>OY756422.1:18232788-23663157 GCA_963576905.1 Mystacides longicornis | reverse complement strand
TTTGCGCAATGTTTATGATCTCCTCCCACACCATGTACAGATTACTCAGATCTGCTTCGAAGGAGTGGAACATAGTGTGAGAGGGTCTTTCTCGTCTTTGGGACCCTTATGGGAGGAATGTTCAACATGTGAAAATTCTCATGCCGCCTGCACGACTTGACGACACGACCAGCATCCTTAGCCGTCTCAAGCAGAGAGACTAATCACTGAAAACATGAAGTAATTGAACTATGACCAAACTGTCAAAAATCTTTGAGCTCGTTAAATGTATTTAACAATGTTAATGGCTAAACCATCCCCCTTATGAATGTTATGCCGAAAAAGCAGAAAAACATTTTTAAATGAACTTTCGCTACGTAAAACACGATTTTTTTAATCACGTTTAAGTATTTGCCTAGTTTACCTACTTTCGTACAACACTGGATATAATTTTCAACCCCGATATCTCACAGCACAAACGTTGAGCTTTTAGGATGTTGATTTTCGTCGCAGAGAGCTGATAAAATGAATTGGCGGCGACTGCCTGAAGAGTCCTAGACTCAAATTAGGAAGTAGAGATGCATTTTGTGCCTTTCAAAAGATTGCGAGAAGGCATCCACTACGATAAATGGAGCACTAGAAAGTTCGAGAAGTGACTTGTGAGTCTTACCTATCTTTCGCATTTATCATAAATCTGATTTGTGATTTTATATGCCGTTAAGTTCCATATTATGGGTGATATTTTTGTATCTGAAAAGAATAGGTATCTGTGAGTGGGTACTCAGAGGGACCATCTACCTTGTGTAGGTACCTACTGTTATCCTCCCGTGTGTCTTATCAGTTTCGACGATTTTATTATAGCTAATCAAAAGAACAAACTTGGACCATTGAACAGTAGGTAACTATAAAACAGGGGCGTTTCTTTAATGTTTTTTTTTCAATATTTTTCTTCTCGATTATTTGTGAAAATTTCACATACTGGGAATATTAGGTATAGTCTTTTTGCTCCAACTACCTCTTTCCTGTCCGCGTATTCTTACAAGGATCTGAATTTTCTCACATTTTTGGCATTTATGTTCAATACTTGCTCCACTTTTACTACGGAATTAGTCAATTTACATTGAGAATATTCAAACATTATATAGATTATGTATGTAGGTATACCTATGTTCTGAATCACTTTTTTTGGATAATTGAAGGTCTTAGATTCACATCCGAGGTAAAGGCGACGTGCTTTCAGATTCTGAAGCATCCTTGTCTCGAAAATCTCCACCCAACTTGAATGTATAGCTCCAATGATTCCACATGTATTCGCCATGCTGCTTTGGCTTTACACAACACATTACAGTCCTCGCTTTAACCCACTCGACATTGGCACCTCGATGATCTACCTCGTATGTAAAATTCTTAGAAATATCTTATAACTCTTCTTTAGTTTCTTTATCATCTTCGATGTTTTTGTGGTTAGTATCACCATAATAATTATTAGCTCGACTGCCCTGAATTGGGACTTGTTTGAACCTAGAAATATCCTCCATTTTTTTCTGTTCCTATAACATCGAATTTCACATGAACGTCATTTAGTTCCTTTTTGAATCATGGCAAGTAAACAAATAAACGGCTAATTAAGACCAAAAAACATTCTCATCAATTAAGTAAAAGCAGGAATGAAAATTAAATTTTTTTCGAGCAGTGTCTCACAGTTTCTGTACCAAAATGATATGAATTTATAAGCAAACGTATATGTTAGTAGACAGGTGTCTAAGTACCTACACACACGAAGGTTTTTGTCATGTTGATATTTTTGGTTAGAAAAAATAATTCGGCTATGCCTCAAACCACAGACACGTGTGCGGATGTCATATCATGTTGGGTAGATTCTGGGGCTTACATGTTCTAAAAATAATTAAATTTTAAATACATGGCCGTGTATTCCCGCCAAAAATCCAATTAAAATCACGTGTTTTTGTATTATGAGAGAGTGACATTATAATTGGCGCCCAAAATGGTTGCGGTATTTTCCACGTCGAAACGTCACTGCGTCAGCGGGAAAAATGGAGAACATCTACAAAAGTAATGTAGGACGAGCGACTGGTGGAAACCTCCTAACTGCCAAAATCAAATAAGCCTTAGAATTTTTACGTTAAAAACGATTACAAAAAATGTAATATATTTTGATTACGAAAACTTCTATTGGTCCTGAATGATTTCAATATTTTTGTCAATCTATGTGTACGAGCTCTTCAGCATTACCGCTGCTACTATTTTTGACTGGTCCACTCTTTCTACTCGGTCTTTCTGAAAATGTCTCGTTTTTCCGCTCCACTCTTTTTTATATTGTCATTCATTATAATATCTTTAAACTTAGGTTTAACCATTTGAGCAAAAACGACATATTCGACCTTTAAAAATAAATCTCAGAAAAAGCAAAAAGAAAACACCGACGAAGCTGTGAAGCTGTTGTGGATGTAGTGTACCTACGCCTGAACGTTTTTTTCAAACGTCTACGACCTTTTGAATTTGAACCGAGTTTCAAGAGTAGAACAAAACAAATTTGTATTTGAATGGAAATCAAATAAAATATCCATAATTTTTTTTATATGGACTTCACCAATATGTGGAGTGAAAAAACATACGCTATGAGGTTAGTAAATTAAGTCTGATAAAACTTTGTTTCCACTTTTGGACGTAAATTGAGATATGAATCGTTTTTTGGTTGAGCAAGCATATTTTTATTATAGAGATGTCTGCTTTACGGCTATACCTAGCTATTATCTCCATTGTAGTATGTATGCATAGAAGCATGTTGTGCCGTCCTATCTGAGAGGATATCAAGTAGTATTAAAATCGTGCATTTAAAGATTTTATACGTTCTGGAATATTATTACTGTGTCCCGTTGAACACAATGGACTTTCTTTAGATTGGCCAATACTTATGTACATATTATTGAATTTGCTTTGACTGTTAAATTAGAATGTGTTATATATTTTTTAATTTCAAAATGACCGTTTGATAATTTGTGAGGCTTTCACGACCGGTTGTTGACATCTTGATAAGGAGTAGGTATGCTTCGATGGATTTAGCCGTGTTCGATTGGTTTATTGTCATGCCTACGCCTGTAGGCATCATCATGTCCTTTAATTTGCGCTTCATGGTGTCCGAGAGGAGAGGCTGCTGAGAGGTTTGCGTGGTGAGTCGCTGCTCAAGTCTCGATGTGTGGTGTGAAAAAAAAACATAAAAAAAGCTTTTAGAAAGCTTCAAAATTGGTTTTTAATTATTGCAAAATTAATATTATATGGAAACTGTACAGTAGCTATGCGGGAGATACCTGTTATTGGAGCACTGAAGATTGTTTTTTTTGTCATGGCATGTTCAGTGTTTTGTTGGTGTATCTAATTTTTTTTTTTAAATTAATCTTTCTCCCCAAAGTGAACACAAATACACTTTGGAAACCTTTCATATAAAACAAAGCTGGTGTTGCGAAAGTGGAAATAGTTGGAACCGGGATCCGAACCCACGAACACCAATAGCTGTAAAATTATATGTAACGTCTGGAACATTTATTCTGATTCTTAGTCTTTGTAGACTATCCTACTCACTCATCTCAAACTATATACAAAATCTCAAATACTACCAGTTTAACGATATCTCCAAGTAACTTAACTCTGTTTTAAGAAGTAGTATATAAACTTACTCCCTTGCCTGGTTAGTGGTAAAAATTACCACCCAATGAAACACTAAGCAAGATACAGAGCTATGGTCTGTAACGGAAAAAATAAACCTCGTTCTTTTTTAATGTCAGTCATGTGGCATTTTATAAATGCCAAACACATAAGAATACTTACAAAATCCAAGTTAAATGTGTAGCTTCGTGTCGACTCCATTATCCAGACGTAATATGTAACAACACTGTATTTCTGTCAGTGTGATCTATCAAATTTGAAACACGGGGTAAGAGCAATTCTATCAAGATTGTTTAAGAGCATTCTGTGAGATTTATTTATTAAAAAAAGTCAAATAAACACAAACTAATAAATTAAAGTGATAAGACCGCTTTTTTAACAGCCTCGGTAGGTACTATAGTGCTCTTCTGCTTCTTGAAAAACCACTCTTGATCAGAAGTCAGCGACCAAGTAACTACGATACCAAGGATGGATTACTATCTACCTATAATAAAATATAAGTTTTTTTTTTATTTTACTGAATCTATGCTCACTCAAAGTGAACACAAAGACACTCCTTGACTCTTTCACATTAAGCTACTTTAAGTACCTACTACTACTTGTGTCGTGAAAGAGGAAGGAAGACGGTCTGCCTCTGGTAAGCGCTAGTCAACCAACCAATTCGAACGTTTTTTTCTTCAGTTTTTTTTTTCACAAATAGTGTTACACTCCTAAACTCTCATATTTGCACGGATCTGCAAGTATTTTCAATTCCTACATTTTTAATAAATATACCCTAAAAACCTCCTCTTTTCTTTTTATCCAAGTCCATGTCCCCTATATTCCTCCACCCAGCTGAGTCTACATAGGTATATCCCGGATAAGAAGTAGGTACTCGTACTCGCATGGGTATCACTGAAATTAATAATAGTAAATTGGAAGAGAGGCAACTTAGATGGTACGGGCATATTAGACGGAGAACACCAGAACACACGGTTAACAAGGCGATGACTATAAATTTCCCTCGACCTCCATCAAGAGGGAGACCCAAGAGAGGGTGTCATAAGAAATAGAAGAAAGTATAACCTGAGAACAAGAAGAGCCGAGCCTAGCAGCCTCCAGAGGCAATAAGCTGGGACAAGTGCCTGGAAGAAGAAGAAGCTGAGTGTACATAATATATCTAGTACGTTTTTATGTTTGTCGTTTACTTCTAAATTAGTCGCTTTTATTATTTGCAATTTTTTTTCTTTTCCATAACTTTTATGTGACAGTTTTTGGATCATTACTGTTTGTAAATTTGTCTTATAAAATAAAACAAATGTTACATGTTCATTAGTTGTAGGGACATTCATGAGGGGATTAATAAAATACAGAGAGACTTAAATTCAATAGAAGAGTGGCTAAATTGTAATAGACTAAAATTAAACGTAAACAAAACCAAATGTATGGTTATGGGAAAGCCAAAGAATATTAATAGTCATAAATTATGTATATATGGGGAAGAAATAGAAATTGTTGATAAAATTAAATATTTGGGTGTTATATTAGATGATAAGTTGAATTTCAAGGCAAATTTGGAATATGTTATTAAAAAATGAATAAAAGGATAGGATTTTTAGCTAGAATAAGAAAAAATATGGATGTGAATTCAAGAAAGTTGGTGTGTAATGCAATAATACTGCCACATATCGGGTACTGCTCTTCCGTGTTGTTCATGACAAATAAAACCGAATTAAATAAATTACAGGTGGCTCAGAATAGAGCGATGAGAGTTGTGCTGGGGTGTGGCAGGTATACTAGAGTGGATGATATGATGTTAAAGTTGAACTGTGTGTGGCAGGTATACTAGAGTGGATGATATGATGTTAAAGTTGAACTGTGTGTGGCAGGTATACTAGAGTGGATGATATGATGTTAAAGTTGAACTGTGTGTGGCAGGTATACTAGAGTGGATGATATGATGTTAAAGTTGAACTGTGTGAATGTGAGAAGGATGCTGTATCTTAATGTTTTCTGTTTGGTTTATAAAATCAAGAACAAAATGGTGCCACAATATTTATTAGATAATGTGAAATTTAGTTTTGAAGTGCATGACTATCCAACGAGAAGTCGAGACCTTTTTAGGTTAAAAGTGCCGAGGCGCGCTAGTACGGAGAACAGCTTGTATTACCGAGGTTTCGAGGTGCCGTCTCATGTGAAATGTGCACCAAGCTTACCGACTTTTCGTTGGAGATGTATGAAATTTTTAATTACAAAAAATGTTGATGGCTGGGTGTAGTATGTAGTGTAAGAATGAATGTAGATAGTGCGTGAGGACCAAGCGAGTGATGAAGATATTTAGAATAAAATTAATATTAAGAAGACGTAGTAATAAGTTAGTGTTAATTATATATATATTGTTATAAGCTATAATATTGTGAATTTATAATATAACTTAATAAAATTATAAAATAAAATAAATTAGTGTAATTTTACAAATAAAATGCGGTGGACCACTGAAGGGACTATGCTATTAGGTTATGTAAGTTTTGAAAAGAAAAAAATATATGCTCAAGTCTTGATCAAGGCAAGTAGGTAATGATGTCTGATAATTATAGAACCTACTTTGGAAATATAATATTATTATTATGCATATAGAAGAACTCAAAGGATAATTGAATAAATACAGATATCCTTAGTAAAAGGATCCCCTAACCAGCATCTTCAACTCACTTTTCATATCTCCTGAAAGATGTTAATAATATTAGAAGGTTATCAACAATCTACGAAAGAACATATTATATTATGATTGTAATTAAATTTTCTGTTAACTAAGAACATGCTCTTGGATGGGATGCCATAAACATAATAATAATAAAGAACATGCTTTTATGCGGGTTTAGTTTAATTATGTGTAGGTATATCACATATTATAAAAGATAAAGGACCATTAGGTGGTTGGTGGTTGACAGACCAGCGGTTACGACGCCGGCTTTCGCACTGTTTCGTGCGGAGGTCGTGGGTTCGAATCCCGGCCGTGTCGACCATTTTCCGCATTCACGACACAAGCATTTGCTTACTGTGAAAGATGTCAAAAGTGTATTTGTGTTCACTTCGAGTGAGCACAGATTCATTTTATTTAAAAAAAAAAAATTTGGTGTAGGTACTGAAAGTTTGAAGTGAAAAAAAAATATTCGTACCTAATATTTACGAATCAAACCTGACCAAAAAAATTTCGTTTAATCGTACACCAAAATCGTCGATGATTACTCCTTCTACGAGTGTTCTGTGTTAAGTTTCTTGGCAGAGGTACCTCAAGTAAGATTTCTCGATCATCGACTCGATAGTCAACCAATCATGCTGAATAATCATTCTATTTCTTAAAAAAACCTTCTTCTACTAGAAATTAAATAACCTAAGTCAAATAAATTCGATCAAAACGTGTGATCAGATACTATTTTTTGAGCTCGTATCTTCATCTTCATTGATGATCTAAAACGTAAGCAATATGAACTGTGTTTCAGGATGCCATGTTGCAAGTATAAAGAACAATGGGGGAGGGTTTTTTTCTATGTTTTCAAGAAGATCTTCAATCAAAAAATGTAATTATGTACTAAGTAGGTATGATGAATTTTTTATAACTTACATACTTCAATTTTTGCAAATAGTAATTTCTTGAGATTATTCTTTCTTTGTGGGTTGAGATTTTGATTTTTTTTTACCATTATACTTATATCTTAATCTTATATCTTAATTGGAGTGTTGATAGATTGATGGTCATCTAAATCAGTGTTGCGCAAACGGTGTGCCGCGGCATACTGATGTACCGTGGTCATCGGTTGGTGTGCCGCGAAAAATGAGATCCAAGTATTTTTAGAGGTGAATATTTCAGATTTGGTTTCTGTGTTCAAAATAAAAAAAATGGGTAGTAACACTTGTATAAACAGTAGGCAGATAACTGAAGGACATATTCGCTCATTTGGAAATGCAAGACAGGAATTCTAATATTCTAACGTATTTACGTCTCTGGACAAAATTGAAAGCTTTCACGTTAAGTTGGTGTAGATGTTGATCAGGTACGCGGCCAATGGTAGGTAGTACGTACCTTATGATTAAAATAAAAATCCGAAGAGCCTAAGTTTCCCTGCGTTCAAAGCATGCTGTTGTAATTCTATTACCATTGGCCATTGCCACAACCTACTTATGCGAATTGCGGTAGGTATATACAATAGCCACATGGTTAGGGAAGGGAGAGAGGGGGATGTTGATAAATATTATATATTGGTCTAAGAAGACTTTGTTCCCTTTTTGCCGATACTTTTCCTAATTTAGAAATTGTCCGAGGTGTCATAATAGGCTTTTTTTTACAGGGTGAGGTTATTGGCCTCTCGTTTAGCCGCCAATCTGGAGGGTCAAGTTTTCTGTCGGGGTTTTCCGCCGCATATCTGGATGGATCCGGATTTTTTGGCGCCGGCATCTCGCCATCATCACATTGCCCGGGGTTCACGACGAGGACCCTAGAGAGTCGAACTTGTTGGTTGAGTTGCTGTTCTTACGCAACTAGGCGTTTCAGGGTAATTATTGATAACTTTTCCCCAGTGCGATAGGCATCACCCTGAACCCGTCTAACCATTCGAAACCCATGGTATCTGAAAATTGAGAAATTTGTTAGATTGAAGACGTTGATTGTAACACAGATAAGATGAAGCAAGCAGATATTGCTGGCAACATTTTCAAAAGTAGGTACTCGTGTACTGCGTAATCAAATACTCCCATCAAAAGGCATTAATTTGGTTTTAGATTTTCAAGCTAAATATTATTACAATTGTTATTGTTAGCGAGGTAGGATATCGCCAGAACATCGTTAAATTGGACTAAATAATATAAAGAGAAGAAAATGTAATGAAATAATCTTCCTATACACCGGGGACAAATTATTATTACAAATTCAATGTAGAGGGGATATTCCTTTTAATACCTAACCCTATCATATTTCACTTCTAATTACTTTATCCTCAAAAATGCTTATAAATTTACATTTTATTCAAATTCGAAACGAGCTCTGTATTTGCCAAAGAAAGTATCGGACAGGTTGGCTTATTTTTATTCCCGCCGAGTCACCATTAAAATTACTACCATTTTTTATATTATTTAAATTTACGATCTTGATGGGTCGAGTTCTTATATAAAGTTAAGAATAATTAGATTTGTTTTAAAATTCATTAATTTTTTTTCTCGCTTCTCTCTGTTATTTCGCCGCTGTAATCAAACTACAATTTTCGTTTCTACTTAATAAAGATTTTTTGAAACACATTTGATATTTCATTTTTTGCCCCATATACAAGTTTTTAACATCAAATGGGGCATATAAAATTGTCATTTTTATTTGTTATAATTTTTTATCCTACCTAGGTATATGTTTGTATTTGTATATTTTTATTCATTAATAAAAAAAAATACAGTATTGAATACTTAACATTCTTTCAAATCACCATTTATTTATTTCACAATTTTCATAAATTATAACCACCCACCTGCGGATTCTATTAGGTATGGGTCTGCCCTTCTTCACCTATCAGTTACTGTAAGTATTTATACATATGACCTATGCTTGTGTCTTCATAATTTTTGAATTTCTTCCTTTATGTATGTACCTATTTAAAATCGGAACAGACCTCGTAATCAGAGGCGGCCCGTTCATATGTGCATAATGTGCACTGCTTCCCCAGAAACAAATACATATTAATCGATCAATTGAGTTAAACTAATAATATAATATCTATCATTAACATATTTCTATAACAACATCCATCATTCCATTCGAATTCATACACAGAGGCGGCCCGTTCATATGTGCATAATGTGCACTGCACCCCCAGAAAAAGATACATATTAATCGATCAATTGAGTTAAACTAATGAAATAATATCATTAACGTATTTCTATAACAACATCCTTCATTCCATTCGTATTCATGCCTAGGCGCAAACACCGCGAAAATATTATGCGCGCGCAGACAGTTTATGAAGTACCGCCTCTTCGTGTGCATGTTTTAAAATGCCCGTGGATTTGGTAGATTTTGTATGAAAATTTCTAAAACGCCGCAAACGGTGGAGTGAGTGAAATGGACTACCCTTGGAGCGGGAATTTGGTGGTGGTGGTGTGAGAGGGAAAAACCTAGGATCCGTGCATTGCCGAAAGTCCTCGAGACTTCTACTGTTGATTTCGGGCAATGTTTCATTTTGAATGTGCGTTAGTAATATGTCTATTAGTTATTTTATTTGGATAATTATTTTGATACGCGCATGCAATATTGGTTATTGGTTTGTTATGATCGGTTGAGGCGTTCAAAAAAATCTGTTCTGAGAAGTCTCACAGGTTGTTGTTGAAAGAGTAGGTCCGAAAGATAAGAAACAATGGATATGGTTTTTACATAGTTAACGCGGCGACACATTGTCCCTGACAGAGTTTTTTGTGTATTTAAAAATCTAAAGGATAGACATAATTCTCGCGAAATGGGTTTTTGATGCTTCGAAGTAGGGTAGATAACCTCTTTAGTGCATGGTATTGTTTTGAGGATGGGACTAATGGAAAAAAAGCCCTTTGTAATAAAAGTTTGTTATGACAAATAGAATTGTTTAGATGGTATTGTGTGTATTATCAAACTATGTACATATGTAGTTCTAACTGTAAATTAACATGAGTAGGTATGTTGTTCGAATGTACATAATAGGTTATGGTTTATAATCTTGTAGACTGATTAAATAATAATGCGTAGAGATTATATTGTTTTGAAACGATGCTTAACAAATAAGGTATGTTAAAGAGGTGAATAAATTGTAACACATATTATGCTTAAGGAGTAATATAAGATATTATAAGACTATAAATAAGATTAATTAAGAAGCAGTGTATATGTAGGTTAAGATTTATCTATGACATGATCAATTAATGGCCAATATTAGTAATCAGAATAAGAATTAATATTAAGATAATTATTGAACATATTGTCTAGTATATAAGATTTCGATGTACAATTATATTCACAAGGTTGTAATTAATTTTAAGAGATAAATATATTAGCATAACATGATTAGAAGATTGAATTAAGCTTTCAAAAGATTATTATTAAGAGATGTATTAAAGTTAGGTTTATGTTCAATGTAGATTATAAGATTAACATATCGGTTAAGAAAAAATTATGTATTAAGAAAAGATTTATTAATTACTAGGTATATGAAAGATTCATAAATAAAAATTATGTATAAATATTTCATTATAAGTTGTTCGCGCGTAGACATATTTTTTTAACAGTTATTAAAAAAACAATAACATTGTCTCATTCACACATACATACCCACCGCTGGCTTCCCCACCAATAAGGACATCCTCTAACTCCATTTTTTCCCCCCTTACTTGTCCTGACTCCGCCTCTCGGAAGTTTTCTTAAAAAGAGTTGTATTGCAAGGCGAGCCCTGATAACACGCTAATACGTAGCTGCACGCATATAGACTTACGCTGCTAACAGTTGCCTGAGTTGTTTAGAGTTTTGACGTAGTGTTTTGTTTCGAAAGTTTACGTAGATTTATTGTAAAATAATTAGTTATTCGGTGGTGATTTTGGTTTATATTTGGAAATAAGCGTCGAGGGGTGTCGGTTATATTGTAATCGCGTAGTGACGTATTAAAGTAAACAAGTAGAGATCAATAACTAGTGATTGAGTGTGTTTGATATTAGTGTTTAAATAAATAATAATTGTTGTGTAGTGATACCTACTGGGATTAATTGGCTGGTTGCAGTAGAGGTTTGAGTATCTTAGTTTACTAACCATAAAATTTGTTCATACCCAAGTTCGTATTATATGAGGATTTAAATTACAGTTATTTTGTTTTGCTAGTTACACAATCGTGTGACAATTAAATTAAATTCACTAGAAGAGCCCCTAAATGAACCATACTTAGGGGGGATCAGGGAGGGAAATATCTCATATAATACCTCCAACGGGTTTTAGTATACTAACCGAATTAGTTTGAATTTTTTTCCTGTTGGTTCTGCTTATAGGTATTTCATTATATTTTCATATTTTTGTCTCCCGAGCCCTATATGCATAACAGGTTCATTAAACTGTATTAATGATATTATTGACGTAAGTACGTTGCAACGCGAATTGAGTGTTTTTTTTTTACCTTATAATCGAAAATCCCTTTGTAATAATATTATGAAGAATTTTTCGTACATTGCTTGGAGTATTAAGTCTAATTAATAGTTTCTTTTTCATTGTTACAATGGGTTCTAAAAATACCGTCACCGTGGATTTTATAAAAAACAATCGAGTTTAATTTGAATCAAAAATTTATTTGAAAGGTTTGTATTTAGAAACTAATTACGTAGTCGTGTTAAAACTATCAAATTGTACATCTTCAGGCCAGTTGTTAATTATCCATTGAGCTAACATCGTCGAGTCTGAAAGTTGGGGGCATTTTCGATCGTTTTTATCCTTTGGTGTCTATTTTACGGAAAAGAAAGTAAAATTAATAGAATTGTATGCGAGGTCTTTAGTATAGAATAACTGAGAATTTTTAATTGTTTGTGAAAATGTGTTAGAAAGATTTTCTTGCTATGAAGAAAAAGAAGAAGAAAAATCGCAGTAGGTAGGTACATTGTTTGCACTCCCTATGACTTGGGACATGAGCCGCCTCTGCTCGTAATCAAAATAAAAGGTGTTAGATACTTGCTGGATTATCCAGTACTGACATATGGTTTTGAAACTAAGTACTAAAAGATTATTCAAATCTCAACTACGCGAAACATTTTTCATAATTTTCGTTAGATAGTTTATTTAATTTAAAATTCGGACTAGATTGAAATCTATTCTATCAATCGTCGAAAAGATTAAAGAGATTCTATTACTTGGTTAAGTAAGTTTAAATCTACGTGAATTCACAATATTTTCGTAACCGAGTTACCGTTTAAAGACAATATTTTATCAAAGTTTTGTTCTTTTGATGTGAGACGCAAAGTTAAGTAAATTGTCGCAGGAAACAAAAAGTAAAGTTGGAATCAAGTAATGGATGAAAAGTCTTAGAAAGATACTTAATCTTATTCGAAACAAACAACAATACAATAATTACGTTGGGACTTTACCTACCCAAATATAATATCTTATACTTTCAGCTCAATAAGGAAGACGACAATTTGAGGTTAGTCTCAATGAAGATATTATTCCAATAGAGAAATGGCCTAGTTTAATGATTTTGTTGATTTCGAGACTTATTTTTTAAGTCATAAACTATGTATGATTTTTTCCTTGTTATGTGAAACCCTTTTTTTAGGATTATGGGTAACCAACTGACTGATGGTTTCTGTTTACCATAAAAAGCCCTGGTTCTTTTCATGAATTAAGTTTTCTCTTTTCTCAGAAAGTATATACTTTGGGGGTCAAGATGTCTTAACAAAAAATAATTTCCGTGTCTTTATAGCCCTTTTAGAGTATGCGGCGTATTTTCGAAAATTGAGTTAAAACATGTTGGCTCTCAGGTACAGAATTAAATAGGTATTGTGAAAGTCAAACTGCTTCATTATTACGAAATTTCAAGCATTATTTTTTTAATATTATATACTTAGGTATTATTTACAGTATCTTCTAAGCTTAACAACTATTCCTTCTGTTTAAAAACGTTAACATATGAAATGTTTACAAAATGCGATCTCGCTGTGTTCATGAATAATAAAGAAAGAGAGTGAAAATGTCATTAGATAATCAGGGTTTTATTCAATTTCAGGAAATTCATAAGAACCAGCTAAACGGAGTTGCCACAGTAACGAAGTACAGCTACGAGGAATAAATAGAGGCACGTATTTCGCTTTAACTAAATTTTGTTACTAACATGAGATGTGGTTAAAAGAAAGGGAGAGAGGGAGAGGGAGGCAACCAGCAAGAGCGAGATGAACGTACAAACAAAGATATTTATTTACTCAGTCGTTTTTATTTTTAATAATAATATCATAATAATACACTCTGTATACAGTCTCCGAAATACATTACGAAGATTAAGCCACAATTTTGTATTAAAAACACACACATATACTTTCATATTACAAGTACTAGCTTCTACACCCTGTTCTATTTCAATTTGCTTTGTTCAACAATGACGCTTAACTTGACATTTCATCCCATATGTGCAATGTGCATGCTGATGCATACATCCTGATTTACATAAGGTTGAAGCGGTATTATTTATTAATTTGATTTTACCCATAAATATCTGGGTTGTGTTGAGTCAGGCAGCTACTAGGTTCTGAGAATGCGATTCATAGTTGGATAGTTGTTGTCAAATCATTTTTGCAATATAAAATTTGTGAAAAATAATATTTTTTTTTAGCCAAACGTCAACCACAGCTGCACGTGGTCCTCCCTGCTAGATATCTAACGAGGCTCTGGCGACGCCATCATCTTATGGGACTAAATCCCCATAAACTGAAATAGGAAGGAAAACCCGAAGGAAACCCATATCAACCCGCCAAGTCACTAATAGTGACTGTCCATACCACGCCCCCCCCCCCCCCAAAAAAAGAAAAAATAATTTATATTAAAAATACCAATATTACATCAAGAGGTTACAGATAAAAAGAGAAATTATCTTGAAACGCATATACATCAAGGCGCTCCCTTATATGCAGCAAAATGTTTAACTCCTCGATATCTGCTTTACTTATCTTCTAATAAACAAAGCAATGAAAATAAAACCAAAATAAATCTTACCATGTTATCTCTCTTATTTGTTCTTATTTTCTCCTTATTTTATTCCCCTTCTATCACAGCCAAGTACACCTCTCGCTAGGTCGCTACGTACAAACAACACGTATCCACCTACTCCTTCATTTTGTCTTGTTTTTTGTTTGCAGGCGCCCTCCTAGAGAAGACTCTATCGAGGAATAATTGCGATAAAAACAAGAACGCAAGAACAACTCTATGAAAAATAATACAAAAGAAATTTATTGCACATAAACATACCTATTAAGACATATTGTTATTTTTATATTGCAACAATAAAATACATAGTATTAAATTCGTATTTTGTTGTTATTCTCTGTTCGTTTATCGTGATAAATAAAAAAACACACATTTCCTATTAAAGGTGTTCTTTTATGAAACAATATTTTTCCTCTTAACGAAAAACAGAATTAAGCGGCAGTTTTATTAAAAATACAGTGGAAAAATAAGTTAATTGGATGTAAAAAATATATTAATACAGTTTTTTGGGGCTTAAGCAACTTCTTGGGGCAAATATATTTTCTCAGATTAAACGCGATCGGTTTCTAAAAAATATGGTACTATCAACAAATTCAACCCATTATCTTATAGACTTGGGGGAACAATGGGTGATGGCGAAAGACATTAAGCCGTCCGAAATGTCAACCCCACCTGCATGTGGTACCTCCTGCTGGAGAACTTTCGAGGCTCTGGTGATCGAACCTTGGCAGTTTAGCCGTGTTACCCTAAAGGGACTTTTTCTTCCTTTTACTCCAATAATAGTAAAAGGAAGAAAAAGCTTCACCAAACCCTTGCCAACACGTATAGCGTGGTATGAAGTGAATGTCCAGTTTTCAACGACTCCCGTTAATGGGGGAGGTCCTTGTTTAACAGTAGACGAACTGGGTTTGAAAGAAGAAGAAGATAAAAAATAATCTGATGACAAATCTTGTATATTTTTTTGTTTGTAATGCATCTTGTCGGCTGTTAAAAAAGAAACCTTCATCCCTTTGTCATATACATAGGGAATATGTTTGATATAACATACGTAATAAGAAAAATAAAGATTCATACTGTTATTGGGTATAAATGGCCCAAATCATGCTTCCGTTAAATTTTTCTAATCAATGCTTAATGGTACAAAATTCAACCTCCAGTAGTTTCAAATTTGCTGGCAGCTTATATAATGATGAACACTCGGACTGAGGAACCCTGTCGACACCTTTGATAGCCTTGGTCAAATGTCCTCCTTGTGTCTGGTGTCGTACAGATGTTGGTCGGAACTTCTTAGGAGAAGGGATCAGAAGATTTTTTCCTGGCCACTGTAAATCATTGCCGGATGTAGGGACTCTCTTGCGGATATCTACAACAAAAAAGAAAAGCAGGCATGACTTGATAGGAGTCGTGAAGGGAGAAATATTAACTGATTGATAGGTATACGGAACCAACTTTTTGGTGCAATCATTGAATCTTTGTCATGTTGTGTGTAGGGTTAAAAGCCCGCATCCCTATCCGTCTCAAGCAGACACTCTAGCTACAACGTAAATGTAATACTTTCGTAATACGTGTAGATATATAAGCATTGTAGTTAGAAATTAGTATAGTGGAAATAAAATACGCACTAAGCGCCAAAAATGAAAAAAATGAGTTGAGTATGAGGAAATGTTCTATAAACCATTGCCAAATAGCCTAAATTTTGCACTAAGTCGATCCATATCGATGATCTAATCTGGTGTAAACAAGCAGATCCAAAAATCATCGTAGTACTATGTCTATGTGGGGGAAAAATCAGTTTTATCACATTATCTCAAAATGAATATTTTGGCACTTAGTGCGTATTTTATTTCCACTATACATTATAATATTTATCAATCTAATGTAGAGATATCTGTTGGAAACTGGTAAAAACATATTTTTGGCTAGCAAATTTTATAAGCAACTGCCAATCAAAAGATGGCGCTAAGATATTTACTATATCCAACTGTCTCTTTTTCTTGCCTTGGCTAGGTTGAACACACAAGTTGTATCAACTGATAGATTAACTTAATCTTGAATAACCTACTCGATTAAATGTTATAAACATTGATAAATAAATAAGTTTTATTTTTTATAACCTATATAAGTATACCTATATGTTTTTTATGGAAATGGAAAATATCATGGTATACCTTCATACCATACAAATAATATGGTTCTCATCGCTTCTGTTTCCAGATCTAAAATTAAATCTTTGTTCAGCTGTAAATTCACGGGTGCCAAACGGAAGAACGGCAAATCCAGGTGTATGGGATTTAACGAAACCAACAATGTTATTAGAAGATAGTGAATATACACATAATAGAAATACTCCTCGACACAATTGTATCGGTTTTATCCTCGAATCAGTAAGTTTAATAATATTGTACGTCGAAAATCTATATTTTAGACCTACAATTTAAGACGTACGTATCCGCTTGTTTTGTTTTTTTCTTTTTATTGATGAATCGATAAAATATTTGAAGTATTTACCAAACAAAAAACCTCATTCAACAATCCATCATTCTTCAGCTGTCTCAGAAACTAGCATACTGTGATTTTTTTTATTTTCAACCAACAGATAATAATACATATAACACTTTTCTATACAAAGGTGTCAGCATAGCCGGTGAAACTTATTGCCTGAGGCATTTTTTTCCAGTCAACCGGTCCCGTCCATTCAGGTATCAACTCTTGGGTGGTTTGCCTGAGAGTTGTCTTCGATGGAGTCAGACGTGCAATGGAATCTGAGGGAGACTGGATGAGTGCATTCTCCTCACATGTACATACCAGAATAATATTCTTCTTTGTCTACCCCATCTTACAAACGATATTTTTCGTACCCTCGTATTTCTTTTTTAAGATTTCAACATCATCCCTACCAAAGTTTAAATACTTTTTTCTTAAAAAAAGTAGCTATTTTTTTTCGATTTGTGAAGACAAAAAAAATCCGTAAGAATAATGATAAGAAATAAGAGATTAAACTTTACGACGGCTGGATTGATTTTAATTATTGGACATATAAATACGCCCAAAGATAAAGTAAAAACGTCTAAAACTGAGAGTAGATACCTACAATTCTTGTTGATGAAGAAAGAATAACATACTATGTAGTCTACCATCGATTTCCTTTTAATATCGAGAGGAGAAAAAGTAATCAGTTGATGGTATTAGATAACAATCAAATATTGGAAATGAAAAAAGTTTTAATATTACAGTTGTTCTATAATATCGTAAATCTTGATAAGAAATCAATGTCAGATGGACTGTTACATTAAAGACACACTCTATAGATTATAAATAAAATTAATTAAAATGAATAAAATTTGTGGAACACTTTTTGTTTGATACCACTTTACGTAAATATTATTGATTCAGACCTATTTTAAGCTGATCAGCTGGCCTAGACAAAACACATTAGAAAGCGAATCGTAAATTCGAATCGACAAAGCGAATTCTTCGATAACGAAGTACGGTTTCGTAGACAAACACACTTCGTTTCTATATCGCCGTGGCGATAAGACGCAAAGCGTCGATTCGACACATGACGTCAGACAGCGTCGTTTTTTTCTATGATTTTTAATTGTTACGTTGGCAGCCATTTCATTTATTGTCGTTGATCTATGGTCGATATGTCATTATATTCTTCTTCTTCTTCTTTAATTTAGCATATTACTCCTAAAAATAGGGTGTTCATGCCATGATCTCTTGTATATTAATTATGACAAATATCAAAATCTTTGTTTATAGTAACTGCTGTGTTTATATTTTATTAAAGTTAGATTTAGAAAAATACGTACAGAATAAGATGCGTAACTATTTAATATTGGCCTTAATGCAAGATAATAAAATTTTAAGAACGATTGTATTGTCGGTTGATAAAAGAATAGAAATATTAGATCGGAATTCTACGCGGCATCTTAGTTCATTCAATAATGGACCCATTGATGGGGGAAGTTGTTGCCTGCAATACTTTGTCCTGGCAAACGACAAGGCGATGACTGTCGCTGCTTACTGTTGTGGCAAAGTATAGATCGGATTCGAAAAAAAACAATAATGGGAACCTGTCAGGAATTATTATTGGATATTCAAATAAATAAATGATTTAGGTCTTCGGTACCACCGCACTAGCAATACAATATTCATTCAATATAATCTTCAGGTTTTCATTTACCGATGTTGAAGGATTTTCTAGTGCTTTTATCTTGTGAGATTGTGAAAAAAATCATTAAATATGGACGGTTGTGATATTTTTGTGAAATATGGACTCAACCATGAAATATGGAAAATAATAATATGTATTTACATATTAATCCTGGCCCTACTTATCACAAATCATAGACTAATTAATTCATTAGAAACGATATCTCATGACGTCACCATATTTTTCGACGCGCGACGACGCCATATATATTATGAAATCATATTATATGTAATGCGTAGACAAACCCATTTAAATTTGACAGTTCGGCGAATTCTTCGTCAATATTTGTCGAATTCTTCGACTTCGCCGCCATCTTTTTGACGATAAGAAATCTTTGTAGATAACGAAGAAAAATAATTCGTTTGTTAAAAATTCGACACTTTGAAAGGAAATTTTCTAAAATAAAATATTTACTAACATTTTAATTATGTTTTACAATAAAATAAAGGTAATAAATTATACACCCCATTGTTCAGAAATCCCACCCCATTGCCTGGACCCCACCAGGGGGGGGGTTCAGGTAGCTCGTTTCCCCCAGAAATGACCCCGGATCGTTTAAAGAACAAGGGCGTAATGGTCGGAGCCCTGAATATCCGCACTCTGAGGGCGGCCGGGGAGCTTGTTGCTGCCAAGTTGGTGGGAGACTATGGACTGGGTATCCTGGGGCTGAGCTAGGCATGCAACCTAGGGCGGGGCAGAGAGACGCTGGCAACTTTGTCATGCTGCACTCTGGTCACCGAACTGCACGGATGCGTGGCGTCGCTCTACTTTTAAGTAAATATGCCTTCACTCGCCTTCTTGATTGGGAACCTGTTTCTGACCGCCTGATGAGTGCGTCCTTCAAGATGACAGGCGAAACACTGACGGTCCTGACGACCCCCAGTATGGACCAGGCGTCATGGGGTAATACATAATAACGGAAGCCGTCTGATTGCTTTCGCCACGGTCCATCGACTCTTTATAGGTGGAACCCTGTTCTATTCCAAAGAGCTAAAGATAGAAGTTCACAAACAGAACATGTAGGAGGAACAATGAACACTTTACTAATTCTTTTAAAAGCGACACTTAAGAGAAAATAATTAATGTTCTTGAAAATCAAAACAGTTGTAAAATGATAAATAAATGAACTAGCAACAACTAATCCATTTATGATGCTGTTCTCTATTTTATTTCACAAGAACATCTGTTATTTTCTTGAAAGATGTGTATAGCATACCTATGTGTGTATTAAATTGCGTAAATATCTATAGTTGTTTTCGCTAAATATCCAGGTGCGCCATTTTCCATTCATATTCCCTTCTATTCCTATCTTATTATAATTGCAAGCTACGCTTTGCTTTTCCACTGTCGTAAACTTGTTGTTAGCCCTATCAAAATCTGAAAAGCTTCTAGACCTTCTTCGAAAACCTCTTGGATGCACAGATATATTGTTTCTTATGCTTATTAATGTTCAGTAAAGAATCAAAAAATAAATAAAACAATTAGATAATGTTCTATAGCTTTATTATTGTGTTGTGTTTACTAATATTGTACATATTGAATTTGAAATAAATAAAATGATCACAGAAGAGCACATGGATGTGGTATTGACTGATCTGCAAAATAAGAAGAAAATATTATTGTACAGAAAATGCTTACAACCTTGATCTGGCTCAATTCTGACGGACATTGGAAGTGGAAATGTTTAATAAATTCCAATTTATCCGTTGTCTTTGGATGTCCCGATTTTATTGATTGTTCCATTTAGCATTCTAATGCACCACGTAAAAAGTGACATTGTTTTTGTAAAAATACATAATTTTGCTGGTTGTTTTCGTCATATCGAAATTATTTTACATATTGAACGGAATTTTCAACAATATCAATTTAAATAAAAATCCAAACATTAACCGTCTTACTTCTGAAAAAATGGTTCATCGTAAGATTACGTATAAATCACTGATAAGTTTTTACTTCAATTATAAAAAAAATATTGAATCTGCGTTTGTTTTGTATGAAGATGACATTTCATACAAAATTTTGTAAACAAACAAATAGTAGCTCGGCAACGCGAGTGGTACCAACGTAAGAATCAAAAAAACATTCAGAAAAACGACGATGTCTGACGTAATGTGTCGAATCGACGCTGCCGATGCATCGCCAAAGAGAAAAATTCGAAAGTAGATAACGAAGTCTGTTTGTCTACGAAACTGTACTTCGTTTTCGAAGATTTCGTCGTGGCGATAATAATTTACTCGTTTTCTAATATTGCCAAGGAAACAAAGCGTTCGCTGATAAACAAATTCCATGCGAAATGAAAGTATTTATATATAAAAATCTATGGTGACTCTCGACAATGGTGCATATTATGTCAGGAATGTTATATTTATAAAAATTAAAATTAAGTAAATATAAATAAGTACACCGTTGACACCTTTCATCTCTTAATCAGGGTTGCCAGGTGTTCGGCATTTTACCGAATTTTTTCGGTATTTTAGAACCATGTTCGGCGTTCGCTATGAAGAAAATTTTACGGTATATTTTTCCAAGTAATTTTCCAACCAGTCCTTTCCGAAATTTTCGGAATAACGTTTTTCTTTTTTTACTGAATTTTCATCTTTCTGGAGATACCAAATCTTGAGAATCACTTTTTTATGGTGAACTTTCATTCTTTTCAGATACCAAGTGGGAACACTGGTTCGCTATTTTTTGGGAAAAAAACCTGATAACCCTGATTTTATCCAACAATATGTTATTGATGATTCACGACGAGTTCTTTGAAAATCATTTCATGATTATAAGCCAGGATGAAGTTCGATGGGTCAGCTAGTTGTGGATTAAAACTACCGAGTATATAGTAAATGCCAAAAAAATACAAACTGACGTTATTTTTTTTAATAAAGCGTCGATAAATGGAAGTATAAAATATAAATTATATATTATTACATAATTTCAATTTAAAATAATTTAATAAATATGTCTCGAATGCTGAAAAAACAACTAATTATTTTTCTACAAATAATTCTTATCGTCGCAAAGATGGCGGCGATTTGTCGAAGATTTCGCCAAAGTGTCAAAATAAATGTGTTTGTCTACGAAGAACGTACAAAATGTATGGCGTCGTCGAGCGTCGAAAGAAATCGTGACGTCATGGAAGCGAAATCGAAATATCGTTTCTAATGAACTGTCATTATGTGGTTTTGTCTACCAAATTGACCCATTGGCGTAAAGTTCGTTTGTAGTCGATCGCCAAATGCGATTTTGTCTAGGCCCACAGATCTCACTACATGTTCATCTGAGATTTTGGCTAATGGCCATATAATATACGACCGTTATTTTATTTAAGAAAAAAAAAGAAACCACGATATACCTATTGATAAGGTGGTCGAAATTACGGGGATCTCACGAAAAGTTTCATAAATTTAATCAAAAAAGTATGAATGACTGTTTCGTTTTATGAAATCATTCATTATTGAAAAACGAAATTGCTTCAATATCAATAACGCATCGAACATGAGATGAAGACAAAAATGATATAAACTTGGTAATTGTTTCAATTGCTCAAGAATTTTCAATCAACTTCATCTTATTTTTTTCAGTTCCGTTTTGATTCCTGCGTTCTTTGATTTATTGTCAACGTGAAAGAGGCGGGATTTGATTCTTAGAGATAAACGAAGCAATAAAAAGTTTATAAAAAGATCTGTCTTTGCATTGATTTGAAACTAAGTTGAAACAAACAATGAAATAAACAATTTGACACAAATAGTGTACCCGATGCGTATAAAAGATACTTTCTAAAACAATTAAATTCTACTCCAGAAACCTACAGTCTGCCAGAGAATGAATGCAGGGAAATCACAAAGTCCTCAAAGAGAAAGTATTGATGTCATTGAAGAAATTGTCTATTTTAAAATATAATATTTTTAATTATTGATAAATTTTTATAAACTCTACTATCACGTCTTTGAAGATCATAGGTTCTCCCCACATAGTGCTGGATTTTGAACATAATTTGAGTTGTCAAAGTATGCATCAAAAGTGGACAGTTTGTATTCTGAGTCTTATCAGATACTAGTCACATTTTGATGCTCAAAAAAGTTGATAAAAATTCTCGAAATCATTTATTGAGAAATTAGAATATTATGGAACCATGTTTCGCATTCTGTTCGAGTAATACTTGCAGGTACATGTCGGCTAGGGTGAATTTTGCTTTGGTATTTCATTATATTACTTTTTTCATAACTTCGTATGTAAGCGGAAATAGTTGGAGAAAAAGAATTCCACAGGTAGAGAAAGGAATGGCTGGGACAACCCCGGGACGCTTGTTTGATGGGAATAGTAATAATAAAACGTCCTTTACATGAGAACAAATCTGGGTGACATATTCCTGTAAATTTTCCGTTTTATACACTTTTATATGGACTCTGGGTTTTCTATTCATAAAAACAAAAGGCAATTTTGCATTTTCGCTTGTGTGTAGGAGGGAAATGGAGAAGAGAAGATAGCTAGTGAGCTAAGAATAGTTATCAGAAGAAGTTATACGCTCAGATGGTTGGGGGTTCGATGTCTAACATCGTCTTTTTTTTAACATGAATGCTCAAGAGACACTGATTGTACTCTGCATAAAGCTTTACGGCAGATACCTGTTATTTGAGCACTGAATGTTCTATGTTTTATTTTTTTTATACAATTTGGGTTGTTTTTATTGTTCTATCCATGATTGACTTCATCGAATACCTGAAAATGTTTTTTTGCATTTAGGGATAAGACTGCACTTTTCTTACTGGTTGAAGAAAAAGTTTTACGTGTCAAGATTTTTACATTTAGTTTTTTTTTCTCTGGTTGGTTGGTAACCGGTACTTATCAAGGTGACAAAACTAGTAAGGTAATATTGTCTGGGAAAATGAATTTAAAAATAAACAGAAAATGTAAACACAGTATTTTCATATGTCCGAGTAGTTTGTGAGTAAGTACGTAGGAACAATATCTTTCTGCTTTGGGCAGAGGTTTATTTTTTTCGTGATTTTAATCAAAACCAGAAGTTCAAAATTTTGTCTTTTACAATACAAATTCATTTTTAAAAGTATCTGATTGATATTTGTCTTTTGTAGATCTCTTAATAATTCAAAACTCAATGAGTAAATATTTTAACCGTTATTTTGTGCTTATATAAAATATTTCAAACTTCTGATCAGTAATAATATGGGGACAAATCGTGGCATTTCCATTCATGGAGTTGAGTTACATATTGTATTACCTATTTGGTAATCGTATACTGTAGAACTATTGTATCAACTCTTGTATTAACATATTGTATTACCTATTTGGTAATCGTATACTGTAGAACTATTGTATCAACTCTTGTATTAACATATTGTATTACCTATTTGGTAATCGTATACTGTAGAACTATTGTATCAACTCTTGTATTAACATATTGTATTACCTATTTGGTAATCGTATACTGTAGAACTATTGTATCAACTCTTGTATTAACATATTGTATTACCTATTTGGTAATCGTATACTGTAGAACTATTGTATCAACTCTTGTATTAACATATTGTATTACATATTTGGTAATCGTATACTGTAGAACTATTGTATCAACTCTTGTATTAACATATTGTATTGTCTATTTGGTAATCGTATACTGTAGAACTATTGTATCAACTCTTGTATTAACATATTGTATTAACTATTTTGTAATTATAATAGCCTGTTAATTTTTTTGACTGATATGCATAGGTGCCTGCGCAACTTGCGGTTATATATTTTTTTTTATAACATTATGGCTGCATCACCCAAGAATGGTTGCAAGCAAAAAAAAAAAAACATTCGAAAAAGAATACCTACCTATATCTATAAGCAATAATATGTAATTTTTTATAAGCGAACACTTAATAAAACTCACATTTGGAGATCCAGAATCCTTAAATCCTTAAACTTTAACCGGTCAGAAAAGGCACAATGAGCCTCGACCGCATTTAAGCGCAATGGACAGCTCTTGATGCCTCCCTATGCTCCTGAGTGGGGCTAAGGCCTCCCGCATTGTTGGTTTGAAGGGGATCCGCTTTGGGCTTGATTTGTGTGGGACCGGCTTCTCGGTTTGATTTCTTCAATCGAGCTGGGTGGTCGGTTTCATGCGGGTCGGGTTTGCTGTGGATTGGCCTCCTCCGGCTGGCTTTATTTGTGCGGGGGGCCATAAAGGGAGTATGTGTGTGTGTGTTGGAGATCCAGATTCCTAAATTTCATAAAGAAATTCAGAGTATCATTGAATCAAAGTAATTTTTTAAGAATGCTCCACATCTCTTGGAGAGATCACGTAAATGCTGAGGAGGTCTTGAGATGAATAAGGAGTGAGAGCTTCTGACAACTGTCAAAAAATGAAAAGCCGCACACTTTTTCCATGTATCTTCTGTAATGATAAATACTATGCTTTCCTATACAGTTAATAATGGAAAGAAATATTGAAGGCAGGCGAGGTATGGGGCGTAAAAGAGCTTATTGACAAAAGACTGACAATATACAGTCATTTGGGAAGGCTGCAGAGCTGGTGAAACTTGCCTGAGATCGCGAAGCTTATTCGCAGATGCTCGCCAACCTACGGAAGGCTGCAGAGCTGGTGAAACTTGCCTGAGACCGCGAAGCTTATTCGCAGATGCTCGCCAACCTCCGAAAGGCTGCAGAGCTGGTGAAACTTGCCTGAGATCGCGAAGCTTATTCGCAGATGCTCGCCAACTTCCGAAAGGCTGCAGAGCTGGTGAAACTTGCCTGAGACCGCGAAGCTTATTCGCAGATGCTCGCCAACCTCCGAAAGGCTGCAGATCTGGTGAAACTTGCCTGAGATCGCGAAGCTTATTCGCAGATGCTCGACAACCTCCTGAAAGCTGCAGAGCTGGTGATACTTGCTTGAGATCGCGAAGCTTAATAAGGGTTGTTAGCCATTATAACTTTGTTTTTAAAGTCACAAAAGTGCTACTACGTTTTATTTTCTTCTTCTTCGAAGGCGCTACAGCTCAAATCGAGCCGTGGCCTCCTGTAGACAAAATTCATTATAATGCACTACATAATTAAATATGCAGACCTGAAAAAAAACCTTATACATTATATTCTCTACTTATAGACTGATGAGAAAGGTTGAATGCTTTCTCCCATATTGTTAGAATATTCTACAGTGCTATTGTTGTTAAGGTTTAATATCTTGCAAAGTGGTGGCTTTCTTAGCGTTTGTGGAGTCTTTTATTCGTCTGGAAGGGTGTGAGACAAACCTACACTCATCAGACCCCCGGCCCCGCAATGCAGAGAGTTTCTGTTTATTCCTCGAACAAGAGAACAGGGTTGTGTGACCATATTATTTCCATATCACCCCACATTATAATATGATATTTTTGAAAATGAGCAAACATGTTACGCCTACTACTAACATTATCTGCAAAAATAAAGGCGTTTGAACATCCCTTTCAACAATGTAATCCTCTGTATTTTTACTAAAAAAAAATTGTAGTCAGTTTATAAATAGGTATTAGTGTGCTTCAAATGTTAACGGGACACCCTATTATTCTAGTTCCAATATGTAAAACATGGAACTCAAAAATTTTCAGGAATTTTAAATATGTTTTTTTAGCGACTTTTGTAGTGAAGGTCGCAGATTCAATCCCCTGTGGCAATAATATAACTTTTCCACAACACACGATTTGCTTTACGTGAAACATGCCAAATAAAGATGTATGTGTCTTCACACGAGCAACAATAACTTGAAATAAGCTGTAGATTTTTTTTGCTTAACGTTCACTCAACTAGGTATCTATGAATAAGAAATTTTTTGCGACAATTTTAACACTGTTAATAATTTTAGATTTTAGGTGGTCATATTTTAAACTCCTGATCATTAACGAAAATTATAACTTTATGTTTGTATTAAATTTTTTTTGAAATCGTGCACCATCAGGATTGAAATTCACGTTTCTACTTATCATCTTAAACAGTTTTAATCAACTTTTTCTTTGATCCGCGAAACTGTGACACAAGCAAATAGTATTGGGAAAACATCAATAAAACGAGTTTGGTACATAGTAACCAAATTTTTTATTATTCTTGTAGATGGTTGGAAATCTATAAATCTACAAAAGACGTAATACGTATTCAATGGAAGACACCTAAAGCTTTATTGATAGTGTTTTGGAGTCTCAAACTTTCTCAGTTCAGAAAATATTGGTTCCCTTATTTTCTTGTAAGTGAAGCTTTACTTAATATCTACAAACTGAAACAAGCAACAGTATCACATAAGACGCATTCGAAGAAGTGATTCGTTTAATAAATCTTATACACTTATCCTTTGTAGATTTAAAGATATCCTGAATTATAGTATGATCCAGGCATTTCACAACATATCAAGAGATTATCTAACATTTTTTATCTATTTAAGTAGGTAGGTATGTGATTCTACATATTTTTTCTCTATCTTTTGTTAGATACTTGTGTTCTTTTAACATTACAATAGTTGTTTTTGTGATAAACGATCCCTTTTCGTTCTCAATAATTTGATAAAATTTCCCCTCTTCCAAATATCCCCTTCAATGAATTTCTTTGAAAATGCTATAGTGGAATGCAATTTTGCGTTGGGAAAGGAATGCATTTAGGTGGTTGGGGACTGAAATACTCGCAATACAAAATTAATATACATAACTCTGTCTTCGTTTGATACTTTTCTCTTAATGTAAAATCCTTATGTAAGTGGTCGTACAGCAATAACATTTTCCGTTGATAAAATGTGAGTTTTGCTTGCAAAGAATCTAAATTTGTCTCAAACACTAAAATAATTCAACTAGAAAAATTAACCTTTAAATTTAATGCCGGATCCGCTTCAGGGTCGGTTACATTCCCCGAATTTTCATACAAACATAATGTTTTTTAAATTTGCATCTTTAGACATCTTGGATGCCGAATGGCTAAGGAAAACGCTGCCATTCTTCTAATCACGGTCCCTATCTTACTCTCCCCCCGATGCCGCAAAACCTAAATGGGCGTTGAAGTGAAAAAACTCTAAGAAAAACTCTGACCCGACCGTGAATCGAGCCCGGGACCTCGACATCTGAAGTCCTCGCCTATACCACTAGTCTGCCGAGGTGGGTAACTTAACATCTATTAGATTCAAGAGTCAATAAATAGTGGCATCTTGTTAATTCCTGAATATCCCAACATTTCTCTTCATGTCAATATGTCTCTTTATCTTTTGTGGGAATCGCAATTCATAAGTACAGCTTGACGCAGAAAACTGATAGCAAATGGGGTGTACGTTTTTCTTGAAAATAAAAAGAGAAAATGATAGATGATGATATCTTAACCTGATGTTTTGACATATTTTAATTCTGCTAAACGTTATATAGATGGCATGGATGGAGATATTGATAAAGACTTATATGCAGAATGAAGGCGTTCTGGTGATAATTATATTTCACTGAAACGACAAAGCATGTATGTGGGTACCTTTCCTTTTCTAGTTTTGATATTAATCCTTGAATAATATGCCCAATGTTACGAATACCAATTTCCGATTCACTTCATCCATTGTCAGAGGTATTTAGTACGAATTTTGATGATAATATTCCAGCATGTTAATAGAAAATAACTAAACTGGAATGTATTGTGTTCATGTTTAGGGTTGACAACACTCACAACTACTCTAAGTACTCGTATTATTACTACAAACCGTTCTCAAATATTTTCACTCAAATAATTCATATACAGTTAGATACCTACTATTAATTATTTGAAGGAAAATGATTTTTTTATGTGTTTCCAAATTTATACTTTTATGTCTAACAAATGATTAAGATTACTTTATTTTTGAAACTATGATACTGATTTCAACAGATGATAGTCCAGAACTTTGTTGAAACTTGCAAAATTTTTGAAAATGATGGAAAAAGAAGAGTTTAATATTGACTGTGTGAAGGAAAAGAACCTCATATATTTTTTGACGTCTATGCAAGTCTCAAGAGTATAGGTTTGATCTCAAGTACCTACCTGCATATTCATACTTACTGTTTCCGATAGACAATAATATGCAATGTATCAATTGAACTTCAAGTCACCAACAAGTATACTAAGTTACGTTTAAGCTTTGGCTTGAGTTGACCATTATGACAAGATTGTTGCGTCTAAGACGTTCTGAAATGAAGGTCTTAAAAGAAGCTGATCTACAAAATTCTTGATCCCACCCGCGCGGAAGTAGTGTAGAGTTAGGTAGGTATAAGGCGTTATGACAATACAGTGTTTGTAGAGATCCGACTAACAATGCTGAAATACGAATCGGCAGACTTAGATGATCATGCGAGAAGAACTATCGTACATAACTGGAAGAACCTATGAGTAGAAAATCATATGTGCAGGATATTTCCTCTTTCTTTCTTTTTAGTTTTAAATTTTTATTGGTTTATCTATCTAAAAGAAAGTCCGGTTAGTGCGAATACTTATAACTCGAGATTAGCTGAACAGATTCTTCTGATGTTTAATTTATTGGATTCTTCTCCGCTAAGGATAACAGAATAACAAATCAAAATGTTGAAAAATACATAAGAAACGATATACAATATTATGATACACATACAACAATCATCTGTCAAAGGAGTAGTTTGTTTTTTTACCGGCTCCGTGTTATTGTTTTTTTAAACTCTCTAATATAAAGTTTGAGGCTGTAGTGAATGTTATAACTGTGCACACAGGGGAACCGTACAACTATTAAACTGTGAGTTGTGTTATCTCTTGCTTATTCAAGAAATTGATCCCGAAAAACCTTCTGAATAGATAGGTACCTACATACACACATACAATCGCACATTGCCACTACTACGTACAAACCCTATAGCAGTATCTGACATACATACACACTGAGGGTTGCAGACAGTATCAGCAGTTGGTCATTAAAATGAATTGCACCAAATGCAAGGAGTCTCTGATTCAGGAGGACACGCTCGTCTGTTCTAAATGTTCGTCGAGATTACACTTCTTTTGTGCCGGAATGTCTGAAAAATCTTTCACGAACATGCTGCAAATGAATAAGGGTAAATGGAAATGCTCCGTCTGTAAATCCAGGCCAGTGGTAGCAGGCGACGATCTGTGGCCAAGGCTCGAGAATTACTTGAAGGAGAAACTGGATCCGATTGCCGACTTCATTAAGGGAGATCTGGCAAGTGATCTCTTGACCAAAGAAAAGATTTTGCAGTTTGATGACATCAAAAATTCAATTCAATTTTTATCGGAGGAATATGATAGACTCAACAAACAGCTCAAGATGAATGAAGAAGAGATGAAGGTGGTTAGGGCGGATAAAAAGCTGCTCTTGGAGAAGAATGGAGCTCTGGAACACCGACTTAACTTGATGGAGCAGAGGCAGAGAAGTGCCAACATAGAGATACAACTGGTACCACAAAGGAAGGGAGAGAACCTTTTGGATATCACAAAGAAGATCGGCGAGATTATAGGCCGTCCAATTAAGAACGAAGATATACTTGCATGTCACAGGGTACAACACCAATCTAACCAATCAACCTGCCCCAAAAATATCGTTGTTGAACTTCCCAGTGGTCGTTACCGCGATAATTTTCTGCAAGCCATCAAGAGCTACAATAAAGTCAATAAGAATGATAAATTAAACATTGGACTCATTGGTTTTGAGTCTAAGGAACCCTTTTACGTCGGCGAACATCTGTCGCCATTCTTTAAAGCACTACACGCTAAGACTAGACAAGTGTCCAAGGTGAAGAACATAAAGTATGTGTGGGTGCAGAACGGACGCATACTTACAAGGAAAAATGATGCATCGCCCATAATGGAGGTCAGAGACTACGCTTCTCTAGACAAACTGTGATCACTTTTGGTACATTTTTCTTTCTTTTTCTTTTTATAGTTGTGATTAGTTTTTCCTTGCAATGTCTATTTTTTACCAGAATGTACGAGGGTTGAGAACCAAGACCAATGAAGCTTGCATGGAAGTTTTAAAGGGAGACTACGACATAATATGCTTAACTGAGACCTGGTTGCACGGAAGTATAGCCAGCGAAGAAATATTTGACAATAGATACTTGGTATTTAGGAGAGATCGCTGCGACACAGTGTTTTCTAGCAGGTCAATGGGAGGGGGAGTTCTAATAGCGGTTAAAAAGAAATTCGGCGTTGTTCATAGACCAGAGTGGAATACTGAGTTGGAAGATTTATGGATCACTATCAAATCGAGCGACAAAGACTGGGCAGATGCAAATATATGTGTGGCATATCTGCCACCGGATACTGGTGTGGAGCTTTTCCAGAGGCATCTTAACAGATGTGCTTCTGTCTGCCTAAGCTCTCCTGAATCCACTAATATAATTCTTGGCGATTACAATTTACCGTCCATTAAATGGGCGTCTGATGGAAACACCCACCCTCATCACACTCGTGGAAATGGGGCAAAGGCTGAACTCTTTTATGAAATGTTAATCCTGACTGATCTCAAGTAGTATAATCATATACGGAATATAAATTCTTGTATCTTGGATCTTGTTCTCTCTAATGCTCCAATGCAGGTGTCTTTGGCAGATGGATTGGTGAGACCAGATGGTTTTCACCCTCCACTGCTGGTTAGCATTGTAAATTTCAGTCGTGCGAGGTATCTGGATTGTAATATGGAGCATAAACATTACAATTTTAGGAGGGCCAATTATACTCTATGTAAAACTGACTTATCTAATTTCGATTGGTCGACTATTGATGCCCTGAATTGCAACGATGCCTTACAGACCTTATATAATGTTATATGGCAGGCGATCGAACATCACGTACCTAAACTGAAACCGAGAACACCCCAGTACCCTTTGTGGTACAGCACTTCTCTTATCCATATGATAAGGGAAAAGGATAGATATCATAAAAAGTTTAAAAAATACGGTAATGCCAAAGACAGGCAGATTTTTTCTCTGTTGCGCACTCGGGTTAAAAAGGCCATAAGCGACTGTCACAGATCATATATTTCTTCCATTGAGAGTTCTGTTAAGCACTCGCCTAAATCATTCTGGGGCTATGTTAATTCCAAGAAAGTTTCTAATGCTATTCCTCGTGAAATGAAATATCAAGGTGTCTCGGCGACAGGAGGCGATAACATCTGTAATTTGTTTTCGGACTTTTTATCGTCTGTATTTGTTGATCCTTCAAGCTCTGGTGGTTCTGAGCTCTCTGTGGGAGGCCAATCTTCGAATAATATTTTCTTGAAAAAGACAGATCTGCTAGGAATGATGAAAAGTCTAGACGCGAACAAGGGTGCCGGTAGCGACGATATACCTAATTTGTTTGTAAAGGAATGTGCCGATGCGTTGGTGGACCCATTGTTTGCTGTTTTCCGGAAGTCTTTGTCGGAGGGAGTCTTCCCTGATTTGTGGAAGATATCAAGGGAAGTTCCAATTTATAAATCTGGTGACATGTCGGATGTGACTAATTATCGACCTATAAGCTTGCTCCCCTGTTTCGGTAAATTATTTGAAAAGGCAGTCTATCAGTATGTTTATCACCATGTGTCGCCTTTTCTCGACAGTAATCAGCACGGTTTTGTTTCAGGGAAATCGACCGGAACTAGTCTTATGGAATTTGTTAACTATGTAAGTGAATGTGTAGATGCTAGGGTCCAGGTGGATGCAGTCTACACCGACTTTAGTAAAGCCTTTGATCGTGTCGATCACTCAAAGCTTATATGCAGATTACGGGACTTCGGAATTTCTGGTAGGTTGTTGAATTGGTTTCACTCATATCTCAGTGGAAGGGTTCAGGTGGTTTCGGTGGAGGGGTTTGACTCCGATCCTGTTGTAGTTTCTTCCGGTGTTCCGCAGGGGTCTCACTTGGGTCCCCTTCTTTTTTTAATATTTATTAACAATATAGGCGCAAAATTGAGATGCGATTACCTTATGTACGCTGACGACCTCAAACTATTTACGAGAATACACAGCGTTGCCGACTGTGCGAGGCTACAGACCGACCTGGAAACATTGTTAGAGTGGTGTAATAATATTAATATGTTTCTGAACACTAAGAAATGCTATTCAATCAGCTTCACTCGTAATAAAAAACGAATTAATTTTACGTATAAATTGGACTCAGAAGACATAAAGCAAGTGCAGGTTATAAAGGATTTGGGACTGATATTGGATTCTGAGCTTACATTTAGGAATCACTATGAGAGCACCACTGAAAGATCTTACAGGTTGTTGGGCTTCATATTTAGGGTCACTAAGCCATTCAAGAATTCAGAAAGTATAATCGCTTTATATTATTCCTTGATTCGTAGCATACTAGAGTATTTATCTTTCATATGGTCGCCCTATTACGCCTGTCACACGGAAACCATAGAACGTGTTCAAAGGGTCTTCACAAGACTCCTCTCTTACAGAATAGGTCGAGGTGGGTATATGACTTACCGGGAGCGCTTGTCCTTCTTCGGCATCGATAGGTTGTCTGATAGGCGTGATGTTGCTGAACTAGTATACCTCCATAAGCTCATCCATGGAGATCTCGACTCGGTGGACATACAACTGCTGAAATTCCATGCTAATAATAGATTAAGGTGCACCGACTTATTTAGACTAAAAATACACAACACCAACATAGGCTATTTCCGTCCCATTGACAGGATGATGAGATCCTATAACAACATGGCAAGGGCTTTGCCTGATCTAGACTTATTTTCTGGCACGACTAGAGTGTTCAGGTCGGCAATTCAGGCTGGCATTGCTTCGCGGTCAGTCACTGACGGTATTACGTAGTCGCATGATATGTGCATCATTTTTTATTAATATACCTATAACTACTATTCAGATAAATATGTGTGTGTATGTGTATGTGTGTATACACGTGTGTGTGTATATATATGTATGTATTGTTTTTTGTACGAAATATTTACCCTTTTTTATGCATAGTCTTATTAACATGTTTCTAGTTCGTGATATTGTCTGCAACACGCATTCACTCGACTTTTGTAATGAGAAGGTACCTACCCGCCCTTTGATGGAATTTATACGACTTTTCAGAAACAATTTTTTAACATTCAAACATGATATTTTAAAAGTATTTATGTATAAATTACAAAATAAATTTGAAATCAATATTCATACTAAGTTAAATTTCTACTAGTGACAAACATCGTGCGATTCATACGATCATTAGGTACACTATTTATAACACCTTTCAAGAACAAAAATAATCGGATACTCATATAATTTATACTTAAATATCTGTATTGTCTATACTTTATGAAAAATGTTTCATCAAACAAGAATTAAATATTATTTTACATTCGATGGTCCCAAGAAGTGAAGATGATGAAAGGTGGCATCCCAAAATTCTTAAGAATCCATTTAAATTCCTCCTCTAGTGGCTCTAGTGTGTATACACGTGTATTGTAAATTCTATTCTGTTAAACAATCCAATGTTATTACTTCACCAGTAGCTGAGTTTACAATTAATATTGAAAGCTTAATAATGTTATTTCGTTTATTACCTTAGTTTCTGGAGTTGGGCCCTTTGAAGCTTTCATTTGTGTCAGGTACAACAATAATGCTCTACATATTTCAGTGTGTTCAAATAAATTTCACATTCTTGGTAAGCAACACTTGTAATTAATTATATTATTTTCACATTAAAATTTATTGTATTATGTGTGAAACAAAAATTGTATACCATTTATTCATTTTTTAATGAAGTTCTTAGAATTCATCGGAATTACTATAGTATTGATAATAGCAAGGACTGTTTTGGTTTTATTTCTTCCTAAAAAAATCTATGATTAATGCCCTCAAAGCAAATTAACATTGGTCACACGCAGAGAGATGAACATCGGTGCAATTTGCATTTTTTTAAAATGATATACGCCCCTCTCTACTCGGGCCTAGTTCTAATAGAGGGACAGTGGTCAGCTTCAGTAAATAAGCAGAATTTTTATAATAATTTATTGTATTTATATTTTGATATATTGTAAGTATTGTTTATGTTTTGGATTTAATATCTCTCAAAACACAATCGCATCATTTTGAAGAAGAAAAAAGAGATTTCGGGTAATTTTTGTGATTATTTATTACTAGCTAATACCTGTCTTGCTTTACGTTTTTGATTCCAATTGTCAGGCTTGATCGGTAGGTAACTAAACAGGTAGTCCAGCTTCTCATTGCTTAAAAGACCTCTATAACTGACATAAACACAGAAAATAAAAAATGAAATATTTAAAAATTTAATGTTTATAAAAAAGAAAGAAAAAAAATCATAGTCTACCACTCACATGAAAAAAAAACGGCATGTAGGTATCATAATATGTTACATCCCACACTTGATTCGATTTCACTGTTCAATCGAAGGGTAAAAAATACTTTACTAATATACGAACCTACCTACATAATAATAATATGCAAGTTTTGTAGGTAACTATTTACTCTCACATGGAGCCTTATTCCCGTAATCAATCGCATTTAAAAATCACTTAACGATAAGATTAAGACATGATCGCAATCAGGTCGCCCTTGAATTTGACGTTTGTAAGATAGTTACGGGAATGCCGATTACATAGAATTTCATTCTAATATTTCAAACATAACGAATTTTTAAGATATCTGCTGGATATCTTGTTTTGTGTATACCAATCCGCCATTTTAATATTGTCAATGAAGATAGGAGCGTATTAAGACCGTTACGAGAATAACCCTAATGGTCTGAGTCTTAACTATATTATAGCACCCTCTATCATGTGGACTGGTACAAATTTTATGTGAAATGCCTAATGATAACGGCGTCTGTTTTACCGACCTCAAATGTCAATCGAAACGTAATTCGAAAATATACTTTCATTTCAATGTTTATAAAATAATATGTTTTATATGGTTTGAATTACATTCATTTTTATTTCAAATCAATCTTGAATCTTTTAAATACGTTTTTATTCAGTCAAACTTTGGTTCCGTGCGATATTTACACAAGTTATTTTGTTTTCGAAAGATGCCCATCTGTGTTTACGGAGATTTTACTATGAAGATTACATTACTATGAAGATTAATTCTAGAAATTTATTAAAAACATTAAATATATTTGAGAAATTGGAAAAAATTGTGTCTATGATTACCATAAATATACCTGCAAGGATCCACGACGATTAAAATCAAACCTAGAGTTTGCGGTTTATGCGTGATGTGCCATATACAAAAATATTTATAAATAAATAAATATACATACATAACTGAATTATTATGTAGATGCCCGCGGAGAGGCTCACATTGAAGTGTATCGCACGTATCAGTTGGAGATCAACCTTATAAGAATGTAATTAGATGTCAACAATTATACTTAATCAAGGGAGAAACACGATGAAAGAACTGAAAAATTTGCAGCTGAAACTATGTGTCTTCTATAGAAATATCCACTCGTAGGTATATCCTTTCGAAAACGTTACGAATACAAGTTGATTTCATTCCAGTTAATCCATATTATATATGTGTGTGTGCATCTACTACGCGTGTACTCCTTTTGTCTTTAAACCTTTCGAATCCTCGTCACTATTCTAAATCGGACAAAGTAATATTATCTGTTAAGATAGGATCATATTGATATAACAAGGATCTTAATTAATAATAATACTGCAAGGGGCCTTCTTCATTTTGATCCAGGATTCAAACCAAAATCCCACTCCTTCCTTTTGTGTAACCCCGTTTGACCATCGTGAACCCATATCACTCTTAAAGTAGTTGTTCAAAATATTAGGAAGGATCTCAAATAAATTTAAGAGGAAATCAATATAAGAGCACTCGGAGAAGGGTTCCATTGTTGAAACTATACATTTGCCATCTACATTACTTACCTATTTATTTGCAAATATATATAGTTTAACCTGTACATAAACAAACGACACACATTCTCTTTTGATTCTTCTTCCATTAAACTATTTCTAGTTAGTTAGTGTTTTTTATTTTTTTTTAAATTTATTTATTGAATACAAATATAATATTTTACACATATGTAAGATGATGAACTAGAAGAATTTGAACAAAACATAATATTATGTGTATCCCCTTATAGAGACAAGTCTCGTGAAAAGGGAGAACGCTTCGAAGAATCAATAGTTTTAAACATGAAGTTTACTGGTGAACTACCTTTTGCAAAATATATCTATTGTTATTGTTGAAAATGATTCTGGACTCACATAAGGTGGATGCGTAAACATTTTTCAAATCTTTCACACAAAGAAATGATCGTGCCATGCAATCGCACCAAGATTATTCAATCGATAAGTTCGATCGCTGATTTCCGTTATCGATGTGGGTTCGATCACAAAGCCGACTGTGAAAGTTGTTGAAAGTGTATCTGTACTAACTTTCATAAAAATTCACAATTATTGAATAAAAAAGTACAAGCTTGCATAAAATCTTTAAAATCAGTAGGTAAGTCATTGGAAAATTTTTCGCTAGTACAATGTTTTTATTTCTAGCCGCTAACTACTCTCTGTTGTTCAGTACGACAGTGGAGGAATTACAGCGCAGTGTTTCAAGACTCTGCGACGAAACAGCACGCCTTGGCCTTCGAGTCAATGCCAGTAAGACGGAGCTCATGGCGAGTAATGCCTGCCCCGATAAACAGCTACCGATAACCATAGACGGTCACCAGGTCTCCCGGGTGGATAAATTTAAATACCTGGGAGCAACCATTACCACCTCTGGTGACCTCGGGGCTGAGCTCCCGATACGTATCGGTATGGCAAGTGGCGCCTTTAACAACATGACCAAGATTTGGAAAGCGGTGGCGTTTAGTGTCGAGACGAAATGTAAACTGTTTGATGCGTGTGTGTTGCCCATTCTCCTCTATGGGTGTGAGTCCTGGCACCTGACCAAAGCCCAGGCACAAAAAGTCTCAGCTTTTGAAATGAAGTGCCTAAGGAGAATTCTGGGTGTAAGATGGTACCACCGCATCACGAACGACGCTATACGCCGGCGCACCCAGCGTGAGCCCATCACCTCTACCATTGTGGGGAGGAGATGGACTTGGCTGGGACATGTGTTAAGGATGCCGAATGACAGTTGGCCGAGGAGAGCGCTGTTCTTCCTCCCATCAGGGTCCCGAAGACGAGGAAGACCCTCTCACACTGTGTTCCGCTCCTTCGAAGCAGAGCTGAGGGACATGGACATGGTGTGGGAGGAGGTCATACACATTGCGCAAGATCGAGCGCAATGGAGAGCTCTTGTTGCCTCCCTATGCCCCTGAGTGGGGTGTAAAAGGGAGAATTGATTGATTGATTGAACTACTCTCTGAGATTTAAGAGGCTTAGAACAATTACCTCCCTACAATTATTTTTAAAATCGAGTTCGAAAGACATAAATTTGAATATTATTTTTTAAATAATGTTAATAACTAACATTGACGACAACTGCACTATTTTTGTAGTTTTTAAACAGTACCTCATAGAAATAATGACTAAATACAAGATTATTCGATTTCTTATCTTTAAGTAGAAAAATGTGTAAAACTAGAAATGTTTATTTACATTTGAGTTATTTTTCTCACAATTTTGTAGTTTACAAGCCCCGCATAGTAAAGTATAATGAAACATGTGCGTGGGTTGAACAATAGTAGGTACACGTCGACTAAACACATTAAATATGCGATATTCTTGGATCCGACACAACACCACACCAAGGAACCTACCCGGCAACGCCATCATCAACACCATTATTATCACTGCTATATTATATTCTCTCACATGTTGGAACATCTAAAAGAAAGAGAAACTACTTACTAGCTGCTGTCTCTTTCTCCAAGTTCTCTGTGTAATGCGAGAACTTCTAGGTATCTATTATTCCGTAATGCACATTTAAAGATAACCTTTGAATCACAAGGGAATGTATCATTACACTCCTTCAACACATTCCTTTTTGAAACAGATGTTATTATGTATGTACATACACCAAACAATGTTTGCTTCCTCATATGTACGTACGTAGTACGACTCTGGTTGAAGATTTAAATTAAAACACTTCCTGATTTAATGCAACCTCTATGGAGTTAAATCTACGGTTGATTTTATTTAGAACATTTTTTTTTTTTAATTAATTTTTTGGCATTGCATCCATTTGGATGATTCGTGCCACCAACAAATCAAAATTATAACAGCAAAAAAATATAAGTATAAAGATAATAAAAAATGTTACGGATAACAAATTAAATACAAATGCAATAAGTATAGGCCATGATACCTAAGAAAAAATACCTAAGCAAAAAAGATATGCAGAACCAAAATTTAGTAGGATTTTAAAGTATTACAAAAAATAAAAGGTAAATACATGAAGGTTAATTATACAATTTAAAGCAATAGGTGTAGCCCATTATATTTAGACAAAAAAAATATACAGAAACAAAAATCAGTAGGTAGTTATTAAAGGTCATACAAAAATTAAAACAAAAGGTAGGTATACATATAAATGAAGGTTAATTATACAATTCAAAGCAATAGGTATAGCCCATTATGTTTAGACTAAAAAAAGACATACAGAAACAAAGATCAGTAGGTATTAAAGGTAATAAAAAAATAAAAAAACAAAAGGTAGGTATTTTTAGAACTTGTGCTATATTGTATTTAGCTTCATGTTATGAACGCAAGTAAATTTTTTATAGACATCATAGAGTTATTCATTTTATTCGATTGAAACTGTTGAAAGCTCTTTTTAACATAGGTACATGTATACATCCTTCCGTGGCGCTACAACCCTGCATTGGTCTTGGCCTTCTCCAGACGATTTCTCCATGCCACCCTATTCTCCGCCTTGCTCCGCCAATCGTCCTTTCTCCGCTCCATCCAGCCGTTTCAACCTGGGTCGTCCAATGCTCCTCCTTCCAGCGGGTCTCCCACCGAAAAATTCTTTCAGGACGGACGGTTGAATCGATCTTTGAACATGGCCCAGCCAGCGGAGTGAAATAAGCTTTATGAATTTTGTGGCGTTGATATCATCTAAAAATTTATAAAGTCCGCGGATAAACCAAATGCGCCAGTGCTCTTCATCTCTGACGGGTCCGTAGATTCAATCATAGGCTCTTCGCCACAGTCTTAAGGCGGCTTAACGTTTCTTTCAGGGTATCTTCATCTCTAGTCACACTATCTATGCCATTTGTAGAAGCTAGCAACATTATAGGGCCCTAAGAAATTGTTCAGATGTGTCGATCTCTACTTTTAACCGGCGATATTCGGTTTGGGCACAAGTGCTTAATTATTTCATTTGGGAAGAAAAATACTTTTGACATTTTAATTTTTTCATCTTTTATGTGCGAGAAGTGTAATAAGTAGGTAAATAAATTCTTAAAAATATCGTGTATGTGTATTTTATGTCCTAGAAGTTAATTATTCTGAAGCTGTTATCCAATATGTCATTGTTAAAACGTATCTCGAAAAAATAAGATATTGTTGGAAGGACCTAAATAATGCGAGTATTCAGGAGACTATAATATGCGAGTGGGCTTAGGTAGAAGTCGTATCACAATACGCTGGTGTTTAGTAGGCAATGCACGTCATATGCAAAGCGCGTACCATGAATATTATAATACCAGGCAAACATGATGTTAGGAATGTATTATCATTTCAAGATGTATCTCGTATTGTATTAAGAATAAGTCTAATATATCCACGTCTGACTCTTATATTATCGTGTATTTAATGTATCATGTACGCTACGGTTTTGTAATGCTCTATAAAATTTGAAATAACCTCTTTGTACGAATGTTCTTGTTCTGTTAGGATTACGATTGCTTTGCAAGAGTAATAATTTGAAGTACGGATAAGTTTATGGTATATACCCATATAACATAGTTGTAGAAGCTTTAAATAAAAGAAATATGTTTATTTTTGAACTAGAACAACTCATCTAAGCATAATATGGTGTAATAAAAATAAATTGGGAAATCTATAAAAAAAAAAGATAATGCTATACCCTTTGTCATTAGATTGCTACGAAAATTTGACATTAAGTTAACTTTAAAACAAATTTGAGTAAAATTAAAGAATTGAACGCGCATTCTTGGTGAAATTATTTAAATAAGTGGTCGCCCAGTGCTCGAAGCTCTGCGACAGGTGGAGAAGAGAAAGAGAGAATCTGCATGAGTCCGTAGACTGCGATCTCAATACAGAAAATTTGATAGACCACATGTTGAAATCACCAGAAACATGAAAGGCCATTGAGGGTATTATGTAAGTGATTATGAAGAAGATCATCGATGTCAAAATTTGCTTCCCGGGTAGACCGAAAGGTAGGTACCGGGTTAGAAAAGAAGAATGAGGGGTTTTAGCCGGAAGAAGTTCGGCACTAACGCTTAGGTGTCCTTGGAGGATTTATTTTCCCCTCATAAAAAAAGCGCTCGAAATTCGACCAAAACCAATTTAAATTATAAGTATGAACATTATTAAAGTTATTACATTATTTTTTTCAATAAACAATGACATGGATATGACAAAATAAATTTGTAATATTGGTACGTGCAAAGTTTTTCAAAGACAAACAATATTAATCTATTTTCAATTTGACCACAGATAAACATGATATGCATCTGTGTCAATGTCAAATACATCGAAGTATGTGTGAGTGTCAAATACATAACGTTACAGTCAATCAATCAATCAATTCTCCCTTTTACATCCCACTCAGGGGCATAGGGAGGCAACAAGAGCTCTCCATTGCGCAAGATCTTGCGCAATGTTTATGACCTCCTCCCACACCCTGTCCATGTCCCTCAGCTCTGCTTCGAAGGAGCGGAACACAGTGTGAGAGGGTCTTCCTCGTCTTCGGGACCCTGATGGGAGGAAGAACAGCGCTCTCCTCGGCCAACTGTCATTCGGCATCCTTAACACAATGACATGTCCCAGCCAAGTTCATCTCCTCCCCACAATAACGTTACAGCTGTATTTCTATCCATAATTTTTATGCATTCGCCACTCCTTCTCTATATAAACTACTAGTTTTCCCGACAAACGTTGTCCTGTAGTCCTAACTACGAATATTGATTTCAAATTTGTAATTTATACAAAAATGCTTTTAAAATGGTATGTTTTAATGTAAAAAAATCATTTCTGAAAGCTCGAAAAAAATTTGATAAAAAATTGCGAAGCTAGCAATATTTTAATGTCAATGGTTGTCAGGTAAACAATAATTTTGCCGTCATAGAATTTTTCATAGATTTCAAAGGTGTTGGCGTCGCAGGAAATCCGTTCCATACTAACTTTAATATTATATTTTATATTATTTCTTACGCATTTTCAACTTTTTAATAGTTACTAGTGGTCGACCAGTGCTCGAAATTCGACCATAACTAATTTAGATTATAAGCTAGAACATTAGACTGATAGAGTGCTATTTTACAATTTTCTTTTCAAAACAATGACACGGGTATGTTTACCTTTTAAATGTTCAAATGGTATAAAGTTTTTTCTATTATTATTAAAAAAAAATATTAATATTTTCTCAATTTGACGCAATGAGTTTGAATATCCCACTATTTTCAGCTCCACCTTCCATTTAAACATACCGCCTTCAAAAAGCTTTCTGCGCCCATTATGAGACGCTTTACATTTTACATTTTTTTCTATGAAGTTGATCTTCTTCATAAGTAGTCTGTGGAAGTGTGTGTGCGAGTATCAAATACATACCTAACATGTTTTTTTATTGATTTAATCTATTTTTATGCATAATTTTAAGAAAATATTAGCATTCACCACCCCTCTATATAAACTATAAATGTGAGAAATTTCATAGTCCTCCGTCTCCCCATTTTACGTAAAAATAGTCACAAGTTTTTCCTTCTCGTATTTATATATAGATTCTGTTATCCGGAGCGGAGAATAATCCAATAAATCAAACATCGGAAGAATCTGTTCAACCGATCTCGAGCACTTATCTGAATTTCTTTTATATTTATTTATTTACTCGAAATCACATTACAATCATCTGTGCTTACATAAGTTATACTAATTAACATTACAAAATACAAATAACAAGGAAAATGCTACCTCACTAGGTGTAAACCTGTATCGAGGATAGCTAAAATGCAATACAATATACAATAGAAAAAACAATCAAAATAATCAATAACACAAAAAATAGAAATATAGCAAGTCAAATCACAAAATAAAATATTAAGTTATTTTAATTTAATAAAAATGATCGCACTCAGCATAACAGCATTATGCCTTTTCGCTAGATTGCGAAATCACTCGTAAAAGAGGGTATAAAGTTTTTACTTCACCCATTCATATATAGATAAAGTAATTTGTTAGTCTACAAGTTATTCAAAACCCTGACTAGTTTCGCAAGCACAGGTCCTGCATGGTCACAAGTGACATAGAAACATGCAGTACCTGTGCCTGCGAAACTATCAGGGTATGAAATAATTGTGGAATTATGAAAAAATGAATGGTTTTATTTAAATTATTTTATACAAATTCTTGTCCAAATATATCAGTACATTATTGAAGTATTAAAATTGAACTTTTTGACATTGAATTAAAGGTATGTACTAGATATTACGAGTTGCATATATCTTTCTGAGTCTGTACACATCTGAGCACGCGTGGTAACGTAACCAATGTCACGTTGCGTGCAACGTATCAAATTTCCATAGTAAACGGTGGTTCGTGACGAGCCACCGCGAAAAGGAATTCATTTGAGCCACTCTTTTCGATAAAAAATCGTTTATTTTCAAATACTCGTACTTTTGCGTAAAAACTTTTTCAAAAGTCTCTTCAAAATACAAACATTAAATGTTTTTTTTTCGCTATCACACTTGTCCTAATAATTTAAAAGAACAAATTGAAAGAGAAAGCAACGCATTTGAATAGACAGAGCTCCGAAGATTAATCGCGAAAAAAGGTCACTTAATTACTATTTAAAACTATATTTTGTAATGATTGTTTAAGGCAGCACTACTTCTCTTTCCCTCAATAAAAAAGAAAAAATCTAAGCCAACAATCTCAAAATAGAGCTATCTGTTAGCATAACAGAAAACCAATAGAGCGGGTGCACAGAATTAATTATTTTTGGGAGTTTGGTTCATATTACTATACTTAGAACCTCCGAGGAAATAAATAATATTATGATGGACCGTATAGAAGCATTTTAATTTGAAATGTGTCCCACCGCAGAATTCTGCATATTATTATTCCGTGGACTGATATTGTCATTAATCACTAACACGGAGGTGTTGTGAAGAGCTCAAATAGAGGGAGAATCGTTGGCCAGCATCTTGGCGGCATACTTCGCAGCACCAAATACAAATTGATTTACCTAATAATAATGAAGGGGTAATTTATGGAAGTCAAGGTTTGGGTAGACAGCTGATGTTTTGGCTAAGAAATATCTGGCACTGGACTTAAAACTCTTCCGAACAGCGCAAAACAGAGAAGCATACACCATAGTGTAATGCGACGTCGGGGAGACCTGACAAGGAACAGGAAATAAAGAAAGGAAATATTAATTTTGATGCTGAAGCCGCGTTCATAAGGTTTTTATTAACAAGATACAAAGTCAAAAAGTAGATTTTTTGTAATTACAATGGATTAAAAATTTGAACAAAATACAAGAAAGTTAAACTGGTATTTTTGAAACGACAGACGCTCTCTTAGATCTCTGGAAACATCACTCGTATATTTTAAATCAAAGTTTCACTTTGTCGTCTTCCCTCCGCAAAGTTTGCGAGTTTAAATCTCCCATACCCACTCACCTATAGCCGTTATTGTGTTCCTACATACGTTATGTGGGTGCTCTTATACAAACATTAATTCTTGAAACTTTCATATAAGACATCATTTACATAACCAACACTTACATGCATAATATATTATGTACGTTTTGTACTTGGCAGGAAATTACAATTGTCAGAAGATGTCTCCACCAATTCCACAATATTATTAATAAATACGTTTAATGCGCGTATAAAATATAATAATAAAAAGTTTGAGTTCAAATACTTATAGATACTATACTTTTAAGTTATCTTGATGATTTATAAAAATGTTATTTCGAGTTCACAGAGTAGAATCGTTTTTAAATTTCATTCTCATATAGAATTGCAACCAATGAAATTCACCATCACCGATATTTCGATCCATGATCACGCCACAAATCCACTTTGAGAAGTTCCCGTGGATGACGAAAACTTTAAACAAAACTGTAGAAAGAAAATTAAGTAAATTCTTTTGACTTACTTCCAAGTGAGTGTATAAGAAGATATAGTTTAACAAATTCGATTTTTGAAAACCCTAAGTAGGTACATATTTTTTCAATTTACAAAGAGTTTTCGAAGTTGACGTTAGAGAATTTCTTACAATCAGATTGTTTCAAAACGTTAACTCGTAATATAGTTGGCTTCATGCACTGTAATAATCGGTTTCACGTTGTTAAGAGGAAAAACCCCCGCTGTATAAGAATCTCTTAGGTACTGTGTGTGATGGTTGACATTATAAAATGCGCTGGAGAGGTCAACTGGTGTGTAGGGTGGAAAGTTAGTTATAAAGTAAACACTCCCTGCTACCCTCGCAGAGACCGGAGAAGCGAGTGTGTGGGGTTGAAAAAGAGTAGGTACGCCGCGCCAGTGTTAGAGAAAACAGTTCCAACCTACCTATGTGGTGCGGAGGAAGTTAATTTGCGATATCACGACAATGAACGCGAAGCTACCCTTGTTTGGTCCCAAGAGCTAGACACATACATGCATGCCTACCAAAAAACCTCTATATTTTATAAAAGGAACGAGCGTTGTAATATGTTTCCATGAAATTAAAACAACTGCAATAATGGGTACAAAATTATTTAATTTTTGAGAAATTGAAATGTTCGTCCTGAAAATCTCCCTAAGGTTTTTCTACTGCGAAATTCTCATCCTGAATTTGATCGTCATCTATTATCTCGAATTTTGGTAATTTGGAGATATTTCTTGTTATGAAGAGCATTATCTCGTACCCTTTTCAAAATGGCAGAAGAATACGAAAGAAAAGATCGTTGCCTACATTATGAAATTTGTAGAAAATTAAGCAATTCTTCATCCTTCTCCCACCCTTTTTTTAATAAAATATTTGGGGGTTCAGGATTGTTCGGAGGGGACAAAGGTAGCGGAGAATCATGAATCGCAATTATCTAAAACTTAGATTGATTAGGGGTTGTTACATCCAGACGGAACGAGTAATGTAGACAGCTACGTGAAACAAAGGGAAATCAACGCGACATTTTCGCAAGTTTTAACAATAACCATAATTTTTCCATTCTTAATAAAAACAAGTGAAGACAAAGTGTGAACAATATATTATCAGCACGCAGCCATTCCCGGCTGTTTCATTCAATTTTAAACTTTCCCCGTGAAACCTTTACAAATATAAAATATGATTTCAGCTTTTGACAATAATTTTTGAATGAATGTAAATGGACAAATTCAATTTCTCAATAGAAATTCAATGTAAGCTTCAAAATGTTATTTTCAATTTTCACACAGAATTTTTCAGTTTATGCGATCATGTTTTGAACGAATCTGAACTCAACCAAACTGAACATAAATGCACTTCACAGAAAACAATTTTAATTACAAGATTAAGAGGTTGGAGACCAGCGGTATCAGTCGACGACTGTCCGTACTGTACGTACAGCGTACTGAATGTCGTGGGTTCGAATCTCGATGCCGACCATTTCCACTTTCACAAAACAACCTTTCGCTTTATGTGAAAGATGTTGAAAGTGTATTTGTATTCACTTTGTGTGATCCAGTGCCCTTATTCTCGTAGCAGTCTTAATACGCTCTTATCTTGATTGACAATCATAAAATGGCGGATTGGTATTCACAAAACAAGATATCTAGTAGATATCTTAAAAATTCGTTATGTTTGAAATATCAGTATGAAAATGATCCAGTTCAAGATAGGATTAACATTAGATTCCGATAGTTTTGTGAATACGACTGCTTGCGATCGTGTCTTAATCTTATCGTTAAGTGATTTTTAAAAGCGATTGATTACGAGAATAGCCCTACAGATTCATTTTTAAATAGTTATAACGTTAAGTTGGGTGTTCTTTAACGCAAGGTTAAGGAAAGTGATTGCCTTAAATATAAAAACTAGTAACCTACAAGGCATCCCATTAAAGATAAAAATGACTTAAAGTGGAAGTAGTTGGTGACCCAGCGGTTACAACGTCGGCTTTCGTACTGCGGACGTCGTGGTTCGATCCCAGGTGCCGACCCCTGGTAACGGCATTACTGCCGGCTAATCCTTTCAGCACCGGAACATCACATCAGAGCAAGGGGGACAAGAAAGGAGCCTCCACGCAGATTGAGTTTTCACGATACGAAAAAGCAATCGGGCGTCCCCTGGTAACGGCATTACTGCCGGCTAATCCTTTCAGCACCGGAACATCACATCAGAGCAAAGAAAAAGAGCTGAATGAAATTTTAAGATGCGATCTCATAAAGTGAACAACAAGAAAGTACCCAAGCCACCAAAAAGGCCTTTATCAAGGCCAACTCTTCTGACAATCTCAATTAATATTGAGGGCCTATCTAGTGACAAGGAAAATCTGCTAAGTAACATATGTAAGGAGAATAACTGTGACGCTTTGCTGCTGCAGGAAACGCACAGGGGGATTGATGGTATGAGACCTAGAGTGGAGGGCATGAAACTGATCTTGGAGCGTCCACATGATAAATATGGAAGTGCCGTATTTGTTAGAGAAAACATCACGGTGGACTCGGCATGCCTTACCTCCACAGATGATATAGAGATACTTACAGTTGAAATGAATAAATGTACCATTACATCGGTTTACAAACCACCACTAAAGCCTTTTTTCTTCGAAGAACCGGAAAATTATAACTCACAACCTATAAAAATAGTAATGGGGGACTTTAACTGCCACAGCACTTCATGGGGTTATCAGGAAACGGATGAGAACGGCGAGAGACTCGAAAGTTGGGCGGAAGGCCAAAGACTCAACTGCTATTTGACCCAAAGCAACCTGCGTCATTTATGAGTGGGAGGTGGCGCAGGGGTTACAACCCAGATAATATCTGGGTGAGTGACAAAATAGACCATCAGGCTACTAAGTACGTTCTTGAAGCCATACCAAGAACCCAACACAGGCCAATCACATGTGTAGTCTCAGCGGCTGTTAGACCTGAAACTGTGCCATTTAAAAGAAGATTTAACTTCAAAAAGGCTAACTGGAAGGAATTCTCTGAAGAGCTGGATCGGAAGGTTGCACTTCTGGAACCGGACCCGAACTCTTACGATAATTTTGTCAATATTGTCAAAAAGATATCAAGAAAGCATATACCCCGCGGATGTAGAACCGAGTACATTGCTGGTCTGAATGAGGACTCTAAAGCACTGCTGGACGAGTATCAGAAATTGTATGATGAAGACCCATTTTCTGAGGAAACCATACAAGCGGGTGAAATCGTCATGCAAGCTGTCTCTGAATCAAGAACACAAAAGTGGTGCAAACTTGTATCTGATCTAGACATGAAACAGAACAGCAGCCGAGCATGGAAAATGATAAAAAACCTTAATAACGATCCTCACACATCAGCCCCAGCTTTGTATAAGGTAACCCCAGACGAAGTTGCGCACCAACTGCTTCTAAATGGGAAAACAACAAAACAAAAAAGAGTTGAGATTCACCGAGACTTACATAATGAAAACAGTGTTCTGGGAACCCCATTTTGCATTGAGGAGCTAACCAGAGCAATAAATCACATGAAGGACAATAAAGCAGCTGGCATGGATGATATCCGGACGGAACAAATAAAGCACTTTGGACCAAACACCCAAAAATGGATAGTGGCAATGTTGAACAAATGTGTGGCGACTTTGCATATTCCAAGGCTGTGGCGAAAGTCTAGAGTTGTTGCTCTATTAAAGCCGGGTAAAGAACCAACTAACCCAAAAAATTTTCGCCCTGTTTCACTGCTGTGTCACCTCTTTAAAGTCTTTGAGAGAATTATTTTAATGCGCGCTTTTGGGTCCATAGAGGGTAAAATTATAGAGCAGCAGGCGGGATTTATGCCGGGTAAATCATGTTGCAGTCAAGTGCTAAACCTCACTCAACATATTGAGGATGGATACGATAGAGGCATGATTACCGGAGTAGCTTTTATAGATTTGTCAGCAGCATATGACACTGTTAACCACCGTAAACTCCTTTTGAAATTGTACAATATGACTAGAGATTTCCAGCTAACGAAACTGATTGAATGTTTTCTTCAGAATAGAAGATTTTTTGTATCCCTCCAATCCAAAGATAGCCGTTGGAGAAATCAAAAGAATGGTTTGCCACAGGGTAGTGTACTGGCACCAATATTGTACAATATATACACTAACGATCAGCCCATTAACCCCCAAACGCGACAATTCATCTACGCAGATGATACTGCTGTAGCAGCCCAGGCGAAAACCTTTGACGAAGTGGAAGGAATATTATCGACAGCTCTCCGGGACTTAACCGGGTATTATACTGTTAATCACTTAAGACCGAATCCTTTGAAGACTCAGGTATGTGCATTTCACCTTAGAAACAGGGAGGCGGGAAGAAGGCTGCGAGTGGAATGGCAGGGACAGACGTTGGAGCACTGTGATGCGCCCAAATACCTGGGTGTGCGGCTTGACCGCTCTTTAACTTTTCGGAGGCATTGTGAGGAGACCGTTGGGAAGGTATGTGCCCGCAATAATATTATTAGGAAGCTAACCGGAACTAAATGGGGAGCCCAACCGCACGTACTGCGAACCTCGGCCTTGGCACTTTGCTTCTCAGCTGCCGAATACGCTGCACCAGTATGGTACAATTCAGCACACGCGGGAAAGGTGGATGTGGCAATTAATGAAACAGCAAGAATAATATCTGGCTGCTTAAAACCGACACCCACTCGAGAACTCTACCCTATAGTGGGAATTGCCCCTCCTGCAATCCGACGTCGTGTTGCAGCGGAGGCCGAGAGAGAAAAGCAAAAAAATGATCCCAGACACCCGATGCATGACCGTCAACCCCGCCAGTGCCGACTGAAGTCGAGAAGGAGCTTTTTGGAGACAACTGCCCCCATGGTCGGCTCACCTGGGGCCCGACGGCTGTCTCTGTGGTGCGAATCTACCGAATCCTCACACTTACCCCCTGCCGAAGAGATGCCGATGAGTAGCTTGCCCTACCCAACATGGAGAGCATTGAATCGATTAAGAACGGGCGTCTCATGTTGCTACAGCAATCTCAAGAGGTGGGGTTACAGGGAGGATGACATGTGCGAGTGTGGCGAGGTGCAAAACAACCAGCATCTCTTCGCATGTCCCCTCATGGGAACAATATGCACGCACCAAGACACGGTGACAGCGAGTAACAGTGGTATACAGGTGGCCGAGTATTGGGGTTCACGCATATGATGAATGATGATGTCCGGATCCGGAAAGTAAGTAAGTAAGGTGCCGACCATCTTCCTCTTTCACAACACAAGCTTTCGGTAGCTTACAGTGAAAGAGTCAAGGAGTGTATTTGTGTTCACTTTGAGTGAGCACAGATTCATTTATCAAAAAAAAAAATATTATGTATTATATGGAGAATGATTATTATTCTTACAATACTCATTAGGAGAATTTTGTGTAGACAATGAATTATTCATCACTTATAAAAACAAAAATTTTGTTTTTATTTATCAAAATAGAATTTAAATACTTCCTCATTATTTATCAATTAGAACTTATTGAGTAAGTACTTAAAAACAAAACATCAATTCAGATATTGTTTACATGTTAAAATGAAGATTGATTTCGTACTTTAAAAATAATTCAGATTGAGTTTGAATGAGATAATCTTAATGGTTGAATAAAAATGATTAATAGTCTAATGGTACTGGAAAAAATGAAATTGTTTGTCAATATTTACCTAACAGTGATTTTTTCCTTTGATTCATTTATATTTTCTATATAAGTACACAACTACTAAATAGCTAGGTATACCTACCTATGTCGTGAAACGAATTTTTTATCATAATATTATGCATGTAATTCAACCGATTCCCTAAAAGGTTAAGACCTTAGTAGAGTAATTTTGTAATAATTGTGTTCGCAATAACCAGGGGTTTGATAGCAGTGGTTTTCAAGTAATTTAAAATTTTAGATTTTTTGTCAATATCTACCTTTTGACCTTAAACTAAATTGAAAAAAGAGTACTTCACTTTGGAAACTAAAAATACATTTTTCTAATAGGTGATGAAAGAAGGAATGTTTTAACCAAAAAATCAAACAAAAATTTAGAAAACACACGTTCTTAAATCACATATTATCCGTTTTTTTATATTATATGTAATTTTCAAAGAAATACTTAAAAAAATTGTAATAGGTATATCATGATATAATTTAAGGTAAGCACACCACAGTTTATTAAAAAAAAAAATTGGTTGGTTTTTCTAAAAAGTTGTGACAGCATAACAAGTTTTCAAACTAATATCGTTATGTCGGGGCAAAAATAAATACAGAATGGCAAAAAATTCAATATGAGTTCAACAAGAAAATGTTTCACAGTTTATTTTTGTTACAACATGAGAATATCAGGAATTTTTCTAAACAAAAAACATTAACCACGGAACTTTGTTACGCTGCAATTGTTATTTTCATGAAGTTTTCCCCCGTTTATGGCACCGAGAGTGCGTCTCATCTCTTCATAATATAGAGATCCAGTGAATTACTATTGATCGCCGCCATCTTTAATTTATAGGAGTGACTTAACTGAAGCTTTACCTACCTTATTTTTAGGACATAAACAATTTGACAGTTTACAATATAGAGTTATGAATTGTAATCGCGATGAATTGTTCACGATGAATTGTATTGACGATGAATTGTTCGCGATGAATTTACCGGCTACCCTCTTAAAGGCTCCCAAAAGTCCCAAAGGCTACCACGTTGGGGACTACTAACAATTTGATATTTCCTGTAGCAACAGATAATATGAAGGAACCTCTAATCAAGTATTACATATTATTTCGTCGATAAAATATTTCCCGCGGTAAATAGTGGGGCTAGTACGAGTTTATCGATGAGCGCGTAACAGATGAGCGTCGCTCGATTATTTTGTACGGATTTTTTTTCGAAACTCTTTCGATGATCGAATATCAAAACGACTACGGACGAACTTACATACACTTAAGGTACTGTTCTTATAGTCATAGCAAAGCAACTATCGATTTATAAATAAACGAATAGTGACGAATATGAAAAATATTTCCCCTAGTTTGATGGGGTTTTACCATTTGTCTGAAAAAAAAAGTATGAAAAATAAAAAAACGGACGAACTTTAACAATAATTATTATATTTGATTTGTTCTACTTATTACATACTCCTTTTGTGGCCAATCCATCTCTTCTTCATTATAGTAGTAGTCATGACACAATAATATTCTTATTTTCTTAAGAAATGTTAGGGGCTACTTCAAATTTACAGCGATGTAAGTTATTTTTCAAAAGTATTATACCAGGAGATTGATAGTTATTTGCGTAAGATATTTCTTTGGCTCGAATATGACTTATTCAAATGTATACAATTTATAAAGTATTAAATAAAAAAAAATTTTCAGCTTAATTTTCTTTTTAAATAAATACTCGTTAGTAACTTAACTTAATTTTGGTGAACTGAATCAGATTTTAGTCTCTCATATCTTACAATTATGTAGGTGGAAATAAATTTCTATAAAGTGTCATCGCCGTGTCCGCTGAGTGCGAGGTACCTGCCCCAGCGCCACCTTGCATAAACAAATTTATCATTTTAAGAACTTGAAAAAGCAGCAACGCGGAATTCAAAGTAAATCTTAAGTTAGTTTGTTTTTTTAACAAAAATATTAATAAGACAACATTGAAAATGTTCAAAATGTGTAGGTACTTTTTATAGAAGAAATTAGGTATAATAATATTATAGCTATTTTATGGCTCATAATCATTATTGATTAGAATTTACATTATTATTTTTCTTTGTAAATAAATCCAAAGTATTGAGAAAGTTGTTTTGAGATGGTTTTCGAGATTCTTTTAAATTGCAAAATGTTCAGTGTTTTGTTGAATGGTGAAACTTACTTATCGATTCCGGTCTACACTTTGCCACACCATAAGCAGTGACTGTCGACAAGTCGTTCGCCAGGATAAATTCTTGTAGATTGCAGTTTTCCCCAATCGATGGGTGTGACAAGAGGTGGTTGTTCGAACTGTAGCAGCCATGTTTCGCATGACGACATCATCAACCAATAGCGTTCCTCCAAGATGTCGTCATCCGGTAGCAGCCTGCCACATTGTACAAAGCCGCACAACCATCAGTCACCATCAAGTCACCAACACGTCTGCATACAGAGAACACGCACCTTCTATCTCGAACGCGCATCGCGGTGCGCCACACGGCGCCCGCTCAATTATTGTAAACCGTACTCCTATATAACATCTTACTTCTGTAATTAAACTGATCATCCATCCAACCTTCTATCACTGCACTCTACCTACCAATTACCATACTCATAGAACTAAACTCATTCTTTTACTTCAGGGTCATTGTAACGCTAAAAAGAAATAATTTTTAGATAAGTAAATGAGACAAATTAAGATTAATCTTCACATTTTCCCGCAACTTACGTTTCTATAAATGTTAAATAATTTGAGTGATGGATCGAGAAAAAAATTGATTAAAATGAAACAGAAATTTCCGTTTCGTGTGTAAAGCTACCGGAATCTTAAGTAAAATCGAGGAAGTAAAAGTGCGACAAACGGGTATTTACGTGCAACACACCCTTGTCTCAAATATTTGACTAGTTAAACATTAAATTTTTCGTGAATAACACTACAGTACCTATCCAAATCACATTGAATTTAAAAAATAACTATTATTTTTGTTTGAATGTAGTTTCGTATTTATTGTGTAATGGAGTACACAGGATGAATTAGCCGGCTGGAGGTGTTACTTATAAAAAAGAGACAAAATTAAAAATAATGCTAGTCCATTTACCCTCAGGCCGTCGGTATGGAGGGGCGCTACGGAGAGGGCCGCATGTATGGAGCAACACAAAGGGAGTAAAAAATGAGAGGAGGTGGCCCTGTACAATGAAATAACACCTCTTAGGACCAGACACTACCAACACGCACCGACATTGCAGATCTCTACTTCTGAAGAACAGCTACTTTTTTCGTGCAAAGCATTTTTCGTATTGTTACACTCATTTATTGAGTCTATAATACTATTTTATATTGTCGATGTTCAAAATATATTCATATAGGTACACGCGTATTTGTTTCATTCAGTGGGTCTATCTCCTGAAAACCCATTCCATCTGTTACCATCAGCATTTCATGGTCTTCCTCTGCGGTTTGCTGCATGTTTCCTTCAAATCTCACCACACGTTCTTCATTTTTCTAATCATCTTTCACTGAACAAGCGGCCAGGGTATGAAACCATTTTCCTGATGATATCAGACACACTCCAAAGCTAAAAGGTTTTCTTCTTCTCTCTACTCCTGCACCTGTCTCTTGATCTAAGCCTTTTCCTCCTTATGCTTGATTATGTTTGAGTTTATTTATTTATTACAATGTCCACCTATTTTATTTATTTTTCCAGACAAAAGCTGTTTTTTTTTCTATTTTATTCCAATAAAGCTAACGATAATTTATATTATATCGTTTGCAAATTACACACTATCGATTTTATGCATAATAGAAAACAAAGTCATATTTAGAAATAAAATACTTGAGAATTATTGATTTATATTATTTTGTAGTTATCATAGATATAACATCAAAGACGATTCATATAAATCTAAAAGTTAATCTTAAAGATATTTTATAATTATCTGCATTGTAATTTCTCACTAGCCTTCTACTGAGGTTAAAATTGTGATGAAACAATAGATTAAACTATTATTTGAACTACATTAAAGAACAGTCACTGCTTATTTCAACCTCGGCTTACATTTTCGCATTGTGCTATTTTAGCAAAAAAGAACATAATATAGGTAACAGTAAATCACAATTTCGGTGAAAGAATTCGACTCAGCCATATTACTTGTTTTAGATGCTCGATGATGTAGAATTTTTCACATTGTTCCGCGAGCTCATTTGTCCATTGTTTAACCAACAGGAACATTATTTTACTTTTATTTTCGAAGAATTTATACCTTTTTAACTGTAATGGAATTTCAGACTGGGCTCTATTATTTTCTTTTACATAAAAATAAATTATTCTTTTGTGATTATTTTATCTACAAACATGGACGATGTTGGTACCTTTTTTTTTACCGAGGGGAAATCCTTCATGGACACCTAGCCTCAAGAGGGCCAGGTAGTGCCGGACTTCAACCGGCTAAAACCCCTCAGCACCTTTTGCAGCACGGTTCCTACCTTACCGTCTAACCCAGTGCTACAGATGCCTTATTAGCCCTAATGATTTTGGGCTCTTCGTTCATCCTCCTCTTTGACGCAGATTATTCTATCCATATAGCTCGCCACCATGCTCCAATTCTCTGGGGACTGGCACATAATTCGAACCACGTTGCTTGGGTCTATACACACATCCCACTTGTTACAATGGAACACTGTGTGCTCCGCGTCGTCCTCCAGTTCCTCACAATACAGACAGCTGGCCGATAGGGCTTTGCCTATTCTTTTTAAAAACTTGTAGAAGACACCGTGTCCCGTCATGCATTGAGCCATTCGGAAAGTCACCTCCACGTGTCCTCTCTCCAACCACAAAGACAAGCTTGGTACCAGTCGATAGGTCCATCTTCCTTTTTCTGAGCTTTCCCACTCTATTTGCCATTTACTTATGGTTTCGTGCCTTTCTCTCCTTTTTTCGTCTTCATCAATATAAGCACTTTTTTGAAATATGCGATTTCGCTCCTCTGCCAAGAGGTTCAATGGTATCAGTCCTGCCAGTACCAGTACCGCATCCGTCGATGCTGTCCTGTACGCCCGGCAAACTCTCAGGGCCATAATTCTCTGCGCCTTAAGGAGGTCGACTTTATGCCTTTGTGCTCCTTCTTCGTTAGTCCAGACAGGAGCTTTTTTTTTTTTTTTTTTTTTTTTTATGCTGCATACAGGATAATAGACTGAACCGCCATCGTCAGTACCACTCTCTTCTTCTCTCCAGGTCCTTTTATATTTGGCAGCAAAGCGCTCAGCGCTTGGACGATGTACCTGGAAAGTTTATTGGAATTGCAGCTGAATCGATTTTTTCGGTTTTCCAACATTTTGTTAACGAAAGAAAGCTTTATTAAGCATCCTTTTTATTCGTAAATAATTAATATCAGTCTTGGTCTTATGAAGAAATCAAATTCATTCTTTTTCTGTCGGATAATTTGTATATTTAATTTTAATATCCATCTGTCAATAGATTCTCGTCTACCTTGCTGATGAATATCACGAAACGAAAATAGAAAGAACAAAAATTATAAAATAATAATAAATTATAAAATTTTATTTCAATGGTCTAAATAAAAATCTACAGACTAAAAACAAACAAAAAGGTAAGTATATTATTTTTCCACAATTTTTTAAATAAATATTAGTTTTTACCAAGTTTTCGTATTTTGTTTTATTTATTTTCATAGACAGGTGGATTTTTTGGCTTTCAAATGAGATTTATTTAGAAAATATATTGCCTATTTGAAGAGAAAATTAAAACACAATGTTAAATTAGAGATGAAACGGATAGCAGAGTAGCCGGATACCGGATATTCGCTCAAATAAGTGGCTGAATACCGGATATCTGGCCGCCAGATATTCAGCGTATGTTGCTGGTTGGTGCATCCATGGGCGTATATTGTAACTTATGGGATCATTGTCGAAGAAACCATCAACGCACTAGTGTATGTCTGGATTAGTGTGGTGTGATATTTTTTCCTATGATTAGAGTGTTTAGATATTTAACTTTAGATCCAAGCTCAGAGCCAGGAAAGAATTAGTGCTGAGGTTCTCAATCTATTTAGGTTTACGGCTCCCTTAATATCAGAGTTTTATTTTTCATTTTCAAAATTTATTCAAAATATATTCGCAAAATGCTAAATATTTGTTGGACCCACCTGGTCACAACTTCAGAAGTCTTTAGTAGAGCCCGGGTAGTGCGTGAACTATTAATTGTCACAGATAAAAATTCGGAAAATTTCATACCTGGGGCATATCATTCGAGTTGTAGAATTGTTATAGAATTTTTATTCTGATAAAAAAATGTACCTACCTACTTTTTAAGTGATACTAACTAAATCATAAACAAATAATTAGTATTATAGGTTGGTTGGAAGAAATTGCCCTAAGTAATAAGCTCGCCAATTCTGGTTACTATCCGGTCGAATAGTAGTTAGTTATCCGGTATTCGGCCGGATAGTATTTACGCCACCGGATAGGCCGGATACCGGATAGTTGCCGTATATCCGTCCCATCTCTAGTTTAAATTTCAAAAATTTAATGTGCCCCTATGAGAATATAAGTTTAAACGCCCCAATAAGTAAAACAGTAGAAGAAGACATTTTTCCATAAATTTACGCATTTTCATCGATCAATTTTTTTCTATTATTCGCAATCTTCGTTTAATCGTCATTTAAGTGTCGAAATAACACATTGTTTAATTTTAATATCTGCCAATAGGTTCTTTTTGACTTCACCTCAAAGAAGGAAAAACGCTTTAATGCGGTAACTGTCATACGGTATTCTTACACATGTCCATCTCCGATAAGGTTGCTACGGGTGCATCGGCTTTAACCCTCCTTCGATATTATCATTTTAAGAAACGATAAAATTCGTTTTATTTTTCATACATGTCATCAAAGCCATATAATGTCTTCACAACATTGACTATCACCCGAGAGTTTTGTTCCTGTCCTGGGCAGCTGCAAAAAGCTCCGAGCTTTCTATTATAGGGAAATATATATTTTTACCGAGGGCATATAGAACATTAATTAAAGCAGTATATTTTTTACTTTTAATAAGCTGTGGAGTTTTTGGTTGCATTATTCATAATGTACATATGACCAAATGGTAATGACCATGTCAACCTTCGTTAGAAAAGGGGTTTGTTTGATGGGCCCTCTTTCAAAGTCCTACTATATCTAGATGAATCACTTATTAAAATTTTAGATAAAAGAGTAATCACAAAAAAACAAATCACAGTATTATCACAGTGAATGAACGGAATCGCTAACAAAATTTATGTATGCTTAACGGAATTTGAAATAAAAAATAATGAAATTCTAATTAACTGCCTTTGTGAAAAAATAAATTGCACATAAAGCCCGAACTCTCTCACATAGGTACGTCTCTATATGAATATTTGAATTAATGGAGATGATTTTTATTTTAAAGTTAAACAAAAGATAAAATGATGCGTGGTTACTGGAATATTCAGTCTAATAATTTAGTTCGGGGCTCTTTATACATATTAAATTATTATTCTTTATGTTACCTTCCCGAAAAAAATGTTTCAACCGATCGTACAAGTTTTTTTTTACACCAAATTAAACATTTCACAAACAGGCCATTAAGTGAAAAAATCCTCGAATTCCCTCGGCACTGAGCTAGCGTCCCTGCTTGAGACTTGCGGATTTGTGATGATTTTTTCTAGTCATCCAGTCCCGTTCAATCCGAGACAGATTAACCGAGAATTTGAAATTTTATGTGAACAACACATTACCTAGTATACCGACCTCAGTAGTTGTTTTAAGTGCCATAACCGTAGGCATGAGAGAAGATTCCTTTTTTGCGTGGCCATCGCATCACGACTGAACCAATTTCACTTATTCTTCTTTTTTGTAGTGTTTCATTTTGTCAGGAGAAGGTACTTATGGAAGAAAAAATATAAAAGTTGCGCGGAAAATTAAAAAAAAAATAAAGGTAACCTTTTTTTACTTTTTACAATATAAATTTTTCTCCAATTGTGAAATTAAATCGGTGTTTGATAGAAAATGTCAGTTGTTTGATAGTTGGTGCGCCGAGTACAGAAGTGGATGGAAAATATATGGCTTAAAACAGATGCATCAGTTGGAGGAACGCTTGTTAGAGGGTAATTAATTTATCATTATACAAAGTCGAATTCAATATCCATAGTTAAGATCACACGACAGCGTCTATCGGGAAAGCTAGTTTACGATAAATTATAAAAGCCGACACAGGTGTTTTCTGACGCTTCATTTTTGAGACCAAAAAATGATCATAAGCATAAATTATAGCAGGGGACCACATTTCCATTATTCACAACAATGCTCCTTTGTTCGAAGTAGGTATCTGGTTAGAAACCTGCCGTAAATCAGACGAGTAGCAGAATGAATAACTTGTGACACGAAATTTATGTTGACATGTCAAAATGCATGACTTAACACAACAGGTATACAACTCCTCCGAAAGCATAATCTATTAAAAAGGTTACTTTTACGTCAAAAAATAATATGAAGGCATTAAATGAGAGCATTTCTTACGAAAATAACATATTAGGTATATTCTCAATAGTTCCTCTGTTATAAAACATCAAAATATAATTTTCAAAAGCAAATGTAGGTACAGGATATAATTGACGTGTTTCTCATGGAAAAACGTTGAATATTATGCATACTAACACCATGTAGGTAATATTCAAGGTTTTTCCATGCGATGCGCGACGTGTCAATTTATTATTGATTATATTTCTGTTTGTTTCAAGTCAAAAAATATCTGAAGTGGTTGGTGACCCAGCGGTTACAACGCCGGCTTTCGTACTGCGGACGTCGTGGTTCGATCCCAGGTGCCGACCATCTTCCTCTTTCACGACACACGCTTTCAGTAGCTTACTGTGAAAGAGTCAAGGATTGTATTTGTGTTCACTTTGAGTGAGCACAGATTCATTTAAAAAAAAAAGTCCAGGAAATCACTGGTTTAATTCATCTATATACAATATTGTGGCACCATTAACCATGACTAAGATTTGGAAAGCTTCAGCGTTTAGTATCGAGATGAAATACAAACTGTTTGATGCGTGTGTGTTGCCCATTCTGCTATATGGGTGTGAGTCCTGGAATCTGACCAAGTCCAGTCACAAAAAATATCTACATTTGAAATGAAGTGCCTCAGGAGAATTTTGGGTATAAGATGGTACCACCGCATCATGAACGACGTTATACACTGGCGCACCCAGCGAGGGCCCTTCACCTCTACCATTGTGGAGAGAAGATGGACTTGGCTGGGGCATGTGTTCAGGATGCCGAATGACAGTTGGCCGAGGAGAGCGCTGTTCTTCCTCCCATTAGGGTCCCGAAGACGAGGAAGACCCTCTTACACTGTGTTCCGCTCCTTCGAAGCAGATCTGAGGGATTAGTACATGGTGTGGGAGGAGGTCATAAACATTGCGCAAGATCGAGTGCAATGGAGAACTCTTGTTGCCTCCCTTTGCTCATGAGTGGGGTCTAAAAGGGAGTATTGATTGATTGATATACCTACAATTTGTTCATAATGTTTTTTTATTCCATTTAATTCATTTTATTACCGTCTACAATGCTATGCTAGAAATCTGTTTTATGTTAATTTTGAAAAGAACCCTTTTATTAATTCAGATAGGTATTGTAACACTTTTTCTCTCAAAGTCCAGAGACTCCTAATAATCTCTCAAGAAAAATCATGCACACAAATCGACCGGTCCTTTGTAAGTTATGGTATCCCACAGAATTGCGTTTTTCATGTTTTAACGGAAACATGCTTCATTTTATGTATTTTATCACTTCCCAAAACAGGAAGTTGATATCGATACTAGAAATATGTTTTTTGATACACGTCAATTATGGTATCATCACTTTTTACAAAATATTCCCACGTATAGCATTGTATTGTCTCTGGACACAATATACGCCGTCCAGCTACTTGCGCCCGCCTATTGTAAGTTCTCTTTACAATATTTTACGACGTTCGACTTAAAAAAAGATGGATCATCTATTATTTAGTTTTTATTTATTAAGAAATTAGTTGCCGTGTGTACGCGCACATTTCAATAAGACTTTTGTTCACTTTAAGCGTATTTTTATGAGTTGGCCAAAAAAAATCAATAAAAATAGCAAATTTGAAATAAAGTTTATGCCGCCGTTTGGAATATAATATTATTTAACTCACAGAAAATATGTTTGTTCGTAACTTGGGTAATCTGTTCATTATTCATGTGTTACACTAATCTATTTCCCAATTAATACAAATAATTAAATATATTGAATGAGTAATTTCAATTATGTAACGACGTAAATTATTGTATGAAGAACTTAAAATATTTTACATGGCTTAGGCATTAAAACAAAATATGGTAAGTGTACTTTAAAATAATTTACGTCGGAAAGCGGAATTGAAAACGATATGGTATGATATCTTACCATAATTTACATCGGAGTATTAGGACATTTTTGTTGTATGTTATTCTTACCACATTATACGCGATTAGGTATTTTAAACATAAGACATTTTACACTTCAAAACTTTTAAATAGTCGCATAAATTAAGGTTTTTTATACTCTCTTAGAATCTCCTTTGCCTTTTATAACCGAATCAAGTGAAATAAATAATAATGTTCTGATGGACGATCTCCTTGAGAACAAGGATGACAAAAGCTCAAAGAATAGTAGATACATGCAACATCCATAAGTTTGTTTATTTAAATATTTTCCTAGATATTCTTTTTTATATCTATGTTCTAAAACATAAGTACCTATTATTCACTAGTTGAAATTTACATTTCCGGAAGAAATGCGTGGTTTGTAAATCTACACGTTGAAGAAAGTATCAAGACGTTGAAGAAAGTATCTACTGCAGTATTTATCACCTGTTTATTTAAAAAAAAAAGCACTGTATCGTATGACAGAAATCCTTGCTCACTATGCGAAGTTATACATTCAGTGGCGTAACTAGGGGGGGGCGGGGGATGGGGGGCGGTCCGCCCCGGGCGGCACTTTTCAGGGGGCGGCAAAATGAGCCGACAAATAAAAAAAACTTGGTAAAAAACACAAAACTGAAATAGTATAGGTACGAGAATTTGTGAAGGAAAAATAAAACAGAAAAAAAATCGGGGCCCCGAGTTTGTGAAGGGAAAATAAATGAGAAAAAAATCGGGGCCCCGAGCTTGTGAAGGGAAAATAAATGAGAAAAAAAATCGGGGCACCGAGTTTGTGAAGGGAAAATAAATGAGAAAAAAAATCACTAAAATTCTTAAAATTGATAAAATATTTTTTTTCCTTTTAACCTGTCTCAGCGTAAGCTAGTACAAAAAAGTGTACACCGGAGTGAGTTAATTCAAGTTCCTTTTTTTCTTCTTTAAGTAATTTCGGGTTAAGGTCTTAAAAAAAACTTTTGCGGTGATTCCGCAGGTAGAAAAATCTGTGTCAGAAGTAAGCTCTATCCCATTATCTAAAAATTGAATTTTTGTACTATATTGTAGTGTTGTAAGTATCTATATATTAATAGGTGAAGGGAAAACTTTATGCCCCTTTTTACGAAAATTGAGCGGACGGAGGAGTATGAAATTTCGCAAACTTACAGTTTTTATAGAGAAGGGGTGGCAAATGCTAATATTTTTTTAAAATCGTACATAAAAATAGATTAAATCAATAAAAAAAACTCTACGCACACTATTGTAATAGGTATATTATAGTTTAAATTAATTATGGTCGAATTTCGACCAATGAACTGAACCACTAGTTATAAAAAATATGCGAACTTTTTTATTTTGATTTTTTTTCCATTTATATAGGGGGTTGGGGCGCCAAACTTTATTAGGTAGGTGGGGGGGGGGGGGGGGCGCCAAATGTTAATCCTTGTCCATTAAGATTGAGATAGCTCAAGTTTGCTTCATTCTTCACTCTTCTCACGTCAGGATTCGAGCCTTCTCGATTACGGTAATTTAACAATCTATACAAAACTTCTGAATTATAGGATTACTAAAAAATTGGTGAAAATCTAAATCTAATAAATCGTCTATGTTGGAAGTTTTTAAATATGCCACTTTTTATTTCAAACTTCTTGTGTGTAGTTTAATTTTTTTCCATGCCCTCTCTCTCTCTCTCCCCAATATTCATTCCCAACGCTCTCTCTCTGTTGCAAAGTAAAAATACATACATACATACGTATTAAGCTGGATGGTGTTGTGAGTATGCACAACTCTTGCTTGTAATTTGAGTTGAGAAAATCTTGAATTTTCTCATTGAAACCACGAAGATTTTGCGCTTTTAAGTACTGCTAGTTATTTACTTTTATGTGCTGTTGTATGAATATACATATATACGTAGGTTGGAACGTAAAAAGGTTGTAAGTTTAAAGTGCAAGTTATAAAGTTAACATGTATACTTTCCTTACATTGTCTTCCGGATATTCAGACAACTCTTCACAGATGAGTCAGAGTTCCTCCTTGTGTTAAAGGTATAATGAGAGCCTTCTCGCAAATTACTCGTTCCTAAGATCACTTGTGAAATTACAAAGAGGTATTCGACATTTCAAATTTAATTTCGAATGCGTTTATTGAGGTGTAAAATGAAATGTTACGTTGTTATTAAATGTTTTGTATTGTTATTTTAATACAAAAAATATTAATCTGTTCTCAATTTGAACACAGATAAACAAAAGATCTGCGTCAAATAATATCAAATACATCGAAGTGTGTGTGAGTATGAAATACATAACTTTACCTACAGTAGTCTGCGTAGTGTTTTTTTATTGATTTAATCTACTTTTATGCATAATTTTAAAAAAAATATTAGCATTTGCTATACCCCTTCTCTAAATAAACTATAAATGTGCAAAATTTCATACTCCTCCGTCCGCGCAATTATCGTAAAATTGTCACAAAGTTTTTCTTCACGTATTAATATATAGATTAACTTTTAAGTAAGTACACTTCAACTCAACTCGGTCAGAATTTTGAAAAGTGAATTAATGGACTTTAAAATCACTGTTTACATCTTGCTCATAGCTCCATACAGCGAATATACAATAGAAGAAAAGATGTTTGTAAATTTTGACCGAAGACCTGACTGGGGGAGAAACCATTTATTGACCTGGCTGGGGAACATAATATGTTCCCCAGCCCCCAGCCATATTATGGCTGGGGAAGATCAGGACAAAATAAATACTAAAATGCTTTCCGAAACTCGAACTCCCCGCCAACCTCAGAATGTTTTTGAGGTAGGTATTTCCAAATTCAGCCAGCATCAAATACCTAACCAAAATAATCTAGCAGCTTTTGAAATAATATGTATCTGCTTTTAAAAACAATGCGTTAAAATACCCATATACAAATCAATAAGCGTACTTCTATTGCGCCATTTTAACCTCTTGATAATCAACAATAAAAATATAAACACACCAAAATTAATTGTCTTTTAGCAAAATATAGAAAGTAAACGAATTTTCAAAGCAATTAATTAAAATGACACTCGCGTTTCCCAAAACTTCATTTGCTAAAAATACAAATAAACAATGTTAATAATAATAATGATCAAAAATCATTCTTCCAGTTGGCGCTAGCGTCGATATTTTGCTGATCATATCAAGCACATTCGTTTGATCTAGAGTCTGTGACTTATTTAAGAACTATAGTTATAGTGGTAATACTAAAAAATGGCAGCCGTACTTTCAAATGCAATTGGTTCATTTAAACATTTTCAAATTTGGAATAATTTTAAACTGGAAACGTTCACTAATAAAAGTATTATTTTGAAGGAATTTTCGAATCTTGTAATTATTTTACATAATATTATATGATATAAAAACATGAAAAGTGGATGTAATTTGAAAGAAAACGCAGTGGTGTTGAAAAAAAAAAACACTTTTTGTTTCAAATATTTCATGATAACATATAAATTATAAATATGATACGACACGTATTATTTATTGTGTAAATATGTACCTAATAAAAAATGATTTTTTGAAATCCTTTTGACATAAGTTGAACTTAGTTTAACACTTTTAAATAAATAAACTATGGATAACTTAAATTTCTTGAGTTAAATAGTATTGCGATTGAGAAAAACATTAACTAGCTCTAATGGACTGATACAACATAATACAGCAGTACTTTAATGTGCCACATGCTAGATAGGATTTCCGTTGAGTACTCCGTGAGCTTGATATCGAACGTACGTTTATTTATTTATTCAAGTTCTAATAGGGATATTTTATCGTGTGTTTGCGTTACATTTGTTTGTCTCTACTTAATTAAACACACATATGGATATTGCGTACGAAGTAAAGATACGAGAGCAGATATATTAATATACACACTCACGTAGTTTATTGTATGTGCGTACCTACATAATATTATTATGTACCTACATTCCTACCCCACGGTAAGTTTGCGGAGTAAAGCACATAACGAAATATATCAATAATACCTTCATATTATATGTATATTATGTACATAATTTGTCGTCTTATTGTATAACTATAGGCGTTACTCATCACCACCGTATAACTTAATTCGTCGTCCGTTTTAACGGATGAAAAATAGATGCTGTGCGTCTTTTGATTTTCAATTCGAAGCGTAAATGCTGTCTGTAATTACCTTTAGGTAGGTCTACACAATTATGTGAGCGTTTATTAAATAAATCAAGTTATGTAATTGGATGAATTCCCTTTTTTACCACCGGGGAACATATTGTGTGTCCGCCCGTTTTAGACTACAGACATTACCCGTCACTTCAAAATAGTAGGTGTAGCTAGCCGACACGATGTTATAGCGCTAGTTGATAGTTCAATATTACGTCACTATACAAAGGATTGGAAGATATAGAAAATACTAATCTAATGTAGAATGATCTGGAACATATGGAAGTTTATTTCTTATCACATGAACAAATCTGTAATATAAACTGTAATTATTACTAAAAGAAAAATAGCTATTACGCTCAAACTACACTAGTAAGAGAATAAGCCGCTCGCCAGATAGTGAAAGCTCGTATCACCCGAAAACACGCACCTATGATCCTTGAAGTACCTACCGAAAGTAAAAATTATGAAGCATCCTTTTACGAGAACTACCTTATAGACAGACAGCAGAATGTATCAGAAACACCAATCGACAAGTATCCGACAAGGATCTTACGACATTCATTACATACAATGGCGAAGATGAATAAATACAGAATTTTCCCTGTCATATCCAAGGAGTTTGACGATATGTGAAATTGTCAAAGAAGCCTCACTAACTATATGCAGAAATTTATCAAGAGAAGATTTTGTAAAAGCTTAGAAAGCAACGAGTAAAAAAGATATCAAACCCAATTTATCAAAAACAATCACTGCAAAACAACATAATTTTATATACTTACTTTACACAAAAGATGTAAAGGTTACATTTATTATTTTTGTGTAATTAAATAAATAGAAGTATGTACTGGAATAATCTGTAGTATAATAAAAAATAAAAAAAAAACAAGCCGTAATCATTTTACATGATTATTATAAAAATATCAGTTAGTATGGGATATTTTCGTCCCATACAAAATTTCAAGGTCAATTCGGAGACAGAAGGTGTTTATTTTTTTGTCATGAAATTTTGTAGATAGTTATAATACATCTTCTTCTTCTTTACAATGTGGCAATTCACTCTCTCGAGAGTGATCTATGCCAATATCCACAATTCTATAGGTATACCCTCCAGTAAAAATTATGTTGTGCATGTTAACAAAATAAACGACTATAAGAATTAAAAATATATATATACTAGTTGCATGTAAACATGAGATCCAACTGTCGATGGACTAAGTCGGTATGTTTATTGTATGAAACTATGTCAATAAATTAATTTTTTACAAAAATTGTTAAGAAAAGTTTGAGATGTACTGATATAATGTATGCATTTTTTATAGAAAAATTAATTATCTAGTTGGGGTGTTTCGGCGTTTTTCGATATTTTTATAAAATTCTGAAATATAGGCACTGAAACTCGTAAATTTGTCATAAAAAAATATTTTTCTATATAAAAAAAGTTTGAGAAACCCTGGAACTATTTCATTAAATTTAATTTGAGATATTGTATTTTTCTATATACTTACACAATTTTAGGGTTCTAGCTTTTATAGTTTTCGAGATATATGCAAAAATTAAGTAAAAATTCAAAGGTTGATTACCCCTGACTGAAAGAAAATTTAAAAATTCTGAGTATACAAGTTTTGTAGACTTAAAGTATTAAATATTTTCTGAAATTTTAGGATCTGTGCATCAAGCGAATCAAAAGTTATAAGGGGGGGACGGACACACACACACACAGACACACACACGCACAGACACCCTCTCACACAGACACACACACACACACACAGACACACTAAATGTTCTCCTCCGAATTCTGAGTAAATCCATATATGGAACATATATGCTGCGAAGCCTCTAAGTTGGTGTTTTTTGTCGTCAAAGTTTGAAAAACCGTTTAAAATGTAGACCTGGCCATACAAATCTCACGTATCTTGGCTTGATACTGCCGATCTGTCTCGAGAAATAATTTCTCTTCAACAAATCGACAGTTGGATAAAAAAAAAAGGTTGTAACAATAATAAGCGAACAAAAAGAAACGGCTCTAAAATGATGAGACGCGGAAAAGCTATATTATAATGTTAAGGCAGGTATATATTAATTCCGAATGTTGGAAGCTATAGATGTAGTAAGTAGGTACCTATCGTTTCTGTACACACCCAACAAATAAAATGCACGCGGGTATCTGACTTCCGAACACTTCATAATTTAACCAAATTATTTGTATATGGGGAACTTTAAAAAAATATAAATTAATGATTTTTTTTCTTGTATAATCCAACATTTAAGATGGTCAATTAAGATGTGGGTATAACTGAGAAGTTATAATACATCATAAGGCAACAAATTATCACCATTACAAAGATTAAAATAAATTTTTTAACATCCATACTAGAACGGCCCACCCTACAAAGAACTCTTTAGTTAAAGGAACCTTTAAATTTTAAAGTCTCCTTTAGGTAGACGCGTTTCATAAAAAAATATTTGAAAGTTGGTAGCAGTTGATAGTGTAACCATGGAAATCTATGGAAACCATACGTTGTTTACTAATATTTTCGCGGAATTTCTGTTGATCTGTCAATTTTGTTTCTCAATAAAGCATCAATGTGTCGTTATTGTTGTTAATTTATTATTATGGTTTATGACTTGGTAAATGAAATCAGTGAAGAATAATATTCTTCCCGTTTTGCCATGTTTTCCACCCTAATTTGGTCATTTTTGTCCACAGTATCACCGTATACAAAATATTAAAGCGCCACGATATTTTCTATGAACTCCGGTGTTAAAGAATAAAAGATTGAACTACACTAAAGTCGACTTTAGTGCCAATAACGAGACATTAAAATAAAGTCGGCTTTAAATGTCATTTTGTTGTTATAAAACGCATTATTTTTTAAAGGAAACATAAAGTCTCCTTTATTTTTTTTTATGAAACCGGCTGTAAATGTTATAAATAATAATAATAATAATAAGCGAACGTGGATTTCAACTTTTTTTTTCATAAATCATTTACAATAAAAAGTTTGTTGTTGGAATTGAAATAAATAACGAGTAGATATTTGAATGTAGTCATATTTCATTTTTGTTTGTACATTAAATAGGTATATTTTATTGGTGCAAAAGTGCTATTTGACATCGAGGGAATTAATCACAGATGTAATAAATATTCATGTCACATCAAGGGCGGATAGAAGAACGGCTGTAACTATCTTGGAGACGAAACAAAACAACAACAAAAAATGAGACAAATTATAATAAATAAGCATAAAAAAGAAAAACCGCGGTGATACGTCAGCGCATACATACATTAAGGCGGCCCAAGGACAAATGATCATCTATGGTTTTCATTAACATTTTTTTTCGTAAAACCGTGAGAAAATAAGCGAAAAAGATTTGCAAATTAGTATGATAGTGCAACCTTTCTTTCTTCAAAGCCATAACCATCAATAGCTAGATAATGATCTCTCTCGCATATTATATTCTGATTTTTTTTAAATGAGCGTCATATAATGGAGGAGGGGGGGGGGGGGTTATGATCTTTGCGAAATTGAATTTTATATAAGTACTATGCATGGTTTTCAGGAGGCAGAGGACGCCCGCGTAATATTTGTAACAGCCAGAACATGGAGTGCAGTTCATATGTACATACATAGAACTGAGAAGAACAGCGAAGAACCCAAAATGCACTTTTGGGGGAGAAACTGCATTTGTAAAGTATATCAAAATAATATTCACTAGCAAAAATCTTAACACATTACTTTTTTATCTACATATCTGAATTATATTTCGAAGTAGTTGGTAGACTGGCAGTTACAACGCCGGATTTCGTACTGTTTGGCGCGGACGTCGTGGTTCGATCCCAGGTGCCGATCATCTTCCTCTTTCACGACACAAGCTTTCAGTAGCTTACTGTGAAAGAGTCAATGAGTGTATTTGTGTTCACTTTGAGTGAGCACAGATTCATTAAAAAAATAATGTATGTATTAGATAATCAAATTATTTCTGATATTGAAATTGTGAAACTAACATCGTTTTTTTTTATTTTAGTTTTGTTAATTTCGTCTGAAACATTTCCTCTGCGGTATAAATGTGAGGTATGACGAGAATATGGAGAAAGAAATCTTAAATGAAGACGAAAACTTCCACGAAGTTGAGTCGCTATCATGAATCATCGGTTGACTACAAACATGGAGAACGTTGGGAGAGGATACAGCCTACAGATAGGCTTTATCATTCTTGTTTTTACGAAGGGACCGGCAGAGTGATGTATTTATGTTGCTATATCATTACTCGCTTATTTTGATATTCACTTAACGTTTGCGTCTAAAAACCGTAGCAGTATTTAATATATTCGTTAAAAATATAAGTTCTCGTCTACTAAGGTTATTTAATCAAACATAGAAACCTTAGAATAGATTATTAATCAATAAACTGATAGTCTTTCACTACATTCTGTTTCGAAATTTTGATATTCTCCCTAAAGTTTAATATGCATTATTTTGAAGTTAGAAATTTTTAACCAAAATAAAATTTGGATTTACATTGAAAAACATACTTTACACAAAACATTATCCAGTCTTTGTATGATTGTATAAATAATACAAAACTTACTTTTCAAATACTAGAATACACTTTGTTTCCTGGATTTATCTAAACCTTTTTTAATTTTTTTATTTTTGTAATTAACATGAATAGATTTAACTAAAAATTGGACCAAAATAATTAGCCTAATCCAGATCAGTTGAAACATAGCTCATTATAAGCAAATTTATTATAAAAAAAATAAAGAGCGCTGGTATAGTAATAATTATTAATGTGGTAAAATATGGTTGTAGATTTTGAGGTCATACATAATATATAGAATGTGCCCACATAAACGAAATTCCAAGAATTTTAGGATCATACAAATGCGTGTTTCCATTGTATGAAAATGGTAGGAAAAGATTGGTAAAGGTGGTCTAAGAAAGATTATCCTGAATACTATTCCATGGCAAGGCTTTGCGGAGTTATGAGCTTAACTAAGATAAAAAAGAAAAGTATGTAGAATTTCTTTACGCAGTGTTATTTGTAGCGTATAAGCGCCTGAAAATAAGAATCCATGATTACTTAAGTCATTCCGAACTGTAGATCAAGGCCTTTGCTATTAAGTTCAAATTTATGCCTATAAGATAAATATATCTTCTGTAGGTAAGACAGTTTTCTTCATCATTTAAATACGCAAAACCCGTCCTCTGTAGAGAATTTTTTTCAAACTTCGTGTCTTATAGGTCAACATATATGGGAGTAGAATTATTGAAGCAGACCTATAATTTGGCTCTCGGACTGTAGGGGTGCCAGCACATAGCGCTCATGTCTGCATACCGTTTCACATTATATCATATTATATGAACAGACATTTACACATACGTATATTGAATCCACCCACATCTAACATTGTGAAACAACGTGACTAAAATTTTGTCGCGAATCTCCAAGAAATGTCGCAGGCTCGTCTTCAGGATCAAATACACTCTTTTAGTTTTAACCAATATCCGCTTTTATCGTTAAATTTAAAAGGCTGTCTTACGTTGTCATAATGATGAAACTTACAATAGTTTATATAATTTTGTGTCATACACAGGAATTTTCTTTTGTTTCTAGAAACATTAAAACTACTTTTTATTTAACTTCTCGAAATTTATCAGGATCAAAATTCGTCTACACACAAAAGTTTGCTTTGTCAAGGGCTGTAGGTATACTTAGAACGGACGTAAAGCATTTTGGTTTCAAAGAGAAAATTGAGGGACACCCAGGGTGAAAAAGACCGAGGTTCATATGGGGAGGTTTGAATTATTGTGGCAGAACCACTAAGATTACCAACTAGAAAAAGGATATGTTGGAGAAGGTCAAGGACTAATTTGCTCTTTGTAAATAAGTTGATTGAATTCTTTCACCAGAAGATGTATCTAGTGAATTTTTTTTCTTAAATGAGGTGAAATTTTGTGGAATATAAAATAAAGGCGGTGTCCCTTGCGCCGCCCCTGTGTGTTTATAGAACAAGATTCAATATTATTGTACTGGTTGAAAGTCAGCACGTTCCATCATATGTCCATGTCAAACTTACTGCATCATTTATCATCGCTCTTCTATTCATACTTTCTTTCTCCACACACCATCCAATACTTCCATCTCGTCGCAGTATATTCTTACTTTAATCTAAGTCTACTTACATATCTATCATAGCCTTACTCGGTTGTCTATCCTCTTAGGAACAGCGGCACAAACACTTATTTTTGCACCAATATATGCACTTTTGTGTTTCTCAAATTGGATCGTATGATTTGTCTGAAACCTCCACCAAACACTTGCTCTGGATGATACACTCTTTTGGATTATATTAATTTTATTTTATTTATATAGTTTATAAAGTAACAAACATTCATACTTTATTATCACGACACAAGCTTTAAGTAGCTTACTGTGAAAGAGTCAAGGAGTGTATTTGTGTTCACTTTGAGTGAGCACATATTCATTTAATTAAAAAAAAAAAATTTTTTTTTAAAAATGACAATATTTTGAAATTATAAAATATATATTTCAATATCTATCTATAATACAGATTCGGACGTCACTTTCTTACAGTTTCATACGAATTCATAATTTCGAATTAAACATTTTTATTTTTACAAAATAACGTTTTGAAATGTATGAGGAAAATAATAACTTATGTAGGCATATCAAACCGACCCAGATCAAACTATTTAAAACCACCACTCATCTAATATTACTTATATTCTGAGTATTTGAAGTGGATACATATCTTGCCACCAGACTCTTTCACTTGGCCGTTCTGTTTTCCCATTTGCTCACGCGATCAGCCAACTTCTTCCTATAACAGATCTTCAAAGTTAATATTGATTTGTGAACCATTTGTAAAACATTCTGTAAACAATGTATATAGACAAGGATATTGAAAATTTATCAAATATGTAGAAAAGTTTTTGACGTATACGCTCTACATAATATTATCTATTTATTATTTTGAGATGCTTCGTGTATATTGTTCTATTGTTATGTCAAAACTGTTATAAATGATAGTAGATTTTTTCTCATGCTGTGTAGTATTATAATTTTTTGATCTAGGACTATTGGCGCTATGATATTTTATATTCTGAAATAAACAACTGATATTTTTCATACATATACATTAAGTAATACAGCATTTTTATCCTTATATTGTATTAAGAGAAAGCGAAGCAAAACGAACACCTATGAATTTTATGTTCATATTTCACATCTATTCAGAATTTTTATGCATATTGATTTCATATCAAGGGTCGATCGCCGCTTATGCCAGCAACATGAAGTTCTGCCTGAAAGGCATGCAAGATGGATAGGACACGTAATACGAAATGAAAATCTCCATCCTACCATTGTGGAGGGGAAGACCACAACAAGAATACCTGCAAGAGGTTTATTCAGACAGAATAGACTGAAAAGAACAGCTACGGATAGAACTTAGTGGAGAGACAGAGTGGGGAAATTTGCTACCAACCACTCCTAGGATTGTGACCCTCTGGTCCTAAGAACTTCTCTAAGAACATTAATTTTATCTCAATATCACAGAGTAATCCAATGAAAAACTAGTCTGGATTGATTGAAATTTGACAGATTACTATCAGAAAATAAAAAAAACCTTTTCCCAACAATATGCAGGAGGGCAGTTCAAAATAATCACAAATTCAAAATGGCTTTATCACCGTTATTAGCTGATGACGAGAACAAAAAAAGACTGTAAATTTGCGCAGTTAGAGGTAAGACAGAAGTCCATAAATTGATATATTCTTACGACATGATAGTAGGTATTCTTTACGGCACGCTTCGGTGTCACATTGAATAAGGACACTCCTGTGTGTCGTTACGCCGATTTATTTCTTTGTCGTGCAAAATATTACCCCTGGAGTACTGCCTACTTCAATGTACTTTAATAATAATATTCTCCTACAGTGCTCTTATGAAGTAAAGTAAGTATTTGAAACTATGGTACACTTATCGGGAGCTTAAACATATGAGTAGCATTATTATCAATTAGCCGAGACTGGAACATGTAAAGTTGTACCCAAAGGCGGCGTGATATAAAATATAAACTTACCCCTATTCGGATTTTGGAACGTTCTTATTAAGAACGTTCCAAAAAGACTTAGTCTCCTGTGACCATGTAGGACGTGAGCCTACGAAACTAGTCGGGAAATAAAAATTTGTGGAAAAGTTAGAATTTTTTTTTATTTGATCTTTATTTTCAAACTAGCTAATACTCGTCTTGCTTTACGTTTTTAATTCCGAATGTCAAGCTTGATTGGTAGGTAATTAAACAGGTTCTATTGTTCTAGTCTAGCTTCCCATTGCTTAACTGACCTCTATAACTGACATAAGCACAGAAAAAGAAGAATTACACTTTCACAATTCATAAAAAGAGAGAAGAATGACAGTTTTAATGTTTATAAAAAAGAAAGAAGAAAAATTATAGTCTGCCACATACCTAGGTACATGGAAAAAACTGCATGTATCATAATATGTTACATCTTACACTTGATTCAATTCCACTGCTCAATAGAAGGGTAAAAAATTCCTTTAATAGTAATATAATACAAACCTACCTAAATAATATGAAAGTTTTACTCTCAATATGGTTTGAGTCTTGACTACATTCCCTACAACCTCTATGTGTGGAATGGTACAAATTTTATGCGATTGGCTAATGATAAAGGCAGCTGTTTTACCGACCTCAAACGTTAGTCGAAAAGTAATCTGAAAATGTACTTTCATTTTAATGTTGATAAAATGTGTTTTATATGGTTTGAATTACATTTATTTTTACTTCAAAACAACCTTGAATCTTTTAAATACATTTTTATTCTGTCAAACTTTGGTTCCATGCAACATTTACATGAGTAATTTTGTTTTCAAAAGATGGCCATCTGTGTTTACGCAGATTTTACTATGAAAATTTTGTAATTTTAGAAATTTATTAATCACATTAAATATATATGAGAAATTGTAAAAATTTGTATCTATGATTACCATAAATTTCTTTTCCATGTCTGGATACATCAAACTCAAAATAATCGCCACAAATTGTTGAAGAGTTTTGCATCTAACTTGAAATCAATGGTTGATGTGTTATAACTTCAAGATGCAAGTAACAACATCTGGTAGATTATTACTGAGCGAATAAAAATCAACTTGATTATGCAAATAAACTCACCTACATAGATTAACAATACTCTCTATTTTGGTGGTTCAACTTATAAATCTGCAATCCCCAGACTCGTCACAGGAAATTGAAGAATTAATTGCCCATAGTAGGATTCGAAACCTACCGAGATGCTCACTTGACGTCAATAGATGTTGTATTATTATTATGTGAAAAATTAGGTGAAAAATTCTATGGCAATTAGGCAAAACTATTTAATGTCATTTTGAGAAAGGCATTGGAATCAAAACAAAACTACACCACTACAATATAATTTAAAAAAATATGTGAAGTTACCTATAAGGAAATTTTCAATGAATCAATGCAGGTATATCAATATCCAATTTAGGTATTTCTTCTTCTCCTTATTGATAAATGCCATTATCTATTAAAATTAAACAAAATTTGAACCAAAATGTACATAGGAAACAAATTCAAATTTAAGTTATTGGCTTCTGAAAAATGTCAAGTTTTTCAAGGTAGAACCATTTTAGTAGTAGTATTATTTATGAGTTTGAATGAATGAATGAAAGAATTTTTATTTATTTTTTGTCCAATCATTATTTAATTCATAAAACATAAAATCAACAATTGAAAAGCTATATAAAAAAAATAAAATATGTATAATCTCAAAGTTTTATTGTTAAATCAGCAGAGTAAAAAAAATATTCTCCCAAACAAATGGAAACCAGAAAAGATATTCCGACCCACCGTTATATTAGTTATTCACTTCTTAACCCAACATTATATCATTTTTATTCCATAACCGAAATCAAAAATTTAAAGTTTAAATAAATCTGATGCTAGAACACAGAATTCTATACAATAAATAACGTAGAATCCCGATTCGCATTCAAAAATGAAGCCGAAATATTGCAACTTTTGACAGTTTGGTTCCCAAAAGAACGTGGTACGGTGTATATTTATTCAGTCGATTTTGTCGTGTTTTTTACAATAAAACATATTTTTACATTGAAATACCTAAGTGAAATTAGATCATTTTTAAGTATCTTTATAAATGTCAACATCATTTCTTACGTTCCGTTTTGACTACTGTACTGTCAAAATTGCCGGCCAAATCGGCTTCACTTATTTACTATGAAGAGCTATTGGAGTACTCCATCTCGGTAGTTATATATAAAAATCTATTTGCTAGAAACACACTAATTGTATCAGCTTGTGTTGTGTCGAGCCAGAAGCATTATTGTTTTTATATAATATGGTTTAAGATACATTTAGACTCTGTATGAAGCTGATAATATGCTTTTAGCGGGCCACAACACAAAAGAAGAAAGAGAACATATTTATAATGATATGTAGTAAAAATTTATAAAATCACTGGCACCCGCAAGAGTCTGTTATTGATTATGGTCAATCTTCTTTACATCCCATAAGCTGCCATTGAATATTTTTTCAATACAATTATTTCCCTTCTCAACTAAATGGGAAATTTTAAGGAACTCTCTAAAATTATTCATCTGCAACATAATGTTTCTGAATTAAAATACACATAAAGAAATTCAAGAAAGATAATTAATGAAATTCTTACATAGCTTACCATTTTGTTAAATAATGTTGTCTTGCAAAAATAAAACTTTTGAGTTTGTTTAAATAGAAATGCACTTTTATCAATCAATTTGATCATTAGAAGTATGTACTTAATTGCTATGTCAAAAAGGTGGGATGAAAGCAATTAGTCTTGTTGAAAACACGTTTGCCAGAGGAACCTGAAAAAATATAAACAAAATTAATTACTTTAATTACTATTAAGATCCTGTAATTTCGGTACTTTCCGCCTTATAACATAACTATTCTGCAATTTGCAACGCATAAATGTTTGAAGTTATGGCTTAAGCTTACAAATATTTTAATCAATTAATGACTTACCTGTTTTATTTTCATTAAACTCAATTGAAAATAATTATTTTCAAAATCGAACCGTAACTTTCGTTTGACAACAAAATACGATTTATTGTGAAGTGTCATCCTGTCATCGTGGTGTGTTCCATGGATAACAAAAGATAATTATTATTACAATTCAACATTAGTTAGAATATAGGTATAAGTACTATAAAATTATTTTATGGTATAATAATATTTTGATTTACTTTTATAATGGCCTCTTAAAATACTTAATTATTCAAAAAAATATTTTTTACACATAAACCACCTTAAATGTGAAAAAAAATATATAAAACATTCAATAAATTATATTTTTTCTCGAATTACTTATATAATGGCCTCTTTAAATACTTGATTCATTTAAAAAAATATTTTTCACACAAAAACTACATTATTGTGTAAAAAAAATATTATAAAACATTCAATAAATTATTATAAAAAATTTCTTCATTCTTTTTTGATTTCTCGTGAAGCTCACTATCTATGGCGACCGCGGACCGATTGTCATTAGATTCAGATTCTGACAGCTCATACAAACAAAACGAAACAGCGATTGAATTCCAAATTCAAAAACATTGTAAGCTTTTAATATATTGAAATATATTTTTCTAAGTAGGTACCTAAGCTATATATAATTACTAAGATTAGGCTATTCATGAATTGTAAAGATATAGGGGCATAATATGTGATACTTTTTGAATTTGCTGTCCCTGTAACTAAAATATGACAGGTTTTGAAGATTATTTTGTATACTATGTTCTAGACATGGAGTAGCAGCTTTGAAATAATAATACCTGGTACATTATGCAGTCTAAATAGATTTTATGAAGATCTTTAAAAGGTATAAATGCTACACTTTCAAACAAATAATGAAAGATTCCAAATGAAGGTTTTATGCAGAGCATATATCAAATATGGTTCATTATGCAGTCTAAATGGATTTTATGAAGATCTTTAAAAGGTATAAATACTACACTTTAATATAATATGAAGTTCTTAAAAGTTTGATATACTTTCTAAATCCTTAATATTGATTCTAATCAAATTCTCACAATGTGTATTTTTAAAACAAATCCCTGAAAAATGCAAAATTTTCTAATCTTGTCTTATATATTTGCAACCATGTAATCACTTTATTTTGCTTTCATATATTAAATGAATTATGTTTTTTTCTAGGTCAGAACCTTGCAAGGATTTTGGATATGTCAAGAAACGCTGCCAAATTTTTACCGGATGCTTCAACATTCAACAACATGCTATGTTTATTAAAAATATTACCCACCTTGTTTTGTGATGAATGTAACATTAAATAAAATAAGTAAAAGGTAAGAGAATATAAGTTTGCATTTATCTACATAAGAATTTTGAGCTCGATACAGTTTCGTGAATTCATATTCTGGTAATATTTTGAGATTTAGATGTGGGTAAGTACACACTACGCAAACTGTTTTACCATCCAATTCTTGCTATTATGGATGTTCATACAAATTTCAAATTAAATCTTCATTAATATATTTTATTACCTTAGCTTTATTATATTTTCTTTAATATTTAATACATTTTCTTTAATATTTAATATGATTTTATCTGGTACCCACATAATTACTCATCTATCTGGCTACGACAGTTTGAAAAAAAACTGTGGCCATAAATTTTTTAAAATGTGTCAATATTCAAAATGGAGGAAATATTTTTCCAAAATCTTTCATTAAATCTTTATTTATTGAGAATAATAAGATTTGAATAACATTTATATGTATAACAAATCAATCTCCAATTATTTTATTACATTTTCATACAGTAATACCAAGATTCCATTCTACGTTTACATGAGTAATTTTGTTTCCAAAAGATGGCTTACTGTCTTTTTTGAAAAATTTGTATGAAGATCTTAAAAAAATAAAGTTTTTTAAATAGCGCTAAATATATTAAAGTTAATATATCAAAGAGTATTTAAGAACGCTCTACGGAATTTTGCGCGGCTTTTCGCATATTAATATCTGACCTTAACGTCTGTTTTCTACGATTGATGCGCATTCAAAAATATAAATAAATAAATAAACGGACTAAAATATTATGTAGATATTGATTTCATTGTGATCTTATTCATTTAAATACTTCAAAAAAATCTCTGTTATAAAAAGATGAGTGTTGATTTTGGCTACTTATAGATGTATTATATACCTACTATAACTTTAATTAATGTACCTACATGATATTACATAATGTAAATTATGTGGAAGATGGAATGATATTATATGTCGTATCATAATAATGTTGTATTTTTTCTAGGATGAATGATTTGTTACAAACCTTGGAAGGTCGTCAAGAAAGGCTTCCAATCAAACCTCTTACTGGCCGCTGTCTTTGAAGAATACTTCTTTTAACACGATGATTAAGTATACGACACCCTATGAATATTTTTTTTTAACGAATTGAAGGTAATTATGCTAAAGTGGTTTTGAGTTTATTTACATACTAATTTAGATACAATATAATACCGTTGTTGAGTGTGATTAATTGGAATACAAATATTATGTGGATAAAACAAATGTTTTATTAAACTGATTAAAATCCCGAAGACATTAATTTAAAGATTCTCAATTATTGTCAACAATTTTATTTCTTTCTCTCAACAATTCTGTCAAGTTCACTGTACCTTATGATCTAATTTATCACTGTTACCGGCCAGTTTGTCTATGGAATGTTCATACCAATTTCAACGATGATTTTAAGATTTATCTTTTTCAACAATGATTTTAAGATTTAAACATTATTTATATTTCAGGAATATAAAATGATTCAACAATTGTTGCTAAATTATTTAATACTTATCTACATTAGAATATAATTTTCTCAGGTACCTACATAATTACTTATCTATTACATTGTCTACGACAGTTTGAAAAAAAACTGTGGCCATAAATTTGCTAAAATGTGTCAGATTTCAAAATGGAGGATTATTTTGCAAATTTTTTCATTAAATCTTTGTTTATTGAGAATAATAAGATTTGAATAACATTTATATGTATAACAAATCAATCTCCAATTATTTTATTACATTTTCATACCGTAATACCAAGATTCCATTCAACGTTTACATGAGTAATTTTGTTTCCAAAAGATGGCATCTGTCTTTTTTGAAAACGTAATATGAAGATCCTAAAAAAATAAGAGTTTTTTAAATAGCTTTAAATATATCAAAGCTTATGTAGTTAAATATATTTAAGAACGCTCTCTGGAATTTTGCGCGGCTTTTCGCATATTAATATCTGACCTTTACGTTTGTTTTCTATGATTGATGCTCGTACAAAAATATAAATAAACGGACTAAAATATTATGTAGATAAACTCCACCAAGAAATGCATGTTCATCAGTTAGTGAATTTTATTAAAATTAAATTGCTATTAAAAAAACAAAGCACATAAACTCACCTCATAGAAAAAGGCTTGATATTTCTTTCGAAATATATATTTGCCTTGATTATAACTGCACAAGAATAATTATTATTATGAAGCACAGAAAACGAAATATTTAATGAATCAGGTTATCAAAAATATCATCCAACGCGTCCCTCAATTGACACAAACTTGAACCCACTTAACACTGCATCGATCGAGCCACTAGAAGTTAAGTGTTCTTCGCCATCCCGTACTATTATTCGCAAATTATTCCCGTAGTACAAACAAATCTCGTAAAATATCAGATAGACGTCATAAATTATTATCCGACCAGAGTAATGACTCTGTCATGTACTAAATAATATTTATGGCATCATATTGTATCCCTGCCATGTCATCCGTATCAAAATGCAATTCAGAATTCCGGTTCATATTAATAATAACATGATCTCCATGTCAAACTTAACTCGCTGCAATTCAGTTATTCGTTTTACAAGTTTACCTTTGACAATATTATAACAAACATTTTTAACGTCTGGTTTAGGAGATGCATTGAATGTAACGAAAGGTTATGCTCATTTTTTAACAATAATTTAAACTCGTATCTACATTGTAAATTATTTGAAGTCTTTTCATCAAAACTTTTATTTCGATTTAAATAGGAGTAATAATTCTTACGCAAGGCAAGTGATCGGCAATGTCATAATCGTAGAAGTGGGTGTTGAAACAATAATAATTAAAAACCCCATTAATATTGTTAAAATGGAGATATGCCGGACAATTTGTCCGAATCGTTGATAAATGAAAAGGAAAACGTACGGGCTAAGAAGAACAACAAGAAGAAGAAATTAATAGATTAAGAAATTAAGAAATAATTTGAGTTAGAAAGACTGCGGATTTGACCCCCTTGCCCTAATTCAGTTGCCGACTTTCATAGTGGAAATCTTAGATTTGATTCTCGGTGCAGAACACCTTCCACTTTCACAACACAAGCTTAACTTTCTGTAAAGATGATGATGATGTCAAAAGTGTATTTTGGTTCATTTTGAGTGAGCATAGGTTCATAGAAAAATATCAAGATAGCCAATCACGGTGTGTATAATTTATAGGCTCATAAATAGAGTGCCGAAATAATGATGTACCTATCCTGCTGTAATAAATTAACACAATGGCTCAACGAATTGGATATTGTTTTTTGATCTCCAGGAGCTGTAATGTGACACTTAACTTTTTTATCCTTTGATGACGCTGCTGACTGGCAGCTGATTTTTGATGCCATACGATAATAATAGGTAATAATAACACAATTATTGAAGGTTTGGTTTGAGTGCAATTTGAAAAAAGTGTGACTGGGGATACGGGTTCGATTGGAGTGAGATTTTTCAACGAAGATTCCCATGATTTCGGAATTTTGGGGATATTGACGATTTGACCACCTAAATGGCGAATTTTGTTAATGTGAAGTGATTACAGCCTTTGAAACAGCAGTAAAAGACGCTAGTTAGTGGTTCTAATTTTTATACAATATAATTCTTTGAAATCTAACACTTATTATTATTTTTAAATTATTTTGCGCCTTTGAGGTGGCTATTGTGGCACAAAACGGCGCGTTAGATATCCTCATTCGCCTGTTTTCCAGAAGACTGTGATATCTCAAAAAAATGTAATTTTACAGGAAGCCACTTTTAAACTTTTGAAAGGAAATAAAAACCAAACAATTAGATTTTTTACTGTCAAGCTAAAATTATTTATTAAATATAATTATTAAGCTTTACTATAAAAACGCAATTGTTTGATAACTTCAAAATTTATGGCATAAATTTTCCCATTAAAAAAATGGGTTCAACTATGTCACGTTTTTACTGAAAATATGAAGAAAAAATCTTGTAACAAACTTATTTATCACATTATATAATAATTTTTTTAGAAAGTACTGGGTTATTTTACAAAAACTCTTTGTTGTATATACATTTATTTATTCAAATTGAAAACAATTTGTAACAAAATTTTTAGTAAATGATAAGTAAAATTTTAGTTGGTTTATTTTCTAGCAAGGCAAAATGAGACCACAAAATCTTTAAGATTTGACCGATAATCGCTCATTTTTCAAATCATAAGGAAGAAAACAATTGAAAAATGAGCGATTACCGGTCAAATCATAAAGATAAATGGTTACGTGTGTATGCAGCTAATCATCCACTTTTTTATGGCAAAGTCCGTTGTCTTTCATTGATGAAATATTATTTTCATTATTTCCTTTAAGTAAAGCCGTTTCAATTGGTATCCGCAAAGTATTTTTCAAAAACATTTTGCAAACTCTCGTCTTGACACCAGAAATGACGGAAAGGAAAGCATTATTGTTGTTGCAATAGTCCCATCGGAATAAACCTTAAAATAGTGTGGTTTCAATTGCCGTTCTTCTATATTTTTTTTTTCTTTCGATAAATATGACATTACTTACTACTTTTTTTAAGCGTTTCGCAACATTTTTTTTCTAATTAGCTTCTTGGCGTGTCTTTTTTCCCCAAATTTTAGTTGGGGTGACAATTTTGTCAGTTTGCTTTTGTATTACCCGAACTGCTTGTATAGAAGTAGGAACATCTTCACCATTCGAATCCGAGGAACTGATGTGCCGGTCTGCGGGCTTTGAATCCTGGTAATCGGGATCTCTTACGTAAACGTCGCTATCTAGAAAGGAAAGTACCTATGTGTATTTTGTTTTAATTTTGAGGAGCACAGATCCATTTTTTATAAAAAAAAAATATACTTACCTATGTATTCTTCTTCTTCTTCGATGGCGCTACAGCCCAAATCGAGCCTTGGCCTCCTGCAACTTTCGCCTCCACAGCTCCCTTTCCCCAGCCGCCCCTCTCCAATTGTTCACCTATGTATTACCTTCATTAAATGAATAACTACTACTCGACGAACTGGTGGAGCTCTCATTGCTAGTTTCAATTGAATTTGATCGAGAACGGACAGAGAGAGTATCGTTTTCTTTGTCTAGAAAGAGTTAATCATCAGATGGAGAAGAAAATTTAATGCATCGCAGTTTTATGTTAAATATACAAATATTTATATAAGCTAACAGCAGAAATGTATACGGTTCTAACAATTAAAGTAGCTAAAAATCTCACATAGCTACTGTAACTACCAAACCTCACCAGCCTATTCCAGATTGTTGGAGTCAGCAACAAGGTTCACTTCTCCAAAATCATTCGACTGCCGTTCAGCACTGAAAATTTGCCGATATTTACATTTTTCGGTGTCTAATTTAATCCTTATGTCAGAACGCGATGTGTAATTTTTTTTTTTTTACATATAAAACAAATAAATATTTACAAATATAACAAATTGATTCACGCCAAATCTTATAAGATTTGTCGGCGTGTTCTCTTTCTATGTTCATGTTAAAATATAAACTCAATCATAATACTACATTAAAACAACCTAAAATTAAATATTCAGTTTTTAGTTTAACAACTAATTATACAAAAACCCACACTTTATTAACCATTCCTTGACTAACTTTTTTGCAATATTTTTACTTTTGCATTCCTTAATAGATGCCGGCATCATATTAAGTATCTTTGGCACCTTATACTCTAATGTTCTTTTACCGTATTTATTATTAAATTTGGGGACCACATACCCGTCATTAAACTTAAATCTAGTGTGATGCATATGTCGCGGTTTATCTTTATATTCGGTTTTTGAAAACTGGTCAAGGACCATTCTCTGCCAGAACAAGCCTTTAGCTGATAACACATTCAATTTTTTAAAATATAACGAAATATTATAATAATAATTTCATTTGAGTGTTAATAGCGTGACACATTTTAGGATTGGATACAAAAATTATCTACTACATCGAAACAACATCAAATAACTATGTCTATGGGAATTTCATTCATCATCAATAATGTTTCATCTTTAAATATCACAAGGCACAATTACCATTTTTTGTGCAATAACGTGTTAAATGTTTTTATTCCAACTTATTCTTTAATACTATTTTCAATAAAACAGGGTTAAATCCAAGTACCACATTATTGAATTAAAGATTAATAAATAAAATTGTAACGTACCTTGCAATTATACTGTGGCATTCTCGTGATGCCGCGTTCTTCTAGAAAGACGAGAGCTCTTTCACCTTCGTGTGCCTAATGTAAACTGACATGTCACATTGTTGCAACAAAGTGCAGTGTTTTAAGAAAGAACGAGACAATGCAATTTATTACACCTTTTTTGTCTCTTTCGATCATAACTTCGTAACTATTCGACCAAACAATGTCACGTTTTTACCGATAATAAAGTTGATCATGAAGGTTCTTATTATCAAATAATAAAAAAAACAATTTTTGGGAGATGTCACAGTCTTCTCGCAAACAGGCGATATTATTATTAATGATTGACGTGAAATAGTCGGTTCTTCATACAATAGAAATGCGTTAGGCAATGGTGGGATCACAGACTTTACGCCGGTCTCCAACCATTTTATTTTTCAATTTTGTACATTTTTTAGAGACTTATATCATTATTTTGTTAAACAGAAGTTTTAATAATCAAGTGTGATGGGGGTTTTTACAGATTCATCACATATTGAAGGTTGTTTGAGATAATATTTTTTCTTGGGAGTTGTACCGAGAAAGAGTATGTAGTTAGGTAAATGAATCAAGGAGCAAGTCGTGCGTTAGAAGGATATCCTGCACTAGATCACGGGGGATTTGGTGAGAGAACCGATGCTGTAATGAGTGCTAACTTCCGATTCTATCCTCTGTGTTCCGCCGGGGAAAGATGAATTATAGCCCGAGGGCAGGGTGATATACCTACCTATGTACCTTGTTATCCTTTACGCAATCTAAACCCCAAAACAAAAGTTAAATAAAATGTATATTATTAATGTATCTAAGAGATATAATTGAAATTTTATTTTTTTCACAAATTCGTTTCTTGCTTGGGACCAATTTGCACGTTTTGAGAAGAAGATAAGTAGGTACCTACTTACCTTTTTTGTTTTTGTACTAGCAGTAAAACTTCTCAGATGACAGGTAAAAGACTATTAACTGTTTGTCTCATTAATCAAATACTAGTGGTCAGCCAGTGTTCGAAATTCGACTATAACTAATTTAGATTATAAGTCTGAACATTCATCCACAGTTTTCTTTCAAAAATAATTATATAGATACGTCAAATTTGAATTGTTGATATGCTTAAAGTTTTTTCTATGGTTATTTAATACAAAACATACCTATTAATCTATTTTCAATTTGACCACAGATAAACAAAAGATCTGTGTCAAATGATGTCAAATACATCTAAATGTGTGAGTACCTACCTATGAAATACAATACATTTCAGTAGTGTGCGTAGTGCTTTTTTTATTGATTAAATGTATTTTTATGCATAATTTTGAAAAAAATATTAGCATTCGCCACCCCTTCTCTATATAAACTATGTGTGCGAAATTTCATACTCCTCTGTCCGCGCGATTTTCGTAAAAATAGTCACAAAGTTTTGCCTTCACGTATTAATTATAAAGATAGATATCCTCGTCCCTTCAAGTTTTAACTTACCACGTTGATAACTGCGGATAATTTAAAAATTATTTCCGTTGTTTGTATGAAGCTCTGATCAAGGATCACAAGGATATATGTAATATTTCCCAAGGACTCCTTTGAATGTTTTTGTTGTGATAGCATCTAATATCGACGATTTAGTTCTTTTAAATATTTGAACAAAAAATGTGACATCTGGTCTGGACATGTAACTGTTTTGTTTTAAGTAGGTACCTACCTACGTTTTATTATCAATTGGTTATTTTTACAGTTCAAAATATCTTTACCGAGAGCTCATGAACTCTTTGAGTAATTAGCGCATTTGAGAAAATACTATATTGCGTATTTATTATTTACTTGCATTTGGAGTTTGACTGCAAACGTCTTTCCGGTAGTTTCATTTTGAAGATTTGTCTAATATCATATTTTCCAAAGAGATTTTTAGGTAAATCAATTTCATGACATCGTTTGGGATATCTAAGTTTATAACAGTAGAAGTACCTACGTAATAAATATACAGTTGGTAGGGAGCCACAATATAATTGCTGTGTTTTCGTTATGCAGGAGTGAGTCCGGTATACTCATACAATGTGTCCGTTCTTGTGCCTCCCTGACTTCCGTTTTATCCGGAACAAACCACTGCACATAGAGCCTTCATAGCACACTCAACAACCCCATATCAACTGCTATTATTAATTTCAGAATATCAATTAATTACTTGTTGATTTAAAAAAATCACTATTGAGTTATTGTGAGTATAAAGAAAAAATATAAAACCAAAAAAATCTATATAAACCACAGTTCTTTTTTTTTGTTGTTGATAAAATAGCATTCCACCTGCAGTTTTTTCTTAAAATAACGTGTAAAATATATCATTGATCTGAAAGGCAATCGATATGGTATGTCATAACACTGTACTATATCTACCTGGAAAACATGGATAGTTGCATGAAAAAGGTTTCATCATTTTATATTGAATTACATAAATATTTCACAATTTTTTTTATATTCCTTGTAATATTAATACCTATATTCTTTATACCAAAACACCTATTTACTAATACTAAAATACTAATATATATTGCGGGGGGCCTTAAGGGGAGAATGGATGATGACCCTTAAACTTAACGCAAAAATCACCAGCCTCCGTTGACAATTTGTATTTTGCGAACGAATTTTTCGACAATGTAGAATGCGAAAACAAAATTTGAAAATCACTCAAATTCAGGTGAAAGGCCTCAATAAATTAAAAGAATGCGAAAAAAAATTTCTTTCCACTAGAGCATAATATAAACAACTATTTTAAACCGAACAAATATACTTATATAAAAATTCGACAGTTAATTTTCTTCCTACTCTACATTGACGAAAAATTCGTTCGCAAAATTTAAATTGTCTAGGGCCCCAGATAGTAAATGTAAATTTTGAATAGAATTTAGACTTTTAAAATGTGTTTTCATTAGAGTGAACTAGTTGTTCAATGACAACAATTATTTTATAAAATTTATTTAATATCAAAATTTGGTGTCAAGATTGATAAAATAAATTCACAACTGGTTTCGAACATAGTTTTTTTTTTATTTATTTTCTTTCCTTTCACCCGAATTCGAGTGATTTTGCAATGGTTTCAAACGTATCGTGAGTGTTTAAAGTAGGTAAGTATACATATTTCTCATAATCAACCATTGGATTATTGATAATAATATTCTCTCAGAATACAAACTATTAGCGAGCGGGATAGATTTGAGCATAAATTTAATAGTTTAGTTGAATTTATCGGAAATCGGCATTGTCACCAATATTCCAGTGGCGCGTGTTAAAATAAAATTTGGAAATTATTGCATTAATGCAATCCCTTGATAAGCATGCTCCAGGTCTATGGGATGAATCAGCCACTGAAAGAGGGCCTTCCGTGTCAAACGAACCTTCTCGCCAAAATTCAGGCAAAATAAAACTCCGAAGGTGCGGGACTGGCCCCGATTCACAAATAATATAATTATTAATAATTATTAATAATAACACATACAAATAATATAATTATTTATAGATAGGTATGGAAGTTTCGAAAGATTTGATTAATTTTAATAGGTACTAATTGGAATTTTTGTAATTTTTCATTGGCATTATACTATATATTGAGGGTTATAATTCCCCTTAAGAAAATAATAAGGTTTTTTTCAAACTGAACTTTTTGTGAATTCCCCCCGCTTTGGCAAATAGGAGTGGGAAGACTGATATATTTATTTAATGAAACAGTAGGTACATAGTGATTCGAAGCGCCACTGGAGATTAATTCTTGCTTAGCTCTACTCAGTCCTGAGTAAGTGCAGTTTGGTCCGGTAGTATTGAAATTATCACGGCACTCGTGCTGCTATACAAATCTCTCTCGTTCTAACAGTTCATTTGCTACCCCGCGGCACATTACTATCATCCCCCACTATCTACCTCTATCACTCTCCAAATAATACCTATACATACAGCAACTGCTTTTGTCAATATAATTAAATCACCTATTATTTTAGTTAAACACTACACACACTCCTTTATACCTATTACTATCTATGTATTATATACTGATACAGGGATGTTTAATCTATGTATATAAAAATTAATCCCTATTTCTCTTGGTCGCCCTTTGGCATTACGCTTGAACATGTTTTGCATATTTAAATATTATATTGTTGTTGGTTGCAATCAGGAAAAATTTCTTACAAACGAAAAATAATAAGAAGTTCCTGTAACTTTTCTAACCGTATCTTTTTATTGCTCTTGACAATGATTATTTTTCCATATGCTTTTCTATTTTTGAATATTAATTGACGTTTGAAATAGCTGTCAGTTGTTTGAACGTTGTCGTAATTGACGTGGTTTTTGGAAAACAACATTCTGAGTCTCTAATACCGCCTTTTGAATCTAAACGGTGATTATTCAAAACATTTGGATTGATGATATCGCTTCGTATAAGTTTGATGCAATAAAATAAATAATATCATTCTACAGAGCGAACCTGGAAATGTGAAGTCGTTATATCGGAATGTGACTGGGAAGAGAAAAAATACGGTTTAGTCAATAATACTATTTACGTCATTATGTAAATTTATTGAAATTATGTAAGAATATCTTATCTTTTGAACCCCGAAACTGATAAATGTAATATTCCACATCTGAATGCTTCAAACGGATGCGAAAGACGATTTAAATCAACAGAATAAATGTTTATAGATTTTGAATGATCGCAGGCACGACTGAATTTCAGATGTCATTCGATGGAATAACTAAAAATTAGAATATGAGGTTTTTACTATATATTTTCATAAACAAGAAAAAAAAAACATCCAATCAAAATGATGGTTTTATGATGTGCATGAATTAAGTATAAATATTGAGGATTGTTTTTGATTTGATATATTATGTCATATAATGATAATATAAGTATTAGTTCTCTACCTAAAAACACACTTGTCTATCTGAAAATTGTTCTTTTGAAGTTTATTTTTAGATAAAAATTAAAATACCTAATTAATCAAATTTAAATAAAAAAAAAATTTAACTCTTCCACAATTTTATTACACCTGAAGGGGCACGCCCTTCGTGGTCACAGGTTATTTGAAACTAAAATTTTCTATAAAATACTACGATAAAAAAGTCGCATTGAAGTTGTTATATAATATTTTCATATAACTTGTACTTATGCCTTAGTGGTTGGTGACCCAGCGGTTACAACGTCGGCTTTCGTACTGCGGTCGTTGTTCGATCCCTGGTGACGACCATCTTTCTCTTTCACGACACAAGCTTTCAGTAGCTTACTGTGAAAGAGTCAAGGAGTGTATTTGTGTTCACTTTGAGTCAGCACAAAAATTCATTAAAAAAAAATGTAGGTACATTTTTGTGATTTGATTCTTCTTCTTTTCTTTTTTTTCTTGGCCTGCAACTGTGCACTCTTGAACGTAGGTCGCTTCCATGTTCTTACACTCCTGTCTGTCTTGCGCCTTATGCATCCATTCCCACCAAATCATCACTCCATTGGAGTTGTGATCGTCTGGGAATTTTCTGGGACGTGTAGGTACTATGGCGCCAGCATTTTTTTCAGGAGTTTCGTCAATCATTTGTCGATAATGTCCAGGACTCCTTTTCTGGTCCTGATAGTTTCTTCGTATATTCTATTTTAGACCGACTTCGTTAGCCTAGTGGTATAGGCGTGGACTTCAGATGACGAGGTCACGGGTACAATTCCCGGTCGGGTCAGTGTTTTTTTCACTTGAAATTTCTACCCGGGGTTACCCTTTCTCGGATTGGAACGGACCGGTTGACTGTAAAAAATGTCTTAGACAATAAGTTCCGCCAGCTATACTGAAACCTTTGTATAGACAAGTAGGTATTAATTTATTTATCCATGGGACAAAATTCCAGCATTGCACATTCCACCGCTCTTTGGACGACCTTGTGTGTTTTTACCCGGTAAAAATATTATGTTCAATAACATTTTAAGAATATAATAAATGAAGTGTTTGAGTATTCACGTGGTGAATGTTCATTTTTAAGAGATTAAAATGTCCTAGTTGCAAATTATTGATGTTTTCGGCGGAAACTTTGTGAAATCCCATATTGAATAGGTATTTATAATCGAGTAGGTATGACCGAAAGGTCTCTTTCAATAAAATAAAAAAGTGAAATAAACAGAGTTATATTTAAAACTAGATTGGCCAGGAACACCACAAGGTGAAGGCCATTAAAATAAAATAAAATAAAAACTAGCTGACCCACTCGTCGAAAAATAATTTTGACTTATTACATGAATTAAATACAGTTTATGACATAAAAACTGAATTAAATTTAACTTATAATATATTGCATTATGTCATTATTATTATGATGATTCGGATGCCGGATGAAGTTCGACGGGCCATGTTTGTAATATAAACAATCCGTTAATAGTTGCATAACTTTTTGAAAAATCCAAGAGATGGCAGTGTAGTAGGAAATAAGTCACATGTGAAGCTTGTTTCATTATTGTATATGTTGTTAGATGAATAGACTCCATTAAACCGAAATTTTAGCGAATTATTATGGTAAGATAATAATTTTATTATAAGTAGGTACCTGTCCTATAGTTGCACTTTCACGATAAATAATTATGTGAGCTTAATTTTAAGAATGGTTTCTATGTTGGCTGTGGTGTAGACCGCATTTGTTAAAGACTTTAAATACAAAAAAATTACCTATTATTCTCATCAAAAAGATATATCATTTGTGGTTAATGTGTCCATCATATTAAACTGTCGTAATAGCAGAGCCGTGTTGTATAGAATATTAAAAAAAAATTGTTTTAATTTACCTTTCATAATTTTAAATGTAAAAAATCCATTATATTAAAATAAAGTTAAATTAAATTTAAATATATGAATGGGTTAGGTAAGATATATTTCTATAAAAACATCGGGTTTTTGTTTGATGATAAGTACCTACAACTACATCCTACATACTTAGTAGGAGTAACACAATTTGGAATGTGTTTGCCAAAACACTCCATGAGTAATTAATTAGCGCTCATCACTTTCAGAGCGAGTGGCTGTCTGTTGCTGGCAAACCTACCTGCTGGGTACCGGAGTTTACCCAGGTAATTACTTAGTTTGGCAGGGAAGGAGGGACCACCTAGCGACACGGGTAGGAGCCACACGTTACACGGTTAGTGTGGCCCTGTCGAGTGACCCCAAACGCCACACCGTGTCCCATCAATTTGTATTCGGTCATACCCTACACTGGCTTGTTTTCAAGAGATTACGTAACACATAGGTGATATAGATCAATCGTAAATCTGAAACTATCTTTCTTTTTTTTTAAATTTACCAAACATACCATAAAACTTCCTAATTTTTATCTTTATTTCAAACCGAATTCATACATATGTTGTAATTAATATTCATATCCGTAGCTTAAAAAAGGCATATGAATGTACTCGTCACTAGTTTCACTCAATTGTGGCATTACTGTTCTCAAAGATTTATAAAAAAAGAAAGGTATCATGCTGCCTTAAATTAAGTAGTTTGTAATGTCTATTTTTTTAATGAATCTGTATTGCACGCAAATACATTTTTGACTCTTTCACAGTATGGTATACCTAAAGGTTGTATCGTGAAAGAGGAAGGCATTCGGCACCTGGCATCAAACACATGACCTTCAGTACGAAACAGGCTGCCAACCTCTTCCTATGATATTTTTTATACTTTTTCTGGCAAGTACTTCTATCCTGTTGTACGATTGCCCTAACCTCTGTAGATTTTCAGTACACGCGTGTGACATTTTAGTTGCCGTCTGCTTTGATCTTCTGAGGCGCGACCTGCTATGAACAAAGGATGAATAATACGATTCAAGCCTACAGATGTCGATGGTTTTTAAGCATTATGGTGCATCAAAAACAATCACTACAGTTGTTTTTGTACTGATTTTGTGTTTTTGTTTGAATTGTTTTGTAAAATAATATGTTTTCTTTCCAGAATGTTTAACATCGACTTAGTCACCTGTAAGAATTTTTATCATCATCAGCCAGTTGTTGTCCACAGCTGAACCAGGGCCTCTTCATCTTTTTTATCCACAATTTGGTATTATTCATTCATTCATATTAATATAAATAAAAATTAAAGAAGTATGTAGTACAAAATAAATCCTGGGTATACAATATACATAGGTACATTCAGATCATTCGAGACCAATCCAATGTTTTGATGAGAAAATTACTGCCTGTAATATTTTTTTTTTATATAGACGACTGTGGGGATAGAGCGAGTTTAATCGAAAGCTAATTGCACGCTTATTAGCGTGCAAATAGTGTTCGAAAATCAAACGATCGAATCATTCGATCATTTTTGTATGGAAAATTTTCGAAACCTTTTCGATGATCGTTTCGATATTCGATCATCGAAAAATTTATACTAGTGGTAGGTACTGTTTCCTTATGAAAAATTGTAATTTTGTTTGTACCTATAACCGTTTATATGTATTAATGTTTTTTACTAAGTATACCTTAATTATTTTAACTGTTCTCTTCACATATCTACTCACTTTTGTGTCTTACTCCATCTGAGGAAGAAAGCAGTCGATTTCGAAAACCGGTTAATGGTTATTAAAATAAAACGTGGTATTATAAAATTTAGACTCGTTTTTTCATTTCCAATACAAGATTAGTATGCTTAATATGATCGTCACTTTAACCAATACCAGCCTGACATAAGAAATACGATGGATTTTGTTGTGCCGAATTTTTAACCTTTCCTTTGCCCGTCACCCAGTGACAGTGTGATAAGCCGAAGCAGCAGAAGGGTGTTGGGAGATGGAGAAACCTCTCCAACCAAAAACTAAATGAAATTTTAATCAGATTTCATGACTGTACATACGCACTCGTCTAGTATGGGGAGCGCTGTGTTGTTACATAATGGAAACGTCGTACTAAAAGGCATCCCGAGCAAATAATTGAAAACGGTTGCGCAGCTTCGAATAATTTGATAAATGGGTCATGCATTAAATCAAAATAAACGGGAAAAATATCTTCTCATTTGATCACCGCTTAATTAAAAATTCTAATTATCATACTGGTGCGTGCAACGAATAAAATATTAAATGTCATTTATTTTTTAACACATTACCTTTTACTATTATATAATTAATAAACAGTGTTCTTATTTATTCAGACAAACAAACAGCCATTAACAGTGTCATTTAATTACCTACCTACTTTTTGCAAGTTCTGAAAGAAATGTTTGATGTATGTCTTACAAGCCTACAATGACTGGTATTCTGAAGTTCACGTTCCGACTCAACGCAATCAATGAATTAAACTGACTCCATGGCAATCAAAATCCATCAGTTGATAAAATATTTATTATGAACGAGCATGTTATTGTATTTCTATGGAAAAATTACAACAGCCCTGTCAAAAAGTGCAAAGCCGGCGCAATCCTTTTTGGCTCGCGGTGGCCAATTTCGAAACTACATACAACGTAATCTATGTACAGAAGTACGCTATTCCCAAGTGACAAATAGAATGGTCCTTCATTGGTGTTTGACAATCACAATTCAATAAGCAAGGAAATGGTTATTCTGAAAGAGCATTGAGTTCTTTGTGGTATTTCTATGAAAAAACACAACAGTCCTGTCAAATGCGCTGTCAAAAAGTGTAAAGCCCGCGCAATAATTATAATTATTGGCTCGCAGTGGTCAATTTCGGAACTATAAAGTTATCTATGTACAATAGATCACTGCGCCATTCCCGCGTGATAGATAGAATGGTGATGTCTACAAAATATCACCATGTCAACATAAACAACGGATCATAAGGCCGGGGTACACATTGTTAAGTAGTATGTGCGAATGCGTGTGCCGGTGCGAGTTACAAGTGTTATAAGCATGTCGAGGAGCAAACATGCAAAAAGTGATTTGTCCATTATTTGAAAATAATGAGATTTATTTCAAATATAATAATAGACGTAATAATCTAAACAGAGGAAGTAAAAAATTCATTCAAAACAAGTTTTATTTCATTTTAAATTAAATTAAATCTTCTTGTGTTCAAACAAAAAGTGATTTCTCCATCATTCAAATTCAAGCAAAAGATGATTTCTCCTGATGGGCCAATCACAGCGAAGGAGTCGCCATTTTGGATTTGTGACAAATCATTTTTTGCTTGTTAGCATGTTTTTATTCTATATAAAACTAACCTTTGTGTAGAGCTGTAGTGCGCGGTGTTTTCATTTAATTTAAAGTTTTTAAAAGTATTTTAATGTTCGCCAAACACTAGTAGTTTGAAGAGAATTTCACTTAAAAAAGAAACCACATCACAATGAATAATACGGGTGCTGATTAAAGGAAATATTGATTTCCGATGATTCTGATACCTTGATAAAAAAGGCTAATCACTAAAAATTATACAAGAGATTCAACTCACAACCTTGCCCCTGACTCATCCGATTTCTGAAGAAAAGAAAAAAGACTTAAAAAAGCTCCTACAAAGTATGTTTGGCGACTGGAAGAATTTAGAAGATCAAAGATTGGCATGGTACAAACAATTTTCGAAGAATTATCTATTCCGTCAGAGGTAGATGAAGAAGTTATGTGACTGCGTGGAGCCAGAATCTTGCATACTTTGAAATACAGTATAACGATATTCTATTTCAATATAAAACACCTTAATTTTTCTTTAAAAATTTTCTATCGAAAAAGCAACTTTTCATGCAAAAAATGTTTAGTCCATAAGTTTCATGCAAATAGTGTTTTCTCCAAATTTTAATTAAAATTATTAAAACTCCTTTAAATTGTATATTTCTTTAAGCAAGTGTGTTAACAATGACCAAATATCACCTTTATTATTGTTTAAAAAAATAATTAATAAGCAGTATCAGAAATTAGAAAACGGTTTTTTGTAATTTCCCACTCTTTACATTTGTGTGACAAATCACTTTTTGCATGTTTGCATTGTGAGGACAGAACTTCGAGTTGCGAGTGAACTTAGCTGTGATTGAAGCGGGTTCTATTTTTGAGAGTACCATCCCCGCCATCCTTTCCCATATTTGTAGCATACGTGCGCGCACTCTGTTCGCAGTGCTGCCCCGGTGGAGAGAAAAGAAAATAAAGAGCACATCGAAATGGGCAGAGCAACTTTGGATTCGCACCAACTCTCACTTCACAGAAGTGGACATGCACTCACTTATATCCTGCAATTTTACTGCGCAACTCGCACTCGCACATACACTTGCTACTTGACAATCTGTGTATGAACCCTTAATTGAAACAACACCAAAAAAGCTCTTGCGTAGAACTAGGTTGGTTGCCAGTAGTTACACAATTGTTTTATGTAACTACTGGCTATTTATTATATATTTCCCTGTTTTCAGTGGAGGTCTTCTAGATTTTAATCTGTTATTGGACAGTAGATCTGCCAAGTCCAATCCAGATGATAATCCGGGTTCATAATAAGCTTTTCATATTCCCTGACCAGGGCATTCTGTCTACGAAAATCGTGTGGTGGCATATGGCTCAGGGCAGGCAGTCAATCAAGGTTTTATGTAAATAATATCAAATGATTTCTACATATCTTTGATGGGTAGACATATATAACACAGTATAAGTGCAAAAATATATTTTTCTTTGGTTTTTGTATGATAAGGTACATTTTTTTGTAAAACATTCCATGTTCATAGTTCTCACTTATACATACACTTATACTGACATGTTTTATAAACGTGAATTTGAGAGAGAGTCAAAATTTAATATTTTACCACATAAAAAATCATTATCAGTCTTTAAATGTTTATAAATTTAACTTTGTGCGAATGGCGAGTACCTTTGTAGAGTAATTTTGACAAAATATTATATTTTTGCCCCAATAGATGGGAAAATTCCATAAACTTGAAGAGCTAACGTAGTGGGTTCTCTCTTGTACGGAGAAAAATATTCCATAAATTGTAGAAATAAACAAATAATGATAAAAAAATCCCGCAGTGATATGAATAGAAAAAGTTTCATGGCCCATTAACTTAACGACTTGTGAAATCAACACTCGCAGTACCTCGCTACTGTAGCACACTCGGAATTTAGCTAGCTGCGGGTGGAGCTCGTTTGTCGTCATTCTGGGTGTCACACTCGGGACCGCACACTCAAATTCTTTATTCACAAACTAATAATATTAATTGTACCTACCTAACTACAGAATATGCTGTAATATATTTCAAATACATTCGTTTATGATTACCGTAAGCTTCTTGCGTTATCGAAGATAATATGAGAGTCATTATACTGACATTTTCGGCCACCCTCAGTTATTTCAGAAAAAAATATAAGTTAATTAAACCATTGTTTAAAAAGTTATCTTACTCCGAATATAGCATCCTCCCAGTGTTGCCATATCGATCAACATTTCTGCAGATCTTCCAATTTGAGTCATAAATCTACGTCGTTTGGAGGTTATCCATATGAAAATCGGATTTTATATACCTACCTATGTAAAAACAAATGACAATAATTTTGTTACTGTTTTTTTACTGGGGTTGTTGGTTCGACCCCAGATGCCGACTATATTCCTCAATCACGTAACAAGCATTAAGTGTCTTATTATGAAAGAGTCAAAGGCTGTAGAGCACACATTCTTTCTTACCGATGGCTCTTCAATGAATGCCCTTTTTCCCTAAATTTTATTTCTACTTCCTTTTAATTTTAATAATCAACCAATTTCAACCACTTTTTGGCAGTTTATCTACTTGAGTTAAGACTCTATCCGCCTCCTAAATATCCTTTTTTCTCTTTCTTTCTTTTCTACCATTTTTCTCTTGCATGCTGTAGCATGTGGGCTGTTTGAAGAGGCACGCTGAAGTGAATTTTGCAATCATTTTTTTATCAATTTGCTGATTGTTGTTAGGTACTGTATGATTGTACTTGCTGTGCTTACCATTTTTCTTTTACCCGATGACGAATTCTTGTACTTAGATACCATTATTGGATCTTTATTAGTACACAAATATTCTTCAAAAATTGAGAAAACAGCAATCCAAATACTCTAAATGTAAACTTTAATAATGGTAATAATCGTAAACGGAAAGTAAAAAATGAACTGTTTGTCTTTGTTCAAACAAAACCCAAATAATGTGAGCTATTACTTGACTCCCTGTATTTGAGATTCGTTGAAATATTAAACATATAATAGGCTCCTACTCATATGCATAGATGAAAATATTTTGATAAATTATTATGATGTTGGTACCGTTATGTTTTTATCTGAAACTTTGGAGTACAATATTTGCATCAAATAAAAAAGTACTTATATACCTATCGAAATTTTGTGTTAGGACTAAATTTGAAATGACGACTAAATCCTTTGAGCGAAAAGGCATTTACATATTATTAATATAATAATTTCATATAAGGAAAATATATTATTTATTTGAAATATAATTGAAAGATTATTGATATAAGTAACCTTTTCGAATCCAATAAATGAGATATATATTTTATTTGGATTTCAGGAAGCACTTATGGCGGTTAGACAAGTATGGAAATTATACCACACAAACTAATTTTCTATCTGATGACAACGAGTGTATGGAACCATCCAGGATAAAGAGCCATCTAGCGGAATACGACGAATACATCTCGTATTTTATCAACAATGTAGATTCATCACCGTCTGTACCAAGTCAACTAACTTAGGATATTTCACACCAGAGGGAGAACACATCACCTATTTGGAAAAGATTATCTGGCGTGAATAACCCAACTATAAAAGCTTTTTCAATATACAATTTTATCACTCTTTCCTTCAGAACCCACTACCAGTGCATAACATTGTAATTAGCTTTAAGTTAAAATATATTTCTTTCTGTGATACTTTACTTGAATTCACTAATATAGTGCTTGTGTTTTTTGTAATATAAAATCGAGTTTCATTTCGGTAGTTAGTGAAATTCCTTATTAACTGTTTAATCTAGTTCATAAAGAAATAGTGAAAGTAAGTTGGTGAGTACTCCAGATATTCTTAATCTTGCCAAAACTCATAAGAGAGTTTCTCATCTTCTGATAAAGACCATTTTTCCCCAATATCATTTGACCTTGAGAAAAGAAATCAGTACTCCTTCTTCATCTCAGCCTCATCTCATCTTATGGATCAGATCTAACCAATCTGAATGCCATAAATTGGTGACCCTACGACTTTCGAACACCCTTCTATCAATTACCATAATAAATTGCTTCAATTATCTACTTAATCCATCATTTTCCAATAATCTCCAACAATCCATTAACATTCTCAAACAAAATTTTCTCAACAATCCTAACAAAATTGTCACATGTACACTTTCGTCCACTAATCCATCTCGAATATTTAACACCCTATACATTCATTCCAAATTATCTCTTTCACAAAGCCATCTAAATAACATTGTCCCACAATTCAAGATTTTCATATCACATACTACATTCAAAATTAAGCGCGTCTCTCACAATTTTCGATTCGGCGCAACTTCACTACACTGCGAGTACAAATGTCAAAACAGCATCACAAACCGCTTTGTTCGCGTTAAATATGTTCAAATTTTCGACAAAAAAATATAAATTATAGGGTAAAATCATGTGCAAAGTCTAATATTCAACTGGTTCTGAAGGGATGAGTCATCCGATGGGTCACAGGCAAGTAAAATCTTTAAAAATAACATTGTAAAACGGCATTCAGCCCATATTTTTTTTTCCAAACAATTTCAACCCATCGGATTATTTTAAAAGCCTCTTGTTTTTCTGCCTTCTATTTATTATTACCAACATTCAATCAATAATGCCTAAACACTGTAAAAACGATATAAAAATCTTTAAAAAAAGAAAAAACTTAAAAATTTGTGAACAATAAATTTTGTAGGTTAAATTTTTTCACGATACAATGTCACATCGAAATTTTTTCATAAAACTTTTCATGTCTTCAAACATTGATAAAACCTAATTTAATACATTAACTATTTACAATCGCATGCTGAATTGCAAATTTAAATGATTTTTTTACAAAAGAATAACCTTTGATTATCTGATTGCAGATTCACAAGTAAATTGTCTTTATGTTGCCAAACCTTGAGGTAACCTTTTTATATTTTACATAAACAACAAGCGAAACAAATACCTACATTTTTATTAGATTTTCATAGCGCATTATTGCATTTTAAAGAAAAACAAGAAATTTAAATCGCATTTTTCACATACATTCTTATTTTATTCTGGTCAATAAATGATTATTTAAGTATCAACTTATCTACGATACAAATATTTCAATGGTCTATAAAAATAGTCTATCTGAATTGTCAATGTAAAATTACCATCTTATATTACCATCTACTAGCCAATTGCTATTAACGTTTTCCGCGACTAGAGAAATTCTATCTCAAGAATCTCAGTCCGAATTCAATTCGAGGTCAACTTACATATGCAAATACGGCCTAATACTTATACACATGTATTCATACACATGTACTCAAAAAAAGCTCTATGTATTTCACGCCACGTCTAGTACAATGCACCGCGCATTTTCAGACCGAAATTCCCATTTCGTCGGCTAACTACATACACACAAGAGCAGAGATACTCATCTCAAAGCTTTCTTGTAGTGATTGAGCAACAGACATACACACATGATCATAGCATCATACGTATAGTCTACCAAAGGCATACACACATGACCATAACGTCATACGTATTGTCCATATTATACACACATAATCTATTACCATCAAATATACAACTCAACGAGTTAAGAAAAAGACAATTAATGTATTTACATTCATACAAAAGACCATTGAAAAACAAAATTAAAAAAGTGTCATATTAAATTTTCCCAAATCAGTAACATTTTTATATAACATTATTGACACACATACACTGACAAAATAAAACATTATGAAAAATTTTAATTCAAACACACTATGTACAATTATATTACCATGTCTACCCACTATTTTTTACTTATTTTATTGTATAAAAATTCTAATATGTATTTTACAAAATGATTACAGATCCCAATACAAAACCAACAACTGTATATTGCTAATACCAGATTGGTAACAAATTTTATTATATATAAAGGATCTCACATAGTAACTTCACTCATAGTATTAAAACATATACCAATTGTGTATCATAACTATTCAATACCATTTTTTTTTAATAATTCTTCCTAACTTTATTTTGAATATTGAACAAAGAATAACATTGAAACACCCTTAGAAAAATTTTCCTAGAACATTTATCTTAGTAAAATATAACTTGTAAAATTTTTTCAAAGTCAACATTTGTTTATAATATACTCAAACAATTTCTTAATTTCAAATTCAAATTTAAAATTTACTTCACAATCTTTTAAATTCAAGAACCACCCTAAAACAAATATACTTATACCAATTCTATTGTAAATTTTTTTGTTATTCTATATGTTGCATATTATCTCATCACGACACTACTCAACCAACGCTGGACTACACCAACACAAATCCAACTGATGGAAGCCTACGATAGCAATCTTCACCTGCTGTACTTAGCAAAGGCGGACTATACGAGTTGTCTCACAGACTTCGTAGCTCGGAGGCCAAACTTCTCCAACGAATTTTGCCCCACTACTGTCTCTCTCCACAGTGGCAGATGTACATCACACCACGATTACACCCCCACTGAAAACAACTGATGCATTTTTCCTTGCTCGTCAACAGACCACATGGATCAACCAGTTACTACAGCACACGCACCATCGCTGCTGCATTAATGGCCGAGCGCAAATCAACATCGCCGCTTCATATGGTAAAACACATCAACGCTGTTTTAACCTATTTTAGCCATCATATTACCCCAGTGCAACCGCACTAACGTCGTGAACACTCTGTCCAACTTCTATTAAGTTCCAGCCGCTACAACGACCAGCCCAGTCGAGCCATGTCAACATCCAGTACGTACCATCCTACAAACCGCTCAACCAGAGGACTGCAGAGTTCCATTCCACACTCCATCACCAGATCCACATCAGAATTTATAGCACGCCATAAATTCTTGCGGGAGGCTATATGGCGGTTAGACAAGTATGGAAATTATACCACACAAACTAATTTTCTATCTGATGACAACGAGTGTATGGAACCATCCAGGATAAAGAGCCATCTAGCGGAATACGACGAATACATCTCGTATTTTATCAACAATGTAGATTCATCACCGTCTGTACCAAGTCAACTAACTTAGGATATTTCACACCAGAGGGAGAACACATCACCTATTTGGAAAAGATTATCTGGCGTGAATAACCCAACTATAAAAGCTTTTTCAATATACAATTTTATCACTCTTTCCTTCAGAACCCACTACCAGTGCATAACATTGTAATAAGCTTTAAGTTAAAATATATTTCTTTCTGTGATACTTTACTTGAATTCACTAATATAGTGCTTGTGTTTTTTGTAATATAAAATCGAGTTTCATTTCGGTAGTTAGTGAAATTCCTTATTAACTGTTTAATCTAGTTCATAAAGAAATAGTGAAAGTAAGTTGGTGAGTACTCCAGATATTCTTAATCTTGCCAAAACTCATAAGAGAGTTTCTCATCTTCTGATAAAGACCATTTTTCCCCAATATCATTTGACCTTGAGAAAAGAAATCAGTACTCCTTCTTCATCTCAGCCTCATCTCATCTTATGGATCAGATCTAACCAATCTGAATGCCATACACTTATATTTGAGTACCTTCTAAAGTATTTATAAGCTGGCAGCAAAAACTGTCGGATGAAAGGCTTAAAAAGAGGTCTTTAATTATTTTAATGTTCTCTAAGTCAGTTATATCGTTTTTTAAAGAGTCCTTATTTACCTCTTCTAGGTAGAGATCTGCGGAAACCTTTAGGAGTAAACCTTTGTCGAGGCTAGACAATACAAGTGGTTAGTGAAAAAAAAAACGATCCAAGACAACAACAAAAAAAATCACAACAGTAACCAAAAGTAGAAGTTCATCGCCATTTTGTAGACCGTATGTGTAAACTATGGGTCCCGGGGTCAGCAATACTCTTATTTCACGATGTAATCATAAGTCTTCATTGAAACACACAATGTCGAAAGTTATTTGTCTTTACTTATTTGGGTGAGGCCGGATAAACATATTACGCTAAATAAAATAAAACGAATCATTCGTTTTTTTACAGTAAAATATATTTACTTAAAAGTTTGAATCCCCAAAAGGATAGGTAGAGTTGAAAGAGTTCGCACATCCATGCGGCGGTAGACTTATGTATGTAGAGATGTGTGCCCAAGAAATAAGACGAGAGATGTACATACATTATTATTTGATCTCGAAGCCTTGGCACACTCGCCTCTGTGTAGTTACAGCACAAACGTGACCCAAGTACAGAGCATCTTGGAGCTGCCTCTTGTCTCCTCGTGGGTACCTATTCGGGCATAAGGACCTACCACGTGTAGAGGATTTTACATATTTCCACTCATTCCAACATAATACTTATGGTTTTCAAAATTCATATAATTTTGTGAAAATTTGTAATCATTTTAAAATAAGAATATACCAACACTCATAACTAACGGCCGCTTTAATAAAATAATATAGGAGACTTTTCTTTAAAAAATAACGCGTTTTATATTATGTCCTTATGGCCCAGTACTCACTTGCGCCGCGAACATGTGACATTGCATCAATTTAATCGAAAGGTTAAGTAGTGTATATAGGTGATTCGAAAAGCGAACGCGAGCGGAACACATGCATCCTTTTGATAATATTGATGTAACGATACACGTTCGCGGCGCAAGTGAGTACCGAGCCTTATTGTTTACAGATTTCGTTTACTAATTCATAAACCATAATAATAAATTAACACATATAACGGCTCTTTGATGCTCTATTGAGAAATGACATTGACAGATTAACAAAAATTCCGCGAAAATATTTATAAACAACCTATGTTTTCAAAAAAAAAAAAAATACAAAAAGTACAAATTTTTCATGACAAAATTGATGAAATTTATAAATTCTATATTTGTGGTTGGATGTTAGAGATTGCTTCGGCAATCGGCGATAATCCCGCCATTGCCCACTATTTTAATACACTGTTATTTTTATACACTAATTTGTAATATGTGTATAAAGAATTAAATAAATAAATATACTTACTTTCGAAAAGCTATCGCAAAATGTTGTCGTTTCTACATGTTCAGAGATATCCAGTATATAGTTTAAACATAGCTGATGGTCTCCACGGGTACGGATGGCATTAGGGTTTGCTGTTGTTTAGAATAATAAGAATCCAGAAGGAGACATATTCCGTGGTCTACTTTAAATATTTTACATCGTCTCCGCCATCTTTTATGCATGTAACGTTTGACTCGGGGACTTTTTTCTTAAAATTTTGAAATATTCAACGGTTGTTTCCTTATTCAACTCTAAAACGTCGAGGAAATATTTGCAAAGGAATATCTTCGTAAATAATTTATATTTTTAGTTCATGTTTAGATTATTTTTCAAGAAAAAGATAGAAAACGAAATTGGAATTGACTGTAAAATTTTATGATCCATTTAAAACACAAAATCAATCAATCAATTAATTCTCCTTGTATAATATGGTTAAGAAGGTGGTTCATAATTATCTCACCCTTATAAATGACGGTTTTCTCATTTCACATGTAACTATTTTGGAAATTATGGTCGTTCTTTTTCTGGACTGCTCTTTTTAGTAAACTGTTATCGGAGTCCTTGACGTAAAATTATGTCCTAGCCATGTTTACCTTCTGTCCAATGTTTTGTTTTATAGTATCTAACATGAGGGTCGGTGTTATAAAATAGGCCAACAACGATTCATAATTAAATCCAACACGTTTTTGTACAACGGTGTTTAATGACTGCACTTACTTGTCTTATTGCCCCTGAAAAATTCGGCTACACCAGAGGTCTTTCTCGGGATCCCTCATAAATAACTACAGAGCCTTAGAAATACTCAACGTCATCAGCGGATCTTCAGTCATTTGAGGGACTAGATACCTACCCACATCCTTCATTTTTCCAGCAACCTGTGGCTTTTTCCATAACACCATCCTGCGAATTCATGACTACGCAGCTACGGTCTGCTTCCCAGAGAGCATTAAATTAACGAGAATTTTTTGAATTTTGAACATTAATTAACCCAGTGAAAGTGGGATAAGTAGTATATGCCTATTTTGATAACCAAAATTATGAATGGTTAGACAAAAATAATTTTTATACAAGTTTGGCAGTTAAAACATGCAATCAAAAATTTAGTGAATGTTTCGCCGTATGTTCGAGTTTGTATTGAAAAATACATTTCTATTTTATTGGAAGGAAGAAGACAATTCTCTTGGCTATCTTCCTGGTAAATGTTTGAAAAAAAATGACATTCGGTTTTTTAGTATTCACGAGAAAAGGCAACAGAAGAAAACCGTACAGTATAATATATCACTGTATAGTGTTATGTATCACTGTTCCGCCCATAGTAGCCTGACGTAGGCGGGATGCCATGCCACGAGGCGGTACTCCATATATTATTTATGCCATCAGAACCGCCCTGGAGAAAAATCCTTAAATATAATGTTTTTGATTTCGCTACATCGTTATTGAACGTCTCCAAACCTCGTCTTCGGAGATGTTGTTTTGACACAGCGTCGTATTTATTTTATTAGTAAAAATCCAAACAAGAATAAATATACAAACAAGAACATTCTGGGAATTGATTTGTGTTTTAATATTGAATTAAACACAAAAACATTAAGATAATTATTTTTACAGAGCTGAAATGTTGTTAAGTTTTCTTAATTTTTACTTTTAATTTAACCCTATACTGTTATGTTGCGGAATTGTGGCGGGTCGGAAGCATAATATATATCCATAATATATATTTCCATAAGTCAGAACACAACAAAACAATAGTGTTTGTCACTGTGTCTAGCCATAATGAATGTATGAAAATGATAATGCTTCTGGTGCGTCACAACACATAAAACAAATATGTGTTTCTAGCTTCATGTTCAACCAATATTCTATAGCTGTATTTCATGGTTTATACCTACTTTTTCAAAAATGTCTTTATAAAAATGACAGCAGATAATATTTCCATCATAATAATTGCATTTCTGTACACTTTTCATTAAAATAAATATTATTTGCAATGAGGTAAGTATCTACTACTAAAATCTATGAACTATTTGATTGTGTTTTTGACCACAACACACTTGAAGAAATTCCGTACATTGATCATCTATACAGTATGTCCCAGAAAGTACGACTAAGCGAAAGTCTACAAAACTATGTCCTGCAAAAATGGTTGATCTCCATAAAAAATGTACGGGGATAATATTTCTTACAGATACCTAACGTTAATTTTGTGAAATTTACTCCTCATACATTTTGTATGATATTTCTTTTCGTTAGCTACCGCAATTTTTTGTTGAAGAGGTTTTAGGCATGACGGAGTAGAAAAATAGATAAAATAAATTTACAGAGTAGGTATATAGTTTGATAAATTGGAAAGTTTATGAAAATATTAAAAGAAAATAATTTATGTGAATATTTTTTTTAATCGTTTTCGCAGTTTTTGTAAAATTTTAAATTGTACGTTATTTTGAAATTTATCATTTTTTGTTTACAAGATGGTATCAGATACACCCATAATTTTTTTTTGTATGCTAGTCATAGTATTCAGTTATTACAGAAAAAATTAAGTATATACCTAAAAAAATTGTGTCTCTGTAATCATTTATATCCTGCAAGTCAGGGTTTGATAAAAAAATATTAAAATAACTACAACTCGAAAACCATAAAAATTGCTGAACATAATATCTACATATATTGAGTTATTTGGATAGCTCTTAAGGTGTTCTATGGCTTTACTTTCGCTTAATCGTTCATCCTGGGGCACCTTTATATTACACTATTCGAAAAACAATAATTTTTAAAGTTTTTTATTCATTCACATTATTTTATTTTTGTTAATCATTACTTTGTCCAACATCATCGTTAATATTTGTAGAACTATTTGCAAAGAAACTTAAATAAAAAGTTGAGTTGAAAATCAATCAAATCATCAATCATTCAATTGAAATAGGTAGATAAGTGTCGGAATCTCCGTCTTTCAAAAATTTGTTCAATCGACACTTTTTAAATCCAACATTTTGGTGCAGGATAAAATGAGATTAGGAGAAATGACTCAAATTTAGTCGGGATCTTAAACCATTTTTACAGCGATAGACATGGGCGTATCTTCATTTATTTTTATTAGAACTCCCTGGGAGCTGAGCTGGGAGAAAGCAAAAGGGAATGAAAATAAGTTAGAGAAAAGATGAAAATAAAACATTCGATAGGGTAAAGTAGACTCCGAAATTATCAGAATATACGACCTTTGGAGGCGGTCATTTTGACAAAATAGTCGAGTCATACGCAAAATTACATCTCATTCTTTATCATTGTGTTTTTTGCATTTTCCTTCTACTCTAAATGAAATACGAAGCCCAAATGTGATGAAAACCTATCCCTTCTTTTTTCGTGAAACATAGGGTAGTACTTTAAAATAAAATTACTTTTTTTGTGAAAAAAATCAGATTTTTTGATTCAAGGATAGCACACACTTTGGTTAAACCTTATTACATGGCCCCCAAATGAAATGATTTTATAGTGTTGCCTATTATCTATATTATAAAAATGTAGACCTATTTTGCGTGGTCATCGCATCACGCCTAAACGGCTGGACCGATTTCGCTAATTCTTTTTTGGTCGTGTTGTCTATTGTCAGGGGAAGGTTCTTATGAAGGAAAAAAATAAGAAAGTTGCGAGAAAAATTAGAAAATCAAAGAAAACTTTAAGTAGGTAACCTTCTTAGTACTTTTAACGATATAATTATTATTCCAAATTTGAAAAATTTAAATTAAATTAATGACAGGATCTGTCTGTTGTTTGATAGTTGGTGCTTTGGTTGGTGGTACAGAATGTCGATGGAAAATATATGGTTTAAAACAGATGCATCGATCTTAATTATATTTGTTAAAAGGTAATAAGCTTTTATATTATAATACACATTTTAATTCAATATTCATAGTAATGAAGACGGGACAACGTCTGTCGGGAAAGCTAGTTTTAAATAAAAAAATGTATGTAGTAAAAAAATTTACAAAAGTAGTTATTACTCGTAGCTTATAATAAATAATGTTAACATCTTTCTATAGAATGGTGTCAGTATAGCCGGCGGAACTTATTGCCTGAGGCAATTTTTACTAATCAACCGGTACCGTCCAATCTGAGACAGACCAACTCCGGGTAGAATTTTCAAGCGAAAAACACTGAAAATCTCTGACCCGATTGGGAATGGAAACCGGGACATCTTTATTTGAAGTCCGCGCCCACTATACTACCGAGGTCGCTGATCTATATTTTTTGTATGATGCTATGTACAATTAGTATTTATAATCATCCTTCCAAACTAACGAGATAATGATTTGTTTTTATTACCTTGTTTTTTTTTGCTCCAAACAAACTGACTACTTTTCGTAACAAATTTAAGCGAAGTTTGATTTTTGAATATTAATGATTAAATCGGAAACACAATTAGGTAGGTAAAAGATGAAAGTTAATAAAATATCTTTTTTATTAAAATGTTTTCGATTGCCTTCGGCTACAAATATGAATATTAATAATTTTAATAACAAATAATGATCGGTCGAACTAACGTGCGTGGGAGAAAAAAACCCAAATAACGTAATTATAATAAAAAATATTAATTACTTTTCTTTTTATACAATGTGAATTGACTCATCGGTTGATAAGTTAATTATATAAAAACACCTTCATACACGTTTTTGAAAGGCTGTAAAACATACACATACATTCGCCCTTTTTAAGCCCCACCGCACACCGTAAGCCAGTCCGGAAGAGACCAATCTGAGCAAAACCGACCTGCACGAAACCGACCCCTTAGCTGGATCGAAGCAATCAAACAAAAAAACGGCCCCTCACAAATCAAGCCCGCCGCGAATCCCCCCTAGACCAAACCGCAATGCGGGGGACCTAATTCCCACTCATGAGCATCGGGATGCATCAAGAGCTCGAAGGCGTCCGAGGCTTATTGGGCCTTTAGCACAAACACAACGGTTAAGATTTTTTCTACACGTCAATTCAAATTTATATATATATATATATATATATATATATTTTTTAAGAAACAACTTGTATAATAAATACCTAATGCAGTTTATAAAAACATAAAAAGTCGACCTCAACGGCCAAATTCAAATTTCACAGAATAAAACCAGTAAAATAAACAAATTATTTTCACAAACATGAAATTAAATATTTTTTTATTGATTATCCGTTTGATATTGTTTAACCTCGGGTAGGTACAAGGAAATCGTATGACCAAATATCCCAAGTGTAATTTCAAGATTTTTAATAACTCGTTAGAACAAAAAGCATGACGAAAGCTAAGGCTATAAAAGATAGTCGGGTTAGTTCGAACACTTATAACTCGAGATCGACTGATCAGATTTTTATCATTTTTAGTTTATTGCACTCTTCTCCGCTCCGGATAAAAAAATACTTAATAAAACTTCAAAAATGGATAACTAATAATATAAAATATAATATTAAAGTATGAAATGAATTTCAATACAACAACGCCATCTGTGAAAAATGCCATCAGAAAACTGATTTAGACATGACTATGGGGACTTTACTGCATTATAATCTAATATACCTTTTAGGAGGTTGGTAGGTATCTTGTTTTATGATGATCGAGATTTGGATACTGTTAATAAATTCACTTATTTATATAGTCGTAAATTTAAGCTGAAGGTTTTAAATTTACTATCTTAGATATTCAAAATATCTAATATTTAAGAATGGTAACATATGAAATATTCAGACTTTCTTTATTTTCTTCCCCCTCCCTTCCTCATCCTGTACCTACTCACCAAAATTGTAACAAAGTAATGTCCTTCTGCTGTGAACTGTCATTGTGTCAACAGAGTCAAAACGTATAAGTGAAGTTCTGTTCAATCATATATGTAAAATTCAACAAATCAAGTGCACACATTTTTAACCAATTCAAACCATTAAAACTAACATAATATCAATCACCAGTAAAATCATTATAAATATAGTGTCGAGAAGAACGTGAAACTCAGTACACCAGCTCCTTCACAGCCCTTTCATTTTCAGTAGCTGTATTATATCTTTTTTAAAGATAATACTCTACTCGTACCTACATACTATTTAAAAAAATAATTGTTTTTGTTTTTGGGGATTTCAATGAGTACAATCGCTCACCTTTCAGTGAAGTTCTAGTATTAAAAAGTTATAATAATTATTACTGTGTGGATTAAAACTTTGGCTCGGATCATTGTTGATAAAATGATTTTATGATTGCGAAATATAAATCTTTGGAGACAGTTGGTCGTTTGTATTATTTTGTTCTGTGAAAATAAACAAACAAAACAGAAAATTTACAAATCCCAATCGGATTATGAACGTTCGAGTTGAACTACAAATTATTTTAATAGTCTGTAATATCGGAATGGCTCGTAACAAAATAGGAACAATATACGCTGGATTGAACCATCCAGATAAACGAAAATCGGGGATGTGCCATATAGTTGACTGGAAATAGAGGAAAAACAATTTTATATGATTACAATAAAAGCTTTTTTGTAGGGCTTGTCAATTGAAAAATATTTTCTCTAACAATCCCCTATTGTTTGTCATTATTTACCATTCATTTTTTCAGCGTGTGAACAAAGTATGAAAAAATTCATGCTTGATTATTTTCACAGATTAAATTAACATAATTCATTGACAATACTTCACTTTTTGAGTTTTTAAATTCAAAATTGAACGAGATTCTTTGAAGGTATGTAATTGTTTAGCAATCTTTTATGTAGCGGAAAATTCCAAAAGAATTAAAAATATTTTGAACCCTTAACTGTATCCTATAATAAACAAGAAGATACCAAACCCTTTCTTCTCGCAGATCCCTTGTCTTATTTTAGGTTTTAGGTAGACCCCCAGGACTACTCAGTTTAAAAAAAAATTAGTAGGTAGGTAAGTAATTACATAGTTTGCATTCTCCCAGTACTAATGTATGGTTTTGAAACTACCACCTTTACAAAAAGAACCATGCAAAAGCTCCGCATTACCCAAAGAGCGCAATGGAGAGAAGGATGCTTGGTATCAGTTTGAGGGACAGAAATCGCAACGAGTTGATTAGAGACAAAGAAAAGAAATGGAGCTGGGCTGGACACGTGGTCAGAACAACAGAAGACCGGTGGACCAAAAAAACCCTGGAGTGGAGACCGAGAACCGGTAGCAGAAACCCAGGGAGGCCACAAATGCGATGGTCCGACGATACAAGAAAGGTGACCGGACACCAGTGGCACAGGATGGCTGCCGACAGGGAGCAATGGAAGTCGGGAAGGGAGGCCTATGTCCAATACTGGACTGAGGAGGGCTGATGATGATGAAGTACCTAAAATTTCAAAACTAACTGTAACGTCAAATCCAGGTAATTAACCATTTTAATTTCATGACCGTGTTTTTTATGTCATAGATCCCTTAAAGATAAAGGCCGATAGAGACCACTTTACGAACTACAAATTACTGAAGTATTCATAATTTTCGCTTGGTTCTGTTTCGGCGAGTAGGTACTTATTTCCCTACAGAATATACATTTTTAAACAAAATGGCAAATTTCATTCCATAGTCACGTGTGCCAAGAATCGTGTACACATAAAATATCATTGTGTTTTTGTTTGCTCTACTCTAGAGAAGACCACCTCAGATAAAGCTGCAATATTATCAAATTGCCTCGTAATTTTGAACCAAACTGTGTCATTACAATGGCAACGCGTTGTGCTTCAATATTTTATTTTTCTATGAGAATAAATGTGAATGACATGACCCGGAAATTCTGCAAAATCATACTAGCAAACCGTCAATATTCGTTCCGCCTCAGAACCAATAATATCAGCTGTAAAAAATCTCATTATTAATTAAATGAGCATAAGGAAGAAGACGAACCCCCTCAATGTGAAAGCAATTCATTGATACGGCCGTGAAGCAATCAATTCTGTATTTGAGACCCCACCACAGGGTAAAAAACGAAGGCCATAAGATTCTCCACTGACAAAGAACGGCAGGCCGGATCTTCTTCGAGACCTTACTAGAAGGGAGAATGGCGCTGTTCTCGGATGACTGTCATTCAGTATGTTTAAGGCCCTGTTCTAACTGAAAAGTGATTGCACTTCATTTTATGATTTTATTTTCGCAGTTTCAACTCTATAGGAGAAGACCATGAAGAGGGGATTAGGGAAATATCCGGTTGTATTGTTAAGTCATTATGATTGTTTGAAACTATCCAAATCCAAACTCCCTTAAGGCCCCAGTTAGGGGCATAGGGAGGCAACAAGAGCTCTCCATTGCGCTCGATCTTGCGCAACGTTAATGACCTCCTCCCACACCATGTCCAGATTCCTCAACTCTGCTTCGAAGGAGCGGAACACAGTATGAGAGGGTCTTCCTCGTCTTCGGGACACTGATGGGAGGAAGAACAGCGCTCTCCTCGGCCAACTGTCATTCGGCATCTTCAACACATGTCCTAGCCAAGTCCATCTCCTCCACATAATGGTAGAAGTGATGGGTTCACGCTGGGTGCGTTTTTAATTAAATAATCTTAATATGATTTTAAATATTTACCCCAAACGATTTTCTGGAGTTTCTGGCTAACAGCCATAAACAATTATAAAGAATGACATTCGTAACGATTCCTTAAAATACAATCTACGTACGTGTAGGTATGATCTATATTAAATTCTCTACTTTTAAGTCACTATTATATTTTATTTCAGAAAAGTTTTTTCTTTTTCTCATATTTCAGTCACATCACAACCTCTCTCGCTCTGATCCAGTCTGAGAAGATAGAAGTTTGAAGAAACTCCAATTAGAGTAAATATTATTCAAGTTGAAACTTGTACATCAATAACAAAACCGCCTTTAAAATTCATAACCAGGGGCTTATAATTTTACATTTCATAAAATATATAAACTTAACATCGTAAAGTCATAAGGTTTTATTAAAACGCCTATAAGTATATTTACTACCAACTGATCAACTGATGAATTCGTTTCATCAGACATTTTATGTATATAATGTTATTATCAATAGCACATTTTTTAATCCTTAACAATATAAATAATAAAAATTATTTTAAAGATTAATTTCAAGGATTGAAATATCAAGACTATCACCCAAAATGTTCTACTGATAAAAATGATATTCAGGGTAAAAAAAAACCTGAACGTAGCCCTAGTATAAGTTTTCGATGATCGAATATCGAAACGATCATCGAAAGAGTTTCGAAAATTTTCCATACAAAAATGATCGAACGATTCGATCGTTTGATTTTAGAACACTATTTGCACGTTTATAAGCGCTTATTAGCGTGAACTTAGCTTTCGATGAAACTAGTACTAGCCCCACTGTATGCTGAACGAAAACTTTGGTCATCTACAAAGAACATAAAAAATAAACATTTTATATAAACAGTCATGCAACGTTTTGAGAAAAAAATGTATATTTGAGAATAATCTTTTAATGGGTATATTATGTTCTATCCAATCGTGACAGTAAAAATACTGTAAAAACTTACATCCGATGGGCTTACATACCTTCAACTTTTGCAAAGTTCTGGACTCCTAATAAAAATGTTTATGGTATCAGTAGGTACTGCACTGCGCCAATGACTCCTATAAATCCCTCACTATACTGCACTTATCATCCATAAGACGCTGTTTTGGGCTCCTGTTAGTATTTTACCAATGGGCTTCTTCTATAGAAGATTCGTAAACCTCTCTAACCCGAACCTCGCAACATGCCTGACCCGTCCCAAAATTCCAAATCTGATGTGAATGGTTGTCCTGAGAGTGAGGATTACTTGGCATCGCTTCTCAGCTTCTAGAGGAAAACCGCTATTCAAACCCTTTGCTCCTTCAGGAATAATCTGAACTTAAGAATGAATATCATAATATGTACATCGATCTTCTTAATTGAACATTACCTACAAAGTACCTATAGTAATAAATTTAAAAAAAATAATAATTTCGAATGGCATAATATTATGAAAAGTCGAGTAAAATCTCATTTCTCAGAACTGTTGGGTTCTTCACCACTGACAAATTGTTACGAAAATTTGTTGGAAATGTAATCTTGTGTCTTAGAAACATGAAATTTTGAGGGATTTATTATTATTAAGATAATTCAACATCCTTAATAATATATTCCGTACTAAAAACATTGGAGAGATTAAATAACATTATTTTCTCTGACTTTTTGTAAGTATTTAAAGTAATGAAGTTTTGCGTAAGTCGGTGTTGTTTTGTTTTGTGATCCCTAAGTGTAAAGTTCGTGTTCGAAACTTTTATTCGAGTTAGATCTTTTTAAATCTGGATTACATTGACATGTTATGGTAATTTTGAAACGATTTAAAAAAAAAACATTTTTTTTATTCACCTACGCTTATTTGTTAGTCATGTCGTGTTTTTTTATTGAAATGAACGGCAGATAAGTATGATGATAAAGGATTTTTTCCTCCAGAAATTAGTCGTGCAACATAAATGTGCAAAAAATTGCGAAAAAGAGTTAACATTTTTTAAAATTTAGTTAATATTTACAAGTTTTTTTTCGGTGTTTCTATACCATAAAATAATACATATTATATTGCAAGATATGGAGTTACATTTAAAATTAATACATTGTTTGGTTTCTTTTTTGCTATTCAGAATTCAGAAAACTTTCCAGGTCAGAGTTTTTATTTGAATCCAATTTTACCAAAACATCTTCTCTGGGGAAATGATTTTTCAATTAAGAGAACACAAATTTTGGATTTTTTTTATGAGTATTAAATTTTTTCTATCATTCTATTACTTATTGGAAAATCCCAATTTAATTCCTCAGTGGTTATTGAAACAGCAAATTTTCAAAAAAATAATTGCTTTTCAAACCTACTGAGTTAGTCATTTTTTTATTGGATCCAGAAAAAAATTCTGAATTAATAATTAGAATAATTATAATTATTTATCGTGAAAGTGCAACTACATCGTTTCAATCTGATAAAATTAACTATCACTACGTGAATATACAAACGCTTAAATTATTTAAGTTCTGAACTTACCTATTGATATTTTTTTCAACCTGTAGGGCTAGTAAGGGCATGTATTGTACAATAGCCCTAGTATAAGTTTTCGATGATCGAATATGGAAACGATCATCGAAAGGGTTTCGAAAAATTTTCATACTAAAATGATCGAATGATTCGATCATTTGATTTAATAACACTAATTGCACGCTAATAAGCGCTTATTTGCGTGCAATTAGCTTTCGATAAAACTCCTACCTACTAGCCCCACAGGTCGTAAGAGTTTTATCGAAAGCTATGTAATTGCATGCTAATATGCCATTTTTAGCGTGAAAATAATGTTCTAACATCGAATGAAACGATCAAATTGTTCGATCTTAGAAATTATGGCAGAACTACGGATAACATTGAAATTTTTTTCATTTTGTATGGATATTTTCGAAACCTTTGCGATGATCGTTTCGTTATTCGACCACCGCAAACTTATACTAGGGGTGCTCCAATTAATGAGAAAAGCAGCTGAATCTTTAGCAACATATTTGAGAATAAACGTGATCATTTTTTGATCAAGTAAGTATGTTTCATTGTATAGACGAAAATATTAATTTATTTACCTTTTCAAAAATCGCTCTGCATTTACAAAACATTGGATTATGGGCAAAAGACGTTTGTTGTCGTATATAACTACATCTAATTCTTCTTGAACCTACTCTTTTTGGTTTCCCTGACGTTGGCAATCACTTCACAAAAACCAATTCTGCCTCTTATTACCTAAAACATACGAATTTGCCCTATTCTGATTTAATTGCGTAGTAGTCTGAAAGAGGCTTAAATTGTCTTTGTAGTTGAGCAATCGGTCAAAAAAAATTCTTTCTACTACCTAGAGATAGTTTGACTTAACACATTATACTCAAAATATTCTGGCACATCATTATACTCAAATATTCATTATTCTTACTAAAAACTCGTTTATTTTTAAACATTTTTCTACCAAAATTCAAACGGATTATGCTATATTTATTTTCATATGTTACATGTATATTTGAATAAGTATTTTATTTTAATAAACGTACTTGAGAAAAATATAATATATTTTTAAAAAAGGATTAATATATTATATTCCTTTTTTTCTACGTAATTTTAGTTTATTTACTGTGAACAAACATACGAGTTTTTATATTTGAAAAAGAACATCAAATAAATGAGCAAAATAAATATTAAAACTATTATCAGATTAAAAATTAATTTTAATTTGATTGTGTTATATTATTAAAAAAAATGTGGTCATTTATTTAATTTATAAAGCTACAAAAAAATACACTACAAAGTAATTAAAGTAACTTTATAACTATAACTAATACAGATAAAAATGCAGTTAAAATGAAATGATGAAATCATCCACTGTATAATATATAACAAACTCAGCTGAAGTAAAAAAACAATTATTAAGTAGGTAAGTATTTTACAGACAAAATTTTTAAATAATATTGTATCTGTGGTTATTTTTTATGAAATCTCTAGAGACGAGATTCTAAGCCAATTCGCTTGTCAAAACTTGAGATATTTTCGGTTGCCGCAAAAGATGTTAGTTAGTCAGAGGACGTATAAATAATAAGAACTACCTCCGAAATCCTTTTGTAACGATGTCCTGTGGGAATCCCCGTCAGTTTGTGTGAAATATTATTAGTGTCATCTTAGTGCTGGTCGGTACACACACCTCGTAGGTCGTAGCTCACCCATCTCTGCTTCATGATGTACCTTCAAATACCTTTATTCCTTTTTCTCTTAACAAATCAACTTATGAGCCAACTTGCTTACGTTTGTATATTAAAGCCAAAAGAACATAATATTTTGAAGAAAATAGTTTTTGTTAAATGATATTAATTATACCTACTTAATAACAGATTATTAATTGCGTAACTAGTGGCAACCGATTAAGTTCTAAGCAAGAGCTTCTATTCTGCAATAACGAAAATATGATTGATTCCTCGTATCCAATAGTTGTTGGGTCTTTTGAGAACTGCCAATAAAAGCTATTCTGAGTGCATTTAATCAAACAAAACAATTGTGTAACTACTGGCAACCGATCGAGTTCTACGAAAGAGCTTGTTTGGTGTTGTTTCAATTCAACACCACCTATATAAGAAGGCCTTAGTGCTGGCGGCCATTTTTGGCCTCTCGCGTCACGGCTCTCTGCGTGTAGACAGATATCATATCGTACAGGCAAGTACATACAGATATAGAAGAGTGAATGCTGAGCCTCCCGCTGTGACGTAGCGCTAAGGCCTTCTTATATAGGTGGTGTTGTTTCAATTCAACACCACCTATATAAGAAGGCCTTAGTGCTGGCGGCCATTTTTGGCCTCTCGCGTCACGGTTCTCTGCGTGTAGACAGATATCATATCGTACAGGCAAGTACATACAGATATATGTAGAAGAGTGAATGCTGAGCCTCCCGCTGTGACGTAGCGCTAAGGCCTTCTTATATAGGATAGGTGGTGTTGGTTTCAATTAAGGGGTCATACACACATTGTCAAGTAGCAAGTGTATGTGCGAATGCGAGTTGCGCAGTAAAATTGCAGGTGATAAGTTAGTGCATGTCCACTTCTGTGAGAGTTGGTGCGAATCCAAAGTTGCTCTGCCCATTTCAATGTGCTCTTTATTTTCTTTTCTCTCCAGGGGCAGGCGAACAGGGTGCGCGCACGATGGTATAAATATGGGGAAGGAGGGCGGGGATGGTACTCGCAAAAATAGAACCCGCTTGTATCACTTTTAAGTTCACTCGCAACTCGAAGTTCTGTCCTCACATGCTTATAACACTTGTAACTCGCACCCGCTCACGCACTCGCACATACTACTTAACAATGTGTGCGCCGCCCTTATGATCCGTTGTTTATGTTGACATGGTGATATTTATTACTATTGTACATAGATAACGTTATAGTTCCGAAATTGGCCACCGCGAGCCAAAAATTATTGCGTGGGCTATACACTTTTTGACAGCGAATTTGACAGGACTGTTGTGTTTTTCCATGGAAATACCATAAACAACTCAATGCTCGTTCAGAATAATCATTTCATTGCTTATTGAATTGTGATTCTCAAACACCAAATGAAGCACCATTCTATTTGTCACTTGGGAATAGCGTAGTGATCTTCTGTACATAGATTACGTTGTATGTAGATTCGAAATTAGCCAGCGCGAGCCAAAAAGGATTGCGCCGGCTATACACTTTTTGATAGAGCTGTTGTGATTTTTCCATAAAAAAACAATAAAATATTATACCTCAGCTCCTTTGATTGCCATGGATTCAATTGAAATCATTGATTGCGTTGAGTTGGAACGTGAATTTGAGAATACCAGTCTATATTTCAACTACATTTTTAATCACTGAATATCGATATTGTAACTACTAGCCATAGACAAAAACACATAATATATACCTAAGTCAAACGTGTATTAATTTTTTCCAGATAGGAATTTCAATAGAAGGGTTATTGGCAAATTTGTAGATAGATATACATATAGGTATAGCTTGTTTCATAATTTCTTAACTACTTGTTCTCAAATGCAAAGTGGATCAACGAAACACATTACAAATTCTCTCTATAATAATAACAAAACTAACTCAATTTGCATACTTAATTAAAGAAAGTTAATCAAACGTAGCATGAACTCTGTTAATCCGTTAGTTATGAAATAAGCCTCTTAAGTACCTAACTCATTTGTATGAAAATATCGGTTCAGGTTAATTAAACACAAATTATATACTTTTGCTAAGGGATTTAGAAGTCTAAATTTCGATTTCCATGAATGTGAGAATGCTGTTGATAACTTGGACATTTCCAATGAAATCGTAATATCTAATGCGAATCAAAATTCCAAACCTCTAGTTTAAATTGAAACTAGAGGTAAACTTGGAGTACTCCTAAGTCGAGAATTATTCTCCCCTCTGAGATAGAGTACGAAATATAGAGATACAAAGGATGTGGAAAGTTGAAGACTTGTCAGAAGGTTCTGGAACGAGCCAGAATGTTGGGCATAAGAGCAGCTGAACTAACAAACAACCACTTCACGCTAAGCTGACGAAGAGCAGCTATCGCTGCCTCACTATTCCCAAAATGGTGTATTGATTGGTAGAAAAATCAGATATGAGGCAAGAGTTATTTTTACTTTATAATATTTATTTCCTAATAAATATTTTAAAGTAAAAAATATGATGATGCAATTTTGTAGTATTCAGGTATCTATAATGTAGGTAGTGTGCTTAGAGAAAAAAGTTTGAGTATATTAGTGCCTGTATAAATTGAACAAAGAAAGTAGCTCAGTAACAAAACACATTACCGAAATGATAAAACTATCAGAAGTTAGAATCTATCTGGGTTGGGTGGAGGGTCCTAATATGTATCACTTTAGTTACTGGATACTTTTGTAATTATCCAGCTCAAGTTTTGAGATTAGCTGGGAACGTGAACGGAAGGTGGAATAAAACACTACGAAGGTACATACCTACATATTATAGCCAGCTCGGACCATTATAGCTACATGGCAACTTATAGAAATAATAAAATCCATTTTCACCACATGTTTCTAATAGGGTGGACAATGAGAAAACAATCGTAACTATAGTTTGATTTAAGGCGCATTTTTTCAGTAGGAATAAATATAAAATAATGTCAACATAAAAGTATAAAAAGGTTTTGAATAAAAAAATTACCGTTTAAAACTACAGTACAATTTAAAATTAAATTTAACATGAAACAAGTCAGATTGTAAACAAAAATTTCTAGTAAAATCAAGGCTTTCTGGCTGTGAAAACTTATGATGAGAAAAAACCACAAGAAAAATCTGCTACCAAGGTGAGGAATGATAAATTGAATGTTAAGGACCAAGCTGAATCGCTTCATTCTTGTTAACAGTCTCATTCATCAGCTATGAGATTATAAAAAGTTTCAAATAGGTATATTGACGTCTATTGATTTGGTGAAGACTGGTACCTGGAAATGTTTTTCTAGGTTTACTTTGAACGAAGCTATCGGTTGATAATACCCTCTATTCTAAAATTATAATTGTCTATGGATCGAGCATGCGCCTTATTGGTTGATATTGACAAGCGGACAGCCAATCAGGGAAAGATTATGATGTTGACAAATTCAAACGAGCTCCATGTTCCAGGTAACATGGTCGCCGGAAACTGCCGAAACAACCCAGAGTGTAACGAAGACGACTGTATGATTGTATTAGTGTTCAATGATAATGATTTTTGATGTTATTTTTATTACTTTAAATAAATTCGGGGGAAATGCTTAATATTTATAATAAAATTACCTATTTAACTTGTTTTAAAATTATTTGGTTAAAAAACTTTGAAATCATCAGATATCTTTTTAGGAACGTTTTGACAGATAAACGCACTAAAATTTACTTAAATACGAAATCCGAATACCAAAATGAGCTAATTTCAAACTGAAGTCTAATTAGGAACTAATTGGAACGTTCTTAAATTTCTCGAATACCAATCCGGCTAACTAAAATTGGAACGTTCCTATTTTAGTTTAGTGCGCACTTAATTTGAATTGGAATAGGGGGTAATAGCTTATCGTTCAAAGTAAGTCGTTCGTCCGCTCCCTAGCTAGAGTATGTGGGCGCTATAAAGCCTCGCCAAGAATGTCTGTACTGGGAAACAGGGAATCATTCCAATAAATGCCGGCAACTAGAAGGTCTCCATCGTACGCTTTCTTCATGGAGATTTTTGGTCTGCCACGTCTTCTTGTACCCACAGTCTGTAAAATAGGCTTACAGAATCTATGGACTCGGGGGACTATATAGGACATGGCTGAACCAGCTCAGTCTACAAGTTAGGATTTACGTTGTCCCAAGAGATTGCGATGTTTGAGATCGATCGCATTGTTAACCATTTATACTATTTCGTTTGTTTAAAAAGACTTGAACAGATTCTAATTCCATTCCTTTTATTTCAACTACAACCCTAACGCATAAGATGTTTGCATATTATAATATTGTCAGGCCTTGCCGTTATATTGCAATTTTTGACTAGAATTAAGGGGTTGATGCAGGTAGGAGTAGGTAAGTATCGCCATTTTTATATTGACCTGTAAACTATTATTACGAGTACATGATAAACGATTTTCCAATTTTCTTTTCTAATGTATTTTAGAGCATTCTAATAACGATTCCAATCCAATTCTCCCCTTTACACCCCACTCAGGAGAATAGGGAGGCAACAAGAGCTCTCCATTGCGCTCGATCTTGCGCAATGTTAATGACCTCCTCCCACACCATGTCCAAATCCCTCAGCTCTGCTTCGAAGGAGCGGAACACAGAGTGAGAGGGTCTTCCTCCTCTTCGGGACCTAGATGGGAGGAAGAACAGCGCTCTTCTCGGCCAACTGTCATTCGGCATCCTTAACACATGTCCCAGCCAAGTGCTAGAGGTGACCGTTATAGCTGCGTTCGTGATGCGGTGGTACCATCTTATACCCAAAAATTCTCCTGATTCTAATAACGATACCAATGGTTAATCCTCAATTTCTGGACATTTTCAGGTTGCGCTAAGTCTATAAATAATAATGAAGGAACTGTCATATAAAGGTAACAAAGATACACTCCTATTTTTTTTAACGTGGGTCTGTTTGCACAAAGAGGGAATAGGGAATTCCTAATTAAACAGAATTTTCAATCAAAACATTGTGAGTGCACAATTAACGCGTTGTCTTGCTTCCGTTCTTCACGCTTCCAATGCGTTCACAAGGAAAACCATCAAATATTCATCAGTGAACCTTCATGGATTAAATAAAAGTAATCTCACACCTTCTTGTTGCCAAAAAGCAAAGGCACGCGTCTTAAAAAATCATGTTTTTAAACTTCACTCAAATCTTAGACACAATAGATCAGGAAAAATGGAACAAGTAAGACTGAAAAACGAACAATTTTCATTGGTAATTGAATTAGTTAGGTACTAATTTTATCTTAATTTGCAATTATAATAATTTGAAAATAGAAAATTAAACTGTACCTACCTATAACAAAAGTAATACCTACCCGGGATTTCAATATGGTGGACTGTAATTTTTGCGGGTTGTTATTGCGTAAAATTGATGAAATGAAAAGAAGAAGCGTCTAATTTTTGATTTTAGTTGCCTGATGTTGCTGACAATAATGTTGCCTGGAACAAGGAACACAGAAAATAGAAATTGACAACATAACCCATTTTTCGAATGAAATATTTAAATTAAACTCTTTAATGTGTGATCAATAGTTTTATATGTTTGTATGTAAGTGGTTAAAGAGTAGATGTGCAGAATGGATTTTACTTAAAAGAATGGAATTGAACGGATTTCATAGGGTCATAGAATGAAGTAGGTACGCAGAGTTAATAATGCGAAAATAACAGCTACCACATACTTGCATCGTCACTGCAGATAAAATTAGAGTCATGTGTACATTTAAATGTACCTTCGCCAAATTATACTTTAGTGCAAGTCGACGAAATTAAAATATCAAAATGAACTTTTTGGTGCTTCTCAATTAATTTTGTCAAAATTAGCACTTAATCCTTATTTTGCATGCGATTGAATTTACACATGAATCATATTTTGTGTGCAATGCCTATATGTGGATAGAATGCGGGACTGGATGTACTGGAATGTAAAAATAATAGAGTAAAATAAAAATAAAACATGCAGAATGGTAATGTAAAAATTCGTAAATTGTATGTGGTTGTTTGGGGAAATGAATGGACTAGAGATAAGGGGAATCGGATTAAAAATACGCAGAGAAAAATAAAAATGAAAATTGCACTTGTACAGAAAATTGCTTTCAACTCGACGAAATTCCAAATGAACTGCTTTACATTGTAAACCGTTCGTTAGATAAGATTTTTAAGTACCTTCAAATATATTACACACCCTATCTACTAGTAGATCTAGAAAACTACTCGTTTATTTGTTTCAACCTACTTAACTACTCTCCAAATCGTCATTTTATTGTTTGCGAAATCGTGGATATTTGGCTCGGAATGAAATTAGGTACACCAAAAAGCAAATAATTTATTCTCATTCACGTGAAATTATTCCTCTATTCAAGTCTTGTCATGCGTTGCACAATTTTGGTGTAGGTTATGTCTCATTTTAATGGAACTGCAGTTTTCACGAATTAAACAAAGTGATCGACCAGTGCTCGAAATTCGACCATAACTAATTTAAATTAAGTTTGCACATTATTAAGGTTCCATCGTCAAGACTGAGCCACAGCTATTTCAAAATTTTCTTTCAAAAACAACATGGATACTTCTAATTTGAAATATTGATATGATATGTAGATACAAAGTTTTTTTCCATTCTTATGAAAAACAAACAATATTAATCTATTCTAAATTTATATTCCGCCATTTCCAGCTCCACCTTCCACTTGAATATACCGCCTTCAAAAAGCTTTCTGAGCCCATTACGAGGCGCTTTTCATTTTACATTTAATTCTATGAAGATGATGATCTTTATAACTAGGCTGTGGAAGAGTGTGTATCATTACAGTAGTATTTGTAATTTTATTTTATTGATTTAATCTTATTTTTATGCATAATTAAAAAAAAAATATTAACATTCGCCACTACTTCTCTATATAATAAACTATAAGTGTGCGAAATTTCATTCTCCTCCGTCCGCGCAAATTTCGTAAAAATAATCACAAATTGTTTCCTTCACGTATTAATTAGATTATGTGTGAGTATGTGAAATTTTAAATAAATTTATTTTGGCAGTTCTCAGAATTTTAAATAGATGTCTCAATTATAAAAATAATACTATACCTACTTAAATTTTTTTTAACATACCTACCTATAACTTATCTTAGTTTAAATAATTAAAAAAAAATATAAAAATAAAAAATACAATTTATATTTGTTTAAAAAATACACATCGCTGCTCCAGAAGAATACTGTAAGATCTCAAAATTTATCTTTTTGAGATAATCGAGTTTAAAGATTTTGTTGAAATTATAATTGGGATAACTATTGTTTTTGGATCATCTAGAATTTTTTGAAAACTTTTTTGAAAAACTCATTAAAACCTTTAATGGATTTCATTTATTATTTTCTAAATTGCATTTTTTTTTATACTAGTTTTACAGAAAACTGACAGTAGTTAGAGATCTTACAGTATTCATCTCAAAGTATATAAGTATTTTGAAAGTAAAAATTAGATATATTACTGTTTTTTGAGATGTTAATGCATTCATCTCATAGATGCGAGCAATTTATAATGAATTATTGGGGAAATAAAATCATATTTTGGAATGTTACAGTATTCTTCTGAGCGCCGTAAAAAGATATGTAAGATTCCAAAATGTTATAGTGTTTTTATTAAAAATTTAACTCAGTTTGAGTAAGAAATGTAAGATATTCAAATGTTACACTATTATCCTCATATATTTTACAATTTTGAGATTTTTTTTTGTTTTTTGGCTATAGCGGCGTCATTTTCTGTTGTATCTTAATTCAGTAGGTCTCATAAGATGCTATGGAACGAGACACTTCCAACGATACCGATATAATATTCCCAATTTATTATCGTCATCGCAACGAATATCGAATTGCAGGCGCATAATTAAGTAAGTAAAATATTTCGCGTAAAACTAGTATTTCGACGAAAATACCTGGTATGAACGATCTTAACCAGTTATAATGTAAGATATTCAGAAAGGTCATAACTAGCTCCGAAAACAATTCGGTCCAGGATTGAGTTTTCACAACAGATAAAATAAAATTCATTTGAAACGTACGAAAAAAACCTGAATATGGAACCGTTAATGATGAAAGCTTACAAAATAAAATTAAGGAATATTTTAAACGATAGTTTCGTTCCTATTATAAATAGTCAATTACGTCGACAAATAAATAACAATTAATATTGAGAATTTATCGTGTATTTTGATGCCGATAATAATAATTATCTTAATCCGTCTTCCCTTTATCCGTTAGATTATTCTTAAATGCCAGTTAGGTAATTAAAAACTTGAGGAGAGGAACACCTTAAAAGTGAAATTCCAAAATAGCGTTTTGCTTGGAATAAATTACAGGCTAAGTGTGTACCTACATTAAATTGAAAATGTTTAAATTGCGTTTAATTGAAAATTATGAGTTTTGTACAAATTTGTTTAATGCCGAATTATTTCATTCAAAGTTAGTTGAAGAGGTAATTTATCGTGGATGATATTTAAATGATAGCTAATCAAAATGCCAAGAAGTTTACTCTTCTTCTAAACATAAAGGAATCAGTTATGAATTTTGTTCGTTTTGATGTTTGAGACTTTAGCTTTTTGCGTTCTTGTTATACGGATCCAAAATGGACATGATCGAAATTCTGACAATAATTTTAGTTGTGAGTGCCTGTAATATCTCAATTGAAAGTATCGCCGGCTTAAGATCATGCTTGTACTTAAGACTGACCAGTAGCACTAGTATAAGTTTTCGATGATCGAATATCGAAACGATCATCGAAAGAGTTTCGAAAATTTTCCATACAAAAATGATCAAATGATTCGATCGTTTGATTTTCGATCACTATTTGTACGCTAATAAACGCTTATTAGCGTGCAAATCAGGGTTGCTACCCGTCCCGATTCTGCCGGGACAGTCCCGATTTCGATGCTATTGTCCCGCGTCCCGACGACCTCTGAATTTTGTCCCGAATTTTTATACCACGCCACTCGACAATTTTTGGTTAATAAAAGTTATTCGAGTTATTGTTGACGTCATTTGGTGCAATAAAAGTTATTCGAGTTATTTTTTGGGATTCTCATCGGACAATGTTGGTCAAGTTAGCAAAATATTGTGATTTTTAAGTTTTCGGGCTGATTGTATTTGAATTAGAAACACATATTTAATTTAAATACAGATTGATAATGACAAAACTATAATAAAAATATAGTAGGTAATTAGGTTATTTAATGGAAATTTTAGAATATAAATTAAAAAAGAAATACTCAGACAGTCTTGGAAATGGGACACGATGTTTTTTATTATACTTAATTAATTTTGATGAGAATATAATTCTGCATTGTTTAGGAAAAGAAACCAAATACAGTAACATGTGGTGAGCGAAGTCACAGGTAACAACTAGTATGGGGGCGTCCATTAATCACGTGAGCGCCAAATGGGGAGGGGGGGGGGGGTCTGGAAACAATCACGAAAGATCACGTAGGGGGGGTCTAGTGAGAAAATTTATTTTTCTGATGAATTTGAAGAAAACCAATTCAGAAATTTAAAAAATTGACGAATTGACGATGAAGTTTAAAATCACATGTTTCGTAATTCTTTGTACTAAAAAAGTACACGTGATTTTCGGGGAGGGGGGGGGGGTTTCCTGAAACATCACCAAATATCACCAGGGGGGGAGGGGGGGGGGTCTAAAAAGTTCCAAAAAAACATCACGTGATTAATGGACGCTTCCTCTCCTATAATCGGCTGAATGTCCCGATTTTATTTTTTCGAAAGGTGGCAACCTTGGTGCAAATAGCTTTCGATAAAACTCGTACTAGCCCCACAGTGCCCAGGAATGATTTACGAGTGAACCAAAAGTTTACTTAGGAAGGCTGCACGCAAACATAAAATTTTTACTTTAAGAAGCAGTATTCGCTTCCCCATTGCGCAAGTATTCTTATACCTGCACTACACTCTCGCGAAATTCCTCGACGAAGTATTTGGAAAAGTCGACCGAAGTACGAAGTACGTCGAACGAAGTAAGGCGAAGTGCCTCTCCACACTATCGTATTCGCCTATCTACGATCAACTTCGCGAGTAGTGTAGTGCAGGTATTAGGCTCTCCGTACATTGCAAATTAGTTTGAAGGAGATTAATCCGCCAGTCTAGAATAGCCAAATCGTACAGATGGAGATATAACTGCACCTCGCCGTCCCAAGACGAGTAAAAAATTCCTGAAAAACAGGTCTTTAGACCTGGAAAAAGAGGAAAAATATAAAAAAAAAACTTGATTGTATGAAGATGATCGCTCCTAAACATCTTCATACAAATCAAGACTACTGCGGATTACTATCCTCCAAACTACATAGGTTGAGGTAGAGTTTGTATGATAAATAATATGTTATGTCGGTGGAAGAAGCGAAAGAAGTATGCTTGGATACAAAAGAGTGGAGGTCCGTTCTCTCTGTCTATCTATACCCCTTACGGGACACGGCGTGATGGGTAAAAAAAAGTTATTTTCAGTAAGCGCACAGGGAAGCTAAAAATATGATTTTTACCCTGACACGAATAAGGATCTGTGGAGGATCTATAAGTACCTATGAAATGAACCCATGTTAATAATACACAGATTAAAAAAGAGATCTACAGAAATTAAAAAGTAATAGGTATAAATTCATTATTTTCGTGATTTAATAGGGCCATAATATCCAGTTGTATGAGCCGCCAAAAAAAAAATTCATTACACACAGAATAAAAAAAGTGACAAAAATAGCAGATATTTCTTTTAAATTTAAGAATATGTACCTAGTTTATTGATATCGTTGGCGAAGGGAAGTAATGGTTAAGAAAAGTAGTCTGCTGTGACTGAGATATTATGATTTTGCGATATTCGGAGAATATCAATATGTAGGTACCTAAACACGTTTCATATTATGATGTATGTGTGTCAACATCCCGAATGTACAAAGCGAGCTCTTGCTACGAAATTCACACCTATTATTCCTCGTACCGGGATAGATCTTACTATTTAATGTACGGTCCAACCAGCCAGCCCGTACATAGTTCACACGAACAACTTCGGTCACAAAACAAACTATGGTGAACTCGTAATGTATTATGTATGCGGGCTAAATATTTTATTGTCTCCTTGTTTTACAGCAGGTAGAATGGCAGTGTACCCTTGAATCCTGTTTCTTACGGCCATGCCTCCAGATTCTGTATGAGAATGTTCTTATCTACAGGGTTAACTCTCAAACCTCAAAATAATTAATTTGAAAAGTATGGTGTATTATGAAATCAATCTGCTCTTTAAAGACAGGTTTTCACGATGCTGGGTATCACTTGCGCACAGGTACCTTTGTCTTTTGCTGCATGATTAAGCTCACAAAGGGTTTGAATTCCAGACCACGATTGTCACCAAATGTGTGAAAAAAATTTTTTTTTGCTGAATAGTTGTTGTCCACGGCAAACATCCAGCCATTGATAGAAAATCCAAATTGACATCGTTTTACAGTTTAATTATAAAATTCAACATCAAGTCAATAGTACCTACTTTAAAAAAACTGTAATGATTTTTAAACTGCTTTATGTTAAAACTCTGATCAGTGGAAAAAAAGAGCTCAGCGGTAGAAAATTTGCGATCAAGCCGTCGTCAAGGTTGTTTAACCCATATCGATTGATTGCGAACTGATCTCTGTAGATTTTAGCCCGCCATGTTGGATTTTATGTCAACTGACAATGGTTTCGAGTGTAAAACAACGCTTTCTGTAATAAATATACTGTTTTTAAGTTTTTTTCCCGTCCAATTAGGTGCTCCCTTCATATTTTGGTCCATTTTGTTTTGGTTTATCATTTTAATAATACCTACAAATTTTAAACAAATAAAGCGAATATTGCATTCCTGTAATCATCGAGGTCTTAAAACCATGATGCACCAACTAAATTTATGATAAATACAATGACGTTTGACGAAGAAAATATTCAAAGAGTAGGTACTTTTTTTTTATTTAAATGGCATTACATCCAAAAAGATGATGAAGTAGGTACTTTTAAAGTAGGTACAAATATTAAAATTAACATAAATTAGTTCATTTTGGCCAAAACATAAAGGTTTCGTGTGATTTTATAAGGACTTAACAATAATATAAAATAAAAAAATAAGGTCTGGCACCTATTCTGCACCTACTTGAAATCATTCAAATCTGACATAGCGTATCTCGGCTGTAAGCAGTCGCATTGCCGGGCTACTATTTTGTTTGTTTACAAAATTTTGTATGAAATGTCATCTTCATACATAACAAACTCGGATAAGATATTTTTTTTATAATTTAAGAAATGTGATTTATATGTAATCTTACGATTAACGAATTTTTTATAAGTAAGACGGTAAAAATTGGCCTAGAAAAAACTAAATCTTCGTTTTTTTTTGTTTCAAATTAATATCAATTAATTAGAAACGAACCGTCCTCTATAAACTTGCAGCGTTTGTATGTTTTATTGTATAGGCCACACCAGAACCTTACATAAACACAAAGTTCACGTTTAAAATTCTACCAGAGCATACAATAATTTAGACATTTACGCCGTACACATGTTGTTTGAATTCTCATCTGAAAACTTGCAAACACAGCGGCTTCTCAAGGATCATAATATTTTCATAAACACAAGCGTGATGCATATTTTATGTGTCGCAATGTGATAATGTCTCAGCTGCCGAAAACGTGAACATAATTTTAAGGTCGTATGGTGCCTCAGGGAGTACTTTTTTATATTTCATTAAATAGAGACCGTGTGGTTTTCCTGCGAATTATTGAATCTTGATATGCTTACCAAAAAACAAAATACAGTCAATCAGGAACTCGAAAAAAGCTACGCGACAATCGATCAGTCTACGGTCCTACGGCACAAATAGACTGCAGATTTTACTCATAGTACATGAGTCTTGTGATCGGATTTCAAAAAAAAAAAAAAAATAGATTTCGCTGAAATTAATTTTCTCGACGTTTTCGAGGGTGTAGATTCCAAAAATGCAAAAAAAAACATTTTTAAATTTCCCCATACCCGTACGCCAAAAATGTGTGCGCACCCATAACTCATAATAATTCTTATCCGATTTGATTGAAATTTGGTAGAACGGTTAGCCCCTCGATGTAGATGAGTCAGTAAAATGTTGAGATCTTACCTTCAGGGGAACCCTCTTAAAGTATCCAAAGAAAATTTCACTTGTTCTAGAAAAAGGGCTAAAAAAGAAAAAAAATTCTTCGAATTTTATAAAATTTGGTATACGGGTTGGTCTTATGCTCCTACAAAAGCACGTAAAATTTGAGGTCCGTAACTTCAGTGGGTCCACCTTAAAGTACCGATTAATATTGAATATGTAGTTCTAAAGCAGATAATAAAAAGCTCCAATAGTCGTTATCATTTTAAAGTTTCTATATTAATTCCAAGGATAAATTCATTTTAATCGTAAAATTTTGAATTTTTATGCAAAGATATGTTTTACACGAAAAGGCTGTTAATAATGAGTTCTGGGCTACCCTAGGTTAGCAGCTTTTTTTGACCAGTGTCGAATTTACGTCTAGAAATAGAAACATCAGAAATAGCTGAAGCTCTAGGGTAGAGACGTCTAGCTTAACCAATATTGTATTATGATATTGTATACTGATGTTAACACTGTACACGTTATTTCTTTCTCTCTTGCTGCAGTGCTTCATTGGACATCACAGTACGGGTGTTAGGTACACTTTGTCAGTGTATTCATTACTCTTGTTGGATTGGATAATTGGTGTCCTATCTGGAGAAAAATAAATAGGTACATCAGTAAAATTTATATAATTAACTAACAATTTTTATAAAATAATTAGAGTTGTGTTTGTCAAGGCCAGGTGTGGCGAACCTTTTTGAAAAAAAAAACACAAAAAATAGCTCTTAGTTGGGTCGCAAATGAGTAACCGATTGATTGAATCAATAAAAATACAAATTAAATATTTTTATCAATGAGATTTTTTTTGTAGTTACATACTTACCTACATAATATGATGACAATATCGTCATCTTTCTTAAAGGATATTCATTTTTGAAAAAGTAGTTCTATAGATCTGTACTTAGATAACTTTCTACAGTTTATTCTTGTCTTTAAAAGAGCCCATTTGCATCAGACATTCTTAATATTTATTTAAAAAATGGCTTAATTGCAGAATATACGAAATTTATTGATCAGCCCACCGAGTTCAAATGCTCAATCTACAGTATGCAAGATTTTATGATTCCATCGATTCAATATTAAGACATGAATTAAAATTAATATCAATCGACTTCTCCCTGTATACACTGTTGCTGTGTCACTTGCTATATTTAAATACAATTATTATTATGGGAGAATGAGCAGATAGTATGCGTCTTTTATCGAATATTATTACCATGTAGGAATATCAAACAGAAAAGACAGTCGAATGAAGCGGTTATAAAACAATTTTTTTTCACTTTGGCTACATTGACTAATCGATTGCATTTTTTGCATTTCTTTGATGATTTTAAAACAACTCAATTAACTTTTGCTTTGATGCCGTTGTAATAACTCTATTACATTTCGAATTCCTTTTATACGACTGGATAAAACGTATAAAAATCTCTCCCAGTACCTTCAAAACAAAATATAGGTAGGTAGATACTGATGAGACTTGTATTGATATGATTCGTATTTTGATTCATAAGTGAGGGACAAACCTATGTGCACATAACATAACATAAGCTTAAATTAAGTCATGGGGATTAAAAGTTGTTTTGAACAGCGAACACGAAGTGCTACTAAATACACGAAACAGCGCGTAGCTCGTGGTTTGGGTAAGAACTTTTAAAGCTTTTTGAGAGATTTGTTTGGATGGCGAAAAGACGAGAGATTATTACTAATGCATACAAAAACACTAAGAAATGATAATCTTGTAAATATATTCCACCATTATTTCTTGTAATTCAGGTACTTGCCTCCATAGCTTAAGTAAGAATGACTAACAACATGTTTCTACAGATTTTTAACGAAATAAGGTACCTAGGTATATAATTTTCTAATATCATAATTTTTTCCATGTCCTACATAATCTTTACACATTATTATCTTAAAAAGGCTACTGAATGTACTCCTTTGTTAATCCACATACCTAAGTCATATCCACAAAAAAGATCGAGTTATACAAGTTTTTTTTTTTAATTTTTGTAAGAGTTTACTCGTGTTCTAAAGATTTGAATGAACTAAACATTTTTGACAATCGAAAAATTATGAAAGTATTGGGTTGGTTTTACGTAGGCATCCTAGATCGGCTTACCGTTTATCTCCACCCGTTCAAATGGACAATATCACCCCAAAAAGTGACCGTGAGTGGAACCAAAAAGATGTTGTGGAGTGATAGGGTGAGTGGGGTATCTATCACTCCAAAATTCAATTGCGTTAAGCCATTCGTCCATCACGTGGACGTGGTTCAAATTGTCATGTGATTTAAAAAATATGGTCCCTATTTGTCTCATTTTGTCAATATTCTTCCACCAGGGTACACGTGTTTGCTGTTTTAAATTTAATAATAGCAAAATACGTGTATGAATTATTTTGCTGTTATTAAATTTAAAACATTCATTCCTATCCATATTTTTTTTTTATTTTAAATTAAAACGAAATAGTGCAACTCAATCAAAATTCTAAAAATCATTAAAATAATGTGTTTAGATGTTCCTTCACATAAATTTTGGGGTTGCAGTAGGTAATACTTTTATGTATTTTAATACTTACTTTTTACTAAGTAGGTAATATGAATCTAACAGGTTTGTCTCGTTATAGAACACTGCACCATAATATGGATAAATAAAAGATTCTCTTTTGTAAAGGTATGACTATTGCCAAGTTTGTAAACTGCGACCATTATATTGTACATTCAAAACTTGGTCAGTTAAAACGTTGAGAATTTCTATTTGTCGACTTACTGAAACTATTTCACAAACCCAAAAGATCAGTAACGCTTCATAAATTTTCAAAACCTCCCGAGTGGACTCGATTGCACGGATATAATGTGCTCAAGATTTCACAATATGCCTGCTCATTTTTATATCAAACAAGAAGGAAGATTTATTGAGAAGCAATTTTAAAATCCAAGCAATCCACCTAATGACTCTAACAATTCATTATTAATGTTCGATTTTTAAATGGAACAAACCACTACGGGCTTAGGACCGTCTTCTACTGTTATTTCGAAGGCTGGCTTAGTGTGATCACTTTACGTTAACAACGTTCGCCATTAGGTGGTAATGTTTGTCTCCGAAACTCCTAATCATGAGAATTCTCAACATGTTCAACATGTCGAAAAATCTCATGTATGCAACAAGTAGAAATTTAATAATGAAATGAAAAATAGAGATAAAAGTTGGAAATTGTTGAGAACAAGAGAGCAACCAAATTTAAAGACTGCGACTGCTGTCATGTATTTGGCGCCAGGATATGACTATATCCATTTTTGTTAATGTCTTATATTTATTGCCTATTGGCCTTATTGAACAGTAGAAGACGGCCGTAAGCCCGTAGTGGTTTGTTCCATTTAAAAATCGAACATTAGTAATGAATTGTTAGAGTCATTAGTTGTTATTTTTTCTTTAAGATCTAGTCCTGAAAAGGTCACAAGAATCTAAACATAATTAGAACGTTGTGCATAAGCAATCCAATCGAAGTCCAAGCGCCCGCAAAAATAAGGGCCTAAGGACTATAAAAAATAACAGTTAAACTTCCTTTAAAGTTTAAAATCCATCCTTTCACTTTTTAAAACCAACTAGTTTCAACCGTTTATATATAAATATAAATGGATTCCTAAATCCCTTGGTCACAGCAACATGCATAAACGGCTGGAACGACTTCACTTTCTATAATTTTGGTGTGTTTGCCACAGGAGAAGGTTATGAATGATAGAAATAGTAAACTGCAAGAAGAATTAGATTAGAAGTTTGAAAAATTAACGTAATTAAGTAAGTTCTTAGTTCGCAGTAACAAATAGATAATTTTTTTATTGAAATTGTTTCATCGTTGATGCGGTTGACATAATTTGACCTGTAAACATCGTTTCAATCAGTCAAAATTATAATGGTTAAATAGGATGGTTATTAATAGATATATCATAATTCAAATTAGAATTCAAAATTCACAGTTAAGACAGAACGATGTCTGTCGGGAAAGTTAGTACCTAGCTATTTAATAAAAATTCGGCGCCCTCTATTATGGTGAGAGTAATCTGTTATTTTAACTCTCCACCTAGAATGTACATTTCTGTGGAGACTTAATACACATTACAAAAGAAAGGTGTTTAGATACTTTTCTGAAGAATCAATGTACCATGAAGCGAAACCACCTTCTCAATTTTCTTCGCTCAAACTTAAAGTTTTATTCTAACCTGTTTCAGTGTAAGAAAGTGAAATTAGTGACCCTAAGAAAATCGCGATCTGGTCTCTTAATACTGAAATAGTTTATGAAGGGTTCCAGAGTGTTTGGGGAGCCGAATCCCCTTTTCCAAAGCCACACATAATATAATAATGGGATTATATACCCGCACTGTACTCCACCATATATCCTATTTTTTATCGCATATTCATGAAAGGAACAAAGGGGATTCTTGGGTCGTAATAAGAATGAAATGCTCTATGATTTGTAACTTTAACGTGTAGGTCCCTCGCTGACGAACATTGTGCAAAAATAGTTTTTCCGGAGGGTATTTTTCCAAGTTGTAATACCTTTATCAAAACTCGTGTAACCAAAACGCCAGAAAAGCCGCCGCGAATCACCCCCAAACCAACCAGCAATGCGGGGGCCTAAGCCCCACTCGGGAGCATAGGGAGGCATCAAGAGCTCTCCATTGCGCTTGAAGACGTTCGAGGCTCATTGTGCCTTTTCTGACCATTTATTAAACCAAACAATATTTATTTGTTTACTGTTTGTAAGTTACAATTCAAACTATGACTATTATTCTGAAGCGAAAAACAGACGATTGAGTTGCGTCGTATCCATTTTTATTGAGACTTTTGACATTTTTGTATTCTGAAAATATTTTATCCAATACATTAGTTGCGTAACTACTGGCAAACGATTAAGTTCTTAGCAAGAGCTTCTTGCGTTGAGTTGGAACGTGAATTTGAGAATAGACCATTAAAGGATGACGTCATCTGACATTAGGCTGGAGGAACAATGGCGGCCATGGCGACACACACACACCACACATCCATAAACCATTGTGATGGATAACAAATTCTTTTGCATAGCAACCCGAACTGCCCGAATCAATAGTGATCGGAATCGGTTGTCTGGTTCAATTTAGTCAGTTTTGTGATACTTTCCAGGATTAAATACTATATTATTGTTCTTGTAGAAGTTACAGAAATTTTGTAGTGTTCGTATTATTTATTAATAAATATCTAATAATTACATACACATTAAAATATTTTATTCCATATTAAAATATTATCAATGATTCTTCTCGGTCATAATAATTGTTTTTTTATAATTTTATTTATCAAATCCATATTTTTTTTGACATCTGAAAATTGATTTTCGTCTCTAATTGTTCCATTTGATGAATATTTAATTATATCTTATTATATCTAGTTATTTACTTAGGATACTTAAATGTTTTGCAAAAGCAACGTTGCTGTTGCGTAGAATTCATTAATCAGCTATCTATCATAATTAAAATTTATGTGAATTTTTGGTTTCTTATTATGTTAAGCAATGATATTTTGTGAAATGTTAGCCAAAATAAAAAGTAAATACGGTGAATAGTATATATCATTGCTTTTTTCTCAAATTTTTACATTTATTTATTTATCGTATACCTACTCTAATTGACTCGTAACATCTGTAGATTCGCTCTATCCGTGACCCGATAAAATTTTATAATAAAATAAAGACAGGTAGGTACCTATAAAGTTTACAATAATTTAAATTGTGTATTTTTGGTTCGTTCGTTGTTATTATGTTTTTTGAATAATTTTCGTTTTACAATTATTATTAGTCATTAAACGACAAAATGGTCTTTCATAGATTTGTCATATTAGAAAACTAATACCTTATACTAATATATACCTACATACCTAGTTAACTTTCAACAGTCGTCCATGGGGATATGAATTAAATGAATCAAAGAAGTTTGGTGTGTAATTAAATTATTTACGAGTAAACAGTGGTATTAAAGTAGTGTTGACCGTGTTGACTAATGGTGGTCTCTTCAAGTAGAGTAGGTGCACAGAACATGTATTATTTAGTTGGTTGAGAGGATTTTCCTAATGCACATGAGATACTTTGCTTAGAACTTTCCTAATTTCATTTTAAGTAAAATCTGTTAGAGATTTTCCATGTGTTGGGGAATTGTTCCCCTCTCAACCAAACTGTCTTTTACAACTAATGCTGTTTATAGTCAGTTTTCAGGGTATTCATTATAGAACTTGCTTAGAATAAACCTACTAGTAGACAAGCAGATTAAACTGGGAGATTTTCCTCGAAACAAAATTAGTACCTATTTTCCTCTAAAAATAAGTATTTTGAATGGACGCCGAGTTGTTCTCAACTATGCGCTTGTTAGTTTTTTTTTTTTTTTTTTTTCATTTTGATTATTTCTGTGGAGTAACATGGGTTTCATCAATTCGAACCGATGAGGATCCTTATTTTTGTTTAATGAGCATATCTTCAGGATGTTTCATTCATTCATATCCTCTTCAAATTCAATTTAGGGGCATAGGGAGGCAACAAGATCCTTCCATTGCGCTCGATCTTGCGCCATCACAGGAGGATCTGATGGAGGCCAGTCGGCTGATTTCTTGCGCCTTTTCTGGCCTGTTGGGGTTTAAGGACACGTCCTCACGAGGTGGTCAACCTCACGGTCCCGATTTGATTTTACGATTTCCTGCCTCTTATAGGATGCTCGAAAAAAAAACAGAAAAAGCAGAGAAGCTATTCTTAGTCGGCAACCCCATGGCAAACATTACCATAAATTTAATTATAAAAAATTAACCCATTTTGTCATATAATATAAACTTGATATCATAGTATCTAAGAGGTTATTACAATAAAAAGAACAAAATAAATAAGAAAGAGGTATAGAAAACAGATAAAATATAACAAACGTTTAGTGACTCATAGGAGGAATGAAAAAATGGGGAAAAAAATATCTTATTTGATTGAACGATGAAGTTTCACCGAATTTATGAAAATCACCCATTGTGAATCGATGATAGAGTCAACTATCGAAAAAATATGAGATATTTTTAGGAAATACGTTTATTCTCTTCATACCTGAATGAAACCTCCACTCTTTTCTATCAAGCCTTTTGATCTATCACGGACATAATAATGCGTGGTGTGTGGTCCATTTTCCTGTATGGGTGTGATTCCTGGCACCTGACCAAAGCCCAGGTACAAAACAGTATCTATCTGCGTTTGAAACGAAGTGCCTCTGGAGTATTCTGGGTATAAGATGGTACCATCGCATCACGAACGACGCTTGGTATATGCTGGCGCACAGTGAGTTATTTAGTGCGGGATGTCATTGAAGCCGCGCGTTGGATGGCTCTTGTGAGAACAAAAAGGAAGTAATTGAATGAAATTTGAATTTTAAGGAGGTGATTATTTGATTGACTAGTTATTTACTGTTTCTCTCAAAGCAATATCGAAAGCAAAACCTCGTTGAACGTTACCTATGTTATTCTCGTAATGAGAAGCTCGACTTAAATAATCTTTGAATGCCTAGATTTGTAACACCGTGTTTTCTTTTCAGCGTTAATGTTCGTTGCCGTGCAACTTTATAGTTTGTGGTTCATCTCGCAGACTTAACAAGTACCTAACGAGGTTGAAAGCCACAACGGCGAAACACTTCATTTATTATCTCTACTGCGGAGGCTTTTGTTGAAGGATCATGAAATATGATAAGGTATTAGTTGCCGTGGTGATTTATTACTGCTAAATATTTAGTTTCATCATATTATTTTAAGGCACAAGAACTCTAAAGAAGAACTACCTCTATAATGGCAGACAGAATAACGACTCTTCAAAGTAATCGACCACGTCAGTGTTAGTATACTAGATTTACACTAGTGGCTATCCGTTCTTTTAAAAACGATGACACATGAATTCAAAGATGATGTTATTGATTTAGTTTGATCATAATGGTGTTTGTGTATTTAGATTGAGATAAATTTTAATGATCTCGATCGCTTTCAGGCTGACATTTCTAAGAGATCAACCAAGCATCTATCCTATTACAAACAAGCGCAGTTGCTTGAAGATCTCGGATCGACAAGAGACATTCTAATAAGTAAGTTCTTAATCTCAAATAAGACAGTAATTTTCAAAGTTGCAACTTCACAATTAGTTGGTTATATAAGAAAAAATATGTAGGTAGACAATTTTCTGTAGTCCTATTCGTCGCACCGTCTGTGTCAACTGTTGTTTTTATTATTTTATCGAGACAGTGAATGACTCTTGTTATTTGGATAGGTTTTATGGAATTGTTCTACCTCGATGTTCTTCAACGCATAGTAATTTAGCAACCTGAAATACTTCTGTAGATATATCATACCCTTATCATCCTGTTTAATCACTAACTTCTTCTCCCGGGCAATCATTATTCCCACATGATGGTGGGGTCTGCCTTTTTCGTTTTCCGCTTCCACTCAGCTCTGTCTTGTGCATTGTTTAATCACTTATAGTACCTACTCCAAATACCTCTCCTCTTATGTATCATCTAGATTGAGACTTCTAATCATCTTTCTGGCAACTGTCATCAGTCATCCATTAGCCTTGTATTCTCATATTATTGTATTCTTCTATTATACTCAAGTAATGTGTTACACGTAATTTTTATCTCTGTAATGCTTATGGAGGGAGGAAATATGTGTATCGTAGTTTTATGTGTATTTTTTTACTTTGTATTTGTTATGTTATCTTTTGTTCTTTAAAAGACAATTTGCCGTTGAGAAATAAATAAATAAATAAAGGTACCTTCCAATGTTTTGAAAAAAAAAATTTAGAAAAATTTGTACCTTTCAAAGTTTTGTCAAAATTAAGTTCAGTTCAAACGAAACTTTTTCGAGAATAAGCTTGCAGAATTGTGTATTAACATTTCTTATTATGCATTGTTTATTAATGAACACGTTTATTTCATAATAAAATACGACTATCATCCAAATCCACGTTTGTGGCTTACATCTATTATGCTAGAACACAATAATTGTTATCATTCGTGTTTCACAGTTTTATCCAAAGCTGTCTCTTTAAAATAAAACTGTCTACGCTATTTTGTTACTTTGATACTATCTAAATAGCATCGGCCAACAATTGTGCAACTCCGAAAATTGCATTTCTAGTGATTATCATTTTAACAATTAATTGATATTAACTTAAATCCTAAACATAATTTTAATATCTTTTGAATAGAATCAGTAGGTAATTATCAAAATTATTTTTCAATATTTTTAAAACATACCTACTCAATGGTGATATTTCATTATTCATCAATATTATTTTGAATAATTTAGAAACCAAAAAACTGTTTTTTAGTTGAACTATTTTTTTTATTCACAATCAAAGCTGCAGTGAACTTAAAAATATAAAAACAAATTACACTAATTATTATAATCCCACAATAATTTTGTTGTTGTCAATGTTGTTGAATTTGACGAAGAATCCAATGAAACCAACGATAAAGAATTCAATAGCTGTGGCAATGGCAATCTTTTGAAATTATTTTCTGTCTAGTTGTATGCACCTTTTTACGAGACAAATATAATTTTTAGAAAATTGACGAGCTGGCACCAAGAGTTTGATTATTTTTTATCCATCTTAGGTTTTGGATTAATATGAAAATTTTAAACGGTTTTGTCAAACACTACTTTAATTATAACTATTCCAACTCAACAACCATGTAATGGTTGTTGAGTTGAGATTGAGTTGAAAGAGCTGAATACCAAAGACATTTAAATAAAATAATATAAAGAGAAAATTTTCAAAACAACAAGAAATTATTAGGTGTAGTCAATAAGGAGAAGCTGTGTTAAATTAAAGGGAATATTGTCACCGGGAGTCGGTATTTTATTAGTTGTTCTAAGAATCAGCGTTCAAAGAAAATATCGGCTTACAGAATATGACAAAGGAATCACGAGGAGAGGGTGGAAATGTAAAGTGAAATGAGATCCTTTCGATACAGCTTCAGTCTAATATAATATAATCGATAATGGAATTATTGTTTTTTTTATTTTTTTTTTTTCAAGAAAAAGCAATTCGAATTTCATTAACAATTTTTTTTATCAAATTTTGTTAAAAAAGTCATGATAATAAGTAATAGCTTTTTGTTTTAATCTTTAGGTAGGTATTCTATTTTTATTAATTTGACATCACGGTTTCAAATGAAATGTTTATTTTGTATTCGTAGGTACATTTTGTTTTAATAGGTAGATACTTACCTATAAGGTCATTTTTACGTTTCCAATATTATTTATCAAATGTCATTCTCTTGTATATTCAATGTATTCGGTGTTGATTAACGCGTTGATAATTTTTAGTTTAATGATTAAAATTAAACACAGTTGCACTTTCACAATTTTTTTATGAATCTCGAGCACATCCCATTAGACAAAAACGAATTTGATAAAGAACTTAAAATAATAAAAACTATTGCTAGAAATAACGGTTATAATGATGAAACAGTTGATAATATACTCCAAACTAAACAGCTCAAAATGATAACTGCACAATATATATACCCATATGTCCCACAACAGAATAATAAAGATGTACCATGGAGAAAAATCTTGTACACCGGGAAAGTCTCTGACACAGTAAGCAACTTCACTAAGAAACATTATAAAAGTGCTTTTTATACGCGTAATAACCTTAATAAATTACTATTCAATAATAAAGATAAAAAAGACAGCATGGATGAAAGCGGTGTATACATGCTATGGTGCAGTGACTGCTCAGCAAAATACGTTGGAGAAACAGGCAGATCCATTACTACTTACTACTAGAATAAAGGAACATCATAGAGCGTTTAGAGGTCTATCTGGTTACTCTGAGATGGCGGACCACTGCATTGAACATAACCATTCTTTTAGTATGAACAATGTGAGGGTATTGCACTCAGAAGATCACAAGTATCGTAGATTAGGCCTTGAAACGCTCGAGATACATAAAAATCGCGATTCTATTGTTAACATTCAAGTCCCTGCACCATCTCCTTTATTATCATAGATATATTGTATTGTATTATGAATAAGTAATTAGTTGTATTTATTTTAAATTAATGTATCACTTTATCACCTATTCATAATTTCGGTTAACCATCCTATTGATACCTACTAGTTAATTTCTTAAGATCTAGCCTAAAAAATATGTATACAATAATAATAATATCTTGTCATCTGTTAGTTATAGTATCCTCTCCCGCCATCATTGTACCATACTTTTCTTTGAGTTTATAATTTTTATTTTAGTCTCTTGACAATGTCTGCGTGAGTCGGACGACAGCGCTCGAGATTCATAAAAAAATTGTGAAAGTGCAACTGTGTTTAATTTTAATCATCAAAATGAACTTTCACTATGTGAATACACAAACCTTACAAAAAGTACATTTTTAGTTTAATGTTTTCAAGGAATACGTTGTAATATGTGAATTAAAGTTTTATGCACTGTGAAAATCATAACATTATTGAACTATAATATGAATTACGTACTAAAGAGGCATATTCATTTATCATGAAAAAGAAGGCCTTCTAAGCTCACCTATGCGTTAAGTATAAAACGGCTTTTGTTCAGGCGGTCATTGCATTTTCAATATTAAACTTTATAACAAATCTATTTTTACTCAGATACCCTTTTCAAAATTAAAATACAAAATAATAACAGAGGTTTGATATTTGCTATCCAACTTGCAATTATTTAAAACAAGGTGGAAAAAGACAAGAAGCGTTCGAATAAACATAGCTCCGCCATATTTCATCGCGAAAATAATCTAACTTCCCAGCATTCTAATAACAACGAACTATATCTATCTTTTCTTCTCCGAATCAAATAAAATTTTGACAGTTTTGATAGGAATATCGCTTCTAGTACTTACATAAATTAGGTATATTACATGATTTAATGATCTGTTAATCTTTCGGTTACCTAGTCTCCTAGTCAGCCATCGCGCTAGAGTAGGCACAGAAATATAGTTAATAAATGATTTTTTTCTACCATTTTCGAGAACGATTTCGACTTTTTCGAGAACAATATTGGTAACTCAACTAATTAGATAATAGATGATTCTCGTATTGTAATTTTGTAACGATTTCGGAACAGAACGTTTTATGTTTAAAAATAAACTGGATCTAAGGGTTGTTGTATCATAGGCATGGAAACAAGTATTTGTTACCTAATGTTTTTACTCATAATACCCTCCTACAAAATATATTGCAGTATGATGCCATAAAAGAATACAAGCGAGCAACAATACAATGGGGGCTGTAAAAAAGTGATTATTTTCTCTATATGTAATATATTGTGTTTGTGGATGGATTATATGACGATTTTTCGTAATGTGTGGTCCATGTCACAAAACAGTTCAGGTGTACTTTATACACCTGAAGTCTTTTCAATAGGTGTTTGGTTTGGTTGACCAGTGGTATCAGTCGGAGGCTTTCGTACGTACAGCGCATTGAAGGTCGTGGTTTCGAGTCCCGGTGCCGACCATTTCCGGTTTCACATCACAAGCTTTGCTTTATGTGAAAGATGTCGAAAATGTATTTTGAGTTCACTTTGGTTGAACCTAGATTCATTTTTATTTAAAAAAAATTTTTATTAAAGAAAAAAAGCTTTATTTATTTACTTGAGAAATCCAAGAAGAAATGAGAATTACAAGATCCTCTTGAGAAAGTCCATGCAAGGAGCAAGAGGTATACCAATAACTCAGAGAGATGGTCTAATGGGCGAACTGTGCGATATGTAGTAGGTACGCGGACGACCTAGCGTTGTTCAGTACGACAGTGGAGGAACTACAGCGCAGTGTTTCAAGACTCTGCGATGAAACAGCATGCCTTGGTCTTCGAGTCAATGCTAATAAGGCGGAGCCCATGGCGAATAATGCCTGCCCCGATAAACAGCTGCCGATAACCATCGATGGTCACCAGGTCTCCCGGTTGGATAAGTTTAAGTACCTGGGAGCAAATGTTACCACCACTGGTGACCTCGGGGCAGAGCTCCCGATACGTATTGGTATGGCAAGTGGCGCCTTTAACAACATGACCAAAATATGGAAGTCGTCGGCATTTAGTCTCGAGAATGGAACCTAAATACAATTCAAACTTATAAATTAAATCAGTGGGGCTAGTACGAGTTTGATCGAAAGCTAATTGCACACTAATAAGCGCTTATTAGCTTGCAAATAGTGTTCGAAAATCAAACGATCAAATCATTCGATCATTTTTGTATGGAAATTTTTCGAAACTATTTCGATGATCGTTTCGATATTCGATCAGCGAAAACTATACTAGGGGTACAGTTATGGTCGAATTTCGAGCTCCGGTCGACTTTCGTAGTGATTTTCCATATGGTTCATATTTTAATTGGTTTTTAAGATTACGACTATCACATGATTCAATCGATTTGTAATATTTCAACACGGTTTTAAAGAATTATTAAAAGTTCACCAGACAGTACGACTAACTATGAAACACCTTATTATGCAATAACTTTTCGTAGGTACTTTTAGTATGTAATGTGTACATGAACCGTGAATCCTACATTCACCTGTGAAAAATAACAACGATGTCGGAAGAATATATCACAAAACAATGTGTATAATAACTCATTTTTATTGTTCTGTGGGCCAAATGTATCAGAGGGCGCTGCTAGAGAGGGTTGCTAACGAAACAAATTTTAAAAAGAGCTGATCTTGCTCATTGTTTTTTTTTATTTTATCATTCATTCGATAAGCATTTAATTAAAAATATTTTTCTCAGTCTGTAAATCTTACGAAACCATAAAAAATCGGACCTTGTTGAAAACAGTCATAGTTTTAGGATATGGACAAATAACCTTCCTGTTATTTAGATATATAACATTCTGTTTAGGAATCAGATTTTTAACGAACAAAATAAATAATAAACCTTACATGGTTTTCAGAATGACAAATTATTGCTCTCTCTTACTTCAAAAGTTAATGAGTATATTTTTAGTAATAAAATGAGAAACCATTTTATTACTAAAAATATACTCATCACGAGAACCCTGTTTATTACTAAAAATATACTCATCACGGGAACACGGGAACCCTGAAAGTAAATAAAAACAAAAGTCCAAAAAATAGCTGAAAATCATCGTACATTTTCGCCCCATTGTATGCGCGTACCTATAGGAAGCGGTACAGTAAAAGCAATAAATCAGGAACGTCTAGTATTTTTACACTATACACCATACACCAATCGAGTGATAATTTCAAACCAAAAACTACAACTTCCTTCAGAGGGCAGCAGTAATTTTCTCAACTTCTCTCGTTATCAGATTTATTGTTATTTCTTACACTCGAACTTGGATTATCGGCTCTCCGAATTCTTATTTTTAATACCACTCTTATAAAACTCCTGGCTACAAATTCTTTGAATGTACTAGTTTTAGTTGGCATGACGGCAAAAACAATATTATCTAGTGAATCGGACGCATCTTTGTGTAAAAACAGTATGTCATTACATTACTTTTTATTACTGAGTGTGAGAGGTGGTGGCAGTAGATATTCCTAATATGCTCAAATTATCTTATTTGATTTACTGAAGGTTTTCATAGAATTATTAATTTTGTAATTTGAAGCAAATCTACATAGATTTTTTGTCGTTTTCGCATACTCTGTGGTTGATACTCGAATCTTGCTTTTAGGTACGTCCTGGGTGGTAGAAGGTCGATATTCTTACTTCTCTTTTATTTAAATAATCCAATCCAATCCCAACTCCCTTAAGGCCCCACTTAGGGGCATAGGCATAAAATATAATAGTTTAATAAAATGAATAATTACTAAAACACTTTGTTTATTTCGACTATTTTTATTTTAAACGTTTGTGTTACTAAAAACACGCCCCACCCCCACCCATCTACAGCCACCACCTCTCATACTAACCCTAGTTTACAGCCTGTCGAAAAGAATTTTTAGTTTAAGTTTTGTTAATGATAGTGGCACATTAAGTGCCCAAAACGTTTAAAATTAAAATAGTGGAAATAAACAAAGTGTTTTAGTAGTTATTCATTTTATAAAAATGCGGTTCCCCAGAGACTTACGTCTAGTAATCGGTGTGTTTAAAAGCTTTCGTGATGGATAATATCTATAGTTTTTTTTAAATTTCATATTGAAATAATAATATGATAAAAAATATTGTATAACAAGACTTAAAAGTAGGTACACAAATTGAACATCGACTGTATCCGTAAGGAAACCTTCGTCCAGCGATTATAAATTCTGTGGAAGAGGCTTTTAAAAATTGTTTACACCTTCCTGTTGAAGACATACGTTTTATCGAAGGCAGTATCATAATTACATATTGTTTGTGTGAAGGGATGTTGGCTCAACTACTTACCTTCTTGTCTAAGTCTAGCCACAGCTATTAATAATAATTTATGAGACTATAAAATGCGCAAAATATAACCTAAAAATCTAGAACAAATTTTGACAGGATAATAATAAATTTCCTTTTGTTCTTCTCTGAAACGAACTATGCTCAATACTTAACAGTAAACTTACTCTTTTTTTAACGAGTTCATATTACCTCTGATCGTCGACTTAAAACTTCAACATGTCAAGCATGCTTTACATGCAAGTTATAAGCTTATGATGGGTTAAGAATATTAAATTTGACCATACACCTAACGGTGAACTTTGTTAGAGTAATGGTTCAGTTTTAATATGATTTATTATTAAAATGAAAATTATAATAATAAAAAAAATATCACTTTTTCGCAGGTGGCGATTGATATGTCTCGTAGGTAGTCACACCGCGTTCTACGTCTGTATAATAATATATTTTATTAAATTTAAAAATAAATTAAAAACTTATCACATTTCATTAGGGTTTAATTAGGTACCCATCACTTTCCAAAAAGAATGGGGATTGATTTAATCTCAAGTAGTGTCGAGACGAAATGTAAACTGTTTGATGCGTGTGTGTTGCCCATTCTCCTGTATGGGTGTGAGTCCTGGCACCTGACTCTGGCCCAGGCACAAAAAGTATCTGCATTCGAAACGAAGTGCCTCAGGAGAATTTTGGGTATAAGATGGTACCACCGCATCACGAACGACGCTATGCGCCGACGCACCCAGCGTGAGCCCATCACCTCTACTATTATGTGGAGGAGATGGACTTGGCTGGGACATGTGTTAAGGATGCCGAATGACAGTTGGCCGAGGAGAGCGCTGTTTTTCCTCCCATCAGGGTCCCGGAGACGAGGAAGACCCTCTCATACTGTGTTCCGCTCCTTCGAGGCAGAGCTGAGGAATCTGGACATGGTGTGGGAGGAGGTCATTAACGTTGCGCAGGATCGAGCGCAATGGAGAGCTCTTGTTGCCTCCCTATGCCCCTAAGTGGGGTCTAAAGGGAGTTTGGATTGGATTGGATTGGAGGTTGACCAAACCACCTTGACATTCGTCTTTCCTGGAAATATATTTTACATTGGGTTAGCAACCTCGGTGGATAGTATTGTAGCGGTGCGCCACTGACCTATAGGGACCACCTTATAACAAGGCGCGACAATACGGCCGGTAGGGCTTCCACCCTACAGCCGAGCAACGAGAATTCATTCTCGTGTGTGACGTCGGCTATCGCTACACGCCTTTACTAGCCTCTCTCAATTTAATATCTTGTATTCATTTATTCGTGTTGATTTATTATAACACCATATTTGAGTCAATAAACTTAGTCTTGATTTTACCTCGCGTTTGTTCTATCATCTAAATAACCTATACACAAAACAACATCTGAGCGCCCTGCTCTGCTGTATGGTGTCAGAGCCAACCTGCTCCACCATATACCCAGCGTGTGGAGTCCACGCTGGAAGGGAGTAGCATCCATACTCCAAATAGTTCTTCGTCCTGAGAGCAACCCCAGGACACGAAGAACTACAGTATAGAACCAACACCACCTATATAAGAAGGCCTAAGCGCTGACGGCCATTTTGCCTCTAATGTCACACCCGAGGCAGAGGCCGCCGGCGCTGTATGACAGATATCATAGAGTACAGGTAAGTACATACAGATATAATAGGCAAGTGCATACTGGGCGTTACAATGTGATGTCACAGTCCCAGTGCTAAGGCCTTCTTATATAGGTGGTGTTGATAGAACCATGGGCCTACGTGGAAGGATTTCCTTGCTAACCTGGATAGTGTGGTGTTGTAATGTTAACTACCCCTTGCATAAATCACGTTCACTTCAGAAATTTTAAGACATCACAATCATCTAGTAGTGGATGTTTATGATTGTCGAAGAAGAGTAACTCATTTTTAAACACAAATAACTAAAATCTAAATACGTGTTTTCAATTTAACTATATTTTAAAGCAAAGGAAATACAGAGACATGGAGATGATAATATTTCAAATGCATACGTCGGATCGTGTTGTTTTGATTTTTTTCCTAGGAAAAGTATACTCTGCTCTGATGGACCACTTCTAAAGTCAGACTGTTTAGCATCGCAGTACAGTGAAGTGTTTAGCTAGTGTCAGAAATATTTTTCTACGTTGCTAGAGTAGTTTTGTTGAAGGAGTGTTTCATCAAGACGAGAGAAAGAGAGAGGGTCGAACAGATGAGAAGACAGGAACAGGAATACAAGTGATACATTTAAAAAGTACCAATAAGGGCTCTCGGACTGTTTGCTCTCAGAGTAATTTTACACGGTGGTGTGTTTATAAAAGATCTAGACGGGAACATAATGTTTAAAATGTATTCCCATTTCTTTACGAACAGTTATTCAGTTAGAATTTTTTTTGCAGTTCTGTGAATTCAAAGACGTACTTACTTCTTCTACTTGATGAAAAAAATGGAAGCATTTTTTTGAAATGTAATTCCATCATCGAATGATGAGAATTCCTTGGACAGTAATTGTGATAAATACCAGAGTCAAGAGAAAGCTGTTGTCAGATCTGGTTCATGTGCCTTCTCTAATGAAGGGAAGAATGACGTTGAGAGATTGGTATAAAGTGTATATCCTGGCTGCGCAATATTATGTAGTGGACCAGCACCCGAACTTAATAGGAAATGATCTGGGCAGCACGGGACACAGAAAAGTTCGTCAAAGTGAAAACACAATAATTAAGTTGGGGGAACCAGAAAGGGGATAAAAAATACGACTTTCATCGTTGTCATTGATAAGTAAAGAATATAAAATATCACATTTTACGGAAAATTCCTATTGAATGAAAAATATGCGTAGAGTAAAGAAAGCAACACAATTTACCTTCGTAGTCACACATCTTACGTAGGAGTCATAGAAATAAGAAATTGTTTTAAAGAGTTGAGAACGAAAAGCATTTATTTTAAATCTTAAATATTTCGTACCGAGTTATTTTGTTATGAGCGTACCGAGCAATTATTTCAGGTTACTCGTCTTGTCGAAAACTTTCATGCAAATTACAAGAGAGCTTCTTTGAGTGATGAATACCCGGCGTTCCTAGAACACAATACACTACACGAGAACATCTCCATGTATATATATTACTTCTGTACAGAGAGGATTCACCTTCGTTCTGCTAGAACCCGAGTAGTATCATATTTCATTCTTATCTATGCATAAACTATAGTACTCTATAGTTCATCAATTTATTTAAATTTGTTTTAGCTATACAATGCTCAAACTCAAACTGATTTATAGAATTTTCTATTACTATTACTTAATTCCATTACCTATAGACAGATTTTTTTGTACTATCCTAGAATTTTCAACGTTTAGTTGCGTTTTCTAGTGTTTTTTTATGCAAACCATGTGGTTACGCTTGAGGCGTCTCGTTTTGTTCTATATTACGATGTTTTCTGATTTGTCGATAATGTTGAGAGTTACAAACTCGGAGGTCCTGCGGAGAGCCGGAGTTGACCTTGAGCCACTCATGACGATTAAAACGCGTAATATCTCATATCTGGGTCATGTGCTGAGGGGTGATAAATACACCTTACTCCAATTAATTATGAAGGGGGAAATTGAGGGGAGCAGAGGGGCTGGGAGAAGACTACGAAATGTTCGAGACTAGACCGGAATAAGAAGCGTGGAGAAGTTGTTCCGGGTAGCGCAAAACAGAGAAGCTTTCTCCGAAGTGATCGCCAACGTCGGGGTGACATGATACGGCACACGAAGAAGAAGATAGGTAATGTTTTCACCAGCTTATCACCAAATTTCTTCAAATCAAATGATCCTGAGTTCTGAGTTAAGATTTTAGTATCTACACAAATATCGGTCAGCTTCGATCACATCTCATAAAGCCTAACATATTATGTTTTGTAAATCCTCACTTTGCCCTCCACCTTAATATGCTTGAAACGAAGACTATCATCAAAAGATTTGACCTTTAGTAGATTTAAGTATGTACTTTCAAGATATTGACTTTTTCTTGAAACTACGCGAACAAACTACAGTCGATACAGGGATGGAGAGCGGGTTCGTCTAATTGCTCAAAAGTATGGCATTGTTACACAATTTTCGATCATTTTTAACACTTGAATTTGATTTTTTAATAGCTATTAAGTATTGAAATATTTAAATATTAAAATATTAGAAATGAGCAGTGAATTCTATCGAATTGCACTTGAAAGTATATTATAATATACCTAACTGAAAAGTTATTATTTGGAAGATAGGAATCTCTGGTATCACGTATTTGCATGCGCCGTGTACTAGACTATGCTCTTTATCTATTCACGACATTCTGAAATTGAGAAATATGACCTAAAACCCACTTTGAAAGTGTGACTTATATAAATTACAAGCCGCCATACTTTAGAACTTGCTGTATCTTCCCACAGACTTTCTATGGGTGTGGGAGAATGCAGTTAAAGGTGCTGAATACGTGCAACTAGATATTATTATCTACTGCGCCTTCATCTGATAATAATTATTAGAAGTTGTAAAACAATAAGTAATAATATACGAGCTCTATGTGAATAGTCGTCTTCCACATACGAGGCTAATAATATATTATTGCTAAGAGGAGTTTGTGGATTCAAGGAGCAGACATTCAGCATGCACTATACGTACATTTCTGAAAGGAACCTCATATTACTATCTTAACCGTTGAATATTTTGATAGTTGTGAAGATGCTTAAGTCACGAAAGAGATCTTAAATCATATCAAAACCTTTTTGTATATTATTTTTGTTTTATTTTTTAACTTCTTATCTTACTATAATATTATGATTAAATTAGAAAACAAATGTTATCACTAAAATGGGATAAAAAATATGTTATCACTAAAATGGGATTTCTTAAATATCATAATTTTTAATTTGTGGAAATGCTGGTCTTGAATTCGTTACTGTGGGGCTAGTACGAGTTTTATCGAAAGCTAATTGCACGCAAATAAGCGCTTATTAGCGTACAAATAGTGTTTTTAAATCAAACGATCGAATCGTTCGATCATTTTAGTATGGAAATTTTTCGAAACTCTTTCGATGATCGTTTCGATATTCGATCATCGAAAACTTATACTAGGGCTACTGATCATTGTTGTATGATTGGTGAAACATCACAAAAAACATTATTCAGGTATAGTTTAAACAAAAAAGCTGACAGGTTGAGTAAAAAAGTGCCTAAGACGCGATTTTGGAAATTTGGATAAGGAATATTAATTTTTTTTAACAGTTAAACACCTTTAAAAGGATGCATCGCATCGTAAATGATAAAGCAAACATGGATGAAGAGATTAAGAATAGGCTGAGTGCAGCATCTCGTGCATTCTGGAAACTCAGGGCGAGGGTCTTCAATAACCATAATCTCTCAATAAACACTAAGGTGGCAATATATAGAGCGGTGATCATTCCAACACTTACATACGGTTGTGACACTTGGGTGACCTATAGGCGCCACACAAAATCCTTGGAAAAGCTCCAGCAACGTCATCTACGTCAAATACTCCGTATACGCTGGTTCCATAGAGTATCAAATACAGAGGTCCTAAGAAGAACCAACTGCTGCACGATTGACACTCTGATGACGCGTGCTCTCTTGCGTTGGTTCGGTCACGTGCTTCGAATGGATGACCGTAGACTTCCCAAAAATATCCTATACAGTGAACTGGAAATAGGAAAAAGAAAGCACGGAGGCCAACGTAAGAGGTATAAGGATAATCTACATATTGCGTTGAAGAGTGTTAGTAGGCAGTCAGACTGGGAACAAACAGCGACAAACAGGCCTGAGTGGAGGAAGATCGTTGCCGCAAGTCAGGGAACCGAGATGCAGAGAAGGAGAGGTCCAGACGTGGGAACAGAATACCCGTGCTCGGAATGCGGCAGGATTTGTCTTTCGAGAATAGGCCTCTACAGCCACACAAGGTGGCATAGAAGACAGAACTAGTCCTTTTTGTGCTCCTTATGCTCGACTCACGGGCAATGGGCATTATTATTATTATTTAAAAGGAGAAAATTGTTCTCATTTTCCATTTTGTGTCGTTTTATAAATATATACCTAATATGATCACAGATTTGATAGAATAGAAGAATGACCTGACGGAAATATTCAACCTATGCATATTTTAGTAAGTGTGCCAATACTTCAGATACAATCTGTGCCAGGTGCATAAACAAATCTTGAGCAATAATTTAAAGAAGGAAACGAGCGCTATAAGTTTTCGAGCGAGCGCTGGTGCAGATTTCAATTTAGGTATCAGAATTGAACATAAAACTATGCAGTGTGTTGTAGGTATAATACTACTGTGTATTGCAGTGACTTGCACATGTAGTAAACTGTGATTCGAAGAAGTTTGCAGAGTCGTAAATATTTAACAGGTTACAAATTATGCACCTGCATGAACGTGAATTATTATGTATTTGATATTTCGTTTTAATTAAAATATTCATACAGGAATTAATATTCGTATATTCATTTGTGAGCGTCCTCTTAACACTAAGCTGTAGTTATTCTTATACATATCAAGGAATACAGTTTAATAAACATTTTGAATAATAATAACTCTGATTTTTTTCGCTGTGTAGAATGCAACACCACATATAGTGGTTACGTTGTATAATAAAACCAGGTACCTACACATAAACAAAAAACAATAAATAATGTGTAACAAACTGTGTAAGCTTTGGCATCACAAGCTGACGCGATTTTTACGGCTAAAAATTTTCGTTGAAAAACTCAAGGCCCTGTCCTAGCTGGCCGCATGATCGCACGATCGTATGATTGCGATGATCGCATGAACGCGGACGCCCTGTTCCAACATATAACATTGTATGAACGTGTCCTAACTGGGCAGATGGACAGACGTAAATTCGATCGTTCGATCGGTGACTTGTTTGAAATGATCGTGTGTCGCTTGTATTGCTCTGTTGTATCGATAATTAATACGACACCTACTTGCCAATAGTTCTTACTAACATTCAAATTTATTTGTTTGCGTTGTCAAGGAAAGTGGACGCGCGATCATGCGATGGCAGTTAGGTCACACAATTTTTCATCGTGCGATCACAATTTTTTTTTATGCCTTCATGCGATTCGCAATCGTGCGACCAGCTAAAACCTGGGTGGTTAGGTATTCTCGTAATCAATCAGTATCAGTTTAAGTTTAAAAACTGCGGTCACGGACCTAAATGCGTTCGAATTTCAAAAAAAAATTATGAATACAAAGTAATTTAAGAACGCGGTCTAGCCCAATCCGTCATTTTAAGAACAAATTTCAGTCAAGTTCGAATTAAGAACGCTACGAGAATACCCCAGCAGGGCCTAACATCACGTGAAATATTTTATCATGCATATGACAAAACCGATCCAACTACTGGAATTATTTTATAGTCGTCTGTAATAATTCTATAGGATATTTCTTGCTATATATATATTATGTGGGACTGTATGGCCTATGAGGAAGTCTTCCCATAAAGATGAACAGTCTATTTGCCGGAAGAACTAGAAAGTCTTGTTGTAATTGTAAACGGTAGATACATATACATAAAATAATTGTTCTGGTTTGTTCGCAGTCAGATTCTTCAGCTTCAGATTATCTTGGAGAACTTTCCACAACTTTATATTAAACGTCATGCTTGGAGCAAAACTAATTAAGCAAACTTCATAGATACATCGGTCTATACTACATTTTATTATTATGTTGTAGGAGCAAACTTTATCCATAAAAATTACAAAAAAAGAACACCCAGTTTGAATAACATTTCATGCTACATGCGACATTGATTCTTACGTTGCTCGTGTTGAAGTTCTAGATTCGTCCGAAAAAGTTTTTATGATACAATATTTCTATGGACGGATTTTCGTACACAATTAGTAAACATGTCACATGGATGGACTAAGCTCACGTTAAAAATGCTAGTTGGATCAGGATTATGTGAAAATTGCCAGATTAAATCTTTTGCAAAGTCGAAATTGCTTCGCAAGAGCAAAATATTACAAATTTTCGTAAGAAAAATACGACAAAAATAAAGATGACATTTGTTTTTTTTTCTTCAGTCTAGAGATTGTACGTGAGATAATGTTTAAACTTTCGAGAAATTAAGATTTTTATTTTCTGAGAAAAAGAAGAGAAAAATAAAGAAGATTCATACGGGATTTAACAAAGAGATAAGCCAGTAAGAGCGTGGTAAGAATACGAATGTGTTAATTTGAACAGAAAAAGTGTTTTTTTTTTGGAGTGGCTTATTAACTGTTTATTAAATTTATTGTGATTTCAAAAAAATGTACAAGAAGCATAAAAGCGTTTGATGATTTATGTACTTACCTATGTGTTAATTTTTACAAAATGTACCTATATGAAATATGAAAACCTACAAATAAAAAGAGAAAGAAAACGATTTCTCTATTTAACCCTCTATTAAACCTAAAACAATGATCTAAGGAAGGGTTGTCACTTTAACTGTACGTTGGTACCTAGGTGTGCAATAGTAACATCCATTATTGAAGACAACAAAGTGAAAACTAAAAATTTGGAAACACTTTGCATATTTTTTACTCATTGTTTATAAGGGAAATCGAAAATATTTTTATTGATTGATGACACGTATTTGCTATTTTTATTTCCTCGTATTCAAAATGTACCTATTTAGTCAAGACATAAGTCCAACATTGACACAAGGGTCCACCTTGTAGTGAATCCCGACGTATGATCAAAAATTACATATTTAATGTTCCATAAATAGCACCACATGTACAAATTTGGGCATGGTGGTCTCGTCGAAATGGAAAATTTTTGACCACATTGGCGTGTAGGTAACTACCAAATTTAGTCAGACAGATTCTAATGAGAACAGCAATATATTTCCAGTTCATAAGTTTTGAATTAATAATTAAGAAAAAAAATATCTACATACATTTTTACTATAAAAAACTTTATTGCTACATACCTAAATTATTTCGCAAGTCGAACTAATAAATGAATATAAACATGAGATTTAAACGAAAAGTTGATATTGAAAACAAAAAATAAAATAAATCTACATAATAATTCAGTAATGTACCTATGTATAATTTTTTTTGTTTATTGGAGCATCACGCTTAAACCGTAGGTTCTGCGTTGGATTTTAATCGTCGTCGATCCTCGTAGGTATATTTATGGTAATCATAGATACAAATTTTTACAATTTCTCAAATATATTTAATGCGATTAATAAAATTATAAAATCTTCATAGTAAAATCTCCGTAAACACAGATGGCCTTCTTTTTAAAACAAAATTACTCGTGTAAATGATGCATGGAACCAAATTTTGACTGAATAAATAAATAAATATTCAAGATTGATTTGAAATAAAAATAAATGTAATTCAAACCATATTACAACACATTTTATAAACATTGAAATGAATGTACATTTGCGGATTACGTTTCGATTAACATTTGAGGTCGGTAAAATAGCTGCCGTTATTTCACATAAAGTTTGTACTAATCCACACATAGAAGGTGTAGGGAATGTAGTTAATATTTAAACCATAGCGAGAGTAAAACTTGCATATTATTATGTAGGTAGGTTCGTATAATATTATCATTAAAGCATTTTTTTACCCTTCGATTGAACAGTGAAATTGAATCAAGTGTGAGATGTAACATATTAACATGCAGTTTTTTTCCATTTGAGTGGCAGATTATAATTTGTCTTCTTTCTTTTCATAAACCTTAAAAGTGTTTGTTAGATATTCATAATATCTAATAATTAAGAATGGTAACACAAGAAATATTCAGATCTTCTTGTTTCCTTCCCCCTCCCTTCCCCATCCTGTACTCACCCATAATTGCAACAAAATTCGATCTCTTCTGCTGTGAACTGTCATCGTGTGCATACATGTATCCGTGAAGTTCTACATAAATACAATTAATTACTCAATATTCCATCAAACTCAGTTAATAAGTTCATCGTCAGTGTAAAAGTGTCTGTGTCATCAAATAATACAAAGCAAACTACAAATATTTAGTGCCGAGAAAGTGAAATACTCAGGTGAGTACATCAGCGTCCTTTACAGTCCTTTATTTCAGTAGTTGTATTATATCTTTTTTAAAGAAAATACTCTACAGTGTCATTCGTCTCTCTTTTTATGAATTGTGAAAGTGTCATTCTTCTTTGTCTGTGCTTATGTCAGTTAAGCAATGAGAAGCTACCTGTAGGGCTGGTACGAGTTTTATCGAAAGCTAATTGCACGCTAAAAAGCGCTTATAAGCGTGCAAATAGTGTTCTAAAATCAAACGATCGAATCATTCGATCATTTTTGTATGGAAATTTTTCGAAACTGAAAAAAGACTTCTTATGCAGCTAATTTCAATAGAATTTGAGTAGGTGCTCCCCATCTCACGTAGGTAGTTTTCTACATTTTGTCGGGACTGAAAAGTTTTCCAACATTGAATGTAGTTTTGATTACACGACAATCAAACATAATTTTCTTAATAATAATGTAGGTATTATGAGGGAGGGTACTTCATGTGAGGGGAGACGATTCTCTCGTCATTTGAAAACTGCAGTTTTTCGACATTTAATCTTCTACTCACTTCACAATTACTACCCTTTAGAAGTACTTCTACCACTCTATTTTCTCCTTCATCTTTTGGGAGCAAAGTGTTTGCCTTCTGCTATCTGCTCTTAGATGCGGACGTCCGAATGACCCTCTAACTCTTGGATGATCTCAAAACAATTTTGTATGAATAGGTATATATCTTTTTTTATAGAAAAAATAACAACTAATGACTCTAACAGTTCAATACTAATGTTAGATTTTCAAATGGAACAAACCACTACGGTCTTACGACCGTCTTCTACTGTTATTTCGAAGGCTGGCTTAGGGTGATCACTTAACGTTAACAACGTTCTCCATTTGGTGGTAATGTTTGTCTCCGAAACAAATTAATCATGAGAATTCTCAACATCTTCAACATGTCGAAAAATCTCATGTATGCAACAAATAGATATTTAATAATAATAAATGAAAGACTGCGACTGCTGTCATATATTTGGCGCCAGGATATAACTATATCCATTTTTGTTACTGTCTCATATTTATTGCCTATTGGCTTTGTTGGTGCACAACGTTCTAATTGTGTCTAGATTCTTGTGGCCTTTTTTCAGGACTAGATCTTACAGAAGTCATTAGTTGTTATTTTTTCTGTAAGATCAGTAATCTTTATTTATGTTGAGAAATTTGAATATAAACAAAGTTTTAAGCTGCTGTTTCATAAACTTACAATGGAACTTACAAGATAAGGGTATTTTAATGTTTACAATATTCATTATGAGACATGCACTGAACCATGTCTTCCTTGGTTGTCTTGGAGAATTTCTCGAATCTCCCAAATATTCCGTGAATAACGCAATAGTATGATCAATTTTGACGCAATAGTATGATCAAAAAAAACTTTTTTTTCTATAGTGTTTTAACTTATTATATTTTATTTAACTTATTTAAACTTAAATTATATGTGAAAGTATTACTAGATCGCTCATTTTACGTGTATTTTTTATAAAAAAAAATCATTTTGGTTTGTAATGGTTTTATATATATGATCGTCCCTGAGAGGATGACTGGCAAATAATTAAAACAAAAAAAATCGGTTCTATATAGTGGGTCTTATTTAGAAAGCCCTACACATCAGGTGTATTTAAAATTATCCATCTTGAAAAGAAAAGAGGTTTTTAATTATTCTATTAAAAAATATCCTCCTAAAATATATAACCTAACTATTGCACAATTAGTTATATTCTTGCTTGTCATGATTTAAAATTCAAAAGTTCAAATTTACTTCTCAGTTTGTTCTGCAATTCGCTTTCAGAAAGTTCATTTAACTATACAACTGTAGTAGAGTCATTGGACAGAGAGTAACTAATAGATTTTTTGCAGTTTTCCAGTTTTAATGTTCTCTATTATAAAACACTCTCAACATAGAACGCTCGTTGTATTTTGAAATAATAATCTTCCCTCTCCCCCGACACTTCCCCCTCCCCTAGACTCCCCTTCAGTCCTCACAGGGTGCGATGATGGTTGATGGAGATCATGAATAGGCCATGATTGCGGTATATGTATGAGCAGCGCTTCTCTGCAAACCCTAACTTTATTAATTTTTTTAGTTCATCATAACTACATACACATACTAACACAAAGAATTTAAATACACTCGTATAAAGGAGAGGAGAGAAAAAATCTTTTGATTAGGCCTTTTTGTGTCTGATATGTTCAAGTAATTTGAAGCATGTTCAAATTTTACTCATCTTTATACGTAATGTACCTATGTATATCAAATACAGGCTTTTTGTATACCTTTGATAAACATTATTTTGATTTTTTACTGGACTTGTGGTATACATAGTGAGGAATTTATTGAAATTACACTTAATATTTGCAAGAAAATGAAAGTCCTTTCTAGGAGACGTCTATGTTAAAAGTGATTAGTTGGTATGGATCGAAAGTATGTAGGTAGCTTTTATCATTTCTGAAATAACTCGCAATAAAATATCCTTACAATATCTAGATTCTAGGTAGGAGAGTAAACTTTGCATATTCTAAGTATGTCCTACGTTAAGGAAATAAAAACGAGCATCAAACAATGTTAAATCTAGCATTAAAATAAAATGCCCATTGATATCTACGTATTAACAGGTCTCTGATAAAACTACTCTGACCGACTTAGGGCTAGTGAAGTAAATATTGGACCTGTTCGAGGTATAGTGAGCCTTCAAAGAACGTGATTGCCAACTTCGGGGAAATTTTATAGGCCACAAGGAGAAGAAGAAGAATAATATAACTCTGAAAAACTGAGAAATTTTTCTCAAAAAGAAAGTGTCAAAAAGTGACAATACCAGAAAATACACTTTTTACAGCCAAAATACCATAAAACAGCAAGTAAGTAACGATAATAATTTAACAAAATTATTAGTATGTATTGAAGACATTCCAAAATCGCAATTGCCCTAAATATTAATTTCGCAAACATGAAAACTGAAATTGGTGAAGTCTTAATACTTATTTTTTTTAAATACACTAAATATAATCTTCTAATCTTTCGCCAAATACATGACAGCAGTCGCAGTCTTTAAATTTGGTTGTCTCTCTTTTTCTCAATAATTTCCAACTTTTATCTCTATTTTTCATTTATTATTAAATTTCTACTTGTTGCATACATGAAATTTTTCGACATTATGAACATGTTGAGAATTCTCATGATAAGGATTTTCGGAGACAAACATTACCACCTAATGGCGAACGTTGTTAACGTAAAGTGATCACACTAAGCCAGCATTCGAAATGACAGTAGAAGACGGTCGTAAGCCCGTAGTGGTTTGTTCCATTTAAAAATCGAACATTAATTATGAATTGTTAGAGTCATTAGTTGTTCGTTTTTCTTTCTAATCTTTCACCCTAAGCTACTTAAAGCATGTGTCGTGAAAGAGGAAGATAGTCGACATCTGAGGTCGAACCCACGAACTCCGCATGAAGAGTAGCACTAGTTTTTGATGATCGAATATCGAAACGATCATCGAAAGAGTTTCGAAAAATTTCGGTACAAAAATGATCGAATGATTCGATCGATAATAAGCGTTAATTAGCGTGCAAATAGCTTTCAATAAAACTCGTATAGTAGCCCCATAGTACTATCAACCACTTACTAATTGAAATAAACTAGTTGCATGTATACATGAGATCCAACTGTCGATGGCCTGAGTCGGTATGTTCTTTGTATGAAACGATGTCGTCTATAAATTAAATTTTTACAAAAATTGTTAAGAAAAGTTTGATATGTACTGATATAATGTATATATTTTTTATAGAAAATTAAATTATCTAGTTGATATGTTTCGGCGTTTTTCTATATTTTTTTTTAAATTCTGAAATATAGGCATTGAAACTCGTAAATTTTTCATAAAAAAATATTTTTCTTTATACAAAAAAAGTTTGAAAACCATGGAACTTTTTCATTAAATTCAATTTGAGATATTGTATTTTTCTATATACATACACATTTTTAGGGTTCTAGCTTTTATAGTTTTCGAGATATATGCAAAAATTAAGTAAAAATTCAAAGGTTGATTACCCCTGACTGAAAGAAAATTTAAAAATTCTGAGTATAAAAGATTTGTAGGCTTAGAGTATTAAATATTTTCTGAAATTTAAGGATCTGTGCATCTAGCGAATCAAAAGTTATAAGGGACGGACGGACACACACACACACAGACACACCCTCACACACCCTCACACACACACACACACACACACTTTCTGAGTAAATCCATATATGGAATATATATGCTGTGAAGCCTCTATGTTGGTGTTTTTTGTCGTCAAAGTTTGAAAAACCGTTTAAAATGTAGACCTGGCCATATACAAATCTCACGTATCTTGGCTTGATACTGCCGATCTGTCTCGAGAAATAATTTCTCTTCAACAAATCGACAGTTGGAATATCCGCTTAACGGTTAAAAATTCTCATTTTCAGTCTCTTAAAACTTGTTTCATCAATTTTGTATATTTTTATTCAATTATGTAATCTCAGCTATACGCTGGTGGTTAAATCAAGATGCGGGCTTTTGATCTTTTAATGATGTTCTATTGCATAATTTTCAGAAACCGCCTGACTAGTGAGCATGTGCCTATAGTATGACGTATGATAGTTTTTGGAGACTGGTGTACGTGTTTTTATTTATATTTAGTTGTTGAAGTGAGGTGTGTTATGATTTTGGAATTATTTCGGTTGATGATATTATGATATTGGTAGGTACTATTGTTACTAGGCTTTGGAGCCTCTTCTCCTTAATTTCGTCGGCAAGAAAGATACCGATATTATTTTTTAATCCTTTCGTCGTGTTTTTTTTTCTGTAGGTTTTCGTAGGTATTACAATAAATTAACAATATCAGTCAAATGCTTTTTAAATATGCATAGGACTGTAGTTTTATTCAACATTATTTCAATTTAACACAAAAAATTCAAACTTGAGTAATTCGTAATAAAATAAAGCTATATACCTACCAAATTATCAACTGTGTGAACTGTTGGTTTATAAATAAATAAATAAATATAGCTTCATTGATTCAAATTACTATGTGGCAACAGTAGTTTTGACAGTTTAAAGGGCGGACTTATCCCGAAGGATCTCTCCTAGCCAACCCAGTTTATTTTTTTACATTTTTTTTCTGTTTTAAATGTTTTGAATATACAATAAACATAATTTCTTTGTTTTTAATTTTTAAAAAATAAGCCAATTAGTTTTAAATAAAATTAAAAATAAACACAACACAAAATGTTGATAAAATATAATTTTTATAAATTAAAAAATTAATCATTATTACACCGCTAAGAATTCGGAAGGAAATTAATAATAATAATTGACTGTACGTTTTATAAGAGTGAAAATTATTCTTTTTATCCCTTTCAATATTAATATTTCATTAAGGGGTGGTGGACGGTGGAAGTAGGAGGGGGCCGCCAAGGGGGTTTGCTGGCCCCCCTACCTTTAATAATACCGTTCTTTTTCTGAATAATATAATGAAGGAAGTCCGAATTACATCCAGCCGTTCAAATTGGAATCGGGTATTATCAAACTGATTGTCAACTATTGTTGGGATCTTTACACTATCTTCCACCAAACAAAACAGTCCACCCCAAAACTCGATCCATTCTGTCATAATACTTCCATCAGGGTATATTTCATTGTAATGGTTGAAAAAAAAACTCAAAAGTTTCACATCTGTCAAAACAAAAGACAATCATTTGGGATGTTTAAGACTCTTTGTATTTCAAAATGTAACTGTTTACAAATACGAATAGGTATATTTCGAATTAAATGCCTTAAAAATCAAACTATGTAGTCTACTTCGAATATTAATTCGTTTTCTGGATCGGCTATTTTCAGGTTGGCTTTTAAAAAATATAGTTTGGTACATATAATATTAATTCTTAATTTTTTGATATAAGGCCATGTCAAATGGCAAAATTACAAATCCATTTTATGTATCTACCGGCTAGTTTACAAGTATATAGGTTCCTAACCAACTCGTTTTGCTTTAATACTTAAAACCTCATTTTTTTACCTGCTTTTATTCCTTGAACTTCAGCAGACATAATATGTACCTACATCACAGGTGACGGTATTAAATATTCAAAAGAAAAAAAGATACTTTGTAATGTAATATAACATTTAAAAAAAAATGCTCATTTTTATTCTATGTGAAGAGAATCAGTGACAACCCCCCGTTGCGATCCTCGTCTTTATTGTTATTGTTTTGAAAATAATTAAAAAATAAAGTCGAGAATGGACCGTTAATTAGAGAGCCTTAAGGGACATTTGGAAACAGACAGTTCGGTATTTGAATATTAATGATTTTTTTTTTAAATATTCTTTATTCGTTTTATTTTCATCGTTACCGGTACAAGTTCCTTTTTTTCCAACAGGCAGAAATTAATTAATTCTTGATAGGTAACTGTACTTACAAATTACTACCTACATATTTTATTTTTTTTTTCGCATTTATTTCATTTAGAAAAAATGATATCTGTCAGAGAAACAAATTAATAAAATATCCATTATCACTTTGAACCTCTCCATTTGAACACAATGATGCTTCACTCTTTATTGGATTTCAAATGAAACGGAGCTTGTGTTTTATTTTTAACAGAGCTTATAATTTTATTAAGCAGTCAAGAGCTATTGATATTCATTTAATAGGAAAATAATTGCACCCCCCTATACATAAAATTCCAATATAAGAGAGTTTTTAATAAAATACGATAGCTACCTACTTAACTTGTATGTATATTACTAGTTTTCCTGACAGACGTTGTCCTGTAGCCCTTAATATGAATATTCATTTCCCTATATTTGAATGTCAAAAAAAAATATTTACGAAAGCTTGAAAGAAATTCTATCAAAAATCTGCGTATCAATGTTTTGAAACTAAATGGTTGTCAAGTAGATAAAAATGGTGTTGTTAGGGATTTTTTTTATAGATGGCGTTGTTTTCAGTGAATCCGTTCCATACTAACTTTACTATCATATTTTATATTTCTTATGCATTTTTCAACTTTTTTATAGTTATTCTGTTATCCGGAGCGGAGAAGAATCCAATAAATCAAACATCGGAAGAATCTGTTCAGCCGATCTCGAGTTATAAGTGTTCGCACTTATCCGACTTTATATTAGGTATAGATTTTTATATTATAGATTATTGAAAATTTTGTCCTGATTCGTAAGTTATCCGACCAGATATTCTGTTCCGAATTTTAAACATTTTTATTTTGCAAAACTTATGCGAGACAAGCACAAAGTATTCTACGTTTATCCCTTTCACTGCCGGCAGTAAAATAATGAAAGAGAGAGAGATAGTTTATAAACTTGCCATTTAGTTTCATTAAACGTAGCTTGGATACCGCTCTAAACAAGACTACCACTGAAATAAAATGGATGAACTAAGTAAAAAAATTAAATTCAATAACATTTGAAATGTTAGTATTAAGTAGGTACCTAAGTAATATTGAAACTTAGATTTTTAAAATATAATTAAATATAAAATATAATAAATAAATAAATTTTTAATAACCTAATGTGTTTATTAAATAATATAATCTCATAATGATTCTATCTATGGAAAAAAAATGTATCGACTAATAAACGCTATCTGGTACAAAAACACGTTTCCTACTTTACACGTAATACAAATGATTTATGCAGGCTGCGTTTCCTGGAGCACATTCAATACTAAATATTTATTAGTGACATGGTGATGTACAGATCTGTCTTGAGTTTGTTGTTGCCGTCCATTTGTGGTGAATGTTCAGGGGACGTGCTCGAAATGCCGGAGCGCTCCCTATCTCCCGGCACTAGACTTCTACAAAACTATGTACGGAAACCCCCAAGGGCACTTGGACACCATATTGTCTAACCGTGTCGACTGCTGTCGAGTTCATCCCCATTGAATACAAAAAATGAGTCATGTGCATATTTGATTACACGCAAAATTAGGCTAGTGTGATACGTCGAATTATAAATAAATTTTGCTTACACTTAAATTTACATAAAACTAATGTTTTGTGTGCGACGACGACGCACCGCAATATACTAGGAGAAACTTCAGTATCCCCGCAGATCATACTTACAAATAATACATCAATACAATAACGATAGAACTTCATGTTTGTTATAGACCACAATGCATCTTTAGGTTTGTACGTAATTGTTCTATGATAACTTTGTTATTCTGATTTGATGTAGACAACAAGCTATTGTGTTAAGGGATTGATTTTCTTCTTACTAGTGTCCGAAACAGGATTTTCTACCGAAACCGAATCTTCGGTATTAGTCTCAGTTTCGGCCGAAACCGAAACCGAAACTTTTTAGACATGTTAAAAATCTATTGTTTCCTGAAGTTTGGCTTATTTTTATTATTTTTACACCAATAGGTACAGACAGTTAACACAATATATTCAACGAAATAGAAAACAACAATAATGGAAGAAAGTGATTTTTTTGCCTAAAACTAACAAAAATTAACCTACATGTTATTATTAGTAATTAACTTTAGTATTCGTAATTTAAAAGTCTAATATTGTATGCTAAAAAAGCAGTTTCTATACATTTTCACCAAGCAGGTTTCTCCGACGATCTGCGTATATTTGTCCAGCGGCACTAAAAAACTGCTCGCTTGGAACACTTGCGGGAGGAGCAGAAAGTTACTTTAAGATCGCTTTTCTCAGGATAGGATATGGACTGCTGTTCCAATAAGTATATATTATGTCGGCATAACGTTGCAATAATGGTTCCGCTAGGAAAGACTGATTTTTTTCTTTCAAAACATTTCGATCCAAATAGGCTCTTCTAGAAAGTTCTGGAATCTTATAGAACATTCTACGATCCAACACGAACAGCCACGAAGTCAGCCGAACGACGCGCAATAATTCACGAACGCGGAGTCTCGGTTTTGCCGAAGGTTCGGCAGATTTTATGCCGAAACCGAAACTGATGCCGAAACTCTATTTTTTTGCCGAAGCTTGCCGAAACCGAAACCGAACCTTCGGTCAGTCACTACTTGTTGCTAAAAAGTTAATGAAATAAAAATCTCTAGTCACGAAAAATGACCACTCAGAGATAAACAGTCTAGTAATGAAGATCAAATTCCTGAACTATGTTAGCTTAAGGCTTGATTGAAAGCTATTTTTTTGTAACTATACCTATAATAATTATAATATAAATTTTGAGATAGATTTGCATAATATTAAAATAGTTTTTCTAAAAATAAATATTATATTTAGGTACTACATTTCTATTTACTTTTGTAAGTTTATTGTACCCATTTATGAATTAAAAGTGAAAATTTGTTCCAGATTGTACAGTTTAATAATAATAAAAAACTATAGTTGCGTTTAGAGACTATCTTCCAATCGCGCATAGCTCATTAAAAATTGGGAAAAATCAATTAGTGAATTTGATGAGTTATGTAAAGAATCTCCTGTGGTGATTTGATATTTTTTTTAACCATCACGCCGTGTCCCGTACGGGGTAGGCAGAGAGAACGGATCTCCACTCTTTTCTATCCAAGCACACATCTTTCGCTTTTTCCACCGACATACCATTTCTCATACAACCTCTCCTATTTCTCTTACTTCTGATCTGGCCTTCCTTGAGGACGGAATCGATCCACGTCATTCTGGGTCGGCCACGCTTTCTTAAACCTTTCCTTTCAGCCTTTTGAATTCTTGAATTCTTTTTGTCATTCTGTTTGCAGTCATTCTTTCCACGTGCCCAAGCCATCTCAACACTTACCATCCGAAGGAATGCGGTATGGAAGTAAAAGTTCATGATGATTTTATAAGAAAATACAGTTGTGCATGCGCTCGGGACTCGATACAATTTGTGTGAAAGTGTAACTGTGTTTCCTTTTGAATCATTTTTACTCGAATTTGTTTAAGCCTTGATTAGTAGTGGAATCATTTTCTTCTTCTACTGGTGAGTTATGTGTCAAGTTTCAATCGGTGGAACGTATTCCCAAACAGCAATTTGACTGCTTTGTACAGACACCAATGATTTATTGCCTGAGATATGTTTTTGTCCAAACTATGACATCCATATCATCTTTTCTCTGTTGATATCGGTCAAGTTTGTATAAAATTTACCTCAAAATCGAAGACTTTGATTTAAAAATATCATCTAAGACTTAGATTTACAAGACCCACTGAAAACACTAAATTGTTTGACAATAATTTCGTTGAGGTTTGTTGGAACTGTAGCCCTAGTATAAGTTTTCGATGATCAAATATCGAAACGATCATCGAAAGAGTTTCGAAAAAAAATCATACTAAAATAATCGAATGATTCGATCGTTTGGTTTTAGAACACTAATTGCACGCTAATAAGCGCTTATTTGCGTACAATTAGCTTTCGATAAAACTCGTACTAGCCCCACTGTATTGTTCGGGTATATGATATGCTAGTAAAATTTAGCCTAAGTAAATACGTAGGTATTTACATCAGAAATTTCATGTACACGGTGCAGTGAACTGTCGCTTGAACTCCAATTCCTCTCTGGCCGATAAATTATTATTGAGGATTCGTTTTAACAGTGGTCCATGTCAGAAAACAAAATTACTTTTTTTTAAATATTGAGGGATTTTTTGACTCATGTCTTCAATTAGTACGTTTGTTATGATCGGTTTAGTCGCTCAAAATCTGTTCTAAGAAATCTTACAGGTGGAGGTCCGAAAGATAAGAAACAATAGATATGGTTTTTACATGGCGGCAGCTTATAGCTAGGAAGGTCTTTTGTTTAATTTTAAATCTATAGGATTTCTCAGGAAACGGGTTTTTTTTTATGCTTCGAAACACCGTAGATAAGAGTAGCTCTTGAGTGCATGTTATTGTTTGGCGGAATGAAAAAAACCCTTGTAATAATAAAATATAGAATATAATAAGAGGTTGTTATGGCAAATATAATTGTTTAGAATTTAGATGGTATTGTATTTCGATTATCAAATTATGTACCTATGTAGTTGTAACTGTAAATTAACAGAAGTAGGTATGTTGTTGTTCTATAATAGACTATGGTTTAAACAAGACTTAAATACTGAATAAATAATGTGTAGAGATTATAATGTTGTTTTGAAATGATAAATTATAACACATATGCTTAAGGAGTAATATAAGATATTATAGACTATAAGATTAATTATGCATTAAGGCATGCTAGCTTAATTACTGATAAGCATCTTAATTAAGAAGGAATATACCTATGTGTAGGTTAAGAATTACCTAAAATAGAATTGATTAATGGCCAACATTAGTAATAAGATTAATAATAATTAATATTAAGACAATTATTGAACATGTCTAGTATATAAGATTTCCATGTACAATTATATTCGTAAGGTTGTAATTAATTTTAAGAATTAAGCTTTCAAAAGATTATTATTAAGAGATGTATTAAAGTTAGGTTTATCATAAGACTAACATATCGGTCAAGACAAAGAAAGATGTATTAATTACTAGGTATATGAAAGATTCATAAATTAAAAACTATGTATAATTATTTCATTATAAGTTGTTCGCGCGTAGACAATTTGTAGCAATTATAAAAACAATTACCCTGTCTCCCTCGCACACTACATCACAGGCGCCTCCACCAATAAGATCATACTTTGACTCCATTTTTTCCCCCTTCCTTGTCCTGACTCCGCCTCTCGGAAGCTTTCTTAAAAATAGCTGTATGGCACGGCGAGCCCTCATAACACGCTTACACGTAGCTGCACGCATTTAGACTTACACTGCTAACGCTTGCCTGTGTTGTTTTAGAGTTTGACGTAGTATTGACGACAGTATACGTAGAGTTATTGTAAAATAATTAGTTATTCGGTGGAAGTGATTTTGGGTTTATATTGGGAAATAAGCGTAGAGTGGTGTCGGGTATACTGTAATCGCGTAGTGACGTATTAAAGTAAACAAGTAGAGATCAATAGTTATTAGTGCTTGAGTGTGTTTGCTCTTAGTGTTTAAATAAATAATAATTGTTGTGTAGTGATATCTACTGGGATTAATTGGCTGGTTGCAGTAGAGGTTTGAGTATCTTAGTTTACTAACCATACAATTTGTTCATTCCCAAGTTCGTATTATATGAGGATTTAAATTTTGCTTGTTTTGTTTTGCTAGTTACACAGTCGTGTGACAATTAAATTAAATTCACTAGAAGAGCCTCTGAAAGGATTACTCAGAGGGGTCAGGGAGGGCATTCCTCACACAATACCTCCCACGGGTTTTAGTATACTAACCGAAGTAGTTTGAAATTTTTCTGTTTGTTTCGCTTATAGGTATTGCATAATATTTTCATGTTTTTTTGTCTCCCGAGCCCTATAGGCATAACAACTTGGCGCCAACGTGTGTTTAGTTATATATTAAGCATTGACGAATTCACCCTGAGACGAGTCTTCAATTTTTATTATTTTTATAGTGATTTTTTGTAGAAATTTCGAATATTTGAACACGTGGAGACCACGCGGTTTATACTAGAATCCAATAAGAGTTGTCTTACTATCCGTCAATTTCATTAGTTTAAATCCTATTTTACATCGACAAGTAAAATGATTATTTTCAATTGGTTCGAGTTATTACTACGTGTTTGTAAACTCTTTATTTTCGCGGTGGTCACGAGAAATGGGGCTGCATCGGCAGGTTCGTTAGGCGTTGACGAAACGCCACCCATTTCGTCACATGACGAGGATGACCATAATGTGCCACCAGCTGACACATTAGAAACGAGGGATAGGAATTTTGATTCAAGACCGCAGATCGTTTATGTGAGAGATGAAGTTCTCAATGAGAACTTCTTCTTTAGCGGGTTACCTCAAGAATGTCCGAAGGCATTTATCGCGGATTGCCAAGAGTATTTTGCTCTTCGGAACATTAGGGAATCGGAGAAAGTCAGGTTGGCTGCTCTGAAACTTCGCGGTGACGTCAAGACCTGGTGGACCAGCCGTGGAAATGGGTTGCTGAGATGGTCGGCCTTCAGCGCTCTTTTGTTGCAAAGGTATGGGATCGAAAATAACAGACTGGCATTGACTGGCCACTTACTCTCACATAAACAGCAAGATAATGAGTCTGGTTCGTCATTTTTAAGTAGAAAGACGAAAGTTTATGACCGGGTTTATGGCAACGATGTTATTTATTCCGCTGAATTTGCTTTCCATCTATTAAATTTGATGCTGCCACGTTACACCAATGTTCTGCGTAGAGAATTCACCAAAGATGACATCACGTTTGACAGTTTGGAGAACCGCGTCTCTGAAATTGATTTCCCGACAGAATTAGTATACCCTGTAATAAATAATGAGCCACAACAAGCGACACATCAGCCTCAAAGGCGTAGTAGCATTTCGTGTTATAACTGCAACGGGCAGCATGTTCAGAGGAATTGTCCATTGACTAGGAATAGGAACGATAGGGCTTTTGATAATAGGAATAGCGACGGACAGTTCCATAGGCAGAGAAATAATAATAATAGAGGAAATTTCCAGTCAAGTAGGCAGGGCAATAATAATTATCAGTCAGGTAACTTTAGAAACACGAACAATAATAACTTCAATCAGGCGAGGAATTTTGAAAATAGGGGTAATCAAAATAGAAATAGCTTTAGAATGGACAGTAGAAATAACAATGGATCTAATAGTCAGGATAGGAATAGAAATACGTTTAATAATAACAGGCAGGATAGTAATAATTTTAACAATAATCAATCAAGGAATAATAATAACTGGAATAGAAATGGGCAAGGACAGGATAGAAATAATTGGAATCAAAACAGGGGTAGGCAAAACGGAAACCAGAACGCTAATTTAAACGCTCAAGGCCCTGGACGGAACGCCGGATCAAAGCCGTCTCAGGGCAATCACTAGAAAACGGATTAGAACATAGGGAGGTTGAATCAGAGTTACGACCGACTATTCAACCTGTAGCAAAGGTCCTTGATAATGATGTGAAGCTTAGGTCTAGAAACATAGTTTCTAAACCAATTTCTAATAATAATGAAACGTTAGATGAGGTGCTAATATGGGAAGATACGGGCGAAAGTAGTGATGGGCCAGTCGAGGTTCAAGCGTTGTTACATCGTGAAGGTAATGGTAAAGATGTTGAGCGCGATAATTTTAGACTTTTGAGTTCAAGTTCCGAAGAGATAGAGAGTCCACAACGCGATAGAGATAGACAAAGGTTATCAGATGTAGATTTAGATGCGATAGAATTTTTTGAAGAACCGCAGTGTGTAACTATTGTAGATTCGGGAACGCCATTACTCCCGCGTATTAGAGTGTCGTTTAATAATATAGAATGTACGGCTTTGGTGGACTCTGCGTCGTCGTATAATATTGTATGTAGCCGGTTAGTTAGAAATTTGAATAAGCAACAGACCCATATAGACAAATTATATTTAGCAGAACAAGGCGTTTACATGGAGGTAACGGCTAGACTTGAGACAAATATTTTAGTTCAGGGTATAGAGGTTATTTGTGAGTTTTTAGTCGTAGATAAGCTTAGGGATGATGTTATTCTCGGAGTGCCGTGGATGACGTCACAAAAGTGCGTTATAGATTTTCATAGGGGTTGCCTTCATTTCGGTAGAGTAGAAAGAGTGACGACGCATTTGATACCGGTACGTGGGGAAATGAAGTGTGATGTCGAATTGCCAGAGTTGCAATCCGATATACCTCGCGGACACCGAGAGAGTCTTATAGGTATTTTAAATGATTTTAAAGAGGTATTTCTTCCATATTCTGGCCCTGCTCCGCTACAAACTCACGAGATTAAGCTGAAAGATGCACGCCCGATTCGTTTACCTCCGTATAGGCTCTCTGATGAGAAAAAGAAGCATCTCTTGGCCCAGCTGGAAGGCATGCTGGCTGATGGCGTGATCGAAAGCAGTAGATCATGTTATAGTTTTCCGGTAGTTATGGTCCCCAAGCGAGGGAAGGATGAATATCGCTTTTGTGTAGATTATCGTAAACTCAACGACGTCACTGAGAACGAGCCATCACATTTACCCATTATTCATGAAACGTTAAAAGATTTAGGTAACGCGAAATATTTCTCGTCATTTGATTTACAGAAAGGCTATTGGCAGATCCCAATGTCTGAAGATTGTAAACACTTAACCGCTTTTTCAACCCCTGACGGAGCTTGCTATCAATTTAGAGTTATGCCCTTCGGTTTGAAAGGTTCCCCAGGAACATTTCAACGGATAATGAGTCAAGAGGTCTTGGCTGGATATCTACGTGATTTTTGCCTTGTTTATCTCGATGATGTGATCGTTTATTCTAAAGATTGGGCTTCACATATGTATCATTTGAGATTAGTTTAAGAACGGTTACAGCAGTATAATTTGCGGTGCGCTTCAGATAAGTGCAGGATCGGTACCACAGAATTAGAATTTTTAGGTCACGTAGTTTCGGCTAGTGGTAACCATCCCCAGAAGTTACATGCAATCTCCATTGCAAACTTCCCAGTGCCTACTTCAAGAAAGAAGTTGAGGTCCTTCCTCGGCTTATCGAATTGGTTGCGCGAGTATCTTTATCGTTTTGCAGAGATAGCAGCTCCATTAACTGATTTGTTGAGCACGAAGAGGCCATTCAAATGGAATGCCTCAGCACAAAATGCAATGGATAGCATTAAAATTGCTATAAGTAGGCCACTCTCCCTATGCAGGCCAGATTTCGAGAGGCAATTCGTATTGCAAACAGATGCCAGCAAGTTCGGCGTTGCCGCCGTTCTATATCACGAGCGACCTGATGGCGGTCGTGATATTGTCTCTTACGCTAGTGCTCGTTTTTCTGATGCAGAAAAACGCTGGCATTCGAACGAACAAGAAGCATTCGCGGCTGTTTGGGCGATAAAGAAATATCGTCAGTATTTGGAAGGTACACATTTCATCCTACGTACAGATAACAAAGCGTTGACATGGTTAGAACGGGTCAAAGATGAAAGAGCTAAGTTAACTAGGTGGGCATTGTTATTACAGGAGTTTAATTTTACGTTAGAACACTGCCCAGGTAGGAAAAATGAGTTACCAGATTTCTTGTCGAGGAATCCGGCCGAATCTAATATCACTGAAGATATTGATTCGTTAGATAGGGGAATGTACCCCAATGTTAGCCAGGAGGGCTGGAAAGCAGATAGAGGTCTACCTCAGGTGACGCTCATTGGGAACGGTCTGGATCTTCGGGACGCTGAAGATCAGCAGTCTGGAAAACTGGCAGATCGTGTGCGTGGGGCCCAACGCACCGATCAGCGGTTGTCTCGAATGATAAACCATTTGGAAAGCTTACTTTCTGCCAACAGTCCACCAACAAATGCCCGTGATAGGCATTGGTTGGAGATATATAAATTAATTGATGGTTACTTATATAGACAGGTTAGCGGAGATTCAGTTCCGAAACTGATTGTACCGAAATTTATGATCCCTCACGTTTTAAATTTTTATCATAACAGTAGGCATGCTGGCCACCCTGGTGAAAGGGAAACGCTTAGAGCGACTCGGAGATATTTTATCTGGCCAGGCATAAATAGAGACGCGAAAAGGTTTGTCAAGAGATGTATGACTTGTGCTCAAGCAAGAGCGTTACCAAGTCGTCCACGCGCGCCTTTAGGATCATCGGTAGCACAAAATCCTTTTGAGATTTTAGCTATTGACTTGATGGGCCCATACCCTAGATCAGCTAAGGGGAATACGGTTTTATTAGTAGTTACAGATATGTTTACAAAATGGGTAGAAGCATTTCCTATGCGATCGGGGAGAGCACCACAGATTGTAGGCTTGTTAGAGAAAGAGATTTTTTCACGGTATGGGTATCCTAGGGCTATTCTCTCAGACAACGGACCACAGTTTAGTCACGAGTCCTGGAACTCGGCAATGGATAGGTGGCAATGCCAGCATTGGACCACAGCGATTTACCTACCCCGTGCTAACATAACAGAACGCCGAAATCAAGAGTTAAAAAAATTGCTCCGTGTTCACCTATTAGGGCGTGAACACAAGCGTTGGGATGAGCACGTAAGCTCAATTTTAGAGTCAATTAGGGGAAGACGTAACGACGCGTCGGGAATGACTCCAAGCCAAGCTCTATTTGGCTACGAAATTAAACGACCTGGCGAATGGTCGTCGGTAGCCCCAAATACTAATCCGGAAAGATCAAATAGATTAGATATAAATAAAAATATTCGTCAAAACCAGGACCGGTATAGAAGTAAATACGCCCAGACCAACGGAAAGGTCCCTGGTTATGTCACTGGACAGAAGGTTATGTTGAGAGAACATCCACTCTCAAAACGCATAGCGGGTTTTCATGCTGGGTTTGCACCAAAATACTCAGGTCCTTATACGGTTCTATTACCAGTAGGACGGGGAAACGTTTACTGGATAGATCGTAAAGGAAAACCTATTAAAGTACATTCAGACGAATTAAATTTAGCCCCTGTTCAACAGGAAGAGGTCCAGGAAACTGAACCTTAAATTAAAGTTTGAGTTTCTTATCGATCGGAATATAGGCTAAGTAGTGAAGTAAAATAAGTTATATTAGAAATATAGGACATAGTTAGAAATTATATATTATAAAAAAAAAAAAAAAAAAAACAAAAAAAAAAATATACAAAAAAAAAAAATATATACAAAAACAAAAAAAAAAAAAAAAAAGAAAAGAGGTTGTGGGTAGAACTTAGAAGTATATAGTTGGTAGTGGTAAATACGTTTAAAACATATATAGAATTGTAGTTAATGTTGGTGTTGGATGTTTTTTTATTTTAAACTAGGATAACTGGCTTATACATTCACAGCTATCCTAGATATTACCATTGAATGTATTGGCGCCCTAGAAGGTTATATTAAGTTAGTTTACAGCTTTAGAAATAACAGATTTTGAACGTTTAAGAGGGGGCGGATGTTATGATCGGTTTAGTCGCTCAAAATCTGTTCTAAGAAATCTTACAGGTGGAGGTCCGAAAGATAAGAAACAATAGATATGGTTTTTACATGGCGGCAGCTTATAGCTAGGAAGGTCTTTTGTTTAATTTTAAATCTATAGGATTTCTCAGGAAACGGGTTTTTTTTTATGCTTCGAAACACCGTAGATAAGAGTAGCTCTTGAGTGCATGTTATTGTTTGGCGGAATGAAAAAAACCCTTGTAATAATAAAATATAGAATATAATAAGAGGTTGTTATGGCAAATATAATTGTTTAGAATTTAGATGGTATTGTATTTCGATTATCAAATTATGTACCTATGTAGTTGTAACTGTAAATTAACAGAAGTAGGTATGTTGTTGTTCTATAATAGACTATGGTTTAAACAAGACTTAAATACTGAATAAATAATGTGTAGAGATTATAATGTTGTTTTGAAATGATAAATTATAACACATATGCTTAAGGAGTAATATAAGATATTATAGACTATAAGATTAATTATGCATTAAGGCATGCTAGCTTAATTACTGATAAGCATCTTAATTAAGAAGGAATATACCTATGTGTAGGTTAAGAATTACCTAAAATAGAATTGATTAATGGCCAACATTAGTAATAAGATTAATAATAATTAATATTAAGACAATTATTGAACATGTCTAGTATATAAGATTTCCATGTACAATTATATTCGTAAGGTTGTAATTAATTTTAAGAATTAAGCTTTCAAAAGATTATTATTAAGAGATGTATTAAAGTTAGGTTTATCATAAGACTAACATATCGGTCAAGACAAAGAAAGATGTATTAATTACTAGGTATATGAAAGATTCATAAATTAAAAACTATGTATAATTATTTCATTATAAGTTGTTCGCGCGTAGACAATTTGTAGCAATTATAAAAACAATTACCCTGTCTCCCTCGCACACTACATCACAGGCGCCTCCACCAATAAGATCATACTTTGACTCCATTTTTTCCCCCTTCCTTGTCCTGACTCCGCCTCTCGGAAGCTTTCTTAAAAATAGCTGTATGGCACGGCGAGCCCTCATAACACGCTTACACGTAGCTGCACGCATTTAGACTTACACTGCTAACGCTTGCCTGTGTTGTTTTAGAGTTTGACGTAGTATTGACGACAGTATACGTAGAGTTATTGTAAAATAATTAGTTATTCGGTGGAAGTGATTTTGGGTTTATATTGGGAAATAAGCGTAGAGTGGTGTCGGGTATACTGTAATCGCGTAGTGACGTATTAAAGTAAACAAGTAGAGATCAATAGTTATTAGTGCTTGAGTGTGTTTGCTCTTAGTGTTTAAATAAATAATAATTGTTGTGTAGTGATATCTACTGGGATTAATTGGCTGGTTGCAGTAGAGGTTTGAGTATCTTAGTTTACTAACCATACAATTTGTTCATTCCCAAGTTCGTATTATATGAGGATTTAAATTTTGCTTGTTTTGTTTTGCTAGTTACACAGTCGTGTGACAATTAAATTAAATTCACTAGAAGAGCCTCTGAAAGGATTACTCAGAGGGGTCAGGGAGGGCATTCCTCACACAATACCTCCCACGGGTTTTAGTATACTAACCGAAGTAGTTTGAAATTTTTCTGTTTGTTTCGCTTATAGGTATTGCATAATATTTTCATGTTTTTTTGTCTCCCGAGCCCTATAGGCATAACACGTTCAACTAAACTGGATTCTCTTCTCCCTTTCCTCGAGCACCAATTGATTTAATGTGAGCTTCAAATTATTGGTTCTACTTATTATTGTAAATTAATGTTTTATTTGCTCAGTAATTTCATAATTATTATTTATTTATCGTATGGTCATATGTGGATAAACCATGTCCTGCAGTGCCATCTGTCGAGGAACTCGCCAGGCTTTACATCTTTCAGGATTCAGCGCAGTGCGTCAAGGTCGCATCGAATTAAGGGTAGTTCGATGCAGACCGTAGCCCACTGGGGGCGCTAGTATCGACGCTGCGCGGGTCCTGAAAGAGGGGCTTGATTGCGGGAGAGTGGAGCGGGGTAATGCACCTGGATCAATTATATTTTGAATGTATAGAATCACTTGCCCGTAAGAATCGGACCAATAAATACGTCACGAAGATTGCGTCTTTTTCTACCTGCACATCCTGAGACAGCCATGGCCGCTTACCCCGAAGAGAGAACGGGGAAGCGCGTCCATTTTTGGTGCACGAAACCATGGATTTGAACCAGGTCAGATAATCCTTTATTTCTTTTTCCTTATCATTTCTATTGTTTAATTAAAATATTTTTTATTTTCAATAGATGTGGGGTGTGTAGGTTAGGTCAAGTCACATGTGCCGAGAATTGGCACATGGTTTTGTTTTAAATTCAAAGATTAAATTAAATTCAAGTTGAACAATTTAAAAGTAATTGTTGAATAGTTTTGTTTAAAAGACACGTGCATTTATTAAGATTAAATGTTGACACGTTTCTAAGAAATTTAATTTGATTTATCGTAGTACAAGATTGTTAGTAAAATGTTACGTGCAAAAAGGTGCGTGCATTTTTTGAATTATTTTGGGGGTCCGTGAAATTACACTAAATTATTTTAAAAATTGTTAGATAGGTAATTATTGAAAATATGCAACGTGCACACTGGTGCATAAATAAATAAGTATTTGATTTATTTTAGACAAGTTACATAATATTACAATGTGTCGAAAGTTGGCACATCGTTTAGTAGTAAATTCAAGTAAAATTCACGTTGAAATATTCATAGAATTGTCAAAATACATTTTTGAAAAGAAACGTGCATTTATTATTAGAATAATTAAATGTTTCATTAAGATTGTTGGTGCATAAATATTGAAGGTATTTGACTTATTTTAGGCAGGTCACATATTATTGTGTGCGAGAATTGGCACATTGTCAGTAATAAATTCAAGTACATAGGTAAATTTCAGTTTGCACAATTGTAAGAAATCGTTGAAAAGAATTGTGTATATTAGAATAATCACATGTTTCATTAAAATTATTTAACGTACACAATGGCACATAAAGATAGATGGTATTTTGAATAAGGATTTTTCAGAAATCAAATTAATGTTTTAATATGCGCAAGGTGCTTAAAATTGAAAGGAAAGTTTTGATTAGTAAATGTCGGATTTCATGAAATAAAATGTTGCAAATTAGCATTTTTTAGTTAGTGTTTTCGGATAGAAAAAGTCTGCGATTGGAAAGATAGAAAAATTAAAATAATATTTAGATATATGATACAGTTTATGATTTTGTATGTGAAAAATATCACGTGCCACGGGTGCACATAGTTTTTATTTTATTGTAATTCACGTTGAATGCTCAGAACCCAATTTAAATACATAGATGAGTAGACATAAACTAATAGCAATTCAGGGTTTATTCAAATACTTACAGTACAGATTTTAGAATTTTAGAACATCATTGTTACAGATTTGTATCGTGTGATTATGGTGTAAAGGCCAAAAGAGGTCCAGAGGGGGGGAGCAAAGGCTCTTGAGACTGGAAGTATGTCTCGTCCCTCGGACATAGAATAGTTTAGTTAGAGGTCCAGAGGGGGGGAGCAAAGGCTCTTGAGACTGGAAGTATGTCTCGTCCCTCGGACATAGAATAGTTTAGTTTAAATAGAGGTCCAGAGGGGGGGAGCAAAGGCTCTTGAGACTGGAAGTATGTCTCGTCCCTCGGACATAGAATAGTTTAGTCAGAGGTCCAGAGGGGGGGAGCAAAGGCTCTTGAGACTGGAAGTATGTCTCGTCCCTCGGACATAGAATAGTTTAGTCAGAGGTCCAGAGGGGGGGAGCAAAGGCTCTTGAGACTGGAAGTATGTCTCGTCCCTCGGACATAGAATAGTTTAGTCAGAGGTCCAGAGGGGGGGAGCAAAGGCTCTTGAGACTGGAAGTATGTCTCGTCCCTCGGACATAGAATAGTTTAGTCAGAGGTCCAGAGGGGGGGAGCAAAGGCTCTTGAGACTGGAAGTATGTCTCGTCCCTCGGACATAAATAGATAGTTCAAATTGAATGTTCAATAAGTGGTCAGATCAGGGCTGACCAACTCAGGGGTCGCTTGTAGGCGATTAAGATTTCAGTTGTAATTTCACGGAACCCAAGTAAAATATAACTTAGAGAATTTAGTAAAATGTAAAAAGAAGATTTATTAAATTGTAAAAATCAAACAGGTCAAAATTGAATTAATTGACCTAGGTTTTATAGATAAGAATCACACAGGTGTTTCTTTGTTTAATTTTAGTGGCATTTATATAGAACATGCTTAGAAACTTGTGTTTTTATTGGCAGCTGATACGCTGTATAAACTCTCAATTGTGAGAATTTATCTAAAGGGGTAATTGCTGTTTGAAACATTAGACTTCCCAAATATTTTGTCCTATTCCTTTAACCTGCAAACCGCATTCCTAGGCTCTTTATGATCCATCATCCTTGTCTGACTCTGACAGATCCAATGGTAAGAAGGTACCAGAAACTTAGTTGTTGTATGGATAAGAACTTACAAATTGTTCTTTTTTTTATTTTTCCGGATAATTGGACGCTCTCGAGGAACTGCGGATGGAAGGAAGGCTAAGGGAAGGACATGTGGCAACTCAACCAACTGGTTCAGCAGTCAAGTTATACCAATGGGGCATTTACCAGTTGTATTGGAGGAAGTTGGCTAAGGACGCTGCTCTTGGAGACAGCATGGGGAGGATTGCAGTAGGGAATGTTCAAGGAAGTTTATGTTAAACCATGGGAAGATTCAAGGTGCTGTAAGAAGAAATTGATATTGAAAATCAAGATAAGTAAGATGTCGTGTTTCAAACATATACCTAAGGAATATTTAAGGCAGAAAATGATGTGCTGTGATGTAAGAAGTTTATTTGCCACAACAATATGGAATTTCAAATTTAGTATTGAAATGCATGATATACAAAACCAGGGCTATAAAGGAAAAAATATTGTATCAAGAATGTATAATTTCAAATGTAATTAGAAATGCAGTATAAGAACCAGGGCTGTACAAGGAAAATTCAATTGTTAGAAGATTGAAAATTTATATTTTTAAGATTTAAGTATCCAGGGAAGAACCAAGTAAGTGGAAGAAACCTAAGGAGGAAGTAATCCAACAGAAAAGTATATGTCATCAAGAAGAAATATTTTTTGAAGAAAATTGACCGAAGACACCAGAGATGTGTATGTATGTATGTAGCTGAATAATATTATTATCTAATTTGAAGTTAAAAAAGTTTTTTTGGACAGTTTAGTAATGATTTAAAAATATAATAAAAATATTTTAAAGGTATTGAAATCTGTGATAGAAAAATAATAATAATATGACATCAAGAATTTAAATAAATTTTAATAAAATTAAAAAATATTTTTCATCAAGAATATAAAACTATGAATTAGAGTAAAAAGAGAAAATTCAAAACTTTAGTATGTGGAACTTTAAAAAGTGAATTGAAAGTTAAAAAGGGACATTGAACCAATTAAATTAAAATGGAATAAAATTTAATATGCGACATGGAATGAATCAAGAGGATTTATTGCCTGGAGTTTATGTTGCGCAGTTATCAGAGGAAATATTTCAGGAGTATGCAGTGCAAGGGTAACCATTTGGAAGAATATTTGCAACCTTCAGACTAGAATCATGCAACCAGAACATTGATGAGTAGAGATCTTGAAGTAACAATGCTGATATTGATTTCTCTTATTATTTTGTTTTGTACAATGTCATTAGACAAAAAAGATATGACATTTAGTTAAGTTGAAATGTATTTAGATTACATTAAGTGCACTGCAAAAAATACATAAGTAAAGTTGGGGTAGCCAACTAAGCTGAAATATTTAAGTTTAAGTTTAGAACTGGCCTAACCAGATGTGTAAGTCATTTACCCTGTCTCTTCCATGAGCAGCTTCGCTGGCTCACTAGGCTTGGTGTTTGGAGTCTGACAGTAAGGTCTGGAGGACTCTAGACTCGCGGCTGGTGAGTCAGGCGGAGTGGTTCTTGACAGATGGCCCTGTAAGGTTATGTGGCTAAAATGTTGACGAATAAGTCGTCAAGGGGGGAGCTATGGATAAACCATGTCCTGCAGTGCCATCTGTCGAGGAACTCGCCAGGCTTTACATCTTTCAGGATTCAGCGCAGTGCGTCAAGGTCGCATCGAATTAAGGGTAGTTCGATGCAGACCGTAGCCCACTGGGGGCGCTAGTATCGACGCTGCGCGGGTCCTGAAAGAGGGGCTTGATTGCGGGAGAGTGGAGCGGGGTAATGCACCTGGATCAATTATATTTTGAATGTATAGAATCACTTGCCCGTAAGAATCGGACCAATAAATACGTCACGAAGATTGCGTCTTTTTCTACCTGCACATCCTGAGACAGCCATGGCCGCTTACCCCGAAGAGAGAACGGGGAAGCGCGTCCATCACAAAATGTTTACAGATAGAAACAATGCAGATAATTATATTGTATATTAAAATATATCATAAGCGTCAGATGTAATCGCTTGTAGTTTCTTGTACCAACATTCAGTATCTTCTGTATTCATTGTTTTCTTTGTCTTTTCTGTGATGTGATGTACGCCAGGAGATTGATGTTAATAATTGTCTGGCGACCTGCAGTGCATAATTTCATAATTGACATATCCAGTTATAGAGATAAGCTTTACCAGCCTCTCCACTTCGACTCTTGTATTGCAAACCAATTGTGTGTGTTACATGAATGACAGGGGTAGTTCTGCAACACGCAGTATTCTGGTTTGAGTTTAGTTGAGCCAGTTTAAAGGGTAAGATTTGTATCTATGCACGACCCGTCAATTGAACAGTATTGATATTTTTGATTAAATTTAACCTACGTTCCAACTTTTAATTTTGACTTAAGTCTTTGTACTGCATTCGATGTGGGGCCGTGTCTTATTTTATTTTTGAAAAATTCGGGACGCGTCTTTCCATCTTTTTTGTGTGCGTCTGTTACTCGATGGTAAATCTTCTGCCGCCATTTTCAATACTCCCACCGGATCTTTACTGACTTGATATCTTCAGTAACATCATCTTTTTCTTCCTCATAGCACGATATCCAAATTATTATAATTTTTTACTCTGTCTTAAATGGGTAATCTCACGATGCAGGACAGCTTTCATTTTGGTGGCTCTTATCAGGTTCTTACTGGTTTTCACATCGTCTGTCATTATTCGTGTTTGTTTCTTTATATACAGTAGGAGCACGAAAGCCTGAATTCCCTGACTCTTTGTTAAGGACTGTACTGCTTGATACTTCAATGCTCAGGTATTTGAATAGCATAAATTGTTATATACATATTATCTACTACAATCTTGCAGCAAACAGACTGTTTTGATGTTACCAGGTCATCTTCGCAATCAAGTATGAGAAAAATGTCATCTCCATAATATAGGTACAACAAAATTTAATTTCTTAGTAATATAAAAAAAATATAACGCGAACAATAGATATGGCCATAACATATAGGCCTGCTCATTATATAAACATGGAATGCTTGAGGTCAATCAATTAACATATTTACATAGATCGGGTAATTGAAATCATGCTCTGAGGTATTTGTATGATGATAAGCAGATCGGCTTGTGATAAGGATATCGAATGAAAGAGAAATTTTCTTGAATATAAGCTAGGTATATCAGGCCCCCACATTATTTCCTGGGCCCCGTTGCTAAGAGTCATGATGGGACCCCCCCCCCTCACTACCAAAAAAAGAATTTTCAACCCTTTTTACAATAAGTATACATTTTTTAACTTTTATTACAATTATTTTTCATCAAATCAAACGCACATTTAAAAAACACCGTAAATTTATTTTAAATAGGTATTGGTAAAAACAAAATTAAACAAATTAAATCTTAATTATTTTAGTTTGATTGATTATTCACACATATAAAATAATAACTGTCGTAGGTGTTTCGTAAAGGGGTAGATGGGAATAAGGATCGCACCTACCTTGTTTTACTGGCTGTCCTTTTATGTCCTTTTCACCAAAAAAACAGTTAACTTGCAATAAACAATACTTAAACACACACACGTAAACTCGCAGAACTAAAACTGTCAGTTGCAGCGACGATGTAATTACCCCACGGGAGCTTGTAATGTACTTGCAAATAACACATAAACAAAACGTAAAACACACGTAAACGTAACTCGCTGAATTCACTTGATGTCAGTTTCAACAACAGTACGAAAATATATGCGGTCCCCACGGGGGCTACTAGCATACTGATTGACTTTTGACACATAGATTGTCTTAACACATAGAAAATTGTCGCAGGTGCGACCATAGGAAAGGTAGGTTGGACAATGTTAGGAATTAGGTACTATGAATACGAAACATCCTCCCCCCGAAGAGGCCTGGTATGTATACCAAGACTCTTAAACGAAGCAAAAAATAAAAATCCCAAACGGATTGCAAACTTAAACCAAAACACATAGAGCAAGCAAAGCAAATGTCTCAATAAAAATAAAATAAAGAAAAAAACAAAGAAAAATAAAAATTAAAAAAAATTAAAATAAAATAAACAAAAAATAGATATCTTATAAAAATAGATATTATCTAAACATCCTGATGAGGAAGTGGGCACAGCTTCGAAACTGGCCTCATCAGGACACCAGTTGGAGTCTTTAGCTCAACCACACGAGTGACTCCATCTCGAGATGAAACAAGTTTTGTTATTCTTCCCAGTCGCCACTGCAATGTTGGTACGCTGTCCTCACGTATCAGGACAAGTTCTCCGATTTTTGGAGGAACTGTGGCCTTGAGCCACTTGGACCGTTGTTGTAGAGTATGTAAATACTCTCGTTGCCACCTTGACCAGAAAGACTGCGAAAAAGACTTAATGAGCTGATAACGATTTAGCCTTGAGATGGGTATACTATCGTAACGTTTTAAAGAACTAAACCTAATACATATGGAATTATTTACATTAATGTGTAGAGAAGTCGCCTTGGTATCACGGAGACCAGGGAGATTTTTCAAGTCTAAAGGATGTTTCTTTTGGCACGGCCAATTATCAGAAGACTCCTTTAGCCATGGTGGACTCCACCATAAATCGAAATTTAACAAATCTGAGGGAAAAGCACCTCTTGAGGAAATGTCAGCATAATTCAACTTAGAGGGTACGTACCTCCAGGTAATATCAACTTTAGAATTTAAAATTTGAGAAACACGGTTTCCTTCGTAAATTTTCAATAAATGAGGTGACGTTTGAAGCCACGCAAGACATATTGTTGAGTCTGACCAACAAGTAACATTATCAAATTTAAGTTTGTCCCCAAATGACAATACACAACACTCAATTAAACGGGTCAAAAGAAGCGCACCATTTAATTCAAGTTTAGGGACAGTTAATACAGTACGTACAGGAGCAACTTTTGACTTAGCTGCCAATAAATGAATTTCAGTTTTACCTCGTAAATCGACAGTTCTAAGATACACAACTGCGGCATATCCGCATAGTGAACCATCACAAAAACCGTGTATAGAAATTTCCGACACATTTTCATCAAATATTTTTCTCGGAATTGTAAATTTTTCGATAATGTTCAACTCATTCATAAAACATTGCCATTCTTGGACAATATCATGAGGAGGTTGTTCATCCCAAGAAGTATGAAGCAACCATAACTTTTGTATAATTAATTTCGCCTTGAATGTAATAGGAGAAATCCAACCCAATGGATCGAAAATACGCGCAATGGTAGATAGGATTGACCTTTTGGTACACAGGGTATTCTCAGGTAAACTGACACTATAACTAAAACAATCATTAACTGGGTTCCACTGAACCCCCAATATCTTAATATTTGAATCTGCTGCATCAAATGAACGTGACATTTCACAGTGCTCAGCTGGTAAATCCTCAAGTAGCCGCTTATCATTCGACGACCACTTGCGCAGCTCGAAACCTCCCATAGCAAGCAATGATATCAGTTCTTGCTTTAGTAAAATAGCATCCCGCACGCTGGGAGCTGTAGTGATGATGTCATCAACAAATATTTGAGAGCTCAAAACCCTAGATGCTTCAGGAAATTGATTTTTACCCATTCTCGCAAGTTCATTCAGTACCCTCATGGAGGTATATGGCGATGACGTCACGCCATACGTAACTGTGCAGAGCGCATAGTGACCAATAGATTCTTCAGGGGAATCTCTCCAAAGTATCAACTGATATGGTTGATCTTCAGGATTCATTGCTATCTGGCGAAACATCATTTTAATGTCACAGGTGAATGCAACCGAATGTAGACGGAAATTCGTAATAATATTTGAAATGTCTTTATGTAATTTGGGACCCGAATAAATACAATCATTAAGAGATACCGATGTAGATGTTTTGGCGCTTGCGTCAAAGACGACTCGTATTTTTTTTACTTGGTTTGTTGTTTTAAATACAGGATGATGCGGAATATAAAAGTATTTACCTGGCTGGGTCACACCTGTATAAGGTGTCATGTGTCCCAGTGCCAAGTACTCACTCATAAACTTACGATATTCATGCTTGAGATCTTCATTTTGTGAGAAACGTTTTTCCAAATTCAAAAATCTTCTCAACGCAGTGTTATATGAATCACCCAGCGGGGGGTGAATTTTCTTAAATGGCAATCTTGCCATAAATCTTCCGCCTTGCAACCTCTCAAGAGTCCGCATAAAAAATTCTTCACACTCATCATCTTCCGGACTTGAAATATGTATTTCAGGAAGATTTTCTGAATGCCAAAATTTTTCAACAAGTTTATCTAACGACACGTCATTATGAAAAGAACAAATACTAAGGTTGCTATATAATGCAGGGGCTGCCCTGCCGTATGGACCGCTTATAACGTAACCGAATACTGTACCTAAAGCAGTTGGTATACCTTCAGAAAACTGTACAGATGAGCCGTCCAGCAGACTAGTATATAAGTCCGCACCCAACAATATGTCTATTTTGGCGGGCTCATAAAAATACTCATCAGCTAGCGACAAGTTCTTATACGCATTAACAATGTGTTGTGGCACATTGGTACTTGGTAGATTATTCGTAAGGCGTTGCAATATCAAGGCTGTAGTTGAAAGCAAGTCACCAGAACGTGACTTCAACGTAATAAGAGTGGATCCACGAATATCAGGGGCAGCGTTGCCTCCCAATGATGTAACTGGTATGTGCATCCTGTCCCGTTTCAGTGACAGACGTCTGACACACTCTTCCGTAATAAACGATGACATAGATCCACTGTCGAGAAGACACCTTAATACATGAAAATTGCCAAAGGCATCCCTAATAGGGATCCGCGCAGTGGCCAATAAAACAGTCGTAAGTCCTGAAACAGTACCAGAATGAACCTCACTCAAAGTCTGGGGAACGCGTAATTCCGCTTCAGATTGAGGACCCCGATGCTGTTCCAGATGCAACAAAGTATTGTGTCTACTAGAACTGCATAATTTACATCTACCTGAACTCTTACAATTTTTTATATCATGGGATTTCAAACACGAATAACACAATCGATTCTTTTTTGTGAATTCACGACGATCGGTAACTGTCAAATTTTTAAACTTTTCACATCCAAAAATGGCATGTGATTGCTTTTTACAAAAATGACAACAAAATTTATTCGTGTATGTTACAGTTGAATGAAAAACCCCTTTTACAGGTTTTTCCTTTGTAAATTTCACAGATGTTACTTCCAACACATGGCATTGGTTTTCTAAAAATAATAAAAATTCTGAAAATTTGGGTAACTTGTTCTTAGACAACTGATGTTCAAATCGATTACGTAAATCAGGAGACAATTTTCTAGAAAAAATGTGAATCAATATGAAATCCCACTGGTCGATATTTATCTTTAATGACATTAATGCTTGCGTGTTCTCCTTAAGAGTGTCAACAAAAGGTCGCAAGTGCGAGGCATTGTCAACCGGTTTTAACGAAAGTAAATTGCACAAATGATTGTCAGCAATCAGCCTTACATTAGAAAATCTTTCATTAATTAAATTATAGGCCACTTCATAATTTTCTTCTGATATTGCAAGATGTCGAATAACTCTTAGTGCATCACCCGATAAACAAGAGAAAAGATAGTGCAACTTTTGAATACCGTTTAATGTTGCATTTTGATGCACCAACGTATTAAATATAGAAATGAAATTAGTGTATTCCGCATAGGAACCACTGAAACTTGGCAACACAATTTGAGGCAATGCAATTGTGGCCGAAGATTGGCTTTCTGTTTTTGTTACTTTTGTAACCACTGTTGGACACAATTTATTATATATTTCCTTAATGCTATAATATGTATCCATAAATTCTTTATATTTAAGTGCATGCCCCTCAGAGTCAAAATCTCCTCGAGAGATAGACTGGATTGAAACATGACACTCAACAAATTCTTCTTTTATTTTATCTATGTCAGCAAATCGGATCGTAAACTTAAGCAATGATGCCTCTTCGCCGTTTTGCTGTGCCTCCTTAGCAAAATCAAATAAGCTTTGAATGTTCAAAAGCGCCAAATTATGTTTAATTACTTTGGCCATTGTAAAAATGTAAATGTAAACAAAACAATGTCAATGTCAAAAATGAAACGTCAAATCGCGCAGGTACCTGCCCTAGATAAAGGAAGACAACGCACCAACAACGCACAGACCAGAGACAAGATTATATCTTTCACGGAATACCCACCGCGCGACAATACACTTTGTTACAACAAAGTTATTGTGCGTACCTACGCAAATTAAATCAATTTATGAAAATAATAAATCTTATAACAAAAAAAAATTATAAGAAATAAATGAGACAATTTGCTTGCAGGCTATATGTATAAAAAATAAATGTAAATTGACACAAAAATACCCAAGATACGATCCTGATATTTCGTATTCGGAATTAAGGAAGTAAAAGGACAATCAGGCTCGAATGGACCAAATGATGTTTCGTAAAGGGGTAGATGGGAATAAGGATCGCACCTACCTTGTTTTACTGGCTGTCCTTTTATGTCCTTTTCACCAAAAAAACAGTTAACTTGCAATAAACAATACTTAAACACACACACGTAAACTCGCAGAACTAAAACTGTCAGTTGCAGCGACGATGTAATTACCCCACGGGAGCTTGTAATGTACTTGCAAATAACACATAAACAAAACGTAAAACACACGTAAACGTAACTCGCTGAATTCACTTGATGTCAGTTTCAACAACAGTACGAAAATATATGCGGTCCCCACGGGGGCTACTAGCATACTGATTGACTTTTGACACATAGATTGTCTTAACACATAGAAAATTGTCGCAGGTGCGACCATAGGAAAGGTAGGTTGGACAATGTTAGGAATTAGGTACTATGAATACGAAACAGTAGGAAATGATTTTATTTTGGTTTTTTAATTTATTCCCCCGTCCTTGCGGCCCCCCTTGGCCCACGGGCCCTGTTGCTGTAGCATCGGTAGCACCGGGCATGTGGGGGCCCTGAGGTATATACTACTTGAAAGAATCTTGAGGTTTTCGTGTTTTTTTACTTAAACATAGATAGATTTTCAAAAATAAATGATTGAATATTAACGTCTTGAAGTTTTCGATCTCTACGTTTGAACTTCCAACATTTCTCTTTATACAAGCTATGAATAATTTTGCAGCTGTCCCCAAGTTGAACAAGTTTGTATACGATTTTACGTTTGATATGCATGCAAAGTGTCAGTTTCCAAGGTCTTATGTGGGTATTCTGTTCTTTTATTCAAAACCCTGATTACGAAAACATACACTGGGACAGGTTTCTACTCCCAAACGATACTTTGGAATGACAGTATTACGAACTTTCATATTTCCATTAAACTTCTTAAATACATATTTTAAAGAAGCCATTCTTAAAAAAAGTTTCATAATGACGCATTATTTTCTCAATTGCGTGCATAGAATGCATTATTTATTAATCTTAAAATTTCATTATTTAAAGGAGATAAAAAAAAGAAGTTGTTTGTTTTAAGTGAATTTTGAATCTTCCGGGTTTTATATTCAATATCACAGGCGAAAAATATCCATGTCTTCAGTTTAGGGAGTGCGTCTTTTGTGCAACTCTTTCCCAAAATAATTCACATCTCCCTTGTAACCATTGGTTTATCTCATATAAATCAGTTGCTCAAGAAGAGCCTGTTCTTCCTCTCTAAGACGAGTAAGACCCTCTCATATAGTCTACAATAATTGTTTGACTAACTAAAAAAGTAAGTACACTCTTTTTGACACTTTTAGGGGATTAGGTAGGCAAAAAGAGACTTCCACTGCGTTCTATTATGCGCGGCTTCGATGACCTTCTCCCACACTATGTCCAAATCCCTTACCTCACCTTTGAAGGAACGGAACACGGTGTAAGAGAATCTTCCTCGTTTCCTGATGGGAGAAAGAACAGCGTTCTCCTCTACCAACTGCCATTCGGAATCCTTTAGATAATAATATGTCCCAGCTCCCAAGTCCGTTAATAATCGTTTTACTAGGATGTGTTTAAGTAGGTTTTTGAAATAAAAATATCAATTCATCACCTGTAGGTACAACATCGGTAGGTACTAAAAGGTTTTCAGTATCGCGTATACCTATGTTTTTTTTCGTTTAAAATGCTGCGAATTTCATATTTGATAAAAAAAAATTATGGAAACAGTGTGCATGCGCATAGGAATATACGAGTATAAATATAATAAAATAAAAAGTTGGTTTCAGAAAATGTATCATAAGCAAATTTAGTATCTATATTATTATTATGCCTGTTTATACACACAACATTATAGAATTCCAATATATGGTTGCTGACAACAAAATTGGAAAAAGAAAATATTTCATACCGCATCCAAAGAAAAAAGAGCATTAGATTTTTATATTAATAATATGGCAGAGGCATGTTGAGTGGGTAAAGGAAAGTACGGGAGTAGGCATCTTGGGTATTTTCCAATTTTCAAGTCTTGATAACATTAATAATTTCGATAGGTCATTTAGAATCGGTCACGTATCGGGTCCCTCATAGATGCTCCATCTGTGTCTTGTTTCTTTACCCATTACACCGCAATAGCGGATGATTACGTAGCGATATTCCCGTTGCCGCAGTACCAAATTATATTTTTCTTCTTCTTGAAAATACCACGTATGTAGGAATACTTACTTAAAAAAAATACATAAACAGTGTTGTTGGAGTAAGTTTTATTCGGGTTTTGACGTCCAATAATATTAAACTTTAATAGTGATTTGAACAAATAATAACAATAGGTATTTGGTCCTCATTTTTTATTCATCAAAGTATGTGTTTGTTTGTTTTTTTAATTATTGGTGACATTATTTTTTTATTACTTTATGGGTAGGTACGCTAACGTATTATTAAGATGTTCAAAAAATAAACCCTTACTAGGTTGGTAGCCTAGCGGTTCAGTCGCCTAATTACGTAGCGAAGTTCGTAGGTTCGACCTCGGGTGCCGACCCTTAATCTTTCATAACACATGTTTTGCTTTCTGTGAATGACGTCAAAGGTGTAAAAGTATATTTGTCTCAATGAGAAATTATTTTGAAAAAGTAAAAGGTTTAACAAAGCGTGTCAAGACTCTCCTTTAAGGCACCTCCAATTCATGAAAAAGGCTCCCAGCAGACCTCAGTGTTAGCTCTCTCGAGTTGCCAGCCTTGCGATTACCCATTTCGCATCCCCACATAGACTGTACAGTGTAAACCTTTCACCCACCCACACACAGACCTTGAATTGTTTTCCGGCAAAGATTGGTCATCAGTCATCCGATCCATCTGCACTCCCGGAAGACAATTATGTAACTTTAATCCGTTTCAAATCAAACTTTAAGTTTATGTCGTCTGCTTTACTAATTGTTTTTTTATTGGAAAGATGGTCCTTATAATAAAAAAGGCGTCACACAAAAAAATATGATATGATTATGTCTGAATAGAAGGATATTAAGTATAACCAAGCTCGTTAAGTTATGTCATTCCCATCTGATTGTAATTTTAGATAATATAAAGTTGCTACATATTATATTATACACGAGCAATATACCAACGTAAAGTCAAATTGTTACAAATAAAAATACAATTGTATATGGGTGGATACCTACCTACTTCTTTAAGCTTGAACGAAATTATGGGATGTCTTTGCAGAGATAAACAACTGGTTTGTAAGAATTATTGTGATTTATATTTTGAAATAAAACTCTAAGTTTTTTTTATATCCTTTAAGAGGTTTTGCCGTGGAGTCCGGTTCGATATGGTTGATTAAGTAAAGTAAGTGATGAACAGGGGTCTAGTGTTGTCCATTCATTGGACATGATTTCCATTCCCTCCTTTGATTTCTACACCATCTGAAAATAATTAATTACTTTAGTTAGACCCATATTTTCTACGCTCACTTTATTTACACCTAGATACAACTAGGTCCATGTATTTTATACCTTTTATCTGGATTTCGGGAGCGACTGCTCTCATCTTGAGTTGGGCAAAGACGTAATATTTTTACCAGGATGCATTTTAAAACTAAAGCTAAGAAATATTAATAATTTATATTGTTTAAGGCTAGTTTCAGTTCCCTTGAGATATCCGGAAAATCGTATTAATTTCACTGACAGTACCCCTAGGTATACCAAAAAAGCTTAGGGCTCAATCAGTTCTAAATAAGACATTGCTTGAAGGCAGATGGGATGTACACATAAAAAAGAGTTAATATAAAAATATGGTAAAAACGAAATATTTAGACTAACATAACTGGTTATTTGTTTTTTTATTATTTTACTTATTAACTTACTCGTTAGCTCTTTTACTTGCTATTTTATTGGTTTATGAATGTACTAGCTGACCCGTCGAACTTCGTCCCGCCAGAAATTTATAAATAAATAATATTAACTTTTGTTGACATAAATGGCCATCACTGACATTATCAAAAATATAAGGTCTGAAATCTGAAGCAAAATGAATGGAAATAAATAAGAACAAAAATGTTTCATGGAATTTAATAGTGATTGATTACTTGCTTACTACATCACTCAACAAACGAAATGCATTGATAAAAGAAGAAAATGACCATCATATTTTTTTTTCAATTTTGCTGCAGTTAATTATTTTGATATTACGGTTCCTTCAAAGTATATGAAAAAAAACATGAAGCTTACAATATTGCATGAGAAAAAAATACGTAAGCTTATATACTACAAAAAACGCAACAATTAGAGGTTAACATTGTGTACAACCAATATAATATAGACATATTATCTTACCGACCTCGGTAGCCTAGTGGCAAAGGCGCCGACTTCAGATCAAGAGGTCCCAGGTTCGATTCCCGGTCGGGTCAGAACTATTCTGTGTTTTTTTTTCTAACCCAATTTCCCGAGATACTAACCCAAATTTATTTTTAAATATTTCTTTATTAAGTTAATGACAAAAATTTTATATATAAGTAAACAAAATAACAATCATAATATTTTTTTCACAACATACTTAAATATAGAATAAATATCGCAAGACAGAACAAAAATTATCAATCTTAAAAATGATTAAAAAAGAATCAGAAATAATGGAGCATGCAGTCATATAATAGAGATGTCAACTATTATCAACAAAAGCAAATTAAAAATTAAAATATATCATGTTAATAACATATCTATATTATGTGTATCAAATAATGTGAATATTATTATAATGTCATTATGTCACCTATTGATATTTGATTGAAGCTTTTACACTAAACACTTCAAAGCATATTCGATAGATGGCAGCGACTAATTAACATTTTGTTCATTAAAAAATATTAATTTTATTGTCTATGAAAAAATAATATGAGAATGTGTAATGACACTATGTAAAATAATATGGAGGGATAAACTGACATTTCATAAGTAAAATAAGCTAAATAATGGTTTTACTTTGTTGCAATGTTTTTACTTCTATGGCGGAAATTTTTATCAGGTAGCTACATAATTACTCATCTAATGGCTAGGTACCACATTTTGGCAACACTGAAGCCATAAATTTTTTAAAATGTGTCAAATTTCAAAATGGAGGATTTATTTTGCATTTTTTTTCATTAAATCTTTATTTATTGAGAATAATAAGATTTGAATAACATTTATATGTATAACAAATCAGTCTCCAATTATTTTATTACATTTTCATACCGTAATACCAAGATTCCATTCAACGTTTACATGAGTAATTTTGTTTCCAAAAGATAGCTTACTCTATTTTTTTTTAAATTTGTATGAAGATCTTAAAAAAATAAAGTTTTTTAAATAGCTCTAAATATATTAAAGTTAATATATCAAAGAGTATTTAAGAACGCTCTCTGGAATTTTGCGCGGCTTTTCGCATATTAATATTTGACCTTAAGGTCTGTTTTCTACGATTGATGCTCTTTCAAAAATATAAATAAATAAATAAACGGACTAAAATATTATGTAGAAGATGTGTGCTATTTTTATCATATGTCTATTAAAATACTTTAAATGATAGCGGGTGAATTGTAATTGTTTGTTTTTATTGACTTTTACTTATTGAATTTTTAATGCTATTTTATTGACTTGCCGATGTACCTATGTGTGTTTATTTTTCCAAATTATGATATCTCTAGACTCTAGAGTATTTGAAATGACAGTGGATGAACTTTTTCTTTCTAATGTTTTTGACTCTTACTTTGTTTTTTAACTATTTTGAATGCTCTTTTGACTTATCGATGTATGCCTGTTATTTTTATTGTATAATAATGTCTCCTGAGTGTTTTAAATCTTGGCGGATTTTATTTGCAATTGTTTTGGATTCTATTATTTGTTTTGTTTTTAATTATTGTTTTACCTAAGTATTCATGAATTTACCCATCACGCCGTTTTTTTCATTATTTTAACTTATCGATTTATGTGTTTTGTTTTTGCTTATAATCTTTCGAGTATTTTGAATAATGACGGATGAATTCTAATTACTTATTTGATTATTTCTTAACCTTTTGCTATTTTGATTGTATGTAGTGTTTATTATTAAGGTAGGTAGGTATGTTATAGGTATATTATTGGTAATGTTTGGTTCTTCGTTGGATACCTAATCTGTTTTTATGAAATTGATTTATATACATTGTGGTAACTGTCTGACCTCTCAAAAATTGTAAAAATAACAATAGAAAAATATAAAACGTTGAATAAATTGTTGAAATTTATCTTATTGTCAATTGTTACCGACACCTGATTCAGAATAAGAAGAGCATGTTGGAAGTAGGAAGTAAAACGTTTATGTATGTACCTACATGTTTTATAATAATAGATATGTACAGGCCTGGTTGGCTGGTAGGCTGGCTGGTGAACCAATCCGTTATCTGACTGGAATAATAAGATAAGACGAGAAAGAAGGAGAGATGTATAAGTCAGTGAGTAGGCACGCGGTATCGAGAAGATGGAAAGGAAACGGGAAGAGACCGGGAAGAAAAGTGTGCAATGTACTCCTAATAATATTATTCTTATTAGGCATGCAAACGGAGATTTCTCTGCGGATAAACGAGAGGCAATTGTATATTGCGTAGTGTAGGGCCTCTCTGGAGATTTGGTAAAGAAATGGGCCTGAGACTCTAAGACAAAAATATTACCCTCTACAAGTAGGTACCCGCGTACTTAAATGTATGTCATTGGTTGTGAGCATTTTGATAATGTATAACGTTTTGTTTCTTGCTCACTAACATATTGTGATGAAAAAACATTTTTTCATTTTTTTTTTAATATGTCGGTCCGCATACATAATATGTTTTTTGCTTGTGGTGTAAAATTTTATAAATGTGTCATAAAAGCCCTTGACCAAAACATAATCGAGATTGATTATTAAAAATTCGAATAATGGATAGCAAATAATATAAAATACAATATTAAAGTTAGTATGGAACGGATTTACTGACAACGTCATCTGTGAAAAATTCCATAACAAGACAATTACTTGTCAACCATTAAGTTTCAAAACATTGGTAAGCAGATTTTTTTAATTTCTTTCAAGTTTTCAGAAATACCTAATTATTTTTTAAGATTCAAACATATTTTAAACGTATTTTTGTATAAATTACAAATTTGAATTCAATATTCATAGTAAGGACTACACGACAAAGACTGTCGGGAAAGCTAGTTCATAATAAAGTATTTGCACAGCAGGAGGGGTATTATTGATGAAAAATGGTCTAAATAATATGATTTAGTTGCGATCTACTTACTTAATTCAATTCTAAGTCCATTTAATTCGAACAAAATAATATTTTGTTCGAATTATCAAAGAAAATTATTATTTTTTTATACAACTTTTCGATAAGTGACTACTTTTTAAAACTGTCTAAAACACACATTCTCATTTTTAAGAAAACTGCTTCTTTATTATACTGTAATATCATGTAGTTTCTCTGCTTCGTATGTAGAGAAACATACATATTATAATGAAATACGTATTTTTTTATCGTCGAATTGGGAATTGAGAAGGTCCGTTATTTTACACACTATTAGCAAGGATAACTATAAAATTTATTAAAATGTTAAATTTACTATATAAAAAAACTCTTCTCCCCATAAAATTCAATAAAGAACATCCTAATATACGTATAAATTTTATAACTTATTTTAACCGTATGCTTAGTTGCTTAAAGGTTAAATAACTTAGAAGTACCTATGTTTTTTTTAATGGCATTACATAAAAAAAGAATGATGAAAAGTATGTTTTTAAATTCATATAAATTATGTTTATTCGATGAATGACATTCCGTAGGGCTGCAGAGTGAAATTTTCTTTGGGTGCCTTAGAAATTAATAAAGACATAAAACATGCATAAGATGACGTGTTAATTTTATTTCTATAAGTAAGTAAATCCAAAATCCAATCCAAACTCCCCTTAACGCCCCACTTGGGGACATAGGTAGGCAACAAGTAAAAAAGAAATAAATAAATTTACACTTTTCTATGAAAAGGTGTAAGTATACACGACAATAATTATAGCTTCAAGCATTATCTACCACTCAACCCGTTCAGTTCAATCTGAGACAGGCATACCCCAGGTAGAAAATTCGTATTAAAAACACTTCCATTTCTACGGGTATCTGCGTCAAGAAATTGTGTATACTATCTAAATGTCTTTTAAGACATATTTTAAACACAAATTTCTATTATTTTTTATTTATATTATTTATTTATAAATAAAAATATCACGTTTTAAATTTTTTATTCTGCTTATTATAACCAAAACGGTTTTTTTTTCAAAATAATGAAGCGGATAAAAAAAAGAGGTTCGACTGTTAGAAGTTCCAGTCATCACAAGAAAAATGCATCTAAGTATAAATAGCTGTTACTGCTCTTCACTGTTCCATCCAGGATAATAACATGGTAGAGAAAATAACACGAGGCATGTAGATAAGTCACACAGCAGCGTAGACGCACAACCTCATTTGATGAATATCATTTCATTTCATTTTATAGTCACTGCGTTATTATATTCACTGTTACAACAGCTCTGGAGGAGACTCTCATCATACAGCCCGTTCCTGAACGAACCGCCCAAAATGTATAATTTAGTTTTCATAAAGTAGGTACCTAGTACATTTTCTATGAGCTCTTTCATGCTGCTCCAAGCATCGTTAATAATTTTAACGGTATTTTATTGAACATAGAAAGATGTTGGTTAATTTATTCATTAACTTATTTATTTATTTTCATTAACTTGATTTCCATTGTTCAGAAACCAGCGTTCTTATGACAATCTATTCGCATCATAATATTGTGGAGAATAATTATATACCTACTTCTTCATCTTCTTCAATACTACAGCCCAAATCGTTCCATAGCTTCCTGTAACTTCCGCCTCCACACTTCTTCTCCCACCAGGATGTCCTGACAGAATTCTTTTTGGAACCCGCAAGTCTCGCATTCTTTGCACATGTCCAGCCCATCTCAATTCAAGAAACTTTGTATGCGTTGAGTTTTTAGTGGCCTGAAGTATATGTAGTGCGCAACTCGTCATTGCGTCGGATGCGCCAATTTTCTCCGCCTTTCACGGGTCCACAAACCCGTCTTCAGCACCTTCCTTTCAAACATTTCCAACATTTTAGCCGCCCTTACTGTCATTGTCAGTGTTTAACATCCATCTGCCAATACAGTCCTAATAATAGGTATGTAAAGGGTAATCTTGGTCTTTCTGTGGACGTTGCGAGACTTGAACACGGGCTGTAAGGAAAAGTATGTTTGATTGGCTGCAGTCATTCTTCTCTTTACTCCGACTTGGTCTTCATTGGTCTCTGTTAAGCTAGAGCCCAGATATTATGTAAGCTAATCGACTGCCTCAAAGGAGTATGTATCTTTAAACTGAAAGTTGCTTCCTATTCTGTTTGTCATAATATACTCAAATGGTTAATTTCTGTCAATACTTGGACACCAACATTACTATTATCTATTAAATTCATTGTTTGATTAAATTTATTAATACAATACAGATATCCATAAATAAATTTCATATTTACCAATTTTTGTGTATTTTTTTCTTTCGAATGCTTGCGTTCAAAAGGTTTATTGCTCCATTACACAATGAGATTAGGCTCTTCATAACGCAAGCGGATTGCTTAGGACATCTTTTACCATGACGTTTTCGTACCGAGTTCTACGTCCGTATTAACGATACACACCGATACACTATAAGACACCGCGTATAAAAGGCAGTATAATCAATTTAGCGCTACGCATGTTCGATTAAAATAAAAAAATATATATATTGCTCAATTGGGATACCCCACAAAATTACTCAGTTGACTTGAGAGGAGCTGGACTGTATAACTAAAGCTACACCCACTATGTAATAACAGCGCTCGTCTGTGATGATTCCATTATTTTGAATTGAGATTGCTCCCGTTCTTTAACATCGTTTGTTATTTTTACAACCCTAATTTAATACAGTCCCTATGTCTCTACACGTGTTCTTTCATACGAATGTTGAAAATGAGGATGAAAAAAAAAAAATAATTGCGTTTGTTGGCTCGGCGATTTGTGTGAAGTGGTTCAGGGAGTATGTATAATAATTTAGCATCTTGACATTATGATTTAAAGAGATGTGCCATCCGGAGTAAACTCATCATAAAGATAAAATTTGGTTTTGCTATGTATGATCTTCAAAACGTGTAACCCCGAATAGCGTACTCTTAAGCTCGGTACTCACTTGCGTTGCGAACGTGTATCGTTATATCAAATTTTATCAAAAGGATGCATGTGTTCCGCTCGCGTTTGTTTTTTCGAATCACGAATACACTTAACCCTTGCGGCGCAAGTGAGTACGATGCTTTACTTATAGTTCATTGCACCTACACTTGATATTAGTTTGAAGGAACGTATTTTTTCAATCAATAAGCCACCGATAAGTATAAAATACCTATATTATTTTTGACGAAACGAATGTATGTAAATTCACATTTTTTTAAAAGACGTTCAAGGGATAGTTATTATTTGCTTCTTATTTCATCAAGTACCAAGTACTAGTTCATAGAAAATCTCATTCCCGGAAGCCTGTTAAAAATGTCAGTGCCTCTTCCCGAATCTTCTTAGTCGTCTTTTTGTTGTCCTAGATATTTCCATCTCGTTTTATGGTTATGTGTGTGAATATCCCCTTTGACCACTGATGAGGAGGTCTTGGGTATCCAAAGCAGCTTGTCTTTGTGATGTACCCATTACTTTCTTGACAGAAGTGTCAGCTATTCCTAGCCATTTTCATCTCTTCTTCAACAATATTTTAAATTATAAAATTTCGATCATGTTCCTAAAGGAGCAAGGGAAATAAGAGTCCTTCCATGCAGAACTCGCATTAAGTATAAGTATATAAGTTACCCTGAGTTCAAGCTTATCGGGCAGCCTCTGTTAGCTTCTAACCTATCCGTAAGCCACGCATTCTTTGGCACGGATCGGATTTTTTTGGCAGAAAGCTTCTTTCTGGAACGATGGGACTAGTTGAGAATGGCTGGAAGTCTTTATAAGGAAGGAGAAAAGATTTAGGTAAAGGATTTTCTCTGCATGTTGGACAGCCATGGAAGGCACCTCGTACTATTCTAGAACTCACTGGGACCATTTTTGTTCCATGGTTTTACCTTGGACCGACATCATATGTAAAGCGGTCCACCGCGAGTAGGCAAGGGTAGAGTCGAAATGCAGAAGCTTAAACAATACTCTTATATTGCGCATGATATTTCCACTGGCCCACAAAATTATTTGACTATAAAATGTTTGAGAAAATAAAAACAGTCCCCAATAGGACTCCAACCCTCATACAACTCCTCATACAAAGTGCGAAAAAAATACAAGGACAGTGAACTAAAACAATTAATACGAGTATTCCATTATAACAGTGGCTTAAAATAATATTCGTAAAGAATTTATTAGGTACTTAAAACCTTTTCAATCAAGAATAATTTTTGAACACGTACCTACATAACGAATATTTTGCTTCTATTCGTTCATTTATAAAATGAAAGTAGAAAAATGATTCCAATCCAAGCTCCCTAAGTTAGGTACATAAAATTATTTTATTAAAGGCAAGTAGTAGGTTTACTGTTTAAAAAGTTTTGCTTCAAAAATCGATTTTAATTAGTGACCGTGAACCGACTTTTTGCAAAACCTTAAATTACCCTCTCGAGGACCATAGATCTTTGTTATGGAGAGGATGCGGGCATTATTAAAGCACAAGAGACCGTTCTCAAATAATATTACGAAAGCGCGTCTAATATTTTATTAATATAATCCGTTTATCCCTTATAATACTTTCTGCTTTTTTGTAAATTTTTTTCTATTCGCTCCAAGTACACGCACCTACTCATCCATAGAAACGTATCGCCATAATAATATTTTACTTACTTTCTTCTTTGTACAAGATGGAATATTATTCTCTTCAATTACTTAGTTTTACATAATGTGAAACCTATTTTTTTATCCATTAGGAAATAAAAATATCTATAAAACCTACATAAAACTTATTCTAATAAATTAAAAGTTATGTGTGGTAAATATTTTTATACTTTTTGATATTATGTTAAACTGTTATATTTTCTTCTCCTTGTAGATGAAAATTATTCTAAATAATTATTATAATGTTATTTAAATACTTACCATATTCTTATTTTTTTTTCTTAGAATACAGTTCAATATATTATTTTTTATTTTTATTTTTATACAATCAAAAAATCATTACTCAGCATAACAGGCACAAACCCTTTGCGCTGAAGTTAGTAGGTACCTGCTTTTTTATATTTGTTTTATTTTTTTCGTGTTTTTTTATATGTATTTGTGTTTATTCTATATTTTTGTCTGCTATTTTTGTAAATACTTTTATTTTTGTTCAATTATAAATGTGTTTTAGATAAATACAAATTTCATTTAAAAATACGCATCAATAAACTCGAATACTTTATGACAATATTAGTATTTACCTACCTAAATTCTTATTTTTTTTTGGCGTCTCATCCATCTGGATGTCATGGCCCTATTTAATCACAAAAATCATACTTTCATAAGAAAAGAAAAAGAAAAAAAAAACTGACAATCGATTAAAAATTAATTTGACAAACAATAAAAGAATTCTTATTTATCAATACTTAAATTATTTAACGTGATAAATTGTTTATCACCTAGCTTGCTTTGTACAAAACCTATGCGGAAAATCCCACTTATTGGAGTACTGAAGATTCTATGTTTTTGTGTCACATTTTTTTTTATTTGTGTTGTTTAGTGTTCCGTTGATGTCTTGATTTATAAAAAAAAATATTAATAAAAAAACAATGAATTAATGCTTACATAGGTATCTCTGCATTATCCCTTATTAAAAAAAAATCTTCAAATTCCCCCACTCCACCCTATCTAGAGCAGTTCTTTTGAATTTCTCGTAGGAGAAACAGCACATGTCTGAGTAAATGCCTTGTAGATATCTTTACGTGTTCTTTCGGAGTTTGTCAGCTCGCTAAGAACCTTTATTTCGTATTACATGACCTATCAATGTTGCAAGCCTTTGTGATAGGGTTTTGAGCAGGTGCCTACCTTGTTCGATTCTTTGGAGAGCCTCCTCATTTGTCAAGTGTCCTTTTGTCTCGGATATATTCATGAAACGAATATAAAGCAATACAAAAAAAAACCGGGCACCATAAAGAGGTACAATGTGATGTTTGTCATCCTGTCTCAGTGTTATTTATTCGTATTTATAATTGTATAAATCAGTTTGGACAGAAACATTTATATTGTTAATGTCATTTTATTCGGGAGAAAATAAATGTAACAAATTGCAATTCTAGTAACTATGTAGGTACATCGAAACAGTGATTGTATTTATAACTGTTTAATAAAATGGTAAAAAAAAAAACTATAGGTACATACACTACGTTCTTGTTTAAAAAAGAATTTTTGCTATTTGAATCTTTGAGTTTTTATTACGTTAATTTTATCTTCACATCTTTACCCGGAAAGAGGGAATGAGTATACAAATGAACAACTGCGATTCTATCATCATTTTTTAGAATATTTAAAACCTGCGAAACAGTTCTGTTATTTAAGAAAAAAAAAAATGACAACATAGAAAACGATCCTTTATATTTTGATAAAAATATAAGTAGGTACCTACCTACCTAAATATTTCAAGCAGGTACCTACTAGCTGTTAGTGGGATGGTCATCATGGCTAGAGGAATTTAATTACTGGCGTTGAAAATATTTTATCAAACTTTAAAACTCCTTTGTTCTTGTAGCGATGAATATCTATGTTAATTTATAGATAGTGTATGTACTTGTATAATATGTCATTTTGTGAACACGTCATAGATGGGGCTATTTTTTAAATGTCCTACAGCCGTTTTGAAATTTTTATGAGATGAAAATGCAAGATTATCACAGGAGCATTGTATCCGTTGCAAAATAAATAACCTTCAATGTTTTCGCTGTGATTTATTACATTTTAAATTGTCCTACGTGGGTAATAAAAATTGGATTTTACAGTAAAATCCCTGGCGACTGCGTACAAACGGGCTTTTTATGTTTCGGTATATCATAATATTATTATTTTGATAAATTTAACGGTATGTAGTAACGGTTATCACCTATGTAGGCATGCATAACTATGTAAAAGTTATTTTTGAATTAAAAAAAAAAAAATCAAACAAACAAATAATGAAATATCACAGTGGTAGATTTTGAGGTGGATGGCAACCTAGGGTTTTAATCACCGACTTTTATTCAGAGAGTCTTGGAAACGATCTTCGTGAACATCCATTTTTCTTTTTCACAACGCATGCAAGCTCCATTTTCTGTAAAATATGTCAGAAAGTGTATTTCGTGTTCCAAGATTTATTTAAAAATAGAATTCCATATTTATACGTTCTAACTTTCTTTCTTCAGCCTTATCGTGCCCATCGTTGGACATAGGCCTCCACTGAGTCATCCACGTAGGCAATATCAGCCGCATTACTTTCTCGAGCCAGAAAAACTTGAGGTCAGTATTTTGTCTTTCATATTATTTGTTACTTAACTTTTTTGTAGGGCAGCTCAATGTCACCTCACTCCTAATTTATGTAAATTTCCCCGACATATGACTCGAACCCGAGTTGCATGATATAATTTCACCGTCTTGTTATTGTCTTAGTACAAAGTACAAAATGCATCAGCACCTAATAATATGTTAGCATTTCATCTCATAATTTCCAAAATTTGTTTTTACGAACTACTTATACTTAAATGCATTTCTTAAGGTGTAAAAGCAGTTTTCATAAAAAGATTCCATGTTATTAAGATACCTATAGCTGCATATCATAGGTAGGTACTTCAAAGATGTTTTATTAGGGTTGTGAAAATCGCTGGTTGCCTTATCTCTTGAACCATATTGTGGAAAATTTCATGTTGTATTGAAGTGTTGTGTAGGAATTTTCGCACAAAAATGCCTCGCCCATACATTTAGAGAGGTACGAAATAGTATAATAAATTCACCTGCAGTATTAAATTTCAACACGTCGCGGCGTCGCACTGTTCGACGGAGATAATATCGCTGCGTCGTGCCGTTCGGGTTCTAACCTAATAAATTCTTGATTCTGTGTTTGTTTTTAATATCTTTCCACGCTGTAGAATCAATAGTAATATATTATCCGTGCAGCAGGCTGTATTCATGTTCAAGGAATATTATTAATCCCGTATTAATTGTTATTTTCTGGAAGAGGCTGGAGGAGAGGAGAGGAAAGAAATATTTCACAGGCTTAGGACTCTTCTTATATTCGTTAAAACAAATTATTTTCTCTCTACAATTTATCTAATTATTATAGACTTGCTTTTGAAATTATTACTTGAGATTATTATAAACATCGAGCTGGTGTATAACAAAGATTTGAAGTGATTTATACCGATGTGTATTAATAATATTCACATGATTATTTATGTGTATTTTAATATTCACACTTAAATTGTTCAAATGACGTTTGGCAGATTGTATTGTATAGCTCATTATTCGTATCGCAGAACTATAAAATTGGGTGTTTTGGTATGACAAAAGATTGTATACCTTGTGTGCATGTGGATGGACAGATTGTTCTGGAATCTTTTCAGTTCAATCCAGAAAGTTCATACTAGAAATTTGTGCATACACTGCAAATGTGGAGCGCAAAGATAGGTTAATCCATTTGAAGATTCACTAGGTTATTTTCTTCCTTCCTGACATTATCAAGATGCCAAAGCTTGCTGTCATTTATGAACACTGATGTGTAAAATTCTAAAATAGCATAACTCATAAACATATTTATTGGTACAAGTTTCTTTGCTTTTTTTCTTCCCTTTTAGTCAAATTCCTATTGATGAAACCCACATATTAATTGTTTTCAACTTTGTAATATGTGCATTTTATGACAATTTCGACCGGAATGTTATACCTAATATGTTTTTTAACCCTTGCAGATTATTAAACTCCTAAACATACCTACATACTATCACAATCAAGAAAATGTTGATTTAAAAAAAAATTACGATAAAATAAATAAATGTGTTGAACTGAAGAACGTCATTTTTACTAAAGTGTGACTAATGTAAGAACATTTATTTTAATATCATTCACCTAGAATGAGTTTAAATGAATTGATACCACATTTTGAATATTATTTTCTGGAGTTGAGAGTCTTACAATAAACGATGATAATAAAATTCATGCAGCATTCATAGGCAGTCAAATGAAAATATATTGATAGATTGATCCTAGATTTGGTGAATATCTTCCATTCATCTTGGATCAAACTTTCGTGTCCTCGGATGGATGATTTTTTATTATAATGCCATTTCATCATCTCATTATGAAAAATTCTACCGGGCTCGATTTAGGGCATTCATTATTGTCATAAACTATTCTAAAGAAAACCACTTTTAATCTTTAATACATATTATTAAACATTAGTTTTTTTTTAATTTAGATTCTAGACAACCTATTGATAACTTGACACCAAATTTGAAAAAAATAAATTCGTCATGCGTTGTTAAAATGTAAAGACGATGCTTAATGTAAAAGTAACGGAAACTTTAATGAACAAAAATATTAAAATCCTTTTTTCCACGTTTTTAACATTTCTTTAAAAATACATACCTATTGATCTGCGTTTTCTTTCAGGGTGGAATTTTTGTCGTGGAATAGGCCGAAAAGCACATTTATCGTACCTACGTAGGGGAGAGCGGGGTCTAAAGTAACGCGGGTCGGAAGTAACAACGTCCATATTTTCTACCGTGTACATGTAAACTTAAAAAGATCCTGCTCTACCAAACCGCTACACACGTTCCCTATCCATGCAGGATCACGACAACCGTCGTGCAGCTAGGGCGAGTGCGCTGTCATCTTTTCTGTTTTTTGACATCACAAGTATTTTTTTAGTGTTGAACCATTTTTGTGAAAACATACTCAAAATTCGTATAACCAGTCTACGTAAGTATTTATTTTTTATCATCTTAGATGTTATTTTCGATATCTATATTTAGATTTGACTTAAACGGAGCAGTTTATAAATAATTTGGTATCAATTCTTAAAAATGTGTTTGGGGTCAAAAGTAACAAAAATCACGGGGTCCAACGTAACTGTTACTTTGGACCCCAATATATTTTGTTACTACAAAAACTAATCAATATGGTCATAAGTAGATTGTAAGCGAATTCGCCTGTTAAGCAAAGGTTCGATGCCTGCTGCTGGCTATTACTTCAAGGTACTAGTTTTTTGTAGTACCTCTAAATTTTGGTTATCACTCGACTTGATTAGGTTTTAAATTATTTGAATTTTGTCAATTTATTTTGCGATAATTACAAAACAAATATAAAGGCAAACATATTTATATTACATTTGTGATTATTTATTTTAGAATGCCTAGGAATAAACCCAGAAAATCTACAAGAGGCCTTGCTGATCAATCAGTGTACGAAGTCGCCACTCTAGATCAACTTGATAATAAAATAAGCGTAAGAAAAGCGGCAAAGAATGTGCATTATGTCACGTCAGTTTGGGTAGATATGCCCGTGCTTGTTTCCCTCTGATCGAACAGCTCCTGAACCTTGCTCAATGCCCGTACCTATTTCAAGTTCATCAGCCATCTCAAAGCAAATCGATACTTCCCATAAATACGTTAGACGAACCGGGACCAAGTGGACTATAGCAATTTTAGCTTGTGCTGGTTCTTGCCCAAAAGCAGGCTCTAAACTTCCAGAAAAGTAATGGAAGGAAAAAAAGAAAATCTGCGATCACACAGCTGAAAAACAGGCTATTGAGGAAGAAAGTATGAACAGCAAAGTTAAAAGACAAGTGTCGAGTTTAAAACGACAAAGAAAAAGAAAAAAATTAAACAAATATATAAATGTTAAATAAACAAGCCCCAAGAGGTTTCTACTGATGATATTGAAGATGAACGGTTGTGCATAGTATGCATGGAGTCATTCACATCAAGTTGATCAGGAAAGCAATAGGTTCAATGTCATGATTGTTAACATTGGGCCCATGAGCAATGTACCCCAGTATTATGATAATGGTTTTCATAGATTTTAAGTGTTTTTTTGATAATCAAAATGATTTCAAATCCTGGTATTCTATCCGTTTGTACAACTGTTACTTTCGACCCCAATAGGTGTTACAACCGACCCTGCTAGCGGGGTCGGTTGTAACAGTTGAGGCATCTTTGTAAATCCTCCATAATTCTCAAATATTTATTATTAAACACACAAAACTTATCTGGAATTATAGGCAAATATGTAAGCTAATTCATGAAACAAAAAAATGTATCATTACGCTGTTGATTTTCTCACAATGAACTCAAATGTAAAAATTGTTACTTTGGACCCCGCTCTCCCCTACCTATAGTTAAACGGGTGAACGGGCGAAATCCAATGGTGCAACATTATTCAATAACGCTATTAAGGTTCTTGAGTTCCACTTTATCAGTGAATATTAACATCACAAAGCGCTCTCCAGCGTAATGCCCATGAGAGGCGGCCATTGGCCTCTCTTTGTGCGGGATATTATTAGTTAATATTATAAGTAACATTATTATTATTAAATCTTTGTAAGATGTACATATAATCAGAGCAAACTAATAATTATTGATAAAATAATAATATGAGGCGGGATTCCACATTCTGATATTTGCCAGGTTAAACAGATTATCTTACGTAGATTAGGAAGTAAGAGCGTTTGGTTTACCACATAAATATGAAAAAATGTATTGATATATTGTAAGTTTTGATAGGATATTATTTTGTAGGAGAGTGACGCTCTGGAGAACAGAAACGACATCGTGTGGACGGTTAGGGCAGAGTGGATGTGGATCACCAGAGACAGGGAGAAGTGGCGTGAAAATAAGGAAGTCTTTTATCCGACAGTAGAAGATTACCGGCTAATATTGTAAATAAGTTTTGATAGATCGGTATTAGTATAACTCATACGTATTTGAAGAAATATTAGAGCACTATTACATGGACCTTTGCAAATTGTAGGATCGTGAAGAAATTAAATATAAAAGAGCTATGTGCATCTAAAGGCAGGGCGAAAAAGCCACGTGGCACCTATCCTTAAGGGTAAAGAGAAAAATAATATTGAGTCAATTTATTTGTAAGTAAATCAATATCTATATATAATCAATTTGAGAATTTAATACTTTCTTTAAAGCCGAGTTTTCATCAAATCATATCTACCTAACTATAAAAATGTGAAAAAAAAATTAAATAATCTGAAAACGATTCATCTTTTGTAAATACAAAGCACACAACTATAGGGCACCGCCTTTAATATTTTAAGTATGCTTTTGACGGTTTTTTGGACAACGATAAAGATCAATTATGAAAATATCAAAGCAAGAATTCGCTGCCTTTGGATGCGATATTTAATAATGTTGAATTTCAAACAAGCGCTTTTCGAATTTATATCAGCGACTCGTAGGATAAAAAAATTTACAAACAAAATTGTAAATAGTAAAAAAATCCCAAACATGTTATTTTTTCAAAGGAATTTTGTCTCATTCAACACTTTTGTCAACATAATAATATAAAAAATCATGCAAAGCTTTGCTATAATGAGAGGGTAAGATGGTGGGCACCAGTTTAAGATGTTAAAGTTGTCGAGGAAATCTTTGGACTACCGAGATATTTTCAAGACATTTTTTATGCAGTCATAGGTAGGTACATATACCGTTTACTACAAAATAATATTTCAAGCAAGCGACTACAAAAAAAAACATTAAAACATCTTTAAATTGGTTAACCGACCTATAAGAATAATGCTGTTGAGAGTATGTATGCAGGTGAATGGACCAATACTAAAAAGGTAATGGTTTTCCAATATAGCTCAATTTTCTCGACTCGTCCCTGTAGTAGACGTTCTAAGAGCTCATATATATAATGTTTCTATAACTCGGTTGTGTTTCAAATGAGCATTATTTTGTTGACTAACTTCCTAATGTTTCACTCATTCATTCATAAGTTTTTTGTATTTTTTTTTATGATGCTAAAAGCTATCTCTCAATTACCATACTGAAACTCTTTAGCGGAAAAACAGTCCTTTACAAGGAGGAATAAAAATAATATTATGTACCTATAATTTTTTATACAAAAATGAATCTGTGCTCACTCACAGTGAACCAGTGAACTAAAATACACTCTTTGAATATTTCACAAAAAGATACCGTAAAGGAGGGAGATGGCCGTCACCTGGGATCGAACATACGATCCGAACGAAATAGTACGAAAGCCGGCATCGTAACCACTATCAACCACTTCAAATACTTTACCATTTCAAAATCATTTTTTAGTAGGTAGGTATTACAATAATTTTTAAAATGTAGATGAGTTGATACAATGTAAGTAGTTTCAGAATGTAATATACCTACGCCCAAACGTTGTGAGAATACATAAAACAATTCTACAATAAGAGTAGGTATGATATAATATAGATGGAGGAAGATGGGTTGGTCTGGTATTTATATGTAAGGATGCGTCTAGGTACCTTCCTATTTGGTATCCAGACTCTCGGCGTGTTTCCATATGTGTCCGATTTCCGCATACAAATCGCATACACAATATTGTAACGTACGAAACATTAATCTTAGTGAAATATAAACCTCTTATTTTTGTTGAAATATTTCAATACTATTGCCAAAATTTCCTTTTTATAAGCTCATAAATCCATCTGGTTAGAAATATTACCCATCCATGAATGTAATACATTCACACCTCATACAGGGTGTGAACTATTCTTCAGATAAATAATAAAAGGGTAGGTTATCATTATTATTTGGATAAAACAACTCGGGTATATTGTAAAATAAGTCATTATTGCTCTTTATGAATATTTTCCAAAAACTACTTTTCAAGGATGACTGCTTCATTAATGTTTCAAGTCTATAAAATGTTTTGCGTTAAAATTTCTTCTGTAGTAGGTAATTATTCCATGTTCTTATATTTTTACTGACCAAGACATAGATTTGATATTAGTCTTGCGTATAATCAATCAGGATTGATAATTAGAAAAACTTCAGGCCAAATTTACTACATCTACGATATATTCCAATACCAAAATATCCACTGAATTATTTTTTAGTCGTTTTTTCTAACAAGTTTCTAGTAAGATAATCCATCCATAATTGGTTCAAAATTTTCATTATCGAATTTTGTTTTGCTTTTGGTTGGACATGTGACGAAAAAGTGAAATGAGAGATTGTCCAGTTGGAAGACCTAAAAAAGATGGGTTGACGACTTGATTCCAGTTGCGGAAGTAAACTGGTCGAGAACAGCGCACGATAGTTGTTTGAAAACTTTTGAAAACGCCAAAATCCAGCAGTGGAGAGACGGCTTATAAAGATGAAGAAGATACATTGAAAAATTTTAAGGTGTTTTCTGTTTGACCTTTTATTGAAATTGATCTTAGCCAATCAGGTGAATAAACGGATTTGAACCCGCACGATCTTCAATACGCTTTTCGTACGAAATCCGTCGATGATACTATAATAATTGGGCTCCCAACCACCTCAATGTGCGATATTCGTAAACCAGATCATGGGAAATAAAACTCTTCTTATAGGTCTGGTGAACTCTCGTCTTGAATTTTTTCGAACAGCATTTGGCCGAAATTCACCTCAATGATTTTTTTTGCACCACATAGCTACCTTTTTCTTAGGATTTACTCGATTTGTAATCAATTAAACAACTATTAGAAAACTAAATCTTTTTTATCGTTTATCCCCAGAATTTGTTTGAGGTTATTTATACATTTCTTTACACCCTTTGACTAATAATTATCAGTCTTTAGACCTGAATCCAGCACGTGGAAGAACTCTTGGGAGTTTAATCGAAAGCTAATTGCACGTTAATAAGCGCTTATTAGCGTGCAAATAGTGTTCTAAAATCAAACGATCGAATCATTCGATCATTTTAGTATGGAGATTTTTCGATGATCGTTTCGATATTCTATCATCGAAAACTTATACTAGGGCTACAGAGAAGCCTAAGTCGACGTCGAGAGGACCTGACACGGCACAAGAAAGAGAACATAACATACTCGCCGTTCTAGAATTCTAGATTCTTCTCAGTTGTAACGCTGTTTCAAATTTAAATAAAAATATTGAAACAAATGCGACGGATGAAACTCCTGTATGTAAGAGGATATCTACGAGTCTTATATATTGGAATGGTGGGTGAAGTCTATGGGGAATTAAACCCATTATTGTCGAACATTCCTATAGAAAAAGGTGATTTGGTTACAACTTTGCATGGGTAGGTACCTAAGGTGGTGTGTACGCCTGAACTCTCTCTCTTACAACTAAATTTGAACTTTAGCGAGCTCACACCTGATGAGAACATTATTTAGTTACTTATATAACTTTATTTTGCACCATTTTGGTGTTCAAGTTATACAATAGAGTTCATTTCCTATAGAGAATGGTTCCCCTTTTAAAAATATTGATTACGGTTTTGTTATGTAAAAAAATGATTTAAACAATTACATACTTTTTTCAGATTAGGTGGGTTTTAGCTTAACGAATCTGCCGCCGGTTGTCGTCGTATTTTGGAGGTAAATTTGAAACGCGGAGCCGACAATAATAATATTTGTGTCTTATACCACACCTTTGTTTAGTGTGAAAAATGTCGAAGTTACCATCGGCTAGATTTTTTTTATTGTCAACTAATAAATGGATAATGTTGTGAATAGGTTCATTGTCAAATACAAAAAGAATTGATATGCATAATAACTAAAAAATGTGTAATGTTTTTGCAATTATTTCCCAAGAATATTTGAAAGTATCGCCGGCTGTATTAATTGACATTTGTGTATAGAGAAGAGTGAATGTATTTATTTTAAACGGTAGAAGAAAAAAAAGGCCAGAGTTATATAAATTTTATACAGCCATTTTATATTTGTTTTTTTTTATAATTTCTATAGGTACGTTATTCTCTACAAATTAGTTTATCAATTCATAAATTTATTCCTACATAAAAAAAAGTACAAAATGTATTATCATTTTTGTCATTATTTTAAGTACCTATAGTAGAATAATTAATAATGATGATTTATTATTTAAAAAAAAAGCTACGTTAAATAAGTACCTTTATGATGTGTGATTTATTATATAAAACTTCATTCCAAAAGCAGCATGAAAGGGAATGAAATGGGTTGGTGAAAACTCTAGAGATTTCACCTTACATCTGTAGACACCATCATACCTTTTGGAGTCCCCTGGGTGACTTTTCCACATCTGAACTGTTTCGTTATTTCGCTCTTCTGACTGAGTACCTACTTACCGTAATGTTCAACCGATCCCGGCTGCAAAGGAAAAGGCATTATAAAATATACATTCGCAGGTTAAAGTTCTCTCTATTCAAAAGTTACAACTTATGAGAAGGAAGGGAAATTTTTAATAAGAAAATCGGAAAATTCTAACAATATCCCGGGCTGCGAATGGGTGATATTTTTGAATTTCGATTAACATTTCGGCTGTTGGGATCGCATTACACCTCTTTATTACCATTCCCCGAAATGGTATTATGTACGATTTTTTTTCGACATAAAAGACCCATGAAAATTACTTTTATTAAATGCCAATCCCTGTGTCAGGTGTTTCCAATTACAATTTCCTTTCACATCAAAGGTCTCGATGAAAATATTCCCGTACAGAATATTGTCACAAAATGGTGTATGGAAAAGTGCGCCGAGTCCTGATTGCCTGCCGGTATAGCATTAGAAAATAATCTAAGGTTGCGAGCGAACATCTATTTTATCTCTGATTTCAGCTGGTGATTCCTTTATCGACATTTAACCTCCCAAAGTGAGGGATGTGAAGATCCACTTTGACTGAGGCACCCTCCATGTCCGGATATTTATTGTTTCAATTTGTGACTAAGGAAATTGATCTTTGGGTTCGGTAGTTTTCTATCAAAAAATTCGAGGGTTCATTTGATTGAAAAGTATAATATTTATTAGGATGTTGGTGTAAGCGTTCAATTTCATCGAATATCGTATATCATGTTCTCTCTCAATTTATTATAAACAGAGCTCACTTTTACAAAGAGATGATTCTGAAACATTTTTTTAATAACATACCTACAGGCAGGTACTTAGGATTTATTTTGTTTGATTCAGTTTAATTGAAGTATTATGTTATTATGATACCAGTTGGTTTGTTTAAATCCGTGTGAAATTTACTACTTCTACTGGCTTAGGTACTCAGGAAACAGTTCTTCAAATAATTAATTCAGTATGATTTTCCACAAAATTAACCATTCAATCCTTTTAAGAATATCAAATGTAGAATAATAGCTCAATTTTTTTGGTTAGATTTTGATGCTTTGTATTATTTGAAGATAGTTTTAAAATAAGTTGGTACATAAAAAAAAATAACGATCCTCCTTCTGCATTCCCATCGCAATACTGATCCATTTTCAGACTTAATAACAATGTCGTAATGACATTGAAGTTTTGATTGATACATAATACATTGTATATTATGCATGAAAATAGTTTCACTTAGGTCTATTTATAATCTGAAATGGTATAAGTATGGATTTATACCAACAAGAAGTACCTATCTACTTACTTATAAAAAGTTTTGAGAGTTGATATTGAATCGGGATTGAATTTCTAAAGTCACTATGTACCTTATTCTTTAAATTAATTACAATAGTAAGTAGTGAAAGGACATCAAGAGCAACGCACAATATAGGAACTTATTTTTCTAATTTTCTATGATCGTTATTAAACAATTATATTTAAATTTCATTCTAGTTTGCCCTATCACAGGCTTAGCCTATTTTGGCAACATTGTTGTCACAAATGTTTTGTATAAATGAATTGATATAAATACATTTAAAAAAATTATAAATAAAAAAAAAATAAAAAAAATACATTTACACTAAGGACTTGAAAAATATTTTGAACCAAACCGTTTGAATTAAAACAAAATTACTAGTTGAAGATTGAAGTGCCTTTTGAAACATAAATCCACCCCCAGGTAAGACAAACAAGGCCGTTAACTATACTAGAAGCTTCACCCCTACACCTTTTATTTGAAGTGTCCGTGGTAATACCGTGTGGTGTTTCTAGAGAGCCTACTTGTGTAATCTTTAATAGAACTCAGACCAGCCTCTAAAGAAGCGACTGATCTATTCGATCTGTTCACTTCAACACGGGTAAATACTACATTAATAATTATTTGAGAAAAGCTATGCAGAGTGCTTATAATGCTTCGCTTCCATTTTTCAGCTAAAATATGTAAAAGCTTTAATAGAGGATAGATGCATACGGTGTTTCAAAATAATTAGGTTTTTTTATGTTTAAAAGTTTTTACGTTGGAGGAATAAAATCCTTCATCCTTGTTTTTCCCTCCGTTTCTGGTTATATGCCTATCCAGTGACTCTTTTTATGAACAATAGTTTTGGCACATGACGTCATCAAAGTATTAATGAAACATACCTAATCTGTCATCAGCCATTGTAACCCCCTTACTAGTTTGCAATATCAATACATTACGGTATAGTTCATAGTGATCGATCCTGACTGTTTGAAAATATAGTTTAATCAAATCCAATTTAATGTATAATTTTATCTATAAAAATTAAACCGCTGCAAATGAAGAGAGATCTAATCAAAATAACGACTCCAAATAAGGACTCTTTATTCTACCATCAAACAATTTGCGTCTTAAGTCCAGAAACAACTTCATGAACACCATTTTCCCGATTGAGTTGCCGCCAGCAAAAAAGAGAGAAAATCCAGCAAATGGACTAGAGAGCGACACTGTGGAGTGTGGATGTTCCCACGTGAAGGCAGCAGTACAGATGAACGTTTACGGCACTCTTTGTGGAGTGCCGTCAATAGACTCAGGGTTGGTGTCGCCCGGTGTAGAAGAAACCTCAGAGGATGGGACTACCTCTTTGAATACTGAATGTGAGTGTAGTGAGCTCCAAGACGATGAACAAATCCTTACATGCCCGTTGAGTGGAGAAAGATACATTCTTCAAGACCTTACCCTGGCGAATGACACGACTAGCTATGAGTGTCGCTGCTTAGGTAAATACTGCTCCAACAGTCATTTTTTTTAATAATTCGTACAAAAATATTGCGTGAGGGTGACCATGGTTTTGACTACTAGTAAAAGACTCATCATCACAATACATTAACATATAGTTTTATCGTATATAATATATATATTGCATTCGTTTATTAAGTTTTTTCTTACCTTTATTTCTAACACTAATGGTGAGAAATAAAACGTTTCAGCTTGATGACTTGACCATTAGATAATATTTACTGCGATGCTGGAATCACGCATTTTTCATCAATACCTCAGTAAGAACGATTAGCTGATGCTTTTATTAACTTAGAGACAGCCGGCTTATCTCACCCCGCCAAGAGGCCAGGAATATCGATAACAGCGTGAACAAGTGTTCCGTGGGACATTATTCTTTATTCAATTTTCCGTTTGATTTCACCCACCCTTCCTCCCGCCCCTACCGCCTCTCCTGCACTAACAACACATGTCGATGCAATATTAAACGTTGCTACCCTTCGGAATATAAGAACATATGTCCCGTGGATTTATCCATCTGGGGTTGGTGCGCGGTCGACGTTCCGTTTAAACATTGCAGGGGAATTGAGCCGTATTCTTTAGTTTAAATCGATCTTCCTTCACATTATGCCGTCTAACAATCTTATACAGTGTGATTTCATTTGAAAACACAAATATTTTTTTTATTTATTTGTTTCATTATTATAACAGGTGGTGGGGTTCAAATCTCGGTGCCGACCATTACCACTTTCACAACACACGTTTTGATCTGTGTGAAGATGGCAAAAAGGTATTTTTGTTCACTTTGGGTGAGTCCAGATTCTTTTATATAAAGGGTATTGTGATTATATACACAGTTTGAATTTTTATATTGGAGAGATAATTATGTTTCATTTCTTCAATATTTAGTTACCTACATTAATATTCATTTCAAAAAGTGTATTTAGATATAGTTAGATGGGGAAGGGAAAGAAGAAGATACTGTTATGCACATGTGAGGAGAATGGACTCGTCCAGACTCCCTCACATTGCATTGCACGGCCAACCCCACGGAAGAATTAAAAAGTAACGAAAGTATGAAAGATAAGTGAAGCTCAAAACATTGTCAAATGTTGTAGAACGATGGAAAATGGTACAAAAATAATTGTAAAAATGAGTCCTGAAAGATTTCCTAATTTATAGAGATGCGTGAGACACCCGGGGGACGTCAAACTAAGAAGAAAGAGCCGAAAAACTTACCATCCACTTCCCAATACCATGAGTCCATGACTAAGGTTTCTAAATATGCAGATTTAAAATTAGTAGGTACATGTAGCGATCCACGGGTAAGTCAATGCTTGATATATGCCAAGAAGAAATTCCTACGAAGGAATGAGAAACAAAACTTGATTGATAGACGTCATGAATGGCTGGCAAAATTGCAGAGACAATGTGCAGGACATGTATCAAGGCAAGATCCCGTTTCCCTTAAGAAATTACCTTCGCAGAAGACGATAGAATAGGGTTTAAGATGGATGGAATAGCTATGATCTGGATCGCAAGAGAAAAACTTTGCATAACATGGCACCATGGTGTTGATAAAGGAAGCAGAAGTAATAGTGATTATTTAAATACTTTCAACCATGGAAAATATCTGTGACGACCCAGAAATATCTGAGCTTAAATCATCAACATAAAAATAAATTAGAGAGAGGAGATTCTCTACTTCACCTACGGGAATACGAACTCGGTGTAATCAATTTTCCTTTGATGACCCCAAGTAGACGAAAAAGGAAGCTACGAGATAGCTTCACTGCGTTTCTGTACATTAATAATCACATCCTCCCACCCCTGTGAACACTTTTGGTCTAACTAAAGGTTATGTCCACCCTGATAAGCTCTCCTGGTTTCTCGGACCAACTCGGTCCCGATGTAGAGCTCGTCTTATAACCATATTGATAAAGAGACTGGCTGCATCTCTTCCATCTTTGTCAAAATCCATAAGCTCTTCTTTAAAGTGTATCCCTCGTGAACGAAACCCTGAGGCGTGGCCAACGTTCTTCATATTTTAAACAACTTTGATTGTCCGGTTATTCAAGACCGCATATTCCTCTTTTGACCCATCTGTAGGATTTCTTTGTGACCTACTGTATTTTCCTCTCCTCCCATGGACTTATTAAGGTAAAAATCCATGACACAATAATTGAATATAAGGAACTCAGATGGAGCTTTTCAAAATAAAATTAAAAAAAACACAATAATTATAGTAACTGGCCACCAAAATTTAGTAACTGGCCATCCATGCCAGTTACTGTAACGGATGCTCCTATTGAAATGGGGGTTTTAAATAACGAAAATAAATAGGGTAAGCAGTACAATAACTGGCCATTAACAGTAACTGGCCACCTCGATCATTTTTCTTTAAAAATAAGACTTGGGTGAGAATATCTGTTCCGTAACTTCGATAGGCTGATAGCTCGTTTATTTCTACATGCACTCTTCAAATTTAATTGAAATCGGACTTTCATTTGTGTCAGTTTTGTGCGATTTTTTCATGAGGTAGCTACTTTTGTATAAAATATCACTAATTCCTTGTCCATTTGTTAAGGAGAAGTGGTATACATCAAATGTGTTTACTGTAAATTTTTGGTAGTTTTTTGATGATATTATTATTTTATTTCATAAATAAAGCTTGCTTCTACAATATTCACAGATATTAGGGATGAAATAATGGATTTTTAAAATAATACCGAGGGGTGGCCAGTAACAGAATCAAGAATTTGATGATTAGACAGTAACTGGTCAAGGGTGCCAGTTACTATGTTTTTTAATCAAGTTCGAAATTATGCAATTTTAAACCATATTCGTAGTACTCATAGTATTTATTTTCGTTATTTAAAACCCCCATTTCAATAGGAGCATCCGTTACAGTAACTGGCATGGGTGGCCAGTTACTAAATTTGGGTGGCCAGTTACTATAATTATTGTGTTTTTTTGATTTTGAAAGGCTGCATCTTAGTTCCTTATATTCAATTGTGTCATGGATTTTCACCTTAATAAGTCCATGGGAGGAGAGGGAAATACCTGAGGTCACAAAGAAATCCTACAGATGGGTCAAAAGAGGAATATGCGATCTGGAATAACCGGACAATCAAAGTTGTTTAAAATATGAGGAACGTTGGCCACCCCTCAAGGTTTCGTACACGAGGGAAACACTTTAAAGAAGAACTTATGAATTTTGGCATAAGTGGAAGAGATGGAGCCAGTCTCCTTATCAACATGGTTATAAGACGAGCTCTACATCGGGACCGTCGTTCCGAGTCGGTCGGTCCGAGAAACAGGAGAGCTTATCAGGGTAGACACAACCTTTAGTTAGACCAAAAGTGTTCACAGGGGTGGGAGGATGTGATTATTAATGTACAGGAACGCAGTGAAGCTATCTCGTAGCTTCCTTTTTCGTCTACTTGGGGTCATCAAAGGAAAATTGATTACACCGAGTTCGTATTCCCGTAGGTGATGTAGAGAATCTCCTCTCTCTAATTTATTTTTATGTTGATGATTTAAGCTCAGATTTTTCTGGGTCGTCACAGATATTTCCCATGGTTGAAAGTATTTAAATAATCATTATTACTTCTGCTTCCTTTATCAACACCATGGTGCCATGTTATGCAAAGTTTTTCTCTTGCGATCCAGATCATAGCTATTCCATCCATCTTAAACCCTATTCTATCGTCTTCTGCGAAGGTAATTTCTTAAGGGAAACGGGATCTTGCCTTGATACATGTCCTGCACATTGTCTCTGCAATTTTGCCAGCCATTCATGACGTCTATCAATCAAGTTTTGTTTCTCATTCCTTCGTAGGAATTTCTAAGTTTTTCAGCCATTTCTTCTGAGTTTGACGTCCCCCGGGTATCTCACGCATCTCTGTACATTAAGAAATTTTTCAGGACTTATTTTTACAATTATTTTTGTACCATTTTCCATCATTCTACAACATGTGACAATGTTTTGAGCTTCAATTATCTCTCATACTTTCGTTACTTTTTAATTGAAATACTTAATATTGTATTATATTATGTTTAAATCTACATATCTGCAAAAAAGTGCCAAATTGTAATGAATTTTCAAAGTATTTTATTTATATTGTTTTTAAATTGTGTTTTTCGTACTGAAACAACATTTTTTATACAAAAATAGTATGATTAAACATTTTTTTGTTTTACTTTAAACTTAATTTTACTTTAAAACAAATAATTTGATAATTTTTCAGCTAATCTTGAAAACATGTATGGTGGCCAGTTACTGTCATATTACCTATGCCAGTTATTGTATCAGGTGGCCAGTTACTGTACTTTTTGACCACTTTTTAGGAATTTTTTTTTTTTAAGTACAAAACTCAATAAATCTGAAAAATGTAATACTGCAAATTGTAAACAAAACAATTGTTTTGTATAAAATATTTTTTTTGGAAAAATATCTTGATAAATGAGCGAGATATAAATGTTTGAATCCTTAAGTGGCCAGTTACTATACTGCTTACTCTACTATGAATACTACGAATATGGTTTAAAATTGCATAATTTCGAACGTGATTAAAAAACATAGTAACTGGCACCCTTGACCAGTTACTGTTTAATCATCAAATTCTTGATTCTGTTACTGGCCACCCCTCGGTATTATTTTAAAAATCCATTATTTCATCCCTAATTTCTGTGAATATTGTAGAAGCAAGCCTTCTTTATGAAATAAAATAATAATATCATCAAAAAACTATCAAAAATTTACAGTAAACACATTTGATGTATACCACTTCCCCTTAACAAATGGACAACGAATTACTGATATTTTATACAAAAGTAGCTACCTCTTGAAAAAATCGCACAAAACTGACACAAATGAATGTCTGATTTCAATGAAATTTGAATAGTGCATGTAGAAATAAACGAGCTATCAGCCTATCGAAGTTACGGAACAGATATTCTCACCCAAGTCTTATTTTTAAAGAAAAATGATCGAAGTGGCCAGTTACTGTTAATGGCCAGTTATTGTACTGCTTACCCTAACTCTGTAACACTGATTTCAAAATATAAAAAAATATGCCAAACTAGCTGCTTTTTAGCCGGAATATTTTAAATAAATAAATAAAGATCGGTTAAAAAACTTGGTCCAATTCCCCTTATGCTTTATGACGTTTTTACAAAGCCTAGTTGATGAATATGAATGCGTTATGGGAGTTAATTATTAGTCATTAAATTTTAATTAATTAGCAGAAAAATTGCTGAGAAAAAAGGCTAAATATCTCTAATATAAATTAAAGTCGGGTTAGTGCGAACACTTATAACTCGAGATCGGCTCAACAGATTATTTTGATCTTTGATTTATTGGATTCTTCTTCGCTCCGGATAACAGTACCTATATCTAATAAAAAGTAAAAAAAATGGACAAGAAGTGATATAAAATATAATATTAAAATTAGTATGGAACGGATTGCGACGCGCAACGCCATCGCAGGTAGTTCCCTCTCATTCTAGCATACGTGATTGCCGCTCTTACAGTAGCCCATCCCACTTACTCCACCGCACCGTTTCGAGCGTTTTAGAAAATTTTCATACAAAGTCAACATAATTATCGAGCACATTCGTTTGGGCGAGGTAGAATGTGCTCGCGCGCATATATTCTCACGTTGTTCCCGGCTGAGCTTTGAATACGAATGAAATATGATTGTTTTAGAAATATTTTAATGTTATTATTTTATTTGTTTAACTCAATCGCACTTATTATGCATTATTGTTGCTGAGGACGCAGTGCACATAATATGAACGCCTCTGGTTAGGACTACAGGACAACGTCTGTCGGGAAAGCTAGTATTATATTATTAGTATTTATAAATATAGAAAAGAAAGTTAGAATTTTTAAAACAACACCCTGTAAATGTTCGTTTGCTGAAGTAAGTTGGCGCGAAATTGGATTCAAATATTGAGAAGACTTTTTTGAATTAAATTCGTTCTATTGTCTGGTACGTACAAGGTTCTTTCACTGGTTGACACACTACATACAAGCCTGATATCGTGTGACATGTAGGTATATTCAACTACCTATCTTTTACTTATTTATGTAATTTAAAATGGAAATACAATTTTACTTGTATACAGTGGGCTGTCGAATTATACATTCCCATTTGCGTCAATCTTTTGAACTAAAATACAATAAGTAAATAGTCGTTTTTTTTTTTCATCTAATTTTTTTCCTATCCAGCAACTTTTAGTCTTTTTGATGACGTAAATAATATACTCGTAGGTACTTTGTAATGTCTTTATGTATCGTGGCTGAAATCTTTATCAACAAGCCTGTGTTCTTTCATACTTGTGAAATTTGGAAAACCAACCAACGTAAAAAACACAATATTTATCAGAATTTTTGAGTAAGCGCTTATGAAGAATGCTGGAAGGCACCGAACGCAAATTCTCGTTATGGCTGCCAAATTTGCTTTTTCTCAAACAAAATTATCTTGATCAAGAACTATAATACTATTAACCATTACAATTTTGTTTTGATTGTTATTTTTAATAAGCGTGCAAACAGTGTTCGAAAATCAAACAATCGAATCATTCGATCATTTTTGTTTAGAAATTTCTGTTATTGTATAGAAATTGAAACTCTTTCGATGATCGTTTCGATATTCGATCATCGAATACTTATACTAGTGGTACCTACATACAGTTAATTTTTTCGCACTCTACATTGACGGAAAAATTCAAAGAAAAAAAAAAATTCAAAAAGTCTACGGGGCAGTTTTTAGCCGTTTTCTTTAACTGTAAAACTCAAGTTATAAATATGCTTTTCACTGTGTTTTTAATATTGTTTTCATTTTAGGTACTATGTAAAGATCAGAATCAACGGGTGGAGGTTGATAACATCAGAAAGCTAGAGCTGATAAGAAGAATCCCATCAGGAAAATCCATAAAAGGAAAGTGAAAGTCTAGAGTATCTCATTTTTATATACGGTGACATTTCATGTCCCCATTTTATTGCTGTTTGGCGGTGAATTGCGATAAATTGGGAAAAGACTCGCCATAATCCAAAATGAATCCTACAACGAACGCCATATTACAATAACATTAGATGGAGAAACCAATAAACGCCACATAATATGACTGATATGGTTTGTTAGATGCAGACGATATATTTCTCCGAAACCCTCCCCCGTGAGTGCGGAAGAGCAGAGGGGGTAACGTGCAATAAAAATATATGTTCCTCGCAGGGGGTGTGTATCAAATGTATCAAACGTGGCGCGAAATGTCACCCTTTATGAAATAGTCTTCCACGAGTGTTGATCCAGGGACCCGTCCAAAATCACACACGAACTTCTTTTTTGTATTATTTCTTAATTTTCATACATCTTTACTGTAATTTAAGTGCAGTAGGTACATTTTACTTCGATGCTGCATGCTGTGCATTATAATGATACTACTATTTAAATTTCTCAATCAAATTATTAGTAGTTCCACTTGACTTAATTTACTCTAATCCATAATTTGGTGCAGCTCCATTTTTTACAATCCGAATGAAACAATTAAGAAGGCTAGGTAGGCCAAAATAAACTATCCAGCGATTGTTGATGAGATAATCTATGTGCTTTTGATTGGTGTATTTTTTTTCGTTTTGGAAAAATTAACTATTTTTTAACTGTTTTTTATTTATATATTTATTTCTTTGGTTACCGGTTTCGGCTACCAGCCATCATCAGACCAAACTTAAAACTTAAGTTTTAAGTTTGGTCTGATGATGGCTTAAGACCAAACTTAAGTTTTAAGTTTGGTCTGATGATGGCTGGTAGCCGAAACCGGTAACCAAAGAAATAAATATATAAATAAAAAACAGTTAAAAAATAGTTAATTTTTCCAAAACATAAAAATGTTAATAAAATTAACGAATTGAACGTGCATTCTTGGTGGAATTATTTAAATAAAATAATTTAAATGAAACAATTGATTTGTTATTCCACTATTTTATTTACCTGACTAGTTTCCTAACATATAAAACAGTTTCCTAACATAAAAATGTTAGGAAACTGTTTTATAGTAAGCCCAAAAAATATAGAAAAAATAGTATTTTTTTTCATTCGTCATGCCGTTTCCCTGAAGAGGTAGACAGGCAGAAAGTATATAGACTTCCATACTTTCCTATTCAGACACATCTCTTTCTCCTCGTTCAACAACACAATGTTCCTTAAACATTTTTATTATTTGTTTAACTCCTGACGTGGCCCTTTTTATGATCCTTGTTGTCGTTATTTGTTTATTCATTCTCTCAACATGTTCGAATCATCTGAATTAATTATTCACATTCATTCTAGTCACTACTCTAACTGTGTTTATACTCCACATTCCTTTCTTATATCATCATTCCTTTACCTTATAAATCAGTATTTTTCATCATTCTAGTCATGTCCAAGTTTCTCTCCCATAATTCAGGTATGGTATGAAGATTGCATTGTGCATCAACTCTTTGGATTTTAGATACATTTCCTTCATTAGATGTCTTGGAATGAGCAGGTAACATGGCAAATATGATAAAGATATGGAAGAGTTTCAAGCGTTACGCTTGAGCATTGTTCAAGGTAGGAGATATTAAATGTTCCATCCGCAATAATGAAATCCGTGGAGGGGTAATCCGTTCGGAACAAATAATAAGAAATAGGGTAGAATAATAGCGGCGTGTCCTACACCGCGCACTGCCTCGCTAATAACCCACATATTTGGAGGCTCTTCTGTGCACACCCCGTGTGATTATTATATTATACTTCTTACTTAATGACTTGTTTCTAAATTATTACATATTCCCAAATCTTCCAGTGCGGTTATACTTAAGCCCTCCGCACACGATGCGTTGCGGTATTAGTGAATCTTCCCCGGGAAAGACGCGCGAACGACGCAAGCAGTACGAGAGCAAGTATATTTTCATACTTCAATTTTAATACTGTAATAAAAATAGTGTTGTAGTTCCAATGATTACCGCGTTCAAATAAACTAACATTTCAGATTTATATACTGGTAGGAATTATATAATACCTACCTAAAAAATTACACGAGTTTAAGTTGGTAAGATTCGAAATCAAATGGATTGTTTTTACAAATACAAGGCTTCATTGTCTTTTGAATCATCTATGAAATTATTATAAGAATTTCATTCAAACAATATAGATTTTTTTTTTATTACAATATTAAGTATGTAATAAATTATTTTTTATTACATTTCTAAAAAAAAACTTTCAATTATTTATCTTTGAGGTAAAAAAAGGCATTGTAAATGCCGTCTAATTGCTTGATAAAAAATAAATTTAAATAATTAATTACGAATGAAATATGTTTTTTGCTAACAAAATTGTATACATAAAAAAAAAAACATTATAATTTTTATAAAGTTATGAAGAGCAATAAACAAGACGTTCTAAGAAGCATTTTAGACTGGCAAAGGTTGTCAAGAGGTTATCTAGCCTTCTACAACATTTTAAGTATGTAGGTACCTGAAGTGCTGAATGAGACCTCTCTGCTGAATAAACCTTATCAGTACTTTATTTGAACAAAAAATAAAATTTACAACCATGCTCTACACTTTAAATACCAATGTCTGTTTTCGAGTTTTTTGTTGTTGTTGTTGTAACGCGTACATTATAGGTATCTAAGAGCATTTTAACATGAAAAAAAAATACCTATAGCAAAGTGGAAAGTAGCCACTATATAATATAGCCAACTGATAACATACACACCATTAAATGGCGAAATGATACCATAATGTAACTCATTTATTGTCACACCGATTACTCGGAAGCCATTACAATTTTTATTGATGTTCCGACATTAGTACTTTTGCCTTTATACACTATTGATGATTTCACGTTTATTTTATTATTATTATTTTTGTTTTGTTTAACGTACTTGGCTGTTTTGAAGTGTATAAAACTTGGTATTTTACGTAAATTACAAATTCATAAACGCACTCAACAAATTGTATTCACAGAATATACAACATTGGGTACGGTCAATGAGATAATATTATACTGTACTAATATTCTAAGTTTTACCGAATCACTCGAAAACGAGTGCAGGGCTTAAGAAAAAAAAAAAATTCTAAGTTTTATCGGAAGGTCAGTAGTCAATAGTCATGGAAGTAAAGTGAGTAAATAGGTACTCACGATACATTTTGTATGGAAAACGAGTGATAGCAAAATCGTTGTTATCAAACAGGATGGATTAATATTATTATCATAAGTGAATATTATTGTAATAAAATTTTCGTATTAATATAAAGTTATATAAACTATAACAGTCTTACTTATAAAAAAATCGTTAATCGTAAGTTAACGTATAAATCACTGATCAGTTTTTACTTCAATTATAAAAAAAAAATTAATCCGCGTTTGTTATGTATGAAGATTTCATACAAAATTTTGTAAACAAACAAAATAGTAACCGGGCAACGCGAGTGTTTACGACCAAGATGCGCTATGTCGATATAGATTTGAATGATTTCGAGTGTTTGATGCAGAATAGGTACTTTATTTTTTAATTTTGCGGGTTGGAATTGACGAATCGGAGAGTGCGCTAATGCAAATTTTAAGATAGGGACTTTTGAGTTGGACGACGTGTTGCGGAGTAGTTATTATTTTTGTTTTTTGCAGTTACGAATGGTTAAATTGGTGATGAATGATAGTTATGAAGTGTGCTGAAAAGACTTTATGTATGTGTATATACATTGTATGTGTGTTATATTTTGTGTGCGTGCTTATTCTGTATTTAAGATTTTCTAATGCAAGTTGAAAACTTCATATATGGTTGATGGGTGCATGGTTTCTTTTTCTTTTTAAATTAAGTAGTATTGCCTCAGCACAGACTCTCGTCTAGTGAGGTAATAAACCCTTTATACAAATTATATATATATATATACACACATTGTAAAATGCTTATTTTTTTGTATTTTTTTGGGAATAAATAAATAAAAAAATAAAAAATAATATTATTTTATATCAAAATATACTTAAGTCCTTATTAAATCATACGAAACATTTATGTTTTAGCCAAAATGAACTAATAAGTCATGTTTGATCTCTTCAATTTTAATATTTGTACCTACTTAAAAAGTATTCTTTGAATATTTTCTTTAAAACGTTATTTTACTTCTTATAAATTTAGTTGTTGCATCATGCATGGTTGTAAGCAGTCGAATGATTACGGGAATGCATATTTGCTTTATTTGTTTAAATTTTCTATGATGAATATCGAAATACAATGGACCTAAATATGAAGGGTGCACATAATTGGAAGGGAAAAAAACTCAAATACTGTGTATTTATTACAGAAAGCGGTATTGTATACTTGAAACAGCTGTAAGTTGACATAAAATCCAACATTGCGGGTCAAAATATACAGAGATCAGCTCACAATCAAGCGATTTGCGTCGATGACAGCTTGATCGTAATATTTTCTATCGCTGAGCTATTTTTTCCACTGATCGTAGTTTTTAAATCAAGCAGTGAGTGTTCGAAATTTCATACTCTCTGTTCGCCAAATTTCGTAAAAAGGGGTACCTAAAAGGTTTTTAATTCACGTATTATGGACTATATTTTTGAAATTGGATTATATATTTTTAATTGTTATACAATACCTACTAGCTTTCCCGACAGACGATGTTCTGTAGTCCTCAAATTTCTTAAAAAAAAATCTACGTACCAATGTTTTGAAACTATATGGTTGTGTTGTTATAGAATTTTTCACATATGACGTTTCTTTGTCTACCCTAATCGCACAATTAAACACAAAATCCAACTACTTGACTTAAACGAAAGCGCTCGAGCAACACTACCTATATAAAAAAAGCCTTAGCGCTGAGAGTGTGACGTCACATTGTAAGACTCAGGATGCACATGTCTTATATCTGTATGTACTTACCTGTAGGTACTCTATGATATCGATCATATAGCACGGGTCGGGTGTGACGTTAGAGGAAAAATGGCCGCCAGCGCTAAGGTCTTCTTATATAGGTGGTGCTGGCTCGAGATTCAATAAAAAATCGTGAAAGTGTAACTGTGATCCTCCAAATTAATAATAATTATCATCATTATAATATTTTAATTAGGTGGTGGCTGAGGTGGTTGGTAGACCAGCGGTTGCGACGCCGGCTTTCGCACTGTTTGGTGCTGAGGTCCTGGGTTCAAATCCCGGCCGTGCGAACCATTTTCCACTTTCACGACACAAGCATTTGCTTAGTGTGAAAGATGTCAAAAATGTATTTGTGTTCACTTCGAGTGAGCACAGATTCATTTTTATAAAAAAAAAATTAAAAAATTTGATTGTATCATATTGCAACTCAAATGGGAAACGTGTACCATTAGTTATTTGAACATGTTTTATTCATTTTTGATACATCAAAGAATGTTAAACATTTTGAACATTGAAAAATTGCTGTAGATGTTTGTATAAGTAAGTAGTTAGCTGCTATTATGACAGCAGGGATGTTACATTAATGCAAAGTGTCTCACCGGTCATGTTACCTGAAGGGGCTCACTCCAGTGCTACAGATAATTACTGGACAAAGAGGAACGAACAGCATTCTGTTATTATTAGTGCTGAAACGAGAAACATGTTACCCTTTACCTTTACAGGCACGGGGATTAGTATTTATTAATTCTAATTTAACTGACGGTAATTAGGAAGGTTCTGTGAATCACCCTTCATCATTGTTAAAACGCTACAAAAAGGCTCCATTGAATTTTTTTTTAAACACCTACTTACTTGTATGTTACAGCCTGTTATTATGCAGATAGGTAAATCTCTTTGAAATGTCCATTTAATTATTACAAAGTATGCAGTACCTACGCCTAGCACGCTGAGCTCTACAAAAGAAATAAAATTCTTTCAACTATTTTTTTTTCCTAACAGTTCCCCATAATTGGTCGGAATGAAAAGACTAGTTTTTATTAGGTACTATTATTGACAAACGAAACGAGTAAGATTTGAACTGTCACTTGAAAGCCAAAGGTTAAGTTTGACAGACAACCACAGTCTTTGTAAGAGGAAAAACACTAGAAACCTGAAATCATACTCAAAGTGTAGATTTTTTGGGTAGGGTATGTTGGAGTAAAGTATATTAATATGTATTCTGTTTGTCTACTATGTATTGAAGTGAAACGTTAAAAAAACCTGTCTTTTTTACAATTCATAGTCTTTCTACTTGGTTGGATTATTATTGGATGGCGTTTCGATATAACATTCTGAATCTAAGCTTCGAAATAAAAGAATATGGATAACGAGTAATAAAAAGCCGTGGTGGTTATCAAATTTATTTTAGTTCAGAATGTGCGTATAATTTATATGTTCTGCAACATTGAAATTGAACAATTTCATAAGGTTATGCATATCATAATATATTATGTACCTAATACAAAAGTATCATAATAAAATTACCAAGGGCTGAAATGATACTGAATGGATCCAATGGAGAATGGATTCATTAGTTAATTTCATAGAAACGAACGAACGGACTTTGACCGGATACCACAGAAAATTCTTAAACCCCAACCAGATGGAAGACGCGGGGTGGACAGACCCAAACATCGATGGATGGATGTGGTAGAGTGGATCTTGGAGCTGTTGGTGAGACAAACTGGAGAGTCTGGTGATGGATGAACGAATGAAAGGCGAGTAGGTAGGTACCTATTAAAGCTTACCAGCGTTCATATTGAAAATTAAGCATAACTACGTATGTTTCTTTGGTCATTGAAGCTGCGCAAGATAGAGTGCAGTGGATGGCTCTTGTTGCCTGTATATTCCTCTAAGTGGGCTTAAAAATGGAGTGGTAAGTTAGTTAGTAACTTTGTTTCTATGGACTGCCATCAGTAGGTTACATTCTCAAAATGTGGTATCCGGAAAGTTGAAAGTTCGCTAAAAAAAGGTCGTTTCGCAAATTTGGTATCCTGAAAGGTAAAAATCGCTAAAAAAAAGGTCGTTAAAAAACATGTGATATATTTTTGGTATTCATATTATCAAACTAACGAACCTTTCGGCAACTAAAAATACCATTTTGTTCGGACTGCACTCCAAATTAAAATAATTATTTTACTTATACAGGTACTAATTTTACTACGCGACAACGTAATATGACAACATTATATTATTATTACAGTTACACTCAATAATAGGTATGTGTTTGTCAGTTCTATGAAAAATAAACACTTTTCCTCTGAAACGAAATTTAAGGCGCCCACATGGTACATACTGCCATCTATCGTAAAATCCGCGAACATAATACTGCTTTATAGAACAGGAAATGGGGAAAGTGAAAAAGAATATTATGGTAGGTATGTCCTATGTATGAATATTATTATGATTGTTGTATGTATTTTACATAAAACATAGACATCTTATATATAAAAATGGAGAGCTATTTCGCGTTGTCATCGGATGGCGCCTAAACGGCTGGACCGATTTCGCTAATTCTTTTTTTGTCGTGTAGGCTTTTATCAGGAGAGTGTCCTTTTAGAACAAAAAAATTAAGAAAAATGCATAGGAAATTAGAAAATTTAAGAAAACTATAAAAAGGAGATTTATTTCCCGATATCATCGCATCACGCCTAAACGGCCGGACCGATTTCGCTAATTCTTTTTTTGTCGTGTAGGCTTTTATCGGGAGAAGGTTGATTTAGAAGAAAAAAAGTAAGAAAAATGCGTGGAAAATTAGAAAATTTAAGAAAACTATAAAAATGGAGATTTATTTCCCGATATCATCGCTTCACACCTAAACGGCTGGACCGATTTCGCTAATTCTTTTTTGTCGTGTAGACTTTTATCGGGAGAAGGATGATTTAGAAGAAAAAAATTAATAAAAATGCATGGAAAATTAGAAAATTTAAGAAAACTATAAAAATGGAGAGCTATTTCCCGATGTCATCGCATCGCACCTAAACGGCTGGACCGATTTCGCTAATTATTTTTTGGTCATGTAGGCTTTTATCAGGAGAAGGTTATATGGGAACAAAAAAATATGAAAATTGCGTGGATAATTAGAAAATTAAAGAAAACTCTGAGTAGGCAATCTTTATAGTACATTTTACAATATATGTAATTTTGTTCTACTTTTGAATTTTAATTAATTGACATTTGAAAGAACTGTCAGTGATTGTTGTTGCAATTGATAGAATGCGAATGTAAAATATATCGTATGAAATAGATTGATTGATTGGATAAGTCATATAATATTCATTGCAGTTAATTTTTATAAGGAGTTTTGGTAAGTTTAAATACAAGGAATACATTATTGTAACGAAGTGTAAGGAGTTTTGAAAACTTTCTTTATTTACAGAGATTTTTAAAACCGCCAGCAAACAGAATCGTATATATATATTAATTAACATTGCTATTAAGGAGTTATACTTAATTGAAGTTCATTTTATAAGGAGTTTTGATAAGTTTTAACACAAGGAATACATGATTATATTGAAGAACAAGTAGAATATTTTTTTTGTTTGTTTGAAAATCAATTCTTCGTTTATGTTCTGATTTTTAGAGAGGATGAGTACATACCTACATATAACGTAAATATAATCTGCATCGTTAATATGTAAAAAAAGCTGGATATTATTTGCTAATGACCTAGCATTTGTTTCTTTATTGAAAATAAAAATTGCTACACTTCCACCATGTTGTAATAGAAGTGTGAAAAACATCACAGATACTGCATTAAATGAGCTTTTTAATTATTTCCACTGTTTTGAAAGAGAAGATTTAAGAACGCAATGTTGTGTGAAAGTGAATGTCATGAACTTGGAAGTATGTCTATTTAGGATATTTATTTAGAAGAGATGCAAGGTGTGAAAATGAGATTGAAAGAAGGAAATTAGCTGGGAGAAGGGTTGGCGGTGCACTTAGACCTCTAAGAAGATATCTCTGAAATCGACAGTTGATGCACAATGCAATCCTGATACCATCCATGATTTATGGGAGTGAAACTTGGACATGGACGAAAAATTTGGAAGTTGGAATAAATGCTGTGGAAATGAGATCACTGCGTAGGATATGCGGAAAGAGACTTATTGATAAGGTGAGGAATGATAATATTAGAAAGGAATGTGGAGTGGATTTAGTATAGTGACTAGAATGAAAGTGAATAAAGAAAGGAGGTTTGGGCATGTGAAGAAAATGATCGAAGAGAGAATGACTAAAAGGATATATAAATCTGAAAGAATAGGTGCACGCAGACGAGGCCGTCCTCGAATGACATCATCCGACCGTATCGGTGCCGTCTTACAGGAGGGCCAAGTCAGGAGCAAAAGGAATAGAAGAACATGTATGCGGAATGTTATGCGTTTGGAGGAAGCGAATGAGTTTGGATTGGAAAGAATGGAAGTACATACTCTCTGCCTACCCCCTTCAGGAATCAGCGTGATGGGTAAAAAAAGTATTGACACCTCAATGCGTATTTTGAATCGGAACGGAGAAGTTCCTTATCGTACTTTGATCAATCAATCAATATTATTTTAACTGAGCAGAATAACTATTCAAATATCTAATGTAATGACATACCTACATTCTTTTTTTTACATATTTACATTAAATCAATCAAAATTAAAATTCCCTTTAAACTCTACTCAGGAGCAAAGTGAGGCAATAAGAGCTGTCCATTGCACTCAATCTTGCGCAATGATGACCTCCCACACCATATTAACATAGGCTAAGAGTTTTTGATGTAAAAACAAACTCAGACCCAATGAATGCAGCGTGGTATGCAGGTTTTGCTAATGTCAGTAAATAGTCATTCGTGTTAAATAACTAAAAAAACGAATATGAGCTCTGTTGCATAAAACCTGGAGTACCCATATTATTTATTTCGATACGAAGTTCGACGGGTCAGCTAGTTCTTTTTATAAATATGTACCTAATTATGGATTTAATTATAAAACAGTAGATTTTTTTCATGTTTACTTACCTACCATATATACCAACCTAATTAAGTTAGGTGTTTTATTTCTTCGATTACGATGCCGGCTTTCGTGCTGACTCGCACTGAAGGTAGCGGGTTCGCTCCCAGGTGCCGACTTCATTACTCTTTTACGACACAATCTTTAAGTAGCTTACTGCAAAAGATTCAAAGAGTGATTTGTGTTTACTTAAAGTGAGCTTAGATTAATTTTTATACTAAAAAAATGTTAATATCACTGTAAATTTTTATTTCTATCGTTTTTTTTTTTTTTGTTTTAAAAAGACGGGAAGATACCGTTTAAATGTTGTGAGATGAAAAATAATGCTACCAATAATTATCATTAGGATTGGAATACATTCTTGGATAGGTATTATATTTCGATTAAACCGACATTAAAATTGCCAACATATTATAATACCTTTCTTAGTTACAAATACTTAAGGACGCGCCTTACTATGTTATGGCTGTTGTGTGTAACGAAGTGAGAAGTCGTTACAGAGTTCTTTTCCATGACAACCTTAATGAAGAATGACAGTAGTCATAGGTAGGTACCTTATTTTGGTTCCACGTATCTTTGACAATGAAGGAATATTTTTTCATGTGTGATCATATCAGACGTTTTGCTACAAAACTAGTCTGGATACTTATATTTAAAAAAAAAAAAAACAATTGAAATGATGTTGCGTTGACATAATTATGTTTTGCGAATGTGGTGAACGAACGGACTTAGCTTACAACCCGGATATTTTTTTTTTTCATTAAATTAACCAACCTACAGACGATGTTGTTTTTCGTTTCCAAGTAATGATCTGGGATCCGTGTCTTGGATCCTAAAGATCAAGATGCTCGTCGTCAATTCATATTTTCCCTCAAGTGATTTCATTACGTTCCACTTTAAATTAAATTTTCGTCAAAATTTAATAATATGATAAGAAAACTAAGGTAGATTAGTACATACCTACCCTGTAAATTAATGATGTTAAGCACTTTTTGTTGATGATTTGCTGGTTGTACACTTATTGTGGAAAATTTAATTATTTTTTAAAGGTTTTTATATAGCTTGAAAAATAATTGAAACCAATTTATATATTACCTATATGTCATTTTTATTTACATGGAATCGTTAAATGAACATTTACGTAGACATATTATATTATGGGCGTCGTTAAAAAAATTCTACTCATACGAAAATATCATTATGGCAAAAATTTGGTAAGAAAACTAGAAAATTTTAATGGACAAGAATTTTTATATTGGATATATTTTTTTTCCATCAAAAATTTGGATGGTAAAAATAAATTATCACAATGTGTAGGATTATGCAGAGAGAACGACCGCTCTTTTCTATCCAGACTTCACTTTCTACATACATCAGCTTCCTATTTCTTTAACTTCCTTATCTGTTAGGTGGAATCGATGTACATATTATTTTGTGCACACCTCTCACACTTTTTCTTTAGGTATCCTGTTAGTTTCTTTTCTTACAATATACGGAAACCATTTCTCATTTTGTAAATTTTCATAATATGTGTAATAAAGTTGACTCCCATATCACATACTCTAATATTCTCCCTTAATTCTTTGTCTCACCAGGTCTACCCAAATATCCTCCATAAACATTAAGTATTTTAATATTGTTATGAGGCCCTAAACAAAACAAGACCCATCAAGAGCATCTGACGTAATGATAAGTACACAGGGCTCTCGCAAAAATGGCAACGAATACTCCGTCCCATAAATTAAAGCCCACAATTAAGTTTTAAGCCTCTTTCGGAATATTCTTTGCTAGGAGCTGTCACAAGATGCCAAATAGTTAGTAGAGGGTGTCTTACACTGTTAATGGGCTGGAACACGGCAGCCAGAGCGGGCTTAATTACATTTCTTGACCCTGAACGTTGGCAGTAAATCACGTTCCGAGATGAAAATCCTCTTAGAAGTAACCAATATAAGGGGACAAGATGCCTGCGCTAATTTTATACACATTGTTTATAACGGAGGGTAATGAATTACAGACACTTTGTGAACTTTGTTGATTTATTTTTATGTCTTTATGTAACTAGATTACTTTTTGATTCAGTCATTGGAAAGGTAAGTTAGTCATGTGCAATTGCTCGTGAATTGAGGGATAGCTGTAGGTAATTTTTATTTGTTCATTGTAGGAATTTATTGAAGTGGTCCATTACCTAGCCTAAACTTCTGTATTATGCAATTGACTAGTCAAAAACTGCCTAACCCATTAACACAATTAGAGTTTTAAAATGTTACACTGCCAATTTTCGATATTACTTACCTACTATTAATTTGTAGGTTATTGACATTGCGGATGATCGTGCGCAAAGAAGGGATTTTGTTGTCTCCCTATGCCTTTTGTGGGGGTCGTAAAAAAGCATGAATGAATAAGTGAGTTTAGATATTAATTATAATTTATTTTCATCTTCAGTTCATTTGTGCCTGCTCTTATAGTAACATATTATTAATTTAATCATATGTATAATCAACCAAAAACCTTGTTTTTACAGCCTTCGCCATAACAGGATAAGCTTTCTGGATAACCCAAGAAAACATGATAATTGGACATAAATAAATATTTAGATAAACCTATAGTAACGGGTCCGAACCTATACACTACGCTAACAACCCTTTACAAATAAATTCGTTCAGTAAAGTTTAATTAACGGGAAACCAAACGAGTACCAAGAAATGAATATTCGGGTAAAACGGGATATCATTATTGCATCACAGGTGATTTATCCGGTCTGTGTATAACGAGGGAATAAAAGTTGTAGGAATGTTTATTACAGTTATTTCAGAATTTGTAATCAAGCCGTTAATCATTGGAAAACATTCGCAGCCGAGAACAGTGTAATTATCTGTTTAGATTTATACAACGTCCTGTTCATTCTTTCTTACTCCGTCTATACTTCCAGGTCTCGTTTTTCTAAATAGTAATTACAGGAATTAAGTTTATCGACGTGAGATTAAAAGCTGATAACAAACAAACGTACATAATATCTCGGTATAAAGTTTTACGAAATTATTTATACGCACTTCGTACACGGGCCACTGAGAAAATATCGTAATTGGACTTTTTGAATAATGCCCACTTATATTTTGTGCTTTAATCGTTTTATCAAAATATTTTGTATTATAATACCTATTAGTCCATTTTATATAATGTGATGTTTTTTATTAACACATAGATTGGACTCTTATGGTAAAGAATAACAAGTCTTGCGGTAAAGATGTTTTAAATGGCATAAATGCCAAAAACGAGTTTGCATTTATGATGCATCTGAAATGTTGGAAAATTGAAGCAAATGGTAGTTTTATATATATTGATATGGTATATTTATGACGACTGAATTTCACATTGAAAGAATATTGGGTATGTCGTAAATTAGCTTTCTTAAAAATAATAGTTGACAGTTTTTTTTTAAACAAAAGGGGTAAATTTCTGAAAACGCACTGTAACGAAAGAAAACAAATTTGGCATTGTTCCTTAATTTTTAAGAGAAACAATTGGCTGGGATATTAAAATCATTGTTCGTTTCTTTAGGACTCGTAGAAATGAGGCATGACGAACTGATGTAATATAAAAAAATCTAACTCTTTTTAAAATATTACATAATACAAAATACACTCGTTGTATTTTCGAAACAAGAGGGCTAATAAATTAGGACTTTCTAAATCTTGAGAAATCGTATGACGGGTTTGGCATTGAATATTTTTATGGACAATAGAGGAAGCAAGCACATAAAAAAATAAAATGATTTTGAATAGGTCGAAGTATACAATAAAGAGCGTAGTTAAAAAAAAAAAAACAAAAATAATAAATAAATAAAAGGAGACTTTGGCCATTGTAATAAATTTAAAGACGAAATGGATGCACATTGCACAGCACCATTTTTAGAAACATATGCTGGACACATGTTCAGATATTAAGTACTTGGTTACGATATGGAGATAAAGAACGAAATAATTGTAGAATTAATAAATTTCTTATTGGATTAATATTAAATTTAAACTGTAGAAAAGTCACACCCCTCTGAAGGCCGTAGGTCTTGATTCACATGTATGTAATAAATATCTATTGTAATTTTGTACAAGTTCCAATTTTCATTTCGCAAATGAAATAAAATGTAAATCTGAAGGCCGTAGGTCTTGACTCCCATGTATGTAATAAATATCTATTGTAATTTTGTACAGGTTCCAATTTTTATTTCGCAAATAAAAGAAAAATGTAAATTGCTATAGGTATGCATAATTAAGTAATTGTTCTGACGGTTTAAAGTACCTAATCATATGTAATAATTTGAGTGTACCTAGATTACTGAGAAAAAATAGTATCAGTTGAGCTTTAAGTCTAAGTGTAAACTATAAATAAACTTTTGTGAAATGCCTTAATCCTCCAGTGATATAAACAATATTATAAGATTAACATATTCATGTATTTTGTAAATATAATAATTCACTAAAATTTAATAATAATTCATTATAAATTGATTAGCGTAAGAGATGAATAATTATTGTAGTAGTAATATAGGTACCTACTGTAGGTAAACATAGCTATGTTCTAGTGCTTAGGTATAGTTTGTTTATTGAATATAAATAATTATAAGTGTTCGGTATAGTCTCGTTGGTTGATGCACACCCCAAATAGATATTTAATTCGAATTTTATTTTTGTAAATCTGATATCTAGAGTAAGTTATAAATTGTATTTTCTTTTAAACTTTATTATACGTAGGTAGGTCTTTTTCTTTTTGAATGTACCGCATATTTAATGATCCTGAAATAAAATTGGTCCACAAAAATATTGAATTATGGAGAGAGCCGGACACGAAGACATGGATTGGATTGTCCATAAATCATTTGCACGGGGCGTGTGGATCGGGAAGGGGCAAGACTGAGGTCTCCACGAATCACCGGGACACCACAGGCACCCCGCCCACAAAAAATTGCCCCCTAGAATGGCAAGGGGGTTGGTCCCGAGGTATGGGCTATATAACGCCATACAAGGCAGGCCTCAGAGCAGTTTTTTTTGAGAATCCGTCGGAGAACAGTTTTTGAGAGTCCGTCGGAGCGGCAGTTTTTTTTGAGAGTCCGTCGGAGGTAGCAGTTTTTTTTTGAGAGTCCGTCGGAGGTAGCAGTTTTTTGAGAGTCCGTCGGAGCGGCAGTTTTTTTTGAGAGCCCGTCGGGTAGTAGTTTTTGAGAGTCCGTCGGAGGATTGAGTTTGCGAAAAGAGTACTCCGGGAAGAGTTGCGAGGACGGTCGCGAAACAAGTTGAGTTTGTGAGAAGTGTAAATTGTACCTAAAGACGAGAACCGGTCAAACGAATGAACACTCCGAGCATACAGGTACTAAGACTCCACGATTACATTTAACGATGCCGACGACTAAGTGACAAAGTGATTAAAACAATTATAGTGGACAATAATCTAGTTGAGTATTGAATGAAGTGGTTCCTGGACGACCCCCAAGCAGCGAGGAGGGACGACATACAAAGTTCCTGCAGGAGTGCGTAAGAAAGCGCTCTAAAACGACCGAACACCGCCTTAACAACCAGTCACGCATATTATTGTAAGTCATAAATTTATTTTTCACCGACCTGCCAAGTAGTGGAGGATTGCCAGCCGACCCAGGCCAGATGGACGCTTTCGCTTTCCACAGAACCTAAGTGATCGTCTCAAGTGGGACCAATCAATGCTTTGTGGACCCTATCATAAAATTTGCGGACTGCTTTATTGCCCTCTTCAGTTTGAAAGATTTCTTTTTGTTATATTGTTAGTTTTAAGTAGACACTTTTACTTTTTATTGTAATATGCTTTTACTATCTTTCGGGGTGTGACATCTTAGGTATTTTTTTGTGTCGTTGATTTTTTTAAATAACCTAAATTAGTTTTCATATTTTTTTTTATTTACAAATAATTATTCTCTTTGATAATTACTGATTCTATTGATTTTACATGTTTTATCTAATGATTTTCCCTTATCATTATCTTGTGTGATATCGCAGTTTTTTTTTTTTTTTTTTTTATTTCATTTCTGTTTTATTATTGAAATAAACTAGGTTTCTTTTGGGTATAAAATTAACCGGTAATTTGATTTAAAAAAACCCATGCATGCATCTCCCCAAGTAAGTCACCAGAGAAAGATACTAGATTGGATATAGAGGTAGGGCGGTCTCCAGCAATTGGAGCTAGCCGAGGATCTTTTCGGAGGCCGACTACCGCCTCTCTCGGTTAGGAGATTTAGCCGAGAGGGTGAAGAGCGAGCGGACCTCCCTCCGCGCTCTGCTTTCCCTCCGTGTGAGAGGAAAGCCGGTATATCAAGTGGCGGACCCAACGCGGGCATTGCTTGATTAGCATGCTATTAGTAGCACCTACTGTGGTGTGAAGACAGCAAATTGGTGCGTCAAGCACGAACCCGATGTGTACTGCTTTCCAGCAGATACGCGAAATGTATCTTTCTCTGTAACGCGATACGTGTGACTTGAGGGGATGCCATGGACGAGTGTGTAATGTACACGCTTACATTACTTTGGCTAATGTTGTAGATTATAATAGAATTATTTAAATTGTAGAAATCTGCAGCGCTATTTTATGTTTGGTAGACCGGTAGGATTTATGTAATAATATTTGGGTAGGAAATTGTAGGTATCGGAAATATCCGGGAAACGGATGAATTAGTAGGTACATATTGTTTATCCCTCTCTAGTGCGTTACACATACAATATTTCGGGATTATCGTTTAGGTAGAGATTGTGAGTCGATAGTTTTCTAAGAAGTGTTGACCTTACGAAACGGCAATATGAGTCGTGCTAGCAGCACTAAGAAGGGGAACAGCGCAAGGGTAGCGGCCTCCAGTGGGTCGGAAACGAGTAGTGGGGCGGACGCTCAAGAGATCCCTCTGTTACAGACAGGGAGGGAGCAGGGCGCGAATTCACAAGAGGAACGGCTCTTGTTTATAGACCGAGGTGATAGGGAATAAATAGGCGAAATAAGTATGTGCAGAGTATAAAACAGTTGTTTTTCTCATTTATAGCAAATAGGAAAATATATAGTTATTTTAATAGTATTTTAGGTATTTTTCGTGTGTGTAATTATAATTCATCCCTCCGGAGGGGAAATGATAAGCAGAGGTAATCTTCTTCTTTTTCGTATGTAGTTGAAATTATAATTAGGATAGTTAATAGCTGGGTCGGCCTAGTACATAAGTATTTTCGTTTCTTTAGCTCTAACGTGTTTATATATGCAAATATCATTATAGTGCATTGTCTCGAGAAGAGGGTGAGAGGAGAAGAGGTTAGGTATTGTAATATGAGTGGCAGTTATAGTTTGAACTACAGATACCCATTATGAATAGAGAAGGCAGGCATGTGTTTTTCATTGTATTTGTTTTAATTTTTGGGTGTGAATAGTTATGCTTAGGTAACATAATGTTAGGTTGTAGTAATATGACGGTAGACGATCGTCCCGTGAAAGCACGGTGAAAGAATATGCTTTCCACTTGTTTTACACGGTTTTCGAGTGTCCTGTAAAAGGCAGGAGAAACGTAAAAACCCATGTGCTGTGGAGCCACGGCGAAAGAATATGGTTTCCACTCCTTTTCTCAGGTTGGTTTTCGAGTGTCCGGTAGAAGCCCGGAGAAGCGTAAAACCCACATAGGAGGTAAGATTTAGTTTAGTAGGCTAGGGAAAGATATATCACCGGAGGATTAGGTACAAGGTAGGTTAGATACAGTGTCATTTCAGTTGGGATTTGTTTTAAGAGTTATGTTTTTTGGGTTTCGCGTTAGGTAGGTAGGTACGCGTCATAGTAACTAGAAAGGTACAGGCTTTGATTGAGTACGGTAGATGGGTACAAAGATGAGTGTTCTTTAGCAACCTGGTCCAGGACAGTTGATGGTGGATTTGTCGGTGCGTCAATGTGATAGTGAGTGGAAAGGCTGAGTAGTGATAGTCTTTCGGGATTTTTATATTGATGAAGCAAAGCCCCGTGGAGGCAACAGAATGATTCGCTCTTCTGGCTCAACTCAGTGGGGAGGTGAGCAAGGCCTGGAGGCTTAGATTCATTAAATATAGGTTAGAGCTCCGTGTGGGCAACGGAAGGATTCGCTCTTCTGGCTCAACTCAGTGGGGAGGTGAGCAAGGCCGGAGACTTGGATTAGTTAAAGATAGGTCAGAGCTTCGTGTAGGCAACAAAATGATTCGCTCTTTTGGGTAGATTCAAGTGTGAGTTTACCATGGCCTGAAGCAGTGAGATGTTAGGGGTCGCTAGGGATAAGGCCGGCGACAGAGTTCAGAGTAAGGTGATGGAATGATTCGCTCTTCCAGCCTAATTTAAGTGAGAATTAGGCATACCTGAATGAGAGGAGAAAAGTTCGAGGAGTTTGAGAGTTGGTATTAGGAGACAGTTGTGAGTTTGGACCGGATGTGGGGAAAGTGATCAATTCCCAAGAGGTCGTTGTTTTGGACGCTGATAAGACAAGGAATACGGGGTGCTTAGGTTATCTGTAAGGACAGGTGAAGAAAGACACGGAAGTGAGTGTGGAAGGTATCCATCAGCATGTCGAAAGGGGGTTGAATCGCAGTTTTTTTTTTGTACGTACACTCAGTACAGGTTCTTATTAGTTAGATTAGATCAGTGTAATTAGCGGGTACGATGGTGGTATGTAGCAGTTGGTTCATACATAAAAGAGTCACGGGCATGAGATCTTGTATAAGCGAGTTATATTCTTTACCATTTGGGATTATAACAGATAAACGTTAGCTAGAACAATTGGTTGGCGCCTAGGGTATTAAGAAGAGCCAGTATTGCTAATTATTTTTAGATTTGTATAACGATACAGTAATTAATAATGTGAAATTAGTCGATTGAGTTGGGAGGATTTGATATGGTATATTTATGACGACTGAATTTCACATTGAAAGAATATTGGGTATGTCGTAAATTAGCTTTCTTAAAAATAATAGTTGACAGTTTTTTTTTAAACAAAAGGGGTAAATTTCTGAAAACGCACTGTAACGAAAGAAAACAAATTTGGCATTGTTCCTTAATTTTTAAGAGAAACAATTGGCTGGGATATTAAAATCATTGTTCGTTTCTTTAGGACTCGTAGAAATGAGGCATGACGAACTGATGTAATATAAAAAAATCTAACTCTTTTTAAAATATTACATAATACAAAATACACTCGTTGTATTTTCGAAACAAGAGGGCTAATAAATTAGGACTTTCTAAATCTTGAGAAATCGTATGACGGGTTTGGCATTGAATATTTTTATGGACAATAGAGGAAGCAAGCACATAAAAAAATAAAATGATTTTGAATAGGTCGAAGTATACAATAAAGAGCGTAGTTAAAAAAAAAAAAACAAAAATAATAAATAAATAAAAGGAGACTTTGGCCATTGTAATAAATTTAAAGACGAAATGGATGCACATTGCACAGCACCATTTTTAGAAACATATGCTGGACACATGTTCAGATATTAAGTACTTGGTTACGATATGGAGATAAAGAACGAAATAATTGTAGAATTAATAAATTTCTTATTGGATTAATATTAAATTTAAACTGTAGAAAAGTCACACCCCTCTGAAGGCCGTAGGTCTTGATTCACATGTATGTAATAAATATCTATTGTAATTTTGTACAAGTTCCAATTTTCATTTCGCAAATGAAATAAAATGTAAATCTGAAGGCCGTAGGTCTTGACTCCCATGTATGTAATAAATATCTATTGTAATTTTGTACAGGTTCCAATTTTTATTTCGCAAATAAAAGAAAAATGTAAATTGCTATAGGTATGCATAATTAAGTAATTGTTCTGACGGTTTAAAGTACCTAATCATATGTAATAATTTGAGTGTACCTAGATTACTGAGAAAAAATAGTATCAGTTGAGCTTTAAGTCTAAGTGTAAACTATAAATAAACTTTTGTGAAATGCCTTAATCCTCCAGTGATATAAACAATATTATAAGATTAACATATTCATGTATTTTGTAAATATAATAATTCACTAAAATTTAATAATAATTCATTATAAATTGATTAGCGTAAGAGATGAATAATTATTGTAGTAGTAATATAGGTACCTACTGTAGGTAAACATAGCTATGTTCTAGTGCTTAGGTATAGTTTGTTTATTGAATATAAATAATTATAAGTGTTCGGTATAGTCTCGTTGGTTGATGCACACCCCAAATAGATATTTAATTCGAATTTTATTTTTGTAAATCTGATATCTAGAGTAAGTTATAAATTGTATTTTCTTTTAAACTTTATTATACGTAGGTAGGTCTTTTTCTTTTTGAATGTACCGCATATTTAATGATCCTGAAATAAAATTGGTCCACAAAAATATTGAATTATGGAGAGAGCCGGACACGAAGACATGGATTGGATTGTCCATAAATCATTTGCACGGGGCGTGTGGATCGGGAAGGGGCAAGACTGAGGTCTCCACGAATCACCGGGACACCACAGGCACCCCGCCCACAAAAAATTGCCCCCTAGAATGGCAAGGGGGTTGGTCCCGAGGTATGGGCTATATAACGCCATACAAGGCAGGCCTCAGAGCAGTTTTTTTTGAGAATCCGTCGGAGAACAGTTTTTGAGAGTCCGTCGGAGCGGCAGTTTTTTTTGAGAGTCCGTCGGAGGTAGCAGTTTTTTTTTGAGAGTCCGTCGGAGGTAGCAGTTTTTTGAGAGTCCGTCGGAGCGGCAGTTTTTTTTGAGAGCCCGTCGGGTAGTAGTTTTTGAGAGTCCGTCGGAGGATTGAGTTTGCGAAAAGAGTACTCCGGGAAGAGTTGCGAGGACGGTCGCGAAACAAGTTGAGTTTGTGAGAAGTGTAAATTGTACCTAAAGACGAGAACCGGTCAAACGAATGAACACTCCGAGCATACAGGTACTAAGACTCCACGATTACATTTAACGATGCCGACGACTAAGTGACAAAGTGATTAAAACAATTATAGTGGACAATAATCTAGTTGAGTATTGAATGAAGTGGTTCCTGGACGACCCCCAAGCAGCGAGGAGGGACGACATACAAAGTTCCTGCAGGAGTGCGTAAGAAAGCGCTCTAAAACGACCGAACACCGCCTTAACAACCAGTCACGCATATTATTGTAAGTCATAAATTTATTTTTCACCGACCTGCCAAGTAGTGGAGGATTGCCAGCCGACCCAGGCCAGATGGACGCTTTCGCTTTCCACAGAACCTAAGTGATCGTCTCAAGTGGGACCAATCAATGCTTTGTGGACCCTATCATAAAATTTGCGGACTGCTTTATTGCCCTCTTCAGTTTGAAAGATTTCTTTTTGTTATATTGTTAGTTTTAAGTAGACACTTTTACTTTTTATTGTAATATGCTTTTACTATCTTTCGGGGTGTGACATCTTAGGTATTTTTTTGTGTCGTTGATTTTTTTAAATAACCTAAATTAGTTTTCATATTTTTTTTTATTTACAAATAATTATTCTCTTTGATAATTACTGATTCTATTGATTTTACATGTTTTATCTAATGATTTTCCCTTATCATTATCTTGTGTGATATCGCAGTTTTTTTTTTTTTTTTTTTTTATTTCATTTCTGTTTTATTATTGAAATAAACTAGGTTTCTTTTGGGTATAAAATTAACCGGTAATTTGATTTAAAAAAACCCATGCATGCATCTCCCCAAGTAAGTCACCAGAGAAAGATACTAGATTGGATATAGAGGTAGGGCGGTCTCCAGCAATTGGAGCTAGCCGAGGATCTTTTCGGAGGCCGACTACCGCCTCTCTCGGTTAGGAGATTTAGCCGAGAGGGTGAAGAGCGAGCGGACCTCCCTCCGCGCTCTGCTTTCCCTCCGTGTGAGAGGAAAGCCGGTATATCAATATATATATATATATTTTTTTTTTTGGATCATATAGATAATCTAGGCTACTCTTGTATTGGCGTGGATTTTAGATCCGTATAACGTAGGAATCCTGTCTCATATTGGACGGTACCGGTTGACTGGCAGATAATGTTTCAAGCATTAAGTTCCTCCGGCTATACTGACACCTATCTATAGAAGAGTGATATTTTTTTTTTATTATTATTAACTTTGTCTTCCATTCAAGAAACATAATATTATTCCAGAATTTTGGCAGCAGCTGATGGAGGATTTTTGTTTGAAGCGATGTCAAATCGAGTGTGATTTTTGTTTTTAGAGTTGCCACGTTTTCGTTTGTTGCGGTCCCACATTGATAGTTGTATTGTAACACAAGTAATCCCGTGCCTGACGCCCCTTCCTCCCTCTGTAAACGGAAATCCTATGAAAAGGTTTAATTATTGTTTGGTAATAGTACGTAGGTCCATTAATAAGGTGGGTAACTGCCTTGTTGTGTGGTCTGTGTACCTGTGTTGTGTTGTGGTACCGTGTGCCGGTGTATTCACTGCAGACCGCGGATACCTGAACCAAATAATGAAAAGTACATAATATTATATACCTACCTATTTGCAGGGATGTCTTAATTTTTGATAACCTAGTTATATTATAATTGGAAAGTGTTTTCTTAACATGGTTCATTCGTTGAAACACTCTACTAAACCCACGCAAAATATTTTATAAACATAATATGACAAAACCAGTTCACTCATACGAAAATATTGTTCGTCTGTAAGTCGATATTCGTTGCTATGACAATAATACAGGTGTCCGCGGGAAATTGTTTTATTGACGAAATATGTGATAGGTACCTACTTGATATGTTGCTCCTACATACAACTGTTGCTACGGGAAGAAATGTCAAACTGTTTTCAGTCTCCAACATGTTAACATAAAAATAAGACCCTTTAAGAGACCATAGTAGCTCGGTGTTATGTTTGAACAGCGCAACGTCGCAAGAGTGGAGAAATTTAAATACCTCAGGAGCATATTGACCCAATCTCTCGAACCAGAAGTGGAGGTTAAGTGCAGAATTGAGGCAGCAAGAGCTGCATTTAATAAAATGAAACCCCTCCTCTGCGACGATAATAAAAAACTTAAAACTCCGGCAGAGACTAATGAAATGTTATGCGTGGTCCGTTTTATTGTACGAATGTGAAACTTGGACCTTGAAAGTCAACTTAATGAACAGACTGGAAGCATTTGAAAAGTGGCTTCATCGTCGAATGTTCAGAATTCCCTGGACAGATATGGTAACCAATAATGAAGTCCTGAGGCGAGCTAGGTCCGGAAAATATCATATCTGGGCCATGTACTGCTAGGAGAAAAGAACCACCTTCTTTATCTTCTACGGAAGGGAAAAATAGAGTGACGCCGAGGGCCTGGCTGCGCAATATGAGGGAGTGGACAGGCATCCAAACTGTGGAGGAGCTGTTCCAGGCAGCACAGGACAGGGACAAGTTCGCCGAAGTGATCGCCAACGTTGGGGGAACCTGTGAGGGAACATAAAGAAGAAGAAGAAGAGACCATATATCTGATGTGTAAAAGGACAATCAAACAATTATAATAAATGACCCTTTTCAATGCCTGTCATCCGGCATGCTTTGGTGATAGTTTGTTATATTCTGCTTTGCATCGTTGTTCAAAAAAGTTTCCTCATTTTAAAAAATATACATACCTAAACGAGTTAGTTGGATACTTAAAGGTATCTATCTTATACTGCATGTCACGGCTCTGTAACGCTGACGTCATTCGAACATTGGATAAGTATAACAATGTTAATTCTAAATGTTTCAGATATTATTGTATATATGGTATTGTATATTAGGTATATTATACACTATCATACTATCAAACAACTGAAAGATGTCAAACGCCAATTAAAATTCTACTACAGAACAGTTTATTATGTCAAAAGAATAAAAAAGTTAGGACGTTTTCTTAAATTTTCTTATTTTCCGGGCAACATTCTTATTTTTGTTATTCATTAGAACCTTCTATTGACAGTACAAAACTCAACGAAATTGGAAATCGCGAAATCGGTTCAGCCCAATGTGATGACCGAGGGGGATAGTACTCCATTTTTATGTGTAGACTAGCAGACCCATCGAACTTCGTATCGAAATAAAAATATAATAAAGGTATTTTAGGTTTAATGTCACATAGCTGAATTTCGGTTTTTAGTTATACCTACAACACGGATGCCCATTTACTGGCATTAGAAAAACCTGCATACTAAGCTGCATTCATTGTGTCTGAGTTAATTTTTACATAAAAAAACCTTAACCATTTTATTTATTTTTTTCTTCTAAAAGGACATTCTTCTGATGAAAACCTAAACGACAAAAAAAAATAAGCGAAATCGGTCCAGCCGTTTTGACGTGATGCGATGACATCGAAACTATAGCTTTCCATTTTTAAGTTTTCTTAAATTTTCTAATTTTCCGTGTATTTTTCTTAATTTTACTTCTAAAAGGACACTCTCCTGATAAAAGCCTACACGACAAAAAAAATTAGCGAAATCGGCTCAGCCGTTTAGGCGTGATCGATGATCGGGAAATAGCTCTCCATTTTTATATATAAGATACATATTATAATCAACTAACTACCTATTATTTTATTTCGACAACAAATACATAAACAAAGGATATTTTTTTTAAATTCTTGGTCCTCCCCTATTGTTATTTCCAATTCATTTTCATTGAATGTAATTTATGACATTCGTGAGCAAAGTTTTACTGGTACTAAATGTGCTTGTATGAATGTAAAACGATAAACGAAAATGAGTCTTTAATGTAGACAAGACAAGTATTTACCACGCAGCCTATCTACTAAGTCATAAATTAGTTTTAAAAGCGATAGCTTCATTTATTTTTTCATAAGATAATAGTCAGAAATCATGAATAATTATATCATGTTGAAGCGGTTGGTAGCCTAGCGGTTGAATCCCCAACATTCGTAATTGAGGATGCAGGTTCGATTCTCGGTGCCAACCATCTTCCTCTTTCACCTAAAAAATATGTGGTAACCAAGTACAACCACATGATATTTTAATGCAGTCGGATCAGTTAGCCCAGTTGCTGGCGTTTCTTCCTGGGATGGTTAGGGATGCGGGTTGTAGACCTGTCGGGGATTGAAAATTACTATTATGGGAATTTTGGGAGTTCGATAAATTTGACCGTTCAAATATTCACAGATCACAATAAAACAAACAATAATTAGACAATCAGCAGTATAAAACAGTCGTGGGCCCACAGTGGTTCAAATTAGAAAAAAAAATACCATTTAAATCATATTTTTTATTAAGAGACTTATTTTTGTAGAGATGTTAAAACATACTAACTATTATCACATAAAGCAGACAACAATAGGATTATTAATTGTTTGATTGCATATGCGAAATATTTATCGTAGTTGGATTAGGTTTGTTTTTGTTGGGGCATAACATTACACTGAAAATACCGAGTAACTGACGAACTGAACAATTTTGATATAGATTTTTATGAAGTTTAAAGGTACCAGCATGAAATCAGATTGACATGTGCAAGTGGAGAGTAATAAAACCTACTCGATTAATACTCGAAATGTCAATGTGTAATCTCTACAGATAAATCCATGTACCTATGTACGTAGTACCTACACGTCCCTAAATACATAATATACCTAGTCATATGTGGGTAGGTACACAGAACATATGGTTTAACATTTCAGGAATATATTGCTGAACAGTACACCGGAAACAGGTATCTATACATACCAGCCTAGTATATTAGTTCAATTATTGCATTTCCACGTAGCTGTCTATTATAGATTAATGTAAATTGTAAGTGTATTGTAGGTATGTGTTGAACCTGTTATAGATTTGAGTAAGTGCCTTATTAATGTTTTAAAATATATAAAGTATTTATGTATAGGTTGTTTTGGTCTGTTGGTGGCTTTTATTAAAAAAATATATATTGTATTTGAATTAAATAGGTAGTTTAGTTTTGTTTACGCCCTTTTTGCTGGATTTTCAATGTCCATTAAATTAGGAACAATTTGTACCCTACTAGAGAACAGCACTCTTTTGAATTTTGAGAAATCTCCTTCAGCCCTGAAATAAAGCAACAAATATGAGTATTGAAGCTTGAATTTCGACAAAACTTTTTTTTTTCTTATTTATTTAAAAACAAATTAATCGCCACAAGTTTGCGTTGTTTTATCAACCTTGATGGCAAATATCACGGCAACGAAATGAGAAAGACACTTTTATTTGATATCGTTAGTTTTATTTATTTTATACGTTATATAGATTTTTTGAATATCAATTTGAAGAAAATACCTATGCTAGATAGAATTTCTCAATTTCTAAAATTACCCCTTTAAAAGAAGATGAAGAACTTTCCTTTTCGTTTGATCAAGTTTCCAGACAACTTATTGTATAACAGAACAACGAAAAGTTTTTTATGAGTGCCCATACCAACTAGTTTCAGTCGGTTTGAAAGTCCACCATGCTCCTACAAGGGCAGAATGAAGAGGAAGAAGTTTTTCCTTCCACAATATTTTGAAGGTAGAATCATAACATATACATATTATTATACACAATGACATGATAGATGTCGCAGCATAAATAAAAAAACATAGAAATGCCGTAGAAATTGTAATTACGTACCTACACAAGTTATTGTGTTGGCTATAAACCGTAATCGATTCGTAATTGAAGAAAATATTTACTGGAAATTTATAAGAAAGATTGTACTTATCTTACATAGAAGTTTGAAAAACCCTTCTCTTGTTAGTAAATTCGTGCATTTAGGTGTGTAAAGGTAAAAACCCAAACACCAAGCGATGCCGATGGTCCGCCCCTACCGCAACTGTATGCGGTCAGAGCAGCGCACGGCGAAGGGAATTCGATTGCGTGTTTCATATTTAATATTTACATAAGATGCCTGTGTCGAATGTCAGTTCCCCTGTAATTCCATACTTCCCAATCTAAACAACTACACGATACAATAATGAGAAATGGTAGACTTAAATAAGTTATTTGCCCACCTACAGAGTTATAAATAAAATATCTTACACTTTAATACTACAAGATTACTATCTGTAAGTACCGTTGACATTATTTATTAATATTGTATACAAGTTTACATGAATATATTCCCTAAACAACTCCTCGTCGAAGCAAAGGGACGCAAACAGTCCTTCCATCATCATGACCAATTTATTCTCCAATTAAGTACTAAGCCATAATATATTGGCCTTGAAAAGATCCAGGTCTTCGAGGATATTTTTTTTTTATTTTATTCGGTTCAACGGCCAACCGGCCTTTTACAATTTAAAAAATACCTAACATAAAGTACTACTGCCCAGTAGTACAATGATAAAATAAAAAAGAATACAAAAAATTACAACTATGTACATTAACAAAATACATTATAGCGAAGCGCTTTGTTGTTTGTTTTTTGTTTTGTTGCATTTTCTAGATCTTGCTGCTCTTAAAAATACATGTAGGTTGGTACAGTAATTTGCTTGATACTCTAAATATGACTTCTTGACAGTTTGTGTCGTAAAAATAACTCCAAATATGTCTGATTTTAAATGGGTTAAACGCAACGAAAGGTTTGTCAATTTTTACAAAAACTTAAATGTAAGTTTGGTAACTTTCTGGTATTTGAAACACGAAAAAATTTCGTAGGTATACTTTTTGTGTATTTTTATTATGAAAAAAAGAGTAGGTACTATAAATTTAAATTTGAGCTACTCACAAATGCTGGTATTTGAAGGATATCCTCACAATCTTCACAAATCACATTTTTTGAGGATATTTATTAATGATAATAAACCAAGCCATAAACAATTAACATTCATATTAACACCTCAGACAAAAACCAGTTTCAAATTTGGAGTAGATAGGTACCTACCTATATAATAATAATTTGTTAAAATAAACACCTATAAACCTTTTTCAACCTTTTTCATTTTAGCCTATAAGATAAAAAAAAATGACGGACACAATCCCGTTGAAAAACTTGTTAGATGTATTATTTTAATAAAGAGATTACAATCACAGAACGGCTATAAGCCCACCCCAAACATTTCTATTTGGAGTTTATTAGGGAGCGAGAGGTGACCCATGTCAACTCACCACTTTTTCAGATCAATAATTGATTGACTTAAGAAATGTGTAGGTTGGTTTCATTACTTAGCTGTGTTTCGAGCGAGCTGTTCGAGAGATATTGAATTACTCTCAAATTGGGGACTTAGGTACATGCTGGCCTATCTAATATCCGGATGTCGGAGAAAACAATATTGTGTCGTCCTCTGTTTGTATGGATTTTGTACCAATGTTTGAGATTGAACCTCACTTTGCAGCATGTAATAAATAAATAATTTAAGATCATTTTTCTGACCATAAAATCCATATTTTTCTTTACAAACCAGATCTGGTCTTGACTTAATCTAGAGTTCGCCTTCATAACTAACAGAGTGACAGTTCTACGTGGCGCGATATCTGAGATCAAAAGTGCATCAAGCATGACATAATCCAGCTGCCGATTTTTTTATTTTCCTTCCATCTAGCAAATCTTCGTACATCTGTGTACTAAACAAGTTGCTTTTTTTATTAAGTTAATTTAAGAAGTGTGTTCCATTGTTGTTATAACGTGAAACAAGAAGTATGACCATTGATCATGGATGCTCCTTTTACTCATTGAGCAGTAGGTACTATTTTATTTCACCGGGCTACCCCCATTAAGTATCTATAACCATATTTTGAAACAAGCAAACTTTTCTTAAAAGACACTTAAAGTTTTACATTGTTCATCGATTCATCTGATCCGCTTCCTTTACATGTCAATAAAAACCAGCTAACGCGTTTGACCATTGATACACTACTCATATTATTCTTAATTATTTTGCTTCTGAAGTATTTTTGGAGTTCGTGCATTGGCTACCTACCCCTGAACATCTTTGTAGAGGGGTTCAAAAGTAGTTTCCTGTCACCGCTGTGTTTTACGATTAATCTCCTTCCTCGAAGGGGGATAATGCGACTAGTTTAAACGTCAAAATAACATTGTTTATCATTTTTCTGAAAGTTTGGAGCTTGACAATAACATCTCAACGGTTGATGTTATTCGTGGAATTGTGTAATACAATACATCGTAATGGCGATACGTTATCATGTGTTCTGTTCCACTTTCCACATTCACACTACATTTAATAATAACGGCATGGAAAATACTTTTCAAAGTACCGTATGATGAATTATCCCGAAATATCTAAACGCTTTTCTCGCCGTCATTTTCCCTACAGATGACGCTTCGATTTCATAACAAAAATAATAAATAACAAGAGCGAAAAACACTGTCACAATGTCGCCGAGTAGGTGTTTTTTTACTACAGCAACAAAAAATCAGCAATTTTGTGACGAAGCAACATTTTTAACGTTCACTTCTGACAAAGATTGCCTATAAAATTATCACACGATTTCAATATCGAGGTTATAGAATGGATTTTTTTCGCGCAATTACACAAACATGTTCGCTAATAATACACAAAGCCTGAATAAAATTCCAAAATAACTCCCATCCTGTATATACTTTTATGGCCCAAAGTTTATTAGGATTTTTCGAAACATTGCCAAGCAAATGGCGTAGGATAATAAAAAATTTCATGCCTAAAGCACCTTTATATGAAATAGGGTTGAAGTTTTGCTTCTCAGTTGTAGGATTGCGGAGTTTCTCTGTTTATATTATTTTTGTCTTGTCATTTCTACTTGTATACAGGAAGAACTAGAAGAGACAGTTATTACTAACAAATAGGTCAGAGCGTGCGATAAAAAATAAACAATTTTATGTAAAGGGTATTTTTAGATTCACAGAATTATGTTTTTGTGACATTTGGTCACAATTTATTTACAAAAACTTATTCAAAATGCGGTACATTCATAATATTATTCTAAACACCCTTATTCTTTTGCTAATCACGATTATTTTGATCATTAATGAGGAATTTCATTATATTGGATATTTTTTCATATATTAGGTATATTCTCGCAGTCAATCTTGGTATAGGTTGGGTTGCATAAAAAAATATACGTTGGTTGTTAACAACTAAATTCTTATTTGTGCAACTATACACTATCTACTCTGACTTAGCTGTTAAATAATTGTTCATTCATCGCATACTTACAATAAAATCTAAAAGACTAAAAACAAATCATAATACAAACACATAGAATCTTAAGTGTTCCAATAACGGGTAATTGATTTACCAGACGCTTGAGGAAACAGAGATCGTTAATAAAATACAGAAACAGCCTTCATCGTTTATTCGTCCACTCTTAAACATAGAAAATTTTACGGAGGATTTCATATTTTGGTGAATTTTCAGTTCTCCAAAAATGAAATGGAGGCAACAAGAGATCTCCATCGCGCTCGATCATAGATTTTCACAATCTAGTGTTAATTTGTACAGATGATGGAGGAAAAAAACACCTTTGTGGTCACTTTAATACAAGTACATTATAATAATGTATACAAGACCTCATACGTGTTACTTGAATGTTACACAGGTTGAACTCTATTATTTTCTTTTCCAATCGCAGCTTTACTGAATAGTATATTTTGTCCTTATGCTTAACAATGCAGGACATCATTGTATTGCGGTTGGAATACTTTATTATACATAGAAGCGTTTTTTATTATGTTCTAGAATGTTGATATAACTAGGACTCTAGATAAAGCAATAAAACAAAAAAAAAGCAGACACTCACTTTGTCGAGGGCAGGCTATTTGGAAAAGAATATTAAAAGCGTGTCAATTATTAGCCCTCTGTGGGTGCACAAAGTGAATGGAACAAATCCAGTGAAACGTTAAAATGTTCCGATACTTTTTAATTTCCACTTCGTATTTCATTAACATTTTATACGAAACTGCACCAGCAAAAAATCGAAGGTTATTGAAGGTACAATTGGTAACACCTATCACCTATCACTAGTTGACAGGGATATTTACCATACTATTTATAATTTACTTTTTCTTATAAAGAGAACTCTATAGCTAATCATTTTATTATCTAGGTACACAATTACACTAGGTAGGTACTTATAATACAAAACAACATCTTAATAATTATGCAACGGTAAATAAGTACAGAATTTCATGAAAATAATTTTGATTAGAGCTCTCGATGCCCCTAAGCGGGGTCTTGATAAGAGAGTATTGATCGATTGACTGGTGTTGTAAATTGATATTTTTGTGAAAAAAAAGTGATCACACTGCGTAAGAATTTAACGCAGTAGTGAATTATGAAACAAGATAGCTCCTAAAAAGGATTGCCCAACAAAGAGCCAATTGGATAGGCCACAACATCAGGCACCCGGGCCTGCTCATTACCATCGTCGAGGGCATGATAGAAGGCGCCAACCACAGAGGTCGCTCTAGGAAGAGCTACTTAGAACAGGTGATCGGTGACATGCGATGTAGCGGCTATCAGGATATGTAGAGGATGGCGTTTGACAGAGGTGAGTGGAGAGAGGGAATTAAAATAAGTGAACAAAAGAAGGAGAAGTGAACTATGCTTAAAAACCCTCTGGTTAAAAATTTTAACGTTGAAATAGGTAGGTACAACTAAATTCTTCATAGCTAAGAAAAGATGTATTTATTTAAATTATAAATGCGTTTTTCGTTTTTGTTTTCTATGTAATGTTTAAATTTTTTTGGCATAGCTTTACCATCGAAAATGTTTGGTCTTAGCCACCGGATGAAGGTTCCTTCTTATTGAACCTACGACCATTTGGTACGCCAAAAATTCTGTGACAGAACCGCTAGGATATCAAGAGTACCGACCTATGAACTTTTTATTTATAAACATATCTAACAGGTTAAAAAGTATTGTATTTCTACCCTTTGTTAATAGAAAAACGTCTAAGCAATGCAATGTACAGTGTACACCTAATTGAGTTGAGAATGGCATGTACCTACTAAAACTTTGCAATATAAAGGAACCATGCTTATTTTGACATCTTTAAGAGTACAATGAGGTGCGTAAGGATCGAAAAAATATGTTCGGACTAACACTAAGGTAGATCCATATTTTACAAACAACGCGTCATCGCGCTTTGGTTAAGTCTTTATGACAAATAACGTATTTTTATTCAATTTTTATGTTTTTCATCAGCAAATTCCCCCTCTCTCCCAACCCGCTTCAATTATTTTCACATTCCTATAATAAATCTTCATTTCTACGCGGAGTTGTATAAATCACAATTTGAAAAATCTCTTTGACATCACTAACCACCTGTATCATTGTCACATATATTTGTACTAACCACGGACATTTTTTTAAGAAATCACAGTGCGCGCGCAGACAGAGAAAGTGCAGTATGGTTGAAAAGAGACGACAACAACAGTCCAGTTTTACTAACTACAACCCCCGAGAGTGTCATATTCTATCTCGTTTTGGCATTGCCATTTTCCTCCAATCGATAAGCGAGAAAGCTCTAACAGCTTCCCGGTAAAAAGAGATGGAAGATCTAAACCAAACTTCGAAAATACGACATTGTACTGCATATATCAGACCCAGCGCAAAAAGGGAGGGTTCAAAACAACACATTGCGCGGCCTCGTACTAACACATTGTGGTGAAGTGGTTGCTTTTACTTAAATTTCACCCACATTATCACTGACTGGAACATTCTTAAATTGAAATCCTTTTGTATGAAGCGCGTCAGTTGCGTCGCGACGCCCTGACGGAACGGGTCGTATTATCGCGTGATTTGATACAATTTCTGACGATGTGATTCGTATCGTATATTATAAAATAACAAAACACTTCATATTAAAAAATATAGATCACAATAATTACGTTGTGAACGGAATTTTTTTATGTGAATTATATTTAAAAAAGAGTAGATTAAAGTTGTATTCTAGTTTAAAGAAAAGACAAGGACTTTTTAAATCTGTTTATTTCTTTAAAAAAAAAAGTTCTTTCATCACTAGCAGGATACTTCATATAAATACGTAAGTTCTCATATATTTTTTCCCAAAATATTCGACTTTCCTCCCATGGCTGACAATGATAGAATCTTGCTAGCACCTCTATAAACATATGCTTGGAATTATTCTCCTAACTTTTCCTTTTTTATAAAATAGTATGCAGAGAAGAACATTGTTGAAGTGATACATTTTGGTTTGTAAAAAGCGTATAAACAAAAATTTGTTTCTATTTTATTATTTCCGCATTTCACGATATTATACCTACCTACTTATAATAAAATATATACAAAATTTCAATAAAAGAAATTGTTTTTTTTTTTTTCATTTTAGTTTCTTAATTGATCAAATTAAATATGGCTAAAACTGCTGTAATTACTACTTATAAGAATGCTAATTAGTAGTAATTAACAGCTGATTTGTATGTCGACCATCTAATTTTCAATTGTATCAGCACACTGCAGTATCCCGCATTTGACGTGTTATAGATTTGACAAAACACTCACTGTTCATTTTTAATGTTTCAATAATAGGTAATATTGTATGTTCAAAATAGGTTGACATGTTGAAAGTACAGAACGATGATATAATTTTTCGAATGAATCGAATTTCTATAAATGTAATTTTACACACTGAATTAAATTTTAGAAGTTTAATCAACCAACTTACAAAGGTAGGTACATTTTTGAAAAAATATGGTAATAGCATTCGATTTCTCGGTGTTTGAACATATGGGAAGTGTATGAAGTAATTTTCTTTACTTTTCTTAAGATATCAGGAAAAAAATAACTACATGTTTACCAAAGATTTTAACTCTCGAAAATAATAGATATTATTTGTTTACTTGAATGTTATATTTACCTGCCTATACAAAATTGCTATATGCCGGCGGGACTCAATCAATACCTAACAATCTTTTCTCCCAGTCAACGGGTCTTGCCAACTTTAAGACAGAGATTCAATTCCGGGTAGATATTTAAGGAAGAAAACATTAATTAAGAAGACATTAATAACAAATTAGTAATTTCCAACATGTTCTAAGTTTGCGTTCGAGATTCAATATAAATTTTGTGAAAATGCAACTGTGTGTTATTTAATTCATAATAATGGACTTTCACTACGTAAATACACAAACCCTCCAAAAATTACACGTTGGAAATATTTAAAAAAATCTTACTATCCAGTCCACACATGCTTACATATGTTTTACCCAAATGACAGAATTTGATGGATCAATATTAAACTTACCAAGGTGGTCCCTAAGTTTGATATTTTATTTTTTATTACACTTTTTCAAGTCGCGGAATTAGAAAAAAAAATCTTCCAAATATTTCAAATTGTATACTGGAAATAAGAAACGCACCAAGAACAAAGAAAATCATTTTGAGATAATCAAATAAAACTGATTTCCCCCCATATGGACTTAGTACCATGATGATTTTTTATCTGTTTTTTACGTCTTTAGATCATAGATATGGACTAGGTGCAATGTTTAGGCTATTGGCAATGGTTTATAGAACATTTCCTCATACTCAACTCATTTTTTTTTCATTTTTGGTACTTAGTACGTATTTTATTTCCAGTATACAATTTTTTGAACTTTAAAAACTGTTTCATTTTTTTATAATATTGTTTATACACTGGTGCCTGTATTACTATTATACTTATTGCCTGTACTATTACTATACAGGCACCACGATTCCAATTATTTGGTCAGCATTCATATATTATTTAGCTTAGAAACAATACAGCCTAGTCGTCAACTTTTGAAAAGAGGTGATGTTTAGACTCCATGTTGAGTCAAATTTCAATTGAATTCATTTTTTTTTAATTTAAATATTATTTTCATGCAATAATAATATCACAAAATCATATAATTATTAAATAAACCTTAGGTATGCAAAAAAATATGAATGGCCGCGGGTTGGCTAAGCCTGCTCTATAAAAATTAGTGAACTAGAGTATTTATTTTTTATTTTTTTACTGTTACAATTTTAAAGAGGTCAGACTGTCATAACAATACATATAAATCAATAACACAGAAACAGATTATGGACCAGCGAAGACCCCAACATTACCCATAATATATAAAATAAATAAAATAATAATAATATGTATTTACATAACATCAAAATAGTAAAATAAAAATTAAAAGTCAAATTAAATAAAAATATAACATTAAAATAATAAACAGAAAAGAAGTCAAATTATATAAACACAAGCAATCAGAATAATTGTATTATTCTATCCGCTATTTCTCACAATACTCAACATGCAATGAGATTATAGCAAAAACAATGAGATTATAGCAAAGACGTACGTAGAGTACCTACCTACCTACCTAAGCCTATTTGTAGATATTGCTTTCAAGTAGATGATTTCAGATTGATTGATAAGAAGTGTTGATTTTAATCTTCCCATGAATCATTGGTTATTAAGAAGATCTTTGGGACATCATTAGGTTTTGTCATATTATAATGTTCGTATGTGCTAGATATCAATTTCCTATTCAACTCGTGTACAATGTTTATAGAAATAATTCGATCTGTTTGGGTGTGGGTAACGGGTAAGCAGGATACATTATTCTATGCGAGCCTTGTTCCGCCTCAGTCACTAAGTCAGTTACAAATTCTCAGTAATCCCCTTGATAACTTCAGTCAAGTTTCCCTATTAAAGACAAAATACTAACATTAACTCATAAACTACTTTATCTCCAATAAATATCTGGGACTAATACTGTGTGCTGTTATTAATTGGATTTTGAGCTCGCTTCATTTCTTTAATAGAATAATATATTGTGTGGTAGGAGTGGAAATTATTATTTGGGTTATATCTACATAATAATATTATAAGTGCCTTACATTATATGTGTAATAATCTTGAAATCGATCCGTAGTCTATAAACTACTATTATTAGTAAACAGCTTCATCGACAGACGTTGTCTTGTGGTCAAAAATATTAACTTGTAAAATTATAAATTAATTACCTTTTAACCAAACAGTTTTCCATAAGTAGGTATCAGTCAATTATTATTATTAAATAAACCTACAATATAGTCAATAACACCTACTATCAAACTACAGACAGTTTCTGTCATAATTAGAATTTATATTATAATATTGTAATAAGCACTCAGAAGGTTACCTACTTGAAGTTTTCTTAAAGTTTACTACAACTTTCTTAGTTTTTCTTTCATAAGAACCTCTTCTCCATAAGCCAGCACAACAAAAAAAGAATTAGCGAAATCGGCCCAGCCGTTCAGGCGTTGTGTGATGACCACGGAAAATAGGACTCCATTTTTATACATAGAGATTTGATGAATTCATTTTCATCAACTTTTGGCATTGTACCCGGGATGAATAAAACAGCCCATTTTTATCAGTCCACAATGAAAACAGGCTGTTTTATTTGTCCCGGCTCGCTTCAGTTCGTATTCTACCTACTTATTTAAGGATGAATTTTGTATTATATTGTATTGTCTCAGTTTTATCTTTATTCTGTACTTCAAAATGAGAATTCCCTAGATCGACGCAACGAGAATTCCCTAGATCGATTCGCGGTCGGAATACCATAATTTAACTGTACCTAACCAGTTATTTTCTTCACAAGAAATTTTCATTTTGGATTGGTATTTTGAGATTGGAAAGCGAACTGAAGAAGACAATATGTTCCGGCGGCGATTTCATGCACGTTTAGAATTATAAGAATTTCTGTTGATTTATATTTTAATAAGAGTGCTTTTTAATTGCTATTTTTGCGACTATTTTCAGTTCATTCTTGGTTTTATCAGTTTAAATTTTTATCGAATCTTAACAGTACAGATACTGTATAAAACCTACTTCAGTAGAAGTATTTAATTTCTGATCCAATATTGTTCTCATAGCGGCGTTTTTTTATTTAGGAAAATTAAATATCATAACAGCGACTGTATTTCTATTTGTTTAAATCTTCAAACATCAGTATTGCCAAAATTAATTAGAATTTAAATATAATTATTTGCCGTATAATTAAGAAGGTATATTGTAATCCTTCTTCAATTCATTTATATTTTGTTTTCACACAAAAGCTTATTCATAGGAATTCTGTTACCTCTTTATAATAATATTATTCCACAAGCCGTAAATATATTTTTTCAATAAATCATTTTATAAAGCTAATGAGACATGAACATTATAAATAACACCGAATTCATAATATAATTTACTTTGTATTGAAAATTCATTTGGAATAAATAAGAAAAGAATGAACCTGTTCAGACGTCAATCACGTCCCAATCATTTCAATGGTGAAAAGTCTTGTTGTTTGAATGGAAAATAGGCAGGGATGCCTTCCACCAACACAAAGAATAATATTATTTATAAATAACAGTACGGCATTTCATTATTCACGAAATGAATATTGCTTCGAAAAAAAATGGAGTTTATTCTGGATTTATGATTTGATGACCTTTTTCTGCTGCTCACTCAAAGATCGTGTATATATCTGCTACTGCCATACCATCTCATCTTTTCATACATCATTTTCCAGGTCGTTGATCAAAAGCCGTTAACAGTCACTCGAAATAGCGATGATTTTATAATGAAAATCAAAGACCCCGAAAGCTGAAAACCTTTCCCCGGTCGAGAGGAGGAGGCCTTCGCCGGCTTTTACCGACGCCCGTCTGGATCCGTCCCGTTTTACGCAATGATAAATAAAATATAAAATTTACTGACCCAAAAATGTTCGGGTAAAATATATACAGCTTATTTTGCTTTACAGCTAAAATATATACACAACATTTCTACACTTTATTTTTTCAATTAAAATAACATGATTTGGATTCGAACATGAAAGAGGGTTTTATTCTCTATACATAACTGAATTATTATGTAGATTTTGTCTTTTTTTGATAATAACTTTTTAACCAACGCTATTCTAAAATAAACATTTACTCAAGAGATTGATATTTTTCATGTAGGTTTGCCGATTTGCATTAAAATTGCACAAATGCTCTCGAATCCACTTTTAACTTAGCGTAATTTTCCTTGAATTAATTAAATTTATTTATTAACTTTCTAAAGATGCATGAAAATGTCCGTCAGACATTTGTATTCAAATTAATAGTTTTGTTGTCTTGTAGTCCGAACAGAGGCGGTCCGTTCATATGTGCACTGCGCCCCCAGAAACAAAAATACATACTTTCCATAAAATAATAATGTCAAAATATTTAAAAGAATTATCTAACAACTAATGACTCTAAAAATTCATTACTAATGTTCGATTTTTGAATGGAAGAAACCACCACGGGCTTACGACCGTCTTCTACGTTGTTTCGAAGGCTTCCATACTAACTTAAATGATATATTTTTTTTATGTTTTGGAAAAATTAACTATTTTTTAACTGTTTTTTATTTATATATTTATTTCTTTGGTTACCGGTTTCGGCTACCAGCCATCATCAGACCAAACTTAAAACAGTTTTAAGTTTGGTCTGATGGTTGCTGGTAGCCGAAACCGGTAACCAAAGAAATAAATATATAAATAAAAAACAGTTAAAAAATAGTTAATTTTTCCAAAACATAAAAATGTTAGGAAACTGTTTTATAGTAAGCCCAAAAAATATAGAAAAAATAGTTAAATGATATATTTTATATTATTTCTTACCCATTTTTTTTTCAACTTTTTATTAGTTATTCAGTTATCCGGAGAAGAGAAGAATCCAATAAGTAAATCAAACATTGAAAGAATCTGCTCAGTCGATCTGGAGTTATAAGTGTTCGCACTAACCCGACTTTAATTTATATTAGAGATTTTCGACTTTTCTTTCTTCAGCCGGCATTACAGTATTCACCTATACGCCTGTTGATGTCATAATGATGATTGAATAAATCAGAAATGAATAAAAAAAGTGAACACTCATACACTCACAGTATGTAAGTAAAGAAGCTTTTGTCGTGAGAGAGGAAATGGAAATGATCGGCACCTGGGATCGAGCCCACGACCTTCGCAACAGATCTATTCGACGACAGTACCGCTAGGCTACCAACTGCTTCGACGGTAATTGAGAACTTAGTTAATAATGTAAAAAAAGCGTTTGTTCCCAGATATTTTTTTTACATCAGGAATACCTTGGTGTATCAGAAAATAATTCAGCATTAAACTTGGTATCATTTATATAATTCAATTCGTTCTGTGAGAGACTGAGCCTAATTTCTTAATTAGACATGAAATTGCTCGTAGGTATATACCTAAACTACCTATAAAATCAACCAGTCATGACAAAGGGACAGCCAACTCTGTGTTCTCTGTCTGGACTCTCATTACGGCGACTGTTTTATTACTCAATTAGTTTCAATTAATATTATATAGCCCCCGTCCTTTGGTGACTGATGCACCGGTCAACGTTTTATATCTACCACTGCTAGTATAGGTACACGAGAGCCGTCCATGTGTTGCCCATACGACGTTTTAAGACTTGTCCCTATGATGATGATACCTAAAGTTTAATGCAGACGGCGTTGATTTTAACCATGTTTATTTACACTGTCGTCATCTTGTCTGTGGTCTCGAAGCCGTTGGAATACTCTTTCATACCGTATTTTGTTCCTTCGAGGCAGAGCTGAGGGAGTTGTATATGGTGTGAGAGAAGGTCATAAGCATGGATAATTTGAAAAAAAATCCACTCTTTTGTAATGTTTGATTAATTACCTATACGACTTGCTCATTTTGAGTTGAGAGAGTTGCCCCTAGTTCAAGGATCTTAGTTAGATTCTTGGAATTTGGATTGCGTGACAATGGTTACTTTGGAAACAAGAATTTCGCACCTATCTGCTTATTTTTAATGATAGCTGTAATTCAGGCAGTACAAAAAACATCATAATTGTTTTAATTATATTTGACCGCTGCTTGATGAGTGTGAACTATTTATTAATGTCCACCAGTGCTGACAAATAGCAGTCATAAGACCACACCATGTAAGTAGTGTAATATTATTTAAGTTCATATTCGGTTTCCATAATTAGTTAGTTGGTAATCGGATCTGAATTGTGAAATTATAATTTATGAATTGATCAATAATATTATCAAATCATTTATCAATATAGAAACTTATCATGTGGTTGTTGGCCTAGCGATTCAGTCACCGAGTATCCTTCTGAAGGTCGTGGGCGCGATATCCGGTTCCAACCCTCTCCCTCTTTCACAATACAAGCCATTCATTTCTGTAAAAGTTGACTAATGTGTAATTGAATCCCTTTCGGATGAGCATAGTTTTAGCTTTTAAAAAAGTATAGAATTCAACCAATAATTAACCAATCCATTCTATATTAAACAATATATCGAATTTTTGTAGAATTTTATTTCAAGTGACGCAAAGAATGAAAAAAAAAACGTAAAAAATTACATATTATTTCTAGGCATATTTAACGTTTGTCCATCCGATGCGTGACATGTTTGGAAGAGAAACCAAACACAATTTAAGGATGTTTGCATCTAGAATATTTATTATGAGATTTCATAAACTCTGAATATGTTTTGCATTTTGGATTAGTAAAAACATAATCGGCTATTTTTATCATGATAATTTTATCAAATTCGTATGGAGGTCTGAAAAATAAAGTATAAAGCTAGTTTTTGTTAATACTCAATATTTCGATTTAAGATTTAAATATAGACAGATCCTACCTACTTGCAGCTGTAATGGCATTTAGCAGACGCCGCGCCGCCGGCGCCGTGACGATTGCACTGGTATCCATGCTTCTCACTGTTACCTCTCCAATTAGGTTCAAACTTGCATAAATTTGTTATGCCGAGCGTTCAAGTTTCAAACTGAATTACTATCGTCAAGTTTCTATGTAAAACTATGAATGAGAACAATGTGTTTGAAATTGACTACGTGTTAGCTTTACGACAATATATTGTATAGGAGTTCATCTGTGTATATTAAATGAAGGCTGACGTTTGCAAAGGGTGCTCAATGACTGAACCTTTGTGCTTTTCCTATCAAACACGGCATTTTCATTTCCGCTTCCCGTGTTGCACAAACCGTATCCGTATCGCACAATATCTTATAGGATAGGTATATTTTGCATTTTCACACTGCATTTTACTTACATCTTTGCAATGGACACTACTGACAACTATACAACTTTTTGAAAGTGGATCTGGACTTAATATACTAGCAATACATCTTGCAACGTACATAATATAGTTTGACCTAATTTCATGATTTTTTTTATTCTATCTTTTTTATGTTTATCATTGACCATTGCTGTTTTATTTGTTATTTATATGCAGACGAATTGCTGAATATTTGTACGTCTGTTTCCATTTTCATTGTTTTTTATATTACTTAGTCAATGCCAAACAATTTAACTTTTTACTCTATATTGTTTTTATAAAAGGGAAACTATGTAATGCCGTATATTGTGTGATAAAAAATGAATTTGACACTCAAAAAACCATAACTTGAACCTATTACAAAAGTTGATGATGCCAAATCTAGAAGATACTTGTCGACACACATGCCATGTTGAAGATGCTAAAGTTTACAGTAGTGTGCGAATTAATGTGAACATTTCTAAATTATGACTTTTTTCATGTTTGCAACACTGTAGCGCTATGAGGTGGCGACTATTTTAGATATTAAAGCATGGCGTCAGTTCTGTGGACAGTTCAGTGTGATTTGGTAGTGTTTTGTGTGCAGTTAAAGTGATTTTCAGGTTTTTTCAAATATTTCTTGTAAAACATAACTTTTTTTACCGAAAGACTGCATATTCTATGCGATGGATATCACACCACGAAAACGTGAAAAGATTATCACATTAAGTGAAAATACTTCCATGAGTCAGAGAAAGATTGCAGAGCAGTGTGGAGTAAGTGTGGGTGCTGTTAATAAAATTATAAAGCAGAAAAAGGAAACCGGGTCTGTTGAAATCAAAAGAATAGGAAAATGTGGAAGAAAAAGGAACACTTCGATAAGAGATGAAACTTTTTTAATAAGAAAAAGCAAATTGAATCCTAGACTGACAAGTTTTGACCTTCAACAAGATTTGGAGTCTAATGGAGTCAAAATTCATGACTCCATAGTTAGAAGACGACTCATTGAATCTGGACGAAAAGCCTTTATGACCTCAGAAAAAACAGTTATTGACACAGGCAATGATGAAAAAAGGTATAACTGGGCCAAAAAATATGCTCAATCGACTGAAGAACAATTGAAAAATGTTTTATTCTCTGATGAAACCCACTTTTTAGTTCAAGGGCAGCGGTCGAGGTATGTAAGAAAAAGTGCAAACGAAAGCATTACATCTGCCCATATAGAGCAAGTAGTTGAACATCCACAAAAAGTTATATTTTGGGGGTGTTTTTCTTACTATGGTCCTTGTTCTTTGGTGCCTGTTATTGGAATGATGAATTCCGAAAAATATAAAACATTATTAGACCAAAAACTAAAATCAGAACTGCAAAAAATCAACTGTAGCGAAGATGTATGGTTTCAGCAAGATTCGGCACCTTGCCACAAGTCGAAGAAAATGATGGAGTATTTTGAAAAAATAAAATAAATGTGTTAGATTGGCCGGGAAATTCACTTGATTTGAACCCGATAGAAAATTTATGGGCGATATGCAAACAAAGGATTCGGAAATTAGACTGCACCACTAAAAGAAAGATGATTGAAGCGGTGATTCAAGTATGGTTTCGAGATGAAAAAATTAAAGAAAATTGTAAGAAATTAATAGAATCCATACCAAAAAAGTTGCGAGAAGTCATAAAAGCTAAAGGAGGTCATACATCATATTAAAATTAGTAACAAAAATGTCTTAAAATAACTTTATTGAATTAAAATCTGATGTTTTCTCTAAAAGAAATTTTTTTCTGTTTGGTTTACCCGTGTTCACATTAATTCGCACACTACTGTAAGATGCTAAAAAAGTTGAAGTTACTAATGTGAGACAATACCTTATTAGACACACTTAAATATATTATCATGCCATAATGGGGACTGCGTAGTTTATCTATCTATTAATACTAATATATAAAGAGGAAAGATTTGATTGTTTGTTTGCGTTGAATAGGCTCCACAACTACTGAACCGATTTGAATTTTTTTTTCACTTTTGGGAAGCTATACTATCCCTGGGTGACATAGGCTATATTGAATTTTCAAAAAAAATTTGGGATCCTTACTAAAACTCCAATAATGTAACCCAGGGTGTAAAAAAATACATAAAGTGTTCTTTACATCGCGTGCGCTGCGAAAACTATTGATGATATAATAAAATATTGTACTGCGACTTTGTAGAGGACAGCATATATCTAGCTATTTAAGTTATGCCACAATAAGTGTTCTTTTATTTTAAAGTTTAATTGAAATGACGCCTCTAGAAACGGCTCTTCATTTGTATCTTGGTATTACTCCTTATCAAAATAAATTAGTTCATATTCAAGACTGCTTCAATACGATTATAAAACTTTTTGAATTATTCCATTCGAAAGATACCACGAGTTTAAAAATTTAAGTACCTATTAGAAAAAAAAGAGTGGTCGTCGTTCTCCGTGGCTCACCCCGCTCATCTAGCAAGGCAGCGATATAGGGCGTCACTGGGGTACGAGCCGTACGGGAGGGGACCATTAGAACGCTATTATTCCAGATTAAATGCTGTAGAATATTTTGAAAAAAAATAGGGATCTTCGTGAAAACTTTTTTTTTTTTTAAATAGGTAGGTACCTATTTCCCGGGCAGACCGCTAGTTTAAAATAAAATTTAAAACAAAATGTTTCAGGTGACAGGCATGGAAAAGTGTCATTACTTTTTAATCAATGGTCACAATTTTACTTTTTGTCATTTTTTCCGTAGTAACAGGTTTCATGTACTTGTTATTAGTACCTACTCGTCAAAGCAACTAACGAAATATATTTTCCATAGTCGGATTGATTTTGTCCTTCGTATGTAAAATATTTCGCTTGGGGTTAAGATGTTTCAACGAAAATACCAAGCTACGTGAACGAACTAACCAATTACGTATTTATATGAGTAGGTAAACATGTTCGTTAAACTAATCCTTAAATTTTATAAATGAATGTGTTGAAATATTCTATAATATAAAAGAAAGTCGGGTATATGTGAACACTTACAACTCGAGATCGGCTGTACAGATTTTTATGGTGTTTAGTTTATTGGATTCTTCTCCGCTCCAAATAAAACATTGAAAAATGAAAAGCAAATAATATTTAATATAATAATAAAGTTAGTATGGAACGAACTTTCCGCGACGCCAAAGCCATCAATAAAAAAATTTATAACAACAAAATTATATTTTACCTGACAACCATTGATATCAAAAATATTGGTACTTAGGCAGAAATAATTTTTTAACATTCAAACTTATTTTAAACGTATTTAAGTATGTATAAATTACAAATTCAATATCAATATTCATAGTAAGGACTACAGCCCCCGTAGACAAATTCAAACTGGCGTTCGACTACAAACGAAGATTTCGCCTATGTACCTATAGTGCGAAAAAATTATCTGTCCACTGGAACATGTAAACAATTATTTCAAACCAAGCAATGACACTAATATAAAAGTATAAAAAGTGGACAGCTAATTTTCTTCCTACTCTACATTGTCGAAGAATTCGTTTGTAGTCGATCGCCAACTGTATTTTGTCTAGGCCCACAGGACAACGTCTGTCGGGAAAGCTTGTAGGCATTTTAATAAACATTAATTATTACTCACTTAATAAAAAGGGGACAAAACTTCGTCAATTTAACCGAGAGAATATTTTTTACAGTACCTACCGTAAATGACTTTTCGCATTTGACAAAAGTCGTCTGACGTAAATAAAAAAATTATACAATATAAAATAAAACTTCATTAGGCAGTTGTTTTCATTTATGTGGGAAGACGCAACTCAATTTTATTTAAGAAAGAATATTTTAGGGTTTTTAAATGTTTCTCATTCGTAGATTTTTTTTGCCATGAGTAAGTACTTAATCATTTCCACAAATGTAAAGAGACGAATGTATATTATACAGTGAGTAATTTTTTTTCTTTTTTAAGCTAATTTTGTTCATTCTTAACCGCACCAGAATTGTTTCCGGCCATTTCACTCTGAATTATTTTCCAGAATTAAAAATCTTCAGACAGGAAAGAGGGAGGAGAGAAGGTTCAGGAACAGATAACGTCGTCAAGATATTTTCATACGTATGTAGTAGTCTTTTAGCCGCATCGCAACGAAGAGCTCTGCACAATAGTATTATCTTCTTAAAATACAGCGAAAAAAATATATACGTATGAGATAATAAAGCGAAACAGAAAAAGTTTTGTAGAAGATGTAGTAAAAGCTCATACAGATATTATGTTGTTACCGGCTTTGAGAAGTATCTGCACTATTTTTGCTTTTGTGCATATTTTAGTCACAAGTCGGGAAATATTATTTTATACGATTAAATAGTATCTTCTTCTGAAGTGAGGTTCAAAACCCTTTCTGATATGCTTCTATGATATTAACGAGCAAGATTTCTATCTTATGCCTTCATGTGGTTTTAACCTGCTTTCTGTTTGCTGATTTCCACATTATGAAAGATAACGATGTGGTATGGATTTTTATAAGCGTAAAATTTGTTGAATATAGGAGAAAATGAATCCGATTTTTATCGACAAATGAGATTAGTTGAAGAAAGTCGCGTTTTTCATTAGATCTCTCCACCGCTGCCTCTAACTCCACCCTCAATTATTTCGGTTTCTGATGACAACTTTTGAGAATGCATTTGTTTTAAAGATGTTCACATAAATGTATGAAGTTGCTTAACTTGTATATTATCTTTTTGAGATTTTTGTGACTTTCAAGATGTTTACATAATATACCTATTTATTTTTAATTACATCTGCTGACAGGAGACTGAGAGGGCCATTTACACCTTTTCAGCCTCGCCTACGTATTTCATTTGTCTATTTCGTTGTGTACTTTTGAAGATTGTTTCATGTGCGATTCTTGTTTGTTTTCCTATTATTTTGTATCATTTTTGTTTGAATTCATTAATGTAATATTTTTGTATGATTTTGACGACTCCAAGTGCCTGAAAAGGCCTAGGGATGAGAATGATAAATAAAAAAAAAAATAAAAATAAATATATTATGAGGAAAGCCCAAATCACGAATTGATCGACTTACGCAGCCTACATGAAGCGGTACCCGCGAGCAACATATTTACGCCCACACACACATCTTTGTGGTGGTGCGTGAGTTCTGTTTGAAACGAGAGCATTCACACACATAGGTACCCCATGTAAATACAGCGTCAGTTATGTTTTCAAATTTGTGTGAGGACTGGGTTATTGTTTAATATTGTGCAACCGCAAAAACGGGCGATGAAATCCGTCACACGGTGATGGGTCATTCGTACTATCACAGTAATATGACATTTTATTGATAATGATTATTTTTTTCATTAAAGTATGTTATAAAATAGTATAGATTTGAACTTTACGTCTATGTCGTAAAATGTTGTTATTTAACGTAGTAGGTACTATCATTAATATGCTCACCTGTATTGGTTGTAACCAAATTGTTTGGTTGCTACATCAGTATGTATGTTTTATGGTATTGTAAAAACAATTATTTGGGATTTATAGAGGACACTCCTATGTACACAATACAATGGGCGTTTTTTCGTATAAAAATTTAATATAGGTATGTAAAAGGCTTTATACGGTATCTCGAATCGATATTAAACGAATATTATTAGAGTTTTTTTTATCAAATGGTGCATTTATAGGTCTTAAAGGAGTGATTGATAAAAAAATTTAATGCAGAGTTGGATTTATAATGAACCTTCTCTTTTTTGTCTCGCCTAGTATGAGATCATATGAATTCGACTTATTTTTGTCAGTTTGAAAATCGCGCATTTCATTGTATCGGTTCGACTGTTGTCTAGTATGGTGAAAAACCTGATCGAATTACCCCTTTAGCGTTATCAAGTAGGTTCTATCATAATGAAATTAAAAGAGGTTAACCGTCACCTATTTTTTAAGGTTGCACAGTAAGTAAATTTGGTTAAATACCCGCTATGCGTCAACTGATTTCAAATTCGAGGCGTAAAAATAACGGCTGTAGGTATGTAAATCCTTGTATTCACAAAAATGTAACTCTTATATCAAAATATTTCTGTCACCGGCGTGCATTGCAAATACAGAAATAACACAATCACTATATAGATGTGACGTCATAGCGTTAGTTGTATTATGTAGATAACATAAGTACCTAATAAACACTATGTGACGTTGTTTAAATTAACAGGGCTTTAATATTTTAAGCAGAATTAACTTCATCGCTTTTAAGTAAATGCCTTCGAAAATATTCGAACATCCTACTACACTTTATTCAATATAAAGCAACATTCATATTATATTCGGTTTCAATGCATGAAATGAAAGAAATATTTAGATACCGCCTAAGTATAAGAAGTTGCCCTGTAAATCTTGTCTTATCTCCCATCACTTAACAATTTAATTGTGAGCTATAAATGTTTTCGGGTGAAGATATTCGTCTTTCATTCGGCTACGAAATTAGCTTGAGACTAAATTTCTTCAACAACAAAAACAGATGTTGTATTGGAGCTAGCACCACAATGCGTTGGTGGTATTATCTACGTTTCATCATTTACCTACCCCATACAATAGGGTGGCCGGGCTCGCACACTCTGGGTGCTTCTGTTATTTTTCTTCATTTCCACTTTGCGGCTTTATCAAGCGGATACATCTTGTAATTTATGTCTTAAGAATCTGAAAGTTGTATAATTAAAGTCATCTTATCGGATAGACATCGCAACTAACACCCGCGGGGGGTGCACGAGGAGACTTGGAGAACAATCTTGATTATTTTGTTGTTGAATATCACCCGCAAGCCCAGTATAACCTAAATGTGTTGACAGAATTCAATTCTCTGATAATTTTATTTTCATTTCTTGGGTGTTGTTTTATTTTAGTTTCAAAAACAATACGATTTTTTGTGTGGAATTAAAAAAAAATACATATAGAAGATGGTATTATTTAATGATTCTCCCATTCTCATTGCTTGCTCTGACTTTTACTTTACATATTATAGTCCTACAAACGGTAAACTACCAAAAGTTGAAATTATCGATTTTTTTTGGAATAATTTCAAATACAAACCAACAAAATAATTAAGGAAATAACCACAGAATTATTTATATCTACAACGGTTAAAATACAATTTTATGATTACAAAATACGATAATTGTAAACAAATTATTGAATAGAATTAAAACCAATTCCGTGGTTCAAATATGAATAAGATAGATATATTATTATAGATATTAATGGAATAGGTACAATAGATAATGTAACGCGATAGAGATGTCAAATCATTTTATTGTCTATGCTTTATTCATGGATAAATAATAATATACCATGATGGATTGTATCATAGAGATAGATAAATTGATATCAATAGTGGAGGGATGGATGTAGGTACAACCAATAATACTAACCAACAAATCGTTATTATTTTAGGTCTCCTTTTTTTTATTTCTTTTTTCTTTCAATAGAGTGGTCATTCTATTATCAATAAGCATTAGTTTATTATCAGACCGATACAGACGACGCATTTTTCCCAATCACAATTCGTTCCCTACGATTAGCTACAGGTCAATATAAGTTTGTTATACGATAAACAAAGCTGGATGATAATGGTGAATTATATACGAAAATTGCAGTGGCAGAATATTTTTGAAGTCCGCTAAGGTACATTAAAATAATAATGAACGAAAACTTTTAATAAAAATAAGAACTAAGTTTCCTTCATTTGTCAAAGAACCTGGGAGATGCAAGCTGATAATAGATGACGCCCCAATAAAGCAAATTAGGTAATTTGTGTATTTATAGGTGTGGTTAATACGGTCAAAGACAAACAATGCAGTTTCGCATCGCTTAAAAATGTCTGAGAAAAAACTGAAAACAAGGACAAAATTTGCAAGATGTGTGTCAGATCAATCATGATATAAGGAGTGAAATAGAAGCCGTCACTTTGAAAACTAAAAACCAGCTCATAACATCAGATATGAAGATCTAAATCATGCAATCACAGGGAGGACCCTGAAAATTGAATGCGCACATCAGGCGTATTCATTACATACCATGAAATACTAGTAGAATTGTTGAAACTAGAGTAGGTACCCATTCAGCAAGAATGAAGGCTCTTCAAAAAGGTTGTCGACTTTCCATCGAATCTAACTTGGTAAATAAAACGTTTGTGGAGACACCAGAAGTGTAAATATAACTAATCACTTTGAATTAGCACAGATTCATTCACAAAAAAATGTGACATGGGAAGGATAGTGCCTCAAGATTTACACCACCCGGTGTTGAAAAATTGTTAAAATAAGGCGTTTGCATCCTTTTAATCAGCAGTAGAAACAATATCATATAAACAGTAGGTACATACATAAAACACTAGACAAAAATCAAAAGATAACAATAAAAAAGGCAATTAACAAAAAAAAACATTATTTTATTTATTTTTCATTTAATAAGCAGCTAAATCATGCAAATCTATTTTATCATTTCGATCACAACGCATCAACGAAACATTCCTCAATATACTATGAAAATAATAATATAGGTTAGATGGATGTGTCTATTTATTGAACAGTAGGTATGATTTGTATGATGCTTTCCCCTTCGCATATAATAGTTTGCGGTATAAAGTAGCTGTTCTCGTGATTCTCCCTTGATAGTACGTCGCGGTACCTATATCAAAAGTGATCAATTGTATTAAGAGGCCATGTGTTAAGTGAGCGAGGAATGGACGAATGAGCCGGACCAGGATGTAAAAAGTGTGTCAAGACGATGTCAGCGCAGGGCGGGAGGAAGCCATTAAATGAATTGATCTTTTGGAGACTGTCACATTCAATATCTCTATCCGATGTACAAAATGTCTATGACACTGTCTCTATTCTTACTTGTAGGTACTTGGCTCACTGCGTACCGCAATATCGGGAGCAACGTCATCTAGTAGATTAAATACAAAATGTTTTATTCCATTTTGAAATTTTGTATTGATGATACAAACATAGCATTTTGGTAACATGCATACTCGTTCTTTCTACTACATGCTTCATAAGTGTGTCTATAATGCCTGGAATGGGTCTATGGTGGAAAATGAAATAAATAAATAATATTAAGTATCTCATTTTTATATATAGGTAGGTATAAACTTATTTGTTGAAATGCCGTCATTCTTCGTACCTCTATTAAAATAACTCTAACAATGAAGACTAAGTAGTGTTTGAGCAATGCGTCTTACCAGTCATCATAAATGACACAGAAACATGTACCTTGAATAAAATGTCTGGCAATAAACTGCGAATGGCTCAAAGACAAATGTAAAGAGTGATTTTGGCACTAAGCTGCAAGATAAGAAGAAGAGAAATGACCGAATTTTCAGCCGGAATTGGTGGTGACCGGTGTGGCGAAGCACATTGCAAGAATGGATAACAACAGATGGATGCGAGGATATTTGTTGAAGTAGAAACCAAGGGGTGAAAGAAGATCACAGGGGTGGCCACATACCAGATGCCTGGAAGACAAGAAGGAGTTCATTTGAGCCCAGAGACAGAGTAAACCCCACCTAGAGGCTTTGCAAGGCAACAAAAGCTCTCCAATCGTCTCGATCATGTAATATTGAATAAGAAGTTATGAGCCAGCGCTGCTTGTGTCGGCGTAAACTGTCGTATATGATGCGGAGATAGCCTCCACATTCTCACTACTTGTTTAAAAATCAGATATTTTTCAGGACTCACGCCCACAGTTCTGTTGGTATAGTGGATAACAAATACGCAACAAACATTTGCTTTTTGTATTGACGTTGAAATGATCATGCAAATTAATAATTAATTACCTAATCTAAAACCTTAACCGTATTGCATAGATCTATTAAGATTTTAAAACCGATATGCCAGTTCCTAAGATTATTATATGCCATGATAAATCAATTAATAAACCTTTTAACAGTGTGAAGTAATGTTTCTGTTATTATAAAAGGCAGCCGTTTTATATGAGATTTTGTTTTACTTTAGGAATATTTTTAAACAATACCTATAGAGGTAGAAGGATAATTTTTTATAGTAGGAACATTTTTATTAATAACTTTTTATACAGAAGTATAATAATTCAAACAACTTTAATCCCAGCCATAAAAAAGGAATGAAAGATTAAGATAAAAAAGACTACTGCACCACGGAACAGTATTAAAAGATATTTATTTTGCGAAAAAACACACACAAGAAAATTGAAGTTTTCTTTAATACTCGGAAATAAAATTTTAATTAAAGTTCAGTAAAGAGATTGAAATAAAAAGGTTTTAAGTGTTCTATGCAACTACCCCAATAAAGTTTCGAATATTAACTTTTTCCTTACAAAAAACTAACCTTATAGGATTTCCTCTTCAAGGAATTATTATCGCAAACGAAATATTTTTTATTCAGAAAGCTCGTTCTATTTTAATGTCGTCTGTTTCCGAATGTTATCTTCTTATTTTAACATTCGTTTGTCGTCATCTCTTTGTAGATTCATTAAAAGACAAGAGATAAGTTAAATGAATGGAAGATGAAGATGTTTTCAAAGTATTTCAGAAAGGTAAAAAAATGTCGAGGAGTTTTAATTTAGTAAATTTCGATGACATTCTTACTATAAGATTTTTTTCATCAGATAATCTAACAATATTGTTAGCTTTGTTATGTTATTTTTGAGGGAGAAGAAGAGTTATGTATTGTATGACATTTTTACTTTTCGGATAGCTATCAAAGTGTCGTTAATAAGGGTATAAATATGGTTGTTTCTTTTACTTAAAATCTGGTAATATATAGAAGCCCAGTGGTATCATTCGACGGGTTTCGTACGTATAGCGTGCTGAAGGTGTTACTGTTGGGTTCGATTCCCGTTGCCGACCATTTTCACAACACAAGCGTTGCTTATGTAAGGCTCGGTACTCATTTGCGCCGCGAACGTGTATCGTTACATCAAATTTATCAAAAGTTCGCGTTCGCTTTTCGAAAAATGTATATACACTTAACCTTTCGATTAAATTGATGAAATGTCACACGTTCGCGGCGCAAGTGAGTACGTACCTTAAAGTGTATTTGTATTCACTTTGAGTTAGTCCACATTCATTTACCATCAAAAATCTCACATTTCATATTTTGTTCACACCTGTCATAAAATGGACTCCGCATTATTTGTCAGCAACGATCCTAAACGTTTCACAAAAATCTAATTGTTTGTATAGGACCACCGCGTCTTTTTTTGCCTGATGGATGTTGAGCTTTATACATATAATAAATTGAACTTTTTAGACCAACAATATAAGTGAGTTATATTGTGTAAGTCTGTATATATTTCTTTGATTGTTGAGTTATACTGATTTATTTCTGGATGTACCTATATCGTCTTTTATTTATTTATTTAGCTTTTGCCAGTCACATTTATTACATTTTTACAGGAAAGGATTAATACAAATAAGGAAGAGAGCAGCAAAGGGTCAATTTTCCTGCTTGTCAGATGTTACATATAATTACAGAGTGTGATAGAAGAGCATATCAAGGCAGTTTCTCAGATTTCCTCGCCTTAACCGACGGAGCGAAGGCATTTATTGATAATTTAGACATATACCGTCTTTTATTTTTGTTTTATTTATACTTTACTGTACATTGATTTTAGCTTGATTTTAACATCCCTTAAGTAAGCTGTTGACTTTGGTTCATATTATTATTTCACTAGCTTATACCTGTCTTGCTTTAAGTTTTTGATTCCGATTGTCAGGCTTGATCGGTAGGTAATTAAACAGGTTCTAGTCTAGCTTCCCATTGCTTAACAGACCTCTATAACTGACATAAGCACAGAAAAAGAAGAATGACACTTTCACAATTCATAAAAAGAGAGAAGAATGACACTTTTAATGTTTATTAAAAAGAAAGAAGAAAAATTATAGTTTGCCACTCACATGAAAAAAAAACTGCATGTATCATAATATTATGTTACATCTCACACTTGAACAATTTCACTGTTCAATCGAACCTACCTACATAATAATATATTATGATGTTAGTTTTACTCTCTCTATGGTTTGAATCTTAGCTACATCCCTCTATGTGTGGAATGGTACAAATTTTAGGTGATTGACTTGATGAAGGCAGCTATTTTACCGACCTCAAATAATATTATATGAACCTACCTACATAATTTGCAAGTTTTACTCTCTCTATGGTTTGAATCTTAGCTAAATTCCCTACACCCTCTATGTGTGATAAAGGCAGCTGTTTTAACGACCTCAAATGTCACTAAAATATGTCAAACTTCAAAATGGAGGCATTATTTTGCAATTTTTTTCATTAAATCTTTATTTATTGAGAATAATAAGATTTGAATAACATTTATATGTATAACAAATCAATCTCCAATTATTTTATTACATTTTCATACCGTAATACCAAGATTCCATGAAGATCCTAAAAAAATAGAATGCAGCAAATTGTATTTAAGAACCTTCTCCGGTATTTTGCACGGCTCTGCGCAGATTCATATCTGACGTAGCATTTGTATTTTGAGCGTGATGCTCCGACATACGATAAAAAGCAAATATACAAACATTTCTGAATTATTATTTAGATTGTTATTTTGATTAATTGGACAATGCGTCATTGATCTCTTTTAGTTTTTATAAAGGTAATGACGATCACAATATTGTGTGTGGGCACATTGTTTTAAAAATGGCCGCTCTGTTTACGTAACATTTAAAATGGTATGTAAATTTGGCGTTTATATTAATACGGACGTCAAACAAAACAAAAAAGGGGTGGATCTGTAGTAAAATATTCGAAAATTTATTTGATCAGCTGAAAAATAATTATTATTGAAAAAGAGAATACAATACATGTCGACTGGCTGTATGTAGGTATCAAACATCATGTGTTAGTTCTGTAGCTACGGATATGAGAAATCGTTTTAAAAAATCGAACTGTTTACTTTCTTTTGTTTGAGCTAAGGAATTATTATTTTCATAAAATATGAAGGGATTAATAAAATACATTGCAAATATCTACTTACCAGAATCGTACGTTATATAATATGGTAAGTTTTTTTATCTCAGCAATATTGACAATATCCATGATAATATTTATTAAAATCTGTATAATTTATGTTTATTAATGTCAAGTGAATGTAAAATCTTTACTCTTTACAAAAAAACGCACATCATTAGGTAGGTATATAACTATTTGGATATACCTACCTCATAAGTCTTTTTTACTCCATAGTGCATGCACATTGCACACTGTACACAGTCCAAAACTCCTCGAAAAGAACTCTGATTGGGCGATTTTGTTAAATTACAAATTTGAACACTAGTAATTATTAATAATATATGTTAGTAATGGAAATTGAAATTTTTTTCGATAATGAGTAATTGTTATTGGTTTGCTAGTTAAAACAATTTGTGTAATACATTATATACACTGATTACAGGAATCGTTAATTGACGTCCTGTCGAATGATTTGTCAACCGGCGATTGATCCGTCGGTCAAACGGGCGATCTAGTTAAATCGAAACCCGTCAGTACATGTGTGTAAAATTTACACGAATAGAAAAAATATATTAAGGTGACTAATTTTGTTTGTGAAAAGAATAAAATAAGAATGTTGTGTTCTTTTCAATGAATGGTTTATAAAAGACTGTTTAATTTTTATTTTGAAATAGACTATCGTCAAGAACCTTCTACCCAAAACATCCAAGATCAAAAAATAAATTCAATTTTTCAATCCTATATCTAAGTACTGTTTGCCCAAGTTTCGTAACTCTTGTCTTTAACCCAGTGGCTCGGGCTTACCAGACCAATCTCAACGTTCGTTCATAGATTTTTGTACCCAGTTCTTGATTTTTACAACAAAAAAATACAGTTTTCTTACATTATTATTAGTGGCACAAAATACAACAAATTGATTTCCTCCCATCTCCTATCCATTATATTGACCGACGGACTTTTTTTATATTATTCTCATGGCAAACAAATATTTGAATTTCCGATATCTTTTCTCGGTTGGTCTTATTATTTGAGTAAATATTTGTACTTTATAATAAAATATATTTTTGCCAGAATAAAGACAAAATGACGGGGATGAAAAATAAGGGGACTCGAACACGTCCGGAGTGTTAAAAAATATTATCAGTAGATTTCATTCGGTACACAGATCAGTGGCGTGCCTGCTGCTACAGTCTCACTACTACAGCGTGGCGGTACCGTGCGGCCCAAGTGGAGGAATGTATATTTACCTAGGATCCTTGTTGACAGAGCAGAGACGAGAACAAAACCAATATATAGCTGCCTACTTGTGAAAACAAATTTATAGGCGCTGTTACTCGGGACGAAATATTTTCGTTTAACCTACTTTGTCCTAGTTCTCATACAATCCTACCTTCACCTATTCTTCAATCTCGGGGATTCAGTCTATATTATTATATTGTGTTAAAAAATATTTTTCTGTGCGTTCTACTACTTCAATCATTAGAATTTGGTTTTTTTAACCTTATATACTCGCACATGAAGATTCAGGTCGTAGATATCCCTTTATAATTTACGTCGTCGTCTCTACCTTCAAATTAAACAAGTATTCCTGACCTGTGACAAATCCTCCTTGCACGTATTTCTGATACAGTTGTGAGAAGATGCCTCCCTCCTTGGATAATTGTCGTTCGTAATATCTATGGTATCTTAGAATCTTAGTCCGACCATTTGACTATCGCTATGACGTCATATCAATACCTTTAAACACATAAAGTGTTGGTTATTTCTGTTGTTTGAAGCGAGCGGATACACACTGAAGAGAAGTGACTGATGCAGAAAATTTGAATGATTTGACAGGAACCTACCTACACCTAAAGGTACCTGGGTACCTACCTACACCTAAAGCCACAATTTACGCCTCGAATTGAAAATCAAAAGACACTAAAAAGTGAATTACGCAATAACGCTTTATTGTTTAGTATAATTATTGTGCAACCGTTAGGTAAAACAGGCAACGTAGTCTCATTGTTAAGGGAAACCCCTAGTTTTATAATAATAGTAGAAATTTATCTTTATCTGTACAAAAGTAGTTTTAAATCTATACAATATTATAACTTGACATGAAGATTTTTTACATTGGATTAAATTATATGTATTATACTCGCATGTTCAGTTTCATGTAACGTCGCTAAATTTAACTTCTTGCTTTAATTTAAGTTATACCTTTTGATAAAATTCACCTCTTGTTATGACAATCATCAGATTTCAAGTAGGTAAAAATATAATAAAGGATTAAAGGACTTTGATATGCCTCCATTGAAAGAAAGCCTTGAGAATAGACATTTCGGATGTACAAGACAATACAGGTAATCTATGTATTATACTCGCATGTTCAGTTTCATGTAACGTCGCTAAATTTAACTTCTTGCTTTAATTTAAGTTATACCTTTTGATAAAATTCACCTCTTGTTATGACAATCATCAGATTTCAAGTAGGTAAAAATATAATAAAGGATTAAAAGGACTTTGATATGCCTCCATTGAAAGAAAGCCTTGAGAATAGACATTTCGGATGTACAAGACAATACAGGTAATCTACTCTACCTGTTGTTCCACACAGTTCTACAGTTCAGTGCACACGAACGGATAATAAAACAGATTTGCTCTTGGCACCGACCTATACACTGTAGGTAGATCCGTCTTTTATTTCAGTTATTTTGGCCTTTTTAATTCAGAAAAGTACGACGTATATTTTTTGTTTGTTTATTGTTTCTGTTTTTCCCTATTCTGACTCTTTCATAAAGCTTTTGAATGTCGAAATAACTTTCCGATAAAGTACCTACGAATTATTGCTCTCAGAAAGGCTTACAAAATATGATTATTTTATTACAGACTATAGCTTTCCCGACACACGTTACCCTGTCATTACTATGAATATTCAATACAAATTTGTATGATTATAAATTAATTACCTGTGTATTTGACCAATATAATTACGTTCGATGCATCTGTTTTAAACGATGTTTATAGGGCACATTTTGACAATCAACTTATAATTAGTCAAACGTAATGAAAATTAAAAAAATAGTAACGATTGTATCGTCAAAAATACTAAGAAGGTTAGCTTCGTCAGGTTTTCTTAAGTTTCTAACACAACTTTCTTGATTTTTTCTCATACATGATTTTAACAATACGCGTGTAAAGTGTGACGTCATTTGACAGCTTTGCGCTCCACTCTTCCATACATTTTGTATGGAATCAGTTCCAGAAAAAAAATGTTTCTTAGAGAAAAAAAAATAGGATTTTTGCTAATCATTGTAGGTACTGAAAACAAACAGGGGCAAAAAACATCTTAAAAACGTCGTTTATGATTAAAAAAAATTAAACAAAAACCCAATTTCATTAGTAGGTAGGTATGGGAATTTGTATGGGATTCGAAATGTCAGATAGCTTCGTGGAGCGCGGGTGTAGATGTCTCTGCTGTCTGACTTTACACCTGTATAGCAAACAAACAGATAAAGAATAAGCGAATCAATTTAGCCGTTAATGCATAATGCAGTGATTGAAGAAAATATGGCTCCATTCTTATATATAGGGATCGAGATTAATTAAAACACATTTCTATTAAGACTCCTAGCCAGAAAAATTTGCTATCTTGTTAAAAACACTACCTACCTTGTTTTGTGTTTCAAAAAAAAATAGATTTCGCCTAAATTAATTTTCTCGACGTTTTCGAGGGTGTAGATTCCAAAAATACAAATTTTTAATTTTTTTTTTAATTTTCCGCGTACCCGTACCCGTACGCCAAAAATGTGTGCGCACCCATAACTCATAGTAATTCTTATCCGATTTGATTGAAATTTGGTAGAACGGTTAGCCCCTCGACGTAGATGAGTCAGTAAAATGTTGAGATCTGTACCTTCAGGGGAACCCTCTTAAAGTATCCAAAGAAAATTTCACTTGTTCTAGAAAAAGGGCTAAAAAAGAAAAAAATTAATTCTTTGATTTTCATAAAATTTGGTATACGGGTTGGTCTTATGCTCCTACACAAGCACGTAAAATTTGAGGTCCGTAACTTCAGTGGGTCCCCCTTAAAGTACCGATTAATATTGAATATGTAGTTCTATAGCAGATAATAAAAAGCTCCAATAGTCGATATCATTTTAAAGTTTCTATAAAAATTCCAAGGATAAATTCATTTTAATCGTAAAATTGAGAATTTTTATGCAAAGATATGTTTTACACGAAAAGGCTGTTATAATATACTATGAGTTCTGGGCTACCCTAGGTTAGCAGCTTTTTTAATATCCCTTCGAAGTAGTTGTTTGAGGTTATCATTTTGAAATGTATAATAATAGATTATGAAAGTATTAAACAACTAATCTTTCCTGACAGACGTTGTCCTGTAATCCTTACTATAAATATTGATTTCCAATTTGTAATTTAGGTTATATAAAAATACGTTTAAAACATGTTTGAATGTTAAAAAAATATTTCTGAATATTGAAAGATTTTCTACCAAAAATCTGCGTAGGTACCAATGTTTTGAAACTCAATGGTTGTCAAGCAAATAAAAATTGTGTTGTGCTGGAATTTTTCACAGATTCAAACCAATTATATTCACCGTACATGATTTTTTCTGTATTATATTATTATTCTACTTATCACGTTATTTACAAAAATTCAGTGTTTATTATGAATCTATAAAATTGACCGAGTAATTTGTAATGCTGTTATGATTGCTAAATTAATGAAAATCACACTACCCTACAAAAGCGGATAGGTACATGGCTTATTTGATATCTAATTTATAGTTTCCATTTAGGTATATTTTATGTCCGCAAACCATGATCGACAAATAACCCATTCAAATTATTTACCACGTCGTGTTCAAACGACAGGTGACAGGTAATTTTAAAAGCTCAACACAGTCACATCCTTTATTCTGATGCTTTTATTATTATTAAACCATTATCTACATATTGGTGTGGTTATTTTATTGGAGCTTTCAGTTCTAGCCCCTAAACTACGTACGTCAGATGTCAACTAGGAAATGTCAAAGAGTGTTTTAAACTGTTTGACATATTCAACGACATAATACCGTATACTCCTCATCTGATGGTTTTGAATGAGCATGCAAAATATCATCTGTAAAAACAGCGCTTAGCAGTGGTTCATTATTAAGTAGTGTTTATTGAACGTCAAACATGTTTGAATGAGATAAATTTTTAGTGTTCTTCTGTGGTTTGGTTTTCAGCAAGCATGGAGATCTCCTCCAGACCTTCGACGTATGAACTGCACTCCATATCCGATATCGTGACATACTTGTAACAAATATTCCTGACCCGGACGACCATTCGAACCCTCGACCATGTCCTCGAATTTTGTACCCAGTAAATTTTGGCGACTTGTTACATGCCCCAGCCATCTCAGGCGTCTCTCTGAATAATAATTGGTGTACGTTTAATATTTTGCCTATCCTCCTGAACTCTCGCTAGAACATCTTCATTCTTGACATAAACTTTTATTTGAAATTCATCAATGTGAGTTGGAGTAAGATAATATTTTCAGGTGTTCGACTGCAGCTTGTGTCGTAAAGCAAAAATATTATATACATTCATAGCCTTCGCATTTTTTAAGTGTTTTTTTTTTAATAATTTTATAACCTCTATCCGAGTTCATATTAAGTGAAAAATATTATATTAAAACTAGATTTTCTACCTTCGTTTCTGTTTGTTTCCTTCTTTTTCTCGATAGCTTACAACTCATATTGGGCCACCATAATAATGATTGTACATATAAATTATTGCAGTTCATTGAGAATTGTCTTTTTTATACATGAACTTCCGAATATCTCAATACAAGCAATATATGTACCTACAAGTTTGATAAGTCTAACTATTTAAGAAGTACAAATGAACGTTCAAAGACAAAACATATTCTTCAGAGTATTTCCTTTGTATTGATTAAAAATAATAATGCTCATTTAGCAAAAGAGATTCATAGTATCATTTTAAAAACCTCTCACTAACATTGATTTTCATTAAGTAATTGGACCTGATTAAAGGAGCATAAAAAATCACACATACGGTTTTCTTTCTCTATGGCTGAAACGAGTAAAAGTGCACCAGAGTTCTGCCTTCTCGAGCTTGCTCTCTTTACATCGAGTTCTTTCAACCGGAGCGACATACGACACTAACAAGGCAGTTCTCTTTGGAGTATATTTTCGTGTAAATAGATTTCACTTACTCTGATTGGAGTTTTTAATTTGTAAAAAAGCAAGACTGTGTCTTTGAAAGCTGTGGGAGAGCAGCCAAGAATAAGCAGACATGACAAAACTTCTATCAGTTTATTTCAGCTCCAGAAGCTCGGATATTCCGTATTATTTAAAAACACTACTTGCTACTATTTTTGCTCTCTGTTTCTTGCAACAGCTCCATTTTTATTATCTTCTCTTACTCCCAAATCTTAAAATTGTACACCTTTTATAAAACAACTAACGTTACATTTGTTAGTCAACTTTCTTTGGCGACATTATCTGCTAAAATAATTAATTTCAGAACGAATAGAAACTGATGGCATATAAAAAAATCAAGTCAACAAAAACAGTGTTTAATTCAGCAATGATTGCGAATTTTTATTAAAGACATCGTCGTATATCCTCATTACTGAGAGCCACAACTCTCCTCGTATTTCTCTCCGACGCAATTACACTATGTACGTACGTTTGTCCTCCACCTCTATGATAGCCGTCCACAATGCACATATCTCGAACTATTTTGACATAGCAACTGCCCTAAATTGGTCTGCCCATCTTGTAGTTAACCTTTCACACAAGATTCCTCACTACAACCTCTTCATATTCCTGGCAATCCTATAAACAGGAGAATTCTCTCCAAACACAAAAAAAAGTTTTTCTGGTATCATCAACGTTCAGAAATTGACTCAAATGACCTTTGGTCCTTATGGAAATCCGGGGGTTTCGAAACAAACGTTTCCAGCGTCACATCTAGAATGCATCAATATTATGTATTTCCCGGACATGTTTCGGCACGTCCATTCACAACCGCAATACAATTTGTATTTATTTTTATGTTTATTGTTGATCGTGTGAAATTATTGATCTCCCAGCAATTATTGCTCTCCTGTTTTTAATATCTTGGACAGTAAGAACCATCTCTTGTCATTGTAGTGTCATCAGTTAATCTGAGATAAGAAATGCCTGTACTCCCAAATTTCACTCCATCGTCACATCCATGGAGTGATCGTCTCATTATGTGACTATTATTACGAAAGATATTTTTAAGTAAATAACACGGCCACACATCTTATGAGTAATTAATAATAAAAATAATAAAGTTTATTTTCGATAAGTAATGAAAAAACAATACAGTAAAAAAATCACAAACAATTACAAAACCTGAAATATACAAATTTGAAATAAAATCGAAAATCCCACGAGGCAGGGCCTGTAAGTGGGGTAGCACATAGAAGTAAAACATCGATGTCAAAGTGAATAAATTAACAAATTATTCAATAATAAAATGTTCAAATAAGAAACTGTCAAAAATATATATGATCAAAAATATAAAAAAATCATATATAAATAAGCTCAAAGGCACTAGTAAAAGTTAGCAATTCTTCATAATAATAGGATATATACCTATGTACATTTTGCTTAATTTGATATTTTTATTCTTTCAGATTCTGCCATGTAGTCGGAGGGACAAAATGAGCAATGTGAGTTTGTTGAGCCGCGTTGGGCTGAACGACACCACGTGATCGGGGCAGCGGCCCTCGAGGGTCCAGCACTCAACAATGGATTGGATAAGCCTGGCTTGCTGTCTTCTTGCCTTCCTCCTCTATTACAACACCCTCGATGCGGGCTTTGTTTACGATGACAGGTGAGCTTTTGTCTTACTTTTATATCATCTATTCCATTTCAGAGTTTCGCAATAGCTACCAATTGTTATAGCATATCATTCATATCTAAGCAAAGAATATCGTAAATTAATATGACAGATTACTGATTAATAGCACTGCGACATACGGTCTCTAAAATAGGACTTCTAGCTTAGCTACGAACCACAAGCATTAAAATATTTAGTAATCTATGATATAATCATTAATATTATAGTAATGCCGGTCGGGTCAGAGTTTCACTCGAAATTCTACCCAGGGTTTGCCTGTCTTAGATTGGACGGGACCGGTTGACTGGAAAAAAATGCCTCAGGCAATATGTTCCGCCGGCTTTGTAAAGAAAAGTGTTCATTTAAATTTAAAATATATTTATCATATTAGATCAGCTGACTGAATGATCCCTTATTGATTTTACGTCATCCGACACCGTGAGCCACACAAACCCACAAATCTGGCGCTATCTATGTAGTTGTGCATGAGTTCTGTGTTTGATATGGGTGGATACACACAATAAATACTCGATTGTAGAAGTGAACTATTGCAAGAAATTTGAAATAAGTTATTTACAATAAGAACACTTCATCCAATATATTTGTGTAGACAAGAAGTTTAGGTACCTACCTACAGCCATCATTTACGCCTCAAATCGAAAATCAAAAGACACAGTGCATATGTATCCAAAATGTACGTTTCAATAAAGTGAATAACCATTGTGAAACCGTAAAAACGAGCAACGCACTTCATTACATAGTGACGGGTTAACTCCTAGTTTTTATCATATTATGGTTGTATACGTTTACAGGCTTTTATTTTTGCTATAAATATCAAAATCCCGCCTATAATACACAAATAAATCTCGATGGAGCCCTGAATGTACATAGATGCGTGACCAAAACTTGGTTAATTTTCATTTCGTTCGAAGTAAAAGCCAGTGAATAGAAGTCTCCTAACAAAGGATCAGGCATGGACGCATTATACATACCAAAAAGCAGTGCCGTGTCCGTTATTGATGATCCAGCCCACCTACTCATATCCGTTAATGCCCCTTCCGCTGAAGTTCACATTATAATATAAAATTGTCGTTAGAACATTTCGCTTATTGTAATGATGACAAAAACACGAACGGTTAGTTTATTTAGGTCCGCAGAGTGTGCCGCAAAATACCACCATCAAACCTTTTATGAAATTATTATTATTAGGGATGATAGGTACAATAATAATAATAATTCTATTTTCAATAACCACGCAGATTGTATCGGCTAGCAACTGTTTTACCTCTGATCGTGGTACCAAAGTTTGGCCTTCGCGTGGATAAAGTTTCAAAAAATAATACCGTTGTGCTCAGCATTGCGTAAAGCGATAGATATACCAGTGGGATCACTATTGGCCGGTGGCTTCCATTAAAATCTAAGAAATTTATCGTATAACTTTCAGGTTATAATTTATAATTTTGCGGGTCAACTGAATGATTTAATTACGTCCAAAACTACCTAAATAACATTAATATATACAAGCTAGAAACGGTGGAATCACTAGTTTCAACACCAATAATAATTTTCACGGTGTTTTTTTATGTTAAGAACTTAGCTCGCTTGAAAAACTAATATTTGAGTCTTAAATATCAATCAATCAAAGAGATCACATACCTTTAATATAAGAATGATTCCTTTGTTTATCATAATTATAAAATAAAAGTGTCACCCTCCATCATGTTACGCAAAACGAGTCTACTTCGACGCGTTAATGATAGGTGTATTATGGTGACAGTTTATTGTGAATGATCCTTAATTAAAATTTACTCTATGATTTCACTTTTCATAGGATGCTTTGTTTTAATATTCCTTCGTTGCCAGGGTGGTTGTCTGCCAGTTACGACTGTAGAGTGTAGATACCTGCTTAAAATTCTGGTCTACTCAAAATTGATCATTCACTGTGAATTTTCAAACAACAGCACTCAAGCACCACTACATAAAATTGTTTATGTATGACCCGCGGGGAATCACTGGCTGGACGGCTTTAGTCGGTCATTCAATCTAGGCTATTCTGAAATAGATTCAAGAGGAAGAGATTCTTAAAAATTTACGTTCATGGTATTTCGATTCTTTATTTATGTTAGGAGTTTAACAAGTTATGTAAAAAATTGTGCTAGTAAAACCCCCGGATAGCTAATCATAATATTTTACCTCCAAAAATTCCACGGTCATACCACAGTATTATTTATAAAGGAAATAACTTGTGAATGAATCTATTCCGTTCGCGTGTGCGGTGATAAAAGAGGCCGATATAACTAAACGCTTTCACCGATAAAAGTAACACGCGGTAAAATATTTTATTTTAACTCCGAATAATAATTTAATGTTTTGGTACACACATAAACATATTATTTCAACGGCGTGTTTATTTATGCGATGGCGTTATATGGACAGGATTTGCTCAATATTATCATAACATTACAATTATTGCACTTAAAATGTTTCCTTTTGCGGTACAGAAAACGACGCATCTGTTACCAATACAGCAAGAGGGTAAAGTCATTTCGACAAAACTGTGACGTATAATGTTTAAAAAGTGCTTTGAGGCAAAGTCAAATTAGCTTTCTATAGCTACATGCATTTCGGTATAATTAAAAAAAAATAATTTTTTAATACTTTTGAAAAGTGAGGATGTACTGTAAAACATTTTAAAATTTGTTTAGAGGGTAGTCATTTTCATTATTGGTATGTTGACACTATATTTTAGTCATGAAGTACCAAACTACCCAAAGATTTTATAACATTAAATTACAGAATTTTGCGATGTTTTCTTAGGCGAACAAACTTCTTGTATACGAGATAAAGCACGCAAGGTTTTATATAAGTATGATTTGCTTTTGATTTTTTTAGTAAGGGTATTTTGGTTTGATTTTTTATCACATACATCTATGGAAATACAAATTTGTCCAGAGTCAAATTGTTGTATTGGAATTTAAACCTCCGGAACACAAAATCTTTTCGATGAATCATACTAACGTTGGCAAAATTTTATTAGATAAAAAAATAAAATTTCAATCCTTTAGCAGCCTTTTTCCACTTGTCGTGTGTCCGATCCGAATTTTAATTGGATGGTCTGGTGGCAATGCATATTATTTCGGCAATGTTCGGACTGGATAAGTGTGAAGAGCTCCATATTGTATTGTCACCAGGATCAAGAGATCTCGAAGACGATTTTCGGCCGCATAAAAACTATCCAAGTACCTCTGGTTGAATTGTACCTACCTGTTGACTAGAAAAAAAGCCTCATGCAATAAACTTCTCTTGCTTTAGATATCAAAATCAAATCTCCATTTTAACTCCACTTAGGAGCATAGGGATGCAACAAGAGCTCTTGATTGCGCTCGATCTTGCGCAAGGCTTATGACCTCCTCCCACACCAAGTCCATTTCCCTCAGCTCTGCCTCGAAGGAACGGAATACGGTATGTGAGGGTCTTCCACGTCTTCGAGACCTTGATGGGAGGAAAATCAGCGCTCTCCTCGGAGCGCTTTAGGTATAGCTAGAGTATAATTACAGACATATCTGTAAGTATAAAAAATGTGTTTTTTTAATTACCAGGTAACTAGAAATGAAAGACATTATGAAAATGCTTCTGTTATTTCGAGTCCTTTGTTCAGGAATATTCGCGGATGACATAATTTCTCATATAGCTTGGAACTGGGGGATTTACCTACTATCTAGTCTCCTATAAAAAAATTTCCTAACCAAATTTTTGTAAAGATGAAGAACGTAGGTGCTTATTATTATAGGATAGTGAAGATATATCTACTTAAACCTTTGTTAGGGATCGATTATGCAACGGGAAATATTTTAATTTATTTACTTTTTTTAAAATAGCACCATCCAGCATAACAGGTTTACACCCTTTGCGCTGGAGTATTTAATGGTTGATTTAATTAGATATTTAAATAATCTTATTGATGATAGCAACCGATCTGATATCACAGAAAAATGAAGTGGAGGTTCAAAAAAAAATCATCAAACCTCTCCATAAAATTATACTTATTCAAAGATATTTTTAAAACAAAATAATGGAGATTATATTAGATTCTAAGGACTCGTGCTTTAGTCATTAAAGAGAAATTGGATTCCGTGAATAAGGATTATTGTAATCAGTCTGGTCCAATTAGTAAAAAGGTGGTGTGGCTGACGTAGTTTGTTATACAACATGGGTCCACCCGAAACATTATCTTTCTCACGACAGACTTTGTCACGAACGTTTTACATAAATTATTAGCGGAACACTAAATTTGAAACACGGATCCCAAAGAAGTTTCGAGTTAACACAATAATTTAATAGTTGTTTTGAAAAGTTCCCTATCTAGAATTGAAAACCCAAATATTGGTATCAGAGAGTACGTGAATATTGAAGCCAGCTGTATTATTCCAATGTACGTGATGTAAAGTCTTTTCATCTTACTCGCACTGAAGTAGGTACCTATTATAGGTTTGTTTTTGTTACAGTGAGCACCTGCTTACTTTTGAAAATGATTTGGTACTTACTTTTCTATCTTGAGATGACTTATGTTTTCAATAGTCATTTCATTAAAACTACTGTTCAGTATATGACATTCGTAATCGTCTTTTCTGGTCACAATCCTAAGATTGGTGGTCGGAAAAATTCCGCACCCTTTCTCTTGACTCCGCCATATCAAAATCGGTCCATTTAGCTCAGCGCCAGCGCCTATCATGGCGAGGCGACCAGTCAGGTCAAAAGAAGAATAATGTACTTATAAGACGTGTATCTGAATATGAGTTTGATAATGGCTAATGTGGCTGGTAATTAATGGATTATGTGGATCTACGAGACTAAAAATAATATTCATGAAACTATATTTGTGTTTAATGGGAATCACATTATATTGGGCAAGCACGAAGTCGATGAATACAAAATTCCAAAATCGAAAGAAAGATTGTTATGAAACGTAAAGTTTGTTTTATTTATTTCTTTTTAATTTTATTTTATAGACCCACCCGGACTCGAGTGATTTAGAAACATTTTAATATAAGTATGATTCGCAATCACTTCGTATAAAAGGTATTGGAATACCAATGAACGGCAAAAGAATTTCTATAACAAGTATGTAAAATATTTCTCTTTATTGTTTCAAAAACAAAAAGGGTTGCCCTTGAATAAAAATTGGAATCCGATGATAAGTCTCATTTCGTTCTGTAAAGCTATTATATCCATTGTAAAATAAGTGTTTGAATGCGTAGTCGTACTATCTTCTGTTAGCAAAACACCGTGTTAAATATATAAGAACCGTTTTCATTAAAGCAAAACCTTTAATGGCATCCCTTTCATGTATGAAATTTTCGATATACAAGAGAAAAAGAGATTGTACCCGAAGATAAAATGTATGAATGTTTTAGCATTTTATTTCTCAATACAACATTCTGCCTCTCCGTCGGTTTATTCTATTATTATTATTTTGAAAATGAAATTCAAACCTCCACATATGCGGGTATTGGGGATCTAAATCCTCAGGAAAAGAAATGCCTTTATCTTTATTTAATAGGCAAACCTTCAAAATGTATACAAAATAGAAAACAAATCACCCTTTGTACTTTGACTCAAAGTATAGGGGTTAATATTATGTAGTCAGGAGGAGCAGAGTGTTTCCTCAAAGGTTATTTTAAACAACATCCTAATCTTTCAAGTTTCGCAGACATCTTTTACAATCGCATTATTATTTTTTAGTTGTCGCTTTTATTCCTTTTCGATTTGTTTTCTTTTTATACCTACTAAATGTAGCGATAAAACTTTCGTAAAGAGAAGAAATAAAGAGGATTGTATTTTTATTTATTCGCATAATAACTTGGATATTTTTACTAGACTTACCCTTTTTTCATACATATAATATAAACTAAAGAATATATTTATAGTGTTCTTTAAAGCATCATTATCTTTGTTAAATAAAAGAAATTATGAACTTCTAAAGCATCACATTTTTTATGCTTTTGTTTTACGGAATGTTTAAAGAGAGTGACGCAAGGGCTGGCATTGAGTGCCATGTCTAGAAAATGGATCCCTTCAGACCTTATCGATCGCATTAAACAATATCTAAAAATATAATATTGAGACATCTGGGATTCCACAAAAGACCAATAATAGGCATAAAAAGAAGTACTTTTTACTATCCTACCATGAAAATAGCTCCTACCATTTGTATAGATTTGTTTGTAGATTTGTATTGGATGAAAAGCTGATTTTTTTTTCTAAAAGAGATTCACGTCGTTGTTAACAATTTACTGTGTACCCATTCGCTCTGCACATTCTTCTCATTGTTCCTCCTTTTCGTTTTCTATTTTCTTCACTATTTCCCGTTGTTGTTGAGAAGTTCGTAGATTCACTAGAGTGTATATGATCTCCACAATGCTTCGGCCATATGCTCACACATTCGATTTGTCTATACGAATAAAACAACAATGTGCTATTCTATGGAGGAAGCCATACAAAAGGAATTGTGTTTGTTTTAATAATTAAATGTAGACTCTAACAAAATACGGAGTTGACCATGCTTTGTGGTTATTTTAATGGTTCCAATAGTAAACTCACTGGTTAATTATAGCAGGTTTGTTTCAAGGCTTATATCTACATACGAGTAGGTAGGTAGGTACATATCAAAGAAAAATCTATTCATTTAAGATTTTTGTAGCTACGTGTATGAATTGTTTTACATTTATCTTCCCACCGTTACCGCATGAAGCTACTAGCAGCAAAACCTGTCAAACTAAGATCATAGAAAAGGTTCACTATTATTTGATTGTCCTTTAAAAGAAGTGGTTGGTAGCCTGGCTGTAACGATGCCGGTTTTCCTACTGTTTCGTGCGGAAATCGTGAGTTCGATCCCAGATTTCGTCCATCATTTTCTTTCACATAGCTTACCTACTGTGAAAGAGTCAAAGAGTGTATTTGTGTTAACTTTGAGTGGGCATAGATTCATTAAAAAATCAGTTATATCGTACTTCGAAACGATGTCTTCCAATTTTACTTTACCATGTTGGGGACTGCGGACAACTTGATATTTCTTCCCATATCAACAATCGTAGGAAACTCTGATCAAGTATCACATAATTATTTCGTCGATAAAATATGTGTTTCCCGCGTATAGTATTATAACTCTTATTAGCGTATTATTCCGACGAGTAATATGAAGTATGAAAAATATTTCGCTTAGGATGAGATTGATTCATCGAAAATAAGGGTGTACGGACGAAAGATTACATATTTTTGTTATCTTTAATTGTTGTTATTATATTACAAATTAAACTTAGAACGGATTTCTTAAAATGTCTGAAGAAAAATTATGCCCTTTCTTTTATTTTAAGCTCTATCCCCCGGTTCAGGTCGCGTTTATTGTCATGGTTGCAACGAAATGTGTTCCTTTGTGATACAACGTAGGTACCTACTCTGCCGACTATTCGCACGGCTCTGGAATGAATGAAATAAAAACACTTTCCAATGTGCTCTACAGCTACACGACGCTCTCGTACAAGTTAAATTCAGAAACAGATGTGCCGTAATGTTAGGAGCGTGCTGTTTGTTTACGGGGTGATTTATCTGGAACTTTGGGTTTATAAAATATTTTTCTCGTTTTTTACGGAGTTCTGTACACATAATGCGAACATAGATCCGATGCATTGATTTTAAAGTACCTACGACGTTTTGAGTACCATCATACTAATTATGTGTACCTATGTATTATTTCTCATGAGAGAATTTGAAGTAACGTGGAACGTCTATTTACAACAGACGTCTTTGTATTCAACAATTAATTACGAATATGAGGAAGTCATTGCAAAAGTGGCCTAACCCACTTATCTCATTTCACTCATTTGTTTTCTCATTATAACCAGATTATGACCCACGTTTTGAAAATGGATAATTTTTAAAGCAAAAATCTTCAAGATTAACAACAAGATATTCTTTATCATTTTCAGATAGTTGTGATAATCATCATGATATAGAAAATTAAATTTATTGACATTTAAAAATAAGTTGCTCCATTTAAGCTATCTCAAAGCTAGACCACTAATGCGTTGATGGTCTCAATTATTAGGTACCTACAGTACAGTGCTTATAGGTGTTATCGTCGGGACGGTTAGTACAGTGGCTATAGCGTCTAAGCTTGAGATGGCTATGGATGTTGGATTAAGTTCTGCAGGAGGCGTTTGATTTTTCTGTATCTGACATGTGGAAGTACCTATCCCATCATGGTTTGGAGTTAAGACGACTAAGACCACCTTTATAGTGAATGTTGTAAGCGTTAAGTGTTCACAATAAGATAATATTCCATATAGCAGTAGAAGACTGTAAAATTGAACAAAAATTCAATCAATTCTCCCTTTTACACCCCACTCAGGGGCATAGGGAGGCAACAAGAGCTCTCCATTGCGCTCGATCTTGCGCAATGTGTATGACCTCCTCCCACACCATGTCCATGTCCCTCAGCTCTGCTTCGAAGGAGCGGAACACATTGTGAGAGGGTCTTCCTCGTCTTCGGGACCCTGATGGGAGGAAGAACAGCGCTCTCCTCGGCCAACTGTCATTCGGCATCCTTAACACATGTCCCAGCCAAGTCCATCTCCTCCCCACAATGGTAGAGGTGATGGGCTCACGCTGGGTGCGCCGGCGTATAGCGTCGTTCGTGATGCGGTGGTACCATCTTACACCCAGAATTCTCCTTAGGCACTTCATTTCAAAAGCTGAGACTTTTTGTGCCTGGGCTTTGGTCAGGTGCCAGGACTCACACCCATAGAGGAGAATGGGCAACACACACGCATCAAACAGTTTACATTTCGTCTCGACACTAAACGCCGCCGCTTTCCAAATCTTGGTCATGTTGTTAAAGGCGCCACTTGCCATACCGATACGTATCGGGAGCTCAGCCCCGAGGTCACCAGAGGTGGTAATGGTTGCTCCCAGGTATTTAAATTTATCCACCCGGGAGACCTGGTGACCGTCTATGGGTATCGGTAGGTGTTTATCGGGGCAGGCATTACTCGCCATGAGCTCCGTCTTACTGGCATTGACTCGAAGGCCAAGGCGTGCTGTTTCGTCGCAGAGTCTTGAAACACTGCGCTGTAATTCCTCCACTGTCGTACTGAACAACGCTAGGTCGTCCGCGTACTCCAGATCGCACAGTTCGCCCATTAGACCATCTCTCTGTGTTATCGGTATACCTCTTGCTCCTTGCATGGACTTTCTCAAGAGGAAGTCCATGACAATAATAAATATAAATGGAGCCAGAACAAAAATTACATGGAAAAAATTTAAAATTAAGTATTTTATACTCTTTTACTGATACGTCATTTTATTGTATGAAATAGAGTGGCATTGGAAGATAGGTACGTTTTATAATAATAATAATACTATAACACTTTTCTATACAAAGGTGTCAAGTATAGCCGGCGGAATTTATTGCCTGAAGCAATTTTTTCCAGTCAACCGGTCCCGTCCAATCTGAGACAGGCCAACCCCGGGTAGAAATTTCAAGTGAAAAAACACTTGGAAAAACTCTGAACCGACCGGGAATCGAACCCGGGACCTCGGATCTGAAGTCCACGCTAGTACAACTAGGCTACCGAGGTCGGTTTTATCCCTATCCATAATTGACAAGACAGTGCTCTCTGTGCCAAATGTCATCTTTCCCATATCCAAGTTCTCATCTCAACTTTGAAATTTATATCAAACAAATTTCTTTGCTAAATTTATAAATTTCAACGAACCCATTCCCTTAGGAAACACCAGCTTATTCAAATAAAATATGTTACGAAACATAAAGTTGAAACCTTGGTAGGTACGTAAGTGCATTTTATCTACTTTTATCCCATGTGAATTGTATTGTATTATTCGTCACCGACTAGTCATACATAAGTACATAAAATAATAATATTTTGCTACGTAGAAGGTTTTGTTGCTAATTTAAAATTTTCAAAGATTAGTAAAGTCTTCGCAGCTATTTGAAACACCAATATTTGAATTAGCCGATTGTAGAGAAATATTTGTGTCCGAGCCACGACTTGTTGAAAATATCTTTTGTCATATTTTTTTCTGTTTCAGCGTTGGGGTGTTAAGAGTTTTCAGTTACAGATATCTTTGCGCCAGTTTGTTCAATGTACAATGGACACTACATTGTGTTCTAATGAAAAATGTTCTTATAATATTTTTGACGTTTAAATGGAATGTAAAAATATGGTATTTTGTGAAAACTTTTTTTTATATAAATTACGTGTTGAATAGTAAGGAATAGATCTCTCCTCCTAATTAGATCTCTACAATGAAGATCGCGAACAGACCACCAAAGCAGCAGAAAAAGCCGGATGCTTGAAAGATTTTTTGTGGGAACATGCGGGTGGATAACAAAGTGCGAATATAGAAAACCTTTATCAGAGTAGTCATAAATCTACGGAAATGAATCTAAAGCCGTCACGAGCCAAACTATAAACTGCTGAAGAAATTCAGGGACAGAAAACGAAACACTGTCATACGAGAGTTTTGTTACACTATATACATCATACATAATGTGGGGCAGGGCGACAAGGCGCTGACGGGACGGGACGACGTTGAAAGAATGGACGATGATAGATTTTCCCAGGTAGCAGCCCACAAAAATCCGATGGGATATCACCAACCAGGAAGACCGTTTAAAGGATGGCAGGACAAGAAGAACTAGCCTACTATCCTGCTAACGCGTGCTGCAACAAAACTATAACTATTGTCACAAGATTTTGAAATGGATACATAAACTTCCAGGCGTTTGGCAGTTCTTTTCGATTTCTGTTTACGTTGTGGAGACATTTCTTTGTGTGTCAGGTCATTTGTATATACTGCACCCCTAAACGCAACAACACTCCAAAAATATTATTTTACATACATAGTACTGTCTAAATATTTATGCTTACAAAACACGTATTACCTCCAGTGGTGAACAAACAGGGGGTAAATATTTAAGATAAGTCTGTTACTTAAAATTTGTTGAAACGTTCGCGATGTTTGCCGCTTTGGCACTTAGACTTTATTATTACTTCGTTATCAACGATTTTATTCACTTATATTGCTCCTTTGTGCGTACATTAGAATACCGAGAACATAGGAATTATGTAAGAAAATTTCGAACGATAATCATATAAAATAATATGTTGTTTTCAAACAAAAGCATTCTTAATGTATTTTCCACGGCATAATGCGTGAACTGCTGAACCTATTTCCATTTTTTTTTGTTGTATTTGCTTTTGTCAGAAGAAGGTTTTCATGTGACTTGATAGGAAAATTAAAGAAAACTTAACGTTGAAAATATTTTTTTTTGTATATTTTTTATTTTAAATTGGCGTTTGACTTGGCTGTCATTTTGTTTGAAAGTTGGTGCGATTTAAAGATTGTGGCACTATGCGCACTGCAAACGTCGTGTTAAATAGATGCAGCGGTTGAAATCGTATTTATCAAATAAAAGGTAGGTAATTTATTTATCATTAGTATTGTCATTCATATTTAATATTTATTTTATAGTAAGGACAAAGATATTATACGTCCGGATCATTATTAATTTACTTTGACCCTTGGGATTATAAAAAAAATGTTTTAAAAGAGCCATGTATTATAAGAGTCTAACAGCTAATAAATTCGGTCCCCTTTTCAAAAGGAGTAAGTCAATGAGGATTACTCATGGAACTATAAGTAAGAGTGCGGTATGGGGAATACTCTTGGTACGTAATTTGAGTTCCTTTATCGTGGAAGTTGTTTTGACGTTGAAAAAAATATATCTTCAATATTGATTATTCTGCGTAACTGACTCTTTATAATAACAAGAGTAGCAGCGAAATCCATGAAAATACTTTTATATCATCCCTCAGGCAACCCGCATGGCTTCAGGGAGAGATTATAACTTTACCATTAGGTGCGAAATGGATTTGAAAGGTACCTAGTCGTGTGCTCTGTCTCTATCGCACTTGTGTGTTTCATCCCGTACTAATGTTGGTGTGTGATGTAGATATATAAACACACATATTATGTATGTAGGTTGTCTCTGATGTAGGAGCGCCACGAGCACACCTAGCCCAGCTTATCATAGCAGAGAGGAGAAATTCGAGATTTATTAATATTAGATCTCGGGGGATCCCGGAATATTTTCGGCTCGACCTCGCATTATTTTTGATGATTTTGAGATTCATGAGATCCGCTATAGGCTAATTTATTTTTATAGTCTTCAATAATTGATAAAAATAATATATCCATACAAATAGTTGAAAGCGTCAAGTTTTCAAACTTGATAAATTCATTAATTGGAACCAAAAACTTTCACGAAGCAACCTGATCCAATGCTAGCAAATGAAGGTAGTTTGGTTTGTTTTAAAATACAGCCTCATAATATAATTGTCCATAATTAAGCCGGAGATAACTATGAAGAATAATTGAGTCTCTTAAGTATTGACTCATTCAAGGTGGACGTAATATCGAGATTAATAGTAAACATCAACTGGTCGGAAAAGAGGGAGTTTTACGTACCAAGATTATTTTCAAGATAGTTTGGTATGTAGACACATTATGATCTTTATCAATAGCCACTTTGTTATATACTCCTGTACCCGTATTCTAAGTTTATCGGAAGCTAGTAACGGAAGTAAAGTGAGTAACACGATATATTTTGTATGGAAAACGTGTATAGCGCTGCTACAAGAATATTTCTAGAAACAAAAGCGATTCTCGCATTCGATATGTGTATAGACGTTTTCCATACAAAATGTATAGTGTTACTCACTTTACTTCCGTGACTACTTTCCGATAAAACTTAGAAATCGGGTACTGTATGTACACTATTTGGTGATAATTAAATTTTATTGAAGAGCGTTAACACTCAACACAAAACACTTTTATTTTCACAATTTTAACCTAATATAAGTCGGGTACCTACTATATGTCATTCAGAATGTTTCTATTAAGCATCGTACTCACTTGCGCCGCAAACGTGTGACATTGCATCAATTTAATGGTGTTCACTTTGAGTGAACACAGACTCATTAAAAAAAAAAAATTTAATCGAAAGGTTAAGTGTATACGTGATTCGAAAAAACGAACGCGAGCGGAACAGTTGCATCCTTTTGATAAAATTGATGTACCGGTACACGTTCGCGGCGCAAGTGAGTACCGAGTATTAGGTACGAATATCTATTAAAAAGAAGTGATATTTTGTACTCTAGTTAAGGAACTCAAAATCAATTTAACGATGATCAATACTATCCAACATCGTTAACACAGTAACCTCGAACAAAATTTCCTAACCATGATTCTATAATATTGTTCGCTGCATATTAAGAACAGTTATTTTAATCGAAATTCTAAGTTTGAAATTAACACGGTTGTTATCTAATAGATAGCTCAGGGGTTCTACAGTTGTGAAATAGTTGCGCAACAATTAAAACAATCATTATCAGCATCATGAGGTATTCCACCACTCGGACATTCGTGCAGACTGGGCTGGAAGTACTCACACAGTATTATTATTTCATTATTATTAAAGTCATAGGTTGCCAGTCCACGGAATTGGACCAATCTTAGTGCGGTGCGAACTTAGGACATAACTTCCATGATAATAGTTTTGTTTATGTTTCGTATTGAGTGACGCTCCTTCACTGGATAGCGCAAACTTTCTGTTCCCCGGGCATTGTCAGATAACTCTAGCGGATACCTACCAAACTTTCAATCTGCAATACGTCGCTAGTAAGATAATATATAAAAAATCCATGATATGAGGTTATTTAGGTTAGACACATTATTTTTACATATATTTTTTACTACTCTCTATGAATATCTACGATTCTGAAACCTGAAATCTGATTCTGTTCTCTTAAAATTATTTTTTTTGCGTCAATTTAGTTTTTCAACATAGATGAAGTCTACCTTACAAGTCTCCTTTTAAACCAACGTATTTGAGGTTCTAAACTTAACAACTTGCATCGTTTTTTATCATCACACGCCTTTCTTCTTCATTTTACTCTTTATTTAGAATCTATTCTTTTTTTAGGAATTAGTTTGGTTCCTGAAATGTCGATTATCAACTTTCTCTCAATTTCTTTGGCGGTCATCTCAGTGGTGCACGATGTACATCTCTCCGATACATAGTTATTCCGTAATTTTATTTTTGGAAGTCTCTCTGGACCCATTCTACCAAGCACAATCTCTCCAGCGATGTCTTCTCCCTCTACGCCACCTAACAGCACTTTGAAAGTTGCGGATTTCTTCAGTGGGGATTAAATCACTGATTCTATCTTCACATACACTGATTTTGAATTTAGCATTACGAGTAATGGTATCCTTGACTTATGTTGGATGTATGCTTTTGACGTACTTATTTTTTATATTTAGGTTATTTTTATTCTTGACATAACTATCTATGTATAACCCAACAGAATACCTCGAAATACAGTTACTGTATGATAAAATTATTGATAAACAGATAGACAGAACTGGGATTAAGCTGTTAAATTTCTTGTCACAGAGATACAACGATGACTTAAAGGATTTTTTAAACCCCCCAGTATTTGCTTTGTTTGACAGAATAATACGTTCCTTTGGGTACCAGTAACGACAGGTAGGTAGGATGCTAACAATAAGAATTGCGCCTATACTTGTCTGATAGACACACAATACACACTAATGTAATAATAACAATTAATAATATCCCTTGATTAAATTCACCGTGTCAGCTTGTTGTATTAGACGTGACAGCACACACTGATCATGACTAATGACGGACGTAACGAACTTACTTGGGCACACACACACTTAGCCTGGGCCTGTCTATACTCCTCAAACATACACAGTCGCATCGCGCTTCCCCATTAAGTCTAGTTCCCACTGGTCGAGCATTTAAGACGATAAGCGAGTAATTTAGCACACCTGAAACACCTTAAACTTGGTCGAGTAGATTGTAACCCTCAGTTTAGTCGACCCATTTCTATTTTTAGGACGAATAGCACCCCCCACAATGCATCATTGGCCGATGGCTCAAAAATTATATTTGTCGAGTTCATCAGTAACGACAAAAATTTGTTTCACTATAGTGAAACTTCATACTTATAACCCTACTTTTATTGATATTTTTTTTTAATTTTCTGCAATTCCACTCATAATTGAGTGATTTATGTATTTTATATTTGACTGTACCTAAATTGGATATCACAACAACACAAAGCAACGATCTATAGGTAGGTACTGTAAGTTTATTTATCGATAAACGGCGATGATTTCTAACTAACTCCTGCATTTTGTTGCGCACTGTTTGTTAAAAACCCCCATCACTAATCAATTTTACTCGAATATAGTGCGAACGATTGTTCTAGCTAATTAACTCAGTACTCGATCTAGTGTGAACTAGGCTTTAGGAAACACACACCTAGAGTCCTGTTATTATTCCTTTATTTATTGTTATTAGTATCAGCTGTTGGATGGATTACATTTGTCATACTGAGACACAAATCATGGGATAGGATTATGTCATGTAACTGTTTACTTGGGATAGTTTATAAAACCGCAACTGCGATTTTAATACCGTGAGATGTTCCCACTGAAGCAAAGTGATGGGTGAGGCGAGTACCTGATTAGGTATCTGATTTTTACTAAACAGTAGAGGTCGATTCTAAAGCTAATAATCGTCTGAAAGTTATATGAAAAAGTGTATGTTTAGTTGACAGTTTGGCTAAAATTATCATGATCCTCAGCCTTAAATGTCACCTGAAAAGGTTCCGCCAAAGCATGCCGCATATTCGAGTAGGTACCTTGGTATGTAAAAATTTGTAAAAAAAATTATCTCATTTTCTTTTAATTTTTTTTTCATCATAATCTATAGGTTAGCATTATTATAGGTATTTTTATTGATTATGGTGAAAATATTTGCAGAAAATATATTAGTCGGCCATAAGGTACGAGAATTTCGACATTTTGACATCATTTGGTTAAAATCGATTGTAGCTTTATCACAACGACCAATTTCTCATAGAGTATCGTTAAAAAAATTGATTGAAATCACCCGCGAAGTATTAAAAAAATAATTTGCTTAAACGCACATTAGCGGAACTGCTACATAAAATACAAGTATATGATAACAATTTGGTCAGAAAAAACAATATAATGGTATTATGAGGCTTGTAATTAAATTAAATCAAAAAGGTGCAACAAATGTTTTTTAACAAATTAACAATCTATATTATGTAGTGAGAAAACTTAAAAATGGTTCTACAGGTACCAACTAAAAAGTCGCTCATTTCTTGTTGGTTACATAATATTCTAACGTGCTTTTGAAATAAGTAAATATTTCATTTGAAACAAACCCTGTTTCGTCCGTCCGTAATTCGTAGGAAAGCCACAGGGAACCGTTCCAATCATTCGTATTTTGCCATTTCGGCCCTCGGGGGAGTTGTGTTGTGTTTTATTGCTATCCCTCCACAATATGAACTAGAATTAAAAATCTCAATCTGACAACTGGGGAATCCCATAGGGGTGATCCATTTTTAATGGACGATAATATAAGATAAGATAGCGAATGATGTTGTACGAGAATTCCTGAAAAGCGCTCACTTATAAATATTAATTGAATTTTATTATATTAAACGATACCTTTCAGATATGAGCCAATTTTTTTATGTTGAAAATTATACAGTAGTGCGCGATTCACGAAAAAAGCAAAGCCAATCTTACGTTAAGTCATTTCTCAGTTTTTTGTACGTGATACTTGGCTTGAGAAACTGGCTACAAATAAACCACCTAAGTGTATTCAAATTTAAAGAAAGAGGAACGAACAGCAAACTTCAGGTTTCGGTTTCAAACCTGCTACTGCTCATTTTCCTTTACGACAACACATGATATTATGCTTAATGTAGAAAACAACAATAAAACATATTATTCTTTTCCAATCTACCAAATCATAATATTAGCTGGCTTGGTTCTCTGGCGCAAAATTGATGACATTTCATTGATTGAATTATCTTAGGGAATTTTCGCGTAATTCGCATAAGCAACAACTTTTGACATCCAAAACCATACCATACTGTCGTAAATAAATAATCTAATGAATTAATTGATACTAAGGGCAACGAAAACCCGTCGCAGAAAATCACCATGGCTAGGAATATTACATTGCTGGGGCGATTGCCAACGTCAGGATGACCCAAAATAAGCTAGATCATTCCTTGTATGTTTCTCAACAAAAGTTTTATTGAAACATTGAAAGAATCTCGAGTTCTCCGCCGATCTCGAGTTATAAGTGTTCGCACTAACCCGACTTTCATTTATATTAGAGATTACGCTGTGTACAATAACAACAGTGTCTCAAAGTAAGTCATCTGGTATAAAATATTTATGATGTTTTTTTTCATCGCAGTTCATTTGAAAAATGCAATGATATTGTTACATACGTACATATCTTCCTTATTAAATAAATAATCTGTAGATATTGTTGTACCTTAAATACTCCGTCGTCTTCATACATATTCTTTGAAACGACTAAGCCACAAATTGTTTGAAATCTGTTGGAATGTGGTATAAATGCGCTAATTATAAAATGTTTCCAACGAATCTCTTAGCTGAATAATATTCTAAGTTAGGAATTTAAATTAAATAATGTTAACATTGACAAATTGACAATTTGAAATTCGGGCTTAGAGAATAACAATTAATAATTCTGGCAAATTAATGTACCTACTTAAAGAATCTGTTAATGCCAATAGAAATATGTGTGGGAGAACAAGATTGAGGTGGTTGGAGGCACCAGGTTGAAACCAATCTAAAAGAGGATCACGTTTAATAATTATTTAATAGGCCACATAACGAATGGTTTGATTGAATGTCAATAGAAGATGCTAGCGACTTCAGAATTTCAGAAGAGACCTAAGTGGAAGTCCTTCATAGCTTTGAACTATCATAGGCGGAGAGTAAATATACGAGATATATGTTTAAAATCGAGTGCTATGAGTATGAACAACAGAAATAAAATGTTTAGAACGAAAATAAATTTTGGAAATTTCATGTGTTTGTGAACGACCAGGAGGGAATTTTCGAGTTGACATCCGGTTAAAAAAATAACTTAAGAGTAACATTTCTTACCCATTAAATTCCTTCTTATATGCATAAGGGCGAATTACCTTCATTCACGTTATTTTGTATTCCTGCTTTGGTTTATTTTTTAAACTGGATAACAATTTAGAGGAAATAAAAGTGCTTAAAAGATCTAAACTAAGTATATGAAAAAGTGACATAAAAAGTTTCTGAAGATTAGAAACATAGGGCTGATATAATAAGAAAAGCATAGTGGAAGTTAAAAGACAACTACAATGTTGTGTTTTCAATTTGCGTACTGAGTAGAAGAAACAAAAGCATTAATTTTTCACCAAAATACTTCAGTTGCAAATTCCCATTCCCTTCAATTTTCACTTTGTAATCAATACAAATTAACAGTCTCGTTTTTAAGCTCGTTGTTTTCTAAGAAGGAATAAAATAATTGCTGGATTGATTTGTAATAATTAATTATTATTAATATAACAATCTCTATAAGGGTTCAGAAGATAATTAAAATAAGCAAAGTAACTGAGAGCAGAGCAAAGTATAATCGCGAATAATAAACATCATAAATACTTTGATAATAATAATCGACCTTCTTGAAGTAAGAAAATATTTTCAGAGTTAGTACGGCAGGATGAGAATAACACTGTGTAGGTTTACTCTTAGGGTGTGTGTGTGTGTGTTGTATGAAAATGGATTGATCGATTGTGTGTATACGTGATTTTTGGAGCTGAAAGTTTGTGCGAGAAGAATGAGGGAGAGCTGTCAGACACACTACTCCAGCAGACTTGGAGTTGATATTTCCGACTTAAGATTTAGAGATATTTAATTTGTGAAGTATACCTATTCTTGTGATAGCTCATTGTATGTATATTTATATAATTTCAGTGTAGGTACATATTTATGCTAGTAAAATACGTAGGTATGTTCTTTATGCATGGTATCGCATCCGGTATATACCTATTCGAAACAAGGTTTTTTACCCGTCACGCTGTGTCCCCTAAGTGGGTAGCCTAGTATGTACAGGGAACCAGATTCGCGCTAAAAATTCAAATGGCGTCAACAATTCAAATGCGCCTAAAATTCAAATATATTCGGTTTGCAGAGGGTAAAATGGATTCGGGGGTGTGTGCGAAGATGTATGGGGGGCTCTGCCCCCCAAACCCCCCTATATAATTATGTTCTAACCTAACCTAACCTATTTTTTTATGAATTTGGCTCAGCCAAAGTGAACACAAATACACTTTAGACATCTTTCACAGAAAAAAAAACGGATAAATAGAAAAAAAAAACGAAAAAAAAGGTCCGCCCCCACTGGGATTCGAACCAACAACCATCACTACCAACGGCGGCGACTATAACCGTAGGACCATTGTGAACTTGCTAGCAATGCCGAAAAACTTTAATATCTATTGATAGTGACACGCATGCGCACTTTATGCAAGGATTCTATTGGTGCGAATCTGGTTCCCCGTACATACTAGGTAACCCCCCGTAAGTTTCAGGCAAAAAGAACGAACCTCCACTATTGTCTGTCTAAACACCCTTCTTTCGCTTCTTCAAATGACAAACCAATTCTTCATACAACTTCTTACCACAAATATGACCTAGTTGCGATCTAATTCAAATCTTACCCCATTTCGACAACACTTAAAATACTAAAATATATTTTAGAGAATCACTTCAAATCGATATCGGTCAACTCTAAAACAACCTTAACTATACCTAGATATTATTCAGTCACAAAAGTTCCATTATGGGACGCAGTGACGGCGGCCTCCATGGAGGCTGCAGGCTAGTATTCAAATAATAATACCTAGATATTATAAAACTCGAATAAATAGGTAGAAAAGTACAACAATACAATACAATTCTCCCTTTTACACCCCACTCAGGGGCATAGGGAGGCAACAAGAGCTCTCCATTGCGCTCAATCTTGCGCAATGTTAATGACCTCCTCCCACACCATGTCCATGTCCCTCAGCTCTGCTTCGAAGGAGCGGAACACAGTGTGAGAGGTTCTTCCTCGTCTTCGGGACTCTGATGGGAGGAAGAACAGCGCTCTCCTCGGCCAACTGTCATTCGGCATCCTTAACACATGTCCCAGCCAAGTCCATCTCCTCCCCACAATGGTAGAGGTGATGGGCTCACGCTGGGTGAGTTGCCCATTCTCCTCTATGGGTGTGAGTCCTGGCACCTGACCAAAGCCCAGGCACAAAAAGTCTTAGCTTTTGAAACGAAGTGCCTAAGGAGAATTCTGGGTGTAAGATGGTACCAACGCATCACGAACGACGCTAGAAAAGTACAGTAGGTACAAAATTGATGTCTTTTTGAAGAATTTAAACCTGAAAGATTTCAGAGAGTTTTTTGAACGTCATATTAATGGCATACAATTCCAAGTACAAGAACAAGTATTAATTATATCCCCATGTTTGTTATTCACAGGAATTCCTTCAGTGTACGTTTTCAATGGAATTGGTATACCTAAGGCGAGATCGCCAGGTTTATTGTGTAGGATATGCGAGAAGTTCTGTGTGGCAACTAGTGTCGAAGTCAAGTATTTGAGACTGATATTACAATACGTGCAGTGTTCATATCGCATGGCTGTTTATAAAGGTGCACATGTTCCATACAAAATACCTCCAGAGTAATGAATTCCTATACAGGACGTTTTGGAAACCCTCGGGATTTACTCAAGATTATGCATGGAACTTCGTTTCAAAAATTTGTAGACATTCAAAAATACTTCTTTAGATTAGTATTCATAAATATTTAACCTTTTTTTTTTCTTTTCTTTTTTTAATGAATCTGGGCTCACCCAAAGTGAACACAAATACACTCTTTGCCTCTTACACAGTAAGCTTCTTAAAGCTTGTGTTGTTTAAAGGAAGGTGTTGTTCAGCACCGGGGATCGAACCCAAGATTTGATTTTACTGTTCTTAAATGTGTTTTTCCCTCTCATAACATATACATTAGTTCTTCATACTTATATATCATATACGTTTGTTAATTCAATTTGGATATTTCTTTTTATAAAAATTCAACTTAATTTACTAAGTATAAGGTGGATAAACTTTGGATCCATTTTAATGTGGATAGAGTAGAAAAATTATTTTCAAAAAAATCATCGGGATTAAAATAAATAAATCTCGCTTACTTTTGAATCGTCATATTTTGACTGTAGGTACCTACCAGCATTTTTGGTGGGTCTTGTCTATTTCCGTTAAACATTTTAACTTTAATTTCAAATTTATAAAGTTTGTTTGTGATGCTAGGTCGGGCTCAAAAGCACCCTGTATTATAAGCCGAAAGACAATGCATACAAGTTGTATTGAGCGAGTATTCCCAACTGCTATTGTCTCAATATCTTAGCGTGGGATACTATTAAACTGCTTTCTGTGCGCTCAGGAACGTTCTTGAAAAGCTTCTCTGAATAATACGAGCGCTAAACCTTTAGAACTTCATTTAAGTTTTGCATAGCATTATGCACCAGTCTAGGAACATACACACACAGCCAATTCTCGTTCAATCAATTAATTTCATAAAGGCTATTCAATAAGTTTCGTTTTCTTAGATATTTAGGGGTCTTTAGTCACCCGAGTTACATAATATCATGCCATGAAAGTAGGTACCCTTTAAATAAATTAAATAATTACATTCTCTTCCATCGTGTGATACATAAACCATATTATAAAAAATAACATCCCACACTCCACACACCCCCGTATTCCCCATCCCTCCTCATGACATCTTACTTAAGCTTACAATATAATATTATGTAGATCTGTAGAATGTAAGTTAGTATTGATAATGGCTAGGTAATAGCCGAAACATGTCTACTCAAATAAAATTATTAGTAACAGAAACAACGTAGTTATACATTTATTTATCTAAAAATCATACTATTATTGTTGTTAAAATATTAATGGATAGCTGGCTCTCATATTCTTTACACTTTCTTTGAATATTTCGCACTAGATAATAATATAATTTCAATAAAAACCATTTGTTACTATTGTAGCAGTTTTATGTGAATATTCGATTATTTTCTCAGCTGGTTGGTGATGTATTTCCTTTTCAACTCTAGGCTGAGGCACTGCCCCTAATGTCATTATAAACGCGTTGATTATGTAGAGGGTAACTTCCTTATTAATGAGAGTTTGTAGTGGAATATGAGTACTCGCGATACAATGAGGTTACCACGTCGACTTTTCTCTGTAATTATGTTCATCAATCATAGCGCGTATACCAATCGCAATATTATAATGTTCAGCATATTTGTAAAGGTTAATGTGTAGCAAACTTCAGGCAGCCTTAAGTTGCAGAAAATAAGCCCATAGAACAGGTCATGAACTTCAAATACTTAGGTTTGGAGATAGACAGCTGCTGCAGCGATCTTTACAAAGACTAAGAGCAAACTTATAAAACGGCAGTTATGTATATAAGGTTTCCCACGAGAAACTCTTTAAAGAAACAACATAATATGGGTACTAGTCAGAGTACAAGTCATGTGTGCGACTATTTTGACATACGGGATCGAAGCTAGCTACGTCCGAAATGAAATTATTGCGACTTATCGCAGGAAAATTCCTAAGACACAGATTCCTCTATGATGTGATACGCAGAACATGCAATGTCGACAAAATCGTAAGGTGTAGAGGGCCGTCTACCAGGACTACCATCAGGACGCCCCCAAAGACCCTCTCCCAATCGACTACCGACCAACACACTTCACTGCCTTATGCAGAATATCCTTAAATCTCTTGCGCAGTACTCTATGCTTCCTGTCTCTCTTAAAAAGAGGAAGAAGAATAAGTATAGGTATAGACTGTGAATTCCGTACGCGTGGGGAGTCATGTGTTGATTATCCAGTTGTCACTACAAAATATGCAGGGCATTATTAGCTTGTGATTGGAATACACGACTCGACTAATATGCATACCTCGTGTGGACTTGGTGTTGTTTGTGATATTGTTATTTGGCCGCTGGGTGTGTTGACGCCCAGCTCGTTCACGATATTATTCTAATACCAGCAAGAAGACACCGATATTCTCATTATTTAGCTCTAAATTTTCACAATAGGTAGCACGCGATCTACTCAGGCTTTATTTACCGACTCATTGTTTTATGGTTTTTATTCTAATGTGTTTATTCTTTCAAACTTGCCAAACCAAACTTCGAAAACTTTTCTAATAAGCATTATGTGGGGTTCCAATTGTACCATTATGTGGGGTTCCAATGGTACCATTATGTTGGGTTCCAATGGTACCATTATGTTGGGTTCCAATGGTACCATTATGTGGGGTTCCAATGGGACCATTCACAGTATTGGGTATCTTTTTGCTGTTAAAATTTGTCTACTTCTAAAAAAATGTGTCAACTTGAAGGAAACATTTTCTGGTTCATTACTTTGAAATTGTCGGTTTCGAAAGATACTAAAATAATATGTGACCTACCTACTCATTATTGAAATCTACATTTTTCCAAGTTTGATTCTGAAAATTCACTTCAGTTTCTATTTCTATGTTTGAAAACTGTCGAAGGGTTGATATTTATTATAAATCAAAATATGTATCTTACAAAAGTACATCTACCTATTTTCAAACGTAATCAAAAACTTAAAACTGAATTCCATCACTTTCTCTGGCATGGATACCATCACATTGTGGTATCACATATAATGAGGCGGTTGATGAGTTGGCTAAGGAAGCGGCGGTACATGGTAGCTTGCCGGTGGATTCCCCTGAATTATATTTAACGTTTGTGTTTGGAAACTGCACTATCTTGTTGGAGCAACCAGTGGCTCGACAAACACAACACCAAGGGGTTGTTTTATAGATAAATAAAACCCAGTATCACCACAAGACCGTGGTGGTACCAGAAAACCTAATACTCTAGATTAGATAATATTATATCAAAACGTTATCACGTAGGTATAAGATTCAACCATCATAGGTTGGACTGCCATCTTTTCAAGATGGGCCTGGTCTCCTCCCCTTGTGTGAGTGTGGCATTGATGTGGAATCACTGGACCACGTATTTCTGGGTTGCCCAATCAGAAGTGCGGTTCCACTGTATTTTAATATTGACGATTTGATTAATTACCCTATCAATGTAGCGTACCTACTGAGTCTGAACTCAAACAAAGTAAATGGATTATTTATAACATTTGTGCAAAAAAAAAATTGTTTCAATCTAATTTCTTTTCCTCCTTATGATTAAAAACAATGTTTTAATTTTTAATTTCTTAATTATTTAATTTTGTTAAACTGGGGTTCAAATCGTCCGAAATCGGACGAAAAACCGGTGGACAAGAAAAAAAAAACTTACAATTTAAACGCCCTCTGTATCATATACAAATAACACGTCACACTATTCCGTTAAAATTTCTTTTGTGTTATTGTATAAAAATACCAAACCACATAACATTATCCCTTGTTGTTGACATGGCTTTGTTTTTCAGTATTTTTTCATTCTAGGAACTGAAACTAGGTACTTTTAATACATTGCAATGAAGGAAAAATGTAATATAGTCATTAATTCCATCAAGACCTTTTTCTAAAGCAAATGACAAGAACCATGGAATCGATACTGTGGCCATCGGCAATTTGAATTTTGAAAAACGAATTTTCGCAAATTATGTAAAGTAGGAAAAAAATTAACTGTCCACTTTTTATACTTTTATATAAGAAGTGTCTTTGTTTGGTTTAAACAATTGTTTGTATTCCTGTGTTCCAGTCGACAGTTCATTTTTTTCGAACTCTACATTCAAATCGACTACGGCCATTGTTTTTAATCTATACCTACGACTATGAACTTCAAAATAGATTTCACCAAACTACAAAGCGTGTAAGTAGGTATGTGACATACATAAGTACACTGGTGTTTTCCAGATCACGTTTTCAAACATAAATTCATCCTCTATAAAAATTTAATCAATAATACTTTTAAAAATCACAGTTCATTGATGTTACAAAAAAATACGGCATTGATTATTTAAAATATTTTCAAGATGATTCGAAATCATGTAAATGTTTATGATATGAAAAGGTTTGGTGGCGTGGAATGACGATAGCAAAGTGCGCGCTTGGTTGCCTGCTGATGGAAGTGTTTTTTTTTTAAATACCCGCATGTACGGGAATGTCTCATTGGAAGTATTTAAATGGAAATAATATTTTCGCATCAAGCTTCGTCACCATGAATCGCAAGTCATTTCAATGTGAACTCACAATACAGGGGACATCATTGTAGGAAAATAAATCCAACACCATCATTATTAAGAAATTAACAGAGAAATTAAAAAAAATACGCTTTTAAAGGAAAATTCCACAAATGCATACTTCCTCTGAAGTTATCTCCTACCAGAGCCAATCATCAACATCAACAACAACACTGCTGAATGATGATCTTCCTCAGATATTATATCAATTCTGAACTGAACGTGATTTCTGCGAAGGTTAGTGTGCATTACAACGTCACGCTTGCCAAGCGGGTTGGAGAGGGCATACTACGTCCACGTTGGCGTTGGCCCATGGGTGCACAGCTACACTATCCACCGATGTCATCTGACCGCTGTATATTGTATGGTTTCTATGGCAGACAAATTCCGGACAAAAACCTGGATCCTAACAAACCTATTAACTTTACGTTAACTTTTTGTATCATAAGAAAGGCCTAATTTGGGAATCACATTGCTAAACCATATCCCTTTGCCGAAGTACGAAAAAAAACAGGAGTGGTAAACATTGATAAAGCAGCAGGTCGCTGGAACCGCAAGATATTGGTTGACAGTATATCGCATATAAACACATAAAAAATGATAATTTGGTAAAGCTGCTAGAAACTCGCACGTATGGTCGCTCTTGGTTCGCTGACAGCCAAGACCAGGAAGGATTTTTTTTCTTCTTTTTTTTCATCTATCTTTCATGCACTTCAAGAGGAAGATGGTTGACACCGGGTCTGCCACTCTCAACTATTGAATAATATAATATTATATCTTGAGGAAATTTTTGCCAGTCATCCGGTCCAGGCCAACCCTAGGTAGAAATTTCAAGTGAAAAAACACATAAAAACTCTGACCCGACCGGGAATCGAACCCGGGATCTCGTGATCTGAAGTCCACGCCAGTACAACTAGGTTACCGAGGTCGGTAATTGAATGTTAGGACGAGGTTCAATATTATTGTGATTATTTGAAGTATCAACTAAGTGTTGTTGTTTTAACATTAATTGAAATTGCTAATTATTATTTTATCTCAGACGGGCGAAACCAACCTGGCAACGCTTTTTTGCAATGTTTAAAGTATTTTTATATTGTCCGTGGTGTGTTTTTGTTGCCAATGGTTCACCCATTACGCATAAACAATAAATTTAATTCAGTGCGGGTGCCTACCCAGCCTGCTTACCGAACAGTGGTATGTGTGAGTGGTGCGATGTTGTGTCGGCGTGCCTCGTTGTGTTTCGCGTACCTGGACATTTTACATAGATTATATATTATTATTGAATGTTTTGTTATTATATTTTAATGGCCTATGGCCGTGTATAAATGAATAAATAAATATCATATGTCGTTTTGTTTGAAACATGCTGTATTAATTTCACAAAAATACTTAATTATGGGGTAACTTTAAACCTGTCACCAAATCACCTTCAGCACCTCCAAAAATTTAACTTAACTTTCGATGTCCAATTTTGTATAGTTTTTGTGAAATGTTATCTCAGTGACGTACCTACGTCATATTTTTGAAAAGGTCAATAGTCAATGTTTATTTTTATACCTCGTTTTTAATAGGCAATTTAGGGATGAGTGCGTTTTAATTAAATTAAATTTTGCGTCATTGCCTGGGGCATCTAAAATGAAAATACATAGCTGATTACTTTTTTTCTCATAATTTTTACGTTACATAATATTTAAGTACCTACCTACCTAGTTTATTTTTAGAGAAATTTCCTACTGATGATACGAATTCAGTTTTATTTTTTGTTAAGATACTACACCGAGGTCTATATAAATAGTCTTTACTTTTAACTGCGTAAAACAGTGTTAGGTATGTTAGGTACTTTGAATTTTATACCCTTTTTTATATTCTACTTTTTTATTTTCTGATAATCCATTACAATTGTCAATTTGGTTGACTCTTTATTATATTATATTATAGCAATTTTTTTTAAAAACGAGTCTCTATTTTCTTATTACACGTTTAGGTAAGTATAGGTATACCACGTTTATTTTAACTGCCATTAACCGGTTTTCAAAAGCTGACGCAATCTTTTAAGCTTTATTATGTCTTTTTATCTATATATACTTGCGGTTAATAATGATATTGGCACAAACTAATTAAGTAATAATTTAAATCCTATGCTATGTTTTCCTATAAATGCGGTCTCACAATTCAACGGCCGTATAACAAAGATAATAATCCAATTTCATTTAATATTGCAAATGTTTTTGAATTTAACCTTTTTACTTGGTTCATACATTTTATTTCAGTGGGAGTCGTTTTTACTGCGGGATCCAAGCAACGTTTATTGAAACTTAACGTCAAGACTACACTGTCTCTATCCCGCCTTCATTATTCTACTGTCGGCATTAAAAATATAAACATATAATGCTTTGTACTATTTGTCTCAATGAAAACTGCGTTCGTAAAGCTACGGCCGATTTTCTTTTCTATGAAAACAGCGAATTACTCCATCTGGGAAAGAAAGCTGTAGCTGTTGATAACCGGTTCGTGATACTTCGAATGAACATGGTATCACAAAATTGAGACTCGATTTTTCATTTCTGACATAATAAACCACCAAGATCTTTCGAACCAAACAATCGAAACATATAAATATCTACGACCTAATAATATTAACGTGATAAAATTCCTGTCCTTTAACGTCATTTGGTATATTGTTGTGTTATACAGTTGATTCGTTTTCTTATTCAACGTATGTAGTTTTTGTCGTGTCAACTCACATCCTGTGACCCGCAAACTTCACCCTCTATAAAAAGCAACCTTGCTCTCTTCTGGTGTGTGTGTGTGTTATTGACATTATAATAAATGTATTATTGTACGCCGTGTACTATAATATCACAACAATAAGTAAATGTTACTTTTCTATGCGTGTCACAGAACGAAGAAACAACAAGTTTTACCCACATAAATAATGTGAATAAACCATGTTCGGTTTCTTTTGGAAACGTGTACAAGGAAAAATCTCGTGTATCACATCATATTTTTTTTATATTTACCACGGCACAATACAAATGAGTAGAAATTCAATCAATCTATACAGTTAAAGGTACAATCTTCGAAAGACCTTGATTGTAGGTACATGACTCGGCAGTCATTGTACGAACGTTAATGTTTTACTCCAGAGAGGGTAGTGTGAAATCACTGTGCCAATAAATATGGTTTTTACCAACAAGAAATATGTTGATCCAACGAGGTATAAGAGGAAGTAAACTCATGTGAATTGTGTTCGACAGATTCTTCTGTCCTTGGATGTCGTCTTCTTTCCTGAACGTCCTGTCCACCCTGATCTCTGGAACCAAGTCTCTCCAAGCGCCCCTGGCCTCAGCTCGACTCATAAGCATGCAATTGGGGTTTTTGTGTGTATACAAATATCTTATTATCAAAAGATTTCATGGACAATTTTGGTTAATGATGAATATGAATTTGTTTTTTATGAATGAATGAATTTATTTCAAAGAAAAATATAAAAGAAATGGAACAAAAATATAATTAAAACCTTAACTTTATATTGTATTAATAATAAATGTAATAATAATTGAAGGTATTATGCTTTTTTGCCTTTAATTTTATTTTAAACAATACGCAGCTTTCAAATATTTGTATTGTAGAAAAAGTAGATGTTTGAAATTTTCCCTTCTCTGTAAGAGTATAAAATTGTTCAAAAAAATATATAAGGTAATTAAATCTACATAATATTTTAGAAATGTTTGTTTTTTTATTTGCCTTTGACAATACTTTTACCTTATATGTGAACATCACGCTCAAAATACAAATGCTACGTCAGATATTAATATGCCCAGAGCCGTACAAAATGCTGGAGAAGGTTCTTAAATACAATTTGCTGCATTAACTTTAATATATTTAGAGCTATTTAAAAAAATCTATTTTTTTAGGATCTTCATACAAATTTCTCAAAAAGACTTTTGGAAACAAAATTACTCATGTAAACGTTGAATGGAATCTTGGTATTACGGTATGAAAATGTAATAAAATAATTGTAGATTGATTTGTTATACATATAAATGTTATTCAAATCTTATTATTCTCAATAAATAAAGATTTAATGAAAAAAAATGCAAAATGATTCCTCCAATTTGACGTTTGACAGATAGCGCAAATCACCCTCTATGGGTGGAGAGCCTAATTAATTATCACACGAATGTAGCTAAGATTCAAACCACAGAGCTATCTCTCTCTCTCTCTCTATGAAAACTTGCAAATTATGTCGGTAGGTTCGTATAATATTATGAGGTCGGTAAAACAGAAATAATTTATTGTAAGTGTCATTCTTCTTTTCCTGTGCTTATGTCAGTTATAGAGGTCTGTTAAGCAATGGGAAGCTAGACTAGAACCTGTTTAATTACCTACCGATCAAGCCTGACAATCGGAATCAAAAACGTAAAGCAAAACGGGTATAAGCTAGTTTAAAATAAATTTCTGATGAAATACTTAACTCGACATACCTAAAAAGTAAAACATTGTGATGTTTTACTTTAATGCCTGCACCAAAAATATGTTTGTCAAAGAAAAAGGAAAAAATAGGAATAAATAAAACGTACCTAGTTTACTTTTGAATTGATTTTTTCGTCAATCACAATATGATTATCGCTTCAACCCCTTTTCGGTTCGACAATGGAACAGTTCCAGCCCTTCTCCCACCGCCCTCCTAATGTTAAGAAAATCGTTGGGCTTTGTTCACGACTTTCTATTGAATGCGTTTTGATTTAAAAAAAACTTTCATATTTCATTGGAGTCTTCACAGGAAATTAAAATATTTGTTATTTTGTATGTCAATTATTTTACACGCATACATACGTAAATCCTTTTACAGGCAGATATTGGTTTACTTTTTCTGTATATTATATTTTTATGTGTGTACATATTTGATTGTATTATGAATGTATTCTTTATGTTTGTGTATTTATTTTTTATATATAAATACAACAATCAAAATGTTATATACAATAGGTTGGTTGGAAGAAATTGCCCTAGGCAATAAGCCGCCAATTGCGCTTGATTATTTCTGTGGTGGCATGGTAAAAGGCATTAAGTCGCGTTTTTCAGCATTTTGAGTTATATGCACTACATCATACATTATCACAAACAGAACAAAGTTCAAAAATATTAATAAGTTTAAAAAAATCCACTTATAAAGGATTTAAAAGCATTTTTTCATTCCGGCATAACTCAATATTAATTTTATTTGGCAAGGTAAAACGACGCGCGTCGAATTTCGTCTACCACGAAGTAAAACGGTGTTGTCTATGATAGAGCTGCCGTGAGAAGCCGTTCTTTTAAAAGTGGACCTTTTTAAAATGTGTTTAAATAATGTATTTTGTGAACTTTGAGGCAGGTATCATCCTTATCTGTCGACCAATCTGTTTACAACTTTCTTTGTTTTTATTGTTAAGCTATAGAAAATAGATCGGTAATACTATCTGCATATTATTTTTTTTTTTTAATATTTTTTCATTGCTATTTTAATACTATTATTAATATAATTTAAAGAAAGTCGTCCTAGTGCGAACTATTATATCAACAACTGATGACTGATTATACAGTTCGATTTTAAAATAGTATGAACAAACCACTACGGGCTTACGACCATCTTCTAATGTTGTTTCGAAGGTTGGATTAGTGTGATCACTTTACGTTAACAACGTTCGCCATTAGGTTCTAATGTTCAAATTTCCGAATATTCATCTGGTTTGCAAACCGTGTATAAATTCCTCAGCTCTGTTTTGAAGGATCGGTACATTGTGAGAGAGGGTTATCTTAACAAAGGTAATAATACCTATAGTTAACTAATTTCATTTTATTATTGAAAGAATATTCTTCACTTATTACTTAACAATATTACATTCTGAGCAAAAAAAATATACCTACTGATGTTCTGGGAATGCTATGCTAGAAAATAATAATAGGTAAGCTAAAAAATAACTAATATTTATGAAGAATAAAATGTAAGTGTTAAAAAATAATAAATTAGCATGTGATATAGAGTAACTGGGTATATTTCCTTGTAAAATTTGACCTAAGTACAAATTTTTTCAACCTATGAGCCAAAATTGTCAAGGTAAAAAGACACGCATTATAAATAAAGCATATAAACAAAGAAATATTGAAGAAATAAATATGAGTTATCGTATAGTGAACCCTTTTTAACGAAGTAAATGCATCAAAGTTGATCTATTTTATTCGTATCAAATAATATTTGACAAAAATGAAACCTCTTAAAATACTGACAAGTAAATCCGCCATACTGAGAAATGTCATCCCACTGACTTAATGCCTTTTACCATGCCACCACAGATTTATTCTCTACATTTTTACCAATAAAGTGTTTTATTATTATCATTCTATTGTAAATAAATTATATAAATTGACACTTTTCTATTCAAAGATGTTAGTATAGCCGGCGGAACTGATTCGAGAATCGAGCCCAGGACTTCGTGCTCTTATGTCCACGCCTATAACAAACACTAGGATACCGAGGTCGGTATTTTTGAAGAAAAATGTTGAACACTTGTTAATGTAGACAAGAATTACAATTACCTACAAGTATTTAATACCCATTCGTTTTCAGTGTGAATATTATGTGGACGCCTTGAAACTTCTAGTAGAAGTCCCTCTCGTTAAGCCAATTGCACAGCTTCATCTCAGACAGTGCTAGTAACTAACAGGTTTGCAGAGATAAATAAAATTGCTATCCATTCAAAGGAAGTAAATTATCATCAAAATTGACATGTCATGCTGACAGGCGAAATATTTTTCTAGGCTGGCATGAAACTGCACAAAAAAATGTCGTCCTAATGTACAATACTAGGCTCATTATATCATAACTAAACTGTTTACCAGTTTTGATCCAAATAAAATCTTTGAAACAGTATTTCATTTTAACTCAGCTCAGAGCTCGTTTGATTCCTGGAAATTAAATTCCATATTTAAAGTGCTATTTAAAGGTACGGAAAAATTATAATAATAATTTTCAAATAAGGGACAATGCCCGAGATTCATAACGAGGCTGCTTTACTAATAATTTATGGGAATCAGACGGTTGTAATGGATTCCCTTCTTAATGTTTTTATCTCACGGGATTCCGCATTATTCCTGATTCATCCGAGTCTTGCTCTCATTAGATAAAAGGTAAGTGAGCTGCTCTGACAGTCTCTCCCAAGGGAGTCTGCCAACTGTCTCACAAATGTCAACTCTAACTTATTCCCGTATTCACTTTGTACCCCAGTGCAAGCCACACCGGGATGTTGGCTGAACCGGAATACAACAGTGGGTGTCATTCTTGATGTGGCCTCATGCGGGTTTGTTGTGTGATATAATACACTTATCCTTCACATGTTACATGTTCTTGAAGCTGTCATTGCTTTGTTTCAAACATCACATCTAGATTCATTTCAATTATTTTATTGAAAAATACAAAACAAAAGAGTTTCGAATGAATAAGCATGATAATGAGTATGCAAAGGTACTATTTCTTTAAAAGTAGATAACTAAAAAATATACCAAGTATCAACAACGTCCCGAGAGTCAAACTTTTAGATTTATTGAACAAATTGCATGATTCCTGAGGAATTTGCATATTCACATCAATCAATAAATTATTTTTCCATTTTTTTTACCCCACTTAGTGGCAAGGGTAGGCTATAGGGTGGAACAATTTTTTTTGTCTAATTTCGAATTGGAATAGTTGTATTATGCTGCCAATTGGCATCAATAATCTACATAAAAAATATGAAAATTCTCAGACAACGGTAAGAGCCCCCGCCGAGACTTCGAATATTTACGAAAACGACAATTTAGGCCATTTAGGGGTTGTTTGCGCGGTTTACAAAATTTATTTATTTATTTAATCATTGTCACATCAAATTCATACATATTATACAGTTCAAAACAATAATACATTACAGAATTTACTTAAATAGGATTATTTTATTCAAAAACTAATTCAAATATAGTTAAACCTCACAGTCGATATTATACTAGTGGAATAAACTGATAAATTCTGCGAAGAAAATCACATTCGTCCTTTTGCAATAAGGAGATAATATTTAGAAGGAAGGAAAATGAATTTTGATTTAAATTATTCCAGGTTGAAACTGACTCTGATTTTTTTACATAATGATGAGATTTAAACACTTTTTTGAGCCATTCAAAATTCCCATTCATTTCCAATCTCAAAAAATTTCGAATGTGTAACAAATATTGACTATAACAATTTTTTACTGACGTTCGATTTTTAAATGGAACAAACCACTATGGGCTTATGACCGTCATCAACTGTTATTTCTATGACTGGCTTAGTGTTATCACTTAACGTTAACAACCTTCACCACTAGGCGGTAATGTTAATCTCCGAAACTCCTAATCATTAGAATTCTCAACATGTTCAACATGTCCAAAAATCCCTTAAAACAATTAGAAACCTATTCAATAATTTATGAAATATAGAGCAAACTGTTGCAAGCTGTAAATTTCGAGAACAAGTATTAGAGCAACCAAATTTAAAGACTGAGACTGCTGTCATGTATGTATATGGCGCCAGGATATGAATATGTCTATTTTTTGTTCATATACTTACGTACAGTATATTTCGTTTGAATGTTAACACCGTTGTATATACCTACAACTAACTGGTTTTGTGTTTAAAAAATTGAAGTTATGTTCGGGAAGAGAAGCCTCCGTTATTGCTCTACAGAAATATTATGATAATAATTATTATATTCAAGAGACATCAAAACATGGAAATGTCAGCTGGAATATTAATTGGGTTTCCTGGAAATTCGTCTTGGTTTGTTTTCACAGAGATTTATTAAAAATGAATAAAAAATGAAAAAGAAGTCGAGCTATTTTTTCTTTAGAGGAAATAACTAATTTAAGATGAAAACATATCGTACTTAAGGAGTTATTATTCTTAATCAAAGGAGCGTTTGAAACTGGAGGGTTTAGTAATAATAATAACTGTTTACTTTATGAAATTTCAAACTAATAAATGGTCCTTATATTGAATCATTCCGCCATTTATTTGAGTAAGATTAATGAAATTTGTTTTCCCGTGTAATGATCCAGGTAGCAGCCTACTATATAGCTGAACACAAAGTAGCTAAATTTTATTTACCCGAACAGCTACCGTGAAAGAATCCCAAACATTCCTGAAAATTGAATACCGTATTGATTAATTATGTGCGGATGGGAGGCGAGCGTTGTATTTTTGTTTTGTTCTGTTTCTTCAATCTTCCTGTACATATGCTAAGCACTCGATTTTTAGGGATCATTTCTTGTTTTGCACAAGTATTTTTTTGCAAGATGGAGGCATCGTTCAAGTACTCCATATAATCTGCTGTACACATATAAACATTCTCAGCGACAAAACGCTTGGTATGGTCTTGTTTGCCTAAAATAAGAAACGTCTCCAAGCCTTTCTATTGCCGACTGCCAACTTTCAGTTCCTTTGCCCCAGAGCCCTGCGGTCTGTGACGATTCTTCTTCTGTATTTGGAAGCTCCAGGTCAGATGTCCTAGCCAGCCTAGTCTAATAATATTGATGAAGGTGCCTACGTTGACACTTGGCGTTGTGTCGTTTTCGCTTTCGTCTACACACCTGTATGGGTCTATTTACTTGTTTACAAATGGTCCGGAAAATAACGTTTCTGTGTTTCAAACAATATCTTCAATGATACCACCGCATCAGCAAAGACGTAAACATCGGCAATATGCGGCGCAAGACCATGATGAAGACTCGGAAACAAGAGAGGATGAATACATGAATACAACACGAACGTTCTATATGACAGATGGGGTTTATCTATGAAGAAAGCTGTTCGAAAGATATATGGGTGTAATTTCAATAGAGCTTCGAAGAAGACGAAAAAGATCCCTCGTCCTTTCTTGCGTTCTGAGGAATTGGAGCTAAGGGATTTGGACGTGTTGTAGTATGAGTTCAGGATTGAAGCAGCACAAGTAGCAGGATCTTTTTGCATCCATAGTATGAGACGTGAATGATCACAAAAGAAGTGTATTGTAAATATGAATGCAACATATTGTGTAAAAGATGTCGAAAAATAATAGTTTGCCGAAAGGACGGGATCATCTTTTGAATTAAAAATATATGAATATGGAGACTTTTAATTAAAATATTGGTAAAAAGCTAGTAGGTTTTTTAATTAAAACATTTAACAGTCATCCTACCTCGTAAATTTTGATAATTATTAGTAGTTTTATGAAAAATTATTTTAAGATACCAATTACAATTCTAAAGGAGGAAATTCTGACATAATATTTATAGGTACTACCTACTTATTATTATTCGAGGCCTTCTGTAAGTATTATTTGCCAGAGAACAATAAGCGATACGCAGCTAGGTACATAATAGCGGGGTGGTATAATACCTAGATATCTACGTTAGTTCCATAGCCTTTGTGTTTGAATGATGGATCTGTCAAAAGACCATTGAATGATGTATTTGTTTATTAGGCACGAAGATAAACTTATCGTTATTATTAAATAACTAGACATAACGGTTCGAAGGCTGTTTTATCTACGCAATAGATCCGTCTTTTGTGTTTTTATTTATTCGATAAGGAAGAAATTATATAGATAACTTTTCTATATAATGAAATATTATATAGTAATTTTATTGATTAAAGTAGGTACCAAGTCCCATTAAACACATGTAGGTTTATTATTATTAAGTCCTATATTATAATATTCTTAATTGTTTGTTTATTTACTAATACCTAGGACACCACTGTATAATGTTTTTCCAACTGTGTCACCTTAAGTGTTTATACAAAAACTGTTTTCGTCTTCAAAATTAATAAATAAGAAATCAAAAAATAGTTTAGAAGATGAATATTCGATTAATAATAAAAAAATAATCAGTCTTCACCTTAAAGGTCTACCTATAGGCAAACACTTTCAAAAGTGTGGGCAAAATACAAACTTTATTAATTTGCCAAGGACATTGTTAATTTGGCTCTTATTATGCAGGGGATGTTCAAACACGAAGGGTAAAAACTTCACTCTATTTTACATCTCTTCTAAATCACAATTTAATTTTTCTTTTAATTATTATTTTCTCCAAATTTTTAAGCCAACAAAAAAGTCAGGTACCTACCGTTTATTTTAGACATTTAAGTATCTCAATAATGGAATGTCCATGAATTTTGAGGAAAGTATGGTAAAAATATTGTCAAGAAAAAAAGACGCCTCATAGCAAGGCTCATAGCAATTCCTAGCCCTAAAACAACCACTATTCATTTAATAGAAAGAAAAAAAAAACGACTATGTGTGGTTATTTTTGGCTAAGGAGCCACTGAATCCCTGTAGGTTTATGAGAAATTACAGCAGGACGTCGCGCCGTCACTCATTTATTAAACTCTAATGAACTCCAGTTAGGTACTGAGAGGAAGGCTTACGGGTTGACGCCGACGCTTGGCGTTGACTACCAAAGTCTTAATATTATTATCTTAGAGGGTGTCACTTCATCAGGTGACGATGTGGTTGTTTTTATCATCTTGAAGTTTCCCGTTAAATTAACGATCTTTCACATCCGAGTATCTACTATTTTTTAATTATTTTTACGATTGGGGATTTCAAAACAAAAATATTAAGAGAGGTTCAAATGCCTTATTCTTTATATTTAATGTTTGTTGATGACACCTGTATCAGAGGAGACATTTGTATCAACTTCAAATAAGAACACCAATAGAGCGTATCATCTCTTACTTATGATGTTGAATTTTGTATATTAATTTAGTTGAAAGTTAAGTAGGGATGTGGAAAATTAAATGATTGTGAAGAAACTTTTGTCTCACCTAAAATATTGATCTCCGAAAATAGATGTTAAGCACAATTACATGAACCAATAAAGGAACAAAACAATTTATTTTTAGATAAATAATAACTTAATTTATAAGTTTTACATTTTTGTTCAATCTCATGTCATTGTCTAATTTTTATTTTCATTTGTTTCAGGTTTGTACTAATCTACTAAATACTATGAAGATCGGTCAAATGAGATAAAATATATCTATGGTAAAACAGTTCTCTTTATAGTTTACTAGCTGACCCGTCGAACTTTGTATCGAAATAAATAATATGGGTTTTATGGTTTTATGCAACCGAGCTCAAATTCGTTTTTTTCGTTATTTAATACGAATGGATCGAGTGCAATGGAGAGTTCTTATTGCTTCATCTTGCTCCTGAATGGAGTTCAAAGGGAGTTTTAATTTTGATTGATTTGATGTTAATATGTAAAAAAAGAATTTAGATTTGTCATTATATTCGATATTTTAATAGTTATTTTGCTCAGTTAAAATAATATTGATTGATTGATCAAATTACGATAAGGAATATCTCCGTACCGATTCAAAATACGCATTGAGGTGTCAATGGTTTTTTTACCCATCACGCTGATTCCCGAAGGAGGTAGACAGAGAGTATGGACTTCCATTCTTTCTAATCCAAACTCATTCGCTTACTCCAAACGCATAACATTCCGCATACATGCTCATAAATTTCTTTTGCTTCTGACTTGGCCCTCCTGTAAGACGGCAACGATATGGTCGGTCTATGTCATTCGAGGTCGGCCTCGTCTGCGTGCACCCATTCTTTCAGATTCATATATCCCTTTCGTCATTCTCTCTTCGTTCATTTTCTTTACATGCCCAAACCTCCTTTCTTTATTCACTTTCATTCTAGTCACTACACTAACATCCACTACACATTCCTTTCTAATATTATCATTCTTCATCTTATCAATCAGTCTCTTTCCGAATATCCTACGCAGTGATCTCATTTCCACAGCATTTATTCCAACTTCCAAATTGTTCGTCCATGTCCAAGTTTCACTCCCATAAATCAGGGATGGTATCAGGATTGCATTGTGCATCAACTGTGGTTTAAAGAGAGACCTTCTTAGAGGTCTTATTGCACCGCCAACCCTTCTCCCAGCCAATTTCCTTCTTTTGAACATGTTTTAGTGTTTTTTTTTTCAATTAAGTTTATAAGTTCATATACACTTTTTTGTTGTTGTTTTTGCCGGTTGTCAAAATCGGTGGCAGTGAATAAATCGCAATATCTTGTAAATAGTTATCGAATATAGACTGTAATTCATGCAAATGATACACTGATTGTGGGACTGGAAGTGATATTAAACGCAACTTAACAGAAGCGGTGAGTGTGTCGCAATCTCTGTAAATAAATTGACATTTTTCACATAACTAACACGTCAATAAGGGCGATAATTGCAGAAAAATAATAAAACGCCTCCTATTGGGCAGTCAATAACCAATGGTCAGTCACGATCGCTGACTGATACAACCTAGGAATAAAGTTTGGCAATTGAAGCAGGGTTATCACACGCTCACAAAGAAAAAAAAAAAAAAAGATATATATATATTTTTTTTAATTTTAATTGGTTTATTATTGTTTTTATTTTTTTTACTGCACACGATATTAACATTACATGATGATGGAGGTGCATCAGATCATAGATAGAGTGCAGAAGGCGGCGAATTCATTATCAAAATTAGCGACAGATCCGAAATTTACAAAAGACATTATGACGAAAATCTCGCCAATATCGAACGAGTTCATGGCGGCCATGAGCTTGGCAACGGCCATAATAGCAAGCCAGGAAGCAGAGGTGAGACAGCTGAAAGAAAGAGTCGCATACCTAGAGGGAAATCCAACTGCAACGAAGAGTAAAACCTTGGAAATGTGCGAGACCCTGACTGAATTGGCAGAAAGGGACGAAAGATCTAAAAATGTGATTCTTTTTAATGTTCCTGAGGTTGACCCAAAGTTAACAAGCCGCGACCAGATCACAAAGGAAAACGAACAAACATCAAAATTATTGCACGACATCGAAGGCTTAAGTAATGTGTCAATAATTAAAGTTCAGCGTCTTGGCATTAGACATAAAGACAAAACTAGACCACTAAAGATCTCATTTGGTAACAGGGATGATGCAAGATCGGTCTTCTTCAGCAAGTTTAAATTACCTCAGCCCATGAGAATTAAGCAGGATTTGACATCAGCTCAAAGAACGCAAATCAGAATGTTGTGGGAAGAATTGGAAACAAGGAAGAAGAACGGTGAAACAGACATTACAATAAAATTCTTTAATGGCTCACCAAAAATTGTTCCTATGGGAAAAAAAAACTTATAAATGTGATGGATTGTTATTATCAGAATACAAGAGGAATCCGAACCAAATTGTCATTGCTGAGACAGAATTTGCTGGTGTTGAACCATTCTATATACATCATGACAGAAACATGGCTTGACTCCTCAATTAAGAGCTCAGAGCTGGGCTTTCATTCTTATAGTGTATATCGCACTGATCGCAGTCATCTTTCAAGCAACAAAAAAAGAGGTGGGGGTGTACTTATAGCGATTAACAAGAGTATCTCATCTTCGTCCATTAAAGTAAAGAACAAACAAATCGAAAAGTTGTATGTATTGATTCGGCTCGAAAATAGAGAAAAAATTATAATTGGATGTGTCTACATTCCTCCATCCTCTCATGCAGATATATACAAGTGCTATTGCGAGGAATTGGAAACTATCTACTCAAAACACCCACAAGCTAGATTCTACCTATTTGGCGACTTTAACCTGCCGGGTATAACCTGGAGTGCTGATGCGGATGGAGCTCATTTGAATGGCGATAGCAATGAGGGTGCAAAGGAAATTTTGGAGAGCTTATACTTCCTGGGACTGAAACAGTGCAACTTTGTTTACAACTCTCAACATCGTCTGTTGGATTTGATATTTTCTAATTGCGAATCCATGTGTGTTGAACTTTCAGATGAGGAACTGTTGCCTGCAGATGCTTACCATCCACCATTACTGGCGGGGATTGAAACGAGATCAAGAACCACGAAACAGGAAACTACATATTCACTGAATTTCAACCGGGGCAACTACGATGATGCAATAAACTATCTTTTTAACTGTGATTGGTCTTTTCTGCGAGGAGACAATATTGAATTGGTGACTGCTACATTGTATGGAATAATATATGATACGATTAACAAGTTTATACCATGCGAGAGATACAAGGGGCGGTCGTTCCCGGTGTGGTTCTCCGCTGAATTGAGAGGACTAATTGTGGAGAAGAAGATGATTCATAAGACTTATAAAGAAACTCGTGACATTAGATATTATCACAAATTTACTAATTTAAGGACTAAATGCAATCATCTGAAATCGCAATGTTATAGAGACTATATAAAGAGAGCGGAGGACAGCACTGTGGATGCAAGAAGTCTTTGGAAATTTCGCAACACATTGGCCAATACAAATTCAGGTTATCCTGAACATATGCATCTCGAACGAAGAAGGGTAAGTAATTTGCAGGATGTGGTCAACCTGTTTGCTGATTTTTTTAAGAATGTTTATGAAACCGATGATAATAATATGGAAATTGCACACATACCTTATAAAACTTTTATAGACTTACCAACTTTTAAAATACAGTCAGATCGTGTTAGAAAGAGTATTTTGAAACTGGACATTAAAAAGGCAGCGGGACCTGACAATGTACCACCCATTTTTATACAGAAATGTGCTGATGCTCTCATAGTTCCCTTAACAATTATTTTTAACAGATCTCTTGAGATTGGTCATTATCCTTCATCGTGGAAAATTGGCAACATCGTGCCTATCTTCAAAAAGGGTGACAATGATGACGTTAGCAATTATAGGCCCATATGTCTCCAATCTACTCTTGCAAAGCTTTTCGAGTCTTTAGTCCTGGAACATGTGATGCCATCTGTTTTGCCAATAATTGTGCCCCAGCAACATGGTTTCATCTCCGGTAGGTCCACTATGACAAACCTAGCATTGTATGAAAATTATATTGCTGAAGGCCTTGCCTCGGGCTGCCAAGTCGATAGTATTTATCTGGATTTTTCTAAAGCTTTTGATAAGGTTTCTCATAGTATATTGTTGAATAAACTCTCAGTTCTTGGTATTGGTGATAAATTGTTGAAGTGGTTCTCCAGTTACCTGAGCGATCGTACTTTGCGGGTAAAGATTAATAACTTTATTTCCCCGAATTTTAATGCCACAAGCGGATTGCCCCAGGGGAGCCATTTTGGACCGATCTTGTTTCTCATTTTTGTCAATGATGTCGCATTTGAGTTGAATAATGTAGAATTTTTGATTTTTGCGGACGACATTAAGTTGTTTAAGAAAATTGAGACTGCCGAAGACAGTTTCGTAGTACAAAGTAATCTTTATAAACTGAACGATTGGTGTCGCAGAAATAAATTGTTTTTAAATGTAGATAAGTGCAGCTATGTTAGATTTGGCAGATTGCGAAATACTGTGGATTTTAGTTATTCACTGGATGGTAGGGAACTCGCCAGGGCAGCGGAAATGCGTGACTTGGGGATTACTTTTGATGCTAAAATGTCATTTATTAACCATATTGAAGATATGACAGCCAGGGCAATGAGGACGCTCGGGTTTGTTCTCCGTACTGTGACTGATTTCCAAAATGTTCATGCTATTAAGCTGTTGTACACATCGTTGGTACGAAGTCAGCTGGAATATAACACTCCCATATGGTCACCGTCTTACAATGTCCATATCAATAGTATAGAACGCGTTCAGCATAAATTTTTGCGTTTTATCAATTACAAATTGGGTATACCAAGAGATGAGTTAAATTACGATTACTTACAAACGTATCTTCAAATAGAAAGTTTATCCGATAGACGAATCATGAATGATATAATTTTATTGTATAAAATCGTCAATAGTCTTTTTGACAGCCCTGATTTAACAGAACTAATAAAGTACGAAGTACCTAGACGGTGTACTCGGGGACATCGGCTGTTTCATTGTAGCAATCACACTAATTCAACAAACTACATTAGGAATACGGTGATACCTCGATTGCATCGACTGGGAAACAAATGTTTAAATACTGTAGATGTTTTCAATGTTAGCATGTCAGCTCTTAAGGACCATCTTAGGGATACATTTTAGTCACCATTGATATTTTTCTTGAATATTGTTTCATACTTTGAATGTGTTTGTTTTGCTTGAATATTTAAAAAATGGAGAAAATAACTGAGAGATGGATGAACTTATTTTTGTAATCGGTGTCTTATGTTCATATTTGTACCAACTGAGAATGTTTTTAATTATCTTACTTTTTTATATAAATAATGTTGTGTATTTTTGTATTTTTGCATTGGGAACACCCATTTAGCGTTATGATGGATTTAATAGCCTATATCGGCGTGTCAAAATGTTTTACATATGTATACCTACCTCTGCATAATTGTTTTTGTGTGTTTTTATGAAATTGACATCTCGTTTAGTGTTTGAATCGTGTGGATTTTATCTTATAAAGGAAATCTTTTATATTGTGTATGTATGGTTTTATTGGATTTTATAGTGTTTTATAGTCTCAAATTTGTGTATTGATATATTTAATGTTTGTATGATTGTAAATTTATGATTATTGTATATTGTTATAAAAAAAAGGCTCTTAAGCCGTACAATGAATTAATAAATAAATAAATAATAAATAAATAAATAATCAGTATTCGTTGTCAATCATGTAAACAATTCAGTTTAATGGTGGTTTTATAAATCTCTGTAAACAAACAATAAAATATTCTACTTGTTCTTCATTATACCTAATCATGGATTCATTGTGTTAAAACTTACCAAAACTCCTTATAAAATGAACTTCAATTAAGTATAACTCCTTAATAGCAATGTTATGTATACGATTTTGTTTGGTTTTAAAAATCTCTGTAAATAAAGAAAATTTTCGAAACTCCTTACGCTTCATTACAATAATGTAGGTATTCCTTGTATTAAAACTTACCAAAACCTCTTATAAAAATTAGCTGCAATGAATATAATATGGCCTATCCAATCAATCTTTTTCATACGATATATTTTACATTCGCCTTCTATCAATCGCAACAACAATCAATCCACTGACAGTTCTTTCAAATGTTAATTATTTTGCAGAAAGTACTAAAAAGATTACCTACTTTATGTGTTTTCAATAATTTTCTAATTTTCCATGCACTTTTTTTTCTATTTCAACCTTTTCCGGATAAAAGCCTACACGACAAAAAAGCCAGCCGTTTAGGCGTGATGCGATGACATCGGGAAATAGCTCTCCATTTTTTTTAATTTTCTAATTGTCCATGCACTTTTCTTGTTTTTTTTTCTTCTAAATAAATCTTTTTCTGATAAGAGCTTACACGACAAAAAAATAATTAGTGAAATCGGTATAGCCGTTTAGGCGCGATACGTTGACATTGGGAAATAGCTCTCCATTTTTATAGTTTTCTTAAATTATCTAATTTTCCATGTATTTTTCTTAATTTTTTTCTTCTAAAATGACACTCCCCTGATAAAAGCCTACACGAAAAAAAAAGAATTAGCGGAATCGGTCCAGCCGTTAAGGCGCCATCCGATGACCACGCGAAATAGTTTTTCATTTTTATATATAAGATTTCGTGGAATTTTAAATGGACCGCAAAGAAATCTCTAAAAATCTTTGTAGGCTCTTTTCTCGATACTTTTAGTATGCATAATAATATATAACGTTCTTTCATGCGATATGTCAATTGACGATCATCGTAGCAAATAGTTGTCCGCATTTTTAAGAATTATCAAACTATGCGTATTCGTGTATACTCGAGCTAACCTCTTGTTAGTTTCCTCACCTAAAATATAATCAGTGAAATTAGGCAAATTATTGCTATACTGAAGTGATAAAGTTTTTAAAAATATTTTCTTGATCATATCATATTGTTTTAATACGCAATTATCGAATATTGTGTACCTATCTTGATAAAGGTACCTATGTTCGTTTCGAAACTTAATGGTTGCTTACCTACGTAAATAAAATTGCGCTGTCAAGAAATTTATCACAGAAAGGAATAACCGTTCCATACAAAATGTATGGGAATTTTATTTTCTTAATATTTTTATTCCTTATCAATTTTTCATTTTTTTAATAGCTAGTAGCCTATTCGGGACGGAGACGAATACAACAAATCAAAAACCATGAAATCGGTCCAGCCGAAGTGGCCCGTTAATATGTGCACAATGTGCACTGCGCCCCCGTAAAGCAATACAAAATTAATTCGATTGAGTTAAGCTTATAAAATAATAACATTAAAATATTTCTGAAACATCCATATGTCGCCAGACGTCGCCAAAATTGGTCGGGGGGAGCAAAGAAAATATTTAGGCGTAATTTTTGTATTATAGTAAGAAATAGTGCTCCTGTTAAAAACAAAAAAATAAAAAGATATAAGTACCTACTACTTAAAAATTAGAAAGTCATTAAAATTAATATGACATTATAAATCCATTTTTCTAGAAGTCTGGGGTACATTGGAAGCAGAAGAAGAAGGTTGTGGCATTGGATCACTTATAAAAGCATATTATATTCATTTTTAGTTTATGTTTTTTCGTTTCCGCGTTTTTTTATATCGCTCACTTTGGCTTCTATCAAAATACTACAACCGAAACCGCCATGAACGAAAAGCACCATGGAACTAAAAGGCGCTAGAAAAGTCGCTAGAATATTTTGTCGCTAAATGAAAATGAAAAGTCGTATTCCATGTCCAAAAGTCGCTAGATCTGGCGCCAAAGTCGCCAAGTTGGCAACACTGCCGATAATATTGTTGACTTTTTATGATAACGTTCGAATCGGAGGAGTAAGTGGGATGGGCTACTGTAAGAGCGTATGCGAGAATGAGAGGGAACTACCCGCGATGTCGTCGGCGCGTCCCAGGTAACCTTTCCATACAAACATAAATGTTGTATTTTAAATCACTTCTTAAACATTTTTTAAACTTTTTATTGGTTATTCTGTTATCCGGAGTGGAGAAGAATCCAATAAATCAAACATCAGAAGAATCTGTTGAGCCAATCTCGAGTTATAAGTGTTCGCACTAACCCCACTTTCATTTATATAGTAGATTTATATTTTATTAATGACAGACATAGCCGAATCACTCGAATACGAGTGTAGAGCTTGTGTGCAAAAAAAATAAAGTACTTAACGTATTAGGTAAGCAAATTTAACTTATTTTTTATCACAACGAGTTGTGAACATGGACCATAAATCGCGCCTGTTCAAATTCTTACGCCGACTCTTGTTACTGTTTGGTGTGGCATTCCATTACTTCCTCAGCTTCATCTTTTAAATACAGATAAATAGAATCGACACGTTTAAGCCCGTAATATTTAGATACATATGTATCGTCTCACTTTCCATTCAGACTAATATACCTAATGTTTGATTCTAGATAATTTTCCATCATTCTGTTCAAGTGAATATCCGCACAATCTAGTACTTACGGTTAATGCATTTTTTTTAAGTGACGCACACCCCGTTGTTGATATACATACATACATACTTTCCCGAGTTTCACTCTATTGTTTTTTTTTGTCAACTTTCAACATTATTCACCAACTTCGTTTCACTTATATTTCCCTTTCGAAGTTTTATTTCATATACCTACATAGATTCTGTGACCATCGACCAACAATTTAAATATTCCTAACTAGCTTCCCTGACAAACGTTGACCTGTGGTCCTATCAATATTGAGTTCGACTTAGTAAAACAATAACTAAAATAACTTTTTATCAATGCGATTCCAGCCAATACGTCTGTTTGAAACTATATTTTTTCCATCCGCATTCTGTCAATCGCTATCAAACATTGACAGTTTCCTTCAAACTGTCAATCTTGACCCTCGAAGGGTTGTGACGCAAATTTAATTTCAAAATTAGAACATAATTATATTTTTAAAAGAACCTACTTTAAAGAGGGTTACCTACTTAAATTTTCTAATTTTCCGCGCAAATTTCTCATTTTTTTCCGTCATAAGAACCTTCTCCTAACAATGATTGCAATCACAACAAATAAAGAACTAGCGAAATTGCTCAAGCCGTTCACACGTGATGCTAAGCCCACGGAAAATAGATGTCTATTTTTATAGAGTAGTCTATGTATGTAAGCTTAGAGATATTTTTGCATTAAATAATCACAAACAAAGAGCTTTATATTCTGCCATTCTATTCTGGCCAACGTGTATCTATGGAATTATGTTATTTAATGAACTTCTCTCTCATACTTACATCCGTTTTGCATTGTTATTTTTGCAACAACCACCGCTTAGCTGAATATCTCTAACAAATGAAAATGTACCGCATTCGCTACAAAGTTCGTTCATTGGGAAGGTTTTAGAGGGAGTGATTTTTAGAGTAAGTACCTACAGTTTAATCTGCAGACATTTTAAAAATGTATTTTAACTTAGTAGGGTGGTTCCTGCCCTCTGCAAATATTCATGTTAGTTTCCGCTTTAGAACCTGAGCAATGCAGATTTATAGCTTTGGTGGTTTTGAATCGCTGCTCTTTTATCATGAAACATTATTTCATATTATAACTAACCAAGTTCTCTGATTAAATTGACTATACCTGGTCATTTTTACGAAAAAATCTCTAAAAAGTTCTCAGTTTTACCTTCTTATATTATTTTAGTATAATTAAAGACTAGAGCTTAGAGTATAGTAGCTGTGTTTTTTTTACCGCTACATTCCAGTCTCCAGTGAGAATAATATAATATTCACCATGAATGTAGCAATTATGGCGGCCTTGTTATTGTGCGTAGTAGTTGTATTTAGTACCTATCCTCTACATCCAATACAGCTTGGCTTTTTCACTCTTTCGTATTCTCTCTTGTCTAAATTTATGCACTTTTTCTGGAGGTATGATCTCCCCTATTCGTTCCATATGCCCATACTAATATACATACTCCTTAAACGAACCTTAGTCACTTTAAACTAACCTTGTCTTAATAAATTAGGATTAAAGTGTCAAAAAATGTTTTTTCCTTAATCAAATTAATAAATTATTGTAAGAAAGACTCTTTGTTTAAAATTCATAACAAATACAACAATAAGTACAACACCATTTAAGGATATTCGACATGCGGGCAGTATTTTTTTGTTATGCAACTTAAAGAAGACTATTTGACATAACAATGAACTTGTCATGTGGAAACGTACTTACGTTTTTTGTTCAGCAACTCAATATTGTTATGAAAAATCGGGTGTTAAGTTGATCATTTTGTTTAAATAAATAAATCAGAATTTTGGATCATTTCGTAAATATCTTGAAAAAGGCAAGAATAGCACGAGTATTTCAAACTTTACTGTTCTTAATAATAATTTCGATTGTTGGCTAATGCATAACCCATTCAGAAGGCTCACATGAATGCTGCATAAGAATAATAATTGCCTTTCAATACGGAAACAAATGAATTCCAAAGTGGAAAAGTTTCTGAAACCGGTTCCTTCACCGACATCAGCAGCTCAGGGGTGCGGAGGGGGTAATAAGTAACTGGGAATTTATTTCAAAACCCTCATACCAAGTTCTTGAACTCAATCCCCTGCTTTCTGTCTTCTCTTGATTTCACCGCCCCCCCCCCCCCCCCTTCCCCACAAGACAGAACCTACTAGATAATGTTATAAAATAAAGCTCATCATTTGTAGCAGAGACGAGAAATGGTTATCTGTATTCAAGATATTGTATTAGGTAGCCACCCATCTATCCACCTTGAAACTCATTGTTCTCTAGACAAAATCATTATTTTACATTGCCCTTCTTTTCAATTATTTTTCCCTTGTAAGTCTACGTAAGCATAATTACCTTTTAATTTTAAATAAATATTTAATTATGGTGCTGTTCTCATTTCTCCATATGATTTCATTTAATATTGATACGAGTATAACTAATTATAGTAAAACATAAATCATTATATTTTGTTAGGTACATGACTCAACCCATTGATAAAATAAAATTAGAGAGATCTGTAATATCCCTACATTTTCTTACATTCGTCGGCATTCGGTTTCATTCTTTTTACTTCAATGTAATTTTGCAGAGTTCATTAAATAATAACAAAATTATGACGTAAAGTTTAAAGTTGTCTCATAGTTTCTTATGTAGGTAACGTTAATAATAATTTAAAATACATACCTACCAATGTGATAAATAGTTGTTTTAATATTATATGTAATATCAATTTTGACACTTTTCATCTTGTAATCGGCAAGCGTCATTTATTTCTTTGTGGTGAACTTCGAGCAAATTAATCTAAAAATGTTGTATGTACCTACTCCATAATTATGGTAATATTAAAAAAAAATTCTACTTAATTTTAACAAATCATTACAAAAATGTTTGAATGGGATTATAAAGTTAGAAAAGAGATCCTGTAATGTTATTTGGCTTGCGTTTAAAATATAACATTCGGGTGCTTATATTTATATTTTATTATAATGAGTGTGAAACGGGGTTCGGGTGTTGAAAAGTAACAACCATTTTTATAGTTCTCAAGAGGATCCACATACCTGGTTCAACCCTCAGTTGGAAAATATAAACCGGCTACGAACATTTAATCCGTGATGGACACATTACATACTTTCATCATATATTATTTATTAAATATGGACGAAAAAGTGCTGGTTGTGTAAACAGACTTGTTTAATTCTTCATACAAAATTATTTTAATTTCATATAAGTACCATAATGAAATTAATCACCCCAAGGGAGAATCTTGTTCTCTTCTTGCGTATGTATAAAAAATATAATGTTCTTTTTTTATTCACAACATAATATGTACTTGAATCATGAATGAAAATCATTAACGTTTCATCAAAGTAATATTATTTTTGTATTTTAGATTCTTCCGTATGTTCGCAAGGATCTATGCATATTTTCAGAATAAAGAGTAAATAATAATTACAAAAGTAGTGAATACGTAAACCTACATATAAAATTATAGTCCAGTTAAATCTTATAGGTAGGTACTCTTATAGGTAATATTAAGTCTTATAGGTAATATACCTAGGTAAATCTTATAGGTAATATTAAGATTATAAGATTCTAGCTTTAAATTATAAATGTTATACATATTATGTATACAAACATGATGTGTCAATTCATACAGTTACCCTTTCAAAAACAATTAACAGGCTTTGTTTTCCTTGGTATGGAAGTTAGTGTTGTCACATAGATGAAAGTGAATAAGTAGAGATGGTAAGAGATGGTTTGAGTGTGTGGAAAGAATTTATGAAAGCAAAATGACAAAGAGAATTTGTAAAACAGAAAGTTAAGGTGTAATACGGCATGGTCGACCGAGAATGAGATGGATCGGAGAAATCGATTCCGTCCTCAAGAAAGACCAGGGATGTTAAGCTACATTTTTTCACATCCAGTTTCAACATAAAAAAAATATGTCATTGAGAAAAAAATATTGATATTTTCGGCGGAAACTTTGAAAAAAAAGTGAAAAAAAAAAACAGAGTTTTATTTAAAATATTAATCATTTTATTATAAGTACCTACCTATGTCATTGAGATTTTAGTAGTTTTGCATTAAAATAGTTTCACGTAGGTCTATTTTGTATACGGACATACGGTAAAGCTTTACGAAAAAAAATGTTAAGTTTTAATAAGAATTTTATACAAGTAGGTTCTTATGGTATTAAAGTGGGGACGGTCGACCAACGTTTAGATCGGGATTGCATTTCAAGAGTATCCTCCCTGGTCAGAAGTAAGAGAAATAGGAGAGGTCGTTTGAGAAATTAATATAAAAAAACGTTTCCATGGTAATAAGAAGCTTATGCAAACACTTGACTTGGTGTCCATTTCAAAAAAAAAAAAAAAATTAATAGTCTTACCTACATGCCACCCTATTAAAAAAAATATCCTTGCCGGTGATCACTCACTCCGTATGTCTATCGGTAGGTACCTACTTGATATCCTGTTTTTTTATTATTTTGGTAAACCATCAACATCTTGTTGGTGCTTAAAAAGACAATGTGCCAGTGTATCTCAATATTTTTTTTTACTTTCAATGTTTTCTTTTTGGTAAAATTATGGTAGGACCTTGTTGGGAAAATTTTGATCTGCATCTTTTTCGAATGAGTAAATTATCTACAAAATTTATAAAGCTTAGAATCATGAGATATGTAAAAATGTTACAAAATGTAGGTACCTAGGAGTATCTAACTTGCTAAAATTTTCAAAACTACCTAATTTGTTTATACCTAGTTTATTGTTTTTAAAATATTCAGTTATTCACTCAATTTCCAGGTTATTTTAATTTTCCTAATTTTAATTTAACATGCCTGTATCCAGTATAGTTAAATGTATAGAAGATGCAATAGTGAAATAACCATCACAGTAACAACTACAAAAATTCACTCATATTTTACAATATGAATTTGGGTAAATATCTCATACGAACTATTTGAAAAGACGACTTTGTGTTTTTTTTTCGTGCAGCAACCAATTTATGATTCGTTCTATGCGTATATTTTTCTACTCTAATTATGTCCAATGAAACACCATTTTATTGTGTACTTAGTGGCAGTGTGGGGTGTAGGCTGGAATATTCGGTAAATTATTAAGTTGTACGTAAGTCAGATTACCAAACTTTCTCAATAAAATACACCATTATATTTACAGCTTTTGGTGTATTGTTTAGTCGACTTACAATATGTATAACGTGTGTGATATGAAGCAATCTAATTTCATATTGATTGCATTTCGTATTTATTTTTTCTTCTTAGGTATATCGAATTTCAATGGCACTTTATTAAAGTTTTTGTGTTATTATTGTATAAAGTATTTTCTTACCTTTTTTACCCTGCACTATACATTAGTTTGGCCTAACATAAAGTCATTAAGGGCAGTCGAGTCCGTGAACTAGTAATAAAATATATCTTAAGTCCTGTACGGTTACTCATTTTCAATGTCCTTAAAGACCTTGGTTAAGTTGGGTATCACTCATGACTCAGGAACTTGTGGAAAGATGAGAAACAACCCGTGTAACAAATCAGCTTTGTGGACACTTTATTTACTGGGCGGACCGAGGAACTAGATGAAATTTTATTATAAATATCTTTTACATTTTATTAATCGTGAAGCCAGACGGAGAAGTGTTTTAAGTGCTTTTTTTATTTAAATGTCTTCACTTAACCAGAATAATAATTAAACTAAAAAAAATAAAGTTTTAAAAAGGCTGGTGTCGTTAAAAAAATTATCAAGACTCGTGACATCGTTTAAGCACCCATGGCGATCAGAGTAACTCCTCTGTCATCTCCAGGGAACGAGGCCCAAGTGCTCTTGTCAAACAAAAGAGCGTTGTCGGTTCTCGCAACAAAGGTTATCCCTTCAAAATAATTGACTTTGATATTTTTTATACTTTCTAAAGTGGTATTAAACGAGTCTTGTGAAGTGGAATTCAATGGACGATTATGAAAAAACGTTCAGCGTTTGAAGGTGAACCCAAGTAGGACATCAAAATGAAATCAAAGAACATAGGAACACTTTTTATTGAGTTGTTTGACATTTTTTGTTTGTTTGATTATTGTATTATAGAGAGTATTGCTTGGTTACAACGAAATTAATGATTAATAAGACTGATCTTCACTTATTCATTACCTATACCTACGGTGAATAGTTCATTGAATCCATTCTGCCCTTTTCACCCGACTTACGGACATAGTAAAGCAACAAAAGCTCACCATGGCACTCTATCTTGCACAATGCTATATATCCTCTTTCACATTAGCACCCGTATTCTAAGAGAGCATTGCACGATACATTTTATATGGAAAACAAGGATATTTCAAGAAACAAAAGCGATTCTCGTATTCGAAACGTATAACGTTTTTCATACAATTTAATCGTGTTACTTTCGTGACTAACTTCCCTACAAATCCAGTTCAGTCCACGCTCGGAATCGGCATTCACACTACAACGTGTTTTCTACAATTTTTCGCTCATTGAGCGTCTAGGACCTTTGAGCCTAACGCATATAGGTACACCGTATAGTGTAACTTCTTTGTGAAATGGACACGCCATGCTTCAGCTCTGTTGATTTATTCATATTATTTTATGTTGTAGCATCATTCTCCCCTTTTAATTCAATCCTATTATATTTGGTAGCTTCAATCCATTAGGAATAGATAATGATATGACATGTAGAGCTCATGGTGCATAAAAGATACCCTTATTAAGTCCGCTCATAGGACAAACATTACTTTTTTGCAGTGGCGTATTCCTTAAAATAAAATGCTGTTCTAATACCTAACATAAAATTATTTTTTTAAAGTCTTTAACAAATAATTAATACTATTAATCAATAAAAGTTTTCTAACAGATGTATCTTTACTCAAACTTTAGTAGGTATAACCTTTGACATTGTAATCGTAAGTCGAACATTAAAAAAATCAACATTTAAGAAAGCTTTTTACCATATGGTCCATATTTCTCAACCATGAACATAATTGAAGCCTTCAAACTCTAGTTGTACAGAAGAATAAGTGATATTTAATGGAAATATTTCGTGCTTAATAAGCAGCTTACTTCCATTGCTTCTTCCGGTAAGAAAAATATGTTCTCCTAAAATTTATTGCGCATTAAAAATTTGTCACCAATTTACGATAGGATTGGCATGTCAAGAAGATGACTCCTAGATAGGTATAGGAAATATAATATTCACCAAAATAATATAATTATTCAAGCATTTGGTTCTCTTTTCAGCATAATATTATAAAATATCCGTCACGAAGTATAGTATTATGTAGGTATGTTTGGTTTAAACCTAAAGAAAATGGTGGGCGCTGTTTGTTCGGGTCGTTGTAATATCCTGCATCAGTCAAGGCACATCACTGCACAGTATATTATTACTAACTAGGGTATGTGGGCACCTACTTTATCTGGTCTATTCATGCACACAATGGGGCTATATGTTATCCTGGGCCCTTGTTCACAACAACCAAACACTTCCTGATTAAACTGGGGGGCGGCCTCTTTGGACATCGCCTCGCCATTGTCTCTGACACTTCTCATTGTGAATGTAAAATATTTTATTCCGTGTATTTTTATTTTATTCGAAACTTTTCTTTTGACATATCTTAGATGCATTAATGTGTTATATAATTTTTTGTAGAAAAAAATAAACATATTTGTATACCTAGGTATCTACGATACCAGCTTCCTACGCTTGTAAACGAAGGGAGATTTTCATTTGTATTTTATTATTAATGCCAATACGCTTGTCACTTTGTACGAGTCATTGGTGAGATCCGTGTTAGAGACAGCATCGATCGTATGGCTGCCTAGTGAGCAATCTCATATACTGACTATAGAAAAAGTCCAAAAAAGGTTCGCAGGGCACCTCTATAGGATAAGGTATGGATACTATCCATATTTATATCCAACGCTATTTGTCTACGGATGCCTGGGAATGGCGACATTGGAGAAGCGCAGAGATGAATACCTTTGCAGGCACTTTTACAAGTTACTGCATGGTATCATTCATAACCCTGACATGTTAGAAAAAATTAATCTCTACGTGCCAGATTCCTATGGCAGATCTCGACATCATAAACTATTTTATCCACCCACAGGCAGAACAAATATAATTCACCACTCGGCCATTAATAAAGTAATGGAAATTTTCAATAAATTTCCGCAATATGTAGATATATTTAATATAACATATAACAAATTTATTAGTATATTGGAAATCATAATTTAAAAGCTTATGTATTTGTCATTTTGTTTTTAAGGATTTTTGTTTTTTTTTTTCTATTAATGTGTTAATCATTGTGTAATTTGTATAAAACTGTTTCATGGCGCTCAGCGAAAAGGTATTTACTGTTATGCTGAGCGACATATCATTGTACCATAAATAAATAAATAAATAAATAAATAATTATCGGAGTTGATAATCAGTGTTGATAGCCTATCTTAAGACAAGACTAAAAGAGGTTATCTTAATCAATAAGTGTTAATAAAATTTACAAGAACATTTTAATGTTCCTTTTATGAATGTCTTCATTTATGGTAGTTACACTGGATCTGGAACGAGGAAATTCGCCATCGCAACCAGGGTAAGTCAACACATCTATCATAATGGAAAGGAGGTGGTCACAACCATTATTGTTGAATGTATTAATTATGCCGACTGATAATTAACTGAGAAGAGCTCTTTTTTGTTTTTCCTCCAATCAAGTCGAGGAAGACCCTCATATAATGTACCTATCCAGTTCTTTTGATCCGCTGGGCAGAAAAATTTAGACAAAGTGTGGAAGAAAGTAATAATTGAAACTGTGCGAAATTAAAATCAAAAGCTTTTGTTGTCTCCCTATGTCACAAAAATGGGGTGCATATTGATAGTAAGAATCATTATTTAAAAAAAATTATATTACCTAATTTCCATTAGGCTACCCATAACAACGTAAATAATCTTTTGTGCAACAAGTCTGCCACAGCTATTTGGCTCACATTGCTTGAGATACCGTAATGGAACATAGTATTCAGAAAATATAAGAAGTTTAAAAACACTTCAAATCGCAGCAATAATACATATAATCTATTTTTTTGGCAATGAATCGAAAAATAACATATTATTCATTTCAATGTTTTTGTCCGTGAGTAGGCACTTACATAACAATACAAAGGAAAGTAGGATGGTACCTATATACAGGATACTAAATTAACGATTTTCGATAATATAAACTTGTGTGTACGTTCAGTAGGTCACATTTAAGACTTTAAATAAAAATAAAAATTCCTTAACACTTTATTGACCTGGTAGAAAGTGTGGGGTGGGGGAGGGATGTCAAACGATTAGATGCTATCGGGGTGGTGGCCCGCACAGAGCTTTCACCACGAGGAGGCGTGTGTCACTACGGAATGTATCTAGACGCTACAAAGGGAAATACAAGGAGTACTCCTCTACTTTTATTCTTTGAACTTTCATCAACTAATAATATTAAACGTTATCTGCCTATTTATCTTTCCTAATAATAAGGTCTGACATTGATTACGTCACGGCACGCGACAAGGATTTGTATTAAATCGAATTTTTCTCACTCTGTTTTCATGTTTAGGTTCGCATAAAATATAATGCAGACTAAGTTATTATTTACCTAATTCAGCTTTATAGTGAGTGTTGCTTCAAACAAATCACAAAATACATAAATATATGTCGTAAAGTATAAACTATACCTATGCATATTGAATCACAAAAAAGATGAACGAATACCACACTTATAATACTATTTTATTCAGGCTAATAGTCGGTTGTAAAAACAGCTCTATTGTATAAAAAGGAGCCTCCAATTCTTGCAAGAAGTTGATCAGCCTCGTGGATGTAGATGGGGTAATGTGATATGGAATGTTGACGATTATTTGATAAGCATACTCGAATTTGGGCGTATACCTATAGCGCTAAGGATGGATGGGTGTTATTCTGGACCATCTTCATGAATTTGCGTTATGCTGATTACCCTAGAACTTTTTTGTCATTTTGTCTTATACTAAGACCTGATCTATTTCGATAGAGAACGTTCACGTGAATAACAAACAATGAACATTGGTGCGTCTTGTATTGATCGTAGGTTCAATTTTAATTTTCTCCCTTTGAACATGGTATTTTGCCACATAAAGTTGAAGGAACCAAGCAATTGAAAGTTACGAACTTGAATGTATAAAATATAAGTTCAAAAGTTATGTAGGTATCTATAGCTCGATTTCACTTATAGTTTAGCAGACAACTTGTTGGGTCATGTGAAGCTTAGTGCTGATAGCAGATAATTATGTATACAATGAACTCAAAGCTATCCTCGATGGACTGATAGCATCAAAGTTTCACTAGTGTTTATAACGAACGCTGTTTCTACAAGGGTACGAAGGGACGCAGTATGCAAATTAAGTTTTTGTGCTAAACCCTTCGCTTGATTATCCTCCCCTATACAAGCAAAGAAGCTGAGGCGCTTTCATAAGTTACTAGGTAGGTATGTTCATATAACACGTCCTGTGTTAGTTCTATTATAGATAACGTTTTATTATACGTTGTACAAACACAATAATGTAGGCTTAGAATAAAAAATGTTAAGATATTTTGAAATGTTAACCTTGCAGAATGTGTCCTATACGATTCCCCTGCGCCACAAATATCCTCATCCCCGCCCACTGTCTATTTTGGTATGTTTTTGAGCCAATAAGTCTTTTTTCTTTAGTTTTGTCTTTTCATTCCAGCAGCATATTTTAATAACATAACCCCACTTGTTTTGTGACCGTGCGCGAATATATGAATGGTACCTACATACAAAGTTGAATTAACAAGAACACACATACGAGTACTCCTGCAAAATCTTAACTTGTTTTGACGATTAAGGTTGATAAAAAATTACCGATAATATTATACTATAGGTACTTGGTTAAGTTCGTACGTAACGCTGTTATTTTCGTTGCAAAACTCAAACCGGGTCTAACCATACGCGAAATATTTTTCATACTAACTTAGGTATATTTTTTTTATTTTTTTAATTTCCAAATATATTAATATAATACGTTAATGTGTACATATATATAAATACAGATAAACATAATGGAATTTATCACCCCACTAGAGAAAACCCCGTGTTGAGGTGATACTGAGTATTTACCTAACTGCGCATTAGTACTGTTTTTATTCCGAGTATTAGAGTATTTGGTGTATTATGATGAATAACTATTTACTGTAATTTTGTGCAAGTAGTAGATTATTATTCATGTCATTATGTCGATATTCGTTGATATTTTATTTATTTATTTTATTAATTTTATCCTGTAAGAGGCAGGAAATCGAAAAATCAGATCGGGACCGTGAGGTTGACCACCTCACGTCCTAAACCTCAACCGGTCAGAAAAGGCACCATAAGCCTCGGACGCCTTCAAGCGCTCTTGGTGCCTCTCTATGCCCCTATGCGGGTTGGTTTGGGAGGGATCTGCGGCGGGCTTGATTTGTGTGGAGCCGGCTTATTGGTTTGATTGCTTCGATCGAACTAGAGGGTTGGTTTCGTGCGGGTCAGATTTGCTGCGGATTTGTCTCCTCCGGGCTGGCTCGCGGTGTGCGGGGAGCCTTAAAGGGAGACTCTATCAAATCTATCTATTAATTTTATAACAATTATAATATTAACCATAATAGATTTCCGCGGAAAATACTATATTAGAAATATAAAATAATGCTTGATCAGAGGTTCCTACTGTATCTACTGAAAGAAATAAAAAGTTTTATTAAAAAGAGGATTTTTAGAGCGCCGCACTGTGGAATATGGTAGAACAGTCGCAAATATTTAATGGTTTTTTAGGTACACATTTTCCACTTTTTTTTAATTGCATTTGATAAAAAAAATGTTAACTATTATAATGATATAAAAAATCTACATTTTTAACATTTAAATGTATATAATATAACGAATCAAAGATAATTTACTTGTAGTATCGCAACTAAACAAGTATATTTTGTTACATTTCAAATTCAAATATCTTATCTATTGCTTACAACTAATGGTATGTGTTATATATTTTTGAAAACCTTATTTTATATAGATAAATGCTTATCCAAAAAAATTTTGGTATTTTATTTATTATAATTTTTTTCTTAATAATATTGTAAAATCATAAAAAATATCAATTCCATGAGTTTGTCGAAGGTTTTCACTTTTACCGACGTCTCCCGACGCGCCGAAATTTATGTTACATTATAGCCTATGTATATTTCCTTAACATATCAAAAAATTGGCTGCTCGTTTTTGCTCATTTGGAAGTTATGAATAAAAAAGTATACTCGGTACCAGTAGAGTGTCGTAGATAATCCTATTGCGAAAACCGGTGCTGGCTTTACTAAAATCTATAACTCTTATATTTTTTAAGATATCGTTTTCGAATTTTGCACAATTATAGAAAAATATTTATTTATTATGATGATATACATATTTTTATTTTTTTACGTACAATTATTTTTATTAAAATATATGAAAATTGTTTTTTGTAAATAATAATCATACCTACTCACTTAAAAATATATTAACTGAACTTTAATTTGATTTTAAATTAAGTAAAAATAATTTTCATATATAAAAAAATAAAAAAGAATGTTCTATACAGGGTGTAACGTGATAAACATTTCAAACAATTAATTTTAATATTATTAAAAAACTACAATGGTAAAAATATGGTGAAAATAATAGGTATTAATACCCTTTAACCCTTTTATCATGCTTTTACATTACACTTCATGATCAATATATACAATTAAAATAATAATAATATTTTTCCACAATTGCTTTCTTTATGCTATTAGAAGAGTTTTATTTTATACTCTTCTTCATACTCCAGATCCTATAATAACATGATACTTTTGGGAAACCATAGGTAGGTTACTTAAAAAATGATGGAATTTGATGAAGTAGGTACTCTGTATCTACTGTTTTTGATTCTGAAGATCACGAAATCTAATACGCACACGCAAATGTCCATCGAAAATATATGCTTTAAAATAGTTATTATGAATAAAATCGAAACAATATATTATTTTAATTTTATTTAATGTATCAATTGTTTACATGGTTCAACGCTTAACCATAAACATAAGTTTTGTGATGGCCAGCCCGTTTTCGCAATATGATTTTCTTTGGCACTCTACTATTACTGGGTGTACTTTAATCATTCATAACTTCTAAAAGAGCAAAAGCGAGCAGCTTATTTTTTGATATGTTAAGGATATATATATCTAGGCTATAATTTAACATAAATTTCAAAGCGTCGGAAGACGTCGGTAAAAGTGAAAATCCTCGACAAACTTATGGATGAGATTTTTTTTAAATAATTTTACAGTATTATTAAGAAAAACTTACTAAACTTACAACAAATAGAATACCAAAAAAATTTATGGCTGAAATTTATCTATATAAAACAAGGTTTCCAAAAATATGTAACATATAACATTAATTGTTAGCAATAGATAAAATATTTGAATTTGAAATGGAACAAAATAATATACTTGTTTAGTTGTGATTCTACGAGTAAAGTATCTTTGATTTGTTATATTATTCACCCTGTATAGATCATTTTTATTTTGATTTTTAGTTTATATTATCTGTCTGTTATGTACAAAACTACTTTTACGTACTCTATAATCGAATTAAAGGTCAATAAATATACTATTAAGTGAGTATGATTTTTATTTACAAAAGTCAGTTTTCAAATATTTTTTAAAAAATAACTGTACATTAAAACTTATTTATTTTCATTCTGCTTTGAGAGTAAAAAATTTGAAAAAAATATATGTACAAATAAAAGAGTTATAGATTTTAGTAGAGCCAGACCCGGTTATTGTCCACAGTGCGCCGTTTTGTGACTAAAAGACCACTTCTAGGGCGAACTTGCTTTTATACCTGTCACCCGACAGGTTTTGCAGTAACTAAGTAAGGTAATATATTTATAAAGGTGTAGTAGGTACATGTAGACACTGTAAGCGTGTTATTAGCGAGGTAATAATTCAATCGTTTGTTGAATATTATGGATTTATCGGGATTCAATTGTTCTCTACAAATAATAATCATACATACAATAATATAATACGAGATGTTATATAGTTGACTGTGATTCAAATCAAACAAACAGCGTTTAAACATGAGAAATAATATGTATTCATGAAATTGTTGCAAATAGCAGTCTTTGTATTATATTAATATTTTTGATATCATTGTAATACCTAATTCTTTTGTTTATCAAAGGTGAATATAATACAATGTGCGTAGTGAATGACAATTTTTTTGTAAAGCAAGATTATCTCTGTTGTTAATTATTTTTTTGTTAATGGCAAAGTTCCACGTAAATCATTTCTGTATGATAGACGCTGACGTAATAAAATTTCTTTCAGAGAATGAAAAATAATGGTTCGGGTGAAATGTGTGTGTGTGTGTGTGTGTGTGTGTAACATAATGAAATATTTCGCTTTATGCCCGTATTAAAATATGTGTAGCACGGTGCCATCACATCACATCTCTCAAACACAAAGGGTGTCCACTGGCCATCAATCATTTGAGATGTTTCCTAGTGATATCCCCTAGTATGGTAATTAGGAGAAGACAAACGTACAGAGTGTTCCGGCTTCATCTATAATAATAAAGGAAAGTGCCTGACTGACTGACTGACTGACTGACTGATTGACTGACTGACTCATCAACGCACAGCCCAAACGGCTAATCGTAGAGAAGTGAAATTTGGAAATCAGGTAGGTCTCAATACAAAACCTTCCACTAAGAAAGGATTTTTGGAAATTCCACCCCTAAGGGGGTGAAAAATAGGGTTGAATGTTTTTCAAAGTATGCGAATATCTCGGAAACTAGACATGGTACGAACTTGAGATTTGGCATATGAATTCTTCTATAGAAATGAGTGTTAGCGTATTTGGCAATTTTTACAAAATTTAACTAAAAGGGACGAAAAAGGGCACATATAAAAAGGGATGATTTTTAAGTGCCTCCTAAAAAGTTTAAAACTGGTTTTATCGAAATTTCAAAAAAATGATTTCTTCAGAAAGAGTCAAATTATACTATTTCGTTTTCAAAAGATATCATTAATTAGAGGGTAGGGGGTGAGGGGCACTTTTCCAACGTGTATGTGTGTGTATCCGTCCCCTCTTTATAACTTTTGATTCGCTTGATGCACAGATCCTAAAATTTCAGAAACTATTGAATACTTTAAGCATACAAAATTTGTATACTCAGAATTTTGAATTTTTTTTTCAGTCAGGGGTTATCAACCTTTGAATTTTTATTTAATTTTTCCATATATCTCGAAAACCATAAAATCTAGAACCCTAAAATTGTGTATGTATATAGAAAAATACAATATCTAAAATATAATTTAATGAAGAAGTTCCAGCATTTCTCAAACTTTTTTTATAAAGAAAAATTTTTTTTTATGACAAATTTACGAGTTTCAGTGCCTATATTTCAGAATTTTATAAAAATATCGAAAAACGCCGGAACGCTACAACTAGATAATTTATTTTTCTATAAAAAATACATACATCATAGCAGTACATCTCAAACTTTTCTTAACAATTTTTGTAAAAATTTAATTTATTGACGACATCGTTTCATACAATAAACATACATACACCGCGAGCTGGTCCGGTGCAGCGTGTATGAATATATACGTAGGTAGGTATACCCAACCCAACCTACTTTCTCCAATACACGTGACGAAACCATTGCGTAATCTATAATAATAATAATATAGTTTTGAACTAGCCGACCCGTCAAACTTCGTCCCGCCTTGGAATATAAATAATATGTTCGAGATTTTATGTATAACTTTAAGTTGATTTCAGTTTAAAGTTATTTAACACAGACGACGACGTGGTCCTTATATTATTGAATTTGAATTAGTATAATGATACAATTCATTATTACCTTTTTAACTACTGTAACCGCTGCATCTGTTATAAAACATATCATTATATTATTTACTATAAGCATTCCGTGAATCGTATCATTCATCAAACAACTGATTCCTGTTAAACGCCTGATTTAATTTCAAAATTAGAAAAAATGTATAATGGAAGTTTTATTTTTATTCCGTGCAACTTTTTTCTTTCATAAGACCCTTCAGACAAAAGCAAACACGACAAAAAATGGGCGATATAAGTTCAGCTGTTCTCATAGGGTAAGAAACACGTAGAATGCCGATTCTGACTAGCGCCAACCGGCGCAAAGAATGTTACTATGCATTTGAATGGGGAAACCCACAGAAAAAGCAGGAACCCGCTTCCCGAGATGCCCATTTAAATGCATGGAAACCATAGACAACAATCTTTGAGCTGGTCGGCGCGGATCGTAATCGGCTTTCAACGTGTTCTTACCCATACGATGACCGCGCAAATTAGAGTTCCATTTTTATATAAGAGATAAATAATACACTTTCCGTGAATTCAGACAAACACTTTACGTACCTACCTACTTCAATATATTTTTCGTACCATGCATCCTGTACAGCGATTCTGAATTGTTTTTTTTACGATCGACATTAAAATCATTATGTAGGTACCTACCTATTTTAGTAATTTATTATCTCTACTAAAATAATTTACGGTAAGTTCACGAAAAGAATCTGGATTGTATTGCAATTCTTTATGTCTTGATCTGTCAAAATATTTGAAGCCATTTCATAAAAACACTAGCAAAAAAAAAACTATGTGAGTAATCTTGCTTTGAATTTATTGCGTAAACCATGAATAGCAAGTTGATATAATATTATGTTGAAAAAAGGTAAATAGTATTATGAAGTCAATAGGTAAATTATTTTATATCAAATGTAGTAAAAGTGCAAAATATTAAATTTTAAAATTATCTACAAAATCCTCACATCATTTTAGGATAGATCGTAAATAATTGTTTTGAAAACACTGGCAAGTCAATGACCATATCATTTCGTCACTGTATAGTGCGAAAAAATTAACTGTCCACTGGAACGTATAAAAAATAGAGACGAAAGGGATAGCAGTTAGCCGGATATTATGACCTCCTCACACACCATTTCCAGATCCCTCAGTTCTGCTTCGAAGGAGCAGAACACGAGGAAGACCCTCTCGGTATGAGAAGATCTTCTTTATCTTCGGAACCCTTGCGGGAGGAAGAAAAGCGCTCCCCTTAAAATATCGGTGTTTTTATTTTCAAAAATTTATAAAATTCGTAGAATGCTAAAGAAGTCCTTACTAGAGCCCGGCCAGTGCGTAAATTACCATGGGTACAACGCATGAATTATGCTTACGTAGGCGGTATAAACAAATTGGACTGACTCCGTTGCCGGAACGTTATTGTTCCAAAAATCGCGGAAACTATCTGCATCTTCAGCCAGGATGATATATGACGAAACGTTGTTTTATTAAACTTCCCTTACTTACGAAGACCAGCAAAGCTGCTGTTTTCCTCTATATAGTCTAATCTATAATAATAAAGGAAAGTGCCTGACTGACTGACTGATTGACTGACTGACTGACTCATCAATAAACAAATCAATGAGTTATCCAAACATGTCTCTTTTTACTATTCGGTATCCGGCAGGATATTATTTACGCCGCCGGACAGACCGGATATCGGATAGTTGCCGATATCCGTTTCATCTAATAAAAAATATAAACAGTGGACAATTAATTTTCTTCCTACTCTACATTGTCGAAAATTCGTTTATAGTCGAACGCCAATTACTTATACCATTAGAATACTGAGGTTGACCACCTCACTTCCTTAAAACTCAACCGGTTAGAAAAGGCACAATGAGCCTCGGACGACTTCGAGCGCAATGGAGAGTTCTTTATGCCTAACCTATTCTCCTGAGTGGGTCCAAGGCGTCCCGTATTACGGGGTGGTTTGGGGGGAACCGCCACGGGCTTGATTTGTGTGCGGCTGGCTTTTTGGCAATCGGGCTAGGGTTTGGCTTTGTGCGGATCGGGTTTGCTGCGGTTTAGTTTTCTCCGGGCTGGCTTGCGGTGAGCGGGGGGGCTTAAAAGGGAGAATATTACGTTATTATAAAAATGGAGACCTACTTTACGTGGTCATCGCATCACGCCTGGAGGCCAAGTCGAAATATTAACGACAGCTCCAACGTTAACAATTTGTTGTTATTTCCATAGAGATAACGTAAAAACTGTTGTTCAACGTGCGTTAAACAATGCTGTTCCAAATTCCGAGTCAAAAAAATAATTCTGTCAGTTATTCAAAATTAACGTTAAACGTTACCTCAAAATCTTTGGAAGTATTACGACGCTGCTATTATATTGAAGACGAAACGCATTTTTTTTTGTTTGGAAACCATTTTCAATTTGGTAAACGTTAACGTTCGGAACGTTAACAGTTTTCACGTTTAACGTTATTTATTTCGACCTGAACGGCTGGACCGATATCGTTTATTCTTTTTATGTCGTGTTTGCTCAGGATAAGATATTTATGAACTAAATTTCGAACCTACGACCAGACAAACAACAACAAATCAACGTGAAAGATATAAATTGAAATGTTAAAAAAAACGTCTGTAGCTTGAAAAATGCCCAAAGCAGATAGAAATAAGTGTTTTAAAGATCACTAATTTCATTGCTTTTCGAGACCTGAATATTTTTTTATTCATATCCAGCAATATAAAAATTGATTTCAAATAACGTCATTTGATGGAATAAAAGTTATTCGAGTTATTTTTTGGGATTCTCATAGAACAATGTCAGTCAAGTTAGCGAAATTATTAAGTTCGCGGGCTGATTCTATTTGTATAAGAAGCACATATTTTTTAAATACAGATTAATAACGACAAATATAAATAAAAATATAGTAATTTAATGGAAATTTTAGAATATATATTTAAAAAAAGAAATGTTGATGATGTTTCTTATTATTATTAATTTTGATGCGAATATAATTAATTCTGCATTGTTTAGGAAGAGAAAGCAAATACAGTAACACGTGAGCGAAGCCACGGGTAACTAGCTAGTATTACATATCTTCACAATCTGGCAACTTTAACGGAATATCAACTATATTCATAATATCAAGTACGAATGTTTTTAAAGTTTTAAGATTATTTCTTACGATTATTTTCTGTTACCTACTTTGTTTTACATTTTTTCTATACCTCCTTATATTACCTATAGTTTCCTTAGAATTAGGTAAACAGCGAGACTGATTAATTTTGTTACCTTCTCACTAGCTACTTACTTTCCGTGTTCGAACTTAATTTTCCTACTCCAATAAGCCGCGATATGGATTTCTTTACAATTTGCTAATAAACCTCCCAGCCCTTCTCCAAAATTGAGCACTGGAGCACATGGCTTTTTCCTAAAAACCTTCTCATTAAAAACTTCATATTTAGAGCATTAGTTGAAGAATCAAAAGACGTTATGATTTTTGTCGATTCCTTATTCTTTGGATTAGTAAGTATAGGGTCTTTACTTTCCGTGTGATTAATGGATATGAATTTAGTGAGGTGACCAGGACACAAAATTATTGTGACATTTTTTTTAAAATTAATTTAGAATTTAAAATTTTTGCTATCGATAAAAAGCCGTAATCACAGTCCGTTTATTGGTAGTTCCAGAACGGATGTCGCATAAAAGAAGCCACATTATTGGGTGATGAAGTCGCCTTTCATCCGTACTTTAAGAATGTGAATACAGTGTATGCACTCATTGATGTATTATTCGCATTATTTCTTGCACAAAACGTCGGCATGAAATGATCACAGCTTACCCTTTTTCTATGGCGTGAGTATTAACCCTTCAACGCCGAGATTTCATTTTTTGCGAATTTTCTATGAATTTCTTATGAAATGGGTTCATTTAGATCCTAATAGACACCCAATGATAAAATTTTGATTGTCAAGGTCACCAGTGTCTCCAGAGAGGCCGTTACATATAAGTAACGCCAGGCGTTCCCACTACCAAAAAGTGGTTAGATATTGGTATCAAACTGTTTCAAATTTATGAGCTAAATGAAATGAAAAACTCAATGTATTGATTGTTTTTATTTATTGAAGGAAAATAATACATAGTTAAAATGATATGATATAAGTTTTAAACATTTTTTGAATGATATGATATGAACAATTTGACACATTTACACCACATTTACTACACATCGTTTTCACCGATGATTTACACTTTTTGTTTGCACATCTCCAGCGCTTATTGTTAGGTATTTCTTGAACTAAATAGTTAAGATTATCATACCTAAGTAATAAAGATGCCTCCGATGTCCTAGCTCTCAGCATGCTGGATCCAGGAGTTTTCAACGGAGTGCTATAACGAATGAAATTTTTTTTGCATATATGTCGTCTAAAATCCAATTTTGTAATTTTAGAATTCCGCGACTGCTTGTACAATAACCAGCGATTATTCATAGCCACATCTAAAATCCATGTAAAAACACACCACCACTATTTACAACCCCTTACCCTGATTCTCAAAGCATTAACGTCTTCGTCCATTCTATCAGTTCCTCCCATGTGCTTATTGTATTCTCTTATAGCGGAAGGTTGAGGCACAAGTATTATTTTTTTCTGTGGCTGGGAGTACCTTTTCACCTGGGAAATTGGTTCAATTCCAAAACAGGTCGAAGCAATCGATACAACTGAGTTATCCATCCATTTGGTGATTTTCTCAGATGCATCTGGACTAGTAGCATATTCTCCTCTAGTTTTTTTCAGCATAACTTTTTTCGACGGCTAAGGAAAATTCTTAGGTATCCTGTTTTCTCGGATAGTTTCTGTGGAATTATATCCCTTTGTTTTTAAAATAATTGTAAAATTTATCACCTTTGTCTATCGTTGAGTTATAGGTAAATGTAAAAATCGCATAATTTTCGAGTTAGAAACCGGAATATTTTTAACGTCTTCCTCGGTCTCCCAATACATCATTTTCCCAGGAAGCCATTATAACCTGAGAGGTATAAACTTGCAATGAATAATTTAATTTCTTCTGCGGTAAAATTGGGATCGGAGCATTTATGAAAGTTGCATATTTGTTGGATTCCTCAATAATGAAATTATCACCTCAGCATCAATAAATTTTTCGAAAACATCTAAAATATTCATGGAAGAATATTTTTCAGACAAAACTGAAATATCCAACTCATCATTCCGTTTTTGTTGTTGAGGCTGTTGTGAATCTCCAACGTCCCATTTTCAGTAAACCGCTTTATGATAAGCTTCCTCCGATTCATCCATTACCAGCCTCATATTCATCAGCTGAACCTTCATCGGCAAGTTCTGCTGTTTGGCGGCGTAATAAAAACGTCAATTAGTCCAATATTATTATCTCCCTCAACCTCATTTTCTTCCTCGATTATATGTAACATATCTTCAAGAGTCAAGCCTGGTTCCAAAACTGGAGTATGTCTGAAAATATAAGCTATAATGTTTAACATATCATATAAAAAACTTAAAATATACTTAAAAAATGACTAAAATAATGTAGTCGTAAATTTCAAATGTTATGCACTTTTTGGTAGTGGGAGCGCCTGGCGTTACTTATACGTAACGCTCATGTTTAGGTACAAAATAAGGTACCTAAATACTAAAATATAAAAAATTCTTGAACTAAATATGAAAAAGACAACAATTGACATGGGAATTATAAATATATTTTTTAAATAATTAAAAAATAATATATATTAAAAATTGAAAATATGTACTAACCCCCCAATTTTGCTCATAATTGATAATTCACAATTTTCGAGACACAATAATTCATAAACGCACAACCGCAATGGCTGAAATTTTAGTTAGTATTGAAGAACAACCTTTTGCTTATGGAAAAATATTATATTCAAATTCATACGATAAACTATTTGGTAGCAATACTAAATATTCCATATACTGTTTTGCGTTACTTATAAGTAACACTAGGCGTTGAAGGGTTAATATCCCGCTAATATTAGCCCTGAGGGCCCACCCTACTATCAACGTACCCAGCCGCTCGGTATGTCATAGCGCACAGTTGAGGGCTGGCCTAGGTGTGGGGTGTACATTGTAATAATTGCACGTCGCACCACATTTGTGTAATTTTATATGACAGGGGTCCGAAACAATAATGAACGAATTATGAGCTCCGAGTTCAAAATTGTTGTAAAGTGGATTGCGTCTTGTCACATCCACATAGATTTACAATTTATTCGAGTATACATTTATTTACTCGTCATATAATTTAGAGTAGGTAGTAGGTACACAAATAAAGTCTGGCTAAACTCTTGGGACGTGTGACATAATCAGGACATTTCTCACACACTCTCTTTCTTTGTTTCACAACTTAGAATTGGTGCCCTGTTATCGCATATTATTTTATTTTGCGGGTTTAAAGTTTGCAAAAATTCCGCTCGCTGGTTTTCAATTATTATTTCTATTTAATTTATAAATTATTGTATTTTATTACGTATTTTGAAATACTAAATAATTTGTATCTATGTACCTATATTTTATGTTGTAATTTAATTTTATGTAGGTAATATTTAAGTTTAGTTTATGCAAAAATTTTAAGGGTAGAAGTGAATTGATTTCCCATATTAGGTAATAACATTGACACAAAAGTTAGGCTGAAAATAATGTGTTCCCATTCTATTCCTTTCTCCGTGCTTATTTCCTTTCAGAACTACATGGCTTCCACTAGGATGAGTTTTCCGTATCAGGCTAATGCTTGCTATTATCGATCATGAGCCCGGGATATCGGGGCTACCTTTGCTAAATCTGGTTTTCGAATTGATTTTTGACAGATGCTCTGATTTTTTTTTCACCGTCTGGGGTGATTAATCCCATTCCAAACGTATTAAAAAGGTTTTATCTTCATGTTTTTAGCAGGCTCTTGTTTGTTCTCTCCGATTTCAACACTACTTGCCATGATCGATCTTACGCAAGCCATTGGTAATCATTGGTACGAGGTTGTACAAACGGGGTTTTAATCTAAAAAATTTAAACTTTTATCTATTCAAAACCATAAATATTCATAATGAACATCTCGTATTTATTGTGTGCATGCGCGCGCCTATAATATCTGATTAAGGGTGGTGGTTGTTTTTAATTAAAACGAATGCGTGCTGGCCGAGTGCAATAATGAACGTTGTTGTTGTTGTAGGCAAACAGATTGCACCCTCGAACCATAGTTAGGGGGATGTAGATGCATTATGCCTGCCCACTGTTCTATCGGGGTAACATCCCGGTAAATTATTTATTTGGCTCCACATTGCAGTGCTGTTTTTTTTTATCAAAACCTACCTGTATTTTTTTCATTCTGAAAAATTATTTATTCAAGCTAGCCAAGAATATCATCTAAGCTTCAGGGGCCTTATACTCGTAACGTTTGAATTGCAATCTAGTTGATAAGATTCTTAAAATGGCGGCTCGGATAAGGATTGGACCAATCAGAGAGAAAGGGGGAGTGTCATGATCGTTCCACGATTGGCTATATCGTATTGTAGACACTCCCTCTTTCTCTCTGATTGGTCCAATCCTTATCCGAGCCGCCATTTTAAGAATCTTATCAACTAGATTGCAATTCAAACGTTACGAGAATACGGCCCCTGTCATGTAGATTAATTTGGAAAGTTTCATCCTAAGTCTACCATTCGAAATTTGAAAAATAAATCTGAAAGTGGATGCAACACGCAAAAATAGTTTTGTTTTTTAAATTAATGACATAATACCTAATCATGGTGAGGTTGTATTGATAAATATCTAATGTTTTGTTCATTTTCTAAATTCATAAAGTTGACAGGTTAAAAAAGAAACAATTTAGTTCAAAACAATAATATATTTCTTGCCTTTAGTCTAAGACTCCGGTTTTCATTTGCTCACTCACTCGGTTGAAAAACCTCACTCATACAAATTATAAATTTGACTTAGTATTTGACTTCGCACAATAGATTTGCAGGAATATAGTTTACGATGAACCGTGATGAGTCTAATTCTAACAAAACACAATTTAACACGGTTCGCCCCTAGGCGGGCGGCCGTGTAACTTGAAACACGTCTGTTCTATTATATTAAACTAAACTATCTTTTGTAAAACCTACCGAACTCACCCCCATCGCACTCTCCAGGCGCACCCTCAGGGAGAAATGCGCTGTTTAAAGTTCCTTTTTGTGCCCAACATAACTGGGACACACCATCTGTTGCCATTTCGTACTTGTTACTTTTGATTTTTGTTACAAAAATAAATATAACTTATTGTTTTCTATTTATCGAAAGTGGTAGGTATTGTATTGACATTATTTGTGTCGTTAGTATTTAATTTTAAAATAAATCATTAAACCGATATGGTACATTAATAATTAATATAAGCGGCTTATTCATTACCTATTACTCTATAGAATGCATTACGTAATTTAAAATTAGTTGTATTCTTTTGACAAACATCATAAATACATAAATGTAAATAAAAATTCATTTTTAATCTACAAATATAAATAAATTAATTATATTGTTACCTAACATAAGTACACGTCCCATATAGTCATGGGAGTCCATTTTTCAATTGAATTGAATAATTAAACTAATTATTAGTTACATGTCATTTTTTTACATTTTATTATTATACTAGCTTTCCCGACAGACGTTGCCCTGTGTTCCTAACTAATTGTTGAATTTCGTTTTGTTCTGTTGAATTCGAATTTGTAGGGTGATGAATTAATTTTCATTTGACCAATGTGATTCCGAACGATACGTCTGTTTTAAACCATGTATATTCCATCCGCATTCTGTCAATCGCACCAATTGTCAATTTCTGTCAAAATTACAAAATTGGAATTAAAATTATAAGATAAAAAAGTACTAATAAAGTCATCTACAAAATTTCTATGTGCAAAGGGTTAAAAAAAAAGTCATCTACGTAGAGTTTTCTTTAATTTTCTAATTTTCCATGCATTTTTTCTTCTAAAAGGACATTCTCCTGATAAAAGCCTACACGACAAAAAAAGAATTAGCGAAATCGGTCTAGCCGTTTAGGCGTGATGCCATGACATCCGGAAATAGCTCTTCATTTTTATATATATGAAAATAAGAGCCCCCCCCCCTCTCCTGTAAACAATCGATTTTGAGAAAACATCGATGTTTCTATCAGATGCATCGGATAACATTGATGTATAGTTCCAATGCAACGCGCATCGATGTACCTATTACTTATCTAAATAACCAACCGTTCTTTACGTGATGCCCGTTTCTTGTACATACCTACCTATATCTTTCTCTCAATCTGCTTAGAAAACGAACGACAGTTTTATGACGTTTAAAAAAAACACAAACGATTCTTAGGTCTTATGTACGCTCTTTAGAAATAAAATCACCCTTTTTACGAACGTAGTTGTTTTAATCGATCTTTTTTTGACATATTATAAAAGTTGAAATGGGAGCAAAAAACGCAAAAACTAAAAACATTTATTAAAACAGAAATATAGTATCTAGAAAGCCCCTGTTTTCATCTAAACCATCCTTGAGTAACCCTCGACATTTCCAATTTTTTTCATCGAAATCCGTCCAGTAATAAAGGAGGAGTTAGGTAACAAAGAAAACGGCTAGATTTTTATTTTTCATTAATAATGATAATATTGTTATACACTACCATTCTATATGTAAAAGTTGTAAAGTGTGACCATTTATGTCATTTCAACGATATATACCCAACAATTAAAATATTCGTAGGTATAAAAAGAGAATAATCGTGTGTCCTAACTGGAAAACGTTTGCGCGACGAGTTTTATAATATACTCAAATATGGACGGATCGTTCAAATTGAGAACATTGTATGATCGCTCATCGCATGGTCGCGCAACCACTATTCGGCTAGGACATAGCCCTAGAGTTAAAATAATGTAGGTACCTACTTGACAAAAAATACGATTCTCATGTTTATAAGAGACATCAGATATCGGACATTAACTTTGTAAACATTAAATTTATGCTTTTATAGGTTATTCTTTTCATGGACGTGTACCTAAATTTGGATAATTTTATGCTGTAACAAAACACATGCGCCACTACAAAGAGAGCGCCAGATTCATATAAATGAGGGCAACCATGAGGCAATATTAGCCTGTTTCATGACAATAATATAAAAACCACATTCATTGACATTATTGCAGTGTGATGTAGGGGGCGGTATAAACTAACCACCATTGAAACTTCATTATTCACAGATATATCGATTTATAGGCTATCGACCTTATAATACATGTATATAGGGACAAGTCATTGTACGTGCAATAATTTGCATATTATTATTAGGTTTTGTCTATTTAACATCTAATTGAGCGATATGAAAGGCCCATTGCCATTTTAACTCTGCTACTCGTTCGACAATGTCCGACACTCCAGTTCCAGCTCTTATTGTGGTTTTTATTATTCTGTCCCTAAGATTGAAACTTATCATTACTCGTTTCATCGTTCTTTGGACCATTCCTAATTTAACAGCGGCCAATATGACAGTTTCGAAACCTTTTGGCAAGACACAATCATCATAAAATATTGGTTTTAATATTATGTGACCGACACAGAGGTAGGGAGGTAAGTAGGTAATTGTAATATTTGTGAACAAGTCGCAATCTTCGAATCTAGAATTTTTCAATATTTTCTTTACGCTCTGCCCGGAGCTCTGACGAATTTTTCAGCATCCTGGGCCGCTCATTCGGACAGTTTACGGTTCTGAAACCTGTTAATTTCCTGATATTCTGCAACATCTACCACTTTCGAATCTTCTTTTTACTATTAGCTGAACAAGAAAATCATTGATCACTCTATAGATAGTGGATTGCCTCCATTCATGACGTGTCTTAGATAGAAAAACTCAAATCTTTTCCTACGCATGCACTACCAAACTATTGAAATTTCATAACATTTTTAGTAATATCAGTTAAAACCATTCAGTGAAGACATTATTACAGTTTAATAGACCTTTATTTTTCAGATAAGTACGTATCTAAGAATACCAACTTTAGGTACCTAAGTATTTATAGATATCATGCTCATTATATTACCCGGGTAATTTTCTCAGTGGTAAGTACGCTGAGTATATAATTACGTTATTATTACAATTAATAACTTTATATCCCTCAGATGAAGGGACGCCGTATTATTTACGAAGGCTTCCTTCGGGAAATTCCGTTTCGCTGAAAGTAAACAGACATTTATTAAAGTGTAATGCGATATACCTGCTCCGCTAACGGTAATATAGGTACACACTCGTATGTAAATTTCGTCCGTAATGTGTAATTTGTGTTTACTATGATAATGGAATCGTAAATATTTTAAACTGATACTAATGTTATGACATCACAGAAACCAATTACTAGATCAAACCTTATCAATTGTATATATTACATTATTGCGAAATAATGTTTTTGATATTCATTAGTTGCTTATTTTAGATTAACCACACAAGGATTTATGGTTCTATTTTTACTCAACGACAAGGAATTTTATATTCTAATACATTAGTTGGTCAGTTGAACAGATCTTCGATTTATGTCCCCAATATCTTCTTGTACGCAATTCCTTCCGATACTTTTTTTGTAGCACTGCACTCGTTTTCTATTCATTCAGCCCTTCCAATACTTGGATCCTAAGAAAATGTCTGCGGTTTTGTAAGTACCTACTTGTACACAGTGGGTTATCTTCTTAGTGTTAAGCTCGTATTAGTTTTTTATGTTTAAAATTTTTTGTGCTCTTCAAGTGAGGCGTAGCAGAATTTCAACATTTTTTTATCATATTATTACGTATGAAAATCATAGCGAAACATACTCTGAAAATTTTTACCTTACTTCTTGGTGAACATTTAAAATTACATGGAACTACTTATATTTTTTTAGTTTCTTCTAAATTTATTTTAAAAAATCATTTTTTATACCTATTTTAAATAATATTGTACACGTATTTCAATAACTTACGATTCAAATAAAATTAAAGTGTACCTATAATATGCCACATAGTTAAACGCAGCAGATACGAGATTTCGTATTTTATCAATCTGTGTAGTTGAAAGTATTCCTATCTGGATACTTTCACAATATTACGTCCCATATAGGTCCTTAAATATTATTATATTATCATGTTTAGAAATCCCCTGCTCTTCTTTTTCGTATTATCACCAACTACTTACTCTGCGCGGAATATCTCATCTCATTGTGAATAAGAAAAGTCATCATGTCAAGCTGACGATTCCGCCATCTTGTCTCCCTCTGTGTATTTCTTCACTTTCAGCAGATTTCATAGATATTTTCATTACACCGCCCGAGTAAAATGATTCTTTATCTTTTTATTATATTGAAACCATGTCCTCCTACAAACACAATTGTAAGATTTTTCTTACAGTTGTATATGATGTAGATTTGCACGGTGTATTTAGATATGACAACATCGATTTTGAAGCTAGGATCAAACTCCTTGATTTTTTTAAGTCGGATCATAGAAAAAAGGTCATAATAGTACGATTCCAGGGGACATAATTGCCTTAAATGTCCCCTAACCGTGGCGGAATCAGGCACCAGATGCATACCCAAAAAATAACATTGTTAAGTGCTTTATCCATTTAGGTACTATTTGATGCAGCTATAGGCTGATGCTGTCAACATAATATATTTTATTCATCTATACCTATAATTGCTAACTTTCGTATGTAACTTGCTATTCGTGGCAATAGTAAAATTATATTCATGTCCAATTATCTGCTCAAAGTGTAATATTAAGATTATTTTTAAATGCACCGGGAACACATATACACTTTTGACAAGTTTCACTGAAAGTGAAGCTTGCGTTGTGACTGAGGAAAATGGTCGGCATCGGGATTGAACAGAAATGTGACGTCTAAATCTGTATAATATAAGTGGAATAATATTGTTATTTTTAAGTTATAAAATATGTAATTTTTGTAACTTCATAATCTAAATAAATAAATAAATAAATAAATAATATGTGACCTTCACTACAAAAGACAGTGACCGAACCTCTAGGCTACCAACTGCTTCAAACATAATAATATTATTTTGGTAACATTGTAATTAGTCTTGTCCATCAAAGAAGAATAAGACAGAGAAAGCATTCGAAAACCATTTTTTTTTAATCCAAACATGTTTTCATTTTTAATTTAGCCAAATAATAGAGACTTTAGTTCATGATAATGATTCTAAAATTGTATTTGTATTACCGTTATAAGTCTAAATCAAAACTTTTACTAGTATGATACATTTTTCTTAGATAATGTGCATTAAATTGGGCAAAATTCCAAAACTTGTATAGATAAAAGATTAGCTGTGCGAAGGTATGTCTCGCTAAAACTCAGAAACGGCTGGACCAATTTGGGTTATTTTGTTCAGGGTCGTTTTAAACAGTGTGAAAAGAAAATAATTGTTATAATTGTGAGGAAAATAGAAAAAACTAACAATTTCGATTTCGCATACAAAGTGTTCATAAAAGATTAACTTTTTGTTGTTGTTGTGTGTGACTGAAAAATGAAATAGATATGCTGGGGTTATAGGTGATACGGAGGTTGCCAGATCATCTAGCGACTTACGATATAAATGCAAAAGTTTTTTAGAAATCCATAAAGTTTGAGAAGAGGCGATTGTCCCAATGTAACAGCTGTAACTCGACAATGATTATCGCTAGCTGATGCTGGACGTCCCACATTGTACGCACGTCGCGAGCGCTCCAAATAGAAATGAACTGTTTCACTTTGTCTGGAGGTTGTGCGGTGGCGAAGTGAGGGAATAACAGAATACCTATGATTTCCCTTGGGCCGGAGCTGCCCCCTCGCACGCAGAACCAACGGAATGTTTTTTTAATCAATCAACCTTGTAGGGAAGAGTATATTATTACATAAGCGTTTTTCTATATAGAGACTCTCCAACATCTTCACTGGTATTTTTTTAGAATATTCTCAAGAAAACCACATTTTCTTAAGAACATTTATACGTATTGCAAGGTTTCGAAGGACCAGTAGAGTCATCTTCTTCTTTCTGTGCCATGCTACGTCCCTCCAGTATCAACAATCACTCGAGCAAATGGCTCGTTATCTCTTGCGAGGTCTAAAACTTCTCACACTACTTTAATGCCCGTCCAATCTCTGATATTTATTTTCTTAGCTATGAGGCCTATTTTTTGCCAATAGCCCTTCTTCTTTCAATTTTTCCCTTAAGGATAATTTGAAGAATTTTTTGTTTCTCACCTTTACAATATGTCCCAGATTGGGCAGATTCACGCTCTGTTCTGGCTCTAGCAAGAACCTTATAGAGGAAGTTTATAACCAACCCAAAAGGTTCATTTGCATCATTCAGTGTGGACGCAGTATAATTGAATCTATTCTCTTTATTTAATCCTGGTTAATAACGATTCAAAATCCTACACCTGCATCGAAAATGGATACCCCCATTGCTTGTTAAAAATGCACGATGAGGTTGTGACGTTTTGAGTTGAAATTTAACCCTCCAATAAAAATTATGAATCTTTTCAAAAAATATCTTCTTTTATAAAAATCCGGATAGTAAAAAATCCAAACCGTATTTAAAATATAACTCAACGTTGTGAAAATTCCGAAAACTCACAATTAAAAAAAATACAGGCCTGGTTGTTCTGTTTCCAGGTCGAGATAACGTATGATGGGTTCGCGCGTGCTATCAAATTGATCGATAGTACGCAGAGTATGAAATATGAGGCGATCGACTATCAAAAATATGCAAATAGTTATTCTGTGCTTAATTAACGGTGTCATTCAACAAATACAGACTTAAAAACCATATTTTTGCAACGGAAAAAATTTATCATAGTTTATTTTGAAATAGTCCAATCAAATACGGGCAGTTGGAGCGAAATTTTCCGAGAAATGAATTGACTTTTTGTATCGACTATAATATTATAAGTGTTGGATAAAGAATCATGATTTTGAAAAATATAAATAGGTACCTACCTGCTTTTTTGTATATTTTTACAGAATGTGACATATTTACTATTATTCTGAAATGAAAAACAGACAATTGAGTTGCGTAGTATCAAATTTTTATTGAGACTTGACATTTCTGTATTCTGGAAATATTTTATCCAATACATTAGTTACGTAACTACTGGCAACCGATTTAGTTCTAAGCAAAAGCTTCTTGCGTTGAGTTGGAACGTGAATTTGAGAATACCAGTCATGGGAATCAGTTTCTCAGATGACTATGTATTCTCAAATTCACGTTCCAACTCAACGCAAGAAGCTTTTGCTTAAAACTTAATCGGTTGCCAGTAGTTACGTAACTAATGTATTGGATAAAACATTTCAGAATACAGAAATGTCAAAGGTCTCAATAAAATTTGGATACGACGCAACTCAATCGTCTGTTTTTAATTTCAGAATAGCCGTCATTATGTACCTACTGACAATTCACGATTCTTGAACTATGTTAACTAACTAGAAGCCTAATACCGCAGATTCCTGAAGCCCAGTGACATGGGCGCTGGTTTATTCGATTCTCGGTCGGGTCGGAAATTTTTAAGTTTTTCACATTAAATTTCTACCCAGGATTCACCCGTAATGATTATTTGGTATTGGTTGACTAGTAGGTAACACTAACCCAATTGTGTAGAAAAGTATAGGTAAATTAAATTTTCATGTGAAATTTAATTAGCCAAATCAGCAGCATTCCAAATGCAATGTCAGGTTATGAGACATTTTATACTTCAAGAACAAAGATATGCAGCAATTTTGTCGTTTATTTTAAACTAATAGTTACAAAATATATCAAAAATTATCCTTCTTATTAGAGACAAATCAATTGGATTTAGAGAGAAGAACGACAACGCCAAGAAGAAGACATAATTTTCCTTTGAAGGCTATTTTTTTATAAAATGAATATGTGCTCTCTCAAATTGAACACAAATACGCTGTGAGATTCTTTCACAGGAAAGCGTCGTACTCACTTGCGCTGCGAACGTGTGACATTGCATCAATTTAATCGAAAGGTTAAGTGTATACGTGATTCGAAAAAGCGAATGCGAGCAGAACACATGCAGCCTTTTGATAAAATTAATAAAACGATACACGTTCGCGGCGCAAGTGAGTACCGAGCTTAAGCAACTTATGTAAAAGTTGTGTCATGAAAGAGGAAGATGGTTGACATCTGGGATCGTACCTACGACCTCTAGTACGGAAGTTGGCGTTATTTATGCACGTGTTAATTATGGAGCTCCTTATAATATAGAATGAGTTAAAAACAGTTTTTTTAACAATCGTTTAGCTGACAAACAAAGGACTGCACCAATACTGTCGTTTCGCCGGAAATTAATAGTTGCGTTGTATGTAGTTATGCAGGCATTGTTCTCAATCACAGCATGCAGAAGAACAATACTAATGAACTGTCCACAACGTTGATAATAAGTTCTCGGAACAAAACATCGTCTTGAGAAACGGTCGGTCATTAATAAACATTATTTATTCTTTGGTAAAACCAACGATTAGTTAAACAATTAGTTTGAATTTCATACTATCAACATAGTTTTCGCTTTGCACGAAATGCTTTCATGATAAAGCGTGCTTTCCGGTTCAAGTGAGGGGCAGCCTGACTAGCGCTTATCCTCGACTCCCCCATTTTATCAGATGGTGGCATCCGTCCGAAGACGCCCCTGTACAAATAATAGAAAACGAGTAAATTCTTAGCTGAAGTAACCTTATCAGAAAGCCTGTTCCCGTCGCCACTTGTGGTGGGGTATTTGTTATTAAATTATTTCGCCACTTCCTCAATTTGTGGGGAACAAAGTAAAATATTAGCCAACCATGGGGTGAGCTATTAAAAATTCTATAGGGATATAATTTTGTAATTTTATTGTGTACAATAAAACACTCGGTTGACAGACCTTCATATAGTACGAGAGAAACATTTTGATTAGTTTGGTAAAATTGAAACATAGACACTTATATCTTAGCGCCACGTCCGGTGATGCGCATCGACCGTACTTTTACCACAAAATAATCAAATTAATTATGTAATGTATGGACATAATCGTCAGTGACAAATATGGCATAGTGTTGTCTTTCTTCGTAACGAAATAACCAATAATGTTTCTAAGATTCGTAACATCTTAACTTAATTTTAAATTTAAAAAACCCTTTGGTTAGTGTGAAAGATGTCAAAAGTGTATTTGTGTTCACTTCGAGTGAGCACAGATTCATTTATAATAAAAAAAAAATTAACTCGGGCCTTTTCAAAGCAAATGCAAAAATATTTTATTTAATTTATCAAAGCGTTCAAACATAAAACAGTTTCAGCTTAGGTACCTACTAGTATTTTTTATATAAATGAATCTGTGCTCACTCAAAGTGAAAGTGTAAAGTTGTTTCCCATATCAGACAGGATGTCAACAATACAATAAGTAAAAAAAATACATGGTTTTGAAGGAAATTTAAATAAACATTTTAGTTGACATATATACTTAGGAATTTATTTAAAAAAATGCTTGAATACCAATTACCTAGAATCTTTGAAGAAGTGAATATTGTGCCAGAGGAATATGATTGTCAGACTTATATTCACTGATTCGATTCCCTTTCCCCCTCTTTGTAACAAGAGGATTCCTTTGCATATACATAATAATATTATCTATCAATTAGCTCAAATCAAAATCACTCAGAAATATTCAACCTTTTTGGTGATGATTGTGCGCATAAAAATTTGACAATCTCACATTATATATAAGGAAATATTTATGTGAATGCTTGTTTCACATGAAAGTTTTCAGCAACAGAGTCAACAAAAACTTTGGTTCTTCTGTTGGTTTGATCAGCCCGGTGTTTTCGATAGCTTTAGAGTTTATTACATTTTACCAAAATGAAGTATGTAAATAGTTTTGAGATAGTTGGGAGCGTGTATTAGGTGGCTCTGTTATATTGTACACACACTACAAATAACAAATTTAACACGACGACGGGTTGGTAATTTTACCCTTTCGTACGGCCACCCTGGCTTATGCATGTATATTATGGAGTGTGCTACGTAGTAACGCGAAGGGGTGAACTCTTCATTTATGGCCAGCTCGCCAGACCACAGACTATCGGACCGTTGGGGGGTTGGACTGTGCCCCCCCCCCCCCCCTACTGCCGAGGTAATATATTATTATCTTATCGAGAATGGGGAATTAACTGGACGGCAATAAAGTTTTGCACTCGGTCCAATGTTCTTCTGGTAAACTACTTAAAACAATACGCCTACCTATTATAAAGAATTAGCTGCTTTTTTGTCTCACTTGCGGTCATAAAAATTTACCCTACGCTGAGAGAGAGATAAAACTGTTGTTGTCATTAATTTGTGTGTGTTTTGGGGTGCCCATCACTCCAACTACGAGAGATTTCACACTTTGTACGTTTTACGTTATGGTCGATGTGTGGAGATAAATTCACTCAATTTGTTTGCAAGCCACAATATGTATACTCAAATGCACAATCGCTTGAGCGTTACGATACTCGCTGTTTTTATGAGCGATGCAGGTGCAAGTTGTATCTAAACAACAACAGTTAGGTACTTATAATATAGAGATTTTTTCTATAAAAAAATACACACATAGTGAAGACACGCCGATTGGTTTGAAATACAAAACAATGTAAATAAGTGACTAAGAATTATTTCGTTTAATATATTATTATTACATTCGGGTTATACATTAGCAAAGTGTATGGCAACAGACTGAAGAATATCGAAGCATTGGTAGAAAAGACATGTGAAGATTGCAAAATTCACACCTGGATCCCAAAAATATGAAGATCCGAGAGAAGACAGGACGCAGCAACAGAAGAAGAAAAAAAATAAGAGATTCCAAAATATAGTACAAATAATATTACTTATACATGAGCAGTGCGGACAAACTTAAAGGAAAGTGAGGTCCATCGTAGAGTTATTAGCCAATCTCAAGACAACTAAGAAAAGGAGAATAACAATTATTTAACTCCCTAAAATGTTCTAAATTAGATACATTTTTGATGTTCCCGTGAATTAAAATCCCATAAATGTAATCGGTTCATTGCATCGAAACATAAAATTTTCATCTTAACAAATAAAATTCTTTTCTTTCCAAAGACACGTCAATAAGTAGGTACCTATAATTTGAGCGTCTGTCACTGTGAAACGGATGGCCGCAAATTTGAATCCCATAAATATCAGGATTAATAATTATATTAGCTACACTCCCTTGAGAGTTTGATTAGATCTACATACATAAGAAATTATTCAGCGTTCACACCATTCCGACTGATCGGACGGTCCATTGCCCAGTTTGGCAGATAGAGGAGACTCGCAACTCGACGGAAACCAACTATTCATTGTTCCACTCGCCGATAATTTTTATTGGACGTTTATATTGCTTTGGAAACGTCCCCACCTCCCTCGCTTTTTGTAGGGGCCACCTTATTTTATTACCTTCCAAAATAACAAGGTATTTTCCTTCTAAGAGGTTAAACTTTTAACGATAATAAAATTTAGACGTACTGTAGCTTGTACTGAAAACAAAAAAACAGGTATTAATTATAACACTGTAAAATAAATGAGAGTAAACTTTTATGGAGGTATTTTTTTTATTTTATCTTTTTCACGCGTTTTCTAAAGCTTATATTATAAGCCTCATGTAGGACTATATCCAGCGAAGAAACCTGATGTTAATAAGTAGATATTGTAAAACTTGATTATGATAGATGAAAACTTAGGGCTAAAAATATTCTTTCTGGTTGTCTGATGCGACTACTCTATTTCGAGTCCATTATCTGACTTGATAAGAGCGTTTATGTGTTAAATTTTTGGCAGCCTAAAACGTTGCCAAGCTTTAGATAACAATTTCTTTTGAGGCGTTACGTCGTTGAAAAAGTTCTAACTAACATTTACCTATATCGAAATAAGTGATTGATATGATTTTGATAAAAATGTTACAAAGCCTTTCACAACAGTGGAATTCTCTCTTGTAATAGTATACCAAAATACAGGGTTCGGGGCTCAACGGGGCAAAATACAGTGTTTCCAACTTTACGCTTCTCTGTAGCAACCAAACAGATAGTGACAGCTACTCAAATTTTAACAGTTGATAGTCTGTTATGTTTTTTACAAACCTATGGAAGCGAGTTGTTTTATGTCACAGTTATAAAAAGTTTTCATAATGGACTTCAAATGCAAGAGTAATACTTCTCTGTATTTAGCTGGGAAATCGTAACCAGCCATTTTCAATGAGTTACATTTACGTGTAAACAAAATGTTTGTTTATCCGTCCATTACAAGTTAAAAATGATACTGGTAGCATCAAAAATCGCCATGGAGGTAGTACACATTGGAGAGGCGGAAGCCAAAATTGAACGTAAACCACTACCAAGCGCAGTTAGACTGGCGAAAAAATCAGCTACGATAAAAGTCCTACAAAATTTGGTTCCTGCCTCGGAAAATAATATTAGTTTTTTCTAGTTCATAAAGTTTTCGTGATATACTGAAGTTTTTAAATTAAAATAATCAAAATTGACGAAATTACAGCATTTTTAATTGGCAACACTTCGAGTGCCGATATATAATAATTTTAAAATAGGTATAATATAATATTTCAATGGACAACTTCTTATTTTTAACAAATTTTCGGGAGAGGATTTTGGCGAGATGGTCGGCATAACGGTTCGAGCTTATGGCCTCTGTAAAACACACAGAGTCGAAATTCTTAGCAGTAGATCGCAAAGCACATCTTATCTTCACAGCATACATTAATTTGGTGGGTGCTCTCTGGACGTACGTTAGAGAAACGCAACCTGACTTTGACCAACCAAGAGAAATCTGGTCTTTCCTTAAGGTATAATGAGGACAATTATTATTTATGTGTGATAATTATTGTAATATTAACCCTACTAAGATTAAAAAGAAATAGTATTTTTAGATGTTTCATTATGTGTGAAACAATCTTATATTATAACGGCGTAGGTGCATTTTATAATGTACAAGTCTTCTAGATATTTAATATCAAATTTATCAGAATCCTGAATCTTTTTTCATGATTCAATTTATTAGAAAGTTGAAATACCCTTACTATCGGCCACCGTTGTAATCTTTGGCGAGTAATTTCTCTGGGGATGTTCTATATTTTAATACACTGCCTGTTAGACCGCTACATGCTGACGCAAGTCCGATAACCCCTGACCGGTCCGCCATAGAATCACGTGAAGTACTTATCAACCTCTTTAACCGACGATAAAATGTATTTACCGCGTGATAAATATGTCAAATACACTTACTTGTGTGGTCAGAAAACGGAGAATTATTATAGGGGGAAAATCTTATAATATCTTTATTTTAAAAAGGCGAAAGTTTGGTTGGCAGTTTAGGTATTCTTTTTTTTATCAAATTCGATGACGCTTTGTTTGCGGTTTCTTTTAATAACTGTTGTTTTTCTAGAATTTATTACTGTAATTTTCTTTTTTTTTTTGCTAAACAAAAATGCTATCAACATTTCTCCGTTGCAGCCATCAGATAAAGTTTTTTTTGCGCAATATATTTTATTTTTTCTCGGGGGTTCTTGATTGTATTTTCATCCCTAACTAATTATCAAGAGGTTAAAAATAAAACGCTACTATCTCCCTTTTCCTTGGTTCGCCAAGATAATATTCTCCAAGTAGTTGTAAATTCTTTAAGGATGTTGGCAACCTTATTATTTGGAAAGCAACATTATAAATTGTGGCTTAATTTTAAGTGGCCTTTTTGCTCGTTGAATGTAAGCGGTAAATGTTGCTCGGTATCTTCATTTATTCATTAATGTCACAGCGGATTTCACGCCCGCTAGAGCCACATTTTTATTGCGCTGAATACGGCCAAAAAGGAACAATAATTTATTTAGAACGGAACCAAGATTATACACAATATCTCGTTATATCACCAGGTAACAATATTATTGCTTATTTGACATCCGTCCAACGTTTTATTAGTTTTTAATGTGAAATAATAAAGCTGTCGACATATTTTCTGATTGTGATCTTGTTACATTTGTTTTTCACTATTTTATGACCATTGGAATAATTCCTCATTATACAGTAAGAATTGGTCGGTTAGAGGAAAAGGAAGAAGTTTTCATCTGGTATATGATTATGAGCAGGAGTCCACCAAAATACATTGGCAACAGAGTGCAAGCGCTTCAGAGGTCGACCTAAGCGCGGTAGACCTAAGCGCAGTTTGTGCAAAGAGGTTGGCAGAGACAAGCGGACCTGCGTTGTCTCCCTGAAGGCCGCACAGAAATCTGAGTGGCAATGAAAAACCGCAACTCAACTACATAATTTCTTGGTAAGTATATTTATAATTGCAAGGAAGAAGAAAAGACAGATTGATAGATACCTACTTGCGATTGTACCAAATAAATAACACATATGTTAAAAAAAAAGTCTATGCGTTCATTTAAACCACCAAACTTATACAAAGGTTTAAATATCTGAAAAGCAAGCCTGTTGCTTGCGCTCATCCAAACACTTTTATTATTTTACTAAATGACCATTATTTTGAATAACTTGTGATGTGATGTACTATATACCATCAAATAAATCAATCAAATCTCCCTTTGAACTCCACTTAGGAGCATAGGGAGGCAACAAGAGCTCTCCATTGCGCTGTATACCATACTGTATACCATACGATAAATAAATAAATATACAAAGGTTTGTTAATCACTCATAAAATCCATAAGGGAGATACCTGTTAATGGTAAACTGAAGATCTATGTTTATTTTTCATGTTTTTTGTTTTGTTTGTGTTTAAGTGTATACTGTTGGTTTCTCTAATAAAAATAAATACATTAATAATAATTAAACTTTTCTGTGATCGTTGAATCATACCGAGACAGGTTTATTTTGAATCCATTTGCCGGTCATATAAAAATATCTTTGAGGAAGAGCTTTGTGTCGTAAAAGGTAAAATGGCCAGCACAGGGCGTCGATTCCATGACCCTCGGTACAACATATAAAGGTTTTCATCAAAACCACAAGACAATTGACTATGAATTTGTAGCCATGATAATAATTCTTATTTTATCCATCCTTTATTCATTTCACATTCTAAACCTCTGCCATATAATTGGGGAAGAAAAAATAATATATTTCTTACGACATTGTATTATTTAATTGAGGGGGATACGTACGATTTGAAAAAGTTATAATTCTGGTAATAAAACAAATTTTATTTATACATAAATATATTTAATGTTTCAAGAGTTCCTCCTAAGATATTTATGTGCCCCTCATTCCTCCCCGAGCCCTCCCTCCCTCCCAACCAACAGCCGCTACTCGAGTGACGAAAGGCATTAAAGTTAGCAAATTACAGTGTTTCCTAGATAATGTGAGTTTATTGCCTCGCTCAAGCCTCATTGGACAAGATGCCATTAGTGCGTTATCGTGATGACGCGGAAAACCCGGAAAATATTTTGTTGGCTATTTATTTTATACGGAAAATATTCGCGGCGCGCACACACAGTGTAATAAATAACATCTCTATAGTGTCAGTATTAAACGTAAAACTAGGATAGCAATGTGATGCTTTCCTACGCAACTCCTTGTAATTGAATCTCCCTTAGGTATAGGAATGACACCGAGAAGAGAGCAGCTAATATTATTTTTTCTAAGAAAATGACAATTTTGAACTTACAACTTGACAAAGTTTCTCACTGTCCTTGTTGTGGTTTTGAAACGTGAGATACCTATCTCGAATCTTCTATTGTGTGATTTTAATGCATGTGCAATTAATTCTTATTACTAAAACTGTGATCTACGCCTGGAATTTTTTTTATCTGAACTATGTGTACATAATTAAAGTCAATCATACTCTTATAAAATAATGATAGGTATACCTACAGACATTATTCAGTAGACAATAATATGCATTTCGATAATCTGACTTAACATGGGTACTAAATGGGTGACACATGTAAACAATTTTAGCAAATATTTAGTAACGTAACTGATGCATATTACTTTTGCCTCAGTTTTACATAATCATATTCATTTTTCTTAGATTCTAGTATGATTCTGGTTAGGTTATCAGTTTCCTTGTATTTTCAATGGAACTCATGATTCGGTATTTGATATTTTTCCTTGAGAGTAGAGAATAGCAGACAGACTTCCTTCTTTACGTTGAAGCGGATTTTTTAGCTCTTCAGACAAATTGCCAGACGAGATGATGACAGCCTGAAAAATGTGCATTTCTTGTTGGTTTTGAAGGATCTAGCTAGAGGCAGAGAGAGAGTACCCACTAGATGGGCAGACCAAATGAGGGATGCTGCGGACACAACAGTTTGATGTTGGAGCAGTGCGGATGGCGAAGTGTCCGGAGAGGTGGAGGACAATCAAACATGGTGTTAGGTCACGACCCTCAGCTATGAGGAAAAACGACAATGATGATGATGATTTTTCGACCGTAATTACTCGAAATAACTTCTTGGGTAGTTGATGGTACAAAAACAGAACGTTCTGTTTAATATCAAAATCTCAATTGCCGTTAAATAAAATCTATTTATTTTAAATTTGTAGTAAGTACTTAATACTATTTTCCGGTATGTATTATTGTATAATATTATGAATCTCCCAATAAATTATTGTTGTTATTAGGAGGTTTATTTTCACACATCCTTGTATGTTTAAGAGAACGCATCACTCCCTCTCTCCTTATTCTCTTCTCGCAGCCGAAAACATAAATATTGCCTACTCAAAGAGAAACCTGTACAAGAATGGTTTTATAGCAGGTTTGTAAACATTATTACCATATTGAATACGCAAATAAAAAAAAAAAATAAAATACCACCGCGGCTCCAGCGAGGGCGCGTATAACTTTTTGTTGCTTTTCAAAAAATAAACGGATGTATAAAAAATCTTGTAGTGTCGAGGAAATTCATTCGAATTTATTCAAAATTTATTCCATGTAAGCGATACAATGCTGGGTCGTGCTTCTATTTATTTTCGTTTCGTGTATTTTTTCTTCTTCGAAGGTATTAATTTTAAAATCGCAACGGGACGACACGAAAAAAACGCCTGGCTTTTAAGGGATTTCGAAAACTCGAATTCTTCGCAACGTCAGAAAGTGATTTCCATTATAAGCGCTCTGAACAAATGGCAATTTCCATCATATCTAGCATACACCTCGCTCTCTACCGCGGACGATGTTATTAGCTTGTCTCGTTTTATACGAATGCATATTGCATAGATCGTTTGAAAAAAAAGTATAGTACCTAAACGCCCCTATATTATATTAAGAGCAATATTACATTCCAATCTGACAGATATTGAGTTTATATTCAAATCAACTTTAATTTCCACATTTTTCAATGACGTCGAACGTTTTTTTTTTGTATGTTTACTAAGTGCCTAGTGGCATCAAATTGTATTTAATACACTCTAGGAAAGGAAGGATAAGTTATTTTCTTCTTCGCCTTAGCATAAGTCCCATTTTCATGGAGTTAACTGTCCTCTATTATAGTTATAGTCCTTCTGCCCACCGCGCCGTTTCTTGTTCTTTCCTCTGTCTACCTGGTCTTCTGGGCATCCTTTCTTTGTTCATGGTCTTTCCATCTTTTTTTTTGTTCATTTTAATACAATTTCGACATCTTTCACATAACGAAACCCTTGTGTTGTGAATGTGGAAATGGTTGGAACCGGGATCTTTTCGTGATGTTTTTCTTGTAGAAATATGACGACGTGTCTGTTTTACATACAATAAGTGTGTCTTTGAAACCGTCACAGATATGACAATTTTGATTCTAACCAACTTTGTAACACGACCAGGTTAATAGATTGATTTTTTTTTTAATTTTATTTAAATTATTCAAAGACTCGTTAGGGAATAATAGTCTTAGCATTTTACATTTACCTCTAGATTGATAAAGATTCCATGTTGAATATCTATGTTATAAGAATGAAATGTACCTATAAATAATTCTATAGGCGCTTCTAAATTCATGTTTTCGTTGAAGAATTATAAATTCTTTCCAAGCAACAATAGGTTAGGTAATCTAACAAGGTTGAAATTTGAAACCTGCTTGTTTGTTTGGAAGACATTTGAATTTCATTGTTTGTTTCGTAATCTAATTCCAAGTGTATTCCCAGGATAGCAACAATGGTTGTGGCTACGCATATTGGTAACACTCAACTGAATAAAGTAAAATGCCACGCGCTCCATACTTTGTATCCAGCAGCCTTTCTTATTTTGAATTCCCCGCATCAAGCAATGCGGCGCGTCGAATTTCTTACCGCTTTTCCTGCCAGAATCTACTTAGAATGGAATTTAAAGGAAAGTACCTACTTTCTCGGTTTGATACGCACAAATTTTAAGTATACGAAAGCGCGTGGGTGTATGTATCTCCTTGTGGAACGCAAATAATATGTTGGTTGATATCTTCTTAAAATATGTACGCTGGAACGTGCACAAGCTCGGTGGTGTCGCTGTGTATCTTTCGGGTGGAGGAATACACTATACTCCTATTTATTTACATAACAATGTACGTAGTACCTTCTTAAAAAAGTCAGCCACACAGCAAACCAACCTCCTTTTATTATATAGGTAAGACTCACTGCATCAATACGAGCGGTTAAGTTGGTAGGCGCTGAAGTTCTTTCAGTGTTGCACAAGGAACTCTTCGATAAGAGTCTCCTTAGGCTTGTTTTACAAAAATCAAAGCCAGTATAAGAGAGAAATGTCCCTAACGAATCCGACATTAAATGTTTCAAATTTTGTTATCAACTTAATTTACATGAAATTATTGGCATGTTTTAATTTCTCAGAGTTAAACACAATGGTAAAAATATAATTCGGATAAAATTCAATAAAAAAGATGTGTGGCTAGGATCATAGAGGTGAAAAATTTAACATTCAGTTACAATTATATCTGCATGCAAAACTCTCTAAAGATTCGAGTACATAACTCTATTGAGAGATTCTACACAGTCACTGCAACTCCTCAATAATAATTATTACTGACGGAATGAAACTAAATACCTACCTACTTATAATGTTTCGAAAATTAATGTTTGAAACATAATTTTCAACAGTATAGATACGTATGTATGTATATTGGATGCGTCTTTATGTGGCTTGGTGTGAACCTTCCTTAAGTTCCATCAAGTCATAACTTCCTACCTGATTATTGTTCCAATCCTTAATTACCCTTGTGACAATATTGGAGCAATATTCAGTTCCTCTGAATAACTCGCCGCATACGCATCATCATTGAATCATATTATCAACCGCATCAAACAAATAATCTTAAATAATCATAATAAAAATAAACACGAGCTCGTGCCGGATTAATCCATAAAATTAAATCATTTAAAATAAAAAGTGTAGTTCAAACTAGTGTGAGGAGAGCAAGAAAAACAAGGGTAAGTCCATATATCTTTCCTCCTCCTTTGTGATCTCACACCGAAGCCATTAAGGCGTATCATACTCTTTTCATATTGAGAGAAGAACACGCAAATTCTATTCACCAATCGATCGCAATCTACCAGAGCAATCCTAAATCCTATCTACAGTCCACGAAACTAACGAACCAGCGCCAACATATATGTTATGTCGATCAGTTTCGTAAAACTATGGAAAATTAATTTAATTAAAACTTTGGGGTCTATTTGTACAACAAATCAAATCAAATCAAAACTCCCTTTGAACTCCACCCAGGAGCATAGGGAGGCAACAAGAGCTCTCCACTGCGCTCGATCTTGCGCAATGCTTATGACCTCCTCCCACACAAAGTCCATTTCCCTCAGCTCTGCCTCGAAGGAACGGAACACGGTATGGGAGGGTCTTTCACGTCTTCGAGACCCTGACGGGAGGAAAACCAGTGCTCTCCTCGGCCAACTGTCATTCGACATCCTCAACACACGTCCCAGCCATGCCCAGTTCCTATCCGTAATGGTGGAAGTGATGGGCCTGCGCTGGGTGCGCCGACGTATAACGTCGTTCGTAATGCGGTGGTACCATCTTATACCCAAAATTCTCCTGAGGCACTTCGTTTCGAATGCTGATAATTTTTGTGCCTGGGCTTTGGTCAGGTGCCAGGACTCACACCCATACAGGAGAATGGGCAACACACACGCATCAAACAGTTTACATTTCGTCTCGACACTAAACGCCGACGCCTTCCATATTCTGGTCATGTTGTTAAAGGCGCCACTTGCAATACCGATACGTATCGGGAACTCAGCCCCGAGGTCACCAGTGGTGGTAATGGTTGCTCGTAGGTACTTTATCCACCCGGAAGACCTGGTGGCCATCGATGGTTATCGGTAGCTGTTTATCGGGGCAGGCACAACAGATAATTTTATCTTTATTTCGATTAATAAAAAGAATATAAAATTGCATCATACAATTTGATAGGAGTTACTAGAATGGTATCGTTAAAAAATGCAGAATTTTCTTTCCATATATTCCTTACATCGGACGCTTCGCACCCGTTTATTGTTTAACAAAAATACAAAAATTTTATACCTACCAAAATATTCTTAAAAAAATTTATTCTAACAAATCAAAAAGAAAAAAATCACGATGTTTATTTTGATTGACGGATTGTAAAGAGAAATGAATTTCTCGTGGCTTTTTTATATTCACGTTGACAATATTTCAATCTTGATCATAACGTATGAAAATGTAATAATATTTCGTCTACATAGCATGCAGCAGCTAGTCATGTAACTACACACACGTTATTATTTTTCCGTTACCACGTATTAAATATTCAGCCCGGTGTACAATGTTGAACAAACATGCCTTTATTAATTTTTGATAAGAACGTGTTGACAAACATATTTTTTGTTGTATGAAACGTATGATGTACCCCACCACTGGTGTGCATAGTTATAGGTACAAATCTCACACCATTTTTAAGGAAATACTTCAAGTCTGTGAATGAATGGGGGTTTTCAGATTCTTAGACTAAATGTGAACATATTATGTTATTAATCAACAAATAAAAAAATATGATGAAAAAGTAGGTAGGTATACCTATCTATTTCTAGACATGATGACAAAAAGTTCCTAAACGAAATTGAAAGGCGGGTCTCACCGACTTATCTCACAACCATGATTAATATTGACATCTGTCCGACTGACCTGCGGTCAGCCTTTAATTGTGCAAAAAATGTCAAAGTCGTATATTTTTTTATCGATCTCTCCAGAAATACTAATAATTACGGTTATGAATGCACATGTTTATGATTTTGATGAATGGAAGCAGTCTGAAAGCTTATAAAATACTTCTAAAATATACAAAACAGACTCTAGATCTGGTTGGGGGTGGGAGGGGCAAAACTAATCTGTGTTTTTTTCATAGCATATCATTTCTTGATTTCAACCACTTTGTGAGCCTCTGACAGAGCTAAAGACCCAACTAATCAATCTGATGTTTAAATATATTATTAACTAGCTTATACCCGTCATGCTTTACGTTTTTGATTCCGATTGTCAGGCTTGATCGGTAGGTAATTAAACAGGTTCTAGTCTAGCTACCCATTGCTTAACAGACCTCTATAACTGACATGAGCACAGAAAAAGAAGAATGACACTTTTACATTTCATAAAAAGAGAGAAGAATGATACTTTTAATGTTTATAAAATAGAAAGAAGAAAATTATAGTCTGCTACCCACATGGAAAAAAAAAACTCCATGTTAATATGTTACATCTCACACTTGATTCAATTTCACTGTTCAATCGAAGGGTAAAAAAATATTTTAATAATAATATTATACGAACCTACCTACATAATTTGCAAGTTTTACTCTCTCTATGGTTTGAATCTTAGCTACATCCCTCCATGTGTGGAATGGTACAAATTTTAGGTGATTGACTAATGATGAAGGCAGCTGTTTTACCGACCCAAATAATATTATACGAACCTACCTACATAGTTTGCAAGTTTTACTCTCTCTATGGTTTGAATCTTAGCTACATTCCCTACAACCTCTATGTGTGATAAAGGCAGCTGTTTTACCGACCTTATATGTCACTAAAAAATGACAAACTTCAAAATGGAGGTATTATTTTGCAAATGTTTTCATTAAATCTTTATTTATTGAGAATAATAAGATTTGAATAACATTTATATGTATAACAAATCAATCTCCAATTATTTTATTACATTTTCATACCGTAATACCAAGATTCCATTCAACGTTTACATGAGTAATTTTGTTTCCAAAAGATGGCTTACTATCTTTTTTGAAAAATTTGTATGAAGATCCTAAAAAAATTTAGTTTTTTAAATAGCTCTAAATATATTAAAGTTAATGTAGCATATTGTATTTAAGAACCTTCTCCGGCATTTTGCACGGCTCTGCTCAGATTCATATCTGACGTAGCTACGGTTCTGTGTTTTCGTATTTTCAGGAGAAGTCCTGCTTCGAACTCCTTACCCAAAAATAAATTGTCTAACAATAATTCTTCTGCAAATAAATAATAATAACGATTTTCTGCCTATAATTCGTTTACAACCTAGCCATAACAGCCATCTGATCGAAGCTATTTAATACAATAGGTACAGGATGCCAGCAAGTTAAGAAATAGAAAAGCAATGTCGCTACTCAAGAGAAAGTTTCACGGCATCTATGTAGGTATGGTATTTACCTATACTTTGTTTTTAATACTCGGTAACTAACGATAAAAATAAACATGAAATAACTAACTGTAGTTGAACATACAAAAATATTTTACAGTAGGAATTATTTAAAGATTAAGTTCCGTTGTTTTCTGAACAATCATTCTTTTCTTTTCAAACTCAAAAATGAGCAATCGCTTCTATTCAAATAACTGGGAGTAAAAGTTTTTAGGCATCCGTATTTTTAACAATCATACATAATATTATTGTTCTTACTATGGCATCATATTTCTATATCGAAGCTTCAATGCGGGAAGTGGTCATCAAAGTGCTTTTTCGTGTTTCCGAGTTGAACATAAAAAGTCTGCATACTTATCAGAGAATAATAATACCCAGTAGGTACTTTTTTTTAAAACTTACGTCCACTCAACGAGAGCCTACTCAGTAGGTATTATAAAGTTTTTCTCCGTCCGTCCGGCGCGGCGGCACGTTTGTATTTTTGTAAAACTTAAAAATGATATTTTGAATTCTCTTGTCTTCTTCCACTGCTACAAAGAATTTGTTTTGTTTTTAGCTTATAACTTTTTTGTATTCATATTACTTTGTTTTATCTTTGAGCTAGGTACTTTTTACTCATTATTCATTCTTTAATTTCGAAAATCTTTACGTCATATTACTTCGTTTATTATAATTTATGACATCATGTTTTAAAAATTTTGCATAAGATTTTGTTTCGATTAAAACATTTATTTGATAGAATTGAATGATTTAACTACTTTTTATGATAATTTTTGAAAGTGCTTACTTAACAGTAAATAAAAATAAAAAAAAAACAAGAAAAAAATGCCTGTTTTGAAAAACTTTTCATATTTTTTTTTCGTAAAAATGTTCAATTATTGTGTTTGATTGAATAACTAATGTGAAATTCATTTCAAGGTCGACAATGCGCTATGAATATACGATATGTCTTATGAATGACCTGTTTGATTAAGCAACTAAACTTCCTCTCAACTACATATTTCTTGCCTGCCCTCGAGTTTGGGGATCCCGAAAACCAGAAAAATCTACTATATTTAAACTAACAAAGACCTACCTATCATAATTATTCAAGTAAATAAAAATGTAGGTACCTCTGAAATTATCAACTAATTAACTATCAATATCCTAATTGTTGAATTGGATCTTTATTTAATAACTAGCAGCAAAACCTGTCGGATAACAGACATAGAAAAAAATCATTTATTTATATAGTAAAAATTTTATGTTCTTAACACACACTAATGTTGGACAGTATAGTCATGATAGAAACAATTCTGATCCTATATCAAGTCTTCTACAAACTCTACCTGATCATAATAATATAATTAAAGTACATACATAGATACACACTTGCTTTGTGACCACACTTTGGTGCAGAACGGGTCAACAAGACCCCTCCAGCGCGCTCAATTTTGCGCGTCTTAACAACCTATTCTCTCATCATGTCCAAATCCTTCAGATCTGATTATTAAATTACGGAAGGATGTATTTCTTATGTGTAGAGTTTCACTCACTTTGGCCTGTTTCACCAGTAAGAGGGTTCTGTACAAAAAGAAATACAACATGAGCAAGTGAAGGTGCTAGATTAAACTATGTTGTGTGCACATACATACATCAAAGAAGGCTTAAATTACAGAGCAAACCCTTAGTATTATCACACAACACAATCACGGACTAGTCGGTGGTGCTTTGTATTCGAGGAAAGTAAACTTCATGTGTGAGTTATTCAAACAACACGAACCATGTGCGGTGCCCCGTATTGATTCTCCGCCTGGGAACTAATAATTACATTTTACTACGATTATGTTGTGAGTACATACATACAAGGACGTATTTTACCAACCTAAGTCACAGCTATTTTTATAAGGAATACAATATCAGATTGTTCACCATGTCTTCGGAACCTAGACATAACTTAACAAATTACATAACATAAACCACATTCATTTTAAAACCTACGTATTATAATCGGTAAATAAAAAATACATAATATTATATACAAGGGGTTATCCGTCAACATGGCGAACTTCGTCACCCGTTTTTACGTTGATTGACGATTCGCCACGTAAATGATGGTTAGTAAAATTGTATTTCAATTTGCTGTCTTAGATCACTTTTCTATACCACTGAGGTGTGCATATCCTTTAACAAAAATAATGAAAATTCTTTTTTTCATGGAAAAAATGTTTGCAATACAAGAGGAAATAATTTAAAATCTTTCCTAAAATAATAGTGACACGATTAGAAGGCAGTAAATAATAATTATTGCTCTCCAATGTGAATAAGAACAACTATTATAATTATTGGAAATTTGGTATAACTGTCTCTCGTTGCCTGGGTGGTTGCCAGCCATATATTATGTGCCTGTAAAGTCCTTGCCTACACAAAATTGACAACTAACTAACGCGGTACCTGTAGCAACAGAAACGCACCATTACATAGATTTGTATGTGTGTGACCCGCGTAAATTTCTAGGTAGGGGGCGTTAATCGGTCATTCAATCAGTCAGCGTTATAGGCTATTCTCATATAGATTTTTAACTAGGATGGTAAAATTACCACATATTACTTCAGCTATAACAATGTTTTACATTTTAGTCGTTCTGAAATAGTAAGATATATAAGAGAATATATTGAATAGGTACAAGTAAAAAGACACGAATAGATGCAAAATGAATGCATGCGTGCGTGTTGTTAGCTATTTGTGCAGTCGAAACGTTGCTCTTTCGCATAAATTCATTTAGCTCAAATTGTCTATGGTTAGCCAAAACAAATAATGAATGCAAATTTGGCCTGGAAACATTTCACAAAGGCTGAAAGATACCAGACTACTGCGGTTTAAGACTTGTTTTAGTTGAACGTTACTCGATACCTTAGTAGATAAACGATATACCTATATATAATATGGGTACATATTTATATTATGAAAGTTTGTGATTTGCTTGAGAAAACAGGGTAAGTATTTGCGTATGTTTGAGAAGTCGATTCGTTGTTCTTTTGTAAACTAGTTTTTTTTTAAATTAACGAGTTTTTATAGTTTGGTTCACCAGCTTTGACTTTTGGTTAGATGTACCTACGATACGGGAGTATTTGATAATACTTACTAGTGGTCGACCAGTGCTCGAAATTCGACCATAACTTATTTAAATTTAAAAGTTTGAACATTATAAGGTTCCATTGTCAAAGACTGAGCGAGCGATATTTCACAATTCTTTCAGAAAACACTGACATGGCTAATTGTTAAATTTGAAATGTTGATATGAACAAAGTTTATTCTATTATTACTAATGCAAACAAAATAAATATATTCTCAATTTGACAACAGATAAACAAAAGAATATATGTGTCTGTGTCAAATACATCGAAGTGTGTGTGAGTATCAAATACATTACAGTAGTGTGCATACCTAATGTTTTTTTATTTATTTATTTAATCTTTTTTAAAAATTCGCAATTTTCGTAAATTGGTCACAAAATTTTTTTTATATGAGAGTAACGTTGATGTGCAACATCTCTATATGAACCTACCTGCTATGCACGTTTATATGTACCATTTATTGACATACAAAGTTATTTGTACAATTCTTTTATGAATGCGCTTACCCAAAGTGAACATAAATACGCTTTTGATATCTTTCACCGAAAGCAAAGCTTGTGTCGTGAAAGAGGAAGATGATTAATCGAACTCACAACTTTCGGTTTGAAAATTGGCGATAGTACAGTGAGCACAGATTCTTTACAAACTTTTGTATGCTAAAATATCCGCTCAAATGTTCATATGTCATTTCATTGTTAAAATAAACATAACAATAACTTTAACTTTCTTTTTTTTTTGTTTCAGGCGAGCTATTCTTAGCAACCCAGATCTCCTCCCCACAACACCGTGGAGGAACCTACTTGACAACGACTTCTGGGGGACCCCATTGACAGACAGTGGATCTCATGGATCATACCGACCACTGTGTGTTTTCACCTTCCGTATCAACTACCTATTGGGAGGTTTTCAGCCATGGGGATACCATCTGGTGAATGTGCTGCTGCATTGCCTGGCCACTGCTCTTGTAGTCAGAGTGGCGAGAGCCATCCTGCCACCGGCCCGAACAAAGATTGGCTCAGCCATCGCAGGACTCACCTTTGCCTCTCATCCTATCCACACGGAGGCTGTGGCAGGGGTTGTTGGAAGAGCGGACTTGGCAGCTTGTAACTTTTATTTATTAAGTTTTCTAGTTTACGTAGCGCACATTAAATTGAGGGATTCATCTAATTATTCTAACCAATTGAATTACAATAATATTACACTGAACGGGTGCTGCGTTCAAAGATGCCTTAGAATTAATGGCATTTCCCAGGTCAAGAAACCTCTTAAAAAATCAGTGAGGCATGCGACTAACGGCCATGTTGTAACTAATGGTTTCGTGGGAGAGAGTGATATATTACCTAGGAGCAAGGAGACCTTCTTTTATAACCCGGAAACTTACAATTACCACAACGTATTGTTCCACCTGATTGACAGCATTAGGAGGTGTAGCTGGTTTGGAAAGGTGGAAGAACTGAGTGCAAGCGGGGCCATTATTTGCGCTTTAAAGTTTTTCCTGTCTTGTGGAATAAGTACTTGGCAATTCAGAAGAAAATCCCTAACTAATATCAATAATAATAACAACAACAACACGATAAACGGAGATGTGAAAAGGAGTCACCACGGCGTGGATTCTATGAGCGTCGGCACTAGTTGTAACGGAGCAGTGACTAATGGTTTGTTAAACGGCGGTGCCAATCAAGCTAACGGAGTGTATCGACAGAACGGTCTGATTAACGGCTCTGTCAAATGTCATAATAACATGTTTGACGAGGGCAAAGTGGAGGCGAGTAATACGACTAGTGTAAATATTAATTGTTCTGCGGGTCGTGTGTGTGGCAAGTGTGGGGGCAGGGTTTGGGGGTGGAAATGTCACGGGGCCCTCTTGTGCTGCATCCTGCTGGCGGCCGCCGCCACGCTGAGCAAGGAGACGGGCATTACAGCTCTCGCTGCTTGTGCCCTGTACGACATGCTCAGAGCCGCTCAGGACGCCACCTGGAATAACAAGGTAACTATACTATATTTGAGTTATATTATTTTAATTGCTTCAATATAATTATTTCAGTCTCTTTATCGTTTCATCTAACCAGGTTTAACAAATAAACAAGATTTCTTTTATTTTAACATTTTGATTGATTAAAAACGAAAATCTATCCAATTAAATCGAATAATCGAGCTTCTCACATAACACGATTAAAGACGTAATGCGCGGGATACACAACAAACAAGCTGAAGGCATGTGCAATGTGCATTCTCACTGCTATCGGTTATAACAAAAGGATGAAGCAGTGAGTTGTTTAATTAAAGCAAAGTTGTGATGTTGTCACGTGAGGGTCTCTCTATAATGATGTTAGAGACTTGGGTAGGTACGTGCTTACACGGAATATTGTCACACTTGTATACGGACTAATTTTGTAGATACCTACCTCTTATGACAGGCAAAGTGCCTTTGTGCTCCCTGCCTTATGAAATTCATCATGCATAGAATTAATACTACAAAAGTCAGTACCTGCATACCGACTTAGGAGTATGATTGTTCTACGTCTACCTACTCATTTATTGAACTGACATTCGCAAAGACTACTTAAATGCTCCCTTTGTTTCTGTGATATGTTTTTTTTTATTATTTTATTGAAACACAGTCTTCATAATAAGTAGAGGCTACATTATTTACCTTGTATGTATAAATCTAATGAGTTGTGCATGTGTATTTCGTTTGAACTCGAGATAGGCTAGCGCTAGACCGACTTATTTTGGTTTCGAAATATTTCCATAAGCTCGGGGTATTTTTTAACATTGAGAAAACAGAAAAATTGCGAGTAAAATAAAAAAATAACAAAATTGATTTCGTAACAAGATCGTATTTTTTATTTATTTCGAGAATGTAGGCGATACAACGTCTATGTGATCCAATAATTTATAATTCACCTTCAATAAAAAACTTTGAAGAATTCCAAATAATTACTTAACCTATAAAACGACAGTATTTTTTTCATATTTAGGTAATCATAGGTACATACCAACTCTTAGATTGGTAATTGAATCAAAATGACAGAAACGCTCCATCATATTTGTCACACCAAACGTATATCAAATATTATTTTAGAATTTTGTTTGAAATTCATTTTATATGTCAAATAGAGTTTTTCCGGAGGTTTGTTTTTGTCAAGAGAGAATATCGCAAGAGTGATTGATTCTCAATGTAAATAGAACATACCTAGGATTTTAATCACGCTGAGAGGTATTTTTATTAGTTCAGCGAATTCTCCAGAGTAAATACAACGATACTTCAAGCACTACAACTACAGACACAATGTATACTGCTAACATTCCTCTTCGATGTACCTACATTAGTGTACCTTCAGTACATGGCTGGGGCGTTTTTGTAGAAACATAATATGCTACAAAGTACCTATCTCAAAAAAAATATTCATGTAGTAGGTATATCAATTTGGTTTAAATAATTCATTAATAACCGATGACATGGCTGTGAAAGGTGGAAATGGACGAAAAAAGAATTTAATGAAGTATAGGTAAATGCAGTAGAGATGAGAGCTCTTCGAAGAATAGGCAAGTGTAAAGGAAGTGCTGTCACAAATTCGAATGTCGATAAGTTGAGATGGTTTGGGCACGTGGAAATAATATTTTGTTGAATGACAAGGAGAATTTATAATGCTCAAAAGAAAGGTGTAAGGTGAGGCCGACCGAGAATGACGTGGATCGAACACATCGATTCCGTCCTCAAGGAAGGCCGGGAACATAATTTACTTATACTCTAAATCCAAATCCAAATTCCCTTATTGCCCCACTTAGGGGCATATGGAGGCAACAAGAGCTCTTATACTACGGCTACTTATCCTACGGAATATATTTTTTATACTTACGGAACATATAGGATAATATAGCCACCAGTACCTACATACTGGTAGCTATATCACATCTCTCTATTCTAGCCTGTATAGTGTATAATCTCTTATTTGCTTATTTACAACTGCTAATATCTTGAGACCTTGTATCTCTCGTCCGTATTCATTGATCAAATTTCACTATTATTTCTTAGGTCATCGAGCAATTCATTTATGATGACAACTTTTTTGTAAATGTCGTAGTACTTTGAGTTTTTCAAAATAAACGGATCAAACATCATGACATCAGCGGGTATAATATGGGGGAAATAATATAAATATCACAATATAACAACAGACATGACGTAGTCGTAACAGTTTTATGATCCTAATTTTATATGAAAAATTACACCTGGCTATAAAATGTATGGCGCTCGGGACAGCGATAACGGAGCAGTGAGGGTCTCCTCTGTAGCAGCATCCTGAGTCTTGAACATATTCTGTGATTGCCCGTAAAATATTAATTCCTTTTCATAGACACGCATAGATGTTGAGCTTCATTGCTGAACCTTCAACTTGATAAGTTAGTATGTTGTTATTCTTTTTATTGATCTTGTTCGTACAAAATTTGTATAACTTATATAGTAGAAATAAAGATAATATGTAATATATTTACTAATCGGTGCCTTGTTATTTTATGCAAAGGATTAGTAATTATGTATTCTATGATAAATTGCAAAAAAAAAACTCTTGTTTAAAAATCTCAGAATTTGTAAATAATATTGAGGCTTATTTTTGTTACGAGTATTAAATTTTCCTACCTTTGCCACGGTCTTCATCATCTTCCTTTTCGTCATTGATTGGCCTGGTGACCTGTTGTTCCTGCTGTATTGTCTTCTTAGGAAGCTGGCTGCCAGATATCCGTCAAGCGTTATGGTGATCGTTCTGGAAGTCTGTTTCCTGAAATGTATTATCCCCGGCAACTTTTGCGGCTCTTGTACCCTACATTTACAAGACATGCGATGTCTATTGACACTATTGAAATATCACCTCTTAAAAACATTCGAAAGTCGGACTAACAAAGCTTCAAGTAGTATTAATCTAAACCCATACTCTAGCCCACTGTACTCTATTTTTTACACTAAATAAATAATGAACTGTTTTTCATTTGATGTTTACCTTTGGTGGATTATTCGGATATTTATAGGTACGATTTATCGATGTCAGTCACATTTCGTTTAACATTTAAAAGGGGAGAAGCAGTAAAACGCAGGGTCGACCTGCTTGTCAGATGCTAATGTCTAGTGTCTTATTGTATGCGATGGTTGTCCGTCAAAACAAGGAAATCTGATAAGTTGCCGTAGTAGATAATATGCACTTTTTTCAAACTCTGCAACCACATGATTGATGGTCTGTCCGTCGACTCCACAGTCGCAGCCTTGGTGGACTGTGGAGCTTGGTCTTTGAAAGTATATTAGTACTACCTACTTAAGTATTTTTTTTCAATGGGTAGAAATGGGTAATCATATAAAAAAATACAAATACCTACCGTAAAAATGGTAAAGTAGGTTAGTTGGATTTCACAAAGTTACCACCGAAAACATAAGTAAATTGTTAAATGGTAAAGTAGTTTTCTAATGCGCCAGATTTCTAATCAAACCGTCCCGGGTTTGATTCCCGATCGAAACAGAAAATTATATTAAATGCGTTTTGCATTATGGAATTTATTTATTTTAACTAACTTTCTACTCAGGGTCTAAATTAGTCTCAAATCATACTGAAAAGACTGACTTAAAACAAATATTGGCAATATAATATATTATTTTTTGCTTATGGAGGAATGCTGTGTCTTGTGTTGTGTTGTTTAATTGAGTATTGTATTTTAAATGTATATTTATTAATTAAACAAAAATAAAAAATATATATATTTTAAAAAAGTAAGTGTAAAAAAAACATCTTAAAGATTATAAGTTGCTAAAATATAAATTGCAGTAAGTATGTAAACAAAGAATCCAATATTGGAATTGTATAAAATCGGATTCTTTTATTACTTGGAAGCCTACCGTCATGTAATTACCAGCACTTAATGTCATTAACATCGACCACTAAAAGCATTTCCCAATAAAAGTGAACATCAACATGCAGCGGAGTCTTTTGTTTCTAGCTAGCTTACGGCGTATCTCCGTATACGGCTGGATGCCCGGCGTCGTTAGTGGGACGGTTATTGTTATTTTTATTGGGATTCCTTTATGCGAACCTTTAAGTGACTTTAGGTTTGATACGAACCTTTAACTCACTTAACGTTTTCAAACCATCGAACCCCCTAACATCGGCAATCATTACTTGTACCTACTTAGTACATCGATAGAGATTAGATTTTTGTCAACACAGTGTTTATACCATTATTGCAAAGGAAAATACTATGGTATTATTTGGAAGTCAAATTATTCGCACATCCTTACAATAATTATTGATGTACACGCTAAGCCTAGAGATCTGAAGTGAGGTATCTACCAAAGAAACTGGCTTTAATCCTTGTAGGAGCTTGATCCTGTATAAACAAAGGCTTTATTGCTTTGAAGGAAAACATAGAATGCTTCATTATACACAATAGTAATCTCATAAGATAAGATAACAATATGCCAGTATGTTATGAACAGATGCAAAAAGTCATTTTCAGAATTCAATTATACATGAGAAGGTTTCATATGTATTAACTTATATTATGAATGTTTAAAAAATATGTGTTTTTAACTTCCATAATATCATTATTAAAATGTAATAAGTACTCATTCTTAACAGCTTACCTTACTTACTAAATCCACGTTCGTTCTCAGTGTGGAGCATGTGGACGCCAAGAAGTTCCTCCAAGCCTCTCTACCTTGCGCCAGTTTCACAGCTTCATTCCAGTTTAGTTTAGTGAATGCCCGCTTGATTGTTAATTTCGGTCTACCTCGCCTTCTTGACATGTCATGATTGTAGAAAAGACTTGCATATTCAAGACTCTCAGGGGACATGTGGAGAACATGGCCAAGCCAGCTCAATCTGTGATTCTGGATTACCGGGGTGATTGACTGTTGTGCTGTTCTGGCGTTTACGGTCTCATTTGAGACATAGTACAGCAATATGGTTTCCAAAAAAACAAATCCACCAGAGATGCCATGACAGCGCTCACGGAAAGAATACTGCGTGCCTTCGATGAAGGATGCGACACGTATGGCATCTTTTGTGACTTATCTAAAGCATTCGACTGTGTTGATCACCGCATATTGAGTATCAAACTTGAACATTATGGGATCCGCGACAGTGAAAAGAAGTTTTTTGAATCATATCTAAGCGAAAGAAATCAAATAACTGAAATAAAAAATGTAAGATCCGAAATGACCAAAATTAAATATGGTGTCCCCTAAGGTTCTGTTCTAGGACCACTATTATTCCTTTTATACATAAATGACCTTCCAGAAAGTGTAAAGGATAAAGGTGACATAATTATGTATGCTGACGATACGTCACTTCTGGTGAAAGATAAAGATAAAAATAATGATCACCGTGTTGCTGGAAATGTAGTCAAAATTATAGATGACGTAACCAAATGGTTTAATGACAACAACCTTGTACTTAATAAGACGAAAACAAATGCGATGTGTTTCTCTCTGAGGCCGAAAAAATGTGACTCGGCCCAAACAGCCTTAACTGACATATCAATAAATACCGCGAATGAATGCAAATTTTTAGGAGTAACCATAGATAACAAATTACAATGGTCATCGCATATTGAGCAGCTTTGTGGTAGATTGGGATCTGCTGTTTTCGCTATAAAAAAAATTAAAGACATATGTGATATAAAAACAGCGAAAACAGTATATTTCTCATACTTTCATTCGGTAATGACCTATGGAGTGTTGGTTTGGGGGGGCGGGGCGGGTTTCTCCAGAGTGTTTATTCTCCAAAAACGCGCAATAAGGGCAATATTGGGAATGCAGCCGAGGGACACTTGCCGAAATGCCTTTAAAGACCTGGGCATAATAACATTGGCGTGCGCATATATACAGGAATGTGTGTTGTTTGCTCGGAGAAATCTGATAAACACACCCCTTAACTCGCATCACCATGCATACGAGACTAGGCGCGGGGATGAGATCCGACCCGTCCAACACCGACTTACCAAATTGTCCCGGAGTTTTGTGTGCAATAGTGTAAGACTGTATAACAAGCTGCCTCAAAGCATCAAATCTCTCGAGGACGAAGCTTTTCGGAGAGAAATAAAATCGTATCTTGTTGAAAAATCCTTCTACTCAGTCGACGAAATGTTAAATTGATATGTAATAAGTGGAATGAATCTGTTTGTATTATGTTGTCCTGGGCCACCCAGTCTATAATAACACCTCCTCCCCTCTAAAACATTAAACATTTTTAAAAGCAAAAAACATTTATTTTTTGATTATTGCTATTATTGTTTTATTATTTTTGTACTGACGAATGCATTAGTGGCCCTTTACACCACGCAGGATTTATGTTATTCTCTTATTTAAGCCCTTATTTTGTACTTAGTGTGAAACTATAAAATTTTGTATTGTGTATTATTTGTTGACAATTCCGAGTGCCCTATGGGGCCTATGGACAATAAAGAATTTGAATTTTGAGTGCCGAACATTAGGTTCGTTTTGAATTTCTTTCTACAATTTTCAGGCTTTATTGGGTCTTAATAGCGGCGTTCAATAATTTAGAAATTTTAGAAAAATGTGTTGCCAACTTGCCCGGATAGATTTTATGCCATCCATGATGAATGGATATTTATTTATTTTTAATTTTCACACTATGTGAAACATTTTTCCAACGTAGTAATTATTCATCAAACCATTCTTAAAATTGTAGCAACCCAGAGCTTTAATATGGTTTGGAATAGTTTGAAAACCACATACGGTATAGAACTCCGAATGTGAATACTGGCATCTTTGAACTTTCTAAATAAACTGCAGGTACATATTTTGCTTGATCTTCAGTAAGATCATCACACAATAATGGTATTTGTTAAACTTATTATTTGTTAATTGGCGATGCTGATTTTTTTATGTTGTAATAAATTGTTCACAATAATAATTAATCGTAGGTGTTGCTAAATCCTTATTCTAATAATTATAACTTAAGTCCGCACGTACGCACTTCACATTTTCGTTTCGAATCGTTTTTTAAATTCAACAAAACTTGATAAAAAGCAAATGAGAAATAAAATACTGAAAGAAACTTTATCAAATCTGTGAATAAAATGAGCAAAAACTTTTATTCTTTTTTAAAGAAATCATAAATACTTTATTATAAGTTTCCTCCGTAAACTTGGAAGGAACATCGTATCGAACGGCAAACTCGTCCGATAGTATCTCTCTATACATTGTGGAGTACATACTTTCCGATAATAGGCGTTCCTATCCTTGCCTCCTCACTTCATAAACATTAGGTACATCTAATTGTCGAGATGAAATACTGAGAAGTTCTCATTCGTACTTTCTACATATTTCAAGTAAACAATTGTGTTTGTTATTTTAATACCTGTGCCTTATTTTGCACCAAATCAAATAACAATAAGCTCCTAATTGAATGATCAATGACCTTCAATATAAATAATTTATTACACTTATTAAGTGACAAAGTTACATCTTCGTTTGCTGTGTTTTTGAAATACTCATAATATCCTTTTGGCTGTTCATAATCTGTTATGGATCAATTCGTGTCTTTAAGTTCAACAACATTAAGTTCTTAATAAAATTAACGAATTTAACGTGCATTCTTGTTTGAATTATTTAAATAATGTAATTTAAATCAAACAATTGATTTGTTATTCCACAAACTATTTAATACACAGTCATCTGTGACCATGCAGGACCTGTGCCCGTGAAACTTAGTAAGGTATTCAATAATTTGTGGGATAACAAATTAATAATTGTTTTATTTAAATTACAAATAGGTAGGTATTGAGTTTGTTTTGATTTTTTTTTTCAATATCGCATCCCAACTATGTACTAATCTATGAAGCAGCTTCATGCTTTATCTTTAGTCTTAATCCATGATCATTACAAATATAATAATGACTCCTAAAGATGGGGTTGTCACGATCATCATGATTTACACCATTTTTCTTCTTTTTTTTTCATCAACCATTTTTTTTATCTCCCGCATTATTTTCTATAAACTTTTAAAAAATGTATATTGCAGCTCTATGCACAAACTCAATTCGTTTTAGAAAATTGAGAAACACAGATCATTTAAGAAAAAAAAAACACGCATTTGACACGATATAACCGTATTACCGTTTCGTTTAACTGTAAAGAACTTGTGCATGGGTTGTGCCTAACAAATCTTCATAAGTAGGTACATATGGAATAGGGTGTTCTCAAAGTAATCTCGTTTTGAAAAATTAAGGGTGTCACATCAAAAAGTTGGCAAACCTTTCCAACTCGCTTTTCTCCTCTCCTCTAAATTGACATTTAAAATATGCAAGAAGTTCATGTTCCGAAATTTTATGATAACTTATAATGATGTTCCTAACTACCTACACTCAGAAAAAAATATTGTTGGGTGTAACAAAAAAACTTTGATCCCACACAGCCGTATATAGCGTATAGTCGATGAAACAATGTTTTTATTGTTAAATTGCTATTGTTAACGTAACAACATTTTCTAAAACAAAGTACAGTTGTTACACTGACAAAATTAATGTTGTTACCCTGTCAATTTTATTTTGTATCTGCACCAACTCAACTCTATTCCATCAACAAATTGACTTTGTGCTTGCACCTACATTCTCCTGTTATCCTAACAAAGTAATGTTGTTATTGCAAATATTTGGCTTTTGATCCAGAAACAAGTTTAAGTTATTGCAGTAACAAATTAACTTTGTATCTGCACCAACTCAACTCTATTCCATCAACAAACTGACTTTGTGCTTGCACCTACATTCTCCTGTTATCCTAACAAAGTAATGTTGTTATTGCAAATATTTGGCTTTTGTTCCAGAAACAAATTAACTTTGTATCTGCAACTACTCTTTATTTTAGGGCTACCCCTTATTCGTCAGCACGGATATGCATTTTCCAGTAAGCCTTTCCCTATCTTCGTAAAATAGGGAAAGACTTACTGGAAAATGCAATCCGTACTGACAAGAGTGTAGCCCTAAAAAAAGAATAGTTAACTTTAAGTCATCAAAGGTTGCTCTTCCGTCAAGATTATTTGGTTATCAAAAATCAGCAATTGACATGCACATTCAGTACGTAGTAATGAATAGAAACGCTTAATAATAACTCCTATCGTAGCACATATACACACTCTGCTGATTTCCAATAACTAAAGAATCCTGAAGGATTAACCAACGTTGATAAATCAATAAAAAAGAACAATAACTTATCAGAATATAAGGGACATATAATAACAATTTAAAACAAAAGAAAATTTTAAGCATATTTATAATCAACAAATTTATTCATTATATAAAACACAAGTTACAAAAATATTATCTTATCTTGAACATAATATGTAATGCAAGTTATATCAAACATTTATTTAAAAGTTACATACTTAAAAAGTACTAGTTAAAGAATCCTGAAGGATGAGTAATGTCAATTAAAAACAAAGGCGGCTCAAATTTAAGACAAAAAAAATTAAATAAAATAAAAATAACATTTTTAAGTAGAGACACAAATTTACTCAATATATTATATAATCACATGACAGGCAGAGCTGTTCCGAGTACAGGAAAAAAATACTCGAGTACTGAGTACAAGTACTGCACACAAATATACTCGGAGTACAAGTACAAGTACTCAGATCGAAGTACTCGAGTACAAAATACCGAGTACAAGTACCGAGTACATGAAAGATTAATTAAACGCAAATCTTTTATAAACCTCTAACAACTTTGCGCATGTTTCAAAACATAATGTAATCGCGAGCAATTGAATCGATCATTACAACAAACTGCATGAAATAAAAAATTTACAAAAAAAAGTGTATAACTATAATATTATTACATTAAAAAAATGGGTAAATAACGCCTCCACGTGGTGCACCCCCGGGCAACGTTATAACGGCAAAATTCTATCAATAAGGAAGAGAGAAAGCAGATAAACCAAAGAGGATTGAATTAAAAACAAGAAAATAGAATATGGTATGGTAAATGATACAAATCGCAAAAACAGCTCTCCTCTGGGCAATAAGACAAGAGACCTTGGAAAAAATAGAAGATAGAAGAAATAAGTATGTAGTTCTAAGACCGAATATCTGACAAAACTGACAAAAGAGCTATGTATTGATGTTATACTGCTACAGGAAACCCACACAGCAAACTTAAACCAACTCACCACCAGAGGTACCTACGGTTCCCGGTTTCAACCTAGCTGGCGCTGTCCACGGCGTGGCCACCAACGTACCTACGCGACGGCCTGATTTGGATTTGAAAAACATTGTTTTAAATCAGGTAATGTGTCCTTGGTCACCAGTCACCATCAAAATAGGACACAAAAGTCGTCAACGTTTACAAACCTGATAGATTCCAGTGGCTACCCACAGTCATTTCTTCAGCCCTCCCACATCCATCTGTCATAATGCGAGACTTTAATAATGGGAGCAATCACACCAACTGGGGATTTAGAACCAGATGGTGAGGACCTCACGGAATATATGGAGACTGAGAATCTTCACCTCGTTTATGATGCCAAAGACAGAGGCACCTTTTATCAGCTAGATGGAACGGCTACACCCAGGACTTGTGCTTGTCCTCGAAGGTCTCGCAATGGAACTTCCAAAATAACAAATGGGACATCTTCGCCGCCCATTTCGATGAGACATTGATGTCTCTCGTACCACTGCCTAATAACTACCATAAATTTATAACATCAGTTTCAGAGGCCGCCAAACAGTCTATACCATGAGGATATCGTAAAACATACATCCCGGATGGAAGGAACACTGCAAGAATCTCTACAACAGTTAATCCGTAAGGCATGATCCCTATTCCGTAAAATGTGGCAAATTAAACCACCGGACCGCACAGCAAAGATTTCAGCGAGCCTTGTTGCAAACAAAATAGTAGACAACGGCAGAGCGCCCGGAGACAAAACATTCCAACCTAAGGTTAAGGAACAGCTCCACACAGCACAAAGGACTGTCCAAACCGATCTACCCTGGTTGCTCCGTTCACTGAAACAGAGGTGACTTCAGCCGTTTAAACGTTAAAACAGCCGGAAAGGCTGCTGGGTCTGATGGCATGTTGCCTGGCTTATGCGGTGTTCACACGAGGCGATATAAGGCCAGACGATTTCGCTTGCATAAAAAAAATATCGCTCGGTCGCCCATTGATCGTCTGATGTGTTCACACGAGCCCACCGGCATACATTCAATCTGTCAGGTGCGCTGATAGTTTTAAAAATGGCGGACGTCGAGGTAGAAGTCACGCAGTAATTGGGGTTAGTTGAAAATATTGTTTTAGACGTTATAAGGAGACTCCTAATTGAGGAAAAATAAAAACAACGCATATATTGGGTGCGGAATTGGATTCTAAGGAGAAATAAATTTAGAGCAGTGCTGTCAACTGTCAAGAAACAGAACGTACGGACGCCGCGCATATCTGCGCATGCGTGCATTGTTCCACCAGATACAAAAGTTGAAGGGCGTTCAACTTGAGGCGATATCGCTTTCAACCATTTTTATCGCTTCAGATTTATCGACAATCTGTTCACACGGTTCAATTGGCTGGCGATATTTTAGTGTCCTGGCGATATTCGCCTCGTCTGATCACCGCATTACGGGCCTTATTTATTATTATTATTTTTTATTTGGTTCAACGGCCAACCGGCTTTTTACAATTTATATTTTAATATAGAGTTGTAGAGCACATTAGTACAAGGATAAATTAAAAAAAACTCACAATTAACATAATAATAATATAACGCTTTTCTCTACAAAGGTGTCAGTATTGCCGGCGGAACTTATTACTTGAGGTAATTTTTTCCAGTCAACCGGTACCGTCCAATTTGAGACAGGCCAACCCCAGGTAGAATTTTCAAGTGAAAAAACAATTACGAAAACTCTGACCCGGATGACTTCGGATCTGAAGTCCACGCCAGTACAACTAGGCTACCGAGGACAATTATTAACATAATAATGACTAATAAGAATACACTGCGAATATCCTTGCCGCGGGCCACCAGCCGAAAGAATTTAAAACATCTAAAGTGCAGAGCCTGAAAATTTCCGCAAGACCGTCTGCTTCAAGTTGCTTGAACATCTCATTCTCAACGTCTTCTTTTTGTTGTGTCTAAATACTACAAATTATGGGATTTAGTAGTATCGAAGTTCTGAATTTATTTTTTTATTTTTTTTATATATATTTTTTTACTATTCTATTCTATTCAACAGATTAGAGCCCATCATAAATCACAATTTTTTCATATAAATAATATACTTACTTCAGTTTTTACGTAAAGGAGCAATAGCAGAGCAGGATTTCAGACTATACTCTATAACTATAAGACTTATTTAGTTTTTGAAATAACCAATTCAATCATAATACACGGGTTTTAAAAACAACAATTTCGTCACCAACACTCTCGAATTAAAAACAAGAACCATACATTCACACTTTACCACTACCAATAACCACGACACCTAACAAGTCTCTACTTGCAATATAAATACAAATTACGTATCATAGTAGGTTTAACGTATTCCAATAAATCCAAAGATGTACTCGAGAACTTGAAATGTACTCGAGTACCTTTAATGTACTCGAGTACCTTTGATGTACTCGAGTACTTAGAATGTACTCGAGTACATTCAAAAGTACTCGAGTACATTCAAAGTACTCGAGTACATTTTAGGCTCAAAAACGTACCGAATACAAGTACAAGTACAGGTTTTAGAAATGTACTCGTGGACTGAGTACTGAGTACACCAAAAGTACTCAGAGTACAATCTACGAGTACTTGTACTCGAGTACCGCCCAGCTCTGATGACAGGTTACGAGGATATTATCTTATCTTGAACATTTGTAATACAAGTTGTATCAAATATTTATTTAAAAGTAATAAAAAAACATTTATTTTAAATCATTTAAAGAATCATTTGAAGTCTCAGGAGCTATCCCACATTAACGTCTACGAAATACCATGGACGGAATTCAGAACAAATCAGTACATATTAAACGAACTGAAAATTAAGGACCGACTGTCCACAGTGTGTATGAAACGTGTCCTACACTATTGTGGACATATTGCGCGAAGATATGATAATTTTGAAAAACTCTTCATTACTGGCAAAGTAGAGGGCGCTCTAATCTATTCGCATCCAGCGAGGCTGAAATGGAGGAACTGCTCAATAGAGTAGAGGAAGAAAGCCGAAGGCTGGGACTTAAGATTAACAAATCCAAGACGAAACTCATGATCGTAGACCGATTCAACACCCTACAAATGACAGGAGCGCTTTCGGACTTGGAAATGGTTGATAAGTTTATTTATCTGGGGTCCACTATTACCAACCAAGGTGAATGCGAAACCGAGATCAGGACAAGGATAGGCATGGCTAAAGGTGCGATGACCAGTCTCAACAAAATATGGAGAGACAGAAACATATCCAGAAACCTGAAGGTGAAGATTGTCCGTTCCCTTGTGTTCTCAATTTTCTTTTATGGAGTGGAGTCGTGGCTAGGGACAAAGACAGAATACGCTTTCGAGATGTGGTGCTGGAGGAGAATGCTGAGGATTCCCTGGACAGCAAGAAGAACAAACATCTCAATTCTTCAAGAACTCCGCATCACGGTTCGACTGTCGTCTCTCTGTCTCGAACAAATATTAAAGTTCTTTGGACATATAGCACGTAGAGGGGAGGACAGCCTTGAAAAGCTGATAATGGTTGGAAGAGCGCCAGGTACAAGACCACGGGGTAGATTGCCGATGCGCTGGACCGACCAAATAAAACAAAATATCCACGCGACGACACTTCATAGAGCCGTGCATCTGGCGGCGGACAGAACATCCTGGAGAGCAATGGTGCGAGAGAGAGTTCATGATGGCCACGATACTCAGCAATGAGGACGACGACTGGTAAGTAAGTAAGTAGGTAAGAGGGCGCTAGAGGAAGGGGTCGTGAACCGATGAGATGGAGCGACCAGGTGAAGGGAGAGACAGGATGGCCACTGCACGAGCCGCTGCAGATGACGCAAGACCGAGTGCATCGGAGAGCAAAGTAGCATTCATTGGGTGACGGTCACGATCCTCAGCATTGAGAGACCGACGAAGAGACTAATATTTCTTACTTAAAAAGTATAAGTGCAAACCTATATTTGCATTGAAGTGTGATTTTTTTACAGATGTACACGCAAAATTACATACTGCAATGGTTGTACATCACCATAAATAACGATTTAGGTGACAATGATCTTCTTTGTGTTATTAGTCGATTGTGTAAAAGCCCACTCGCTTGGATCACTTTACCTCCTAATACTTTGTAAGGCACGTAGTACAAGTCGCTACTTTCTCCCTTGAATAATTGCCAAGTGGGCCAATTTTGGTAAGCAGAACTGGCGCTGTGGGATGAACCAAATGTCGAGTTAAGGCGCCCAACGGACGCTCATCGGAGACCATAAAAGGTGTTGGTCGCTCAGGACAGCAGGACGGTGGCCATGGAAGTCGGAATCTGAAAATATTTAACCAACATTTAAAACAAATCTGGGGCAAATGATCTATTCAAATAAAATAATAGGTATATAAATAAATTACCATAAATAACGATTTAGGTGACAATGATCTTCTGTGTGTTATTAGTCGATTGTGTAAAAGCCCACTCGCTTGGATCACTTTACCTCCTAATACTTTGTAAGGCACGTAGTACAAGTCGCTACTTTCTCCCTTGAATAATTGCCAAGTGGGCCAATTTTGGTAAGCAGAACTGGCGCTGTGGGATGAACCAAATGTCGAGTTAAGGCGCCCAACGGACGCTCATCGGAGACCATAAAAGGTGTTGGTCGCTCAGGACAGCAGGACGGTGGCCATGGAAGTCGGAATCTGAAAATATTTAACCAACATTTAAAACAAATCTGGGGCAAATGATCTATTCAAATAAAATAATAGGTATATAAATAAATTACCATAAATAACGATTTAGGTGACAATGATCTTCTGTGTGTTATTAGTCGATTGTGTAAAAGCCCACTCGCTTGGATCACTTTACCTCCTAATACTTTGTAAGGCACGTAGTACAAGTCGCTACTTTCTCCCTTGAATAATTGCCAAGTGGGCCAATTTTGGTAAGCAGAACTGGCGCTGTGGGATGAACCAAATGTCGAGTTAAGGCGCCCAACGGACGCTCATCGGAGACCATAAAAGGTGTTGGTCGCTCAGGACAGCAGGACGGTGGCCATGGAAGTCGGAATCTGAAAATATTTAACCAACATTTAAAACAAATCTGGGGCAAATGATCTATTCAAATAAAATAATAGGTATATAAATAAATTACAACAACAAGTAAAAGTAACCAAGTAATTTTACATATAAGAATATGTGTATAATTATATTATATACATAGTAAGCGAGTTTATAGTAACACAAGTTTAAAATATTTATAGTTAATACACGTTTAAACTAACTTTATCTTCAAATCATATTTATTTATTTATTTATTTATTTAATAAGTTCACGGCACAAATGTGCCTTTAAACAAGATTAACCATATACAGCAACATACAATTATTAACAGCATACAATAAGCAAAAAGAACAATCCCAATGACAATAAATACATATACAACGCGATGAATAAAATAAAAAAAAAAAAATAAAATCAAATAATAAAAAAAAAATGCAAAACAAAGCCATCGCAATATAGCAAAAGAAAAGAATAAAAATAGGAACCTCGTTAAAATGACTATTTATAGATACAATGATGAACACAATATTAAAAACAACAATGATTCGCAATCAACAAACTTACAATAAATAAAATAGTAAAAAAATAATGATTAGTAATACACTTAAGAGCAACGGAATAAATAAAATAGTAAAAACAACAAATGTCAACAGTCAGTATAATTAAGAGTAACGGAATAGATAAAATAGTAACAAATAACAATGATTAGCAGTCAGTAATTACACTTAAGAGCAACGGAATGAATAAAAATGCAAAACCACCAATTATTAGCAATGAATTAACATGAAAGCAACAGAATAAATAAAATATTAAAACAGTAATGGTTATCAGTCAGCAAACTTAAGAGCAACGGAATAAATAAAATAGTAAAAACAACTCACCACGTCATTTGGAACATTGTGCGTTGTATGAACATCCAGCACGTGGCACAGTCTTTGGGGTAGGCGCAGTCTAGGGCCCAATAAATGTGAAAAGTGTATTTGATTGCAGAACAAAATGTCTTGCACTTGATATCTTAGTCTTTTATGAATGACGATTTCATATTGAAACACACTTGCCCAAGATGATCCTACAGCCAGAATATATGGCAGGCTCGGAATACCCTTTGCAGCAACAAATGCTTCTCTATCACTGCAGTATCCTTCAATATCTGAAGCAGTTGAAACTCGTCCAAGAAAACTGGACCGAACATCTTCTCTTGACAGTTTCCACACTTTTTTACGTGGGACATTGACTGTTGGGATTTGTCGTAGAAGATTAATTATTGTCAAAAACGTAGCAACATTGGCTTGCTCCTCACCCACTGAAAAATAAATAACTTAATTAGATAAGCGAGGAAAACAAATCCATCCAAATAAAACACAACACGCAATTTTATTAAAAACTATGTACAGCTTTTGGGCTGTATAAAGTTAAATAGAAGTACATACATAATAACACAAACTATACTAAATATAAGCACATGAATAGTAAGATGAAAACTCACCAGACGCTAATTGTAACAGATCTAATGTGAATTGGTCGACTCTTGGAAATTCACACTATGCAGCGAGCAGTTTTCCCAGCAGCGTTCCCTGTGCGCCCTGGAATCCTATAGCGGGGAGATAGGGCTCGGGACGCGAAGATCATCGCCGATGCGGCGGTGTCCGGATCGGCCCCTTGGACCTAGAAAATTCAGTGAGGGATACGCGGAGATGTCGCGCCGGCTCGTACCCATGAATTAATTTAAAATGAGATTTCTTAATTTCTTGGAAACATGCGCGCGTTTATTCGCTAGCGCATTCGAACAGTCGCATCCGGTAAAGCGAATGATTAGAGGCATTGGGGCCGAAATGGCCTCAACCTATTCTCAAACTTTAAATGGGTGAGTTCTCCGTCTTGCTCGAAGATGAAGTCGGAGCTCGGATGGGAGTGCCAAGTGGGCCAATTTTGGTAAGCAGAACTGGCGCTGTGGGATGAACCAAACGCCGAGTTAAAGCGCCCAACGGACGCTCATCGGAGACCATAAAAGGCGTTGGTCGCTCAGGACAGCAGGACGGTGGCCATGGAAGTCGGAATCTGAAAATATTTAACCAACATTTCAAACAAATCTGGGGCAAATGATCTATTCAAATAAAATAATAGGTATATAAATAAATTACAACAACAAGTAAAAGTAACCAAGTAATTTTACATATAAGAATATGTGTATAATTATATTATATACATAGTAAGCGAGTTTATAGTAACACAAGTTTAAAATATTTATAGTTAATACACGTTTAAACTAACTTTATCTTCAAATCATATTAACATCAAGTTAGGTATATTAACAATTAAATAAACATTAGAAGCTGAGATTATTTACTAACATTATTTCAAAAGGCAGTCGAGCGATGATCTTGATTTGATTTTGTCAACCACATTCACACACAGCGTTGACAATTCGTTTGCTTTAAGCAAAATATCTATCGATGTGACTCCTTCCACTGAAATAATTGCAAATATAATAATCCCAATTAGGTAAATGTAAAATATTTTAATGGGGTCAATAGGTTTTTTGTTGTCAAAGTATAATTATTATGTGCACATTTTTGAGGTTAAGTTTTTCTAATAAGTTATGAAATTGGTCGTTATGGATATAATATGTTTCGTTAGTTTTTTTTCTTTATGCACGTCATAAAATAAAATTGCACCATCACACAATGAAAAAAATACATTTAATATTGATAGGTGAAAGACTTGATGCAATCAAACGTGCATGCGTATTGGCATGTTCAAAAGCAAAAAAACCATATTATTTAACAATATCTACAGAGAATTATAAATAATTGTACTCACCACTTATGTTATTAATAGATTCTTTCGAAATATTCGATTTTTCCAAAAAATCTAGCACATTTTCCATTTTTATAAAACAACTCACGGCCATCAGTTGAATGAAAATTGAAGGATGACGCCATATTGGAATAAATAAATTAATCGTGTTTTGTCCTGTCAAGCAAAGTGTTGTTAGCACAAAAAAAAAACATTGTCATATATACAAAATAATTAGCATAATAATATTGTTGCAATTAACGTTGATACAGTATTTACGTAAAGTTGTCGGTAATACAACTTTACCATAATATTGTTATAAAAACAAATAGAAAATTGATAACAAAACCATAAACACAGGACAATAAAAAAATTATCGCAGAAACAAAGTTTCCTTTAACATTGAAACAAATCTTAATGTTGCAGAGACAAGAAAAAAATGGCAAAGCTTTTATTGTGACTTTGTTAAGCGTTTTTTCTCTGAGTGTAGTAACACACTCGTCCTATATTCTAAGATGATAGACCTGTGGCGCTCAGTACGTTACGTGAAACATTATTATACGTAGCTTGATGAGGACTTCCAAAAGTTTCTAGACTTACTAAACTTTTCTTTTGATTGGCAGAAATTACACACGTTTAATAATTTCGACATTAGTTTCTTAAGGATAGAAACTAGAGATGAAACGGATAGCATTTTTGCCGGATGCCGGATATTCGGCCAACTAAGCAGCCGCGGATGACCGGCTACGGGATATCCGGCGTATGTTTATGATTGGTTGGTGCATCCATAATATAGGATCGTTGGGTTCATTGTAGAAATAACCATCAACCGCATTAGTTAGTGTGGTGTGATAGTATTTTTTCCCATGATTAGAGTGTATTTTTAACGTTTACCCTCAGAACCAAGGTCGTAGCCAAAATACCATTAGTGTAGAGGTTCCCAATCTGTTAAGGTTTACGGCTCCCTTTATATCCAATTCAATCCAAACTCCCTTTACGCTCTACTTTGGAGCATAGGGAGGCAACAATACCTCTCCATTGCGCTTGATCTTGCGCAATGTTTATGACCTCCTCACACACCATGTCCAGATTCCTCAGCACTGCTTGGAAGAAGCGGAACACGAGGAAGACCCTCTCGGTATGAGATGGTCTTCCTTGTCTTCGGGACCCTGATGGGAGGAAGAACAGCGCTCCCCTTAAAATATCAGTGTTTTTTTTTTTTTCAAAATTTATAAAATTCGCTGAATGCTAAATAAGTGTTTTGTAGAGCCCGGGCAGTGCGTGATACAACGCATGAATTACGCTTACGTAGGCGGCATAATATACCAATGGGACTGATTCCATTGCCGGTACGTGATTGTTCGCGGAATCTATCTGCATCTTCCAGCATAATGATATATTATGACGAAACGTATTTTGTTTAATTTTCCTTATTTACGGAGACAAGCGAAGCCGTTTTTACGACCTCTATAATATAAAGAAATAAGTATTCATTCTCCATAATTTACCCTTATTGCATTATGTTTGCTAATCAATTTTTGTTGATGTAGAATTTTTCTTGTGATTACAAGGTGTGTTTCTTAAGTGATTCCTATTAAATAAATAAATTAGTTATCCAAACATAAGCTTTTTTAACTATCAGGTATCCGGCCGGAAAGGTGCTAGTTATCCGCTATTCGGCCGGATTGCATTTAAGCAGCCGGATAGACCGGATACCGGATAGTTTCCGGATATCCGTTTCATCTCTAATAGAAACAATACCATACTTCAGTGTTTATTTGAAGGTGCTTTCGGATTCAAGTCTTATTTTTGGTCTAATTATATTAAGATATTTTTTAAGAATTATAAAAGTTGTTGAATATGAAACATATTGTTATAAATGTTATTGTTTAATAAGCCTGTTGAGAATAAAATTAATACTACCTACATAACTTATTCAACATAAAGCGCACATTCCGTTTAAACGCAGGATATAAATAGAAGGAAATCGTTTTTTTATGCGATGCCACCTGATGTGACTGTGGTAAGACGACGGTCAGTTGGCCCAGTGGCAAGCATCTGTGCTTGAGACGCCAGGGATGCGGGTTCTACAGGGAGCATAGGATTTTTCGACACGTTAAAAATGTCAAACAATCCCATGATTTGGACGAATTTGACCACCTAAAATGACGAAAGTTGGAAAAGTAAAGTATACGACTAATCCAGCCTTCGAAGATGATCGTAAGCCTGTATGGGTTTCAACATATATAATTTTCCTCTAAATATCGAACACTAAATTATTTCTTAATTATTGCATCAAACAGTTGCCTATGTATAATCTCAATAACAACATACTTTTTCAGCCCATTTCCACGGTTTTAGAGGATTGCAAAATCCTTTTAGCTAAGAACATTAGATAGGTACTTAAATAAGCACAAATATTTTATTTATTTGTGCTTAAAATACGAAATTCGCTGTGAAGTACCTACAATATACCCGCTATTGTCGAGGATACATTGATACACAACAATAACGTATTCCTTTTATGGAGTGCAACGAGCGCGCCACGGTAATGCTTTGCCAGTGCAAAGTCGATGCTGGTATATTTCAAAAGACATTTTCCACTAAATGAGATTTTTCTATTTGCAGTGCAATCTAACTGGGTGAACGGCTGGGTAGCGCTGTCTACCTCTGTGTTAGCTTTAAACGTTAGCTTAACAGAAAACACGCAAATTTACTTTATTTTTACTCCGGACTAAAATTGTTTAATTTTAACCACTCATGTCGTTTTATATTTGAGTTACATTACGTTCAGTTTGCTCTCTTTTACTCTTTATCTCTCTTGTCTGCTTATTTTATTATTTAAGAAATAGAAATAAATTGCACGTATAAAATCATAGTCGAATTTTTTAATTGTGAATATTTCTATACAGTAATGTGAATTTACGTGAACATCAAATGTTTTATCATTTTTTATTGCTAGCGATTTTGAAAGTTTAATTGTTTATTAAAAAGAACTCACACCTTGTCGTTCTGTGTTTTAACATCTTACTCTATAAAAATCTAGCCGTTTTCTTTGTTACCTAACTCCTCCTTTATTACTGGACAGATTTCGATGAAAAAAATTGGAGATGTCGAGGGTTACCCAAGGATGGTTTAGATGAAAACAGGGGCTTTCTAGATACTATTATATATTTCTGTTTTAATTAATGTTTTAGTTTTTGCGTTTTTTGCTCCCATTTCAACTTTTATGTCAAAACACCTGATACACCTTCGTTTTCTCAGCCCCTTTGCTGCAGAAAATCGAGAGGGCGCGAGGGACTTTTCATCATCCGGCTAGCTCACCGATGTCGGTATAGTCCGCTCGCTGCATCAACAAACAATATAATCTCTCTCTCTTTCTATGGCTCCTCGGCTTTGTGACTTTCATTGGAAGGAACATGTATGATTTTTTTAAAACCCAAATTTAGAAAATAATAAATTTTATTCATTTGAAACATAATTTAGGGCAAATTCAAATAATGGCAAGGACGACGTTAAAATCAGTAAAAAATCATACAAAAAAAAAAAAATGAAATTAATTAATTGGCATGTCGTGTACGGATATGGTGAAATTTAATTATTCTACATTACAAAACAACACATCAAAAGGCTCAAATGTTAAGATAAAAAGAAAAATACCTATTGCTTTGGGATGGCGGGTGGCACTGAACACTGTATCTTTTATTAGGCACACACAGTCCATAAAGTCCATACACTAATTATTATATTGTCATTGTCTGTTCACTTTGTCCCCACTTTGTTCTCGTTCGAAGTCCTATCATCCGCGTCCACTTCCTGAGTATCTCCACTTGCCGCGGCCGCGCAGGCAAGGAGTCCTCTCGTCCATTCTTCCCGGAGACCCTCTGTCCGGTTATGTGCGGTCCCATCTCTGCATTCGCTTTGTCGGCGCCCTCCAGATCTCTGGCGAGACGCCCTCTCATTGATCCCCAGGCAGACTCCAACCTCACATCCATCGTCTGACCTTCCGGCACTGTCAGATGTGGGGGCAGCACGCCGAGATGCTGCCCTTTAGACGAACGCGTCACTTGACCGTTACATATGTACGATGTTTCCGAAACACTTAGATTCTGACAATCTTCTCTTTTTTTTTCTCTCGTGACACCTCTCCCTTCTTTGTTTTTTTTCTCTCCTCTCTTGCGCTGGCTGTCGAGTACCTGCTTTTATAGCAGGGTCTCTTGACCACTTCTCCGTCATGCTAGGGCGGACCGTTCACTTCCCTTACTGGTTCGCATCCCTTCGTTAGGCCACGCCTCCTTCCTTGGACTTATGTTCCTACCATCCCACCATCCCCGAGGAATGATAATACAATAATTATTGTTTAAATTCTGTACCTACTAAACTAAACAATCATCCTTAATGAATCCACCATTGTTTAATCCGTACACGTTGCCTTTTACATAATTTACTAACAATTAATTTGTCAATATTTTTATAGACAATATGGTATGGTTCACCTTAAATCAATCCGCACACGCTGGTAGGTACATGCCTTTACAAAAATCTTTTTTTTGAGGATTACAGAAATTTATAGTTTGAAAATAATAATTAATTACATCAATGTTACATAGGTACCTGTTATCATAATTTGCAAATGTCATTTTAATTCGATTGTCCAATATTTATTTAAATCATAATTCTGAAAGTCTCTACATTATTACATACATTTTAAATTGAACAGCAAGAACCATGATTATTTTTCTTTTGCAATTAGGTACATACATTTGTCAAAGAATATATACCTACCTATCTTTACTGCTTGAAAAAAAAATCATGTTCGACGTCTCAAAGTGAGAGCCGCTTTCTAAACATCTATATTTTTATTTGACTTCTTTAGTTAACAATAGGTACAATATTTTTTTCACGAGGATACGCTACACAGCCAAATTTACACATGTTGATATTTGGACGCACGTGTCAAATATCTGCGCCAAGATTACTTCCCGTTATTTTATTTTTTTATAACCCTGGACCTTTTGAAGAAAGGACTCTATTCAAAACAATATTCGTTTCATTTATTTATTTTTTTCTTTTACAGAAAACAAAGAGTCGTCCCTTGCCATTATTCGTATAACATAATTTTTCAAGGCCCACTATAAGTCAAAGCATCCAAATACTCTTAACTTAACAAAAAAATCGAACAATAACCACTTTGGAGTTTTGCCGCATACATATCGACTATATCACACCTTCGAGTAAAACAACAACGTTCGTAAAAAGTGTGATTTTATTTCTAAAGAGCGTACATAAGACCTAAGAATCGTTTGTGTTTTTTTTTTAAACGTCATAAAATTGTCGTTCGTTTTCTAAGCAGGTATTATGTTAAGGTTTTTTCTTTATATTGAGAGAAAGATAGGTAGGTATGTACTATCTGTTGAATACTCAATAAACTGAATGCTATTTAGCTAATAAATAAAAAATAATCATGGGTTCAGAGGAGGGACGAAGTTCGACGGGACATCTAGTATCTTATATAAATGAAAGTCGGGTTAGTGCGAACACTTATACCTCAAGATCGGCTGAACAGATTCTTTCAATGTTAGATTTATTGGATTCTTCTTCGCTCCGGATAACAGAATAACTAATAAAAAGTTGACAAAAAAATGGGTAAGAAATGATATAAAATATAATATTATTTAAGTTAGTATGGAACGGATCACCTGTGACTCGCCAACGCCATCGCGGGTAGTTCCCTCCTATTCTTGCAAACGTAATTGCTGCTCTTACAGTAGTAGCCCATCCCGCTTACTCCAATTTTCATACAAAGTCAACATCGGGCACATAGAGGTAGAATGTCTGCGCGGGCATACTATATTCTCGCATTGTTCCCGCCTGAGTTTTGAATACGAATGAAATGTGGATGTTTTGGAAATATTTTAATGTTAATATTTTATTAGCTTAACTCAATCGAATTAATTCTGATTTTTTTTTATGGGGGCGCAGTGCACATTATGTACATATATTATGAACGTGCCGCCTCGGGTTAGAACCACAGGACAACGTCTGTCGGGAAAGCTAGTTAAGTATATATGCCAAAACTAGTAAAAACCATAAACATAAGTGGTCCGTAGACCAGCGGTATCAGTTTGACGGCTTTCGTACATACAGCATAGGTACTGAAGAATCTGGGGAATCTATTTAAGACACGATAACATCTGGGACCCTAGACAATTTGAATTTTGTGAAAGAATTTTTCGTCAATGTAGAGTGCGAAAAAAATAACTGTCCACTTTTTATATTTTTATATAAGTGTCATTGTTTGGTTTAAATAATTGTTTATATGTTCCAGTGGACAATTCTTTTTTTGCACTCTATACAGACGCTGGTTTCCGTCCATTTTCTCTTGTACAAAAAAGCTTTGGATTACGTGAAAGATGACAAAAAAGTATTTTTATTCTCTTTGGTTAAGTCTACATTCGTTAAAAAATTTAATATTTAAATGTTAAACAAATTAAATGATGATTTTACGCTCTAATAACTCAGTACACATTCGACATCTTTCACACTCAAAACTAGCTAAATTCAATTTGTCATGTTTGAAGAAGATAATGACTGGTATACTCAAATTCACGTTCCAACTCAACGCAAGAAGCTCTTGCTTCGAACTTAATCGGTTGCCAGTAGTTACGTAACTAATGTATTGGATAAAACATTTTCAGAATACAGAAATGTCAAAAGTATCAATAAAAATTGTATACGACGCAACTGAAAAAGTGGTCTGTTTTTCATTTCAGAATAGCCGTCAATATCTGCTTCAGATTTCCAAACTACCGTTGACTTCGGTGATTATACTGCGAAAATGAACCACCGAAACGATAGGCTACCAAAAAATGTTAGGTAATCAGACGAATCTGGATTTAAATATTTTTTCCAATGGGCTCCGATGTCAAACAGTCCGTTTATTGAAAATTTTGTAGGTATTTGTATCTGTAACATTTTGTACAAGCAGATGAGAATGTTATGAGAACCATTTTCTTAATCTAAATACTCGATATTGAAATTGCTCGAAAACAAACGGTTCGTCATTACTCCGGAATATTAGATATCATATTAGAAGCGAGTTATCGGATATTTCGATAGTCGTTCCTATAAATTCAATCTAAAATATTTTATGTGCATCAGCAGCCAACTAGATATATCGTAAAATATTATGGCGATGGTTGCAAGTGTTCGTTCGGAGAGATTCCTTCTTCATCTCAAAATGAATCATAAGTTTCATTTATTGAGATTGATGTGACTTTAACTTCGTGATACGCTGTGAGATGGGAGAGAGCGTTTCTCTCCCTTTCTCTATCTATTTCTCCCTCTCGCGTTCACTTTGATATATAAGCCAATTGTTAAGAGATGTATGTGCAATCGGAATTCTATTTTGCAGTTGGAAAATATGCTCTTTATAATGCTCTTGCACATGCTGCCGTTCGTGCGGAAAGCAGAAAATAATATTCTACTGAAATTTTCTAGGATATTATTTATTTACATCCCACTAACGATACGTCGTTTGAAAATATGTGACTTGGATGCGAATTCTTGCGCTTCTAATCATTTAGAGCGGAAACACAATTCTTCCCTTCATATACGGTGCAGTATTCAAGCCTTTTTGAAAAAGGTTTAATCACCTTCTACAAGGTGGTCTAGTTTTTAATGTGTTCTTTGAGAGTGGCTAGTAAATTTACCTGCTCTTCCTAACTTCCAGGTGCAACACGATAAATATATGCCATCTGACGTTTGCCGGGCGGCACAATGGCGGCCATGGCCATTTGAAAAATGATTCTTCTCGGTCATAATAATTGTTTTTTATAATTTTATTTATCAAACCCATTTTTTTGTCATCTGAAAATTGATTTTTGTGTCTAATTTTTCCATTTGATGATTACTTATTTATAACTACTATTTATTTTAATTTTTTATGATTTTATTTGTCCTAACCTTGGTATTTTCTTTATTGGGCTGTTATTAGTTCTCGTCTCTTGGATGTTTCACATTTTCCTTTTTTTTATATTCTTTTTGTATCTAGGTATTAAAGATTTATTTAGGATACTTATATATTTTGTAATGATATTTTGGGAAATGTAAGCCAAAATAAAAAGTATATATCATTGATTATTATCAAAACTTTTGACATTTTGACTCGTAACATCTGTATAGATTCCCTCTATCCGTGACCCGAAAAACACACTCATACCAACTCTAAATTTTTTGTATGCCGCCCGGCTAATGTCAAAATCCACATGGCCATTAATGGTCTATTCAGTCAAATCGTATTGATCAACACTTATTTTTTTTTTCAAACAACCACCAGCTTCAGCAATCAAATGATTTCAAATTAAGTACGAACGAGAGTTCGTGTTGAGTTTTGATTCATATGATTCCATTTATGTAATATCTTTGATTTTTGCTATAATCAAAATAATAATTGATAATATCGAAAGTGATGAGGAATAAGTAGGGTGGGCTAAAAATAAAACATTTTATAAAAGAGTTTCGGAAGGGTTGCTAATTTTCATGCTACAGCAATAACACGCATTGAGTGTAATGTTGCAAATTTATTATGAAATTCTGCGTAAAAAAAGGAAGCTATTTAACGAAAAACCTCGGTTGTATCCCAGTGTATTTGATAAAATTAAACGATGAAAAAATAAAATTATAATATTTTTTACGTAAAAAAGCTCATAGATAAAAGTTATGAATACTTTTCCGAAATAAGCCCTAAACAATTTTCTTGTAAATTATTTTATTTTTTTTTTGGAGTACGACCATGCTTAATAATCATTTCTGTCGTACAAATTTCACGCTTAGCCGAATTATCTATGAAGGATAAAGGATGGAGATAATAATATGGAGAGAGAGAGAGATGGCAAGATAGAGTTAAAAAATATAATCCGACTTTTCCTTTGTTCACGGAATAATCAGTCGCTTCAACCAGTGGGTCGTGTATTCTTTTTTTGAGAGCATTATGTGGTCTCTTTGCAAGATGTGCGTGATATACAAGGGTTCAATTTATTTCATACATTTGTTGAGAAGTAATCCCATGGTCCAATACCTACTCATACATTGACGAAATTTAAAAAATCTATATACCGTCAGTTAGGTCATGTCATACTCTGAAAGAGAGATGGATTCGATGATTATCTAATACAAGCGGATACCATTTTCGACATAATCAACGCAATAACCACAAATAATATAACCTTTTGAGCGCCACAGAATTGCCATTTTTCTGCAAAATTTCTCATCTCGTCTCAAATTTCTCGGTCGTTACAACTGACAGTCAGGTCATATTTTGTTCAAGTTAGTTTACTAAGAAAACTTTAAAATGTTTAATACATTTAAACGATCGTAAATAAATTATTTTAAAACCCAACAGTACCTAACTCACTGACACAAAGACCAATATACGCCGAACAATTTTCCAAATCTTCTTCCCTCGGTACCTAATAATATAGTCTAAGATTTTTTCCCAAGGTATCGCATTAATATGTTAATTTTATTTTATAGGTTCTTACAATAATGATGGTAGGTAAAGAAATGTTCCTGGGCCTTATAGGTAAGGGTGCACAAGGGCGAGATGGTACATTCCTCCCTAAATACTTTTTTGCCCATACTCGATCATAAAAAAAAGCATTTTGAACCCCTAACTACTTAATAAGTATAATTTGTAAAGAAATATAGATTATAAAGGTATATTAGATGCTGTGTCATTACTGTGCTTTAATTCATATTAAAGATCATTCAACCATACTCAAAAGCAATCTTTTTTATGAAATGCAAAATTATAGATTATTACCAATTATTGCAAACTTTTAAGAAATAATGATCCACCTTTTCTTATTATTGGATCGCCACATCGGCTACTTTGTCGATCACCACTAAGCCACCAATCCATTAAGTATTATTCCCGTAGCAATTTCTTGGGGAGAAGTAGTCAACCGGTAAGGTAACTTTCTCTTTTAGATTTTTCTAAAGGTGTTGCTATATTATTGCACCTACCTCGCTATCTGTGTGGTATAGGTGCCAACTTCTGTTCAAGACGTCCCGGGTTCGATTCCGAGTCGGGTCAGAAATAGTCTGTGTTTTTTTTTCACTTGAAATTTCTACTCGGGGTCGGAATATTGTCTCAGATTGGACGGGATCGGTTGACTGGTTGAAAATACTTCAAGCGTGCATTAAGTTCCGCTGGCTATTTATACTGACGCCTATGCATAGAAAGTGTTATTTATTAATTTTATAATGTAGGTATTATTTGGTCATGGTTTGAAGGATAATTCCTTTCATCCCCTGCTATGATTTAAATTGACCAAAAACTCCGGGCTATGGGGTAAGTAAGATCTTCGGACGAGCAAGCAGTGGTTATGCAAATTGGGGTAACATGATACATATTTTGCGAATAGATCATAAAAAAATATTATTGAAAATCAAAAGATGCCCTAAAACTTTAGAAACTGACCAGTTGTCAGTATACAGTATTTAACCTTTTTTGTACTTTAACGAGTATCAGAGTCTACAAAACTTGGAAGGTTTTAGTATCAAACTGTAGGTAGTGCTATATCTTAGAAGAAGACTCAGCGAATCCACCCCTTATTTAAAAAAATATTGGAGAGTTTGGAACATCCTGTAGAGATAAGACGCGTGGTAGCTTCCGTATACTTTATTATCAAATGTTCCTGATCTCACACATGAGCGATCATGAAGCGTGATGTGATGTGATGCGATATAATAATATATGTTGAGATTTATCTTACGCACTCTCTATGATGTACTTACGCTTTATCTATAAAGTGACTAAGCATTTATCAAAAATAATACATCATAAAATCCTTACATTGGAAAAGTATCTGTGTTATTTTATAAACTTACCCAGGAAACAGTTATCTAACATCGTATCTTCACTACATACAAAATTGAGTCCTGTGTATTTTAAATTCACGAAAAAAAAGAGTTATGTAGGTGAAAATAACTATCATAATTTTTATTCCCTAAGAAATGTTTTAAATATTTTGTGTTGATGTAAGCCTACTATTGCGTGCAAATATTTTTACATAGCTGATATTATTTTTTATGTGTGTTACGGCTAAAATAAGCCAACCCATTTAAAGAAATACCTAACATCAGGACGAAATCTAGACTAACATAATAACTCGTACTACACATATATGCCTCAACATCTGTCTTGAAACTCTTTAAGTTTCGTTAAAAGTCCGCGCGTAGAGCGTCGGACGCTCAACCGCGGACGGACCGTTCAAACTGAGAACATTGTTTGACCATTTCCTAGTTGGGTTAGACGGACAAACGTAGATTCGGAATACAAAACTTTGTTAACGCGTCCACGCGATCATCGCTCGACGCTCGGTCGCGCTAACGTTTTTCAATATTAGAACAGGGCCTTAGATAGTACATCCTATAGTACAGCGTTTGTCTATCAGAGCCAAATAAATCTCTCTGAATACATTCTCTATTACTTATGTTTCCTTTTAAAACGGTATGCAGCTCATCTAAAAATTATTTATTACTTTATTTATTGTTTATGCTAAAAAAATTCACCCCATGTTAAAAATAATTGACATTCAACATGAATTTTTTGATGAAATTCCACGTATGAAAAAATAATTTCTTGACATCAGTAAAATACAAAAATTGCCGCAATATGTAATAATAAATGTGTCAGAATATCGCGACAGTTTGCGAGGAGAGATGTGATTGAACGGCTGAGAAATGGCACCTACCCACTGTGTCGTGTACCTATATTATCTGTAGCTGATCAGACTGATATGATCCGATTTTACCTGCCGGCAAGAACGACATTTCTCAACACAGTAATCACAAATATATTATACTGTATTGTCAACACCGGAACGGAAATATAATATTTCTAAGAATAAAGAATCATTTAAAAATCAAAAAGACCTCCTTCAGAATTCTTCATGTTTTACATTTTGATTAAAATAACTGGGAGCAAAACCTGTCGGACGACAAGCACAGAGAAGGGTCATGGATTGTTTGATTGACCTATACATCAGTTATATTATAGTCCGTTTAAGAGTCCCAATTTTACTACCTCGTTGAAAATTGCTGACAAAATAACATTTCTTCCCCAGCAACAGTTGTGTGTAGAAACCTCTAGAGTATCAAAGTTTCGTTGACAGACAGACATCTCTGCGGTAAATATTATGTCAAAGAAACTCATAGCAACTATCGAATTATAGACGGTTAAAAAAATATGCCACGTTGGTACCTACCTTCACATGTTGTTGGGTTGGTTTTATCATATTTCGCGTTTAGTGTTTTAATTTAAATTCCAAGCTACGTAAGAACTAACTAATTACTATATTATGAATCTTTTCTCTCAAATTCAAATGAATCAATTGTTGAGGTCACAGGTTTAATATAATAAGTCACAAGTGCAATCGTAGAATAATCACCACGAAGACGTGTTAATTCATCCTAAATTAGTTGGCATCACACAGACAAAATGATCCTGATAGAATGACAGAAGTGTAATATTATATAAAATTATGCATCCTCCCCGTGATCGCCAATGGCCTGGAAACCATCACTGTCAAGACTGTACATTGACTAAAACGAGCTCAATGGTCCATGGAAAAACAAAACATTAGGAGTAAGTCTAAGAGACAAATGAAAAAGTGAAGAAATAAAACGCCGAACAAAATTCGTTAGTAAGTTGGGACAGGCCTATATCCAGCAGTGGAGAGATTGCTGAGGAAGAAGAAAGAATGACCGAAACTAGAGAAACCGTTTGGTATTGATAAAATGTTATATTAAATGAACGAATTTGACCTAATCGATGTGACTTTGACTGTATTCCTATGTTCTAAGTAGAGCGTTCAAAAAGAGTAAAAAGTTTCTTACTTAGCTTTAACCTGAGCGTAGCGGTAACTTTTGGCAAATTAATCCTTTAATTTCTTCAGAACGCGGCCCTCGCTTAATTCTTCATTCAAATTACCAGACAATTAGTTTATAACTTTTCACTTTTATATATTTCTTATTTAATTACAACACCAAAGTGCCGTCTGTATTGAAATAAATTATTAATTCAGTGTTAATTATTATCCTTATATACCTCGTATACAAACAACTTGGAAAGGGTTAAAATATAATTATTAGACCTTTGTTATTTGAGCGATTATAAATAACTTTAAAAATATCTAAAAAGCACTTACTACTTAATCATATTGAAGGAAAAGATAAATCCATACCTATGTATTATTTTACCATATTTTTAACCATAACATTCCGCATACATGCTCTTCTGTTCCGTCAGGAGCAAAAGGAACAGATGAGCATGTGTGTGGAATGTCATGCGTTTGGAAGAAGCGAAAGAGGTTTGTTTGGATAGGAAAGAATGGAAATCCGTACTCTCTGCCTAGCCCCTTCGGGAAACGGCGTGATGAGTAAAAAAAAAAAATTACCAATGCATGTAAGCTTATAATTACCGACTTCGTTTGACTAGTGGTATAGGGGCTTACTTCTGATCATGCGATTTTGGGTTCGATTCTCAGTCGGCTCAACGTTTTTAAAAGTGTTGAAAAGTACCTGCTGAGAAAAACTAAAGGCAGTTTTTGCTCTATATAGAAGAATGCGTGTGTGTTGCCCATTCTCCTTTATGGGTGTGAGTCCTGGCACCTGACCAAGGCCAGGCACAAAAAGTCTCATCATTTGAAATGAAGTGCCTAAGGAGAATTCTGGGCGTAAGATGGTACCACCGCATCACGAACGACGCTATACGCCGGCGCACCCAGCGTGAGCCCATCACCTCTACCATTGTGGGGAGGAGATGGACTTGGCTGGGACATGTGTTAAGGATGCCGAATGACAGTTGGCCGAGGAGAGCGCTGTTCTTCCTCCCATCAGGGTCCCGAAGACGAGGAAGACCCTCTCACACTGTGTTCCGCTCCTTCGAAGCAGAGCTGAGGGACATGGACATGGTGTGGGAGGAGGTCATAAACATTGCGCAAGATCGAGCGCAATGGAGAGCTCTTGTTGCCTCCCTATGCCCCTGAGTGGGGTGGAAAAGGGAGAATTGATTGAATTGATTGATTGATAGAAGAATACCTATAGGGATAAGCGACTTTGGCTCCCGGTTAGGTCCAAGATTCATGTTGCTTTAACTGAGTTTAAGATGGTCTCTCCTGGCTTCTGAACGGAATCACACGGGTGAATTGGTAAGCATAAATGTAGGTAGTCACTGAGATGCTAAGATAATATGTAATTTTTTTTGGAAATGTTTGCAGGTAAAAATATTTTCAATTGTTATCTTTTGACCGATTATTTCATAGAAATCCAACACAGATCTCAAATTTGAAAAAAAAGTGTTATTCAAAAATATTTTTGATAATAAGTATGGTTACGTGTTTTAAATAAAAACGAACAAATCACGGAAACTACAATTCTTTCCTTCACAGAAAACAAATTCCGAACACAAAATTCAAAGAGAACACATTGCCAGTCTGCGGAGGTCGCCAGTGGAAATATGTCTAATTCTATAATAATTTTCAGTCCCATATTCGGAGCAATTTCTTTCCCAAGTGTTATTCCGTCTCTGGTGCGAGCGTGTGGGCCGTAATATAATAAGTTGGCGAGGCCCCACAAGTCTGCGCAGCGCTGAGCATGGCTGGAGAGACACATTTCCATAATAACTGTTACATAAATTCGCAGCTTTTGGTCCATTTGTGGTCGTTTGTATAATATTTTGATAATTTATATCATTAAAATAACATGCGGGTTGGAATTTATGAGAACTCTCCAGGAATAATACATGACTTTTCTTACTGGGATCTTCCCCGATTTCTTACCTTCCATATTATTATTTCTATTTTTTCAACCTTGATGACGTGTTTCGTTTTTTGCCTTAGTTATTTAGTATAAGGGGCATGTTTGGTAGCCTAATGAGCCAACTTCCATTCTGACGGCTGTGTGGTTCTATCGACGTTGCCTACTTTTTTCTCTTTTGCAACACAAGCTTTTTTTGCTTTTTTGAAATATTTTGAAAGTATATTTGTATTCAATGAGTATGTGGATTCACTTCTATTAAAAATGCGTGTTATAATTACGATTCAATATGTTGCATTTTACATAAAAATAATATAAACATGATTACAAATACCTAACATCAAAGTTATTATAAAGATGTATTAATTACCTACCTACAAATTTATGTATGTATTCAAAAACATCATAAAAATTTCCTCCACCTCTATCACTTCACACAATTCTTCTGACGACAGACAAAATCAGATATTATAATTCTGATTCCGATTTGGAGTTTTTGATAATGGTAAAAATATCTTGATTCATGTTATTTTATTTCAAATTAGTTCAATAAATAAAGAAAGTTTGTGCGTAGCATTAAGGAAATATGGTATTTTATCACTATATATTTTATAAAGTTCTAAATATTATTGGGCTAGAAGTTAGCAGAGCAATAATACTGTGTATTATTAGGATTGTAAATCTTCGCGAGGCCCCTCTTGTACGAAAATTATTTAAGAGAAATTTCTCGTCAGACCACATCTGTGTTATTTACCTAGCGTTTTTGTTATTGTCTTATTATTATTTTTTATTTAATTGCTACGTAGGTCGGATGACTTGTTGGCATTATAACAGATTAATTTATGATATTTCATTATACTTCTACTTATATTTTTCCAACAGTATAGTTACCCTTTATCATTATTATAATATGACTGAAAATTGACTATCCTGAAGTCTCCAAAACACTCAAATCCACATAAGAAAAAAATCTTAGATACTTGTGTCCTCTGTTCTCAGATATGATATGGAAACAACTGAACTGACCAATAGGATCTTACACAAACTGACTGTTAAACAAAGGGTTATGGAGAGGAGGATGTTGGGTATTTCTTTATTAGACGGGGAACAAACATAATAGAGATAAGACCAGGTTTATCGACTTGTCGATGTGGTGGAGAGGGTGCCATCCTGAAACGGATATGGGTGGGCCATGTGGCCATATGCCTAAACTGACAGATGGACCAAAAGAGTGGTGGAGTGGCAACCTAGACAAGGATGAAGAAATATCGGCAGACCCATGTCCAGAAGGACGGACGACATTGCCAATATTGTTGGCCACCCATGGATGAGTGAGGCTAAGGGCAAGGATGATTGTATTTTCAGCAATGGACGGAAACAGGCTGATGATTAAGAATTAACTATGTTGGTGTTGTTTGCACTATTCTATAATATTGATGCTTAAATTCGGATTTTAAAGATTTAAAAACCCTCTTCACATAATCGAGCACATGATAAAATAAGGCATATGATGCCTGCATCGAATGATATTTTTGACTTATTTTTTTCATGATCACCTTGTTAATTGGTGATATTTTGTAAGATATTCTTACAAAATATCAAGAAAACATCAGCTGAACAAGGATCAATTTGAAATTATCCCGAGAACTGTTACTTTAGAACTAAACGATACATAATGAGAAAATAGAAATTTTTAACATAAAACTTTGTTTTTTTTTTGTATTGTTTCAAGATTTTTTAGTTAGAATTATAGTTATAATGCTGTTACGGGAGAAAAGGTTTAGCGAAAACTCGTAAAGACTAAAACGGCTTTTATTAAAACTATTTAATAAATAATCTACAAAAAAAAAACAATAATAAGTTTACTCCTCCAAACTCTCCGTACTCAAAGAACTTAACAGAATAACAAAGAACAGGAAAATAACTATTTTGTAAAGTTGGAAAATTTCAATAAAATAATTCGGAATCAAGTAGAGTAGACTAACTACGTGCAAGAAAAGAGTCAGTTCTAGGAGAAAAACATTCTTTAAAAGTTCCACAACTGTTCAATTTGTAAGTGTTGCTAGCGTCTAATATAAAAACAATTATGTACATGTAGATACATGAATATATTTCATAGAGTTTATATCAAAACCGCCCTCCACCCCGACACTTCACGCTTTCAGATTCACCCCATGCTGTGTATGAAAAACGAGCGAAACCTGCGTTATCTCTTCCGGTGGGTGGGTCCTGGATATATTCGTTTCTTATGTGATTGTGTATAACCGAATTCAACACAATAAAATTATACAAAACATTGCCTATTACGCTTTTTCGAAAAAAAATGGATTTCTTTAAATAAAGTACATTATAATAACGGTGTTTTATACTTCAGATTTCAACAATGGATTGATATGTTAGTTCCGATTGGACAGAACCTGTTGACTGGAAATAAAATCTTTATTGCCCAATAATTTAAGTGAACAGTCGATCAAAAGGACTATTCCATAACATACTCATCCAATTGTGCTACTACTCATCTAAATCGTTGATAATACATAATACTTATGCGTCATCATCGTGTAAATGTGAGGTGGTTGGTAGACCAGCGGTTACGACGCCGGCTTTCGCACTGTTTCGTGCGGAGGTCGTGGGTTCAAATCCCGGCCGTGCCGACCATTTTCCACTTTCACAACACAAGCGTTTGCTTAGTGTGAAATATGTCAAATAGTGTATTTGTGTTCACTTCGAGTGAGCACAGATTCATTTTTATAAAAAAAAAACGGGGAACACGAATTTGTTTCCAAAACTTCATGTGTCGTAGCTATAGCTGGCTCATGGAGCCGTTTGAAAGATCTCTGATGTAATAATCCGGTTTGCAAGCATAAAATTGACGTCACAACCCCTTGCTTATGCGAGAAAGATGAAAGCTAATAAATTTGTGTGCACCTAAACATCATCAAGAAAATGTAAGTATTCTATAACATAAATATATGAATTTATCACTCGCAAATGAATGAAGGAAATAAAAAAAATGTTTTAAAAGATGGATAAAAATATTAGCTTAAACATATCTTTACGAATACATTTGGCTCTCCAGCAGAGGAATAAACTTTCTCATTTGCCAATAATTAGTGACTCCACAACTGTAGGGGTTGAAAGAATTAGACTTGTTAATGAACCCGCAAGCTGCTATGATACTGTCTCCTCGACACTAAGAATATAAAGAGCCTCCGCAGAGTTTATACTACTAACTGTGTAAAATAATTCTGTATGAAAGCACCAAGACTTACTTTAATATGCTGCTTATAATCTGTTGCTAAAATGAGGGACTTGATCCTCTACTTTTATATGTAGCCTAATAATGCATATTCCCATCAATGAAAGTATAAGTGTAATACGTGGTAGGTATATGTTTTCTTTCTCATCGTGTTAGTCAATATTAACATCATAAGTCATCGTTTTAGTCAACATTAACATCATAAGTCATCGTGTTACTCAACATTAACATCATAAGCCAACACTCTATCCGTTTCTCCGTCAACTGGAGTGCGTCATTATGGTCACTCCATCTCATAGTCGAGCACCTTATGTATACGCTGCCCTCCAAAGTTGCACGGTAGGAATATAGATGATAGATGTATGATTCATCTGCTTACTTTTATAATGTTCTGATACAAGTACTCAATTGCTGATCTATTGATTATAGGGAACAATCAAAGGTATGACTGAGGAATTAACAAGTAACGATGCTAAAAGAAAAAAAGAGTGTACATGAATAATAAATTATTAGGAATAAAACCAAAGTAGTGAATACCGTGGATCGTATAAGAGACGTTAATGTGCCGAACATGCTGCAAATTAAAGATTTTATGGTAGAAATAAGAAATGCTCAAAGAAGATCCGATGACATAGTCGCTCTGGGGGCTAAAAACTGGCTGCAAAATAAAAGAGGTAAATAAGGAGGCTGAATGGTCGAACCAGTCAAAGTTTGTTATCAACGGAGATTTCGATTTATCAATATTTCATACAATGCATGAGAGTTCCGAGTGCCTTAATGATCCTTCCATATATTCTTTGGGTTCCTGTATACTGATATTCCGCTCCTTATCCCCCAAGACTTCAACCGTGTTGGATTCAAACTTAACCAAAATGCAAATTTTCTTCAGAAACATTCGTGTTGGTATGCAAATTCCTTAACACTCTACAAGTAAGAAGTAAATGTATAGAGTTCGCTCAAAGTATTTTGTCTGTGTTCTCAGGAAAACGATTTGAATTTACGAATTCATTTTCATAATTATTTCAGTTTTCTTGGCTTCATTATCATTATTTTATATTCGGCCACTGAGAAGAGTTTTGATACGAAAAAAAAATAATAAAAGAAAGAAAATTTCAATTGTTTATGAATCATCGTGTATGAAATATATTATAATGACAGCATGGTTTACTCTTAGTTCAGATGGTTAAAATCCAACAAAAGCATTTCTATTTTCAATCTGTTTGACATTTTAATACAAAGTTCTCCTTCTTTTTTGTTAATGCAGAACCTTTTTACTCTAGACGTGCGAATCGATACATTATCCAAGTATTACGATAAAAGCCACTCAAAGTCTGTTCTTTAGACTGAAACGGTCCACTGAATAAACAATAATTTAAAGAGAGTAGGTACTTATACGAGTTTACGTAGTGGTCAAGATGAATAAAAATATTATGTCCGTTGACCGACGAAATTTATTAAGTAAACAGGACTTCAAGTAGTAGTTATAAAAAGGTTTCCTTTATTCGGATAACGTACCAGAACTAAATTTTGCTCGTTCGAGTGGAAAAATTATTTTATATAATATTAAAAATATATATATATCGGTCCATCAAAGCAGTCCATATCGTAATAGACTTTTTTATTTCTCTCGCCGATACACATCTACTACGCCATCGCTGTGCTGCCGTAAATACAGGTTCTACGATAGTTTTTATAAATAAAGTGAAAAAATGCAAACAATTCACACGCCATTAACTTAAAATACTTACCTACAAACATTATTTTAGAGAAATGATAAAACGTATCTCAACTGTATTTGATTGTGTATTTTAAAATAAAGCTTACTACAAAAAAATATTTATTTTAATACTATTTTCTTTCTTTCGTACCATCCAAGCACCTAATCCATTTCCGAACCATGTACTAACGAAAGTAAAAATAACAAAAATAAAAATGAAATTAAGGAAAAAATCAAGTAACAATCAGTAATGGCTAATTAAAAGTAGATATTTTGTCTTGCCATTATGTATATATTTCACATTTTTAACCTGTACCTACCAAATTGTTTAGAAATTAAAATGTCCACTTTTGTAGTAGTTAAGTGCAATAAATTTGCCGAACGTTATCGATGTAAATTTTGTCTAGTCTACCTTATAGTCTGTACAAGCAACGTCGCATTGGTGACGTTACCGCTCGTGTTCAGATGTGTACAGGCTCTAATGTGTAATTTTTATGTGTTAGCAACACTAAACTAGCCTTCGAAACAATATTAGAAAAAGTTCGATGGCCTTTTGTGTTGCCAATATATAAAATTAAGTAATTGATCCGAACATAATTTTTGGTATAGGCAGTTTATGTCAAAAGGCATATTTTTGCCATTTTCTTTGCAAAATTAATTTTACGATTGCGGTTGGTCGTTGTAGATAAATAATGTTTATGCAATTTCCTACTTAAGATGGATACAGTCCTATCTATAAATATATCAAAACCATAGTAATTACATTATTCTCGCGTAACCATTATTAATTACATTATTCTCGCGTGTAAGTATAATTTACCAAAGCTGGTGTAGAAATAGATCCGTCTCGCTCCTCCGACATGTTTGTGTTTCGGGGTATTTTGGTAAATTTGCCGAATATCTTCTCTCGCCTGGCGCAGATGTATTATGTTCAAGATGTCGATTCGAGTGTTCTGTAAACACAATTGTAATTGCGTTTTGAATATTGGGTTACGCATACGAATAAAGGCATCTGATCTCCTTTCTTAGTTCCTATAGCTGTTTATTATTATATCAAATACACTGCATAATATTAAAGATGATTATATTAATTGAGGGTCACCAGGCACTACCTCACGGAATTCCTGTTTATAATGTTTGAACAAATAATAAATAAGTAGGTATATATTTATTACCTGAACTTATTACCTAATTATAATTTAGTGTACAAAACACATATTATTATGTAAAGGCAAATGTAAAACAGAACGCAAACAGAAAAATTAATATAGGTAGGTACCTACTTAATTGACCTGACAGCTATGATGTATTTACTTAACGTAAAAAGTAGGTTAACTGATATTTTTTTAATGTATCTGGGCTCACCCAATATGAACACAAACTTAACACAATATATCGTTTTAAAACCCTTTCATGAATTTTACTTCAATATTTAGACGCGGTAGGCCCCTCCAAACAATTAAAAGGCTCTACGAAGCTGACCTTCAGGCCGTTGGTGTTGACTGGGATGCGACTGCTGGAATCGCAGGGGACAGGACCGCATGGCGAGGACTTGTGGAGTCCATGTGCTCCAACTAGGGAGCGGACATGGATGAAGAAGAATTTAGTACTTATTGTTATATTTTTTTAGATCAAAATTTTTGTGTTCTTTTAGCCAATTCGTGTTTTTTTTTAGCCAAACTCGTTTAAGAAAATATTTAAAAAAATTAATATTATTTAATGTGGAATTTTTATTGCACCCCAGCGGTAAATTTGAAGTGTCTCGCATTGAATCTGCAAATTATCGTTCAGGTGGTATGAAGGGGAGACATTTCGTGACAGTTTGTTGTGGGCCTCTTTTAAAACTTGAAACGTTTCTCGTAAACGATCTCTTTTTGTTTGCACACCGTCTTTCATTCGCCCTTTTCACCCCATTTAAGAGCTTTAGAGATGTAACAACGATCTATCCTTTGTCTCTGGGTCAATCATTCCGGCCTTGATTGCGCTAAAAGTTTCATAACCTTGATACCTACTATCAAACCTATCTCGATTTAAGCTTTTGAGAAAAAATATTTTCATATATCTGTAGCTTTTTGTAAAAAAATAAAGATTATTTAAAGCAGCTCTCGTTGAAACTCTCAATCTCTCTTTTTACATCCACCATTTTTGAAATTCGTCTTCTTTTGGGCAAATTCTCTCCAAATAGTAGATACTGTCCTCACTTACCTCATTTCTGCGTTGATTTTTATACCATTTTTGTCAGAATTCTGTCAGACTAGTGAGCAAGGAAATAACTTTATTTGTTTTTGGCTTTCCGAAACATTTTCCAAAAGTTCCAAACTTTTTCAACAGCCTTCATAGAAGAAAGAAACTGAAAATTACTGAGTTTGTACAATATTCTGGCGTATACTGAGGTTTATGATAAAAAATGTTTTTTTTTTAACTAGTAATCATAAGGTCAAGTTTGTTTGGAAAAAAAAATGGTAAGTAGCTAAGGAGCTTAGTCGCCAATTTTGTTTCAGCGTAATAAAGGTCGAGAGTTCCAACCTCCAGGACGGTCATTTTTTTCTTAACAAACCTCGGTAGTCTAGAGATATGAATGCTGTCTATCGATAAAAAAGTCTCGGGTTCGATTCCTGGTCAGAATTTTTGTAATATTTTCCACTTGAAATTTCCGCCAGAGGTGGAAACTTTTTCAGATTGTTTCAGGACGGTACCGGTTGAATATTAAAAATAAGCTCGAACAATTAATTCCACCCACTAAACTGACACCTTTCTTATAATTGAATAGTGTATTTTTTTTTATTTTTCTCTATGTTTAGTGTTAAAAAATGTTATAAGTGTACGACACTTTATTATTTGATAGCATTGAATCACAAAAATAATTCGTCTTTCATATTATTACTTCACTTCACATTTCCAGTCAGTCCAGTTAGCTTATTTCGCAAAAAGTTGTGTGATGAAAAAAAATTGATAAAAAAAATATAATTTAAAAAAGCTATCACTTAACACCTGTTCGTCGTATGTAGTTACTACTAAAAAGGATGTTAAAGGCTCTATATTACTGTAACGGCCGTTAACGTTAAAGTTTTCGGTAACGACTCCTCGTTACAAGTATTTTATCCTCCTCAGTCGGCCGTGTGTCGGACACAGGTTTGAAATAGTGCCTAAGGTGCCTTTAAATCAAAGTGTTGTGTACATATACTGCCTTCGTAGGTAGCAGCGACTCCAGCCGCCCTCTCACAAGTCAACTCCGGTTCTGGCCCGTAAATTTATGAGCAAAGGAAGCTCCGTGTCTCAGCGTCTGTGATAAACAGCATCTTTATAATATTTTTTTTCCACCATTTTTACAACTTATTTCATAATTTTAAATAGAGATTAGTATTTAAAGTAAATCCAACTTAAATAATAAAATATTCTTAAATAAACATAATGTCCACACCTTTGTTCAATCAACCAAAACACCAGTTGTCTGTTAATAAAAACTACTTCAGCATTTAACGAATAAGTTGCTCTTTATATTCCGATACCAAATCAGAAGACGTGTAAGATATTGCGGATTTCTTTCAAAGGTTTGTTTTGAGACGGACGCAGACGCAACCAACTTTCAAACAGACCATGGATGAATACATCTCTGATTTGAAAATACACATCAATTTGATCTAATGACAAAATGTGTCAGCCTTAAAATAAGCTGATCGTCATAAAAAAGTCAGAGAAGATGTGTTAAGTAATTTCATTCACACATAATACCCCCTATTCCAATTCAAATTAAGTGCGCTCTAAACTAAAATAAGAACGTTCGTATTTTAGTTAGCCGGATTGGTATTCGAGAAATTTTAAAACGTTCCTATTTGTTCCTAATTAGACTTTAGTTTGAAATTAGTCATTTTGGTATTCGGATTTCGTATTTAAGTCAATTTTAGTGCGTTTATCTGTCAAAACGTTCCTAATCTTAGTTCACACCTAATTGTATGCGTCTAAAAAGATATCTGATGATATTTTTATGATAAACGTTTTTTTTAACCAAATAATTATAAAACAAGTTTATTTTTATTAAAAATATTAAGCATTTCCCACGAATTTATTATACGTAATACAAATAATAGCATCAAAATTTATTGTCATTGAACACCAATGCAATCATACAGTCTTCGTTACACTTCGGGTTGGTTCGGCAGTTTCCGGCGACCATGTTACTTGGAACTTGCATGGAACATGGAGCTCGTTTGAATTTGTCTTCTCCGATTGGCTGTCCGCTTGTCAGCATCCAGCAATAAGGCGCATGCTCGATCCATAGACAATTATAATTCAAAATAATATTTATGGTTAACTAATATTGGTTTTTAGAACACGGCATAATTCCGAATACGAATTTTAGTTCGAGTGAACTTAATTCTAAATCATTATTAATAAGAACGTTCTAAAATCCGAATAGGGGGTACTGTTTATTAACGTTAAAGAATAATATGTAGTTTGTTTCTCTACGTTAAGTGGTTAAATCAAGCATGCTATACAAAATTTAAGAATAGGTATAGTATAGGTTTAAACTGGAAATATCTTTAAACTTATCTCAATTAAGTTGACTTACATTTTTCAATTTACCTTATTCTTTTTTTTGCCATCACTCCGTTTCCCGAAGGGGGTAGGCAGAGAGTACGAATTTCCATTCTTTCCTTTCCAAACGAACCTCTTTCGCTTCATCCAAACGCAAAACATTCCGCATACATGCTCTTCTATTCCTTTTTCACTCATTTCCACAGCATTTATTCCACTTCCAGATTTTTCGTCCATGTCCATGTTTCACTCGCATACATCATGGATGATATTAGGATTGAATTTTAATATTTTTTTCATTTTATTGTTTCAGGTATGGAAAAGCGCATTCTAATTTGTTTATTAGTAGGCATCAGGGGTAAGTATGCATATACTAATAATTGAGCCCTCAGGCAATGTTTTTTAGTTACTAAACCTATAAGAGCAAATATTACCTACCGAAAAAATAACACACAAGTAGCATCGGTCTTGGTAATCTAATGAGATTTTAGGACTGCTGAAGTTATAAATCTTTTCATAATTCCGCCCAAACAGCTGCGCTACTACATGAGTCAACTACTTAAAGAAATTGCACTTTTCTTTCAACGCAGTCGAGCCAATAAAGGGTCTTCAATTTTCAATCTTTGGCTCTGTTGTAATTGAAAAGCGTTCCCGCGTCCGAGCGTCGAGGGACCGTGGCGTCGCGTCGTCCGGTTTGAACGTCCGACACTCGACGAGAGGACGCTTTCCTACTAGGATATTGAATTTCGATTGGTTTTTATAGTATAAAGTCTGGAACGTTTTTCCATTCTTTAACTTTTTTAATTAAAATCTTTTTGGCTATTGTTAAAATATTCCTCATCTACAAGAGGAAGTTGAGTAGTAGAAGCGAATAATCTACTTAATGCCGATTGCTTTCAATTCTTCAACAGAGTCCGTGTGTCGACATTTAAATTGCTTCCGAAATCGGGACGGAAATTTTATCTGGGATTCAAAGTGGGAAAAAGAAGCGAAGTTAAAAAAATCTCGAATCATTGAGAAAGTTCTAGGGTCGGATAATATGTTGTTTGCAAAACTTTTCCAAATATTCTTCGTTTTCTTCTATATTATTCTTATGCACACAAAAGACATCCGCCATCTTGAGCAGGCGCCTGAAATGAGTGAGCTCTTGATAATTGGCGAACTTTTAAATGTTTTTTTTTTCTACCAACTTTTCAAGGCTAACTCTCCTTATCTTTTAAACACACAATCTCTTCCTACACACAACTCCTGTGTAGGTACTTTTTTCAATTAACTAGAGCTTAACAACATGAAGAGATTTTTAATTTCGCCTTTAGTTCAAAAAAAAAAATCATCAAAATCCAAGTTTTTCACAATCATGTAGGTTGATGTTAATTAAAAAAAAAAGTGTTTCCATCTCATATACCTATAACTCGAATAATAATTATTAATTTTACATACCTACTCAATTACTTTTATCAATGCCCGACATGTGTCATGTAGTTCACAACGTGTTTAGGTGCGGATGAGTATTTTCGAAAAATATCATGAATTCCGTTGTGAGCGGGCGCATCACACTTATAGGGGAGTTGAATTGCTATTTGGTTATCCACTGAGCAGAGTACCGCTAGTATAAGTTTTCGATGATCGAATATCGAAACGATCATCGAAAGAGTTTCGAAAAATTTGCATACAAAAATGATCGAATGATTCGATCGTTTGATTTTCGAACACTATTTGCACGCTAATAAGCGCTTATTAGCGTGCACTATGCTTTCGATCAAACTCGTACTAGCCCCACAGAATCTATGTAGAATCTGAAAGACCGATCTGAGCATTTTGAAAGACCGATGTAAGCAATTTGAAAGACCAATTTTGTTCATTTCATGTTTCCGCAGCCTACCATGTCTAGTCAAGATCCTTGTGAGCAGCTTTCCATATACTTACCATAAAATGTATCGCCTAACCAGAAGGAACATTTCGTTCGCCATGTGATTCATTCAAGTATCTTTTTTGTAAAATATTTGACAAAACTGACGGACCACAGTAGCCCAGTGATACAGGCGCTAACTTTGATCATGAGGTCCGGCATTCAATTCTCAATTTCAATTCGTGTCTCTCGCTTTCTACCAAGTTTTGGTCTGTATCAAATTTGACGGGAGTGGTTGATTAGAAGAAATGGCTTAAGGGAATAAGTTCCGCCGACTATACTGACATCTTTGTATAAACATAAAATGTGTACATTTATTTATTATTTATGGCCAATTTTATGGTTCCTAGGGCATTGCCATGATAGTTTTGTAGAGGTCTGAATTTAATCTTCCGAATTCGTCGTATTGCCAATTGTTCAAAACAAAACCTTAGGTATCTTGGGAACATGGGGAACAAGCATAAGCTTTGAGACATGTCTAACACAATAATTAAATATCCTTCTTATTTTTTTATAGCTTTTCACTTCGTAACAAAATGTTTTGAGCTATGTGCTTACATCCAGATAATTATTAGTGATTAAAAAATAAAATATTAGGTAGGTACTTGAAAATCTTTTTCTGAAATCATTTTTTCTAAAGATGTTTTAAGTATAAAAAACACTCTCGTCCATAAGAAGGTAAGTGAATTTTTCCATTTTTTTTCTTTTTCTTAATAATAGAAAAAATGTAGTAGGTAATCTATGTCAGAAAATACAGACTATTCTTTTCATAAATACGCACATAATTCATTTATTCACGCACTGCTAGATCTCGATTCAAACGTTTTATACATTGTGTGGGTATTAAAATGAAAAAAAAATGAAAAGCGAATGAAATGACCATGAAAATTGCCTTGGTAGATACTGATTCGTAAATTGAAAAAAATTGTTAAATCACCTGAGCGAAATTTCATTTGGGAATATTTGTAAAGAGGGCTCTATACTACATCGACTCAAAAACCAATTTTTTTCTACGCCATAAATTCCAATGGCGTAATAATGTAGAGAAGTGTGTAGGTGTGTGTGTGTGTGATGATATTGAAAATTTGAAACGAGTAAATTGCGATGTTCTCTCTAAACGCCATTTTGTAGCGATAAGCCTCCATTTAGTGGAACCGCTGACCTAACAGTTCTTGCTACACAAAATCCACTATTAATGTTGATATTTTTATAAAACTAGCTACCCCGACAAACGTTGCCCTGTCTTTAATAAGACCTACTAATAATACTGATTTTGAATTTTTGAAATGATAAATTACCTATTAAACCAATATAATTTCGACGGATGTGTCGACCGTTTTAGATGTTTACAGATCACATTCTGACAATCGCACCAACTACTGTCAACCAACTGACAGTTTGTAAAACGTTAATTCAAATTCAAAAGTTTGTATTGTCGAAACACTATTGAAGGTTACCTACGCTAATTTGTTTTAAAAAATTTATATACCTATCCACGATTTTTTTTTAACTTTTTTCTTTAATAAGAACTTTCTCTTGACAAAATCAAACACAACAATAAAAGAATTAGCGAATTTCGTTCTACCGTTCACGCGTTATGCAACGACCATGGAAAATTGAACGGGCTTATTTATTTATATACCTAATGGAGATTATGTGGTACCTACCTATGATGTTAGCGTTAGTTGTTTTGTTTATAATCTTAAAAAAATATAAACATAATATAACCATATAATGATGATATACATATTAACATATAACCATTATGATGAAATAAATATATTTTATATTCACATTTCACAACTAGCAGCAAAATCTTTCGGATGACGGGTATAGAAAGGTTAATCAACAAGTCGGTTAAATCCTACCTAAAATGGTGGCAATCAAATTTTACCATATTATTGGGGACTGCGGACAATTTGAACTTGATACCCATGGCAACAGTTGTATGAAGGAACCTCTGACCAAGTATCAAGTATTTTTTATATCCAGCGGATCCGTGTTATTAACTATTGACTTGCAGATGATTAAAATAAATATGAAAAATATTTCGCGTTGTAGTGTTTTAACGGAGCTACGGACAAACTAAGCCTTTTATAATACCGGATACATATATCTCAATCTTATAACCGCATTGTTACCACAACAACTTTCTTTTCTTTAGGTACGAAATTGAAGTTTTTGCCTCCGTAGAAAGGAAAGAATTATTGTAGTGAAAGAAAGAAAGTTAAACGAATGGAATGATAAAAAAATTGGGAGGGAAGAGGAAGAAATATGTTGATAAAAAGTGGCCGCCAGGACATGTCTCGTACATAAATAACCTTGCAAACTTCTACCACGTTCGCTTTTTTACATCCCCTAATAATAATAGCAGAGAACTCCGGTCTGGACGGAACTTTAATGAATAGTTTTGTATCTCTTACGTTTAGAGTAATTAATTTTCTACGTAATTTTCAGAGAGACTAGTCGAAATTAATTAACTCGCTGTTTTTCGCTCCGGTATCTCTACTCTGAGTTCTCATAGTTGCCTTGTTACCTACCCAACAATATGGAATCTCAAAGGATTTCTATTAAGATATTTATTAGTACGAAAGTAACATGAATTATTTTCGGTTAAATTTAAATGTGATTATGTTTTACTCATTTTTAAATAACATACTTAATATTATATTAATGGTTAATATTGAAACTACAAAAAATAAATAGCAAATACTAAACTTAATTCACGTCTGACTACCATACTACATACCATCATATAATATATTCTTATATACAGTAAACGTAAGGTTCCGCTTCAGTTCTGTCGTCAATTTACGTAATTTCGACAAGAACTTTCGTTACCAATTATTGCGACCGGTGACACCGCTCAACTAACAAAAATATACTGTTTTTTTATTCTTCTCACATCTTCTTCCGGGGACCGGGTGACTTTTTTAGAAATTACTTTTTAGTCTTTCTATAAATTATGAAAATATCGTCACACATTTAAATAAATGTAATTAAAATCAATCCTTAAAGAGGTCCCATCCACAATCTTAGAGGGCACATTATAATGTTCATAAAAAGTCACCCCTTAGTGTGTTTAAGTGTGTGACAACGTTTATACCCTGCGGGGTGGACCATTTATATAAACACCCTCCTACACTTTGAGGGGAGTGATGAAATCAGCTGTGGGCGACTCAAGGGGGGTAATAATATATGACCTGAAAAGGAAGTTAGTACAGGGTGAGCTGAGCTGAGATACGGAAAGGTTTTCAGGAGTAGACCTCTCCTCTCGAGCTGTTTGGTCCGACTGACCCATTTTATTATCATACCAGCTTCAACCTATTTGGAATATTCGTCATGTTCAAGACAATAAACCATGTACAAAAACATCATATCTCCTTGATGAATCCTTTTACTCTGTTGAATACAGGCTGAATCGGACTTTTAATTAAAATACGTACATTGTTTGTTTGATTATTTTTTAGCGTTCATTGTGTTGAATTGCATTTTTTTTTCCAGATATCATTCAAAGAATTTGTATTGTTGGGGAGTAGTATCAAAGTTTCATATGAATGAACATCATGAGTTAACTTTGTATTGTTTTTGGCCTTATACCTACAATTATACATTCCATTATAAAAATTGTCTCGTGAAGAAACTTTCATCATTCTTCTTCAATGTGCTATTTTATATCGTCGCATTTATGTAATCATAGATAAATAATAATTAATGTTAAAAAAATGGAAAAAATGTATGTAGTGTAAATTGCAAACTGACACACACACCAGAATCAATTAAAAGGTATATGAATTACCTCATACTTACGACATGGCGTATAGTTTTGAATCATGAAATTCAATATTCAAACAAATGATTGTTTTGAAAAATGTAAGCGTGTTTTGGGTTGATGCAAGTTCTCTTAGTGAGTCGGAATAAAAAACAAATTTTCTTAATAAACTAAATAATTATGGAATTAGTATTTTTATGGATATCGCATGAATAGAATCGCTAAATACAGATTCGCTCGAAAACGTAAAAATAAAATCAGTAAATCGCCGGTATGGGATAATTTCATAATGAAGATCAACAAGTGTATGTAAAAATCAATAAAAAAAATGAATCATATTTTCTGATAGATATCTTATTATTTTTATGACGAAATACAATAAAGTTGTAAAAACACCGTGATTTTGTTTAGGTCATGAGCTGAGTTGAGAAAATCAGGAGCGTGATGGTAAGTTTCGTAGCGGGGTATCGGCACTCGGCAGCCAAGTACCTCTACTCTCTATCGCCAAAAGATATTGAAGTGGCGTATTATAAGTTAGTGCTACTGAAAGGTTTATAGAGCCATTCTCAACCTTTTTCCTTTTTGTGCGCCACCTTTCATGCTCTCTACAAATGAAATACTGCCTGTAATATTCAAATACTCTATCCGGTTTGGAAAATATCTTTTACCTTACTTTTCATCATCACACCGCCATAGTTTTATTCCTGGCTTATAATCCTGACACATTTCTATCAACGGGAAATACCTACTCTTTTTGATTTTCCATTCAGACTTTAGTCGGATAAATCTCAAAACATTGAATGAAACCCGCTCTGATTCTTTCCGTTTTTTTTCATATCTTCTCATTAAATTCATTTTTAGTAAAACGCTTTTTATTAAAATAAAATAAATTTCCCACACTGTAAAAAAAATACGCATTGAAAATAAATACCAGATAGGTATATAATAAATAATAATAATATGTTTAATTGAAATGTTGATTTGATATGAAACCCATAACCAGGTTCAATACTTAAAACTTGGCACATTTAATGAATTTTACGACAATCAATCAATACTCCCTGTGACCCCAATCGGGTACATAGGGAGGTAACAAGAGGCAAGAAGTTTTTTTGTAGATCACCTTAAAATATGTATCACCTTTATCAGAATAGAAAGAGACTCTTGTAGAGAGTCCTTTAGGGCATTGGGAATACTGACTCAACCCTGTGAATTTATTTGGGAGTGCCTGCAATTCGCTCGTAGCAATGTACACAATAACTTACTAAATGCAGATTATCACAATCATAATACAAGAAATGGTCAAATAAAGCACAGGTTGTCTAAAATAACTAAGAGTTTTTTATGTGTTAGTATAAAACTCTATAATAAACTACCTAATGAAGTGAGATCATTGAACGATCTCACATTTAAGAGGATAATAAGAGAGTATCTCGTTGGAAAAGCCTTTTACTCTGTTGACGACATGCTGAATGAGAATATCTCATTCAGCAGGGAATCAGATTCTCAGATAACTATTTCTTAAATTATTGCGATTAATGGTGTCTTTTTTTTTTTTTTTTTGTTTTTGTCTGTGTAATTTTACAACGGTGATCTTCTTTAAATCCACCTCGCATGGCTATTGAAAATCGGTATGGCTGCTTCTCTTGCTTGTCCTCCATATTACCTATTTGCTGACAGGAGGCTGAAAGGGCCCTTTACACCTTTTCAGCCTCGCCGATTGATTTTGAATTTGTCCTGTTTTGCTTTTGATTCATTGCTTTGCTCTGTCTTTTGATTTTGTTTTGTTTTGCTTCCTTTTGTATTTTTTTTTATCATTTTTATGCCAAATATTTAAGAAAAGATGTACAAACATTGACGAATCCAAGTGCTTTAAAGAAGCCTAAGGATGAGAGTTAAAATAAAATAAAATAAAATAAATAAATACAAATTTGATATATTTTCTTCTAAGACTTATTGGTTGAATGAGGTCCAATTGAAATAAAGTATGTAATCGAAAAGAAAACTTTCAAGTCATATTATTGTATGTAAACTGTTTTCTACTTATCCGTAAAATATAGTTACAACCAATAAGTACATTTCATGTGTGAAAAAATATCTTAGTTAGAATAATATTTTCTTAACCTATTTCAAGGATCGAGTAGAGAAGGTCTTAAGATAAGAGAATAAAATAATAATAGAAAATATCTGAGAAGCACAATGGAGCCTGACGGACGGCGCAATACGTCAGAAATATGGTTTCTTTTTCTCTTCATTCCTTTTGTATGCGTCATGATTTTATCATTTTTATATGTCTGCCTAATATATTTTAAATCTTACAAATAGCTGATCTTTCATACTCCACAAACGTCTTCAAATAATATTACTCTTCCAAAAGAGGACAAGAAGGAACTCAAGGAGTGGTATATTCTTGAAGTAAATCTTTGTGTCAACAAAGCTCCCGTCCTTAAGGAGGGGAAGAATATAAAATTCTAGTTTCTTATTTGAAATCAGCTATATATCCTTTTTTATCCTGGGTCCTTTAACTGCACAATATTACAGCAAGCTTATATTTTGACAAATAATGACATCCAAATCTTCCGTTAAGATTTTTTTTTTTCTTTTTTTAATAAAATTCTCAACAAAAATAAACTCGTGTTTACTTGCTGATTCCGGTTTTGCCTTACCATCTTTTTCTGAAATTTTACCATGGGTTATCACATTATTATCTTGCAAATTAATTATATTTTTTTATATAATACTAGCTTTCCCGACAGACGTTGTCCTGTAGTGTAATTTATACGAAAATATGTTTAAAATAATGTTTGAATGTTTATAAATTACTACTGAAAGCTAGAAAAAGATTCCATAAAAAATCTGCGTACCAATACAATGGTTGTCAGGTAATAATAATTTTGTAGTTATAGAATTTTTCATAGATGGCTTTGGCGTCGCAGGAAACTCGTTTCATACTTACTTCAAGATTATATTTTATGTTATTTCTTATCCATTAGTTATTCTGTTATCCGGAGCGGAGAATTCAACAAATTAAACATCGGAAGAATCTGTTCAGTCGATCTCGAGTTATAAGTGTTCGCACTAACCCGACTTTCATTTATATTATAAGATATTCGAGAAAATTCAAATTTTTTTTTAACATTAGTTCGATTATAATGGTAAGGTGCAGCGATGATTTAAATGGAAGGTAGAGTCTGCAGGATATGCGTGATGCGATGACATACAAAAAAGGTAAATAACTGAATAAGAATTATGTATGACAGCAGTCGCAGTCTTTAAATTTAGTTGCTCTCTTGATCTCAATAATTTCCAACTTTTATCTCTATATCTCGTTTATTATTAAATATCTACTTGTTGTATACATGAGATTTTTTGACATGTCGAGAATTCTCATGATTAGGATTTTCAGAGACTTCAGCATTACCACCTAATGGCGAACGTTGTTAACGTAAAGCGATCGCACTAAGCCAGCCTTCGAAATAACAATAGAAGACGGTCGCGAGCCCGTATTGGTTTGTTCCATTTAAAAATCGAACATCGGTAAAAAATTGTTTGAGACATTAGTTAATTGTTACATATGTATGTGGATATGAATTCAGATTTCCAGTATGTAGCACAAATAGATTAGGGTTTTTTTTTTATCGAAACATTTAATTTTCTCTACAAAAAACCTAATAAACTGTTTAAACCAAAAAGTAGTTTACCTACTAATTAATTAATTTGTGACTTTTGTAATATACTACATCTACACTACAGCAAGAATAGATAAACAGAAACGAAATATCATAATAACAGTGGAACAATATAATGTTTAGTAGGTAGATGCTCCAGGAATACACGCAGATAAAAATATATCTCCACCGTAACAGAGTTATAAAGCAATATACGTGATTCAACAAACGAGTTGATTATTTTTTGCTTGGTTAAGCAGTTTATTTTATTTAAATCACAACTCGAATCGGAGGTAGGTACGAAAACATTTTATGTTAAAATTCTGTCAACATTGTGATTAAAATAATAATATGTTCTTTCACATACTTATTGGATTGTTTTATAAAAGATGCGAAGTATAATTTCCATTGAAGAAATATTTAAATTTAAATTATCAAAATCGTTGATAAAATGAAAAAAAAAAACCTGTTTCTTGGCATCTCAAATGCTTATTTTGACAATATTTTCATCTTTTTTTGGTAGGTACATATTTTGATGTATGAGATTAATATTATAATTGATAGAATTTTGCAAAAAGAGCTCATTTGCATACACGAGTATTATAAAATGAGTATGTTTTATTTTCTGGTACTCTGAATACTGGCTATTTTTTGATACGTGATTGAGGCGCGGAAGTCGCTGATTATTTTTGGCTTCCTGTATAGGTGGGGTTACACCAAACGAGCGATTCTAGCATGATTCTTGAAAATGCTGAAAACTAACAATCATTTCTACAAAGATCAAGAAAGAATTCTCCATTCTAGCTTTGGCTGTATGAATGATGTAAACTAACCCTAAGAAAATGTTTTTCAAAAATAATTATTGGAAAAAGTAAAAAATGTCCACGTAATGTTTCAGTGTTTTGAGGCATAAACCGCACACGACGAACAATGCTCCAAACATTTCTCACGTAGTATTGAAACGGAACAGACACGTAGTGTGTATGGTAAACAAAGCGAAAAAATACTATCAGCCATGTATATATGTAGGTACACGTATGGAGTCGCTATTATTGGGATATACAAACATATTGGCAATGGCAGGCAGGCACCTACTGTTATTTCTGAACAAACCCCCGTTCTTATATTCCGTCTAGTTTATTCGTAGCTTTCGGTTGAGCTGCAGATTCTTCAATAAAGCACGTACTCGCTATACGAGGAGTTCCCACTTGATAGAAAATTTTATTATATTTTGACATATTTATTTTGTTTACAGGGCTTATTATCCAATATGGCATTGTTGTCCAAACATATCAATTGCCAAAATGTTCATAAAATTGTGATGATATTTGTACGAATTATATTATTTGTTATCGCCCACGACATCTTTATTAAACTTACCATATTATTGAAAGGAATATTTATTACAATAAAATGATAAACTTTATGTGAGATTTAACTTTTTTTTATAATCTTATATATAAAAATGGAGAGCTATTTTCCGTGGTCATCGAATAACGCCTAAACGGTTGGACCGATTTCGCAAATTCATTTTTGTCGTGTTGGCATTTATCAGGAGAAGGTTCTAATGAAATAAAAATTAAGAAAGTTGCGTGAAAAAATAGATATTAAAGAAAACTCTACGTAGGCAACCTTATTCGCACTTTGTCCATATCATTTTTATTCCAATTTTGAAATTTTGACAGAAACTGTCAATGGTTAGATAGTTGGTGCGATTGACAGAATGCGGATGGAATATACCTACATGGCTTAAAACGGACGCATCGGTCGGAATTACATTGGTCAAATGATAATTAATTCATCACCATACAATTTCGAATTCAATATTCATAGTTAGGAACACAGGACAACGTCTGTCGGGAAAGCTAGTAAGAAATAATAACTTTACACGCTGTAGGTACTAATAAAGAACTAAACTTTTTAGTGACTTATATGTGTGAGGAGTACCTACCTAATTAATTCGAACAGGCAAGACTACACAAAGCAACTCGCAACTTTATAAATTTACACTTGTAAAAACAATAGTAAATTTAATCCATATTATTTTTAATTTATTTGAACCTTTCACGGCTAGTGGGGTGGCGAAACCCCTTCCACCTTGGTACAAACATGTTATTATCAGGAGTTGAATATTATATATGATAATTTTTAACCCTTCGGAAATGCTATTAAAATATGTAAATCTATTTTAACGTATGCAAATTTCTGACGAAGGGTATTTCATTGTCTTTAACAGGTAGGCGCTGTGAGTTTAATTTCTACACAGAATACGTAAGAGTGTGTACACCACTCTCTGTTGTATTTGTGTGTTAAAATTACAACAACTTATAAATTATTTTATATGTTATCATGAATGTTCAAGTTTATACATTTTTTTCTTTGATATTGCTATTTGTTAAATTTGAATATAAATTAGAATTTTTCATGTATAATTTTAAATTGATATAATCTATATAGATATTTGTGAAAATTAAAAATGGGAAAAAATGTTAATAAAACTTGTTGATGAGTCGCTTTACAAACAAACTTGATGTTCGTGTGCTCAAATTCCACTGCCGAACATTTTTCTCGTTCACGAAATAACATAAATTAATGTGGTGTGGACTACGTTGAATTGTAAAAATAATGTCAAATTATTTACAAATCTAACACAATGAATTCATAACATTCATGTTATATGAAATATTTAAAATCGCATTCTAGGATTGCCAAATAATATATTTATACAAACTATATGTTTGTTGAATTTATGACGAAAAATTACATCATATTATTATGAAAAAAAAAATATCCCAGGTGCCGACCATCTCCCTCTTTCAATGTTTTTAGCGGCTTACTGTGAATGTTTCAAAGAGTGTAATTTTTGTGTCAGAATTATTTTAAAAAAGTTCACTTCCTAACACAAATTTGTCAGTAAAATTGGCACCAATTAAAACTTCATGAGACTTCCTCCCAACCAACCAAACCTGTCTAATCTGAGATTTCATCCCAGGTTATATTTAAAATGATCGCTGGATCTCACTCTTCTAGTAAGCATGAACCTTTAAAATGATCGCTGGATCACACTCTTCTAGTTAGCATGAATCTTTATCGATCCAAGTGAATTATTTTTTCGTTTTATTTTTTTTTTGTTTTACCAGAATATTGTTTCAAGCTTTCAATTATTTAATACGGCTTAAAAATGAACCTGTTCAAATGTGATAAAATCGAAATGTTTATACCTATCGTCGAAATGTTTATTTATAAAAAAGTCATTTATTTATGTAACCTATCAGGAACAGGAAAAAGTTGTGTCTGAAATTATTTCAATTGTATAAATTTATCATGTAATTTGCCTACGCTGTTTGTGAGTAAAATGTATAACATGGACGGCGGAATGTTTATCAATTACCCAATTTAATTTAAAATAATTGCAATTTGCTAACGTTATAATGCTGCGTAGTTTGGAAACAATTAAATTTTATTATCCATCCACGTTTGTTAACGATCTTATTTTGTTTTCGACATCATCAACAACAGAAAAAAAAACAATTCGTTTTGTTAACATTGTATGTTCTGAAAACATTTTAAAAAATGATAGGCGCTGCTGTTTACACATTGGGGCGCCTACTAACTCCCATACGAGTACACAATATAATGGCGGCTCTAATGGAATGAAACTTGTACGAAATATAATATGAATTTTTATATTGTTTACAATTTCTATACATGCAATATTAAAAATAATTGTTTTTTTTTAAACCACGTAGCGATCTATATTATGCATGAGATTATGATTGAATAAAACTTGTGAAAATAAAAATATAAATTTACAGAGTATTGAAATGAAATTGGTAGGTACACATTAATAATTATTATTTCATAAATCGGCTGAACTTGTTCATGTTTTATTTATTTTTATATGCAGATTATATATACAATAAATACTGGCTGGTCTAAAATGCTGATTATATTCTTTCAACTAAGATTTACAAAATTTTCTATTACGAGCTTATTTTTATCATATTATTATTATCTCATTCCAGCTACTTTTAATGAATCCGTTAAATTCGTCCGTTGTAACTTAAACTGTATTGGTTATCATTTAGCTTATAAGGAACCGATAATAAGGTTCCAAGTCTCTAGAGGCAAAAATCTACATTTTGTATTATTAAAGTTATGTTATTAAAGGATTTGCTATGTATGTTAACTATGGACAGTTTGTGTCCGCCGATTACTCCACTAACAATCACATGCTGAGCGGCTCCGTTCAAAAAACTTTGAAGGGATCAGTCCTGGATGTTTAAAGAGCAGAATAAGTGGAGGAACCTCTTTATAAGAAATTTTGTTTGGGACACTACAGTTTGCAGAAGATCGAAGTGAATGGAGGTACTTGGAATTCTATAAAATAAATAGCACACAAATGAACAAAGGTGTCAGTGTAGCCAACGGAACTATCTTCTTCTCTGATCACAACCTAGACTTAATTGTTAGCAATTTCTCCACTTTTCTCACTTCTCTGTCTGTAGCAGTCCTTGTAAGTTTCTCTCTAAATGCTAAAAGAAATGCATTATCCACCAGTGAAACAGGTGTCCAAAAAAAAGCATTTGCATAAAAATGAACCAATCTAGAATCGAACACGGACCTATACCTACCTAACGTTATGTCGGTCACAATCTCAACACTACCTACCTAACGTTATGTCGGTCACAATCTCAACACTACCTACCTAACGTTATGTCGGTCACAATCTCAACACTACCTACCTAACGTTATGTCGGTCACAATCTCAACACTACCTACCTAACGTTATGTCGGTCACAATCTCAACACTACCTACCTAACGTTATGTCGGTCACAATCTCAACACTACCTACCTAACGTTATGTCGGTCACAATCTCAACACTACCTACCTAACGTTATGTCGGTCACAATCTCAACACTACCTACCTAACGTTATGTCGGTCACAATCTCAACACTACCTACCTAACGTTATGTCGGTCACAATCTCAACACTACCTACCGGCTAAAACCCCTCATTCTTTTTTTTTAATACTAGTCCGGCACTACCGCTTGGGCGCCCTTGGAGGAGTTCCCCTCATATAGAAAAATAAAATTTCAACACTGAAGCTAGACGAAGTAGAAGGAGATTGCACTAATAAAAATGGCGAATTCAAATTGTTGCATAATAAACTAATAAGCTTTTAAAAACTTTTTAGAAATTATTACATTTTCATAATGAATCACGTTTTTTAAACGTGCCAATCGATTGGACGACCTTCAGACCCATGTGCGGTATTTTTTTTTATAAGCCGGAACTCAGGGTTTTTGCAATTTGTAGTAATGAAGTCGTTTTTATACCTGACTGACGTGTAGATCCGTAACATCTGGCGGGGAATCAGGGAAATTGAAATGTTCCTGTAGCCGGCAATAAAAAATTTCATTTCCGCGCTAAATTCGTTAACTTAAACCTCCGGATTTTTTTACCAGAAATGACGGGATATCAAATTTAGTTCGATATTTTATTGCTTCTTGCCTTTTTTATGTAATCGTGAATCGATTCGATTAAAGAAATTGAATAACGACGTTGCACGTTAAATTTGAAAAAGGTTTGAACAGATTTCATAAGTAATTTCATTTTGAGTTTAAAAAATGTTATAATGATTTAAAAAAATAGTTTTGATGTTTTGAATTTCGACTATGACATACTATTATATTTTAATATCATAATAAAAACGCTTCAATAATAAACCTCTCTTCTCTATTAGCCCGGATGGAATACGTACTGCGCTTCCTTCTTTATAAGAACTGTATCTTGTAATATTCCTGCAAGGTATCTTGGTAACGTGTTGTATGTTTGTCATATTAAAATATCGCTCGCTCGTTCACAGTTAAACACTCCTCATAAAATATTTTCTTTGAATTTATGTTGTTAGCGTTTCACACCGTCGTGTAATGTGAATATTGCAGTGTTAACACACTGAGGAGATATTCTTTGTTTACATTTTCCTGTAAGTAGTTATTGTGTTTTTTAGAATGATTTTCTTCCTTCTTTCATACTTTGTTAACTAAGTAGAAACTATGATAGTGAAAGGTGGGCGTACTACGTGAAGTCTAGATTTGTGTATCTTTCACGAATGATACAGTCTGAGTGTGAAATATGGCTGATAAATGAATGAATCATTGCAGCCGACATAGCTTTCTGCCTGTGGCAATTTTTCCTATTAATCCACCGTTTCTCTTTAATATGAGAGAGGATTCCAACCCCGGATGTAAATTTGTAGTGGAAAAAACCTCAAAGGAATAGCTTCTCTATCGGGAATTGTGCCTGAAACCTGTTGTTTTGAAGTCGGCAATTAGAAATCGACGATACCGTGGTCAGTTATGTTATACTTATCGTTCGGTTAAGTTATTGAACAAGGTATATCTACATAATAATTCAGAAATGTTTGCGTGCTTTTGACAATACTTTACCGTATATGTGAACATCACGCTCAAAATACAAATGCTACGTCAGATATGAATCTGCGCAGAGCGGTGAAATTTGCTCGAGAACGTTCTAAGATACAATTGACAACGTTAACTTTAATATATTAAGAGCTATTTAAAAAACTTTATTTTTTTAGGATCTTCATACAAATTTTTCAAAAAAGACAGAAAGCCATCTTTTGGAAACAAAATTACTCATGTAAACGTTGAATAGAATCTTGGTATTACGGTATGAAAATGTTATAAAATAATTGGAGATTGATTCGTTATACATATAAATGTTATTCAAACCTTATTATTCTCAATAAATAAAGATTTAATGAAAAATTTTGGAAAAAAAAATCCTCCATTTTGAAAATTGACACATTTTAAAAAAATTATGGCCACATTTTGTGTAAAACCGTCATAGCCATTAGATGAGTAATAATTATGTAGCTACCTGATAAAATCATATTCAAATGTAGATAAGTATAAAATAATTTAGCAATAATAATTGTTGAATCATTTTACATTTCTGAAATATAAATAAAGTTATCTTAAAATCGTCGTCGTCGAAAAAGATTTGCAAGTAAAATAATAAACATTTAAATTGGTATGAACATTCCATAGACAAACTGGCCAGTAAAACAGTTGTCGATAAATTAGATCATTAGGTACAGTGAACTTGACTGAATTGTTGAGAGAAAGAAATAAAATTGACAATAATTGAGAATCTTTAAATGGTTTCAGGATTATAATCAGTTTAATAAAACCTTTGTTTTATCCACAAAATAATTTAGAAATATAATAGTAAATAAACTCAAAACTATGTTAGCTTATTTATCATATATTATATTATGCAAAAACAATAATATACAAGGTTCATTTAAATAAAAGACTGATGGTATTGTTGCCGTGAAAATTTGTTTAAAAAAACAATATGCGTAGAGTTTCATCATGACAAAAGAAGTATTCTTGAAGAAAGCAATCAGTGAGATGTATGATGACTTGAAGCTTTTCTTAAAACTGTCCAAGGTTTGTGACAAATCATTCATCCTAGAACAAATACAAAAGATTTAGGTACCTATAATGACAGATAACATCATTTCATGAATTTTTTATGCATACAAATTAATAAAATAACATTGAATTCAATGAAATAAAAGAATAAAATAGTCAACCGATTACGTTGTATATGATTTCATAAACTAAGTATTTCACTTTATTACATAATTTAGAATCTAAAGATATAACTTATTAAAAGAGGTTACATACTTACATTTTTAAGAGCTTCATAATAAAACATCTAGATTTGAATGTTGTACGAATACTCATTAATATTAGGTTGTGCACTGTACAGAATGTTTTAGTCTGGAACCCCGTGCCTATAAAATACAAAATATATAATTAACATCAGAATCAAATCAAATAAAAACTATGCACTCATAGTAATGTCAGATAGAAGAGAGAATTTACATAAAGACCAAAATCATTACATATTCTACATAATTTAGTAAATATTACTTAGGTAGAGGTATATGGGGTAATATAAATAATTAAATATTATCAGGTACCTACCTATTTAGAAATATAACAGCACACAGCAGTTAAATAAAATAAAAAAATATTCTAATTTCAAAAATCGAATAAATGTTTTGTTGTTATGTCAAAATATTGATGACAGCCAGAGGTCCTGCCCATAGATTTTTATTTGTATAGAATTCTGTGGTCCTGCCAGGTACCATAAAATATTATTCGCGGTATTTTTATGTGAATGAAAATTAAATAATGATTATTTTTATTGAATGATTTTTTAATTTTCAGTTTTAGGATGTGTGAATAATAAATTTTTTATTGATACTTATCTTAATTGATAGATTCTTTAATAAATTACGATTATAATATTTAACACTTATCCAGATATTTTTTAGCGTTTTCTGTGAGTTTTTTAATGTCATCAAAAATCTATGGATTAGTATGGATATTATGTCATATTTTGTTGTCAAACTATAAATGTAAACATTGAATTTTTCTACGGCTTTAGATATAAAATAAATTTTTGGGAATAATAAAACAGGTAAGCAAAGTTTATTGAGTAAATATTGTTTCAAAATAACCGCATAATTACAATGCAGCTAGCCAATTACATTAATTTATTTTGTGTAACTATATTTTTTACAGGATAGACAGATCACAATATATTTTCAACAATACAATAACAGTGAATTTCTAAAATGTATGCATTTTATTACTAGAAAAAGCAAAATCGGTAAGTCGCGCTTTATTCTTTGATAATTGTACTTTCTCTCATTTTTGTATACCTATATTTAAATTCCATAATGTTTTGTTACAGATTAATGTTAAATAGTTCCCCCAAAACTCTAACTAGAATGAGGATAGAAGAATCAAATTATACTGGTGTTACAATACTAGATGACATTTGATAAATAAATAACTATCGGTAACAGTACCTAATTATAGTGAATTGGTTTGAATTCTGGTGCCCATCATTTCAACTTTTACAATACAAGCATTGTTTTGTGTGAAAGATGTCAAAACTGTATATGTGTTCAATTTGGGTGAGTTCAGATTCATTAATTTGTATAAAAATGTGTTTTGTTGAGCTGTGACACGCTAAAAGCAACATCGGTTTCATACATTTAGTTCATACATTATCGTTGACCATTGTGTTGTTACTTTTTGTGAAAAAATAAGCTTTTGGCGTGCCACAACACAATTAATTGTTCACAACACGTCTGTAGGCCTAGACAAAATGCATTTGGCGATCGACTACAAACAAATTCTTCGACAATATAGAGTAGGAAGAAAATTAACTATCCACTTTTTATATAAGTGTCTTTGTTTAGTTTAAATAATTGTTTATATGTTCCAGTAGACAGTTAATTTTTTCGTACTATACATTGGCGAAATCTTCGTTTGTAGTCGAACGCCAATTTGAATTTGTCTACGGGGGCTGTTTCTACTGTTAAATGTGAATTTTATTTTTGACTTGCTGACCCATCGAACTTCGTCTCGCCTTTAATCAAAAGCCAATAAAATATTGCTGGGTAACATAACATAGCTAACATACATGACTACTCTTTGTAAAAAAATCAAAAGTTATGTGGTAATTATGAAACAGTTATTTCAAAAGCACCAAAACTCCCCCGTTCCATACTAACTTTAATATTATATTATTTCATACTATTTTCCATCCATTTTTAGACGTTAACAAATTATAAAAAAGCTTGAAAAAGTACAATCAAAAATTATATTTTTAATTTTAATCATTACCTATACCACCATCTGTAGAAAAATAGGGAAAACATTGAATGTTTCTATCAAAATATCAATATACCAGACATCTCCCTATTTCCCCCAACAGATGTCGGTGGCGATACTGATGCAAACCCGTTGAATACAAACTTTAATATTGTATTTTAGATAAGTTCTCATCGATTTATTCAATTTTTTATTAGTTATTCTGTTATCCGGAGCGGAGAAGAATCCAATAAATCAAACATCGAAAAAATCTGTTCCGCCGATCTCGAGTTATAAGTGTTCGCACTAACCCGACTTTAATTTATATTAGAGATTATGGAATACAAATGCTTTTGGTAAAGAAGGTGTCGATATGATTTTCTATATTCTGTTTTTATTTTAAGTATTTTCTATTCTGTTTTTATTTATTTTTTCTATTTTTAATCTGCTAGATCTAACAAATAATGTTATTTTATTTTACAAAATGGTAGTTGTTTTTGTGTATTATATTCATTGAAATATATGTAATTGAAATCAAATAAACAGAAAGTTTTCATTTATTTACAACCAGAAATAAACTGAAAAAAAAAATACATTTTGTGTTTTAATTTTCTATAAAACATCTAATAATATATTATTCTTCTGAACCACTTCCAAACAATAGATGTTTTATAATGGTTAGTTTTATAGATATATTCCATAGTGAGTGAGAGCCTTTACTTGAACATTTTTTTATAAAGTTTAGGCACAAAGAGGTTGTTGGAAAGCCGGTGGTATCAGTTGATGACTTTCGTTTGCACAGCGCACTGAAGGCCATGGGTTCAAGTCCTGGTGGTGCCATTATCACTTTCACAACACAACCCTTTGGTTAGTATGAAAGATGTCAAAGTGTATTTGTATTCACTTAAGAAAGCCCAGATTCATTTTCTTAAAAAAAATAATGAAAATCTGTATTAAAAAGTCAAAACTTTTATTAATACAGGTAGATATTTATATTTTATTCTACAAATTTTATTATTTTCAAATGAGTATGAATCCACTTGGACAATTTGTTAATTATAAGGAACATAAAAAGCTTTGTTGGTACTTAATTGCAGAATAATAGAATCAACATTGTGGTGACAGCCCATAGCTCACCACATATAAACCGAGTACTCTGTCTTATTAACTATGGGGTAAGCATAGAGAATAAGTCACTAGGTTATGATTATGACTTGCAGCGCTTTCTTCTTGCTGATGAGGTGTTACAAATAAATAAGTACAATTAATTATATACATTATGTAGGTACACCACACTTTCATAAAGCTCTGTATGTTAACTTCCATAGATCAGGTTCTATAACTCCCATTATTCTACAACTTTTTTTTGTGGACGGGTAAAAAAGCTAGTTATACATAAAGCTAAATTATTAATATTAACTATAACGTATAAGGCCCCGTCCGCACTGAAAATTTTCACCGCACGGTTTTTTTTCGTAATTCTGTAACACATTGAATCTTATGGGAGTATTCAAACTTGCGGTAAAAAACCGTGCGAAATTTTATTCGCAGTGTGTACTGGTGAGATCTCGATCGCGGAATATAATCCGCAAGAATAAAATGCGGTAAAAAAAATTTCAGTGTGACCAGGGCCTTACTTTGATGACAGAAAACAGATGGTTGATTAAGTCGAGAAAGACTTTCAAATAATGATCTAAGCCCTATTTGAAGAGATTTTGTAACCATTGTTACAAAGTAAATTAATTGACGAAAATTATAATAATAAGTATCTTATCATTTTAACAAAAAAGCACACGAATAATAAATCAAAATTCCATATAAAAAAAAATCTTGATCCTTTTTTCGCTATTATATATTTTGTTTGAGATAGTAAGTCTTTATTCTTTTTTTTTAAAAGCGAACTCTACTCCCTCTATTCTCTCTTTTCTCAGCCTATTACCGTCTTCTCCTGGACAGGGCCTCCTCCATCTCTTCAGGCCGCTCCATCATCCATACCACTCTATCATGGGCTCTCTGGACACAGTTGACGATAAGGTGTTTCACGAGGTCATCCCTCCACTGTAGTGGTGGTCTCCCAGTGCTTCTGGTAGTCATGGTGGGTCTCCAGGTTTCGACCATTTTTCTTCCTGGTCTCTTAAGATAAGATCTGTCAATCGCCATTTGAGAGAAGCAATACGTTGGGCTATATATCTATCGCCTTTGTTCTCTACCGTATCACTACGTTCCTTGCTCTATCTCTAAGGGTATGTCCTTACTGAAAAGTGATCGCGCGACCATGTGATGGGCGATCATCATGTTCTCAATTTGAACGATCCGTCTGCGTTTAAATATATGAAACTCGTCTCGCAGACGCGCGAACGCTTTCCATTTAAGACACACGGTAAGGGTGATACTCTTTCCATCGATCTCTGGAACTGTACTAGTAATATTTTTTGTTGGTTATGATAATTATTGATAGTAGATAAAAACAAATGTAAAACGGTAAGTAAATGTTTAAGTAATGAAGGGTATTTCGTATATAACCCTCAACTAATTGAACTGAATGATTAAGACGGTTTTACTCTTTAAAAACTGAAAAATACAGAAAGCTGTCAGGGAATGAAGAAACGATGTCTGTTGTTATTTAATCTAAATGCGAATATTCACGTAGAATATAAGAAATACACAACTCAGTGTCTAGAATACAATGCAACTTGTGATCTCCTTTTTATACAAACTGTAAAGGAGTATACACAAGTACAAATTTAGCATACGTACCTACTTACAAATCTAGCGTATTATAGTATATATGATGTCTGTATGTAGGTACATCGTTAAAGATAAACTTTTGTTAGCGCAAGCACTAATCCTTAAACTACACATGAGGAGAGAAGAGAAAGCAATTTAGTCGTAGTAAGGCAAACAACGTCGATGCTAAGCCCTTCAAAATTATACGTACTTTATGTTAAAAATGCAACGAGAGAATAATACCGTAGCTCTCCATACAGAAAGGAAAGTTGGTATATACAAGAAAGTATGTAGTTTCTCTTCAGTATAAATTTACGTTGATAAATATTATATGCAACCTATGATCAAGTTACAAACAAACCATTTTACATAAATAATAATAATATGTTGAATCAGTGACTTGTCATTCAATCAGTCATTTTCTCTCTATTATTTGGAGAGAAAAACCAAAAATATACCTTACAAATAACAAACAAAAAAAAAATCCACTCAATTAACCACTCATATTTAAATATTAAACCGCATTTTAAGGGTGTATCATTCAGCGCCGTAATGTAAAAAGGAGAAAAAACATACATATTATATTATTTACAAGCATCTACATCAACAACAATTTAATTTTCAACTTAATTTTCAAACACTTGGGAATGGCAGGAAACTTTTTTATAAAATAGTTCTGCCAATTAAAAAAAAAAAAAAATATATATACCTACGAATTTGAAACAATACCGCGCAATTGATGGCAGGTCGTTACACTTTCGTCCAGATGTCGATGGGTGTGTGAGCAAAATGCTCATAGCCTCAATGAGTTTTGATATCAAGAGCCCCAAACTTGTTTAAAATTTTTTTTTTTTACAATATTTAGTAAATGGGCGCCCTAATTACTATATTTTTAACACATACCTACCAATTACGTGTAAGTATAACTATCTAACTTCAATTTTTGTTGAATTTACAAGGTAATATCTGCGAAATTCGTCTAAATTTTTCACTGGTTACTCCACATGATGAGTATGTATGAATTGAATAAAAACATAACCCGTTTTTTCTCTAATGAAATAAGTTAAAATACACACAGTTTTGTGTTGAACATTTTTTTGTTATTTAATAAACTTTATTTTCTTCTTATGAGGGTAATTCCATTTACATAGCAGTAATTATATTGTACCCATATAATAATAATAATTATATTCACGCTTAAACTCAACGATAAGATATAATAAAATAAATAACACTACACATAATATAGGTACAGCATTGTGTAATTATATGAGAGGATAAGCAATAAGCATTCCAAATCTTCATATAACGAACAGCAAATAACACCATTCTAAATATAACGAATCAATATTATTTGTTGGTTTTTTGATCAGATATTTCATTTTAATCTTTAATATTGTTATGCTACAATTACAGAAACCAAATTTCCTGGTTAATCCTGGGATTGGTCTGCATAAAGAATTTCAGATTTCGCCATTCTAGTATGCAGCGACGGATATCGCCTTGTCATTCGCCTTCTTACCGTTCTCCACCCCTCAAGAATTTCAATTATTTTCCTCCACTCCTCTGTGTCACTGGCCAGCATCTTTATTTCTTGGTATGTGCTACACTGCTACAGCGTATATCTCCAATCACGTGGTCCTTTCCAAATAATTCCGTAGACGATGATACAGAGCAGACCCAGCTGCCTGTTGTTATGGTTTACTATAATTGTGCAACCAAAAAATGGGTGACGTTATCCACCACTAGATATTCATAATAATAATATGGAAAACAAAATAAATAGTATAAGATTTTAATATAAACATTTCATTTCCTTGAATTTTGTTATATCGTGATTTTAGTGGTAATTGTATAATATAATGAGCACGTGTAAAGTAAAATTAATACAAATAGGTAAATAAACAGAAAGAAATTGTTTCAGAGAATAATAATACACTGGCAGTACGGGGTAGGTACGAGAATGTTTACGTCATGCTGTAAAAGTTTAAATTATTATTATTATCAGTATTTAAAGTCTCCAATGTTATGAATACAAATGAATTTTCATTTTGAACTTTGAAACAACGCCACCGCGTGTGCCTACTTTTAATTGTGTTTGCGTAAACAGTTCTTCTTTTTGTATGTAGACATTCAGACATGCCTATTATGATTGTATGTACGGAGATCTGTCATACACACACACACACACACACACACACACATCCTCACAATAATCTCTAATATAAATGAAATTCGGGTTAGCGCGAACACTTATAACTCGAGATCGGCTGAAGAGATTCTTTCAATGTTAGATTTATCTCCGCTCCCGATAAACGAATATAGGAGTGGTTGGTAGCCCAGCGGTTACGACGCCGGATTTCGTACTGTTTCGTGCGGAGGTCGTGGGTTCCATCCCAGGTGCCGACTATCTTCCTCTTTCACGACACAAGCTTTAAGTAGCTTACTGTGAAAGAGTCAAAGGGTGTATTTGTGTTCACTTTGTGTGAGCACAGATTCATTTATTAAAAATAAAAAAATATATATAAAATTCGAAAAATGCATCGCAATTTTATATATCTAATATTAAAGTTAGTATGGAACAGATTTGCTAGCTACAACGCCATCTGTAAAAAAATCCAACACAACACAATTTTTATTTATTATAAAACATTGATACCTTCGCAGATTTTTGATATAATTTCTTTCAAGCTTTAAAAAATATTTTTTTAACATTCAAATATATTTTAAACGTATTTTTATATAAATTACAAATTCTAAATCAATATTCATAGTAAGGACTACAGGACAACGTCTGTCGGGAAAGCTAGTTTTGAATAAAATTATATGCCCGATATTGAAGGATTTAAAGCCATAATTTAATAATAAAATCCATTTCATAATAATATTATGAAAATGTGTGATTTTTTAAAATATTGGTGGCCAATGTTTCTATACGAATTTTCACGCCACGTCATTTCATTTGGTTTAAACCAATCTGAACCCTTTGTACTTCATCATTGCACCATGTATTTTTATTGATTCGAAGTACTGAACGGTGTTGCAATTTAGTGCAGTGTCCACATCGAACGCCTTTTTGTGCCTCACACTCCATTTGGTTTCTATGTTCCGATGTTGTATTTTATCATAGAATAAAAATTTGAAAATTCTGTTGATTGTGTTTTATGGAATACGCAATGAATTCAATAAATTGCCCGTGTCTTTTCAAAATCAAAGGGCAACAACAAAAACGTTGTTTATTTTTCTATTCAGCAAGCTGTATGAAAAACCGTCGATAAGTTTGGTCTAAATTAATTGCGTTATAATAAACTTTTAAAAGAATATTTGAAAATAAAAATTCTAGGTAGGTACCTACTTAGTTTGGAAAGTTTTTGTATAATTTAAAATTATACCTTATTTTGAGATTCAACCATTATTTTTGTTAGCACCAAAGATATAGATATACCAATAATTGTTATTGTATCTGAAAAAAAATATGCATGTAACCCAAAAATTGTTGTCTGTGTAACCATTTATATCCTGTAAATCAGGATTTTACAAAAAACGTATAAAAATCTTTCCAGACAATAAAAACTTTAACCTAATGGATATTATCACTGTTCAATTTTTTCATAAAAAATAGGTACATTAAGGGCTGGTCTTATAAACATCCGTTAGTTAAAAGTCAAACCAAATAAACCGAAATATGATCCATTTGCTCGTTTTCCCGTCATAAAATAATTCGTTATTCAAATTTCAGTACGACAATTATTTATTAGTAAACCATCGATAAACTTACGGATATTTGGTCTCTCGTTTATAAGATCGGCCCTAAGTGGTGTTTGAATTTTTACTAATATTATTTTTTCATTTGTTTCAGGTATATAACCAAAGAACTTTTAACTAGTAGTTACGTAAATTTACAAAATATGAGGTTTGTTTCTTCATTATCAAAACAATTGGTAAGTTTTTAAGTAATCTATACTAATATAAAGAGGAAAGATTTGATTTTTTGTTTGTTTGTTTGCATCGAATAGGCTCCAAAACTACTGAATCGATTTGAAAAATTCTTTCACTTTTGGGAAGCTACACTATCTCCGGTGAACATAGGCTATATTGAATATCCAAAAAAAATTGGGTAAACAACGAAAACTCCAATGATGTAAGCCAAGGTGTAAAAAATTTACCTAAAATATTATTTTTATCGCGAAAGCTGTGAAAACTAATGATGATAGAATAAAATAATGTTGTACAATTTTGTAGAAGATATAATTATTTACAAAAAGTATCGCGACAGCATATGTCTAACTATTATAGTTATGCCACAATAAGTGTTTTTTTATTTTAAAAAATTCAATAAATGTCACCTCTAGAAAAGGCTCTTTATTGGTATCTTGGTATTACTCCTTATTAAAATAAATTAGTTCATATTCAAGTCTGCTTAGACTTATCCAGTGTACACCACGAGGAGGCGAACTAGCTTTATACCCCTAAACTAAATAATAAACTATTTATAACTCTAAATGAGCTAGCACATAGGTCGCCAGACAATTGCTTACATCTAATCTCCTGGCGTATGTCACATCAAAGCTAAAACTAACTTACATGAGATGTGACATACCTATATGACCATACGATAAATAAATAAATTAGACTTATGTAATTTCTCCCCCCTTTACACAAGTGTTTACAATTTTAAGGGGGTTATAAGTTTGAACTGAAAATTGTATTTACATAAGAACTATTGTCGACAAATTTCATTTTTATTTCTTTTCAAATAAATAAAAAAAAAATCTGGCATTTAACAAACTGTAATTTTTCGATAAACACACTCTCATACGATCAGGTTGAAAGCTATCCAAATTTTATTTCTACGAAGGAAGAACTCTGGAATATACCAGGTGTACATTGATTTTCTCCATGGACAGACTCCTCATTCTCTCCCAATTTTCTGTATCCGGCATCCATTTTTAAAATGCTGAAGCCATTCCAAAACTTCTCTAAATGTAGTCCTAGTGATCGGTCGATAAATGTCTTGAAGGTATGCCAATCAAACACAATTAGTCAGGTATCTACGTTATTTTTTTCACTAATTATTCTATTTTTGTTGAATGTTATGATGAATTGAATAGAATTGTCTTAATGAATTCCGTATTTTCTCAAATCGTTCGATAATATTAACGAGAACATCCTAAAGCTGGTTGTCAGGTATTCAGAACATGTTTACATTACATAATTAAATAAATCAATTAATATTTGGGCCGCGTCTCTTTGTTGACGACAATTCCTACGCATTTATAATATTGATGTTCTCGGAATAGAAATCCAACGATATAGAGAGGGGCCGTGAGTAAGCTTACGGTGATAAAAAAAGGTTTCCTGTTGCCTTTTTGAAATGGAAATTTTAATTAGTTTAAAAACAAACGGGATAATCTTTTTTATATTCAGCACCATCACAATTTTACCTCGGAACAGACGGTACAATCTTAAAGAAGTAATTTTTATACCAGTTTTTCATCAAGAAGGATTCCCGCGTAGTAATTAAGTTCCAAACACAGGTTCTATACGACAATTATTATTAGGTATCAAGGATATAAAGTGTTGAGTATATATACCTATAACATCGCTCCCCGTGCATTACTAATTAATTTTTCCCTTTGCACTCTATCTTCTAAATAATTATTAACCATAAACTTGTATGTTCCAACATTAGTGTGGTTTTCATTCTATCAACTTTCAAGGAAACAACACAATACGACATAGCAATCTCTTTTGTTAGTATCAACTTACCTTATTTCTTGGAACAAGTTCTTATCAATGGATCTTTTAATTTTATATTCTTTGGCAGTGGTAATTAACAATCGTCTGTAGCGGAGGGTGGGGTATGAAGGGTAGGGGAGGCGCCTACTCATTAAAAATCGCCTCGTGTAGATACTTAGGGGGTACAACTATATCTTAATAACGACGTGAAAATCGTGTATGGAATTAAAATGACTTCTTCGTCTTCTCATATATTACTGTGTACCTACCTCATCACCGCTGAATGTCATTAGAAGAACTAACGATAACTTAAAAGAAGATTATTTAAATTAAATAAATACAAATCGTCTGTGTAATAAATACCTACCTCATTAGTTGCATCTGCTTGTTCTAACGTAATAATATAAGTTCAACCCTTCAAGTTTTAACTAATGAGATTATTAAATCAACGTCACCAGTCAATAAATACTAATTTTTAAATATCTTCGATGTTTGGGCAGAAGATGTTTGGTGATAGTCCAAAACTTGAAAGTCTAAAACAATATTCCATATTTCTACAACAAACTCATAAAAAACTTGGAAATTTAATTGATTATGGAGACGTCAAGGCAACAAGCCATGAAAATAAAAAACGAAATCACACAATAACTAGACAAAAACCTATGATCTTGACCTAGAATTGATGATAACAAAAAAAAACCTATTACCAAACAGAGATCCATTAATAGAAGGTTTATATTGGATAAGGTGACTTTGTAATTGTATTACATCTTGAAAAACAAGATCTGCCAGAACCTTAAAACAAAAATTTAACTAATTCACACTTGCAATTTTCAAATTATAGGTATGGATACTAGACGTGGACTCCCGCAAAAAAGATTGTGAACAAATTACATGAGAGGGTCATGTTGGGGATCTTGCTCAGAGAGGAGTAAAAATGAGTGGATCCGAGTAGTGACAAGGGTCACTAACATAGTCGATAGAGTTAGACAAGGGTCACTAACATAGCCCAGAGAATTAGACAAGGGTCACTAACATAGTCCAGAGAATTTAAATGGAGGGGTCGTAGTTACGTGTGAAAGTCGCTGCCACAACGCGACGTTAAGTGGTGTAGAACCCAAACAAATCACGAGATAAAATCACAAAAAAATTATACAAGGGTCACTAACATACTCCAGAGAATTAGACAAGGGTCACTAACATACTCCAGAGAATTAGACAAGGGTCACAAACATAGTCCGGAGAGTTACAGAGCTGAAATGGCAAGAATAGCAGATGGCATGAACCAAAATGATTATACAGTGGCGTTCATAGTTTGAGAAAAAGAAATTTGGACAGGTCAATGATGAGACGGAATGACAATGCCAAAGTTTCGGGAGAATGGTTGAATAAGAAAAAATTCTTACAAAATGTTGCAATTACCTGCATGAGATCACGACACAATTAATATCTTTTCAAGGAAGATGTCTAAGGATCGCCTCTCTTACCATCTAAAAACAAGATAAATGTTCATTTTGTTTGTATTGTTTTTCATGTACCATATTTGTTTGTAATAAATTTATTATTATTATTTTAATTTATATAATTACTTTATTTTACTTCTCATCGTATTCATCATTATGATCATACTACAATAAAAGAAACATTGATTAAATGGGGCGCGATGCAAATTGAACCGATATTTTTGGTTATAAAACGTCCCGAATACAGTAATTATTATAATAGTCGCTGGAAAAGCACCGGAATATATTATTGCACTGGTATATGTAGGTATACACAAAATGTGGGTACACCGTATACGTTACAAAAGTTGCCAGTGGTGTTGCTATCGTAAAATATTAAATGATGTTTTATATATTCCACTCGTTGTAAAATGGTTTAATTTGCGTCGTGAGACGTGACGATGTTTTTTTATGTCTGACGAACGGTGGGTGGGGAGCCACTATAGTACACAGCTTCAGTATGAAATAAAATGCACAGGGTGTCCTGCGCTAAATAACATAGAAAAAATAACGAGTCGTAATAAAAAAATACGTACTTTAATATCCAAGATAAGATTGAAATCGTAAACGGTACTTAAATTCAGTCGTTACAAAATGATATTGCATAAAATTTGCGATAAAAAAAACTTCGTTATTAAGACAGCAATCTCTTACCTTTATAACTTCAAAGTGTGTAAAATCCTTTACAGAGATATTGTAAATTTTCGTAACTCTAAGAGTTTCTTCATAAAACTCATAACATTATATTACATTGAGACTACCAGAATAGAGTTAGTTCCTTATTCTATGTCCACTTGTGTTAAATTAGTAGCAGACTGCCGAGTCTTATTTGAATGTTAAAATCCAGAATTCCTTTTCATGAGTTAGTATTAATATTATATTCTAAATCCACGTTTGATGCCCGTTTACTTGCGCCACTGAATCGTTCGTCTAAACTCAAATTATTTTTTAAATCCCTGGATGGTCTTTACGACTGAAGCTTTGGCTGCAATGTACCTACTAGTATAACGAATACGTGCGTATCGCGTAAGTAATATTAATTCATTAAAACCAAGTATTATTACGTTAATGTTGGTAGCTCCTATAATATAACATAAAAGTCGTGGTTAATACATAGGTATACTATAAATCGCATGGACATGAATCATCTCACATTATGGGTGTCATGGGAATGGTTCTATGTGTGTATGTACAAACATTATTGTCTATAGACTGGGATATAATAATTTAAAATAAACCTCAGTATGCCTACCCACATACGAGTCTAATGCTAGGTACACAGGTGCCCCATACTTCACCTACCCAGCCAGTAGAATGGACGAATAAAGCAATATAATGTATGCGTTGAACATAAATTCTCGAAAATGATACAACACTCGGTTAGCGCAACGTATATTTGGAACATTATAATATTGTTTAGTGCTTTCACACATACCTATTGCGGCCCTGCTAACATTCAAATTTTACGTCAAATTTGTGGGTAGGTAGGTATTTCTAAACAAAACAAACTGTAAAAAATTTATTTCAAATTTAAAAAAAAAATACGATAAAACGAATGTAGTATTTTACCTATTTTTATTTATACGACAAAAACTAGTAGGTACCTAGTATACAATTATTAGACAATGACGGCTATTCTGGAATTCAAGTTCCATCTCAACGCAAGGTTGTGTTGAGTTATAATAATCGGTTATCGCCAGTAGTTACGCATAAAATATATTGAATAAAACTATTTCAGAATAGCTAAATCTCAAAAAATTGGATACGACGCAACTCAATCGTTTGTTATTCATTTCAGAATAGCCGTCAATATTAAATAAATATTAAGGTAATTTACCGCGTAAAAAAAAACCAGAGCATGTGTGTCTAGGTTCTAAAAAAATCACACAAAGGATCTAAAAATCCAACGTTAGATAGTTTTGATGAATATACATAAACATTGCTCAACTATCTACTATATAAATTAATGTCGGGTTAGTTCGAACACTTATAATTCGAGATTGGCTCAACAGATTCTTGTGATGTTTGATTTATTGGATTCTTCTCCGCTCCGGATAACAGAATAACTAATAAAAAGTTAAAAAAAATAATAAGAAATACAATATTTAAGTTTGTATGGAAAGGTTACCTGGGACGCGCCCACGACATCGCGGGTAGTTCCCTCTCATTCTCGCATTCGCTCTTACAGTAGCCCATCCCACTTACTCCACCATACCGTTTCGATAGTTTTAGAAATTTTTCATACAAAGTCAACAATATTATCGGGCATATTCGTGTTGGTAATAGGCGAGGTAGGGTGTGTGCGCGAGCGCATTTTTCTCAAGTTGTTCCCGCCAGAGCTTTGAATACAAAGTAAATAGGGATCTTTCAGAAATAGTTTAATGTTATTATTTTATTAGCTTATCTAATCGAATTAATTTTGTATTGTTTAACGGGGGCGCAGTGCACATCATGTACATATTAACGGGTCACTTCGGGCTAGAACCACAGGACAGCGTCAGTCGGGAAAGCTAGTATAATATAAATCCTGATGGTTATCCCTGGTTCAGCATAGAAAACATCTACAAAATATAATGGATAATTTAACCCTTTCTTAACCGAATTATGAAAGCACCGTAAAAATTAAACGTGTAGGTACCTATATGTATTACTCAAATGTGAATGGAAAACCTAGTATTTTAAGAGGCGTTTTACATCGATGGATGAGCAGTATGGTTTATTTTAGTCATTTTGTTATATCCTTGTTATTTTTTACGATATTTGCACGATATAACATTGGTCAATAAAAAGTAGGTATTCGTCACAGTTTGGAAATCTCCGTAATCCGCTCCATCTAGCTGTGTGCCGGAGATTTGTTACCATATCTCGGTCGGTTTTCACAGTAAACGGAATTCATCCGTAGATACATCCAGAACATACGTAGGCCTGGTAGGAAGATAATGTACACTAGTCTGAAATGAGTCATTTGCAAATTCTGTACGTAATAACAAAACTTTTGAATAATTTATCGCTGACAAATCGCGCATAGGAAACCGTAGACGCTTTAACATCTCCACACGGGGTTTTGTCACATCATACTCCCTACCGTTCATCCTGCACCCATTTTAAACGTATACTCCAAATGAAATCGTCTGATTTACGACAACCACTAATTAACATATCTATTGGTAAACAGGAAAAGAAAATGTATGTAATTGTTGGTCGTCAACTGAATAAACTAAATACACAGGAACTATAAATTTTCAAAAAGTTTAAATATCCTGTTTATCTATCCATTTTCAAAAAATATAAAACATATCGTAAATTTTCAAATAAAATAAATCGTAAAGTGGTTAAAACGAACCGGTGCGAGGAAGCAGAATATTCTTAGAAGTTTATTGCTCGTCAAAGTGGGCTGCTATCTGTTCCATTCGCCAACTCTAACTCTATGCTATTTTATTACTTTTTTTATATTTTTGTTCTCATCGAACCTGTCTTCATACAACTGAAAATCTGAATCATTATATTCGAAACCAAATGGATAAAATATGGTACAATAAAACTCTTACTAGCCCCGCAGATTTTTTTCACAAATTATAAGTATCAAGTTTTAAATTATGAAGATATATCAATTATGGATACACTAAACGAGACAGCGACTGACTTTTTGAAAACAACTGACTTTAAATTTTAAATACTCTCATTTTTATTAGTGACACTGATATACAATAAGTAGGTATATCTCGATTTTTTGTTTGTAATTAATTATGATGTGATGTAATTGATAACCATACGATAAATAAATAAAGAAAATTTTTAAAAATGTTGTCACCAATAGTATGACAATAATTAATAGTGATATATTTTTAGAAAAAAAAAAAAAAAAATAAACAAAAAAAATCGAATGTGTATAGTATTTATTTACGTGTGTGTTTATTCCTGAGAGTTAAGTGCTTAATCTAAAATTCTCAGTTAAACTCCTCCTTTACACGAGACTTGTCTCTATAAGGAGGAATAATAATATAATTATATTTTGATTATAATTTAAATTTGTCCATTCTCATATTGTTGTGTATGTATTGATTTATGTTGTTTTAAATAAATAAAATAAACTATCGATAGGTTAGTAGCCTAGCGGTTAAATCGCGAACTGTCATAGCGGAGGTCGTAGGTTCGATCCCGGGTTTGACCATCTTCCTCTCTCACACTACATGCTTTAATTTCTGTTCATTCATTAGTGTACATGTAGGGATTGCAATCCGGTCGCATTTTGAATCCGGCCGGATCCAACCGGATTTTCATCAATCCGGCCGGATCCGATCGGATCCGACCGGATTGAACTTACCTTGATTAATTAACCTTTTTAACTATAATGAAGGCTAAAAATAAAACGGCACGTATACGAAATTAATTTAATTAGGGTTTGACTACTTTTAAATGGTAAAAAACTTCAAATTTTTTAGTTTCAAAAGAAATTTTTTTTTTTCAAAGAGAGTATTTGTGTTCCCTAAAAGTGAACACAAATACTCTTTTTTAATCTTTCACAGTAAGCTACTTAAAGCTTGTGTCATGAAAGAGGAGGATGGTCGGCACCTGGGATCGAACCACGAAACAGGGCAAAAGCCGTCGTCGTAACCGCTAGTCTACCAACCACTTCAATAAATAATTAAAAATTATATTATGTATTATAAAAGTCAAATATAAATTTAACGAAAATAAATACCACATTTATATGACCTGCTTATCATGATTTACGATGTGCAAACCAGAACCGACTCCACGAAAAAGAAAGATTCTCGAAAACTTAGCAACCCATTGTGGAATAAACCATTCGAGGCAGGGTTAGAAAATCCGGATTTAGAGCTTCTGCGATATCGAGAACGTCAGCCAATGGGGTGGAAATAGAAGGCATTACTGAAAAGATCACGTTAACAGAACGGATCCGGTGATGCTGTTAAACATAAGAGGATGAAAACACATCAACCAGCAGACCCTTGGACGAACACGAAAGAGATCGATGGGCAGTTGGACATCCTCTTCCTAGGACAAATACCTATAACCGGGAATAATCAGGGACACTCCTATATCGGATTGTAAAATAGGCTGGCTTGGCCTACGCTTTCGGGAGACGTGCCCGAGCCAACTTAGTCTGCGATTAAGGATGACTGAAGTAACCAAGGGCTGTAATGTTATCTCTCAGACAGAGTCATTAGTTACAAAATCATACCGTCTGATTCCCGAAATGCTTTTAAATAGGTTTAATATACATATATTTTATTAGCTAATTTTATTGTTTAATGCCCTCAAACTTTTTCGAGACGTCTTTTCATTCGATAGTCAATAGTATCAATACAATCAGTCAACACTGCCTATAAATTTCCACCTTGGCACAGGGAGACAAAAGTAGTATTCCATAGCGCTCAGTGTTACGAATTTGTCTCCTCTTCTCTTTTTATCTTTATGAGTACCCCTTATTTAACTTACAATGCCCTGTGGAATTGCTAGGTTATACGGGTTTGAGTTTGGTGCATGTTGCGTATGTCAAAAATCCCTTTATATGAATAACCGGATCCGATCTCCGGATCCGTTGATTTGTGCCGGATCCGATATGAGCATTTTGATGCCGGATCCGCCGGAATACCGGATCCGGTTTTCCGGATTGCAATCCCTATGTACATGTGTGTTCATTTGAAGTGAGCATATTATATTCATTATATTAAAAAAAAATTAAGTTTAGTACGAAAAATTAATTATTTACGCCCTAGACAATATTTTTATTGTACTTTGAATATTTCAAAAGCTTGTACCTACTGATTTTTTTAAATTCCGAGATCGCTCGTAGGCTTTAAAATGTGATATTGGCTATATCAATTGAGGGTTCTGCAAGCTGTTAAAGGACTGACTGAAAGATTGTCTGATGGGTGTTAAGTTTCATTGGTCATATCGATTCTAAGTGATTCTTTGAAAAGAAACACTTATAATCGGAAGGTTCCCAGGTATTGTGCCGAAAGAAAGAAAACAACTTGGGAAGAAATAATGGCATTTGTACATATTTGAAGTAGGTAAGTACTACGTAGTCTACCTTTTAATCATGGTATTTACTGCTAGTTTTACGAGTATTACTCAGTACATGAACAAAAAAGAATAATTAAATTTGACAACGTTTCGCAATTATTGCGGGTGTTGTTTTGTCGGCGCTGCTCACTCGTGGAGCTCGAAATGTTTTCAATTACCTGAAATCGTCGACTAATCCTCGACTCCTCTTATTCACGTACATTTAGCGGTGCGAGTTTTCACACGGGAGTTACAGTAAAATCAATTAACATAATTTGAGTTTACGTTCACACTGGAAAGGTCGTGGGTGAGATCTATTATTTCACCCAGCAGCGGTGTACAAATTTATGGCGTATAACGAAAACCACCGCAGCCGAGTGTTTTCGCAAACGACGGGTGCAGAGCTCGAAAACCCGAAAGATACTTATCCTCACTAAAATACACACACATCTCTATAATACATCGTCGCTGCACACAACATACGAGTCATGTAAAATTTTGAATACAAACAAAATTCGACTCAAGTGCAAATTTCAACAAAATTGCTAATGTTCTAGGAAATTTTTCAGAAATTTATTTTAACATCACAGTCAATTTTGTCAAAAAAACGCAAAGTCAAATTTTGCGCGAAATCAATTTTTCACAAGACTGATATTTTCGTGCGCTCGATGACGATATTCGGGAGTTGTGTAGTCATTTTAAAGTAACAAGTAGTATCAAGTGCCATGCAATCCACTCGGTAGTTTGTAATATTCCGGACTCACAAGTACGTCGTTATTTTCACCGTACAAAACTGGTAGAAATACATACTAGAGACCTATGTAGACTCTACCGTCAATGTGGAAAATTTCACACTTGCACACGTTTCAATGCAATGTGAAATAATGCAAACTACCTGACCACGTTATGAAACACAAAACTGTACCCCAAGTTCGAGTTCTCGTGTCCCATTCAGTTTAGTGACAAAACTTTGGTAAAACAGATGAAACCGTGGAAGAATCGAGGTCGTTATTGACAATATCCACTATGCAGTAGTATATAATCTCTTAATCTTTCACAGCCGGCGTTTATACGTAGGTAGATATTCATGGTCTTTTATCAATTCTCTTTCCAACGCTTTGTCTCCCACATACCTAAATATGTGGAGAGAGGCTCTAGGCAGAGATTGGAATATATCACAACTTGAAGTTTTTTTAAAGGTAACCTACTTACTCTATTAATAACAATCTTCACAAAACTGACAATACTAACAAAGATGGCTAAAATGGATATGATGGATGTATGAAAAATAAAAACAGATTATTGCATCTGAGAATGAATCGGAAGCTTTTTAAAACCGGCTAATGGTCATTTTAATAAATTTTGCGTATTTCAAATTAAAGACCTCTGGTGACTTTCACCAACGGTGCCTTACATTTTGGTAGCTCTTAGCGTTCAACACACCACGTAAAACGCTACGCAAAGAGCTATATGTACCTAAACGTTAGGAACCGTTGGTAAAAGACACCATTAATCTCACGAATAAATACATAAGTACTATAAGGCACCATTCCGCTCGTCCAAACAAGTATCATTATCCAAGTAAAATATAGTCAAATTTTGTTCTGAAATTGAAAAAAAACGTGTCGCACTGGTACTAGGAATACTGGGCGTTAGCTATATTTGCGTTGTAGTCATTATAATTTTTAATTAATCTCACAATGGCTGTGTCGTGGAGTATCATTCAGCGCCGTACGTAGGAAGCTTGAACTAATTATTGTGTTCGGAATATATGGCCACTTATAATAATAACAATAATTATTAGGCTCTACATAACACGTCCCCGGAAACCGCGACTCCGCGTATGTAACCGAATATAATAATATTAAGTATGTAACTACCTACACTCGTACTAGACTCCTACTATGTAGCTACATAATATTATTGAAGATTCAATCCAATTTCATAATATTCTGCTCTTGTCTGTGAGCCAAAAAATATAATGATAATTATGTTAAGTGCATGTTAAAATTGTGGCACCTAATCATAGAACTAATGAGTTCAGTAACTCAAACTGACGACGTGTCGCTAAAAGAAGAGGCAGAAATACAGAAAACAAAGTTTGTTGCCTTCTTACATACCTACATTAACTTATAGAAAGTTCAATGTAGAACATTTCAAGGTATAAAACTGATAACTATTTGATACAAAATTAGAAAGCCGTGAACATTGACTGACTGATCAACTAACGGGGCCTACCCGAAGCGAGCGATATTTGCGGGCTACACATACACACATTTGTGTAGTGAATTCTGTTGTTTGAAACCTGAAACAAACAGACAAACCCTATGCACTATGTAGGTACCACGTCAGTAAGTTGCATTGTTATATAGACAAGACTTTGACGTACCTACGGCTATTGGTGGCTTGCAACCACCTTAGCAACGAGAGAATGCCATGACAAAGCAAGCTAACAACCCGGTGGTAGAAAAGTGAACTTATACTGGTAATATGAATACGGAGTTTTTTTTAATAAATTCTCGCCATTTTTTGAGTAGACAGTGAGCTTTAAAAGGTAAGTAAGTCATCATTTACGCAAATCATAATTGCGTCACATTTTGACGGATGACCACAAGTAACGTAAATAGTTGTTCAATTATTGATTAGTATCAAACACTCCGCTCTTCGTGGTTGAAGTTCGCCAATATAGCACACTCAATTAGTTATGGCTTCTACAAAATGACGACATCAAACGACCACGCTTTTATATAGGTTCAACATGGAGCTTAATTCCCGTTAATCAAATATTCCGTCAGAAAAGTCTAACAAATCCCAAACTGGTGACACTTGACATTTTTTTAACGAACTTTATCCTGTTGAGAAATAATCTGACAGATCTCAATAAGTACGGCTGAAAACATCGATGGACTCGGACTAAATTATCACAGAGTAGAAAAATGGACTTTGTTATTATGAATTATTAAAAAGTACCTACCTATTCAGATTTTTTATAATTTGAATTAATTAAAATCAAACCATTCCATACACATATCTACCTATCTAATTCAAAAAGATAATAACTAGAATAATGAACTCCTTTTTTCAGCATATTGATGTATCTATCATATCGGTATGAATAAAAATAATAATTTTATTCATAGAAATATGAAAAAGGCCTCTTTATTTCATCTACCGGCGACTCTTTGACCTTATTTCCAAATTAATAAACCCATTGTCAAAAATTTTCTGCTGAAAGGCAATACACAATAATTCTATCACAAAATAATCGATTTCGTTTTTTTTTCACTTTTTTACCTTTCTTCTTCATAAATTAATGATTTTTTTATGCTGACAATCAAAATGAAATTCTTTCATCTTTGGAATCAATGAGGTTTTCATTTTCTATGGTTTCTTAATTAAAAGATTTCTTCCGTTTTTTTTTTCTTTTTTTATTCCGTTATTTTCCTTTTTCATGTTTCAATAGAAATGTCGGTTTTTTTTCTCTAATGTTTTGATGTTATTATTATTACCGTTTTAGTTACTTAAAAATGAAAAGAAATTCTTGAATTGATAAAAAAAAAACTGAAAAATGCCAATCATTCATTAATTAACTTTTATGTCACGACTTACATACCAAACATTTTTATTCATTTTTCCTTTTTCGTACATTTTTTATGAAAATTATATTATACTAGCTGTCCCGTCGAACTTCGTCCCTCCTCTGAAAGTTATATGTTTTGTAAAAGCAACCTTGTTGCGTGGAATCAATAAATAAAAAAAAATAAAAATTATAACCTAACAAAATCTCTAAGTTTACAAAATATTTGTAGAACATACCTAATAAATATGTATTTCGAGTTAAAATTAATACCTACATTTTCAAAATTTTCTCGAATCGAAAATAGAATTCATAGTAAAAAAGAAAGAAAGCTCGTTAAAAATATCGTATTTATCAAAACTTTATTAATATTGCGAAAATCTTAGATCTGCACAATATTTGTTTATTTCAAAAAATATTTCTTTTCACACACAAACAACAACTGAATGTCAATTTTTTTCTCTTTTGAATATTCTTCAACAAACGGCAAGCGTTCGGACTGCGAATAAATTATAGAATAGGCAACATACCCGTTTCTTGTACATACCTCTACATCTTTCTCTCAATATAAAGAAAAAACCTTAACATTATACCTGCTTAGAAAACGAACAACAATTTTATGACGTTTTAAAAAAAACACAAACGATTCTAAGGTCTTATGTACGCTCTTTAGAAATAAAATCACCCTTTTTACGAACGTAGTTGTTTTACTCGATCGTGTTCTGACATAAAAGTTGAAATGGGAGCAAAAAACACAAAAACTAAAAATATTAATTAAAACAGAAATATAGTATCTAGAAAGCCCTTGTTTTCATCTAAACCATCCTTGGGTAACCCTCGACATCTCCAATTTTTTTCGTCGAAATCCGTCCAGTAATAAAGGAGGAGTTAGGTGACAAAGAAAACGGCTAGATTTTTATAGAGTAAGATTTTTCTTCAATAATAATTAAACAGAGTAATCTTTCAGCAATATTTTTGGATAACATTCCTCCCTGTGTCCCTATAAGTGGGGCGTTTAGGGAGTTTGGATTGGAATCCTACTGTCACCGACCTCGGAAGCCTAGTGTTATAGAAGTGGACAACAGATCACGAGGTCCAGGGTTTGATTCCTGGACGGGTCAGAATTTTTCTAAGTATTTTTTTTTCACTTAAAATTCCTATCGGGGTTGGCGTGTTTCATATTGAACGAGATTGGTTGACTGTAAAAAAATATCTCAGGCAATAAGTTCTGTCGGCTTTACTGACTCCTTTGTATAAAAAATGTTAACTCATTAAGTTATTTATTTGATTAAAGAAGTCATAACTTTACTCAGTGACTAATATAATACATATATGTCAAAAGTAACCAAACTTATTTCTCTTAAAATATAACTTTTCTTCGCTGAAAATTTCATTTCATCAATTATTAATTTAAATAAAATAATGTAATACAATCTGAACAGTAAATATTTGTGAGTTCATTTAAATCAAATGTACCTATACCTATTTTCAAGATTCTCATTTTACTCCTTTTCGAAGATCTTTCAGAAAATATTAACCATTACGAGAATTGGTCGTTCCAGGTAACCGGCGGGAGGGGGCATTAAGTTTTCGAAGGTAGTGGAGGAAATTTATTGGTTCCGTTGTTACCTCAAAGGTACTTCATAAATAGCCTTTTCGCCTCGTAGCTACCCTCAAGAACAATTACGTTATTCACAGGTCAAGCTATTTTATTACAAATCATTTTTATAATGCTTTGTAAGGTACTTCTTTCCGTAAACGTACAATACATTTTACGGATTTTTTTTAACTGGTGTCTACTTAAAAATATGGCTTATGTGTAAATTAATAGAGTATTCATATAAATTAGTTGTTTATTTCACTAAATAATTGAGTTTTTCCGTATGACTCAGTATTGGGAAAATCTCTTGATAGACAATTCTCAGCAGAGGGTTAAAGTGACATTTGATAATAGGGAAACAATGAACGTTGTTGAAACGTAAAAAGACCCATTAAATTGAACCAAGCAGATATTCCCTCAAGCTCTGAAACACTGATTGTCTTCTTATTGTGAAGTTAGGTCCCAAACGTTGGCAACTACTATGTGGTAGGCCTGTCTGTCTAAACTGTTCTTCCACTCTCTGGGTTTTTGGTCCATTGCTAGATATTCCTAAGACAGAACATTGGCCTTTAACCCACGTCTCTATTTTCATCACTCTTCATTCTTCATATATGATACTAATTAGCCTATATTGAAAACCTCACTCCTGATTTCATTTTTTTTTTTCATTTAAAGCGTTGTAGGATTATTAGGAAACAAGCTTATTATTTTTATAACACATTTTTGTTGCACAGTATTAACAGTGATGGCGAATTATTCTCTTTTTAATCCGTTTGTATTAAATAGTCGTGTTTCTGTATAGGTTCGTCCTATAATAACAGGTGGGTAGGCATGTAGATTGTACGCGTTGGAGTACTGGGCAAACATATCTATTCTACTGCTGGGGACAATGGACTTCTTCTTCCGTTACCTCCCACTTCCGTCTGCTCTCCTAGTTCCCTATTGTGCGTGCGGTAGATTTACTGAGGTAAAATAGAGATTGTGAGTTTCCTATACCTACACTTTCTTTTATTCTTTTTAATATCCTTTACTATGTACCTTCCTAAATATCTTATTCAATCAAATCAGTCAAAGAGTTACAATCTCTTTGATAGCGATGAATTCATATGAATAACATATAGTACCTACCTATTACGAATTAATTTAATTATCATGATTTGATGTGAATTTTACCAGTTATATCAGTCTCAAAAACTGTAAAATCATAAGAGTGTGTATGAATCATAACCTTTTTTTAACGCTTTTGATTTTTTTTTTTTATTTTATATCATTGGCATATCTACAGGTTTTTTACAATTTTTAAATATTTATTATTGGTTTTATTATTAATTTTATGGTTGTTTATAAATGTTTAAACATAAATAAATAATGAATTATAACAAACACAGTTGCATTTTCACGATATTTTATTGAGGCTCGAGCGCTTTCGTCTATCTCATGTAGACGAAAGCGCTCGAGTAGACATTATCAAGAGTCTCTTGATAATGTCTACATGAGATAGACGAAAGCGCTCGAGCCTCAATAAAATATCGTGAAAGTGCAACTGTGTTTGTTTTAATTCATTATAATGAACTTTCACTACGTAAATACACAAACCTTACAAAAAATAAATAAATAAATAATTAACCCATTTACCTACAGATATTTGTTATCTAATATTAACATACATATTGTAGCAAGATAGGAAATTAAAAATGTTATAAAAAAACAAAAGTAAATAGTAGAGTCCCTATATACGTAAAAATACAAAAAAAAATGATTAGTGGCTCATATGAGGTTTGATTTGATCAACTTGACGGTGGAAAGCATCTTGGTGAAGTTCCCGTCTCACATTTCTCTAATCAGCTCCTTTTTTACCCGCAACTCAGCCTCAATATTGTTTGTTACTTTCCATTTCCCTAATAAGTAACAAAAGTTGTCGGCAAAATGAAACAGCGGAATTCGCAATAACGTTAGGTTTGCAGTAAAATTTTCTTTTCAACTAGGTGATTTTACAAGTGTAACGTTTGAAAAGTGGGGAAAGATTTTAATGCTGGTTCAGGGAGGCCTTCAACTTCGAAAACCGACGAAAACGTCGAAGTTTGATCATACCTTTGAGAACAGACTATCGGGTAATGATGAGTGAATATTTTATTTATTTATTTATTTAGATTATGAAGTTACAAAAATTACATATTATTTTATAACTTAAAAATAACAATATTATTCCACTTATATTATACAGATTTAGACGTCACATATTTAGGTAAATTATTATTATTGGTTTTTACCCTACACAATTATTTTTATTTCAGGGACGCATTTCGTTTTATAAGAACACTTTCGAACTCAGAAATGGTCTTGTAAGGTAGTTTTAATTATTTTGTTCATGATTTGATCAATTTTATTGTTATTATCGGAATTTCCCTCTGAGTGGGCGACAACATGTCAACTTATTAATTATAAAAGAATACTAGTTCGTGTTTCTACGTTCAAAACATTAATTAATCAAAATGACTTATTTGCATGTCTTGTAATTTAATCAAGCGAGTTATTTTAATTAAACAATGTCAATAGCATTCGACATTCAGGTGAAGTACGACGCCGCGCCGTACGCTAACCACGTGCTAGGAGATTGGACTGGATCTCCGCATTTCATGTCAGAAATATTAAGTACCGTTGTAAGTGTTACGTCAGAAATATTATATTATGTTGTAAACATCATGTCAGAAATATTATATTATGTTGTAAGCATCATATCAGAAATATTATATTATATTGTAAGCATCATGTCAGAAATATTATATTATGTTGTAAGCATCATGTCAGAAAATATTATATTATGTTTATAAAATTTCTAGTCAAAGGGAACGCTGTAATATTTAATGTGTTCTTTCTTATTAGTAGATCAATGGAGATTGAGATAATTACCCACTATAGTAATAATAATTAATATGGCGCTTAGAAGAAAACCGTTCTTCTTTCTTCAGCCTTTCGCGTGTCCAGTGTCGCACATAATCCTCCTCTCTAGATAGTTACCTCCAACTGGGCATTGTCGCACTTAGGCCAACACTTTAGATACCTCCAACTGGGCATTGTCGAACTTAGGTCTACACTTTAGATTCCTCCAACTGGGCATTGTCATACATAGGCCTACACTTTAGATACCTCCAACTGGGCATTGTCGCACATAGGCCTACATTTTAGATACCTCCAACTGGGTAAGGTCGCACTTATGTATACTTATAGGCATCCTATCCTCCAACTTGAGACATCCTATGTATTAATTTTTTGTAATTTTGTCGTGATTTCAATTTTAATGTGTTTTTAATCATGATTTATTAAATAGCCTGAGAATCCTTCGAAGTTATTTATTATATTCGGAATAGACAGCAACCGACGGAGCGAAAAGATGTATCTAATAAAATGAAGGCTACACTGAATATTATAAGGACGCCTGGTTATACGGTACAGATGGTATTATACTACGGGCGTTCTGGTATTATAATAATAGGATGGTTTGTACTTTGTACATTATAGGCAGGCGAGTACCTCATGTATCTAATATTAAATATCACTACTAGCAGAGTTTATTGCGTCTTGTAATATTATTGTGATATTACGAAATGGGAAGGCACTAAGGCGTACTTCGTTCGTTATTGTTACAATACACAGAAAGTAATAACATTCTAGTATTAATATTGTATCATTGCGGTTATATGTATGTAATATCAACGTATTTTCAAATCACGTGACATTATTATTTTTATACCCCGCATAAAAGTACTTACCTATATGAAAAGATATCTTTTTACGTAGGTACCTGACTATCAATAAAATAATTATACTTGGAAGAGTTTAACAAAAGTCAATATATTATATGAAGATAAAAATATTAATATGCTGTTATCATTCAAAAAACCTACTGTAAAAAAAGATTATATTAAATGTTATATTTTTTTGGGTTCAACAATGTTTGCCATTATATTCTGAGAATTTTCTGTAAATTTTTATTACCTATGTCATATTATATTCCATTTTCTGTAGTTTGTTTCTATTTTTTTTTATAAAAATGTATCAGTGCTTACTCAAAGTGAACACAAATACACTCTTTGACTTCACAGTAAGCTACTTAATGCTTGAGTCGTGAAAAAAGAAGATGGTCGGCACCTGGGATCGAACCCACAACCTCCGCACGAAACAGTACGAAAGCCGGCGTCGTAACCGCCATTTTCAAATTTTAAACTTTTTGACATACCTACTAATTTGAATATTAGTCTAATTAGGAACGTTTTTAATTTTTAAAGAATACCAATGTGTTCTAACTTAAATTGGAAAGTTCTTATTTTAGTTATTGCACACAAATAGTTAGGCATACTATAGCAGCCAGGATTGTGTCTCCTCCGGTTGTCTCGCACTCCTTTGTACCATGTAACGATTGAACGCTGGCCTGAAACTTATACATCCTGCCCAGCGTTCGAATACATTGATAATTCATAATTAAGGTTACATTTCCTTAATTATGATATCTTTTGTATATAAACTACCTGAAAAATGCTGATTGGAGCACTTTACACTGCAATCAGCATTGCTCTTGTATAATGTTCTTTTGACTGTTCTCTGCCTCTGTATAAACTATTAATTTTATTAAAAAAAATTCCTTGTACATTTATATATCTATGCTATTTCTTAGTTTTGTCGTATTTTGTATTTTTTTTTCATTGGATAAATGATGTTCAAATGACGATCCAAGTGTCCGAATGGACCTTTTGACCTAGTTGCTATTTGACGTTGAAGGTCAAATAGCAACTTTTTCATTGAATCTGCTCTCACTAAAACAGAGCATTAAAAAAATTGCAATTCGTTTCGTAATTAAGTAAAATGATTGTATGTCGTGAAAAGTGGTTTGAACCCTTAATGGATGAGTACGAAGTCGTCCACTAAATCGTTAAGCTAATAACCAACTTTTTTTTCAAAAATGTTGTTAATTATTATTATTCGCATATCTAAAAAAGAACATGTCATTCTATGAGATTTTGTCTAAATTTTATGCCAGCCTAAGAATAGCCAAAATCGTTTTTCAAAACAATATTTTGATAAAGGGCTAGGATTTCACATTTCAATTTAATTAGAAAATTGTAGGTTTTTATAGAAACTATAAAAGCATGATATCTATAAAAATACTTAATCATTTTTTACCAATGGTGAAAGTCAAAATGATCGATGAATGAGCTAAAGTATTTTTAAATACTTTCAATAATTTTCATCACAGCGGATAAGATGTGAGTGGGAAAAACTTTTCTGAGCGCTGAACTGTTTATTATTTTATATAAATTCCCTCATAATTTTTCCTCGAAGTTCCTCACACCCTGTGATAAGCCCCGTAATAAGTAGCAAATTAGCGAGGGATAAACAAGCCTTTAATTCTGGAGAAGCAGTCGTGTTCTCTTCTCTTTCTCTATTATTTGCTATTATTATTGGTTACGTGAAGACTTTATTGAAAAGCACTGGGCGAATAGTTTGAAAGCGAGATAATAGTATGAGCTGTAGCGCCATCGAAGAAGAAATTACTTCTTATGTTTCGTCTCTACATACCACATATATAGAGACTTTTTTTAAATAAATACCTACACCATACGTATTGATGGAATATTCCAGACCATCGCAGATATTCATTTCTATTTATATCTTTTAAGATCGTTTGTCTTAGTTGGTCTGACTAAGGAAACAAAACCTGATTGCCTAGGTTTAGTATTTCAAAAGTGGATATGTAGGTAGATATGAATAATACAATTTGATGTAAATAACTACCATTCGAACGGTGTAGATAAATTTAAATTTATCAAACTTTTTAAGAGCATAACGATAATTGCATAACCTTGTGACTTGTTGTAAAGCACTGTCCGCCAGCCTTTATTATATCAGTGGAAGATGACCGTGGATCTATATTGCTCTGGTTTCATAAATTGTATTATTTGCGTATTTTTTAGAAATTGAATTTTAAAGACGGGCATGTACCTACTGTAAATAATTCCTATAAACTGACAGTTGTCTTTCTTAGCATCGTGCGTTATTCGCAGCAATTTAAGTTAGGTATTTTGTCCCCACTGTTGATTGTTTCCTATACGAAGTGAGTAATTATTCATACTTTCATTAACAATTTGGAAATCTGTAGAATTATGATAATATTATATAAATTTAACACACAGACAAATCATCAGAATCGAAAATATTTGTAAAGTTTAGTGTTATAATTCTAAGAGAATTTCTCTTTTTATTCGAAGCAAATTAATTGCTCGGGCAACCGCTAAGTGTAATGAGTCCTTAATGCTACCTCTTCCTGTTCGTCATCCTATCCTTTAAAACTCACTGAATCCCATCCTTTCTATAATTGAAACACCTCACAAAAAAAAGTAAAGTAAAAAAGGTTGAATGTTTTGTTTCGAGGAATTGGTTTGGACAAAGATTAATAACCAGCATACGTGCAAATGCTAAACCTGAAAATTGAGCGATTGATTTTGATAAATACAATATCCATAATAATATAATAATGTAGGTTTGTACAGTAGATGGCGCGCGCCTTCTGTGACAAATGAGCCCATCGAGCCAAAAGTCCTGCAATAATAATAAAGGAGTATCACTCCCAATAAGCGCCGGTTTCACTGGACCCATTATTCATGCGCATTGCCTTATTATTTAATTACAAAACATGAACACACGTGCTCTTTATATATTTTTGTACTGTATTATTATTAGCGGCATAGGTCATAAATCTGTAGGTGGGTATCTGGATTTCCGGACACGTAACGAAAACAACAAAATATCCAAAATGTTGTAATAACAGTTTATTGTGACGCTGTAGGACATTTCAGGCAGACAGAGCATCGCAGGTTTTCCCAAACTGTGCGTCGGCGTCGAGGGGTTTCAATGAAAGGCCGTGAAAACTTCCTGAAACACGCCAAAGCAAACATGACAACCATTAATTTAAATTCACTACGATTGTATTAAAGTGAACATTTTGCATTAGTGCTGAGATACTTGTTTTAAAAAATTTGTGTACAACATAAAAAATAGAAGTAGGGTAAACCATATAGTAACGGCCCACCTTATAGTGATTGCCCACTTAAAAAATAATCTTCAAAAATAAGGAAACCTGCCATATGTTTATTATTTTGAATATTAGAACAAATAGCTGGGACCCTATTTTACCTACTCAGTTCATGAATTCATTACTATGTGTCGCAATAGAATTTTTTTGGTGATGTATTTGTTCAAATTTGGCGCGTTTTAGAAATTTCACCAAATTTCTTACGTTTTTTATAAGGAAATTGCTAATTTGAAACGCTAATATTTCTACAATTTTTACGTTAAATAATAATTTTAATCACTTATTTGAGTTGTTAAATATTCCAAGTTAGTATTTTAGCTTGAAAATTATGATTATATGAATTATTTTATGTGTTAGGCGGGGTGGGCATCCACTGTAATGTTCAAGTGCACACATTCTGTGATTGCCCGGGGTGGACCATGACTATACTTTTGTGAAATTGTAAAATTTCGTATTTTTTTACATAAACGCATAAAGTATGCTTTCTATTTACTGCATTTTTTTTTCTGATGACTCTAAATAGTAGTGGCCCGGGTGGGCCACCACTAAATCTTTGATGGGCCACGACTGTCTGATGCTTCAATTAATATTTAGTGGCAGTCAATTTTTTAAAAAGAATTGATCAATACAGCAGTATTAATGTTTTCACATAATAATTGCTTGCTTTCTTAACATGGTGGTTATATAGGACATATTTAAAAAAAAAAAGTTAAAGCTTCACCACTGCACATCGGTCAATTATAAAAATACCTATGAAACCCAGCGGCCATCTTTGGCGATTTCCAACCAATAACAACAAATCAAGACGAGGAGGATTGTTAATGCCTAGAACATCCAGCGAATGGGATCAAAAATTCAAGTTTGCGGAAAAAGCGAAGTCTTCTACATAATTCACCTAAATAATATTTATACCAATATATACCTATTATACAAATAATATTAAATTAGGCCGAAAATATCAAAGTAAGGAAAACAATTGTAAAAGAAAAGGTAGTACTTGCAACATCATTGGACATACCTACAGGGAAATTTGGAAGAATATAATAACATGTGTGAAAGCTAGAAACAATATCATAACAAGAGTTGAAAAAAAAAAACAGAAAAAGATGGATTTCTTTATTATCCACCTACTAAAGGGTTAACAATAAAAAAGTAGGTACTTCCCTACTTATTGTATGTATGAAAACTTCCCACTATAAGTGCATTTTAGCCTCTCACCACATTCCCAATAATTCAATTGAAGCTGAGCATGATTCCTACATTATTTAATTTACCTGCCATATTTTACCATAGAACATTTTGCCGATGATATATTTTCAATGAATCTAGACTTAACAAAAGCTAACAAAAGTAACTTTAAACATATTACATTGAGAGCAAAGCTATTGAGATGAATGAGAGATATGTTCAGCATTCGAGATCGAATCCTCAACTGCCAGTACTTATAAAAGTCAACCGTTGAACCACTGGGCAACCAAAATTTAACTTCAAAAGTAATAAAAGTATGAATTACACATTATGAATGACGGAGAAATGGTTATTTCGGGTAGAAAGAGTAATGATTGATGTAATGCTATCGTTTTTCATATAATTTTATTTTTCAATATGGTTTTGTTAAAAATTGTAAGTGGGCCATGACTCTAATGTCACATGGGCCATCTCTGAATAGAGGTGGGCCATGACTATATATTTTTGAACTTTCGAGTTTAGTATTTTTTTATAAATTTTGATGAACTGATTTTTTGATTTTGATTTCAAATTTGAAATCCTCAAACTTCAAAGAATGCAGGAAAGAATTAAGTTTTCACTAATTTAAATAATTAAAAAATGTATAGCAATTTGTTGGAGAACGTATCCTTGAGTGGGCAATCACTATATCGTTTATCCTAGTTTTTTTATATTCCTTCTAGGGCGACAGGAACTGATAAACTTTGGGAACCCTTGAAGTATTGTAATGGCACTAAATCTGAAATAACTTGAATCTGCTCATCTGACAAATTGTATTCATGTAGCATGTATAACATACTATAGACAACGAAAGCCCGTTATAAATAATGTAATTGCGCAATGACGATAAAATATACGAGGACGACATGTTTCGTCAATTTCACTCTTACATAATACAGAGTCTCTGAGATTGACGAAAGCACTCGAGATCATATACCTATTATTTTCTCATGGAGGTTCAACTTTGATTTAATTAATTCTAAAAAAAAACTAAGAATATTCAATAACAATCAAGAACGTGAAAATAACATTTTTTTTAACCCATCACGCCGTGTCCCGTAAAGATTAGGCAGAGAGAACGGACCTCCACTCTTTTCTATCTAAGCACACTTCCTTCACTTCTTCCAACGACACACCATTTTTCATGCAAACTCTCCTATTTCTCGTACTTCTTACCCGGCCTTCCTGGAGGACGGAATCGATGTGTTAATTATTGTTACTTTTTATTGTAATACGTATGAAGATAGTAAATAGGAAGTGATTGTAATTTGCACTAGACTTGACTGAAAACCTAACTCGGGAACTGTTTCTTATTAATCTTTAGCCTTAGAACTTCAATCGAGAATATAAATTATTAAAAAAAAAACATTAAATAATTAACAAACATTATATTCATAGTTTCATAGGCATTTTATGTATGGACAATTTTGTGAACGCCACAAGTTTCTTTAGGTACTTTCCTACATAACATTGTTTTTAATGTTTGCTTTAAACTTTTAAATACCTGCCGAAGTCAGCTGATGACTCAAAGACCTCTATTCCTATATGTATATTTATAACAATATAACTATCAATCGTACCCTTAAAGGTTGAAGGTTTCGAGTGTAGAAATGTAGTAGGTAGGAATTGTCATTGAAATGGAATTAAATCGGCAAATTGGACACATATTTCACAAATTGCTGAACTGATATTGTACAGATAAATCATTTTCTCTTTATCCCATACGTCGTTGTTGTATTATTGCTTATCTAGACATTCGTTACATTCATAAATCTCGCTTATCGAGCATAAATACGAAAACCCTGGCACAAAATACTCCCATACCCTTACAATAGGTATGCTAGCCGAGCTGAGCTTCTTATTGCTAACAGGACGTTGTTAACTTTGCCAATACCTATAATAAATTCTTGCATGACATTGATTATCAGTCAACGAAATTGTATAATGTTATTAAACAATAACGCAAACACGTTTTTCAATGAAATTCTAATAAGACATTGAATAGAAATCAGTGAAATTTCCTTATTATTATTCACTTTTTTACTGTAATTCTTGTACGAAATTACATTATTTTACATTAATTCACAGTCGATGAAAATCTGATATGATATTTCTTAAATTTCTTTCTGCAATTCTTATTTGACAATATACTAATTATTGACAATGACTTTTTTAATTCTATTTCATAGTAATGTAATTCTTCGATGACATTGTTGCGCTTTCTTATCAATGACAACGGTATGCAGGAGACCTTAATTGGTTTTCGAGTGTCTTATCCATCATGTTCAGGATGCCAATTAAATTAATTAAGAAGGGCTATTCTCGTAATCAATCGCTTTTAAAAATCACTTAACGATAAGATTAAGACACGATCGCAAGCAGTCGTATTCACAAAACTATCGGAATCTAATCTTAATCCTATCTTGAACTGGATTATTTTCATACTGATATTTCAAACGTAACGAGTTTTTAATATATCTACTAGATATCTTGTTTTGTGAATACCAATCCGTCATTTTATGATTGTCAATCAAGATAAGAGGGTATTAAGACCGCTTCGAGAATAAGGGCATAAGTAGGTACACCTACTTCAATACCATATTGCAACGATAATCGATATAGACATCTACTTGAATTCGGTAAATATATTAACATTTCAAAAAAATAAATCAATAGGAATTCGGTCAAGATTTTAAAAACTACATCCATAAAAAGACGCATTTAAATTTTGCATATTACTATTTCGGGTATTTTGACTATAGGAGAACTCAAAGGAGAAGTTTATAGGCCGACAGCAATGTGCAGTCCTTATTTTCCCTGTAATTTCTGCTCTCTTTTTTATATACATTCATCCTGTAGACAAGCATCCACACGAGTGTTTTCCTCGTTTCTTTATCAAATAATAGGCAAAAGTTATATTTTTGTGTTCACTGATCGTCATTTTCATCAGAGCTTTACATAGATACATATCACTTTGTCTTTTATACATATTATCACTTTTAAAGTTTTAGTAAAACCCAATATTTTGAAAATGTTTGCGGATTCATTCATATTTTCTATATAGTAGTTGATTTGTTTTTCGAAACTGTAAGGCCCTGTTCTAACTGGTCGCGTGATCGCACGATCGTGCAAATGCGATGATCGCATGAACGCACAAAAAAAATTGTGATCGTACGATGAAAAATTGTGTGTCCTAACTGCCATCGCATGATCGCGCATCTATTTTAATGACAACGCAAACAAACAAATAAATATGAATGTTAGTAAGAACTTTTGGCAAGTAGGTGTCGTATTAATTATCGATACAACAGAGCAAAACAAGCGACGCGCGATCATTTCAAACAAGGAACCCATCGGACGATCGAATTTACGTCTGTCCGTCTGCCCAGTCGGGTACGTACACGTACATACAATGTTATATGTTTGAACAGGGCGTCCGCATGCGATAATCGCAATCGCACGATCGTACGACCACCTAGGACAGTGTTATTAATTAGTACACAAGGTCACATTAATAGGATAACTACAATACTGAATAAAACAGAGAAACAACCCTTTTCTGGGTTTGGAATTAAAAAAATGTTTACTTTCAAGTTCAATTGATAAAACAAACATCGAGACCTAATATTTTATATCCGTATAATATTATGATTGTTTCAATAATATATTCAAGGCAATAATGATATTGTAAGAGTCAAACAAACACAAATAAATTAGATCAGTTAGAGCTAGACCATTATATATTGTATCGGAGTGTTCCGTGTTTTAAAACACACGCTACATCGCGTATTTTTCTGACCCAATACTACAATCTACATAATGTTGTTATTTTATTTAAATAATAATAATGGAGGGTGTATGAATAGTATTTTGTTTATTTACTCCTACAGGTATGTTGAAGTACTACCACCATTAGGTAATGGATTGTAAAGTCATTTCATTACTGGTAACTAACGATGAGCAAATCGGTCACGAATATTCATTATGTCAAATTATTACATACATTAATAATTTGTTATTAAAATAACCTATTATTAGTTCTTTTTGTTTAATTAACAAATTATCTACGTACTACTCCCCACCCAGCTTATTAATAATAGCACAAATAAGCTTCTTTATTTTGTTTTTTCTTGTGTCCAGAACTGAACAAAATTAGTATCTATATTATTTCAAAAATTTTCTGTCAAACTCTGTTCCAATGAAGTGTTTTCACTCTTTTCGTATCGTCATACAATTTTTTTTGTGATCAATTAACGATTGTGAGTCCTGTCTTGCATCTTCTTCGTTCACCTGCCCAGTTGCAGTTCTAAACAAACTTACAAAATAAGGAAGTTTTTTTTTATACAAAAACGATTATGCGTATTTCAAAGTGAACACAAATCCACTTATTTTAACCCTTTCAAATTAAGATTGTTTCTGAAGAAATTGTGGAAAATGGTCACCACAAGGTCGTGGTATCGAACCCACGACGTCTTGTAGAAAACAGTGCGAAAGTCAGCTTCGCAACCACCAGGCTATCAACCACTTTATTGAATTTACATTACTTATTCTTTACCCTTCGAATACATATTATTTGCAATATTTTAATAAACTCATATTATATTTATTTATATTATAGATACTCATTCGAGATGTCAGGATATTAATTTGTTTTATTTTAAGTTTTCGGTGGAAAATATTTCTTAGCTATTAGTTTACATTGAAATTATATTTTTTATGTTTAGTTTAAACCTTCGCGACCTTCGAACAACAATGCTCTTACTCACAATTCTGAAAAAGATAAAAATATATATTTGTTTGAAAGTAATAGAATTAGGTACCTTTTTCAATCTTTGTCTGAACAATTCTGGTGTCCTTATAAATGTAAGTTATTATCGAAGTAGATAACGTTTAGGGCAACAACGTTTAAAAAAGTAACAAAATTTAACAAGTATAATTTTTAACTCTGAGACATAGGTATCTTCTCTAGGTTCTAACACCTGAATAATTGTAAGAACTTCGTTGATCCGAGGTCGAGTGTAGCGAACTATATTTTCGTATATTTAAGCTTATAGTAAGTGATAGAAATAATATTTTGAGAAATATGTGCGGACTTTGAGCTAAGTCAAACATAATAAAATCCGCGTGGAGTTAGCGCTCAAATGTTATCAGCCGGGTACAGCGCTCTCGTATATTGACATTGTGAGGGAAATAATAAACAATGATTTACGCGAAAACAAATGAAATATTATGGAAAATGTATGGGACCCGCATAGCAGAGTAAAAATTCGTCCTAAATAATTGTTTGTTATGTCCAAACACAGAAATTTATTATTTCACCTAAAAAGATCACTGATTGCAATATTAAGGAAAACAATTATCTGGCTCTTCGTAAAATTTAAACACAAAAAATGTATGGATTTTTTATTCGTGAATTTGGAATTTCCCAGTCTGAAGGAGGAAGTTGGTTTCGAAAGGAAGTAAGAAGAGCGACTGACTACATCATCAGCCTACTATTCTTTTCCTAAATACCTGGGAGTTACCTTGGATAGAACTCTCTCATGCAAGGAACATCTTGGCAAAATCTCATCCATTTCTATCTTTTTAACCACCAGTCATGTTAATCTGGCTGTATTATCCAGCCATTTATCTTCCTGTCTTGGTGAACCTATTATATTTATTAATAAATTCTAGTATTCGAATGTTCGATATTGTGCGTCAAAAATGTCGAAATGCATAGGTCTGTCTGAAGAAAATGTACTGCTCTGTATTACAATGGGTGAAAAAAACTAAATGCCCCTTATGAAATGAAAATAATAGATTTCAAACATCCTTTTTTAACATTTATATACAAACAGTGAAATTGATACAAAAATAACACAGTAGGTACATAAAATTTACAAAACATACACCAGTGAAGAAGCTATAGGTATATATGGAGGTATATCCTTTGTTATAGGTATATACCTCCATATAAAAGCATAACCAGTTTGGCTGCCCTGGACTATTGAGAAGAACAATGTAGGTTTTATGATAGCGCAATCCGATATGATTCAACTTTACATAAAAATGTTTATTGATTACCGCCCCCTCGGAAGATTACCCCCTCCCCTCGCTCCTCGTCATTGTTTTTCCCAAATCGCCTCGCCGCCCACCCCTCACCTCGTGGGATCCAACGGGAACAATAGCCAATCAGGAATAGAGAGACATACTACAATACAGCCTGCAAATACCAATATTGATTTGCTTTTACGATTTTATTTCAAACTATTGTGTATAGTTATTTATTTACAACATATATTTTTTAATAGTTCATTCTTGAGAGAGTTACGTAGACCACATTAGAGAAATGAGAAAGAAAAACTAATTTATAGGATATAAAACGTATTTGAGTTTTAAACTATAGTTTTCGTAGGATAAAATATGACAAGAAAAATATTTGAAGCATTAAAATTATTCAAATATTTTGATGGACAAAATAAGAACCCCCTACTCCCTATAATGATATCTTAACTAACCACAGATTTCCTGGATAATGTGGACAGAAATCCGTATAGAGAGACCCGAGTAGTATACGATCATAAGAGGACAGATATGGCTCGTAAAATAAGTAAGTGAATGGTTGGATAATCTTGCCTCACAAGTAACAATGCACCTGAGGCACAATGTCTATATAATAATATGTAGCCCGGAATCAATAGAGCTTATTAGTTTAATCGAGCGATCAAACCATAACTCATCATCCTACAAAGGTCATGGCATAGTTGATGTCATTACCCATCTATTAGGTATACAACCATCGTTATACCGACCGCTTGAATATTGATCAACAGTCCGCGGAACATTAACTATTGTCATGCATTCTGGGGAATAACGAGAACAATGAAATTTCGATACTAAAGCTTCATACGATAAAAATAATTCATATATTAAAATATTAAAGGGTAGAATATCAATTACTGAAAAGTTTTAACGTGGGTTGTCAACTCAAATGAATATATTTTAGGCGTTAAAAATTAATATATGACAACAAGGATCACTTAAAATAATAAGTATTAAAAAATATTAAACTAGCAGAGCTAGAAACATACGTCAATATTAAGTTGAAAAAAATTACTGAGATGATGTTCAACAAGGAACGTGGAATTGGATACAATTTTGTAGTCTGATTGATGTTTTATTATTTCAGAATATTTTTTTACATAATTTGTTGATTTTAAGCAGTCTTTAAATCTTTTATGCGATTTTTTTCTAAAGAAAAGCGGGCCCGCAAATTAACGGTAGTACCTAATACAAAAAAATCAACATTGCTAACTAATATTGCAAAAGTTCCTGAACTAACTAATCTTTTAACTTACTTACTTACCTACTTGTCTCCAAGAATATTATGCTCGTAGTATCAAGGCCACTTTCCTTTTTTTGGAAAACATTGCAAGGAGTCAATTGCTGTCTTCGCTTTATGAAGCATAAACATCCTGAAATCCCACCACCAAAAATAAGGGTTTTTCTGTGGGAAAGGTACTGTTATAATTAATGTATGCATAGTACGTTTACATTCTTCAGACCTAACCTCTATAATTTTTATGCCGGAATACAAAATGTGTTTATTATGTTCCTTTGTGACAATCGTATGACGCAGGAGATGTCAGCCCATTAAGAATTCAGGGGGGGGGGGGTTGGAGTTAATCGCAAAAAAATAAATTATGGTTTACATACAAGAATGATTTATATATCTAGTTATGCAATAATGCCTAGTATATAATAGTACCTATGCAGTTGCAGTTATTCAATGGTCATTTTCTGTTAAAAAAAATAAACGATTGGTAGTTCAAGGCGAACGTGTACCGTTATGTCAATTTTATCAAAAGGATGCAAGTGTTCCGCTCGCGTTCGCTTTTTGAATCACGAATACACTTAACCTTTCGATAAAATTGATGCAATGTCACAAGTTCGCGGCGCAAGTGAGTATGATGCTTAAGAAGTGTTTATATCATCAGCTGGCCTCTTCATATCTGCATTCGAGCTACAGCACATGTCTCCAATGACCTGTTCTATGCAGCTATTCCTAGGGAGATCTTTGTAATTGCCTCTCTCAATGCTGGGTGCCGAGCGTTGTGGCCTATCCAAATTGCCTTGTTTCTCCAACCATGTTCGCCATTGGTGAACATAATGCCTACGAATTTTTAATGAAGGTTTTTGAATATGATATGAATGCATAAGTTATTTGAATTAGCTTAATTAAAAATAAACAGTAAAATTAGATTAAAAATAGTTTTAAAAGGAATAAAAAATAAAAAAGCAACAATCGAGCTGTTGCGTTACGAAAAGTTAATAAAATTCCTAACAAAATGTAGGAAGCCGAGGGAAGTTGTGAAAGTTTAATAGAACAGTTGGCAATAAGGTCTCGGAATATCTTGTTAAATTACTTTGCATTACTTCAACAGACTCCTTCCATAGTTGCCTACTGTCCGTTTCAGTATGTTGTATGTTCAGCCGTATACGCTTCCCTCCACACTATTTGTTTAGATAGCTTCATGGTACTTTGGAAATTTCATTATGGTAATGCATGTAGTATTGTGTGGTTTCACTATAATATTTAAACTACGTAGGTATCAGCACTGCTATTATTATTATTCTTCTTTATCATCCGTTCTCTCTTCGACATGTAGCGTTGTCCTTGTTCGACCTAATATGGCGTGAAAAAGCAATATTCTCCGTCAAATTATGTATAAAGTGTAAGCGGTATATTGTTGTGTACGCATCTGTGGAACATTTGTCATTGCCAAAATAGTATACTAATATAATAATGTGAACATGTAAGAATCGTATAGCCATATAGTCTAGAAAATAAATCAAAGAAGTTTTCTTTTCCGCAAAGAATCGAAAAGGCATTCCTGTTGCCCGCTTTCGTGTTAGACGTTCTGAAACACATAATGGCTTCTGTATGTAATTGATCGCCCATATACGCGCCAATGTTTGCGTCGCAAATGCTAAGTAAATGATGATGTGAATTGCGCCAATAAGCCTTATCTAGACATAACGAACAAATCTCCGTCGTCTTACGGATAAACTCGTATGTTTCAGTGTAGAAGGATTGGCTTGGCCTATTTTTGTATTTGTCAGAACGTTTTTTAAAGCCTGATAATATATTACTCTCTGAGTTTCACTACGTACTAAAATATCATAGTTGAAGTGATTATTTACAAATATCTTTTTAATATCATTATAATGAAAAATTAACAATGGAATCGTTTATACCAAACTTTAAAACTTAAATCAGAATTTATACAATATTTTATTTAAATGAATTATCACTTAACCTGTATTTGTCCGTCAAAACATTCTACTTAAAATTGCAAAATTTTTCTCAAAAATCGACAAATGTCATCATGCAGATTTTGAAACTTTTCTTACATTAATTTTTCAACCTCTAAAATTACGATGAAATTAAGAATTTCGTAAAAATGTTAAATTATTATTGAAACTGCAGAATGTATTAGATATTTCATTTTACAAACTATACAGCGATCGAGATTCAAAAGCCGTTTTTAAACCAATTTATCAAACAATATCTTAATAGGTTTTGCCAAAGTGTTCCTACCTACATAGAAACCTGTGAGTCACTACAATGAAACCCACTTCGTATGTTTGTAGGTATAGGTATTGTGTAAGTCTATCGCCGTTACAAGCGCAATACTTGGAGTTTGAAAGTGGTGATATATCAAGCTGTGAAGCTGTGAAATCTAACACTGTTTTATTTTTATACACTTTTATAATATTTCATGTAACTTAATGGAAAGTTGTGATGACTGCGTCATACACCGTGGGATACGTTGCGCCTGGTATAAAGGCAACATCTTTAACGCCTTTTATATTTCGGTACCTATTAATTAATCCACAACTTGAGACGGTGGTGAAAGTTTTTTTTCCTGTTTTTTTAGGAGAAACCCTGTAATTTATTCTATGCTACAATAATTATAAAGCTACACATTTTTTAAGAATTTTAAACAACTTTTAAAGGTCGCTACATCTTGAAGAAAATTTTGTCTTTATAATTTTTTTTTTTATTAAGAATTAAGTCCTACAGAAATTATTTAATAAAAAAATATTGATAATAGGTATATAGCTATCATAACAATAACTGAAAGGAAAATTTCCAATTTAGATTCTGACTCCTTGAATTGAAAAAAAAACGGATTATTTTTTCAGAGTAGAACTGAATGACAGGGTGTCCCGTTGACATTTTGAAATTCAAACTTTATGAAACACCCTACTATTATACGTATTACGTATATTCCACGATTACAATGAATCATTTTTGTGTGCTAATTGCCTTTTTGTGACCGTTAGATAAATAAATAAAACAAAATCATTTCACTTTCTTTATTTATTTTTCTTTAAAAAAGGCAATCATGTAATGTTTTGAAAGTAATAAAACTTCAAACGAAACCAAAATGGACAAATATATTTTCTCTTACCACTAAGATGCTTTAATGATGTATATTTCCGATGTATATATATTTATACGACGATATATATCTACAAGCATAAATTTTCATTTTTCATCTACATTGAGTATCGCCTAACGCAATAATATATCATCTCTCTCCCAGAGTCAGATTTCAAATTATTTCACTTTGCAATCCGCTCGGTTCATCCCTTTTGAGAAAGAAGCACATAAATAAATACCTACATACGTACCGTCACAAATCAGTTATAAATTGAATTCTCGCATCCCATTGAACTTTCTAGTGTCTGTGACCTCTCGATAAGTTGCCTTCCATCGGCACAAATTTATAACAAATCTATTTTACAGTGCCATATTATTTTCTATGGAGGAAGTTTGTATGGAGGATATTCATGTAGCTACCGACTTATATATTGCGATAGAATAATCTCTGACATAAGTCGCGAGAATCGAATGGATAAAAGTGTTTTATTTCAAACGTCGATTGTTCGTTTTGAACGTTCTTGTTACTTCAGTTTATAATCAACTAAGAAAGTTATGCAACGATTTTCTAGAAAAACGGTCGTTATATATAGAAAAATCAATTTTGCAATTATACAAAATAACATTGCAAAAGTTTTTGAATTTCACCTTTTTATTTGGTTCATGCATTTTAATTCAGTGGGCATCTTGTTAACTGCGGTATCCAAGCTACGCTTAGTGACACTGCACATACAGCTGTCTCTTTCGCGCATTCATTATTATTTGTAAAATGCTCTTAATACGATCCAATTCAAATCTCTTAGCCCATAAAATTGTTTTTTCTGACCTAACAAGTTGACAAAAAAAATGTTAATATTTTTTTACAAAACATAAAAATTTCTACACACCTACCTACTTAAACTAATTCTACCCTTGCATTGAATAATTAAGTTGATCCTGCCGTATTTAGTAATAGACAGACGTAGAAAAAAACCACTTCTTTTTACAAACTTAAAATAAACATAATATGATAAAAGAATAAAATATCAGTAAAATAAAGGTGTATTTTGATATCAAGTAAATTAATATGTTAGGGTCAAGTGTATATACTCACTCACCTACATTCTTCGGAATATAAAACTGTTTCACGTCTCTGTTCGTTAGTGTATTAATATTTTATAGGGAATAATAAACAATACACATAATTCACCAACGATTAGTACAATATTTCGGGCAAAAGTAATTAGTGTTCTTATAATACTGCCAATGAAATAAGGTCGATAATTACTTGTACATTATTATTATTATTACAAAATAATGCTCTTAGTTAACTGCCCCGGATTATGACCGAGAATGGCTTAGCTTATCGGCTCTTGGCTTTAATATAAAACCCATTAATGTTTACTTGGATATACCATCAAATTTATAGGTTTTTCACATATAAACAAATGTATACTCACTCAACGTAAATTATATTAAATACCTGATAATCTTACTGAAAAGTTTTCTTTAAGGTTTATTGCAAACTACAAATAATAATATTTATTTATTTATTTCATAAAAAACACAACATGATGATCTTGCAGCTTAATGATATAAATAATATTAATTTCGTATTAATATAATATTGTTACGACAAAGAGCTAGTTCTTTAAACGTCAGACCAAATAGACCTCGCTATCCTAGTGGCAAAGGCTCCGACTTCAGTTCAAGAGGTCCCGGGTTCGATCCCGGTCGAGTCAGAAATTCTCAATGTGTTTTTTCACTTGAAATTTCTACTCGGGGTTGGAATCCTGTCTAAAATTCAACGAGACCGGTTAATTGGTAAAGAATGCTTCAAGCATTAAGTTCCGCCGGCTTTACTGACACCTATGTATAGAAGAGTATTATTTATTTATTTACTAGCTTTCCCGACAGACTTTGTCCTGTGGACCCTTTGCTACAGGCGGCCCGTTCATTGTGCACTGCGCTTTTAGAAACAAAAATAAACTTATTAAATAATAACATTTAAATATTAACTCTAAAACTTCCGTTTCATTCCTATTCAAAGCTCATACGGGATCAACGTGAGAATATAATTAGGTATATGCGCGCAATTTGGTCTACTTTGTATGAAAAATTTCTAAAACGCCAGAAGCGGTGGAGTAAGTGAAATGGGCTGCTGTAAGAGTGGCAATTATTACGTATGCGGGAATGAGAGGGTGCAGGTGCAGTAGACAATAATTTTGTTGTTAGATTTTTTCAAAAATGGCGTTGCATGAAATTCGTTTCATACTAATGTTAATATTATATTTTATATTATTTGCTATCCATTTTTCAACTTTTTATTAGTTATTCTGTAAAGCTACGGCTACACTATTGCCCATGCTGGTCCAGGATGGCCAAATAGTGGCTCTGGCCAATCATTGGCAAGTAGCAACATTTGGCAAATATACTTGTACACCTGGCTACACTATTGGCCCAACTCTGACAGCTGGCACGAGGCTAGACTGCTACGCAATATTTCTATCACTGATTTATTGATTAATTCTTGCTTTTATTCATCATTTTACATTCTAATCTCCAATTATTCACTGTATACTCCTATCTGAGTGGGGAATTTCAAGAGAGTTTATCTCCCTGGGCAAAAAGGATATTTTAATATAATTTCCAATTCACAAATATACACAATAAAACATTCATAATTTTATTAAACCTTACCTTTTTATTTAATAATAATAATATAACACTTTTCTATACAAAGGTGTCAGTATAGCCGGCGGAACTTATTGCCTGAGGCAATTTTTTCCAGTCAACCGGTCCCGTCCAATCTGAGACAGGCCGACCCCGGGTAGAAATTTCAAGTGAAAAAACACTTTGAAAAACTCCCCGACCGGGAATCGAACCCAGGACCTCGGATCTGAAGTCCACGCTAGTACAACTAGGCTACCGAGGTCGGTTATTTATGTTTATTGTTTTGCAATAGGTATATATTTACCTAGCTCTTATAGGTTGATTTGGACTATAACATAAATGAAAATAAAAGATATTAATTAAAAAAAAAACAAGAATCATGGGTACATTACATACATACTCGAGTGGTTTAAAGCATCAACCAGCGTCTTTGCCGCTAGCGTTTTTCATTATTTTTAATAACAGAAAAGCAGATGCCGCATGTATCTATCACTGTATAGGATGCTGCAATTAATGCCATAATATGGTATTATCATTGTCAACTTACATTATTTTATCTGAATTATAAAAAAATTTACAAAAAACTATGAAAATAACAACATGGAAGACATGACAGCTGTCAACATTGTTCCAATATTGGTGAATACTTGCGGACTCGATCGACAAGTAAACAAGTAACGGCCAATGTCAAATATTTGGCGATATTGGTCATTGGTGGAGCGGCCACACTATTTGCCCATGATGGGCCAGAGCCTCTATTTGGTCAGCATGGCCCATGGTCAAGCCGTGGCTTTATCCGGAGTGGAGAAGAATCCAAAAAATCACACATCGGAAGAATCTGTTCAGCCGATCTCGAGTTATAAGTGTTCGCACTAACCCGACTTTACTTTATATTAGAGATTTTGTTGTTGGTCAATATGGTTTCAAATGCTGACTGAAGATTTGTACAGCACCCCACACTATGTATAGTAAAACTGTTTTATACATGTTTTCGTAATTTTCACAACTATTTTTCCGTTTTTTGGGACAAATATGCCATAATGCGCCGTCGAAATCCACAAGTAGGTGTTGTTATTTTATTGCTGCATTTGATGAGTACCAAAATGAAGGTCAATGGACGATAAGTATATAAAATTAAAATATAATATAGACTTTCAAACAAATGCGTTCATGAATGACTAACTGATATTCAGACAATCGGTATGTTCCGTCAGTAAAATGTAACAGAAATTTGATTAACGAATTCTTATAAGATTCTTTTTTTTTTACTTTCAATTTTTTCGCCATCGACATCAATCTGTCAATACACAAAATGAACATAATAAGGTAATTATCTACAAAGAAAACTCCTTATACAAAAAAAAAATTGAATAAAAATTCTGATCACTAAACTTTGCATAGATAATAATAATAATATATTGAATCGTAAAAGTCAACAGAACACAAAGCGAAATGTAAATTTATTTTCGAAACGTGAAATCGAAACGAAACGAACTGTGTATTGAATTATTTATATATCTGGTTCTTGTTTAAATAAGGACCGCTCTGATATTCCATATCACCAACTCCCTTTTCCTTATATTTTTACTTACAATAACATGTTCCTATTGATAATAATACAAGCACGTCAGCTTTGTATTTTTAAGTGATTATGAGGATCCTTTTATTCATTTTAAATACATCATTCAAGATTTATGTTTAATCAATTTATTCGCTTAAAATAATTAATCTGGAAAGAAATTAAAAATAACCAATTCTTATCATTAACAATAATATGTTATTTATACCCACTTGTTTCAATCTGACTTGATTGAGATTTCAATTTGTGAATATTTTTTAACCACTTACTAAACAATTTTATGTGCATATCTATTTTAGTCATCATAAAAACTATTTTTCATGGTCTATCATTAATAACGTATTTTATACTTAAATATAAATTATGCACATTTTGTGTTTATTTCTTGATCATAGCTGTATTTGTTAACAATGTTTTTTTTTTTCTTTTTCAGAGGAGGATCTTCAGTCTGGGAGTGCTGTTTGCAGCTTTGATTGCTCTCCTGGCTGCCCGTGTACCACTCAGCAGTACTCCAAAGTTCGCTAGAGCAGACAATCCAACGGCTCGAGAACCATCAATTATCACCCGCTTCCTGACCTTCTACTATCTTCCAGTGTTTAACTTCTTCCTTCTCATCTGCCCGTCAACATTGAGCTTCGACTGGTCAATGGATGCGGTCCCCAGAATCAATTCGATATCCGACCCCAGGAATATTATATCTTTTATATTTTACTATTTACTCTCGAGAACTGTTTGGAAGAGTTGGAAGGCTGTAAATAAACAAGGAGAAGTCAGAAACAGTAAACAGCACAATATAAATTTAAGGAAAGACAATAAGATTTTGCATAGCTTTAGTTATCAAAGGAATGGCTCTAATGGAACCAGATGTTTAAAAGTTAACAAAAATGGACTGATTTATCAATTTGGTAGTTTGTGTAGTTATAATTTATTGAAAAGTAACAGAGTTTTAGTTAGCAATGGAAGTATTAGTAATGGCAAAACAATATGTCAGTGCTCCTGCTGCAGACACGCCCTGACGGACCACCACACGAGCTCTTGCAGGGCCATCAACAACAACAACTCCATGACCCTCAACTCCACCTGCACGTGTGCGGTCATGGCAGTGCCGAGCGTCATCAGACAGCCCGTAGAAAAACCGAGATGGTTTTTTAGAAAGAGTTCGCACGCTGCTCTGCTGATTGCACTCTCTTTTCTAACTTTGCCCTTTTTACCTGCTACAAATTTATTTTTTTACGTCGGGTTTGTGGTTGCTGAGAGAGTGCTGTATTTGCCTAGTGTTGGGTTTTGTTTATTATTGGGTATTGGTGGTGCTAAAGTGAGTGCTAAATTGGGTAGTAAAACAAGAGCTGCAGCACTTGGTGCTTTGCTCCTAGCTCTAAGTGCCAGAACGCTATTGAGGAATAGAGACTGGAGAGATGAGGAAAGTCTTTATCGAAGCGCTGTGATGGTGAACCCTCCTAAAGGTAAGACACTTTCACTATTTTATAAACATTTTCTAACCGTTTTTTTTTTATTTATTTATTCACATGCAATAATTTTAAAATTAATATACCAAGGTTGACTCAAAATCGCTGGCGGTGGGAATTTTAATGATTCTCCATACAAAATATACGGGGAGAATATTTCTATCAGAGAACGTTAATTTGTTAAATTTTCTCCTTATACATTCTTTATGAAGCTATGTATAATAGCTACTATAAAACTATGTATAGCAATGAAATTTACATGATACGTAGTTGAATACATAAATTGGAAAGTTTTTGAAAATAGTTGGATAAAAAAAATATGTGATCTTTAAAGTTGTTTTTAAATTTTAAATTATTCCTTATTTTGAGGTTCAACATTTTTTGATGACGCGCGATGGATATTCAGTATGATTCTGATGGTCGATAATGCGATATTGGACTGCCGAATATTCTGTACACTTTCTACATTTCATATCGCCAAACGTCTGACCTCGACTCAATTAATTCATTATCATATCTTCCTCTCCGTCCACTCGATAACGAACTTTCTAGACAAATGAATAGATGGCGTTATTGAACAGACAGCTATGTAATTATCTGTCACTTTAAATAATAATATTATTATTAATATCAGAGGAGGATGGCGGGGAGAGGCCTGGCATCCCCTAATAAACTTATTTCCGTGGACGTCGTCGTAAAATAATTATTAGTCACTACCCTCCGTTCATTAGCAAATTACCAAAAGATTCTCATATCATTTTTCTGCCAAATACCTTTTTGTAATTAGACAGTGTGAATGTTGTTTGTGAACAGAAACATTTTCTTTACACCTCTACATTAATCACTTCACACGTACTGAAAAATATAATTTATATGACACTCGCTTGGTGAAAATATTTATTTACATTTTTAAGGTTAAAATTTATCTGATTTGTATATACACAAATATTAAATTTTTATTAAAGTACACTAACAGAATGATGCTTTTCATATCGATCGTGAATAACGTCTTTCTACATAATGTCGGATATTTCTCAGTCATGAGACCTGTCTTCAATTTTTTGCTTGAGGATAAGTTGAAGAATTTATATTTCTCAACTATAATAATATCGATGATTCTTCATAATCACTTCCATAAATTCCTTGATATACTTACACGTTTCTGAGGATGTCAGAATATGTCCTATCAAATTAAATGGAGGATTTGAATGAATGATAAACAAAATTTGATTCCCAGGTAGACCGAAAGGTGGGTACCGGGCTGTAAAAGAAGAATGAGGGGTTTTAGCCGGTAGATGTCCGTTGCTTCCTCTTATAATATAATGGCTCAGATACGATGCACTGTGCAATAATAGACAGCGATTCCCGCTCTGTTCTGGCTCTAGCAAGAACCTCTGTATTGCTTACCACATCTGTGCAGATGATTCGCAGCATTCTTCTATGAATTCACATTTCGTATGCCTATGCGACTCATCAGCCAATTCAAGATTGTTTAAAAGATACCTTGAATTAAAAATTATTATAATTATTTATTAATGTTAAAAAAAATAACATAATCGGATAAAGAAATCACGACTCATTATACTAAATTGTTATTGTGAAAAACTGTCGTTTGAAACTACACATTTTTTTAAGTAAAATTGCAGTAGACAGTAGGTATACAATGCATATTCTGGGTGCTCTGAAAAGATAACAAGCTCTGTTGTTACTTGCAACACGTGTGGAATCTCGTTAGAGTCAACATAGATAAGCCTAATGAGTTTTATCTACACAAAGCTAATGGTCTTCTTAATACGATCTACTATCTCCTTCTGTCTCCATCTTCCATAATGTTTTACGTATGTTTCAATAATATAGTATACCGCGTTTTATTTATCAAGGACAGTATATTTGTGAAGAGGATTTTCATGAGTATAAAAAGCAAATACCTACATATTTCCTAAATACATCCATAGAAGCTTATCCATATTGGCAACTATATGAGGAACATACGTAATTGCCATATCTATGCCCTAAACTAAACCGTAATAGAGTGTGATTCTAGTATAATAAATTCAGGCTAATAAAGTAAATAATAAAACCATAAAATTTACCTTTCGCATTACGAACGACATTAGACTATGCATTCTACCATAAAAAAGAGGAGGATAATAGGGGGTAGAAAATAATATAAAAATACTTTTATAGTATGGTAATATACTCTTTACATTTTAATTGTGAACATGTCGATACCCAGTGAGAATCTCACGATTCCATATCAGATTCCACGGAGACGACGTCGTCACTTTTTTAGTACCTAATGTTCTGATATAATGGTAACGACGACACTTCACGTTGGCAATTTAAATAACGATTCTGTCTGATCGTTGTATTTTATCTTTATATCTTACAAAATTATCTTTATTATAAGTACCTACCTATTTTATCTTTATTTTTGAACGGAAACATCGCCATATTTATATACAAATAGAAAACGAAATATAAAATAGAGCGTTTAACTTTTACCCAAAAATATTAAAGAAGATAAAATAAGAGATTTAGCACGTAGGTATCTTCTTCAAACAGGCTTATCTTCGTCTCGCATATTCGTTTCATTCACCTTTACCTCTAAGATTTTTCTTTAAAATACTCATGTGTTGGACAAGTAAATCGTCTCCCATTTATTTTTATACAAATGAACATCTTCGAGTATATTGTAACATAAATACCTATTAAATATATTTATTATAAATAATAAATTTATTATTATTATATTATGTGTTGTACCATATATGTATTGTAACATACCTAATTGAAAAATATCATGGCTAACAATTCAATATTGGCAATCCAAACCATGGCCAACAAATACACGAAAACTAACACCTCTTTTTCCAACTTAATCTAAAACTTCATATACTCACTTATCGTTAGATACCTATAAGTTTTATATTAATGAAAAATAATGTACAAGCGATTTTGATAATATCATTTATTAACAGAATAGCAGGGTTAGGTTAGGTCTATAAAATTTGTCCTGTGATGTTTAGAAAAAAAAAATTTTTTGAAATACTGCATATTTCAAAAATACGTAACAAAAAGCAAATTTAAAAAAGTGCGGAGGGAAACAGGATGTCTATAATCTTTATTCTTACCTTTTTTCTTTGTACCAACATTTGATATCTTCAGTCGCACACTCGCTCAACCCAATACGGCGACTTCTTTTGATCATCAGGTTTTGATTTGAATACATTTCAATAATAATTCAACTCGATGTAAATATGCAAATATCAATCAGAAGGAAAAACTTGTATATGAAAAAAATATTTAACCTTTGTAAGGCTGTAGACTCGCCTGTAACTCAAAAGATGTATTTTGTAAAAATAAAGTATTATTTTATAGGTATGTGCCTACTCAAATTAAGTAGGTACCCAAAATATGTTTATGATTATTTCAGGATTATTTGTTTTTCCAAGTGTTGAATGCTTATTAAGAGATATAACTAATTATATCATTATCAAAAGAATATATACGTTTGTCAATTCAAATAAAATTAAAAAAAAAAAAAACAAGGATTATTTGATTATAGATGTTCCTTTTATCTTGGCTTTCATATTTCTGTAATAATTCCTCAGTCCTTTTTTCCCCAAAGAGTTCCCAACATCGCATAAATAGATTTAATAACCTATCAAGAAATGAAGAGGAGTGGAGGAACAGAGCTTTCATGCTTAAAGCAGACCAATCCTAGGACTGCAACCAGAAAAAGTCTGGGAAGACTCTGTTCTCCATACCATTTAAGCAAATCTGAGGGATATGGACATTGTGTGACTATAAAAATTCATAAATACTCACGAAATCGAAAAATTATGAAAGTGAAATTTAAATATTGAAAAAACTGCCTTTTGTCGAGAAATTTTAAGAATGTCGTCAAACGACATATGAATATCTATTGTCCCTGAATCATAATATTTTTATCGCTGTAAATAAGATTTTATTTTCTAGTGAAAAATAAAATCATCTTTGTTTTTCATTGTATTTACTCAGTTGTCAGAATCTACAACGTCGTTCGTAAAAAATATCATATTATTATTCTTAAAATATGTGGAGCGAAATTATTTTATTTCTTAACTTATAAAATTCCCACAAGAATTTCAATATTATATTTCTACAGCTACCTATTATACATCGCAATATCTTAAAAGAATAACTTCTGATATTTACCTTCTTAAAAATGTCTATTTTTCGGGGGAACAGTTCTACCAAAAAACATATCAATCAAAAAATATGTTGTATAACAGCCACATAGCTATCAATTTGTTATTCGGGAAAACTTACTCAACGTAAAGTACTTCCTGAATACCTCTACAGTTGAGTTGAGTTTTATATCGGGTAGTATTTTTTTTTTTCAGAAAGCTCTCCCTAAGGGTTCAAAGACTTTACATTTAGTAGGACACATCAAATAGGTACGTCATATTATGTTACCCTTCAGCATTCCAACTGACAACAGATACATATCTTTGTATCATTATTTTATTTTAGAAACTCTCAGGTGAAAAGAAACTGTTTCAACTTGTAGATGGCTTATGGATATTTTTTTTATTTATTTATTTAAGTTCTCTACGGCTATAAAGCCTTTTTAACAATTCATTACTAATGTCCGACTTTCAAATGGAACAAACCACTACGGGCTTACGACCGTCTTCTACTGTTATTTCGAAGGCTGGCTTAGTGTGATCACTTTACGTTAACAACGTTCGCCATTAGGTGGTAATGTTTGTCTCCGAAACTCTTAATCATGAGAATTCTCAATATGTTCAACATGTCGAAAAATCCCATGTATGTAACAAGTAGAAATTGAATAATACATGAAATATAGAGCAAAAAGTTGGAAATTATTGAGAACAAGAGAGCAACTAAATTAATTAAACATAAAAAAACTTAACCTAAAATTAACATTGACAAGTAGATGTGATTATTGTTCTGTTCAAATGTACATTGACAATATTGACATTACTATTTAGGTACCATATGTACGCACCACACAGGTAGCATTGTTGTTATCTGATTATAATATGTACAATACCTATTTCTTTTTAGGCCTACACTGCCAAATTTTTTCATCATCAGGTTCTGTAGGGCTAGATTAGGTTTTTGGAGTCTGTATTTTAGTGCTTTTACAAATTCCATTTAATTTTCCAAAATTTCTGATGTATTCATAATATTCATGCATTTCTTTTTAGAACAGCATAATATTCAAGAATCGGCTAATGTTCGCCACATGTTCCCTCCATGCACTTCAGGAGGCCAAGTCGAAATGATAACGACAGCCTCCAACGTTAACAATTTGCTGTTGTTTCCATAGAGATAACATAAAAACTGTTGATCAACAGGCGTTAAACAATGTTGTTCCAAATTCCGAGTCGAAAAAATATTTCTAACAGTTGTTAAAAATTAACGTTAAACGTTACCTCGAAATCTATGGAAACATTACGACGCTGCTGTTATATCGAAGTCGAAACACATTTTTGACGTATCGTTCGCTGTTAAACGGTCGAGTTAACAGCATTTTGGGAGCGTGACCAAAAGTGGTGCTGTTACGCATATCGTGTATTGTAATAAACGGATAATTCATTAAAAAAATGTAAGTAATTGTTTTTAATGTGTAATTAGGGCTTCTATACGATATTATATAATAGTAGATAATATTATTGTCGTAGCAATAAGTGGAAAATGGTATAACTGCTACATCAAATTTGTCGCGTACGCAACGAGGTACCAAATATAGCGCTATTTTTCTTTTAAACTGTGAAAACCAAGCATTACATACATCAACAAGGATTATTCTAAATAATAAACACCCAAAAAGATATAGTCAATTTGCGCATAAGATTTTTAGACTAATAATCAATACTGAAGAAAATTCCTACAATAGTGATCATTATTTTCAACATTATTATTATTGGGACTTGTGGATGATTCATGTACACCATTCAATGGTTACTCATTAATTTAATTGTGATAAAACTGTTGTAGTATTATTCTTAATAAGTCTTTATATTGTTTTAGCATAATGCATCTACGTTTATTACTCCACGGAGCATTCTTAACAAGCCGTCATGAAACCCGTTTCCGCAATCGTCGCAGACAAGATTTCGAGAGGATCCTCTCGGATGTCGAATTCATTCGGCACTTCAGGTTAAATAAGTCTGGGTTAAGTTCCCTACAACTGCTCAAGAAAGAACTAATATCAAAGCCAAGTAAGTATTATTGCCAACCACAAGCATGATAGTATATGGTAAACATAGAGAAACAACCGTTTTTATCTCCAATATGTCATAACCAAAATTCTGAATTCTTTCAGGTTTCAATGGAAATTCCTACTTCTGGGGGTTATTGGGTGCGTTGACGGCACCCATATTAATATTGTACGGATACTCACCGGACACTATGGTGTCAATAGGATACTATTTAAAATGGGACTTGTGGAGGATCCCAAGTGCAGATTTTGTAGTGAGTGTGAAGAGTCTATGGAACATCTACTATGTAAACTATTTTTAATGAAGTTCAGTAGAACAGAGGAAGAATGCGGAAATAATAACAATTTTCCCATTTTAAGCTCGAGTTTTAACTAGTAACTTGTATATTGACATGTTCTTTTGTTTATCAATAAAGGTAGGTACCTACATATTATATTATTATTAACAAAGATAATAACCATTTGGTTCAACCATGTGATGTGACAATGATTAAATAAATAAATAAATAAATAAATAAAAAAATGTCGATAAGATATGGCTGGAGTAAAACGAGTCCTAGAAAGTGTATGATTGATAGCATGGCCGTTGTGGAAGCAAGTAACATCTATAGGGACAGAGAAGTCTGGTGTTCTGTTCTATGTACAAGGAAGTGACGTTAATATATTTTTTGTATTTTAGGCGATTCTGGTTACCCACGACGGCCGTTGGACCACGACGTTGGAGGTGTTTGCTCAAATCCAGGACACTGCACTATGCACCTTCAGTTGCGGCCACGATTGTGTTTGCATGTTCCGTGCTACACAATATTTCCCTGCACCTGAAGCTTCCAGAACCGCCCATTGATCCAAATGCACAAGGAGAAAATGATCCACCAGCACAAGTCGTCCCCTCAACTAAGTCTGATAGAGTTGAAAGAGCCCAAGGATTAGCGGCTCTTGAAACCATCTTGAGGGTCTGCATATAATATTTGCTGTATCAATGCAACACTAGGACATCCTGCTAATATACTTGTGCATATATTGGTAGAAAAATGCATTTATTTAATAAAAATGTATATTTTTTTTTAGTTAATAGCAAAAACACAATAATGATTTCTTTAATAATTTGGTAAAAACATAATTTTAGTTGTAATAAAATAAAGATTAGCCATTATATGAAAACTATCGTTTTCCATATGTCCTACTGTTGCTTTGATACAGCGAATTATGTAGTAATAAACACTGGGCAATGTGTCCGTGAAGAGTGTGGGGAAACAGAAGGATCTTGGTGTGGTTGTTAGTAGTGACCTTAAATGGGAGGAGCACATCATGGGTATAGTCTCTTGACTATAAAGAGCAAACACACTACTGTACCTGATAAAGAGGGCATTTCACTCACCAGACTCAGCCCTGCTTCTTCGCAAGATTTATATAACTTTTGTCACACCAACACTGGAGTATGCCTTCCAGATCTGGAATCACTAATCAAGGATATTGACTTGTTGGAGAAAGTGCAGAGACGAGCCACCAAAATACCTCGACAGTTGAGAAATCTTCAGTATGAGGATCCTTTAACAGAGCTTAAACTGACAACGTTGAAGGAGAGACGAGATCGGGGAGATCTCGTTGAAATTTACAAGGTGCTACATGACCTACATGAAATTATTTATATTACATGTATGTATTTTCATTTCATTCAATAAAACCACAAAATTAACAAATGTTTCATTTAATTTCTTATAAAATTACAAGTATAAGCAATGGTTAGACATTTGGTAAGAAACTTAATACCTATATACAACATTTTATTTATTACTAGCTGATACCCGTCTTGCTTTACGTTGTTGATTTGGCTAGTCAGACTTGAGCCGTAGGTTATTGAACAGGTTTTGTATGCAGCTTTCCCCTTCTCAGGACCAGTAGGCCTAGACAAAATGCATTTGGCAATCGACTACAAACGACTTCGACAATGTAGAGGAAGAAAATTAACTGTCCACTTTTTATATTTTATATTATAAGGATCATTGTTTGGTTTGAATAAATGTTTATATGTTACAGTGGACAGTTAATTTTTTCGCACTATACATTAGCGATATCTTTGTTTGTAGTCGAACGCCAATTTGAATTTGTCTACGACGGCAGGAGTATATATTTTATCTTAATAACTGAGTACACACGTAACGATTTATCTTTAAGATTTGACCGATAATCGCTCATTTTCAAAAAAAAAATTCGCTAAGATTTTAAAAATGAGCGATTATCGGTCAAATGTTATAGCTGATAATCTATCATTTTCAAAATTTTTCACGCCAAGATTTAGAATGTGTACCCAGCTAATGTTTCAAAAAAGGAAAAAATAAGAGTCACTGCTAAATATGCGAAAAATTTGAAAAACTAATGTCACTTTCAATATTTATAAAAAAATAGAAGATGAGGAAAAATTAATACTCACTGTTGAATACGCGAAAAAATTAAAAGAAGAATGTAGTTATACATAGGTACCTACCTACCTAGTATTATAATACGTGTAGTTGTTCCTAATGAAAACCTGTGTGTAGATATAGGTACCTACCTACCTAGTATTATATTATGTATAGTTGACCTACTTATGACTGTAGTGATAAATTTAATGAGGTACCTTAGGAGAGAGAGGGTGCAAGCGAACGCTGCTTTACCGGCTTTAGTCATCTGTCATGGCGTACATATTTTATAAGAAGTTTCGGTGAAAATCTTTATAAAATAAGAATTAAAAGACTTCTACTTATATTTTTTGTATTTCAAATCAAACTTCGATCGATTTTGTACATTTTCATACCGTAATGCTACAGATCTACACAAAATTTAGACGTATAATTTTACTTTTAAAACATGACTTTCTCATTTTTGTATGAAGATTTTAAATTTTTAGAAATTTGTAAATAATTTAAAATATATTTAATGAAATGTAAATATTTGTATCTCAGATTACCACAATTGTATTTGCGAAAAACTGCGAAGAAAAATATTCAACGCAGAACCTACGGTTTTAGCGTGATGCTCTTACATACAGTTGGAGTGAAACAAATAAATAAATAAATAAATATACATACATTACTGAATTATTATGTAGATTTCTAAAAGAAGAATGATACACAATAATTTATTTACAAAAATTCAGTCAATAATAAAAAAATAAAAATATGTATTATTTAACTCTCTAAATGGATACAAAAATATAGATGTGAGGTGGATTGTACGACTGTTTTTTTTTTTTTAAATAAGTTAGCTCTAGCACAAATGTAATAAAATATATAAAATAAATATCAAAATGACCCACTAGGCTGAGACATGTCACATCACAAATAAGAACTCTTAAATAAATACTATTATTATGTTGGTAGCAAACAATGACAAACAACAATAAAAATCTTTATTGATATTTGAATAAATATATACATGAGAAGAGATCAATAAAATAAAATTATATCAGCGGTTACAATATATATACCCTAATATATTTCTGGTACTAAATCGCCGTTTGGGCTGTGCGTTGATGAGTGAGTATGTCAGTCAGTCAGGCACATTCCTTTATATTAATAGATTATGAAAGTAATGTAGAAGCAAGAGTAGTGAGTTAGATAAGAAGTCCAACATAGTTATCTATGGATGAAATTGTGTGTTAAAATGGCTTTGGTGTGGTAAAATCATGCACAAAAAAAAATACACTTGCGATCACATAGATGGCGTTGATTGTATGAATATTTGATTAACCAGGCTCCTCCGATGAGTTTGTGGGCCTCTCTGAGGACTTCTCGTAGTGGGCAACTCCTACAAGTAGGGCGCCCTCCTTGGAGTTAAGCGCAGGCTCCTCCGAGGAGTTTGGAGGCCTCTGTGCGGACTTCCCGTGATGGGATGCCCTACTTGGAGTCAAACGCAGGCTCCTAGAAGTATGGGAGCCTCTCTGAAAAGTTTCCTGACCTGTAAAAAATTAATAGACATTTTGAAATGTTAAGATTAATTGAACGTCAACGGGTGGTGTGTTACCCTAAATAATCAAAAGGAATAAAAAACTAAATATACAAGAATTAAATAGTTGCATTTTTAAAGTAAGTTTTCACTTTGCTGCTTTCTATAAAAAAAAAAATTCTAAATCAACTATAAGTATAAATAATTATCTGTTCTATTTTATTTGATGCAGCTATGGTTAAATCTTACGAAAGGTGTGAAGCAAGGGTGCGTCATGTCACCCTGGTTGTTCAATTTGTTCTTTGATTTTTGCGTCAGTGGGTTAAAAGATATAAATATAGGGGTTGAACTAAATGGAATAAAGGTATGTGCGCTTATGTATGCAGATGATTTAGTACTTATGGCTGAGTGTGAAAATGATTTGCAAGAACTTGTGTCAAGTGTGTTTGAAAATTGTGCAAAAAATGGTCTAAAAATGAATGTAAGCAAAACAAAGGTTTTGGTATTTGAAAGGTATGAAGCAAGAACGAATTGCAAAGTAACCGTAGAAAATGAATGTCTTGAGCAAGTGAATGAGTATGTGTATTTAGGAAGCATGTTTAGTCATGATGGAAAGTGTGAAAAAGAAATTGAACGTAGGAAAGTTGCTGGTTGCAGGGTGGGCGGTGCATTAAGACCTATAATGAGAAACAACAACGTCTCACTACAAGCAAAGAAACTAGTGCATAATGCAATCCTGCTACATGGACATGGACGAAAAAAGAAGAATGTAGTATAAATGCAGTAGAGATGGAATCTTTACGAAGAATATGTGGAAAAACTTTATGGGATATGGAAAGGAATGAAAATATTAGGAAAGAATGTGGTATGGAAGTAAGTGTTATGACAAAGATGAAAGTTAATAAGTTGAGATGGTTTGGGCATGTGGAAAGAATGGATGCAAACAGAATGACAAAGATAATTCATGTCTGAAAGGAAAGGTGTAAGAAAGCGTGGGCGACCGAGAATGACGTGGATCGAACACATCGATTCCGTCCTCAAGGAAGGCCAGGTAAGAAGTAAGAGAAATAGGAGAAGCTGTATGAGAAATAGTATGTCGGTGGAAAAAGCGAAAGAAGTATGCTTGGATAGAAAAGAGTGGAGGTCCGTTCTCTCTGCCTACCCCTTACGGGACACGGCATGATGGGTAAAAAAGAAGAAACCATTTTCAACTTTGTTTTGACAGTTGCAACGCGCAGATGATATTCATGCGCAGGCGCACTAGACAGTGTTGCCATTTTTCTTACATAAACCATAGAAATGCATCTATTTCAACCGAATCACTCAACAATCCGACGCGACGCGACGCCGGCGTCCGAATGCAACAACATTATTGTTAAAATTGCCGGTTGACTACCAGAGTTAAAAAAACTGTTACTGTTAACGTTTGGAACGTTAACAGTTTTGACGTTGAACGTTATTTATTTCGACTTAGCTCCCTGTCCTGTGTCAGCTGCACCGTTTTTTCCCACGTTAGTCCGATACTACATGGTATAGGCTCGTACAATGGTAAGATTCGGTCTTTTTCTCCTTATCCCGCCCGGGTTTCAAAAATAAGCTGGCTTGGCCAACGTTTTCGAGACACATACGGATGACATGCCTGAGCCAATCCGATAAATCGAACAAATTTATTCTTCATTGATTGACGCATGGCATGAAAAAAAACGTTGAATATAACATACCTACTGTTAGTATGCACATTCAAAGTTTGTTCTCTTGTTACATAATAACTATCTTTAAGACCCCACTTAAAGCATTTAGATGCAACCAGATCTCTACACAGCCCCGGTCTTACGGAATAACCTCCTTCCAAGCCACATTTAAATCACCCAGCTCTGTTTCGAAGGAACAGAACACTGTGTAAGAGTCTTGTAACATGAATTTATTTAAACGACAATTTTTTTTCCGAGGCACAAGTCAACGTGTTGCAATTACATTTCACCAAAGGTGATTTTCTGATACATCTTTTATCTCCTTTCATTCCATTAAAAGGTGTAATTTTTTCTTATAAACCATACATATAAGTCCGTGAGATTATCGTGAGTCTTAACGTAACTTACTAAGAGTGGGTATATACCCATCCACCTAGTGAAGAGTTACTTGGGATTCAATGTTGAACTTCTTTAACGTATTACTCGTCTAGTTGTTTGTAGTCGGTGTGTTTGTATAGAAGTAAGTCCCCGCCACCCAGAAGAGAGTAGACTCCGAGAAAGTTTCCTCTCCATGTTGGATGTTCGTGCTAACTGTTGAGGTATTAACAAAGTTATTATTTGTGTTTCGCTTCAATTGAATTTAAAGGGTGCAAAAGCTGAAAGATTGACAGAGCTCTGGTCACGCTTAACGAAGACACTACCATTTACTCCTCTCTGATATATCTGTTTGTACCTACACACGTTTTTATTTATATTATTTTATTGAATACTTGCTTTTCGTCGTTGTTGCATATTAGTCTCATATGGCGGCGCAACGTTATAGTTTCTTTCTAGTTTACGGATGAAGACGGATAGTCTTGCAGCCACATAATTTGCAACCTTTTGATATTGGGGCTATTTTCTACACTCAAGTAATGTAACTCCATGGGTGACGCCTCCCAGGTAGACCACCAAAGAGGTGGATGGATAGCTGGACGTCGACCTCGCAAGAGGCTTAACCCAACTCTTGGATTACAGTCAACAAGGTCTAAATTAAGAAGAAGTAGTGATCTTTTTAGACCAGCTCCTTCCTATGAGTGGTTCCTCCTTGATGCTGAATCGGTATATTCTTTCTCTTCTTTAACTCCCCTACCGATACTGCATCCTTAAGAAAAACTTCCTCTTCCTCCTTTTGTTAAATAGTAACCATTCTCATCTTCTGTGCCAGCTGCAATTCCTGGATTAGGTTCCAAAATCCTATTCTCAAAACAGACGTTATCATTTAGTTGTCTATTTAAGAAAAAAAATCCCTTATATTAATGCCTAAAAAATATCCTCAGGCAATAAGTTCCGCCGGCTATACTGACACCTTTGTATAGAAAAGTGTTATATTAGGTATAATACATATATATTTATAACACTAATAATTAATATTCGAATCACCCCGTACAGTTTAATAATATAGACATTGCCAATAAACCATTTCACAACCTTTTTTACGTTGCTCCTTTTTTTTGTCTAATAAAACCCCCGGCGCTTTTTTATATTGAAATAAAATAAAATAATGTAGCTACATACACGGGAATCCTAAATAATATTATTAACATCATAATATTTACTAAGGACATTAAATTTAATATTTTTAGGTTCGTTTCTCTAGCTCACAATAAAGGTGAACAATAACATTTTAGGGGCCGTTACCGAAGGAATCGTCCATAAAGAAAAGCAATCCGAGTCTTACTCGATAGCTTCTCATTCATATTTTTATTTTCCAAACTTAATAGATGTTATATTTTCTATAGGTACTTTTTATTCCAAATATTCTGTAGAATTGATAAATATTTTTTACGCGAGTCTTCATAATAAAATTTAAAAAAAAAAACATTATTTAACGGTACATTCCGTTCGGTGATAGTCAATAGAAGTTTATGACATGAGGAGAAAGACACGGTAGACATGAGTGTAAGGAAAGCTGAATGAATAGCTGTTTGCCGAGGAAAACGGTGATTTTACTCCCATTTCAGTCCCGTAGACGAGGAACACCTTCTGATAGTGTGCTACGTCCCGTGGAAACAAAGATATGTGATCTGCACCCGGTGTGGTTGAAGGAAATTAACACTCACAGATCTGGTAACTTCCTTATGGCCATTATGAGATCTTAAGAGCCGGACACTCGAAAATGGCTGTTTTTATATAAACGTTGTTCCCTTAATAGGTATCGTAGCACAACAAAAAAGTAAGTCTGCTTTAAGTTAGAGCTTTGGCTATCAAGTCTTAGTTTAAAATTTATATTTTACAAATTTAGCTCGATAGAAAAAAAATTCAAAGTTTGCTCTATATTTTTATAAATCATAATGGTGTAGGCAATCTACTCAATAAACAACGCTTTAAAATATACCAAAATGTGTATCTTTTAATTTTTTATAATCCATTGTCTTTTTTTATTTCTATTTAACATAGTTTATTAATTAATCTGTAAAAAGTGATTGGGCGCTAAGGACCTTTTCCTTTAGAAATAAAAACTGTATAGGCTCCATACAAATCGAATATTTCTCATTCGTGAGAGAACTTTGTGGTGGGCGGACGTGTCGCTCTTTGCTCTGTAGTTTTTTTCTGCAGAAACCTTCCACTTTCTAATGTTGGTCATTTGGGGCTAAATGCAATATTTGTTTCATTTCAATCCATGGTTGTCAAAAATTTTATATACTTAATTTTTTACATGTTCTTTTCCCTTTTATATTTTTTTTCTTTACAAATATTTTTAAATTCAAAATCCTTTTTTTCATAAAATGATATTATAGAATTACGTTTTGACGTAATTTTTTTATCGTAATATCTTAATTAGGTATAATCAGTTTTTTTTTCACATAATTCTTGACTTTAATCGGTACCTAAGTCAAAGAACCTATCATCAACAAAATTGCGAAAATAGTACTTGATAATATAGTTATTGGTTCATAACTATATACCTACGTACCTACAATATTATATGAACAAAAAAGTTTTTATGTTACACAAAAAATAAAAACAAAATTAACTAAAACGAAGCCAACCTCTATTCGGGGTTTGAATCTTGTCTTAGATTGGACGGGACCGATTGATTGGTAGAAAACGCTTCAAGCATTAACTTCCGCCGGCTATACCTACCGAGAAGAGTGTACAAAACAAAACTTGTGTGCGTTTATTCAATAACTATTAAAAAGTTGGTTTTATTAATGTCACTCAACTTCGTCAAAATACGCGCTAAGAACTCAAATAGTAGGTACTTATAGAACTTCATTATATTTAATTTGAAAAATCCATTATTTGACATGACACCTCTCTCTCTCTCTCCCTGGCTTGCTCCCAGCTTAACGTCTATGAAGACTGCTAGGGTCAGCTCTCCTCGTCCTCAGGCTGTAGACTCTCCTCTGCTGCACTACTTCCCCCACCCCACATCTATTATTTGACATGACACCAAATTTTAAATTTATTAATAAACCTGATATTTATGGTTTGGCTGCCAACCCTGACTCCCATTGCATTTTAACTAAGAATAAAGAAATGAACAAAATATCATTGTGTCAGAAGGGTAGTTATGTGACAGAGACAGCGAAAAGAAAGTTCAACCTGTCTCACGCACAATATGACGGGGTGTGCGCGGGGAAGCGGGGACAAAACTCAGTACGGTGCTTTGAGCGTCCGGCTCTTAAAGGGAGAATTTTCCATTGAACCACTTCGGTCATAATGATGCCTTCTGCAAACGATAATTACCGAATTGACTGTTGCTATCAGATTATTCTTCTCACCATTTAGGTATATTACATCATCCATCAAAGTGTATTTCCTAGATCATACATTTTTCCTCATTTCTAGGTTTCTTCCAAAGTTCAGTTTCAATTTTTAGCTACTTTTTAATCTCACAAACAAACTTCAATTCGTTTCCAAATTTTTACTAAGCTTACCCGCGCGAGAAATCATAAAAATCCTACCAAATGTACATACTGTTGTTCTCATGGATGTATTTTCAAGGTTTCAAACGAACTGTTGAATAACTAAAATAAATCAGCAACATTTTCATAACAGACTTTTTATCAAAATTTAAAAACACAAAAATAATATTGCTTAAAATGCTAATTTAAATATTGTTTAGTAAACTGTCAAGAGTTGTAATAATTTTAACGAATTGTTATAACACTTACTTACCTAAAAAAGATTTTTAAACGTTCAATTTTGTGTGTGTTGATGAATTGATACGCGTTATTTTGCCGTATTGGAAATTGTTTTTCTTTCTCTCTATTACCGACTCCCTCTATCAAAAAAAGACGGATGTGATCAATCAAAAAAATACAATCGTAAAAGAGGCGGGGGATAAAAAATCGACGGACATTCATACAAAATGAACCACTTAACTTGGTAAGAATAGGAAATAGATGGTTTATGGCGGCAAACTGAACTCAATAGTGTTCTCTTTCTATTATTGCGACCTATAATATATTGTTATTTGCCTATTACGAACGCATAAAAATTGAATCATAAAATAAATATACCTACTTACTAACGTTTTGTCATAATAGAAGCAATAATTATTACTTACCATTGACGGAAGTATTATGTAGATTTTCATATAAGTAAGGCTGTTCTAAAAGTATAAATGAGTTTTGATAATGAGAAGTTCTTTCCTCAGGAATATATTACATGTTTTTAGTTATTATAAGATGAGAAATTTGAGAAAGAATAATGAGTCGATGCAAAAGACGACGTTAACTAGCTGAAATGCTTTGGGCATATTTTTGGAATAAATAGATGCCTACGAATATTATGGCGGAGAGACAGTAAATATCTATATTGAAAGCGTGGACCGGCTAAAACTATTTCTAATGTAAGATTTTCATACAAAGCCGATTATTTATTTAGGTATTTATTTATAGTAGGTATGAACAGTTCTGTTCATTGTGATGTCGGATCAGCGGGGTCACTCTTGAAATTCAATCCCGATTGCAATGTCGAACATCTACATCTTTTATACTTAAAGTACTTGTATAAATACTTATTTATAACATTTTTATCGTAATGCAATACCGGTTATTGGAACACACGATGATGAATGATTTCTACAATACAGATTAATTCCTTATGTATACCTAGGTACTATATGTCACCTCATTGCTTATAATTAACCAAGCTTTGTAATGATACATGCATTATATTAACAGATGATACATAAGTTTATGCTCAATACCTACGCCTAATATTACCTACACATTCCTCAAATAACGGATACCCTTTGTGTACACAGATATTGTGAACATGACATTTGTATTCTGATAACATTATGTTCCATCAAACATACGTTAATTATATATAAGGAATTATGTAATGCGCATGAATTTAACAGAGGTAGTGACAAGAATCAAATAGACACATAATATACGCCTTTCACACAATAAAAACAGTAGGTATAATTTAAACGTTTCAATTTCATATGTTGCAAAAACCACAAGACATCATATTAGTATATTATGTTAAAAGCTATTTTTATCAGTCAACTTGCTTAACCTAATCTGTACATATCCTTATTTTCTATTCTTGCCAGAATACAATAGATTGGAAAATAAAAGACCGTAAGTAGGTACCTACATAACTATGACGTAACTGTTAGTATTCCAACAACATGAGCAAAGTATGTATACCGAATCAGCCCTAATTGAGCGTTATTTCAGTTTATAGTTTATACCTTATCAGATTGGTAAAAAATACCACCTATTTATTGTCTTTCAAAGTTTTCCTTCTTTTTTACGTTTTACTCTTTTCATGCAAGATGAAATACTAAGCTGTATTTATTGAGGACACAAAGGTTAAATATACAATATAGAATAAACAAATTATTTTCTATAAATTGGCGAAAAACAAGACAGAAAAATAAATTCAATTTATCCTCGCGGGAGGCAAAATGCTTGTGTTTCACATTAAGTGGAGCTATATCTCTTGTTTTGCATTTTCAACAATATCCTAATATGTGAAATATGTACGCGCACACATATTAGTATGTACGTATTTTACATTGGTATTGATTTTCTCATCCTAACCCGTCCTCCCCTTGCCCCCACAGCACTAACACAGTCGATGGCTATTTGTAAATTCCAAGATCTTTGAAGCTGCCTTTTTATTCGCTGTCAAGGATGTCAATTGGGTAACTTTTAGCCACGTTTCCCTCTTTCGAATCTCTGAAAAAGAAATAAGTCAAGGATGTGCTGTAAAACAATTTGCAACATCACAAACAATAAATCAAACGCGATTTTTTTATTTTTTCGGATTAAAAAACCGTGATGAAAATTTTTGAATGTAATCTTTAAAGGTATAATGCTGGTTTTTTAATTTATATGACCGTCGAAGCTGGCAACCGAAGCTTGATGAACTTCTTGGAAGCGTTTAAGAATGACGCGTAGCTATCTGCGTGGGATAGCCAGCGTGTCCCCAATTATAATAGCCTTCAAGTTTTGGTGCTTGGCAGGTAGGCAAATTTTTTTATCGGGTTAAATTGAATTCCTGATGTTCATTCAGAATATTTTTCTGTGAATTATAATATGACAAAGAAATGCCATTAGGGGGACTTTAATGCCCACTTTCATATTTGAGTAACTCAATGAAGAACCTCAAATAGAGATGCTATAGGGAACTGGTGCAGAGAATAATTTTGCAAATCCCATGTTCTCCAGACGTCAATGGGTGACGCTAAAACGTAGCTGCATGGGACACGGCCGGTATGCTCAGAAGCTCCACAGTGGCGGGAATTTTCTGCTCCATAGAGAATAGCATATTATTATTTTGGAGACGTGTTTTCTGAGATTATCCGCTGGAAATAGTTACCACTCCAAATACCTTTCAGGGCACGATGCTTTGAATTTTGCTCTCTAGTTTGACTCCTGAATTCAAAAGCAAAATTGTTTTTATTTCTTGTCATCTGAGGACATTACCCCATGATGGCTGATGCCCAACAATTAAATAAATATATGAACAAATTACTCATTTTGTGTACATGATAATATCTTACCCTTTGCTAATTAAGAAAGGTATTATTATTCCCCAGTAGACTTAATAAATGAACAAAGACCATTTCATTTACTCGGATTTTTTTGTGACAAGACTTGCACATTTTTGGATTTTTTCTCAATGAGTTTTTTTTTACATTCTTTGGTTACTTTTGTTCGTAGGTATTTAAATGTATCAAATAAATAAACGTTAGATATATTGTGTTATTTTGAATGATCAAGATATAAGTTAGGAAATTGTGCAGGATAAAAGACGCCAAAGGTAAACAAGTGTGATTGAAGGGAAAATAGTATTATTTCTTCCAGAGTAAATAGTAAGAAATAGATAAAACGAGGTTAGGTATACTTTTTTCTTGTTTGTTGACAACCATATATTTGCCATTTGTTTTTAGAATAGGAGAGTAAATAGCGAATCACCCCTCCTACGAAGCGAATATCATTTACAAATGTTTTCTGTCAATGTCCCACCCCAGCCCGAACACCCTGCGTTTATTCCGTATTACGTTCTGACAAAAGGGTTAAGAAAATTGCGTTTGTTTGTCACATGAGGGTGGCAATTTCGTCTTTATCTTGATTAATCTTTACGAAAATGGCATATTTTAAAGAAATTTGTTTGTTCGTCTGAATAATCCTATAAATAGGAACAAAAATGATAAATTATAGGTATTTTTGTCCCTATGATCCCCCACTTCTTTTTTTTCTTTTTGTCCCCCGATGCTGAGTATCGCAACTGCAATGCATCCGCACCACTTCCCTTCCCCCTCTCAATCTTCAACCAACGCTATAGATCTAACGACAAACGTCCCTTCCTCTAGATCCTCCCAACCAGTGAACTTCGAGCAGACGTATCTAGTAGCACATCTCGAATGCAACAATCCTCCACATTCTCGAGCCGGTTTCTAATGCGTAATGATGTAGGTACCTACCTGTCAATATAAGTGTTAATAATGTTGACACCTCGTGACAAAATGTGTATAGGTGTGCCAGCAACGTATTATCTTTACGTACCTTCTCAGCGTAACAACCTTTTTTGAATATCCGTTTATTTAATTATGACTTTCAGTATTGATGGAAGGCAGCAACCTGAGACCAATCTGGTAGTTAGGGTTCATTCGTGTGCTGGGGATGCTGTTTGTGCGTGTTCTGAGCTCGAAAGGGTTAAGCAATATAAATATCTGGGAGTGATCATGGATAACAATTATCGATGGACTGATCATGTTGATATGTTGGCGAAAAGGGTGCGAAAACTCATATACGTTTTTCGCAACCTGAGAGATATATTTAATAAAGAAATCCTTAGGATGTTGTATTATGCACTTGCGCAGTCCTTGCTCCTATACGGAATCATCGGATGGGGAGGCATGGCTAGGACGAATCTTCAACCGCTTATTGTAGCCCAAAGGTCACTCATTAAGGTGATCTGTCGTAGACCATTTAGATACCCCTCAGAGAGGCTTTTTTGTGAGTTTGGGGTCTTAGACGTTAGACAACTCTACATTAGAACGCTCATATGTTACGTTCGCGATAACATTGAAAGATTTACCTCTCAAAATTACGTACTTACGGCATTGACCCGAAATAGACATTTGCTTAGACCACGGACTGTACGGACGACTTTTTCCCAAAGATTCATGTCATTTTTAGGACCTAGAATTTACAATAAAATTATGCCGGATATCTCTGAGTCTCTGAACGCCGGGGGAACGAATTTGAAGAGGCTAGTAAACCAATGGCTGATGCGGGTTGGAATTGACGAATCGGAGAGTGCGCTAATGCAGATTTTAAGATAGGGACTTCTGAGTTGGATGACGTGTTGCGTAGTAGTTGTTATTTTTGTTTTTGCAGTTACGAATGGTTGAATTGGTGATGGATGATGCTTGTGAAGTGTGCTGCAAAGACTTTATGAATGTATGTGTGTTCTATTTTGTGTGCGTGCTTATTCAGTATTTGCGATTTTCTAATGCAAGTTGAAAACTTCATATATGGTTGATGGGTGCATGGTTTCTTTTTCTTTTTACATTAAGTAGTATTGCCTCAGCACAGACTCTCGTCTAGTGAGGTAATAAACCCTTTATACAAATTATATATATATATATATATATATATACACACATGTAAAATGCTTATGTTTTTTTTGTATTTTTTGGGAATAAAATAAATAAAAAAATAAATTTAAATTCGACGAATTGCAGTCCAATTTCATCCATGTAATTGAATCATTTCATTTTCATATACGTAATATAAAAGACCGCTTGAGTTGGTCGTTCTTTCACTCAAAATGTTAAAGGTGGTTCGATGTGACAGCCTCTGGTACCTACCCATGTCATAACACGGTAAAAATTTCCACCCTTCAGACAAAATGACATCTGTCAATATCGAATTATTATTACCAGAAATCGTGTATTTTATTTTTACGATGTTTCTTTTGTCTTTCTCAAATTGTTCCATTCTATTTTTATTTGTCATGTTTTAAATATCGCTTTGTAGGTACACTGACAGACAAGCTAAAGCTTTTTATTGTGTTCCTGCTCATCGTGAAAGAAGGATAAAAATTATTATTATGTCACATTTTAAACCTTTAAATGATTCAGGTTGAAGCTAGGCTGTTACCTGGTTCCTTGGTATCGTGTTTATTAAATTCCTCATGGGTATTTTATTATTTTTTATAATCACTAATCAAACAATTTTCCAAAGAGATGTTTGTCTTCAATTCAAACAATAGGTATCTAGCTATTTTGAATTACTTCAATACCTTTAAATAAGTACCTATTCACGTATTTGAAAAAGGCATTATTGTTTGATAGATACTCAACTTAACGTTTGAAATTTTGTATACCTACTAAAAGAAACGTGAAGGTATAAAAAATACATGCGTAGAAAATAATAAAACGCCTCCAAAATTTTATATACACGGTGTTAAGTTGGTAGTGGATAATCCGAAGCAGGGAGCTAGAAGACCTCAATACCTATCGATTTGACCCCCATGTATGTTCAGCGATATTGGGTGGTTCAAAAGTTATTAACGTTTTTGTGAAATTAGAATAAAAACCGGATTTCTGACTAAACTACGTAACTGTGGCTAAACTATTTAGATTACGATCATGATTTTTTTTCTGGAAATAGTTCGATAGTGACCCTTACGCAAGGTATTATTGCTATGAGTCAGCACCCGAAATCTTTTGTTAAAAAATTTTTTTTTCAAGAATTTTTTTCCAAGCACAAATTTTAGAAAATCTTTCAAAGGCTCTAGACAAAAAAAATCACGGTACATTTTTTTTTAAAAACTATTTTAAAAACTTCTACTATTCATGGAGAATAATTCCTGCAAACTTCATTTGGCTGGTATAATGGGATCATGCTAAAACGCTCTCATAACTTGTGCAAGTATCAAAATTCAACATTTTTTCATTTACACACAGCTTTGTTATATGGGTGGTAAAAGCCAGTTTTTAAATAATTTGAGGTACCTTAATGCATAATTTGATGTGATATTTAAATAAAATAAATTATTTATTGAAATAAAGATAAAAAATATTGTTATACACTCTTAAACCTATAATTAAAATTGTAGTACTTTAGAATAAACTGATGGTTCCTTTGTTTAGCCTGAAACCAATGTTTCCCGTTATTGTTCAATAATATAAGATATTTATTTAATAAAATAGCTCTTAATAAGAACTTCCAAAGACGAAAGTCCATCGGATTTATGCTGGGGACCTTAGGGGCTAGCTTTTGGACCCCCGTGGCCGCTCCATCGGCATGGGTAAATTATGTCGAAAAATGTTCTCACTTATTGGTTCTCAATGTGGTCCCTTTGAATCATTAGGGGACTCTAAAATCATTCAAGGGGTCCATATAAAATGAAAATCCATTTTAGGGTCCCTGAAAAACATTAGAGGGTCCAAACAGAGGGTAAACAAATTATCATGCGCATGTTTATTCTAACACTAGAAATGAACCTCTGCTTGGACCCCTGACGTTTTTCAGGGGAATTCCCTTTGAATCATTAGGGGACTCTAAAATCATTCAAGGGGTCCATATAAAATGAAAATCCATTTTAGGGTCCCTGAAAAACATTAGAGGGTCCAAACAGAGGGTAAAAAAAATTATCATGCGCATGTTTATTCTAATACTAGGAATGAACCTCTGCTTGGACCCCTGACGTTTTTTAGGAACCCTAAAATGGATTTTCATTTTATATGAACCCCTTGAATGATTTTAGAGTCCCCTAATGATTCAAAGGGACCACATTGAGAACCAATAAGTGAGAACATTTTTCGACATAATTTACCCATGCCGAAGGAGCGGCCACGGGGGTCCAAAAGCTAGCCCCTAAGGTCCCCAGCATAAATCCGATGGACTTTCGTCTTTGGAAGTTCTTATTAAGAGCTATTTTATTAAATAAATATCTTATATTATTGAACAATAACGGGAAACATTGGTTTCAGGCTAAACAAAGGAACCATCAGTTTATTCTAAAGTACTACAATTTTAATTATAGGTTTAAGAGTGTATAACAATATTTTTTATCTTTATTTCAATAAATAATTTATTTTATTTAAATATCACATCAAATTATGCATTAAGGTACCTCAAATTATTTAAAAACTGGCTTTTACCACCCATATAACAAAGCTGTGTGTAAATGAAAAAATGTTGAATTTTGATACTTGCACAAGTTATGAGAGCGTTTTAGCATGATCACATTATACCAGCCAAATGAAATTTGCAGGAATTATTCTCCATGAATAGTAGAAGTTTTTAAAAGTTTGTAAAAAAAAAAGTTCCGTGATTTTTTTTGTCTAGAGCCTTTGAAAGATTTTCTAAAATTTGTGCTTGGAAAAAAATTCTTGAAAAAAATTTTTTTTAAAAAAGCTATCGGGTGCTGACTCATAGCAATAATACCTTGCGTAAAAGTCACTATCGGACTATTTCCAGAAAAAAAATCATGATCGTAATCTAAATAGTTTAGCCACAGTTACGTAGTTTAGTCAGAAATCCGGTTTTTATTCTAATTTCACAAAAACGTTAATAACTTTTGAACCACCCAATATCGCTGAACATACATGGGGATCAAATCGATAGGTATTGAGGTCTTCTACCTCCCTGCTTCGGATTATCCACTACCAACTTAACACCGTGTATAACTAGCTTCCTCTACAAACATTGTCTTGTCGTAACCATGATTTTTGAATTTCATATTTTGTAACGAATAATAATTTATTTCCTATTCAACTCATAGAATTCCGACTGATGCATCCGTTTTATACGATATTTACAGGGCACATTCTTACAACCATACAAATGAAATTCCCAATTTAAATTTAAAAAAAAAAAAAAGTTTGTAAGTACCTATTGTCAAAAGAACTAAGAAGTTTACCTACTTGAAGTTTTTATAAATAATTATCCAATGTTACGCCCAACTTTCTATCATATGAACCGTCTCTTTATAAAAACAAACACAATAAAAAAAATGCGTTATTGGTCCAGCCGTTCATGCGTGATTCGATAACTAAGGAAAATAGGGCTCCATTTTTGTACATAGTGTGTCAAAATTTCGAAAACCGTGGGTGTCAACCATAAAAAAATAATAATATGTCAACTATACGTTGTACGTAAATAGACACGTATAGCAAAATAAAAACTAGAGATTTAGAATTTAATCAGTTACAAAAAATGTAGAGTACTGAAGATTCAAGCTTTCATCTTTTTTTTTGAAGTCAACGCTATTCCGAATAAAAAAGATTAAGAGTTCACGAGTGATGTAAAAATGAGATTAGACAGAGAAATGATTTAATGTGATTTCTGATATTCTTGCGAGTTGTAACATTTTCTTCTGCGATGTAAATAAGATACTACAGCGCAATCAACATGAAATAAAATTCTTTTTGACATTTCCATGTGAACTTAACATTTTAAATAATAAATTCGCTCTGCAGTATTCTAATAGAAGAGAGAGAGATAGAAGTTTTGATATTTTCTTTTTCGTAACTACTAACTTGTCTTCCTGCTTCCCCGAGCTAGAATGTTACAAAATAATTGAGCACGTCACGGTAGGGAAGATTGGAAGCAACGATTGGCTTTTCTAATGTCTTTTACTCGGGTACGTGGGATCGTTAAGGAAAGTCAGCAGATGCTTGCAATGTTCAATCCAATTTCCAAAAAGCTTTTCTCCTATTTCTTTCCTCTTGTGTGTGTGCGTCTGCAGGTTCTCGTTTAATTCAATATTGTATGAGCTATTATTGTATCTATGTGGAGGCGATAACATTATTATCACTTTGTATTCGTCAATCAGGTGAATTTTAAAATTCTAAATCGTCTTTTTTTTCAGAATTTTTGCTCACTCATATTGAACACAATGACATGAACACTCTTTTACTCTTTTACAGTAAGATACTTTAAGCTAGTGTCGTGAAAAAAGAAGATGTTCGACACCTGATGGGATCACGAAACAATGCGAAAGCCGGCGTCGTAACTGATGCTAGGCTGTAGTGTACATGATTTAAATTTTAAATGTCTACTTGTTGCATACATGAGATTTTTTGACATGTTGAGAATTCTCATGATTAGGAGTTACGTATACTTAAACATTACCACCTACTTTAGTGATCACACTAAGCCAGCCTTCGAAATAACTCGTAGTGAATTGTTCCATTTAAAAATCTAACATCATCAGTAATGAACTATTAGAGTCATACGTATATATAAATATTCCTACATGATTTAAGAATGTTAGAGATATTGTTACAAAGGGCCAAAGAGAAGAAAGTTCTGAAACAACATGGCGTGTCCAGGATAGCGGACATAAGGTAAAATCAGCTAGGGATAGCATTCCTCAATCTTGCAGGCTTACAGAACGACCACCCAAAAGATAGAAGGATAGTTGGGAGTCCACGTCACAAGAGGCAAACAACACAGCAGGAACATAACAGACTAACAGGCTTAGTAAAAGAGGAAGAAGAAGTTCACGCATGCAAGTACCGTATTATTTTCATTTTAATACTATATACCTTGTTTTAACTTAAGCTAACAATACCGTACTTGTATAATAATATAAGATTGTATTTTTTGCCCTTGAGGAGATATCTGGAATTTATATTCGTAGATGATAATAGAGACAATGGAGTGTCTGGACTTGGACATTATATATTTTTCAACCAACACAAAACCAAGCATTACCAAATCCCCTCACGTAGTTAAATTGATTCACATAAAGAGTGGAAACAATGTCCTCTTGGCGACCGCCCGAACCGACAGATACGGTCCAAATATGTTCCGAGAAATTAACATCATTGTTCAACCTACTTGAATTCTAATTATCTACATGTGTTTTTAATATATTATTTGGGGTTTCTGAAATGGCACTAACAATTAGAAAATTATTAGGCAAAAAGTATTAGCTACATACGTAATATTATTATCCGAACCCAGAGGCTTTCACCGTTATCAAAAATAACTGGAGCATCGTTTAACCTCGCCAGTAAGACCGCCCTTTCCGTGTTTAAGCCTATCGCCACGTTTATTCTTGTCATGGAAACCTTCTAAATTGTTTTATTCTTTACTGTAATCAGTTCCTTTTTTATCGCTAGAACTCGGCGCTCATCGGATAATGAAAAATACGCGAGTATACCTTCTGCGTACGGACCTGCACCCCTATTCGAATTGAAAATAAATTAATCTTCGGGGAATCATTTATAAATCACCAAAAAACTCGGATCCAGTAATAATTATTATTCTCATCGCATATTATTATTATTTTATTATCATTCTGAGGCTATGGCTATTTTTTTAACATCCTATCCCAGTCTTTCCAGAAAGTATCCAAATCATTGACTTTAAATAAGAATCTTGTAACTTTGGGCATCGATCGAGTATCAAAATTTATGAATATTTTCACTTTCACTATTTTAATTCGTGTCTTGGCTGGCTTGGCCATCATTTCGATACAACCTTCATCCTAATATAAGTTTTTCCAGACCTTGTCAGACCATCATCAGTGTCACGGGTAATTTATTAAATATTCTTTTAGTAAACACAAAGGTTTAGTCAGTCAGAGCAGTAAGCATTGGGAGAACACACACATTTTAAATTGTTTTCTCTTTAGTTGTCCAGCAAATAGAAGTAAAATAAGTCTGTATAGATTATGCAGAGAGTGCGCTATAAGGTTATATTTATTTATTTACTAGCTTTCCCGACAGACGTTGTCCTGTGGACCCTGTGGTCCTTACCAGAGGCGACCAGTTCATATGTGCATAATGTACACTGCGCTCCCCAGAAGGAAAAATAAAATAATAACATTAAAATATTTCTAAAACATCCATATTTCATTCGTATTCAAAGCACAGGCGCGAACAAAGCGAGAATATAATAATATGCGCACAATTTTGTTGACTTTGTATGAAAATTTTCTAAAACGCCCGAAACAGAGGAGTAAGTGGGATGGGCTACTAAGAGTGGCAAGTAGATTTTTAGTTTTGTTAGATTTTTTCATAGATGGCGTCGTAGGAAATTGGTTCCATACTAACTTTAATATTATATTTTATATTATATATTATCAATTTTTCAACTTTGTATCAGTTATTATGTTATCCGGAGCGGAGAAGAACCCAATAAATCAAACAACGAAAGAATCTGTTCGGCCGATCTCGAGTTATAAGTTAGTGTTCGCACTAACACGACTCTCATTTATATTATAGATTTATTTAGATTATAAAGTTACAAAAATTAGATATATTATAACTTTAAAATAACAATATTACTCCACTTATATTATACAGATTTAGACGTCACCTATCCTTATTAAATCATATTATTTGCGATGCTTTTCTATGAATGGTTCATGGATTCCTTCGATGAACTAACAACTCAAACTAATTCGATAGTCCATCGGATATTATATTCGATATTTTTTCTTCACACCCATTAATGAAACAACCGCTCTTACGCTCGTTTATACACGAATATTGTGTTATTTTTATAATTTTATGGGTTTTTTGAAGAAGAAAAAAACTTTGCCGGTTATAAAACAATTTGTTATGAAATGAAAATATAGTCGGTGCGACCTCCGAAGGCGTAGCGCTGTGTCGCTATAATGATATACAAATTTCTGAATCATTTAGTCACTCCGTCTTCTGTTACTCTTAATCCCTTTTGTTCGTTAAATTCTCATTTTAGTCAAATAGGAATTTTCTCAGGAAAATGTTATGATAATTTCGAAATGAGGATTAGTATTTCAGCGACTAGAGGGGAATAACGAATTCTTCGGCGTGAAAATTCCAGGGAAACTTGCGATTCTATGTTGTTTATAGGATTACTTGAAATCCTTTCCTTTGCGTTATCTTTAACAGGCCGAAATGAAATAATCATTACACTGCTTTTTTATTCACAAAAACTTTGTTATAAAGTTGAAAATTTTCAAAGATGCAAATTGTGTTGAAATATACGTACAATGTTGAATATTCAGATTTGCTTATTGAATGCTGTCTATGCAAAATCTGTTCGTTTAATGTAATTACAATAAACTCGATCCAATATTCAAACGATATCATAATATATGACATCTTTAACCACTCTATCTGGCTAATTTTCCAAAACTACGAATACATCATTCCAATTTATTAGAATATTAGCAACAATAATGTATTAGAATTCTCAACCGATGTCAAAATAAAACAATTATGAATTTTTTTTAACGATTTTGACGTTATTTAGGAATAGAAATGACAACTCAAATTTTCTTCCCGTAATTTTTACACATTCGCCTTAATGGTGAGTAATTCCAAGAAACTCATTCAGAACCCAAAAGCCGCAACCTCAAATTATAATAAAATTTTAGTTCAGGGAGCACAAGGAAAAGATTTTTGAAAGTAATCCTAAAATTGTAATAGAATTTAATTACTTAAATGCGCAGATACGAGGAGATTGTTAAACTTTGTTTGTTTTAAGTGTCCCAAGTCATAAATGTTCCGAGAGAAACGCACTCGTTATTTTGATACAACAATTTGTGATTAATGATTCTAATAAAACTGAAACAGTTTAATTTTCTCCGAAACAAATCCTAGACTCGACTATTTTGTTAAATAAGTTCGCATTCTTAATGTAAAGTATTTCTTAGGCCTTATTTTAAATATTTTACGTTAAGCCTTTAAATTAACATGTTTTTTATTTACGATAAGATTTTTTCATAATAAATAAGGTATCTACATAAAAGTAAAAATATTATCAAATTGTACCTACATGCCAGAGCATGCCAACCTAGCACTCAGCTAGGGGTCTTAGGGTACCTACTCACTAACCGGTTCGACGCACTGCGGCTGTCCGGCCGGTTAGCCGCAAGAAGCGGTTGTAATTATTGCAACCGGTGTGTGCGGATAGAAAACATCACGATTCGATTTCAAGATGGACGTTAAAGAAGTCGCAGGTATTTATTACATTTACGGGCGTTATATAAAGAAAAAGAAACAAAGAAAAAGATACTGGGTGCATCCTTGTTTGCATACACGAGATGAGACCGGATCCGACACACGACTAAAAACCGATTGGGTTTCAGAGCATTTGAATACATGCGTTCACACGAGCGAATATTCGGTTTTTTCCCTCAGCATGAGATTCTGTCGTGTACGATAAAAATCAGAAAAACGTGTCTCCGTGTGAACGCAGCGTTACCTGGCGCCTTCGTCACAAAACATCCGAAAACTGAACGGAAAAAATACGGAATGGATTACATTGTATCGATTATGTGTAATAAATGAAAACAATGTTATCATTATCCGACCAATTTGTTGTGATGTTCTGAGGTGTATTACCAAACACCTCGATAGTCCTAAGGCCACTGTGGGCTACCAAAGTTATTATTTCTAGGGAAATATCAAATAAAAAAAATAATACTCAAGAATTCTTTATGAAGGTACATATTTATTATTCTATTAAGAAAGTAATATGAGGTATACCTAACATATTGCTTTGTATTAATATATTGTAATTCCACTGGGATTCTTGTTGGTAAAATGATTCCATTCTTCTTAATTATAATATAAGAAAGTTCTCTGTTCCTATATACATACGTATACATACTTACATAACTCTAGGATCGGAACATTCCAAACTTTGCGAAGTATAAAATCGACCAGAAATTGACTAGTAAATATTTTCAAGAATATATGTAGTATGGGAAAAATATGACATTAATGTATTTATTTTGCTGCAACTTTTTCCTTTATGATCTTGGCTGGAACTTTTGCATAACCAAGAACATCCGATTCTATGCTGTTATTCTATGCTTGTATGTGCATATTAATTATTAATTAAGTACCTATCATACATAATTACCTTGAATTGTTCGATTTTTTTTTGGTGTTCTATCGTACCTAGTTATTAAGTTCATTCGTAGTATAGAACTATAAATATTATGGCTAAGGATTAAGTCATTATTTTTACTTAAAAAATAAAACCTTATTAAGAGTTTATTAATTTGTTAACCAACTGGTATTCTAATTAGAGCCTTCAAAGAAGTCAGTATGTTTATACATTATTGACGTAGAATTCCGCTTGTTTGTAAACAGTCTAGGCTACATAATATTAAAAAAAATAATAACTGGGATTTCCCAAACTGTCTGCCAAAAAACATTTTTGCACTAGTGAGAGAAGAAAATCGTCGGCACCTGGTCTCGAAGCCATGCTATTTAGTAAGCAGTTTTAAAACTGACAATCAAACCACTAGGCTAACACTAATGTCTAAGCTACGTGAAATATTGAGAATGTTTTGCATTAGAATAAACTTTACGGCAAGTTACTGCAAAAGTTTATGTTTATTACAGTGTTCTAAATTGCTATTGATTTTCTATTAGAAAGTACTGGGTTGGTGAATATTTAAACCTTGCGGTAAAGTGGTCGACAAAACAGATTTTAAACAAGAAAAGCATTTAATAAACAGTGATATTGCTGTACCTCATACTATTCAATATGTACCACCCTACCTTACTGTAGCGGTTTGAGCTAAGTAGGTACATTTCTACGTAGTTAATAATAATTTATAGTTAAGTCGGTAGTACCTATATGGCTGGAATAGGTATCGGTGTGTTTGGGATGAAGAGAACTCATATAAAATTTAGTAAGGTAGTCAACTCTAACCCTTTAGCGATTAACTCTATTTCAATCTGGTTAAATTGTAGACCCTGTTGAGGGTGTATTTCACCACTGTACACTACGTTTACAAATTAGTGGTAGCGACGTAACAGTTCTATTTTATCAAATTTAAAAGTCATTGATAACTGAAAATTCATTACTGATGTTCGATTTTTGAATGGAACAAACCACCACGGGCTTACGACCGTCTTATAATGTTGTTTCGAAGGCTGGCTTAGTGTGATCACTTTACGTTAACAACGTTCGCCATTAGGTGGTAATGTTTGAGTCTCCGAAACTCCTAATCTTGAGAATTCTCGACATGTTCAACATGTCGAAAAACCCCATGTATGCAACAAATAGATATTATTTAATAATAATTAATGAAATATAGTATAATAATATTTTTTATTGGAGGAAGCATTTAGGGGTGACCAAAATATTAATAGCTAGATGATAGAAGTGGCTGGTAGTCCAGTGGTACCCGTTGACGGTTTTTACGAAAAGCGTACTGAAGGTCATTGGTTCGAATCCGTCCGGGTGCCGACTTTGTTGTTGTATTTGAGTGTTGTCGAAAGTGTATTTGTGAAATATTTCGAGTGCGCCCAGATTCATTAAAAAAATACAGAAGATGATATTAGAGCTATCGGAATGAAAATATGGAAGAAAGCGGCCGAAAACAACCTGAAGAAAATAGAAACTAGATTTCGTTGCCCAAGGTAGTTTATTGTGTCAATTTTCACCAATATTTTGGTCAATATTTATTTATACCCAAAGGTTTTTGAGCATTGTAATTGCATTTTTTATCATAAATTTGTCTCATACCTAGTGCACAGACTACAAAAATATTCTATAAGAATGAAGAAAAGTATACAAAAAGTGTGTGCATTGGAGGTATCATTGCTGAATTAACCTCATTCATCCAACCTTATATTTTACTTATTTAAAACCCCTAAAACATGATGATGAACCACCGTTTTGGAACCCCTCTTCTCTTACAAACTCGAAGCTCGCTGCCGGGAGAGAATCCCATCTTAACCCTATTTCAGACGTTGCCCAATCGCTACGGAAGGCGATTAATCTTGATCACTGCTAATAGTCCAGATTGCTACGTGTCTTGTTTTTGTTGGTTTTGTGAGATTTTTAGAAGATGTTTCACATACGATGTAGTTTCGACTTTTAATCAAACCTTTCCATCTAAATCCAGCGAGATTTAGTTCTTAAAGATTTAATTTCTCCGAATCACATGAACCAAAACGTAATCATACGGCATTTTTCAATCGTTCTTTTTTTTAACTGTTTTGGTTGAGGCCCTGTCTTAATTTAAAAGTGATCACGCGTCCGAACATCAAGCGATCATATTACAATGTTCTCAATTTGAACGATCAGTCCGCGTTTGAGTATACGACGCTAGACGCCGCGGACGCGCGAACGCTTTCCAATCGACAGACACTGTCAGTCTGTCACTACGAATTCCTAACACGATCGATCGATTCGTTGAAATCGGGATTGATACCCCTCCAGTACTTTACATTATTCAACACTTCTCTAATAAACTAGAATAATATCTACTGAACAAACCCAACTCTAACGAAAAGTATCCGTTTTGCGCGCTTAGAACTTAAGAATATTCTATCGCGTTCATATCCAATCAAGTCCGCATACGAAACGTACAAATTAGATTTTTTTTTTAATATTTAAAAAATGTAAATATGTTTTCAATTGGTGAGTATCTTTCCCATATAGACGTGATATGAGAAAGTGCTTTAATAACCTTCGACACTGTCTACGAAAAAAATATATAAAAATTTATTTACTTAATAAATTCAAATTAGACACTATGTAATCTTGAGTCGATTGTATAAAAAAAGATTCGATTTTTAATAAGCTTGTTATTATGACATTTGTTGCTTGGGAAACTTTCTTCAAAGTAATTGAAAAATGTAATTCGGTCGTTTTTCACAAATTTACTGACAATTTGAAAGGTCCGCTACCCATCTTATTTACAAAGTATTATCGGGGCCAATGAGCAGTCAGCTAAGGAAAACATCCAATAAATTTCAGCAGCCAATGTTATAACTGGAATCTCCGACGGAATTCATTAAGAATTTAATAGTCCGTATTATTAATTAATTGTTATGGTTTCAGCCCTGGCTACGAACTTAATTGGGCTTCGAGGCTTTTGTTCTTCTAGGACAACAAAAGCAATTAGCAAGTTTGAACGCTTCTCTTGGTGCGGAGATGAAGTAATGATGGAAGAATTGGGATTTTTTAATTATGGACTTTTATACTTTTCTGTTTTTTAATTCTGTTGTATCCTTGTCTGTAGTCTGTAGGTAGGTACTTTAATAATGTATCTTATACAATCAATTTTAATAGTTTTCAATACAAGGCCATAACTAGTGAAACTATACTGAGTGTAATCAGTGGATTTATTTTAATATCAATCAAAATGAAATGAAAAAAAATGTATATAAAATGCTTTAATGTGTCCAATTTATTTTGTAAAAAGTCCGATTTGATTTTAAAAAATGTCTACTTTGATTTGTCAAATTCAATGTCATGTTTGAATTGTAAAAGCTCTTTTTCATTTTGAAAAAAAAAATACATTATAATTTCAATAGTCTTCATACTTCAAATTACTATATTGCGTTTAGTTTTACAATTTTTTTTCGTAGACTACATTTAATAATATTCATCATATTTGTTATTTATAATTGTATTTAGTTATATAAACTAAAATAATATCATCAAAATATAATTAATATACATAGAACAATACATGCATATCTATAGGTTAGTATACGGGTCCAGAGAAGTTTTCCATTCGGCTGGAGTTGAGATATAGTTTAAGGAAACTTATCATAGTGTTATGACGGTAATTGTATAATATAAACACTTTATGGTAATGCTGCATAGTTTAAATCAATTTACGGAGCTTGATGTTAATTTTGACTTTGAAAGAGAATTACTTAGACTTAAATCAAGGATTTTCTGGATATCTGGGATCAAGAGGGTTGTTTGTATCACTCATTAAGTCGTAGGGTCATCACCATGGAAATGTTCCTGGGACCTGAAAATTATATTTTCCGTATGGTTAGTATATCGTTTATTGATTACTTTCAATATCTTTTGATAAATCATTATTTCTATAATACTATCATTCCATTATGGGGGTGGATTGCCAATATTAAATAAAAAAAAAATGCAAGGATTTATATTGTTATACACATATCATTATTAAAACGGTTAAAACCTGTTGATTTTAAATAAACGCTTAGATATTAACTTCTTCAACTCAAAAATTGAAGCTTGCCGAATTCCGAAAAAAAAATTCGTGGGTTTTTTTATACTGCAACTTTATAAAAATGCTTTAAATTAACTACTAATGTCAAACATTTGTGCTGTTGTTAAATTCATTCAACTTTATATGATAAATACAAATTTGTATACAAATTATTTTCGTGTACGAAAATACAATAGTTTTTCTTCTTCTTCTCTAGTCTATTCCCTTACAATCCTGGAAGTAGACCTCTTCTATCTGTTTCTATATTGTCATGTTATGTATAAGCTTCTAGCCACATGCTCCGCCCACCTCAATTTCATAGTTGCAATTCCATGGATATTGGATAGTAGCTAATATTTTCTACAACGTTTGTTCTTTCTCTCATCGTTTTATTTCTCACTCTCCCTCTGAAGCACATAGGTACAACAGTTTTCATATCTACAAAATTGGTTTCTATTGATCGAGACTTTATTTTCATTACCGTCCAAACCATCTTTTCTATGAAAAAATCATTATAACTGCGGTTACATAATTGTGATAATATTATTATTGAGAGTTAATACGTTTATTGAGTACCGCTATTAGTTTATTTATTTATTCATACACAATAGTACAGTGATAACAGATAACAAATGGAAATGCTGCCCAAATAGGCCAAGCCTGTATGTACTAGGGCAAACATCTTAACAGTTCATAAAAAAGAATATTCAAACATATTGTTTTCTGATCATAATATTCATAGATTTGTAAAATATAAATTACATTAAATAAAAATTCTTTGATTGTGTCATGAATACTACGTAATTTTCACCGTCTGCCTTGTAATATTAAAAATTTGACTCATTTAATACTTCAGTGTGTTAACTTAAACTTATTATGTACCTCTGAGGTGTGATTTACTCGTAAAAGACTTATATAAGTAAGGACATTGGTGTTGCAGCAGCTGAATGTTGGAACGGAATGGTCCAGTGGATAAGTACCTACGTAAGCGTTTATTAAAAATAATTATACCTATATTATTTTCAATTTACCGCATAAAATTGTTCAAGCAATTAATTTAACGGGTAAGTCATAGTTTTCAGGGTGCACACGTTGCGGGTGGCGCACAAATAAGTAATTGCTTTATGGCAACCCTTTCAGCAGTGGCGTCCTTTGAGATGTAAACTCTCCATGCCCTTTCTGAATTCACTCATTATCGCTCAGAGTTAGGTCGGAGTTTAAGAAAATCCTTTTGGCTCACACAAACCACTTCTCTCTCACTGAGAGATTTTATCTCCACCCGACTTGCTTATCCATTTAGGACGTCCTTCTCTCTATATTATCTATCTCTCTTGGTTCCACGAAACATTCTAATTTAATTTCTCCCTCGCACTAGTCAATCTTTCCATTCAAAAACAGATTATCTAAGCCAGGATTATAATTTTGGTTCTAAATTAAGTCGACGTGAGGAATGCAATATATTATTCATGATATCCACGTGGTGTTAACCTACCTACGATTCTCCTGGTACAATATTCATGATAATTTATTTTATTTAGTCTAATTGATTGATTGATTACTGTGACTTATAATTAATTATTTAATGCCTGAAGGCTATTCTTGAAATTCAATTACAATTTCGATGTCAACCGATCGTGCTGTCAGAATACCTCAATAGTAAATTAGTAGAACTGTATCTGATTTATTTAAAAACTCTGATCAGTGGAAAAAAAGAGTTCAGCGGTAGAGAATGTGTGATCAAGCCGTCGCCGTCGTCGAGGTAGTTTAACCCATATCGATTGATTGCGGGCTGATCTCTGTAGATTTTAGCCCGCCATGTTGGATTTTATGTCAACTGACAATGGCTTCGAGTGTACAATAACGCTTTCTGTAATCAATATACTGTTTTTGTTTTTTCCCGTCCAATTAGGTGCTTCCTTCATATTTTGGTTTATCATTTTGATATAAGAAATTTTAAACAAATAAAGCAAATATTGCATTCCTGTTATCATCGAGGTCTTACAACCATGATGCACCAACTAAATTTATGATAAATATAATGACGTTTTGAAGAAAATATTCAAAGAGTACTTTTAAAGTAGGTACAAATATCAAAATTAACATAAATTAGTTCATTTTTGCCAAAACATAAAGGTTTCATGTGATTTTATAAGGACTTAACAATACTTTGATAATATAAAATTAAAAATTAAAAAATAAGGTCTGGCACCTATTCTGCACCTACTCGAAATCTTTCCTATCTGACATAGCGCATCTCGGCTGTAAGCAGTCGCGTTGCCAAGCAACTATTTTGTTTGTTTACAAAATTTCATATGAAATGTCCTCTTCATACATAACAAACGCGGATCAAATATATTTTTTTTACAATAAAGTAAAAACTGATTAGTGAATTATATTATGTAATCTAATGATTAACGATTTTTTTATAAATCAGACGGTAAATGTTCGGTTTGTAGAAAAAAATATTCGAAAAACGTCTGAATATTCTCAAATATTGCTGTCCGTAACGTTACAAAACGATAATAATCTTTTGGGGTAAGAAAAGTTTGTGCCATGAAAGAGGATGATGGTCGGCACCGAAGATCGGATGTTGGGACTAAACCGCTAGACCACAAACCACTCCGAGTTGAACGGGTGATGGAAAGAAAGATACCTATCATATCATTTAGACGCAAAAATGCGCATCTATTCTTCATAATGGCAAACTTTTATAACAAAAACCATGCACGTCGTGTGTATTATGACAGTATTAACTAATCCCATTGCCGTCTCTGTGATTGAAAGCGATATCGCCTCAAGTTGACCACCTTTCAACTTTTGTTTCTGGTGGAACGATGCACGCATGCGCAGATATGCGCGGCGTCCTTATCTATGGTAAACTTCTGTTTATGTTCTGTTTCTTGACAGATGACAACAGTGCTCCAAAATTTTTTCTCCTTAGAATTCAATTTCGCACCCAATTTCTGCGTTTTTTTTTTCTTGATTTATCCTTAATTAGGAGGCTCCTTATATCGTCTAAAACAACATTTTCAACTAACTCCAAAGACTCCGCGACTTCTGCCTCGACGTCCGCCATTTTTAAAACTACAGCGCACCTGACAGATTGAATGTATGTCGGTGGACTCATCACACGGTCAATGGGCGACCGAGCGATATTTTTTTTATGCAAGCGAAATCGTCTGGCTATCGCCTCGTATGAACACCGCATAAGGGTTGCGATAAAGGATTTGTGAATTCGGGGTCTTGTACCACCCACAACAGCAAACGCTCTCAACGTAAAATGATCAAACTAAAACATATTTTTAAACGCATTAGAATACGGTTGTAGACCCTAAGTGGCATCGAACATACATTAATCTAATGATAGCATTTGACACACATGCTACTATCTTCCTGTTGATAGCCCAAATCCTGAAAATGCATTTGCTTTTTTATATATAAATTAATTCATTCAAAGTGAAAACAAATACACTCATCGACTCTTTCACTCTTGCACAGTAAGCTACTTAAAGCTTGTGACGTGAAAGAGGAAGATGATCGGCACCTGGGATCGAACCCACGACCTCCGTACGAAACAATGCGAAAGCCGGCGTCGTAACCGCTAATCTACCAACCACTTCGAAACTTTCTTTAACCTTTTTCACTAATACTACCAAGAATTTCGATCTAATGTTAGAATTTTTACTAAAAAAAACAAAATAGTATGATAAAAAAATTTGTTTATAACAAGATCGAATTGTGCTTCAAAAATCATGCTAGGGGGTGAATATAATATTTCATATTGTTATACCTGCAACAAGAGTAATAATACGAAATATTACGATAATTCTGTTCTTTGATTATTAAAATTTATTGCTGTTCGTATTATTATTAATATTATTAGGAGTAATTTGAACCGTGGATGTTCCTTGCGCCCCATCCCTCGGAGGGCCCGGCTGGGAGGGTAAGATAATGCCTCTCGGTACGATAATAAGAATAACAATCATACCTCCGCAACCCTTTCTCATTCTTAAAATACATAAACATAAATTATTTGGTATTCTCTTTGTTTTCATATTCTATTTTGAAGATCTCACCTTAGCCGAATTAATATTGTAATAATACATATATTATTATTATAACGTTCGGGTCGGCACTTTGCTGGAGACGGGATTTTGAGATCTTCCGAGACCGGAGGCAGATATTCTAATAACAACTTAGACTTAGACCCTTTTCAAAGAAATTTTTGTTTATAAATTTGTTATTTCTCTTGTAAACTCACGGCTTAAAAACTCTTTTGATTTCTTAGTTATCTAAGTATATAAACGGACTATAGAAAATTCTTAAACGAATATAGATCTCAAAGTTTTGGTTTTATTAGCCAGAATTGTTTGTATATTCACATAGTGAACGTGAAAAGGTAAGTGACATTTTTATGATAAACTTACTTTCCCGACAGACGTTTTCCTGTAATCCTTTCCTTGTAATTATGAATATCAAGCTGAGAGCTTCCATTACACACCAATTTAATTTCAAAATTAGAAAAATAATTATAGTGTTTAAAGCTCTAATAAGGTTACCTACTTTAAATTTCCTAATAATCGGCGCAACTTTCTTAATTTTTCTTTCTAAACTTTCTCCTGGCAAAATCAAACCTATGTTAGACAGATTAAAAATGGAAGCCTTTATATTCTGGCAGTGGTTTAGCAGTTGCTGCAAAATTTACTAGCTTCATGTTGTCACCAATTCCCAAGAGATGCATCTACATTGAATTAAAAAAATAATGTAATAATAATTGCTACCTACAATGCTTTTGCTTATATATACGTAGATAAAACGAAGGTATGTTATATCGTCTGGTTGCTTGACCCAGTGGCTAGCGTACTTTCTGCTTGAGGTTGAGGGTTCGATACCAGATGCTAACTATCTTACATAAGCCTATTTGATTGCCGCGAACAGTTAAATAGCGCTTGAATGAGAACAGATTCATTTTTATAAAATAGATATGTGAAACGGAAGGTATTTTTTCTTGATTAAGCTGCTATTTTTTGTTTCATTATAATGGACGTAAAAATTGTTACGATAAATTTAAAGTAAGGTGCATCCATCTTTAACATGTACCTACTATAGCTTTTCTGACAGACGTTGTCCTCCTTATGAATATTGATTTCGAATTTGTAGTTAATACAAAAATACGTTTAAAATATGTTTGAATGTTACAAAATTATTTCTGAAGGCTCGAAAGAAATTCTATAAAAAATTTGCGCGTACCGTCTTTTGAAACACAATGGTAAATAATAATTATTGTGTTGTTATGGAATTTTTCACATATTGCGTTGTTGTCAGTAAATCCGTTCCATGCAAACTTTAATATTATATTATATATTATTTGCTATCCATTTTTCAAATTTTTAATAATTATTCTGTTATCCGGAGCGGAGAAGAATTAAATAAACCAAGCATCATAAAAATCTGTTCAGCAGATCTCGTGTTACAAGTGTTCGCACTAACCCGACTATCTTTTATATTTTAGATTAACATGCGCACCAATATTTTGAAAGAGAGGGAAGGATCGAGATTACATTATTTGATAGAGAGCAACAAGTACATTGACTTTCTATTTCAAAATAAAAAAGAAGCTCCTTTACCAAATTTTCTTAGAAGTCCCTACGTTCGTATGATGCGTAAAAAATAACATCATGCTGCCAAGAATGAATAATTCACTTTCGCTTTTGGATGTTACAAGAAATTCTTCTCCCTTCATAATAATGTTAAAACAACATATTGGTTAGACTTGTGAACCGTTGATAATTTATGCGTAACTAATATTATACTCAATGATACTTTCACGAAGTCGGTAAGTCGAACCTACACGAAATCCTAACAGTCCTTAAAATATGCATATTAAATCATAAAGCTCTGTGCTCAGAGCTTAAGGTGAATCGTAATTAAGGAGTCGTTCCTTATTCATAATTATTACTCAGACGACTGTTCGGCTTTCATCCTCTGATAATTATAATACCAGGCTAAGTACTTCTTAGGAGTGCTTGGAAACTCATAGCACCTCCTTCAACGCATCTTGAATATGAATCGTAGCAATCGCTATTGATTATTCTATTAAGCACTCGTATGAATATTATAAAGCGTCATTTAAGATATTGTTTAGTTAAGATGTGTCAAAACAGACGTCGTAAGAATAAGGCGATATAATAGCTTAAGTTCACTAAGATAACCTAACCTTACTTTATAATATTAAGTCGGGTTCAAATAAATAAATTCAGACTTTACTATGCAAAAGTATCTGTATTGCTGGTAGAACTTATTGCCTGAGGCAATTTTATCAAATCAACTAATCTCATGCATCCAATCTTAGACTGACCAATCCAGGGTAGAAATTTTAAGTGATAAACACATGACTCGAGCTGGAATCGGACCCGGAACCTCCAGGTGGGCCTATAGGACTAGGCTACCGCGCTCAGTTAATTGTTGTTACATTTTTATTATCTGTCGTTGTTTAGTACTTTTGTGTTGGTATGTTTGTACTTCCGTAAAGAAATATAAACACGTTTGGATTTTAATAATATTAATAAAAAAATTAGTTTTTAGAGAAGCTATTACCAAGTATTTGTTGAATCTAAATATTTTTCTTTTTATATTTATATGTATAAAAATATTCTTTAATGCCGTCAGATATCTTCCTTATGTTGAGTAGGTAACCAACAAGTTTCTAAATCTACGCCCACACACTAAAGATAAAAATACAAAGATTTAATTTTATAGTCATTAATAGACTTTCTATTACAAACAAATTTTCAATCCAACAACCTTATAACCTTAGATAAAATCATTATTATTTTCTGTAGGCAGATCTGTAGGCAGATATTTTACAACAAACTATTGGTTGATCGACATATAATAATTATTATCATAATGTAGGTACTTAAATTTAAAATTGAATTTGTATTAAAACGTGTTAACGCTAGCTGGTGGAACAAATAAATATTACAAAACTAAAAGTTTGACACTCAATCCATAACAACGTTGGCAACAAGTTAATAAATACACCTTCCTTTTTCAATTCTTTCCCAGCCAATATAGGCCTCTTCCGTTTTCTTCCACTCCTCTTTTCTATGCTTTGCTTATCCTCTCTCTAACCGCGAATGGGAATGAATATCATCAGTCAATCTTTTTGGGGCCAGCCAACTCTTCTTCTATCTCATGCACAGTCTCCGTTTAAGGTTTCTGAGTGCTTGCTGCTTATTGCGCCCTTCCTTCTCTAGCGACATGACCCATCCACTGGCATTTCTATTTACTTCCTTATTTCTTTGGATAAAGTCGTAACATTATTTGTCTTTCTTTTTAATTACGTTTTGGCAGTGATCTCATGGTTTTCAGGCCATAAATGATCACGGGGAAGATTCGTTGATCAACCTTTTAATTTGTCTAATTTAGGTAGGTACCTATGGTGTATAGTAGGTACACATTATGAGGAGATGAATTTACTTTTTCCGTTATCTTAACATCACTATAACTTAAGAAAACAACTGCAACATATTATAAACTAGCATATACCCGTCTTGCTTTAAGTTTTTGATTCCGATTGTCAAGCTTGATCGGTAGGTAATTAAACAGGTTCTAGTCTTGCTACCCATTGCTTAACAGACCTCTTTAACTGACATAAGCACAGAAAAAGAAGAATGACACTTTTAATGTTTATAAAAATAATGAAGAAAAATTATAGTTTGCCACTCACATGAAAAAAAAACTGCATGTATCATAATATGTTAGGTGCATCTTGATTCAATTTCACTGTTCAATCGAACCTACCTACATAATATTATGCAAGTTACTCTCTCTATGGTTTGAATCTTAGCTACATCCCTCTAAGTGTGGAATGGTACAAATTTTAGATGATTGACTAATGATGAAGGCAGCTGTTTTACCGACCCAAATAATATTATACGAACCAATCTACATAATTTGCAAGTTTTACTCTCTCTATGGTTTGAATCTCAGCTACATTCCCTACAATCTCTATGTGTGATAAAGGCAGCTGTTTTACCGACCTTATATGTCACTAAAATATGTCAAACTTCAAAATGGAGTAATTATTTTGCAATTTTTTTCATTAAATCTTTATTTATTGAGAATAATAAGATTTGAATAACATTTATATTTATAACAAATCAAGCTACAATTATTTTATTACATTTTCATATACCAGTAATACCAAGATTCCATTCAATATTTACATGAGTAATTTTGTTTCCAAAAGATGGCTTACTGTCTTTTTTGAAAAATTTGTATAAGGATCCTAAAAAATAGAGTTTTTTAAATAGCTCTAAATATATTAGAGTTAATGCAGCAAATTGTATTTAAGAACCTTCTCCGGCATTTTGCACGGCTCTGCGCAGATTCATATCTGACGCAGCATTTGTTTTTTGAGCGTGATACGGTAAAAGGCAAACAAACATTTCTGAATTATTATGTAGATAATATAGATCCGTAAAGGACAAGACTTAAGTTATATATAAATCTAGCTTTCCCGACAGACGTTGTCACTTTGAATATTGATTTCAAATTTGTAATTCATACAAAAAGACGTTTAAAATATGTTTGAGTGTTAAAAAATGTATTTCTGAAAGCTGGAAAAAAAAATTTATCAAAAATCTGCGTGGGTGGGCACCAATATTTTTTAATGTCAATGATTGTCATTGTGGGGTTGCCAGCTAAGAATAGCACCTCTGCTCTTTTTGCTGGTTTTCCGAGCATCCTGTAAGAGGCAGGAAATCTAAAAATCAGATCGAGATCCGTGAGGTTGACCACCTCACGTCCTTAAACCTCAACCGGTCAGAAAAGGCACCATAAGCCTCGGACGCCTTCGAGCGCAATGGAGAGCTCTTGGTGCCTCCCTATGCCCCTAAGTGGGGTTTAGGCCTCCTGCATTGCGGGTCGGTTTGGGGGGGGGGGGGGGATCTGCGGCGGGCTTGATTTGTGTAGGATCGGCTTTTTGGTTTGATTGCTTCGATCGAACTAGAGGGTTGGTTTTGTGCGGGTTGGGTTTGCTGCGGGTTGGGTTTGCTGCGGATTTGTCTCCTCCGGGCTGGCTTGCGGTGTGCTGGGGGCCTTAAAGGGAGAATGTTTGTATGTATGTATGATTGTCAGGTATACAAAAATTATGATACAGTTTTTTTCATAGATGGTGATGGCGTCGCAGGAAATCCGTTCCATACTAACGTTAATATTACTTTTTTCTTATAAATGCATTTTCCAACTTTTTAATAGTTATTCTGTTATCCGGAGCGGAGAAAAATCCAATAAATCAAATATTAGAAGAATCTGTTCAGTCGATCTTGAGTTATAAGTGTTCGCACTAACCCGACTTTCTTTTATATTCTTATAGATTGTTCTTGATGATTGTTCTTTTTTGGGTAGATAATCCTGTATACACACCCCGTGTTTTTATATAAATCCTGCTTGAATTAATTATTTTGTTCGTAAAAAAAATCAATGAAAGGTCTTATTTTATGTATTTTGGGAAATAATCCTATTTTTGTAGATACACGTCGAGCAAATCTTTTGTTAAATCTTAAACAACAGCCTGATATGTGGGTGTGAGTCTCCAATCTGAATGGTTTAGAAATGTGTGTTTTATCTAAGAAAAGCGAGACAGGATTTCAATAAAACTTCTAAGATATCAGAACCATAGCTAGGATAGTGTGCGCATGAGATCATCCGATTGTGGATGGAATGCCAATGATAATAAAAAATAAATAAATTACATTCACGCGTTGATTCCGTCTAAGCTTTGAATACGAATGAAATATGGACGTTTTAGAATTACCTAATATTTTAATGTTATTATTTAGTTTATTTTTGTTTCTGGAGGCGCAGTACACAATGAACAGGCCGCCTGTAGTTAGGACCAAATGGTCCACAGGACAACGTCTGTCGGGAAAGCTAATCTTATATAAAAGTCGGATTAGTGCGAACACACACATAACTCGAGATCGGTTGAACAGATTCTTCCGATGTTTTATTTATTGGATTCTTCTCCACTTCGGATAACAGAATAACTATTAAAAAGTTGAAAACTGCATTATAAATAATATAAAATATGATATTAAAATTAGTATGGAACGAATTTCCTGCGACGCCAACGCCATCTATCAAAATTTCTATAACAACAAAATTAATGCTTACCTGACAACCAATGACATTAAAAATATTGGTACGAAGATATTTGATGGATTTTTGTCGAGCTGTCAGAAATATTTTTTTTAACATTCTAACATATTTTAAACGTACACATTTTTGTATAAATTACAAATTTGAAATCAATGTTCATAGTAAGGGCTACAGGACAACGTCTGTCGGGAAAGCTAGTTGTTAATTTAACAACATGACACGTACAAACTCATTCGCTTTCAAAGTGTCTAGCAGTGGTTTCAATATCAAGTCAAATCTGTGAACTAATACTATTGTTTTTTTTTCTTTCTAAAGCAGACAATAATAAATAAATAAATAACAATAACATTGTACCTAAATAAGCACACAATGTTGTCTAATGAACAAATTGTGTAATTAAATAAATTAACATTTTTATTTACAGGAGGTGTCAGTAAAGTCGGCGAAATTGAATTACGTAAAACAATTTCTGCCGGTCAATCGATGCCGAACCAATACAGTATGCAAAACTTGGGAAGAAAATTAATGTGAAAAACTGTGAATTATTTATAACGACTACATTGGTTACCGATGTCGATATAAGTATTTTTTAGAGTTAAAATTGTTTGTGTTACGAGTAGGTATTGGTTTTTACCTTCTCCCCGTTATCGGACGCCCGGGGCATATGCCCCCAGTTATCTCCCCCTCGCTACGACTCTGCTTCTTACATATAAAACGTATTCCGTTCCGCTGTCGATTATAAATTCCTCCTAAGTGTAATATTCACAATACAATGAATAATCCTAAGAAGTGGAACGACTCAAGTGTATTTTGATCTCTTTTGTTCGCATCAATTTAATCTTTACAATGAAAGGGAATAGAGATTATTTTATTGTGTACCGCGTCGAAGATTCTACGTAAACGGAATGATGAAATGTATAAGTGTGGATTGTGATGAATATTTTCAACGGGCTTATGTTCTTTAGTTCGCCATTACAATTTCAAATTCACTCCGACTCTTATTAGCTGGGTACACACGTAGCGATTTCTCTTTAAGATTTGAACGATAATCGTTCAATCGCTCAAATCTTAGCGATAAATCGGCACGTTAGTGGTGTCTGAAAGATCAACGATAAATTGGTCAAATCGTTCACCGATAAATTGGTACAATTTATCTGCTGTGCAACACACACGAGAAGATTGATTCAAAAGTTAATACAAATATTAACGATAATCGTTCCAAATTATCGGCCGATAATTTGGAACGATTATCGTTAAGATATTTTCTGAGCGATTTCTCATAACAAAATAATCGTTCAGTGAATTTGGTACGTGTGTGCTGGACGAACGATTTATCTTTCCAATTCAAAAGATTATCGTTCGATCGCTGATCTTTCGGAAATTCATAAAATTTGAGCGATAATGATGACGTATATTTTTTCAGTTGGATATAAACATCATCATAGTTCTCATTATATTTACTCCACCTGAACTTACGTTAAATTAACGTACCTATGTAACGGTATACTTGTCTCCCTCTTCTTTGGGACCCTGATGGGAGGAATAACTGCGGTCTCCTCGGCCAACTGTCATTCGGCATCCTTAACACATGTCCCAGACAAGTCCATCTCCTCCCCACAATGGGCTCACCCTGGGCGCGCCAGCGTATAGTGTCGTTCGTGATGCGGTGTTACCATCCTACGCCTAGAAGTCTCCTGAGGCACTTCATTTCAAAAGCTGGGGTTTATCGTTATTTATTCCAGCTAAATCTTTTACACCACACAGTTGAGCCGTGTATATACAATATACATACATCGGAAACCACTTGACCTGGGGCCTATATGCATTTTTAGATCGCCAGGCATATTCAATAGACCATTAAAGATGTCAGTTGACATTTTGCTGGCTCTCATGTTATGGTGTGTTTTCCTCGGAATACGGTACAGCGATAAATGTGTCAGTTTAGAACATTGTCAATATCAACGAAGTGCCTCAGGAGAATCTTGGGTATAAGATGGTACTACCGCATCACAAACGACGCTATACGCCAGCGCACTCAGCGCAGGCCCATCACTTCCACCATTACGGAGAGGAGATGGACTTGGCTGGGACATGTGTTAAGGATGCCGAATGACAGTTGGCCGAGGAGAGTGCTGATCTTCCTCCCATCAGGGTCCCGAAGACGAGGAAGATCCTCTCATACTGTGTTCCGCTCCTTCGAAGCAGAGCTGAAAGGGTTGGACATGGTGTGGGAGAAGGTCATAAGCATTGCGCAAGATCGAGCGCAATGGAGAGCTCTTGTTGCCTCCCTATGCTCCTGAGTGGAGTTCAAAGGGAGTTTGATTGATTAATTGATAAATCAAGATTTATAAAAGTACTTCTCTTATGAGCCTTGTCGGGTCCCACCAACGTTGGATGTCACTTTGGAGAATTTTCCCCTGTCCAGCGCTGCCCTGAACAGCTCCTTTATAGTTCGGATGCCGATCCACTCCCTTACAGGAACATGAAAATGAAGTCAGAGTAGGTATTTTATTTTACCGATATGAAGATCTTGCCCACTTTAAGTAGGTACCTATTAACGTATAGTTTATTTTTGTCTATTTAAAAAAATATTCTATAATAATGTTATGACTTCTGTTTAATTCTTATCTGTCATTCTAGAAAATATATGAATTAGTTTCGTCGGGCTAGATAAGGGCTCATACACACGGCTTAAACAAGAACCGTCTGAAATTCGGCACTGTGGGAAAAACCGCTGGCGATTTCTCAGTGGTATCATGGATTTCGTCAAAATTTTCATGGAAAGTGGAAAACCTCAGTTTGCAGAAATTCCTAAAATTTCATATATAATTTTGATTAGGGAGCACTCTGTTTAAATATAAGTTGTTTTCTTTTTTCTTAATAAATTGATAAAAAAAAACTTTGATAAAATAAAAATTTCTCTAGGAAATATACGCACTATTGCATACGCCACGTACGGGTGTATGTTTTTTAATGAATTTGGGCTAATTAAAAGTGAACGCAAATACATTTAGAAACATTCACACACACTATCATCATCATCATCATTAAGGGTTGCGTCCTCCCTTACCCCTGGATGTTTCAGGAACCTAAGTTTTCATTTCATCCAGACTTTATAAGCCAAAAAAAAAGTAGACAAAAAGTGCAAGGTTTCAGAATAAAGTCGGAAGGACTTCATCTGACGCGCAAAGAAGAAAACAAAGAAAAAGATCCCTGCAACAAATAATTCATTTAAGTGTAAATTAAAGAAAAACTTCAGATTGAGTTGACAATTATAATTAAATTAAATTGCGGAAATTTTAAGTTTAATTTGAATTTTAACAACCGTTAATGATTCCTCCCAACAACTACACCATAACCAAATCCCACCAAATAATAAAAAGAAACAAGCTACAACATATACTCAAACCAAAAATAAACCCATCACCGTTTTTTACTAGATTAAGCCCATACCGCAAAAAAAATGCACCCACAATAAAAGTTACAGTGGTAATGAATTTTGAAACACGCATCTCAACGAGACTACGTGAGTGGTGCCTCGCTGACGGGCTGCATCAGGTTATCCCATTGCTCTCTCCAGTCCTCCGCGAAGGCGCAAAAACAAAACACACACACTAAGAAAGAGTTGTGTTGTGAAAGTGGAAATGCACAGGGATTCGAACCCACGACGTATGTTGTAGTAAGAAAGCCGCCGACTGAACCGCTGGGTTTCCTCTTCAAATAAAAATGTACCTACGCGTTTCAAACAGACGCGGTTTTTTTAACCGCGCTAGGTCTGCACCCGTAGTGTGATGTGGCCCTAAGTAATAAAACAAAATCAATTGTCAATTTTTTTTTGATATTTTGAACATTTTATATCACAAAAATATGCACTTATAATAATATATTAAATACATCCTTTTTGATAAAAGGATTTTCCTTTGAGTTCTGTTGAGGAACGACTATTTTACACAGCACAAGTCACCATTTTCAATAACACCGTATTACTTGACGCTCTTCTGGTGGAATAGCTTTTCTCATCACAGTGTCCTTTTTGGTCAAGGCACCCTTTACTAAAGACAATAAAAAGTTAAAAGTATTTTCATCCATGCGCAAATAGTTCTTAAAATCATCAGGATCATCTTCTTGTATCACTTTCAAAAGCTGCATGTGATGCAGATCTTTCTTCAATAACCACGTTTTCACCCACTTTGTTCTACTTTTACTTCTTCTGAGCCGTTTATGATGGTGTAACCCATCATCCCAAGGGAAAGCAGGTAACCAAGATCACTGTTACGTACGTCTAAGTTCATAATAAAATTAACGTCAAAAGTTCAGGAGTAGTAAAAACGGTGAGAACTATGATGATGTTTACATCGAACTGTCATATCGAAGTGATACATACGTCATCATTATCGTTCAAATTTTATAAAACTCCGAAAGAATAGCGATCGTACGATAATCGTTTGAATTTGAAAGATATATCGTTCATAATTTTGATACGAGAAATCGCTCAGAAAAATTTGCACGTTAGTGTCAAACGACCGATATATCTTAACGATAAATCGTACGAAATTATCGGCCGATAATTTGGAACGATTATCGTAAAGATTTATCTTTACGTGTGTGCCCAGCTATTGTGGAACTTGCTTTGTATTCTAGTTTATGGAGATGCTTTTTAAATGAAGCGGAATTTGTATTTTTTATTTCTGCTTTGATCTTATGCAACATTATTATTTTCGTTTGGAAATTTTATTGTAAATCTATGTAATTTTTTTTTATCAGAAAAAAAAAATCAGTAAAAGAAATATTGTTTTTATGAGATTATGGGAGATTTTTCATGTTTGCTTTTGTTTGAAATTTAATAATAATCTCTTCTGTGTTTGTTTCAGCATTTGGCAATCTTGGCAGCGTGCTGAGTGGCTTAGGAAGAGTTTTAGAGGCTGAAATGGCTTTTCACGAAGCTCTTCGGCACAGACCAAATATGGCAGATGTACATTATAACTTGTGAGTATAATTTTCTTCCTTTTTATATAACTATATACGTACTTATAAACTATGTGCTTCCTTACACCAAAATTATTCTTTAAAATTTAACAATTACCGAAGCATTCTGCATCGAAATGTTGGCCTAGAGGAATTAATCTCGAAAAATGCGGGTTACAAACAATTCTGTCGGAGATATGGGATTTTATTTACATCATGTGGGCACTAGATAAGGATTTTTGTAAAAGTGTTCTCATAATGGTGAGGATTTTAATAGAAACATTGTTAGACCGAATCCAGACTGAAAAGACCCTCTTTTTCCATAACTCAAGTTAAATTTAAACATTTTGAATAATGTGATTATTCGTGTTTTTTTTTTATTTTTTATGTTGTTCAAGGACATGTTTTCAACGGTAATTTGAAATTTAAAAGAATAATACCTACAACTCAAATCTGAATATTGGTTATAAAATTATAGTCTAGCATTTTCTAAAAAAACGACTTATCTTCTAGTGGCGTAGTCTGAAAAATATAACAACAGAAACAACTTGTTAAAAAGAATGCTCATACTAGATGGTTTTCAAGGCTGAGATTAAGACAAAACTACTTCTTTAAAGAAGCCAGCTAACTTAACATAAAAGAATTAAAGAAAAGTTTTTTACATAAAAATAGGTATTATCTGGATTTTTTACAAAAATAAAAAGATGCGAAAAAGATATTGTTAATTTTTGAGATATCAACTATGTTTCGTTTATGCAACATCAACAGCAAATGATATGATTGTGCAATGTACAATTGTACACTCTCTTAAATTTAATTTTATGCTTGTCCTTCTCAATACTAGGATTGTGACCATCTTAGTTAACTTGTACAGTCCTGCATATTTACAGCAATTTCGTACTTATAAGAGAACTTGGAGTAATCATAATTCAGATGCACAAATCTCATGTTCAATGCAATAATTTTCCATTTGAAATTTCAGTATATTACAATATAGAGTCCGTAAATGCTTAATATGCCACGTTTGTCAGAAACTCGGCAGTTATTATACACAATCAAATTTATGAAATATCGCTCTTATCTTTCTACCACTATGTGAAAAACATTTTTTTCTTTCAAATCACTGGATCTATATAACCTTATATTTTTCTCTGCATTTTTTGAGACTATTGATGAAATAAGGCATCTTTCAGTATCCTACTGCAAGAGCTTTTCAACACACCACTTAAATTTATGATTGTTTTTCCAAGGTGCATGTTAGTCTTATTACATAGTCATACATAGCAAAATACTCTTTGTTAAAAAATGGTTGAATTCACTACGTAACACAAAGTATTCATGGTTGAATGATAGAGGAATTAAATCCACAGTGTGCTTAAGCACATAACATGCCCCGAGCCGTCCACCATCCCCTCTTTGCTGCATTTTCATAATATTCTAAAGTACTAATTTGCATACAAAGCTTCACACATGTAGGTTTTGTGAATTAATTTTCAGCTTTAGTTATTATCACGGCGGTCATATCGAAACGTAAGCCAAAAAGATACTGAACATTAAACCAAGTAGTTACTATATTATTATTTTGAGTAGGCAACTTAACTGACTGAACTAACTCGCTAATTGGTACAACTATGTAATTATATAACATGGCAAAATTACATACATTGCCAAATCAAACTATTTGAAAATCACTCATTGTAAACTTTGAAACCAGCATGAGGGACAACTTTCTTTAATGACACCTTTTTCATTAGCAATAAGTATCTTCCATCAAAAGTGAAACAGAAAAATATTCCCAGAGTAAAATTCTTAAAGTATCAATAATGTAATAATGTTTTTATTTTATTTGAAAATTTTCGATTGTTTTTTTTTAATGAATCTGTGCACCAGGATACCAACCACTTCAAACTTGGATGACCCTTCAAACACCAGGATTCTCGCGATTTGAAAATTCAACTATAGGTAGATCTTCTATTCACAAAAACCTTAACACTACAAAAATAGACGACCATTTTTTTAAGTTAAAAATATTCAGCCTAGAATTTTTTCCTCTCCCTATAACCCACCTTCTCTATTATTTAACATACCAATGTTACACACATATTTTTTTTTTATTGAAAATAAGTTACCTTATAAGATTCATATTTGTAGATGACACTTCCTACTTTATATTGTCTCAAACTTAATCCTAGAAATCCCTCACGGTTAGAAAAACACCTGTCACAATAATTGAAAAATATGTAATAAAACATGGTTAGATGATATTTAAAAAGTAAGTTTATGTCTATTCATTGGGTCAAAGTTCATGTGAACTTATATAAAACCGTTTGAACCTTTTAAGTTTTGAGAATGTTTCTCAACCTTTTTAATTTAGTTTTTACATTTTGGATACGCTGCCATCATAAGTTTTTGAAATGTTTTGTAAAATCGCTCATGTATAATGATTAACCAACTATAAACAACTTGCGTTTTCAAAATTCGTTTGGATTCCTTTGACATCAAAGGCTGTCCGGATGTAAGAAGTTTGTCATTGGAGTAAGTACCAACGGCCGACGTACTTCCGCAAGGAACTAGCTGCTTTGGGTGCACTCATCCACGATAATTTAATAATTCTTTGAAAAAAACCTTCACGTACTGAAATAAATATTTATTTATATTATCGTACCATTGGAAATATAAACCAAAATAAATAACCTACGTGTTTTGAAAACGGTTCATGATTTTGACCAAATGAACATAACTAGCATCAAGGAAACAAGGTATTATCTACATAATATTTCAGAAATGTTTGTTTTTTTATTTGCCTTTGACAATACTTTAACCGTATATGTGAACATCACGCTCAAAATACAAATACTAAGATAGATATTAATATGCCCAGAGCAGTATAAAATGCTGGAGAAGGTTCTTAAATACAATTTGCTGCATTAATTTTAATATATTTAGAGCTATTTAAAAAAACTGTATTTTTTAGGATCTTCATACAAATTTCTCAAAAAGACTTTTGGAAACAAAATTACTCATGTAAACGTTGAATGGGATCTTGGTATTACGGTATGAAAATGTAATAAAATAATTGTAGATTGATTTGTTATACATATAAATGTTATTAAAAGCTTATTATTCTCAATAAATAAAGATTTAATGAAAAAAATTGTAAAATGATTCCGAAGTTTGACAGATACAAATCACCCTCTATGGGTGGGTTGCCCAATTAATATCAAAGCAGGCAATGTATGTAGCTAAGATTCAAACCACAGAGCTCTCTCTATGAAAACTTGCAAATTATGTCGGTAGGTTCGTATAATATTTTTTTTATTATTATAGACCTCCAAAAAAAATAAAATATACGAACCTACCGACATAATCAGTATATTTATAATATTATCTGTGGACATAATTTGCAAGTTTTCATAGAGAGAGCTCTGTGGTTTGAATAGGTTCGTATAATATTATGAGGTCGGTAAAACAAAAATTGTAAAAGTGTCATTCTTCTTTTTCTGTGCTTATGTCAGTTAAAGTGGTATGTTAAGCAATGGGATGCTAGACTAGAATCTGTTTAATTACCTACCGATCAAGCCTGACAATCGGAATCAAAAACGTAAAGCAAGACGGGTAATTAAGCTAGTCGACATAATAATTCAGAAATGTTTGTCTGCTTTCTATGGTATATGTGAACATCACGCTCAAAATACAAATGCTACGTCAGATATGATTCTGCGCAGAGCGGTGCAATTTGCTTGAGAAGGTTCTTAAATACAATTTGCTGCATAAACTTTTATATATTTAGAGCTATTTAAAAAACTCTATTTTTTTAGGATCTTCATACAAATTTCTCAAAAAGACAGTAAGCCATCTTTTAGAAACAAAATTACTCATGTAAACGTTGAATGGAATCTTGGTATTGCGGTATGAAAATGTAATAAAATAATTGTAGATTGATTTGTTATACATATAAATGTTATTCAAATCTTATTATTCTCTTATTGAGATAAAGATTTAATGTCAAAATTTGCAAAATGATTCCTCCATTTTGAAGTTTTACAGGCACAAATCACCCTCTATGGGTGGAATGCCTAATTAATTATCACACATTAGAGGGTGTAGGGAATGTAGCTAAGATTCAAACCACAGAGCTCTCTCTATGAAAACTTGCAAATTATGTCGGTAGGTTCGTATAATATTATTATTATTACATTAATATGGCATTCCTTAAATGTGTATACTTCACTGGTGTATGTTTTGTAAATTTTATGTACCTACTGTCTTATTTTTGTATCAATTTCACTGTTTGTATATAAATGTTAAAATAAAAAAAAATAAAAATAAATAAAAAAAAAATCCGTCCCGATGAGGAATCGTATAATATTATGAGGTCGGTAAAACAAAAATTGTAAAAGTGTTCTTCTTTTTCTGTGCTTATGTCAGTTATAGAGGTCTGTTAAGCAATGGGAAGCTAGACTAGAACCTGTTTAATTACCTACCGATCAAGCCTGACAATCGGAATCAAAAACGTAAAGCAAGACGGGTATAAGCTAGTTATTAATAAAGGCAATCCACCTGATGCCGAGTGATTTGTGAAACAAGGTATTCTTCGACTCAAGCTAGCAATTCTTGCCAGCATTGTAACTTAATGAACTTTAGAAATACTACAAAAAGAGCAAGTCAACAACTAATCGAATCGTTTTAAACATTTATGGAATAAATGAAATGTGGTTGTTGGTAGTCCAGTGGTAGAAATCGGAGGCTTTCGTACGTACAGCGTATTGGAGGTCGTGGTTCGAATCCCGGCGATTCCGACCATTTCCACTTTCATGACACAAACCTTTGCTGAGTGTGAAAGATGTCAAAAGTGTTCTTTTGTTCACTTCGAGTGAGCACAAATCTATTTTATATATATAAAAAAAATATTACATACTACAAAATCAAAAAGTTTATTCCATGACGTAATACTTTCCACCTATTTTTGTTTTAATTGTGGTCAGTTCATTCGTAGCAGAGCTGAGGGATTTGGACATGGTGGGGAAGGAGGTCATTGAAGCCGCGTAAGATCGAGCGTGTAGCCTTCCTACTCTTGTTGTCTTTAGTGGGGTCACAAAGGGAATATGTATATGAATTTAATTTTGTTTTGGATATCCAAAGTTTCTACCATTTTAAGTTCATTATTGAACAAACATAATTGGAATTTTTCTTTTTTGAAAACACTACACCCCATACTACATACTATCCAATAGACAAAACAAACCCTAAGATGCGAAATTCTCGAGTGAGATAAAAAGGGACGATAACATCCAAGGCAAAGAGAACTTCGTAACTTAATCTAATGACGAATGTCGTATGTGCCTTTTCTTTGATCCTTCTATCAAATTATCTTTAAGGTAAATTAATGAGATTTCATCACAAAGTCTATCCCGCCTCTCTCTTCCTCTACCTTCCTACCTCATTCTTGTGCCACTCCAAAGGACGAACATGATCAAGTAGAAGTGTTGTGGGAAGAGTTGTTGCGTAAATGAGGTTGATAATCCTTGTAATTATACTCTAGCCTTTGAAGCGAAATTTCTTTCAAGTAAATAATATAATTTATTACAAACGACTTCGTACATTCGATATTTGATGAGACGCTGTGTACCTACATACTTTTGGTTGTGTCTTCTGCCTAGCTTTGGACTCGCTATAATTACGACATCGTAATTATCTTTACTCGATACTCCATATATTGACATTGGGCTAAGTCATCTGATTAATGTAATTAAGAATATTGCTGTTGGTTTGATGTATTTGCACGAATCTACTTTGGTGAGTGTAATCTCTTTAATATCGGGCTTAGATGGACATAATCAGTCTTAAATTATCAATTAAAAATCGTTTAAGTTCAGTGAATCAACTTTTTCACTACCTTTTAATCACATTATTATTTGTGATTATTAAATTGGTTTTAAACTCAATCTTTACCTCGAATGTACCGTCAATAACTTTGGAGGCTTGACCAAAAATCATCAAGTTAACCAAAATCAATCATCAAGTTAACACTGGCCACCTTTCTATATTTTGAATGGTGTCCATACTGCCTACATGAGCTGTCAGTGATGTTAGTTGGCTTGAATAGACAACAGCACAACTATTGATCTTTTTATTAATTACATTTGTAATGTTTCGTTTAAATTATCCATTAACTCCCATTTATATTGAATTTAGGGATGCGTAGTTTGCATACATGTCAAAACGTCATCGTCATAATAATTATATTTTACAAAGTGCCTACCTATTTGTGTCATAAAACATCTAATGTCTTCAAATGCATCGTAATACTGAAATCTTTTTTTCCTAGCCCATCCTAAAATATCCTCCTATCCCGTCAAAAGTGTTCAGATTTTTTTGGTCTTATCTTTTCTTTTTGATTCTTGTTTATTACTTATTTTACTTGTCTCGTTTTTTTTTACTTTTTTACTGATTCTTGGTTGGATAGTAGATATCGTCTTTCAACGATAATCCCGCCAAAGCACAACATGGATCACGGTTTGTCTCAATTGTACCTTATAACCTATTTTTTTCTTGTTTAATAATAATATAACACTTTTCTATAGAAAAGTTGTCAACCGTTCCCGTCCAATCTGAGACAGGCCAACCCCGGGTAGAAATTTCAAGTGAAAAAACACTTAGAAAAACTCCGACCTGACCGGGAATCAAACAAGGGACCTCGGATCTGAAGTCCACGCTAGGACAACTAGGCTACCGAGGTCGGTTTAAGAGCGTGTCAGCTCTGACTTCAAAGTCAATTTCGGGCGGGGCATAAAAATTAGGGCGGACTCTCTCCACTACTTAATTCTCACAATATTTGTACGTATGTAAGTGTAGAGTTAGGGGTCGGAAACCAGTGGAATGCGTCGAAATATTTAAAACCTCAATGTTCTTTTGACTGCAATGTGTTTGGAATTTTTGAACAACGGTGGATGATAGTGATGATAACGATAATGCCGATAATGATGATAAACATGTATTTGGTTAAAGCGACATTATTAATTTTACGTTACATTCAGGTATACATTGCTTTTACCAGATTTTTTTAAACATGAGTTCTCACCATTAATTAATTTCTTATAACACTCACATACTATTCATTCTAATTGCCACCATTTCAGATTATATGATTATAAAATGGGAACGGGAAAAATACACTTTTTTAATATTTGATTTTAATGGCATATTAAAAAAATGTAATTACAAAATTCATACAAAAATAAATGCTATATCTTATGTATATATTGCATGTGTGCAGATTCATTGCCGTCGAACTCCTCCTTTAAAACTGGACGGTCAAGATTATATGTCATGGTATCAAAAGGATGTGAAGATAACCACATCATATTAAAAACGCGCCTTCCAGATATTTTTGTCCCTTCAGTCGTTGGGTCTAATCTGGAAGTTTCGCATGCTAAGATATTCTTTGAATCTAAATCCTTGTTGTGACTCGGTTGGTCTTGAGATGTATCGATTAATTTTGCAGTAACTCTGGACTTAGGAGTAGCTGCATTCATTTGGTCCGGGACAGCGTTCCGTGACCTGAAAATTGACGAGATTTTGAAGATATATCTGTAATCTTTGAAAGGTATACATAATGTAATTTTTTTTTATTGGGCCAATACTATAAAAGGGATACTAAAATATCTGTAAGTATGTCGCTGGTAAACTAACGGATGGTTGTTCCTAAGTAAATTGTTCCGATAATGGTATTATAAAACATTTTTAACAATCCGAAAATGGTGTGGAAAATTGTGTGGATTTTACTGCCGGATAATCTAATTTCCAATGGTTTTTTTTGGCAACACTTGAACCTGTTTTAAACATTCGAATTTTAACAATGACGTGCCCTGGTGAACAAAACCATAAAAACTTTCACTCAAAACAACGTTGGGTTGTCTCGCTCTTAGTGATAAGAAGAAAGTGAGTCAACTATATCTAAAATGAACTATCAAAATATTACATATCTGGTCATTCGACCATCGGTAAGTTACGAGCTCCTATTTACTCCACGGGACATGGTAGCCGGAAACTGCCGAACCATTACGAAGTGTAACGAGGACGACTGTATGATTGTATTAGTGTCAATTATAATGTTGATGCTATTTGTATTACTTTCAAACAATTCGGGTTGGTTCGGCAGTTTCCGGCTACCATGTCCCGTGGAGTAAATAGGACCTCGTCTGTAAGTTCCTGAAATTTGACTGAAGTATTGCCATAAGATGGAAAAAATGACCAAACTGCTCAAATTACGGCTTATTAATAGACCAAATGTTACAATTTATACATAAAAAATACTTACTTCTTAATGTTACGTGCTTTGGCAAGGAGACATTTTTTGTACGATTCACTATTCCGATATACTTCTCTTTTCGTCCCATTTTGATTTTTTATTTTACGCTCTAAGTCTATAATATTGCACTCGGCGTGATAAAATAGTTTCTGAAAAAGCAAAATAATGTGATATAATAGTACTTAAGATATCCATCGACTGGGCCAAAATCAGTTGGTACCTATATCACAATATGTTTGTGAATGGGCTATATTCAGATTGGCGCGGCGTTTAAAATTTTGAGCAGAAATTTTGTTTTATAGAAAACTGCTAGAATTCGGACTACATAACTAATAGAATTCGGTATCCAGCGATTTTTAGAAAGGAGTTTAATTTTGCCTAATAGGAACGTGCCACCCTGTATAACGCATAAAATGATAATAATTTAGAAGAAAAAAGTTCATAATAGGTATGCAATGTAAGTGACTATAAACATATTATACCTAATTCAAAAATATAAACTTTAAAATCACCAAACAGCAATGATAGAATTAATTGCTGAATACAAAAAATAATAAAATAAAAATCACTAACCAATGTTTGTCGTCCTCTGTAATATACGAATTTTCGTCAAAAAGTATACAATACAAAACGTAAATTGGACTAGCGCAGGTTGCACGTCATCTAAGTCCACGATGTAGTGGGCGACTGAATAACTGACACAACGAAAACCAGTGCGTTCCTTGTAATTCCCGTGCTATAAGTGTCATTATCGCATGCACGCTAAAGCCGATAGAATATTTCGATATTCAGTGTTTATTTGAAATAGAGGTTTTTTGGGATTATACGCTAAGCCGGAAATAAATATTAGCATTTCGTTCTATAATCTTGTAGATTTTTTAATGCTCTTTAAGACAAAAAAAGAATTATTTCATTCCGACGTATATATCAGTTGGAATATTAAAAAAAAGATGAAAAACGACGTTTGCTATTTTTATTTTCTACAAGAAACTATACTAGATATCAAAAAACGGCTCTGAGGCCGCCTTCATTAAAGTCTAATTTATGTTATATATTTTTTTCATCGGAATCCGACAGTAGATAACGCCGGAAAATGGATTGAAAAATCATTAAAATCACCCCTTTGGCGACTCTAACAGCCTTAATGTACAGTTTTGGTTCATCTAACCGTATACGAAATATGTATTTGAATGAATTATTATTACCAATATTTTAACAGTGGAAAATATTTCTCTGAAACCATGCACTGTTCATAAACATTAAATTTTATGAAATAGTTATCGATGGTTTACGTATAGAATCTTGAGCATCACTATTTGGGAAACATAATGACACCAGTGGTAGGAAGTCGTGATGCAATGACACAGTTTACCTGATAATTATACAATAAAATCTGTTGTTCTTCGTGACCACTAATTGGCAAATTGCATGTCGCTTCTACCTTCTGACTCCTGTTCCCGGCGCCATCACAATCAACGCAAAGCCACGCTATACTGTGCTTATTAACCGGTCCTTCAAGACAATCGGCTGGAACTGATTGTACTTGTGAAAACCATTTCATATTCATGTTTTTTAATGCATTGAATATGCATATTTAAATTTAAACAACAACACTTTCAATGTAAGGAGGTAAAGCTCGTTATGTCAATCACGATCCTAATTGATTAATGCAATGGATTCCTAGGGAACGGTCCGTCGTAGAACAAGTCTTAAAAAGTTGCGAAAATGTTTTTTGTTAGTATAGGAACAACATAGAAAAGTGATAACTTACTTTAAAGATGATCGTAAAGCTTTGTTGGTATGTAAATATTAAGACTGTTTTACTAGTCAATACATATCTGTAAAAAAATAAAGGAACAAATTTAAAAATATATAAACAGCTCCCAAGATTCTGAATACCGGTGAAGCATTAGACCTCATTATGTATTTGCTTATATTGTCAAAATATAGGTATTAAAAGCTTCAAGTTAAGATGGCTTTATGAGCCTAAGTTTATGTGTCGAAAGACAAAACAACATATCTACCCTTTTGAACAATCTGTTTTCGAGTGGCTTGTGAGGTTTGATCTCATAAAAATTCTCAAGCAATTAAAGTTTCCTACTTTTAAGAATGTATAATATATTAAACAAGACAAACCGCGGTATCAAGTCGCATGGGGCTTTTTAATTGGTTACACAATATAATAACACCATAATGATTTAACACTCACAATAGGTTTATCAAAACTCTCCGTTCTTTTCTGTGTCATAAAAAATAATACCAATCAATTTACTCTGATTTTTCAATTCTAGATTAGCGTTGAAATGTACAATACACCATATTTATGCTGTAATAAGTCATAGAAATAATTATCCCTTGGAAGAATAATTATAAATAATAACAATACGTTCATAAATATTATGTATGGTAATTCCAACACATTATTACGAAAGTCAGACTATGTCTGCACACGTCAGCTTTTGTTTCTGACGAATCAATTTACCTGCGAAACCTACAATATTAAAGTAGATTTGTTGGTACTATTGTAAGCCTTTTGCACTCTTACTCAGTATTCGTGAGTATCTGTTTCATTTGAATACTCTTTAAACCTTTTTCTCACGTGAACTCATTTCACTCTTCGTGTATTCCATGGGAGTAAATTTATTTAAATTTGGTATTATGATCATTGTTGAAACTTTGATTTTACAAATAATTTCAAAATGGTCACTCGGAGAAGACGAAAATAAATTTTAGGGCAATTGTCAAAATATTTAGTCCTTTATTGGAATGACATAAACCAATGTTTCAAATATTTTTTAATACACAAAGCTAAAAATATATAGGTATATATTTTTACACTACATTAGGTACATCTTGTTAGTCAATTTAGGACGCCAGACAGATAGAGACTAACAAGATTTCAGACAGTGATTACTTTCATGAATTTAAAAGACCAAAACGTGCACTGGTATTGATTTATTTTACTAACGTTTTCTACTATTTATTTATAGGGTGATATGGTCTAACCAACAACACAGTTTTCACAGGACAGAGCAGATGGAAGTGCTTAGATTTAGTTTGTAAATCAGGTGTACGAAGACATTTATAACTGCACCATATAACCCAATCTATTGGGAATCCTATAAAAAAGACAAGAATGGAAGACCACCGTGAATTTACTAAAAACCAATCCGCAGTATTTAAACTGGAAAGAATCGTACCTATCCATAATAAAAACATTTTAATATGTACTGAAAGCGAAGAATAAGGAGAAAGAGCTACTCACCACTGTCTTATCTTCGGCCACGTCTTCCGCAATGAAAAAAGCTCTCCTGCAGTTAATTGTGCAAAAAACTAGAGTGCGCGTGAAGAATGAGAGGATGAAAAGAGCCTCGTGGCCAAAAAATCTCAGACAGTGGTTTGGAGAGCCAGATGAGTAAGAATTTGTGGGATTTTCTCGAGATCCCGAAGCTTATCAACAGATAGTCGCCGACTTCCGAAATAAGCGGCATAACAAGGATAATTTTAGTTGAGTAAATTAAAAATATACTAGGAATATCAAAATGCTTACATTGTGTATTATGCCTTAAATAAGTAAGTGTAAATATAAATAAGCTAGAAATACCAAAATGCTCATTATGCCCGAATATGTAAATAAAATAAACACGGTTGTATGTATGTTTGACTCCGCTTATGTAATCTTGACACCGTTTTGTGTTCGTTCCTGTAAATGCCACGCAAGGCTACTCCACCAACACAGCTGATATTATGAAATGATGAACATTGAAACGACCGAAAACACTCCAAGCACAAATGTAAATTTCACCCTGTCACATTCAGTCGACGTGTCTGCTGAAGATCACTGCGATTAGCATAAACTCGGCGGTACTTTTTGTCCGGTACTGACGTCTAAATGCTGAAAGAAAATGCTGATGTATTATATTACCCTCTGCTCTGTTATATTATTCCAAGTGGAAATAATAAAATTCACATTTGCAACACAAAATTTGAGGAATTTCAACGATTGTACTATCGCACATTATAGGTCGCATATCGCTGACCTTTACAGCCTAGTTATACTATGCACTCAATTCAATTCTTTCGTTTACACCCCACTCAGGAGCATTGAGATCTTGTGCAGTGTTTATGACCTCCTCCCACACCATCTCCAAATCCCTCAGCTTTGCTTCGAAGGAGCGGAACACAATGTAAGAGGGTCCTCCTCGTCTTCCGGATCCTGATGAGAGGAATAACAGCGCTCTCCTCGGCCAAATGTCATTCGGCATCCTTGACACATGCCCCAGACAAGTTAATTCACAATGGTAGAAGTGACGGGCCCTCGCTGTGTGCGCCAGCGTATAGCGTCGTTCGTGGTGCGGTCATACCATCTTATAAACAAAATTCTCCAGAGGAGGAGTTTAATGCTTTAATATGTCTATATTGCATATTGGTTTTCCCTACATAGATTTCCGTTCATTCAGGGGGGAGGTCTTTGTTCAGAAATGGACGGAGACAGGCTGACGAAGAAGAAGAATGTAAGTGTAAGAGTTTTTTTAATTATAAATCTCTACCCAGGGTTGGCCTTCAGCAAATTGGTCGGAACCTATTATTAGATATAAAGGCATGTTTATGTAATAAAGTTTTTATTTATGTATTTATCAGTCGAGTTCTATGTGTCCTATAGATTTGAAAAACCGTAACGTCAAAGAATTATTACTAATCGTAAAATAATGATACGTATTTCATAAAATTAACAAATTGAGAATAATTTTGAATCAAAGATTTAGTCTAAAATATTCCACATTTTTTTCATATTTAAATTAAAATTCGTTTTCGCCTTTGATATTCCATCATTATTCAAATAAATTATCAAGCGGGGTATAATTGGCCTACCCTCAAATATTTTATTTCCTTAGAAATATGAATTCGGTATCAAAAGATAAATTATATTAAAATAAACAATGATAATATTATTAATACGAAACCTAATCATACGACGTATTTAATCAATTTGTCAATTAATGGATAATGTCGATGACTGGAGGTTTTCAATCAAACTCCGCTCCGTTTCCCTTTATTCATTTTTCACAAAGACCATTGACAACATAAATAATTTTGAAATAAGCTACTAGGTAGTACTTTTATCCACCCCATATTGAACCTCAGGTATGTGTGCAAATAATAATATATTCAGATTTCCGCTGGGAGAGAATTTATTGTATAATATTCAAAATGTCTTTATTGTTTTCTGATAAATTACGCGGGTACCCCACCCACCAGCGAACAAACAAAAGTGTCGTGATAAATTCAGAACGGCGTGAAAAGAATTTGATTCCTTCTGATCACTCGTGTCAAAATAAAATAGAAAACGATTTTTGTTTATTTTCAACCATTATGGTTCTTTTATTTCTAAGATAAATTATCTAACTAACACTATACAGTTTAATTAAAACAGTAGTGTGTGTCCTAATTGGAAAGCGTTCGCGCGTCCGCGCAACGAGCGTCATAATATACTAAAACGCGGAGGGATTGTTCAAATTGAGAATATTTTATGATCGCTCGACGCACGGACGCGCGATCACTTTTCAATAAGAACAGGACCATAGACATTAAACAAGACGTCTAAAGGATGTATGCTTAAATTATCTTGGTTATGCTATTTTTTTTTTACTCATCACATTGTCCCTTTAGGGGTAAACAGATAAAAATGACCTTCACTCCTATTACTTCTAATGGAGTCGATGCGTTCGATCGACCATGGCATTATCGGTCGACCTCACCTTCTAACACCTTTCTTTTCAGCCTTATAAATTCTCTTTGTAATACTGTTTGAATTCATATTTTATAATTCCCGGTAACAAAACTGACTTCCATACCACAAGCTTTTCTAATACTTTGTCAATGTTCATGTTCTGTCCATGCATCATTAATGGTAACAGGATTGCGTTATGCACTAGTTATATAGATTGTAGTGAGACGTTGTTGTTTCCCATCTTAGTGATAATAAAAAAATAATTATGTATGCTTACCATAAAAAAATTCTCTCGTTATTCCATCTGGGTTGTACTCACCTTTCTTGTCACAAAACGTCGTTATCTAAGCATATTTCAAATAGAAAATCAAGAATTTGAAAATACGCCTAGATTTCATAATGAAATACTAACAATAATTATCATAAAAAAATTCGACTGTAGAATATTTCTTGTAATAAAATGTTACTGGATTCATTATTCTTTACGTCGAAATCAATCTTGCTGTTTCAGTTGTCTGTCTCGCTTCATTTGATGTAAAAACTCTCCTATCACCGGCTCCACTGTTTGTGTTCTCTTTTTTGTAGAAGCTTCATTTAAAGATAACGTTTGGGTTCTCATCGGAATTGTATGTATGTATCACGAAATGGTTTCAACGGCAAAATTGTTTTCAAAAAGTGTACACGGCATAACATATTTAGGAGTGCCGTTGGTTTATGTTTTTATTAATGCGTTGAAAATTTGCAAAGTATCAAAATACACAAATACTTCATTGTTTTTGATTATATCTCCCTCTTCTACGGTTCCTATCCTGCGCAATGCGCATAGGTTGGCAGCAAGCGCAAACATCTCCTCATCCACAAATCACGGATCTCCGCTGCTCTCTTTAAGCTGGGAATACACATGCCAGCTACAGGCATGTGTATTCCCAGCTTTAGTTCTACTTATGGACTAAATACATGTCCTAGCATATTTGTTGCACATAGTCCTCTTACTTTTTTACATATTGGGCAGAAAACATTGTGTAAAATACTATAAAATTATTTTTTGAAGCATTCCCTTGAAATTAAGGGGCAAAACGTCTCTGGCAAACACATTGAGTGCTAATGATATTCATTAGCTTGTAGGAATTCGATAATGTTCCGTTTCTTAATGGCAGAACTCAAGGATTTGGATTTGAACATCATATTAGAGGAAGTCATTAAAGCCCTCCATGATCGGGCGCATTGAAGAACCCTAAATATGCTCCTGTGCCTCCTACCATAGCCTGAATAACATTCAAACAACGCTAGCCGGATCTCCAATAAAACAACATTATTTCAGTTTTTTTCTTCTTGGGCTCAATCCTGATACGGATTGGCTTACAGCAAAGATCTCAATTACGCGCTCCACTCTGTCAGGTCCCACGCAGCTCTTTTCAGCTCTAGATAGGATGTGCACTGTGCAGCCCATTTCATTCAGCTTTAAAATCAAAATTGAACTAAAAAATAGTCTCATTCATTCATAAGGTGATATTGGTGCGTTTCGAGAGTTAAGAGAGAGGACATAAAAGTGCCGCTGTTCTATGTAGGTACAATAATTTGTGTATGTTCCGTTGAATCCGTTCCAATGTGAGGGTGCCGTTGGTAGGTAAGTAGGTATACGACGTTGTTGAGAAGTCCTTTGATAGTGCGTCACGTCTATTATTAATCAACCGACAGAGAACTTGTCACTAGTTTTACTTATGGGGCGGAAAAATTGAGAAATAATGAAAAGTTTCCCCGACCTCTGTATGTATGAGCTTTATTTATACCCAGCAGAGATATATTAACCTACTTTACGTACTTACCTTACTTTTGTTCATTAACGACCCTTTTACAGTAGGGGATCATCTATTAAGTACGGAATATTTTTTGAACAATAAATATTATCCAAGCATATTACCTTAAACAATACACTATGTACGTATGTAAAGTGTGCTGCTTTTTAATGGGTTGAATTGAATCGAAATTCGTTGATACTTTGACAACAATTATTATTGTATAGGTAGGTGCCTTCTAGCTTTTCCGATAGACTTTGTCCTATTAATAAGGAATTCGAATTTGTATACCTAATGTTAAATTACTTAATTACATATTTAAATAATAAAACTCCGACCGATGCATCTGCTTTAAACGAAGTTCACTGGACAGGACACAATTTAACAATCGCACTTACTATCAATCAATTACATATAGATAGATCCATGTAGATTCCACAACATTATTTGCCTTTTTGAAAGGCTGTAATTGTTGTGTATCTGCAAGATATAGATATATATGTCTAGTGGGATAGTAAATTCCAATAATTATATATGTTAACTGATTGTTATAATAATTGTAATTGATAATGGAAATAAATAAATAAAAAAATTCACCTAATACAGAAAAAAATAAGTGTGTAGGTACCTACATCATTAATTGGTTTCGCTGACCATTGATATCCTGTACCTATGTCAGGGATTGACATAAAAATACTTAAAACAATATAACTCAAAAACTATAAAAAACGCATAACACATTACGTTTAGGTATTTGGATAGCCCTAAAGGTGTTCGATCTCTGGACATCCGCTAAGTCGTACTTTCTGAACACTCTGTACCTATTGAGATATGCAAACAATTACATGTGTTGAGATTGCTTTCTTAAACGATGACAGATAACAGTATTTTAATAAGCTTTACAATATACCAATGTTTATAGAAAGTAACGAGTGAACGTAATCAATAAACAAAAATAACCCATACATTCAAATCTATAGCCTATAGGTAAGATGAACAGAAAAAAAGTCTTAGTTACAGACAATATGCAAGCTTTGTTAGTATTTTATTAAAATTCCTAAACATGAACTCTTACTTCATACGTGAATGCAACGACCCTCGAAATGTTTATACTTATACGGATAACATTGTTATTAAAAGAGTTATAAAACTTTGAGCAGTAAAATATTTGAACATATTTACTTATTTATTTTTGTTCGATTCCGATTCTTTATCTGCTGAAAAGAGGTGAATATTTTGAAAGATTGTTGAAAGGAAATGAAATTTCTTGGGAAACACGCTTCCAAACTTACACAGACCATTTGAAAAAGTTTTTGTTTATGTACCTAACCGAAATACGTATTCAAAACCATATACTCACTTCTTATAAAACGCTGTCGTGGAAGTTAGTATATTTTTTGTAAAGCCGAAGGTGAGTTCCGCCGACCCTCAACCCTTCTGGGGATCGATCGAGTTAGTATTTGCTGAGTATTTTGTAAAAAAAAAGTTTTAACTTACCTCAAATTTTCTTACAATATTAGTTCTACCTGGAAACTTGGAGTAATTGTTTCTCTTTAATCTTTCATTTCGCTCACAACTTGGGGATGAATTATAACTTTTCAAAAAAATTGTGTTTTAGTTTGAAAACTTTGAAAAATCCTATCACCTACTTAATAATATAATATTTTGTAGAGCTTTATACTTACGATAAAGCCTTTCTAAGCTTTTAATTCAAAAAAATATCATATGAAAACAATTTTTTCTATAAGTAAATATGTATATAGTAAGCCCTTGATTGTCCACTGCAGGACATAGACCTCCTTGTATTTACCTCACTCTTCCGTGTCTCTGGCCATCCCCGTTTATATAAGTATTATAAAAAAAAATAAGTTAATAATAGCTCTAAATTGCGGGTTCGTTAAACCACCGCAGTCATATATTTTCTCGTCTTATTAAACATTCTCATAATTGGTTGTTTACCCTTAAAATTTCAAACATGTATCGGTCATTTTGGTTTATCTTACTCTACATGTCATAGAAATATTATAAAAATCACCATTAGTGTGTGTCCTAATTGAAAAGCGTTCGCGCGTCGAGTTCCATATACTCAAACGCGGACGGATCGTTCTAATTGAGAACATTGTACGATCGCTCGACGCTCAGACGAGCGATCACTTTTCAATTAGAACAGGGCCTTACACTGTGGTTTTAAATGTCATAAAAATTGTAACTATAGAAATCTATATTATACAGCAATACAAAGATAATAATGGTAAATAATCTGCGTTGGTTCCTTGAAACAAGAGCTCAACCAGTATTCATATTAGCAAAGCAATTTAAAAAAATCATATTTTTTTTACCAAATATATACATTAATATGCAAAAGCTGTATATTTTTCTTTACGTGGAGAAAAAACTCGTATTTTTTGTTGTTAAAATGCAGTATGATGATATTATGGATCAAAGTATATAGGATATTAAAATTACCGAAAGATCATATAGGTGTATAACAATGGGAAATGAATAAGAAAAGTACTGAATGAGGAATTGATGAAGGACAGTGTTAATTGTTCCAAAATATTAACGAGTTGAAATGATTTGCATATGTTAAGCAGGGACTGGATGAAAAGAAAAGCCAGAATTGAAAATAAAATGGAGAAACAGTATGATAATGTCGTTAAATCGACCAAATAATGTAAAGCGGAAGTCTGTTGTCTTTGTTTACTGTTTGACGGACACGCGACGAGTTAAGAAGAATGTCTTGTCTACATTTTATAACAACACTTTGCAAACAATATGCTTATCAAACATAAAAAGGCTATTTAACGCACCCTATTTTCTGGTTTGATCTTCCTTTATCCTTGTGGTATGTGCAAATCTTATTTTTATTGAATATATCTTTAATACGTTCATGAAGAAGATAGCAAAGTTATCCCAGCTTTGCTCAATGAGATGGAAAATAACTTTAATCCGCCAGGCAGTAGACAGAAAGTTGCTTATATTATTATAATATTATTTCATTAAACTTTCAAAACAATACGAACAAGCATACGTTGTTTTAAAAGTAGAAAAGTGTTTTCCCTAATCTACCTTTAATTTACTCTTCACTCTGTCATCTTCCTTCTTGATTTTGCCTACAGAATGGAATATTTCCTCGAAATTATAAAACACCTGATGAATAAGACATGAGAAACTCCACTAAGGCTTATTTCAAACATATTCGGTTAAATTCAGTATGGTTTCGTTTTCGGTCGCACCAGCGGTCGAAACGACATATACAAATATGTATCAAATAAGAGAAAATGTATAACAGTGGTCACCATAACGACCGAAAATACGGTGAAAATTGTACCGCGTATTTTTTTTTTAATATATGAATCTGTACTCTCTCAAAATGAACACAAATACACTCTTTGACTCTTTCACTGAAAGCTACTTAAAGCTTGTGTCGTGAAAGAGGAAGATTGTCGGCAACTGGGATCGAACCCACGACCTCCGAACGAAACAATACGAAAGTCGGCGTCGTAACCGCTAGTCTACTAACCACCTCTCATTTATACCTATTGTGTGGAACAAATAGGTCTTATTCATACTTATTTATTTTATGCATAATAATGTGCAGGTATATTATGATGGCATTTACCTAAGATGATAGCAGTATTCAGTTTATATTTCTATTGATTTACTTTTTCGAGAAATTCAACAACATAGTTACATAATAACTTTTTCATTTCATACATAGGAACTGCGGTATCGAACCGTTTCAAATTTGTCGAACGCGACCGAAAATGAACCGAACCGCGTGTAACCGTAAAACTGGGTAATAGGCCTTATTCGTTGGAATATAAGGGTGTGCTTCTCTGAAAGCCATGTTTTCATCATGTTAAATCAAACGTAGGAAATATAATTAGGGCATAAATCAGCAGTTGTTAATAGACGTGTACTGAGGCTCCGCTAATATGTGTTCCCACCCTTCGCTTTTAAAATGTTTCGACGTTAACAAGGCTATAAACGAAATATACGTGTGATATATCTACTAACCTATATTCCTATATACCTTTTATTATTATGTACACAGGCACTCACATTTCTTAATACTATTAATACAATATGATGTCTGCGTGCTATTAAAACATCTGCACATAAAATTATATAGTATGTTCTCGAACATAATAATATTGTATCTAACTGATGCTGTATTAAATTGAATATTTTTTAAAACGAATAAAAGACCTTAATACTTTTCACTTATTTTATTCATACTTAGGTACCTACTACACAAATAAATTTTTCTATTTTAGTTAGGTACCTACTTTACATTTGACTTATTTCGTAACAAAATGTCAAGTAGGTATGTAAGCACAATCATGTTTAAGAGTGGAGTGAATATTTAACGTTTAAAACGCAGTGTTGATTCAACTAAAAAAATAATCTAATTTAATTTATGAAAATTGTGTCGAATTCGTGAGTCTTGTTGTAATACAGGTTGAATTAAATATTCGCAATTCGATAGGTAATAATATTTTGACATAATCAACCACACGCAGCTTTACACTTTATTCGAAATAATTTGTCAAACATGCAAAATGTTACGAAGGGGGGAATTTTACTTAGTTTACTGCTAACTATTGATAAACCGTTGGTCAATGTGTTCGTGTCATATCGATATGAGAAAATACATGACTATAACTAGGTACTTCTCGTACTTTTTTCATAATTATTTTTACAAAAATCAAAACAACATAACGAGACAGGAGTAGGCTATCGACTTTCTAAAATAATATACGTTAAAGTACAAGAAAAAATAATAATGAGGTAGTTTGAACGTTGTGTACCAACAGAGCCAATAGGCAATAAATATGAGACATTAACAAAAATGGATAGTCATATCCTGGCGCAAAATACATGACAGCAGTCGCAGTCTTTAAATTTGGTTGCTCTCTTGTTCTCAACAATTTCCAACTTTTACCTCTATATTTCATTAATTTTTATTAAATATCTATTTGTTGCATACGTGAGATTTTTCGACATGTTGAACAAGTTGTGTACTTTCATTGCATTATTGAAACGATGTTGGTATGTTCTATTCAAGATACTTCATCTTCGCCATCGCCTTTGCCCCATTATTTGGGGTCGGCTATTCTAGACCTGTTAGGCTAAGATTGTCTATCGAACACTTTCTCTGGCTCCACTTCGCATTCTTTGAGGTCCCTATTGATGCTCGACAACCATGTGGCGTTTGGTCTGCCTGGTCTCCTGGCTGGAGTTTCAATGTCCATAGCTCTCTGGATTATGTTGTCCTGTGGTCGTCTCATAACATGCCCATACCATCTTAGCCTGCTTTTCGTTATCTTTTCGGTTATGGGTGCGACCTTGAAACTTCCTCGGACGTGGACATTTCTAACTCTATCGAGTCTTGGTACTCCTCCAGCACATCTGAGCATCTTCATATCTGCATTCAAGATACTTCCATTTTAAGTAAATCTTTACACGTACACATTTCTACAACGTCTGTTCATTTTTATTAAAAAAAAAATAAGATTCCTGTGACACAAAATAAATATAAAATGTAGCTAATATTTTTATCCTGCTCAATTAAACAACCATCTCTCCAAATCGTTTATGGCATCATTTAACGCATGTGTTGTTTCTTGAATCATTCCTCATTTTAACACCGTCCAGCACGCGAACGAATACACACATACTTGTTCGCAATACTCCCAGGAATTAAGGTAAATGTTTGTAGGCAGTATTCAATAGCAGTAGGTAGTTATATTGGAGGACAGGGGGCGAAACAAAATTATTTATTTTCTATGAAATTTAAGAGAAATGAATGACGAAAGAACAGTTAAAATGGTTAACGCTGGTTTTATAGACGTGTTTATTTGGAGCGATGTTTCGTTTTTATTTCTAACATATTTTATTTTTATTATTTTCAAACGTATTTTTCATAACTAATGAGTACTTAAAGTTAATGAGAGTCATTTTTTTATTTACACTACCCTGTCAACATTGGAGTATGCTTACTTTTATACAAGTATGTATTAAGAATATTGTTATATGTTATCTTCTTACAAAAATATTGTTCTTTAGACCGGCATGTATTATTTAACGAAATACATATATATTCTACTATAAAGATGTTCTTTTTAAAAAATGCCTTATTTATTTTATTGTTTTTTACCATGTATGCTAGAATTTTTTCTATTTTATCTTAATTATCTTAATATAGTTAGGAAGCATGATTTCAATGCAAAAAATACGAAGGTTAATTTGATATTCACAATAGGACTATGGTTTTCTATTTCCCTCTTTTTGAGAAATGAACTGGGACTCTTTCACAGAAACCTATTTAAAGCTTGTGTCATGAAAGAGGAAAAAGGTCGGCACCTGAGATCGAACTCACGAGCTTCGCAAGGAAACAGTGCGAAAGCCGGCGTCATAACCGCTAGGCTACCAACCACCTCTATTATTGCTGCTGAATAATATACAAAAATCAAAAGAAACATAAAATAAGGACCAAATTTCACAGCATGTCTGAACATTGACGATTCTTTAATAAGTGAGTAAGAAGGCTTATGTCAATCTTACGTTAACATTTTATTTTTTTTAATTTAAATGCAATAAGATATACCAACCCAATTATTTTTTGTCATAACTATCCATCATTCGAAGATTGTTTGCATATTTCATGAATCTGGAATACAATGACATTTAGTTACACAAAAGATTGAAAATGTTGAGTAGGTAATAATAATTTTATCCTCTGCTGAACTGTAATAGGTTTTTTTTTGTTGAGTGTTATTAACTCAACCTTTGGTGCAATTTGAAATATTCTGTAAACTTTATAATCAACACCCTGTATTGTATTCCTATCTCCCTCACTCGTCCAACTGCTTGACTTTCGTACTTATTTGCTGAAAGCGAAAAATGATCGCTAACAGAAAACAAATAATATGGTGAAAAGTTCTGCACGCTATTGTGCCGGTAACGTCTGAGTTTAGAACTGTTATTTTGTTTTATGTTTCATGAAAACTACACGGATACAATGAACCGAAGAAGATATCTACTACAGGCGGAAGTGGACTTTTGAAAATTAAATTGGAAATCACTAGGTTGACTTAAGTCTCAAGTACGGAATTGTTTGAATCAGACTATACGAAGTGATTCAAACTTTCATATTATAATATACCTATGTAGTATGTATTTGATTTTCAAAAACTTAATTAACATAAGAGTCATTTGCTATGAAAAGTAAAGGTTCCAAGATATTCGGAAATAGGCAGGGATCAAGAACCTTAAGAAACTTTTCCTAGCCGCTCAGTATGAAAATCAATTTGAATTGTTAAAAAAATAATGTTTATTTTTATTTCGTCCTTTTATTTATTTAATAAAGCCACGGCTACACTATGGGCCAGGCTGGCCAAATAGGGACTCTGGTCCATCATTGGGAAGTAGCAACATTTGTCAAGTATATTTGTACACCTGGCTACACTACTGGCCCAACGTTAACAGTTATTTAATAAAATTTATAAGTTGTTGAACATGCATTTTTCTTGGTGGAAGTAATTTAAATAATCAAATTTAAATAAAAAACTTTTTAACTATTCTACAAATTTATTGTACCTGACATGTTTCGAAGGGGCACGCCCTTCATGGTCACAGGTTATTTGAAACTTTGTTTCAAATAACCTGTGACCAGGGCGTGCCCCTTCGAAACATGTCAGGTACAATAAATTTGTAGAATAGTTAAAAAGTTTTTTATTTAAATTTGATTAGTATTTATTTACCTAGCTCTTTACAGTTTATTGCAAACTTTGCATTCATAGAGCTTTTCTCCGCTAGGAATTCATATAACGAGATAAATCTATTTATTTTTTATCAACTCAACAAAAAATAATGTACAAAACACTGTGAAAATAGCAACATGGAAGACATGACAGCTGTCAACTTTGGACCAGTATGGGCGATATTTGCCGACTCGATTCACAAGTATACAATTAATTGCCAATGTCAAATATTGGACGACATTTTTCATTGGTGAAGGGGCCCACACTACTTGCCCATGCTGGGCCAGAGCCTCTATTTGGCAAGCATGGCCCATAGTGTAGCCATGGCTTAAGCTTACTTAAGACAAAGTATCTTCATTTTTTATAATTTAGCTCAGAAAATATTCGTAATATATTTTCTTGATCGTTGATAATATGATCACCAAGGAAATAACAACGAGAAAGAACTGTCATCTCCCATTATTTGTTATTTCCATGGTGTCCAATATCAACGATCATGCAAATATACTCAGTTTTCCAGCTCTGGCTCTATATTCATTTGGTGAAAACGCACCCTAATATTGTTATTGATGCGCATTTCAAACCAGCCAAAAAATGAATGATACGTTTTTCAATGAATCTGAGCTCAGAAATAATACAGAACGACACATTTTCGATATTTGCCATACTAAACAAGACAGATTGTGAAAAAAGAAGAAGTTGACGCTAGATCAAGCCTCTACTAAACACAACCAATTTAAATTTAGCACTGCGTCTTGCAATTACTCTATATTATTTTAATACGTAAAGGAAAAACTTTGTGACTATTTTTACGAAAATTGCGCGGACGTAGGAGTATGAAATTACGCACACTTATATTTTATATAGAGAAGGAGTGGCGAATGCTAATAATTTTTTTTAAATTATGCATAAGAAATAGATTAAATCAATAAAAATAACATAACAAACACTACTGTAATGTTATGCATTCGATACACACACTTCCACAGACTACTTATAAAGATTATCAACTTCATAGAAACAAATTCAAAATGAAAAGCGCCTCATAACGGGCGTAGAAAGCTTTTTATATTCAAATGGAAGGTCTTGTTTGTCTTTAGAAATAATAGAAAAAAAAATTGTTGTTGAAAGAAAATTTTAAAATAAGGCTCGCTCAGTCTTTGACAATGGAACTTAAATAATTTTATTAAAATAAGTTATGGTCGATTTTCGAGCACTGGTCGACCACTAGTTTAAGTAAATCTTCATCACATTAGAGTCCATAATAATAAGACCATTATGATTTCCCGACAACTCCCTGTTGAAAAAGTTTAACATAATAGCAGCTGGCTGAAGTCTTTGTCTTTTTATTTGAGTGAGATTAGGAGGGCCACAGCTTTATGCTCTGCTATTTACAATATTTTACGAGGCGACATAAATATATATACCTAATAGTTTGTGTAGGTTTGTATCCACTCTCCTCAAAGTGAAGGTCGTATATATTTTATAGTACCTATCTACTCGCATTTACCTACCAGAGAGGTACATAATGTTTTATTTTGAAAAATCTTAATTTCGGTAATGGAAAAAGTTTATCGCATCTTTACGAACATTGACACACTATTAGGTACCTATGTATGTATTGTATATTCTGATGTAACGTCTAGAATATACAGACAATCATAAATAACAGTGTGTAGGGATGTATGGATGAAGATATCTTTTGAGCTTCCATTACCCGAATGAACACATTGAAGGAACAAACAACTTTAATAATTTATTGTGTCCGCTACATTGGGGCCCATTAAGTTTCAGGTTTTTTTTTTTCTTAAATAAAGTTGAAATTAATGAAATAAATAACTTGAATAGGCATTTAGTACAAAAAAATAGATTACTTAGTTAGCGATTCCTTTTCATGTTTGAATCACCATCATTCCATACCTATGCAACCTGTGGGGCTAGTACGAGTTTAATCGAAAGGTATTTGAACACTGAAAAGCGCTTATTAGCGTGCAAATAGTGTTCGAAAATCAAACAATCGAATCCTTCGAACATTTTTGTATGGAAATTTCTCGAAACTCTTTCGATGATCATTTCGATATTCGATCATCGAAAACTTATACTAGGGCTACTGCCCCATCTTTAATGAAAATAAGTGTTTTTTTTTTTAAGTTTTGGTAAATATTTGAGTAAGGAATCATCGTGTTGTAGCAGCCATATTTCGCATGACGACATCATCCACCAATAGCGTTTCTCCATGATGTCGACACCCAGTCTCTTCATCATTCTTTATAACACGTTGTTGCAACAATAAACCGTCCATACCTCGAAAACCTCTGCATTATCTATTCTCACTCTACCAACCAACCATAAACACCCACAGTGTGTAAAACAATACAAGCATAAATTTTTCTAAAGAACATCATTTTGAAACAAATAGAATCAGAACTTCCAACTAATTAAGCGTTTTAGAACATAAAGAGATAACAGAACTCCTAACTAAGCACCTACTATGCTAGAAACATCATCAGAGCTTCTAATTAAGCACAATTTCGACGTTCTCAAAAAAAAATTCATATGGGTTCTTAAATTAAAAGGATGCCATTCTTTCTTATTCAGCACCTTTACTCAATCACGGGTAATAATAGCGGGTCCAGGTTAAAATCTGTTTCTAAGAGTCATTCCAATCACATTTAAATTTATACACATAATTTTTTTAAAGAAAAAATAACAACTAATGACTCTAACAATTCATTACTAATGTTCGATTTTTAAATGGAACAAACCACTACGGGCTTACGACCGTCTTCTACTGTTATTTCGAAGGCTGGCTTAGTGTGATCACTTTACGTTAACAACGTTCGCCGTTAGGTGGTAATATTTGTCTCCGAAACTCCTAATCATGAGAATTCTCAACATGTTCAACATGTCGAAAAATCTCATGTATGCAACAAGTAGAAATTTAATAATAAAATGAAAAATAGAGATAAAAGTTGGAAATTGTTGAGAACAAGAGAGGAACCAAATTTATACACATAATTTGTAAAAATATGCTGTTTTTGTGAATGATGTTTTTATCACATCCCTGACTGAAGAACGCACGACTGCTTTCAATAGTGGTATAAATATTTACACATTTAACTGTGTGTTGTGGATGTATGTAGGTGGACCATTAGATTCCTGCACATAGTGACTAGTGCAGATAATGTTCGCTTATGCGAGAATTTTCCCTTTAGTTATCCAATATGCTTGTGCACTCTCAAGTATTTTACACTTCAAAGGTGCTTCATTATTTTACAACTTGAGCTCAGCTCACTGTAGGCTGCAATCATAGGAGTGAATAACATTATTCAAGGACTATTATTTGCTGTTTTCAAGCCCCTTCAGCTTAAATAAGATTATTACCTATATTTGACTCAGACTACTTTTGTTTGTATAAAGTTTGAGTAAATGACAATCCAACATTTTAATTCTTTTTAAATTATCACTTGCATATTTTTTCATTAGGTATTTTGATCTACAATTTTTTTATCCAATTTGTAAGCCCTTTCGCATCTATATTTTTTTAAAAACGACATAAGCATTAATATGACGTTTCTTAACATTTATTCATAAGTATTTCGTCATATTGGCAAAAATCAACTTCCAAAGTTAGATTTTTTTCGTTTGATAAAAAAGTGGACGTGGATAAGTTTCATAGAATTTTTATTTATAAATAAGTAATTTATTTTTATTTAAAGAATTTATGAAAATTTTCTGTATATTTTAATAATTTTTTTATGGAAGTTGTTTATCACTTAAATGCTCCACTACATACTTAATATGAACTTTTTTGAATAAATCACTTACTTGCAGTACAAGTGTGATTTTAAAAGGCATTTAATTAAAATAAAAAATACCTGAAAAACTCAATCATCAACTGAATCAAAATTTCATAATAATTCTGCGAGGCATAAAGTTTTCTTTTTACTTTATTCATTTGGATGTGAAAGAGTTGTATGTAGATACTTTCCCCCGTCGAAATGCATAAAAATCCCCTGAATACTTCTTAGTGGGTACGTTATTATTTTTTCTTAGAACATTCAATACGACGCGACGGTGATGTTTTATTTTTTTCTATTATTAAAAAAAAACGATAAAGAAAACCAACCCTTGTCTTATTTGAAATTTGTATTTAATGTTTCACACAGCTGTTTAATTAAATCCGGAAAACCATCCCATTTATTTTCTATACGCACATGGCTGTTTTCAACCTAATTTCATTATTATTATTCCCAAAAAAAAAACTACCCCCATTCTTTTAATCTCTTGCCTGCGGTCATTTCGGCCCAACATTTTTCACAACGAGTTGTCTTCTGTAAGAGATTCCTCCTATAAAGCGACCGCGGTCTAATGAATTCCCCTTCAAATGTTTTATTCGTTTAAATTAATTAAATACACTCATGCTAAGCCATAGGATTTACCGCCGGTTCAACGGTTATGTGTTAATTAGAAATGAATATTTTTTAACTAAAAATTTGGCTACAATTCACATCAAATTCAAAGAGATTTTTCAGTTTCCATGGTTGAAAAAACAATTGAATTTTCGCAATATTGAAACAAAATATCTTCATACTCACATAAGCGACCGTGGAGTCTATTTAATCTATTCAAGAAAGACGAAAGTGCTTGTGATCCATTAAATTGTGTGTGCAGCTTTCTTTAAAATTCATTATAATAAACTTGGAGTGGTTTTAATTTACCACCCCCCCCCCCCCTACTCAAATAACGGATAATCAAGTAAAATCCAAAGTACAATTTGTAAGCGAGTGTTAACTAATTCAGACAATCTCGCGCCTCTTTTATAAAAATGCATACATGTGATATTCTCACTAGACCCACTCTCCTTTTATGATTATCGTTAAATTTTCTGATCTCCCACCGCTGTGAGGGCTCCTTTTTCAGTTTATCAATATGACAGTATGTAACAATTTGTATGATTTGTTTTATTTTGAATGGAAGTGACACTAAAAAAGCGTGTAAATTTAGGCCTTTCTTTATTTATTTCCATTTCATTACTTTCCTTTGCCTACACTTCTCCTTATATCAGTCAAACATCTGATTATATTGCTACTTACTAGAGCAACTGTTTATATTCCGTTAAAAAAAAAGGCAAACTTTTTCGTTTAGCTCTGAATAAAACTTTTTCGCTTTATCTTCGTTTGAGAGTCTCACCCCGGCTTCCCTATCTCTTCCCTTCAAATGAGCGTCCGTACATTCAGAACTAAACTGCTAGACTGGAGGTATAATGCCAATGTCGCCGTGTACTCACTACTTTTCCTAACTTTGTTTTTTTTTAATTCCTTCTTTTTAACAAAATTTTCAACTGTTTTTTTTAAAACCAGTGTAGGTAGGTACTTTTATTTTATAAACCAGAGATCATCCGTCACCATGTAACGGATTTCTCCGCCCGTTTTAACTATTACACTCACGAGGCGTATATGATTACTGTAGGTATGACAAAGGTTGACAACAGTTCTGACACGGTACCAGGTTATGCATGTGTGTCCGCTCGTTTCAAACAACAGAAATCACCCTCCACTATAAAGATGTGTGTGTGGCCGGCAAGAAATTTTTCAAGTAGGCGGCATCAGTCAAGGTCGTCAAGGATCAGTAAGTCAGTGACCATTTTAATAAAGATAATGCTATTTTTCTGATGTTACTTTTTTTTAATCAGCTTTTTCGGAATTCATCCATTTTCAGTGTGGGAAAGTAAAACGAAAATTCGGACGAAAACACGTTAAGCTGAGGCTAGATACATGGTAGAGGTTCGGGAGGAGATTTTAATATAAGACCGTTGTAAGGTTTATTAGCAGGAAATAAAGGTCGGAAAAAAGAATTACGTCTAAAGGTTATAAATAAGGCAATCCTTGTCTACATTACCTAGTTAAGGGAGGAGAGGAAGGGAGGCGCGCTCTTAATTTAGCACACCAAGATATTTCCACAAAACAATGCTTCCTAATACAGCTGAAATTTTTTCATTATACCTATAAGTATTTGCTTCAGATATAACAACAACACCAATTAATTATACGCTAAATTATCGTAGAGTTAATTAGACGCCAATATAGGTACCTGTATATTTTTTTTATTTTATTATCGTCCTTCTTTACTATCTGTATCTGTACTAATTTTAATGCCTTTTTTCTATCAAGCAAAATTCATCAAAGGTTATATACAGAATTTTGAAGCCAATATGGAAACATAACGGTTCAATCCTTTATTTCACCATTTTTTAATTATTGGAAACTATTGGGGCTGACGACACTACGCCAAAAGTGGTTAGTTTAGACGGTTTATCGTTTACTTTCAATACTATATAGTTTCGAATATTGAATTGTCATTCTGCAAAAAACAACTATCTGCAATTAAATATGTACCTACGATAAAGTCATCGAAAATCCGCGATCATTAAAGATTGTAGAACTAATATTACCAATTTCAGGAGCAAGGTTAACTAGGAAGGTCTTCAAAGTTTTCCTGTAGAGTTATCATGCCATTTCGATGAAGCTCTGGTGCGTAGGTACTTAAAATCCACATATTTTATCAACAACGCCACTGATACATAGTTCATACTCCGTAAAAGTTATGTGAAGTGTCAAAACATTGAAAACTTAAAATCAAATTTGAAAGCATATTGTAACCAAAAAGATCCATTCAATTAGTTAGGATAGAAATAAATAATTGTCACTTTGATAAGGAAGTAGCAAGCAAGGGCTAGATTTTCTGCGCACTTACATAGTAGTATAGATTGGTGTTTTGGAAACTGTGTCGGGTGTTGTGGTCTCTCTAAGACATGGTCTCTAAAGCAGTCAGTCGTTGGGGCGCTGACGTTATTTATTGTGGGATAACAACGTGTCTGAAATATAGAGGCCGCCTGCTGCTGCCCGTTGTGTCATTAAACAACCAGTGAATGGGATGAGACTGACACCGTTTTTTGTCACCGCCTTTCTCTTCCCCGAACTCGTTTACAACGCAGCCTTTTCTATTTCTCCAAAGGAAATTTACACAATAGTCCTCCCAGGTTACAATTTAGCAAACAAAACCTGAAGGTGCTTTTTTTTAATACACCGAGTAATTTATTTGATAATAAATGACAGTGGGATCCCCCAAACCCAAATATAATTTGAAAAAAAAAAAACAATACTCTTTATAACTTTTATGTAACGTTTTAACTTTGTAAGCTCTTTAAAATCAAACCCATGAATGATAAATGCAATAGCATATGTAGGTATGATCTTTTATAAATGTTATTTCTCTGATTCTATATTGTGAAAACCTTCAAAATTCTGGTTTGAAAAAGGAAAAATAAAAATTCGCTAAAATTAGTCGAAACTAGGTATTTGATTAAAAATTCTTTAAATTTTAGGTATAGATTGTTTTGAAAAAAAAAATAAAAGGAAACAAATTTTCAGTTTTTATTCAAACCTTAGCATTTTAGAATGGTTGCTTATGCAAACACTTATCGTGAATTGAAAAAAAAATTATGAAAAATATAAAGAGTAGATAATTACTGGTATTCTCAAATTCACGTTCCAACTCAACGCAAGAAGCTCTTGCTTAGAACTTAATTGATTGCCAGTAGTTACGTAACTAATGTATTATAACAGAATACAGAAATGTCAAAAGTCTCAATAAAAGTTGGATACGACGCAACTCAATCGTCTGTTTTTCATTTCAGAATAGCCGTCATTACATTAGAAATGTTGTAATAATACTTATCTTACTTTTTACTTATGCAAATACTTGAATTATTAAAATGTAAAGAGAAGATATTACATTATTACAAATTCTGGAATCTTACTTTATTACCGACGGGTGAAAATAATTTTAACAATGAAAAAGGACCAATTTAATATGAATGATTTGATTCTACCAAGAATGCAATTGCGCTAATAAATCTAACTTCAACACGCTTTAAATCTCAAAATGTTTAGGCGGAAACAAATCGTTCCGTTCAGATTTTCACTTGTCACATATTTTCGGCCCCTGTCCCACTGTTCCAGACTTAGTTGGGGTTTCGCGTGTCAGTGGCCCGTTAGGTACTCGCCGGGAGTCTATTAAATATTCACACTCCTTCATACCTTTATAAATTCAGCTACAGGGAGTACATTATGGTTAACCGAGGGTTACAACTCCTTGTAGAAGTTTTATAACTGGCGGCGGTATCAACCTACCCTGGTGTTGTCGTAGTCATTACTATAAAACATTCCACATCCTTCTTTGTCCTTTTTAGATTGGTGTATCTGTTGTTCTCAGATCTTTGTTCAGTTGTCCTTGTGTCGCTAAAATTATGATAAATATTGCTTTTCCTAGACTTTTATCCACCGAAAACTTTTTTTTATTAAAATATCATTCAAATGGTCATTTTTTTGGACAATGTACAATGTATTCATGTTTTTGGAATTCTCAATCATGTTTGACCCCATTGCTCGGTGTTTCTTTGCTCACCTTTCAGTGTTGTTAAAGCCAATATTTCATTATTATTGTTATTTTTTTTGTAAGTAGTTATTAATGAATTTATCTTGATTTCGTACGTACATTTTTGAAGTGTGATGAAATAGCTTTCTGTAATTTCATGCCAAGCGTTAAGTACTTGGACTTTCTCCCAGCAAATTGGCTAATTATTTTCCATAGATCATTCTTGCCGCTTATTTTGCTGAAATCAAGACTCTTCTTCTACTTCAGTTAGAACTGCGTCCTGTCTTCATTCGGATCATCATTTTCCGAAATTCCGGAAGCGGAATTCCACTGTACAGCTGCTCCTTCACCTCTCAAGTAAGTGGTTTACCTGGAGGTCATCTGCCAGTTGGTATATGTAACAGTCTTTTTTTTAAATTTGATTTTTAACCTCCACCCGAGTTCAAATAATATTCAACTCATCCTCAAGCCCTACTTTAACATTTAGGTATATACCTACAAAGTCTTACTTTGTGTGATGTTTTGAATCGCAACATCTGTTTAATCATAAATAAAAAAGGATCAGAAAAACACAAGCTAATATTATTATTCTTCTCATGGAAGCAGAGATTGGATATTTTAAATAAAAGTGCCAGTACAACTCAACAAACTGTAAGCGGTAATTATAAAACATTTCATAATAAATGTTCTTAACTTTTAATGGGTCGTTTAATTTTGTTTGAAAATTTTCTCCTAACATACTTCATTTTAATTATTTATTTCATTTTGAAAACTTTTTTATGTATTCGCGTATTATTTAAGTATTTTAACGTATTTACCCGTCAATATAAATTACCTCTTGATGAGTAACACAACACCCAAAAAGACATTCGAAAAGTTCGTCAATCTTTATAACTGAACATTATGAGATATTTTCAACTTAACGTGTTTCACTGCATATATTATACTGCTCTTAGTTTTGAAAATTATTTGACGAGTACCATAATAGTAATTATTAAATGTTATACCCGACGAATATAGACATCTTTCTTATTTATTTGCTAAGTCAAAAAGCAACCCTAACACACGAAGTATGCTTCCTTTGAATTTTGTACCTCAAGGTCGTAAATCAAATAAAAATCAAATTGGTATGGAAGTTATTGTTGTGACAAAGATGAAAGTAAATATATTAGAGATGATTTAGGTATGTAGAAAGAATGGTTGCAAACTCAATGACAAAGAGAATTTATAAGGCTGAAAGGAAAGGTAGGTATGTATTATCTAAGCATTGCTGAATAATCTGTCAGTTTTATATCATCATTGTGGCTGCATCACCCAATAATGAGTGCAAGCCAACAATTAAAAAAATAAGTTCCAAAAAGGTTTACATATGAGGAGTGGTCGATCGAGAATGACGTGGATCGAGCATTTCGATTCCGTCCTTAAGGAAGACCAGACCAGAGAGGTTGTATGAGAAATAGTATGTCGGTGGAAATAGTGAAAGAAGTTTGCTTGCATAAAAAATAGTGAAGGTCCGTTCTCTTTGCCTACACCAGACAGGACACGGCGTGATGGATAAAAAAAAGTTTCACTCCCCTAGATCCTCTTTCTGAATGTATGAGACTGAATGACTCTGAGTAAAAAAAAACTTATAATCAAGAAGAAGTTATAAAACTGTCTTCGTTGTTGGCCCTACAAAAAAGCATGCAGATGGACTCTTTCTGCAGGACGATGTTTCCACTATCACCTAAATCATTGTTCTCATGCATTCAACTGTAGAACCTTTAGAACTAAGAGTTCATATTCGCCATCTTCATCAAAGGCATAAATTTTGTTGATGAATTTTGAAAAAGATTTCAATGAATTTACCAAGCGAAAAAAACGTTGTCTCGTCTGAAACGCAATTGCTTTAATATAATAGGTACATGACTATATAAAAGCTCATTTGGATTAACAGGGTAGTGGGAGAACTTATGGCATTAGTTCTCTAATTAGAAGGCATTCTTTTTATTTACGAGCTAAAATAATGTGTCTAAATTACATAGGGAGACGTCGCGTTATTTTTACTCACGAAGAAATGTCATTATAGGTGGCCACTTCAATATTAAGTTACACTCAGTGTATTAAAATCTATGGATAGTTTACTGTACTACTACACTACTTAAGGGTGTGCGTACTTACTTTTATTCTAGACAAAAATGTCACCTTGATTAAGTAGAATGTATTTTATCATGTATTTATCAATTGAATCAGTATGTTTAAATGTATAGCCTTTAAGGCTACACTTCAAAGCATATGCAGTAATGCAGTAATCATTATTTTGTATCTACTACGTTGTTCCCAAAACCCATATCTTTCCTTTTATTCTTCTTTTTATGTACCACCTGGTCCGAGCGTTAGAATAACTCACAATTTAAATAAAGCATTCCCGTCCTGTGCGGCACGAAACACTTCCTCAATATTTGTGATTCCTGTCTTCTCACAAATATAACGTTGCCAGGATATCTGCCGTTGGCCCACCCCACTTCGACCCTATTTTTTTCAACTCTATTTTTTTTTCTTAATTTTCAAGCGCATAAAAAAATATTTATCTGCTGTAGGTACATGACCCACATGGCAGTACTTTCGGACCTTGATAATTGTCAGCAACTCTATAAACCCTAGCCCTTTGCAGAACTCTTGTACAGTTGACCATGTGTGCCCGTACATACACTTCCAGTCGGTACATGGCACTTAAGGCAATAGTAGACACCGCTAGAACTAAAATTTACTAACTTTTAATCCGTGTTTAATCCCATTGTAGGGCATGTGGCTCTACAGCTTCATCCTAGCTTATCACATCTCCAGTGTTTGCTTGGATGTTAATGTTGGCCTGTCTCTTCTTCTTGTCCCATCCGGATTGAAGAAACGGTTTGGCATTCAAGACTCTCGGGGAACATGCGGAGAATATGGTTAAGCCAACTCAATCTACGGTTCTGGATAACTAAATTGATTAGCTGTTGTGCTGTTTTGGCGCGCACGGTCTCATAGTGGTAGGGTAAGGTTGCGTTAGTCGTACCACGGCCTAAGTCGTACTCCCTCAATATCTTTCCTAATAGTTATAAAATGCACAATCTAGTGACGTCAAGCTGAACTATTTAGTTGAGTGAGCGAACGTAAACTACTGGACGGCCGGCTGTCATCGTGAAGCAAAAATATTGAAAAAGTAAGTTTTTTGTACAGTCTTCATTAAATTTCTTGACTCATTCGTAGTCTTTTTATGGCAGGCATGTGATCCCTACCCATATTCTTTGTTAACGTCTATTTGTAAGACTTATCTGGCAATAGTTTACGCATATTCAAAGGGTAGAACATTTTTAGGTTATGTCAGTGGTTTTAGTTTTAAACATAGAACACCTTGCTGCTTAAGTCGTACCTGTGCAAAATTCCTTACTCGTACCGGTACGACTTAAGTATTAAGAAAATTGTTTAATAATTTACCTAACTTTTTATCAGGTAATACCTAAATATGGCGAAAAAAGTACAATACTTGGAAGCAGGAGGATATAAACAAAGCTTTGTAGAAACATCGGAATGGAGAAAATGGATTTAATGAAGCCTGTAGAAAATTTAATATAGGTACCGAAGCCTCTACGACGAAATTTGAATTTTTTTGATAAATAAATAAATCAAATTAGGAAGACCTAATGATATGTTACCAGACATGGAAGAGATATTAGCACAATATTTGTTGAATTTAGAATCTTTTTTAATCTCATTTTTTTTTATTTTATATTTTCTACATTTTATTTACTTAGTAATTAGGTTTGACCACAAAAAATTGTTTTAAGTTGATCTCAGACCGAATTTAGTTTAGTGTTTTTTAAGATATTCATTTGATTTCTGGTTATTAATTACTTTTCTATAGTTTATTATGTTTTCAATAAATTATATTTTCTAAGTACCTACGACTAAGGTGGTACGAATTAGGCGACTAGGCGCCTTAATCGTACCGAAGGTATATTTTTGAAAAACGTTAAAATACCTATTTTGATAAACGAATTTCAAGTTTCTATGATTGTTGATTAAAAGGCAACAAAATAAAGGTTTAATAGATGCAGATGATTTTGTTTTATTTTAATTGTACTGAATATTACAGTATTATTTCCTTAGGGGGTACGACATAAGCAACCTTACCCTACCATCTAACCCCCAAAATCTTTCGCGAAAATTTGTACTCAACACTAAGGACCTCGACAAAAGAAGAGAAGAAAAATCTCGACAAAAAAGCTCCGGAATAAGTAAACTACGTTTATGGTAACCGGTAGATAATACGCTAAATGGTGCAAGAATTTATGACAGAAGGTAACGTCAAACAGGGAAACTAAGAGGACGATGGCCCTTCACGGTAACCCTCTGATACTCTTAAAAAAGAACAAGAGTTGTATAAAATTATAATATTCTTTTACAAAAATAATAATGCTGTAGTAATTTGTACCTATGCAGTCTTTTCATCCATACTGAATCATGTTTCAGTTTTGAACATATTAATATTATGATTTACGGTTTCCCATTATTTGTGCCAATAATACATTTTATTTGTACAAAACCGTTATTATAAAATGCCCAACCACAACGAAGTATTATAGTATAACATAATATGAATAACAGAACTGTCTACCTGCCTTTAATAACATAACATACAACCTATTCCACAAGTCAAAACGTCCACACATAATATTATATTGTGTACCTTCAACATACCTACATGGGAAGTGGTTTTTATTTCGTTAATTGATTGAACTTCACTACTCAAATATTAAAATAATAACTACGAACTTTTTTTCAATAGTCCCACTTCATAGCGAATTTTCGCATTTCGATTTTTGAAAATTAATTAACACTGGGATTTAAAGAATATTTGAAAACATTTAATTAATAACTGGTTTTATAAAAATATTTGATACTTATGCAAATAAAAATAATATTTGCATAGGATTATAATAATTGATTCCATGAAAAGGTACGAAGTACTCATCTTAATCAAGCCCCTCTGTAGCTTATACTTTTCATATGGGTGGTATTAATATGTAAACTACAATATGTTCCTCATTTGAGGGACTTAAAAGTACCTGCTGATCCAGAAGTGTAAGAGTTGGGATGCTTGTTGCCAACCAATCTCAATGTCGGTCGATCGTGTTTGAAATTATCGAGCCGTCAGAATGCTTAATTGCTAACTAGTAAACTTTTACGTGTTTTAAGTGTTACCGTTTATAGAAAGTGGTTGGTAGACTGGCGGTTACAGCGCCGGCTTTCGTACTGTTTGGTGCGGACGTCGTGGTTCGATCCCAGGTGCCGACGATCTTCCTCTTTCACGACACAAACTTTAAGTAGCTTACTGTAAAAGAGTCAAGGAGTGTATTTGTGTTCACTTTGAGTGAGCACAGATTCATTTTTTAAAAAATCCAAATTAATCCAACTGTCGATTTGTTGAAGAGAAATTATTTCTCGAGACAGATCGGCAGTATCAAGCCAAGATACGTGAGATTTGTATGGCCAGGTCTTGATTTTAAACGGTTTTTTCAAACTTTGACGACAAAAAACACCAACTTAGAGGCTTCGCAGCATATATCTATAATAATAAAGGAAAGTGCCTGACTGACTGACTGATTGACTGACTGATTGACTGACTGACTGACTCATCAACGCACAGCCCAAACGGCTAATCGTAGAGAAGTGAAATTTGGAAATCAGGTAGGTCTCAATACAAAACCTTCCACTAAGAAAGGATTTTTGGAAATTCCACCCCTAAGGGGGTGAAAATAAGGGTTGAATGTTTTTCAAAGTATGCGAATATCTCGGAAACTAGACATGGTACGAACTTGAGATTTGGCATATAAATTCTTCTATAGAAATGAGTGTTAGCGTATTTGGCAATTTTTCCAAAATTTAACTAAAAGGGACGAAAAAGGGCACATATAAAAAGGGATGATTTTTAAGTGCCTCCTAAAAAGTTTAATACTGGTTTTATCGAAATTTCAAAAAAATGATTTCTTCAGAAAGAGTCAAATTATACTATTTCGTTTTCAAAAGATATCATTAATTAGAGAGTAGGGGGTGAGGGGCACTTTTCCAACGTGTATATGTGTGTATCCGTCCCCTCTTTATAACTTTTGATTCGCTTGATGCACAGATCCTAAAATTTCAGAAACTATTGAATACTTTAAGCATACAAAATTTTTATACTCAGAATTTTGAATTTTTTTTTCAGTCAGGGGTTATCAACCTTTGAATTTTTATTTAATTTTTCCATATCGATGCCTCAGTTTCATACAGATACATCTCCAAATGTTGCTCAAACTGTTTGACAATCTTGTATGTACGATTAAAGCTACTAAACATGGAGTCCATGCATATTTTTTTATTGAATTATATAAATATTTATATAGTTAAGTAATTCAATTAAAAAAATATTCATGGACTCAATGTTTAGTAGCTTTAATTGTACATAAAAGATTGTCAAACAGTTTGGGCAACATTTGGAGATGTATCTGTATGAAACTGAGGCATCGATATATCTCGAAAACCATAAAATCTAGAACCCTAAAATTGTGTATGTATATAGAAAAATACAATATCTAAAATATAATTTAATGAAGAAGTTCCAGGATTTCTCAAACTTTTTTTATAAAGAAAAATATTTTTTTTTATGACAAATTTACGAGTTTTAGTGCCTATATTTCAGAATTTTATAAAAATATCGAAAAACGCCGAAACGCTACAACTAGATAATTTATTTTTCTATAAAAAATAGATACATCATAGCAGTACATCTCACACTTTTCTTAACAATTTTTGTAAAAAATTAATTTATTGACGACATCGTTTCATACAATAAACATACATACACCGCGAGCTGGTCCGGTGCAGCGTGTATGAATATATACGTAGGTAGGTATACCCAACCCAACCTACTTTCTCCAATACACGTGACGAAACTATTGCGTAATCTATAATAATAATAATATAGTTTTGAACTAGCCGACCCGTCAAACTTCGTCCCGCCTTGGAATATAAATAATATGTTCGAGATTTTATGTATAACTTTAAGTTGATTTCAGTTTAAAGTTATTTAACACAGACGACGACGTGGTCCTTATATTATTGAATTTGAATTAGTATAATGATACAATTCATTATTACCTTTTTAACTACTGTAACCGCTGCATCTGTTATAAAACATATCATTATATTATTTACTATAAGCATTCCGTGAATCGTATCATTCATCAAACAACTGATTCCTGTCAAACGCCTGATTTAATTACAAAATTAGAAAAAATCTAATAATAATATGGAAGTTTTATTTTTATTCCGTGCAACTTTTTTCTTTCATAAGACCCTTCAGACAAAAGCAAACACGACAAAAAAATGGGTGATATAAGTTCAGCTGTTCTCATAGGGTAAGAAACACGTAGAATGCCGATTCTGACTAGCGCCAACCGGCGCAAAGAATGTTACTATGCATTTGAATGGGGAAACCCACAGAAAAAGCAGGAACCCGCTTCCCGAGATGCCCATTTAAATGCATGGAAACCATAGACAACAATCTTTGAGCTGGTCGGCGCGGATCGTAATCGGCTTTCAACGTGTTCTCACCCATACGATGACCGCGCAAATTAGCGTTCCATTTTTATATAAGAGATAAATAATACACTTTCCGTGAATTCAGACAAACACTTTACGTACCTACCTACTTCAATATATTTTTCGTACCATGCATCCTGTACAGCGATTCTGAATTGTTTTTTTTTTTACGATCGACATTAAAATCATTATGTAGGTACCTACCTATTTTAGTAATTTATTATCTCTACTAAAATAATTTACGGTAAGTTCACGAAAAGAATCTGGATTGTATTGCAATTCTTTATGTCTTGATCTGTCAAAATATTTGAAGCCATTTCATAAAAACACTAGCAAAAAAAAAACTATGTGAATAATCTTGCTTTGAATTTATTTCGTAAACCATGAATAGCAAGTTGATATAATATTATGTTGAAAAAAGGTAAATAGTATTATGAAGTCAATAGGTAAATTATTTTATATCAAATGTAGTAAAAGTGCAAAATATTAAATTTTAAAATTATCTACAAAATCCTCACATCATTTTAGGATAGATCGTAAATAATTGTTTTGAAAACACTGGCAAGTCAATGACCATATCATTTCGTCACTGTATAGTGCGAAAAAATTAACTGTCCACTGGAACGTATAAAAAATAGAGACGAAAGGGATAGCAGTTAGCCGGATATTATGACCTCCTCACACACCATTTCCAGATCCCTCAGCTCTGCTTCGAAGGAACAGAACACGAGGAAGACCCTCTCGGTATGAGAAGATATTCTTTATCTTCGGAACCCTTGCGGGAGGAAGAAAAGCGCTCCCCTTAAAATATCGGTGTTTTTATTTTCAAAAATTTATAAAATTCGTAGAATGCTAAAGAAGTCCTTACTAGAGCCCGGCCAGTGCGTAAATTACCATGGGTACAACGCATGAATTATGCTTACGTAGGCGGTATAAACAAATTGGACTGACTCCGTTGCCGGAACGTTATTGTTCCAAAAATCGCGGAAACTATCTGCATCTTCAGCCAGGATGATATATGACGAAACGTTGTTTTATTAAACTTCCCTTACTTACGAAGACCAGCAAAGCTGCTATTTTCCTCTATATAGTCGAATAGTCTATATAACGAAATATTATATAGAATTACTCTCCATAATTTACCTTATGCTTGATAATCAATTTTCTAAGTTGTAGAATTTATTTTGTGATTATAAGGTGTATTTCTTAAGTGATACTTTAATAAACAAATCAATGAGTTATCCAAACATGCCTCTTTTTACTATCCGGTATCCGGCAGGATATTATTTACGCCGCCGGATAGACCGGATATCGGATAGTTGCCGATATCCGTTTCATCTAATAAAAAATATAAACAGTGGACAGTTAATTTTCTTCCTACTCTACATTGTCGAAAATTCGTTTATAGTCGAACGCCAATTACTTATACCATTAGAATACTGAGGTTGACCACCTCACTTCCTTATACCTCAACCGGTTAGAAAAGGCACAATGAGCCTCGGACGACTTCGAGCGCAATGGAGAGTTCTTTATGCCTAACCTATTCTCCTGAGTGGGTCCAAGGCCTCCCGTATTATGGGGTGGTTTGGGGGGAACCGCCACGGGCTTGATCTGTGTGCGGCTGGCTTTTTGGCAATCGGGCTAGGGTTTGGCTTAGTGCGGATCGGGTTTGCTGCAGTTTAGTTTCCTCCGGGCTGGTTTGCGGTGAGCGGGGGGGCTTAAAAGGGAGAATATTACGTTATCATAAAAATGGAGACCTACTTTACGTGGTCATCGCATCACGCCTGGAGGCCAAGTCGAAATATTAACGACAGCTCCAACGTTAACAATTTGTTGTTATTTCCATAGAGATAACGTAAAAACTGTTGTTCAACGTGCGTTAAACAATGTTGTTCCAAATTCCGAGTCAAAAAAATAATTCTGTCAGTTATTCAAAATTAACGTTAAACGTTACCTCAAAATCTTTGGAAGTATTACGACGCTGCTATTATATTGAAGACGAAACGCATTTTTTTTGTTTGGAAACCATTTTCAATTTGGTTAACGTTAACGTTCGGAACGTTAACAGTTTTCACGTTTAACGTTATTTATTTCGACCTGAACGGCTGGACCGATATCATTTATTCTTTTTATGTCGTGTTTGCTCAGGATAAGATATTTATGAACTAAATTTCGAACCTACGACCAGACAAACAACAACAAATCAACGTGAAAGATATAAATTGAAATGTTAAAAAAACGTCTGTAGCTTGAAAAATGCCCAAAGCAGATAGAAATAAGTGTTTTAAAGATCACTAATTTCATTGCTTTTCGAGACCTGAATATTTTTCTATTCATATCCAGCAATATAAAAATTGATTTCAAATAACGTCATTTGATGGAATAAAAGTTATTCGAGTTATTTTTTGGGGTTCTCATAGAACAATGTCAGTCAAGTTAGCGAAATTTTTAAGTTCGCGAAGCGTAAGTATAAGAAGCACATATTTTTTAAATACAGATTAATAACGACAAATATAAATAAAAATATAGTAATTTAATGGAAATTTTAGAATATATATTTAAAAAAAGAAATGTTGATGATGTTTCTTATTATTATTAATATAATTAATTCTGCATTGTTTAGGAAGAGAAAGCAAATAATACAGTAACACGTGAGCGAAGCCACGGGTATTTAGCTAGTGTTCCATATATGGATTTACTCAGAATTCGGAGGAGAACATTTACTTGTATGTGTGTGTGTCTGTCTGTCAGGGTGTGTGTGATGCACATATCTTAAATTTTCAGAAAATATTATAATATGCTTTAATTCTAAAAAACTTGTATACTCAGAATTTTGAAATTTTCTTTCAGTCAGGGGTAATCAACCTTTGAATTTTCACTTATTTTTTTCATATATCTCGAAAACTATAAAAGCTAGAACCCTAAAAATATGTATGTATATAGATAAATACAATATCTCAAATTAAATTAAATGAAAAAGTTCCAGGATTTCTCAAACTTTTTTTATAAAGAAAAATATTGGTTTTTATGACAAATTTACGAGTTTCAGTGCCTATATTTCAGAATTTAATAAAAATATCGAAAAACGCCGAAACACACCAACTAGATAATTTAATTTTCTATAAAAAATAAGTTCATTATAGCAGTAAGTACGTCTTAAACTTTTCTTAAGACTTTTTGTAAAAATTTAATCCATTGACGACATCATTTCATACAATAAACATACCCACTCAGACCATCGACAGTTGGATCTCATGTTTACATGCAACTAGTCTGATTAGGTACTCTCAAACACCGATGTCTGCAACGTTAAAAAACATGTATAATGTTATCAAGTAAATTTTTTTCACAAATCACTCTTTGAGGGTGGAATGCCTAATTAATAAAAAAAAATTTAATTTAAAAATTATGCTTTCCTGAAATACATTATTATATAAAAAAGAACATTTCTTAATAATTATAAAAATAGGTTTTTTTTTTACTTAATTACCAAGCATTCAAGATTACCTACACTTTGTTGTAAACTTAACTCACAGCGGACTTATTGAATGTTGGTATGAACCATTAAAAGCTGAAACCGTGAAATTTTCGTTGTCCATTTTCTGCCCTTATAAAAGGAAACAACAACAATAACAACTTCTCTTTCTATCGAATCCAATATCAAACATTTCTCATTTCGACATCTATCGCGGGGCTTTCAACTGCTTTCTCCCAATACGAACCTGAAACGAAATAGATTTATAGCTTTTAATTAAATATAAGAAATAAATTTAAACGTCGAAACATCCAGTGGAAGGTTCAGGCTGCTGTTAATTGTCCTTTCATTTCAATTATTATTATTTGTTATTATTTAGACATAAAGGAATCGAGTGTATTTAGTGAGATTTATGGGCCTCGCTCCAGAACAATTTCGTCTACTGAATTTGTTATTCATTACTCTTTTTACGGCTTCGCGCGCCATGTGTACCAGCCAGCTAGCTACTACCTATTTTATGTGCTTTTTTCATTTCGTTTTTTTTTTCGCCCATGAGCTGCGGTTCTAATGATTCTGATCCTAATGGTTTCAAAAAATAATTGAAAAAAATAAATTCCTTTTTTTTCTCTCTATACAGTTTATTACAGCTTATTGCGAATTTGGTGGTCACCTATATACCTACTACCGCAATCTCTGCTACTTTTTGAGAAGGTAATAAAAGAATTTTAAACTCCTTAATGTACTTCTTTTTCTAAGCCCTTAATCTGATATTAATACTCATTTTCGCCTTGGAATAAAAATTGGTACTGATGTCAGGCTGATAACATTTTTACTTCTTTTTTTTTAATGAATCTGTGCTTACTCAAAGTGAACGCAAATACACTATTTTGTCTGTCTTACAGTAAGCTACTTAAAACTTGTCTTGTATGAAAGAGGAAAATAGTCTGCATCTGATGGGATCGAACCCACGACCAGTAGAAAAGTCGGCGTCGTAGCCGACCATCCATCATTCTTCAATAGGTACAAAACAAAACAAAAATCAACAGTAGGTACAAAACATAATTGAGTATTATTTTACGTTAACTTAAACATTTCATGATATCCATTGATGGTCACCAGGTCTCCCGGGTGGATAAATAATTCAAATACCACCACCACTGGCGTCCTCGGGGTTGGGCGTCCGATACTTATCGGTATGACAAGTGGCGTTTTTAAGAACATGACCAATGACCATGATATGGATATGAAATCGTCAGCGTTTAGTGTAGAGTTTAGAGAGAGTTAGTATTAAACTAGATACGAGTAGCTAACATTTCAAATCTACATATTATATCAGTTTGATGCGTGTATTACTCATTCTTCTTTATGGATGAATCCTGACCCTTCAAGGCAGAGCTGAGGGATCTTGATATGGTATAGAGAAGGTAATCGAAACTGCGCTAGATGGAACGCAGTAGGAAGCTCATGTTGCCTTTCTATGCCCCTCAATGGGGACAAAAGAGGAATAATTGATTGATTTAAGTGCTAAAGTTATAAAAGTATCTACAGCACATGTGCTTAAATGTCATTAAAATTATACTACAGAAGTATTCGTTCAGTTTTTCTTTCTGGACCAACCCTCTTAATACATATAATTATATGATAATATAACACTTTTCTATACAAAGGTGTCAGTATAGCCGGCGAAACTTATTGCATAATGGCAATTTTTTCCAGTCAACCGGTCCCGTCCAATCTGGAACACTCGTAATTAATCAAATGAAAATGAAAAAAATAGAATACTAGAACGATAATTATTTTATCGATATCTTACAGCAAAAACTATTTATATAAGTATAAAAAAGACTTGCTCAATGGAAGTACCCATATGTTTAAAGGCCACGAAAAAAATAAAATAAGATCCGTTTAGTGAAATCAGATCGAAAATATTATAATGAAAAATGTCCTGCGCGATTTAGATTGATATCTTTTTGATTATATTCTAAGGATTTAATATCAATCCGAAATCATGATTCTTTGTTATAAATAATCACGTCAACTCTGAAAGTCTGTTTATGACACGATATTCAAGGGAAGCCACATAAAGCTTAATTAAAAATAAGTTTTAGTGCCCCTATTTTATTACTGACTTTTGCTGAAATAAAATTGTATGAACCTTTCAATAAAAATATGATTCCATCCAGTTAGGGGTTCTCATGAATAAAAATAGAACAGTTAATCCCTCAAAAATACAAAAGTTATAGTTTTTTTTTCACATTGTTTTAATTGGGTTGGAATGATTTAATTTGTCTTTATAGAATTAATTACGTAAACAACGTTCGCTGTGGTAATGATTGAGTCTCCGAAACACCTTATCATGAGAATTCTCGACATGTTCAACATGTCGAAAAATCTCATGTATGCAACAAATAGATATTTAATAATAATTAATGCAAAATAGAGATAAAAGTTGGAAATTATTGAGAACAAGAAAGCAACCAAATTTAAAGACTGCGACTGCTGTCATGTATTTGGCGCCAGGATATGACTATATAAGAATATAAAATAAGAATGAAATTGATAATTCCAACTAAAGAAGGAATTGAAGAGTTACGTATTCAAAATGAAAATAATTTCATTCATTCTTCTTTTGTAGAGCATTGATTGATCTTTTGTAAAGCCCGATGAAGTTGTACCAGCTGTCGGATCATTTTTATGGTCTTTTTTGAAAGCGTCTACCTTTGTTGTGATCTAAGGGATTCTGGAAGTACATTCTAGTACTGTCTCTCTTCGCTGTTTGCTAAATGATCCCAATGGAGACTCTAACCAGCCCAAAAGTTAAAAAAAAGGCCCTAATACCAACAAACCTACCATTTTTTTAGTGGATGACAGAAGGTTCTGACACAGTCACAATATTTCATCAGAAGCTAATCAAATTCAGAAAATGCAGACAAAATATGAGCGGATAAATTAGATTTGGAAAAAAAAAATTATGAGATAAGGAAATGATTACACAACGTAAGGCCAGAAAAACCTTTATAAATTTTCTTCATAATTGCAAAATAAAGAAAAAAATGCTCGATGGCAAAGCCGGCATACTCCAGTCGTTAATATTATATTCGAAAGTCAAACCAACTACTGACCAAGTAATCCAAATGAAATATAATCATGTTTTAATTAAACAAACTGTAACTGTTAGCCAGAAGGAAGTCACTGCTTTGCATGAGAAAAGATAATAAATTCTCAAAGCAAATTCTCAAATAAAGTAAACTATCTGCCGCTGTTTATTAAGCGGGTATAATTTCTTTGTTCTCCTCGGGTGCATAATTGACTCGTTTCAAATTGAAGGCATCACGAACACCTACCTACCTACATAAGGCAGTTGATTAGACGTTGAAAGTTTCTAAAAAAATAACTCCTTCAAATGATGATTCGAGTGGCTCATTATAAACTACAATTGTTAATATTGTGATTAATTAAAAGATTAAAGGGGTCTATTGTGTAAATGTTGTAAGTCACGCCACTAGAGGGGGTGGCGTGTTCTGTATTGTAATCATACGTGGCTTGGCTGTTTGGAAAATAATTAATTCGATATTCACGCATCAATATTAAACAGTGGCTTGTGTGTGAAATGAATTTCAAGTGTCTACTGTGTTTGTCGATTATTATTAAATTTCTTGACACACCTTAAACAATATTATCATGCCCCCATATCATTAACGTGTTTCGAGTGAGCTATGTGAAATTGAGCAACTTTCTAGTTAATCTTTACACTTTATGATTCTATAATATCAGCTAGGTTGTTGATTTTCGTAGTAATATAAAATACTGTGTCACACCATATTTTATAAGCGTTGAACATTTTACATTAGTCTTATAGACTTTATTGCTTTCTTTTGCTTTATCTTAATTTTCGGCTAAAAATTATCTGCTTCGAATATAAAGTCTATATAATTAATTACCTCGTGTTTTCATTAAGTTTTACACATGTATCTAGTATCAACATGTCCTAAAAATGACCCTCATGTTTTTAAATACCTATAAAGCATTCGTTTAGAAAAAAAAAGAAGTAGACACAATGAGTATAAAGGTTAATGTTTCTTTTTCTCAACCTATAAAGCTCACACAAATCCAAACAAAGATATATCTCCTCTCTTTATACCTATATCATGAAATCTTAATTTGAAAACTTGGCCGATTAGCCGGCTAACAAGTCTGGCAAATTACCTGTTTCACTACGTGAGATACTCTTATTCCCCAACACAATAGTCTAACTTCTTGTATGGAGCTACTGTTTCCCTGGGTAGGTTCTCTGATGTAGGCTGCCAACATATATCTAGAAAGGTACAACAGAAATTACGTACGCCAAACTTTCTTCTTCCCACGTCTTGGTACACTTCGACATCGACATTCCTATACTCTTTGACGTTCAACGTGAAATTACAAATATGACACGACCGAAATTGGTTACGTGCTTCATTACTCAAGATTCCTTATTTTCATCTCAATATTGATACATTACGATCCCTTTAATACCATGACAGTGGAGCAACCAGATGGCATATCCTACATTTCTTATCTTTATCTTTAGAAAGGAGTCGGCGAAGCTAAAGAAATTTAATGCATAAAGCAGTTGATGCAATGAATAAGTCGATTGGTTCCAACTTATAAGTTAAATGTACATAGGTATGTATGTGATCAAGCGCTATTTTCGATAGAACTTTCGATAGATAATCACCCCTTACATACTTAAAAAATAATGTATGCTAACTCACATACGACCATCTACCTTACTCTATTCTCTGATAAACGAATTATTCGAATCGAATTCGCAACACATTTGAAAGTTTTATACAAGGTGAAATTTAATAATACAATTTATTAAAGTGAGTGAATTCAATTCTTGACATTCTCCTCAGTTGGGTGTGTGGAATAATAATGATCCCTTCTATGGGTTTTGGTGAGTTAAAAGATTTAGGGAATGAAAAGTAGAATAGTCACTGTTTGTTATATTTCAAATAGCTAATTATTTATCCTAGTTAATTCCGTAGTTAACAAAACAGTCAAGAGTAGAATTTCGTAAAAATTGTTATCCAGTCGATAGGAAATCAATAAATAAAGATGGAAAAAAAATGTTAATGATTCTTCGTCATCTAGAATTTTATAGGATATTGTAATGATATTTGATTCATTTTATATTTTTTTATTAGTACTTTATTGTACATTGGTAGGTATGAGTAACACATAAAATTTCACATAGCAAAGACATCACAGAATAAACATACAGAGGGCGAGCTTACCACAACGAAGTTGCGGTCTCCTACAACTAACCCAATATATGTATTTGGATTCGATATTTGAAAATTAAAACAATGAGATTTTGTTTTTGCCATATTATTGTGTCTTTGAGTTCGATATTTGAAACCATAATAATGAAATTTGATTTCGCTCTCTCCCAATGAGTTCGATAATTCAAAATTTCTTTAATGGAATACTCATTTAAATAATATGTTTTTAGAAAAAACATCAACTACTGGAACAACCTTCCTTTGCTTAGGACTAAGGAGCATTTGGGTGATTGTCCGACTTCAAGAAATTAGTATCGGTGTGTGCCTGAACAGAAATTGCGAATTAACCTGTATTTATAACGCGCATAACAATTTATTCGCTTCGAAAATTGATATTATTGTATGTTTATTAGATACCAATTGATATGAGCTCCGTATCTGTGTCGTTAAGAAAAATCGATAGTTTTCAAGTTGTTTTTATCTGTTAAGATCTTCGGCAGAGTTTCAATGGGGCGCAAGGTAGCTAATTTCCCAGCTTGGCTTGCAGAACAACCACAGCCCCGATACACCCCGCCACACGATCTACGTACCTAATAAAAGCTTATCACTGATATAAATTTCGTAACTTTCAATGGTTATGGATATAGAGAAATCTCTTTAGCCTTACATGATCCGATTTGGTTTGAAGGTAATTCGTATTATGAAATGAAGAAATTTATTGGTATAAAAGAATCATATCGAGGCTTTTAAAATCTGTACCGTAAAATCTGTAAACTCCCTTAAGACCCCACATAGGGGAATAGGGAGGCAACAAGAGCTCTCCATTGCGCTCGATCTTGCGCAACGTTTATGACCTCCTCCCACACCATGTCCAGATTCCTCAGCTCTGCTTCGAAGGAGCGAAACACAGTATGAGTCTTCCTCGTCCTCGGGACCCTGATGGGAGGCAGAACAGCGCTCTCATCGGCCAACTGTCATTCGGCATCCTTCACACATGTCCCAGCCAAGTCCATCTCCTCCACATAATAGTAGAAGCGATGGGCTCACGCTGGGTGCGCCGGCGTATAGCGTCGTTCGTGATGCGGTGGTACCATCTTATACCCAAAATTCTCCTGAGGCACTTCGTTTCGAATGCAGATACTTTGATTATCTTCTTAGACTTAGACTAGAAAAAATGGTGGAAAAATAATGTCATTAAAAATATATGAAAATTACGGGTCACTCGTTATCACGTGGTCGATTTTTACGTTGATTGTCGATTTGACGAGTAAATGATGGCGGAAGTGCAGGTCGTAGGTACCAAAAGTACTTGTCTACAGAATATTTTTTTTGTTTTTCGTGTGAACCTATGTATTTTTAACTAATCAAATACTAAAACAATATAAAGCGCTTATTTGAGACTACTTTTTTTAATAAAATCGGATCACCATTCTGATACCGTGTACAATACACTTTGGTTTTTATTACGCGAACATATCGTAAGTAAGAACCCACTCATTAAGGTCTTATTACATTTTTCCGATAGTTGTACACACTGTTCACCCGCACATACATAAAATACGGGCGTAATTATAAGAAGTTACCTGCCGTTAAAGCGTTTTAATAATTACCGATTAGAGTGATTAAATAATATTGGACCGACCTACTACAGATAAGGCATTGTGTTAGGAATAATTGCACTTCAATCATATTCTTTTTTGTTGTAGTTATTAATAGTATTAATGTAGATACAAAATATAACTTTACTAATTTCCACGTGTAGGTACTTAGGGTGTGAGTCCTGGCACCTGTGACCTGACCAATGTTTTTAGACAGACCAAAATCTTCGCGTTTGATGAAAAATTTTAATGGGAGAGACTGAAGCCACACTTTCTTCCGTCCTTTTTTTTACCCATCACGCCGTTTCCCGAAGGGGGTAGGCACACAAATAAACCTCTTTCGCTTCTTCCAAACGCATAACATTCCGCATACATGCTCTCATATTTCTTTTGCTCCTGACTTGGCCCCCCTCTAAGACTGAACCGATATGATCGGACCATGTCATTCGAGGTCGACCTCGTCTGCGTGCACCCATTTTTTCAGATTTATATATCCTTTTTGTCATTCTTTCCTCGTTCATTCTCTCTACATGCCCAAACCACCTTAATTTATTAACTTTCATTCTAGTCACTACACTAACATCCACTCCACATTCCTTTCTAATATTCTCATTCCTCACCTTATCAATCAGTCTCTTCCCGCATATCCTACGGAGTGATCTCATTTCCACAGCATTCATTCCAACTTCCATATTTTTCGTCCATGTCCATGTTTCACTCCCATACATCATGGATGGTATCAGGATTGCATTGTGCATCAGCTGTTTGGATTTAAGAGATACGTTCTTATTTCTCATCAGAGGTCTTAGTGCTCCTTTTGAAGCAGTACAAAAGGAAATCAGATTGGTGTTTTGACAGGAAGCATTTGAAATTTAGTATTTCATGAGGGATTATGGACCAGGGATATAAACAATGTGCCCCCTCCCCTCACCCCTAATCATAATCTCAGGGGACGGTGATTGTATCCTTAACTATGCACAATAGCTATGCGGAAGACACCTGTTATTGGAACACTGAAGATTCCATGTGTTTGTTACATGTTTTTTTTGTGTTTAAAGTTCAGTGTTCTGTCGGTGACTCTAATAAATAAATAAATAATGATTTCTAAAGATTAAAATACGTGCAAGAGTGGTAAAAATGACATTGCACTGTTGAATCAGCATATCTGACGCAGGGAAATTCAAATCGAGATTCATTTCAAGAATACTGCGACTAGTGTGACGGTTAGTAAATGGAGTGATTATTTTGTTCGTAAAAGCTATTTCTACCTACTGATATTAAATATGTTATTTCATAGATTCAAATATCTATAACATAAAGGAATGTTGGGTTAGTGCGAACACTTATAACTCGAGATCGGCTGAACAGATTCTTCCGATGTTCGATTTATTGGATTCTTATCCACTCCGGATAACAGAATTACTAATAAAATGTTGAAAATGCATTAGAAACAATATAAAATATAATATCAAAGTTAGTATGTATGTAACGGATTTCCTGCGAAGACGACGCTATCTATGAAAATTCTATAACAACAAAATTATTGTTTACCTGACAACCATTGACCTTAAAAATATTGGTAGGTACGCAGATTTGTGATGGAATTTTTTTCGAGCTTTCAGAAATAATTTTTAACATTCAAACATATTTTTGTATGTACCTATTTATTACGTATTCGAAATCAATATTCATAGTAAGGGCTTTCAGAAATAATTTTTTAACATTCAAACATATTTTTGTATATATTTATTACGTATTCGAAATCAATATTCATAGTAAGGGCTACAGGACAACGTCTGTCGGGAAAGCTAGTATGAAATAAAAATATCTATGTTTTATTTTTCAAAAACAAGGTTACCTAATAACAATTTTGTACAAGGTTAATAACTTGTTGACTGTCGTCCGACAGGCTGTGCTGCTAGTTTAATAATAACCATTGACTTCGTTCCAGTTAATGAATCATGAAACAGAACATTTAGGTTTGCAATCGGTTCAATTCGTTAGAATGAATCTTGATGCACCATTTTACTGCGAACGACACGATTTGTCCATGTGGCCACGTGTGCACGTGCATTATTCTAATGGTGTGATTATTATTGACCACAGAAAGGCAATTAGGTCCCCAACGCCTTATCACTAATTGCTTTCCACCTATTATTTTGGATTTAAAACGTGGATTTGTGTCGGTTGGTTTATACGACGTATTCCTAGATAGTACTTTAGCTACTATGCAATCTAAATAATGGTCAAGTCAAACCATTAACAACCAACAATTAATGTACCAAACTAGACCAAACTACAACACAATTACGAATATACCTACATGAACTAAACAGGTTATATCTCCAAATCTGTAAAAGCTCTCTGCAAAGTGTGAAATAGTTACTATTTTAATCTTTTTGAAGGTTTGTTATTAAGCTAATTAATGCCAAAAATTACGTAAATATTCAACGCAGTGTACCACAATATAAGATATTTTTCAAATCTAAAAGTTAAAGTGTTTTTGCGATGATAATAAAAATGCCTTAACAAGTCTTCGTTTGGCTTTAATACAGAAATGCGAACTTTTATACTTTAATAAAATAAGCTTACACCTTTCGCTGATCATCCATTTTGGGACATTTGCCGTATTGGTTTTTAGAATAGACAGCCAACTCCAACAAATAATTTTAAAAGAGTTTCCAATATGGCTGCCTCATTGACTAAGCGAACGATGTGTAATCAATAGATTATTATTTGGATACTGTCCAATGTCCGTATAAATTTCAATAATATACGTACCTATAGAGACATAATTATTCTGTTATTGCATAAATTTCTATATATGAAAAATGTACCTAGTCAAAAAGTCAAAGCTCTCAAATTCAGCATTCAAATCGGTTGCCTAGTTACCTATTGCGTAAGATTTATTATCAAGAGGTCCCGGCTTCGGTTACCAGTTGGGTGAGAATTCCAAAATTGTTAGTCACTAGAAATATCTAACCGGCATTAGCCTGTCTTTGACCGAACCAGCAGCCCTAAAGAAATTGCATTTGGCGATCGACCATAAACGATTTTTTCGACAATGTAGAGTGGGAAGAAAATTGAGTGTCCCTTTTTATATTTCTAATATAAGTACATTCTTTGTTTGGTTTAAATAATTGTTTATTCGATCCAGTGGAGAGTTTATTTTTTTGCACTATACATTGACGAAATCTTCGTTTGTAGTCGAACGCCAATTTCAAATTGTCTACGGGGGCAGTTGACGAAAAATTGTCTCAGGTAATAAGGTCCGCTAGATACATAACACTTTTGCAAAGAAAAGTTATACTTCAATTTTTATTCATACGTTTAGTTAAACGCGCATCTAAAATACATCTACGTTCAGCGGTTTTACTTCTACAGAAAAAAAACCTACTTGAAACTTTTATTGGGCAGGTACATTGTACTCAAACCAATTTCCAGACTATTTAATTAAAAAGTTAATGCATATCGATAAAGATCGGTAAATTAATTTCAAAGTCAAGGCTTTTATGGTAACTGTTTATTAAATTACCACAAATTACACCTTACAGTTTTATGTTCAATCTCTTTTTTACAATTAATACGAAATTAGTCTGGTTCACTATTACACTTTCCATACATAATAAATAATCGATTTCCCAATAGTGGTAAACTATTAATTCACCTACATAGGTAATACGGTTTAATTTTTTAATTAACCTTTACAATATGGAAAAGGAACAAATAAGTATAAAAATTGTTTAAGACGTCCGTTACTCGTTTTTTGTTGAAACATAAAAAAATTGTATACAAATTATTGTTATTGTTCCTACAAGCAACTGTTGCTGCGGTGAGTGATATCGAATATTAACCGCAGTTCCCGCCGTGGTAATTTTATATTGAGACCCTATAATGAACGACATGATCATAAATATTGCGCAAGAACAAGCGCAATGGAGAGCTCTTGTTGCCTCCCTTTACCCCCACGTGGGGTTTAAATGGCGAATAGATCAGAATAGATTAAGGAACGACATAACACATTTATAGGAAAATCAAACAATAAATGAACTTTTTTTATGTCGTGCGACAGGTTTTGCTACTTGTTTAATAACAATTAGGTACACGCGGTGTCTTATTTAACCAATGACTTTCCAAGAGCAAATTTTATAGAAAATTCTTTTATTTATTTGTAGAATTTAAATCTATAGATGTACAGAACTTTCGTCTTAGTTATTCATAAAATCATAATAACAAAGCTATCGCCGATCAATACAAATCACATTGCAAGTGATTAGCTTGAGCTTGGCTCTCTGTTTTACTTTATCAAGATGCCACATGTAGAAAGCAATATCGCCATATATTTGTCAGTTTTCTATGATCATAGCATGTGTCTAGGCTATGTTGCGCCGGCAGTTATCGATGGCACCATATAAATGTACTCTTGTAATATTACAATATCTATGTAGCATAGAAATATGGAGTTATCGCCATAGCGTGAGAGTCTACCTTAAGAAAATATAGTTTAACAATCTGAATCTAAAAAAAAACTAGACGAAATGTGATGAATAAAAAATGATGCTTATTGTTACTAGTGGAAAGCTTTATACAACGTTATTGCTCTAATATAAAAAATAATTTCAAACGTTGTTCACTCGAAAATGTCAACTCGAGATTGAAGAAAACGCTCTATCTCATAGGGATGTATTTTATAATGAAAATACAACAACGTTGTTTGTTTTTATTTTCAATTAAAAAAAAAACATGAACAACTTTCACCTGGTGAATAAATTATTGGAATATTCATTTTATTACCAATATTAATTGAATCGCATTTAGCCTAGTAACATTAACGCCTTTTCGCTGAATGCGATAAAAAGGTACAGTGAACAAAATTATATTATGCCCACCTCAAATCAAATAGTGACTATTTTATCAGTAATTCATTAAAACATTGATAACAACCTTTGTTAGTCATTATCCAACGCATCATATTGTGAAATATCTAGATAGATATTGTGATGTTTTCTACTAATACTATGTAAACAATAAAGGTATAAGTATGTCACGAAGATAAACTCTTCATACATCATCTAAAGATTGTATCACTGATAATAAATGCTTTTGTTATAAATAGTTGGCGAACTATTCCCGCTTCAGACTCTGCTCAGTGGGAATCACACGGAGAGCACCACTCGTACTCGTATTCACTAGATATTATGTTCTTTTGTTGGAAATTTTGCCTTTTATAGATCCCCATGCGATACTTAGTCAGTCAATGAGTCGGAAAATTTATTATAGAGAGTTTTGACACGTTCTACTGAAAGTTTCTCTTTTAAGAATTTAAACACACAGTCATGTCATATAAAGGAAAGTGGATGGTAATATTATTATTATTACCAATAGGTATTACAATTTTCACTGAAACTGCTATACGAACTAACACGTTCTTGGGTGCATATGTGTGTGTGTTTTATCTACAGGTAAACTTGTTATGAAAGTTGAGTGAGAAAATTATTAGTTATACGTTATTTACTTACCAGCTATGAATGATACTGAATAAAATATAGCAACTTACAAACTAATATAATGTTGCATTTGTGTTTTTAAATCTTGTTCTTTAAAAATCTCCAATAATGTCGATACTTTTTTTTAAAGTTCAGATAAAAGATTGTATAATTTTTCCACGAATGTATAACGAGACTAGTAAGGATAATAAAAAAATGTGGAAAAGTTACACAATCTTTTATTTATCTATCATGGTAGAGTCAGCAATATTGTATATAATAATTTTGTCTGTATATACCTAGTGTGACTATGATAAGATAATCAAACAATCGAATTATTTTTGTATTTTGTAATAATTATGTAAAGAACCTGCTGACAAGGCTTGTAAAAGCCTTAACAGGACTTGTATTGTTTTTTATTATTTAAATGAATAAAGAGTAGGTATATAAAAAAACTATATTTTCAAATAAACTCCACCAAGAAATGCATGTTCATTTGGTAAATTTTACATATTTTAAATTTTACATAAGTTTAAGATAAACATATTTAATTTACCCTAATAATAATTGCTGACAGCGATAAAAAGAAGACTATGATGATATGTGTATGTATACAGTTAGAGATAAAGATGCTTGATTACCAAATGGATGAGGATTATGAGCATTGAAACATGAACCGGAAAACTAGGCAGACATCTCGACACATAGTTGTCAAGCATCAACGGGGACGTCAAGAAAAGTGAATTGGAAAAGCTTGGCCGAAGAAAGACTATACGAGCCAAACCCAATAGGGATGAAGGCGAGATCAAAGAAAAAGCTAATAGATTGTTCAGAACTAGAAAAGTCAAGATCAATGTGAATAGGAATAACTTGGGGTCTCCGTAGCTAAAGTTTTTTAAAATGGTGTAATCCCACGCACAAATAAAAGGCAATTAATGAAAATATAATTTTTGTTTAAAAATTGTTTAATGGTACTATATAGGGCTGAGTAAGGTATTAGATCGGGGATGAAATAAGAGGACCCTTCGTACTTGATTGCGGGTATCAATAAACCAGTGGCAGAAACATCGCCAGTAATAATAATAATGTAGCCCGATCGAGTAATATCGCTCCAGGTAAAATGATACCACGCCGCTGTACGTAGACTTCCTGATAAGGAGAATTAGTTCCAAGTCGCAGTGTAAGAGTTGCGATAATGACAAATAACTGTAGTACCAGTCCGATGATAATAATGGGAACGTATTCGACGGGAAGCGAGTGCGGGATTCTGGGAATCAGTGGAAGGCGGAATTCTGTAATATATTGTGTGTGAGAGGACCTTTGGAAACTTAATTATCTCGACGTGAGGTTGCCTCTTTGTTTCGTTCGCAGAATTTCTTCCACCCTTCCAACTTGATAGAAATAGAACAGAAAAATAATTTACAAGTTACGTTATAGGTAGGTATATATTCCAACAATTACTATAACCAACTCCTGTTCATAAATGAAAAAAAAATACCAATTTAAAATTTTGTAGAAATAAGTTAGTTATGTAAAAAGTTTACCAAAATTAATTATAGTTCATAAAAAATACTGTTATTTCAAATGAGAAATAAGTATCTTTGTAATTTTCGATAATTTCGGCAGAAACTGCTTTGTGGTTGTATTCGTAAACTCCAACTTAAACTAAACAAAGTTCGACGTGTTACCCTATATTTTTAATAGATGGAAGAAGTAGGTAAGGCTTTCCAATTCTTGTAGATTCTAAACTTATGTAATACCCACCGTAAAGTTACGGAGTCGAGTCCAGAACAGCTACCACTACGATAAAAAATGCGCGGAGATTTTCAAAAATGAAAACTCTCAGGTGTTTCGGGTAGACTCTCAGAGATAGGTTAGTTAGAAACTCGAAGGCTAGAGAAGTATGAGAGGTCGAGGATATAGTTAAATGGCACTGCACAGCCGATGAAGAAGCCTCCTAGAAACACAACCAAAGAGGTGGAAGGACAGCTGGGAATCGACCTCGCAAAAGCCCACAACCCCACCTATTGAATTTCAGAACATACGGCCCAAATAAAGAAGAATATTGTTCTCACGTTTTCTCAAACACGTTATCTTAATAATATACTTTCATTATATTATAACAAAAAATGAATACCTACCATAATAATATATGACATCGTGAATATTACGACTTGAAAATATGCTACTCTAGTTGATCAATTGAATATTGTTCTACATGTAGAAAAATTTAATTATTATTGCTTTAAATCTAACTAAAGTTTTCAATACAAATTCCATTGTAGCATTATTCTCTTGTCACTTTCCTGAAATTTACAGTGCTGTAATCTAAATTACACACTCGCTCGGTACCCGGATTCTGACACTTCGAAATAGACTAATGTTCAACAATATTATTTATTGCGCCGAGTATTATTAGCTAGTTCCGTTGCGAAACAATACGTAATCCCTAAAGGTAATATCTAGATAGAGTTAAGTACCCTTTCATATTTGCACTACTTATTTTCATTTATTCCCTCCACTTAGGTTGTAGGTACTTGTGTGTTGTATTATTGTTTTACAATAATTACCTTCGCTAGAAACACCAACATTCAACCAGACTATTATAATACGAGTAGGTACTCTTATAAATGTATGGAAAGTGTTGTATTTTTTCAGATGTCGAAAACCTGTGTTTCACTTGTTTTTTTCTCTTTGATTTCTACGTTATTATACACGCGCATTAATTGGTAAAAATATTTTACTTTATGTAAATTCGAACGACGACATAATGTGGGGAAAAGGTAAGAAAAAGAAGATTTCATTAGACTGTTTCCCATGTTTGACCCTCAGATGGAATCTGATTTTCAACACATTACAAAAAATACTGACTTACTCAAGCCACGTTCGCTCCCAGACGCCGCGAAATATCGTGAGCGTTTCTATTTTGCGCCAGTTGCACGCCATCCAAGCCTAGGTTATGATCTTATAAGAATGCAAATAATGCCATCATGATGGGTAATTTCAGCATCCTCTTGTCCCACCCGGATTATAAAAAAAGCTTGTATATTTTTTGAGCCATAATAGTCTTCTCTTTCTTCTTATGGTCGCTCACAATCTGACCTCCAGAGACCGAAGGCATTGGATCGCGTCATCCGTTAGTGAGTGCAAGTCCTGTAGTCCTTCTTTAAATGCCATAATAGTAACATAAAAATAATAATTATTAAGATCTTAAAAACTTATTGTCTGTGATATTTTTGATTTTAAACTCGTTCAAAAAAATCAAATCATGGGGAAAAATTCTAATAAAATTACCAATTGCATCAATTCAATTTATAAGACAATTCGATTAAAATGGTATTTTCATTATACATTCGATAAAACAATAGTGTGGTGAACTACGTTGAGAATATTGTCGCAGTTGAAAACGTCTGAAGCATAAGTTGTTTGTGTGTTATAGGAACATTAGTTGCTATCGGCTTTATAGATATGTATGTAGAGACTCAACACAGATGTAGATAAAAGAAGAGGGTTTGTGCGTGATCAGAAACAATCTGAGCCGCCGCAATTGTAGCGAGTATTAAACGATGATAAGAAGCTCGTATGATCCAATTTGTTACAAGTAAATTTGTCTGGCACAGCCCTCAGCCCCACGCGCGATAGAGCCTACACAACACCCCGTGTATCGGCGGGATTATCATTTTATTATTATTCACTTGTCGAATCATTCCATGATTGGGTGTTAACACTATGAGATCATTATCGTACCTACTCAACCTAACCCCTCGGCTCTATCTTCATACGCGCGTAGGGAAGTTCTGTCAACCTAATAGTACCTACTCTAATAAGATTCTATATTGTTATTTCATCTATGATATTGTATTGCCTTTTGGGTGAATGAGATAGGAATTTTATATTTTTATCTATTTATAATTAAAGAAGCCTTTTGTTTTAATAGAGGGTGAGCCAACATAGAAAATTAAAATAATTGGAAATTGTTCTTAGTGAAAAAGAATAAAAAAAAATACGATTCCGTGAAGTCGGGGATTTAAAACTGCCTAACGACTGTATGAAAGCTGTTTTTATAGTCTTTTCAAGTAGACTAACAAACGAAATAAAACCGCCCATGAAACATAATTGTTTTAAAATTACGTCAAACAATTTTTTTAAAGTAGGTATGATTATTATAATAAAAAAAAAACGCGAGTAAGTTTGAGGAGTCGACATAGGCGAATCGGATAAGGAGGTATAAAGAAAAATCCGTTTTTAAATGATTATTTAAGATATAATTATTTATTTATGGGTCATACACGGTGCACAGCCATTAAAAAGTGAAAAAATAATAAATTCTTACTCACAACCATAAGTACAACAGATACGAAACAGTTTTCAATATCTAACTGACAGCGTTTAATATCAAATAAAATAAACTAAAACAGTCAGCTGCGGTATCAAATGAAACATATGTATTACTAGTTTGTAAAAGGCGCCCGTGGCGCCCACTTATGGCTTTTTCTTGCAAACTTTGCTTTGTTACTGTCAGCCACATTAGTAGAACGAAAGTCTCTTTAGTTTCGAGTGGCACCATCTTCTGGTAAACGCAGTAACTAAAAGCGTTAATGACACCAGTCAGTCAGTCAGTGAGACAGTGATAGAGACATTTATATTTGTATATAATATTATGTGATTGATACTTCGCTATTTCAAGCGAATATTTTCAATTTCAAACAAAGCATAATTATTTCTCTTCAATTCTTGTAAATCATAAATACTTTGTTTCATGGAAAACAGAGCTATTTGCATCAATTTCATGCACCTTTGTTCAAGGGAATTGATTAATTTCAGATTGATAATGTGAATCGCTACTAACCTAAAGTCAATATAATAAGTAATTTAATTTCATTTTCAGAAATTTAACCAGCTTCAATTTACTAAAAAGACTACACTTCTACTATGTTTTTCTAGACAACCTATTATGAAAGCAGATGTTGGCGCTAATTTATTGATTTGTTTGAAGCAATGAAATAAAATCTAGAAAATAATTTTAATTATGAAAAACACTTATAATAGACATAGAAAATAATGTTACTTTCATTAAAAATAATGTGGATAGTATCATGTGGAAAAGTTTTGATGTTCTGAATAAAATGTTATAAAGTTTGACAAGTTTATGTAAATATCAATTTGAAACGAATTGAGTGAAAATAATGTGTTTTTTTCACCTATCTAGTTACCTATTTAAAATAGAAATGTAAATTTTATTCCAGATAAAATATTGTTTTACAATCAATAGATTACTCGAGAAATAATTTTATGACTTGGTAAACTTGAGACATTGAATCGGTTATAGCTTAAAGTCTTTCTCTAGTAAACATACATACCTACTCAGAAGCGCCGGGACGCCGTGATTAAATTTATAATTAGAAACTTCATAAACTCACGCCGAACTGTTACGACGTCGACGCCAAGTCGCAACGCCGTGACTTCCTACCACGCCGCGGTGCTGCGATCGAGCCTTCAGGAAAACAAATAAAAGCCGTGAAAGGAGATTTGAAGTTTGATGCGGTTTCGAAGTTAAAGTCATATGCAGGAACTGATTACGCTTCAGCTAAATATTGACGTTGTCAGCACCTATTTAACGTTATATTAATTACTTTAGTTTGTTAATAATTGCTTGTTTTTCTGCTTGTTTCAGAGGTGTGTTATTGCAGGGTAAAGGACAATACGAGGAGGCCATTCAAAGCTTTGAAAGAGCAGTTCATTTTAGACCATCTTTAGCTCGTAAGTATTATATTTTTTCTTCTTTATTGATTTTTATATTAAGACTAGCTAGTTACCCGTGGCTTCGCTCACGTGTTACTGTATTTGCTTTCTCTTCCTAAACAATGCAGAATTAATTATATTCGCATCAAAATTAATAATAATAAGAAACATCATCAACATTTCTTTTTTTAAATATATATTCTAAAATTTCCATTAAATTACTATATTTTTATTTATATTTGTCGTTATTAATCTGTATTTAAAAAATATGTGCTTCTTATACAAATAGAATCAGCCCGCTAACTTAAAAATTTCGCTAACTTGACTGACATTGTTCTATGAGAATCCCAAAAAATAACTCGAATAACTTTTATTCCATCAAATGACGTTATTTGAAATCAATTTTTATATTGCTGGATATGAATAAAAAAATATTCAGGTCTCGAAAAGCAATGAAATTAGTGATCTTTAAAACACTTATTTCTATCTGCTTTGGGCATTTTTCAAGCTACAGACGTTTTTTTTAACATTTCAATTTATATCTTTCACGTTGATTTGTTGTTGTTTGTCTGGTCGTAGGTTCGAAATTTAGTTCATAAATATCTTATCCTGAGCAAACACGACATAAAAAGAATAAACGATATCGGTCCAGCCGTTCAGGTCGAAATAAATAACGTTAAACGTGAAAACTGTTAACGTTCCGAACGTTAACGTTTACCAAATTGAAAATGGTTTACAAACAAAAAAAAATGCGTTTCGTCTTCAATATAATAGCAGCGTCGTAATACTTCCAAAGATTTTGAGGTAACGTTTAACGTTAATTTTGAATAACTGACAGAATTATTTTTTTGACTCGGAATTTGGAACAGCATTGTTTAACGCACGTTGAACAACAGTTTTTACGTTATCTCTATGGAAATAACAACAAATTGTTAACGTTGGAGCTGTCGTTAATATTTCGACTTGGCCTCCAGGCGTGATGCGATGACCACGTAAAGTAGGTCTCCATTTTTATAATAACGTAATATTCTCCCTTTTAAGCCCCCCCGCTCACCGCAAGCCAGCCCGGAGGAAACTAAACCGCAGCAAACCCGATCCGCACAAAGCCAAACCCTAGCCCGATTGCCAAAAAGCCAGCCGCACACAAATCAAGCCCGTGGCGGTTCCCCCCAAACCACCCCATAATACGGGAGGCCTTGGACCCACTCAGGAGAATAGGTTAGGCATAAAGAACTCTCCATTGCGCTCGAAGTCATCCGAGGCTCATTGTGCCTTTTCTAACCGGTTGAGTTTTAAGGAAGTGAGGTGGTCAACCTCAGTATTCTAATGGTATAAGTAATTGGCGTTCGACTATAAACGAATTTTCGACAATGTAGAGTAGGAAGAAAATTAACTGTCCACTGTTTATATTTTTTATTAGATGAAACGGATATCGGCAACTATCCGATATCCGGTCTGTCCGGCGGCGTAAATAATATCCTGCCGGATACCGAATAGTAAAAAGAGACATGTTTGGATAACTCATTGATTTGTTTATTAAAGTATCACTTAAGAAATACACCTTATAATCACAAAATAAATTCTACAACTTAGAAAATTGATTATCAAGCATAAGGTAAATTATGGAGAGTAATTCTATATAATATTTCGTTATATAGACTATTAGACTATATAGAGGAAAACAGCAGCTTTGCTGGTCTTCGTAAGTAAGGGAAGTTTAATAAAACAACGTTTCGTCATAATATATCATCCTGGCTGAAGATGCAGATAGTTTCCGCGATTTTTGGAACAATAACGTTCCGGCAACGGAGTCAGTCCAATTTGTTTATACCGCCTACGTAAGCATAATTCATGCGTTGTACCCATGGTAATTTACGCACTGGCCGGGCTCTAGTAAGGACTTCTTTAGCATTCTACGAATTTTATAAATTTTTGAAAATAAAAACACCGATATTTTAAGGGGAGCGCTTTTCTTCCTCCCGCAAGTGTTCCGAAGACAAAGAAGATCTTCTCATACCGAGAGGGTCTTCCTCGTGTTCTGCTCCTTCGAAGCAGAGCTTAGGGATCTGGAAATGGTGTGTGAGGAGGTCATAATATCCGGCTAACTGCTATCCCTTTCGTCTCTATTTTTTATACGTTCCAGTGGACAGTTAATTTTTTCGCACTATACAGTGACGAAATGATATGGTCATTGACTTGCCAGTGTTTTCAAAACAATTATTTACGATCTATCCTAAAATGATGTGAGGATTTTGTAGATAATTTTAAAATTTAATATTTTGCACTTTTACTACATTTGATATAAAATAATTTACCTATTGACTTCATAATACTATTTACCTTTTTTCAACATAATATTATATCAACTTGCTATTCATGGTTTACGCAATAAATTCAAAGCAAGATTACTCACATAGTTTTTTTTTTGCTAGTGTTTTTATGAAATGGCTTCAAATATTTTGACAGATCAAGACATAAAGAATTGCAATACAATCCACATTCTTTTCGTGAACTTACCGTAAATTATTTTAGTAGAGATAATAAATTACTAAAATAGGTAGGTACCTACATAATGATTTTAATGTCGATCGTAAAAAAAAACAATTCAGAATCGCTGTACAGGATGCATGGTACGAAAAATATATTGAAGTAGGTAGGTACGTAAAATGTTTGTCTGAATTCACGGAAAGTGTATTATTTATCTCTTATATAAAAATGGAACGCTAATTTGCGCGGTCATCGTATGGGTAAGAACACGTTGAAAGCCGATTACGATCCGCGCCGACCAGCTCAAAGATTGTTGTCTATGGTTTCCATGCATTTAAATGGGCATCTCGGGAAGCGGGTTCCTGCTTTTTCTGTGGGTTTCCCCATTCAAATGCATAGTAACATTCTTTGCGCCGGTTGGCGCTAGTCAGAATCGGCATTCTACGTGTTTCTTACCCTATGAGAACAGCTGAACTTATATCGCCCATTTTTTTGTCGTGTTTGCTTTTGTCTGAAGGGTCTTATGAAAGAAAAAAGTTGCACAGAATAAAAATAAAACTTCCATATTATTATTAGATTTTTTCTAATTTTGAAATTAAATCAGGCGTTTGACAGGAATCAGTTGTTTGATGAATGATACGATTCACGGAATGCTTATAGTAAATAATATAATGATATGTTTTATAACAGATGCAGCGGTTACAGTAGTTAAAAAGGTAATAATGAATTGTATCATTATACTAATTCAAATTCAATAATATAAGGACCACGTCGTCGTCTGTGTTAAATAACTTTAAACTGAAATCAACTTAAAGTTATACATAAAATCTCGAACATATTATTTATATTCCAAGGCTGGACGAAGTTTGACGGGTCGGCTAGTTCAAAACTATATTATTATAGATTACGCAATAGTTTCGTCACGTGTATTGGAGAAAGTAGGTTGGGTTGGGTATACCTACCTACGTATATATTCATACACGCTGCACCGGACCAGCTCGCGGTGTATGTATGTTTATTGTATGAAACGATGTCGTCAATAAATTAAATTTTTACAAAAATTGATAAGAAAAGTTTGAGATGTACTGCTATGATGTACATATTTTTTATAGAAAAATAAATTATCTAGTTGTAGCGTTTCGGCGTTTTTCGATATTTTTATAAAATTCTGAAATATAGGCACTGAAACTCGTAAATTTGTCATAAAAAAAATATTTTTCTTTATAAAAAAAGTTTGAGAAATCTTGGAACTTCTTCATTAAATTATATTTTAGATATTGTATTTTTCTATATACATACACAATTTTAGGGTTCTAGATTTTATGGTTTTCGAGATATATGGAAAAATTAAATAAAAATTCAAAGGTTGATAACCCCTGACTGAAAAAAAAATTCAAAATTCTGAGTATACAAATTTTGTATGCTTAAAGTATTAAATAGTTTCTGAAATTTTAGGATCTGTGTATCAAGCGAATCAAAAGTTATAAAGAGGGGACGGATACACACACATACACGTTGGAAAAGTGCCCCTCACCCCCTACCCTCTAATTAATGATATCTTTTGAAAACGAAATAGTATAATTTGACTCTTTCTGAAGAAATCATTTTTTTGAAATTTCGATAAAACCAGTTTTAAACTTTTTAGGAGGCACTTAAAAATCATCCCTTTTTATATGTGCCCTTTTTCGTCCCTTTTAGTTAAATTTTGGAAAAATTGCCAAATACGCTAACACTCATTTCTATAGAAGAATTCATATGCCAAATCTCAAGTTCGTACCATGTCTAGTTTCCGAGATATTCGCATACTTTGAAAAACATTCAACCCTTATTTTCACCCACTTAGGGGTGGAATTTCCAAAAATCCTTTCTTAGTGGAAGGTTTTGTTTTGAGACCTACCTGATTTCCAAATTTCACTTCTCTACGATTAGCCGTTTGGGCTGTGCGTTGATGAGTCAGTCAGTCAGTCAATCAGTCAGTCAGTCAGGCACTTTCCTTTATTATTATAGATAATAAAAAAAGACTTTGTTTGAAAAACCCATCTTCGAAAATCCTAACCCAAATGAATGAACCTTTCAAATGTTATGAAAAACTTATATAAAAATATCAAAGGAACAGAATTTTATCCGCCCTAACGTAGGTAGGAACATTGAGATAAGATTTTTTTAGCACGAATCCATTATCGTTTGCCTTTTGAACGCTCACTGCGTAGTCAATACATCGACGTATTTTTTATGTTGGCAATAGATTTCTCTTATTCCAAACTTTATGTTGAAGTATATGAGCCTTTAATCCCAAGTAATGTTCCGTGTTATGGCTTATAAATATAACGCAACGTGTTTCATACATTAGCATATCACTGCGGTGTGAAGTAGCTTGAACCCGCTTATGTATCTTTTTATTATATACCTACATACATTAACTTGCGAAGGTGTTCAGCTTAACGTGGAGTTTGAATCACAAAGTTGAGCGTAAGAAATGTGGTTAAAGTTTAACGTAGAAAAAGTTTAAAACTATCAACATATTCTGTGTATTCTTGAATCTCGAATTATTTTAATTAAAAATATGGTTTTGAGTTAAAGAGCAAAACATGGTTTTCTTCCCTCCAAACTATGTAATCGTCTCTGTTGGCTGTTGGAGTCGGCTCATCTAGTCCAGAGATTGTATATTCTATTGTTCCACGTTCGTTTTTCGGTTATGTCATTTCTCTGTAGAACCTCATTGCATTGCAAATTCAATATCCTTAGGTTTCTCTTTATATAATTGCCGAGGATGATTCATCGATAATCTACATAATAATTCAGAAATGTTTTTTTATTTGCCTTTGACAATACTTTCCGTTATGTCGGAGCATCACGCTCAAAATACAAATGCTGCGTCAGATATGAATCTGCGCAGAGCGGTGAAATTTGCTCGAGAACGTTCTAAGATACAATTGGCAACGTTAACTTTAATATATTAAGAGCTATTTAAAAAACTTTATTTTTTTAGGATCTTCATACAAATTTTCAAAAAAGACAGAAAGCCATCTTTTGGAAACAAAATTACTCGTGTAAACGTTGAATGGAATCTTGGTATTACGGTATGAAAATGTAATAAAATAATTGGAGATTGATTCGTTATACATATAAATGTTATTCAAATCTTATTATTCTCAATAAATAAAGATTTAATGCAAAATTTTGGAAATATAATTCCTCCATTTTGTAATTTGACACATTTAAAAAAATTTATGGCCGCAGTTTGTGTAAATCTGTCGTGGCCATTAGATGAGTAAGTACCTGATAAAATCATATTAAATGTTGGTAAATAATAAAGATACATGAAATTAAATTCATAATACATTTAAATATATTAATCGTAAAAATGATTTTTGAAAATTGAAATGAGTATAAAAATTCTTTAGTAGATTTGGTCGATAAAACAGAACTCTGAAAGAAAGCGAATCTGACAGGAACTAATGACGTTCCTGTTTATCAAAATCATAATGGATTTGTCAGGTATGTGTGCATGTTTATTATAGTAAAAAATATATTTGTTTTATCCACATCATAATAAATAAGAAATACTGTATAATATTCATATCTGAACTAATCACATAAAACAGATCGTTGTGTATAGAATCATCGAATATCACTTTATTTGAAGATCACTTTATTTGAAAAAAAATATTTTAACAAAATTATCTAAATTCTTAATTAATAAGTATGAAGATAAATTAAAAACAGTGTTAAATAATATATATTAATATTTTATTACGTTAATATAACAATCTTCACGTATGTTTCATAATACGACAAGAAGCATTATATTAAAAAACTATGGAATGGGATTATATTTGTAGTATTTTCTTCCGTCAACAACATATTCTCTTTACACATCTCAAACATGATCCTGTAGAATAAAGAATCCTTGAAAGACCAAAACTGCAATCGTTGGATGTAGTCTGTGCAGCAGGTTTTGACGCAAAAAAACCCAAAGGTGTCTCAGTCACAGCACAATTTGATGACAGATAAAACCAACCAAGGTTTGTGACACTGAAAATGAATAAATTTATCATCAGTCAATAAATATTTGCGTTTATTTTTCTTTACTAACCCCTTTGCACTAATGGTTGAATTTAAAATCAAATCTTATAGTTTAGCATAAATCATATTGCTTATATATTTTGAAAAAGAGTATGGAAGTCTTAGCTCATTTGTTTCCAATTCGGTTAACATTTCAAAGTGATTTTCATGCATTCTTAAACTAAAAAAATAAAATCCTAAGGGATGGAAAGTCACAGAAAAGGTCGTCATTTTTTATGTTTCTGAGTCAGTACTTAAAAATTACAAAGAACTGATTATATAATAAATCTTAATAAACAACATTAGGTACCTACCGAAAATATCTACTGAGCAGCAAATAAATGCTTCCAATATTTTGAAATTGGAAGCATTTAGCATTCCATCACTCTCTTATTTTTTTTGACAGATCAATATTTATCAATATTGAGTGACATTGACAATGAATTCTACTAATCTATGTATTAGTAAATCTATGGTTGGTGTGGCGCACTATAATTAAAATAAAGCAGCGTATTTTTCACAAATCATTCTTCCAGGATGGGTTGGCTAAGAATAATAAAATAATAATATTGCTTAACCAATTTATATATTATATTTTGTGTGTAAATGACATCTACTTCATATTATATTTTTATGAAAGTTGGTTTTACAGACACTATCAAATGAAAATATGTATAGCGGAATAAAATGTCGCCTATAATTAATTAGTAACTTTGCTACGTCATAATTAATTATTAAATAAAAAAAGGTTTTAATTATTTATATGAATAAAAAATATATTTTCAATAATCAATTTTATAAAAAATATATACAATATTAAAATGAATAATTATTTCTGTACTGTATGCACTGTCTTCATCTATGGTATTTTGCTTTCGTATGAGCTGTCAAATTTTATGCGCAAATACACAAATACACGATAATAATTGTAGAGATTGCCGGTAACGATATTATTGTCCTAGATAATATAATAATATACTGTATTATTGTGTTTGTGTTGACATTAAGTAATGACTTTTGTGTAATGTTGAGTTATTTTTTGTGTAATGTTTAGTACAAAATATATATTTTAATTGTAAGAGTGGTTTGTCGAAAATAGACATTAAAACTGATTCATTCCTTGGAAAAACATATGTCAGTATGTGTTTGATGGATGGACTAAGATTTAAAGTCTTCAGGTACGTAACCTATTTCATAGTTTCAAAAAACATATAATTTATAACCTAAAAATAATTATCAATACAGATTCAAACATCACCTTCATTTTCAACCTGTGGAACATTATTCCAAATTCCTTCCAATGTTTTATTGGAAATTATAAAAAGAAATAGACATTAAATGCAGCAAATTTAAAAGGCTAAATAAAAACATTTGTCAACACACATATTTTTTTTGTTGCAGATAAGTATCTAGCCTGATAGAATGAAATAGCCAGTCATTGCAAGGAATCACAGAGACGGCAGAGCAATAGGTATCTGATAATATTTTGACAAGGGGATGAACTGATGAGAACGATGAATATAACTTTGCTTGAACACAAATCAATTCTAAGTAAGTATTGAATCTTCTCAATAATAACTTATCAATATCAACGTTTGTTTAAAATTATAGATTTATTTTAGAATTTATTATTCAGTACATTTAATTTTACTTCTCACTCCTAAAATATGTTCTTTTTATTAAACTCATGTTATATCCATTACTTTATTTAAAAAGTGTAATCTCTTATTTGTTTTAAAATTATGCGTAAGATAATTTTGAGATACCTGTCTAACCTTAGAAAGTCCCATCCTAATATTGGTTTTATTATTATAGATAAAGACTACGCTGGGCCAGACATGAGCGGATAATGCCATCATTGCGAGCACCAAAGAGAATTATGGGTGGACATCCGGCCGAATTGGAAGACCTAGGCTGCAATGAGAGAATGAAGTCAGGAGGGATGCCGAGCAACTTTTTGACCCACGAAATCAGGACAGATGTAGAGACAGGGTTAACTCTAGGCGTCGAGTATTGGAAGCCAAGGCTGAATTAGGCTGTAGCGCCATCGGAAGAAGAAATATTTATAGATATTATGTTAAAATAACCAACACCAGGCCGATTAAAACGTCATTTACTCATAAACTTTTCACAATTTTTAATATTATTCTTATGAATATGAAGATTACCTATGTATATTTAATTTGCAGATTATGTGTATTAAGTAAATACTAAAAAGAGCATTCATAGATTTGTTAAAAGAACCTGGAGGGCAATTATTGTTAACTAAATTCCAAACTATTAATTTTTTTTAAATTTAGATATATTATTATTTTAATTTCAGAATTATTATTATTGTAAACCTGTTTTTTTTTTTGTTGAAATTTAGTTGAAGTTTCTATAATCAGACCTCTTTTCCTGTAACATAGAAAAAATTCATATTATTACAGACTGATATATTCAACATTACACCGTTATTTATGGTCAATTTTAAAATGCCATTTTTTTTTAACATTTGACCAGTACTAACTGGATTATGACTTTCTTCTCTTGCTATTTCGAATGGCTTTGTGTGATGACTTCACGTTAACAACGTTCCTTATTTAGGTGGTCAAATTGAAATCCTTGAGTATTCGACAAATTCAACAATCTGCCAAGATGCTAGCGGCCCGTTGCATTTATGCCTTCCATAATTCGTCTGTGGAGCTGAGATTCCTAGGATTATATCTTATAATGAATGCAATGCCAAAATGTCTACAGAATTTTAAAATGTGTCAAAATTTTCAAGATATTTTCTCACAACAATAACATTTACATGTTTTGTATATCTCTTATTAATTGTCAACTCTTGGTATGACTTATATTAAGCACCTATGAGAGATGAGAGTTCTAATTCTCTAGAAGTACCTAAATATTTATACTCAAAATTATCATTTATTAAAAAGTTTTACCCTGTTAAATGAAGTTTATCAACTGCAAAATACCTTAGTTATTTATTATAAAAGTATGTTTCTTTACCAATTGTATTGATTGTTTTATTAATGTAAGTAAAATTAATTTTTGAAATCGAAACTCCCTTTACGCCCCACTTAGGGGCATAGGGATTTAATAAATTGGTGGTATTATTGCCATAGCAACTTGAAATTTTTATTATTACCCTATTCCTTATATTTTTAATAAGCAATCTACACTGATTTTTCTATTCACACGAAGGCTGGATGTGAGGTGCAGGTTCGAATCCTTGGCCACAAAATTCTTTACTATGCTCAAAATAATTAACACCCATTTCTGGTAAGAAATTTCTGGTTCCAATTCCCAGATGGGTCAGAATATTTATAGGAGTTTTTTATGCAATTTTATGCAGACAATTTTTCATACAAAAGATTTTCAGGTACAAAATCACTGGCTCGGGTAGAGGTCTTAACACTTAAAATAATTATGTACCTACCTGTTAAATTTGATATTAAGAATAAATAAAGCTTTGTAGGTACATAATTATATTTTTGCAGAAGAACAACTAAAGCATTTACAGAAATCAAGTGTTCTATCTAAATGTACTAGAAGGGGAAGGTATAGAAGAGATAAAAATGCTATGTTTATGACTCACCTTTGCTGCCTCCACAGCAATTCTACAAATTTCTCATACTATCTAATTATATCTACCTATTTACCAATTCAAATCCTCAGACTTATAGGTAATACAAACTCGATCAGTCAATCAATTCTCCATTTTTTGACCCCACTTAGGGACATACTTTATAGGTACCATATTTTATTAATCCATAAATCAGGTTCTGTAATTCACATTTTTCTCAACAAACTTCATCAACAATTTTATGGACGGGTAAAAAGGCTAGTACATAAATAACACTCTTCTATACATAGGTGTCAGTATAGCCGGCGGAACTTTATGCTCGAAGCATTCTTTACCAGTCAACGGGTCCCGTCCAATCTGAGACAGGATTCCAACCCCGAATAGAAATTTCAAGTGAAAAAACACATTGAAAGTTTCTGACCCGACCGGGAATCGAACCCTGGACCTCTTTATCTGAAGTCGGAGGCTTTGCCTCTATAGGCTACCGAGGTCGGATATTATTACTTTATTCACCGTTTGATCTGATGGTCTTCGTTTTATGTGCTCATACCATCTTGATTAGCATAAAACTCCAGTTACTTATCTACATAATAATTCAGTTATGTATTTACGCTTATGGAAGCATCACGCTCAAAACACAAATGCTACGTCAGATATGGATCTGCGCAGAGCCGTGCAAAATGCTGAAGAGCGTTCTAAGATACAATTGGCAATGTAAACTTTAATATATTTAGAGCTATTTAAAAAACTTTATTTTTTTAGTATCTTCATACAAATTTTTCAAAAAATACAGTAAGCCATCTTTTGGAAACAAAATTACTCATGTAAACGTTGAATGGAATCTTGGTATTACGGTATGAAAATGTAATAAAATAATTGGAGATTGATTTGTTATACATATAAATGTTATTCAAATCTTATTATTCTCAATAAATAAAGATTTAATGAAAAATTTTGGAAATATAATTCCTCCATATTGAAATTTGACACATTTAAAAAAATTTATGGCCACATTTTGTGTAAAACTGTCGTAGCCATTAGATGAGTAAGTACCTGATAAAATCATATTAAATGTTGGTAAATAATAAATATACATTAAATTAAACTCATAATACATTAAAATCTATCAATCGTACCTTCAGGAAGATTTTCATGTAAAAATGATTTTTGAAAATTGAAATGAGTATAAAAATTCTTTAGTAGATTTGGTCGGTAAAAAAGAACTCTGAAAGAAAGCGAATCTGACAGGAACTAATGACGTTCCTGTTTATCAAAATCATAATGGATTTGTCAGGTATGTGTGCATGTTTATTATAGTAAAAAATATATTTGTTTTCTCCACATCATAATAATTAAGAAATTCTGTATAATATTCATATCTGAACTATTCACATAAAACAGATTTTTGTGGACAGAATCATTGAATATCACTTTATTCGAAGATCATTTTACTAACTACATAATATAATAACAAAATTATCTAAATTCTTAATTAATAGGTATGAAGATAAAGTAAAAACAATGTTAAATATATATGATTTTTTTATTGCATTAATATAACAATCTTCATGAATGTTTCATAATACGACAAGAAGCATTATATTAAAAAAGCATGGTATGGGATTATTGCTGTAGTAGTTTCTTCCGTCAACAACATATTCTCTTTACACATCTCAAACATGATCGAATAAAGAATCCTTGAAAGACCAAAACTGCAATCGTTGGATGTAGTCTGTGCAGCAGGTTTTGACGCAAAAAAAACCCAAAGGTGTCTCAGTCACAGCACAATTTGATGACAGATAAAACCAACCAAGGTTTGTGACACTGAAAATGAATAAATTTATCATCAGTCAATAAATATTTGCGTTTATTTTTCTTTACTAACCCCTTTGCACTAATGGTTGAATTTAAAATCAAATCTTATAGTTTAGCATAAATCATATTGCTTACCTATATATTTTGAAAAAGAGTAAGTCTTGGTTCATTTGTTTTCAATTCCGTAATCATTACAAAGTGATTCATGCATTCTTAAACTAAAAAAATTAAATACTAAGCGATGGAAAAAATGTTACAGAAAAGGTCATCATTTTTTATGGTTCTGAGTCAGTACTTAAAAATTACAAAGAAGCGATTATATAATAAATCTTAAACAACATTACGTACCTACCGAAAATATCTATTGAGCAGCAAATAACTTTTATTTTTAATGAATTATTTTGAAATTGGAAGCATTCCATCACTCTATTATTATTTTTTTGACATATCAATATTTACCAAAGATATTGGGGGTTATTCTGAACATCCGACCCGATCGAGTTGCATCGGATACGATACAATAGCGTGACGGACAAAAATAATAATTTTGTAATACTAATTTAAAATACTCCACTATATTTTTTACATAAAAAACACGCCTATTTTAATAAAAAAACTGATACTTTGTTATTTCTATCAATAATTATTTTTTCTTATACTTAATATTTTTTTTTACCTCAAATTGAAATGTAAGCAATCTTTTACATGATATCTATACTCTTAGATAGAACTTAAATAAACAATTTTCATTAAAATTCTTCTAAATTTTTACCAAATAACACTCTAATGAATTTTTATGCCATTTTTTACACTTAAATTAATATAAGATCATTAAACACTAGTAAAGACTTGGTTGGATCGCAAGCGACAGCGAAATGGGCGTTGAGTAGACATCCGATAGTGTTGCGACGAATGCAACCGGTTATCCGATTTTTCATTCGAATCTGACTTGTAAATAGTAACAGCCTGTACAAAAAGTTGGATCCTACGCGACACTATCGGGACGCACACAACTCGATAGGGTCGGATGCTCAGAATAACCCCCATTGAGTGTCAAGTGACATTGACAAGGAATTCTATTAATCTATGTATAAGTAAATCTATGGTTCGGCAGCGCATCTAATTAAAATAAAACAGCAATATTAAGCAACGTTTAATATTGCTTAACTAAATTATATATATTGTGTGCAAATGACATCTAATACATATTATATTTTTATGAAGGTTACTTTTACAGACACTATCAAATCTAGAAAATATGTATTGCAGAATAAAATGTCGTCTATAATTACCAAATTTGCTACGTCATAATTAATTATTAAATAAAAAAGGTCTTAATTATTTAAATGAATAAAAAATATAAAATTTCAATATTATCAATTTTATAAATATTTAAATAGAATGAATTATTTATATACTGTATTTTTTTTTCAATATGAAAGGGTTGGAATAAAGTTGTGTGCACAGACTACTTATAGTGTTGTATGCGTCTTCGTAATGATATAAATTTCTACTTCTATGGTCTATGGTGCTGTCAAAAGTGTAAAATTTTATACGCAGTAAATAATCAACGCGTAATAAAAATGAGATAATTGGCAATATGTAATAATAATATTATCATTTGTTTGTCTTGATAATTATAGCTTTTGTGTAGTTTTGAGTAATATAGCGAATTAGTTTCACACAAAGGTTATTTTTATTGTTTGAGCTTTGTCGAAAATAGCCGTCAGAAATTATTCATTCCTTGCAAAACCAAAAACATACAAGTCAGTATGAGTTTGATAGATGTACTGAGATTTACATTAATATGGAATTCTATTTCTCAGGTATGTAACATGTAACCTATTTCAAAAAAAATGTTTACCTCACAGTTTTATATGTTTGATTTAAATGTATATACTTCACTGGTGTATGTTTTGCAAATTGTATGTACTGTCTTATTTTTGTATCAATTTCACTGTTTGTATATAAATGTTTTAAATAAAATAAAATAAATAAAAATAATAAAAAGAAATATACATTAAATGCAGCAACTTTAAAGGGCTCAATAAAAACATTTTTCAACACACATAATTTTTTATTGCAGATAAGTCTTGCATCTTCTCAATATTACTTTACAAGGCATCAGTACGGTTGAACACCTACCATTCACTTTATGGACTGCCCTCAATAGACTTAGGGTTGGTGTCACCAAGTGTAGGAAAAACCTACATAAATGGGGCTACCTCTCTGCTGACAAAACTGAATGTGGTGAGCTCCAGGATGACAATCACCTCTTGACATGCCTGCTGATTGGTGAAACATGTAACCTGCAAATACCTTATCCTTGCGAACGAGGCGATGACTGTTGCTGCTTACTGGTGTGGCAAAGTGTAGACCGGAAACGCAAAGTAAGTAAGTAAATATTACTTTTATCAATATCAACATTTATTTAACATTATAGATTTATTATTCAGTACATTTAATTTTACTTCCCACTCCTAAAATATGTTCTTTTAATTAAACTCATGTTATATTCATTTCTTTATTATTTATAAAGTGTAATCCCATTATATGTTTTTAAATTTTGCGTAATAAATTTTGAGATATCTAACCTCCCATCCTAATATTGGTTAATTATCATAGGCTACGGTGGGCCAGATATGGACAGAGAATGCCATCATTGCGGGCACCAAAGAGAAAATTATGCTGAATTGGCAGACCTTGGCTGCGATGTGCGAATGAAGTCAGGAAGGATGCGAGCAATTTCTTGACTCTCGAAATTAGGACAGAGACAGGGTTGTCTGGAGGAGTCGAATTATGGAACACAAGGCTAGAATTGGGCTGTAACTCCATCGGAAAAAGAAGATTTTAATTGGAACAGGCCTTATAATCTTAACAAATGTTATAATAACCAACGCCTGGACTATTAAAAAATTATTACTTAAAAACTTCTAAAAAACTTAAACTTCTCACAATTTTTAATATCATTCTTATGAATATAAAGATTACCTATGTATATTTAATTTACAGATTATGCCGCTGAGTGCTGACAGCCGAAATGTATGAACTTCTAAGAAGCGTCCGTGTAGGGATTGCAATCCGGTCTCATTTTGAATCCGGCCGGATCCAACCGGATTTTCGTCAATCCGACCGGATTGAAATAACCTTGATTAATTGACATTTTTAACAATAATGAAGGCTAAAAATAAAACAGCACATATACGAAAGTAATTTTATAAGGGTATGACTACTTTTAAATGGTAAAAACTATAAAAAAATAGTTTCAAAAGAAAAAAAATTACAAATTAGATTACGTATTATGAAAGTCAAATTCAAATTTAACTAAAATATATATTTTAACCTGCTTGATTGATCATGATTTGAAAAGAAAGATTCTCAGAGAACCGACACCACGATAAAGAAAGATTCTCGAAAACTCTCCAACCCATTGTGGAATAAACCATTCGAGGTAGATTTAGAAACTCCGAATTCGGAGCTTCTGCGATATCGAGAACGGCAGGCAACGGGGTAGCAAAGCAATAGAAGACGTTACTGGAATGATCACGTCAACAAAACGGATCCGGTGATTCTGGTAGAGGATGAAATCACATCAACCAAAATACCCTTGGACGAGCACTAAAGAGATTTATTTATTTATTTATTTTATTTTCCATTATCAATTACACAACAAACAGTTTACATATATAATTATTGGAATTTACTGCCCCACTAGCCAAAGTCTGTTCTGGGGCAATACTACTTCAATTCAAATCAAAGTTGGATGTGCAGTTAGACATCCGCGTCCTAGAAGTAATACTTATAACCGGAAATATTCAGAGACACTCCTATATCGAGAATAAATGTTTGAGAAATTATTTCAGTTTTATCCTTGAATATTGTAAGGTGTTGAAAAAGAAAGAGGAGGAGGTGTTGTTCTCCTCTCAGTTGGTGGTTGTCCCTCCTTCTTATATTTCATCTTCTTCCTCCTTGCTTCTTGTGGCTAGCTCTCGGCAGTATAGAGACAGGACTCTTGAGTCTCATATGGGAGAAAGGATTCATGAGAAGAATCAGAAGTCATCTGGTATTTTTAATTGCGATGGTGTTAGCACAAAACACTTTCTTATTTAAATTTTATATTATAAGTAAATTTGTACATTCTTTTGTATTTTTAATTATCTTTTAACTTTAAATTTACAATTATATAAAAATATTAAATTGGCGGGTCCACGCGCTGGAAGCGCGGGGACCGCTAGTTTTGTCGACTATATCTGAGATCGGCAAATTTGCAAGTGAAGTCCGGAGAGGAAAGCTTGTAGCTAACATACCTCGCCATCCCCTCCCTAGCGACTGCATACCTGAATGTTATTGGTCGAGGCGGCCGACGCCATCTTTAATTAACTATAGCTACTTAGATGTATCTTTATTTTCTAGATGGTACTCTGAGATGGACACGCAACGAGCGCATGGCTCATGCATGATTTCTTACAAGGGTCAAAGAAATACTTGCGTGATAGGTGCATGATATGTGAATGATCAAATGGTACTTTCATAATGAGGTCACGCGTGATCTGGACTTGGTACCTAAGCCCGTCAATGCACCTACCTACCAATACTCTGATGAAGATTATACGAATTTATTATTTTATTACAAATGAAAACTTTTCCCAAATTTTAACTCCTTACACCATAACTGCACAAACAATCTAATGTATACCAGATAACAATCATAATAGTTTTGCTTTTAAATAGGTTAATATATTTTTTTATTGGCTAATTATTGCTTCATGCTCACGCCATTTTTCTACGAGATGCCTTTTCATTGGATAGTCAATGCTATCAATACGATCAATCAACACTACTTAACCCCACTTTGGGCACAGGGAGGCAAAAACAGCATTACACTGCGCTCAGTGTGACGGATTTGCCTCCTCTTCTCTTATTACCTTTATGAGTACCTACAACGACCCTGTGGAATTGCTAGGGATACGGATTCGAGTCTGGTCTGTGTCGAAAAATCCCTAAATATGATTAACCGGATCCGATCTCCGGATCCGTCAATTTGTGCCGGATCCGATATGAGCATTTAGATGCCGAATCCGCCGGAATACCGGATCCGGTTTTCCGGATTGCAATCCCTACGTCCGTGCTGACAGCTACGCGTTATTCTAAAACGCTTCTTAGAAGTTTATACATTTCGCATGTCAGCGCTGATGGTCAGCGTGACTCTAACTAAACCCAACCGTCGCGCACTGACTTTTTCATTATTTTACTACTTACTGAATTTTTAATATCATTCTTATGAATATAAAGATTACCTATGTTATATTTAATTTGCAGATTATGTGTATTAAGTAGGTAAAAATAAGCATTCATAGATTAGTTAAAAGAAACTTACAAGTGATTGCCTTGGAGGACAATAATTATTGTAAGCCTATAGCAGTTTAATCTATATTCTAAACCATTAATTTTTTTTTATTTGGAGACAATTATTTTAATTTCAGAATTATTATTATTGTAAACAACATGTTTTTTTTTATGTTGAAATCTAAAATCAGGCCTTTTTGCTATAACATTGAAAAGTGTTATATTATACAGACTGATATATAATATTTCAACATTACACTATTATTTATGGTCGATTTTAAAATGCTATATTTTTATCAATTTGACCAGTACTGGATTACGACCTTCGTCTCCTGATGTTTCAAATAGCTTTGTGTAATTACTTCACGTTAACAACTTTCCTTATTTAGGTGGTCAAATTGAAATCCTTGAGTATTCGACAAATTCAACAATCTGCTAAGACGCTAGCCATAGGGCCAACGGCTCGATGCTTTTATGTCTTCAATAATTCTTCAATGGAGCTGGGATTCCTAGAGTTATATATTATCATTGATGCAATGCCAAGATGTCTACAGAATTTTAAAGTGTGTCAAAATTTTTAAAATATTTTCTCTAACAATAACTTTAACTTTTGTATACCTCTTATTAATTGTCAACTCTTGGTATGACTTATATTAAGCACCTATAGATGAGAGGTCTAATCCTCTAGAAGTAAATATTTATACTCAAAATTAACATTTATTAAAAAATTATTATAAAAGTTTTACCCTGTAAAAATGAAGTTTAAACAGCTACTGTAAAACCCCTTAGTTATGTATTATACAAGAGTGTTTCTTTACCAATTGTATTAATTGTTTTATTTATGTAAGCAAATTAAATTTTTGAAATATTTTAATAAATTGATGGGATGCCATAGCAATTTGAAAATTTTTAATTACTACCCTAATCCAGTTTTGTATGAAAAAAACAATCTACAATGATTTTTCTACTTACACGAAGGATGGCATCATGCAGGAAGTATGGTGCAGGTTCGAATCCTGATAATGATGGCCACAACATTAAAATTACTATCTGCCCACTATTGATAAGGAATTTCTGGTTCCAATTCCCAGATGGGTTTGAATTTTTATAGTTTTTTATGCAATATTTCTTGCTGGCTGTACATACTGAAAATTCTTCATACAAAAGATTTTCATGTACAAAATCGCTGGCTCGGTAGAGGTCTAGAATACTAAAATAATTACCTATGTGCCTATCTGTTAAATTTGATATTAAGAATAAATATAACTTTGTAGGTACATAATAATTATGTTGTTACAGAAGAATAAGATCAGCATTTACAGAAATCAAGTCTAATGTCCATGATGGGGAAGGTATGGTAAATAGATAAAAATGCTATATTTGTGACTCACTTTTGTTGCCTCCACAGCAATTCTACATATTTCTCATACAGACACGCCTACTATCTAATTATATCTACCTATTTACCAATTCAAACCCTCAAACTTTTTAAATATAAGTAATATAAGATTAAAGTAGATCAATCAATCAATTATTCTCCCTTTTTTGACCCTACTTAGGGTCATACTTTAAAGGTACTTTTATTTTATCCAGAAATCAGGTTCTATAATTCCCATTTTTCTCAACAAACTTCATCAATAATTTTATGGACGGGTAAAAAGGCTAGTAATAAATAAATAATGCTTTATTGTTCCAAAATGCAGTCCCGATACAGTCCATTCACGAGAGTCAAAGGGCGGACTTATCCCGCAGGATCTCTTCCAGCCAACTTATCTGAACTTCATCCATCCAACTCCTATAATAATATGTTCAACATCTCCGGCACAACCTCCTTCTTTGTGAATTTAGTCCACAAGTACTTAACAGAGTCACAATTCACTAATACTTCCCCGGTTTTGAATGTGTTAAATAATAACAGTTTGGAGTCTGATACATAATAAATATAAATATGAAACAGCAACAAAAAATATCTAGGTCGACGATGAAATCTGCCATTAGGCGGCGAATGATAAATCGACAGTTAAGATGAAATGTCAGAGATGGCAAAAATATAACAATAAAAATAATACCGTGAACTCGTCATAATCCCAAAACAATAATAGAAAATCTTTGAGGTTTTGAATGATGTGCAAGTAATGGACCGTGGTGGAGTAGGGATGGGAGGCTGCGGGGAGTGGGGCTGCCTTCTTAAACACAGATACGACCTTCTGTGAGGATGTACCATGCTAAATTGTTCGTTTTCAACTGTCTTGTAGTGCATACTTTTATACGGAAAATGATTCTGTGCCCACTCAAAGTGACACCAAACACACTCTTTGACTCTTTCACAGTAAGCTACTTAAAGCTTGTGTCGTGAAAGAGAAAGATGGTCTGCATCTGGGATCAAACCCACGACCGATCCGCACGAAACAATACGAAAGCTGGCATCGTAACTTTCCTTTAACATTTTTCATAATTCAAATCAATGGCACAAAGAAACTTTTTTTTTCTCCAAAATTTCTTACATTGTGCTCATTGTTATCAATCAGACTTGTAGATATGATTTTTTTGTATAATGTTTTAAAAATATATAAAAAAAATTGTAGATGTATGTAGGTAAATATGTACAAGACTCATTTTATTGTTTTTACATACATCTTTAAAACGAACACAATACTCTCGCTCGTGAAATAAATTTTAAAAATTTCATAATAACAAAATAAGTAACTTTTATCAATACATCGGAAGTGATTTATAATCTAAAATTGTATTTACCTTTTGTATAAAAAGCCTGGTTCTTTTGTCCTACAATACATTGCCTCATGTAGGTATATGAGGTACGATACTCCCTTTAATTATATAGCATACATAGGCGATATTATATGAAGGAGGTATAATGATAAAAGTCGTCTCAAATAACCATACCGCACCACCATTAAGATCTTCCCACTACTCCAGACACGAAGATAGGGAGAAACAGAGAAATGATAGCAAGACGATATTCTTCGTGATAAATATTAAGAGGAACAAAAAACATACACCCCGAGGTTTGGGGGTTCGGACTTAATGCTAAACGAAAAGTTATGTTATCCTCTAATACAGCTTAACCGTAAACCACCAAGCCACCCTCAACACACACAGCGCTCACTCATCTCAACCCCATAGGAGGTGGTAATGTTCTCTTGGCTGCTCTGCTCTGGTACCTATTCAATATTGTGAGTGTTATGCTGAAATAATTCTTTGGTTATCTCCCTATGTACTCACCAGCTACTTCGTAACTCACGTGTAGATCAATTAATAACAACAAACTTGTTTCAATAGGGATGTGATATTTACTAATATATATTCCAAGAATAGATATTATTGATCCATAATAAGTCACACTGTGAGCTCCCAAATATCACAATATCGCATCTAATACGCTTATCTGAATACCAACCTTAATAATAACCTGTTAATAGGAACCTTTCAAATCACCGCTTAAAACCGTGGATTCAAACAACTTCCACTGTCACAGCACAAGACTGGCTTTTCTTGTCAAAGATCTAAAAAGTGTTTTTCTAAAAAGACGCTTAAAAATCAAAATACATATTCTGACACATCTCGGCACCTTACTTTGGCCACCCGAATTCTTGTACAACAATTTGCCGAATTCATTATGCGAACCAAAAAAATTGTACAAAAATATAACAAAATATTCATATCTCAGAGATCAAACAATCCGACTTGGTTGACGACGACCATTTTCCCCATATTCATTCGTGCATTTGCCAAAAAAGCTACTTTATTCTCCGTCGTCATATCTCAACTTCTCCCTCAGAAAAACGTAAAGCATTTCTCTTTCTCGCTTTCTCTTGTCATAACATTTTTTTACACATTACTTTCGTGTAGTATCTTTTTAGACTTTTTCCATCATTCTTTTCCACTTATCTCGGATCTTTGTAATATTATCCTCGTAATTCCTATTAGGTACAAAGTATTACAGAATGAAAGCATTAGTTGTGATTCATATTAGCGGCCATTCAACACAAGAATGTAACAAATCTAGATATATTATGATTTTAATATACTTTCTTTGGTAGAACAATAAACAACTATTTATTATATTATAGATTCGAACTTTTATTGATGTTTTCCTCTTTTTTTTCTAGTGGCGTACGTCAACATGGGGGCTTCATTATCAGCCTTAGGGAGGTGTTCAGAAGCGGCGTCAGTTTTGACAAGAGCATCCCGTCTGGACGGAAATGGATTGAGGGATGGTCGGACTCACGTGACTGCCCGGATATCAGCATTGCAACATTTAGGAACTCTGCACGCCGCGCAAGGACGGTATAGAAGGGCTGTGCAAGATTACAAAGAAGCGCTGGCAGCTAGACCGCCTGACTATAGACCGCAGGTATGCCTCCCATTTGTTTTTTTTTTTTCATAATTAATTTTAATTAATGTATGAATACTTAAATTAAGTGAAAAGACGAGAAAATATTGTACCTTCCTTTGTTTGTCCGAAATTGGCACCTTCGTTATAATAATAATATGTAGGGTAATTTAAAAAAAAACATAACTTTGTTTTTTAAATTTTATCATTTGGTTTTACATACTCCTATAAATATTCTTAAAAAAAGAATGAAATCAATTTCGAATACAAAAAATGTACACCTACCTATCGATTCACTATTTAAAACATTATAATAATTTAAAATATTTGCTTATTTATACTTTACAACACAAACAAAAATCATGAAACAAAAACACAGAATCTCCAGTGCTCCAATAACAGGTATCTCCCATGGTGAGAACTTGTGCTAAACTGGTTCTTTTGCATTTATTTTTCAGAAACTTTACGCCCTTATGAGTGAAGCTTTGATGAGACTGCAGCGCTGGACTGAGTCGGACCGTTTTAGGCAGGCGGCAATTTACAGCACTGAGGCTGGCACGAAACAAATGTTTTGGAGCAATGTAAGTAGTGCTTTTTATTATTATTTAGTTTTAGTGTAGACAATATATTAAACTTATTTCTATAAAATTTAACTGTCTTATTTAGTTGTTGGCTATATTTCATTTAGCACTGAGTGACCTAGGAGACCACCGCCACTTTTACTTGTGATGCTTTGTCTATACAACCAGCGATTACGGTTTTCATTAAGCAGCTTCCAATATGCTACATTAATTACCTAGAATTTTATTTTATTCAAGTTATCAGATTCCCATATTCTTGATAGTTTATTTATTCATGTAGTCGACCCATAAACTTTAACATTTATATGTTAGAACAATAATAGTTAGGTAACTACAAAGCGACTTAGAAATGAGTAAAATGTGATATATTTGTCCAATTTGATAACTTCAAAAGCGGATAGCTATCAGCTTTACGTGAAGTCATAAGTGCTTTACTCAATCAAAATGATCCAAGGCTATTTTTCTCACTATTGTAAACTTTGTGTCATGTACGCTGTAGTTTTCAGCTGCAGGATTTTAGCCCACAACCTTCAGTTCATGAATAAGTCAGTTACGGAATCGCTAAGCAACCAACCATTTTGTTATAATAATATAGTAGCTTCAAGTAATAATAATAATTGCTCTGTGTATAAAAAGAAAAGTTGATGTATTCATATTTAAAAAAATCAATAGACTCCATTATGAATTAATATCAACATAAACACTCTAAATTTCAGACAGTTTTCTTACTATAAATTGTAACATATAAGATGATTTTTCGTTAAAAATTTGAAAAATGTACAGTTTTAAAACGATTTGTTAGTACCTATATTATTATTCCTAAACATCTATTTTAGATGAGTTGGTAATTTCCAAGGGGCGATGTTTAGTAAATGGAGATGCGATATTATGAGCGCGCAGGAACGCAGCAAGCAACGGCTGGGAGCTGCATTTAATGCATTAATTATACGAATTGGTGTTATAATGACTTGTTAAACTAACAAAGATCAGACCCACTAGACAGAGCGTGTAATTATACAAAGCTCAAGATATTTGCAAGTTCCTCTGTGATAAAATATATATCCCAAAGATGCTGTAACAACGTAATTTGAAAATTACCACTTCGTTAGATGCGCTGTATTTTAACTATATACACACCCTTACATATAAAATTAAACTAAGTAAAGCAGTTTTTACATACAAACCTATTTATTAAATTATAGCTAGGACCCTATTCTCGAATGACGATTTATGGGTTTTGTAATACATAACTTACATCCGTTTTTTTTATTTATGTTAATATACAAAATGTTTTACGGAAACAGAGAGATGAATCAAACGTTATTATGATTTTTTCAAAACAACAATATTGTTCACAATTTATTTTTTTCTGTAGGAAATATTTACAATCAAAAAACAATCATGACATCAGAAGGTTTAAATGTTAACAACGCCCTCGGGTCTTCCATTCGCAGGGACACCGACATAACGAACACTGGCTGATGTAATTTTTAAATGACGATAAATGTAACGGATGTAATAGTCAATTTCAAAGACATCCGGAACAATATTTCTTTATACCTATCGGTTTCCACTTGGCAGCAGCCCGATCGGCGATAATGTCGGAATAGAGATGGCTTAAACACAATTTGTTATGAGGATATTTCTTTATTATCGACCATTGAATCCTAATAGATTCGAAAAACAATATTGTGACGAAAATAATAAAAATAGTGGAAGAAAAAAAAAGAAATTGACGACCGTGACAGAATAGTAATAATATTATTATTGCTTTTGGATTTTCCTTTTTTTATTATTTTCAATACTTTCTACTTTCATTTTTATATTATTGCGTTATATTATTATATTTTTTCGATATTCCCTCCTCTGCTCTAAACATCTGTGTCACTCTTATTAAAATAATATAACAATGTTCCAAAACTGATTTCTACTATCTAAAGGCTGGTCTAGAGTTTACCGAACTTATCTACATAAAATAATTATTATCTTGACTATCTACAAAACTCGTCAACATGCGTGGTTTAAATGTTAAGCGCAAGTACGAAGATTGTCCGTGAAATATGTTTCCCTAATCATTTTTATTTACAAGAAGCATTACATCATTGAAAAGATTATACTTTTAGCAATTTTTCTACATATTCCTCGTTGACTTCATGCACTTTTTGATCCGATTCACGATTATTTTGATATCCTAATCATAGTGTCGAGACGAAATATAAACTGTTTGATGCGTGTTTGTTGCCCATTCTCCTGTTTGGGTGTGAGTCCTGGCACCTGACCAAAACCCAGGCACAAAAAGTATCTGCATTTGAAACGAAGTGCCTTAGGTGCAGCAGAATCTTAGGTACAATATGGTACCACCGCATCACGAACGACACTATGCGCCGGCGCACCCAGCATTTTTTTTTGGGGATATATAACAAGCAAAACGTATTTTTATTTCCAAATGATCTCCTCTATTTTTTTTTTTTTTATTAAATATAACATACAAAAATAATATAACATTTTTTTCTTATAAATTGCATAATTATCAATATACTTAATTCACTTATATTTAATTCTTTTTTACCCTCCCTAGAAAGTTAAACTTGTGTTAAGGAGGGGAGTAAACTATAAAGAAGTACATACTATGGGTACATATCCAGCTAATTAACACCTTAAACATTACAACAATATAATGGTACATCAAAAATCCTTAATTTTGTCAAGTCTAACAAGAAAAAAACAAAGCGTGTCCGGCACACAGGATTTATATTGTCACAAAAATTTACATTTACAACTCGAGTGCAAACGATCCGCGATGTAACGAGTCTATTCACATGACTCGGTTGTGCAGGTGGTTCGGGTTTTCATTATTACATATATATTTTTTTTAATACTAATTATTTTAATTTAATTTTTTTAATATTCTCTAAAAATATTTTATATTCTTTTTCGGTGCGAAGAATCGCCGGCAGTCCATTAAAGATTGTAATACCTCTGTAATGATATTGGTTTTGGGCAGTTGTCGTGTTTAGTTTTGGTATCTTTAGACAGCCAACAGATCTCGGCCTATCAGCCCTCATCATTTCGTAAACTACTGGGTTTTGAATTATATCTTTATGAATTTGGATGAGCGCCGCCCTATCAAATATTTCAAAAATGTCTCGCACCGGAAACAATCTAAACAATTCATCTGTAGGGAAAATTCGTGGTTTCTTTAGAATTATCTTTATGATTAATTTTTGCAATATTGCAACTGGCATTAGGCTTGAACGATATGCTGCCCCCCAGCCAACAATACCATATTGTGCAATGGATTTAAATAGCGCATAATATGTTATTTTAAGTGTTTGTATATTTACAATGTTTCTTAATTTTAGAAATATATAAATCAATTTTCTAATTCTTTGAACAGTTGCGTCTATTTGTTGTTTCCATTTAAGATTACTATCAATTAAGACTCCTAGGTATTTAATCACAGTTTTGGTATTTAGTGGGCTGCAGCTACAGCTATAGTCATTGCTAGGTATTGAACATTTGTTATCGTGAATAATGATATTATTAAATTGCTTGTCGCTACCAGTTTGCAAGGAGAAATGCACTAGAACTGTTTTTTCCGTATTTACCGAAAGCATATTGAGGTCATACCATTTCTTAATCGTATTAATGTCTTCATTTGCCGTTCTCACTAAATCTTGAGGGTTTTTATTTCCTACAATAACAACGGTATCGTCTGCATATGAAATAATTTGACCGTGAATGGGTATACTAAACATGTCATTTACGTATAATGTAAACAGAATAGGGCCTATGACTGTTCCTTGCGGTATCCCGAATTCCGACGTTAAAGGATTACTTAAGTGACCATTTAGCGTGAGCCCATCACCTCTACCATTGTGGGGAGGAGACGGACATGGCTGGGACATGTGTTAAGGATGCCGAATGACAGTTGGCCGAGGAGAGCGCTGTTCTTCCTCCCATCAGGGTCTCGAAGACGTGGAAGACCCACTCATATCGTGTTCCGTTCCTTCGTGGCAGAGCTGAGGGAGTTGGACATGGTGTGGGAGGAGGTCATAAGCATTGCGCAAGATCGAGCGTAATGGAGAGCTCTTGTTGCCTCCTTATGCTTCCTGAGTGGAGTTCAAAGGGAGTTTTGATTTGATTTGATTGAATCATAGAAGTCTTCCTCCAAGTTTGCAAAATGCGCTCCGTTGAGATAGTAGACAGTCAAGTCCAGACTGTATTGTGGGTGAAAAAGAGACTGTACAAGCTGTTTGTGTAATGTCGCAGTATAAGTAAAAACCACTATGTTTATTCAAAGTGGTTGGTAGCCTAGCGGTTACGACGCCGGCTTTCATACTGGAGGTCGTGGATTCGATCCCAGGTACCGGCCATCTTCCTCTTTAAGTAGCGTACAACGAATGAGTCTAAAAGTGTATTTGTGTTCACTTTGAGTGAGCACAGGTCTAATTTAAAAAAAATCTTTCACTGCTAACAGTAAAATAATGAAGGCGCGAAAGAGATAGCGTCACATGTTTGTGTGGTGTCAGTAAGCGTAGCTTAGTTGATAATAATGAAAATAAAAATTTTCTCTGTAATACGGCCGTTTTACATAAAATTCGAATCTATTTTTTTAAGAAATCACCGCATTATCGCTCAATGATTTGTGATTAATTTTTTGAATTTAAAGTAAATAAGTTACGTAAAGACTTGTTAAATCGATAATGTTTGTCAAGATTATGAAAAGTCGATTTAAAAATAAAAAAACAATATTGTATTAATACCTCCACAACACTTTTTGACAGGTAATTTCAATAACCCGCCGTATTGATGGATTGGCTTACAAATAACATTACATGACGTAAATATCGACTCAAGTTATTGAATAGCTTTCACAGTCGGAGGGCGTGTGAACATAAGCTGGAGTGGTGTCGGATCTCGAGTGGGTGCGTCCGAAATCCGTTTATCCAAGAATAATACGGAGCTACCCACGTCCGTCTACGTGTCGGCGACCAGTTCGTGAGTCCATTAGACTTTTGTCAGGTCTAAGAGATTAGTTGGAAGAACCTGGAACCATTAGTAAATCCTCTGCTTCATCACATAATTTTGGGGTCAGGGAATAAATGTTTATTCGCTGACAACTGAATATTGTCGTATTTTCCACCGAGCGAATAAAAAATATATATTTTTCTTACGAATTCTTTCGTTTTACAAAATAACACACATTATTGATTTATAAGACAAAAATATAAATAAACTTGCCCTTTTCACGCTCGAACGAATTTCACAACTTTTTTCATCCCGAAAAAGTAAAAAATAAATCGCAGAGCGAGGTGTAAGTCAATAATATGTAATCATTCCAGCGTGTGAAAGAGTGGTGCCCTTTAAGCGAAACATAAATATTTTGACAGATTTCCAAAATGGTGTCTACATGATTTGGACACAGAATGAACGTTGTTGTGGTAAGCATAATACAATTAATATTTTTCTCAAAACTTTCACGCTTAGAACTCCAATATACCAACATATTATCGTTATCGGGCTACAGCCCTAGTATAAGTTTTCGATGATTGAATACCGAAACGATCATCGAAAGAGTTTCGAAAAAATTCCATACAAAAATGATCGAATAATTCGATCGTTTGATTTAAGGACACTATTTGCACGCTAATAATCGCTTATTTGCGTGCAATAAGCTTTCCATGAAACTCGTACTAGCCCCACTGTAGCCCTAGTATAAGTTTTCGATGATCGAATATCGAAACGATCATCGAAAGAGTTTCGAAAAATTTTCATACTAAAATGATCGAATGATTCGATCGTTTGATTTTAGAACACAAAATGCACGCTAATAAGCGCTTATTTGCGTGCAATTAGCTTTCGATAAAACTCGTACTAGCCCCACTGTGGTATAAAAGTTTTTAAAAACAATTTCAAATTCTTGGGTTCGTCAGCAAATTTGAGTCTTCCATCGTACCAGGGAACACGTGGATAAAGGATTCCTGCATTGGGTAAATGTTCCGGAGCATCGGTTATTATACTCGCATTTACATCCAAAGGCACAAAAATGTAGCCTCACTTAAGTACATCGATTAAAAACAAGAGAACAATAAAAAAACGTGTGATTTTCGATTATGCATTCGTATATCTCACGGCCAAATTCGAGCTGCTTTCTGAAAATTAGTAATTATTTGAGTTCTGCAGAGTATTTTCGGTTGAGGAATAAAACTATACGTTAAATGACAAACGTTGCGAGCATAACGTGATTTCGCTAAAAATAAAACATTTTACTGAATGATAATGCTAATAAACTAAATTGGCGGGCTTGTTGCCTTTGGTAAATTCTTCCAACCAGCGAATAAGTATTGTTAATGTAAAAACATAAATTTTATACGTTTACTTAAAGTTGTGAAATTTTCTTTAATATTGGCACAAAAATCTGAGAAAATACTGAATTTCGCTTCAACTGGTGATCTTTATTTAATATGCCCCAATATTAAGTTCTTCCTTAAATAATATCTAAAAAAGTGCAGTACATACCCCTTAATGATAAGACAAAAAACTTCCTTGGAAGTCATAAATTATATTTCCTACCCCATCTCATCCTCCGTTCTCTCACTTCATCCCCTATTCGCGTAACATTATTGTGGGCAACCAGAAAAAGAGAGAGAGAGCAAGTAACATATTTCGCAATACTGTCACGTCATCCCAATGTCTTAAGGTAGGTAGCAGAGGCTGGTCCTTTTATTAATACTTTACAAATTTCATGAAAAAAAGGAGGTTTCTGTGTGAGAAAAATGAGCCAAAGGGGGGGACGGTCGGGTGAGACGGGGCGCATCGGGGCACACATGCTGTCACCCGGAGCAGGACGTGCCGCGCATACTTCATCGTGTTAATGACGGAATCAACCAGCGGAAAAGTCTAACCGGAATCGATGTTTTTTTTTTAACATTTAGATATTCCATAAGATTTTGAGAAGTGTTCTCGAATGGAAAACGCAATTTTTTTTAATCAAGACAATGACATTATAAAATCAACAGATCAATTAATTCTTCTTATGGCGGATTTATCAGAATATAAACCAGCAGCTTTTTTTTTTAACCCATAACTCTTAAAGGAAGGCAAGTACATCCAGCCTTATGAACTGGCATTCCTTGACAGTGTTGATTGTCTATCGGAACTGATTTGTTCAATTCGTATCTTTGCGGTATGTTCTCAACTGTACTTTTTATTTGTTAAGGTTTACGATCCACTTCCATTCATTGAATTATTGATTTAATTTCTCGTGAAATAGTGTTATTACCATAAAAATCTTAGATCCCTCACCATGGCTGCCATTCATATTGTAATTTTGAAAATTTTACTATTTGTTTTTTATCATAAACGCAGGTAAACTTTGTATGGATTTTTTTTTGTTAAAAAATATGTTAGGTAAATCCAAAAAGGTGCCACCAGTTCAGTAAAATCATCGACGATTTATCTGAACACTTAATCACAAATAATCCACTCCTTGCCGTAAAATATAATAGAATAGAATAGAAAAAATATATATTTCTCACCAATAACCAATACAATTTTCACAAAATAAAAATGATTATGAAAAATCCCTTTACATACATTCATAACTTCTTATTCTTGAGATATTTACAAACATGGCCGCTCTTAAAAAATATATGTTTCAATATTGATAACAACTAAATTTCTTATAAAATAAATAAAAAAAGTAAAAAGATTATGGCGATTCCCAATCCAAATTTACTCAAGTGTATCTTATCGACGTTTTCAATAAATTCAGACATATCACATATCGTCGAATATATTTATTAATTCTTCAAGTTCGTCCGTAACTTGATATTGTCGCTCAAACACTCTAACCCCTTAAGAAAAAGGTAGGTATGTTTCGTAAATTGTTTTGATAGAATTGAGAAAATCGATCCCTTTGAATATTTAAATGTTTGTATAAAAATTGTTTTTAATTAATTATTTCACAATAAAATTTTATTTATTTATGTTATTTATCAACAATGAGAAATATTTGTCATACTTACATGTATTAGCGTCGGTATGTCGATAGTTGCTATGACTATTCATAATAACAGACGTCCACGAGATATTTATTATACGTTTATCGAAAATTATGATACTCTAAAAGAGAAAGAATCTAAACATGCCACTGTTGTTACGGGATAAATTATCAAACTTTCCGCAGTTATTAACGTCCTTGGTCAACAAAAAAATTATGAATATTTTTTATGCCTATTGCCCGACACGTTTCTGCTAGTACTGTATATATTGTAAAACAAAGAACAATGCTATTATCTAGACAGGAAATGAAACGTATAATCGCTTACAATACATGTGAAAGCAATACCCGTAATGTGTTAAACCGGAATCGAAATATGAACCTTTGAAAATACTCTGATAACGCATTGGAACTACATGTTATTACAAGGTACCTACATACACTGTAATATTCTGACAATTCCTTTTTGTGGCAACGAATGGTTTCCAACAGGAAAGACATTTTCGTGGATAGGAAATTAAGCACTTGGCCGCGTTGTGTATAACTGTTATTATCGTAATGTTGGGGGCCCTGCTCCCTATTATGTAGCCAGCTAACATTGTTTCACGAAATACGAGTGCGTATTATAACGATTCCCTGCTATGTTTATACTTTACATACTTTGATATATGAAAGAGTATGAAATAATACTTTCAAAAGTTTTATTCAGATGACGTAGTAAATTAATAGAAGCAATAATAACCTTTCTTGTTCTTCTAGAATATTTTTACGACTTTTTTAACCTGAGCCAAAAAGTGTACGCCCATCTCGCATTAACAATATTGAGTCATATCATTGTGGTTACAACATAGAAACCAAATGCATATCAAAATTATTAATAATATAAACAAATTGAACCTGCGTACTTCGTGGAATTATTTAGAAAAAATAATTTAAATGATATAATTAATTTGTTATTCTACAAAATAATTTAATACGCTAACTCGTTTCGCAGGCACAGGTCCTGCATGGTCACATGTGACAAAGAAACCGAAGTTTAAAACGACTACAATGCCAAATAATATGGCGGACACACAGTTAGGTAGAGGTAAAAACTTATGGTTTAGTATAAGCAATTTTAAATGGATTTTATCTACCTTGTTGACATAAAATGTCAACAAGGTAGATTCAAATTTTGAATCTGTATAAAATAAGGATACCTTTACTAGTTTACTATATGTAAGTTTAAAGGAGTGAATACAAGCCTGATAATATAAATACTAAATTACATTTCAACAACTTACATAAAATATGTTTCAATTTTCCTTTATTTAATGAGTTTAATAAAAGCATGCGAGTAAACAATGCTTTGATTGCCTTGCTTTTCTTCAAGGCAAAGAGTTGTATCTAATATTTATTTGTATATTACAGATATTTTATTAAGTTTATTACAAAATAAACTAGTTAAAAAAAGAGAAAAAGCTGTGTAATGGAAATAGCATGAAGTAAGATAGATAGAGTAAGGCAAGAGGAAATAATATTCTTTGTAAATCTTAATATCCATTAAGTAAAAGGGTCGTTCGTATCTCGATGGCTCCGTTGAAATTTCTTCTGGTGTAAATAATTCGTTGGGTTAAAAAACGTGACATCATCAAAACAACATTAGGACATGTTGGGAGCTGCCGGTACCAAGAGAGAAACTTACTCAGAGGGAGAGTTCAACGTTCGACGGTCAACTGGATACATATTCGATTAGGAAAAGTCGATGCTAGTAATAGCAGCTTTCACCATGACTACATTATTATTTGCTCAATTCGTAAGCGCTTTCCAATAAAATATCAACATAAATTCTTTCATTATCACACAATCAATCAATCAATTCTCCCTCTACGGAGGCATATAGAAAGTCAATAAGATTCCTTCACTTCAATCGATCTTAACTGTATCAATTAACTCCTCGCAAATTATCTGAAACTCTTTAGCTTTATTTATCCCTTCAAACGCTGAAAATTTATGTGCGTAAGTTAACAATAGCTGTTTTCGAGACAGCTTTTTGGATTTAATTTAGTTGTAGACAATAGGTTTATAGAATAGGTCATGAAGTTCACCTTGATGTGGAGAGAGCCAGCTGTAGCGATCTTTACAAAAAAGGCAAAGAGCAGATTAATAAAACGGCAGTTATCTTCGGTAGCCTGATGTACACAAACATACGCTAGCGAAAAGTAGCTAAAGTCAAAGTATACAAGACATGGGTGCGACCCATTGGTCGACACACGGGATCGAAGCTAGAGCAGACAAAACAACTTCCGAAATTAAAACGATCCCTTCGTGTGGAAAGGATGGATAACAATAGAACTGCTAAGGTCACGATGCAGGAATCCCAGAAAGACGCTGACCACCTGGACGCCCCCTAAAAATATGGAGAGAAAGCGGGACTTCATTATTACTATTATTTTTATTTTTCAAATCTTAGCGAAGAAAACAATTGAAAAATGAGCGATTATCGTTCAAATCGTAAAGATAAATCGTTACGTGTGTATGCAGCTATACAATAATGAAGGGCTCATACCCGATTTGAGGGATTATTAATTAGATCTAAAAAGACAAAGAAGAAGATTTCTTTTCTTCTTCAGCACTCTCGAGATCATGTTGAACGTAAGCCTCTGTCTCGGACATCCACAGCACCCACTCGCTTAACGCGTCACCAACATTTCCCGACCAGTTCACGAACATTAGATTTTTTTTTTACCCATCACGCCGTGTCCCGTAAGGGGTAGGCAGAGAGAACGGACCTCCACTCTTTTCTATCCAAGCATACTTCTTTCGCTTCATCCACCGACATAACATTTCTCATACACCCTCTCCTATTTTTCTTACTTCTTACATGGCCTTCCTTGAGGACAGAATCGATGTGTTCGATCCACGTCATTCTCGGTCGGCCACGCTTTCTTACACCTTTCCTTTCAGCCTTATGAATTCTCTTTGTCATTCTGTCTGCATCCATTCTTTCCACATGCCCAAAACATCTCAACTTATTAACTTTCATCTTTGTCACAACACTTATTTCCATACCACATTCCTTCCTAATATTTTTTTCATTCCTTTCCATATCCCATAAAGTTTTTCCACATATTCTTCGTAGAGATTTCATCTCTACTGCATTTATACTACATTCTTCTTTTTTCGTCCATGTCCACGTTTCACAACCATACATCATCGATGGTAACAGGATTGCGTTATGCACTAGTTTCTTGGCTTTTAGTGAGACGTTGTTGTTTCTCATTATAGGTCTTAGTGCACCGCCCACCCTACAACCAGCAACTTTCCTACGCTCGATTTCTTTTTCACACTTTCCATCCCGACTAAACATGCTTCCTAAATACACATACTCATTCACTTGCTCAAGACATTCATTTTCTACCGTTATTTTGCAATTCGTTCTTGCTTTATCCCTTTCAAATACCAAAACCTTTGTTTTGCTGACATTCATTTTTAGACCGTTTTTTGCACAATTTTCAAACACACTTGACACAAGTTCTTACAAATCATTTTCTCACTCAGCCATAAGTACTAAATCATCGGCATAAATAAGCGCACATACCTTTATTCCATTCAATTCAACCCCTATATTTTTATATATCTTTTAACCCACTGACGCAAAAATCAAAAAAACAAATTGAACAACCATGGTGACATGACGCACCCTTGCTTCACACCCTTCGTAAGACAGAACTCCGGTGAAAGGTGACTATTCACCTTCACACATGCAGTACTATCCGAATATAGCGAAGCAATGCCACGAATCAACCGGTTATTTACTCCATAGATTGATAGAACCTCCCATAATTTACCCCTATCTACCCTATCATATGCCTTTTCCAAATCTACGAATGCACAGAAAAGCTTCTGATGTTTACTCAAAAGCTTCTCTTATTTCTATCTTTTCTAATAAAACCTTCCGAATCTTTAGTTTGTAATTTTGCAATAATCTAATACTTTTTAACTAACTGTTACTTTTTTCTAAACTGTTAAACATTGAAATTATAAAAATATTTTTTATATAGGTATGATTCATTGTACCTACTAGGTAATATGTGATTTTTTTAGTTATAAAATGTTAATCATATTCCGTTATGAGATTCTGGTGTGTTACAAACATTTATAATTATTGTGACTGTTAAATTTGCACAGCTGTTGTTTTAGCTAACGTTATTAGCAATATGTTTACTTACATTCAGGTATACAAATGTGTACACGAAACACATAAAATATGGTAGATGGCCAGTATTATTCTTGATATACCTACAAATAAACTCTTTAAATTATTACCCTTGCATGAAACAAATTTCATTCATATCTAAATACCTTAAAATAAAAAAAAAATAAACAAAAGGTACTTTGAAATACTAATCTGAAAAAGATTGACCAATTTGAAGTGGTTGGTGACCCAGCGGTTACAACGCCGGCTTTCGTACTGCGGACGTCGTGGTTCGATCCCAGGTGCCGACCATCTTCCTCTTTCACGACACAAGCTTTCAGTAGCTTACTGTGAAAGAGTCAAGGAGTGTATTTGTGTTCACTTTGAGGAGCACAGATTCATTTTTTTTTAAAAATTAAAAAAAAAAAAAAAAAAAAAAAAAAAAATTAACAAATTTAACTATCAATAATTAAAGTGGAAAGGTTTTTATAACTTATCAAGTAGTAACATTCCAAAAGTAATATTTATTTTACCCTTCTATATATCCGCCAGTACAAATAAAACTTTCAAACAATTGATTTGATTTTATTGATTTGAAAATGTTGCCCCAATAACACGGTTATCAAACGTGGCCGTGTCAAAAGGGGAATTAATTATACTTGCTGTCTCTTTAAATTTCTCAATTATGGTGTTGTTAGAAATTTCATTATCAAAATTGAGAAGAAGTTCGGTTATTTATCACAAAATGGTTTTTGTGATGTTAGATGCTGTATAATATACCTACTAGCTTTCCCGACAGACGTTGTCCTGTGTTCCTAACTATGAATATTGAATTCGAATGTGTATGGTGATGCATTAATAATTATCATTTGACCAATGTGATTCCGAACTATGCGTCTGTTTTAAACCATGTATATTCCATCCGCATTCTGTCAATCGCACCAATTAACAATTTCTGTCAAATTTCAAAATTTGAATGAAAATTATAAGGTAAATGGTACTAATAAGGTTGTCTACGTAGAGTTTTCTTTAATTTTCTAATTTTCCAAGCATTTTTCTTAATTTTTTTCTTCTAAAAGGACATTCTTCTGATAAAAGCCTAGACGACAAAAAAGCGTGATGCGATGACATCGCGAAATAGCTCTCCGTTTTTATATATACGAAAAGCACATTTTTAGAATTCAATTATTTTTTTTATCAGAAAAAATAACCGTTATGCAACATCTATGAAATAGTTTTTACTAACCATCCTACTAAGATAACCATACAACGCGATGACTGTATGGATGGAAATTTTTTCAATATGAACCTCTTCGGGCTTAAAGCAGTCTTCTTCTGGTGTTACGAAGGTTCAAGGTGAACACTTAACGTTAACAACGTTCGCGTTATCAACCATGTCATAAAATCCCTAAACCGCGACGTAGTTCGAACCATCAACCCTGTCAGATATGTGACAACATAAATCAAAACAAAATGGGAATATTCTGAAAGCCGTAATTTAAAGTATTAACTTTCTCTTATGGGCCATTTTCACTTTGTGAAGTAGCTCGTGCACTTGTGAGTGCAGGTGCGAGGAATTACAAATAGTAAACATGTGAGGATGCAACTGCGAGTTGCGATTGAAGTGCAGGAATTAACAGTGATTAATACGGGTTCTATTTTGAAAGTAGCTCGTTCCCCGCCGTTTCCTCACATGCGTCGTATTCTCTGGTCACAATCTTACGATTTATTTGCAGCAATTTTCTCCACTCTGTCTCTCCACTCCCCTCTGTTGCAGCTTTTTTCAGTTCCGTGAGTAGTATATTGCAAATGAAGGTGCCCACAACCTATTTTTCCGTTCTGCCCCGTAGGAGAAAATAGAAAAAAAGCAACACATTTAACTGAACGGAGTAACTTTGAACTCACTCGCTTTGCAACAGAATTGGACACTCACTTTACACCTGCAATTTACACTTGCTACTTAGCACAATAGAAACGTTCCTTTATACCAGGCGTACGCACTTCTAATTATTTTAAATACGTGTTAGAGACTTAACCTCGGTGGATACAACCTCATGAACATTTCCAAGAATGAACCTTGTAATTTAATCGCAATTGAAGTTATTTTTTGGTTTGTATGTAATTTGTGTCAAAACTCATTTTATATAATAAACCTTAATTTAAATAAGTTCACCCCTGGTATAATTTCGGTTAAAGTTTGTAATATAATAATTTTACTAATGGAAAGCAAGCAAGTACATAGTAGGTAAATATATAGAAACTTACTTACCTACATCTCTCCTCTTTCCACATCCCTTGTACAACACGTGCTTGATGCCGTAGTTATACCAACAACTAATAGCTGGCGTGTTTTGTGAGTTTGTTTCGCAACCTTATAATATAGGTGGCTATCATCTTCACGGCTAAGGCGTAATTTATTGTGTACTCGCCTCGGGGGACAAAGAATTAAATTCATTAGTTTTGATTCAAAAATATTATAGGACAGACTTCGGGAAGGAATTCATAATAGTTAAACCTATTTATAACCGACATATAATGAGTAATTTTGTTTGAGGGTATCGTAAAAGGCAACGTCAGTTTTTTCGATTTTTGAATCGATGAGTAAATGATGGCTGTGGGTACTTTAAGTTATTTTCTACACAAATATAGTGAGAAATTATTGTAAATATAATAATAAAATGATTCAAATTTCCTGTATTAGTTGCCAGGGTATGGCTGCCAGCCATTATGGCTGTAGGACCTTAAAGTTCTTTTCTACACAAATATAGTGAGAATTTACTGCCGCGGTACCTGTATGGGGTATACCCCATACGACATATCGTGTGTCTATATTTTCAAACAACAGAACATAACTTATTACACAAAGCATAAAACATAAAAATAAAACGGTACAAAAGTCCTTCGTATGTGGCGTCGTAACGTAAGCGTATGACGATACGTTGACGTTACAACGCCGTCTGTGAAGGATCGTACTGGAGATATGTTTCTAAAAACCCCTTTGTTTATCACTTACCTTCTTATGAGGTTTTTTTGACAAACTTATAAATCCCCAAGGAAACTGCTAAATTGGGATTGTAAAAATTAAGAACACGAAACACCTTTTAAATTTTACATTTACTTAGGCCATATCACCAGTTTAGTACCTATGTATTCTCTTTATTTTCTTTTCAGTGAAGAGAAGTTCAAACAACATAAAGCCAGCATTACCTTACATCTCGCGCTCATATAATGTAATATAGTATTAGGATGTGCTCCAATATATGATTTTTTCTGATGAAATTCCTGAAATATGCTCCTAAAAAAATATTTTAATGATTGTTCTTGGAAAACAGGGTTGTCCAACATATTTAGCTCACTCTTTCGTGGCTTGAAAATATTCATCGTCGTCTCTGTCCCGATATGTTTATACAATGACATGTAATTATATACCTACATATTTATATATTTAAATCTGCTCTCGTTTTAAATATTTTGATTTTAATCCTAAAAAATCACTTATTTTCCAATAAATCAAATTGTCATCCATAAATATTTAACCTGATCTATTTAAACAAAACTGTTTAAGAAATGTATAACCATGGGTAGAAATTACAAATAGGTGTGACTTGTTTTTCATACTAAAAATTACTACATAGATATTCGGGATCTTGATGGGAGGAAGAACAGCGCTCTCCTTCGCCAAATGTCATTCGGCATCCTCAACACATGTCCCAGTGTCACTACAATGGTTGAAGTAATGGGCCGAAAAAATATTTTGATTTGTAGTAAAATGTGAAGTATCTACTTCAACTCCACGATGGAGTTTATAACTAGTCATTTATCTATCAATCAATCAAATCTCCCTTTACATCATACTCAGGGGCGTAGGAAGGCAACAAGAGCCCTTCAATGCGCTCGATCTTGCGCAATGTTTATAACCTAAGGCTGGTTACTTTTTTAATAAATATGTCTAGATTCTTGTGACCTTTTTTCAGGATTATATATCTTAACGAATATTATGTAACAACTAAAAACTCTAAGAATTAATCATTACTGATGTTCGATTTTTAAATGAAACAAACCACTACGGGCTTACGACCGTCTTCTACTGTTATTTCGAAGGCTGGCTTAGTGTGATCACTTTACGTTAACAACGTTCGCCATTAGGTGGTAATGTTTAAGTCTCAGAAACTCCTAATCATGAGAATTCTCAACATAATCAACATGTCGTAATATGCAACAATATTCGTTTTTAATAATTTCCCGAAATTGAGCTACCTACTGGGTATTGCAGGTAGGTACTTTAGTAAAAATTTTCGTCGATGTCCCACATTATACAAAAAAGGCTTTATTGTAGGTAGGTACTTTCTGACATAACAATATGTTGAAATAAATTTTCCTTGACTTTAAATAGGACAGGAAAAACTTTTATTCTATTATGTTGTAACCCTTGAAGGAGTTATTTATGGAAGACGTTTAATACTTTAATGGTGCCGTATTATTTTATCGTACGGTTTATGATATAATAAAAAAATAATATTCGTTTTTTTTATAAAAGTAGGCAGTACTTACACTAGATGCCCGGTGAGAAATAGCCGTTAAAAATTATGTGGTGAAAGCGACAAATTTATAACACGACCCAACAGCGATACACGTTCAACCCCTATCAGATGGTACATACATCCCTTACACCTACGCGGAACCTTTATAATATAATATAGGGACTAATTAGTTTACAAAATAAATCTTAGTTGTTTCGTAAATGTTAATAACACCTATTTAAAATGTAATTAATTTGAAAATTGTTTTCTTGTTTCAGCACGGGCAAGCGCACAAGTTACTAATGCGGTATAGAAGAGCACTCCTTTCAACACCTGTATCATTTTGGGATTCATCCAAAAACAAAAAGACCAAGGATTATCATGGTAGGTTTCTTCTGCTTAGTGCCATGTCAGATAGTCCGGTGGAAAATCCTTCTCAGTCCTGAGACTAACTTTGCAGTCACATTTCGATCCAATCCCAATCTCAATAACAATGACATTTAGATTTTGTTTGCTAGACATAAAATCGTTTCACGTAGTATGTGAATTTTAGGCTTTTTTACGAAAAAAATTGTATGAATAACGATTTATCTTTTAGTATAAAATGGGTAATTTAAAATTGTTGGTGACTCATTCGTACCTATAATAATAAAAATAGTAAGAATTTGTTTTTTTTTATTAAAATGAATCTGGGCTCACTCAAAATGATCACAAATACATATTTTGATATACTTTACACGAACCAAATGGTTGTGTCGTAAATGTTGAAATGGTCGGCTCCGAGACTCAAACCCACGAGGTTCGCTGTACGTACTACAGCCGTCGCCTGATACCGCCGGTCTACCAACCACCACAACCCTTTGGGGTTCACCCTCCATCATGAAACCATTTTTAGAGATTTTTTCACATAAGACGGTTTTCATTTGACATGCTTCTTTCATACATAAAATAGTGAATGAAACATATATAAAACAAAAAATTACATTGGATTGCTTTTGAATGCCTATATCTTGTTTCGACAGATATTAGAAGATAGCTATTTCATTCGTTTGAGGATATAATATCAAAGAGTTATGTGCTGAAATATTATTTTGGATACCTATCTATAATATGAAGGTTGGTGTTTTACTGTTATAATAATAATATGGAACTATCACTATTTGGTATATACGGGAGTATTCGGTGAATTGCCGGCGATAAAATTTAAAGTTTGTCGTTTTACAACTATCACAGCAACTCTCTCCGTATTACATATATTATATTTCTCTAAATTGTCCTAGTTGAAATTGATGATGCAGATTTTATTGTGGTAACTGCTAAACTTTCCAAATATCAAAACGATGGTTATAAAGAGGAAGCTGGAGATGACGAGAGACAAGAGAATTGGAAGAAGCGAAGTAGAGGGAGCGAGACAATCAAACGAATTTGGAAGAGGAAAAAAAGTGTTATTTATTCCAGTTAGAGTTTTTATGTGCGTGTGATATGTTTTACGTTGCAATAATATTTTCACCTTGTTAACGTATTAGCCTAAGATTTTTTCTTTTTCGCTGCTTTTCCACTTTCTCTTCTTTCATTTATTATTCTATTTTTATCGTATTTCTTACACATTACAATAATTCAATTATTAACTACATATTATTATAGTGAGATAACATTTTGCTGGGAAATGTTATTTTAGGAATTCATTGAATTTCCATTTTGAGTAATTACCTATAGGTAGGTATGTCTTGCTTCACGAAAATTTACCTAAATAAGTAATGAACAAAATTTTAATAAAAGTCTAATATTGAAAAAAACACAAGAAAAAATGCAACAGATAATTAAATTTAATCATCGATTCCCTAACAACCAGTTGCTGTATGAGGATTCATTCGTTGAGATTTATTACGCATTTATATCCGAAAAATTGTTCAGAAAGTCACTGATAGTGAATTTAATCCTAGAGGGGGCAAGTATGATACGATTTCATACATTCCTCTTTAAACTTTTAGTATAGGTACACAAACAAAATCCTCTACTCTTTATTGTCAAGATTAAAGTTGTATCAATCCTCCATTACTGTCACACGAATAAACTAGTAGGTACTTTTACAGTGCAGTGTATAAAAATAACTTCAAAAAAAGTTCAGTAAACAAGCGGGAACATTTTTTCCGTAACAATTTATTATCTAAACATGGGATGAGTTAGTTTGTAAGGACTCGAGAGAACTCCGGTGAAAAAGGCTAATTAAAAAAATAGAACTCTTTGAAATGATTTAAATCATACAGTTTGTAGCTCGAGCTGTACTTTAGTAGATACGGTAAGAGAAAAAACGAGTAGGTACTCACCTTATCTACACTACTATTATAAAGAGGAAAGTTTTGATTGTTTGATTGTTTAGTTGTTTGACGGGAATAGACTCCGAAACTACTGAACCGATTTGAAAAATTCTTTCACTGTTGGGAAGCTACACTCTCCCCGCTGAACATAGGCTATATTTTATTTTCATATAGCCTTTGATCCTTACTAAAACTCCAATAATATAACCCAAGGTGCAAAAAATTTACCTAAAATATTCTTTACATCGCGTACGCTGCGTAAACTATTGAAGATAGAGTAAAATAATGTATTACGATTTTGTAGATGAGATCATTATTTACAAAATATATCTAACTATTATAGTTATGCCACAATAAGCGTTTATTTATTTTAAAAAATTAATTGAAACGCCATTTCATAATTTGAGTACTTAACTGTATCTAACAAGAAAAAACGTATTATTTTATTTCAAAATTCAAAAAATATTCTTCGATTGTAATTTTTTTGTTTTTCAAAAAAAGCGCTTCAATGTTAAAAACGCTTAGTGATTTTTTTTAAATTCTAACCATTGTCGAGGAATATTTTAAGATAGAAGCATAGATGAAGATTATTCATTTCGACGTATTTTTGATTCCCTCGCCTGGGAACTATTTCTAGATAGTTGGGTTCTTGACTTTTTGCATGCTTAAAAATATTACTGAATATTACTGAACCGATTTGAAAAATTCTTTCACTTTTGGGAAGCTACACTATCCCCGGTGAACATAGGCTATATTGAATTTTCAAAAATATTTGGGATCCTTACTAAAACTCCAATAATGTAACACAAGGTGTAAAAAAATTACCTAAAATATTCTTTACATCGCGTGCGCTGTGAAAACTATTGATGATAGAATAAAATAAAGTACTACAACTTTGTAGAAGACATAATTATCTACAAAAAGTCTCGCGACAGCATACGTCTAACTATTATAATAATGTCACAATAAGTGTTGATTTATTAAAAAAAAATAATTTGAAATGCGGCAGAGATATAGGCGTCACTGGGGTACGAGCCGGACGGGAGGGGACCATTAGAATGCTACATTATTCCAGACTAGCTGACCTGCCCGTCGAACTTCGACCTAATCCAGAATAAAAAAATAATTTTGACTCATTACATGAATTAAATACAGTTTATGACATAAAACTGAATTAAATTTAGCTAATATTTGATTTCATTATGTATGTAATAATAATTATTGTTGATTCGGATGCGGGATGAAGTTCGACGGTCATAAGTTTTTTATAGAAAATGAATAAGTTCCTCTACAGAGGCGTAACTTTTTAAAAAATCTAATAGATGGCGGTGTAGTAGGAAGTAAATCACATGTGATACATGTTACGATATTCTATATTATGTTGTTGAAAGAATAGAAGTCCATCAAAACCAAATTTTACCGAATTATTATGGTAGCCTATAGAATATTTTGATAAAGTTAGGGATCTATAAAGATCATAATAAAACTGAATTATTTTTTTAAATACCTATGTACCTACCCGTGCGAAGCAGGGACAGACTGCTAGTACCTAATATATTGCGAACGTCAACATAGTTGGTAATTTGCTTAACACTGAAGCAGCGAGAGTCTGCAGTCCGCCAGTGATACGCAAACTTTCACCAAAGTTACTTTATTTTACTTTACATATTTTGAGTGAGTATTCAAGTATGCAGATTAGATCAGTGCATTGCACCGTAGAGACCACGGTATCACCAGTTCTGTTCTTCAACACGTCATATTTTATTCTACAAGCTACCGTGATTAAAATTTAAAGAATAATCTTTTTGTAAAAATACTATTTCAAGTTGCAGTACTAACTTTAGATTTTTTTCATTACTTCATCAACCGTTCCCTTCGAATGTTGGAAGTAAGCATACCTTAGGTACATGGTAGGTATATCAGAATATTTCAGGAAATATTTTATCGCAAGCATTTATCGAGAAGAGAGTGTATACCTACTTAGGAGTAGGTACCTTAAGATGAATTGAATCCCTTGAAGCTTCGAATCCACAAAATCAACGATGTTCTATTATTAGTATAGGTAGGTATTAATTAAAAGATATTGAAGCTAGTTATAACTTTATTGTAGCACTTAAAAAGAAATTCCATGTTTTCAAACTTCAAAACAACAAAAGTAAAACGAACAATACCCCTATTCTAAGTTTTCATTAAGTACATTTACGCTGGCGTGAAGTAACAAAATTTTGAATGGGAACGTGTATAGCACCCTTACAGAATTCTTCGGAAAGCTCCGCAGTTTCTCACTTACATTAGTGAGTAAAATTCGGAATAGGGGTATAGATTAAATACTTGTCCAAAGTACAAAAATAGGTATTTTGTGATAAAAAAACGTATTTTTTGTGATAAAAGTACAAACTTTTCGCTCTGTTATTAAAATTTTTGATATTATTCAAAATGTATGATACGTGATTGTCTAGGTAGTGTTTTGAAATGTTAAATACATTTTTAGTGTGTAAAATCAGCCATCATCAAGTTTGCTTTGTATTTTTGTTGGTACCAACTTTAGAGTAGGTACTGTAGCATGTATTTTTTTTGTTGTGAAGCTTCACCCGTCTCAGTACGGAATATTCTTTATAAATTTCAAATATTGCTATACATACCTACCCCTATACTAACAGGTATGCATCTATTTATAATTTGGTTTCTGTTGATCGTGCGATTTTGCACGTAGGCCACAGGTCATGTTGCCAAATATGGATATAATTGCACTGGTGTAAGTGGGATGGATGCCTATGCATTTCACTCACTCACTTTCTCTCCACCCCTTTTTTATAATTAGTTACGACGCAGATTCTATTCCTATGTTGTCAAACTTTCGCTACTGAGTATGGGAATATGAGAGGCAGATATCTTCCATCTCTCTCACCCATAGTCACATGATCACGGGCCTGCTGACCCAAGTAAAACGACCGTTAAGTATTTTTTTCCTTTGTTTCAAAATTTCATTCTTAAAACTCACCTTGTGGGAATCAGACGTATAAAATTTTAGAGTACTCCCTGATAGTTGGAGAAACTCAAACCATTTCTTACCGCGATTTCCTTAGAATCCAACCAATTATATTCATAGATACGAAAAGTGATTAATATTGTTGTTTTAAAAGAATAAGCAAACATTTTAATTGATTGTAAATTTGATACAATTACTGTTGTGAATTACGTGAAAATTCTGAACTTTTGTATATTTTCCAATTTCCTGTTACACGCAATAAACAAGTGTTTCTTAATTTATCAAACAACATCTTTGATTAAACAAATCATCATCTCCTCCTGGATCGAACTTCCAAAGACCAGAGATTCTGGAGTCCGCTCTACCAACACTAGCCGAGGCAAGTATTCATGGTTAAAAGAAGAAGAGAAGCTGAAGCAGATTCCGACTCCGTAGAAGACACGTAACAATTATGGCGCCCAACGTGGGGCATCAAATCCAGAACGAGCTGATGGCAATGCGAGCAGCGTCAAGATTCGAAGACATCCAGAGGAACCTTGTCTGCGCCTCCCTTGACTCACATAGATGCCGGACAGGAAATTGGTGAGCGAAACGTAATTAATAATCCAATTCTTTTGAAAATCACTAAATAATGCAATAACACAGTGTTCTGGTGTTTAAAGTTTTTTTTTTGATAATGGTGTATTAAGTTGCCTTTTTTTTTTTTTTTTTTTTTTTTTTTTCCTTTTCTTCTCTCTTGAGTATTAGCAAGTTCTATTATCTCAATTTAAATTCTGAAATTGCTAAAATTTTGTTGTGGGCCAAGAGCCGTAAAGTTTTGCAATACCTACAGATAAATTCAGCCGACGGCAACTAGAAAAGTTTTTTTTGTGTTTTGTTGCAATTTTTCTTAAAAATTTTTATTTTTGCATTTGGGTACTCTGTTCTGCCACAATAATTCAATAACTTTCCTTGAGAAAGGGTCTTCCTCCCTTGAATGTTGGATAAGTGAGTGAGGTTGAGATAAAACTTCGATAATTTTAATAATTTTTTTTTGACTTTCTTGTGATCGATTACTCCCGACGGTGGTCAAAGTTTGAGATAGTCACACTCCGCTAGTTTTATTTCTTAATAATGTCATCCCTGGTCGATCAAGTTATTCCGCGTGTGGAGAGGGCGACATGCAAGACTCTCTCTAAAGCACTGTTGAATAGAGGAATCCAGCCTGATGTAGGTATTGAATCTCTGCGAAGGCAATGCAGACTTTTCAATTCTAACTTATTGTCTGATGTAGGTCAGCGTGACAATCACCCTTCGGGATTGTTAGGTATCCAACGCCCTGATAGCCTCTCGGAGATTAATCCACCTCGTGATAGTTTTGTACCTTCTTCTCCGCCCACTCAAGCCGTGACAATGATAAATACTAATGTTTCCAACGATTTAATTATTACACCGGTTCGCAGAAATTTAGATAGACCCAATCCTACAGTTAGCCAATCACACATCATACATTCAGTAAATTTTAGTTCATGGCCAGTTCAACATTATTCCGGTGTCGAGGATGTTAGGGATTTCTTTTTGAGATTGGAGGAAATCTCCCGAGCTCGAAATTTTCCACTGGAAAACCTAGGCCCCGCCTTGCCCGAATTTTTGGAGGGAAAAGCACTCACCTTCTACCGGACATTTTATAACAGTGTTAAAACTTGGACACAGCTTAAACAATCGTTTATCAAGCGCTTCGATTTGCCTGATGCTGAAGGCAACAGACGATTGGAAATCTTAACTGCATCACAGCAACCTTTGGAGAGTGCTAGTGATTACATTTCACGTATAACCCTTTTGAATCAGTCCTTACAGTCTCCATTGCGTTTGTCAGATATCCTAAAGGCCATCAGAAAAGGATTAGATAGCAGATACGCCAGTGTATTAGTGTCCAGGCGACCGAACTCAATTGCTGAGCTAGATGAAGTTTGCACGGAGTTGGAGTGTGTTTCGGTTACAGTTCCAACCCGCTCTCCCTCTAAAGTTAAGATAGTAAGGAAAAACCCTGTTCAATCAATTTCTTCTCAACAGCCTTCTGCTCCTATGATTAAATGTTTTCACTGCGGACGTATAGGTCACATTGCTCGAAACTGTTACTCTAAGTCAGGACCCAGTGCCAATAATGTTCATTCATTTCAGTTTAGGAAACCCTTCAATCCTGTGCCACGCCAACGCTTACCTGACGTGAGTAAACCGCCTCCCCCACTTAGAAATTCAAAAAACGAACAATGAATCCTGCAATTTTCCCGAGCCCAGAGACCTCAGCTCGCGAAAGATTGTCGTGGATTCAGAGTGTTAAATTGTTCTTTTCAACATTGCAGGTCAATAAAGTTTCCGTAATAAACGAGAGAGATCGACGCCCTTATTTGCTATTTTCTATCTCTCAAATACAACTCCGAGCCTTGCTTGATACCGGATCAGCTTGTAATGTCCTAGGGGGTCAGTTATATCGGTCTTTTATCGAAATAGGGTTCCGTCCTGAATATTGTCAGCAAAATATTCGTGGGGTTGACAATAATTCCATAAGATCTATAGGTACCATAGTTTTGCCATTATGTTACAACAATAAAATTCAGCAGGTTAAATTTGTTATTGTTCCTTCCATTCCTGACCAATTCATTTTAGGGTCACCCTTTCTGGAAAAGTCAGGAATAATTCCTCGGTTGTTCCCCACCAAAACTCATGTTACGGTAGCATCCATATCTGATCAACAGTCGTCTAATGTAGAATCAGCTCCAAAATGTCTTAACTCCATAAACGATTTGACAGTGTCGCAGAGGAAAATTTTGGATGACCTGAAAAATGAATTCGAGAATATTTCTTTTGAGAAGATGGGTTTGGGTAGGACAAATGTAGTTTCTCATGTCATTAATACAGGTGATAGTTTGCCCGTTAAACAGAAATTATATCCAGCTTCCCATGTACGACGAGTTCAGATGTGTCAAGAGGTAGATAAAATGATAGCTTTAAAAATAATAGAACCTTCACGTTCCCCTTGGTTAAATTCCTGCTTCTGTGTACCAAAATCCGATGGCACAGCTAGATTCGTTCTCGATCCTAGAAGATTGAATGAGGTCACAGTCTCAGACTCTTATAGACTCCCTAATATCAACCATATGTTGGATAATCTGAGAGACACCAAGTTCTTAACCACCTTAGACTTGAGCTACGGCTTCTGGCAAATTCCTTTGAGTCCAGAAAGCAGACCTAAGACAGCCTTCTATGTAGAATCCAAAGGGATGTATCAGTTTGTTACCTGCCCGTTCGGCCTGAAAAACGTGCCCGCCGAAATGCAGAGAATTATGGATAAGCTTTTCTCCGATTTGGGACAAAGAGTATTCAGTTTCCTTGATGATGTTTTGATTTGTAGTTCAGATTTTGATTCCCATATTTCCACCTTACGAATTGTTCTCCAGCGCTTGAAAGAAGCCAACTTGACAATTAGGCTCAGTAAATCCGTGTTTTGTAAATCATCGCTTAAGTACCTCGGTCATATTATTGACAGGGAGGGAATTCATACGGACCCAGATAAGATTAGTGCTATGAAAGATTATCCTAGACCATCCACCAGTAAGGAAATCCGCTCATTTTTGGGATTAATGTCTTATTACAGGCGTTTCATTAAGGACTTTTCTAAGATTGCTTCTCCCTTGACTCGCCTCACGAGTAATAAATTTAACGGTAAAAAATTCGAATGGTCAAATGAAGCTGAACTTGCCTTCCAAGCCTTGAAACAAGCAATGATTTCCGCTCCAATCCTTAAACCACCAGACTATTCCCTTCCGTATACATTGACGTGTGATGCAAGTGGAGTTTCCTTGGGCAGCTTCTTGTCCCAGAAAGACTCTAATGGAGTAGAATATATAATTGCTTATCATTCACGTAAATTGTCCGGTCCAGAACGAAATTATAGTACCACGGAGAGAGAACTTCTCGCCATAGTAGATTCTATACAACACTTTAAAAGCTATCTAGACGGAGTACACTTTACAGTAGTCAGTGATCACGGATGTTTAAAATACCTAAACTCAATTTCTTCACCTTCTGGTAGGTTAGCCAGATGGGCTTGCCGACTTTCACAGTTTGATTTCACTTTTGTATTTAAGCGTGGCTGCGAAAATAACCTTGCCGACGGATTGAGCCGTATTCCTGTTTCTAGTCTATCTGTTCCAGAACCGTTTGAAAATATTATAGACCCCTGGTATAAAAAGGTGTACAATTCTTATCTTCAAAAACCCCAATCGTTCACTAATTTTATGATAAATGATGGACACTTGTATCGTTATTCTAGGTATAAAAAAGATTCCTTGTCTAACTCTCCCACTCACCTTTGGAAATTGGTTGTCCCTGCGTGTAAGATAGAAAGTCTCATATTGGACTACCATAAGGGAAACTGTCATTCTGGAATGGAAAAAACCTACGAATTTATTTCCCGTACATACTTCTGTAAACGATTATTACCTCTTGTTAGACAGGTTGTGAATGAGTGTGAAATATGCAAGGCCTACAAGTATAATAACCAAATGCCCCATGGTCTTATGAAATACCCTAAAAAAATTGAACGTCCCATGGAAAGTATATCTATGGATTTCATAGGTCCCTTACCGCTGAGTCATAAGCGAAACCGTTACATTTTCACTGTAGTTTGTAATTTTAGTAAAATAACTTGGGCATTTCCTCTCCGAGCCGCAAATACCAGTAGTATAATTCAAATCTTAGAAGAAAGAATCTTTAAAGTCTTTGGAATCCCTCGACAGATTGTTTTAGACAACGGAAAACAGTTTGTTTCTCGACAGTTTAAAGAATTCTTACATTCCCACGGAATAAATGATCTTAGATATAACGCATATTTTCATCCCCAACATAATGTCTCCGAAAGATATAATCAGTCTCTAGTAACCTTGTTGGCAATATTAGTAGAGGAGGACCAACGCAATTGGTGTAAACATCTTCCAAAAATCTGTTCTTGTTTAAATTCTATGACTAACATTGCTACCGGATATTCTCCACATTTTTTGATGTTCGGTAGAGAGTACATTCCCCACGCCTCTTTTTATAAGCCACTACAGATAAATCATGATTCCCCGTCTGAAACATTTGATCCCTTAAAACAAAGATTGAATGACATTTCCACCTTAGAAAATCTATATAATAAAGTCTCACAAACGTTAGTACAAGCTTTTAATAAAAATAAGGACCGTTATAATTTGCGTCGTAAAGACATATCCTTGTCAATTGGTCAGCTGGTATGGAGAAGATCTCATTATCTCTCAAATGCTTCGCAATATTTTTCAAAAAAATTAGCTCCTCGCTTCATTAAGTCTCAGGTTGTACGTAAAATATCAAGAACAATTTTTGAACTAAAGGATTGTGATAGTGGATCCATCGGTAGGTTCCATACGAAGGATATAATAAAGTTGTAGTTTAGGTTTTATCATATCTTGATTTATGGTTAAAGGGCTCCTGAGGACCCGTTCCCATACGTTTATTATCTTTTAACACCCTGACTAGTCTCGTACAGTCAGAATCATAAGTCAAATTGGGCTCACCCCAATACATGTGAATTTTGTTTAACAAAAAAAAAATTCTAATCGAAGTATATTCAGAGATCCTAAGTGTGCCTCCTGGAACCCAACCTTCTGTTGGCTATTCATTTGGGAGGAGCAGGGCGAGAATTCCAAGTATACGATCCTACTTGGCATCTCTCTTCCTTGTGGTCCAGTATGATAGCTTACTTCTTGCTTCAGGCTATCATATTGGGACAACCCACGTTTAAATACTGTTTTACCCGGTAAGAAGCATGATCTCCATTTTTATTATTTTTTTTTTGTTGCACTAAGTGTAACTTCATTTTTTTTATTAATTAATTTTTTTTTTCGTCTAACGACTTGAACTCGGTACGCCTTCTCATTAGATTACCGTGTTCCTTGTCCGAGGATGTAGGCTAAGTCATGAAAGACTTCTTTCCATTATGTGAATTCCATTAACATATCTTCTATACCACCCACATCCCTCTAGGTTGTCGAGTAATTTTTATAATTATAATTATCTCAAATAACTTGTAGAAGAATTACGTCCTAAGTTCCTTTTTTTTGTGTGACTGTAGTAAATAAAAATACTTCCCAGAATATCTTAATAAATAAATGTTGTGACGTTATCCCGCTCCGCTTTTCATATTATAACTTCACATCACTAACAAAATGTGTGTTCTCTCCTTCATTAAACTGGTTTTTCACTCACTAATCGTGTTGCGTCCCCGACACACAGCACCGCCCAGAGTCGGCGAGTGAGCGAGATGGCATGTTTTGAGCCTGTGAGAGAGTGGTTCAGACATATTACACATTACGTGAACTTCCACAGTTGTTTACGAATTGCATCGCTCGCCCCGTAAAAACTTCCATGCGCACCGCTAGACCCACCTCCCGGCCCACAAAACTTCCCTGCGCCCCGCATCGCGGCTAACGAGTTTCATAGAAGCGCGTCAGAATATCGACTCTTTTCATAAATTCCCCACTAATAATTTTTTTGTCGAATACGTTTTGTTTACTGGGTCAGTGTAATTCTAGGTGTCCTATATAATTTCTAGTTTGGTATTGAGCGCGGATACTATTCTGTGTTGTTGTCTTTCGCTTCTGCGATTGTTAATTTTTTTTTTGAACGTTAATTATAGTCACGATTTATCCACATGGAACTATTTTTTTTTTTTTCATGATATTACCCTAATCGTAGTAATACCTTCTATACTGTTTTGTTACACACAGGGTCAATATTAGTTATTCACTTCCTTTTTTTTTTTTGGAATGCTCAATTCACTTCTCCTTGATCTAATCGCACCCGTTAAGAAAATTTGTGCGAATCATAAACTTGGTACACTCTCAACCTTCCTAATTAATTTTTTTTTGAGAGCTGTAAATGAGCAAAGCACACTTGTGAGAATGTGTGTTGAATGAAATTTTTTTTTGTACATTTCTGGTTATGCCAGGCTTGTAAATCTGTGCTATGATAAGCGCAATAATAAACTTTGGTACACTCTCAACCTTCCTATTTTTTTTTTGAGAGCTGTAAATGAGCAATGCACCCTTATGATAATGTGTATTGAATAAAATTTTTTTTTGGTACATTTCTGGTTATGCCAGGCTTGTAAATCTGTGCAATGATAAGCACGCTATCTGATGTAAAAATGGCATCTTTCGTCACCGCGTTGTTGGCGTAGAGCAGACATCAATTTCAATGAAACTTTTTTTTTGTGTTCCTAATTAAGGCCACAAATCTTCTTAATTATTAGTTAATATTTTAGTCGACTCATAACGTTAGTCTACTGACAATTTGTAGTTAATACTTCTCTAATAATCTTAGACAATTTTTTTTGAGTTGCAACTCGTTTTCTCTATTTAAGTATATTCTTAACTTTTCTATTCGATTGAAATGAGGACGCTCGGATCAATCTTATACAACTTTGGCATACTCAAATCTTTCTCTCTTGTCAGGAAGTAAGATAATATTTTTTTTTGCTGTTTTGGTTTATTATTGGAATTTTCCTAGTTCATTCCCCGTATTTTCCCAAACTAGGTGGCGCTCAAAACTTAGTATTGTGTCCTAATTACAGGACAATAGCTAGCATGAAGTTTGACATCTCTTCTTACTTGTCGATCCGTAATCTTTGGGCAACGGATACCTTTCTCTTATATATTTTTTTTTAAGTGAATTTCTTTCTTTGCAGGATACTCTTATGCAATTGTAAATGATATAATAATTTTTTTTTATGTACAAACACCAGAACATTTAAATTAGTTCTCTCCAAACCTTTGAGCTACAAGCTAACCTTAGGAGTGCTCTTAAACTACTCAGTGAACAGTGAACTAAATCAGTGGACATTTCTCACTTTGAGAAATGTTATGGGCATTTTAAAATCAATATTAATAATAATCTAAGTGAGCACTATCAGATATTCTTAAGAGATGTCCTTGATGAAGAGGAAATATTGTACGAAATATTTTTTTTATTTATATCTTTTTTATGTTTATGTTTAATATTCTGTCACCTTCTACTTCTTGACAGTTGGATTGTTAATTGTATTGATTAAAATTAATAATTTTTTTTGTGGAATTATTGGATTGCAGTCTCTGCTTGGAACCATTATTTAATAAATTTTTTTTTTGTGTTGTTTGTCTAACCGTGTGATAGTAATTATTGATGAATAAATCTAGGAGTGAGAGGTTATGAATGAAGGCCGTTAGGGATGGATGAATAGGTAAGAAAGTGTGACAAACAATTTACCAATCTAGGTTGTACTCTTCATGAGGGTTGTCCCATACTTCCACAATCAAATTTTCTTCTCATGCCATGTTTAAATTCCTTATCTATATGTATGAAAATATAAATTTTTTTTTTTGTTATACCTAATTACTAAACTAGGGTATCTATCTTTGGTATACCCCTTACAACTTTGGAACTCTTGAAGTTAAATGTTCAAGGATTATTCTAAATTCCTTGATCCTACCTTATTGGATCAGTTACTCCTTAAGAGATTTTTATGTACTCAAAATCTTCTTTTTTTTTCTTTTTTTTCTTTTGGTAACTAAAAATCGATTTGTAGCATGTATTTTTTTTGTTGTGAAGCTTCACCCGTCTCAGTACGGAATATTCTTTATAAATTTCAAATATTGCTATACATACCTACCCCTATACTAACAGGTATGCATCTATTTATAATTTGGTTTCTGTTGATCGTGCGATTTTGCACGTAGGCCACAGGTCATGTTGCCAAATATGGATATAATTGCACTGGTGTAAGTGGGATGGATGCCTATGCATTTCACTCACTCACTTTCTCTCCACCCCTTTTTTATAATTAGTTACGACGCAGATTCTATTCCTATGTTGTCAAACTTTCGCTACTGAGTATGGGAATATGAGAGGCAGATATCTTCCATCTCTCTCACCCATAGTCACATGATCACGGGCCTGCTGACCCAAGTAAAACGACCGTTAAGTATTTTTTTCCTTTGTTTCAAAATTTCATTCTTAAAACTCACCTTGTGGGAATCAGACGTATAAAATTTTAGAGTACTCCCTGATAGTTGGAGAAACTCAAACCATTTCTTACCGCGATTTCCTTAGAATCCAACCAATTATATTCATAGATACGAAAAGTGATTAATATTGTTGTTTTAAAAGAATAAGCAAACATTTTAATTGATTGTAAATTTGATACAATTACTGTTGTGAATTACGTGAAAATTCTGAACTTTTGTATATTTTCCAATTTCCTGTTACACGCAATAAACAAGTGTTTCTTAATTTATCAAACAACATCTTTGATTAAACAAATCATCATCTCCTCCTGGATCGAACTTCCAAAGACCAGAGATTCTGGAGTCCGCTCTACCAACACTAGCCGAGGCAAGTATTCATGGTTAAAAGAAGAAGAGAAGCTGAAGCAGATTCCGACTCCGTAGAAGACACGTAACAGTACATATATTTGTTTGATGCTTGGGAATAACAGCGCTGAAAAAAACGATATAAGATGCCAAGCCTTGAATTATGTCATATTATCTTAAAATTATTGTCTCCATTTAAAACACGCGTATTAGAAAAACTAAATGACTCCGTAGAACTCGTATCACCTATATTCTATAATGTCTACTTCATTTTCAGTCTCACACAACCAAAAAATTAACTTCCCTTAATTAAAAATTAAATTTTCCTCATACATTTTCCAATTTTTTTTCATCATTTAAAAAAACCCGAGAACTATTATTCAAAATCAAAATCAGTCGAATCAGTCCAGCCGTTCTTGAATAGCAATAAACACGCACAACTATTATTTTTTATATAAAATTATCATGTCAAGGAAGAAATAATAAGTTGGAAACACTTAGGTAGGTTCTTATATCTCTGTAATTGATTCTGTCAACATTTCTGTTGAAAAAAGAGACGACATCTCATAAAAAAGGCAAATTGTATAAATCAACTGTTCTTCTGATATCACAGGAGCACGAAGCTTCTTTGAAGCGAGCTAAGAAAGGCAATAATAATATAATGCAAATCTGGGATCTCAGTTACACTCCAAGGATTTTCTAAAGTGAATCTTAAATATAAAACCTATCTACATGACGTGTACAGTCTTACTCACATACACTCACATGAAATATATCTCAAAAAGGACAGAATCTCGATACTATAAATAGCTCTTTGGATATTCTTTTGAACGTTGTTCGTTTTAAGGTTCAAATCAACTATATATTTTCAATCATGTTATAAATATTAAATTCCAATGAGTCTTATAATATACATAATTATAGATTTCTTTCCCACACTATCATTCGATTTGCAAAATCAGAAATTGATGAACATGGATTTTTCGGGACTTTTTGTCAATAAGTCTTCGTTGGGTTGTAAGTCAGCTTTCTAAAATAGCAAAAAATTTACTTTAATGATAATTCCAATATTATACAAAGGGAGCGTTCAAGTATTACGTAACGCAATATGGGGGGGAGAGGGGGTTAGTCTTGTAAAACGTTACTATTGTATTACCGGCGCAGCAACAAAGGTGAATTTCAAGTAATAATTATTGTGATTTGAGGCATACATAGTTGTAATATTATGTGCGTTAGGCAACGTTTAGAGAATGGGATGAGGGGTAACAAAGAGCGTTATGGTGCATCTCGGGGGGGGGGGGGGGGGTCAATAATGTTGAAAAATGCGTTACGTAATACTTGAACGGTCCCAAAACAGTCGAATCTTGCCGCGTAAGTGGACCTATTATTATAATCCTCGAAGTTTAATTAAATTCACTTCATTATGTAACAACTAAGTCAATCACTTTTATTAACAAATGTGTCAATATAAACGGTGGATTTTATTGCCTGAGGCACTTTTTTCTTGTCAATTGGACCCGTCCAATTTGAGACAGGACAACCCCGGGTATAATTAATTATTTCAATTAAAAAAAATTATGAATTAATTAAAAAATTCTGACCCGATCGGGAATCGAGACCGGATCAGAAATTATCGCTGTTACCACCAAAGAACGCTTTCAATTTAAAAAAATTCACTAAAAGCTCACTCAAAAGAATCTCTAATTCCGGTGCCGACCATTTCCACTTTCACAACGCCAGCATTTCACGCGTGAGTGTACTCGCGCTTGGTATGCTCTATGTAGGTATATCACCTCTTATATATATTGTTTCTAAATATTTTTGAAATAGGTAGGTACACTTAAATAACAAAAAAAATATTACCCATATCATAACTACCTACTAGATGAAATTTACGTACTTTATGTTCTTGTCAATCAAAATGGGTAAAATAATATTATATTTTTCAGAATTTCATGAGTTAATTATTTATAACAACGAAGTTTATAAGATAAGTATTTAAAAGTTCGAAAAACAAAATTGGTAGGTAAGTACTCAAGTAAATTTAAAATAAATATTCTAAAGGCAAATATAGAAATTTTTAAATGGTATTTTAATTATTTTTTGAGTCAGTTAAGTCCTCAATTCAAATTAATCTTCGGCCCAAAATAATAACGTGTTATCCAAGATTTTACGTAAAAAATTGTTTTTAATAAATGAAATCGGATATTTCCATCCTTCAAAAGGTTGCCGTGTTATTATTCTGTTTGTTCGTGCCTATTAATTTGGAATCCTCGTTCCTTGCTAAAACCCTCGTTGGGTGCCAATGTTGACGTAAATTTTATCAATAGCTTACAGGTTTTGTTTTACAATATACCAACATTATGATAAAAAGGTCTTACTAACGATATAACTAAAATCAGTATTGTTATTAAATTTGCCTAGACCTTAGACGCACAGCATAAATAAAAAAAACAGCAAATAAAGTTTGAACAAAAAACTTATGAATATCGAGCGCAATGGAGAGCTCTTGTTGCTTCCCTATGTCCCTAAGTGGGGCGTAAAGGGAGTTTGGATTGGATAAATATAGGCACTTGGTTCCATTAATATAATAAAAATATAATTAAATTGACAAATTAATGTTACGTGTGTGGCAAATCCAATAGTTGATAAATTGTTTATTATGAACGAGCTAATGATATGTTATTGTATTTCTATGGAAAAATCACAACAGCCCTGTCAAAAAGTGTACATATAGCCGGCGCAATCCTTTTTGTCTCGCGATGGCCAATTTCGGAACTACATACAACGTTATCTATGAAGATCACGGTGCTATTCCCTAGTGACAAATAGAATGGTGCTTCATTGGTGTTTGATAATCACAATTCAATAAGCAATGAAATGGTTATTCCGAACGAGCATTGAGTTGCTTATGGTATTTCTTTGGAAAAACACAACAGTCCTGTCAAATGCGCTGTCAAAAAGTGTATAGCCCGCGCAATAATTTTTGTCTCGTGGTGGTCAATTTCGGAATTATAACGTTATCTATGTACAATAGATCACTGCGCCACTCACGCGTGACAAGTAGAATATTGCTGTCTACAAAATATCACCATGTCAACATAACGGATCATAAGGCCGGCGTACACATTGTTAAGTAGTATGTGCGAGTGCGTGTGCGGGTGCGAATTACAAGTGTTATAAGCACGTGAGGACAGAACTCCGAGTTGCGAGTGAACTTAACAGTGATAGGATAGAAGAGGTTTCTATTTTTGCGAGTACCATCCCCGCCTTCCTTTCCCATATTTGCAGCATATGTGCGCACATCCTGTTGCAGTGCTGCCCTGGTGGAGAGAAAAGAAAATAAACAACACATTGAAATGGGCAGAGCAACTTTGGATTCGCACCAACTTTATCTTCACAGAAGTGGACATGCACTCACTTATCACCTACAAATTTACTGCCCAACTCGCACTCACACATACACTTGCTACTTGATAATGTGTGTATGACCCCTTAATTGAAACAACACCAAAAAAGCTCTTGCTTAGAACTCGATTGGTTGCCCCAGTAGTTACACAATTGTTGTGTTGGATTAAATTCACTCAGAATAAATAAAACTGTCAAAAGACGCAACAACTATTGGATACGAGGCATTTTGTCATTGCAGAATAGAAGCTCTTGCTTAGAACTTAAACGGTTGCCAGTAGTTACGCAATTTATGTGTTGAATAAAATATTTTCAGAATATAGAAATGTCAAAAGTCGCAATATCAATTGAATACGACGCAACTCAATCGTCTGTTTTTCATTTCAAAATAATAGTCATTGTATTCGAAAAGTATCTACATTTTCTTTTAATCACATACCCGACCACAAAACCGCAAGGTATATTAATTTATTAAAAATTATCATAAATCAAAAATTATCTACTAAATGCGATATTACCACACCTTCATAATACCATAACTTATTTTCAAGTGACAATGTAACCTTACCTATATAGATGCATATTATCTAATTAAGTTTTTTCATTCCTTTTGGTAATAGATGCATCTTTAGCGTTCAAAAAATACGTTCGTGACGTTTGGGCGTATTTCTAGCAATTTGTATGAAATGAATTATGTGTTAATTTCCTAAATTTCTCGTGATGTAATCAACTCCAATCAGCCGATAAGATCTGAATGGGCGTAATTTGTATGAATGTATAACTGAGTAATCCGCGTAGCCCCGCTGTCTTATAAACAATCCCATAGGATTCGTACACTATCTATCAAAATAAATCTTCAACAATTTTAATTTCGTAGAAACACCGTTTTCTACTTTTGTTCGAAACGAAAATGATATGGAAATGGTATTGTGATTTGTTAGATGCCTTATTTTTACTTTTTTCCTAACAGACTTCCTACGCAATTACATTAAAAACTTTTTAATTATTCACCTAAGTAATGTGAAAAAAGTACGTGTAAGCTATTTCTGTATTTGGTTTCAAATGCCTTAAACACGTTGCTCCATTTTGAAATTAAAAAGTAACTTGAAGCAAAAGTAATTCGATCTTTTTGGACTCACCGTAAAAATATACCAGCACATTACTCACGATGCTTCAACGAAATTAAAAGAAAGAAAACACATAGTCCATACATAAAATATGTATTTTTAACGTAGTAATTACTAAGGTGAGCAATTAAAGTAAAACACAACTTCAGTTTCTATAAATTAACCGACGTTAGACATGCAATATTCGTCTACTGAAATATATTATATTCATTCATTCACCTAAAAATATCCACTTCAACTACCTACTTGTATTTTCGATGTTTCAAATATATTAAAACGCTGTTTCATGAATGTATTATTATTCCACTTGAGGAAAATCACTTCAACTCTAATAATATAATAATGAACTTGTACATATCGTGTAATGGGAATAAAACTAGTTTACTTTCGTGAAGTAACTATCGGTTTCAAATTCAATAGTTATTTTAAGGTGTTTGGTAGACCAGTGATATCAGATGACGGCTTTCGTATGTACAGCTTTACGTAATTGAAGGTCGTGGGATCGAATCCCTGTGGCGACCATTATTTCCACTTTCACGGCACAAGCCTTTGCTTATAGGGCGAATGACGTGAAAAGTGTATTATTGTTCACCTTGATTGAGATTTATAAAAAAAAACGTAATATGAAGTTGAGTAAGGCGTTTGTACATCTTCAGGGAGCCCAATATCACCCGAAGGCTTTGAGTTTCTTTGGTTATATTAACGCCAGGTGCTTTCACCTTTTTGCTTCCCAAGCGATGTAAAATGTGATGCATCCTTTGTGAAAAATGCAGAGGCAGGTTGGCTGTACGACGATGTGACCAAGTGAAGAAAATTACTGGTGAGGACTTTTACACGCCGCACTGTGGAATATGTTAGAACAGTCGCAAATATTTAATGATTTTTTAGGTACACATTTTCCACATATATTTAATTGCATTTGATAAAATAAATGTTAACCATTATAATGATATCAAATTTCTACATTTTTCACATTTATTTGTATATAATATAACGAATCAAAGATTCATTACTTGTAGAATCACAACTAAACGAGTATATTTTGTTACATTTCAAATTCAAATATCTTATCTATTGCTAACAACTAATGGTATGTGTTATATATTTTCGAAAACCTTATTTTATATAGATAAATGTTGGTCCAAAAAAATTTTGGTATTTTATTTATTATAAGTGTTTTCTTAATAATATTGTAAAATCATAAAAAATATCAATTCCATGAGTTTGACGAAGGTTTCACTTTTACCGACGTCTCCCGACGCGCCGAAATTTATGTTAAATTATAGCCTAGGTTTATATCCTTAACATATCAAAAAATTGGCTGCTCGTTTTTGCTCATTTAGAAGTTATGAATAAAAAAGTACACTCGGTACAAGTAGAGTGTCGCAGATAATCCTATTGCGAAAACCGGTGCTGGCTTTACTAAAATCTATAACTCTTTTATTTTTTAAGATATCGTTTTCGAATTTTGCACAATAATAGCAGAATATTTATTTATTATGATGGTATACATATTTTAAAGTTTTTGTGTACAGTTATTTTTATTAAAATATATGAAAATTGTTTTTTGTAAATAATAATCATACTCACTTAATAATATATTTACTGAACTTTAATTCGATTTTAAATTAAGTAAAAATAATTTTCATATATAAAACATAGATAAAATAAACTAAAATAATATAAGAGAATATTCTATTCAGGGTGTAACGTGATAAACATTTCAAACAATTAATTTTAATATTACTGAAAAACTACAATGGTAAATATGCTGAAAACAATAGGTATTAATATCCTTTAACCCTTTTATCATGCTTTTACATTACACTTCATGATCAATATATACAATTAAAATAATAATAATAATATTTTTCCACAATTACTTTCTTTATGCTATTATAGAAGATAGGTTTATTTTATACTCTTCTTCATGCTCCAGATCCTATAATAACATAATACTATTGGGAATCCATAGGTAGGTAACTTAAAAAATGAACGAATTTGATGAAGTAGGTACTCTGTATCTACTTTTTTGATCCTGAAGGTCATGAAATCTAATACGCACACGCTTATATTTATATGTCCATCAAAAATATATGCTTTTAAATAGTCATTGTGAATAAAATCGAAACAATATATTATTTTAATTTTATTTAATTTATTAATTGTTTACATGGTTCAACGTTTAACCATAAAAATAAGTTTTGTGATAGTCAGCCCTGGTTTTAGCAATATGATTTTCTTTGGCACTCTACTATTAGGTACTGGGTGTAATTTTATCATTCATAACTTCTAAAAGAACATAACCGAGCAGCCAATTTTTTGATATGTTAAGGATATAATATATCTAGGCTATAATTTAACATAAATTTCAACGCGTCGGAAGACGTTGGTAAACGTGAAAACTTTCGACAAACTTATGGAAGATATTATTTTTAAATAATTTTACAGTATTATTAAGAAAAACACTTTTTTTAAAAAAAAATTTATGGCTGAAATTTATCTATATAAAATAAGGTTTCCAAAAATATGTAACACATACCATTAGTTGTTAGCAATATATAAGATATTTGAATTTGAAATGTAACAAAATATACTTGCTTAGTTGTGATTCTACAAGTAAAGTATCTTTGATTTGTTATATTATACACCCTGTATAGATCATTTTTATTTTGATTTTTAGTTCATTTTATCTGTTTTTTATGTACAAAACTACTTTTACGTACTCTAAAATCGAATTAAAAGTCAATAAATAGACTATTAAGTGAGTATGATTTTTATTTACAAAAGTCAGTTTTCAAATGTTTTTAAAAAAATAACTGTACATTAAAACTTATTTATTTTTATATCAGCATAATAAACAAACCTTCTGCTTTTGAGAGTAAAAAATTTGAAAATAATATCTTTACAAATAAAGGAGTTATAGATTTTAGTAGAGCCAGACCCGGTTATTGTCCACAGTGCGCCGGTGCGATTGGGAGCGTTGTGTAAAGGAACATACACCATAACATCACGACTTTCATAGGAAAGGAAGCGATTGTATACTCCAATTTTCGGTTTGAGCTATGTGAGCTTACCAATTATTTTACTCTACAACGACAATTTGAACTTTTAAATGTGATCCTATACCAATTGTGAGAAAAACCGCGATAACGAAAAAAAATAGCATGTACGCGTGGTTGATATAGATAGCGTATTACACTGTTTTTTTGTTCTGAGTTTTGAATGCTTATTTTTTATCTTTTTACGCGTTATATAATGTGTGTTGTGTCCTGTTGCAGGTGACGCGCTCCGGTATTTGGCTGCCGGCGTGACAGCTGCCAGAGACAAGGAAATCCGTCGCTACAGAACTCGTATTTTCGCTGCAATCCTAAATGAACCCGGAATGATCGTAGCCAACTGCAGGTTTGTGATAAAAGAATTACATTTTACTCAACGATATTGAAAACTCTTAGCTTTCTGTACATTCTTTTAAGTGATTAAAACGAATATAAGAATCTTGATAATTCATTGAATTAAGCTGTTAAGTAACATGATTTTATATGAGTGACAAGTTCAATATAAGTACATATTATTATCAATTTTGTCAACGTTATGACTCAAAGTTTTGTCAAAAAAAAATCTATTAGGACTCCATTTGTAACTGTGTAAGCTTAAGCTTGATTTAGAAAGAGTCAGATTGCTTGTGCCTTCTGAGATTCTTTGCATTCATTATTACTTACTTACTTTCCGAGTCCGTGCAAAAGCTAAGCCTTTCCCATCCAATATGTAGCAGCAGCAATCGCCTTGTCATTCGCCTCATACATGTCTTTCAGGTCACACGTTTGTTCCAAATTCTGGCACACCAGCAGATGCTCATCATCCTGGACCTCTCCACAGTCACATCTTACATCCTCCTCCAGACTAATACCCCACCTGTGCAGGTTCTTCTTGCACCTTGTGACACCAACACGTAACCTATTCAGTGTCTTCCATATGCCGTAGGGTAAAAGATGTCCCGGTCCCATAGCCTCGGACAACATAACCTGCCTCCCGCTATACTGATTAATCCAGCATTCTTGACGAGCCCTTTCTGGTGGTATTTGTAAGGGAGATGTTGTTTGCAGGAAACTTTTGCGAGATTTCAGTCTTGTCATCGGGGGCTCGTGACCAAACAGAGGATGTCTTGGGTCTTCTTGCTGTTTTGTCCTTTCCGAATCCGCCGCCACCCTTCTTCTAATATTTGGGGGAGCAATTCCAATAATCGGGTATAGTTCATCCACTCGGGTAGGTTGTAAGCACCCAGAAACTATTCTAGCTGTTTCGTTTAGAGCCACGTCTACATGCCTCACATGGGCAGAGGAGAACCAAACAGGCGATGCATACTCGGCAGCAGAAAAACACAGTCCCAGGGCAGAAGTCCTCAAAGTAGGTGCCCCTGCTCCCCACGTAGATCCAGTCAACTTTCTGATGATATTATTTCTGCTACACACCTTTTGTTTTGTGTTTAAGCAATGCTCCTTAAAAGATAATGTGCATTCATTATTGCTTTCTAAATTTATGGAAAATGATTGAAGTTGTTAATGTGTATTTTTTTTTTCATTTTCAGAATTAAAGAGCCTCCAAAATCTTGCTGTCAATAAAGAAGCTTCCACCATCTTCCGAGCTCCGCCATCTTTTAATAATATTAAACTTCCATTATTTTTTTTTACCAAAAAAATGAAATTAATTCCAATTTAATAAAATAATTTTCCACACCTTTGAACTTTGTTAGCTGATGATTTGAATAAACTTGCATTAAGAAATCTCGCCCTTGAACACGTCCGTAGCACAAAACAACGATATTCAATCATTCACAATATTTTTTGCTGGACTTGTTTGAATTTAAAATTTATTCATCAACATTTGATAGATGAATTATTTCAAAAAATAAATATTACATTACCATTAAATAAATTAAATTACGTGGTTTCTAACGTCGTTTATTTTTTTTTGGAAATAGAAAATTGGCGATTGTTCTGTTTTAAATTTATAATTAGTAAATATAATTATTATGTTTAACAAATGGAAATATTTATTTTGTATTGTAAGTTATTGTGAAAGAAAGGTTTCTCCAACGAATATTACATTTTAATTATATTTGCGCTGAACGGCAAGACGTCTGTTTGAATGTGATCGTTATTGTATCGAATTTTTAGGCTTTATATTATTTTTATTAATTGATCAGTTATTCAATAAAAAATAAACTTATTAGACAGTATCATGTTGTGTATGTACCTATTTGTATTTTTTACATGGATATTTATATTACCATCTTTCAATAATTGTTTATATACTCAAATCAGTTTTTTTTACTGTTGATGTTTATTTTCAGTATAAAATAATGTATTCTAAATTTGCAAACGTTTCTAATGGCCTAAACCCCGTAGTATGTATATAGCGACTATTTTAATCAGATAATTTATATATCTCAAAAAATTACTGTAATCAAATCAAAACTAAGCTAACACAACAAAAATTTGCAATAACTGTATTTTCTTCTTGAATTCTTGCGATCAGTACCTATTTACTTAATCTATATATTAATACGTAAAGGAAAAATTTTGTGTCCATTTTTACGAAAATTGCTCAGAGGGAAGAGTATGAAATTTCGCACACTTATAGTTTATATTGAGAAGGAGTGGCGAATGCTAATATTTTTTTAAATTATGCATAAAAAAAAGATTAAATCAATAAAAAAAAACATAACGAACACTACTGTAATGTTATGTATTTGATACTCACACACAGAGACTACTTACAAAGATCATCAACTTCGTAGAAACAAATGTAAAATGAAAAGCGCCTTATAACGGGCGCAGAAAGCTTTTGGAAGGCGGTATATATAAATGGATGATCAAATTTGACGTATCCATGTCATTGATTTGGAAAGAAAATTGTGAAATAGCGCTCACTCAGTCTTTGACAATGGAACCTCAATAATTATAGGTATCCTTAGACTTTCACGGCCGGCGTTTGAACATGATGAAATTGATTCTTCCGGACTATTAGGCCGTGGTCTAGATGGGTTTGTATTGCCCAACGTTTCGTCTCCTAGTTTGGGGCCTGTGGGAGACATCTTCTTGTTCTGTGCATGCGTGGAGATGTCTCCCACAGGCCCCAAACTAGGAGACGAAACGTTGGGCAATACAAACCCATCTAGACCACGGCCTAATTGCCCGGAAGAATCAATTTCATCATATTCGAACATCAATAATGTTCAAACTTATAATTTACATAAGGTGATGGTCGATTTTCGAACACTGGTCGACCACTAGTCAAAAGTAATTCCGTGAAGTAAACTAGAAATATATTTTTATTCTACTTAATGGTATGAATCTTATATTATAATTTGTTTTTCACTTTTTATTAAGTAAGTATATAAAATGTATTATATTATAAAATAAATAATATATACGAGAGACATAATCAATTTTATATTACTATTCATGTTAATAGTTAACAACTGCAGATGTAAATATTGTAAATAATTGAACTGCAGAAGTTGTACGTATGAAATTAAATATCCTCCTCACCCATACAGTATGACTCATGTGTAAATTGTATGAATAAACGTTAGTACGACTTGAATGCGAATTACAACAAAATAGAGTGAAAAAAATAATAAAACAGCACTTAAGTTTTATTTCCACATTATTCTTTTTTTTTTGTGTGAGGAAGATATTATGCATTACTTCCGTCGATTTTAATTATTTGAATAGTTGACTTCAACTATTGTATTCTTTACAACATTTAAAACATTCAAATATTTTTGTGTCCTTTTCAGTACTTGATCCTAACAAATGACAAGTTACCAGCTAATTGATTCAAGTCTAAAACTATTAGCCGGCTTACGACCGGATTCTAATGCTGTGTGGATGGCTGGCTTAGTGTGAACACTTTACTTTCGCCATTCAGATGTTACGTTTCAAATCCCAAAACAACATATCACGCATGTTTTAAAATCCCGATCGATTGATCCAACTGCTTATAAGCCTCTTAAATTTGGCTGCTGACTTGAAGGTAAGCGCCTTGACACGACACAACTAGGGACAAAGGTTCGAATCCTACCGGAGGCATCGGATTTTTCGACATGTTTGAAATGCTGAAAACACTCATGTCGGGAATTTCTCATTTGATTGTATTCCTAAAAAAAGGCACATGTTTCACTTAGTTGAGACAATCTATCTACTTTTCTCCATGCGTATCCTCTCATTGTTTGTATTTAAAATCGAACCTTACGAAGTATACCCAAAACAGATCTCCTCATGAAAAAAAACGTGGGTGTCATTATATAAAAAAAAAGTGTTTTTTCTATAATAATTGATCAAATTTCGTCTTCCAGGCGCAGTTTGAGTTTAGGTTTTACTCCTAGTGAGAATGTATGTAAGGAGGTCAAAATGAAAACAAAGATATCAGAATGTTTGCTCGTTTGTGTATCAACACAAAATCTACTAGGAGTAAATTGGGTCATTGTGCTTTGTCTGTGTTTCTGAGTTTTCTCTACTCTCTTCTAATTTCTTCTACGGGTGTAAATTGTCTTTTTTATTTTCCACAAACGCTACTACATTTTATCATACAATTTCGTCGTGTAACATTTATTTCACCCAGACATTTAGTCATCGTCATAAACAAACAAACCATTATAAAAACTCTAAAAATTCTCATACGCAAGAATGTTTTTTTTTTCTAAAACCAATGTTTTCATATTAAAATAATAAGTTGTACATAAATGTATGTAAATAGATTATCTAACTACCTAATATATAAATTGTTGAACTTTTATATATTGTATTCACAATAAATTTATTGCATTTATTGTTTTCACTTTAACATTTAACTAATTTGACTACAATATTTTTAGATTTTCTTATTGCTGTATTATAAAAAATAATTTATTGCGAAATTTTGATTTAAACACCAGAAGTAATTACAGTATATAATTATTTTATTAATATAAACATTGTATGTAGTGACAGCAATATTTTCATTTGCGGAAATATAAAATATTTTACTTAGCAAACGCTTCAAAATAATATATATATTATTATATACTTACAATTAAACAATATATTGTATTATAAAAGTAATTATAATTAATAAACCTTTTGAAATAAATATAATGTGTTATTAAAATTATCATTAAATTATATTGTATTATTATAAATACATAATATTATATTGAAACTTGTACAATAAAGCTTGATTTATTTTATCTAATAACTTGTTTTAATTCATATATTTCATTATACCTGATCACTGGGCAAGGGAAACATAATATACTTTAAAAGATCTCATCAACTAACTTTTTATTTTATAGTATGCCATAGTTGCCACTAAATCCCTCAAGGCGTCTCTGTTCTGGACCTATTCTAAGGCTCATGCCGATGTGATTCCAACTTCTTGAAAATCCACATCCGTATAATAGTTGGTTTTAATATCATTCTTCTCTTCCCACTTGGATTAGAATATTAAGTCCACATTCACTCCCAGTGTAGAGCTAGTGGAGGTCAAGAAAATCTTCCAAGCCTCCCCTATCTTGCCCTGGTGCTTCATCCCACCTTGATTCTTAATTTCATTCAACTCGTCTTCTTATCCCATCCGGATCGCACGAAAGGCTTCCATACTCAAGAGTCTCGGGAGCCATTCAGAGAACATGTTTAAGACAGCCCAAGCTACGGTTCTGGATGACTGAAATGATTGGCTGCTGTAAAGTAATCCACCCTTTCTTTGGAAGACTAACATCAAGATTAGAGATATTTGTTGCCTGCGAGATTTACCAAATGTGCTAACTTTTACATCTACGACTTGATACCCACCGAACATAAAATCCCAGCAAATAAAAAGTTATAATAACTAAGAAAATTTATAAGGTATAAAAGCAATCAGCAAACACCCATACTTTCACGGCTATCATTGAATATCATGGCGGCTCCCCAGAAAGGACATAATAATGGATTAAGGGTCTTCACCGTGTGGCCTTTTCTGAAGGCTTCCATACCTAAATGTGGTCCAGCCTGGTAAATCGATGGTACCTATATGGTTTTGGTAACATTCGGTTGCCTAACTGTCTCTTATAGTTGTATTCGGAATGATATTAATCCTGATTACTACTGATCGATTCTCTTCTTGTCAAATTAAAGAGACTTTAAAAAGCTGCATAGAGTGCTTAATACAGGCATGAAATTTGGGCGTTGGCGTTGATTAAAAGAAATGATAAGTTACAATGCCCCTATTTTAAGAGACTACCTTAAAGAGATCATAAGCTCAGATTCTTTGGCTATATTCCAAAGATAATTTGAGTACCTATACCCATAAAAAACATGACTATTTGACTATATAAACATGGTAACTATTTGAATTAATAAATGTGTAAAGGAGTTTTGTGTTTTAATATAGGTACTTAAAAGAGGTTGTTTGTTAATTGTTACTAATTTAAGGATATTATAAGTTTTAGATTACTGTGTTATTTACAACTTTATTAAAAAATAAAAAAAGGATATCCAGAACTTCCAAAATCCGACTGAATATTTTGAATGCCAAGCCTGTTTAGTAAAGAAATTCGGTTGTTGTTTATTAAAAGTGAGTAGTGGAAATTTTCATAAATCATCCGCCTCCATTTACAAGCTTCAATCTCTTTACAAAGAAAAGCTACTAAAATAGTAGTTATTTTCATAAAAAAAATCTTATATGAAATTCAATTATTTAACTTTTCAACTTCATTCCTGCCTTCCACGAAATGAAAAAAAACACATGGTTGTTGTGAACTTAATTTTTCAAACATATCGAAGATCTAATTTTTTGTCCACTTATCATTCAATTGATCATTTCATACCCTCGTCATATGTCAGTTTTTTTTTATTTTCCACTTAAACGAACAGTAAAAAACACAATCTAAAAAGTCGTATAAAGTATTAATCTATTTTTTTAAACTGTGCAATAATATCCTAAATCTTTTTTTAATAAATAAAATATATGGAGGCAATTTTTGAAGAAGACAAAAATTACTAGTTGTGAAAAAACAAAATCTCGCGTGTTCTCTATTTAAACTCTTTTAAAACTATGTTCCTACCTAAGAAAACTCATAATTTTATAATTTAAGAATTAATTTCTTAAATTAAATAAAACATTGTACCTACCTGCAAGACGCCCATAATAAGACACAATGTACAGAAGTACAGGGCGTCTTGCAATGTTTGAAATGTGGTACTACAGACGCGTGCTAGTAATCCGTTGGTCGGTTCATAATTATTATCGAGTGAAGGCCTAAAAAAAATATCACAAATGACGAGGTACAGAGTAGAGTCGCGGAGAAAAAGCAGTTCTTAAAAAAGAGTTGCCCAAGAACGTGTTAAATGTACTGCTCTTTACCATCGTCGAAGTAATGATTGGGGGCAGAAATCATAAAGGCCGCCCCAGAGATTCATTATATGGAGCAGGTAATCAAGGACATGCTCTGCACCACCTACCAGGAGATGAAGGCTGGCTGGTGACAGGGAGGATTGGAGGAACAGAGTCAACATGCTCGGTGTAGACCAATCTTAGGATTGTGGCAAAAGAAGGAGATGTAGTAACCTCTGTAACCCAGTTGTCTAGTGGTAAAGGTGCTCAATTCTGATGGTCAAAAGGTCCGGGCATTGATTTCCGGTTGTAACAGATTTTTTGTGTTTTCAATTTTAAATTTCTACAGTCTCAGATTGTACGAAGTTAAGCCGGTTATGCTGACACCTTTTTAAAATTAAATGTTACTTAATTTATTTATTTTAACATTTAACTATGAGCAAATAATTCCACCGTAAGAGGTCCAAATCATTTATGGCTTGTAGGTATATATGAACTAGCGATCCCCATAAAAGCATAATAATAAAAATAAATAACAAATTCTTGGTGATTGAATAAACGATTTTGTCAAAACGAGCTGTGTCACGCTCCGTAGAATTTGTTTTTGACTTTCTCAAACTTTTTACTTATCGTTATTAGGGAACTATCTGGTTTCTACAAAAATATTAACTACAATCAGTAATTGTAGTGTGTAACCATCATGAGTTATTTTTCTATTTTGAGGGAGCTTTGCTTATAAAAAAATCTAATTCTTCTAGATTTCAATTAGGTATATATTATATGTTTATTGTTTGTTGAGTCTAAGAATCGATACATTAGTTTTCCCCATATATTACGTAGGTACACACATGTTTAGTGAAAAAAATTTGACATCGGGTTTCGAATCCCAATACCTATTTCATTACGCGATACGAATTGCGGTGAGCGAACAACATTCACTCTCTGTAGTGCATATACCCAAGTTTTAAATAAATCAAAAAATATTTTAAAATACTGACTTAAAAACTGACTTGAAGAGACGAGGAAAATTTTAACTTTAATTCAGATTTAAAGTCTAAATTCGTTACCAATATTTTGATATTTAAGTATTATTCTCTGCTATCTAATAGAAGAAGAAGATTTCTTCTTCATGGGTGTGAGCACCTGACCAAAAGCACAGCACAAAAAATCTCCGCTTTTGAAACGATATGCCTAAGAAGAATATTGGGGATAAGGTGGTACCACAACATCACGCTATACGCCAGCGCACCCAGCGCAGGCCTATCACTTTCACCATTGCGGAGAGGAGGTGGACAGGGCTGGGACATGTGTCAAGGATGCCTAATGATAGTTAGCCGATCAGAGCGCTGTTCTTCCTCCCTCAAAGATGAGGAAAAACCTCTCATACTGTATTCCTCTCTTTTGAAGCGGAGATGAGGAATTTTGACACAGTTTGGAAAGAGGTCATAAATATTGCGCAATGGAGATCTCTCGTTGCCTCCCTATGCCCCTAAGTTGGGTTTAAAAGGGAGAATGATAATGATGATGGTATATTGTAGGCTTTTGACAAAAACTGAAATTATATCCGTAATACAGACTTATATATATACTTATATTATTAGGTACATGACAATCTAAACAACCAAGATGGATGTGAAGTAACTATATCATTGTTAAGTTTAAAAGGTTTTACAACAAATGGTTATGGTCGTAATCTCGTAATATCACCCGTCAGAAAGCTTCTACACGTCACTTGCAGTTCAGATAGTTATTCCATACTACTTATTCCTGCCTAGTCGCTTACATCTCAGAGCCAGGAAATATTTTGTCTTCTGCCAACACTTATACGGCGCTCCCTTAATATCAGATGGAGCTGATACGTCATACTTAGTAAATAATTGACCAATATTTTCCGTTTTCTCATAACTTCTGCTCCTCCATAAAATTTAACTTAAGCATCAAGATCAGTTCAGAGATACCTAAGATTGGCTGAGTTTTAATTCTAGTTTCACCGTTAGATACTATCATGAACATCCCATAGTCGCTAAAGGATATTATTAACAATCAAAAAGTTTTTATTTCTTATAGAGCTATGGATGCAATGGTTTTGATTAACCGGATATTGCGATTTTTTTCCTGTTCTTTGAAAGTTTCTCCAACAAATATCAAGAACAGGTCTTTTGAATAATAAAATTTATGATTTTCTTATATTTTTATAAACATAAAGAAATGTTTTGTAGTAAATATAATTGTTATATGGCCATGAAGGATGTTTATATTCAGAAGTAATTACCCAACACAGGAAGGTTCTAAACTTGATTAGTTGTTTTCTTTTTCGTAATGTTTAAAGACGGATGTATAATGTAAGTATACATACTTACATTCGTATAGTAGAATAGGGAAGTGTATTATGTAGATTCGTACATAGAATTTTCTTAGAGATGAATTTCCAAGGATCGTGTTATTGTAGATCTGAATAATAGGGTATTTTCTAAAAAAATTAAGATGAGATAATCAACTTCAATCCATAGATACGCCACAATTTATTGATATTTTTGTAAGGTTAAAATATTTACGTAGTGAAAGCTCGTTTTCGAAAAATACGATTCTGTGTGGTATACCTACGTTATCTTTTATCCATCCCAAAGGCCTTGATGCACTGTTAATAAGAAATATTTCTCTTATAATGTTTGTTTTTAAGAATCTGGAAGCACCTATTCCATTTTTGGACTACTACTTCATCTCTTCCTTTTAAAACACGTTCAGTCGTCGTTCACTGCCGACTAGACGGATCCGTGAATGATGCGTCTAGCGTATGGTGCCCTCTACACGGATCCGTGATCACGCACTTCAACATACAAATGCGCCAGTCTATCGCGGGCACTGCTAGCCAGCCTTTTTTTTGCACTTATTTCCTTTAATAGAATATTCATTTTAAACGTGACGGTTCTTGAAAAACCTTTGTATTTTTTTAGTTTTTTCGCTATTTAAGTTCGGTATGTATTTTCAACCATGAATATTGAAGCTGGTCCATCAAAACGAACGTCACTAACTCATTAAAAAAGCAACAGAAAAAATAAAATATTACGTAGGTACAATGGCCCCTTTTTTAAGAGACTGCCTTAAGGAGATCAGAAGCTCAGATTCTTTGGCTATATTCCGAAGACAATTTGAGTACCTATAAAAACATGAACAGTAGGTACCTATTTGAATTAATGAATGTGTAAAGGAGTTTTGTGTTTTAATATAGGTACGTTTTTGGTACTAATTTAAAGTTATTAAAAGTTGTAGATTACTGTTTTATTTACAACTTTATTAAAAAAAATAAAAAAAAAAAGATACCCTGAACTCCCAAATACGGCTGAATTCACTGCGATTGTAAAAAAAGAGTGTAAGGAATGCAGAAAGAAGAAAATTAATGAAAAAATCAGTGCAATGTCTGTTTTTGTAATAGGTTGCACTTTTTTCCGTAATTATAAAGCCATAATAAATGTGTTTTAAACTAGTTACGTGTTTATATTATATTTAAACCTATTCAATATAGATGGAATAATGATATTGATGGTAAACACGGATTCTTGTAGTCGGCATTTGTTTTGATTTTCGCAATACAAGCATTTCTTTCTCTGAAAAGTGTCAATGGTGTCAATATTTTTGTTTGCTTTGTGTGAGCCCAATTCATTGAAACAATCAATACAACACTATTTCTAAAGCAAAACAAAAACAACAATGTTCATTCATGTATGTATAATTTGAGAACCAGACTATATCTTCAATCAAGGTATCTTCTAACAAAGTCCATTTCAGAATCCTACGATACATATGACATACACAACAATATGGCATAACATTATGTATGTAGGTGTTACATCGCGGGGCTGGATTTCAGGGGGATACGGTAACACTATCCTGCAGGATTTCACCTCCGACCTCTCCAGAAGTTATTTCTTCTCTTAACGTTTTGCTAATTGGTTCCCTCGGGAGTCTCCTACCTGCGTCGTACATTATTATTTGGGGTTGGACTGTAAAGTAAAGAAGAACTCTTAAAATATGTTAATTATACTTAATGACTTGGAAGGAACAAAACAACAAACTAAGTATTTCTTTTTGTACCTGTAGGTTGGGAGCACACTATATCTACCTGCAGAATATACGCATGGACTGTTTCAGATATAATAAATCCGCCAACTCGTATTTACTTACATACCTTTTCTGAACAAATTCGAATAACGTACTTATTTTGTTCTACATACAATAACAGTGATTATAAAACAAATTTAAAAGCATTATGATCACCTACGTATAGTGATTTTATGAATTTTATTTTTCTTATTATGAATTTATTAAAAATAACGGTCATTTTGGTTGAGGACAAAATATGTATTTTAGAGAGGTCTTCTGTCTCTCAGCTCACATTTACATGAAGTTATTCAGGAAGTTTGAATTTGTGTATTTAAAATAGGTTAAGGTAGCTACAGCCATCATTTATGCCTCTTAATTATGCCTCTAAATTGTAGTGATTTTCAGGTGACATTCCGTCTTTGTTTTTTCCTTTAACCACTGTTAAAGTTGTCAACGATTCGATTATAACCATTTTGCAAGAGCATTTCTGCAGGTGAAAATTACTGGCTCTACAAAATCGTTTATATTTCTCTGTTTCCAAACCTTGAATGTACATTTTTTTATATTTTCCAGCTTGCTTCGGGGAACACTGTTGCACTCCCAGTCTTGAGTCCCACTTATAAACTAAAACAATACGTCTAGTGGGTGAACTTCAAATTATAAAAAAGCGCTTTACTATAGAATGAATAATATACAATTCAACAATAGAATACATACAGCATACTTGAAATGGCAGCTTACCGGTTCTGTTGTAAAGTTAAATACGACCTTTTCCTGAAATGACATCGCATAATTGCTAACATGAATAATTATTTCTTGAAGAATGAGAACACGTCATGTACAGTAATCATTGTTATTATTGAAGTCCACAGAACTGACCGACTAATGGTATGACGACACACATACACAATATGTAGTGGTGCATTATTTCGGTTGTTTGAAACGAGCGGCCACACTCGCAGAAAAGTGAACAAATGCACGAAATTTTTATTCTATTTTTGAACCAACAATAAATTCTCACTATATTTTTGTGTAGATAAGGAATGTATATACCTAAACCCATCATTTATGCTTCGAATTAGAATTCAAACATCTCACGTCGCACATCCAAATTTACTTAATTCTTACTATCATGGTGCAATCGTTAAAACGGGCGACGAAGTCACACCGTGACGGGTAACTCCTATTTTTTATTATATAATCGAATGATGTTCTTTCAAGATTTCTTTGATATAAGTACCTACGTAATATGTCTTATTTAATATGAAAGCATTTGAACAAACAATGGAAGTTTCGTATTCTTCATCTCAATGAAAAAGTGTTAATTATTATAAATTTACCTTAAAAGTAAGCGATATGATATGAAAATTATATAATAGGTACCTTAATAGGAAATTTGAAAGAACTAGTCATAAGAAAATTCTATACAAATATTAAGAGTGAGCGATAAGCATCGTATCATAATAACATTAGAATTTGAGCACACGAGTGTATTACAAATATGAGGATATACTATTTTTGTTTGATTCGAAAAATTTTCAGCTTATGTATGTTCATCCAGCTGTGACGGTAAATAATTTATTTAGAACACGTCAGCAAGACTATTAACGTCATGTTAGTCCATTCGTTGTCGCTAGAAGCCCATTAGACACCAGAAGGAAATGAGAATTTATGTAAACTTGTAGTGTGTGCAAACATTCTTATAATTATTATAAAAACGTCAACCCATGTTAAAACATTAAATTTCAGCGAAAGCTTTGCAACTTTGTTATATTAATAATAATGCTTGTATGAAACCTCCATCATAGTTGACAACACGACGCTCTGTAAACTAACAAACTATGATAATAAAAATATGAAAAAATTGGACACATTCCAGATATTTGTGTAAAGAAGAATGGTTGGTCAACCTTATCTGGAAGTGAGGAATGTCGATGTATCATGAATTAAGGTTTTATACCTTGTACATTGGGCATGTAAAACAATAAGTTATCTAACATTCTTTATCTTATGTAGGTAGGTAGTACATTTAAATGGCCACCGGACAATTAAAAACCCAGTGGCCTGGTAGAATGTAGATCTTTTGGTTACGCAATATGCGTAGGTACACATGAGAGCAATGTGGACCGGAATAAGAAAAAAGCAAGAGTTAGTTGTGAGAGAAAGAGGCCTTTGAAAAGTGATTATGCAAGAAAATCTGATCCAATACATGCAAGATTAAATATTCTTTCAGCCTAGAATAATATCCACGGTTTCTATAAGAACATTTTTGTCTTGGAATAAAACGTTACAGATCTAACACAGTAGGTAAGTATTAACTTGTTTTTTTTCTCCTTTTTGACATTTCATCCATCCACAAGAGACTTACTTAGTAGATAGTGCAGAAGACTCGTGAGTAAGCATGATGACTCACTCAATAACACACTCCACTAGCGAGCTGGGTAAACAAGATATTATGTAGGTACACCTTTTTATGCAACAACAACAATGAGTAATTTTGTCACCAGTGAAGCTTTGTTTAAAGTGATATCCTTGTCCGACATATTTACATATAAGACCTAGCGCTCCTGTCGATAAAGGCAAAATAAATACATTATCTGAACCCAATAATATCAGTTTGGTGAGATCTTAAGTGTGAATTTCCAACTGTTTGATATACGTTAAAAAAAAACTGTGATGGAAAACAAAGACCAGAAATTAATAAAGCAAACTGAAACATTTACTGCAAGATAAGCAAAACATGTTAACTTTGATAATTGCTTACATCCATAACGTTATGATGGATCTCTTTTCATATTTTCTTAATTAAAAACTGCTTACACATTCGGGAGAGCTCATTTTTATTTTAACAAAATCGTGGACCTCGCTTGCTCTTCACACAGTGTGTCTGAACCCGCGTCCTAAACACGAGTACAAAAAAATTATAAGCAGGATGGATGTATAACTCAATTAATGGTGGCTTCCAGTTTGTTGTTATAAATGGATGGGAGGTGGTAAACCTTCAACGGAACACAATCACTTTAAAAGCATTCCTGGTGTTCACTTCCTTACACCGGTTCTATTAATCAACATTTCCTTCAAAATTTCGTTCTGAATACACAGAAGTGATGAGAGTCACTACTCAAGACAAATGTTAGGGATTTCAATTTATTAATTAGGTCTAAAAAAATAATATTTGCAATGCCTTATATTTTTTTTCTTGATTCATTAATGATAAAAATATATTTCAGTAGAATAAATATACAAAGTTGATCTAAGATTATTCGCTTTATTCCGTACTCATTATTATATTCGAACTGTTTTTAATTTACCGCAATTAGCACATAACTAAGCCTTATCTTATAAAAACGTGTTTAGTATGATCAAACCATGATGTTATTTATTTATTCTTTACTGTACATTGACAAGTCAAAGAAACAACATATAAAATGTGACATAAAAAAGACTTTACAGAATCAACAACATACACAGGGCGTATATCTGTCTCTAACAACTAACCCAAATATCTGTCTGCAATGTTCATTCGACCATGAGTAGAACCCAGGGTTGTTTTATTTCTTCAGATAATTATATATTATTTTTTAATTATAGATATTTCTCCTGACATCTGTGCGCTAACTAACATTATACTTTGTCCTGATATCCTTTAAAAAATTAAAACATTTTTTTAAATTATATTAAGTGTCGAGCAAGAAAATGAGTAGTCAAAAAAACACTAGTATACATAGTCATCTAACGTTGGAAGATTTTCAATAAGCAGAATGTAAAATTAACCCTTTCGTTTGCTTTGTAATTAAGGGAGTTACCTAAGGGGCAAATGATAAAATAACACAACACACACTCACGGAGACGTACAAACAGAATTACAGATGTATCAGTTCACAGACTTCGGCTATGTTATTTTCAACAATGACAGAGAAGTCGGTGTGCTCTTCAACGTATCTAATACGACATTCATAACGTTCAAACAAACTTCTTCAAGTGATATGCAAAGAAAGAAAAACATTTTTCATTACTTAAAAAGCTTTTTGTACCAAAGGTATCTGCACACTACACTCTCTACAATAGTATTGGTCTATAATACAGCCTTATACAGCGTGTCCCATTTTGCAAACTGACAAAAGTAACACCGTTTTGAATAGCGATGTCGCATAGTACCTACCGCCTGAAATAACACTACATACAAAGTGCGCATACATTTTTTTTTTATGTCGTGATTTTTTGTATTGTGAATAAACAATGACGTGATTAATAGTTTTTTTTTTTTTATTATTAAACATCACTGATATAAAGTTTGACATCCGTTAAATTCAATTCCCGTCAAATTGATGACACTCTAAAAATTGAAGGTTGAGAAGTTACAAATAAAACAGACGTCACTCCAATGTGTTATATACTTTCACAATTTTAAAACTACAATTACGTGAAATTTTTTTCTTTATTCAGATGATTTTATAATTCCTATAACACGCGTTAACATGCGTCCAGAAAGTTTTTTTGGTCAGTTCGAAGTTTAGTATCATATTTGCGTCAGAAGATAAGCAGAATAATTTTAAGAAGACCCGGGTAGAAGTTATAAATTTTGATGCAAATAAAATTAGAATATGTAACTACGTTTAAATTAATGTCTGCACTAATTGTACATTAATGTCTCGCTTTTATTTATCAAATGCTGAGGTCGGTGAGGTCACATCTTTAGGGAGGTCACCGCGAATTATTTATTTGAAAAATGATTCTTAAAAAAATTCCACATTTTAAGGACATTACATTCTGCCATTAGCGCAGAATTGTAATTTAATATGTAGGTACGTGTTATTACAGAAATTAAAACATTTAAAATGTTTCCACGCGACCCAGCCGCGACACATACAAACACACCCGCGATACAGCCTGCGCCCCTAATGACGTTATTCTTCGCGACATCAAACATAAGACACCGGGACCCTGCAGATAAATTATTTCTCTCACCTTTCCTTGTATACAAAATTAACATTCACCTCGTAGAGGTGTCGCGATTTAAGAATATACCGCAATTAGTATTGATTGAACCCAGGCACAAGGTAATGCGTTCATACGTCGTGTTAATTATTTTTTTAATTTGTAGCGGTCATAGCAATTATTATTTTACATTTTTTGTTATAGCTATGTACATTTATATAAAATACTAGCTTTCCCGACAGACGTTGTCCTGTGTTCCTAACTATGAATAATGAATTCGAATTTGTATGGTGGTGAATTAATTATCATATGACCAATGTAATTCCGACCGATGCGTCTGTTTTAAATCATGTTTATTATATCCGCATTCTTTCAATCGCACCAACTATCTAACGATTGACAGTTTCTGTCAAAATTTCAAAATTGGAATATAAATTATATGGACAAATTACTAAAACGGTTGCCTACGTAGAGTTTCTTTAATTTTCTAATTTTTAATAATAATAGGTAATATAACACTTTTCTATAAAAAGGTGTCAGTATAGCCGGCGGAACTTATTGCCTGAGGCAATTTTTTCCAGTCAACCGGTCCCGTCCAATCTGAGACAGGCCAACCCCGGGTAGAAATTTCAAGTGAAAAAACACATAGAAAAACTCTGACCCGACCGGGAATCGAACCCGGGACCTCGGATCTGAAGTCCACGCTAGTACAACTAGGCTACCGAGGTCGGTATTTTTCACGCAATTTTCTTAATTTTTTCTTTCATAAGAACCTTCTCCTGATAAAATCAAACACGACGAAAAAAATAATTAGCGAAATCGGTCCAGCCGTTTAGGCGTGATGCGATGACCACGAATAATAGGTCTCCATTTTTATATAATATAAGATTCATAAAACTTATGACTGTCAAATGTGATTACTGTTCATTGAAACAAGTGCATTAAATATGGGATAATTAAAATAAAATAAAACTACATGAAAACTTTTCCAAGTTTTGTTTTTCGTAGATGTAGATCTGCCCTACATGATAACATGAGTTTTAATCCTGTCTATTTTCGCAACCTATCAGGAAAATAAAAGCGTTGTAATTTTATAAAAAAGATTTTTTATATATATATATTTTTTTTTTTGCATTTTGGCAGTGGTGAGATGAAAACTTTTTCATGCAGTTATAATTTTTATCACATTTTTTTATTATTTTTATAAAAAAACTAGCTATCCCGTCAGACGTTGTCCCGTGGATCCTTTGTACCTAACCAGAGGCGGCCCCTTCATTGTGCACTGCGCTTTCAGAAACAAAAATAAACTAATTAAATAATAACATTAAAATATTAATAATTATAAAACGTCCATATTTCATTCGTATTCAAAACTCAGACGGGATCAACGCGAGAATATATGCGCGCAATTTGGTTGACTTTGTATGAAAACATTTTAAAACGCCCTAAACGGAGGAGTAAGTGAAACGGGCTACTACAAGAATGGCAATTACGTGTGCGAGAATGAGAGGGTTTGTTTTTGAAAATTATGCTTTGTGCAAAAGACAATAATAATTTTGTTGTTAGTTTTTTTTAAAGATGGAGTCGTATGAAAGTCGTTCCATACTAACTATAATATTATATTTTGTATTATTTCTTATCCATTTTTTCTTTTTATTAGTTATTATGTTATGCGGAGTGGAGAAGAATCCAATAAATCACATATCGGAAGAATCTGTTGAGCCAATCTCGAGTTATAAGTGTTCGCACTAACCCGACTTTAATTTATATTAGAGATTAATAGGTAGGTACATTTACACTTCTCTATATAAAGGTGATAGTATAGCCGGCGGAACTTATTACCTGAGGCAATTTTTTCAGTCAACCGGTCCCGTCCAATCTGAGACAGGCCAACTCCGTGAAGAAATTTCAGGTGAAAAAACACTTTAAAAATCTCAGACCCGACCGGGAATCACACCGCGGGACATCTAAGTAATCTATGTAATAAGTCCACGCCTGTACCACTAGGCTACCGAAGTCGGTATTTATTTTGTCGAACCTCTCCTTCTTCTTGATATAGGACTGAGTCCTGCTATTTCTCGAATATTATTCCTGGGACGCGAATCTTTTTAAAGGCCTGCTGGTTGATGGATTTTTTTCTGCAGCTATCTTTACCATTCTCACCGAACTAATAATTTAAAAAGGAGGTAGGTTTTATTTATTTATTTACTTCATCCCCTTTAGGTCTCTTGCGAGACACTTGGGTTCATTAATTTCTTTACAATAAACATGAAATCAGGTAACAAAAAAAAAAAATAACAGGCAACAGTTACAAAGAATCCAAGAAAATCACAATGAAAGATATTTTTCAATACCAGGAGAATGTAAAGGGTTCCCCTGGTATTACGTCAAATACAATACATGTTTACAATGTTGTTACGATGCTATCGAGGAGTCATTCTCGCTTAGCATCTCGTCAACCGTGTAGTAGGATTTATCGACCAGACACGATTTCACCCCTCTCCGAAAAACCCCCAAGTCATCAGACTTTAATTTGTCATTCAGTTTATTAAACAATCTGACACTGAGACAGACAAAACTTTTGTCCACCTTAGCCAGTCTATGATTGATTGGTCTGATGTCATTTTTCTTTCTGGTGTTATAGTTGTGGAAGTCTTGGTTCAAGGGAGTGTTTTGAATATTCTTGTGAGCGTAAAGAAGGCACTCATATATAAAGAGTCCGCTCAACGTGAGAATACCGTGCTTTCTAAACGCGTCCCTACATGAGTCACGAGGCTTTAGTCCGTCTAAGGCTCTTATAGCTCGTTTCTGTATAACAAATACACGATTTATCTCCGCGCTTCTGCCCCAGAATAGTATGCCATATGCTAAAATACTTTGAAAGTACGCAAAATACACAGATCTTGCTGTACTTGTTCCACATATATCTCTAATTTTTTTTATTGCGTATACCGCTGAACAAAGCTTAGGCGAGATACTTTCTATGTGGGAACTCCACTGCAGGGTTCTGTCTATAGTTATCCCTAAAAATTTATAAGTAGCGTTTGTGTCGATGCCTTGCTCGGCAAGGGTATCGACTATCACATCTGATTCCCGCGATCGTTTCAGAGAGAAGTGCATCGCGCTGGTTTTCGTCAAATTTAATAAAAGATTATTGTCGTCAAACCATTGACTCACCCCAACCAGTGACTCTAAGATTTTGTTCTTTGTGGTGAGTTTATCTTTAGAATATTTTACCAATAAAGAAGTATCATCGGCGAACATTACAATTGTGTCATTCCGGTTTAAGGAAAACGGCAAATCGTTAACATAAACTAAGAAGAGCAATGGACCCAGGATGGAGCCCTGGGGGACACCGAACTTAACGAGTGCTGTCGATGATTTAATGCCATTAATGTCTACAATCTGCTGCCGGTTGCTTAAATAGGACATAAAAAATTTCAGTGGGACATTTCTGATACCATAATGATCGAGCTTTTTCAACAGAATATTATGATTGACGCAGTCAAACGCCTTCGAAAGGTCACAAAAGATTCCGTAGGTATCACTTTTATCCTCGAAGGCCATCAGTACACTTTCAATCATATGAGCGATCGCATTGGTCGTACTTTTTTGTTTCTGGAAGCCAAACTGTTGTGGATGTAGTATCTTAAATTTATCTAAAAAGTGCGTCAACTGTTCTGCAACAATCTTTTCCAATATCTTACTCAATACGGGGAGAATCGAAATGGGCCTGTAATTACCAGGATCACATTTATCTCCTTTCTTGAAGATAGGTATAATTTTTGCTTTTTTCAATGCACTAGGAAAAACTCCTTCTTTTAAACATTTATTTATAATTATTGACAATGGCATCGCTATATCAGCTATAATAAGATTTAGAAATTTGGTTGACATATGCCACAGGTCAATCGAATCTTTTTGTTTAATATCCTTACATACTTTGATGATATCATCCGAGTTTATTGGCTCAAATTCAAACAAACCCTCATTCCGTTTCGTTAGGATCAAGTGCTTTTCAGCATTTCCTCACACGCGTTGAGATTTTTCGTAAGAAGTTCTGCAATAGGTATATTGTATTTAATAATATAGTTTATGTATGGAATAAATTGTGGATTAATTCTGTATCAATTGGGACATAGTTACAGCGCGAGAGCTCTACTAGTCTACATACAAGCACCATTCAAATCATTTTCAACGCGTCCGTCTCTTTTCCGCTGTATTATTTATGAAAGGAACGACGATACTTATCAGTTTCTTTTGAAAACATAAAATGTTAGGAAGATATAAAGTAATTACGTACCCGGCAGATGCTTTTAAACTAATTGTTGTAAAGAAACACAGCATGAGTCGCATTACCTGAATAATGTTCTCGCACTATAAATAGCGAACATACCTTTTCTCTTGCACTGTATTCTAATGGTGGCGCGAACCTACCTGGTAAAATAGCTTTATTGTATGTCGTAAGACATCTTGCTTTGTAGGCGTCATTTTATACCTACCCCTTTAATGAAATTTTATGAATACAAACCCCTCTTCTGTACGCCAGGGCCATGTACATAACATTTTAACCCTTTATAGCCTAACGGGACTCACAAGTCCCGCCAAATTAAAACGCGCCTACTCAATATATACGGGGCAATTTCGTTTACTTAGTGACGGAAGGTACTCGTGGGTTCCGTCTCGCAATTAGCCGTATAGAAATAAGTTCGCTAAAGTGAGAATTTGATAAATGACAGCTCCGTCAAATTCAACCGCCAAACCTAGATACGTGTGTCGCATGGTGCTAAAGAAATTACTATTTTTTATTTATAATTCCGCACGGTAAACCATTTATTTTATAAAATATTTTAATAGTAATGTTTTTAACTAATACTAAGTTTTTTTTTTCATAAAAAATAGATTATGTATTGTTTTTATCATGACTTTTCTTACCGGGACTCTGAAGTCCCGTTGGGCATTTGACACTTTTTATTTTGGACATTTTCGTTAGACTTGATAATACGCATTAGTTGTTTATTTTTTCAGATGAATAAACTTACGGAAGCTGATATCGAAAATATTCTTCTGGAAGATATTCCAGACATAAATGCACCATCTGATGTCGGCAACGGAAAAGGGTTTCCATAAAATATGGAATGCGACAAAGCCTTGAAATGTGGATCAAGTGATTACCGGTTTTCATCATTGGAAATCGGCGTCTTCAAGTGGATGGATAACAAAATTGTAATCACTGTGAACAACCAAGGGCGGATCCTGCTTTGGCGCCAGGGGGGGGGGGGGGGCATAGCAAAAAGGTCATTTGCAAAATTTGGTATCTGGAAACTATATTTTTCCTAAAAAAGGTCATTTCCTAAATTTGGTATCTGGAAACTACACTTTTCCAATGAAAAAAAAATTGAAATCTGGGAAATAAACTTTTTACCCAGGGGGGGGGGGGGGGGGTACAGCCCACAAGAAATTAAAATTTTATTATGATCGTAATAGAAAAGTAAGTATTTTATTGATAAATGTAAGTACCTAGTGTACTTAAAAATAGACAAAAATTATAGGTCCTGGACCCAGCCCAGAGGGGGGTCATTACCCCCCTGTAGCCCTAGTATAAGTTTTCGATGATCGAATATCGAGACGATCATCGAAAGAGTTTCGAAAAATTTTCATACTAAAATGATCGAATGATTCGATCGTTTGGTTTTAGAACGCTAATTGCACGCTAATAAGCGCTTATTTGCGTGCAATTAGCTTTCGATAAAACTCGTACTAGCCCCGCTGGTCTGGGTCCAGCCCAGGGGGGGGGGTCATGACCCCCGTAACCCTCCCCCCCTGGATCTACCTTGCATCCAACTACCATGGTAGCGAAGAATGTGTTGTGAAACGTACTGCAATTGATGTCAAAAAGAAAGAGGTCACTACTTGTCCCTTGGCTGTAGACCAGTGGACCATTACATGGGTGGAGTAGACTTGGCGGATCGACTGCGTGCACTATACTGCATAGATCGCAAGTCCCGGAAATGGTGGCATCGCCTCTTTTTCGGTATATTAGATATTTATTTTGTAAACACGTACGTGATTAGCAATAAAATATTTTCTAAATCTTCAGTATTAGAAACACGAAGGTCCATCATGAGAGGTCATGACCCAAAAAATGCCTTTGAAACGAAAATCAGTTTAGCCCATGGAAGTCATCCCTACAAAAAGAAGGAATAGTGGAATGTCAGTTCCAAAAATGATGTTCGTTTAGGGAACAGGGGGGTACATTGGGCAGTATTTACAAGCAAGAGGACAATATGAGCGGTGCAGCATAAAAAAAAATGAGTCACGACCATTCTCTATGTGCTCAAACCGCAAAGTATTTCTTTGCTGCAATGACAAAAAAATGTATGAAGGAGTATCACGAAATAATGTTAAAATATGTTAGAAAATACTTTATAGATATTTATTCCCCTAAATGCCCACCGGGACTTCCAAGTCCCATTATTGTTTTATATATATAAAAAAATAAAAAAAATAAAAAAACTAGAAAATGTTTTTATTTAAACCCCTTTCGCCTTAGAGAAAATATTTTTTTACCGATAAACTGATTTTTTCATTGCTTGGGCTTTAAAGGGTTAAAGCACATCCTTTAAGGATGATAAATATACGTGAGGGTAGAAATTTTTTTACGAAATGGGATACATAAAAGACAGACTATAAAAGCGTTGATTGCAAGTTAAACTGTCTTAGAATATTCGCTCTGACGCATCAATCACCTCAATTCAATTGTTTTATTTATTAAAAACTAGTTTTCCCGATAGACGAAGTCAAAGCGGCAGTAGAGTTCTTTTAGACTACGATTATCTCTTTCACTCGCCAGGTGTTTCCAACTTATATATTATAATTTTTTTGTTTTAGATTTATGCATTTATTAGAACGATTATTGGAAGGGATTAAATTCATATAACAATATTTTTGACAAACCATAATATCGTCAGGGTTAGTGAGTCATAAAAACGCCAATTATTTAACTGCATTATCTTTAAAATCCTCATCCCCATTAATGACTATATTTAAGTACCTACTTTGATGTGAGGGATTTATTCAGATGTGTTATTCAAAATATTGTTAAGTCATTATTTGAAAATTTGGGAACGCGATGGTAAAGAGTTTGAAAACCAGTTGCTTCTTTGTTTATGACAGATTAGAAGGTTTGGTATTTTTACATATTGAATGGATGTACGGGGAAACCATTTTTAGAAAAAATGTTGTTTAAAGGGATTAGTAGAGAAGGCAAGGCTTCTTTGTTTTGAGATAGTATATTTGGCCCTCGATAGGACAAATAGTTTGTTTTGAAGTTTAGTCTAGATCCACGCTCCGATGGGAGACGTTCTTAAATTTTGTGTTGAAGTGTTTGAGTAATTTTTAATATCCTTCGCATATTTCAATTGTACATATTATGTACCTACCGGGGTGTGTCCGAGTGTGTTGTTATTAATACGGGATTTGCGTGCGACTTGATTGATGTGTATCTTTGGAGGTTGAAATATTACATTTGATAAATTCGCGTTTGATAAAACTTAGAATCTTCGGTTTTGGAACCTTCTGTTTAATTATTATAATATATTATTTATTGTTCGACTGGGCTTACCATAGAGGGAGGTCGCGTGGCGGATCGTTAGATTGGACAGCCCCGTGGTAATTCAACTTCCAACTATGAATGTGACGTGTTTATTTTCGTTTGTGCTTTTTTGCTAAATATTTGAAGGTATGCTGAATTTTGGGTGAGTGACCATATTTTTATGATATTAGAATTTGTATGGACACAGAGAGATGTTTTTTTTGTGTGGTATTTTGTTTGTTGCTTGGTTGCCCCGCCAAGCATGCTTATGAGCAAGTTGCTCGATGTGGTTTCAGCTGAGAGAGATAGGTATGGCCGATGCGTTACGGCATTGTTTTGAATATTTGTGATCTCTGTGTGCCATTGGGCTTATTGTATTGCAGCATGTACCTCCCTGTATTGTTTTCACACGTCACATGTCAAGCACACGTCGCGAATTGTTATCTGTCATTCGCGGGTTACCCCATTTTCCGATACCAGTGGTGTGACCTATCTTTAATGTTTATTTTTGAATCCGGTTAAGAATTTCATATTTAGAACCTTCTAGTAAGCTTAGTGTAGAATTTTCATTTGTAAAAGTAGGTACATTGGTGTGTGTGTTCCCCGTGAGAGTAATTTTATTCAGTCGAGCTATGAATGAGTTTACTAAAGTTTGCGTCTGTCCGCGCACAGATAGAGTTTATATTTTAGTTTTCGCCGCCGTGATAAATGTAAAGTTATAAAACCGGTATGTGTAGGAGGGCTGTGGACTGGAGATATACCTCACATGACTCTCCGGGAGAATGGGTTGACTGAATTGGACGCTCTTCAGCTCAGCTCAGGAAGTTCTCTTCGAAAAAGCAGTGCACAAGCCCAAGATGGTGAGCCACTCGGAAACCTAATGAGGAAAACTTGCGGTCTGATGTACAGCCCGCGGTAATTCGACTAGAAGGTTAATTAGTGCGCCGGTAAAGTGATCGAACGGTTATTTTGATAGAGAGATCGATAATCAGTAAATATATGTATGCGAGATAGTCAGTACATTTGTTAATAGGCAGGATCGCGTTGTTTGACTGTAGCTAGTCGTGGCATAATTTTTCGCGTAGTTAAATCCTGTCCTATTTTGAGTCTCTGCCGGAAGTACGTTTAGATATTTAGAGTCAAGAGTTACATAGTCAAAAGATAGCTTTCATCCCCTGTAGTCTGTACACCATCAGGAACCTTTTTCAGTTGTATATATACACTATATCTGATAGCCGAATTTCGGCCCCTTTTTGGTACCTGTTCGAGGCGTGAGGTCGCATCGAATTGGGCCAGTCTCGGACCTTCAGAGTTTTTTTTTTGCCTGAATTTTGGCAAGAAGGTTCGTTTGACAAGGAAGGCCCTCTGTCGGTGGCTAATTCCTCCCATGGACCTCGAGCATGCTTATCAACTTATTCAAAACAACTTTTGTTTAAGCCTTTTGTAAAATTTGGTTAACTCATGAACACCTACATCATAAAAAAAACTAGCTACAAATAATGTAATAGTTTATATTCTTTCTCATGCATATTCAACTTTTTAATGCCTATTATTTAATGGCTATTCTGTTATCCGGGGCGGAGAATTACTCAATAAATCAATCATCGGAAGAATCTGTTCAGCCGATCTCAAGTTATAAGTGTTTGAACTAAGGCGATTTTTTTTGTATCTTTAGATATCAATGAGAATCTCACACTAGGCAGGAAATGCAAGATATCAAAAACATTACACTTCTCTTATGAATGCTTAAAGCAATCTCTAGCTGCAACCGGTCGCTTCCTTGAGACAGGATTCCAACCTCGAGTAGAAATTTCAAGCGAAAAAATCACTGAAGAATCGAAGCCGATACTTCTTGATCCGAAATCTACTGAGGCTGGTATTAATATTTTATATATATTTTAGTACAGACTTCCACGTATCGCCCTCCACGGAAACCCCGAAGGACGCAGACTCCCAGGCAGACCCCCAAAGAGATGGAGAGACAGCTGGCAGTCGACATCACAGGAGGAACAGGCGGCGGCACAAACAGATCCCCAGGATCTATAGAAAGAAGAAGAAGAAGAAGAGAAGAAGCTTATATAATTTTAGAAGACAATGAGTGTGCCAACCTCTGTACCATGCGGAGATACCTACTGATTACCTACCTCAGATTCAATGAAAACTAAAGCTTCGAAATGTTTGTGTCATGATTTGTATTGTTTGTTCAGGTTGTGTATAAAAATAAAAAGATGTCCAAAATGAATAAAAAGACGATAATAAACGAGTAAAGATTTGGTTGAATCGCAAGCGACAACAAAATGGGCGTTGAGTAGTCAAAGACGCTCCCGAAAACTAGTTTATGGTTAGGTATACATAAATAAAAAATTTGCAAACGAATTGAAGACTCTTGTTGTTATGTACCTCAACATCTGTGAAAATTTACTTCTACCAAGTTTCCTTGATCATAACATTAGATTGTAATTAACCAAATATAGATGGCAATAATTTATTCATAGAAACAGAGATAACAATATAATTTGCAATAGCACACCTTGTCTACATAATCTTATTATGGAGTGTGTAAACGTTACCTTCATTGTTTTCTTGTATCACTCCTCAGTTTGTTTTCTGAGAAATAACAGCGAGCAGAGAAATTTGCATAAGGAATTATTCCGTATAAAGAGATTTATCCATAAACCAAGTCTTTAGATGGTCTTTTTTTTACTTAATCGCAGTTTTTCTGACTTCTTTATGTTTCATATAGGTAGAAAGTATTTAAAAATCTACAATAAACAGAAATAGTCTCGTGTAATATTTGGAGGGTTTGTGTATTTACGTAGTGAAAGTTCATTATTATGAATTAAATAACACACAGTTGCACTTTCACAAAATTTATATTGAATCTCGAGCGCTTTCGTCCAACTCACGCAGACATTGTCAAGAGACTAAATTACAATAACAAAAAATCAAAGAGAAGACAATCATGGTACCACGGTTGTGGGAGAGGATATTTACAGATGACAAACATTATTATTATTATTATATATATACATACATTGGTACATATTATTGTTGGGTGGGATCATTAGAAAGTAAACATTGGAAATGTGTGACCGAAATATTATGAATTTTGAAGTTGGTTAATTATAGGGTAAACATAAATTGATTAAACTTAACTATGAACATATTATTTCTAAGATAATAGAGGAGATGGTGTAGGGACTTGAATATTAACAATAGTGTCGCGATTTTTATGTATTTCGAGGGTTTCCAGGCCTAATCTACGGTACTTGTGTTCCTCCGAGTGCAATACCCTGACATTGTTCATACCAAATGCATGGTCATGTTCAATGCAATGGTCTGCCATCTCGGAGTAACCAGTTAGACCTCGAAACGCTCTATGATGTTCTTTTAGTCTAGTGGTTATGGGTCTGCCAGTTTCACCAACGTATGTAGCTGGACAGTCACTACACCATAGCATATATACACCACCTTCATCCATGCTATCTTTTTTATCTTTATTGTTAAACAGTAATTTATTAAGATTGTTTTGCGTGTAAAAAGCACTTTTATAATATTTTTTGGTGAAGTTACTAGTTGTATCAGAGACTTTCCCGGTATATAATATTTTTCTCCATGGTACATCTTTGATACTGTGTTGTGGGACATGTGGGTATATATATTGGGTGGTTATCTTGACAATGTCTGCGTGAGTTGGACGAAAGCGCTCGAGATTCAATATAAATTTTGTGAAAGTGCAACTGTGTGTTATTTAATTCATAACAGAAATAGTCTCCTTTATAGTATCTGCGTTTTTTATTGACTTTCTCAATACTGGTACAACTTAGACAACGAACGAAAAGGTTTTTTAGTTCAATCGCTAATTTTTTTTCAGAGTACAGTAGGCTAGGTAGATAACGCCTAGTTACCGACATCTTTCTGATTGGATCTTGGATTATTATGGAAGAAATCAAAAGTGTAATATGTGAAGCCGCAGAGGTTCACATAAATAAAATATTTTGGATACCTCAAACCTTGTGGGCGCTAAAAAATATTGCCACGTTCCATGGTGAGCACATTGTCCGATTCAACTTTAAGACTGCCAGCCGTTTGCTAAGAGCCTGGCCGACTAACGAATCTCATGTTGATTGCAGGGATTAAGCACGTCGTGAGATGACAAATCGAAAAAAAGAACATGTTGTTGGTGGTTTCTTAAAACCGAATTTACATGATAGATCTGTGATTAGAAAGAATAATAACATAAATAGTATTGTTCTTGATAAGTCAAAAGTATATTATTCAAATTCATCTGTAAGTAGGTACATAGATAAGTAGAAAAAATATTCAATATATCGCCAAATCCAAATATTATTAAATTGTAATTTCTAATAATGTGGGTGTAAACGATGATATCTTTTATATATCAATATCACTTTTATATTCTTGTAAAATTGCACTTTATTTTTGTCGGCATGGCAACTACGTGTCGGGCCATCCTGATACCGCCATGTATATTTTTTCTCAATACACTACGTGATGTTCCTACAAAACAGATGCTGATTGCTCATTATATTCTATCGCCGCTTCCCGCCAGAAGGAAACTACCACTCACCGCCCTTCCCATTTCCCTTTATTCATTAAACAACACTTATTTACATTTTCACGTAGAAGAAGCGATTTTTGTATTACATTAGCGCCACACTGTTTAGTCAGGATTGTAAGCCGCTATAGGGTTTCTTCGCTATCTCTCACCTTATGGTACGTCCGCTAGAAACTCGATTAATTTTCCTGGAACTATATACATACATGGCTAAGTAATAAATCATTGAGTAAATATATGAAGCCCGTCTTTTACAAAGAGTTTAATTGATTTATTTCATTATTTTGTACATAGGATTATTTGGGTCTGCTCTTAACCATCGTCGAAGGAATGGTTGAGAACAAAAACCACAGAACCTGCCCCAAAGATAACTAGATCTACCAGGTGATCGGGAACATGCACTTTAGCACCTACCAGGAATTGAGTCAGTGACAGGGAGGAGTAGGGGAACAAAGTTAATTTGCTTGGAGAAGACCAATCGTAGGATTGTTACCAGAAAGAAAGAAGAAGAAAAGTGAAACTCTTATTCATTTCTTTTTTATCATAGATCTTCGATGTTTTGGGCAGAAGGTGCTTGGTGATAGTCCATTTCAATATAAAAATGAAAAAGTCTTATATAGTTCTATCACAAAATTTATTGTTCAAACAAAATAGTATTTCTATATTAACGATTAGTTCATGTATTTTTATTTTCACATCTGCCCCTTGTGTGAAATTGTGTAACTTTTTACTTCTACTCTATTTTGTTTTGTATAATTTTAGTCCTTGTTTATATTGTAAGCTAACTTATGTTTTGTATTATATAAAATCAGTCTTAAACATTTGATAATGGAGACGGTAGTCTCCGAAAACCGGTTCATGTTTGAACAATAAATTTTGTGATAGAACTTTTTTATCATAGCTTCTTTATCGATGTATGAAAGTGAAAACGCCTATTACTTCACGTGAGAGACCTATTATTTTGATTGAATACTAACACATCTACGAAACTAATTATTAATACCTATCTTTTTAATTTTAATGTTTCTGTACCTATATGATTATTTGTTTCAGATTTTTCATATTCGATACTTGTAGTCTTATTTACCAATTTCCACAGCTGACTTCTATGAGATAGATACGATTTATGTACGAAACAATAATAATGTATAAACAACGTTTTCATCGACATCTTTCGGTATAAATAACAAATTCTAGCACAGCATCAAACCATACAAAACCGCCAATAACCTGGACTATTATTTTACATAATATAAGATGGCAAAAACACGTCCGCAAAAATCGCGTCAATTTGAGTGAATCTGTATTGACATAATATCAGCAAATAGAGCAATTATTCATCGTCAACTACTATATCTATTAGATTAATTTACTCGCAATTATTACATACCTACAAAAATATTAAAATTCCCTTGATAAGTCATTTCCCTCTATTTGAGTATTGGTACATACTTTCATAAACACATTCAACCGCAGTAGGGCAATATCAGATAATGACAGCAACGAAATAAAAAAGCAAGATTGTGATGTAAAAGAGAAAAGAGGTCAAACCCACACTGAGTAAAAAGTGTACGCAGTAAAATCATAACAATCAACAATACTCAACAACAAAGTTTGTATTTCGAATAATACCACCCCAATAATTTATATCTAAAGATGAAGTATTCCAGAACACTGACCGACTAACGCTATGACGTCAAATACAGAGATAAACATCTTTGTGGTGATGCGTTATTTCTGTTGTTTGAATCGGACGGATAAACATACAATAGGTATCCCGGTCGCGAAAATTTAACTTAGTGTAGACAAGATCTTCATGTAGGTACCCACATACATCATTTTTTACTCTTCGAATTGCCAATCTAAAGACGCACAGTATGTTATATATTCATCCAATTATCTTATCTATAAAGTTTCCTTTTAATGGAATATTGTTTAGTATTCATGTTTATCTATAAAATGAATTACCTTTAAACGCATTCTTGTTTACTTTTTATCTAATTTATCTATAAAATGAATTCAATTCAATTCAATTCAATTTATTCAATAAAACATAAAGTACAAATTTTATAAAACAACACTACAAACACAAATTCACACATAATTGTGATTAAATGCCCCCAGACAGCATGTACTGCTGGTATGAGGGGGTCAATTACTTAGTAATTATAGTTCATTAGAACAGTCTCGTATACAAACATATCACAAAAATGAGAGAGAAAAAAAACAGTTCATCCGTCAATACACCATTCACTTCGCTGGACAACACACTTAATTTTTTTTTTCTTTTTTTTCATTTCCGCTTATTCAATGTCACTGTCTTCACGGCTCTGGCAAAGGGCTTTATAGGCTGTATCTGCTTGATATCGTCCGGCAGCGCATTATATAACAATGCCGTCGAATACAGAAATCCATACCTGAGCCTATCAGTTCTAGGGCACTCAGCCCTGATTTGATTTTTCTGCCGTGTGTCACGGGAATGTATACGACTGTTCTGTTAGTAACTAGATTTGTGGTTGACTTTATTTGTCCATTTTTCATCCGGTGTAGCATCTTTATTTTCTCAGTGTTAATTAACTCATCTAGGTTCAAGGACTCAGTTATGTTATATAGGTCTTCTGTTCTTGTGTATTTATTTAGATTATGAACTGCCTTCAATGCCTTGCTCATGGCTCTGATTATTACATTTCTTAGGCCCTTAGTACATTGGGACCAAACAATTAAGCCATACGTTATATGGGGCAGGATAAACGCATTATAAATCATTCTTTTCGTGGCAATGTCACTTAAATCAATTCTTTTTAACACTCCAATCAAGGGACCCAGCTTACTTAACAAAGAATCGACGTGTTCGGACCAAGACAATCCATCATCCATCACTACACCTAAATATTTAATGCAGTCTGCTTGCTTAATTTCGCATTCATTTATAACTATTTTGAGAGTGATTTTGGTTTTATTTTTTTGCTGCAATATCATATAACTTGTTTTATCTGCATTGATGGTGAGTAACTTGTCATACAGCCATGAAACATAAGCACTAAGATCTTCATTGATCATCCTCTGCAATGAGATGTGAGAGCTGTCGCTATAAATAATAACAGTGTCGTCTGCATAAACAAAGTATTCTCCCTTCACGCCACAGAAACGTAGATCATCTATGTACAATAGATACAGTAGAGGGCCAAGGATTGAACCTTGTGGGACTCCAATTTCAATAGGGTACTCTCCGCTCAAATAATCATCATTCTTAAATGAAGCTCTTCTATCTTTAAGATAACTCTCAATCAGCCTCAACACATTGCCCCTAAATCCCAAGTTATACAACGCCCGCAATAGTGTGGGATGATGAACCGTATCAAAGGCCTTGGACAAGTCGATAAAAACCGGCACCACGTACTTACCCCTATCCAGCTCACTGTTAATACAGTTCATAACATCAATCAGAGCTATGGATGTATTGCTCCCACTCTGAAAACCATTTTGTTTTGGGTCAAAGCCTCCATTTTTAGTAATATAGCTAGTAAATCGCTTGTGCAGGACTTTTTCAAAGATTTTACTAAATGAGCTTAGGAGGCTTATAGGTCTGTAGTTACGCGGTTCTCTCTTATCTCCTCCCTTATAAATAGGAATAATTTTAGCAGATTTAAGACAATTGGGGAATTCACCAATTTCAATATAGTGATTTATAAGCGATGCAATAGGTTTTGACACAACATTACAAAGAATCTTAAGGTCGATGGATGAAACGTCATCACATCCACATGATGTGCTGTTCTTCATAGAATTAATTATTGATGACACCTCGTTTTCGTCTGTTGGCAATAAGAAAATACTCTTGACTGGGGTAATTGTTCGATAGCTTCTTTTCCTAGAGTGATTCTTTGTTTGGCTGCATTTCTTCGCAAGATTTGATCCAATAGTACAGAAGTACCTGTTCATGAGGTTGGCAATCCCTTGCCCATCAGATAATATAGTTCCTCCAGGGGTGTTCAATTCTTTTATTTGAGTAGATCTGCTATAATTTGTATTTTTACCAAGACATTCATTAATCACTTGCCAAAATCTTTTTTTTTTATTGAATTACTTACCTATTAACGTATTATTGTTTAAGTAGGTACCTACTATCATTAAACAACCGTGAAAAAGGATAACGAAGTCACATGGTAACGGGTAGCCCCTATAGTTATAAATATTGATGAAACCACTAGCTATGAAGGCACACAGCCTGCCGTGTGTAAGCACACACAAGTATGATTTGAATATGAGGAGATAATTAATTAAATTAAGCCTACACCCTGTCCTCACAGAGAGAACGCTCACTTGTTATTCATTATCATTTTATGAAGCTAATTTAATTATTAAATACCTAACTAGAGAAGAGATTCATCAAACTTTGTACATAGTTTATTGTGGAACCTTCAGTAACAGCGGTCACCTCATGGCAAAAATATGGTATTGTATTATTGCCTGGTTTCAATAACATACCTCGTTAAAATCTATCTGGCAAATAACCAAATAACCATGGCTACTACTTTACCCGTGTTTCAGGTTCCGACCTCGTTACCTAGTGGTTTGTGCGCTAACTTATAGCAGTAACGGGTTCGATTCCTGGTTGAGTAAGTACTTGTATTTTTCACAGAATGGAATTCCGTACACTTTGCCTACCTCCTCCGAGAAATGGCGTAATGGGTAAAAAAATATATAAATTAATTTAAATGGAATAATTGATTTCATTTGTTTAATTTTTTTTATCTTAATTGAAATAATTCATTTGATTCACATAATTTGAACAATTAGAAATTGAAATATCAGATCGGTACCATGAAATTGACTATCTCATGTCCTTAAACTTCAAAAAAAGATCATAAAAGGCATTGAAAGCCTCGGACGCCTGGATCCCTTCAGGGGGGGGTTCAGGCAGATGGTGTCCCCCCTGTGATGGCGCAGGACCGTGTGCAATTGAGAGTTCTTGATGCCTCCCTATGCTCTTAAGTGGGGTTTAGCCCCCCGCCCACATTGCGGGTTGGTTTGGGGGCATGTGCCGCGGCGAGCTTGATTTGTGTGGGGCGGGGAGTTTTTGGTTTGTTTGCTTCGATCAAGCTAAGAGGGTGCTTTCGTGCGGTTCGGGTTTGATGCGGATTGGTCCGGACTGGCTTGTGGTGTTCGGAGGGCCTTTAAGAGAAAATGATTGTATGTAATTCACGTTTAATTCGTTAATTCAAAAAAATATTTCTGGGGCTGTTCTGTCTCAGGTTGCATGGATGGTATCGGTTGACTGAAAAAATGCCTCTTTCTTTAAGAAAACTTTTTTTTTATTTATTTATTTGCCTTCCACTCATTATAAGAAAGCTTTAATTCTCGATATATACCTAAAGCACTTAAATGACGCAAGACCGTCAAAAGAGTGCCCATCGAAATCGTAGACAAAAAAGTAATCACGAAAAAATATTTGACATTTAAGTAAGTAAGTTTCACCAATAGAGACAGGTTATTAAAACATTTTGGTTGGTAGCCTAACGGTTCAGTCGGCCACATTCAATTCAAAAGGTCGCGGGTTCGATACCCGGTGCCGACCATTATCCTCTTACACAACACAAGTCTTTGTTTTCTGTGGAAGATGTCAAAAGTGTATTTGTGTTCACTTTATCGCTGATTCCTATAATATAGAATGAATTCAGATTTAGACAAACGCAATTCTATCTTCTCTTTGACTCAATAAAAATGCAAACATTACCTTCTATTATGTGCATAGTTCTGCAACAAAACGAAATTTTAAATCAAGGACACAATGAGAATTATTGATATTCATATGTATTTTTTTTATTATTCTCTACTTCGCGACCCCTTATAGGTTTATTAATAATAATAAAAAATACAGGAATTTTTAAAATAAATACCAATCTTAGTTCGGGAACAGTGTTTAATTTCAAGACATATCAAAAAAACTCTCTGATACTGAAAAGGTGAAGAATACAAGAACGTTATGGAGTGTGTTTTAGATACTAAAATAAGAAACGCGAGTATTTTTAAAATTGTGAAGGATTTTTGTATGAGATAGTACTAATAAATGAGAGAGAACTTTACAATAATTATAAAGCATTTTATACTGTCAATATAAGTTAATTTATTATTATTCATTGGGAACCATCAATGGCAAGCCAAGAAAAGATGGGTAGGTAGGTTTTAACTTAGGTAGGTCGTCTTTTAGAATATTGTCCGCTAAATTTAAGATTAATAATCAAATCACCCGATGAAAGGAAAAAAGGGGGTGGTGACTGGTGGATGAATTGATACAGAAATTCCTAATGCTCATCAGCGAAATTCTATTTAGTTTCAAACTTCTTTTAAAATAAGCCGATTTAAGATACTTAGCATCATTAAATTGAAAGCAATCTAGAATATTAACTTTCACAATGTTTCGTAAATGGTCTTTTGTTGGTAATACTTAAACATAATATAAGTGTTTAATACACTTAATAAATTTTCATCGTTTCTCATCGATATTTTTAATTATGACTGTTTTTAATTCATCAAATCAATCAAATCAAAACTCCCTTTACAACCCACTTGGGACCAAAGGGAGGCAATAAGGGCTCTCGATTGTGCTCAATATTACACAATGTTTATAACTTCCCCCCCACACCAAGTCCAAATCCCTCAGCTCTGCTTCACAGAAGCGGAACACAGTATGAGAAGGTGTTCCTCGTCTTCGTAACGACGCTCTCTTCAGTCAACTGTCATTTGGAATCCTTAACAAATGTTAAAGCCAATGTTAGAAGTGATGGACCTACGGTGGGTGCGCCGGAGTATAGCGTCATTCATGATGCAGTGATGCCATCTTATACCCAATTTTCTCCAGAGGCACTTTTTTGTACATATAGGCTATGGTCAGTTGCCATAACTGAATTTTCTATAATGTGACCAAAAGAACAGAATATTTAAAACAATAATATTATAATAGTCTGTGTACATGTTATGAAATAAATTATTTGAAGGATATGATTATATCATTATCAAAAAAATGTTTTTTTAAACAATCCATAGCGCAGATCTTTCACAAATGAAATTCCAAGTATGCGTCCGCCCCCTAAGGACCCGTGGGCCAATAAGGAATTTTTACGAACGTAATTCTGGGCTCTATGAACATTGAATTATTAAAATGCCGACCCTGGACGAAAAATAAATTTGTTTCTTATATAATAATATTATTATGATTAAATACCCATTGTCCTTTTCACAATACATGGTTTGTATATCAAAGTCTTTTGTACTCGGGTTTTATGTTGACCTTTTTTGTCATTTCCCTAATTTTTGGTAAACAATTTTTATTATATTTCAGACAGAACCTTCTTGATAAGATAAAAAAAAATTTCATCATGGTATCTTATTTACCTTCAATTTCCCTAAGTACACTAGAGACCATTAGGGGACAACAGAGTTTTCCCACTTAAATTTTAAGTATAGGTTGACCTTCCCACACCACCCTACTTCTCCATCCCTTCTCCATCTCTTCAAAATGACCCTCGGGATATTTCCTTCTCTTGTTGCGAAATGAACAAATTTTCTTTCTTTATCTCTCGTTTATCTAAAATTATAATACACCACTTAAAATCATTTTAGCAACGGTTTGGCAAACTTGTACGATAATTGAAAAGATTGAGATTAAAACAAAATTGGTTTTATTTGACAAACATTTAATTACTGTTCTAAAACAATTTACTTCATAGTGTTGATGTTTCAAGCATCAACAGATCGCTCTCTTGATTGCTTTGTTAAAGACTGACATTGTGATCAATTTACGTTAGGCTACACTCAACACTTTTCGCTGACCAATAATTGCATGGCATGTTATATAAATGTTGGATTTAACGGCAACTCACTGAGAACCATTTTTTCAACCAAAGTGCCAAGGGGTAGACAACATAACCTATTTCTTTTGCTTCTGACCTAGCCCTTCTTGAGAATGGAATCGTTGCAAAATTTAAACAACAACAGACGAGATTTTGGACGTGTAGAAAATAAACACAATCTAGTTCTGTGCATGCCACCTTGGTAACCAAAAGTCACACCTCAGCGTCAGTATTTTGAAAACATGTCCAATTTTCTCGGTTCCTTGGTGGCACCCTCTGCTGTTTTTCAGGGAGTCTATTTTACTCATAGTATATGGAATATTGCAAGGTCATAGGTCTCCCGGGTGGATAAATTCAAGTACCTGGGAGTAACCATTACCACCACTGGTGACCTCGGGGCTGAGCTCCCGATACGTATCGGTATGGCAAGTGGCGCCTTCAACAACATGACCAAGATATGGAAGGCGTCGGCGTTTAGTGTCGAGTGACGAAATGTAAAATGTTTGATGCGTGTGTGTTGCCCATTCTCCTGTATGGGTGTGAGTCCTGGCACCTGACTTTGGCTCAGGCACAAAAAGTATCTGCATTCGAAACGAAGTGCCTCAGGAGAATTTTGGTTATAAGATGGTACCACCGCATCACGAACGACGCTATACGCCGGCGCACCCAGCGTGAGCCCATCACCTCTATTATGTGGAGGAGATGGACTTGGCTGGGACATGTGTTAAGGATGCCGAATGACAGTTGGCCGAGGAGAGCGCTGTTCTTCCTCCCATCAGGGTCCCGGACACGAGGAAGACCCTCTCATACTGTGTTCCGCTCCTTCGAAGCAGAGCTGAGGAATCTGGACATGGTGCGGGAGGAGGTCATTAACGTTGTGCAAGATCGAGCGCAATGGAGAGCTCTTGTTGCCTCCCTATGCCCCTAAGTGGGGTCTAAAGGGAGTTTGGATTTGGATATGGAATATACAAGAGTTTTGTGATCGGATTTCAAAAAAAAAAATTGATTTCGCTGAAATTAATTTTCTCGACGTTTTCGAGGGTGTAGATTCCAAAAATGCAAAAAAAAATATTTTTTTTAATTTCCGCGTACCCGTACGCGTACTTACACCAAAAATGTGTGCGCACCCATAACTCATATTTAACGGGATAGTTAAGCGTTATATTATGTTTCTCACATCTTCAAACTAGTCACATTCACAAAATGTATGATAGTACAATACATATATGTATGGTATGATAGTACAATACATATATGCTATGATATTATTTGAAATAGGAGATCTGGGATAAAATATTCCTCTTTTAACAACGATTGCATTTTACAGAAAATGTTATATTGTTGTTCACGAGCCACATAGCTGAAATTTAACATCCTGGTATAGAAAATTTTCCCCTATTCTTTTACAGGATGTTTTTTGATTAATCCTTACGTGGAAATGTAGTTATTTTTTTAAGCTGGATAAACACTTGATATCAATAATTATTATCCCTAAAGAAGGTACCAACTTACATCAAATGAACATAATAAACACATTGGTAGGCACTTTTCTAAGAATAAAATTCCAAATAAAACTGTTTGTCACGCATTTGGCTAAAAAGTCACGTAAAATACTAACCTAATTTTATTTTTTATATTTTCACCCAAAAAACCTTTTAATAAAAATGGGTCTTCAGATTTCGATCCTGTTCGACGTGTCTTCTTTCAAATTATAATTTCAAGCTTACTCTAGATATACCTACAAAGCAACACACCAAGATGGAAATGACTTAAATCAAAATCTACTCAAAATGATATTGCTAATATTGAAAATAAGAATACAAAAAAGTTTTTTGTGCAAACTCACCCATATGTAAAATACATATTATGTAGACGAGCCTAACTAAATTGTCTTTGTCATAAAGACTTTCTCTAATAATGTAGGCCTAAGCCGTAAGCGACCTATCTCCCTCCATTCTTAATCCTAATGTGTGATATTAAGCTATTATCTCATATCCTCAAAGTCTGCGAACGGATTCTTAATTAAAATTTAAGCTAATCAGGCTTATGTTCAACACAAACACAAACCCTTTTATTATTTTTCACTTTTAGCCAGAATAATATTTCACAAGTGACGTAAAATTCATTTATGTTCTAAAGCAACAAAAAATATAATAACAACGTTAAAATTACTCTGCTAAATAGGCAGCTACAATAAGCGATTTTCAGATGATGATTGAAAAAAAAACATAACGAATTAAATGAATGGGCTAGGAATGATTTTATATTCATAAAATAGATGGTGAATGTGTTCAAATGTGTATTAACCTAGACCAAGCCTGATATGAAACTGCTCCAACTGCCAGCGAAAGACTTTTGCCAAATTTGGTTTCAAGTGGTGTACTTCAAAAGCTTAAAACCCTTGCGGCTTCAGAATCACTTCACTTCCCCATATGTGTTTTTTTATCTCATTTTTGAACTACCGTTGCCATTTTTTTCTGCATAGTCACCGACTCCATGAATCTTGCTTAATCCCAAATCTGCTTTTCCGAATTGCTCAATCATGAGGCTTTTTTCAAACTCCAGGGGACGCCCACGCCGAGAGTACCTGGAGGACCTGATGGTGGACGTGCGATGCCATTCATATGTGGAGCTTAAAAGAGCTGCACAAGACAGGGAAAAATGGAGTAGAAGAATTGAGGGAATTGCTGCAAACCAATCATAGGATTGAAACCAGAGAAGAGAAGAAGAGGCTTTTGAGCTTTAAGTCAAATTTTTTTTTTTAATATTCCTCATAAATTGACGACAATAATTATGCTTAATGTATTATATTTTTTGATTATTTGTGATTAATTTAATTTTTATGATCATAGAAAATTTCTTCTTCTGCGTCTTCAAGTGAAAATTTCATCAAATGTCTGCCATTCTCACGAGTCTAAGAAAACATTAATGTCATGTACTATATAAGATTTTACAACCACGAGGCTCTTTAGAGGAAACTTTTTGTGAACATGGTTTGAAAATGGTGGTACAAAAAAGTGTGGTAGAAAAATGATGAAATTCACGTCTAAAAAATGGCATGTGTAATTGAGGTGATAGATATCCATTTTTTCTTATAGGTTTGAGGATATCTCTATATTATCTTCAGCTCGATTGTATAACAGCTATTTTATCAGCATACAAAACAACTTATCTAGAAAAAAAATACTTACTCAATTATGAAGTTTCTCTTCACCTGCCCGAAGTTTTCAAAATAAGAGAATGTTATGGGCGTAAGTAGTTATTTAAAAAAACAACTGTCTGTCAAAACATACAATAATTTTGTAAGGCATTATTCCCCCTGAGACATAATATGTGAATTTTATTTTCTACCTTTTTTATTTACGTCATATTACGGCAACATCATGCGAGTCTGGCTGTCGAATGGTTCCCTGGCACCTACCTGCTCATCTTCACACACAGCAGAGGTAACTACATTGTTTCTTAGAATTTTCCAAGTTAAACGAATTCACAATTTCCCACGGGGTTAGTGGTTGAAGGTTGCGTTTCTTCCATTTTGCTTGCGAGGGTGAATTGAAAAATATATACAAGAACATCAAACAAAAATATACCTAGGTATTTATATTTAAAAAGTATTTTGCAATTTTTTTTATTTTTTTATTTGACATGGTCATAAACATTGCGCAAGATCGAGCGCAATGGAGAGCTCTTATTGCCTCCCTATGCTCCTGAGTGGGTTGTAAAAGAGAGAATTGATGATTGATTTGATTTGGCACTTAGAAGAAGAAGGGTAGATTTTTTTTTACATTTCACAAAAACAATGTAGTACCTACCTATTCAACTTTCTCATATTCTAACTAGATAGGAACTCTCTTTTTTAATTAGCGTCATAACGTACAGTGATATCCATGAGGTTATTTTGTTTCTTGAGTCTATCAATACAGCATCTCCTGAGGCACCTCGTTTCAAATGAAGATTCTTTTTGTGCCAGGACTCACATCCATACAAGAGAATGGGCAACACACACGCATCATAAATAATAATATACGAGTGATTTTGCTAATAGACGAAAAAACATTTTTTAATGATGGTTCACATAGACAAAGAATTCACATGAATAATCGCTTTTAGTAGGTGAAATAGAATTATAGATTCTCTCCCATTATCGATAATGCTAAGATGGGTCGTGAAAATGAAATTATGAAACTCCTAAGGGCTGGGAGCGTTACATCAACTCTAATATATTAATATCATTATTATTATTAAATAATCCATACGCTCACTCGCCTACATGCAAATAATCAATTTCCTTGAAAGTTGCACGGCCACAGGGGAGCACAGATAAGTGAGTAAATGATGATTTATGAACCGCTAACTATCTGCTTACCTCACATTATATAACTCACACTCACTTCATTCTGTGTAACTCACACTTAATGTTATAACAATAATTATTACCAGCTCCCAGATATTTCACACGATTTCAAAGAAGTTAACGTGCCGGAGACACGCGAATGATGACGTTTGCTTCCCTAATAAATATCTCTAAACACGTAAATAATTAATGGTTAAAATTTTCATAATAGGCATAACCTATTTAGCTAAAAGCTTACACATTCATAAAAGTCTACTTAAAGCGAATTAATACTAAGCATAATAATATGATAATTAGTACCTCCTTAAATTAATATAAAATGTTTGAAAAAAAAAAACACTCGGATCGGTGTGTTTTGGTAAGAATTAAGTTTCATTAGTGCGAAATAGGACGTTTAGATTTATGAGTGAATAAATTTCAATTTAGCAGAAGACGTGGGGAATCGTTGATGGTTTAAAGTGGATTAAAAGAAGGCCCACGTTTACCTGTGATTTACTGAATTCGTGAGCAGTTCCTAATGAAAATGTTTGATAAATACACGGCATTTGGAATTATTTATTTGATTTCGAATTGAATTAAGTGAAGCCAATTAAATAATTGAAGTAATAATTTGTAAATGAATGTAAAATAGGTAATTATCATGCCTTCTTCTTTTCTTTTCAACTATTAACGTTTCAATGATAAAGCGAGGCATTTTCCAAACGCTTCTACTTTTTGAAAAACTTCAAAGTCTCCTGTTATCATGTATAACGTATGACTTCGAAATAAGTCAGGATATTATCAATCAATCAATACTCCCTTTTACACCTCACTCAGGGGCATAGGGAGGCAACAAGAGCTCTCCATTGCGCTCGATCTATGGGCAATGTTTAAGACCAGGATATTATAGAACAGATTTTTTCCTGGAGGGGGGGGGGCAGTAAATTCCAATAATATATTTAACTAGTATTTTTTGTAAGTAAAGGTATTTTTAGGAGATGTTTTGCGCTCCGACCTGTAGTGGTCTATTAATTGTGCAAGGAAAAGGTATATTGTTGGTGAAAAATAAATAAATGTATATTAAGCTTGTAGAAAAAAAAGTTATGTATTAAAAATAATAAACAAAAATAAATAAAATAACACTCTTCGATACATAGCCGGAGGAACTTAATGCTTGAAGCATTCTCTACCAGCCAACCGGTCCCGTCCAATCTGAGACATGATTCCAACCCCGAGTAGAAATTTCAAGTGAAAAAAACTCAATGAAAATCTCTGACCCGACCGGGAATCGAAACCCAGGACCTGTTGATATGAAGTCCGAGTATTTTCCACTAGGCTGCTAAGGTCGGTCAATACTTTTATTTTTTTTTAAATGACCTCCTTCACCTTGTTGGTGTTCCTGGCCAGTCTCAAGTAACTTATTTATACCATTATAATATCTATACTAATATATAAAGAGGAAAGATTTGATTTTTTGTTTGTTTGTTTGTTTGCATCGAATAGGCTCCAAAACTACTGAACCGATTTGAGAAATTCTTTCACTTTTGGTAAGCTACAATATCTCCGGTGAACATAGGCTATATTGAATTTCCAAAAAAATTGGGTAACCTACGAAAACTCCAATAATGTAACCCAAGGTGTAAAAATTTTACCTAAATTATTATTTTTATCGCGAACGCTGTGAAAACTTGATGATAGAATAAAACAATGCACAACAATTATGTAGAAGAAATCATTATTTACAAAAAGTATCGCGACAACATATGTCTAACTATTATAGTTATGCCACAATAAGTGTTCTTTTATTAAAAAAAATCAATAAATGTCACCTCTAGAAAAGGCTCTTTATTGGTATCTTGGCATTAGTCCTTATTAAAATAAATTAGTTGATATTCAATACTGCTTTAATATGTTTGTACAACATTTTGAATTATTCAATTCGGACATTCCATTCGAAAGTTATCACGAGTTTAAAAATGTGAGTATTGGAAAAAAAGCATAGTCTCTATCATCTCAACTTATCCGATGTTGAAAGGGTGTAGAGGCCAGTACGCGAGCGGGGAGGGGAGCATGTCCAGTAGAAATACCGCGAGACTCAGTTCATTCATTGCTCAGTAACCCTACCAATTCTCTGTTTTATCGTAAGGTAGTCACGGTGATAAAGTGACGTGACACGGTACATTGCAATGCATTCCAGATTAACATGCTATGAAATATTTTGAAAAATTTAGGGATCTGTATGGAAACTAAATTATTTTTAAGTACCTATCTACCCGTGCGAAGCTGGGGCGCGGGCGGACCTCTAGTACCATTATATTTCGTAAAGCAATATCGGATTTAAAATAGACCTACGTAGAAATATTTTTAGCATAGCAACCAAAATCTAATTCTGATAGTGACATCGTTTTTTAGGTTGATTATGGATCGGTATTGTGATTGAAAGCAGAATAACCCACCTAATCTGCATCGCTCAGGCTTTATACAGACTGTTTTAACGTAGAAAAATCATCGCACTTATCCAGCCTTTAAAATAGTACAAACAGATGATGATGTTCATGCGATTGGTTGAAATTATACAATTACTAGCTGCCTATCGAACTACGTCCCGCCTTAAAGTCAATAAAATATTGCTGGGTAATATAAGATAGCTAACATACATGACTACTCATTGTGAAAAAATAAAAAGTTATGTGGTTATAATATTATGAATCAGTTATTTAAAAAGCACCAAAACTCACCCATTTATATATTAAATATCTATAATGCATTTTCGTCTAACGTAAGTATCAATATTTATTTCAATGGTTGTCATAATACCACCATCTGTGGAAACATAGGGAAAACATTGCTCTATAGAATATTTCTACCAAAATATTATCAATCTACCAGACATCTCCCTATTTCCCCAACAGATGACGGTAATGTCCATAACAGAAAATCCGTTCCATACAAACTTTAAAATTATATATTATATCATTTCTCAATCGTTTATTAAACTTTTTATTAGTTATTCTGTTATCCGGAGCGGAGAAAAATCCACTAAACCAAACATCGGAAGAATTCACCCGTTCTAGAGTTATAAAATGTTCGCACTAACCCGATTTTCATTTATATTAGAGATTAATAAAAAATGCTTGCAGTTTAACATACCACGTTGTTGCCTATGATGAAAAGAGGATGAAAACTGAGTCACAATCACATTAAAAAAACTCCGGATTTTACTGGTAACACTATACGTCACTGTTAACAATTTTTTTTTTAATTAAAAATATTCGGAATGGATGGCGAGTCATTTTGATGATAATATAAAATATTTTTGTGGGTGTTTGATAAAAATTTACGGAATTGAAAATTATTATTTTATAACACAATCGTTATGTTTTATCCTTCATAACGTTTCAAACTGTCGACGATCGTAGTTATTATATCGTCATAAACTGATAATTTTATTCAATTTATCGTGGAATATCAAAATACAGTAAAATAAGCGGATTATTATTAAACTCCGTTACGTCTCTTTACTCGAAAAATAAACTTTGTACCTACATCGCGAACGGAAGCAATAATATTAATATTGTTTTTTTTTCTTTCAATAATTGAGCTCTATAGGATCTGTTCTATCAGGAGTACGCAAGGTCTTGAAATTAGCATGACCATTTTTACCTCTCTCCTTGGTGATCTTGCTCCGAAAGAGGTAGACGGAGAGGGTGCTACCATTATGTTCTCATTCCATCCATTTACATATTTAACAGATTCACCTATTTATTTGTTATTTCCCAATCCTTCTCACTTTTTTCTATTCCGTTTAACGCCCGACTTTGAATTCATCCTATTGATGTCTCCCAAATACCTACCGTCAACATTTTTTTATATACATATACAGAAGTGGTTGGTAGACTGGCGGTTAAAACGCCGGCTTTGGTATACTGTTTCGTGCGGACGTCGTGGTTCGATCCCAGGTGCCGACCATCTTCCTCTTTCACGACACAAGCTTTAAGTAGCTTATTTGTGTTCACTTTGAGTGAGCACAGATTCATGTATATAAAAAAATATATCAATTGATTAAGATATAAATAAAGCTAAAACCGTATTATGTTTAATTCCGATGATCTCAAAAACTATCCATCGACTTAAAATACATACACTTTTGTTTGATATCCTATTTCTTGGAAAAGGCATAAGACTATTTGAAATCAGATCTTCGATGTTTTGGGCAGAAGGTGCTTGGTGATAGTCCATTTCAAGATATTTTTTTTTGTGTTAGAACTATATAAGACTCGTTTCATGTTTATCTTATTTGGAATCACGTTACGACCTTGGAAACACAGTTTGTAAATTCATTACGAAGAAAAACCAAAAGACGCACGTCACCATATTTGGCACTTACTGGACATAGAGTCAAGACACGCGCGTATTGATGTTTATCATGTGTTGCTTACGATTCATGCTGACGTGAATAAATAAAGAAAAAGTAAAAGTTTTCCTAAAAGGGACTAGGGACTACTTACGGACTTGACAAACGTGCTAAACGGGCACCTAATAGAAAATCCCAATGAGTGTGTAGCTGAATTTGACCTACCCCGAAAACAGTATGCGCATTACAGAATCAGTGGGGCTAGTACGAGTCTAATCAAAAGCTAATTGCACGCTAATTAGCGCTTATTAGCGTGCAATTAGTGTTCCAAAATCAAACGATCGAACTATGGGGCTCAGATTGGTTGAATCCGATCCATAAGATGAGATGAGACTGAGATGAAGAAGGAGTGCTGATTTCTTTTCTCTGGTAGAATGATAGTGGGAAAAATGATCTTTATCAGAAGATAAGGAACTCTCTTATGAGTTTAGTAGGATTAAGAATATCTGGAGTACTCACCGACTTTCACTATTTCTTTATGAACAAGTCTAAATAGTTAAGAAGGAATTCGACTCACTACCGAAATGAAACTCAATTTTATATTATAAAAGACACAAGCACTATATTAGTGAATTCAAATAAAGTTATCACAGAAAAAATATTTTAACTTAAAACTAATTACAATATTATGCACTGTAGGTTCTGAAGGAAAGAGTGAAAAAATTGCGCAGTGAAAAAGTATATATAGGTAAATTATTCACACAAAATAATTTGTCCAAAAAGGTGATGTATTCTCCCTCTGGTGCGAAATAATCTAAGTTAGTTAATTTGGTAAAACGGTGGTGAATCTACGTTGTTGATAAGTACGAGTTGTATTCGGCGTATTCCGCTAGATGGCTCTTTATCTTCTTATAGGTGGCGCTATACATTCGTGGCATCAGAATTGTGTGGTATAAATTCAATACTATATAACCGCTATACAGCCTCCCGCAAGAATTTATGGCGTGCTATAAATTCTGATGTGGATCTGGTGATGGAGTGTGGAACTCTGCAGTCCTCTGGTTGAGCGGTTTGTAGGATGGTACGTACTGGATGTTGACATGGCTCGACTGGGCTGGTCGTTGTAGCGACTGGAACTTAATAGAAGTTGGACAGAGTGTTCACGACGTTAGTGCGGTTGCACTGGGGTAATATGATGGCTAAAATAGGTTAAAACAGCGTTGATGTGTTTTACCAGATGAAGCGGCGATGTTGATTGCGCTCAGCCATTAATGCAGCAGCGATGGTGTTTGTGCTGTAACTGGTTGATCCATGCGGTCGGTTGACGAGCAAGGAAAAATGCATCAGTTGTTTTCAGTGGGGTGTAATCGTGGTGTGATGTACATCTGCCACTGGAGAGAGACAGTAGTGGGGCAAAATTCGTTGGAGAAGTTTGGCCTCCGAGCTACGAAGTCTGTGAGACAACTCGTGTAGTCTGCTTCTGATAAGTACAGCAGGTGAAGATTGCTACCGTAGGCTTCCATCAGTTGGATTTGTGTTGGTGTAGTCCAGCGTTGGTTGAGTAGTGTCGTGATGAGATAATATGCAACATATAGAATAAACAAAAAAATTTACAATAGACTTGGTATAAGTATATTTGTTTTAGGGTGGTTCTTGAATTTAAAAGATTGTGAAATACATTTTAAATTTGGATTTGAAATAAAATAAATTATTTGAGTATATTATAAACAAATGTTGATTTTGAAAAAATTTACAAGTTACATTTTACTAAGATAATTGTTCTAGGAAAATTTTTCTAAGTGTGGTATTTCAATGTTATTTCTGTCCAATATTCAAAATAAAGTTAGGAAAATTTATTAAAAATGGTATTGAGTAGTTATGATTCCCAATTGGTATATGTTTAAATACTTTTTTTTGTTTATTGAGTGAAGTTACTATGTGAGATCCTTTATATATAATAAAATTTGTTACCAATCTGGTATTAGCAATATACAGTTGGTGGTTTTGTATTGGGATCTGTAATCATTTGTAAAATACATATTAGAATTTTTAATACAATAAAATAAGTAAAAAAATAGTGGGTAGACATGGTAGTATAGTTGTACATAGTGTGTTTGAATTAAAATTTTTCATAATGTTATATTTTGTCAATGTATGTGTGTCAATAATATTAAATAAATGTTACTGATTTGGGAAAATTAGTATGATACTTTTTAATTTTGTTTTTCAATGGTCTTTTGTATGAATGTAAATACATTAATTGTCTTTTTCTTAACTCGTTGAGTTGTATATTTGATGGTAATAGATTATACGTATGACGCTATGGTCATGTGTGTATAATATGGACAATACGTATGACGCTATGTTCATGTGTGTATGTCCTTTTTAGACTATACGTATGATGCTATGATCATGTGTGTATGTCTGTTGCTCAGTCACTACAAGAAAGCTTTTGAGAAGAAAATCTCTGCTCTTGCGTGTATGTAGTTAGCCGACGAAATGGGAATTTCGGTCTGAAAATGCGCGATGCATTGTACTAGACGTGGCGTGCTATACATAGAGCTTTTATGAATACATGTGTATGAATACATGTGTACAAGTATTAGGCCGTATTTGCATATGTAAGTTGACCTCGAATTGAATTCGGACTGATATTCTTGAGATAGAATTTCTCTAGTCGCGGAAAACGTTAATAGCAATTGGCTAGTAGATGGTAATATAAGATGGTAATATAATTGTTTTACATTGACAATTTAGATAGAAAATTTTTTATAGACCATTGAAATATTTGTATCGTTGATAAGTTGATACATAATTAATCATTTATTGACCAGAATAAAATAAGAATTGGTAAAATATGTATGAAATGTTGATAAGATATTAACTGTAGGAGTCTGAATGTCATTTTATGTGTTTACTAAATATCCATATGACAATATGCAAAAATGTGAAAAATGCGATTTAAATTTCTTGTTTTTCTTTAAAATGCAATAATGCGCTATGAAAATTAAATAAAAGTGTAGGCATTTGTTTCACTTGTGGTTTATATAAAATATAATAAGGTTACCTCAAATTTTGACAATATGAAAACAATGTACTTGTGAATCTGCAATCAGATAATTAAAGGTTATTCTTTTGTTAAAAAAATCATTTAAATTTGCAATTCAGCATGCGATTATAGATAGTTAATGTATTAAATTAAGTTTTATCAGTATTTAAAGACATGAAAAGTTTTTTGAAAAAAATCTCGATGTGACATTGTATCGTGAAAAAAATTTAACCTACAAATTATTGTTCACATATTTTAAGTTTTTTTCTTTTTTTAAAGATTTTAATATCAATTTTACGACATTTAGGCATTATTGATTAACTGTCTGTAACAATAAATAGAAGGCAGAAAAACAAGAGGCTTTTAATAATCCGATAAGTTGAAAATTGTTTGAAAAAAATATGGGCTGAATGCCGTTTTACAGTGGTATTTTTTAAGATTTTACTTGCCTGTAACCCATCGGATGACTCATCCCTTCAGAACCAGTTGAATTTTAGAATTTGCACATGATTTTACACTATATTTGCATATATTTTGTCGAAAATTTGAATATATTTATCGCGAACAAAAGCGGCTGGTAACGCTATTTTGACAGTTGCGTGTTGTAATTGAGTGCAATCGAGTGAAGTTTGCGTCGAATGGGAATGTGAGAGACGCGCTTAAAATTTGAATGTAATATGTGAGATGAAAATTTTAAATTGTGGGACAATATTATTTAGATGGCTTTGTGAAAGAAATAATTTGGAATGAATGTATAGAGTGTTAAATATTCGAGATGGATTAGTGGACGAAGGTGTGCATGTAACAATTTTATTAAGATTGTCGAAAAAAATATGTTTGGAATGTTAATGGATTGTTGGAAAATGATGGATTAAGTAGATAATTGAAAGGTGTTCGAACGTCGTGGGGTCACCAATTATGGGGTTCAGATTGGTTGAATCTGATCCATAAGATGAGATGAGACTGAGATGAAGAAGGAGTGCTGATTTCTTTTCTCTGGTAGAATGATAGTGGGAAAAATGATCTTTATCAGAAGATAAGGAACTCTCTTATGAGTTTAGTAGGATTAAGAATATCTGGAGTACTCACCGACTTTCACTATTTCTTTATGAACAAGTCTAAATAGTTAAGAAGGAATTCGACTCACTACCGAAATGAAACTCAATTTTCTATTATAAAAGACACAAGCACTATATTAGTGAATTCAAATAAAGTTATCACAGAAAAAATATTTTAACTTAAAAACTAATTACAATATTATGCACTGTAGGTTCTGAAGGAAAGAGAGAAAAAATTGCGCAGTGAAAAAGTATATATAGGTAAATTATTCACACAAAATAATTTGTCCAAAAAGGTGATGTATTCTCCCTCTGGTGCGAAATAATCTAAGTTAGTTAATTTGGTAAAACGGTGGTGAATCTACGTTGTTGATAAGTACGAGTTGTATTCGGCGTATTCCGCTAGATGGCTCTTTATCTTCTTATAGGTGGCGCTATACATTCGTGGCATCAGAATTGTGTGGTATAAATTCAATACTATATAACCGCTATAGAACAATTCGATCATTTTTGTATGGACATTTTTCGAAACTCTTTCGATGATCGTTTCGATATTCGATCATCGAAAACTTATACTCGTGGTAAAGGACAGACCACGGAAGTTGCACAACCTTATGCATCGATGGGGCTTTTCCCAGAGCCCAAACTGAAAGTGCGGTCACCGCCAGACGATGAACCATATTTTATAGTGTCCAATTTTTCGTTTTGATCGCTGTCTAATGCACTGGGTTCCTAGGGAACGGCCCGTCGTCTGACAAGACGGCGTCTTTCAAAATTATATGACAATGTTTAACTACAACTACAGAAACAATATTGACAATTTTCTCAACTGACATATTCACCTCTGTTTATAGTAGCGGCGTATCCGTAGGAAAACAGACCGTAAGTAAGATTCATGGGGTCACAACAGAACTGATGCTTCCAACTGGTAAAGAAATTTGTAACCGCCAGGCCAAAAACGCTATGTGCATAAAAATGACTAAAATGGCAAAACAACGATTGTGAAATCAACTAGTATACAACTAACCTCAAATAACGAAAGTATTAATTGAAGAAATGACAAAATACATAATATCTTACAAATAATAATGATGAGCCGTAAACAAAAGGTTTGTTTATGAAAAATGTTAATATTTTCATGTTGAAACATCAAACTGGACCAAGATTGTGATTCCTCTTACCTATTTTATATCTGAACAATATTGTCAGAGATCAGGTAGGCACCTACTGATTACTCATACAGGAACTTACCTTCACTAACTTACGAGGACACGTCACATTTTCCAATAACTATTTCGGGTCGGCCTCTGACTATCACCAATCTAAGAGTACACCCCCCAATATATCTCTCTATCTACACACGTGCATGTTTCTCGGTTTTCGGAATGGGTTTTACGATATCAGGTTTACGTACACATGTTTTACAGGGAATACTTTTCTTATTTACTTTATAGAGAGACCTTAATAAAATACCTGTAGAAAGACAAGGTTAACGCTACCCTCTACAAAAATGTTCAAATCAAAGCAAGAATTTCTTACTACAACATACCTTCTGTAAGATTTTATACGATTTTCTTCGTTTGATGGTATCTTTACATTTTACTGCCTACTCCATATTTTGAAAAAAAAAATATGCTTTGAAAATATTAAGTGAAATATGTTAGCATTAATAATATTCCCGTTTAATAAATGTGGTATTTTTATAAAAAAATATGACTTTTAATAAAAAAAACTGGACAATTTGTTCTCATTTTTTACCAAGATTGATTCATTGAAACCGCGCAAAATCGAGCGTGATGGAGGGCTCTTGTTGCCTCCCTAATCCCTAAGCCCCTAATTACGGTCACAAAGGGAGTATGGTATGGTATTGATTTTTCATAAAAATGTATCTAGGCTTTTAAAATCTAGAACAACACCCCAATTTCGGTAATGCAAAACAGTAATACTAAGTTGCATTATATATACCAATACAAACTGACCGTACGATTAACGCAAATCTTCCGGACATTGTATTGGTTGATCGTAGGAACGGGATAACGTATCTCGTGGATATCACTATACCGTATGACGAAAATTTTAAAAAAGCCTAAGATAATTAAATATCTTGATCTTGCTCACGAAATCAAGGATAAGTGGCATACACCAACCACCCACATAATACCTATAGTGATATCGACGAATGGAGTTATTCCTAAGTCTCTTAAAGACAATCTAGGGAAACTTTGCATCTGTTGTGGTCTCAGATATGCCATCCAAAAGGCAGTTCTGTTGTCCTCATGTAGGATGTTAAGAAGGTTCCTTTCTCTGTAGTTCGATTACATTACATCGTAATGTATCATGAGAGATAACACCGATATTTTTATATTTATTATATAGCATTGTACTTAATTTTTATTTAATTTATTTTCTATTAATTTTTATACAATGATGTATGCTTTATATGATATATTGTGATTTAATACATAAATGTTTTGGAATAATAATAGTAATACCTTCGCGCTTTTGAAAAAAAAACACATCACATTGTGCCATTGCATCAATTTAATCGAAAGGTTAAGTAGTGTATATACGTGATTCGAAAAGCGAACGCGAGCGGAACACACGCATCCTTTTGATAATATTGATGTAACGATACACGTTCGCGGCGCAAGTGAATACCGACCCTAAGAATTATTTAATATACCTTTGTAGATAAATATATTCTGTTTACGCTGCATAGTGAAAGTTTTCTATGATTAAATGTTTCTTAAATAAAACAGAAGGTTCTTCTGCAAGAATGTTTCGTCCCTTCTCATAAAACCGTAGCCAGATTTACTGAATTGTCTACGCAATCCCTTCTTTGTTCTTTATTAATAGAATACTACGTTCACTATATGTAGGCAGAGATGTGCAGTACTCGAGTACAAGTACTCGTAGATTTTAGTCTGAGAACTTTTGGTGTACTCGGTACTTAGTCCACGAGTACATTTCTCAAACCTGTACGTACTTGTATTCGACGCGTTTTTTTGTGCTTAAAAAGTACACGAGTACATTTTAAGTCCTCGAGTACATCATTGGATTTAGTCGAGTATCTTAAACCTACTACGCTGCGTAGATCATTATGTATTTTTTAGGTGTCGTGGTAATATGGAATGGTAAAGTGTGCATGTATGATTCTCGTTTTTAATTAGAGTATTGGTAACGATTTTTTTAAACATATATTATAATTGAATTGGTTATTTCAAAAACTAAATAAGTCATTATTTTTTCAAAAACCTCTTTTTTCAGATTACACACCATAAAATTTTTTTATGGTGTGTAATCTGAAATCTTACTCTGTTATTGTTTCTAACGTAAAAACTGAAGTATCTTATGTACTTGAAAAAATATGTCAATTAAATTGATACTCCCAAAATATTTCTTTTGTTGGTTCTAGTTATATATTTTTTTAAGTAATACCAAACTACTTATGGAGGTCACCTTTGATGTCTTATGAAAAAAAAATGCGTCTAGTTATCACAAAAATATCACAAATTATCGATAGGTACCTACAGGTAGATTGATTGAAAATAGTCAAATAGCTTTACTTTTATTTTAAAACATGCACCTAGTGTTGGCACAAATTAAGTGAAAAAAGTGTGAAAAATATTTTTCCCAAAAAGTTTTTCTACGGGTGCCCATGATACAATACCTTGTACGATGCTTACAATAATATGTTTTGGTCCCATGACTGAATCACGTGCATAGAGGATGCGCGTGATATTTTCATGTGGTGACCCCATGGTTGAAACATGCGCAGGGAAAATAAAGGTTTAGACAAGATTTTGCGTTTCATTAATCACTCATGTACTCGGTATTGTACTCAGTACTCGAGTACATTTTGTGCGTAGTACTTGTACTCAGTACCTACTCGAGTATTTTTTGCCTGTACTCGGAACAGTTCTGTATATATGTTTGGAGAATCCACGTGCATATTCTTGTCTTAGATGTATTAGATATTACTGATTTTTTTTTTAGCTCTGCATTCGTTTTCGAGTGATCCGGCATATTACTGAATTATTATGGTAAGATTTTTTGCCCAAAGGACTTTCTAATCTGTGCAACTTTAAATTTGAATTTGTGTGATACCTCTATGATTTATTTGAACCGTGATATTCACGTCTTGTGAAACTTAAAACCCGTTGATTTCAATTCAAATTCATTTTAAAAAAATTTATTTATTTATTTTATACTTTATGCATATTAAAAATAGTGTACAAAAAATAGTGTATAGACAAGTGGCAATGGCGGGATTATAGCCGTAGCAATCTCTAACATCCAACCACATTTATTGTTTTTTTTTTTATATTTCGCCATATTTTTTTACCATTATATCTGAAGGTTGGTTATATAGACTGAAAAAGAGGTTTTACTTCGTAAAATTTATTTCACCCTTGAAATGGTTATTTTTTGGTTGCAATTATTACAGTTAGGTACTATACAATATATTGGTATACCTATCATACTTATCGGTATCTATCTTGACTGAGCGAACTCTTAAACATCAGGATAAATTGCTGCCTCTTATAAAGTAAGGCATAATTACAACAAACTTGCAGGTTACTTCACATACATCTACTTAGACTTCAAATCGAGAGTTGAAGTTTATCGTTGATTAAAAATAATATTGTTGATCATTTTTTTTTTTTTTACCCATCACGCCGTGTCCCGTAAGGGGTAGGCAGAGAGAACGGACCTCCACTCTTTTCTATCCAAGCATACTTCTTTCGCTTCTTCCACCGACATACCATTTCTCATACAGCTTCTCCTATTTCTCTTACTTCTTACCTGGCCTTCCTTGAGGACGGAATCGATGTGTTCGATCCACGTCATTCTCGGTCGCCCACGCTTTCTTACACCATTCCTTTCAGCCTTATGAATTTTCTTTTCTTTGTCATTCTGTTTGCATCCATTCTTTCCACATGCCCAAACCATCTCAACTTATTAACTTTCATCTTTGTCACAACACTTACTTCCATACCACATTCTTTCCTAATATTTTCATTCCTTTCCATATCCCATAAAGTTTTTCCACATATTCTTCGTAGAGATTTCATCTCTACTGCATTTATACTACATTCTTCTTTTTTCGTCCATGTCCACGTTTCACAACCATACATCATCGATGGTAGCAGGATTGCGTTATGCACTAGTTTCTTTGCTTGTAGTGAGACGTTGTTGTTTCTCATTATAGTTCTTAATGCACCGCCCACCCTGCGACCAGCAACTTTCCTACGTTCGATTTCTTTTTCACACTTTCCATCACGACTAAACATGCTTCCTAAATACACATACTCATTCACTTGATCAAGACATTCATTTTCTACGGTTACTTTGCAATTCGTTCTTGCTTCATCCCTTTCAAATACCAACACCTTTGTTTTGCTTACATTCATTTTTAGACCATTTTTTGCACAATTTTCAAACACACTTGACACAAGTTCTTGCAAATCATTTTCACACTCAGCCATAAGTACTAAATCATCTGCATACATAAGCGCACATAGCTTTATTCCATTTAGTTCAACCCCTATATTTATATCTTTTAACCCACTGACGCAAAAATCAAAGAACAAATTGAACAACCAGGGTGACATGACGCACCCTTGCTTCACACCTTTCGTAAGATAGAACTCCGGTGAAAGGTGACTGTTCACCTTCACACACGCAGTACTTTCCGAATATAGCGAAGCAATGGCACGAATCAACCGGTTATTCACTCCATAAATTGATAGAACTTCCCATAATTTACCCCTGTCTACCCTATCATATGCCTTTTCCAAATCTACGAATGCACAGAAAAGCTTCTGATGTTTACTCAAAAGCTTCTCCGTAATCATCCGCAGAGCGAAGATCTGATCGGCACACCCCCTCCCATTCATAAATGCCCCTTGTGCATCCCAAACTTTATTTTCAGTTATTGTTCTAACCCTTTCTACTAAAATTCTACTGTATAATTTACCCACGTTGCTCAACAAGCTGATTGCACGATAGTTGCTACAGTCCAACCGGGAACCCTTCCCCTTGTACAGAGGGCAGATTATGGCTTTCCTCCAGTCACCTGGGGTACGGCCTTCCGTCCAGCACAAGTTGAAAAGCTCTAGGCACCACTGCAGCGTCACTCGGCCGCCATACCTGATAAGCTCCGTTGCTACCCTATCGCAACCTGACGCTTTCCCATTTTTTGCTTTTTTAAGCGCATTCATAAGTTCATTCATACTGATTTGCTGACTCTCATCACCCTGTCCATTTATACTTACTTGGCACAAACTGCCGCATCCATCCTTGGTTTCAAACAACTCTTCAAAATACTCTTTCCATCTCAGACCTATATCCTTTTCCTGTGTCAGCATACATCCATTTTTATCTTTCAAACAATTTACTTTCTCATCCTTCCCAGACCTTTTCCTTTTCACTTCCTTCCAAAAAAGCTTTAAATTGCCATTCACATTCGCACTTAATTTTTTACATTCATTATCCTCTAATTTTTTCTTTTTCAAGCTCGCAAGTTTCTTAACTGCATTCTTCTCTTTCTTATAAATATCATACATAACTGTTTGATCATTTTCAATGTTGATAAAATATTTTATGAAACCTCACAAACGAAATTATAATAATGTGTTATTTATGATGGCTTATACGCTAAGCTTAATTATATCCGTAAATCATTTGCCCCAATAATATGATTAACAAAATGTATTGTGAAATATTATATCCAATTGTTTATTTTTAATTCGATAATTTTTTATTTAATGTGATAATTGGATGATGACATTTATAATAGGATGAATTAGGATTAGTATGAGATTAATCCAATTTTATTACGATGTTTGTACCTACAGGGGATATTTTTACCCCAATTTGTTGTTTGTATTCTAATAGAATGAATAAGATTGATACATAGTTATTATGAAAAAAAATGTAATGTTTAACTCAGCTCTACATTCTCATTAAGGCCAAAAAGCATGAAAAACATGGGAGCATTGAAAATATTGGAGAATTGAATAACGGGAAGAGAAAAGAAGGGAGAGCACAAAAGATACAAAGACAGCAGATTTACTTACGCACTGTGCTGAAGAGTGTCGGTAGGCAGTCGGATTGGGAATGTAACCAGCAGATCGAAGTGGTGGGGTGTCGCTTCGGAGTGGCAGGAAACAGAATGATAATTCAAGAAGACGCTGCACAAATGTCGCGGGTGAAGATCCTTGTCCGGAGAGTTGTAGGATATGTTTGTCCCGAATTGGACTCTACAGCAACATGATGCACAGGATACATAATTGTGGAATTCCTGTTTTGCGTACCTAATGCCGGGGCATAGACTGGTTCTCAATCCGAAGCTGTACGCGTCGAAAAGAGCTCTCCTTCATGCTTGAGGTTACTCAATACAATCACGATTTTTCACTACAAACATAACAAACATAAAATTCACGATTTTTCACTACAAACATAACAAACATAAAATTCACGATTTTTCACTACAAACATAAAATTTCTAATGGTTCCATTTCAATCATTCCTACCAACCAACTACTACTGAAATACAAAATTTCAGTCTCTCGAATCCGAATTCACTTCAACATTCAAATCAAAATATATGTCGATGAAGCCATATATTTTTCATCCATTAAAAGTAATTATAATTATTAATTCATTTGTTCTTACGGAAGTCTGGAGCCTTTTTCCAGTCGGGTCAGATATGTTTTGTGTATTTTCATTTGAAATGTCCACCTTGCCTCAGTTTGGAAACAACAAAAATAAATAATTACTCTGTGATATTTTTTAATATTTTATAAAGTTACAGAGTAGGGTAGGGCGGGGCTAGTTGAGCATAGGGGCAAGTTGGGCAATCGAAATATCTCGAAAACTATTTACCGCACGTGAAAGCATCAAATAGCGAAAAGAAAGGTTTGCGGGAGGGTAAAACATCGCGCGACCGCCAGTGACCAACCATAGATCGAGAAAAGTGCACAAGCCAATTGTTTGTTTTGTGACAAAAAAGTAAAATAATCGTTAACCGGAATAATTCATCTGTATTAGTCAAATGTTATCCGTTTCCATTCAAGAAAGTGTTAAATTTCCATAAATTTATAATACTTTTGATATGTATAAACGTTCTGGGTATAATTCGAACCGTTTTTACAAACCCTCATCTTTTTTTTAAAATTTCGGTTTGGGGTTAGTTGAGCTATGGTTGCTCAAAAGGTAAAATATGTTTTTTTATTATTGGTTTAAAGATTCGGACTTATAAAATAAAGACTACAAGATGTTCATACTCTACTCACGATTTGAATGATGCTGTAAAGGCCGTCAACTATGAGGGAAAAAGTGTGAATGCCGCTGCCAAAGAATTCGGTATCAAACGGTTATTGATTTTATATTCAGTTTATTATTCAAAGAAAATTGTTTTTAGTTTTGTTGTTTTGTCACTAAAAGACTATAAATAAAAAGTTTATTGTCACACAGAAATTTTAATTCATGTCTAGTTAACATTGAATCCATGATTTGGTTAGACTTTCTAAGTGCTCAATTTGCCCCACACCCTTGCTCAACTTACCTCACATATGGGGTACGTTGAGCATACATGAGTTTCTGCATTTAAACAGTTGTAGCTCTTAAACTCGACGTGTTAGAAATAAATTACCGTGGACACTTTTGCAAAGGGATAAATTACCAATCCACCAGTTTGCATAACAAGCAATTAAGACGTTTCGTTGAGGAGCTATAACAGTTTAAGTGAAAAATTGCTCAACTAGCCCCGCCCTACCCTACCTAATTTTGATATTGTATTTATTTGTACACTCCACCCGTTTGGCGTGTGATTAGTGCCCATTTGATTGTTTTCAAGATATTTTATCTTGCTATCAAACACAAAATAAATTAATAAGTACCTATCCAAAGTGGTTACGGTTGAATAATGAAGATATAAAATATCGATGCAACTCTTAATACTATATTTTAACCACATATGCAACAGAAGCTTTTGAAAAGTATTGGTTATTGGTAAAAATTATTAACAGAAAAAATATTAATGGTAGCATTGGTGAAGGGACCCCGTTGTATGGGTGGTATGTGGTAGTGGTAGGCACTCTTACACGCCTGCAATAAAATATAAGAGTCACAGTAACAACAAATAAATAAATAAAAACATTTCAAACGATTATATGACAGCCGGCCAGAAATTTCACCTGCCCATATGTGTGGGGGAGAGAATAAAATATTGGAATTTTTTGTTTGCCAAAATGATTTTATTAATAAAGCACCTGTAACGTTGAGTGTTACTTTATTAAGAGGGCTCGACCCTCCCTTGCTCTCTCTTAAGCAAGGAAGCTCTGCCTCTCTTCTTAGCATCAAAAACGACGGGAACCGTTATCTATTACTCTCATACAATATTATGCCACGGACTTTGAGACTCTACAGGGGGTGAGCTGTAACGATCATGATTATGTCCTGAAAAGTGTTAGGTATTCTATAATTATAAATAACATGGGTTTCACATAAAAACTGAATTTATTCATTCAATCAATAAACATTGTAAACTACATGAATTCAAATAACTAAAATTAATTAAGTTTTTACAAAATCTTCCTGCAGATGGTTGCAGGTTATCTTATTATATGATTTCCAAAAATATAGTAAAATATTGTCAATGCTTCGACTTATTACATCTTTCTTTCCCTCAACTTCTCTTATAATCTTACATAAAGGCCATTTTTTTAATTACTAAATTCTATGAGAATATATCAACTACCGATTTGAATATGAGCATACCATGATCTATATTAAATAAAAAAATTAAGAAAAGATTACTCAGCTGTGTTTCATTCCTAAATTTGAGGGACACGACCTGAACCTCTGAACTTTCCTCCTCCCCAACTGGTTCCCAAGAATTCGCCTTGAAATCTTTTGGTTCACCCTTGAACTGACCTACCCACAGGTCAACTGTTCAACGCGTATGGAGTAAGTACGAAGATAATCCGTCTTTGATTATATATGAGAAGTTTACAACCCTGGAGCTTCTCTCTTCCCCATCCAAATCCTTAGGCATACAAGACTCGACGGAGTTTTGAATATTCGCCGTAATTTGATAGTTCTTCACTTTCAACTAAATACTTTATCCACCTCTGCCATCCGAAAATTATTTATCCAGAAAAAGGAATTATACCCTGTATTCTACCCCGAGACTAGAACCGCATATCTGAAAATTATCATTCAGATATACTTAATATTTAATCTTGACTTGTCTATTTTAATTTTGTCTACTAATGTTACAATTTGTAAATTTGAAATCAACTTTGTCGAAAGAAAACGTACCTTATTTCGTTGCGGATCACCATACCCCTCTTCCCAATAAAATTTTTGTGTATTTGAGTATACACAAAATATTTCCCTCTAACCGTCTCCCTCCGAATAGCCGAATCGACTACTTGTCCCTTGCTTCCATTTTTCATCTCCATAAAAGAAAAGAAAGAAAGTTAAATGAACTTATTGTCTCATGGTACGCTCAATAAACAAATACACCTAACTTATCATCTAGAAAATTTTATATTTAAAACAAGAAATTACTCATAACCAACACACCCTAATAGCGGACCATCCTTTACTATGAATTTCATAATAAAAAACATTAATTTTCCTTTGAAAATTTAACAAAGGTTTTGTAAGAAAAATTCAATAATCATAACATGATACAGTATATATCTAAATTTCAATTTCGAGATTGACTTTGGGTGTCCTTTCGACTAACTCAACAGCTCAAATTTACACGTACGTTCTTATTCGTACATTTTAGTTTCATTATAATGAAACGTAACCCAGGCGCCACCATAGAATTTTTGTTTGTTTAGAATATAATAACTTAAGTATGCGAGAAATAACAAAAGCTTTGTGTTCTATGGAAAAAACAACTTCCTTCGCATACCTGAGGCATTTTTATTAACTTTAACCTCTTAATTGCCTCGGTCACCCAAAATCGCTCTCTATACTCAGTTAGAGTATTCCTTGGTTACTCTATAAATTATAATTTAACTACTATATTACACTTGTCTTATCATTATGACCTTATCCTAGTGTACTGAGTATTTACATGGCACGTTAAGTCTATAGACTTAAATGGCGACAGGTCATCAAGAGTCAAAAATTTTTCTTATCTTTTTCTACACGAACAATGATAGTTATAACTCGCTCTTACATGAGACAAGGTATAACCCATGGCTCATTCATTTAATAGATACAAAAGCATTGACTCTGAAATCTCTAAATTTAAAATTTTTAATTTACACAAATAGCTTAAAATTATACATATGTTCCTTTTTTAAACTAATAAATTTTTAATACTATGACTTTAAATCTTCACTACTCATACTGTATTCCGTCGGCCACAGTATGTGCGAAACCTTCAGGTGAAAATTTTACACCGATTTTTCTCTTATCATAAGTAGACTCACCCTCTTTCCACTTTTCGCTCTTACCTCTCGATTCATACTATCACCATATGCTACGTAACACACGCCCGCTGCGCTGTGTATATTTTCATACTAGATATTTCACTAGACAACCTTTACCTTTTACAAAGTCAGACACATTAGACAGCCTCAGTTTTGGATTCATACAAATTTTCAATATGTTCAACACTCTTCCTTCAAACTTTTATTTCCTCTTTCATTCTAATTCCACATTCATCCCCGGGCCACGCATTTTCTTCCATTACCTTATACATCTCTTCACATACCATCACGTTGAAACATAATTTCTCATTTGACTTATCCTCAACCTAGTCCGTACCAACCTAGTCTATCCCCTTGCTTTCTGGTGATGTCTAAGTAATAATCTATCTCGCCTCAACGAGACTCCGCTCAAAGTGTAACGCACGACTATTTCTCTGTAACCTTCTTCACACAGCCTTACCTGTCCCAAACCTACAAAACAACTCGGCCTCATATGTTGCATTGACCCATGACGCCCGCTGCGTCATTACTTATCAATAATTGCCTCGCGGTCTAATCTTTCTCCATGCACCCCCTTGGGTTACATATATTCGAGAACTTACCGACCACTCACTTCTATTTCACCTATATAAATTCCAGTTCGCCATCTTAAGTCCACAGCTTATACCCTATAACTTATTTTAAATATTTATATTTTACCTAATAATTTTATTTTTTTACATTTTTATAGTCTAAGACTGTCCAGTTATTCGACCATACGTTCCTTCTCTCGATCGGTTTGGGAATCCTTCCTACCTTTCATTTCGCGTTCGGAATTAGTAAAATTTGCGTTCCCCTTCAGTTTTGTCGAATTGAGGCGGCTATAACAATCTACCTGTTTATGCCCTGTTTTATTGCAATAGAAACACCGTATATTACCGTTACGCTTCACGAAGTTATTTGTTAAGTGTTCGTTGCGTGAGCTATTTTTGCTCGTGAAATTTGAATTCGGCTGACGATTACTGTAACGAAACTCATTCTTTCCCTTAGAATCCCCCACTACACAGATGTTTCTCGCCCGTTCGGTAGTTCGACTGGAACTACAATGTTGATCTACTTGGCTACACGTAACATTGTCATTTGACAGTTCCATAATTTTCCCGGATCCCGAGTTATATCTGGTAGACTTCTTGTTGACATATGAGTCATATTTCGCACACACGCTCATTAATTCCCGCGTATTAGTTACGTTAGTCGTTGCTAATAAACCTGCGTATTTTTCAGACAGACCCTGCTTAATAATTTCTATGAATTCTTCACCGTCAATCGGACAATCGAGTAACTTATTCTTCGCGACCAGTTCTAGAATAAATTCGCTTGCAGATGTACCATTACTCTGCCTTGCTGACATAATTTCTAATTTTAATTCTCTTTGCCTATTAGTGCCTTCGAATTGTATCAAAAATTTTTCCTTAAAGTCTCCCCATTGCCTCTCAATTTCTGTTGCTCTAAACCAAACTAAAGGAAAACCTGATAGAAAAATGGGCATGTACCTAACTAAAGAGTCCAAATGTACATTATATACTGACGCTAATTCTTCTACACGCGTCAAAAAATCGCGCGGATCGGTATTTCCCGAAAAAGTTATATTCCATTTCCTCGGATCTACATCTTTTGTTCGACTCACGCCGCTTGATATAACTTGACTCTCCTGGTTCGTTAATAACGGTTTAATATCCTTTTTCTTAAATGAAGGCGATTTCCTTGTATGCTGTTTCACATTCACCGTTTCCGGTAGCTCCGAATCTATATTTTGATATTTTATACCGTCGCCGTCCGATAATGTTGATGCTAACTCCACATCATCTTTAGGTACGCTAAGTTTAATTAAGGGATCTTTGTCCATTTTGGCTGATGTTTCACCAGAAAAGAAAATTATAAAATACTAAACTAAATCTATTTCCAAGCCTGAGTAAACCGAAGTAAATTTTAACCAAAGCTGAAAATAAAAATTTTCTTCTTTGTCTCTTCCTAATTATAAAAATAAAAATTTTCGTCTTCAAAAGCCGAAATAAAAAAAAAAAAACTTAAAAGAATTGCTAAAGAGATTTATCAAATGATATTTAAGTGTATCATCAATGTAGCTAACGTCAATCTTCACTCTACTAATTTAGGTATTTATTTACCTTATCTATAGATAACTAGGAAAGTCACTATTTACTTTAATAAATATTTTGTACAAGGAAAAAAAAATTAACTCTCTACAACTAAAATCATTACAAGGCACTTAATCAAAAAAATTGTAAATTCCTGCGCTCCCAATCTAAAACATTACAAGCTCGATAGACCTTGCTAAAGATTTCTCGCGCCTGCGCAATATTCTTTTCAATATAAAAAAAAAAAAACAAGTTTCTGACTCAGCACGAGCGATCTATTAAAATTACTTCTTGCACATTACGAGATGTAAACAAACCCGATACATAACCTCTTGACTACAAACTTGCAATCGATAAGAAACGAATTCATAAAAAGGTCCGCTGTGTACTTATCTCGCTAAGGCCACGCGTACACGACTACCTATTCGTATTTGACGACTTCACTCTTTTAACTGAAGAGTCGCTGCTTCCTATTCAAAAATTTACCACTACCACCTCGCTATGTTCAACATACTCAGCTATGTCTATTCGATAGACCCCCCTTCAAAGCAACACAAAGGTAAAAATGGAGACACTCTTCAATTTATACCATACCTCATTCTAAAAATTTTTTTCTATATAAAATCTAAATTTGCAAACGCTTCTTTCAGACCACTAGTTCTTTCTCACACACCTTTCTCAACACGAGCAGTAGAAGTAGAAAAAAAAAAGAGTCCACTAAACTTCAGTAACATATTCAGAATTGTTATTCAATTGTTAAAAAAATAAAAAAATTAATTCAAACATCAACTTGCGGTTTTGTTTTTCTTCTTGAAAGTGTAAAACAATATCTCCGTGTATACATATTTGGTCATTTTAATTAGCGTTTAGAAATTTTTGTTCGCACATCTGTGTGGTCTCAGGAATTTAAACAGCATTCACAGTGAAAGAATTCCAGCCAAAACCTTAATGACTTCATCAATAACATGGATCTAGAACATAGTAATAATCGAGTACATTAGATTATATTCCATATAGATGTCTTAAATATTGGGTTTCATATAAACTTTCGTAAATTGGGTTTTTTTTTTTTTTTTTTATTTTTCAAAAAAATTGCGATCAGCATTTGATCCATCAAAAAAAATATTTTTATCTATTAACACATTACTAATTTGTTGCCTCCATAACTTCTTTATCCGAAAAAAAAAATTATTCATACCCACACTTATAAAATTTCAGCAGAAAAATGCTCTACCCACAGTTCAAGTATACATGTAAATTTCAGCAGAAAAAATTTTTACCCACAATAATATTTAAAAAATTTGTAACAAATTTTTGTTTCAAAAAAAATTAAATGACCCAACTACTGTTTCTTTTACATACAAAAGTAAAACTGATTAAAAGACTTACAACTAGCTTAAAATTAAATGAGGATTTGGCCGTCACTTTTCGCACCAACACTTTCCAAGACATGTACAAGTCGCTACCCCAATGAATTAATCAAATTAGAACAAAAGGAAAAAGTTGGATAATTCGATTTTGTGTCGTTTCTGATGCCTCAAACGTTGGACGCCATTTTGTAACGTTGAGTGTTACTTTATTAAGAGGGCTCGACCCTCCCTTGCTCTCTCTTAAGCAAGGAAGCTCTGCCTCTCTTCTTAGCATCAAAAACGACGGGAACCGTTATCTATTACTCTCATACAATATTATGCCACGGACTTTGAGACTCTACAGGGGGTGAGCTGTAACGATCATGATTATGTCCTGAAAAGTGTTAGGTATTCTATAATTATAAATAACATGGGTTTCACATAAAAACTGAATTTATTCATTCAATCAATAAACATTGTAAACTACATGAATTCAAATAACTAAAATTAATTAAGTTTTTACAAAATCTTCCTGCAGATGGTTGCAGGTTATCTTATTATATGATTTCCAAAAATATAGTAAAATATTGTCAATGCTTCGACTTATTACATCTTTCTTTCCCTCAACTTCTCTTATAATCTTACATAAAGGCCATTTTTTTAATTACTAAATTCTATGAGAATATATCAACTACCGATTTGAATATGAGCATACCATGATCTATATTAAATAAAAAAATTAAGAAAAGATTACTCAGCTGTGTTTCATTCCTAAATTTGAGGGACACGACCTGAACCTCTGAACTTTCCTCCTCCCCAACTGGTTCCCAAGAATTCGCCTTGAAATCTTTTGGTTCACCCTTGAACTGACCTACCCACAGGTCAACTGTTCAACGCGTATGGAGTAAGTACGAAGATAATCCGTCTTTGATTATATATGAGAAGTTTACAACCCTGGAGCTTCTCTCTTCCCCATCCAAATCCTTAGGCATACAAGACTCGACGGAGTTTTGAATATTCGCCGTAATTTGATAGTTCTTCACTTTCAACTAAATACTTTATCCACCTCTGCCATCCGAAAATTATTTATCCAGAAAAAGGAATTATACCCTGTATTCTACCCCGAGACTAGAACCGCATATCTGAAAATTATCATTCAGATATACTTAATATTTAATCTTGACTTGTCTATTTTAATTTTGTCTACTAATGTTACAATTTGTAAATTTGAAATCAACTTTGTCGAAAGAAAACGTACCTTATTTCGTTGCGGATTCCATCTTAGGCTTTGCACTAATATTAAATGACTTTTTAACTGAATAAACTTTACATTATCCTTCAATATGTATGGATTACATTTTATAGTTAAAATTTTATTAATTACTTTCGTGTCTGAGACATGTCGAGCAATTCACTCACACACTGTCCGTCGCACCACCTAACCTTCTACGTGCCGGCCAAATCCTGTTCGCTGATTTTTTCTTTACCGACGTGACGAAGCAAGCGGTATATCTATCTCACTCGCACCCTTGCGGTCGTCATTATATATTCGCTCTAACTAACGTTCCTACTATAGGATATCTCGCTACACACCAAGCAGATAAATTTTTAGTTGGTTCATATCAGATTTTTTTTTCATGTTCATATTCACCTTAGTTGTAGGTATTCGAATTTTTAAATTCCAACATAGTTCTGTTTTTGCGTGGCCTAAAATTTAAACATGACCCATATCTTGTGTCCAAAATCGATACAAACAGTCGTATTCTAAAATTTATTTTATAATCTTGCGATATTAAAATATACGTTTGCGTGAACTCCAGTACTAAAAATATGAACGTTAAAAGCGACAATTTTTTTATTATTTGTGTTGGAAATATGCAAGAAACCATCAACGTAGGTATCTAGATTTTTTTTTTTATAAAAATGAATCTGCGCTCACTCAAAGTGAACACAAATACACTCCTTGACTCTTTCGCAGTAAGCTACTTAAAGCTTGTGTCGTGAAAGAGGAAGATGGTCGGCACCCGGGATCCAACCACGACGTCCGCACCAAACAGTAGCAAAGCCGGCGTTGTAACCGTCAGTCTACCAACCACTTCAATAGGTTTATGTTGTATAGATTTTTGTCAATATAAAAATATATCTAGTAAATTCTGATTTTTTTTTTCTTTTTAAAAGCACGTTTTTTAGCATTCATCAATATATTTTATTATGACAACAAATTAGGTTCAATTATGGTAGGTACTTTTATAAAAAAAATTGGTACCGTAAAGCATTTGATGATTGAAATACAGTATGGAAATATTCCGGGTAGGTATATTAATTAGACAAAAGCAATGGTTGACTTGGGAATAAACCAGATGATATCAAATATATATCACAACAACATTGACAGCTCATAGACCCAGAGGGCAAGACTATACACAAAATAGATGGGCAATTTTGAAGCGCAAAATGAGCAAATGAGACGGGGCTGTCGAGCTTACAATGACATACCTACGTAATGGTGGCAGCTGTTCCTATCTTGCCAATACCGGCACGTACTTCCTGCCGTGATGAATTGTCCCCAGACATTTCACCACATTACATAACCTCAGGTTTAAATTGGATTCCCAATTTATATTGGTATTTTAGATGATATTCCAATCGTTAATTAGAACAGTGAAATGAAGAAGTAACAGGCACACATTTAGCTCAGAGATATTGTATGTATATATACCGATATACCTATCTACATAAATTCGAAACAATGCTCAAAACAAACAAGTTAAGTAATCTCCGTAATTCTCCAATCACCATTAACTTTTCACATGAAACTGTAGAATATGGTATTATATCTTAGGTGCGCATTTTTGCTTACTTCAAGACACTCCTTTGCGTTCAATCTTGCGCACATTCACTGACTTTCTCCAACAACTTGGTTTAACTTCTCCAACAAACTGAGTCGTTTTTAAAGTCGTTCATATAAATAAATCTTATACTAAACAAAGACAAAGTACTACCTGAGATACAAAATTTAGACCAATTAGATAGGTAATAGTTTCGTATTGGTGGTCGTAGACCCATGGACAAACTTGAAAGTTCGTCGTCGCAAACCCTCTTGACAATCGTAACGTTGTAATGGCAACTACCCAGTGGCGTACCGCGGGTTTTCGCCGACCAATCCCTTTGGCGCCCCCCCCCCCTCCCTCCCCCACCTATATAAATTGAAAAAAAACTGCCGAAAATTTTCAAAATAAAATAAGCCTATATAACATTATTTTGTTTCATTTTTCGGTCTTAGGTACAGCACAACAATATAGCTATAGTAAAGGTATCAACTTAGTTTAAAAATTCAATTTTCGGGCAGAATGGGACAGAGCCAATTTCTGAGTCTGTCCCACATTTCTCTACCAGCAGGCTTACCGCATATGTAGAAATGTATTTTTGTTAAGGACTTCCCCCTCGGTACGCCAGTGCAACTACCCCTCGCATATACCAAGCCCTGTTGTTCTAGAATGTCTGGATATAATATTCGAGGGAGACCGTCATCCAGCAGTAGATGGTTCAAAAGAAGGAATTATTTTTTTAAACATATAATACTATAAGTAATATTTCTTTCTGCATTATGACAAGTAGGTATCCACTGTTCAATATGACGAATTGAATTGAATAGAAATATAATATTTACACACGCATATGCTAGTACATTACATTAAACAGTAATATAAAATAACACAAGGCATATCCCAATCAGATGTTTTGCAGGTAAGAAACGAAGTTTTATTAATCAGAATAACAATTGAATTAAAAACTCATATTGGGGTGGCTCTGGGCAACTCCCCTATTGTGCGAGTCATTTGTATCATCGTGCTGTTAATACAGCCGGACCTTTATTACCATGGGAGTCCCGTGGAGATTCAAACTCCAAATTCATTGATCATTTTCAAAATAATATTATTATTGTATATTTATTATTTATTCAATTATATTTTCAACCAAATTATATTTCCTTTAAAATAATAATTATCCTTTCGGTATACGGTAATAACATTAAATTATAATGTTATTAATAATAAAATATTTATTACTAGCTTATACCCGTCTTGCTTTACGTTTTTGATTCCGATTGTCAGGCTTGATCGGTAGGTAATTAAACAGATTCTAGTCTAGCATCCCATTGCTTAACATACCACTTTAACTGACATAAGCACAGAAAAAGAAGAATGACACTTTTACAATTTTTGTTTTACCGACCTCATAATATTATACGAACCTATTCAAACCACAGAGCTCTCTCTATGAAAACTTGCAAATTATGTCCACAGATAATATAAATATACTGATTATGTCGGTAGGTTCGTATAATATTTTTTTTTTTTTTGAGGTCTATAATAATAAAAAAATATTATACGAACCTACCGACATAATTTACAAGTTTTCATAGAGAGAGCTCTGTGGTTTGAATCTTAGCTACATACATTGCCTGCTTTGATATTAATTGGGCAACCCACCCATAGAGGGTGATTTGTATCTGTCAAACTTGCAAATTTTTTCATTAAATCTTTATTTATTGAGAATAATAAGCTTTTAATAACATTTATATGTATAACAAATCAATCTACAATTATTTTATTACATTTTCATACCGTAATACCGAAGATCCCATTCAACGTTTACATGAGTAATTTTGTTTCCAAAAGTCTTTTTGAGAAATTTGTATGAAGATCCTAAAAAATACAGTTTTTTTAAATAGCTCTAAATATATTAAAGTTAATGCAGCAAATTGTATTTAAGAACCTTCTCCAGCATTTTATACTGCTCTGGGCATATTAATATCTATCTTAGCATTTGTATTTTGAGCGTGATGTTCACATATACGGTTAAAGTATTGTCAAAGGCAAATAAAAAAACAAACATTTCTAAAATATTATGTAGATGTATCAGTTCATCTGTATAAAGGTCTTTATTTTGTTTCAAAATTCACAGATCCTTATTCTGCGTCAACAAGCCATCCGCCAAATTCATTTATTTATGAGTCTCATGTGCTGATGCTTCTTGGCTTTCTTGGATGCCTTATTTTAAGTTTTTTCTGTTCTGGAGTCAGTAACCTTGATAAACGAACATTCTAACTTCATTCGACTTTGTGACGAACGATGCAACCTCCAGTCACAACGTTAATCTTGAACCGTAGGCTGAGCTGGCTCGGCCATGTTCTACGTATGTCCTCCGAGCCCATAGTATTATGGAAGCCTATTTTACATACGCAGTGGTAGTGTATGACGAATACCTTCGGGGTACCGGCTTAGATTGGAATTATGCCGTGGATCTAGCCCAGGGAACCTTTTCACGAATGTGGATCGATGGGTTTCCTAATAGATTTTTATGACATTCGTATGAGTTCTTTAAAAAAACATACGAAAGTCATAAAAATTATATTGGAAAACCCATCGATCGACATTCTTGAATGATCCCAAGATAGAGATGATCGGCGATGCTTTGAGGCGACCACATGCTTCATCGAGGGAGTGAACCTGAATTGAGTAAGCAACTTTGAATATTCACTGTGTTGCTATCCATCCACAAAAAGGTAGTTACAAGGATACCTACGTAAGCTATGAATTTACGAATAAAAATATTATATTTTCTCGCTCAAATCTTCAATTTTCAACGACCAATTTTTTATGACATACCTACTTACACTCAAATATACATTCATTTTCATAGCTTTAGTTGTCTATTCAATACAAAGGTAATATGAACAATAAGTCTTCAATTTAAAGCAAAAAAAAATATATGCACATCTGCGGCCTAAAATGAAAATTCAGTGTCGGAAAAACAGATGTATCCATTGATGAAACCTATAAAAAAACATACACCTACCGACTTATTTGAATATACTATAAAACACATGTCACAAGGTGGCTGGGAAATTAGAAAAGGGTGTGTTAGATTGGCTGAATGGATTACCGACTCGATGGGTAGTGGTTAGTGTTGTTGTCAGATCGTGTTAGGTAGCTGGATTATTCGGTTTATGCATCGCAATAACAGATTAAATTTCTAATTTACAGCGGCAACATTGGCTACCATGACCCAAAGTACTCACCTACTACTAGGTATACACTTACAGGTAGGTACACTCTGTGGCGGTGATAAAACACAAGAACGAAATCATAATAATAATAACTCTACATGGAATATTTTTGATCACTACATGGTAGGAAATTAACCCCCTTTTCATTTATTCTATTTTTTCGACACAGTAGGTACTATGTACGGAATGAATAGACTCACTAGAATTTGCATGTGCGACAAACAAATAATGATAATGTGATACACGGCACTTCTACGCATTCTTAAACAGCAGAATGCAGAATGATTTACTTGCACACGTTGGCGGATCATGCTATCTAACGGCTAATGATCAATATCTACAAAAACACACTTCTTACGTTTTTTCTGAAATTACGTTTTTTTGCGAAAAAAATTCTTACAATTGATGTATGTTTTTTTTTAAATGTGGTTATGTATTCGTGATATTATCAATTAGTTTTATAAAAGTGGTTATGTATTCGTGATATTATCAATTAGTTTTATAAAAGTGGTTATGTATTCGTGATATTATCAATTAGTTTTATAAAAGTGGTTATGTATTCGTGATATTATCAATTAGTTTTATAAAAGTGGATGTATTCGTGATATTATCAATTAGTTTTATAAAAGTGGTTATGTATTCGTGATATTATCAATTAGTTTTATAAAAGTGGTTATGTATTCGCGCTATTATCTGTTAGTTTTATAAGAAGATTTAGCACAAAGCATTCCGCTGTTCGTGAGTTATAATTTCTGCTAAGTATTAAAAAAAAACTGTTTTGATGCCTCCAGATAAACTTAGGTATTCATAGTCATTCATCCCTCGGTCGGATATCGGTACATCTCAACCGAATTTTCTTTCAAGAATTGCCGCGTCGTCAAGTGTATTAAACATCATATGTTTTATTTTAAACAATAAAGCCTACATAAAGTTAATATAACATGTTGCTCAGGAGATTAAGTAAGCTGTAAGTTATCCATAAAGAAATACAAAATCACATTTTAAAAGAATGTAAGAATACTATGAGCTTAGAAACCGCACTGGACAAAGATATCCGCCGAGTTGAGATATCTGAAAGGACACTGAAATTTTAATGCTGGCTCTGTAATGTTGAGGATGTTACCAGGCAAAACTATCTTCATATTATATCCAGAAGGTGGCCTGCAGAGTGACTCTGTAGTATTCCTACAAAAAATGTGCATGCATGCATGTAGGTACATACCCAATTATTCATTATTATTTGGGCTGAAAATGTCACAATTTAAGTCACTTAATGAAAAAAGTAGGTACTTGGTGCGATTTGACTTAACTATATCAGAGGCATTTCATTTACTAAAATATTTCTCGAGGTATTCTTTGTTTAATGTATAGAATGGTGAATTATCTTCTACAAAAGAGAAAGAATGATTTTTTTACAACAAAACTAGAGTTTATTGAGTTCAATATATTTAAATAGGTACATAAACATTTTTATTTAATTGAATGGAAACATCAATTTGTGTAAGCGAGCGATTCTCTCTTGTTTCTTTTCTCCCCCGATTCTGCATACACGCCTCAGTAGAAGCGTTCTTTACATCCGTCGAAACGAAATTATGTCCTTCAATTAAATATAAACATAGCGGAATCTTGAGCCAAGAAATTAATGAAGCAATATGGGAATCGAGGTTATGCTCGTATGGAATAAAATAAATAAAACTGTAGCCGTAAATATCACAAATTACCCCCAATTCATCTCAAACTATCGATGCGAGTAATACGAAAATAAATCGTTTGGAAATTCAGACGATGCAAGCTGTTTCTAACATTTAAAACAAGCGATACAATACGATGCTGTGTACCTACTATTCCTTTACTTTGCGAACACGACTTTTGAAAATATAATTCGTAAACAGAAACTAGCAGCCTCTTTGAAGGCAGTCATGTTTATCTTAAGTAAACGACTAAACCATTTCTTTTTCTTGTCGTTTTTTGAAAGTGATATCATAAGGGTTCACACAGACAAAATTTTAGTTTAGAACTAATTTATGCTTGTTTTAAAATTACCTATATTTTTTTGCCACTAAAGGCTTACGACCGTATTTTATCGGTGTTATAAAAAATTTCCTAGTGCTACCACTTTTACGATAACAATGTTCGTCATAAGGTGGCCTAACTCCGAAAAATAATATTAGACATTTTCATGTATTGAATTCCTCCGTAGAGAGCTCGAATGCCATCTTACTCAGGATCCAAGATATAATTATTGTTGGCGCTGGTTCGTTGTATTTTAGTGGACTGTAGATTGGTTTGAGGAATCTCTGTTAGACTGAGACAGATTGATGAGTATTTTGTGTGGGTATTTGCTCCCTCTCAACTTGACCAGCAAGACACTACTGTGACTTTAGGTGTGGGAAGATATATGGAAGAAAATAGAAAGGACTTACCCTCGTTTCTCCACACACTAGTTTGAATTTCACTGGTAGTTTAATTTGTTTATTTATTTAATGCACGAGCTCGTATTTGTATGTAATTATTATTTTATTTTAATGCGGTGAGGTTGATAATCGAATTGAAATTTTACTTAATAGATGATGATGCGGCGAGTTATTGACACGAACTGAATATTGCTCCAATATTGTCACAAGGGTAATTAAGGATTGGAACAATAATCAGGTAGGAAGTTATGACTTGATGGAACTTAAGGAAGGTTCACACCAAGCCACATAAAGGCGCATCCAATTATTGAGCAACAACTGCTGATAGTGTGTAGTTCTGATGTCATTAGAATATTGTGCAGATGTCATTAGAATATTAGTTGACCTACGAAAAAACGGGACAAAAATCTATGTCTGTGAATGTTGTGTGTTTTGATAAAATAATTGATGATGGTGAGTAATTAAATTATTATTTCGAAGCGGAATAAATTAATTAGAATGCAAGCAAGTAAATACCGAGGCTTTATTAAAACAAATTTATTTTTCCAATTAACAGGGGCAGTTGCAAGTTAATTGCCAACAGAAATCGTTGAGTTATCGTCCTTATTTGCAATTCTAATATCAGCACTAACGCCTCCTCGAAACGTCTCTTGAACCGAAATTAATAGCTCCCACTCAAATCCAGGTTTGTTAGCGCAGTTCTTCTGCCATTCTTAATAACTCGGTCAGAATAGAGCGATGCACTTACAGCTAATTGTTATTGCACTTTCGTATTTAATTTTCGGTATTAAATAATATTTTTTTATTCAACGGACCCATATCACATAGTAGGATTTCGGTTGCCGATTTTTGTATTGTCGTACTGGGTTCAAAACTGGAAGCCAATTTTACTTGTTTCACAACATAAGCTTTTTTTTTTTGAAAGATGACGAATGTTTGTAGTGTTGACGTCCAGAATAATCCAAATTTATCAAGAAATGATCCGTCCGACAGTCTTGATAATAATTATTTATGCCGCTGATTATCCACTACTGTCGTTATATTTTGTATACTGAGTATTAATATCATACAATTATTTGAAAAATAATGAGAGACATGTTAAATGTTTATAATAAAAATTAATATCAATTCATGAAAAGTTACCTTATCTAGTTTTTACATAAACAAACACACAACAGTATAATGTAATGACACATTAGCTAACAATATGGGCTCACCGAAAAATACACCCAAAACGGGAATACAAGTTGTCTTATTTCAGGACCTACGCAAACATCCGTTTATATATGTAGGTATGTATATATTTTAACTCTTTGTACTATCTTGGTATGGAACTCTCGAGCAGTGTTTGACAAAAATGAGGAGTGTAAAGGGACAAATGCAAGTAATGTATACCCAATACCTATCATAGTAACGAATAACTTTCATAGGGAGAAACGTTTTTTGTGGAAAGAGAGAGTGAGAAGTCTGATAGTGATTTGAATCCTGAATTGAGTCGAAGTCAAATCAAAGTTCTTCAAAAAGTACATCAGTTAGAAACTGGCCTTGTACTCAATAATATAGATGTCGTCTGCTTAACAGAAACTTAGGGCAAATGATAATAATATTGATACGTTTCAAATTGAAAAATATAAAACCGTTAGTTATTCTGATAGAAAAACGGCCATCAGGGGCGGGTCATTAATTTTAATCAGGGAAGGACTAAAGGCAAAAAATAGAGTGGACATAGTCAGAATGTCACAAGAGAAGAATGCAGAGCTTAGTTGTGTTGAGATGAAAAAGGTTGTAATTCTCTGTGTATACAGTGGTAATTTACCGTGTGGTAATTTGGACGTATTTATTAATCTGTTAGAAAGTACTTTCTAAGATAATGACAAAAAATGACAAGTATATCATAGTGTGTGGCGATTTTAATATTAATTTTTGTGAACCTTGAAAAGAGTTAGACAGATTATTGGACTTAATGAAATGTTATAGGTATAATGAAACAATGTATTTTCAAGCCCACTAGAGCAACCGAATTGTCATCAACATGTATTGATAATATATTTGCGAATCTTGATGTTGAAGAAATAAACAGTATAATCCTGGTAAAATCTGACCACTTTGGTCAAGCAATAAACGTCCCCCTGTTGAGGAAGAACGAATGTGAGAAGGGAGGAAAAGGGGATAAATTTAGCTATAGGAGATATTTCCATGCGGATAATGTTAGACAGTTTACAGAGTCTACGCGCGGGGCTGAGGATCGGTATCGGGGAGAAAATGCTGAGAAGGCATTCCATAACTTTTTTACCGAAATTATACAAAGCCTGGATAGGTATATTCCAGTGAGAAAGGTGAAGTGTAAAACTGAGGGATCATTCGCGTGCTGGGCAACTCCTGGTATACTGGTCTCCCGAGAGCGCCTTTTTAGACTCTACGAACTGAGGTGTGGTAGTTCACAGGGTACGAAGTCATTTGTATCAACTTACAGTGGGGTGTTCAAGCGGGTTTGTGACGAAGCCAAGAAGATATACAATAGAAATAAAATTGAAACATCAAATAATGTAATAAAAACAACTTGGAATATAATAAAGACTGAAACTGGAAAATCTTGTACTGATAATGATGTTAGTTTAGGTGATGATGATGTCGAACGTAAGATACAAGTGGATAAATTTAACAGCTACTTTGCAAATATTGCAGAACTTCTTACGAAAAATCTCAACGCGTGTGAGGAAAGTGCTGAAAAGCACTTTATCCTAACGAAACGGAATGAGGGTTTGTTTGAATTTGAGCCAATAAACTCGGATGATATCATCAAAGTATGTAAGGATATTAAACAAAAAGATTCGATTGACCTGTGGCATATCTCAACCAAATTTCTAAATCTTATTATAGCTGATATAGTGATGCCATTATCAATAATTATAAATAAATGTTTAAAAGAAGGAGTTTTTCCTAGTGCATTGAAAAAAGCAAAAATTATACCTATCTTCAAGAAAGGAGATAAATGTGATCCTGGTAATTACAGGCCTATTTCGATTCTCCCCGTATTGAATAAGATGTTGGAAAAGATTGTTGCAGAACAGTTGACGTACTTTTTAGATAAATTTAAGATACTACATGCGCAACAGTTTGGCTTCCAGAAACAAAAAAGTACGACCAATGCGATCGCTCATATGGTTGAAAGTGTACTGATGGCCTTCGAGGATAAAAGTGATACCTACGGAATCTTTTGTGACCTTTCGAAGGCGTTTGACTGCGTCAAACATAATATTCTGTTGAAAATGCTCGATCATTATGGTATCAGAAATGTCCCACAATTTTTTTTTATGTCCTATTTAAGCAACCGGCAGCAAATTGTAGACATTAATGGCATTAAATCATCGACAGCACTCGTTAAGTTCGGTGTCCCCCAGGGCTCCATCCTGGGTCCATTGCTCTTCTTAGTTTATGTTAACGGTTTGCCGTTTTCCTTAAACCGGAATGACACAATTGTAATGTTTGCCGATGATACTTCTTTATTGGTAAAATATTCTATAGATAAACTCACCACAAAGAACAAAATCTTAAAGTTACTGGTTGGGGTGAGTCAATGGTTTGACGACAATAATCTTTTATTAAATTTGACGAAAACCAGCGCGATGCACTTCTCTCTGAAACGATCGCGGGAATCAGATGTGATAGTCCATACCCTTGCCGAGCGAGGAATCGACACAAACGCTACTTATAAATTTTTAGGGATAACTATAGACAGAACCCTGCAGTGGAGTTCCCACATAGAAAGTATCTCGCCTAAGCTTTATTCAACGGTATACGCAATAAAAAAAATTGAAAATATATGTGGAACAAGTACAGCAAGATCTGTGTATTTTGCGTACTTTCAAAGTATTTTAGCATATGGCATACTATTCTGGGGCAGAAGCGCGGAGATAAATCGTGTATTTGTTATGCAGAAACGAGCTATAAGAGCCATAGACGGACTAAAGCCTCGTGACTCATGTAGGGACGCGTTTAGAAAGCATGGTATTCTCACGTTGAGCGGACTCTTTATATATGAGTGCCTTCTTTACGCTCACAAGAATATTCACAACACTCCCTTGAACCAAGACTTCCACAACTATAACACCAGGAAGAAAAATGAGATCAGACCAATCAATCATAGACTGGCTAAGGTGGACAAAAGTTTTGTCTGTCTCAGTGTCAGATTGTTTAATAAACTGAATGACAAATTAAAGTCAGATGACTTGGGGGTTTTTCGGAGAGGTGTGAAATCGTGTCTGGTCGATAAATCCTACTACACGGTTGACGAGATGCTAAGCGAGAATGACTCCTCGATAGCATCGTAACAACATTGTAAACATGTATATTTGACGTAATACCAGGGGAACCCTTTACATTCTCCTGGTATTGAAAAATATCTTTCATTGTGATTTTCTTGGATTCTTTGTAACTGTGGCCTGTTATTTTTTTTGTTACCTGATTGCATGTTTATTGTAAAGAAATTAATGAACCCAAGTAGTGTCTCGCAAGAGACCTAAGGGGGATGAAGTAAAATAAAAAATAAAAATAAAATATCTCATAAAGGAAAGCTGTTGATCTGCATAATGCATACTGTTATCATCTATTGGCATTAGAAAGTTCGATCGTGACTCGTTATTGTTTTTGGAACAATCCATGCGAAATATATTCATACTTACATTATTCGTCTGTAAGTCGATGGTTTCTATGACAATAATAATAGATCTCCACGGGAATACAACCATTGCTACGGGAAGAAATGTAAAAAAAAATCGCAGTTCTCAATTGGGACCCTTTGAAGGACAATACACCTGATTTACAGGACAATCAAACAAGATGACCTTTTTTCTATGCCTGGGATCCGACAGGTTTTGTTGCTTGTTACCTATACTTACTAGGTATGTATATATATTTGGAATTATTGTAATGTTAGAATCATGCTAAGCCATATTGTGTAATACACGTGTTTACATAACCGTAACTAAACGAATTTTATGAAGCGTATTATAATAACACGTTGGAAGAATATTTTCATACTTATTAGTTTTACTTAGTATTTTTGATCGATAGGAAAATTTTATTATTTGAGAGGAAGTCGGTAGTATTTCGTTATTGTGAGGGCAAAAGGGGTAGTTTACTTCATATATTCTAAATTCCCTTGACTTCCCAATTAAAGAAAAAACGAAATTAAATACTTACGTATATTGATTAAAGTAAGTATTCACATTTTCATTTCAATTAATTTAATACGCTTTTAATTTTATTTAACCGAATAAGTATGCAAAATTATGTAAATTAAGAATATTAAATGTTCACACAATAATATGTGTCTAGATATTATTTTGCTCTCAAAAATAACAAAGGCAGACAAAATTACATAAGCCGACAAACAAAATTAAGAACAAAATATCCAATAGGAACGTCTGTTTAAAATATACGAATATTTGCATTTATTGATTAAGCAACTTGGAATGTATTCTTAGGGGTATTTTGGGGTTTTGTTATTAGGAAACCACTGTATTAGGCCTGTTTCACATAAACGCGGTCCCATTCCTTTCGGGATAAGATTTCAGTTCTTTTCGGTCGCTGCCGACAGAAACAAACAAAAAGTTTAACATTTTTTTTCCTTACTTTGGAAAGGTTCTTCATCATATAATCATATCCAATTACTATCAAAACTCATATTATGTGCTTAAAAAAGTATGCATATACAATTATTTTTCAATGTAAGCTTATAATTGTTTGTCTGCAGCGACCGAAAATGTAATCGAACCGAATGTAGCCGCATATTTGGCAAATAGCCTTTATTCCGGAATAAAATTATCATAATAATAATTATAAATTTATGTAAATATGTTCCCAGTAGTAAATATTATTATTCGGACAAGATGATTTTATTAAGGAATGTAATTTAAATAGATAACGAAAATGAAATGTATTAATCTTGACAGCAGTGTTCTAATTATTATGAAATTTCGCTTCACCTTATAACTTGGTAGGGTAACCATCTGTTGTAACGTTCTTCTTAGGTACCTACTTGTTGTTTTAAATTCTGTTTCAATATACTTATCTTATAGGAAGCTAGAGAATTTCGAAATTTTGCGGAACAAAGACAATGCTGTAAAAAAGAATGTGCTCGAAATTTAAAAGTGACACAGTAGTTTATTCCAGATTAATTTACAACATAATCGGGATAAAAGTCTCTTTTTCTTATTAATTAAGATTTTCTAACAGAAGGCAGAGAAAAAAACCTGAAACGAACAACACTCTATTTTTTAATCGAATGAATGCGTATTGCAAAGCTATCTCTAGATTAAGAATATTCTGGAGTTAGCAGGCTAGAGCCGGTGTGTGGAGCCGACTTTTGGATTTGATTGCTTCGATCAGGCTAAAGGGTTGGTCTCGTGCGGGTCGGGTTTGCTGCGGATTTGTCTCCTCCGGGATGGCTTACGGTGTGCGGGGAGTCTTAAAGGGAGAATGTATGTATGTATGTTAGCAGGCTAGAAAGCGTAATGCTTTAAAAACATAGCAATTGTCCAACCGTGGTAGATTTCAGGCACATGTGGGTTGAAACGCCGAATTTACGACATAAGAAAGTCGCTAGATGTATTACCTGGATAGAAGAAAAAAAAGGAATTGTTTATTAACAAACTGTCATCGCTCCATCTAAACCTAAAGCTTGGCTTAAAAGTATGCTTTATATTTTTATACATTCAAATTATTTGCAAGAAACATAATAAGTTGGTTCCTCTTTGTAAAGGAATAATGATAGAACACCCTAACGTAAAATGTAATGTAAATTATACATCTTTTCTAAAACTTTCCTGAAACTTTTCTGACATGGATTTATAGTTTTAATGAAGCACATTCAAATAGGAGTTCGCGTGCTACGCACAGCCAAGCTTCTGCCACCGGTGAGATTCAGAGTCTGTGTGAGAAAAACTTTTATATAGATACCACCTCTCTTCTTAGCCAACCATCAGAATTCTGGCTATCACCGTGATTTTTCTTTTTAAACTATGAATTTTTGGAGCAAATGGCAGTTTTATACTTCCTGCGCACCTGTTCTAAAATATACTCATACAAAGCTGAAACCGTTTTATATTTGAACGCGCTGAAACAATCCATGGTATTTGAAAAAAAAATATGTTTGCATTTGATATCCATCTTCTTGGAAAAGGCTTCAGGCTGTTAAAATCATGTTACAACTCTTGAAACATTATTTATAAATAAATTACGAAAAATTACCACACGACGCGCAATCCATTTTTGTCCCTAGCGTTTATCACCATAGAGTGTCGAGACATGCGCATCTTGAATGTATCCATGTGTTGCTATGTAATTCACGCTCACATAAATAATTAAAAGTGTTCTTATTCAATATATGTGATTGAATAGGGTTATTTTTTTAAGATTGTGACCAAATTACGAAAGAAAAATGTTTTCCAGATCAACTGATTATAGTACCTATATCAAAGTTTACTTTATTTTATAAATAGATTCTCTTTGGTTCATAACTACACAATATGATCGTCTTCAGAATCAACTCTTTTAATCTTTAAAACACAAAAATGCTATATTCTCACATGGAAGACAACTTATTACATGAAAGTAAAATTATTTTGTTACTTCAAATCATTAATCCGTTTTTAGGTTTTTTCATATGAACCTTCTCATAAATCGTGTATCTAGTCCACGTCCCATTATTGCAGATGGGGATGCCGGTAGCATCGGAATCACCCGCTTTTCATTTTTGTTTTTGCATTGCAAATTTTAGGTTGAGACGGCATCGGCCTCGTTCATACAGTCATACTCGTATAAATCACATTTAACGGTCGGATTTTGAACGGAACAATCCATAGGTGGAACACATTTCAGTTAAAATCACCCGTAAATAGATATTAGAGGACTAGTTTTTGAGAGACGCCCGTAGGCCCACTTATGTTTTTTTTTTTGCAAACTTTACTTTCGTATCGCTGAATTCGCATGTGAGTCTTTATAGAACTTGTTTGACTGACCTCTTTATTGCATATTAAAAAAAAACAATTTAAACATTATATTACAAACTTAGCATTCGAATGGCTTTGAGCATGTGGGTGTTTAATTCTTTGATTGACTACTTTTCATTGCAAATATTGCATTCGTATGGCTTTTTTTCCGCTATAAAGTCGCGCGTGTGTATTTAAATTTCCTGATTTGATAAACTTTTTCGTATCGCTGAATTCGCATGTGAGTCTGAAAAACTCACGGCTCAAACTTAGCATTACAGTATGTCATTGTGTTTGTTTAAATTATTTAATTGAATAAACTTTTTATTACAAATATTGCATTCGTTTGGCTTTTCTCAGCCATGAATTTGTATGTGAGTCTTTAATTAAGAAACCCGAGTAAGTATGTAAAATTGTTTTTCTACACATCAAAACCTTCAAAAAAAGTGCTCAGCCACCAGTCATATGTTACTGTCAGCCACATTAGTAGAACAAAATTTGTCTTTAGTTGAGAGTAGCGCCATCTACTGATAAACGCAGGAACTGAAAGCGTTAATGACATCAGTCAATCAGTCAGTGCGTCAGTGACAGAAACTATTATATATTATAAGATTAGAGAATGAACCAAAAATTAAAAACAAAACAACGCCAACCTACATACCTGTTAAAGATACCCAAAATAATATTATTTCAACACGAACATAATGACATAAAGCATCCTGATGGATGAATTGCTGAAAAAAAAATAAAAAAAAACACGTACAAAACATTTGGATATTATATCTTCAATCGAATGAAAGAGCTTACCTGAGACGGCTTTCGTACGTTCAGTATATTGAAGGTTGTCTATTCGAATCCCACTGCCGACCGTATCCACTTTCAAAACACAAGCTTTGCTTTATGTGAAAGATGTCGAAAGTGTATTTTGTTCACTTTAGGTGAGCCCAGATTCATTAATAAAAAATGAGCTATAATGCCGACACAAAATGAACAAATGGGTTATGTTTGTAGTGATTGAATATACGAAAAAATGTACAATCTTTCGTTAATCTTAGTTTTTGTTCTAAGTGTTTGATAGAACACGAAAAAAATACACACCTTTACGAATATTTTTGCGCAATTTTCAAAAGCAAATAAACCTTCCTTGTTATCAAAACTTCAGTATAGACCTTATATGAATGACTGCTTTCAAATTTAATGATATTATACAAAAAATAACAAACAAATATAATTGAAACTTCATTTTTTCATAATTCCAATGAATTTCGCCAGTGTTGTTTTATTAAATCGTTACAACCGCGTTCGTTCCAGTTATTTATCTATTTAACTATCCTGATATTGTTGATCTAACTGATAATCATTGTAGTCACAGATGCGATAAGCAGGTGAAGGGACCCGCACTACGAAGGCGGAACGACCTCGTGAAGTATTTCGGTATCAACTGGATTCAGAAAGCCCAAAATCTAGAGATGGAGGAGGTCTTTGTCCCGGAGTGAACGTAAATAAGCTGAAAAAAAAAAGAAATAATAATTTATTATGGATTCATGACCGAAATCAGCCGATCTAGGTAAGAAAAAATAATGTAAAATTAAAAATAAATATGAGCTTTTACATTCATATTTGAGTGAAAAAAGTTTATAGTTTTCTAAAACAATACAACGAAACGTCACTGATTAAAATAAGGATGCATCTTGACGTATTTGGTAATAGTATATCCGCCTCCAGGTACCAAAAGGATGTTTCATATTTCGGATTATTTCAATATATTAATACAACCGCCCCGTCCGTTCTCTTTTATACGTGGAAGCCACATAACGGAATCTGCATATTTTGCATTATATCACGATACAGAGAGGAATATTATGTTTGCAGATATGTTATCGCAACTTACGGGCACAGCGCTGCGATTTAAAAGAAAACATATTGTTGTTTGACTACATACAAAATTGTATATACGACGCTGTTTAATAGTTTGCATGTTTTGAAAAGAAAACACCCATAAAACAAATACCGTGATTATTTTTTAAATATCCAAACAGCTTTTAGTACCTACCTTTGTATAAAATTTACTTGATTGCTTTTCAATTTTTATCTCTAATGTGAGCACCTGTGTATGCATTTTTATAGCTATTTGTATTATTTGTGTATATCAGGGAGATTCTAATGTACTTATCTCAAATAAATTAAGAAACCTTAACAAACATCCTTCTTTCTCTCTCTATCTTATCGCTTTCTTCTTTCCTGCAGGTCATGTCCACCCTGATGCCCTGCTACCGTCTCTCAAACCAACTCCCACCAATCCGTCCTGTCCTCACCTCATTATCATGATCATTGGGAAACCGGTGATCATATTAGTCTTGTTAGCCTAAGGGCAAGACATCACTCTCTTGGCTGTTGACGCTCTACCTTTCCGATAACGGTCAGTTATTTTGAGATTATCAGCAAGCTCCCTCCTATAGCTATATGGCCAAAGTATCGAAGAATGGTCTAGTAACATATGTTTGATAGTCTTGCCTTTATTCCCAGTTGTTTGAGAATAGTGCGCTCTTGAAACAAACACTTTTGTCAAAAACTACAAACAACCTAAAAATTTTCAGTGAGTGATCCACTATGACTGCGACATCCTACAAATCTTAGCATTGGCCTCAAGTTTGATATCCGATTTTGTGTAGTCACACACATAGGTTTGCAGTTCTTGTCCTTTTTTCTTTTTCATACTTGTACTTAATAAACACTCACGATTTTATTAGTGGAAGTGCAAATCGGAAAAATTAACTTCATGGCTAAAGTGGCAAATGTGAAATAGGTTATATCATTGAAACTTTAACAATAAAATAAATGTGGGCATAACTAGTTAGATAATGTCATACTGATTTACAAGATACAAGGTGTAATACTTCTGAATTCTGCGTTTAACGAAGTTAGTAATTTAGCAGTTCAATCGCCGACCTTCGTTCGGCAGGTCGTTGCATCGATCCCGGTTCCGATCATCTACCTCTTTCACAATGCAAGTTTTACATTATGTGACAGATGTAAAAAGTAAATTTACGTTCACTTGAGGTGGGCAGAGATTCATACCCATTCATGGCTAAGCAAAAACAGTAGTCAAGTGAGCTAATGTGTCTAACAGTACCTTCCTGAAAACGATTTTCCTTCTGAGCCATCAAGGAGCGGTTTTTACCAATACTATCTTGGCCAGCATGTAGCTAACGGAAACATAATATTGTGACCCAGGTAAAAGCAAAAGATGTTGCTGGTAGCCCAGGAGCTTTTTCGGCGACTTTCACAGGTTTCTTTTAATTGATTCTATTCCTCTTTCAGTACGGAAGTTTTTCCTAGTTTGTATCATTTCAAAACTGTAGATGTGTTCAATCTGAGTGAGCCAAGATTCAGTCAAAAAATATATATTTTTTTTACTATCTTTGAAATTTGCAACAATTTATTATTACAAAATTTAGTACTAGCAGGCGGAGTTATGTTGGTAGTTATAAATAGGTACACACACCACTCTCGATTTCAAAAAATAAATTTATTTTTTTATAGACCTACTCGATTATTTTTTCCGAAATCACCCTGTTGTGTTTTGCTGTATTGCTCCACGTCTTGATCCAATTAATATAATTTGCATGAAAAGCTTCCAATGGATTAGGAAGAGCAGTCCTGGCGATAATATTGCGCAATATGATACAGCGGGGAGCCGTGTCTTGTTGCAATAATTAACAACAGAAAGATAACTACGAGGACACGTATTAGCAGAATGTTTGCTGCTCTTGCCATGAACATCCCGACCACCTCCCTGCCTACCCCCACAGCGATGGATTCAACACAAATTAAAATATTCCATGAATTGCTCTCCATCTAGAGAGCCAAGGAATTATATTTCATACGATTCCGATTCATTAAAATAATCATTTCGATGAGAACGAAATAAAAACGTTTTCAGACTGTGAAATAATTATCAATAGATTTTCACATTGCAATCAATTATTCTAACCCGCAAAAAATCTCATCCATAAATTATTGTTCAGAAACCGTCTGAAAAAAATAATAGTATGGATTTTCTTTCTGATTGATAAATTTTAATGGTACCTACTCAGTTACCTACCCATGTTCTTGTTGGATTAAAAATTTATTTTTTGTTTTAATTAATTGTAGTAAATTTTATGGGTCTCTAATTAGTCTTTATTCTACATGCCGTTGGACTTAAAATACGACTTATGTAAAAAGTTCTGAATAATTTGGTGAAAATTTTACTGAGTTCTAATTAAGCATACATTAAAATTTACAAAATCTTATTTTACATACAAGCAACTCATTACATATTTAAGTAAATATAACGGTTGCGAATATTAACGCGACCTCCATCACTATACCATTTAGGTACTTATATAAGTAAAGGTTTGTGATCCTCTCAAAATGTATTATCAAGCAACGAATGTTCGAGGGTATTACAGGATATCAATTTAACGCTAACCCTGTTAAAATAATTGATAGTCAATTAAATTTTATTTGAAATAGGTAGCAGTAGATAGTTTGTTGAAAACTAGCACTTCTAACTTCGTAGATGGCACTTAGAAAATAATATTTTTACAGAGTTATTCTCTTCTAAGAACGACGCCTATCTGTACCCCTCCTCTTTGGTGATCTAACTGTGCGCCTTCTGCCATGGAGTTAGCTATTCAATGCCTTGTGAAGCAATTTGGATGAAGCCTTCTTCCTATAATATGTATGCTCCAGACCTTTTTTGTGGCTTTCCCCGTTATACTGTATCCTTTACCTTCAATATTTCCATTCACTCTAATATTCATTAAAAATAAAATCGAAAGAGTCTTGTATAGTTCTATCACAAAATGTATAATTCAAAGATGAACTGATCTTCGGAGACTGTCGTCTCCAATGTCTTGAACATTTGATAATGGAGACGGTAGTCTCCGAAAACCGGTTCATGCCGTATAAACAATAAATTTTGTGATAGAACTATACAAGACTCTTTCTTTTTATTTTGAAATGGACTATCACCAAGCACCTTCTGCCCAAAACATCGAAGATCTTAATATTTCTTCCTTACCTTATCTCTGATATTCGGCTATGCTAATATTCCTTAGGTACTTTATCTCTGATATTCGGCTATGAGTTTTGGTTAGTGAAAGTGTATTTTTGTTGCATCAGTATCGACCTTAGACTCAATCCAAAAAAATAATCAAACTAAAGAAGCTACTTGAAAGGTATTTTAAAAAATCGATCATCATAAGACTCATTGATGCAAAAGAACAATGAGACTTAAGACGTTTGATCAAGCGCATACAATACACTCTATGCCACTTAATGAAGACTTATAGGTGGAAGAAGTCTCAATTAATAGCGAGTTCACAGCTGTGACAATAGCACAAGATTTTTTATGGACTTCATTTTGTAACACTTAATGTTACAAAATGAAGTAACAATTTTGTAACTTCAATTTAATTAAATTAACTGTGCAGAAATTGATAGAAAAAAGTCGAAAAAGTGATGTAAGGTTATCATTACCCATAAACAAATATATATCCTATATGATTCGTTTACACAAAACAAACTACGACAAATTATTTTTTGGTACACCCCTTAATATGTGAACTCAATATGCAGGCCAACCCAAACAAACCCAGTCGCCATCACAAGGAGTGGTTTCCGTTAAGATAAAACCCACTTCCCGTTAAATGTCATGTCCTCGGAAGTAGATCTCAACATCCGGTAATATATGCTTGTTGTAATAATAATATAGGGCAGAAATAAAAACAATACTTTATATGTTTTAAAAAAATATATTCACAAAAAATATTACTACCATAAATAAAACAAAAAAAAACAAGATGAATGAATGTCTTTTGAACTTCTACGATAAAATTGTTTTGTCTGCACGCCCTTACAGCAGTATTTCCATACGCACTGACATATTTATTTATACATGTTAGCGTTTTACAGTTTTATTATATCCATTTTGCTTTTCACTTTATTGACAACAAATAAATACATGAAGTATTCAAAAATACTCGCAAATAAGTTCGTAATATAAAAATACTATAAATCTTTAAGTTGTGTAGTAAATCATAGTGTTTCTGACCAATAACACTTAACAGTGAAGGTCATAATAAAAAAAAAAAGTTATGTAGTAATAAAAAGTTATAAAAAAGTAAGAACAATTTCAAAAAGGATATCGGTAGTGAGAAACAAGTGTACCAACGCTCCATTTAGTGAAAGAAAATTGAAATAATTATTTGTTGGCGAAATCCGGAGCAATGTCTAAGGTATTGGTAGGAAAAAACGCCTGACACGTACATAAGTGTGCGTTTACACCCTTTTAATTCTTTTAATTCACTCTTAGGGTGCATTTAAACCAAACAAACATAGTACCACAGCTGGAAGTAGAGTATACTTTTTTAATCGTTGATATGTTGATATTGGACACCATGGAAATGACAACTAATATATTGTGCGATGACTGTTCTTTCTCGTCGTTATTTCCTTGGTGACCATATTAAAGATAAGGAAAATAAAATCTGTTTTACACATAGAATAAAAATTGAAAGGACGTGTTACACAAAGATTATTAATATTCTCATCCAAAAAAACATGGTTGAAAGATAAAAGATGATAGGATCAAGATTGACGTTCGACATTCGGTAACATTCCAAATTCTGGGATGAAATTGTCCTTACAATGATCTTCTCAACGTTGCAATCTTAAATCAAATATTCTTGCTCCTAAACCGTTCAAAAAGTTGAAGCTTGAGTTAAAATAATCAGAGACCATTATTGCAATCCATGACGGAGTCATAAACTGCCGCCTTAAAGTTGTATCAAAACCTTAAGGTTAGATAATATGAGAGTAAGCAAGCTAAGAGAAAGAAGATTTTTCCATCCTTTAACGCCTACTCAGTGGATTATATAATTTCAATATTTTACCTTCGCTTATTCTTCATAAAACTTCTCTAACGGGTTTTTAATACGCTCCCCTCTAATTTAATTTAATTTGATTTAATAATTAATGTTTGCTCCATAGATTTCCTTTTAGAAACCATCTATTAATACCTTTATTTTCCCGCTGAAATAACTTAGGTATCTGTAAGCCTTGAAATTTTAAGTGGTAAGAGGTCTCTCGTGTTTGATTTTCCAGCGCCCCTTTTCGGCTAAAATTCTCAAATATTTTATGCAATTGTAAACTCGTTTTCAATCAACATTCAATATTTCATTTTCCCAACCCTAACGAATTTCTGTAAAGGTTAATATTGGGAGATCATTTTTTATGAAAATTGTTAGATGTACTGAAATATTTCAATATTCTCAGTAGGAATTAATTATTATCTTTTCATGTTTTCAGCTGTGCGATTCCCGAAAGTGGAATTGGAGATAAAGTTTGCATCTCTGGACACAATGACATACGTAAAGATAAATCTTCTATAATCGTTCCAAATTATCGTAAAGATTATAATAATAATAGGTATATCGGTCGTTTGACACTAACTTGCAAATTTTTCTGAACGATTTCTCGTAACGAAATTATCGTTCAGTTAATTTAGTACGTACATAATATGTGATGGACGAAAGATCCTGCAAGGAGTGTTGGAGCCAAATGCCTTTATCTTCTTTTTTTACTGGCTATCACCCGAAAAGAGTGTTCCAGCCATGCCTTACATTATCTTCTTCTTTTTTTCTGGCTGTCACCCGAAAAGAGCGTTCCAGCCAAATGTCTTTTTCTTCTTCTTTTTTTTGGCCGTCACCCGCAAGGAGTATTGCAGCCAAATGTCTTTTTCTTCTTCCTTTTTTCTGGCTGTCACCTGCAAGGAGTGTTGCAGCCAAATGCCTTTTTCTTCTTCTTTTTTTTCTGGCTATCACCCGAAAAGAGTTTTCCACCCATGCCTTACATTATCTTCTTCTTTTTTTCTGGCTGTCACCCGAAAAGAGCGTTCCAGCCAAATGTCTTTTTCTTCTTCTTTTTTTTGGCTGTCACCCGCAAGGAGTATTGCAACCAAATGTCTTTTTCTTCTTCCTTTTTTCTGGCTGTCACCTGCAAGGAGTGTTGCAGCCAAATGCCTTTTTCTTCTTCTTTTTTTTCTGGCTGTCACCCGCAAGGAGTGTTACAGCCAAATGTCTTTTTCTTCTTCCTTTTTCTAGCTGTCACCCGCAAGGGGTGTTGCAGCCAAATGTCCTTTTCTTCTTCTTTTTTTCTGGCTGTCACCCGAAAAGAGCGTTCCAGCCAAATGTCTTTTTCTTCTTCATTTTTTTGGCTGTTACCCGCAAGGAGTGTTGCAGCCAAATGTCTTTTTCTTCTTCCTTTTTTCTGGCTGTCACCCGCTAGGAGTATTGTAGCCAAATGTCTTTTTTTTTCTTTTTTTGCTGGCTGTCACTCCAACAGAGTGTTCCAGCCATGCCTTATATTATCTTCTTCTTTTTTTCTGGCTGTCACCCGAAAAGAGCGTTCCAGCCAAATGTCTTTTTCTTCTTCTTTTTTTTGGCTGTCACCCGCAAGGAGTATTGCAACCAAATGTCTTTTTCTTCTTCCTTTTTTCTGGCTGTCACCTGCAAGGAGTGTTGCAGCCAAATGCCTTTTTCTTCTTCTTTTTTTTCTGGCTGTCACCCGCAAGGAGTGTTGCAGCCAAATGTCTTTTTCTTCTTCCTTTTTCTAGCTGTCACCCGCAAGGGGTGTTGCAGCCAAATGTCCTTTTCTTCTTCTTTTTTTCTGGCTGTCACCCGAAAAGAGCGTTCCAGCCAAATGTCTTTTTCTTCTTCATTTTTTTGGCTGTTACCCGCAAGGAGTGTTGCAGCCAAATGCCTTTTTCTTCTTCTTTTTTTTCTGGCTGTCACCCGCAAGGAGTGTTGCAGCCAAATGTCTTTTTCTTCTTCCTTTTTCTAGCTGTCACCCGCAAGGGGTGTTGCAGCCAAATGTCCTTTTCTTCTTCTTTTTTTCTGGCTGTCACCCGAAAAGAGCGTTCCAGCCAAATGTCTTTTTCTTCTTCATTTTTTTGGCTGTTACCCGCAAGGAGTGTTGCAGCCAAATGTCTTTTTCTTCTTCCTTTTTTCTGGCTGTCACCCGCTAGGAGTATTGTAGCCAAATGTCTTTTTTTTCTTTTTTTGCTGGCTGTCACTCCAACAGAGTGTTCCAGCCATGCCTTATATTATCTTCTTCTTTTTTTCTGGCTGTCACCCGAAAAGAGCGTTCCAACCAAATGTCTTTTTCTTATTCTTTTTTTTGGCTGTCACCCGCAAGCAGTGTTGCAGCCAAATGTCTTTTTCTTCTTCCTTTTTTCTGGCTGTCACCCGCTAGGAGTATTGCAGCCAAATGTCTTTTTTTCTTCTTTTTTTGCTGGCGTTCACCCGCAAGGAGTGTTGCAGCCATTACATTACAAATCTTCCACTTTTTTCTGGCTGTCACCTGCAAGGAGTGTTGCAGCCAAATGTCTTTTTCTTCTTCTTTTTTTCTGGCTGTCACCCGAAAAGAGCGTTCCAGCCAAATATCTTTTTCTTCTTCTTTTTTTCTGACTGTCACCCGAACAGAGTGTTAGAGCCAACTACCTCTTTTTTCTTCTTTTTTTTCTAGCTGTCACCCGCAAGGGGTGTTGCAGCCAAATACCTCTTTGTTTTTCTTTTTTTTTCTGGCTGTCACCCGCAAGGGGTGTTGCAGCCAAATGTCTTTTTCTTCTTGTTTTTTTCTGGCTGTCACCCGAACAGAGTGTTAGAGCCAAATACCTCTTTTTTTTTCTTTTTTTTTCTGGCTGTCACCCGCAAGGGGTGTTGCAGCCAAATGTCTTTTTCTTCTTGTTTTTTTCTGGCTGTCACCCGAACAGAGTGTTAGAGCCAAATACCTCTTTTTTCTTCTTTTTTTTCTAGCTGTCACCCGCAAGGGGTGTTGCAGCCAAATGTCTTTTTCTTCTTCTTTTTTCTGGCTGTCACCCACAAGGAGTGTTGCAGCCATATGCCTTTATCTTCTTCTTTTTTCTGGCTGTCACCAGAACAGAGTGTTGCAGCCAAATACATCTATTTCCTGAAAAAGGGTCACAAGAATCTAGACATAATTAAAACGTTGTGTACCAACAGAGCCAATAGGTAATAAATATGAGACATTAAGTCATATCCTGGCGCCAAATACATGACAGCAGTCGCAGTCTTTAAATTTAGTTGCTCTCTTGTTCTCAATAATTTCCAACTTTTATCTCTATATTTCATTAATTATTATCATTAAATATCTATTTGTTGCATACATGAGATTTTTCGACATGTTGAACATGTCGAGAATTCTCATGATTAGGAGTTTCGGAGACTCGAACATTACCACCTAATGGCGAACGTTGTTTAGTATAGTGATCACACTAAGCCAGCCTTGGAAACAACAGTAGAAGACGGTCGTAAGCCCGTGGTGGTTTGTTCCATTCAAAAATCGAACATCAGTAATGAATTTTTAGAGTCATTAGTTGTTAGATAATTCTTTAATAAATACCTATGTTATAAATAGCTTATAGCGCAGTGAAGATCTCTTGTAGCCTCCCACAGCTCCTTTATGGGCTCAAAAAAGGAAAAATTGAATTATTATTGTATAATTTTACACTGTGAAGCGCTTCTTATACCTATTGCAACTAATGAACTCGACTAAAATTATCAAACACATTAAGCCTACTTATCCGCTGGAGTAAATTTTGAATATCCAGACACCTTTATATTAAAGTAGTGTGAACGAGGCTTTAGATCTCAACACAATGATAATGTTACATATAATTTCCAAAAAATCAAATACCTAGACATTCACAAAACGTGTCAGAACGCCTTAACCTGTGTGGTAGGTACTACTCGTATTATGGTCGACCGGAGTCGGGCTTACTGCGCCAAGGACTCTGACCTATCTACGTTTCCACCTTTTTGACAGTTGTCTTTTAACCATGTCTTTTAACCAACCATTTCGTTGTTTTGAGGATTTTTTGTTTTAAAACCCCTCCTCACTTCTCACTAATGAACTGTACTCGAAATTTAGTGTGAACGATTTTTGGTCATGTGATTTAGCTATTAAATCACTCGCTACATGCAAGGGTAGGTACTCGATGTCGTCGTGGTGTCGAGATTTGCAAGGAATCATTGCGACCAAAAATGACGGGATTTACTTATTTTGGTACAAATTATTTTATGAATAATAAAAATAATACAACTACTCAAACAACATCCATGAAACTACATGACGTATAAATATAGCTATAGATATGTAGTAAACAAGATACTTGAACACCTTTCCCTAACAACTCATACTCTGAGCATGAAAGCAGTGTTGTTACAGGAATTCATCTAGCCAAAAATCTGTGGAAAGTACAATTGATTTAAAAAAATCTGCAATAGATCTACGACTTTCGGCAGTAAGTAAATAATATTACTGTTCAAAAGTGAAACAATTACAAAAAAAACATTGATTTATCTAAGCATATAAATACAGATAGTTAAAAATTCAATATGAAGAAAATGTAACTATTTATGACCCTGTTGTAGAATAGTGAGATAAAAAGCGACTATGATGAGAACATGTTGGCTGAATGGGTCAAGAAAGACTGAAAAAGTGATGCACAGAGGAAATAGAATGGATAGAAGAAAATAGAAATATGTATACAATCATAAATCTGCCTATAGATAAAATTGTTCATAGGACCCTATGACCTAGACACTCTCACTAGACCACATTAAAACTGTCATCATATTGAGTATAGTCTTATTAACTCGAGTTTTTAGAAACTAAAATAATAATATGTTGAAAAAAAACCTCAATTGGTAGGTACAAAAAAAAAATGAAATATTACCTAAATCTGAAATTTTTTTCATTCTGTTGATTTGAAAACAATAATATTCGTATCTACGTTTTAAATGCTGTGATGCTAACTGGTTTTAAATTTACTATTTTTTAATATTCATTTTACACTGAAAAATTCACTCAATATCAAACCAAACCAAATTAAATTTGATTGGAAATCGTATTGCATAATCTGATTTATATATGACGGGTTGTGAAGTTTATTATATTGATTGCGTTTTATTCCACCGTTAAAATGTTTAAGCACTCGAGCCGCATATATGAAGTCAATTATATTATGAAAACATCGTTATTTCTTTATATTATTTATTCTAGCGTCATTTATAAAATTAATTAATTAATTAATTAAAATTTTATTATTATCGACGAGGCATCATCAATCCAGATAAACATTCGATTGTACATATAATTAGGTTTTTCAGTATTACAAAGCATAAGAAATAAAAGAACAATAAAAACACATATATCCATAAATAAATTTATACATATTTTTTTATATATATTTTACCCCCAAAATTGAGCAGAGCTCGGGGTTTGGGGGATAATTACATTCATTATTATGTTATGGTGTTTGTTCATGAAACTTGCATATTTTCTTTAAAGGCAAATCTACAACAATTATTCATAGTTGAATAATTAAACTTCTCAACTTTCAATCCGTGAAATCGATGCTACGTTCTCGAAAAATCTAAATGTTATATTTTGTTGTCTTTTGTAGCTTCTCCCGTGTATTTCTACGTTAGCTTTTAAGAAAGATGGAGCTTTTATTCTAAGCTACATAGTTAGTAGGGGCTATTAGATCATTTTAGGCTAGCATCCTGCAGGTACATGATAACTGCTTTTTATTGTTTTGGATTCTTGGGTCCTCTTTAGGACAATATCTAAACAAATAGCCAACTTTTTTTATCTTTGCTAATATAAAACTAAGTGTGTTCATTTTTTATGGTTTATTTTGACCACTACATGCACACGACGGTCTACTGCTTCTACATATTTCAAAAGCAGGCTAAGTGTGATCACTGATCACGTGTACATCTGCCATTAGTTGGTCGAATTTCATATCACCGACCAATTATGAATCTCTTCAAATGTTCAAAAATTCCATGCCTCCGATAGGATACGAATAAATCCAAAGTGGAAAAAAGTGATCGCACTAAGCAAGCCATTGAAACAGCAGAACCCAAATGGAGAATGGTTTTTAATAATAATCACCGTAATGTATCCCTCTACAGACCGTAGAATGTAAAACGAAATGGGTAGTAGATAAATATGCGGTGCGCGGTGGTTGAATTGAACTGGTTTAATGGTTTAAATTAGGAATAGAAGAGCATGTATGCGGAATGTTATGCGTTTGGAAGAAGCGAAAGAGGTTTGTTTGAATAGGAAAGAATGGAAGTCCGTACCCTCTGCCTCCCGCCTTCGGGAAACGGCGTGATGGGTAAAAAAAATATCAAGCAAATAGGGAGTGAAAGCGTCCATTATAGGAGTATTTTCATATAGCTCTTTGAGCATTGGGAATAAGTTGTGCAACAGAACCGTAACCAATAGCGCCGCCACTGAAGAAATTGCCATTGTCCACTGTGTTTTGCACGAATTTCTGTTCATGAGGGGAGTTCATTGTTGGTGAACTATTGTAATTTTAATACGTTCCATCTGAGAAGGTACATTCAACTTGAAATATTACAGGGTCGGCTAGTGTTATATGAAATAATTTAAATTCATTGAGTTACAACAATGGTAGGTATAAAATATTATTAGGTGCTTACGTACAACAGAGCCCTCACTAACGGTGAACTATTCATTCGGCGTGACCCCTGCCGACGTCCCTCGTCCAACCTTCCCTTCATTATTTTATTTAGGGTTGCTACCTACCCCTCTATCTTTTGTTTCTCGCAAATTCAAACTACCAAATTATTTTTTGGAATTTGAAGGAAATAAATTTATAGAAGCAGCCTGTTTAGAATTTGTCGATAATCTCTAATATAAATTAAAGTCGGGTTAGTGCGAACACTTATCACACGAGATTGACTCAACAGATTCTTCCGATGTGCGATTTATTGAATTCTTCTCCACTTCGGATAACAGAATAACTAATGAAAAGTTGAAAAATGTATAGTAATTATATAAAATATAATATAAAGTTAGTATGGAGCGAATTTCATGCGACGCCATCTTTGAAAAAATCTAACAACAAAATTATTGTCTTCTGCACCTCCGCCCTCCCATTCCACCATACGTAATTGCCACTCTTGCAGTAGCCCATTTCACTTACCTACACCATCGCTTCGGGCGTTTTAAAAATGTTTCATACAAAGTCAACCTAATTGCGCGCATATTATATTCTCGTGTTGATCCCGTCTGAGCTTTTATGAAATATGGACGTTTAAGAGATAATATTTTAATGTTATTATATAATTCGTTTATTTTTGTTTCTGGAGGCGCAGTGCACAGGACAACATCTGTCGGGAAAGCTAGTTCATCATAAAATAATGTCAAAATTCTACTAGTTTTAAATTTTACCGAATAGTATAAGTGCTCTTTTTTACCTACACATTGAACTCCCCTCATAATATGGAGGACTTATGTTAATAATTTTCATTTCATGACAACATTTTTTCCTCTTGCACTTATAATGAATTCCCATAATATGGCAAAAAAATAAATATTCTATTACACAGTAATGCAATAAATGTTATTATTAATTACGTTGAAATTCTTTTTACATCTAAGACTAATTGTAAAGGGAGTATCCAACGTATAAAATTTCTCAGAAAACAGACCCAAAAGGTACCGAATATTTTAAACATAATATACAGAGTGGTTTCAATTTTATATCAGCAAAATTGGAAAATATTTATATCGGTAATGACAAAACATTTTTTAAATTATTGGAGAGAAAAATGACGAATTAATAATAATTATTATCTATATCTATACTAATATATAAATAGGATAGATTTGATTGTTTGTTTGCATTGAATAGGCTCCGAAACTACTGAACCGATTAGAAAAAAATTTTCACTTTTGGGAAGCTACACTATTCCCGGTGAACATAGGCTATATTGAATTTAAAAATATTTGGGTTCCTTACTTAAACTCCAATAATGTAACCCAAGGTGTAAAAAATTACCTAAAATAATATGTACATCGCGTGCGCTGTGAAAAATATTGATGATAGAATAAAATAATGTACCACGACTTTGTAGAAGACATAATTATCTACAAAAAGTGTCCCAACAGCATACGTCTAACTATTATAATAATTATGCCACAATAAGTGTTCATTTATTTAAAGAAAAAAAAATTGAAATGCGGCAGAGATAGAGGCGTCACTGGGGTATGAGCCGGTCGGGAGGGGACCATTAGAATGCTACATTATTACAAATTAACAGTCTATAAAATATTTTATCTATAAAGATCATGAAAAAACTGTTTTTTACCTATATACCCGTGCGAAGCTGGGACAGAGTGTTAGTATTCCATAAAGTAAAAATCAATCACAGTTTTGATGGTTTTATTTTTAATTATTCAATAAGTTAAAGAAATAGCCTTTTTTCATTTAGCAGAACACTCTGTGTTACTACTAATATTCATTAGAAGTTTTTAGGGGACGTTATAAATTTAATTATAACAAACACAATCTGAGCATCCAATTTGAATTTGGTCCAGTTACGTAGAGCTAATCACACATGACAAGTTTCCCAACAAAACCATCCCATATGGTCACCAATTTAAGGTATTTCTGACAATATTATTTCCTCTGTATAAAATACTTGAAGGTACCTTATAAGTTATAACATATTCTTTAATAAGGGTGTATACATTATGGGTTTATGAATATTAATATGAACCTTGTAAGTTCCTACATACATAGGCTTTCTGTCAAATAAGAAATAACGTCACACGGTAAAGAAGAATACCTAATCATCTATTTTTTTTTTATTTTATCGCAATGACGTAGGCTTTTGAATACCTGGCGAATCATTGTCTGCCTCTCAGGGCTAACAACCAGCACATCCTTTCTATTCCCGCACACGAAACAAATTTATTTTTTGCAGTTCAAGGTGCTTATTGCTGAAATTTTCTCCCGTCGAACCTTAGACTGACTCAAAGTCTAACGTCATTCAAGCGTGGTTCTAATTATTTTTCTTTTTATCATTGTTTCCTTTCTTTTATGGGAATTTGGATTAGTTGTTGTAAACATCCTCTCTGTATGTTGATATTTTTTAATGTGATGCAAGTTTTTTTCGTAATAATCAATTTACTTACAGTTTACTGTATTTGCTTTAGCATTAACAAATAAAAAAATGTATAAATAAAATAGTTTTTCAAAAAAAATACTAAGCTACCTACGTAAGAACTGAGCGATAATCATTAGATTAATTATAAAGTAAATACCATTAAAAATAGGTACCTAGTTGGTACTTCTTATTTTATATGGAAATCTTTTTTGATTTGTAAGAAAATTTAAAGGATCTTAAAGAAAAAATAACAACTGAATAATAATATTTGTTAAAAATCGAACATGAGTAATGAATTTTTAGAGTCGTTAGTTGTTATTTTTTTCTTTAAGATCTAGTCCTGAAAAGGTCACAAGAATCTAAACATGATTAGAATGTTGTGCACCAACAAAGCCAATAGGCAATAAATATGAGACAGTAACAAAAATGGATATAGTTATATCCTGGCGCCAAATATATGACGCAGTCTTTAAATTTGGTTGCTCTCTTGTTCTCAATAATTTCCAACTTTTCTTCTCTATTTTTCATTGATTATTAAATTTCTACTTGTTTCATACATGAGAGTTTTCGACATGTTGAACATGTTGAGAATTCTCATGATTAAGAGTTTCGGAGACAAACATTACCACCTAATGGCGAACGTTGTTAACGTAAAGTGATCACACTAAGCCAGCCTTCGAAATAACAGTAGAAGACGGTCGTAAGCCCGTAGTGGTTTGTTCCATTTAAAAATCGAACATTAGTAATGAATTTTTAGAGTCGTTAGTTGTTATTTTTTTCAATAATGTTTGTCTCCGAAGCTCCTAATAATTAGAATTCTCAACATGTTCAACATGTCGAAAAATCTCATGTATGCAACAAGTAGAAATATAATAATAAATGAAATTAATATAGAGGTAAAAGTTGGAAATTATTTAAAGGTTCGTCGGATGTTCTCAGCTCACCAAGTTCGGTCCAGATATAACAAGAGAATGTTGCTGTGGTAATTAATTTGTGGAGCTGAGTATTTTAACATTTCTTTTGTTTGATGACTAAAAACAAAGACTTCACAATAATGTACAGCGTCCTTAATTCAACTCGCAACAAACAATGGCTTTAATGCTCAAAAATGAAGGAAATAACCGCTTGCTCTGGACTCTCCCATTATTCTCCGTCAATGCTATTTTTTTAAATAACTCACTCATCTCTTGTGCTGTCCAATTTTTATCAGCTGTCATCATTTAATTAAAAAAATGTTTCGATCATTTTTATTATAAAATGAGTTTTCATGGTATTTGAGAGAAACTTGGTGCTGCCAAATAAATTGCGTCTTTGGAGCTCTGCAGTAAGGAATTCACTTGCTGTAGTGTCCTTCAATGCAGACGACTTGCGATTTTCGAGACACTAAAAGAGGAAAATAAATAAAATGGCCATTCAACCATTAATATATCGCTACATATTGGAGTGGCAAGATCTAAAGCCAAGACTCGTAAGATCCTTCGGGATAAGGCCGCTCTTTTATCAAATATAATTTGTTTAAATTTATTGATATTATTAATATTTTATCTTCAAACAAAAAGCTTATACGCAGTATTGTAAATTTTGTCAACAAATATAATAGTTCAATTCAAGAACAAAATAATTGTAAGAAAAGTTCCTATAGACTCGATTTATGTTCAGAAAGAGCTATTTTGTGAATAAATAAAATACATATAATTTAGTTTGTAATACAAGGCTCAGTTATAGGTAGTTTTTGTAAAAACAAACAAGTTTAAAATATATTAACGTACCAAGTCATGTAGTTTTCGTATGCTAAAATATTTTATGATGCAGTGTTTAAAGGTACAATAAATAGAAGATTTTCTATGTACACTCGCTGTCGGCAAGCTACACAACACACCTAATACAAATATATGTAACAAATTTGTACACACACAGATAGGTACCTAGAAAACTTGCGAACGGTGGATTTCGGAGAAACGAAGCGACAATTGCGGTGATTCCAGACCAAATCTCAACCCTTATCTATACTGTGCAGCTGAAGTACATCCTGCGGGTCAAATGGTAGCATTAACAACAACCATCATCTACTCTATTATTTCCTAGTTCTGTTCCCTCGCTTGTATTAAAGACGTTATCTCTATTCCTACAAAGTTATTTTTATAATATTAAACAACTCGTTAAACGATGTATAACCTACACCCTAAGCTTACCTAACTTATTCTTTTCCAGACGCTCACAATAAAAAGAACGAGTCTTCATTGTGACAGGTAGGAACTGTTTTTTTTATTACTCGGAATTTATCTCTATTTTCTCACCCTCTGATCTTATACGAATATTTCGAAACTAAAATGACTCACATCGGTTCAGCCGTTCTCGAGTTTTATGGAGACACACGCATATAAAATCATTTTTATGTAAGAGAAGATTTTTTTCTTTATCCTTTCCACGAGTAATCCACCCTCGAAAACCGGTTATCCTACTTTCGCCACCTTTGCCATAATATGGTCATTAGCAGCTATACATAAATTTAACTATATTTTGCAATCACTATCCAATGTGGTTTCAGATATAGTAATAATTGTGTGATATTTATTTAAAGGTGGCCATACTATGAAAATAATAAACAAAAAATCAACTAGAAGTCGAAGTTGAAGATATGAGAGAAGTTTCCGTAAAGATTATGTGGCAGACACTGGAAAAAATACTACTTTCTAATACTACAGAAAGCATACTTCTAAACACTGGAGAGATAGCTTGGCAGGGTGACAGCCGAGCCAAAATACAGAAGAAAAGCTGGCATTCGGCTTCTCGGAGAATACCGCAGCAAAAACAATAAACTTAATTTAAAAAAACGAGAATTTAGAATGTACAATAATTTCAGTATGAAAAAAGCGCATTCATGATATTCGTTATGGGACGTTTATTTCGAAAACAAATTTTTCAGCTAGTCATTACTCCTGCTCGCAGGGCTGCCAACTGTAGTGTTGCAATAATCAGTTGCTACATAATTTTAGTTGGAACTGTTATTATTATTAGTTAACACTTCGTTAGGTTTGCTAAACGCAACCTGACGAATTAATCCCAGTTTAATGCTATAATAATTGTTTAGGATTAGGTTTATCATGCCAGTTTGTTAAGTGTAGATACCATTATCTATTACTATAGGTAGTGTAAAAGTTGTTTTAAATAGAACTTTTTTTCCATGGTGGGCTAAGTTTGTTTACACATTTCTAAGATTCTCATTAAATTCCATACAGAATGTCCAGAAGTATCTTTTAATTGTTTTTTGCAATAACATTTTGACATCACTGTATATTTTGACGAAAGTTTAATTTTTAATTAGACACAAAACAAAACAAGATAAAGAAATTCAAATGAAATACATAATCCATTTGTTAATTTACAATTTATACTTTGACTAGTTTAGTAGGTGACAGTTGAAGTCGTTTTCGCCATTTCATTTCCTAAAATCAAATTTCCATCAGTTTATTCAGGTAGTTTTTAATATACATATGAGTAAGGTGGTATCCCTGCCTTATTAATCGTCTTGATCGCTTCCTTTATCCAGACGTAAGATGTACTTTCTTAGAGTTACAAAAACAAACAAAATTCGTTTCCATTCAGTTTGGTAATTGCAAAATCTCTATCGCAATCAAACAGACCGACTGAAATACCTTTGAATCAGCTGAGCGGCTTTGACTTAATCCGTCTTATATTTGACTTATCAGCCAACAGTCGAGAAAAAATACTTTCTCAATTTATATCACTATAAGTAAAACGGGACCGTGAGGTTGACCACCTCACGTCCTTAAACCTCAACCGGTCAGAAAGGCGCAATGAGCCTCGGACGCCTTCGAGCGCAATGGAGAGATCTTGATGCCTCCCTATGCTCCTGAGTGGGGTTTAGGCATCCCGCATTGTTGATTTGGAGGGTATTCCGCGGCGGTCATGATTTGTGTGGGGCCGGCTTTTCCGTTTGATTGCTTTGATCGAGCTAGGGGGTCGGTTTCGTCGTCGTGTGTGTCGGGTTTGCTGCGGATTGGTATCCTCCGAGCTGGCTTGCGTTGTGCGGGGGGCCATAAAGGGAGTATGTGTGTATAAGTAAAATAACTCAAGTACAAACATCAAATTACATAATGTAAAAAATATATCCTAGTATGACGTATGGAATTGAATCCTGAGCCGACATTGCTATTCTGGCCATGACTCAGGAATCATACTTGAGTCCTGTAACATTATTGTGGACTTCGTCTGGTGGATCAAAACATGAAGGCCCTTTTTGCGCGACCACGTTTAGAGATTCGAAATTTTTTGATCTTATGTTGGCCTCCACTCCAGCGTTTTCCGCAAGAAAACACTGACTTTACTTGTCGTGTTTGAAAATCTGGCTTGTGCGTTCCTGACGATGCCTCCTACCCTCCCGGTACTGTGCTTAATGCATCGTCGTCCCCAATGCAGTGGGGAGCGATTTGAAATTCTTTACTTTAAATACTGAATAAATATTACATAAATAATGATTTATACCATTTTTTCGCAAATGAATACCGGATTTAATCATGTTGGCAATCAAAATCTAAATGTCATAATGGCATTGTTATTAAGATTGGAATTGGATCGCAGTCACGATCGTGCATCTGCGTTAGAGCTCTACCACATCATCCTATCCCTTGGACATTGCCTACCTAAAAAGATATGCAAAAATGAAACAATTCAAACAAGCATTATTGCGATACATTTTGTCTACCAATCTGGCTTTTGTAGGTATAAAGAATCAAAATGAAACATCGAAATCAATTACTCATTTGGATGTTGAAATGAGATTAATACAGAACAAATTATATTCTAAAAAAATGAAAGGGACAATTTGACAGTGCCCTGACAAAGAGTTTCATTAAAGTATTATTGTCTAAAAACGAAATAAAACAGTTCGATTAATTAATTTTTTCAAGAGGTTCTTCAAAATAAAAGATTGAAAAAAAAAGACAATTCAACAATTATTGTCCTCAACATGCTTTGTTCTACATTCTACTCGGCGGGTGGCGGTGCAAATTAATAACTCAAAAGCAGTGTTCCTCAAAAGGTTGAACCGAATTGAACATTTTTACTGGAATAGTGTTGCCGTTTTTAAAACTCTGTTCGTACATTCCAGTAAATAATTACGAGGAGTGAGTGCTTCGGACAGAGGAGCATTATTCAATCCTAATTAATCCTGGCATTCCTTGAATGTAAAGCAAAATTAAATTTCTTTCGTATGTATATTGTATATATATTCTTTACATTAAACAGAAGTGATTGGCTTCCTAGTTGGGAAGATGCCGTTCACCAGGACTCGACCGTGTACCAAATTTGCTTTATTAATCTTATATTTGTGTTTGTATGGACTCAGATTCATTCAATTTCAGGCATGATTCTTCTAAATTAATTTTCTTAGATATGATAGATCGGGCCGCATTCATAGCACGATATTATTTACTTACGCTAAAAATCAAAAAGCGTCGTGGACGCATCGCTGACCGCAGATTGCCGACCCATGTTTTATTGAAAAATAATTTTATAGATTGTTATTTTGGGGGGGAAGTCTTAATGTTATAATAGTCTCAAAGTTATAATGAACGTAACAACATTTAACATATTGTTATTTAAAAGCGGCGTTCATTTTCAACACGTGTCTTAAGGTTCATGAATCAGTTGAATCATTTTAAAAAGGGTTTTTTTTACCATTTTGCTCCCATTCAGAGTAATTTATCTTTAACAAACTGTACTGGTCTGGTAACATAAACCTAAAAATACTACCAACCGTTTAATCATAACATTTCTATTCTAATATACTCCAGTGTCCATAATTCTGATGAATATACAATATACATAACAACTCATATTAAACAAAAACATCATATTATTATTAAATGTAATATCATACAGCAAACAATATTAACGCTTAGAGTTTCAATTAACGTGAAACCAGGTAGGTGCCCTGCTGCTCATTATAACAAAAGAAGTAGCGCTGGATACAAGAAGAAAGAGGGAATGTGCGTCCTTTATTTACACAGAGGTCAAACCTCTATCTACGTTATATGCAATTTTGTCTTATTAGTTTTAATTAAATATGTGTTCAAAAGTTTCATCTTCAGCGTGAAACCGGCTAATCTTGGCACGTGAACCTCGTAATACATGAATTTAATGATCGGGATGGTCGTAGACGTAGAGGTTTTTATGTGCCACAAGACTGGAAAAAATCCTAAGAAAGCGAACAACTTTAACGAAACAAATATTTCTCATAACGAACACACATCTGCAAAACGTTAAACCATTTAGCAAGCATGGCAAGCAATGGCATTGTTAAGAAGAAAACTTTTAGGATAAAAATTATGAAAAAAAAATCGTGGAGATCGAGTTATTTGAATATTATTAGCAAAGGAATCCACGTCTGAAGCAAACGTCACGACGCCCGGCGCCGTCTTCCCCCCATTATCTGTCATACTCGTACCTTTCTTGGTAGTGTCCCCTGCTGGGGAGCAATTTACTACGCGGCATCGTCTCAGTATCAACACAATATCTTCTCATTAGGTTTTAATTAAGGATTGAATTAAAACGCATGGGGGTGTCTGTCTGTTCCTTCTTACCTTCACAACAAAAGAACATTGTATTTATTAAAGTGAGGTGGAACAACTCCCCAGTGCTTTCTTAGAAAATTAACAATAGGGTGTATTGAACTGCGACAAATCGTAGCCCAACCCCAGCCCTCGCACATTGTACCGGATTTTAATATCAAAATGGATTAAAACTAATGATGATTTGTATTAATCTTTAGATTATTATTATGGTAAACAGAATACAAAATGTAGGCGACTGTGTACTCACATCAAAAGACTATAGCTTTCCCGACATACGTTGTCCTGTCTTTACTATGAATATTGTATTCGAATTTGTATACCTAATATTATAAGTCTGACCTATGCATCTGTTTTAAACAGTGTTTACAGATCACATTCTGTCAATCGCACCAACTATCAAACAACTGAGAGTTACTTACTTACTTAATTTATCCACGTTACCACGTTCACTCCCTAGGTGATGCATAGTTGCCACAAAGCCTCGCCAAGCATTTCTATTCTGACGAATATGTAACAACTAATGACTCTAACAATTCATTACTGATGTTCGATTTTTAAATGGAACGAACTACTACGGGATTACGGCCGTCTTCTACTGTTATTTCGAAGACTGGCTTAGTATGATCACTTTACGTTAACAACTCTTCATTCTCGTATACAACAAATAGACATTTAATAATTGATTAAATAAGAGATAAAATTCCTTAGGCTTTCACGACCGGCCATGATTATTGATGATCTAGTTTTTTGGGAGTAGGTCGTGGTCAGGGGCGTGTATGATCGCCGACGTTTCGCCTGCAAGCTAGTGGCAGGCCTCTTCAGGGCTTCCGTGGTCTCAATCCATATGTGTGAGTTGGAGTCTCAGCGCGGCGGTTGTGATCCGTGCGCTTCGTCTTGTCCGAGTGTGATGTGTCCTGTGTAGTGGTGAGATGTCCGTGTGGTGGTTGCGTGCGAAATGATGCGTGTGGCGAGTTGCGTGAAGTGTTTGTGTCCTCAGCGCGGCGATGTTGCTCCGCGCGCTCCGTCGTGTCCGAGTAGGTTGTATGCCGTGTAGTGGAGAGATGTTGTCCTTGTGGTGGTTGCGTGCGAAATGATGCGTGTGGCGAGTTGTGTGAAGTGTTTGTGTCCTCAGCGCGGCGATGGTGCTCCGCGTAGTATTTTTCTTCTAAAAATACTACGAAAACACAAAATAAAAACCATCTACAAACCAACAAAAAAGATACAACAACACCTCAGATCAGCTAAAGACACACAAGAACCTTTCACAACTCCGGGGATATATAAAATTCCATGCAGTTGCGGTTCGGTTTACGTGGGAACGACGAAGCGCTCAATAAAAACGCGAATCTCCGAACACAAGAGAAACTGCAGGCTGGGACAGACGGAGAAGTCTGCTATAGCAGAACACACACTACTCAACACAGACGAACATAACATATTATTCCAAGACACACAAGTATTAGCCACCACAAAGCATTACCACACGCGCCTACACAGAGAAGCCATTGAAATCTACAAGCACAACAACAATTTCAACAAAGACGACGGCATAAAGCTAAACAAAATATGGACTCCCATTCTCAAACATCTTATACAAAACACCACAGACGAATCTATACGCGAGGGACACCAGCGCCGCGCGAAACATACAAATAACACACACAACACACCACACGCATCATTTCGCACGCAACCACCACAAGGACAACATCTCTCCACTGCACGGGATACAACATACTCGGACACGACGGAGCGCGCGGAGCACCATCGCCGCGCTGAGGGCACAAACACTTCACGCAACTCGCCACACGCATCATTTCGCACGCAACCACCACAAGGACAACATCTCTCCACTACACGGCATACAACCTACTCGGACACGACGGAGCGCGCGGAGCAACATCGCCGCGCTGAGGACACAAACACTTCACGCAACTCGCCACACGCATCATTTCGCACGCAACCACCACACGGGCATCTCACCACTACACAGGACACATCACACTCGGACAAGACGAAGCGCACGGATCACAACCGCCGCGCTGAGACTCCAACTCACACATATGGATTGAGACCACGGAAGCCCTGAAGAGGCCTGCCACTAGTTTGCAGGCGAAACGTCGGCGATCATACACGCCCCTGACCACGACCTACTCCCAAAAAACTAGATCATCAATAAGAGATAAAAGTTAGAAATTATTGAGAATAAGAGACATAACAACATACAACATTCTCCCTTTTAAGCCCCCCCGCACACCGCAAGCCAGCCCGGAAGAGACCAATCCGCAGCAAACCCGACCCGCACAAAGCCGACCCCCCAGCCCGATTGAAGTAATCATACCAAAAAGCCGGCCACACACAAATCAAGCCCGCCCCGGATCCCCCCAAAATCAAATCGGGACCGTGAGGTTGACCACCTCTCGTCCTCAACCGGTCATAAAAGGCAAAATGAGCCTCGGACGCTTTTGAGCGCAATGGAGAGCTCTTGATGCCTCACTATGCTCCTGAGTGGAGCCTAGGCCTCCCGCATTGTGGATTGGAGAACATCAGAGCAACCAAATTTAAAGACTGCGACTGCTGTCATTTATCTGACATGATATGAATAGGGGCATTTGTTGTACCTTAGGACAGTTACAATTTGAATAGGTTGCAATAGATATAAAAATCTACAAATTTACAAAAAAATAATGTTTTTGTGATGTGCCAACTTTATAGTGTTTGTTTTGATATAAGTGAAGGGATTCGTCTGGGATAAGAGTTTGAAGATTTTTTTATCAAAAAGTAATTTTTTTACTCATTTACATTGTTTCTCTTATTCTGGTTGTTTTATTTGTGAGTTGGGTAAACAATATGAATCTCAAATCTGACAAGTTTTACCTTTGTGAATACATTGTTGGTTTACCGCTATCATATGCCCAATTTTTTGCGCACCAAGTTTCCTGCCAATGTCAAATATTTTGTCATGTTACACTTATGGACAATTCTGTTGTTGTACCTTTGGACATAATAATTTTTGTACTCGGTGTTCTGGACGCGTCAAAAGTACAAAAACCTTTTTCGATGGTAGAACAATATTTTGTCTAATAGTATAAATATATTAAATATTAATGAACAGCTTAATTTTTATGAATTTATGTAGATATTATAATTTTGTAAATTGTGTATAATTCATATTTGCATCAACATCTTATTAATTATTTTTAGTGCCACGTAGTAAAAAAAAGTGTTAAAAGCATTCAGCCCAGATCAGATATCAATGGTTAAATCTAAATTAATTCTTTGAATCACACCCGATGCTTTGCCTCTGTCCTAAGGTACACACATAGCTGTTCAAAAGTACAACTTGTCGTTGCTCCTTTGGAGAAAAACGTATGATTTTATTAAAACGCAAATTTCGTCAATAAATAAATATGTAAGAAATGACAAAAAAAAATACATACAAGAAAAAACTTCAGGCTACTTATAAAAAAAAAGAATTATGCCAAAATCTCGTTTCGTTAAAGAGAAAAAATAAATCGAACGTGTAAAAAAAATATTTGTCCTAAGGTACAATAAGTTTTTTCTGGCAATTATGTAACAAAATAGAATTGGCGGAATTAATTCAACCGTTCACGCAATATGTGATTAGCAAGGGAAACAGGGCTCCATTTTATCTTCATAAAATAAATTCCGATGAAATGAAACTCATTATTACTCAAAATATTGATGTTGACACATAACAATGGACGCCTGCTTGAGCAATACCAAGAGCAGAGATCACTTTTCTTCATTCATACTGTCTGAAGACATGTAGGTATTTATGTATCGTATTATGAAAACCAGAAACAATCGTAAAGTTAATATTCCAGCGATCACATTAAACTTCTTCTAACTGGAGGTGTAAACGATTTGTATAGTTTTAAGTTAAGAGAATTAAAAATTCAAATTAATTTTAAACAATGCGGGTGCCAAAGAAAAGGCTTAAAAAACTTAACTTTTCATTAGGCTTAAACTTTAATTTAACATTTCAAGGCAGAAAAATATAAGTTAGAACGTTTTTTTTTTCAATTACAAAAAAAAATGAATCTAATACTACCGTTCTTTAACAAAAAAGAATCCTCATAAAAGTTTCACATTGTAGGTATAATAATTATAATATATCAAAAATATTAAAAATAAATATGTAAGAAATTCAAATTATAGAAAAAAATGTAGACAAAGGGATCTCTTTCATTGGGCAAAAATTAATTTTGATTCTAAAGTTTTCCTTTTTTACTTATTTCTTAGATTACAAGTTTATTATTTCTATTTTCATTTCAAGGTCTATTGAACTGTGAAAGAACACATACTTACCTAATTCTTTTTTCTCACAAAATTTCTTAAATGTTAATCTACCACTGTCATATAATTCACCAAAAATATTAACATTCTGTATTAATGTATTCCGCATTTTTTGTCTAAGTAATGTAAGCTCTGTAAAAAGAGGGCAGTCAATGTATTGTACAATTCATCACCAAAGGAGTTTTTCATGTTAGGTATATTCCAGGTAATATTCTGTTATGATACTGAGAAAACATGACGGCGTGATTTTAATGAAGTGGATCTTCTGAAAGGATAATGCTCCGTTGTTACCAGATAGATACCCCCTCTAAATTATGAAAATATATTGCTGTTTGTTCTCAGAGGCTTTACTTTAGTATGTAATGTAGAAGTTACATAGGTACTTACACATTCTATGCCTTAATGAATTTCTAAAACCTTTAAGTAGCTACCATAAGAGTTCCTTGAGATTTCCAATCAAAGGTAAACATTATATTTTACAACCTTCAACTATAGTTTCGGCCACCCATGCATCTCTTCATTACATACCTGCATTAATGTCTTTTCTAATATCGGTCTTTAGCATAATTTATTATTGGCTATGCGTTCTACGTGTACATTCATATATTTTCCAAAATATATTTTATTGGCTTGTTATTAAACGGACCCTAAATCTCGCTAGAAAAAAGAAAACCACCGCTTTACGCCGTTGACTTCGCCATTTCTATTATATTCAAATCATTATGGATATTAACGTCATGTTGTCAGAAAACAGTTCTTCCTTATCCCATTAATAAACATCAAATAGTTAATGATTACTCTTGATTATTTGTTAAAAAGATTATATCAAACACATCTATCTTAGTCAGCCTCAAATAACTTAGTTTGTGATAATGTTTATTAATTATTAAACATTCTAAAACATACATTTCATCGGTGGTGCAGGGCCGGATAAATTTCACATTTTATGGAATTCGCATATTATAAGACGTTTGAACGTGGAATATCTACATAATATTTTGGAAATGTTTTTTTATTTGCCTTTGACAATACTTTTACCGTATATGTGAACATCACGCTCAAAATACAAATGCTACGTCAGATATTAATATGCCCAGAGCCGTACAAAATGCTGGGGAAGGTTCTTAAATACAATTTGCTGCATTAACTTTAATATATTTAGAGCTATTTAAAAAAATCTATTTTTTTAGGATCTTCATACAAATTTCTCAAAAAGACTTTTGGAAACAAAATTACTCATGTAAACGTTGAATGGAATCTTGGTATTACGGTATGAAAATGTAATAAAATAATCGTAGATTGATTTGTTATACATATAAATGTTATTCAAATCTTATTATTCTCTATTGAGAGAATAATAAGATTAAATAAAAAAAAAATAAAGATTTAGTGAAAAAATTTGCAGTTTGATTTTGAAGTTTGACAGGTACAAATTGAATAAACACATATTAGATTACAAAATAGTACCAGCATCGCCATCTGTTGAAAAGATAAATAAATGTGTTATGAATTGATATCGATTCGTGTTTTGGCGTTGGTTCCACAGATGGCGGTGGTGACTTGATTGATTGAATTGGTATTATTGTTGTTGTATATGAGGTCGGTAAAAAAGTCATTCTTCTTTTTCTGTGCTTATGTCAGTTATAGAGGTCTGTTAAGCAATGGGAAGCTAGACTAGAACCTGTTTAATTACCTACCGATCAAGCCTGACAATCGGAATCAAAAACGTAAAGCAAAACGGGTATAAGCTAGTTTTATATAAATCAATATGAGTAACAAAATATAGCCTAAAACAAGGTCTCTGTTCTGTAAGAATTCGTCTCTTTTGTCTCTTATTGACCTAAGTCAAAAGTTCGCCATGTAGGTACTCATCACAAAAAAAAAATTATATGTGATTCATAGCCTTCCACCTTTTACCGAATATTCCCGTTTCTTATGAGCCTATGGAAAATTTTACACATTATTAAGCGCAAGATGTATAAAAAGAGCAAAATGTACACCAGAACAATAAGAATCAGAATACACCCATAAATATTTGAAAATTAAAGAACTTTATAAGTAGGTATGTATGTATCGGGTTCAAGTTTTTAAAAATATATTTGATAACTAAAAGTGTCAAAAATCATAGAAACGGGATCAATTTTTTGAAAAGTGTTTTTTTTTTTTTTTAAAGATAATATCATGTAATATACAATAATTGCACAATTGTGTCACGCCAAGTCTCGACAGAAGACTTGTCGGCGTGTTCACTTTTATATACACACTTATAATTTTGAAATAACAATAATGAGATTCGATTTTAAAAGTGTCCAATATTACATTTGATTTTTTTTAAATGTGTTCTTATGATATTCGATTTTTAAAAGTGTCAAAGATTACAGACAGGATTAATTTCTACGGAATACGCTTTCATCCTTATATCAAATTTTGAAAGCGGTACTTTTTATGCTAAGTGTGACAATGTGATGGTCTGGTATATTCATCCTGAGACCACTTCTGCATACTAACTACTTACGGAGAACATAGTATCATCAAAACTACCTAGATAGGAGTAATCAGGGTATAAATAGACAAATAACTAAGGTATGTTATTAGTGTACAACTAGTATTAGCTACTCTTATTTATTATGTACGTAAGGAAAACTTTATAATTAAATCAAAGACAGGGAGACCCGCCAGGGGGGTCTGGGTGGAGACAGAGTGTAATTTGTCCACGACACCCTGTATAATAATATTATAATATGATGCTTTTTATCGTCTCATCAAACTTCTGAATTATACAGTGTAAAAATCTGCTCAGCTACTTTTAAAATCAACCAATGATCGTTGTTTCTTATTTTCAAAGTGTAATTTATACTTTAAGTCAAAATTTGTTTCCCTTACTATCCTTACCAAAAACATAAAATTGTAAGTGTATGGAAACTGTTCAATAATAAAGGAGTGACCAAAAAAAACATTGTCTGGATGGTTTCAAAATATTACATAAGTAGGTAGGTATACCTTCTCTTAACAACTAGTCAAATTTAATCCAAGAATTACATAAACCGAATGAACACACATTTTTCATACATTAGTTACCTTATTAAAAGGCGAAAATAGCCATGAGCCTATAATAATTTTTATTTTCATTTTACCTTATCGTTGCCATGAGTAAAATATGAAAATATATATGTTCTTGGACAGAGTAAGTTTATCAAGAAAATATCTGGAGAAAATTTAAGATGTGGGATATATGGTAAAACATTCGTGCATGGGGTCTAGTATTTCTATCAAATAAATAAATAACACTTTTCTTTACATATGTATCAGTATAGCCATCAGATTCTAATGTTTGAAGCATTCTCTCTAGTCAACCGGTCCCATCCAATGTGAGACAGGATTCCTGCACCAAGTAGAATGTTCATGTGAAAAAAAGAGGAAAAACACGTAGAAAATGTCGGACCCTTCCGGGAATTGGAAAATCCACATACCTACTTACCTACCACATTTAGATACTATATTATAATGTCCTCAGAAGGTTGCGTCTTAAGATCACGTTGAGGTCACCATATGTGGGGGTCTTGTCTTCCACCACAATGATTTCCAGAGCCTCATGCATATACCTGAAGCAAAAACTATTGGAAAGGACTCAAGATCTTTGGTCTGACCCAAGCGGCTTAAGTTGAAGAAAAAAGTAAAGAAATAAAGGTGTGGTGGATAATTCTGAGGGAATACCCTGCATCCAAAATGATTTAAGAGAGGATAAGATTAATTTAGTGAAGGCAGCCACATAATTGTTTTTTAGACGGCAGCTAAGATTTCCTAGAGTGGCTCAGCGTAGGGGGAGTTCTGGAGTACGTTATTTACATTACCTGTAATGATACGGCGGTAAATTCACGTGAGACAAAACATTAAAGTACACGCTAGCGGTGGCTCTGATATTACCAACCGTCATACATTTTAGAGTAGCTGCTTCCCCCGCCAAGGGGAGCCCCTACAGGTGCATACACCTCCTTTAATACACCAGGTTAGTGTATCCCTGATATCGTTACCTGGATTATAATTTAGTTTTATACACAGCCACGTGTATCAGTCACTAGTATTTATCAATCTGTATTGCACAACGACCCTGTTGACGCCAAAGTGTTTAACGAGTTTGCCCCTCTACCGCAGTGGTGGTCTCGAAACGCTCCTGATAGTCATACCGGGTCTCAATGTTTCGACTCTCTTCAGACACTTTTCTTCCAGGTCTCTTACCATATTATTAGAGATGCGGTTTGCTGAGCAACGTCTGCTTTGTTTGTTTTTTGTTTTGTTTTTGTTTTCTGCCATATCGTTTCGTTTCTCTTCGATCTCTTCATGGATAAATCTTACCACTTTATCCTCCCCTTCTCAATGTAATTGTTTTCAGGCCATAATATTTTGCGACCGGTACAATGCAAATTGCACATCTCATATACCAACAATGCGCTTAATTATTTTAGTGCGGATTTTGCAGTTTATGATTAAATTTTCCGAAGGCCGCCCAACTTAATCCAATTCACACCTTCTACACAATCAAAAAGTTTTTTTTTCACAGGGTGTTATTAACGAAAGTTCCTAGAGAGCTCTCTGAGCACAGCAGATTGTTGTAGAATAGTTGGTGTGGAGGAAGGTAGCTGGGATAGTCTCACAGTAAGAAAGTTTGCCACAGGTGTCGCTGTAATCAGTGTCCCAAATTAATACGGCATCTTCGTTTTATTACATACATTATTTAGTGTATTTATGTGGCGAGTTTCGTATGCTTCATGCTCGCATTCCTCCCTTAATGGCTACTTTGTTTTATGGTCGCTTCCCCCTATCAACAAAGAAAATAACCACACACTATAAGCTTCATATTGGAATATGTTTGATAATGGCGTGAAATATTGTTGTTTACTTTGGAATCATCAAAATAATTCAAAATACTTATATAGTAAGATGATTTTTTATGTTTTATTAAGCAACTAGCAGCAAAACCTGTCGAAATACAGGCATATTTTTGTTTGTAGTATATTTATAATGTTACATAATGATACAATAATATTTTAACATATTTGGTAGCCTCACTAGCAGTGTTATTAATAATCTTTGAATAACGTTATATAATGGGTCTATAAAAGGGTCATTAATATTTTTATTTTTCCACAAATCAGTTATGGTTTTACTTTAACACGTTGAGAATGTTGGATGTTTTGACACTTCTTCTCGTAGCAACAGTAGTGTGTAGGAATAATAAAACCCGCTGACCCCTGTTATTTAGACATAGAAACCATCGACTTGACAGCAAATATACGTAAGTATGAATTATATTTCCCGTAAGTAGGCTAGTTTTCTTCGAACGTATAAAAAATAATACACGTGTGGTTACAGTATTTTTATGAGAATTAAATAACAAAATTTTCAGTTCCTACTGTAAAAAGACGAGTAAGACACTCTCACATAGTGTTCCGTTCCTTCGAAGCAGATTTTAGGGATTGGACATTGTATGGAAGAAGGTCATTGAAACCGTGCAAGATCGAGCGCCTTGGAGGGCTCTTGCTGCCTCTCTACGTGGGATCAAAATGGGATGATTCTCGTTTTTGTTGCTTTTTTTTTTAATATTTTCTGAAATGTCTGAATTTTAGAGATGAAATTAAAATGTATCTGCTTAGTTTCATTTGAGAGTGGCTAATGCAGATCAATCCACAACCGGTTTAGAAATTAATTGAAAAAGAAGGCAAGCATGACTAAATCAATTAAATATTCCATATTCGTCTCGAAAAGCGTTTAATCAGCTTAGCGTACGGGAGGAAATTAGTTGAATGGAACTTCTGAAATATTCTGCAATGCCAAGCAAACTTGTTGTACCTACCTATGTGGAGTGATAATAAATTTACGCTTCAGATCATATTTGGAAAGTTTCGAATCTAAGTAGAGCTGCATAAATACCAAATTTATTAGGAGCTTCCTTTGGCTTATTTGTTGATTTCAGCCTGGAACTTGGGAGAAATCATTGCTACTCGTGTGCTTTGTAAATTCAATAATTGATGTACATAGGTGTGTGGCTTGGGAAAGATTCCATTCTAAGATAATGGAATTATGTTGGTAATAATGCTTTAAGCATGTTTTATAATTAACATAACATAACATACTCCCTTTAAGGCCCCCCGCACACCGAAAGCCAGCCCGGAGGAGACAAATCCGCAACAAACCCGACCCGCACGAAACCAGCCCCCCAGCTCGATCGAAGCAATCAAACCAGAAAGCCGGCCCCACACAAATCAAGTCCGCCGGGGATCCCCCCCAACCAATTCGCAATGCGAGAGGCCTAAACCCCACATAGGGGCATAGGGAGGCATCAAGAGCTCTCCATTGCGCTAGAAGGCGTCCGAGGCTCATTGTGTCTTTTCTGACCGATTGAGGTTTAAGGACGTGAGGTGGTCAACCTCACGGTCCCGATCTGATTTTTCGATTTCCTGCCTCTTACAGGATGTTCGAAAAACCAGCAAAAAGAGCAGAGGTGCTATTCTTATCCAGCAACCCCCCATTAATGTGATTAAAAACATATGGACTCCATTAGGTATATTGCTTCTTTTTCCTTCTTATCTTGGTAAAGACCGTGAACTTTTTTACCAGTTAGTACCCGTTGTCACTCCAATGCTTTAGTGGCAAAAGGTAATGTCGTATTTTAAATCGTGTTCTTAGAAGTCTTCTTCTTCTTCTTTTTTTCCGGCAATGCACCCGATCTCGAGTGATTTATAAACAATGTTCTTAGAAGTCGTAAAGGATTTATTGTCAAGCTAGCCCGGAAGGTACATAGAAATCGATCGCATTGTTTTGTACCGCACAGTTAAGAAATTAATGAGATGTCGAGTTTATCAATTTTCGGTATAGTATAATCAAAATGTTTTAATTATAAGATGATCGGGTGACGATGAAATTTCCAAAGAGCAATTTCTCTTCAACGGGTTGCCTTAAATAAAAATTGAAATAGATGCGATTATGCATTTAAATGCGAAAATCAAAATGTCCATGTAGTCAGCCGCTCATATGAAAATAAATAGGGAAATTGTATGAAAATAACGTTAGTTGTTGTTTTGATACAAACGTAAGTAGCCATTTAATGTACAAAACCTAGCAATTAAAACAAAATAATTGCAGCCCGGTCATATCCCACTGCAATGGAGGTGACATAATAATATATTAACATTTAGTGTTGGTCGTATTATAAACGGGAACTCCATATAGGGTTCACAAGTCGACATAGAATGAATTTCAAAAACTTAAATACTAATTCATGATTGTGTGTGTGTGTAAAAAAATGAACATTGCTTCTTATGTTTCATAGAGTCCTGGGTTCTTTCGGATCTTCCTGTTCCTGGGATGCGGACGTCCAACTACATCCCTCCACTTCTTAGGTGGTCTGCTTGGAGTTCGTCTACCTGGTGGTATAAATCAACTGTTCAGAATCTACTTTCTCGAAGTGGTATCTCTATATCTAGCCCATCGCACATCGAACATCGCAGGTTCTTCTAAAACCGAAGTTTCTGATCCTGTTCCGGACACGTCATATCTGTAAGCGTTTCCGCACACTGGCAACTTGTTTAAACCAACAGTTTACTTGCTTTTAAGAAGTTCATATGAATACGACGCAACTGAAAAATTTCTCTGGCTCTTATGAAAATTCTGTGCTATTTTATGTCAACACAAAAAAATTTAGTAATTTTTACTTTTCTTCCTTTCAACATGACTACTTTTCAACACTTCGAAATAAATTTTGACGATATACCGATGACTATATTATGGGAAATAATCATTGACACTAAGTACACATATCTTCCACGAAGACCTTAAACAATCACTGAGCCAAATTGAGGAAAAAACTCGCTTAACTTTAGGTAGGAAGGTCCATTTCATTTTATTTCTAAAAATATTTTTCTTGAACGACACTAAGCAGTGTTAATATAAAAGTATAAGACCCACCTATTCCGGGTTGCCCTGGGTCAGAGTTCAGCCCTAGCGAGTGAATGTGATCACCGTCGCTTCCAATCCCCCATCCCCCAGGTCCACCCCCACACACTGCTGCGGAGGAATCCCGCCCGTGGCCATTCGGTGACACGGCTTTGCACTCCGGCGACATCTACTCGCAGCGAGCGTGGTGTCACTACAGCCGGTGCCGTGGGCTGATCACCCTACCCAATTTCATACTAACACTTTCCTCATGTGAAAATAATAATTAATTTATCTAAAATCTTTCCTACTCCTCCTCGTTCATTAGTCTCATCTCGTCATCACACTGCATGAAATATTATTAGATATTATTTTCTAAACATAACAAATAACACTCAGTTCCAACAACTGATCCTTACCTAATCTTCTTTTTGCTGTTTTATTACAATCCCTTAAACGTGTAGTCAACAACGATCTATTACCGTTAACGTTGCCTACAAGTTTAACGAAAACTATCTCATACAAAAACATCAAGCGATGTGAGTACAGGGCTATGAGACAAATGACTCATCATCAGATTTGAAGAACTCAATCTTTTTTGGGAATATTTTTAAAACTGAATTAAAAAAGAACGTGACATTTTTCGTTATTGGATTTTGATGGACCATATTTTTTTAATGTCACGTATCTTATCTATAATATAAATGAAAGTCGGGTTAGTGCGAACACTCATAAATCGAGATCAGTTGAACGGATTCTTTCGATGTTTTTATTGAATTCTTCTCCGCTCCGGATAACAGAATAACTAATAAAATGTTGAAAACTGCATAAACCATTAAATAAAATATGACATTAAAGTTAGTATGGAATGGATGTCCTATGACGTCATCTATGAAAAAATCTTCTCTTCTTCTTCTTTTTTTCCGGCAATGCACTATGAAAAAATCGAACAACAAAATTATTGTCTACTGCACCTGCACCTTTTCGGTCGTTTTAGATAATTTTCATACAAAGTCAACAAAATTGTGCGCATATTATATTCTCGCGTTCTTCCTGCCTGCCTGTTTTAGAAATACATATTTTAATCTTATTGTTTTATTAGTTTATTTTTTGTTTCTTAGGTGCAGTGCACAATAAACCGCCTTTGGTTAGGACCACAGGGTCCACAGGAGAACGTCTGTCGGGAAAGCTAGTATGTTATAGATGCAAACAGGTAAAATTATGAGATTTCCATAATTTATTTTAAAGAGTTCCAAAGAGAGCACCTGTATAATATCTGTATATAACATACCAGTTTGTCTAACGTTCTACCAAACAACCTGTATAAACAAAACCCAACGCAACTTATTTTTTTTTCTAGATTACCGGTGACTCATTCTATTCGGAACGTATTGCGCCGTGGTTAAATTTACTTATTCACGAGAACCTTTAAAACGTAGAATTATTAATGCAAAAATTATATCGTTTAATATTAGATTTTTTTTTATTGATACGAATGATGGTATTCAATCAGTCAATAATTATTAATCAAAACTCCCTTTAAGACCCTTCTTAGTGGCATAGGGAAGCAACAAGAGCTCTCCATTGCGCTCGATCCTGCGCAATTACGATGACCTCTTCCGATACCATATCCAAAACAACCCCAACTCTGATTCGATGAAATAGAACACGGTGTGAAAGGATCTTCTACATATATAATAAACATGGCTTAGAATTTTGTGGAGATTCGTGTTAAATATAGTTCTAAATTATTACACTGAAATCAACTGAAGTAATTTTACAAAAATATGAAGTGCTGATGGAAAGGTTTTATTACAAAATACGCGAAGACGGATGTCTGCGTAAAATAGAATAGGTGCCTACTGGCAGGTTTGGTTTGTACATTAAAATGTTCGTGATGACGTTGTAAACTTGTAAGCATTAATCTGACAGAAACATGATAAAATTTCTTTGGAGCTCAATCCGGAATAAAACAATTCCTACAGTTTAATATTTCTCAAACAGCATTAATTTCATAGTTGAGTTTGGCGAATACCACTTGTACTGTGAGAGCGTTAATATTTGGAGTTATTGCCGCCCGGAGGCCAACGTCTTGAAGCTCTCTTAACTTATTTTTGAACATAACGAAATTTTAAAACATTTTTACCAGTCGTAAACCCTCAAAGAGAAAGCAATATAAAAGTTTTTACGAACAAGACGCGTTCTGTGGAATGCTCCATAAAATGATGTAATGTACAGCGACGCTTGTCAAACGGCAGCTCGTGAAGATGGTAAAAGATTGTAATATTTTTGTGTTCATTATTGGACATTTTAATATAAATTCAACATACCCATGTTATATGTATGTCATTTTATTTGTATTCAACCTTACATACATTGAAGGATATAGGTACTTATTCCGCGTTACTTAAAATCGGTACTATGTTGTGTACGTTCTGTCGATATTTTTTTGTTTATTAATCCTATTACAATTTCAATTTTTAATGAACTTCATATTATATTCCATTTACAATGACCCATCCAATCGAAGTAGCCATATTATTTGAAATGACCATAGTTTATGTTGAGGTCATTTTGTCTATATTGGTTTGTGATTACATTTATTGTTTCTTATATCTTTCTTCCAAATTGAAATCTTGTAGATCTGCGTTGCTGAAATATTTATAGGTACTCATGTTGAGTACATTCGTCGTCTACCTTTTTTTAAATTGCCTACCTATACTATTTGAATGTTCATTTATTATTGTTTGTTTTTTTTTTTTTAATAAATTAACATTTGAAAATAAATGTTATATTACTTAACTAACCCCTTTTAACTGTTGAAAGTACAGATACTTATAAGAATAATACTTATATTATAAAAGAAATTGTTCAACATATTTAACAAGGAGAGAGCAACTATTCCGGAGAGATGCTACCAGCTTTGTTTACGATGAACACTAATGTGCTTCTAAGAGGACACCAGCTGAAATTGTCAACAAGATATTGCTCAAATCCCCTGAAACACTTTATGGCCTGTACACATCTGAATCCGCGCGGTAATGTAACCAAAGCAACGTATCAAACTTCCATAGTACGCTGTGGTTCGCGGTTGTTCGTCACGAATAGCAGTCAATAGTAGTAAGTTCAGCATAAAGTAAGGACTAACTGGAGGCGGATGGATGCTGTAGACGCAGGGAAGGGAGCTGCGTAAATCTCAGAGAGAGAACTTGTTTAACAATAGACATGAGAAATTTGAAAAAAAAAGAAAGAAAAAAAATCCATATTTTTTGAAAAGATTACAATCATATTATGAACCACGTTTGTAGCCTACATTTAATAAATATACAAGTTCATCGAAGTCGAAGAGAGAGATGTATTAAAAGTTTAATAAGATCAATGGTTCAATAGAAGTCATAGAACAATGTTCCAATTTCCAATGGATATAATAAATACCGGCGGAAATATTTCCAATCAAAAAGATAGTTACAAAAGCTAGTATATGACTCGAACAAAAATGTCAAATGTTTCTAAGTGTTTAGTTTAGAAACTTCTTTCTAACTGTTTAGTTTAGAAAGCGCTGGAATCGAATAACACACGATACTTCCCGCACATGATGTGCGCCTTCTGGTTCATAATGAGATAGAGTTTTAGAAACTTCGCAAGAATACCTTGCACTAATGTGTTTTTATTTTTTCCTCGCAAATTATTCCGTCATAGTCGTCTTCTTTCCGCGATACGAGGCTCGTTTATTCCGAAAATTTCTAGAAGAATTCCTACAGCCGAGACAAATATGTCGAAATTTGTGGCAAGGAATATCTTTCAGCATAAGGAAATCGTATAGTACAATAGCACATTAGTATGTCTCACTATACATCAAAATGAAGCCATTTTCCCCTTAGTCATCGCATCTCGCATGAACGGCTGGACCGATTTTGCTAATTCTTTTTGGTTGTGCTTGCTATTATTAAAAAAAGTTTCTTAAACATTAGAAATTTCAAGAATACTTAACTTCCATAACATTCGTAGTTCTTCAAACTAAATAAACTTTTTTATTTTTTAATTTAAACTGGAGTTTGACTTCTTCTCCCTTTGGATATTGATGGGCAAGAATGGGGAGGAGATTCTCGAAAATGACATACCCTCGGGACAGATTTGATAATGGATTTTACATCCTCAAATAACATGCTTTTGCATTAAGAGAAATACCTAGCATACTTATTCATAAAAATATACATGCATGCATCGGTGCCCTCAAGCATATTCTTCCTCCATCTGTCCTTCGTCGATATATAAAGTCGTCGATACATGGTCTAAATCAAATCAAAATCAATCAATCCAAAACTCAAACTTTTATGGAAGATCTAACCTTTAGAATTATCTTTAATTCATAATGGAATAGCCTGTACTTAAAATACAATTCGTCACTTAGTTTATTTGTAAAAAAAAACACACATTCTTTCATTAAAAATGAAAAGTCGTTAAGACTACAAATCCTTTTACGCACCTGCCGACCTTCCGCTGGTACAATATAAATATATTTTCTAACAAAACTTTTATCCCATAGGTATTTAATATTTTCGATAAAAAACATTTTATTTAATTTCATGTTTTTTTTTTGTTTCCATAAATCATTCGAAACAAAAGCAATTTCAAAATACTGGCAATTAATTTTCAAATAAACTTTTCATTTTGACCAGATAATGTTTCATCCGCTTCAATTACTTCATAGATGTTCGAATTTAATAGGATTCTCCAATATTCAATAAGTATCTGGAATATGTATTAGAAATTCAATTCTTACGCCATTATTCGGATATATTGTCAGTCTAGGGAGAATAATTGATAGGTGCCTGTGTAAAGTGTACCTTGGATAATGTATGTAAGTATACAATGAAGCGATTCCCGTGAAATGACTTTCCAATAGTAGAGAAACTCCTCCACCCGGAGCTGTGGTACCGCGTTGTTGGATGGAAATCAATTTGAAAAAAGCGATTAAGAAGCGCCTCTTCGGCTCGTGCTCGATTACAACAATAAATTTGAATCTAAACTACCGGAGAGAGAAGTAATAAAAAAAAAACTAGATAGAATGATGTGAATAGGTAGAAAGGTAGAATGTGGGCACCAACAATTAGAAAACATTTCATTACGTTCTGATTGACGGGGTTTTGACAGCAGCTTCAATAGTCTCACCATATCTTGGTTATGTTATTTATTCGCAACTTCTTGTAATCGTCAGTTTGTGATTTACGACATTTGGTGATAGCATGTAGTAAAAAAAGGTGATGACTAAAAAACGAACGCTCAATCTTTCCGATTCTACCAAATTTTCAACAGAGACAAATCCATTCCAGAGACACTCCATCCTCTACCATTGCTCACCACGAGTCGCTTGACAATAAACTAAATGGCTAAAAGTAATTAGCTTACAATGATAAATTCATAACGCGTAGGTAAACTTTCTCAGAATCAGAAATATTGTACTACTAGCCACAAACACTTGACGAATGTGCAATGGGGATTTTAAACTTAGGTTTTATTTGAGGTGGTTGGACTTCTTCTTCTTCTTCTTCAGCCCTCTCTGGTCCACTGCTGGACATAGGCCTCTTCGATTTTCTTCCATATCTCCCTGTCGTTTTCTAGTCTCATCCACCTTTTTCCACCCACAGCTGCAATGTCATCGGCCCATCTCTTCTGAGGTCTGCCGACGCTTCTCCGATTCTCCCATGGTCTCCATTTTAGCAATCTGTCATCGTCCTGTGTTGCCACATGACCCACCCATTGTCACTTAAGGCTAGCAACCCGATCCATGACGTCAGATAATTTTGGTCGGCGTCTGAATTCTTCGTTTCTTATTTATTTTTATCTAGAAGACTGACGCCGAGATACTTCTCTCCATGGATCGTTCCGTGACTTGAGTTGAGGTGGTTGGCAGTCCGGTGGTTTCAATCGGCGGCTTTCGTACGTACAGCGTATTGGAAGTCGTGGGCTCGAATCCCGGCGGTGCCGATCATTTCCACTTTCACGACACAAGCCTTTGCTTAGTGTGAAAAATGTCAAAAGTGTATTTGTGTTCACTTCGAGTGAGCGCAGATTAATTTGTATAAAAAAAAAACATTTCCAGAACACCTTCCTCAGACTACTAGTGATGGTTTTCATTCTTGCTTATTATAATTTTCATGGTAGGTATATTAAAATGAGCCTTCTATAAAACTATAGATCATTAACAAATGCTTTAATATAGCATGGACTCGTTCGTTTAGTCTAAGTCCACCTTAACATTAAATTTAATGACCCTCGAGTAAAATTGTATAGTGGAAATAAAATACGCACTAAGCGCCAAAAATGAAAAAAATGTGTTGAGTATGAGGAAATGTTCTATAAACCATTGCCAACAGCCTAAATATTGCACTTAGTCCATATCGATGATCTAAAGGCGTAAAAAAACAGATCCAAAAGCCATCATAGTCTATAATGGGGGAAAAATCAGTTTTATTATATTATCTCAAAATGAATTTTTTGGAATTGAATCTTCAAAATGAATTTTTCTATACAATTATTATCACGAAAAAATAGTTTTCTAAATGAATGTGATAAATGTCTTCCTTGATGCGTTTCAAAGGCAAACAGCTTTGGTTCACTTCGTAGAGTATGTAATACTCGTATAAATGCAAAAACCGACATCAAGAGTTATTTGCATTGCGGAACTTCAATAGTATTTTGCTAATATTATGATAAATAAAATGTTAACACTATGTATACGACACCTTAAACAGGGGCTTTATTTTAGGCTATACTCTTAACTTTCTAACGTAATCTCATTTGCGTTACTTCAATCACGTTTTATAATACACGCTAAAGGCGGTTATACTTTCAAATATTTTTCTTTCCGCTTACGAATAACAATAAATTTTCATAGCTACAAAATGACTGCAGTGAGCCGAGAGATTCAATTAATTTTAGAACACTGGATTACATATTGGAGCTTCCTACTACATATCCTTACAATGATAATATATTTTATCAATAACCATTTATTTTCTGACAACAGTTATGTTTAGAAAAAAACACACTTGGACTTTTCGATACTAGTATTTTAGTACCGTAATATAAAAAAGTGTGTTTATTTTTGACACTTGACGAAACGAAATGTGTGAATTATCTAGAAAAAAATAATATTAAATAATAAGTACTTTCTTTTCTGTTAAAGAATTAAAAACATATTGTATTTTTTATTTTGTGAGGAAAAGTCTTTTACACCAGATCTAAAGATAAAGCTTTTCTCTATTTACCATAGATTATGAATGAATGACTTTATATTCGAGAATATTTAACGTTCACATGTTCAAGAACAATTCAATTAAACATTACGAAATTTAACCACCCCTCATAGAATCAATATTTTATTTACCAGTAATATTATATATGCCAAACTTGGAAGCCTAGCAAGAGGTGCCGGGTTCGATTCCCAGTCGGAACAGAATTTTTTCACTTGAAGTTTATTTTCAACCCGGGTTTAGCCTGTGTCAGATTGGACGGTACAGGTTCACTGGAAAAACTGCCTCAGGCATTAATTTCTCCAGCTTTACCTTTGTATAGAGAAGATTTATCTAATTTATTTATTTTTGTAAGATTTGTGTATAGACACCGAAAAAAACATCGTTGCACTTTCACGATGTTTTTATTGAATCTCGAGGGCTTTAGTCAAACTCAAGTATATATTATCAAGAGATAATGATAATGTCTACTGTCTACTTGAGTTAGACGAAAGATTCAATAAAAAGATAGTTAAAGAGCAACTGTGCTTTTCAAAGTTTATTTTTTATTATTAATATTTAAAAGGAAATCAGTCACATTATTTAATTAAAACTTACCTATTCATTTAACATTTTTTACTACTCAATACAAGTATGAAAAAACATAAAGTGGATAAGCATCTAAAAATAAACTAACCCAAGTACGAAAATAAACCTATTACGATATTTTGGAGATTACATTTTCGTCAGATGCTGATGCGAGCTCAATAAAAAAGTACTACAGTTTAGCGAAAATTTTAATCAGGAGATGTATGTAATAATTATTTCTACATATGTGCTAACATTACTAAATGATATGTTAATCATTTATTCTAATATGAAGTAATCTACGAGCGTGTTATCAATTAAAACGGTCTCGTTTACATGAAAATTAAAGCGTGTATGACGTAATAGTCATCCTTAGCTGTAGCTGATGATGTTATAGAATGTACCTCGCTAATCTATAGATGGGTACGCTGATATAATTCAGATAGGCTAGAACCAACCCACCGTGTGTAGCATGTTATGTGTGTGTGTTTATTTTAGGAATGTTTTGGATTAGAGACAAGCATAAGATGACGAGGGTGGAAAGGGGCGAGAAGGGACGAAGTGGTGATAAGTCGTAGAAAGAGACGGGCGTTGAGGTTTAATACCAGTACAGTGAGACCCCGTTCTCAGAAACTAAATAGAAATTGAGTTTCACCTACATTTTATAATGAGCCATGTACTTAAAACTTTCATACAGTCGTATATATTACAATTTATTCAGAAACAAAACAATATCGATTTTAAAACGTGCATATAAAATGAATGCAGCTAATTTCGTAGGACGAAAAATCGTTTATCTAAGTCGTACTGTTTTATGTTTATATTTTATGTGAAACGAGGGACGCAAAGATTAGATAATTTTGATATGTATAAGAGTGTGTGAGAGAGATGGAAATGCCAACGCAGAGCGAGGCGGAGAATACGTAGATGATTTAGAATTCTAAGAGGGAACGATACAAATTAGTCAAGACGTGATGTTTACGTTCTTAAGTAAAATATTATAGGTACGTTGTAATATATATTTTTTTCTTTTTGTAAATCACTGCCTTGCCTTATTTTATAAAAAAAAAACATTGTCAATCTACATAATATCTCGTATTCCCGCCAACTCCATCTGTCTTTTATGCCTGGGGAAAAAAACAAACGGTAATAATGTGAGTTTGTGACAACATTGACATTTGAATAAATTCCGATGCTGTTCCATTGAAAAGTCAAAAGATCAACGGTGGATCAGCGAGCAATGAGACATCCGATTTCTCCGACGCTCAAGTAGAGAGACAATAATATGTATGTGGCTCTTGAATATTGTTCAGTGGACTGTGAAAATGAATTATTATTTTGTTTGGAACGGCTTAAGTTGCAAAAATTTATAAAATTCTTCAAAAAAATTTTCAATGAAGTAACGATTGCTTTTAAATGTTTGTGGCAATATATTTAGTCATTTATTTTAATAAAACAGGGGAAAGACCAAGGTTACAGCTTATATGAAGTGTAAATGGGCAGGTATAGCACATATTATGTCTGATCTGATGATGGTAGGTGAACTAGAAAAGACGCAAAAAAGTGGGTAGGCCCAACCGCTAAGTTATTATAAACCAATTTCCTCTCGAGAAATAATTATAAAAAAGAGAGGAAGTAGAAAAATGATACCAACTGAGCCCAAATTTGTTTTTTTATTGAAAAAAAACTATTCATCGATTAATTATTATTGCTTATTTGATTGTTTTATGTATGTATTTGTATGTATACATATAAAAAACAACTTCAATTAAAATGTTATTTATAATAGATTGGTTGGAAGAATTTGCCCCAGGCAATAAGCCCGCCAATTTTGGTGTATTATTATTATATATTATATATTTTTATCAGTAAAGTGTTAATATTTTTGCATAATTACTATTTTCCAACAAAAATGCTTGTCTGTCAGATGTCCAGTGAGTAAGTGCATGCGAACCCCCTCTCTACCTCTTCCTCCATCTTGTCCCTTGTCCCTAGACTTTGTGATTGGTGCGTCAGTGGTTGTTAACAAAAAATAGAATGGTCCCTTACTATATAATGAGAGAAAGAGACCATCACACTTGAAGCGCATTTACTCGCTGGAAGCACTATAACAATAGATTTGTAAGAAGCGGGTATTGCCCACTTTTATTTGCTCAAAATAGAGTTTAGAAACAACTTTTACCAGAAATTAAAAAAAAATATTGTCTGCTGTCTGATATCACAAACGAAAATAGAACGTCTAAAAATATATCAGAATGTATCAACGGCATAATATTGCCATAAAAAGGATGGAATTCCAATGCTGAATAATAAATAATAATATGTTAATACGGAAATCCGAGGCATCGTTTTCTCATCATATCACAGACATAAGTTTAGTTCTACAGCGTCATATTAAACGTATTAAATACCTATATCCAAGAGTATTATGGAGCGTGTACGGATACTCTGAAGTAATCATTTTTCTCGTGAAATTTTGGCTTTTAGCCTGAAATATTTCGGGGCAATAAAATATTACTAGTAATAAGAATAACATACCTAGCACTTGAACTTAGGATATGAGATATCCCGAGACTGTATAAATATGTAATTTATCAACTATTAATGGAAATATTTTCATATGAATGTTTCTCAAATTGCTCACAATAATTCTTTTTAACATGCCGCTGGGAAGTCCATTACTGGTTTCCTCCTTCTAACAAATCACTTACGAATACTCTCCTCAAACTCAAAATTATATACAAAAACAATGAAGTCTTCCAAAACTTCATTTGTGATTCTTTTTTTTTTGAACCTCATCATTAGCTGCTGAACAGAAATTTTCTTCATATTATTATAAATTATATCATCAAATCCCTCTATTTTGAATATGTACGCATTTAAACACGGAACAAAAGTCTCTCTACTCTTTGATTGTAAAACCACTTGGTTTACTCAAAGTGCACTCAGACCACACGTTAAAGTCAATTGCCTCCAATGACCGTGGACAGATTTGGTTAGTAATTCAGAGGAAGTGAAAAGAGCTGACTGCAACAAAGTTGCTCAAAAATATCAGTGTCCGTAAGGTTTCATACCTGGGACATATTATTGTGTGTGGGAAAAATATGGGACGAACAATGTGAGCCAAGTAGAACACCGATCTCTTGTGTGATCTATGTGCGAGATTGGACCATAATAGGGCGAGTGCAGGGGCTGTTTCGGGTAGCAACAGACACAATAGCCATAAAAAAGTTAGACTTGAGTGCTAACGTCGGGAAGACCCGATAGAATGAAAAATAGAGAAAGATTAAAAAAAATATCCTCCAACGATTGCTGGATATCCGCTGGTATGACTTTGTTCCGAACATGACTATAAGAGACCAGGGTCCGAAATAAAGTCCGCAACAGAAGACGAGGTAGACCCCTCGACCGTAAAAATTATAAGAGACAGATTTTCGGATAACCGTTTTCAACTGGGTTGATGCATTAATTACGATAATTCAATAGACTGTACCATTTTTTATATTTTCTTACTAATGTTTAAAATCACGGCGTTATTCTATCAACTACCCCTCGCTTAGTATATCATGTTCAACTCAGTTATTTGGAGATATCTAAACATTAGGTAGGACTATGACTAATGGATGAGGCTATGAGGCTAATAAATAAAATAGTTTTGTTAATATTAAAAAAAAAATAACAGAATTTCGAAGTCCCGAAATTGTAATAATTGCTCTTTAAACTTTGACGAGCTTTTTGTCGAACCGGTTGAATGAAAGCAATAGCGTTGCGCGTCATGTTCCACTTAATCCGATTTAAAAGATTGAGTACCATTTAGCAGCACATAGTAGGTACATAATTCATCATCTTTGACTTGTAAAAAATTGCTACAAGATGGGAGCTGGAATAGAGCCACTCTCCCGAAAATATATCTGTGAATATTATAATATGATATAAATATTTCGTGAAAGAGAAAATCAATTTGAGAACCCTTTTACTCCGTATTAGAAAAATGAGGAGTCGAATAATACTATAAATCTATGTGGATGGGATCTTTGATATATACAATGTACATCTCCCAAATATGATATTCTTCTATAAAATTCTTTTTTAAGTCTCTTTTCAATCAACTGTTGAAATACCAATAAAACATGGAATTTAAAATAATAAGTATTTTGGCGGCGATTTCTGGCATATGTTAAGTTAAATTAGAATGATTGCGTTATCAATATTTATAAATCTATTATTGCGAAATGAATGTTGTATATCTAAACATGACGATGTTAATCCACGGATTGCCAGACGCGTGGGTAGTTATAATATTATTAAACGTTTGGGTCATCTTCGCTCCGGGCAAAAATCAACCATTTTATACCGATTTTGTATTCAATTCCACACATTTCAACCCTCTCCCTCTTCCATTATTCTACGCAACACAGGCTCCCTCATCACCCCCCTAGCCCGCTCTCACCACTGACTTCACTATGAAGAAAGGTTTTATCGACACATGTACCATAATAAATAATACACGGTACCCCATTGGACCGTTATTTATCATCCAACACTCCGCACATACAGACGAGGTACGTCCTCCATCAGATAGATCCATCAGCATGCGTAATAACTTTATACTTCATACCATCTTCTATAGCCACTGAATAAATATCCTGATCGATTGGTGCTTCTCTCCTTTTTCGCTTGACCTTAACGGGAGTCTTCTCTTAGACAAAACAATGCCTCTTTCATAAGATATCAAATTACTACAAAATTAGATAATGTCTCAAGCGCTTTTAGAAGTGTTAGTCTGTCCTTTCGCACATACGTATAAGTATATTATTTACAAGCATTGCGTAAATTGTGTAGACTGTGTAAATTTTTCCATTTTTTTGTTGTATGATTTCATAGAACCTTAACACCCGGAAAGCCTCAAAGAACGACTTCAACCCATCTTCTTTGCGGTTTCCCTACCAGGCTCTTGTTTTCGTACGGTAGCCATTTTGAAATTATGGTAAGTTTTTCTAGGTCCGAATATGTATGTAAGTGTCCAATAAGTAGAAATAAACAGAGAAAAATGATGTATATGTATTATTATTATTATAACATAAGTAATAACACATACACGAGGTTTGTTCCTACAGGGAATATGGTACACACGGAGTAAATTTATGGCATCAAATTTACATAATTACAATTATCAAATGATCAATAATTCATAAATTACCTACTCAGATTCGAGGAGGAAATGTTTCGCTGATTACCCGCACACATTACGTATTTAATTCACGGTTGAAATCATCGACTATCCTTACATCTGGCGTAAATTAGATTTCTTCAGCATACTAATAAATTCTAGCCTTGTGAAACCTTGTTTAACACAAAATTAAAAAACAGTCCTGATTAATTTAATGATCGAACAACAATTATATAAATATTCCTACATTATCTCTGTAAACTGTGAAGAGTCTATTCAACTCGTGGTAGATGAGGATTGTCAATAGGTACACATATTTTTACGAGTAATAATTGCCATGAGGTTGCCGGCGAAGAATAGCACCTCTGCTCTTTTTGCTGATTTTTCGAGCATCCTGTAAGAGGCAGGAAATCGAAAAGTCAGATCGGGACCTTGAGGTTTACCACTTCACGTTCTTTAATCTCAACTGGTCAGAAAAGGCACAATGAGCCTCGGACGCCTTCAAGCGCAATGGAGAGCTCTTGATGCCTCCCTATGCTCCCGAGTGGGGCTTAGGACCCCCTTGCTGGTTGGTTTGGGGGGATTTCGCGGCGGGCTTGATTTGTCTGGGCCGGCTTTTTGGTTTGATTGCTTCGATCGAGCTAGGAGGTCGGTTTCTGCGGGTCGGGTTTGCTGCGGATTGGTCTCCACCGGGCTGGCTTGCGGTGTGCGGGGTGCCTTAAAGGGAGAATGTATGTATGTATGTAATGATTTACGATTAAATTGAATGGTATCCAGTACTCTGCGACAAAAGGTTTCAAGTCTTTGACTTGAAATAATGGATCCAGAGTTCAGGGCATGTTTATAGCAATAAGTTTTGAGACCTTATATAAAAAAACAATACATAATTTTGGTTTCATTTCGAACTTTGAACAGAAAATAATATCTTAAAATATTATTTCTTATTTTTACGTTCCTCAATGATAAAATAATAGATTGAAACCGGTTGACAATACCAAAAGGGGGATTCGATGAAATACTAAGAACACTGCAGTGAAGTTTAACAAATATTATTCCAAAGATAATAATATCATCAGAATTTTCACAATCAAACCTACAACAATAAATGAAAGTTTTCGAATAAACACGAGAACTTTATCAATTATGGAAATTGGAATTACTTAAGTGTGTAATCGATCTATGGAAATTATATTAACGTTTTCTCTAAAGAGAATGGAAAAAAGGAACGCGGTCTCACATTAAGATTATATCCACTTTTCTCCTCCTCTGAATATGAAAAGATTTAATTAAAAACTTGCCAAAAACTTTTCCGGTAAATGATTAAGAGTAAATATTAATCTTTGATCTAACTTTTTAACATTATTTCTGCCTTATCAAACTTCAGGTAAACATCAACTTTTAACTTGTGCAAAACGAGGAGCCTTCAAAACCGCCGAAGGCTTTGGCAAACAAAGGTTTTTTCTTTCACAGAGACTTGAGGTAAATTAACATAAAAGAAAATAAAACAAGAATATCTGTTAACATTTTTGGGTGTTTTAGCTTGTATTATGAAGTGAGTGGTTGTTTACTTGTACATTTACCTGCCCACTTCTCCAATTCAATTAACGCTCTTTTTATTTAGGAAAAACTGTTGTTTAGTGATTATCTTCTATTGTAGTTACTACGTTACCTTCAAGTTTGTTTATAAGAAAAAGAAGATAAGTCGGTATAAAGTCTTCTATTTTATTAGACGCCAATCAACTAAGATCCCTCTACCTAGTAAACATAGTGAAATTTGTTTATCTCGGTTGGATGTTGGATGGCAGAGATTAATGTTAACATAGCGTACCAAATGCTAATGAATTCTTGAGCTGTATTCCAGGACAAGATCTTACATTGGTGAATATTGTAATGTCGGATTATGGATAAGAAATCGAAAATAAATAAATAATATAGAATCAACTATTCGATACCGGCTTATAAATTAACTAGAATTAATTTAAATGAAAAAAAATTGAACCACAATGAGCTTACGACTGTCTTTTAGTGCTGTTTCAATTTCAATTTTTACGATGATTCCGCAAAAATTACAATGACTGAGCTCAGATAATTTTTCGTGAAAGAGCAACTACGTCATTTTATTCTGTTAGAAGAATTCAAGTCAAGATAAAGAGTGAAGAGAAAAATAATAAATAAGAATAAAGTAATATACCTACATCGTTGACATCCGTGTGCCAGGTCGAAAGTTGAAGAAACAGAAATTGTATATGAAACGGAATGTCACTTGAGAAATCTGGATAAATATCGATATAATAATATTAAAACGAAGTCATAATATACCTTTTTTCAATTATACTGTAAATCGTGACTACTTTAAAAAAGCGGTGTTATGGGTTAAAAATCATTCAGATCGCGCGAAACATTTTATACCACAAACTGTTGTCTAGTGACCTAGAGTTTGAAAGAACTTCTTAATTTAAGATCAGTAAGAGGTATCAGTTTTTTATTCCAGATGAAGAAATTTTAATACACTTTTTTTCTTGACTACTTTTATATGCAATCTTTTTGGCCAACTGTTCGTGTATTTTGCATCAAAAGATTGTTCAAATATAAGTTGAAAAATGTTTTAACGACCTGGCAATAGGCACAGTGTTTTTCAAGAAGTTTCTTTTTTATGTATATGCACACGTACAAAAAATATTATTATTACTGTAATAAGTACGGCATAAAAGTTCACTGCCGAAACATTACACACGTTCTCAACCGGTAACATTAAATTATTATACCTTGAAGAAAGCTGCCAAAATCCAGCAATTTTTCATCTAAATGGCAACATTTACAAATGACCATCTTGTACCCAAATGTATATAGACGTAATGTGCAGCACCGTGATATTATAAACCTCTACAAGACATTCAACCATTCAAAGATATTCAACCATTGCAGAGTTGATAGAGTTGGCGGGGTGCCAAAATTTCAAGTAGAATATCTCCAGCAACAAAAACTTTTCACATACATTATACTACGTCTCCGTAACACATTCAAATCACCTTCCTGCAAAGTATTACCGTCACACTCCCACTGTCATTTCTAGAAACACAATATTATTTTCACATTTATAGCTTTCACTCTGTAATATTTTTGGATGCACCTACATGTACACGGTCTGAATTACATTGTACGCCTCTCCTTTCTTTTATTTTGGCAGCAGACAAGGAAATGTGTATTATGTTCTCACTCCTATTGAGTGTTACTAAAATAGAGCCAATATTATTATCATTATTTTTTGAGAACCTTTTGCATTCTTGTACTAATAATTCAAGTTGGAACATATTGCTCCCCGTAAACAGCCTGAAATACCCTTGACTCGTTCTTATGAACCTCGGCATCCTTACGATCAAATACCTTGTGTTTGTTCACAGGAATCGACTTTGGTTTCTTTGTCTCTTCTAAGATGTTAATTGAAGCTTAGACGTGTTATTTCCTCTCGAAATTTTTGGTACATAGCACATTGTCCACTAATGTCGGTCAACGGAATTGAATGAGTTTCTTATTACATTCGTTGGGAAATTATACCAACATAAAATCAACATTCTTCGGAACATTCCTTCTTAAATTATGTTGTGAACATACACGTTGGATTGTCACAGAAGATATTTCTTACAGCAAAATCATCACGACCATTCAATTATCTGAGTATGCTCTTCTTAGAATTGAAGCAAGACTTCAGGTGAGATGACATTTTTATGACCCCCTTTGCGAGGTCTGTTGTTACAACGGACAATAGAAACATTTTTTTTTCTTGTTTCTGTTGATCGAAGAAAAGTTTTAAGAGATAACGGCAGCTTTTTTGTTTGCTGTCTACGTATTTTACTTTTTGTTATACGCATTGGGTTCGATCCCATGCAGGTGCCGTGCCGACTGTGAAAGAGTCAAAGAGTGTATTTGTGTTTACTTTGAGTGATAAAAAAAATACACGATTCAGGAAATAAACTTGGTGTGAATGTCAATTCAAAGTACAGTTATTTTTTACATACCAATGATTAAAGGAGTTTTATTAATAAACGGCATTCAATGATGTTCAACCAAGAAAATATCCTACCTTAATACTTGAACCATACACATTATTCAGAACACATTCCATTGCTCTCGCGTTCAAGTAATAAACGTCAAAATGGTCACTTTAATTAAAATGATTTTATTGCTTTGTCCCGTCCCGTCTATTACGAACCATGCTTCACCGTAATATATTATCATCTATTATTATGAAAGAGTTTTTACGAGGGAAATAATCTCAGACGTCATAAGTGTTATTAATTAACTTTTGTTTTATAACATCAAGTACAATAACAGATAAACCTTTATCTTCTATAATGTTTTATGGCCTTGAGACGCCATCCTACAAAACTGGATAATTTCACAGCTACTTGTAAGCCCTCAACAAGTATTAAAGCTCACCTCTTCTTCAATAAATAACTGAAGCTTTCATTTCAAAACCTTTATCTAAGAGGTTTATTTATTGATGCAAAGAAATCTGTGGGGCTCGTACGAGTTTAATCGAAAGCTAAATGCACGCTAATAAGCGCTTATTAGCGTGCAAACAGTGTTCGAAAATCAAACGATCAAATCATTCGATCATTTTTGTATAGAAATTTTTCGAAACTCTTTCAATGATCGTTTCGATATTCGATCATCGAAAACTTATACTAAGGGTACGATGTTGCGACTTTTAAGTACTGAAATTTAGGATGACGAATTGATGTTTCTACTTGAAAAATAGTTTCACATTTTTCGTAAGTCGTGCGCTTTCAATGCCAATGTCGGTTTACTCAATCGAAGTGCGCTCCCTTGATGGTCATGCAGTAAACCTCGGCAAGCATCTCATACTGGGCTACATAGATGCAGGGCGTCATACCAATAAAAAAAACTCAATCTAAGCCGGTATCCCGAAGGTCTTCATCGTACGCTCTCTTGAGGGTGAGTCTTGGTCTGTCACATCTTCTTGTACCAATAGGCTATCATAATCAATAGAAATAGTTTCACATTTTTCGTAAGTCGTGCGCTTTCAATGCCAATGTCGGTTTACTCAATCCAAGTGCGCTCCCTTGATGGTCATGCAGTAAACCTCGGCAAGCATCTCATACTGGGCTACATAGATGCAGGGCGTCATACCAATAAAAAAAACTCAATCTAAGCCGGTATCCCGAAGGTCTTCATCGTACGCTCTCTTGAGGGTGAGTCTTGGTCTGTCACATCTTCTTGTACCAATAGGCTATCATAATCAATAGACTCAGAGGACACACATTTTTAGCTATTTTCACATTTAAACTCATATGCACAGAAGCATAATAGCGTTTTAAATAATCTTCAATACGTCTATAAATAATACAAATTACCGAAATATAAACATACATAAAATGCTTCTAATAATCTTCTTCTTCGATGGCGCTGCAGCTAAAATCGAGCCTTGGCCTCCTGTAGACAACGCCTCCAACTACATCGGGGTAATTTTGGTATACTTAATGAATATCGTATTTCATATTATGGCTTATTTAGATAGTTAGCAATAGACATAATGCTAGAGTAATGGGATCGTCGTCTTCAATAGTAATGATTGGTTTTAATACCAACCGTTGATTTAGTCTTGCGGAAAACGTTTACATTCTGTTCTGTAGGTACTTAACTTCGAAACTACGATAGCGTAAAATCTCGCCTGAGTCGACACCCATATATCGAAATTTTGACCGACAACTCGAGAAATACTGTAAAAATACTCCTGATTTCCTCCAGGGCCTTTTTGCACAATGTTTTCTTATCGTATTTTCATAACTCAATTATCCTTCATCGTTTGTGAAAGGCTAAAGGTTTTTATTACAACTGACAACATCCTGGATGTGATGTTTTCCTCTTAAGGTGGTATTTCTTCGCGTTACAACCCGTGGTGGGTCTTAGCTGCCTCTAAAAAGCTTCTCCATCCTGATCCGTCACTGGCTGCCACAGAGCCCGACAGTCCGCGACAACGCCATCCAGCCATATTTTGGTCTTCCGACGCTTGGGTTTTTAAACAACACCCTTTTTGGGAGCTCCAGATCCTCCACACGGTGCAAATGACTTGATTGTTATGTCTTACCTAATCTGTTGTCAGTTTATCGGTTTGCTACTAAGAAACTTTGGTAAGCAACTATTTTGGACTTAATCATTACCAACAATAAAATTCTATTATCAGTATTTGATATAAATTTAAGTTTAAATCATTCAATTATTATGATTCAGATATGTATAACATTTTTATATATTATTTGTTCCTATATTATAAAACAAAACGCAATGAATACCTTTATATCCATGACTTCACATAGGACTCCCAAAAAGAAGAAGTTAAATGTTATACTGCCATTTTACCACATATTTTTAATATTTCCATGTAACGCCAGATTTTAATAACTTCGATAACTTGATAAATAAAATATTATGTCGAAAATATTCCGGTAGAATCGTCCCAGCAGCATTGGGTTAGAATTTGTATCGATTCTAGCGTAGCAGGGGAGCAGACGGAGAAGGAATACAAGGAAATATCATTACAGTCTTAATTTGTCCGCTTCTAAAGATAAACAACTATAAAAGAAGATTGTCTCTTTATTTTACTGGAGCATAAATTGACAACGTTCGAGGGGAGATATATTTTATACAATATAATAAACATCATACACATGTATAGCCATCCGATATAAGTATAAGTATAACTTAAAGGAACATTTGCAGAAGCGAAGTATCTCTCTATCTGTCGCAGAGCAGTCATTATGAGGAAATCTACATAAAAGGAGGAAATCGTAAGGAATCAGAAAAATCAATCTATTTCTTTTATTGGTCTACCGAGTAGATGGAGTATTATTTTGTTCTCGTTTTTAAGCAGATAGGGAGCTTTGCTGATATTATATACCTACAAGCTTGGTTGAGAATTAATATTCATATTCATATGTTTCTCAGATTTCCTCACCTTAACCGACGGAGCGATAGCATTCATTAATAACGTAGACATAAACATCTGACAAGCAGGAAAATTGACCCTGTGCTACCTCTTATTATTTGTATTAATATTAATCCTTTCCTGTAAAATTGTAATTAATGTGACTGGCAAAAGCTAAATAAATATTCATAGTCCATTTCTTTAAGTTCGAAACTATAGTAACTAAGTATATCGCTCTCTAATAATTATTGTTATAATTTCTTATTATTTAAGTTAACAGTATTACAGTACATTTTCAACGTAGGTACTCACCTGCTTTCGTTCATGAATTTTTACGAAATTAAGTATTTATGAATGTAGTTGAAATACCTATCCGATTAAAAAAAATCATACCCGAACAAAAGTCTCTGCTACGAGGATTGTTCGTAAAATAAACGATTTTCAATAATTTTCACAATTAAAACAATTTTTATTCACATCTAGAAATAGATCATTGGCAAACTTGAACTTTCAGCTATTTTTTCTACATAGTCCCCGTTGACCTCGATGCTTTTTTTAACCCGATCACCATCTTTTTGATTTCCTTGTCATAGCACAATAGGCTTTTCCTGTTTTTCGTTTTCCTGGATCCCATGAACTCCGATGAAGATCGGATTTATGACTACCGGAAACATGAATATCGTCCTAAAATCACAATACAAACTAAGCTTGGCCCCGAGCATCTGCCAGATGGTAGGCGATTGATTTTATTTGATTTTAAGAAACACCCCAGCGGAACGCATTTTGCTAAGAAAGAGGTTCTGTGCTACCTTCACGACAGGGCGTGAAAATTTTATGACAAGGGAATCAAGATGGTGATCCGGATGAAAAATAAGTCAAAATTCTTCGAATGTCTTACTCTGAGTTGGAGTACTGAGGATGGTAATCAACAATATTGTACCTGAGCTCTCTTCATCGTGTACTCCACAAATAAGTTTAATTTTGCTCTAAAAGCTCATGTTTTTTTTTGTATCAGTTTGATCTCTCTAAGCATGAAAATATTAAGAATAGTATTGTATGAATTATACGCTGCAGCGATCATCGTTCTCTCCTGTCTTATAATTTATATTTTATTCAAGAAAATGTTGTTTATAACACCCGAATATTCGACTGTGTTTGCTGCGAAGTCATGACAAGTCAAGCACGAAACACCTCCGAGCCTTATTGGCGCACGAACACCTCCAAGCTTAAGGATGGAAGGTGGGTGGTGTGCTGCCTAGTGCCTACCTCGTATCGCTGCGGAATGATCTCCAGAGTGTGAGAAGATAGAAAAGAGGAAATTGTTTCGTGGTGCTAAAGTGATATTCATGGCACCGCATTGCACAATAATACATAAAATTTTGACTATGCTCCCATCCCGCAATACGAATAACAACGTGTTACACCTACTTACGTGTATAAAATATTTAACATTGATTTGTATGTAAGGAATGTTGTAAGTGTTTCCATACATTCTCAGTTTATTGAATATTCCAAACAACACCATAAACTTGACTAACTGTTTATTGGAAACATCCAATGCATTTATAAAACCCACACCCCTTGACAGGGAGAAAGAGAGAAAATAATAAGTTTTACGTTTAAAAGTTTGCCAGCGTAAGACGGTTGCTGCGACATGTATTGTTTTATTCTTATTTTGAATGTTCAACGAAACCAATAACTGTTAATAATTTTTGAACAAATTGTATCAATTGCATTATTTAGTATTGTATCACCAGACTTTTATTATTTTATATCTGAGGGAGAAATCTGTTCTGAAAAACAAAACGAATTCATGAAATAAAACTACGTATTTAAAATGCAAAATAATAATAACTACACAATCAAACCATCGCCCAGTTAGTAGTATTAATAAAAACACTTCTAGAATTTCACGTCATCCGAAAACATTGTAGCCATTGCGTATTTTGTTCCGGTGATTAAAAATATTGCGCAAGATATTAACATACAAACGTGATCAAAAGCAAAATTAATCACTCTCGTGAGGAACAAGGCAATCAGCCTGGGTCCGCAACACAAATATATTTCTCTCGAATTTATCATTTCATATTCAGGAAGGGTATTGCCAAAAACGCAAAATATATTACTAAAAACTTCATAAAACCTACCTACGGTGAATGTAATTTTACAAATTGAACCCGGACAGACATTTGTAAAATTGTGCGCACCTACCTCTCTACCCTATAATAATTTAAATTAGTTTTACAAAATCCCACATTATTTATTTCCCTACAACACTGTTAGGGTCTGTGGTGATTATTTCATTCACTCTCCGATTTAGTTGAGACTAAATTTGTTACGATCACCGTTTTAAATTGAACTTCATTCGTCACCTGAAACTTGGTTTATTTGAAATTGGAATACCACTAAAATTGTTATCCTTATAATAAGTATTATATAAATGTGAATAAAAAAGTATATTCTCTAATACAGTCTAAATCGAGTGATTTTGTATGCAGTAATTATTATTTTATTATTCTTTCGATGTTAAAGACAGATGTTACATTTTATGGCGTATATGTGTACATGCCCTTACTTACTAGACTACAGAACAAAACACATAATCGTGCTTAAGAGATATCTATTGCTTTATATAAACCGGCAACTTCCTTTGCTGAATTTTTCTTTTCAATCATTCTTTTTTTTAATTAAAGAATACCCCTCCAGAAAAAATTATATTTTTTTTTTCAGAAAAACTAATATTACCTTCTTCTAAAGTAAAGATTTAAGGTATTATGATTTTTGAGCAATTAAAATTATAATAATTAAAGAAAAAAATAAGAAATTAAATTTTAATAAAAAATCCATCAATAAATGGGTAAAAGGTATTTTTTATTCAAAATTTTTTTAATTTACCTAGTCGAGTAGAGCCGACCAAAACGGACAATCGGGTCACTTCTCCAATGTAAAGTATCAGGTGGACATTTTTAAACTCATTTCCTCACACACGCATAACGAAGTTATATAAGGGGTCATCAAGTCATACCGAGAAACCTTTTGAAAACCACTGCTCTAGTACTTCGGTGAACCCTACCTGCCAAATCTAAACCCTTCACACGGCAATAGAATGAATTTAATGAGAACATTCTGGAACAGCCCTTTTGGTAATTTAAAGATTGATTATATTAAAACGGATAGTGAATAATGATAGTGGCAAGTACTTGCATAGCTGGTAGCGTTTCCAATTGTTATCGTGGAATCTTAAAAGGATTTTTTTAGCTTATGCTGAGACACTACTTTTTCGATCTTCTCCTAGAATAGACTTTTTTTATAAAAATGAATCTGTGCTCACTCGAAATGAACACAAATACACTTTTGACATCTTTCACACTAACCAAAGGGTTGTGTCGTGAAAGCGGAAATGATCGGCACGGCCGGGATTCGAACCTACGACCTCCAATACGATGTGCGCATGAAAGCCGGCGATTGATACCACTGGACTACCAACCACTTATTTTATTTGAGGACACTTGCCACTGGTAACATTACTACAAGCGCTATTTATGTTTTGAGTAAAAATGGGACAGGTGTCATACTTTTGACATTTCATGATGCGTGAAAGATAATGAGCAGCCACAAAAGGTTAGCTTAATGATGTTAAGCCAATAAACGTATATCAAATGCTTAACACAAGAGAGCGGACAGTGAACACCTTCGAATGATATCAATGGAATGACGCCCTGGATCTAGCCCAGGATAAGGATGCTTGGCGAGGCTTTGTGGCGAGCACATGCTCTACCTAGGGAGTGAACGTGGATTAAGTAAGAAAAGTAAGTAACCTAAGAAATGATTATGACTAATTTATGGACAAAACTGTTTAACGAGTCATGCAGAATGCTGTTTCTCCAGAAACTCGCTCTCTCTAGTAGTTTTCTGCCATTCAATGTTTTTCATGACAGATTCACGACTGGACTATTTTTATTTTTTTTTTTTTTACATTAAGTGGGATTTTTTATACATTATCCTTAAAAATTTAAATAAAACGATTTTTATCTTTTCCACAATTTATTTTGTCCCTGACATGTTTCGAAAGGACACACCTTTCATGCTCACAGGGTTTGGTGAAACTAAAGCTAACGTTTGGTACAGCGATGAGAGAGCGTATCGTATTATATTACATATCAATAGTCTGCAGCTGAAGTTATATACTTGATAGTTCTCTTGTAGCATATAATTTTACAATATATAAAACATTAAACTGTTTTGGAGAGTAGGTTAAGATTTTTTTATATTTACCAAACACAAAATAAATAAAATAACAATAGAATTGTGCTTGTATAGTTGTATACTTGTATAGTTTACAATTAAATATTTTTTTTTTTCTATAAAATAAATAATAAAAATGCAGATAATTACATCGTATTAGAGAAACATTAATACAGATTTTAATAGGTAGGTATATTAGAGAAAAACAGTTGATTTCAATGGAAACAATAACTGAGTTTTGTACAATAAGTGAATAAGTGAGTTTTTGTACAGTAAGTGAGTTTTCAATAGGTAGGTATAAATGTAAAGAACAGGTGATTTAGAAAGATTCTATAGAGTAAAGCATATTATGAAAATAGATAAAAGCATATTTTTTCGATAGGTAGGTATAAATGTAAAGAACAGGTGATTTAGAACGATTCTATAACGTAAAGCATATTATTAAAATAGATAAAAAAAATATTTTTTTCGATAGGTAGGTATAAATGTAAAGAACAGGTGATTTAGAACGATTCTATAGAGTAAAGCATATTATGAAAATAGATAAAAACATATTTTTTCGATAGGTAGGTATAAATGTAAAGAACAGGTGATTTAGAAAAATTCTATAACGTAAAGCATATTATTAAAATAGATAAAAAAATATTTTTTTTTCCGATAGGTAGGTATCCTGCAAGGGGGCAAACCTGGTGCGTAACTCAGCCTCGTACGTATGACGACACTGAGCACTCTCTAACCTGCGTATGTCCAGCGGGCGAGAGGCAGATGGCCCCTGCTGGAAATGGGTAAATCTGAATCTCAACGAACCCACAAGGAGTTCGTGATCAGTATCCATGTCTGCCCCTCGGTAGGTGCGGACATCACGCAGGTCAGTTCGGTTGCTGGCCCTTACCAGAAGATGGTCAATCTGGTTTTTTGTTCTCCTGTCAGGCGAGGTCCAAGTATATTTATGGATATCCTTGTGGGGGAACAAAGTTCCCCCTATTAAGAGTCCATGGAGTGTGGCGAAACCAATCAGACGGCTTCCATTATCATTTATCACTCCCATGCCATGCCTACCCATGACGCCTGGTCCATACTGGGGGTCACTGCCAACCTTGGCATTAAAATCCCCCAGTACTATTAAGCGGTGGCGCCTTGGGACATGGGACACAACTGCATCCAGACTGTCATAAAAACAGTCCTTGGCAGCCGCATCCCCATCCTCAGTGGGAGCATAGCATAGGAGGACCGTCAGTGTTTCGCCTGTCATCTTGAAGGACGGCGAAACGTCCAAAAAATTCTGAATATAAGCATTCAGGAAACGAACCTAACAAAAATCCCTCCACTACATCGTTAATAACATTGTCGATTTATTTTAAAAGCAAAATGCGAAACAAAATGCTTTTATCTGACCAGAATTTGCCACAAAGAACAGTACGAAGACACTACGTCCCTAATACGTTTTTATTGTGTTTATAAAAAGGTACGGCCGCATCCTTGTTCTTTTTTTTTTAAACCCTTGGGGACTAATATTGTGTATAGTTTTATTACATGGGTTTTTCATTGTTTTCTTTTTTACATTCTGGGTTGACCCAAGTTGTTTTTCTATTATTTTTTTTTTTTCATATTTATCTGTCGCATTTTTTCTTTCAAATAACTTAATAAGATTAGGTTTATTGAATTATCTTCACATAAAAACCTAAACACTTTTCAAAATTTCTTTGCTTTGCTTGTTATGCAGCCACCTACCTTCGGTCATTATAAAAATATGAAGTGGAGATGGACTTGACTGGGACATGTGTTAAGGATGTCGAATGACAGTTGGCCGAGAAGAGCGCTGTGCTTCCTCCCATGAGGGTCCCGAAGAAGAGGAAAACCCTGTCTACCGTGTTCCGCTCCTACGAAGAAGAGCTGAGGGATTTGGACATGGTGTGGGAGGAGGTCATGAATATTGCGCAGCGGAGAACTCTTGTTGCCTCCCAATGCCCCCCTAAGTGGGGTTTAAAGGGACTTTGGATTGAATTGGATAAAAAATATCTTCTACAGAGTTTCAAACGCTAGTTCATTTTTATTTTCTAAGAAAAATGTTTAAAAAAAAACTAAAATATATATGTAAAGATGTAGATATAATAACAGGTATTAGAGTGGTTTTCGGAACAAAAATGTCAAAATTTTATGTCTTATTGGATAATGATGTAAAAGTAGTTATGATTGCTTCAAAAAATAACTACAAAAATAGTCTTTTTTAGTAAAGGCAATGTACCTTTTTCACGAAAATAATAAGTTGGATCCATGTTTGTTCCATCGGTTTTTGTCTTTCTTCACCTTGTTCAAAAATAATTATGACAATCGGGATAGAAAATAACAAAAGATATCTAAATACCTATAAATAATTTGGCAGAAAACAGAACACCGCCTATCTTGAAAATACTACGACCTACTGTCGAGAAACAAATCACTAAGACGGATTTTTATGAGGAGTTGCGCGTCTACTACCTACGTAGTATATATAAGTTTTCAATGATCGAATATCGAAACGATCATAGAATGAGTTTCGAATTTTCATGCAAAAATGATCGAATGTATCGATCGTTTAGTTTTCGAACACTATTTGCACGCGTTTTATTAGCGTGCAATTAGCTTTCGATTAAACTCTTACTATCGCCAAAGCTCTCTCTACTTGTTCTCTCAATTCAAGAATAAAAGTTGAACTAACTGAATCAATATATCGAAAAAATATATATTATATTATTATGTAGGGATAAATAAATATGTGGGTACTCTAAATATAAAAAATTATTTGGTGTTTTTTCTTTTTATTTTCGATAAATCTTATTTCGGTCCTCTGCAAATCTCATTACTTAAAAATATTCCCATACAAATGTCGAGCGTATTTTTTTGTAATATGAAAAAAGGAGAGAAAAGAGACGCCCGGCCCCGAGATGGGACCCGACGATAAGAACTCAGAATGTTCATTGTACCGTGATATATCCATGGGTGATCTCATCTTACTTCCATCTCCGGTATAAGATTGCATTTCTTCTCCAGATATTTGACATTGTTAAATATCATTATACATAACCCTTTTCTATTTCAATTCTTTGTTGTCATGTTATTATATCTTGTAGCCAGGCATCCGGGCGAGGAGGCTGCTATTATATACATAGCTACCTTTTATCTATACCTACAGACTTTTATTTTCAAAATTCCTACAAGATTAAAATGTACTCAAGGATATTTACTAACAAACATAAGAAAAAAAATATTTTTAAAACTCACTATACAAATATTTTCAAATAATATTTAGTGTGTATAATATTCACGATAACTGGCTCTCTTTCTATATCAGAAATAAGTTTTTATCAACCCACAACAATTCACGGGTTCCAAGCTTTAAAAATAATAAAAAAGATTTCATTGTTTGGTATACTTTATGTTAATACTGATAATTGCTTAGGAATTACTAGGGGATATTCAACTTGTAGGCGGAGGGATATATTTCAGAGACAATGTATTATAAAGAGGAAACACCTATCCAGATAACTTTTCTTACTTTCATGTCTGGCGCAAATAGGTAAGCCAAGTTCATCATGTTGTAGGTACACAATGTGTTTTCTCCACACATGATCAAATGAAATGTGCGAGTCTGCTTTCCTCTTTGTTTGGTTATTTTGATATTCACTGCCAAAAATGACGCACATTTCATTGATACAGTGTTTAGAAAATACATTTTATATCTTATCATATTATATAAGTACTTCAACATTTCTTTATAAATACTCAGGCTGTTATTTATAAAATAGTTGACGAGCTATTCTTGTCTTCTCCTACCCTCAAAGTGTTACATAACAGCCGTCGATCTGGCGCAGAATCATTTCAACTAATATCATCAGTATTCTCTGTACAGAATTAAACGGTTCAGTAACGCTGAATGGAGTATTTCTTAGCGAATTCTGTATCAAAATAGATTGTAATATTATTAGCCAGGCGGCAATGCAGGGACCAGTTCAATTCAAACCCAATTAGAAAAATAATTCATTGTTAGATTACTATAATAACAAATTTTTGAAATTATGGAAAAAGACACGAGTCTTCTTTCCTTTTATTTATAACATCCAATGTAATCTTTCGTATACAGCATTTAGACGGTTTTGAATACAACCTTAGAGATAGGGAGCTCTTTCTCAGGATGAATTCTGCCTTTTCTGATTGTTGACCGGGGTCCCTCAGGGATAAATTCTGTTCCCGCTTCTATTTTCAACTGAACCGTTCTGCAATATCTCACTATCCTATAATTATGTTTGTTTGTCCATAAAGATTATCTATTATATTCTCTTTGATTTCATTGCAAAGATCATTATCACTCCACACCCAAGAACTACAACTTCATCACTTTTTCTATGGGCTTGTTGTATGCTCATCGATAGGACCTCAGTTTGGATTATGATTTTTGATATTGAACTCTGTCAATTGATAAAGATTTTTAATTCAAAGTGATCTTTTTATGCGTGGCGTCGCCAGCATACTCCGCGTCATATTCAATTACAACACATTATCTAGTACTAGCTTATACCCGTATTGCTTTACGTTTTTGATTACGATTGTCAGGCTTGATCGGTAGGTAATAACACAGGTTCTAGTCTAGCTTCCCATTGCTTAACAGACCTCTATAACTGATATAAGCACAGAAAAAGAAGAATGACACTTTTAATGTTTATTAAAATTTTGCATGAAGATCCTAAAAAATAGGGTTTTTTAAATAGCTCTAAATATATTAAAGTTAATGCAGCAAATTGTATTAAAAAACCTTCTCCGGCATTTTGCACGGCTCTGTGCAGATTCATATCGGACGTAGCATTTGTATTTTGAGCGTGATGCTATGACATACGGTAAAAAGCAAAATAAAAAAACATTTCTGAATTATTATGTAGATAGAGAAGGAGGGGCTAATGCGAGTTTTATTTAATTTCCCAATTTACCACGCAACTTTCTTAATTTTTTCTTTCATAAGAACCTTCTACTGATAAAAGCCAACACGACAAAAAAAGAATTAGTGAAATCGGTTCAGCCGTTTAGGCGTGATGCGATGACATTAGGTAAAAAGCTATTAAAAAAACATTTCTGAATTATTATGTAGATTTACCACGCAACTTTCTTAATTTTTTCTTTCATAAGAACCTTCTACTGATAAAAGCCAAAACGACAAAAAAAGAATTAGTGAAATCGGTTCAGCCGTTTAGGCGTGATGCTCTAACATACGATAGAGCAACGATATTTCTAAATTATTATAATAGATGAATATTTCTTTTGATAATTATATGCGTAGATTTAGGATACGTTTCTCTTATGTATCGAATTAGGCAAGTGTATGTTCACGCACACACAGGCATTGCTATATACTTAGGGAGAATAATACAATCTATAGTTTATTCCATTATGTAGGGAGTAAACAACAGGGGAGCCTAGACAAAAGCCGGAAAAATAAACAAATCGATGGAGCAAAATATGGGAAATTAAAACAAAGAACTATTGATTGAAAATATTGGGAGCAACCGACTGGCCACCCGTCCTTGTACCTGCTGTGGTAATTAATTACTTCATAAATTACGAACTACACAATATGTCGGAAAAATTGTTAGACGTATTACGTATATCGGCCTCAATCGATTACCGCAGCGCTCTCGGGACCTGCCTGATATTATCACTTATGGGTTTTGCAACCAACTTACAGATTTTAATAACATATTACAATTTCATATATTTTTCTTCCTCTATTTCAAGCTAGAATATATTTTGAAGTGCCCACTGCAATCCCTACCTTTGGTAATTCTTGGAGAGTGCATCCTATGGACATAATAAAAAGCCTCCCTTGTATAGGTAGGTACCTACTTTCTTTTCTAGATTATTATAACTGTTATTTTCTGTAATCTGTTGATGTATCTTATTAATAAATACATAATATATAAATAAACTCCTAGTCAAAATGTATGAAAATCTTGATAGATCGATATGTTTCGGGCAGCAAGTTCTTGGTGATAGTCGATATGTTTTGGGCAGAAGGTGCTTGGTGATAGTCCATTTCAAAATAAAAATGAAAGAGTATTGTACCTATACCTAGTTCTATCACAAAATTTATAATTGAAATATGAACCGGTTTTCGGAGACTACCGTCTCCATTATCAAATATTCAAGACTTTCTATGTTACCAGTCTTCACATTTTGTGCCATTTCGGTTGATTCTCTGAAATTCTCATCATAGTAAAGTCATATCACTGCATAATGAAGATAATGATAATTCGTTCTGATCACTCTTACTTTCTAAATGTATTTCACATGATATCTTTTGATTTCTTTACTGGATATAATATCTGACAAGAGGTGGCAGAAAGGTTTATAATAGTAAGCGTCCGGGTTTAATTGTTATGTTAATGAGACTTGTAGGTATCATAATGTTTTAACGTAAGTGTAGCAGAAGAGCTACGTTACAACGTTAGTGTAGCAGACCTGCCACGTTCCCATATTTAGGTGATAGCTAACAAAGGACTCATTTGAAATCAATGAAATTGTCGGGACCATAACTGTAAGACAATAAAAAAGCGTCGTAAAATAAAAATAACAAGGAAATAAAACACATAAGTCAGAGGTCGTTTCAAAATTGGCGGTCTAAGATTCTGCACTATACTGAATATCTTTGCAAAAATACATTAATAAATCTTAATAGCTAATGTGGTGAATCGTCTGTGAGTATATTTTAAAAATATACCTACCCGCACAACGCAAGCCAGCCCGCAGAAAACCAATCCGCAGCAAACCCGACCCGCACGAAACGCAATGCGGGAGGCCTATAGGGAGGAGCATAGGGAGGCATCAAGAGCTCTCCATTGCGCTCGAAGGCGTCCGAGGCTCATTGTGCTCTTTCTGACCGGTTGAGGTTTAAGGACGTGAGTTGGTCGAAAATTCCCATTGCCTGTTCTACTGGGCGACATACTCTTGGATGGTCAACTTTTTTTGTAACGCAACCACGGCAAAAGCCCTAGATGCGTTACTGTCGTCTTCTGTCAGCCTCGAATCTTTTCATATTTTATGCAAATGATAAAAAAATATCATTTAAAACAAAATGTTGTAACTTATTGAATTGAATACGGTATCTAAATTTTGTCAAGAAAAAAAATGGAATACAGACGCCTGCACAATACTTCAATACTACAAATTGCTAGTTTCACGATTTCTAAAACACCTCTAGTAGGGTATTTTCCCTAACCGCATATAAGTTGGGTGTAGTGGATAATACCTAGTTATAAACAGAGAACCTAACAAGGGAGCTAAAGGTAAAAAGAAGCGCGAAGCGTGAAGACATTAACCACCCGCACTGCGCCCGAAGTACCGCCGCGACGGCTGAAACTCGGATCCTTTTTCTATTATTTAGATATTTCACAACGTTAACGTGTATGTTCAGAGTCCAATGGACCCTGAGATTCACACAGAATTTTAAGAATTAAAGTATGTACGAAAACTTTGTGTCCGTGCGACAGGCTTTGGTGAGTTCAACACTTCTTCTGGGTGTCTCATCGAGTCTCCTCTACATCCACAAATTCCCTACAGAAAACTCCATCTTGTGCTGCCTGTAACAGATCCCCACCGCCTTTATCCAACTCATGTATAGAGACTGTATATAATATTATTATAGAAAAAACCGTTATCTACTTTTGCATCAGGATTTACCAACATCTTTTATCCCCTGACTCTGATCCTGAAGACCAGCCGACGCGGCTGCTTTAATGAAGATTGGCTTGTTAGTGATGAACGTCCTATGATTAGAAGCTTCCGCTCGACTCTCGAAGACGGGTGCGGGAGGATATGCGCCAGTGCCTAGCATAGATCTCCCGAAGCATCAATAGACAAACAGAACTTGAATGATGAGAGTCGGTTAAATCCGGAAGTGAAGAATAGATTTAGAAGAGGCCCACGTCCAGCAATAAGGAACAAAATATGTTTGAAGTGAAACAAGGGCTTTCGCGCTAGTGGTGATAGTAATAATAATCATACGTACGCAGTATGTAGTAGGTGTGTGCGGTATCGTTCCTCCCGACATTCCCTTGGGAGACATTACAGACAACGCTCTTACGACCGACTAACCGACCACGGACATGGCGCACACAGGAGGCAGCCGTGGCCCGGAGTTTCCAACCAACGTTTATTTGTATGTATATAGTATCCAGTGTTCTCCCTGTAAATATGACTGACATTGAGCATGAAGTTTTAAAATTTATTATTTTGTCCACAAAAGGAAATACAAAATACGTTTTACTCGATATAGACACTGATTTTTGGAAAATCTAAACGACAACGCCTGTAACTAGCAATAACAACTATGAGAGGTACAAAATTTATGAGCGAGATCATTGCTGAGATTTTATCAACGAGTTTACAAGATTCAAAAAAATAATGAAAACCAGTTGCATTTTCAAGATAAATTTAATTAGCTCGAGCGCTTCCATTTTCACGTTGACATATTATTATTCAATAGACAAGACTCAATAATTATGTGTATCGATTTTCTTAGATCACGTCTCATATTACTGTTTTCTTAGACACCTGTCAAAAAAACGGAGAAAACAAACGAGAAAAGAGTTGCTATGTATATGTCTGTTACTCTTCTTATCTATCATTATAAGAAACATTCAGAAATGGTTATTAGTGAAATTATATAATACTTATGTCGCATTAAGAATTCACAAAGAATTTTAGTATGGTTACAAATTTCTTACTCCTAAACTGGTAGTCTCTGGTTTGTTTACAGGACAAAGCAGAATCTTCAACATATGCTTTGCATTTATCATCTCTACTTGGTGTGATTGGTTTCAGAAAATAAGTATTGAGTTGACTCTACTGATACATAAGTAAGCGAATGAGTAAAAAATCTGATATAAAATCCTATATTGTAATTTGTAAGTATACTTTTATCGAAGTATTATACACGGTGTACCAAATAACCTGTGAAAGCATATTAAAGAACAAACACATTTTCTCACGTAAATAAAAGCTAGTGTGAAATACGTAGGAGTGTGATGGTGTTTGTTAAACGGTTTTAAAATCCGTTTGTTGTTTTCAATGAAATTGCGTTAAGACTAAAAAGCCTCTCGTTTTTGTATTATTCGAACTATACGGTATGTTTGGTTCTGAGCGCGGATAATAAGAATATTTTCAACACTGATAAAAATATCTAATACACATTAATAAAAAACATATTTTTACAGAATAAATCGATTAACATTAAAGGGAATTTATCAAAAAAAATTTGATGGTGCCGAGTAGTGAAACGCACTAAATGACAGTAGATAGGAAATACCTACCCATCCGAACCAGAATACTATTTACAAGGCTCATCTGGAGAGCATAAAAATTGACTCAGTATGGCTTTAATGACAGACTAAGGGTAGATAGTACTAGATAGTTACCGGTCTTCTTTCCAAAGCCCACTATTTATCTAGCTTTCACTTCCAAACGACCTCATCTTCTCCTTCTATTTCTGCTAAAAATGGGCCTTGACTCCTCCGCAGTTTCTGGAATGCGAATGCCGAGCTTTCTCAGTTTGCCTGGAAGTCTTCTGACTGTTGATATATTCACTTACAATTTATAAAAGCTCTTTAGGATCTGCTCTCTCTACTTGGACTCTCTATAAATGTATTTTACGAGTAGGTCCAACCCATTGTTTAAAATCCTTGACAACGCAAGTTCTTCTCATATTATTGACCTGCAATGTTACGAAAAATCTTAATATCGTTGAGGAGTGTCTGTATAATGACCAGTTCAGGAGCCATAGGCTATGATAAAACCTGACAAGTATTTTGCACTTGTTAGAATTCTCAAGTCATGTTTTCAAATTTGTTTTTTTTTTAAACTAAAATTTACATAGATAATTTTTTACTAGCCAATTTTCGAACACACAATTAGTGCGACCTTTTTGGATGGAGTAATTATATTATTTCAGAATCTATATTACATCCTTCCCTATACAAAAGGTGGAATATCCGAATAAATGTATTAGGTAAAATGGTCTGTCTAGTGGCGTACTACACGAGTATCATACACCGTGGTAGCATAATATACCCATACATGGCTGGTCAGCCGCATGGGACATGTAAAAACTTCGGATAGGTTTATTTCCCCAGAACAATATAGCTCGGTCGGTCCGCCACTACTCCGTGAATGCACATAATATTATACTCGTACATACGTATAGATACGTAGAGCTCAGCAGTCGGTAGGTAGCCTGAATTTATTGGTCCGTCGAATAAGAGCAGCCAGGTGATTTACTCAATCTCTCACTGCAGCTCCTCGGATTGCAAACGTGGGTAAATTGGTTCTTTAACACATCAACTCGACTTAATTGTTTAAATCTTACCATAATAATTCGGTAAAATTTGGATTTGATAGTCTGATCTTGCAACAAGATATGTACAATAACATACCATGTTTCACATGTGACTTATTTCCTACTACACCGCCATCTCTTGGATTTTTAAAAAATTGAGTAACTATAGAGGAATTGTTTTTATTACAAACTTATGGTGACCTGTCGAACTTCATCCCGCATTCGAATCAACAATAATTATAACATTCCTAATGCAATAAATTTTTAGCTAATTGAATTCAGTTTTAATATCGTAAACCGTATTTAATTCATGTAATACCTATGTCAAAAAAAATTTTTTTTCTGGGTTATGTCGAAGTTCGATGGGCGGGTCAGCTAGTAGTTAATATAATTAGTTTTTATATTCATGAACACACTTACTACCAGTCCCCACTAGTCGCGTGTTGGGTCCGATTATTAATCGGGCGCTCTGGTATGGAGCTGTTCATACCTACCTACACGATAGATCGTTGCTGGGCCTTTTGAGAAATGCAAACAGAATGACTTAAATAGGATTTAGTAGACTATAACAGGATAATGAGAGATGTCCATCAACTGTTAGTGACATCTCTTTATTCCACCTTAATTCAAGCATTCGTTATTACAGCTTTTTATTATTTGTGTTCAAATTGCTTCATACCTTAAAATTTACATTTATACAAGAGAATTATCAGGTAGTATACCCGCAAATTTTTAGTTCACTTATGAGTCTTATAAAATATATTTTGAAATTTAGAATCTAGAACATAAAAAGCTTAATGTCTTTGGTTTAGTAATCAAATGTATCAAACAAACTCTCACCCGAGGCTATGTGTGTTTACATAATGTAAGTAGGCATAAAACCTAACGCGAATAGCCAAAAGAACTGTTGGGTCGTTTATTTTTACATCACATTTAGTATATTGCATTGGGCGGCGGCCACAGCCCAGCAAATAAATATAATTCAATCACCTTTATAGGTGTTTACACAGCTCTAGCATCCCTCACCCTTCCTTTCAGAATTCTCAAGCTAAATTTTGGTGTCAGCACATCAAACAGGTTTAAAAAATGGCCATGGGACAAAATTTTACTTCGTCTGAGTGACAAACTTCTGTCTTCTTAGAGTAGGTACTTACTTAATAAAATTTAAGAAAAATCCAAGAATTTAATTCTCTAAATATGAAACTCGCAGGATCCAATCCGATCTAAGAATTTTATGGCTTTATCGAGATCATCATCCAAATCACACAAATAAATACATAATAAATACAAATAAAATGATAAACTTTTGATAAAATGTTGGTCCACTAACTGTTTATCGTTAAGAGTTAATAATATGTTTTGTAAATGACTGTTTGTTTACATTGATAAATAAAAATAAAATGTAACGATACACGGTCGGGGCGCAAGTGAGTACCGAGCCTTAAATCTTTAAATTATATTTTATATATACAAAGAATAAATACATAAATTTGCTCAAATCCAGCAACAGAAGTTACCTAAAAGTTTTAATGAAAAAATAGCAATGCAGACAAGACAAACAACACTTTTTTTAGTTAAGTTATGTTAAAAGATTATTATTTTGTAAACTAGTAGAGAGAGAGTTATCGACGGAAACACCGGTGAACGTAATTTGAAATAATATGATGTCCGTGACTGAGGTCAACGTAATAAGTTATTCCCGTTTTGGTAGCTTTATGCGGGTTATTTTGGAAAATTTGTAATACTTGTAGAAGGAAAAATATGAGAATTAGTAAACCGTAAGGGGTCTCGCGATGATACCATAAAGTTATATGTTAGGAAGTTCTGGCTAATATAACCTTATAATACGGCCTATTCGTCCAAATCTCATTTACGGTATACACCAGTACACACTACTGCTATATTGGATGTACAGGGTGTAATGAGATATTTCATAGGGATGGGCAATATAATAAAATTCTATTTTGGGTGTATTTATGTACTGCTCCGCTTATTATATTATTTTTCCTAACGCTTTGTTCTTCAACGTATATTCTTGGGGCCTAATTTATTTAACACCCCAAATACGACCCATGAAAGTCTAATATTATATTTAATATTTTGGGCCAAAATCGTGTTGAATAATTAGTTTATGATAAACCTTTTAATACACACTGTAATGACATTTCTCGGTCTTGTAATTATCAAAAAAGATTATTTATTATTCTTAACATAAGTCTTAAAACGGACCTTTACTCTCAATATCCATGATTCTATTCCCCACAAGCTAGGGTCTCAAGATTCCTACCACCGTTCTTTTATCCAGGACTCCATACTCCAGGACTACTAAAACTTGAGTTCTGAGTATATTTCAACTTTTTAGGATTTGTCTAGTGATCAGCCAATTTTTTGATCAAATCTGTAATATTTTTCTCTTTTGTTCAACAATTTCGCTTTCGATGTAGGTTGAAGGGAGTTGAACATGGTTTGGAAGGTAGTCATCATAAGTATTGCGCAAGATCGAGCGCAATGGAGAGCTCTTGATGCCTCCCTATGCCCCTGAGAGGGATTAAAAGGGCGATTGATTGATGTTACTTTTATGTTTATATCATCTGACCACAAAAACCGCACATATTTAATACACAAAATTCAATATTATTATGTAGGTACTGGTATTTGTAATCTTCTTCTTAATGTTGTGTCATACATATATTTTTTGTTTATAAAATCATTGAACAAAATAAATAAGTAAATAAATATTTATTTTTATTTATAAGAAAACTTATAAACAATTATTTACTAAATTACAACGCCGGCGCACTCGACTAGGACATGTGTTAAAGATGACAGTTGACCGAGGATGGCGCTGTTCTTTCTCTCAACAGATCCAAAGACAAGGAAAGCCCTAACAAACTATGTTCCGTCCCTTCGAAACAGAGCTGAGGGATTTGGACATGGTGTTGGAGGAAGTCATTGAAGCCGTGCAAGATAAATCGCGACAGAAGCCTCTTGCTACCTCCCTATGCCCTTAAGTGGGGTCACAAATGGAGAATGGAGAGGACTAGCGATCTCCAATCTGTGGCTGAATCTGATACAATGTTTTATGTATTTACTAGGTATGAATCTCCTTATTTTTCTTTCATTAAAATCTAATAACATACATTTTTGCGTGAAAATTGAGAAAATAATATCGACGGTCAAAAGGTAATAGGGGATAAGCGACAAAAACCTAATTGTTCAGGAGAGCAGTTTAAAGTTTGAAATTTCATAATAATGCACACAACTTTTTTATTTATTGTCATATTTTGAAAATTGAAACAGTTATCGAATGGAAAAAAATAAATATATTTATTTTTAATTTCATCAATTTGATTCAAACTTGCTTTTTGTGGTTTTATGTCGCTTAGATCAATTGATCTTATTTTTCTTTAGAGGTAATTCGGCATAAGTTACCTCATCACAGAAAATAACTAAGGGTAATGAAGACTTAGCTACATTCGACATCCTCATACCAAAAGGTAATAGGTCATAAGCGACATGACTGTAGAATAACTTAAACGGGTAAAGAAGGATAAGTGACGATTAACATCATTGTGCCAATTGGTAATGGAGCATAAGAAACAGTGCTTATAAAAAATATCGAGAGGTAGTTAGAGATTAGCGACACTGTAAGTGGATTGACCAAAGGGTAAAGAGGTACATCCGCACATCAAGATTTTTATACCAAATGGAAAATGGGAACATCCAACGCACTGCATTATATGGACAAATTGGTAATGTGGATTGAACGCCACATCTTTAAAATTATAAAATCACAACCACCATGTTTTTTCTTTAAAATAAGACTTACCCATTGGCCTGAATTTAAAGAGTCATACAAAATCATAAACGGATTATTTTATAAGAAGGTAATCTGATTTTTTTAGTTTCATTTTAATTTTAAAATCTTTGCAAACACACAGTTTTTTAAAACATAATAACAAATAGACATAAAATCAGCAAATTATGCCAACATTATTTTTTTTACTTGATATACACTACCTACACAAAGAAAAAGAAAAACACTTAAAAGCTAGACGGGCATGTCGCCGAGCCCGAAAACCCACCAGGGCGCATACCTCGACTCTTGCCATGACGGGTTCCGACACCCGGCATCAGTACCCTCATCATAATGTATACAACATGGACACCAGTATGGGGATTGGGGAAGATAAGGAAAGAGGAAAAGGTAAGACGAAAATAGATCGGAGGGCCCCCGCCTATGCCCGATGAGACCCAGAACCTATCAGGGATCCAATTATGGACCTCTTAAACATAGAAAGGGATACATGAAAGATGTCTATACAAAAAATGCGTTAGAATTATCCGATGAAAGACGAATGAAAAAAAATTGCAGGTAATAAGTGCTGCACCTCGGTTGTTTAAAAGTAAGTGTCGTCCTGGTCAATCTGATTGGGCAGTTGAAAAAAAAATATCTTAGATGTTACTGTCGATTATATAATGGGTTATTTTATATAAGAAAGAAGGCAACGTGCGCCTTTTCTCTAAGGTCATTATTTTATAAGAAGCATCTAAAATCTTAAATATAATAAATATTTATTCTGTACTTTCTCCAACCTGTCAATATACGTGATGTATTGGGGACTCCAAACCACAGTAGCAAAGTCGAGATAATTTCACACATATGTAAAGTATTTTTAGTTTTTCTATTGACATTAATGGCTTAGATACTCTCATAACAAATCCCAGTTGTTAAAATGACTTGTTCGTGGTCATATCAATGTGAGTTCTTGGTGTCATTTTGCTGTCCACCAGTGCCTCGAGATCCCTGATAACGAGACATCTCCTCAAGGAAATATCATTAATTTTATAGTCCTATGGAGGGGCTCCTTTCGTCTTGTGAAGGATATCGCGTTTCATTCATCAACTTTGAGGAACAGTTGGTTTCTAGCACAGTATTGAAAGAGGTCGACCTGAAAAGATTTCGCGTCCTTAAAATGACTTGTCCTTTGGTAGACCTTTGTGTTAAGAAAATCAGAAGATCTATAGCATTGCTGGATAATATCATTAATGTACTACATGATGAAAATAATTGGGCCCAGGTGAGAACACCCAGGTGCCCCACCGGACACGCAACGTCTAAGCGTCTGAATAATCTAATCCAATCTCTTCCAAACTCCTTTTACGCCCCACTTAAAGGCACATGGAGGCAACAAGAGCTCTCCAATACGCTCGATCTTGCGCAATGTTTATGACCTCAGATATAGCGGATCACGATATGAATGGGTCTTTCTCGTCTTCGGGATCCTGATGGGAGGAAAAACAGCGCTCTCATTGGCTTACTATTATTCGGAATCCTTAACACATGTCCCAGCCAAGTCCATCTCCTCTTCATAATGGTTGTAGTGATAAGCTCACGCTGGGTTAGCCGGCTGCTGATGCGGTGGTACCATCTTACACCCACAATTCTTCTGATAATTTAATCAAATAATTATTTGTTATAATTAAATAAAACTTTTATCTCTATATTTCATTAAATATCTACTTGTTGTATACATGGGATTTTTCGACATTCTCATGATTAGGAGTTTCGGAGACTTGATCATTACCACCTAATGGCGAATGTTGTTAACGTAAAGTGATCACACTAAGTCAGCCTTCAAAATAACAGTACAAGACGGTCGTAAGTCCGTAATGTTTTGTTTCATATAAAAATCGAAAATCAGTAATGAATTGACCTGCCCTTGTGGTTTAGTCGGTAGGTACCATAGGCCTATTATGTCTAAATTGATAATGATATGAGTGCGGAAATTGGGAGAAGATTTTTTACAGCTAACCGTAGCTATTTCGGTCTCACTGGACAGTAGTTAAAGTCACGCCTTATATCCAAGAAGGCTAAAGCCACTCTAAATAAGACACTAATTATACCAGTCCTAACATATGCCTCAGAGACCTGGACACTGTCTAAGCATGACGAAAACAGGCTGAACGCGCTTGAAAGGAAAATCCTACGCAGAATACATTGCCCTATATATTATGGTCAAACTTAGTGCAAAGGTACAACACTCTATGATCTCTACAAGGATATCAGCGTAGTCAGGTTCAAATAAATAATTAGTTTAGCATCGATTCTCTTATACAATTTTTTTCTGATCGTACTATGGCTGTAAGTGTGGGTGACGGCGTTATATTTGTCATGTCCCTGTAAGTGTTGTTGACTGCTTTGTATCATCTTGACGTGGTTCCTGTCCACTGATCTACATAGCCAGAATCTTGTTTCTCTTTTTAATATATTTTTTGTTCTGACGTGATGCTAGAAGGGCCTTTTACACCCTTTTAGCATTAAACAATAATTACGGTATTATATTTATTTTTTACTGTGCTTTCCTATTGAAATTGTATTATCCGAATTGTGCTGATTTATGTATATAGTTTGTTTTCCTTGTAATTTAAATTCTTATGTATTTTGTATATCTAGTTTTCTTTGCTATACTGATTTTGTATGATTTGTAACATGTGATGATCCCAAGAGTCCCGCAAGGGACCTACGGGTTGATAAGAAAGAATAAAGAATTAAGATTAACAGACTGCGCTGGCTGGGTCATTTGCACCGTATGGAGGATCTGGAGCTCCAGAAAAAGGGTGTTGTTTAATAACCCAAACGGTAGAAGAAGCGTCGGAAGACTAAAACTAAGATGGCTGGATGACGTTGTCGCGGACTGTCGGGTTCTGGGGCAGCAAAACTGGAGGGTGGCAGCCAGTGACAGATCGGGATGGAGAAGCTTTTTGGATGCAGCTTAGACCCACCACGGATTGTAACGCTGAAGATGATGATGATTATGTCTAAATTACTGGATTACCTACTAACCATAATATATATGTAGTTGTTAAAAAACTAAAGCAGGAACTTATTGAAATAACACAATGCACCTTTGTATAAAGCAGGTTTCATTATTTAAAATATTGTAAATGATAGGTACCTTCTTACAAAAATAGAGATTTTTTCAAATTTAGTAAAATATGCGCTATGTGGTACTAAAGTAACTAAGCAATTAGAATCTTTGGATAAAAAACAACAGCCTTCAAGGCAACTACTCCTGTAATTAAAGACTTTCAAAATATTTTTACTCGCACTTAAGCACTATGCTGTTTCATGCGCGGTGACCATTCATTCATTCACCATGTACTTATTTAGCTTCTATGGCGATTTTTTTTTTAAGTAAGTAAATAAAAAAAATATAATCAGTCACAAAGTGTGGTAGGACGGTTATTAGAACTTTTACTTCGGGGTAATGGAACTAGGTCTTATATAATTACTAAGCAGTCTATAAAACGATTTAACTTATCATAGAAGCTAAGTAATTGAAACATATCGAGGATATAATGGCCTGTACAAGTGTACACATCTGAATACGCGCTGTAACGTAAACAATGCAAAGTTGCATGCAACGCATCAAAATTCCATAGTACGCGGTGAGTAGTGTGGTTCTATGAAATAAGCGCCTCGATAAATATCTAATTGAGTACAAAAATGTGATAAAAATTGATGTAAGCACCAATTAATAAATTATCAATATAAAGTAATACGGCGTAAGCGACAGGTTTGTATTAAAATTGTAAATGGTAGTACGATTTAAGCGACATATCAATATCAATTTTGATTTTAGTAATTGGGTATAAGCGACAGCTCTATTGTAAACTTGTAAACGAAAGTAAGATATAACCGACAGTTTAACATCAAATAAGAATAAGTAATTGGGTATAAGGGACAACTATAGAGTAAATTTGTTGGTGGTAGTAAGGTATAACCGACGCATCATGTTTTTGCCGACCAAGGTAAAGAAGCATAAGTTCCAGCTTTCAAAACAGGTGGAAATGGTAAAGAGTCATAAGTGCCCGGAGTATCTATGCCAAGGAGAAGTAAACAGACATTACCGACTATAAACCAAAAATAATGCCATTTTTACACAGGTACAAGCGCCCTAAGGGTAAAAAAGACCTAAAAATCGGTCGGTTACACCAAAATGACACTTATATTTTGCTGGGGCATAAACGACATAAAAGTCATCGTAGAGCCGTGGGAGTGAGCGCATTCGAAAGAGCGGAAAATTTTAAGTAAGATGGCATTCATAACTCATTTTTGACCAAAGTGTCGCTTATCCCCTATTACCTTTTAACCGTCGATATGTAGTTGGAAAAAGATATTGACATCCCTAAGATTATTTACGTAATGCTATAAAATATTTGATGATACAGCGGGTAGTGGTGCTCGGAATAAAATTATGATACATAAATTGCATCATGTTTACTGAGTAAAAACATCTGAAGTCGTGATATGATCCCGCACACATATGTACTACCCCATGGTAATATGATACAACAGGATCTCATTCAAAATGTCGAATCTCCATAATCAGAACTCTCATTAAAAATGTTTTATGTAATTCGAGAATATCATATTATGGCATTCTCACAAATAATATGTAGATATGAGTGGCCTTTTTATGGGTCCACTTCTACACGGAGAGCTCCTCCATCAACTTCCATGTTATTCTGTATCTAGGATACTCCATCAGTAGCATGCCAATTGGCATCCTCTTTCATAGTCTTAGATAGTCACACGTGTAAACCCCGCTTAAGGCCCCAGATCAGAACTATTTTTATTCAATGGTGCTGTCAATAATTCGTATGCCCTAAACATTACGCACTAGTTGTAGTGCAGAAAACAAAAATTAAAGTGTTGCAGTAGTGAACTACTCTTAAGGACTTCAGGGGGATGAGGGTGATGGATATCTACAAAAAATGGATTTTCTTTATATTTACAAAAACATTCGTGAAGAAACGTATGTGAGTTCTTATTTTTTATGCTACAGTTCAAATCCAGCTTTGGCTTCCGAATAGAGAATCCTTCCAACTCTTACTGTCCTCCGTTACGGTTCGCCAATCTACCACCTGCACACGTTGTGCTGCATCCCTCTTGACTTGGTCCTCCTGTCTGATCCTAGGTCCTCCGACTCGTCGTCTTCAGCCCGGGTAAACACCCTAGTATCCCATGATGATAGAGTTGTTTGCAGATGCTTAGTCCACCTCAACCAATTCAGCATACCCGTGTAAATAGAACTTGAGGCGTTTAAAAATAATTATATTAGCACAGATGAGAATATCAAAACCTGCTGTTCTGAAATCATACCAACAAACCAACAAGAAGTGATTGGTTGTCTTGCGGCTACAACGCCGGCTTACGTCCTGTTTTGTATCGGAGTTCGTAGGTTCGATCCCACGTGCCAACCATCTTCCTCTTTCACGACACAAGCATTAAGTACCTTACTGTGTGTCAAAGAGTGTATTATTTGTGTTTCCTTTGAGTGAGCACAGATTCATTTTTTATAGGTAAAAAAAATGTTTTTTAATTATTTTAAGAAATAAATGAATGGGAAAACTTAAAAAGGGAGATGTCACATTTTGGAATTATTATGGCAACATGTCTCGATCCTACGTATATAATTTAATGTTGATACATACGAACGTACATGATGTTTTTATACTTTGATATGCTGTTACATCATTACTTTACATTATTATAAGGTTTTTCTCCAAGAAAATGATACGTTAGATACTTTTCAAGATAACGTGAATATTAGGAGGGTAAGTAATAATATATTATGTATGTAGGTACCTACCTACATATTTTCTTAACGTAGCATCAGAGTGGGGGGTAGCTGATATCTTCATGTCATTGTGGTGATACCACTTGTGAGAGTGCACACACATGGGGTCGATCACTGCATAACTCTGAAATAAATTACTTGCATCACTCTCAAAAATGTGTAATGTGAGTATAATATATTGCGTATATTACAAAACATTACGCAATTTCCCATTTTTTATCTGAACCCTTCGAGTGCGCGTAGTAAAAAAGCAATCAACATTGTAATTAAAAATTGAGAGTAGAATTTACGGAGGTACTATAATATCGAACAGAATACAAAAAAAATCAAATAACAAGGCAGCGTATGATATTCCAATTCTTCCTCTGTCCAATATTAACTCTTGCAAATCGTGTTTTCAGCTCAATCATTGTTATTGAAGGTTTTCTTTGTTTTTGTTCGTCACACCATCTATGTTTACTGTCGTTTCTATTATTTTGTCGACTCTTGTTATTTGGGTAAATTTTATTATAACTGATTACACCATTCTTTTCCATTGAAACATTTGACTAATATTTTGTCATAGTTGATTTAAGAATTGTTCTACCTAACCTACCTTGCTCTATTCGACGTTCCTCAATGCATAGTAATTTAGAGACCTGAGATATTTTTGTAAATATATCATACCTTTATCATAGTATTTAAACTCATGCGGTCAGAAAAGGCAATAAAATTAAGCCTCGGACGCCTGGGCCCCACCAGGGGGGGGGGGGGGGTCCAGGCAGCTAGTGTCCCCCTGTGTTGACCACGGCTCGCTCTAGGAACAGGAGCTTGAATCTGGTGACCTCGGGGCTGAGCTCCCGATACGTGTCGGTATGGCAAGTGGCGCCTTTAACAACATGACCAGAATATGGAAGGCGTCGGCGTTTAGTGTCGAGACGAAATGTAAACGGTTTGATGCGTGTGTGTTGCCCATTCACAGTTGGCCGAGGAGAGAGCTGTTCTTCCTCCCATCAGGGTTCCGAGGACGAGGAAGACCCTCTCATACTGTGTTCCGCTCCTTCGAAACAGAGCTAAGGAATCTGGACATGGTGTGGGAGGAGGTCACAAGCGTTGCGCAGGATCGAGCGCAATGGAGAGCTCTTGTTTCCTCCCTATGCCCCTAAGTGGGGTCTTAATGAAGTTTGGATTTGGATTCTAAACACCTCTCCTCTTATGCGTCATTATAAATTGAGATTTCTAATCATATTTCTGGCAACCGTCGACGCGTCGTCAGTCATCCATTAGCCAATTAATGTATTCTCATTTCTATTACACTGAAAAAATGTCAGACATGTGTTTTTTATCACTGGGTGCTTAAGAGATCATAGGCTGTCTCTTCGTTTGAATTTATGATTTTTTTTTGTGTCTATTGTTATTTTTTGTATTTTATTATGTATTTTCTGTATTATCTTTTTCTTAAAAAGGCAATTTGCCGTTGATGAATAAATAAATAACAAAGCTGACAGAAGTGACAAGCATTGGAAAGTAAACTTAAGCGAAATGTTTTACTATAAAGTGTTTTATATCTCACAGATTTTCATAAAATGGTCAAATTTCAATAGTTCAATCGCAAAAAATTTGGATTCAAGGACTGCAATGAATTCAATGAGGTTTTGGGTACTTCTTTCTGGTCGTTTTTTTCGAATGTTTGAGGGGACACGCCTTTTTATGCTATGTTATATTTTAGTGCTACAGATTTTATTTCGAATTTTTTAAATACTTTGAAATATCTACTTATAAATACCGAAATATAAAAAAGTGTTTTTTAATGATTTAATCGTACAGTAACTTTATGTTAAGAAGTATTGAACAGCCAGTAGCGAAAAAATATAGTTCCATTATTAACATAATAGAACTGAATAAGAGGGTGTGTCCATGGCGCCAAATACATGACAACAGTCGCAGTCTTCAAATTTGGTCGCGCACTACTTGTTCTCAATAATTTCCAACTTTTTTCTTTATATTTCCATTAATTATTGAATATATACTTGTTATATACATGGAATTTTTCGACATGTTGAATATGTCGAGAATTCTCATGTTTAGGAGTTTCGGAGACTTAAACATTACCACCTTATGGCGAACGTTGTTAACGTAAAGTAATCACACTAAGCCAGCCTTCGAAATAACAGTAGAAGACGGTCGTAAGCCCGTGATGGTTTGTTCCATTTAAAAATCGAACATCAGTAATGAATTTTTAGAGTCATCACTTGTTACATATTCGGTAATTATTTTGTACTTTAGACATTGCTATTGACACCCATGATTCTAATTATTGTCATAGTAATAGTTGTATCTCAGTAACAAATACAGATTAAGCAAAATAAATTGTTAATAAAATGATTTACACTTTCAATTCTAGGTAGACATATACAAAATGATTCATTTATATCTGGTGAAAGGTGCATTTTTTGCAAATCGAAGTCCAAATATATATACGACGAAATATATTTTTTTTTTAAGAATATACTGAAGAAGTTTAAGATATAGCCCCAAATATCCCTGATAAGGTTAAGTTTCAGGCAACTTCCCTTTCCACTTATGGAAATGATACAATGATATGCGTACTTTTGTTTATCATCCATGACATGAAGTTTCTAAAAAAAGTGAATTCATATTATGTTCAAACCAAAAGAGAGTGATTGTACATTTTTTGTATCCAAAGAAAAAGTACATATAAAGAAACCTACATAATCTGGTATATTGCGTCTGAAGGAGGGTGCAGCTATACATATCTACATGGACTCGAGTCCAAGATTAAAGAGATTGGGGAGTGAGCAGAGAGCAGATATCCTGACTGCGCAACATTGAGAATAGACGACGACGAGGGGATTATTCAAAAAGGAATCTCCATTGCTGTAGAAACTAGTCCGTGTACTATATAATTTAAACATATACTCAAACATAGGTACTTGTGTTGATTTTCGTATTTTATACCATCAAACAGAAACCATGGTTGTTTTTGCTGCAAAATTTCCTGTCAACTATTTCTAAAATCTTGAGAAAAACTCAATCTGATTTGAGAATCCTTAAAGAATTTTAAGAAAATCCTGATATCTGAGTCAGTTGATACATGCAAATAAATACGCCATATATATTTTGTGTTCCGCTCCTTCGAAGCAGAGCTGAGGGACATGGACATGGTGTGGGAGGAGGTCATAAACATTGCGCAAGATAGAACGCAATGGAGAGCTCTTGTTGCCTCCCTATGCCCCTGAGTGGGGTGTAAAAGGGAGAATTGATTGATTGATTGATTGATATATATTTGGTATTATTAAAGGGTTTGCCAGGGATCTAATGGCAAAATACTCTCGATGGGCTACCGAACAATTAAGAAAATTGTTCTACACATGGCAGATATACTTTTGAACATTATTCGAAAAGACTGGGATCAAAATGAATGAATTAGGATGGACAAGCCATATTTTTACATGTGACACATCTCGATAGGGGCGATTTAGTTTAAGGACATCAAATATTATTATTTTGTATTATAAATTTACAGTTGTCTTATGTGTTTTGATTTAATGAAGAAACAAATAGTGAGAACAACGGACATCAGATGGACCACGAAAAGGCCAATAACAAGCCACAAAAACTCAGTTAGGTTACAGTATCTGAAGACATTATAAGAGTGTCCAGAAATCATTGTCACAGAATGACAAGTGACTGGAAATCTTGAAAGTCGGGAAGAATGACAACTCCGGAAAAGTGAATATTGGTGATGAAAATGATGACGTCAGTGATACAATATTCAAGAAATCGTCTGTTTAACATTTCTTCGAATACTCTGTTTATTATTTTTTCTAATAAACACATCTTCAAGAAATAACGTGTGCATTTTTAAAACAAGGACCTGCGTTCCTCCGGCTAAACCCAAAAAGGAACACTTTTATGACATAAAAAATAATCCAAGCCCTTATCATCAAAGAGGAAATAATATATGACCTTCAAAATACATCAATACGTAATTCAAACATCCAATTACCAGGCTACTAAGAAATTCAAATATAAGGGTGACTAAATAATAAGCGCGAACAATAATAGGTAGGCGGTTCAATGTTGAGTAAACATAATTATTTGCTAATATAATCCAAGTACACAATTAACGAATTAGTGCTCCGAACACAATAAGATTTTATATTCTTGAGAAACTACGATCAGTACGCGGTGTAAAGTAGGCACTCCCTATCTCCCTATAAAGCTCTTTATATTATTTGGATGTCGTTATAAGGTGTAGGTTGTATCAGGGTGGTGCTGACTGTTATTTAGTCTCACCTGGCTGTAAAGATAACACAAGGTGTTGTATTCTGTTATTAGTACCTACTGTGCTCCAGTAATGAAAACGTGAGAATTATAAATGAATATATAATTAAGTATCTACTGTAAAATAATAATATGTTCGTTGCTTTCACGAGAACGTTTCCTAGTTCTTGTGACAAGTTTTATTTTGAATAATAATGTTATCAATAAATATTGAGAAAGAAATTAATTTTGGAAAGTTATATAACGAACAGTGCGTCTAAGACACGATTGAAATTAAATGAATTGGATATTGTAAAGAAAGGACTTATTAATTATGGTCTCTCAGACAGGAAGTGCGTGAGGATATTTATTTAGCTTTTGCCAGTCATATTTACAATATTACTATTAAAAAAATGTATAAAGATAAAAAAGATAATAATAAAAAAAAATAAGAAGTTTATATAACGGTATTTCACTCGAAAACGAGTGCAACTTAAAAAAAATAACGGTATTTCAAGGTAGGTTGTTATGAATTTCGACTTCTCAGTGGCTAGCAAATTAGTAATCTATGTAAAAATTTTATGAATGAATTGAATTTAAACAACCGTAAATTATTTTTGCACATGGTTAATTCTGTGGCCGCTTTGAGGCACCTGAAAATTGTGTAATTCCCAAAAATTTTCTCCAACACCAAATTATTTAAATTGTATACAGTTAGGTTATTGTATACAGATATTATATGATCCCAGATATAGAGGATATTATGACTAATTCAAAGATTAAGAATACAGAAATATGATGTTCAACCCCAGGAGTTATTGGGTATAAAATTAGATATAGAAGCATCATTATAGCGAAGTATTGTCATGTTGTAGGTGGGGACATATGATCCATAATTCAGTTGATTTTGAAAGCCATCCTACGACAACCCTTTGTGATTCATTCCGTATTTTGTGCTTTCTCCGTCTCTCCAACCCGCTCGAAAAATTTATTCAAATCTCGTTTTTCCCAGGCTTTCGACTTTTGAAAGGGGGAATTACAGCCAATCCTTGCCGGATCAAAAGACCCACCACTCCCTTTCAATGCATAGAGAGTGTCGCGAACATTTTGCCTAATCTGCATTTTCCCCATTTATTTAAAACACCTAAACATCATCAAATCATCTATTCAATAGGTTTTTTATAAACATGTTGATAGCGGTTGGGGGTAAAACATAGACTTGAATTCACATATAAGTTGAGTGTATGAAAGAAACAACATGTTATATCTGTAATAATTGTCTTTGGCCATTTTAAGAAGGCAGTATAGTCGCTCCCGAAAACTAGTATATTATTTTATCTGTAAGAACAATGTAAGTATTTTCTGACTATGTTTACAAAACATTAATATATTCGCTTCGTTTTCAATCATTTACCCAACAACAATATTTTCATCATACTTAAATAGTATACCTACCTACATTCTGAAATTTTTGTATGAATTTTGGCATACATACCTAACGACACGATTTTGTAGATACACATATTAACTTTTATTTGTCATTATAGTAAGACCAGCCTAAGGCTTGCATCTCTATTATAGTTCATTTTTATAATCTCATGGCAACAAGATATCGAAAGGCAGCTAAAGCGTGACATTAAACCAATAAAGCTGCTTATTAGAATAAGATTTTTGATAATATTTTCTTAGATAATTCACACATCATCGAAGTTCCAACATTCAAATAACGATATTCGTCTTACAATCCTTTTGCCCCTCTCAACACTCTCCGGTGATATTATGATTTTCAACACATTATACGTATTGTAGTCTGGCATCCGATTCAAAGAGGACCAGCTTATAGATATAATATTATTATTTACCTGTCTGGATTGTACGACATTCTGGGGGCAAATGAAATGTTACTAGATAACAAATTAATAGAAAAACCTCCGTGTGGCTATACGCATTGCCTGCTATAGTAGGTATGTATAAAAAAATAATGTATTTATCAAACTTTTTAACATAACATCATATTATATCAATTACTATCCTTTGTAGTGTTTAATTTCACTATCTAGCTTATGATTTAATTTGATTGTGTAGTTAAAAAATGCTACGTAGATAGAATTTTCTTGACACATAAGTACGGAGATTGTAATAATTTTATACAAATATATTTTCTTAAGAAAAACTTCTGTCATAAATTACCACTCCTCAAAGACTGTTGTGATGCTTTGGTTAAAACTTAAATTAAAACTTTCTTAGTTCAGAAAGTGAATGTAAGGAATAAAATCTCTCAGAATGAAATTTCATTAAAGAAGCTGGAGTAAACTGAGATATTTTTACGCCACTGTTTGTTCATGAGTAAGACCGTTTTTAGCTGCAGAAACCCAAGCAATTGCGATGTCGTAACATTAATTAACCACCCAAGACTCGAAACAAACTTAATTAACTATAAGAAACTGAATAAATTAAAACGATTTCAAAATTGCTATTACATAGTTTATATTTCAAACAACCTTTTTTTTTATATTTTATATCGAGAACAAGTTTAAACATTCTACTTTTATCTAATCTTATATTCTTCAAAGAGATAAAAACGAATATGCAAATTGCCACCCAGGTAAAATACCTGTAAACTACATGATTATAGAAACATTAAAGTACACCACTTTGTAACGTATTTCAGGATGTTAAAATAAAAACATGGCTAATAAGAAAATTTAATAAAAGCGAAGCAACCCCGAGAGGCCTCGTCTCTGGCTGTCTACGTTAGATACATAATCCACACCTACAGTTCCCTAAATCCCCTAGGGATCGTATCTTTATATTAAAAACTTTCGTATACGCCATTAATTAGTTTATTGTAGGAGAAGGAAACGTTTTCTTTCCACCATTACGCCGCTGTATAATATATGGGGAATTTCAATTCTTACGCGTGCCATTCAAGATGTTATTCATAATTAACGAACAAAAGTTACCCTACGTAAAGTTTCAGAGAGCGAAAACAAAGAAACAAATTATAAGAACGTTTTAACCGCAGAATGTTTCTCCTTGATAGTCCACTGGTGCACCTGCACTGCGTAGATCCCTCCAATTTATTAAGACTTGATGAGTTCTGTCTAAATGTTGTTGTTTCCTCATTGCTGGGGCTAAATAAACTTCACTTGTTGAGTTTCAGTTCCAGGAAGCTGCCTTTATACCCACTTTATTACCTAGTGATATTCCTGGAAAAGCAGAACTCAAAGCAGAATAATTAGGATTATTGTGTACTTATATTAAAAATTATAATGAACCTTAGTACCTGGAACTAACGCGAGTCTTTTTGCACTCATTATCGTCAAAATGGGTTTTTTCATTCCTCTAAACACCATTGTTTTCCTTGTCCATCCAAACGTCCATAAAATCAGGCAAAATTCATGCATCAGACATCTTTTTTTTTAAACAAAATGGGACTTTTTAGTCTATAATATGGGAATGATGTTAATCTATCTAATCGGAAGGCTGTGACTTCATATACTAGAGAAATTTGAGTTTTTTTTTTTCTCTTTTAATAGGTCTGTTTTTATTGAAGAGTTTCCTGGGACACTGACTAACTATCTTCCCATTTCTTCGAAGGCCTTCCTGTTTCTGATCAACAGGTTCTGATCTCAATTACACATTGAGGAAACGTTGATCTGAATTATATGTCGAGACACAAAAATTGTATTATTATCATCTTCACACAAATGCTTTGGCTTTTTTGAAGTGGAGAATATCAAAAGTTTTAAATAAAAAAAATACCTGCAATATAGAAATTTATACAAAATCGATTATTTTAAAGACAGGAGTGGATTTTAAATACATAATAATAAAAAAAAACCAGAGATGGCGTATTTGTACAAATTTGAATAACTCCTTCGCCTTTAACACCTACAGGCGTAAACTTTTAATGGGTTTTATAGGAAAAAAGTGAACGTGACTTCTGCATAAGTTCCAAAGTGATAATACTATTATTAAAGAAGATATAACTACTAAGAAAACACTTTTTTCGCTTCAAGTTTTATTAACGGCAAAAGTTCTCCGGTCATAACACTCAGCAAATCGATGGTCAATCTAACTTCAACATTGAGTTTTTACTCGATCCGCATTATCTATATAATATTTGCCTTGAACACTGACTGACTGACTGACTGACTGACTGACTGACTGACTGACTGCCTGACTGACTGATGTCATTAACGCCGCTAGATGGCGCGCCACTCGCAACTAAAGACAAAATAATAATATTGTTCTTCTAATACAATATGGCTGACAGCAGTGACAACTGACAGTAACATAATGATATTATTATGCCTGGTGGCTGAGCACTTTTTTTAAAGGTCTTGACGTAGAGAAAACAATTTTTGGGTTATTAAAAAACTCACATGCGAAGTCAGCCATAAGAAAACAAAGTGTACCAAATTAGGAAACTTTTACGCACAGCGGGACTTCATAGTGAAGAAAAGCCTTTCTAATGTCATGAGTGCAATAAAAAGTTTGCGGTTTCAAGTAATTTAAAGAATGACATGCGAACTCATAGTGGAGAAAAGCCATACGAATGCAATAATTGCAATAAAAAGTTCAATCAATCAAATAATTTAAACAACCAATTTATTTATTTATTTATTTATTTTCTGTCAAAAATTAAGCATTGTTCACCATTACAGAGTAATCCTTTGCGGTGAACAATAAATGACATGCTAAAAGCTATTTGAATGGTAAGTTTGCAATAAAAAGTTTAATTTCATTTTTAAGTTTGCATAAATAGTTCAATCAACCGTGTGCTGTAAAGTTTCACTTGCGTCGGCCACAAAATTGACAAATCAGGAAACTTTTACGCACAGCGGGACTTCATAGTGAAGAAAAGCCTTTCTAATGTCATGAGTGCAATAAAAAGTTTGCGGTTTCAAGTAATTTAAAGAATGACATGCGAACTCATAGTGGAGAAAAGCCATACGAATGCAATAATTGCAATAAAAAGTTCAATCAATCAAATAATTTAAACAACCAATGACATGCTAAAAGCTATTTGAATGGTAAGTTTGCAATAAAAAGTTTAATTTCATTTTTAAGTTTGCATAAATAGTTCAATCAACCGTGTGCTGTAAAGTATCACTTGCGAATTCGGCCAAAAAATTGACAAATCAGGAAACTTTTACGCACAGCCGGACTTCGCTTTACTAATGCAATGTGTGCAATAAAAAGTTTTGAAACTCATAGCGGAGAAAAGACATACGAATGCAACCATTGCGATAAAAAGTTTAATCAATCAAATGATAAAAGCCATTTAAATGCATATTTTGTTAGAAAAAGTTCAAAATTTGTTTAAAGTCTGACATATGAATTCGGCCAAAAGAAAGCATAGTTTGTATGAAAAAGTTTACCAAATCAGATCTTTAACTCACAGACGCGATTTCATTGCCAAGAAAACACTTGCTAATGCAATGTGTGTTATAAAAAGTTTTTTTTTGCATTTTTATAAATAGTTATATTATCATGAATAGTTATAATCTATCATCGAGTGCTTTACAGTCACACAAATGAATTCGGCCATAAGAAAACAAAGTTTCCATGAAAAAATTTACCAAATCACGAATCTTTAATCCACACACACGAGATCATAGCGGAGAAAAACCATACGAATGTCATGTTTTCAATAAAAAGTTTACACACCTAGAGTAATTTTTAAAGATTTTCATGTGAATTCATAACGTTGAAAAGCCATACATATGTTAAGTTTGTTATAAAAAGTTGACGTTGTTTTTTGAGTTTTCATGAAGAATTCAATTAATCAAGTGTTTTAAAGTCTCATATAAGAATTCGGCAATACGAATGCAAAGTTTCCATGAAAAAGTTTACCAAATCACGAATCTTTAATCCACACACACGAGATCATAGCGGAGAAAAACCATACGAATGTCATGTTTTCAATAAAAAGTTAACACACCTAGAGTAATTTTTTAAAGATTTTCATGTGAATTCATAACGTTGAAAAGCCATACATATGTTAAGTTTGTTATAAAAAGTTCACGTTGTTTTTTTGAGTTTTCATGAAGAATTCAATTAATCAAGTGTTTTAAAGTCTCATAATATAAGAATTCGGCAATACGAATGCAAAGTTTCCATGAAAAAGTTTACCAAATCACGAATCTTTAATCCACACACACGAGATCATAGCGGAGAAAAACCATACGAATGTCATGTTTTCAATAAAAAGTTTACACACCTAGAGTAATTTTTTAAAGATTTTCATGTGAATTCATAACGTTGAAAAGCCATACATATGTTAAGTTTGTTATAAAAAGTTCACGTTGTTTTTTGAGTTTTCATGAAGAATTCAATTAATCAAGTGTTTTAAAGTCTCATATAAGAATTCGGCAATACGAATGCAAAGTTTACATGAAAAAGTTTAATCAATCAAATCGGTAAATACCCACATGCCAAAAGCTATTTGAATGTACAGTTTGTAATTAAAAGTTTAAGTTGTAGGTATTTGAGTTTTCATAGAGTTGAATCAACCAAGTATTTTGAAGTCTCACATGTGAATGCTCACAGCTATGCTATGAGAAAGTAAAGTTTGCATAAAAAGGCCATAGGTGGGCGCCACGGGCGCCTTTAAAAAACTAGTTATTTATATTCCATCAGTGAGAGTTAGTATTCAAAGTTTGCGGGTGTTTAATGTTCTCATTGATTTGTGAGATTATAACAGATATATCACTTATCTGAAAGCTACACTATTAAATCAAAATTAAACTCGATAACTTCTATAAAGTGATGCTAACCATGCCATTTATGTAAAGAAACTATAAGCAAACTACCTACTATAATTACATTCAACTTCATAAGATGTGACAGATATAATATACATAGTTCAGCGAACAGAAAAAAATACGAATGTAAGACATTATTATCGTTGTATATGGTCTTATATTCATATATATATGTATATGGTTAAAAGGCGCATCAAAGTCAAAATTATAAAATAAATTTAAAATCCCTCAGCCAATTCTTGGCGTCGGTCGTCAGCAAATTCAAATCCTCCATCGAGCCAGGAATCATATGTACTGGACAATCATGCACAATATGCTGTATGCTGTGTGTCGCTCCCACACTCACATCGGGGACTGTCGGCGTAACCCCATCTATGGAGTTCGGCCGCACTTCTTCCACAGTCCGTTCTTATACGGTATAGCACCGTCCATGATCTTCTATCCAGCTCAAAGCCAGCAACCCTATGGTCTTATATTCATATATATATGACCGTATACAACGATAATAATATCTTACATTCGTATTTTTTCTGTTCGCTGAACTTCCAGATATTTCAATGAGAGTTTTGTATTAATTTATGATGAGGTCAGAATTTTTCACTGAAATGTCCAACTGAATACAGCATATACCTTTAGTCCGAAAACTTTGGAAATAAAATTCTTAAAACTTTTGTTAAATCCAGTTACTGGAATATATTTTTAAAGGAAAGTGTATTTTTTAGTTCATTAAATAATAATTAAATTCCAGTAGATACCTAGCTTATCCAAATTTGAATTAGACATAGGAGCTTAGTTTGGACCAAATGAATTTAACTGTTTGAATATCGGTTCTAATCATTCATTTAACAGAATTCAGTAAACACATTACCTATTCTATATAAATAAAACGAATTCCGTGTTATTATTAGGATGATAATGGTACAGTGACTGTTGATTCAAATGAGCGCTCTCATAATCATCTATCTTTATTTTATTAGGATTAGTGGTGGTAATTTAGGGGTTTTGGAAAATTAGCATTTCAATTATAATATTATTTGAACTAGTAAATGTTAGCTACATAATTTCATATACCTACTATAATAATAATATAACCTTTATTGATTAAAAACACAATTTAAATACAGAAACACATGGTTCAAGTTTCATCACTATGATACACAAACGTACATACATGCTACCTCCCGAAAATGAGTTTCGAAGATATTTCGTAGATTAGAAGATATTATAATGCGTACTTTGTACGCATGTATGAGCGCTAGTTCTTCTAGGAAGAACCTCCAGAATCGAGCCAAAAGCTCCTCTTTCTTCGGAGTTCAGCTAGAGATGGTAATGTGTCTCAGAGTGAATGAGTCTGGCGAAAAAACATGAAGGTTGGCGATACTAAAATCTTTCGCTAGTGTGGTATTTATTTACCGACCTTGGTAGTCTAGGTGGCTGACGGTCGGGTCAGATTTTGTCGATAAACATCGAATAGACTTTTCAAATACACTTGAAAAGTCTATTCGATGTTCATTATTATCCTTTACAATTTTCTTAAGTTATTCGTAATGAAAATTTGAAGCTATATTCTTAATTGGTAATTTTATAATCACCAAAAATTATGTGTGCTTTGAATGAACTTGCTTTTCATAATAGTTATTATATACTCTAAACTTAGCATAAACAGCTTAGCTCTTGTTTTTTATTTTCAATGTGTGTTATTGTACCATTGTGTTTAACTTACGTATTTCAAAATCGTTCCTATTTTTGCATGAAAGAGTTGCGCCATCGCCGGGTTTTTGTTGCATAATCTTTCCACAAAAACACATTGATTTACGAGTCCAATTATCATTGATCAATACAATCACAGACAATGGAGAGCCACTATTATTCACGTAATTTATGTGGCTATCTCGGGTGGAACGAGCATGTGTGTGGAGATTCAAGGTAACAGCACGACATGTATGGAAATACAACAATAAATAACATTTATAATTAATAGGATATTCCTATTTTTTCAATAAAACATTTATAATAATATTTAATTATTTATCATTTGCTGGTAATATATTGCGTTTAATGTATTTTTACATGATTGCTCGTTTTATCTGAGACTAATGATTTTCTCTTTCAATTAATGTGTAATACGATAAATACTTCACCTAACCTTACCTATAATATGGTATCTGCTCACAATGCATGTGGTCGCCTCGGTCCGTCCATGCACTTCTGTACTGTGCCAACCGCTTCGCTTCCTCTCAAGTCAGTTCGACATGATGTCCGAATAAGTAACCCATCCCATATTATTATGAAGACAGGATGATTAATCCTTTGCCTCCGAGGCTTGGGCTAACCCAGTGGTTGGCTCATCCAAGCTTTTCTGTTGGGGATTACCTTCCCTTAGCCGTGGTGTACCAAAACTTTACTCGACTTTTGAATACCTTTTAGGTTTTTACAGAATTTCCAAATGCCTGAAAATGTTCATGTAACCAGAATAGATAGGTAATTTCTGCTTTTCAATCGGTACTATCATTATTTCCGATGCAGAATGCAAACTTAATAATAACGATGGCGTGTTTGTAGAAGGTTGGACATAAGGAAGACGAAGAGTGACAGAATACAGATCGTTTGGCCGAAAAATGGACGAAAACCAGCAGAGCGGGTAACCTGTTCAAGCGATAACGTTTTTCATAGATGTATTCGCCAATATCGGAGTGGAGTGATAGGAGTTGAGAACAAGAATAAAAAAAATACTTGAATGAATCTTCAGATTAACGTTAATGTCATTGTACCTAATTATCATGATAAGAACAGAAAAGAAATGTTGTTATTATAAAAAATAATGACACTTCTTTGTGAATCCTTAGGCTCAAAACTTAAAATAAGTCAATATTGGTAGCGTTTAGAAAGTGAAATCTTCAACACAAAATATTAATGAAAAAAGGCATTGCGGAATCTATTTATTTGAAAACTAAAGTGTCATTATAAATTGTTGCAATATTTGAAGACAAAAGTTGCATAGCTTCCGTATTCAAATAATACAAGAAGGCTTGGGAAGTAAGAAAAATATCACAATACAATGCAACACACACAAGGCGTTTCTTCAGACCGAGCAAGACGCCATGACGACACGGGCACGTGTCAGAGGAAGGCGCCTGTCCTAATGGCGCTGAGACGCCTTCCTACCCTGAGCGCCATTGTTGGAGAGATTTTCTCTTCGATAAGAAATCGACAATAGCATAGTGAGAAGTTATCATGATCGTATTTTATTGTTTCGCTCGAATTCATTCCTGCTAACATGATACTCGTTCGTGCCGCAGCAGGTGAAATGTGTCGTGAACTCACGAACTAAGTAGGCAGAGTGTCGAGTGAGTGCTAACCACCTTTCATCATCATCATTACAGTTGCGCTATATTTTCCAAGATGCGGTTCGGAGTCGAAGGAAGTAAAGTGCAACCCTACATCTTTACCGTCTCTCCTTGGAACTTTTATGCCCCGCATATTTTATGAAAACACAGTCTAGCTGTAAGTAAAATAGCATAATGGTTTAGGAAATGCTCTGTATGTTGAACAACCGTTCAAAGCATCTTATTCTAGTCAGCGGGTCAACCCTAGCCTCCGTCGTAGCCATTTGTACCATGGTTTTACCCAAAACCACCTATATAAGAAGGCTTTAGTGCAGCGTCAAATCGGGAGGCTCAGTGTTCGCTTGTCTATATCTGTATGTACTTACCTGTACACTATGATATCTGTCTACACGCCGGCGGCCGTGAAGCGAGAGGCCAAAAATGGCCGCCAGCACTAAGGCCTTCCTGTTTTACCCTTCGCCGAGATAACAGGGTCTACCAAGAGTAGGTTCAGGTAAAGTTGAAATGCAGAGTTCTTACCTCAATTAAAGACAATCGATTTTTTTTAAATTGATTTTTAACACAAACAAACATTTTTTAAATGAATCTGCCCATTCGAAATCTTTCACATAAAGCAAGGTTTGTATTATAAAAATGTGGAATAGGTTGAAATAATAACAATCAATATGAAAATTAGCCATTACCAATACAAATATCCACAAAGCAATTTCACCCATATTATGAAAACCAAAAACACCACAAATACCAGCTGATAGTTTATGCGTTCTTATAAACAAATTTGAATACTAAAATGAAGGGAAAATACATTATCAAAATGTTACACGTTGAAGTGAAATAAAATTCAAAGTTGTTATACGCATTTTCTTCTTTGTGGAAGTATATTTAACGCCCTCCATTGAAAATTTACAAATAAATATCTTTTGATGATATTGATCTTGTACAAAGTAAAATAATAGGAAAAACGAAACTGTGAATAAGCGAACAATTGTTTTAAAAGTTTATCATAGAAAAAATTCGGTACCGAAATAAAACGATAATTATTCTAGGTAAATTCTTTTATTTTCTTATCTCGCACACGTCTTGCTTGGTCACGGGAATTATATAAAAACAATAGTGGTCATTAAATTTGAATTACTCACCCGGTGCGTGAAACCATAAAAGACTTGAGAGTAAAAGTTTATTAAGGCCAATCTCTTACTGCATATATCTATATCTATTATATAACAATGGAACCCTATTTCCTTTGGTCATCACATCACACGTGAACTGTTAGACTAATTTCGCTAATTTATTTTTGAAAAATTTGATAGTTGCGCGGACTTTTTGAATATTTAAGAAAACTTAAAAAAGAAGCTAACGTTTTTAATGCTTTTGACAATATAATTCAATTCTTATTTTGAATTTAAAGTTGCTTTTTACGGAAACTGTCAGTTGCTTGATAGTTGGTGCGGTCGGAATTGCATCGGTATAAAAATAAGTAATGAATACAATAGGTATATTTAAACAAATTCAATAATCTTACTAACAATGACAGGATAACATCTGTCGGGGATACGCAAAATAACATATTTACATATAAATTGTTTAGGAATTTATTAAGTTAATTATTTATTAATTTTTATGAAATAATAAAGTACCTAAAAAGTTTAATGTTAAAAAAATACTTAACTGATTAAACTACCAGGGAACGCATTTCGCACCCACATCAATATTGAGTAAATTTATTATTATGAGTTTGTTAATAAATAAGTATTGTTAAACCAACAATAACGTTGTGATAAAGTTACTTCATATTATTAAATTAAAATAAATATTGATTTTGGCGATGCTAGAGTGCAGCAATGGAGGTTCGTGTTGACAGTGAACTAGGTATTATGGTGTTCCGTTATATTATGTTTTAGTATGTGTTTTCATTTTCCACATAATTAATAACAAACATAACTTTGGAAAAGTTGAACGAAAACAGTTTTATCGAAATTCAACCCCCGTCGAATGTTCGTATATTATGTCGATGTGTATTATATAACAATAACGTGTGTTTATTTCTAATCGACTTTTGTTTTTTATGCAGATTAAGGGACAAAATGTTCGATTAATTTTTAATGGATTTAGGCTGTAGATATATTATGGTCCAATCACTGATTTTAATGGTTTGTACATTTGAAACTATTTTTCACCTAAATTATCGATTTTGACCGTTTTTTTTTTGGAAGGGCATTTTGGTTAGAGTATTTTTTTCTTAATGTATCAGCTTGTTAAAAATGGTGGGTACATTTTAAAAACATAGAATTTCAGTAATTAAAATTTTACGTGGGAGAAGGGGGGATCATATTATTAACTCTTTGTGTGGAGCGTAAGACATCGATATTTGGTATCCATGCTCTACCCGGGGATTGATCAGATCTATAGAATCAATCCACACTTCCTCCACATTGGGTGGAAACTATGAAATACATGATTCTAGCTCACTTAGTAATGCCCCTACCACACGCTCCGTCTTACCTGTGGTCTTGCCTGCGCAAGCCAGCTTGCGCAGGTAAGACGGAGCGTGTGGTTGGTAAAACTGTACACCGCACAAACTCGGTGGCGCGGCTTGTAGGCTTTTCGAATTGTTTGAAATTTTACCTGCGCAAGCCTGGCATGTCAGGTAAGACGGAGCGTGTGGTTGGGAGTTCCGTCTTCAGTTCATGCCGCGCCAGCCGCACTTGATCAGTCGACGTTGAACATTCGGAATTGGCAGACCTGCGTTATTATAATCGCGATTATGCTAGCGAAGTTTTTAATTTAAAAGAAGAAATTTAATTTAAAAAAATATCTACCTGTACCCCTATTCTGTAGCAAGTGTAGGGTAGTCACTTGAAAAAAAGTTACTATTAGGCGATACATTTTGTATGAAAAACGTCTATATGCGATTCTCGCATTCGATACGTATAGACGTTTTTCATAGGGGTCCTGATCTATAAAAAATCAAATCTAAGTACTATTGACAGAAATATGTATACAGAATACTGCATAATATGAAGAATTGATAAAGAAATTATTTTTTTATTTTTATTATAGACCTCCACCGAAAGATACTTAGAAAATATTTTATTATTTTTGTTTTATATATTTTAATCGTATATCTTGTCATTGAATTAGAGATAAAAATAACCTAGGGATGATCATTAGGAAAAAGTATATCGATATTTTCACAAATATATCGATGCGTGTAGACTAAAAAATATCGATTACATTTATACCCAAAAGTGCAACTACCTATTAAGATATTCAGAAATAAACATAGAATATCGATATTTCCATAATAAAAAATATCGATGATTTATATCAATTGTTTAATAAAATATTTGATATTTTTACTTAAGTATACATCGATGTTTACATTTATCCGTAAATAATTCCGCCAATCATTTGGAAATATGTACTATAAAACAACCATTTTCCCCACATTTTTCGTTTACGCCTTGTTCTACACATATAGATATAAAAACACAGCAGAAAAAAAATATTAGTTTGGCAACATTATTTCGACGCCAACGGTTTGCAGAAGAATGTGTTGTCCTCGCTGCACGGTTGCGAGGAGAAAATGAGGCTTGCGTCCGTCTTACCTGTGTCGTGTGGTAGCAGTGTCCGTGTTCCGTCTTACCTGTCGTCTTGCCTGCGCAGGCAAGACGACAGGTAAGACGGAGCATGTGTTAGGGGCATAACTAGCTACGATGAATAGTGTTGGCCCAAGGGCAACGTGAAAGAACATCCTCGACAACCCGCTTGGCAAACGTGGTGTTAAAAATGGCAATTACCTCTCGCATAATATATCGCTTTCAATTCAGAAATCATCAAAGCCATAATCCAGCAGTGAATGGTTAAGGCTTAAAAAAATAAGAAGATGAAATCCATCCTGCTTTGATTCTTTGAGCATCCATCTAGGCTCAAAGAATCAAAGCAGGTACTGGATAAATGTTTATGTGCTAACGACACCGGTTAGTTGACAACTTGCACTGCATAAAGTAAAAGCGGGAAAAGGATTGAAGTGTGCGCCTCTGTAGATAGAGAGTGAAGCTAGGGATTGCAATCCGGTCTCATTTTGAATCCGGCCGGATCCAACCGGATTTTTGTCAATCCGGCCGGATCCGATCTGATCCGAAAATAAAACAGTACATTTACAAAATTAATATATAACTAAAAATAAAACAGTACATTTACAAAATAAATATAATTAGGGTATGACTACTTTTAAATGTTATAAACTAGGTATAAAAAAAAATAATTTCAAAAGAAATAAAATACAAATTAGATTACGTATTATAAAAGTCAAATTTAAATGTAACGAAAATGTTTATTTTGACCTGCTTCATTGATCATGATTTGAAAAGAAAGATTCTCAGAGAACCGACACCACGAAAAAGAAAGATTCTCGAAAACTCTCCAACCTATTGTGGAAAAAACCATTTGAGGCAGAATTAGAAACTCCGGATTCGAAGCTTCTGCGATATGGATAATGTCAGGCAATGAGGTTGCAATAGAAGGCAATACTGGAATGATCACGTCAACAGAACGGATCCGGTGATTCTGGTAATTATAAGAGGATGAAATCATATTAACCAACAGACCTAAACGGACGAACACTAAAGAGATGGATGTGCAGTTGAACATACGCGTCCTAGAAGTTATACCTATAACCAGAAATAATCAGAGACACTCCTTATCGAGAATAAGTGTTTGAGAAAATATTTCAGTTTTATACTTGAATATAACATCACATACATATTATTGTCAGACTACCGAACTAAATTAATGTATACCAGACAATAATCACAATAGTTTTGCTTTTAAATAGATTAATATATTGTTTGAGGCTAATTTTATTGCTTAATGCTCTCACCATTTTTCTAAGAGATGTCATTTTATACGATCAATCAACACTATCTAACCCCACCTTGGGCGTAGGGAGGCAAATAAAAGCAGCATTACATTACCCTCAGTGTGACACATTTGCCTCCTCTTCTCTTCGTATCTTTATGGGTACCTTCAATGACCCTGTGGAGTTGCTAGGGATACGGATTCGAGTCCGGTCCGTGCTGAGTATGGCGAAAAATCTCTAAGTATGATTAACCGGATCTCCGCATCCGTTAATTTGTGCCGGATCCGATATGAGCATTTTGGATCGGATCCGCCGGAATACCGGATCCGTTTTTCCGGATTGCAATCCCTAAGTGAAGCAGATATTTTATTCATGCTTTTTGGTTCGCTACCCAGCTTTCTCAACCTATTTTGCAACCTGAAAGCTGTGAAACAAACATATTTAAACTAAACAAGTATTCCAACTTGAAAAATATTCCATCCAGTAACTAATTAAATTTAATCATTTGTGAATCGAGATCGCAGGTAAGTAAAATGGCGTTAAACATGTATTTAATACAGCCATTAACAATAGGAAATAAGTAGGTGATGGTGGATGCAGGTATTACAACCTTATCGAAAGGTGTCCCTTTTCATAAAATTCAAAATCACAAAATCCCCCGACATCAAGTGTAAAGTTTAAATAGAGATTAACCCTTCTCTGTTGAAAACAAAAACCCGTAGTTTTAAATCACGGCGCACATAGAAAGGTAGAACGTAGTGGGTATTTTGTTCTTGTTATTATTAACAAAGTATTACTCGGGTGAATGTGAAAATAAAATCCTCGGAATTAAGCATGATTTGCACGCCCGCCTAGTACCGGTCCTGTGTACGTGAATAAATAATTCAGAGCACAACTCTGGGTTTTAAATATTCAAATCATCGACGGTAGATGTTTGTTGTGATGTCTTATTAATCCGGGTTACTCCGGGCGTAGGCTGCTCCTTGACAGCACCGAACCCTGCGATGAGGCTTGAAAATAAATGCCGCAACTAGATACCCAAAATCGGACACATTCGTAAGATAAATCCGAATAAAAAAGTTTCTAACTACATTTAATTTTTTTAATAGGTACATTAAACTTTAAGTTTCTGTTGAAAAACCAAATGACAGCATATCAAAGAATGCATAAACTCAGTTCTTTTAAATAGACAGTTGTAAATCCTTTTAAATAGACAGTTGTAAGTCCTAGTTCCTGCAATAAGAAGAAAATCGTAAAATAAAGTTATTCATATTTTCTCTTGTAGATTCCAAGAGTGAGTTATATAGTGACCTATTGTGGGCTTAAAAGCTTTAGATCTATAATTGCAAATAAAACACCACGTAATGCCAAATGTGCCAGCTGTCTCAGAATGTCTAAGAATCTTGTTATGGAGGGCCAAGCATTTATAAGTTTACTTTAATGTTCAAATTGATCTTTAAAAAATATGGAAACAGATTAATGATGAATAATCCCCAGGAAACAAAATTAGCAGAAGTAAAGCATCTACCTAAAATAATAAAATTTAATTTCATAGTAACAGTTTTTGCCTTGTACGATATTGGCATGATAAAGATTCACAAATCTAAATGTTGATTTTATTTAAAAACTAAATAATACTTACAGTTAACTATAACATTTTTTTATCCTTGTCTTTTCGATTAGCCGTCTTGTATTTTAGATACTCAAAACAAATCTCGGAAAAACAATGGAGAGAAATAAATATTAACGATGTTGGTATAATCTGTAATTATACCCCTATGGATCCGGCTATCAAGTGTCAAAGCGCTTCATAGGGGCGTTATTAGATAATTAGCTATACTTAAAAGGGATGCCCGCCTGTGTAGAGAGTAGGGAAGGAAGCTTAGTAATTAATCAACAGAGAACTTTATCAAATTGATAAATGTTTACCCAACACTTTTCTCACTGAAAAATGTAATAATCCCTAAGAAAGTAATATGTTTGCTTAATAAACATAGGGGCTTGGAAATTTTTCAAACTCCGGTCGCAGATAATGTATGTAGGTAGGTAGGTATAGGAGTTTTGGTTGATTCATAATACGACGTACATAAGAGCACACATATGTTTGGTGAGAAAATGAAAGAGATAGACTGAAGGAACAGAGTAAATTACACGAATCACTCTTTGTGGAAAAATGGGGGAGTTTTCCAATCAAGCTGACGTTGGTAGAAAGGCTTCGCATGTTTACGACACTTGAAATTTACGGCCTCAATAAAGTGTCGTGGATGGATTGAGACATCAGTTACTACGCTCCTTCTTTCCTAGCAACGTGTACAAGGATACACACGCCATGAAAAATGTATTGGGATGGAACCCCGTATAAAGCGTGAACCATTTCGATGTTATCTACATTTTTATGTTTTTCAACAGAACTTACCTTGGTTCGCTACTTTAATGCGTTGCTAAATATTTTATGCATGTTCACAATAAGCTGTCTTTAGTATTCAGTAAATAACACGGCTAACCAATTTTAAAAAAATATATTAATATTCTTAAATGAAGACATTCCTGTAACCTCAAATTTGGCTAAAAAAATAAAATGACTGCGCCAAAATTCATAAGATAATCAATGACAGGATAGGTAAGTTTTCGATATGCGAAGATATCATGAACCGGCAGCTTTATGAACTGGATTTTTATTGGATGAAAATTTACTAATCAATATACCTATAACCCAAATGACATGAGTTAAAACCTTTATGAGCTAGTTTGCTGAGAAGGATGATCATAAAAGGGACAGGGATCATCTAACAATAGCGTCCGTGAAATTTCAGAAGAGGCGAATATAATTGAACTCAAGAAAGATGGGTAAAGAATCTTGAGTCAGGCTATCTTAAAAATATAGTCAGAACGAAAAAAAGAACTTTTATGAAATGCTCTTAATTTGTTAAACATAGCAATTGATCTATAAAAAGAATTAAACTCGCAAAAAAGTCCCTGTATAATTGAAAAACACTAGGTGAGTGAGTAAGTATACGTACGGAATATAAAGTTTGCGGGTGAACACGTGGAGACTTTGGTTAACTGAGGAAAGATCTCCCGTATAGATTTAATTATTTAGTTTTGCACTTTCATGATAATACTAGGTCGGCCACATTTGGCATGTCTCTATAATTTACATTGGAAATTTTCTCCCATACTCCACAGCTCCAACTTCCACGCAGTAATTAATGGCGTAACCTGTAATTTGGTTGGTACACGTGTTTACCCCTACGAGACAACATGTATGTAAGTAATGAATATATTATAACTGAATACACGATTGAAACTATACTGGGTTTGGGTTATATTACCATTGACTAACTAAACAATCATGACTAGCGGTCTATTTTAATAAAAAAAAAAGATTCATTACGTCTTTTTAGGGACAGTACCTATATCTTTAGATGCTTCTTCTGGAAGGAAGTCAATAAGCGTATAGAGTTTTTAACTCAACAGTTGCTTGCCCGACGATGGCTGTTTTAGATAGGGCTTTATACTTCTTCTGTTAGGTCTGAGTCCCGTCCTCTTTCGGGTCTTCATGTCCACATCCACTTCTTATCTAACTTTATTTATATATTTATACCTGCCGAAGCGTCTTTAAGGCGCTGGGGGTAATGACATTGCCTGGCATGTTCATGTATGAGTGTTTATGTTATGCGCAGTCAAATCTCGCAAACACCCCACTCAACTCGGACGCTCATGCATATGATACTCGCACGGGAGGCCGAATTCGGCCCATACAACATAGACTGGCAAAAATGTCAAAGAGTTTCATATGCATGAGCGTCAGATTATTCAACGCATTGCCTGACGGTCTGAAGCACCTGGAGCCTGGGGTGTTTCGAAGGGAGGTGAAGAGGTATCTTGTGGAGAAAGAATTTTATAGTATTGACGAAATGTTAACCGGAACAAGAGATTCCGTTTAGCATGGATGTACTTATTTTTTATTATCTTATTTTTTTTTTTAAATTTACTTATTGAAATTATTATTGATTATTTTCGTGATTTATTGTTGTCATCAATTATTGTTTACTCTTGTTATTATTTTTATTAATTCCTGAATCATCATGTATTATATTTATGTATTGCTGTTTCCGGCCAAGTTATGGTTAGGCATACTATAGCAGCCAAAATTGTGTCTCCTTCGGTTGTCATCGCACTCCTTTGTACTGTGTAATGATTGACGTGAACGCTGGTCAGAAACTTATGCATCCTGCCCAGCGTTCGATTTCCTTGATAATTCATCATGAAGTTACATTATTTCCTAAACTGTGATAATTTTTTTTTTTGTATATAGACTACCTGACAAAATGCTGGTCGTAGCTCTTTACACTGCAACCAGCATTGCTCTTGTATGATGTTCTTTGGACTGTTCTCTGCCACTATAAACTATTATTTTTTTCTCCATGTATATTTTTCTGTGCCTGTGCTATTTCTTTTTTTGTCTTGTTTTCTGATTTTTTTATTGTTATAATAAATAATGTTCAAATGACGATTCCAAGTGTCCGAATGGACCTAAGGATGATAAAATACAATAAACAATAAACAATTTATTCCTCCCTCCTGATTTTCAGCTGCGGTCATTCAGGAAACCAAAAACTTTACTCACATTATTTAATTTGAATTTTAAGTCCGATCTATAAGATCCTGTATATTTTTTTTAAATAATAACGTAAAGAGATCACACTAAGCCAGCCTTCGAAATAAAAGTAGAAGACCAATTAAAAATCGAACATCAGTAATGAATTGTTAGAGTCATTGGTTGTTACATATTCTTTAAGATGAAAAAGATGAAAAGATCTTCCTGAAAAATGGTCACAGGAATCTAGACATAATTAGAACGTTGTGCACCAACAAATCCAATAGAAAATAAATATGAGACATTAACAAAAATTGATAATATAGTCATAACCTGGCGCCAAATACATGACAGCAGTCGCAGTCTTCAAATTTGGTTGCTCTCATGTTCTCAATAATTTCCAACTTTTATCTCTTTTATTTATTTATTTATTTTCGTATGGCTCGGCGGGTTTTTTTATTTATTTTTTTTTTTTATCTCTATATTTCATTTATTATTAAATATCTACTTGTTGCATACATGAGATTTTTCGACATGTTGAACATTTTGAGAATTTCATGATTTGGAGTTTCGGAAACATTACCACTTAATGGCGAAAAGTGATCACACTAAGCCAGCCTTCGAAATAACAGTAGAAGACGGTCGTAAGCCCGTAGTGGTTTGTTCCATTTAAAAATCGAACATCAGTAATGAATTGTTAGAGTCATTAGTTGTTACATATTCTTTAAAATAATATACTAGAAATTTATATTTTTTTGATATTAGAATCAGCTATATTTAAGCATTCAACTAAAAATATTTATATTTCGAAAAATCCCTATTTGCCTACTTGTAAACTTATGCAAAAAGAACTGAATTCATTTATCACACAAAATGAACAATAAATTCAGATTTGATGTATTCAATTTATTCAATATGGTCTATTATCTTACATCTTTAATAGTATTTTATTCACAAATAAAAGATAAGTAGTGTGGATATTGGAATACAAATATGTGATTAATTTGAATATTGGAGAATAAAATAGAGGTCAACGAACTTATATTCCAAAGTGTCCAGATGAACATGATCCTAATATAGTCATATATGTTAGTGTTTGTTAAATTTAATTTTGTTTCATTGTCCATTTTTTTTCTTTTCTTATGAATGTATGATTTTCGTGATTTAATAAGGCCATAACATCCAGTTGGATGAGCCGCCAAAAAAAAAAAGAATAAAATAGCAAAATAAATTATTTATTTAGGCTTGTCCCCTATTTAAGCTCCAATTTTATATAATCTGGAATTATATTCGACATTTAAGATTTATAATCCAAACTAGATAATAATACAACGATTCCAAATCAATAGATGTTCTTGGATAATCTCAGAATCATAAATATTTAACACCTATTAAAATATACTCCCTCTTCCAGAAGTTTCTCGTTGAAAGATCATATGGACAAACGGCATAATACGGATCAGAATTCCAAAAAACTATTTTTAATTCTTTTATCTTTTTTAACATAGTATTTCATCAGGCACTATTGAAAGGATGATCGAGGATCACACGAGGACTGGAAAAATGAAGGATATCCTCGTGAGGTTTAAGAATCTTAGAGCAAGAAGTAAGTGTTCCATGCGACCCAAAGTAGAGAGTGATTCGTCACTATGATGAAAGAAGAAGAGACATTTTCATCAGTTTTCCATCAATATTTTTTTCAGCTCATTCACTCTTTCCGAAAGAGGTGACCAATCAAAAACTTTTTATCTCAATTTTGTAACTACATTATACGGTCTCGTCGGATTTCCGTTAACCAAGTAATCTATATTGTTCACACAGCCTCTTTACAAATAATGACACCGAGACGGAAAGTTTCACTCAAGTCGATCCCGAATCATCAAATATCGCATGTATTCTTGTCCAAGATATAAAACAAAAAGAAACGATTGAATTTGTCCCCGATTGAATGAAGGTAACAAAACATGTGTTTTGCTTTAGGTACACAGAATAAATTTACTCCAGAAATAGGAAGGAAGGTGGTCCGCTGACGTACGCGGGTACACCAACTCTTTCTCCACTTCATTATTATTGGCAATTTAATAAATAAACCCCTCCTGCTCTGACCCTCCATTTATACAATGATGCCGAGTTAATGCTCCGAGACACGAAACAATTCGTTTCCAAACAGCTTTTTGATTGAAACAATCTACAAAATCACAACCCATTCGTTTTTGTAACAACAATCATTTATATAACGTGCTGCCAGCAATCTGCACAATCCAACCATTCCTGAATTATTGCAATATTAATTGCCAAGCTGTTCAGTTATTAAAATATTAATAGCCAAACTTTCACTCACAGTTTCTTATTTCATTGTTTTCTTTTTAATTGTCATTATACAGGGTAACCCAAAAAGTTCGACTAAGCGAAAGTCCAGAGATAGAACACCTTAAGGGCTATCCAAATAACTCAATGTATGTTAAGCGATCTTTTTTATAGTTTTCGAGTTATGGTTATTTTAGTACATTTTTATTTTAGTTTAGTTATTTGGTTAGCCCTTAAGGCGTTCTATCTCTAGACTTTCGCATAGTCTTACTTTCTGGGACACCGTGTATAAAGGTTCGTTTTAATTGTAAAATATCTCATCGTTAATCCTCAAAAATAACGTCTAACGTTAATAGCATCAAATAAAACAGAAAGATTTCTTTAAACTTAAAACCTCTCCGTTTAATCTTAAGCAGAAATCAGTCATTTCATTTTCAAAAGATATAAAATCATAACGATAAGAAATGCTCATGGCAGAATAGGGATGGCATATTCATTACCTTCTCATTTGACCCAAGAAAACTCAGATGGTTAGTATAACACATTTCTCATTACACAAAGTCAAAAGTAATAGATCCATTCTATTCAAAATTTCTCAGTATGGTTTGAGTTTGCTTGTTTGAACTTTACGTGCTTCTATCTTGCTATAAACCCTGCCACCTAATCATGACATGGCATAAGAAATAATAAGGTATGCTATTTTTACTCTATTTGGACCTACAACTCATCTATAATGTATGTGTAAAAGCATTTTGTTTCGTTCAAAATTTTTCAGCTATCTGTGATAGCTGAAAAATTTCAGATAGCTGTGAGACTATCTTCTTATTAGAAAAAAGGTTACTCCAGTCATTTTCTTCAGATTGTCGAATATTCTGTTACTTATTTTATATGACCTATGTTAAAATACTCTTATCGATCCTTCTACGTTACCAACATGAAAATAATCCTCTAGCCATTTGTTTGTAATTTTAATCAATTTTATTTATTGAACTAAATTTAGTATAATTTCGATGAATGGTTCGTATATTTTAAATTAAACAAGTCAAATAAAATTCCCACTTGTTACCATTCATCATAACTCGTAGGTAGAATTTTTCGTTTACATAATATTATTATTATTCATTCAATGATATATTATAATATACGATGACGAAATTTCAATAGCTGCGATTTACCGATTTACCGATGATCCATCATCGGTAAAAATTTGAATGACTTCACCCTGATGTGATAATATTTCACACACGTTGGTACTTACCAAACATTTTGATCCTATCGATTTAATAAGAGGGGGAATTCTTTACAACAACAAAACACTAGCTGCTTTACTTACAAACTCTGATCAGTGGAAAAAAAGAGTTCAGCGGTAGAAAATTTGCGATCAAGCCGTCGTCGAGGTAGTTTAAACCCATATCGACTGATTGCGAGCTGATCTCTGTAGATTTTAGCCCTCTATGTTGGATTTTATCTCAACTGACAATGGTTTCGAGTGTACATCAACGCTTTCTGTAATCAATATACTGTTTTTAAGTTTTTTTCCCGTCCAATTAGGTGCTCCCTTCATATTTTGGTCCATTTCGTTTTGGATTATCATTTTGATAATAGAAATTTTAAACAAATAAAGCAAATATTGCATTCCCGTAATCATCGAGGTTTAACAACTATGATGCACCAACTAAATTTATGATAAATATAATGACGTTTTGAAGAAAATATTCAAACAGTAGGTACTTTTAAAGTATGTAGGTACAAATATTAAAATTAACATAAATTAGTTCATTTTGGCCAAAACATAAAGGTTTCGTGTGATTTTATAAGGACTTAACAATATTTTGATTATATAAAATTAAAAATTAGGTCTGGGACCTACATATTCTGCACCTACTCGAAATCATTCAAATCTGACATAGCGCATCTCGGCTGTAAGTACTCCCGTTGCCGGGCTACTATTTTGTTTGTTTACAAAATTTCGTGTGAAATGTCATCTTCATACGACATAACAAACGCGGATCAAATATTTTTTTACAATAAAGTAAAAACTGATCAGTGAATTATATGTAATCTAACGATTAACGATTTTTTATAAATCAGACGGTTACTGCTTTATTTAAAACTACGATTAGTGGAAAAAATAGCTCAGCGATAGAAAATATTACGATCAAGCTGTCATCAAGATAGTTTAACGCATATCGCTTGATTGTGAGCATATCGCTTGATTGTAGATTTTGACCCGCCATATTGGATTTATTGGATTTGACTAAAATATCCATTTTGTTCTGGTAAAATGATAACCGAAACAAAATGGACCAAAATATGAAGGGATCACATAATTGGACGGGAAAAAAACTTAAAAACAGTGTATTTCTTAAAGAAAGCGTTGTTGTACCATCACTCGAAACCACTGTCAGTTGACATAAAATCCAACATGGCGGGTTTAAATCTACAGAGATCAGCTCACAATAAATCGATATGGGTAATCTACCTCGACGACGGCTTGATCGCATAATTTTCTATCGTTGAGCTATTTTTTCCACTGATCAGAGTTTATAAATAAAGATGTTAATTTCTAGGAACTACAGTCATACCTCAACATACAAGAATATTGACAAACGAGCCCCAGAGCGAGCGATGTTTTGATTTGAAAAACGAGAAACAATCATCATTATTGAGTTACGATTAACCGGATCAGGGAGGCTACTCTGCATTTACATCGAAATTCCCATTCAACTGCGATCTCAATGACGATGCCATTATGAGTTCCACGGAAGGTCTATTTTAAATCAGGTATTACTTTGCAAAAAAAAAATACCTAACTTATTTTCGTATTCATTGTATTTATTTTCATTCATGAATAATATAAAAATACGCTTAGATTGAAAAAACATACTTTATGAACTTAAAAATATATATATTGTCGTGTAGTAACGTTTCCGACAGCAATATTTGAGAATACAGTATTCAGATGTCTTCGGATATTTTTTTTCTAAAAACAGTAACATTCTCAACACGAAAAAGTTTAGTAGTTCGCGTTTGAGTATTCTGATAGCTCGATAATTTCAAACACAATCAGCCGACATTGAAATCGGATTTTAATTTCAATAGTAGCCCCCCCAGATTAAAAAAAAAACAGTTTGACGGCATACAAGGAATCACTATGAGAAAACTATATATTATGACCATAATCAATCCATTCAATCCAACACCGTTTGAAAGATTTCATCATAAACAAAAAAAATATAATCTGGAAATGTTTCGATTGTCGATCGCTAGAGGATCGAGTACATCGATGACATTTCGCTGTCATCCGATCTGCAGTTATTGTTGTCATTGTGTCGTGCAGTGTCAAATGTCATATTGAGTCATAAACACATTCATATTTAAAAGTTGTAAACTATAACAATAAGGTAAAAAAAAAAATCAAAAATAAAAAGTTTTTTTATCGCCATTTGCAAAATGAAAACTTCAGCGCCAGAGTGTTCTATTGAAATCAAAAATCATTTGTCGAAGTATCGTTCGCGCGAAAACAATAAGCAGTTTAGTAGAGTTTTAATAAACAAATTTGACTTTCCCAAGCCAAAAGCGTTCGACAGAAACGACCAGTGTCAGTTATCTAAAAGTGAGAATGAGGACGATGAAAAGAAAAATGAAAATAATGAAGATTCTGTTAAAAATACGGAGTCGACTATAGAGGCTGATTATGTTGTGGACTTCTCTCACTTGTTGATATCTCCTCGTGAGATCAGTAAAGAGAAGACAGTGTCGCAAAAACAACAGTTGAAATCACCAACGAAGGATACAAATAATGTAGCAGGTCAATTATTTCCGAATTCGAATGCATCCAAACCAGTAAGATATGTAAGGAATATATTTTTTGATTATCCCGAAGACCACAATGAAAAAACTATCACCTTTGGAGGAGAAAACCACCCTATAAAAATAAATCAAAGTTGTTCTTCTTTAGGACGTGCTATATGTACGACGTATGGTACACCACCTAATCATATTATATTCGAACCTAAATTCAAGTGTTACGACCATAAAAACACGAATTCTTTGAACGTTTTTAAGTTCGATACACAATCTCCAGAAACAAAAAAATCTTCCATCAGTAAAAATAAAAAATCCATGGTATTTCTAAAGATCTGAATCAGCGACGAAACGCATTGTTAAAAAATATATTCAACAAATGTTTTAATTTTTACAGAAATTTATGATTAAAATACCACTTAAAAAATCAATCGGCTATAAAAGATTTCATTTAATATAATTGTATCAAAAAATTTCAATGTGTTTTTTTTTACTCATTCACATTATGTTGCCTCTTGAATCAGTGTATAAAATATACTTTCTTAAACTCAGAACCTCGCACCAAAGCAGTGTGTCCGAAAAGGAAATGCGATCAAGAGACTGGTTAAGAAGCAAGTAAGGTAAGTATTTCCTGGAAAGTATCAAAGAACCCATAGAAGTAAGAAGCCTGATATGTTTATTATGAAAATAATAAAAACCCTTATAAACTCTGCTACTTCAGGCCCTGGCTAACAAACTATAATTAGGTAATCTAATCAAAAGAAAATCATCTTATTAAGAATCCAATCCAATCCAAACTCCCTTAAGACCCCACTTAGGGGCATAGGGAGGCAACAAGAGATCTCCATTGTGCTCGATCTTGCGCAACGTTTTTGACCTCCTCCCACACCATGTCCAGATTCCTCACCTCTGCTTCGAAGGAGCGGAACACAGTATGAGAGGGTCTTCCTCGTCCTCGAGACCCTGATGGGAGGAAGAACAGCGCTTTCCTCGGCCAACTGTCATTCGGCATCCTTAACACATGTCCCAGCCAAGTACATAAATAATAAAGTACCTAAATGTTATTTTTAAATTATTAAAATTTAGACTTTATAAAATGAATCACATTCAGAATAACAAACCAATTTCGTTAATTGCTATGAAAAACCAAAATATCTGTATGTATTAATATTTTGGTTTTACATACCATTGTTTTATATTCTACAAATAATACAACAAACAAACATTTTATAACAATAGCGCAGTGAGATATAAATAATGTACCTATGTTCACACCATAATGAAATGTGCGAACTAGGCGATTTCACCCAAGACACTGACCAGCGACCACACAAATATGCTCTTTATGTAGATCTTCTATCTAATAGGAAGCTTGGTCTTATTCTTGGGATGCGGATAACCAGCTTTTCCGCCATCTATTAAGAGGTCTTCTTGGTGATCCGCGCATCACTATATTATGCAGTGTTTCAGGATCATTCTTCCAATATGATCCCTTCAAAATCACCTTCTATCCCGGAACTTTAACAAACGTCCCTACCTATAAGTTTTACAGAATTCCTCAAATAAGTTTGACCATCTTCATTTCTACTGTTCATTATAGTTGTTTAGTTCTCAGTGTGTGCGCTCTTGCTGCGACTACAAAGGTCATTTGAGTCTTACGCATTTTATTTTTATATAAAAACTAAATCAATAATAATTATTCCAAATAAATTTGTTATCTGTCTCACACAAACACTAGACGCTTATGCATGGCTACAAATAATGTCTGGAAACGGCAACAGCAAACGAATAACATGACAATTTAAGTGAGAGGTACCTAAAGATATTTTATATTTAGTGTCAAGAAATATGAATGCGGCACAAATAATTATTAATGGTGATGTACCAACATTTCAATGGACGCACTCCTATTGTAATCAGTCTAAAAGCATTCATTTTTATTGTTTATTTATCCGTAAAATCGTATTTTCCCAGTCAGGGATGTCCCCGGTCGCATCTCTACATTTGTTTACCCTGTCTCGGATTAGATCGATTGGAAAGCCAACACAATAATGTACCTACGCTGGAGTACCAACGGGCCCGCACACACTCACGTCGATATATTGACAATTGCAGACATATCCAATAAGCGGTTCGCGAAGGAATGAATTGTTTCTGTTATTGCTTTTATTATGATTGTGACGAATTGCGCTGTCATTTCCAGCCGCGCATAAAATTTATAGATGTGAGGACCGTCCTTGGTAACTGGAATAAATATTGAAATAACGTAATGTCCTCTGGAGTTCTAACAGAAAAAATAATAATTATGCAATAAATACTAATCTACCTATTTGTTTATTTTTAATTTGTTTAGATACTATACCAATTTAAACACCGGTTAATATTTAGTTGACATAAACTTGGTTCAATAGAATGTATAGTTTATTTACTGCTCAAAGTGAAGCAGACTGCATATTATGTTATCTCAATGTTGACGACACTTATCCAGCATTTGAAGCCCGTAGTAGCTTAAATTAACCATAAAGATACTTTGTTGCAAATAATTAATAGTTTGATAGTACAAAAATCTTAAGACACATTCAAATTATTCCAACTATCTACTTAATGTGAAAACTCTTTGATGCTTGTAATCTTCCTGTGCTTGCTTATCGTTGTGGAACCTTTGTGTTGAGCAATGAACAACGGAGATGCTGGGTTCCTATCTCCTGTGTAGTGATAAAAAGATTGAAAGACTGGATACGGTAGAAAACAGGAGTCACCGATGTGGTTTACAAGGTCGCTAAAGAAGAGTGGAGTTGGGCTGGTTATGTGACCGCAGTAACTGACAGCTGATAGACCAAAAAAGTTTTTGAGTGGCGTCCAAGAACTGGGCGGGGAAATGTGGGCAGGCCTCAGGCAAACTGGTCTGACAACATAAGATTTGCCGAGGGCGGGTAGATGCGGCTGACGGTGGACAACAATGATATTTACAACAATGAACACGAGGGGCTCAAGAAAGAAATTTGTTAAATTGTTCAATATTCAATAATATTAATTATACATTTATAAATAGGTATCTGTTTGTTAAAATTATGTTAAATAAGATATTTTTTATAAAAAAATCAGTGAGGCTAAGAAGTATTCAAACAATAATTATTGAGATTTTTGTGAAAGTGAAAAGCATTTGGAAATTACTTTAATTCAATAATTTTTTGTTGTGTTTTTAATACTCTCATTATATTCGGTTCTTCGGTACTGTCTTTGTTTTGGCTGCTTAGACTTTTGTACATAAATTTATTTGATATTAGTAGTTTTTTAAGTCATATTATGTTTTTTACATAGGTACGCATTTTATCCCTTCAAAACTCTGATGGAATAGAGAGAATCTTAAATCGTTTTGGACATAAAATGTATAAAAGAATTTATAAGTGAAGTTTGTTGAAACTTTCTGCACTTTCTACTGCATTGAATAAAAGCCTCTCAGATACCAAGTTTTTCATAATGAGTTGTTGAGAACAGTTGGTTGCCGGCGTACTCAGAGTGTGGACACTGCACTACTCACGAGCACTCGAGGATGATGGACATTGCCGTAGCCGTTAGCGTATCGATTGATTCCCCCGTGTGTGCTTAAGCGCGTTTGTGTACCGATCGCACGAGACTTTCTTATGGTTGTTCTGCACTGCACTTCACAATTCAATATTATTGAACGTATTTTATGACAGTTGGACGTAGTAAATTATTCCAGAAACTGTCGCAATATCTAACTTGCACGTCATAAAAATAAAAGTTCATAAATAGATGAAGCTTCTTTTCACTCCTCTGTTAAGCGTATTGTCATCGAGCGTAGTGGAGCGCTGTTGTTACTAGCCCTAGTATAAGATCGATGATCGAATATCGAAACGATCATCGAAAGAGTTTCGAAAAATTTTCATACTAAAATGATCGAATGATTCGATCGTTTGATTTTAGAACACTAATTGTGCGCTTATAAGCGTTTATTTGCGTGCAATTAGCTTTCGATAAAATTCGTACTAGCCGCACTATGCCCCTGAGTGGGGTCTAAAAGGAATATTTTATTATTGTATGGTTAAAGAATAACTACTGTTTTTTATGAATCTGTTCTCACTCGAAGCTTTCTTTGTCATATTATTATGTATAAATCTTTCTCCCCATGTTTTGGGGAAGTCTGCTATCTGGTATCGAATATGCAAGCTCTTTGATATTACGTCACTAGGAACTATAATACATAGTCTATTTAAACATTTTTTTATCTTTTTTGTGTATGAGCGCTCTTTATTGTAGCTGGGTTGGCTGATGACAATCTAAATACCAACAAAGAGACATTTTCAAACCAGTTAATTCATATATAATGCATCCCCTATATACCAAAAAGACCTATCATATAATTTAATTTAAACCAAAAAATAATATTGTTTGTTCCACGTTTCACAAAGTATAAGTATAATATTTTGAGATTAAAAAACAAGAATTAAAAAAATAATAAAATAAACAGCTTGGACAAAAATAGGACCGGCAACTTTTACCACCACAGCCATAAAGAGTTTATTCAGCCCTATCTCCAACAACAACGAAAACCATTTTTCAGTGTCTTTGTGTCCTGATAGAATATGCACCGTATATTTCGAATTTATGTAAGTCATTTCATCCAAAAAATGGAGTTTAGAAAAGCTGGCTCTCAGGTAGAGAACTATATTATTTCAGTTTTCTTAATGTAGAGTTATACAAAATTATTGAAAAAATGCTGCTAGGAAGCTCAAAACTCATTATGAATATATTTTATTCTATTGTTTTATTTTTTATTTTAATCTCTTGCTGGTTGATACTTTTTGTATAGGTTGCAGTACGATATTTAAAAAAAAGAAGAGAGAAAACGATATTGGTGCTTATTTAATGTTATATCAGAAATCTTCTAAATTTTCTTATATCATAATCTCTTATTACGTTGCTAAAAATATTATCGTGTTTATCTTTCCTCCTTTATTAAAAATGTTACTCCGAATTTCCATCTTACACCGGATATTTAATTTTCACGATGCAATCTGATAATTCGCTAAATACCTACTTATTATAAACGTGATAGAAACATTTTATTTGTAGAGTGGATTTAAACGGATGCTCTTATATAAAGGATAAGGGGAGGATTATTTTAATGGAGATTGCTTGGATTAAAAGCGAAAAAGTTGGGAAAAGTATTGGACGTGGTAATTAATCATTTGTGTCAAAATTTAATAATATTATTATGGTAAAACACACAATAATTTTTATATATCTGTCTTTTTCTGTGTTACTCCACGTTGAATCTTACCAATACTCTTTGTTTTTAAACTGTTATGAATGCTCACTCATTGCAAACAATTATTTTAGTTTTTATACAATTAAAGTTTTCTAAATCTAGACCCGAAATATCTTACAACTGCGGAGCATACATTAACTAGCTCGCACGATGCGACGCGCTGTTATTTCTCATTGTTTACCGATCGCTCCTTTGATTTCTGATTACGCATGTTAATGTTAATTATAACAGTTTATGTGTGTATGAATTACAGATTTTGGGCTGTATTTCGTAAGATAAAAAAAGGACTGAGTTAATTCTGTGGCATTTATTTGAACATTCTATGGGGCTACATACCTTCTGTGATCGCTTGGCGGTAAGGTATAAAGTTTTCTTTAAAATATTATAATTCAGTATCAGTATGTAAGACTTAGAAATAAATAACTAGAAAACGTATAAGGACTATATCAAACACCGAATCGTCCTAAAATTAGCCACTGAAGAGAGGGATTGAAGAAAACAGTCCTCAAGCCCCAAAGTCTTTTGAAGTATTTATTTGAGCATAAACAAGTTTTCAAATATATAGTCTTGAAAAAATAACATTGTTACCATGAGAAAACAAAGATATCAACTGTAGAAAAAAAAATTAACTCGACCAGAAACTAGGATTTGGATAGTCAATACGATATACAAGAGCGATCCATATTTTGAAGTCTATGTTTAATATCATTCATTATATTCAAAATACGATATCATTAAAGTTTGGGCGCTCCCATACCCTAGATCCGTGGTCGTCATCTGCGGCAATTGCAGACATTTGTGCGGCCCGCGACGAGGTGAGCGATTTCAAAGGATAAATCTTGCCATAATCGATTTTTCGTACAAAATTAATTAAATAGAAAACGAGGATCGGAAACACGGAATATTAAATAAAGTTGCATGAATAGTTGTGTCCAGACAGACCGAGCACGCTCAGACTTCCTACTCGCGAGCCGTGGCACCCGAGGCAAATTTTAAAGGTTGTGAGCGGGCCTCGGGAGCCAGTTTGAGCTTTTAGTTTCCCTACGTATACGATATTTCCTTTCCTTTTCCTCCCGCGATCTTTCTCCAGCAAACTTCTCGTTTTTTTATTTAAATGATCTGGATTTTTAGAATCCCATAGCATTTTGAAACTTCCATAAAGTTGTATCAAACGAATTCAAGCTTCTCTATCCATAATGTTGCACTGGCTTGCGAGTATCGATGAATCCGTCCACACCACTCGAGCAGTTCTGACTGAGGCGTCTTTGAAAATTGGCAAAAACAGGGGCAGAGGCAATGTATCCCTGAGGCAGCACGAGCCACGTCAACACCGGACGAGGCATTGGCTCGTGAGGCAGCCTCACGAGCCGTGCTCGGTCTGTCTGGACACGGCTAATAACGTTTGTATTTCTAATAAAAATCTTGAATATAACGTAGGAAGTTATGACTATTTTTTCAATTTACATACGAGGAGACTTCAAAGTATTCTCGGTATGGGCGAAAAAAAGACAGAGGCAGAAACGAAAATGGAAAGGCAGAAAATTCTGAAATCATTGTAGTGTTCTATAAAATAGTCTTTTTCAACCCTAATGCGCATTATAAAACGCCAATCACATTCTTTACATTTCGTATGGCATTTCTGGAAAATCTTCACCCGTAGAGGGCTGCGTGCCATCCTCTTCTACAGGCTTGGCTCCAGCGCCATCAGCCAGTCCACCGCCAATTTATGTATCTTTTCAACAGCCTTCAAAAATATTTTTTATCTTTCTCTGAAAAATAATTCCTTTTGGCCACCTTGAATACCAGTCTTCACAATGCGCGACAATCGAATCGGTGCATTGTCGTCGAGTAGCAAGGCATTGGAGGTCAATTTTCCTTCATTATTTTCTTCAATCGCTTCCTACAAAACCATGCATTGGGCTTGTGAAAAGTACCGCTTATAAATACTTTGTCCTATTTTGAAACAGTAAATAAGCACAAACTCTTTCGAGTCCTAGAATACTGTCGTAAGGAGATTTTTGACCGGCTTCATGACTTTGAAGTTTTTCGGAGGGATTTCTTTACGCACTGACTCTCGTTTCTCTCAGGAGCATAATGACAAAATCAGTTTTCGTTCCCAGTAATAGTGCGAACAAAAAAAAATCTAGAATTTTCACCACAGAGCTCCAAACACTCTATAGAAAATTCAATTTGCGTTTCTTACTACGGTAGTGAGAAGATTTGTGTTATCCATCTTACACCAGACTTTTATGGGTCCAAAAAGTCATGAACTATTGAATGTTTTGATATCCACGGAGAGCTTGATGATCTCTGCTTACGAATTAATTTTTATTTAGCAGAAGTATTCGAGTACAATGTGGTCATATTTTTTGTAAAACAGGACCACCTAATTCAAGGTCACCTTGGAATGCATTTTTGAACGTTTTAATTTTTTCTCTCTCTGGATTGAAATCCATATCCATATAAGTTCATTAATGCGCCGACGACGATATTTACAAACGGGAGCATCGATGTTACTTCTTGATGTTGAGAGGTGTGGTGAACGGGATGGGTCGTCGATTGACTTTTCTTCATTTTTCAAAATTGAAACTTTTTTTTTATTTCGGGCAAAGCATCCTCTTAAGTATTTTTCAGAATTTTAATAGTTTCCGCGTCCGAAGCAAAATTTCACAGCCGCACGTAGCTCTCGACAATCGCCCATTACGTTTTTCGCCAACATGGAAATAGTTGTTTCACTTAAAAACAATTTAAGGATAAACCGATGTATTGAAAGCAACAAAAAAATGTGCACTAGCTCACAAGACATGTCCGCAACGGACACCGGATCGAACAGTAAGTTTTCCTAATCCCCTTCTCCTGGGCAATTCCATTCCCATTTTTTTGTACTTACCCCTTCGTACCTAATTTATAAGTATTCGGCCCATGTGCGCCTGCAGAATTTTTTAAGAGGAGGGAGGGGGGGGCTGGCGCCCATGATGCGGCCCGCGGTGAGAGCTCACATTGTCCAATATGGCCTTTGAACAGAAAAGTGTGACGACCACTGCCCTAGATGTTTCAGGAACCTTAAACCACGTATTGAAAGTTGAAATTATAGTAGAACCCTTTGTTTTCAGTATATTGATATAAAAATCGTCTGCGGAACTGCTCCAATCCAATCCAAACTCCTATTACGCCCCACTCAGGGGCGTAGAGAGACAACAAGCGCTTTCCATTGCGCTAGATTCCGCACAAGAGCTTTCCATTGCGCTCGATCCAGCGGAACCGCTAGTTAAACTTAATTCATAACTAAATGATGAAAATTTAGATTTTACTAGCAAACGGCAAACTAGAGGTCATGTTCGGGTCGCAGAAACGTACCAACCCAATTTAAAGAGCCTAAGATATTGGGAAGTTTGTAAAAATCAGCAAAAAAACGTGTGGCAGGTGAGGTGATATAAGGTGGAAAAGAAGTATCGAAATTATAAGAAAAATGTAGCTGATATATTATTTTCTATCGGCTTCTGATCACTTACAGTCGTAACCTTCAGGAACGATTCTTATCTCATCTATGTTCGAGTCCCATCATCTGTCCTCAAAGCAGAGGAACTCATCCATTGTCTAACCTTTATAACCTTACCCATTTTTATCCAATGAGACCGATAAAGGAGATTTAATATTTTGTACGAAAACTGTAAAAAAATCTTTAAAAATCAATTCCAAAACAGAGTAACTACGCATTGTTTAAGTAGATTTTCAAACTCAACTAAAATAAACCAACCAATCGATTTCAAAAAGTCGTGCCTAACTGAATATAAAACATACGTTTCATTTTCGTCGATGGAGGCTAAATATTTTTTCACAGTTTTATATTTTAATACCATCCATACCCTCGATCTCGTTCAATATAAAAATAATAATATTGCGTTATATTTTAGAACACAATACACGAAACACTAGTGTTGTATGTGGAATAACACCGCGATATGAAATGTTCGTATCGCTTCGATGGCTTTTCGTTATTGGAATAAAGAAGCGCACAAAAAAAAGAAAAGAGAAAAAAATTCAAAAGTCAATTTTAGTCCCGACCAATAAATTTGTGGGGTTTATTGAATTGCTTTCAATTTGCATAGGAAATATATATCTCGCGGTACACATGTCAGCTATTTTTATGAGAATTCCCACATATCATATAAGATCAAGAAAACATAATATCGTATGTAATAATATGAACAACGTATAGGGTTGATCGAAATCGGCATTTCGTTTATAAATGGGAGATACGAAAAAAGGCCTTTATCTTATAAAATAGGCGGCCTTAAACGAATAAAAATGATATTTTTTGTAGTATTTTTATTAAATTTTAGATTATCATATTATAAGCTCTTTTAACGTGACTGTATTGGTTTAAAATAAATAATTTATTACCTCATTGATAATAGGTTGCAAAATCACTAGAGTACGGGTGGAGGTCTTTAAAATTAAAATAATAATGGTTTGAATCTGATGCAAGCCACAGACTAGTTTAGATAACCACATTTTAGGAAATCTTGATGACATTGGGTGTACCCACTCAAATATGAGAATTCAATATCAAGTATCACCTCAGCACGGGCTCTTGCCTAGCGGGGTGATAAATTCCAATAATTTTATTCTCATTCTCATGTAATTCATATTTATTTGTATTATTTTTTTTGGAAATAAAATAAAATAAAAAAAAATGCTTCCCACTCACGCACCCACGGGCTCACTCAATCTTTTACACTTATATATATATATATATATATATATATATATATATATATATATATATATATATATATATATATATATATATATATATATATATATATATATATGTTAATATAAAGCTTTTCGCGACGCGGAATATGTAACTGACGAGAGGCACAACGGATAAAATTAGCCGAATGTGAGGCACAACGGATAAAATTAGCCGAATGTTAGGCAGATATGGCATCGACTCTGTATTCGCCGCAGACCGTAAGATTTCTAATTGGCTGAGGGGAGTCAAGGATATTGTCCCTCTGGAGTCACAAGGTGTTTACGAGATTCCGTGTGGATCGTGCAACCTTACATACGTAGGTCGCACGAATAGAAAGATATCCACAAGAACAGCAGAACACCAGCTAGACGTTAAACAACGGAAAACCTCGTCAACGCTAGCCACCCATGTGATGACAGAGGGCCACGTCATTGACTTCCCCAATACAAGAACTTTGGCCCGCCTAAACAACGAAAGTTGTAGAATATACAGAGAGGCAATAGAAATCGAAAAACGGTTGACGATGAATGCAAGGGACGATGCCTTGCGTCTACCCAATGCCTGGAAACCCGTCCTGCACTCCTACAATACTAACATGTGTTCCCGACCTGTCCCGGCCACGAATCCTAATGTCACACGTGCAAGAACGGCCGCACCCCCGCACGTCTCGCAACCACTTGAGATTCCAAGAATGACGACCCGGTCTCAACTGCGCGCCATGAAGGAGGAGCAGCGTCAGTTGTATTCAGCTCTTGAAAAGGACCAGTGAGATCTGGTCGAAAGCTCGAGCACCGACTCAAAACTACGCGGAGAACCGAAAATAGGTAAAATGTCATATAATACTACCCGCGAAAACCTAAAACAAAACATATATATGTGTGTGTGTGTGTGTGTGTGTGTGTGTGTGTGAGGGTGTGTGTGTGTGTGTGTGTGGAGCATGTGGACGCCACGAAGTTCCTCCAAGCCTCTCTATCTTGCGCCAGTTGCACAGCTTCATCCCAGCTTAGTCCAGCATCTTGTAGAACCGCAGTGAAGCATCCGGATTGTAGAATAGACTTGCATATTCAAGTCTCTCGGGGGAAATGCTGAGAACATGGCCAAGCCAACTCAATCTGCGATTCTGGATTACTGAGGTGATTGGCTGTTGTGCTGTTCTGGCGCGTACGGTCTCATTTGAGACATAGTGGTACCACCTTATCCCCATAATCTATCTCAAAAATCTGTTCTCAACACTAAGAATCTTCCTCTGTTGAGCCTTCTCGTTGAGTCTTGGTGGAGAAGTTGGTGGATTTCCACAATTTTCTCATGCTGTTAAAGGACGAGCTCGCCATTGAAATTCTTATGGAGAGCTCCTTATCCCAGGTATTTGAAATATGTTTTTGGTCTTGGTGATAATTTATTAGTACGCCAATACTTTCTGAGTAGTCCTTTAAGTGCCTCAAGATTTCTGTCACCAGTTCTTTATCCTTTTCAAGTATGACACGTCGTCCGCAAATTCTAGGTCGCACAGAGTGAGAGGATCGGATATATATAAAACTCGATCTTGAGGGATGGCCAGACGGAGAATGAAGTCCATCACAATAATAAATAAATAGGGAGCGAACACGCAACCCTGTCTCACGCCAGTTGTGACCCTATCCATCTTGTATAGTCGTTCTCTACTCATACACGGCATTTGCTTAGAATTAGAATATAAGACAGCATTAAGTAGTTCCACCACTCCCCATTAGGGAATCTGACCATTACCAAGCAATGTGTTTTAACCAAATGAATAGTACGAACAAAACACAAAGAATTGAGGAAGAGGCAATGAACTGGAATTCAGTGGTTGGAAGAACTATTCGGAGAGCTCAGGACAGAGAAGCGTACGCCACAAGGCGTCGTCGGGAGGACCTACTAGAAGAAGCAGTTGAACTACGTATCTCTATAATAACTGAGGTAACCCATATCTATACATATAGATGACAAAATGTATGTGTTTTCTAGGTGACATAACGAAAAAGGTTTTTAGGTGACAAGACGTAGGTGATAATTATGTAGTTTCATCTATGTGGGCTGCATACCTATTGAAAAACAGGAATTGAATTACAAAATTTAAGAATGTTTAAAAATACTAACTGTTATTTTCTGGTATCAATCGAATCATAATTATTTGAGCTCAAAATAAGGGGGTAAAAGATTTCATTACTCTTTGATAGCCACGCAATTTTCATAAGAGGCTTATCAAAACAATTCCACCAAGAATGTACATACGTTCAAGAATTATTGATTATAAGTTTTATAAATTAAGTAAGGACACTAGATACAAGACTACAATAAACTTGAAAAATCGCAAACAAAAAACCCTTTATGAATAAACAGGTCAATAAGATGTTGACAATTATTATTCTTAAATTTAATCAATAGGATAATCGTTCATTAAACCCTAAAATAATTAATAGAAGGAACATTCACACGAGGCTCTCACAGCAGTTTCTCGCAATTAATATCATCCTTTTTTTATTACTTTTTGCGTCTCCACATTAATCACAAGCCCCCTTGTTTCTCGTTTCATTTTGTTTCTTCTTTCCTCGTACAAAGATGCAAGAGATTTATTTTAACATTAAAGCAAAGGTAAGTATTATTTGTCTTTCTCACTTTCTTACAATTGAAAAAAAAACATCCAGCTAGCCGAGAAAGAACGAGACATCGTCTTTACAAAAACAAAACACGGTTTTCATTTTTATAAACAAATATTTTTACGGAATAAATTATACTTTATATTATTTGAAAGCGAATTGCGATTTTTCCTAACACTAAAGGCTAGATTATTATTTTAACGAAGCACTTGAATAATTGTATAACCAGGTACTAATTATTTTACCTAATGTTCTGATTATTCAAAAAGATGTAAATCAACAAAACAAAGTTATTGTGTTCCCTTGAAGTGCAGGGCACTAAACGGCACCATAAAAATTATTAAATTATCATTTTAAGGTTTTCAAAATTGAGTCGTCTCAAATGTAACCATCTATAGATGCTCGATAAAGTGTTTTTTAAACATTTGGTATGAGTTATTTTAAGATCGGACGTAAGTTATGAAACTGCGAAATAATAAAGCAAATGTTAAAGAAAGATTTCAATCACTGATTTCCATTTAATATCAGACGATGAATTTCGTCGTGAAATGGAAAAGAAGTAGAAAAAAATGAATAAAAAAAGCCACCTCGCTAGAATGATTTATCATTTCACAGACTTCTTACCTTTGTAGCGTATAAAAAAGCTATTAGCTTACAACAATGCAGAGCTTTTTTGGATGATAAATGTACTTTTTTAATGTATAACTCATCTTTAGAGATTTCTCCTTTCCTTCTTTTTGTAAATGTTAAATTGAAACGACTGAATCATTCTTACAACGCGACGCTACATTCAATAAACTCTTTATTTATATACAATTTATATTCTTTTGCGATATGGTATATTATTATTATTACTGTGGGACCAACTAACTATGCGATTCATCGAATCGTTTTTATTCCCGTTGTGAATGTCACCTACTTGTTCAATAATGGCGTTCTTCTGACATCAATGACTTTTGTTATATTTGGATATAAATTTATAATAGGAGTATTGTCATCTGAGATTGTTACAGCAAATGCATACAAAGATTTATAAATCATGAAAAAAACATTGAAATATTTTACAGCTATTTTTATAAAGACATGCATCCAGTGTTGCCACCAGTAAAATTTTTGACCCGGACACAAACTAAAAAAAATCCATACTGAAAATTTGGCATCCGGAAAGGTGAAACTTCGCTAAAAAAGGCCACTGAGTAATATCACGACCAGGAAATTGTATGTTTCGCCCGGGTATCCGGATGCACGTTCCAATTCCCGGACAGTCCAGGAATCGCATGGCAACACTGCATGCAACCCTGGTGGACTTGTCGTCAATGTAATATGATTGTCGGACGAATTGTTATGCAGTATGTTTTTGTTTGCTACTGTTACGTTCCTCGTCATTTCAGTCTTGTATTATATGTACATTCCTGTCACCACGACATTTCACTAAATTCGTGCCTCAGAGAAAGTTATCTTTGCAAAAGGCGGAACGAAACTTAGCTCAACATCCCGATCACCTAAATTTATGGCATTGGCTAAATGCGCGATTGCTTTAAAAAGATCAAGGAATTCTCTAAAATGAATCGGTATTTGATAAAATTCACTTTTGAAGTCACTCTAACATTTTTGAGACTAGTTCGTTTCAAAATTAACTTTTCAACGATTTTTTGTCGACATGGGCATGAGGAGCATGTGGTCGCCACTAAACCTTGCCAAGCATCTCTATAGATAGGCTAGATCCATAGATCCAGGACATCATTCCAATATAAGCCAGCATCCTGAAAGTCGCCATTGTACGCTCACTTGATGGTGAGTCTTGATTTGCCACGTCTTCTTGTACATTCACACCGATTACTTAAAAGTTTTTTGATATTTTTAAAATATCTGTAGCTCCTGACATCAGATTGTAGCTGTTGATCATGGTTGGATCATTCATATATTTTTTTCAACAATATTATTTTTTGACATGTTGAACAAGCAATCCCGTGAAGACTGAATATCACGAATTGATTCTCTCTAATTAAGCTCTTACAGTACCAAAAATAATCAATTCAGATCAAGAATCAAACCCAGAACCTCTTGTTCAAAAGGCTCTGGTATCAAACAAAGGAAAAATGCTTACGCCCGTCATGCCTGCACTGTAGGTACCAAATTTCCAAAATTAGGTAGGTACACCCACAGGGGCAGTAGGGCCGATTGGAAAGAACACAAAAACTATCGACCTTCGAAAAGAGGAAAGGACTTCAAAAATATATTTTGAATGACTCGCGTGCTGTGGGTTGAGATGAAATAATTCACGCCAGTTCCACAACACAAGTATGACGCCGCCTGCCCTACAATCACGGAAGACTTGAAAACTTTGAAATATTTCTCAACTTTATCAACTCTCTTTTCAGTAAACAAAAAAAAACTCGCATAAATCCACCGAAACAAAAATTGGCTCTCGACACACTCGCTGTTATCGTATTGTTTTGTTTTGAGGCCGTATATCTAGAGACGCCATAAGGTTGCTATTGTTCGGATTCCAAATAAATTTCTCTTTTTATATTTTCGTCAAGAAATCTACCTGCAAACTTATTTTAAATTAATTAATTAATTATAATATTAATTTACAATATTGTATTAAAATTTTGTATTAACATATACGCTTACACCAAATGCAATAAAAAATTTCGTAAGAATGACAGATTTTGAGGATTAGGTGGTACCTACCAATAGTTGTCTCAAATTAGACCGCACGCGTGCGAACAGCAGGGTAATTCACAAAAAAGTTAAAGTTAAGAACTAGTCAAATATTTGAAACTTAACGGTACCAAAACACCTGTTTTTGTCATTTTTACTTAATCGATTTTACTACTTGTTCTTTCCGTGAATTCTTAACATACTAAACAGAAATTTACGTTTTATTGTTGAATGAACTTCCTTTAAATATTTTAGCAAGTTTTTAAATAGTTAAGCTAGCTAGTATTCAGTTTCGTCAAAATATATTAGGGTAGATCGTACGCATCCTTGACTTTCAAACAGTTTAATCGAGAGGTTATTTTAAGGAGCTGTTTTATAGTAGCTCATTCTTGATTTTCATCGAACCGTCGATAGAATGTGATCAAACAAAGAATATCTTGTGTACTCCTTCTGTTCAGAAGGACAATGGCTATGATCAGATATATTTCGCTGACCTATGTAACCTACTCAAGGAGATTGTACTAATAAAATCCATTTAGATACCTTCTTATACAATAGAATATGATGTATGTACCTACCTACGTTTAGCGTACAAATATCCATTTGCTTTATCCATTTAAAAAAGACAGAGGCACAAATATCCATTTGCTTTTAAATAGTTTAACTCAATGAAGAATCGCAAAATGTATACGACATGAACAAATAGATTATTTTTGTATATAAATTAAATAATAACAATATTATATACTAGCTAATACCCGTCTTGCTTTACGTTTTTAATTCCGAATGTCAAGTTTGATTGGTAGGTAATTAAACAGGTTCTATTGTTCTAGTCTAGCTTCCCATTGCTTAACTGACCTCTATAACTGACATAAGCACAGAAAAAGAAGAATTACACTTTCACAATTCATAAAAAGAGAGAAGAATGACAGTTTTAATGTTTATAAAAAAGAAAGAAGAAAAATTATAGTCTGCCACATACCTAGGTACATGGAAAAAACTGCATGTATCATAATATGTTACATCTTACACTTGATTCAATTCCACTGCTCAATAGAAGGGTAAAAAATTCCTTTAATAGTAATATAATACAAACCTACCTAAATAATATGAAAGTTTTACTCTCAATATGGTTTGAGTCTTGACTACATTCCCTACAACCTCTATGTGTGGAATGGTACAAATTTTATGCGATTGGCTAATGATAAAGGCAGCTGTTTTACCGACCTCAAACGTTAGTCGAAAAGTAATCTGAAAATGTACTTTCATTTTAATGTTGATAAAATGTGTTTTGTATGGTTTGAATTACATTTATTTTTACTTCAAAACAACCTTGTATCTTTTAAATACATTTTTATTCTGTCAAACTTTGGTTCCATGCAACATTTACATGAGTAATTTTGTTTTCAAAAGATGGCCATCTGTGTTTACGCAGATTTTACTATGAAAATTTTGTAATTTTAGAAATTTATTAATCACATTAAATATATATGAGAAATTGTAAAAATTTGTATCTATGATTACCATAAATTTCTTTTCCATGTCTGGATACATCAAACTCAAAATAATCGCCACAAATTGTTGAAGAGTTTTGCATCTAACTTGACATCAATGGTTGATGTGTTATAACTTCAAGATGCAAGTAACAACATCTGGTAGATTATTACTGAGCGAATAAAAATCAACTTGATTATGCAAATAAACTCACCTACATAGATTAACAATACTCTCTATTTTGGTGGTTCAACTTATAAATCTGCAATCCCCAGACTCGTCACAGGAAATTGAAGAATTAATTGCCCATAGTAGGATTCGAAACCTACCGAGATGCTCACTTGACGTCAATAGATGTTGTATTATTATTATGTGAAAAATTAGGTGAAAAATTCTATGGCAATTAGGCAAAACTATTTAATGTCATTTTGAGAAAGGCATTGGAATCAAAACAAAACTACACCACTACAATATAATTTAAAAAAATATGTGAAGTTAACTATAAGGAAATTTTCAATGAATCAATGCAGGTATATCAATATCCAATTTAGGTATTTCTTCTTCTCCTTATTGATAAATGCCATTATCTATTAAAATTAAACAAAATTTGAACCAAAATGTACATAGGAAACAAATTCAAATTTAAGTTATTGGCTTCTGAAAAATGTCAAGTTTTTCAAGGTAGAACCATTTTAGTAGTAGTATTATTTATGAGTATGAATGAATGAATGAAAGAATTTTTATTTATTTTTTGTCCAATCATTATTTAATTCATAAAACATAAAATCAACAATTGAAAAGCTATATAAAAAAAATAAAATATGTATAATCTCAAAGTTTTATTGTTAAATCAGCAGAGTAAAAAAAATATTCTCCCAAACAAATGGAAACCAGAAAAGATATTCCGACCCACCGTTATATTAGTTATTCACTTCTTAACCCAACATTATATCATTTTTATTCCATAACCGAAATCAAAAATTTAAAGTTTAAATAAATCTGATGCTAGAACACAGAATTCTATACAATAAATAACGTAGAATCCCGATTCGCATTCAAAAATGAAGCCGAAATATTGCAACTTTTGACAGTTTGGTTCCCAAAAGAACGTGGTACGGTGTATATTTATTCAGTCGATTTTGTCGTGTTTTTTACAATAAAACATATTTTTACATTGAAATACCTAAGTGAAATTAGATCATTTTTAAGTATCTTTATAAATGTCAACATCATTTCTTACGTTCCGTTTTGACTACTGTACTGTCAAAATTGCCGGCCAAATCGGCTTCACTTATTTACTATGAAGAGCTATTGGAGTACTCCATCTCGGTAGTTATATATAAAAATCTATTTGCTAGAAACACACTAATTGTATCAGCTTGTGTTGTGTCGAGCCAGAAGCATTATTGTTTTTATATAATATGGTTTAAGATACATTTAGACTCTGTATGAAGCTGATAATATGCTTTTAGCGGGCCACAGCACATAAGAAGAAAGAGAACTTATTTATAATGATATGTAGTAAAAATTGATAAAATCACTGGCACCCGCAAGAGTCTGTTATTGATTATGGTCAATCTTCTTTACATCCCATAAGCTGCCTTTGATAATTTTTTCAATATAATTATTTCCCTTCTCAACTAAATGGGAAATTTGAATGAACACTCTAAAATTGAATCTGCAACATGTTTCTGAATTAAAATACACATAAAGAAATTCAAGAAACATAATTAATGAAATTCTTACATAGCTTACCATTTTGGTAAATAATGTTGTCTTGCAAAAATAAAACTTTTGAGTTTGTTTACATAGAAATGCACTTTTATCAATCAATTTGATCTTTAGAAGTATGTACTTAATTGCTATGTCAAAAAGGTGGGATGAAAGCAATTAGTCTTGTTGAAAACACGTTTGCCACAGGAACCTGAAAAAATATAAACAAAATTAATTACTTTAATTACTATTAAGATCCTGTAATTTCGGTAAGACACTTCCCGCCTTATAACATAACTGTTTTAGCAACGCATAAATGTTTTAAGTTATGGCATAAGCTTACAAATATTTTAATCAATTAATGACTCACCAGTTTTATTTTCATTAAACTCAATTGAAAATAATTATTTTCAAAATCGAACCGTAACTTTCGTTTGACAACAAAATACGATTTATTGTCAAGTGTCATCCTGTCATCCATGGATAACAAAAGATAATATTACAATTCAACATAGTTAGAATATAGGTATAGGTACTATAAAATTATTTTATGATATATAATAATATTTTGATTTACTTTTATAATGGCCTCTTAAAATACTTCATTCATTCAAAAAAATATTTTTTACACATAAACCACCTTAAATGTGAAAAAAAAATATAAAACATTCAATAAATTATATTTTTTTTCGAATTACTTATATAATGGCCTCTTTAAATACTTGATTCATATAAAAAAATATTTTTCACACAAAAACTACATTATTGTGTAAAAAAAATTTATAAAACATTCAATAACACGCACTATGAAATAAAAATTATAAACGTGATCTATGGCGGCCGCAGACCGACTGTCATTTGGTCATAAGATTCTGACAGCTCATACAAAACAAAACGAAGCAGTGATGGGATTCGAAATTCAAAAACATTGTAAGTTTTTTAATATATTGAAATATATCTTTCTAAGTAGGTACCTAAGTTATTTAATTACTATTAGGGTATTCATGAATAATTGTAAAGATATAGGGGCATAAAATGTGATACTTTTTGAATTTGCTGTCCCTGTAACTAAACTATGACAGGTTTTGAAGATTATTTTGTATATTATGTTCTAGACATGGAGTTGCAGCTTGAAATTTTCTCTATCTGAAATAATAAAACCTGGAAGATATTTAAAAGGTTTAAATGCTACACTTTCAAACAAATAATGAAAGATTCCAAATGAAGGTTTTATGCAGAGCATATATCAAATATGGTACATTATGCAGTCTAAATGGATTTTATGAAGATCTTTAAAAGGTATAAATGCTACACTTTCAAACAAATAATTAAAGATTCCAAATGAATGTTTTATGCAGACCATAATATGCTATTGATATTAATATTGGCAATCCACCCCCATAATGGAGTGGTTTTTTAATATATTTGATATAATATATTATATCAAATATGTATCGAGCAATTGATTGTTTTATTCTAATATAATATAATATGAAGTTCTTAAGTAGTTTGATATACTTTCTAAAACCTTAATATTGATTCTAATCAAACTCTCACAATACGTATTTTTAAAACAAATCCCTGAAAAATGCAAAATTTTCTAATGTCGTCTTATATATTTGCAACCATGGCCATATAATCACTTTATTTTGCTTTCATATATTAAATGAATTATGTTTTTTTTCTAGGTCAGAACCTTGCAATGGTTTTGGATATATCAAGAAACGCTACCAAACTTACCAAATGCTTCAACTTTCAACAACATGCTGTGTTTATTTAAAATATTACCCACCTTGTTTTGTGATGAATATAACATTAAATAAAATAAATTAAAGGTAAGAGAACATAAGTTTGCATTTATCTACATTAGAATTTTGAGCTCGATACAGGTTCATGAATACACATTATCTAATATCTGTTATCTTTGAAGAAATTTTATGCGTACCTGCTTTATATCGCTTAATTTTTATGTGGATAAATCAAATGAATTTTATTACCAAACTAGCTGACCCATCGAACTTCGTCCCGATCAATAAAATATTGCTGGGTAACATAACATAGCCAACTCATTGTGAAAAAACCAAAAGTTATGTGGTTATAATATTATGAATCAGTTATTTCAAAAGCACCAAAACTCACCCATTTCTATATTAGATATCTATATTGAATTTTCACCATCTTACTTATAAAAAGTCATAAATAGTCATATAGGTAATACAGACTTTTTTATAAGTCAGATGATACTAAATTAATTGCACAACCAAAACACCAGAAAAAGGTTCATTAATTGGTTTAAAATGCTTAAATTATGTGTGAATGTTAAAAAAAAGTATTTCTGAAGCATGAAAGAAAATTTATCAATAAAATCTGCGTACCAATGCGGAATTTTTGGAAACTCGATGGTTATCAGGTAAATAAAAATTATGTTTTTATGGGATTTTTCACAGATGGCGCGGTTGTTGTGAGGAAGCCCGTTCCATATTCACTTAAAAACAGTATTACATATTTTCATACTATTTTCCATCCATTTTTTTTATTTTGTAATTATTCTTTTTTCCGGAACGGAGAAGAATCCAATAAATCAAACATCGGAAGAATCTGTTCAGCCGATCTCATATATATAGTAGAAGACACACATAAAATGTCGGTTAAAAAATAAATCATTACCGCCATCTATTGAATCTTTCTACCAAAATATCACTACTATTACAATAGATGGCGGTGGCAGTTCTGTCTAAAAATCCTTTCAATACTAACATATAATGTCTATTTCATATATTTCTTATTCATTTATTCAACTTTTTATTAGTTATTCTGTTATCCGGAGCGGAGAAGAATCCAATAAATCAATCGTGGGAAGAATTTGTTCGGCCGATCTCGAGTTATAAGTGTTCGCACTAACCCGACATTCATTTATATAGTAGATGTCGGTTAAAAAATAAATCATTATCGTCATCTATTGAATCTTTCTACCGAAATTTCACTACTATTACGATAGATGGCGGTGGCAGTTCTATCTGATAATGCTTTCAATACTAATTAAAAATGTATAATTTATATCTTTCTTATTCATTTATTCAACTTTTTATTAGTTATTCTGTTATCCGGAGCGGAGAAGAATCCAATAAATCAATCGTGGGAAGAATTTGTTCGGCCGATCTCGAGTTATAAGTGTTCGCACTAACCCGACTTTCATTTATATAGTAGATGTCGGTTCAAAAATAAATCATTATCGTCATCTATTGAGTCTTTCTACCGAAATTTCACTACTATTACGATAGATGGCGGTGGCAGTTCTATCTGATAATGCTTTCAATACTAATTAAACATGTATAATTTATATCTATCTTATTCATTTATTCAACTTTTTATTAGCTATTCTGTTATCCGGAGTGGAGAAGAATCCAATAAATCAATCGTGGGAAGAATTTGTTCGGCCGATCTCGAGTTATAAGTGTTCGCACTAACCCGACTTTCATTTAGGTATATAGTAGATGTCGGTTCAAAAATAAATCATAACCGCCATCCATGAAATCTTTCTACCAAAATATCACTACTATTACAATAGATGGCGGTGGCAGTTCTGTTTGATAATCCTTTCAATACTAACTTCAAATGTATAATTTATATCTATCTTATTCATGTATTCAACTTTTTATTAGTTATTCTGTTATCCGGAGCGGAGAAGAATCCAATAAATCAGTCGTCGGAAGAATCTGTTCGGCCGATCTCGAGTTATAAGTGTTCGCACTAACCCGACTTTCATTTATATAGTAGATGTCGGTTCAAAAATAAATCATTATCGTCATCTATTGAGTCTTTCTACCGAAATTTCACTACTATTACGATAGATGGCGGTGGCAGTTCTATCTGATAATGCTTTCAATACTAATTAAAAATGTATAATTTATATCTTTCTTATTCATTTATTCAACTTTTTATTAGCTATTCTGTTATCCGGAGCGGAGAAGAATCCAATAAATCAATCGTGGGAAGAATTTGTTCGGCCGATCTCGAGTTATAAGTGTTCGCACTAACCCGACTTTCATTTATATAGTAGATACCTACATATCTGATTCTTTTCCAAAATAAACAGGAAGTTTTGTTTGCTGTCAAATTCATTCTGGTAATGTTTTGAGATTCAGATGTGGGTAAGTACCTGTTTTACCGTTCAATTCTTGCTATTATCGATGTTCATACAAATTTCAAAGTAAATCTTCATTCATAAATTTTATTACCTTAACTCTTTCATAATATTTTCTTGAATCATATTACATCAGTGTGTATTATGAATTTAATTTAATGTATATTTATTATTTTTACCAACATTGCAATATGATTTTATCAGGTACTTACAAAATTACTCATCTATGCTAGCTACGACAGATGGAAAATCTGTAGCCATAAATTTTTTGAAATGTGTCAAATTTGCAAAATGGAGAATTTATTTTGCAAATTTTTTCATTAAATCTTTATTGATTGAGAATAATAAGATTTGAATAACATTTATATGTATAACAAATCAATCTCCAATTATTTTATTACATTTTCATACAGTAATACCAAGATTCCATTCAACGTTTACATGAGTAATTTTGTTTCCAAAAGATGGCTTACTGTCTTTTGTGAAAAATTTGTATGAAGATCTTAAAAAAATAAAGTTTTTTAAATAGCTCTAAATATATTAAAGTTAATATATCAAAGAGTATTTAAGAACGCTCTCCGGATATTTGCGCGGCTTTTCGCATATTAATATCTGACCTTAACGTCTGTTTTCTACGATTGATGCGCATTCAAAAATATAAATAAATAAATAAACGGACTAAAATATTATGTAGATATGAATGAAATATACCTATGTCAGGCAAGACTCGCGAAACACAATATGGGTGATGTTTCTTTGATAATTTTATCCTCCAGAGCTGCTGCGAGTATCTCAATTTTATTTCTTAGAATGTTCTGAAAATAAAAAATTGTGATATTCTTTACAAGGTAAACATAATAATATTACGATATTAAAATGTCTACACAAATAAAAGTTTTCTAACGCGGCATTCAAATATGAAACAACACAAAGACTTTTTCTCTTGTTTTCTACGAGGTAACTTGGTTTATGTGTTCAACAAAACATTCCCAAATTTAATTTATATTATAATATCTACACAGCCATTTTCTTATGGATGATACCTACTAGTATTTTTAAAATGTTGGTCCTTTGAACATCATTACATATTTGATATTAATATAATACATCTACCTAATATAATAATTTTTATAATATATCATTAAGTATATAAAAATCATCATTATCTCAAATAGAAAAAAAACCTAAAATATATTTGAAAATTATACATACCTAATATAAAAAATATTCTTTAAACACGTCCATGCAAATTTTTATTTATTTCATGTAAAATCAACCATTGGTTCCGTATTTATAAAAGACTAGCTTTCCCGACAGACGTTGTCCTGTGTTCCTAAATATGAATATTGAATTCGAATTTTTATGGTGATGAATTAATTATCATTTGAATTTTTATGGTGATGAAATAATTATCATTTGACCAATGTGATTCCGAACGATGCGTCTGTTTTGAACCATGTATATTCCATCCGCATACTGTCAATCGCACCAATTAACAATTTCTGTAAAAATTTCAAAATTGGAAAAAAAATTATAAGGTAAAAAGTACTAATAAGGTTGTTTACGTAGATTTTTATTTAATTTTCTAATTTTCCATGAATTTTTTTCTTAAAAAGACATTCCCCTGATAAAAGCCTACACGACAAAAAAAGAATTAGCGAAATCGGTCCAGCCGTTTAGGCGTGATGCGATGACATCGGGAAATAGCTCTCCATTTTTATATATAAGACTAACTTTGTCTGTTATTATCCATACTGACCTTAAAGTTTATTGATACCTACGTGCTTTTTTATCATAAATTTTAATTTTTTATTATTGTTTTAACTATATTTTATGATTGTGTTCGATTCGTGTGATATCGTTGGTATTTTTGTTTGTTCACTTTCTTAATAAATTAATGATATGTAAAAGGCGTTAACGCCGTGAATGATTTAATAAATAAATAAATAAATAAATGTACAGAATCATATCGGTAGGATAACCGCAAATATTTGATCCTAGATATCAATAAAAGATTTTAAGTTACGAGTGTCGTTTTGAAAAAAGCAAACGCTGTCTAAAAGAGCAATTGCGTGTCTATAGTTTCAATTGGTTACCACAAACATAATACTGACGCAAATCATAATATGCAACATCGATACCGCCTTGTGATTTACCATAATAAGGTCCCTAACATAACATGGAACCTTCTTCTATTTATTATGAGTTGGATAATAGTAGGTATGTGGTATTCATCCTGGATTTTTCAGCAGCTACGCTTAATAATATCGTAGGTAACACCATATTTGAAGATTTTTTTTTTATCATTGACACTCAGTCTATAGAGAGATGTTTTTTTCATTTCAAAAATTCCTTGTTGTGGGAAGATAAGAACACTCTTCTGCGATGATAATATCAATTTAGTAATAAGACAGAGAACAATCAGATTACATATTTGGTCCATATTAACAGCATGGATACTTGTACCCTCAATGCAAAATACGATGAACCGTATGTATTTCAAATGTGACTACAGAATGCTGCATATTCTGCGGATTGTTTTGGGTTAATAACACGGAGGTGTTGCAAAGAGCTGGACTAAATAGAATTCTTGGTCAACAAGAAAAGAAAAATGAGCTACCTGAGACACATGCTTCGCAACAGAAAATACACCTAGTTTCATTGACGTGGAAAATTGATGGAAGTCGAGGTGTGGGCAGATGACAGATGTACCTACCAATAAATTAATATTAGGTAATAAATTATCGGAATCCAACAAGTGGAAGAATTCTTCCGGGACCAGAACAGAGATGCCTATACCAAAGGTGGACAGAAGCTGACATCGGGATGACCTGGGATGGCACAAAAAGAAGAATTTGGTCTATTAAAGATCATCTTGCCATAGTTCATTTAAATATTGCCAAGACTCGATAGGGGAGTCGCCTTCATGATGAAGTTTACCTAAGACACTTCTTTTATGAAAAAGGTTTGATTTTCTTGTTAATGTAGTACATTCAGCACGAGGTGGATTAACATCAGCTTTTGGGGGTGGCGGATCCGTTTATAAAAAATTGTTTTAGCTGTTGATGGGTGGGGCTGGGGTGTGGGTCGCAGGGGCGGGGACACACAAGCTGTTCACCAGCCTACAGTTAACACAACACACTCCGAGGACAATCAATCATCACATTGACACTTTGCCTCCGAACACCACACGCTACTCATCAACACGTTGCTTCAAAAAAGAAATATTTACACACCAGTTCTTTTAACGATTTTTACGTATGAATATTTTAAACAAAAATTCCACTAAGTCAAGCGGTCGTAAGTTCGTTTTATCAAATTGAAAGTTTTATCATTAAAAGTCAAATCGGAACAGGATCCACTCCGATGTGGGAACCTTGTGCATTACCTTGACTTGACCTGGAAAATCAGGGGGGCTAGTACGAGTTTGATCGAAAGCTAAGTGCACGCTAATAAGCGCTTATTAGCGTGCAAATAGTGTTCGAAAATCAAACGATCGAATCATTCGATCATTTTTGTATGGAAATTTTTCGAAACACTTTCGATGATCGTTTCGATATTCGATCATCGAAAACTTATACTAGTGGTACATACAGCTCTTTCTGTAGATATTATCATTAGTTTTAAAACATGCCTTGTCTGCCAATTGATATATAATCCCTACATTTGTAAAAACGTTGTCTTTTTAAGTTTGTAAACGAACATACTTGTACCTATGCATCAGGCATTAAAAGGGTATTAAGACAGCATATTGTTCAATGAGAAACTGAAAAGATCTGCTACGGACAGGGCTGAGTAGAGAGTCAGAGTGGAGAAAATTGCTGCCAAACAAACATAAGATTGTGACCAGAGAAGAAGATTGTTTCAAAGTGGTTCCATTTCAGTATTTAAAATACAAATGAAAATATTTCATTTCAAACGTTTTAAAAGTTAATTCTTAAATTTCTATAGTTTGAGGTTCGAAAAATCATCCATTCGATTATTTCGACCAACTGATTACATTTTATTGAAACATTCTCCCTTTGTTAAAAAAAAACTCCAATACGTACGTGTTTCTTTTTTGAATTACATAACACTCTCCTATCTTTATAAAATGTGGAACCTAATAGCGGGAGGCTTTATTGAATACGTAGAGGGAAAAATTACCGGGAAAATTGACAAAATGTTCGCTCACACACCTGTGTATAAGGATATTACACACACCGTGTATGTATCTACGCAGAATATTACGCGTGACAAACAATATGCTTATGGTATCGGTTACAAGCCAACTGAGTACAAATACAAGGACAATAACACATTTGCCAAATTAAACATTAACCCTAACATTATACTAATGTTACAACAACATATTATCTCTTCTTGTCGATATCTGTAACCCAAATAATTTAAAAAATATCTATAAAAAATTCTAACTTGTTTTACGATTTATAGAAAAACATAAAATCAATTTATTTGGCACAATAGAATCAACTATTTGATGCAATAATTAAATGAATGGTGTTTGAACAAATTTGACAGTCGCAAGCTCAATGTCTCTGCTGTAAATAAATAAATAATATTTTTATATTGTATACGATTTACATAGGGATTATCGACAGGTCGGTTGACCCAGCGTCTCTGTATGACACGGCTAGTGGTGCATGTGCGAGTCCAGCAGGGATTCTGAGATTTTTCGACATGATGAACAATGAACATGTCAAACAAAGAGATACTTAAGGATAAGGGTTAAATCTGAAATGTCTTTCAAACAGATGATATATTCCAAGCTATTTAGTTTCATTTGAAATTTAACGATTAAACATCTTTGTATACCTCTCATGACGGAGGTTGTCGATCATCACTCCGAACTCTTCACGATCTTGAGCCAGCCATTTCAATGATGCCGCATACAATTTTTGAGCCAACAAGCCCTCTTCAACCCCAAAATCCTTCTTTCCTCTTATTTTCACTGAATAATCAGTTGTAGAAGGAAGTATTTTCACCATATACGGCCTTAAAACTTTCCTTTGAAAGTGGTCATGTGGATTTTTTCCTTTTGCATCATGATTTCACTAAAAGATCATTATTTTCGTTCCGTGTTGTTAAATAGATAAGTTGATTTTAAAAATATTGTCTTATTGCGTTGTAAAAATGCAGTAAATCGAATCACTGAAAGAATAATAAATAATTAATGAAGGTATACCTAATATGTATGTTATAAATGACAAACGTAAACACCCCATCAAAATCATTCCTCTGTCTATTCAAAAAATTACTTTAAGTGCTCGTCTTTTGAAAAAGCTATCCAAAACCAGCTGGTCCCAACGATTATAATGGCAATATTATTAATTTTAGTGTGTATTGTGATAATTCTGTTTGAACTATAACAGGTAAAAAGTAGCATAAAAACACCTGAAAGTAAAAAGATAGTCACTTAGGGAAGCAAACGCCACGCATACGACACGACGTTAAAAGTTGATGATATCATTGTAAGGGCTCTTCAGAATATAATTTGAATAATTCATATTTGACATCTCCATTATTTTTAGGCGATTTCATCGAAAATAATAATATGATCATTACGGGTATAAGGCACGGGGTGACGTTACATCGACTCACCGTTTATTATCACGATTATGACTAAGGTGTTTTTGTCACTCCCCGTAACGCCATCCACCTGCCCCAAGTAAATATATCTGCCTCCTTTATATAATTATTATGTCAACCTATCCGATATTATCATGTGTTTCCACAACAGCTTGTCCAATTAAGACTTAATTTCCGGAATACACAACAACTAGCTCTCAGTTACTATTTTTTTTTGACTGTATGGTTTTCTAGTAATTCTCGTTTTTAGCCCATTTGTGCAGATTATAAATCATAAAATAGATGTAACATCAGATTTAATACAAAACACCTGACTTTTAGGGATTGCTTCCTCATCCGAAAGTATCTGACAAATGATTGACGCGCCGTCGATGTCACTCCGATACAGGTGTGAACAGGACACAAGATTAATATTTATACGGAACGGCATTACATCGATCCCTTTCGTTATATTAAATTATCATAGCTGACAAATTTATCGACAAGCCATCATATCCCTGTACAATGGCAGTGTCATCCTTCGTATATCGTTTAATAAATGTAGCAACCCACCTTTATTTAATTTATAAATATATATAAATTTATCGTTATTTTTTTTTTATTATTAATTTATCGAACCAATTCAATTCAAAAGTTTAAAACTTTGGGTCTATTTTGTGTGAGAAGATCGATTGATTACATTAAAGTGATATTCTGTATTTTTAGAGCATATTGACGAAACACTAGGTACATATTATGTACCTATCTATTGGTAGGATAAAGAAGACTTTTAAAACCTCTGCTTCAGTGATTGGGTAATGTTGCTTCTTAGAATGTCTGATAGATTAGAATATATTAACTTTGTATTTGTTGTATTTGTATATTTTCGTCCTTAGGCCTCAGGGCAGGCACTTGGACACGTCAAGATTTACAATAATTTATGACAAATTCACACAATAACAATTCATGAATCACGGTGCTAGGCATAGTAAGGATTCCTAGCTCCCTGAATACATTACGACAGGTATCTCTTGGCCAGCACAATAACAAATTCAATAAGACACAACACTGCACAACCAGAAACAATAGAATATGTACATCATTAATACAATAATATAGTGCAGAAAAAGAATATTCAAAGTTCAATGCAAACAGAGTGTAAAGGGCTCTGTTTGCATTTCGTCTTGCTCATGATTACAATGTGCCACTTAACATTTCGTCAACTGTATAAAATTCTTTAGTCACAAGATACTGTTTCACCCCTCTCCGAAACTCACAAAGTTCCAAGTGCCTCAGATAGTCAGGCAACACATTGAATAATCGTACACTTATATGAAATTCTTTGAAACCTTACTGAGTCTATGAGCCACGGGTCGAATGTCGCTCCTGGACCGAATGTTGTAGTCATGATATTCCGCGTTTTGAGGGGTATTTGCCATGTTGGACCTTGCATAGAGTAAGCATTCATGAATCATGGTGCTAGGCATAGTAAGGATTCCTAGCTCCCTGAATACATTACGACAGGTATCTCTTGGCCTAATGCCAAGTAGCGAACTAATGGAGTAACGCATTGAATCATCAGACATAAGATTGAACTCTAGTGCAGTGTTCCGCAAACTTTTTGTGTTCAAGGTACACCTACCAAATCAAAAAAATTCAGAGGTACACCAATGATTTTTTTTTTATATTTTTGCCTCCCCCCCCTTTCCAAGGAACACTGCGTAACGGTTTTTTATGCCCCCCCCCCACTCCCCCTTTCCCATGTGACTATTAAGTGCATTTAAGTAAATACTCCCTTTCCCGCCCCGGTAATAGGTACACAGTAACATTTGACACGACTCCTACCCCCATATTGCTTTACTTGAATGATCAACAAGAGCTCTCCATTGCGCTCGATGTTGCGTAATGTTTATGACCTCCTCCCACACCATGTGCAAATTCCTCAGCACTGCTTCGAAAGAGACAATACTTATTTTATATTCCGTATTTTTGCTCATAAAATCAATACAGCTGATATGAGAAGATATTTTTTTCAAATGAGAAAAGTTAGGCTTTTTAACTGAGCACAGCTGGCGGTCAAAATTTGGAGCAGTCATTGATAATGCTGCGCTTCCTATCTTTATTGATCGTCGAAAATCGCAATTCGCATTAGTAAGTTGTGGTAAAATAGTGATAGGATTGCAACAGCACGCCTTGAATGCAAAGATATCTACTTAGGATTATGGCCAGCTCTTCGTATTTTTTTAAATTTTAAAATCCGATCAGTGTCCAAGAGAAATAGTATCCGAGAATGCATTTTGTACCCAGTCCATGCAGGTCACGCATAGGAAAGTAACAGTTCACTTTTTCTGTTAATAGTGTTTCACTATCAATGCCGGCACTGTTTTCTTAATCCGCAGACAATGATATGACGTTTGGAAACATTTTATAAGGTACCATCATTGACAGCGTACCTGATTATATATTGTATACCTACATACACTAACTTAGCGCGAAAGCTTTCAATTTTTTCCAGGAGACGTTAAATATTAGAATTCCTGCCTTGCATTTTTCTGTTGAGCTTAATCTCTCAGACATTCTAAGAAGCAACATTACCCAATCACTGAAGCAGAGGTTTTAAACGAGCGAATGTGTCCGGCAGATAAACAAGTTTTACCATCCATTCTATTCTTTTGACCACAGAATACAAATTTATTTATTTATTGTAAAGACACCAACAGAGCATTGAACACACATACAATGATAAACATAATATTATAAAACACATGCACCCCCAATGCTCCAATAACAGGCGTCTGTAACATAATTAACGTAATCATGCGAAAATCTGAATCACAAGCGTCTAAAAATATTTGGGTCTCAATTTTTCGCGGCACACCGTTTGCGGAACACTGCTCTAGTGTACTTTAGAGCAGCACTGGATTTTAAGGTCTCGTTGAATGATGTTACTTGACGACAGACGGGGCTTGAAATTTTTAATACCAAGAGTTCAAACAACTAGTTAAATACAAGAAGACATCAATACTATCCATTGTTCATTTTCAAATTAAACCTACGTGTACCTATGTTTAATCTTATGTAGATAAAATTGAGCCTTTTAACCCTGTACCGATTTGCTGTTTTTTGTCCTATCTACTTTCTAAGAATTAGGGGTAGTCGCCTTCTAGACAGGTCTATAACTAAATGTGAGGTATGTAATATTGGATTAGAAAAAGTTTTTTACACCTTTGTTGTTTGGAAATGGGAACACAATGAAAATGTTTCCATTATGTTTTTCCATTTATTTGGAAAAGTTTATTTTTATAGTTCCATTATTGCACCTGTTTGTTGGTAGTTTTGAAAAGCCATTATTTGTTTGTCATGGAACATATTGTGTTTCAGTCGTACTTAGGCGGGTTTGTGTTATTTAAACAGTTGTGTGGAGTGTAGGAAAAAGTTTCGAGTGTTTTTTATACAATGTTTACATAATGTGAATACGGGTCCAACGACATTTCAAGGATCACCTCTGCCTTGTATTCCACGTCTATAATATTCTATACGGTAGGTTAATCTACCTGAAAATCCTTCAAACCGTTAACATTTGTTACATTGTATTTCCACACAGTACAATGCGAGCAAGTACCAGCTATTCAGCTACCGGAATATTTCGGTACCTACTTCTGCTCATAACCTATGTACATTCATGAATACTTGTCATAAATAACATATTTTCATATAGGTACGGTTTTTTATTTTATTTCAATGAATACAATACAATTATTGTACATAATTTACATCATAATGCCGTAGAAATGAAATGAAAATTATAATACAAAATTACTTAATCTACTAATTTGAGTACCTATTAATAATTATTTTGGAATTCCACTCTTCATATTCGGGGCATTGAACATTTGCATAAAATGTTAAAAATTCTCTAAAAAGACATGATAGAGATATGCAGTCAATGATTCTTGCGCCATTTTCCAGGACTAGATCTTCCACATAAGCATGAGATTTTTCTAATGTTTAACAACGCTAGAAGGCGGACGTGAATCCATAGTTTTTAAATTTGTATTAAAAAACATACCTCTTAAAATCGAACACTAATTAATTTATTTAAAATTGCATCTATATAATACCTATCATTCAAGCTTGAGCCATGTTCTCCGCGGGAAAAAATTGGATCAAATATTAAAAAGCAAAATTTAGTAATGAGAATCTGTTTAGCCGATCTCGAGTTATAAGTGTTCGCACTAACCCGACTTTCTTTTATATTATAGATGTCAAGAGAATCATAAAAGAATGGCGAACGACGTTATCGTGAAATCTGAATCACTAAGGCCATGTCGCAATCCTGCTGTAATTTCGAAATAATAAAACTGGAAAATGTCTTCATTGCTGTTATTTAGAGAGAGCTCGTGATAAAAATAAGACGCCACTGGGTGAATATTTCGGACGCAGTCCAATAATGAATAAATTAAAATTAATCGGCTTACTCTCGAATACAATTTAGTTTAATAATTTCTATATTTTTTTTCTTTCTAAACTGTTTCTCTGTTTCAATTAAGCAAAATACACACTTTCTCTCACAAATTCTCTTAATCAAATTAAGAACGTCTCTGTCGTTACTCGTTATCATTCTCATTGTTATTTTTTAGTATTAAAAGCTATGAGACAACATAGTATGTTTGTATTTACCTCTCGCTTCACTCTACTTTCTCGTTTCCGCAAAAAAAAAACGATCGAGGAAAACACCCGCCCTTAGGTACTTGTGTTCTTAAATATATTTTCAAATTAATAATCTTTGATTGTCTGTTTTTTATTTTTATTTTTTTGGTTATAATAATATTCTTCATTTGCTAAAATTAAAAACACTTTTTGTCTCTCCATACATATTTTTTAGATCTATCAAAATATTATTAACAAGAATTCAAACTTTAGTAGGCATGGCCAACCCACTGCTCGGCGTTATTTTAAAATACAATTAGATATTCCTTATTGAATTTGCTTGTTGAAAACTTAATAATCAATCACGACATCCCATTTTGGATAGATACACCTCCATTATTATTTTGCATCATAAGAAAATAACACATCAAAAGATAGCGTATCGTGGTGTGGTAACAAAATTTAACTCGCAAATTTTAAAAACAAGTCCTTTGTATTATATACCTACCTACATGTTATATTATATGAAAAGTAGAAAAAAATCATTTTTGATGCGGTGATACTATTTTATTCCTATGTTTTTTTAATACTATCACCTTATGAAAGTTTTTAACAAAAAAGTTACAATTTTACATATAAATATTACCTACTTACTTAATTATCTAGCTAGTAGGTATCTAGATTCTAGAGTTCTTTCTTCATTTCTGTGTTAATCAGATTGATAAAAGTGTTCGTAAAAATGCAGTTACTTTGTAAAATTCAATTAAAATAAACTTCAAATACCTTACCACGGTAACACTTGTCTATGAAAGTCATTATTTTGAGTGTGAATCTACAGATTAAATTATTTAACGGACAAATTTTCCCTCACAAAAATTCATCCCGACTGTTCTTTTATAATAAACATAATATTCCTGTTGCCGCTCATATATTAAATTTATCAGGTTATACTTAATACATTACGATATAAGACGATATAAGACGAGGAAGACCCTCTCATAAGCCTTCGAAGCAGAGCTGAGGAATCTGGACATGGTGTGGGAGGAGGTCATAAACGTTGCGCAAGATCGAGCGCAATGGAGAGCTCTTGTTGCCTCCCTATGCCCCTAAGTGGGGCCTTAAGGGAGTTTGGATTTGGATACTTAATACGTCAATAGGTAACATTATTGCAGTTTTAACCCAAACCATCGGAGGTTGTCTTGTCTTGTTGCAAAACGAATACACCAAGACAATCTGTCAAGATACAATGGCTGTTGATGAGATTTTTTTTTATTTGCCGTAGTAATGAGGAAAAATCCAGTCTCCGATCCGAAAGGATTATTAGTATTTTCATATTCTTGACTCCTTTAGTTCTGTTCATTCGGTGATATCGTATGTGCGATGTTTTCAGCTGTTCTCGCCTAACACTTTAAGCTGGTGTATGGTAACTGATCTATATAAGAGTTAGTTTTAAAAAGTACAAGAGAGATGAAAGAATTACCTATTATTGTCTAAGATAAATAAACATTTCCGCAGTGGTAATCAGCAACAGCATGTAAGCGTTGCTTTTATCGGTTCACATTATCAACTCATTGAGAGTCCGCCGCCGTACGGTGACCAGCTCGCGAAAAGAATAAAATTCAACTAAGATTCTTCTCCCCCAGCGAGCCGCCCTCGGCAACCTCCACGCTACCCTGCGCTGGCCTCCCTTCGGCGTTTCGTATAATCACCTGCTGATGTTTAAGAATCACGTTCAGAGAAAATGTTAAATTAACAAGAAAAAAATACTTTATCTCTAAAAACAAATCTCTTCTTGTAGATTGCCCTTATGTTTATTATTCTTACAAATTGATGAAAATTAAAGAAACAGATTTTTTTTCCAAAAAAAAAAATACATCTTAATACTCACTTTGTAACGCCTTTGTATTATTATTTTAGATCAATTTTTGACCTTTGGCATTTTTGTAAGTAAATGTTCCTCTTAAGTATATGAATTATACATAAAGGTACTTACATTATTACAAATAACTGCGTAGTAAAATAGTTGATTTTATACCTGTAAACAGTAAGTAGGTACCTACCTAAATTTTCATAGGAAATTTTTGACCCATTCCGTCTTGTAACGGTATATTATTTGAAACATAAAAAAATTGAAAACATTGTTACTAATTTCATTTATTTTATATACAGAATAACATAACTTGAATCTATATATGCGGTGTAACAACCTTCATCTAACGCTGTTTCGAAGACTGACTGTGATCACTTTTACGTCACCAAGGTTCAACATTCGGCTGAAAACAAATATATAGTCTGGATTTCTACGAGACGCTTACCTCGAAACTCAAAGATTGGTGGGACAATAGACTACTATTATGGTTGGAGCGGACAATATCCCCATGAGAAAGATTTCGATTATTTTACTACTAAGTAATATTTATGCGACAGATTTACACAAATACTTTTCATAATTTAATATCATGGAGTAGGACCTATGTAGCTGTTTAGGGGCCCTTTTCCCGATCAGTATTTCAATAATTCATAGCGCGGGTTTCCGTTGAAAAGGTCTCTGGCATAATAAAACTTGGATGGCCCTAATTTTAATTTGTTTCATATTATCACAACGGTCTCTTTGTCCAACAGGGTGATTTCGAATGCATTATTATTATTCAACAATGGGTGACTTACAATATATTTCGGAAAATGTTCCATTAGGTATTTCAATAATATAATCCTTTCCCATTATCACAGGTTGTATCCATTACAACCCCTAACTAAGGTGGCTGTTGGTTTCCGCTCACGTAGCTAATTTGAAGGGGGCGGCAATAAATACGTTCCCGGGGGATATTAAAACAGAGGAAGACGGCGAGAGGGGGAGGGAGTAGAGCGGGTGATAATGCGAGGATGAGACTGAAAAAACTTGTGCATAATGCATGATGTGTCGTGCTGCAGTACAGCTCGCCAAAGGTCAGCTGAAAGTCTAATTAGTTAATTAAGGTGTCTCTTGTTTGTTCCTACAAAAGCATTTGGATACCTACTGGACTCGGTACTTTTATATGAATCTCCCATCCATGTCTGCTATTGTTTGTTTATGCTACTTCACAATCCCTGATGGTAAGTAGGTACATTATTATTTTGGTGATTGTAATTTAAATGAATTTGTATACCTACGTATTGAAATTAAAGAACAGAATTTTTAAACTAAATTTAGCACGTTTAGTAATAAAACTTTCATATAAACTACATACTATTGGGTTAGTTGTTAGAGACCGCAACTTCGTTGTGGTAAGCTCGCCCTCTGTACGTTGATTCTGTGATGTCTTTATTATGTGAAATTTTATGTGTTAGGTACTCATACTTAAAATGTACAGTAAAGTATTAATAAATAAATAAAAATACTATACTTTTTTTATCCATCACCCCGTGTCCCGTTAAGGGGTAGGCAGAGAGAACGGACCACAACTCTTTTCTATCCAAGCACACTTCTTTCGCTTTTTCCAACGACATGCCATTTCTCATACAACCTCTCCTATTTCTCGTACTTCTTACCTGGCCTTCCTTGAGTACAGGATCGATGTGTTCGATCCACGTCATTCTCGGTCGGCCACGCTTTCTAACACCTTTCCTTTCAGCCTTGTAAATTTTCTTTGTCATTCTGTTTACATCATACCTACTATACAACAACTTACAACTCTCCCTTTTACACCCCACTCAGGGGCATAGGGAGGCAACAAGAGCTCTCCAACATCATACTATACCTAATCGATATTATTTGATAACCACTAAAATAAGATGGATTTTTATTATTTTAACTTAATATCACATCTTATCTTATGATATCAATTTATTTAATTTAACTTTTATTTTTTTCGCGCAACGTAGACTGAACGATGGTACTATGACACCATAGTAAGCTCCGAGCTGCGGCTTTGCGCAGTTTCGAGTATCAGACCATTCATCCTCAATAGCTATAACTTATGAACCAGTAGATACCTATAGATTACAAAAAGAATAAGTACAGATAATACACACAAAAAATAGAAAGCTAAAATAAAAAGTTGTACTAATAATTTTATACCTACTACTTATTTAATTTTAACCTCAACTGGTCAGAAACGGCACAATGAGCCTCGGACGCCTTTGAGCGCAATGGAGAGCTCTTGTTGCCTCCCTATGCTCCTGAGTGGGGTTTAGGCTTCCCGCATTGTGGGTTGGTCTGGGGGGGTCCACGGCGGACATGGTTTGTGTGGGGCCGGCTTTTCGGTTTGATTACTTCGATCGAGCTGGAGGGTCGGTTTCGTGTGGATCGGGTTTGCTACGGATTGGTCTCCTCCGGGCTGGTTTTCGTTGTGCGAGGGGCCTTAAAGGGAGTATGTACTTATTTAATTACCGTCTCATTCCTATATTTTCTCACTAAAATTATCAAATTTTAGCTCTCATCTATTTCTACGACTTAAACAACAACACCTATCCAATTTATGGAACATACTAAAAGTTACTCGTAGTTCCCTACTTACGATTACGCTCATGTAGGCTACAGAAGATTCAGGAAAAGATTGGGAGCACTTTAAGACTTTCAGGATGGCTTTAGAAGATCCAGATAAAATCAAAGGGCGGTAAAATGGATTAGTTAGTGTGATAACAGGTAAAATAACAAAACATCTCTAAATTTTTATAAAAAATAAGTTTCTTTTAAATTAATCAGCTAATAAAACCGTGGAGTACAGCTAGTCATGTATATCAACGCAAAAATATCATTTTTTAATAAAATTTATAAAATACCTACCCTCGTTTTTTTTTCACAACGTGTCACTTCGGTTAATGTATCAAGTTAGCAGGTACATTCCATGAAAAGTACCGGAACTTTATCATAAAAAAATCTCAGAAAAAGTAGGTAAGGTGTCAAAATTGCCTTAGAGAAATTTTCTGACACCACATCTTGTCAATCCGTCCTGTAATCAATCAAGGTTTATATTCTCATAATATGGAGTTTATTGTGGTATCCGACATATAGCTCAAAATTAATATGGAAGCTTATACTGTTATTTCCAACCTTCCTAAAAACATGGTGATTTTTTATTGGTGCACAGATAGATTTTATACACATATTTTTACAATGGATGAATGGGTTGATATATTTTAGAATACAACACATGTGTCCGAACAATATTAATTTAAAACCACACAATTTCTGATGCATAGGTCTTGGTACCAATTTCTAAAGACAAATTACGCAACTGACATTAGCCTTGTCCCGCACAACATTACACAAGTAATAGGTTGGGACCGTCTTATACACAAAATTATTATGAGGCATTTCATTTAATACGTAGATACATTTTGTGCCTACATGGGCTTTGGTCAAGTGCCATAACTCACACCCATACAGAAGAATGGACAACACACATGCATCAAACCGTCTAAATTTATGTATTTTAGTCTCGATATTCCATACTTACATTAATTTATACTTACTTATCAAATAACTTTTAAATATTATTATTCGTATGGCTCCGGCTTATTTTTTTATAACTTATCTCTAAATGTAGAGGTCCTCCTCCGTCAGCCACCGCACCGCCCCCAGCGTTGACTTGTGCAAGTCAATCCAATCTCTGGGGTATCTCCGTAAAGGGCATTCCTCCACCATTATTTTATGCTGCCCTGCCTGTTTGGCAGCTCCACACAATCTTTTACCCCACTTCCACATCAGGTAATTATACCGCCCCTTTCCCGTCCGTGTCCTATTCTGCTGAACCCAATTCTTTCGAGAGCGAGTGTAACTATAAAAAAATATGTTCGTTAAACTATAAAAGTGCTTGATCAATATGTTTTTATTTTGAGGAAGAAAGCACGTTATTGTCGCGCACCAAACAAACACATTTGAAGCAATGCACGAGTGGATTTCTAAGAAGTTATTTTCTCAATTGAATTTCACCGAGCACAGCATCCTAAATTGTACGTGGCTGGAGCTGCAAAAGGTACCCAGGCAAGAAGGGAGGCGCGCGTCAAAAATTAGAAGTCCCATACGGCAGACAGCGTTCAGTTAAACATCGCACTGTCATTTTATAACGTGTTGCGAATACAATAAATCCACCTTTACTCAAAGCAAATAACATATCGTGTCTTCCATACATTATTATGTTCAACACGTATAAATAAATAAATTCGTCCATACCCTATCTCCTCACATGATTTTCAAATAATATCACGCTCTCCAAATATTGGACTTATCCAATCCTTCCCAAACCATCAACATATTCAAAAACTAACTTATTTCATTTTATTATTTTACTTCAAAATTTATCTAATCTCAACATAATTATTTTAACACAGCAATTATTCAATAAGGGCGTTAGTCCAATAATGTAATTTTGAATGTTATAAATAACAATATTGTATTACTATCAGCAAAACCTGTCGGATAACGAGCATAGAAAATGTTCATTAATTGTTTCATCTATAGGTACTAATATATAAAGAGGAAAGATTTGATTGTTTGTTTGTTTGCATTGAATAGGCTCCAAAACTACTGAACCGATCTGAAAAATTCTTTCACTTTTGGGAAGCCACATTATCCCCGGTGAACCTATATTTAATTTTCAAAAAAATTGGGGATCCCTAATAAAACTCCAATAATGTAACCCAAGTTGTAAAAAAATTTGCTTAAATATTCTTTACATCACGTGCGCTGTAAAAACTTTTGATGATAGAATAAAATAATGTACCACGACTTTGTAGAAGACATCAATATTTAAAAAAAATGTCGCGACTGCATATGTAAAACTTTTATAGTTGTCACATAAGTGTTCATTTATTTTAAAAATTTAATTAAATGCCGCGTCTAGAAAAGGCTCTTCATTTGTATCTTGGTATTACTCCTTATCAAAATAAATTAGTTCATATTCAAGACTGCTTTAATACGTTTATAAAACATTTTGAATTATTCAACTCGGTCATTCCATTCGAAAGATACCATAACATTAACATTCTCCCTTTAGAGGCCCCCCGCAAGTCAGCCTGGAGGAGACCAATCCGCAGCAAACCCGATCCGCACAAAGCCAACCCCTAGCCCGATTGTCAAAAAGCCAGCCACACACAAATCAAGCCCGCGGCGATTCCCCCCCTCCAAACCAACCCACAATGCGAGAGGCCTAGACCCCACTCAGGAGCATAGGGAGGCATCAAGAGCTCTCCATTACGCTCGAAGGCGTCCGAGGCTCATTGTGCCTTTTCTGATCGGTTGAGGTTTAAGGACGTGAGGTGGTCAACCTCACGGTACAAAATATACCAAAGATACCACGAGTTTAAAAATGTAAGTAACTATTAGAAAAAAAGAGTGGTCGCCTTTTTCCGTAGCTCACTCTACTCATCTAGCTAGGCAGCGATATAGGGCGTCACTTGGGTACGAGCCGTACTGGATGGGACCATTAGAATGCCACATTATTCCTGATTAAAAAGCTGTAGAATATTTAATAAAAATTAAATAGGGATCTTCATGAAAACTTTTTTTTAAATAGGTACCTATTTCGCGTGCGAAGCTGGGCCAGACCGCTAGTAGTTCTATAAATTTACAATTAAATGTTTCATAGTTCTATAAATCTACAACTAATACGTCTCTTAAAGTCTTAAAAGGTCACAATTTCACTTTATCACGTTGCCGACAATTTGAAACTTTTTTTTACTTTTTCAATGTGTCATAGAAACCATCGATCGTTACCGAAGAAAATTATATGTATGAATAATATTTCCCGTAGATGAATTGGTTTTGTCATTTGTACGAGATATGTGAAAATTTTTTTAGCGTGGGGTTAATGTTTCAACGAAAATACCAAGCTACGGACGTTCTTCACAATTACATAGCGGTTCAGTCGGCGACTTTCAATCCGAAGGTCGTGGATTTTCCTCCTTCACAACAAAAGCTTTTCTCTATGTGAAAGATGTCGTAGGTGTATTTGTGTTCACTTTGGGTGAGCCCAGATTCATAAAATACTTTAGTATTTTTATTTTTGTAAACGGAGATAAAATACCGTACTATTAGACATGCATACGACCCATAATGACATATCGAAACACGAGCAGGCAGGTACAGTCCAAACCAAACATCTTCTAAAGACAACGGAATTGAAAAATCTGAGACCAATTGTCGGGAAAAACTTTCAGAGAAAGGATCCGAAAAAACGATATCCGCGAAAGCTGCAAAGTCGGCGTCGTAACCGCAAGACTATCAACCACCCAAATATAAAATAAAAATCAGCTTGGAGGTTGGTGAATAATCGAAAAAGTGAAATTGGGTTATAAAATATTTTTCATATATTTTTTAACCCAATTTTTATTGTTTTTTTTTTATCAACTCAATAGTCAAGGTTTTTAATTTAAAATTTTATCAGTTAAGCAAATACAGGGGTAAAAAAAGTTGAGAACCCCTTAATTAAATCTCCGGGTGTAATATTAATTATGATTTAGCTCACGGAGTAAAAAAAAACGTTTAAAATAGCGTTTATATTGTACCTACCTACATTGTGCTTGTCTTAAAAAAAAGTAAAAAGCACCTACACTACTTAAACACGTAGTAATCCTTCAATAATTGAAATCATGCAAAAGGTTGGCCTTAATCATGTCCTTTTCGGGAAGTTATCTCTCTAAAATATTTGTCGGCTTTCGCTGGGATTAAAGAGACTAATAATGTAAGAACTAACTTAAATACAATTATTTTTCTATATTCTGTGAATAAAAATTTAATATTTGCGAGAAATAGATCTTGCAAATAATGTTAAAATGTGAAGTGAAAATCAAGAAGAAGTCTTATTGGTGTATGTTTGTGTACACCCCTGCCCTGTATGGATGGTCTATAGCAGTGTGAAATTACCTGAGAACTCTCTCAAGAAGATAACTAACTTTCTTCGGAAAGTTTCGGAGTAATTAGTCTAGTGCTAGAATTTGGATTGTTTTTACAGACTTTTTCTGTAGTTTTCTCCTCGCTAAATACCCGCTTACTTCGACATATTACCGATCATTTTTTAAATATAATTCCCTCACAATTTTCCATGTCTTCTATCCATAACGTCTTCAGCCATCTAAATCTAACTATTAACCCTACTGTGCGTGGTAATTACGAATGACGATACTGCTGGTACTATTTGCGTAGCGTTTTACATGGTGTGTTATGCTAAGAGCTACCTAAAAATTAGGAACCGTTGGTGAAAGTCACCACCACGAGTCTCTGAGCATCCCCTATGCCGACTATCTTTCTCTAGGTCTTCTTTTGGGTAAATAAAATTTAAATATTTTTACAAATTTTCTCTACAAAAAATCTTTTTTTTTCCTATCTTTAGAAAACTTTTGTCTAGCTCTGTCACATCAATAATAGCTGGACATTGGTCTCCCGTTTCAACTTTCACATCCTTTCATTCATAGCCTACTTTTTTACATGATCAGCCAGTTCTTGATAACCATTCGAGAATTCGGATTTGTATTTTCTTGAAATATGGATAAAAATTTAAGTGGCCTCAAATTTAAGCATTATCATGGTAAAATTTATTTGATTCGTTAGTATCTACATACTGAACTATTGAACAGTAATTATTATGTCTTTGGGTAATTCAAGGTTAGGCAGAAAGTTTAAAATCCGTGAACTGAGTTTAGTGTATGTACAGTTACGCCTCACTTACATACTCTTAGTAGGATGTAATGTCGACACACGAAAAGCTTTCTCTGGTAAGCGATGTAGTAATATCACCATTTCATAATACCCCCCGGCCGCAATCTAGTGGAATAGCAAAACATTGCCTTCGTCTTATGAGACCTAAGATTATACAGCGTCGACCATTGTCTGAATGAATGCTCAATCACCTTCATAATTTTTATCTAATCGAAGCACGTATCTTCTGGTGAAATTGGAGGGATTTAAATTGGTTGAAAATTATGTAACTAAATCGATTTATCGAGTCAGCGAATTATTTAACGATTTAGGTTTTCAATAATTTTAATAATAGTGGCGACAACTTAAATGCTTAATGTTTTCGAGTGAAGAGTTTTATGAAGTATTTGCGGACCCGTGCTACAAAATGGTCTTACAATATGACACTATGATGAGCTCTACCAATATACTCTGTGTATCCATTCATACAAAACTACTCCAATTTATATGTTCTGGGCTGTTGACAAATTCATTCGTTCTTTGAGACATTCTAAATGCAGACCTGCGTAAAAAAATGAGAATTGGATCTAAAGGTTATGTGATTTATGTGCCTAGGCGTTGAAGTATCAAGCAGTAGTGAAGTGACCTTTCCGAAGAAGTCAAGAGAACAAGCAAATAAAGCTAACATTGTATGTAGCTGATGAAATGCCAACAATCAGCAGATCTCCTAGAAGCTCAAAAAGATGGAGGGATTGCAAATCCGCGTCCCAGTAAAAAAATCTCCGAAAATAAACAAGACACAGTCCTACAACAAGAAAACGTATCAAAAAGAACGTGGGACAGCTATTACCTACAGGTATTCTATTGGAATATGCAGCTGGGAAATGAGTTAAAAGCTTGCTATGGGCTCGCGATATCGGAACAAGAACAGTTTTCTGATACCTAGAAAGAACTCGAAACTAACTTGTACTCTATATATTATTATGGAGGTCAAACGCAACACGAACTCCCTGTTTAGGGTGACGTTCACAAGTATACGTATAACGTATTTTATCACCGTATAATAAAAACCTTTTACGTACTCGTTCAGTTCCCCGCTCCTGTCTATCTCTTTATCATTTGTCTTGTTGTGACATTTCTTCACTACTTTGTGTCAGTCATCAAATCCTCCGGCGCTACGGGGGTGAAATGTGTCAAATTTTCAAATATACCCGAGCTCGGCTGAAAGCAGAAGATGACAATTACAATTTAATTCAACATTCAAATGAGACGACCAATAGCATCATAACAGCTAAATGATGATTTTGAATTATCTGGGCAATTATAATTTTCTTTACAAACTCGAGGGAGATCATTACATTAGTTTAACTTCTGCTGAATTTGAAACTGTCTAATCCAAATTTCGTACATATTACTATATCACCCAAACTCTGGTGAACTATAACTATATATAAGAACTATATTTAAAAAAAATATAACTGTTGAATGCGTTATTATACCTATGTCGTCAATTTTTTAGAAAAAAATGATGTGTTGTAAAGCTGCGTTTTTTGTGTTTGTATTTTAATGTACCTAACTTTTTACGCACTGCTTTACTATCGTACATGACCTCCATCTGAACTTCAAAAATGATTGGTAACTTTTTTTGGGGTCCCATTTCGTTTGCCACGTGGTTACTTTTGTAGTTGCTTTTATTTGTTTGCTAGGTATCGTTTTCATATTTTCTTTGTATTGTATATGAGTTAATTTGAATGAACTAATATCGGGAGCCAGACTTTTCAGCTGAATGAAAATTAGTCTATTTTTCCATTACTCAACCACCCTATTTCCCCTATCCTACCCCATTATCCTATTTGGTGTACTCTTTCTGAATAATTTTTTTTATGAAAGTTTTTTTTGTTAATGTTTGTTGATTTTATGTACCTATTGTGTATCTATATGTATGTATATGCATCTATTTATATCTATATATATATATATATAAATAATATACATAAACATATATATATATATATATATATATATATGTGTGTTTATGTATATGTATTTTGTCATATGTGGTTGGATGTTAGAGTTTGCTTCGGCAATAATCCCGTCATTGCCCACTATTTTGTAATATGCGCATAAAGAATGAAATAAATAAATAAATAAGCTAATTTGAACTCGAAATAAATTATCAGATTCTTCGCTGTAAAATTTTAAGAGCATCTGATCTTTTTGTGCATTCGAGGATCTTTCAAAAGCATTCGACAGGATGTGTTGTCGAGGGTTGTTAGATATTTTGGCGATACATGTGGAAAAAAGTGTTAAAGTCGTATGAGGCAACATCTCTTGTATAGGGAAGCATTTATATTTTGTTAAATGAATATTATTTTCTGAGGAAAAAAAGGCGACTGGGTATGATTACACGCATACATGAGATAAAATATAAGTGAAAGAGACACCGCGTAACATATGCCCATTCCCACCCGAGCACGGCGTAGCTCCACTTGCTGTAGTAGAGATCATCAAGCAGAGTGCAGGGGGTGATCTGTCATCTGTCATGGTGGCATTACACCTTCTCTCCGCTTCAAGTGGCGCTGGTGTTAGTCTAAAGTCTCCAGCTCTTCCCACACAATACCAGGTGGCTAATGGACTTCTCCGTTTATTATTATTTCATCTCGCCTGTCGGAGATTATTGTATTGCTGTTATGATTCCTGACGCTTTCTATTATGATAAATTGTACATCATCGACCAAGCCTTAAGGCATTTCGCCGTCCATATCCATTTACTCGGATATCTGGACAATGGACGCCTCCTTATCCGCCCGCCATATAGAATCTAGTTGTACTCAGGGGAAAAATTGTGGAAAATGTTGAATTTTGGTGTTTTCAATCCGTTGGATAAGTATTAAATTCTCTATTTTACTCGTTAGCCGTCACCATATGACTCATTTTTACGATGCTTTTCGATTTCGCGTAAATGTTGGCTGTTTGTTCAAGCAGTTTAGCCAATGACACCATCTGAGGAAAACACTAAAGCCCTTCGTTACCTCAGTCATTCTTAATCGACAATTTGGTTGGGACGGGCACGTCCTCCGTATGTCCCCTGAAAGCGTACGCCAATCCGGATGGCACAAGAAGCAGAGGAAGACCGTACCTTGCCATTGTACGAGTCTATACCACCTGACGCACGAGACAGAAGTCCGATCGGTCCCGTCCGATCTGAGAAAGAAAGTAAAATTGCATAGGAAAAGCAATGTGGAAAATTCGGACCTAACCAGGAATCGATCCCAACTATTAATACGTTAAAATTTACTGTTTTACATAGATTAGTATTTTTAACCACTTATTCACAGTTAATAAAAGTATTGTGATAGATATATTCTACCATGTTTGTAAAAATAAAATCTACCATAGACTAAACAAGGTATTCTGAAAACCATAATGAATAATAATCATTATTACAGTATATCATCTGCGAGAAATAAACAATATTTTATAATAATCATAACAAATATCGTTATGCATTTAGAGGTAACAATATAAATCAATTAGATTCAAACAAATCCCTGTTCAATTTCATAAATGAAATATTAGAGGTTTTATATACGGGTAGGTAAGTTTACTGCGGATTCATGGATTAAAAATACAGAGGATTGATCAGATACTATCACATTACGTCAAAAAAACTTTCGAAATGGAAACTCTTTCAACAGATTGCCAACTGTTTTCAAGGCAGACCAACGCCTGATAAACCCTTGAAATCAATCAAATCGACACAGCCTATATGCGTCCAATAACACTTATTTTTCTTCTTCCAAGTTCTCTTCTTAGTTCAATAACATGGACCACAAAAGTACCAGCATATCTCGCTGTCACAGCTACGCACTACCTCATTCTAGTCAATACCGCCACTCTGAAAACCAACGGTTTTAGTTTCTTCTGAGACACTAGGCAGCGAATCCTGTGATTTGACCACAAGTTTCACAAAAATTTGTTGTAGCTGGGCCTCGGAGTCGAGGAACCCTTTCGCGCTTCCAAGAGTATTAAAACAAATAGTATTTGAGTCAATTGTTAAAAGATGAATTCTCAAAAATACAACAGGGTTAAAATATTAACCATTTCTCTTCATTAACAAACTGTGGCTCTGTTATCTAACTTGGTGTCACTCATCACCATGTTATGCTATTATAATGCCTATTCGACGCGCTAATTATGACTATAGGCACCTAAAGTCCTTGTCATCTTCAGACATTTGCGCGTGAAATGTAGTGAGAATTTATTAAAAAGAACTCTTAATTCGAATTTCCTGAATTGGTTCACCTTTCTAACACCGGTGCGTTTGTTTTAAATATCATGCATTCTTATAACATTCTCTCGTTACCAGGGTGGTTGTAGCACTAGTGACTGTAAGCACCGACTTGTCTACACAAAATTGACAACTAACGTATGAAGTGTATATTTTTATTGCTTTTACATACCACTTTTTCCATCGTTTAGCTAACATAAGTCAGAGCCAGTTCCCACGCTTAGATAGTATCGTCATCCAGGAATTCGTGCGTAGAGGGCGCTTACGCCACTGACATCTCCGTAGAATAATGTTCTAGTTGAAGTATGTATACAACTGTAAGGGTAGGTAGACAGCTAACACCATGCAGGGGTGGAAAAGTGCGTGAATACATAAACAATAATATTAGCACTCCTGTGGGTACTAATAAATCTAGATTTAGAACGCTGGGGGTTTTCCATGGTCGCTACTTCATTTTCTGAGTACGCGCCACCACAAACTAAAGGTTACTTTATGTATAAGGTTTTATCTTCAATTTGTAAAGGGCCGACTTTATCTATAGCACGCGCCATACATAAGATCTGTATAAATTATAAAAATATGTAACTTTGAGGGATTATACACTTCATTTCCGCTTCAATAAATTGAAATAACTAAATTTTCTTCTTCACTTGTGATGCAAAGGTTGGCGAACTTTTACACAACAACCAATCTTAAAGAAAGACTAGAGGCATTTTTGGAGACGTGGAGATCATATTGGGGTTCACGAACCTTTGACACAGGAAGAACCGTTGTCAAAATTGACCCAAAAATAATTCGATCAAAATTGTTTTAATTTTTTATTTTATTAAACCGATATAGACCCCGTTTCTAAAGCGAGAAGACCCTTGTGTGAAACGCACTAATAATTATTGTTCTTTTAATGTATGCATATGTACAATAATGATATATTCTCTGACTTGCAGCAAAACCTGTCGGACAACAGGCATAAAAAGTAATTAATTGTTTGATTGCCATAAGTCAGCTATGTCGTTCTTTAAAGGGTCCCAATTTGACATTACACTTTGAGAAATGCTGGAAATTATTATTTGACATTTCTTCCGGTATCTACCTGTAACATATCTTCGATAAAATTTTTCTCGCGGAGTGTTGTCCTCAGAAACCATCAACTTACCGACGAAAATTACAAGTAGGTATTTTTTTTTTATTTATCAATGTAAACATACAGTCATTCACAAAACATAACAATACTACAAAAACAATAATAAATATAAAATGATAAGTGGACCAACAAAGTTTACACGCTTAGTAAGTTAATTGTATACAAGTGATTTAGGTGTCACGTGTCACCAATTCCAATATTCGAACAAACAAGTTGTAACAAAAAAATCAGAGAAGAATATATATATATCTTGTATTATATACCTATGTAAAATATTTTCCGTAGTTGTATTGGTTTGTAATTTGTATGAAAAAATATATGTAAAATGAAATTCGAGGGGTAAGAGTGATTCAACGACTATACCGAGTTACGGACGAACTTCCCAAGTATATTAACGAAGTGGTTGGTAGCCCAGGTCAGTACTGGAGGTCGTGGGTTCGAATCCTGATCCTGATGGTTCCAACTATTTGCATTTTCACGCGATAAAAGTATTGCTTAGTGTGAAAGAAAAGAAATGCAAATGAAAAAAAATATAGGATTATACCTAAATAGAATTTTACATTTTTCAACTACTGAGTTTAACGTGTTTAATATATATCAAAGAAAAATAATTGGTAGGAGATTATTAAAAACTTATTATAGATTGAATAACAAATTCATCTTGAATAAGCAATTTTATAACTTCTTGGAATCAAACGAAGAACTTACAACTTACAAAGCTGCAAGCACTTATACAATATTTCAGTAACAATAGGAGATAATCCCACGTCTCAAAGGACACAGCTGTACAGTACTTACTTACCGATATAAGGATATTATCTGCCCGTCTTTTTTCATAATTTTCTCACTCGGGTGCGAAATAAGTTGAATTCAATGATAATAAATAAAAAGACTATGTTTCAGTATTCAATTTATCTAAGAATCATACTTAACGGAGAAAACTACAAAGTACGGAGCAAAATCAAAGCTCACTCTGCTTTTTCAGGATATTAGTATGCCCGTATGTTCTTATTCGACATGCTCGACGCGATCGATACCCATAAATAATGTTAAAACTTTACGAAAATAGAATACTTACTTGAAATGAAAAAGGAAGTGGTTGGTGGTACGAAAGACCAGTGGTATCATTCAACGGCTTTCGTACGTACAGCGTTGGTTCGGATCCCGGTGTCGGCCATTTCCATTTTCACAACACCAGCTTTGCTCTATGTGAAAGAAGTCGAAAGTGTATTTGTGCTCACTTCAGATGAGTCCAGATAATTTAAAAAAATATGTTTATCTTTTTTAAGATATAGTATACACGCGTGCTGTGTATTTACTAAATTGGATCTGATTGTTTAGTAAACAAAAGAATTTGTAGGTTCAACAGATGTAAATTTGCGATAATTATAAAAATATATTTTTAATTTGAAGTTGTTGGTAGACTGGCGGTTACAGCGCCGGCTTTCGTACTGTTTGGTGCGGACGTCGTGGTTCGATCCCAGGTGCCGACCATCTTCCTCTTTCACGACACAAGCTTTAAGTAGCTTACTGTGAAAGAGTCAAGGAGTATATTTGTGTTCACTTTGAGTGAGCACAGATTCATTTAAAAAAAAAAATCTTTAAAAAAAAAAAGGAAGTATCCTATATTATAAACTATGCGTTACCCACAAAATGTTTCAAGTGGTCTTCTCTATATTCCATTTCACTTTGTCCTACATTGTACCAAAGGCCCTGTATAAAGATAAAATAAATTAACACAAATCTAACTTACTCGTAACAACAAAATGATGTCAAGACAAATGTCAGTATATCCATTTTCATACCATCAGTCAGCTGAATTTGCAATAGGAAATAAGCACCTTGTAGAAATTTCAAAAACATTCAAAATTCTATGCCGAACGGTTATCGAACCCGTTGGTTCAGAAGCCGACATCTAGACAACTATGCTCGCGAAAGGTAAATTAGGAAGTTGTTCAAGTTGATAGCTTTTTAAATCTTGCAAAAAGTTACGTGCAATTCGTTTTACACGCTGGAGTATGGCGAACATACCGTCTATCTACATGAATTTTTGGTGTGCCCGTTTGGGATCATCCATGTTTATTTTCTATTTAGTTTCTTTTGAAAAAAAAGTATTTGTAGCAAACATACCTTGTTCTTGCATGAAGTTCAAAAGTAGTCTTCCTCTCTCATTGCGCACTCCGTAACCATGTATTCCGAGGTGTACTTCAACCGGGTCTTCTCTCTTCCTCTCTCATTGCGCACTCCGTAACCATGTATTCCGAGGTGTACTTCAACCGGGTCTTCTCTCTTTCTCTCTTGCATTAAAATCTCCATTCATCAGTACGTAATGTGTAATATTTTCGGTCGAGTACTTACCTACTTGAAAATTATTCGAAAAACAATTGTTTGAAAATCACCACATATTTGTCCATAATATTGTTAAGCTACGGCTACACTATGGCCCATGCTGGTCCAGGATGGCCAAATAGTGGCTCTGGCCAAGCATTGGCAAGTAGCAACATTTGGCAAATATACTTGTATACCTGGCTACACTATTGGCCCAACTCTGACAGCTGGCACGAGGCTAGACTGCTACACAATGTTTTTATCACTGATTTATTGATTAATTCTTGCTTTTATTCATCATTTTACATTCTAATCTCCAATTATTCACTGTATACTCCTAACTGAGTGGGGAATTTCAAGAGAGTTTATCTCCCTGGGCAAAAAGGATATTTTAATATAATTTCCGATTTACAAATATACACAATAAAAACATTCATAATTTTATTAAACCTAACCTTCAATTTTTATTGATGTTTATTGTTTTGAAATAGGTATATATTTACCTAGCTCTTACAGGTTGATTTGGACTATAACATAAATGAAAATAAAATATATTGATAAAAAAAAACAAGAATCATGGGTACATTACATACAAAGCATCAACCACCGTCTTTGCCGTTTGCGTTTTTCATTATTTTTAATAACAGAAAAGCAGATGCCGCATGTATCACTGTATAGGATGCTGCAATTAATGCCATAATATGATATTATCATTGTCAACTTCCATTATTTTATCAGGATTATAAAAAAATGTACAAAACACTATGAAAATAACAACATGGAAGACATGACAGCTGTCAACATTGTTCCAATATTGGTGAATACTTGCGAACTCGATCGACAAGTAAACAAGTAACGGCCAATGTCAAATATTTGGCTATATTGGTCATTGGTGAAGCGGCCACACTATTTGCCCATGATGGGCCAGAGACTCTATTTGGCCAGCATGGCCCATAGTCTAGCCGTGGCTTTACACAACCACATGTTGAAATTTATCATAATATTCGGGAATTTGAACATTACCACCTAATGGCGAACGTTGTTAACGTAAAATGATCACACTAAGCAAGCCTTCTAAATAATAGTAGAAGACAGTCCTGTAGTGGTTTGTTCATACCATTCAAAAATTGAACAGTATTTTTTTTTTGTAAAGATATGCCCATATGCCATATGGACCATATGCCCTTTGAGTCACCGCGACCCATAAGATCTATTGTGACATCCTTCAATGAATTCATGGAGCGCTGCCTCTTATTGTGCCACGTCTCCAGAGGCCTCTTGCAGAGTGACAGTGCCTCTTCCCGGCTCCTGCCCTCCGCAAAAGGTCTCTTTAATCTTCTTTTTGAAAGATAGGTCCCAACAGGATGAACAGTATAGTCAGTCATCAGTTATTGATGTTATCATAATTTTGTTTTTTTTTCAACCAATAATTTTTTTTTTCGAACAATCATAATTTCTGACAAATTTGTGTCTTCATAATATAACCGAATAATAATTTTGAATCGAACAGCTTTTTTCATTCGAAAAATTGATTATTCTGTAACCAAATCTTGTTCATAGAATTCTTTGATTCTTCGTCAGAAGAGTTGGAGGTGGGAGCACATACATACCTGAATTATCTTCGAGTCGTGAGTTTGGCAGTTTCTAATAATTCATCCATACACATGGTTTTCTTGTTATATTAATGTGCATATACATAATTCAAAGGAGAATGGTACAAATTTAAAGATGCGCTAAATGAGTGGCACCGACTTGAGTAGGTATTTGGAAATATTCCCCAACGCTGGAGCGATGCGGAACGGAAAAGTAAATTTGAAGAAATTATCAGTTTCCCTAAAAGTTGGATATCTTGTTTGATAATTGGTTTTATATAAGTTGTGGGAGCACTCGCCGCGCTGCGAGCCGAGGCAACTTTCTTCCGACCACTTTTGTTTTAATGCCCGGGGAAAAATTAGTCTCCTAATTGTGGCTTCTCCTCCACTTTTCTTTTTCCTCCTTCGTCTTATTTTTCTTTCTCTTACATCTTTTCGTAATTAAAGCGAAGCCTCGGAGTAACACAAATGCCCAGCCGCCTTTTGGTCGAGGTGTTTAATTTATTTGCATAAAGATTGAAATGCGAACTGGCTCTCAAATTAATGGATATGTAAGTATGAATCCACCAGACCTATACTTGAGTGATTTTAATTAAAGGAAATTTTCTTTAATTCTGCATTCAATATTCTTAGCTAAGTAAGGACTTTTTTACACAAAATATTCTTATTCAAATGCAATAAGAAAGATTTAATTTAATATCTTGGGAAAGATGAATTTCTTTTTGCACCCAGCTATATGTAGGTACTACACTAATTATTTTTTAAATTGAGGATAAATTCTTTTAGGCCCAACGCATCAATCAGTGGATAGATAAATTTATCTTACAGAAAAGCCTTTCTTTGAAATATTTGACGCATTAATGTGTAGATATCGCCTATCTTTAAGATATACAACGCCATTTTTTAAAGGAGGTTCCTAGTGTTTGATAACAATTTATCTCTAGGATGGCTGTCAAAATAACGTTCACTGACGTTTACAAACACCCGTAACGACATGAATGTGAACAACTTTCGACTTGTTTTTTCATAAACCAAAATGATAATAACAAAATCTTCTTTAAACACAGCGAGAAAATGTACATACATATTATAAAGAATTATCATTTTCAAGCTTAGAACAAATCATATTTTTCTTCAATTTTGATCGACATAAGATATCAATTTGCCGGTTTTCAAACAAACGATCTGGTATAAAAAATCTAATTTGTGATCTAAATGTTGATATATTCTCGAACTTTCTGTTAAATCATTGTTAAATTTAAAGTTTAGAAATAATATTACAAAATTATAATATGCGAAACAAAAAACAACATTACAACATAACCTAAATATTTGATTAATTACGTCAAAACAAGACTTCATCTGACATCAAATTAGGCGCGAAAATGCAAATCCATAGAAATATCAATTGAATCCATGGAAATTTCCATAGAAATCCATAGATTTCAGCATAGCAACACTGTTATCTTATAGATATTCATCTATTGGATAGTTTTCAATTGATACGGCCGTCAGATTCTTTCCATCACTTTATCTTATAGATGGCTACCAAGAACATTTATCTACATATTGATGCGTCGGGCCTTAGATTATACATTCATCAGGGGCGCGTAAACTTTTTAGACTGGTATTATCACATTTTTATTTTTATATTAAAGATTTAACATTGACATGAACATTCTACAGAAGAAGTGGTAGGTAGACTAGCGGTTACGACGCCGGCTTTTGTACTGTTTCAAGCATAAAAATATTTCCACGTAGATCTATTTTAAATCCGGTACCGCTTTCCGGTGTTGCCTTACGAAAAAAAGTATATTAAACAAGTACTTTAGGTATTTTTTTAGTATTAAATGTATTTGAGGGTCGACATTGAAATTGGGATTGATTTTCAAGAGGAGCCCCCCAGGTACCTACTTTACCATTTTATTAAATGAAGTTTTATTTGTGGTTTCTAATGTTTTTTTTTTCTGAAATAAAATTCAAACAGTTATTATTCATCAAAAATTATCCACCTTATAAGATACATGTACCTAAACAGTACCTATCAATAATTTTAAAGAACAGTATATTTTTGTACCAACTGAGTATGTTTTTTTAATTATTTTACTATTTTATATACACGGTGTTAAGTTGGTAGTGGATAAACCGAATCAGGGAGGTAGAGGACCTCAATACCTATCGATTTGACCCCCATGTATGTTCAGCGATATTGGGTGGTTCAAAAGTGATTTACCTTTTGGTGAAATTTGAATAAAAACCGGATTTCTGACTAAACTACGTAACTGTGGCTAAACCATTTAGATTACGATCATGATTTTTTTTCTGGAAATTGTCCGATAGTGACCCTTACGCAAGGTATCATTGCTATGAGTCAGAACCCGATAGCTTTTGTTCAAAAAATTATTTTTCAAGAAATTTTTTCCAAGCAAAAATTTTCTAAAATCTTTCAAAGGCTCTAGACCAAAAATTTCACGGAACATTTTTTTCTACAAACTACCTTAAAAACTTATACTATTCATGGAGAATCATCTCTGCAAATTTCATTTGGCTGGTATAGTGGGATCATGCTAAAACGCTCTCATAACTTGTGCAAGTATCAATATTCAACATTTTTTCATTAACACACAGCCTTGTTATATGGGTGGTAAAAGCCAGTTTTTAAATTATTTGTGGTACCTGAATGCATAATTTGATGTGATATTTAAATGAAATAAATTATTTGACGAAATAAAGATAAAAAAAATATTATTTTACACTCTTAAAACTATAATTAAAATTGTAGTACTTTAGAATAAACAGACGGTTCCTTTGTTTAGCCTGAAACCTATTTTTCCTGTTATTGTTCAATAAAACCAGGTATTTATATTTATTAAAATAGCTCTTAATTAAAACTTACAAAGGCGAAAGTCCATCGGGTTTAAGCGAGGGACCTTAGGGGCTAGCTTTTGGACCCCCATGGCCACTCCATTGGCATGGGTAAATTATGTCGAAAAATGTTCTCACTTAATGGTTCTCAATGTGGTCCCTTTGAATCATTAGGGGACTCTAAAATCATTCAGTGCTTAATTCAATCTTCTAATCATTTTCTGCTTATTTATCTCTTAAAATTAATTACAACCTTGTAAATATAATTGTACATCGAAATCTTATATACTAGACATGTTCAATAATTCTCTTAATATTAATTATAATTAATCTTATTACTAATGTTGGCCATTAATCAATTATATCTTGGGTAATTCTTAACCTACACATAGGTACATTGCTTCTTAATTAGGACGCTTATCAGTAATTAAGCTAACAAGGCCTTAATGCATAATTAATCGTATAGTCTATAATATCTTATATTACTCCTTAAGCATATGTGTTATAATTTATCATTTCAAAACAACATTATAATCTCTACACATTATTTATTCAGTATTTAAGTCTACGATATTATAAACCATAGTCTATTATAGAACAACAACATACCTACTTATGTTAATTTACAGTTACAACTACATAGGTACATAATTTGATAATCAAAATACAATACAATCTAAACAATTATATTTGCCATAACAACATCTTATTATATTCTATATTTTATTATTACAAGGGGTTTTTTCCATTAGTCCAATCCGCAAAACAATAACATGCACTCAAAAGCTACCCTTATCTACGGTGTTTCGAAGCATCCAAAAAAATCCATTTCCCGAGAATATTGTGAATCTTATAGATTTAAAATTAAACAAAAGACTATGTTAGCGACAAACTGTCGCCGTGTTATTGTTTTCTTATCGCTCGGAACCCACAATAGGATCTACATACATCCCCTACTTTCACGATTTCTCAGAACAGATTTTGAGCGCTTAAACTGACCATAACAACAGTTGCGTAGTTTAGTCAGAAATCCGATTATTATTCAAACTTTACAAAAAGGTAAATAACTTTTGAACCACCCAATATCGCTGAACATACATGGGGGTCAAATCGATAGGCATTGAGGTCCTCTACCTCCCTGCTTCGGTTTATCCACTACCAACTTTACACCGTGTATAATGTTGTGTATGTGTATGGATCTATTGCTTTTTTGCTGTAGTATTTGAAATGATTATAATCTTAAGATTTCCATATTTTTTTTTTTTTATTTATTAATTAAAAAATATATAGTATTTGAAATGATTATAATCTTAAGATTTCCATATATTTTTTTTTTTTATTTATTAATTAAAAAATATATACAAGTACAAAACATATAGGTACATTAACAAATATATCAAATGAAAAAGTCAATATGCCCCATTTGATGTTAGAAACTTGTGTATGGGGCAAAAATTGTGTATTGTAATATATATTATTTTAAAAAGGCCCAACTGGCCGTAAATGAATAAATAAATAAATAAATATTACGTAGATACCTACATAGATGTAGGTAGGTACTTGGTTATTATTTGGAAGGTAGTGCGTACCTACCTTGAGAATACCTGAATCTTACTTAGACGAGATTGCAATTAACATACCTAATTGTGTAATAAATCTTAAGAACAATCTTCTGGCAGTTTCTAATTAAGAATTTAAATTGCACACTTGTTTTATAAAGCGAACGTTTGGTGATGTATTTCACTGTTTTTGCTTACTTTAAATTCCTTAGTATGTAATAAGAATTCAATCTATATCAGAAGACTGACTGATTGACTAACTAACGTCGCCTACCCGAAGCGTTCCCCGAGGGCCACTTTAGGTAGGTACCTATGTACCTACCTACTTACAGACATCACCAACGCGACGAATTGGAATGGGGTGTTTTCTAGGGATATTCCGACTATTCCCACCAGATGGCAGCACACCTAATAAGGGTCTAACATCAAATGTCATTGCATGTCATTCATTCTTTTCGAAAGCGTGTAGTTGGTGTCTTGCTGAATTTTCTCAGTTTTGTTGTATAGTATATCCTATATAAATATATTCAAAATGAACAGGGACTATGGCACGTTAAGTTATTACAACAATTCCTACTCGAATTTTTTATACAATTGTCATAGCGTGGTTATAGCAAAACCTAATTTTGACATTTCCTGAGCTGAGCTGAAGAGCGTCAAATTCAGTTAACCAATTCTCCCGGAGAGTCATGTGAGGTATATCTTCAGTCCACAGCGCTCCTAACATACCTACTATATATTATTATACGGGCTCCGTGCTAGATAAAGTATCTCCGTGTCGCTCTAAGCGTTTCCCTTTCACCAGGGTGGCCAGCATGCCTACTATTATGATAAAAAATCAAAACGTGAGGGATCATAAATTTTGATACAATCAGTTTTGGAGCTGATTGTCCGCTAACCTGTCTATATAAGTAACCATCAATTAATTTATATATCTCCAACCAATGCCTATCACGGGCATTTGTTGGTGGACTGTTGGCAGAAAGTAAGCTTTCCAAATGGTTTATCATTCGAGACAACCGTAGATCGGTGCGTTGTGCGCCACGCACACGATCTGCCAGTTTTCCAGACTGCTGATCTTCAACGTCCCGAAGATCCAGACCGTTCTCAATGACCGTCACCTAAGGTAGACCTCTATCTGCCTTCCAGCCCTCCTGGCTAACATTGGGGTACATTCCTCTATCTAACGAATCAATATCTTCAGTGATATTCGATTCGGCCGGATTTCTCGACAGAAAATCTGGTAACTCATTTTTCCTACCTGGGCAGTGTTCTAATGTAAAATTAAACTCCTGTAGTAACAATGCCCACCTAGTTAACTTAGCTCTTTCATCTTTAACCCGTTCTAACCATGTCAACGCCTTGTTATCTGTACGTAGGATGAAATATGTACCTTTCAAATACTGACGATATTTCTTTATCGCCCAAACAGCCGCGAATGCTTCCTGTTCATTCGAATGCCAGCATTTTTCTGCATCAGATAAACGAACACTAGCGTAAGAGACAATATCACGACCGCCATCAGGTAGTTCGTGATATAGAACGGCGGCGATGTCGAACTTGCTGGCATCTGTTTGCAATACGAATTGCCTCTCGAAATCTGGCCTGCATAGGGATAGTGGCCTACTTATAGCAATTTTAATGCTATCCATTGCCTTTTGTGATGAGGCATTCCATTTAAATGGCCTCTTCGTGCTCAACAAATCAGTTAATGGAGCTGCTATCTCTGCAAAACGATAAAGATACTCGCGCAACCAATTCTATAAGCCGAGGAAGGACCTCAACTTCTTTCTTGAAGTAGGTACTGGGAAGTTTGCAATAGAGATTGCATGTAACTTCTGGGGATGGTTACCACTAGATGAAACTACGTGACCTAAAAATTCAAATTCTGTGGTACCGATCTTGCACTTATCTGAAGCGCACCGCAGGTTATACTGCTGCAACCGTTCTAAAACTAATCTCAAATGATACATATGTGAAGCCCAATCTTTAGAATAAACGATCACATCATCGAGATAAACAAGGCAAAAGTCGCGTAGATATCCAGCCAAGACCTCTTGACTCATTATCCTTTGAAAAGTTCCGGGAGAACCTTTCAAACCAAAGGGCATAACTCTAAATTGATAACAAGCTCCGTCAGGGGTTGAAAAAGCGGTTAAATATTTACACTCCTCAGACATTGGGATCTGCCAATATCCTTTTTGTAAATCAAATGACGAGAAATATTTCGCGTTACCTAAATCTTTTAACGTTTCATGAATAATGGGTAAATGTGATGGCTCGTCTTCAGTGACGTCGTTGAGTTTACGATAATCTACACAAAAGCGATATTCATCCTTCCCTCGCTTGGGGACCATAACTACCGGAAAACTATAACATGATCTACTGCTTTCGATTACGCCATCAGCTAGCATGCCTTCCAGCTGAGCCAAGAGATGCCTCTTTTTCTCATCAGAGAGCCTATACGGAGGTAAACGAATCGGGCGTGTATCTCTGAGCCTGATCTCGTGAGATTGTAACGGAGCAGGGCCAGAATACAGAAGAAATACCTCTTTAAAATCATTTAAAATACCTATAAGACTCTCTCGGTGTCCGCGAGGTATATCGGATCACACTTCATTTCCCCACGTACCGGTATCAAATGCGTCGTCACTCTTTCTACTCTACCGAAATGAAGGCAACCCCTATGAAAATCTATCACGCACTTTTGTGATGTCATCCACGGCACTCCGAGAATTACATCATCCCTAAGTTTATCTACGACTAAAAACTCACAATTAACCTCTATACCCTGAACTAAAATATTTGTTTCAAGCCTAGCCGTAACCTTCATATAAACGTCTTGTTCTGCTAAATATATTTTTTCAATATGGGTCTGTTGCTTATTCAAATTTCTAACTAATCGGCTACATACAATATTATACGACGACGCAGAGTCCACCAAAGCCGTACATTCTATATTATTTAAACGACACTCTAATACGCGGGAGTAATGGCGTTCCCGAATCTACAATAGCTACACACTGCGGTTTTTCAAAAAATTCAATGTGTAAAAATACCAAACTTTCTAATCTGTCATAAACAAACAAGCAACTGGTTTTCAAACTCTTTACCATCGCGTTCCCAAATTTTCAAATAATGACTTAACAATATTTTGAATAATACGATATGAATAGATCCCTCACATCAATTAAGATGGTGAATAAGAGTTTGAAAAACAGTGGCTCGTTTGTTTATGCTGGATTAGAGAGTTTGGCATTGAATGGATGTCTATGAAACCATTGATTTTTTTATTGTTTAAAGCGATTAGTGGAGAAGGCAAATTCCCCTGTTTCGATATAATATATTTGGTCCTATTGAGGACGATGAATGCTTTGAATTCAGATCTCGTTTAGAGAGCATCAGCTCTTAATCGCAATTTTCTTTCCTAGTTAATTAATTTTTTATATCCGTCGCATGTTGTAGTTTTGTCTTGTCGCGTTTTTATACGAAGTGTTATATTTAAATACGGAAATTGTTTGAGAATGGCCTGTAGTAATTTTGAAGTTTTTGACTCTAGAGGTATAGTAGGTATGTCACATATTATTATTTAGAGTTTTTTTTTTGTTTAGAGTCCCGCGGTTGTTAATTAAACCTTCCATTTTTATTTATTGAAGATTTTCCAATCCAAGGGAAGCGAGGTACGAGGTTTGGAGAGGGAACAAGTGGCATACTATTCCTCATCCGTATGAATGTGACTAGGTTTTCATTTTCTTTATGTGCTTTTATTTTGAAGGTGTACTGAATTTCGGGTGAGTAACCATATTTTTTATTAGATTGTAATTAGTTCCGTCACTGGCAGCTACCCAGGACGATGATCGGGCACAGGGATATATTTCAGTATGGTATTTTGTTGGTTGCTTGGTCGCCCCGTCAAGCATGCTTATGAGCAAGTTGCTCGACGTGGTTTTAGCTGAGAGATATATGGCCGATGCGTTACGGCATAGTTATGAATATTTGTGATCTCTTTATGCCAATAGATTTATTGTATTGCAGCATGTACCTACCTTTATTGTTTTCACACGTCTCATGTCAAGTACACGTCGCGCAGCGTTATCTATCATTCACTAGTTACCCCATTTTCCCATACCAGTAGTGTGACCTATCTTTAATGTTTATTTTTAACCTGGTTAGGAATTTCATATTTAGAACCTTCTAGCAAGCTTACTGTAGAATTTTCATTTCTAAAGGTACTTCGGTCTGTTCCCCGAGAGAGCTATTTTATTTTTATTTTATTTTATTTTCATAAATTTTGTGAATATCCGGTCGGAATGTGATATTCTGAACTTGTTATTGCCCGCGCATAACATAGATTATGTACATATTTTACCCGCGACGTTGTAAATTTATTAAATGTTAAGTTACGGAGCCCGTATAATGATACGTAGTATGTTAGAAGGGCTGTGGACTGAAGATATACCTTACACGACTCTCCGGGAGAATAGGTTGACTGAATTGGACGCTCTTCAGCTCAGCTCAGGAAGTTCCCTTCGAAAAAGCAGTGCACAAGCCAAAGATGGTGAGCCACTCGGAATCCTACTGAAGAAAGCTTGCGGTCTGATCCTCTAACAGCCCACGGATAAAACGTAATTCGACTAGAACAATGGTACTCAACCTTTTTTTTCGTCGGGCCACATAGGTACATATATTTTAATAGTTACGCGGGCCGCACCCCCTCCCTCCCTGATTCATATTTGAGTTTCATAAAAACATAAACAAGATTAAGGATGAATACAATATTTATATCAATAGGAACGGACGAGATCATTTAGCTGAAGTGAAATACGTTAAAATGGCTCTCATTTTTTATTTATTTTGCCATATTTTATCCAAAAAGGTATCACGTTCGGTCAACATTCGCCCTTTTTACGGTCACCTAGAGCCATATGCTAACTACTGGATGAATTAGTATAAAAACCCTGTATTTTAATACGTAAGGTGGTTCGTAATGATAATCCTCTTCAGGTTTTATGGAATCGAATTGCGAGTTTTTTAAATCATATTTTGTATAAAAAGTGTGCCGGGCCGCACAGAAAAGCTCGGCGGGCAGCAGGTTGAGTATCGATGGACTAGAAGGTTAATTAGTTTGTCGATAAAGTAATTGCACGTTTATTTTGATAGTGATATTGATAATCAGTAAATATACGCGAAATGGTCGAGAAAATTGTTAATGGGCAGGATCTTTGTTTGACTGTAGCTAGCCGTGGCATATTTTTCGCGTAGTAAAATCCTGTCCTATTTTGAGTCCCTGCTGGAAGTACGTTTAGGTATATAGATTTAAGAATTATAAAGTAAGAAGAAAGCTTCCAGCCTCTACAGCATCGATACTCAACCTGCTGGCCGCCGTGCTTTTCTGTGCGATCCGGCACACTTTTTATCCGAATTATGATGTAAAAAACTAGCAATTCCATTCCATGAAACCTGAAGAATATTGCTAACCACCTTTACCTATTAAAATATAGGGTTTTGACACTCATTCATCCAGTAGCTCTAGGTGTCTATCATTTTTTTAATTTGGAAAAGTAACTAGAAATAATGAGAGCCACTTTGATGTATTCTTCAGCTAAATGGCCGCATTCGTTCGGACGTTCCTATTGAAAAAACCTTTTGGATAGGTATGCAGAAGTCGATCTCGGGCATATCTCACTTGCTTAACTAACTCTACAATCAACTATTTGCTGCTAACAACGCCTTCCTTGGCACGTTGGAAGAAAGAAGAAGAATACCTACCTTAAGTAGATTTTTTATTAAATTGGCAGATCAACTAGATGATAGAAATATGTTATTCATCCTTAATCTAGTTTATATTTTTATGAAACTCGTATGAATCATTTGGGGGGGGGGGCGGCCCGCGTAACTTTTAAAATATATGTATGTGGCCCGACGAAAAAAAAAGGTTGAGTACCTACCATCATTGCTCTATAGTCTGTACACCATCAGGAACCTTTTTCAGTTTTCTTTACACACTATATCTAATTTCAGTCCTCTTTTTGGTACCTGCACGAGGCTTGGAGGTCGCATCGAATCGGGGCCAGTCTCGGACCTTCAGGTTTTTATTTTTACTGAATTTTGGCAAGAAGGTTCGTTTGACAGGGAAGGCCCTCTTTCAGTGGCTAATTTCTCCCGTAGGCCTCGAGCATGCTTATCAAGGTATATTATGAATATACAATCAAGGGCGGACCCAGCTTTGGCGCCAGGGGTCACATAATAAAAAAAGGTAATTTCCTAAATTTAATATATGGAACTTTTGAGGAGGGTCATGGTCCACAAGAAATTATAATTATAATAGAAAAGTAGGTATTTTATTAATAAATATAAGGACTGTACTTAAAAATATAAGACCTGGACCCAGCCCAGCGGGGTCATGACCCCCCCCCCCCCCCGATCGCCCTTGTATATTATTATACAAAATAATTTCTTCCCTTTGGGTATCTTTTATCTCGTAAAATAAGAGCCGTTCACAAAAATGATACATTTATCGACATCTATTGTAGAAGCATAAAAGTTTTTCTTCTTTCACAACATTTTGTTTGTGGTTTTGACAAAAAACTCGATTTTTATTTTAGGTACCTATACTTTTAGGACTTTCATATCGTTTTATTTTTTGGCTAAATGGTAAAATAATTGTAGATTTATTTTTGACACGCCCTTGGCATATTAAAACAAAAAAATTAATCTAATGAAAAATTTTCTTGTCGTTTTCTTTTTTGTTAAAGGCACTGCTTTCACTTATTGCGCCAATTAACACTTATAATGTATTTCTCTCTCATAATATTCAAGATACAAATAAGATGCTAGAAATATCACAAAATTCTGTGAGATGTTTATTTTTCTTGTATTTTTTTTTCTTTTGATTTGTTAATTGTAAAAGTAACCATTGGTTGTGCAGATTTTAAATAAATAAATAAAAATCTCTTGATGGAGTGAAGTAATTTTTATGAAAAACGTGCATTTTATGAATAAATCGAATAAATAGGACTCAACAAGCTTTTGTCACAGGCTTTGGCCAACCGACACGTCATGGCAACAACTTGATAAAAATAATAATAATAATTGAATTGGCCACAAAATGGCAATGTTTCAACTGTCAATATATTTTGAAAGAGGGTGATGTGGCCGAATGTACGATTATTGATATTAATGTCAAATCAGGAATGAAGAATTAAAATATTATTATGCCGACATGGGGCGATCAACTTATTTATATATTTCTTTCTTAATTGTCATAATTTTTGATCATGTTAATAGTATATCCGACCTTAGAGCTTGCGCGGATGAAAATTGTTCAGGTAAGTTTTAGAGTAGACTGTCAATCATTGTGAACGTCCGTATTATTAGCGTTGTTTTTTTAAATTATTGAATGAATTGTGTGTCGTATAACGTTTTTAAATGGAATCTCATAAAATCTCTTTTGGTCTCAACTGATAATGGTGAATTTTTAAAATGACACATGATTAGAGGTACGTAATTTTCGCAAATAAAAAATTGTAATATCGCATTTAAAAAATATGTAAAAGCGATATTTCGCATTTATTCGCATAAACTTACATTAAAAATCAATATAGTATTTTAATTTTTTAATTAAAAGCTATAAGGAAGAAAATGTAGAAGTCTCTACGTTTTCTTCCTTTCGCCTTTGCCTTCGGTCATTTATAACTATGTTGTAGATACTAAAATATCCCTCAGCATCTACACTGTTGACTGGACTGAAGAAGCTTTGAATAGCTGCCTTTGCAAAGCTAGGGTAGCAGCATTTTGTTGCTACTAAAATCTGTAGGTATGACATCGACAGGAGTTTCTTGGTTAATCACGTCAAGTAGTGGTCTATGAAAACGAGTATATCCATCCATATCTAAGATCATTCTGTAGTATTTCTTTGAAAAATTGTATTTTTGAGATTTCTACGTACTTCCGTGCCTACACCATCTACGTTCATAGATGATGTAGGTACGGTTGCTGCTATTAATGGAGAAAATAATTTGCCAATGTGCTGGTAGGCTTGCTCGTGGTAACAGGCGGTCGTTTTGACGAGTTACTTGATGGTTTCGCTTTAAAAAATAGTAATTATCGATATTTCGCTGAAATTGACTAAAAATTAAAAAATCGCATTTATAGCACATATTGGCAAATTTTGCCTTTATTCGCATCTATTTCGTAAATACGAAAATTACGTACCCCTACACATGATCAATTAATATGTTTTGATTGTACCTAATCATGTTTTTTCTTTAGCACATTTTTTGCTTTAAGATATTTTACTTACATAAGTTACATACGACGCTTATATGAAATACAAATATCTCTTTTCGTGCATAATTTATGTCTGTCAAATTTAACATTATTGGACCATGTACTTCGTTAAAGATATTCTTTGGTTAATATTATAATTCATACCACCTTTGTTTAACCATTTTGCTCACCAACATACTGATATAATGAATTTTGTTTATTTTTCTGTCCGTGAAATGAAAAACATAGGTGCTCTGAAGTAAAATAACGTATAAAATTTATTTCTGTCATAAAAAAACTGCATCATTATTAAAGAAATGAATGCCCATCTATATGTATGTGTGATTGACTGTGTATCAGGGTTGCCAGGTGTTCGGTATTTTTGCTCATTGTTTGGTGTTCGGTATGAAAAAAATAATTTTTTAAATTTATGTTATTATTATTATTTGTATACTAGCCTGCAGCCTCCATGGAGGCCGCCGTCACTGCGTCCCATAATGGAACTTTTGTGACTGGCCCTGTATCTAGAGTTCATTGCTCAACCCGGCCTCCTGGAGGAAGCGCAGGATTTTGTTGGCATTCAACTCTTTGATATCATCTGGGCACATTAGGAATTTGACCGGATTTTTGTGTCTGTTATGCATCATTGGTAGGCATTCGCATAGGATGTGCATTGGGGTCTCGAGTGATTCCCCACACATCCTGCACACGCCTGAGTCCAGTATCCCTATGGTACACATATGCTTATTCAGCCTGCAGTGAGACCAGTTAGGGATCTTGTGATGGTGCATAGTTTGTTCCTGCTAAGGGATAATAGGTCCCTTACGGATTTTTGATTGTAGGCATTAATTAACGCCTTGGAATGTTTTTGTCCCTGGGTTTCAGTCCAGAGTTTAAAAGAGCGTTCATTGTGTATGTCAGCTAGAGTTTTGCGTTTTGTGCTATGAGGAATACCAAAGAATGGTTCAGGTCCATAAAAGTTCCTCTCAGCACCGGTCCTCGCTAGCTCATCGGCCTTTTCGTTGCCTGCGATGCCTTCATGTCCCGGTACCCAACGCAATATTACCTTATTTCTGTTACCTAAGGTGTTTAGTACATCTTTGCAGCTTTGCACTAGCCTCGAGTTGGTTGAGGCCGATGCCAAGGCCAATAGGAAGGCCTTACTATCCGAGTTGATGTAAATTATTTGTCCTGAATAGTTTTTCTGAAGGTTTATCATTGCGCATATTTGTATGGCATAAACCTCAGCTTGGAAGACAGAGGGGTGCCTACCGAGGCTTATTGCCGCCTGGTATCGTGGCTTCTCTCCGTAAATACCACTACCTACTCTGAGGTTGTTTTTGGATCCGTCAGTGTACCATATCAGCGAGTGGCCTTCAAAGATAATCCTGTCCCTTCTTTCTGGTAGTTCGACCTGATAGTACATCTTGAAGTCATGACTGGTTGTCATGACATCTGATATCATGTTTAGAATTGGATGTTTATTTATTGAGTCCTGTGCCGATCTCAAGGTCCTGGACATCCAGTTGTATTTACCTGTTGCATTTAGCCTTAACATCGCCGATTCAGCCAGCATGCGCACATGTAGGTGTAGCGGCAAAAGGCCCAGTATAGCATTGAGTGCTGCTCCAGGTGTAGTTGACATGCCACCCGTGGCCAGGATGCATGCAGTCCTTTGTAGGCTATCTAGCTTTTCCATGGCCTGTTTTTGCTCAGTCTTTTTGTACCAAACGACAGAGGCATATGTTATCGACGGTCTTACTACCGCTGTGTATAGCCAAGGAGCTATGGTGGGACTGAGTCCCCATCTTTTGCCCACTAACCGACGCAGATGCCTAACGATATTTTTGCCTTATGTACTATGTTGGTTAAATGTGTATTCCAGGTGAGTTTCTGGTCGAAGGTCACACCTAGGTATTTCACTTCGTGGGAGAAGTGGATTGTTTTACCATTTACGGAAAGTTTCATTGTCATTACACCATTTGTGTATAGTGTTTAAGGCTTTTTGTATCAGGTACGAAAGCGTGTCTTGGCAGTCGCCTCTTATGATGACAGCCAGGTCATCTGAATAACCCAGCGTGTCAAATCAGAGGTCCGCCATCCTGTACAAGAGCTCGTCTATTGCTAAGGTCCATAGGAGGGGTGATAAAACCCCTCCCTGCGGGCATCCTCTAGTGGTGTAAAACTCAAGAGAATGATTGAGCAGGGATATCTTAGCATGTCTATTATTTAACATAGGTTTGACCCATCTTATGGTAAGTTGGGTCTACTTCCTTCCTGGATAACCCTCCAACCAGTGTATTGATTGGAGTGTTATCGAAGGCTCCTTCTATGTCGAGAAATGCGCAGAGCGCTATTTGTTTATCCTCAATCGCCTTCTCGATTTTATCCGTGAGATCGAGTAGAGCTGTCTCCGTCGATCTCCCTTGTCGATAGGCGTGTTGAGTGTTACGTATTGGCATAGTTTTAGCCACACTGCCTCTAATATGGTAGTCCAAGATCTTCTCCATGGTTTTAAGCATGAAGGATGTTAGACTTATAGGCCTGAAGGACTTAGGATTGGATTTGTCTCTTCCAGGCTTAGGTATGAATATTATTTTGACTTTTCCCCATGCCTCTGGTATATATCCCCAGGCGTAGCTAGCCTTGAAGATTTTCACCAGATGTGGTAAAAGGATATCCACTCCTCTTTGTAACAAAGCAGGAATTACACCGTCCTCCCCACTGGACTTATAGGGTTCGAAAGAGTCAATGGCCCATTTAACCTGTTTTGGCCTGAACAGTTGGGCGGCCCTTCTCCAGTCCTCATTTCTGGGTCTTGGAGTGTGGGTTCCCTTTGCCGTACTCCCAGATGCACATGTTGGAATAGCGCCCGGGAAGTGGGTCTGTTTCAGCAGGTTCATAGTTTCATCTAGATTAGATGTAAAGTTATTGTCGGGCTTTTTTAATAGGCCCACCTTGTTTGTTGATTGGGATTTGGAGAACACTTTGTGAACTCTGGCCCCCTGCAGCAGAGAGCTGATCTCTCCGCAGAACCTCGTCCACGATGCTCTCTTCGCCTTCTTGATCTCTTTGTTATATTCTGTCAGAGCACTAGTGTATTCCTCCCAGTTGAAGGTCTTTTTAGCCCTGTTGAATAATTTTCTTGTTTTTCTCCTCAGGTGTTCCAAATTTTTGTTCCACCAAGGAGTTTTACTTGCTTTGTTTTCTTTTAGGGGGCAACTATCTTCGTAGGCGTTAATAACCGCCTCTGTCGTTGTCTTTACCGCTATTTCAATGTCATTTATCGTCCTCACACTTTTGGGAACATTTTGAATGGCATCGGATAATCGTGAACGATAAACGTCCCAGTCCGTTGCCCTCGGATTCCTGTACGTGTTCGGAACGACATTTTGACTAGTTGTAATTCTGAACATTATATGTCTGTGATCAGACATAGATGTCTCGTCATCCACCCTCCAGTCGGCTAGGCATTCAGCAATGCCCTCCGAGGCCAGAGTAATGTCCAGTACTTCTTGTCTATTGACAGTTGTGAAAGTGGGTTTGGTACCCTCATTCAGGATCTGTAGACCTTCTGTTAGAGTGAAGTCATATAGCCGTTCTCCTCTCGGGTTTGTGTCCGTGCTACCCCACATAATGTGGTGAGCATTGGCATCGCAACCCATTATGAGATCGGCCCCGTTCTTCGAGCTCCAGTTAAGTACTTCTATTAGTTCAATTGTGGGGTCAGATTTCTCCCCTGGTAGGTAAGCCGAGCATATGACTACTTTTCTCCTCCCATCTTGAGGACTAATGCAGGCGGCCACCAGGTCGTCCGTCAGTAGTTCCGGTATTGGTAGATAGTCCACACCTCTTATGAACACAATGCATGCTCTTGGCCTGAGACCGTCGGAGTTATATAGCCAGATGGACTCCTCGTAGTCCAAGCCGGCCTCTCTTAGCTTTGCGTATCTCTTCTTGGCAGCACCACAAAGCTTAACCTTGGGGCGCCTGCCACGAAGAGACTTATTGTTTGAAGGGATAGTGCTGGCCGCTGCCGGCGAAGCGCTGTTGCACCCCTGGCCGGCCGATGCCGCGTCCACCTCCATGTTACCCACGTTTGTGGGTAGTATTACTCCCGAGGGAGTTGGTTCCTCACTGGACGGGTGACCATCCAGTGTAGAATGTTTCATAAAATTGTTTTTAATTTTCAAATTGGACTCCATTTTTGTTCCCACGTAAAGCTAGGGAAATAGAAGTCACAACCGCCAGAGCCCCGCATGTCGGTTGAAGGGTGAAGGTTGATCTCCGAGGCGCCCAGGTATCGGAGATGCACCGTTTAGGACTGGGTAAACCCCCAGCCATTCATCCCTCGGCACGGTACGCATGACACCTTGGATTGGTGTTGTCCTCTTTGCCAGTCCCGGCTTAGCCCGATCCCTCACGCGATTGCAAAGCTGCTTTCACGGGAGGGGCCCAGCACCGGAGACCATCCAGGTTGCACCACGGGGAGGTGGGACAACGTTCGCATCCCAATTTAATTTATAAGTTATAACCTAAGTAAATGTCACCAAAGTTAACACGAACTAAAATGTTCAAACACATGTGGAACAAAAATGTGGTAATATCTCGAAACAGGCATTTGCCCAGTGAAATAGAAAATCCCAATTCTAATATAAATCGATTTTAAACCTACCTTTTTTGTAAAAAATATAATTTGTAAAATAAAATAAATTGGTACTTACTTATAAGATTGTTGACAATTTTGGAGCAAAAATATTCGCTTATAAGAGAAGGGCTTGTAAAACTCGAAACCTCCCTTTCAGAATGAAGAGCAAACATTTCTCAAAATGAAAAAAATTGATTACATTTCACCAGGGCAAATTTAATATACACATGTGTTCAATATATTTTAAGCAGGTTATATAAGAGTGTATGAGTTGTTTTGGACGATTGTGTGTTATGTTAGACTAACAAATTTAATACCCCGTGTATTGTAATACTAATAAACTATGGAGGGTTCGGTATTTTTATTTTTGGGAATGATTTTCATTTTTTCTAGTGAATTCATAACTTCTCGGACAGCAAATTTCGAGAATGTGACTTTTTTTTTTTTGAGAAAAACTCAATTTTCGGGGTAGGAAGTTTTGGAAATGACTTTTTTTCTTTTTTTTGGGAACTTTCATCTTTCCGGATACCAAGCGGGAACACTGGTTCGATATATTTATAAACCTGGCAACCCTGCTCTGTATCGATTCCATTAGTATTTTTTTAACCTGATTTCTATTCCTTTATAATATAACTCACTACTGTAATTTCACCCTTATTCATTATTTTTATGTAGGTATTTATTTTTGCATAGATAGTATAACATTATTTCATAAATTTTATATCTGTTATCTGTAAAAAGCTCTTTTTTTAACTTACGTTATCATATATTTTTACTTGAAAGCACTCTCAATTATCCTTGATTTTTGTGTATTTATTTGGCCTGTTGATTTATTTGTGTTGTTACATTTCAATTCATTATCATTGCAGAAATACTTTCCACTGCAAAAACGTTATTAACATACCACAGCGATAATAACTACACTTTATCATTTGCCAAAGATATGGATGTGATTGTTTATTCTAAATCAGCTGGTTCTGATAGAAGCTTATGGGGAGTCTCTATTGATGATAGGAGGGGATATGCTCCTAAAAAGTTCCTAAAAGAAATGAGAAAACTCAAAAAAATTAGATTTTTAGTTCCAACAGAATATTTTGAACAAATTCGTGGAAGAGCGTTTACGGCAGAAGATCAAGCAATGACTAAACTAATTGATGAAGAAAATGTTACTCAGAAAACAGTAAAAGGTGCCAAAGAAAAAGTTGAATTGAATGAAAATGCTGAAAGTTTTACATCACAAGAAACCATTGAGAAACCCGATGTAATCAGTCAAGAATCTGGAGAAAACTTTAATGACCAAAAAATAGATGCAACACCCTCGTATGTGGTAATTGAAGGTACCACAATTCATCCTGTCATGGATGAAGAAGTTCAAATTGTTGATGATGTGATTAAAGACGGTGATATTCAAAACTTGGAGGTACTCGATTCAAGTATAGAAGAAAACACAGATTCTGAAACTGATCGGCAATCAGAAGAAACTGAATCTATTATCAAAGAAACTAAAATTGATTCACATCAGCCTCTCCAAGAAGACCAACACTCCAGTGAGGATGAAAAAAAATCAATTCCGTTAGTGCCTTCTAATCTCAATCCGGACTCAAATTCTAATATTAATTATAACTCTTTAAAAGAAAACTCAGCACCAATGTATGATAACACAGAAAGTGTCACCGATTATGAAAATAGCAGTATACCTGATTCCATAGAAGATGATTTAAATGAAACATTTAATACTTCAATAGAAAATACTTTTGAATCAAATGAAAATATATCCGAGTCTCATGAAGCATTTAGTGATGACATTAAAAATGTGCCTATTAATAATAATTTAAATGTTTCAACTGGGGATGAATCAATTGCAAATTCAAATGAGGAGATTGATAACTTAGAATCACTTTCAAAGAATGCTTCTGCTACTTCCATGGATGTAGACACTGTGGTGAAACAAGTAGGAAAAGAAGAACAATCTGAAGAAAAAAATGGTGCAACAGAAAGAAGTTTTATTAAACCTCCATATAATTTATATGAATCAATTTCTGAGCATCCACCAAATCAAGACACTAATGGTATTGCTGAAAGTAATAAAATGGACAATCAATACACTAGTGGTATTGCTGAAAGTAACAAAATGGACAATGTAGTCCCAGAATCCTCTGAGAGCAATACCTATCTCCACAATAAAGAAACGAAAGATCCTAAGAGCATTGATATAATTGAAGAAACAATAGAGTATCCTAACCAGAAAGAAAAAATTGAACCAACCATAGAACTTCCTCAAAAGAAAAGTGATGAATTTGTTGATTCCCTGCCTAAATCAAACATGGGTGATAATCCAACCATAGAACTTCCTCAAAAGAAAAGTGATAAATTTGTTGATTCCCTGCCTAAATCAAACATGGGTGATAATCCAAATTCTTCAGAAAATCATGGTGTCGGTGTAGAAGTTCCATTAAATCCTATTGAAAAATTATTTTCATCACCTATATTATCCAGTCATGATCAAAATGTAGTAACAGAGTCACCAAACATTGAACATGATTTACCTTCAACTATCCCTTCAGTTGCTACAACCGATCATCCAAATATGTTGGCAAGTGACCCCACCATAGACTTTGGCACACAACTTCATCCAGAATCACTTCCTTCTGTGTCAGATGAAATAGTGAAAGGAAATAGTATCAAGAGTGAACATTCAGAATCAGATGTTGCAAATGAGGAATCATTATTCTCTAACATACTTCATTTAATAAGTTCTTCTTATAATTTTGTATTTGGTCTATTCAAATCTAAAGATTCAAATCAAGATGGAGTACTAGAGCAAAAGTTAGAAGAAAAGTCAGCTGATAATATTGACAAAAAAATAAGTGGTTGGAATTCTTTCATTGCTTCTTTCTCACCAGGTTTGTGTTTAAAAGTAATATGTTTTATTTCTATTTTTCATACAATCGTTTCTGAGAATTACTTTGTAAAAATAACATAATCCATGGTGGAAATCTAAGAGATATGAATTGAAATATGTTTTTGCATTATGTTTTGTTTTACTTTACGTTTTATTTTGATAACGTTCCACTTTTTACTTGCCGATTATTTTATCTGCTGTTTGCACAATTGTTAGTTATAATGAAGAGATACCTTAACAAATTGTTTTATTTTTTGCACAATCTACAAACACGATTGATTCGCGTTTTAAACAATGTATTCATTTTCTTTTTGTAATACACTTATCAACTCCTAATAATGTTCACACAAAAAAGTTACCTAGTTATTCTATAAATACAGTAGGCGCCGGATATTGTGATCACGTTTGTCCAGTGTGTTTTGATTCTATTAACCGGCGATTCTTATAATCGGCGGCCATAGGCCATATTATAGAATACACGTACTTAGTACATACCTACATAAATTTCACACAAACATATAGAAAAAAATAAAAAAAAATTCATAAACTCATTATATACCTAAGAAAGGTTTTATGTCAAAAAAAATTGTAAAATCGAGACAAAAGAGAGTCTGTCCCTATGTCTCTGATAGTTTTCGGAAATCTGTGACTTCATCCAAGCATTTGTGTAAAAAATATACCTACGTACATCACTAGCAAGTGTTTCACGCCTTTAAAACATCTGGGAGATATGCTCTTTCCAAAACTAAAAAGTCATCAGTCAGTCATAGCGCACGTATTCACCGTTATTCGGTCTTTTATCTTTTTTCCTGTTCCAGGGTTCGAATTTTTTGTCACCATACAATACACACTCACAGCTGGAAAGAATTCAAAACTGACCTCGACTGAGCTATAAATCTTGTCTAATGCGCAATTTGTCTATTGAGTCGAAATTGAAAATAAAATACTAAAAAGGTGCACGTCAGTAGCTAAATATAAGAAAGTGTTCTAAATTTTGGAACAATTGATTCTATTAACCGAAAATGTGATTCTATTATCCGATAGAAATTGTATGAAATTCTTCATTTGGAATCGGGACTTGGACTTTTGATTCCATAAAGCAGCTGATTCTATTAACCAGTGATCATAATAACCGGCGCCTACTGTATGTTATTTTCCTTTTCCCTTCTATATTATTTTCATTCAAATACCTATTCCTAGTATTTCTCACAAAATTTTGTCATCAAACCATTTATCTTTTTTTCTCTTAATACTTGATAATATTTTGTAGAGTATCAGGCATTACCACAATGTAGACCAGAAGACAATGTAATTGCCATGACTGAATTGTCTTCAGATTTGATTCTATGGCTAGTAATTTCTGCTGTGAGTGTGTTATCTTTCACCCTTGGATATTATTTCCTTGAGAATCGCAAGCAGGATGGAAAACTGTTGGCAATGGTGAACTCTTTACAAAAAGAACTTTTGTGCTCATCCAAGGTAAGATCATTATATTATTGACCTTCAAACTGCAGAGTATCTAGATCAAGCCCTCTGATCTTTGTTTAGCCGTGACCCGTAGAAAGTTGGATGTTAATCGCTTTTGTGTGTTGCAGGAATGTATATTATTGAAAGATGAATTGACAATTACAAAAGAAAAACTTATTGGGATAGAAGATAGTTCATTTGGTTCGGATGAAATGGTAGCCTCCCTCAAAAAGGAAATAGCGGAGTCTAAACAAACTATTTCCGAATTACATGATAAACTGGGTCAGACAGAAGATGAGTTAGCTAATTCGACGGAAGCTGCGTTAGAATTACAAGCAATTTTAGATGAGCAACTCTCCTCAAAAGATACTAGTAATTCTTCGCTAACATTCACAGTTACCAATTTACAAGCCCAATTGGATGACCAACAGGGTAAGATGCTAACATTAAGTAGAGCTTGGATTTCTTAGTAAGACATAGAAAGATTGTGTGTTTGAATAATTCTAATGCCACATAATATTCTCTCCTAGCACAGATTTGTATAATTTGGAAAAAATTTAGTGTATGTTTTCTTTGCATTGATAGTATCCAGATTTTTTTAACAAAGACACCTTTCTGTATCTTAGCTTAGACTTAACATGAGTTCAATGTTTTTGCTTACAATATATATCTCGTGGCCTTTTTTTGTAATTGTCTTTTGTACAATAAAGTATTGCTGTGTTATATCATTAATAATTATTTCTGGTTCCAGCAACTATGAACTTAACAAAAGAACAGCTAGCAGCAAAGATTGAAGAAAATGAGCTGCTGCTTTCCAAACTGGTAGAAATAGGAAACAAAACATCGTCTGTAGATAAAGAGTTAGTAGAAACCCAAAACCAATTACTTGAAGCAAGAAAAGAATGTGAAAGCAAAGCTCAACAATTACAAGAGTTAACCAATACGATGGAGAAGAGTTTACAGCAGCTGCAAAATCAGAGGGCGGCTGAAATAAAAAATGTACAGAGTCAGTTGAAAAATACCGTAAATGAATTAGAATCATCGAAAATATTGTTAAAAGCTAGAGCCCATGAAGTCACATCTTTACAGGTATTGTTTGTTTTATAATTTTTTTTTAATCTGGAAAAGAAAACACTATTTTATATAATAATTTATTTAATTTAGGAAAGTTTCAAAGCATTGAAGCTTGATGGGGCGAAGATTGAAGCATTGTTGGATGTTAGTAGTACCAAAGCAGAATTAGTACAAGTAACTACTGAGAAAAATGCACTTACTGAAAAATTAGAGGTTAGTTAGTGTAATTACCAAAATTAAATATCAAATAATTTATGTACTCCAGCATAGATTGAAATACCTAAGATTACTATTTTTTGTGTCTGTCTTTTACAGAAACAAGAGTCTCTTCTGATCGATCTCACCAACAAGGTGGAGAGCCAAGAAAACCAAATGAAGGCAATGAGAGAAGGTCTAAATGAGGCGGAACAGAATGCCATCCAGGCTACTTCCAGACTGGAGGTTCTCACTAATTACTTTAATCAAAAAGAAGCTGAATTGATTAAGTGAGTAACTTTTCAGATTTTTTTCGGATACTTCACTATATCTGTCTATTTTTTTTTATTTAAATTTTCCCCCAATATTAGGTATTATTATTTTAATATAATGAATATCTGGTTTAATTTAAGGGAATTGAATACAAAAGAAGGCCTTTGGCTATCTCAACAAGGAGAAAATATGTCGACTGTTGAGAAAATTCAAAGTTTACAACAAGAAATACAGCAATACAAGTTAGTATGAATGTTTTATATATTAAACTAGCTGACCAAATAGACTTTATCTTATCTTAACTATGAATATTCGACCTTAATAGCCTAGTGGTAGAGGCTCAGATCAAGAGGTCCCGGGTTCGATTCCCGGTCTGGTCAGGGTTTTTCGAGGTGTTTTTTCAATTGGAATTTCTAGCCGGGGTGGGCCTGTCTCAGATTGAATGGAAGAGATTGCCTCAGGTAATGAGTTTCGCCGGCTATACCTGTACCTTTGTACAGAGAAGTGTAAAATAAAATAAAAATATTGAATTCTAATTGGTATAATATTTTCCATGTAAACACAAAATAACAAGCCAAAGTAGATATAATATACCTATAGCTATGTTACATTCTTTCAGTTATGCCAACCATCAAGCATTGACAGTTATGTCAAACTCCATAAGGTTTTCTAATTTTCCACACAACTATCAAATTTTTTTTTTGCATTCATAAGAACCATCTCCTGATAGTAACAAACACACCGAAAAAAGAATAAGCGAAATTGGTTCAGCCATCCATGGGTGATGATCAAGAAAAATAAGGATTCATTTTTATATTTATAGATTAATATTCATTTTACAGAGAGACCACAGAGAGTGTTAGGCGAGAATTAGCAGAGCAGGAAGCAGCGTGGCGAGCGAGGAATGCAGCACTAGAGAGGAGAGCTCATGAACAATGGTTGGCTAGAAGAGCAGCTGAAAGACAGGCTGAAGCAGCTGCTTCGGAAGCTCAAACCCTGAGACAAAGATTGGCTGCTCCCTCACCCACTGACAAACCTCAGGGTAAACGTTTTAAATCTTCCGTAGAACTTCTGGAAGAAATTATTCAATATTAATAATGTATCTGCATTAACTTTTGCCTAAACTACAGCAGAGATACTAATAAAAATTCCCTTATTCCACACACTACTAAAAATCAACTATGTTCTGTGTCATAACTATAATGCAAAATATTTTGACAACATGATAGTAAACAACCTCGTCTATTTTCAATATTTGTTGTTGATTCGTATTACTGTATTGGTTTATGTGCATTTCTCTTTTGACACCTCGGACATTATTTATCGATTTTATAAAGTTGTATTACAAAATATGAATATAGCTTAGAAGAATAATTATTGCAATTGCAAGTTTGTTTTTGTGAGTATCACTGATCCAAAAACTGAAAATGTCATAACATTATGTGCATTTATATGGAAAGAAGTTTGAAACTGTGAGTCATGTAATTTATTCTGTGTTTTATTAGTAGCACTTTTCCTTATTCTGAGTGTAATCAATGCATTCAGTTCTATTAGTACTGTCGCAAGATCCTGACAAGCAATTTAAGATACCATATTATACCAAAATATTAGTGATAATTCATGTTATTTTTATAAATTAATTTCAGGCATGATATCCCCACTGAACTCCATTGAAGGCATTGGGGACCTGCCCCTCCTACCTCCACCGCCTCTGCCTTTCCCTCCGTTCCCCCTGGCTGGCCTGCCACCACCACCCTTCTTGCCACCTCCTCTGCCCACTCACAGGCCACCTCCGCTGGGAAGACTGAGCAGTCCACCTCCTCTTCATCCACCTTTGATGAGACACGAAAGATATACGCCCGATTCCAGGTATTTACTTTTTATCCAACATTCCTTTTGAATTTGTTGTGTTTCAAGCTTACACTAGCTAACCACAGAATATTTTTACAGATATAGTCCTAACAGAGAGCGTGACTACAGTCCTGATAGACGATCAACACCGCAAAACAGAGGAAGGTCGCCCTACATGCAGGAAGGTGATCGAAGGAGACAGTATAATAGTAATAGGAGATACGAGGATGATAGGTTAGTTATTTTATATTTTACTTTGATTTGTGTTTTTGTTCTAAAGCCCCTCAAAATGGATGTTTTCCATTTTTGACAGATGTGAAACATAGATAAGTTTTTTTTTTCAATCATTGTTACTTAACTTCATTACTTTAATACACGCAATTTGCTATTATTACATTAAAAACAGCAACACGTGTACCTTGGTGGAAGGATTATGACAAAACGAGATGAATTTGGACCAAGCTTTTAACACTGACTATCAAGTGACGTAATTACTTGGACCACGCCACTCGAATTCCCCCATTAATGATCTGTTTGTAGTGATGGACAAGATGCAATTTTTGAAGTGGTTGGTAGACTAGCGATTACAACGCCGGCTTTCGTACTGCTTCGTGCGGAGATCGTGGGTTCGATCCCAGGTGCCAACCATCTTCCTCTTTCACGACACAAGCTTTAAGTAACTTACTGTAAAAGAGTCAAAGAGTGTATGCACAGATTCTTTTTTGAAAAAAAAAATTGAATTTTGAACACATCTTCCATTTGTATTAAAACAGACTGATTAATTTTTGTGTATATTATATTGACTATTCGTTGGCTCTTCTGAAATTTGGCATTATTGGTGCCAAATGTATGGTCCCATAGCTGAAGACTGTGTATGAGAAGATCCTGGCGTGCAAGTTACTGATAGGCATCCTGGGCTAGTTTTATCTCGAGTATTTTTTGAAATAGTGTTTTAAACTTTTAAAGGACTGTTGAGATATATTGTTTGATTCATGTGTTTAATATCTGCTGATTATAATTCCAGATATTATGAGAGTGGGGAGGACAGACGGTCACATAGAAGATATGATGAAACAGAGACTGATATGAGTCCACCTCCTTCACCACCCCTGAGAAGAGGAGGACATCGTAATCATAAAGGTATTACCCACTTTCATCCCTGTTAAAATGTTCAACTAAGTTACTCTAAACTGAAGCTCTTTCCTATCAAATCTGTTTATTTTTCAGGTATTAGTTCTGGATCTGGTCAATCGTCCGAGTCATTAGAAAGAATAAGCAAACACTCTAATAAATATTAACTGCTAATCTTTTTGTATGCACCCAACAAATCCTATTGCAAAATTAATTAAGTATTTATTACAACTAAAGTTTGTCGCTGTGTACATATGTCTTCCTACAGTCTGCAAACCAAATGTGAAATGAAAATTTTAAATTAGTTTTTTCAGATTTTCGCAAACATACAGTTTTTTTTAACAAATAATAACAATATAATGAAAAGTACAATACATAAACCAGCAAAGTTCTTGTTCAATTTGCTTTGATTTCGTGTCTTTTGTATCACATAAAAAATTATCTCATATCTAAGAACTATAACAATGTCTCCTTGTGACAAATCTCAAGATTCATCAAATGTAATTTATTCATAATTTAAAACTTCTTATTACATTTTTTTTTAGTTTTTTTTTTATGCACTATTGTGGAGAACTTTTACTTAAATATTTTATCTTTATATTATTAAGTAATTGAATCTTAACTAAATGTTAAAGAATTTTTTAATTATTTTGGGTTTACTTTGTGATAGTTATACATAATGAATAAACAAATATAAAATAATGTTAATTGTTTCTATCACTAATATTTTCGTTGAGTATACAATCATACCCATTACATGTTTCAACTTCTCATGAGTAATGATTTTATACTCAACAAAAATATTAGTGATAGAATAAATGCAAAATTAGCGGTTAAATAGAAGAGATTGCTTCGGTTATAATTTCACTATTGCAGGTCACCAGAAACTCACTCTGTATCTTGTTAAATATAACCTGTATGATGTGCATTAAGTATAAATAAATAAATATTATTTTATATTTATTTATTCATAAATGTAAAAGAATCAAAACTATTTTATCTACACATTGATTTTTCTATGGAGAATCGGGTTTAATTTGATGTAACAGAAATTTGTCTTACATCACCAATAATTATTATTATTTATAAAAGTAAGTTTTTAATTACAATGGCAAATAATGTATAAATGTAATGAAATAAATCAAACAACTGATTATTGTTTTACTTAAACTTGAAGTTTTACTCTATCACATCATTACAGGGAGTCCACCTGGGTAATTGTGTTCTTACTTGTATGTAGAATATTCTTTGACTGTTAATATTATTATGCTTAGTTCACACTGAGAACCAAGTGTTAGCAACATGTTGACAGCACAATGTTTCCAACATATTGCTATGATTGATACAACACCACCTATGTAAGAAGACCTTAGCGCTGGCGGCCATTTTTTCCTCTCGCATCACCAGGCCGCCGGCGTGTAGACAGATATCATAGCAAACAGGTAAGGGGACGTTCAAGTATTACGTAACGCAATAGGGAGGGAGGGGGGGTATTCTTGTAAAACGTTACTATTGTATTACTGGCACCGCAACAAAGTTATGTAGTGACTTTCCAGTAATAATTATTATTTATTATTATTAGTAATAATTGTAATTTGAGGCATACATAGTTGTAATAAGTGCGTTAGGCAACGTTTAGAGAATGGGAAGAGGGGTAACAAAGAGCGTTACGATGCATCTCGGGGGGGGGGGGTCAATAATGTAAAAAAAATGCGTTACGTAATACTTGAACAATCCCTGAGCACATACAGATATAGGCAAGCGAATGCTGGGCCTCACGATGTGACGCAGCACTAAGGCCTTCTTATATAGGTGGTGTTCTGATTGATACAAGTCGACAATTGGCAGCCTATATCAAAGAGGTTGGTTAATTATATCCCATTTCACAAACAGGTTACATCGCCCAGTGTGGGCAGTGTTGACATTTTGCATAATTTTTTTTTCTCCTATTGTCCATTGACCCTAAACAGGCACTTAGACTCTGTAGACGCAAATCCCTCCTTTTCTAAGTTCCTACCTATTTCCTAGTTCCTACCTCTGTCCTACGGTGTGTGACCTACATAATATTTATTTGGAATTATTGTCTATTATTAAAATTATTACATGGATTTTTGAAAATGGAACGTTTGTTGTTTTTCATTGTGAAAATTGTTGTTATGTTGTTGTTGGAAAAAGAGTACTGTTGAGTACTGTGTGTTACGTGTTGTGAACAAAATTGTGTTGTTCGGTGAAAAACTATTAATAGAGATTGCAGAAGAAAAATTACAGAACCGGCCGGTCTGAAGACATTCGTTTACCAGCATCCCAGGTAGGTCACACTCATATCCCTCTTCGAAATACAGTTCACACCCATCACCTTTTCTGAGGGCTACCTGCGTTTACATATTTTTGGTCCAATCGAGCCCGGATGCCTTTAGCGCATGTTTTGTAATTTTTTGTGTGAGGAAATTCTGCATTCATTGATAGTTAGGTATTTGTGTTTTATTGTCGTATACATTGGTATACATTTGATTTCGTGTACATTGGTATACATTTGATTTCGTATACATTGGTATACATTTGGTTTCGTATACATTGGTATACATTTGTAGTTGTATAAAGATTGTTAGGTACAATTTGCTAGAAAAAATGGCTTTAGCTTTAAAGGCAAAGTTGAAAACTGTTTTTTCAAAAGTTAAAAACACATACGCGATTAAAGATTTGATAATCAAAGGAGAGAAGGAAAGAATTAGTACATTTATGTCTCGGTGTGAAAGGTTTAATGACTGGTATGTACAGTTAGAAGATTTGAATAATGAATTGATTGAAATTTATGTCTTAGAAAACCAGGAAAAAGAACTAGATGAGTTAAGTTCTTTAGTTGAAGAATTCAATGATATGTTTTTTGAAACGTGTGCTTACAAAAAGCAATTGGATGATGAAATTAAAGTAAAGTGTAAAGTGGAAACAGAAACCAAGCCTGTTCACTCCGTACCAAGATTGCCAATGATTGATATTCCGAGTTTCGATTCGAATATTGATAATTGGAACTCTTTTTACAGTTTATATAAGTCAGTCATACATGATTCTGATGCCTTTAGTGAGGTTGAGAAGTTTCACTATTTGAGGACATACGTGAAAGGCTATGGAGCCACTTTTATTAATTTACCATTGGTCAGTGAGAATTACAGTGTCGCCTGGAACGCATTGTGTAAACATTATCAGAATTCAAGGGTGTTATTTGAACACTATATGAACAAAATAATGAATTGCCATTCAGTGAATAATGAAAATATTGAGCAGTTAAGTGGATTGTACAATGTGTTTCATGATAATATTTTAGCTTTAGAAAATATGGGAATTAAAGATTTATTGAACCAAGTTTGGGGATATATTTTCATAAATAAATTGGATAGTCGTACACGCAGAATAGTGGAAAGTAAAATAGATTTTCAAGAAATTCCATCAATTGATAAAATATTTGATATTATTAAATCACAATTGCAAGTATTGAAATTCTCACAGCCTCAGAGTACACATATTGTTAAAACCGGTTATAGTAAAAATAATAGTAATAAAAATGATAAAAAATTTATTGGAAATATTAGAAAACTAGAGTGCTTTTTCTGTAAAGGTGAACATAAAATTTCAGACATAAGTGGATGAAGGTGTTATGTTACACCAATATGGAACTGAGATATCAGGAGTTAAAGTTTTGAACACATATTGTTCTAGATATTTTTCTATAGCAAAGATATATGTTCCCATAACGCCTTCATCTGTATTTGAAAAATAGCGTTTTTAATGGATGAATGTATTAAAGTCCCTTAACACTTACATCCGCGTTAAATCGTGTTATGGGTGAATTAATATGTAACATAACTCCTTCATCCACTGAGAAAATCGTATTTTAGCACATTTTTGAGCGGTGTGATTATGTTCATGTGAAAGAGCGTTACTTAACACCTTTATTTGTGTAAAAAAGTGGAATTTTGTATTTTTGCGACATAACGCCTTCATCCACTTATCGTCGATGAGACTGCAATACCGCGGAAACGTCACTTGCAACACCGCGTAACTACAAGTTGTCCTAAAATTGAGATTTCACGCGCAGATATCACTCTAGCAAGGGGCTTCCCTAAAAATTGAACGCAATCATTTTTAACCAATCAGAATAGGGATGGGCCAAACTAGTATATAATTGTAACAGGTATAACTCAACCTGTTACCAAGAAGTATCTGTTATTTTAAAATGTTATTTTTTTACCTACTTATATTACCCCCCCCCCCATAAATCAAATCAAACAATTCTTTATAATAATTATGTTATTCGTAGGTATAGATAAAAAGTGTCTAGATAATTTTGTTCAACTCTTCTTGTATAAAAGTGGCTAGATAATTTTGTTTAACTTTACTTCTATCTATGTATTTCATCATAGATAATATAATATATACTATTAATAATTAACTCAATATTTTTACAATGTATGGTAAAAAATACACTGATGATAAGGGCGAAATGAACATAATTATTGTAAATAAATAATACCGTCATTTTATTGTTCTTTTTAGCTTTTTTTCCCGTCATATCTACCCATATATTTTTAGCATGACAACACTGCTTAAAAGCATGACCGCACTAAAAAATGACAAGACCCAGCTATGATAGCGCTTCGTGTAGAAGTTACGAACTAAAGCTACACACTACTACTACCATATTTCATCATATAAATAAAATGTACTTAAGTAAAGTAGGTATATCGAATGAATACCGCGTACACGGCTTCAATGTAGAAAAAATCTTGAAAGCAATAATACCACTTAAACAAAGGGGCCATTAGTAATGTATGGGACATACTTTAGTAGTATATTATTGTTTAATACCTTTTTTTAAATGGGCCTATCTAACTTTACTTTTTAGTGATTTTATTTCGGTTGAAACAGGTAAAATTTTAACAGTTAAGGACGATAACAGGATAACAGCATTGAGAATTGTACTGGGTAACAAGTACTGTAACAGTTAGTGGATATCTGTTATCGATGGCGGTCTAGTAACATTATCTTTAACAGATAAAATTTTAACAGGTATCGGAGAATGCAATAACAGTTACGTAAACTAGTATATGCTAAACCGATATTTGGTAACTGTTAAATATTTACCTACACAACACTAAATCAGAAACGTGAATATTCTTTATGGTGCAATTACGCGGTATTGCTTCGATATACTTCTGATCGCCATAACACATTGTTACGCGGTATTGCTTTTATATTTCATGTATGGTGATTATCGGTGATATTCATATTTATGTGGTTTTAGAAATTCGTTCTTATTGATATTTTGTTAAATTCCTTTGTTAATTATTTTTTTAAGATAGGGGATGCTAATAATATTCTTGTTGAAGATCGTGACGAGGAAAATGAGGTTGTAATAGTTAAGCAGCTACAACTGAAGGGGATGGTGGAGAACCAAAACAAATTGCCTTATTATTTGGAAAAGTTAGCACTGGATGATGTTAAAAATATTTTTATCGAAGATAGTAATATAGACGAATCTTTGACAGAACCGTGTGAATCAAGCTGTAATGCAGGTGTTTTATCTGACGACACTGTCACTGATTCCAAGTCCCATCTATGCATACCTAAAGGTTTTCGTGTACGTGCTTTGATAATACAATATCCGGAAATAAAGGATAGATCTTCGCGTACTGGAGTATAATCCAAACGGTATTATACAACGCAAGACAAAATTTCATGATCAATTTAGTGATTTATCTAGAAAGCCAAAAATCATGCCAACGTTAGAAATTCTGAAACAACTTCACCCAAGAAGGACTGAAGATATTCAAAACTGAATACGATCATCTCCAGGAACTAGTATGTGATCCCTCCTGAATATCATGACTTACGATAATTTACCGCATTAAACTGAAAATATTGAGAGCTTCAATAACTCAAATAGCCGTACTCGCCATTTTAAATGCATGCCCCTCTTTTTATTATTTTAATATTCTGTTTAACCTTATGAATGCTATAACTTAATTTACTCAATTTAAATCTTGGAAGTCGGAACTAATCATACCATTCATCACCATTTCTAATAACACGTACTTCCCATTTTTTTTAATATTGTACCTATTATTTTCAATATGTACCTGTTTCACTATATTAAAAAAATGTCTACATTGGATAATATTACTAACCCATTTTTTTATTTTCCACTTGAATATTGTTGAATAAAATATTTTTACATGCTTAATCATAAATTTGTCATATTTAATATAAAAAAAAATATTAAAATTGTTTTGTATGTACCTACCTTAAGTTTTAATTTATCGCAATGGACAGTTCTTGTTGCCTTCCTATGTAACTAAGTGGGGTCGTAAAGGGAGAATTATTTTACATATCACTGGGGAGAATGTATTGTATACCTATATCTTATAATTAAATAAAAAAATATTATATCTGAAAATTCTCTATTTCTACGAAACGCTCACATTACGAAGAAGCTTAGTGCTTAAATCCGCTTATCTTCTCATTTTGTCGCACTTTTGGAAATTGCAATTTCGCATAAGTGTCATAAAATACGTAGTTATGAATTTATAACATTGAATTCATAACAGTATTGTAAGACAAGTCCATACAAACTTATGTTTGTAAATTTGAACCTTATAGCTAAGGCGGTTATGGCATGAAATAGTTTTTTGTGTTTCCTGTAAAATTTGATACTTGGTAGTTACGCGGTTTCGCAAATGACGTTTCCGCGGTATTGCAGTCTCATCGACGTTATGTCTTCAATTCATAGTTGTGAAGAATTTATTAAGAAAGATGTGTCTGAAAGAAAGTCGTTTGTTTCTAAATTGAAGTTATGTTTTTCGTGCTTAGGTACACACATGATTAAAGATTGTAAGTTTTTAAAGAAATGTCCACATTGTGATAGTCATCATAACGTTTTGTTGCATGTCAATAGTTCGCCTATTGTAGGGGTGTGTCACAATAAAATTGAACAGAGAGGTCAAGTTTTGTTGGGAACAGTTGTTGGTTTTGTATTGGGAAGTGATGGAAGATTTTTCAAAGCCAGATGTTTAGTTGACTCTGGGAGTCAAGTGACATTGATGTCTCATACATTTTGTAAAAAAGCTAATTTCAGAATTAAGAATACGTGCATGAAGTTGACAACGTTGTCAGATTCAGATATGCATATAAATGGTTCTGTTGAATGTGGATTGTTTGATAGTAAATATGATAAATCTGTGTTTATTAAAAGTGTTGTTGTGAATTCTTTGCCATCTCAGCTGCCGCGAGGGCGCTTGTCTCAGAAAATAAGATCATTGACGTCACATCTGCAATTGGCAGATGATGAGTTTTGGAAACCTGGTGGCATAGATATTCTGTTAGGTGCAGATGTATATGGACATCTGTTTACTGGTAATTGTAAAAAATTGTCAGATGAATTATTTGCATTTGAAACTGTTTTTGGTTGGACTATACTTGGAAAAGATTTTGTAGAGAATAATGATTCCTTGTTGTCGTGTTATGTTTCATGTGATGAATTAAATGATACTCTGAAACGCTTTTGGGAAATAGAAGAAGTCAAATGTGATTCTCCGTGTAAGGTTATGTCATCTTCTGATGAAGAATGCGAACTTATGTTTGCAGATATGCATTATCGCAATGAACATGATCGATATGTTGTACCTTTATTAGTGAAACAGAGCGAAATAGTATCATGCAAAGGCTCATTCGGATTTGCTTTGAAGCGTTTGTGTAATATGGAGCGTAAGTTTATACGCAATGAGGACTTGCACATTGAATATGCCAAGTTTATGAGGGAGTATGTAGAATTGGGTCATATGAAAGAAGTTACATTGCAAAGTGATATTGATGTTAACTACATACCTCATCATTGGGTGCTAAAACCTGAAAGTCCTACCACTAAGCTACGTGTGGTGTTTGATGGGAGTTCTTCTTGTGGTGGTAGTAAATCGCTGAATGAAGTGTTGCATGTGGGCCCTAAGCTTCAAAGGGATATAGATGATTTGTTGTTGAAATTTAGAATCTATCATGTTGCATTTACATCTGACATTACTAAAATGTATTGCCAAATATTGATTAGAGAGGAAGATAGGAAATATCAACACATATTGTGGAGGAATAGCCTATCAGATCCTATTAAAGAGTATGAATTGTTAACGGTGACATATGGTTTGGCTAGTTCTCCGTTTAATGCCATTAGGACATTAAATCAGTTGGCTGAGGATGGATGTGGTAATTATCCTTTGGCAGCAAAGATGTTGAAAGATCATTGTTATGTAGATGATATTATTTGTGGGGCACATAATTTTGAGGATGCAATAAACATTCGAAATCAGTTAATTGCATTGTTAAATACGGCTGGTTTGCAGTTGGCAAAATGGGCCAGTAATTGTCAAGCTTTTGTGTCAGATATAGATTCGGTTGGTTTTGATGATGAATGTAGCAAAGTGTTGGGTATTAAATGGAACCCGTGCACTGATTTATTTATGTATAGTGTGAAGTATGGAAATGTTCCATGCACAAAGCGAGGTATATTGTCTTTTACAGCTGGTATTTTTGATCCTCTGGGTTGGGCTTGTCCATTTACTTTCTTACTTAAGTGTATAATGCAATCATTATGGAAAATGAAATTAGATTGGGATACTATGATTCCGGGACATATGTTGGTAGAGTGGAATAAAATTAGAGAACAATTATGTTTATTAGAAAACTTTTCAGTTAATAGATATTTGGGTACGACACAAAATAGTTCATGCTACCTTGTAGGATTCTCAGATGCTTCTGAGAAAGGCTATGCAGCAGTTTGTTATTTGGTTACATGTAAAAAGGTTTCTTTGGTGGCATCCAAGTCAAAAGTGTCTCCACTTAAGGTACATACGATTCCTCGGTTGGAATTAATGGGAGCACATTTGCTGTCAAAATTACTTAAATTCGTTTTGCATGCACTTAATGAGTTGATTGACATTAAGGGAGTTATAATGTTTACGGATTCAACTATTGTATTGTCATGGCTTAAGACTCTAACTTATCGTTTAAAAATATTTGTTGCTAACAGAGTTCAAAAAATACTGGAAAATGTCCCAAATGCTTCTTGGTATCATGTCAGATCCGAAATGAATCCCGCGGATTGTGCGAGTCGAGGACTTTATCCTGAAGAATTGATAAATCACCCGTTGTGGCTTAGTGGGCTTGATTGGTTAGCTAATGATGTTGATAGTTGGCCTTTGAATGATGTTTCTGTTTTACAGACAGAAAAATCACCAGAATGTAAAATAGTTAATAATGATGTGGTTAGTTGTTCATTGTTGCAGGATAGTGATGAAAGCAAATTGAGTTTGTTTAAAATTTCAAATAAATATAATAAGTTGATTCGTATAGTTGCGTGGATATTGAGATTTAAAACAAATAGTTTAGTAAGTGTGGGTAATCGTAAAATGGGTTTGTTAGATTCTAATGAATTGGATAATAGTTTACAACTGATTATCAAGTATGCTCAAAATTTATATTTTGGAAATGAGATTCACATGTTGAAGAATGAGAGCAAGTGTGATAATGTCCAATTACAAAAATTAAACTGTTTTATTGATGGCCGTGGTATTCTCAGGGTGGGCGGCAGAAACTGGGTAGAGTCGTAGAACTCATATCAGGAAGGATGGAACGGTACGAGTTGTTAGGGTGAAAGCTAGTGAGGGAATTTCTACACGCCCTATTGTTAAGATCTGCCCTCTGGATATATTATAAGTTTGATATTTTTAATTGTTTTAGTTTTATGTCAATTTTCATCCCTTTTTTTTAAGTTTGAGATGTGGTTAGTATACCACAAGAATTTGTTGTTTAAGATTTTTTAGTTATGGTCTTTAGGGAGAGACAAGTTTTAGTTTATATTTTATAGCTATAATAGATGTATACGTATGTGTATATAGTTTGATTAAAAGGTATTATAAGGGTATGATTGCTTTGGTTTTTTTTTTGGTCTGGGTAGTTTGTAGGAATGTGTGGGAATTATGTGGAATGGGTGAAGGATGGTTGTTTTTGGTAATGATGAGTATGAGTGATTGACTGTGCAATCTTTCATGCTCTCCTGATGGTTTACTACTTCGTACTTGATTGTCAGTGAATGCAGAGCTTCATAACTTCATATCATCAAATTTTAACTAAAATTTGGGTGGGCGGTATGTAGACGCAAATCCCTCCTTTTCTAAGTTCCTACCTATTTCCTAGTTCCTACCTCTGTCCTACGGTGTGTGACCTACATAATATTTATTTGGAATTATTGTCTATTATTAAAATTATTACATGGATTTTTGAAAATGGAACGTTTGTTGTTTTTCATTGTGAAAATTGTTGTTGTCATGTTGTTGTTGGAAAAAGAGTACTGTTGAGTACTGTGTGTTACGTGTTGTGAACAAAATTGTGTTGTTCGGTGAAAAACTATTAATAGAGATTGCAGAAGAAAAATTACAGAACCGGCCGGTCTGAAGACATTCGTTTACCAGCATCCCAGGTAGGTCACACTCATATCCCTCTTCGAAATACAGTTCACACCCATCACCTTTTCTGAGGGCTACCTGCGTTTACAGACTCTTTAAAATTATATGTTTCAAGCTCATAAAAGAAACAAATTATCAACATTCACAGATGATTGCAAATCATCATTAAAAATTAGAATTTATAGATAAACACTGGCTGGGTGTAAAGGGTCCAATCCAGCGTGTTGTCAAGATTCACAATAATATTGTAATATGCTCGCATATAATAAAAAAAATTCTAAGTATTGTAAAAGTACATTAACAATTTTACCTACCTTTATTCATTTATCATTTCGTCAACAGAATAAAATGCTTCATCAATCAAATACGATTTCATCTCTCTTCGGAAATGCATTTTATTTAAGCTTTTTACGCGATCAGGTAGCTTATTATATAAGCGTACGCTAAGGCATAGGAAACTTATCAAATTCGGCAAGTCTATGTTCCACTGGCCTGATTTTGTTACCTTGTCGTGTATTGTAATTATGAATATCATTAAGTAATTGAAGGAGTATTACCTATGTTTTTTTGGGCATAGAGAAGACATTCAAAAATATATAAGCCAGCCATTGTTAGGACGTTTTGTTCCTTGAATGCGGTTTTGCATGATTCACATGGTCTCATATTGCCCGAAATGCGGAAGGTTTGAATTTTATTAGTGCATGTTATAACCCGCCTACTTAGTTTTTATTTGGTTGTTTTGACATGTATTCAAGTTTTATTCATCTAATTTCCTTATGCCCGAAATGGAATGACCATATTAATTTAATATTATTTCAAACATCGCCTTAGTCCTTTTTAAAAAAATTCCCTGTGCCAATATCTTGCAGAGTCACTAAAAAACGAGTGCTATGCTAAAAAAATATCATCTTTATATTTTTTTGCAAACCAGCAACTATAATAACAAAAGCAGCACAGACACCATCAGCTTACATATCCATTTTCAACACCAAACTGGTGTGGACGCACATCACTGGCACCATGTATCCAGATACAATTGGAGCAACTGTATCTAATGCCAAAAATTTATTGTCACCATGTTGATCAGTGTGTCACAACCGTAGCGAGAACAAGCAACTGGTTGCGTATGCCCCAGGCGCCAGATATAGGGATTGCCAAAAACAGGGTAAGTTTTATAAATAACTTAGGTGATGATGCTGAGATCAGAAGTTAACTATTTTCTCATCAAACATCATGAAAGTGCAACTATGTTGTTGAAACATTTATATGGGGTTGGACTGAAATATTGAAGAATATCATTTTGAAACAATTTAATTTATTAAGACAATGATTCATTATACATAATAATTTATCCATACAATGACTAAGGATTAACATCTAAACTAATTGAATCATATTGTCGGTGTATAAGTAGTGTAAGTTAAGATTACCTACTATTTTGATACAATACTTACATTACAAATAAATATTACGGTTGAATAAATTTCATAATAAGTCTTAAATAATTGAACATGGATGAGAATAACTAAATCTTCTGTTGAACTATTTATATAAAAATCTATGGTAGGATAAGGTCATGCTCCTGTACCATAGATAAGATTGTGACTAATTAGAAAACCGTTGATTTTGCCGGCTGAGCATGAATCACATAATTTATAAAATTTCTAACCAATTTGATACTGCTTATGTTTTGTACTACTGTATTAAATACGATTATGGTCTTTCTTGTCAGGCCAATAGATGTACGCTGACTGACCACCGTATTGATAACATGACCAAAATTAACTTTTTAAAGACAATAAATGTTTTAGAATTATAATAAAATAAATAAAAATATATGAAATTTTAATAAAAAAGATCACAGAAATATAATCAGAATTTACTGGCAAATTTTAGAATTTAGTAAAATTTGTTTTTAATAGGTACATTATTAAAACATTTTTGGAATGCCAATAAATCAGGAAATTAATATAAAATAATACCATTCGATAAAATTACAACTAATAAAACCTTAAAAGCTAATAAAATAATGGCTGCAAAATTAATATGGCTTTTTGTTTTAATTCATAGATTTTTGGAATTGTTTGTCTCATAAAACTTTTTCAATTACATAAACTTCAATTATTATTGTATGCAGAAATCGTAGTCAGAAATAAATTTGTCTACTTAAACTACTGGAAAAATATATTTTTAGTTGTCACCGGTTTCATTGCTAATAATAATTAAAAAAACATAAATAGGTACCTACATAGTATACTTAAAACCTTGTGCACAGAATGCGATTACAATTTTTATTGTGAAAATTATGACTAGTAACTACAAAGAAAATTAGTTCATTTTATAATATTGCACTCTACAATAATAATTAACATTGCATTAATTTTTTTAAAAAAGGTCATAAATTAATAACTTGAAAAATATCCAAAAAATCTTGTATAATTTGAAAAATATAAAAAAAACTTGAATTCAAAATGTACACTTACCTAATAAAAGAAAAAACATTAAATGCATATTTTTCATCACATATGTGGGAAGTATTTTGATAGCTTGCAACAGATCTAATACATTAACTTTCTCTAATTTTTACATTTCTGCATATACTTTGACTAATTTTTTAACTTACTGCCTGTACCCACTTGTCGTGTCGAGTCCAATTTTTACTGGGGTAATCTGATGGAAGAACATTTTGTAAGGAGCTGTTCACACTTACCCGTACCAATTGTCACCCAAATAAAAATCGGACTGATACATGACAAGTGGAAACAGGCACATGGTTGTTTACAAATTGAACGCTAAAGGGTGACATAAATTTGCTACAGCTCGCTTCTGGTTTTAAATTTTCATTTTTAACAAACAAACACATACAATACACACTACAAAAAACTTATTTTAGGTAGGTACAGTTTTTTTGCTAATTCTTACTTTAAAAAACAAGTGATATTTACAGTGAAAAATATTGTCCGTCCTGCCAAATTGACCATTATAAAAATATTCTTAATTGAAACAGAAATCAATATATGAAGATAAAAACTGAGATTTTAATGACATATTTCAAGAAACCGTATTGTCCAAACCAGTAACAAATGAATTGCAGACCTCTTGGAAAATTCAGTCCATTTAGAGGTGAACATTTCTTAATCAAATGCTACTTTTTGCTTTGGAAAAACTATTGCGCCTATTGGCAAAGGCTCTGACTTCAGATCAAGAGGTCTCGGGTTCAATTCCCGGTCGGGTCAGAAATTTTCAGTGTTTTTTACATGAAATTTCTACTTAGGGTTGGAATCCTGTCCCAGATTGAACAGGACCAGTTGACTGGTAGAGATGCTTTAAGCATTATGTTCCAACAGCTATACTGACACCTTTCTATAGAAGAGTGTTATTTATTTTTGGTTAAAAAGTAAGGATGCAAAAAAACCAACTGAAAATAGTAAAATCATAATAAATTTGCATGACGAGACAAGTTGATCTAATAATTGTGATGTGGGTAGCAGTCGCTCACCAAATGTTACCATTTTTTTTTTAAATTGCCTATTTATTTTTTGGAATAAAATTAGAATTACTTGGTAATATGAGAAAAATAATTCAAAAATAAAAAGTAAGTATACCTACATGTTATATTGGCAAAATATGATTTACGTATAACTTATTATGTGCAATTTGCAAGTTTGAGATCCACAGCAAGCTATGCATTTCATTATGACAAAAAGGGCCAGCAAGTGCATAAATATTATTTCAAACTATTGGTTTATACAGTTTTTATTTTACAAAAGGTTTCACAACAGATGAGCATAATTATTACATTCTTGAAGGATATAATTTTTTGATTAGTAGGTAGGTAGGTAGGGACTTGCATCAAAGTTTTTATTGAATAATCATTATCACAATTTCAATTTAAATACTGATAAAAAAAAAACTCACCAGTTCTCCAACTGTTTTTGTATAAATGCCAAAAATATAATGTAAAAAAATTGTTTGAAATATTTCATTTACGTAAAAAACTTATTCATTAGATTGATCAAACGAATTACATAGTAATCAGATCTATTGTTATTTGATATGTTAATAAATAAATAGTAAAATAAATTAATTATGTTTGATGTAAAGGGAGATTTGATTTTTATCTTGATAAATTAAATATTATAAAATAAGAAAAGATTGTTATAGTCGAAACATGAAAATCATAAACAATGGATTGGCTCTTAGAGCCTCCATTATTAGTCATCTCCAAAATAAATCATTTTTCAATTAATAGGAATAAAATAAGAAATATTTAATAAATGTAATCACTATAACATAAATTATTATTAATGAATAAAAATTTGTCAAACATATACATAGGTAGGTACATGATTAGGTATATATTATTATCTTGCATAAAAATAATTATGAACAATCTTAAATTATTACTCAAAATGAATTAGGTATAAATAAATAAATTTTATTAAAAGTAAAACAAAATATAAAAATCAGTAAGTATATAATTCTAAATAAAATGAAATTTGTTTTCTTTGGATAATTAGATTTTCATGCGAAATGGACAAGGGTATCCGCAGGGCTTGAGTATATTTTTAATGGATAAGTATTCCAACTTTATGTTGCATCTTCAAACACTACATAATAATAGGTATTATGTGCATTTAACAAACTTTTAAATTTCAGCAATATTGTTTCTGTGAAAATAATACTTATAAAATAATAAATAGATACTTACAGGTTTACTGGTTCAAATTGGACATTTTTACAAAGCAAATTGGATACATTTTTGGGTTAGTACAAGAGTTAAAATTTTGAAAAATATATTGATTAGTATTTGATATACCTTCACTCTTACAAAGATGTTGGAATGACATGTGGAATTTATTGCTTGAGTAAATTTTTTTCTGGTCATCCGGTCCCATCCATTCCATTACGGACTAATTCAAAGAAATTTCAAATAGACGGAAAATTTTTGATCTGATCGGGAATCAAACCTGGGATATTTCTGTGTATTACACCCTAGAAAACCAGACTTTCCTGGTCGGTAGGCACCTATATGTATTTTACTTTTTCATTAAAAAAAAAAAAACAATATTACCTCCGATTTGTTATGTAAAAGTCCAATTTGATTTGAAAAATATATAATTTGAAGTACAAAACCTGTAAGTATAAATACGTACATGATTTTGTGTTGTTGATATCATACAAGGAAATACGTATATATCAGGAGGATGTGTCAATATGTTCTAGGGATTTCCCTGCTGTTGCAGGGCTAACATAACATTTTTGGGCATTTGCTTATATAAATGTATTACTCTTATTACTACCTATTATTTTGCTGCCTATTCTTACCCAAGATTGCAAATTTATATTTTATTTTTTGCTATTCGTGGAACTGCATACTTTTTTCAACTTATTCGTAATGTCTACATTTTATACAAGTAATATGATTCTTAATTTGTTTGAACTAGGTATATAATATATACTTACATACATTATTCAATAGCTCTATTAACATTTAGAAGCAATTTATATTATTTGTTCAGAGCACTTTCCAATGCTGAATGAAATTCATTCATATGCATATTAATAAAGTTACAATACCACCCATATGCACAGTTGTAACTTTATCTACAAATAAAATACCTCAAAATATGACAATACATCTCAGTTAAGAACCCTTTTCTTGCAAACAAGGCATTTGCGTGAAAGTTACTCTGCATATTGGTGTATTGTGTAATAAATCATATCATCAACAAAATAATAATATATAAGAAAGGGAATTCAACATTTACCTATAATTGTTCATTTGCATCGTATGTAATAATTATCTGTACCATTTTCGTCTTGGAATTGTAAAGGTGTCTCATGGTTTAAAAAACTCAATTGTATGTCAATTTCATGATTTTAAGAGGTTAATCCATAATATGTCATTTTGAGAGCTAAATTTATTTTACATATCAAAAATCTCTACTTGTTTTATACACATTAATTTCAATATTATACATATTTCGTAGCAATCAGCTCTCTATAAAATCTTAGTATGTTCTGAAGCAAATTTGTCTATCTAATCAGCGTATATCAAAAAAATAATTGATGAAATGTACAGCTATGTAGAAAAAGTTATATAAGTGGAATTATAAAATTTGTGAAATATCAACAATAATGCCACTGAAAAATGTTAACATATTAATAGAGTATGAAGTTGTTTTCACACTGATACGTACGTATATTTAAAATTATACAAAAATACTAAGTAATTGATTTTTAATTGTATTTATTGATTTTTCACACATCAGACTTCTGTATTTCCGCATGACATGCTTGACATACTCTGACAGGTCTAAGGATTCTCAATCTCGCCACAGCCGCTTCGTATCGGGAACATCTTCCACAGAAGACCTTGCCGCAACTCCTACAGTGGTGGCGTCTCTCGTACAACGTGAACCGTGTCCCGCAAGCGGTGCAAGTTGCTGCTCCGGAATCTCTGACCCAATGATCTCCACCCCGACCACCAGCATCACCCACTAACCATCTGAAGATCTGTTCAATATAAAATTTATGTAAACAACTATAACAAACCACAAGCTTATTTCTAGAAAAACAAATGCTCACCCTTCCTCTGGCATCTCCTACTGCAACACCCCGACCATCTTTGGATGCTGTCACACAGGTGACTGAAGCTGGACTAGTATTGTCTTTCCTATCATAGGCTGTGTGCATCGTCAACTTGCTTCGAAAAACTAATTGCCTTTGCCATTTCAAACCTACATTTAGAACAAATAATAATTAATTGTAAAATTCAAATTAGGTATCTAATGTTACATATTACTAAGATGTTAAGATCTCTCTCCTACCTTCTCTAAGAAGTTGTTGCGGATTCAAAATTTTACGTTTCGTTCCTGTATCGTCTATTTGTGTCACACTGTTAGTTGGTGGAATAACCACAAATGACTCAGTCAAACTTGTATCAGACTTGCTAGTCCTCAAGCCTCCACCCAATTGAGAATAGGAACAATCGTCCTGAGACAGTCCCGTAAAGTCCGACTGAATACCCGAACTCGGCAAAGGACTTTCAGACGAGGTTGGCAGTCCTCCGGAATCTGTTGAGTCCTCCATACTTCCTCCTTCACTCTTCCGGAACAATGGGTTTCCTTTAGATTTTCTCCTAAGAACAACAGGAGATTGTTTAGCCTCTTCATATTTGATATCAGGTGTGTTGAGTCTCTCATCATCATAGCTTTGATTTGAAATACTCCGGTCCCAATTTCTCTTATAAATCTCATCTCGTTCCCGTGATCCCTCGTCTAGTGAGGTTTTATAAGAAGTATGAGGTTCGTTTGATGGCATTTCAGAGTTTTTCAAATTTGATACATTATCCTCATTATCACTACAGGTTTCTTTTTCTTCCTGTTTTTGAGAATTTTCCTTGGCACTGGCAGTATCTGCTGCCTCGGACAGAGAGCTCTCTGATCCTGACTTCATCAATATACCTGAATAATTGAAAGAATTAAATATATTTTAAAATTAAAACTTACAAAGGAGATATGGTTAAAGGTTTTGTACCAACCATTTTCATCATTAGACGTGATGCTCATTTGTTTCACCATCTCCTCAACTCTCTTCTTCGCGATACATGTTTCAGCATTTTCTTTAGAGTCAACTTCAGCTATGCTGCTATCAACCAGTGTTTTCTTATCTAAGTTTTTCTTCCCCTTAAAAAGCAGAGCTGTGCTGGCATTAGTGTCGGCCTCTTCTCCAGCTGGTACTTGCACGTAATCAATTGACCACATCTGTTGGGGAAACGCATTATTTTAGTAAGTAAGATGACTATACTTGTGAAATGACTATTCAAATGAGAAAGCTACAATCGAGTACAAAATATATATAAAAATTCTTACTCGGACAACTCCATCAGTAGAACCTGTTATGATGACATTCAGAGGATCCCATTCCCTGGTCTGGGAAAAGGCTACACAGAGTATTTGTTGCATCCTGTCTGCTCTTCCTACGCAAGTATCAACACTTCCTAGAACATCGCCATTTATAGACCATACATGAAGCCATGTACCACAGCACGTAGCTATGTCTCCCTAAAAATTTAACGCAAATAGATTTAACATCAACAATCAGGTTGCAATTCTAGAATTTACTGTATTATACTTTGATGATACTTATTTTGATGTTGTAAATTATTTTGGATTAAGTATTTAGGGAAAATGAAAAATCTGGAAGCTGGTATGAATGCTGTAGAAATGAGATCTTTACGCAGGATATGCGGAAAAAGACTGATTGATAAGGTGAGGAATGATTATATTAGAAAGGAATGTGAAGTGAATGTTAGCATAGTGGCTGTGATGAGAGTGAATAGATTTAGGTTGTTTGGGCATGTTGAGAGGATTACAAAAAGAATCTATAAATGAAAGAATGGGTGCAGAGACATGGATGACCTAGAATGACGTGGATTGATCAGGTGATGTCTTAAGGAGGCCATGAGTCATGAGCATGAGGAATAGGAGACCAAATGTGTGCAATGTTATATATAAAGAATGCAGCCAAACAGGTTTGTTAGGATAGAAAAAATAGTAAAAAAAAAAAAAAAAAACTAAATAAGTCAGCAATGTATAAATAAATCACCTGTATGGCGAAAAGTGATAGCACTAAGAAAGTTTTCAAAACAGAACGAAAATTTAGAATGCAGATAACTTCTTTTCAGATTGAGTAGGTAATAACTACGGTAACCAACGTAATAACTTACAGTGAGATCATTCACAGTCACCGCGGTTATAGGTCCCGTGTGTCCTGTAAGTTGGCGCACATAAATACATCTGGAGAGATCCCACACAATGGCTGTTCCGTCCTTACTACCACTGACCACAACATTGTACGCTGGACTAGCTGACAGACACGTCACTGCCTCTGTGTGCCCGTACAGATTGTGTTTCACAAAGAGTTGCTTTTTATTTGCATCATATTGCCACACTGTCAAAACCTGCATCAATCAACAGCAATGAAACAGACATTCATTAAACAAGAATAAGACAGCAAAATTTAAAAGAAGCCTTACCGTACTGGTTCCAGCAGTAACTATTGTTTTGGCAGAAGGCACAACGCAACAAAGAATCTCTCCGTACACCTGGGCAACATTCTCACTCACAAACACAGTTTTGTCATTATCGTAATTCCCTATCCTAAGGGAATGATCTGCAAATCCCCAAGCCACATATTTATTGTACGTTGGTGGCATCAGGACTTTGTTCTGTTCCACGGCCAGGATTGTCTTATCTGTGTAGAGTATTTGGCCAACTGGACCTTTCACTTCTATAATAATAACAATAACATATACAATTTATTTAACATAAAACAAATGAGAACACAAAATAATACAACATCACACTTCTAAGCTATGCATTACCTTTAACAGGCTGTAGAGTTGGTTTCAAATTTTCCAAGTTATGGAAAAACAACTTTTCCGGGGGTGTCAGACCTGGCGAAGGATTGATGATATTGGGATCTAATATAGTTGAACTTCTTTGCGACATCTTTTTACTTGGATGCGCTTTTTTAAACAGCTGCTTAGGAATTTGTCCAAAATTGTTGATAAAACCGATTGTTGCATTCTTCTTTAAAGGATCATCAATACTAAAATAATAAAATTATACATCATTTTCTACGTCCCATTTTAAGACAGATTTCAGTTGATAAATAATAATAAAAGCAATGTGTGGCTATTTTCTATAGAAACTTTTTAATAAATATCAAACAGGTACAACTTACTTATATATATCAACATTTCCTTCATAAAACAAATGATGAAAAACGTTGAGTGCATCAACAGCAGGTTGGCCCTGTTGTTTGTATCCAAATATAAGATCGATCCAGTGGTGTAAGTGATGGGATACATAATCACTCTCCAAAGCTTCTCGGTGCATTCTTATGAATTCTCGTGGATCATTCTTTGCCCATGGAGGTAGGACGATATCTCCTAATGCCACACCCGATTGCTTACAACCTACAGAAATACAATTTCCACTCATTTACTCATTGATGAATTTACCATAAAATTCCTATCACAATATCAAGTGATAGCTAGCAGTTTTTTTTGAAATCTTTATTTTTAGATTTCTTTAGTTAATTTCTATTCCCAATCCAACCAAAAATAAAATAATTGCTCTTAAGTGTTTATTTAAGGTGGTGGATGTTAAGTTGCACTTGGTATAAACCAGCATGTCTTTTTGAACATTATATCCATCCATGGTAATTTGGAAAGACATTTATGATAATGCCAGTTTGACAGAATATGTATGTAGTTCAACAATGTAGGCACTATCAACTGTCAAAATTTGAATACTGAATAACTGAATATTTTATTAACCCATTCCCATCAGAATCGGTGTCATGCGCCGACGCAAAAAAAATGTACATTGACATCAGAATCGGTGTGACGCACCGACGCGTCATATGTACTTTTGAATTCAAATATTTGTCACCCATGGTGACATCTATGAAGACTTTTAAGTACTAATGTTAAAATAACGTTTGGAACTTCTCTATGCTTTCGTTTAAATCTAATACATAGAAGAAATAGTTAACAGAATTTTCGTTGAAAATGACGCACTCGAATTACGCGCGAATGTCAGCCATTTTGGTTTCTGACGAATAGCTGAGCGGTTGATCGTGTGTTTTTTTGCGGTAATTTTTATTTTTCAATCGAAATTTTTTTCAAAATGCGTTTGAGGGCTACTCCTCTCCGTGTTGTACCAAAACAATTTGCACATTTCCCTGATTACATTCCACCTAATCCTGGAAAGGATAAGCCTCAAAAGTGATGTGGCATGTAGTCAGAGAAAAGTGAAATCGGAAACCAGCTATCAATGCAAAGTTGCTCTACATGTTCCGAAGTGCTTCATCGACTATCATACAAAGATAAATTTGTAAATAAATGTATATAGAATAATTTTTATTTTTTTGTTTTTAAGTATATTTTTAAAGATTTTGTAAAATATTTGTAAATAAATTTTGTATTGTTTTAAGTAAGACCATAAAAAATTTACTTATATTTATTATTTCCCAATTAAAAAATGGAATAGAACCTTCTTCATAATAAAGAATGAATTTCTTTCTATCTATGCCAAAAAATTTGAAGAATATATCATGAAAAATAACAAAATGAGAGCAATCTAAAGGTTAGAAGAATTTTTAATATTTTTTCTTAAGAAATTAATTATGACTACCAGCGCCATCTGTGTGAAACCATATTATGATCGGAATGGGTTAAGAAAAAAATAAAAATTAGAACTTGTTCAATATGGATACCTAGATCAAAATTGTTGGAGTTCATCAAAAACTCTGGTAAGTAAAAGAATTCTGGAATTAATTCTTTAACATCAGCCATATTATGCTTTGATGCGGATCTCCAGGCCTCTTTGACTGAGTTAAACATTCTATCGGCTAAGTCAAAGTGACCTCCTTGCAGACGCAGAAAATGTTGTGTAAAGGGCTCCATTCTGACAAGATACGAACAAACGATCATGGCAGATGAATAATGTGTGCCGTAGTGGTAAGGCGGCGTTTCTCCATGAGGGTCATCCCACTCCTGAAATAAGTTTAGACAATATCAATGTAATCAACCATTGAATTTTATATAGGGTTACTGAATCCTCTAAGTGTTAACCTTGAATCTCTTCCTGAACTGCTCTAAGCGATCCGGACTTTGTGCACCCATCGGTTTAGAAAAGTCTCTAAAAGTTCTCGAATTAGACAAATCCAATTCATGAGAATCATAATCCGCTAAAATCCACGGGAAAACTGGATATTGCATCAAATCATTGTACGAACGACCAGCCAATGTATTCAAATGCATTAGATACTGGAAATTAGAAATTTCCCCTCTCTGAAAATAAATAAAAGTCTTGAATCATAGCGACACAAAACAATAAAACTATTCCAGAAATTTCTTATGAATCCTTTTTTTAAATGAATCTGGGCTCACCAAAAGTGAACACAAATACACTTTTGAAATCTTCCACAAAAAGCAAAGCGTGTGCTGTGGAAGAAGAAGATGACCTTCAGAACAGTCAGACTGAACCACTAAGCTACCAACCACTAGTAGTTGAGTGAAACCTACCACCCATCTTTGTGTGACAGAGGTATCTCCAATAAGAGTAGCCAAAAGTCCCTGGGGTTGCTCAACAGCCACTCCTCGTTTCTGTCCAGCAACTGAACCTGCAGCGCTGTCTGATATTCCAGTAGCAAGGGTCATAAAACGTTGGTACACTTTATTCCTTACTTTCCTAGGAAAAGCCAACAAATAATTCCGTCCATCACTAGAAAAAACCTCTAATGCCATGGGTTGAAGCAAATAGCGACGTTTATGTACCTCTCTGAAAACAACGAGAAAAAAAGTAAAATTAACAATAACTAAAAGCCAGACACTTATAAATACATATTGTTTTGCTAAGATTACAAAAAGAGGAATATAACAGTTCCAAATGTTCATACCTGATATCTTCATAATAAAATTTAGAGCAAAGCCTAGGAAGCCCTTTGCTAGAACATCCCTGACTCGCCGGCAGAATTGGTTCATAGTCTGAAGGGCAACTGTCCAAATCTCTGATTTCTCTGTTTTTCAAAAGTGTAAAACCATCTATAACGTAACAACATTCTCGGCCAAACAATAAAAGGCCTTCTGTAGTGTCCAAACCTTGGATTCTTGCACAACGAAACATGTGGGTAATCTAAAAGAAACATATGCCATACAGGATTTCGTGAGAAATAATACCTAATTATAAATAATGCCAATAATCAAAACTACGTGTACCTTTTCATGATGTTCCAATAGACGCAGCAATGTTTGGTTGTCCGGTGGTGGTGGTTGTTCTTCTTCATCCTCTTCTTCTTTGTTATCTTCACTACTGAGATCTGTCGAGAGAGCCAAGTTATTGTATCCAGCACGTGTACTACTCAACAAGCCTGAAGGTGAAGTACCATTTGTGGAAATTTCTCCTGGTTGCTCTTTTGGCCTAAAATATTCAAATAAAAAATGTAAGAAAGACAATTGAAAAAAAAAAATAAAAAATGAAAATTCTATTGAAAGCTGTTTAACTTTTTATCATTCACTTATAACATAGAGTTGTATAACTTACAAATTTTCCTCAACGCTAGTATTAATCACTGGTATCTCTACCGCAAATTCATTCTTTTCATTATCACCCAAAGTATTGGTGTTCCCTTTCCACTGCTGATACATTAGGTAATATTCTTTGCTGTCAAAGCTGTGAGCCACCTTGTACTTGAGTTGTTTCTAGAATTGTTAAAGAAATCTCATTTCAATATTTGTATCAATAGATAGAATTATTGATTCAAAATGCTAATATGATTTTGAAATATATCATACATTTTCAGGATTGTCCATTTCAGGTCTGTAGGGATAATGTTGATAAAAGAGATCATTTTTTCTCATCTTTCTTCTCATTCTGTTGGGTCCTTCTGTACTGTCCAAGGCCCATTTAGTCAAAGGTAAAGGTTTAAAGGAGCCCCATAGCCCTCTTTCTCTTAACAACTCTCCTTCCGCCTGCAGCCACTCTTGATGAACGTATCTCCAAGTATGTTGCCAAGTGTTAGAATGTTGAGTTCTACGCCAACTCCACAATTCTCTAAAATACAATTTTCAACACATTTTTAAAATACCTACAAGTATTAACTGTAGATTATTTCTGACATTTGCTGATATTTAAAGAACTAATATCTTCACAGTATATCATCCTTTACAATTATACCTTGAGAAGTAACCAAGATATAATATGTATGATTTTTAATCTTAACTCAGATCTGACTTAGCTACACTAAGCCATCACTATGTAACGTTTAGCAAATTATTTTAAAAAAAATGTATATTTACCTAACCAAGCCAGTGTGAGTTTCCATATAGGAAAATGCCTGTTCTTTGGTCAAATTAACTCTAACCCGTGATGTGTCTTCTTTTTTAACCTTTGTCCTACTGGCTAGACGAGTTAAACCTCCAGTTACCTTCTGAATCTTAGATTGGATCTGATTGTGCAACTCCCAAGGTATCCTGTATGAAGCCTGGAACATTTAAAAGTTCATTATTTCTCCATAACAGTTAGCCCAACCTTTGCATTGATATGGTAATTAAGACAATACAAAAACATTAATAAAATATCAATTCATACCTTTCGCTCAGCGTCCACATAATGGAGCCAAAGTTTAGTTGCACTGTCACAGAGTTGCTCTCGAACTGTTATCAAGTCAGGGGCTCTGGCGTTGCCCACAGGTGCGACTAAAGTAATTTTGAAAACTTCTTCAATAGCTGGTTTTTTGCAAACATACAATTCTTCCCAAACACGTTTGGCAGCTATAGCCATAAGGTTTCTACCCTGGTGTTGCGTCAATTTATCATCCCTCGCCTCTAAATCACTACTAGGGTTGACATGCCACACAGTTTTCATGTGGGTGTCCAGAATGATTTTCATGTCGGCACTCAGTTGCAGCAGGCAATAAGTTAAGCAGCCAATAAACTCCAACTCATGGTTACCAGCACCGAATATCAGAAGTCTATTGGTTGTCAATTTATGTAGGGCCTCCAGGACTGACATCTGATCAGCAATGGACTCAGTAGACCTTGACAGCAGGAAGAGGATTGTTCTATTCAAGCAGTGATGTAATCCTTCCAAGGATATCACTGTTGATTTACGTTTGGCTTGAGCCACCAATTTCACAATAAAATCAAACACCTTAAAAAATAATTTAAATTAAGTTAGCTTGAATTATCTCACATAAAAATGACTAGAAATAAACTACTATAGGAAATTAGATTTACCTCATGAGGGTCTCTGGACAATTGTCCTTGCCACAACTTGTCTACTAATCTGGCAGATAAATAGCAAACATTCGTTACATTAGATTCACTGGAAAATATATCCATGGAGAGCAGATGTTCCATCAAGGTGGTCAGCACTTCCGTTTGGTATTCCACCTGTTGACTGTTACTTGCATTTGATGGAGACGCGTCCAGAACTAAATCTATTACCTGTGAAATGAAAACAACAAACCATTAACTGTGCTCTGATAAGCCATTACAGTAATAATAAATTATTTTAAATGACTTACAGGTGCTTGTTTACTGGTAACACTCAAAGGCAATGAATCGACGACCATCACTCTCAAAAAGTCCATTACAAACTTCCTAGCCGGATGTTCTGTTAGGCATGCGTTAGTTTCTTTAGGGAAAGAAGGGTTGGCCAACATGTCAGGCACTTCATGTTCCGATGTTGGAGTGGAAGCACCAGACCCTTCTTCACTTTCATTGCCAAGTTCCACTGAAAAAAATAAACCATCATAAGATACCACTTTGTGTAAACCAATGTGTTCAATATTACAACTACCTCCAACAGATATGATACTATGAATTACAGTGGGTGATCAGATATGTATGGGTGATTCATTATGTTTCAAAACTATCATTACAAACTGCAATATTCCTTGAGCAATCCTCTATTTTCTATACATTTTTTGGAACTTTGCGTAATTTGATCTAGAGGCCCCTTAATTTGGATTCCATTCTAAGACCGTTGCTCTGACATCCTCCACTATTTTGAAGACTTTTAATGGCTAATGTCATCATTGATCTTCTATTGTCATCTTCTTTTTCAGAAGGCAGAAACCAGCTAGTGCAGATAAGTTTATGTGTACAATTTAAACTGTTTCTAAGCCGATCACCCACTACAGTATTAAAGGTCATTGGATAAATTTTTTTTTTATAAAATACATACTGATATTGGAGTCATCACAATGATTTGGACTGAAAAGTGTGGAAGCCAAAGCATTGATAACCTCTCCCGTCATAACTACTGGTGGAAAATCTGGGAAATTATGGTACAAAGAGAACAGCACCTGAAACAAAAATATTTCAGTCAAAAAAATGACATTAGACTGACAAACTGATCACTCATAATAATACTGCAATTTCATTAACTGGTGATGGTCTGGGAAGACACCAGCGTAGAAAGTAAGGAGTGGAGAGAGGCTGGAGTATTTTGAGACAAGAGAAAAATAATCATGATGGTTAATTTCATTATCAAACTCAGCACCTGTATTATTGTAACTGGATGATCTCTTATCCAATTTGGTAACATGGCTTGATCATGATGAATCAACCTTCTGACCATAGTCAATAGTACAATCATTGCTTCAGGGCATATTGTAATTCTAGATGCAACCGCAGCCATGCTTTGTTTTGTTGATTGATTTGGGTTAGGATTCGCAGCTACACCCCAAAGAAATGGCCAAACAGTATCCATGGCTAGACGAGTGTCAGCTGGGAGGAGTTTAACAGGCTGTCCTAGGATTAATCCAACCAACAAAAAGTACAGTTCTCCAACTTGAAGATATGATGGAAGTAACCTAAAAAAGGAAAAACATTAGTTTTTCAATACGCTCAATATTACCAAAGGATGCAAATTGTGAAAACATAAATTACCAGCCCAGTAGTTGAAATCCAGGAATATGTAATAAGTCGCTCTTGATTTGAGGCCCATTGTTAAGAGAGCTTCCCAACAAAACTCCAACTTGCTGAGAGTGCACCACTAGTTCTGTGTGCCTTAACCACCCACCGTTACCTTGGCCATCTCGAAACCTAAACAATGAGTGAATTTTATACTTTCTTATTTGTAATATGATATTTTTTATGAAATTTGTTCTTTAGCCTTTTTCTAACACCAATGATAAGACCACGTTTGCTCTAAGTTCTACCTCATTCAGATGGTAGTTTGTGTTTGAAAGTGATGCTTCATTAATTACCTCAAACAGAACAGTTCATGTTCAGAATCATGGCAAACACTTTATATTTATATTATTATGTTCTACCAAGTGCTAGGATTCAAAAGATGGACATGAAATAACCAGTTTATAAATGAGCTAACTTCAAAATACAGAGAATTCTTGATTCATAGCATATTATGTAAGTACTCACTTTTGCAAATAAACAGATTGCTGGCCTTGTCCAGCACACATAATCACTAAAAGTCTCATAGCCCAAATCACTGTAGTGGAATGTAAGTGGACTTGCAAAAAGGCCAACAGCCAGTCCATTCCCAAGACTCTGGCTATTTCCTCACACACTATACTATTGATGGTGTTCTTCTGAGTGAACATAAGACCGTGGAATAATTGAAGACAGCGATTTCTCAATAGTATCTGCTCCCCCTCACTTTCTTTATCTCCATCTTCTTCCTTTAATAACATATCTCTTTCTGACTGAGAACTGGGGGGCAGAGTTGATGAAATAAACTGGCCAAATATCAATAAGTCATTTGGTCTCGGTTGGCTTCCCAAAAGAACACTCAAAAGCTGCAGCAAAACTTGTTTGGTGTTGAAATTTTTTACTTCAGGAATGATATGGAGTAATTTTGAAACCAATTGAAGTTCCCGCATTGTTCTAAGATTATGGGTCCTGTGAGCTGCTTCAGTAGCCAGTTCTAACAAATGTTCCAATAGAGATTTTATAAGACCCCCAGGAGCCCCTAGCCAAACTTCCAATTCGCATATCAAATCCTACAAATAATTAATACAATTGTAATACAAAATAAATAGCCAATTTTAAATTATGTAGGTAGTAGAAATGAGATTAGAAGTTCAATTGACTTATTTAAAGTTACCTGGAATGCCATAAGGTTGGGTATTGAGCTAGTTTCTTTCTGGCTATCTACTGTTCCAACAAGCCCAAAAGTAAGATGTAAGATATGTGAATTCAACAACTGCCGTTTCCTTTTTAGGAGCATCGACAGTGTTTGATAACCTTTACGTCTATCCATTTCCGCTTGAGCTGACTTGTTTGATCTTACAACACACACTAAAGCCTTCACTCCGGCATACAAACTTTCCACATCTTGGGCCATAGCAATCAGACCTAGTAATACAGTGCAACCTCCAACTGTATCAATCTAAAAATCATTATTACAATGTTTTAAAACACAGCCTGAGAGAGGTTATATTCTAGAGGTTTCATTGTAAACAAAAAAAATGTTGGTTACCATGATAGCAGCTGGTCTGGGACAGAAAACTCTTACACCCAAGTATCCCACTACTGTCCCACCTAAGCATCTTGCCGGGCCAACCAGGTGAGCTGCAGAATTGTGTAATATTCTAATGGGAGTTGCATTCTCATGTGAAGACATTCCCAATTGCTTTGCTATCGCTTTGTTATCTGTTTTGTTGTACACTTTCCTGATTTTTGCGAGAGTCAACTGAGACATGGCTCTGGCGTTCAAACCAAAAACAACCTTTTCTTCAGCAACTAAAGGCAAAAGTGCTTCTTGACTCGGACCAAACAGTTGCGGAGATTGAAGGCAACCAACATAATGTGGACCAAGTTGATAGATAGTAGAAACTATTTGAGGTGTCAACACCTAGAAATTTAATTTTTTTTAATTTATAAAACGGCTCCTAGAAAATACAATTTTGAAGCTTTTTTTTTTAAATACCTCTTCCAGCAGTAAGCAAGGTCCCTGTCTCCACGTGAGTCTAGAGTATCTTCTCCAAGGAGGTGGTGTTCCAATAACTCCATAAACTGAACTGGCTACACTCAAAGTTGCAGCCCCTCCTCCGGGGTTCACACTAATGTAATGCAATTTTCCAGAATGCATGTGTTGACCTTAAATAATGTTCACAATATTACAAATCAAATTCATCCAAATATATTCCTGATCTACAATCCTCTGGTGTAACAATCAGTTGAATTAATCTTACCATCAAGATACAAGGAGAAGGAAGAATTCTTCAATACAGCCCTGTTGAGTACCAAAGTGAGGTGATGCCACTGTCCTTCGTGCAAAAGATCTGGACACCAAACCCTGGCACCACATTCTCCACTTCCATCAGGCTCCCATTCTCCGACGTCTACAAAATTTGTTTATTTATTTGAATGTAATTTAAATGAATATTTATTTTTTATCAAGGAAATAGTGTTTAGACTTACTGTGTGGTACTAAAGTCTCATGAGTGGACACAATAATAGCTTTATCTCTGGCTGACAGGACAATGGCCAAACAAACTAGATGTTCATCTCTCCCTCCGTGGCTCATATTTCTAACCAACGTAAGCAACCTCACGCAATGAGGATCCGTCCTAGGGTCGGAAAACTTGTCCACACATATCCATGTTGAGTAAGAAAGGCCAGTTTGCGGAGGGAAAACTCTATCACCTAAAAAAATGGTAATTTTTTATTAGAAATGTATCTAAATTAATAGAACTATATTAATCATAATATAATAACAACTTTCCAAAGAAATAAAGAGAAAAATTATAGAACATACCAGATCCAATACCGCCTGTGATTGAGTTGTCTTGCGGTCCCAAAGAATTGACATTTGTGGACTGCGGAGCAACGCTTGGCAAATACAGACACCCAAAACCTTCAGCTGACATATCAAACTCAACAAAAGGCGGGAGTGTACAAGAACCGTTGGATCTGTAATCTCGAGGTGTTGTCATGGAAACAAGAGTCTTTATTCTTGTCAATGGAACTGGCCCTCCAGGCTTGCAAGGTGTACCTTCCTCGGGAGAAACGCAATTCAAAGGCATACCCATTCTTAAAAACTCCCTGAAATGTAAACATTTGAAATATGACGGGAGTCTAAAACAATGTGATGATATGTTAGGGATAAGGTAGGGAATGCATTTTCTGCTATAAAATCATCATTAGTCAATACTCACAGTTGAATTCAGAATAGACCATTTTTTATTCTATAGAAACATCACATTACGAGACTAGAATCTCGCTTCTTAGTAGCAAAAGTGATAACTTGCATGTGCAATTTATGTTGTAGTCACAGCGAAAGGTGTAGGATAAAAATAGAGATTATATACTGTAGATACTTAGAATAGTATTTACCTTAAATCTTTTGACTCTAGTGATTGTGCGGCTGATCTCTCCAACATATATTGTAATGGAGCATGTATGCAGTGCTGTTCATCTTGTAACGCCACTTTACCAACTTCTAACAACACGGCGTTCAATCCAGACTCGCACATTATTTGCTGATTGCGCTCACTTCAAAAAGAAAGCTCATTTAAAAACTTTTTTTAAACAAATCTAGAATGCTATGAGAACAATAGAAGCAGTCTCTACATCACACAGAATGAAAAAAGACATGTTTTTATCAGCTTTTAAAACATAAAACCAGATATTTTGTGGAGTAGTGAAAACACATACCTTCGAACAAGTGACTTTAAAACATGAGCCAAATAATCTTGCAATGCTGTTGTTAATGGATGATTCTTGTCATTGTATACAGGAGGAAGTGATGGCAATAACTTTATTAAGCAGACAACAACGCCTCCATGAACCACCAGTGGTTCTGGATTTGGTGGTGACAGGTTTAATGAAGATACACAAGACCTATTACTTTCTAATGATCTCTGTTTCTAAAATCAAATGAAAAATTTTCAGCTCAGTTTTGATGATGTGATACACAATGCAAGTTTCTTGTCTGTAGCAAACAATAATATCAAAGCAATAAATGAGTTACATGGTCTAAACAACATGTCCTATTCTTGCTTCACTTGGCAAGTGTTAAAACTGTCCTTGATTTAAACAACACACACAACAATTTCGTATTTATTTATTTACCTATCTTATATCTGCATCTAAACGTTTGAATTCAATCATTACTCCACTATGTGCAAGAAAATAGCATACGTAAATGAGCCTTTTTTCAATAAGTAAAATTTATTGATATTAATAATGCAATAATACCTCGGATGATATTGGATTCTGTCTTGATAAATTTGGTGACCTCACAGACAAGGAAACACAAAACACTGGTTTGTCAAACGAGTCCAGTGCAATGTCGTATAAGAACCTTAGGATTATACAGGCATGGGCCAAAATTGGAGGAATGTCTTCGGGAATTCTAAAACAACAAATAATTAACAACTATTAATTGATGTTTAATCAGAACATAAAATGTATTAATCTAAAATAAACAAAAACTTCAATTCTACTTATTTATTCTTCAAATTAGTATAATTGACAGTGTTTTACAAAGTTGCTCACAACAAAAAGTTGAAAGATTTGTTAAAATCTATTATATTTATAGCCTCCAAAACACAAATAATATTTTCTACAGAGGTTCATTTGACTTGAAATACCTATCCACACTTCCGCAACAATCCCTGGAAACCATGCGGTATCTTAGAGATAGAGTTATCAACCTTGGTAGATAAAATTGACCCATGGATCAAAGTGGAAGTGTGTTCTTGCCGTGATGCTAGGTAAGCATGGTTCAAACTCAACGGCAGAAATGGTTTTAAGATAATAAGAAAAGACAGAGAGAGAAGAATAAGAATGAAATACAAAAATCCATTTAGAGTATTACTTACGTTAAATCTAGAATATTTCCTGTGAATATAGAATGTAATTTTTCATAATACTGGTGATTGACTACATCAGAAATGGGTTCCAAATGTACATTTTTTGTGAAACATCCCAATAAACGGACTGTGTCGCACAGTGTGGTGCTGCATATCTGCAAAAAAGAAGACGAATAATCAATTAAACATTGAATTGAAAAAAACACAATAGAACTACTTTTTGTAAGGTTTGTGTATTCACATAGTGAAAGTTCATTTTGATGATTAAAATTAAACACAGTTGCACTTTCACAAATTTTTTATGAATCTCGAGCGCTTTCGATCGCTTTCGAAAGCGCTCGAGATTCATAAAAAATTTGTGAAAGTGCAACTGTGTTTAATTTTAATCATCACAATAGAACTATCACAAATTTCACTTTTGTCCAACTCATATGATACTATCAAGAGACTCCATTAAATACCATCTTACTTTTCAGAGTCTGTAATCAAGCCCAACAACAGAAAAAGAACATTGGCCTTTAGGGAGTAGACTTATGAGATTGTTACTCTCATTCAAGCTCAGATTGTCTTCCACACTACCAGTTAAAAAAAATCTGCATGCATAGAAAATGATAATATTATGTTGACTCACCTCATGATAAAAAAATTTAGCATTTGCTGGTTCAAATCTCATGGCAGTGCTAACAGTATGAAAGACCATGTACAATAAAGTAAGTAATTCCTTATTTGGTCTTTCATCAGCTCCCAATTTTCCCTCCAGAGATACCAAAACACTTGTTACATACACAAAGCCACCAACCTAAAATATGAAAACATTTTTATAAAAATATAAATGGTAAATGTATAGAAGTAAATAATTTACAAAATAAATTGAATTCATTGTAAAATAAAGTAAAAATAAAATTGTTACTTTTCTGAAAACAGTTCGAGTTCTGTGAGATTCTCTTAGACAAGCTAACAGTCCTTTCAGTATGTGTGTCTTCAGCAGATATGCGTCCGATGATGCAGAATGCATTGTGCACAACAATGCTGACATATCATCCTCTCCACCAACAGTTAATATAAGTTCTCTTACTATACCTACAAGAAAGATTATAATATGCAGGATAGTCATTTATTCTTTCAGAAATAGGTGTCACTTCAGGTAGAAATAACATTTTTATACATAATACGAGCCCTGTGTAAAAATTTGAAGGAAAATTGAACCCAATCGACTACACAGCACAGCAGGCTAAATACCTACAACAAGGATCCGGTCTAAAAATATCTTTTAAAAATATTTTTTTTTTTTTTTTATAAAAATGAATCTGTGCTCACTCAAAGTGAACACAAATACACTCCTTGACTCTTTCACAGTAAGCTACTTAAAGCTTGTGTCGTGAAAGAGGAAGATGGTCGGCACCTGGGATCGAACCACGACGTCCGCAGTACGAAAGCCGGCGTTGTAACCGCTGGGTCACCAACCACTTCATATTCATTTGTCATTTTGACAAAGGTACTGTTGTTGAGCACTATATTTGTGTGTTTATCTATTACTAGTTTTTAATACTTTCCTTTTTTATACTTAAACACAAAATATCTTGTTTTTTTTTCGTAATATTCCAAGTATTTCTAATGAAATTTTCTATTTAGATGGCAGTGAGAGTATTAAAAAATATGTAATCGAGACATGCCTCACCTAATGCTTTACTTCTGCAGTCTTCATAAACAACCATGGAATGTACACACTTTGCTCCTCCACATTCTCGAAAAACATTGCAATTGTTTGGATTGCAATTCAGCAACAAAGTCAGACCATCCATAATAAGGAAACCAAGTTCCTCTTCAAGATTTTCTGTTGTGGTCGTATCATCAACTAATTTCGTATTAGATTCGTCTGTTTGTTTTTTCCCTTTTGACTGGATATTCTTAATATCATCACTTACACTCTGCTCTTTTAATAATACTACATATCGTGATAAACATGTGACAAACACTTCTAATATTCCTACTTCTCTGTATACATCTTTAAATATCACATTATGCCTGTAAATTAACAATCAAAATTAATGGAAATGAAATCAAATAATATATAAAACTGACTATATTGTGAGAATAATGGCATTTTGCAGTTTCTTTAAAAAACCCTACTTAATAATTTGCCAAGTTTGTATGTAGCTCATATTCATAGCTTGGATATGCCATAAAGAAATAAATAATAACAATAGAGCAATGCGTTGCTTATAAAATATTACAAATAGGTATGTTGGAACAAGAGTTACTTCAAAAGTAATATGTAACAAGGGCATTTTGATTATTTTGGGTAAATTTGAACTAATAAGTAATTTGTAATTAATAGTAGGATCTGATGCTACTTTTACAAAAAATTTGTTTGTAATATTTGAATATGACTTTTTTGTAAAGGTTGGAGAGCTTTCTGTAGTATTCTGTAGGAGTTGGAATTAAAGTTTTCATATAGAAATTTGTTACTTCAAGTGTAAATGTCACGGAAATTCTGAATAAGGGTAAGTACTTATAGTTAATTTGAAAGAAATAATTTTGATTTAGTTAAAAATGTCATCATCTTACCTAAGAATATTGAGTAAAGTTTTCATGCAAATAATACTGCAGGATTTAGGAGTATTGCTCTTGAGTAAAATTGATAGGGATATAAGCTCCTTACAAGGTACAAAATTCAGTTGAAAAACTATGAATTCAATCAGTTCAAAGAACTTTTCTTGTATTTCAGGGCTCTTGGTATGAATTTTTTCAGAAAATTGACTAAGTGTATTTTGACTTTCCAATATGAAGTAGTTGGCATTATCCGCATGGTACACGCTAGATATTGCATCCAATATAGTACAACATAAAGCTGGGGAGTTTGATTTGAGAAACACAGACTGTAACACCTGAAAAAAGTGTAAGAAATATTTGTATATACTTATTCTGAATAAATTGAATAGATATTAAGAGGAATATGCAAATTATAATACCTGGAATGCTTGAACATTTCTCACAGCTTGGCCTCTATTTGATGGTTGTGGCAACACGAACCCTTGTAATTGAAACAGTGCCGAAGCGGATGCATGATGAGGCCTTAGTTCAGTATACCCACAAGAACATAGGGAGGATACCATCAATACTAAGTTTCTTATTGCCGCGTTAGCTTCAGCCGTCCTGGCTCGCTCTTCTTCTAGCCTGTGAGAGAATTCACCACTCGTAAATAATTGAGTGAGCAACTTATCAGCCCAGCAATAATCTCAACATTTCATATACAGTGGAACCTCTCATAACGAACAGAATTCATTCCAGAGTTAAGCTTAACACTTGTTATACCAAACAATTTTCCCCATAGAAATCAATGATAATGCGTTTCATGCCGAAGTGGCGGCTCACAAGTAATTGTGGTGAAAATGGGACTCCTCTTGCTGTGAAACTCAAATGTCATACTTGTTATGCGAAATATCGCTGGTTAAGGGAGGAACTTTTTCCCATTTATTTTTGCTCGTTTTAAGAGGTTCAACTGTATTATTATGTAAATTAACATGCGAATATCAACTCATATTCGTTTAGAAATGAGGTATTCGATATTAGTAAAGAGCTGCTATTAAATGAACCAAACGAATCAAGAGTGCCCCAGGAACATCAATAGAGGAGAAGAGAAGTGGGGAATAACAGTGTGAGTCGTGTTAAAGACGAGAAATGACAGTCATGGCCATCAGTATTGAGGAGTAACGACTAATAAAAAGACAATAATAATAATATATAAAACTTGAATAAATAAATACTCGTATAACACTTTCTATACAAAGGTGTCAGTATAGCTGGCCGAACTTATTGCCTGAGGCAATTTTTTCCAGTCAACCGGTCCCGTCCAATCTGAGACAGGCCAACCCCGGGTAGAAATTTCAAGTGAAAAAACACTTTGAAAAACTCTGACCCGACCGGGAATCGAACCCGGGACCTCGGATTTGAAGTTCACGCCAGTAAAACTAGGCTACCGAGGTCGGTATGAATAATTTTAAACACAAAGCCAGAGTTCTACATTAACAATCTAGAGATGATAGCATTTAATATTATTTATTCAAATTTATACCCGGAGTTGGAATATTATCTCCAATTGGACTCCTTGACAAAATACTGACAAATAGAAAATAAATAATTATCCTAAATCAAAATTTTCTTTTGTAATTTCTAATTAAAAGTATAAATTCTATATTAACACAACAAAAAAATGAAACAATACTAATAAAAATAAACAAAAAAACACATCCTCACCCTTCAGACGTCAAAAGGTCTGGAATTCGAGATTTACTCCCTCTGAAATTATATAAAACTTAAAAAAATAATAACAAAAAAATACAAAATGAACTCTTTGAAATCACTATACTCATACAAAACTACTTACTACCTACTCTACAAAACAGAAAAATGTGAATACATTAAAAGTGCAAATATAATAATACATTAATTATATAAAGACATATTTACTTCAAAAGGAACTCTGATAAAAACAAGTATCCCTGGCAAGCTCTGAAGTCATCTAACAACAGTTGACTTACATCACTCGAGTCTTTTAGAAAACAAAACACAGCAACAAACATCTCCACAACCTGAAATGTAACAGTACGCAGATAACATATTTATATTTCAATGTAAAAATTTATATTTCCATCTTCCATTTGATTTCCCGACAGCTGGTGAAGAATGCCCAAGTCAAACTTGTAACATTCTGTTAAAGGTCCACTATTGTAGATGGAATTTCTTCCTTCATAATTTAAGCGAATAGGATCTTTCTGCTTCAAATTTGTTAAGAAAGTTGAACAATTTATTAAATAACATGATGCTAAAGATGAAGAAAGAAGAAGAATAATGATAATAATAATAATTATTATTATAATAATAATTTCTGGGCATTTGCGGTAATGTGAAGGAAGATTTTTTTTGAAAATAATATTTGAAATCCACACATTTAAAAACAACAGATTTTCTTACCTCTAAGGGGGATAATTCAGGAACCCTTTGCATATTTTCAATGCAAAGAGCAACACAGCCCTTATCTGTAATTATAAAAAGATAATAATTTAAAAAGGTACACATTGGTTACTTCACCGAGCGCAGTGGAGGGCTCTTGTTGTCTCCCTACGCCCCTAAGTGGAGTCAAAAAGGGAGTATTAATTGATTGTTACTTCACCATATCGGCTATTTTATACAATATAATATGCAGTAAAAATAAATATTTCTGTAAGCAAAAGGAGTTGGGTCTTGATTTTTTTCTCAACATCTCTTATTAGATAGGCATACTGAGAACCCTAGATCTAAACTCTAGAGCATGGGTCGGCAACCAGCGGCCCGCGTGACATCTTGGTGCGGCCCGCAAGATTCTCGCCGCAACGCACATGACGGACGATATTATACACAATCGAGTGAAAGGAAGCGAGAAAGGGAGCGAAGGGATAGCGAACTTTTATTAACTACAATAAATGTCGTTAAAATATAGACTTAGCGTTTTATTTTTAAAACTAAAATATTTGTACATAAATATTGTAGGTATACCTACTGCAAGTGCGGCCCGCACTGATCCCATGAAAAATATTTGGCCCTTTTACAACAAAAGGTTGCCGACCCATGCTCTAGAGCAATGGTACTCAACCTTTTTTTTCGTCATGCCACATACATTATATTTTCCAACTTGCGCGGGCCGCACAACCCCCCCACCCCCAATAATTTATATTTGAATTTTATACAAAATATATACATTAGGTTAAGGATGAAAAAAATATTTTGAGTGCACATAATGAATCAGCGTTTATAACCTAGTTAATCTGCCTTACTTTAAAAAAATTTGCACTTTAAATATCATTTTTATATGTGAACATTGTATTGGTTGTTAATTTACAAAAATGCGAGAAATATTTTTTTTCTATACTATTCTATTTAAGTGAGGTTTGCCCAAGATCAACGTTTTGCGTGCGTATCCACAAGGGTTTTTCAACAGGAAGTTCGTACTTTGACAGTTCACAGTAGCTGTTTTCTTGAAGTGAAATCAAAGAGTTCCATAAATAGAGCGGCTTACTTGCCTTGTATTTTATGTTCTCAATATGAGGCAGTTAACCGCTGCGTATTTTTTATGAATTCAGTCTGTCACAGACGTTGCTAGGTGACGCATCGTGTTGCTTACATAATAATTGCCCTCATGTGTAATGAGATACTGCACCAATTATGCAATAAGATAATAAAAGTGACAATATTGTATCTTTTAATCCTTAAAAACAATTTATTGTATGTTTTTTTCATTTAATAATTAATAATATTTTCTACAATATATTTCAATATTATTTGACACATCGATACCTCAATATGCAAATTGGGTAACTCCAAAAAATTAACTTTTTTGGATGAAAAAAAAACGACATAATTTTGATACATAACAATTCTATAATTTGAAAAAAAACCCGCAAAGTGGAACCTGGAACGGGGCCCAGGTCTCGTAACCCTTAGGTTAGCAATCACAAGTGAAAGTAACAGAAAAAAATTCTTTCCTTCATATACATCTTCCTTCAAACTTATTAGATATGGAAAAACTCTTCAAGTCATAATTTAATGAAATCGTTGTTCATGTACCCTCATGCCCTTTTGTTTTTTTATCATTTTAATTTGTGATCCAAGGTTTGCTTTATTTCTGTTTTAAGTATAATTTTCTGCCCAAGTATTTCATATTTCTCTTTTTTCTGGTTTAAATTTGAGGCCCATGAAAATTTATGTGCTACATATTTTCCTTCTTTTAATTTTACAAGATTGATATCTCTCAGTTTTCACCAGAATCTGAGTATTCTGTTGACCGTAATGTTCTTGCAATCTCTTACAACATTAAAATAAAAAAAAACTTCCTTATTCTGTGCTTGTAATGATATTCAATCAAACGATTTTCTTAATCAATGTCATGAGTATACAGTTTCATCTTGAATTTATCCAAGACAATTCTCAATCAATCAATCTCGGTCTGCATAGAGAATAGAGTTGCGCATTTTAAACGTTGTAATACTAACAAACTTTTCCCTATTTTTCTTAAGGTGTTATTAAGACATTTTATTATTATGTTGGATTTGCCGAAATCACCAAGAATGTGTATTTGAATACAGAATTTTTATACCATCATTAGGTAAATCGTTTTGTCAAAAATGCAGTTATCCATGTTGTATATCAATGTATCGACACCATAGCAAGATAATAATAACATTGTTGCTTAGTAAACAGTTTGTTACTATAGTAAACAAATATCTTCTGAAATATAAACAATGCACTAAGTAAAAAGGTTGAATTCCATTACATTCGCAGTATAAGTCATTTATATCGAAAATTAAAATTTTCTAAGTCATCGTTATGAATGTTTTCGGCGCATTATTTAAACACAATTAGAACATCACCCGCACACCTCCCGTCCCTCCCACCAAACGAATTTTCTTCCTATTAGCCCCTCTATTTATGGAACTCTTTGAGTGAAATACATCAAATTGGCTGTCATTTATTCTATTTACTTTGCCAAATTTTAAAAATGGAAAAAAAAATAACAATACGTGCATATTTATATTTATATTAGTATCTTGTTCGACCAAACATCGCTTATTTTACGATCATAGGGTAAGAACACGTAGAAAGCCGATTTTTTTTTTTTTTTTTTTTTAAAAATGAATCTGGGCTCACTCGAAGTGAACACAAATACACTTTGGACATCTTTCACCGTAAGCAAATGCTTGTGTCGTGAAAGCGGAAAATGGTCGACACGGCCGAGATTCGAACTCACGACCTCCGCACGAAACAGTGCGAAAACCGGCGTCGTAACCGCTGGTCTATCAACCACCTCAAAATTTCCGATTCCGACCAGCTCATAGATTGTTGTCTATGGTTTCAATGCATTTAAATGGGCATGCCGGAAAGCGGGTTCCCGCTTTTTCAGTGGGTATCCCCATTCAAATGCATAGTAACATTCTTTGCGCCGGTCGGCGCGGGTCGGAATCGGCTTTCTACGTGTTCTTACCCATACAGTTCAAAAAGACCCTATATTTTAAAAGGTTAGGTGGTTCCTAATGACAATCCTCTTCAAGTTTCATGGAATGGAATTGCGAATTTTTTAAATCATATTTCGGATAAAAAGTGTGGCGGGCCGTACAGAAAAGCTCGGCGGTGGGTTAGTAGGTTGAGTATCGAGGGTTGACCAAGTTCTTTACAAATATTTACTTTTAGGAAAAATTTTCGGGCACAACAGTCAGACATATAATATGTATATTATATACGAATGTACCTATTTCATACTTCATTAACACTCAATCATAAGAAAATCCACACTTTCATAAGAGTTATCATGGAAAATATTTTACTGTGATAAAATTTATAGATGGGGGAAAATCATGCAAAATCCAAAACATTGGCAGTCTGCCATATCTGGTTGTTTTTTGGGACAAAATAAAGAGTAATAAGCAATTCTTATTCTTAATGGACGAGGAAGACGCATAAAACAAATATCTTAAATAACAAAAGTAGGGCATATTATGTAGATCAATATTATAAACAAATTTCTTACTATGAATGTACTGAACCACACTTTGTGCCAGGCCATGTCTCGAGAGTGTCACAAGAACTTCTGCAGCTGATTTCCTCCACATGATATTGTGCGGAGGACACCAGGAAGTAATAGCGGAAAATAACAAACTTAAATCATCTTTCCTTGCTAGCTCTTCACACGGGAATGGATGACTGCAGAGTCTTACCAAAACCTGTAATAAACAATTTGGTACCGTATAGCAATGGCATTTGTACAAACTAACATCATTAACATTATCTTAGAAAAGTTCCATGTTTTAAATTTTGTATGTATCCACAAAACATACCACGAGAAATAAATTATAAAATGCATTAATATTTCATAATACTAACCTAATGAGACAAAAATAATTAACACAAGATATGATCGCACAGAATGCTAAGACACCACCATAGACCTACTATATCTATGGACTGCAAACGTGAACTGTCAAAGGAACAACTCGAGGTTATCAACATGCAAGGATTTTTCCTCTCTGACGAAGAGGCAAAAAGGCATTGGAGAATTTTCAAAATGTACTAACTGGTACTCGTTTGCAGCCTTTCAACCTAAATTCTGCTGTATTTTTGCAGGGAAAAACGTTTTACTGTTACATTTTTGATGTACATAATTTCATTAAATTGTCATAATTGTTGTTTTTCCTCTTCGTCATGTTGACAACACCGGAATCTCAGGTTAGCAATCCATAGAATATGAGATCATTGGACACTACATAAGAAATAGACATCCAAAGGATAAATTGAATAGTGAAAGTTCATTATCTACGCCTTTCCTTTAATACCATGGTATGATGAGTACAAAAAAGGGAACAAATCCAAAGTGATAAAATACTGAAGCTTAAGTACAATGGTTTTGAATTGGAGAGCAAAACTGGCATTTTATTGTCAGGAAGAATGGTTTGAAATGTAAAGGTGGAGTATGTCCTATAGTGGACGACTACAGATTGCCTTGATAAAGACTAACCTGTACAAATATCTTTTGTAAAAGAATTCTCCGTTCCCTTGGTGTAAATTCACTGTTTCCATCCTGAATATCTGCTTCACTCTCTGACATTTCAGGAAGATCAAAAAATAAGTACAAGCATTTAACTAAAGTAGAGGGAACAGCAGCGGTGGTCATGACCTGCAAATACCAAAAGCATATTAATGTGCGTAATTAAGAGGAATAATACTGCTATAACCTTCTTTCTTTAATTCTACCTGTACTAGTGACTGGTCCCCGGCTGCCAGAAGATTCAGTGTAGACAACAGCATCCACCCATTGCTAGACTCCTCGCTGTTTTCAATTTCTAAAAACTTGACTATAGCACAGCTGGCTGCTTCTGTGCTTTGATTGGATGCCCTTCTTCTAATTTCCGTAACCATTAACTTGGAAACTTGTTGACAAAATGCCAGTATGTCCCAAAATTTCTCATTCATTTCTCCAGATGGACTAGATCCAAACACCTTAAAAAATGTGTTATTCTTTTTCAAGACAGACCATTGTGAACAGTTAAAATAGGATCGGTTGGTGTGATAAACTTGGTAAAACATTTTAATTAACTAAAATAAACAAAAACTTTGGATCTACCTGTGAGTATATTAGTTAAAACATTTTCAGACAACCATCCAACTTCAGTAATATTAACACAAACAGTAATGTTAAAGGTTAATGAAGATGGCGGTCAGTGGAAAACATTTTAACCATTATAGGTCTTAAAACTTTAAGAGATTCTATGTTCTGGGGAACTACTTTGCAATCTTTGTTATCTATTATTTTTATATGATGTGTGACGTGACCACTCTACAGGTCAAATTTCATGAAAAAACTTGAAACATGTTGAAAACCCCTCAAAGGATTGCAACCTGCAGCATTAGCACTAAAACACAATGACACTGGCATCCAGGCATAGAATTGATCTGTATACTATAATTAGTGATGTGCTGGATATCTTTACCCTTAACAGCGGATATACAAAAAGGGAAAAGATCCATATCCGGTAGATTTTTAGAAGATCTCAAATGGATCTTATTATTATTCTTTGTAAACATTGTATCACCTATACACCAATCATACTTTATTTTCAGTCATTCGCATCCAAAGACAATAACGATCCTTTGTTTTGACACTAATCATTTTTAAATATGACACTTCCACTAACCTTACAAAAGAGTGGCAACATGTTGTATAGTTTATCATCCCTCTCAATGTCGGTTAATGGTTGTTGCGGATGTGTGTACTCAGAGAAAAGCTTCTTCAAATGCATTAAGCCTAGTTGAGTATGTGGTGAGGAGTTAGATGATGTTCCTTCTGGGGGGTCTGGCCCACTTGCGGTGGTAGCCCCCCTCAATTTACGCATCAAATTCATATTAAATATCAATTCAGATATTTTGGTTGCATTTTTAATTAATAATCAATTAAACAGCGTTTAATGTTCATTTTCAACCCAATGTTTGAACATTAAAATGTTATGGAGCACAAAATTTCTGAAAAAAAAGTAAGTTATCATAATAATATAATGAAATTTGCAAAACAAAAATTATAGTTAGTTTACACAAATGCACAGATATTCACTAGACATTGGTTCGTAGGAGATTAGAAGAAAGCTAGTTTGCAACGTAAATAAAATGAGTCACTTTAAACTAAAATTAATTTTACACTGAAAAATTTTGACAAATAAATTAATATGACAGATAATAAATTAAATAACAAGGCACAGACAGGAACTAGTATATTAACGTTAAAAATAATGATTTAACAATATTTTACAATAATTTACTTTTTGTTTTGATATTATAGCATATTTTTTTAAAGGATAAGGAATAAATAATGGAAATGTATGAAAATATTTTCTACATTCTGTATGTCAATATTTAGAAATCATTGTTTGTAGTGGACAGTGATTAGCCATTTGAAATATTCGGTTACAAGTTCACAAATACTTAAAATTAAAAAAGAAAGATATAGAAGATTTACATTAAAAAACATTCACAACATTTTACAAAACGCCCACGGCCAAGTTTGACAGCTGAACAGAAAACTGACTGCCATATTGTTTTTTTTGACTTAACAGATTATAGATTTCTACAAGGAAAAATCTTTCGGTGGTGAAAAACCACAGTGAAAAACAAAATAGGTGCTATTGGCTAAAACACGGCTAAAAGCACATCGAGTAGCTGTCATTTATCGTGACAGGATCACAGAATTCTATTTCCTTTCCTTTGTTATAAAAACCACGATATCCAAGTGCTTCTCGATTTTCATAATAAAAATAACGGCAGGATATTGAATTTTACTTGATTTACAGACTTCTAAAATTACATGGCAAATAAATAAAAAAGATTATCTGTATTTTAAATATATGGGTTAATTGCATATTATTTTATCTGAAAAAAAAACTAGCTGTGAATCACAGGGCTAGGAATACAAATCTCATTATAAGCTGCAGGTTACTCGCATCGGTTGTATTAGTGACAATGATAATTCTATTACTTTAAATATATTCGGGGGGTAATTTGAAGAGGTATGGGGGGCTCCGCCCCCCAAACCCCCCTTATAATTATAACCTAACCTAACCTAACTCAATCATATAAATAGTAGAAGGCATGCTAACGCTAACGTAAAATAAAATTTAACACTAATACATTCATACAGTCGTTCTTCGTTACACTTCGGGACCATGTTCCTTGGTGCAAATAGGAGCTCGTCGTATACGCCATGTTGCATGGCCAATAATGTTGTGAAATCTAGGATGTTCGGTCGGCGCGGGTCGGAATCGGCTTTCTACGTGTTCTTACCCATATGTACCATACTTCCAGAAATTATTTTCTGAAAACTTTTTCTCAAAATGAAACAGGATAAGAATTATACTGTTTTATTCGACATGCATGTGAATATATAAGTGTAGGTCTGTATATCTTTTTATTCCAAATACACAGAAATCACGTATTAATTGTGATGTTGGATGTTTATACTAAGTTTTATATTGATATTGGATCTATAATTTGACTTTAAGAATTAACTTTGAAGCTTTATTAAGCCTACAATACATTAATATTATTTTTATTCAATATCAATGCGGATGTACGAAAACATTGTTGTGGCAACATCGATGTAGATTGTAGCTGCGATCTCTGTGCGATCGCATTGAAATGTTTTGCTCATACCTACTACCACTACACAATATATTGTCCGTCATAATCTTATGAACTATTAAAAAATCATCTATGTATAATGTTCTATCAGAAGTGGGTCGTGTCTTTTCCTTGTTGTCGTGTTTATATTTAGCCATATTTAAGTTAAAATAATTTATATTAGCCGTAATTTTGAAATAGCTATTACTAAAATGTTTTTATTGCATGTTTAAAATATTAATTGTTCGCAATCAGGTAACTTATACTAAGTTATTTACTTTTAATGGTGCCATATTTGGCTCGATCACCACGAAACTTTCATATTTTTTTAGATTATTTTGTGCTATCATGGATTGTCATATTTCCTTCATTTTGTTATTTTTTACATATTATTAAAGCTTATAAATTATGTTGTTCAGATTTCCTAATTGTGATGAATTATCAAAACTTTCATAACATTCCCTTTCTGCGGGTGTGTAATGTCATCAAATAATAAAGTTGCGCACGTCAGGTTATGTGGAGTAAATAATAAGTAATTTACTTCAAAAATACCGTTTATTTTAACATAATCATAATCTGAGTGATAGGCGAATTTGATACTATCTCCCGTGCGTCTATTCTTTATTTTCACTTAATTTTGAAAAATCCAAATTTTGATTTCACCTCCAATTTTCTCTCAACGATTTTTATTAATTTACAATCCTGTGTACTTTAAAATCAGTTGATGAGTTTCTAAAACATAACAATATATTATGCAATTATCCCAAGATCAAATTCTGGATCCGAACTAATATTGCTATGTGCTTTTGGGAACTTTGTGGTATTTCATAGTTGCCTATATCTACCTATGTTTGTTTGGTAAAAATGAGTTTTAGCGTCGTGAACATTTCTATTCGAATTATCCACAACTGTCATTTCTTATGACGTTTGGCGTTTCCATGGATTTTTATATAAAGGCATTTTTAATATAATATTGTATTACTTTGAATATATTTGGGGGAAAACGTGATGAGGTATGATGAGGCAAACCCCCCTTGTAATTATAACCTAACCCAATTATATAAAATAATACAAAGCTTGCTAACGCTAACATAAAATTGAACACTAGTACATACAATAAAAAAATCTATGGAAACGCCAAACGTCATAAGAAATGACAGTTGTGGATAATTCGAATAGAAATGTTCACGACGCTAAAACTCAAGTTTACCGGTTTTTTTTTACAAACATAAAGTGGATGGTAGCCTAGTGGTGTGTTCGCCGACTTTCTTTTCGAAGGTCGTGGGCTGTCCCATCACCTGTGCCGACCATCTTCCTATTTAACAACACAAACTTTGCTTTCGGTTAAACCTGTCAAAAATGTATTTATGGTCAATATGGGTGAGCTCAGATTCATTTCTTTAAAAAAGAATACTGCTACATTTGGAGCTGGGTAATGCTAAATTGAGAATTTGATTTGTTTTTTAATGCTATATTTTTTCTAGAATTGAAGACTGAATGGGGTGACTATAAACATGGCAGATAAGTTAAGATTAGGGTGTGATGTTAGAGAGCTGAAGATTGGTGCCAGTTTTATCAATGATAAGTCAACATCTTTTCACACATTGAAATGTTAGTATTAGTTTGGTTTCTAATAATATATTATACTTGAGGATTTATTTGTATTTGATTGTGTACATACTATAACTTATGAGATCAATAATCATTTCAGGTGATTTCAAACCAGCCTCTGTGGATGCCACCAAAATGGCAACAGTGGATGTCGAAACAAACAATCAAGTTACTGTGACTGTTCCTCATCTTGGTATGATTTTGAACTATTTTTTAAGATTATACATGGCCAAACCATTTCAGTATCACTAACTTTTTTGATTGATATATTAATATTTTGTTTAGATGGAGCTGGTATACCGCAGACCGTTTTCAAGGGCAATCAAAGACCATATCAAAAAGAATGTGTCTTGATTATAGATAGAAAAACTGGAGAAATCACGTTGGAGCGTCTCTCTAGTAATATACAAGTTAAAAAAACTAGGTAAGTCATACAAATTTATGTCCGACAATCTTGAACCTGTTTGCTTAAATTATACCTAGTAATTTTTCTTTTATTATCACTTTGAATATTTTAGACAAGAACCCCCACAGAAGTCGACACAACCCCATCAACGCCCTCAGCCAGCAGACATGAATGCTCTAAATAATTGCACACAACGATCAACTTCTCGGACTAAGGTTACTTCTGGTAAAAGAAATCAAGTCTCTTCCAAAGCTCCCAAGGAACTTCCTCCCAGACCTCGCACAGAACCTCCTACAGCCGCACCGTAAGTCTCTTATTAGTTAATACTTAGCAGGGTCGTTACACTAAATAGTCTTTGGGGTGATTGTACATGTTGTTTTGAACTTCTAGGTGGAACGGTGGACAGAGCACTCTGGCAAGTCTTCCCATGATAGGTTTTGATGATCTCTCACACACCAGTGCCGATGTCAATCACACATCACATATTTCTCCCAATGTGCCCGTTGCTATGAATGGTCATGGTACCAATTCCCATGCTTCCAAAACAGTGGTAAATTTATTTTTAGTATCAAACCACATTATATTTTTAGATATATCAACACTTTCCACAGACACAATGCCACCTCAATAATTGTTGTAGACGAGTTCTTACTAATAGTTATAACAATTTTATGCATCTACAACTAAATTTCATGTATCTTCAACCTTTTTTTCATTGATAAATCCTTCGTGCAGTGAACTAGTGAGAAGAAACTGTATCTCACTGCACATTACTCCAATTTGCCTTAGCATCAACTTAAACCAACACTTTAAAATCACACATATCACCCCCACACATCACACTCATCAACTACAGAGCATTTCCCAAACACACATCAACCGTATCCCAGTACACAACTCTACCGCTGTATCTCTAACATACACTCCACATTCTTTCTTCCTACATCCAGTAACCAAACAGACAAAAGCTTCTTAAATAAGCATTTATTTTTTATGTCTCTAATACATTGAGTTATTTTGTTAAACAAAAATGGTGCCAGGAAGATTGCGAACCTTCCCAACTAGCAAAATAATGGTTGAGACAACGTCTCAACAGAAGTTATATAACTGTCATATAAACGTCTATACGACCCGAAAAGGGCCCAAATTATACGACGTTTTAATTGCATAGTGGTTGTATTATAGTGTTTTGATGACTAATTGGTTACATATTCGTCGAGTTGTGGTGACAACGGCGACTAAAATCGTTATATAGTGGTCTGTTTGACACATCTATGCGACTAAAATCGTTGTATAGTGGTCTGTTCGACACATCTATGCAACTTTTACGTTACGTAAATATCGTAAAAAGGTGAATTTACAACTAATTATTATGTTATAAGTACACGCTAGTTTTTTCTACAGTACAGAATATAAATGTCAATTTTCATATTAAATTATTAATATTAAGTTAACAGATATAATAAATTTAGTTAAAATCTTCATCAATAATGTGCTGTGTCGAATATTACTATACGCACTCCTAATTTTCTTGGGGATTTATTTTTTTCGTCAACTACGGGTAAATTTGTGTTTTAGTAATAATGCCCTTATCAAATTTGTCAGAAATAACTAATGTTAAATTAATTATTAATTATAAAATCTAATGAAATTTTCGCCATCTTTCTGTAGTTATATGGCGACTTCTATTCGACGACTACATAACGACATGTCATATAAGTGTATCTTACATAACATATTTATTAACGCCATTTTGGTATAGGTTCAGTATAGGGTTGCCAACTTTTTTTTTCGAGAAAAGTATAGTGCATATTTTGATTTTTTTAATTTTGTGCAATTTTACTAAATATTTTACACACACAATCAACGTTTTTTTTTTGAAATAATAATATATTGCCACTGAAAATGTACCCGTCTGTTGTATTTTTATTTGTAATGGCACGTCTACAAGCTTGCGGACGTCTGGCACAAACAGACCTACACAAACTTATGAACGCCGTTCATAATCTGTCGGATCTAGGCATTTCTTATGTTATAATTATTAATAAAAAAAAACATAAATTACCTTTAATCAAGGCTCTAGCCGGAGAATCACAAACGAATGTCCTGATTGTGATGTTCATATTTATTTATATTCCATTCACCAGAATCTGATGCATTTCAACCACAAAAAAAACTGAAGAAGGCATCCAAATCATTAGGTTTGCTTTGTCCCTCGTTAATACCTATTACAAATGGTGATACGTTGGGTTTTTCGAATATTTTGCAAAGAATAGGCCACACCTGATTTCTTGAACTTTTGTATATTGGGAGCCCATCCAACGTTTATTGTCAAAGAATAAATAATATTCTTCAAATATTTTGTTAATGGTTCGATAACACCATTATGCCAATAATGTCCTTTATCTACCCAATGAATTGATATTTGTTGTCTGTTTGTATCTAAAAGTGTCCTAGGGTCCTTAGGAAGAATATATGGTAGCCTTTTATTTAAAACTATACTTAAAGTTCTTACTGTTTCATGCGGAACATTAAAATTAATAACCCACTCTCTAATATCATTTTGAAATTCATACATTTTATCCATTTCATCAGAAACTTCAGATTCGTCTCCATCTGTAGGTACTATTTCCATCACTATTATTTATATTTTCCATAAAAATATCGTCTGAACTTTCATTTTCAATATCATTTTTCTCCTCCTTCCTTTCACCTGAAATATAATCCAGTAATGAAATAAAATCTCAGGCATACCTTCTGTATTATTCTACATGTGGAGAGTCATTAATAATACTATTTTAATTTATATACATATTATTAAGAACGCGCGTGAAAGTACATTTTCTTGCAAAGTATTATTGTTGGCACTTTATGTTTGTATTATGATTCCTCGAAAATTTATGGGCAACCCTAACTATACAGAATAAGTGTATGATGTATTATGGATATATAATGGTGGTTTGGAAACTTTTACACGATTATGACTCACATAAAAGTCGTCTAAATTAAACTTATACTACTATTGATGTTATATAAAAGTTTTCATGGCACCGATATATGATTAGTTGCATAAAGTAGTTGAATTTACTTTTACTCGACTTTTATTGTTATATTATGGAGGTTTGAAACCTTTTACACAATGAAAGTCACATAAAAGTCGTCTAAATGAAACTAATATGATAATTATGTTATATAAAAGTTTTCCTGGCACCGATATATGATTAGTTGTATAAATTAGTTGAATTTACTTTTACTCGACATTTATTGTTATATTATGGAGGTTTGAAACCTTTTACACGATGAAAGTCACATAAAAGTTGTCTAAGTGAAACTTAAATGACAATTGTAGTTATATAAAAGTTTTCCTGGCACCAATATACGATTAGTTGTATTAATTAGTTGAATAAACGTTTACTTGACTTTTTTATGTAACCTTATGACTATATAACTAAATGGTCAAATTTATGTCTTCTTTACGACGTGGCAGTTACGGAAACACTTTAATATAACATTTAAAAGACTTAAGATCGTATAATTTTATTGTTATATAACCTTTTTGCTAGTTGGGTTTGACCATGAGTCGTACACATTCTTGGAGAAACTCGCATTTTTTGAGCTCTCATTCTTGTATAAAAAGAATGCTGTACAGCAGTAGAGACATTCCTCTCAAACTGGTATCTGGTCAGGATACTAGGTTTGGTTATTAAGGTTGTTATCTAACCAACCAAACCATATTTTTTTCATTTTTTTTTTATATATTACAGCCTAGTTGTATAGGCTCTGACATCAAATCAAGAGTCAAGTCCTAGATTCAATTCCCAGTCGGGTCAGGACTATTCAGTGTTTGCTTGACAGATTGGACAGTGTCTGTTACTAAAAAAACGCCTTAGCCCATAATTCCCGCCAGCTGTACTGCAGCTTTTGAAATAATTTCATAATTGGGTCCAGCAAATGTCTGTCTCTCAAACATCAAAGATTTAACATAAACATATTGTGTATTAAAATAAAAACAATGTGAAATTTTAAATGGAGACTATTAGCTGTTGAGAATGTTAATAACCAAAAATTAATAATATATTACATCTAACAATAATTTCACCAGGAAACATATCAACAACCTCGTAGAATCAGCTTAAATATAGGTACAAACAATAATTATGATTCATTCAACATTCTTTAACTTGAAAAATCAACACATGCTGTGCTATTTTGGTATTTAGAACCACATGCATACATACATATTTTCTACAAAAACAAATTGCCTTTTTGCTAATTGTTATTCTATGTTTTTAGGTTATGTTATATGACTAACTGAAGTTTCATTTTTAAATAAATTGATAGTAGTACTAATATGTTTGTTCAAATATAGTGTGATTTTAAAAGTCTTAGCACATTTTAGATTTTCAACATGCCCTTGCCGTGTTATTTTTACAGAGAAATGGTGAGGAGGTTGGTGTTCTCAGTAGTTCGAGTGGCTCATCCAGCAGTGGTAGTGATAGTGAACAAAGTGACTCTGTTGATAGTGATAGTGATAACAATGATAATTCCAGACAATACAATCACACGCAGCTGCAGGCTAACAACCATACCACCAAACAAAGTACCAATGGTAATTATTCCTTTTTTTCTCATAAATAATTAGAGATTACTCCTTTTCATTTTACACTTCAACTTCAATGACTGTTGACTAATGGCTTTCATATTTCAGCCACAAACTACATTTTTCAATTCAATTTTGTGTTTGTTATCAAAATTAAGCACTGAGCACTTGTAAAATAACAATTAAAGTGTTCTATTAAATTTTTCAGGTTTATTGAATAGCAATAGCAATGTGATGGGGAACAGCAGTGGTGGGTCGATGCCGATGCATTTGTTAAAAGATGATTTACGTCTCTCGGAATCCGGAAGTGATTCTGACTAATAACAAATCAAGTGATGTTCAAATGTAATTTATATAAATCTATTTCAAGTCTTGTATTGTTGAAATAAAAATAACAGGTATAATTTCATATTTAAGTGCATTATTTTGGAAAATTCTGCGTCATTCAATTATGTAAGATAATTTTAACAAACTCAAACAACTAAACTCACATTAAAAAAGTTTAAAGCATACCTACTTTGCTGAAGGTATCAAATGATGTGACCAAAATCTCGTACTAGTAACTGTCCATCGTCATCCGAGGTCTAGTTTAGACCTCTGCAGATCATAGCAGTAAGCTTCCCATAATTATTTCTGGATTACAATGATACTAACATTTACACCACTTCCTCAAATCATCTAAGGTTTGTTTTGCGAACTCTCATCACCTGTGAAGCATCAACATTCTAATGAGATGATTACTAATTAATGCTGTAAAAATCACCAAAGTTTTTTGTTTGGGTTGCTATTTGCAATGCAAATCAAAAGTTTGGTCAAGATCTTTTAAGCGTGGTTTTCATATTTACAAAAATTGAAATTTTTACTTAGGTACTCTGTCCGCAAAAAAAATGATAAATCGCTTTGTCTGAAATATCAGGATAATTTGATGTAATACATTGTATCGTCTTATTTGAGCTTACCTGGAGTCATCCATGATGTTTCTTTTCACCCACCTGTAATATCCAAGATGTTTATGTAGAGGTTTTCTTCCTGAGAGCTTGTCTCTGTTTTCTCAATTTTCATTATCCCCATCAGCTAGATGTTCCCCATCCCCATCAGTTAAGTTGTGTATTTGTTAAAGAGGCCATTGATTAGGTCCAACATTCTGAACGATAATGCGTTGGTAAAAGGCTGAAGACTTCTCTCCGATTGTCCATGTTCTTCTTTCACAGCACAAACTTTGTTTAGAAACAGTATTTTTGTATACATTGGAAGATGCCATGTTGATTGTTTGAAACAGAAGAAGGTCATTTATTTCCTATTAAGGCTATGACTTGTGTCCCTGTGTGTCCCTGCGTGTCCCTGCAACCATTATAGCATCACCCATTCACTTGAAGATCATTATTTTGATTTCAAAGACATTTATTCTTAAAATTATTTCGTAACCAGCAAAATCAAAATACGAGATATATGAAAAATTTTATTGCAATAAACTGGGATATTATAACCTTTATTTTAATTGTATATTTGGAACATGATAATGTTTGAAGAAAGATGATACATACATTATGAAATCACTCAGCACTCGTTGATTAAATTCGCGTAATCACAGTTTTATTTTCCAAAAAATAAAAATATAAAAGATATAAAAATAACATAATCAGTTGCCAAAACATATTTGGGGGTAAAGAAATGCCCCAACTTGGTAACTATATAAGTACAGATTTATTGATTAGTATTTTTTGTTGAATGGAGTTAACTGTTAAAATTGTGTAACATATTACCAGGCATTCAGTTGTGACTAAGAAATATAGCAAGTAAGTGTGTAAATATAATATTATATAACGGGATCTTAAATTATTGGTTGATAGCTTTCTGCATTATATTGAAAATTTGTGAAGTTAAATTTTTGATTCCATTAAAGGAATTTATTTTTAGCTTTTTGTGAGTTTTCATTTTTGTTTGATTCCCAGAGATAGCCCAATTTTTTTTATGTATAGGTACCTATTTCAGGTTGCAAAACCAACATTTTTGTAGGAATCTGTATCTGTGTTTCCCAAATACCTATAATACACAATAGGGATGCTGCAGATATTCACATCCGCAAAGGCGGAACATACGTATCTGCATTTATTAATGCGAATGTTGATGTAGATGCGGATGTACCGCTAGAGCAAGTCGCGACACGATATTAAGATATGCAACTTCATTAAAAAGGTTATTTTATTTCTTACGTGTAGACGTAAGATCCTTGTATTGTTATTGATTTATTTAATGAATGCTTACAAACTGTTGGTTTGGAATGAAAATTCTTTTGTTCTGTGAAAAGGCGGCCCTTCGTTAAAAAGGTCATTTTATTTCTTACGTTTTAAACCTCTGTTATAGAGTTTATCATGTTTTATTCTGAGCTCTTTACCAAGAGTGGTTATGAGAAAAAAATAAGGTGAGGTGAAGACTAGGAATAAACAACATTTAAGGAGCAATAAGAACCAGCTACAAGAAGATTTGTTAATTATTAAACCAGAGACTGGTTGAACGGATAAAAAAAGTATTTTTATGTTTGATATCATGTTTAAAGAATTCTTAAGGTTGTTTAAAATAAGGATACTATGCTTACGAAACATTATTTTTACTGACTTAGGGGCATAGAGTGTCGCAACATGTGTGTCTTAAGTGTTGTCATGATTTGCTGTGATTCACACATACGGAAAAAAAAATGAAATAATTTATATGGCGGAATATTAATATTAGCTGTGTCAGCTGGTATAAAATAAATAAATTATGAGTCAAAGTGTACATTCATTACATACCTTCATGGCATTGGGGTAAAGGTAAACACGAGTCATTTAATGCACCAGATAAAATTTTAATTTTGCTCTAAAATATAAAGATATTGAACATTAATAAAACAAAAAAAAATACAAGATTGCAGATTAGGCTATAAATACTTTTAAAATTTTGGCATGGCCTAATAAAACTGAATTATTATTGCTCAAACATTTTACCAAAAACTTGCTTGTTTCGCTTGAGCTTCTTTTGTTCCATAAAACAAATAAAAAATTTTATGAAAGAAAAACCACTTTAATAAACACTGTTAATAACTAAAGATGATGGTTTTATAAATTGGTTTGTTGAATAATAATGATTAGAAATTATAGGAACATAGAATTCATATTGAAATTTTACGATTTATCACCACATGGGCTCACAGAAGAAAAAACAGGAAATTATAAGAGTATAATAATACTACTTAAAAAGAGGAAAATCCATGTTACAAAAAACAATCTTAAGATTTCTATTTCTGGTTGCTTTATGATTAAAGTGATATATTATTATTTACTAGGCCTGCTGCCTCCAAGGAGGTCACCGTCACTGCGTCCCAAAATGGAACTATTGTGACTGGCCCTGCATCTAGAGTTCGTCGCTTAGTCCAGCCTCCTGGAAGAATCGGAGGACTTTGTTGGTGTTGAACTCCTCAATTTTATCTGGGAACATCTAGAAAGTGCCCAGATTTTTGTGTCTTATTACTAGAGACTGGAAAATTTCGCGATCGCGATAAAACGATTTTTTTCGCGAATTTTGAGGTTTTTGTGCAAATAACGCGAATTTCGAAGTTTTTGCGCAAATAGCGCGAATAATGTGATTTTTGGAGAAAAAATGCGAATTTCATGCCTAATTTATAGAAATAATGTGATTTTGTAAAATTAATATTTATTTATTTAGCGTATGGCCAGTTCATCACAAAAGATTATAATACAATCGATAAGAAAAGTACATTTTTTAAAAAGCAGTAAAATGGATTGGAGCGCAGGGGAAATTTTCCTGCTCACATGCCCTGATTTGTGCTAACAAATCGAAGGAAAAACAATATTTTTTTTATATTATTTCTGAACGTTATTTCAATTATTGTATAATTTTCTGTATTTGAATATTGATTTTTAATTTTTTTTATTTGATTTTTTTGTATTACCTATACTATTTATTTTGATCAGATTTTTTCATTTTTTTGGCAATGTATATTTATAAATATTGTTAATTATACTATAAATTCTAAAAATTGCTATTATTCTTTGTTTTGCTATAACATCTACCTTCATTTTGAACTAATCAACGTTGAAAAATAACGCGAATTTCCGTGTTTTAGAGCAAAAATAACACCGAATTTCCCCAAAAATAACACCGAAATTCACAAAAAATAACACCACTATTTTCCAGTCTCTACTTATTACGCATCATTGGTAGGCACTCACACAGGAGGTGCATTGGGGTCTCAAGTGATACCCCACACGCCCTGCACATGCCACAGTCCAATATCCCTATGGTGCACATGTGCATGCTTGTTCAGCCTGCAGTGCCCCGTTAGGGACCTCGTGATGGTACATAGATTATTCCTGCTAAGGAACATTAGGTTCCTTACGGATTTTTTTGATGTCCATGTTACTAATGGATAGTGTTACTCCCGAGAGAGTCAGTTCCTCACTGGCCGGGTGACCATCCAGTGAGAAAGGATTCACTTTATAAGTGATTGTATTGACGTTCACGACCGTCCCAGGTTTAGCAAGGGAAAAGAAGTCACAGCCGACAGAGCCCCGCATGTCGGCTGAAGGGCTGAGGTTAATCTCCGAGGCTCCCAGGTATCGGAGATGCACCGTTTAGACTGGGTAAACCCCCAGCCATTCATCCATCGGCACGGTACGCTTAACACCTTAGATTGGTGTTGTCCTCTTAGCCAGTCCCGGCATAGCCCAATCCCTCACGTAGAAGTAACCACCCCCACATGAGCGACCCAGCACCAGACACTGCCCAGGATGCACCGCGAGGAGGTGGGACAACATTTGCATCCCATTAAAGTGATAAGAGTAGTCTGAGATTTGATTATAAAATAGATAGTATCTGTACTTATCACAAACAGCATCGAGGGTATATCATAAAGAGATACTAGAAATAATTGAATCATAAAGGCTTTAGTGCAAAATGTGTGTACCTACACTTTTTTTCTTTTCTGAAAATCAAGGGACCATAATATGCCCCTTGTTTCACCTTGACCGAATAAGATCTATTGTGACATCCTTCGTGAAGCGCTGCCTCCTGTTGTGCCTAGTCTCCAGAGGCCTCTTGCAGAGTGACAGCCTCTTTTCGGCTTCTGCCCTCTGCAAGAAGTCTCCTTAATAGTCTTTTTTTATGCCCCTGATCAATAGGTCCCAACAGAATTCCCATCCGGGGGTTGCAAAAACTGCTTTTGGTCATTATGTACCCTTTGGTCACTGATGCGGATGTACCCATTATATCCACCACATCATTTCGGCTCTACAAAGGTGCCACATAAAACATCCATAGCCAGAACGAGGGAAATAAAAGTCAATTCCTACAGATCGCTGCATGTAGGGGTATGGCAAAAAGTCACACTGAGGTTGCCTGGTATCAGAGAGCCTCCGTTAGTTAACTAACATACCCGTCAGTCATGCATCTTTAGGCACGGGTCGAATGAGAAAGGTTTACTTCTTCCGGAATGATAGGTCTAGGTGAGTATGGATGGGAGGGCTCATAGAAGGCAGGAGGATGTGGATTGGATTCAGGTGTAGGATATGCCCTGCATGTTGGACAGCCATGCAAGACACCCCGTAAGTACTCTCTTCAGTTTGTTGACCCTAGAGCATCCACAGGGACCGACTGTAACCGCTGTTTCAGCCTGGGCCAACGTAACAGACTCCACCGCTTGAAGGTAGAGAGTCGAATTGAAATGCAGTAGCTAAGAAGCATTAAAATATGATCTTATGTAACATTTCCTTGGACCCCATGTGTGTACATAGAACAGAAAACAAAATTCAATACCATAGAGTAGATTTTCTACAATGTAGACAGGTGTTGGTGATTTTACGCGATATGTGGATTGCATTATTATACCAGCCGAAATAGTGAGTTAAGATGCAATACTTTCACTATTATGGAGAGGAGATGGACATTGCTGCGACCATAGATTTTTATTATATAACTAGAATTTTGTGGCTGAGACATGTATTAATGATGCTGAATCACAGTTAGCCGAGGATAGCGCCCATCAGAGTCCCGAAGACGTGGAAGGCTCTCTCATACCGTGTTCCGTTCCTTCGAGGTAGAGTTGAACAAGGTGTGGGAGAAGGCCATAAGCATTATGCAAGATCGAGCGCAATGGAGAGCTCTTGTTGCCTCCCTATGCCCCTGAGTGGGGTTCAAAGAGAGATTGTATATTAATTCCGTCTAGCTCTATTAATCCTCGATGGTAGTTACTACCATCCAGACCCCTCCAAACACTACGAAACTGACTTCAGAGCGTTGTTGTCGACTAGGAGGGCGTCCATTAATCACGTGAGCCCAAAAGGGGGAGGGGGGGTCTGGAAAATATCACGTAGGGGGGGGGGGTCTAGTGAGAAAATCACGTGTATATTATTTTTTCTGATAAATTTAAAGAAACACTGTTGACGAAAATGAAAATCATAAAGTTTCGTAATTCTTTGTACTAAAAAAGTACACGTGATTTTCGGGGGGGGGGGGGTATTCTGAAACATCACCAGGGGGGTGAGTACGTAAGGGCTATAGCACGACTAACTACTTCCTAGTGTAGTTAGCGCGAGTACGTAACGTTACAAATGTAGTTAGTTGTGCGTTTCAGCGTAGTTATTATGTTGTTAAGCCGTGGTTATGAGTAGTTAGATTGATGTGTGGTTAGTCGTGCTATAGCAAAAGTTACGTACTCACTACCCAGGGGGGTGAGTACGTAAGGGCTATAGCACGACTAACTACTTCCTAGCGTAGTTAGCGCGAGTACGTAACGTTACAAATGTAGTTAGTTGTGCGTTTCAGCGTGGTTATTATGTAGTTAAGCCGTGGTTATGAGTAGTTAGATTGATGTGTGGTTAGTCGTGCTATAGCAAAAGTTACGTACTCACTACCCAGGGGGGGGGGGGGGGGTCTAAAAAGTAAGAAGTAGTAAAAAACATCACGTGATTAATGGACGTTCCCTTATCCATAGAATAAGTAAGTACTGATGAGTGATGATATCATATCTGTGGTTTGTTGTGGTACGTACATGACGTATCACAAATGATAATGTCGAATTTATCATTTTAATTTCCTTCTGCTTTAAACGCGGCAGATTCGGTGATAAAAAAAAGCAATCTTGTCATATTCCAATACTATTCGAGTAAACAGCATAATAATTTATATTATTTAAGTTTATTTTAACAGTAAAATTCAGTGTTCATTTCAGGCAACGTATTGCATATGCATGGAATTTGAATTTTAGCGCCGGGTTTCCAATATCGCTGAAAGCGTTCGCCGCTTACGGCTTTTCCCACGACAGTAAAGTATTATCGTGGAGTGTGCGAGTTAAGAGTTAAACGCATTTCATACGCAGCCTAAATAATATAATAATAATACGCAGTTGCGGTTTGTTATTATTTACGGATCTATACGTTTCCAGAAGTTTCTTGTAGGTATGAAATTTTTAATAATTTGTTGTTTTTCTTTTGACAATAAGTTGTAAAAGGTTAAGGGTTAATTTGACAAAATAACACAGTTTTCTTCAAATATTATTTTTGAAACTGCATATTCAGTATCAATAGGTTATCCCCGCATTTTCATTATAAGGTAATAGTCGGTACTAGGTACTAGTTTTTTTGTATTTTTGCTCAGGGCGACATGAGTTGTCAAAATGAACAAATGGAATCGTGATGTTTTTATCCTTTTTCTTTAATCGTATCTTCAACACGCAGTTCGAGCTTTTAACACTTCATTATTGTTTAATTGAAGTAGTTGGTAGTCCAGCGGTTACAACGCAGGCTTTCGTACTGTATCGTTCGGAGGTCGTGGGTTCGATTCCAGGTGCCGACCATCTTCCTCTTTCACGACACAAGCTCTTTAAGTAGCTTACTGTGAAAGAGTCAAAGAGTGTATTTGTGTTCACTTTGAGTGAGCACAGTCGTTTTTCTAAAAAAAAAAATTCTTTCTGTCATCTAGAACATATAGTTCAATTAAAAGGGCATAACCTTATAAATACAGTATTATTCCGCCTCTTAACAGTTTTGGAAAGTTTTGTGTATGTCATCTAGGAAAGCTTGCTGAAGAATAATTTAATGCAAAGGCTGTGTTTGGCCTAAAACTCGATTGTTTGTTTTGATATTTTCCATTCTTGAGTCCACACACAAGGACATACATAAATAAGATTATTATTTTAGTTATAAATTTGTGTGCTGTAGTGTAAACATAACCTGTGTTCTGAATGTGAAGTACCGGTAGATTGTAGGGGAAGATTGGGACCCTTCGTACACGGGGTAGATTCGTACAGTTGCTCCTAAAAATCTATCCTTAATATTTTAACGCTATACTTTTCGTTTGCGTGTAGGCGCGAGTGGTGGCAGTATGTCAGCGAAGTTCGGCCTCAGTACTGTTGCTGCATGTGACGAGAGAGCACGTCTTTTCTTTTCGCGCACTCTAACGAAATATTTCACTAACTTTCCGGGTTGTACTGTGACGAAGTAAACGACGAATTTGTATTGGATTATTAATAAATGGTAAGTTGTTGTATTCATAATAATAATTCTATCAAAATTTTACTGTTTTTCATATTATTTTTTTCTGTAGGTAAAATTATTTTGATTTCGAACATCGGGGTAGATTCGTACACTGACCTATGGGGCACATTCGTATGTGTACGAATGTGCCCCTTCCTCAAAAATTTCTTGTTTCAATGCTTGGATATTTTTTTCGTAGAATCATGGTGCGGGCTTACAAGAAGAAGGAGACCAGAAGTAAAGAAGTCAATGAAGAAGATATGAGATTGGCAATTAAGGAAGTAATTGAGGGTAAATTGTCTTACAGAAAAGCAGCTAATAAATACAATATTAAGGCTTTAACGTTGGAGAGTCGCGTGAAAAAAAATGAAAAATTGCCCTAATGAAGCTGGTGCTAGTTCTCGTACTTTTCATTCCAAATTCACGAGTTTCGAAGTATTTTCAGCTGATGAAGAGACAAGGTTGAACGAGTACATGAGTGGCTCAGAGCCAAAGGTGCCTATCCAACAAAACCATAAATTTGCAGTTAGGCATGTATTCCTTCCCAAAATGGTATATTTTATTATGTTCAAAGGTGCCTATAATCATAACTGATTTTATGAGGGCACTGACATCTATCGAATATGACGCAAAATAATTCATTGCAATGGAGTTTGGGCCATAGATGCCTATGCTGTTGTATAGGCATTTATGGCTCAATAACAATGTGTAAAAACGGCCGCGCAGTCAAGTTCCAATATGTCTACTTCTACTTTATTTGATGATTTTTATGATGAAGATCCTGACTTTTGACCAACAGAGAAACTCCAGGTATGTGTAAATCCATATTATAAAATAATTTGCTTATAGCAAAATGTTTTCAGGTAGAAAAAGAAGTTATTCTTTATAGGCACTTCTGGCCCAAAAGAAAATAATTCAATCCAAGGTATTAGCTATTATATTTTTTTGTATAAACTCTTAAAAATAGTCATATTTTACATAATTTGCAATAGGAAACATTGATGACACACTGATAAGGAATATATATGTTGTTTTCAGATTCATCTGATGATAAGTTGGATAATAATTGTGACACAGGTATTGTAAAGAGGATTAAAAACAGTTTTTCAACCCGAATTAAGAGTCTCGTTCTTTTCAGGCAGATTTGAAAAAGATCACACAAGACCGCCCATCACAAGAATCTTTAACAGATCTAAATTTATTGTATCCATTTGGAAAATCGACCAGTAAAGAGATAAAAACAGATCTTTTGGCCTTGTGAAATTATGTACCTCCTTGATTTTTATGAAGCACATGTAGAAAATACAACTGCCAATGGTTCCAACATCCACTCCGATGAAAATGAAGATGCTACCGATGGATTTATTTAAAAAAATAATTGGGCCAAAAGTGCCCATCATCATATATTTTGTTTTGGTTTAGCAATATAGTATGAAGCCAAAAGTGCCTACAATAATCAAAGTGGTTTATTTATAATTTTCAGGCAATAAAATTTAAATTTATAACGATATACGTAATTTTGTTAATGTTATTAACGTGTTTGAATAAAATACGTGACTTAATGTTTTTGAGTTTTTTTTTAATTTTCATTTAACTTTACCTCTAATTATCTCAATACAAATTAAATGTTGGATAGGCACCTTTGGCTCTGAGCCACTCACATGTTCAAAGATGCACTATGGGCTCACGATACTACAAGCAAGAAAACTTGCCTATGATTATGCAAAGGCTCTAAAATGCAAATACCCACCTAAATGGGACTAATAACAACTTGCCGGTATTGATTGGATGAATGGGTTTCGAAAAAGGAATGTAAGCTTGAGTTTGAGAAAACCAGAAAACACGAGTGCAGCTAGATCTTTTGCTTTCAATAAAACGGTCGTCCAGTAGTTTTATAACAACCTGAAGTTAGTTTACGAACGACATCATTTTACTGCAGAGCGTATATTTAACTTTGATGAGTCGGGAATATCTACAGCAGGGATCGGCAACCTTTTAGCTGTGGTGTGCCAAGCCACTCTACCAATATGATTCAGGGTGCCGCCTTAATTCAGAATTTTATACCAAAGTAAGAATTTTATACCAAATTTATCTTTGTAGAGTGCCATTCAGAACCACATCGCGTGCCAAGCCTGGCACGCGTGCCATAGGTTGCCGACGCCTGATCTACAGTTTTAGATACTCCAAGAGTATTAGCCCCTAAGTCTCAAAAACAAGTGGGACAAATAGTTTCTGCTGAAAGAGGCGAGCTTGTTACTTTTGTTGGTATAATATCGGCCAGTGGAAATTCAATTCCTCCTCTATTTGTGTTTCCGCGGGTTCACTTTAAAGATCATTTCTTGGAAGGAGCTCCAGAAGGCAGCATTGGGTGTACCAACAAATCTGGTTGGATCAACTCTGAAATATTTGTGCATGTGTTAAGACACATCCAAAATCATACAAGAAGTTCTAAAGAAAAACCCATTTTGTTACTCTGTGACAATCATGAGAGCCACGTCAGCTTAGAAGCTATAAACTATGCACGAGATAATGGAATAGTTTACCTATCATTCCCCCCTCACACGTCTCATAAGCTGCAACCATTGGATGTTGGAGTATTTGGGCCATTCAAATCGAAAGTGAAAGTAGCTCTCAATAACTGGCACATTTCAAATCCTGGAAAAACTGTAACCATTTACAATATCGCTAAAATAGCATATTTTGAATCTTTTACACCCAAAAATATTATTAGTGGCTTTGCTTCACCAGGCATATGGCCCTACAACCAATTGGCTTTCAACGACGAAGATTTTGCTCCGATTGAAGTATATACTGCAAATAACACACAAAAAACTATCTCTTCTCAAAGCTCTAATATTATGGTTCCACAAGAGCATGAATCTAATGCAATAACGTATCAACAATCAGCATCAGTTCAGCGAGGTCTTGAAAAAACATTACAAAATGCAAGCAGTGATGTCTCCCGATTTTCGTATATTGCAAAATACGGAAGTTGCTCAGGAATCATCTAGTCAGCAATCACCATCAACATCTTTATCGACTGCTGATAAAAAGAAAAAGACAACGAAAGGACGTCAACCTGGAAAATCCAGAATTTATACAGATACACCGGAAAATACTAGACTTGAAAATTTGCAAAAAGAAAGAAATTTAAAAAAGGCAGAAAAAAATAGAAGGGCCAGAGCAAGAGAAATGAAACGGGCTTTAGATATTTCAACTCTGATAAACATAGTCAACTCTGATTAAGGGGGCGTTCAAGTATTACGTAACGCAATTTGGGGGGGAGGGGGGGTCTTGCAAAACGTTACTGTGCGTTACGAGGGCGGGAGGGGGGGGTTTGAACAACTCGTTACGTAACGGTGTTTTTTTTTCTTAAATAAAAAAAAATGGGAAATAAATCTTCCAAGTTGGGCAATCCTTGTCGTTTATGTTTTACGGGGAATCCCTCGATTGTACTGTACGTCATTTTTGTTTTTTTTTCTCCGAAGTTGGGCACCCTTTTCGTTTATGTTTTACGGGAAGTCCTTCGATTGTACTGTACATCATTTTTTTTCTCCGAAGTTAGCAAAGGAACCCTTTTCGACAATGTTTTACGGGAAGTCCCTCGATTGTACCGTACGTCATTTTTATTTTGTTCTCCGATGTTAAAGCTTTTGGTGGAAACACGTAGAATGCCGAATCCGACCCGCGCCGACCGGCGCAAAGAATGTTTCTGTGTAGTTGAATGGGGATACGCACAGCAAAAGCAGAAACCTGCTTTCCGGCATGCCCATTTAAATGCATTGAAACCATAGACAACATTCTTTGCGCCGGTCGGAATCGGCTTTCTACGTGTTTTCACCCTAAGCGTAAGAATTTTTCGCTCTGCGAAAAAAGGAACCTTTTTCGTTTAAGTCTTACGGGGAGTCCCTCGACTGCATTGTATGTAATTTTTATTTCGCCCTCCCAAGTTAGCAAATCTTTTATTTTTTACGGGGAATCCCTCGACTGTATTATACTTACGTCATTTTTATTTTCGTTGTCAGCATTCGTTAGTGGTCAAAAGGGGGATTTACATCATCAACTGGACTTGCCAACGCAGCTATGCCAAAATTTGGAAAACAGCAAAAGAAAAAATAAAGATAAATTTATGGAACATATAAATAGTATTTTTTTTTCTCCGAAGTTAGCAAAGGAACCCTTTGAAACCCTTTTATTTTTTTACGAGAGTTCAGTAAAAAAATAGTCTCTTGGGTGTTACGTAACATTTAGGGGGGGGGGGGGGGGGGTACAGAAAAACGTTACGGCGCGTTACATGGGGGGGAGGGGGGGTCAAAAATCTTCAAAAATTGCGTTACGTAATACTTGAACGCCCCCTAACTTAATCATTTAATATACACCATCATGTTAAATTTGGATTTAATTTTAAGAAGCATTTGTTTATTTGTATTTTCCTTCAATAAATGATAAAATTTATAACTAAAAACTATCTTTATTTGACCTATATGAACCTACCCCATGCCGTCCGAATGTTCCCCTACCCACGTACGAAGGTGCCCCACTCATGGGGCGGATTCATACATTTACCAATTTTTACAAAAACTGAATTTAGTCAGTTTTGAGAAGAACCATTGGTCTTTGTTTTTTTTTATGAGGTAGCTCTATGTATGTGTCATATTTTATTAATTACATAAGAACTCCACAACAAATAGAATAAATATTAAAATTCGAATTCTAAAAAGTGTACGAAGGGTCCCAATCTTCCCCTACTAATAATATTAAGTGTAGACCTGTATTAAATATTCATCTTCACTTAACTATATTTTTTTTGGTTCTAGAATTTCTTCAAGATGAGTTGTCCATTCAATACAGAACAACTTTCCCAGCTAAAAGCGTTTGTCCAAATGTGTAAGACTATGCCTCAAATGTTGCATCATCCAAATCTTAGTTTTTTTAAGGACTTCATTGTTTCTCTTGGAGGCACTATACCTGTGGCTACATTTAAACCTGATACTGTACCACCACATGAAGAGTAGGTCTAAGATGTCTCCACTAACTCTGTAATATGTTCTCTCTTTTTCTTTTCAATCATATCAAGACTATTTTTGTTATTGTAGACCCACAAAGCCTGAAACCCAAAAGTCTGAACAAGAAATGTCTGGTGAAGAGTCAGAACCTGAATCCGAAGTAGAATTAGATATGGAAGGTGGGTTATTTATAAAATTTCATGAAGACACCTAGGGTGCGTTCAGGAAGTCATTGAGCGATCACCCGACGATCGCACTGGGCGTTCAGGGTACCGGAGCGAGTCGTCGGACGAAACGCTCCGAAGCGTTCAGCGAATCGTCGAGCGATCGCTCTAATGTCAACCAAACGCACCAAAGAAATCTCGAGTGAAAGTCGCACAGACTTACTGTCGCGAGCCGCTGTCAGTTATAGAGTTTAATTTTTATTAGCTGGTTTTCAGAGTTAATTATTAAAATTGAATATTTTCTGGTTAAAAACGAAAACGGAAGAGAAATTGTTATAAATGGGCTACATTTAATTCAAAATAACATTCTTTAATTTTTATTTCATACTGCAAATTATATACAAAAATTGATTTGAGATGCATAAATATGTACGTTTTGATATACTATCGAATTTATATCAACATAAAACATTTTTCTCATTTTGTTTGAAGCCGCATGGTACATAATTTGGGTACAATCATATTAAAGTCACTCTAAACCGTTCACGGTGATCAAGTGCGATAATCGCCATTCACTGCAACTTCATGTTCGCTTCGAAGTCACTCGTCATCGAGCGATATTTTGTTTCCTGAACGCACCCTTAAGGTAACTACTTATACGACCTGTCATATTTGAAGGGTGCTATCCCAACAAGAAGGCTAAACTCAATCTTCTCCCAGGTGATAGTTATGGTAGAAATAACTCAGATCAATAACGCATACATTTGGCGACATTCAGCTAAGTATATACAAATAATGCCTTTGTTGATTGCATGCATCCCAGATAGAAACTACAGGCAGGTTATTATCCTTACTAGGGAGCGCATTTGGAAGAAGAAAACTCTAAACCAGTTATATCAGGGTTAGAGTGTTTCGAAGAAAATACCGAGCTACGGATAAACTTACTATAATATAGGATACTACTACTATAATATAGGATTGTGTTTAAAGGAATCCTTTTTCTGTATATGACAGACACTATAGGAGTTTATTGAAAAATAACAAAGTGTGTACTCGGCTATTTTAATGTTTTGCTCTTGTGTTCTATTTTAAAAAATGTGCTTATAGGGGCTAATGTCAAAACTAGTTATGAGAATTAAAAATTTGTATATCATCTTAATAGAATGTGTGTTGTTTGCAGGTGTAATAGAAGCTGATGAGTTAGATGAAAATCAAATCATGGGTGATGAAAATAAAAATCCAACTGATGAAGAGGTGGATGAAGCAGACGAGAAAAGAGGAGCTGCCATGAAACTCTTCTCCGAACAAAACTTTAAGAAATCCATAGAGATGTACACTGAAGCAATCAAACTTAACCCCACAAGTGCTTTGTTGTTTGCCAAGAGAGGGCAGGTGAGTCACTCTCACATTCTTCCAATACAACTCTGATTTCCACACTGTGAAATTATTATTAGCAAATACATCTTACTGACATTACACGCTTAAATCAAGTTAATTTCATTATGAAATGTTTTTTTATTGTTTCATATTGTTTATAAATTCAAGCATTATCAATCTACTTTCCAAAAACTACTGCTACAGACTTAGATTTCAAATGAACTACGTTTTAGATGGGGCATTCGGAACAAAATTTCAAAATTTGTCACATTTTTGTTTATGAGGTACAGAGGTGATGATACGTCAAGGGGAAGGAAAAGCAGTTACGGTGATAGTTTTAATTAGAAATAATGACTGTATTAGGCAAGTGCTCTTTCGTTGTATTTATTAGTTATTCGGGGTGGAACCAACTTTATTTTAATGGTTTCTTGATCTATTATAAACATTTTGCAAAATCGGGCGTAATGAAGAGCCTTTGTTGAACAAAAACCATTGATAGGGTGACGGCCAGTCAACTCTTTTCCATTGCGCTGTTCATGTGGAGGTGTGTCTTCCAGTACATAGTACATAATGATTCAATGGCTACAAGCTACAGGACAATTTTTGTTGATTTATCTTAATTTTTTGTTGTTGTTGTGAAAATGTTATAGGCTTATTTAAAGATCAACAAGCCTAATGCTTGCATTAAGGATTGCACTCGAGCCCTTGAATTGAATTGTGACAGTGCTGCAAGCTACAAATTTAGAGGAAGGGCCCACAGGTTTGTAAATGTTTGCTACATACCTATTTCAGTGTTCATTGGTAATCTCTCTACCTCTCTACTATATAGTTATGATACTAATGATTTTTTTAAATTTCAGGTTGTTAGGGCATTTTGATAAGGCTGCTTCTGACTTGAGAGAATCTTGCAAGATCGATTTTGATGAGCAAGCGCAGGAATGGCTAGCAGAAGTTACCCCGAATGCTGATAAGTTGCGAGCTCACAATTTGAATATTCAGCGCCGTAGAGAAGAAAAAGAAGTAACCTTATCAATACTGATGTTATAAATCATATTTGAATTTAAACATACATTGAATTTAAAATAATATTTTTTTATAGCACAAGGAGAAGTTAAAAAGATACCAAAAGGCTAAAGAAGCTCACTCTACAGCTGCTAAAGATACTCAGAACCCTGCTGGCAATTTTGGCGATGCTGCTTTCAATATGGCTGATCAAATGGGTCTCTTTAATGATCCTGAAATCATTGCTGCATTCCAGGTGTGTGACGCTTAAATGTCCATTACTTATTTGTTGCCATTATTCATGAATCTATCATTAGGAATATTGTTCAATAAAAAGTGATGGCCTTAAAGCCTAGCTGGCACTGGTTGAATACTAAGCAATTTGCCTAGATAGTAACAAAACGTATCTGAACACCTAAAATTTAATGTCGTTATTTGTTTTCAGGACCCTGAAGTGGCGGCAGCATTCAAAGATTGTTCCACAAATCCTTCCAACATTTTCAAATATCAAAATAACCCAAAAATCAACAACATTATAAAAAAACTATCATCTAAAATGGGAGGCGCTGGGGGATTCCCAGGTTTCACTCCTCCTCCACCTTCTGGAGACGCCAACATTCCCTCTAATGATGACGTCGGGCTGGATTAACAGGCGTCCTTTGGAGAGTCCTGAGTCGACGAATTTCCAGTCAAACTTTGTCCCATCGAACCTTATTTTAAATATGATATAAAGCATTTATGGGATGGTCTTTTTTATACTTCTGGTACTATTTTCTCATTTTGTGTATTCAACGATAATATTGTAGCATTTATTATCTAATCAAATACTAGTATGTATCCATTGTAAGTATAAATATTGGGATATGCAACCAAGGGAGTTGTCGTCCCGGAAAAAGGGCTTATTGTCCAAATCAATATAATAGTTTTTCTATGTATATTGGGAATATAAATGTTCTTCTTCGATTTTGCCAATAATACTTGGGAAGCTATTTTTATTTATGTTATAAATATCATTTACACCCATCATTTGCTTCAAAAGTAGCTCATCTTCTCTGATATAATGCTAGATTTTCTTATATTGGATACAACTTACTGATTAAATTTTTTTTATTTCATGTATGTTTTTTTTTACTAAACCAAAATTCCAACCTTAATAGCCTAGTTCTTAGGGGCCAATCTTCATTATAAGGAGGTCTCGAGTTCAATTCCCGATCAGGTTAGAATTTTTCGAAATTTCTACCTGGGTTCGGCCAACACCTACTACGGCCGGTTCTGAAGTCCCATTTTCACGCAACTCTCGTGCAAGCAGAGACTTCCTGTACTAGTAGTATTTGATAAGCATTCAATCATCTAGCACAGTGATTTCCAAACAGAGCCATGGTTCTTTTTCTGCACTATATTATTGTATTGTTGATGTGTTCTATTGTTTCTGGTTGTGCAGTGTTGTGTCTTATTGAATTTGTTATTGTGTGAATTTGTTATAAATTATTGTAAATCTTGACATGTCCAAGTGCCTGCCCTGAGGCCTAAGGACGAAAATATATAAATACAAAAACTTAAAGTCTGGATCAGTGGACAATCAAATTTGTCCCTATGATTTGAGTATTAGATTTTTACCATCAAGGTTAATACAGTAAATGGTGGGTTTATGTTTTGGGGGGGGGGGTGGTTCTACACTCTTGCGGCCTTGCTCAAACCCCCTATATTTCTTGTCTGTGGCCGGGACATGTAGAAGGACAGCTTGCCAAGGAGATCTCCGTTCTTCCCCCATCAAGATCGAGGTCATTGGCCAATCAAGCAATGTCAAGACCAAGCACTGTGGAGAGCTCTTGTTGCCTCCCCGTGTCCCAAATGGGGTCTCATAGAGATTATTGATTGATAGAAATGCAATAAAGCAATAATTGAAAAGTTACTGTCATGGAATTGCGTTGCAGTATAGGATTCAAGACAACTATAACCAGTTTTAAAGATTCTTTAGTTGTAACACAAATCAGACTGAAACTAACTAATAAGTTTCAGCATTATTCAGATAATTAGCCAACACTTCACTTATGGGATTTTTACATCTAAAAATAAACTAGCACCCTCGGCCAGAAATGTTAATAACTTGTTGCTGGTGTGCTCAATATTATAGGGAAAAAATTTCATAAACAATAATTTTTCTATTTAAATTTATTATTAAAAACAAAATATTGGTTTCAGTAGTTAGTGCATTATAATGTGAAATTTCTAGACCAAAATAAACAAAGATGAAAACTCGACTAGACTGAGACAGGTTTCCCTCTAGCATGAAATACTAGTACACCACGTTTACGGAACTTCATTCACTCTTCCCCAGCCCTGGCGATATTTTTTTTCCTGCAACCTTAGCCACGAAGGCAGTTGCAAATTCAGTCTCTGAGCATTGGGGTATTTCAAAGGAGGATCTGGTTTTTTGAATGGGTGTTCATCCTTCAATTTACGCATCAAAAATTCCTTGTTGATTTGTTTAGGATCTCTATATCGATCCATATACAAATTAAATGCTTCTCGTAACGGGAACATGGTTTGTGGCTTCACATATGGTTTTGGAAAATCATATTCAAATACTGAAATGAAAAATAAAGCTAGTTGCAATTTATGCCAAAAAAACTTAAGGATTTCAAATAAAATGCACATTTTACTCAACTGGCAGCAAAGCCTGTTTGAGGACATAAAAAATGGTCATTGTTTGATTGTCCTATAAATCACTTATCGTCCCTTAAAGGGCCACAATTTTACTTTACCACATTGGGGACTAGCTATGGATAATTTGTCATTTCTTCCTATAGCAATGTTAATGTAGAAAACTTTGATCAAGTATTTCATTGATATAAATAAAAGTATTATAATTGCCAAAATGAAAATATGAAAGAGTAAAAGGGCAGGCTTGTCCAGAAGGATCTCTTCCAGCCAACGCATCATCATGGGCGTCCGCAAGCAGGGAAGGCACCCTGGATTGGTTGAAAATAGTCAAGTAAAGTTACTTTTATTTTAAATCAGTTCGTGTGAAAAAAGTGTGTAAAAATATTTTGCCCCTACCCCTAGTAAATTTTAGCTAAAAGAAATGATTCTAAATACACATGGAGATACATTCTATCTTCTATCTGACTACCTTATCATACCATTTCTTAATGTGTAATAAACATCATGGGCGGAGTAAGATAAGTTTGAAAATACAAGTGGCCAACAACATTCAATTTACTTGTTTTCGGTGGTAACTTTGTGAAATCCTATCTTATCGTTGGATAATTTTATTTGTTTTTAAATTAAACTCTGTTAATTTCACTTATAAATTTTAGTTGGCCTTTCAGTTATACGACCATCTTCAGTGCCAAAGTAATTATTTATAAGTGAAATTAACAGAGTTCAATTTAAAATCAATCAAAATTAACCAACAACAACATTCAATTTTTTATCATCCAAATCGGATTATGTGACACAACTTTTTTTTCAAAAGAGAATACAACCAAAAATTGTGAAACCAACCAGGTTCTTTCATATTTAACTGATTGTGATAGACGTCCTTTAGTGAGGGATCCCAATCTGATTGGAAGAAGGCTAAGCCAGCAGGTGTAATGTCATTTTGATATTTCTTATACCAATCTCTCGTAGTGAATGTCCTTTTTTCTAGAGGATCAAACTGTTTCACTGAAAAGAAATTCATTTATTTATCATATGGTCATGGTATATCGTATGGTAAAATAAAACTTGTCAAGATTTTCAAACATTCTCAATAAAACTACAGTTGTTATTAAAAAATTGAAGATAAATAATAGGACAATTAGGAATACAATATTGGCAAGACTCCTTAAGATAGGTTGTCATGAGTCAAATGTCAGCAGTGGTGATGGTGACGTTACATTGCAACAATAACTATTCAAGTAAAGCTGGGAATACACATGCCTGTAGCAGGCACACTTGCATGCCAGCTCCTTGCAAATGCCACCTACTATCATGTGTATACGCTAACTGGCATGCAAGTAGATCGCACAACATTTGATTTACTGGCATGCCACATGAGGGAGAGGATGCGGCGGGTATGCGGGAGGCTACGAAACCTGCACGTGTGAACTTCACGACAGGTACGTGCATGCCAGTAGCTGACCTGTTAAATAGCATTTCGCATATGAGTTTCTTTCTTTTTTATTTTATCCGCAATTTTTCCTAACAATTCATCAAATTTTTCTGGCAATATTCATAAATGGTTTCTGTAACCATCTATATCTTCTTGTCGCATTTCTGTAAGCAGACAACTACTTGCTCCAAAATCTTCTCTTTTTCTAATCCAATCTTTCATCCAATTCCGTCTTCTTTTACTTTTCTTTCATTAAATTAGCCACACATTGTACTGCTAATTGCAATACAATGAAATTTAATTCACTTCGAATGTTGCAAAATCTCGAGTGATTTGCATGTGATTTGGGATATGTACTGTCTCGTGGCTAGCTTGTGTATACAGGCATGCAAGGACGCAAATTGCATGCAAGTTTAACTTGCAAATGTATCCACATCGCGCCAGTAACTTCTACATGCCATTGACAGGCATACAAGCTACTGTCCCATTTTACAGGCATGTGTATCGCCGCCTTAAGTGGCAATTTACAATAAGAAGTGTGGAATACCTCAACAATATTGGCAATTATTGTTATAATACAGGACAAACTGTGAATATTTGTAAAAAAAAGTCAATATATATAAAATATAGGTGTCCCAGTGAAAATAAGAAGTGTCGTCAACCTATGGCAAATCAATTTTTTTTTAATAAAAATGAACCTAGGCTCACCCAAAGTGAACACAATAAAGCGGAGCTTGTGTTGTGAAAGAGGAAAATGGTCTGCGCAGGGATTCGAGCCCACAACCTTCAGTACGATGTGCGCATGAAAGTCATTGACCTTGGATATTTGGTTAACGAAAATAATCATATAGGTACATTATGTCTTCTTAGAATTAAAATGTTACCTGAATGCATGTCAAATTCCACCTTGGTGTTTTGCTTATATAAAACAAACACATATCTATGATAGCCTACTCCTCTGGGTGGAATGGGTTGCAAATATTCCACAACAGTATCACCCTTTGATAAGTCACTACCAGGAATGTTTGTAACGCACCAGTGAAGAAATTCTTTATTTTGGTTGATGAAGTTGCCATCTAGATTTATTAATGTAAGTGTCCATAAACTCTCTTGGTCGGATTCATAAGCAACTTCTGGTGTACACTGAGCAATATTTGGTTTGATAGTATTACCAAAATACACAGGGCATAACTTATCTTCGAATGCAAAGCCAATGTTTAAAAATACTTTGGGGTAAAAGTACCCTTCTACGTACAAGTGCTCAAATATACTATAATGTTCAGCTATCCTTTTTATATGACTTGGACCTCTATTTTTGAACCACTCCTCTTTCACATCTTCTAGATCTATAATTAATTGTTGATTTCGAGAAAGCTTTTCAATATCTGCATCTGCTTTCATTTTTTTTCTGTTTTCAACTTCTAGCCTGATAGCTTTCGATCTGTCATATCTGCAAAAAAATCTCAATTATCAAAAGGTCTCAACAAAATGATTGATGGAGTGATGCGTGTTCAAATCAATGGCAAAACAGCATGTTGTGGGGCCAAATAAGTACTCGGGTAAATAAAAAAAAATACACAACTGGAGTGAACATTTTGCACTGACTAATAATAGTTGCTAACTCATAGGAATCGAAATCTGCTTCAGACTAATGCCCCTACCACACGCTCCGTCTTACCTGTGGTCTTGCCTGCGCAAGCCTGGCTTGTCAGGTAAGACGGAGCGTGTGGTTGGTATAAAACAGTACACCGCACGCTCCGTCTTACCTGACAAGCCAGGCTTGCGCAGGCAAGACCACAGGTAAGACGGAGCGTGTGGTAGGGGCATAAATGAAGGAAGATGATTACCTATTCTGAAAAAATGACAATTATAATTTTACTGATGAATTTCATTATTTTTTCACCTAAAGCCTTGTTCAGGCATAGTACCACAACTGAATAAACACAATCAAAGAATGTATTTCTTAGCTTGGAAAAACTAAATTCTTTCCACTGGTGGTCATTTTTTCGATTCCATCAATCTGTATAAAATTTCAAATGTAAAATATAGATTGGAAAATTTTCGTTAAGCATGAATTACTGCGAATGAATAATTCCTACAGACGTAATACCAAAAGCGCATAAAACTAACCTCTCAGAGGGCAGACCGATATCAATGCGTACTGAAAAAGGATACTCTATTTTATTCATTTCCTCTAGTCTTTGTTGTAAAGTTTTAGCTTCCGTCGGTGCTCTTCCTCGCATGCGATGAGCATTTCTCACAAGCATACATGCTTTAACTCTCAAAGTCTCATGAGAAACCCATTTACAAAGTTTCGTGGCCATCGTTTTATATTCAGTTGCAAGGATACAAAAGCAATTTCATAATAATCCAGTCTTATTTACTAAAATGATAAAAATAAAGTTACGTTATAAGTAGTGATTAATTATCAATATTATCATAACACTGGCACGAGAAAAATATTCTTTGTATTTAAAAACAATTCCATATAGTGATAGAATCAACGGGCTAATGACATAAGAATACACATAGAGAATACACAAATCCATAGATAATAATAATATATCTTGGAGGAATTATTCCATCCAAGTAATATATACTGTCACAAATCCATAGACACGCCATGTCAACTTCTTTTTCTTTTTGTCTTATCACCTCACATAATAATTAATTATTAAGAAGTAATCTGTGGTTATTCATCTGTGGGCAAAAGTAAAAAGGGATGAGTTAAATTATTTATTTTTTTAAATTACAGATCAAAAGCGAATGTCCCCTTTTGTGAAGTGAGTAACAAAGTGAAAACGGCCCATTTACAGATAGCTGCTACGACCAGTGGCGGATCCTGACAAGTGGAGGCCCTAAGCGGTAGAAATAAGGGGCCCCAAATGTTTCCGTATTAATTGGATTTAGGGCCCCTTGCACCAAAATGATTTAATCTTGGTTAGTGGAAAAGAAGACGACGAAGAGACAAATAACGAAATTTCGTCTTGCACCACCACTGACCAGAGATCAAACGACCAAATAAATAGCAAAAAGTTAAACCACCAAAATTTAGAATTTCTCTTTCAATAGACAATATTGCCATATCATTTAATCCATCTTCCCCATATTGTTTCTTAAATAGTTTTTTTTTTCTCCATTTTCTTCGCAAACAACGAAAAGTGTTAAAACTCATCTTATAACTACATCAATGTCATCCCTGAAAAATATACATTAACCAGAATGCTTTTAATTATTATGATTTTTTCTATATATAAATGTGTGTAGAAGTAGAATAATCAACCCATGTGACTTTGAATGAAGTAATATGCCAAAAACGTCTTTATCGCTCGATGACATTATTACAAATGATTGAAAATGGACGGATGTATTAAGCGTCGTGGACACACGTCGGGCTGCAAATACTGCAAGGTGCGCGTTGCCGCGTCGCGTACTCGCCGCCGTGAACACTTGGACAGTAGGCCTTTATTCTATGTACTCATGCTCTTACGTTTGATGCAAAACGAAAAAAATATTAAGCTTTATCATACATTAAACTGAATTTTTGACAAAACAATGAAACACGTATGTTTTTATTTTAAAGAAAGAATCTATATATATATTAATTTACAGCTGTTTAACTTCATTTATCTAAGAGATATGATTGTTCAATAAAAATAACCCCTCACCCCTTCACCCTTCAATAATTTTGTCTTTTGAAAACGGCATAATACAATTCGATTACTGTTTAGAAGAAACCATTTTTTAAATTTCGATATTACCAGTTTTAAACTTATTAGGAGCCACTTAAAAATCATCCCTTTTAGTAAAATTTTGGAAAAATGGCCGGACACCCTACTACTCATTTCTATTGGAGAATTCATATGCCAAATCTCAAGTTCGTACCATAATTCTATTTTCCGTATTTTACCGAGATATTCGTATTTTACCTCTGAAATTGCAGTTATATATGAAAAACATATATTTTGAATGTTACAATTATGAATTAAAAATCAGAATAAAATAATAATTATGATAGAAGGTGATGATAGATTTTATTCATTTTAAATAATTTTACATACCTACTAAAAATAAAGTACCTAATATTATTGACTGTAACAATGGTTTAAAATACAGGAATAGATATGAAATGTCAAAATTGTTTTTTGCTCCGGATGCCGAAGACAGAGAAGCTTTGTGATCGCCAACGTCGGGGTGACCTGAAGGCAAGTCATAAAGAAGAAAAAAAAAGGAACTTAATTAACTCACTCCGGTGTACACTTTTTTGTACTAGCTTACGCTGAGACAGGTTAAAAGGAAAAAATATATTTTATCAATTTTAAGAATTTTAGTGATATTTTTCTCATATATTCTCCCTTCACAAGCTCGGGGCCCCGATTTTTTTCTCATTTATTTTCCCTTCACAAACTCGGGGCACCGGTTTTTTTTCCTCATTTATTTTCCCTTCACAAACTTGGGGCCTGGATTTTTTTCTCATTTATTTTCCCTTCACAAACTCAGGGCCCCGATTTTTTTTTCCTCATTTATTTTCCCTTCACAATCTGGGGCCTGGATTTTATTCACATTTATTTTCCCTTCACAAACTCGGGGGCTGGATTTTTTTCACATTTATTTTCTCTTCACAAACTGGGGGCCAGAATTTTTTCACATTTATTTTCCCTTCCCAAACTGGGGGGCTGGATTTTTTTCACATTTATTTTCCCTTCACAAACTGGGGACCTGGATTTTTTTCTCATTTATTTTCCCTTCGCAAGCTCGGGGCCCCGATTTTTTTCACATTTATTGTTCCTTCACAAACTGGGGGCCTGGATATTTCACATTTATTTTCCCTTCACAAGCTCATGGCCCCGATTTTTTTCACATTTATTTTCCCTTCACAAACTGGGGACCTGGATTTTTTTCTCATTTATTTTCCCTTCGCAAGCTCGGGGCCCCGATTTTTTTCACATTTATTTTCCCTTCACAAACTGGGGGCCTGGATTTTTTTCACATTTATTTTCCCTTCACAAGCTCGGGGCCCCGATTTTTTTTTCATTAATTTTCCCTTCACAAGCTCGGGGCCCCGATTTTTTTATCATTTTTTGTTCCTTCACAAGCTCATGTCCCCGATTTTTTTTTCTCATTAATTTAATTTCGGGTCCCGACTTTTTTATCTCATTTTATTTCGGGGCCCCTCACGAGCTCGGGGCCCCCCGCGGCCGCTTAGTCTGCGTACCGTTAGATCCGCCACTGCTGACACCTTTGTATAGAAAAGTGTTATATTATTATTATTATTTCACACTGGCTCAAATCGTCCCTCAAGGTTTGGGATGCCATAAACATAATAATAATAAATGTACCTTTCAGAAAAATAACCTTTTAACGCACATGAAAAGGATGGAAAAACTAACTAAAAGACAAGATGAAACAAAAAAGTAGAGTTTATGATTCAATAAAAACCTTGCTCTGTTAATTTAATAATTATTACTAAACTTATAAACATACAACGAAAATAATATAATATGAAAATTTGACAAATGAAACGATTACAACAAGCGCGTGGTTCATGGCTCAAGTTGCCGGCTCTCCCTATCTGTTTGTTCCAGTTATTCTTTTGAATCAATCAATCAATCAATCAATTCTCCCTTTTCCACCCCACTCAGGGGCATAGGGAGGCAACAAGAGCTCTCCATTGCGCTCGATCTTGCGCAATGTTTATGACCTCCTCCCACACCATGTCCATGTCCCTCAGATCTGCTTCGAAGGAGCGGAACACAGTGTGAGAGGGTCTTCCTCGTCTTCGGGACCCTGATGGGAGGAAGAACAGCGCTCTCCTCGGCCAACTGTCATTCGGCATCCTTAACACATGTCCCAGCCATGTCCATCTCCTCCCCACAATGGTAGAGGTGATGGGCTCACGCTGGGTGCGCCGGCGTATAGCGTCGTTCGTAATGCGGTGGTACCATCTTACGCCCAGAATTCTCCTTAGGCACTTCATTTCAAATGATGAGACTTTTTGTGCCTGGGCCTTGGTCAGGTGCCAGGACTCACACCCATAAAGGAGAATGGGCAACACACACGCATCAAACAGTTTACATTTCGTCTCGACACTAAACGCCGACGCCTTCCATATCTTGGTCATGTTGTTGAAGGCGCCACTTGCCATACCGATACGTATCGGGAGCTCAGCCCCGAGGTCACCAGCGGTGGTAATGGTTGCTCCCAGGTAATTAAATTTATCCACCCGGGAGACCTGGTGACCATCGATGGTTATCGGTAGCTGTTTATCGGGGCAGGCATTATTCGCCATGAGCTCCGTTTTACTGGCATTGACTCGAAGGCCGAGGCGCGCTGTTTCGCTGCAGAGTCTTGAAACACTGCGCTGTAATTCCTCCACTGTCGTACTGAACAACGCTAGGTCGTCCGCGTACTCCAGATCGCACAGTTCGCCCATTAGACCATCTCTCTGTGTTATCGGTATACCTCTTGCTCCTTGCATGGACTTTCTCAACAGGAAGTCCATGACTATTATGAATATGAAAGGAGCTAGTACGCAGCCCTGTCTGACTCCGGTGGTGATCCTAAAAGCTTCAGTAGGACCACCTGGCGTTTTCACGCTACACTCGGAGTCTTCATACAGGGACTGCACCATTTTAACTATATTCGGAGGTATACCATACAGAGCAAGTATTTTCCATATTGATGGTCTATGTGGGCTGTCGAAGGCCTTTTCAAAATCTATAAAGCAACAAGCGACTGGAGAGTTAAACTCTTTGCACTGCTGAAAGACGCACCTAGCACAGAAAATTGGGTCCGTGCAGGATCTTCCAGGTACAAAGCCGCATTGTTGCTCTCTCAGGACAGCCATGACAGGCCCCCGAATGCGGTGTAGTAATATCTGAGATAATACCTTACCGGGAACACTCAGCAGAGTAATTCCACGGTAGTTTCCGCATTCAAGGGGGTCCCCCTTTTTAAATATTGCGACGATGGATCCATTCCGCCAATATTTTGGGCACCTCTCCTCTTCCCACGCCATTTTAAATATATCGAGAAGTGGTTGGCCAAGGGTATCTATGCCTTGTTTGAGGAGCTCTGCGTGGATTCCATCGTCTCCTGGCGCTTTGTTGTTCTTCAATCTCATCACGGCCAGCACCATCTCGCTGTAGGTCGGCGGATCTTCACATATCCCAGTCGCCTGAGGTATATTCAGACCCGCCAACTCCTCCTCAAAGTTGTAAGGTGAGGAGGGCTCGGGGCGGTTCAATATTGACTCAAAGTACTCGCTCCATCTCCCTTTAATCAGTTCGGGGGCAGTGATAGTAGCTCCACGAGAGTCTCGTATTGCAGTCACGGGTCTTTTTTGACCCCTGCCCCCGACCTCCCGGGTGATTTCGAAAAGTGTCCTTGAGTCATTACCGAGTGTAGCAGACTGTGCTCGCCGTATCTGAGAGTCCAGGTGTCTTCTTTTATCTGTTCGTACAGAGTGCTTCACCTTGCGGCTCAGCTCTCTGTACTCAGACACCAAAGCGTCCAGTTTTTGAGGGTCTTTTTCGCTGTCTCTGAGGGTCTTAGCTTTCTGGCGATCTTCGATGAGGCTCCAGGACCCATCGGACATCCATATTAGCCTCTTTTTATTCTTATAGCCGACAGAAGAACCGCGTCACGAAAGCTAGTCCAGGCTGACTCAATTGGGGCAGCTCTGGGTGAATCCTGCAAGGGGGCAAACCTTGTGCGTAACTCAGTCTCGTACAAGTGACGACACTGAGCACTCTCTACCCTGCGTATGTCCAGCGGGCGAGGAGCAGACGATCTTGGCTGGAAATGGTGGAATTTGAATCTGAACGAACCCATAAGGAGTTCGTGATCCGTGTCCATGTCTGCTCCCCGGCAGGTGCGGACATCCCGCAGGTCAGTTCGGCTGCTAGCCCTTACCAGGAGATGGTCTATCTGGTTTTTCGTTCTTCTGTCGGGCGAGGTCCAGGTGTATTTATGGATATCCTTGTGAGGGAAGAGAGTTCCCCCTATTAAGAGTCCATGGAGCGTAGCGAAACCAATGAGACGGCTTCCGTTATCATTCATCACTCCTAAGCCATGCTTACCCATGACGCCTGGTCCATTCTGGGGGTCGTTGCCAACCTTGGCATTTAAGTCCCCCAGAACTATTAGGCGATGGCGCCTCGGAACATGGGACACAACTGCATCCAGACTGTCATAGAAACAATCCTTAGCAGCCGCGTCCCCATCCTCAGTGGGAGCATAGCATAGAAGGACCGTCAGTGTTTCGCCGCTCATCTTAAAGGACGCACTCATCAGGCGGTCAGAAACAGGTTCCCAACCAAGAAGGCGAGAGAAGGCATATTTACTTAAAAGTAGAGCGACGCCACGCATCCGTGCAGTCCGGTGGCCAGAGTGAAGCATGACATAATTGCCAGCGTCACTCTGCCCCGAGCCTGGGATGCGTGCCTCACTCAGCCCCAGGATATCTAGTCCATAATCTCCCGCCAACTTGGCAGCAACAAGCTCCCCGCCCGCCCTCAGAGTGCGGACATTCAGAGTCCCAATTTTCAAGCTCTTGTTCCTTAATCGAGCCGTGGTCAATACAGGGGGGACACCAGCTGCCTGACCCCCCCCCCCCCCCCCGATGGGGTCCAGGCGTCCGAGGCTTAATTCTGTTGCCTTTTCTGACCGATTGTTTTAAGAACGTGAGGTGGTCAGCCCCACGGTCCCGATCTGAATTTTCGATTTCCTGCCTCTTACAGGATGCTCGAAAAACCAGCAAAAAGAGCAGAGGTGCTATTCTAAGCCGGCAACCCCACGGCAGTCTTTTGAATAGATGCCCAAAAATCTACCAGATGTTTTGAATTTATAGCATTTAAGGATATTTCAAGACATGTTCCTAAATTGATTTTTGTCCATCTAGATTCTCAAAATATCACACTGTGCGCCGGTCGGCGCAGGAAGGAAACGGCGTTCTACATGTTTTCACCCAAAAATAGCGAACAACTTGTTGATTTTTTCCCCTTGGTTAATAACTGGCAACATTAAAAAATTGTTTACACGTGAAGGTAGCAACAAAGATTGTTTTGTGCGTGTTTTTTTGTGATTGTTCTGAGTTATAGAATTGAGGAATTTGTTTCTGGTTTGAGAAGATTTAAAGGGAATTAGTAAGTTTTGCGCAACCTTTTATTTGCATTTAAATAACACGTGTGTATCTGTACTGTGATCTACTAAGCTCCCCGATTATTTATTTACGCTATTTTCATACTTGTTGAACTTGATTTTCGTGTAAAATGATATTAGATTTTTCATAAACAGTTCAAATTTTACTTAATTTGGAAATATTCGATGTAAACTTGATGTTTTATTTGAGTACAATCAAACTTTGAAATGCAACAAGTGGCATGCGTGGCGTTGAAACAAATTTACCCTTTTTCTCTGTAATTCGACCAACACATGTGTGTAGGTATATTCTAATAATACGTTATGTCAATGTCATTGCCTTGTTTTCAACTAATATAAAAGAATATCGGCATTATATCCCTAAATCAGAAAAATGTTTATATTTAAGATGACTCGTTTATTAAATAATGTATTAGGATCGCTTATACAAATGATAAAATATAAAAGCTCTTATTTAATACGGAGCTTCAGCCAATTTAAGTAACTTTATCATTATTAAATAAATAGCAAAATTCCTTTTAATTCTACAATAAGAAAGAAATAGTTACGTATGTAATAATAATAAAACCTTAGGACCAGTATCCCTAGTATAAGTTTTAGATGATCGAATATCGAAACGATCATCGAAAGAGTTTCGAAAAATTTCCATACAAAAATGATCGAATGATTCGATCGTTTGATTTAAGAACACTATTTGCACGCTAATAAGCTCTTATTTGCGTGCAATTAGCTTTCGATAAAACTCGTACTAGCCCCACAGTATAGAACGTTTTATTTAAATGATTGGACACATTAATGATTTTGGGAATCATATTAAATTGAAGGCATGAATTAAGATAAAAGAGTTTTGTGTTTCAATGAATTAAATTGTCTTAAAATTAACTTTATAAAACTTCCTTTAAGAAAGAGAACATATAAATTAATGCCACATTATACTCTTTGGTAAAACTTCAGTTTCAGTTCTGATCTTTCTCATGTGACTCTATTTCTAATCAAACACGCATCTCAAATCAATTTAAAGACCATATTGTTTCATATTTTTGTCAACATTTTGGGAATAATAGAAAAATACTTTTGTTACAGAAAAAATAGGTTTCATTTATGGTATATGCCATTCAAGCAAACTGGCGTCCCTAACTACACATAGTAATAAACATATCACCATTGATAGAATCAGTGAACATGATGTGTCCTCTGATGCCAATCTCACACAAAATATGGATTACGTCGACAATCAAAGAACTCTTAAAATGACTGATGCCAATGGACAAGCCAATGTCATGGAAGCCAATAAGACATGGGAAAATTCAAATAATTTACAATTTTATTTGCGGTGGAATAATTTTCAAACAAATTTAACCAAAGTGTTTGATCAACTTTTACAAAATGAGTCCTTTGTAGATGTGACTCTAGCTTGTGATGGACACAGTATTAAGGCCCATAAAATTGTACTGTCGGCTTGTAGTCCTTATTTCCAGTCATTGTTTTCTCAAAATCCTTGCCAACATCCCATTGTCATCATGCGTGATGTAACATGGCCACAATTAAAAGCTATTGTAGAATTTATTTACAAAGGGGAAATAAGTGTTGCTCAAGAGCAGTTGGCACCACTCCTCATGGTAGCTGAGATGTTGAAAATTAGAGGTCTTTCTGAGGTCAGCACCGATCAAGAAACAGCTGTCATTGATTCAAATCCAATCACCATTGTAAATGAAAAGGTGTGTTCTGATCTTCCTAATTGTGATAGTGAATCGTCTAAAATTAAACCAACTAAAAGGAAGTCATGTGATCACTCTGAGACCACGTCAACTTATGTAACCCTACCGTCAGTTGATACACAGTCGCTTTCTCCAAGGATAATAAATGATAAGTCTACAACTACATTGCAGACTTTGACAAATGTACCATTTCTTTCCTACACATCTAGAAGTTCTGACATGCCCTCAAATAAGAGTACTAAATGTAGCGATGAACCTCCCATAAAACAGATAAAATCGCGGATCTCTTCCATTTCAAACAATGCTGATATCTCCCCTGCTCGCTTCAGTAATAAACCCAACACTTGGACTCAAGACAAATTACAAGACGCTATTCAGGCCGTAGTTACGCAGAAAATGAGATTCACACAAGCTTCAGTGACTTACGGAATTCCCAAAGGAACACTTTATGATAATATTCTTGGTAAAACAAAGCGTATGGTAGTGCTAGACGAGGCTGGATTATCAAATGAAGAAGAGAACAAAGTTTTAGAGTTTTGCTGTGATGTTTCAGTTTCCCCTTACAATAGACGTACAAATAAATCCTTAATCAATGTTTTAGAATTTGTGGAGAAGTTAAGACGAGCCAGAGATCCCGATTTTGCTTTTTCAGGGTTGGCCGGTTTTCGGTGGTGGTGGGCTTTTTGCAAAAAGTATTCAATAGTTTCTTTGTATTATGATAACAAAAATGCCGTGAATACTTTAAAAGTTGAAAAAGAATCTGAAGCTATTATTTGATCTCTACCATTTGTGTTATGTAATCTCTATAAATATGTATCTATGTTGTATTAAATACTATAACTTTTATACATCATTACTGCCAGCTCATCACCATATTACCTTCCATTTACTAAATTTGGTATCACAAAAAAACAATGATTTGAAATGATATTTTATAGAAATATTATCTACTACAAACATGATTCCTGGTGTTAAGTTCACTCTTATTGGATATAACCATTGGCATTGTTATAGAAAATAATAAAAAAAATTAATTGATTTTTACTATTCTAACTCTAATTACACACTAACGGTAATAAGAAACATTCCTATTTTCAAGTATTTTTATTCAATAGATTATCAAATATTTATATATATAAACCAGAATATACCTAATAATATGTAACAGTAATGAAAATCTCATTCCATTTTTTTAATTAAAATGCGTTTGTTGTAAAAAAGTGATATTTTGTAAACTTGGATTAATATTTTGCCTTAAAGTAGGTGTATGTGTGCATAAATAAATAGGTAAATAATTTTCTCAGGGAATATAAATTTTTGTGATGATTATATGGTCCTATATGATTATATTTCGATTATAAATACTTAAGTTGTTACATGAATTAGATCAAGGGTGTCAAACTCGCCAGCCACATGAGTCCACAGCATAAATTTTTGATGTCGGGCTAATATATCGTTGCACAATACTATAAATTAAGTAATCAACCGACTCAGCATAAAAATACATTGTGTAGAATTTGACAAAAACATTTTAATATATATTTGATTATTATAATATTTATAGAAAAGCAAGAAATAACTTATTTTTTGAAATTTAGGTTTTTATGAGTATTGATTGTTTTGCAGCCCACTTAAGGTTTAATAATATTTTTTTGGCCTACGTTAGACTGCGAGTTTGATATCCTTGCATAAGATCATAAGTGTATTATGAATTATGATGCAAATTAATAAGATTGAAAATTTGAGCTATTTAAATATATTTCTGCAACCATATCAATGAAATATGTAGGAACAATAATAATAAAAATTCATGTGATTATTGGTGGATTTTTTTTCTCTTATATTAGTTTTATCTAAATTTATTTAGAAAATAAGACATTTTAATGATGACATTATTTTCTCTAAATTTTCTATTAACCTGTTAACCGGGCAGAACGTATAAATATGTCATACGTAAAAAATATCGGGTACGGGTATGCCATATGAATACGTCCTTGTAAATAATGTTGCGCCCTGGAACGTGCGGGACTTATATTTTCGAACAACTATAGTAATACGTCATTCATACGGGTCTCGACATGAATTTAATACGTGGATGGAGTCAGTTTCATTTCGCTGTTGCGAGCGGTGGGTTGTGTTGTGTGACCAGTGACGGGGACGTACTTATACTTACTTACGTATTTTTTTTATTTGTTTATTTAAATACATTCAATGGCTATAAAAATATTTCCTATTATATATTATTTGTATGTTCAACCTTTTATTTAAAAAATATCTTTATTTCAGTGTCCATCAAAATGAATGAGAGCGATATCAGCGATGATGAATTATAGTTGGTATCTTTTTGTATTCGTAGAAATTTTGTTTTTTCCATTGTATTTTATACATATGAATTACGATAAAATATATATTTCATAGTTTTTTATTTATTTTAAGTATAAATAAAAAAAAACAGTACTATGAAATGACGTTCTCCGAGCGTGGCGTGTTGACACGTCCTAGTGAAAGAATACGCGCCCGTTACATGTTGCGTAATTAGAATGGGAACTCCCCGGTTAACAGGTTAATATTCACCTAATTGTGAATGTGTTAGTGTTTATAAAAATAATGAGATAGCAAAACTATGACGGAACAGTGGACTCATAAAGGCGTTGGTGGTGAGGATTTTGACTTGTAGAGGTGAAGAATCCCGTTCAACTCATCTACTAGAAAATCGCATCTCAATAAAAGTGACCAGAAAAATATTGGTTCAGCTTATTAAGAGTTCACTTTATTGTTACTTTATGACTAAGTCAACAGATTGCTCGTAACTTCTGTCATGTTCTTCCTCCTTTTCTAGACTGAGGTTTTTTTTCTAATTTCAGCCTGGTTTTAGTTTACGTGCCTAGTAGAAATGTTCAGCAATATGCGGCTATTATTACGGTAATCCTTACTATGCATTGAGAATTGCCAAATTTGTCCTCCATTTTAAAATTATTTTTCCCCCTTCGAGATTTTTATTAAGCTATTTTCAATGTGTTGACCTTAGAACAAAATGGCAATTTAATACATTTTTTTACTAAAATGTGTGTATTTTTTTGAGATAAAAAAATGAAATGTCTAAGTCTAATACATATTAATACAGAATTACTGTCATAAAGTAGTTATTCTCTTTTTTTAAATTGTTGTGTGTTGAAAATAAATTTCTTAATGTAAGGAGAGTATTTTGGTGATATAAATATTATTTACACTCTTTGGTTGTATGTGATAAAAATGTGTCTTATTTTTAAATTTTCAATGTAAGTTGGTACTTATATGAACACTTTCCAAACTAATATTAAGTAGTTTCTTATGAATGAATCAATGAAATTTTTTACATATTATAATGCATTGTTTCGCGTGTATTTACTGTTTATAATTTTAATTATCATAGAGGAGACCTTAAATGGGATGCTTGCCATCCAGAGAAAGGAGTAGCTCCAAAATCCTGGGGAAAGAGTGACTATTGCCCATGTCAGAGGACTTAAAGGTCCAAAAGTCCTGTTTTAACCTCTTTAAATTATAGTAACTTATTCACATAATGAAGAAAACATTTACCTATCAATACTCTTAAGGGTATCGGTATGAAAGGCAGTACTCTAGAACCGCAAAGAAAGCTACAATTTCAATAATGTTTCTTTTGAAAAGAGAAAATTTGTGGGCGTGGTTGATCTACCTGGCTCAAGCCAGTTGTGTGGATTCCACTGTATTACTCAGGAACCACATTTTTTAATAAATTTGTTAAAAATTTAATTAATTACAAGTTTTATGACTTTGATATAAACCATTATAGTTCCTAAATGTATAGTGGAAATAAAATACGCACTAAGTGCCAAAATATTCATTTTGAGATAATTTAATAAAACTGATTTTTCCCCCATACAGACATAGTACTAAGATGATTTTTGGATCTGTTTTTTACACCTTTAGATCATCGATATGGACTTAGTGCAATATTTAGGCTATTGGCAATGGTTTATAGAACATTTCCTCATACTCAACTCATTTTTTTTTTCATTTTTGGCGCTTAGTGCATATTTTATTTCCACTATACAAATGATAAATATACCTATATCAAAATATTTTCATTAAACTGCAGAAATAGTATGAAAAAATAATTGTTACTCTTCAGATTTTTTTTTTCAAATTATTTCAACTCATTTTCAATTCTTTTTTCGTATTGAAGAAAGATTAAAATTTTATTACATGAATAAATTTTATAAATTGCAAATTTTATTTACAAAATAATCAACTGGAAATGTCATATTTATTTGTTATTGAATAATTTATGAATACACCTGCCAAAATAATGAAATATTCAAATGATGCTTTTTTTTAAGTTGCATTTACTTAGTAATTTATTGAGATATTTTTAGTACATTTCAAAAAAAATAAAACTGAATGCCTGTAAATAATTTTTTTTTTCATGATTTGAAATAAAATTTTTGAGGAGCTGAAATATTCTTGGGAAAGTAAGACCGCTCTAATGAACTTCCTCTTTGGGAACACTAAAGCAGTACCTATGTAAATAATTCTATGAGTGAAACAATTTAATAATCTCAACTGTTGCCCATTTTTTGATCTTTACTTTGATTCAAAGATTTTTCTCTTACTGTAATAATAATCATTAAGAATTCTAATTTGATTTTTATTTTTTATGTCCCCAATGCAATTGAAATGTCACTTTGGGCCAGTCATATCTAAGTTGTAGTGTCAACACCCCGAGATTTGAATCCTCAACGATAAAATGCAGTTAGTCGTGAAAAAATATTAGAATCAGAGTACCTAATCACAACTATTGGTGTGGCTATGAACCATTTACTTACTTGCTTCATATTTTTATTAACATTCCATTTTTAATTTAGTAATCCGATTGATTTGATTAATAGAATTTAATAAAAATATTATTTTTTTACTGTTAAATTACATTTTGTAATATATTGATAAGTCTTGTTTTAATACTGGAATATCCTACTTGTTCCTACTATTCAAAACTCTGCAGCACAGCAAATTCTCCATTTAACAGAGTTTCTGAGTAGAAGTTGGTATCTCAAAAATAACATTTGGTATTTGAACAGAGTTCACCCTTAAAATGCTCGCCGAGAGGGATCTTAAAGGTTACTACCTTTAAGATAGAGCTTCTTCTTCTTCTTTCTTCCAACGTTGCAATCCACTCTCGAGTGAGTGATCTATATAGATAGATCTGAACATCATAAAAATGAAATATCATAGAACAGGATATTTATTTTTTAATGATGAACTTTCCATGGATTCCAGAAACTTTTTGATTCTCCTGTATGGGTGTGAGTGACCAAAGCACAGGCACAAAGTCATTTGAAATGAAGTGCATCAGGAGAATTTTACCATCGCATCACGTAAGATGCTATACGTCGGCACACCCAATGTAGGCCCATCACTTCTACCATTATGGAAAGATGGACTTGGCTGGGACATGTGTCAAGGATGCTGAATGACAGCTCATTCAAAAGGATTCCAAGATTAAACCTGAGATACAAAAGTGGTGTCATATTTCGTTTATGGAATACTTACATCTTTTATTTTAAAAACTTAAACCAAAGGAAATAGGTCTGTTTTAGATATTTTTTCTGACCTCGGTAGCTTAATGGTATAGGCCAGTAGTTCCCAAAGTGGTCTATATAGACCCCCAGTATTTGCAAGGGGTCAATGACATGAAAAAATAAGGGTCATGAAACTAATAAGTGAATGAAGTACTGAGTGTAAAACGCTATAATGTTGAAATGGTAGAAATATAAGTCTTTCAAAATTTTAAATTTCTATTTACAAAAGTAGTGTAGGAATCTACAAACAAACACGATACCGAAATAAAAAGGTTTGAGACCCTCTAGTTTGGTGCTGACTTAATTAAGAGGTCCCGGATTCGAATCCCGTGTTTTTCACTTTCTTCTTTTTATTTCTTTCTTCCCGGGTTGGATTGACTAAAAAATGGCATCGGGAAATAAGTTCCGCCGGCTATGCTGACATCGTATTATTTTTTCTCCTCGTAAAAAAAGAAACTGTGTACCGTTGAATATGAAAACCATAAAGGTCTGTCATAATTTAATAATGATTTGTTCTATTCACATAAAAAAGCTAGAATACATTTTACAAATCCCGTTTCACAGCATTATCGATAGGTGTCGTCGACGCGTGTTACATTACATACAATCCATATTAATAATATGTACATACCTATAAAAATTCCTGCAAAATTGTCTGAAATAATACTGCAAAAAAGGATTTGGGATGCATGTAAACATTTTGTAATTGACGAACAGCATGGTTTTAGACCCAAAAGGTCTACACTCACAAATCTCTTATGCTTTCAAAACTATGTAGCGAAGCGTTTGGATAGCAGATCTCAGGTGGAAGTTATTTTTACAGACTTCGAAAAAGCGTTTGATAGGGTTAACCACCAAATACTTCTTCGTAAACTTCACTCCTTCGGTCTTATATCATTCTTTGAAAGTTATTTGAAGGAGAGAAAGCAGTATGTGACATACTTGTCTTATGATTCGCAAACATTTCTGTCTACTTCAGGAGTTCCACAAGGATCCAACTTGGGCCCCATGCTCTTCACATTCTTCATTAATGATATTGGACGTAACATTACAAATTCCCAGTTTCTACTCTTTGCGGATTACCTGAAACTCTATAGGGAAATAGCGGACAAGTCCGATGCAGAATTACTGCAGAGAGACATTGACTCTATAACCACCTGGTCGCATGATAATCAGATTATTTTTCAGCACACCAAAATGTAATGCAATGACATTTTCTAGATCACGGAATCCACAAATGTATGAATATAACATGAATGAATCGGTACTGAACAGAGTATGTGAGTCAAAGGATTTGGGTGTGATGTTGAGTACCAGTTTGAATTTCAAGGAACATATCTTACCATAATAATTCGGATTTAATGTAGTCCGATCTTGCAATAAGATATGTACAATAACGTACCATAATGCACATGTGACTAATTTCCTACTGCACCGCCATCTCTTGAATTTTTTTTAAAGTTATGCAAATATAGAGGATGGTTACATCGAAGTTCGATGGGCGGGTCAGCTAGTTATAAATAAGGCAAATAAAACATTAGGTTATGTCATTAGAAATTGAAGATTCTTTCAAAATAGTGAAACATTTAGATTGTTGTTTGAAACTATGGTTAGATCCATACTAGAAACTGGTTCTATTATATGGGATCCCCAGGAAACAACATATGTGCTTAGTACAGTGGCGTACCGAGGGGGGGGGCGGAGGGGCGGACCGCCCCGGGCGCCTCTATTAGCAGGGCGGCAAAATATGCTCGCGCTATACTATACGTCCGGTTTTCGAAATGACCTTTTTTTTTTTTTTTTGGAAATGTCATGTTTCCAGATACCAAATTTTAGAAATGACCTTTTTTTTTTTTTAGGAATTGTCATGTGGGGGCGCCAAAGGGTGTGGTTCCCGCCCCGGGCGCCAATAACCCACGGAACGCCACTGGCTTAGTATTGAGAAGGTACAGAAACGGTATGCCAGACATTTGTATAGAATGATGTATGGTTATTATCCATATATGTACCCATCATTATTTATATTTGGGTGCTTAAACATTACGTATTTACGTTGGAGAGACGACGAAGAGAATACCTTTGTAGGCACTTCTTTAAACTTATAAATGGAATAATTAATAACCCGCAAGTACTAGTTGAGCTGAGCCTCTACGTCCCTGACGATTACATGAGATCTCGCTCCCATGTTTTATTTTATGTGCATAGAGGACGTACTAACGTTATAAAGAATTCACCAATTAACCGAGCGATGCTCTTGATGAATCAGGTGTCTGATGATGTTGATATTTTCAATATTACATATGAGCTTTTCTGCAGGCGAATCGAGTATTTGGTGTAGAAATAGAAATGATTTACTTTAATATGAAAATAACCTGTATTTTTAGTTATTCTTCTTTGTTTATTGTTTTTTTATGTATTTTCTTGTAAGTGTAATAGACGCAAAGGCTTTTTGAAGCTGTTAAGTATATTGCACTGATATTTAATAGATTAAAATAAAAAATAAAAATATGATATAATATAAAGAAAAAATAATATTGTTTCGCACTTTGAATATTATTTTGATTAATGTTTATTTATTTAAATCAATTACGACGTTATACCCCGTTTACATGTTACAATTCATTAAGAACAAGTAATTATATATATTGCACAACAGAATCAAGCAGAAAAGAAACAATATATAACAAAACAGTACTCAATAAAAATAATAAATTGTAAATACTATATAAATAAACATGTAGGTATCTTATCGAAGTATTTTCAGGTGATCCCTATTCCCTACTAACATTATCTGCGATAAGATAATAGAAGAAAACATTATCAGCTGATGATTCACATACAACGTAAATTTATAGTTACTTGGACCATTGGGAGTAAATGAGGGAACCAAATTTCTGAGTCAATTTGAGAAAAAATTTGAACACCGATTAGAAATTTCTTCAAGAATCAAACCTGGGACTTCATTTTCAGAAGTCTGCCATATAGAACTACGCTACATAGGTTGGAATTTACATATTAAATATTTTTTTTGTAATATGTTATTGAATTATCAATAATTATGGCTTTAGCGGTGTTTGGCACCACACACCCTCCACACACTACTCAAAATAGTAACAATATGTTGGAACATCGATAGCACACAAAAATGTTAGAACCAGGCTCCAGACTTATCAGTTGTCTATGACATTGTGTATGTCAACGTCATAAAATTTTTGTGACGATTCCGTATCGACGTTTTTAATAATAATGCATTTACATACTTATACTTTTGTGAGGTAATAACAAAACAGCAGAAATTGAGGCAAAACCAATATAATACGGATAACTACCTAATTGTAATTGAAGATACGATTCCCTATTTCAGAGTACGTTCGTTCGCTTTGGATTACTTATATACACAACAAAAAACGGTGTGTATAATATACTAGAGTTAGCTAGATTATTGTTGAATAATGTACCTAACAATTAATTGTTTGTGTGCTTAATGGTGATATAATAATGCAATTGAAATATTTGTTTCCATGCTGCATCTATTTTGACGACTTCTCAAATAAAACAATGACCAATTATTACACACTACTTAGGCGTGTTTCGTGATACGTCCACGCTGACGCTCACTTTTACAGGTACTTTACACTTTACATAGATAAAAAAATTGAGAGCCAGTGATTATTTTATCCTAATGGAAATCGTATTTCATTATATTGCGTGTTTTTTCGACTTTCCGAAAGTGTTTAAAACACATCGTGGATTTCAAGTTGTGAAATGCAATAATCGATCGATATCCAATTGAAAATTAAGAAAAACATTTTTTGGTCTGCAGACTTGGAAAATAGTTAAATTTATCTAAAAATAGGTGTCCATCTTTTTTTTTTTTTTGAGGCTTTCCACCCGATATCGAGTGATTTTGGAGGTATCCATCTTGACTTTTAAAATAGTTTCAAGTATTTAAAAATTTGTTTGTGAACATTGTGATTTAATTTTTTATGATTACCTATATAATAAAATTCTATATAAAAATATTTGTACGACTGGTTAACACGGACTTACTGTAGTCTAATTCACGAACCCATCTGCAAAAGCAAACCAAGTTGTGTGTTTTTTGTGACTCCCTTCATTACGTGAAAATCATATAGATGAAAGGTTTGTCTCGGTTGCTTATTGTGAAAACGCTTTGAGTACAATGTGGGTACAGTAGTGAGGTTTATTATGCTAAGATGGCGTGTGCAGAGTGATTATTGTAGATGTAAAATATAATTTCGTCAGAACCAAGGAGTTTGTGATTTTTATACTGCTTGTGGTGGTGATTTTATTAATTTGATAAACTGCAAGGTAGAAATGTGTAATTTATTGAGTGTTATTTTTTTGAGCGTGGAATCGAAATAGGTATGACTAGTATCTGTACTAGTAGGTAACAAACCATCACAATACGGAACACCATTTTTCTTCGACGACGAGTCACGTATGTCGGGTTTATGTGTTTGACTTAAAAATTGACTAAAATAACAAAGCTTTCAATTTATCTTCCACAGTGCCGCGATGCTTTTGTTTTTTTTTCGTTACACTCGTTAACAGTGTATTGATTACATATTAATTTTTTTTTTAGAAAAAAAAAATGGATAGTGAATCGATACAAAGAAGTATATACTCCAATAGAAATAGATTCGACTTTGTTCCTCCTCCGGAAGCCCCCGTCTTTAATCCGACGATAGAAGAGTTCGAAGACACCCTCGGATATATAAACAAAATCAGGCCCATAGTTGAGAAGACGGGTATCTGTAAGATAGTTCCCCCAGAAGGTTGGGTTCCTCCCTTTTCGTTAGACATTGATAAATTTAAATTTACTCCAAGAATACAAAAATTAAACGATTTAGACGGATTAACCAGAGTCAGGCGTCATTTTCTTGAGAAAATTTCGCTATTTTGGAACTTACAAGGTCATCCTATGAAAGTATGTACACACGAAGGGAAAAAGTTGGACATGTTTAGTTTATTCCATTTGGTCAGGATTGAAGGTGGCATGGAAAAATGCACTAAAGATAAGAAATGGAGAAGAATTTGCCTATTATTAGGATATAGTCAAAGCATTTCATCAATAGAATTTGTAAAGAGTAATTATATAAAATATCTGTTAACTTTTTCTGAAGTTTGTTCTGAGGATAAAAAATGCAACAATCCAGAAATGAAAAGTGAAACTATTGTGATAGAAGATGACGTCAAGCCTGAAATTAAAGCCATTCCTATAAATGCTGAAGATTTTGAAACCCACAATGAGATAGGTGATTTAAATGCCTTTAAAAATGAGGATGATAAATGTACTAGAGAGTTAAAACGTCTTAGATGCTATGGTGCTGGACCTAAAATGCCTGGATCAAATGTAATACCTTCTATAAATGATAGTAATTTTGGGAAATTTAGGAAAAGATCAAAACTGGAAATAGACCCATTGGCCATATATCATTGTGCTATTTGTAAGAAAGATAATAAAGACGATGATTTACTTATATGCAATGGATGCTCCGAAACCTACCACACTTTTTGTCTTAAGCCACCACTTAAACAGGTCCCAGAATGTGACTGGAGATGTCTACAGTGTATTGGTGAAGAAATAAAAGTTAGAGATTATGGCTTTGGCTTTGATCAGGCTGAACGAGAGTACAACTTACAAGAATTTGGGGCTATGGCGGATGCATTCAAAGAGCAATATTTCAATATGAAATCTCACCATGTTCCTACTGGAGTGGTGGAGAAAGAATTTTGGAGAATTGTTTCATCAATGGATGAGAATGTGACTGTTGAATACGGAGCTGATCTACATTCCATGGATCATGGATCTGGATTTCCTACAAAATTGTCTAAGCAAAGTCACAGTGAACAAGAATATGTTGATAGTGGGTGGAATCTAAACAATTTACCTATTTTAAATGGGTCTGTTCTTAAATTCATAAATACCGATGTATCTGGAATGACAGTCCCTTGGATGTATGTGGGAATGTGTTTTTCTTCATTTTGCTGGCACAATGAGGATCACTGGAGTTATTCTATTAATTACCTGCACTGGGGGGAGCCTAAAACTTGGTACGGTGTTCCTGGTAGCAGTGCAGAACTTTTGGAAAAAACCATGAAATTAGCGACACCAGAGTTGTTTCAGTCCATGCCTGATCTGTTGCATCAGTTAGTTACTATAATTAATCCCAATATTTTACAGGATGCTGGTGTCCCCATATACAGAACTGATCAGAATCCATATGAGTTTGTTGTTACGTTTCCACGATCTTACCATGCAGGATTTAATCAAGGATATAATTTTGCTGAAGCTGTAAACTTTGCTCCAGCTGATTGGTTGCCTATTGGTAGGGAGTGTGTTTTACACTACAAAGCCTTGAGAAGGTATTGTGTGTTTTCACATGATGAACTTATTTGTAAGATGGGTCTGGAAAGTGACAAACTGGACTTGGCAGCTGTTATTCCAACATACAAAGAATTGTACTCCATGGTGGAGAATGAGACCCGTCTCAGGGGCGCCTTGGCGAAACAGGGAGTCAGTCGTGCTTCTAGAAAAGCTTTTGAGAAACTGACAGATGATGAGCGTATCTGTAACTCCTGTAAGACCACTTGTTTTCTTTCTGCTTTAGTGTGTGATAATTGTCCTAACATGGTTTGCTTAGATCATTCCACCCAACTGTGTAAGTGTTCATCCAGTAACTATGTTCTCCAGTATAGATACAATTTAGATGAGATGCATATAATGTTGCAATCACTCAAATTAAGATTACAAAATTTCGATAAATGGATGTCTGAATGTAAATTACAACTTTCAATGTCTTTGTCTTGTCGAGGGCGAAATGAAAAGTTAAAGGAATTAGCAGAACAAGCAGAAGAATTAAAAATACCAAAGTGTAAATTGTACATAAAGCTGATGGAAGAACATAATAGAATATCTAATATAGGGAAGGTAGATATAATTGAAATAGATGATGACTAAATTAAACTAAACTAAATTAATTCACCTTTAAGTACAAAGTTTACCGGTATTCATAGGATTAATATTATTTTTCCATATAGACGTGTATAAAACTTGTAAACTATTCACTTTTGGGCATTTGAATTATCACATTTTATTGCTTTACGAAACAACTTTGTGTCAGGGACTGATATCCTTTGAGGGTACCAAACCTACCCTTTATTTTTCTTGCTTTGTTATAGACCTCTGCAGATAATCCTGTTATGACTCACAATTTTTGGCAATTTTATTTTATTATTTGACACTAGTGTTTCTATTCTTTTTTAAATACAAAATTTCTCTGTAGATATTACAATAATAATTATTCCTTTTAATCATTTTACAAAGTACCGTTTTATTTCGATAGCAAGCATAGCGTCCTCGAGGTGGTCTTTTGATCACAAAACGGGGCTCTAAAAATGATCTTATTATTATTGATGCTACAATTATTCGTATAATAATGTTTAAAGAAAAAAACATATTGCGTTATGTAACATAAAAATTATACTTTGTAAAAACAGTGGGAGTGAGTGATAACTTTTTCCAAATAATTTAAATATCATGTTAGTCATATTATTTTTTTTTTATTTAATTTTTGGCATTGCATCCATTTGAAATTGTTTTAAAATATTGTATTTTCGAAATTTGCTTTTATTTGTAAAAATTGATTACTAAAAGGTTATTGTGAGGTCTTAGCATTATAGGTAGGTACAACAACAAAAATTAAGCTTCAACTTATTGTACTCAACAAAGTTTTATTTATTATTAATTTTATAAAATCATTTAACACTATATGGATCCTTTAGCTGAGAACTATTGAGTTTGGTGGTTTTCGATCAATAAAATGACTTTTCAAGCCTTAGCATTATTGAAATTTCTTCATCATTTTCATTTAATCGATTTATTGCAATCTCCATTTGTAATATTCAAGTTTGTATCAAAATTAAATTATATCACCTGTGAAAGTAAAGATGTATTCTTCGATATATTTTTATTATAATTGTCATTATCAAATTAAGTAACATAGTTTATCTTTTTTAGCTTGTTCTTTTGTCATCACTATTTTTTACAATGTATAAGACTTATAATTTTTAAGATAGTTATGTATATGTTAAAATTTTATAACTTTCCACGTTTCGTATAAATACAAGAGCCAAAATCCTCTGGTTCCATAGAAACACGTGTATCCTAAATATTATGTTGTTTTTTTTAAATGTTTAGAAAAAAAAAAACACATTTTAAGTTAAATTATTATTTAACTCATTTTTGAAAATATTTACTAACTAATAGGGCATTTTGTTGAAAGATCACATATTATGCTTCATAACCATAATAGGTACCTATATAATATGTAAATACCAATACTTACAATTATTTCTGTAACATATAAAATGCAATCATAATAAAATGTATGTGTGCAAAAATGCTATCAAGATAAGTGTTCTAGGGTAGAAGTGTGGCCATTCCAAAAACCGTGATTAGTTCCACGATAATTCTGTTGATTTCTATTTTGAGGTGGACTACTTATTATCATAGTCTTTGTATGATATGAATTGTCTGTGCAACCAGGATTCGATCTTAAATGTAATAATTCCCCAAGATGTTCTTATCATGTTACACTCACTAGCCCACCACCTGCACTGGTTTTCCCAGCATTTGTTCAAAACTCTGGAGGTAAAATGATGAACCCATGTAGGGTTATCTTGAAATTTGAACCCTTTGTTTCGGATTGAAAACTTTGTGATGTGTGCTTCACTCACTGGGAGAACTTCCGTCTCAAATGATCCTTCAATGGTTACTTTTAGTATGTTTATCTTATCACAAAGTTTGATTTTATTATAATTTGGTTTTTATGTAACACATTTAGAGTGCAAAGTCAAAGTATTGATTATGTGAGGGTTTTCATAGGATTTGTATTATTACTTGGAAGAGATATTATTTCCCCCATCATTTGCCATACATTCTACATATTACATTAGTTTATATTTTTTTATCACATAATATAGAAAGAAGAACAAATAGGGCACACTTTATCCTTCACAAAACAAATGTATATTCAACCGATTTGATTTTTGTAGTATTTTACCTGCTAGTCAAAATTTTGTTGTACAGATTCTATGTTAGATTTTTGGGAATAAGTTCCAATATAATAATATTAAAGTAGGTGATATTTCATTGGAGTAACTGCCTCTGATCATAGTATTATTCTTCTCATTTTAGTTTTATTTCAAATTTTAGTGTAATCATTTTTCTGTGATTTTTTAAAAATAATATTGTCTTTCAAAGATTGTGGATTAAGATTTAAGTGTGAAATGCAAATTCAGAAATATTTATCAGAGATGTTTCTATATTTATTGTACAATAACATAATACCTAATTTATATTTTGATTGAAGAACTTATTGGTGTGTCATGGTTTTTTTTTGTTTTCTTCATTTTATTCATTACTTTTGTTTAAAAGCAATTCTCAGCATTGTGTGTGTGTGTCCACCAAATTTTCAAAATCATAAATGGCTAGTGTATAAATTGAACCATTATTTTAACTTTTGACTTGTATTGTTTTTTTTTTCAGTGTAAATCTCAATAGAATAAAGTTTATGCAAGTACATACACATGTTTCCTTTGTATAATCAAACAATTGTGTTATCTTATTGTTAAAAGTATTTTTATATTTTTGAAATTAAGGTTTTTATGTTCCTGTGTGTTTGCACAAATTGAGTGAATTTTCTGATTATAGGTATTCTATAGTATCTAAAGATAAATCCATTTAATAATAAGAGTGCACATTTGTTTTAAGTATGATGAACAACATGGAATGTACATAGAAGAATAGTTTAATAATGTTTGTGTTAGATGTAAAAAATATTTGCCATTTGGTCTTCATTGATTCTGGACTAAATTTGTAAATTAGAAACAAGAATCAAATATTTCCTTACATTTAGTGGTAGCTGTATTAGGAAGAATAACCAAGATTTAATTGTAAATGGTTTCAATAATAATGTAAGAGATCTATAAGAATGTTTCTTTACGCCACAATGTTGCTGAATTGTAGAAGAGATAAAAGTGGCATTTTGTATTTTTATTATTTCATTAAAAGTTGCCTTCCATCTCATACTCTCCTCTTTTCTTCTTTTGAACCCGCAAACCCCTATGGGCTGTTACGTGAGGTAGCAAGTCAAAGCTACTTGCATCAGATAGAACCCGCTATAACTATAAGTTGAAGAACTGCAAGTGAGTGTTTCATACTTGTTACTTCGCACTCACGCTACTTCACAAAGCGGTAAAGGCCTATTATCCAGTATCCTTCATCATTAAAACCGTTCCTGGAGTCCCTTTCCAACTTTTATAAGCCGCAACTACGTATATTTTTAAATATTACTCCAATTGGTAAAAGCTACACCTAATAGTACAGATAATAACTCCAAGCCATGAGTCTGTCCAATATGGTCATCTCTCTCAAATATTTTAGAAGTCAGTTTCATTCTTATTAATATGAATGTATGTTTTGCAAATACAGGACAAATCTTGGTATAACGAACTTCACGGGACTATAAAAAATATTTCGTTATACTGGATATATCGCCTGTTTGCGAGAAGACTGTGATATCTCAAAAAATGCAATTTTACAGGAAGCCACTTTTAAACTTTCGAAATGAAATAAAAACCAAACAATTAGATTTTTTACTGTCGAACTAAAATTATTAATTAAATTTAACTATTAAGCTTTACTATAAAAACGCAATTGTTTGATAATTTCAAAGTTTATGGCATAAATTTCCCATTAAAAAAATTTGTTCAACTATGTCACGTTTTTACTGAAAATATGAAGAAAAAATCTTGTAACAAACTAATTTGTCACATTATATAATATGATATTTTTTTTTAGAAAGTACTGGGTTATTTTACAAAAACTCTTTGTTGTTTATACATTTATTTATTCAAATTGAAAACAATTTGTTACAAAAATTTTAGTAAATGATGAGTAAAATTTTAGTTGGTTTATTTTCTACCAAGGCAAAATGAGTCCCACAAAATATTTATCTCAAAGAACGTTTGTATCATAATTAGGCTTTATGTGAATAAAAATAATGAAGAAAAGAGTATTCATTTATGAATAAATTATTAATTATAATTATTTACTTGAAGTAGTTACACTCACACATTGAAAAGGCTTTGGTACTTTGTTACATTTAGGAACTGGCGGTTACTAACGAAAATAAATTGATAGATATCTGTGTATAAAGATTCATAATATGGCTTATGATATTTTGGGATAAGTTGTTTTTTAACCAACTTCATGAGATCTGTTTTTTTTTCTCAGCTAATAGCTGGATACACACTAGAGTGGAACACTTTTGTATGAAAAATTTTTTTTTGTCAAATGCTTCTTACTCTACTTTCTTAAGTTTCTACACAGATTTTATTTTTTATTATAACATTTGTCAAACCCATTTATAAAATTACATCACATTTTAATACGTAGGTAAGATTTATTCTATTAAGTCTGCACAAAAGTGCTATGAAACCAAGTATCGGACATTTTAAATTTTGTCTCGTAGAAGTCATGTTAATACACTTAAAAACATACATCCCCTATTCAAAATGAATAAACATACATACCTAGACCGCGAAAACAGCCCCAAAATTGCCGTTTTTGTAAATATTCGAAGTCAAAGCGGGGGCTCTTACCGTTGTATGAGAATTTTTATATTTTTTATGTAGATTATTGATGCCAATAGGCAACATAATACAACTATTCCAAATCGAAATTCGACTAAAAAATTTTTTGTTCCACTCTAATACACACGTAACATTTTTCAAATATTAGCGAAGAAGACAATCAATCGTCTACTTTTTTATGGCAAACTCGTTTGTCTTTCATTGATAAAATATTATTTTCATTATTTCCTTTAAGTAAAGCCGTTTCAATTGGTATACGCAAAGTATTTTTCAAAAACATTTTGCAAACTTTCGTCTTGACACCAGAAATGACGAAAAGGAAAGCATTATTGTTGTTGCAATAGTCCCATCGGAATAAACCTTAAAATAGTGTGGTTTCAATTGCCGTTCTTCTATATTTTTTTTCCTCTCTATAAATATGACATTCCACTACTTTTTTTAAGCGTTTCCCAACATTTTTTTTCTAATTAGCTTCTTGGCGTGTCTTTTTTCCCCAAATTTTAGTTGGGGTGACAATTTTGTCAGTTTGCTTTTGTATTACCCGAACTGCTTGTATAGAAGTAGGAACATCTTCACCATCCGAATCCGAGGAACTGATGTGCCGATCTGCGGGCTTTGAATCCTGGTAATCGGGATCTCTTATGTAAACGTCGCTATCTATGTAGAAAGGAAAGTACCTATGTGTATTTTGTTTTAATTTTGATTCCGCGTTCTTCTAGAAAGACAAGAGCTCTTTCACCTTCGTGTGCCTAATGTAATCTGACACATTGTTGCAACAAAGTGCAGTGTTTTAAGAAAGAACGAGACAATGCAATTTATTACACACTCATAACTTCGTAACTATTCGACCAAACAATGTCACGTTTTTACCGATAATAAAGCTGATTATGACGGTTCTTATTATCAAATAAAAAAAAACAATTTTTGGGAGATGTCACAGTCTTCTCGCAAACAGGCGAATAGGAAATGATTCATTTTAAATTTTTCGTGTCACCATATTATACCTTCCGATGTCAAATAAACTATTATTGCTATTATTAAGTGAGAACAAAAACAAATTTCAAGGATTTATCAATCATGTGAAGGAAATATGTTAGGCAAACTCGCCAATGCCAAGTACAAACTGAAGTCAGAGAAATTTTATTGCCTAATTGTAACATTTTTTTGCTATACTGAGATTGACTTCGTTAGGTACAATGAAATTTGGTTCAGTACATTTTATATGGAAGTTTTTCGGGGACTAGTTGACGATTCGTTATACTGGGAATTTCGTTACTTCGGTATTCGCTATAAAGAGAGATTTGACTTTTATAGAGGTTCTACTGTACTGGAACATGAAGAAAATAAATGAAAATTTTATGGATAGGTAATAAAACTTTGAAAATTTTTAATGCATAAAAAAATAAAGAATATAAATTATTTGTATATAATTATTTGATAGGGAAGCACCACTATTAATACATATCACAAGAAAATACTTACAATTTAACAAAACTAGTAACTTAATTAGTAATAAATTATGAGGTAAATATTTAATAAATAATAGTCATTAGGTAAATTCAGAGTTAGTAGAGATATTCAAGCGACTAGTTAAAATAAGTTGGCAGCAACAAAACTCTGAATTGTGTTAATCTAGAGACTCATCACAGTGCCATGAGAGGGGGTGAAATGTGCTCTCAACTTGATCACTCTAAATAATATTAATCTTACCAAAATGGAGAAACAAAGTGGCATTGAATCAATCTCCAACAAAAACCATCAACATCTGTTATGTGCTAATATACAACACCCACTAATATTCTTGTAAGTACAAACAGTGAATTGAATTTGATTTGGAGGTTATTTCTGTATATTTTCAATCTCTTATATTGAACTTTGTCAAAGCATCAGGTGCTGAACTTTGGTTACTTCAAAAATGTGTTGAGAATTCTCGTTCGAACACTCCAATACTAATAAATACTTCACCTGAAGAACTCTACCTTTGTTCAATATGCTACTGAGCTCAATGTGCTGGTTTTTAAGCATTTTGTTAATTGGACGGAGTGCATCTCGAAGAGTAGATAAGGTGAAATTTGATTGAGATTTAAGAAGTTGGAGTTGTTCTTGTGACCGAGTCTCTCATTTCCATTCCTTTTGTTTCGATTGGTAGTGCCAGGCAGGCTGCAGCTGCTAATATTGCTGAGATTGCGTAAACTTCAGTTGCCAAGCTTACAGATGATTTCAATAAAACCTGGAAGTATCATTAAAATATTACATAATTGAAAATTATTATTTTATTTTTTTTATTTACCCATCACGCCGTGTCCCGTAAGGGGTAGGCAGAGAGAACGGACCTCCACTCTTTTGAATTGAAAATTATGAAAGATTGAAAAGAAGATTCCATTGTATTTGTACAAGTAATTGGTAGCCTAGCAGTAGGACCCTCAACTTTCTAAATAACAGACAAGATCGTGGGTTTTACCATGGTGTTGAATATATTCCTTCACAAGTCACAATTGCCGAAAGCAGAAAAAACATTAATGGGAAATCAAGTATTTGATATCAGCTTATTTGTTTTATTTCTTCAATGGATATACAGTGTAACATAAAAGGTGACTATTATTTTTTTTAGAAGAGTTTTGATTAGAGAATGGAGGTTTGGTAACTATCCAACCAAATAGCAGATTATTTTTTTTTTTAGGTAATTACTTGCTCTATTTGGTTGGTATCACTGAAGGAATAGGTACAATCAGTATCAACGTATTAAGGGCAAATTAATTATGGTGAATGAATACTAATTTCTCTGCATTAAGGTGTAACATATTACATATTATACAGGTTCGTATCCAGCAGGGGACTCTGAATTTTTTGACTTAACCGTTGACGGTAACCGTTTTATCTCTAGTTTTGATCCTCCTTGTGGAGCTGCTCAGAAAACCATTATTAAAGTTCAGCCCAAGAGGAAATTTAGTGATATAATACTTCTCAAACTTCCTTGGGATCATATTTGATATTGTTTCATTATTACAGTTCACTAAGAGAAGAGACTTTCCCCGATTCGATTTAAAAACAAAAGTGAAAGTAAGCCATTTATACCTGTGCAACGTAAGGGGTGATCATAGCACCCAGTCTTGCTACAGCACTGCAAGCCCCAACAGCAGTAGCCCTCAAGGGGGTTGGATACACCTGGGAAAAATAAAATAAATTCAGTATTTAGTTTGTTTATTCAAGCATAAATCATAATTAACTAGAAACTGGCATGTGTTTAACAGTGATAGATGTGTTTGAATATTTGAATGAATGATACAAACCTCTGGTGTATAAACATAGGCTGCTTGAAAGAGCCCTGCAATGATTCCTCTAGCCAAGAATAGGATACATGTTAAAAATGTGCGACTGTAAATAAACAAGAGAATGTAATAAGACCCTGTAAAGACCCTCTGATAATCCTAGTAGGTGTATGAAACATTATTAGAATGCAATCTTATAAATTCTTTACTTACTTTTTTGTAGAGACAATCAAAAAGCTAATACACATAGCAAAGATAGTAAATTGTGCTGCCATTGTTTTTTTCCTGCCATATCTTTCTATCACAAAAATTGTAGCAAATATTCCTAAAAGCACAACATAATATTCAATAGTAGTATTTAATTAGCTATAATTCATCATAAATATTAAAAAAAAAATGAAAAACCTGGAAACTCAGCAAGTGTAGTCCACAATAAATCCATATAATCTGTAGTTTGTAATGGTCTACAATCGGCGGCACATGTACCATCGTGCTCTTCCGTAGATTCAAACAATTCTGTGGTCATTAAAACTAAGCCATAGTAACAAAAGGCACACGTCATCCTACAACACAAAAATTGAAAATAATCTTTTTTGCCTACAAATAACATTGAATGTACCTAATTGACAATATTAGTATAGTTACAAACCAAATAAACCATAAAAGAAGTGAAGTGTTTCTCAGTGGGGGAGATAGTAGAGGCTTCAAACGTCCCCTTTGTCCAATGCTTGCTGTATCGTCACATACAAGTCGCCCAGTGAGCATAGTTCGGCCATTATCTTTTGCTACCTACCATGAATAAATGAAATTTATACAAGTTTTAAGGTTCTTTACACTGTTTGTTAAAGGTACTGCATTGAAACAATTAATGGAGTATTTCATTTCGTCAAAAAATTCACCAATTTGGATATTTGATTTAACAATGGTGAATGTTTTCAGTTCTAATGACAAATTGAAATACATTATACAAATAATTAATTGAACTGTATACACTACAAAAAAGTTAGAAATAAATACTGGAAAAAATATTTTGTAAAATTTACATACATTTTAAAACATTATAGGATGAAAATAAAATATATTTTTTATCAAAATGATTCATAATACTAAAAATGGATGCTGTCTTACTTACTTGTTCTAAAGTAATTAAGGCTTTTTCAGGTTTCCCTGATGCTACGTGAAATCTAGCAGATTCAGGAAGCCACTGTAAATAATTTTTTGTAAAAATTAATTAGCAAATTTAGTGTGGTAATAGTGTTCTCCAACACGGGCACCTGTCATCGCATACCTAAGTATTTATAGCCTATGTGCTCTTAAAACTATGACATTTTATGCTGCAATATTATTATGCTTTGTGAAAATTAGCCAAGAGACTAAGTAAGTTGATAGAGGTGGGTAGATAGCCACTATGGAGATCAAGTATATAAACCTAAACCTCATTTGAGACTCGGAATTTTGGGTGTGAGGGATGGTTGAGAATTTGTGGCACAAGACAAAACCATGCACTGATTTTTTACAAGGAGATATTTACTGAGAGTTATTTTTATATAAAAAATAAGCAAGCAATATGTGTGTTTTGACATATTATCTTCTTGATAGTGAGTTATACCACAATTGACTAATGTTATTAGGACTAGTTATGTGATGTGACTATAAAATACTACTTACAGGACATATTAAGGCAAATGCAATGAGCGGTATAGTTGACAGCCCTAAAAGCCAATGAATGCCTAGCGTAGGCATCACTGCTAGTGCAAGGGCAACTTCCAGACATGCTCCTAAGGCCCAAAAACACTAGAAACAACAAATTAAGCAACCATTAAATTATACAAATAAAATAATATACGGAATACGGATGCAATCATCAATGAACGTATGTATGGGATGTTGTTAAAAAATAAATAATAAAGATGTCATGAAGTAAAATGATGAGACATTGTACAACGGGGAAAAAATTAACTAGTATTTTAGTAACATGTGGGGAATTGGTATTACATGTATGATCATAATTTTAATTTAGCAGATCTATAATAAATATTTAGAAGGAATAATTAGATGTGAAAAGCATAAAAAATACTTACATCAAGCAACACAACACATTTGGCTCTCTGTTTGGTAGGGAGAAATTCTGCATAAAGCGTAACACTACAAATGACACATATGCAAAAAATAACATAAACATAAGCTCCCAAAATCAATTCACACATAAACCAAATAAGACATTGTTTATGATTCCAAAACAAAACAAACACAAATGAATATCGTGGACCTTGTGGTGAATACAGTCAGACCACAAATTTGATAAAAATGTTATTTTATTCGAAAATTACGTAAAATAAATTGTAACAATGTTTTTTTATAAACAGTTTTGTCAATAGCTCCTTTCTGGGTTATTTGAAAGCCATTATTATTTCCAACTGCAATTCAAGTTTTTCAATTTGAATAGCATAAGCACATAACATCACTCCATGTGGGCATAGAGGAAAGAATACCACATACCTACCTATTTTTTTCTAGCCTTTTAAGAAATATTGTTTCTTGCGACTTTTTTTATTTTCGTTTGGCTCTGGAGACTTTGTTTAAACTCAATATAAATCTTATAAAAGCTATGTGCATTGAAAATGGTGTGGTTTGACTGTCTAATCCATTATGGCCAGGATATTGATACACCCAAAATAATAAATTAAGGTGTCTCATAACTGACTAATAATATGATTTATTTCTTTTGTAATTAAGATTTTTTATGAATATACAGGAGATTTGCGGTTTACAAACATAAGCCGTATCAAGACTACCATATTTGTTGTGCGAAAGCATGTAAACCTGAGTTTTATCTCCACTGGTCGTAAACAGATCACCCATTGTATATTATATACTTAAATCGTTTTACAAAATTAATACTTAAATGTGGAAAACAATACAACAATAAAGAAAAACAAAACTATATATTATAAACAAACAATACATATGAAATAAAGAAAAATAAATAAATTTATTTTTATTTATTTATTACAGTAAAAATAAACACCACTCATCATAACAGCTGTCGCCTTTGCGATGAGTGATAAATGAATGAAATTAAAAAAAAATAATGACAAATGTGAAGTTCAATCAAATAGAATTTGTATTATACTTACGACTGTGGGACACATCCAATAGCAAACCCTACTAAGCCTCTTAAAAACAATATCCATAGGAAATTGGGGGCAATTGCACTCAGAAATCCATAATAGAATAAGAGAATTCCACACATAGTTAAGGCCTGTAATGTGTTTGTAAGCAATTAGAAAAATAGGAACATAAAATATTATTTCTTATAAGTATATAATTAAGTAAAGTATACAAAAAAACTATTCCATTTTAAAGAATATTCAGAGTGTCTCAGAAAGTAGCACTAAGGGGAAGTCCAGAGATAGAACACCTTTAGGGCTATTCAAATACCTCAATATATTATTATGCTAGCGATTTTATTACAGTTTTCGAGTTATAACTGCATAAAACACAGATATGCATTGAAACACAATCCCTAGGATCAAATTATTAGAGATGAAACGGATAGCAAATTTGCCGGATACTGGATATTCGGCTAACTAAGCAGCCGAATTCTGGATATCCGACGTATGATTATGGTTGGTTGGTGCATCCATATGGAATTAATTATTGGGAACATTGTCGAAAAAACTATCAACCGCATTCGTTAGTCTGGATTAATGTGGTGTGATAATATTTTTTTCCTATCTCAGAACCAAGGTCGTAGCCAGGATAGCATTAGTGCAGAGGTTCCCAATCTGTTTAGGTTTACGGCTCCTTTAATATCCATTCCAATTCAAACTCCCTTTACGCTCCACTTAGGGGCATAGGGATGCAACAAGACCTCTCCATTGCACTCGATCTTGCGCAATGTTTATGACCTCCTCACACACTATGTCCAGATTCCTCAGCTCTGCTTCGAAAAAGCGGAATACGAGGAAAACAACGCATGAATTACGCTTACGAAGGCGGCTTACACCAATTGGACTGACTCCGTTGCCGGAACGTTATTGTTACAAAAATCGCGGAAGCTATCTGCATCTTCCAGCTGGATGATATATGACGAAAGGTATTTTTACTAAACTTTCCTATTTCGGTATTCGGCCGGATAGCATTTAGACAGCCGGATAGGCCGGATTCCAGATAGTTGCCGGATATCCGTTTCATCTCTACAAATTATCCGTGTTGAGGGTTGACCTTATCATATTATTATATACATTTCAATCAGCACAAAATGTCAAAATACTTGAAATTAAACTAACGGTTTTTCTTCCATAGCGATCACTTAAGTTCCCCCAAAACGTTGAGCTTAGCATCATCCCAAGAAATACTACTGTTGTAGTAAGAGCTTGTTGATATCTGAAGAAAAATAAATTGATAGATTACACAAGTAGTTCTTGCTTTTTCAGGGCAAACATTGTATTTTTATTTTGATATTGTTTATATAGAAATAATTGTATTCATTATTATAAAATTTTGTGTTAAGAAAATAAAAAAAATCAGTAATAGGTACATCATTTTCACAAGACATATTTCCTATTTTTAATATGCTCAAGATCCATCTGGGGTCATGGGCTTTTTGTTAATGTTGAAGATATTCAAGAAGAGTTAGTTAAGTGTTGCCATCTTTGGGAAATTTTTAACCCGGACATGTGAGTAAAATTTTTTTTTGATCCGAATGCAATATGTCATACTCCCTTTGTGACTCTGATTAGAGGCATAGGGATGCAACAATGGTCCTATACCTAATCGATTTCACGCGGATTCAAGACCTCCTCCCACACCATGTCCATTTGAATAATCAGATTTTTAGATTCCATGTGCATTTTTATAGTTCTGACCCATTTAATAATTAACCTCAAATTACAAATGCTTGAGAGCTTGTCTTTCCACCTGAAGGTCTCAGGTATGATCTCCAGTGCTGATCATCTACGTCTCTCATAACACAAACTTTGCTTATTGTGAAAGATGTCGAAAGTGTATTTGTGTACAGTATAGGTGAGACCAGATTCAATTAAAAAAAAAACACTCTAAACATGGCTATAATTTAATTACTAAACCATAAATCACAAAGAATAACTTATTTAGTTGACAACAAACCAAAGAGGAAGTCCAATTGGGAATGATTGGTAGTCCAGTGGTATCAATCGGCAGCTTTCGTACATTCAGCGTATTGGAGATCGTAGATTCGAATCCCGGCCGTGCCGACCACTTCCACTTTCACGACACAAGCATTTTTGCTTAGTGTGAAAGATGTCAAAGTGTATTTGTGTTCACTTCGAGTGAGCACAGATTAATTTAAATTTTTTTTTTGAAACTCAGAGTACCAATTACAAAATCCGGACTGTCCGGGCCTTAATAGGTCCAATAACAGAGTGGATACCGTCTCATACATACATATATTCTCCCTTTAAGGCCGCCTCGCAAGCCGGACCCCCTAGCTCGATCGAAGCAATTAAACCAAAGTCAGCCCCACACAAATCAACACTGCCGCGGATCCCCCCAACCCGCAATGCGGGGGCTCTAAGTCCCACTCAGGAGCATAGGGAGGCATCAAGAGCTCTCCATTGCACTCGAAGATGTCTGAGGCTCATTGTTGAGCCTTTTCTGACCGGTTGAGGTTTAAGCTTTGTAAAAAAGTAATATATTTGTAATAAAGACAATACTAAATTTGCTACAATAGTTAAACACGAATTACTTGGATATATTCCATTCGCATCTTAGAGCTGGAGAAAGAATACTTAGAATAGTCATCTCCATAGAGTCAGCCATCCAACATAATCCAGTACACAACGAAAGTTTGACTTGGAACCACCCAAATCCAAGTGCGTTCACAGCTTGAGTTACTGTGAATGTATCTGTAAATATATAAATGGTATCAGATATGCGATACAGAATCTAATGAAACAAGACTGGGTAAGCAGAAATTTCTAGAGTTGTATCTTCAGCACATCCAACTTCTATTAATTATGTTTATGAATAAAAAAAATATACAAACCGTCTGGTACAACGGATACTGTTGCCATTTCTATTTCTTGGACAGGGCCAAGCGGTGGCATAGAAGTTCTGGTTCTTTGGTTAGCATCGGTAGTCTCATCAAGATCCTGATAGCCTCTTGTTCGACCCATTTTGCATAGGATTTACCAGGTTATTCTATATATAGCCAAATATCTTGCATAGGATAGGATTATAATAAATAATATAGAGAAATGATCAGAACAACACTCAATAAATACTTTTCATATAATAAATACGTATAAAATACGGCGTTATAATAAAATCCATGCTACCAATCAGCCCATTTCAAAAGCATAAACGTCACACGAACAATAACAGTAAAAAATACAGTATCACATTATTATGAAAGAGAAAGGCTAATGTAAATGTCAATATAGGGTTACCATGTTCGAAATTAAAAGAAGAGATTGTATTGAAAAAATAAATGGGTAGATTCAACATTGTTCAACACCCATCATTGGAACACGAAAAATAAGTTTTTATTAGGTACCTACTTATTACAGTTAATATTATACCTACATAGATTATAGACCATTAAAGGATGAAGTCATCTGACGTTTACCGGGCGGCACAATGGCGAAGATGACGAAGCGTTAAATTGTCGACGAATCCTTCTGCTGTGCGCATGCGCAGGTGTACGGTGAAGTGAACATAGAACCACGACGGTAAATAAGTTTGAAAAGTAGTATTATCATATTATATACTCCATTATGATCACTGATCAGTTTTGATCTGTCGTCTGAGGCATGTCTGAGGCGTCTGGTTGTTAACTTTGCTGCGCCCTTATGTAGGTATCTCCTGGCATTTCTAATGAGGTTACTGTTTGGTTTAAACTCTTTCTGTGATCTCAAAGTGGTACGATCATTGTGTTACCTTTTTCAACTTAATTATCTGACATAATTCTTATGTGAAGGTGAGGAGACCTATTTTGTTTGGATTATGTTCATCATGTTTGCTATCGAGATTCAGCACATCATTTTAACCTATTGCAGCTTTTTATTCAAAAAGTTTTTAATTTAATTAAGATATTAAAGCTGCTTTAAAAAGTCTTAAGAATGGAAAATCTCAAGGAACATTCCGGCTGAACTATTCAAGTATTATACCTATAGCAATGGACACCATAAAACTCAGCTTCATAAGAGAGCTAAAGTATGGAATCATATTACAACACATTAAAGCTTTAAGTAGCTCACTGTGAAAGAATCAGAGTGTATTTGTGTTCACTTTGACTGAGCACAGATTCATTTGTTTGAAATATATATATATGCGCCGCATAGCATGACTGAAAGTGATGACCTAGGATTTGTCACGAACTGCATGTGTAAAACATGCACCTCGATAGACAAAAAAGGTCATCAGCTTTTCACAGGAAGAAATATTAAGATGTAAGTTTTACTCCATTTCACTGTGATCAGTTAGGCAGAGACTATGCTACTGCACTTGCATATGGGACGAGGCTGTGCCCATCACCAGAATATGCGTTGGATTCATCAAAAAGGTGTAGTGTTTCGACATTGTGCGCATTGTGTCTCGTCAGGACCATCTCACAAAATGGCCGACACACATCGTGGAATCCGATGAAAGCGGGGAGCGCCGCATAACATGACTGAAAGTGATGACCTAAGATTTGTCACGAACTGCATGTGTAAAACATGCACCTCGATAGACAAAAAAGGTCATCAGCTTTTCACAGGAAGAATATTAAGATGTAAGTTTTACTCCATTTCACTGTGTTATGGGAAACAATAATATACCCATAAAATTACATATTTTAATTATAAGACTAATTTAAACTATTGACTTAACATAACGCAATGCACTGTATTGTTTTTTTTTTTCATTTACAAAAAATAAGGCAATAAAAATCATTAAATGATTGCTCTCCAATGTGGAAAAACTCGTGTTTTGGAGAGGTAACTTAAGTATGATATCAATAAGTGTCCCATATCCCATACAAATCCTTTTCATTTTTTATCTCCATAATATGATTATTTTTCTTTAAAAAGCCCTCTTGGCGTGAAAGAAATGAATGACGAGTGTCAAGATTGGTCAAGATCCACAGCATTATTTTGAATTTTGCCGCCAATTTGTCATGCACAGTTTAAACGTCAAACAGGATTCGTCGACAATTTAACGCTTCGTCGAAGATGGCGGCACACACACACCACACATGCATAAACCATAGTGATGGGTAACAAAAATCAATTTGCATAGCGACCCGAACTGCCCGAATCAACAGTGATGGGAATCAGTTGCCTGGTTCACTTTGGTCAGTTTTGTGATACTTTCTACCAATAAAGCACAATAATATATTCGTTTTCTTGTAGAATACAGATTCATTTTATATTGTTCGTATTAATTATAAGTTATTTATTACACATTTAATATTTTATTCCATATTATTGATGATTCTTCTCAATCATAATAATTGTACTAATTTTATTTATCATACCCATTTTTTGTTATCTGCAAATTGATTTTTGTGTCTCATTGTTACATTAGAAGGGTACAGGATATAAAGGATGAATGTCAGTTTTTTATAGTTTTGAGACTGATAACGCCATCTCGTGAAAGTTTACATGACCTACATTTTTGTCAAATAAAACTTGACAATGACATAGAGGCTGTATTTCGTACGATAATCGAAAAAGAAAAAAGGATACGGGGGATAAAGGATGGATGTCAGTTAAATACTTGACAATATTGACATAAAGGATGAATGTCACTTATAGCCACCCAACACCACCTATATAAGAAGTTCTTAGTGCTGGCGGCCATTTTTGGCCTCTCGCGTCACGGCCGCCGGCGTGTAGACAGATATCATAATGTACATGTAAGTACATACAGATATAGACAAGCTAACGGTGGGCCTCCCGATGTGACGCTGCACTAAGGCCTTCTTATATAGGTGGTGTTGATAGCCACCTAGTGAATGTTTTTCAAAACTTTTGACTGTTGATATCAGAACACTCTATAGTATCCTCGGAATGAACTGGCAGCCGGGGCATAAAATTAATGGATCCTAATCCCTTTTAAATGGATGTGAATAATACCAGTCGATAATGCCTTTTGTATTGGTTATATTACCCCGACTGCTAGATGAACTTGACTAGACTATAGTATCATTTCGAGGATACTATAGTCTAGTCTAGTTCATAGATTATATAAAAATCACCTCTCATAATATTGCAACTGTGCAATTATTTAAAAAAAAAAACAGAAGTTTTGTGGTGATAAAGCTGCTAATTATTACAGTAGCCTTTCATTTAAAACAGTATGATTTGCCATCTTTCCACTTTTTCATAATAATTTTTATAGTATTTTATTAAAGTACATTCAACTTTATATGTATTTATACACCTTAACAAAACTATCTATGTAACATTTATTAGATATCAAAGATTGACATCCATCCTTCATCTCCTGTTTGGTATTGACATTCATCCTTTATGTTCTGTATATTGGGGACTTGATTTAAAAAAATCAAAATAGTTTTCATAAATACAATATAAGGATAATGAAATCTATTTGTAATGATAGGATATAATATGGAGAACATTATATCGAGCAAGCTTTATACAATTTATTTGTTGATTCATTGTTCAAGAGGTTTGAAAACTTTAAAGTGTAATATCTCAAAACATACATTTTTGACATTCAGCCTTTGTATCCTGTACCCTTCTTGATGATTATTTAATTACTAGCTGACCTGCCCGTCGAACTTGTGACTTAACACAGAATGGAAAAATAATTTTGACTTATTACATGAATAAAAATAAATGTGATATACGACATAATAACTTAATTTGATTTAGCTAATAATTTATTACATTATGTAATAGTTATCATTAATTCGGATGCGGGATGAAGTTCGATGGGTCATAAGTTAGAAATCAAAACAATTTCTCTATAATTAATTAAGTTAACTACTCGTATTTAATTGTTTTCAGAAAAAAATAATCCGAATTTCAATAATTTGTTTTACCCTCAGGCTGTGTCCCGTAAGGGGCAGGCAGAGAAAACTGACACCCACTCCATTCTTTTCTATCCAAGAACATTTCCTTTGCTTCCTCTACAGACATACCATTTCTCATAGACTCCCATTTTTCCTAGTTCTGACGGTCTTCCTTGATGTGTTCGATTCACGTCATTCTCGGTCGACCAAACCTTCTTATACTGTTCTTTTTAGCCTTTTAAATTCTCTTTACGATTTTTTTGCACCTATATAGTTTGTTGATAGCATGTGTTTAATAGTTTAGTACCTACCAATTATTACATTATTACCACGGGTGCCCGGGATGTGTTCCTGCGCTGCTTTTCAAAAAAAGTTTCTAAATAAGTTTTCAGTTCAAAAACTGTTTTGATCAATAATGTAATTTGCTCATATTATTGTGATAAGTGATGACGTAAAGCACTGTTGCATATGTGATTTGTTATGTCTGCATAATAATATGATGAATGATTAATCCCGTAAGGCGAGTGACTGTTGAGTGTTGAGGTTATGTTTGTGTGGGGAGCTCTGACGGGATAATGCACGTATGATTGTGCAAGGTGTGTGTGGGGAGACAGGCACCTGGGGGCAGTGGCTGCACGCTGCACGCGGCCCGCACCAACACCCATTATCGATTTATTTTTATAGGTCGCCGAGCCTTGGTCAACAACATGCATTATATTCCTACTGCTTTCGTATGTAAATAAGAAAGAGTGCATTTTTCAGAGGTACCTGCCTGCCTACAGAACACTAAAAAGTATACCTACGAACAAAGAAAGACTTACCACACACCTACCGTTGAAATCTGTCCGACTGTTGGTCCTTCCCTCCAGAAATAGAGAATATACCTACATATACGGCTATCGACCTAGTTATCTGAAGTGCAAGATTTCTTATCAAGAGGTTCTAGGATCAATCTTCTGACCTGTTTCTGATTGAGTCAGTGTGTATACAGGTACTTACTATTTTATGTGTTAGATTGCCATCACTTCTTGGTTATCTAACAAGAGTCCATTGCATTTCACACTGACTAAGTATGTACTGCATTTACCTACCTACTATTCAGTAGGTTGAAAATTCGAAAGCACATAATTTTGAAGGCTCCACAAGATCAGCGGAAGTCATATTATGTTGTCAAAAATAATTGCATGGTCCAACTAAAGGTATGATAGGAACGAATTGCAACTTCTTTTTTGTTAAATCTAACCAGATTTTTTTTTACAAACATTAGGTACACAATATCTTACTCTAGTAATGTTTCATTGGCATTTATTTCATTTTGGAATAAAAATAAATACCGCGGACCAAAATGTTCCAAGTATATGCTGACAATCGACATGCCTTTCAAAGTTTTTCAGGACGTCTGATCAGTTATAAATCTTTTATGGGATTCAATGGTTAACGTTTGGATATCTTGGGAAAAATAAAAGAGTGTGGACTTTACAATTCATATATTGGTAATAATGTTTTTTTTTCTTTTTTTACAGTCAGTCATTCTTAAAACGTCATAAAATGAAAAATATTAGTCTACAAATAACTTTTTATGGATATAATTTTAATTATAATATTTTAATATTATAATCTGTGATTTGGATGGACAATACTAGAAATAATATGGATTTGAGTGATGATTAAAATGAATTTTCCAAAAATGGAATTTTATTCTTTTGTTGTTTCATTAAAAATTCTAATTGTAGCTGGGCAAAGAAAAGTAGTTAATGGGTGGTTGAATTCATTAGTCTTCGCGGTGTAAATGCGTAGATCTTTTTAAATAATATTATGCAATAGTTCCCAAAAATATTTTCATCAAATATTGCGTAGAAAATAGTTAATGTTAATATTATTATAAATTTCATGATTAATAATAAATTGACAAATTCAAAATTAGCAAAATTGTACGTTTATAATTTCAAAATATATCTTTCTATTATCTAATACAAAATATCAAAATATCATATTTACATTGAGTTGAATTTTTAACTACTTTTTTTTTTCAAATTTCAAAATGTACATACAGTAGTAGGTAAGTGGGGGATATGTTTGAATTGAAAATGTTAACTTTTCATTTTTTTAAGTATTTTATAATAATTGTCGTAATATTTAAGATATCTCATAAGATCATTATAAATCTACGTTAACACCGTAGAGTCCTACGTATGGCCACTAAAAAGAATTGACAGTATTCGAACCATGACTTTCCATACATAGGCCTCTTATTATAATAGTTTGCATAGGCAGAGAAGAGATTAATAATTACTCATGGAACTCGCATGTCCTTCCAACGAGTCCGTGCAAAAATGCTGATTGACGACACAAAATCGTGGACTTCTTGAAAACAAAAGACACTAAAATCTCATAATGTAAAGCTGAATTAGTATCACCGAAATTCTACAAAAGAATTTCTTCATATTACAAACATATTTGTTTTGCTTCAAACGGATGAATAAGCCAAATGAATTACATATTTCAAAATTGGAGATCAATAATTATAGTTAAGGGGCGGTTTATCTATAGTAGGTATCTATGATTTTTTTTATATAAAAATAAATATATGTATATTTTATATTGTATTGTCATAATATGCATTTTATAAAAATTTTCATTGAAGAATGTAGCAAGGATAAATGAGTAGGTTCAATTATTTATTGATTTCTTATGCCACTAACTGGATAAGCAGAAGTTCAAATCAACAATAACTTGCCATTACTTATCTTGCATAAAAACATTATTCACGGAAAAAATATTAGAAATTAATGTTTTTATAAATTTGAGACGACGTAGTTTAAAAAGTTATTGCAGATAATCAATTTGTTTTGCGATTAAAAACATTGAGCAATGACTAAAACAAAAGCAGAAAATAAAGCAGAAACCAATACATTTGACTATAAGTAATATTAAAATGAGAGTAGATAATATAGACCAAGTGAAAAACAACATTGGATATAAAAAGTTTTATCTAGCTACAACACCTTAACGAAGACTTAATGTAATTTAAAATAAAGTTTATTTACATGCATTAAATACTCATTTGAGCTTTTATTAGCTGCCTTTGGAAGGGATTTGCATCAAGTGTTTATCCTTAATGCTTTTACACAAAAATAATATTATATTACAATTATATTTTAGTTATTTATAACATTTTGCGACTCCACCATTTATAACGTGTTGTCAAAATATTCATTTAAAATCTACTGATAACATTCAAATGAAAAATTCATTAAAATATTTCCATCTTAATGCACTCCATTTTGCAATTTTTATCATAGGGTTGTTATTATTTTATCTATGCATCGAACTTTTAAAATCATAATCGAGTACAAAGCTGCATAAATAAGACAATCAATTTCAACATAACAATGTGTTTATTTAGTTTAGCTTCGTTAAAAATAACTTGGCCTTTGAATATATAATAATATTATATATAATTTTTCATAAAAAACATTTTTTATACAAAGAGAGTAAAATAAAATAAATAAATACAAAAGATAGCATTTTGTACAATAATATACACAATCAGTCTCAAAATTAAGAAATATACAAATATTAATGTTAAAGATACCGTAGGTAAATGATGAATTGTGGCTACAAGAAGTTTCTTCTCCACGACCATCAAATGACCGCAAATTGTAATCAATGAACTTAAAGCGAATCTGAGCTAATAGGTTCGATTACTCGATAATCAATACATTTTCCAGGTTTTGATCAAGTTGAAGTTTTACGCCGTACTTCGCCGCCTAAGTTTCAGGCCTCTCAGCTCGCCGACCAAATCTTCTTCCGTGGAGATAAATCTTTTTTGCATTCGACTTCTTTTTTCTGAGTTCTGTAAATAAAAGAAAAAGCAAATATGAAATATTTTGTATGATAATGTGGAGACGATCGAATATTATGTATGTTGCAAAATATCTTGTCCCCGAGAACCGAGTTAGTTCTATAGTAAGCTCTGGCTTCGTATTATGCGGTAGATGTATTATTGTATGTATAATAGAGTTATATGTACAGTGGGAAGGCGCCACTGAATGAGGCTTCTGAGATATTTTTGGCTCAGAGGTGGTGTGAGCTGGTGGTTCGTGGAGACAGTGTAGGGGTTACATTATGTATAATAAGCAGTGTCGGCTTTGTTATTCGTATCTGGTATTTCTGTACGATGAAAATCAAATGAAAATAAATATTAGATAGGTACTTACAGGTTTATATGATTCCTCCATTGTAAGCAATCTCTTGATTGTGTCATACACCGACGGACTTCTTTTATTCTGATTCAGATTATTGGACTCTAGCATATGGAGAACGGGTTCGGGGAATGGCTGACGTGCAGGAGTGGCTGGCCTCAAAAGAACTTCCTCTTTTTGTCCTCCTAACGTGATGACAGTCGCAGGAATTTTGCCACTGGGAATTGGTTTTGGGGTTGTGGTTGAACTGCTGCTAAGATTTATAATTGTTTTTTTTGTAGCGAACTTTTTCATTCCCTCGCTAGCTGCAGATTTTGCATTTCGTTTGCTTCCCCAGTTTATCCAACCTTCATCGTTTTGGTAATCGTCTATGTGATCATCTTCCCTAACCACAGGTTTCGGAGTGGAGTAATCTGTGTGCCATAATTGGGATCGATAAGCGTCATCTTTGTGGTTGACTGGGTATTGAAGACTAGTCTTAGGAACGTGATACAGGGGTTTTCCAGCTAAAGCTTTGAGTTCTCTCACGTCTTCATCTTCAAAATCACGCGTGTCTCTTTCTCCGAAATATTCATGATTGGCTCTGTTCAAGTCATCATCTCCGGCAGAATCCTTATTCGCGTCTTCTACACTTTCACTGCTACTTTTATCAGCCGCATCGTCGAACATTTGAGACAGGATGAGGTTTTGTAGGAATGCTGCGTTCACATCGTCATAGTCATTTCTCCAAGCCGCATTCGAATCTCCTTCGAACCACGTTTCTTGGCCAATAGGCAGAGCATCACTTCGAGATGGATTGTCTAGATGAGAGTTGTCGGAACTGTCGGACGGTTCATACTGTTCTTCATTCCCGTAATAGTAGGGAGAGTAATAGTAAGCATGAACGTTTCTGTACATATCTTCGGGTCTGTAGTACGGGTAGTGAACTACAGGCATAGGTCTATAATAGAGATCATTGTAGTTTTCTGTGTAAGGATAGAACCTAGCGGGGCGGTAGTAGAAGGGAGCAGGTGGCGGAGCAACTGCCGCCGTAGAAGGTCTTCCGTATCGAGTGGATCCGTACACAGGAATGGCCATGGCCGGCGCTCCAATGGCCGAAACATACAGCAACACTGCCAACACAATCATTGTTTCTGTGAACAAACACACGAATACACCTACTTAGTTAATTTGTACAATAATAATAGTAGGATGGAATTTACACTTATGATCAAATTAGGTCGAGGAGTTGACCTGATTTCAACAGGTTCCTCCTGTACACTGAATATTTGGAACCAGAAAGTCGGTTGATGACAAGAAATTTGTTGAAATTAATTTAAGACATGTAACAGGAGACGGCAATTTTCCACGTAGAATTTCTTATTGGTAATTATGTTATACCTTGTACATAATATTATGACATTAAAAGTAATAGAAAGATCACATGCTTACGGATAGGATTTTTCAAATCAACAAATAATACACATACTTTAAAAAAGTTTTTGTTAAGTGTTTCAATATTTTATTAAATTCTGATAGAAAAGCAGCAATGCATGGAACTAGGCCGAGCCTGGTAAAGAGGTTCTATTTTTGGACGATCAATATCGTGGGTATAAAAAGGTCCACCCCAGTGTGGCGCCAGCCCAACAGGTGGTTCAATGTTCATTGAATTATTTTCATATTGTATGTTTATAATTTAATTAGGTTTTTTTTGTTAAATTAACACGGTATAGGTACATGTACGATGAAAAAGTAGCATATAAATTTTATACAAGTTTAGATATCACAAATTAACTATTAAAATAAATAAAATAGGTACATACCAACAAATTTGAGATGAAAATGGCACTTCCAATAAATCACACAATTAATGTTTATTCAAATAAAATATTTTCACTTTAAGAACTACACAGGTTAGATACTTGTTCACGATTAGGCCTCGTAGGTCTGAACGCACCACACGACAACTGTTGTTTGAATGCGGCTCACGGCGATCGTCCTGTATTTATAGAGTAGAGGCTTCAGCCGCCCACTCGTTCTGAATGAAAGAGGATGCGCGCGACTTTCAAGCCTGTTTGCTTGTTTATTGGTCAGTAAAATTCTCGCTTTTCTTCTCATTGGCCCGCCGGTTTCAAAATGTATTGATCCACATTTCTATCTACAGGTTGTGTGGGCTGCAAATTCGTTTCGTAAATATCTAACGAATGACGTAAGTTAGAGCGAGATGCGGCTACATGTCGGGGAGTACGCTCACTCGCCCTTTCCCCCCAAGATTTTCATTCACAAATTCCCCCCTCTTCCGAGTACTTTTGTTTGAATATTTGGACCGAAAATCTTCCCACGCTTGCACCAAATGCTCCTCTCCACGACATTATTCCTATGTGTTTATTGATTTTTATGTACGCAGTTCTATTTTTAGACACTCGTCGAACGTCCAAAATATTTTTATTCATCCCATTCAGAAGGATTTTGTAAAGGCTTGACTTTTCTCCAAGCTAATGTACAAGCTGAGTAAAAGTACACATATTAAACGTGTTAATTCCTGGAAAAAATTGTCGCATTGGTTAACGAGGAAGATAGCATAATGGAGAGTATTTGCCTTGCTCATAGTATATTTCATTATTATTTCAATAACATATCAACCATTCTGTTCTGACATGGTTTTCTTTGTTTTCCTTGTTTCCATGTCAAATTTCCTCACAGTATTGTATGCGGGTGTTATTTAAATTTAAAACAATGATTCCGTCGGCTATTCTATAAGAAAGTGTTTATTTATATCTATTCATTTTATACTCATTATGTGGGCATGCTTTAAAACTTTCATGGATCTCTTTTATTACTATTTGAATTATAAAGATAAGCTTTAAGAATATTCCCATATTTAAACCTTGTCTTAGTTATACAAGTCAGAATAAAAAGTAATAACGAATAGTAGGTATAACTCGCCTATATTATCAAATTCATTGATATAATTTAAGCACATCATAATTAATATGAAGAACGTGTAGCTATAGAAAGTTAAAATCAAGTTATAAGTTACTAGCGGTCTGCCCCAGCTTCGCACGGGTAGATAGGTATTTAAAAAAAAAAATCAGTTTCCTTATGATCTTTATAGATCCCTAACAATTTCAAAATATTCTATAGGCTATGTTAATCTGGAATAATGTAGCATTCTTGGTCCCCTCCCGTCCGGCTCGTACCCCAGTGACGCCTTTATCTCTGCCGCATTTCAATTAATTTTTTTTGAATAAAAGAACTCTTACTTATTGTGAAATAATTATAATAGTTAGACGTATGCTGCCACGACATTTTTTGTAAATAATTATGTCTTCTACAAAGCCGTAGTACATTATTTTATTCTATCATCAATAGTTTTCACAGCGCACGCGATGTAAATAATATTTTAGGTAATTTTTTTACACCTTGGGCTACATTATTGGAGTTTTAGTAAGGAACCCAAATATTTTTGAAAATTCAATATAGCCTGTGTTTACCGGGGATAGTGTAGCTACCCAAAAGTTTAACGAATTTTTCAAATCGGTTCAGTAGTTTCGGAGCCTATTCAATGCAAACAAACAATCAAATCTTTCCTCTTTATATATTAGTATAGATAGTCAATAATAATTAAATATAAGGCTCCCAATCCCGTAGCAACAGTTGTATGTAGGAACCTCTGGTCAAGTATTAGAGATTTATTCGATATATTTTTTCCTGCGGGTACCTGGTATTATTGATAATAATTGCCATTGCAACTATCGACTTACGTGTTAGTGTTTCAAGGAAAATATCGAATTACGGACTAACATAACCAATTTTTACATTTGATGATAAGATAAAATATTCATCTTGAATAATGTTGTTAATTTAATGCTGATTTGAAGAGAAATGGAAAAAACTAGGTATACTTTTCTATACAAAGTTGTCACTGTAGCCGGCAGGGCTTATTTCCTTAGGCAATTTGGCAAGTCCAATCAACAGGTCCCGTGCAATTTGAGACATACCAACCCCGGCTAGAAAATTGAAGTGAAAAGACACTTGGAATCGATCGGGAATCGAACCCGGGACCTCGTGATTAGAAGTAAGCGCCTACACCACATAATGTATAATTCAAGTAGGTGGGTTGGTGAAGAAGTGCTAATGTTGAAATATTATTGGTTTGTGGACACTGGACAGGTATCAATGGATTTACCGCGCGGCTTATAGTAAAATATTTTTTCAATGGGACATTTTGGGAAAGTACGCTCGTAACAAAGCCATTGTTCTGATGATCGCGGGGCTACCGAGGAGGGACCTATCGAGAACTAGGCAAACAAAAATCCCATTCAAATTAGAAAGCTATTTAGATTGACAATAAAATAATATTAAAAGTGTAAAACATACACTTACCCATATGAATGCAGAATTTGTGGCGATTCTAATATTAATTTATTGAAAACATTCCAGTGTGCCTACTTGTAACTTCGCAAGTTTTTTTGCTATTAAGTATCGCCGTGCTTCTTTTTCTTCTAAGTGTACTTTCTCATCTCAGCAACTGGGCTTATCTCGCATTCTTCCTATCGATTATCGAAATATCGCTGTCATAATACATTTCATATTAAATAGATATATGATTTTGTTTATTTTTAACTGAAAGATGTGAATATTTTAGGACTTGTGTATTATACAATCTGTTGTAATAATTATTATTATTTTACATTGAAATTTTTTGTTTTTTTTTCCGTTAGTTCCTGCGGTTATGTTTGTACCTCCAACACATGTAAGTACCTGTTTGCCTATTTGCTTTTTTATTATTTCGTACAATGCCAAGATATTTTTAGCCGAATGTAGGTATACCTGTAAGTAGTTGTGTGTTTTTTGTTTTCACATGTTTTGTAAATGGCTCACAAGGGTGTAGGTAACTACCTGAATCTTTTCACACCATTTTAGAATAAATGTGTCATCAAACATCCAAAAAGGATTTTTGTTTACAAAATAGAAGTAAAATAAAAAATGAGATACCAGTGATTACAAAAGTGGTCCATATCAACCCCCGGGAGACTTTGATTTGCAAGGGGTCTAAGGGGTCTATAATTTATAAAAATATTACAAACTAATGAATTTAAAGCGTGAGTACTTTTTTTAAACATATTCACGCTATAATGTTGAGATTTTGTTAATTTAAATCTTTCAAATCAGTAGAAGGCGATCTACGGAAATCTGAAAAACATGACAAGGGGTCTACAAGAGGAAAGGGTATGGGATGCTCTGTAGGTACTAGTGACATCCATTCATAGGAGAGAGCGAGTTCTATAGCTGTACGTATATGTCGATTCTGTAAGAGACCCATTACAATTTAAAATTAAGTGTTAAATTTTAAAAGTTAAATTATACCAACCAAAATTTTCGATTTTAATGTGTTTTCGATTTAGTAATTATAAAAAAGTAGGAAAAAAGAGATACTTCACGAGCAAGTCCTTAACAATTCTGGGTTATGAAACGACAAAAGTAGGTGTGCCACGCTTTTTAATGACAATAATTATTGACCTCTCGCTTTTCATTTTTCTTAATGAATCTGGACCCACCCAAAGTGAACACAAAAATACTCTTTTCCTATCTTTCACAGAAGGCAAAGCTTGTGTTGTGAAAGAGGTAGATGATTGATATCGGGAATCGAACCCACGACCTTCAGAACGAAAGTCGACGGCTGAGCCTTTAGCCTATTAAGCACTTCTTGTTCTTCAATTTGTGGTGATTTCCGTATTGATATGAATGTAGGTAAGGTTTAAAGCGCTTGATTATGGGTAGATTGAATAATAAAAATAATAAAAAACCTGCTCATATAGAACCGCTGAACGTTAAAATGTCCTTTGAGGGAAGTACCGTTGAAGAACGGCGTATTTCTTTATATTGAAAGTATTTTGTAGTGCACCATAATTGTTCGTTTAGTGGAAACTTGTATTTTATACCATAAACCAGGGATGCACAGACTTATAGGTAACAGGGGCCACTGGGGAAGATTATGAGCCAAGGACGGGCCGCTACAAGGAAAATTAACACTTCTTCTTCTTCTCCTCCCAGGAAATTATTATTCCCACATGCCTTATGTATTTTACGCCGCCACTCAGCTCTGTCTTGTGCATTCTCGGAGGTAGCTCCACAACTCCTCATATTTTATCTTACAACTTCACGTCATCTTCGTTGTAAAACACTAATTATTTTTAAATTTATACAAATTACAATACTAATGATTAATGATAAAACACTGTTATCATTTTTTTTTATTTATTATCACAATAGTACGTCCCTGTAGGGACGATGTGTCAAATACCAAGTTCTACAAAATAAAAGAAACAACAATCAATGTCATGTTACAAATAACCTACTTAATACTTTTAGAAGAGCAATAAACTATGATTTTTTTACACGATGATTGAAAAAAAAAACATAAAACAACATTGTTTAGGAAAATAGAAAATATTATTGTCACAAAACTAAACACAGAAATCATGTGGAATCATTTTTATATACAATACGCTTAAAATATTAAAATAATGTAATATTGAAATAATTATAATTTTGTATATATTGTAATACATATTATTTTTTAAAAACGGCCCAACAGGCCGTAAATAAATAAATAAATAAATAATAGATAATTATATAATTTCAAATGTCGCACAGAACATCAATTAACGTAGGTTAACGTACAAAATTATCTACTCAAAGTATATTTAAATATTCTTTTGATTTTCTTTTTCTAATATGTTAATTTGTCGGCGGGCCGCAGAAAAACAGACGACGGCGACGCACAGTGGTCCCACAAAAAAATTTAGGGCGCCAAAATTCTGATTTTTGGTGTATAGGGGTTTTTTTGAGGCGCTGAGTCCATTTTTGGACTTATTTTTGCGAAAAACCAAATGGGATGCCAAGGGGAGGGGGGCAAATCTTATTTTGGAATTTTTCGTGTCGGGTATCAAAATGGGTAACCGACGAGTTCATCGAAAATCAATTCATCGAAAATCAATTCATCAATTCATCGAATGACCAATTCATCGAAAATATTTTTTTTTTTTAAATGAATCTGTGATCACTCAAAGTGAACACAAATACACTCCTTGACTCTTTCACAGTAAGCTACTGAAAGCTTGTGTCGTGAAAGAGGAAGATGGTCGGCACCTGGGATCGAACCACGACGTCCGCAGTACGAAAGCAGTGGGGCTAGTACGAGTTTAATCGAAAGCTAATTGCACGCTTATAAGCGCTTATTAGCGTGCAAAAAGTGTTCGAAAATCAAACGATCGAACCATTCGATCATTTTTGTATGGAAATTTTTCAAAACTCTTTCGATGATCGTTTCGATTTTCGATCATCGAAAACTTATACTAGTGGTACAGGCGTCGTAACCGCTGATTTTGAAGATATTTGAGAGACTAGCCTTTTTGACAACCAAACTCATGTGTTGAAATATTTGGACTTCAATTTAGAAAATGGGCCTATTTTCATATCGTGCGATAAAACTAATTTCACAAGCTTTCAAAGTATGCGATATTTATTTTTATCTATCACTTTTCTTTGTTTTTTTGTATCGAAAAGCGTATTTTAGTATTTGTCGTCGATATTTGTAGTAGATAACAGAGAAATGTGAAATAAATAGATAAATAGATAGACGGACAGACAGACGGACGGACAGACAGACAGACGGGCGGACAGACAGACGGACGGATAGACGGACGGACGGACAGATAGACGGGCGGATAGACAGACGGGCGGACAGACAGACGGACGGACAGACAGACGGGCGGATAGACAGACGGACGGATGGACAGACGGACGGACAGACAGACAGACGGACGGACGGACAGACAGACGGACAGACAGACAGACAGACAGACAGACGGACGGACAGACCGACAGACGGACGGACAGACAGACGGACGGACAGACAGACGGACGGACGGACAGACAGACGGATGGACGGACAGACACATGACGGGCGGACAGACAGACAAGACGGACGGACAGACAGACGGACGTACAAAAACGGACGGATAGACAGGTGGACGGACAGACAGACGGACGGACAGACAGACGGGCGGATAGAAAGACGGACGGACGGACGGACAGACAGACGGGCGGACGGACAGAAAGACAGACGGACGGACAGACGGACAGATAGATAAATAACTAAATATATAAATAACTAAATATATAAATAACTAAATATATAAATAAATTAAATAATATATATAAATAAATAAACTAACAAACGGACGAGACAGACACACAGACAGACGGACGGACGAACGTGACAAGATCTGCCAACATCTTCGAGGGGGGGCGAAGGGTACAGATGCTGTTTTCGGCCATTATAATATGAGGCACTAATAAAGCTATTAAAAAAAAAATACTCCAACGTATGTCAAATTCGCCGCCATCTTTAATTTATAGGAGTGACCAAACTGAAGCTTTACCTTATCATTAGGTCATAAACAATTTCTCTAAAATATCTTCATAATAATGGTTTTCGATGAATTGATCATTCGATGAATTGATCATTCGATGAATTGATCATTCGATGAATTGATTTTCGATGAACTCGTTTTCGATTAATTGATTTTCGATCAATTGATTTTCGATCAATTGATTTTCGATCAATTGATTTTCGATGAATTGATCATTCGATGAATTGATTTTCGATGAACTCGTCGTGAATCATCAAAATGCATGTTTTTTGTGTCGCTGAGTTCATTTAAGGACTTATTTTCAAGAAAATAAATCAAATGCGGTGCCAAGGGGAGGGGGACAAATCTTAATATTTTGGTATTTTTCGTGTGGGGTATCAAAGTGTATGCTTTTTGTGTCGCTGAGTTCATTTTGGACTTATTTTTGCGAAAAAACCAAATGGGGTGCCAGGGGGAGGGGGGGGGGGGGCAAATTAAAAATTTTAGAATTTATCGTGTGGGGTATCAATTTTTTGAGGCGCTGAGTCCTGAAAAAAATTTGACCAGGAAAGGGGAGCAAACCTTTCATTTTTTAATTTTCTGGGGGATTGAAATGCATGTTTTTCAAAGTGATGAATGAGTTCATTTATAAACTTAAATTATACAAAATGAAAAAAATGGGTGAAATAAAACAACTTATAATTTTACAAATATAATATTATTATATGCACACATAGTAACATTTTAAACATGATCTGAGTCAGATGTGGTCATTTGATATACATCTGAGTCTGTACTTTCGCCCGAGCTTTCTTCTGGCTCCACTTCTATTTCTGCCAGATGCGGCTCTGCTTATTCCATCAACAGATGAAGCACCTCTTCCGACAAGGCTGCATTTTTTTGGTTTGTTGTTTTCTTATTGTGGAGATATAAGGATCTGATGAAATTAGTCATGAAACAAAAACCTATAATCTCCAGTGCTCCAATAACAGGTATCGCATTAAGAACGCATTAAAACTAAATATATGGACGCCAAGATAATCTTGGTGGGTGATTACAATCTCCCTAACTTGGATTGGGGTTTGGACGCACTTGGTGAGACGGGCTGTTCACGTAGTGGTTTGGCCGAGGCTGAACTCGAAGTTGTCGACATGGCCAATTTTCTTGGTCTCCAACAGGTCAATTCGGTGAGAAACCACCAGGGCAGAGTTTTGGATCTGGTTATGACAAGTGATCCGAGTGTGTCGGTTTCCTCATCGTTGGACATGCTGGTGCAGATTGATGACTACCATCCAGTCCTTGAAATTTGTATCCGTGCCTGTTCTCCACTGGAGATGGACGAGACCTCCTACACTTACAACTTTTCGAGGGCTGATTATTCTTCATTGAGTCAATATTTTTTTGGTACTGACTGGTCGTTTTTGGAGGGAGGAGGTGGGAGTATTAGCGAAAAGGTCACGGAGTTTAACAATGTTATTGTTCAGGGAATGGAGAAATTTGTTCCTAAGACAAGAGGGAGGGGACACGATGGTCGTTATCCGAGATGGTTCAGTAAGGAGCTGATTAACCTTATTTCTGAAAAAACCATGGCACACAGAAAGTTCAAGAGGACGGCGTGCCCGGTGGACTATGAATATTTTAGTGAATTGCGTAGAAAGTGTAAGAGATTGTACGAATCTTGTCATTCTGATTATGTCGAGAGTGTCGAGGCATCACTGGCTGTGAACACCAAAGGTATATTTAAATACACAAATGCACTCAAGGCAAATGAGGTCGATTTGCCGGGTACTATGTTTTATGGTCAAAGTACTTCTCATGATATCTCTGGAACTTTAGAGTTATTTGCCAAATTTTTTTGGTAAGACTTACGATGATGCTGGAACTCAATCGGTTTATTGTGATGGTGAATTTGTTGCTGCAGACTCCATCAACATACAGCAGTTCAGAATAGAGATTCATGAAATTGCTGCATATATACGCGGACTGGAACCGAAGAAAACTTCGGGGCCTGATGGCATTCCACCCGTGCTGGTCAAGAACTGTTCTAGGAGCCTTTATTATCCTTTATACCTTTTATTTAACGAGTCCGTGTCGACTGGTAGCTTTCCGGACCTGTGGAAAAGTAGTTATATCACTCCAATATTTAAAAGTGGTGACAGAAGCGACATTAGCAATTACAGACCTGTTTGTATCTTGTCCTGCTTTCCCAAGATGTTTGAAAAGTTGGTTCTGAGTAAGATTTCGGCCGATCTATATAGAATTATAACGCCATATCAACATGGCTTCATGCCGTTAAGGTCTACGCACACCAATCTTCTGATATATGAGGACTACATTTCTCGTGCATTGTCAGAGCGTGAACAGGTTGATGCATTGTACACGGACCTGAGTAAAGCATTTGACCGAGTGCCACATAACGTTTTAATTGATAAGTTATTCAAATTGGGCATAAATGGTCAGATGATTTCTTGGCTCGAGAGCTATTTAACTGGCCGTAGTCTTGTTGTTAGAGTCGGTGGAAGATGTTCAAGGGCTTTCGATGCCACAAGTGGAGTCCCCCAGGGCTCTCACATGGGTCCAGTACTGTTCATAGTGTTCATAAACGACGTGGCACAAGTATTTAAAGACGTGAATTTTCTTGTATTTGCAGACGACGTCAAAATTTTCAACACCGTGAAGTCTGAAAACGATTGTCAGAACTTACAGCGAGGTTTGAACAGTTTCGGTGTTTAGTGTGCCAGGAACGGTTTGTCTATCAACACCAAAAAATGTTCGATTGTGAGATTCCATAGAAAGAAGAATCCACTTATTTTCCAGTATTCACTATTGGGGAGCGATTTGGAATCCTTGAGCGAGGTAAAGGACTTGGGCATCATATTTGATCAGAAGCTGTCTTTCATAAGCCACATTAATTCGATAGCAAATAAAAGTATGAGAATTTTGGGTTTTATTATCAGAGTTACTAGAGATTTTTTGAATATCAGCACTATGCGTCTGCTATACCTCTCCCTTGTAAGAAGTATATTGGAATACGGCTCGGTAGTGTGGAGTCCATTTTACAACGTGCATATTAAGCAGCTTGAGAGAACTCAGCACAAATTTCTTCGATATATAAATTTTAGAATGGGGTTTACACTGCAGGAATTGGACTATGACTATTTGCTGTATTTGTTGAGCATGCACAGTTTAGTGGAAAGACGGAGTCTGGCTGACTTGAGTTTGTTACACAAATTGGTTCATAATGACATAGACGCTCCGGATATTCTCCAAGGCATAAATTTTTTTGCACCAAATCGATTGACACGTCAGGCCTTACCATTTTATCCCTCAAACTCAACCACAACCCATTTTTACTACTCTCCTTTGAATAGAATGCAGAGGCTTGGTAATGAATTTGCAGAGGTATCGGATATATTCCACAGCTCACTGTCTGCCTACAAGAGTTCACTCGTGACACACCTTCATATGCCAAGAATATTAAAGTATGGTTACCTTGGCGAGGATAGCTAGTGTTGAGTCCTTATTATTTATTACCCACAAGTTGATTCTGATCCTTATTTGTTTTGATTATTTGCCTCTCGACTCTTTGTCTGTTTTTGGTTTTGATCACTGTCTATACATTTTCCAGCTTTTAAAATGTCTGGTTTTTGTGTAATTATAGGGAACCTATAAATATATGAGGAAGGAATTTTGGGGTCATATATGGGGGAGATTAATATGGGGAAGGTAAATATGGAGAAGGATGTGAGAAGGCGTGCATAACTATAAATGTTAGTTTCTGCATGTTTTTCAGCAAGCCAGGTTTTTGGATGGCTTAGCCTTTTTCGGGCGTGAATACTGTTTTTTGTTGCGTGCGTAGTATTGTGTTTTGTGATGATTATTTTTAATTTTAATTGCAATTTTTGCTTTCAAGTAAGATTTAATTCTCATGTTTTCCTCAAGGAGATTTGTGTTTTTGTGCCTGCTATATATTATATACTTTTTTGATTGATTTTTGGTATTTTTATCTGGCTATATATTTTGTATTGTTTTTAAAGGGATAAATCTTTTTATATTTTTTAAGGCTACATTTATTTTACCATTTGGTTTGTTGTTTGGAATTGTGATGAATTTCGATATGGTTTTCAATATTTTTCAGTCAAGTATTTATTTTATGATTTAAAATTATTTTTTTATTATTTTTTTTTAATAATACTTCCTTATGTATGTATGTATGTATGTGTGTATGTTTATATATATGTATGTATGTATGTATATATATATATATATATATTTTATTTTTTTATTAATTATTTTTGGTATTTTTATCCGGCTGAATATTTTCTACTGTTTATTGTTTTTTTGAAAAATGAATAAATTGTTTGAATTATTTTTAATTTTTTAAAGCTACATTTATTCTACCATTTGGTTTGTTGGTTGGAATTTCGATATAGTTTTCAACATTTTCAGCTAAGTAGGTGTGTATTTTATTTTATGATTTTTAAATACAGCCATTTTTATTTTTTATATTTTTTTATGATGTTTTGGCATATTTATCTGGCTGTATATTTTGTATTGTTTATTGTTTTTTTTTCTTAAATTATCATGTGTATGATTTTTGTTTTATTGTTTTGTAATTGGCCTAATGGCCGTATGCGATTTGAATAAATAAAATAAAAAAAAAAATAAAATCTCCCGTATAGCTATTGTGAATAGTTAGGTAGGTATAGCCAATGTCTCCTGAGCATTCAAATTAAATTTCAATAATAAAAAACATGATTGCTTGAAGAACTAAAATTTACACAACTGTAATCACTAATTTAGTAGTATAAATCACATTTTAAGGATTTGGGGGGAAAACGGGGGAAATGTATGTGATGTAGGTGATAGAACTGGCTTTAAGGAGAAACTTTTATTTGAAAAGTTTTTATGGGAAAGGATGGGAAAATTTTGTAACACTACATATAGCCAATTAAAAGTAACTAAAAAGTACTTACTTCAAATGCAAATTTCCAGACTACCGATTAAATTAGATTAATGAACGAGCACATATTCGTATTCAGCGAGAAAAATTCAATGAAACACCATGTTTATTAATTTTAAAATACAGGAACAAGTCGCTGTAAAACGCGCTTGAAAAACACACACAAATTGACAATACCAGTTGCTGTAGATAACCACCATCTTATAGCGTCTCCACAGCAACGAGACGTACCTCAAGCGAGTTGTCATATGTGGTACTAGAAGCCTTCCAGGTCACAGTACATCAGATCATAGCTAGTTTGTCTCTCCGATATATTTCGTTTTTTTTAATTTTGGCGCCCTAAATTTCTTTGTGGGACCACTGTGCGACGGGCCGCACTTTGTGCATCGCTGCCATAAACACACCACCCATTCTGAATTTCTCTGTATATTGGTTAATTATGGTTTTTGACATATTAAAACGTTTTAACTATTAAATTAATTTAAATAAAACAATTGATTAATTATTTTTATCTATTGCTTGGCAGTACGCAAATATCAGTATATTGGTGGATATCTTATAGGTACATCTTATGGGCCCCTAAATCGAACCTTCAGCGACGAAACGAGCCTCTTAGTGGCTTGTGGTATCCTACATTTGCATACTGCCAGTCTTGTGGTCAGTCAATGGCTGAGTCCATTAACTCTCGGTTTAGCAAGTTCGATGAAATGTATCAAATTCAATTCTCACTATATTACTATGATCCTGCTTAGGGGCACAGGGATGCATTGCCTCCTCCACCAAGTCCAGTTCTCTCATATATTCTCTAAATTAAGTAGAACCCTCGGGGGTAGCTCTTGAAACTCAAACCCGATCTCAATTTCGACAGTCAATACTTTTAGTACTATAAATACTTGTATAAATCCTTATTTATTCCATTATTTTTATCGCAAACCAATACTGGATTTAAAATTAACCTAGGTACGTAAAACTATTTTTATAATAATAAGAATTAAGTGTGATAGTGACATCGTTATAATGGTTGAAATTGGATCGGTATTGTGATTGAAATGCAGAGTAATAGCTGTGGGTACACACGTAACGATTTATTTTTAAGATTTGAACGATAATCGCTCATTTTTCGAATCTTCGCGAAGAAAACAATTGAAAAATGAGCGACTATCGTTCAAATCTTAAAGATAAATCGTTACGTGTGTACCCAGCTAATGCCATGTTCTAGCTGAAAAGCGATAGGTATGTTCTCAATTCGAACGATCCGTCCGCGTTTGAGTGTATATGAAACTCGATGAGCGGACGCGCGAACGCTTTTCAGTTAGGACCCACACTTGGCCCCTGCGATGCTTTTGGTCAATGTTGTCATTGGCCTTAGTCAGTTTACAATTTGTTTAGTATTTAACTTTCCTAAAAACTTTACCAGTCCTAGTGAATATTTATTTCAGTGCCTGTAGACTGTTGAGAGTTATCTGTAGTTAGCACTAGGCACATATTTTACCTTGATTATTCTACAGCTGCGTATAAGCTGCAATTTTTTGTTTAGCTAGATCAACCACAGTGTTTCTATCATTCCACCAATAAATAGCGCGCTGTCGGATATCACAGTAGGTATATCACTATAGGTATAGTGTTTTGTTAACTTTTTTTTTTTTTTTTTAATGAATCTGTGCTCACTCAAAGTGAACACAAATACACTCCTTGACTCTTTCACAGTAAGATACTTAAAGCTTGTGTCGTGAAAGAGGAAGATGGTCGCCACCCGGGATCGAACACGACGTCCGCACCAAACAGTACGAAAGCCGGCGCTGTAACCGCTAGTCTACCAACCGCTTCAAACTTGTTCAGTACATTTAAAACGCTATACTATTACAGTATATTATAGTGTTTTGAATATAGTATAGTAAGTGAACAAGTGAACACAACACGCATACGGTGATATCCAAAAGCGCGCGATATTTGGAATAATATAGGAACACTTTGTGCACCATAGAGTATTGTTAGGTTAGAGGTTGGGTGGTTTTTGTTCAAACAATCAATCAATTCTTCCCTTTTGACCTCAATTAGAGGCATGAGGAGGCAACAAGAGCTCTCTACCGGGCTCGATCTTTCGTTATTACAATTACCTTCTCCCACACCATATCCAGATCCCTGAACTCTCTCTGCCTTGAAGGAATGGAACAGCGTATGAGAGGGTCCTCCTCGTCTTCAAAGCCGCTCTTTGGGCCAACTGTCATTCCGCATCCTTAAAACATGTCCCAGCCATGTCCATTTCCTCCCCACGATGGTGGAAGTGATGGGCCGGCGTAAAGCGTTGTTCGTGATTCTGTTATTATAACCAATATTCCTATGCGGTGTTCAGACGAGGCGAATATCGCCAGGACACTAAAATATCGCCAGCCAGTTGAACCGTGTGAACAGATTGTCGATAAATCTGAAGCGATAAAAATGGTTGAAAGCGATATCGCCTCAAGTTGAACGCCTTTCAACTTTTTTATCTGGTGGAAAAGATACACGCATGCGCATGATTGGCGCGGCGTCCTTATGTTCTGTTTCTTGACAGTTGACAGCACTGCTCTAAATTTATTTCTCCTTAGAATCCAATTCCGCACCCAATATCTGCGTTTTTTTTTTATTTTTCCTCAATTAGGAGTCTCGTTATATCGCCTAAAACAATATTTTCAACTAACCCCAATTACTCCGCGACTTCTACCTCGACGTCCGCCATTTTTAAAACTATCAGCGCACCTGACAGATTGAATGTATGTCGGTGGACTCGTGTGAACACATCTCACGATCAATGGGCGACCGACCGATATTTTTTTTATGCAAGCGAAATCGTCTGGCCTTATATCGCCCCGTGTGAACACCGCATTATAGCGCTCTTCATTCAAACGCGGAGACTTTGGTCAGGTACCAGGACTCACATCCATCAGAAGAATGGGAAACACACACGCATCAAACAGCTTATATTTTGTCGGATCAAATCTTGCTTAGAAAATCCACAGTCTATTTGGGTCTTTAGGGTTAAAATTTATAATGGGTGATGTGATAGGTGGGGAGTTTTAGATCAATAACAGCTTTTTGTTAACGGAAAGTCTCCTACTTTATCTAACATGGAAGAAGCTCGAAAATACACAAGACTCATCCACTTATAAATAAAAAAGCATTGGTATTGATGGTGGTGTGGTTGGCCACCCTTGGAGGTTGGTTGGAGATGTGTTGTAACAAGGATCTGACGCGTGAGGGAGGTGGGAGGACAGACAGCCCTGATGACGTCAATGGTCGCGACAAAGATATGCCGCCGCGTTGTATTTTTAGGCTCCGTCAAAATATCCCAAAGAACTTCGAATCGGTTCTTCCACTTATAGGGGGATACTATTTTCTTATTTGCCTTAAGAACATCTTCAAAGACAGCTTTTTGATGAAAAGTATCTTATGTTGAAAAAGGTATCTGCTTACCGCAAACCGTGTACGGTAGCCTAAATCTCTGAATTCCAAGAAAATCGTTTTTTTTATTAGCGGTCGTAATATTACGGACACAAAATAAACTTAACCGTTCTCTTGGAAATCTCGCCATTTTATTTACAATGGCAAAGTTGAATGTGAAATTAACCACCCTATTTTACGGCTATTATATAACGGCACCGCATTATTAGGATAACAGAGCATAGTCGTTCGATTTCTGATCAAGATTAATATTTTTTGTAAGTAGGTGGTGTATCACTTTAATTTTTTTACGTTTTAGCTTGTCAGAGTGGACGGATTCTATTGACTGGAAATAATTGACTCTGAAATAAGGTTGTACTTAGGAGGTAAACAAGGCTCTATACAGGCTGTAGCGCCTTCGGAGTCTGGTTGTAGTGACACTTTTTTATAGGCGCATGAAGGATCATTCTAGATTAGATATACCTACAGATGTATACTTTTAATTAATCCCATAATATACTTAGTTGTGTATTTACTATTTATTCTTAAAAGTATGTAGTAAAGTATGCATCCACTTCTGATTTTTTCAAATATTTCTGATTTTTTTGAATAAATTAATCTGGGATCATCCAAAGTGAACACAAATACACTTTAGACATATTTCACAGAAACAAGGTTGTTCTGTAAAGTGGAAATTCTCGGCACCGGGATTCGAACGCACGACTTTTAGTACGCTGTAGGTATGTACAAAAGGCGTCGACCGCCTCGTCTGCGTTATAATCGAGTGGTAGTAGTGTAAATTCCATTACAACCCCATGCATACCAAGCGGGTTGGCGAGGTCATACTTCCCCTTTAACACAACATACACGTTCTAGATTTCGGAATTGTTTTCAGGAAAGGCCAACGACAAGGTGTGTGATATACTTGACATCACAATATTCAACAAAGACACAAAATAATTCTAAAACGATCAAGTGAATAAAATAAAAATAGGTGTGGTAGCTCCCATGTGATCACCATAATTGACTTCGCGTCGTGATTATATTTATGTGACGAAGTAGGAAGGAGTCAGGAGGTAGAAGCCTCACAAGGAAACGTTAAAGAAAAGCGACAGGCAAGACAGAGAGCTGGCGCCGTCCTCTTCTTCGTATTTTCTATTCAAATTAAAGACTACTTGACGTGCCTACTAGACTGCTTTGTAAATAGATTTAAGATGTACCTATATAATATGTATGCACTTACTTGTTATGTATAGATTGTATGTGTAGCTAACTACGCAAATGTTTCTAAACTTTTACCTCAAAAGTACGATTTAAAAAAAATATAAGTGCCAATCACATATAAATACCAACTGCAGAGGTCAACAATTATGTACATATATAGGTGATTGGAGACATGTCCTGCAGCTCATATGCAGACATGAAGAGGCTGGGTGATGACAAGAGGGCGTGGAGACGAAGACTGTTTGGGAAAGTCCAAGCTACGGATTGATCTCCAGAAAAAATGTTTTCAGAAAACGCAGTTGAACTAGCATAAAATTTTATTAGAATAGGATGTTGACATATTTATTTCTCACAAAGAATAGGTTCAAGCAATATAACCTTCACATAAAATACCTACACAAAAATTTAGGAATTAGGAACAATAAAATTCCCTTTATGAAAAATATAGTATATACCCACAGTAACTCATTTAACCTGAAAATAAAGCCCAAATGTTGAAGTAAGAATGCGAAACGGATGCCATTGACTGAAGTTATCTCAAAATAAAAAAAAAAAATCTGAATTTGAATTCGAAAATCTGAATTCGAGAGACTTTTTGAGAGCCTCTGCTCTAAAGTCTAGACTAGATACTACGCATGGTACCTATATGAGTATTTTTTCTATTTTTTTCTAATTTCCTTTTTATCATGACAGGGGTCCTAGATAATTTGAATTTTGCGAACAAATTTTTCGTAAATGCAGAGTAGGAAGAAAATTAGCTTTCCACTTTTTATATTGGTATATAAGTGTCTTTGTTTGGTTTAAATAATTGTTTATATGTTCTAGTGGACAGTTTATTTTTTCGCACTCTAAATTGACGAAAAATTCGTTCGCAAAATTCAAATTGTCTACGGGGTCAGGTTCCCCTTGCTTTAAATATAATCGCTAGAAGGCTTCATTGTCTTGACCAGCACACTCGGTTCTTCAACGCATTTTATTTTTTATCAGTCACATAAACAGAACTGTGGATTCTGGAAATTTGTCTCTTGCCAACTATACGACCTATCTTCTCCTTAATGATAAAATGTGTGTGAGTGGACTACACTTCTCTGAATACTTCCTAAAATGATATTTATCGTGTTTTGACTTTGTTTAAAAACTCTTGATTAAAAAACATTTCATAATATTATGTTTTTAATCGGTTCATATTGCTCCAAGATCTTATGTCTTGATAAAAAAAAAATATAGCATCTCCAGTGTTTCAATCTCCCGAGATTTCAAATTAAACCCAGAAAAAACTGCGTAATTAAAACATAAAAAAAAGAATGAATAAGTCAAACCGAAATAATAGTATATTTTCATGTAGTCTTCTTCGGTTGTTTTGAGTTATGTGTTTTTGTAGAGAACCAACTGTGTGCCAATGGGTAGGATACGCATATTATAATCTTTGAGGGAGGTTGTCTCTTTGAGTGGCATCTGGAGAACCTGTCGGCTTTGCCGGCTACCGACACGGCAGATTTAAAAAAAAATCCGATGCACTGAAATCGTGAAGTTTATTGTTATTTCGAATGGCTTCTGCCACCAATGGGTGGGAACGTCAGAAGACAGAGAAGAATACTATCTGCTAAATAATACAGGAGACAAGCATTCTACAAAGCAACATCCAGATATTCTAGCCATTCAAGAGCATTGGGGATTTGGTTGCTTCTAGGCGGCGGATGGGTGGTGGAGGTATGTTGCTGAGTAGGTGCGGGGAGGTATTCAGTCATAGAAGACTTGACAGTCAACCTCATGGTGTTGTTGAGTTCTTCATCTAATTTATGGTAGTAATCGCGAAGAAACAGGGTGTTGATTGTTGCTTTAGTCAATCATCCTAATATTCCATGTTCTATATATTTCGTCCAACGTATACCTAGCAATTGTCACCTGTCCATCCCGAATATTCCCATGGGTGCGACTTATAGTTCAGTGTAAATTGATACTTCGCGCCAGAAGGTTGATATTGTCATTTAATCGATACGAAATTCGTTCGTGTTTTGAGAGCGCTCAACCGAGAGCAATATCATATATAAAAATTCATTGTGTAATTGTTCAATAATTATAAGAGTGTACAGTCCATTAAATCAAAATACAGGGAGGAAGAGGGACACAGGTAAGTCGCACAACTCTCTTTTATTCCTTCCTAAAACTTTTGCCTTCACCGATCGGCGAGGAGGAACAATCGCATAGCAAACATACACAGGGGTAGGTACTGTAAATCTTCTTATCAATAATACATATGTTGCTGAGGACAAAGTTGATTTCTTGGCAACTCGGTTAAAGGGAGCAAAATACAAATACCTAATAGCTGGAATAATAATCTAAGCTTGCTCATTTAAGGTATTCTCGTCCCAAGCTTTTGAGGTGGGTGATCAGCATCCCGTGGGAGTGCTCGGGCACACGAGCATTTCCGAAGTCGGCGCCCCTAATTATGGCTCTTAATTACAATCGTAGCTCTCACTAACCACTTGGTTAAGTGTGATAAGTATTCCAGTTCCAGATGAGGAGATTGATGCAAACATACGTAAAATTGGGGGTATTGCGCTTCATATAATAAAGGTAATATTATTATATCAGGTACCAGGTACATTATTACATAAATCAAAGTTCTCCTGCCACCCATCTCACGTTAGGGTTCCACGAGGCCTCAATTGCCAATCAAAATTATACAATATCATTTAACACAAAGCAAACTTGTAACAATACATCGAGTAAATTGTTTTTTCATAAGAACAAAACCACAAAAAAAAAACAACACCACCACCCACCAACAGTCCACACAACGTGTCCCGGAATCCCTATGACTTCATTACCCAATGGTTTTTCTTTGCTTATTGTTAACAGTTATAGAAAACTTTGTGACAATACAATAACGTATTGTTTTGCGAATTTCAATTTTGGATTTCTATAAAATACAATATTATTCTGGCCTTTGAGTGAGAGCTAAAGGAAGGTATTGAACATTGTATTAGAATGATAATAAAAACTAGATTGCGTCAAAGGTAAATGAATATTATGTAATCTCTCTTATAATACTGCTCCACAACATTTCCACAACGATAGGTAGGATACATTATTGCAGCCATCTGTTTTTTTAAAAATGGCATAATATAGTCATATAAATTTTGGTTACCATCGTAGATACATCATAGATACCATCTCTCCCAAGCTGTTCACATTGGTGTTAGAGAACATATTTAAAACTCTAAATTGGGAAAACCGAGGAATAAAAATCGATGGTGCATGCTTGACTCATCTCCGCTTTGCAGATGATATTGTAATTTTTAGCAAAGACCTGGAAGAACTGAGTATCATGATTAAAGATCTTCATGACGCTTCCCTGAGGTTTGGTTTAGAAATGAACTATAACAAAACTAAAATTATGAGTCCATCCAACAGAAACATAAAAGTCAACGACAAAACGATTGAATCTGTTGAAGAATACATCTACCTCGGACATAAGTTAAAAATGGGAAAAGAAAATCAGGTAGCAGAAATACCCAGAAGAATCGGACTTGGTTGGGCAGCCTTCGGAAAGCTCAATCATATAATGAGAAATAAGGATATCCCCATTAATTTAAAAAGAAAAGTCTATGAAGCGTGCATCCTGCCTGTGATGACATATGGTCTAGAAACAATGTCCCTGACCATGAATACTATCCATAAAATGAAATGCGCGCAACGATCCATGGAGCGACAAATGTTGGGCATAAGTCTGCGTGATAGAGTTACAAACATAGAAATCAGACGCCGAACAAAAGTCGCCGATATTATGGATCGGATTGCAAAATTGAAGTGGCAATGGGCAGGACACGTAGCCAGACAGCCAATCTCGAGATGGACTCCCAGAGTCTTAAAATGGAGACCATGGGAAAGCAAAAGGGGAGTCGGTCGGCCACAAAAGAGATGGGCCGACGATATTGTTGCGGTCGCCGGTAAAAAATGGGTTGAAGCGGCTCAGAATAGAGAGAAGTGGAGACAGATGGAAGAGGCCTACATCCAGCAGTGGAGGGAAGGCTAGGAAGAAGAAGAATTTTGGTTACACCCTACTGACTGAGAACTTCTGCTTTGTCAAGATTCCCCAATGGCAATCACTCCGGTAAATTCCTCTCTATGCTGCTGGGTTGTTCGAAACAGTTGTCCCACGGTTCTTAAACCTATTTGTACCCTGATATAATAACAGCCAAGCCATCTGCCTTCTTCTAGTCTATCAGTGACTTCCGGATTTTTTTTTAAGAAAAACTTCCTTTCTAGCTCATTTTATCCACTGCTAAACAGTATCTTATTTTAGGGGGTTATTTGGATAGCTCCTGATAGCGACATCATACCATGATATCCAGGCGAATTGGTATGGATTTGCTATAGGTTTTCCTTGATTTGGTCGTTAAAGCCTTCTTAGTTTTCTGTCAGAGAGGGGGGGGGGATGCAGGTGAGGTTGAAGTTTGTGTCGGTTGGGTGTTTTTTTAACCACCACCCGTGTTGAATCGTCTTACCCAAGTAAACAGAAGGGGTATTGTCACAGAAAATAAATAGGTATATTTTATGGTTTAAATTTTAATATCTTTTACAATATAGTGGATGGCAAATTGACACATCATTGGTAGATACCTACGGTAGTACTGTTGAATATTGATGAAGGCGTGTTTCCCAGTACATACCTACTATGTTTTTAGTTGTTGATGTTGCACAGCGACTACCAAATAACTTTTATACAAGTAGGTACTCCACATTAAAGTTCCGGATTATTCTTTTATCGATTGTTCCAGTATGTACCTAAGTGTGTTCCAGTGGCGGGATGTGAATGCACCAGTGGCGTCAGTCGGCCGCAGTTTGGGAGTACAATCATATCGCGGATTTGGCAATGGTCCAACGTCTACGGTGTGGACGTGGAAGTTGTAAGACTTCTCTTGCTCCATTCACTCCCCTTACGTTGTGATTTAAGGTCTACCCACTCGCAGTCTCTTCCTTGCTTGTTTTCCAACGTACAATTTGTCAAGAAAATCTAAAAGGAATATCTTCCATTACGATTTGAAAAGGTCAATAACTAGTTGATAATATTAAAAATATTCAGAACATTTGCAATAAATGGATTCTTTATTTTATGCGCTTATTAAAAAAAACTATTACGTAGATAATTTTTAAAATCTTTGAGCCTTCATGATAAAATCTCATGCCCTCGACAGTATTTGAATCCACAATCTGAGATACTATATAGTTTTTATTCCTCAAGCTTATATCTCGTTAGAAGGTCAACATAAGGGTAGAAAATAAGTAGGTGTGTATATAGTAGTTGGCGCGTAAAAAGTGCATAGTCTGTGTTGGCTGGCAGAGATCTTTCAGGATTAGTCCGCCCTTTTAATTGTTTCAATGTTTATTATCATATTGTACAAATTAGTAACAAAACCTTATTTATTTCATAAAAGGAAAATATCAATCAAATTCAAAACTCGTATTTGGACCCCACTCACAGCACATGGGAGGCACCAAAAGCCCTCCAGATCGGTCCTTACATGAAATTTCGCTATTGCTTATCTTCCATTACAATATTTAACTGCCATTTACGCATTTATGAAAGACAAAAAGTACTTATCAGTTTTGTCCGTGGGTTTTTCGATTACTCGATTCTTCAAGTATTTAGGTATGAGCAGAAGCTTTCGACAGGCTATCGATATCTCCGCCTTAATTATTTCAGCATAAGTATTCGTAATTACACATGTTCAAATGGCGTTAATTCACTGGTTGGTTAAGTCAAGTGGGATCGGATTTCTAAAGATTCCGAATAATTTTCTCGCAAATTAACGAGCTCTGTTCAGCCATGTTTGTGTTCTGTAATTTAATATTGTAAAATGTTAATGTAAATATAATATGATACGTGGTGCTGATAAAGTTCACCTTTAACCTTTATCTTGTGTGCTTTAATGATTTGGTTTAGTTATGATAACGCGATGAGGCCTCCCTGGAAGCTCGACTCCACACGGAGCCTCATAAAGCTGTAGCTCGAAATAGTGAATATAACTCAAATGAATCACCTTTTAAATTAAAATAATAATTTGAATAGCAAATGACTCTATTTGAATGTAATCATGAGTGGATGTTACAACACTTGATTTTCGTGTTCGAACTTTCTGAATTTTCGCACATTCTTGATGCAAATGGCAAACTTTTGAAGGTAAAGTTCGAGGGATTTATGTTAATTTAGACCAACTCAATAAACCAACGACTTATGTAAAACTGATCACAATTTGGACCTTCGTTAGGCTGGAGCGGATCAATCCAAACCATTGAAAATGACGACCATTTAGTTTAGAAAGTGTCTGTTATTGTTTGACCATTGTTGGATATACGATTAGGTTGTTAAAGTATATTACACATTTTCAGCTCAAGCTTTACTTAATTGTTGATTTCACTTTGAGTTAATTCCGACTTAATAATGATCTCATATAATGAAGGTGACAGAACTATTTGAATATCTTCATTGTTCAAAAATATATATAGATATTTCTTTCAGTTAATCGAGCTCGTCTTGAAACAGAAACCTCGATTAGAAATTTCAAAGGAGAAACACTCCAAATAAAGTTTTTTTGTGAATTCTCACCAAAATTTATCATGCAATTGTATTTGATAATGCATGTTAATAGAAAATGTCTTAAAATGCGATTTATTTTTTGTATTTTTGAAACATGAAGGAACTTACTCAATGAAACAGGCTTGGTTCCACATGGTGAAGACAGTGGCTGTTTAAAGAGTAAACTTATTTCTTAAAAGACTCTCAGATTTCAAAAAATCGCAATTCCATTCTATGAAACCTCAAGAGGTTTTTAATTAAAAACCACCTTACCTATTAAATAAAATATATTTTTGCACTCATTCATCCAGTAGTGAGCGTATGGATCTAGGTGACCGTAAAATATAAGCGAACGTTGGTCGAATATGATACATTTTTGGTTTAATATGCCCGTTTTGTTATTTTTTTTTCAGTCTTTAAATTTGGCAAAGTAAATAAAATAAATGACAGCTCATTTGATGTCTTTTACTCCAACAAAATGGCCGCTGTTAACTGTCAAAGTAGAAACGTTCCAATTGAAAAAACCTTGTGGATATGCAAAAAGTCGAGCTCGGATATACCTCATTTGCTTAACTGATACAACAATCAACTATATGCTGCTAACATTGCCTACCTACCTACGTGTTTCCACCCACGGAAACACGTAGAAAGCCGATTCCGACCCGCGCCGACCAGCGCAAAGAAATATGTTTCTATGCATTTGAATGGGGATACATACGCACAGCAAAAGCAGAAACCAGCTTTCCGACATGTCCATTTAAATGCATTTAAACCATAGAGGCGCGGGTCGGAATCGGCTTTCTACGTGTTTCCACCCTTAAGTGGTATTTAAAAAAAAAGTTGTTAGATTAACTAGGTTATGAACGTTGTATCATTGGTAACACGTATATTGTTCGAATTACAATTCTTCGAAAAGCACAATTCACCTAATGGCAATTGTACGAAATCACAATTCACCTTAATCGCAATTGTATGAAATCACAATTCACCTAATGGCAATTATACGAAATCACAATTCTCCTAATGCACAATTGTTCGAAAAATTTTATTTTACGTTAGCGTTAGCAAGTTTTCTACTATTTACATGAATGAGTTAGGTTAGGTTAGGTTATAATTATAGGGAGGCCCATACCTCCTCAGCTTTCCCCCCGAATTAATTTTAAGTAATATAAATATTTAAAAAGAAATATATTCGTAGAAATAATATTCATTCGAATAAGTAATTCGCTTTAGAACAATTCTACATAATCCGAACAATTGATTTTTCGAAGAATTATTGTGATAAGAAGATTTGAGTTTTCGAAGAATTGTGTTTCGAAGAATTTTCATGGAATCGTATCATTATGCCCACAAAAAATATTTTATCCATCTTAACCTAGTTTATATTTTTACAAAACTTAAATATGAATAATTGTGGGGGAGGGGGGGGGGGATTGCGACCCACGGTACTTTTAAAATATATGTATATGGCCCGCTGAAAAAAAAGGTAGAGTACCATTGGTGTAGGTATTAATTTATAATACGATTATTTGTACGAGTACTGTATGAAAACTCCGAGTGTAGCGTGAAAACGCCAGGTGGTCCTACTGAAGCTTTTAGGATCACCACAGGAGTCAGACAGGGCTGCGTATTAGCTCCTTTTATATTTATAATAGTCATGGACTTCCTGTTGAGAAAGTCCTTGCAAGGAGCAAGAGGTATACCGATAACACAGAGAGATGGTCTAATGGGCGAACTGAGCGATCTGGAGTACGCGGACGACCTAGCGTTGTTCAGTACGACAGTGGAGGAATTACAGCGCAGTGTTTCAAGACTCTGCGACGAAACAGCACGCCTCGGCCTTCGAGTCAACGCCAGTAAGACGGAGCTCATGGCGAATAATGCCTGCCCCGATAAACAGCTACCGATTACCATCGATGGTCACCAGGTCTCCCGGGTGGATAAATTTAAGTACCTGGGAGCAACCATTACCACCACTGGTGACCTCGGGGCTGAGCTCCCGATACGTATCGGTATGGCAAGTGGCGCCTTCAACAACATGACCAAGATATGGAAGGCGTCGGCGTTTAGTGTCGAGACGAAATGTAAACTGTTTGATGCGTGTGTGTTGCCCATTCTTCTGTATGGGTGTGAGTCCTGGCACCTGACCAAGGCCCAGGCACAAAAAGTATCTGCATTCGAAACGAAGTGCCTCAGGAGAATTTTGGGTATAAGATGGTACCACCGCATCACGAACGACGCTATACGTCGGCGCACCCGGCGTAGGCCCATCACTTCCACCATTACGGAGAGGAGCTGGGCATGGCTGGGACATGTGTTGAGGATGCCGAATGATAGTTGGCCGAGGAGAGCGCTGTTTTTCCTCCCATCAGGGTCTCGAAGACGTGGAAGACCCTCTCATACCGTGTTCCGTTCCTTCGAGGCAGAGCTGAGGGAAATGGACTTGGTGTGGGAGGAGGTCATAAGCATTGCGCAAGATCGAGCGCAATGGAGAGCTCTTGTTGCCTCCCTATGCTCCTAAGTGGAGTTCAAAGGGAGATTTGATTGACTTCATATTTACATAGTTACATTAAAAAATGCGTTGATAATGTTTAATGCGTAGGTACTAGGATTACGTTTAAGTGAATTGCGTCATTGTCATAATCATAATATTGTCGTCTCAGCAGAAACGAATCGGTTGGCAGATGGCCGTTGCGTAACGTGAAGAATATATCGACTGCATCGGTACCACACGCCACGGTGCGAGACAAAGAAGACGGGGTGTTGTGTAACGAGGGCTATCCTGTCTATCGGTGCTTCGTAATCGGTTCAATGATAGATACCTACCTAATTAATAACCAATCGTACGTAAGGATATATTTTTCTCCTTATTATTCCAACAGGTTTTCCTGCAGAATCTTTTAAACATGATATCAACCATGTATTTGTTTGTCTGCCTGTAGTTGTTTGACGGTGACAATCAAACCCATACTTATTCTGGATACCATTTAAGACCCTACTTAGGGGCATAGGGGGGCAAAGGGAGTTCTCCTCTCCGCTCGGTCTTGCGCAGTTGCAATGATCTCAACCCCTCAGCCATGCTTCGAAGAAACGGGGCATAGTATAAAAGGATCTTCCTCGTCTTTGAGACCCCGATTGGATGAAGAACTGCTCCCTTCCCGGCTAAATGTTATTCAGTATCCTAAACATATGTCTCAACCAATGATGTACATTTTCTCTCCATAATAGTGGAAGTGATTGACCTGCGAAGGGTGCGAGGGCGTACATCATCGTTTGTGATGCGATGGTTTTTTCGTTTGGAGTCACTTCGTTTCAAATACGGAGACTTTTTGAGTCTGGACTTAGGTCAGGTCAAACATACCGTATCTTAATTTCAATAGACGTAGGTATTTAAAAAGTATAGAGTTTATTATATGCTAGATAATTATTATAGGTAAAACACGGTTCTATGTACTACATGAAAAAAAAATCAACTTTGATTGTATGAAAATTTTTCAACAATGCAGGAATGTTGACAAACAATAATCATATTACAAACAATCTGCTTGCGCAAATATCCAATGATGCAATCATAATTTCATTAAACTATTTTAAACAAACATTGAATATGTTTTATGTATCATATTGTATCCAGGAAATCACATGATTAATTTTTTTTTTTATAATTAATTAGGCATTCCACCCATAGAGGGTGATTTGTGCCACACACATGATTAATAACGAACAAAAATGAAATCAGAGAAGAGGAAAAATTGCAGAAAACATAATATAATTTTAGTACCTGTATGTTTTAAACCTCATAAAGTCTCTCCACGAAGAAAGCAAATGCCGTGTACGAGTAGAGAACGACTACACAAGATGGTTTGGAGTCACAACTGGCGTGAGACAGGGTTGCGTGCTCGCCCCCTATTTATTTATTATTGTGATGGACTTCATTCTCCGTCTGGCCATCCCTCAAGATCGAGGTTTACACATATCCGATCCTCTCACTCTGTGCGACCTAGAATTTGCGGACGACGTGGTCATACTTGAAAAGGATAAAGAACTGGTGACAGAAATCTTGAGGCAATTAAAGGACTACTCAGAAAGTATTGGCCTAAAAATAAATACTACCAAGACCAAAAACATGCAAAATGATTTCTGCTTAAGCCGGGGAGCCATAACTTTGGGTAGTGACGATGTCGAGGATGTCGACAGTTTCAAGTACCTGGGAGTCTATTTAACACCAAACGGCGGGGTAGAGAAGGAGCTCTCCATTAGAATTGCAATGGCGAGCTCGTCCTTTAACAACATGAGAAAACTGTGGAAATCCACCAACTTCTCCACCAAGACTAAGTGTCGCCTGTTTAACGCATGCATTATGCCAGTGTTGTTATATGGTTGTGAATCCTGGCATCTGACGAAGGCTCAACAGAGGAAAATTCTCAGTGTTGAGAACAGATTTTTGCGACAGATTTTGGGGATAAGGTGGTACCACTATGTCTCAAATGAGACCGTACGCGCCAGAACAGCACAACAGCCAATCACCTCAGTGATCCAGAATCGCAGATTGAGTTGGCTTGGCCATGTTCTCCGCATGTCCCCCGAGAGACTTGAATATGCAAGTCTTTTCTACAATCCGGATGGGACAAGAAGGCGAGGCAGGCCGAAATTAACAATCAAGCGGGCATTCACTGCGATTCTACAAGATGCTGGACTAAGCTGGGATGAAGCTGTGCAACTGGCGCAAGATAGAGAGGCTTGGAGGAACTTCGTGGCGTCCACATGCTCCACACTGGGAGCGAACGTGGATTAAGTAAGTAAGTATGTTTTATGTTTATTGTTTATTTACCTGTACAGTGCACAATGCACATTGCACATGTTATTTAATCACGACTTACAATACTCACGAACATATTCTCCCCTGGAAGTTCTGCCTGGGATGCAAACAGAGCCTTGCGCAATCTCATTGACCCATACTGCCATGTCCTTCCCCTTGGCTTCGTTTCAAAGTGAATATGGTGTGGTCCGCCTTGACTTAATAACCCTGACGGAAGATGGAAGGTCTCCTGGTTTAATAAAGTTAATGTCTTATGACACCACCATAAACATTCCCTCTATTGTAACCCAAGAATATATTATGTCCCATTTTTTTAAGATGTATAAAATAAATAAATTTCATAAAAAAGAGCTAAAAGCTAAGCTATCATAGAGCTTAGCGTAGCTTGCGATCTAAATTTATTTTATAATTTCGACCGATGCATCTGTTTCAAACGATATTTTACAGGACATCAATATTCGACAGATGTCGAACGCCAATAATTAACGCAACTTTTTTATTTTATAAGAACTTTCTCCTGACATTAGCAAACGCAATGAAAAAGAATTAGCGAAATAAGTCCAGCTATTATTCAAATATTCACGCTTCATTTTTTGCTTTTATATATATATATATATATATAGATTAACCACGCATGTCATCTTAATTTTGAGTTAATAAAATATCAATTAAACAATACATGAAGACTAGAATTAAATTTTTATTAAAAATAAGTACCAGCCAATATGCTAATATAATTGATTAAATCAAACACAAAACTCTTCATTGCCACTTTTGATGCCAGAAATCTTAGAATTGGAAGAAGCGTTGGCGAAGATAAAGTGGCATATCCTGGCTATATCCGAGGTAAATCGTAGAGGGGAAGAGTGTCTTATCTTGAAGTCAGGCCAAACATTTTATTATAGAGGCAATATAGAGGAGTAGGATTCCTGGTAAATAAAATCATTGAAAACCCTGTCACCCGTTTAAAGTCTATATCTGATTTATTTTTTGAAAATAAATATTTCAAAAACTAAAGTAACGAGTGCTGCAAGTCAGCCCCGTAACATCCAGGTGGATGGTCAGATACTTGAACAAGTTGAGAGGTATGTGTACCATGACTGTATATTTATACAATAAATCTAGGAAGAGAAAATCAAGAAGTGTAAATAGATAGAGGGCGAGGACTGGCATGGGCAGCATTCGGTAGACTGACCTATATCCTGAAATCTCCAAATTACTAAAAAACAAAACTATCTGATGTATGTATTCTCCCTGTGCTCACTTACGACTGTGAAACTCTCTGATGTATGTATTCTCCCTGTGCTCACTTACGACTGTGAAACTCTCTGATGTATGTATTCTTCCTGTGCTCACTTACGACTGTGAAACTCTCTGATGTATGTATTCTCCCTGTGCTCACTTACGACTGTGAAACTTTTGTGTTCACTAAAAGTATATTAATAAACTAGCTGTGACACAACGAGCCATGGAGAGGAGGATACTATATAGGCATCACACAGATACAGTGATAGGAGGACTTATACATGGATTAGGCAGAAAACAGGAGTCACCGATGTGGTTCAAAAGGTCGCCAAACAAAGATGTGGGCTGGATGTGGTCAGAGTAACCGAGACCAGAAGGACCAAGAAAGTTCTTGAGTGGAGTCCAAGAACTGTGCCGAGAAGTGTGGGCAGGCCTCAGCCGAGGTGGTCTGACGACATTAGAAGGATTGCCGGGAGTGGGTGGATGCGGCTGGCGCATGACAGATAGCGAGGGAAGTCTCAGGGAAAGGCCTATGTCCAACAATGGACACGAGAGGGCTGATGAAAAAAAAAACAGCAAAAATAATATCAGGTAAAAATTGTTAATAGGTGCGTATGTTTTGTTCTAGTACTGTTAATCATAGGACAATATTACATAAACCTTAACATTCTTACATAATTGTCAATTTGACGTTAAATGATTGTTGCATAAAATGGCTCCTGACAATAATTACGTAAAAACTTCCAGGATGTTGAGAGAGGCTAGAAAGACTTATATAATAACCGTCTTAAGTAACAAATACCTTTACAAAATATGGGGATATTCATTCAAGAGATAATTCATTGACAACTAATCCAAAAAAATCCTTTGATAATAATATTCTCTTAATGACATTTTCAGGTGTTTTTAGTGAAAACAATACGTTTGTACATAAATGGACGAAAAGGTATGAAAAAAATTAAAACATAAACTTAAAAATAAAGTGAAAAGATTTTTGGTTCTTTTCTGTTACTAATCTGTGGTAGATAAGAGAATGGTTAGTTTTGTCGTTTTAGTTTGAAAGATTTATTGAGTGTAAATTTTAACACAGCTTAGTCGGATGTTCAAAAAGAATATGACATAAGTAATAATTAGGGAAATATTTAGATTTATTGTTTGCACACGTCTCGGTAGCAAAAATAAACAATGGTCATTAGCCTTCCGAAGGTTCTATTATCTGCAGGTAGAGCAACTCGTATATTATCGTTATTTCCGTATTAATGACTTTAAAAAATCCCATAATCCGTAGGGGATAACAATTTTTTGAATGGGGGATACACTTCCGAGAAATACATAGTAAATCCCCAGAATCAGCTGTCCGGACGCATACCAAGTCAAGATACTCGAAATACCACTGCAGACAAGTTTTTATCATATTTTTCTCTCTGTATTATGAAAAAAACTTCCAATATTCCTTTTGCATGTAAATATTATTTTAGTTTGAAACGATAGGTACTTGTTATAAATTACCGTTTAAGGATTCTGCGGAATTCCGTGAGGAATAGTTGAGATGTAATAGTAATATAATTCATAATAATAATATATGTATATCAGCTTTATATTGCAGACACAACAATACTTAGATCGTTAGAAGTTAGATATAAATTATTAATTATGTGTAAAACAAGTACCTATATAACAAGTAGCTGGTGTTAATGAGATATAGAGCCATCTGTTGGTTTTTTTTAGAACAACTAGAGCAACCAACTTTTTATACAGCTACTGCTGTCATATAGTTGGCGCTAGGATATGATTATTTCCATTTTTGTATACCTATGTCTCATATTTATTGCCACATACATATACACGTATTATGAAGGAATGCGCGTCGGGGCAGTTGGCCCAGTGGTTACCGTCTCGGCACGGTACGACGAGGGACGCAGGTTCCAATCCTGGCCGAAGGACATGTTGAAATTTCTCATAATATTCGGGAATTTGAACATTACCACCTATTGGCTAACGTTGTTAACGTAAAGTGATCACACTAAGTCAGCCTTCGAAATAACAGTAGAAGACGGTTGTAAGCTCGTAGTGGTTTGTTCATACCATTTAAAAAACTGAAAAGTATTAGTCAGTCATCAGTTGTTGATATATATCGTTAAGTCTTGAAAAAATGGACACAAGAATCTAGACAAACTTAGAAATTTATACCATCAGCGAATCTATCAGAACAAATTTGCCCCATTTTACAGTCAATAAATTGTATTAAGTTCACGTCCCATCATGAAGACAGCCACAAAAAGGCGGTGGGTGATTCCAAGACTTAGGATCCAAAACCACTCGCTTTTCGTCTGTTTGACCGAACTTTTAAAACTTCCGTGTAACCACCTCAAGCATGTACAAGCAAAGTACACACAAAAGGGCTACGTGCCGAGTTTGAAAATGTTTTCCAATAGGTAAATATATTATTTTATAACATTTATTATAAGTCGATAGTGGCTCTAATAATACCCACCACTCCATGCCTTACTTGTGACTTGTTATTATGGTAATGCTTGATAGACTCTATTATTCTGAATGACGTCAATATCCAGAGTAAAAATAGACTCGTGATAGAATCATCCAAAGCCAGCAACCAACATCGATACAGCACAATTCAACCTTCCATACTTTCATCATAATTACCAGCAACCAGTGGCGGACCTACCACCGAAAGGTTTCGCTATACCTACCTCGGGAGCTATTATACCTATTCTTATTCATTTAACTTAATGTTCCACCCCATGATATTTTAGTTCTACTGTTTTGAACTTACCTAATATTGACTATTAACAAATTTAACTACAAAATTACTTCATGTGCCTACCTTTATACTACAATTTAAAGCAATTTAGGTTCTTTTAGGGGATCAAATTACATTCTAGGATTTTTAAAACTTTCCAATTTATAGATAAAATTAGATAAATACATTGTTTAGTTTTTTATCTGAATACCTCAAATACGAAATGTGTAGCCAAGGTACTCCAAATAACCGAGAAAACTTAGACTCCCAGATATGATTTGTCTGAACAAGAGTCATTGTGTAATATGCCAATAGATTTGTACACTCGTACTCTCATTTGTACTATCGTAACACGGATAGAAAAGATAATATATAGGGTGACTGATAATTCGATACATTCATTGAAAGGAGTTATACTAGAGCAAATTTGCAACAATTTTGTTCCCCTTAACTAGGGGTCAAATGCCAAAGATTTTCGAGTTATTTAACTTTATAGAGTTTTTTTCCAATTTTCCACCTTCTGACCTAAAATTGAAATTTAAGTAGATACTTAGGTACCTCATATATCAATATATGTATATATGAGGTAAGTATCTACTTGAGAAATATTTGCCATGAATTCCATGTTCAGCACGTAGAGACAACACTTCCATTCTTTTGTTTGCCGGTAGAGTGACATGGGACATTTTCTCCCCCTATTTCATAATTTGGGGATTTAAATGGAGAATGAATGAATCTCATAATTATCTTGCTAGACCCAGTCCAGATAATATTCTTCTTCTTTCGAGTCACAATCCTAGGATTGGTCTGCACCAAGCACGCTGACTCTTCTTCTCCATTCTTCCCTGTCACTGGCCAATCTTTTCATTTCTTGGTAGGTGCTGCAGCGCATGTTTCCGATCACCTGGGCCCCGTTCCATCATCATACTTTGCACATTGCAAAATTGCATTATGCCAAAATCGCCTACAGCGAAACAATCTTGATCCATGCAAAAAAAAAATTCGCTTGGCGGCGTCTAGATTATTTGAAAACTCTTTTCAATTGTACAGTAATATCTAGAGTAGTGCGTGTTGAAACACAACGAAAATTTGAGACGTCAAAATGGTTTTTTCAATTGATTCGCAAAGTCGTAATATTTTTTAATGAATAGTGTCTATGGTGAAACAAAACTGTCTGTCCTCTCGAAAAAAAACGATGCTATAATTTGAAAAATTGCAAAGTTGCGAGGTATGATGGTGGAACGGGGCCCTACCTCTGGGGCGGCCTCTGTGGTTTCTGCCCTTAATCATTCCTTCGACGATAGTAAAGAGCAGACCCGGGTGCCTGATGTTATGGCCTATCCGTTTGGCACGTTGTTGGGCAACTCTTTTTAGGAGCTGCCTTTTTTAAGATAATATTACATAAGTATGATATGATATAACACTTTTCTATACAAAGGTGTCAGTATAGCCGGCGGAACTTATTGCCTGAGGCAATTTTTTCCAGTCAACCGGTCCCGTCCAATCTGAGACAGGCCAACCCCGGGTAGAAATTTCAAGTGAAAAAACACTTTGAAAATCTCTGACCCGACCTGGAATCGAACCCGGGACCTCGGATCTGAAGTTCACGCTAGTACAACTAGGCTAGCGAGGTCGGTAAAATATTAATGTAAATGTAAAGTATAAATTATTCTACAAGATAAAATAATAAAACAAGTTGCATACAAAGTTTTATTCTTATATAATACTATAATATTTCAATAAAATTTGAGAAGAACTTCTTCTTGAAGTACCCAGTGAGGTCCCCCGACGCCGACGCTTGGGTTCACTGTTCCTAGTGGCATGAATCAGTTTCCCGACGCGTCAGTTTTTAGTTCACGCCCTGATACTGTGGAGCCGACGATACTTAAGCTGCACAACCGAGTATTTATTGCTTCTGAGTAAGTGGTTAAGCTATACAAAATCTTAAGGTTCATCAGCAATTATCTATCAATTTTTGCTATATATACAATATTTGCTATAAATGATCTTCGAAAGGCTGACTTTATCCGTCCAAGAGAAAGATTTTTTACTTTATTTTCTTTTCTTGTTTTTATTTTCACCTTGAGTTCCACGTTACATTTTTTAACCTTCAAGTATGGACGTCATTTTTATTTTACACTAGGTACCTTAGACACGGAGTCACACAGACTCCTATTTTCACAAGCAACTTTTCTTCGGAAAATTATTATGAATGGCTTTAAAATTGTATCTATGTCAAAATGTGAGTTTCTAACAAGAAACAAATGTGTATATTTAATAAACATTTATTAAAAAATATAAGAAAATATAAAAAAATTAACAACTATGACACTTTTTAGGCTATTTGGTCATAGGTTATGTTTTTAACAATCTAATGTGTCTAAAACTACTTGTAGAGAAAAAATAATATTTGTACTTACCTTAAATTCTTATATAATATGAGAAACAAAAATACAAATAATAAGTCATATCTAGTAACAAAGCAAAAAAAATTGACAACACGTTATTAATTTTATTGGCAGTCACCCAACTCGGTCGATTCTTCCTCAAAAGATGGGTCGTATTTTTTTTGCAGGTCGCTCGTAATTTCTTTTTGCAGGTTGCTCACGTGAACTTCGGGAGGGTGGTTTTGTATGAGAATTTTTAGCATGTTCTCCCATTTTGCACAAAAATCAAATACAAAAATAAAAACTGACCATAAATATTTTGTATGGCAGCTATGGACATGGAGTCACACAGGCTCCGGTCAAATTTTCGATCTATACCTATTACTTACCTACTATGCATCGCACGACATATTATCTTCCTTGCTTGCCGGTTATCTCACTACTAAAACTGAAGCTACTGAGCCGCTGGGTCCCAAGGAGAGGGAGGAAGTGTACGAAAAGAAGAAACCCGAACTATCGCGCAGCCTGTGAGACTCCACGCCCATACTTGAAGATTAACAATTATTTTGCCTTATCTTGAGATAAGGATTTCGATTTCCAGTGCCGACCATCTTCCTTTATTACAACATAATCTTTGCTTTCTGTAAATATGTCATGAGTATTCTACTAGTATTTGTGTTCATTTAGGGAGAGGACAGATTCATTAAAAAATATTTTGGCGGGAACACAGCTCACATTTGTCTTCCATGCACGCGATGACTATTTTATTTGTTTATTTATTCTTTACTGTGCATTGATAGTATAACAAAACAACGCATAAAATTTGACATAAAAAGATATCACAGAATCAACATACAGAGGGCGAACTTACCACAACGATTATGACTGTTGTTTTTCAAATAATATAAAAGAAAGTCCATTGTTCTCCCATATATTTTAACGATGAACTTGGGTTTAGAGACAATAATCTCCATTTTTATAGGAGAAGGACATGAGTTAGGTACATTACGTATTTTTTTTTCTTATTCCAGAAAGCGCCAATAAAAAATAATCGTACTTTAAGCGTTTAATTTCTTAGATATTTGAATATCCGGTGCTGCCCAACCCTGATAAGCAGAGTTGAATGAGCAGAGGAAGAATTTAATAAATATGTAGAAGTATTTTGGTGGTGTTGTGAGGTGTATTGCATGTTGTGTCCATGATGGTCACAATCTTATAAGAATCCAGTAGACATTTAGATACCTTTACATATTTCTGTATGTATGAGTATGGGGATGTGTATATGTATACTAGGGATGTAAACTTATACATAAATGAGCGGGTAGGTATAATTCGCAAATAATTTATCAAAATATGATAAATGTCATTTCATATGAATGGTTACCACTTTTCAATCTGATTGACAAGAATAAAACTGATGGACTTTTTTCTGAATCATCAACAAATGAATCTAATATGGTTGTTGCATGCGAAAAATGACTCAATGGCACAATTATTAACGTTAAGCATGATATGCATTTACGCCGTGAAAGGATATTTTGATAGATAGATTGACAGGTAAGTTCGTCTTTTCTTTTTTCCTTCGTTCGTTCATCTTCTTTCTTTAATATCCAAAATAAGAATATCCAATGCTCCATGCACACAGAGAATAAAAATATTTCCTCTTCTACGAATTTCACCTGTGAATACATAATAATTATTAGAGATGTAATTTTAGATGGTAATTAATCAATCCTAGTTACGCAAGGAAGGACCAATGCTTATTACAAATTACGCAACATTAGTTTAATTATTACGAAATGCTTCAGTGGAATTATTGTTTGATTACGAAACATTCCATGGGGTTTTGTTGTATCAGAGGCTGTAACTTGTTAATACCTACTGTTAGGTTTGTCAACATGGGAGCCCTAAATATACCTACGTAGATAAGCAAATACACTAATTGTGTGGATAGCACTATTGAAAAATAATCGATGTTGAGGGCTTAGGGTGGCTTATTGAGGCATCCACCATGGATAATTTATTGAAACACAAAGATAGATAAGCGGCCATAATAAAATAATAAAGATGTAACAGACAGGTAGGCTATTATAGAAATAACGATAATAACACAGTATTATATATTTTTTATTTATTGTTTCATCATTGTAAAAGTAGGCACCAAGCAATTATTGTTCTTAATTATTTGTTTAACCCGTTCAACATTTTGTATTTTTTCTGATTAAAATATCTACTATATAAATTAAAGTCGGGTTAGTGCGAACACTTATAACTCGAGATTGGTTCAACAGATTCTTTTGATGTTTGATTTATTGGATTCTTCTCCGCTCCGGATAACAGAATGATGTAAAATACAATATTTAAGTTAGTATGGAAAGTTTACTGGGACGCACCCACGAAATCGCGGGTAGTTCCCTCTCATACGCTCTTACAGTAGCCCATCCCACTTACTCCACCGCACCGTTTCGATAGTTTTAGCAAATTTTCATACAAAGTCAACAACGGGCACATTCGTGTTGGTAATAGGCGAGGTAGGGTGTGTGCGCGAGCGCATTTTTCTCAAGTTGTTCCCGCCAAAGCTTTGAATACGAATGAAATAGGGATAACTTCCAACTTTTATCTCTATATTTCATTAATTATTATTAAATATCTATTTGTTGCATACATGAGATTTTTCGACATGTTGAACATGTCGAGAATTCTCATGATTCGGAGTTTCGGAGACTCAAACATTACCACCTAATGGCGAACGTTGTTAACGTAAAGTGATCACACTAAGCCAGCCTTCGAAACAACAGTAGAAGACGGTCGTAAGCCCGTGGTGGTTTGTTCCATTCAAAAATCGAACATCAGTAATGAATTTTTGGGGTCATTAGTTGTTAGGTAATTCTTTAAGATCAAGATCAAGTTTCAAAAATAGTCCAACGTTATTATTTTATTAGTTTAGGTAATTCAATCGAATTAATTTTGTATTGTTTAACGGGATGCAGTGCACATCATGTAGGATGTACGTACATATTAACGGGTCACTTCGGGCTAGAACCACAGGACAACGTCTGTCGGGAAAGCTAGTCTATAATATAAATTAAAGTCGGGTTAGTGCGAACACTTATAACTCGAGATCGGCTAAACAGATTCTTCAGATGTTTGATTTATTGGATTCTTCTCCGCTCCGGATAACAGAATAACTAATATAAAGTTAATAATAAATTATATAAAATAAAATATTAAAGTTAATATGGAACGGCTTTTCTGTTGAGGACATTACCGCCATCTGTTGGGGGAAATGGGGAGATGTCTGGTAGATTGAAATTTTGGTAGAAAAATTCTATAGAGATCAATGTTTTCCCTATGTTTTCACAGATGGCGGTAATGTGACCAGTGTGAACACCATTGAAATTAAAAATATTGATATGTACGAACATTTTTGATGGTACTTTTTTCAAGCTTTTTTTACAATTTGTTATTCTAGCTATAATATAAAAGAAAAAAGGGTTAGTGCGAACACAACAGATTTTTATCATGTTTGTAGTAGTCATCTATGTTAGCTATCTTATGTTACCCAATAATATTTTATTGACTTTAAGGCGGAACGAAGTTCGATGGGTCAGCTAGTTCTATATAAAAAAACCAGTTGGTTACACGATACACAGTTGTTGTCGCAAAACTTTTGTGTGCAGGGAATATGTTTAAGCTTCATGTTTATTTACCTACCAGTTATTTTTCATTTTTTTTATTAGAAAATGTAAACAATTAAAATCAAATATTCCAATGATATAATCATTTTCAATAACTTTTGGTTAATAAATTTAATATTTCAAAAAAAAAAGCAACTGTGTGATATATCGGACCATGGACTTACAAACGAATAATATGAGTAGGTAGAAAATATTTCGCATCAGGTTAGAGCAGGTCTGGGCAAACTGCGGCCCGCCAATATTTTTATAAGTTTTTATATTAAAAAAATTGACATATTCACAGCTTTAAATACATTTTGTCTTCATGAAAATATCTCCAAATTTTGTAATGCCATTAATTCGGAACAATACCTAATTACTTATTCATTTCTTTTTTTTTAAACTCTTTGAGAAATGATGAACTTTCAAGAAAAAGATACGTGAAGATTGGGTTAGAAAAGTGTGAAAGTCCGATTTTTCTGCCTACCCCGATAGGTGCTCTAGCTAGGTGATGGGTAAAAAAAACTCTGCTTCAAATAGATCTCTTGAGTACCTATATGTACACACCTGCACCGCTACGAGAATTATTTCGATGTAGCCACACATCGAATAGAGCTTAATCGATATAATATAAATCGTAGATCATGAATATTTTCTTGTAGAACTTAATCAGGATATAATATAAATCGTAGAACATGAATATTTTCTTGTAGAAATTAGGAATGAAATTTCAACAAATAAACTTTGAACGACTTTTACGCCGGTATTTTTCCCCCGAAATGCTTAGAATGTTTTGTTTGTACCGACAAAAAAATATAAAAAAGAGTTTTATATTTTAATGTAGCAAGAATATTTTCACAGTTTTTGAAATAAAACTTTATCTAGTGGGACTATCTCGATGAATTATAATGAGTTCTAGCATTATCTTCAATGAATAGTAAAATAATATTATTGCTTATCCAACATTAATGTGTGTGTCTGTCTGTGTGTGAGTGTCCCCCCCCCTTATAACTTTTGATTCGCTTTATCCACAGATCCTAAAATTTCAGAAAATATTGAATACTTTAAGCCTAGAAAACTTGTATACTCAGAATTTTGAAATTTTCTTTCAGTCAGGGGTAATCAACCTTTGAATTTTTACTTCATTTTTTCATATATCTCGAAAACTATAAAAGCTAAAACCCTAAAAATTTGTATGTATATAGAAAAATACAATATCTCAAATTAAATTTAATGAAAAAGTTCCAGAGTTTCTCAAACTTTTTTTATAAAGGATTTTTTTTTTTGACAATTTACGAGTTTCAATGCCTATATTTCAGAATTTTATAAAAATATCGAAAAACGCCGAAACACATCAACTAGATAATTTAATTTTCTATAAAAAATATATACATTATAGCACTACATCTCAAACTTTTCTAAACAATTTTTGTAAGAATTTAATTTATTGACGACGTTGTTTCATATGATAAACATACCGACTCAGGCCATCGACAGCTGGATCTCATGTTTACATGCAACTAGTTTAAAGTAAAACTCGTGGGAACCATTAAAAAACACATTAAATCACGCGTGTTTCACTCATAGCAAAGTTTAGGCATCAAATTATTTTTCAGGAATTTTCTTGTAGTAGGTAATTTGATGCAAACGTAACATCCATAACACTTTTTTCATTTATTTACAAAACTAATAAAAAAAATACAATTTATATAATTTATAATGGTTACAATTCTTTTACTCATCATGCCGTTTCTCGAAGGGGGTAGGCAGAGAGTACGGACTTCCATTCTTTCCTATCCAAACAAACCTCTTTCGCTTCCTCAAAACGCATAACATTCCGCATACTTGCTTTTATATTCCTTTTGCCCCTGACTTGGCCCTCCTCTAACACGGCACCGATATGGTCGGACCATGTTATCCGAGGTCGGCCTCAACTGCGTGTACCCTTTCTTTCAGATTTATATATCCTTTTAGTCATTCTCTCTTCGTTCATTCTCTCTACATGCTCAAACCACCTTAATTTATTAACTTTCATTCTAGTCACTACGCTAACATCCATTCCACATTCCTTCCTAATATTATCATTCCTCACGGTATCAATCAGTCTCTTTCCGCATATCCTACGCAGTGAGCTCATTTCTACAGCATGTATTCCAACTTCCAGATTTTTCATCCATGTCCAAGTTTCACTTCCATACATCATGGGTGGTATCAGGAATGCATTGTGCATCAACTGTTTGAATTTAAGAGATATGTTCTTATTTCTCATTAGAGGTCTAAGTGCACCGCCAACCCTTCTACCAGCCAGTTTCCTTCTTTCAATATCTTTTCACACCTTTCATCTCTGCTAAATAGACATACCTACTCATCCACTTGTTCCAAGTTCTCATCATTCACTTTCACACAATATTGTGTTCTTAAATCTTATCTTTCAAAAACAAACACATTTTGTTTTATTGACATTTATCTTAAGACCATTCATTACACAATTTTGATAAACATGCGTTACAAGTTTTTGCAAATCACGTTCGCTTTCAGCCATCAATACTAGGTTCAATAGAGATTTTCAAATTTACATAAAAATTAAAAGGCACAATAAGTACAACAAATAACACTCAATCAGTTCAAATAATTATAATAAACAAAAAAATATTACTTCATATTGAAAAAGAGATGGTTGGTAGTCCAGTGGTATCAATCGCCGGCTTTCATGCGCACAGCGTATTGCAGGTCGTAGGTACCGACCATTTCCGCTTCCACGACACAACCCCTGAAATACATAACTGTTTCTCAGAGCAGAGACTCTAGAGGATGGAATATGGATATGAACATTAATTAATTAGAAACGTGCAACGTTAGTATTTGATATGCAATCAAAGGAACTAAATCAAAACTGTTTTTTTGAAAAATTGTGGTAATGATATATTCCGCATCAATATTTTTTTAGATTCGAAGTTTTTCGGTATTGTTGGTCTTTTATTTCTTACCCACTCGCTTTTTAATAAGTATAGATATATTGCAAAGATTGAGTAAATAAAATGAAAAATAATTCAGTCTATTCTGGATACCTATGTCTCGAGCGCTTCCATTTATTATTATGTGCATTGTAAGGCTTCCTATGGGATTCTGAAATCACATTAAAAGTTAAACATCAATGTAGATTCCGCCAATGATCCATGTCCAACAAATAGGAATTTTAAAATGGACATGGCTGGGACATGTGTTATGGATGTTGAATGACAGCTGGCCGAGTAGGGCGCTGTTCTTCCTCCCATCAGGGTCTCGAAGACGTAGAAAATCCCCTCATACCGTGTTCCGTTTCTTCGAGGCAGAGCTGAGGGATTTAGAAGGACTTTTTCTTCCAACTCATCCGGATATTGCAGCGCCTTTTTATCCATTAATGCAATCAAAATTTTCACAGGCGGTCATACGGCTCGCTAGAAGGGCTGCCCTTAAAGAAGGACTAAAGGACTTGCACAAACTAACGGATGACGCGATCCAATGGCTTCGGTCTCTTGTCAGATTGTGAGCGACCATAAGAAGAAGAGCAGCTATGCCCCTGAGTGGGGTTCAAAAGGAGATCTGTAGGGCTATTCTCGTAATCAATCGCTTTTAAAAATCACTTAACGATAAGATTAAGACACGATCGCAAGCAGTCGTATTCACAAAACTATCGGAATCTAATCTTAAATCCTATCTTGAACTGGATCATTTTCCTACTGATATTTCAAACATAACGAATTTTTAAGATATCTACTAGATATCTTGTTTTGTGAATACCAATCCGCCATTTTATGATTGTCAATAAAGATAAGAGCGTATTTAGACCGCTACGAGAATAAGGGCACTGTGGTCACAAAGAGAGATTATATAATATGTGGTCATACGAATTTTTTAAGTATTTTTGCGCCAGTTCGGTCAATCAAGGATCAATATTACGGCAAATGGGCTTTTTTAAGGATTTCAGTCCACGACTGCCCACATTACATAGTGGGAGCTTTCTAAAGGTCAACGTAGCATTCATGACGGAGTATCCCTATAGAAAGGTGAAGATTTTGAAGACATACCATTCAGTAGTAAAAAATATAAGCAAATGAACATACGTAGGAATCCTGCTCAATTAATCACATATAATTGCCCTTACATACCCGGTGGATATTTAGCTTGTAATTCACCAAGCACGAACCTTGAATTCTAGGAAAATCCCTTGTTCTGTGAATTCCCCTCGCCGCGTTTGTTATGAGGATTGATAACGATATGACCTACGTGGCTCACGGGACACCTACTAACTCACCATCAGAATTAGGTACATAAGTAGGCAAGTACCTGTGTTCTACAGTTTTCCTAGAATTCGTAATTCCACAAGAGTGTCCTCATTCATTTCCCCTTAAAATGACTATTCATGAGGTTTCTACGGATAATGTAATACAGCCAATTATTTATTAAGGCTTTTGTTGTATCATCAGTTAATATTACGTAGGTATAATCAACGGGAAATAATCATAATACCTATGTATATTATAACCTATGAAGTCGTAGTTTAGTTTTAATTATACCGTACACGTGCATATATCTCCCGGATTTTCTTCCACCATATGAATATTTTCTTTAAAAAGTACGACATTATTTCCTATTGTAGCCTAGATGGTACGATATTGATTATCGAACTCATCCGTGTGCTTTATGAATATCCAAATTCTAGTGTTACTCTTAAGAATGACATTCAGAAGGATTGTATTATGACTATTTACGTAGAATATAATTTATTTTTATATATACCTAGCATAACGGGAGGATTTTTGCATTTAAAAATCAACCTAATAATGTATTAAAATGGTTATGGGAATAAAATTGGCGCACCTGTGTAGGTGTAGGAAATTAGGAGAGGCTTGGGATGATAGATAATTTTTGTAAATGAAAACCCAGGATTACCGTACTGTCCCATTTTAAAACAGATCTGCGGGGTATGTGGGAGAAGTAAGCAGACTCTTATAACGAGTAATGATCGATTTATTAAATTAATCATTAACCATCAACTTGTTTTCAGTTTATCCCCATTATGCGAATGCGAATGGGATGAAGAAACGCTTGATCATTTGTTTTTTGGATGTCCACTAACACTAAGGGACTTTTTGACTAGCATTGATTGATTGATTAGTATTGATTGATTGATTAAATAATAGGACGCAATTGAAACTGCCAAATTCAGGCGCCGTGGAGAGCGCTAGATATACCCTTCCTGACAATATTCAACATTTAAAGCATACACATTATCTCGAACTTCGGAGATGAAAACCCTCCGATCTATAACTGGAAACACGCTGCGTGACCGTGTTAGAAATGTTGATATCCGGAGCACGTGTAAGACGGAAGACATAGTGAGGTGGGGACGACAACGAAGGTGATACTGGAATGAACATGTAAACAGAATGTCAGAAGACAGACATCCACGTATCGCGCTCCAAGGAAACCCCGAAGGACGCAAGACGGAAGACATAGTGAGGTGGGGACGACAACGAAGGCGATACTGGAATGAACATGTAAACAGAATGTCAGAAGACAGACTTCCACGTATCGCCCTCCAAGGAAACCCCGAAGGAGTCAGACTCCCAGGCAGACCCCCAAAGAGATGGAGAGACAGCTGGCAGTCGACATCACAGGAGGAACAGGCGGTGGCACAAACAGATCCCCAGGATCTATAGAAAGAAGAAGAAGACATTATCTATTGCAAAATTCTCTGAAATCCACCGGATTTTTATATTATTTGATAAAATCACAGAAATATGTGTAGCAAAAAAATCTTTACTTCACTAATTAACTTCCGATTGATAATTCCAATTCTAACAGAACTCGTCACTCCCTTTCCTTACGTCGAATGCTTTATTATGTTCTTTTTTTCTTTGAATTCACCTCTTCAAAATAATCTGAACTGATATTGGCAAGGAGGAACGTTCTTTAGTAGGCGTATTGTCACGTATTAGGTAGAATAACTATCAAGGAGCAAAGACGGGAGGCTCTGTCTAGGACCGCATCGGAATCTAAAGTTTTATCTTTCGAATCACCTCGTTACTCATGACATGTTACAAATAGATACTATGAAATCCTTTGAATTCCAGCATCCACTCGTCACAGAATAACCAGTTTCTGGCTTCTGTGTGTTCAAAGGCTTATCTCTAATGAATTTTCCAGTATAGGTATCTAGTTTCTGTTTTGCGCTTGCATATTGTCTCTTCGGTATCTAAATCACATAATAGCTTTCTGTGTAGTCCTATAGGTCATCGATTCTCCCATGGTCTTCACTTAGGAACTATGAGTGTTCTTTCTCCTGTCGTTAGCGATTCATTCCATAGTATGAAAAGCTTTTGTAAGTATTGACATCGTAGCTTGACATGCTCTGAAATAAATTTTATTAATTCAGCCCACGTCTTTAGCTAATCTCCTTTATTTTTAATGGTGTGTTTTGTATTTTAGTGCAACAAGAAGAATAATTCTATAATTATATATCAATAATAAAAATAAAAATACTCAATTAAGTCAAGTAACCACAACTTATTCAGTGATAAAAAGATTCCTCGAAATGAAATTTTTTATATTAGTTCGTGATCGTCCACTGCAGAACAAAGGCCTTCTCATGTTCATGCCCCCTTTTTATGCTCTTTAGTGGAACAAAAATTATGGAGCGCTTAGAAGCGTAGGATATTAAATAATATCCAATTTATACCAACAAAAATAATAACAGAAAAGGATGTAAAACGTGAGCTTTATGCCCATAGGTACCCTTCAAAATGATTTAATCTGTTTACTTTGTGTAAAATACGACTGTAATTAGCTCATGTCTATTGAACCAAAACATATTTTACAACCAATGTAAAGATATACATATACGAAGTTACTATCGAAGTAAAAGTACCCTGTAAAGATGGGGTTAAAGTCCAGTTTATAAAGCTAAAAGCTCGCTATACAACACTGATCATGGGTTCGATTGAGTCAATTTTTTTTGATATTCAAAGTGTTTTTCATTTGAAATTTCTACCCGGGGCTGGACTGTCTAAGATTGGATGGGACCGGTGTATTTTTTTTGTAATTCAATTTCAATCATTGTTTTGCTCCATTCTGTTTCCATTTCATTTGATTTAACATTTGTTCAATTAAGAATATTACCTACGTTTTTAAACCTTAGTACATAATATATGAAAAATTTAAATTACCCATAGCACATAAAATGCTGGAACGTTAGAAATAAGTTTTGGTATCAACCCGATTCGATAGCCTCCCATTGTCGGGTCTTGTTGACGAAGAAGACCCTCTCATACGTGTTCTGTTCCTTCGAGGCAGAGCTAATGGATCTGAATAGTGGGAGGGGTTAATCGAAGTTACGCGAAATCGAGCGCGGTGGAGAGCTCTTGTTGTCTCCATATGCCCCTAAGTGGGGTCAAAAAGGGAGTATGTACCTATGGATCAACCAATATATAGTTGAATTCGGGTTCGCTCTTATAATACCTATGGAATTTATTTTTGGAATGATTTTTTTGTTTCTACATATATGACAAATATACCTCTTATTATTTTTCAGTTCGCATCTGTGCGGTCCTGCCCAGCATCCCGTTCAGAATTCTATATTTAGTTTATCAGGGCCGTCTCTCCTTGGTGCGCGCCCACGTCGAAAGGAGGCCCAAATGGAATGAGAAATCTGTTTCAACTTCAATAATGAACGAATTACGTGACACAAGTTGAAAAAAAAAACCCTGATCGAACACCTAATTGATTTGTAATAAAAAGGGCCGCGCATAAAACATTTTGTGCTTGAATCCAAATCCAAACTCCCTTTAGACCCCACTTAGGGGCATAGGGAGGCAACAAGAGCTCTCCATTGCGCTCGATCTTGCGCAACGGTGATGACCTCCTCCCACACCATGTCCATGTCCCTCAGCTCTGCTTCGAAGGAGCGGAACACAGTGTGAGAGGGTCTTCCTCGTCTGCTTGAAAGGGGGAAAAAACTTATTATGTCCCATGGCTTGATTTTGTACCGAATAATAGAGAACTATTGGACCAACCACACACCGTAAGGTCCCATCGACCGACCTGGAAGAAAACCACTCACCGAGGAAGCCGGTGTTGATAGCGCTTTTTAGATTTATAACCCAACCAAAGCAAGTCTACTTTTTAATCGATACTCCCTTTATGATCCCAATTCGGGGAAGGGAGCCAATGAGAACTCTCCTGTGGACTCGATCTTGTTGTTAGTTGTTATTTTTTTCTTTAAGAACAAATGACAAATTAAAGTATTGATCCGCTTCGTAAATGTGTTCGAATTTATAATGGTTAATTTAAATATTAGGGCTAACGATCATCTTCTACCTATTATTGTTTCGAAGGCTGGCTTAGTGTGATCACTTTACGTTAACAACGTTCACCATAAAGGGTCAAATTATAAACCTCGAACCCATCATAATTTTTCATTCAGTCGGCGGCTTTCGTACATACAGCGTATTGAAAGTTGTGGGATTCGAGTCCCGGTGCTGACCATTTTCACATGCACAACATAAGCTTTGCTTTAAGTGAAAGATGTCGAAAGTGTATTTGTGTTCACTCTGAGTGAAACCAGATTCATTGTTTTAAAAAGAAATCGAACCAGTGACCCTAGCTGTACCGTGCCGAGATGAGAAGCTTCAGGCTTTCAGCTGAGTGTACGCAACTGCGAGGTAGTTGGATATATTTTTTGTTAGGGAAATGATGAGACATCTCTTGGACTTTCTGAGAACCTTTAAGCAACCAAATTTATGTTCAGTAGCCACTAGATGGAGCTAGGATAACACCATGTCCAAATTTTCACGGTCCCTGTATGTCATATACATAGCTTGATGGAACACAGCATTGTAAATAATATTTATATATTTTTATGTCCTTTTTTAGAAATGACCAACCTTTCATTTGCCAAGATCAACAAATGAAAAGTTATTTATCAACATTCAGGTGAAAAAGAAGAAGTACTATCTTTGAAAACCAGTTTACGAAATACCTTAATTGAAAATAAATTAGAAAAAAAAATCTTGAAAATGTTGTATTAGGTACATAAATGGATTGCTACGTAGCTCGTAGGTCAGAGCGATACATTATATTTTATGTTAGCCCGCACTTGTCCACCCGCATTGATTTAAGTAATATTGTTAATTATCACGGGCGTAGAATAAGCTACACGTGTAAAGCTGGTCTAGTTAATTATTTAGTTGGGGAAAGTTCTTCATGTGTGGGCGTAGTACAAACAACAGCAGATTGAAGGAATTAGAATCCACTCCTCCGTTTTAATCTGTATATAAAAATGGATCTCCACTAGAGATAGCATAAACGGATAAGCATTTTAGCCGGATACCGGATATTCGGCCAACTAAGCAGCCAAATACCGGATAATCGTCCACCGGATATCCGCGTATGTTTTTGGTTGGTTGGATTTATATGAGATCATTGGGATCATTGTCGAAAAAACCATCAATCGCATTAGTTAGTCTGGATTAGTCCGGTGTGATCATGTTTTATTTCCTATTTTTTCCTATGATTACAGCGTTTAGATTTTTAACTTTTACACTCGGATCTATGGTCGTAACCAGGATAGCATTAGTGCAGAGGTTCCCAATCTGTTTAGATTTACGGCTCCCTTAATATCACATACCAATTGGTCTGACTCCGTTGCCGGAACGTATAATTGTTCCAAAAATCGTGGAATCTATCTGCATCTTCCAGCAGGATGATATATGACCTATTGCAGTATGTTTACTAATAGTTGTAGAATTTTTCTTGTGATTAAAAGGTGTATTTCTTATGTGACACTTACTAAATAAGTCAATTAGTTATCCAAATTTGTATTACTATCCGGTGTCCGGCCGGATAGGTTCTAGTTATCCGGCTAGGCCGAATACCGAATAGTCGCCGGATATCCGTTTCATCTATAATCTCCACCCTACGAAACAATTGGACAAATATTACTCATTACTTTTTTGCGATTGCTATTTTCGGGAGAAAGTTCTTATGAAAGAAAAAAAAAATAAGAAAGTTGCGCGAAAAATTAGAATATTAAATATAACATAGCTTCTCAGTGCTTATGACGCTATAAACATTTCAATTTTTTTAAAATTTAAATTGGAGTTTGATAAAAAGAGCACTTCAGAAGGCCTAGCGATTTTTTGCATTCTATGACTAGGTACTCTATTAACAAAATGACGTTTTCGTAGTCATTTTAACACAAATTACAGTTGTCTGTGGATTTTCAACGACTAGTCGTTTCGCAGAATAACGCCCGACTGGGCCCATACATTTATCATAAACTTCGTAGTCATTTTCGTATGTTTGGTAGGCGTGGCTTACTGACAGGTGTCAGCATTTCTCTGTTAGAATAATGTGTCAAAATGCTTACAGAATAGATTGAAGAGTAATTTTAAAATCGAAATAAAGACTTATTAAGGTGATTTCATTCTATTTGTTTCGATGGAATTGTAGATCAAAGTTCTATGAATATATTTTTTCATGTATTGCGTTATTCGTTCATCATAATTAATTTATGCGAATAAATATAAAAATAAAAATTGATAGTTAAACGTCACCACAAACATAGAAGTTATAATATGTGTATCTATATATCAAAACTTGAAGGAAAAACTTTGTGACTATTTTACGTAAATTGCGCGAACGGAGGAATATGAAATTTCGCACACTTATAGCTTATATAGAGAAGGAGAGGGAATGCTATTTTTTTACAGTATGTATAAAAAATAGATGAAATCAATAAAAAAATATAAAAAACACTACTGACATGTTATGTATTTGATACTCATACACACTCCCACAGACTACTTACAAAGATCATGAACTTCATAGAAACAAATGTAAAACGAAAAGTTTTCGTTGCCATGCCACAAGTGGAGCTCCCCAAGGCTCTCACATGGGTCCAGTACTGTTCATATTGTTTAAAATGACGTGGCATAAGTGTTTAATGACGTAAATATTCTTGTATTTGCAGACGACGTCAAAATTTACAACACCGTGACGTCTGAAAACGATTGTCAGAACTTACAACGTGGTGTTTTGTTCCATTCAAACTCGAACATTAGTAATGAATTGTTAGAGTCATTACTCATTAGTTGTTACATATTATTTAAGATCTAATCCTGAAGAATGGTCACAAGAATCTAGACAGAATTATAACGCTGTGCACCAATAAAGCCAATAGGCAATAAAGATAAGACATTATCAAAAATGTATATAGTCATATCCTGGCTCCAAATACATTACGGTATTCGCAGTATTTAAATTTGGTTACACTCTTGTTCTCAATAATTTCCAACTTTTATCTCTATATTTCATTAATTATTAAATATCTACTTGTTGCATACATGGGATTTTTCGACATGTTAAACATGTTGAGAATTCTCATGATTAGGTGTTTCAGAGAATTAAACTTTGCCACCTAATGGCGAACTTTGTTAACGTAAAGTGATCACACTAAGCGAGCCTTCGAAATAACAGTAGAAGACGGTCGTAAGCCCGTAGTGGTTTGTTCCTTTTAAAAATCGAACATTAGTAATGAATTGTTAGAGTCATTAGTTGTTACATATTACTTACAACGTTGCCTGCACCGTTTGTCTATCAATACCAAAAAGTATTCGATTGTGAGATTTCATAGAAAGAAGAATCCACTCATTTTCCGGTATCATACAGCTCACTGTCTGCCTACAAGAGTTCACTCTTGACTCACCTTTATTTGTCAAGAATAGAAAAGTATAGAAACCTAAGCGAAAATGGCGAGCGTTGAGTCCTGAATAGTCACAATTGATTCTAATCATTTCAATTATTTGTTTCTATTTATTTGGTTCTCCATTTTTGCCTGAAATCCAGAAGTTATTCAAAATTCACAAAAACGTAAGTAACTTTTGAACTACCCAATATCGCTGAACATACGTGGGGGTTAAATCTATAGGTATTAGATCCTCTGCTTCGGGTTATCCACTATTGCTGTTACAACGTGTATATTCTTATAAAGATGTGATGACTTTTCTACAGAAGAAAAAACAAAAGGGAAAGTGTATGAGCACGAGTTTAATTATGATTTCATAACAACCTATTATTTTTTTTCATTTTAATGAATATTTTTGTAACTATCTATTTTATTTTTTTAACTTTTTTTTACTTATGTCTATGAATTTTATTTTATTGTTTTGTAATTGGCCTAATGGCCGTATGTGATCTCAATTAATAAACAATTGTTTTATAGTTGATGCGATTTACAGAATGTACCCTGCAAACAGTTGTGAGTCCTGGCACCTGACCAAGGCTCAGGCACAAAAAGTCTCAGCCTTTGAAATGAAGTGCCTAAGGAGAATTCTTGGCGTAAGATGGTAACACCGCATCACGAACGACGCTATACGCCGGCGCACCCAGCGTGAGCCCATCACCTCTACCATTTAGGGGAGGAGATGGACTTGGCTGGGACATGTGTTAAGGATGCCGAATGACAGTTGGCCGAGGAGAACGCTGTTTTTCCTCCCATCAGGGTCCCGAAGACGAGGAAGACCCTCTCACACTGTGTTCCGCTCCTTCGAAGCAGAGCTGAGGGACATGGTGTGGGAGGAGGTCATAAACATTGCGCAAGATAGAGCGCAATGGAGAGCTCTTGTTGCCTCCCTATGCCCCTGAGTGGGGTGTAAAGGGGAGAATTGATTGATTGACCCTGCAAACATAGTTTAAAACATATGCGTACATTGTTCATATTATGTAGTTAGGACAGGAAAAGGTCTGTCGGGAAAACTAGTTTATTATAAACGTGTTTTTCTTAAACATTCCTACCGAAACCTTTCTTCAAAAAATTAAAACAAACATGTTTTTTTAATAAAAATATTTTAATTGGTTTGATCCTACGCTGAATAATATACCATAATTCGAGTACATACGAGTATGTGGGCTGTTCCAGCTAAGGGTACTTGATGTAAAAATAACAACACGAGTCTTCAATTTGTAATATCTACTACACAATATTAATTATATATGTACCTATAACCATAAACTTGTGCGTATTCGGGAAAACTTTATTAGTTTTGTCAATAAATGGGTCTTTTTATTCAAATTGCTATGTTAAGTATGAGTATCCAGATGAATAATTATTTTCTAAGTATTTTGATAGTTTAATTTGAAATATTCAATTGATGTTTTAACAACAAGGAGGTATTCTTAGTATTATTACTTTAATACACTACCAAAAATAGATTTTTATAGGACAAAAAACAATACAGGAATAGGGAAAAAGGGCGCTAACATATTTTAAGAATAAAATTCTAAATTAAGTTGTTATTTTTTTCATAATCCTCAAATTAGAATCGAAAATAAAATAATATTATGTGTTTGAAAAAAAAAACTTCGATTTGCGTGAAATTGCTTCATATTAAAACACTTAGGCGTATAAGGGTGGAGTTTTCGTTAATTTTATTTTTTAAATTATCCAAACAATTATACACTTATTCTTACTCTTCATTATTTTGCGTGGATGTGCAATGTGCAAAACTCACAAGATAAATTGGATTATTCACGTACGGGTACCTACTCCTTATAATATGCAAGCTCATTAACGTAAATACAGTTCACTGTTAAAAATGAGAAATGTAGGTACTTAGGTATTTTGTTATTTATACACAAATTATAATGTTCCACTAGGTACATTTGGCAGTTAATTGTTCAACCTATACTTAATGAGCCTAATGTTTTGACCATTTATTGACAATTCTAAATACCAGAATTCATTTGTTTATTTAACATTTCTACGGCTTTTACAGCCTTTTACATTAGATAGTTTAGTAAAAATATAAAACATTAACAACGTTTAAACATTTAAAACAAAAACTTATCCTAAAAATCAAAATGACGTTTCTCATCTATATATAGTTTACAACTTTCACATACCTATTTCGAAATTGCGTGATATACACACACAAATACAAACGGTAACAATACTGTGTGCCCAACCAAATTTAGTATTAATAATAACAATATTATTATTGTCTATGTTACAAATGCATCACTCAAAGAGCTACGTTAGCGCCATTTATTGAGCTATAATGTAAAAAGATACAAGTAATTTGAGGCATTCCCAAAAAAACCGTTTTAACAGGGCTGTGTTAGTATTCTCAATCTCTTGAAGGATTTTCTGAAAGCTTTTTCATTGGAGTTTGCTTTTGCTCATTTTGGCCATTTTTATGTAATACGCTTATTCTGTATAGATATGTAGGTACATAAGTCAATAGATCGCACATTTTTTTCAAATCCATGGATTTCTACAACACGTTCAATATCCTCACCTACAGCTGAGCAAACTGAACAAATCCCAATTCTTTCTCAATGTAATGATAAGCATCTGTTGAAAATTTTAAGATCGCATTCGATCATTTTAAGCTACCTCCATCGCTCATTGGCTGAGTTGATAAAAATATTCAAAATTTTATAAGATTCTTGTGTCATGTGCAGAGTTCAGGGATTTAGGAGGAACATGGTGTTTAGGAGGTCATTAACATCGGATTAACGAGTGCAACAAAGAGCTCTTGATGTCTTCCACCGCCCTGCGTGTGGGCATAAAATAAGAAGAAATTCAATCAATTCAATGTCTGTCAGGATATGGTGGAGGTAGTAAACCTTTATCAATTCAGTGTTTTTATGGACTTCTTATTCTTCTCTTCATAGATCCTGTGGATCTACTTGTGCCGCCGTTTCAGCCTCTTGGGAGGTCGATTACCAACAATTGGTGGTCATCTCGGGGTTTTTCTTCGTTCAGGGTTGCTTTGAAGGATGACACGAGGATTTCTGTCGTCTGACATTCTGATTACATGGTCGTTCCAGTGTTGCCTTTGTTGCCTTCCCCATTTGACGATGTCCTCCGTGTTCAGCACATGTTTTTTTTTATGGACAAAGTTCCTAATAATGCTCTATTTTTCACTTCCAGTTATAGGGTTTTTCAAAAACCTTCATTCATTTTTTTAAAACAAGTGGCAATCGACATCATTTCTGCTTATTTGGATTTATTCGGACCAACATCTCATAATATACGATAAAGTCGTCAATTTATATTCTTTATTATCGTTCAATTACGATTCAAGGCATTGTCGTTAATATGTTCTTCATTCTAATTCACAACTACTAACCTATAAAATTTCATAGAATCTCAACCACATTCTTCTATAAAATCTAGACATTGAAAAACAAAATGAAAGATATGGTACAATTTGGCGAGAGAGCATTCTATTACAGATACATACATACATGCATACCCTCGTCAAGGTCCCCCACTCTACGCAAGCCAACCCGGAGGAGACCAATGCGCAGCAAACCCGACCCGCACGAAACCGATCCCCCAGCTCGATCAAAGCAATCAAACCGAACAGCCGGCCACACAAAAATCAAGCCCGCCGCGGATCCACCCCAAACCAACCCACAATGCGGGAGGCCTAATCCCCACTTAGGAGCATAGGGAGGCATCAAGAGTTCTCCATTGCGAAGGCGTCCGAGGCTAATTGTGCTTTTTCTGGCCAGTTGAGGTTTAAGGATGTGAGGTGGTCAATCTCACGGTCCCGATCTGATTTTTCGATTTCCTGCCTCTTACAGGATGCTCGAAAAACCAGAAAAAGGTGCTATTCTTAGCCGGCAACCCCGCGGCACTATTGCAGATATCATAATGTTTATTATTCGCGTATTCTGCAGTTCTCGAGAAAGTGTGTTTGCGTGGGTTGAATTTCCTATGTTGGAGGTTTAACACAACGTATTTTAATTTAATGGATATTAAATATGATGACTACATAAATATATGTACCTATTTTTCTTTGAATATTACCTAATATTATTTTGCAATTTTCCAAATTTCTAATTCTTCAAAGTCTTTTCAGAGGTTTCATAGTGATTCTGACCAATATTTTTTATTGACGAATTTGTGGTCGTATTCTACTTAAAAGTTTTCCTCCCTACTTCGATGATGTGTTTTTGGTCAACGGAATCAAAATCTTCCGTCAAGTCATCACTCCTCACAAAGGCGAGACTGTTATGTTGAGTGGTATTTTTTTTACTGAAAATAAATAAATTTCAACAATAGACTTCATTAAATAATAAGTACTACTTTACGGCCTTCTTCCTTTTTTGAAAACCAAACTGTTTTACCTACTATGGAATGTTTTGATTGCTGAAGTATTTTTAAAGTTGGTTCACGACATTTTTTAAGGAGATTGAAGACCACTACAATTGATCTGTAACTACCAGGATCGTCAATGATTTCTTTCTCAATAATTTGAGCAAACTTCATCAGATCTGGAAAGACACTTTTCTCTGATCTCAACAATTAGATATTTTTGTCAAACATGGAGCCAAGGCGTCAATTAGTGAATGAAATAAGAGAAGTGATCAAAGGTCTAGTCAGTGGCGTACCGTGGGATTTCGCCGCCCGGGGCGGGATTAAAATTTGCCCCCCCCCCCATAAAATTTGGCGATTTCCCCTATATAAATTGAAAAAAAACACGAAAATGAAAAAAAATATTTCAAAATAATTAAAGTACCTACCTAAGCATACCTATTTATTTTTTTTGCATACTTACATATAGTACAGATAATTCAATTTTAACCAGAGCTAACTTCTGACACGGATTTTTCTACCTGCTGATTTACCGCAAATGTTTTTTTTAAGACCTTAACCCAAAAATTAAATGTTATTTTCAATAAAAATAAAAATTCTGATTTTATCAATCTGGTCGTGTATCAGTCTGGTCTGGTCTGGTCACAAGCAGATTTTGCCGCCCTCTCAATAGAGGCGCCCGGGGCGGTACGCCACTGGGTCTAGTAGAGCTTTTTCTCAATGGTCCAAATAATCACTTATTTCTTTTTGTTTTACACGTGCTCAATTTATTACACAAAGTTTTATAAATGCCAAAATGCTAATGTATTATTTTATGAACAACATAATTATTTTGATATTTAGAAACTTTGTATGAATCGATATTCCAACAAAAATGTCAGTAACTACTTAAGCTTTGAAAATAAATTTAATATTAAAATTATAATCATGTTTTTCAATGTAATGCAAATGAAACAATTCTCTTAAGTCAATTTTGTAAATAGATTCAAAAGTATTTCTCTTCGTGTTCCGAATTAAAAAAGAAATAAATGTCACGGTAGTAAATTTTACGATTTTTACAAAAGTCTCTTAGTGAAAACTGTTTCTGCATATTTTAGATATAAATGAAAGTAACCTTTTTACACACTGCTATGAATTTTGAGAGGGATTGTGAAAAGGATTTTCGAGCTCCCGGGAACCAGGACCTAGAAAGAGCTACCGCCCCCGCTTTTGCTTCAATGTTGGTGCGAGAGAGATGGCTGCAAGAACCTGCGCGGCTCGCATTAACAATACCAGAAAACAGAGCTTAAAGATCCTGAGTATTTATTTTATTTCATGCTGTTTCAGAAAATTGTTCACATATTTTGTACCACAGATTTTAGAAACAAAGACACAACTACTAAAATATACGGTTGCTGATTTCGATTTTCCCAAATTTTATATATGTACGTACATAAATAACTCTGGTACGTAACAGTACCCTGTAATACTTAGTTTCTAATGAACCTTGTTGTCATCATCGGAAACGTGAAGGAACCTTTAATAACAACTTAATAAATGCATCCATTTAGACTATGGTGCAACACGTATTTTTAGATATAGGTATTTTATATCCATCAAAATTTGATAAGTCAGCTTATAAAGTTTATTACATACCTATACTAAATGGGTTGGTAAAACGGTGTATGCCAGCAAAAATGTCTTCGTGGCCCTATCAAACTTTTTTTTTATTTTTTTTTTATTTATTAGATTTATTTATTTATTTATTTTATTTTTTAATAAAGTTATAATATGCTCATAAAATAACTTATAATTACATTAATATATTATATTCTTACAGTAAACAATCATTCTTCAACGATCTTGCGTTCATTCTATCAGTCATCCACTAGCTCATACAGGGTGTCACAACAACTACCTACTATCCACATTATTTTCCAAGAGATATTTTATGCACCTCCCACGAAAAATCGGCATGCTCGGCGCACATCTCACATGGGGCGGCAATTCGTTAAACAGTCTGAATCCCTTATAAAACAGGCTGCTCTCCGTACTCGCACGCTTCGGCACCGCAATACGAAACATGTCTCGACCCCTCGTGGGATATTCATGTATTTCAAAATTATATTTAACATTTTTCAATAGGTATCGTGGCACCATTTTATTTTTAATCTTAAACACTAAACACAACACATTTAAATACAGCATTTTATCAACACTCAAATACTTCAATTTATCCATCATATCTTTTACTCTAGCATATCTACTGCATCCAAGCACCGCTCTCATTCCCTTATTTTGAGCCACTTGAAGTTTATTTAACTCTGTTTTATTTGAAAAAAAACAACACTGATGAACAGTAATTAAAATGCGGCAACACAATTGCACCAAAAATCAATTTTCGTGAACTAACACTTAGCTTTTTCTTAATTCTATTTAAAAAGCCAATTTTCTTATTCACTTTTTTTAAAACAAAGTCCATATTTGATTTAAAATTTAACTTACTGTCTAAAACAACACCCAAATATTTCATATTTTCTACAACATCTATCAATTCATTATCTATTTGCAAAGTATTTCCAATGTTCCTATTCTTTCCTAAAATCATGTATTTGGTTTTTTTCACGTTTAGTTTTAATTTGTTACAGTTCAACCAGCTCGCCAGCAAATTCAAATCAGCCTGCATTTTACAAAATCCTTCATTTATATCCTTACATTCTATGAATATAAGCGTGTCATCAGCAAATAGCTTTATCTTACAATGTGCAACACAATCGACAATATCATTCATGTAAAGGATAAAAAGAATCGGTCCCAAAACTGATCCCTGAGGAACACCTCTCTTAACTATAATTTCTTCCGAAGTATAATCACCAAATATCGTGGTTTGTTTTCTATCTGTTAAGTAATCAGTCATCCATTTCCGCTCAATATCTGAAATGCCCAAAATCTCCATCTTTTTAATCAACCTGCATCTGTCAATAGTCTCGAAGGCCCTCTTGAGGTCCAAGAACACTGCGAGAACCGTTCCACCAGCATCAATGGACTCCTTCCATTCATTGATAATAAAACTAATCGCAGTTTCACATGAAAAATTTGACCGAAAACCCGATTGCTGAGGCACTAATATGTCTTCCCTCTCTATATATTCCATAAGTTTATCCTTTACCACTCTCTCAATGACTTGTTCATATTTGGGTAGGCAGTTTATGGGTCTAAAATCCTCAAATGATTTAGGCTGCGACACTTTTGGAATCGGAGTTACCCGAGATGTCTTCCAACTACTCGGGAATACACCACTAGCCAAAGATTGGTTTATAATCTTCACCAACCACCCACCAGTTACTTCAAGCGAATCCCTAATAACATCAACCGTGATTCCGTCTTTAGAAGACTTAGATTTTATCTCTTTCAAGTAGTTTTTTTTCAATTCTTCTACATTATTTATCGGTTTAAACTTAAATTTTCTGTTGCTGAAATGTTTATAGTCTAATTTACATTCTGCTTTATTACATGCAGTTATACCCCTGTCAATATCTTCTATGCTTGCGATAAAATTTATATTAAATTTATTGGCAATTTGATTGCCATCCTCCTCTATACCATCAGGAAATTCAACTATTGCTGGAGTACTTGCATGCTTACTTTTTATTATACCTTTAATATTTTGCCACAGCTTTTTAGGATCACTCTTGCTCTTCTCAATTTTATTTTCTATATATTTTCGTTTTTGGATATGTATTTCCTTAATATATTTGTTTCTTACCTGTTTATACTTTTTATTCAGACCCGTTTCACCGGTCAATTTATATGCTTTATAGAGTGAGTCTCTTTCTTTACGTATTTCATTCAATTCTTTCGTATACCATTCACACGTGTTTTTAAATTTTAAAACTTTCAGTGGCATTATCTTATTAACAGTCTCAGACATATTATCAACGAAAGAGATCAAAAACTAATTATTACAAAGTTAAGATACAATAATAAAGTCGCGCCAAATCCATACAAATGGATTTGTCGGCGCGTTCTTCTACAGAAATAAAAACAATAATAAGAAATAGTAACTTAAAACCTAACCAACAGCAGCAAACATAATATTATTCATAATTGGGTTCCTATAGGTATTCCTAGGTAATATATAAGTAGGTATTTGAAAAAAAAAATACAAGGTGGAAGGAAAATTTCATGACTGTTGATAGTTTCGGCCGAGGGTGCTTGGCAGTTCATTTTCATGCTACACAATTACATGCTTGCCATGGTTCGGCAAGCCACCACAAGCTCAAAGCCTTCACAAACGCTTGGACGCCATTTACACGTTGGCGTGCGCGTCGGTATTTTCATACATTTGCCGCGAATTTCTGTGATCTGTGTAAAAACCGACACTTGTTGCAAGCGTTGGCAAGCTCACGCAAGGCAAGGCAAACACCCCGTTTACACGTTGGTGTTTGTGGTAGTTTGCCAAACCATGGCAAGCGTGTAAATGCAGCATCACAGACATAAAAATAATCAGTCTTTGTCCATCTGAGAAAGGGTGTGGTCGCCCCCGAAAACTATTTTATGGTGTTAAATAAATATTATTATGTAGTAGGTACCTATCATAAACTGAAGACTCTTTTATTTTTGCATCTGTGAAGATTGCACGAGCTTGTTCTTATTGTTACTTCAGATGGGTGAATGGAGGTTAATGTCATTTTGATGGTTCTGGCGATGCGATGTGATTGGGAAGTTAGAAAAAAGAAGTTTTTTTTTTTACCAATTTTCAAAGATGTGATTTTTATTCATAAACAGAAAGTTCAAGTATTTTTTATTTTCATTTTTGAAAAAAAAACCACATGGAGTCAAATAACATAAAATATCAATCAATCAATACTCGTGTTAAGATTTCACTTTTACGTTCTCCCACACTAAGTCCTAATCCCTAAACTCTGTATCGACGGAACGGAAAACGGTGACAGAGTCATTGTCGTCTTCGGGAACCTGATGGGTGAAAGAACAGAGCTCTCCTCGTCCGACATCATTCAGCATAGTAAAGACAAATACCAGCCTACAAAAAATACACTATTTACTTTGTATTTATATGTATTTATTTATCTGTTTACGCAACACAATTTACTTTAACATTTCAGACCGTTATGTATAAACCAATCAAAATAAAAAATAGCCAAATTATTGATGAGTTTAATTTTTTTACCCTTTAATTTAAATAATCTATTAGATTGTCAGAGTACAATCTATATAATATTTGTCTTGAACACTAACTCACTGACTGACTGCCTGACTGACTGATGTCATTAACGCCGCTAGATGGCGCGCCACTCGCAACTAAACACAAATAATAATATTGTTCTTCTAATACAATATGGCTGACAGCAGTGACAACTGACAGTAACATAATGATAATATTATTATGCCTGGTGGCTGAGCACTTTTTTTAAAGGTCTTGACGTAGAGAAAAACAATTTTTTGGGTTATTAAAAACTCACATGCGAAGTCAGCCATAAGAAAGCAAAGTGTACCAAATTAGGAAACTTTTACGCACAGCGGGACTTCATAGTGAAGAAAAGCCTTACTAATGCCATGAGTGCAATAAAAAGTTTGCGGTTTCAAGTAATTTAAAGAATGACATGCGAACTCATAGTGGAGAAAATCCATACGAATGCAATAATTGCAATAAAAAGTTCAATCAATCAAATAATTTAAACAACCAATGACATGCTAAAAGCTATTTGAATGGTAAGTTTGCAATAAAAAGTTTAATTTCATTTTTAAGTTTGCATAAATAGTTCAATCAACCGTGTGCTGTAAAGTATCACTTGCGAATTCGGCCAAAAAATTGACAAATCAGGAAACTTTTACGCACAGCCGGACTTCGGTTTACTAATGCAATGTGTGCAATAAAAAGTTTGTGAACTCATAGCGGAGAAAAGCCATACAAATGCAACCATTGCGATAAAAAGTTTAATCAATCAAATGATAAAATCATGATAAAAGCCATTTAAATGCATATTTTGTTAGAAAAAGTTCAAAATTTGTTTAAAGTCTGACATATGAATTCGGCCAAAAGAAAGCATAGTTTGTATGAAAAAGTTTACCAAATCAGATCTTTAAATCACATACGCGATTTCATTGCCAAGAAAACTCTTACTAATACAATGTGTGTAATAAAAAGTTTTTTTTTTTTGCATTTTTATAAATAGTTATAGTATCATGAATAGTTAAAATCTATCATCGAGTGCTTTACAGTCACACAAATGAATTCGGCCATAAGAAAACAAAGTTTCCATGAAAAAGTTTACCAAATCACGAATCTTTAATCCACACACACGAGATCATACCGGAGAAAAACCATACGAATGCCATGTTTTCAATAAAAAGTTTACACACCTAGAGTAATTTTTTAAAGATTTTCATGTGAATTCATAACGTTGAAAAGCCATACATATGTAAAGTTTGTTATAAAAAGTTCACGTTGTTTTTTGAGTTTTCATGAAGAATTCAATTAATCAAGTGTTTTGAAGTCTCATATAAGAATTCGGCAATACGAATGCAAAGTTTAGGTACATGAAAAAGTTTAATCAATCAAATTGGTAAATACCCACATGCCAAAAGCTATTTGAATATATAGTTTGTAATTAAAAGTTTAAGTTGTAGGTATTTGAGTTTTCATAAAGAGTTGAATCAACCAAGTATTTTGAAGTCTCACATGTGAATGCTCACAGCTATGCTATGAGAAAGTAAAGTTTGCATAAAAAAGGCTATAGGTGGGCGCCACGGGCGCCTTTAAAAAACTAGTATATTATATCAGCGATAAATACAAATACCATAACGATGAATGGCATATTTTTATATATAATTTGGGTGGTCAAGTTCGTAGGAAATCCCGAAATTCCAAATCATAGGAATCTTCGACATGTTCAACATGACGGAAATCCCCATTAGGGATTGCAATCTGGAAAAACGGATCCGGTATTCGGATCCGGCACCAAAATGCTCATATCGGATCCGGCAAAAATTAACGGATCCGGAGATTGGATCCGGTTAATCATATTAACGGATTTTTCGACATACTCAACACGGACCGGAATCGAATCCGTATCCCTAGCAATTCCACAGGGTCATTGTAGGTACTCATAAAGATACGAAGATAAGAGGAGGCAAATGTGTCACACTGAGCGCAGTGTAAGGCTGCTTTTATTTGCCTCCCTATGCCCAAGGTGGGGTTAGGTAGTGTTGACTGATCGTATTGATAGTATTGACATCTCTTAGAAAAATGGTGAGAGCATTAAGCAATAAAATTAGGCAACAAAAAATATTAATATATTTAAAAGCAAAACTATTGTTGATTATTGTCTGGTATGCCTACATTAGATACTAATCTAAACTACCGATACCGAACTATCGGTAGTCTGTCATAATGTGGGTGCAGTTATATTCAAGTATAAAACTGAAATAATTTCTCAAACACTTAATCTCGATAAGGAGTGTCTCTGATTATTTCCGGTTATAGGTATTACTTCTAGGACGTGGATGACCGACTGCACATCCATCTCTTTAGGGCTCGTCCAATGGTCTGTTGGTTAATGTGATTTCATCCGCTTATAATTACCAGAATCACCGGATCCGTTCTGTTCACGTGGTCATTCCAGTATTGCATTCTATTGCTACCCCATTGCCTGGCGTTTCCGATATCGCAGAAGCTTCGAATCCGGAGTTTCTAACTCTGCCTCGAGTGCCCGTAAGGGTCTATGGTGAGAGAAGAGTAAATAAATAAAAAATAAATAAATGTTACCAATTATAGAAAAAAACTCAAAGATATCTGAATATTCTCAAATATTTTGTTGTCCGCAACGTAACAATACGATAGTATTATCATATTATGTACTATATTTTTAAATAAAGTGTATTTTTCCATTTTGCGTGTATTTTTTATACTATTCATCAAAGAATATAAATAAAATACATACTGATATAAGGAAAGTGTACCTACTTGTATAAATCTGTATTTTATAACATTTTTTCACAAAGCAATACTGCATTCAAAATAAGCCAATCGTGGAACTCATTTCATGCTAAGTGATCAAAATCTAAAAATCATAAATATATCGTTATTGAGATTGCAACTGAATCGAAATTGCGATGTAAATACAGAATAGCCCCCCGGACTTTGGACAGGGAGTTCGCCGGACCTGTCCTCGAGAATATCTCACACAGATCCCCAGCTAGAGGACGAAAGGTTGTGCAATGTGCATGCACCTGCCATATCCAATAGCCCTATAAATTACATTTAAATTGTTTGAACGCCGGCAGTGAAAACCAAATAAGCCTTTAATTCTTCCTTTTAATGTTTGGATTAAAAAAAAATATCGTTCCCAATCTTAATGAAACTTCTGAAATATAATAATGTGTAGATGTCGGTTTCATAATTAGCAAGGGTTGCCGCAATCCTCCAGCACTCGGGGTGCGAGTTGTGAGTTCATCGCTTATTGTTCCGTTCGTATAAAAGGGGTGAGAGCAGGCTAGGGCTCGCCATTAGTTGAGGAGGCAGGCGGTGGGTGTGCACAGACGTCATAAATAAGAAGTGCTGCTAAAAATAGAATGTAGGATTCTATTTTAGGAACAGCTATGGCGTCGTTAGTTAGCGTTTGTAGCCTGTATGGGGTAATGGCTCAGCATTATACTCAATTTTGGTTCAGAATGGTTTCGCCCATTTTGTAGCGATTTGATCTCATTTTTTAAATTATAAAAAATACACCATTTATTTAGTTGGTGTAAGTATATAAATAATAATATCATATAAGTCTGAAATGTCGGACGACAGGCTTTAAAAAGTGAAAAATACAAATATTTACAAATTTACATTTCTTTTCGTAGCAACAGTATTATGAAGGACCTTTAATTAAGTATCAGATAAATATCGTCGAAATCGACGATATAACCTATGATTGTTATTATTTTCATAGCAAAAAAAAATCGACGAAAAATAGGTAGATTTATGAAAAATATCCTGTAGCTGGATTGGATTTGTCATATGTATGAAAACTATTTCAGGTTAGAGTGCTTTAGCGAAAATATCGATTTACGGCTAAAGTCTGAAGATGTTGGGAATCTGCGTTGACTTGTTCCAGGATATTAAAGGTTTTATTCCTTCAGTAGGTAAGTTGGTACTAAAGTTTTCTTCTTCTTTTAGTGATGACGGAAAAACTACTGAAGACTGAGTTTTCGATAAGTAAGTATACACGTTATAATTTTCAATTGTTTACAAGAGCTTTGTATATTTTTTTAGTAACGGCTTACTGTCAGAAAACTATACGGAATGATAGATTTCAATATCATAAAATTCTCACAATTCACAATGAATAATTTACAGAACATACACATTGAAACAATCTTTTGAAACCATTTCTAGCTTTCTGTATTATTTTGAGTCTAATCTTTCTGTATTACGATAACTTTTTTCTACCTATTTTCACAAATTTCAGATACAACTATACCTACCTACATTACGAAATCCCTGTTATAATCAGCAAGGGAAGTTGAACTCGTGAACTTTACGAAAGCTGTCGATTTACCAACCAGTTAATATGAATTGAGAAAGAACATAATTTTCCTACTATTTGAGCGTTTTTGTCCACTAAAAACACATCTGCGTTGAAAATTATGTACGTGAGGGGTTGTTACTTGTTGGGACAACGCAACGCTTACCAAATTCCCAACCGCTTTGGTCCGTGGTTGAATATTAGCCACAAAAGTTCGTAGCTTGATCGCTAATATAATATGTCCCATGGTTTAGAGACCAATATCGAGGTGCGGATAGGTAGGTACCTACTTGAGATCAAATTACGTAGAATCTATTCAATCAAAGAAGTACGTACTATTTATTACTACAAAATTCAACAAGACTCTCCTTCCTCTTAAAACGACTCTCTTTCTCTTAACACGCGTTTAAAGAAAGTTTCAAAATGATTCTGTTATAATTCTATGCATTATTTATTGTTTATATTGATTATCTGTAAGTATATTTTACTAAGTAGGTATCTTTGAAATGTTTGAACAAAAATAACAAATTTTCGCGTTGCGTCGAATTACAAGCTGAAGTTGGAAAACAGGATCGTATAAGTAAGGCTTCTTATATACAAAGCTTAACCTGCTCCTTAAGGAGATATACCTAACATAACGTTAGAAGGTTTTTCATATAATCAGTTTCATATATACCTAATTCTAAATGTCAAGGACGAATCGAGTTTCAGATTTCTAAAGTAAACTCATGTTCCCACGCTTGAAGGAATCTCCCAAGTACGCTTTTGTTACTAAGTATTTTGATAGTCTGCTCACTTACGAAATCAATCATGAATAAAGTTAATAATGTAATCGTGTGCTTCAGAACTTGTTAAGATGAAAGAGCAATGTGTTTAGTTTGGTGGCTGACGTTAGATATTATTATAAAATATTTCGAATTTATTCACGCAACTATAATATTACCTACCTACTTATTTAAGATATAATAACCTTTAAGTTAATATACCTAATAACTTGTTATTTGTTTAATTTTCAATATTTTACCACATTTATAGTATAATCATAGTACACTATTTGTCTTTTTGTCAATCATCTTTTTGTTCAAGTCGAAAAATATAAAACTGGACGGTGAAGACAGGTAACAATGTTCTTACGTGAAACCGTTGGGAAAATGAAATCTTCTACTATTTCTTCTATCACACTTGATGGTGAGCACGCGAAAGATTTCAAAGAACATCCAAACGATTACAATCAGCTTTTCTCCAGACCTAGAATGTTTGAGTATTTCCAGGTAATTTGCCATATCGACGGCTTAATCCGCAGAAACGATAACTCCATAAAACCAAATTGTGCAGGAGGAACATAAAACCTTTTTATTAGTTTATCAATATACCTACATTGATTTTTATAGTTTACTTTTCATACTTTTGTATTTAAAATCATTATTAAACACAACAATTAGCACTAAATAAAGTATTTTTCAAAATATATTCAATAAAAGGAGTTATCACTTTTGCAAATCACATTTTTATAAAATTTTTGTGGAGTTATCATTTTTGCAACATTAAGTTTATGTTCGGGGAAGAAAACAAAATTTACTTGTTGTGTATAAAAACAAATGAGTATAGACATTAAAAAGAAAGATTATAGGTAGAAATAGATAAAATATCCATTGTGATAAGTACGTGTAAGATTGTAGGTATTTACAATAGAACTACAGGTAAACCAATTTCGGAAACATTAGGTTGGAGTAATTTCTTACTTTTGCCATTAGGTAAATATGTATAACTTGGCCACGGTATTGAAATTTGCGCTCTTATAGTAGCAGATGTTGGTGTAAAGTGACCATACTGATTTTTCTTTCGAAAAACTCTAGAACTAATTGAAAATACGATAAATCCTTGGTAGTAGATACAAAATTTATTCTTTATTTAATATTATTGCTATACGAAGATTTTTTTCCCGAATAAGGTAGTCAAGTTCTTCCTACATACATTCATTCACTATACGTCGACAACTGGGGAGGGTATTCAGCGAGTTTTGAAAGTTTGGATGAGGAAAACTGGGGAGGGTATTCAGCGAGTTTTGAAAGTTTGGATGAGGAAAGGGAATAGGTAGCGTTAAGGACTCATTACGGTATGAAGTAGCGGTATAAAAGTAACACTAAATTTACTTTTATGGCAGTTTTTCCACCCACAGAGGTCACAATGAGAAAGACCCTCTTATACCATGTTCTGTTCCTTCGAGGCAGAGGTGAGGGCGTTGGATTTTGTATGGTAGGAAATAATATAAATGGCTCAAGATCGAGTCAATCGAGAGCTTTTGCTGCCTCCCTATGCCCCCGAGTGGGTTTCAAAGGTTTCATTAATGAATACAATCTTACTATAATACTTTAGGTTTAGATACTGCATGTATGAAATTCATTTAAAGCCACAATTCTAGATAATTATCAAAAAATGTATCGAAAGTATTAATGACTCACTTATTATAAGAAACAACCAATATAAGTGGAATAATTATGATTATTTAAAAAAAAAATATTATGTATGTATGTGTATATGTTATGAAAAGTATTAAAAAATGTATTTATATCCATGTGTTAATATTTTGTTGATTTTAAAATTTAATGACAAGAGTGCTCGGAGAAGAATTCCCTCCCGAAGCATGAGTTTTAACAAATTTTCGGGAGGTAACTTTTATGGTCATCATAATGATAATCTGTTAAACGTTTTTGTTTGTATTTAAATTCTGAAACCAATTTTTCACTACACAAACTCCATTTTACTCACGAGCTTTGACAGAATCATATTGTACGTCAATTGTCACCATACAAATGGTGGGAATCCAATGGAGTTATCATTATTTCCAAATTTTCACTTGTTTGAAAGGAGTTATCTTGTTTTTGTGTGGAGTATTGTGGCAGTTTAAGATGAGATATGGGAGTTATTGTTTGATATAATGATGCGTTATAAGTATTAGAACGTGTCGGCGCAAAAAAGTCGATTTGTCAAAAAAGTGGAGTTATTTCGTTTGCGGATTAAGCCGTCGATATATAAGTTCACCCTTTTTTTACTTTTAATAAAGAACGCACACGATGCTCATGACATTTATAAGTTGTAAACGAGAAAATATGTTAATACGCCCATCTATACTGTGTGGGTAAGGTTATAATAAATGCTGTGATGTTTTAGATATGTAGGTATAACGTATCTTTCCCTCTAGATTTTCTCGATTTTACTTATAATCAAACTAAATAAAATAACATTATAATGCAAATCCCTACGGAATCTTCCCCCGAAGTGGAACAACCCGAAGTGAGAAAGTATAACAGTGCAATTATTACGTACCTACAATACTCGTACGTTTTTAACACTAACAAGAAAATGATGAATCTTTTAGTAGAATTTTATGATCGCGTTTTTGAAAATTCGTAGCGTAGCGAAAACGGAGGCTTGACTCGAAACATTTAATACATAAATTATTGTTTATTAGGGATGTGTAAATAGTTTTAACAGATCATGGATATCCTGCTGGTCCGAAATACTTTCAGAGCTGTCTGTCTGTTTTCTATACTTAACGTACTTACATCTGTTGTAATATCTTGAGTGGGTGTACAGGCCCAGATTCAAGGTTTTCTTACTTATTTACAGGGCTGTACAGTATTAGCTATCACTCGAGGCGTGTTTACTAAAAATATAATATGCCAAGGAATTGTTTTGAACCATATTGAAAAATAAGTAAGTACCTATGTTCTTTTTAATAATCATATAGGATCAAATCAAACGGGGTTGTGATGGCGAGGGGTTCAACTTTAAACAAAATGCAAACTCAGAGAATATTAATAACTACGGGTGCCGGTGTAAATACTATGAAGGGCAGTAATTTAAAATCTGGTTGAAATCAACTCCTCGAGACTGGAAGGAAATAAAGTGCCTTGGCAAGGTGTAGGGAGTTGATGAGCTTCTTGGCTAACAAAAGATAGACATCAGTGGACGCTGGATTCATTAAAAGTAAGGCACAGGACCGATAGGAGTTCTTTTTGAGGGTCCTCAGGTGGAAAAAGAAGAAAAATACCGTTTAAAATTTTCGCTTATCTTCACGTTTGTTGTGTTAAATTTTTTAAGACACCATACGTACGCCTTTGCATTTTTCGAGATGTGGTGTTGAAGGCGTATGCTCCGAATATCTTGCACTGCGAGGAGGACTTATTGAAAGAGAGGAATATTGACTCTCGATCATCAAGACTCTCGGCTCTCTGTGTCGGACAGGTTTCCGATTCTTCGGGCACATCGCTAGGCGGGGCTCCAACAGCCTTGAAAAACTGATAATGGTAGGCAAAGTATAAAGCAAGGGAGGAGAGGTCATGATCACCAACACCAACACCAAGAGAAAAGAGGTGAACATCCAGAGCATTGTTCACCTTTTTTTTTATTTCAAACTACTTTAATTCATCTACTATTAGGTAAATGCATTTTAACACTAGAAAGTTAAATAGCTCGAAAACCACTGGCATTTTACCCCTGGTTAACGGGAACAATTGTTGCAAATTTCTAGTATAACCTTGAAAGGTCAAGGAATGTATCGAATTACCAGTCACCCTATATTCGATCATCGATCTATCGATGATCTATGTTAGGTAGTGTGATGTACACTCACTACTCAAGACTCTGTCCGGACTCCGGAGTCCGGAGCGTCCTATTGGATAGATTGGCCGGCGGAAGTGTAACTTACTTACTTTCCGAATCCGGATCGTCAGACCAAGAATCTCCAGTGGTTGGCCACATGTATGGCCCTGTCATTGGCATCAGTAAGGTCCTCCTGTGTACACCCCTCTCCAACATTCGGGCACTCCAGAAGTGTAACGAAGACGACTGTCTGATTGTTTTAGTGTACAATGATAATTTGATGCTATTTGTATTACTTTAAATCAATTCGGGAAAAAAAACTGAAAAGGTATGGGGGGGCTACGCCCCTCTACTTTTTGTGCTGGAAAATAATATAATATGTTATATCAGCCCATCGATGTTATACATAGAACAATTTCTTATCTGTATGATTGTACCGGACGGCAGGAGACCCAATGAAATAAATTTAAGATTGTATTAAAAAATTAAACATTGTTAATATGTAAATCTGTAAGTCGATTATGTAAGCGCAACTCTCGGCCAACAGAAATAAAGGAGGCTTTTCTCCCGTTTAAACGGACCGAGGGTTGCGCCCGGTAACATTCCTGTGTACTAATAATAAAAATTGCATTCATATTGTTTGGGCCACCCCTGCACCCGGGAGCTCTCGACAACCCTACCGCTCCGTGTCCAACAAAGAAATGACTCCAGCGCCGCGCGGCGCTCGGACAAAACTCCTTAAACGTGGGACCCCCACCCTGCTATTTGGGGGAGGAGTTGAGGCCTCGCGGAGTTGGACGCGGGGCGGAGGGCCTGAGCCTCCCGAAAATAGTTCGCCTCGATGTATATTGATCTCCTGATCAAAATGATACCAAATACATCGAGGCGGGCTATCGGGGTTGGAATTTAATTGCCCTTTCGCGGATTTATCCGAAAATCGCGGAAGCTAAAACTTCAAGCGAGCGTGATCTGGTAAGCATGCCCCGATGGGAAATCGCGAGGCAATCCCAACCATATATTACACATGGGGGTATGCTCCAGATCCGCGACGATAATCCGCGGAAGGGCCGAAATTCAATTAATTCATAAGCCCGGGTGCCCCCACCACGCGGCTCTGGTTTTTCCCATTTACCGTTATGTTGACTATATAAGCGGGTGCGCCCAGTACTGAATTATATCACTTCTACGTTTACACTTGGTGTTTTACTTGCTCTCCTGACTGCTCTCTCTACTGGATCCCTCTACTGCTTGCTGACTCTACCTTGGACTTCTCACTGGACTGGACCCTCTTCTTCGACTTAGGATTTTCTCGAACGTGCGGCAGACCCGAATTAAAGTACGGTCTCTCGTATCTATTAGGAAAATCTTGGGTGAAACCACCGGACCGAGTCTCCTTCGAACGAGCGCAACGCCCGAAATAAAGTACGGCCTGCAACGTTATTAGAAGCTATCTCCGCTACCGACCTGTTGAGACATTGAGGTTACTTGTTAGTGTGTTGGTCTCTTTGAGCCTGCGTCTGCAGTCCATTGTGCCGTACTTGTACGGTACAAACTGGTCCTTCGGAGCCGGGATCAACCACTAACATGCCAATGTCTCTGAGGTCGGAAGCCGCCGCCGGGCGCAGCGCGGATAACGCGGATGCCGAGAGCAACCACGACTCCGACAGCTCGTCGGCGTCGACAACCAGGACGAGATCAGATGACACCGTTCATCTAATGCTGCGGCAGATGAACGAGTTACGGAAGGCGCTGGCAGCCAGCCAAGCAGAGCTAGCAGCCTTCCGTGCAGCGCAAAGCGGCCAGGCACCGGCGAGTGCCCCCGCCTGCGATAGTGTAAACCACGCAACAGCACCCGCGAGTGCTGCCGTGAACAGTGACAGTGTGAACCACGTAACAGCGCCCGCGAGCGCTGCCGTGAACAGTGTTGGCCAAGGCGTGCCCGCAAGCACGCCCGCCTGGAACAATGAAAATGTGAACCGCGGACCGGCGCCGACCGGCGCCGGCGAACAAATAACCCGCGTACCGGTGCCCGCTAGCACCGCAGTGTATAGTGAAGCCCGCGGCCCCCTGCCTGGGGGCCCCGCCGCTTTGAACAATTACAGTGACACGGCGCCCGCGCGCGCTTTATATAACGTGCAAGGCCCTTCTGGGTCCAACGGACAAAGTGACTCTTGGCCGCCCGCTCAAGTTCGCGTAAGTGCAGTGCAAGACTGGGTGGAGGCGCGGGATCGCCGACTCCCCTACGAAGAACGCCACGCATATGGCGACCGCGACCGTGATCGCGTGTGGCGGGATAATGTGTTGGCCCGCCAGACGGGCGTCAGAGACTTACCGTCCTTTGACGGAAACCCTGCTGACTGGCAGGGTTTTAAATTAATCTTCGAGGAGACAACGAAAACGTTCGGGTGGACGGACGCGGAGAACCGCGCCCGTCTCAACCACGCGTTGCGTGGTGAAGCCCGCCGTGTCGTCGGCCCGACCCTGTATTGGTCGGGCACCGGGGCCTCTAACCGGGTAATGGAGGCTCTGGATGAGCACTACGGCGGTAGTAATACCGCCGAGGCAATAGTAAAGGACCTTCTGTCCAAGTGCCGGGCACGCTCCAACTCAGTGTCGCTAGAGGAAGTCCACGAGTTTTGTCTTCTGGTGGACAACGCAGTTTCCACCCTGGCGCCGGTGAAGAATGGAATACTACTCAGCGACCAGAAGCTCCTGGGCCAGTTCCTGACCAAGATGCCTGCCTGGGAGTGTGTGCGTTGGGCTGACGCATATGGAGGGCGCCGGGGTGAACGCTCCTTGCTGGAGCTCAGCGAGTTTTACCACGGCTGGAGGGAGACCTTGAAAACGGCGGGCTTTGTAAGGGAGCAGAAGCTCCCCAAGCCAAAAGCCCGCCCAGTGATGGCCGCCTTTGCTGAGACCAGCGAGTGCGTCGATGAGGAGGGGTCGCTGGCCCCCCGCCATGCTGTACCGACTGTACGCGCCGAGTCTAGGCGGCCAAAGTGTGTCTGGTGCAGTGCCTCCTCGCACAAAACACAAAAGTGCAGGGGGTACCTGGCGAAGACAGTCACCGACCGATGGGGCGCAGTACGCGCCAAGAAGCTTTGCTTTGCCTGCCTGGCAAGCACCCACACCAGCCCGCAGTGCAAATCAAGATGCCCGGTGGAGGGATGCGGGAAGTCGCATCATCCTACGCTGCACAACGACTCCACCTCTGCGGCCCCAAGTGCAGAGGTGGTGACAAACACCTGGAGGGCCGAGTTACCGGTCCTCCTCAAGGTGCTTCCGGTGAAGGTGAGTGGACCCCGCGGAGAGCGCGACATATACGCTCTCCTAGACGAGGGGTCCACAGTGACGTTGCTAGACGAAGAGGTAGCCAGGGAAATTGGGGCGAAGGGCCGCAGCTCCCCGCTGCGGTTAAGCGGCGTCCAATCCATGACGACACCAGAGGCGGCATCCATGAGGGTCAAAGCAAGGGTGCGCGGCGACGGCGCAACCTACACCGTGCACGCGAACACAGTGCACGGGATTGGCCTGCCTGCGCAGATCGTCGCCGCGTCCCGTGAACAGTTGAGGAGCCCAGGGAGTCCGGTGATGCCGCTGATGCTGATAGGGCAGGACAATGCCCACCTGATCGTTTCCCGCGAGCTGCGGGAGACGGCGGGAGACCCCACCATCCTCTCCAGGACGGCCCTGGGATGGACAGCGCACGGCGGCGCCTGTGAAGCGCCTCGACTTGCCATAGCGCTGTGCACGCGTCGGGACGCAGATCTCGACGCACTGGTGCGTGGACACTTTGCAGTGGACTCGCTTGGTGTAACGGCAGCCCACCGCATTACGGCCGCCGAAGAGCGTGCCGTACGACTGATGAAGACGACCTCCCGGCCCACTGAAGACGGCCGGTGGGAGACGGGCCTTCTATGGGAACGGGACGACAGCTGGCTCCCCGACAATAGGGAGGCCGCCATCAAGAGGCTGTCTTCCCTGGAGAGGAAGTTAGCCCGCGACCCGCAGCTGGAGGCTGCCTACCGGGCCAAGATGAACTACTACTTCGAGAATGGCTTCGCCAGACGCATCCAGCCGGGCGAGTACAAGATGGCGGCGGGGCGCAGATGGTTCCTGCCACACTTCGCTGTGCAAAACAAGCCCGGCAAGATAAGAATCGTCTTCGACGCGGCCGCCGAATACAGAGGAGCCTCCCTCAACAAGAGGCTCCTCACAGGTCCCGATCTACTCTCCTCCCTGGTCGGCAACATCCTGAGATTCAGGGAGGGGAAAATCGGGATCGCCGCCGACATCAAAGACATGTTCCTGCGGATAAGGATGAAGAAAGAAGACACGATGTCCCAGCTCTTCCTCTGGAGGGACAGCCCAGAGGAGCCTCCCCAGACGTTCGTGTTTACAAGTGTCCTGTTCGGAGCGAGGTGCTCCCCCGCCAGCGCGCAATTCGTCAGGGACGAGGTTGCCGAGAGTCAACGGGGGGAGCACCCTGAAGCTGCAGATGCCATCCAATCCAGGTTCTACATGGACGATTACTTGGACGCGGCGCACTCGAGGCAAGAGGCGTCGCGAAGAGTAAAAGAGGTACGGCAAGCACTAGCCGCCGGGGGGTTCTGCCTGGTCAATTGGGCATCGAACGACCCGGCCGTGCTTAACGCCGTACCTGGTGAGGAAAGGGCGAAGTCCCTTATTGACATCGGGGGTCCTGACCCAGCCCAGGAACGGATCCTGGGCGTGAAATGGGACCCCGCCGGCGACACATTTGTCTGCGAGTGGAGCCAGCCACAAGACACAGCCTGGCCCACCAAGAGAAGCCTGCTGGCTTCGGTCATGAGAGTCTTCGACCCTCTCGGATTCATCGCCTGCCTAACAATAAGGGCGAAAATCCTTCTCCAAGAGGTTTGGAGAGCAAAAACTGACTGGGATGAGAACCTGACGGAAGAACACGAGGCGCGTTGGCGAGACTGGCTCACAGCAGTGGAGGCGGCCCGCACCAGAATCCCAAGATGCTGCCGCCACGACCCCAAGGCGGAAGCCAGCCTCCACCTCTTCGCTGACGCTTCGGAGCAGGCATGCTGCGCAGTGGCGTACCTGGTGGAGAAGCCCACGGACGGTGGGCCAGCACGAGTTTCCTTCCTGGGGGCGAAAACCAAAGTCGCCCCCCTCAGACCCATATCAATCCCGAGGCTGGAGCTGCAAGCTGCCCTGATGGCAGCCAGATTCGCCGCTTCCATCCGCAAGGAGATGAGCCTGGCCATTACCCGAACTTGGTATTGGTCGGATTCGACCACAGTCCTTCACTGGATAAGGTCGGACCCCCGGACCCACACGGCCTTTGTGGCCAATCGTCTGGGGGAGATCGACGAAATAACCTGCCTCCAAGACTGGAGGTGGGTACCAACGAAGCTGAATCCAGCAGATGCCGGGACCCGAGACGTGGATGTTCCGGACACAACCGAGGCCGGCCTGTGGTTCCAGGGCCCGGCCTTCATCCGAGAAGAGGAGGACTCCTGGCCTGCGGACAAGACGGCGCCCCCAGCTGAAGAGGATGGCGCCAAGCAATTCGTCGGGGAGCTCAGGAGAGCTCCCCCAGCCCTCCTGGATGCGGCCAAATATTCCAGTTGGCCGCGGCTGCTGAGAACCACAGCATGGGTGCTGCGGTTCGTGAAGAGATGCCGCGGCCAGACCAGCCAGGGGCCGTTGACCGCCCTGGAGCTCCGAGCAGCCGAGCTCCACTGGACCAAGGTGGAGCAGGGGCGGGCGTTCGCCAAAGAAATAGCGGCGCTCGCCCGTTCAGAAGCAGTGGAGCCCTCCAGCCGCATCGCAGCCCTGAACCCATTTTTGGACAGCAGCGGGCTCCTCCGGATGAGGAGCCGAGTCCAGGGACACCAGATGGAAGAAGGCCTGAAGACGCCCGTCATCCTGGATGGCGACGGGCCGTACACGATGTTATGATCGATTGATGCGTTCAAAATCTGTTCTGAGAAATCATGAAAGTAGGGGAGGTGGGTAGATCCCATTGTGGGTTCCGAGCGATAAGAAAACAATAACACGGCGACAGTTTGTCCCTAACATAGGCTTTTGTTTAATTCACAATATTCTAGGTAAACGGGTTTTTTTGGATGCTTCGAAACACCGTAGATAAGGGTAGCTCTTGAGTGCATGTTATTGTTTTGCAGAATGAAAAAACCCTTGTAATAATAAAATATAGAATATAATAAGGGGTTGGTATGGCAAATATAATTGTTTAGATGGCATTGTATTTTGATTATCAAATTATGTACCTATGTAGTTGTAACTGTAAATTAACAGAAGTAGGTATGTTGTTGTTCTATAATAGACTATGGTTTAAACAAGACTTAAATACTGAATAAATAATGTGTAGAGATTATAATGTTGTTTTGAAATGATAAATTATAACACATATGCTTAAGGAGTAATATAAGATATTAGAAGACTATTAGATTAATTATTGATTAAGGCACGTTAGTTTAATTACTGATAAGCATCTTAATTAAGAAGGAATATACCTATGTGTAGGTTAAGAATTACCTAAGATAGAATTGATTAATGGCCAACATTAGTAATAAGATTAATAATAATTAATATTAAGACAATTATTGAACATGTCTAGTATATAAGATTTCTAGTATATAAGATTCACAAGGTTGTAATTAATTTTAAGAGATAAATTAGCATAACATGATTAGAAGATTGAATTAAGCTTTCAAAAGATTATTACTAAGAGATGTATTAAAGTTAGGTTTATGTTCAATGTAGATAAGACTAACATATCGGTTAAAAAAAATGATGTATAAAGAAAAGATTTATTAATTACTAGGTATATGAAAGGTTCATAAAAAAAAAACTATGTATAATTATTTCATTATAAGTTGTTCGCGCGTAGACAATTTGTAGCAGTTATAAAAACAATTACCCTGTCTCCCTCGCACACTACATCACAGGCGCCTCCACCAATAAGATCATCCATTTTTCCCCCTTCCTTGTCCTGACTCCGCCTCTCGGAAGCTTTCTTAAAAATAGCTGTATTGCCAGGCGAGCCCTCATAACACGCTTACACGTAGCTGCACGCATTTAGACTTACACTGCTAACGCTGGCCTGTGTTGTTTTAGAGTTTGACGTAGTATTGACGATAGTATACGTAGAGTTATTGTAAAATAATTAGTTATTCGGTGGAAGTGATTTTGGGTTTATATTGGGAAATAAGCGTAGAGTGGTGTCGGGTATACTGTAATCGCGTAGTGACGTATTAAAGTAAACAAGTAGAGATCAATAGTTATTAGTGCTTAAGTGTGTTTGCTCTTAGTGTTTAAATAAATAATAATTGTGGTGTAGTGATACCTACTGGGATTAATTGGCTGGTTGCAGTAGAGGTTTGGGTATCTTAGTTTACTAACCATACAATTTGTTCATACCCAAGTTCGTATTATATGAGGATTTAAATTTTGCTTGTTTTGTTAGTTACACAGTCGTGTGACAATTAAATTAAATTCACTAGAAGAGCCTCTGAAAGGATTACTCAGAGGGGTCAGGGAGGGCATTCCTCACACAATACCTCCCACGGGTTTTAGTATACTAACCGAAGTAGTTTGAAATTTTTCTGTTTGTTTCGCTTATAGGTATTTCATAATTTTCATGTTTTTGTCTCCCGAGCCCTATAGGCATAACAACTTGGCGCCAACGTGTGTTTAGTTATATATTAAGCATTGACGAACTCACCCTGAGACGAGTCTTCAATTTTTATTATTTTTATAGTGAATTTTATAGAAATTTCGAATATTTGAACACGTGGAGACGTCGCGGTTTAGACTAGAATCCAATAAGATTTTCTTACTATCCATCAATTTCACTAGTTTAAATCCCATTTTACATCGACAAGTAAAATGATTATCTTCAATTGGTTCGAGTTGTTGCTACGCGTTTGCAAACTTTTTATTTTCGCGGTGGTCACGAGAAATGGGGCTGCATCGGCAGGTTCGTTAGGCGTTGACGAAACGCCACCCATTTCGTCACATGACGATGATGACCACAATGTGCCACCAGCTGACACATTAGAAACGAGGGACAGGATTTTCGATACAAGGCCACAGATTGTTTATGTACGAGATGAAGTTCTCAATGAGAACTTCTTCTTTAGCGGCTTACCTCAGGAATGCCCTAAAGCATTCATCGAGGATTGCGAAGAATATTTCGCTTTGCGCAATATAAGGGACTCAGAGAAAGTCAGATTGGCTTCTCTGAAGCTGCGCGGGGACGTTAAAATTTGGTGGTCTAGTCGTGGAAATGGGTTGATTAGATGGTCGGCTTTCAGCTCTCTGTTGTTGCAACGCTATGGTATTGATAATAACAGACTGGCATTGACTGGTCATTTACTCTCCCACAAACAGCAAGATAACGAATCGGGTTCATCATTTTTAAGTAGGAAGACGAAAGTTTACGACCGGGTGTATGGGAATGGTGTTGCGTACTCAGCGGAATTTGCGTTACACTTGCTGAATCTTATGTTACCGCGGTATACAAATACTTTACGTAGAGAATTCACCAAAGATGACATCACGTTTGACAGTTTAGAGAACCGCGTCTCTGAAATTGATTTCCCGACGGAACTGGTATACCCTGTAATAAATAATGAGCCACAACAAGCGACACATCAGCCTCAAAGGCGAACTTCTGGCATTTCATGTTACAACTGCAACGGGCAGCATTTACAAAGGAATTGTCCATTGACTAGGAATAGGAACGATAGGACTTTTGATAATAGGAATAGCGACGGACAATTCCATAGACAGGGAAATAATAATAATAGTAGGGGAAATTTCCAGTCAGATAGGCAAAGGTTTAATAATTATCAGTCGGGTAGCTTTAGAAACTCTAATAGTAATTTTAATCAGACGAATAATTTTGAAAATAGGGGTAATCAAAATAGAAATAACTTTAGAATGGACAATAGGAATCATGATCAGAACAGGAACAATAATAGACGGGAAAGGAATAACTTTGATAATGGTCAGGATAGGAATAGAAATACGTTTAACAATAACAGGCAGGATAGTAATAATTTTAACAATAATCAGTCAAGGAATAATAACAACTGGAATAGAAACGGGCAAGGACAGAATAGAAACAATTGGAATCAAAACAGGGGTAGGCAAAACGGAAACCAGAACGCTAATTTAAACGCTCAAGGCCCTGGACGGAACGCCGGATCAAAGCCGTCTCAGGGCAATCACTAGAAAACGGATTAGAACATAGGGAGGTTGAATCAGAGTTACGACCGACTATTCAACCTGTAGCAAAGGTCCTTGATAATGATGTGAAGCTTAGGTCTAGAAACATAGTTTCTAAACCAATTTCTATAAATAATAATGAAACGTTAGATGAGGTGCTAATATGGGAAGATACGGGCGAAAGTAGTGATGGGCCAGTCGAGGTTCAAGCGTGGTTACATCGTGAAGGTAAGGGTAAAGATGTTGAGCGCGATAATTTTAGACTTTTGGGTTCAAGTTCCGAAGAGGTAGAGAGTCCACAACGCGATAGAGATAGACAAAGGTTATCAGATGTAGATTTAGATGCGATAGAATTTTTTGAAGAACCGCAGTGTGTAGCTATTGTAGATTCGGGAACGCCATTACTCCCGCGAATTAGAATGTCGTTTAATAATATAGAGTGTACAGCTTTGGTGGACTCTGCGTCTTCGTATAATATTGTATGTAGCCGATTAACTAGAAATTTGCGTAAGCAACAGACCCATATTGACAGATTATATTTAGCAGAACAAGGTGCTTACATGGAGGTAACGGCTAGACTTGAGACAAATATTTTAGTTCAGGGTATAGAGGTTATTTGTGAGTTTTTAGTCGTAGATAAGCTTAGGGATGATGTTATTCTCGGAGTGCCGTGGATGACGTCACAAAAGTGCGTTATAGATTTTCATAGGGGTTGCCTTCATTTCGGTAGAGTAGAAAGAGTGACGACGCATTTGATACCGGTACGTGGGGAAATGAAGTGTGATGTCGAATTGCCAGAGTTGCAATCCGATATACCTCGCGGACACCGAGAGAGTCTTATAGGTATTTTAAATGATTTTAAAGAGGTATTTCTTCCATATTCTGGCCCTGCTCCGCTACAACCTCACGAGATTAAGCTGAAAGATGCACGCCCGATTCGTTTACCTCCGTATAGGCTCTCTGATGAGAAAAAGAAGCATCTATTGGCCCAGCTGGAAGGCATGCTGGCTGATGGCGTGATCGAAAGCAGTAGATCATGTTATAGTTTTCCGGTAGTTATGGTCCCCAAGCGAGGGAAGGATGAATATCGCTTTTGTGTAGATTATCGTAAACTCAACGACGTCACTGAGAACGAGCCATCACATTTACCCATTATTCATGAAACGTTAAAAGATTTAGGTAACGCGAAATATTTCTCGTCATTTGATTTACAGAAAGGATATTGGCAGATCCCAATGTCTGAAGATTGTAAACATTTAACCGCTTTTTCAACCCCTGACGGAGCTTGCTATCAATTTAGAGTTATGCCCTTTGGTTTGAAAGGTTCTCCAGGAACATTTCAAAGGATAATGAGTCAAGAGGTCTTGGCTGGATATCTACGCGATTTTTGCCTTGTTTATCTCGATGATGTGATCGTTTATTCTAAAGATTGGGCTTCACATATGTATCATTTGAGATTAGTTTTAGAACGGTTACAGCAATATAATTTGCGGTGCGCTTCAGATAAGTGCAGGATCGGTACCACAGAGTTAGAATTTTTAGGTCACGTAGTTTCGTCTAGTGGTAACCATCCCCAAAAGTTACATGCAATCTCTATTGCCAACTTCCCAGTGCCTACTTCAAGAAAGAAGTTGAGGTCCTTCCTCGGCTTATCGAATTGGTTGCGCGAGTATCTTTATCGTTTTGCAGAGATAGCAGCTCCATTAACTGATTTGTTGAGCACGAAGAGGCCATTCAAATGGAATGCCTCAGCACAAAATGCAATGGATAGCATTAAAATTGCTATAAGTAGGCCACTCTCCCTATGCAGGCCAGATTTCGAGAGGCAATTCGTATTGCAAACAGATGCCAGCAAGTTCGGCGTTGCCGCCGTTCTATATCACGAGCGACCTGATGGCGGTCGTGATATTGTCTCTTACGCTAGTGCTCGTTTTTCTGATGCAGAAAAACGCTGGCATTCGAATGAACAGGAAGCATTCGCGGCTGTTTGGGCGATAAAGAAATATCGTCAGTATTTGGAAGGTACACATTTCATCCTACGTACAGATAACAAAGCGTTGACATGGTTAGAACGGGTCAAAGATGAAAGAGCTAAGTTAACTAGGTGGGCATTGTTATTACAGGAGTTTAATTTTACGTTAGAACACTGCCCAGGTAGGAAAAATGAGTTACCAGATTTCTTGTCGAGGAATCCGGCCGAATCTAATATCACTGAAGATATTGATTCGTTAGATAGGGGAATGTACCCCAATGTTAGCCAGGAGGGCTGGAAAGCAGATAGAGGTCTACCTCAGGTGACGCTCATTGGGAACGGTCTGGATCTTCGGGACGCTGAAGATCAGCAGTCTGGAAAACTGGCAGATCGTGTGCGTGGGGCCCAACGCACCGATCAGCGGTTGTCTCGAATGATAAACCATTTGGAAAGCTTACTTTCTGCCAACAGTCCACCAACAAATGCCCGTGATAGGCATTGGTTGGAGATATACAAATTAATTGATGGTTACTTATATAGACAGGTTAGCGGACAATCAGTTCCGAAATTGATTGTACCGAAATTTATGATCCCTCACGTTTTAAATTTTTATCATAACAGTAGGCATGCTGGCCACCCTGGTGAAAGGGAAACGCTTAGAGCGACTCGGAGATATTTTATCTGGCCAGGCATAAATAGAGATGCGAAAAGGTTTGTCAAGAGATGTATGACTTGTGCTCAAGCGAGAGCGTTACCAAGTCGTCCGCGCGCGCCTTTAGGATCATCGGTAGCACAAAATCCTTTTGAGATTTTAGCTATTGACTTGATGGGCCCATACCCTAGATCAGCTAAGGGGAATACGGTTTTATTAGTAGTTACAGATATGTTTACAAAATGGGTAGAAGCATTTCCTATGCGATCGGGGAGAGCACCACAGATTGTAGGCTTGTTAGAGAAAGAGATTTTTTCACGGTATGGGTATCCTAGGGCTATTCTCTCAGACAACGGACCACAGTTTAGTCACGAGTCTTGGAACTCGGCAATAGATAGGTGGCAATGCCAGCATTGGACCACAGCGATTTACCTACCCCGTGCTAACATAACAGAACGCCGAAATCAAGAATTAAAAAAATTGCTCCGTGTTCACCTATTAGGGCGTGAACACAAGCGTTGGGATGAGCACTTAAGCTCAATTTTAGAGTCAATTAGGGGAAGACGTAACGACGCGTCGGGAATGACTCCAAGCCAAGCTCTATTTGGCTACGAAATTAAACGACCTGGCGAATGGTCGTCGGTAGCCCCAAATACTAAGCCGGAAAGATCAAATAGATTAGATATAAATAAAAATATTCGTCAAAAACCAGGACCGGTATAGAAGTAAATACGCCCAGACCAACGGAAAGGTCCCTGGTTATGTCACTGGACAGAAGGTTATGTTGAGAGAACATCCACTCTCAAAACGCGTAGCGGGTTTTCATGCTGGGTTTGCACCAAAATACTCCGGTCCTTATACGGTTCTATTACCAGTAGGACGGGGAAACGTTTACTGGATAGATCGTAAAGGAAAACCTATTAAAGTACATTCAGACGAATTAAATTTAGCCCCTGTTCAACAGGAAGAGGTCCAGGAAACTGAACCTTAAATTAAAGTTTGAGTTTCTTATCGATCGGAATATAGGCTAAGTAGTGAAGTAAAATAAGTTATATTAGAAATATAGGACATAGTTAGAAATTATATATTATAAAAAAGAAAAAAACAAAAAAAAAAAAAAAACAAAAAAATACAAAAACAAAAAAAAAAAAACAAAAAAAAGGTTGTGGGTAGAACTTAGAAGTATTTAGTTGGTAGTGGTAAATACGTTTAAAACATATATAGAATTGTATTTAATGGTGGTGTGGGATGTTTTTTTATTTAAACTAGGATAACTGGCTTATACATTCACAGCTATCCTATATACTTATTACCATTGAATGTATTGGCGCCCTAGAAGGTTACATTAAGTTAGTTTACAGTTATTTAAATAACAGATTTTGAACGTTTAAGAGGGGGCGGATGTTATGATCGATTGATGCGTTCAAAATCTGTTCTGAGAAATCATGAAAGTAGGGGAGGTGGGTAGATCCCATTGTGGGTTCCGAGCGATAAGAAAACAATAACACGGCGACAGTTTGTCCCTAACATAGGCTTTTGTTTAATTCACAATATTCTAGGTAAACGGGTTTTTTTGGATGCTTCGAAACACCGTAGATAAGGGTAGCTCTTGAGTGCATGTTATTGTTTTGCAGAATGAAAAAACCCTTGTAATAATAAAATATAGAATATAATAAGGGGTTGGTATGGCAAATATAATTGTTTAGATGGCATTGTATTTTGATTATCAAATTATGTACCTATGTAGTTGTAACTGTAAATTAACAGAAGTAGGTATGTTGTTGTTCTATAATAGACTATGGTTTAAACAAGACTTAAATACTGAATAAATAATGTGTAGAGATTATAATGTTGTTTTGAAATGATAAATTATAACACATATGCTTAAGGAGTAATATAAGATATTAGAAGACTATTAGATTAATTATTGATTAAGGCACGTTAGTTTAATTACTGATAAGCATCTTAATTAAGAAGGAATATACCTATGTGTAGGTTAAGAATTACCTAAGATAGAATTGATTAATGGCCAACATTAGTAATAAGATTAATAATAATTAATATTAAGACAATTATTGAACATGTCTAGTATATAAGATTTCTAGTATATAAGATTCACAAGGTTGTAATTAATTTTAAGAGATAAATTAGCATAACATGATTAGAAGATTGAATTAAGCTTTCAAAAGATTATTACTAAGAGATGTATTAAAGTTAGGTTTATGTTCAATGTAGATAAGACTAACATATCGGTTAAAAAAAATGATGTATAAAGAAAAGATTTATTAATTACTAGGTATATGAAAGGTTCATAAAAAAAAAACTATGTATAATTATTTCATTATAAGTTGTTCGCGCGTAGACAATTTGTAGCAGTTATAAAAACAATTACCCTGTCTCCCTCGCACACTACATCACAGGCGCCTCCACCAATAAGATCATCCATTTTTCCCCCTTCCTTGTCCTGACTCCGCCTCTCGGAAGCTTTCTTAAAAATAGCTGTATTGCCAGGCGAGCCCTCATAACACGCTTACACGTAGCTGCACGCATTTAGACTTACACTGCTAACGCTGGCCTGTGTTGTTTTAGAGTTTGACGTAGTATTGACGATAGTATACGTAGAGTTATTGTAAAATAATTAGTTATTCGGTGGAAGTGATTTTGGGTTTATATTGGGAAATAAGCGTAGAGTGGTGTCGGGTATACTGTAATCGCGTAGTGACGTATTAAAGTAAACAAGTAGAGATCAATAGTTATTAGTGCTTAAGTGTGTTTGCTCTTAGTGTTTAAATAAATAATAATTGTGGTGTAGTGATACCTACTGGGATTAATTGGCTGGTTGCAGTAGAGGTTTGGGTATCTTAGTTTACTAACCATACAATTTGTTCATACCCAAGTTCGTATTATATGAGGATTTAAATTTTGCTTGTTTTGTTAGTTACACAGTCGTGTGACAATTAAATTAAATTCACTAGAAGAGCCTCTGAAAGGATTACTCAGAGGGGTCAGGGAGGGCATTCCTCACACAATACCTCCCACGGGTTTTAGTATACTAACCGAAGTAGTTTGAAATTTTTCTGTTTGTTTCGCTTATAGGTATTTCATAATTTTCATGTTTTTGTCTCCCGAGCCCTATAGGCATAACAACCAACCTGCTGATCCGCCACCGTCACGAATCAATCGGCCACCTCAGCGCAGAAAAGACGGTGGCAGAAATGAGGAGGGACCTGGCCATCATTAAACTCCGAGGCCAGGTCCGGAAGATCGTCAGCAGATGCCTGCAGTGCCGGCAAAGAAAGGCGAGCCCGGCACCACCACTAATGGGCCAGTTACCTGAGGGGCGGCTGGCGTACCGACAAAGGCCGTTCACCCACTGCGGCGTGGACTTTTTTGGGCCGATGACGGTGGTGATAGGGCGCCGACGAGAGAAAAGGTACGGCGCCCTCTTCACGTGCTTGACCACGCGGGCGGTGCACTTGGAACTCGTGCACAGCCTGGAAGCAGATGCTATGATCATGGCGCTCCGCCGGATGTCGGCCCGACGAGGCAGCCCAGCAACGATGTACTCAGACAACGGTACAAATTTTCATGGGGCCGACAGAGAGATGCGGGGCGCCATAGAAGAAATGACGAACGACCCAAGATGGCAGAACCAGCTAGCGGGGGACAGAATCGAGTGGAGATTTATACCCCCCTCATCCCCCCACATGGGGGGAGCATGGGAACGCTTGGTGCGTTCTGCAAAGGAGGCCCTCCGACGAACACTGGGGGGTCAAGCGCTAAAGGAAGAAACTCTGCTGACAGCTATGGCGGAGGCGGAGCACACCCTCAACAGTCGCCCGCTAACACACATCTCCGCCGACCCGAACGACGAAGAACCACTGACGCCCAACCACTTCATTATTGGTTCGCCCAGCGGCCGGCCATGCTTGGCCTTCTACGGACCGGAGGACGACGAGGTCTGCCTCCGCAGGCAATGGAGGCTCGCCCAGCAGCTAGCGGACAAGTTCTGGCGCCGCTGGTTGCGCGAGTACGTGCCGACCATCCAGGAGCGCAGCCGCTGGCGGACCACAGCCACCCCTCTCCAGATAGGCGACCTGGTCTGGGTACTTGACCCAACCCAGCCCAGGAATGCTTGGCCAAAGGGGGTGATCACCAAGGTGAACACTGCAGCAGACGGACAGGTGCGTTCGGCGGAAATACGGACAACCACAGGAACCTACACAAGGCCGGCAACAAAGCTAATCACCATTCCCCTGGAGGAGCTGCCGCCGGACGCAAGGATGGGTGAGGCAGAGCGCTCACGGGGGGAGTGTACCGGACGGCAGGAGACCCAATGAAATAAATTTAAGATTGTATTAAAAAATTAAACATTGTTAATATGTAAATCTGTAAGTCGATTATGTAAGCGCAACTCTCGGCCAACAGAAATAAAGGAGGCTTTTCTCCCGTTTAAACGGACCGAGGGTTGCGCCCGGTAACATTCCTGTGTACTAATAATAAAAATTGCATTCATATTGTTTGGGCCACCCCTGCACCCGGGAGCTCTCGACAACCCTACCGCTCCGTGTCCAACAAAGAAATGACTCCAGCGCCGCGCGGCGCTCGGACAAAACTCCTTAAACGTGGGACCCCCACCCTGCTATTTGGGGGAGGAGTTGAGGCCTCGCGGAGTTGGACGCGGGGCGGAGGGCCTGAGCCTCCCGAAAATAGTTCGCCTCGATGTATATTGATCTCCTGATCAAAATGATACCAAATACATCGAGGCGGGCTATCGGGGTTGGAATTTAATTGCCCTTTCGCGGATTTATCCGAAAATCGCGGAAGCTAAAACTTCAAGCGAGCGTGATCTGGTAAGCATGCCCCGATGGGAAATCGCGAGGCAATCCCAACCATATATTACACATGGGGGTATGCTCCAGATCCGCGACGATAATCCGCGGAAGGGCCGAAATTCAATTAATTCATAAGCCCGGGTGCCCCCACCACGCGGCTCTGGTTTTTCCCATTTACCGTTATGTTGACTATATAAGCGGGTGCGCCCAGTACTGAATTATATCACTTCTACGTTTACACTTGGTGTTTTACTTGCTCTCCTGACTGCTCTCTCTACTGGATCCCTCTACTGCTTGCTGACTCTACCTTGGACTTCTCACTGGACTGGACCCTCTTCTTCGACTTAGGATTTTCTCGAACGTGCGGCAGACCCGAATTAAAGTACGGTCTCTCGTATCTATTAGGAAAATCTTGGGTGAAACCACCGGACCGAGTCTCCTTCGAACGAGCGCAACGCCCGAAATAAAGTACGGCCGAGCGTTTCTACTAGAAGATTCTCGTCGAGGGCGCAGGGCGCAGAAGAAGAAGTAGGAACTTCCTCCGAACACACGACGGCCCGAAATCTAGTACGGCCGACGTAGTTACTAGGACGGTTCCTTACCCGGCAAGGCAATCGAGATAGCTCTCGAACACGTTTGTTAGGCCCGAAATAAAGTACGGCCTGCAACGTTATTAGAAGCTATCTCCGCTACCGACCTGTTGAGACATTGAGGTTACTTGTTAGTGTGTTGGTCTCTTTGAGCCTGCGTCTGCAGTCCATTGTGCCGTACTTGTACGGTACAATGATAGTATTGTAAAAGGGGGAGCTATGCTATTCAGGTAAAATTCATGGATTTTTATGATATTTTACCCTGCATGATAAGCTTTATTCTCTATGATGTGGATGTCTACTCGTAAAACTGTTCTGAGCAGGTTTCTCATTGCCTTTTCCCAGTGAATCCGGCTATATGAAGATCAGGTGTTTACCATAGTTTTGCTGATCAAGCTTATCCATCACATTGTCTTCAAACATTTATCTTAATACCTACAACACATACAGTCATTCTAAAAGCTCGTCTTATCAATAACAGAGAAGTCAACATTATATGAAAATATTCAAACGAAAAAACTCATACGGACCGCCTAATTTTTGGGGTTGAAGTTAAGGGTTAAGAGACATTGCATGTGTGACGTCGGCCAATAATTTACTTTTTGCAACAATTTTGGGCGTGTATGCAGTGTCATTTTTTTTTGAAATTTCAATTCATATTGTTTTGTATTGATCCATGTTTGAAGCTTGCTGGCCCTTAAATCACCTTGTCGAAAAACTTTGTGGTGCTTGAAATTGACATGTTTTCTAATAACTTCAAAGGACAAAATACACAATTTATTGTAGGTTTACGCGCAATTTCACAGAAAAGATTGCCAGATCGAATACGTCTGCTTCAAAAAGAAAAAAGTATGAAGTGATATCAGATAACTATGATAAATAAATTCTGGAGGAGGAATTTTATTTGATTATAAAAGTGTGCGGATCAAATAAGACAGCAAAATATTTATCCACCGATAAAAGTATAAAAACTTGCCTTAGTTGGGTGGGTGTTGAAAGTAAAGGTCAAAGTTCAAAATATATTCGTAAGATAATAAAAAGAAATCTACAACAACCTGGAAAAGGTATGTGAACTATTCTTGAGATGAATGTAGCTGGAATCTTTTTATTTTGGAAAATTAGAGAAAAAGGAAACTAATATTTAAGAGGCATATTAAAAATCGAAAGGAATATTTTTAAACTCAAAGAAGATTCCCAATTATATTTAGAATTCATTATGCGTAAATAAGCAGCTTAATTTTTTAGCATAAAATGTTTAAAAGACAAAATGTTTTAGGCTTCCACACATTATGAGAAAATCCTCCGCTCGATCTTTTAGTATTGAAATCCTCCTATTTATACATTTTGCCCAACCCATATTTCAAATTCTTGGAACCCTGACCACTCCTCTCCGTTCTTTCCATCTACCATGCGATGGTGACCTAATGAAATTTTATTCCGGCTTTCAAAAATAAAAGGAAAAACATATTTTTGTAACAAATGTGAAGACTGTTTTCTTGGAAGCAAAAACAAAACCCCTCCTTTTTGATATCAGAATTCCGCCTTAATCTCAAAACTCCGCCCATTTGTTCATATTTTATCATTACTAATTTATCATTTTTACTCAACTACGAAATTGTTCATTTAAGATAATATTAACGATGACTTTTATTTTGTTTTACTACACGCATTACAAGTCACAGGGGATTTAAGGTAGAAATATTCGTTTAATAAAAGGCAACACCTAGTACAAAATAGTTATGTTGATAAGAACATATCTCTCTGGACCTGGTCAGAATCCTAAGATTGGTTAGCAGCAATTTAACCACTATTTCTTTCCATTATGCCTTTTCCATACCACTCATTTAAAGTTTCTCATAGGAGGATCAGTGCATGTCCAGATACAAGTCTTGCAGCTACTCTTGACACGATGTTCCCCGGGAATTTGTCTCATGACTCATCTCCTGACTGATGGAATGTAGGAAAACGAGTGGCATAACTACAGAGTGGGACGGCTGGCAAAATGTCACGGGTCCCCGAGTCGAGAGGGCCCCGGCCCAAGGGGCCGAAGGCTCAGTGATATTGTCCCGTCTTTAAGAAAAAAAATAAATAAATAAAACAACACGATTTGATAAGCATACTCGAGGCCTACAGGAGGAATTAGCCACTGAAAGATGGACTTCCATGTCCAACGAACCTTCTTGCCAAAATTCAGGCAAAAATAAAAACCTGAAGGTCCGAGACTGACCCCGATTCGATGCGACCTCCACCCCTCGAGCTCAGTTATAGTGTGTAGATATAGACAACTGAAAAAGGTTCCTGATGGTGTACACTGTACAGACTACAGGGGAGGGAAGCTATTTCTGACTATCTAATTCTTGACTCTATATACTTAAACGTACTCCCAGCAGATACTCAAAATAGGACAGGATACTACGTGAAAAATATGCCACGGCTAGCTACAGTCGAACAAAGATCCTGCCTATTAACAATTTTACAGTCTATCTCGCCTGTATTTAATGATTATCGATATCACTATCAAAATAAACGTTAAGATTGCAACATATTCAAACAAATAGATCGATAAAATTTACAATGCCTCAAATGGTTGCTTCATTTTTTGTCGCCGATTTTTACCTTCAACCTACTTCTGTGGAAAACTATTGAAGTCCTAAAATAATATAACTTCTTAAAGGAGAAATAAAATTCTCACAAGAATCTCATAGATGAGGAAAATCACTCAATTCGAAGCTGAATTGAGGGTTTTAGAAATGTTGTGGGAGAAGGTCCAAAATCGATCTTATTGGTGTAATGTGGCCGTGTAGGAAATCTCCGGATGCAAGAAAGGCTAGGCTTAGTGAGAGTATTTAATCCGAAGTCTCTGATTTGAAACAATGTGTCTAAGAAGATAATTGGGTGGTACCATCGCATCAAAAACGACGCTATATTCTGACGCAAATCTATAATTTCTACCGTAATGGAAAGGATTGATTGGGCCCGATGAAAGGAAGTGGAAGAAAGTTTGTTTGGTAAGAAAGCCGAACGACAGTAAGCCGAGGTGAGCGCTGTTTATCTCCAATCAAGTCCCGAAGACGAGAAAGTTTCTCTAATACCGTGTGTTCCATTCCTTCGAAGCAGAACTGAGAGAATTGTGTGAAGACGTGGTGTGGAAGGAGTTCATTGCAGCTACACAAGACCGAGCGCTTTGTAGAGTTCTTGTTTCCACGATATTATGCCCCTAAGTGGCGTCTCAAAGGAACTTATTACTGTTTATAACTAAAAAAACTTTTTTTATCGCACCATGCTTTCAAAGACTAGAAAAATCCTTACATAATCTTATAATATAAAAGAAAGTCGGGTTAGAGCGAACACTTATAACTCGATGTTTGATTCATTAGATTCTTCTTCGCTCCGGATAACTGAATAACTATTGCATAAGAAATAATGTAAAATATGGTATTAAAGTTAGTATGTATCGGATTTACTGCGACGCCAACGCCATCTATGAAATAATCTATAACAACAAAGATATTGTTCACCTGACAACCATTGACAAAAAAAAATATTGGTAGGTACTTACGCAATTTTTGATGGAATTTTTTTCAAGGTTTCAGAAATAATTTTATAACGTTCAAAAATATTTTAAACGTATTTTTGTGAAAATTACAAATTTGAAATCAATATTCATAGTAAGCACTACAGACGATTTAAATTTTTTTTTTTTGGATAAACGCAAACATTTTACCTGTTTACCTCTATAACTTTTTTATTTACAATCAATCAGTTCCGACTGAATTTTGTTTTTATCTCAAATGAATTTTTATTCAGAGAAAAAAAAAATTCACAAAGTAACGTGAAAATAAGTTATGGCTCATCATTGTCCAAAGAACCGTTATCGAAAAAAACTATGTTCATTTTTTAATCACTTTTAAAAATATTTAGAAAAAAGATCGCGTTTTTCCAATCTCGTAAAAACTTCTCTGAAATATCTTCTTTCAAAAGTAGGTATATTAGGTATAACAAAGATTCCTATTAGGCATATAGAATCCCGTTGGCGGCCATTTGCGGGAATGGCAGAAAATTCTGGAGAATCATCATCTTGAAGCTGAAGACCAAGGGCTGCATTGCTAACGATCACAGAACAATATTAGGTACCCTATTACATAGAGCTAACGATGATGATTCTTATTTTTGTTTTCAAGCATTCATAATAAAAAAATACACAAAACAAAAACGTAGATATGGAGACATACTTGTGTCAATTATGAAGAAGAAGCCTTTTACCAACAGAAAATGAATAGACCAGAGCCATCTATTGTTAAAGCCTTGGAACAGCATAGTTGTGTAAAATTCTTACTAGAGCCATCTATGTATCCATCAAAAAGCTCATTGTATTGTGATACCTAATAATAGTAATATCTTCTTCGATGCAGGGTTTGTATCAAAAGTTGGTTAGATCAAAATGTTTTGAATTCCAACCGTATAAACTCTTTTCAACCAGCTTTCCCGATATACAGATAGATAGTTGTTGTCTGCGCTATGAATATTGAATTCGAAATAGTGTGTATAATAAAGTGTAATACCTACCTACCTATTTCACCAATGCAATTCCGACCATGCATCTGTTTTAAAACGATGTAGGTACCTATACAGGGAACATTCTGACAATTTTTTTCTTCTTTTTCTTTCTGACAATTTCATCAACTTTTAATCCACTGACTGTCAAATGTCAATAGGTAATTAGGTAAAATTCAATAATAGAAATGTTTATATTGTCATGCATACTTAGAAGGTTACCTACGCAAGGTTCCTTAAATTTTCTAATGTTCCACGCAACTTTCTTAATTCCTTTAAAAAACCTTCCCCTGACAATACTAAACACAACTAAGAAAGATAGCTGAAATTGATCCTACCGTTTACGCGTATGCGATGAAACAGGGCTGCTCCTTTTTATGTATATAGATTATGCACTTATTTTTATTTTATGTAGGTAATTCAACGAGGTGGTTGGTAGTCCAGTGGTATCAATCGACGGCTTTCGTACGTGTACAGCGTATTGGAGGTCGCAGGTTCGAATCCCGGCGCCGGCGGTACTAGAGATTCATTAAAATAAAAGTAGGTATAGTCTTACAATTTTCGTTATGTTGATTTCATAAATTATTTCATCTACAAAAAAATAGTTGTCTGTCTGATGTTTAAAGATATTTCATAGAACCATTCAACATTACTGAATATATATAGGATACCTACCTATAATGGATATGTAAGCTTTTGCTGCAAATTAATTTTTCGAAAATTATTTTAAATAATAGAAGATATTTCCTTAGCAAGCCGTAGCACAATTTCAGAACTTGCAAGTGGGCGGGAAACTTTGTGTACGTTTCATATTCTTGTGTTTTATCAAAGAAAAATGAATAGAGCGGAGAGGTTATCGTTGTTTCAATTCAAATGGTTAACAGAAAGAGAAAGCATTAGAAAGAAAACGCCTCAGTTTCTCAAAAAAGTACCCTTCTAACAGATGAATTTTCTTAGCAAACAACACGCTGGACAGGCGTTGACAACAAAATGGTCTCGAATAATCACACCTTAGAAAATGAAATAATTCATAAAATATTTCGGAGGAGTTTTAGAAACTAAATTAATGAATTAACAATAGTCTTTCAAAACCGTCAGTAGGTATACTTAGCGGAACTTATTGCCATTTTATTTAATTGCCTTTAAGTAGTTTTTTTTTCCTATTCAAACTGTCCCATACATACATACAGACTGAGATAGCATTTATCAACTCCACGTGGAAAACTTTTTATAAGTGAAAAACGTATGAAAAATACATTCTCGTCGGGAAATCATACACTTGATAAAAAGTCAGCTCTTAAAAATCTGGACTAATAGGTCCAACTTCATAAATTTACTTCTTCTTTTCATATCTGAAGTCATCAATGTCGCTGTTTCTGCCAATGAGAACTTAGACTACTTGTAGTCATTGGTCTCTTTGCAAGCGAGCCTGAAAGCTTAAGATTCAAGCATTGCATTAAGATCATGACTTCGCTGTATTGAGGACTTGTGGAGTGCATATGCTCCAACTAGGGAGCGTCGAAGAAGAAGAATCTTATGAGAAAAGATTGGTTGCCTTCGAATTGCAAAGCCTTCGAATTCAGTGTACATAGTTGGTACACAATTCTTCTTTATTAAATATGTATAATGACACATCTCTTGATTTTTTTTAAACTATATCCAATATATCGTATATTTTTTTAATTTCATTAAAAATTTAATATTATTAAGAAATGTTCATTTCCATATCACAAAATGCCTGCACAATAAGGCTGAAAAGGAAACACAATATTATTTAATTTATGGTGTATTATTCTATACATATAACTTTGTTTACTTTTATAGTTGCACTGAAAATAATTCAGCCCGAAAATCGATATTTGTTTTCATCTGAATGGTTGGAAATTGTATGTCGCCATAGGGGGAATAATGGAGAGGAGCGGGGGCGCGGGCCAGGTCGATATCTACCACACCTACACAATGTGTCATGTAACACGTCACGCAGGCGCACTCTTGCCAACGGTTTTCACTCAATGAAACTGAAACATACTTGACACAACCGTAGAACATAATTCTAAGAAGGTAAGTCCTTTCGCACTCTCTTTTAGAATACAAAAAAATAAATGTTTCTCCATATTCAATATTTGATATTAAAAACTTCTATTTAATTCTTAATTTTTATAACTTTTTAAATAATCTGTATTTTCTATTTCAATTATTCACGCCATATTTTATATTTAGATAATCGTTTTTGCGTATTGATCTACAAATTTCACTATTACGTAATATTTTAATGGTGTTTCTTAATAAGTATTTTTAATTTTGATTATATATTTCTATTTTGAACAAAATATAATCGATACCCAAACATCTACCCCACATACATATGGATTGTTATCGTTATTTGATTTGACATTTTTGTTACTACGTGGAACCAAATTCATGGAACTACAAAAAGGTTTAAAATATAATATGATATACTGTATAATATGGAACTGTGAATTAACATTGCAAAATAAGTATATTTTCGTGTTGTTATTAAAATTATAGTAGTTTTAAAGGGTTTTCGTGTAAATAATAAGTATTCCATTGGTTTCCATGGACCTTCGCAACATTCTATATAGTCGGACATTATTTCTTCAACAGGTGGACCGCGATTTTCACAAGCGTGAGCATACTATGTACCCACCTACAATATGTACCATACAGTAGCTATAGGCTTTCATTCACATTATTATTTCAAATATGATTTCTAAATTTTAGTTCTTTTTGATGTTTTAATGCACAAGTTTTGATGGAAACATTATTTTACTTATCATCCGTCGCTTTTTTTCCATCTTTATGGAAATAAGAAATATAAATTAATAAAGTTTTTCCGGATAGAGTCCATACCCTTAAGCTTTCGACTACTAGTCGTTGTGAATATTTACTGTAAGCTTGTAGCACAATGTTCAGTTCAACAAATATAATGTACCCTATCTATGTATACGTGTCCTTCGGCCATATTGCGTTGCGTTGAAAATTTTTATTCTATAGAATCTACCACATAAACTTTTGTCTCATAATGTTTAATATATTTTTTCGGGGCTCAATTCGTTGATTAGTCTATCCCAAGCGGTCATGGTCTCCACTCTTTTCTGTCACCAGCCAACCTCTTCATATTTGCAATCTGCATACAGCGCATGTCTCCAATCACCTGTTCTATTCGACCTCTGCAATTGCCGTCCTCAATCCTTCATTCGACGATAGTAAAAATCAGGCCTAGATGTGGCAAAAGCTGTGAACTATCAAACTTGCCCTCTGTTGTCCAGTTCTTCTGAGGATTTTCTTTGTTTATGCAACCCTGTTCAGCACCTCGTCATTGGTGATGTGCTCTTTCCAGTGAACTCCAGCACCATAGCTCAAGGGGTGTTCCGTTTTCTTTTGGCTGACGGTTCATGTTTTGCAGCCATACAGCAAAACACTCCAAACCAGAGTTTTGATCAAATTTTGAGATCTTTTAGGTTCTTAGGTTCTCGAGATGTTGATCGTACCTACCTAAGTCTGTACAATAGTGATGCGGGAGATACCTACCTGTTATCGAAGCATTGAAGTTTATTTGTTTGCGTTGTTCAGTTTTATGTTGAAGTCTTTGCTTTATAAATAAATAATAAGATACATAAAATTTACTATATGCTGAACAATTGAACAAGCATTTCTTGGTGGAGTTTATTTGAAAATAAAGTTCAAATAAAAGAATGTATAACTTTACCACAATTTTTTATTATCCTGACTAGTTTAGTAGGCACACGTCCTACACTCCCGTGACCATGTGACGTGTACCTACGATACAATCTTTTATTTGAACTTTATTTAATAATATACATACTTACTTATGTACGTTTTAAGTAAATGTTGTCAAAATTTTCTTTTAAGAAGATTGTCCTCTAATTTTCGTTTCCAGATAGTCCCGTCACCGTCCACCGTCCGTCGACTTGAGAAGATCCTGAGCCTGAAGTAACATGCTGCTGCGAGTGGTGCTGGTGGGCATCCTGGCCGCCGGAGCCCTCGCTTATCTTCCCCACGATGCGGGGCCAAAGGTACCTAACCAACTAACTCTCCCTTTTACAACCCACTCAGGGTCATAGGGAGGCAACAAGAGCTCTCCACCCTTCATTAAGTTCTTTATCTGAACACACTTTTTCGATCTGGTTTGGATTTCTGAATATGGTGCATATTGCTTCAATCATGCCTCCCTTGTATTCTTCTCAAAGCCGATATAAGAGAGTCCGCACGATGCAAGTCATAAAAGGCGTAGAGTTCATCAGACGTGCTTCTTTGAATTTTGACTCTGAACTTGAAATTTTGCTTTAATAAGAATTATGAGTTCAGCTGGTATTTTCAGTTCCATGCACCATCCGTTTAAGTTTGATTTCATGAACAGTATAATACACGTCCTTTAAAATCAACTCAACTACATCGTCAAGTAATTCTAAGATTCCATGCTATGGTTTACCTACTTTATTTTTATAGGATCACTTTATTTCCGACGCCCTCTTGCGAGAAGTCGTAGAGCGGATGGGCAAAGATCTGGCCGAAGCTGCTGATTCATACTTGGAGTTCCCGGGATCGGATCCTCGTTTGTCTTTGATGTCCAGAGCCACAAAAGATTTGGAAAACGAACAGTTTGACTATGATTCCATTCCAGACGGGAATCCTAATCCCACTCTTCGTGACCAAGAATATCTCCAGCACAGGTATTTTATTAGTTTCACATATTCGCATAGAACCTATTATGCTAATTTTTATTGAGAATAAAAACTAAATATCTGCTCCGTATAACTAAATAGGTACCTTCATATCAATATACTAATAACTACTTATATGAAAACAGCAGCAAAGTTTCGGCAATACTGAATGTGAGTGTTTTAATAAACTAGTTTTCAAAAGGAAGCATTCTCAAACTAAATCATTATGTCGAAAGTCCACTAACAAGTAAATCTTCAGGTGCATCTGACAAACAATGAATTCTGTTAGTTTTATAAATTAATATAAGCTCAGCCTTTTTACTAAATATATTTTTTGAATTTTGATGAAGAAGTTGTAGACAACTTGAAGCTAGCATAAACACAAATACTTTTATAAACATTACGATAGTTTGGATGGATGAATGGGTATTTTGATAGTAATGAGTATGCAGGAACATATACTTATAATTTTTAATGATTTAAGTACAATTTGGCATCAATATCTGAGTGGTGAAGGCAACAAAGGAGATCGAGTTCGTCCTGGAGCAGCCGGATCACCTCCCTCGCATCTGAAGCCTGACTCTGCCCTACCAGCTTATTGCAATCCACCTAACCCATGCCCAGTGGGATACACTGGTAAGAAATATATACTTTAACTCTTGTAGTTCTATTATTGGTATTCTTTGCTTTAGTGTTGTCAATGATATTCTCAAATTCTAACTACTTGTGCTATTTACACACCCTCGAAAATTAACTTGTTTTTATATAGGTACTTTTAACTATCCTGAATAGGTTTGTAAACACACTTCTTACATTTGTCGATGTTGCCGATGTGACTCATAAAATAGCGTCACTAAAGTGGAACTGGACCGGCCATACAGTAAGAACAACAGACGATAAAAATGTACCAAGAAAACCCTGGAGTGGGGACCAAGAACTGGTCATAGCAACCCAGGTAGGCCACAGCTGAGATGGTCTGATATTAGGAGAGTGGCGACAGTTAATGGCATAGAATAGCAAAAGACAGAGAATCGTGGTAGTCGGGAAGGGAGCCCTATGTCCAATACTAGACGGCTAACTCTTTCATTTCTTAGAAAGTTTCCAAGCCTCCACATTGAATTATAATGTGCTATGTACAAGAAGGGACGTCTCATTGTAAAGTTTTCATGAAAAGTAAGCCCCTTGCAACGCTGTGTGCTCGATAAAAGGTCGTAAGGTCCTGTTCTAATTGAAAAGTGATCGCGCGACTGAGCGTCGAGCGATCATAGAATGTTCTCAATTTGAACGGTCCGTCCGCTTTTGAGTATATGAGGCTCGACGCGCGGACGCGCGACCGCTTTCCAATTAGGACACATACTAATACTTTAAAAAACACTTTTTTTTGGAAAATTTTTACTCAGATATCTTTTTCAAGTCTAGAAAAGTACAAATATATGCTATCCCGCTTGTCATGATAACTTAACACAACGAGATGGAAAGATACATTCTAATCATTATGACATTTTTTTTTACCTTTTTGGTTCCAAATATCACTTTTAGTAGGTACGTAGTACGAGCATGTACTAGGTATATTATTATGTAATTTAAAGAGTCTTCCATTTTTTTTTAAATTAATGTTTATTATAAAAAAATTCCACATGTCATTATGTAGATCATGGGTCGACAACCTTTTGTTGTAAAAGGGCCAAATATTTGTCATGGGGATCAGTGCGGGCCGCATTTGCAGTAGGTATACCTACAATATGTATGTACCTACAAAAATATTTTAGTTTTAAAAATAAAACTTAATTAATCTAGTTTTGTGATCAATATCATAATGTCGCTTCAGGTTATATTCTTTTGACAGATTAAACATAATGGTTTTTCTTTAAATTCGATAAAAAATATAAATTTGTGCGTTGCGGCGAGAATCTTGCGGGCCGCACCAAGATGTCTCGCGGGCCGCAGGTTGCCGACCCATGGTGTAGATAGATGGAACATCTATGTACCTACCTTGTTTTTGTTCTCTCACTTTTGACACAGGTTGCTCGTAGAAATGCCATTAAGATGAGTACATAATTTGATGTAAACTTTGCAGAAGAGCACGGCTGCACATTGAGCTTCGAGAACACCGCGGCTTTCAGTCGGGAGTACCAGGCCGAGCAGGAGTGCATGTGTGACAGTGAGCACATGTTCGAATGCCCCAGTGGCAGTATGGAAGAAGGCAGCAGGCTGGAGAGTCCTCAGGCAGGTTTAGATCGTTTTTTGGCTCAGCAGATGCAAATGGATGAACATAAGAATTTGGTTGCAAAGAAGTTTAATTACAAAAAGGTAACATACTTCGAAAATAGGAAAAACAACTCATAACAGATTATGATTATAATAATGCGATAACGTTTTATTCTCTTTGTGGAGCAGAGCAACCGACATTTTATCCTTATTTTGTCCTTGCTTTTCAACTGTGGTTATTACGTGATTGTCATTTTATTTTGAACAAAATAAACTAATAGCCATTTAGAATAATATATCATATGATTTTTTTATTTAAAATGATTGGCTATTTAATTCTATAGGTATCTACCTACTTATTTTTACTATTTTTAAGACCCCATTTAGGGGCGTATCTTGCGCAGCTGCAATGACCTCCTCCTATTGACTTTTTACTTATTATAATGGTACCTAAATACCTACCATTTATGTTTCCAGTTTCTCTTATCCCTGTCCCTTCCTCAAATTGGGATCAATGTTACCGACATTTTTTTTATTAAATGAATCTATGCTCACACGAAGTGAACACTAATACACTTTTGACATCTTTCACACTAAGCAAAGGCTTGTGTCGTGGAAGCGGAAATGGTCGGCACGGCCGGGATTCGATCCTACGACCTCCAATACGCTCTACGTACGAAAGCCGCCGATTGATACCACTGGACTACCAACCACCTCATCTTACCGACTTAGTTTGTTCTTTCTTATTAGTTACATGCCAATGCTTTGTATAATTAAATTATTCATTCAATCGTACAATTTTTCCAACTTACATATATTCAATACTTGATTATTTTTTTAAATTTCCATTTTTACCATTCTTGAGGTTATCCATAGGTGTAAAGCTGTTGACCTATCCTGTAGTTCCTCATATATATCTCTTCGGCGACTTCTGGCAGCCAATCACCAGCAATCCACTTAATATCACCTGAAAATTATGTGAGAGGTTTTTATTTGCCTCTGTTATCCTCACGAGGTTCTCTTTTTAACCTTTTTGATTACTTTTGCTCTTTCCACTTCTGACCACACAATTTCATTTGAGTTCTGAAACCTATTTAACAAAGTTAATGAATCTAGGCTTACCTCATTGTTCATGTTACACATTTGAACACTTTTCAAGAGGAAAAATTAATTGTAACTGACAAAAAAGAAAATAATGATCATCATATACGATATCATATTTCAAACTGAATTTTGAAGTTATTGGTAGCCTAATGGTTACGATTGACGCCGGCTTTCGTACTGTTTCCTATTGGACGTCGTGGGATGGATCTCTGGTGCAGACCATCTTCCACTTTCACGACAGTAACTTTAAGTAGCTCATTATGAAAGTGCAAAGAGTGTATTTGTGTTTACTTTGATTGAGCACATATTCATTTTTATAAAATAAAACTGTTTTAACTGGATATTATTGGAATGGTGAAGATACTTACTACTCAGATAGCCCAAACTTAAAAAAAAAATTGTTTCAGAGTTCAAACCCCTATCTGGCGGGGGAGAAATTACCAGTGGCAGCCAAGAAAGGTATCAACGTTGACTTCACCATGTAAACATGATTATTGGATTTTAATTTTAAAGCAAATCATTCACGAAATTGGTGGTATAAAATCATTGTTTTGTTTCTATTAATTTATCTTTGAAAATTAATACGCCTTTGTGTATAACACAATATAATTTAAACTTATAATTGAAACTTGTTAAATTTAATTTGAATTAACCAGAATCTCTTGACGACTTTTGGCACAACGTTCCACGGATGACGATTTCGAACTCAATATTATAAACACTACCTATGTACCTACGTGTATTTTTAATCGTAACTTTGTTCAATTTTAAAAATAATCAAAATATATAATTTGTTAATGAATTAAGTATTTGTTTATATCTATTTAAAGGTAATATAATTAATTACTGTCATCAATGTTGCTGTTACATTTTTGTATTAATGTCTAACTTTTGAATGCAAATCTTTTAAAAGTAATCTATGTATTATGTATGTATTTTAAATGGGTGTCTACATAATAATCAATACTTAGAAAATGTGCGAAGGTTGAATTACATTTTGTAAATTTACGATGTTCAATAAAATTCACAATATTTTTTAAATCAAACTACTAAACAGTAATTTATTTTATTTTAAGGTTTGACAATAGATTAAAAAAATTAGCCTTCATTTGCCATATTATTATATTGTGTAATTTATACATATAAAAGTCCAATGATTGCTGCACAACATATCATTATATTTTATTTTATAAATATTTTTTGAATAATTTTGCGCTTGAAATATATTATGGTGGGCCTAATTTGCTTCTCGACAGGTCCACGATAAATATTTCATTTGTCAAATTATATATTTTATCAAATATAATCCTAATATTTTATTGAACATTTTAATTGGTTGAGATAGAATTCGGCTTAGCGTATATTATAAAGCATATATTATTATTATATAAGTAACTATTTAGTATGCATGCTTAATATATATAGCATTACTAATTACATAAATTCATCAATTAATATTTTCTTAAAATATCTATTTTTAAAAATAAATTCTGTCTGTATTTTTAGATTCCAAAATTATAATATTCATTAATGGATGTTAGACCTAATTGTAGATTGTTAAGGTATAAAGTTGTATTTTTATTAGCGTTAGTTAACGGAAGAAACCATCTATTAATGTATGAGAAAGGACTAAAATTATTATTGATCTAACATCTTAAATAATAATTTATAGTTCTTTTGGAAAGTTTTTATCAGAATGAAGGAATGAATATTTATTTCATAAAATACTTAGAATAAGGATTATTTTAATAATTTTATTTCTAGCGGTAAGTTACGCTGACCCAAACATAGCAACACACTGTATTAATAATTATAAATTATTAGTAATAATATATATATTATTATCTTATATATGTTAATAATAAAATAGTCTAATAAAATTTTCTTCTTTTCTGATGCAATCAAAACCTGTTGTTTCTCCACTGAAAACATTTCTAGTTTCATTTATTCGGGTGCTCTTGTACATAAAAAAAGTAAATAATGAGTTCTTTTCAATCATTAGGAAATTGGATATTAAAGTTACAAGTTAAACTACCACCTTCTACTCTCTTTTTTTTTATAGCCTAGCCTAGACGTATATGTTTTTTGTCTGTTTGTTGTGCCATGAAATTAATTAATAAATACATTCTACCTTTAAATCTCACTGAGGGGCGTACGAAAGCAACAAGGGCTCTCCATTGCGCCATGTTTATGACTTCCTCCCACATCTTTTTCAAACCCCTCAGCTCCACTGTCCATTCATTTATTTAAGCAAAAGTTTAAAATGATGTATAGTTTTTTTTTTCTGCAATTCCACTCACAATTGAGTGATTTATGCAGGAATTGGGCACTTTACCATAGAAGTAAATTAAAGCTTTTTATTATTTTGTTGGAATACTTTTGCAATAAAAGAGTTGATTTCAATAGAATTTTGGGATAGGAGAAACAAAGTATTTATTGGGAAATTAATTGTGATTTTTTAAGACAGTCAATAAGGTAGGTATTATCAAAATAATAAAATAAAATATGATCAACTGTTTCGTCGTCTAACCCGCAAGCACACAAAGAAGAATCAAAAACACCTATTCTAAATTTATGGAACTATAAACAACTATGAATAAATAGTATTTTTTTTAAATTGGCATTGAATAGGTGATTTATACCTTATTTTAGTTTGCGATATAGGTAGGTAAGATGTATGAAGTAAGTTTTGAAATAAGTACATATAATAAATTTAGGAAAAATTAACTATTTGTTTAACTGTTTTTTATTTATATATTTATTTCTTTGGTTACCGGTTTCGGAAGAGATAAAGAAATAAATATATAAATAAAAAACAGTTAAAAAAATAGTTAATTTTCCAAAACATAAAAATGTTAGGAAACTGTTTTATCGTAAGCCCAAAAAATATAGAAAAAACATATTATAAATTTGAATATTTTTTTTTATTTCATAATTAAATATTTAATCATACAAATGATAACATTCTAAGAACATCTGACAAACATTAAGTTCACAAAAAGCGTGAAAAACAATAGAAATCGTTTAACTGCAACAGTATAAAAATAAAATATCGTTAGGATGCATCCTAAGTAACAGCACGTGTCGTTTGGATACAGCCTTAAAACAGTAGTATAAGAATCACTTTATAAAGCTAAAATGTGGATACAAAACAGTAATCTCATATGCGCAATATATTATTGCTATAGCAATATATTAGGTACTTTAAATCGCAGAATGAAATGATAAAAACTATAGCTCTACTACAGTACCGGCCATCAGAAAACTACGTCATAAGCAACAATATGTCATTTGGCTACAGATTTTTACATAAAATGCTGTAGGGCTACGACTTAATCAATAATAGATATAGTTTGGCTACAGCTTTTTTCATAAAATGCCGTAGGGCTACGACTTAGTTAACAATATAGATTATAGATGAATAGTTTATGTCGTTAGGCTACAAACTCACTAACAATAAGATAAATATTCGTTTATAATTATGCAAACCACTTTGGAATGTGAATTATATAAAACAATAATATATATAATATCTAAATTCTAAAGGTCTCTATTAATAAGTAGGTATAATATAAAATAGATATTGATTGTTCTTAGCTCTATAATATCTTATTTCTAGAACTATAAAAGCTTCAACAAAACGATAACGCTAACATTAATCTATTAATTACTTATTCAATGAAACTTGTAATATTTTACATTGGTACTGTAAAAGTATCTTTGAAAAAAAAATACTACAACATTTTTCATAACGTTTTCAAAAAAAAAAAAAATATTGAACGTTTTACTTCATTTAGTTATAAATATAAAATACTTATTCATAAAACAGCAGGGTGCATATTACTATTACTTTAAAAATAAAATTTATTTACAAAAAAAACTTAAGAAATAAGAAAACGGTCTCACAAAATTAATTTTGTGTATACAGCTCAAAGTGTCTCAATTCTAATGAAAAAATTCTTCTGGATACAATATTTTACGATTGAGTTGGTAATAAATATTTAAAAACCTTGTTGCAAATTGTTTAACCTAGGTATTCTTCTTTAGATGTTGGTATACGTACACAGATATTTCCTTAAATAACGTATGTAATAATTATTGTTATTCTACTTACACGAAATGCGTAAAGGGAGATGCGATACTTAACATTCTCTATCAATAAAGCTTTATTTATTGAATATAATATAATATTTTACACAGATATGAACTACAAAAATGTGAACAAAACATAATATTATGTGTATCCCCCTTATAGAGAAGTCTCGTGGAAAGGAGGAACAATAATAATTAATCTATTTTACACGAATAAATAAATAACTATTAGCAATAATACAATAATTTTAGTTAAATTAAGTTTAAATAACAAAGGAACTATATTTCTAAAACTATGGACACAACTAACTATGCTAGTAACATTTAGGTATATCAATATTTTTTTATGATCATATTGAAAACAAAGTTAAAAGTTTCAAATTAATTATTTATTATACAGGTATATTTATAAATACAATTTATTCTAGCAATCTAAAAAACAAATTAGGAACAAAACATATGAATGAATATCGTATCTTACGTAATAAAAATTAAGGAATGTGTTTAAAATATCATCCGAAATGAAAATCTATAGCAATTCCACAAAAATATTTTAGTGCTCTGACAAAGACAGCGGATTAAAAAAATCTACGTATGAACGCGCCTACTGATAAATTTATTATAAAACCCCATCTCTAGGGCGCACCACGCTGCTCCCTACACGTTCGTATCATATTTGGTTCTTCCATCCATACTCTTGCCGATTTCCTTTCAGTTCACATCCACTGACGTGCACTTGCACTGTCTTATTCGTTGTATTCTCTTAATTCTGTATGGCGGGTTCAACGTGGGACATTCCAACCTCACACTGATCCATGTGAATTTTTTTGGCTTGCAAAATGTGCATGATTTGAACGCTGGTCCCATTTGATCAATGTCTTCCCTTTCATCGCCCGGGGCAATAGGTGGTTTTGTGCGACGTTTTCTTGGATTTTTTGGAATATAAAATGAATTGCATTGTCCGTAACAAAATCTGTTAATGATGGTTCTTGTAAGACACTTTTCTTCCTTGACTTTTTGAACGAGTGGTTCAGTTTTACACCAATCTTTTTTAAGGTATTGTTTTTTTGTAACAACTAATGCATTTTTACTGGATTTAAGAAGCTTGTGACCATTTATTATCATTTCATTGAGTAATTCTTGATTATTGTAGGAAGCGGATGAATTGTAATGACGAACTAAAGGATCCACTTTGTTGTGCAGTCTAGATCTTGGCTTTTCGATATCATTACTCGTCTCTGGAGATTCGTAAAGAATAGCTTGTGGATTTGGTTCTGGAAAATCATCGTCCAACTCATTCGGGTAGTAATACCTTCTTTCATATCTGGACGCATTTAATCTTCTAGCTGCTAGTAACTTTTCTACCTCTTGGGTATTTATTATTTCTAGAATAGAATCAGAATTAGCAGCTCCACGTCTGTAAGACGCCGCGTCGGATGATGTAAGAAGAATGAACAATGTAAGAACAAATGCCCAGCAAATGTAGCATCGATTGGATTTTAACGAGAGAGACGTCATCTGAAAAGAAAAGACAAATGTAATGTTAATTGCCGTTTGATTTATAAACAAATTACTACAATAATAATAAAAAATAACAGAAATACATATACATAAACGTTCTACAATAATATTATTTATGTTGTAGCATTTATATATTGCAAGGCTTGGAGTAATTTCTTAGGGTGACTGTCCACGGCAGCGTATCGTATGCAGCGCGTACTCGTATTTTGCTGCATGGTATACGATTGCGTGCATCTGCACACACAACACAATGAGATTGTGTCCACGGTGCAGCAGCGACGCGCTATCGTTACGTCGTGTAGGATGCATGAATCCGTATTGCTGCCTGTCGTATTGCATGTTATACGTCTGGCCATACAGCCAGTGAATTCACGTGTTTATTTTTGGTCAGATATTAGAAAAGTATCTGTATTTGTACAAAAAATAATGTTATTAGGTAATTATTGTGATTTATCATTTTAAATAAATGAAAAATATATAGAATTAGGCGCGAAATGCTGCAAGGCGTACTTTGCCGCGTCGCGTACGCTACGCCGCCGTGGACAGTAGGCCTAAGGCCTTTTGTCCAGATGATCCACATTAGGAGCGAACGTAGATAAAGTTAGTATATACGTGCTTAGTAAAAGTTCATTCAAATAATTGTTTGATCTCGAACACTTTCGTCGGCTTCAAGCTGATATTTTCAGGAAACTAAACGAGTATCTGAAAGTGACATGTATATGTTTTGAATGTTGTTGTTTTAAACATATGTATGGTATATGATAATATGCAAAAGAAACTGATAGAACACATATTGTGTTTTACCTGATATCTATTAATACGAGTATATTCTGATGTGTTTATGAATGTAACGAATGTAAAATGGCATTAGTTGTTGATTGGTGTTTTGGAGTCGCTGTCACCAAATGAAGAGGAGTAACTGGATACAGATGCCGGCGAGAGAAGACGCGCGCGGCTGGTAGGAGGCGCGAGCCAGAGATGATGTCACTAGACCGTGGGCCTGTGATGCTGTTTGTGTCTCTCTGCTCCAAGTGGATATTTTATGGAGCAAGTGTGTAACTATAATAACAGATATTACCATAAGCATCCACTAACTACTTATGTTGTGCTTATTTTACCTACCTGTGTGCTTTATTCGTACTATATGTTTAACCATTAGGTACCCATTAAATATTTCTATAACCCATCGATATGAAAGTAGATATTCAATTTTATTAGTTTGTCTTTATGGCAATTATAGTGCTTACTGAGCGACACGAGACGTTCTAGGGGCCTAGGAGATACACTTGAACCTATCTAACAAAATGCCACCTTAGAACATGTATGTAGATGAAAGACAGTGAGAGGCTTATTGGGCGACCTCCAGTAGGTAAGCTTTAGTTCGATGCATTGAGAACTTATTAACACAATAATTGTGTTAATGATAATTATTATCATAGACAACAACATCCAAAGTGATTGACAATGAGACTGACCCGTATTAAATACTCATTTTGTAAAAGTGCATCGCATTGCAGCTACTCAAATTCCAGCGCAGTTGAGAGCTCTTGTTTACTAGTTACCTATGCCCCTAAGTGGGATCATAACGGGGTAATATTATAATAAAATGGAATGGAAACGAGAAAGAAGGATGGGCAAACATGAATGATAATATGAACCTACCTAATTCATTTTCTATAGTTGTGTCTAATGTCCGATAAATGTTTATCAATATCATTTTTCATTTATAAATTCATTAAACCATATTTATGTATGTACCTACTCGTATTGTAATAACATGGCAAATAAGACATAATGTATGTTTGTACTTATTACATACTTGTTTGCATTCATTCTGGATGTAAATAGGTAGGTAAATATTTTATTTAATTTCTCTCTTTTTGAATATGTCCATAGAAACTAGCAGCAAAATCTGTCGGATGATAGGCACAGAAAAGGGTCATTATTCGTTTGATTGTCATCACTCATATCATGCCTTGAAGGGTCCCAATTTTACTTTACCGCATTGAAGTCTGTAGATAATTTGTCATTTTTTTCCGTAGCAGGTAGGTAGGTCCCTATCTTACCTTTGCCTACATGGCAATGTCAGAAAATACTTACTTATGAAGGGGAATGCCGCACGAAAAATAGTACCTATCAGTTTTCGAGCCCACCAAAGTATGGCTGATGAATATTAATTTAGACATGTGCCACGAAATAAGTCAAGTTCAAAATGCCTACAGTACTTTTAGAAGACATTGATAAACAAGAAGTAGGTACCTAAGCTGCTGAGTGTGTGTGCAAAGACTCAAAAGTGTCGAAAATGAAGGAAACCTTGAAGACAGATCACCGTATTATAAGGACACGTAATTCTGTACTTACTTGAAAGTCAAAATCTCTGAAAGATGAAACAGCAGCATAGTCAGAACTATGCATGGGATGGAAAGGAGAATATTTTAAAGAATCAAGGCATACCTACTGCCTTTCTTCTTGAGAGTAAAGATTCCTGAAGAAAAGAGAAACGGATATAAGCAATTATTGTTGGGATACCCATCGGCATAATACTCGTACCTACTCGTAGTGGTTTGCGCGGTCAACCTGTATCTGTTTGAATAGCGTGTGTATGAATGAATGCTTCGGATAATAACATTGTAGTACTCCCCGATATGTACGTAGGTACCGTCATTATGAGTAGGATCGGAACAGAACTACAGTCCATACGAGATTTTATGCCAGGAATATTATTGAAATGTTAAGAGAACGCCCTTGAGCGTTGGGGTAAGGGTAGCAAACATGCCACGACCCGCCATAATAAAATCTGGGAGATCGGAATGTATTCAGAACTCTGGAAATAAAATTTATACGCAATTTGGTTTTTCCTGATAATCTATCTTTTATATTGATACAATATCTTAGTGTTTTCCTTTTTTCTTTATGAAGTTGAATTTTAGATAAAAAAAAATGCTAGAACGTGAGAGGATAGACGTCTTCGAGGTGCCGTGCTGGAAACGAATTCAAAAAACACTTTAGACAGCAAGGAGAAAGAACGTCTCAAGAATTAAACAGACAAATCGCCAATGTCTTGGTCCAATCGAACAAACCAGAATATCGCTCCAACACTCCATTTTACCGTACACCTGGCTGCGGATAGAGAAGCCTGGAGAATAATGGCCTATGAAAGTGTCTACCACGCATGGTGAACATGACGAAGAGTGAAGCTGAAGACTGGTAAGAAGAGGTTGGGGGAGCGACAGGGTTGATAGAAAGTACAAGACCACAATATGAATTGCATTATTTTCTCACCTTTCTCATACACTCTCAGAAATGTTTGAAATAGAAAATCTAAATCAACAGAATATTTGGTGCGAACATAGATTTTTTTTTTTTTTTTTTAAATGAATCTGTGCTCACTCGAAGTGAACACAAATACACTTTTTTGACATCTTTCACAGTAAGCAAATGCTTGTGTCGTGAAAGCGGAGAATGGTCGACACGGCCAGGATTCGAACCCACGACCTCCGCACGAAACAGTGCGAAAGCCGGCGTCGTAACCGCTAAAAAATATTTCGCCCAGTGCCTTAAATTTCTTGAAGACTAATGTGTGATTTTAATAACGCTGAATAGGGATTTTATAGATTTTGTACGCAGACGATACTTTCTTTTGTCCAAAGCTCATGAGAATAAGAGTACGGTCTAGTGTAGAGGTTTGTCTGTAGAAGGCTTTAGTAGGAGCTGGTGGTGGGGACGCATGAATGAGCCGGTGGGTGTCGTCGAGTATAAACCCACGTGCCTCACAATATGGGAGCCCACACCATCATCATCCTTATTCTCCATTATTGCGGACATGCTAACCAACTAACGTTGACACCTTTGCAACATGGTGATTCCTTTCAACATCCATATTTGTTGCCTCTCATGCCATTACATAAAACCTGTCAATGAGAGTGTATGAACCAACATTATCACCAACAGTTTGTATTTGGCAACGTCACACCATCCGGGCCACACAATAGTTGACGAATTTTACATCTATAGAGGAGAAAAACCCTAAAAATTAAGATAACTGCATACTTTAAGCTAACGGCGTAGCAGTTGAATGCTGAAAATCAGCTTATTCCATATCAAGAATTATTTCATTCTTTACTATTCCACCAATGACAGGATTACATGAATGTAGGTATTATTGATAAAACAGCTTGAGCAATATTTCTGAAGCGACATCTCCTTGTCTTTTTTTTCGGTTCTCCTTGATAATCTAGCAGCATAAGCACACATAGTTTACAATAGGTATAAAAATAATTGGTAGCACAGTAGAAAGACTCTCTTCAGATGCGTTGTGAATTTGAGCCCCGGTGCCGACCATATTCATCTTTTACTATACAAGCTTCGTAAAAGTTGCATTTTTTTATTATAGACTAGGTATAGAGGAATATCAACTTTTACAAATTTGGTAAAAGTTGATGTTCCTAGTTATGTATAAGCCCAGTAATAGACATACCAGGATGGACATCTACATAATATTTTAGTCCGTTTATATATATTTTTGTAACAGCATCACGCCTGAACGGCTGAACCGATTTCACTAATTCTTTTTTTGTCGTGTTGGCTTTTATCAGTAGAAGGTTCTTATGAAAGAAAAAATTAAGAAAGTTGCGTGGTAAATTGGGAAATTAAATAAAACAGCATCACGCCTGAACGGCTGAACCGATTTCACTAATTCTTTTTTTGTCGTGTTGGCTTTTATCAGTAGAAGGTTCTTATGAAAGAAAAAATTAAGAAAGTTGCGTGGTAAATTGGGAAATTAAATAAAACTCGCATAAGCCCCTCCTCTATCTACATAATATCACAGAAATGCTTTTTTTATTTGCTTTTTAGCGTATGTCATAGCATCACGCTCAAAATACAAATGCTACGTCAGATATGAATCTGCACAGAGCCGTGCAAAATGCCGGAGAAGGTTCTTTAATACAATTTGCTACATTAATTGTCAGGCTTGATCGGTAGGTTCTAGTCTAGCTTCCTATTGCTTAACAGACCTCTATAACTGGCACAGAAAAAGAAGAATGACACTTTTAATGTTTATTAAAATTTTGTTTGAAGATCCTAAAAAATAGGGTTTTTTAAATAGCTCTAAATATATTAAAGTTAATGTAGCAAATTGTATTAAAGAACCTTCTCCGGCATTTTGCACGGCTCTGTGCAGATTCATATCTGACGTAGCATTTGTATTTTGAGCGTGATGCTATGACATACGCTAAAAAGCAAATAAAAAAAGCATTTCTGTGATATTATGTAGATAGAGGAGGGGCTTATGCGAGTTTTATTTAATTTCCCAATTTACCACGCAACTTTCTTAATTTTTTCTTTCATAAGAACCTTCTACTGATAAAAGCCAACACGACAAAAAAAGAATTAGTGAAATCGGTTCAGCCGTTCAGGCGTGATGCTGTTTTATTTAATTTCCCAATTTACCACGCAACTTTCTTAATTTTTTCTTTCATAAGAACCTTCTACTGATAAAAGCCAACACGACAAAAAAAGAATTAGTGAAATCGGTTCAGCCGTTCAGGCGTGATGCTGTTACAAAAATATATATAAACGGACTAAAATATTATGTAGATAAACAGCTGACACCTCCGCGCAAAATCGAGTGCGACGGAGGGCTCTTATTGTCTCCCTTTGCACCTAAATAGGGTCACAGATGGACTTTCATACATTCATTCATTCATCAATACTTCTTTATCTACAAAGTTCATAAAAAATACATTGACCACCTGCTTCATTTTATTTTGCATGTACAAGAGGCAAACATTTTTGATCCATAAGATCAGTTTCTCTCGTAATTGTAATTTATAGGTTATAATTACTAGTTTTCGTTTATTTCCCGACATAACAAAGTCGTAATGCATAGGTGAAAGTAGAATAGGTAATAGCAGCATTTTCTTTTTTTGAACTTAGAAACTAATGAGATTATTCTTATGAAACGAAGCTTCCCGAGTCCAATATATCTATTACTTATTTTTTTGTATTATTCCTATCGAAGTAAGACCAGAACACTAAACTTGAAATACAATGCCAGTTGTTTAGTTGTAAAAAAATATCATAGGTAGGTATGTCACACTCCTATTTTTTCAAAAATGTATATCTCGCAAACACTCTTTCAGCCATCACTTTGGTAAAATGTGTGTAAACAGATAGGTAGGTACCTAAAGCTTATCAGCAGTAAAATAAACGTTGTGCACCAACAAAGCCAATAGGCAATAAATATGAGACATTAACAAAAATGGATATAGTCATATCCTGGCGCCAAATACATGACAGCGGTCGCAGTCTTTAAATTTGGTTGCTCTCTTGTTCTCAACAATTTCCAACTTTTATCTCCATTTTTCATTTTATTATTAAATTTCTACTTGTTGCATACATGAGATTTTTCGACATGTTGAACATGTTGAGAATTCTCATGATTAGGAGTTTCGGAGACAAACATTACCACCTAATGGCGAACGTTGTTAACGTAAAGTGATCACACTAGGCCAGCCTTCGAAATAACAGTAGAAGACGGTCGTAAGCCCGTAGTGGTTTGTTCCATTTAAAAATCGAACATTAGTAATGAATTGTTAGAGTCATTAGTTGTTATTTTTTCAGTAAAATAAATATTAATTGAAATGATTGTATTGGAATTTCAAGATCAAACTTAATATGACTTTATTTGACGATCTAATTATTATTTTATGAGACAGTGTCCTAACATATATTTGAAGAGCTGGACACCAAACAATTACGTCCTTAGTAACAGGATGAGCTTCTCTGTTGCTATCAGTTTTATCGCGTTCTTCATCGATGGTTTCATCTCCACTGACATTATCGCTGTTGTAACAATTAACACTCAAATGATCAGACACCGCATCCGTGTCTCAATATAATATAACATTTTTATATCTCACTGATTTCGTCATTAATTTAAAATTTATTAATCATCCTTTATCAAACTAAAACTCGAGTTAATATACTGAGTTCATACCAGGCCGCTGAGGCGCCTAGGAGAGTTTGACTGACATTTTCAATAAATGTTAATTTATTCACAACGGCCCTGGAATATTTTTATGTTTTCTTTGAATTCTGAATAAAAACATGGTATTAGATTAGAGGAGTACTGAGAAGAAGGCGAGATATTTAAAATAAATAAATAACGAAATTGGCCGTCAAAGCATCCCAAGCGCCTGAAAGGCGCTAAAGATACATTAACGGTTAAGTTGGTAGGTTGCTTTGAAGATTGATAAAGTGTAGCTCTTTGTTACGATTTACGAGAGATTCTCCCACTTTAAGTTGGTGGCTTGGTTTGAAGACTGATAAAGTGTAGCTCTTTGATACGACTTACGAGCGATTCTCCCACTTTAAGTTAGTGGCTTGGTTTGAAGACTGATAAAGTGTAGTTCTTTGATACGACTTACGAGCGATTCTCCCACTTTAAGTTGGAGGCTTGGTTTGAAGACTGATAAAGTGTAGCTCTTTGATACGACTTACGAGCGATTCTCCCACTTTAAGTTGGTGGCTTGGTTTGAAGACTGATAAAGTGTAGCTCTTTGATACGACTTACGAGCGATTCTCCCACTTTAAGTTAGTGGCTTGGTTTGAAGACTGATAAAGTGTAGCTCTTTGATACGACTTACGAGCGATTCTCCCACTTTAAGTTGGAGGCTTGGTTTGAAGACTGATAAAGTGTAGCTCTTTGATACGACTTACGAGCGATTCTCCCACTTTAAGTTGGTGGCTTGGTTTGAAGACTGATAAAGTGTAGCTCTTTGATACGACTTACGAGCGATTCTCCCACTTTAAGTTGGTGGCTTGGTTTGAAGACTGATAAAGTGTAGCTCTTTGATACGACTTACGAGCGATTCTCCCACTTTAAGTTGGTGGCTTGGTTTGAAGACTGATAAAGTGTAGCTCTTTGATACGACTTTCGAGCGATTCTCCCACTTTGATCATGATATAATATGTGCGATCGAAACACCAAGTGCTTGGTAGCTTAGTGGTATCGATGCCGTTTTCGTACTGATACGTACTTGTGGGTTCGATCTTCCTCTTTCATGATACAAGCTTTTAGTAGCTCACTGTGAAAGATTCAAAGAGTGTATTTGTGTTCACTTCAGTGATCTCAGATTCATTTAAAACCTTAACCCGTAGTTTTCCCTCTTTTACGACATACACTGCACTTTCGACTACATTTGCAAACTCTGTACTCCTAGCCAAGTGTTACATGTCGATTTCGATCGTTTTATTCATAACATGGAGTTTTTTGTCCAATATGAACGAATGGGTGACGTCTAAAAAAACTCGAAATAAAGAAAACCTTTCGCATTTGCAACCGTAATCTCAATTTAATTAATTAAAATTTCATCACTATATAATTTTTTAGGTTATAAATTCTGTATACATACATCAGATAAACCAAAAACACGAAGGGTGAAAATAAGGGCCTTTTCTATACTACTTATTTCACAATGTCAAGAAAAAATCTAAAAAGACAACAAATAATTAGGTTTACCCAAATGACAGCTATCAGTTTAACAGTTAGGTGAGTATTGAATTATTCCCACAACAACTGTCATAGTATTTCGTAAGTGGAGAGCAATAAAAGTTAGAAATGAATATTTTGGTCATTTTAGAAACCTCGTGGCAGGTCGTTAACAAACAAACGCGCTCTTATCTGTTGGAAGCGGAGGGGCCCACGCTCCAAGACAAATAAGGTTTTTCTTTAATGAGCCAATATACTCCGTCTTAATTAATGACAATTGCCACTAAAGTTATTACAAATGTTCAACATATTGAGACGTTAGAATAAAATAACACTGCAATTTGCTGTGAAAAACGGAAATTTCAGTTTTATCTAGTTGGATTTTTTTTCAAAATCTAATCAGATACTAATTAATAGGTAGATATATCTAATATTATTGAAATTTCAAAATAAATAACATTTGTTCCTTTCTATTCTAAATAATTGGATTGCTATTATTTTATGAACATAAAAAACGAGAGAATTTTTATGTTTATTTGAGTTTTTTTTTGTCAATCAGTAGGTATATCACGTGTAAAATTAAAATAAGTAGGTACTTGAACAAATTTACTCGACAAAAATCTTTCAGACAGAATCTATAAGTTTCTCTGCAACTTCAAAATAATGAAAAATTTAACGACTAGCATACCTTCAGCTAACTCAGCCGTATCAGCTTTGTAGGTATTTTTATCTTATTACCCAATGTTTCAATATTATTTTGGAGTTTAATTGAATGTTGATACGTTTATTGCACCTTCCTAACCCTGTAAGTACAATATTGTTATGCGGGATATACGTACTTTTTATTGGAGCACTTAAGATTCTATGTTTTGTATATAATAATATCATGATTTTTTTGTTTGTGTTTTGCAGTGTTCTGTTGGTGACTCTTATTAATGAAATATAAATAAATTCTTATTTTTCTTCTCTCTAATGTAGCACTTCACTTTCGAGAGAGTAATCTATGCATAAATAAATAATTGTAGGATAAATAAAATTTTAGAACACGAAATAATGACGATGTTGAGTACCTGCTCAAATGATCTTGTAGATAGAGCTAACTCTAGGTGGGTACTTGATGGCTTAAAAAGGAATCTATCAGATGGATAATTATTATTATTATTTGTAGGATTGAATGCTGATAAGAATATATCGTGTTGTTCTTTTTAGACATCATTGGCTTCCTATGGACGCCGAACGTGCATTTGGTACTCATTTCGCCAGATACCTATATTAAATCATATGACAAGTAGGTAGGTACACTTATATTTTTATTAGTTTTGTATATAAGAAACAGCCAGTGATATGACTCATCCCAAAATTGCAGCTGCTTTGGTACCAACGTCCACCTGTGTGGAGACTGTAAAGTCACGTCCGAGTAACAGATATTATGATTATCGAAATGACGGACTCTTCAAAATCAAACCTGATCACACGATATTTCGTTTGTATTGGTAAGTGTATACCTACACATATTTTGTGGGTAAGCATAATATAAAACCTCGTATAAGACACATATATCACTGCCTACGCAAATGCAACTGGCGGCGCTTGCATGTAGTATTTTTATACTTCTGGACATACGTGTGCCTGATATGTCTTCTACATGAAGTTTTATTAGGAAATGACAAGTAAGGTTAGAAAAAAAAACTTTCATTCACGAATTTGTTCGCTCAAAATTGACACATAGAGATATTTTTAATCGAGATCCGTGAAAGAAACGGCAAAGCAGGACGGGTATCAGCTATAGTTTACAGATAAATGAAATACATTTTTATGAAATGTTTACTCCGCCAGTGCCGGTTCCAAGTTCGGATGAAAAAGGAGGAGCGGTTATAGGCAAGGCTAGCAACCTACCTATATCAATACTAGAATGCTCATAGACCTGCTAAAAAGACCTCGGACAGGGTAAAGAAACAGTCAGCTTCCCAAGAGGCCAGGAGGCTTAGTCAAAGAGGAAGAAATGTTAAAAAAAATATTCAACTTTTTTAATGAAGTAATTGGTCGTTTATTGCTTGTGGCGTGGAAACTTTAAAAATTTATTTTTACATACCGCTAAGCATTTCGGTTTCATATTAAATATTAAATTAGGCTCAGCTAAGAAAACACAAGATTATAAATTGAAATTATGAATGGATTTTTTTAAAAATACTTATGTTTTTAGTTAAATTATCGTAATTAATAGTAATCAGATTGTGCAAACACCACAACTGATTGGTTTCTTTCCTGAATTAGATCAACAGTAGTTATGCACTCTTATCTATATACGTGAAGGAAGTGAAGGAAAAAATTTGTGAATATTTTTACGAAAAATGCGCCGACGGATGAGTATGAAATTTCACACACTAATTGCTTATATAGAGAAGGGGTGGCGAATACTAATATTTTTTTTAAATCTCTAATATAAATTAAAGTCGGGTTAGTGGGAACACGTATAACTCGAGATAAGCTCAACAGATTCTTCTGATGTTTGATTTATTGGATTCTTCTCCGCTCCGGATAACAGAATAATTAATAAAAAGTTAAAAAAATTGATAAGAAATTATGTAAATTAGAATATTTAAGTTAGTATGGAACGGTTACCTAGAACGCGCCCACGCCATCGCGGGTAGTTTCCTCTTATTCTCGCATACGTGATTGTAGTACAGTAGCCCATCCCACTTACTCCACAGCAAAATAGGGTATTTGACACTATGAAAAATAAGCTACAGATTGTGGTCATCCTGTTTGAAAATGGCCCAAGAAAGCTTATTTCTTTTATTTTACAACTTAAACAGGCTTATTTTTTATAAAAACACGTAATAAAAATCCAAATATTTCTATGGAACTAGTCACCGATGAAAACGCCTTGTGATTAGTTGTGTTCCCTGTGACGTCACATGTCTGTAAATGACAGTCGTCAACACGTTAGCGAACTCATACCAATACTAAAGTGTGACGTAAAACGCACCACGTGACCAGCGCCATTATACAAGACAGCGTTTTACGCGCGTTTTTGGATAATTAAACTTTAAACATGATTTTCATATAAAATATGGCATATCTTCAGAAAATATAAAGAGCATGTGCTTATAATGTATCGTAGAATAATTTAAAACGGTTTCTGGAAATTAGTCAAATACCCTATTTTCATACAAAGTCAACAATATTATCGGGCACATTTTTATTGGTACCTACTTCATAGGCGAGGTAGGGTGTGTGCGCGAGCGCATTATTCTAATGCGGTGTTCACACGAGGCGATATAAGGCCAGACGATTTCGCTTGCATAAAAAAAATATCGCTCAGTCGCCCATTGTTCGTGTGATGTGTTCACACGAGTCCACCGACATACATTCAATCTGTCAGGTGCGCTGATAGTTTTAAAAATGGTGGACGTCGAGGTAGAAGTCGCGGAGGAAGGGTTAGTTGAAAATATTGTTTTAGAGTTTTTATACTGATTTTGTTTGTTTTGACATGGTTTTGACATAAGAGTCGGTAAAATTCCATAGAAGCTTTCGAAAACCATAAACAAATATACGGATAGTTAATTTTGGTTTATAATATGGTCGTTGGTAAACTTTACTAACGAGTCGCCGTTCGTTGGTAACTTTGACATTTACTGACGAAAATATGATCCAGTCTTTATAATTTCAGCCCTTAGAAAACATATTTTTTATAGCAAATTAAATTTAGTTTACTGAAGTATTCTAATTTTATGTTGAATAATTATTAATATGACATCTACATTGATATGGTCATGGGCTAACTACTCATAACATTGTTGTAGGCTTTTTGTTATTGTTTTTGTGATAAGTTGGATAAAGAAACACATAATTGTAATGAGTAAAGACATGTATAATATGCAGAAAATTTAACTTCAGTATATAATAACTAACAAATTATTGAAATATGAATATATAAATAATAAACCACCGGTAATAATGATAATATGGTTTTGGCCCTCGGAACTTACTGGAGTAATCAGTATGGCCCTAAGGCTGGAAAGTTGGGAGACCTCTGTTTTAGACGATATAAGGAGACTCCTAATTGAGGAAAAATCAAGAGAAAACGCAGATATTGGGCGCGGAATTGGATTCTAAGGAGAAAAAAAATTGGAGCACTGCTGTCATCCATAGATACGGACGCCGCGCATGATTACGCATGCGTGCATCGTTCCACCAGAAACAAAAGTTGAAAGGTGGTCAACTTGAGGCGATATCGCTTTCAATCATTTTTATCGCTTCAGATTTATCGACAATGTTCATACGGTTCAATTGGCTGGCGATATTTTGGTGTCCTGGCGATATTCGCCTCGTGTGAACACCGCATTACGTTGTACCAGCTATAATCTTTGAATACGAATGAAATATGGATGTTTCAGAAATATTTTAATGTTATTATTTTATTAGCTTAACTCGAATTAATTTTGTATTGTTTTATGGGGGCGCAGTGCACATTATCTACATATTATTAACGGGCTAGAACACAGATTTTTGTTTATGTGTGGTCAAATTAATATTTTTTGGACTAAAAATAACGGAAAGGAAACTTAATAATGTTCAAACTTACAATCTAAATAATAATTAGTTATGGTAGAATTTCGAGCACTGACCGACCACTAGTAGATGATATTAAGTACGTAAAAGATTTGATCCAATGAGACAAGGTTGTACGTGAATTTCAACGATAAAAGAGTTACGTACCCATATAAAATAGTGTGGTCATAGATTATAAGTTGAAGATTTTTACATAAGTACTGATAATATTATCATTGACTTTTATAGTTAATCACAATAGTTCCAATAAGTTGTTGGTTCAATTGGCTAGTACGGTTTTGTCATTTTTGTTTATAGATTTATGAATGAAGTATGAATTATTATTACTGATCACGCCCCCTGCACGAGTGTTTTGTTTAAGGACCAATAGGATTCCAATAACGTTTGTGCTTGCAATAAGAATGAATGAACGCAAATAATATCGGAATTACTTATCTTCTATCTAGTATTATTATTTACATTTGGCTTAAGTCGCACATCCTATTAAGAATGCCACAGTATCACCAGTCCAAGAGTTCTGTTGAAATGATACCGTCTCGTCAGCTGTATCCAGCTGAGTGGGAGGTAAATATTATATTCGATTTCTATCGACAGTTAATCGAGAAATACGAAATACGGTTGTTATTTTAAGAATTATTTATGTATGAAAAGATATCGAATTTACTACGAGTTATACTATAATACTATAGACTACAACCTGAGCAGGAAATCTTATTTTTTCCTAAAGCGTCCTGTCAGGGTTATATTTTTCTGACAGCCGTTCATTGTAAACATCAGTGGGGCTAGTACGAGATCGAAAGCTAATTGCACGCAAATAAGCGCTTATTAGCGTGCAAGTATATAGTGTTCTAAATCAAACGATCGAATCATTCGATCATTTTAGTATGAAATTTTTCGAAATTCTTTCGATGATCGTTTCGATATTCGATCATCGAAAACTTATACTAGGGCTACAGGCTACAGGCTCTCAACAACTTCATTTTGTTCCAAAGCATTACGCTATTCTAAAATAAAATAACGGAGATTTTTCGAATAACGCTTTTATCATATGGTGTATCCCAAGAACTCGTGTCCATAGGTTGATTTTTAATAGGTAGGTATGTATCATAATGGTAAACCGAATAAGATGTGATGTAGGCTGCACCGCTTCCAACTTACATAAATGGCTATGGATGGACTCACCAGCATGCGCATGTGGGATTACACAAACAATCGACCATCTGATTAACGAGTGCCCCATATACGCATTTGAAGAAGGACTACAGGACTTGCACGCACTGACGGATGACGCGATCCAATGGCTTCGGTCGCTGGAGGTCAGATTGTGAGCGACCATAAGAAGAAGAAGAAGAAGATAATGGTAAGATATTATGGAAGGACAGAAGTGACTCTATAGTCACAAAAGCTTGACTGGTCCGAGCTCTGGTCTTTCCAACCTTTTTTACTATACAGTGCTGAAACCTGTACCCTATTCAGAATTTTTTCACTAACGTAAGTGAGAGATTCACGGGAATTTTGTCTGGGCTGCGGAGCTTTCCGAAGCAATCTACAGAGACGCTATACACGTTTCCATAAAAAAATGTAACTTCAAGCCAGCCTTAATGTCACGAAAACTTAGAATTGGAGCACTCGACGATGAAATCGAGAGACAACCATCGCACGGAAGCCTTCGAGATGTGATGTTGGCGCCGCATGCTGTGGACAGACGGAAAGTCATGTTCAAACAATTCTGAATATTATTTCAGCGGAGTATTCAAATTATTTCGCTCACACCTTGGCACTTAGTGAGATAAACATATAAAATACCTAATGATTATTAGGAAGATTCATTCCAGCGTGACTTATGGGAACACTAATAAAAAACGGATAAAAGGCGTCAGGAACCCACTGCGAAGGAATGTGAGGTGAATTCTTTGTACACCGCCTTTACAATGGTGAACGTGTTAAAACGTGGAGTCAGAGGATATAGGCGAGGTACATTTGTGTGCAGCTAAGCACTATACAAAAGATAACTAATTTATTGGTGTATTAAAAAAGGTCATGTGTGTGAGGTGTATAAAGGCATATTTTGAATGTCTTCAAATTTGTGTATCTGGCGCTAAACAAATTAGATTCACTCATAAATTATTATGATCCCGGCCTCAGGGGTCATCAAGCAATGGCCGCGAACGTACATTAAAATATATATTATTTTGATGTTATACCTACTACCTACGGTAAATATTTTGTTAGGCTTTCTTATTAGTAGTAAAGAACAATTTTATGTTCGTACACATCAGGAATAGTACTGTTCAAGAATTTTGTTGTGTAGAATCCGCGAAGTTCATCTTACATAGAAACAGATAGTACCTAACAATTTCTATTGACCTATTTATAATAGACTCGGGCCGTTAATAATTTCTCTCGTTCCTACATAAGGTGTATAATTCGATTCATCACGTAACTAGGTAATACCTCACGCTGGTTGCAATGAAGACTGATTCTCAACGACTCTCGTGGTGGTTCAATAGTGAAATGCTAGGGGAATGCTCAGTCGAGAAGCCATTATTATAATTTGTCAAGTTCGTTGGTAACTCGATATTTTTGTTGAAATACTCCAACCCCACGCAAGATAGGTATGTGGTTGGATGTAGAGTTTGTTTCGTGAATAATCCCGCCGTTGCCCACTATTTTTATACACTGTTATTTTTGTACACTCATTTTTTTAACACGTGCATAAAGTGTTAAATAAATAAATATTTTTTTTTTCACTCGTATGTGTATGACAAAATCAATCCAACACGACGGGAAATATTTTTCATACTTCTATTATTTTTCTGTAAGTCGATATTCATTGCTATGACAAGAATAGTGTATGTGGGAAATATTAGGTATATCGAGGAAATAATATTCGATACTTGATCGGAGGTGCCTACATCATGCTAGGGAAAGAAAAGTAAAAGTTGTCTGCAGTCCCCAGTGTAGTAAAGTAAAATTGGGAAGATATAACAGATTTTTTTTAGAAAGCCCTAGTTTTTTACACGGACATGAAAAGTAAGTATCTAAGTGTCGATTTTTAGGAATATCTAACAATAATAATTTTACATATCTATAATCTGACAGGCTATTCTGCTAGTTAGAATATAAATTAATGGCAAATCCAGCGACATCATTCAACATTTGGTGTAAAAAATATATATTGGTGAAGGATCTCCAATAAATTTCTGATAAAAATTATTTTTAAAATGGCCTTTTGAGATTTTGTTGGCGCTTAAAGGTAACGGAATGGAATAAAGTATCGATTGATAGTGGAAGAGCCGAGTGGAATAATAACAAAATATGTAGGTACGAGTACAATGTAATATTCCATCAATGGAACCTGGCCAACGCAACAATAGACGGCGCTTCATGCAGAGCCAGTCAGCAATCTTCTATTATTAGGTATAGGTGAGATGTTTGGAATTATTTTACAATTTCATTCAGGCTTTGGTGGTGTCATCTTTACACAGGAAGTGCAGCGTGTAGTCATATACGTGCTCGAATAATACGCGGCGTCTGCATAAAGTGGAACAAATACCTGCAAAATATAGTATTAGACCTCGTTTAATATAATATCTATCATGCACTAGCATTTCCGACCGACGTTGTCCTGTAGTTCTTGCTATGAATATTGATTTCAAATTTGTACTTTACACAAAAATACGTTTAAAATAGGTAGGTATGCTTGAATGTTAAAAAAAATATTTCTGAAAGCTCGAAAATATTCCATCAAAAATCTGTGTATTTTTAATGTCAATAATAAACAATAAAGGTTGTTAGGTAAACAATAATTTTGTTGTTATAGAATCTTTTAATATAAATGAAAGTCGTTTTAATGCGAACACTTATAACTCGAGATCGACTGAACAGATTCTTCCGATGTTTGATATATTGGATTCTTCTCTGCTCCAGATAACAGAAAAAAGTTGAAAAATGGATAAGAAATAATATAAAATATAATATTAAAGATAGTATGGAACGGATTTCCTGCGACGCCATAACAACAAAATTATTGTTTACTGCTCATGATGGTAGTTCCCTATATAAGCGTTCCCACTAACCCCACTTTTTATATTATACTAGCTTTTCCGACAGACGTTGTCCTGTGGACCAAGCGAGTGTCCTAACCAGAGGCGGCCCGTTCTTTGTGGACTGCACCTCCAGAAACAAAAATAAACTAATAAAATAATAACATTAAAATATTAATTCTAAAACGTCCATATTTCATTCTTATTCAAAGCTCAGACGGGATCAACGCGAGAGTAATATAGTATAATATGCGCGCAATTTGGTTGACTTTGTATGAAAAATTTCTAGAATGCCCGAAACGGTGGAGAAAGTGGAATGGAGTGCAGTCACGTATGCGAGAATGAGAGGGTGCAGGTGCTGAAGACATTAATTTTGTTGTTATTGATTCATTAACGTGTATTTCTTTAGGCTATACACTCATAATTTGATTTTTAATCCCTTCATCTAATCTACTCTAGTTTGAAGGCTCTTTAAACTGTCTCTTATAGGGTGCATTTACACCAATCAAATCATCGGTGCATATTATTTCGAAAATTGGATACAAGAACGTTTTGTGTAAATATCAATAAGATTGACGTTGTACAAATAACAGGTGAGTGGACAGTGAAGTTATGTCTACGCTGAACCAGAACATTGTGGCTATGTAGATTAGTCTTCGGGACCCACCTTGGCATTCTTCACTAATAATCTCCTTTGAAACCTTTACGAATGCTTTGTGGTGGCTTTGACAAGTTACTTTTTTGTAGACATTAGCGGCACATGTAATTGTATTTCAAAGGGACCGATGATTATATTAATATTATTTAAACCTATTCCTGTAGTATAAACGGTCGGCTTCGTCATTTTGATGCACACACGATAAATATGACTATTGTGTTTGCCTCCATTAGATTCAATTAGTTTCATACTCCTAAATATTATTATATCAAGTGTAATAGAGGTGGATTATTACTCATTCCAGAATTGGTACCTACAGATAATTTTTGCGTCCTATAAAAGTACCTACCTGTTGAATGTCACCTCCTTGAATGGACAACCGCCCAATTTTATTTTTTTATTTTCATATAAACACGATAAAAAGAAACATTACCTATCTGTATAAAATCATCTTCCAAAAAAAAAACAAAATTTGAAATTCATTGAAATGAATTTAATATCGAATATTTAAAATCTCATTTTGAATGATGATTTGAAAACGCTCGTGACGTCATACGATTCATACCATACCTTTCGTGGTACAAGTAGTATTCATACCAGCAGTACGTGAAGATAAATTAATTAATGTCATTATTTTTAAGGGTCCTATGGAATTTTGATACGCTGCATGCAACGTGACATTGGTTAACTTTCCGCGCGTGTTCAGATATGTACAGGCCATTATATTCAGCACGTCGTGCTCCTTAAGGGTTCATTTCTTATAATTTGATCGTTTCGATATTCGATCATCGAAAACTTATCTAGGGCTACAGCTTTATTCTCAACTGACCTCGGTATAGCCTCGATTTCTGTTCGCAGGGTCCCGGGCTAGATTTCCGGTCGTGCATAGTTTCTCACATTCATGCACAGATTAGACAGTCTGTCAGTGGACGATCATTGACACTGCATTACTTCGATTAAAGTGGATATCGTTTGTTGGCTTTTTATGTCCTTAAGTAGGTAATCATTAATCTAATACGGTTCTTGATTTCCTTAAATATAACCCTAATGACATAATTAAAGTAATAAAATAATTAAAGGCCCATTTTTTTTTAAATTTTAAATTCCATTCCAATTGATGTTTGAACTTGAATAATCTCTTCAGAACCGCATTCATACATTATTTAGTTGATTGTATATTTTTTTTTTAAATTAGTACCTAAGCTGAAAAAGATTTAATAATAATAATTTTTGACAACTTTCAAACAAAGACTTGAATAGGTATTTATTTCTTTTGAATTAACTCATGTTGATTATTTTGTACATTCTTCGCATTAAACGTGGGTCACTAACTATTAAAATATCTCTTTATTTTATTGACGTAGAAATCCTCCTCTGGAAATTACTCATGTTGGTCCCACTAAGGCTGACTAAGGGATGGGAGATAAAAGATCTCCGATTTCTTTGGCTTTGTGTGTTTCAAGGAAATAAAGATTAATTCGATTTGATCGCATTGTATGATTTGAGTTATGAATTAAAACATTTGTATTGAGAGCAATACAATAGTTCATCATTCCAAATGTGAATATCAAAATATAATAAACCAATACTGGGTCCAGGGAAGGGTATTATTATACACATATTTTTGTTGTATTGTTAGATTTTCTGTAGGAATACCTCGAAAATATTTTGTGTCATTAAACTTGTTGGAATAAATAAATTATTATTTTATATTGTTAGATAAAGGTCAGTGGGGCTAGTACGAGTTTCATCGAATGTTAATTGCACGCAAATAGGCGCTTATTAGCGTGCAAATAGTGTTCTTAAATCAAACGATCGAATCATTCGATCATTTTAGTATGAAAATTTTTCGAAACTCTTTCGATGATCGTTTCGATATTCGATCATCGAAAACTTATACTAGGGCTACAGTTCTTAAATACAGAAAAATAAGATCTTCTAAGAAAAATATGAAATCATAATGTCTACCTGGAAATCAGTTTATTTTATTTGAGTAATTTAGTTGATACATAAGTAGAGAGTAAAGAAAATCAAGTACATGTTTTAGAATAATTATTGAAGCGCTTTTGAGAGCTTCTAGGGCCCAGGGCTTACTCTCAAGCGATGTTAGACGTATGAAAACCAGATCTGACACAAAATTTAATTAATTATTTTGATCTAATTGTGTTCTGATGACTGAATTTATCTAAGAAGCGATGTTTTACAACATTTAAACAGGCAGCTATCTTTATAAAAAAAAAATTAGATTTGTTTCTACCATATAATATGACATTTTTTTAAATATTTTGATATGATTTAGGTATGTATTACAATTTTTTTTAATATTTTGATATAATTTAGGTATTCATTTTTCACAAAGTAACTTAAAATATAATTTTTCTTAATCTTTTTTATGAGTCACGAAAAACATGACAGATAAAATTGTTCGACGAGAATGATCAAAATATTAATTGATGAGAGCAGCTTCTTCTACATTAGGATTCGACGGTTGAATCCATTGTAATCTTTGTGTAAGAATGTTTGCAGATTTTTCGCCGATTTTTTATAGACCAAAAGGATTATGACATAAACGCGCCGCATATCAAAACGCTGCTACTGCGACTTCTTAAAAAAAAAACAGCATCCTTTTATTTAACACGTATTAGCGGATACGGATGGTCTTTATAAAAAAGATTACTTAAGTTGATGCTTAAATGGATAAAACGTTTTCACACGTACAAACTAAACCTATTTTTATTAATAATTTATTTTAATTTACATATAATATGGTTGAATGGTGAGACCACCCGCGTGCTTTTACAAAGGTTCAAAAACGATTTGCTATATTTTGCCTTTTCAGATTATGCCTCGTCATAAAGGAAAATATGCCACTCAGATGACTTTTTATTAATTTTAATGTTTTTTTTATTAATAAACTAGCGGACCCGTCGTACGTTTTCGTGTCTTAATTAGTAATATTGAATACGAATTGATATAATGATAAATAAATTATTTAATCAATGTACTTAAGTATCCACGAGCGATACCTCTGTGTTTAATGACATTTTGCACCATTTTATATTCTCAATCCCGCTAACTATCAAACAATCGACAAGTGTTAAACTCCATAAAGTAACATTAGAAAGGTTTATATTGTTAAAAGCACTAAGATGGTAAACTCCATAAAGTAACATTAGAAAGGTTTATATTGTTAAAAGCACTAAGATGGTAAACTCCATAAAGTAACATTAGAAAATATATCCTTAGGCTTTCACGGCCGGCGTTTGAATATGGAGAAATTGGTTCTTCCGGGCTATTAGGCCGTGGTCCAGGTGGGTTTGTGTTGCCCAACGTTTCGTCTCCTAGTTCGGGGCCTGTGGGAGACATCTTCTTGTTCTGCGCACGCGTGGGGATGTGGAGGGCGCCGGCTGGAGGTGTTGCTGCGGCGGCGGCTGGCGAGCGAATGACGCGGGGCTCTCTGCGTCACCCGTATTTATACAGTGGCGGGTGCCGTATGAAGTGCTGGCGGTAGAGTTTCGCGTGTTGGATGGTTCTGTGTTACTGGTGATGGCGTTATGTGATGCAAGACTATTCTTCGCAGACTCCAACAGAGGAATCCAGGTCTTGTTGACTTTTAGGCCTTCTTCTTTTTTATTGAAGTTGTTATGTTTATGAATCTCAATGGCTTCTCTGTTGAGTCTGGCGAAATAGTTTTTTGTGTTAGCTATGAGTTTTGTGTCTTTGAACTGAATGTCATGTCCGTCTTTGAGTCCGTGTTCTGCTACTGCTGATTTATCTGTCTGTGCTAGTCTGCAATTCCGTTGGTGTTCTTTGATGCGTGTGTTGATGGATCTCTTTGTGGTTCCTATGTATGATAGCCCGCAACTACAGGGTATTTTGTAAACTCCAGCTGAACTGAGCGGGTGTCGTTTGTCTTTGGCTGTGGTGTGTGTTTGTTGAATTTTTGTGGTGGGTATGAAAATTGGTTGGATGTTATGTTTTTCTAATATTTTGCCTATTCTGTCCGTTACTTGGTGTACATATGGGAAGAAAACTTTCCCTGTGTACTCTTTTTTCTGTGTGGGCGTGGTGTTTTTTGGTCTTGTCGCTCGTTTTATGTCTTTGTGTGTGTATCCATTGTTGATTAAGGCTTGTTCTAGGTGTTGCTTTTCTTGTATCAGATGAGATTCTTCAGAAATGCGTTCGGCCCGGAGGAATAGTGTTTTTATGAGTCCTTGTTTCTGTCTCGGGTGATGATTTGACGTTTTGTGAAGGTATCTGTCTGTGTGAGTCGGTTTTCTGTAAACGTGATGTCCTAATGTCCCGTCATGCTTCCTTGTTAGTAGTACGTCCAGAAAAGATATGCGTCCGTCTTTTTCTTTTTCCATGGTGAACTTGATGTTGGGATGAATATTGTTGATGTGTTGTAGAAAGTCTGTCAGTGTTGTGTCTCCGTGTGGCCAAATTACAAATGTATCATCGACGTAGCGATACCAGTGGCTGGGCTTGTGTTCAGCTGATTCTAGTGCGGTTTTCTCGAAGTGTTCCATATATAAGTTGGCTATGATGGGGCTGATTGGTGATCCCATTGCTACTCCGTCTAGTTGTTCGTAGTAGTTATCGTTGTATAGAAAGTATGTGGTGGTCAGGCAGTGTTTGATTAGACTTATGATGTCGGGCGGCAGTGTGTTCTGTAGAACCTGTAGAGTGTCTTGAATCGGAACCATGGTGAACAGTGAGACAACATCAAAACTAACTAGTATATCGGTGGAGTTGCACTTGATGTTCTTGATCTTCTGTACAAAATGTGTGGAGTCCTTTACGTAACTGTTGCTTTTTCCTACGTATGGTTGTAGTATGGTCGCTAGGTATTTAGATAAGTTATATGTCGGTGAGCCGATTGCACTAACTATTGGTCTTAAGGGTGTGCCGTCTTTGTGTATTTTTGGACATCCGTATAATCGTGAGGGTAGGGCTTCAGATTGAACCAGTTGTTGCTTTTTATCTTCCGAGATCGATGTTGATGATTTAATAATGTTGTTTGTTTTCCTCAGGATGCTTGCTGTCGGGTCCTTAGGTATCTTTTTGTATGTGGCTGGGTCAAGTAGTCGCTGCAGTTTGTCGTGATAGTCCGTGGTGTTCATTATCACAGTCGAATTTCCTTTATCTGCTGATAGAATGAGGATGTTTTTGTCTGTGTTTAGTTGTTTGAGCGCTCTTCTCTCACTGGCAGTGATATTGGTAGACGGGCGTTTTGCTTTCCTTATTATGGATGAGGCTTCAGTTCGGATGATTTCTGCTCTGGTTTGTGGGAGCTTGCGGATTCCTGCTTCTAAATTGGAGATTATTTCTTCGACTGGTATTCTGGCTGGTGTGATCGCAAAATTTCCTCCCTTGGCTAGTATGGATTTTTCATCGGTAGATAGCGGTCTGCTGGATAAGTTGATGACTACTTTGTCCGTAAAGTTAGATGATGTTGGTTGTGCTGGTTTTAAACGTTGAAACTTTTTCTTCTGTTTGTGGATGGTCCTTTCGGAACAGCGTTCCATGGAGGTGTAACTGAGGTCGTCGATTTTATTCCAATCATCACGGTTAATTGAGTTGCTGAGTAGTAGATGAAGGTGAAACAACTGTGTGTCGGTGTTTGCTAGTTCTCGTCTGTTGTGGTGAATTCTTTCTCGTAATATAGCATGTTCAAGCCTGTTGTATATCCGGTGTGCTTGTGGAGTGTTGAAATGTCTGTTTGTGTGGATGAATTTCGGTATAACTCCTTCATCGCGGCATCGAAGTAAAAATGCGAGAGATGACAGTAATCTCGCCTTCTTCTTCCGAAGATCTTCCATGCGTCGGAACTTCTGGAACATATCCTCCCCGTAGAGGCGAATTAAATATATCCTTAGGCTTTCACGGCCGGCGTTTGAATATGGAGAAATTGGTTCTTCCGGGCTATTAGGCCGTGGTCCAGGTGGGTTTGTGTTGCCCAACGTTTCGTCTCCTAGTTCGGGGCCTGTGGGAGACATCTTCTTGTTCTGCGCACGCGTGGGGATGTGGAGGGCGCCGGCTGGAGGTGTTGCTGCGGCGGCGGCTGGCGAGCGAATGACGCGGGGCTCTCTGCGTCACCCGTATTTATACAGTGGCGGGTGCCGTATGAAGTGCTGGCGGTAGAGTTTCGCGTGTTGGATGGTTCTGTGTTACTGGTGATGGCGTTATGTGATGCAAGACTATTCTTCGCAGACTCCAACAGAGGAATCCAGGTCTTGTTGACTTTTAGGCCTTCTTCTTTTTTATTGAAGTTGTTATGTTTATGAATCTCAATGGCTTCTCTGTTGAGTCTGGCGAAATAGTTTTTTGTGTTAGCTATGAGTTTTGTGTCTTTGAACTGAATGTCATGTCCGTCTTTGAGTCCGTGTTCTGCTACTGCTGATTTATCTGTCTGTGCTAGTCTGCAATTCCGTTGGTGTTCTTTGATGCGTGTGTTGATGGATCTCTTTGTGGTTCCTATGTATGATAGCCCGCAACTACAGGGTATTTTGTAAACTCCAGCTGAACTGAGCGGGTGTCGTTTGTCTTTGGCTGTGGTGTGTGTTTGTTGAATTTTTGTGGTGGGTATGAAAATTGGTTGGATGTTATGTTTTTCTAATATTTTGCCTATTCTGTCCGTTACTTGGTGTACATATGGGAAGAAAACTTTCCCTGTGTACTCTTTTTTCTGTGTGGGCGTGGTGTTTTTTGGTCTTGTCGCTCGTTTTATGTCTTTGTGTGTGTATCCATTGTTGATTAAGGCTTGTTCTAGGTGTTGCTTTTCTTGTATCAGATGAGATTCTTCAGAAATGCGTTCGGCCCGGAGGAATAGTGTTTTTATGAGTCCTTGTTTCTGTCTCGGGTGATGATTTGACGTTTTGTGAAGGTATCTGTCTGTGTGAGTCGGTTTTCTGTAAACGTGATGTCCTAATGTCCCGTCATGCTTCCTTGTTAGTAGTACGTCCAGAAAAGATATGCGTCCGTCTTTTTCTTTTTCCATGGTGAACTTGATGTTGGGATGAATATTGTTGATGTGTTGTAGAAAGTCTGTCAGTGTTGTGTCTCCGTGTGGCCAAATTACAAATGTATCATCGACGTAGCGATACCAGTGGCTGGGCTTGTGTTCAGCTGATTCTAGTGCGGTTTTCTCGAAGTGTTCCATATATAAGTTGGCTATGATGGGGCTGATTGGTGATCCCATTGCTACTCCGTCTAGTTGTTCGTAGTAGTTATCGTTGTATAGAAAGTATGTGGTGGTCAGGCAGTGTTTGATTAGACTTATGATGTCGGGCGGCAGTGTGTTCTGTAGAACCTGTAGAGTGTCTTGAATCGGAACCATGGTGAACAGTGAGACAACACTGTCTCTATTTTTCTCTATTTTGCGATCACACCAGCCAGAATACCAGTCGAAGAAATAATCTCCAATTTAGAAGCAGGAATCCGCAAGCTCCCACAAACCAGAGCAGAAATCATCCGAACTGAAGCCTCATCCATAATAAGGAAAGCAAAACGCCCGTCTACCAATATCACTGCCAGTGAGAGAAGAGCGCTCAAACAACTAAACACAGACAAAAACATCCTCATTCTATCAGCAGATAAAGGAAATTCGACTGTGATAATGAACACCACGGACTATCACGACAAACTGCAGCGACTACTTGACCCAGCCACATACAAAAAGATACCTAAGGACCCGACAGCAAGCATCCTGAGGAAAACAAACAACATTATTAAATCATCAACATCGATCTCGGAAGATAAAAAGCAACAACTGGTTCAATCTGAAGCCCTACCCTCACGATTATACGGATGTCCAAAAATACACAAAGACGGCACACCCTTAAGACCAATAGTTAGTGCAATCGGCTCACCGACATATAACTTATCTAAATACCTAGCGACCATACTACAACCATACGTAGGAAAAAGCAACAGTTACGTAAAGGACTCCACACATTTTGTACAGAAGATCAAGAACATCAAGTGCAACTCCACCGATATACTAGTTAGTTTTGATGTTGTCTCACTGTTCACCATGGTTCCGATTCAAGACACTCTACAGGTTCTACAGAACACACTGCCGCCCGACATCATAAGTCTAATCAAACACTGCCTGACCACCACATACTTTCTATACAACGATAACTACTACGAACAACTAGACGGAGTAGCAATGGGATCACCAATCAGCCCCATCATAGCCAACTTATATATGGAACACTTCGAGAAAACCGCACTAGAATCAGCTGAACACAAGCCCAGCCACTGGTATCGCTACGTCGATGATACATTTGTAATTTGGCCACACGGAGACACAACACTGACAGACTTTCTACAACACATCAACAATATTCATCCCAACATCAAGTTCACCATGGAAAAAGAAAAAGACGGACGCATATCTTTTCTGGACGTACTACTAACAAGGAAGCATGACGGGACATTAGGACATCACGTTTACAGAAAACCGACTCACACAGACAGATACCTTCACAAAACGTCAAATCATCACCCGAGACAGAAACAAGGACTCATAAAAACACTATTCCTCCGGGCCGAACGCATTTCTGAAGAATCTCATCTGATACAAGAAAAGCAACACCTAGAACAAGCCTTAATCAACAATGGATACACACACAAAGACATAAAACGAGCGACAAGACCAAAAAACACCACGCCCACACAGAAAAAAGAGTACACAGGGAAAGTTTTCTTCCCATATGTACACCAAGTAACGGACAGAATAGGCAAAATATTAGAAAAACATAACATCCAACCAATTTTCATACCCACCACAAAAATTCAACAAACACACACCACAGCCAAAGACAAACGACACCCGCTCAGTTCAGCTGGAGTTTACAAAATACCCTGTAGTTGCGGGCTATCATACATAGGAACCACAAAGAGATCCATCAACACACGCATCAAAGAACACCAACGGAATTGCAGACTAGCACAGACAGATAAATCAGCAGTAGCAGAACACGGACTCAAAGACGGACATGACATTCAGTTCAAAGACACAAAACTCATAGCTAACACAAAAAACTATTTCGCCAGACTCAACAGAGAAGCCATTGAGATTCATAAACATAACAACTTCAATAAAAAAGAAGAAGGCCTAAAAGTCAACAAGACCTGGATTCCTCTGTTGGAGTCTGCGAAGAATAGTCTTGCATCACATAACGCCATCACCAGTAACACAGAACCATCCAACACGCGAAACTCTACCGCCAGCACTTCATACGGCACCCGCCACTGTATAAATACGGGTGACGCAGAGAGCCCCGCGTCATTCGCTCGCCAGCCGCCGCCGCAGCAACACCTCCAGCCGGCGCCCTCCACATCCCCACGCGTGCGCAGAACAAGAAGATGTCTCCCACAGGCCCCGAACTAGGAGACGAAACGTTGGGCAACACAAACCCACCTGGACCACGGCCTAATAGCCCGGAAGAACCAATTTCTCCATATTCAAACGCCGGCCGTGAAAGCCTAAGGATATATTTAATTCGCCTCTACGGGGAGGATATGTTCCAGAAGTTCCGACGCATGGAAGATCTTCGGAAGAAGAAGGCGAGATTACTGTCATCTCTCGCATTTTTACTTCGATGCCGCGATGAAGGAGTTATACCGAAATTCATCCACACAAACAGACATTTCAACACTCCACAAGCACACCGGATATACAACAGGCTTGAACATGCTATATTACGAGAAAGAATTCACCACAACAGACGAGAACTAGCAAACACCGACACACAGTTGTTTCACCTTCATCTACTACTCAGCAACTCAATTAACCGTGATGATTGGAATAAAATCGACGACCTCAGTTACACCTCCATGGAACGCTGTTCCGAAAGGACCATCCACAAACAGAAGAAAAAGTTTCAACGTTTAAAACCAGCACAACCAACATCATCTAACTTTACGGACAAAGTAGTCATCAACTTATCCAGCAGACCGCTATCTACCGATGAAAAATCCATACTAGCCAAGGGAGGAAATTTTGCGATCACACCAGCCAGAATACCAGTCGAAGAAATAATCTCCAATTTAGAAGCAGGAATCCGCAAGCTCCCACAAACCAGAGCAGAAATCATCCGAACTGAAGCCTCATCCATAATAAGGAAAGCAAAACGCCCGTCTACCAATATCACTGCCAGTGAGAGAAGAGCGCTCAAACAACTAAACACAGACAAAAACATCCTCATTCTATCAGCAGATAAAGGAAATTCGACTGTGATAATGAACACCACGGACTATCACGACAAACTGCAGCGACTACTTGACCCAGCCACATACAAAAAGATACCTAAGGACCCGACAGCAAGCATCCTGAGGAAAACAAACAACATTATTAAATCATCAACATCGATCTCGGAAGATAAAAAGCAACAACTGGTTCAATCTGAAGCCCTACCCTCACGATTATACGGATGTCCAAAAATACACAAAGACGGCACACCCTTAAGACCAATAGTTAGTGCAATCGGCTCACCGACATATAACTTATCTAAATACCTAGCGACCATACTACAACCATACGTAGGAAAAAGCAACAGTTACGTAAAGGACTCCACACATTTTGTACAGAAGATCAAGAACATCAAGTGCAACTCCACCGATATACTAGTTAGTTTTGATGTTGTCTCACTGTTCACCATGGTTCCGATTCAAGACACTCTACAGGTTCTACAGAACACACTGCCGCCCGACATCATAAGTCTAATCAAACACTGCCTGACCACCACATACTTTCTATACAACGATAACTACTACGAACAACTAGACGGAGTAGCAATGGGATCACCAATCAGCCCCATCATAGCCAACTTATATATGGAACACTTCGAGAAAACCGCACTAGAATCAGCTGAACACAAGCCCAGCCACTGGTATCGCTACGTCGATGATACATTTGTAATTTGGCCACACGGAGACACAACACTGACAGACTTTCTACAACACATCAACAATATTCATCCCAACATCAAGTTCACCATGGAAAAAGAAAAAGACGGACGCATATCTTTTCTGGACGTACTACTAACAAGGAAGCATGACGGGACATTAGGACATCACGTTTACAGAAAACCGACTCACACAGACAGATACCTTCACAAAACGTCAAATCATCACCCGAGACAGAAACAAGGACTCATAAAAACACTATTCCTCCGGGCCGAACGCATTTCTGAAGAATCTCATCTGATACAAGAAAAGCAACACCTAGAACAAGCCTTAATCAACAATGGATACACACACAAAGACATAAAACGAGCGACAAGACCAAAAAACACCACGCCCACACAGAAAAAAGAGTACACAGGGAAAGTTTTCTTCCCATATGTACACCAAGTAACGGACAGAATAGGCAAAATATTAGAAAAACATAACATCCAACCAATTTTCATACCCACCACAAAAATTCAACAAACACACACCACAGCCAAAGACAAACGACACCCGCTCAGTTCAGCTGGAGTTTACAAAATACCCTGTAGTTGCGGGCTATCATACATAGGAACCACAAAGAGATCCATCAACACACGCATCAAAGAACACCAACGGAATTGCAGACTAGCACAGACAGATAAATCAGCAGTAGCAGAACACGGACTCAAAGACGGACATGACATTCAGTTCAAAGACACAAAACTCATAGCTAACACAAAAAACTATTTCGCCAGACTCAACAGAGAAGCCATTGAGATTCATAAACATAACAACTTCAATAAAAAAGAAGAAGGCCTAAAAGTCAACAAGACCTGGATTCCTCTGTTGGAGTCTGCGAAGAATAGTCTTGCATCACATAACGCCATCACCAGTAACACAGAACCATCCAACACGCGAAACTCTACCGCCAGCACTTCATACGGCACCCGCCACTGTATAAATACGGGTGACGCAGAGAGCCCCGCGTCATTCGCTCGCCAGCCGCCGCCGCAGCAACACCTCCAGCCGGCGCCCTCCACATCCCCACGCGTGCGCAGAACAAGAAGATGTCTCCCACAGGCCCCGAACTAGGAGACGAAACGTTGGGCAACACAAACCCACCTGGACCACGGCCTAATAGCCCGGAAGAACCAATTTCTCCATATATAACATTAGAAAGTTTTATATTGTTAAAAGCACTAAGATGGTAAACGTGGAAAAGTTAACACGCTCGTTAAGTTTTCTTTAAATATCCAATGTTCCATGTAACGTCCTCATTTTTTTCTTTCATAAGATTTTTTTTTAAATTTCTTAATAGGTATATGCGTAATGTCGCTATAATAGCCATCGCACCGACACCTGATTGAGAGGGTTCGAGTTCCTGCTGTAGGTACTGATTTTGTCGATTTCGTTTTTTGAATTTCGAATGGATAAATCAATTTCGTTAATCTAATTCAGAATTAAATATGTGGGACGCTTTGGAAGAGTGCCTCCGTATTATCTCTCTATAATATGTATCGTATCGAAACCTGATCGAAAACTATTGGATTCGATTCCCTGCCGTCTTCAGTGTCTCAAATATTTGTTTCATTTTTAAATAAATTTTTGGAGGCACTTTTTTTTTAATAATTCAAAAAAAATAATATAAGGGATAAATTTGTGACGCTATCATGGAAGATTGCCGATTCTTCTTTTGATAATAGCAAACTCAACAAAGGAATAGGTAATTAGTGAAATTGGTCCAGCCGTTCACACATGATGCCTTGACCAAGAGAAATAGGCATTAGGTACTTTAATTTATTTCTATATATTTAAAGTACAAGATAAAGTTTATTGTAACTTTTTTTACAGATATATTTTAAATGACTCATTAAATTCACAATAATAATTAACCACATCAGAATTGAGCTTATTATAATATGTATGGGCACATTTCAAATTTTATAAAAAGGTGTCAGTACACCTGGCTAATTTTTTATTTTTTTATTTCATAGAGACACCAACAGAACACTGAACAACACAAACAAAAAAAAACATGAAACAAACACATAGAATATCCAGTGCTTCAATAACAGGTACAATCAACGTTTTATGACAAAGAATAGGTAATTAGGTATATTGATTGTTTTTCAAGGATTTTAGCTTGAATTTATTGTTGTATTTTTTTTATTATTGGCTCGGAAGAAAAACAGCCATGCACCAGCCATTGAAAACTTATAGATTGTTCTACACATGTATCAAAATCCATAACTCACCAGAACGCTAGTGTGATGTATTTTGGAGTGTCGCCAAGTCAGTGGTGAGGCAAAGAACAATGCTATTATATTAGATATTATTGCTGTTATCGAAGTGAACCTAAAGAGGTATACCTACGTATTATTTGAGCGTCTGACATTCTAACTGAACAAGACGATTTCAATAAGCTATCAGAATTCTCTTTTCCTGAAAATTCACTGTGAAGATCCTATCATTTTAGATGTTTATTAAAAACTTTTTACATATTTGACGAAATGGAACATTACTTCAACTATAATCACAATGCTCTGCGATGATTAAATCAAACGTTAACAGTCTTATTTATAAAAAAAATCGTTAATCGCTCGACTACCTATGACTCACGGATCAGTTTTTACTTTATTTATAAAAATAAATATTTGATCCGCGTCTGTTATGTATGAAGACGACATTTCGCACAAAATTTTGTTAACAAACAAAATACTTAGTAGCCGGGCAACGCAAGTGTTTACAACCAATATGTGCTATGTCAGATTTGAATGATTTCGAATTATTGATGCAGAATAGGTAGGTACCTTATTTTTTTAATGATTTATTTTCTATCAAAATATAGTTAAGTCCTGATTTTTATTTCAGAAAATACAAAGTTGCATTAAATAATACGAAACCTTTATGTTTCAGTCAAAATGAACTAAATCATGTTTGGTCACTTCAATTTAAATATTGCGTAAGAACAAAGCAATATGGCTTTGCAGTTAGTTTTTTCGAAAAATTTATACTAAAGAGTTCCATAATGTTTATTTTATCTACTGAATTTCATATTTGTAGATACTACTCAAAAAGTATTCTTTGAATTTTTTCTTCAAAATGAGATTATCTTTCTTAAAAATATAGTTGGTGCATCATGGTTGTAAGACCTCGAATGATTACGGGAATGCAATATTTGTTTTAATTGTTTAAATTTTATATTATTAAAATGATAAAACAAAACCAAATGGACCAAAATAGGAGGGGAGCACATAATTGGACGGGAAAAAAAACAGTGTATTTATTACAGAAAGCGTCGTTGTACACTCGAAACCATTGTCAGTTGATATAAAATCCAACATGGCTCACAACAATAATCGATATGGGTAATCTACCTCGACGGCGACGGCTTGATCGCATAATTTTCTATCGCTGAGCTATTTTTTCCATTGATAGCGAGTTTATAAATAAAGTATTAATAAGCGTGAAGTTTATGCGTGATGCGATGACATAAGACATTAAAAGTAGGTACATAAATGAACTTTCGAGAGGAAGCATAAATTTCGTGATGTGATACGATTTCTTTTCACCCATTTAGTGTCTCCTTCAGTTGCTTGTTTCCCTCATTGGGATGTTTCAAAATCTTGTCTGTAAAAGTCTGAAGTCTTGAACAAATACATAAATGCTCCTCACTGTTATTTGGATAGAGGGGAAGGTAGCTATGGTGTTCATTGTTTAGTTGTCTAGAGACGAAATTTCCAACTTTCCTATGAATACGAGTGAAGATGCGTCCATGACGCCTACAAAGTTGTTCAAGTACTTAGCTATAACCAACTGGTGGGCACCGGCCAAGTCTGCGCGCGGTGTGGCGGGTATGGGCAGCAGATTAACTTGTGGTACGCAGAGGCAGAATTATCATCAAATGTACTGTGATAAGTGGATGTGGCCATGTGGGAATCAGACTCGGTTGGGTCATGACCGGCAGCACGCGCGCTCCTCTCACCCGACTATCATTTAACATCATTCGAACTTCTAATCAATTTTGCATTGCGTTGGATAGGTTAGGGAGACAAGAGTTGCAGTTTTCGAACACTTGAAGAACTGTTACTTGCTGAACGATTACTTCTTCTTCTTCACGTGTCATGCTGGGTCCCCCCAACTTCGACTATCACTCTATATGTATCTTTCCCTGTCCTGTGCAGGCGCAAAAAGCGCTCTGACCATTCTGATTACATTCCAACGGAGCCAGGAAATCTGTCTTCGGCCTACGTCTCTTCGACCCTCTATTTTGCTCTTCAAAATCAGGTACAGTAGCTCGTACTTCTCTCCCCTGAGCACATTTGCCAGATAGGACAACGATCACTATCTGGGATTATTTTGCACATTTTTGTTATGTTTCAAATATGAGGTCAATTAAAAGAAGCAATCATAGTCGTGCGTGTGTTTTCCCTTACTTACTTATGTATGGGTGATTCCTGCAGCCCGATTCACGGAAAAGTTTAAGTCTAAGTTTAGTTCGAAGTTCGAACGAAGCTCGATTCAAACTATTCCGTGAATAGGTACATAGACTGTAGATAGTCGCCGCCTACAATTATTATTACCAGCAGCCCTATTCACGGAAAAGTTTGAATCGAACTTCGTTCGAACTTCGAACTAAACTTAGACTTAAACTTTTCCGTGAATCGGGCTGCTGGCACTTGACCAAAGACCAAGCACAAAGTGCCTCAATTGAACGATGCTATACACCCGGTGCAAGCTCATCACTTCTTCCTATACGGTGAGGGGAGAAAGACATGTGGGATATGTTCAGTTGGACGAGGAGTGAGCCTCCCTGCCTCTCATAAGTTTCCTGAAAGTTCTTTTCATACTGTGTTCCGTTTCTTTTAAGCACAACTAAGGAATTTGGATGCAGTGGAGAGCCCTTGTTGCCTCTCAGTGGAATCACCAAGGAAGAATAAATGAATGAGTTTAATCTATATAAATACGTAAATCTGTCTATAGGTACAGGAGTGTGGGTACTACGAAATTAAAAAAAACAATTTTTTTGAAGTGGTTGGTGACCCAGCGGTTACAACACCGGCTTTCTTACTGCGGACGTCGTGGTTCGATCCCAGGTGCCGACCATCTTCCTCTTTCACGACACAAGCTTTCAGTAGCTTACTGTGAAAGAGTCAAGTAGTGTATTTGTGTTCACTTTGAGTGAGCACAGATTCATTTTTATAGAAAAAAAAAAAAAACAAAGTTCATTTAATGAAGAATCCTAATGAAACATGGAAGGCATCCTACTAAAATTCAAGTTTCTACAAACACACGTGGGCACAACCTAACATAACCGTGCAAGTTTCCATAAAACATATAAATGCAACTCATTATTATACTCCCGCTATACAAACTTATCTATCTTAACTTACTCGCTTTTATTTAGGTATATATGAATGTCATATTCGAAAAAAAAATCTTGAAAGCAGAGATCCTGGCGCCTCCAAATGGAGAAAAACAGCTACGCGAAGAGAGCGCCTACAGACCAATCCACCAGAGAAGGAATCAGGAAATCATTCTGCTTAATTTTTACTCCAGCAATCGATTTTGACGAGTGAAAACTAGGTATATTAAAAAAAAAAAAACACTTAACTAATTTCTTATCATCCAACAATTTATAACTTTAATAAGATTTACTTAATTACTAATTTTACTCTAAAGCTCAATAATTAATATTATGTAAAAGAAAAAAACGCGTCAATAAATTTGACGTAACGACTCAATATTGAATGGAATAGGTACCTACATAGATTCAGATTGAATTTTTATTTCCAAACGGCTAATCTTAATTTCTTAATATTAAAAATAATTGGAAATATATTCATGAATGAATCATTCATACAATTACTCATAATGAACGTATTGCGTAATTTTACGACAAATTATTGATTTATTTTTGTTGGATTATGCTAATTTAACTAGTATTTATCTTTTTGTGTGAGTAAATATGAGGAGATAAGTATATATATTTTTTTAGTTTTTAGTTCCATCGTTAGTCAAAAAAGGGGCGCCAATAATATTCCTACACATTTATGACTTTTGAGAGTATCAGTGCTATCAGTTTGTGTAATGTAATGATATTGTAGTTTGTTAGAAGAAAACGTGTGCAGCTCATAACTGAAACAATAATATGAAGCACAACATAGCTCTAATAATACCCACAAGCCGCTGCATTTATCTGCGACTTGGCGCCTTTGAGGTATCTCGACACATTATTTTGTTTTGAAAGTTTCACACGTGTTTAACCAAAGTGTTAACTGGGGACGAAAAAGCAAAAAAGCGTTTTTATTACGGATTGTGTCTGAGTCATAATACATAATTTTGGGACCACCCTCCAAGATACTGAACTCACGTCTATAAATAAATATGGTAATTTGTTTGAGAATTTGACGAAATGACTACTTTGCTATATTGTTTTTTTTTTAAACAATAAAATACTACGAAAATCTTTTGAGAGTAAAATTAAATTTGTTTATAAAACAATGTAGTGAAATACTCATATTATGTTTGTATGTAGAAAAATAATCTACTAGCGAGATGAGTCACATCGGATGATTTACATATAATATATTAACTTATTGTTGTCGAGCTTATTCTCTCATGATTTATTTATTGTTCTTGATAATAATAATATACCAAAATATTATTGATGCAATAAAACGTAACACCGTCATGTGGACACACACACACTCTTGTAAGATCTGCAAATTACTTATCTACGTGCTATGGACAACCGTAATAAGTTAACATCGTAAAAAGTGTGATTCATACCAGTAGTTGAAACAGGTTTGGTATTTACATACATGTTCTGTCTTTTTCCAATAGCACTGTAATAACGTCCTGCATATTTGGGTTGGTTAGTGTATAAAAACTACGCTGCCCGAACGTACATCCTAATGTGTCAATACAAATATGCATCTCATTATTATATTGCGATTGGATAGGTTTGTCTGATTCTAGGATTTACAACATATTGTATACCTAATCCAGGGAGTGGATAATCAATAGGTCAATATGTTACAACTATTAAATGTTTCATTCTTACGAAATTATTGAACGGATTCTATAGTTAAGTGAAAAGATTGTCTCTATAATTCAAAATAGGTGATATCGTATAACTTTAGTAGACAGAATGACATAAGATTATGATCTTCAGTCATGTGGAAAAAATAGAGGGTACTGACGCAGATTCTGATTGCAAGTTGTTGTATAAGCAACTCAAAACAAGGAAACTAGTATGAATACCTATTCCGAATAAGTATATTTAGGTTCGCGACAGCAACGGTGAGAAATACGAGATGAGGTCAAAGCAACGGGCTGTTTAAGATTTAAGAATGCGAGACTTCTTCGTTCATACTAGAGGGTTTCTGCCTCTTGAGACCTCTATATGACCAGTTGTCACCAACGTTTTGGTGGTCTTCCTCTTGTTCAATTATTTTCAGAAATTTCTTTGAAGATGATTTTGGGGGCGCACCTGTAAACATTCAATTGTTGAAGTGGTTGGTAGACCAGTGGTATCAGTCGATGTCTTTCATACGTACAGTGTACTAGAGGTCGTGAGTTCGAGTTCATTTCCACTTTCACAACACAAGCTTTGCTTTATGTGAAAGATGTCGAAAGCGTATTTGTGTCGGTGAGCCCAGATTCGTTTATATAAAAAAAATATAAAAAAAAACACATACCTATACTTGGTGAAAATATCTATGAACAGAATATACTTAAGTACCAAAATGTCCAAACATTTTGAAACGAGCTGTCTAGAAAAGAATAGCGCCGAAAAATAATAAAATGTGCATACACGCATAGTTTGGGTCAATTATTGGGTTTGTTTCTTTGCTACCTATGTAAATCTTCAAAATTATTTACATAAATACACATTACTAATTTGCCCAATTTCATAAGTTTTAATTCTACTTCTACATAAATGTTAGAACAAATATAGGTATAATTAATTTCTTGTTGTTTAGGTTACAGAATATTACGATTACAGTAATTTTTCACTCGCTGTGACTCTTAACAAGTGTGGGTTGGTCTATCCAATAACATTGTCAATCTGTGGTGAATCCCACAATATTCACACAACATGTTTTAACTTATAAATAAGAGAATACATCAATTTTGTATGGTAATATTTATTTTATGTGTGTGTTATTGTAAGTCCACGAGAATCAATTGTATAGAACTAACGTTATGTACCTACGCACTTCGTTTTCTTAATGATTGGAATACGTTCTTCTTAAGCCACGCTACAAACATTAGAAAGGTACCAGAACATTTCCATTTTCATGACACAATGTTTAGTGTGAAATAGTATTTATTTTCACTTTAAGTGAGCCCAGATAAATTTTTTCAAGTTCTATCTTTCATGTTTTCCATGCGATTTTAAATTATACCTATTTTGTAAGAGTGGAGGATATTTTCGGAAATTCACGACATTTAATAGTAGATGTTGAGTAGCTTCCTCAGGAGATAATACGTGCGAATCCCTGTATTAAGAACTTAAGTATCACCTTCATCAATCCTAGGTAGTCTCGGTCTAAGGACGTAGCCAAAAAGAGACATGAGTATAATATCCGAGTAAATACTTACTTTGCCTTGGACATTAAACAATAATACATCGATACCAATTATTCGGAGATGGGCAATATTGTAGAAATAATCATATTTTGTGCCTATTTTTCATTATGATATAAAAAATATGTAATGCAATTAAAAAAAATTAACATCATTATAATAAAAAATGCTTTCCTTTCAGTCATGTAAGCACAATTAGGTATATTTAACGGTATCATCTCACATGATACATCACGGAAAATTTTGAGATGAGAGATTTTCAAACAATAGAGAAAGAAAATTTCTCAGCATTCCGACAGGCATTTGAATGGTGTTTTTGAACTTTTTAAAGTTTGATTGTACTAAAAGACCATTCATGGATATCTATGACTGTATGATTATTTTGTGCGTTTGACGACTTGAGACAATCCTAATTCTAAGGTAGATATCATTGCTCAAAAATCGAAATAAAATCAACATCTAATACCTAAGTACCTACCTACTCTCGAAATCTGTTTGGCGAGTAAAACATAAGGCGAAAAAGTGTCGGCAAAACATTTGCCAAGTTGTTGAGCCAAGAGATGGCGGAAATGGCGAAGTTTTTAAAAGAAACGTAAGGAACGTTATAAGCTAAGCATGAAAAAAGAACTCTACAATTTTTTTTCTAACTTGGAACGAGAATTATTGATGGAAGAAGAAAAATATTTCATGTTGTTAAAACTGATGATAAATTGAATGATTTTTTTTTCACAAAACCGCAACCTATGACAACTTATTGGTAAGATTAACCCTAATTGTTGTTAATATTTTGAAGTATGGTGTGCTGTTCCACCTTGCGTACGAGTATTAAGTTATTGTTACCATAAGTAAAAAAGTTTAATAGTATTAAGTGGTTGACCCCAAATCTTATTAAAGTTATGTTAGCTGATAATGATAGATGAATGGAATGTGAATTTCAAACAATCGCCATACAATAGCTAGTAGTAGGTATTTCGGGGTGTTATTGTGAAAGTGTTTATTGATAATAATATTATGAACTCAAAACAGTGAATTATTATTCCAGCGTCTAGGTATTACCTACTAAATATTTATTATTAACTGGCGCCAAGACATTACGAGCGGTAATGTTTTGAATCATTGAGAATATTCGATAGCTGAATAATATTGTGGAATACTTGAACACACACGATATAGGTATTTGTTTCATTATTAGGTTTTCTAAAATTACGCCAATCGGACGAGGAAATCTATTAATACCTACTACTTGTTAAATAATGCAAACAATAAGGATTGACCAATTATAAGATGTTTTACATTCCACAGACGATGCTAATCAAATGGTACGATTCACGACGAGTTCGTAAAAAATCAATTAATCGAAAATCAATTCATCGAATGATCAATATATCGAATCGCATATTCATCGAAAAAAATTGTAAATATTTGAGAGATATATCGAGCGGACCAGAATGTTAAAAAATCTATTCGAAAAAATATTATTTATTTATTTATCATGAATTAACGATGGCGGCTATTTTGACATACGCTGGAGTATTACCGTGTTATGACCCGGGGAGGTGTGCAAAAAGGTATGGGGTTCCACCCCCAAACCCCCCTTTTTAACTACGTTCCAACCTTAACTTAACCTATTTAATCGTATATAAAAATATAGCCTCGAAATCATTAGGAGTGACTAAACTAAAGTTTTAGCAAAAATAAATACAGAGTTATATACAAAAAACCCAGAACCCGGAATCGAATTGCATTCTAAATTAAAGACCAAATATTTCAACATTCGAGAGTTTGGTTGCCAATAAGGTTGTGCATTTCTGTCAAATATCTTCAAAATATTTATTTTCGATTAATTGGTGATTCGATGAATTGATCATTCGATGAAATGATTTTCGATTAATTGATTTTCGACGAATTGATTTACGATATTATTATTATTATGATAATATTATTATGCATTGGATGGTTCGCTCGCCGATATTTGTTCCGTGTAAGGTGGTGTGTATAAAAAACCTGTGCCGATCATCTTTCTCTTTTACGACTAAATAAAGATTGGCTAAGAAAAATAATATAGAAAATGCAATAAAAAAGTAGGATAAAGTATATTAAATAAAAAATTAAGGGACATAATAAATCAAATTTCGTATGTTCATAAATGAGACTTTAGAATTTTTACTTAGGTACTTGAAGATGGTATGTGGTGCTTAGTGTTACCTTTTATATGGTATAGGTAAGTATAATGAATCTGTAGAATTATTTATAAAAACAATACTATAAATTTTTGTTGGTAGTTTAAATAACTTTTTACAAAGAAGAAACTTTAAAATACTTAATGATGCTCTGTTTGCTTTGGGACAACAATTCTGATAAGTGACGCATAAAATGTAATATTTAAAAAGTACTTAAGAATGAAAGTTTTTGGCCCCTAATGTGTTGTAATGTTTAAAATCAAACTTTATAAGTGGGTTAAGAGATGATTTCAACGCGCTATAGGTGGACAAGAAATTTTTAAAACTTTACTCGTTTGACGCACCTTATAAATAATTATACCGTGAAAATCTAGAATCATTCCACATCCTAGTCGGAGAAATAATATTCCTTGTGTTCTTTATCTATTCAAATTGTTACGGTTCGATCCCAGGTGCCCACCATCTTCCTCTTGTCAATGAGTGTATTAATTTGTGTTCACTTTGAGTGAGCACAGATTCATTAAAAAAATATATATATTTAAAACGAAAAAAAGAAAAAAGATGAAATATAAAGAGGTTTTCAATAAAATTAAATTGTTGATTTTGTCTAAAGAAAAGTTGCTATTTTTGTAAAATAATACATTTATACCTATCTACAAAATAAATGTCGTCTGCAAAATAATTGAACTGATTTTTTTTATTTGAACACTTTGTCTAACGTGTTCGGTTTGGCCGACGACTTTCATTCTGGAGGTCGTGTCTTCGAACCCCGGTGACGACCATAATCCTCTCTCACAACACAACCTTTTTTTTCTGTGAAATATGCCAAAACTGCACTTGTGTTCACAAGGTGTGAGTCCAGATTCATCATTTAAAAAAGTTCAATAATATTATTATCCACCTTCTTACATCTGAAAACTCTGAAAAGTTAACGACGATGTTCTGTCACATTGTAACGAGCGCAAAGACCTCTTGTTGCTAGCTTTTGTTATGGGTAAAGTTATTTAAAGAATTTGTTAAAGTAACCAATTAGAACAAACTGAAAACATTTCATTATTCTCATGTGAAATTTAAGAACTTCAGTGTACCTACGTGAAAAAATCCCTAAGAAAAACAAAAGATTGCCTGAAAGTTTGCCACGTCAAAGATAATCAAAACATCTAAGATGTGATAGGAAGGCAAAACTAAATAGTTTGTACTGTAAGTTTTTGAAATAATGTATAGAGTAAGCAAATTAAGTTATCGTATTACCAACCATATTATTGAGGCTCCAGGCGCTCGTTTAATATAAAATCTACGGAAAAGAAAAACACAGACGAACGACGACGGATGAAAAATCACCGATTACTTATGAGAATTTACATTAGTTTGTTTACACAAAGAATATTTGAAAGTTTACGAAGAATTGATTTTGTTTAGTTTTACATGATATCGATATGATTGTGTACTGCTATTATCTTCAATCAATCCGTTGTTTTTATTTCTTATAGTTCAACAAAACATTATATTATTATTATGTAGGTATATAAATATATTATGTCACCTTATTCTTTCAATAAATAAAGCTCGCGTACTCATATTTTTTGCTAATCTTCTACTTTACTAATTCCTTTATTTGAATAGGTATGACTTATTTGTTGCAAGCGATCTGGTTACCGTTGAAATTTCAGGCAACTATCAATAAGTAGGTATACCTAGCTATAAAATGTGTACTTTCTATACACTTGATCAAAAAAATCATCTCCCTCTTTCACGACACAAGCTTTAAGTAGCTTACTGTGAAAGAGTCGAAGAATGTATTTTTGTTCACTTTGAGTAAACACAGATTCATTTATTAAAAAAAATGTGCAAAGATAAGGGGAAAATTATGGATAAACATGCGATTTTTTTCTTCAAAAATAGGTTAAAAATTACTTTTTTGTAATTGAAAAATATACTGGGTGTTATGAAGAACGTTAGCCAAACTGGTAGGGTATATAGAGGGTACCATTTCCAACATCGTTTCCATACAACAAAATGTATACAGGGTGTTACTTTTTTCTAGGATTTTTTTTAAAATTTTCGGTAAAATCCCAAAATTTTACCTATTAGTGTCTATAACTTTTTTATTTATCAACCAATCAGATTCATTTAAATTTTAGTATTATCTCAAATACATTTTTATTCAGATAAGCATAAAACCTGATTAAAAAATCAACGCTAAAAGAAGATATGATCCGACAAATTCCAAAAAACGGTCTGAGAAAAAAATTAAGTTAATTTTTAAATCAATTTTAAAAATATTTAGAAAAATGGTGGAGTTCTTAATATAACACCAAAATTTCTCTGAAGTCTCTTCTTTTGGGATTTTTTGGGAAGGTAAAATTTTGGGATTTTTCCGAAAATTTTTAAAAAAATCCTAGAAAAAAAAGTAACATCCTGTATACATTTTGATGTATGGAAACGACGTTGGAAATGGTCCCCTCTATATACCCTACCAGTTTGGCTAACGTTCTTCATAACACCCAGTATAATTAATTGTTTTTTTTTAGTAGGTGGCCTATTTTCTTTAAATTAATCTGATTTAAAAGTCAGAAAGTCTACTTAAGGAAATAAATAAAACTAACAATATGGAACCGAACCGAGGTAGTAAAAAAAACATAATTTGTCTGTTGCATTTAATTTCTCGATTTAGTCTACCAATTCTTAAGAATAAACTTCGGAATACAATCATATAGATAATCTTTCATAAGTATATTTTAATTATGAACATTGGTTTTTCGCTAACGTTAGTGTTGTACGGTTGGATAATGTCAATAAATTAGCGATTTTAGGTTGCTCACGATAATAATTAAAGCTGATTCATCGAAACATGTTCAATGCTGAGCATTATGACTTACTTCAATTATTATTGTATCATCACTACAAATGTCATTAAATGGTTTTCAGATGTTAATGAATAAACTTTACGAGTCCAATAAAACAATCAATTCAAATATACGTGATTTTAAATTTGACTCTGTAATTTGATAATGCTGAATGTACAAATGAGTATATAATTCAATATCTTGATGCTTTAACGTCGAATTTACAGTGTGAGCGAGCATACATCGCTCAAACTAGCAAACTAGACAAGAAAAAGTTGTAAAGATGTTCTGTAGCCTTCTACAATCAATTTACCAACAAATAAAATTTACAAACTGATGAACATGCATTTCTTGGTGGAGTAAGGAGATAAAGAAAGAAGTCTCCTGTGACCATGTAGGACGTGTGCCTAATAATATATGGATAATAACAATTTGTGGAAAAGTTATACAATTTTTTATTTGAACTTTAATTTACATACACTAATTTAAAAACTTCCTGTGTAGGTATAGTTATACAGTGTTTATAACAGTAGTGACCATTAAATGTGCTAACTTATTTTTTCACATTGACAGTGATTCCTGATTCAGAGGGCAAAAACCAAGGTTTTTAAACAATGATAGGTGGATAATTAATGGGTAAACCAGGATCACTGGGGTCTTGTGACTTTCCTCCATCTTCGAGTAAAGCCTTAAATGAAATTGGGATTTTGATTTTTTTTCACTATGCTTCCTTTTATGCATTACTTTGTGTTTCTTTGTTTACTAATTACAGTCAAATGTAGTACTAATTAAAATAATATAAGGTCATTCTGGACTCACTCCCTTTTATGTCGTTCACGTTGATTGAATGTTAAAGCAATGCTTGTCATTTTATAAGTAACATTGTTATTGTAGAATTCGTGATTTGGTGTTGTTGGGAGTCGTTATCATGACCGTGTTATTGAATTCATTGAATATGTTAATACGTTGCGCTGCCCAGAGTACCCGCACAGCCCATGGGATTATCCACACACCATCGTGTGCATCTCTACATAGGTGTTAATTGACAGTGTTGTCTAACATCCGTGATCGACTGTCTGATCCAACGGATTAAATTAAAAGACATTTATACGCGTTTTGTTGTTACTCGGATTGAATATTGCTTGTGTGAGCATAATATACCTTCAGGCATAAAACGACTGACCATTCCTATGAGTTCAAATCAATGAATCTAGTAGCATACAATGAAACAACACCAATCGTCTATATCACATCGTTAATCTTCAAGTAGGTACACAAGAGGCGCCACTTATACATATAACTACCAACTCTGCCACGACTGTCTGTTTGATTATGATATAAAGTGTTTCCTTACATGTATAATTAGTTTAGGAATATTTCATTATATTAAAATTGTACAGAATAGTTGACTAGTGTTTGATTACCGACCTCGGTAGTCTAGTTGTTCTAGCGTGGACTTCAGATCCGAGGTCCCGGGTTCGATTCCCGGTCGGGTCAGAGTTTCTCTAAGTGTTTTTTTACTTGAAATTTCTACCCGGGGTTGGCCTGTCTCAGATTGGACGGGACCGGTTTACTGGAAAAAATTGCATCGGGCAATAAGTTGCGCCGGCTATACTGACACCTTTGTATAGAAAAGTGTTATATTATAATTATTATGAAAATAGTTCCGATAAAAAAACTGCTATAACTGTTTTCTTATTACAAATACATAGGTCTATCAATACTATAATTCATAATTTATGGAATATTGATATCAAATTTAGGTGTTAAATTTAACGGGAAAACTGTAAAGGAAAAAAAAACCATTAGTTATCCACGGCCCATCTCTTCGGTGATACCTATAGGTGTAAGAGATGGACCGACGATAACGCTGCATTTGGCGTACGGCAGGAAGGAATGCACGGAGGGAGCTCGGTGAGAACTACTTCCAGCTGTGGACCAGTCATCACTGAAGAAAAATAAGGAATACATTCTTGTCAAGTAGGTATATAATACTTGTCATTTTAATCAAGATTATGATAGATGAGAGGTTATGTTATCAATAGTAATTAATATTATTAGTGTTTACCGTGTAGTAATTCATAATGAGAATGAATCTCTCGAGATCGAAAATGTTCTAACAGAACGAAACGCGTCTCTGGAATAAAATAATTTGTATAGTATAAGACAAGTGTTTTTTCATTCTCATTATCAATAGTACCTATATGACTAAGAAAATTTAAATGATTTAAATTTATTACTCAAATAACACTTTTTTGGTAAAAATGTATTTGGACTCATTCAAAATTAACACAAATACAGATTTAACATCTTTCACAGAAAGCAATTGCACGTCATCTTAAAAAAAGATGTAATTATTCGCAATCTTAGAAAACTCACAGAAAATTAGGAAACATGAAAAATACCAATTCTGAATGTGGAAATATGTAATTATTCGCAATCTTAGAAAACTCACAGAAAATTAGGAAACATGAAAAATACCCATTCTGAATGTATTGTGGAAATATGTAATTATTCGTAATCTTAGAAAACTCACAAAAAATTAGGAAACATTCTGAATGTATTGTGGAAATATTGTTTGAATGAATTGTTTCATTTTCATTGATAATGGTCTTTCAGAAAAGTTTGAGATATTTAAGGTAACTTTGTTTTGTTCACTTCAAGATTCATAGTATATGTAATGTACCGTATAAAAAGTGCTTGATATAGTGCAGATGTAATTTTTTTCATTGGGAGCAATTGTTATGTGGCATGACTGGCATGTTGTTTTACAAAAATAATTTACACGATTAACCATCTTCTTGGTTTATTCACATAAACTCCCTAAAGTGTAAGAAAATTTAAAAAAAGCAGGTATAACTGAACACATATATTAGGAATGGTTTATTATTTCCAACTAACATAGTAATTAATAAAACACGTTATTCAAATAACATAATTAATATTTATGCTGAATGATAATAATTACCTAGGAGATAACGAAGATCTAGTGAGGTGTGTGTGTTGGTTTAGGTCACCACGACATGACACATCTCTCACATCGAAACTAGACACCAACGGGGTGTGTCTACCAGAACCATCGAGTTTTATTGACGTTGTCTCCAAACCAAATGTCAATACGATAATATTTTAGGTAATGAAATGCACCGTATGAATTTTATTACTGTCAAGAGATGTCCAAGATAATTTTCAAAGACCAAATAACATCGTCGTAAATTATTAATACATCTTACTTGTCTCATTGTGGAAAAAAAACTTCAGCTCACTTTACGAAAATGTGGCGAATGCAATAAAAAAGGTATATCTTTTGTAAACAAAATATAGCTTGCCCTTGCCATCATGTTATATTTAAATGGACCGCGTAATCCAATTTTAAGTGTCAAGTAGTTTAATGTAATTATTCAATTAGCAAATTAAATGATCATATATTGGAAATTAAGAAAACCCTTAAGCAACCAAATTTGTGATCTGTCAGATTAGTTATAGATGGTATTATCATTTTTGACTTGGTCTATAGAAGATGGTCGAAAACTCCTAAAAATAGATTAGTTAATTGTTTTTGATGTCTTGTATAGGCATTTTAACCAAAAAGCTTATAAATAAAGACCACGAAAAGATGAGGAAGAAAATATCCTGGCGATATTGTGTCTTTCAAATGTGTAGGATTGCCTTATCAATGATCTTGTTTTCATATTTGGATTGTATTCATACAGAAACTGTATTATAGGATTGCCCTAGAACAGGTCTCACCTAGTTGGGTAATCTGATATGCTGTGTAAAAATGATAGTATTTCTTTATATAAATAAATAAATAAATATCTAGTGCTGACCCATAAAAAGATTGGTTGCTTAAAGGTATTTATAATTTCAATTTCCAATAAACATCTCTTAATTATTAACATCATCAATCTCCTGGCGTACATCACATCACAGAGACAATAAACTGCAAGGCATTACAGTTTGTTTGTAATATATTTTAATATAATTTTCAATTCAATTCAATTTATTCAACAAAACATAAAGTACAAAATTAAATAAAACAACACTACAAACACAAATTCACACATAATTGTGATTAAATGCCCCCAGACAGCATGTACCGCTGGTATGAGGGGGTCAATTACTTAGTAACTATAGTTCATTAGAACAGTCTCGTATACAAACATATCACAAAAATGAGAGAAAATAAAACAGTTCATCCGTCAATACACCATTCACTTCGCTGGACAACACACTTAATTTTTTTTTTTTTCATTTCCGCTTATTCAATGTCACTGTCTTCACGGCTCTGGCAAAGGGCTTTATAGGCTATATTTTCTATATTGTATCCACTTTTAAACATGTGATGTACATATTATGGCCATACGATAAATAAATAATAATCTCTTAATTTTATGTACATAGCTGGTTTAGATTTTCATTCAATCATTGTATCTGTCTGATCTCTCCCAGATAACAGTAAAATACACTTCAGGGTGGCAACCATCTCTACCACATCAAAAACCCTGGTCTTCTCTCGTATCCATGTGTTTGTTCTCCTGTCTCTTAAATAAATACTCAACATCTTCCTCTCCATGGCTCTTTGTGTTACTGCCAGTTTGTGTATTATCCTTTTGGTCAGTACAGTGGTTTCCATACCATATGTTAGAACTGGGAGGACACAGGCATCAAAAAGTTTTTTCTTGTGTGGATGTGAGTATTTTGGAGACTTCAGGATATGTGAGAGATTGCCAAACGCCGCCCAGGCGAGACCACGTCTTCTTTCTATCTCTATCTCTAGATTTACCCTGCCTAACTTTATCTTGTGGCCTAGGTACAAGTTAAGTTCGATAGCGTTCGAATAAACAGTAGGTATACGGTATAAAAGTCAGGAGTTCAACCAAATATGCTAACAATTATATATTTGACTTTTACCAATCACACGAAAACTTTTTACTTACAAAGTTGTTTATGATAGTGGCCTGTTTGATGGTTTTGTATATGTATATTACACATTTTCTTAGACAAATTACTGTGTTGTATTAACATGAAATTATATTGGCACTACATTTCAATCGAGTAAATTTTCCTTTCATTAAAATCTATCGAGTTGGATACCAAAGCTATCTAGGCGCGCTATTATGGTTTTAATACAAATAATAAGTTTGATGCTAAAAGTACGTGTTAGATTTTTAATGATAATTTTGACCACTACGTCGGTATAAAAACTGCGATTTTCTTAAACTGTATAATTTCACCAAGAATGCGTGTTAACAGCAGGATACACACGTAACGATTTATCTTTAAGATTTGACCTATAAATGCTCATTTGCCAAATCTTAGCGAAGAAAACAATCGCTAAAATTTAGAAAATTAGCGATTATCAGTCAAATCGTAAAGGTAACGTGTGTAACTGTGTATGCAGATATTGGTGGTAGCCTGATGGCGGTTTCGACGCCTCCGGTTTTCGTACTGGAAAGAAATAAAAAATTGTAGTGGTTTAAATTTGAAAATTTTCCCTTTTTAAAATTGAGAATCTGTTTAATGGCAGCATCAAAAATTCTATATAGGTACATGCGATTATCGTAGGCCTTGACTTGGAAAAGGACACAACAACACATTCAGGTATAGCGTTGGGTTTAATGATATGTGTTTTTTTTTATAGTAAACAATTTAATGTTCAAATTATGGCAAAATATTTGTAAACAATTAAGTAAGCTGGCGATATAAACATAAAACGAAAGATGACAATGAGAGTTAAATACAAATAAAAGGCAAGTACATATATAAATGGTGGAGGCGATTGTGCGTCGGAACGATGCTATCAGTTTGATGTTTATCCGAAGCATTCGACGTTTTATAGTTAATAAAATCAACAGTAAAAAATGTCGCATAAAAAATAATTAAATATAAAACATATTATTTAATACAAATGATCACTCAGGGAGTCGTTAAATCTTTACTGGACTGTTGCGGTCACCAATTTAATTAAAAACCAATAAGAGTTTATTTTGCCTCTGTTACCGTTAATTTCTGAAGGTGCCGCGGTTTTAATTTAATAAAGTATAACTCAGCTGGACGCCAATGCTGTCTCGTCAGTGGATACTCATTTCTTTCATTAATCATTTGTTGAAAAAAAAAAAAAACATTTAAATAATTTATAACGCAGAATATACCTCCTTTTTGAAAGGAATATATTAAGATACAAGACACTCCAGATTCTTTCACGTATGTACATTGTACATAATGTATATTCATACATATACTCCATTTGTGACCGAACTTAGAATTAGGGTGGTAACAAGAACCTCTCTATCTTAGAAATTAATGTCTTCCTACAGTCGACGGCTTTCACACGCACCTACAGCGTACTAAAGGTCGTGCGTTCGAGCTCCGGTGCCGACCATTTTCACAAAGCAATCTTTGCTTTCTGTAAAATATGCCGGAAGCGTATTTGTGGTCACTATGAGTGAGCCCAAGACCATTTTAATAGTTAAAAAAATGTAAAAGTGATGGGTCCGCGCTGGGTGCACCGGCATATAGCATCGTTCGTGATGCGGTGGTACCATCTGATACTCATAATTCTTCTACCTTCTATACTTTTTGTGCCTGTGCTTTGGTCAGGTGCCAGGACTTCCATTGGACACCCATTCAGGCGAACGGGCAACAAGTTTTCATTTCGTGTCGACACTAAACGTTTACTATGCTCTTCATATTTTGGTTGTTGTTTTTGTAGTTCTTTAACTTAGGTACCTTTATACATTTTTAGGTTTGAACATTTTGATTAGTGTTTCCTCTTTCTCAAACGCCATCTCCTATGTGGAAGTTGGGCATTCACGAACTTGGCTCTTCGTAGCAACGAAGCTCCAGCCCGAACCACATAATCGAACCAAGAAATTATATCGGTTTTGGGTATTGTGAATATTTGAACTCAATATACCTAAATGAAAAGAAAACCTTCGTATAAATTTAAGAAATAATTAACTACTAATAGGTATAAATATTTTGATGGTAAGCCAAAGCAATAATTTGTCAGGAAATAACGAATCGTGTGATGAAAGTATCTTATCTGCTATGTATGTACCTATATCGCGTATTGTGTTTACTCAGTGACATTCAATTTCACGATAATTAATTAAGAAACGCCATGCCCATACTTGTGTGATATTTATATGAGCAGTTAAAAATATACCTACTCAATTTTTTATATTGTTTTTAATGACGTTTGTAATACGGATAAATTCTTGGGTCGAATTTAAGTGAGAAGTAGGTACTAAAAACATATTAAAAAATACTTTTCAACCAAATATACGAATTTCAAATTTATATTTGTGTATTGAAATAATTAGAGGTTTACAATCGCATTACAAACTATAAGGTTATAAACTCACTTTTCTTTGTTTTTTTTAACCTTTTAGTAAAAAAAATGATTTATGTCTGGATTTCGTGCTGTTTTGTATCGGAAGTCGTGGGTTCGATCCCAGGTGCCGACCATCTTCCTCTTCACGACACAAACTTTAAGTAGATTACTGAGTGTGTTTGTGTTCACTTTGAATGAGCAGAGATTCATTTATAAAAAAAAAATATTATGTGTGAATACAAAAAATGTACCTAGTATCAATAAGTTACATTGTCTTATTTGATATTTTGAATGATGATTACACTATCCTATCACTATCAATGTCGGCACTATAATCTGAAAAACTGAAACAAGCAATTTTTGCCACTCTATCTTGAGAATAGTCCACATATTTTTATATCAAAAGATTTTGCAGGCTTAATGTCTACGACATGACTTAAACCTACAGCAACTGATAACAGGGGTACCTACTAACTGTACTCCTATTATAAGTTTCCGTAACATTTACGCTGGTGTGAAGTAACACAATTTTGTATGGGAACGTGTATTATAGCGCCCCTGCATTAACTTCGGAAAGCTCAGCAGCCCTTACAAAATTCCAGTTAGTTTCTCACCTACGTTAGTGAGTAAAATTCGGAATAGCGGTGGGTACAACTCACAATACCTCACAAACAGGATATGCTTTTATTCAACGCGCAAGAAAAAGCATTTTGGCAATCAACTTTGCTAATGTAAATACTACTATAGTTTTGAAATACGATATCTTTAGAATTGAAAATCTCAGAGACGAAGGCTCGTTCAATTCAATATACTAGTTGTTGAGATTTACAATATAAAACCGTTCGACAGAAGATCTTGCAGCTAGATAAAATTTATTTAATTTGAAGCGTTATTATATCGTCGACCAAAATACATTAAATCCAAACAACTGATGAAGGAGAAAAACCCACGAGGTTCTGTTGGAAGGTAGCGAGTGTAATGAATAAACGGACAGCTGATACTTAAACCAGCATTTGGCGGAGGAGTAATCTGTTTGGTTGATGCGTGTTCAGTTATTGTACCCAATATGTACGGCAATATCCGGTTGTCCAATGTCCAATGTTGTTGCATGACTTACCGAGGCTGCTAAACAATATTTGGTAAGTCTTGTAATCGAGCCTTATTACAACTAATCACCAACTTGTACTTGTGGAATAAATTGGAATACCTTAAATAACTAATTGCATTGCTTGATTGCAATTCAATTTTACACATTCAAAATAAATGAAGAAAAATATATTCTTCCTTTTTTGCCAACATGGGATGGGTCACCAACATGGATGATCATAATCGACAAAAATCTTTTAACTTTCCGAAGAATGACATTGTTTTGTTCAATGTGCAAACGTATTGGAAATAAGCAGGATATTTAAAAGGTTTGTACCGTGAATATTTAATCCGAGACCCCTCTGAGAGTTAAATTTGGCGAAAAATACCCAGCAGAAGAAGAAAACTAACAAAGAAGAAAAACTACTCCATATAGAAACTTAATTTACCTATACTTTTAGCGTTGTGAAAAAGGATACATCAAGGTCTGGTTGACCAAAATGGATAGAACCCATTGACTGGCTTAAAGTAAACTAAGTAGGTAGATCGAAATTATAAAAAAAAATAGGGATTTGTAAAAGAATTGTATGTCGAGGAAATCTTTATAGATAAATTTAAGTCTGCTCCTTCTGCCTATCCCTTCAGAGACGCAAAGTGAAGAAAACTAAGTAAGCGAAGAAATTAACAAGATGGCCCAACAGAAGAATGCTTTTATTGCCTCTCGGTAGCGGTTGACGTGAAGCACACATTTTTTGACTGGAGCCAGTGATATGTTATGGTGCCATACATATCACAGACTGGAGCAGATGGACCGAGGATCAAAGAAGCGTCTCTGAACTATTTCCTCCCAATAAAACAAACTATCCTTTTGTAAAGAATTAAAGTCTATCTAACATAGATAGTGCAGAATATTGCGTGTTTCTTTGAAGGCAAATAATAATAAGACTACCTTTGTTCGACATCATTGTTGTAATATAGAAATTGGTTCCTATTAGTTGGTGTCCCATAATAATTGATGTCGATATTAATGTGAACAATATGCTAATGAGAAGCAACAAGTGTGCGGTGCTGTATTGTCTAGTGCATTTTGTCATTCCAAATAAAATACGAGTCATGTGTAAATTAAAGTGCACGCAAATGCAACTTTTAACAAAATTGAGTATGATACACCAAATTGTTCAGAATGTGAATAATTATTTTACGCGCCCTTAAATTGACACATGATTCATATTTTATGAGCAACGATAATTTGTTGAGACATCTCGGATAACTATAATAGACTATAAATTAATATCTACGCCGTTCACACTTCAATTTGTACACAAAGTATTATATTATGTGTAGAATCGCCCGCGCAAAATTTTATGGTTGTGCTACTGTCCACGGATCAACATGCCTCTTAAACGGAACAAATAAAGAATATGTTATTGTAATTTATTGTTAAACAAGCTATATTGTGTCCAGAAAAACGTTTGGGTATAAAAGTTGTGAACAAATAAAAGTTTAAAATTCTAGAGTAGACAGAGAGTTACTTACTGTCAACTATCAAGAGAGACCCGACGACGGGGTACTTGAAGAACAAGATATCAATCTCTCTCCCGCGCTAAAAAACAGATACACACCTACCAATCACAAAAAAGTAGAAACCTTATAAACTAACCAGCCAAGGACGTTCGAAATAATGAAAAGTTTAGGTTGACATGACGTATTGATGACTATTCACAATTCAGTTACTTCGTCGACTTTGGAAATATTGGGAAAGTTTCCGAATATTATTATTTATTTCCCAGATATTTATTACGTAATACAAATGAAGTATATCGACAGGTAGGCCTTTGTAGGATTTTTCATTGCTTTCATATTAATATATTATTAGGAAAAAGAGGGGAAAAACATTTCTATAAAATATGTGTGTTTTTGCGTAATAATTTTAACCATTTTTGGCTAAACGCCGAATCGAAGGCATATAGATCCCATATCCTGGAGGGAATCTCATAAATCATCCACTGTTTTGACAAATTGATATTACCTTATATTATTATTATTAGTGTTGTACCTGGTTTTTATCACCGGCAAGTAGGTATATGACGGCCAAAGTAAGATTTTTTTCCCTAATCGACACTTCTGATTTTTTTCACAGAAGACATTAAGTTACGTAGAAAGCAGCATTCTACATTCGTAGATACTTTTTGAGAATAGCGAGGAGACTCGCCACCCACCATGTCGCGTCAAAAAGGGGAAGCACATTAATAAATCACTAAATCTGGCTCGTCTTATCTGAGATGAAGCGTCAGTAAGAAGAAATAATTTAGTAAAATGCACTTGCATCATCTGGGAATAAAATCCAGAGCTCTTGTTGCCTCCCTATTCCCCTAAGTGGGGCGTAAAGGGAGCTTGGATTTGGAAACGCAGAAAACTCTTTAGCTACGGCTAGATTGTATTATTAAAAATGTTATGAATCTTTTCTTGGTAATAACAATAATCATGAATAATATTATTTACATAATAACTAAGTACCTACCTATAGGGCGAATCAGTTTTATCGGGATTATTATTTTTATTTCAACTTCTATGAAAAATACGATAATATAAAAATACACAATTTAAATTGTTGAAGTGTTAAAAAGTTTTTATATAAATTTGATTAATTAAATACACTATACTTTTTAGATTACGATTTTTTAACCCTTTTGGTTTTTGACTTCATATAGGCAAGTGCCTATATTTCGTACTAGCTTACCAATGACACACATAGTAGGTTTTATTTCATACGTATGCTGTGTAGGTATTTTTTAATTATTTTTTTCTTATAAATCTGTTTGCCGTGAGGTTGCCGGCTAAGAATAGCACCTCTGCTCTTTTTGCTGGTTCTTCGAGCATCGTGTAAGAGGCAGGAAATCGAAAAATCTGATCGGGACCGCGAGGTTGACCACCTCGCGTCCTTAAATCTCAAGTGGTCAGAAAAGGCACAATGAGCCTCAGACGCCTTCGAGCGCAATGGAGAGCTCTTGTTGCCTCCCTATGCTCCTGAGTGGGGTTTAGGCCTCCCGTATTGTGGGTTGGTCTGGGGGGATCCGCGGCGGACTTTGTTTGTGTGGGGCCGGCTTTTCGGTTTGATTACTTCGATCGGGCTGGAGGGTCGGTTTCGCGTGGATCGGGTTTGCTGCGGATTGGTCTCCTCCGGGCTGGCTTGCGTTGTGCGGGCCTTAAAGGGAGTATGTATGTATGTGTATGTATAAATCTGTGCTTTATCGAATTGAAACAAATACACTTTTGACATCTTTTACACTATACAAAGGCTTATGTCGTGAAAGTGGAAACGATCGGCATCGGGATTCGAAGCCACGACTTCCAGTACGCTGTATGTACGTTAGCCGCCGAGCTCAAGAAGTATCAAAAAAATAATTCCTATATGTAAATGCTAAAATCTGAATTTGAAGAAAAAAATAAGGTAATTTAACTTTTTGTAATTACATCAAAACTTTCTTTTATACTAGGTTCCTTGTAAGTAAATAATACACGTACCTTGTAGGTATATTTCAATTAAATATATTCGTTGTCTAAACACCGAGAACAATAAAATTCGAATTATAATGGAATATTTTCGTTATGCAAATCTTAGCTACACGAAACTCGTCTGTTTTTATTACACTGAATATTTTGAATCTAGTCTTCACCCACACAAGGGGGTAAATAAGGCAGTGATACATGACCTAATTGTTATTTAAAGTTCATTTTGTAAGTATAAAAAATATTCTTTTATTTATTTATAATCATACACGGCCATAGGCCATTAAAATATAATAACAAAACATGTAAAATTCACATCTATGTAGTACCATCTATGTCAAATGTCTAGGTACGTACGAAACACAACGAGGGACGCCGACATACCATCGCATGTAAATATTCCTCCAATTTATAATACGTACCTATAAATGCCCAGGAAACCCAGGCACAAATAATCTCCGCGTTTGAAATGAAATGCCTCTGGAGAATTTTGGGTAAATATGGTACCACCGCATCACGAAGGATGTTATACGCTGGCACACCCAGCGTTGGCCCATCATCTCACCACAATGGCATGTGTTAAGGATGCAGAATGACAGTTGGCCAAGGAGAGCGCTGTTCTTCCTCCCATCAGGATCCCGAAGACCCTCTCATACTGTGTTCCGCTCCTTCTAAACAGAGCTGAGGAATTTGGACATGATGTGGGAGGAGGTCATAAAAATTGCGCAAGATCGAGCTCTTGTTGTCTCCTTATGCTCCTGGGCCTGAGTGGGTTGTAAAAGGGAGAGTTAGTTAGTTAGGAAACCTCTATAGTTACTGATCAGGACTTGGAAAGAGAAAAAGCTATTTAAGAAAAGTTAAAAATATATTGTCACGTATTATCCTTTAATGCAGATGCTTCCAATTTTATTTTGCCACGGAATCCTTGTTGAGCATACCTTTCTGTGCGCAACCCCGTGTGGGTGGGGGGAGGTTATTTTGAAAATATCAGGGGTATTAATCATTCTTTCACGTGCCTATTCAAAACCGAAAGTCAGTATAAGTGTTAATGATAATATGTAGGTGGGTGTCTTGGTATTTTTTATATAAACTCGTTATTCACATGTCTGGAAATCCAGGGTTTCCTTGGAACACCAATCGGGTAAAACTGCTTTCAGGGGTAGGTAATTTTTCTAATAACCTCTCCAATTTATTTATATAGAATGGCCTTTATTGAGAACGGAAGCGATGTATTCTTTTCTGCCTTATATCGATGCGGATCGGACATCTTATCGTATTATTGCGGACATCACTTACCTAATTGAAGTGAAATTAACAAAGCACAGGTTGTTAGTTCAAATATGTTGTAGATTTTAAAGAAAGGTTAGATATTATATAATTTATAAAATATTCATGTACCTAAGTATTACTTTGTAGGTACAAATATTGCGCTCTATTTTGTAATCGATTGTGAAACATCCGATAACGATTTAAAGAATATAAAACAGAAATATCTAATCATTATAATATGTTGATTTTGAAATCATGATACAAATTCAATATACCTAATTGTGTTTTGAAAAATTAACATTTTCTATTTTCCTTAATATCAATGTAAAAACTTAAAACTTTAAAGTTGATCGAGTTGGTAAATAAACGAAGCTTTTGAATACATGCATACCTATATTTTTGCACAAGTTTCTATAAAGAGTCTGCGTATGGATTTTATTACATCCGACAGTTAATCAAATGGCGTATAACTAGGTCAGCAGTACTTTTACAAAGTTTTCCAATAAATACCTACTTAAGACAACAAAAACTTCATGTGAAATTTAGTATTTAGCCTACACTATTGACCAAAAATTAATATTTGTCATGTGAAATTTAGAAAATGTAATCACCAAGAATATCTTGGGTTGCTATGTTTTTAAAGGCAATATGTACACCAGCTGAAATGAATGCACTTAGAATATTTTCAATAATTTACAGTTTTTGACAGTAGCTACATCATGTACCAAAAAAATCTATTAACAAAAATTAAACTTAAAAAAAAACATAAAGAAAAGTTAACTTACATTAATGATTTCTTCTTAGATATGAAAACTTTTTAAAAAATGCATATAAAAAATGTTTCAATAAACACGATCAACACTTCTTTATATTTATTGTCAAATTTGAAAACCTTAACATCTTCATAATCAAACTTAATATGTCAAGTAGTAAATGATTATTCTTTATGTTTAACACCACAATAATAATAATTGTTAAAAATCACAAAACACAGTGAAATATTGAGGTATAAATTACGCGCAACTTCACCGTAAACTTGTACGAGTTGAGGACTGTGGCGGGAAGCTCCCGATGAGATACGCTCAACAGGCCGGTACATTTGTTAGTGAGATCTTGTTCATAGTTTGCCGCTCTAGGTAAGAAAACTCTAGGCTAGCGTGCTTGGTGTGCGGGTGGAAGCCCCGTGTGTTTGTCAAGTATCCGGCGCTTACACACAACATCCCATATCTCCGCTCACCGCAACAAAGCTGCCTATATCCATTACAAAGAGATTTCTCGTATTTTTTTGACATGAGGTTCACACCCAAACGCATTGTACGTGCGCTAATCAATAGACTTGCGGGATAATGCCGCATTTTTTCACACCTTACGTCTTCTTCTATAAAATATTTGGAATGAATGATGAATATTTGGGGGACGTTGGAATTCGTATTGTAATTTGAAAAATAAAGTTTCAAGTAACGTACAAAAGATCTTAAGCATTTTGGCGCATTTTTATGAATGGATATCTTTTCTAGGTACTTACTTCTCTATTATATGTTTTGAGTTCTACTTGATTTAAAATTTTTACACATCAGTATTGTATTATCATCCCGAATTTTCCACTAACGTTCCACCAATGAGGTCAAAATAAAAGAAACGTGATTGTCTAAAAATTACACCTAAAAAAATACTAATAACTTTGTTTCATGGTTTTAGTGGTTCAAAATTATATTCGTATTGTAACCTTTCTAATGAAACCCGTTTGGGGCTTTGGGATTAATCGGGGGCAGCTTCCCCCCTCTAGAGAATAAAAATGTAGCTAACTGCAAAGCAACCAAAGACTAATTTTAAATCTAAGACCGTGTTTTGCCGATAAATCCTAAAAACTATTCTTACTCTTGACCATACCTAAAAGTCATATTTTTCTCGTCTTCTATAATAAAGCGTTTTTCAGTAGGAGAATTACAGCGCAGTGTTTCAAGACTCTGCGACGAGACAGCACGCCTCGGCCTTCGAGTCAATGCCAGTAAGACGGAGCTCATGGCTAATAATGCCTGCCCCGATAAACAGCTACCGATAACCATCGATGGTCACCAGGTCTCCCGGGTGGATAAATTTAAGTACCTGGGAGCAACCATTACCACCACTGATGACCTCGGGGCTGAGCTCCCGATACGTATCAGTATGGCAAGTGGCGCCTTTAACAACATGACCAAAATATGGAAGGCGTTGGCGTTTAGTGTCGAGACGAAATGTGAACTGTTTGATGCGTGTGTGTTGCCTATTCTCCTGTATGGGTGTGAGTCCTGGCACCTGACCAAAGCCCAGGCACAAAAAAGTATCTGCATTCGAAACGAAGTGCCTCAGGAGAATTTTGAGTATAAGATGGTACCACCGCATCACGAACGACGCTATACGCCGGCGCACCCAGCGTGAGCCCATCATCTCTACTATTATGTGGTCCTCCACATGTGTTAAGGATGCCGAACGACAGTTGGCCGAGGAGAGCGCTGTTCTTTCTCCCATCAGGGTCCAGAGGACGAGGAAGACCCTCTCATACTGTGTTCCGCTCCTTCGAAGCAGAGCTGAGGAGTCTGGACATCGTGTGGGAGGAGGTCATGGAGAGCTCTTGTTGCCTCGACACAGGGGAACCTAGTGAGGCTGCTGCATTAATAATGTATTGTTTATTTAAGCTTTGTTTGAAGTTTTTTTTTATTGTGGATGTATTTTGTACATGTTATTTTAATTTTAATAAACTTATACACTTCACGTTTTGTGTGTAGTAAGCGCAAGCACTAACTGTCGACATTATTTTAGCATTTTCTCATCAGAAAGTTTGATCACTTATCGCGTCGATCATGTCATATATTTTTGGTGCATGCTAGTATCAAATAAACAGGATTATAATAATTTAGAAAACCCCATACCTATCTCTTACGATCTATATAACAGGGTTACGCCTCTGCTACCTTTCAATCATACTTTGTTAATATATCTGTTTTTTTTTTTACCTATCACGCCGTGTCCCGTAAGGTTGGCAGAGAGAACGGACCTCCACTCCTTTCTATCCATGCACATTGCACACTTCTTTCGCTTCTTCCACGACATACCATTTCTCATACAACCTCTCCTATTTCTGTTACTTCTGACCTGCAGCCCGATTCACGGAAAAGTTTAAGTCTAAGTTTAGTTCGAAGTTCGAACGAAGCTCGATTCAAACTATTCTGTGAATAGGTACATAGACCGTAGATAGTCGCCGCCTACAATTATTATTACCAGCAGCCCTATTCACGGAAAAGTTTGAATCGAACTTCGTTCGAACTTCGAACTAAACTTAGACTTAAACTTTTCCGTGAATCGGGCTGCTGGCCTTCCTTGAGGACGGAATCGATGTGTTCGATTCACGTTAATCCACGCCTTATTACACCTTTCCTTTCAGTCTTATAAATTCTCTTTGTCATTCTGTTTGCAATGATTTTTATTTTATTATTGTTTAATTTCTAGTTAAGGTAAATTCCTTATTTCAATAATAATGTTCTAATTATGTCTAGATTCTTGTGACCTATTCTTAGGTATAATTAGAACGTTGTGCACCAACAAAGCCAATAGGCAATAAATATGAGACAGTAACAAAAATGGATATAGTCATATCCTGGCGACAAATACATGACAGCAGTCGCAGTCTTTAAATTTGGTTGCTCTCTTGTTCTCAATAATTTCCAACTTTTATCTCTTTAATTTATTTATTATTAAATTTCTACTTGTTGTATACATGAGATTTTTCGACATGTTGAACATGTTGAGAATTCTCATGATTAGGAGTTTCAGAGACAAACATTACCACCTAATGGCGAACGTTGTTAGCGTAAAGTGATCACACTAAGCCAGCCTTCGTAAGCCCGTAGAGGTTTGTTCCATTTAAAAATCGAACATTAGTAATGAATTGTTAAAGTCATTAGTTGTTGTTTTTTTATAAAATAATAATTATTGTAATAAGGAATTTATTTATTATTTAAAAATAATTATTTATTATTATTATTAAAATTGGTTTATTATTAAATAAACTTATTTCAAATTGGTTTTAGTTTTTTTTCGGTTTTGCAAAAACAAAGATACTTATGTTTAGCAACTGCAATGCACAAATAAATTCTAGAATATTCAAATACATATACTGACTGACCGATTAATTCAAATTGTCCGGTCATTGTATTGGTTGATCATAGGAACAAAACTACATATTATATCGTGATAAATTTTTATGAATTTGAAGGATTTATGAAAAAAAAAACTGTCGAAATATTTTGACTTTGTCCAGGTATAGATACTTTTGTAGCTGCTAGTTGTTTTAGATTCTTTTGTTGAATAACGTTTTTGTAGTACACTAAAATATAGAATGGGTAAGTAGTTTTATGTTATTTCTAAGAGATGAAATGAGATTATTTTTGAAGGGTTAGATATAATTTTATGAGTGTAGACTGCTGGGTGCTTTGGACAAGAAGAACATAATAAGAAACCATTTAGATTTGAGATGAAAGCCACTAAATGATAACACTTCTTAGACGAAGGCGCCGTCCGCCTGTACAGCGAGATGATCTCTTCAAGACATTTTCTGGACAAAGTTTTCTTCATTGGGGATATTTTGTTCAACTCTAATTGCCAATAACGCTGCTCTCTCATATCGCGTTTGATGTTTTTCGTGCAACTGAAAACATTTTCCGATAAGAAAAAACTATTCTGATTAGAGATGTAGATGTGCTACCAACTACCTACTGGTAATTTCTTTCTTAAACGTTAAATTCATTTGAATTGGCTTTTGAAAAATAAAAAAAAAAAAAATAAAAACTTATTGTGTGAGGTAATTTTTTCTACTGATATAATAGGCCAACCCCGGGTTAAAGTTTCAAGTGAAAAACGTTTAGAAAAAATCTGCCGCTACCGGGAATCGAACCTGGGACCTCTTGATCAAAAATTCTTCTGCATCCTCTAGGATGTATTTTTTTCTGGAATCAGCCTGGTTTTTGGGATGCCGATGACCAGCTCTCCCTCCATCTCTTTAGTGGTCTCCCCGTTGGTCTGCGTCCCTCTGGTAGTCTCTCTAGACCCATTCTGCCAACGTGGTCTCTCCAGTGACGTCTCTTCTCTCTACCCCACCTTACAATATTTTGAATGTTGTAAGTACTGTGGATAAAACTGGACTACCATGGTCGGTAAGGTAGGTACCTTAAATTTTAATCTAGGGACAAACAAGAAAACATTCTGTTAATTTTTATGTCTTGTGATTATTTTCGGGACAATCTGAAGGTTCGTTTTGCCGATTTCCTTACCTCGGTAGGTCTACTCGTTATAACAAGACTTTGTCATTCGATGGGTATTTTATATCAAGTATATGTTATTCGGAAGGTATTCTTTCTACCAATTCTATGTCATTCGGAAGGTGTTCGTTAAAATAAGAATATAAGTATAACTTACATAATATAAAATTTTATATTTGGAATACTAACTACGTTTTTGAATTCAGAATTATATTTTTGAATCAAAAACATTTAAGATAAGTAAATAATATTAGGTATCTAAGATTTGAAATTTTACCATACGGGTAGCAAAAAAAATTGCCTTTGATTACCTACTGTCTCATTTGATAGATTTTTTATGCATTTGTTTACGATTACCATTTTAAGTTTATATCGATTATACTATTTCAACGTTATTTGGGTTTATGTTAGTTTAATAAATTATGGCAAAATCACTGATGTAACTTAGGGTTTCTGCGTTTCAAGAAGTTATCGGATGAGAATATTCGAATAAGAAAACACTTTCTACATTCAACTGTAAACAATGAAATACATACATTATTATAATCAATAACTCTTTATCGAGGTTTTATACAGCATGTAGTTGAAGTTCTACGAGATTCTGAGAAAAAATATTCTAGTTCATGGCCGTTTGGTGGTGGCTGCACGGAAACAAATAACTTACTTTGTCATGCATGAATCTACTGGGTGGGTATTTTCTTTTCCCTCTTGAAATTCATATTTATGTAACGCTAGTTCTAAGAACTTCAGTCTATCATCAATATTATATGGACTGTTATTTTATGGTTTTTATTTCTAGGAACAAACAGCTCTAGTAACTAGGTACTTATTCATTTTGAAATCAATATGTCGTGAATAGAAATCTAACAATTTCTGAAATTTGGCCCTTTTCCTCAAAAATTATATTAAAGCGCTGCAATTCCATTTCAATAATATAACTCTTTTCTTAGATGGATATTATATACATCTAAGCTTTTAAAAAAATTAAATACATAAGTTAATAATTTCGGATAAAAATTTGGCAGTTGAAGTATTTTTTTTCCATTTTTCGTCCAAATTGAGACAAACCAACCCCGAGTAGAAGTTTCAAGTGAAGAGCCCGACTTGATAATTTTTAATTTGGCGTCATTTTTGTACATACTCCTATCCTTAGAATGTTGAATAAGTTGTCCCAAACAGACTCACTGTGACCAGCAGTGGAGCTAGTACGAGTTTAATCGAAAGCTAATTGCACGCTAATAAGCGCTTATTAGCGTGCAAATAGTGTTCTAAAATGATCGAATTGTTCGATCAATTTTGTATGGAAATCTTTCGAAACTCTTTCGATGATCGTTTCGATATTCGATCATCAAAAACTTATTATACTAGTGGGACAGTTTGTACTTTTTTTATTATCCTTCCACTCATTATTGAGTGATTTAGGCACTTTGTACTTGGTAAGTATCTATTTGAAATTATAACTATACCTTCTTACATGAATAAAGTCAAAGTATAAACTTAACTAATGATTTTTTTTTTATTTAAAATGAATCTGTGCTCACTCAAAGTGAACACAAATACACTCCTTGACTCTTTCACAGTAAGCTACTTAAAGCTTGTGTCGTGAAAGAGGAAGATGGTCGGCACCTGGGATCGAACCACGACGTCCGCACCAAACATTACGAAAGCCGGCGTTGTAACCGCCAGTCTACCAACCACTTCAGGTAGTCATACAAATAGCTGTTTATTTTACACTAGAGGTCCGCCCCAGCTTCGCACGGGTAGATAGATACTTAAAAATAATTTAGTTTTCATACAGATTCCTAACTTTTTCAAAATATTTTATAGCATAGGTATGTTAATCTGGAATAATTGCATTGCAATGTATCGTGTCACGTCACTTTACCACCGTGACTACTTTGCGCGGTATTTCTACTAAACTTGACATGACTCCCCTCAGTCCCCTCCCCGCTCCCTTACGCACTCTGCATCGGATAAGTTGAGATGATAAGAGACTATGCTTTTTTTCCAATACTCACATTTTTAAACTCGTGATAACTTTCGAATGGAATGTCTGAATTGAATAATTCAAAAAGTTATACAAACATATTGAAGCTGAATTGGTATCTTGGTATTACTCCTTATTAAAATAAAATCGTTCATATTCAAGTCTGCTTCAATATGTTTGTATAACTTTTTGAATTATTCAATTCAGACATTCCATTCGAAAGTTATCACGAGTTTAAAAATGTGAGTATTGGAAAAAAAGCATAGTCTCTTATCATCTCAACTTATCCGATGCAGAGTGCGTAAGGGAGCGGGGAGGGGACTGAGGGGAGTCATGTCAAGTTTAGTAGAAATACCGCGCAAAGTAGTCACGGTGGTAAAGTGACGTGACACGATACATTGCAAAGCAATTATTCCAGATTAACATATTATGCTATAAAATATTTTGAATAAGTTAGGAATCTGTATGAAAACTAAATTATTTTTAAGTATCTATCTACCCGTGCGAAGCTGGGGCGGACCTCTAGTGTAAAATAAACAGCTATTTGTATGGTAGGTATTGTCTTTGTGGAACATCGCGATAAAGAAAACCCATCAAATGTCTGCTTCAAAATGTCGCCAATATATTTTTTCTTTGTCTCTTTTTTTGCGTCCATGAAATAAATTCAATTTATATCCACCATAGCTTTTATTTTTCATCGTTGTATAACGGCAATAAAACTTCATGTAAGTATAAATGTGCTTCCTTCTTATTATCTTTACCTTATTGCGTTTTGTAAACCATGTAAAGTAAACTTTCTGAACAAAATAAAGGTAGTGTTACCTAGACCAGTGTGCGCGTATGAATCAATACAATAGAGTTAAAAAGATGAAAAGAAATATGGAATAGTACCCAAATCCTATGTACAAAGAAGTTCCTTTTCCTCGTAGCTAGTGTAAGCAATGCATCTCTTCCACATAAAATTGGCAAATGTCACCGTAGATTTATTGAGAAGATAAAACAAGCAAATTGATGCATGGCTTTCTTGAACCGCAAAATGTGCTCTTTTGTGGGACGTACTTGGACTTCATGAACAAACTTAAAATATTTCATATTTTTCCAAAAACTCAAAACAAAACATAAAATATTGTACGAGTATAAACTTAAGATTCGAAGCGCTCGATTTTCATAACTGTGAAGTTAATGATAACTAAAGTCGTTAAGAGAATTATTTTTCTTACTTTAAAGAAACAAGTACGGTTCTGTCAAGTTGTTTGTTCGACATCACAGTGAAGTTATTATTCTCTATCAAGTCACCTCAACGTTCTTTGTCATCCACCGACCTGGAATCCAGCGAACTGTTCCAAAGACCATATTATTACGCTATTGTACACAATCCAACATCACTTTTTATTTTACTGGTGTTCTCGTCCCTTCTTAATGTTTAGTGGTTAGACGAGAAAATTATAACGAGAAAAAGTTATATAAGACTTTAGGAGAAAAACTTCAAAGACGAATTAATTTTTGTGTGTTTCTTTATTCTTCTTTGTTTTACAAAATAGCCACTTTGAATTTATTATGTGAAGAAGTGAGGAAAAAATAGCAGATTATTAGGCAAATATGTTTTTGGTTACCTAATAATGTGCACATATGTATAGGTATCAAAATGCACTGACAATTTAACTTGTAAAAATAGCCATTTGAACGGTACCAATCAGCATTAATGAGGTGTCTTAATAATAATTATTTCCAGGTTGTGCAGGTCCAGTAAAATCTAATCTAGTATTTACTTTGCATTTCTTAGGTTAGCTAGATGTAACATCTTTCACATACCTACGTACTCATCACAGGATCCACTGACTGGAGATCGTTGTATAATCAATCAATCAATCTATACTCCGTCCCGGCGAAGGAAGAGCTCTCACTCACATCCCGTCCAAATCCATCAACATTTTTTCGAAGGAACGGAACAAGGGGTGAGAGGGACTTCCTTGTCTTCGGGAAGAAAAGCGATCTCCTCGGCCAGCTGTTCTTCGGCATCCTTAACACATGTCCCAGCCAAGTCCAGCTCCTCTCCATAATGCAAGAATTGATGGACCTGCGTCGGGTGCGCCGGCGATTAGTATCTTTTGTGATGCGGTGGTATGTAGGTACCATATTTTAATGTTCAAATAAAACAATGTTTAACTTATCCACAAATTTTTATTTTCCCGACTAGTTTCGTAGGTACACGTCCTACATGGTCACGGGAGACTAAGAAACGAGTTGAGAATGAGTTTCTTAGTCTCCCGTGACCATGTAGGACGTGTACTTACCTACGAAACTAGTCGGGAAAATAAAAATTTGTGGATAAGTTAAACATTGTTTTATTTGAACATTATTTTCAAATATATCCATCAAGAAATGCATGTTCACGAGTTGGTTAATTTTACCATATTTTACCCAAAATTATTCTAATGCACTTCGTTTCAAACGCGGAGACATTTTCACACTCATACATGAGAATGGGCAACACACACGCATCAAACTGTAAAAATTTCGTCTCGATACTAAACACCGCAGCTTTCCATATCTTGGTCATGTTGTTAAAGGCGCCACTGCCATAGCGATACGTATCGGAGGTCCAGGCCCGAGGTCTCTTGTGGTTGCTCTCAGCTTTATCCACCCGAGAGACATTTTGTTACCATCGATGATTTATGGTACAATATGGATTGAAAAAACTGTTTATTAACTGTTTATTAACAATTGTTATATATCATACTAGCTTTCTCGACAGACGTTGTCCTTCCTATGAATATTGATTTCAAATTTGTATTTTAAACAAAAAACGTTTAAATTTTTTTTGAATGTTTAAAAATTATTTCTGAAAGCTCGAAAAAATTTTCATTTAAAAACTGCATACCAATCAGTCTACCAATATTTTTTATATCAATGTTTGTCAGGTAAACAATAATTTTGTTGTTATATAATTTTTCATAGATGGCGTTGGCGTCGCAGGAAATCCATTTTTCGATGTTTTATTAATTATTCTGTTATCCGGAGCGGAGAAGAATCCAATAAACCAAGCATCATAAATCTGTTCAGCCGAACTAGAGTTATAAGTGTTCGCACTAACCCGACTTTCTTTTATGATGATTAGAGATGAGTAAAATCTAACGTAGGTAACTGTATAATATGCGTTGACGGCCAGTGCTTTTTATTTTTCGATTGATGGATGAGAACTTCTTAATTCGAAATCGTACATCATAATACGTCATTCACGTTGTGACACTTCTACACTTCTTATGTAAGATGACCATGATTCAGAAAAACTGTAAGATATTAGGTATATACTTGTTTGTTTTTTTACATTTTATTGTATCAAGCATTCGTTCATTAGAAATTATGGCTAAGCACTAGTCGACCCGCTAGGCATGTGTGGCGTTGTAATGCCAGTTTCCTCTCGATTATTTTACATTCAGCACATAAATGTTTGGATATAATATTATGCGAGGGAGGCCATAGTCCAGCAGTGGATGGTTATGGCTCTCAAAGAAGAAAAAGATGTATAAAATCTAAATATGCAACTAATAATATCTTATAAGCAACTGAAAAACTAACAAAATATGTGGCTCAGTCGCTGACATGCGTTCCAAAGGTGGTTGGTTTGATTCCCGGTGTTGATCGTTTTCCTGTTTCACGACAAAAGCTTTGTTTTATTTTTGAAAAAGGTTTTTTTTTTCAACTTTTTGCGAGCTCTGATTCTGTAAATAAATGTTTAAACTGTCACTATTTTGTTATGGTTTTTATTATATTGTGGTTATCGATTGGTTTCTCCTTCAAACAGGTGAATGACATTGCCGTTATAAAACCTTCCCATCCCATCACCGAACCATGAAAATTGCTATGAAAGAGCCACGTCCCCATTGACATTCACCCAAGAGAACACCCTTCATTAACTCGCCTCGCCTTGAAGCTTACTCATCCTTATTTTATTAACAAAGTTTGTTCTGTTTTGTGTATCTTCACGTAAGAACTAAATAATAAAGTTCTTCGCCATACTTGTGTTATTACATACATGAAACGTTATTGTTTTATAGGCCCAAGTTATGAATAAAATTTTTAAGGAACGATGTGAAAAACTAGGTAGTTTTGTTTTGGTTCTTGAATTGAAAGAATTTTGGAACATTTTGATTTCGTGTTTGATGATAGAAGAAAAGATAAGAAAAGATAAAACGTCTCAGCGCGAGCAACATAATACAGCCTCCGGACATTCCGGATGCCACACGAAAAGTAAAGTAGGTACTTAGTGCATGCAATAATCTAACTCTCAGACCAAATAGGTACCTACAGAGTTTCTGTTTTTTTAGCTTTAGCGTTAGCTTTGAATATAACATTAATGTCAAAACTACCAGTGCTGAGAATTTTGGATTGGAATTTTGTTTCATTATCGTAATTGATAGATATCTAGCGGATCAATTTTGTTTTTTTTTTCACATGTCTGATGTAGTAACTGCGCAAGCTTTCATATTGTGTTTTTATATTTTCATACAAGCACAGACACACGAATGAATAAGAAAAGTAATCGGGTAAAAACAAAATCGTTTGTAAAACGACCGCAATCAATCAGATGTATCAGTGTAAAAGGTTCCATGATTGATAGAAGAGAGAGCTTTTATTAACAGCCCATTATCTAAATCACCTAATCGTAAGAGTTTAAAAAACAGTTTACTTGGAAACAGACATAATAGACAAACTCACTTAGCACCATGCAGTAGGTATTTGGTATGCAGTAGAATGTTTATGATCTCCTAGCTCCCACACCATCTCCAAATCCCTTAGCTCTACTTCCAAGGAGCGGAACTTCCTCGTCTTCGAGACCCTGACGGGAGGAAGAACAGCGCTATCTTCGGCCCATTGTCATTTGGCATCCTAAACACATGTAATTCTTTTCAAATGAAATGATGATATAACCGTTATTCTTCTTCTTTGTTTATAGATATTGTAGATCTGGTTGTGTCGCCGCTTCATCCTCTTGTGACTTCGATTGGCAACTATCTCTGTGGTCTGCTCGGTGGTCTTGTTCCTTCAGAGTTACCTACGTGGAGTTCATCCGACATTCTTTTCACGTGTTTATACCAGTGCCGCCTTTGTTCCCTTCCACGTCTGATGTCCAGAAAATAATATTATAATTTAACGAAAAATTTAAAACGTGGTGAAAACATTAAAAAAATTTCTTGTTAATATTTTACTTTCATTCGAGCTCGATTATCGTCCCAAAAACTGGATCGAAAATTAATTAGTAAATAATTTCATATGCAAGTAAAGCTATAAGTATATATTTTGAAATAAGCAACAACATAGTTAATATGCTGAAAATTATTACGTGGATGAAAAGCAATGGCTTGATATTTCAATAATGTAAATGTGAAAAGGTTATATGTGCACTGTTCCTGTCTGATGGCTGTCATTGGGGCTTTCGCCCTTGAACTTTCAGCTGAAAGGCGAAAAACTTGTTTGAATTACATAGAACCAAACCAAATATTGTAACAGGTAGGCTTACCGAAATACATACACACCTAATTTATAATATTGAAACAATTTCGGAAAAATACAGTTTTTAGGCGTTTTACGATAAAAGTATTAAGATTCATAGTAAACTACTATAGTATATTGTTGTATAGACAAGCTCCATACAGGACGCTAGGGGTGGGCTTGATACTCAAGATTAAGCAAAAATTATTGTTTACTCAGAAAAACAAACCCTTCCAATCTATTGGTAGAAAGTAGTGTATATGTGAACACAGTTGGTGTATGGGGATGTGTATGTATGTAGGTATGTGCGCAATTGTAAATTCTATTTCTCGGAAAAACTTTCTTCGCTAGAAAAATATTTTTATTATATTTGTATACATGTAGATGAATGTTATATAAAATTCGTTCCTATTGAATCATGATTTTGTTTTTATTCTAGTTATCTATTTTTTTCTATTCGAGTCGTTTTTTTTTGTTTTGATTAGATAGAAATGTGTAAAAAGCATGTTTCTTTTTCTCACATTTTAGCTGTTTCAGTACCTACCTACCTATTTCGTGAATATCATGGAACATAAAGAGGGTTGTGTTTTATGAAACTAAAGCTCGGTACTCACTTGCGCCGCGAACGTGTATCGTTATATCAATTTTATCAAAAGGATGCATGTGTTCCGCTCGCGTTCGCTTGCTTGATGCTTATTAACGTCACTTGTAGGTTCTTTCTGCTTCTTCTTGGTCGTTTTCTTCATGCCTGCAGTCGTGACCTGATGCCAACCTGTGTTCTGCGTCCCTGACCATGTTTCTCCAACCCTCCCGGCACTGCGCCAATCATATCGCTTCGGCTATCGTTGACCCCACTTAGCCCTGACTTGGCCCAGCCATTGCATTAGAGTTCTTCCTCGTCCTCTCCTCCCCTTGACTTTGACTACTACCTATTATAAATTTTACAAGAGTGTGAAGCTCCGCCTAGCGAAGTGCCCGAAGAATCAGAAACCCTATGTATGTTAACTACCCCATTTTCACTAAATACAGATAAGTTGGTCATATTCGCCTTCAGCACCACATCTCACTCGCGGCTATGCGCTGCTTGTCTCTGGCCTTCATTGTCCACGTCTGCACCCTGCACCCCATATAGATATACTTATAAATAAATAACACTCTTCCCGGTCCCGTCCAATCTGAGACAGAATTCCAAACCCGAATAAAAATTACAAATGAAAAAACATACTGAAAATTTCTGCCCCGACCAGGAATTGAACGTGGAACCTCTTGATCAGAAGTCGGCGCCTTTGCCACTAGGATACCGAGGTCGTTATACATAATTATGGGGAAGACAAGAGCCACACAAGACGGACCCGGACCCAGGTACGCTCGTGTCATTTGTCAACTGCGATATTCAGACATACTTAGGTATACCTACCTTAGGTACATATCATTTTTTAGATTTCGTTCTCAGACCCTCGGAATTTCGTTGAGGTGGTAAGTGTGCCAAGCGGCATGCATGGCGAAAGGCCATGTCCTATTTACTACCTACCTTGTATTTCGAGCAAATGAGCTCCCAATGAAAAAATTCTCCGGATTTTCGCTTGACACTTGAAGGCTCACTACAGTGTACATCGTCTCTATTTACATTGTGGCGTCTCTTCATGGCGCTGTCGGGTTTTGAAGGTGGGATCCGGGTGGTTTTGCCAATCCTGTATACCTGATATTGGTCAAGTTTGTTCCTCCACGCCGATCGGTGAAGGCCAAAGTTTCAGGAAGGAATAAAGGAGTTGTGCGACTTACCTGTTCCTCTTCCTCCCTGGATCTTGCTTTATGGACTGTAGGTACACTCACTCTTATAATCTTTCAACACTTACACAATTAAGTTTTATACAATAGGATATTGCTCTCGATTGAGCGCTATCAAACCATGAACGAATTTCGTATCGATTAACAACAACTGACAATATCACCTTCACGCGCGAAACATCAGTTTACACTGAAATATAAGTTGCACCCACGGGAATATTCGGGTTGGACAGGTGACAATTACTAGGTAGGTAGGACGAAATATGGAACATGGAAATTTAGGATGATTGGCCAAAGCAACAATCAACAGTCCGTAACTCGTATTTTATTTTACACCAACACAATACAAACAAAAAGTCATGAGACAATCTCCAGTGCTCCAATAACAGCTATCTCTCGCATGACAATTGAAACACAATCGAAGTTGTTGTAAAAACGGATCTCGAGATCAAGGTGAAGAAGCGACGCCGACATCATCGAAGTATATCGAGTGCACGGTTGTCCTACCTACTTAGGTATGTGTTATTTGCATTATTTATTTCCCATAAAATGCTCTCTTCGCAAACTTTGTAATGACACGTCTATGGGCGTCTCTCTCTGAAATAATTAGGTATTTACTTGAGCATATAAGTACCTACCTTTTGGAAAAGCTATAATTAGGTTGGTAGGTAAGTAGGTATCTACATAATAGTGTGAAAACACAAAGAACGCCGATTCCGACTGGCGCCGATCGCCAAAAAGAATGATGTCTATGGTTTCAATGTAGGTATTTAAATGGGCATGCCGGAAAGCAGGTTCCTGTTTTGCTGTGCATATACCTATCTTCATTCAAATGCTTAGAAATATTCTTTGCGCCGGTTGGCGCCGGTCGTAATCAGCGTTCTTTGTGTTTTCACCCTTGCGAAGTAGGCAACAGCCAGTTAAGTATAATTGAGAGGAGATAAAATCATTTAGATTCTAGAGGACAGGGATATTTGGCGCCATAGATAATACCGTGAAAGATTTTCTACTTATTTCTCAAGCAATAGAGCGTGAAGAGGTTTTCTTGTTAAGTGATGTCATTAATTATTATCTATGGGCATTTTCTGTATCATAGACAATGTAATAGGTTGGTACCTACCAACAGGATTGTCTCGAATATATGGTTGATTAAACTAAGTGAAAAATCTATGATTTTTTTTTATTGACATCCATTACGTACCTACCCATGCACGTATATCCGAGACTGGATGCATGTTTTATGAAAATATTTTGTTCTTGAATATTGCAGAAAAATCCATTACACTATATTGTACCTATTAATTATTTGCTTATTTTTCAGAGACATCAATATAACACTGAACAACACAACCAAAACAAATCAGGAAACAAAAACATAGAATCTCCAGTGCTCTAATAACAGGTAGGTATCTCCCGCATAGCTATGCATAGTAAAGTAGTTAGGTAGGTACAATCAACGTCTCCTGAGCATTCAAATTATTAGTAGCCCAGTAAAAATAAAATAATACACTGCATATTTAAAACACAATAAAAAAGTGTATAACTACAGATAGAAAAAATAGAACTATAGGTACATAGAACAAAAAAAGGAATCGAACCGAAAAATAGGCATCGGCCCGTGTTAAAAGTATTAATGTACTTACCAAAATAATATAACATTTTGACAGTTCTGAAAAGTATCAGCATGTTTTTTTACCCCTTTGCACTCGTCGTCGAGTCATTTGGGTTATTAGCATATTATTATGTGTGTGAAATTTAGGAGGGTAGGTATTCTGAAAAAATATGTTAAAAAATTGAATTTGATAGAGTTTGATAAATAGTAGGTATAAAATATTTTCGGTATGTATGAATTTCAGTATGAAGTGTTTGAATTTTTACTAAGCTCGCCTGTCAAATTATTCTAAACTAGAGGTCCGCCCCGGCTTCGCACGGGTAGATAGGTACTTAAAAAATAATTTAGTTTTCATACAGATCAGACGTATTTTTGAAACCCTCGCCTGGGAACTATTTCAAGAAAGTTAAGATCTTGATCTTTTTGGCATTTTAAAATGATAAAAAAATTAACTGCCTTTGAAAAGAACTTTTGTTTAGTTCTAAAAATAACTTTTTTGTTGAGTTTAATTATCTTCTAATTAAATTTTTTTCTACCTAAAATATTTTTAGTTCTGAAAAGAACTTTTTTGTTGAGTTAGCGAATTCAAAATATTTTCAAGGTAAAATTATTCGATTCCGCACACAACCGTTCTGTAGAGATCTGTACCCCTATTCTCTGATTTATCGGAAAGTAGTCACGGTAGTAAAGTGAGTAGGTATTACACGAAACATTTTGTATGGGAAACGTGTATAGTGGCGCCACAGAGATATTTCTAGAAACAAAAGCGATTCTCGCATTCGATACGTATAGACGTTTTCCACGTAATACTCACTTTACCACCGTGACTTCCTTCCGATAAAACCGAGAATAGGGGTAGGTACTGAGCGAGCAAATGAACTGAGTCGCGCAATATTTCTACTAAACTTGACATGACTCCTCTCCCCGCTCCCGTACTGACTCTACATCGGATAAGTTGAGATGATAGAGACTATGCTTTTTTCCAATACTCACATTTTTAAACTCGCGATATCTTTCGAATGGAATGTCCGAATTGAATAATTCAAAAAGTTATACAAACATATTGAATCATTCTTGAATATGAACTAATTTATTTTAATAAGAAAAATCAAATCTTTCCTCTGTATATGTATAGGTAATAAAAATATACCTACATATATATTACAAGTATATTATGACATTTAAATTAAAAAAAAAAAAATATTGTAAATAGATAAGCTGCCATCTGGTGAAAAATAGCACAAACACTATCAGTATATAATATTTATTCTATTGTTTTTTAGATGGCGCTTAACAATGTAGTTTAAGGTTTAATCTAAAGATGTCGCTATAGCTCCGTAACAAAATATTTTTTAATTACATATTTTTTTATTGTTGAAAGTAAATAGATACCTATCTTTAAATTATTATTTTAGTTATTTTTTAAACTTCCACCCTTGCTCGAGTGATGTATAAATTATTTTATCGGTTTATTAAATTTCAATAGGTTCGTTAGATAGACATTCCGCCATCTATTTAAAATTAATATAAACACAATCAGTATGGATACATAATATTTATTCTACCTTTTTTTAGATGGCGTTTAACAAAGTAGTTGATGTTTTCATCTAAAGATGTCACCATAACAATAAATAATAATTTGTACCTAATTATTTTTTGTTGTGAGTCAAAACCAAAAATTTATTTATTTTTTTAGACCCGTGTTTGCCCCCCCCCTCGGTACGCCACTGAATAGGTGTTAAATATAAAGGCCAATAACCGTACAAAAGTGCTAAGTGATTGAATAAAAATTTGATTCAACAGATATCACCAGTGTCACATGCTATTGCAGTTATAAATAAGTAAGAACCTACAAAATAAAAATTACAGATGAAACGGATAGCATTTTTGTATTAATTCTCCATGATTTATTGGATTCTTCTCCACTCCGGATAGCAGAACAATTATTAAAAAATAGAAAAATGGATAGCAAATAATATAAAATATAATATTAAAGTTAGTAGGTATGAAACCGATTTACCATATATTTATTATCAACAACGCCATCTGTGAAAATTTCCATAACATCACAATTTTTATTTACTTGTCAACCATTGAGTTTTGAAACATTGCTACGCAGATTTTTGATAGAATTTAATTTCAAGCTTTCAGAAATATTTTTTTAACATTCAAACATATTTTAAAGGTATTTTGTATTTAAATTACAAATTCTAAATCCCCCCATGGCATCACTTGAGGCCGCCATGCATTTGTGGATCTATTTTATCTTAATACAATATTTTTCAATGTTTATTTTTGTTATAGGTATTTATGATAGTTTCAATAGGATTATAATATGAAATGGGTTAAGTGGAAGTAAATGTACACTATTGATGATTCATATTTTTATTAAAAATTAAAAAAAAAATTACATAGATAGTATTATAAAGTGTGTACATATAATGTAGGTATCAATTTCTTTTATGGAAATTCTCCATGCACTCTGGACAAACTGGCTCCTTACACTTGTTACAAATATATCTTGGTCGACTTCTGCATAACGTATCATGGCAACGGGGAACGTGTTTAGCGTCTACTTTTTTAGGATAATGGTTTATACCATCTTAGCGTATTTCACTTATAGTGATAGAGATGATGAGTGATGAATCTGTGCTCGTTCGAAGTGAACACAAATACACTTTTTGACATCTTTCACACTAAGCAAAGGCTTGTGTCGTGAAAGCGGAAATGGTCGGCACGGCCGAGATTCGAACCTACGACCTCCGCACGTAACAGTGCGAAAGCCGGCGTCGTAACCGCTAGTCTACTTCCGACGATACTGGCTGTTATAGAATCGAGCCTAGTTTTATAGATCAAATCGAAACTGCCTCTGTTTATTTCGACTTGCACAATATCATTGATATAAGGGCGAGGTGAAAGTCGAGAAAACTTGTATTGTGTCTTTTAATTTCACCCTTACTTGTAAACGATTAACGCCCGCTTTCCTGTACAACTGTGAATGTATCTGCGGTGATCAAAATAATTTGTTAAATTTGCGAATTATTAAGACAAACTGAAGAGTGACAGGAGAAAAAAATTTACGATAAATTAACCTCTTCATGGATGATGGCATCATATGAGGCCAGCAACAAAATTCCAAGTTTCAACAACTCCATCTACACTCGACTAGTAAAAATAATGTTGTATAGTGGCTAATGATATGATTAATAATTTACAATATCAAAATATAGAGGGATTCAAAGAAATGTTGATAAAATCGAACTCTGTTTTTGTACTTTCAAGCGTTAGCAACTGTCAGTGTACCGGTGTTTTAATTTTAAAATTTTAAAGTGTTTCTATAGTTTTCTTAAAGGTAAGATTTTTTTTTTAATTTAATTCTTTTTTATTACATGTTATTTAATTATTCAAATGGTAAAATAAAAATTTCTTACTTAGAAAAAATGCATCCAAACATGTGGCATCGTTTGATGCCACATGTTTATGTGGATACTTTATTCATTTATAGAGCTTGTTTGGACTGTGTTTTTTTTTTACAAATTTCAACATAAAACTTTACTTTAACATTTAAATTAAATCTATATAATATGTTTACAGATCCAAATCCAAATCCAAACTCCCTTTAGACCCCACTTAGGGGCATAGGGAGGCAACAAGAGCTCTCCATTGCGCTCGATCTTGCGCAACGGTGATGACCTCCTCCCACACCATGTCCATGTCCCTCAGCTCTGCTTCGAAGGAGCGGAACACAGTGTGAGAGGGTCTTCCTCGTCTTCGGGACCCTGATGGGAGGAAGAACAGCGCTCTCCTCGGCCAACTGTCATTCGGCATCCTTAACACATGTCCCAGCCAAGTCCATCTCCTCCCCACAATGGTGGAGGTGATGGGCTCACGCTGGGTGCGCCGGCGTATAGCGTCGTTCGTGATGCGGTGGTACCATCTTACGCCCAGAATTCTCCTTAGGCACTTCATCTCAAAGGCTGAGACTTTTTGTGCCTGGGCCTTGGTCAGGTGCCAGGACTCACACCCATAAAGGAGAATGGGCAACACACACGCATCAAACAATTTACATTTCGTCTCGACGCTAAACGCCGACGCTTTCCATATCTTGGTCATGTTGTTGAAGGCGCCACTTGCCATACCGATACGAATCGGGAGCTCAGCCCCGAGGTCACCAGCGGTGGTAATGGTTGCTCCCAGGTACTTAAATTTATCCACCCGGGAGACCTGGTGACCATCGATGGTTATCGGTTGCTGTTTATCGGGGCAGGCATTATTCGCCATGAGCTCCGTCTTACTGGCATTGACTCGAAGGCCGAGGCGTGCTGTTTCGTTGCAGAGTCTTGAAACACTGCGCTGTAATTCCTCCACTGTCGTACTGAACAACGCTAGGTCGTCCGCGTACTCCAGATCGCACAGTTCGCCCATTAGACCATCTCTCTGTGTTATCGGTATACCTCTTGCTCCTTGCATGGACTTTCTCAACAGGAAATCCATGACTATTATAAATATAAAGGGAGCTAGTACGCAGCCCTGTCTGACTCCCGTGGTGATCCTAAAAGCTTCAGTAGGACCACCTGGCGTTTTCACGCTACACTCAGAGTCTTCATACAGGGACTGCACCATTTTAACTATTTTCGGAGGTATACCATACAGAGCAAGTATTTTCCATATTGATGGTCTATGTGGGCTGTCGAAGGCCTTTTCAAAATCTATAAAGCAACAAGCGACTGGAGAGTTAAACTCCTTGCACTGCTGAAAGATGCACCTGGCACAGAAAATTGGGTCCGTGCAGGACCTTCCAGGTACAAAGCCGCATTGTTGCTCTCTCAGGACAGCCATGACAGGCCCCCGAATGCGGTGTAGTAATATCTGAGATAATACCTTACCGGGAACACTCAGTAGAGTAATTCCACGGTAGTTTCCGCATTCAAGGGGGTCCCCCTTTTTAAATATTGCGACGATGGATCCATTCCGCCAATCTTTTGGGCACCTCTCCTCTTCCCACGCCATTTTAAATATATCTAATAGTGGTTGGCCAAGGGTGTCTATGCCTTGTTTGAGGAGCTCTGCGTGAATTCCATCGTCTCCTGGCGCTTTGTTGTTCTTAAGTCTCATCACGGCCAGCACCATCTCACTGTATGTCGGCGGTTCCTCACATATCCCAGTTGCCTGAGGTATATTCAGACCAGCCAACTCCTCCTCAAAGTTGTAAGGTGAGGAGGGCTCGGGACGGTTTAATATTGACTCAAAGTACTCCCTCCATCTCCCTTTAATCAGTTCGGGTGCAGTGACAGTGGCTCCACGAGAGTCTCGTATTGCCGTCACGGGTCTTTTTTGACCCCTGCCCCCGACCTCCCGGGTGATTTCGAAAAGTGTCCTTGAGTCATTTCCGAGTGCAGCAGATTGCGCTCGCCGTATCTGAGAGTCCAGGTGTCTTCTTTTATCTGTTCGTACAGAGTGTTTCACCTTGCGGCTCAGCTCCCTGTACTCAGACACCAAAGCAGCCAGTTTTTGAGGGTCTTTTTCGCTGTCTCTGAGGGTCTTAGCCTTCTGGCGATCTTCGATGAGGCTCCAGGACCCATCGGACATCCATATTGGCCTCTTTTTGCTCTTATAGCCGACAGAAGAACGTGCGGATTCCATAACGGCGTCACGGAAGCTATTCCAAGCTGTCTCAATTGGAACAGCTCCGTGTGAATCCTGCAAGGGGGCAAACCTGGTGCGTAACTCAGCCTCGTACGAATGACGACACTGAGCACTCTCTAACCTGCGTATGTCCAGCGGGCGAGAGGCAGACGGTCCCTGCTGGAAATGGGTAAATCTGAATTTCAACGAACCCACAAGGAGTTCGTGATCAGTATCCATGTCTGCCCCTCGGTAGGTGCGGACATCTCGCAGGTCAGTTCGGTTGCTGGCCCTTACCAGAAGATGGTCAATCTGGTTTTTTGTTCTCCTGTCAGGCGAGGTCCAAGTATATTTATGGATATCCTTGTGGGGGAACAGAGTTCCCCCTATTAAGAGTCCGTGGAGTGTGGCGAAACCAATCAGACGGCTTCCATCTTTTTACAGATACTTTGCAAAAATGGAGTTTAAAAAACAATACTTATCTGAAAAGCAAATCGAAGAAGAAATTTTGCTGGAGTTGCCCTCTGATTCTGAGGGGACTTTCTGCGACAGTGATGACGATGATGATTATGACATATATGGGAGTAATGAAAAAAATGCTAAAAAAATACTCAGAATCCTCTTCCATCAACATCTGATAATGTCCAGCCGTCGACAGAAGACATCACGTTTTCTAATGCTTCAAGGCCTCTCTTATGGTGTGCAGAGAAGGAGAATGAATTCTCCAACAAGTTGCCGGAATTCAAAGGCATTCAAAGGTATTCATCAATACAATATGTTCATGGGAGGTGTAGATCTTATGGACAGAATGATCGCACATTATTTTTATTTTATTTTATTTCTCTCTCTACGCAACAATTGTTGCTTTTACATTAAAAATATATTATACATTTTGATACGCCATGGTTATTATAAGATGACATAAAAAAAATCACAATTTCACATTAAAACAAACAAAAATAAAACCATGCAAGAGGAGCAAACACAAAGGCCTCGCTGCCCTGAAGATAAAGGAAAAAATTTAATAGTATGTAGATACACGAGTACCCACCTATATAAATTTGTACATAAATTTACACTTAAAATAGTTGCATTGGGAACCACAAATTTAATATTCAACCCAAATAATACTATTATTGTTAAAAATCATTAGTCACACTGACACACACACATACACGCACCGCCTACTCTCTCACAAAAAGTAATGGCTGACATACAGGGAGTTCAGTTCAGTTATATTTTTCAAATAATAATTTCTTTAAATAATTTATATTTGTAGTGAATATATCTATATTATCGTCCAGAGCATTCGCATTTCTAAGCAGACGCTGCATAGGTGCGTTATAAGAATAATTAGTTGTACAATTTGCCGTATTAAAAGTAATTCTACTGCGTGTACTTCTCCGCGGTACTAGTAGTTCAACTCTTTCCAGAAGCTGCGGTGCATCGATTACACCCCCGATTAGTTTATTCAAAAAAGTCATGTCGAAAACATTCCTCCGTGCTGAGAGCGACGCTAGCTTGTACGAGTCTCTGAGCTCTTTGTAGTTTATGTCTTCCACTGATATGCCCAGCTTAAAGTTAATGAAACGAAGTAATTTATTCTGGACTTTCTCTATGCTATTTCTATGTACCTGGTAATATGGAGACCACAACACGGAGTTATACTCAAGTATCGGCCTCACTATACTTGCAAAAATAGTCACAAAGGTCTGAATATTGCGGAAACTTTCACACAGGCGTAGAGTAAAGCCTAATGATCTGAGAGCTCTGTCCACCATAGCGTTTATGTGTGGAACAAACGTCAAACTCGCGTCCATAATTACCCCCAAATCTTTTATTTTTGTAACCGATTCAAGCTGTTCACTATTAATCAAATATGGGTACACGATAGGGTTCTTGATTCTATAGAATCGCATTACCTGACATTTCTTTATATTCAACTCTAAACCATTTTTAACGCACCAACCAAAAAGCACATCGATATTTTTTTGCAGTATTTGACAATCCTCAGTACCGCTAATCGCCCTATAAATTTTTAAGTCGTCTGCGAACATAACAAAATCCACTCCATCAAACTCTCCTAGAAGGTCGTTGACAAATAAGTTGAACAGTATAGGGCCAAGGTGTGAACCCTGCGGTACGCCACTTCTCGCCAAAAAGGGGGAAGAAACCGCGCCCGATACACACACTCTTAGCTCTCTCCCAGTGAGATAACTGGAAAACCAGTCATGGAGATTACCGTCAACGCCAAGAGACCGTAGTTTTGCCAACAGTAGCGTGTGTGAAACACGATCGAACGCCTTGGAGTAATCTGTATATATACAATCCAACTGTGCCCTATTCACCAAAGCATCCATGATATCACAGTGGTATCCCAGAAGGTTTGTCAGAGTCGATCGATTCTGCATGAAACCGTGCTGTTGGTCTGATATAGCAATCGTTAAATCATTTTTAATCTTACCGAGCAGAATACTCTCAAACAATTTGGGTATGCACGACTGAATACAAATCGGACGGTAGTTAGTTATATCTGATTTATCACCTTTTTTAAAAATTGGAATAATATTGCTTGATTTCCAAGCTGCTGGAAAAATTCCAGACTCCACCGACATATTAAAGATTCTCCGCAGAACACGACATAAGATACTTGAACATTTCTTTATCAATAATGGTGGCAGATTATCGGGACCCGCAGACTTATTTGCATCAAGCGAATCAATGCCACGCTCAATGTCCGACACAGAAAAAACTATACGTGGCATATGAATCCTATCAGTCACTGGAAGCACAGGCGTGTCACCAATCACAGGAACGTCTACGTAAGTTGACATGAAGAATTTCCTAAACAATTCCGCTACGACATCCACACTATTGGCAGATTCATTTTCGAAATGCATTATTTTTGGATATTCACCTTGATTGCCTTTAAGAGATTTTGTCAACTTATGCAGACTTATAGAAGCACCTGGTAATTGGTCCTCGATACTTTCGTAAAACTTTAGTTTCAGCTTTTTCGTAAGTGTCTGACATTCCTTCCTTATCGAGCTAAATGCCTCATAATCACTAGAACGTTTTGTGACCTTATATTGGATATGTTGTCTCTTCTTTGAATTTATCATATCAATAAGTTCGCGTGTAAACCATTTCGGATATTTACTACATACGGGCCGCTTAAGAGGTACAAATTTTTCAATTGAAGCATTAATTACCCTATAAAACTCAGTAACAACTTCATCCGTACAAATGTGTCAAGAAAGGACCAATCAGTAACAGAAAGATGGTTGTTTAAGGAGTCGAAATCACACATTTTAAAATTTCTAGAGACTTTGTCCGACAAGATTTCGGTATCAAAATCCAGGACAAAATCAATTTCCAAAGGAGGGTGATAGGAATCAGCCGGTAGGATAACATCAGCAGCATTACCAACATTAAAATTGTCAATATCAGAAAAAATCAAATCCAGCATTCTGTTGAGACTATTACGCAATAAATTACACTGAACCAAACCAAGGAAAGATGACATATTTCTTATTTCAGCTGTACATTCATCATCACCAATCATTACTTCTGAATCAGGTATATTCCATTCAGCATTTGGCAAATTGTAGTCACCGGTTATCAATATTTTTGCATCTGGATGCTTAAAACGGATTCTTTCCAAATCCTCACAATGATTAGCATACGCTTCAACGCCAGAATTTGGTGGGATGTATATGCATCCCACAATTAAAATACCTATTGGGAGAATAATTTTAACGAATATTTGCTCTAACGAATTATGCAAACATTTAATCCTACATGACCTAAACTTATTCGCAACACATATCATAACACCACCTCCCGCCATTATGCGCATGGATTCAAAAATAAGAAGTGGTACCTACCTGAGGATTTTTTTCCACTTCGTCAATATGGCATTGGTGAATGCATGGATGTGCTACAAGGAGAAGATAGATAAAATACCTTTCCTTGAGTTCAAGTGCTCCGTAGCATATTCACTCACTTCATTAGGAACCCTAGAGGAGAGAAAAATGGGTCGACCTTCGTCCTTCGTCCTCTTGTGTCGTGAAAGAGGAAAATGGGCGGCACCTGGGATCGAACCCACGACCTCCGCACGAAACAGTGCGAAAGCCGGCGTCGTAACCGCTAGTCTACCAACCACTTCTTCTGTTCTTCTTATTCTGAAATCACTCCAAACCCTAATACCTACCTGAAAACAGATTGAATTTTTGGAGATAACTCACAACTTTTGAGTAATTATATTTGTTCGAATAAAACATCCTATCATTTTTTAATTCATTGTACCTAATTTGTTCTTAATAGATTAAAATTTATCAAAAAAAAACGGCCTTTTTTTAAATAGCTTTTTTTTAAATTAAATACCTAACAATTTTTCACAAAACTGAATATTTCGTATATAAATATTATTGTATAGAAAATTACAAAAGAAGCCTAAGAGCGAAAGCGTTAACTCAGTTTTTAAATCAAAATATTTTAAGCAAAATGGCGGTATCTCATAAAAAACACTGATACCTACACATAATGTAGTGATATTTTGTTTACACTTTTGATAAATAGAAATGAAATAATGTTAAAAACCAATAAAAATAAACACATTTTTTTTTATTAAAAGTTAGTGCGAAAATGATATTTACAAAATATAAATTATCTCGAAAGTAGGTTCCGTTGAGATAACGCTTTTCGGCTTATGACGGCAGAACGTCTGTCGGGAACGCTAGTATATACTTGGATAAAATAAATTGGCAAGTTGAGACAAAATGTGTAGCGCTTTTGCCAATGGGTTCGATAGTTTTCGGTGTTTCAAAAAAAAAAAAAAAACCGCGGCATCCCAGGGCGTCATGCCACACCTGGTCTTTGGGAAATGCTGGGTTATGTAATGGTTTTCTTGAAAAGCGGACACGGAATTTAACCGTCGTAATGCTTAGAAAAATCTAATTTTCAATAGGTATTATAAACTACATATATTGCAAACGTTTTTGAATAAATTTAACCTTTTAACTTAGTTCATAAATTTTATTTCAGTGGGCGTTTTGTTTACAAGACACTTCAAGCTACGCTTATTGACACTAATCGTCAAGCTTACTGTACACTGCCGGCATCGAAAGAGACAAACATATACCCCTATTCGCTATTAGATCCGCTAAAATTAAGAATCCACCAAAAAAAAATGTATGAAAAAAAGTAAATTTAAACTGACTGTTCCACTCAAATTATCACAATTCCTCTAAAATTATCACAATTCCTCTAAAATTACCAGCTATTCGATCAATTTAAGCGGCACCGTAGAAAGACCCGTCAAAATTTTAGAGGAACCGCTTTAATGTCAAAACCGCTTTTGTGCCATTTTTTTTCTCAGATATTTCTCTTAAAAACAACCACTAAAACAAAATAATTTATTATTTTCAGTAAAAATATTTTTTAATTCTTGTTTTAATCTTTGAGGAGGTCATAAACATTGCGCAAATTCGAGCGCAATGGAGAGCTCTTGTTGCCTCCCTATGCTCCTGAGTGGGGTGTAAAAGGGAGAATTGATTGTTTTAATCATAAAGGATACATTAATAGTGGTTATATTTCTTGATCAAGATGAATTTGTTTGAGAAAAAGGAAATTTGGCGGCCATGATGATAATTTTGACACGGGGAAATCATTAATTCACTTGCAGCTATATTCACTTCGATCAATTTCTTAAGCAATATCAGTCGGATTGGTTGAAAACGCTTGACATTGCCCGCGAAATATAAAATTTTAGTTGATGCTAAATTTTAGCGGATCTGATAGGGAATCGGGGTAATATAGTGCTTTGTTCTTTTCTCAAAAAATACATGGATTCTTGATTATTTATCTGTTCACTACAAAGGGGCTCGAATTTTTAATCACTTTTTAAAGTTCCGATAATACAAATTAATTGGTTATATTTTTCTAAGGGTGTGGCTATTTTTAAGATACACTTTTTGATAACAATACACATTTGATTTTATTTTTCTTTTATGAATGTTTCTGTATCCGTAAAACGAGCAATGATGCAACTTGAAGCGAGTAACAGGAGCCTATTTTCATATCGTGCGATAAAATATCGCACACTTTCAAAGTATGCGATAATTTATCTATCACTTTTTTTTCTATCACAAAATCCGTATTTTCGAACGTCGTAGATAATCTCAAACCATGCGATATCCGTACCAACATAACAACGCAAAAAAAAAAACATTCATATGGTAACCCATGCGTACAATCCACAGATTACAGAAATTTTGTTTGAAATCTGTCAGTTTGTTTCGTGGTGTTGTTGCGTTTTGCTTTACTCATTCTGAAAATTGTTTATAATCTAGAATCCGGCTTGTTTTTTGGACTTTTCTTTGTTTTTGTGTATCGATATCCTTTGTTGACCCCGGCTTTCTTATTGGACTTTTCTGTTTTTTCATACCGAAACTGTTTTATATAGTATTACTGACCCGGCTTTCTTTTTGGACCTCCATTGTTTTTTTCATAAACATACTGTTATCTGCATAAGTGGCTCTTACAATGGGCGAAAACAGTAGCGTCTGTACCCCTCGCAGAGTGGGCTATGTCACCAGTGAGCAGAAGAAGATGTTGGCAGACCTTGTCACGTCCGACATAGAGTTGATGGGTGGAAAGATCACTCAAAAATTCTCCTACAAGGTGGCGCAGAGGAGATGGCAGGAGATTGCCTTGAAAGTTAACGCATGTGGAGGAGGCCCATGCAAGGATTGGAAGCAATGGCGGAAAGTAAGTTTTATTCTGTCTTCAATTTTTTATTCATAATCGGTGAAATAAAGTTCACATAAGACTCAATTCATGATGCATGCTAAACCATCAGTGAACACTATGGTTCAGTTTGGTAATCACAATGATTGTATTAAAATACATTGTTAATTTGACAGCATAGCTCACAATTACAATTATTATATCTAACATTAATTATTTCTAAATATATACTCAAAATTTTTAGGTTTTGTTATACACAAAACCATCACATTATAATTATAACATTACTTATTTATTGAAATACAGTCCAAGCAGTCTGCTGTCTGTTTTCCAACGAACCTAAGACTCAGTCTCACTAAAACCTCGACAAACAAATGGAGGAAAGTACCAATTATTTGTCTCCATACAATTTTCACACAGTTAAGTAATGGTAAAAACAAATGTGTGCAGCCACATCTATCTCTCTCCTACCTTCATGTTCTCCGGCTTCCAAATGCTATTTACTTACTTTTTTTTCCTCGATTGATAACAATACTTGCAGATAAGTCCTAATAAGAAATTTGTTGCCTTGTACCCAATACTTATCAATTTGTAATTGTTATTAGGTATGACAAATACTTTAATTGGTGGTAATAAATAGAGAATATTAATAAAAAACACTTCTCTATACAAAGCTGTCAGTATAGCCGGCGGAACTTATTGCCTGAGGCAATCTTTTCCAGTCAACCGGTCCCGTCCAATCTGAGACAGGCCAACCCCAGGTAGAAATTTCAAGTGAAAAAACACTTTGAAAATCTTTGACCCGACCGGGAATCGAACCCGGGACCCCTGATCAGAAGGCCAAGCCTATACCAACTAGGCTATCGAGGTCGGTAGAAATAGAATTATGTATTGTTCGAAAGTTTTGAAAATGACTACTAGGTTTATAGTAAGCTTACTTTTTAGGTTGCTAAATACCCCTATTGGGCATCAAACCCTAGACTCACTATTTATTCCCTATATCAATTTACTGTGTATTGTTAACTTTATATATTTCTTTGCAATTTCAGTGCTGGCAAGACTCAAAGGCCAAAATGAAAGGCAAACAAGCCAACATAAACCGCCATGCCAGAGCAACTGGGGGAGGACCGCCTCTAGAAGAAAATTTGACGGAGGAAGAAGCAAAGATAATGGCAGTTATAGCCCCAGCCTTAATTAGTGGACATTCTGGGGCATCTGAATCGATTGTGTCCTTCACAATGGAGGACAACGAGATCCAATCCCCGCCATCTAACATTGATGAAGGTGCTACTTCATCAACAAGCTCTGCCTCGACAAATGCCGACATAGCTATATCTTTCAATGAGGAATTATCAAAATCGGACAATGAGTGTGAGGAAGAGAAGGGGAAGAAAAAGACAACAAAAGGGAGCATGATGGCTGCGATGGCTATGGTAAAAAATTCAGAGGAGTTTTTAAATATTGAGAAAAAAAAATTGGCTCTCAAAGAAATCAAACTGAATATCGAAAAAGAAAGGTTAGAGTTAGAAAGAGGAAACCAGAAAATGTTGAAAGAAATGAATGAAAGTTTAAAAAAAATCATTAAATTTATGGAGGAGAAAACATATAAATAATGAATGAACATATAAACATTGTATAATAACATGAATGTGTATTTAGTGTATAATATTTTGTTGTAGTAAAAAAAAATAAAAAAAATAAAATATATATATATATATATAAAAAAGAAAAAAAATGGAAAATTCCTATCATTTTAATTAAATTGTATTGAATTTTAATCAACAAGAGTATATGAAGAAGAATTCCCTCCAGAAGCACGAGTTATAAACTCATTTTCTGGAGGTACCTTGTTAAAAATTATGTTAAATAGTTTATTATATAATAATGTTTGTGTATATTTATATTGTGTGTTTTTTGTTTATCAATAAAGGTTTATTATTATTAATGATGATAGGTGATAAAAACAGAACATTATTATCTTTGTAATTGATATTTTATTTTATTGGTAAATGATAACTAAATTATTCTAAAAAAAAACTCTGTGATCACTGTTAAATGATTAATTAATGACTAAATAAATTGTATTCAATAATATTTTTGTTTCATTCCAAAAATTTATATATCTCCTTATTGATGTAGGTATTGTACAATACCTGGCATCAGACTGATCTTACCCTGGAAAGATGAAGGACTATTAAACAATTTCTATAGAATTAACTCACTCAATCCTTGAGGATGTTGGCATTTACTATTCTACATCCATATGGAAAGTATTTGCTCTGTATGGTATACCTCCGAAGATAGTTAAAATGGTGCAGTCCCTGTATGAAGAGTCAGAGTGTAGCGTGAAAACGCCAGGTGGTCCTAGTGGAGCTTGCAGGATCACCACGGGAGTCAGCTAGGGCTGCGTACTGGCTCCGTTTATTTATTGATATTTTAAATGCCATCAAGCAGGCAGCTTGGAGCTGATGTGCTTGATATCCCACACTTGTGCCACACTATTAACTGTCAAGTCCATTCTTAAATGCATTGGTGTTCTTTGCAACAACTAGCTGGGCAGGCGACCGTTCCACTCATCCACAGCTCTATTCGTAAGGAAATGTCTGCGAGGACCGCACACGATTTTGGGCGGTTTCAATGACCTCCTCCCACACCATGTCCAAATCCCTCAGCTCTGCTTCGAAAGAGCGGAACACAGTATGAGAGGGTCTTCCTCGTCCTCGGGACCCTGATGGGAGGAAGAACAGCGCTCGCCTCGGCCATACTTTACAGTCATACTCTTTTTTTTACTATATGCTTGAAAGATTAGGTTTATAAAACAAAATCAAGAAATTAGGGTTAATATTTAATAATTTTTAGATACATGTGATAATGGTTAAAATAGATTGTTAATTATGCAATATTTACCAAGTTAATACCTCGTTTAATAAATTACTTTCATCTTAAAAATACTTAACTAACATCTTACAATATACAAAATGAAGTACACATAATAGTGTAATATGGACAATATTGATGAATATTTTCTTCTGAAAGACTCTTGTCTCCATTTGGTGTGGTTGGTTATTTTTTTATTTATTCAACATGTACACGGCACTGATGTGCCTTTATAGAATTAATTACAATTAATAGCAACACAAAAGAAAATATATATAAAAAAAAAACAGTATAATAATATGATACAAAACAACACAAATCAACTCGAGCATGTATAAAGTCAACACTGTGTAGGATATTTTTTTAAATTAAAATAGCATAATAAAATTAAAAAAATTAATAATTAATTTCGGGTAAAAATTTAGTTCATTGATAAGAAAATAAAAAAAGAAGAGGTACTGGAGAAAACATAACACACCATGAACATTTTAAGCAGGACAGAAAAAAAACGATAGCAAAGGAAGAATAAAGTAAATAAAAAAAAATAGAACTATATCAAAAATACATAAATGCGTACGATATAACAGTTAATCACAGTTATGATAGAGATATATTGCTCAACAGCTCATATCCAACATATTCCATCACCAATCACCTCCTGAAATAATTATTAACGACTCTTTGTTGAAGCGCCCTACCAGCAAGCAAGTCCACATTTGTGGATGTGGAAGCGCCCTCGGCATCATTAATTGATTCCATAGAACCAAAATCGAATACGCATTCTTCTTCGAATTCGTTACTTTCGTTATTTAATATACACATGTTGTGTAAGACAACGCAAGCATTTATTATTTTTGTAGCTTTCTCAGGCTTATAATGAAGGCATCTGTGTTTGAGTAGGCATCTGAACCTCATTTTTAAAACGCCATTACACCTCTCAATCGTTGCTCGTACTCTTCTAAACACTATGTTATGCCGATCTTCAGGTGTATGAGATTCAGCATTTGGTATGGGTGTTAATATCCATGGTCGTAAATAATACCCAGAATCTCCTGCAAAGACAAATAGTAATAAAATTATAATCAATTTACTACATCAGTCGGAGCAAAAATTGCACTCCTGATTTCTGCAATGTATATTTAGGACAGAAATAATTTTTATTTTCTGCAACATATTTACATTTCTTCTTCACTAGTTTGTTTCTGTTTCCATATTTGAGCAATTTGAAAAATGAAATGGGTATATTATATAACATAAGATAATGGATTTATTACCTATAACATAGAATCCTTGATGTCCCCTTCTGTACAAGCTTTCTAATAAGGGATCTACACTGGAATTTCTCCAAATAAACGAATCATGTGTGCTTCCAGGAAAGAGCGCGTTTACATGAATTATTCTTAATCGCGCATCACAAATCTAAAACACATTTAAATCAATAATATTTTTAATTATTTAACAAAAGGCATTCAAGATGTAAGTATAATCATATTGGGTTTGCATTTATATCACGAATCAGCAAAAAAAGACTCGACAAGACTCATTTTTCAAAGAAATAAAGGATACCAATTGTAATGGTCTACAACTCTGTTTTTATATTTCTCTATGTAATAACTTATTTAATGACTATAATTTTGTTCGATCTAAAATAAAATAAATAAGTAAACATGATGGGTAGAAAAATTCCAAGTACTCACCAACTGTACGTTAATAGAATGGTAATGTTTTCTATTAACATATGCACGTTCATCATGTGTTCTGTTTGATGGGGGGACTATTGCCACATGCGTGCAATCTACACAGCCAACAACACCAGGATATCCATATTTAATATAAAATCTGTAATAAATGGGAAATAAATTAACAATTATTATGTCACAACAAATACTTTTCTATTTTGGAGAGATTTTCAAAACAATATACACTTACGCATTTCTGTTAGCCTCTAACTCCGCTATTGTGGATGGAAACTTAACCCATTCATTAAAAACTGAAGGGTGATTCAATGCATCGACAACTTCGCTGATGGCTTTTGACACAGTGGCTTGTGATACTGCCATATTCAAATTGCAGCCAACGGGATTTTGATATGAACCAGTGCCAAAAAAGTTCAATGCAAGCAAGATCTAGAAAGTATTACATAAATCAGTTAACATATATTATGTTACAAATTTTATTGACCATTGTCAATTACAAATTGTCACATACATGACATTACATTATAAAAGGGCATGTCACAAATTGCTTTGAGCATTTCATATCTGCTATTCTATGGGTTAATTTTTTTAAAGAGTCTGATAGTCCTCTTGACATAACTATATATTTATAGCAAAATTTCCTATTCATTAGTCTTAAGTCCTTACCTTTGTTTTGATATCTACAGAATTCGATCTAGAAGATTCTGTCATAAAAGGCGTTAAAGTTTCCATTAGTCTAAGGACTAAATTTTTCGATAATCTAAACATTTTTATGAATTGACTATCACTCAAATTGAAAGCATCATTCCTTTGAAACGTTCTCCTTTGCGGCCTCTCTTCTCTTTCCAAATTTTCCACTTCTTCTAAGAACATGATGTCTTCGACGCTTATCATCTTAAATTGCTAAAAATATGGACACATGCTGATTAAATTACAGACACAAATAATACACAAGACGTTTCATAATCAAACAGAGTAAACAGTTAGTTACTTATAAACCAAACTGAATTAATAAATACCTTTGTAATATCACTTATTCGCTGAGAAACGACAACGAAAACCGTGCATCTGTCAAACACTGACTATTTCTATCACTTTTCTCAATTATCGACTACAAATATCAATAGATAATTATCGCTCAAAATGTGATAGATAATTATCGACGACAAATACCAAAATACGCTTTTCGACGCAAAAAGTCGTAGATAATGACATTCCATAGAAAGTGATAGAAAATCCATAGAAATATCGCACGAAATAAATTATCGCACGATATGAAAATAGGCCCCCGTCAACTATTAAGAAGCGGCTATTTTTTAACGTGGAAACGAAGCGTGATATAATATTATTAAAAGGCGAGGACCTACTAGGTAGGTATATATGTAATACAGGCAATAAAAAGAAAATCAACGCCATAGTACAAGTTTTAAAACGCCGGCTATATCAATGGGGATCGAGAATTTCCATTAAATTTTGAAGTGGTAAAATGTTTTTCAAGTGGTTGAAATCTTTCGAGAGCTTCTCTGTGCGCCATGGAAACGGTAGGTTTTACATCGATACCATGCAGACACCCACCTTGCTATTCTCTTGATATATATCCAAACGTTTATAACAAATTTCTAAGAAAAAAATCGGTATCGTGTTTTTTTATTCTGAGATTTGCGTCAGATATCAGAAACTTTTGGCGAATGGCGTAGTAAACACGGCGTAATAGAAAAACAAACAAGTTGATTCCGTAAGGAAGTATAGTTGTGTGTTGGAGGATTAACACCTACGTGTCTTGTGAGTGATAGGACACGATCTGATGTTGACAGGAGGGATTCGGTGGTTTTCTGCTATCGGTAGTATAAATACTAGATTTATTTATTCTTGTTACAGTTCACCCATCCACAGAGACATTTTTTAGACCTGAAATACATACGACATACATACTATATTGATTTAATAAAATAAAAAAAAATAAAAAAATACATACATTCTCCTTTTAAGGTTCCCCGTACACCGCAAGCCAACCCGAAGGAGACAAATCCGCAGCAAACCCGACCCGCATGAACACCAACCCTCTAGCCTGATCGAAGCAATCAAATCTAAAAGCCGGCTCCACACAAATCAAGCCCGCCGCAGATCCCCTCCAAACCAACCCGCAATGCGGGGGGCCTGAACCCCACTTAGGGGCATAGGGAGGCATCAAGGGCTCTCCATTGCGCTCGAAGGCGACTGAGGCCTATGGTGCCTTTTCTGACCGGTTGAGGTTTAAGAACGTGAGGTGGTCAACCTCGCGGTCCCGATCTGATTTTTCGATTTCCTGTCTCTTACAGGATGCTCGAAAAACCAACAAAAAGAGCAGAGGTGCTATTCTTAGCCGACAACCCCACGGCCTGACCTGAAATACCTGTTTGATAATTTGAAGCATTAAATGTTCTACTTGGAAACTAAGATTAACCCCAAATATGGGGTGTCTTACTTAATTTAGAAGATGAAATTTGAATTCTAAATCTTCCGAATCCTAAAATTCATACAAACAGTCGTGAAAAGATTTCAGGATTTTATCAACTACATAATATGTACTCCTTTTACCTTAATAATGGATCACATGATACAGGCTCAGCATAGGTAAATTTATTATTCCACCATTTGTGTGGTATAACACCAGCTACAAGATGGAGATGTTAAAAATTTGTGGTTTTTTTTCAAGTTTAATTTCAATGTTCTTTTAAAATTTCCACATTGGGAATAATGTCTTGAATTTGTAATTTTTAACGCACCATAATAATATTATAAGGTAAAATATACGAGGTTACATAGAATTTTAGATAGGTACCTAATACTTGTATAGGTACTATAATGAGTTCCAGCGGTATGAACACCGGACACTCTGAACAGGCTCCTGTAAAAATTTAAAAAAAATTCCTGCTCTTAACATAGGAGAAATTCTTAAAAAATCCTTGGTTAAATGGATTTTGTCGGTCGAAAGGTAGGTACCAGCTCCCTGCTACCGTAAAGTCATTTTATTAGCAGCGTGCAAATACACTGATAAGGAAAAGTGCGTGATTTGTGACCGCAGGAAGGAGGGACAGCTCTATTATATCGTCGTATATTTCTGAAGTCACAACTTCATTACGGGACAGACGCAGTAGATTTGCTGTTCTGCTAACTTGACTAATCATTATTTACTTTAAAAAATTCACATCATTATTTGGATACTCAAGATTTTTTCATAATACCCGTCTAATCCATAAGACTTGTAAAATCTTAATGATACTTACATTTTGCTTGCTGCTGTGTTAAGAATAGCCAACATTTCAGACCCACGAGTGTGCCCAGCCTGGTACTTCCACAATAATAATCATTCACGATCGTCCACCATGAGCAGAGATTCTTGAAAGGTGTTTGCTCATAAATTTGTAGTGTTCTTCAACCGAGTAAATTAAATCAATGGTGGGGGTTTCAAATATTTTAGGGTATAAAGACGATGTATGTTAAAGGTATTAAAGGGTTTAGGCGTTAAAGATTGAGTTGTTTTTGACAATACCCCTAATACGAAAGAAAATCGTCAAATCCAACATATTTTTCAAAAAAATGTTTGTAGTGTATTGACGACCTGGTGAGACAGAAAAAGTTTTGACATGAGCAATATGAGCATGTCGAAACGACAGATCTTAATGCAGGGATCTCAGAGATATGGTCAAAAGGAGAAGAAGTTGAGCCTCATCGCCATCGACTGAACATCTAAAAAAGAGGAAGAAGAATAAGATAAAATTTGATGATTTTCAACCGAACCAAACCAACCAACTTTATGAAATTTGGCAAGAATCTCAATAATTATTTATCAAATAAGTTATGGTAACTCTGACAAAGAATTGAATAAAACGGAATCAAATATCGGAACGTCATAGAAGTATGTAATGGGGACTGAGAGACGGGTCTCGGTACTAAGCATATTACTTTGTTGTGTGTTATTATTTACCCCGTGGGCGTTAGTAGGAAGGGTGACGACTAATGAGGGAACTCTCACAATAATCCGGGAAATGGCCCCGGGACAAAAGCGTCAATCAGGATATTAACAAATCTGATGAATTCAGGAAGTTACATTATATATAATAGACTCGAAGTCATTAAATTTATACTGTGACGCTTCGTACCAATGTGACGAATTGCGTGGCTAACGCATATGTACCATTATAATAGTACACACCTATGTACAAAGGTATATTTTAACGATGCTATGTTTATGAATTCATTAGATAATCGATATAATTATGACAAACCTATATTAATAATAATAATAATATAACACTTTTCTATACAAAGGTGTCAGTATAGCCGGCGGAACTTATTGCCTGAGGCAATTTTTTCCAGTCAACCGGTCCCGTCCAATCTGAGACAGGCCAACCCCGGGTAGAAATTTCAAGTGAAAAAACACTTAGAAAAACTCTGACCCGACCGGGAATCGAACCCGGGACCTCGGATCTGAAGTCCACGCTAGTACAACTATGCTACCGAGGTCGGTCATAATTATGCCATAGTTTTGGGTACATAAGTACTTGCACCATTTTTTAAACACTTTTCCTCCGCAACGGCGAGTTCTTTGAAGCGGGGCTTTCTTCGAAAGTTGAACAGAACAAGGTGTAGAGATATTCAACATAGCGGCTAAATTAAAAAAAATACTTATTTTTTATCTTTATGTTTTTGCGACGTTGATGGTCACTATTAAAAGACACATTTGTCTCTAGGAACAACTCATGTAATCTTCCTATTCCTGTTCAATTGATTGGATATTAAATATCTCGCAATGTATGAAGCCTTTAATGTTTTAAGCCTAAGCTTTTTTCCATAAATTTTTTTAAACGAATTTGGACACAAATACACTTTTTAAATCTTTGACAGAAAGTATAGTTTGTGTTGTGGAACAAGAAGATGGTTGGCACTGGGGGCCGAACTCATAATCTTCAGAAAGACAGAACCGCTAGACAACCAATGTGTGTTGTTCTGTTTCAAAAATTGACGATGTTCTAATTTCAGAATTATAGTAAATCTTTAAAAATGTTGAACTTTTTTTAAACTGTTGCAAAATTTTTTATAATGATATTTCATTTCTGATAAGTCCTTTACAATGCCACTAGGTTATTTTTTTTTACCTACATAAAATATAATATGTCAAACAATAAAAGTCACAAGTAGTCACACTAAAAATTTACAAAACAAAAACTTTATAATTTGTTTGTTGTTCATTGTTTCTATTATATTTAACGCGCCCAAGTGCCCTCAACGGGTCTATGGTAAAGTGATAGGACAGCATCATCTGAATGTTTTTATATGCGACAGATAATGGTATGTTTCACCTTTCCTTAATTGTTTACGAGACATGGTAAATGAGTAGCTAGATGGTTTGATTTGATTATTTTAACTTCCAATAATCCCTCATTTCGATATTGTCCTAAATGTTGTTAAACACGTTTTAGTTTTGGCCTGACTCACACGGGACACTAAAAAAATCATGGCACTGCTCTAGTCTGGTGTCTCACGCAGATAATGATAGGATGACCCAAAGTAGATGGATTAATTACATGTTCCACCTCCACCATGTAACATCTCCAATAATTTACAAGCAGAGAATAAATTTGAACGCTCGAGGGTGTATCGCTCTGCCTAGATTTATTTACTTACGAGCTATTTGTTTACTAGATGCTATCCCTAAACGTTTGAAAAATGTTTACCAGGTTCCCGTTCTAAGCCCCCGATATTTGGGGATGAATATTCATTACGGCGATTGAATCGCAACCATGAAATGAAGTGTGATCCCGTTGAAAGCGTAGGAGATATTAGGAGGGCGATGGTGTGTCCTGCTCGCACCAGCCATACCCTGCAGAGCTTCCTCTCTTTCTATCTGTTCACCCTTTCCTCCCCCATATAAAGATATTTCCCAAGGGATGATATTCAACCTCATCCTGATAACTTTTTAAGTTACATGGTTTTTCCGTGGTTATTACTATTCAAATGCAATTGTGGTTATGGGCCATAAACAGCCGTATTTAAATTTAATCGTAGGAGTATTTTTTCATGCGAGATTACTTTGGAGTATCCTATAAGAGCTAAGCACATCGGATGTTTAGTTCAATTCAACTCTGCCATTAGCTTTTCATTGCTATTTAAGAAATAAAAAAATATTCTTTGATTACAAACTGAACTATGTAAATGTAAGCGAGCAGCTTAATCAATTTGAAATTTACTAGCCCCTAACTAGGCCCTAACAGGTAGATATATTAAAATATTTAATGATTTGATTGAATATGAATGTAGTATTGTTTGGCATTTTCTCAGCAGTGCGATTTTCATAAATAAGTGATTTATTTTTCATTTGAATTATTGAATTTCCGTAGTTTCTGAGAAAATCATAGAAACTAAAAATAACTAAGCTTACAAAAATTAGGTAGGTACCTACTTAAAATTCGAATTTCATACTTGTTTTTTTTACTCGCCAAAGATCTTCCCTCATTCCCATTTCGAAGCATGCAGTTTTGTGATAATTTGATCTTAAAAATTCCCCCATATCTACAACGCTATCTAGAAAAGATAATGTAGTAGGTAAAACGTACGAGGCACAGTTGTGTGCGAACACATTATGTTAGTAGGTAGGTAGGAATGTACTTCAGGTAGAGGCAATGTCAACTCCCTAAAGTCTTTTTAACCACATCCATTCACATACAAAGAGAAGTGGTCCTTGTGACCTGAACATCAATCACACGTCCAAAAGATCATTTATATCGGTTTCTTTCTGTGCCGCTAAGAAAGTTAAACTACAATATTATTCTATGGGAGGAAACCCGATACTTTCCCTAACACGGGAACTGCATTTAAGGTATATTTTCTTTTGAGCACCATAAATCTTCCTTGATTGAGTGATTTCCGTTGGCCACCTATTGAATTTCTCATTTCTTCTTACAGCGTATCTATGAAATATGTCGATAATCATAAAAAAAACTACAATACGTATGTCAGATACCCAGATATTTTTATTTCTGCAATTAAATTTGGATGATAGAATTTTTTAATCTCTATAAGGAATGAGTTGAATGAGTTCACTATAAGGGAAGAAGTGGTTGGTAGCCTAACGGTTACGACGCCGACTTTCATACTGGGGGGTGGGTTCGATCCCAGGTGCTGACCATCTTCCTCTTTCACTACACATGCTTGAATCAGCTTACTGTGAAAGAGTGTATGTGTGTTCACTTTGAGTGAGCACAGATTCATATTAAAAAAATGAAGACTGGATTTCAGCCGGAATTGGTCTATTGGTAAGCGTTACCCTTCTTGAACTTTCCCTAGTTTTGAATTACTAAGTCGTATAAGAAAAAGTGATTGAAGTATTATACATACAATATGTAATAAAAAAAATCTTAAAACTCTACAAAAAATCTAGTTCGCATTTTATTGAAGCACTGATTCCATAATAAATTTAAATTACACAAAAAAACGAGGTAGTCGGATCTTAGAGACGGATATGGGGTAATAGATATTTACTGAGGGAGACGGGAAGCTGTAAATTACAACGGCAGATAGTAGAGTGTGGAGTGAAAGAAGAATGAGGAAATTATTCAGAGATTTGTAGTAGAGATTAGAACTGTCTTTATTTTAAAGGACCTTTTTGTTTTGCTGTGAGCGCAAACTTCCTTTCATTGCCTTTGCAACTTTCCAATAATGGCTTCATACAATTAAATGACGCCTTTAAATTTAATCTATAAGCTACATAAGTAACAGCATTCTTTTAAAAGGTGAATAAAATCGTGTGTAACTTCAATATTGTTTAGTATTTAAGCCAACTTTTGTAGTGGCGAAGTGTTCATAAAATCGAATTCCTCCTGAATTTACCAAATAATCAGAAAAAGTGATGATTTCTTACCAAAATGCGTTATTTTGTTTGTATTCTATTTTTTGATTTTTTTTTTCATTACAGTTTTACAATCGAACTTTTTCATTCTTTGCCACTGGTATCATAACAGTGACAAGGAATGCATGCCCAAAATTTTCATATATATAGAGTCCTACATCTTATTTCAAACATCTTATTGAAAGGAGAATACCCTCAAAAAAGGGAAAAAGATACAATAATTTATTCATTGGTAAAAATGGTAGAAGTTGACGATTATGACATTGCCCAAATAACCTGTTCCATCTATCAACAGTAGGATTGTTTCATCTAACCTAAACTGGGAATCTTACCCGTGATTCTACCAAGTCGGTGAAAGATTAACACTATTACTTCTTCTTCTTTCTTCTTTGTCAGCCGTCCCTCCACTGCTGGATGTAGGCCTCTTCTAAAGTTTTCCACCTTTTTTTTTGACCAAAAAAAGGTGGAAAAACACCATTACGTTTGAGCATATTTTCATAAATAAATCTTCTTTAATTATCTCCCCTTATGTCTCTGTGTCTCTATTTGTCTCCATATGTCTCCATTTATGATTCAATAATTATTTATTTTGTCAGTTTGCAGTAAGCTTCTCTGTAGCTTTTTATTGCATTCTTTTAATTTAGATTTGTGCAACTTTACAACATTTTTGAACAAATACCTGTTCACTTTTATAAAATATTGTGTTTTTTTTTCGAATGGTCCAGTTCAACAATGTAACGATTTCGTAGGGGAAACTTTGCTTAACTTTATTCATTACAGGCAATATGCCCCATAATCGATGTGATATGAATGAGATGGATATCTTCTCAGATAGATGATAATAATATGACTCCAAGTAGATGGCGCACCGGATATGACTCTTAATAAAGATAATCTTGCTGTTTGTTATTGTGTAACAACCATTTTTCAAAAACGTGGGGAGAGACAGGGGGTGGATCTGTCTATTTTATAATATCAAATACTTGCTAGGGTAGGGGGGTAGGTATTGTGATCCCCTAATAAAGTCTCTGCCATGCGGCATTTATTACAGTCTTGATCATACTCGGTGATGTCCGCATATTAACAATCACTGCAGACGATCTCTTCATTTTGATTTGATTTACTGTCACCCAGGTAATATTTATTTTTTAAATTTGTATCGCATACTCTTTTGCCCATAATGTCATATCTTAAATACTTAATTGGATAGGCAGACAGATCGGTCCTGAATGTTTAAATCTGATTTTGTTTTAGCGACAAATATCCTTTGTGGATTATTAAACTCCCGTGGCTTTCCTTCGGAACGTAATCAATACCAACCTCTGTCTTCACCCGTTCTATCAACATTCATCCATTCAAAATGTACGAACCACTTCAGATTTATCTGGCATCTTTTGCACTCATTATTATTCCCTTCCCTTTGGTTTACTTCCATTTAAAATTATTTTCTATGTTCTGGACTTCCTGTGCTTATACTGGAGTCAATACGTTTCACTTGAAAATTTCACCATACATATAGGTACTTTTATAGGTACAAAACATCATTTTACAATTATATATTACGTTTTAACACATCCATTTCCATATTGATACTGAATACCTACAAGAATGATTAGAATTAAAATTATACCGACATTTTTTTACATTCCAAACACATTAGCGTAACTTATTGCTGAACTTTTTTTTCACCTCAGCATCATCGATTCAGTCGATTTTTTTACTATGGCGTGAATGAGAAAAAAAAACAATAACGGTATTACATAGCTATGTAAGTACCAACTTAGAGAAATAAAAAATATCGGATTTGGTCCCATTGCCTGCGAGTTACTTTGCATACTGCATCGTCCACAAAAAAACTGTTGAAAGGGGAGAGTGAAGCGGTAGCGTATAGCTTTCATTATAATTCACTAAATGTTGTTTAGTACCTACACACTGATACTGTGTCTTGTCAGATTTTACATTAATAAAATGTGAGTCTCCCCTCTATGTTTCACATAATGTTTACTTACATATTTAATCTGATATACCATACTGGAATTTAATAACTCTTTCAAAAATTTGTCTTCATACATAGGCTGAATACAGGCTGAATTCAAAGATAACATACTGTCAAGTCAATAATTTGAATTTGGAATAACCAGCGAGTACCAGGGGATAATCTGGAGCATAGGTATATAAAAATATGTTGCACCTATATCAGACGATGCATTAGCGAACCGATATGGAAAACCGAAATTTTTTTTATTTATTTTTTTCTTGTCAAAACTAAGCATTACTCACTATTACAGAATAATTTCCTTTCCGAGAAATGCACAGTCAAATAATTCAGTAATGTATTTAAAAAAACAAACAAAATAGAAAGAAATACCTATATATGAATATCCACATTAAGGTCAGAATATACAAACCATGGGTCCTTCCAATTATGACATTTCTTATAGACTCTAAATCCGACATTACCGTCCTTTGTACCAGCTAGATGAAGATTCTTAGGAAAAAAACCGGAAAAACTCTTTGTGATAGAGTTCGAAATACAGAAAATCTGCGAAGTCGAGGATATTGTCAGCTAGAGAAGACAATCATGGTTTTGGAGCCGCGAAAATGGCCAGGGAAAAGATAATAATAATAATATAACACTTCTCTATACAAAGGTGTCAGTATAGCCGGCGGAACTTATTGCCTGAGGCAATTTTTTCCAGTCAACCGGTCCCGTCCAACCTGAGATAGGCCAACCCCGGGTAGAAATTTCAATCACGTACGAAACATACGATCACAATACGAAAGATTTATGAACGCTAAAATCAGATCCTAAACTTGTACAACCCATATAATAGGGAATATATTTTCAAATAGTTTTATCAAACGTTAGAGACACTATTCTATAATCATTTGCCTAGTTGTTGCGTAAAAGTTCATATCTAGGAATATGAATCAATTCAATACCTATGGCATGATTTACAAGAGACATTACATTTTGAAAAATAATTCTAATTATTGCTGGTACTAACAGGTCAACGTGTATGAAACAGACGTGCCTTAAAATATCTAGACATTATTAGAACCCTTCCAAAGTACGCGAATTAAAACATGAGGATACGAATTCAAAATATTCCTTTATTAACGCAATTTTGTTTCAGAGCACGTGCGTGTTATTGGTATACAAACAGTGGATCAATTTGTAGAACAATCAAAATAAAATAAAAAAGAAATAAATTCAATAAAATAATAAATCTATGATAAAAATCACGTTTTCGAAACTGGCGGAAAGGATCGTCTTCCCTTCGAAATTTGAATATTGCCTTTGATGCAAATGTAAATAGAGACATTCTCGGGTTTCTTATTTCTATTGTCTTGGCTGTTGTTCGTCCGTGGGGAAGGTTTCGAGTGTATCACCATTCTTTGTTTTCCTTGTTTATTTACTCAGTTATGTTTGAAGAAAAGTCTATTACATTTTCAAGAAATAAATTAAAAAAGTACCAAAGTAAATACATTTTGAAACTGATTTCATATTTTGTAATAATGCTACCAAGTATGTAATGAATAAATTCAAAGTTATTGCAAAATTACCATTTTCAGGTTAAGGCTTCCTGTGAATTTTACAATTTTAGGTAAAAGTCTAACCACCCCGATAAGACTGTGAGCTTCATCTAACAAATTCTTACAGCAAACAAACAATTAACAAAAACAACTTCTATTTATATTAGAATTTTAATAAGGTATATTATATCCCTAATTTCCAAATGACTGAAGTTACACTCAAGATAATTAAAAAGTAAATTCCTATAAGTGTGTAAAAAAATTCCCTACCTATTTGTTTATTAACCGGGTCTATACCCGTTCAGATACCGGTAGCCCTAGTATAAGTTTTCGATGATCAAATATCGAAACGATCATCGAAAGATTTTCGAAAAATTTTCCTAATAAAATGATCGAATGATTCGATCGTTTGATTTAAAAACACTATTTGCACGCGCTTATTTGCGTGCAATTAGCTTTCGATAAAACTCGTACTAGCCCCACTGATTCGGAATGCAAAATCTAGGTCAATACAAATCAACGACAGAAGGACACAAAATTACAAAGGTTTTAATAGTTTAATGAAAAAAACTATTAAGATTAAGCCTACTCGCACACCGAAAATTAGTCTGGAAGAAATGAATCCGTTGCAAACTTAATTTGTATGAAAATGCGTGAAAAGTTTTTTTCATATAAATCAAGTTTGCGGATTAATCTCCTACAAACTAATTTGCAGTGTGCGGGGGATCTAACAGAGCATGGCGAGAAAAATCTTCTCTTTAGTTCGGTGCATAGTTTGTGAAAGTTTTGTAATTCTGAATCATATATTTCAAAAACTTTTTAAAATAGATTAAGACAGTTTTTTTAGAGATCGCCACTCTGGTATCAAATTGGATTATCCTTAACACACCGCTGGGAATAAATTGCATTTGCCTTCTAAAAGTATGTAAATTATAAAATATTGCAGTTTATAAAGAATATTTTCATCTATATACTCAAAGTGAGAATAAGAGACACGTACATACCTAGGTACCTGTTTGGAAACAATGGATTATTTTGTATAAATTTATACTTTTATATACATAAGTCGACACTTAGACACCGACGTATAGCCGGTGAAACTTATTTACTGAGGCAATTTTTTCCAGTCAACCGGTCCCGTCCAATCTGAGAGAGGTCAATACCTGATAGAAATTTCAAATGGAAAATACACAGAAAACTCTGAACCACGGTTTGTTTTTTTTTTTTTTTTTTTTTTTTTTTTTTTTTTTTTTTTTGAAAATGAATCTGCGCTCACTCAAAGTGAACACAAATACACTCATTGACTCTTTTACAGTAAGCTACTGAAAGCTTGTATCGTGAAAGAGGAAGATGGAAATACACTCATTGACTCTTTTACAGTAAGCTACTGAAAGCTTGTATCGTGAAAGAGGAAGATGGTCGGCACCAGGGATCGAACCACGACGTCCGCAGTACGAAAGCCGGCGTTGTAACCGCTAGGTCACCAACCACCTCGTATTTACTCGTATTATATTATGTAGATGCATGTGTGGTTTGCAGTAAAGATAGTGAAACAGATTTTAACTAACTTCCTAAGTAGCTACACATTTGAAACTTTGGAACTGGACCGCATTCTCCTGCATGTGGTTTGGTAAGTTCGAACGCTGATCACTATATTATGTATGTCAAAAATAATATTGTTATTTAAGGTCATCTTTGAGATCCATGATCCAATATTTGAAACCAATAGAATAAAATAAAATACAATTGAGTTATTAAATTAGAGCTTCATTGAGTTATCAATTGACACAGTGAGGGATGTGCACCGTGCAGGCTAATTGCATTCCGCCTTTTATAACATTAAAATGTCTAAATTTATCCTTAAGAGGCTTTTTATTGAGCGCCACAATAGATTCATGTCACGTCCGGGGCGTTATGTTCCTTAACACTAACTAAAGTAGCAGGGTTCCCTCTCAGACTGAGGTCGATACTGTCACGTATGGATTTCCCGGGCGCTGCCCTGCTTTGGGAGACACCAAGATCATTCACAACACAAAAAAATTATTCCGTATTGAAATTTAATTTAACAATTTAGATAATTTTATATCAAACTAAAAGGAAATAAATATTTTTTTTATGTTGCTATATTTTTTTTAGTATTAGCTTATATTATGTATCACGAAACGGAAATTATCAAATTACTTACATTTGGAGAGATCGTCTCATATAATATATTGTCATTTTAATACAACTTTGTAAATGTACAACGTTAACAATACGAATTAGTTACGGATTTCTACCTAAATATTCGAATAACAAATCTCTCCCGAATGCTATTATTTATCTGTGTTCAGTCGAATATAATCCACCATATCTTATCGCTCCAGTTACTTACACATTAGGCCTTTTATTTTCAATCGGGTCCAAATAAGGTCTATACCTACCGCTTGTTTAGGCTCTTTACGGTTATTGTTGCTCAGACCAAATGGAAACAGAAGAACAGTTTCATATATTTTGTAAGCTGCGACCGAAAAATAACTGAAACGAATTTCTGTAAAGCATATTTATATCAACAATATCTACTATAATTTACAGCCATGAAATACGGTGTTCGAGAAAGCTTAATACATAACCAAGAGATACTTATATATAGCCATGTTACGAAGCGACCAAAGGATAACACGATCCAGAGAGCTATGATGGACATCGAAACTTCAGCCAGAAGACCAGACATACCACTCACCAAATTGTTGTCGATCGTCAAGAAGACAGCAAGGAAAGCGAAGTGGAACCAGTGACGGCGCTTGACAGAGATTGTTGGCAAAAAAGGGCAAAAATGGGACAAAGGCTAGAGTGTAGAAGACGAGGGCTAATTTATTTCAGCCGTTTGTGGGTTGGTGTGTCACTTGTATTTTTAAACACCCCATCCTTATAGAGGAACGTGATTATGATCTAAAGTGCAGCACGTTTACTCCAGACAAGGAGACAGTTAAGTGCCCAAAGATATTAAAGAGCACTTGAAAACTTTCTTCAAATAGTTGTAGTAGGAAATTATATTTCGTGGTCGCTGAAAAATTTCCACTGGAATTTAGTAAAAATTTAATAAAGCTACTTCATATTCTTAGATGTCAATGAACTGAATTTCACGGTCAGATTTTGTAGAAACATAGAGGTTCTCCGATAAGAGGGAAAATCGTACATTGAAACGGATATTAGTGTTGGTACAAAGTTGATGTTTTTATAATTTGGTCCGATATGAGACTGGTAGAGAATATCTTTACTTCTCGAGAGATGTCTTGTATACCTGTATAATGGACTGCAAAAGTGTATAGGAAGGTCAATCAATCAATCAAATCTCCCTTTGAACTCCACTTATGAGCATAGAGAGGCAACAAGAGCTCTCCATTGCGCTCGATCTTGCGCAATGCTTATGACCTCCTCCCTATAGGAAGGTAAGCTAGGTATTTCTCATAATCACCTTCATCTCATTTTGACCCGTTTTTCCCTATGAGAATTAGACTGGCAACAGTCTCCTTAGCATTAATGTAATCGTTCTGAGATTCCATTATCTATATTATTCTAAAGGTACTTCAACATCCCAGAACACTTATTAATTGATTGATCAACGAACGCCGCCTAACCGAAACCTAGCCTGCGGACAATACACACATATCTGGAGCTATTTAGGTACTTAGTGGTGCGTGAGTTCTGTTGTTAGAAACGCAGGGATGCACTGGATGTTAGCCTAACAGTTACGATGATGTTACGTTTCGTACCGGAGATCGGTTGACCCCAGATGCCGACCATCTTCCTCTTTCAAGACACAAGCTAAGTAGCTTACTTTGAACATTTCAAAGATTGTATTTTGTGTTCACTTTGAGTGAGAACATATTAATTTAAAACGAAAAAATCTGTATCTCTACATAGATTTAAGTTTTTGGTTCCGCGATTCGACATTATGAATGTGGAAAAATGTAATATTATTTTTTCATTTAATATCTCTAAGTCATACCTACCGAGATAACCGCAGCTTTCTGTGTTTGCTCCAGTAATTCTGCATTAAAGTATATTATATTATCGATTTCTACTCCTGAAGATAATCGGAGACATCAAGGATGCCGATTGTTAGACTTGAGAGAATAAACACGAAGATGTCACACTGTTCTGAGGGAGATGATGTATGGGTGTTTTGTTTTCTTTATCCGACGGCGCCAGCACTTCAGCACCAGTAGCCGTAGCGTCTGTTGTTTGAGCGCCGCGCTGTCTGCCTAGATACTATGCGAGGGTTCCCTTCCATATATATATATGCGTATGGTATTGGCGCAAATTAAATTCTAAAAAAATAGAAACTATTTACAATGGTGGATTATAAATAATTATTGTCAAAATTTAAAATCATTAGTACTTAATAAAAACATTAAAATACAATAAAAAAAAATAAAAAAAAAAACATAAATAAACGGTCATGGTTTTAAAATCACTTTAAAAACTTATATTAAGTGGCTAAAATCCTGAAGCCAGTTTCTAGCTCCAGTCGTCAACAAATTGATGTCCTCCAAGGTTCCATCGAAAGCATAAAGTGGACACTCGCCGACAACATGCTGTAACGTCTGGGATGGGCAGCCGCAATCACAATGAGGATCGGCAATGTGCCCCCATCTGTGACGATCTGCTGCGCATCTACTAGTCCCCGATCTTATTCTATTAAGTGATACCCATTGTCTCCGCTCGAGCTCAAAACCTGAAACCCTCGATGTCGGATCCACGACAAGTTCCCTATTTTTAGTGTCCGTGCCATTATTCCACTCCATCGTCCAGGCTTGCGCAACCGTAAAACCCTCGCTCTCCGAGGCTTGCGCTCTAGTCCAGAAAGGCTTTCTTGATTTGAGCCTGGTCGCCGGAATGTTATCAAGAGTTGATTTTAGCAAGGAGTTAGAAGATTTTGCTCTATTCCACTCTCTCAGGGTTGATGCCTCCCTGCGTATATGAGGCGGAGCTATGTTTGCAAGGACCGGCAGCCACTGACACTGGGTAGGTTTAAGTGTTCCAGTGATTGTTCTCATTGTAGCTCTTAGTTGGGCGTCTACATTTTTAGCATATGAGCTACCACTCCATACAGGGGCACAGTACTCAGCTGCGGAGTAAACAAGAGACAGAGCCGCAGTTCGCAGCGTTTCTGGTCGTGCTCCCCATCCAGAACCCGTCAACTTCTGTATAACGTTGTTCCTCGTCTTCAATTTAGCGCACAGAATATCAGTTTGCCTTTTGAAGGAAAGAGTTCTGTCTAGGGTAATGCCAAGATATTTCGGGTGTTCCGTTTGATGTAACTGGACGCCCTCAAAATGAACACTGATTTCTTTTTTGGCTTGTTGGTTGCATAGGTGGAATGTAGTAACCTCTGTTTTAGATGGGTTTGGCTTCAATCTCCAGTCTTTAAAATATGATGACAGATGTTGTAAGTCCCGTTCCAACATCCGAGCACTCGCATCCAAATCCCTTCCGCCGGCCAGGAGTGCAATGTCGTCCGCGTACTGGTACATCGCAGATTCCGTTTTGGGGATGTCATAAATATACAGGTTGAACAAAATTGGGGCCAACACTGATCCCTGCGGTAGACCATCATTCAATACTCTGCTGCGGCTCATTTTTCCATCAAGCGATACCCCAATATATCGACAAGACAGCATGGAGTTGACAATGTTAAGAATTTTCCGGCAGGGTATAATCGCACACAACTTCAACAGGAGTCCCTGGCGCCATACAGTGTCGTATGCCGCGGACAGGTCGACGAAAGCAGCCGAAAACTTCTCTCCCCTCTGGTATCCTGCTTCTATGCTGCTTGTCAGCGCCAAGACCTGCTCGCAGCAGTCCCTGCCAGCCCGGAAACCAGCCTGTTCCACAGGGATTACTGCGTCTATGGTGGTAGCAAGGCGCTGTAAGATGAGTCTCTCTAACAATTTATAAGCGATACATAGCAGCGAGATGGGTCTATAGTGGTTAGGTTCTGATCCGTCTTTTCCCGGTTTGGTAATGGCCACGATCTTCGAGTGTTTCCAGATTCTGGGTAATCGTCCCGACCTCATTGTCAGATTCATGAATTCAAGCAGCCATTTTTTCGCATCTAGGCCCATATACTTCATGAATTCAGGGTATATACCGTCCAAGCCAGCTGCTTTGCCGCATTTTATGTTTCTCATTGCCGAGCTTAACTCTGCAAGAGAAAAATCTCTGGAGAAGGTGGGATTTTCCGGAAGTTCCGATTTGACTTTTCGCAGCTTGTAGCTGACCTCTCTTGTTCTCTCCTTGCTGACTTTAATTTTAGAGACAGATACCATGTGATTAAGAATTCGCTCCGGCGTGACAGTGGAAGAAGGGCTAGCCGTCGGGTTTGGGAGCTTGGGTGGGGCAGCTCCCAGCTTCCGTAGTGTGTTCCAAGCCTTGCGGCTGGAGTGTTGGAAGTCCATTCCTTCGACAGATTCGCTCCATCTTTCCTGTCGGCTCTGATTTAATTCTTCTAGGAGATCTCCAGCAATCTTACTATCATGAGACTCCTGGTATCTTTTGTAGAGTTGGTCGCATTTCCTGTTCCATGTTGGGATATATTCTTTTCGGTATCCGCGTGGGATATGCTTCTTGGCTGTGGCTATCACTGCTCCAACAAACCTGTTGTAGCAATCAAGCCGGCAAGGTATGTGTTGTACGATATTGTCTAGGTCCCGTGAAAAAGATTCCCAGTTGGCTTTTCTGAAATTCCATCTTGGCAATGGGATTGTATTTATCAATGGGACGCGAATACCGTATTTTACTACGATAGGCCGATGTTGCGAGTGTGGGAAATCATCGAGTACTATGCGGGTGGCCTTGTCGTTCACATGTATGTCTGGACTTGTTACAAAGCTTAGGTCGGGAGTATAATCCTTCCTCCAACGCGCAGATCGAAATGTTCCCTTGTCTTTCGCGCAGTATAAAAGATGTATTGAGTTTAATTGGGCCCATTCGGCAATAACGTCTCCGTTGGGATTTGGGTGGTCATAGCCCCATGATTGATGGTGACTGTTGAAGTCTCCTACGTATATTGCGGGATGTTGGTAGCATGGCATGGGTGGTGAGGGCCATGTTTCATTTGGGGGTTTATATACATTGGTTATTTTTATGTCGTTAAGTTCGATGGTTATGGAGGAAATGTTGTGTGCGGTGCTGCAATTCAGGACCTTCACGTTATCCAGATCCGATCTGACGTAGGTAGCTACGCCGTACACACTACTATGCACGGCTGCTATTAGCGAGAAGCCAGGTATTCGTCCTCGGTTGTATATATCTTCATCGCTCCTAGTGTGCGTTTCTTGGAGAGCTATTATATCGATGTTATATTATTTCGTCAGTAATCGTCCCAAATATTCGCATTTCGCAAGTGAGATGCCCTCTATATTGAGGTGGCACACATTTAAGCAACTTTCTAGGTCGCGTGTCTTGTAGTCCTTAGAAGGACTTTTGGCATTATTCGCATTCTTCTTGTAACTTTTTGATTTTTTGAACTTGTTTAACATTTTCTTAGTATTCCTTTGCGCCATTGCTGTGTAGCAGCACCTTGGTTGTTTGCCTATTAGCGTTACCCGGAGCAGACCACGTGGAGGTTGACAAACTTCCTGCCCCTTCCCTTCCATACAAACAACACACAGCTTTCTTTTTTTGCTGCTATTGACCTATTTTATTTAACAACATCACATTTAGTGGATATCTGGTTTTCGTTCTATAATATCCTATGTTTATCTTATTGCTTGTGTAAAAAGATATTTTTTTATCTCTTTACCTATCAACATTCAGAATTTTGTGTGTAAATTAAAAATGTAATACTCCCAAGTAGTTATTTTCATAATATAAGATATAAAACTGTATTATCATATTATTTTTGATAGAGTATGAAGGGGCATTCATTAACATATAAGAAAAATATTCTAGCAAACTTTGAATATACGCTTGACTAGGTAGGTACCTTTAGGCCAAGTTCGTACTGATAGGTGGTTTGCTTAGCGACTAGAATCTATTGACACATCTTATATTTACCAAGTACTTGTTTACTTGGATGGACTAAGGCAGAGGTCGGTAAAGTGCGGCTCTTGAACTCTTGACTCTGGCTCTGGCACAAATATCCTACGGGCTTGCCCGGCCGCTAATATTATCCAGCCGTGGACGAAAAAGCCGTGTAATAGTATGTACGGTCGCAATGAATGAATAATTTTTGAAAATGTACGGCAAATGCCTTTATAAAACAAAGCATAAAATCAATAAACATCATCAACAGTTATATAAAACAAAGTATTAAGTCAATAAAAATCCTCAACAATGTAGAAAAAGAAATCATTAAATTAATAAATATCATCATCAGTCAGACAAAATATAAATTACCAAACATAGTACCAAACAAATAATTATTCCCATCAGTCCTAAACAAAAAAAAATCAAATATAAAACAAAGCATCAAATTAATAAAAATCCTCATCAGTCACATAAAAAATAAGAAATAAAACGAAGTAGGTATTAAATCGATAAATATCCTCATCAATCATATAAAAAATAAAATATGAAACACAGTATTAGATCAAAAATATTCTCATCAGTCATATATATAAAAAAATAGAATATAAAACGAAACATTAAATTAATAATTATCATCAGTCAAACAAAATACAAAACAAAGCATTAAAATAATAAATATTCACATCAGTCCCACAGTAAAAGAATCAAGTATAAAACAAAGCATCAAACCAATAAATAACCTCATCACTCATACAAAAATATAATATGAAACATAGTACGAAATTAAAAAATATTATCATCGGTCACATATAAAAGAATCGAGTATAAAACAAAGCATTAAATCAATAAATATCTTCATCAGTCATATAAAAAATAACATTTAAGACAAAGTATTAAATTAACAAAAATACCCTATTAATCACACAAAAAATAAAGTATATAACAAAGTATTACAAATAAATAAATCATCAATCGTATATAAAAAAAACAAAGCATTAAATCAATAAATATCATCATCAGTCAAACAAAAACAACATATAAAACAATGCAGTAAATCAATAAATAACCTCATCAGTCATATAAAAGATAAAATATAAAACAAAGCATAAAATCTAAAAAAAAAAAAAAAAACATCCTCATCAGTCATAAAAAATAAAACAAAAAAGCATCATGCGTCAACTGTCCACGCAAGCTATGTGTACTCTATCGCGCACTGTGGTATAAGCATGACAGGGTTAAATTTTTATAGGTAAGTTAATAGCAAACAAAAACGAAAAAAAAAAAAACAAGAAGATCAAAGCAAAAGCGCATCTCAAGATCTGTCAAAGCTGGACATAAAATGCCGAAACAGGTTGGACTTTATGACTTGGTCGCTGTCAAAAAATATGTCAATAATGTCGTTAAACCGATTGCCCACCATATGGAGTCTTCTTATCGCCGAGAACTGACTGTAATTAGCCGTGGCATTAGACAAACTGAAAAGAACATGCTGTCTAGTCGGTCTGTTTGGAAAGTGGAAATCAATAAGTTCTAGCAATTCGGGACAGCTTATTCAACCTACAATAATTCTCTTCAGCACCAATAATTCTGTCGCCACACAATTTGTCTTTCTCTTCGTTTTAATTTGCATATTTGACTCTTTGGCTAATAAGTTTGCCGACCACTGGACTAGGGCAGTCGCCAAGAACTCATGCGGCCGGTTGTGGACATTTTAGGACGTTTGTTTGAGTAAACTACTCTTCAGGTGACTGGCTAGTGGCTAGAGTCTAGCCAATAAGCAAGTCACCCGTAAGTGGGGACAAGGCCTTATGTATACAAGTGCCGTATATATTACCAATCCAAACCCCTTAAGACCCCACTTAGGGGCATAGGGAGGCAACAAGAGCTCTCCATTGCGCTCGATCTTGCGCAATGTGTATGACCTCCTCCCACACCATGTCCATGTCCCTCAGTTCTGCTTCGAAGGAGCGGAACAAAGTGTGAGAGGGTCTTCCTCGTCTTCGGGACCCTGATATATATTACACAGAACTCAAAAAACTAATTTGGAATGTAGAAGATAGACGAAAATCACCGTAATGATTCCCAGGATTGTGATCAGAGAAATAATTTTTTGATTTTAAATAAAACACTGTTATATTTTATGGCATAAGTGAAATATAACAGTGTTTTATTGAAATTCAAAAAATAATTTCAACATGGGATTTCACAATGTTACCGCCGAAACTCCGCCGTTGCCGGTCCCAAGCCCGGATGAGAAAGGAGGAGGGTTTATAGACTAGGTTAGCTACCTATCTATAAATAACTGAAATGGCTCATAGAACCGTCGCAAAAGCCTCGGACAAGGGACAGATCTGGAACACGACCCATGCTAGTACAAGGACTTTGAGAAATTGGAAAGACAGCTGGCAGTCGACATCACAGGAGGAACAGGCGGCAGCACAAACAGTTCTCCAGGATCTATAGAAAGAAGAAGGCCGCCGGAAAAATCAATAATTTGTGATCAGAGAAGTTAAAAGTTTTATTTCGAGCTGGTAATTTGTGGATTGCCAATTGTCCCTCATTTAAATGAAGTTTGTAACGTTAGATCTTATGCCACATTAGTCCGAATGAAATAGTAGATTCTCTATTGACAACCATGAAGATCCGAATTTTGTCCATACACTTTATTTGATTAAACCGATATAACAAAAAGAAAGAAAGATACTTAGATAATGGGTTATGAAATGATTTTAATTGAAGGAAACACTAGAAAAGTTTGTTAATTGAATGAAGAAGAGGGAGATTGTCATTAGGGTGTGCGGGATGATTGGTTGACGGTGAGACTGCTGACGATAGTCATAAGTCTTCATTACCAGTTCTGAAGCTCTGCCCGCCTCCCCAGCGGGTCTCCACGCGTCAACATTTTCCTCTTGTCACTTGTCAAGGGGGATAATGTGGAACTCTTTGTCTAAATCAAATATTGTCGACTCGTATTATTTGTCAAGAGAAATGTACCTACCTACCCTATTAAACTCTCCACGACATTTTTTAGATTTTCCTAGATTCATTTTTCCGACGATTTCATGTAAAATGTATTTACTCTCAGACCACTTAATATTAATTCCTATTGATAAAGTAATGTCTGTAACTCGTTTTTTTTGTTGAAATACTCTTTTTTTAACACCCGCGAAATATTTTTCATACAAATAACAAAATAAATATATTAATTAATTAACACTTTTCTATACAAAGTCAGTAAAAAAAAAATTTGTATGTCAGTAAAGCCAGCAGAACTTATTACCTGAGGCATTTTTTTCCAGTCAACTGGTCCCGTTCAATCTGAGACAGGCCACCCCGTGTAGAAATTTCAAGTGGAAAAACTCTGACTCGACCGGTAATCAAACCCGGGATCCGATGTACACGCTTATACCACTAAGCTACCAAGGTCGGTTCAAAATCAATCCAATTTAGGGAAATATTTCTTATAATTATTATTTGTCTTAGTCCATAGTTTCTATGACAATTACCCATAACATACCAATAACAGGTACCCTTGGGAAATATTCCACCGGCAAAATATGTGATATTTGATCATAGGTTCCGACGTACACCTGTTGCTACGGGAAGAAATATCAAATTGTTAAAATCGTGTCAGGGAATGGTATCTGTCTAAAACGTTTTATCAATTACATATTAATTTGTTAAAAAAACGAGCTTTACTTAGGTAACTAATATAACCTTACATATTTTTTTATTTAACAGTGAATCGGATATTGGGAACATTTATATAAATTATTAAGACATATTTTGAGTTTATAGGGTGCCAGTTGTGAGCATAGATGCCTTCATCCTTGTTCTCCTCCGCTGCTAGCATCGCCAGGTGGTTCAACATTCGAAATGAAGACAACTACTGTCTTTCAAATCCGGTTCATGGCGTTATGGATGCTTGGGATATCTCTTGATTTGGTTGGATGAAATAAAACTTGAAGTTGGTCACACAGCGTCCATGACGCGCTGGTTTTATTCTCGCTCACAATAGACAACAGAAAAATAATACATGAAAAAGCTTAGATATAAAAGTATAAAATTTGTGGCTGTCAAAATATTATTATGCAGCCAGCATCTATTCTTAACACATTGTAGAAGTTTACTTTGATTACCTTTTTTGTGTCATTGGTGGTGTCGTCGACAAAATCAACGCATTTTCAACTCGAAAATGAGGTATTAAGAACTGCGCTAAGAAGAATATAAAAAAATGTGCAAAATCGTAGGCCGGTGAAATAGTTACGGGTAATACTTAGAGCAGAAACACAATCGGAGTAACACGATTGAAATTAAAAAAAAAAAAATCGATGAAAATACCGTATGTGCGAAACGGAAACAAAAATAGATATTTTTCCAAAGCTGAAACGTGACAATCGTATTGTTTCTGTGTTTGTTTAGGAGAAAGTAAGCTCCTTGAATCTGGGAGTATTTGAGCGCTGGAGATTCAATAGATTTGAACGACAATGTTGGCGCATTCATTCTTTGTATGCGAGTGTCTTACTTACAAAGCGTTAGCAACATACCTAATATATTTTTCAATAAAATAATAATAGGACAATAATATTATGTATGTGCTTGGATGGTAAAGTGTGTAGTTATAGGCAATCTTTTTGGAATGTATAAATCTAAGTCTCCTGTCTTAACTATGAATATTGAATTCGAAGTTGTATACTGATAAATCAATTAAAGATCTATTTTTAACCTGTATAGATCATAACAATGCATCTGTTGCAGGGCATGTTCTGACAATCACATTACCTTTCAAACAACTGATAGCTTAAGTTCACTAATAGAAAAGTTTATTATGTCAAAATCACTAAGAAGGTTGTCTACGTTAAGTTTTCTAATGTTCGGCGTAAATTTTTTTCATTCATAAGAACCTTCTCCTGGCAATGGCAACCTCAACAACAAAAAATAATTAAGGATGGTCACTTTCACCAACGGTGCCTAACTTATACGTAGCTCTTAGCGTGCTCTACATCATATAAATTTAAAACGCTAGGATAAGAGCTACCTAAAAGTTAGGAACCGTTGGTGAAAGTCACCATTAGTGAAATTGGTATGTACCTACCTATAAATTTGTGTAAAGTATGTTTGAAAACTTGGTGATTTATCGACAGATTATGTTAATTATTATGACAATGTTTGTGATTCAATTGCAGAATTAAAAATAAGTGAATTCTACCAACCAACAGTTGGTTGAAGGTTGAAGTTACTTCACCAACCTATTTATATTAATATGTATTTCCAATATGATAACCGCGTTTTCCGTAGTACTAGTTGGAACTATTTATATGAATTTTTCTATTTCTATTATTTCGTGCAATTTGATAGCTTTGTTATATTTACTTTGTACTTTTGCACGCATATTTTATGTACCTACGAGAAGATGAATTTTCCAAAAAGGTAAACATTTAAAGATAAAAGTACCCAGTCCTTCCATTCATAAAAATCCTTTTCAAGATTCCCATTCGCACGAGACTAAAAAAGACTATTCGTCTATCAGTTCCATTGTGAAGACAGGATAATATTTTGATCCATGTGTGGAGGACGGCTTACCATGATTTCCCTCGGGGACTCATTGAACAGACTGTGAGGATGTATTTACAACACCCTACACGGCTGCTCAATGATGCGTGCCCACTGAGGGATCTTGTAGAGACACAAATCACCTTTTAGAGGACGACTACACGGCAAAATATTCATTGCAGTTTATTAGAAAAATGATTAATAAAACTTTGTACATATCTAATCTATTTATTTATTTCTCATTCTATTTATAACTCATCGAGACGTGACCCTTAAAAATGTACAGAGCGGACCTCCACTAGCTAATTTATATTTCAAATGATTTCTGAAAGTTTGAAAGAAATTGTATTAAAAATCTGCGTAGGTACCGATGTTTTGAAACTCAATGGTTTTCAGGTAAATAAAAATTGTGTGGTTATAGATTTTTTCACATAGGAAGTTGTGGTAAGGAAATCCGTTGCATATTTACTTTAATATATTATTTTATATTATTTGTTATCAATTTTTTTATTTTTCAATAGTCATTCTGTTTTCCGGAGCGCAGAAGAATCCAATAAACCGAATATATTAAAAATCTAGTATTACTAACCGACTTTCTTTTATATCTTTAGATAATAGTTGACTACTTAAGGTACCATAACTTTGTATAGTGTTTGATTGTGAAAATTTTAACTTCCCCTTTTTACTCTATTTTAGAATGTCTTTCAACTAACGTTAACACCAAATACAAAAAAAAATCCTAGATCTCAATATTTTTAATAAAATTGTCTAAATTATTGGTACCAAATGAGACTGTAATGAGTACCATAACAAATATCATCAGAACCCAATAATTAGCATTATTTTCACCCTTCGTATTTGAATGTTATGATCCGTAAGAAACTTGTCTACTCTGGGATGATATGCGCTGAGTAAATGAACAACATTTTCACTCTAGATAAATTTTATTAAAATGAAAACGGATTATAATTTAAAATTCATCGTGTGAAAGAAAATACTTTAAAATTGACGTCTAGGTGTGTATATAAAAATAACAATAAGCATCTTATATCCATATATTTATTAATATTGTTGAAATGGGAGGAAGAATAGCGCTCTCCTCGGCCAATTGTCATTCGGAATTCTAAACACATGTCCCAGCCAAGTCCATCTCCTCCACATAATAGTAGAGGTGATGGGCTCACGCTGGGTGCGCCGGCGTATAGCGTCGTTCGTGATGCGGTGGAATTTATTTATTTATTTATTTCTCTTATTTTCCATAGGCCCCGTCTGGGGCACTTGGATTCGTTATGGTAGGTGCAATACAATGACAAAATAATAATACAATGATGAATTGACAATTATAAAATAATGATAATTTAATATTCAATGCCATTCTAGATGTAAAGGGTCCAGAATGGCATATCGTCAAGTATATAAAAAGGGATCACAAAATAATTTACAATAAGCCATTTACCTACATACAATGTGCTGCCAAAATAAAAAATAAAAAAATAATAAATAGGACTATTTATAACGCGCCGTTTAGTGACGACAGTGGTCACCTCAAGGGCGCTTTTTAGTTTGCAGTAATAATAATAAGAAGAAAAAACAAATTACAACTAAACAATTTAAATTAATCTAGATATATACAGTAAGTTATTATGTGTTGGTATATGCTGAAACTATAAATAAACAATAACCCGGTTTCTACTTCGCCTTAAAAACCAAAATGAGTACTAAAGAATTACAAATTACAAACATTAATTACAAAAAAAATATATTAGATATCCATGTTAAATGTTGCATATAGCTTCATTTAACACCAGGTACCATCTTATACCCAAAATTCTCCTAACAAAACCTATAGGTACATGTAAATATTACGATGTTATACCTATGTTATTTAAAAAAATACACTGCGTAGAGGCAATACAATATAGGTATTTTTATAATTTGTTTGAAAGGTTTATCGGTGTTGTGGTTCGTATGCTACAAAATACCTTAATGTAACAATTAATTATCAAACATGATATGGGTTCTACGCCGCGGCCCTGCGGAACCTTAGGAAGGAAAACCCAATAGAGGGCGGTAACAGGCGCCTGGCCGTAGGGAGTCGCAGCTGTGTAGCGAAGGTAAACAAGCCTCATAGAGTGCCAGTGCGCGCTGAACACGTGACACGGTCGCGCGGCAAGACGGGCGCTTTCAAAAATTTTGCCGCTTTCTCTGTAGTTTCTATTTAAATATTTTGACATGACTACACCGGTAAGTTTATATATTTCATTTAAAAAAGCCCATGTTAGATTTATTTATTAGAGAACATTCTTATAATTTTTGTGTTGAGATTTTATAAAAAAAATAAACAAACGATATTCGGCACACTAACATTCATTGTCATGAAAATGGTATCGTTAAACTGGCGAAAATGGTTGAGTTGATATACATTTCTAAATATTATGAAAGTGCAAATGTTTTATTTTCTAAAATCATATATCAAACTTATTTAAGTACTTATAACAAATACTGCGTCTTTGAAAAAAATTATGATAAGTTAAAATACAACTATTGCCGTAGTCGAATCCTACAATTGATGGAAAATGCGATATTTAATAAATGAACCTTAATTCTGAAATGTTTCATAGAGTGTTTTACATATAATTGCTTAAATCTACATATAAATAAAATGCCTAATACTTTCTAGATTAAATAAAGTTATATTTTTATAAAATGTTTGAAATATTTATTTTCCAGATAGGTATTTATTGTAATTTATTATATTGTTTTGATTTAAATTTGAAAGTTTACTCTATGAAATTATTGTATTTAATTTTGCGTATTTCCTTTTCAGATGTCAGGCTACTACGCGGAAAGTTTTTGAAAGTGTTCGTTTTGCCGCCAAAACAGATAGCTTTATTGTACGTTGGAGAATATAAGGAGTATTTTCCATTAATATCATAGTTTATTTTACAACTTGAAAGAATATCAAGTAGTACATATCACATATAAACATATTATCATATTCTGTTGAAGAAGAGATGTATATTTACAATCTAAATTGAAAATATCAACTACACTGTCATCTTCTTAACCATGTGTTTCAGCATATAAAGGTGAGTGACTTTTTCTGACTTATAATGATTCTACAAAAAAATAATTCATTCGATTTTTTCCCCTGCACAAATCTTTTCTTTCGCTATAACTGAATTTCGAAGCAAATTATTAAAAAAGACATATAAAAAGAGACCATATGCCAAAGGCCAAACTAATATTAAAAAATCGTTAAAATTTTTAGTAGGTAGATAAACAAATAATCATGGCTTAAAAATATTGTAACGAATGTAATATATTTAATCAAAGTAGAATGTTAATTTTTTTATTTTGAATCTAAAGTTGTATTTTAAATATGCACATACCTTTGTAAAAATAACAAAAAAAAAATACAAATAATACCTATACAAATAACAACAATAAGTAGCCTTCCAATCCATCCAATCCAACTTCCTTAAGACCCCACTTAGGGGCATAGGAAGGCAACAAGAGCTCTCCATTGCGCTCGATCTTGCAAGTCTTGTAATACAAAATTAATCTAATCGTTCAGAGGCAATATCACATAGTCGGCCATTTCTGAATAATCTTCGATAAGGTGCCAACTTAGAATTCAATTTGATAATTTTTTACCGAGAATAGAATCTGAAAGCACCATGTCTAGGAATTCACTAGACTGAAGAGTTCGATTCATACACTATTTATATAGAAACCTCAATAAACCTAACATTATTATTCATATGTCGTTCTTAACATTTTGTTAGCATGTCCAAAAGTACAAAACAGTCTTGAACGCATATCACTCTTACAGTGTGGATCTCTAGTAATAATTAAAAAAATGTTTTGGAATCAACTTTTGAACTGTATAATATGTATAAATTTGATGTGACAATGATTAAAATAAATAAATAAATAAATAAAATAAATAACTGGAAACTATTGACCTTCAGACGATAAGTATATGCTCTTCTTTAGAGTAGAAAATATTGGTCTTATCAGACACATTACCCCTTCCCTTAGTTCTGATGAGTGCCACATTATCCACCTACATACATCCGCTCTTGAAAGGGCGTATGCGCTCAAGATTGTAAGAAATTTTGTGAAATTTGTATTTCAAAACCTTGATAAAATGCAATACCTATGTTTTTATTGTTTTTCAAACTCATTATATTCGACCAATCAGAACTTTTACTTATAGGTGTTTGTTATTTTGAGAGCATCTAATGCCTCTCAATGTTACGCATATTTTCAACACGTTACGCATAAATATTATTTGATCGGTCTAAGAAACTAGATCTAAGATTGAAAATGGTGGTTTGAAAAAAAGATATTGTCTTAAATTTTTGTTGTGGTAACTATTCAGTTCTTTATTTCCATGATTTTTATTTTTTTTAATTAAATGCTCAAGAATATAATCTTTTATATAAGAATAAAGAAAGTTTGAATATGTTTAAGATAACTTTCAGAAAATAGAATTAAATTAGAAGTAGCTCCTGAAAAAAAAATTCATGTAATTGAGTGGATGTTTTAATAAAATTAAATGAATGATAAACTTATACCTAATATTTTTTTAAATTCTATTGAAGTTTAATGAAACGAAATATTTATTTCATTTTAGTTCTAATCAAATCTTAGAACATATTCGAAGATAAATTTTAAATGTAGATAACTTCTTAGGTGCATAAATATTTTATTAATTTTTTTTAAGTAATATTAGTTTCTTTTAAATGGAACACTAGGTATTCAATAGTTTAGAAAAAAATATAAATAGTAGTATAGATAGTTCAAATGATTTCTTTGCGTCTTGCCATATGGATATGCTAAAGAAGTAGCAAGCAATATTGGAAATATTATACCTACATAATATTTTTATCTATTAATCTCATTATTAAATATATGTAAAAATTTATAAAATTTATTTTTAATAAAAATTTTGAATCTTTCTGAAATCATTATAAAATCAATGGCGTTCAGTGTCTATAGCATGAAGGTACATATATAGCTTTGTATATAATTCACGCTATGTATTATTGTAATATGTATGTATATAGAACTTAATGTATTTCAACGTATGTAGCAAAAAGGTAGCATTGCCTCAGGTAAGTCTATACAAAGTTAAGCCATGTACCTACCCTATGAGGCTTTAGTATTCCATTACGCCGTAGCTGAGGGCGTAGCCGTACCACGTAGCACCGCCTACAATTTCCGCTTCAATTGTTTTCCACACGGCCATGTTGCCTGAGATATTACGTACAGTCAGCTGAATTGATTTTGATTTGTATCCATCACGAATATTTCCACAAAGTATCGATTTATATTTATTGAAATTTCATTCCATTCGAAAAAATACAGCTCCGTTTAATAGTTTTGATATGTTATTTATAAAACAAGCCCTTGCCCATGCACCGAAAAAAAGAGATACCTATTATATAACTTATTGCCCATACTCTGACTTTACCAAACAATATTAAGGCACTATAGTATTGTATTGTGATCAATTTGATTTGAAGTATAGATTATTATTATTACATAAATATGGCATTCCGTCCCGAGGAGGACGATTTGTGCCAACTGGCAGCAAAAGTATAGATTATGCTGGCCTAATAAATTTTCTCGAACCGACCTCGTTGGATCCTTGTACCTACTTGTAGCTATCTCCAAACCCCCTATAATATGAGAGGTATTTCGAGTAAGATCAACGTTTCTTTTTTCTTCTTTTTCTTATTTGATTAGGCCTGTTGACATGTTGTTCCTGCTATGTTGTCCTTTTGGGAAGCTGATTGCCAACTACCTCTCCAGCGTTTAGGTGATCGTCCTGGAGGTCTGATTTCTTGTGGTATGTTGTCTCTGGCGATATTTGCGGCTCGTGTATCTTCCATTCTTGAAACGTGGTCGTTCCAAAACTATCTCCTCTTTCTTCCCCGCCTTAAAACGTCCTCGACTTCGCAGATCCTTCAGATCTCCGTGTTTCTAACTCTCTGCTTTTCTAACTCGTTTTATTTTTCTTCTTCTTAATGTTGATGATGAGCGTGTGAATGTACTAAACTTCTCTGGCCTATTTTGTGTTATTGCACAGTTTCCTCAGCCCAATCTGCAGTTATGGATGACTTAAATGATTGGCTGTTATGGTGTTTTAATGCTTTTGCAGTTACACTATAATTTAAAAAATCGATCAGAGTTTTAAAATTAACAAATTGAACGTGCGTTCTTGAAACTATTGATTTTTTATTCCACAAATTATTTAATACCCTGACAAGTTTCTCAGGCAACCAAAACGTTTCGAAACCAGTTTATTTGTCACCTGTGCCAGCGAAACTAGTCAGGGTATTACATAATTTGTGGAACCACAAATTAATTGTTTTTAATTTACTTTATGGACTGTATTGTAAAATATTTTTTTTTAATATGTTAGATTTAAAAAACAATTTCCCTATGCGAGTAAACGTTGCGATCTTTCTGTCGATTTGCATAAATTTAATACATTTTGATGACGGAAGGTAGGTACACATTTTGCTAACGACACTGTGGAGGTGGAGCATGAAAGAGAGAGGTGTATTAAATATCTGCCTCTCTTTCGAATGAAAGGATGGGAAAATGAAAATATACTATGAAAGTGTCTTTGTACGCTATATGCGATATCATTATATTACAGTTTAATTTCAAACTAGGTAAATGGAATGAGTTTACTTTGGAAACCATTCTTAATATCCGCTTTTATATTGAAAAAGCAATTTTGTTTGAATCTCTCTTTGTACTATGAAACAAGAACAATATTATAGTTCTGGAAACGAATAGAAATAATCAAATAATTGTATTTCAATAAATTATATGTCGTGGCAGTTTTTCCATTAAAAAAATGTGAATTTTATTTTGCAGTCGTTTGTTAATAGCATTATTTATGTGAAATCACATACTCACCTAGGTAATATTTTTCAATTCAATCAATCAATCAATTGTCCCTTTTACACCCCACTCAGGGGCATAGGGAGGCAACAAGAGCTCTCCATTGCGCTCGATCTTGCGCAATGTTTATGACTTCCTCCCACACCATGTTCATGTCCCTCAGCTCTGCTTCGAAGCAGTGGAACACAGTGTGAGAGGGTCTTCCTCGTCTTCGGGACCCTGATGGGAGGAAGAACAGTGCTCTCCTCGGCCAACTGTCATTCGGCATCCTTAACACAATTAAGGCCGTTAAAATACTGAATTTTGTAAGAGTACTAATGTCAATTTTGCTGGTCTATTTTTTACTTAAAAATCAAATTTAACAATTTAGGACATTTGGATTATCAATTAAATTCACTCACTACACATTAACTTATACGTATATAACATGATTAGTCATTCAAAGTCAAAATGAACAGAAACAAAAATAAAATAAATATAATGAGACTCATTTCCATGAGATTTTGATAATTACGATATATTTAACGTGTCTTCATCATAAAGGAAGTCTAAAGTGTCAATCAGTCTCCAACTCTTTTTCGAAATTTTCTAAAGTTATTATTTTGGAAGCCTATATTTTTGAAATATAGAACCCACTTTTTTTTTATTTTTCAATTATTATTTTTGGAATCACGTACGACTCGTAAAAGGCGTTTGGTAATTTATGATGATGAAAAATACTATAATATACTATATTTTCAGTTTGCAATATAAAGTTGTTCAAAAATAAAAATGAAAGAGTTTTGTATGGTTCTAACACAAAATTTATTATTCAAACATGAACCATTTCATTTTTATCTTGAAACTAGCTTTCCTGACAGGCGTTGTTCTAGTCCTTAATATGAATATTGATTTCGAATATGTCATTGTAATTTATATAATAATACGTTTAAGTATGTTTGAATCTTAAAAAAAATATTTTTGAAAGCTTGAAAGAAATTCTATCAAAAATCTGCATACTGATCTTTTGAAACTCAATGGTTGTCAAGTTAATTAAAATTGTGTTGTTATGGAATTTCTCACAGGTGTTGTCAGTATATTCGTTAAATACTTACTTTAATATTATATTTTATATTATTTGCTATCTATTTTTCGAACTGTTAATAATTATTATGTTATCTGGACCGGAAAAGAATCCAATGTACTGAGCATTGGAAAAATCTGTTCAGCCGATCTCAAATTATAAGTGTTCGCACTAACCGGACTTTCTTTTATATTATAGATGGACATCACTAAGCACCTTCTGTCCAAAATATCGAAAAACTTAAAAAAGTTGTTTTTTTTTGGCCACGCAAATCTCTGGAACTACATAAAAATGAAATACTATTTTTGTATTTGCTTAAAATCTTAATTAAATTCAGATAATACGACAATTTTTCGCCCGAGTCATGACGAAGCTCGATGGGACAGCCAGTTCTTTTATAAAAAGTAGCCTCAATGGGACATTAAATGGACAGTAGGTACCCGTATTCTAAGTTTTATCTGAAGGTAGATATGTTACGAATGCGATAATCGCTTTTGTTTCTAGAAATATCCTTGAGCGGCGCTATACATGACTTACAATACGGTTACATAAATAATTAAAAATATATTTTTTATGAAAGATAGTCGCAGAGATTTATTCAGTTTGTTAAGCGTTTACAAAGCAGCAGAAAATGTTAATTTTTGAAAGTTTCGTCAGATAAAACCACCCTCTGTAGGGATATCGGGATCATCTTGAACTGTATTTATATTCCTGCCAGAGATAGCCAGGGAGATTTTTTCATTTGCCATCCTTTCAACAGATCCTTCCTAGAGATAGAGTTGAAGTGTTTATTAAGAACGGGGCGCCACTTAAATAGAAAACAAGAGGGAGGGTTGGGGAGGAGGGCGATACAAAATCGTAGGATTTATCCGGATTACAGTTCTCCTTTGAAGAGGTATTTATAAAGCTGCCGGTACAAAGCTTCCTCGTGGATTATTTACTTCAAATATTTTATCATCCACTTATAAAGAATCGCTATCGCTATAATATGCCTTCAAGCTTCAAGTTAATACGCAGGAATTTAAGACTTTTTAAAAATTGAGGCAATTAAAGTCAAAACATTGTCTTTTATAACTTTCACCACCTACGCGTGTAATTTGAATAGTTTTCCCAATTCGTCTCGAAAATAATTTAGGGTCTATCTCTTTATGATAAAGCCAGAATTTGGTCTAAATCTGTAGTCTAAATAAGATGAGAATTATTTAGCGGACTTCGCCATGTTCGATCTTTTTTCACAAATAGTAAGTACAATTTTTACAGTAGGTAGGTACATACTTTTTGGCTTAAACATATTTTTTTCATGTTCATAAACACACCAATTTCAACTAAAATCTGACAAAATGCTGGTCGGAGCTCTTTACACTGCGACCAGCATTGCTCTTCTATCATGTTCTGTTGACTGTTCTCTGCCAGTGTATAAAACATTAATTATTGTTTTCCATCTATATTTTCTATGTCTGTGCTTTTTTTATTGGATAAATGATGTTCAAATGACGATTCCAAGTGTCCGAATGGACCTAAGGATGAAAGAATACAATAAACAATAAACTAAAATGTACAAATTGTATATTTTCGACCGTGACTACTTGGTGGAACATATTTCGGAACTTATTTTAAAGATACACAATATTTAGAAACAAATATTTAACACAATTTTTTTATCTAGATATACCATAACGTCGATCGTTTTTGACAATTTCATACAGAATTAAAAAAAAGTTTAATAAAATCCTTTTAATTAAACGTTAGTTAACATCATCACAAATTAAAAAAGTCACCCTGTTTTCGAGTTTATATAATTATTTTCGATGGTATAGATGCGACAGGATATTTTAAAATCTTTAAGTATTTAATTGTAAAATACCTAGTAGGTAATCAGGAACCTTTAGTGAAACCAGCGGGCAGACATTTAGGTTGGAAATAATGCTTCTGATAAAGTTGGTGTTCGTCATGGAATTTGTCCAGGGTGCAAACTACATTTTACATTGTTCAACTTCTAAAGAATCGCATGATATGGATCTCGGTATGAAATGAAAGTCATCGCTGTGAATAGAAACAACATCTTAACTTTACTGATTTCTCGACGACACATTCCTTAAGTACTAATCCGCAGGATCCTAAAGCCATCCTGGATCTGGATAGCCACATTAATTGAAGAGTGACTGAGTCTATGTGACGTGAAGAGTGACGGAATATGTTCAAAAGACCCTGAATATGGTTTTCAGCCGCCAACAATGGTCCCAGGTGAGGGACAAGCACATTGAGATAGTCGAGAAAGACGAATATGTGAGTAGATACTTTAATGCTTTGATCTTGGAAAAAAAACTTTTCGACACTTGTGTACCTACTCTCAGTCTCATCACATAATATGGTATAGAATGAGCTGTACTGACCAAAAAATCACGCACAAACTGGCAGTTACACATATTATGACCAAAGAGAGCAAAATGTTGGGTGTTTCTTTTACACACAGGAGAAAAAGAATATGAACAAGGCTTGTCAGGTACTCGGACCACAGATGGATCAAAAGAGTGGTGGAGCGGCAGCCTAGACAAGTAGACAAGGTAGAAATGTCGGTAGGCCGAAGGGCAGATGGACGGACGATATCGTCAAGATTGAGGGTTGCGCATGGATGAGGGGTGCTCATGGCTTAGGACAGAGATGATTGGAAGGAGAGTTGGGAGACTTATTTTCAGCAATGGGTAGTGATAGAAAGATGTATTCAGTTAAATGAGAAAAATTATTGATGAATAAAAACCCTTTTTTGCTTTACGTGTTATGTTATAATTATTGATATCGTATTTTTGTCTACACATGTACTTTAATTCCTATGTGTACTTAGTTTTTTTTTTATATTAATTCAGTCCATTTAATATATGATATGAAATTATTAATTCTAATGCAGAATTGTGCACAACATGCCACCCACAAAAATAAAAAAAAAGAAGAAGAATATACTAAAACATGCGCGGCCCCTTTAACGTTGTTCAGGGACCCGCCAAATCAATTTTAGTTTACCATGGATCTCTTGAATTATCCCAAAAATGATGTGATACATAGCACAAGCACTTAGTATACATATTTTTATTCCTGCAACAAAAAAGTACGTCACCTCACCACCGTATTCTCGGTATGGATATAAAAATAAAGGTAGAAAAAAAATACAGTGTTTTGCAAAATCACAAACGTTTTTTTTTCAAAAACATAATTGCATATCGAGGTTTTATTTCTATTACATATTGATTGCAAGAACTTGTGTCCAGACTCAAGTGTGTTGAAATTGTGCAAAAACGGTCTTAAATGAATGTCAGCAAAACAAAAGTTTTGGTTTTTGAAAGAGATGAAGCAAGAACGAATTGTAAAATTCAATTCAATTCAATTCTCCCCTTTACACCCCACTCAGGGGCACAGGGAGGCAACAAGAATTGTAAAATAACCGTGGAAAATGAATTTCTTGAGTAAGTGAATGTGCATTTAGGAAGTATGTTTAGTAGAGATGGAAAGTGTGAAAAAGAAATCGAACGTGTGTGCGGTGCACTTAGATCTATTGTGAGAAACAACAACGGTTCACTAGAAGTAAAAAAAAACTAGTGAATAACGCAATTCTGTTACCATCAATGATGAATGGATGTGAAACGTGGACATGGACGAAAAAAGAAGAATGTAGTATAAATACAGTAGAGATGAGATCTCTACGAAGAATATGTGGAAAGACTCTGAGGGATATGGAAAGGAATGTGGTATGGAAGTTAGTGTTGTGACAAAGATGCAAGTCAATATGTTGAGATGGTTTGGGCATGTGGAAAGAATGGATGTCAACAGAATAAAAAAGAAAATTTACAAGGCTAAAAGGAAAGGTGTAAGAAAGAGATCGATTCCGTCCTCAAGGAAGGCCAGGTAAGAAGTACAAGAAATAGGAGAGGTTGTATGAGAAATGGTATGTAGTTGGAAGAAGCGAAAGAAGTGTGCTTGGATAGAAAAGAGTGGAGGTTCGTTCTCTCTGCCTACCCCTTACGGGATACGACGTGATGGGTAAAAAAAAAGTTTTATTTCTTTCTTGAGGTTTAGTGAGGAAGTCATGAAAAAATATTGAGTGTTTGATGTCCGCAGATAGCTTAGTAATCTTACTTGCGAATTGACTTTTATTCGATTATTTTTTACTATAAGTCGTTTTTCCTTTCCTTTAACATTATTTCCTTCCGCGGAAGATAAAACAGGACCACCTGAAGAGTCATCTTCAATGCTTTTCGATCAGTCTCCTGATCTTGTCTTAGGTATCTACCAAAGAAGACGCTCTCAGTTACATACCAGTCTCCTAATCTCTTCATAGGTATGAACATACCACAAGCATGCTCTTCATTCCTGTTACCTGGTTAATTTTATTGATTGAACGCTTGTTATGTTAGTTATATCGACCATTCCCTTTGCTAATGATACCAGTGTATTTTGAATAAATACGATTTTTTTTTTCATTTTTTAATGAAAAAAAAATCTTCATTAGAAACAAATTTCTGCTTAAATATTATAATTTTAATAATTCATTTCAATGTAGGCGGTATTTATGCATTTTTTTTCTCATATACCTGTATCAATATCAAAGGTAGCAAGTAGCATCAGTGGGTTGCTAAATGGTCGGGTAGGAATTATATTTTCCGTGAAGGTACCTCGTCTGTTATGAGACGTTTTCATGAATACAAGTTATTAGCTCTTCAAAGTGCGGTCTCCTAGCAACTGCCGCCACCCCACCTGCACGAGCACCAAGTCCTCAGCCCCCGCAGCACCAGCCAGCATTGAGAATTAATTCCCCGAATGTGAAGTCAATTGAAAGTAATGTAGTGTAGTGATGCAGTGCTTTATTGAGTCGTATCTTCCCACTCGGGAGGCAACTAATGGAACATTGATAACCGGTTTATCTTTTTATTTGTTTCATTTCCCGCTGTCAATCATGATTAAACCTGATTTATTTCCATGCATTTCTTCTTCTTCAAAAGCGTTAATAACTGCTCAAATCCAGACTTGACTTCCGATGTGCATCTTCTTTAACTCATCCTGTCCTCCACAGTAGCTCTCCTCTCTGTAAAAGTTGTGCTTTACTTTTTCTAGATCCCGCTAACCCAGCGGTCGTCACACTTTTCTGTTCAAGGGCTGCATAGGACAATGTGAGCTCTCACCGAGGGCCGCATCATTGGCGCCAGCCCCCCCCCCTGGATAGATTGAAAATAAACAAATAGTGTTACTTTTTCAGTAAAATTTTTAATCACTTTAGTTTAGCATAAATAATGTGTGAAAAAATATTTGCCGCCCCTCCCCACCTCTAAAAAATTCGACAATGGAATTGCCCTCGGAAGGAGATTGGGGAAAACTACTGTTCCATCCGGTGCCCATTGCAAACATGTCTTGTGAGCTTGTGCACAATATTTTGTTGCTTTGAGTATATTGGTTTGTCCGTGAAGTTTTTTTAGTGAATATTTCAATTTCCGCGAATAACGTGATGGCCGATTGTCGAGAGCTACGAGTGGCTATGAAATTTTGCTTTGGACGCGGAAACTGAAAAATACTTTGCTTTACCGTAAATAAAAAAATTGTTACAAGTGCGTAAAGAAATCCCTTCGAAGTAGTTCAAGTCAAAACTAATACAAGTCGAAATTCTCCATACAAGAAATAGAAATCACCAAGAAAAATTGACCGCCAATACTTTGCTCCTCGACGATTCGATTTTCGGGTGTTGCTAAGGCTGGTATTCGATACTATGGTTTCCAAAATTTCAATCAACTACCTTAAAGCCAACAACTTACCTCTGGGACCTGCCGATAATTTTCGTTCCCGAAAGAGAGAAATAAATACTATTGGAAAGCTATTTTCCGACGATGAAGAGTTTAAGGTGGCCAAAAACAATCAGTTTTAGAGAAAGATAAAAAATTTATTTGAAGTCACTTGAAAAGATACATAAATTGGCGGTGGCCTGGCTGATGGCGATGGAGCCAAGTCTGTAGAAGAGGATGGCACGCAGCCCTCAACATACGAAAAGTAAAGAAAGTATTAATTACTTACGCCAATTATTGACTTTTTATAAAGCGCATTAGGATTGAAAAAGACTTTATTATGTAGAATAGTAAAATTATCAGATTTTCCGGCCTTTTCCTTCCATTTCTCTGTCTTTTACTTCCTTTTTCTGTCGTTTTTTTCACTCACACCGAGAATACTTTGAACTCTCCTCGTATGTAAATAGAAAAAAATAGTGATACCTTCCTACGTTATTTTTTTATTTACGTTATACCTATTAAAGATTTTTATTTGAAATACAAACGTTATTCATGTAACTTTATTTTTTAATATTATGAATTTTAGGGAGGATTTCCATGTTTCCGATCCCCGTTATTTATTTTATTAACATTGCCCATTTTTGCAAGATTTTTTTTTTAAATCGCTCGACGCGTCGCTGGCCGCACAAAAATGGGCAACGGGCCGCATGCGGCCCGCGGGCCGCAGATGACGACCAAGGCGCTAACCTATCTCATGACCTTCAAATAGTGTTTTCTTTTAAGAAACTCGCGATGATGGCATTTTCCAAACGCTACCCGTCTTTCTCAGCCAGCTCATTCCGAAGCGTGCATAGAGTTTTGTAGACGCTATCTCTTATTCTGCAGGATTTCTCTAAATTGATTGAAGGATGCGTTTGGGTCAGACAGCCGAAAGACGACCTCCGAAAACTCCGAAAGACCTTTAATGATAGATTTATTAGTTATGACTGCCCAGTTTGTTGGGAAAAACCTTCTACTTCTACCACCTCTTAAGCGAATCTAGTTCCGTTATGTCATACCGTTAACGTCGTAGTTTTTTTTATTGAAATATACAATTACTATACAAGTTCTTCCATAGGACTTTCAATGACTGTACAACGACAATTTTGCCATTAAGGTATGACCAAGTAAAAATCTACGTTTTCTAAAATTTATGACCAAGAAAAAATATGGTTATTTCGGTGTAACCAATAAAGTTTTTGGACTTTCTTTAATGGTATCACTTTTGGTGATGTATTTATTCTTTTTACTCGCATTTAATGATATATGGAGATCTCTTGCGTATCAATATTTTTAGCCAATTTTTATAGGTGTTATATGGTTGCTGGCGGTAAAAACAAACTGGTTAAGTATTTATATTTTTCGCTCTCAATTTTTTTAATAGAAAGAATTTTGATTGATTGACTGCTATTACGATTCTCGGTACTGGCATTGTGTAAGTACCTACCTACAAATTGTGCGATCATTTTTGTGCAGAATAAGCCATTGGTAACAGGTAACATTCACAGGTTCACAAACTAAGTACATCTATCAACATTCTACTCTACCATATTTCTACTCTCTAACAGACCCTAGCATTCATATGCCATTTCAGTTTTGATAATAATCTTGCGAAAGATTTACTATTTTTATTTTTTTATGGAGATTTTTTTAGCAAAAGCAACGAATGTATGTTCATACCATTGTCATTTCCATTTTTTTAAGTCATAGTAATTATTTTCCGATTAACGGGGTTTTAGGAACGTAAGACGAAGAAATTAATATTCTTAAGGTGAATCGATTCTTTGGTTTCCACAGAAAAGTTGTGCTCTCAAAGGTTTTTTTATAGCTTTCATTAAATATATGGCGTAAAAACTCCTGATAAACCATGAAAAAATAACATCATTGGAGTATATTATTTTCAAGATAAAGAATCGACCCCTAAATTCATGACATTTTTATTCAAAGTCTAAAGTAAAAAGTATCTAAAGATTTAATTGGCTTTTTGGTAGTGACTAAACGATAAATTAAATTATAAGAAGACAAGTCTGGCGCATACGAAAGGAGAGCTTAGTTTTCGGTGGCAATTATAGGGTGACCAAGAATTTACTTCGTGAAAATCGACTTCATGAAAACCTGCATCTTATAATTTGCCATCAACACTTCTCTATCAAATCAACTTGATCTGTATTTTGCTTTTCTACTTTTCATTGTTACCATAGAATGGTCAACGTTAAGAACTTAGTAGTTGGAAGCCTAATGGTTCCATTATCGACTTTCGTGCTCACGTATGTTTGTATCAATTTCGTCTTTCATAATCGAGTTTTTCTTACTGTGTAAACCGTTTTAATAGTATTTTTATTTACTTTCAAAGGTATAAAAATGTAATTAGTTTGATTTATTTATACATCTGACGAGAAATCCACAACATTTAGAATGACAAGTCAATTAACCGTCATCTAGAAGTTGTATTATAAACCTTGTCATACCTTCATTACACAGTAATATTTTCATGTTTTCTAAAATGACTATTAACTTTAAAGTACCAAAATCCCACTCATTCGAAATAACTCTATCCATAACACTCTCATTTATTTCAAATGGTTATTTTTATTGTTACGGTTTTTCATGTATAAGAATTTCGTAAATTCGGAATTACTGTGCATCCTTTCAGTGATTCTCGGTAAGTACTCTCTTATACGCGTGATATATATAGAAATCATACCACATACAGCATTATACGAGTGAAATTCCAGACCGCAACATAGCGGGAGCATTTTCAGCAGTGATTATACGAAATTTCTGAAACAGTCTACTGTTTAAGCCCCGCCTTTTACGGTGTACAGAGCTCCCCAATTGGTTGATAAAACTGGAACATTAAAGTTATCTACGTATTTCAGAGGCGGGCATCCAACGGGCGAGGGAGGGTGAAATGGTTGCGACGCATGAGGGGAGAAGGCTGTAGGGCGCGGGACTACGACAGAGAGGTTCTGAAGCAGACGTGAAAGTTGCTACGAAGAGATTCGAGCCGTTTAACTGTGAGTATTTTTCACACAATTTCTTGTTCTCACATATAATTTATTCTTTAAAAAAAGAACCTCTTTAGAATTGTTCATTTAAAGCCGAAGTTTTAAACGAAATTCATCGGTTTTTGTTTTGACGGAATGTATTTCTGTGTATGCATCTATCTATTTATACAGAGTAGGTACATAGAGTAATTGTGAATCACTTTATAAGATTTTTTTGCAACAGTGCTATATTTTTCCCTGAGTGACTTTTAAAGTGTGACGCTTATCGTCGATTTTAAGCCCCGTTTAGTGTTATCGCTAAATCTGTATCATAAGTGTTGTTCGTAAATGGGAAATGTGTACGTGAAAGAAATGAAGATATTCCGGGAGTCTTTTTGGACGCGTGTGGAATATACATTATTTCATTACGAAACTTTTTTGGCTTCTTCGAAAGCTGACCTTGACAGTTCAAGATATTATTAGATCAGATGATATAGAGAACAAATTTTGCCACTCGTTTCTCAGCTTTACAGTTTTTTTACTTGTTTAGAGTTTTGTTTCTTCATTCTGTAGGTAAGGAAATTGTGAATCAATGTGAAAAAAGTTAGTCTTTTTGGCACACCCTTATAACTCAGTGTTCTCGGATTGTGCACATGCGCAGAATATAATCCATGGTGAAGGACTAATAATTGATCGCGACAGTTTATATGAAAATATGTATACGTATGCGCATCATCAAAATATGTGTACCCACCTAACAAATAATAGACATAATATAAACAAGTTTTTTCTCAGTTTTTAATCTTATGATTTAGAATTTGTTTTCCAACTCCGTATTCAAAACGAAAACCGAACAAAAATGTACATATCTTATTAAGTTAATTGAATTTAGAATTCTTTGAAAAAGAAGAAAAGAATTTTGCAGTAGGTATCACATTTAATAAATTGATTAAACCTTCCTTAAATAAGCAAACTTTGGTGGTGTATGTAATCGTTTAGTTCTAGCTAGGGTATGATTACCGATTGGTTCGTAATTTCTATTCTTAATAAATAATTTGTCAATCCGATGATGGACACGACGGTTGTCACAAAATTTTGTCGGCTATGCTGAAACTTTTATATAGGAATTTATTAAAATTCAGATTCACACAATTGGAATGTTGTACGAGTGGCATTAGCTTATTAGTCATAATTTGTTGAAAACTTTTGTCCAGATAGAAACACCCATAATAATGTTCGTTGATTGAAATTGTGTTTCTTTGATTTTTCCAGAGATGGCGCACGCGGTCCGATCATGAAAACTTTGTGTGAGTGTTTATAAAGGATGCCGGGGTTGGGCGCACTCGGTGCCTTTAAGGACAAGGCGTCCGGCGTCTTCGGCCGGTGAGTACCATTTTTATGTTTTTTTTTTACACATAGAATTGTGTTATATTGGGTAACACGTAGATTGTTCGAATTACAATAATTCTTCGAAAATCACAATTCACTTAATGGCCATTGTACGAAATCACAATTCACCTAATGGCAATTATACGAAATCACAATTCTTGCACAATTCTTCGTTTTTTTTTTATTTTACGTTAGCTTTAGCAAGCTTTCTACTATTTACATGAATGAGTTAGATTTGGTTAGGTTATAAATATAGGGGGGGGGGGATACCTTACCAGCTGAACCCCGAATTAATTTAAAGTAATACAAATATTAAAAAAAAAATATTCGTAGAAATATTCATTCTAATAATTATTATTCCCTTTAGAACAATGTACATACCTAATTCAAACATTTGATTTTTCTAAGAATTTTCATGGAATCGTAATATTGTTTTATACGGAGCCCTTTTTATTTGGTTATCGAATCATGCGAGAACAGATAGACCGATATATCTGATTCTTTTATTGTTGAGTTTGATGTTGTCAAGATAAAATTGCGCAATATTATAAACTATTCTTTTTTTTTTAAATTTTAATTGGCGTTTTATATAACTTTCCGTTGTTTGGTAGCTGGTGGTATTATCAGATTGTGACCTGTAAATATCGTTTAAACAGATTTATCGTCCGAAATTACCTATATATTGGTTGAATAGGTAATTAATTTAGCGTAGGTGCCTAATTACAAGCATGCCAATACTGAATTTGTTCCCGTTTATTATGCGGGATAGAAGTTCGTTAACTTCTAGAAATGACAAGGATAGTAGAACATATAGACATACCTATACCTAAAATAATCACTGGTTCATCTTCAGAGACGTGATTTAAGGCCTAGACATTTTACTGTATACAACACAAGAATAATTTTATGATTATCAATTGTATATTTTCTTTGTGCCCATCTAAAGGTTTTTGGCCCTAATTCCAAGTTGTTGCCTATAACAGCGTGATCAATTTTTTTAAATGGATCTGTGCTCACTCAAAGTGAACACAAATACACTCTTTGACATATTTCACACTAAGCAAAGGCTTGTGTCGTGAAAGCGGAAATATTGAACCTATTAAATTCTTTAGGGAAACAAAAACGCGGATTTACAAAAGATCTTTCATTATTACCCTTAATTTTTAAACAATTTGAAAAAAAAAACTTACTCCAAAACAATGTAATATGGATACAAAAAAAAAATACCCCAAGAGGCGTTATTTTTATTATGACAGCGAAAAGCCTCAAACGAAACTAGACAGATTCGTTGTATACACGGTACATTGATTCACAATGTTAAAACCGATGACATAATTTTGTCTAGAGCTAGACAGTCACACTCAACCTTTTTAACCCCTCTTCCCTTTCCTTTTTGTTGGTGTAAAAACTCTATTTCTTTTGTTTCTGACCTGGCCTTCCCTGAGGACAGAATCGATCTTTTTGATCCTCGTCATTCTTGGCGACCACCTTCCTTTCAGTCTTATAATTGTTTTTGTAATCCTTTTTGCATCCATATTTAAAATCCTATTTGCATCTATTCACTCAACTTTCATTTTTGTAGCAACACTCACTTACATACCACATTCCTTCCTAATATTTTCATTCTTTTCCATATCCCACAAAGTCTTTACACATATTATTCATATAGGTCTTATCATGCATGTCAAAGTTTCACAGCTATACATCATTGATGGTTACACAATATATCAGATCTGTTTCATAATAATTGCGACATAAATATGCCATTCCTTATGTAACCGTATTATTTTATACATTTTTATCAATCCGCACACTTGAGGCATCTGGGAAGCATGTTGCGCACGTCTGATGTAGATGGTCACGGTGTTTTCCAAAACTATAATAATAATATGACGATTCTTTTCCCAATGTTCCGCTAACAAGCGTTCAGCTGATCCCTTCTTCACTGGTGACTGCACAGCGCTGATAACAAACTGACGTTATCCCGGATTTATGTCATCATTCCTCTCTACAAGTCTCCGTAGGTACCTTCCTATAAAGAGGGCATTACACACACACACACACGCTTATTCGTGTGTGCGTGTCTATAATTTTGTTTTGTCTGGTGGGATGAAGTTGTTTGATCTGTGGAGCATTTAGATATATCATTGTATTTAGATTTTTTTTGTTTATTTGGTATTATACTTTTTAAAAATTACAAAGGTATCATATTTATACCTAAAATTGTAAAAATATAAAATTCTTTTTTTATTTTTACTTTATATTTTTGTATGTTTTAATATGGTTGTCATCCTGCTTATCTACATGTTTTTTGTAACTTTCATTTTTTTTTTAATAATTAAAGTAAATCTGATTTCACCCTAAGTAAACAACAATGCACTTTCAAAATTTTTCACATAAGGAAAAGCTTGTGTTGTAAAAGTAAAAATACCCCAAGATCCGAACCCACGACGACGTATAAGCGCGGAAGCCGTTAACAGAACCATTGGGCTACCAACTACCTCATTTTAGATAATAATAACTTCGGGCTTTCGGCCGCTTTATATTGCGATTTGGAACGTCCGCTCATCACTTTTAAAATAATATGTCGGACACTGTTAAGACAGAAAGGCATTATAAATTGATTTTTTTTTGTAAATTTCTTCCTTTTCTTCTCGGTCTTTCTTTTTCGTATTCTTTCTCCTCTCTTGAGTGAGTGCCAACTTGTTTATGTTTGTTCTGTGCTAGTTTTTTTAACTAAGCAGATAAATGCACTAAATAAAATTTCCATATATTGCAACTATTTGAATACTTGCCAAATGTTTGTGATAGGTACAACTTTGTAAATGTGTGTTTATAAAGAGTACATATTATATTACAGACTGGAAAATTTCGCGATCGCGATTAATCGATTTTTTCGTGAATTTTGAGTTTTTTTGCGCAAATATCACGAATTTCGAGAATTTTGCGCAATTAATGTGAATTTTGGAGGAAAAAAATGCGAATCTCGTGTCTAATTTACAGAAATAATGTGGTTTTGTAAAAATAATCAAAGTGAAAAGTATCAAGTTATTTGAATCGCTTAAAATGAAAAACAATAATTATTTTTCACATGATTGTTTGGAAGCGATTTGGATACCTTGCTCTAATGTGGACTTTGAGGGTTCTTCTCTTCGTACAACACTGTGCTAACAGATAGAAGAAAAAACCTTAAAGAAGACAATCTTTTAAAAAAAACTCTGATTTTTGTCTTTACTTTGAATCATAGTTTAAATTATTGCATTGATCGAATTATTGAATAATTTTATATATTGTGTGTATTATATTGACTATTGATTTTTTTAATCTTTCTTTTTGTATATTATATTGTGTAGGTACCTATCTACTTTTGTTGATCAAATCTGTTCATTCATTTGGCAATGCATATTTATTAATATTGTTGATTATACTATAAATTCTAATAATATCTATTATTCTATGTTTTGCTATAACATCTTCCTTCATTTTAATTGAATTAACTTTCACTTTTAAACGAATTTCCCTGTTTTAGATCAAATATAACACCGAATTTCTCCAAAACTAACACTGAATTTCACAAAAATTAACACCACTATTTTCCAGTCTCCAGTCACTATAACATACAATGCGTGTTTCTTGGTTCAAATGAAAGAAAAAAATAAGACGGCTATATTTCAACCTTTACATCATTATCAGCATGGCTGTTTGTGGAATATGTCTTTCAGTTATTCTGTCCCACTTTATTGAATTTGATACTATTTAATGACCATTATACTAATTTATTATCCTATCTTAAATATTTATTTATTTATTTTATACTTTATGCATATTAAAAATAGTGTACAAAAAATAGTGTATAGACAAGTAGCAATGGCGGGATTATAGCCGTAGCAATCTCTAACATCCAACCACATAAGATAAAAATAAAAATATAGATACATACATAATATATACAAATATCTTATGATGACTCGTGGGCTAAGAAAGTTGTTAATTTAAACATTATTTAATTTAATTCTTTATAAACATACTATTACAAACATGGTACGAAAAATAATAAATACATAAAAAAACGGAAGTAAACACAACAAAAAATATAACACCAGGCCATTCTGAAGAATATCGCAATTCAGAAGGAAAAATGTTTATGTTAACAATATGTAAGCAAGGCTAATCTTAATAATAGTAAAAAAGTCTTAGAAAATAGCATTTCAAAAGAACGTTAAAAAATCTTAAAATGTTCAAAATAGTAACGGGATAAAATTTCTTGGTCTTTTTCTGATTATTTTTATTTAGAGTTAATTATATCTATAATATAAAAGAGAGTCGGGTTAGTTACTCGAGATAGGCTAAACAGATTTTTGTCGTGTTTAGTTTATTAGACTCTTCTCCGCTCCGGATAACAGAATAACTATTAAAAATCGAAAAATTGTTGGAAAATAGTATGAATTATAATATTAAAGTTATTATGGAACGGACTTCCTAACAACAACAATGCCATCTGTGAAAAATCCAATAACAACACAATTTTTATTTACCTGACAACCATAGAGTTTTAAAACATTGGTATTGATTATTGATAAAATTTCTTTCAAGCTTAACATAGTATTTTTGTACCAATGAATGAACCCTTTTCTGGTGTTTTAGTTATGCAATTATTTTAGTATTATCTGACTTATAAAAAAGTCTGTATTATCTGACTTATAAGAAATCAATATAAATATATCTAATATACTTAATGGGTTAGTTTTGGTGCTTTTGAAATAACTGATTCATAATATTATAACCACGTAACATTGATTTTTTTCACAATGAATAGTCATTTATTTATTTATACAGCATATACGGCGAGGTCATAAACATTGCGCAATGGAGAGCTCTTATTGCCTCTCTATGCCCCTGAGTGGGGTGTAACAGGGAGTGTTGTTGTTGTTATACGGCGAAAATCCCATTAATAGTTTAACAACGAAAATTTTTTCACAATAATAAATAGAAAGAAAATAAATACAGTTTTCAATATCAATAAAACACACATAAACAAACAAATTCATGTCCAACATTGAGACAAACAATTGAAATAATAATAGTAATAAAATAAAAAAATAAAAACAATAATAATAAATAAAAACATAGTCAATGTATACATAATTAAAGTACAATGTCTAAGTGACAAACAATGCATGTATGTTAGCTATGTTATGTTACCCAGCAATATTTTATTGACTTTAAGGCGGGACGAAGTTCGATGGGTCAGCTAGTGAACTATAGGTACCTATATGGAAAAAGTTAGTAACAACAAGTAGCACACGTCTGCAAAATGAATTCTGTTTGGTGTGAAAGTCTCAGCATAAAGTAGTGAGTTACGATGGTTTCATTTCCGAATGACGTTTCCACTCCACACATGAATAAATTTGAATGCAATAATTTTTCGCTGAAGCGTCGCATTATAAAACGTAATAAATTGTAATACGCTTCTTCTTCCCCCCACGGGTGGTCACTTTACTGAAACAAAATCATATTTGGTATGTGCACTTAGCGTGAAATTGAGTTACCGAATTTCTGTGTAGCTGAATATTTGGTATGTGCGCCGCCAGCTTGCTGCTCAGACGCACCAACCATGAAAATATTATTATCAGCAACTACCCCTCAGGTATATACAATATCATCTACCTACATAGATAATGTCTCAATATTATACCTACACATTCCAATAATAAGTTCGATAAAGAGTGTCTCCCTATTTGGGGACATAGAGAGGCAACAATAATAACTCTCCGCAGATTTTGTAAGAAAGGCTGCAAAAATTATAATTCCATCTTTTTTTAGATACTGCCGAAGGAAGCTTCTTTATCGTTCTCTCTTAAAGTTTTTCTGTTAACAAATAAAGTAATGAATGGTTGTTGGCATTACAACGAAACGCTATAGCTAAATGTTTGGCCATTGTTTAATAATATAAGGTGTTGGCTGGTAGAGATGCTTTGGAATAATTGCGCCGTTTGAATGTTTTAAATTTTTGTGATAATTGGATACATAAAGCTATAATTTTTTTTATAATCACAGAGTTTGCTAAATCTATAAAACATAAAGTACGATCACAATGGTTTTAGTGAATTTATTCATAAGAATGTATTCATAATTTGATAAAATTATCGTTTCTTTGTAAGTTTATAAGTGGATGGGCTATGGTTACTTTTTAAGATTGATTAGTATTTTTTTTTTAATCAAAAATTGATCTGTATTCTGTCAACGTGAACACAAATACACTCTTTAACTTTTTCATAACAAGGTTCTAAAAGCTTGTGTCATGAAAGAAGAAGATGGTCTGCACCTGGGATAGAATTCTCGACCTACAGTACGAAAGTCGACGACGGAACCGCTAAGCCTCCCATCACTTCAGTTTGCTTGTTTCTAAATAAATTATTTCTAAGAAATGAAGATGTTGGTAAAAAAATAATATAGATCAATTATTTTTTTAAGATTTCGGCTTGTAAATCTCATTTCATGGAATTAATTAGTTTAGAAAGGAGTGAATGTATGAAGATACTCCTAAATACTTCATTATGGTATAAACTAGTACGACAATCCCCTTTGTTAGTATCAATCTCTTAATCATGCCATTAGCACTCCCTCTATTTAAAAGCTTTAAAACAGCCCCACCAGCTCGTCGCTCACATTGGCAGAGTGTCCTTCATCCCCGAACAATACATCCTACTACACACGCCGGTACATGCTCAAGAGATACCTGCCTTGATTATAATTAGTAACTTTCTGATGATACATTGTCATCATTCTTCATCAAGTAAATCAACCAGGAGAAACGACTTTTGTTTCCAAGCAATCATTATTATTATTACCACCTATTGAGAAAATTTTGCAATCAACTAATGGCTTCTAAAATCTAGCAACTTGATACTCTTCCTTCGTTGTTAGCATGATGGCAATCATTAAAAGTTTTTTTATTAAAAAAAAAATCGGTAATAAAAACACAATCTTCAGCGTGAAATTTCAATATACCCACCTTACATTTTAAATTGTTTTTTGTTCCAAACATATTATTGGAGATTTTCAATCACAATCAGTTTTTTAATTTTGGTCTTGATTATTTATTTCCAAAATGTATCCAAATCCAATATAAACTCCCTTTACGACCCACTTAGGGGCATAGGGAGGCATCAAGAGCTCTCCATTGCGCTCGATCTTGCGATCTCGAGCTTGCAAAAATGTACTTTGCAATGAAACGTTTGTTGAGTCAGGTGATGTTTAGAGACTTTGGCTAAATGATGACAGCGAGTCCAATAAAAATAATTTGCCAATATGGCAGAATAACTTTTACCGGATCAAATATTAGAATAATAATATTAGGCATAAAAAATAAGGTAGGTACCTGGTAAGCTAGGTACATTTTCAAAAGATAAAGGAGTTTTGTTCCAGGCAGGACCCCATTATTTTGTGTTGAGGAACCCTCAGAAGTCCCTAACTACTTAGGTATTATCTATGTATTCCGTTTAAATTACAAATCCTGCTAATAGAATTTAATACCCCTCTTTGTTGTATATATTATATTTTGCATCGTTATCACTAATCGGCTTTATTTTTAGAGTTCTGCGTAGACTTTATTGTTGACTTGTTCGTGTTCAAAAGGAAAAGTTATTAAAGCATATTATAATGGTCACTTTGAACACTATTCAGAAATATGTAGTTATTAAAAAAAGTGAAAAAGGTTTACGGACAACAGTCTATTTTCAAATATCAAAGCGAGCCACAGTTGTTCGAAAATGATTTAAACATTAGGAATAGAATTGACAAAAAAATTGTAAATTAACCTAACTAGGAGTCAACGAAGGCTTTAGGTAGGTACTTGCCTAAAAATCTTATTTACACAAATATGGAGAAAATCTTAAAATTCACTTTTTAACTTTCAATATAAATTTCCTGTATAAGTTAACTTTTCTTCCACCAGAGCGTAAGATTTATACAGCTTACCTACTTTGGTATAACATTCTCTCGTTGCCAGGGAGGTTAACAGACATTAATAGCTGAAGGTATGTACCTAAAGGTCTAGCCTACACAAACACTGACACGTCTGACAACTAACTGACCCAGTACTAAATCGCGGTACGGAATCTATTTTAATAAATGAGTTATTTCGTATATTCTAAATCGTGACAAGTTTTATTTAAAAAATGAAATAACTCATTGCGCACTTATCAAATTGTAGGTACCTAATTGATAAATTTTTAAGAGCTGAAAGAGGGTTATACGTTATCGAGAGTGATGCGGCACTTAGACTAATTGTTTCGGTCATTTACATATGGCCAAGTGGTAGAGGAGGCGGTGCAGAACGTTATTTGGGTAATTGGCCATTCAGTTGCGACCACAGTGATTATTAGAAAGGGTTGAGATTCATCTATCATCAGTATTTTATTCATATTGTCACACGGTTTAAAATATTTTGAATCATCATGTTTACATACATATAAATTTATTCTGTCCATGTGTGCATGACTTCTATGGGGTTGGATTGATTTTTATGAAGTCTTGTCAACTTAGGTGGTAAGGTTTATCCAAGAGTGGATTAGATTTACAATGAGATCCAAATGAACATTTTTTTTATTGTTTGATTCATTTCGTAAGTCCTTTATTCATTTCTGCTTGAGGGTATTGCCATCTTTTTAAATTTGTAGAGATAATATTATTTTAAAATTAACTAGGTAGATTGTTTAAATCAACTTCAACAGATGTAGGTACATATTAAAAAAAAATGTGAAATTAAACTGATAGGAAGTTACCCTGATTTAAAGGTGATTGTTCTTCGTATTAATATTATTATGTAATCGGTGTCACCATTGAAGTTTTTAGTTTACATAGATCTATTAAGGCTAAGGCCTTCACCATTCTTTTTGTCAAAAAACACGGCTAATATCATTAATGGTTATTAAGTTTTAATTCGCAAAGGTTTGATCCACATATTATGTATAAGGTAGGTTGACCAAATAAGGCCCACCTTATCTTATTTAATTTTTTAAAGAGTTGTATATAATAGAGATGAAATTTAAACAGTTGTTGTTAAAATTCAATATTTATTTTTAAAGAAAATACAAAATATTTATAGTTGGAAAATAGGAAAATAAAAAAAAATTACTTTTAGAAAAATTTACCACCGGGCCTTATTGGGAACATGGTATCATAATAAGGCCCACATATATCAAGAGTAAAAATTATACAATTTTATAATCGAAAGTAACATATTATTAGGTATTTAAAATTTGTAATATTTGGAGGACAATAATAATAACTCACAGCCTCCAGGAAAATCAAAATAATAATCGTCTTTAGATAATCCGACAAATTCCTCATGATGCCATGTACCACACTTTTGACATTGGCACATGTCCTAAACTAAGTCTTTTTTGCATGTGGCGCAAAACCAAGAAATTATAATAGCTGATGTAGACACTGTAGATCGATAGAGGTGGTACGGTCACTAGTTACTGAGCTCTTCGCTGGTGGGCCTTATTAGGACGCGGGCCTTATTTGGTCGACCTACATTAGAGAAAGTTAACATTGATTAAACCATATAGACTGAGTTCAATAGAGTCCTGACATAGGTACATCTGGTAATAATTAAAGGTCTGAATGAGAAATTAGATACTTTTCATAGAGGAATTAATTAAAATAATATAATGTCATCAAAGCAATAGAGGAATCTATCATTCCTTGCGTCGGGACAAAATTTGATCAAAGAGATAAACTCTCGTTATAAACCATACAGGGTGATTTGTACATTCACTCACTTTGTAATAGAAATCGTTATAAAATACTACCCACTAATGAATTAAGGGAGTTTAAAGAACTTCTCATCAGCACAATATTATTATTTTGGGTATTAAACATGCTAAATACGAGTGTGATATTTTAAGACCGCGAGTAATAAGACCGGTGGTAATTAATTCCATCACAATTTTTCAAATATTAATGGATTCTTGTGCCATATTCTAGGACTAGATATTAACATATTAAATCAGTGAGATCGATTTATTTAATGATATCTTCAAAATAGGAGGTTCTATGTTTTGTTCTTTTCTATGCTACTTGTTGTGTGAATTACGTATGGGTTTCGATATGAAACATATTGTAGAAATAAACATTCGAAATGCCAAATTTTATTCGTGTTAAAAATATTTGTATCTTCTTATAATTAAAACACTCGCAAACGAGTGAAGGCTTAGAAACAAAATCTTCTTATACTTAATTATCTATTTTATTGATTTATTTTTCTTTCTTTTTTTTATTAAAAAAAAAAATTACAGTTTTATTACATAATATCATTGAATAAGTAATTATCGACTATTTCAGTTCGCGATTTTGCAGTTAAATACAAACGCCATTTTACTTTAACCCATATCTTCCCAGTGTTCCATTATTGGAACGGTATAGTTAATAATTTTTATTATTTTTTTGGAAAAGCGCAACTCGTTTATTTTTTCTGCTTAAAATCTTCGATTAATAGGCTTTAGTTAGAGATATTGTTGCATGATATTCGCGTCTGCTTTTTTCAGTTATGAAGCATTCCTTATAGCAGATTTTGTGGAAAAACATTGCTCGTTGTAAAATGTCCGTATATTTTTTGTTTGTTATAATTAACATTCAAATAATACGTTACCAATTATATTACTGTCTCTTTTGTCATTATAAAAAATAATAAAAATGAAGATGACTATAAGTAGGTATTTTCATGTCCTTTTTCCTAACCGTTCCATTTTTGGAACACTGGGATAATATGCCAATGTAACATTTTTGTACTATTTTCATGCAATAAATTTATTTATTGTTGGCAATTTATTTTTTTGGTCGTAGTTTAATAGTGTACTAAATATTTTAACATCTAGAAACGAAAAAAGTATTTTATGTAAAGAAAATATGCGCACACAGCTGGTAGAACTGAACCTTACACAGTAAGAAAACGTTGTTTGTATGGTTACTTTGAAGGTGAATGTTGTTGATTTTCAAAAAGGATCTGCAAAATCATCTTAACCATCGGTTTCCACCTAAGATCTGCTACGCTCAAAAATAGAAAAAAATAAATTCATTGGACTTGATGAGTGACAATACCATCAGGATGTGGTGATAAATTTTTTCGTCAAAAACGCAATGAATAACGTTAAAGCAGGTGTTATATATCCAAAACAGGAGAAAATCCTGCATCAGAAAGCTATTGAAGTGCTTTGCTTTACAGTCAATAGCGAAGTAACTTGCTTGCTTGATAAGTAAGGTCACAGGTCGATGAAGCTGCCGCAGAAGAAGTCTGCTTGAAAGATGTTATAATATGGAAAAACAAGGATATAAGGACAGACAGAAAAGTTCGTGAAGAAAGACACATGGCATTTATCCAGAGCAGACACTGTCAAAACAAAAAGCATGCTAAGAACATCTAAAATGAAAACACTCCATGGTTAATATCTGAGTGATCGAATTAGAACCACAGTAATTTGAAAATATAATAAGTCGAACAATGTGGTGAGCTGGCTACGTCATAATTTGCTATAATATATTTTATTGGCACCAACATGTATTGAGAAATTAAACAAAAGCAAGAATACTATATCTAGCCCTGCACGAGGGTTCCAAATGGGCTGCGCCGATCAAAAATACTCGTCAAGCGATGGTAAGAAACCTGGAATAACGCAAGTCAAGATAATAACCCTGTAAAAACACACTCCCGTGTCTACAAAAAAGAAGAAGAAGAAGATTTTTTGTTTTATTATTTTATACAAGGTTTATAATTTATAAATTGTGGATTAAAATTTTGAAAAATCTTCATAAAGTACTTTACTACGCTCTATATCGTTTTAGATTTCCCATACAAAAGCCCAAATGTTACATGTATGTATCTTCCCAGTGTTCCATTATTGGAACGGTTCTATATCTAAAAAACCAAAAATCCAAAAATTTTTTTGACACTTATTTATCAATACATAGACCGTAAATAGTCCCTGGTATGATTTTCATGAAAATCTAACGGCTATTTCTATGTCTGGGAAGATATGGGTTAAACATGAGCTTGAGTGCTTTTGTAAGTACATGAACACATCAATACTAAAAATATGATTTTCAAAAATGAGACCCTTCTCCTCGAAAAACTTGTCTTTAAATAAATGCAATTTCGAAACAACCTGTGTATACTTACAGAGTTTAGTAAATACAACATATCTCACAAGGGAATTCTCCGGGTAGACACTGTTGCGGCTGGTGGTCAAAGCGCGATGTAATTAAAACCATCCATTGTACGTGGGAAGTATCATTCTGATACTTTTGTGAAGGATAATCCGTATAGAGAAAATAAAAGCTGTTCGATATCTCTCTCATCACGAAGATAATTATTTTGTTTTCTAGTCTATCCAGATTATTTTAATTCTTATCTACGGGCCCCAGCAAAACTTTTATATTATTTTAATTTCAAAGGATTTATACCACACAAATAAAAATATTAATGAGCAATATGAAAATATGTTTGATAGTGCGAATCTTTTGATTATTGACTTTGCCAGTTTGTTGTCTATGGTGAGGCCAGAGCTGAAATTATGAGTACATAATATTTTTTTAAGGTTTTTTGTGTTTTTGACCATCAATAAAATATTTTCACGATTCTACATTTTATTGTCAGTCTTTTTATCTTTTTATACTTTTGTTGTTTTGTTTGTCGTTTATTTTGGAATACCAAGTTATGTCTATTTTATAATATAGAATGATTTTTTTAATTATATTTTGAAATCGAAGTTCTAAACGCGTTTTCGCCTTAAAATTTGTAAATAAACGAAGAAAGAGATTGTTAACATATCAAAAAAACTATTTGTTAAAAATAGCACAATTTAAATACAAAAATAAAATAAAATATCATTATGATATAGGTACAATCGTACAAGTTTCCTCCCTAAAATGAGTTAAACCCAGTGCTTTGGAGGGGAATAAGGTGTAAAAGGAATATTGTTAAAATAAACGACAGGTAGTGACAAAATAGGTAGATAGATTTTTTAAATTTTAGTATTTGCAATTATTTGCAATTATTTGCAATTGTTCGTTGATATATATGGGATAAAATTGATAAGATAATAATAATAATAATAATAAAAGGACGATTTTTAACGCGCCGTTTCGTGATAATTATCACCTCAAGGGCGCTTATCTATCAGATTAAAGAAATGATAAGTATATTATGTTAGCAAAAAAACATCGATAAAATATTACAAAAGATCTTGCCCAGAAACCTATGATTATTCCTATGTTGGACGAATACTTCTTACTAAAAATGTATTTTCCCACGAGTCAGATATAATTTATAGTATTAGTTTGTGAGTGGAACATCAGTAAAATATCGATTAACGTTCCGATAGTTTCGGCTACGCAACGTCTCCAACCAGTCTCCCCCAAGCTAGGTTATATTTCTGGGCCATTCCCGCAGATAAATCTGTCTGCCGCCGATCCGAGGGCGCCTGGGCGTCGCGACGGAAGCGTCCTCACCACCCTCCCGACTTTATGAATTCTGTGACCCGCAAATATTTTTATTGTGCCAACATATTCTGGGATTACTGCATTTGTTATGAGTTTTATATCGAATTGCCGTTAAAGATGGCGGCATAATCATCACAAAAGTGAACGAAGAAATAGTCCTTACCTACTGTTAGATGCCTTCCAAAAGCCTATATTTTATTTATATTTACTTAAATTAAATCATGATAAATAATATCCTCAACAAATTATATAAATTGATATTTTTTTTTAATAGGCGGTTTTTTATCTGACAATTATTAGCTCAGAAAATATCTACTATAACTTGAGAAAACAGCGTGCTTTTTTCAATCCCCAATATTCTTCTTAGAAGCTCTATTCTGTGCCAGTTCCATTATTTCATGCCTATGGACTGGAACGAAAAGAGGTCAAACAGTCACAAATATATACCTAGAATAAATGAAGTGGTTGGTAGCCTAGCGGTTACGATGTCGACTTTCGTACTGTATCGTTCGGAGGTCGTGGGTTCGTCCCAGGTGCCGACCATCTTCCTCTTTCACGACACAAGCTTTAAGTAGCTTACTGTGAAAGAGTCAAAGAGTGTATTTGTGTTCATTTTCAGCGAGCACAGATTCATTTATTTAAAAAAAAATATGAAATACTAAGATATAAATTAAAGGGTCTGTCTTTTTTCGCTACATTGTGAATAGACGCACATACATATGGGATAATATTTTTTTGAACTTTAACGTGTTCAAACAAAATTATTAGTAGGTATGTGAAAAAAATAAGCAAAACCTTCTTATACTTTTTTTTAGAAAAATTTAATTACAAATTTCCACAAATTGAGATGTAAAATTAAATTTATCAAATCTATATATACCTACCTAATATTTGCAAATGATAATTGATTTTCAATTAAGTTGTTAAATTGGGTTAGGCAAACATCCCTCATACTTCATGATAATGGTAAGGTATTTCATAACATTGAATTTTATGCCTTAGATATAGGTATTTTCATTATGGAAGAGCAAAAAGTCTCAAAGTCAATACAGAAAGTAGGTAGGCAGTTTATAGGCAATATTGATGTTCCCCTTTTTATTCCATTCGCCTTTCTAAATATTGTATCGAGATATCTATTAGAAAATCAATGCGTATCATCTAAATAAACGAATCAGTGCTTTCAAGATTTGTAATTCTTTTTTTTCGTTTAAGTATATTATTTAATAAAAAATATACACATAATTGCATACGTTATAAGTTTAATATATTATTACTTGCTTAAGCATCGATTCACATAATACGAAAAATAGTCTCAACATCAGCTATCGTTCGTTAATGATGAAAATCATACCTACTATTTTTGTCTGAAAAATATTTACATATGGGATTTAACACCCTACACCGTAGACCATCGTCTTTTTTTACTATAAATTATTCAAATACGTTTTTCACCAAGTTTGGCGTCAGCATTGCACCCAACAGTGACCTTTATGGGGAAGTACTGGAGCAAACACAAAAGAACTGCAGCCATATCAGGATGCCTTAGAGAGGCGATATGGAAAAATGATCATATGAATATCCCACGTAAGGTCAGAATATACAAAACATGCGTCCGTCTAATTATGACCTACGGTATCCAGAGCCGACACTGTCCGAACCAAAAACGTCCTTCGTACGAGTGATATGAAGATTCTCAGAAACATCTCCGAAAAAATCCTTCGCGATATAGTCAGAAACACGGATTGTCGAAGGATCTGCGAAGTCGAGGACGTTGTAAGGTGGGGAAGACAGAGGAGATGGTTTTAGAACGGCCACGTTTCAAGAATGGAAGACACAAGAGCCGAAAAAATCATCAGAGACGACATACCACAAGGAAGGAGACCTCCAGGACGACCACTTCAACGCTGGAGAGGTAGTCGGCAATCAGCTTCCCCTCTTGGGACAGCGTAGCAGGAACGACAGGGCAGCAGGCCTATTCAAAGAGGAAAAAGAAGATGAAGTTATTTATTACAAACTTATAGGTTTGTATCAATTATTGTTTGAGATAAAATTTCACTAATTTTATGCTAAGGATATTATACCAACCAACGTTGGTAGTTCAGTGGTACCAATCGGCTGCTTTCGTACGTATGTACAGCGTATTGGAGGTCGTGGGTTCGAATCCGACCATTTCCACTTTCACGACACGCCTGCGTATTTGTGTTCACTTATTTAATATACTTAGGTACTTAAACGAATAAAGATATTATATAATTAAGCTGAAAAGAAAGATGGGAGAAGGCATATCCCATTGAGAGTGACTTGAGTCGAACACAAAAACGATTCTGTTAAGCAAGGTTAGGACAGGATTAAAAGAAGTCTTTATGAGAAAAAAATTGTTCAGAAAAAACATTGAAAGGAAGTTTGGATAGAAAATAATGGAGGTTTTAAAAGTCTAGCCCTTAAAGAACACAGCGTCGTGGATAAAAAAATCAAGATAAACATTTTGAAGGTAGACTTTCCGAATTTGGTTTTTAGTAATTCTCACAAATGAGATATCTACTAAATAATGGAAATTATTAATATTTTTAGAGGTTAGATTTTTAGTCTTCTCTGAAAAAAAAAAAACAAATTTATCTGACAGTTTTGAAACTAGTGTGTTAATATATTTTGCGAGTTTGGTTGTTCAAATATTAGCAGAATCTCCTCGTACAATCGAAGGAGCAGCATATCAAGTAGCACGCCCCTGTCTGGATATAGAAACGAAACATTGTGCTCACTCTACTCCACTGAACCATTCAGAATGGAGGAACCGACTGAATTTTAATCACTTGGATGTTTATTTAAGCTTTTGGATACTCAAACACTTTATAGCTGATAATTACTCTTGGCGAGGTTCGTCGATTTAATAACGCATTTCAACTTATTACATAGAATCGCTATACTATACTTATAGCAGTTATATTTCTAAAATTTATCCCACTAAGCCAAACCGTCGATCATAAGCACGTAGTAGTTCAAATATTTTTTTAATCAATGTTTTTTTATTTATTTTAGCCAATCACGGCGCAAAATGCTTATTAGATGTTACAAAAAAAAATAGAAACATCATTTTTTAACTTTGCGCCACAATATACAATAAACTTATGGATCCATAAAATAATGTAGGTTATGCCTATATAACCTATGCATAAAATTGAAACAAATGATTACACAAAAATTTCAAAATATAAAAACATAAAATAGTAGCAAAATGATGTTGAATCCTGCAAGGGAATCTCTTTAGAGTGGAGTGTTATAAAGAAATAATTAATGATCAAATTTAAATAAAAAACTTTTCAACTATTAATTTGTGGAATAGTTAAAAAGTTTTTTATTTAAATTACTTCCACCAAGAAAAATGCATGTTTAACAACTTATAAATTTTAAATAATTAATGAACGCACAAATTATTGGTAGAGATCAAAAAGAAAAGAAGGTGGCCGAAGTTTATCCATATAATAATATGTTGGCTTTATTGATTTGTTAACAAACATAGGAATATTCATTTTCTTGAAAGTAGAGGGATTGTTACCTATTATCCTCATCAAGGCATATTTTTATGAAAATAATTGAGGGCTTGGATGTCATTATGATTTATGAAGAAAAAATATAGTTAAAAATGTAAATCTGAATCAGTTTATTTTACTTATTTTTTCACTGGATAAAGGCGTCATCCTTTCCATGAAACACTTAATAATATCACCGTAGAGTCCTATTTCCTGTCAGCTGTGTGGCGCTACCATCGCCGTGAACTGAGGGTGGTTTGAATCACCGCTATAGTGTCAATATCCCCCAAGAGATGGTGATGCGATAGAGGAAATGGAAAATGAACGTTTCTCAAATGAAGGGGTTCCTGGTTAATGGACAGGAATGAGTCTGATAAGCGTCGTATGATAAATTGGGTGATAATTATTGTCATTGTGTCGTGTGCCTTGTATCTGTACACGGAACAACATACATTTGCCATTTAGTTAAACATTTTAGCAATCGTAATGACGGTAAGCGAGTTTTTGTGATAACTACGCCTATTGGGAGCTCACTGCCTTTTATCGACAAATGGGTTTGTTTGTTAAACATCCCAATAATTCTTTAAAAAATTGTTATTTTTATGATACAATCTAAAAACGAAAAAAAATATTTGGTGAAAAATCCGCCGTCCATCTTCTTCCATTTTAAATCAAAGTTCTCTTCTTCTTCAATAGCGCTTCAGCCCAAATCGGGCCTTGGTCTTTTTCAATTTTTGCCTCCAACATAATGTGTCTTCCGATGTTGTCTTCTAGCTGGCTACGTACATTGAATACATATAAAATGGAGCCCTATTTCCCTTGGTCATCGCATCACGCGAGAACGGCTGGATTAATTTCGCTAAACCTTTTTTTATTTCGCAATTGCAGTTGCGCAGAATATAAGAAGGTTAAAGAAAATCAACGTAGGTAACATTCTTAGTACAATATAAACTTTTTTATTTTCTATTGGCGTTTGATATCTGTCATTTTGTTTGATAGTTATTGCATTTGTCATCAACCTGTAAATATCGTTTAAAACAGATGCATCGGTCGGAATTATTACATTGGTTGAAAACGAGTATGTAATTGGTTTATCCTTATACAAATTTGAATTACTCTGAGTTTGAGTTTTCCTGTCTTTAATATTTAATATGGATATATTATTATCAATATGGAAAACGTCTGTCGGGAATCCTGGTGTGCCATAAAACTGGTATTCTTTTGTTAAATGATTTATTGTATGACTATTTTTTAATTCAGTTCACCTAGAAACATTTTGATTTTTTAAGGAAAAGAAAACTAAATTTTATATTTACGGTCTAGTAAATCGGTTAGATTTCCTTCCTATTTTAAGACTGGATATTGAATTTCCACATGTTGTACCGATAACAATCGTGCTCGTCATTCAAAAGGATAGCTGTCAAAGGAAACGTGGATTGTATCACTTCCGGTCTCTCGCATAAGAAAATGATTGAATTTCCAGTTCAAATGATAGCCACATCAATATCAGTAGGTACTGTGTAGGTTCTGAGTATGTATGTAGGTTGGCATATAACGACGCGATGTACAGAAGCTAGAGATGGTAATAATAAGCAGGAGGTATATAGCATCTAAGGAATCTCATAGGATTAGGTGGCCTTTCAAATTGGAAATAATAATGATAATATTCTATCAGTTCGAACTTATTACGATCCATTCAATTATTGTTGTAACATGCAGGCGAGATCCAACTCAATATTTCTATGTAATGTCTACAATAATGGCTGAACTTATTGTAATAAAATATTATATTATTCGGTATATTCTATTAGAAATATAACTAGGGTCGTCTATTCAGGATTTCTGTATAACTCTAAATGTGTACAAAGTTCAAAGACGTTACTCGTGTGAATTTATTTTATTTCGAATATGTGTGATTAAAATATACATATTTTACGAGTATCTTACGTAACTACGGTAAATTTTTCAAGGGTATGTTTACTCATTTCGTTAAAAATAATATTTTCTGCGTGATTTAAAAGCAGATAAATGATAAAATTTCCGTTTCTTTTTTTTTCATATATGCTAAATATATATTTAAAAGTACAAAATCTTGATATTCTTGAAAACCTTACCTACAGAGTAGGTTGTTGAAGGCACTCGAGATAGAAAGATAACAACGTCAGTGTAAAGTTGCAAAATATAGACAGTATTTTACATCATTCGTCCCTAAGCATCTTCTGTTACGAAACCCATAAATCTGTTTTCCCTACCAGTTAATCTCCGTTTTGCCCAGCCAGCGAAAAATATAATCTATCTAGTATATTCTCTCCCTATTGAGTCTCTGCTAACACAAGCACCCTGAGTGAATGTATAAACCGTGCATAATCCTGATTGGGTACTATGCAAATTTGTATGAATGTTCGCTTGGTAGTTATATTTTATATAACGGGTAAGCGACACAACAATAAATTAATAAACTTAATCAATAATATGTATATTATCGTTTAGGTACTTTTTTTCAATACAATTTTTACACCAGTTTAACTCTTCATGCCGACTTATGGTCGTATCCATCGTCATAATAACAAGCGCTCACATCCGTTGTATGAACCCACGTCTTACAAAACTTAGGTACATTACATTTTAATATTTTTTTTCAAAATAACACAAAAATTTAATTTTTGTGTAATTTAGAACCATAATCTAAAGACACAAAATAAAGGCGGGTTAGTGCTAACACTTATAACTCGAGATCGGCTGAACAGATTTTTATGGCACATAATTAATAAATACCTAGTGGAAAAAAGTGTAGAAAAAAATAATAATATGAAAGTTGGTGTTGGAATAAAGTAGTAATAAAATGGAACGGACTTCCTAACAACAACGCCATCCAGTAAAATTACATAACAAAACAATTTATATTAACCTGAAAACTATAGAGTTTCAAAACACTGGCACGCAGATTGTTGAAAGAATTTCTTTCAAGCTAGAGATGATTATTGTTTGATTGTAAGTTGGAACGCTAAAAGTTAAGAAAAAGAGACGAGTTAAGTTTGATAAATGTGTTGTGAGGTCATGCCGTCTGTCATCGGAAATTTTATTTTTTTGTTTGTTTCATTAGCGAATTTATTTACCATAATGTTTCAGAACGTAAGCAGTTATTTTGGAAAGAATTACGCAGATTTTGAACGAAGTTTGACGGGTCAGCTAGTATTATATAAAATTAATCTCAGTAAGTAAGTAGCTACATTAGTTCCGCTAAACTTGAGAATGGCTGGACTGGTTTTTGCTAATTTTGATTTCAAGATATTCATTCATTAAAAAAAACAACTATTTAGTTGTTTCATACTAAGTACCTATCCGGGTGGTGGTCTATTATAAAAAAAAAACTAAGTACCTACTCCCACCTGTCAGACGCGTCACAATAAAGGATCATTATTTTTATGATAGAGTGACTGAAATTGAAGGGTATACGTAGATGATACGACATTTATCGAGTCATATAGTCAACTATAATAATATGCAAAAAAGCGATCCTCACAACATTGTTCCCCAGAAATAAGCTCAGAGATAGCTACGCCACGTCATCCAGACATATTTCTCTATTAGGTACTAAGTTTTTATCCATAAAAACCCAGTTCATTCACACGTTCACAATATAAAGACAATGCGGCCTTATGAGGAACCCGCCGAATGAATTCGTGTGCACAACGTTAGATACGTACCTACATAATAATATTATGTATGTAAGTCTGTATGATATTCTAAAACTCCCCTTTTTCTTTTCTTACTGAACGTTGAAAACCGTTGGTTCTATTCATGTGAAACCATTAACATGATTAAAACTAGACCAACGGATTCGCGGAATTGTAGAGCGGAATGTGGAAATAAATTTACAAAACGTTGAAAATTGGCGTCCAATTGGCGGATGTGACCTATCTAAAGTAGCAGAAAATTGAGGTTTTAGTTCTGTTAAGTTGTAGAAAAATATAATCTAAGTTTTTTTTAAAGGAAACGACTGCATCAGAAATTAAAGTTTCAAGAGGTCGTAAGCTGTATATAAACTCTGGCCACAAACATGTAACCTTTACTGATTTTGAGATTGCAATAACACTGGTTACTCAGAACACATATTGAACACCCATTCGAATTATGGGACATAAACGGCATACAAGTAAACATACACTTACAATAAGGCAATGAGCCTTACTTCTTTCATATATAGTGTTTGGAAAGATAGCTGTTGATTAAATAATTTAAGTATATTGATAATTTAAGACGATTTATAATTTAAGACGATATTGATTATCTAAAAGTTATTGATTAAATAATTTAAGACATGAAGGTATATTGTTTGATAATACATTTATGTTCGAACCATTATATTGAAAAATCCCATGCACTGTAGGCATCCTATGCAAGTCTTGATAACAGAATATTGCGTGATATAAGAACGAAAGACAACGATTTTAAGACATTATAATATATAAACGATATTTAAAATTTTAAAATCTTTGTTGGGAGTTTGTTAATTGATGCGTGAGTGCCTAGATATTTTGTTGAAGTCTTAATGAAAAAAATATTCCACTCTCTCCTCTGAAGAATATCCTCGAACATATTCTGTACCAGTGGTGGCACTAGTTCATTGTTCAGCCCTGGCGCCCACAACAATACTCGAGACATCTCTCTTTTTTATTTCTCCACCCCTGATGTGATATTCAGTGTGTAATGCTCCTATAGGCTTTGTTTATTTTTTCTTTACGACGCCCTATTCTTTACGTAATTATTACCGATATTTTAACATCTTTTTTGGTGTCATATGACCTTGTCGCCTTGTAGCTTTCAATACGAGGATTTCTCTCTTTATGTATATATCCTCACTGGAGAAAATTTATGCATTTTGCCTCAAGATCCTTTAGAGAGTTGAGTAAAGATTATGTTCTCACCAGCGGACTGAAACCGTAATCATGCTGTAACAAAACATCATGATTTCTCAATATAATAATAAGGTAGAAACCGATTGAAGGCGTTTGTTCGGGAATCCTTTGATTTGGCGAACACAAGAATCACGGTACTGTATGACACTCCTCACGCTTATGGCTACGGCTCATGGTGAGTGAGTTCGTACCGTAACTGTACTAGATGCAAATTACTGGTTTGATCTGGACGATATTTTTTTGAATTCTTCGAAAACAATTTTAATACAACTTTGCTTGACTGAAAGTTTTGTTCTGAACTTATTTTTTCGTCATAGAACGATAAATTCCAGTATGACTTTTCCTCCTCAGTCAGAATTCTAATTTGATCTACTAATTTGTTGTGAGTACAACAGGGTAATGCACAACAAGTGTTTTATCAATTACGTGCTTTGTGATGTTGTGATTCAATTAGTAATTGCGTTGACGGCTCTTTGCATCCTCCGCCTCATGCTGTAGGGATAATTCAATCAGCCTCCCCTTCCATAACTCATATTTACAACTAGATGTGCCTTCTCGATTCTATTATTAAAGTGCAGGATCTTTAGAGAGAGATAATCTAAAAAAATCAACACAAAGAAGTTTCTTACTTGATCTTTAATTTATTCACATTATGATGCAATATTTTTTTTTCCTTGCGACACAGTATATGGACTAGTGCGACTGGGTGGAAGTGAGAGAGCGATCTCACTTCCATGACATTAAATAACCATACATTAATTAGTGTTCGATTTTAAGACGAACATTTTATATAAATTTGTACCATTTCGGGCTAACGACCTTCCTCTACTGCTGTTTCGAAGGTTGGCTTAGTGTGATCGCTTTACGTTATCTAAGTTCGTCATTTAGGTGGTCAAATTCGACGATTTTTATGTGTTTTTTTTGTATACCGTTACAGTCTTGATCAAGTTACTTCAAAATACTGTCTCAAATTCTTTATCCATGAGGCTCTTTTACGTTCCATATCTCGCCTGCCATATGTTTTCTTTCCGCGATTATTGACTATATATATGGAGAAATAAACGACAGGAAGAACTTAAGCATTTTCGCTTGAGGACTGACACGTATGGACTGAAACCCAGCCAATTTTTAGCAACTCGTGTTTTAATTCAGGTTAGTAATGAACAGTATAAAACACAACCTGCAGCATCCGAACCCATCAGGAACCATTTATATGTCGACGATTTCTTGAGCGGAGCTGATAATACGCAGGACAGCGACCGTTGGAGTTCATCGGAGCTAGCGGAAACTCCCCCAGAGCCAACTACCGTGAGTCTTGTGACAGCGGTAGATTCGGGAATGTGGGATATTTTTGATAAATTTTCCCCATACAGAAATTTGGTAGGAGTAACATCGTTTATACGCAGATTTTTGAATAATTGTAGGAACAAAAACAGTTAAGTTTCAGGTCCATTGTGTGTTAGTGAGATTGAAGAGCTTGACTCATTTCTAGAGGATTTCAAGCGGTTATCCAACCAATATAGACGTGTTTTCTTCTCTACTACATATATAAGAACCTGTATTATTTTCTCTGGTCTGCTCTCAATTGGGCTTATCCATTGTGGTGCTTCGAGGACAGCATATTTTTCATTTGCAGAATATGTATCTCTTTTTTGTCTTTTGATAGTGATCAACAGCTGTTACCCTCCTTATTTACTACTCGCAGGAGTTCCTTATTTTCTTATTAAAATAGTAAAAATGAACTTTACAGTCTACGATAAGGATAGGTACGGTAGGGAATATGTAAGCAAATAAAATAACTGACATCCGTTAGACGATTAATTATCTATCTCAGGTAATTAAATACTTCACTTTCTGAAATATGTGGTGGTGACACAGGAATGAGTGTCTATGCAGTGTTTATGAATGCTAGAAATTTTCAATATCTGCAGACGACATCAAGTTGAAAACCCCACGTGGCTGTCTATAAATAATGTTCGATTAATTTCAAACTTTAATACATACAAAAATGCATCAAAGAACTTTCCAGATTGAGAGGACACGTGGAATTTTAATACTTTTTCTCGAGTTAATTAACAATTTGAAGATTAAAAAGAAAACAAACTTCAATTTAAATTAGCAGATGTTTGGTAAAAAACACAAGAGTTGGTTGTTGTGAGAAAATCATGTTCATTTTTATTCTCTTTTGTCTTTATTTTATCACATTAACTTACTTAAAAGTATGTGTTTTATACATTTGTTTTTGGTCGGGGTAGATATTTCACAAAAACAAATATTTTAATTCTATTTCCCTTTACATAGTAAGCAGGTATGTACCTACTTAGTTCTAAATTCCTTTAAGCTAGATAATAGGCAAAACGACTATAAACAATAGCATAAGAGTGGATCTGCAGATAAACCTGCGCTACGAAATTTCTAAAGAGGAAAATCTAATCTTGATAATGCAATACTAAAGCTTTTTCCATTTAACTAACAAGTGAGGAGAGCCTACCCGGAACAATGTCTGTTCAGATTTGGAGGATTACGGTTATGCCGTGTTCCCCCATTGTAAAACAAACATATTACTATTATGATCTCCTGTTCAGTTCGGGGGAGACCTGCCTATCATCGACTACGTACTAAGGTTCCTACTTCGTTTACTTAATTATCTAAACATTATGAATTATTATCTGTGATTATTAAAATTTATCAAGTAATACAATACACTTGTTTTTATCTATCATTAACAGCATTTAAGCAATGTAACAACTGATTATAAAGTGAAATTCTTAGGGAAATTCTCTACTTTGGTGATACCCCAATGCTCCTCGCTATCTGAGATCTTATTCACTCCATTAACACTAAACTTGACGCCTTCCTCTGCGGTCTGCTGCAAGCGGGATTCTTCAAATCTCAAAACATCGTTCAGTATTTTTTTCTCTGCACAAGTGGCCAGGTTTTGGAAGTAATTACCAGATATATCAGATTCGCTTCAACGTTATTTTTCTACTCTACTCCAACACCTAATTCCTGAATTCTGCACGATCCATGTCATTTCCACGTTATTATTTTTATAGAATTTTACAAAAAACATAGAAAGCAAATCTATCTAGGAAGCACACGTCAACATCAGAAATAATTCAAAATTTCATTGTATAGAACTGTTTGATATTTTAACATCGTTGATTTATATACAAACACACACGCAAGTATATTCATAATATGTGTCATTTTTAATTACGAGTCAAATGAGATGGGGTGTCCCTTATGTCGCTTCTTTAATTATTATTCCTGTTTGATGTGTCCTGGTGGCACCTCTAGGGGAGGACACGGATAGAGCAGTTTGCCGTGTGTCAATATATTGGTGGCAATTAGGGGTAAACCTTGTGAGATTAATAGAAACAATAGGTATGCATCCTTACTACCAAATTTAATTATTGTTCAAGTAAGTTGGTACTAGTTATGATATTTTTCTTAAGGATCAAATATTTCATTGTCGTTACATTTTATTTAGTTCAGAATTTTTTTTTTTTTTTTTTTTTTTTTTAAAAAATGAATCTGTGCTCACTCAAAGTGAACACAAATACACTCCTTGACTCTTTCACAGTAAGCTACTTAAAGCTTGTGTCGTGAAAGAGGAAGATGGTCGGCACCTGGGATCGAACCACGACGTCCGCAGTACGAAAGCCGGCGTTGTAACCGCTGGGTCACCAACCACTTCGATTTAATTTAATTATTTAAATTTTCTTTGTCTGGAATTACAAGAATTTGATCATGATCACATTTACGGCTATTGTTTTTATGCCTATTTACGGGTTTGTGACTTTGAAAAACATATGATATGACCAAAAATAGTGATAATAGGATACTCTAAATTCAATTAGTCTTTTATGAAAACTTTTTCTCGAAATACAACCGATATAAATATGATAACAATAACTCGTCACGATATATTCCTAAACCCTTATTTTTATCTTGATCAGCGGATAACGATTAGTAATAAATAAATAATAGATAATAATAAATTAATACTTTTCTATACAGAGGTTTCAGTATAGCTGGCGGAACTTATTGCCTGAGGCAATTTTCTCCAGTCAACCGGTCCCGTTTAATCTGAAGCCCAAGCGTGGACACTATAGCAACACAACATAGTTTGAAAATCAGCATAAATTGCTTATTTGAAGAAAGCTTATTTGCTTCAAAAAATAACTGTAATTCATGCCATGCGGTGTTTTTACCCACCATTACAATTAACGCATATTGATAACCAATAAATCTTGAAATCATAACATAACATAGTATTGTCGAGGTTTTTGTACATAAATCTTGTAAAAATGTTAAACTTAGATAGTACCTATAGATATCCTATATTATTCGTATTGAATAGAGATTCATTGTACATATGTTCTATATGTATATAAAATAGGTATACAGAGAGGCATATCTATGCACTTTGAAGTTAGTGAGGGCCTATATGTACGGTGAAATTGAGTTGAGTATTTAAATGGGCTTCCCATTTGTAGTCTGTGAAACATGAAAATTGCGTGGCATTCAGGGGTATAGAAGTAGCAGAAGGGAATATACATTCTAATAAAATGTATATGCTTTATTGAAAATGTTTCTAAACTTACTAAATCAGTGGGTATTATACTGACTATATGCGCAGTAGTCCTCGCTTTTTAATTTCATTTATTTATTTTTTTCAAAAGTACCTAATGTTTATTTTGTATTTGAATATCTCGTTATTTATAGCAACAAATACGTGGAATTTTGAAAGTTGCAACCTGTAGACTTGCCAGTGATTGCCAGCTGTTAATCGCGTTATTGGTCTAAATATAATTTGAGTTAGTTTTATTTGGTCATGTTTTGTAATTATAATAATAAAACAACCTTTATTGAACAAAAAAACTCAATTTAAATCTAGACATAATTGTTTAAAAGTATGATATATCGCCCGAAAATCGAGTTAAAACTCGTGTTTCGGGAGGGATTCTAGTTTATGTACTCCTGTTAATTAAAATATTCATATTTTTTTTATTTCTCCCTTGTTTCCTCCTTCTGACCTAAATGTTTGTGGTGTATCAATAATTAGATATGAACTTTAAGTTGGACTTAATTAATCTTACTAATAATTCCCTAACTAACAAAATAATATAGAAAATGGTAGATATGAAATAAAAGTTAGGAAGCTACTCGTACTTACATATTAATTGAAGACGTTAAAAACTAAACATATATTTTAATTAACATGGTCTCGTTATATACAAAGGTACACAGACAGAATAAAATGCATTTTGATCAAGCTCCAATTCTTGAAATGTAATTTCTGAAGCCATTGTTCAAAGGCACTGACTTGATAAATTCATTGCGGATGGCTTTTCAGGCAGCTACCCGTTAGGGGGATGAGAGGGGGAGGGGCTGAAGTGCCGTGGCTGTGGATGTGGGGGGGACTGGAGTGCCGCCGCTAAAAGTTAGCAAATTTGTCATGCACTAAATGGACTCCACGGGAACTCCTAGTGGTTCCCCGATGAGAGGATGTCGTATCGAATTACTTTCATGTTGCAAATATTGCTGTTATCACTACAAAGTGGATTGATGCTTTTCCTTCTCTTTTCTTGTGATATAATTTTATCATAATTAACATACTATATTATATTCTGATTTCGTTTTCGGGTTTGGTTTCTCTAACATTGACTTACAATTTTGTGTTAGCTTCGGCCTGCGATCTTCAGATCAGTCTTCAGAGTTTTTTATTCTTACGACCTACATACAATACTTTATCCGTTCACTTACTACAAAAAAGTAGTTTTTATTGATAATTCTTCTCTTCTCATTAAATAATGAGATGTGGATGTCCCTCTACGAGATATATTCTGCTGAGATTTTAAATAAATACACAACACTCTTCTATACCTACATAAGTGTCAGTATAGCCGGCGGAACTTAATGCTTGAAGCATTCTCTAGCAGCCCGAGTAGAAATTATGAAATTGAAAAAAAAAAAAAACACATTGAAAATTTATGACCCGACCGGGAATCGAACCCGGGACCTCTTGATGTGAAGTTGGACCCTTTGCCACCGAAGTCGGTATTCTCACATTCTCTCCAGAACATTTTTTATATCCCATCACGCAACATCACTCATCCTCTGGTCGTCTATTATACATAATATAATAATCTAGTGACCGATTTTGGAAATGTATGTACTTATTATTAACGAGCTAGTTGCAGGTAATATTCCCCAGTTCAGTTTGTACAGTCCTAGTGATTTGGTTGGGAAGGCCGGAGGTTTTGTCTCCTGCCGCCGCCTGTCCAACTACATAGAAAAGCATTTAAGTTGATTTTGACCCAGTCAACTATCAAAAATGTCTAAACTCTCCTCCTAAGACTTTCATTTTATCATATCGGTCCATAGCTATTCGTAGCATTATGCCATGCTGCCTTTCTGACTTCCAAACAGTGTGTTTAATATGCAGTATGTGCTAGCATAACCCTTAAAGTTTAACAGCTTCATTAGCGTTCTTTAAATACAAGACAAAGTTTATTCATATCACTTTATTGCCATTTAACTCTCAAAGATGTGGTGTAAAATAATTTCCCTGGAAGTCTCTTAGCTTATTTTGTGAGGTTTCGTTATTTTTCTTAATGATCCTTGTAGTAATAAAAATGATTGCTGTGATTTTCATGCAAATTACTACAACAAATTTCCCACCCCATCTTTTGAATTGCTATATTTGCAGTCGCTTTTTTCTTAATGTTGTTGTAGTTATGAAAATTTGTATACTTACTTATATAAACTACTAGCTTTCTCGACAAACGTTGTCCTGTGGTCCTTACTATGAATATTGAATTCGAGTTAGCTGAGTGATAGATTAAATAACCCCGAAATCTGTTTTAAAACATATATTTTTCATTAAAAAATTTTCAATCGCACCAACGCCAACTGTCAAACTCATCTATCTATCAAGCTGACAGTTTCCGTCAAACGCCAATTTAATTTCAAAATTGGAAAAAAATATAGTGTTAAAAGCACCAATAAGGTTATCTACTTTAAATTTTCTAATAATCGGTGCAACTTTCTTATTTTTTTTTCTTTCATAAGAACATTCTCCTGGCAAAAGCAAACACGATTTCATTCCGTTTTTTTAAAGGTTAAGATCTTGCATAATAAAGGAATGATCCAGTTTCAAACGTGTAAGAGAAAACAAAAAATAAATAGAATAAAAAAAAACATTTTCTATAAAGAGTTACATAATAACGACGTAATGCAATGAAAAATGAGTTTTCCAGTACGCAATAATATGTTCCTTTTACTAACACAATCCGAGAATAAAGATCTGTCGTCTATAAATATCTAGCGAGTGTGTGTGCCGCTACTTTAGAGGGTTTCTTATCCATCTGTGTCTGTATCGCTTTCCTTTGTGCCACGTCCACACATCACACACGCAAAACTTTCCTTCTCAATTCTATAATAATATATAATACGGTGTATTTTTTAGCATACATCAATGGTACAAAAACGCAATTTTATTTTCTTCACGCAGGGAGAATTGGAACCCTTCTATTATTGAAGTCGTAATTTTGATAGCTTTGTTATTGATCTATCTGCGTGTTTTATTGTTTGATGTAATTTAAACTTTTTTTACTTTTTAAATCTACAAAAGAAGGAAGATATAAGAGTCTACTGGAATGATATTCAAATTAATTATTCATGAATCGCCGATCTCGGTAGCCTAGTGTCATAGGCGCCAACTTCAAATCAAGAAGTCCCGAATTTGATTCTTGGTCGACTCAGAACTTTTAATATAATAATAATATAATATAACACTTTTCTATACAAAGGTGTCAGTATAGCCCGCGGAACTTATTACCTGGGGCAATTTTTTCCAGTCTACCGGTCCCGTCCAATCTAAGACAGGCCGACCCCGGGTAGAAATTTCAAGTGAAAAAACACTCAAGGGAAAAATCACCGACCGGGAATCGAACCCGGGACCTCGGATCTGAAGTCCACGCTAGTACAACTAGGCTACCGAGGTCGGCACTTTTCTATGTGTATTTAGGTATATCAGCTTATCCAAAACTTCTAAAACACAGCGAAACGATTATTCCTCGAATGTGGCCTACCCATATCTCACTATGCTAGATTATTTTATCATGTCGTATTTTTAAAGCCTTTTTTTTATAAAAATGAATCTGTGCTCACACAAAGTGAACACAAATACACTCATTGACTCTTTCACAGTAAGCTACTTAAAGCGTGTCGTGAAAGAGGAAGATGGTCGGCACCTGGGATCGAACCCACGACCTCCGCACGAAACAGTGCGAAAGCCGGCATCATAACCGCCAGACTACCAACCACTTCAACTTGACATATTTTAACATTTATCTTTTCTTTCTTGCGAGCAATTCACATACATATGATCTATGGCATTCAGATTCGGCTGGATCTGATCCATAAGATGAGATGAGATTGAGATGAAGAAGGAGTGATGATTTCCTTTCTCAAGGTCAAATGATATTGGGAAAAGTGGTCTTTATCTGAAGATGAGAAACTCTCTTATGAGTTTTGGCAAGATTAAGAATATCTGGAGTACTCACCAAGTTTCACTATTTCTTTATGAACTAGATTAAACAGTTAACAAGGAACTTGACTAACTACCGAAATGAAACTCGATTTATATTATAAAAAACACAAACACTATATTAGTGAATAAATATAAAGTATCACAGGAAAATGTATTTTAACTTAAAAACTAATTACAATAATATGCACTGGTAGTGGGTTCTGAAGAAAAGAGTAATAAAATTGTATCTTGAAAAAGCTTTTATACTAGGATTATTCACGCAAGATCTTTTTGTAGAATAGGCGGTGTGTTCTCCCTCTGGTGTGAAATATCCAAAGCTAGTTGACTCGGTACAGACGGCGATGAATCTGCATAGTTGATAAAATACGAGATGTATTCGTCGCACTCCGCTAGATGGCTCTTTGTTCTGGATGGTTCTGATGGATGGTTGTCATCAGATGGAAAATTAGTTTGTGTGATAAAAATTCGATATTACATAACCGCCATATAGCCTCCCGCAAGAATTTATGGCGTGCTATAAATTCTGATGTGGATCTGGTGATGGAGTGTGGAGTGGAACTCTGCAGTCCTCTGGTTGAGCGGTTTGTAGGAAAGCTGGAGATGGTACGTCTTGAATGTTGACATGGCTCGACTGGGCTGGTCGTTGTAGCGACTGGAACTTATGAGAAGTTGGACAGAGTGTTCACGACGTTAGTGCGGTTGCACTGGGGTAATATGATGGCTAAAATAGGTTAAAACAGCGTTGATGTGTTTTACCATATGAAGCGGCGATGTTGATTTGCGCTCGGCCATTAATGCAGCAGCGATGGTGGTTGTGCTGTAGTAACTGGTTGATCCATGAGGTCTGTTGACGAGCAAGGAAAAATGCATCAGTTGTTTTCAGTGGGGTGTCATCGTGGTGTGATGTACATCTGCCACTGTGGAGAGAAGAGACAGTAGTGGGGCAAAATTCGTTGGAGAAGTTTGGCCTCCGAGCTACGAAGTCTGTGAGACAACTCGTGTAGTCCGCCTTTGCTAAGTACAGCAGGTGAAGATTGCTACTGAAGGCTTTCATCAATTGGATTGTGTTGGTGTAGTCCAGCGTTGGTTGAGTAGTGTCGTGATGAGATAATATGCAACATATAGAATAAACAAAAAAAAATTTACAATAGAATTGGTATAAGTATATTTGTTTTAGGGTGGTTCTTGAATTTAAAAGATTATGAAGTAAATTTTAAATTTTGATTTGAAATTAAGAATTTATTTGAGTATATTATAAACAAATGTTGATTTTGAAAAAATTTACAAGTTATATTTTACTAAGATAATTGTTCTAGGAAAAATTTTCTAAGTGTGGTATTTCAATGTTATTCTTTGTTCAATATTCAAAATAAAGTTAGGAAAAATTATTAAAATTGGTATTGAATAGGTATGGTTCGCGATTGGTATATGTTTAAATACTTTTTCTATAATGTTTATGAAGTGAAGTTACTATGTGAGATCCTTTATATATAATAAAATTTGTTACCAATCTGGTATTAGCAATATACAGTTGGTGGTTTTGTATTGGGATCTGTAATCATTTTGTAAAATACATATTAGAATTTTTATACAATAAAATAATAAAAGGTAGTAGGTAGACATGGTAATATAGTTGTACATAGTGTGTCTGAATTAAAAAAAAATTCATAATGTTTTATTTTGTCAATGTATGTGTGTCAATAATGTTAAATAAATGTTACTGATTTGGGAAAATTAATATGACACTTTTTAGAATTCTGTTTTCAATGGTCTTTTGTATGAATGTAAATACATTAATTGTCTTTTTCTTAACTCGTTGAGTTGTATATTTGATGGTAATAGATTGTACGTATGACGCTGTTGTCATGTGTGTATAATATGGACAATACGTATGACGTTATAGTCATGTGTGTATGTCCTTTGGTAGACTATACGAATGATGCTATGATCATGTGTGTATGTCTGTTGCTCAGTCACTACAAGAAAGCTTTTGAGATGAGTATCTCTGCTCTTGTGTGTATGTAGTTAGCCGACGAAATGGGAATTTCGGTCTGAACATGCGCGGTGCATTGTACTAGACGTGGCGTGAAATACATAGAGCTTTTATGAATACATGTGTATGAGTACATGTGTATAAGTATTTGGCCGTATTTGCATATTTAAGTTAACCTCGAATTGAATTCGGACTGAGATTCTTGAGACAGAATTTCTCTAGTCGCGGAAAACGTTAATAGCAATTGGCTAGTAGATGGTAATATAAGATGGTAATTTTACATTGACAATTTAGATAGACTATTTTTTGTAGACCATTGAAATGTTTGTATCGTTGATAAGTTGATACATAATTAATCGTTTATTGACCAGAATAAAATAAGAATTGGTAAAATACGACTGAAATGTTGGTAAGTTATTGACTGTAGGAGTCTGAATGTCCTTTTGTGTGTTTACCAAATATCAATATGACAATATACAAATGTATGTGAAAAATGCGATTTAAATTTCTTGTTTTTCTTTAAAATGCAATAATGCGCTATGAAAATCTAATAAAAATGTAGGTATTTGTTTTGCTTGTTGTTTATGTAAAATATAAAAAGGTTACCTCAAGGTTTGGCAACATAAAAACAATGTACTTGTAAATCTGCAATCAGATAATCAAAGGTTATTATTTTGTAAAAAAATTATTTAAAATTGCAATTCAGCATGCGATTATAACTAGTTAATGTATTAAATTAGGTTTTATCAATGTTTGGAGACTTGAAAAGTTTTATGAAAAAAATTCGATGTGACATTGTATCGTGAAAAAATTTAACCTACAAAATTTATTGTTCACAAATTTTAAGTTTTTTTCTTTTTTTGAAGATTTTAATATCGTTTTTACAGCGTTTGTAAGGCATTATTGATTAAATATGTGTAACATTAAATAGAAGGCAGAAAAACAAGAGGCTTTTATAATAATCCGATGGGTTGAAATTGTTTGGAAAAATTTATGTGCTGAATGTCGTTTTACAATGGTATTTTAAAAGATTTTACTTGCCTGTAACCCAACGGATGACTCATCCCTTCAGAACCAGTTGAATTTTAGACTTTGCACATGATTTTACCCATAATTTCAGTTATTTTGTCTAAAATTTGAATAGATTCATCGCGAACAAAGCGGCTTGTATTGCTATTTTGAGTATTTTGACAGTTGTACTCGCAGTAGAGTGAAGTTGCGCCGAATGATAAATGGATGTTGGACGCGCTTAGTTTTGAATGTAGTATGTGATGTGAAAATTTTAATTGTGGGACAATATTATTTAGATGGCTTTGTGAAAGAAATAATTTGGAATGAATGTATAGATTGTTAAATATTCGAAGTGGATTAGTGGACGAAGGTGTACATGTGACAATTTTGTTAGAATGATTGTTGAGAAAAATTTGTTTGAGAATGTTAATGGATTGTTGGAGATTATTGGAAAATGATGGATTAAGTAGATAATTGAAGGGTGTTCGAAAGTCGCGGGGTCACCAATTTATTATGGTAATTGGTAGAAGGGTGTTCGAACGTCGCAGGGTCACCAATTTATGGCATTCAGATTCGGCTGGATCTGATCCATAAGATGAGATGAGATTGAGATGAAGAAGGAGTGATGATTTCCTTTCTCAAGGTCAAATGATATTGGGAAAAGTGGTCTTTATCTGAAGATGAGAAACTCTCTTATGAGTTTTGGCAAGATTAAGAATATCTGGAGTACTCACCAAGTTTCACTATTTCTTTATGAACTAGATTAAACAGTTAACAAGGAACTTGACTAACTACCGAAATGAAACTCGATTTATATTATAAAAAACACAAACACTATATTAGTGAATAAATATAAAGTATCACAGGAAAATGTATTTTAACTTAAAAACTAATTACAATAATATGCACTGGTAGTGGGTTCTGAAGAAAAGAGTAATAAAATTGTATCTTGAAAAAGCTTTTATACTAGGATTATTCACGCAAGATCTTTTTGTAGAATAGGCGGTGTGTTCTCCCTCTGGTGTGAAATATCCAAAGCTAGTTGACTCGGTACAGACGGCGATGAATCTGCATAGTTGATAAAATACGAGATGTATTCGTCGCACTCCGCTAGATGGCTCTTTGTTCTGGATGGTTCTGATGGATGGTTGTCATCAGATGGAAAATTAGTTTGTGTGATAAAAATTCGAAATTACATAACCGCCATAGATCTATGATACTTAACACATAAATGCAGGTACAAATTTATCTACATTATATATGTTGGGTCTTTTTTCAAAACTCAATTGATTGGTTGGTGTTTTTTACGATATTTCTCGCTGTTGTAAACCAGAGTCATAATATTTTATTAGAGTGGATATGTGATAACCTGCTTTAAAAGCGATTCATACAAGGCATAGGGGGGAATAAATCATTTGATGAAAAACATTTTCTTTTCACAGATTTGGGGTATAAGTACCACCTTATTGTTATTTCTTCAAGGAGATCGTGAAACCTTACAAGCCATGAATGGTTACATTTTGATTTTTGGTTTATTCTTCTTACCCCACCAACATGAGATATTCCATTTCATTCTCTTTCAAAAGCACGTTGTCCTGGTATAGATGTTTGGTTTTGGTTCAATTCTTTTGACGGAACAAAGATCTCTATTGTATTCAGTATAAACCTTAGATGGAGTTACATTTCTCTGATAACGAAAAACCTCATTTTCTAAATAGGGTTTATTGATCTATTTTTCTCAATAACATTAGACAACAACATGTACTTTTATACTATACTATTTATATACTACTATAATATACTGAAATTTACTTTTATATGGGCCACCAGAAAACGATTTATAAAAAAAATGTAGACACACATTGTGTTCCCTAAATTAAAAATTTAAAATTTTCACTGCGTTATTTGTATACCCTTTTTTATTTTAATAAACCCAAGTAAGTACATATCGTGTGTAAGTTTGAGGATTGAGTTGACACAAAGTTTACAATACATTGTTTATTTATGTGAATATTTTATCTCCTCGTACTGTGTTGTATTTATTCGAAACAGGGGCTTATATAAATATATTTGACATCGTGCAATATTGATTGTGAAGAATGAATTATTTTTATCTAAAGCGCGGTTACAAAGGAAGATAATTATTAGTTGATTGATTTTTTTTTATAAAAGGATTATTAACATTATTTTTAAAAGCTGTATTCGCTTACCATATGTAAATGTATGCAAATGCCATCTATTAAATAAATCTGGGCAAACAGAATTAAAACAAATACACTTATAGCATAGTAGTAAAAGAGGAAAATGTTCGGCATCCACGATCTTCAGTATGAGAGTCGTGCAATGATCGCTAGTTTACAAACAACTTCATTGTAATAAAATGAATAGGTATTTCAAATTGTTTTTATTTTTAGTCATTTTCTTTAAATTATCAATATTTTTTATCATAATCGTCTGAAAATATATTTCAACAACGAAAGTAGGAATTCATTAAAATTTATATAGGTACTACAAAATATAAATAAACAAGAAGAAAAAAATCCGAATAAATCATTATTTACAGTAGATTCAGTTTGGATCCCGCAGCACAGAGAAAACACACGAACATCGCATTTATTTTTATTTCGTTTCCAACGACTGACATTCGTTTCAATATTTTTCAGGTGATCTCTCTTGGAGCTGAGCAAACAGCTCACTACGATACACTTGATTGATTTTTGGATTTTTTTCCCTCCGTTAGCAAATTATTTTTGCGTTTGCTGATGCGTTATCTACAGGGGTACTATGTCTATATCATTTTCACTATTATAATATATGTCGTAATAAAAATAATATTATACTAGATACAATGATTTTTGTATTGTGTTGTCATTTTTTTTATAAAAATGTCATATGATAAAATAGCTCGTAATGACCAATATTTTTTTTTGAAAAATTGGTTTGGTTTTTATAAACGTTCGATATAAGCTTAAGTGTAGCTAGAATCAAGCTTCCTCGTAGATTTATTGAATCGAAGGTCTGTCTCATAGGCAGATAGAATAAGAAACGTTGACTAATACGATCAATTAGGACGAAAATCGAACTGTTGTTTCTACACACTTTATCCATTATAAATAAATTAATTCAGTCAATTAGGTATCGTCGATGATTCATGGTCTGGTTTGAGGTTCGTATTGGAAATAACCATGTTTTTGAGATTGTATAATAATATATAATATAAAAATGGAGAGCTATTTTCCGTGGTCATCGCATCACGCCTAAATGGCTGGATCGATTTTTTAAAGAAAACTTAGTGATTTTTACAATATAATTTAATTCTAATTTTAAAATCAAATATGACTCAAACTCAAATCAAATATGTTTGACAGAAACTGTCAAATATTTTAAAGTTGGTGTGATTGACAGAATGTGGATGAATATTATACGTTATTACAGATGCATCGTTCAAAAACACATTGGTAAAAATGTAATTAATTTATAATTTTACAGATTCTATAATCTATATTCATATTTAGGGACACAGGAAAACGTCTGTCGGGTATGCTAGTATAATATAACGTGGATGGTAGCCTAGCGGTTACGATGCCGAATTTCGTACTGTTTCATATTGGAGGTCATGGGTTCGATCCTTAGTGCCGAGCATCTTCATTGGAAGCAAAGCTGAGGGATTTGGAAATGGTTTGAGAGGAGGTCACATGATTATTGCACAGGATCGAGTGGAGAGCTCTTGTTGCCTCCCTATACCTTGTTAAGTTGTATTTAAAGGGAAAATCAATGAATTATAATATGGTTTCATATGTCATACCTATATGTCAGTATTACAATAAAAGCTGGATACGATTAGGGCATGTTATGTTGAGGCTATTTAAAACATCCTGACATGGCAAAATGCTGTATCACCATTTTCCAACGGGGATACTCTCATAGATTCTCTCATACCATTGGTGACAACATGCAAAGTTAGTACAGGGTAACGTCACTGAACGGATTCACAGAACATTGACAGACATCGAAATGTATTTTTTTTTTGTAAAAAAGATTAAAATTTATTATTTTGTAGAATTTTGGGTTGGCTGGAAGAGATCCTTCGGGATAGTCCGCCCTTTGACTCTTTTAAATGTTTTTATAAAAATTGTTTATAAATTTCACAATAAAGTTTTATTTATTCTACAGGCACCGAAATCCCTTATTATTTAATTTGTGCATCGGATATAATATAGTATGTCTCAGAAGATTAGTGATAGATCAATAAGTCACAGACTAGTAAATACATAAATTGAGATGTAATAATGGATATAGGTAGCTATACAAAAAAGAGTAGGTATATAAGTATGAATATATTATAATAATGGAGTAACCCGTTCCGTCATCAGGGAAGAGGGTTGCCAGGAGTAAAATTCCATACAAATCTTACTTGTAAGCGGTACCTTTAATGGTCCATCATTTTGCGTCCATTCACTTAAGTATTTTCCATTGAAAGGTGCTTAGCAACCGTGTACACTCTATAAACACGTATAGATAGATGTAGCGGGGTGAGACGAATACCTCCAACCCTCGGCGCCCCTCTTGCGCCCCGACGCGCGTTCATTTGGGTCTGGAACGTGGTTAATAAACTCCACGCTCCCCTCCCCATCTTATAATACTTATTTAGAAAACTTTTATTGTTATTATATTTTTTTTTATTCTTCGGCGTTTCTTTGATGCTCCATTCAATACGATGTGGCCACTCGTCGACCCCTTATTTAAAATCCACCACAACAAACATAACCTGTAAGGTAGCCTAGCGGTTCAGTCTACGACATTCGTAGTGGAGATCGTAGGTTCGATCCCGGATGTCGACCATCTTACTCTTTCACAACACAAGATTTTCTTTTTGTGAAAGATGTCAAAAGTGTATTTGTGCTAATTTTGGGTGAGGCCAGATACATTAATTTTTTATAACTTTAGCATTTTTTAAATCCCAAGAAAAACCAGTCCCTTTATCCAATTTTTTTAAATTATAAACTATGAAGTTAAAAATCTTCAGTCATAAAACGAAATGGTTTTAAGTGTCAAGTCAATTACAGATCAACTTTGTGATAAGAAAATAAAACAATCTTTATGATTTCTAATTCAAACTCTATTTTAACTGTCCAAATTTGAAAAGGCACGGCAATCTGCTACAGTAAATTTTTATTTAACACGAATCTATGTTCAAATTCCAGACACTTGTTGAATCTACCTTCCCAATAATCTGATATAGAACCTGTATATTGTATAAAATACAACAATTTTATTGTTGAAAAAATATGTAGATAACGTGGATATTATTATACATTAGCCCTATTTAAAAGAGTCCCTTGAGGTGATAATATTATATTATTTATTTTGACAAAGAGTTAAAACAGACACTTGTTGAGTGTCTCTGATTTACGTGTGACTTCTCGTTATTATTATTATTATCATCTGAACGTAGAGAGGATTCACTACATTTGTGAGGTCAGTATTCGTAGCTTTCTCTGCTACGCCGCTCGTATTTTATCATTCTACGATTCTACGTTTTTTCCTTTATTTTATTCGTCTACGAGTAATAAATTCAATATTCGATTTTTAGTATTCAACGTTAAGAATTAGAATTATTTATAACAACTACATTGTTTATAATATACAAAAGAATATGTATTAATTCTTGATGTTTTTATGCTGTTTTAATAAGTAAAATTATCTAAGACAGTAACGATTCATTTTATATTAAGAAGTTACGTGATTTTTGTGAGAGTGATTTAAACTCTTTTGCCTATAAACAATAATTGTATTAAAAGGTGCCTTTATCATGTCTTTGTGGCAATGGATGTGGTGAGTACATTCGAGTTTCTAAATATCTAGCGAAAATATCTTCAAATATCTTATCAATGGGTTGTTTTTATTTAAAGAAACACAGAAATAGAAACACGTAAATTAGGTTAAAGCATAAGAAATGTCAATAGATGATATTTTAGTTTAAAATTATTATGTGTGACTTTAAGAAAGCTTAATAAAATTAAGCAATTATGTTAATAAATATTGATTTAATAGACAAATATAACTAGTAGATGACTCAGTAAACATTATGTCATCTACATCCTAAGACTTTTTACAGCATTTTATGTCACTTACAATAAAAAAATACATAACCTTTATTGCGAGGCATCTTCCGAGCAGTAACACTTTGTATGAAAAACTAAAGTGTTGTTTTTATTCTATTCTCCTCGCACTTTCATCATACTCACGGCTAACAAATGTCTCGAGTTTATATGAATATTTCAAACAGGCAGCTAATCATTTTTAAATATGAAGCGCGTTCTAAATGAATGCTGATAAAATAAATTAAAGCAAATAGGTATGTCATATTTTTACCCTATAAAGATGTTTGCGTGTGAACTCACCTACAAACGTACATTAAATAAATCATTGGTAGACTTGTATAGAGGTGTCGGTGAGAGCACCTTAGGGAATACGGCCTGGTTCAGCCCCGAAAGTGGAACGTGTGTTACAAACAACCTGTTGAAATTCACCCCTTCTCGCTCACACATAGCGGAGAACATGCCATACGAATCCCTTAGTGGCAATTTTCGTATATTTTGGCCACATAGTTAAGTAGTTGAAGAATTTTATATTAGGCCTTTATAGAATATTATTTGGTCTAATTATTAACAACTATTTCATTATTATTATGTGATGTTAAAAACACATAATTTATTATGTGTAATAGGTAATAGTTTTCCATTTTACCAGTATAAGTAAATAAAAGCAGAGCATTGAAATATGTATTCCAATATTTTTTAATCCAATATATTATATATGCTGATTAGGCGACTACCTTCAGCGGAGATTTTTTGTAAACTCAGAAATCACATGGGGCCGAGTCTACAAAAAAACCTCTACTTTGCATTATTGCCATGTTTTATAATCCGGAATATATTTTCGGCCGCCTAGTCTACCATCTTTAGTGGAGAGTTTTGTAAAGATAACAACAGCAGCCCGATTCACGGAAAAGTTTAAGTCTAAGTTTAGTTCGAAGTTCGAACGAAGTTCGATTCAAACTTTTGTGAATAGGGCTGCTGGTAATAATAATTATTGTAGGCGGCGACTATCTACAGTCTATGTACCTATTCACGGAGGGTTTGAATCGAACTTCGTTCGAACTTCGAACTAAACTTAGACTTAAACTTTTCCGTGAATCGGGCTGCAGTTGAGTTTACAAAAATTCTTTACTGAAGATGGTCGCCTAGTCTGCCGGAAAAAATTTCGGATTAAAAAATATCGTTATACTTCAATCAATGTTAGAAATTTAACATTAGAATTTTTGATTAAATCAAATTAGTATAACTACTTTATCTTGTTTACACAACCCAGATGAATTTTTTAACATTGAAATTTTTAATCGATAAAATGTAACTAAATAAAATCTTAATCTGCTCTCGGTATCGTGTAAGGATGTCCATGTGCTGTTATTTTGATTCTGATTATATCTGGTTACAACAATTCTAACTCCAGTCAATATATCTCTAAATGTCGATATCACCTAATCCAATACATGAAGAATACAGGCAAATGAGTACTTAGTAACACTAAATTCCAAATATTCATGATACATCTTTATAGGTAGGTACCTACTCCTAAAAAGTACAAAATAGAATACAAAACAAAATATTATTACAATTCATAAGTGCAAAAACTCTAAAATTGATATATTTAAAAAAAAAATAAAGAAGATTGGTGCAAATAAAAATATATTCTAATATTCATCAGAAAGCGATTTAGTCTTTTAAAAAATTATGTAATATAAATAAATTATAAAACATAGTCTGTGAAGAATATTTATAATTATTATTTGTCGGACATTTCCTTGACATGTAGTTTGAGAAATACAAATCATCTAAATTATTATAAAAAAATGCCGGAAAAAATGTCAAATTTATAATGATGTATTAACGTAAGTATGTACTTAGTGGTAGCTTTTAATCTCCTTAAAGAAATGATATTATACATACTGCGCGTCATTGAAGGGATGAATGTCTTTGATTTTTCCATGGGTAGGTTCACGTACTAGAATCTTTCTAACCAATTTTGCAAATAATTTCTTTATTTTTTGCTAATAAAATTTGCCACAAGTATATGTAAATCATAAACATCTCGTACTTAGCTCGTTCTTTTCGAGGGAGCAAGTCGTCGAAAAACGAAAGAAGGTTGTAGTAAATGTATGCAGTAGTTTAAAATTTAGCGCTTTAAATTTGTGACATAATAATTAATTTCGGGTGAAACAATTTTGAAAGATTACACCACACACAACATTTGAAATTAAGATTATTGTATACATAATAACAGTGCTTAAATCCGGCTCCTGTAATGATGTATCTTTTTGGGGGCTTCTTGGTAACCGACAACACACTACCTGCGACTTCACTTTAGAAATTCTCTTGCTATCCATCCTTTGACATGGTCGCTGCATATTCTTCTTCTCTGTCTTCTTCACATTGAGATCACGTTAATTTTGCCTGCAAGAACCTGTTCTGGGGCCTTGTCTTTTGGGAATCTTCATGGGTAGCTACACTCGCTATCGTTTTCATTTCGGACTATCTAAGAAGCTGTTTTTCCATACTGTGTCAGCTCTTGCTTGGATCCCGTACGTCATTATTGTTGTAACTATTCAGTTTTTTTTTCAATTTGCACGTGCAGATTTCGTTTTAGTAATTTTAAATTAAAGAACTAGTGGAAAGCAGTGATTTTTTTTGCATCTTATAAATTTCTTGGCGTATACATTTGTAAATATTATATTATACGGTGGTAAATATTATAGTCGATAGAGCCGTATTGAGTAAATCCACTAACTTACCTTGTCAAGTAACGTACCACCACATAGCCTGATGCTCCGTAACAAGTCCCTACTGGGGATGCTATTGATCCTTAGGGATTAAGAAAACGGCAAAGTTGAATCGAAGTACCTACTCCTCATCTCTACATTTTGTCCTTTTTTATTTTTTGTATAGGTTTATGTATGTATGTATGTAGTATGTATGTATACACATTATGAACATTTGCCCCAAATATCATATTATCGTTAAACCATGGCATCATTTAAATTGTATAAAAAGTATACATTTTTCTGAATCTGTGCTCACTCAAAGTGAACATAAATAGGCCCTTTGACTTTTTCAAATATAACTGTTAACTTTACCTTTTGATATATTCATGATTTTACTCAGTAATATTCTCATTTTTTTTTCAATCATAATATATAGGTATTTACTCAATAATTTATTTATTTTAACAAAACACATTACAGAGGACAACTATACATTAAAAGTAGAAACAGAATTAATTTATGGCCTTAAACTAAGTTGACCTCCATCGAGATGTGTCATATGTTACATAATGTAAATATTTACTCATTATTTTTGGATACAAGCGCTTTTTCCTATCCAAAAAATTTACTTACTGGATCAAAAAAGTGTTTACCAGGAATTGCCGTCATTCTTTACAGTTTTTCTTTACATTAAATTTTCCTACAGATTTTTAATCTACCACATGGAAAGTATTAAGTAACAATCTTTATGGTAATTTTCCAACTAAGGCGAGCCGCCCCATCCTAGAGGAAGATCATCAATCCATCCTTATATTAAAAACGTTAAAAGAATTTCCATGACTCCTTTTTTTTCTTTCATATTTTTGTTTTACAAATTGGGATACGATTTTTTTGTTGTTGTCATTTTATTATCTATGTTTGTATTTTGAATATTTTCCTTTAGAAATTGAGCTAGCTTGCTGAATATTTTGTTTTTACATGTTATTTATAATAACTTGATGAATTGTGATAAATTTTTCCAACTCTTTGTCTAATGGAATGCAAAAAGAGGTTTTTTCAGGCCTAAATAATCCCAGCGTATATACACACTTTCCATGCCAAAAAAAAAACAATTATTTGTAGGTTTATCAAGGTTCATCGTTAACGCTTTAAGATGATGTCTTTGAGGAATGAGACAAAACCACAAGACGATAATAGAAACTAATATGAGCTTCAATCCCAACTTTAGTATCTACTTTAAAAAACAAATTTTTAAATAAATATGTATTTGAGAAATATAAATTTATTGATGTTTACTAGAATCCCCGCAATAAAATAAAATGCCGCCTATAATGTGTGTTAGAATAGAAGTAAGACGTGTTGTTGAAAAGTGAGTAGGTCCATCAGGCAGATAAAGGTGGGCTCAGTGTATAATAAGATACTGAAAAAGTTAACGTGTAGAGCTTCTCAATTCACTTGGCAAATCCCGGCCACATAAAATAAATCTGGTCATAAATAAAATCTCTAACAAGACGATACTCGGGTTCCAAAAGCAATAATTCTTATGAGAGCCTCACCGTCCTAACTAATACCATAAGAATAAAATGACAATCTAAAATGGAAATGCTCGAGAAATTCAACTTGTTGGGACAAAATAAATTCTCAAAAGACAATCTTTATACTTACATAAATAAAAATGAAAATGGGATTTTTAACAGTTTCGAAGGACATATTAATTTTTAAACAATCATCATACCTTGTAATTATTTCATTTACCTAATAAGGTTTTAAAATTTACACAACAATATCGGTTTTCAAATATGTAATAATTATTTTCGTGATATAATATTTCTTTTTTCTCACAAAACAAAATCATTTGATATCACATTATTCATTTGGCCCTTTTTTGGCGGAATAAAAATATATTCCAGAACCAACATGTTCCGTTTATCGTGTGATTCTTATCTCCTATGCAGCAGCCAACGTAAATCATGCGTTAGGAGTTTCGGTGGAAAGAAAGCCCAGTTGGTGTATACGGTCCTTATGAAGAGAGGCTCCAGTGGTAGTGGGGAGATTCTATGGCAACTACTGTATGAATAAAGAGCTTATTTTTCTTTATCACGTTTCATAATAAACGCGGGATAGAGTAGTTCCGCTTTGATACATTGTCCTCGGGGCTGCATTGATATCGCGTATCTCAAGTTAACAAGCGCCTCGTTATACCGGACTTTTATGATTCAGTTATCCTCATGTCAACTTAACGATTGTTAAAATGTTCATTATATTATATGATTTAGTATACCTATCTTGCTTGGATTTTTGTTAATGCATACTAAACTAACTTGAAACATCTATGTGGTTTCAATTATAATTTTTTGTTTATGTTTTTTTTAAGAAATTTCGTTATGGAGGGGTCGTAGTTACGCGGGAAAGTCGCTGGCACCACGCGATTAAGTGGTGCAGTATAAAACAAGAACCCAAACAACATACAAGAAAATGTAATCTATATTTAATAAGGTTATAAACAAAAAGGTATTTATTAACTAAATAAGTGCAGTTTGGTTGTAAGATAGCCATCATTGATTATAAGAAGACCATTGTGGTTTGATGGATTGATTATTTTGAGAATTCTTACATAAACTACCTTAACAAACCTTCTGAGTGATATTCGTTAAACTACTAAGTTGCCCATACTTTGGCGGTTAATATTACGACAACAAAAAGAGATGGGCTTTAGATAATTTGCAAAATAATTTACGAAATTTAACTAGACATACAAAAATTCTACCTGTAGCAAAAAATATCATTTTCACTTTTTTTATTTTTTGTTTTCATTGATATTGTAATGTTTTATTTATTTCATCAGATTTGTAAGTAAACTTTTTGACTTTCGAATGAGATTAATTTGATAAAAATAGACTGATTATTTGAATAGAAAACAAACAAAAATATAAAATACATAGAAATCAAAGTGCCCTTAAAAAGAAGAAGTTTTCAATAAAAGAATTGCTTTTTTAACAAAACTTTTTTTTTTCGTTTGAACAAGTGTCAAGAAAATACATTGTATTATAAAGTGTATACCAACTTCTTTCAATACAGCATCGAACACTCAACCTTTAGTAGAAAATCTTTACAACTGATTCAACTAAAACTATAACAAGTGGGAAATTCATCTACATGGTAGGTGTGCTTTTAAAATAGGTCTATAGCTAGTAACTATGTACCTACCTACCTATATTTTACACGATTCCTTACAAGTGTTTTCCTTAAACGCCAATTATTATTATCGATATGAATATTATAATAACAAGATTGTGTGATATGCCCCCATAGGTAGGACAAGAGCGTATGAATATGACACCTACCCAAACGTACCCAAGTATTTAGAGAGCTGTTCTTCCCTCGTGCGCGCTAGTATTGGTGTTCTAGTTAGCGTTCTCTAACTTCTTCCTACCTACTCCATGCTTTGTATTGCTTTTATATTGGATATCATTTTATAATATGTACTAACGTTGACGTCTGTAAGTCAAAAACTGTTAGACAAAACCGGAGTTTTAACCACAAAATCGCAACCTTACTGGTTAAAGTTAAATCGATCCACCAACTTATTTTATTGTAGTTCCCAGCTGTGACACAAGCCATGAATAAGAGGACGCTAGGTATCTCAAAAAGAGATAGAAATACAAATACATGGATACGACAGAAAGCAGAAGTTCAAAAGTTTGTCAAACAAAAAATGGAGTTTTGTTGGTCATGTGACCAGAGTAACTGACACTAGATGGAACAAAAAAGTTTTTACGGAGAAGTATTGGTAGGCCTCAGACAAGGTGATCTGATGTTGCAAAAAGAGTTGCCGAGGGCGGATGATTGCAGTTGGTACAGCCGGTACAGGATATGCTAACAATTGACAATGGACTCGAGAGGGCTGACGAAAGACAGAAAGAAGATCTCAGCTGTCATTTCATATTTTTAGAGGTCTTTCAGGTAATTTTCCTTGTTCTAAGGTTTCGACGTAAAGCAGATTGTAGGATTCTTTAAAAGTCCTTTCTTTTGATATTTCCAACACCTTGCTTCATCCTAGATATTGCATAAACAATCGATTGAAGTTTTTTAAAACTTTTCATATTTCCATGTCTATGGACCTGAGATGAAATTCGTAAATACTTCAAGCTCTATTATTTGATATCAGCTGAACAGGATTTTAGTCGGTTTATCAAATGATTGTAAAAATGCAGTTTTATTAGTGAGCGCGTCTTGGATGAATCGTCTCAGCATCCCTATTGAAGTTCTCCCAGGAGGGAGTTTGATCTGGGGTGGCGACTGAAAGCAATATCACGCCAACCTCTTGATGTCACTTCCGCCTGTTTTCTCCTGCAGGGATGGACTTGTTTGTCGTGAGGGTCCATGTAATAATACACATCACTATATTAAATTTATAACTACCGCCCAGCCACATCTCATCATAAACTATCCTATGTTTACTGACTTTCTCACAAATCATTTCACGGCATTGTGTTCCCATCACAATAAAACTTCAACGTTTCCAATTTGATACCATAATATAATATTACTTTTATTCATCCAAAGGTTTTCAATTATTATACTATAAAATAATATATAGAAATACTCGTGGTAATTTAATAAAAATACGTATCAAAGAAAGTGCCTAAGGCCCGACGCATCAATATGTAGATAAATGTTCTTGGTAGCCATCTATAAGATAAAGTTATGTAGTGGATAAAGTGATGGAAAGGCATCAATTGAAAACTATCCAATTGATGAATATCTATAAGATAACAGTGTTGCTATGCTGAAATCTATGGATTTCTATGGAAATTTCCATGGATTCAATTGATATTTCTATAGATTTGCATTTTCGCGCCTAATTTGATGTCAGATGAAGTCTTGTTTTGACGTAATTAATCAAATATTTAAGTTATGTTGTAATGTTGTTGTTTTCGCATATTATAATTTTGTTATATTATTTCTAAACTTTAAATTTAACAATGATTTAACAGAAAGTTAGAGAATATAACAACATTTAGATCACAATTTAGATTTTTTATACCAGATCGTTTGTTTGAAAACCGGCAAATTGGTATCTTTTGTCGATACGTACATACATACATACTCCCGTTAAGGTACCCCACTCTACGCAAGCAAGTCCGGAGGAGACCAATCCGCAGCGAACCCGACCCGCACGAACCGACCCCCCAGCTCGATCAAACCGAAAAGCCGGCCCCACACAAATCAAGCCCGCCGCGGATCCCCCCCAAACCAACCCACAATGCGGGAGGCCTAAGCCCCACTCAGGAGCATAGGGAGGCATCAAGAGCTCTCCATTGTGCTCGAGGCTCTTGTGCCTTTTCTGACCAGTTGAGGTTTAAGGACGTGGGGTGGTCAACCTCACGGTCCCGATCTGATTTTTCGATTTCCTGCCTCTTACAGGATGCTCGAAAAACCAGCAAAAAGAGCAGAGGTGCTATTCTTAGCCGGCAACCCTTTTTAACATCAACAAATCTTTTGTCGATAAAAATTGAAAAAAAATGTGATCTGTTCGAAGCTTAAAAATGATAATTCTTTTTAATATGTACATTTTCTCGATGTGTTTAACGAAGATTTTGTAATTATCATTTTGGTTTATGAAAAAACAAGTCGAAAGTTGTTCACATTCATGGCGTTACGGGTGTTTGTAAACGTCAGTGAACGCTATTTTGACAGCCATCCTAGAGATAAATCGTTATTAAACACTAGGAACCTCCTTTTAAAAATGGCGTCCTTTATCTTAAAGATAGGCGATATCTACACATTAATGCGTCAAATATCTCAAAGAAAGGCTTTTCTGTAAGATAAATTTATCTATCCACTGATTGGTGCATTGGACCTAAGGGTACACATTTAGTTGTTTTAGTATCATTCCATCCATTTTTTTAAGTTTACCATTATTTAGCCAATTTACCTTCATCGAAAATCAATAAATCATCTTAGAGTTCAATACAAACAAATCAAACCCTTTGTAAAATGATTGCTATATAGGTAGCCTAGCGGTTCATTCACCGACTTTGAAGTGTAGGTCGTAGGTTTGATCCCCGGTGTTGACAGTCGCAAATAATGTTGTCTATGGTTTCAATGCATTTAAATGGGCATGCCGGTAAGCGGGTTCCTGCTTTTTCTGTGCGTATCCCCATTCAAATGCATAGTAACATTCTTTGCGCGCGGTCGGCGCGGGTCGAAATCGGCATTCTACGTGTTTTCAGTGTTTTCACCCATATTTTAGATGAAAATAACAGGAGAAAAATCTGGAGAAAACTGGTTGAAAACATTAAAACCGCGCGCAAAACCGTAATTTTGGTAACATCAAAATTATATACGAAAAACCCTAATGATTTTCGTTTAGATTAAATTAAACAAAATTGTTATATCAAAATGAATGTAACATAAATGTTAATCATAAAAATGATTATGCACCTTATAATTATCATGATGTGTCTTTTAATTTCCCCGCACCGAACCTAAACAAGTGTATCTAATGCAGGGCTGGCAGCGCTATCGGGCGGTGTGAAGCCAACATTAAATTTATGAAATTGTACGTCACCATATTATAAGGGAAGCATTAACTCTAACAAAAGCCGACCATTATATCCATTTGAAAGGGTGGCTCGACCTACCCTTCCCATGGTAGGTGCACCCCATAGCAATAAACATACATTACAGGGATGTTTTTTACTTGGTTATTTCTGCACTATATTTAGGTGGGAAACGTATTGAGTCTTTTTAACACAAACTGTGAATCTCAAACTGTTGTATTATTATTTCAGCAGGCCTAAAAAATAATTTTAAAAGTTCTTTGATCTCACATAATCTTTATAATAATTGTTATACGGGCCTATTAAACCCTTTCCATTTGTAGCGAAATGATTTGGGTCCATAGAATCATAATAAAGATTTGAAGATAATTTTATGAAAATAACTAGGTACTTACTCTAAATTTAAACTATTCTGTCGAATAATTTTATGCGTACCTATATAGGTACCTACTTTGAATGAATCAGAAAGTAGCTATCCCGGCCCTTTCAAATGTAATTTTTAAAAGTTAGATATTATAAAAGAGATTCCAAAAGTCAATCGAGTACGATGAAACACATTCAGTATTTTAAAAACGTAAATGTGCTAAGTATTGTAGATTTTTTTCATAAAGCCTGATTTTATTCGTTTATATACGTTCTTGTATGATGTGGACTGACAGCTTTTCGCCATATTACTGGTTAAGAACCGACTAACAACCATCATCTGTTGACAGAAGTTTAAACAATTTTAATTCTATTTTAGCTTAGTTTATGTTTGGAGTGAGTAAATCAACATCGAAGTTAAGTAATAAAATAAAAAACACATTATCAAAAAAGCGATTTTATTGATGAATGTTTGAGAAGCTAGATTGAGTAAATCAAAAAATACGTAGGTACTTCTTGCTTCGTATTTTAGGGACGCCACGTGCCATCGATATATTAGTATGTATAGCAGAAAATAAAATAATAATTATAAGGTACATATGTGCGTAATTTCTATCATAGAATATTATTACAATAGCCATGCGGGAGATACCTGTTATTGGAACACTGGAGATGTTTTTGTGTCATGATTTTTTTCGACTGTTTTATTCAATGTTTTCTTGGTGTTTCTGATAAGTAAATTTATTGGTGTCTGTCGACCATTACCACTTCTACTTTGCTGTGCGAGTTATAATGCTACCACTTTTGTTTTGTTACTTATTTCTTAGGATTATATCAAGCATGGAGAAAAAGTAACGTTTAGAAAATATATGAAATTTCCAGAATTTCCGGTAACTTAGCAAACTTAAACCTATCAATTTTGTTTCAAAAATCAAGTTTCACATAATGGTCAAAAATCAGACAAAGAATCTTAATCGGGTTAAAAGAAATACTTATATTTATTAGAAAAGTTCATAAAACTAATTATATAAAAATCTTTCAGCGCCGTATTATTGTGTGGGTTGAAAATGATTTCAAGCAAAGGTACATACTGCAGTTTGTGTTGTGTGTATTGATATACCTAGATCATGCGAGATTGAACGTGATAAGTAATTCGATATTCCATGGACATTTCCCTGGTAAAGGTGGGCCGTTCTAGCGTGTGACCAGATCAAGATAAATATTGATGGTATTGCCATTACACACTGTATCTAACTCGACCATTATGTGTCGTAATCATTATTTAATTATACTTTTTTATTTACAGTCATAGGCAATAGTCCACTAACTACTATCGGAAATTTATTCACTAATATAGGTGCAATTGACAATAGTGCGGTGTGAATAATTTTTGGTATTAATGATTAATGTTCGTTGTTCGCAGGAATCCACAATACGAAGAATTTGATATCGATCAAAAGCCGGAATATGAGAAGACCTTCGGAGTGGGCTCTCCAGAGTCTCTACCATCGCCAGAACGTCCTCCGCTACGTCATATCGACAGATATGTCAAAGCTGAGTGTCCATGTCTCTCCAAAAGATTTACTATGGCCGTATTGGCTTGTGTTGGTTTCATCATATCGTTTGGCATGAGATGCAACATGGGAATGGCAAAACTAATGGCTTCCAATGAAGTAAGTTTTCACTTTTATTCACTGTTATTATCTTTCATGATCAAATTTAAAATACTTTTCCTTCTTCAACTCCCATGTCCGCTCCCTAGATGGAGCCTACGTGCTTGTGGAATCCATGTGTCCTCGTCACTTCACCCTGTCCCCCGCAGTCACCGCTATATCCAACAGCTTGAAGATCAGCTTCGTACAATCTTCGGACTGTTTGGAGGGGTCTACCGCTGCTTCTATTAGCTTTCGAATGGTAGTCAAGGCTAAAGCGCATAATGTCTTCTTAAGGCTTCCTCAGTAAGTGTTACAGCCATATTAGTCGACGGACTACAGTGTAAGGAAGGGTAATTTGTAAAAGAGATTTATCCTATGTCAGGACACTCAATGATAAAGTCATCCTGATGTATCATTAACAAGGATATAAAATGGGTTCCAAAAGACGAAAAGCCGAATTATTGCTTGATAATCTTACACAAACAGAATATTATTTTAATATTGTATTTTACACTTTGATTGCAGAGTAAATAGTAAAGGTGTGTGATACAGAAATGGGTATCGTATAGTGATTATATAAAGTTCGGATAAAAAAGAACTTAGAAAGTAGTTCTGTATGCTGAATGCTAAAGCACTGATAATTTTGATCCCGTGTGGAGATGTGTAGGAACAAAATTAAATATGCCAAGAAAATATTTCAGTGAAAAATAATTCTTCTTTGTGGTAATTGCAATATTTTATGTTCAACCAAAAAAGAAATCAAGCAATTCATGTTTTAATTTTTTAGAGGCATTTATGGTAGATACCTAACATAAAAAAGAACCCCCCGAGCCGTCTCCAAGATGATAATATATTGTCACCACGTAAACAACTTTTAACCCTTTTTAATCAATTTGTGAGCATTTTAGTCCACCTCCCGCTGGTAGTTTGGTGAATGGTCAGGTAGGAGTTTTGTCCACAAACCCTTTTTGCAAAATTGAGAGATATTTCTGTATCACAGATGTGATTTATGTATTAATGACCACCCACCCTAAATTGTTTATTTTCGTTGCTTTATGTACCGAAACACATAAATTGAAACGATAATTTATGTAGGGATTTTTTTCTATAAAGAAAATATTTTAAGTTCTGACAAACAATGTCTCTTTGATTTCGCATTGTTGTGTAGGTTGACGGCTGCCAAACGGATCATTTGAATTTAGTTGCAAAGAACCTAAGAACTGCCCAACGCAATACAGTAAAGGTTCCCTGCCTTTAGATTGTTTGCTAATAATTCAGTTTGATTAACTTAGTAAAATACGAATATCAATTATCTATTTCAAAACGTTCTTCTTCTTCCGCCCTCTCCAGTTCACTGCTGGACAAATGCATCTTCAAGCTTCCTCCATTCCTCCCTGCTCCTTGCAAATTACAGCCATGTTTTTCCACTAATGACAGGGATGTCATATCAGACCATCTTTTTGAGTCCTGCCGACAGTTTCCAGTCTTTTCCGGCCTCCCACTTCGGTTTCCACTTAGTCTACCTATCAATGTCTAATTTCTTCGATTCTTAATTATTTATATTTTCCGAAAGGTTATCAATATTTTTTCAATTTTTAATTTTATAGACCTCCACCCGGACCCAATTTTATTAATATTTGATATTATAAATAATTATTGAAACATTTTTTTGCAGAAAATTTACCTATGTTCACTCAAACTGAAGTCTAATACACTTTTCACAGAAAGCAAAGCTTGTGTTGTGAAAGCGGAAGACGGTCATCACCAAGGATCGAATACACGACCTTCGGTTCGAAAGGTGGTGCCTGAACCACCTGACGATCAACCACTTCTAAGTTTTTCTAAAAAGACGTGAAATTCATATCGATATGATTACATTTTCATTATGTAGTCAGACGATTTTTTTAACTTGTTTACAAAAAATCAATGCACAAGAATATACCTAGGTACTTCTCGTTAAAAAAATCCTCGGCATATACTACTGTAAAAATCCGTCTACCATCCATTAGGAATAATCGTTATTGACGCAGAACAATACCGTAAATTTGACTTCCTGTGTTTTTAGAAACATTATGGCTGTGGTGCGTGGCTTGGGGTGAACCCGTTGTGTTGCCTCCTAGCTAAACTTCTGCCTGCGTTTTGTCATTCTGATTGCATTCCTGTTCCGTCTAAGGGTAATGGTGACAAACAGGACTTTCTACTTGCAATTCAGGGATGGAAAATATAATAATAGACTACTTATTTATTCATTTAAAAATTAAATGTTGTGTTTCACTCAAAATTTTCATTCGATTTATTTCATACCTAATTCTTAATTTTGAACTGTCTCCTCGGTAGCCTAGTGATATTATAGCAGCTGGACCGAAATTTTTTGAGTGTTTTTTTTTTTTCACTTTAAATTTCTACCCAGGATTGGCCTGTCTCAGATTAGATGGGAGCGGTCGACTAAAAAAATGCCTTAGGCAATAAATCCCGCCGGTTGTACTGACGCCTCTGTATAGAAAATTGACGACGTACCTACTTATGTATTTGTTTATAAGAAAATCCTCCGATTCATCTTAAATAGCAATTAAAAAAAATCCCGCCGTCGCAGAATTTGAACCTGCATTACTATGATTTTAGGCTCAATCACAGCCAACTGTGTATTGTAGCCCCCTTCGATTCATATGTAGGTATAGTGAGTCTATTTTGGTTGTTCTAAACCTGGGTTCTATCGGAGAATCAGTCTCGTGCATGGTTTCGGAAGAAGTCAATACCCACACCTGACTCATTTGATTCTTGATGACATGCTCATTTTCAAAATAAGAAGGGTTCATTTTCCAAATCTTAGCGATTATCGGTCAAATCGTAAAGATAAATCGTTACGTGTGTATGCAGCTAATGAAACTGGTGGGGATCAGTACCTCCAAAAAGGTTAAGAACCATGCATTTGAGTCTATTGGAACCATTTAGAATTTCGAGAGAACTCATTCAATATCAAGCAAGCATTAATAAGTAAAAAAATCAAATTGTTTTATCACGGCTGGAATTTGTACATAAGACTTTCGATATTAAAAAGGATATAAATAATATTTGACTACTAGAGGTTATTGGAAAGTTTATTAAAAAAAAAAGAAAGAAAATGTTAAAAGTTAATGTTCAACTATAATATCAAAGTTAAAGATTTTTTTTGTACTTACTCACTACTAAATGCTGTTCAAGCCTTGTTGTGTATCCCTTCCTCACTTCAGGAAGTCCTTAAAAGAAGCATAGAGTGGGGAGGATTCCCTTCTCAAGCCTTAGATATTTTGGGGTTTGCTTTTAAATGCTGGCGCCATATGTATTCATCTCTACGAAGCGCACAAAACACATTATTATCAATAAAGATTATATGGATACCATCTATAAAAATACTTAATTAATAACGCTGCAATCGTTACTCTCGAGATAAATAAATCAACATAGGTACCTATGTTGGTAGGTATAAACATGCATACACCACTAAAATTGATTGATATTTTATGATTTTGAAATCAATCAATCGAATCTCCCTTAACACCTCACTTAGGGGCAAGGGAAGCAATAAGAGCTCTCAATTGCGCAATGTTTGTAACTTCCGTATCCAGCCCAACCGTATCCAGGGCCCCGTTCCACCATCATACCTCGCAACTTTTCAAATTTTAAGTTTTTAAATTTTCAAGTTTTTGTTCTAGAGGACAGTTTTGTTTCACCATAGACCGGGGGTTCTTAATCTTTTACAGCCCGCGGCGCACTTACAAGTTTAGTATTTTGTCACGGCGCCCTTACGTATAGGTAAGCTATTTAAAATAGCCTATTTGAAATAGCAAGTCAATAGTGACTATAATATAATCCTAGAGAAGCTAGTGCATGGAAATGATCATTATCATCTGCAAAGTAGGTACCTACTTCGAAAACCATTCTGTGAGCTTTAATTCCGTGAAAAGGGCTATCTGCAGGTTTTGTGAGACGACCAATTCATTAGAAGTCACATATTTATACAATAGCGAGAAGCAATCTTGACCGCTGCCTTCACTCAGTTTTCTTATCCACAAATGCAGTTTCTTCCTAAACGCTGCAAATGTCTCCAATAATTTCAGAATGTGCGTTAGAGTGGAACACTTTTGTATGAAAATTTTTTTTTTGTCAAATTTCGATTTGGAATAGTTGTATTATATTGCCTATTGGCATCAATAATCTACATAAAAAATATAAAAATTCTCATACAACGGTAAGAACCCCCGCTTTGACTTCGAATATTTACAAAAACGGCAATTTTGGGGCTGTTTTCGCGGTCTACGAAATATTAGCTGTTGCTTTCACTATTTCATCAATTTAATAGTCTTTGGCGCTGTGAGAGATGAGCAAAGTGCAAGAGAAAACGGGGGCGGCAAGGGCCGGTTTATAAATTTGAAATTTTAGTTTCATCAAGTGCAGTGGATAATTATTGTCTTAAAGTGAAAGGTCGCATGTCAATAATTATTTCCACGAGTGTGTAGGAATAGGTGATATATGTTTTTAAGTGTATTAACATGACTTCTACGAGACAAAATTTAAAATGTCCGATACTTGGTTTCATAGCACTTTTGTGAAGACTTAAAAGAATAAATCCTACCTACGTATTAAAATGGGATGTAATTCTATAAATGGGTTTGACAAATGTTATAATAAAAATAAAAATCTGTGTAGAAACTTAAGGAAGTAGAGTAAGAAGCAGTCAGAGTCCAAAGTAGAAAGCTTTTTGACATATCTGCATGTAAACGTAATGATTTTGTAAGATGTAGGTAGGTACTTATTTTAGAGATGAAAAATTGCCAAAAGAGGTACAAATATTTTTAAATGGCAACCAGCGGGTACGAGATAGTTTAACTGTGTTTCTGTTTAATGAATCAGGAGTGCTGGATCCATTTATGAGAGCAGTAGTAATTGCTTGTAAATGTTTTTGGTGTGCGTTGAGATCTGTTGATATTCGTGGAGGTAGATCTTCAATCTTATCAAAATGGACCAACAGCAGAGTTAAACAATCGCTTCAATGGCAACTCTTTGATGTGTATATGAAAAATTATCCATTTCAATGGTCGAGATAGTTTATTTTCCGAAATAACGAACCCAAGCTAAACAGAACTTGACTTCTTTATGATCGAAATATGTTCCTCTGGTACAACCACTCTAGGCTTTTGCGATCCTTCAAAAATAGTTTTGGCCGTCTTTTATTTTCTTACAACGAGGAATTTATATGTGTTAAAATCATCTGCGGTCGACGAACAAGAAGGCAGATCCACTTTTTAGCGAGTTTTTAGTAGAAGAAATTTCTTCAGTTCGTGTATTTGAATTATGAATGATTTCTTTGTTTAGAGCACGTAATCTTCTATTCTGCAACTTTTAACTTTAGATTAGACCAATTCTTCCTAAATCTATTATTCTTTCAGCCATTTAAAAATATTTGTACCTACCTCTTTTGTCAATTTTTCATTTCTAAAATAAGTACATCTTACAAATTCATTACATTTACATGCAGATATGTCAAAAACTTTTCTATTTTGGACTCTGAATGCTTCTAACTCTACTTCCTTAAGTTTCTACACAGATTTTTATTTTTATTATAACATTTGTCAAACCGATTCATAGAATTACATCACATTTTCATACGTAGGTAGGATTTATTCTATTAACTCTGCACAAAAGTTCTATGAAACCAATTATCGGCCATTTTAACTTTTGTCTCGTAAAAGTCATGTTAATACACTTTAAAACATACATCACCTTTCCTACACACTCGTGGAAATAATAATTGATATGCGACCTTTCACTTTAAGACAATAATCATCCACTGCACTTGATGAAACTAAAATTTCAAATGTATAAATCAGCCCTTGCCGCCCCCGTTTTGTCTTGCACTTTGCTCCTCTCTCACAGCGTCAAAGACTATTAAATTGATGAAATAGTGATAGCAACAGCTAGTCAACCATGTTTGAATTAGTTTTTGAATAAAATAAACATATTTAAGTAAATTTTCTAATATTTCGTAGACCGCGAAAACAGCCCCAAAATTGCCGTTTTTGTAAATATTCGAAGTCAAAGCGGGGGCTCTTACTCGTTTTTGAGAGTCTCCTCGGCCAACTGTCATTCGGCATCCTTAACACATATTCCAGCCATGTCCACCATCTCTCCATGATGGTGGAAGTGATGAACCTGCGCCGAGTGCGCCTGCGTATAGCGTCGTTCGTGATGCGGTGGTACCATCTTTCAGAGATTACCCAAGATTAAAAAGATTTTTCAAAAACGATGTATCTAGGTAGGTATATTTACATCTACTAAATTATATGAAGAAATCGCCTGAAACCATATAACTTACTCTTAGTAAACCATTTTATTTTTTGAAAAGCCTGGTCTCTGCGCGTACCTTAGTAGAAGACAATCTTATTAAATTCACTCTTGAAATCGGATACTAAGTACCTACTTAATTGATTTACTCAGAGCCGTTTTTCATCCTCACAGCACTGCTCCAACTGTATGGCCTCAGCTGTCGTTTACCCCAACGTATGAAACGTCATAAGAAGAGAAATTTTATTTTGAAATAATATAAACCATGGTTTTTTGTTCTCGTTAAAAGTATAGCCTAAAATAAAATAAATATTTTGTTCACAGACAATCCGATTCAACTGGACTGTGGGCGTGGAAAGTGCCGTAGATTCTTCATTTTTCTGGGGATATCTTGTCACCCAGATTCCTGGAGGTTTCTTAGCATCTTTGTATCCAGCCAATAGAATATTTGGTGCAGCCATCGCATGTTCGGCATTTCTCAACTTGCTAGTTCCTGGAGCCAAAATCTTACATCCTTTTGTGCTAATTATCATAAGGGTCTTACAAGGACTAGTGGAAGTAAGTGTATTTCATTTAAACTAGCTTATATTACATCTGTTAATAGCAATAAGATCATTTTTATATAACTAAGTAGGTACATTAGAACTTCATATAAACCACTGGTTTCAAATTAAGTCATTGCTTATATCTAACCTACAAAATTTACTAATACAATGTACTAACCTGCATGCTGTAAACATCTGAACTAAGTACAGTAAGTCTTGTAACGAGCAATATTGTGAAAATATTCTAAGTTATTATTATAAGTTCCTATTCTCTGTTTCCGTGACATTTACGCTGGCGTGAAGAAACAAAATTTTGTATGGAAAGTGTATAATAGTTCGGAAAGCTCCGCAGCCCATACGAAATTCCCATTTCTCACTTATGTTAGTGAGTCATATTGATGGGAATAGGGGTACCTACAGTTCTCTCAAGTCACTGGTCCAGTAAGCAATCATTTATTCGATATTCATTTATAAACAACACATTATTTCACGAATGATTGGTCAAATGGTGCATGTATGAAAGAATTTAAATATAAAAAGTGTGACAAAACTCAGAAAAATAATTATTGCATGTATTTGACGATCCTGTACTAGACTAGTCTGGAGTATTGTCACTTTTCACCGGGGAGATAATGTGAGCGTCTTATTTAGAATTCACGTGGGTGCTCGAACCTCTAATTTTCTTACGTTTTCTCATTTATTTTTCTTTTGGAACTTCTCAATAAATTCAATTGAATATTAAATTTATTTCCCTACAGTATCAAATAAAAAATATTCCAGCAACTACTCCCTGTTTTACGAACTCATTCAGTATCCGATTTTACTTATTCGCGTTGACTTATTTTTATTTTATGTAACTGTTTGAATCTGATACATCTAGAATCACTCTATAAAAATGAAGTAGGTGTCCGTTATAAAATAGCTCGGTAATTCAAAGATGAAACTCACTTTGTATCCGTCTTGTATGAATATAGAATTAAGTGAGGAGTAAATGTGTGTAGTCTTTCGATTAGGTTATGAAAATCTTCTTATTCCTTTGCAGTGGCTTTCAAAATATTGCCACTAATTGAAGTCACTATTCTTATAGATACTTTATTAAAATAGTTCATTTCCAATTCTCAAATCTATGCACAAACTCCTAATAAAAGAGTACTATTTTCCCAACAGGGCGTGACTTATCCAGCTTGTCACGGCATCTGGCGATTCTGGGCACCACCTCTGGAGAGATCGAGATTAGCTACCATCGCATTTTGTGGATCTTACGCTGGAGTCGTTTTGGGAATGCCTCTTTCAGGATTTCTAATTGACTGGATCAGCTGGCAAGCTCCATTCTACTTTTACGGAATAGCTGGTGCTGTATGGTTTGTTATTTTTTTTTCATTGAATTAAGTATCACAATTTTTACCAACTCTAACTTTTGTAAAATGCTTGCAGCATTTTAGGTATATAAATTATTAATAGGTATGCCTGGTGTAAACCACCAAATTAAAATTACGAATTTATTCTTCACCTGTTTATTTATCTTAAGAATCTCGCTTTTTCTTTCATTCCTTCTTTTTTTATTTGACCACTGAGTCCGATTCTGTCATTTGATGATGTTTCTGGTCCATCTTCATGATGTTGCTGGTCTATCTTCATGATGTTGCTGGTCTATCTTCTCGAAGATTTCTTTTGTTTTTTTTTACATCGACTATTTTCCAGTTCATGATTACGATTCTTCAGCAAATTAAAAGTTTTATTTTCCTACAGGTATTTATTTTGGTTGTGGCTGTCATTTGAAAAGCCATGTAAGCACCCGGCCATCTCTGCTCGCGAGCTGATGTACATCGAACAGTCATTAGGATCCTCCACAAACATCGCTATGCCAACCATAGCAACTACACCTTGGAGAGATTTCATGACGTCGCTTCCTGTGTACGCCATCATAGTTGCTAATTTTTGTAGGTCTTGGAACTTTTATTTCCTGGTTCTTTTTCAAGCCAAATATATGCAAAGCACATTTGGTTTAAAAATTGGAGAAGTAAGTTCACAAAAAAATCCGATGAAATAGGTTTGTTGATTCTTGCATTTATTAAACTTTCATAAATTTCACAGACGGGAGTCATCGCTGCACTGCCTCATCTCTTGATGACGATAATCGTACCGTTCGGGGGTCTGCTTGCTGACTACATAAGAAAAACCGGCATGCTATCAACAACGAATGTACGGAAGATATTTAACTGCGGTGGTTTTGGAATAGAAGCGATATTTTTCATAGTCGTCGCCTACTCTAGAACAGCCGTTAGTTTTTTGTAACAATTATTACCTATTTTGAAATAATTCTATCAAAGTTAAATGTTACATTTTCATTGAGCTTAATTCAATTCCAGGTGAAATCAACCACAGCGCTATCACTCGGTGTTGCAGCCAGTGGTTTCGCCATATCTGGGTACAATGTCAATCATTTAGATATAGCTCCACGTTATGCCAGCATCCTTATGGGAATGTCTAATGGGATTGGAACTATTGCTGGCCTCATATGTCCTATTGTAATTGATAACCTAACAGTCGAGCAGGTGAGTCCGTTGACCCTATTTTAGCTGACACTGATGTTGTTAAAGGTTTATTGAATTTACATTGCCTTGTTGTGGTAAAAGACATTGTTCATACTCATTCACCGAGGTTGTTGATCTAGCCTTGATATTTCCTGTCCTGATCTAATATCCCATGTAGCTCACTGTACCCTTTTATAGCCTATATAAAACCTTTCTAGGCTATTTTATTTGGGATATCACCAAACGGTAACCTGGAAATCCAGGTCCAATGTCGAGAAAATGGAGCTATGGGTTTGAGATTAAATAAATCTCCGTACCTACGCCTTAAGTGTTATCCTAATCCAAAAACAGATTAAATAAGAATACTTTATCCATGTATTTCATCAATGTTTGAATTACTTGCAAAAACGTTGTTAAGAATTTGAGCAATTTTCGGAATTTAAGCTACAAAGGAAAGGTATCCATAATATACTTTTCGATAATATTGTCGTCGTTCATAGACAGTTTTGAATTTAGAAAATCTATAATGTAGAACACTTTCTAGGAATATTACATTCATACCGCATTATGATCACGTAGGACGGAGCCACGCATCGCCGCCTCTGAGCATTGGGAAACTACGTCCCTCTCCTTCCCACCACTGCCTCTCGCAGTATCGTCCTCTCCGTCTCTCAACACTCTTTCTAACCAATGCTTATAAATAATAAGATTATGTAATCCAACCAGGGTTGTACTTTCATAAAAGTAATTGCCAAAAAAGTATTCCAGCTTACTTTTATTTAACGATCTTGCCTAAAAGCCGAATGTCAAACGATGTCAAACTCTGACCAATCCTTGGATCCTTATACCTACTTTTTATGTTTTATATAAAACAGTGATGTTTTTTAACTTCGGGTTTAATGTCATATTTTATACGTGCTTTTGTAAGTGATGCTCAAGGTAACTTGATAATCTCTATAATATATGACAACTAACTTCCTCTTCCATTTTTAATGCTAACATCGTTCTTAATAAGGATTTAGTTTTAAAAGTTAAAAATGAAACAAAACTATCAAATTAATGATTGGTGCGGCATTGTTTTCAGTCTACAATCCATAAACTTTAAAGTCTCTTACGTAATGTTGATCGATGTTGGTCCACTGCAGGCTTTTATCGTTGTATGAAGTGGACATTGATGGTGTACAAACGGGGAAGATGGGTGTAATCGCGATGGAATTCAGAACCGTACACAGATTTCAAACTTTTATTAATGCTCTGTTTCATAGTTTATCTGAATGGGGATAGTAAGGGTGAAAATACGTAGAACGCCGATTCCGACCTGCACCGACCGGCGCAAAGAATATTAGTACGCATTTGAATGGGGATACGCACTGCAAAACCAGGAATCCGCTTTCCGGCATGCCCATTTAAATGCATTTATTTATTTATTTATTTATTTATTTATTATAGATCAACGCGACATTGTCGCTTTTACAACAAAGATAAAAACATTTACTAATACAATACATACATAATATTATGCACTTACAAAAAAACTTACAATTACAAAAAAAAAACAATTAGAAAAAACACTAAGTATGGTACATTAGTATTCCCCACTATGTCTATGTACTGTAGTACCTATAGGTAGGTCACACCGCAGGGCACCGCCACGCAAGACATCCATTTCTAAGTCGCAACACACCACCACACACACACCAACAACCAAACTCACACAGTTCATGGTTCATACAGGGTGTCCCGTCTGCAGAGACATCTCAATCATACATTTTTTCTTAAAGGAATATAGAGATTCAGAAAATATGTCTGTGTTCGTCAGCTTGTTTGCATTTCTTAAAATTCGTTGTAAGGGAGAGTAATAGTGGTAGTTAGTGGTTGCATTGATTACACTGAACGTATCCACACTTCTGGTGCTCCGTCTCGGCACACGAAAACTTATCTTTTCTAAGAGGTCAGGAGCATCAATCAGTCCATGAAGAACCTTGTACAGAAACACCATGTCAGCGGTTCCTCTCCTTAATTCCAGGGAGTGCAGGTTATACTTTTTACGGAGCATTTCGTAATTAATGTCAACCAAGGGTATACCGAGTTTATAATTTAGGAATCTCAGAAATTTATTCTGGACCCTCTCCAACCGAGCTATGTGTACCTGATAAAAGGGCGACCAGAGCACAGAATTATATTCTAATAAAGGTCTAACAAGACCAATAAACAAGGTGATAAAAGTTTCTATACGCCGGAAATCGCTACACATTCGCAATACGAAGCCAAGCGTGCTGAGAGACTTGCTGACTATTTCATTTATGTGTGGGACAAATGTCAGGCTCGAATCAAACACCACTCCCAGATCTCTCACACAATCAACCACCTGCAGCTCAGACCCGTTAATTTTATACACATGAGCAATTGGAGATCGTCCTCTGAAGAATCTCGCAACGTGACATTTTTTGATGTTCAGTGTTAGGCCATTATTGTTACACCACTCATATAAGACATTCAAATTTTCCTGCAATGTTTGACAGTCCTGTATACTTGTTATAGCTTTATATACTTTAAGATCATCTGCATACAGTACAAAATCCACCCCACGAAAACCGTCAAGTAGATCGTTGACAAACAAATTGAAAAGAATTGGTCCCAGATGCGAGCCTTGCGGCACGCCGCTAGCAGCAGGGAACTTGCGGGAAGGAATGCCAGAGGTTTTTACCATGAGCTCTCTTCCGCGTAAATAACTTGAAAGCCAAGAGAGCATAGTCCCGGTCACCCCAAGTGACTCTAGCTTTCGCAGTAGTATATTGTGTGGAACTCGGTCAAAAGCCTTCGAGAAGTCGGCATACATACAATCAGTCTGTTTCCCGGCAACCATAGCTGTCGTTATATTTGAGTGGTAAGTGAGCAAGTTAGTGAGGGTAGAGCGGCTCTGCACAAATCCGTGCTGATATCGAGATATTGCACCAGAAAGTGAGGATCGAATTTTTGTTAGTAGTATTGATTCGAAAAGTTTTGGAATACATGATTGGATACACACTGGTCTGTAATTTGTAACATCCGAACGGTCTCCACTTTTAAATATTGGGATGATGTAGGCCTCTTTCCAAGTTGATGGGAACGTGCCGGCATTAATTGATAAATTAAACATCTTCTGCAGGATGGTGGTGAGGGTCGATGAGCATTTTCTCAGGAATAATGGAGGTAGGCCATCGGGGCCCGCAGACTTGCCGACATCCAGAGAGTCAATACCTCTCCCCACATCCTCTACTGTGAAATATATGTTTGAAACGTCAATAACATCTGCAACTATAACGTTTGAAATGTCGCCAGCAACGATCTGGTCGTCGTAGATGCTCTCATAAAAATCAGCGAAAATCTCAGCAATATCCGCAAGTGAATCGACACACCTACGACCGTAGTGCATGATTCTTGGGTAGTCATTAGAATCACTCTTCAATGATTTAGAAAGCTTATAAAGATTTGTCGAGCCAGAAGGTAGATCGCTCTCGATACTATCGAGAAACTGTTTGCGATTCTGTTCTGTCATTTTCTGACACTTTTTACGAGCATCCCTGAAAGCAGTATAGTCTTCTGTATATCCGGTATTTTTAAACTGCATATGCAACCGTTTTTTTTCGTTAATGAGATCTATTAGGTCTCTAGTGAACCATTTAGGATAAGAGGGGGTTATCGCAACCTGCTTCAACGGCACAACTGCATCAAGGATGCGGTGTATGTTGAAACCATAGACAACATTCTTCACGATTGTTCATTTCTTTTTTTTCGGCCGAACTGTGAATTTTTTATGTATATACCTTCAGCTTCTTTATAATGAATAATGGATCTGATTTAATGAAAAACTCGAATATTTTAAGGTTTGAATAATATTATAATATGAATTAGTACACCCTTGAATGGGATGGCGGAGTTAGCTACATCCCTATCCCCAAGTAGGTTGTACAGAGCTGAGGGTGGGCGCTCGGTTAGATTGATGGCTGGAAATGAAACAGTCATTCATAATATCATATCGTTACACTTCTTCATGCTTCCATGACCAGATTTGTTATTGTGTCAAACAAATCATAGAACGAGCACAAAATAAAGGCCCTGCAACGCGGACATATCTCGCGCGCATCAAACTCAGACGCCAACTTTTCATTGTGACCCGTCGAAGCGGAATGAATCGGGATCCTTTATTACATACAAATCCAAATGATTACAAAATAATACGTTTAAATCGTAGCATAATCCTTCATATGATTCGAATACATCAGGAGTGTATGCCTAATATCTATATTATAACACTTCATCGTATTTTCCGCTTACGGTATGATAATATAGGTACGTTGAAATCAAAATATTGTAGGTACCTATTTGTTTGAAAAAGAGGATAGAATGGTCAAAGAGTACCTTAATAGCGATATATTCTTCCATAAATGGAACCATGCTATAGGTATCCTACAACGGTTAAAGACTTATTTTTTAAAAGATTCTTCCGCAAAGAAAACCAGAAGCCAGAATTCGAGCCTCTACCTAAATCAGACACAAGGATAGAGTAGATCTGTTGGTCTTGTCCATTATCTTCATAACAGAATGTCTCATAAAGGCAGCCATAAAATTCTCATAGAATGTTGAAAATCGTACTTCTTAATTATTATAATTATATTTACAATTCTATTATCATCCAGCTTGGTATGCGTGATACTAAATTTTGCCAATAGATAAGTAATCGAAAATACGGCATGCAACGTTTCTCAAGCTTGGTCCTGGGGGTCATTCACTAAACGGTCTTAATACGATCTAATGTAAATCTCACCCCATTCCGACATTAAAATTTGATAAAATATCATTTAGAGAATTATTTCAACTCAATGTCAATCGGTTGCGAATTTTCGGACAGTTCTGCTTTAAAAAATACTAAATTATTTTTAATGTAAGGATGAATGTAGGTAGTGAGTGAGGACCGAGCAAGTGATAAACATTTATAATAAGACTAGCTTTCCCGGCAGACGTTTACCTGTAGTCCTAACTATGAATATTTATATTTATTTCGAATTTTTAATTTATACAAAAATTCGTTTAAATATTTGAATGTTAAAAAATTATGTCTGAAAGCTTGACTGAAATTATATAAAAAACAATATACCAATGTTTTGAAACTCAATGGTTGTTGAGTAAGTAAATAAGAATTGTGTTGTTATGGAATTTTTCACACTACTTGTTGTCTGTAAATCCATTCCTTACTAACTTTAATACTATATTTTATAGAATATTGTAGAAAAAAAGTTATGTGAAAATTTGTTCTTAGAGCCCTTGAAAATTTGTGGAAAAATTTAGCTCGGAAGAAAAATTTAAGAAACGATTTTTTAAAACAAAAGCTATCGGGTGCTAATTTACAAAGATATTATTTGTCAATTTTATTTCGCAGTGTGCATACCTACTGCATACTGGGCAAAATATTCGCACGGAAATAATCCGCACCGCATCGCGTTCAATTTGTTAAAATTCACAGAATGTTTTTCCGCACGATTTTTACTGCAAGTGTGAATACTCCCATAAGATTCAATGTGTTACAGAATTGCGGAAAAAAATCCGTGCGGTGAAATTTCGTAGTCCGGACGGGGCCTTAGCCAACAGATAAATAAAAATATGTCATTCCAAATGCTGCTAGGTTTTGAATAAGATCACAAATAGATCGTACTAGACCGTTTCGTGAATACCTCTCCTGTGCCAATTTGTCACAATGTCTATATGTTGTAGATTAAACATTGATTCATCTTACTTAAAATCCGTGTCTTTATTTTTTCAGACACCAGAAGCTTGGAAAACTGTTTTTATAATGGCAGCATCAGTTCATTTTGTTGGTATTACATTCTACGCATTCTTCGCATCTGGAGAATTGCAGCCGTGGGCCGAGCCATCTTTGGAAGAACAAGCATCGTGGGAGACGGGTCCAAAGCCGGTTATCAAGGACCAAGGAATGATGCAAGAAACCAATATAGTAAGATTTTGTATTACCTACACATTTAGGCCCAAAATTACAATACAGGCTTAAGGTCCACCTTAACGGTGTGGAGCACATTAAGCTTCGCTTAACATAATTATGCAAATTACAATGTCTCCTTAGCACGAATTTGGGGCTTATCCTACTCGTTAAGTTAAGGGATACCCTAGGGTGTCCTCAACAGCGTAAAGCTCGCTTAACTCAGTTATTTTTTTCTCGCTAGGAGGCGCCACAAGTCACTATACGGACAAACTGACATTTAAAATGTCATTATATAGCGGCGCAATAATTACGCTTTTTGAAGATGAAATGTCTAATTAATTATGATTCATTACGCTTATTTGTTCGCTGTTGCTTAGGTTGTTTCACTAGCGATTCTATTTGGATTTATTCGTGACCCTTTCTTTGATTATTTGACCACCACATTGACTTATATACACTGTTCGCTCTGTTTGATAATAATTACAAGATCGTTTTGCTTTAACCTAGTTGAATGTATGATATATGGTTATGTTTATTATTGAACACATCTTTCACTTTCCGTAGCTGTATCTTATTCTTAATTAAGTTAAATAATCGAAGCAAGGGTCGTAACACATAAATACCAAGTCAGAATCCAAGAGCGAGCATCCATAAAACCAAAACAACAAAAATGGCGCGCGTCCCGGTGAACATGACAGATGTGGAGCGTAATCTTATCTTATATCTTATAACATAATAATTCATAAAAATTGGTTTAAATTGGTCAATTCTTTCGATGTATCTATACAATAGGCAAACATACATCACATGTTATGTACTTCCTACTACACCGCCATCTATTGAATTTTTTAAAAAGTAAAGCAATTATAGAGGAATTGTTTTGATTTCAAGCTTATGTCCCATCGAACGTCATCCTTCACCCGAATCAACGATAACTATAACATAAGACTGTGAAAGGTTTGTCTGATTGCGCAGTGCTACAGAAAAATCTGGATAGACTTGGTGATTGGTGCAGACAAAACAAACTTATTCTTAATATCGCAAAATGCCAGATCATCAGATTTCACAAAACTCGGTCCAAGATTGTCTATAATTATTCGATCGACAACACAGTACTCGATTGCGTTACAAGCTTGAGAGACTTAGGCATCACCTTCTCTGAGGATCTGACCTATAAATTGCACATATAGGAAATTGTCGGTAAATCTTTGAGGACTCTGGGCTTCGTCTTCAGACTGGCGACGGACTTTCAGTCCATCGATTCCTACAGGCTTCTCTTTGTATCTCTCGTAAGACCAATATTGGAATATAACACCTCAATATGGTCACCGCATTACAATGTCTATATCAATGCATTGGAGAGAGTGCAGAGGAGGTTCTTGAGGATTATAAATTACAAAATGGGAATACCGGTCGAGAGGATTGATTACGCCTTTCTGATGGGCGAGCTCGGACTCCTAAGCTTGGCGGATCGTAGAAGGATGTTTGATTTGTGTTTCCTTCATAAACTAATAAACGGCGCAATCGATTCCACCGAATTGGTGGAACTGGTCTGCTTCAAAATTCCGGCCAGGAACACCAGACAGTGTGTTGTTTTCCGCGAATCAAACACTAGTAACAATTACACATACCACTCTCCGATCAATAGAATCCACAGACTAGGAAACCTGATGGGTGACCAGGCTGATGTTTTTGCCGACAGTTTCCTCAAGTATAAACATAAAATTATCAACTATTTATCTTCATGAACTGATTTCGGGCGGTTGGTTGGTTGTCGGATCTTTTGCGTTGAATACTTTTTAAGTACCGCTATGTGTAGAGTTATATTTAGGATTAATTATCCTTCTGTACGTTTTTCTAAAGGACTGCATTTTGATTTCAGTCCTGGTCCCCTTTAATGTTGTTTCAGACATAGCTTGCCGACTGTTTTGAACCTTAACTGAATGTATCTTGACTCTGTGGTTTTTGTGTGTTGACATCGTTTTTTGTTTTTTTTTTTTATCTTTGTTTTTGACGTCCCTATTGTCCTTCTGCCATTGACTGGCTCAGTGATGTTGTTTCGATTCGATATCTCTTCTATAAATGTAAGTTATTTGTGAATGTTGTATTGTTTTATATCTTGACTGTTTTCAAAATTTTAACCCATTATTTTTCCAAAATTTCTATTATACAACTAAAACATTGTTGTCTTCGATTTTCTACTGTATTTGTCTTGACTATTTTTGAAACTACAAATTCATTTAATTCTCTAAGATTTATATATATTTTTAAAAAACCGTTATTGGTGTAATATTATGTTTTTTTTTTCTTTTCTGATTTTGTACGACATTATGTAATGTATAACATGTAAAAGGCCTAGGCCGTGTATATCATAAATAAATAAATAATTCAATAAATTATTAGCTAAAATTAATTAAGTTTTTACATCGTAAATTGCATTTTATCTACAAAATAATTTTGACATGTTTTTTTATTTGCTTTTTACCGTATGTCATAGCATCACGCCTAAACGGCTGAACCGATTTCACTAATTCTTTTTTTTGTCGTGTTGGCTTTTATCAGTAGAAGGTTCTTATGAGAAGGTTCCTATGAAAGAAAAAATTAAGAAAGTTGCGTGGTAAATTGGGAAATTAAATAAAACTCGCTTTAGCCCCTCCTTCTCTATCTACATAATAATTCAGAAATGTTTTTTTATTTGCTTTTTACCGTATGTCATAGCATCACGCTCAAAATACAAATGCTACGTCAGATATGAATCTACCCAGAGCCGTGCAAAATGCCGGAGAAGGTTCTTTAATACAATTTGCTGCATTAAGGATCTTCATACAAAATTTTAATAAACATTAAAAGTGTCATTCTTCTCTCTTTTTATGAATTGTGAAAGTTTCATTCTTCTTTTTCTGTGCTTATGTCAGTTATAGAGGTCTGCAAAGCAATGGGAAGCTAGACTAGAACCTGTTTAATTACCTACCGATCAAGCCTGGCATTCGGAATCAAAAACGTAAAGCAAGACGGGTATAAGCTAGTGCATAGATAAAATCACGATAAAAGACAAGTAGGACTACCAACTTAACCAGATATACGGCTTAGCCAAGCCGCAGTCGAATTTTGATTGATATTCTCGTATGAGCTGTAAGCTCCACTTAACTTGTAAGTTTCCTCAATACAGATCCAGGATAAGCTACAAATTGTAATTTTGGCCCTTAGTATAACGACGATGATCATAGGGTACAGTAAAATATACTTATATTTGTTTTTTTTTTCAGGATGAAAGCCCAACACAATTGAACCAGCAACCACCTCCAAGTTACGGCGCTGTGCAGCAACATGTTGCCGGAAACCCTTTCGCAAGCGGAGCATACGTCGAAGGAGAACCCATACAACCACCCGCCCAAGATCCTTACATGCACGGAACAGTTGATGACAGATCTTATTAGATTCTACTGTGTGTTATTTTTCGATTTATGTAATTCACATATATTGAGACAGAACATGATACCTACAATATTTTTTTTAAATGCTAAATTATTTTGGTTAATTGTACAAAATTGCACATTTTAATTTTTTTTAATGCACGCAATTTACTAAAAATGCACAATTTACTGTTTGCACTGTTAGGGTCTGTACAAATCTGAACACGCGCGTTAACGTAGCCAATGTAATGTTGCATGCAACGTATCAAACTTCCATAGTACGTTGTGGTTCACGGTGGTTCGTCATGAACCGCGTATAATGGAATTTTGATACGTTGTATGCAACGTTGGATTGGTCACGGTACCGGTCGTCTTCAGGGAGCCAAGTCGAAATAAATAACGTTAAACGTGAAAACTGTTAACGTTCCAAACGTTAACGCTAACCAAATTGAAAATGGTTTCCAAACCAAAAAAAATGTGTTTCGTTTTCGATATAACAGCAGCGTCGTAATGTTTACATAGATCCACGAGGTAACGTTTAACGTTAATTTTGAATAACTGTCAGAATTATTTTTTCGACTCGGAATTTAGAACAACATTGTTTAACGCAAGTTGATCAACAGTTTTTACGTTATCTCTATGGAAATAACAACAAATTGTTAACGTTGGAGGCTGTCGTTAATATTTCGACTTGGCCTCCAGATGTGCACAGGCCATTACGCACTCGTGTAGTAAATTTTCTTTCAAAAACTAGATAATGACTGGTATTCTCAAATTCACGTTCCAACTCAACGCAAGAAGCACTTGCTTAGAACTTAATCGGTTGCCAGCAGTTACGCATCTAATGTATTGGATAAAACATTTTCAGAATAACGAAATGTCAAAAGTCTCAATAAAAATTGGATACGACGCAACTCAATCGTCTGTTTTTCATTTCAGAATAGCCGTCATTATTTGTTCAATATGCACCTTGAATATTTTTTACCTAAAGAATGCACTTTAATTCACTTTTTTATATGAATCTGTTTTAAAAATGAATTGTTTCAGTATTCGTGAATTACTTTGTCTTGTTATGGAACTTTAATATTAGTTAGAGGACTATTGAATTGTTATACACTCTCTACAATAAAAATATATATCTCTTGAACTTGTATCTCTTTTATGTGTAAATTTAAAAAAAATAAAATAAAAAGCTATTGAATGTTATCAACAATAATATCAAAATATTATTATATTAGTTTATTTCCAAAGGAAATTGTATGTATACATAGTCATTTTGTTTTCTAATTATCATTAAGTAAACATAGTTCTTATATGTTTGTTGAAAATTATTATTCTATAAAAAAATATTTATGCAACATTAATAAATATTATATAATATTATATACTGTACATTACTGTTGACGTCTTTAAACAAATAAATAAACATTGATAATATAATCAAAGTATTATTAGTAATAAATAAAAAAGTATTTCTGTGTTAAATAAAAAATGTAAAATTAACAAAATGTTGAAAAGTATTATATTATAGTAAGAAATATCATGTAGTGCTTAGATCGTTGTATTGACACAATACGTTCAATTAATAATTTTATATAAAAAAACTATCTATATTTTTTAAATAGTTATGAATGACCCAGCACCCGTTTTACAAAACGGTTAACAAAAACAATCCATTGAAATAAAATTCCCACTTGAAACAATAAAATTTATAGAATAATTGTTAAATTGTTTATCCTCACTCGATGTTGCATGCAAATTGAATATAAAAATAGTTGGAATAGAATATTTCGCAAGTGATAAACGGCGAATTCCAAATAAGATCACTATCTTTATCACCCTAAATTAAAATTACTTTTGATAATTATTGTTCCTAGAATTAAGATTGATAATTAAATATTAATGTATAATGATTGTAATTATTCACAACTTCTCACAAAGTGCACGCATTTTTAATAGCACATTGCACGATTTCCAAGAATATTGTAAAGCACAATTTTTAAACTAGATAGGTATATGTAGACATCTTTTTACTATAACTATTTGAAAATTACAATAATTATATTTCAAGATATATTTTTTTTAAATTTGAACTGATAATAAGTTTAATATTTTTCATGATTTTTTTCTCTACCATCATAGTTTAAAAATTGTCTTTACAGGGACATACGACACAAAAAATGAAATTTAAGCACTGCATTTTCGTCTTGCACAAAAATGTTATTTTATTTTTAAATTCACTTCAATCCAATCTTTCAACTCACTTGCACTAATTACTTATTATTTAATTTGATGAAATGTTGCACTGAGCTAATAAACTTAATTGCACATTATAATATATTGGTCTAAGGTAGATGAGCACTATGCACAATAAAATGCACCTGTTATTTTTTTGCAAAATTTCACGCACTTTAATGTTTTCACATGCACGTAAAAAGAAGAGAATAATAGATTTATAAGTAAGTTGATAAAATTAACACGCGTTAAGAAAATGGTTCATAAATGCTGAAATTTTCTGCGCACTCAAGACCAAGTGAAAATCTAACAAGATTATTTAATATAATGAAATATATTTTTTATTATTTTTACATTATAATATGTAAACAACGTAATAACGAAAATGTAGAAGCTTTACACATGGCGAAAAGGGTAAAAGATCCCCCTGCAATTGTTAAACGTGCACTTTTGAGATCTTTTTATCATTGTCATTTCGTGAATTATATTTCAATATATCATTATCCACCAGTGAAAATATATTGAGACATAGCTCATAAAGAAAATTTCTCATGTCAATTTCATATATTTTAAGTCTTTATATATTTTTTTATTTAACCCTTTCATAGTTTTCGTACGATATATCAAAACAAATCGTATAGTTGGACACAAAGTTTGACCAAGTATTGCGTAAAAATTATAAAGTTTGACAAAATATGCATCATCAAAAAAGTTTGTGTTAGGTATATTTTTTTGGATAGCTACTTTATTTTCCATATACTTAAGTCAAATTTTGTGGTCAACGACAAAATATAAAATAGTAACACAAAGTAAATTCACAATAAAAATCGAAAATAAAATCAATAATATATTATTTCTACATATATTATTTACCTAAAACCACTGTGAATTTGAACACAACTTTCAACAAAAATAAAAATGATTAATGTTTATAAATAAAACTAACTTTGCAGTATTACAATAGGTTATATTTTTCGTCAGCAGAGAGTTTATTAGACTAATAAACTCTCTGCTGACGATGGTCGCATAGTCGACCGAAAATATATTTCGAAAAAAAAAATATAACCTATTGTAATACTGCAAGTTAGTTTTATTTATAAACATTTATGTATTACAAAGTTGAAAATAATGTGTTTGAAGAATAAAAAATATTTATATTATAATGTTATGTTTCAGTATATTATGCAATATTAATAATTTAATTATATTTAGATTAAATATTTTAATAATCGTATGGGGTGATCTCACTCTATAAGGCTGTGTTGACAATAATAATGGGATGCGTAGAGAAGCAACGCCGAATAATTAGTTTAATGTATTTAATATTGACGAGTATTTTTAGGATTTATTTAATGTAATTAAAAGTAAAATGACCGTTGGAAGGATTTACATAACTTGTTGTTATCTGATTCGATTAATAAGGACAGTTCGATTTTCTCTGTATAAATCAACATTAGCTTGCTTTAAAAATATATTTAGATTGTAAACGTATATTTTTATTCTATGTATATTACCATAATTAATTCATCTTAATTGTCTTTTGTTGTTGTTTAGATTGATGTGTTTTAAGGTGAGTGCATCAGCTGAACCTATTCATACCGTCAAATCGGATCAATGTACCTATTAAATGGACTAGACAATAATAAAATTATTGTATTGACATAGCAATGATTTATTTTGTATATAGTTAGAATGAATTATGTGTAATTTATTTTTATTCATTTTATTTTACAAAAGTTTTAAGGAATAATAATTGAATTTAAAATTGCAGTGTTATTAATTATTAATGATTTAATTTAAATATTAAAATACATGACAATAACTTTTTGTAATAATTATTTCAGTACTAAACTGTACCTAAGTATTATACTTTGTGATAGCTATATATTATTTCTTTGTTATAATTTTTAATTGTTTAAATATGAAAAAAAAAAGTTTTGTAAACTATTATTAGAATTATTGAACAATACCTAGACAATAATTTTAAATGTGTAGTTAGGTTTTTGTCGTTGCACGCTATCATTTTTTTTAAAGTTTACCTAGATAAAATCTTATGTGACTGATGATTCTTCAGACTGATATTATTTCGCAAAAATTCATAGTAATTTTTCATCATCCGATAAATCAATTTGTGAAACGAATACGTTGATAACATAGCACTGGATGACTGAAAGTCTTATCTTTTGGAATATTCCATCACATCTGGTTAAATCCAAAAAAATAATATAGGTATTTTATAAATTACATTGCAAAAAAACTTAACACAATTTCTTTAGGAATTCACTTTTTCATTCAAGATGAGTTTTGAATATCATAACAAAATGTATTATAAAAAACAATTGTAAAAAAAACACACAGTTTGTTACTATTGTAACAATTGCTAACATGATGTAACAATGATATTATCCCAGCATGCATCGAGTAGATTTTTATATTTCCTGTATATAATTTACTTCTATTTCACTCCTATTTTCATTGTTTTGTATTAGATATTTTGTCACATAGACTTAATAAAATGAGTGTTTTTTCATCGAAAATCATTTGTATTATAAAACTCGTGTGCGTATAGGCAACACATCACGTATTAATGAAATATATTTCGAAATCGGACAAAAAATGTGTAAAATATTAAATGTTAAAGTTTTTTCCGTCAATAAACAAAAATAGATCCTGCAAGTGTTTCACTATTGATGTGTTTGTCTATTGTACAGGTTGCAGTTCATAATAATTCCTTCATACAATCACTGTATAATGTATCGTTAATTTAAGAAAAAAAATCAATAATCATCTCTATGTGTTGATGCGGTGTGACCGCTCTAAGGAAAAACAAAACCTACAAAACGTTCAATATTACGAAATGAGTAGTTCGTGTGATTATTATTGTGTATCTATTATATTCTATTCTCTTCTATTGTACCTATATCCTTATTGGTGTTAGTTGGCAATATATTTTATGCACTCTTATCTCTGTTATTTCACTTGTATGAGGCCATTCAATTCAAACGTATGGAGTGAAATGAAATAAACTTAATCCTGCCTATCTAATTATCTTCAACTTTAACATTTCCAATCCTCTATAAAATTTAATATTGATAAAACTCCTCTATGCATGCATATAGCTGGCGAAACTTAAAGCCTGAAGCATTCTTTATATACTTAGTAGTCGACCGATCCCTTCCAATCTGACACAGGATTTAAAACACGAGTAGAAATTTCAAGTAATAAAACATTTGAATCAAACCCGAAACCTCTTCATCAAAAGTCGGCTCCTAAGGTGTTATAGATCTCTACAACAAAATAAGGTGACTTTATGCACACATATTTCACCGTTAGCGTAAACTTTTTGCCCTGTACCTAATCAAGAAAGAGTAGTTTTAGCGACGTGTAAATTTATCTCCTACTGTTATAACTACCTATATATTTTTGAAAATATTACATGTTTGAACAATTTCTATTCCAATTTTTTTTTCAATAGGTATATCTATCTTGATAAATAAATGATCAACCAACATACATAGATTACAATCCTTGCACAGTATCTCAAGGTAGTCATCCCTACTTCCACGAGGTATTTTTTATATCTGTCATTTACATCAGGTTATTTTGTTATTTCATAGGTGTCTATGTATAGAAAATTCATTTACCTTTCAACAATTTTTGGAGTGAATGGCTTCATATAATTAGTAGGTATATTACTTTATTGCACCTCACGCACTTGTTTTGTTCTATTATATTATTTATAAATTACTTAGTTAATTAATTTAGTTGTTTGCACCCTGTTGAAAACAAACCATTAGTTTTAAGTAAGTAGGTATGTAGGACTACATCCTCAATTCCTACATTTTATTTATTTTACAAAATTACAATATAACACCATCAGCATGACAGCTTTCGCCTTTCTGCCTGACATACCTACTCGTAAGATTACAAACCTAATTTATATTGATAGACCTCACTGTGCACATTATTATGTATTTTGTTATAAGTAGGTAGGTACCTACTCTTTATTTTCTCTCTGACTTACCTATATTTTTTTTTTGTTTTCCAGTTTGTTACTTTTCTATACATGTTAATTTAAAAAAAATTGTTAATTTTAAAATGCACTTATTAAAACTAGGTACTAAAATATTTTCCAAAATAATAAATATCATGGTTTGCAATAAATAAAGTAGATTTTAAGTACCTATGAGTTTATATGCACCTATGATTTAAATAATAATTATCTATATATAAAAATATTTTACATAAAAATTGATAAGCAATGAGTAGACAATATTTTAGTTCAATTTCCAAGTTTTTTAAGCAACTTGTGTAAAAAATATGTTAAAAATAGGTAGGAATACACCAGCTCGTTTTTTTACTAGCATAATCAAAATTGGTATTATTGGACGTGTGTAAGCGTGTGAGTTTATGCAAAATATATTCTACCTTTTATCAATGTGGACTGATTTATAAATTCATCTACACGGTATCACAAAATTATCATTTTAGACATTCCAATCAATGTGTGGGTCTGTTGGTAGAAAATAATATGCGTTTAGATATTTGAAAATTGAACAAAAATATTTTGGAAGAATTTATTTATAAAATTATTATAATATCTATGTGTGTATTCAGTATTAATAAAATAGGTTTCATAAGAAAACATATAATCATAATATTATAAACATAAGTATTTAAATTCATTCACAGTAATAATTACTTGTTGTAATTACAGTAATATATAATAATTAATCGTTGAAGTTATAATTTTATTATAAATTCATGATATTAAAAAAATGTGCATGAAACATTCTTGAATTTTCTTTTATCCCCAATAATTACCTATGATAATTTTTACCCTGGGCTGAGTCTTTTATGAACTCTTTCCAGTCTTAGCCGTCCTAGACCCCATGTTCTGTAGCTGCCTCTCTCTCAGCACTCAGGCAAAGGTCGGTATTGTCTGGTTAGCTCTTTAACCTCTTCAGTCCTGAGGAATGCTGTGTGCATGGTGGAAATCGTAGGGCATTATTGAAATTGTTTTTTTACCACCGGACAAAACCATTAATTCGGATTTCTACTGTTAATAATAATTATTCAGAATTATTTAGCCAGTGTTAGTCTAACTTAAAAAGAGATCTGCCCAAACTACATACTTGTCGCCGTTTTTTTATTACAAATCCCAAAATGTTTACACCAAAGGTATCATGTCCTACCTACAAGATGTTCAGAAAATCATAAAAAAATGACATATAATACTTCAGTCAAATGTAAATAAATTTTGAAGAAAAAAAAAGATTTTCATTTTCATATGGATTGGATATATTTTGAAAAAAAATTACTCTTTCTATTATTCTCCAAAGTTTCAGGGATATTAGAATGAAAGTAAGAGTTTTTGGGTAGGATTGGTCGGCCAAGGCCTACTGGGTCTTGGGGCAAATGCGCCACTGCCTCTCTGATCCTCGAAACGTGGATGAAAATAGATCTGCCCAGCTGTCTCTTCAGCTTATCGGTGGTCTGCTGTGTATGCTTTCCTTGTTTATATCCCTATCTAACTAATATTTCTGCTGATATGCCCCGTGTGTACGTTTAAGAAAACCACTTTTCAACACGACATAACATTTTTGACTTAATGGGAATTGAGCCGGGGACCTCATGTCAGAAGTTAGCGCCTATACCACTAGGTTACCGAGGTCGGTCTTCAATAGATGAAATAACATAGGCACACCTACTGACACACTTACTCACGTTCTTCTAAACAGTGGCAGTTTAGGTAGTTACCTATTGCAATATTAAATAATCTCACATTAATTTAATACCTACATCCATAGAACACATAGAGTCTTTAGATTATATATCATCATTATCGTCAGTGCTACAACCCGTGGTGGGTCTAGATGCCTCTAAAAAGCTTTCCCACCCTGATCTGTCTCTGGCTGCCACCTTCAAGTTGTGTCCAAGTATCTAACCATCGTAGCTTTAGTCTTCAGATATACTCGTAGGTATGCAATCTCTCTATATAAAAATGAAGGCCTATTTTCCTTGGTCATCGCATCAAAGGTGAAGGGCTGGATCGATATCTCTAATTCTTTTTTGACATATTTGAAATTGTCAGGGAAAAGTTTTAATAAAAGAAAAAGTTAAAAAAGTTGTTTGGAAGAATAGAAAATTTAAGAACAACAAACTTTTCAATTATTGATTTTTTATAATTGACGTTTAAGAAACTTTCAGTTGATTGATAGTTTGTAGAATTATCAGAATGTGTCCTGTATGTTATCAGCATCGTTTAAAATACATGCATTATTTTGTCGCACTGCATAGTAAAGACAGGACAAAACTGACAAAGACAAAGTCTGTCGGGAAAGCTAGTTACCTCTTGAAAAATTTATCAAGAATTCTACGTTCTATGAAAACGCTTAAGGTATTAAGTGTAATTAAAAAAAACTCAATACATTACCTATTTTCAACATTCAAATATATTTTTCAAATACCTACGTAGAATAACAAATAACGAAGGTCGTAGAAATATATAATTTATAACAGGTGAAAAAGTAGGTATGTAGGTACCTACTAGGTAAATACATTGCCTAAAAAAATATCTTAGTGCATAACTGGAGTTTAAACTTAACATATAATTATAAATTAATTAGGTAGGGGAGGGTGGGGAGAAAAGTGCCATTTTTCACTTTTAGTGAAATAACTTGAAAATACGTATAATTTATTTTTTAATATATGCAGAGATGCCTCTATGTTTTTCGGTAGAAAAGATTTTTCTAACTCCAACACACAAAAAAGATATTATGCATTTTGTTGACCCGTGTCGACTGGAACTTTTGACCCCACCAACGGGGTGAAAAGTTCCGGGGTACGGGGTTGAAAGTTCCAACAAAGATAATTCATACACAATATATTTGTTAACAAAATTAAGGGACTTTATTTATAGAAAACACAATGATAGGAAAGTACCTACAAAATTTTAATAAAAAAAATAATAATGTTGAAGTTAGTCGTCGTCTGAATCACAATTATTACAAACATGATAACCTTTGTGAAATACATTTCTCATGAATCCAGTTTTTACATGTAATGCATTTCACCCACTCTTATCCAGGTACACTTTCTGCATAAGATTCGCAGCATATTAAGTAAAAATATTTTTCATCATTTGAACTCGAAGAAAATTAATGTGTTCTAGGACGTCACTTTTCACCCCACCCCTACCTATCAACAAAAACACATCACATTTATTATTTAATACAAACAATTAACATTTTTAGCAATGATCATTTCAAAAATAATTAGTAAATAATCCTGACTTATCTCAATACGTATGTTCACCACTCAAAAAAGAACTCAAAACGAAAAAAAAAATACTTTTGAGGCGAAAAAAAAATCAAATGATACAACCGCTACGACTGTCACACGCCGACTACACTTGTACACACATGTGGTAGAGCGTTTAGCTACCAATAGAGATGATCTACGTAGTTGTAAATTTGATAGTTGGCACTTTTTACCCACGGCACTTTTCACCCCACCCAACCCTAGGTACTTTGGAACATAATGACACAAATTTATTTAAAAATAGGTAGGTACACTCAGCGGCGTACCGTGGGTTTTCGCCGCCCGGGGCAGGAATAAAATAACCCCCCCCCCCTCTATATTTAAATTGAAAAAAAAAAAACACGAAAATGAAATAAAAATATTTCAAAATAAAAAAGTAAGCATATTTATTTTAATTTACATACTTACAGCACATTAATATAGTTTTTGCTTCTGCTTCTGACACAGATTTTTCTACCTGCGGATTTACCGCAAAAGTTTTTTAAGAACTTAACCCGAAATTAAATGTTATTTTTAATAAATAATTTGATTTTATCAATCTGGTCGTGTATAGTACCTATAGCACAATCAGATCCCAATATTCCCAATAGAGGCGCCCGGGGAGGTCCGCCCCCCCCCCCCCTCCCACGATACGCCACTGGGTACACTTAATTTTTTTTTACTTTAATAAATATCGCACTTGGCATAACCTTTCGCTGAGTGCGATTAATAGGCAATACCTGTTACTGTTCCCGTTCTATCCCTGGTAAAATAAATAAGAATACCTTTTATCTATGTACCTATGTAGGTAACGTACCTACATATTTTTCTTCATGAACATTCTTGAAATTGAAATCAATATTATTTTCATGAGCTTCTACGGGTTATCGAAACATCAAAATCATTTCCACCGAATTTTGTAGTAGGTACCTAGTACTTAATATTATTTTTGTGGCTTATATTTTAAATAAATTTTAAGTAATATTTAATGATTTCTTAATTTGTGAGTTGAATAAAAACCCATATTCATCCACCGTACATAAGAATGGAAATCAAAAAGTATTAAGTAGGTTATCCTCCTTTTACTTTTTTAATTTGGTGTAGGATAGGTAGTTTATTTTCATTGGGCCTCAACTAGAGGTCTGCTCTTTAGATCATGTGAATTGGAGCAATAGGTACAATATTTAGGGTATATTTTAAAATTATAATAATTTACTAAGGTAACATCACACTCGATTTTAATTAATTATTTTGATTTTCCGGTCCAATAGATCTTCTACTTGGTACGTTCTTCCCAGGAAAACCTTTAGCGTATGGTGGTTTGGCATTTGTGGACACATAGAAAATACCTCTGGCGCTAAAACATAATTCAGATTAACAAAATAAATAAAAAAATTGTCACCATAGAATATGAGAGAAATTCTTACTTGAGGTCTATGTGTTCTCCCATCAGTACATATTCATTGTCTTTCGGCTCACACCATCCTAAAAGGTATGAAAATAAATTGTTGCATGGTGCTGCCCAGAATCCAGCTCGACTGTTTATTGATTCGATAAAATATGGAGTTACTTTCGTGTGATCACAGGATAATGTTTCTGTCAATAAAAAATATTAAGAAATAGTATTATTGTAATAATAATTGTCGAAAAAAATATCACTCTGTTGAAAAAAACAAGAAACATTTTATATGAAAATAATAACACTACTATTGTATAGGTGGCGCATTTTTTCTTAGGACTAATAAAGCTTTTAAGTATTTTCAATAGATGGCTCTTGGTTTTAAATGAAAAAACTTTTAAGTAATTTCTAAAGATGTCATTTGAAAAAACTTTTAAGTAATTGCTAAAGATGTCATTTGGAAAAACTTTTAATTAATTCCTAAAGATGTCTTCCTATAATGAATATTTTTTTCATTTATGCAGACAATTTTATTGAACACTCGAATGATTTTGGCATAATAAGTAGGTACCTAATATATTTAGAAAACGAACTACCTACCTACCTAGAAAAGGAATACTTGATGTAGTGTAGACATGTAGGAAACAATGTTCATAAGCATGTACCTATTTCAAAGAATGGTGATATGACAACTAGGTATAACTTACTGAAAATAGTATCATGTGCACATCCAGGTTGACTTGTACCGCCATTGATGTAGAAATCAGCATGCCCATTGGGTCCAATCTGCCCCAGAATCCCCGCACCCGTGTGAAGGACATCAACGAAATGTGCGTCTGTGGGATCTAGATCTCGGGATCTATTATTGCCCATATAAAATACTATGGTTGGATCTAATCCTGAAAAATAATAACGTTTTTTATGTTCAATATCGGTAAAATGGTCCTTTGGAAATTTTTTATAAGTCATAGTTTTATTTTCAGGATTTTTTAGATCTGTATTATAGCAAAAGTTATAAGGATTATATTATTAACACTGAACTGTGTGATGATGATGATGGGATTGATTTTTTATTTTAACCAGTACCTACCCAGTCTCGCCTCTTCGTTCCTCAATCTATATAATATAACACTTTTCTATACAAAGGTGTCAGTATATCCGGCGGAACTTATTGCCTGAGGCAATTTTATCCAGTCAACCGGTCCCGTCCAATCTGAGACAGGCCAACCCCGGGTAGAAATTTCAAGTGAAAAAACACTTAGAAAAACTCTGACCCGACCGGGAATCGAACCCGGGACCTCGGATCTGAAGTCCACGCTAGTACAACTAGGCTACCGGGGTCGGTCTAAACATCTCAATCTAATTCCGGACAACTTAGAATTATTACCCCCACATTCCAAATGTTGGACTAAAACTTATGCATACCTACATGTAACCATTGTAACCTGACACGCTTAGAAAATTCTAGACGTATGTAAGCCTATATCTGACAGTCAAAAGACAATAGGTAGGTGCCTTCTTATGTAATGTTATAATGTAATATGTACTTACCAGTAATTCTTCCAAGTTTTCCCCTTAGAAGATGATTGGATACCAAACCAGCTATATGTGCCCCAACGCTGTATCCTATCAAATGAACCCTGTCCGGAGGCACTCCTCTGGGGTGGTATTGGAGATATTCCACCAGCTGGGCTATGCACTGGCTGGCGAACCGCGGGGCCCACCCTATCTAGTGACAATTTGGAAAATACATTACTACATAATACCTATAGTAGGTATAAGTAAAGGTTATTTTTTGTGATTACAACAACACAATAGTAGACCTATGTGGACTTTCACCAACGGTTCCTAACTTGTATAGGTAACCTATAGCTCTTATCGTAGCGTTTTATATGGTGTGGAGAACGCTAGGATAGCTACGTAAAAGTTAGGAACTGTTGGTGAAAGTGCCCACTATTCTTTTTGTAAAGAAGAATTCCAGTTTAAATATATAGCTAGGTAGGTATATAAAATCAAAAATCGATTAAGATTATTATCATCAGGTGCCTAAAAGTGTTTGGGTATAAGATGGTACCACCGCATCACGAACGACGCTATACGCCGTGAGCCCATCACCTCTACTATTATGTGGAGGAGATGGACTTGGCTGGGACATGTTTTAAGGATGCCGAATGACAGTTGGCCGAGGAGAGCGCTGTTCTTCCTCCCATCAGGGTCCCGAGGACGAGGAAGACCCTCTCATACTGAGTTCCGCTCCTTCGAAGCAGAGCTGAGAAATCTGGACATGGTGTGGGAGGAGGTCATTAACGTTGCGCAAGATCGAGCGCAATAATTGAGAGCTCTTGTTGCCTCCCTATGCCCCTAAGTGGGGTCTTAAGGGAGTTTGGATTGGATTGGCCTAAAAGTGTTAGGAAACAAACGGGTAATAATAATAAGGGGATAAATTTTAAAGCGCCGTTTTGTGACACAATGGCCACCTCAAGGGCGCAAGGTAGTAAATAATATCCAGGGGTTCACCTGACTGAGGCATGGCTCCTTCACCAGCGTTCCATAATCAACGATGATGATGTTGTAGTCGCCTCGAGTGAAGTACGCCTTCCTCATGTCCGTGCTGGGTGCCAAGTTCCTGCCTCCTCCGAATCCGTGGATAACAATCTTCACTGGATGAAGCGGATTGAAGTTTGATCGGAACAAGGAGTCTGTTGTGGTCACATCCAGCAGTTGCCCGTATCTTTGAGTTTTCCTAAAACGTGCATGTTTATAAATAGCTATTTATGGTTGAATTCTTAACTGAAAACAACTAATTAAATCATAATATTATTACCTCGTATATAAGAAAAACTGTATTCTTCGATGTGGACATTTGTAAGGGGGGTCGACACACGACGTTGTATTGAATAAATCGTTGACATTTTGAGGGGCCTTGGGAAGGTCGTCTTCCTGACATCTCACATCTGCAAAAGAATCATAAATTATGCCTTAAAGAAATCGGTCCCTAAAAACTTTTTTTGTACTTACCTAATATATACATATTTAATCGGTTTTTACAAAAAAGATTTTCTGAGCAACATAACGAATAGTCAGGATTTTCGTCAAAATATGGAAGCAATTCAACGTTCGAAAATGACTAGGCCGAAATTATCAAGTTAATAGTCGTTATTTTTTAACGATGTATTCCAATCATGTAATTTTTCAGAAGATTAGCTCGAACAAATTTCATATTTTTCAGATTCACAGACTACATTCAAACGATCAGATCTGCTAATCAAACAAGGATTCAAAATATGTACTTTGAATATATTATTTGCATTGAATTACTTTACATTAATTTAAACGAAAAAGTTTCATAATCCATTTAACATTCACGTAAGAACCTAACCAGATTGTTTAACTTAATTAATACTGTGGTTCATGGGAAATATATCTGGGTACTAATTATTGCTTTTCTTCTCTTATTATGATAATAAATAAGTAGGTATTTCAAATATACTTCGAGAGTGCGGTGCCACAGTGGCATTTTTTACTTTTACTCTCTCATAATTATAACACCATAGCTTTATTGTTTATGTTCAACACATAATTATATATTTAATTGTTGCAAAATGTACCTATACCTGCATAGCAATATTTTTTTTTTTTTTTGACATTTCCTAAACTGACTATGTATGTGCAATCGTGCTTATACCAAAATGACGTAGATACTGTAGATAGAATATCGATTCTAAAAAAAATGTTTAATGAATTCTTCCACCTACATATTATTAGGTACTCATAGTATATGGAATATACATGAGTCTTGCGATCGGATTTCAAAAAAAAAAAATAGATTTCCCTGAAATTAATTTTCTTGACGTTTTCGAGGGTGCAGATTCCAAAAATGCAAAAAAAATATTTTTTTTAATTTCCGCGTACCCGTACCCGTACGCGTACGCCAAAAATGTAGATCTGTACCTTCAGGGGAACCCTCTTAAAGTATCCAAAGAAAATTTCACTTGTTCTAGAAAAAGGACTAAAAATGAAAAAAAAAATTTCTTCGATTTTCATAAAATTTGTTATACGGGTTGGTCTTATGCTCCTACACAAGCACGTAAATTTGAGGTCCGTAACTTCAGTGGGTCCCCCTTAAAGTACCGATTAATATTGAATAGTTCTAAAGCAGATAATAAAAAGCTCCAATAGTCGATATCATTTTAAAGTTTCTATAATAATACAATCTTAATAATACCTACTTGGGATTTTTTTATTTATTTAATTTATGTGTAAAACAATACAATCATTTTAATACCCATACATGTAGGTTGAGCTACTGATGCTATACATAGACTATAAATTAGAAGAATACGAGCTAAGATCATGGGTATGTAAAACAGATATCTAATCATTCATTTAGCATCATCAGGAATAAAAAAATCTGAATGATGTAATGTGACAGCATCCTGTGGAGATGACGATGGGTAGGTACCCAGAAACACAGAGCCTTACAAAATCCTAGCTTGTGTAATGAAAGGAGAGAAGGAAATGGTCGGCACCGGGGATCGAACCTACGACCTTCAGAAAGAAAGTCTACGACTGAACCACCAGGCTACCAACCACTTCGCAAGAGCATCATTACACTTAGTAGATATATCCATAATAATATTATTTATTAATGTAGCTCATTTCATATTATTGGAATGTTATGATTGACTGTTTCATGCGGAGGTTGTGGGTTCGATTCTTGGAGCCGACCATCTTTAAATAAATAAATAAAGCTTTATTGTGAAAAATAAAAACAATTTTTATACAAACATTTAAAGAGTCAAAGGCCGGACTTATCCCGAAGGATCTCTTCCAGCCAACCCAATCTTCCTCTTACACGACACAAGCTTTAAGTAGCTTACTGTGAAAGAGTTAAAGAGTGTACTTACTTGAGTTCGCATTGAGTGAGCACAAAAAAATATATATACATATATCTTAAATTATGATGTATGCACGACAAATTAAGTGTAGATACATTATGGAGCCGGTGAGGTTATATGGGAAGGTTTATTTAAATGAAATATGCGGTTGACCTAGGAACTAGATACCAATTATTTTTCCGACGTAATAAGTTTAGAATTCAATTATTGGCACGGTATTGGTACGGACGGACTAAATCACGAAAAAAAAAATACCTTCTTAAATATAATATGTTTTGACGGATTGATGTTACGTGGACAAACTTGAGTGTACATAAAGCTGTGTTTGGTTTTAAGGCTTGGTCCATGGTCGCTCATAGTTTATTATGTTTGAGGTAGGTATTTATTTAAACTACAGCGCACGTATACTAATTTACCTATTCCTACTCGTGTTTAAACTAAAGAGGTACAGAGGTATTTGGGAAATACTGGTCAAATAATAATGTTGATGAGCGAATAATATTAGCGTTCTGAGATTTTTCGAAATGTTGAACATGTTAAGAATTCTCATGATTAGGAGTTTCGAAGACAAACATTACCACCTAATGGCGAACGTTGTTAACGTAAAGTGCCAGCCAGTAAACAGCCTTCGAAATAACAGTAGAAGACGGTCGTAAGCCCGTAGTGGTTTGTTCCATTTAAAAATCGAACATTGGTAATGAATTGTTAGAGTCATTAGTTGTTATTTTTTCTTTAAATAATAATGTTCTCCTAAAAACATTAAAAGAATGTACCTACCTACCTACTATGGGAGATGGCAATTTTCAAGACTGGAACAAACTTTTGGCATAGGTACCTATTATACAAAATGGTTAGGTTAGAGATAGTATAGAAGATAGAAAAAAGGAGAGAGGGAGAGCTTAATCTTGATAAGTTAGGTAGGTATATTGTTAATAAAATAATATGTAAATTGTTGATATAAGAATAGACAGAATCAAGAAAACCATCCATTCGAAAATGTGTAGGTACCAGTGGCATAACTATAGGGTGGCAGGGGTGGCAAAATACCATGAGAGGGCCCTGGACCAAGAGGTCGTTCGCTCAGAAATAATCACATCTAAATACCATACACAAATTCAAATTTATTCAAATTTGCCAATCATTAACAGTCTTATTTATAAATAAAAAAATCGTTAATCGCACGATTACATATGACTCACTGATCAGTTTTTACTTTATATATATATATATATATATATATATATATATATATATATATATATATATATATATATATAAAGTAAAAACTGATCGATATATATATATATATATATATAAAGTAAAAACTGATCTCTCTTATGTATGAACACAAAATTTTGGAATCAAACAAAATAGTAGCCGGGCAACGCGAGTGTTTACAACCAAGATGTGTTATGTCAGATTTGAATGATTTCGAGTTATTGATGCATGCAGAATAGGTAGGTACCTTATTTTTTAATGGTTTATCTTCTATCAAAATATAGCTAAGTCCTGATTTTTATTTCAGAAAATAAAAAGTTGCATTAAATCATACGAAACCTTTATGTTTCAGCCAAAATGAACTAAATCATGTTTGGTCACTTCAATTTTAATTATCTACCTTTTACGTACATAAGACCAAAGCAGTATTTTATCGAATTTCATATTTGTATATACTCAAAGAGTATTCTTTGAATTTTTTCTTCAAAATCATTATCTTTCTTAAAAATTTAGTTGGTGCATCATGGTTGTAAGACCCCGAATGATTACGGGAATGCAATATTTAATAATAGAAAATTTTAACAAATGCTTTATTTGTTTAAATTTTCTATTATTAAAATGATAAACCAAATCAAAATTGACCAAAATATGAAGGGAGCACATAATTGGACGGGAAATAAACTAAAAAACAGTGTATTTATTACAGAAAGCGTTGTTGTACCTAAACTCGAAACCACTGTCAGTTGACATAAAATATCTACAGAGATACTATAATATAGTATCTCTGTAGATTTTAACCCGCCTTGTTGGATATTATATTATATTATAATATATCTCACAATCAATCGATATGGGTTAATCTACCTCGACGACAGCTTGATCGCATATTTTTTTATCGCTGAGCTATTTTTTCCACTGATCAGAGTTTATAAATAAATTAACACATTCAAAGCACAAAGATGTTGATAAATTTCAGAGCGCACCCAATAAAAGCAAATATTGTTTGCGGGACACGATGGTTGGGCATTCTTTTAACCAAAAAAGTTCTTTTTTTGAACTGACAAACGGGATAATAAACCATTTCAATGACTTTATAGAGGCATCAATCAATCAATACTCCCTTTTATACCCCACTCAGGGGCATAGGGAGGCAACAAGAGCTCTCCATTGCGCTCGATCTTGCGCAATTTTTATGACCTCCTCCCACACAATGTCTTAATCCCTCAGCTCTGCTTCGAAGGAGCGGAACACAGTGTGAGAGAGTCTTCCTCCTCTTCGGGACCGTGATGGGAGGAAGAACAGCACTCCTCGGCCAACTGTCATTCGGCATCCTTAACACATGTCCCAGCCAAGTCCATCTCCTCCCCACAATGGTAGAGGTGATGGGCTCACGCTGGGTGCGCCGGCGTATAGCGTCGTTCATGATGCGGTGGTACCATCTTACGCCCAGAATTCTCTTGAGGCACTTCATTTCAAAAGCTGAGATTTTTGTGCCTGGGCCACGACCTGGGTCAGGTGCCAGGACTCACACCCATATAGGAGAATGGGCAACACACACGCATCATTGAGGTGGTTGGTAGACTAGCGGTTACAACGCCGGCTTTCGTACTGTTTGGTGCGGACGTCGTGGTTCAATCCCAGGTGCCGACCATCTTCCTCTTTCACGACACAAGCTTTCAGTAGCTTACTGTAAAAGAGTCAAGGAGTGTATTTGTCTTCACTTTGAGTGAGCAGAAAAAAAAACAGTTTACATTATTTCGTCTCTACACTAAACGCCGACGCCTTCCAAATCTTGGTCATGTTGAGGTCACCAGAGGTGGTAATGGTTGCTCCCAGGTATTTAAATTTATCCACCCAGGAGACCTGGTGACCGTCGATGGTTATCGGTAGCTGTTTATCGGGGCAGGCATTATTTGCCATGAGCTCCGTTTTACTGGCATTGACTCGAAGGCCAAGGCGTGCTGCTTCGTCGCAGAGTCTTGAAACTAGAGGCATAATCGACTGGTATTATTTACATCCATTGTAAAGGGATTTGGATCCCTAAAATTGTATGGCCCCCGAGTAAAACTACAAATTGGGAATTCTGAGTGATAGATTTTAATAATGTATCTAGGTAACTATATTAAATATTGTTTGATAATTCGATGCGCATGAAATACGATTTAGGCTTATATATTGTGCTAAATAAAATAAACGCAATATTTAATTGAATTGCTACATATTAATATTATGTCAGATTGCTTTGATGTACTTTTTGTATAAATATGTATGTATCTCATTGGTATTTTGAAATATATAAATATGAATACTCGTAGAATTGATTTCCGGAATGACTTTCGGATTGTTTTGTCGCATAAACAATAATTAACAACAAAATTAACAGTCTGTTCTACAGTACGATGAAAATACAAGCATGCATAGTAGATTATTATTGTTAATATCCGTGTTTTTGTATGGTGTTTGAACTTAAAACTGCAAGTTATGGTTCTAACAATTATTTATTACGTATAATTAAATAAACGTTTAAGCGTAAATACATTACACAATTATTATGTAGATATACTTATTGGGATATTGGTGCGGTGCTATAGTGCTAATGACAGGCTTCTCTATTAAACATATTATTTGCGCAAATATTTACGAGGCTGATGCAATAGCACATCATTATTAACTAGCAGCAAAACCTATCGGACGTTATACATAGAAAAAAGGGTCAGTAATTATTTGATTGTCCTATAAATGAGCTACATCGTCCTTTATTAAAGGATCCTTATTTTACGCTGATAAATGCGGTCTATTTCGTCCCGTACAAACAGTTGTAGGGGAGGGGGGCCTAAAGCGGGCACCTTAAGCTAAAATTGAAAATAAAATAGACTAAATATGAGATTTTTTATCAAAATTTTATCATATCGTGGACTGCATTTTATTTATTTTAATTTTGCATGGTCAAATTAATCATAGCTTTTGAAATGACAACAAGGTGTGGGCAATTTAAAAAAACCCGTCAATGATGACCGCTTTGCCCAAGGGGTGGGCCTAAGGCCCTTAGGCCCCCCTCCCCTATATGGGAAGGAACCTCTGATCAACTATTACATATTTCTTCGATATAGGTACCTACTATTTATCGCACATATCTGTTATTATTAATTGTCATAGCAACTATCGACTTCCCAACAAAAATTTCTAGTAAAAAGTATACAAATATTTTCCATTTTTTTTATTGATTTTATCACAGGTATGAAAAACATTTCACGTAAGAGAAGAGTGGATCAACAAAAATTCTGACAATCATAACCAATTATGTATTTAATTATGAGATAAGTAGGTACCTAAAACATTTTTTATAATTGGTGCGCAATGTGTTTGAATCAAAACAATAATTGTTTTGTTACTACTTAAAAGAAATGAGGCCACATAAATTATTATCATTTTTTTTTCTTAACCGCGTTATGTAAATGTAACTGTATTTTTTAAAAGTAAGCGGTGTGATTCAATCACACGATGATATAATTGTTATGAAAGCTTGCAAAACTGGTTGCACTTCTTGTAGAATATCGTGATATTAAATTACACGCCTTGTCTACTCCAATGAAATTTAAAAAAAAGTATTTTTATCAGAACACATACCTTCTCGTAGCTACACATACATAATAGTGGGATCATTTAATATTAGGTCATTCTGGCTTGAAACTTGTTCACAATGATATAGATAGATAGGTAATTGTATGGGTTCCACATAGAGGATAGGAATAGAAAATTTGACTGAAACCAGAAAACATAAAGCTTGAAGCATTTTCGAACAGTCATCTCGCATAATTTTGACAGGATGCAATTTCCAAACAAGTGCAAAATAATCTTTCAGTTATCTTAGAATATAAACTAGAACTAGACCACTTAAGTAATTATTAATTATCTACTGAAGTACGAACTGACATATTAACCAGCTGAGTCGGCCTTTTTTTATAGATTGAAATCGATTGACAATTTCGAACATAAATTATAGAAGCTATCATTTTTTCTTTTACCTTTTAAGCATATATAGATGAGAAGCAGGGTATACAATAAATGTACAAACTTTCTGTGAAAAACTGTAGAACACTTCACACGAGACATTTTGTCTTAATGATAAAGTTTCATCAACTTGACATGCCGGCAATGTTTTCAAGTATGAGTATTGGTCCAAATTGTGATATCACTTCAATAAAAAAATGTTAAAGTTACATATTTTTCCGCTTATGGCACTCTTCACAAATCAGTTTCACTTTTATTACTCGGTAAGATATTACGATGGTGTTGTGATTGAAGATACGCCGTGGTCCGCACAGCTGCGAGCCGCGACCGATTGGATTGAATAATCGCGGGAAAGTGTTTCTTGCTACTTCTTGTGCTGTCGGTACGAAGGTAGCAGCGGTGTGTGTAACATGACCGTGGTGTCTGCGCTCCGGAGTGGTGCCTTAGGACCTCTTGTGTAGGCGGTAACTTTGTATCTAAAACGGATTCTTTGCAGATGTAATTATCCCTTCAGAACGCCTACGCTTGTTATTAACTCTAATACAGGTAGGGTCAGTTAGTAACGCCAAAGCTTGCATGCTGTACAAGGTTTATGTCTAATATCTGACTATTTAAATAATAGTGCAATGTTATTATTTAATTATGAGCTGTAAAAAAATTATGTCATTGGCTACATTTTTCTTTTTGGATGTAATGCCATTATAAAAAAAAATATAGCGCAACAAAGTTCAAAGAACCGTTAAAGAAAAAGTGTAGTTCATTTCTAAAGACAAGTTATTTTTAAAATCACTTAGAAAAAAGATTGAATCTTCAAAATATTGTTAAAACTTCTCTTATATATCCTCTTTCAAATGTGTGTATACCATAATACCTAAAAAAAACCTACTATAGTCGCTCTCTCGAGGGCACTATTTTCATACTTTTAATTGCACGATGTTGCAAATGCTCTCCCATATATTATACCATATAAACTACGGCGCAATATGTTCGCAAATGAATGAGTCGCCGGTAATCTAGAAAAAAAAAAAAATATTATACCATATTAGTTTGGTTGAGGTTGTACTTGCAAAACACCCTGTGTAAAAAATACATACCTAGAAACTTTTGGTAAAAGCTTGAGCGAAACAGAGAATTGTGAATATCTAGAAGAAAGGACGAAAGAAGACTGATGGCGAATAACACCACATTTAAAAAGGCATTTCATCTTCAATAAAATATCTATTGTAATTTTAAATTGTACGAAACTAGGTATTTTATTATAAAGTTTATTGAGAGTTAATTCCTTATAGTCAGTTTTATTCGTAAATCAACACGAAATGGAATTCACTTTGTTACAATATCTTGATATATTACCGCATGTTTGGATTGGTCTGTTATTCTTACGTAGATGTATGAGATGTGTTTGAACCTGCGCTATAGATACGAATATTTTATCCAACGCCTACGCATTGCTCGACTGTTTATTCGGAATACTGGAACGATCGTCAAAATTTATTGGTGAAATAATTTGAAAATTTATTTCCATTATTGTGTGACATTAAGTTAGTACATTTGGGTAAAAAATAAATTAAGAATCTAAAAATTATCCAACTACTGCCGTTGCACACAAAATATGACTCATGTGTAAATTTTAACTCGGGCTAAATAAGGCCTAAGTGTAAATTTTTAATATAATTTTGAATTCACTTAAATTTATACACGGAGTCAAAAGACGACTTAAGAAATGTCTTGATCTCAATGTTGCACAATTTTAAAAGGCAGTCTCGCAGAACAAGCTTAAGATATAATCAATAAAAACACAGATTAACGCCGGAGACAGGAGTAAATTATAATATGCTAATAATCGGCTGCGATTTGCATCAAGCCAGGAAGATGTTGAGCAATGATAACACAATGTATTGCACTTGCTACAAGATTACTCCATAGTCAAGTGGCGTATAAATCTATAACACGACTGTCGACTAGGTAGGAATGTGATAAAATTACCTACTGGTTCATATAATAATTTTATTACTAGTTTTATTGGTATGCGATATCTAGTCATGTATGGTGTAAGTAAGTGACCTTACTTGATATTACACGTGTACCTTCACAAATCATTCTTTCAGGATGGGTTGCCTAAGAATAAAAAAAAAATTACATGTGTACCTATATCACTCCAATGTACCTACTTGGTATTCAATCTTTCGATTCAATCTAACTTTATCAGCGCGCATACCTCAACAGATCTGTTCTGTCAATTCTTGGACATGAGCCCCCCCTGAGACTCACACAGCTCCCTATCTTACGCCAATTGGATCTATATGCCCCCGGCAACTCTTCTCACATCGTCAGGCCACATTGCCTGAGGCTTGCCAAGCTCTCGAACGCCTCTAATAAACTGTTTTAGAGAGGTAAAACAGTATCTTGTTCGCAGTGGCTTCCATTCCATCGACGAAATGTTTTCCAAGGATTCAGCCCAATAACTCCATAATATTCTAATAGTATACTAGCACAAATTTGTCTAGTCTAACTCTGAGTTTGTTCTTGTGAAATGGCCTTGTTCTAATGTTCCAATTTCAATACTATTTATGTATGTACTTTTTCACACTTTGACATGGTACTAAAGGGACACATTACATCCTTTTAGTACTGCACAAATTAATATGACTATAATCTCCGCTGTACCATTATTTCTGTTTGTTGTTTGAGCAATGTTTTTGTTGTGGATTTTTGTTTTTATTGTATACTGTGTGTTCATAGCATCCTTCCTATAGTTATTCAAAATGATGAACCCAAGTGTCTGTAAAGGACCTAGGGGAGATGTTGTAAAATAAAAATATAATAAAATAAATTCAACTTTTCTAAATATCTGTCCCTCCACCTTGATATTGGTCTGTACAAGATGCCATGTGGCAATTGGCTATGAGAAGAGACTTTTTTTCTTTTAAATTCCACAAATTTTAGAGAATAGGGAAAAGATACATATTATAACCTGAGATGCATCGAGTAATGGAACACTGTGATTGCTTCCGACTTTATATTTCTTATAAGTATCGTTATTGTCGGAGAAAGATGAATATGTTTTTACTGAAGAGGTACCGAGGAAGTAATATCGATACCTGAAAGGCCAATTAGCTTAAGCGACACTTTTGTCGAAATTGACATTTTTATTGAAAGATACTTAAAAAAATATTCCTCATCGATAGATCTGACTCCCACGCGCGTAGGAAAAAAAATCGAAAAGTTATGCAGAAAAGTCATTTTATCGTAAGATTTTAGAACATTTTTCTTGACCGTGGTTTTAGCGTAAACGACACGTCAGTTTTATCGTAAACGACCTATTTTTACTTAACCAGTTACACGTAAGCGTCATCGCGGTCGGTTACGATAATTTATAACATCACACATTTCATCTTTCCTTTAATACTGTTTGCAAGGTTAAGTACTATTAGGGTTGTCTGCTTAGAGTTTTCTTTCTTTGCAACTGCAATTGACTCTTTCTTAGATGAAAAAAATCTTCATCGAACATCTTAACAAGTAGTGAAAAGACTTGTATGCAAAAATCGACGGAAGAAGTTCCCTGTAATATAAATTGTATAAAAATTGTAAGTTACTCATCAAGTTGTGATGATGATGAATCTCAGATTCCTGTAGCGGCAGTTAATGAGTCCTTGATCGATAATTTTTCTGACGATTTTGAAGATTTCTCTTTATCAGAAGAATCTTGGAGACCAGACGATGATACCCTTAAAGAATCTTCTGAGGATAGCGACAAAAATTTGGAAACAAGAAATCCGGATTCAGACATTGTTGGTGAATCGGGAATGCGGAAAGAGAAAATAAAATCTAAAATGAAGATTAAACGTTCCGAAAAATGTATTGGTTAAGGGAAATCTGTTCAGCCGAATCCATGCCTGGAGAAAAACTGTGGGAACAGCTGTGCTAATAATTTCACCGAAGATGATAGAATGCATATTTACAGCTTTTATTGGGGAAGGGTTAATACCGAAAGACAGAAAAACTGGTATCTGACGTGTACAAAAGAAAATCCTATTAAAAGGAAAAGAGTTGCTAGACAAAGTAAACGTCATAAAATGTATGAGTATTACATTTCTTGGCACAAAAAAATCATAAAGTGTGTCAGCAATTTCTCTTTAAGACTCTTAATATTTCTGAAATGTGTTTGCGATATACACGACAAAATAAAACGCATAACATATACCACAGGTAGATCATCTTCTGAGTAGTCTACTTTGGTTAAAAACTCGAGAACAAGGCCAAATAACTATAATTTTCATATTTTGAAACACGCCATCTTTCTTGACTGGAAATAATTTTGTCCAGTTTACATCCCAAATAATCACAAAATAAAATTCAATAACCTGCGAAAACCAATATTGGAAAAGGCCAACATGTACCTACGGTTATTTTGAAAATTAGATAACATTTGCATTATAAAGATACATTACGTTCTCCCTTTAAGGCACCGCAAGCCAACCCGGTGGAGACCAATCCGCAGCAAACCCGACCCGCACGAAACCGACCTCCTAGCTCGATCGAAGCAATCAAACCGAAAAGCCGGCCCCGGACAAATCAATCCCGCCGCGAACTACCCCCAAACCAACCAGCAATGCGGGCGCCAAAGCCCCACTCGGGAGCATAGGGAGGCATTAAGAGCTCTCCATTACGCTTGAAGGCGTCCGAGGCTCATTGTGCCTTTTCTGACCAGTTGAGATTTAAGGACGTGTCGTGGTCAACCTCACGGTCCCGAACTGATTTTTCGATTTCCTGCCTCTTACACGATGTTCGAAAAATCAGCAAAAAGAGCAGAGGTGCTATTCTTCGCCGACAACCTCACGGCAAGATAACATTAACTATAAAGATAATATTTGCATTAAAAATAACCCGACAAAATATTCAATTAATAGAATATGGCCCTCACTATACAACACTAATTTTAAAATAAATGATGCAAAATTTAAGGATTTAAAGAATATGTGTGACAAAATGATTATTCCCGAGAGATATCATAGCGGTTCAACCACAAATTCTGACGAGCTCCCCGAAACCGATGAAGAAGACGTGAAGTTCAATAACTGTGCATTTTTTTTTATTTAATGTTTGATTATTAAATTTCCTATTATTAATCGTAATATTGTTTAAGAAAGGTGTTTTTTTTTTTCAATATAATACAAAAGGTTAAAATTTTTAACATTTTTATAGGTTTATAGTTAGTTTATTCAAAAACATAACCTGGTATTGTCTGGAGTTTGCTATTTACAATTGGAGTAAATTACTATATTATTAAGTAAGTAATATTAAGAGTATACCAAGTGTATTCAGTACTGTACTGTACCATACATAATCATGATTCGTACATGTAAATCTCATACAAAATTAGCGTAACCGACGCGAACGTACATTTCGGTGAGCTAATTAGTCCGGCAAAATTATCGTAAGCGGCATAAGTACCAGAAAGCATGCTTATTTATATAAGAATCATTAACACATCGATTTGCTATATATTTAATGAATATGTGGCAAAACCTCAAGAGTCCTAGATTTTTTTTAAATTTTTTAAACAAAAAAAACCTCTCCTGTAAAATTGGGTTTTTGTCGCTTACGCTAATTGGCCTTTCAAGTATCGAATGTGTTGTATTGTACTGTAGTGTACTCTTTAGACCTGATAATGGTATCTCATTATGGAAGTGAAATGAAATGGTCTATTAACTCGGAAGATCAAAGTCTGTGACTACAAAACACAGGTAATGATCCGTATGATGGAAATAATAACATAACATAACAGCATATTTCCAAAATATTCGAGTTCTATATCTGCTCTTTTGAAATGCTTCATTTTACTCTTACGCCAGTTTAACGAGGTATGTCTTTTATATACTAGTGATTACATAATTTGAAATCATTTTTCTTTTTTTACTTATTTTTAACCTCTGTCGGATGCGACTTTCTTCCAGTGCAGGCCTTCCATTTAACTTGTCTGGGGCCTACTCAGACGTCTGCACCTTGTTTTAGGCGGCCAGTCCAGTAGCTTCTAAAGACGCTTTTGTGATATTTTGACCTTCAATAATTATAATCGGTTTTTTGTGCTGGATATGATTTTTGTCTTACTAAATACTGTAGCCCTGGTATAAGTTTTTGATGATCGAATATCGAAACGATCATCGAAAGAGTTTCGAAAAATTTCCATACAAAAATGATCGAACGATTCGATCGTTTGATTTAAGAACACTATTTTTGCACGTTAATAAGCGCTTATTTGCGTGCAATTAGCTTTCGATGAAACTCGTACTAGCCCCACTGTAGGTATATACGTTTATTGCATATTATTTATAGGTTAAGTAACATTTGCCTTTAAATTCTTTCACTAAAAGTTTCCGGAATGAATACGAAAAAATGACTATTAACGGTCGAAAATGAATTTATTGTTTCTTAAAATATTCTTCCTTTGTATAAATACACTTTTTCATACGATTAAACCAATTTTGAAAACATTTGTGCCACTTCTCCGTGGTGACCTCACAAACATGTTTTTCATATTCTTCGACAACCTCTTCTGGTGATGAAAATCGTTGACCGCGTGATAGGTTCTTAATTTTTGGGAATAAAAAAAAGTCACAAGGTGCCAAGTCGGGTGTGTATGCAGGATGGCTCATAAATTCTACGTTTTTTCGCCTTCAAAAATTCGTTTGTCTGTCTGGCCGTGTCGGAACTGGCATTGTCGTGGTGCAAGATGATACGGCGTTTAATGTTATTTTTACGGAGTTCGTTAATAATTTCCGGCAAGCAAATGGTCGTAAACCAGTCACTATTCACTTAAGCAACAGTACTAACAGTAGCCACGTGTCCAGTTTTATTAAAAAAAAAAGAAGCAATCATCCGCTTAGAGGCACTTTTCACGTGCACCACTTTGGTTGGTTTCGGCTCACTTTCAAAGACCCATACGCTCGATTGCTGCTTTGTTTTGGGATCATATCAATAATCCATATTTCGTCTAGCTACATAATAGTGGAGCTAATGCCTTTTGAAATATCTGTAACAGGTAAAATTTGTAAGTAGTAGGTAGGTACGCTATAGTTCTATCGTGAGGTGTGCGGAGTCATGACAAAACTGTAGGTAGGTACTTATTTGGTTAGTATGAGAATATGTAATATTAATAAAAGAGGTACCTACATATATAATGTACGTCATTTTCCTACAAGGCAGTGTACCAATATTTATATTATTACGAAAATTACTTTCTACTTATCTAATGTTCATCTCGGCGATATTCAAAGTGTTGTGACGTGGACATGGTCTGTAATTTTCGGTTCAGTAATGAAACAAGATCACGCCACGTCATGAACGAACGAATATTCCTGGTCCAAGACAACTTTCAACAGATCCAAACACAAAGATGACAGACGCTAATGTTTTGAACTTAAAGTGTAAGGTTAAATATGTACTAGTCGGGTGACTAAATTCTCCAAAATTCAAGACAGTTGAATGGAAGTGGTTGGTAGCCAATGCGGTTCAGTCGCTAACTTTCGTAGCGGTGGTCGTAAGTTCAATTCAGGGTGCCGACCATCATCCTATTTCACAAGATTTGCTTTCTGTGAAAAATGTCAAAAGTATGTTTGTGTTCATGGTGGGTGAGCCCAGATTCATTAAAAAAAAAGCGTTTCTCGGTCTTAAAGTTTCGTCTCCAACTTTTGCATTGAGTAATTAAAGATCGTGGGGTTAAATTCCTGGCAGATCATTTCGTTATTCTACATGACCATAAGAGCATAATTTATTGATTATAAAATAATTCCGGCTATAGAATTTGTATACCTACAATTGCTCAAATTTGTGTCAAGTCGCTTAAATTGGGTTGCATTTTTAGCCTATAATAGTTGCTACATCGTTTTAATTTCTTGTCGACGGTTGTAATTTCAAACTCTCGATAATACAAACTCTGTCATAATATCGTTCAAGCGAGCAGTTAAAGAGATGATGATCTCCTCAAATACAGTCTCTGTGTCCTAAAACCCCATCTATCCTTCCCTCTCTCCCATCCCGTCCACCTCCCTTTCCTTTTTCCGTTCCTTTTTTCTTTTTTTTTATTCTTTGCTTTGTTCTTCTTTTTATGTTTTTTTCTTCTTTATATTGGAGTTAGTTGTTGGAGACCGCAACTTCGTTGTGGTAAGCTCACCCTCTGTATGTTGATTCTGTGATGTCTTTGTTATGTGAAATTTTATGTGTTCATACTTCCAATGTACAGTAAAGTATAAATAAAATAAAGTATTGTACATATTCTGTTGACCTCTTGAATGACTACTACGAAATTTAATTTGGGGTTATTCGGTTTTAAGACACATTTTAAGGATGTGAGTAAGGGTTTGTACTTGCGGCGGAAGAAATTGCAAGTTGTGATTCATGGAATACAATAGTCACCACCTACAACCATAAGCATAAAATTAATTATCGATTGATCAAGAGAGTATAATGATAGCGACGCATGACAACGCGGATGACGGTTACGCAAGAGACAACTTTCAACAATATAAAACTCTACATTTTACGTTTCATCGCTTTCTCAAGTTGCATCCAATGAAGAGCGACTGCAGTTTAAATAAAAATGCATGCGTACCTAATAGATAGCCCTGCCTAGCAAATTTACATTGTTTTACCGTAGAATTAATGTAGGTACCTAGTTGTATTTTTTTTTATAGATAAGGTCAATAAATCAATTAATTCTCCCTTTTCCACCCCACTCAGGGGCATAGGGAGGCAACAAGAGCTCTCCATTGCGCTCGATCTTGCGCAATGTTTATGACCTCCTCCCACACCATGTCCATGTCCCTCAGCTCTGCTTCGAAGGAGCGGAACACAGTGTGAGAGGGTCTTCCTCGTCTTCGGGACTCTGATGGGAGGAAGAACAGCGCTCTCCTCGGCCAACTATCATTCGGCATCCTTAACACATGTCCCAGCCAAGTCCATCTCCTCCCCACAATGGTAGAGGTGATGGGCTCACGCTGGGTGCGCCGGCGTATAACGTCGTTCGTGATGCGGTGGTACCATCTTACGCCCAGAATTCTCCTTAGGCACTTCATTTCAAAGAGAATAGGCAACACACACGCATCAAACAGTTTACATTTCGTCTCGACACTAAACGCCGACGCCTTCCATATCTTGATCATGTTGTTGAAGGCGCCACTTGCCATACCGATACGTATCGGGAGCTCAGCCCCGAGGTCACCAGCGGTGGTAATGGTTGCTCCCAGGTACTTAAATTTATCCACCCGGGAGACCTGGTGACCATCGATGGTTATCGGTAGCTGTTTATCGGGGCAGGCATTATTCGCCATGAGCTCCGTCTTACTGGCATTGACTCGAAGGCCGAGGCGTGCTTTTTCGCCGCAGAGTCTTGAAACACTGCGCTGTAATTCCTCCACCAATAGATAAGGTATTTGAATAAAAATATAGTGAATATGTAACAACTAATGACTAACAATTCATTACTGATGTTCGATTTCTAATTGAAAAACCACTACGGGCTTACGACCGTCTTCTACTGTTATTTTGATGGCTGGCTTAGTGTGATCACTTTACATTAACAACGTTCGCCATTAGGTGGTAGTGTTTGTGTCTCCTAAACTCCTAATCATTAGAATTCTCGACAACATGTCGAAAAATCCCAAGTAGGTATACAACATGGGATTTTTCGACAAAAAATATAGTGCCTGGAAGAGATCCTTCGCAATAAGTCCGCGCGCCCTTTGATTAAGTATAAGTCCACTCTTTAAAATGGTTATATCAAAAGTGTAATTTATTTTGGCATAAAGCTTTATTTATTATTGTTTTTACTTTAAGTAGGTATTATTTTTTATTTATTGCTATAAACATCACACACTTGTTGATGTCAACCCATGGCCGAAGCCAGAAAATATTTTTGGAGGCGGTTACACTTCGTCGCGTAGAGCTTAGTAAATTTATATCGAGGTGTTATACCTATTTATTTGGTTCGAATGACGGGTTGAATGATGTTACAGTTGGATTGACTAGTCTACGACGCGATTGCTATAACGCCGGCGTTCACTTGCATCCATAGCACAGCCAACCGCGAAAGTGAATGGCCTTTATACCCGACACAAGAATAACAACATGTAACACAGCGACGTGAAGCCTTCTCCATAATAGCAGCCTGCCGATTAAGTACCTACTATGCGATTTGTGTTAAAATCACTATTTTTAGCATTCTACAATTTCATAAAACATAATTGATTATCAAATCAATGATTATGTGCTGTCAAACAGATATGTATGGCATGGTAAAAAAAGTTGACATATGAATAGAAATAACTTTAATTAAATTGTTAAGTAAGGTCAGAATTAAAAATATAATTAAGTCCTTATTCGAAAAATGGATGTTACGAGTAACATTTTCTCTAAAAAAGACTATGTATTTATACTTTACTAGAGGTGCGCCCCAGCTTCGCACGGGTAGATAGGTAGGTACTTAAAAATAATTTAGTTTTCATACAGATCCCTAACTTTTTCAAAATATTTTATACAATATGTTAATCTGGAATAATCGCATTGCAATGTACCGTGTCACGTCACTTTATCACCGTGACTACCTTATGATAAAACAGAGAATTGGTAGGGTTACTGAGCAATGAATGAACTGAGTCTCGCGGTATTTCTACTTGACATGACTCCCCCCCCCCCCCGCGTACTGGCATCTACATCCTTTCAACATCGGATAAGTTGAGCTGATGATAAGAGACTATGCTTTTTTTTCAATACTCACATTTTTAAACTCGTGATAACTTTCGAAAGGAATGTCCGAATTGAATAATTCAAAATGTTGTAAAGCAGTATTGAATATGAACTAATTTATTTTGATAAGGAGTAATTCCAAGATATGTACCAATAAAGAGCCTTTGAGGTGACATTTTATTGATTTTTTTTTAAATAAAAGAACACTTATTGTGGCATAACTATAATAGTTAGACATATGCTGTAGCGAGACTTTTTGTAAATAATCATGTCTTCTACAAAATTGTTATACATTATTTTATTCTATCATCAATAGTTTTCACAGCGTTCGCGATAAAAAGAATATTTTAGGAAAAATTTTTACACCTTGGGTTACATTATTGGAGTTTTCGTAGGTTACCCAATTTTTTTTGGAAATTCAATATAGCCTATGTTCACCGGGGATAGTGTAGCTTTCCAAAAGTGAAAGAATTTTTCAAATCGGTTCAGTAGTTTTGGAGCCTATTCGATGCAAACAAACAAACAAAAAATCAAATCTTTCCTCTTTATATAATTAGTATAGATGTAGGTACATTAACTTTACAACATTTCTTTCTATCTTTTACTCGTCTCTTTCTAGTTTTGTCGTAGTTGGTCACATCCGGAGAATTCTCTGGGCGGCAAGAAGAACGAACATCTCAATTCTTCAAGAACTTCACATCACGGTGCGACTGTCGTCTTTCTGTCTCGAACAAATATTGAAGTTCTTTGGACATATAGCTCATAGAGGGGAGGACAGACTTAAAAAAGCTGATGGAAAAGCGCCAGGTACAAGAGCACGGGGCAGATCGCCGATGTGCTAGACCGAGCAAATAAAGCAAAACATCCACGCGACGACACTTCATAGAGCCATACGGCAGCAGACAGAACATCCTGGAGGACAATGGGTCGAGAAAGAATTTATGATGGGCACGACCCTCAGCAATGAGGATGACGACTGAACTCCCCGATTACATCACGTATAGATTCTTCTACTCAGCAAATGGGAAACCCATCTAGCTACCACAAATCTAGGTGTTTACTTTTTTTGTTTCAGTCATTGGTGGTACCTATGTACTGTGAGGGATTCTACTGATGTCAGATGAGATGAGCAGAACCCTCACACCGAGGACCGTCTGCCAAGAGTCACCGACTCCAAGGCAAACGAACCTCTGTGGTCACACCCTCTGGAAGGCTTTAAACAGAGCTGTTGGTCTCATCCAACAAAAGAAAAATAAATCGTTATTCAGCCCAGCTATACTCAACTTCAGACTCTACTCAGGTCGTGGTTCCATAGCCCAAAATGTCCTCTCATCAAGTGGGGAATTATCAAGAGATTTTTAAAGAAAGAATTTAGAATTAAAACGAATAAAATTTATTGAACCAAAATACAAATAAATAGATCCTTCTTTGAACAAATTATAAAACTAATTGTGGATCTTTGATAGCTCCAAATAAATAAACATAAAAAATTTACCTTAAAATGGGAAAAATAAAATTTAATTTTTCAATCATTAAAACATATATCAGTATTTAAAGTATAAGGCCACTTATATTGCTCTTAATAATCAAAAAAAATATTCTACTTCTTAAACTCTCGTCAGATGTTTTACAACAATTTTTGAGCCTCTATTCCAAACTTCTTAGGTGAACATACAAATATATCAAATAGGCTTCAATTAATATAGATGAGATTTTTCCCTTTATAGATTACATATCGAAATGAGAAAACATTAAATTCAGGTTTTGTATAAAACAGGGTCGAAGGTCAAATTAAGGTTGGTGCATTTGCTCTCCACGAAAGAAGAATGAAAAGGTGTCGGCGGTAGGTCTCACAGAACAAAACGTATGATTTGATATATCACTTAACTTAAGATTCGATCCCCTAATCTATCACGCGCTGATCTCTTCAAGAAATAACTTGGCTCCACGAATGTCGAATGGTTTCAAAGAATCCTTAGCCGGAGTTCTCACGTACAAATGGACTTCTCAGAACAAGAATTGGCTTCAGATGGCTCGATACAGACGTTTCAGTACATCGACGTAGGTAATACATAAAATATCCCCAGATTAACATCCCATTCCAAGATCAAGAATTACGTTTGTAACCCGAAGGGTAGTTCCCGCACTTCTGTAATACGATAAAGAAATGCGTTACAATTAGGGATTAGAAAAATACCCACAAAAAGAAATAGAATTCACGACAGACAAAATAAACGTAAGATTCTCACCTGTTTTACTTGCGGGGCTAAATTTAGTTCACAAACGACACTTCACTTAGACGACTTTACAAAATTAAATTCCAATAAATATATTCGACTCAATTATTAACAAATCACTCAGGAAGGGTAGTTTAACCCTTAACCAAATTCAGCACAGAATGTCCACCTCAACGTATTCGTGGACTCAATATATAGTTAGAAAAATTTTGACGTTTGCAAACGTCAAATCCCACAATAGCTTGGCGCTAACACGGCCGCCGTTTCATTGGATAAAAACATTAGCATCCAACGTACCCACGAGCTGCGTTGATAATGTCCCGCGCGGAGGGTACCTACCGACAATACGGCGAGATTTCCATTCAAACAGAGCCCGCGAATTTGATTTAAACTTCAATAAAAACAATCCCAAAAACTGATCGTTACAGTACGTTATCCCAATTTACAAAATATCTGATGATTTCTATCTCGATTCTAAGCATTTGACTATTATAAGGAAAAAATGAATGAAAAACACTTGGTGCAAAATAAATCGGTTTAAGGATTTTGATTATGAAAAATTTGGTACCTATAGAAAATTCATTATTACAGATGTTTTAAAGGAATCCAAAATATAACAGAATCAACAGAGAGAAAAAGAGAGCGGTTTAGATAAGTCTATAAAAATAAAAATGGTGCAACTCTTTGGTAGATACGTTTGAAACTTTAGAAAATGAGTTCCCATTACTTACTGGATTTCCAGTTGCATAACATGACGCCATTATGATGTAGGCGCCTTTAGCCGAGAATCCGCTATTGTGGAAACATTGGTGTGGAGCAAGACACAGCAGGAAGGAAAACGTTGGTAACCGACGCGTTCTCACCGCTAGAATCTCTATTCGAAGAACACGTTTTTATACGTAACAAGATTATTATTCATACTTACCTACTTTAGATCTTCGGACTAATTTTTCAGATAATTAAATTATAAACGATCATAATATTAATAAGCTTTTCCAACAGATGCTGTCCTGTCTTTACTGTGGATATAGAATTCGAATTTGTATGATAAATTAACCACTAATTTAATTCCACCACGGGCGCCCGCAGGTAGGGGCAAAGGGGGGCGCTTGCTCCCCCTGATGGATTGATTGAAAATAGTAAAATTTTACATCACTTCTAGTTGGCATAAAAAGTGTGAAAAAATAATTTGCTCCCCTCCCCCTCCCCCACTATTGAATTTTCTGCGGGCGCCCTTGATTCCGACCGATGCTTTTGTCTATGCACATTTTGACAGTTCACCAACCCTGAATTGTTAATACGTAATTAATTTTGCGTACACTTCAATTGGTATACCTATTACGCATAATAGGTATATCAATTGAATTATGACTCACGTTTTGCATTCCAGCACAGGTATAGCTCTGATTTTCATAGTGTGTAATGTGTGTGCATACAGGGTTAGGTACAGGGAAAGTCGTACTGAATACTAAAAGACGTTATTATTCAGGTCATTTCTGATGGATTTGCTGTTAGTAGAAGTTCCAGCTTTTGTTAATCATTTTTATTAACTATTGACATGTCCTCTAACTAGATACATCAAGAAAGAACCCTAAGACTTCAAATACGAAAAAAACGTTAAAAGGCAAAAAATAAAAAGGATTTTGAAAAAATCTTTAAAAGTTTATTATGGGATCAAATCCATCAGAAATGACCTGAATAATAACGTCTTTTAATATTCAGTATGACTTTCCCTGTAACCCTGTATATCTATTCCCATGCACCTTCTTACAAAATGTTAATGCATTTGTATAATATTTTGTATATATTTAAATAGGTAATATTTTGTAATTTTATTTTTCATATGTAAATAAATTAAAAAATTAATGTAATGAGGGAGTATTAACTGAATTAAAAAAGCCCAACAATTTCTTACTCCACCTTAGTCAGTAAAACCGTCTTAATAAAATTTAATCAATAATTATTGTTCCTATGTGTACTACCTTTTTCAAATTTAAAAGCTGCTTTCTTTTATTTACACTTTTCTATTTTACTGCTTGTATTCTGTAAAATTTTGCTAGATTTTATTTCTGGCACAGTGACCTTTTTTGTCTTATTTGATTTTATATATTTTTGTTGGTGCATCAACTTATTTGTCTTTTTAACGATGTTTGACACATGTTTGCATGCCATTTCTGTATTTTTACATTGTTGTATTTGTTTTAAAGGCTATTGCCGTTTATAATTTATAAATAAATAGAGTATAGTACATTTTTATTCAAGTATGAATCTACGTATTAGGAAAATAAAAAGAAAACAAACATGTTTTTAAATAGTATATTAATGACGAATGTTAAGAAATATTTTATGACACATATTATTATTATGTTTATACTATTCTGTATGAAAATATGAAAGTCGCAGATCGGCTGTATTTGTGTTGCATATTAAACCTGGTAACGGGGTATAAAGGTTGGTAAGAGTCGAAAGTAAGAGTCATGGCAAAATAAAAAAGAGTTCGTGTTATATAACAAGAGGTTCGCGACAAAAATGATTGTGGTTATATAACAAGTTTGCAGCGAGGTTCGATAATTATTACTATTGAAAGTTGTCTTTAGATCTGGTCTGACATTGTCTCATGATCTTGCCGATATGCCTTGTTGAACTTTGAAATACAACGATCATTGAAGTTGTAAAAAACTTCTGGTAAAAAAAAAACAAAAACAGGCCATTACATTTTTTGTGTTTAACAAATACGGAGAAATAATCGATTTGTAATTTAATTAATTTACAAAGATTACATCGATTACTCATCGATTGACCAAGTATTTTATATTACAGACGTTGATATCGATAATTAAAAGCCTGAGAGTTTTTCAATACATTTTTTTTAAATGTGACATTATTTTATATTTAACAAATAATATGTACTTGTTAAATATAAAATAATGTCGCAAAATATCGTGGGCGTTATTTATCGTAATATTCCCTAAAATCTGTAAATAATGTGTTGACTATAATATTAATACTTAATGTGTCACATTTTCTCCTGTTATTAAAAAATAATAAAATAGGTAGGTAAGTGTTAATTATGCAGTTAATACCGTAAAGTTTTTTTTAAAAGCTAACTCCAATTGATTCATTTTTGTATTATCTTCCTGGACTGATGTACCTTTAACATTTTTGTGTTCGGATTTAGCATATACAGTTTCCATGGGCTTATAATAAAATGAATTTATAAATGCTGTATAAGGGTTGGATGGCCCTATTGCGAACGGAGACTCGGAGTTGGTTTCCACAAACGCCAATGTGTTCGTACTAAATAGGATATAAATAAAAGAATTAGAATATTGATGATTTTAGAATAGAAGAAAAAACAAATCAATATTTCAAAAATTATTTACCTGGGTTTGCTGGCGTACTCTCCCATTATCAGTTCAGGCGCTGTACTTGGACATAGTCCCAATTTGTAAAAAAACCAAGATTTACAAATTTTTCCGTAAAATGCTCTGTTAGGACTTGCGCGAATGCTTTCGGCAAAATAAAGTGGTGCACGCCAATGAGAACATTCGCTGATGGCTAAAAATACGATTAACCATGTACTTTGTCAACTTTCAAAAAGTTATATAAGTATTATTTCGTCTAAGTAAACATACTCAAGTTTTTAAAAAGTTCACAGCCTTTTTGGTATTGGCCTCCATTCACATAGTGGTCAAGATGTCCGAGACTCTCCAACTTCCCTCTCCCTAATACGTCCGTATGAATAACATCCACAAATGCGGCGTCTGACCTGTCAAGCTTTTTGGTGAGATCATTTGTAACAAACAATGGCAAAGCAGGATCAAGACCTGAAATAGAACAAACAATAAGTAACCGATGATTCGAGGTTCAAATCAAAATAATCTTTAACTTCATACCTGTGATCCTTCCGAGTTTGCCAGATTTAAGCCAATTGCTTATTCCTCCAGAGACATGGGCACCCAGACTCATTCCTACTACATGGATTTTAGATACATTTACGCCTTTCACCTCAACCAAAGTGTCTATCAGCTGAGCAGTACAGTTGGATATGAGAGCCACATTTTGGAAAGCTTGGAAGTAACATGGGTCACGAGCAAGAGGTTCATAGTCGATGGATATAACGTTAAGGTCTCTAGATTCGAAATAAGCTTCGATAAAAAAACACATCAATAATTAAAAACAAGAAATGTGCAGAATAATGAAAGGGGATGTAAAGACAATAAAAATACCTGGCCTAGAGTCAATATTTGGATCATAATCTTTATGGCCCAAATAGCCATGGATCAAAATTTTAAATTCTCCTCCTGGGACGAAAATTGCATTCTGTATTGTCTCTATCTTAGAAACACTTAGTTCATGCGGATTCTGTTGGGTATTTCTTGAAATTAAAATAGTTTTAAGCAAAATAATTGCGTCACAATAATCATAATGATATAAGTAGTACCTATTAATTTTACGTACCTCGTGTAGTGCCAGAACGTTATGTTGACGTTGGGACAAATCGGTGGTGGAACCACACATCCAAATCCCTTGTGAGTTTCTTCATTCAAAATAATCAAACTAACTACTGGAATATTTCATTATATTTTTAATATTGAAATAAATAATTAATTTTAAAAACTGAGAAATAATTAGCTTACTTGTGAAAACGTATTTGAAATTTATTGCGTACATTTGAAAATACGAAAATAATAATGTAACTATATGTAGTAATTCTTCAAACGAGTATCCGCGACTACTAAACGCGTCTAATGTTATCAAAAAAATATCATTCACTTTTTATAATCACTTTATACATCACTGTTTTGCAAACGTTTTGAATTATTAACACATACGTTGATGTTCTTTAAAATATTCGTATTTGGTTAAATTATTAGAATAAGTTCTAAAGAAAAATGTATTAAACAAAATGGCTACAACGTTCTAGAACGATTTAACCTGAAACATTGATCCATGAAAAATATTATGTAGTTCTATGATGAAGTGAAAGCAATTTCTCACAATATGAATACTCTTGTCATTTTTTGCAGCAGGTACCCCTATTCCGAATATTACTCACTAACGTAAGTGAGAAACTCTCGGAAATTTAGTATAGCTGCGAAGCTTTACGAAGTATTCTTTAGGGGCGCTATACACGTTTCCATACAAAATATTGTTGCTTCATGCCAGCTTAAAGGGCACAGAAACTTGGATACAGTTAAATAATGTTTGAATGGATGATAGGTATTAGCAATCTTAATTTTAATCAGTTTCTGAACAGTAAAAATAGCTTGAAATTGCATGTGAAACTTACTCTCGACGATTGCGTAAACCATCGACATAATCGGTCTAATTTTTAGAGTACCTACAAGTGGAACCACAACAACAAAATATTATATTATTGAGTATTATTGTACTCATAGGATGTTCTACGGTCTCAGCAATTGCCATTTTATCATACAAAACAACATCAGAATAATAATTAGGTACTTTTAGTTCGTTATACTGGGTAATAAGCCAGCTGGGTGTTTTTATACTAAACGGAATACTCAAATCCATATAGGTACTCAAAACTGTTCCATTTTTAGAGTATAAATGGTAAAGTAAACAGTATTTGAATAATATTTCATACTATTCTATGAAAACAAGCCCGAGACAGTACCTACTTTAAAACATGCTGTTGTATATTGAAATATTATGTAAATTAATTCAATACATTTAATAAGTTAATACATTAGAATATGATTGTACTGAAGCTAGAAGTTAAATATAAAATTAAAGTTTGACAAGGTTATACCGCAGTTTGTGTGTAGTGTCGTATGATGAATAAGTTTAGTTATACCCTGGTTATACCGGTTTTTTCTCAAATGACTTGACGAGTTCACAAATGCTCGCAAATCTGTGCGATGCAATATCGACAGTAAAATTTTTATGCCAAAAAGTTAAAAAAAAAAAAAAATTTGCTCCATTGCATTACGTAAATTGTATGTAATAATACCTATATAATAAATATTACCGCATGTATAACGTAATGAAAAATCTAAATGAGTAACGAATTTCTGTGACGGTTCTTTAGAAGTTTAATAACTTTCAGTTAAGGTTTTTAAACAATATGGCTCACGTATACAACAACACTATTTCTTAATTATAGACCTCCACCCGGACTCAAGTAATTTTGGACACAAAATTATTGTCGATAAGAATAACTTTACAAGAATCGATGATTTTTTTATTAATTTGTTTTGCTGTGTGAGGCAAGCAATAAACAGTGATAAAGCACGGTCTTCCTCTTCTTCTTGTGCCGCACGGGTTGTAAAATGAGCTGGATTAGCTTAAGAAAAAGAAACGGAATGGCTGGCACAGGACAGAATAGCATGGAGGAAACTAGTGGCGACCACATGGGTGTACAATGTACCTACATTGACATACATAGATTATGATTTTAATAAGGTAAGGTATTTTGTTCGGTTGCCCCAATCTTGACAATCCTGAAGAAGGTATCCCAGTCTGTGAAATACTAAATAATATCTCTTCAACACTTGTCATTTCAAAGCATGCTTGAAAAGAATTGGGTTGTTCTCAAACCATAGGCGTGTTTAATTGTAGACTGTGACTGTGTTGGTACATTTTTTTATTTTTAATGTTTTATGATCCTTATCATCTATATATTATAAATTAAACTAATAACAGGCCATAGTCATTTTCTTTTCTTTAATCTTTCATTGTTTCAGATTTTTCGTTATTGGTGTGTTGATCGCTAGAACGTCCTTTAGCGTATGGTGCTTCTGAATTTGTTTCAACAAACCAAAGGCCTCTAGCACTAGAAATACAGAATGAAATTCAATTCTCAAAATCATTAAAATGGATTTATAAACGTATTTTTTATGAATAGATTGATCCTTGAATTGGACGTATGTATAAGTTGACATAATAGAATCTTGAACATACCTATTGGGTGTGTATTCTCCCATTATCTCTTCTTCATCATCACCTAACATGCACCAACCCAACAAATACGACGTCCAAGACCCACACTTCTTTCCATAAAATCCTATATCGGAATTGATGGACTCGGCGTAGTATACCGGTGCTCGCCAATGACTGCAGCTAGACCTGCCTGTCCAACATCAAATATCGTACTTTTTATTCTCAGATATTGTTTTGATGAATGGTGTTCTGTATGTTTATAAGTTTACTCACTCATGTTGTTTTCATTTTTGTCGCAGCCTGGCTGAATCACTCCACCGTTCACATAAAAATCCGCATGTCCAGTTGGTTCCAATTTACCCCTTTCCATAGCGTTTGTGTGGATTATATCTACAAATTTGGCGTCACTCGAGTCCAATTTTCTACCGTTATCTGGGTGTGTGAACAATGGCATCGCAGGATCAAGACCTATTACATCATCGAAGTTTATTATGGGTAGGTACAATAATAACAATATGAGTTATGTGATGGTCTTAAAATAATAGTTATTACAACACATCAACATGAGACAAACACACAAAGATCAGAGATTGATTTACATAACAATACGCGTGTACAATGTTGTTGATTTCCATTTTCATAATTTGTCATTGAAGAAAAAATCATGTATAATCATCCATCGTCGTTGTCCTACTTTTGCATTATTGTCAATTACAACCAGTTTAATGACTTATAATTTGGTATCTAGGCATGTGATTAAAATAATTTCAAAAACCTTAGATCTATTAAAGGTGGTTGTCATAACGGCTTGATAATTGTTCAATTACTTAGGAAGATACAATAATAGATGTATTATTAGTGGACAACCATGAGGTCAAAACTACCGATTTGATGTAAACCATGTGCATTCTAGGAATAGGGTTCACGGTCTTCGTGGCCCGTTTTCAGAGTTATACAATGGCAAACCGTTGTTATCTGATCATTTAATATCTTGAATAAAAATTTGTGTTACAGACATATTCATAGCATATTGAACCAATTTAAAACGGATTTTTTTCTAGCATAGCCACCAACGTGACAAAATGAATGACCAGGGTTTTTCAGGTAATAATGAATTAAGTTTGCAACTGTCCCAACAATAGGTATTCAAATATTCATTTATCGCAGCCGAAAAGAAAATTGAAATGGTATGGGCACATAAATCGAAAAATATCTCTTCATACGTTGAATCAAGCAATATCGATAAATCTTTCGCGTAATTGATGTTAAAGGAGACCGAGGAAAAATCATACAGTGCAACAAGATTCAACAGAAAAACCGCACAACAGGACTGTAGAGTTTACAACCTTGTAAAGAGAAGATCCGACCAAACAGCCAACAAAGATGTTAAGTTGGAAGATCGCCAGAAAAAAACAGAAGAAAGAGATCCAAATATGATTTCTTACCTGTGATCCTTTCTAGTTTCCCAGACTGTAAATAGTTAGCGATAGCCCCGGATATTTGAGCTCCCAAGCTGAATCCCACCACGTGAATTGAATACAAACGAATAATGTTTCTTCCAATCAACTCGTCCATTAGTTGAGCTATGCATTTGCCTATCACTTGCACGTTCACTACCGCAGACATATAGCAAGGCTCGCGAGCTAGAGGATTGTAGTCAGGACTGATGATGTTGTATTCACCATGCTGAAAGTAGGCTGTACACAAATAACAATTACATATTTAGATACATAAATTATTTGAACCTCTACTTATGATCTAAGATGGTTGAATATGGATGCAACAATAATAATACTTGATGTGAGGGATTTATTCAGATGTGTTATTCAAAATATTGTTAAGTCGTTATTTGAAAATTTGGGAACGCGATGGTAAAGAGTTTGAAAACCAGTTGCTTCTTTGTTTATGACAGATTAGAAGGTTTGGTATTTTTACATATTGAATGGATGTACGGGGAAACCATTTTTAGAAAAAATGTTGTTTAAAGGGATTAGTAGAGAAGGCAATGCTTCTTTGTTTTGAGATAGTATATTTGGCCCTCGATAGGACAAATAGTTTTTTTGAAGTTTAGTCTAGATCCACGCTCCGATGGGAGACGTTCTTAAATTTTGTGTTGAAGTGTTTGAGTAATTTTTAATATCCTTCGCATATTTCAATTGTACATATTATGTACCTACCGGGGTGTGTCCGAGTGTGTTGTTATTAATACGGGATTTGCGTGCGACTTGATTGATGTGTATCTTTGGAGGTTAAAATATCACATTTGATAAATTCGCGTTTGATAAAACTTAGAATCTTCGGTTTTGGATTAAGCCTTCTGTTTAATTATTATAATATATTATTTATTGTTTGACTGGGCTAACCATAGAGGGAGGTCGCGTGGCGGATCGTTAGATTGGACAGCCCCCGTGATAATTTAACATCCAACTATGAATGTGACGTGTTTTATTTTCATTGGTGCTTTGTGCTTTTATTTTGAAAAAAAAAAAATATTTTGAAGGTATGCTGAATTTTGGGTGAGTGACCAGATTTTTTTGATATTAGAATTTGTATGGACACAGAGAGATGTTTTCTTGTGTGGTATTTTATTTGTTGCTTGGTTGCCCCGCCAAGCATGCTTATGAGCAAGTTGCTCGATTGGTTTTAGCTGAGAGATATATGGCCGATGCGTTACGGCATTGTTTTGAATATTTGTGATCTCTGTGTGCCATTGGGCTTATTGTATTGCAGCATGTACCTCCCTGTATTGTTTTCACACGTCACATGTCAAGCACACGTCGCGAATTGTCATCTGTCATTCGCGGGTTACCCCATTTTCCGATACCAGTGGTGTGACCTATCTTTAATGTTTATTTTTGAATCCGGTTAAGAATTTCATATTTAGAACCTTCTAGTAAGCTTAGTGTAGAATTTTCATTTGTAAAAGTAGGTACAGTGGTGTGTTTGTTCCCCGTGAGAGTAATTTTATTCAGTCGAGCTATGAATGAGTTTACTAAAAGTTCGCGTCTGTCCGCGCACAGATAGAGTTTGTATTTTAGTTTTCGCCGCCGTGATAAACGTAAAGTTATAAAACCGGTATGTGTAGGAGGGCTGTTGGCGCAAGCTGAAGACCTTCCCCACATGACTGTCTATGAGAATGGGCTGTTGCTGATTTGGACGCTTTTCAGCTCAGTTCATGAGGTTCACTGGCGAAAAGGTCGCGCGCTAAGACCGAAGCAGTTGAGCGATTTGGAATTCCAATGAGGAAGAACTTGCGGTTTAAATGACAGCCCGTACGTAATGTGACTAGAAGGTTGATTGATTTGTTCGTTTATAAAGTAATTGAACGTTTATTTTGATATTGAGATCGATAATAATTAAATGCACGCGAGATAGACATTAAAATTGTTAATAGGCAGGATCGTTTTGACTGCAGCTAGTCGTGGCATAATTTTCGCGTAGTTAAATCCTGTCCTATTTTGAGTCTCTGCTGGAAGTACGTTTAGGCATTTAGAGTCAAGAGTCAGATAGTTAAAAGATAGCTTCCAGCCCCTGTAGTCTGTACACCATCAGGAACCTTTTCCGTTTGTCTATATACACTATATCTGATAGCCGAATTTCGGCCCCCTTTTTGGTACCTGTTCGAGGCGTGAGGTCGCATCGAAATTGGGCCAGTCTCGGACCTTCGGAGTTTTATTTTTGCCTGAATTTTGGCAAGAAGGTTCGTTTGACATGGAAGGCCTTCTTTCGGTGGCTAATTCCCCCCATAGACCTCGATCATGCTTATCAAATGGCGTCCAACGTTAGTTCTGTTATACCACAGAGCAGTTTTTAGAACCTTTAAACCCTGGAGTAAAATAAATTTAATTTTTTGAATTTTTTTTTGTTTGAAAAAATTTTTTTTTTCGAGAGTCAATTTTGTTTAAAATTTATTTTCTGAGCTAGTTAGTTTGATGTGAAAGTGTTTTTTTATTAAGAATGTTTTGAGTAGTATTATAGAATTCAAGCAATTTTGGTAGATGTGAGGAATAATGATTAGTTACCGAGCTTTGAATTTTGAACGTGGTTGAGAAGAGAAATTGTTTGTAAATATTTGAATATATTTTTTTTTATAATGTTAGATTTTGGGAGAAAAATAATTAGCACATAGGAATTTGACATATGATTTTTATTTATGAACGCTTGCTTGAACTTAAGTTGTGTATAGACTGAGCAGTTGCATATTATATACCTATGTACGTACGATGATTACCTTTTCAGCTCGAGGTACAAAATTATTTTGTATTTTTATAACATAGGATTTCAATAGATGAATGGAAATGTGCTAGTTGTGGAATAGCTTAGATTATAGCTTATGTTAAGCCGATACTAGGTATATGATAGATATTTAATTTATTATTATAAGGCCAATAAAAGAGAATTTTAAATTATATGTATAGTTTTTAAGGTACAGGATAAGCTAATAATAGGAGTAATCATTATAAAGAAATTAAGTTTTTTTTAGGTATGAATACCGATGTATTCAGAAATATTAATGGATTTTAAATAATTAAGTTTAAATATGGCTAGTAAAGATAAAACTTGTGTAGATATTATAATCAATAAGTTAGATTATTTATGCAGATGGCATTTCAATAGATAATTAGAATTATTAATGTTATTAAATTTGTGACAATTTTTATAATCAATTTGCTTCAAAGTTTTATGAACCGTTTGAATTTTTTTTTAGGAATCACTTCAAGTAGGCAGTTTAAAAGAAAGGCATTGTTTTATAATAGACATAAATAACAAAATTTAGTATAGCGCATATCTGGTTGTAAATATTGATATTATTTTTATTTTAAGACAGAGAATAATGGACTGTGTTTTAACCCTCATAATTGACAAATCCGAGAATTGGCCGTAGTTACAATAATAATATCGTAATGTGTAGATTAACAAAGTTTCTTAAAATGTTTTGGAGAAAGTAATTAATTTTAGTAGCGGAGAATTTTTTTTGGGATTTACTTACAAAAATGCCAAAGTTTTGAATAGATTATAATGTACACTAGTTCTGGATTCCAAATATTGAAATCTTTGGCAAATACCTTTTTTTTTTTTTTTTACTAAGTACCTACCTGTCGTATGAAAAGTGAATTTTTATAAATTATTGAATTTTGAGTGTTTAGGACATTATAATATGGTGATGGTTAGAATTAAGAACTGTAAATATTTGAGGAATATAGTAAAATGATGGTGTTTTAAATAGCAAACAGTTGAGTTCAATGTATATAATTATTATAATAATTCTAACATCACGGGATATGTGTTATAAGGTTGAATTAGAATAGAAAAAAAATAGTATTGTTCAATCGTTAAAGAGAGGGTGGAATTGTTTTATTTGTAATGGCCGATTGATACAATATATTTTTTTAAAGTTAAGTAGATATTTTGTTTTGATATGTAGAAATTAAAGAAACAATATTTTGAATAAAAAAAGGATTGGCGAATTGATGTGAGGGATTTATTCAGATGTGTTATTCAAAATATTGTTAAGTCGTTATTTGAAAATTTGGGAACGCGATGGTTTGGTATTTTTACATATTGAATGGATGTACGGGGAAACCATTTTTAGAAAAAATGTTGTTTAAAGGGATTAGTAGAGAAGGCAATGCTTCTTTGTTTTGAGATAGTATATTTGGCCCTCGATAGGACAAAATAATAGTTTTTTTGAAGTTTAGTCTAGATCCACGCTCCGATGGGAGACGTTCTTAAATTTTGTGTTGAAGTGTTTGAGTAATTTTTAATATCCTTCGCATATTTCAATTGTACATAATATGTACCTACCGGGGTGTGTCCGAGTGTGTTGTTATTAATACGGGATTTGCGTGCGACTTGATTGATGTGTATCTTTGGAGGTTAAAATATCACATTTGATAAATTCGCGTTTGATAAAACTTAGAATCTTCGGTTTTGGATTAAGCCTTCTGTTTAATTATTATAATATATTATTTATTGTTTGACTGGGCTAACCATAGAGGGAGGTCGCGTGGCGGATCGTTAGATTGGACAGCCCCCGTGATAATTTAACATCCAACTATGAATGTGACGTGTTTTATTTTCATTGGTGCTTTGTGCTTTTATTTTGAAAAAAAAAAAATATTTTGAAGGTATGCTGAATTTTGGGTGAGTGACCAGATTTTTTTGATATTAGAATTTGTATGGACACAGAGAGATGTTTTCTTGTGTGGTATTTTATTTGTTGCTTGGTTGCCCCGCCAAGCATGCTTATGAGCAAGTTGCTCGATTGGTTTTAGCTGAGAGATATATGGCCGATGCGTTACGGCATTGTTTTGAATATTTGTGATCTCTGTGTGCCATTGGGCTTATTGTATTGCAGCATGTACCTCCCTGTATTGTTTTCACACGTCACATGTCAAGCACACGTCGCGAATTGTCATCTGTCATTCGCGGGTTACCCCATTTTCCGATACCAGTGGTGTGACCTATCTTTAATGTTTATTTTTGAATCCGGTTAAGAATTTCATATTTAGAACCTTCTAGTAAGCTTAGTGTAGAATTTTCATTTGTAAAAGTAGGTACAGTGGTGTGTTTGTTCCCCGTGAGAGTAATTTTATTCAGTCGAGCTATGAATGAGTTTACTAAAAGTTCGCGTCTGTCCGCGCACAGATAGAGTTTGTATTTTAGTTTTCGCCGCCGTGATAAACGTAAAGTTATAAAACCGGTATGTGTAGGAGGGCTGTTGGCGCAAGCTGAAGACCTTCCCCACATGACTGTCTATGAGAATGGGCTGTTGCTGATTTGGACGCTTTTCAGCTCAGTTCATGAGGTTCACTGGCGAAAAGGTCGCGCGCTAAGACCGAAGCAGTTGAGCGATTTGGAATTCCAATGAGGAAGAACTTGCGGTTTAAATGACAGCCCGTACGTAATGTGACTAGAAGGTTGATTGATTTGTTCGTTTATAAAGTAATTGAACGTTTATTTTGATATTGAGATCGATAATAATTAAATGCACGCGAGATAGACATTAAAATTGTTAATAGGCAGGATCGTTTTGACTGCAGCTAGTCGTGGCATAATTTTCGCGTAGTTAAATCCTGTCCTATTTTGAGTCTCTGCTGGAAGTACGTTTAGGCATTTAGAGTCAAGAGTCAGATAGTTAAAAGATAGCTTCCAGCCCCTGTAGTCTGTACACCATCAGGAACCTTTTCCGTTTGTCTATATACACTATATCTGATAGCCGAATTTCGGCCCCCTTTTTGGTACCTGTTCGAGGCGTGAGGTCGCATCGAAATTGGGCCAGTCTCGGACCTTCGGAGTTTTATTTTTGCCTGAATTTTGGCAAGAAGGTTCGTTTGACATGGAAGGCCTTCTTTCGGTGGCTAATTCCCCCCATAGACCTCGATCATGCTTATCAAATGGCGTCCAACGTTAGTTCTGTTATACCACAGAGCAGTTTTTAGAACCTTTAAACCCTGGAGTAAAATAAATTTAATTTTTTGAATTTTTTTTTGTTTGAAAAAATTTTTTTTTTCGAGAGTCAATTTTGTTTAAAATTTATTTTCTGAGCTAGTTAGTTTGATGTGAAAGTGTTTTTTTATTAAGAATGTTTTGAGTAGTATTATAGAATTCAAGCAATTTTGGTAGATGTGAGGAATAATGATTAGTTACCGAGCTTTGAATTTTGAACGTGGTTGAGAAGAGAAATTGTTTGTAAATATTTGAATATATTTTTTTTTATAATGTTAGATTTTGGGAGAAAAATAATTAGCACATAGGAATTTGACATATGATTTTTATTTATGAACGCTTGCTTGAACTTAAGTTGTGTATAGACTGAGCAGTTGCATATTATATACCTATGTACGTACGATGATTACCTTTTCAGCTCGAGGTACAAAATTATTTTGTATTTTTATAACATAGGATTTCAATAGATGAATGGAAATGTGCTAGTTGTGGAATAGCTTAGATTATAGCTTATGTTAAGCCGATACTAGGTATATGATAGATATTTAATTTATTATTATAAGGCCAATAAAAGAGAATTTTAAATTATATGTATAGTTTTTAAGGTACAGGATAAGCTAATAATAGGAGTAATCATTATAAAGAAATTAAGTTTTTTTTAGGTATGAATACCGATGTATTCAGAAATATTAATGGATTTTAAATAATTAAGTTTAAATATGGCTAGTAAAGATAAAACTTGTGTAGATATTATAATCAATAAGTTAGATTATTTATGCAGATGGCATTTCAATAGATAATTAGAATTATTAATGTTATTAAATTTGTGACAATTTTTATAATCAATTTGCTTCAAAGTTTTATGAACCGTTTGAATTTTTTTTTAGGAATCACTTCAAGTAGGCAGTTTAAAAGAAAGGCATTGTTTTATAATAGACATAAATAACAAAATTTAGTATAGCGCATATCTGGTTGTAAATATTGATATTATTTTTATTTTAAGACAGAGAATAATGGACTGTGTTTTAACCCTCATAATTGACAAATCCGAGAATTGGCCGTAGTTACAATAATAATATCGTAATGTGTAGATTAACAAAGTTTCTTAAAATGTTTTGGAGAAAGTAATTAATTTTAGTAGCGGAGAATTTTTTTTGGGATTTACTTACAAAAATGCCAAAGTTTTGAATAGATTATAATGTACACTAGTTCTGGATTCCAAATATTGAAATCTTTGGCAAATACCTTTTTTTTTTTTTTTTACTAAGTACCTACCTGTCGTATGAAAAGTGAATTTTTATAAATTATTGAATTTTGAGTGTTTAGGACATTATAATATGGTGATGGTTAGAATTAAGAACTGTAAATATTTGAGGAATATAGTAAAATGATGGTGTTTTAAATAGCAAACAGTTGAGTTCAATGTATATAATTATTATAATAATTCTAACATCACGGGATATGTGTTATAAGGTTGAATTAGAATAGAAAAAAAATAGTATTGTTCAATCGTTAAAGAGAGGGTGGAATTGTTTTATTTGTAATGGCCGATTGATACAATATATTTTTTTAAAGTTAAGTAGATATTTTGTTTTGATATGTAGAAATTAAAGAAACAATATTTTGAATAAAAAAAGGATTGGCGAATTGATGTGAGGGATTTATTCAGATGTGTTATTCAAAATATTGTTAAGTCGTTATTTGAAAATTTGGGAACGCGATGGTTTGGTATTTTTACATATTGAATGGATGTACGGGGAAACCATTTTTAGAAAAAATGTTGTTTAAAGGGATTAGTAGAGAAGGCAATGCTTCTTTGTTTTGAGATAGTATATTTGGCCCTCGATAGGACAAAATAATAGTTTTTTTGAAGTTTAGTCTAGATCCACGCTCCGATGGGAGACGTTCTTAAATTTTGTGTTGAAGTGTTTGAGTAATTTTTAATATCCTTCGCATATTTCAATTGTACATAATATGTACCTACCGGGGTGTGTCCGAGTGTGTTGTTATTAATACGGGATTTGCGTGCGACTTGATTGATGTGTATCTTTGGAGGTTAAAATATCACATTTGATAAATTCGCGTTTGATAAAACTTAGAATCTTCGGTTTTGGATTAAGCCTTCTGTTTAATTATTATAATATATTATTTATTGTTTGACTGGGCTAACCATAGAGGGAGGTCGCGTGGCGGATCGTTAGATTGGACAGCCCCCGTGATAATTTAACATCCAACTATGAATGTGACGTGTTTTATTTTCATTGGTGCTTTGTGCTTTTATTTTGAAAAAAAAAAAATATTTTGAAGGTATGCTGAATTTTGGGTGAGTGACCAGATTTTTTTGATATTAGAATTTGTATGGACACAGAGAGATGTTTTCTTGTGTGGTATTTTATTTGTTGCTTGGTTGCCCCGCCAAGCATGCTTATGAGCAAGTTGCTCGATTGGTTTTAGCTGAGAGATATATGGCCGATGCGTTACGGCATTGTTTTGAATATTTGTGATCTCTGTGTGCCATTGGGCTTATTGTATTGCAGCATGTACCTCCCTGTATTGTTTTCACACGTCACATGTCAAGCACACGTCGCGAATTGTCATCTGTCATTCGCGGGTTACCCCATTTTCCGATACCAGTGGTGTGACCTATCTTTAATGTTTATTTTTGAATCCGGTTAAGAATTTCATATTTAGAACCTTCTAGTAAGCTTAGTGTAGAATTTTCATTTGTAAAAGTAGGTACAGTGGTGTGTTTGTTCCCCGTGAGAGTAATTTTATTCAGTCGAGCTATGAATGAGTTTACTAAAAGTTCGCGTCTGTCCGCGCACAGATAGAGTTTGTATTTTAGTTTTCGCCGCCGTGATAAACGTAAAGTTATAAAACCGGTATGTGTAGGAGGGCTGTTGGCGCAAGCTGAAGACCTTCCCCACATGACTGTCTATGAGAATGGGCTGTTGCTGATTTGGACGCTTTTCAGCTCAGTTCATGAGGTTCACTGGCGAAAAGGTCGCGCGCTAAGACCGAAGCAGTTGAGCGATTTGGAATTCCAATGAGGAAGAACTTGCGGTTTAAATGACAGCCCGTACGTAATGTGACTAGAAGGTTGATTGATTTGTTCGTTTATAAAGTAATTGAACGTTTATTTTGATATTGAGATCGATAATAATTAAATGCACGCGAGATAGACATTAAAATTGTTAATAGGCAGGATCGTTTTGACTGCAGCTAGTCGTGGCATAATTTTCGCGTAGTTAAATCCTGTCCTATTTTGAGTCTCTGCTGGAAGTACGTTTAGGCATTTAGAGTCAAGAGTCAGATAGTTAAAAGATAGCTTCCAGCCCCTGTAGTCTGTACACCATCAGGAACCTTTTCCGTTTGTCTATATACACTATATCTGATAGCCGAATTTCGGCCCCCTTTTTGGTACCTGTTCGAGGCGTGAGGTCGCATCGAAATTGGGCCAGTCTCGGACCTTCGGAGTTTTATTTTTGCCTGAATTTTGGCAAGAAGGTTCGTTTGACATGGAAGGCCTTCTTTCGGTGGCTAATTCCCCCCATAGACCTCGATCATGCTTATCAAATGGCGTCCAACGTTAGTTCTGTTATACCACAGAGCAGTTTTTAGAACCTTTAAACCCTGGAGTAAAATAAATTTAATTTTTTGAATTTTTTTTTGTTTGAAAAAATTTTTTTTTTCGAGAGTCAATTTTGTTTAAAATTTATTTTCTGAGCTAGTTAGTTTGATGTGAAAGTGTTTTTTTATTAAGAATGTTTTGAGTAGTATTATAGAATTCAAGCAATTTTGGTAGATGTGAGGAATAATGATTAGTTACCGAGCTTTGAATTTTGAACGTGGTTGAGAAGAGAAATTGTTTGTAAATATTTGAATATATTTTTTTTTATAATGTTAGATTTTGGGAGAAAAATAATTAGCACATAGGAATTTGACATATGATTTTTATTTATGAACGCTTGCTTGAACTTAAGTTGTGTATAGACTGAGCAGTTGCATATTATATACCTATGTACGTACGATGATTACCTTTTCAGCTCGAGGTACAAAATTATTTTGTATTTTTATAACATAGGATTTCAATAGATGAATGGAAATGTGCTAGTTGTGGAATAGCTTAGATTATAGCTTATGTTAAGCCGATACTAGGTATATGATAGATATTTAATTTATTATTATAAGGCCAATAAAAGAGAATTTTAAATTATATGTATAGTTTTTAAGGTACAGGATAAGCTAATAATAGGAGTAATCATTATAAAGAAATTAAGTTTTTTTTAGGTATGAATACCGATGTATTCAGAAATATTAATGGATTTTAAATAATTAAGTTTAAATATGGCTAGTAAAGATAAAACTTGTGTAGATATTATAATCAATAAGTTAGATTATTTATGCAGATGGCATTTCAATAGATAATTAGAATTATTAATGTTATTAAATTTGTGACAATTTTTATAATCAATTTGCTTCAAAGTTTTATGAACCGTTTGAATTTTTTTTTAGGAATCACTTCAAGTAGGCAGTTTAAAAGAAAGGCATTGTTTTATAATAGACATAAATAACAAAATTTAGTATAGCGCATATCTGGTTGTAAATATTGATATTATTTTTATTTTAAGACAGAGAATAATGGACTGTGTTTTAACCCTCATAATTGACAAATCCGAGAATTGGCCGTAGTTACAATAATAATATCGTAATGTGTAGATTAACAAAGTTTCTTAAAATGTTTTGGAGAAAGTAATTAATTTTAGTAGCGGAGAATTTTTTTTGGGATTTACTTACAAAAATGCCAAAGTTTTGAATAGATTATAATGTACACTAGTTCTGGATTCCAAATATTGAAATCTTTGGCAAATACCTTTTTTTTTTTTTTTTACTAAGTACCTACCTGTCGTATGAAAAGTGAATTTTTATAAATTATTGAATTTTGAGTGTTTAGGACATTATAATATGGTGATGGTTAGAATTAAGAACTGTAAATATTTGAGGAATATAGTAAAATGATGGTGTTTTAAATAGCAAACAGTTGAGTTCAATGTATATAATTATTATAATAATTCTAACATCACGGGATATGTGTTATAAGGTTGAATTAGAATAGAAAAAAAATAGTATTGTTCAATCGTTAAAGAGAGGGTGGAATTGTTTTATTTGTAATGGCCGATTGATACAATATATTTTTTTAAAGTTAAGTAGATATTTTGTTTTGATATGTAGAAATTAAAGAAACAATATTTTGAATAAAAAAAGGATTGGCGAATTGATGTGAGGGATTTATTCAGATGTGTTATTCAAAATATTGTTAAGTCGTTATTTGAAAATTTGGGAACGCGATGGTTTGGTATTTTTACATATTGAATGGATGTACGGGGAAACCATTTTTAGAAAAAATGTTGTTTAAAGGGATTAGTAGAGAAGGCAATGCTTCTTTGTTTTGAGATAGTATATTTGGCCCTCGATAGGACAAAATAATAGTTTTTTTGAAGTTTAGTCTAGATCCACGCTCCGATGGGAGACGTTCTTAAATTTTGTGTTGAAGTGTTTGAGTAATTTTTAATATCCTTCGCATATTTCAATTGTACATAATATGTACCTACCGGGGTGTGTCCGAGTGTGTTGTTATTAATACGGGATTTGCGTGCGACTTGATTGATGTGTATCTTTGGAGGTTAAAATATCACATTTGATAAATTCGCGTTTGATAAAACTTAGAATCTTCGGTTTTGGATTAAGCCTTCTGTTTAATTATTATAATATATTATTTATTGTTTGACTGGGCTAACCATAGAGGGAGGTCGCGTGGCGGATCGTTAGATTGGACAGCCCCCGTGATAATTTAACATCCAACTATGAATGTGACGTGTTTTATTTTCATTGGTGCTTTGTGCTTTTATTTTGAAAAAAAAAAAATATTTTGAAGGTATGCTGAATTTTGGGTGAGTGACCAGATTTTTTTGATATTAGAATTTGTATGGACACAGAGAGATGTTTTCTTGTGTGGTATTTTATTTGTTGCTTGGTTGCCCCGCCAAGCATGCTTATGAGCAAGTTGCTCGATTGGTTTTAGCTGAGAGATATATGGCCGATGCGTTACGGCATTGTTTTGAATATTTGTGATCTCTGTGTGCCATTGGGCTTATTGTATTGCAGCATGTACCTCCCTGTATTGTTTTCACACGTCACATGTCAAGCACACGTCGCGAATTGTCATCTGTCATTCGCGGGTTACCCCATTTTCCGATACCAGTGGTGTGACCTATCTTTAATGTTTATTTTTGAATCCGGTTAAGAATTTCATATTTAGAACCTTCTAGTAAGCTTAGTGTAGAATTTTCATTTGTAAAAGTAGGTACAGTGGTGTGTTTGTTCCCCGTGAGAGTAATTTTATTCAGTCGAGCTATGAATGAGTTTACTAAAAGTTCGCGTCTGTCCGCGCACAGATAGAGTTTGTATTTTAGTTTTCGCCGCCGTGATAAACGTAAAGTTATAAAACCGGTATGTGTAGGAGGGCTGTTGGCGCAAGCTGAAGACCTTCCCCACATGACTGTCTATGAGAATGGGCTGTTGCTGATTTGGACGCTTTTCAGCTCAGTTCATGAGGTTCACTGGCGAAAAGGTCGCGCGCTAAGACCGAAGCAGTTGAGCGATTTGGAATTCCAATGAGGAAGAACTTGCGGTTTAAATGACAGCCCGTACGTAATGTGACTAGAAGGTTGATTGATTTGTTCGTTTATAAAGTAATTGAACGTTTATTTTGATATTGAGATCGATAATAATTAAATGCACGCGAGATAGACATTAAAATTGTTAATAGGCAGGATCGTTTTGACTGCAGCTAGTCGTGGCATAATTTTCGCGTAGTTAAATCCTGTCCTATTTTGAGTCTCTGCTGGAAGTACGTTTAGGCATTTAGAGTCAAGAGTCAGATAGTTAAAAGATAGCTTCCAGCCCCTGTAGTCTGTACACCATCAGGAACCTTTTCCGTTTGTCTATATACACTATATCTGATAGCCGAATTTCGGCCCCCTTTTTGGTACCTGTTCGAGGCGTGAGGTCGCATCGAAATTGGGCCAGTCTCGGACCTTCGGAGTTTTATTTTTGCCTGAATTTTGGCAAGAAGGTTCGTTTGACATGGAAGGCCTTCTTTCGGTGGCTAATTCCCCCCATAGACCTCGATCATGCTTATCAAATGGCGTCCAACGTTAGTTCTGTTATACCACAGAGCAGTTTTTAGAACCTTTAAACCCTGGAGTAAAATAAATTTAATTTTTTGAATTTTTTTTTGTTTGAAAAAATTTTTTTTTTCGAGAGTCAATTTTGTTTAAAATTTATTTTCTGAGCTAGTTAGTTTGATGTGAAAGTGTTTTTTTATTAAGAATGTTTTGAGTAGTATTATAGAATTCAAGCAATTTTGGTAGATGTGAGGAATAATGATTAGTTACCGAGCTTTGAATTTTGAACGTGGTTGAGAAGAGAAATTGTTTGTAAATATTTGAATATATTTTTTTTTATAATGTTAGATTTTGGGAGAAAAATAATTAGCACATAGGAATTTGACATATGATTTTTATTTATGAACGCTTGCTTGAACTTAAGTTGTGTATAGACTGAGCAGTTGCATATTATATACCTATGTACGTACGATGATTACCTTTTCAGCTCGAGGTACAAAATTATTTTGTATTTTTATAACATAGGATTTCAATAGATGAATGGAAATGTGCTAGTTGTGGAATAGCTTAGATTATAGCTTATGTTAAGCCGATACTAGGTATATGATAGATATTTAATTTATTATTATAAGGCCAATAAAAGAGAATTTTAAATTATATGTATAGTTTTTAAGGTACAGGATAAGCTAATAATAGGAGTAATCATTATAAAGAAATTAAGTTTTTTTTAGGTATGAATACCGATGTATTCAGAAATATTAATGGATTTTAAATAATTAAGTTTAAATATGGCTAGTAAAGATAAAACTTGTGTAGATATTATAATCAATAAGTTAGATTATTTATGCAGATGGCATTTCAATAGATAATTAGAATTATTAATGTTATTAAATTTGTGACAATTTTTATAATCAATTTGCTTCAAAGTTTTATGAACCGTTTGAATTTTTTTTTAGGAATCACTTCAAGTAGGCAGTTTAAAAGAAAGGCATTGTTTTATAATAGACATAAATAACAAAATTTAGTATAGCGCATATCTGGTTGTAAATATTGATATTATTTTTATTTTAAGACAGAGAATAATGGACTGTGTTTTAACCCTCATAATTGACAAATCCGAGAATTGGCCGTAGTTACAATAATAATATCGTAATGTGTAGATTAACAAAGTTTCTTAAAATGTTTTGGAGAAAGTAATTAATTTTAGTAGCGGAGAATTTTTTTTGGGATTTACTTACAAAAATGCCAAAGTTTTGAATAGATTATAATGTACACTAGTTCTGGATTCCAAATATTGAAATCTTTGGCAAATACCTTTTTTTTTTTTTTTTACTAAGTACCTACCTGTCGTATGAAAAGTGAATTTTTATAAATTATTGAATTTTGAGTGTTTAGGACATTATAATATGGTGATGGTTAGAATTAAGAACTGTAAATATTTGAGGAATATAGTAAAATGATGGTGTTTTAAATAGCAAACAGTTGAGTTCAATGTATATAATTATTATAATAATTCTAACATCACGGGATATGTGTTATAAGGTTGAATTAGAATAGAAAAAAAATAGTATTGTTCAATCGTTAAAGAGAGGGTGGAATTGTTTTATTTGTAATGGCCGATTGATACAATATATTTTTTTAAAGTTAAGTAGATATTTTGTTTTGATATGTAGAAATTAAAGAAACAATATTTTGAATAAAAAAAGGATTGGCGAATTGATGTGAGGGATTTATTCAGATGTGTTATTCAAAATATTGTTAAGTCGTTATTTGAAAATTTGGGAACGCGATGGTTTGGTATTTTTACATATTGAATGGATGTACGGGGAAACCATTTTTAGAAAAAATGTTGTTTAAAGGGATTAGTAGAGAAGGCAATGCTTCTTTGTTTTGAGATAGTATATTTGGCCCTCGATAGGACAAAATAATAGTTTTTTTGAAGTTTAGTCTAGATCCACGCTCCGATGGGAGACGTTCTTAAATTTTGTGTTGAAGTGTTTGAGTAATTTTTAATATCCTTCGCATATTTCAATTGTACATAATATGTACCTACCGGGGTGTGTCCGAGTGTGTTGTTATTAATACGGGATTTGCGTGCGACTTGATTGATGTGTATCTTTGGAGGTTAAAATATCACATTTGATAAATTCGCGTTTGATAAAACTTAGAATCTTCGGTTTTGGATTAAGCCTTCTGTTTAATTATTATAATATATTATTTATTGTTTGACTGGGCTAACCATAGAGGGAGGTCGCGTGGCGGATCGTTAGATTGGACAGCCCCCGTGATAATTTAACATCCAACTATGAATGTGACGTGTTTTATTTTCATTGGTGCTTTGTGCTTTTATTTTGAAAAAAAAAAAATATTTTGAAGGTATGCTGAATTTTGGGTGAGTGACCAGATTTTTTTGATATTAGAATTTGTATGGACACAGAGAGATGTTTTCTTGTGTGGTATTTTATTTGTTGCTTGGTTGCCCCGCCAAGCATGCTTATGAGCAAGTTGCTCGATTGGTTTTAGCTGAGAGATATATGGCCGATGCGTTACGGCATTGTTTTGAATATTTGTGATCTCTGTGTGCCATTGGGCTTATTGTATTGCAGCATGTACCTCCCTGTATTGTTTTCACACGTCACATGTCAAGCACACGTCGCGAATTGTCATCTGTCATTCGCGGGTTACCCCATTTTCCGATACCAGTGGTGTGACCTATCTTTAATGTTTATTTTTGAATCCGGTTAAGAATTTCATATTTAGAACCTTCTAGTAAGCTTAGTGTAGAATTTTCATTTGTAAAAGTAGGTACAGTGGTGTGTTTGTTCCCCGTGAGAGTAATTTTATTCAGTCGAGCTATGAATGAGTTTACTAAAAGTTCGCGTCTGTCCGCGCACAGATAGAGTTTGTATTTTAGTTTTCGCCGCCGTGATAAACGTAAAGTTATAAAACCGGTATGTGTAGGAGGGCTGTTGGCGCAAGCTGAAGACCTTCCCCACATGACTGTCTATGAGAATGGGCTGTTGCTGATTTGGACGCTTTTCAGCTCAGTTCATGAGGTTCACTGGCGAAAAGGTCGCGCGCTAAGACCGAAGCAGTTGAGCGATTTGGAATTCCAATGAGGAAGAACTTGCGGTTTAAATGACAGCCCGTACGTAATGTGACTAGAAGGTTGATTGATTTGTTCGTTTATAAAGTAATTGAACGTTTATTTTGATATTGAGATCGATAATAATTAAATGCACGCGAGATAGACATTAAAATTGTTAATAGGCAGGATCGTTTTGACTGCAGCTAGTCGTGGCATAATTTTCGCGTAGTTAAATCCTGTCCTATTTTGAGTCTCTGCTGGAAGTACGTTTAGGCATTTAGAGTCAAGAGTCAGATAGTTAAAAGATAGCTTCCAGCCCCTGTAGTCTGTACACCATCAGGAACCTTTTCCGTTTGTCTATATACACTATATCTGATAGCCGAATTTCGGCCCCCTTTTTGGTACCTGTTCGAGGCGTGAGGTCGCATCGAAATTGGGCCAGTCTCGGACCTTCGGAGTTTTATTTTTGCCTGAATTTTGGCAAGAAGGTTCGTTTGACATGGAAGGCCTTCTTTCGGTGGCTAATTCCCCCCATAGACCTCGATCATGCTTATCATACTAATAATAATAGGTACACCCCAATTTCGGTAATGCAAAACAGTAATACTAAGTTGTATGGGATATACCAATACAAATTGATCGAACGATTAACGTAAATCGTCCGGACATTGTATTGGTTGATCGTAGGAACGGGATAACGTATCTCGTGGATATCACTACACCGTATGACGAAAATTTAAAAAAAGCGGAGCAAGATAAGATAATTAAATATCTTGATCTTGCTCACGAAATCAAGGATATGTGGCATACACCAACCACCCACATAATACCTATAGTGATATCGACGAATTGAGTTATTCCCAAGTCTCTTAAAGACAATCTAGGGAAACTTGGCATCTGTTGTGGTCTCAGATATGCCATTCAAAAGGCAGTTCTGTTGCCCTCATGTAGGATGTTAAGATAGTTCCTTTCTCTGTAGTTCGAAGATCTCTCATGATTACATTACATCGTGATATATCATGAGAGATAATACCGATATTTTTATATTTAGTATATAGCATTGTTTTTAATTTTAATTTTTTTTTTTACAATGATGTATGCTTTATATGATATATTGTGATTTTATGAATAAATGATTTGAAATAATATAACACTTTTCTATACAAAAGTGTCAGTATAGCTGGCGGAACTTATTGCCTGAGGCAATTTTTCCAGTCGACCGGTCCCGTTCAGGCCATCTCCGGGTAGAAATTTCAAGTGAAAAAACACTTGACCCAAACAAGAACTTTCCATAGCGCTTGATAATTCATTAAACTTTCTCACACCTTGTCCGGATCTCTTAAATTTGTTTCCTAGGACGAAGATAACTTATCAGTGAATGGATTGATAACACGTCAGAAAAAAGCATGGGCTTTGGAGACTATTTTGGAGACATGGATATCAGGATATTAGGTTTGATCTCTTGGTCAATCCTTTTAAATAGATCCGTCTTCGAATTGAAGAGTTCAGTGGTTTAGTGTAGGTATTCATTTATTACCTACTTATTTTTTAACGTTTTTGTTGCAGGTACCTAAGTATAGTTGAATAAATATGTTACCTGGTCTTATTTCTGGATTAGGGGCATAATCTCTGTGTCCAGTGTATCCGTGAATTAAAATTATGGTTTCAACATTCTTTACAAATTTCGCGTTGATCAATGATTCGGGATAATCCACATTTAGCTCATGGGGATTGTTTTGTGTTTTTCTGAAACAATAATCAATATTAATGTTAGTGGCTTGTTATTCCATTATTGTATTCAAAATACGTAATGGGTAGGTACAAAACAATAGAAAATAAAGACGACAAAGTAATAAATAAGTGAAACGAAATAAAAAAGAGTTAATACGCCATAAATTCGTTTATTTCAACGCCATCTGTGGGAAACGTCCATCAATAATAGGTTGTTGCGCGAAAATTTTTTACCTGTGTGCATGGTGTGTATAGTGAAATTTATAGATTATAAATTCAGATTGAATTATGAGAAAATCAGCTGACAGACATACAAATAATATGAATTTATGGATAAGAGTTTAGTTCACAAAGCGTGTTATTGTTGTTTTAAAGATGAAATAAAGTGAAAATAACAAAAAAGTTCTGGTTAGAAATTTAAAAGTTTTGGCTGTAATGAATGACATCGGCATTGGGTAATGCATTTGTAATTTTAGTTATTATTCTAGGACAAAAAGAGACTATTCTCACTTTTATTCTGAGAGAAATTTACGGTAGAAAATATCTAAGATTTTGCCAAGGATTGCAGAAAAATAAACAACCTGTTGATATTTTTTTTTCTAAGTGTTTTTTCGAAGCGAACGAGGCGAGTCAACTTTAGGACGGAAAACAGACAGTCTATTTCACTTATTCAACTCAGTTTCCCCACCCGCTGCAAATTAGTTTATATCAGATTTATCGGTTGCAAATTTAATCAGGACGAATATTTTTATTATATGATCTGAATCTGCTGCAAACCAATTTGTAGTGTGCGGGAAACGTAAAACTTATTACCTCGTGTATAACCAGTATGTGATGTTGGGATTTGGGCAACTCATGGGAGCTATCACACACTCTCCTACTTGAATGTTGGCTTCATTTTTAGAAACAGTTAGACTGAGAACTGAAAATAAAATTCAACAATAAAATTTATAAGTTGTTGAAGATGCATTTTTCTTGGTGGAAGTATATTAAATAATCAAATTTAAATAAAAAACTTTTTAACTATTCCACAAATTTATTGTACCTGACATACCTGACAGTTTCAAATAACCAGTGACCATGAAGGGCGTGCCCCTTCGAAACATGTCAGGTACAATAAATTTGTGGAATAGTTAAAAAGTTTTTTTATTTAAATTTGAAAATTCAACAAGTTAGACACCTTTGTAACTATAGTTTTGTAGTACCTACCTATATTTAAATGGGATTTTGAGATTGGAAATGTAAAAATCTATTGTCCACCATTACGGCCTGTAATACTTACTATGGATGTACATAGATACGATAAAGTGAACACGTATACTTTTTGTCATCTTTCACTCGAAGATGGTCGGCACCGGAGATCGTACAAAGCCCCAAACGAATTTCGGAGACTGAACCTTCTAACCAACCACTTCTAAGTAATATAGGAGTAGGAAGGTACTTTTTTTTTTTAAATCAAATTGGTTTGGTTTAAAAAAAAAACAGCCAAAATGTGATATCTCACTCCTATTTATTTATTTATCGTATGGTATACAGTACATCACATCAAAAGTTATTCAAAATAATAGTCATTTAGTAAAATAATAAAAATGTTTGGATGAGCGCAAGCAACAGGCTTGCTTGTCGAATGTTTAAAAGGTTTCCTATAATATATTCGGTCGCTGGGTCATTGAAGATGAAAAAGTCTTCACTCCAAATTAGGAGATAACGATAAGAAGCTGTGTCAGATTTCTCCTTTTTCCGTTTTAATCTTAAAATATGCCTATTAGAATAGGTTTAGGTTAGAAATTTATTGCGTTCATTGGTATAAGTTCATACCTAAATATTGTCTGATTTAAATATATTTATTTATGATTACTTAGATAATTTACAAAGGTATTATATGCTCTTAAATTAACTATAATACCCAAAGCACGAGCTCTGCTCAATTTTGGGGGTAAAAAAAAATATATTAAAAAAAATGTATAATTTATTATTGTGAATGTATTTTTTTTAATGTTTTTTATTTCCTTAATAAAAATATTTGAATATTTGAAATTAAACGTTCTCATATACAATAGTAGCGCATTAATAAAACATAGTAGGTCTTAAGCGAGTCCTGAGTTATACTCTGTCACTCCAATGATATAAATAATGTGATGATAATATAATAATTCCATGTGAAAATTGGAATATACATAGATACCTATTACGCATAGGTACTAAGGTCCACATAATAATTTTCTCACATTTTTATAAATAAGTTCAACATTAATATATAAAACAAACACGCATAAAAGATAAAACGATTATCATCGTTAATTGAAATGCCTTTCCTAAAACATAATAATTTGTATCAAAACTATTTCCGGTGAGATTATTGTAATTATTCAGCCAGCATACATACATCTACTTAATATAGCCTCACAGTTAATTATGAAGTTGCTATCGCAAAATATAATGAACGCATAATGTTATCTTTAAGTAACTAATTACCTACATTATAGTCCGTGAAAAAAAAACAAGTAGGTACCTACCTACATACTTTATAGGTATACCTACTATTGTTAATGCAAAATTGACGACTAAATTTTGAATTGAAGGTATCTTTTGGTTTACGACCTTAAAAATGTTTTTGTAGGGCGGTCCTACAGAAGCTCACTCACACATGAAGGATCACCACGGGAGTCAGGCAGATCTGCGTACTGGCTCTTTTTATATGTCGTATTATTGTCATGGACTTCTTCTTGAGAAAGTCCACGCAAGGAGCAAGAGGTATACCAATAACCGAGAGAGATGGTCTAATGGGCAAAATGTGCGATCTGGTGTACGCAGATGACTTAGCGTTGTTCAGTACGACAGTGGAGGAATTACAGCGTAGTGTTTCAAAACTCTGCGACGAAACAGCACGCCTTGGCCTTCGAGTCAATGGCAGTAAGACGGAGCTCATGGCGAATAATGCCTGCCCCGATAAACAGCTACCGATAACCATCGACGGTCACCAGGTCTCCCGGGTGGATAAATTTAAATACTTGGGAGCACACAGCTTGAGCCCATTATGGAGAGGAGATGGACTTGGCTGGCACATGTGTTAAGGATGCCAAACGACAGTTGGCCGAAGAGAGTGCTGTTCTTCCTCCCAACGGGCTCCCGAAGACAAGGAAGACCCTCTCATGCTATGTTATCTTCCTTCGAAGCAGAGCTGAGGAATCTGGACATAATGTGGGAGGAGGTCATAAACAATGCGTAAGACCGAGCGCAATAAAGAGTGGGTCATAAAGGAAGTTTGGATAGGATTTGGAGGTCTTACACTCAATTTGCCTGTAGGTAATGCTATGGTGTTAATACAAATTAAAACAGACCAGTAGGTACGTAAAGAAGAAAGACGACGACTAAGAATGACTGAAGAAGATTGGTCAGACGTGAACATCCAAGTTGAAAAGATTTGAGGAGTAAGTAGCCAACGTTAATTTCACACAAAGAAAAAGAAGAATGTTACCTTAAATATTTTTAAGAAAGAATAGACAAACTAACGAAAAAGTTAAGAGAAATAATTTCCTACCGTAATACTACGATTCCACACAACATTAACATTACCTAATGACTGTCTCATGGATGGTAAATTAAATGTAAAGATTTTACAATAATTTTCGAGATTTATAATTAATTTTGAATGTATCTATATCTACCTATTATGCCTATTATTATATACTCACTATGAGCTCCCAATTGAGGGCATAGAGAAACAATAAAACTCTATACTGCGTGCGATGTTGGGCAGTTTCAATGACTTCCTCTCCCATCTTTTATCATATGAAGTAGGTACATAAATCTGTACATAATATAATATAAAAAAAATCTTACCTGCGACAATTATTGATATGTAAAACATTACGCAATATCCACTTTTTTATAATTAAAAAAAAATATTAAACATCCAACGTTAAAACAACTTTCTTTACTGAAACTGGGTGACACTTGTTTACTAATGTTCCTGATGCACTCGTCACAATGTTTCAGTCATTACCCGACTAATCACTTAATAATAATTGTAATATTTTGTAAAACACACTCTTCATTTCTATAATTTGTGGCGCGCGTATGCCGTCAAGTTTATCGTTAGTTGATGAGCGAATTACGGAAGGATTTGACTTAAGAACTAGGTACATGTACATGAAGGAGTTGGGTAGGTACCTACACCGCGATAGTGTAAGCCTCATCAATAATTATTGTCTCTTTAATCGATACTTCGAATTATATTGTCGTCGTGTGAAATGGTGAAACAAGGATGCGCTGTCAATATAATGGCTATTACTTCCACACTTTTTATACCTTAGATCATTGACAAAAGTATCGAGTATCTATAAGAGACTAGTTCTCCCGATAGACTTAATTCTGTATTGACTACTATCAGTATCAGTACATACCTATTGAATTCGAATTAGTAAGTTAAAATGGTGCAGTCACTGTATGAAGTCTCCGAGATGATACCACCGCATCAGGAACAACGTTACGCCGGCGCACCCAGCGCAGACCCATCACATCTACCATAATGGAGAGGAGATAGATTTGGCTGGGGATGTGGGACATGCCAAATGACAGTTGGCCGAGAAGAGCGTTGTTCTTCCTCCCATTAGAATCTCCAAAACGAGGAAAACTCCCATACGGTGTCCCGCTCCTTCGAAGCAGAATTGAGGGATTTGCACATGGTATGGAGGTCATTAACATTGCGCAAGTTCGAGCACTATTGATAGATCTTGTTGCCCCCTATGCTCTAAGTTGGGTGTAAAGGGAGATTTGATAGATTTATTGATTTTGATAAAGTATTGAAGTTTAAAAAGGTTATAAGAAATGTTTATACGGCTGTTAAGTTTTCTCGTGTGAATTTGAATCTTCGATCGGAATCGATGAGATATCTGAAAATTGTAAATGAATCAAAATGAATTTACATGAATCCACGATTTCAAAAAAATATGACAGTCATGGGGTATTGAATAAATGTAGGCAAACTCTTTCACGAATACTGTAAAATTATTGGACAACCCTGAAAAACGTAAATTAATTAATCATAATGTGTTATGTGACGTGAATATTAAAAATATGCGACGTGATAAAACTACGTACAGAGAAACTAAATTGAGCCCACACCGACTATTTCTATACCTGGGAAACATTGAAGAGAGTGAGAGTAAATAAACAGACTATCGAATTAAGGTGTTCATTATTTGATTATAAAGATCCAAATGATTTAAGGACGACGAATTTTGGACATTTGATATCGCCAATTCTACTCCCATACCAGTTGACAGTAATATTAAACAGTTCTTTATGAACGATAATTTTTTTTAACCCTTGAACGGATTCGCTATTTTTAATTACGTAACTGGATTCGTGGGGTATTTTCGAACCCCAAAAAATAAAATTAAAAAAAGTATTATATACTTTTATGTATTTATTTTTTTATTAAATAAAACTACAGGTTTTTTTTAAATTATAATTGCTTCATTTTATTAAACCAGATAAAAAACAATAATAGGTACAATTTAAAAATGTTTTTTTTAACTATGTCTCATATTTTCTTGATTTCTAAAGACCTTTTTTAACATTGGTCAAAATAATGATTATAAATATTATCAAAAATTAAAATTTGTTTTTCTAAAGTAAAAAAATATATAATTAAAGAAAAAAACATTCGCAAAGAGGTTGCACTAAACTAAAAACAAAACTGACACCTACTTTTGGATACATATATTATGCATACAAAAAAGGTATTTTGTGAAAAAGTTTTGCTTATTTTTTTTATCCATATCATCAAAATCTGATAAATCATCATCTTCAATCAAGCTTCTTTTAGCATTTTCTGTGAAACTTCCCGACATAATTGTTGTAAATCTGAGAAATAAATAAAAATACTAAGAAAAAAGCAATCATAATCGGTTTCGTGGGTTCATTTTAGACCCCAATACCCACGTACGAAAGGAACCAAAGGCCGCCGAGCTTCAAACGCCTACGCACTGCGAGGTCACAACATACACTGAGCATACATAATATAATATATACTTGACACTGAGAATACCCGGAGTTTAGATGCGCTAGCAGAAATAGGGGAGGGGATGTAATCTGGTCAGTGGGGTACTTTAGGACCCCACGAATCCGTTTAAGTGTTAGGTATGTAGGTGATATTTATGACCTCTTTGAGAAATTGGAAGACCTACCTAGACACTGTGTGTGACCTAATTGGAAGGCGGTCGGGCGTCATATGCTCAAACGCGGACGGACCGCCCCAACTGAAAACATCGTATGATCGCTCGATGCTCAAACACGCGATCAATTTTCAATTAGGACCGGGCCTTAGAGTCAGATTAAAATTGTAAGACTGAAATGATGGTGGATTGATGTAATGGTTTCCAAAGTGGTCTATATCTACAAGGCTTGGGGTTTATTACATCGGGACTCAATGACAGCGGATCTCATAAAGCAAGTTGTGGCAATTTCGCAAAGTGTGAATGTTTTTCTGTGATTAGTTTATTTGCATACATTTTGTTACTTGAAATAATAATTTTGATTGAATTCGTTTAATTTTTTTTAACGTTTTACTCAATATTTACTTATTTATACGGCACTATGTGCCTTTAACAAATCAAAAATTACAAGTTATATAAAATTACAATTTGAGTACAACAGATAAAAGTACAATGGTAGTAGAAACTATTAAATAATTCAATACCTACTTAATAAAAAAACAAATGCCGAATAAATTTAGTTGGAAAAGAAAAGTATTTAGTCGTGTCACCGGTGTCACCAGATTGAACTGACAAACATAAACTACAGGATAGATCATAAATATAAATAGATTATAAATAAAGTTGAATAGATGGATTGTAAATATAGAATGGATAAATTATATTAAGACGGGAGATTCAAATAAATTAAATAATATTGATACAATATTGATTAAGTAACATTTAAAGGTTTTAATTGTAAATATGTAATAATAATTTAAAATTTTAAGTTAGACAGAAATAGTAACATGTTCAACATGTCGAAAAATCTCATGTATGCGACATGTAGATATTTAATAATTAATGAAATAAGTATAGAGATAAAAGTTGGAAATAATTGAGAACAAGAGAGCAAATTTAATTATATTTTTCTATTATGTTTGAAAATGAACACATTGGTATCTTATTGAAAAAATAATAAATGACTTTTCACGAATAAAACCCATATTATTCTAAAATAAATATTATGACTTATTAAAATGCCATCTTGCGAACAAATCCAAAAGAATTTTAAGGCAGCATAACAAATAAAATCCTTTACTTACTTGCGTTAAATGTATCTACTTGTGATTTTATTGGTGGAAATGTTCAACACGTTTTTCAATAGATGGCGTTAACGCCGTCATTCAAAGCTCATTCGATATTATTATGGAATACGGAAAAAGATTTTCACTATTCATAATGTACGAGAAACGAAATTATCTCGAATATTTTTTTCGAAGTTCATGGGAACAACCGTTTATACGACTGGTAATCTTGGGTTGTACTTCCGACTCGTAGCTATCCGTATGGTAAGTGACGCCCTCGTCCCCAAGATGAGGAAGAACCTCATAGATCGTGTTCCGTTTCTATCCAGAGAAGAAGCCCCTGGTCCCCTTCAGGAGGGTTTGAACTGATGTAACGACGCATCAAAAGCCTTTAGCCGGTTCATTTTAATCTTCAGAGGCGTAATGACCACCATTTCATCTGACGCATTTTCAGGCTGTCAACAGAAGAGAGTACCTAATCATTTTATGAAATGCCGTTTGCTAGCGTAAGTACTGATGCATCTTTTAACATTTAGTATTTGTGGCGAGAATTAACATTTTATTAAGCTCCTTGACATCTATGATAAACTATAAGAGGCTGTTCCAGAGAGCCTTGGTGGTGAAAGCTGAAAAAAAAAATAGAATATGAGAATAGGTATGTTCTGCGTTTGATTCTATATATCTGTACTTAAATTTCTATGTTCTTAAATAAACGGGGTAACCTGGAAACAAAGACCCAGCAATCCAGCATTTAAATTCAAAAAGTCAAACAGCAGCTAGACCAGTTACAATTTACAATAGGTATACACTGGCCGACATTTGAAAAACAAACTCGATGAAAAATACCAGGGTAGTGAGTACGTAACTTTTGCTATAGCACGACTAACCACACATCAAACTAACTACACATAACCACGGCTTAACTGCATTTTGTAGTTAGCGCAAGTACGTAACGCGATAACGCAATGTAGTTAATTTTTACGCCAGAAATAGTAAGGTTTGCCAACATCTAACACAAAGAAATGTTTTTTTAATTCTATTTTTGAAATTTAACCTCGATACTGCCGAATATTTGAAAGTCGCGAGGAGAGAGAAAAAAGCTAGTGGCGGCCACATTCTTTGACATTTATCATCAAATAAAAACAATTATGATTTGTGGAATTTTAATCATTTTAAGAAGTAAATATACTTAATGTTTTCTGATACTCCGTGAATACTCTTTTATTTTCCCTATTGATTTTTTTTATCTTAATTAATATTTGTATGTCTTTATTGTTTGTAAAATATTTGCTTTTGCGAGAAATAAAGAAAGATTTTAATTTTATTTATTTATTTTTTAATAATTTCCATACAATTGTTCAAAATCATGTATTGTTTTCCCTTTCCTCTGATCCTTTTTTTTACAAACTTGGGTTTTTCCAATCGGCTGACTTCCAAAGAAATATCTTGGCAATATCTGGTACGATAATCAATCCCAAATAAAAAAAAATATAATCCTAGTTTTACAAGTATTACGGCATTACTTCTTTATTATAAAATACTAGCTTTCCCGACAGACGCTGTCCTGTGTTCCTAAATATGAATATTGAATTCGAATTTGTATTGTGATGAATTAATTATCATTTGACCAATGTGATTCCGAACGATGCATCTGTTTTAAACCATGTATATTCCATCCGCATTCTGTCAATCGCACCAATTAACAATTTCTGTTAAAATTCGAAAATTAGAATAAAAATTATAAGGTAAAAAGTACTAAAAAGGTGGTCTACGTAGAGTTTTCTTTAATTTTCTAATTTTACATGTATTTTTCTTAATTTTTTTCTTCTAAAACGACATTCTCCTGATGAAAGCCTACACGACAAAAAAATAATAAGCGAAATCGATCCAGCCGTTTAGGCGTGATGCGATGACATCGGGAAATAGCTCTCCATTTTTATATATAAGATTTAATTTAGGACATAAAATAAATAAAAATAGTCGTGATGCATTCTTATTTTCAATAAAATAAATATTTAAAACAAACGATACAAAAATAATAACAAAGCGTGCAACTTTGACAGCGCTAAACCACATATAAACAGCCTAACTACTGCTAACTACACTGGAACGCGACCCTACAGATGCTGTTTTAATAATCACGCTGAAACACACAACTAACAACAGACGTTACGTACTCACGCTAACTACACTAGGCAGTAGTTAGTTGTGTAGTTGTTGTTAGCCCTTACGTACTCACCCCCCAGGATGTTTCAAGCTTTCAAAGGTATGAAAAATATAATGCTGTAATATATTTTTCAAAAGAAAAAATAGTTTTAATCTGATTCATACCGCATACCTAATTAATATAAAAAATATTCAATATTAAAATTAACCCACCAAATTTCATTTTCGTCTCTTTCAAGGCATAATGTATTGAATTTAACACAAATTCGTTTCAGTTTGGTGACTGTGCTTAGAGATTCACTCTGGTCAGGACTATAATCATAGAAAAGGAGTCGGCACTCACCAAGTGGAACTCGGTATCAGAGAGAATTATCAGTGCCACCCTGAATATCCGCTCAGTGACAATAATTCTACGCCCCAACAGAATTGGCCGATGACCGATAAAAGGATCAATTTTATGATACGCTTAATGCTATTGTGTGCGCGACCCCATCGTGAGAACGTATGGTAGTCAATGAGGACCTTAATGTAAAGGTAGGAACAGACACTACAAATGGGACATTTGTCAATGCGAGACATGGTATGGAGGAATCAAACAACAATGGTGAGCGACTTAGAAATCGCTATAGGCAACTCTCTGATCATTGGCGGTACGCTATTTTCTCATTAAGAAATACATAAATACACATCAACATCTCCTGATGGGCGAAGCAGAACACAGCTGGACCAGATTCTCTATAACTCCGGAAAGCGAAAATAATTATCGGATGTCCGCACTTTCAGAGGTGCCGACATCCACAGGAATCATGAATTGGTAGTTGCGAAAAATCGCTAAAATCTTAATCGGAACACTATGTTAACCAGAGAAAATATAGAAGCTTAAGGCCCTGTCCTAGGTGGTCGCATGATCGTACGATCGTGCGATTGCGATGATCGCATGAACGCGGACGCTCTGTTAAAACATTTAACATTGTATGAACGTGTCCTAACTGGGCAGATGGACAGACGTAAATTCGATCCTCCGATGGGTTCCTTGTTTGAAATGATTGCGCGTCGCTTGTATTGCTCTGTTTTATCGATTATTAATACGACACCTACTTGCGAAAAGTTTTTACTTACTAACATTCACATTTATTTTGTTGTCAAGGAAAGTGGACGCGCGATCATGCGATGGCAGTTAGGACACACAATTTTTCATCTTACGATCACAAATTAGTTTATGCGTTCATACGATCATCGCAATCGCACGATTGTGTCCAGCTAGGTCAGGGCCTAATACCCCCAACATACGAGATCAATTCCAGGCAAATACTGATGAAAAAATAAGAAGCCATAACGGGAACTTCCACAGAAGAAATTTGGGACAATTATTAAACCACAATAGTGGAAAGGGCAAAAATAACCTAAGGTATAAACAAAATATACGACCAGAATCAGGAGCAAAAAATCAAGAGTCTGAGGGATAGTGAATAGGATAGAGCTTTTTTATGTTTTGAAAAACTAAACTATTTTTTTCTTTTTTTTTATTTATTTGGTTACCGGTTTCGGCTACCAAATAAATAAAAAAAAAATTAAAAAAAAACAGTCAAATTTTTTTTTTTTTCTAAACAGAAAAATGTTAAGGAGCTGTTTTATAGTAAGCCCTAAAAATATAGAAGGAAGAAATAATGATAGAGTGCAGACTGATAACGGAGTGCAGATTATTTGACAAGGACGTTAACGATCCGCACGATTTGACAATAGAAGTTACATAATAATATATAGATAACGGAGTGCAGATTATTTGACAAGGACGTTAACGATCCGCACGATTTGACAATAGAAGTTACATAATAATATATAGATAACGGAGTGCAGATTATTTGACAAGGACGTTAACGATCCGCACGATTTGACAATAGAAGTTACATAATAATATATAGAAAATCAAATTGAAGAAACAGAACTAACAGGCCGCCGGCTCCGCTGTGAAGGACTCTCGCAACCTTTTCAAAACTCGCAAGCTTTCTCAAAATAATTTCAAAACAAGAAATGCAAAAAAATATGCAAGAAACCAACCATTAGAGCTGGCGCGATGCGCAATCGTAATGGCAATATCGTCTCAAGTTCAAGCGAAATTAAGCAAGTGTGGACATCCCACTTCGACACACAACTGAACCGCCCTCTCCCATCTGAACTTATTGGTGTAAACCAACCGATGCAACGACTGAGTCTTTCACAAATTGATGTCATTTCGGATGAACCGCCCACCTCCTTGGAAGTGATGAACGCCATACTTCACCTAAAAACCAACAAATATCCCGGCCCTGATGACATATATGCTGAATACCTCGAGAACCTGCGACTCAAACGTTACACACCGAATGGTACAAGAGTACGTGGCAGACCAAGACTCATCAAGAGAGCCAACGATGAAGAACTTCGCGATTTAGCCTTAAATTTATTGTAATGACCCAGGATAGAGATGCTTGTCGAGGCTTTGTTGCCACCATATGATCCGCCTAGGGAGTGAACATGGATAAAAAGCAGGTTTCATAAAAAAATAAAGGAGTCTTTAAGTTTCGTTTAAAAAATAATGCGTTTCATAACAACAAAATTAATTATTATAAAGTCAACTTTACTGTTAAATCTTTTACCACCGTAATTCATAGAAAATTTTGTGGCGCTCTCTCAGTCACAAATTATGAAAATTTGTATACGGTGATAGAGGACAAAAAATGACTAGAATTGGGTGGAAAACACGGAAAAACGGGAAGAATATTATTGTATACGGATTTCGTTCACTAATTCATAAACCATAATAATAAATTAGCAATTATAACGGCACATTGATGCTCTATTGAGAAATAATGAAATTGACAGATTAACAGAAATTCCGCGAAAATATTGGTAAACAACCAGGTTTTCCATAGATTTCCATGGTAACATTACTAACTGCTACCAACTTTCAAATATTTTTTTTGACATTTCAAACTTATGGCCATAAACAAAATTGTTTTATTTACTGTACGTGTTTTCGATTGTGATACCCGTTATAAATTATTTATTTATTTATTTATTTATTTACATGTATACGGCACCACTGTGCCTTTAACAGGTTATAAACATTAATTGAAATAACAAAAAAAAAATATTTACATAAATGAGTAACTTAAACTTGTATACTCCTAATTTTAATATAAAGAAGTAAGACCTTGTAGACTAGTAATTTTAATGTAAAAAAGTGAAGTTTACTATAAAACATTATTAAAATATCATAAAAGTCAAAAAGTATGAAATCATAAAAAAAAAAAAAAAATACCAAAAAAAACATAGGTATGTATAAAACAACAAATTGTGTCAAAATTATCCCAAATAAATAAATTTACCAACGCAAAATCACCCATACAGCATTGGACACACAGTACAATACACAACTTGAATCAATAAGGTTGGATAAAAATAATTAAGATACAGAATAAATAAGTAATACAAACTATAATTACAATATAAAAAAGTGAAGTTTACTATAAAACATTATTAAAATATCATAAAAGTCAAAAAGTATGAAATCATAAAAAAAATAATAATAATAATACCACAAAAAAACATAGGTATGTATAAAAAAAACAAATTGTGTCAAAATTATCCCAAATAAATAAATTTACCAACGCAAAATCACCCATACAGCATTGGACACACAGTACAATACACAACTTGAATCAATAAGGTTGGATAAAAATAATTAAGATACAGAATAAATAAGTAATACAAACTATAATTAAAATATAAAAAGTGAAGTTAATTTAAAAATAAAATTGAAAGAATTATTATAATATTATAAGAGACAAAGGTATAAAAACGTAAATAATAAAATAATCGAAAACATTGAGAAGTTTGTATAACTATAATTAACATATAAAAAGTGAAGTTTATTCAAAAACAAAATTGAAAAAAATTTTTTTTTTAAATATTATAAAAGTAAAAATTAAAAGACAAAGGTATAAAATCGTAAAATAACAAAATCATTGAAAGCAGCGAAAAGTATATAACAGCCAGACGAAGTGAGACAATGATTCAAAGCAAACCTGGTAGCGCAATTTAGGACAGGAAACACAGTAGAAATATTATCGAGATGAGCCACACACTGCGCTCCTCACCTGCGTCTTGAACTGAAACAATTCAGCTCGAAAAATATCAATGGATTCCAAACATTGGTTCCCCAAGACATGCAAACGAGGCATAACCATATTGCGCAAATAATTAGTCTGGTGCGCGTCAATATGGAACAAATCAGTGCTTCGGGTAATACGGGTGGGTACTCTAAACTTTATCTCATTCAAGAGTTCAGGACAGTCGTAGGTACAAGTTATTATTTTGTAAAGCAACATTAAATCGAAATAAATTCGTCGATTCTCCAATGGGGTGAGACCCGTTTGGGTATATAGGAATCTATAGTCCAGTTGCTCTCTCGGTATGCCCAAAAGGTAGTTAATATGGCGAAGAAACTTTTTTTGCACCCTTTCCAACCTATCGATGTGGACCGCGTAGCACGGAGACCATATAGGGGAAGCATACTCTAATACGCTCCGCACCAAGGACGTATAGAGGAGTGTCAGTGTATGTATGCTTCTAAACCCTTGAGTAGTCCGCAGGACAAACCCCAAAGCCTGCATCGCCCTACCTGCCACATCCGAAATGTGCGCAGTGAAAGCTAGCTTACTACCAAAGGTAACCCCCAGGTCACGGATCTCGTTTACCCTTTCAAGGGGCAGCTCGTTTATCCGATATTGATAATCTACAATATTTCTGGCTCTCGAGAATCGTATGAATTGGCACTTTCCAATATTTAGGTGCAGGGAGTCATCAACACACCACGCGTACAGCTGGTTTAGGGCAGTTTGAACAACTTCACAGTCGCTCGTACACGTTATTTCCTTGAAAATTTTCATATCATCCGCAAAAAGCAGAACGCGTACATCAGAGAGTCTACATATAATATCATTGACAAAAATCAAAAACAGCATAGGACCAAGATGACTGCCTTGTGGCAGCCCACTTGTTGCGGCAAACGCTTCCGACACAACATCCCGTACCTTCACAGTCAACGTACGCCCCTCGAGATAACTTTCGAACCATTCAAGCATACAGCCGTGGAAACCCAGAGCCCTCATTTTTGCTATTAGATGCTTATGTGATACCTTATCAAAAGCTTTACTAAAGTCGGTATAAACGCAGTCCACTTGCAGGCCACTCGAAAGGGCCTCCGCGATGTATGTCTCATAAGATGCCAGGCATGTCACTACAGTCCTCCCAGGTACAAACCCATGCTGCTCAGGAATTATCAGTTGATAGATTTCAGGAGCTATTCTATCGAGGACCAGAGATTCAAACAGTTTAGCAACGGCAGACTGTATGCATATGGGCCTATAATTAGCTATGTCGCATTTGTCGCCCTTTTTGAAAATGGGAGTAATATTTCCCCGCTTCCATAAACTTGGAAATACTCCCAAGGACAAAGACTTGTTGAAGATTACAGTCAAAGAAACCATGAGTGCATCAGCACAACCCTTGAGGAAAATTCCCGGGATCCCATCAGGTCCCGCCGATTTGTTGATATCTAGGCGCAATAGTCTGTTCATCACTTGTTCATAGCTCAAAACGCAGTCGGAGATGTTGGTCGATACGTTGTAGTTGTAAGAGTCCTGACTCACACCCTTCCCGTCATATACCGATTTAAAGAATTGAGCAAACATGTTAACGACGTCTTGCCTGTTACTAACGACCGATCGATCAAAATACATTGACACCGGATAGTCAGAGCTACCCCTAGAAAGTGAATTTTTGAACCTCCAAAGCTTCTTAGAATCATTGACATATTCCTGTGCATCACGCAAGTAATTATCGTAGCAAGATTTCCGTAGTTTATTACACACATTTCTAAGGTCAGAAAAAACTTTATAATCAGACTGTTTCAGAGTTATTTTGTATCTAATATGAGCGTTTTTCTTTTCATATATTTTGAGTTTCAATTCTGAAGAGAACCATACGGGGAAAGAAGACTCTATAAGCCGTTGGTAAGGAGTGTTCAAATTCACCGCATCGAAAAGAATCTCATAGAACCTTGCAACAATGACATCAATATCATCACATCTAAGAAAAGTCCAATCTGATTCAAACAAATATTCTACAGTGTTAATGAAGTTACATTTTTTAAAATTATAAAAATAAACCGGACAGGAGGCTGAATAACTGCCAAAACAAGGCCAATACTGAGCGGTGGGTGGTGTTCATCAATCGGCAGCAGCTCCTCCTCAGACCTTAAAACCTCCACACCGTCATGGTTAGAAAGAATCAGGTCCAATATTCTATCTCTGGAATTGGGAATGGAGTTCAATTGGTTGAGGTCAAGAAAAGCTAAAGCACTCAAAAGTTCCTCCGCCGGCTCGCCAATGCTTCCGCTCTCCGTGTTGTTTTTCGAAGGCATCCAAGACAACTTCGGCAGATTGTTGTCACCCATAATCAAAAGTTTAGCAGTACGGTGCTTTGCTCTCAAATACTCGAGTGTCTCGTAGTGTGCTCTATAAACTTCCATGTTCGACAATGGAGGAATATAAACGGAGCCTATAATAATTCTTTGGGCAGGTGTATGGATCATCACGTAAACATGTTCCACATTATTCAGCCCCACTTTTATCTGCGATGCTGGAAAAAACGTCTTTATTGCAATCAGGACGCCTCCTCCTCGTGTTTTGTTGCTGGACCGTGTGTTCCTGTCACAACGGAAAACATTGTGATTTATGAAGCCAAGTTCGGGGTCCCTAATAGAACTATCAAGCCAGGTCTCGGTCAGAACGTAGATGTCATGTTCACATGTTGGGAGATTCTGTCTTAGGCTCTGAAGTTTGGTCCTAAGTCCTCGTACGTTCTGGTAATAAACACAAATTTTGCTAATTAGTTTTTTTTATGAATCGGTACTATTTTTGGCGATGAGTTGACAAACCTCACCGTCAGATTGGTTTCTCCGTTCAGCTTTCTATGTTCAACTTCTTCCCACAGCTCCCTAAGCTGCGATCTTTGCCTCTCGGTCAGGTCTTGTTTGACCTTTACGCTTTTTGGTAGTCGAAATCTAGCAAAAAATATTGAGTTCGCAGCATCAGCATTAGCAAATATTACTTTCATAGGTCTACATTTATCACCATTTCTCATCCCAAGTCTCCGTACCCCGACCAAATGAGCTGCGTTTTCGACATCTGCTTCTCTCAAAATTCAAATTCAAATTCAAAAGAAACTTTATTCACAGAAAAATGTTACACAATTACAAATATTATGTTATTAAATAGATATTTTCCCTTGATTTTTTTTTTTTTATATATATAACCTCTAAGAGGAATATAAGATTAGCCGATCTGGCGGTTCTGTCTGCCAACTCGGACAGTGCATCGCATATTGTTGCCGACCGATCGGCAAGTTCGTGCTCTGACCTCTTTTCAGGTTGACTTCGTAGAGCCTTAATCTCACCCTCTTGCACTCCGACGTGAACTGCCATCTCACTCAGCAAATTCATCATGCCATCATGAAGTGGAGATATTTTTCTTACACTGTCCCTGGTGAATTTACTACTCTCGCTGTTCAGCATTTCATTTATTGAACGCATTATCTCATTAGCGCGTCGCATAAAAGTTTGTGCAATGTTCGCGTTATTCTCCATTATGAAAACTGTTATATTTCTATATATATGAATGTTACATTTGATTCATTTTTACACACAGAGCTCTAAGTATGTCCAGATTCTTGTGTCCATTTTTAGGGATTAGATGTTAACGAATAATAGCCAATTGTCAGACTTATTGGTTGATACGAGTATATTCATTTTTCATATATTTAGATCCATTAGAATAATTATGTTCGTGTGAATATATCAACTACTAATGACTGACAACTCACTAAGTCTAATCGATTTTTAAATGGTATGAACAAACCACTACGGGATTACGACCGCCTTCTACTGTTATTTCGAAGGTTAGCTTAGTGTGATTACTTTACGTTAACAACGTTAGCCATTAGGTGGTAATGTTCAAATCCCCGAAAATCCTAATAGGTAATTATGAGAATTTTCAACATGTGGAAAAATCCCACGCCTCCGGCAGGATTCGAACTAGAGCTAATTTTAAATCATTTCGTGCTTATTAATCAGTGGTTTTTGGAGTTGCTTTATTTTATACATATGTAATGTGTAGACCATATTGAGAGATGGTCCTGTTGAGACACATGCGCACAATGTAGAAACACACTATCTTTTTGACGAATCCAATCGCATATTCTGGTGATGGGCACAGCCTCGTCCCATATGCAAGTGCAGTAACACAGTCTCTGCCGAATTCATCACAGCGTAAAGGAGTAAACCTTCCATCTTCATATATATATATATTAATATTCCACCTTTTGACCTAAAACTGAAAATTCTGAAAAAATACTTGACTTTGGGTACTAAATATGCATTTTTCTATATAAATACCTAAAGATAAATGAATGAATGTAGAGCTTCACGTCCCTTCCAGGAGCACGCGAAGTACACAGACCTTTGGGTTAGCAAACAGTGTTAATTGTATGTAAAAGCAGCCATTGGTTGTGTAGATTTCAAATAAATAAATAAATAAAGTTTGAAATAAATATTCACGGAATAAAATTCCAAAAACCTTAGAAATTAAACGATCTTAAATCACAAATGAATTTTTTAAGAAAACATACTAAAGTAAAAATTTTATTGGAAAACCCATGGATCGACATTCAAGAATTGGGTCTCAGTTTTTTTCTTTTTCGGTGGTAGGTACTATTGGTTTGGAAAATATACCTTTTTTAACGACCAGAACCTGCACCATGTGAATTTAATTCTGAAAGTTTTAATGTGGGGAAAATAACAAAAATGTTCCTTCCTATCTCGTTTTAAAAATTAAGTTATTTTTGCCTCCCTGCGTTATGTATGCAGACACGAAACCTGCGACGATCTTCTTGCCCATTATAATGTACTATCTTCGAACCTGCGTCAATCTGTATTCTTTCCTGAGACATTGGAAAAATGTCATGGAATTTCAGATAAGGGATAGGCATTCTATACATACCTAATAATATGTGAAGAGTCTGCTATATACTTTTCTTATTGTATTATCTTTAAAAACTCATAAGTATGCAGCATCATTTTGTTCCTCTTATTCTTCTTCTTTCACCAGTTTATCTAGATCCGGGATCTGATTTTTTTTCTGGAATCAGCCTGGTTCGGTTTTCGGGATGCCGGAGACCCGCTCTTCTTCACCTTTTTGGTGCTCTCCCCGATGGTCTACGTCTCTTTAGAAGTTCTTCCGTTAATTTTTTCGGAAGTCACTCCGCGCCCATTCTATTCAACGTGGTCTCTCCACTGGCGTCTCCTCTCTTAACTCCACCTTACAAAATCTTAAATTATTTGATAATTTTCTATCAATCCAGGGGGGAAGTGCCCTCTTCTGCAGGCGCCCATAAGTCCGTATTTTAGAATTCTCTTCTTTGAAATCAGATATTATAAGTAGATAGAAAATGCATATAAGTATCACTGGATGCGGATTGACTGTTAACCAAGTAGGAACCAATACTTAGGCCTGAACATCTTTCTTAAGAGGTGGGGTTCGCCTATTGTAAGGTTGACTCCCAGATGTTTATCCATCTCTTTGGTGGTCTGGCTCGGAGTCGTCTTCTACGGGGTTGACCGTGCAATGCATTGTGGGGGAGATTGAATGGGATATTTTTCTTTGCCTCCCCTGTTTTACTATACTTAAAAGAAAACCTGTAATAATGTGTTTCTTTCTTTTGCATTTGAGCTTAGATATAAGCATAGGGTGACTTGATCAAAATGTAAAATATAAGGAATTTGAATTTATAAAAACATTTTTTTTTACTTTAATTGTGAAAATTACGGATGACTTTTAATTCCCCTTATAGGATATATTCCCGAAAAATTCCGGATGTTAGAACATAATAAAATAGGAGTGGTATAGGTATAGTGCGAGTGGTTTTAAAAATTGCTTAACATTAGATAGTCTATCTATAGACTTGATTGCTGTTAATTCACCAAATCATCAAGCAACGTATTAAGAAAAAGAGAGTTTCAACGTTTCGCGCGTTGATGTCTATTCTATGCAGACTAGAATTTATAATTTACCTATTATTGAAAAATCTTTTTACAAATTTTCATGAACCAAAAATAAATTGATTTTGCCACAAATATGTCCGATAAAATTTCAACTTTAGGGCTTTAGATACCTACGAAGCAAATAGCTACTATCATAGTCAATCAAGAATTACCTAACGGTCAAAGAATAAATTTCACAGGTTTTCTCACTTTTCTGTATTTAAACTGCGTTCGTCAGATTTTACCCAAATATACAAAAACACACCATTATATACCTAGTAAAAATAGTATTAATCTTTGAAGGATTAAAAATAAAACAAACTATAAGGTATAATTAATTTGAATAATATAGTTGATAACTTAAGCAACAGGTATTTCAAGTTAAAAATATTTGCTTGACATTGAGCTAAAATATCATTAATAAGAGCATAAGTTGAAATCTTTTTCAAATCAACTGCATGAATGATATTCTTTTCACGCGAAGGATGTTGGAAGCTGAAGTAAATAAGTCGGTCCAAACTTTTATCTTTATTTTCATCCAACGCAAATTCAAATTGTATCGCGTGTTCAACTTATTCCACGCAGGAATAATATAACATGGTCTAATCAGTGTTGAGCTGTAGGCTTGTGGTATGCGGGGTGAGAGCGGGCAGCAGGCGGCCGCGGGGGGGATGCTCTTCAGCTCACCAGTAACCGGGTGACTGTCCCGCGGATTGTACGTGCGCGGGAGTTTCACATTTCTTTCTCTCGTCGGTTGTTTACGCGTGTCCTTATATTTTCGATAAAAAACACCTAATACTAAATAATACTTCTTCTATAAACTAATAATATTTCACAGGAAAATAACTGAGAGTATTTTGATTCATAAATACAATTTTTTTAGTTCGATTTAATAAAATATTTATGAATAGTGTTAGCAGTAGTATATAAGAGAGACAAAATTAATTATTTGTGGATGATGTTAAATGGAGTTTTTACTTTTGATATTTGGTGTTGAATGAGACGTGAACAGTGATCAATTGTGTCTACTATAAAATATCGTCAATGTTGTGTTAAAAGGAAGGAAATACATTGGAAATATTTGTGTTTTGCGGAATTAGGCGGATAGTCGCCATGTTGTGAGTAAAAGAGACGGAGCACACGTGCGGTGAGCTCGCTCGCGCATTCCCCGCCGCCTCACTCCCGGTGTTTTCCAACCACTGGCCGCCCCCGCGGTTCGGAGATCACAATATCGAGTCTTCGTGCATTTCCTACGATTTATAATTACGCAACAAATGTGACAATCCTTGTTGACTATTTTATAAACAGTTCATAATCAAATCATGAATGTGTATTTCTAGTAAAAGATAGCCTCAAAAATGATGAGAGGCGGCCTGCTTCTACTGCTAGTGGTGGGCTCTGTGCTCTCCCAACCACCCTTGTCTACGCAGATGCAGTCGAGAGCTGTTGATACCAGAATAACGTTAGAAATTCCTGAAGGGATGCCTAGAGGCACTTTTGTAGGAGTAATCCCGACCAAACCGGATTTTACATATCGCTTCAACGAGCCGCCTAGAGAATTTATTTTAGATCCCAATACAGGCGAAATACGAACGGATGCTGTGCTAGATAGAGAAATCACTGAAAATGATCGATATGATCTAGTGGTTTTATCAAGTCAACCAACGTATCCAATTGAAGTTCGCATTGTTGTCAAAGACATAAACGATAATCCACCAGAATTTCCCGAGCCAAGCATTGCAGTAGCTTTTTCTGAAAGTGCCGCGTCAGGAACGAGACTCTTGTTGGATGCAGCCACTGATAAAGATATTGGAATTAATGGAGTATCGGATGATTATAGAATCATTGATGGGAATCAAGATGACAAATTTCGCTTGGCGCTGACTGCTAATCCTAGTGGTGAAACCTCTTACTTACATTTGGAAACAACTGGAAAATTGGATAGAGAAACCAGAGGATTTTATGTTCTCAACATATCAGCCAGGGATGGTGGTGATCCTCCCAAACATGGATTCTTACAAGTGAATGTTTCTATTCTAGATGTTAATGATAATCCACCGATTTTTGACCACAGTGATTATATTGTTTCTCTCAACGAAAGTGTTCCACCAGGAACTCCAGTTCTTCAGGTTACTGCTACCGATAGTGATTTAGGTGACAATAGTAAGATCACCTATTACTTGGCGGACACTGAAAGACAATTCGCTGTAGATCCCGAGTTAGGAATCATTTCCACTACGGAAACATTAACATGTCCCCAACAAAATTGCCAAGTTAGTTCATGTCCAAAAAGTTGTGTGTTTACTGTGTTTGCTCGAGATCATGGTTCGCCTCGACAAGATGGTAGAACTTATGTGACTGTTAATCTTGTTGATGCAAATGATCATGATCCTGTTATTCGATTTAGATATTTTCCTGCTACAGCAAACTTTGCTACTGTGGACGAAAACGCCATCAACGGTTCCGTTGTTGCTGCAATGTCTGTAGTTGACGCAGATGAAGGGTTAAACGGTGATACTGAAATCAAAATAATTTCGGGTAACGAAAGGAATCATTTTCGTCTGGAATATACGCCGACATTTGATATTGTTCGTGTAAATGGTATACTGGACAGAGAAGAAATCAGCAAATACAATTTAACTGTTGTTGCAACGGATAAAGGGTCTCCGCCTAGAACGGCAACGGCATTTTTAATTATTCACGTTAATGATGTGAACGATCATGAGCCCGTATTTGAAAAATCTGAATATTCTGCCATCCTCAGCGAGTTAGCACCTCCAGGAACCTATGTTGCTAGTATTACCGCCACCGACGAAGATTCTGGAGTAAATGCTGAAATATTTTATGCATTTAAATCGGGAAACGATAAGCAATGGTTTTCCATTGACCAAGCATCTGGTCTAATTACAACTAGACTCCCCTTAGATCGAGAGACCCAAGGAACTGCTGAGCTAACAATTTCTGCTCGTGATGGAGGACCAAATCCTAAATGGGCTCATACTCAGTTAAAAGTTACCATATTAGATGAAAATGACGAGGCTCCTCAATTTTCACAATCTCACATAAATATTAGTTTGTCAGAAAACACCCCTCCACATACTTTAGTCGCAATGCTAACTGCCGCTGACCATGATCAAGGTACTAATGGAAGTGTTACATATACATTGAGGTCAGATGTTCAAGATAAATATCCCGATACGTTTGCATTAGATTCGTTGACAGGCCAGTTGACAACCAAACTTCAATTAGATCGTGAAAAGATCTCGGAATATGAAATACATGTTATTGCTAAAGATCAAGGCTATCCTCCACAGTCTTCCACAGCTACTGTATTTCTCAATGTTCAAGATATAAATGACAACAGTCCAGAATTTTATCCTCAGCGATATTTTTTGTCCGTAGCAGATGATATGCCCAAAGGTACTTCTTTACTAAAAATATCCGCAACAGATATGGATGACGGTGATAACGCTATAATTATGTACAATTTGGAGAGCGGCGGAGAGGGTATATTTTCTGTCGATAAATTAAGCGGTGTGATTACATTACAAGGAAATCTTCGAAACGTACAAAAGCCTCTCTATAGGTTGATAATATCCTCTAAAGATAGGGGAGATCGTAGGGCAATTGAAGATGCTTTTGTGGAAATTATAAAGGAATCTTACATGGAAGAACTTTTATTCGATTCTTACGGTGGATATGAATTTCAGATAGTTGAGGATAATGGAAAAACTATACCGCATATTGGGAGAGAAGTTGGGAGAGTACATGTTAAGAGTACAAGTGATACGATAGCATATACCATCATATACGGTGATGTAAAACATAACTTCAAAATTGATGAACATTCTGGAAAAATAACAACGGCTAGTAATATAGATCGCGAAGAGAAAAATATGTACAGTTTGACCGTTGTTGCTCGTTCTGGATTGGCATACGGAAAAACAACCGTCAATATTTCCGTCCTTGATGTTAATGACAATCATCCTGTTTTTCCCAAGGATAAAGATGAGATCAGAATTCCAGAGAATACAGCCGTAGGTCAAGAAGTTTATTTTGCAAGAGCAAGAGACAGAGATTCAGGTATAAACAGTACTGTAATTTATTCGTTGACTTACAACGTTGGTGATCAATTCCGAATTTCTGAAGCCACTGGTGTTATTTATTTGAACAGGCCGATCACAAGTGAACCAGGCACTGTTATGACTATTGAGGTAACAGCGAGTGATGGAGGAACTCCTCCTCTGAGCTCAAAGCACTCAATAGTTATTTACGTAGAAGATGTTAATGACCACACTCCTGTCTTTGACCATACCTCTTATGAAACATCTTTGGTTGAATCTACACCTGTTAATGTAAGATTTTTTGCATTATCTGCTTCAGACACGGATTTAAGTTTGAATGGAAGAATCACATATTTCATTTCCGAAGGTAATTCTGAAGGTAAATTCGGGATTTTCCCGGATGGGTATCTCTATGTCAAAAGTCCTTTAGACAGAGAAGACAAGGATTATTACTCTCTTACTGTCACAGTCAGTGATCAAGGAAGCCCGCCTAGAAGTTCTCAAGTTCCTGTTGTAATACACGTTATTGATGAAAATGACAACAGTCCGGAATTCACAAATTCAACATTTACATTTAGTATTCGTGAAAATGAACCTCCTGATTCTTTTGTGGGGAAGCTAGTAGCAGTGGACCGTGACATAGGCAGAAACGCAGAATTAATATTTTCTCTTTCTGCGGCTGAAAATAAATTTGCAATTGATCCTAGAAATGGATTTATAAAAACATTGCATATGTTTGACAGAGAAGAGCTCGTTCAAACTACTGGAAAAAATATGATAACGTTGGAAGCCACAGTAATGGATAATGGTTTTACTAATTTGCGGGATAAAGTAAAGGTGAACATTTTTATTACTGATGTGAATGATAATCCACCGAAATTTTTGAGGACCCCATACAAAGTACAGATATCTGAGGGATCACCCATTGGAATTCAAGTTATAAGAGTGTATACTTTAGATATTGACGAAGGACTAAATGGGGATGTATTTTATTCATTGAGTGAAGGAAACGAGGATGGAAAGTTTACGATTGATGAAGCAACAGGACAAATTTCCTTAGCAAAACCATTGGATAGAGAGATGATTTCCAAATACGAAATAACTGTGGTTGCACAAGATGCAGGCTTACATCAACGGTTAAGTTCTTCATCGATAGTTACGATCGAAGTATTAGATGAAAATGACAATGCTCCCGAATTTACTCAAACTGAGTCGAGAATTTCAGTCAACGAAAAGACAGCCATCAACACAGAGCTTATGCAATTCCGCGCAACTGACGCTGATTTGGGTATAAATAGTGAAATTTTCTTTTCAATAACTTCTGGAAATAAAAAAGACTCTTTTGCTATTGATCAAACTACAGGAATATTGTCTTTACACAAGTCTCTCGATTATGAAGATACTACTTCGTACACTTTGAATATAACAGCGTCTGATGGTGGAAACCCACGACTCTCAACGACTATTCTTTTTTCTGTTGCTGTTATTGATTCAAATGACAATCCTCCAAGTTTTCCGAATACTGCAATCGTTCGACAAATAAGAGAAGGCATTCCAGTTCACACTCCTATTGTAACAGTAACTGCAGAAGATCCGGATAGCAAAAATGGAAATGGCAATGTGACTTATGCGATTTCACATCAAGATCCCGATGACAACATTCGTCATTTTGGAATAAATCCAGATACAGGGGTGATACATACATTACTACCAATTGATAGAGAAACAATTGACACATTCCGATTGACTGTAGTAGCCTCAGATTGCGCTGAACCTGAATCTGCAAGATTGTCGGCTGAAAAATTGGTAACTGTAATAGTTGAAGATGTAAATGATAACGCACCAGTTTTCGTATCAATGAACGCTGCCGTTTTGCCAGCGAGGGATGCAAAATTCTATAATATGAACAGAGATGGAATACTCATTATGCAAGTATTTGCAAGAGATTTGGATTCGAGCACTAATGGTCTCGTGACTTATGAGCTTATATCAGGAAATACAGATCTGTTCAAACTACATAGAAGTACAGGAGTTTTATCCCTGCGTAGATCGGGTGGGAGGAATGAGCCTCGTTATAAATTAGTTGTAAAAGCGACGGATGAAGCCGTACAAAGTGAACGAAAGAGTACTGATGCGTATATTACGGTAATATCCGGTGGACAAGAAGGTGCTGGACCTGTATTCGAAAATCAAATATTGGAGGGTAGTGTGTATGAAAATGAACCAACAGGTACTAGCATTTTGACAGTGAAGGCTCGTTTAGATAATGTGGATGTGGAATATTACATCACAAACGTGACTAACGGACAGAAACAAGTGGACCGTTTATTTGATATTGACACACGGCTTGGGATATTATCAACAGCAGCTCCTTTGGATAGAGAAGCAGCCCCGTTCTATCAAGTGGAAGTTTATGCCATTGCTGTCGGAGGCCCGATAAGAACTTCTAGTACTAAGGTAAGAGACTTTTATAACCAGTTGTATAATCAACCTTTACATTTTTATAGTAACTTCTCTAACTTACGTGCTTTCTTAAACATTTGTAATAGAGGGCAGTGAAATACATTGTCAGTTAAGTGTTGTGATATACTTTGTGAGACACAATTAAGATTTCAGAATATTCTCATTTCATCAACATTAAAATAAGGAACATGTAGGGACAACCAAAAACATTTATTACTATAACAGAATTTCACAAGGAATTTCCATACAGAAATATCACTTTTTGTGGCGATTATTATTCATGAACTCTAATTTAAATACAAAAATATGTTTCGCATAAATTTGTGTGTAAAATTCTAACTAGAGGCGACAAATTTTTAGATGTAATCGACCATTTCCATAAACATATACCTATACTAACGATCCACTCGTTAGATCATTAAATTAGATAACATATAAATTTCATGCAATTTCTATAAAACTGAACCAAGACCTCATTAAAATAATAAAATCTCCATAATAATATTGTGGTTTTTCGACATTTAGGTATATTTAAGTATAGAGAATCATCTCTGTCGTCCATGCTCCCTATAACATTATCTACCTAAACGTACGTTTGACTAAGTTGTAACTTTTATATTAAATTAATTTGTATCCAACAACTTGAGATAATTACGATTAATTATTGATTTTCAAACTTTTCTCTCTTTCTTGTCACGAATGAGATAAAGTTTGATATTATTGGAGTTAATATCAACGTTCATTTGGAGCCAATACTGGTGTTGTTTGTTAAACGATACTAACCGCCATTGTTAATAAATAATACTTAGTTATAGCGTAACCTTACTGAACTGAACTTTTGAAATGGATATGATTTATGGTCCAATTAATGTATTATTTTGTTAGTTGTATTGAAATATGATTTTGTTTTTCTATACCAACTTACCTACATACCTAGTTAAGTTTAGTGTTGTATCATTAATAGAACAGAACCTTTAACCAACAACCATTGATAATTTATTTTCAGTTAGGTACTTATACCGATTCGATTTAGTCACTTTCATTTTTATACTTTTACTTTATCACTTTGCAATTCGTTCATTTTTTAAATCAATCAAATTTCCCTTTTAACCCCACTTAGGGGTATAAAGAGGCAACAAGAGCTCTCCATTGCGCTTGATCTTGAGATGTGTTTAGATTCTTGAGATACGATTTCGATAAATCCGTTGCTTTGTTTAATCCCTGCTTCACCTGTGTGCTTTCAAATTTATCATTCCAGTAGCTATAGGTAGTATTGCGCTCAGTCCTATGTTTTGCTCTATCTTTGCTTTTCATCCCTTATAACACAAAAAAATATTTTGTTACAATGACATGATCATTACCATCATATTATGTGCTTGCTCATTGGACTTACTGTTAATTGTGAAATTTTATTGACAGTACCTACATGCAATAATCACATACTTACCGATGATGGCCGTACAACTGCTGTAGAGTTTTGTCCCCCTGACAATGATTTCCTCAATAAACTAATGTCGGTCTTATAGAATTGTTTGGTGGGCGATAATATTATAATAACGAAACCAAGTATAAATAATAATCAACGGGAGAGAGTAAAGGGAACTGAATATTTCGCTAAGCTACTTCGCCTTGTACAGTGGCGACAACTTACACAATCAACAAGCAATCTACCTACTACCAGCAACTGCAGACCGGCTGCATAAAATACTAACTTTACATACACAATATTTTTATACAACTTACCTCTGCTACTACAGTACAGAAGATACATAATACGTGTTATTTCAGTCTGATTGTGATTCATGAAGGTGGAATTAGATCACTACTATAAAACATTATTCGACACACATTTATTTCCGATCTAAGAAGGTATATTTCCTGAGCTAGTGACTACGAGTATTATAAGTGATTGAAATACAAAACCATACATGACTGTAACCGCGACCATTTTGTTAGTAACATGTAATTGAGAACCATTCATCAATAAGAACACATTTATCTGTTTGCTGTTTCATTGATTTTCATCTGTTATTCAAGTTCACTCTATTTTCCACTAATCAAAACGAGAGTTGGTCAATAAATCTAAAATAAACTTAACAGAGATTTTCAAAACTGTACAAAAACACAACCTAGTACTTAATAATCGATAACTTGACACCATCATTTGCCCATTTAGCTCGTTCCACGAAGCCAATAATTGTCATCATAGTGTATGTAGGTACCACGTAATTGGTATTCATTACGAGTTCCATTCCAAGTGAGAATAAAATTCGAAGTATTTTTATTAACCACCTGGCCGTTGTCCAAATAATATATTGTCTAGCTAGTTAGCCTTCTAAAAGATTATCGTCTGTTTAATTAAAAGTCGATATAAGTATATTGTTTTTTGCACAACATTATTATGACCTATTACTTTCTCTCTAGTATGTTCTGCGCTTATCCATTATTTCCTTAAATATGTGCATACATGAGATTCTGAGGACGTGATAAACATTTTAATATTTAGGTACACAGATGAACATAAATATCAATTGTAAATTACTATGAATAAATGTTGTGCTTATCGTAGAGAGAAAAAAAATCTCATAGTGAAATGCTGAATTTTTACCAACCAGCTGTTCTGTCTAACTTAAGATTTTAAGGAGAGCGACCTTCTTTTTCCTGAATAAAAAAATGTTCCTATAAATATTTAGCAGTGAAACACACCATATCTGCCCATATCTTCCAAATTGTCTTACGCTTGTTCTAGTTTTCTCCTTGGTTGAAGGGCCCAAGTATATCTATTGGGGAGTTCACACGAGGCGAATATCGCCAGGACACCAAAATATCGCCAGCCAATTGAACCGTGTGAACAGATTGTCGATAAATCTGAAGCGATAAAAATGATTGAAAGCGATATCGCCTCAAGTTGACCTTGTTTCTGGTGGAACGATGCACGCATGCGCAGATATGCGCGGCGTCCCTATCTATGGTAAAATTCTGTTTACGTTCTGTTTCTTGACAGGTGACAGCAGTACTCCGAATTTTTTCTCCTTAGAATTCAAATCCGCACCCAATATCTGCGTTTTTTTCTTGATTTTTCCTTATATCGTCTAAAACAACATTTTCAACTAACTCCAAACACTCCGCGACTTCTACCTCGACGTCCACCATTTTTAAAACTACAACGCACCTGACAGATTGAATGTATGTCGGTGGACTAGTGTGAACACATCACACGATCAATGGGCGACCGAGCGATTTTTTTTTTATGCAAGCGAAATCGTCTGGCCTTATATCGCCTCGTATGAACACCGCATATAATTCCAAATCGTCAGTAAGTTCGGAATCTCATAGAGACGCTGACTAGTATTGTGAGTTAAACGAGCATAACCGTTTTCTCGAAAATAGTTAGAAAAGTTAAACTGCGGCATATGCAAAACTCATTATCATTTTCAGCCTTCACTCGTCCAGTATCGGACATAGACCTCCCTTCTCGACTTAAAAAATTCTCTGTCTCTTGCCATTCTGTGCCAATGCAATCAGGCCGGACACTCTCCTAAAATTATCAGACCACCTTTTTTTTAAATCTTTTAAATTTTTTTAAAACTTTTTTTTAAATCTTTCAATGTAAGGTAAGGATCTGTTTAAAATGATGTATTCCCATCGCTACAGATCTGAGGTCGGCTGGCATAACTAACTTGACAAAAAAGTCTGAAATAGCATAATTGTGTTTCCCATTGTTGATATCGGCGGTGCACTGATAATTATTGCTACGCGATATGTTTATTTATTTAATTTCCAACACATTAATGTGAACACAATATGGCAATATAGTTGATGCTTAATATTATTATATTGACATGTTTTTATAAAATGGATATTTTATAGGGCCCCACCCTGAGTACCGAGTAATTCTACTATAGATACTTTTAAGAAACTGATACTTTTATTCAGTAGAGAATTTACGTTATAATTTCTTTCATCAAATTTTCGATAAAAATCTTAATAATTAATTAATTTATTGTTTATCGTTAATACAGAATGACAGTTTACTAGGTAAGTGATGTTTTTCGTGAAATAGTCTTCCAATTGGACCTACAATTATCTATTAAAAATCTATATAGGAATGTCATCCAAATAAAATATGTGACACCTGTAACTTTGTGGCAAGAGGGATGATACGTTAGTGAATAAGACAGCGACCTTATTTTGGAAGAAAAGGGTCAAATCCGATCAAGTGCTTTCAGATTATTACGGACAAGATATCTTTAAGGAGTAATAATATGATAATAAGACATAGGTTCAGAAAATATTATTGAAAAGCCTAGCGTAATATTATGGTTGTGTCCAATCCACAAACATTTCTTTTGTGTATAGTGTTTGGACAGGTATATCTGATATATCTACTAGTTACATACTTACTTGGCAGACCAATCCAAACTCCCTTTACGGGCGTAAAGGAAGGCAACAAAAGCTCTCCTTTGCGCTCGATTTTGCGCAATGTTTATGACCTCCTCCCACACCATATCCAGATCTCTCAGCTCAGCTTCGATGGAGCGTATGAGAGAGTCTTTCGCGTCTTCGGGACTCTGATGGGAGGGCTTGGGGACTTGGCAGTACTCGAATCTTTTGTATATTTTTCCTTCAATATTTTTGTGGTAGGTAGGTGTATATAAAACCTTTTTACCTTCACTGTAGGTTCAGTTACGTCTCTTTGCCTACCTCACACGGATGACAAACTGTTGTAATTCAGATTTATATTTCCTTCATGATAAAACTCTGTCCGGCTTATACCACAATAAATCACAATTAATTTATTATTAATCTTGCAACATCTACATATGGTGAGCTTTTATAGAAAATATCACTTTTTTATGATTGCAAATGAAAATATTGACAATAATAACCATGTCTCGTACCGCTAACGACCTCACCATTTGAAATAAGTATACCCACTCAACGTTTACTTTAATTCGATAATATAATGTCCACATTTTTTCAAATATTTTAGATTGTATGAAGTCTAAAAAGTAAATAATATGATATTTTGCAGTAAAATTAACTAGATACAAGTTATTGGAAATACCTATCTGTTGTGTTCCATTTAAACGCTTTACATTCAACTGTAAGAATATAAAGATAAGGAACTTCTAAAAATTACGTACTAGCTTTTCCGACATACGTTGTCCTGTCTTTACTATATGAATTTGAATTCGAATTAATATTATGATTAATTAATTACCTTTTTTATCAATACCTATAATTCCGACCGCTGATCTGTTCGATGTTTACAGGTCAAATTCTGACAATCGCACAAACTATCAAATAACTGACTGATGTCAAACGCCAATCTAAATATAAATGTTTAGTTTTTTTCAAAAACACTAATTATAATTAACCTGCGTTCAGTTTTCTCAAATTTTTTATGATAATAACAAACACAATATAAAAAGAATAAGAGAAATCGGTCCAACCGTTCACGCGTGATGCTGCGACCGTGAGGCGATAGGGATCTATTTTTATGTACCTACTAGCTTTCCCGACAGACCTTGTCCTGTACAGTCCTTAGGTACTATGAATAAATTATTGATTTCGATTTCTAATATAGAAGAATGAATACGTTTAAAATATGATTGAATGTTAAAAATAATATTTCTGAAAGTTTGAAAGAAATTCTATAAAAAAAACTGCAAACCAATGTCTTGAAACCTTATGGTTATAAGTAAATAAAAATTGTGTTGCTATAGAATTTTTCACAGATGGCGTTGTTTTCAGTAAATCCGTTCCATACTAACTTTAATATTATATTTTATATCACTTTTTCGATGTTTTATTAGTTATTATGTCATCCGGAGTGGAGAATAATCTAATAAACCAAGCATCATGAAAATCTGTACAGCAGATCTCGAGTTATAAGTGTTCGCACTAACCCGTCTTTCTTTTATGTAGGGATTTATGGGCGTCTATGAGAAAAGCATTATAACAGGACTAAGGTTAAAACTTTCAAATTTCAAAGGCTTCGGTTATTGGGTCTTTTAAAAAAATATTTACGGGTGGTGACATTATTTTAAGCCGTTGTCTCACTGACCTTTTCATATACCTACCCAATTTTGTAATCTACAAGAGTTCTTAAAATTTATTTATTAAATAAATATGCAGGGATGTATACGTTTATACAAGTGCACATATTATTATGTGTGAAAATACATTAGGTTCCTCTTTACGTGAGCTTGTGTATGTGTTGGTAAAATGCAATATTTCATAATGATCCTGGTCCGGTATCGCAGTCGGAGAGGCAAAATGTCACGTTGTTTTGGCGTTAGCCGTGATTTACGGTCCCGGGTGGCCGGGGAGACCACCAGAAGTAAAAGAAATAACAAGAAACCAATAAAGTTCAACAATGATACACGGATTACTTACCTTCGGATGTGTTCATTGATTCCACTTATTTTATTTATATTTTAACACATCTATAATGTGCGTATGAAATCATTTTCCAACTAGCAGCAAAACCACTCAGACGACAGGCGTAGAAAAGCCTCATTAAGGGCTTTGCCAGAAATGCAGATACTCTTTTCTTTAGTTAGTACTAATGAGCCTGCAGTTATATAGTTTCTCCTGTTCCTACGCGACTTAACTGAACCCCTTCCGAAATTATTTTTCAAATCAGACATAGCGTCCCTGAAAGGGCCGCAATTTTACTTTACCGTGTTGATAACTGCGGAGAATTTGACATTTATTTACTTAGCAAGAGCTGTTTGAGGAACATCTGATCAAGGATATCATATTTCTTGGATATTATTTCCCGCGGATACCAGTTATTACTAATTGCCATAGCAACTATCGACTTACAGACGAAATTTGCAAGTGTGGAAAATGTTTCCCATAGTCCGATTGATCTTGTCATTTTATTGTTTAAATTCTTTGAAATACTGACGAACCAATCAATTATTATATTTGATGATATGCTGCGACTGTCGGACGTCGACTAGAAGTTTAAAAACACAACATGCTTTGACGTAGATGATCAACAATTCCACTGCCTTCGCCGGACTTCTTCATAGAAGTAAACCATACTTGTAAAATGTTAATTAGTCGAGTATTTCTAGTTTTTTCTTCGTTGAGCTGTCAATATGGTGACAATGAAGTTAAGTGTAATGCTCGTTGCACATCTGCCTACCTATGTATACCAAGTAATTAATAATAGCACATTGAAATAAAATGACGAAGAATCTACATAAAGTTCTTAATTAATAAAATTTAAGTTTGAAAACTCTACTCGAGATTTTGAATTTAGAGACTTTATAAAATATATTTCAACTTCATAATTCAATTTTTTCCTCTTGTAAACCCATCTTTATGTTGGGAATAGTCGACGCGTTGCATGCAGGTACTTCACGCACTTGTAAAATGCACATAAGGCATCTACCGTCTATCCCTCTCTAGGTAAATATAAATACTTAGGTACGTCAAAATGATTTCTAAAAGATTCACTACAAGCTTAAGGAAAATAAAGTGTCGTGCACTGATGGTAATGGCTGTAATAAAACACAATGAAAATGAAAACCGAGTCCTGAGACTGCAACGAGACTACTAGAGTTAGACGTTTATATTCCGCAAGGGAACACAACCTCAAATTGAGATATAAATAACGCTCAAATTTATATCCCGACATAAAACGTATAATATTTCTTATTATTACATGAATGGATTCTTTTTATATCGATTGCTTTAATTCTTCATTCGTCAGGTGCCTACTTTATGTTATGTCGTTGCGCTGTACACGCACTCACCGCACCGCACTCCGTGTGTATTCTTATTATGTCGTGTATTTTATTCATTTTCTTTTGAGTGCAGCCCGTCCCTACCTGCACTTATCGGTATTCGCCTTCCAATTCCAAATCGACCAAAATATTTTGTAAGCGTGATGCAGTGAATTTATTTTGCTTATATTGTAAGAAATATTACACCAAATATTGTTGAGGTTGTGGTGTTTTTGGCCCGTCGTTCATTATTTTAATTGATCTCAATTATCAGCATATTATTTGAAATACTTTTGTCTGAAGTTAGTATATAGTTTGAAAAATACTTAAACGGAAGCATAAAATGAATCGATTGATTTATGATTCGGTTCATGCATTATAAGAAGGCTTCACTGTAGAAAATAAATACCTTGACTACAATAATATTACGTACAAGCTCCGCAAATACCACAGTGTGCTTCTGGCCTATTGTCCTCCGGGTGGACGGGCTCAGCGTTGTGAAGGTTACCTCCTTTTGTCATGTCGATCGCCGAGTTTTTTTCTCTCATATTGTGTCGCTTTTATTCTTGTTAGCCACATATTTCTAGGATAGATTTAATAAAAATATCCAACTTTTAATTAAAATGATATCTGCATTCTTTTAAGCATATTATTGTTCAGGCGTAGGCATGCGTTTTTTACGATCTTGGTGCGTAATGAGGCTCTCATGATGGCTCTAGGATTGCAAGTTTTTCAACCTTTATAAACCGTAAAAACTGTATAAACATATTTAACGCAACACCTATGATTTTAAGCTGCGGTTTAGAATATCTATACGTATATTTTAAATTATGAAAATGAAGAAATAAAAAAAAAACTTTGGTATTGTACAATGTACATTGTACCTAAGTAGTTCCCACTATTAATTTGATTTTATCCATAGTAAGATTGAACTTCAAAATGGATATGAAAATTAGAATGTTCGTTGCAAATATATTCGCACCTTTTGAAGTGTTAACTCAATTGGTATTTTCATTCCAATGAATTAGGTAGTTGATAAATAACGCAACTCCTAGAATCGATAAAAGAAGGTAATTTGTTGTTATAATATAATCAGGGCTCACACTTCTACGCTGTAATATTTTCTCGGCTGTTTCTCTGATAACACTTTACCTCTCTATACGATTATTTCCATTTATTTTTTTGTTGCTTTACCTATTGATACTACTGCCGTATATGGCGACCATCCACCGGGCGCACTGTTGCTGTGACAGCCCAGGATACTTACTAGTCAGGCGTCGTCTTGAAATGCAATGTTGCTTGGTGGATGTAGACGGTTTATGGACTTGCTTCAGAAGTGTAAACGCACTTTACCATTATATATTATATTCATATCATTTAACTTTCAATTTTTCTCTACATTGTATGATATTTACCGGCCTAAATGAAAAATAACTTCGTAACGCTTAAAATGTATCCAATTCATTAAATAAACCATCAAATGGTTTTTTTTTGTTATTTTCAATATTATATTTTATTAGATTTCTATATAAAATTCTAGTAGGTACTATTCCAGTATTTCTAAAAAAAAAAACAAAAGTATTATCTCGGCACAGGCGTGTGCCTAGTGAGATAATAAATCCCAAAATAAATAAATATATATAGATTGTAAGTACTTGTACTCATGTTATTGGTATGGGAAATAAAATAAATAAAATAAGTATAAAATGGTTTTTATCTATAGATTTTGTTTTTGTCTTCTCTCTCCACTGTTAGGTACTATATTTACATACTTCCTACATTGGGAGACAACAACAGCCCTTCACCGCGTTCGATCTTGCGATCCTATATTTTATACATATCTACCTACACATTTTTCTTAAAAGATTTTTTTTTTATTATTTTAAACATAATGCAGAATAATAATAAAATTATTCTAGTTTCCGCGACGGCAGCTTAGTCGCACTGCACGGTGCCTTCTCCATAATATACCTGAATCATTTCACATTCCAACGGAAGAACCATTTGACATTCTGTCTTTTGTATAGCTCGAATATTCTACATATCTCATTCTAAAAACTGGTAGGTAAGTATATTTTTGTATGCTGGGTCCTTTTTGACTTAACCACGTATATTTTGAATGTGTCATAATCATAAACAACTTACCTGTTTTTTTATACTATACATAATCATATAGGTACCTACATAATTAAAATAACTTATCATTTTTGTTTAAAAAAAAAATTAACGGATTGTCAAAAAATTATAAGATGAAACTTACACAAAATTTTGATTTTTTTTTTGAAAAAAAAAAAAAAAAAAATTACTACTTGTAAATTACTAGGTGTAAAAAATATTTATTTTTATTTTTTTTTATTCATACTTTACTGTACATTAGTAGAGTAACACATAAAAACTGTATGAGTAGGTACATGAAAGATGTTGTCTGAATCTTCTATAAAATTTATAAAAAATAATGAGTAGGTGCATGAAAGATGTCTGAATCTTCGTTATAATAAACATTTCCTTGCTTCTTTAACCGATAAAACTAATCTTATACAACCTTTCCAATTTCTCTTACTTCTTACCTACTATAATTTATAAAACTTGTATTTTATAAAATTAATATCCAGTCACCCAGAGGTCTTGGCGTTAATCATAACAAGGATCATAATATTTAAATAAAAAACTTTTTAACTCTTCCACAATTTTATTACACCTTACATGTTTCAAAGGGGCACGCCCTTCATGGTCACCGTGAAGGATGTAATAAAATTGTGGAAGAGTTAAAAAGTTCTTTATTTAAATTTGATTATTTAAATGACTTCCACCACGAAAAAAATTACATAATATAAATGGCTTTCGCATTTAACCACAAAATTATTCCAAATATATTGATGATGATCATACAGGTATATTTGATTTATAAAGTTTATTAAGGATCATATTCGTCGCCCTAGCTTTTTTTTGCAAAACAGTTGATCATAGTGCTCTTTGGGTCACCATAGTTAAAGCCTCTATTGATCATAATTTTCTTAAGGGTTGGTTTCCATTGAGAACAATACCTCCAATATCATTTACCGATAAAATGTTTAAAACCGTACGAAATTGAAGAGTACATTAAATATGATGCGAGTTTCTATAGCATGAAAGACACTTATACTTTGTTTGAATGAAGTATATTATCAGTAAAGCAAGTTTAAATTAAACAAAAAAATAATAATTTGTGAAGTGCCCATTGGTAAAGGTGGGTACTAAATCCACAAGAGATAAGACCTTTTTCAATTAGCTTGTCTGTTATTTTTATGACTTATGGTTTTAACTCACAGTAAAGATCTTATAAAACTTTTTATTGTCTCTTTTCGTTTGATTTTTCAACTCATTAGCGAAGAAATAATAAAATAATTCCCAACTCTTTGCACTGGTCGTTACTGGAAAAAAATTAAATATACCTGCGACTATTTCTGCTTTTAGCCGGTAATTGCATGTATGCGTATGTATTGTTTTTTAGAAAAATTAACACTTTTTATTACATTTTTTTTATCAATAATGTGTTGTTTTTAGCAAAGTGTAGGGAACATATCTGAAATCATAAATACATAGTTTCGTTAATTTAAACTTCTTAGAAACTTTAACTTAGAAATGTTCTTTTTTAATATTGATTAAAAAAAACATTTCTAACACAATTTGTGATTTTAGGGAACAATTTCCAAGAATTTTATTGGATAACAACCACAATCTTTTACTTTTTGATATATCAGTTTTTACTACTAGACATTGCTAGGTTTCTTCAATGCTAAATGCTTAGCCAATAATGGTTTCACCTTGTGCCTTCTGAATCCATTTATATGCCTATATTCTCACTGTCCATTTGCTGTCATATTATCACTCGCAATGCGAACCATGCTGTCCGTGTCTTCAGTATGTTGTCCAATGCCCATGTAACTATAATTACATCTAACGTTTAACCATTTTTTTAGCATTACTTATACTCGTTTTCAACATCCGGCTTTCCTAAATCTCTGGATCACTTTTGAATCTTTTATTTTTGAACAGCCAGCATTAATAAAAATATGGCTTGATAAAAACATGTTTTTTTGTTGTTGATTGAATTTTGAAATAAAACACGCTGAGTGAATTTGCCAATCATTACTTCAAAAATTCTCACAAATTCTATCTAACCTACGGGCTCTTGAAAAATTGCGATAAGGATGAAATAAAAATTCAAGTTGTTATATTTGTTAACGAGGATCATTTGGGACCAATAAAAGGGTAATTTAGTTTCATGATTTCCCTTTTGCAAATTAAAGAGTTATTGACCAGGTAACTTTGCATAATGGATGTTTGGGAATGAGATACGTGCAACAAAGTTGTACAACTAATTATTTTTTCTTTAATTTCCCAACTTGTTTTTACTGAAAACTTACCTTTTATGAACTTTTTTCATTACATCGCATATTATACCTATCGTTTGTAGTAGTGAATTAGTTTAATTCTTTAGTGAATTAGTTTCATTCTTTAGTGAATTAGTTTCACACTTTTTTTAGTTAAGAAGTCGACGATTGTACAGCCAGCCACATCATACCAATATACTTTTTATAGTATAATGCAGAATTCTTGTCTCATTGTCAATTTCATAATACAGTGGTTCTAAGTATTCTTTTATATCCATTCTTTAAGGATTTGTGTGTTCAGAATCATAGTATTGTTAGAAAATGGTCATCGTGCAGAGAAGTTACTGCAAATAATAAAAATGTCAATGAGTAACCTTGTAATCGATTTAACAGTAATACATCATAGATCTGTTTTAGAAAAAAATTGTATAATTTCACCATTCAAAAAGCTGTAATAATTAAAGAGTTCGTTATTAATACATATGAGAGAATGAGTTAGTTGTTTTGAATTTATTCAATGAGTTATGAGAGGAAGTTGAGGGAAAAAGAAATGCACAAAGTTTCGCTTACTTTTTAGTCTGAAAGCTCTCGATATAATTACTCATTCTCGCCACATAAAATAATGCCTTCATGCTCATCTAAAAGATATCTGGGTACCTATATGAACTTCAAGTATAATTAATTACTCACAACCTGTGGATGCCTACAGCCTATACGTGCTCGTGTGTGTGTCTTAGATAGATAATGCGTTGGATCTTATTCGTGTTGGTGTGTTTTGTAAATGCGTCCCGCACTATCTCTCTTCTCGGACTAAGCTCACATACTTATGAGCGTTGGTACGATAAAAACTGGTTCGGCTATCTATCATTATTGAATAAATTTACCGAAAAATGCGCGATACATAGATTTACGGCAATACATAAGGCATTCAGTCCGTAAGGCCTCTTGATATCATTTCATAATATAATGTATTCGTACCCAACGGTTTGTGTTATTATTTTTAGTTACAGTTGGTTCTGCTTATCTGCAACAAATCGGAAAGAAGAAAAATTGTTTAACTTTCATATCTGCTATGGTTTTAGATCGCCAAGTCTTTGCTGATGAGTCAAAATTTATCCACGACTGAAATAAAAAATATATGTTTGTAAATTATGATATAGTTCATTGAAATTAGTTGAGTGTTGAAATTTAAGTCCCGATCAATCGGCATGTGTTGTATCGCAAAACCATTGGCGTATGGAGTCCTGATGTTAAGGTAAAAAAATAAATTGGAAATTCAAGTTGTCTGTTGGAGATATGTATTATTGTGTCTGTAATTTATCTATCACTGGGACGGGTATTGATTGTTTAAATAAATATTGAATAAGATTTTTCATATGTAAATTTAAGAGCATGACTATCATTAATGGTTTGTCAATGTAATTCGTTTATCGTTCAGCTCCATTTAAAACACTACGTTCCATGTGTTGTATATTTAGTCGCTATATGTATACCTAAGCTGAGTTCAATCGATAAATTTTGTAGATGGATCGGCTTGAAATATTTCATTTGAAAACTTTAGACTCCGCGGAACAAAAAAGGCTTTTATAGAGGTCCTGAAGATATTCGTCGAACGGGTTCAATAAAATAATATAAAATTAGCGGACCTCTCCTTGCCAGTAATTAACTGAATAAATAAAATTAAAATATTTACCGGAGGTTTCCGGTTTGCCTTTATCAGTGAACACTTTATTTAATTATGAGTTTGTTAATAAAACCGTTCTTTATCAAGGAATGTGCATTGATTTTATTTGATTAAGCTTTTAGCTTGGTTTAATAAAAAATAATATTACTTAGTTCATCAACATTACATTATTTACTTATAGTTTAGTTTTGATGGATGTCGTTAGTTACCTCCAATCCAATCCAATCCAAACTCTCTTTACGCTCCACTCAGGGGCATCGGGAGGCAACAAGAGCTCTCCATTACGCTCGAACATGCGCAATGTTTATGACCATCTCACATAACATGTCTAGATATCTCAGCTCAGCTTCGAAGGAGCGGAACATGGTATGAGAGGGCTTCCTCGTCTTTGGGGCCCTGATGGAAGGAAGAACAGCGCTCTCCTCGGCTAAATGTCATTCGGCATCCTTAACACATGTCCCAGCCAAGTCCATCTCCTGTTAGTTACCTAGTTGAAAGGATTATATTCTATATTTAATAGCTTCCACAATAGCTATGCGAGATTACTGTTATTGGAGCACTAGCTCACAACTCTAATGAATTTTTTCAATACTTTATTCGGATTTATATAATGAGAAATAAATTATCTATTTAACCAATATTAAATATCTGACAATTGCACCAACTATTAATCAAATTACAGTTTTTCAAAAGTCAATAAACGTAAAATGAAATACTTAATAGAAGAGTTTATACCTACTGTTAAAAGTACCTACTAAGAAGGCTATATGCGTTAAGTTTTCTTAAATTTTCTAATGTTCCACGCAACTTTCAAATGAACCTTCTCGTTATAAAAAAAGAATAATCAAGATTGTTCCAGCCATTCACGTATGACAAATGGAAATAGGGCTCCATTTTTATAAATATGTAGAACGTGAAGACTCTTTTTTCGCCGTCTGTTTCACGGAATTTCGATTGAATTTGGAAATTGGTTCGTGTAAATTGGATACACACGAGCAAAGGCTATGATTTGTTTTATACATTCAGAATAATAGATTTTACATTTAACCCAATTAGGGATAAACCACGGAGAAGTTTATTTATACACGGAGATAATATAATATGTTATCGCTTACCTTTCAATATATTTTATACTAATCATAGTTTGTTTTCGACGAAATAAAGAACGTATAATTTGCTATATCACGAACCGATTGAGAATTTCCTCAAGGGGTAAAGAAATTGTGACTGATACTTCGATAGTGCAAATTTACCTATTCACCTAATAGGAAGTGTATCTATCTATACAGCTACATATTATAATCTCATAACAAAGAATTGTGGAATTGGGCTAACGACAAAATCTCACCCATTATTATACTTAACAATGTGAAAATATTTGAAACTAAAATAATATACACACCTTATTTCTTAGTACCCTCGAGGTATCAGGCAATAATATTATTTTGTCCCTCTCATTTCTGGCAGTTGACCTAGGCCTTATACTCGTATTATATAATCTTGCGTAGGAATTTGCGGACAATAGATTTGAAATGTACCTAAGACCTAGAATTATGTGCATTGAAGGTCCCAGATTTTTAGGAAAATATGAAAGTAGCTACTAAGTAGGCTGTAACGTAACAAACTAGGATGTGCACGTTTTTGTATCGTTTAGATATAAACAATTTACTAAATGTATAAAAATGATGAATGGAAATATAGGTTAACAGTTGTTACGATGGTGTACGAATTCTTTAATAGCTATCCGATATAATATGATGAGTTGGGTCCGTTGGGGCATTAGGGGAAGAGCATTCATAAAATCGGCCAACTGTAATTATTATTCTGTGATATAAATATACCAACTAGGTACTATGTGTAGACATGTGCGTGCTCCCCGAAGTTCGTTATCAACACGAGAAGCTGTGCTCACTGCGGTAGCAAAAAACATCGTCTCCAACATACGCACAGATTTACATAACTTTAAATCGATGTATAAAACCTCGCCACTAAAAGCTTGGAATTTCAGCATTTATATCCGTGTAAATTATACATGTATGAAGTACCTTTAACCTTTTTTATTCCGTTCCGTTGAAAGTTTTGGTATACATTCCTCAACTAGAATTAATAATGTATTGGTACGCGCTGATAATAATATTCGCGAGCCAGTTTTGAAGAAGCACTGCAGTTTATTTGGTTCTTTTATTAGGAGGCGGGCCAGGAGTGCATTTTCTTGACCATCATCCTCATTCCAACATTCGTTTAAGGTTAGCTTGGCGTGCTTCCACAGCTTAAATTTTAATGCCGCTTAAACATAACATTTAATCCATTTAAGTTAATGTCAGGTAAACGTGATTGTAATATTGCCTTTTTATGGATGTTTTATATGAATAATAGTAATCCCGATTTTATTGGGATAGGTTTTATTTTAGTACAAATAATATCTGATTTGAATAAAGATAAGTATATCATCAATAGGTTTAGGTGCATTATTATTGATTTCACAAATGGAAAAACACTTGATGTTCAAGATCAACAAATAAAAATGAATGTGAATGATTCATGACTCTTGAGAAATTAAATAGTTCCTGCGTTGGGCAAAAAAATAATGAAATAGGAAATTGATTTTTTTAACTTTTTTACAGTGACTGATCATACAGTGGTTAGTAGCCTAACGGTTACGACGCCGCACAGACAGGTATTTAAAGATTCTACGCGGCCAATATTCAGAAAATGAAATCTGAAAAAAATACTTTTTCATCGACTTCCTGAGGTAGAGGAAACCCCAACGAACAATATGCTGGCCTGCGGAACATCCAATGTTGCACCCATCCTAAAAAATATTAGTCGGAACTTGATCATTGAAATTTGCGTACGTGTTTATTCTCTGCTACTTTCAAATAGATTTTGTTTCGTGAGAGAAAAATTAATATTCTGCGGTTAACTGGTGAAAAATGGAGATGGATTCGGAGACTAAAGGTATGTAACAATAAAAATAAATTATATTATCTTAAATAATTGTTCATTTAGTGTTCATACAACGTTGGAGACATAGGGATTAAAATAAGGTTTTTTTTTTGAAATTTATCTTAAATGGGAGATTTGTTTGGGTATTACAGTAGATCCCATAAGTTTGATTATTTTCATATAAACTTTAACACTCATGTAAACGAATGAAGAAAAAATTTACCGCGGAATACCGCAGATACCTAAATTGGGGTACTTTAAATGTTATAGGGTAAAAAAATCGAAATTTCTAAAAGAAGTATTATTTGAAATTAAAACAATATTTATTTGTTTAAGGGTCAGAAGGGACCTCAGGAGTGAGGATTGTGATTCGTTAATCCTTACTGGACATTATGAATAAAGAAAATTTGCATAGTTTGAATGAATAACTATGTTTTTTAAAAAACTATATATTCTCGCGTGAAGAGCTTGCAGAGGACAAATTAAATAAACTGAAGGTAAATTTTGCTCATGTTAAGTGTACAATGAAGCAAAGATGGGCTAAAGCGCACAAAAAAGACGAAGTTTTTTTTAAAAAAACAATCGTTTTTGGCTTGAAGGTACATTTGAAATACCAATCACATCACAAAATCGTCCAGGTCGCGACAGTCGTCCCATTGGACAACTGTCTGAAGAAGCAGCAGAAGCACGCAATAAGCATTTCTGGGTAGGTATACAGACAGGATTTTTCGAGAAAATTTTCTAGATAATCCTGTAATAGAGACATACTAAATAGACTTCTCTTAAGTTCAGATCAATTGCTCAAGGATTATACAAAAAAGAAAAAATAATTCCTTTTTGCCTGAAACAATAGACATGCTTCAATCAGCGCAGCCAAATCTCTCAGACATTGAGAATGAATAATTAAAATGAATATTTTTTTATTACGAAATAACTAGTGGGCTCCCGTGGAACTTCGACCCACCTGGATAGCGGGACATATAGATGCGTTCTCAATTCCCCCTATAGCCTAGGCTCCAGTTCCTACACCCATTTCACCCACTCTCAAATCAACATTATATATTCGCTAGTTACCAAAAATAACAATTACTTACTCCTATCAACGTTTTTTTACATTTTAACATTTTACCCTCCAACTACCCTCCAAGGAGTGGTATTGAACTCATACTCCGCTAAAACCTTCCCGGACATTAGTGGAATAGATCACCAAAGTTTCATTGAAATACGTTCACTGGTTTTTGAATCTATAAGACATACACACACAAACATTCAGTTTTATAGATATAGATAAATGTGCATGTACTGAAATGTCTTATTTATTTTATTTTCATCATCAAAAACCTAATATATCATAAATATAATTTTGGCCGCGTAGATTCTTTAAATACCTGTCTGTGCGCCGGCTTTCGTGTTGTTTCATACAGGAGGTCGTGGGTGCAGACCATCTTCCTCATTCACAACACAATCTCAATCTTTGTAGCTTAGTGTGAAATAGTGTATTTGTGTTCACTTTGAGTGAGCATAGGTTCATTTATGTATAAGAAAAATTTTTTGAAGCAAGGTTTCTCAAACAAATCAACCAAACTGTGGTAGACCAAAACATTGACTGAGAAGACAAATTAGGAAAAAATATAGTATGGAAAAAAATGTTGATTGTCATAGATAGGTAGAAAAGTAAAATGCAACGGAGTAAGTAACCTAAGTGAGTGAATGGTTTAGGTACCATTTCAGTGAGCTAATTGCCACTATTTTGTTACACGTTACCAGGGTTGCCCGTCTGATTTATCTGTATTTCTGTCCCCGCCTTGAGCAATTTTCACGCGATGCACTAATCAAGTCGATATATTTCGCACATTTTGCACTAAACACCTCGTCGAAGTATTAATACATTTTATTAAAGGAGTATTACATTGATAATGATGAAATGAATCACACCAGCAATATAACTCAGCCTATATATGCATGAATATTCATGACTCTCACTGTTGTGGCGTTATTTTCAACGCAGAAATATTTTCTTATGATTGCAAACAACTTGTTTTTATTAACTACTATTCGTAGATTTAAACAGAGCATTTTCAATTCGATTCTGTGAATACACGTATCAATCCTGTTACCTTAATCTGGGAAACTAAAGGAAAAGGTGAGTTTTTATTCAAACAGACGTGCTGTATTCACGGTATTATACTCAGAGATCATTAGATTTTTTTGGGTAAAATGCAGAGTTAATAAAATGTATAAGTTACCTAGATTAAATTAAATGTGATTGAGTGTAGTTTTATAATGTAGGTACTAGCTGACCCGTAAAACTTCGTCCCGCCGTAGAATAAATCAAATATTGTAGCTCTTTGGCCTTCAGTGGCATTACCTGATCCTGCATGTAATGATGTATTGATTCTGTTAGTTTAACTTATCATTTGGATATCTGTTTTTTTCTTTCGAAAGTTTCAAGATTTTACAGAAATCCATTTTATGTGAAATGTTAAAAAAAAAAGATTTTTTCGTTGTTAAAAATATTTTTTCCGCTTACCGGTCTTAAAATCGTTACAAAATTAACAAAACAAAAACAAATTATGTAGGTATTTATAGGATCATTGTGTAAAAATTAAAAGTATGTAGGTATAATATGAATATTTAAAAAAATCACCAAAACTGACACATTTTTTGAAATGTGTGTTTTTCATAGTTCATTCAAAATTTTAATTATTTTTCTTATACATACCAAAGCTAAAAAAGGTATATGTAACAAATAGAAAAGAGGAAGATTGTACAATCATCATCAGCCATCCTCAGTATTAGTATTGGCTTCCCTTCCCGACTTCAATAGCGCCTGTCGGCAGCCATCTTGTGCCACTGATGTCCGCTCATCCCCTTTATATCGTGGGATCATCGCATTTCTTTGTGGCCTCCCTGGGTTTCTGCTACCGGTTGTCAGTCGCCAATCCAAGGTTCTTCTGGTTCACCGGTCATCTAATATTCAAATTTTTCAAAATTTCATGCAACAGTGGTGGTGTGGAAATATTGTGTTGATCCAAAAATACAAAGCATAAAATCCATTAGCATTCTTGGGAACGCATCAGAGGCCTGCATCATTTACCGGATTCCACTTAATTACTCCTTCCTGAAGGTTGCATTGAAAAGTTATAAATACAAACGGCAGTAAATGATAATAATTATTATGTGGCTTACATGATTAATAATAATTATCAGTTAGTATTCTCACAAGACTGATGCGGAGTTATTTATTTAAAACAACCAACAGTCACATTGGTAATTTTATTAGAACTAAAATGCCAGATCCCTTCTCTCTATCAATGTTTTTAAAATTAAAGCCAATAGACAATAAAGATGAGACATTTACAAAAATGGATATAGACGTATCTTGGCGCCAAATACATGACAGCAGTCGCAGTCTTTAAATTTGGTTGCTCTCTTGTTCTCAATAATTTCCAACTTTTATCTCTATATTTCATTGATTAATATAAATATCTACTTGTTGCATACATGTGATTTTTCGACATGTTGAGAATTCTCATGCATGATTAGAGTTTCGAAGACTTAAACATTACCACCTATTGGCGAACGTTGTTAACGTAAATTGATCACATTAAGCCAGCCTTCGAAATAACAGTAGAAGACGGTCGTAAGCCCGTAGCGGTTTGTTCCATTCAAAAATCGAACATTATTAATGAATTTTTAGTCATTAGTTGTTACATATTCTGTTTTTAAAATTGTTGTAAAATTGCATAGAAAAAAAAATTATGATTAGAAACTGCAGACTTTTTGTGCTCTTGGTGGTGTCATGTGTCCTGTGAACGAAGTAGGTACGTATTTCTGATACCTACATTTTTTCGAATATCCGAGTTACTATAAAAGAGAGAATATTTGGTTCAGAATTTCGATTATGCAATGGCATTCCAAAAAAACATATTTTCATCGATAAATTTTCGTTTTTTTTTTTGCACATTTGGTTTGATCAAGTGTAGTGAAACACACTGTAAAGTGATAAAAATATGACACTGTCCCGCTAAGCTTTTAAAAATCTTGTTTAATTTTTTTTCATAGAGGAATGCAAAATGTTAGTAGATATAGGTAATTACCAAGGTAGTCTATACAGGTATTATTTATTAGCCCAAGATCTGCCATAGTCATGCTTGGATCAAGTAATAACCAAATTAAATCGATCTCATTGTTGTCTCTTATTGCGTGAAAAATCGTATCACTTTTTGCAAACCCTCTAACGGTGATGGAGAAGATTGACGAATGGGGTGACCATCTTTTAGGACAAATCGGTTCCAAAAATCAAAAGTAATATTGTTCTTAAAATCAAAACGTTTCAATATCGATTTGAATTATATCAATATTAGAAGCACAACATAAATCAGTAATATCGTCCATTTGGGTCCCAAATGTGAACAATTTGTCATTTTAATTCGGAGAAACCAATCCCATAGTTATTTCGATGATATAAAATATGATTTCCCGCGGACACCTGTTTTTAAAAATTGCCATAGCAATCATATCGAATAACTAACAGACTAATAAAATTTTGGTGTGAAAAATATTTTTGTCATATTACGAAAAATATTTCGCGTGTGGTTAGTGTGTAACGAAAATAACGAGTTGCGGACGAACTTTGGTACCTATATCTGGACCACTTTGTTACTAATAAAATTCAAGGTGCAAACATTGGTCCGTTGTTGTTTATAAGTTGTGGTCACAGCGTGTATAAATTTTTGTCCGTTGCGAAGTAATCCGTTCACATTGAATGGTGTCAGATATCTAAGAAAATTGCTCCAATGACTTTCAAAATAGTTTGGAATATTTTTTCGTTTTAAAAACTTATTTATTTTCTTTAGTCGTGATCTCTTCAAACGTTGATCGTGACAATATTCTGGGGCCATATAGATCTATAGATTGCTTATTGCAACAATTTGATGGTGTACCTGACGTAGTTTTCCAAGGATAGTATAATATCGATTTCTAATGGTATCTAATGGCTTCATGTGTCCTGTCAGGTCCCCCCGACGTTGGCGATCACTCTGGAGAAGCCTTCTCTATCCTGCGCCGTCCGAAATAGCTCCTCCACCGTTCCAATCCCGCTCCCCTCTCTTATGTTGCGCAGCCAAGAGATCTGCCCCCTACCAGCCCCCCCTGCGACCCTCTATCTTTCCTTTCAAAATCAAATGGGGCAGGCGATATTTTTCTCCCTGTAAAACGTGACAGATATAAGATCATGCGGACTTTTATCAATGTCAGCAGCTCTCTGCTCACTCCTGCACGATTAAAGACTTCTGTATCTGTAACTCTGTCTGTCCATGGGATCCTGAACATCCTTCGGTGAAGCCACATTTCAAATGCCTCTAACCGGTTCATCGTGTTTACTTTTAATGTCCATGTCTCACAACCATAATACAGAACAGACCACACATAACACCTTATCATCCTCTGTCTGAGTTTTAAATTGACATTGTCATTGCAAAATAGTGACTTCATTTTGTTAAATGCTGTTCTTGCTGCTTCGATCCGGCATTTCACCGCTACATCTGGGTCAAGGGTCTCCGTAAGCATGCTGCCGAGGTATCTAAACTTTTCCACCCTTTCAACATTGCAACCGTTCAGTTGTATCACTGAACCAGTATGATCCAGCCGTCCGAATGTCATCCACTTGGTTTTACTGACATTAATCGTTAAGCCCAATTGTTCTCCGGAATCATCATATTAAGTAGGTCCTGAAGATCATCAATACTGTCAGCTAGTAATACAGTGTCATCTGCGTATCGGATGTTGTTAACTACCACCCACCCATCTTCACACCTTAGCACTAGCAGTAGCACTGAGGGCTCTTTTAAAGACATAATCGGAGTAGAGGTTGAATAGTAAGGGGGACAGAATGCATCCCTGCCGCACACCCGTTGAATGGCTATAGTATTAGATCTCTCATTCCCATGTTTTTTTTTTTTTTAAATGAATCTGTGCTCACTCAAAGTGAACACAAACACACTCCCTGACTCTTTCACAGTAAGCTACTTAAAGCTTGTGTCGTGAAAGAGGAAGATGGTCGGCACCTGGGATCGAACCACGACGTCGTCCGCACGAAACAGTACGAAAGTACGGCGTTGTGACCGCTGGGCCACCAACCACTTCATTTTTTATTTCGGTTATTTGTGTTGTTAATACTATGCTAAATATTATTGTCTGTTGTCTCCCATATTCAGGGCTGTCAAGTGTTAAACAAAAGTTTGAGAGTTAAAATCATTATTAGGTAAGTACATGTCACATTTAAGAATACCAAGTATTTCTTAGAACATACCATGCTAGATTTGTTTGTATAGCCTTGTCAGATATTTCGATGAGCTGAAAAAAAGGAGGACGGTGAAACAAGTTCCCCGCTGGACGTGTTTTGTGCTGCGTGAATTAATTACTATTGGAATTTGATTTTTTCTACACTCGATAAGTTTTTTTTTCTATTTCTTTTTGACTAATTCTTACTATCTTTTTATTTATTTAAATATTATTTTTGTATTTAGTTTAACACCATTTAAATTACTGTACATTTATTTTTTTATATTATTTTGTTTTGTTTGTCCCGTGCGACGTTATTGTTGCATCGGGACGGCGCGGTACGTAAATACGTAATTATTATTTCTTTATTATTTTTGTTTCTTTATTTTGTATTTAAATCACTTGTGAATATTATTATATGTGACGTTTAAAAAATGGAGGAACGTGATGGAGGTGAGATACCCCCTGACATTGGGGTGATTTCATCGGTCTCTGACCCTCCAGAGTCGGGGAAAAAACGTAAACTTGCTGAAACTAACTCTGAAAATACAATTAAAGACAAAGATGTTTCTCTTGCTCAGAACACGAGCCACGTGATCCAAAATGAATTGTTATATACACCGGATATTCCCGGGCCATTTGTCGTGTTTGTTCAGAACGCTGACGACACTCATTTGCATCCGCTAACATTCGGAAATTTCTTATATAGGAGAAACTTTCTCTGCATAAAACCTGAATGTATTAGAGCCGAAAACAGATATAAAATTTCTCTAACATTTAATAATTATTTATCTGCAAACGAGTTCGTTAAATCGACCTTTGTCTCCGAAAACAAATTGAAGGCCTTTATTCCGACTTATAAGTTGGTTAAATCAGGACTAGTTAGAGATATTCCCCTGGAATTATCTGAATCTGATATCGTTGAAAATTCTTCCACATTTGGATCCTCGATAAAAGTCTTAAAAGCCCGCCGACTTAATAGGAAAAAAGTTGACAAAGATACTAATAAAATATCATGGGTCCCTTCAACTACTTGTATTCTGACTTTCCGCGGGCAAATCTTGCCCAAAAACATTTACTTATTTTATAATTCCTTACCAGTAGAACTATACTCTGAACCTACTATAATTTGTCACCTTTGTGCTAGATTTGGGCACTTAAGGAAAAATTGTCGATCCAAACCCAGATGCGCAATCTGTAGTTCCACTGAACATAACAAGGATAATTGCACCTCTAAAGAGGTGAAGTGTCCTAACTGTCATGGAGATCATAGTGCTCTGCACTCTAGTTGTCCCGAACTAAAAAGGCAAAGAGACATAAAAAAGGTTATGGCTGCGGACAACTTATCGTTCGCCCAGGCTGTTAAGCTCTTCCCGAAATCTAGCAAACCCTATAGTGAAATTGTCAAGCCCTTAGAAGAGAAACTCCCCTCAGTCCAAGTTCCTAATAATTCCCTAAACTCTAGTCGACGAGTTACAATCTCGACTAAAGCTAACTCAGCTCCTCTCAAAAAAGTTTCACCTCTGTATAATGATAAATCTTACATAGACAACCTTTTTTACACTAACGGGCAGGCTGTGAATCTAACTCCAGGATGTGCTCTTACAACTCCAGAGTCATTCACTTTAACACCATCCGATAACGAAATCTTAAATGAGAGTACCTCATCTCTCAAAAATAACATTTCAAAATCTTCCACCGATGAGACAAATTCTTTGAAATCAGCCCTAGAGCTGTTGCTTGATATTATTTTTAACAAATCTGATATGTTCACTTCAAAAATACTTCCTCTTATTAAAACGATCATAGAAAAAGAATAGACAAACAGCATTCTCAACATTTCGTTGGAGAATGCTATTTGTTATTTCTAATTCAAACTATTTATTCTAGTAAACGTTTATTACCTACTAATAATTCAATATGTCAGATAATAATCAATTGAATATTCTTCAGTGGAACTGCAGAAGCGCAATCTCCAACAAATCAGATATTATACATATGTTAAATCAATTCTCTATTCACCTTTCAGCTTTAAACGAAACATGGATCAAACCACATTATACCTATAATATTCCTGGTTACTCTGTCTTTCGAAATGACAGAGTTGAGGGCAGGGGAGGTGGAGTAGCCATATTGGTGAAATCATCTCTCCATTGTGATCTTATTCCAATTCCAAGCAATCCCTTTTTCGAAATAATTGCTGTCTGCATTGACGGTATTGGATACGTCTCTGTATATATTCCCCCAAATGGTGGATTTGACAGTAATTATTTCAACTCGATTGTCCCTTTACTTCCAACATCATTTTTCCTGCTCGGAGACTACAATGCCCATGCTGTTGCCTGGGGAAATGCCCTAACTGACAGAGCGGGTAACCAAATATTGTCATTTGTAGATAAGCATGACCTATGCATCTTGAATGACGGTTCGCCAACCAGACTGACTTCCCCTAACCAGAATCCAAGTGCAGTGGACTTAACAATTTGTACTGGCAATCTGGCTTGTTCATCAAGCTGGAGTATCCTAGACGACCCATTTTCTAGCGACCACTACCCAATTTTTGTTACTCTATCCGTAGCTCCATCCAGAAAAATTTCTTACAGCAGACAATTATACAGTACAAAAAGGGCAAACTGGGCTAGATTTGCCGAAATCGTAAAGGAATCCATGTCTAAAATCGGAGATACGTCCAAGTCTCCTGTCCAAAAGCATTATGATGACCTGACACAGATTATTTACGAGGCGGCTAATAACAGCATTCCCTCTAGAAATAAATCGAGCAAAAACACGAAAAATGCTCCTTGGTGGGATCAGGAGTGCTCTGATCTTATCACTGAAAGAAAACAAGCTATGCGAAACTTTAGAAAAAAATTTGATTCAGACTCCTTTATACAGGCAAAGGCCATACAAGCCAAGGTAAAAAAAAAACTACGAGCTAAAAAGCGACAGAGTTGGCAGACCTTTTGCTCTTCTCTGTCCCCGAATTCTCCCCCTTCACATGTTTGGAATATGATCAGACGCTTCAAGGGTTCCTTCCAGACTTCCAGAGCTTCTGCTCCTCTTTCTGACTGGCTTTCGGAATTTTTAAATAACCTAGCTCCTCCTACTGCCCCTAATTTGGACCAACTTATTCCCCCTTGTATAAATAACAGAAATCTTCCTCAAAACAACAATAGATTGTTAGAAAAAGTAAATATGTATGAACTAAAGCTCTGCCTACTATCGGTAAGGCATTCATCTCCTGGCGAAGACAGAATTCCGTACGCTTTCTTTCAGAAAGCTCCTGACATCTTTATCGAATCCTTCCTCGACCTTCTCAACAAAATACTATCTTCGGGAAACATTCCCAACTCTTGGAAACACCAGCTAATTATTCCCATCTTAAAACCTGGAAAAAATCCTAAACTCGCTTCTTCTTACCGGCCTATAGCCTTGTCCGCATGCGCCATGAAAATTCTGGAACACATTTTGAAAAGCAGACTGGTTTGGTATATAGAACACAACTCTATACTACCTTCTACACAGTTTGGTTTTAGAAAGTCACTGTCTTGTGTTGATAATTTGAGTGTATTGATCACGGATATCCAGATTGCTTTTACTAAGAAGAATCCGATGTCGGTCGTATTCCTTGATATAACATCTGCTTTCGACAATGTCTCTATCCCTCTTCTTTTCAAAAAACTTGTAAGTCTTGGTATCCCTCACAAAATTGCCACATTGATATTTAGCATGTTTACGGAGAGAAGCATTTCAGTGAGCGGAGACGTTCCTGGAGACCACAGGGTGGTCTGGAAGGGCCTTCCTCAGGGGTCAGTTTTAAGCCCTATCTTATTTAACGTCTATTGTTCAGACCTCCCCAAGATACCTGATGACTGTCAATTGATTCAATACGCGGATGATATTGCAATATATACTACTAATAAAAATAATGTATGCGCTGAAAGAGCTTTGACAGGAGCCTTAAATATTGTCAATACATGGATGGAACGGAATAACTTATTCCTATCCCCTCAAAAGTCGAGAGTTGTATCATTCTCCAGAAAGCACGTGAATCCATCCATTTCTGTAGAGCTTAACGGAAATATAATTCCTCAGTGCGAAGAGGTAAAATTTTTGGGTATGTCTTTAGATAGGAAATTGACCTGGAACCCTCACGTAACTCATACACTGGCCAAATGCGAAAGAGGTTTAAATATACTTAGAGCGATCTCTGGCACCTCTTGGGGCTCCCACCCTTCCTCCATGAAGAATATATACAATGCATTAATTCGCAGCCACTTAGATTACGGTAGCTTTTTATTGACTCCAATATCCAAAACCTTGGTGAACAAGCTGGATGCTGTACAAACAAAATCTTTAAGGCTCTTGGTTGGCGCAATGCCCTCCACTCCAAACAACTCTCTCCAGGTGGAATGTGTTGATATGCCACTAAAGATTAGAAGACAATATCTATCTGATTCCTTCTTTATTAAAAAACGGACTTTCACTGACCATCCATTGCTAAAAAATTTACCCATACTACGTAACCTATATCACGTTAACGGTTACTGGAAAAATAAATCGAGTCCTTATTTATGCAACAGTTACAGTAATTACATGACTCAGTTTGGCGTTAAACGTTACCCCTTTCCATCCGCTGTTTATGACCTTCCTTTGGAAGTCTTGCAATTCTCCCCAACCGTCTTTGAAAATATCGGTATCGGTAAAACTCCTAAAATGTCCTCCAATCGAATAAATCAGACGTTCTTTTCAAAAGCTGACTCTTCTTGGCCAAACCACATCCAAATTTTTACTGATGGCTCCAAATTTTCTACCAATGATCATTCTGGATCGGCGGTTCTCATCCCCAAACTCAAAATAAAATCAATGCTAAAACTTCCTCCGGAAGCCTCCGTTTTTACGGCAGAGTGTGCTGCTCTGCACCAGGCTCTCACTCTGTGCGATCACCATGAATTGGAAAGAGCAATCATCTTCACGGATTCCTTATCTCTAGTAAATGTACTTGCGTCCGGCTCAGTTACTGATAACTGTATTATCTTAGACATTAGGAGAAACCTATATAGTCATAAAGTAAAAGGGAGAGATATTGTCATCGCTTGGATCCCGGCTCATTGTGGTATAACACCCAATGAGGACGTAGACGCATTGGCAAAAGAGGCCACCAGCAATGGATTGGTCCCACGAAATTTTGAACTCCCCCTGAGTGATATAAAACGTTCTGCCTTTCTCGGAGCAATGTCGGCCTGGACCGATCATTGGGATGAGGTAGGTAGAGCTAAGGGGTCGATTTATCGGGACATTAAGGAGTCTATCTCCAGAAAGCCATGGTACCATGAATTCAAATTCTCCAGATCAGAAATAGTCACACTGACTCGCATGAGATTTAATCACCACAGACTGGATAGTCATCTATTTAAAATAAATTTAGCCTCGTCTCCACTCTGTGAGTGCGAACTCGATATGGAGACATTAGACCACGTCTTCCTCGGTTGCCCAATAAGAGATTCATATGAACTTTATTACGAAATTGATGAAATTCAGTTCCCCATTAATATGTCTTGTCTGTTACACTCTGAAAAGCTTTCTGTCTACAAAAAAATTTTAAAATCAGTAAAACAGAATTACATAATTATATAAACAGTAGGTATGTGTGTGTGCGTGTATGTATAATTTTTTTATATAAATGCGAGAATGTATGTATGTAAGGGCGTGATTGTAAGTATGTAAGGCCGTGTGTGAATGTAAAAATAGTAAGTCTTTATATAAAATAATAGAAAAATAATAAATTAAAGCGTAATATTTTTGTTTTGCAAACATCAAATATTTGAAACTGGCACAAATCGTCCCTCAAGGGATGGGATGCCATAAACATAATAATAATAATAATAATAAAAAAAGGATGGCTGTTGGGCATTCCAATCGCAATGTAATAAAGTTCTGCATATAATTATTATTGGTTAGTTTCTATGACTCACATCAAATCAAGTGACGATACTGTCTAGTTTGTATACACTTACCGATACAAATACATATACTGGACTTTATATTATGATTGCGAATAGAATAATATTATATTGTATTAGGATTTAACCAAAAAACATTCACGCACCGGTATCATAGTGTTCGGTGAACGTCCCGAGTGGAGGCCTTGTGTCATTAGCATCTCAATCTACACCATATATTTGGCCAGCATTGAACTCTCATGGGAGGCGTCCTTCATAACATGAGAACAACATTATAACACATGTAACTTTTCGCTGAATCATCTTCATACTTTATTAATAAATACGTACCGCCCTATTTACAATACGCATCAAACAGTCCACTGTTAGGTGTATTGGAATCTTCTTATTTTTCGGTTAACCTTTACATCACGGTTAATTTATAAGGTGAAGGAGTGTTTATACATGATATGGATATGGGTAAATAAATTGAAGTTCTGAAGGAAGAGAATTTATTTTTGCAATGGGCGCACGCTAAACTCGCTACAGATCTGATTTGTGATACGGGCAACAAATCGGTCTTCCCTAGCAGATTACTCTTATAATTGAGTGGCCATGGGTTGAAATTACATGCGTTCATGTTATGGTCCTTCAAACCTTTGCGAAGATTAGGTATGGGCTGAATACTTACGTCATTTAATTCTATCCATCTATGACATCGCGGCACCTTTCAAATGTAAAGTACCTACTCAAAATAACCTAACGTTGGAATAGTACTTTTCGTTTTACGACTGACATGACCGCTGAGTTCGCTCACAGTGAGTAATCAAAGCAAAATGTTCCGCAGAACTTATTCCATTTATGAGTACAAAAGCCCCAGAAGAAGGTCGACTCGTGTAATCTTATATCTCACAAAGAATGACAAGACCGATGTCTTCAATGGCTCAATTAGTAAAATCGTTCATTCATGAATGACAATGAAAGCTTTTTGTCAAGATAAACAAATAATGCCTGTATGAAATAAGCCAGGGAACTGCAGCGTTTGACGAATGGTTTTGCATGGCTTTTTTTGTTTGCTTTGCGACTTTTTGTTTTGATTTTATCGTAAAAAGGCCTTTGAATTGGTGCAGCGTATCTTGAATAATAATTTAGTAAGAAATTTGTCTGGTTCGAAGTTAGCCATATCGTTGTTTGGTGTTTGATTTTATTTTCTTAAAATTCAATATACCAACTTATTAATGTTATTTTTTTAGACAATTTGTAAATATTTTTCGCTTCCCTTAATACGGGGTACCCACCAAAATTAGAAAAAAAATCCATCCCATTGGTACCAATATCGATGCCGTACTCGCCGCTTTCTGACCGATTAACTAATTGCTTTCTAAAGCACCTTAGTCTTTCCAGCAATAATCATAATTTTGCAGAGTTCTCACCTCAGCTGTACTAAGCATGCTCTTTTATTCTATGTCTGCCGCTGTTGCGATGCCGTATTAAAGAATAGTTCGTACACAGGTTATATTTTGGTAGGTAGGTATATCAATATTAAAAATAGGTAGGTACATTTTTTAATATGAGAAGTTATTAGTTATTACGTATGTTACTTGATTAATCGTCTTAAGTTATATGAACATTCGAAAATAATTTTGGAAAATACCAATAGTATACTTTTCTTCCCTCGGGAGTCTCGGGTTTCAATCTCTTGATCGGTTTATTTCTGCATGGGTCATCTTGTATTCATTTCTTCTGTCTTCAACTACTTCTTTCCTCTTCTATCTTCTCAGCCATCTCTCTAATTATGGATACAGGCCTTTCCCATATTTCTTTCACCTATCTCTATCTTGCGCCCTTTGCGTCCACTTGCGCCCCGCGGTTTGGCGACACTCCTCGTACTATCCCGTGACCATTTCGGCTATACGGTCATCAGCTTCTACTTTTCGTCAATCACCGCATAAACATTCCTACCAAAACCCAAGTAAGTAAACATTATTTAAATAAATTTTTTAATAATAATAATACAATATGTTTGCAGACATTTTAAACACGTTAAAAAGATAATACAACGTCAAAAATCTAAATTTACGTACCATCTATGTAAAGTACCTAATGGTATTTGGCTACTTCATGTTTCTATAGCTGGTGAGTTATTTGAATTCCTTTTTCTAGAGACAAGTCTTTAGTAGTTACAGTTTTATAAAGATACTGTCCGGGAGATAGCTTGCAATTACCGCCGCCTGCAATAGGTTTAATTAATAAGTCGGCGAGTTGTTCTAATCCATTTACATTCATTGATACTCTCAATTGCTATTGTAATCGTGATTATTTGTAAACTGTCGTGTGAAACGATTCCTGCCCCTTACACAGTGTTGTTCCTTTGGCTGTAAAATATATTTTCACAATGTCTCTCAGTAACAAACAGTTTCTTGTTGTAAATCTGTTTCAAAGCTGACAAATTTGTTTGATTGATCTTTGTATGAGAAGTCATTAGCTATATTTCAACTGTAATGCTAAGGGACATTCTTTTAACTGGCGGTTGGCAGGTATGATACCGGTCAGCTTATTACTATAGAAGCTGTATTCAATGGAAATCCCATACCGTTATATTTAGGTATTATTCCCTGCATATAAAGTGGGTAGTAGTCTAACGGTTCAGTCATCGAATTTCTGTTTGAAAGTCGCGAGTTCGATCCCTGGTGCCAACCATTTTTCTCTTTCACAACGCAAACTTTGGTTTATGTGAAAAATAAATTCCTTTCAATTTGTATGAGCCCAGATAAAATGATTATTGTATAAATATCATTTTGTTTTCTTTTTAAACTCATTTTTGAGAAGTTTTTTTTTTCATTTCTGTGGTATCTTTTGGGTTTATAAAGAAACTTTGTTAATAAAGAAAATATTTTATATTTTACCATCCATTTCATACTGAAAATCCTGCAGTAGGACCTTAGCTTTTATTGGGTTTGCTTTTAGCTATCCGCTTAAAAATGTGTGGAGTTCTGGTTCATTAGAAGTAGATAATATGCACATACACATTTTTTTTAATTAATCTGGGCCCACCCATATACTTTTGCCACTTTCAAAAAAAGCAAAGCTTGTTTGAGAAAGAGGATGAATGTCGAACCCCAACATTCAGAACGAAGGCTACCAAAACCACTTAAAAAATTGGTGACATCGCATAATATGATATCTAAGTAGTATGTACCATAATACATGTTTTAACAATGACCAATTTTTTATCAGTCAATCAGGTATGTATTCTTTTATGATTTTTAACAATAAAACAACATCCTACGTGTAGCCGTATTTTACCACGAATATAAAGTGTCATCTTCGGAGAAAACGATGAACTTTGAATAGACAATAAATAATACCACAAAAAAGGAAATAATAAAAATATTATTTATATAAAAAAATAACATCAGACACAGTGTGATAGAGATAACCTTTAGAAGTGTATAATGTGATAAATGGAACAAATATACCTAGATTTGTAGGCACGTTCTAAAACAAATATTTATACTAAAGACACGAATAAAATAATATTTGGTATGTACGAGGTAGGTAGCATAATGTAGTCTCTTCTCTCTTCATCTCAGCTCGGCTCGCTGGCTGGCTGCGAGTATTTGAATACGGCCGGCCGGCGTACCTAGCCCTCAGTGAGGTTCTCATGGTACGGCCGCCCGCAGCTAACTACCAAAATTAAAGATGAAAAACAATATCTCAATAAATTATACCCTCCCATAAATTACGAGAACACATCTCATCTAACCACCTAAAAATTATGTCATGTATGTTTATAGTAATCGTTACATAAAAAAACACGTAAGTAGGCATATGGAAATATTTCTATGAAATTAGTCAGATATACCTACAGAGGAAAATTCCTCTCCGGGATGTCACACTGTGACAACCAGTAAGCAAAGAGATTTCAGGAGTTTCGTTCATCATAAAACAAATCGTTGATCAATTGAAAAACATGTTAAATACAGATATTGCAGTGTATTTTGTTTCGGTATTACTTACCTTGAATGAAAACGTTCACAACAAGTAAATAAACATACACTTTTGACACCTTGCAAAGATACTGCGCGAAGCTTTGTCTTGTAGTGAAAGAGGAATAAGTTTGATACTTAGAATTGATGCCACAACCCTCAGTAAGAAAGGCTATCATCACTACAAAACAATACAACAATAGGTACAATACAATTCTCCCTTTTACACCCCACTCAGGGGCATAGGTAGGCAACAATCACTACAAAACACGTATATAAATCATTTTATTTTTACGCCTTTTTGTATCTTAATGTGAAATGTGCATTTTTTTATATTCACCAGTTTGGCTAAAATAGAGACCGTCGTTATGCGATTTTATCAGGAAATTCACCAAAGAATCAGTTATGAATTTATCGGCATTAAAAACACACTTACGATAGATTCATTTCTAGACGTTATATTATGAAAATATAAAAATAAAACACTTTTATTTTGTAATAGATTCAGTAAAGCCGACGTAAATTGACGCCCAAATCCGTTTCATCTTGTCAATCGATCCTGTCCAATACCTAGTTGTACATTTCATGCCGAAAGTTGCTATTGTATTAGTGATTATTGGCCCAGGTAAGAAAGCTTTTGATGATTTTTATGGTAAGCTCAAATATCCAATCGATAAAGAAAGTCCTGTAATATATTTGCATATACCTAATGTAATTGTCTACTCTAGTTCATTAAGTAATTGATTAAAATTCATACGAGAATATTCCAAAAAATATTCTGATGAGGAAAAACATAGGATTCATCCATCCATTTGGTACTGTATATTCACGAATATTGAGGAAATACAGCCGCATTTGTGAGTGATCTTAGTAAGTAGGTATATTTTTTACCAATTTTAAATTTTTTGATTTGTAACTTCTCGATCGCAGCAATATAAAAACAATTGTCAATTTTTGGCACGAGTGTAATAATTTATTGTATTATTGTTATGGTTTTAACAACCTCAGAAACAATCCGTCGAATGTGGGTCCCTAGGCTAGGCTGTAACGGTTATCCCTCTGTAGCTCTGGCAGCACCTTGCCCGCTAAGGAAAGAGAGCAGATAGGCCTCGGCGGCGTGGCTGTGCAGGGCAGACAATAGGGGGAGTGGTGATTGTTCAGGTACCCACTAATATGTAACAGCAACAAAAAATAATGTGTAGTTAATATTGAATGCTTTTTATTATTATTCTTATCATTATCTTAATTGTTAGCTGTTTTGTTTTTGGCGGTGATTCTCCTGTCTCACATTAACATATCCGCGCAGCGCTCATTTTTCTCGGGGCCGGACTACACTTAGCCAGATACACATCGACGGCCAATGGTCGTTCATGACGCCTCAGGGCACACTAACTAAAAATGGTAGATACTCTTCCACTACAACACTACTTATTGCTATGTTCAATTTAGAAAATGTTCACGGGAACAAAAAATGTTTTTGTATAACATTGTGCTGTTGTTTTTTTGTCTCAACACCGTGAATTTACGATGCTCCTTGCATTCTTCTCGTTATTATTTGGCGTACGTTTAGTTTAGAATGTCTCAATATTTCATTTTATATTTACCTATAAATGCTTTTATATAAGAAAAAAAGCTCGGGGCTAAGTGTAAACGAGATTTATTCCGGGAATTAAATAGTTTGGTTCCTTGGCAACACCTACCTACATACTCCGCCGCGGTATTTTTATTATCTTACAATCGTACTCCAAACGACATTCAACACTATTCCATTATACTCGCAAAGTCCAACGGACGGGACGTTTCTTTAAATTTCTTCGACTAGCCGTAAATCAATGACCCGTGGTGGTGGTCGCTTAATACACTATTTCCCATAAAATCTGCTTGTTACGATTATCGTTTAAAATAGTGTAGTTTGACGTTGGTTGTGAATTTTAATACATATACCTACCTAGTTTAAGACTGCTAGTTTTAACGTTTGTCTTAGAAATATATATTTTAAACAGTGATTTTATATCACAGATCTTAGAGTTAGTTTTGTCAATAATTCTCCGTAAAAACTCCAGTAAACTTGAAGATTAGTTATGACTTGTCCTAGTTTGGATTATTTATACCTATTAGTAATGTTGGGGTCTTCGCTAGTTCACAATCGGTTTTTATGGGTTTGTTGTGCTGTTTGACCACTAAAAATTTTAAAAATAAATGAGTTATCAAATTTTATGAAACGAGTAATGTTTTTCTAAATTATTTTAGAAGCATGCTTGTTAATAATTAAAATATTGAATTGGTAAGACTATCCCTAAGTCAGTATTTTCGTTGATACACCTAACCACACGCCAAGTACTTTTCATACATAATATGACAAAGATAAAACCAATCCAACTACGGAAAGTCTGTAAGCCGATATTCGTTTCTATGAAAACAATGACAGGTGCTTGCTACGGGAAGAAAACAATAACAGGTTTCCGCGCGAAATATTGTTCCTCCATACAACTGTTGCTACGAGAAGAAATAACTATTTTTCGCTGTCTCAACGTAGCAAATTAAATTAGGACTCTTTAAGGGGCGTTATAACTGACTTATAGGACAATAAAACAATTAATGACCATTTTACATCCCTGTCATCTGAACTGGCTTGGTGCTAGTATAAATAAAATGCACAGGATAAAATAATTATAAAAATGAAATAGGTTGTCACTTGGTGATAACGACACAAAAATTCGTATAAAGATGGACGCTAATTATGTGGTCAGATCGCCTCCATCGCAGCGCATTCCCACATAACAAGACAATTTTACACCGGCCACATAAGTGAGTGGCTCGTTGGTAATACACATCACATTATTTCTCACGTATAACACCCATTGAACTTTTGATCTTACCGTGTTTGGCACACAGACTAGACCTAGAAAAAACACATTAACAATTTTGTACGTACGATCATTATTGTTATTTTTTATTGAACCTTACTTGTCATGTGCGATACCGAGCTAGAATGTGGCCACACTTAGTAACGGTAGAGTGACACGACCCTGCTTTAGTGAAATTTAAAATCTTCCTCACACCTGAATATCATCATCGATTCAAATTATCAGCGTGTTTCACGAAAGAATCTGAATCTCCAACGCTACAAATTTATGATAGAAAATATAGAAGTAAATCCTATTTAGTCATACATTCCATGGTCCATGATATGTCTGCAACGCTAATTATTACTTAATAGCAGCACCCGTCTTTCTTTACTAGGTATATATTCTTTAAAAATCTCTTTTACTGAAGCTTCACTTATATAAATATATTTCACACATTGGTTAAAATGGTAATTTCTGTATTCAATATCACTACAATTGAAATTGCAAAAATATGTTTTTTTTTGTATCGTAGATGGTAGGTAGGTGCCTATTAGTATATTATTGTTGACGATAAAATTAAAATAATGAAATGAAATACGCATGCATGAACAAAAATCACACTAGAAGCACAAGTTATCACTCATTTTCAGTAGATAACTTGTGTATTATGAATATGACAATCTAAACCACGTTTGCATGTACCTACATTTATGAAAAATGTGGAATTTGATTGACAAGGGTCTTATTTGTTTACTCATTTACTATTGTGACCATTCTAGAATCGAATGCCAAGTCTGCGATTTATGCGTGATACTTTGACATTTGAAAATAAGTACATAAACAGTTATGATGTGGGTTATTATGTAGATTTTACTAATCCTTTGACCACCAGGTTTATTTGTTTACAATTACACTCCTAAATATCTATTATGAAATTGATTGACATTAGAAAGCGAAATCCTATCACGCAATGCTCTAATATTATTTTGTTATATAAATATAATGCCTACATTTTTTAATGTTTAGTCAATCGCCAGAGCTTTTTAAAACTTTCTTTAATAACGAACAAGTAAACTTTTCTAATAATTAGTTTTGATGTGTCGTCCTCTCGATTCTGATCAGATAAGCAGATGGAATCCACAGGTATTTTATAAGGATTTTGGAAATCCGGATACCCCACTGAGCATTTGGATTTCATGGCCAGCTTCGAGACTTTTATTTATAGGTGAAGTTGCCTGATTGTGTGAATACTGGTTATTCTAGCTTCAGCGCCAGATTTAAACTTTTGAATGTTTTATCTGGTTTCATTATTTAGCTCGCCTACAGTCACCAGCACCTACACACGGCTATTTTGTATAGCGTTCGTTCTCATAAGATATACCTTCTCAGGTTTTTATTTATTTTCCATTTTAGATTTATTTATATCTGACACTGTGATAAGGAGATTGCCTATTGTCATACTTTGAAATAGTCTGGTACGGAAAGATGCCATGTAACTGTGATTTGAAGTCCTTTGTCGTGTGTTCCTATGCATTTTCATCATTTCGATTAGTTAGGTACCACTCAATTTTTTAATTTGATGAGATGTGAAGTTCTTTGATCGTAGTTTGCCATCTTTGTACAGTTACTACAGTGTACCTACCCATATATTTTGAGATGCGTCTCGGAACTAAAAGATATTTCGTAATAAGCCAGATACAATGTGTAACATATTATATAATGTAGTGATTAACCGAATAATAATTACAAAAATTCCTCTGTTATGATTGCTGGCTAGCCTGATTAAATTCCTACCTATCTGATACCTTTGGTTTTCTTAACAAATCTGCATGGACTGTATGACCTATCTTTTGTCGAATAAGCATCTTCTGCAAGAGACTTCTTCTGCTAATGGGAGAATTTGCTAGTAACAAAACACAAATCGTGTCGTCTCCAAGCTCGTCAATATTCTATAAGAAGTGGACGCATTTGTTTTGAGGCTTTTGTGCGCTGTTGATGAAGGAAAATGTGCCTTTTATTATTTTCTTTTTATAATATTATATCTATTATTAATAATGACTCTCGCATAAGAGAGGAGCCGTGACATATAGGAATAATATCGTAACCGTTTCATTTTATATTGCGGCCGGTGCCGCGGTGGTTAGAGCGAGATGCACGCGCGTACCTTATGTCGGCTTATAAACATATGCATGCATGTAAACCAGAACAATAATAAACGACAATGTATGTAACTAATGACCCATCTTTGTGCATTATAATGCAATGTGAACTTCACAAAATTATATTACTTACTTCTCATATTGTTTGAATATATTATTAGTAATGCACCTTATACGTAGGCACTCTACTCGGAGATATTCTTTAAATGCATTCAACGTTATAATTATACATATGGAAACGTTCAGGCATCTACAATCTACATATTATTACGAGTGTCATAATATTACGTTCCTCGCTAACTTACAAAAGTGTGTGTTTTATTATTCCTGTTTATCTCGCGAGATATACAGTACACACTCAAATGGGGCTTATTAAGTTATTTTTATATAGGTGCAAAAAAGATATGACCACATTCGGTAGACCAATAACTTTGAAAAATATGAATGAGATCCAGGAATTTGTCGGATATAGGTAGGTATGTGTTGTGTCTACTTATTTATGTTTTGAAAATTAAACTGCTGAAAATTGAAATGTTACACAATCAAGTATGTAAGTTGATTGGACAAATGATCAATCTTTGTATGATGGTAAGAACTACAAAAATAACAAAAAAGTAATTGACATCGATCTTAATCCTATATTACTATGGAATGTTTTATAGAATAATATTTTATTAAGATGTAATCTCCTCGGCGTCTTCATTATAACCTGGTAAAGGAGAATAATTATTTTGATGAATTTTCCTATTAATATATTCAGACATTTCACCTGCTCCTGCACAGTCTAATCAATACCAGGTAATATAAACGCCATTATGTGCTCCACTCAATAGGACGTGGACCGAGTTTCATCAGCATCCTTTCAATGTTCTAATGACGCGGACGGGAAACAAATGATGACGAATAACTCGAAAATGTTGCATGATGAAAATATTATGTTCACGGCAAATCACATACTCGGACGCTCCCGCGCTGTTGAAATTTATGTAATTAATCCATCTTCAGCAATATCTTCCTTGGCTGATTTATTGAAGTAGGAATGAGGAATTTTTAGTAGATTGTACCCACGTAACAAGGTACTTGAAGGAGCTTTAGTAAACTACAAATATTAAGTTTCTACAACATATTTGTTTTCTTTGATAGTACGACACCACCAAGAAAGAGGTGAGTGCATGTATATGAATAATTATTGCGGGCGAAAGCTGCAGAGATCGCCCAAGAAACAAATAAATAGAACGGGCGATTGATGACATGAATGGTAGAGACACGTAGAAGAAAATGTTTGACATTTGTAACCTTTGATAATATAATATTGAACATTGGTCATTATTAAAATTCAATTTTAGAGGTATGCCATGGCTATCATCATCGTTAAAAAATATTTGTCGTAATTTAAAATTTCTAAGTTTTAAATTACTAAATCAAAACTAAAAAAATAACACGTAGTTTTGTCTCTAATGTCGCCTCTCGCTGACTTTGAAGATAAAATACAAAAATAATTGGCGAAATTAATCAGACGGTATTTTTAATTCACGAGACGCGAGAGAGGTAATTCATGTTTTGTATTTGTTGGTGACTGAATAACCAACATCCTGTTTTACACATTTACCTCTGTATGAAATGGAGGTATCATATTTCATAGATTGAGATTATATTGTTGAATTTGCCAGGTATTTTTTTTTTTTTTAATAAAATGTTATTTAATATGTGATAAATATAAATTTGTAAAGTATATTACTTACTTTTTGGGTTTTGAAACACATCGCAGCTAATTTGATGAAGCCACACATTTCGGCAGTTAACAGACTAAAATAATTAATAATCTCCATTTTTTCTCAGTTACAAAGAGAGACCTCCCATTCTCTTTGCTGAGCTTTTCTCTTCCGAGACAGCCGGTCCACGAGGTTCCATCAACTTCTGTTTCAGCAGCAATCTTGATTTCATCTTAACTTCCATCTAGTAGGTGATCTTCCTCTGTTTTTGGCTCATTCAACATCAACAAGAATCATTAATTCTTCCAGGCAGTCTTCATCTCGTCTATCAACGTGTACAAAAACTAGAGCGTTCATCTCAAATGTAATAAAAAGAGGCTAACAGTTCTCCTCAACTGTCTCAAAACGGGTGCGTTGTTCTACTTGCAGTCCAAAGGGTTTCTAAGGCAACGTGTCCAGTACCACATCCCGAAATCGTCTTTGTTTTTCCCGGGCTTATTGAGCATGTTTCACTACCTTAAGAAAGTTTTAAGTTTAAGAAATTTTCTAATATTGTGGTTCTTATCTATTGTAATTTTAAATTGTACGAAACTAGGTATTTTATTATAAAGTTTATTGAGAGTTAATTCCTTATAGTCAGTTTTATTCGTAAATCAACACGAAATGGAATTCACTTTGTTACAATATCTTGATATATTACCGCATGTTTGGATTGGTCTGTTATTCTTACGTAGATGTATGAGATGTGTTTGAACCTGCGCTATAGATACGAATATTTTATCCAACGCCTACGCATTGCTCGACTGTTTATTCGGAATACTGGAACGATCGTCAAAATTTATTGGTGAAATAATTTGAAAATTTATTTCCATTATTCTGTGACATTAAGTTAGTACATTTGGGTAAAAAATAAATTAAGACTGCCGTTGCACACAAAATATGACTCGTATATAAATTTTAACTCGGGCTAAATAAGGCCTAAGTGTAAATTTTTAATATAATTTTGCATTTACTTAAATCTATTGGTACACGGAGTCAAAAAGAGGAATTAAATATAAGTTAAAGTCATACAAATACATTTTTAGATGTTATATTTGAAGAATGCGATACGTTGAGACAAACCACTCGCGTGGATATATTATTATGATATAATACATGTTTTATTCTTTGCCGAATATGCAGATATTACGATGAGCTCTTTAGTGTTATTTTAAAAATATTATACAAAAATAGTATAGTTACGTTGGTACGTATTATATCGAATAGTAAAAATAATACCAACTGATTTGACATTCATGAGCTTGAAATAGAATTGATGTTCAAGTTGAAATTTTATCAAGAAACCATTTGTCAATAGATGTCGCTATTAAGTTTATAACGATAAATAAATAAAATAGATAATAATTATGCATGAGAAGTTGAGAGATGCCTCTCCTACGGACACGTCCGTAAGTGGACTCTTTAATTTTTTATTCAGCCAATCATTAAGCATAAACATCTTGCAAATAAATAAATTTATTCAAAGAATTTCGTAATTGACTAACTAACTAACAATTCCATTTGTGCCCCCTTTACAATAATAATAAATCCATTGCCTCTTGTAGATATGATTTTCAGGTGCACAATCATTAAGCATAACCGTGGTCGTTTTCTGTGCCACTTAACGTGGCTGTATGTATGTATAGTCCAATTTTAGATAAGCAGACCTTAACGCATTGCGGGCAGGGATGCTCCGATCTCACCGTCAGACCTTTTGAGGTATAAGGAAGCAACAAGAATCCTTCACTCCACTATTCGGATACGGTAGGGATAAATCCACCAAAGAATCACGTCAGTTATCAGATCCATCTAGAGGCGGGTTAACGTAGGTATTTCATGTAAGGCGGTCTAATGTTTGAATTATATCAATAACTGGTAACAATTAATTAATACCAAAATCACTCGGATTTGGATGGAAGCATTAAAACCAAAAATAAATCAATTAACTTGTTAATATCGTAATTCGAAAAAGTATCGAAAGCTACAATGTACCTAGTAATGAGTAATGTAGTAATAGGTATAAGTAGTAACATAAAGCAAAGCTAGAAACAATATAGCTTTACCCCCAGTGGTATGTCCAACTGGATAAATCCTTTCGTGTATGATTATTCATTAATATAGGTACGGACATGTGGCAGTAATAGGCATGTATCTGTTTTATTTGATTATATTGTACAAAGTGCCTTTAAGATATCACGACAAACCACATGTTTATACATTCCTCATCCACAGGACTGCCTCCTTATCTCATTATCTGTATGATTTGTTACCAGATTTATATTTCAATCCTTTTGAGTACAGGATTATTATTCTACAGGATTATTTAGTTCCTTCTTGTCTTCTCTTCGTTATTTTACAAATGCAAAGAAGCTAGGTTTATCGTATAACATTATTTTTTTTAATAAATAAAATATAACAACTCCGAACATAATTTTGTTCTCTAATTGATTTTTGTTATCGAAGCAAGCGGACACCTAATACGGACCAAACAGTAGGTGTACAACAAATTTCCGACCTGTATAGTTCCATTCCCATAAACATATCACATTACGCTTGAAGATTTTATTATTTATTGATTAAATCCATTCATAAACATTGTGAATAATTGTGTAGGATTTGTCTACACGCGGCTACAGATTTTATGTATCTATTCGCCTTTTAATTATTCAGTATTGTTATACTATAAAACAAGCTTACCTATTCCAGTATCGCATTTTCAAACCGTTGTCAAGGGCGTCATTGTGCATTTTTGATATTGAAGTTGGTAATTTATTATTAGAATATGTGACATTTGACAGGAGAAATCTGTACCCTGCAAGAACCATCCTCTTGATGCTTAATTCTTTGGCTTGAGTTTTACAAATTCTATAACAATAAACAAATGATCACATCACAATGTTCTTCATCATTTTAATTGAACAAAATAACGTATAAAAATCGAAATTTGCGACTATTAGTACTAAAGGTAGTAAAAAAATAAAGCGTGATGAAAATAATTTGTTTTGAATTGCTTGAGATAAAATATTTACAAAAATGTAGTAATATCACAATTATTTTACCTGTTGCTCATAGTTTTTCAACTTGTTTTGAGTGCTGAAACAGATTCATTCATTTCAAACTTACCTCTAGTAAAAATAAATCTTAAGTTTAAGTTACCTATTGATTTTAGTTTCGATGATTTTATACATACATAGTTGAAAACTAAAAAGATTTCTAATGAACATACAACGTAGGTAGCAACACTGAGATCAGGTAGGTACCTACCTAAAATTGAGAATTATTATTTTATAACCAACCCAACTCATGCAACGAATTGTTAGAATTAAAAATATGGTCAAAACATTGGATACACGTTAGTGAAGTGTCTCTCAAACATCAAATTATAAATATTTGGTTATCGCAGTGATATCTACATATTATTATGTTCTATTGTCCGAACGTGTGTGGTCCTTGTTAAATATAACATCCAGGTGATGATTTTGTGATTATTCTTGTTGTTTGTTTAAAAAAGTTATTGTTAATTTCACACCGTAAAGACAAACAAACATCGCCAGCGTTACGGTTTTGATTTTTAATATAACAACCATCAATTAAATAATACGTCCAGTTACTTCCATCACAAAATCTTCAAAACTCATTGATTTCAAAATTATTATTAAAATGTATATATATATATATATATTTATTAATACCGTGTAAGGTGTTTTAAAAACAATATGTAAATGATTCAGCAAATTAATATTATAACTATTATGACGACGGATTATAGTCGCGTATAATTTTTACCTAATATGAGCACACATTTATTATTTTCAACCTTTCTGCGGTGCCGTACTTTGTCGTTTTCCCCGTTCTATAAATCCCAATAAATGAGCATATTTAGTATGTAGTTGATACTTATGCTTTGTCATTCCTTAAGCGCTATTAATGATGCCAACATTCTGAAAACCTTAAGCTAACTATGACAAGTAACGTGAAAAAATGTGACAAATGATTAACTATACCTCCAGTGAATGGCCAAATAATCACGGTCAATTTAAAATTCTTTATTTTTTTTTATCAATTTCTTGGTATCACTACTCTCGGGTATCTTTTGCTAATACATGTTGATAGACTATTGAGAGCATAACAAATAAGTTTCATCGATAATTTTATTTGATTTTTATGTTTAAAAAACATATCTAATAACTAAAGTTACTAAAATATTCCTCAGTATTTTCTTATTTCACCTTAATACCTATTACCCATATAAAACTATTAAAACTAGAAACAATCCTTACTGTCTTTTTACCAGACAGAAAATTAATGACAATAATTGAAAATTATTTTATTTGTCTTTTACATGATTTTTTTCGAATTTACCCCACTTCTAAAATAAGTAATGATACCAGCAGCAGTAATAACAAAAATCCTCATGATAATGATGAAAATTCATATTTTTGCTCAAAATTCATACTAGAAATCACAATTTTTTCCTGTTCTGTATGACTTTTCCATCCATCGTATTGTCAAACACAGGCTATATATTTTTCAATATAGGAAATAGTAAATGAAAAGCATTTCTGAATTGATACCGATCATAAAAACACTCCTTGTCAAAACTTGAAGCTCGTAGAACATAGACGAATTTCAGAGGGTGTCAAATATCTGTAAGTAGTACCTATTTATATTGTTGAGTTAGCCGTAATACGCAAAAGGCAGCTAAATAAAAAGCAATGTTCGAACTACTGCATATTTAATCACGTTCAAGGCGCGAATTAGATGATAACTAACTGGTTAACCGTGGGGGAGAAAGAAGGATGGATAGGCATTGGTGATCCAATAGTCTTGTGCCTCATAAGATACAATTATAAAGAGTCGTTGGCGTAATGACGTTGCATTTCATTACTTGTCTGTTGTTATCGGAGCGAGGAGCTGAAAAATTATATCTCCTCTCCTCAGGACAGAAAGTAATGGCATCGAGGTCCCTGCTAATTGATTCACTTACACGCGGCCGTCGTAGGCACACCAGAGCGCTCTGTGGCCGGCAGGGGGAGGCTTGGACGGGAGATATAATTTATAGCTTGCACTCGTCCAGTGCTTATCCATTGCTGACAATGACATATGTGGAATAGATTTCACCTCACAGTGTGCGAACACACGAATTGATAACACTAAGATTTATATTATAAACAATTGCAAATAGTTTATATGAAAAGTTTGTACTATCTTATTTATCACACCAATTAAATTTAATAGAAAATAAGCTTAAACATCTACATTCCACCAGCGGCGAAGACTCTACATTTTCAATGTGTTGTGGTGACAAGGGTTTCAGTTGTTCGAATACACATAAAAAACGCATTTTATGTGGAAAAAATATCACTTTTAAGATTAGGTACCTATGTGGTAAATGTATGAGGTATTCATTTCGCTTGTAAAGAGATCTTTCCGAATATAAATATTATATAGGTTCCAAACACTAATAACGCACTTATCGATAAAGGTAAAAAATTGCACCCAAAATAATTTTTCTAATTTACACACGAGCACATGAGTTGATTTCATGTGTAGCGACGATATGCTATATGTATACAGGGATTACGTAGGTTCATTTAAAGGTTCAAATACCCAAAATACACTGCTGATATTGTCGCACTAGTCGATCCAAAATAGGTACCTATATGAATAGGTAGAAAATATTGAAAGTGTGTAGTAAGTAATTTATTTTTTATTAGTTAATCGTGTTTGCTCTTGGACAATGTTTTCTTAAAAAAAAACATTACATCATACAATTATGTTAAAAACTCACCATTTTAAAAGTCCACATTATTTTGCCAAGAGTAAAAACCGTCCAAAAGCTCCACGCTGTAATAATAAAAGAGCTATTGGCAGACATGCATGGAACTCGAATACTAATTTTAATGATTTCAACTAACCCCTCTACATAAGGCAACGGACATGTACTTATTATAATATGAGAACCAGCAACGGGAGTAGTAGCCGCCGTGTTTTTGTGGATATCCTACAGGTTTCCGAGCAGAACAGGATAGCGACAACTTATGATAAACTCCACAACACTAAATGGGAGTGCAGAATTTGCCCGTTGTTGTCACTTACGGCGACACAATAACTGATGATGATTGGTCAAACTTTTTAACCAATCAAAAAATGATCTCAAAGATTGGCGTAGCTTAAAAATTATTCATTGTGTCTAAAATTATATGTACACCAATTTCTTCTACCAAAAATAGAAACTGAACAGATTGTTTCTCGCTTTTAAAATAGTTTGCCGCTATTTTTTTGCAAACTTTTCATTTTGTTAAGGATAAATTTAAATCAAAATTATCTTCTTCTGCCAATAATCTGATCTGCAATAAGACAGCGTGTTACGTAAACCATTCAGTACAAATCTATAGATAATAGTAGATTAGTTTATTTAATTTATTTACGAGCAGATGTCGTGTCAAAATTTGGAACAGAGGTGTGTCCTGGAGGACATTTATGAAGCAAATGACAAGGTGATTGCTGCTGCTACATATTGGATGGGAGAGGCTTAGTTTTTGCACGGACTAGAAAAGTACCTAAGTCATTAGGTTATCAATATTTTTAATGATAGGTATGTTATGAGACTACTTGTTGGAAATCGTTTGAACTATTTGGGTAACAATCAAACCTACCTAATACAGTATGACAACTGATATAAAAAATACACAAGATATATTGAAAATATTAAAGTAAATTTTGAGAGCTTTATATTGTTATACAAAAATAAAAATAAATATTGTAAATGTGTACCTATATTTGTAATCTTAATCATAAACTGTCAAATCCCTTGAGAATTTTATCTTCATAAGTATTCAACAGCATTCTTTATATCTGCTCATATCACGTTGAGTAATGAACACTGTTGAAATAATATCAAGAGAATTTTAACCATAATTATTATATCATGTTTTTACGATATCCTTTGTGGACATTTTATATGGAGATGTTCACTTCTACGGTGCCGGCAACGATATTTTGTCGCCCCGACGAGAAAAATTGTTTCCAATCGGCCCAATGGAAACAGATGCGCAGACACCCGAATAAAAATCGGACCCATCGTATGACATAATAGAAACGGGCAGTTATGCTGCCCCTGAGCTCGACAGTCTGCAACAACCCTATCCAACCATTGTAGTTTTGGTGTGAACACATATTCTACCGATTAGGTCTTTATACAACACCCTGTTTGTGAGTTCCAAATCCTCGATACGGTGCAAGTGATGATCCTGCCTACGCCGACATCCTGGTAGAGGTCTTAGGGCTTGTTGGTTTATCTTCTACACAACGTCTGACCATCATTGCTAGGTTCGTGTATTCTGCACAGGGTTTTTCTCTCAAAGCCTACTTCAGCATATTCTCGTCAAGCTTAGTCAGTCTCCAGGTCTCTGAGGTGTACGCTAAGACTGGTCTAATTAATGTCATAAACAGAGAGGCTTTATTAATTCTGGATATAAGACATAGGTATACCTAGATGGGAGCGTATTATTATATACACACGGTTGTTGCTTCTACGATGTGTTTTACGAAGAAAAATATTATTACACAACTTGTCACATTTTGTTTAATTGCTGTCAGATTAATATCAAATTTAGTACCGCGTTAATTTTTATATCGGCAGTGACATGTTTAGTGAATAATTTAAATCATTTTTATATTATCACCAGCGTCATAGGTGACTATCTGAATAATTCCATCTCCGCTCTTTGTGTACAAACATATTTCTCCATTCTCATGTCGTGTTGTATATTTTTTGTTTGTAAGTATATTTACACCTAAAATTTATAATGCACAGTGTCTTAAATTGCTAAAATTAAGAGTTTTCGGCATTATTCCGCGAAACATTATTTTTTATTTCATTTTTATATATGTATGTATGTATAATAGGATGAAATAAAAAAATATGGATAAGTGTTAGCATGAGAAAAAACAAATAAACGGTTATATATAATCAATTCCATGAAAGGTTTGATTTTTTAAAATTCCATTTCAATCCACATCTCTTGTGCTGGCGTCCTAGAACATCCCGAAGAAACCCCGGACGACCCCAACTTCGATGGAGAGATAACCTGTTAAGGTTTGCATGGATCCAGAAGGCGCACGATAGATGGGAGTGGAAGAACACGGAGGAGGCCTACGTTCAGGAGTGGAAAGTTCATGGCTGAGAAGAAGAAGAGTTCCATGAAACTGCATTGCTATTCAATAGAAGATTGAATATGGAAATAATTTATCACTGCATGATATCCATAGATGATTCTTCGTTAGATAACAAAAACCGATTATTTAATATTTGTAACATTTTCATAAATGTCCTTTAAACTTAGTACATAGGTATTTTAAATGGTATTAATACTTCGATGTTTTTAGATTTCTTTTAAACAAATTGATTTCACTTTGATCCGAATATAAGTAAAACACCAAGTCATATTATAATCTTTATTCAGACAAAATAATAAACAACATAGTATTATTTTATCACAAAATATAAAGTTAACAGTTCTATATCTATTTTTACCAAAACATTTTGATGGAAACAACCAAAGAACTATCAAGAAAACGTTATTTGTATTTAAAGAGTTTAATAAAAAATATTGTTTGTAATTAAATTTATATGGGTTTCAAGCTTGCCTCAGCTCTTACGTTGGTAGTTACTGTTGTAGTGATATTATTAATTGAAAAATCTCTCTCTGTGTAGACGTTAATTTTACGATGTCAATATTTTAGAGTCGACATCTGAAAGAGAACGCCGATCTTTGTCCTTGATTTGTTGTTGTTTCATCAACGGATCTACAACGAACTATCAATAAATAAACCGCCCACGACTCCGTTTAGCTGTAATATTTCGGTCGAAGCGCCGATCAGGCCACGATCTTTGGCAGCAACACCGAACAACGCTTCGGAGCAAGCTTTCTCGCCATCTCACGAGAGATGTACCTGGGATGATAATGCAAGTGGGTTGGTATTAACAATGTGTACACCAGACATGACAGTTACATGTGTCATTAGTAGGCATGATAAGAAAATTACCGGCGTTAATATTTAAACATTTACGTGTTTTTATACGTTGACGTTCGTTTTGTTTTGATGGTTCGTTGTATTGTACGAACACTCTGTCTTAAAATATTCAGTTTTCCGTGTATTTTCCTGACTAAACTAAATAATAAATTGAAGAGTTAGACAAAACATTTCTTCTTCTTTCTCTGTTTTGGGCCGTTCGAAAATAAATGATTAATTCACAGTAAAGATTCCCGTCAATTCTCTTATATTCTGCAGTTAGGGCATCTGCCTTCTCCCAGCCCCTCTCTGACTCCCGATCTTTTCTTTCAGTACCACGTGGATTAGCCGGTACCAATGTACTTCCCCCCACGCATGATATGTCCTTGATATGAAATTTTCCGAACTTTTATCTACGACAGGAGTTTTCGCACCACGCCGGCCGGCTCGACTAAGGACTTCTGAATTTATAGTCGCTCCAAGTGATTTTAAACATTCCGCGATGTACCTATATCAAAATCCTCGAAAATATTCTTCTATGTTCTGTATTTAATGATATGTCATTAATTACCCTATCTTGAAAATCAAATTTATCATTTATGTGTATCGTCATTTTTATCAAAAATTTTAGTAAAAAAATCAAACAAAATAGTACCTATTGAATAATTTGATTGTGCTGCATGCATTCTAAAGTTGTTATACTATTTTGTAGTCACAGTTTAAAACTTGAATTGACTTTTATGCAATACCAAACTAGATGTAGCATGTACCGACCTACCTACATACAATAATAATTATCATTTAAAGAGACATATCAATAAATAATAGTTTTATTTACATTTCACCTAAGTAATTTGGTGGCGACAGAAGTATGTAGAGATTGAACCCCACTGACTTGTACGTACATAAATACCACCATGCTATTATAACACTGATACCAAGGTTTCGTTCTGAACAAGAGACATAAATCAGATTGCAACATTGTTATCCAACTAAATAGTCCGTCCATACAATACGTTACATGAAATATTTTATAGGTATGTAATTACTTATTACTATTGTTGTAATGAATCCATTTGAAAGTTAACTTCGCTTTAAGAAATTGCTTTTTTAAAGAAATATGCCAAACTTCGTCGTTATACATACATACTCACACTCGTGTTATTTTATAGTTAGCAATGATTTCAACATAGATAGTACTTTAGGTTTGCAGTTTACTACATTACACATTAGATTCCCTTATTTTTTAACAAAGAATATAGGGTCACCCAAAGTAAATAACGATATTCATTCTGAGCGAATCCTGTATCGCTTTGGCAAGAAAATATTATAGTTACCTACACTTAAACCAGTGCAAAAAAATACAATCAAATTCAGTTCAAATGTTTCTTTCTCTATAGCCTTAATAGAGAAAGCATAGCCTATTAGTGTTACTCCTTCTGCAACGTGGATCTCCAACTGTCCTTGCATATTTTAGGTGATCGAATTCCGTGTGGCTGGTTGTGTAGTGCGATTTAATAAGGGTCTGGTATTATTTCATATTTAGATTAGGTATACGATTCCCTTCTTCGCTTTCTGAATCATCTGACCTTCCGCTTCAGACATCTCTCGTATTCTCGCCATACATCTCATTGTCTTGATCTCGGATGTTCTATGTTTGCTTCTAGCTTTTACGCAGTAAGTCATGACGGGTCGTACGCAAGCCTTATGCGCATTTTTTTTTTAAATAAAAGGGAGAGAGATATAATGTATCATCTCCACGAAAACAAGGGAGATGAAACGCTCTTAAATTGACCACTTGTCAGACGCTATGTAAATTGTTGCCATAATATTATAAAGAACGCAACCCTCTAAAGTTGCAAAATACACGCGTTAATGTTATTATATATTTGTCGTTAACATGTAAATTGCGAGTCATCCGACGCAACTGCGTACCGTTACTCTGAGGACAGGCTGGCAGCTCTCCTCGGCTCTTATCTCTGTCCGCTGGGTAGGTGCCTGCCTCTCTACATCTAACTACAATTGCCCTGTAGCACAGAGTGTTTCAAATATTAACACAAAATCACAGTGAAGCTCAAGCTACAAGCTACTATTATAATTATCACATACCTGTATTTTACTTTTTACGAACCACGAAAACAGGGTGAACCTCTACATTTTCACAAATTTCAACCATGCACCGCGGGGCTACAACCGTCTTCTACTGCTATTTTGAAAACGAATCTTTTGATTTAATAATTGAATCAAATAGATGTTTGTGTCTATGCGTAAGATATAGTCTTCGAAAACGATGTAAGAATCCATAAACATTTAGAACGGTGTATCTAATTTTTCAATCAAACATACTTACTGCCTTCGCATCTTTCATTGATTTCTCATACAGATTCTCCTATTTTATTCCAATTGTTCTAATATTAGTTTAATTTTTTCTACTAGGTATCTACATACAGGCGCGCTTCAATTGTCGTGGTATTTGATGAAAATTTGCTTTTATCTCTCGCTGTTTATTTCATATTTTTACAATTAGACATAACATTATGAATAAATTAACCCGAAACTATATAATACATGTATATTATGAATTTTGTCATATCTACTGCACTACAGAATTTACGTTACATTTTCGTTATATATTGTATAATATACCTTGTCACAAAAACATTTTAAGAATAATTTTGTTTTCAGAATAGAACCACGCTTTATACTCAGCTACTTATATTCTCACAGGTAATTTCTCCTTCTCCCGAACCCACAAACGATGCAAGGCGTAAGGTACCTCCGTAACTCTGTTGGGTTATGTTAGATCATTGAGTTCTGCTACAAAGTAGGAAGACACGATTCATTCTAATATTCTTCAAAAACGTTAGGTACTTGTAACTTTGTAATACTTAGCCATTATACCGATTTGAGGGGTTAAATAAAACTTTGCAGTATTACGATATTTTTTTTTATCCGAAATATATTTTCGGCCGACTATGCGACCATCTTCAGCGGAGAGTTATTATAAACTGACAATTGATGTTTTAAATCTAACAAATTAATAGAACAAAGAAAATTGAACAGAGTTAAACTTAACAGAACAACTGTCTATAGACAATTGATTTTTTAAAGGGTGACATAATTTATAAAAAAAAAAAAAATAAAAAAAAAGGAAGAATATTGAATAAAACAAAACAAAATGCCGAGGGACATACAAAGGGTACGAAAGCTTACAAGTATGTAGGTACCTACATTGTTAACTGACCATATTTAAAACATGAAAAAAAAATAAAAATGATTTTTGAATTTTAGGTACACATAATACATTATTAGTAGTTGGCACATTTCATATAGGTAGGTACCCTTGAGGGGTGGTAGAAAAAGGATGTATAGATATTGACTGCTAATATTTGACGTACATTAATAGACCTTAAAAACTAATAAACAATGGATATAAACTTATTGTCTGGTCCCATTTGATATACCTACTCAAATAAAAATTGAAAATTGGAGAGCAAATTGGAGAGCGATAGACAACAGATGTAAACATGTTGATTGACATTATTGTTTACATGTTTACATCTGTTGTCTATCGCTCTCCAATTTGCTCTCCAATTTTCAATTTTTATTTGAGTAGGTATATCAAATGGGACCAGACAATAAGTTTATATCCATTGTTTATTAGTTTTTAAGGTCTATTAATGTACGTCAAATATTAGCAGTCAATATCTATACATCCTTTTTCTACCACCCCTCAAGGGTACCTACCTATATGAAATGTGCCAACTACTAATAATGTATTATGTGTACCTAAAATTCAAAAATCATTTTTATTTTTTTTTTTCATGTTTTAAATATGGTCAGTTAACAATGTAGGTACCTACATACTTGTAAGCTTTCGTACCCTTTGTATGTCCCTCGGCATTTTGTTTTGTTTTATTCAATATTCTTCCTTTTTTTTTATTTTTTTTTTTTTTATAAATTATGTCACCCTTAAAAAATTCAATTGTCTATAGACAGTTGTTCTGTTAAGTTTAACTCTGTTCAATTTTCTTTGTTCTATTAATTTGTTAGATTTAAAACATCAATTGTCAGTTTATAATAACTCTCCGCTGAAGATGGTCGCATAGTCGGCCGAAAATATATTTCGGATAAAAAAAAATATCGTAATACTGCAAAGTTTTATTTAACCCCTCAAATCATTCTAATATGTCTGTGCGTTCTTATTCTCAAATAGATGGGTAGGAAACGACTGATTATTATTTTCCAATACTTACTTGAAGTAGCGTCTGGTTAAAAATGTATGAAGTTTCAAGTAGATCCATGAATGACATCAGGGTATGATTAATACGATTTTTTGTAGTTTCATTTCATATATGTATAACCACTGCATTGCCTTATGGGAAAGAATTTAGCGACTTTTTATCTACCTTATAGCTATCCAGGGTTAAATCCAAAATATCGCACATCCAAGACTAACAACTAACATGCACAATTATATTGTTTTATCTTTGGGATAACCCAAGAAAGATATATTATGCTATTGATATTTATCTGCAAATATCTTTATATATATAAATTGCAGTCGGCCTCTTGAAAAGAGAAGGTTAAGAGACAAACTTGAATGAAATAATTATATTTTGATAGATTAACTGATTGAAATGGATGTAACTCCAAGTTTATGTATATGTACACATTAGATAAGCAGTTATATGCACATTACCATTATTTACCTACTAGATAAATACACCTCGGAGGCTTCTTTAATGCCATCATATATTTTGTTACCCATACACCAGCCCACTGCACTACCAATAAGTGTAAATACGTACGTACACTGCATCGGGTTTGTGCACCGCAATTTATATAAGTAGATAGAATTTATGTTATATGTATGTAGGTAGATATACCTACTCATTCATTCTTATGCAGATATTTTGCATATGTATTAGTATTAGAGTACTTATACAGTACGCACTTCCATACCGCAAATATTTTATAGGAATTTTTTGGTTCTCAAATTTCTTATGAACCGGTGTATCTATTGTGATCTCTGGATTAGATTTTATGAGCCATTAAAAGTATAGAGTAGGTACCTACCTAACTTTTAATATTTTTCTACATTCTTTCACAGTATTTTTCAGGGCTGGTTCGAGGTAAATTATTTTTCATGAATTAAGTACCTTTGTAGAATCCATTAATTTCATTCATAACATAGAGCAGTGGATTTGACAATGAAACAAAATACTCCCCAAACAGGCCAAGTCTCTGCTAGGGCATCCCAAATACTTAAGTAAGAAAAAATAGTCATATTTATATTTACATGATTATTCGAATAAATCAACCAATAATTGTGTAACTGGACATTATGTTACATACCTACTTCGCTAAAAATAATTATATCTAGGCCTGCACACATCTGAACACGCGCGGTAACGTAACCAATGTCACGTTGCATGCAACATATCGAAATTCCAGAGTACGCGGAATCGCTGGTTCGTCACGAACCAATTTCCGTGAGCTTGCCAGGTAATAAATAAGCTTTCGTCATTGATCCCCTGTCACACAATGTCCAATTTTTCAAACGTGCTACTGTAGAATGGAAATCGTATAAGAAAATATTCACCATTTTCTTGTAGTTGCATTAAAACATGTCTCATAAACTTACATCTTTCAATTGATTTATCGGTTAAGAAGTTATAATCTAAATTCACCATCACCCTATAGAGAGAGCTTAAGAGGAATATTTACTCTAGATGAGTGCATGCAACGGAGCGATGTATGGTATAAAAGGGCTCGAGTTATATAACGTGGTCTAGAATCTATGAAACTACCATTATGCATAATACAGGAATTGCATATTATTATAAACAGCCTCAGGATGCATGATCAAATGAATTGTAGTTAACTCACTGGAAGTACTTAAACTCCGGTGCGGCACTAGAAAATCTAATAAATCTAAGTCTTATTAATTATATTACCCTATGCCTGCATAGCTGCGTTATTTGCATGTAGATTCAATTATTATTCAAGCCGGCGCATCGATTTTCTTCTTAGTGACATTATTAAAATAATTGATTCTTGTTTGAGAATGTTTCGTAATCAAAATTATAGTATATTAAGCACTAATTTTTTAGGAAATTACCTTTTAAAATTAGTTTGCCTAGTTAAATAAATCATAGCGAATAAAATGCTTATACAATAAGAAAAATCAATTCTCCCTTTCCGTTAATTAAACATTATTTCATGTTGAAATAATGTTTAATTTACTTTTGAGTTATATTCTTTATTATATTAAAAATAATTATGATAGGTACCTCCCTTTTTCAATTTTTTCCCCTGTTCACATTCAGTCATAGATTTCAATGAATCTGTCAGATCACAGTAAAATCATTCTTGATATATTTTTTTAATGAATTATCCACAGGGTTGTTTTACTATCATGTTTCTTGGGTTCAAAAATGAACATCAGGTGACAATACTATATAGGTACTTATATTCTCTGATGTAGGTGTTTCAGCTGCGGATGAGCGCATTGAACTGAGAATATTAATAATATTGATGAAATTCCTTGGATGCTAATTCGATTTAAAATATAATATTCCTGTAACATTTCACCTATCTTATATAAATTATTTTAATATAAACAGAATTTTAATTAATATTTCTCCAAGGATGTCAGTTTAAAGTGTAAATTATTACTAGATGCAACGCACTTTTATAATGGTGTAAAAATTGTTTGCATTAAAATGAATTCGGATGTTTGTTAAACTTTTACACTTTATTTTATAACTTATATAACATTGATAAATTAGTCTGTCGAAATATTATGCCATAGGAAATCTATTTTTTTTTTCATGAAAATCTGATCACTAATAAATAATCACATATTCATAATATTAAAAAAATCATAAAGCAAACAATTTCTACCTAGTTTCTATAGAAATCAAATTATCGAGATCGAATTATGATAATAGTTACTTGAAATATAGAGATAGTTATTCAATTATGAAAGACGTAACAAATAATGACTTATGTGGACTATTTGTGTCGTTTAATCATCGTTTCTTTTGCCGATTATCGCAGACGCAATCACCAATTCGATCCAAAATAAAATATATAATTTCTGTGAATCTACCGGTGTCGTATCTTTTCGATTCATTGGCTTTAACATTATATAAAGGCAATTAAAATAACATTTTTACATCGCAGTAAAAATTGAGTATACGAAATAAATTGTCCTTAATTTATCGTCCACTTCATTTGCATACCATATTTTGTATTAATTAGTTTGACAATTTTATATCACCCTATACAGAGTACCTACTGAACTAAATTTCTCACACAACTTCGTCGAAACAACATTTCGGTAGATCATTTTTGTATAGTGACTGTGATTAAAAAAATCAGTAAAATGGTTGTTTGAATTTTACGCTCCCTCTAACCCTAACAAAGCACATCATTTCTTAAAAATATGACACTATTTAAATCATTTATCTAACAAATATGTCTTTCTTTTTTTACAGGTAAGTGATCATGATCAAATAAAACAACATTCAATTAACCAATAAGCTGCAAACGAGGTTTGTATGTTTTTATAGTCAATATTATCGGATAAGGATCGAGAGATAAAAGTGAACTAGATCGTATTAAGAAATCAATGGGATAACACTGCATTCGTCGTTGCTAGTAAATTGACATATTATTATCATAATAATAATATAACACTTTTCTATACAAAGGTGTCAGTATAGCCGGCGGAACTTATTGCCTGAGGCAATTTTTTCTAGTCAACCGGTCCTGTCCAATCTGAGACAGGCCAACCCCGGGTAGAAATATCAAGTGAAAAACACTTAGAAAATCATTGACCCGACCGGGAATCGAACCCGGGACCTCCGATCACGCTAGTACAACTAGGCTACCGAGGTCGGTGAGAGTGTTATGAGCAGTTTTAATAATTTTAAGAGCTATTGGTTTTTATTTTCAGTGTCAAATCAGTATCTTATAGTATAGTAAAAACTTGAAGTAGGTATATCAAAATTGTTTGTTTATGTATTCTACACATTTTTCTTCAAATCCTCTTATTTGATGTCTTGTCAGGTCATCCAAACGTTGACTATCACTCTAGCTTTCCTAAACAATTATTGTGATCCCGGTCGGCTCACCCCTCGTCGACCCTTTGGTTTCCTTATTTATCAAGTGCAGCGAAAAGTATTTTTGTTTCTAAGCACCTTTCGGATCTTGATATTTGTCAGCAATACTAACAACCGTAGTCCTTGTAGGGCTCTTGTGTTGCTGACCATCTCTGTTCATTGTATGTGGTCCGAGAAGTCTCCGATGTATTCAGATCTCTAACGCTTCCAATTGCTTCATGGTCAAGATTCAACTCGGTAAAAATACATAAATATTATGTAGATTTTACTTACGAACTTTTGTATAAAGAGTGTAAGTAATTCTACTATATCTAAACTAAAATATTTAAATACGCAATAAATCCTTCATGAGACCAAGTTCAACTTGGTTGGTCTGATAAGAAGGAAGACACACTGCGTTGTCAACCGTGAAGTGTGATAAATTTTGGAACAAATACTTGGAACATTGTTTTACCTCAATATTTCCCAACAAATGCGAGTTAGAACAATATAGGATAAATAATATTTTTTTCAATGTAAGGGCGAGATTATTAACAATTAATAATTTAGTATTATCTTATTGAATAGAATTATGATCAAACTCTCCTAATGCATTGAAATAGGTCCGCTAATAATATCACTACAACGTCGTGAATATTACTCCGATCTCACATCTACATGTGTAATTTTACAACAAATATAGAATTAGTTGAAATTTGTATTCATACTCGTAGTCTGGAAGGTGGAACATGCCGTCTAGCCCGAGGGGTTACTGACTGACTTGTCGGATGGCTTGGCCGACGACGGCTGTGGACTGGAGAGAGATATTTACATATTTTTTAACTATTTTAGGAATGACTCTTTAGTATTATAGATACAGATTATTCAACAAGACTTATTGGATGAAGCGATATAAACCAGTCACCGCGGTATTATCCATTTTGCCGTTCACGCCTTTATATTTTGAAAATTTCTCGCATACGGTAATAAGGTACCTACAGATATTATGGTTGTTGTTCATCTTTCGCTGGCTACAAAATACAATGGACAAAATTCTTTGATTCCTTTTTATGTTTTCTTTCTACCTACGTCTGTCCACTTGAAGATCAGGGCCCCGTTCCACCGTCATACTTTGCACATTGCAAAATTGCATTATGCGAAAATCACCTACCGCGAATCAAATCTATTCCATGAAATAAAAATTCGCTTGGCGGCGTCTAGATTATTTGAAAACTCTTTTCAATTGTACAGTGGTATCTAGGGTGGTGCGTGTTGAAACATAACGCAAATTGGAGACGTCAAAATAGTTTTTTCAATTGATTCGCAAAATCGTAATATTTTTATAATGAAAAGTGTCTATGGTGGAACAAAACTGTTTGTTCTATAGAACAAAAACGATGATTTAGTTTGAGAAACTGCAAAGTTTCGAGGTATGATGGTGGAACGGGGTCCAAAATACTTTCTTTTCTAAAGATACCATCTCTAAAAGTTTCTATTTATCTCTCAGAGATTTTTGGAAAAACCACACCAGACTTTTCAATCAACTATTTCGAAATTTTACCATCATTAGACCAAACTTGGAACATTACCACTATAGGTACAAATCAAAATAACAGTGAAATATTTCAAAACTTTTTTATACTTAGTAGAAATAATTGTGACTTTTCAATCAAGTTAATGATTATGCGCATTTCCGTTGAAATAATCTCAACAAATTAATCTCCGCGTTTATACCTATGTTAACACATAACTTTGGTTAGTTTGTGCATGAGACAGATTTATGTTGCTTGAAATTGCCTGTCGTTAATAGGCAGAGGAGTAAGGGTAGAAATAAGCACTCGTGGTTCTTCTCTTTAAAAATATGCCTTAGATATTTTTTTATTATAATTTTTACTTTTCACTTGAGAGTATCAATACAGTAATATACTTTATATAAAATTTCTACTCGGGGTTGGAATCCTGTCTCAGATTGGACGGGACCGGTTGACTGGTAGACAATGCTTCAAGTATTAAGTTCCGCCGGCTATACTGACACCTATGTATAGAAGAGTGTTATTTATTTATTTATTTATTTAATATAAGATGACAAGAATGTACAAAATCCACAGTGATATTGACAAAAACAAATAAGAAGAAAGAAAACAAAAAAATATACACCTAGTAACGGAGTGTGATAAAAATTTGTTCAAAAACATTTTATATTATTATTGCTCGTGTGTGGTGTAAAAGGCTAATTTTGCAGTCATCAGAAATTATAGATTAAAATCAACTTGCATTAATCATCTTACACGTGCATTTTCTCCCTAGTTCTTAGATGTAGGTATTTTTTGTTTGTTTGTGATTCATAATAATAAAATACCATTAGACTTTTTGAGAGACCTAATGCCAGTGTGCTAATATTTGGAAGACATTATCGTGGAAGTTCTATGTTCGCGAAGATCAGGGAAGTTCCTTTACCGCACCGGGGGCACTCACGAGCTGGACTTTGCTGCTCAGTGCACGATCGGCCTTTTAATTGTGGGGCCGAAACACCCCCGGGGCTGGGGCTCCACTCCGCAGTCCCCATGAGAGGCGCGGGAATCCGCAACCATGTATAATTTTCTCTACGTATTTATCACATAAATATTAAAATAATACCCACATTTATGCCCATGTACGATTAAAAAAAAGATCGATTTTACATTAATTTTGTGTTTTTTTTTTTACAAAAATTACTTAGAGTAAAAAAAACTTGTTTATTTTTCTTGCTTTTCATTTAAATTGTGCAGTCGTGATATAAAGAGATTTTTAACCATGTGAAATCTTTTGTAAGATTGAAAAAAAACACAGGTTCCAGGTCCTACCCAAATTCATTTGCCGATATAATTACATATGTTCTGTATGGGTCTTTACTATTAAAATAATTAATTTGCGTTAAACGTAGGTATACCTATTCATTTTCTTATTCAATAGTACCTACCTATGGAAAATGTCTGCTGTGAAAGTTGAGGAGTTGAATCTTCTTCTGTTTACCTGACCTGTGAATTGAAAAGGTTCTTATCAATTGAAATTAAGGAGATATAAATATTTGAATGGAGGTAATCGCTTTTTCTGAAGTTCTCAAACTTGACCGTTATATTGACGTTTAAACTTCGAGTATTGGGTAGGTTGCTCTTATTCCTTCCAGTAGTATTGAATTTTATTCAAACATCACGATAGAACTAACGTACTGAACACGATTCAATTGCTTTTTCTCAAAACTGTTCCATCTCAACATAATATTTATTGATATTCCTATGAAGTTATATGGAGCCGATTTAATTAATACATACAACTATAATTAAAATTATTTCTTTGGAATACTTGTCTATATACTGGACAATAAAGAAGTAGCTTAGTTTCTTAATGTTTGACATTCGTATTGGAGGTCGTGGTTTGAGTATATTGGGTATATTACATAAAATATGACCCATTGTCTCAGTTTCTCAAACACTAAGCTTGATAATTCCGAAAGCTCAAGGGACTCGCTTTTATAATATCCGAGTGTGTCCAATCAGATACATGAACACAATAAGAATTATATGAATATTCCTCAAGCATAACAAATTACAATTTGGATACAAAAATTATTCAATAAGGATCTGGTACAAAGAAACATCGAACTATGTATGTATACTTGCATTTTGTTTGATGTGTGAGAACGATTTCTTACAAAAGACGCAATCAATCAGTTGCGACAAGAAGAAAAATCAAAAGGGATCCTTGAAATAACGTTTTGTGTAATGAAATTGTGTACCTTTATAAGGTTCCTCAAGAACCCATATCTATCTACATGTGGGTTTTTGGGGGACCAACAAGTTTTCATGTTATTTTGATTTATTCTAGCTCGCTTATACGCATACTTTTAAAAAACTGTATTAGAATAGGCCAGAAATCTGAGTGATCGACTATCGCCGCCTTCCAGAAGCGATACCAGCGGGTTACATATACCTCTACGTGGTCGGGAACTTGTGAAAGTTTGATATCAACACGTCTATATTATTGTGCAACCGTAAATACGAGCAACGACGTCTGTCACATAGTGATGGGTAATCCCCAGATGAATGTATAGTTTTTTTTTTTTTTTTTTTTTTATTAATTAAAAAATATATACAAGTACAAAACATATAGGTACATTAACAAATATATCAAATGAAAAAGTCAATTTTATATGCCCCATTTGAAGTTAGAAACTTGTGTATGGGGCAATTAAAAAATAAACTTAAATGGTTAGAGCAATTATTTACAAACAAATCTACAGCAAATTAGAATAAAATAGGTAAAATCAAACATATGCAATTTACAATTATTCCTTACACACATACCGATAATAAGTAAAAGTTTTTTTTTTTTTTTATTTATTTTTTTTTTTTTTATTTTTTATTTTTTTTTTTTTCTCAATATTTTAAATTTTTATATTTTCTTTTACCACTCGGAAAACAATTTTGATAGGTATATCATGTTTGTCTTGCATAAAATATTCAAAACAGTTTAAAAACTCTTTTGAACAAGGTTCATGTGCACTAAGGTAGATTTAGAGTCTTCTTTTCTTTCAATTTGTTTTTAAATTTCTTGAAACATTTTTCCTTCTTTATATCCCTCGATAGACTATTAAAATACTTGGTACCAAGATAAACATAATGGTGTTGTGCAATTGTTTTTTTGCACAGTGGTACCATCAAGTTCCCACTCATGCAGGATCGTTGGCTCCGTACCACTTCACCAGTCTGATATTTGAAGGTCTCCTTATGTACCTGTAGCGTAGCAATATTTTTGTATATTTCATCTATACTAGGTACCCTAAAAATATCAAACAGTTCATCAGTAGGGAATGATCTTTTTTTCTTAAGTATGATTTTAATCAGTAGTTTCTGTACCACATGGAGAGGCCGCACATTGGTTGGGTATGTTCCCCCCCATGCTACAATGCCATAAGCTAATATTGCATGCACAAATGCATAGTAAACCACTCTCAATGACTGTTTAGACATGATATTTCTGAGTCTTAGAAAAATGTAAATCATTTTGCGCAATCTATTTACGGTTGACTCTATATGGTTTTTCCATTTCATGTCTTGATCTATTGTGATGCCCAGATATCTGACTGACTTCTTACATAAGAGGGTTGTGCATCCCCGCATGTTGCACGATGAACCACAACATGCCCCATCGTGAACCCTCACCGACAGATCCTGAGGTATCTGAGATGGCATCAAAGAGAACGGTATCACCACTGTCTTATCCGCATTCATTGAGAGTATGTTATCGTCAAACCATTTCTTAATTATATTAATATGACGATTTGCTTTCTCAACTGTCTCGGTCCAACTATCGCCAGTCGTCAACATTACGGTATCATCAGCATAAGGCAATTAACTTACTACCAATGTTCAGTTTGAAGATGGTATTAATATAAAGTATAAACAACAGAGGTCCCAGTACTGTCCCCTGGGGAACTCCGTAGGTTGGGGTTCCAGGGTCACTCAGAACATTAGATAGTCTTACTATTTGTGTCCTATTCAAAATATACGATTTGAACCATAAAAATGCTTTATTTTGTATACCGATGTTTTTCAATTTATTTATTAGTTTTGAGTGTGATACACTTATATAATATAGGATAGTTGGCACGATATGATACCACCACCGTGTAAGCACGTTTGGGAAGCCTTTTCAGAATCTTAGTCCACAGGTCAACGTTATCCAATTTCCACTCAATATTTAACTTATTGCACGGTTTCGATGTCGAAAAAGTCAAGTAGGGTAAATATCTACAAATCAGAGTAGTATCGTTATCCTATAATTCTTCTTCTTTGCTTTGCTTTCCTTCCCTGGGCACCTTTTAACAATTTTAGAAACAACTCTACAGAGTGTGTATGTCTATCAAATAAAAAATAGGATCTTATTGTCTCGGGCTCATTTTGTGGTACCTAGTACCTACATTACCCTATGCACTATAAAACTTTTTGAGTTGAAGATCGTACATGTCGTGTATTGGATTGCTACTGGACTCATATCGCAACAGTTCGAAACGTGTTTTATTTTATTAGTTACGTAGGTAGGTGCTCCATCCGCATCGTTTTATGGGCGACAGCATATTTTTATCAGGTGCCGATACAGAAGGAGAAGCTTTGTCCGTCTTTGAGAGACGAAGGTGTGAATTGGTGAAGAAAAAATAAGCGATGTCATGTGATGATGAATGAGTTGTGATTAGTTTCGGTAGCCCCGAGTCTCGGGAGTCATTAACCCAATGCCAGGCGCGTCGGATATAGCGCCCACGGACACTAGAATCTCTAGCAGTGACACTTATCACGCTCCCCAATAATACCAATCTCCACTTGTTTATTTTGTTCAATAATGGAATGTGTGAATATATTTTAGTAAAGCTTAGTACAAAACTATACCTAAATTTAATATTTTTTTCATTTTCAAAATAATGATAGAACAATATCTCCAAAATAAATAAATATTATTTTATGTGACTTATTTTGTACCATACCGCCATCTATTATTTTTTTATGTAACTAAGTAACTAACCCGTTGAACTACCTCTCGCCACAGAATGAAAAATATTAGCTTAGTAATGAAATTTCCTATTTTATTATCGTCTACCGGGATCAGATAAGTAGTTTATCATTACCTAATAGTATCGTATAGAAATTAGGGATAGGTACATCATTTTAATAATTTCCTTACATTGGATGTCGGAAATCAAAACGGAATTATTTTTAGTCTGGGTTGGGTCGAAGTTCGATGGGTCAGCTAATACTTATTTCAATGCTTTATATTGGTTCCACTAAAAATTACGCGGTATGTTAGAGATCTACTAGCGTATGCAACAGGTTCAAGTGATAAGGGAAGTCCGCTTGTTAAACATGACCTTTTATTTGTAACTATTCCTTCAATATCTATGTTATGATTCAACAAAGCGCTGTTCTTCCTTCCATCAGGGTCCCAAAGACGAGGAATATCCTCTGTTATCGTGTTCCATACCTCGAGGTAGAGGTGAGGCGTTTAACATAGTTTGGGAGGAGGTCATCGCTACTGCGCAGGATCGAGCGCACTGGAGGGCTCTTGTTGCCTCCCTATGACCCCACGTGGGGTCTTTATAAGAGTATTGTATTGAAGTATTGTAAAGCAGTACTCCTAACACTTGCCTTATTATTTATTTGATTTGAATTGAGAATATTGAATCTATTGGGTTAAGATCGAGTAGAAACTGACAGATTTGTCCCAAACGTTAATTATTTGAAGATTTTTATAATTTTGTTGTTTGTTGTCTGCCATGGCTGTTGTTGTTCTATTTATTTATGTCTTAATAATTTGTATTAGTATGAATTGTTCTTTTTCTGTAGTTTGATTTTCTTATTATGTAGACATTTATTTTAAGCGCTATATTTTGTTATGAATTATAATTGGTAAAGGCAATATGCCGTATATAATAAATAAATAAATAAATAAATAGATTGTTGTTAAATTCCAAAATTCTCCAATGATCACGCAGTTCTTGCAGTCATTGATGATGTAAAGTCGGAAATTTCTTACAGTTTTCGTTTATTTTGTCTATGATTGAGTTAACCAATGTTGACAGGGACCTCAAATTTTGTTTGTAACTGATATTTATCAAAAAAGTGTTTTTGTTTTCGATAGTAAGAATAGAGGTTGATGACTAGCCTAGGTATTATTGGGATATGGGCGTATCTACCACCCATCTAATATTGGTTTCATAATAAATTAATTTGTGAACCAAAAAATGTGAAGTCAAACCACTTGAAACACGACTTGTCAACGGTCATAAATTATATTTAAAATAAAACAACATTTCAAATAATATTATTTTAAGTTATACTAACTCCATGCATTATATTATATCTATATAATTATTCTTTACTACCTACATTTATACTATCGAGTATGAAAACACATATAATTTACAACTTTACCATTTAATTTAAACTGTGGTTTAGCTATAAAAAACTGTGAGTTATTATACTCAACCTTTTGTGTGTTTTTTCCTCCACCAGGTCTAATGCCTGCCTTGTGTTGTATTTTATATGTAGATAGGTAGGTAGCTGTAAGAAGTGTTGGTGAGGCTGTATTGTTAGCAAGGGAGAGGTTTCCATTGTCACCATTCGTTGAAATATTTTAGTATAGAAACAGGTATAGCCTAAAGATTTTAAATAATAAACACCGTATCGACGATGATTCCGACACATTTTAACACGGATTTAAATAAAAAAGTACAAATCATTTTAGTATTTTGAAGGATACCAACATTCTAATCGTTATACCCTTTTCATATATTTTCATTGGAACTTTATAATATTGTATCTAATTAAATACAAACGAATTCTTTTCTAAATTTTTACGGTGTTTGGCAGGTATAAGTTCCAGGTAGATTTAATTTATCAAAAGATCACACACCGGGCAAGGGAAGGAAGGTTGCCGTAATGTGGGCCTGCCTGCTCTTTTGACACGTGAAGCCTGATGGGAACAACCAACTATACCTATAGGAAGTCAAATTAATCGAATAAAATGTCGATACCTAATGTACGGAAATGATATGTAATAAAGCTAGTTAATAATTGACGACTGATTTTGGTGAGAAATGGCTTCCGAAAACTGTCAACTTTGACTCCAATTCACTGGTTATATCTGCAATTTTGAAGAAATAAGCCTTCAATTGATTTTTTTTTTCACAATGCCATCTTCAACTAGGTAGATGAAGAAAACAGATAATAAGAAAGCAGCACTCCTAGCATCATGATAAAAAAACGGCTGAAAATTCATTCGCATTTCTTATTCCAATAAAAAACACGAGTATTTATTTATTTATTCATACGCAATATTACAGTGATAACAGATAACAAATGGAAATGCTGTACTAGGGCAAACATCTTAACAGTTCATAAAAAAAGAATATTCAAAGGAACATACAAACACGAACCACAGCACAACCAACCACCAACTCAACTACGTATATACCTACAGTCCACAAACAAAGCACCACAGTCACAACACCCTTCGTATAATTGAAGTGTTTGTGTATTCACGTAGTGAATGTTCATTTCAACAGAGTAAAACGACGTAGTTGCACTTTCACAAAAAATTATTGATATTTTTGTGAAAGTGCAACCAAGTCGTTTTAATTTGGTAAAAACATGAGTTTTGAATTAGTGGTGATGCGTACTTTTGAAAATGAGCAGTCGTGCATTTTGTATAGGCATCTACTTATCTCTTTTGAATTATTAGTAACCTACTTCTTGAAAAAGACCTACAACACTATTTTTGGCTGTATCTTGAGGCAAACTTTTCTTACCTAATTTATTTGTACCAATACATTTTTAAGTAATACTTGTGTTGTGAAAAATCGAAGATGGTCGGCACCAGATATCGAAAGAATGAGACGTATGTCACTAAGAACACACATAAGACGTTCATTGAAATCTTGATATAGCTGCGCAGGGTCAATAATTAAGATTATAAAAAAACTCATCAGCGTTAATTTTTATTAGCACGCCCAACAAACTTTCGTTTTGCACCGCGGAGAGACACCTCTGACATGTTACGTTTTCTAGGCCACAAGATTCTAATAGTGTTCATTTAGCTTAATTAATTTCTCTATCATTCACTATTATTAAGACAATAAGAAGATGTCGGTGTGTGAAACTCCACAACAAAACGCCCACGAATTCGTTTACTTTCATTTTTTAATGCGTTCTATCACTTTATGATCTCGTCTTTCTAACTAACACAACTCAACAAAACTTAATTCACTGTTCATTATTGTATCTAATGGATAAATCTTATTGATGGACCTATTTCTTATGTCTAAAGTTAAAAAATGTCAAAAGTATTAATTATATGTTATATTACCTACACATCATGCCTTTTCTCGCAGTGAAAGATAGGTAAAATTATTTCTTATCCAGACAAACCTCCTTCCTTTCATTCCACAACAGAATGTTCCGCATATATTTATTTTCTCGTGTTCCTTCCTCATAAGGACGTCACTAACATCATCGGTCAACGTCATTTTAGGTAGGCCATGTCCCCCTGCACCCATTCTTTCATATTTATGGTGCCTTTTTGTCTTAATAAATGTCCAAACTACTTCAATCTATTCACTTTCATTCCAGTGTCATTCCGCTACCATTCACTCCATATTCCTTTCTAATATTACCATTCCTCGCCTTATAATTAGTCTTTCTCCGCATATCCTGTTTAGCGATCTCATTTCAGCAATTTCATTTACAACTTCCAGATTTTCGTTACTTTATTTCCTCGATTATGTTATGAACATGTCAAAGTATATTATTACTAGACTAGATTATGTAGGTACGGGTAGCCTATGTAACTAAGACACACCTAATACATTTTGGAAACATTCTCATTAACAATCTTCGCGTAGTTTGTTGACCTGTCAATTTTACGATTTTGGATGTACATAGATACGAAATACACCTAGCATTAGGTATATAACAACATGTAAATAATCACACATAAATATTGACTCTGGTCTAAAAGCTCTTCACACTTCTTTGGTAATATTTAGTCATTTGAATTATATTTTAAAAACTAGATATCCTTACCCGGATTATATTATTTTAGAATTGATTTTATTGGATATCATTCTGCTATTCCATTTGACTATAACCTGGAACCTTAAAATCGAATGTATCATAATACAAAACATATACTTATATAATTTTTACACCCGTTCAAGAATTTTATATCCTTCTATAAGTCACAATTTTATAGATATGTCTTTACTTTTGTATCGATACACATTTTTTTTCTTTAAAAATGTTTTATTGTAAAACGTGATTTAAACTAATCGTACATTCATGAAAACATTAGTCTAACGAATCTTTGTCAAATTTCAATCTCATAAAAGTATTAATACCCCCCAAAATTTGAAGGAAATATAAGTCTTGTTATATGGACTGTGTGTGTGTAAGGCATGATAAAGAAAGAGATATGCGTTTGTAAATTGAAATTTATTACAGCTATAAAATGGTGAAGATGCTGTTAGACTAAAAATATTTCTACGGGAGAGATTGAATTTAATACCTTTTTGTGTAAATTCTGTAATAAAATTGTTTGTTGTGCTGATTTGGAAGAATACAAATTATAATCTACATAATTATAATTATATTTATTGCCAATTTATTTCCAATCAATATTAATTTTCAAATTGGACACGTACGTGTTGGTGTTGGTCATAAATTTCGAATTATTTTAGAGGAATCACGTCGCGTCGTCTAATATTAAAGTATAGGAAGGTACCTCATATCTACATACTTAAAAAATAGTTCTTCTTCGATTTTTTAAGGAGCGAATTTCAAGAAGATAATTTTTTGAGATTCAGTTTGTTTATTCTTCATGTTTCATTAAACAATTATTACTTAAGACTGGACAGCTCTAAAAAACTCTTCTGCAGTCCTCATTGCCATCAGCACTTCAATGTTTCCTCAACCATAAAACCTCGTCCTTCTCCAATTATTGTTTTTATAACCATGAGTATTAAGATGCAATAATTGTCTCCTTTCAATACACACTAAATCCACCTTCCGGACTTATGTGTTTAAATCGTGAATTGGGGAAGAGTTTATTGCTTTTATTCTGAAGTATTTTACAAACTTCTCCGTTATTTTTCTTAGTAAGGCTCTTGTTTCAAGACACTCATTATTATCACTTAACAAGATTTAAAAAAAAAAGTAATTTGTGAATATTGGCAATACACTTGGCAAGTGTTCAACAGATTGCACAAAGTACGTTCCGTAACTGTGTATAGATGTAATCCAGGGGAGAATTTATTTATTTGGTGCATCGCATCGGTCTGGTTTATTATTGAGTATTTCAACGAGGATTGGTTATCATCAAGTCGGTAGCTAATGTGAAAGGCATGTCGACCACGGATTAGCGGCAGTAATACGGTTCGAGGAATGCCGCCTTATCTTCATACAAAACCACACGTACCGAACCAAAGCTCACCGGCCAGCGAATTACATACACTTCAATTTCATATCCAAACCTTTTCACTTCTGAGAAATAACCTGTAGTGATCCCTATCGCCTATCGCTCCGTATTGTCCGCTCTTTATCCTTACCGAGATTCGTGTTTTTATTCATGTTTGGGACACTTTTTCTTCTTTTGTTATTCACACATATGGGCCACGGATAGGTTTGCCTGAATGGCTTAAATGTGCCTTTCGTTGCACTGATGTGATCTCACACTTAACTACTAGCCATTTTTTATTCGTATGTTTAGAAATGGTTTAGATTTTTTTTTTTAAATAAATCTGTGCTCACTCAAAGTGAACACTCTTTCACAGTAAGCTACTTAAAGCTTGTGTCGTGAAAGAGGAAGATGGTCGGCACCTGGGATCGAACCACGACGTCCGCACCAAAGAGTACGAAAGCCGGCGTTGTAACCGCCAGTCTACCAACCACTTCGTCTCAATATCTAAGGAACATCGAAAATGTGTTTTGTGAAACATTTAACCAATTGTGAATTTGTCATGAGAATATTTAAAATGAAATAAATTTATTCCAAAGAAATAATTTTACACTCATAATAATAATTAATAATCAATGCAAATCTAAAGATATAAAAGAAAGGCGGGTGAATTTGAATACTTATAACTCGAGATCGGCTGAATAGATTTTTATGACATTTGTTTTATTGGATTCTTCTCCGCTCCGGATGACAGAATAAGTAAAAAATCGAAAAATGGATTGAAAGTAATATAAAATATAATATTAAAGTTAGTATGTATGGAACGGACTTTCTAACAACTCTATAAGGGCCCCTGTGAAAATTCCTTTTAATTAAATTTTTATTTACCTGACTACCATTGAGTTTCAAAACACCGGTACGAAGATTATTGATAGAATTTCTTTCAAGCTTTCAGAAATAATTTTTTAACATTCAAACATATTTAAAAGTATTTTTGTATAAATCAAAACGCAGAAAGTGATTAAAAAGAGAGGATTTTAGTTTGATTATAATTGGAACGCGAAAAATGAATAAAAAGAGGTAAGTTAAGTTTGATTAATATGTTGCGAGGTCATGCCGTTTGTTAAATTTTATTTTTTTGTTTGTTTGTTTGATAAGCGAATTTTTATTTACCATGATATTTCAGAAAGTAAGCATATTTTGTAGAAAAAATTATTCGACAAAATGTTGAACGAAGTTTGACGCGTCAGCTGGTTGAATATAATTATTATTTAAACTATGTTGATGAAATTTACTAACCAGAATTGATATTTTTGATTTTCTCTGTGCATTAATTGTTATGAAAAATAATATCTTTTATATAAGTGCCTTCTACATAATTTATAAGTAGGTACATAATTACTAGTTTGTTACCTTAAAACGTTCACGAAGAAACTAGCAAGAATGACATTTCATATATACAAACATTTGAAAATAAATTTAATTTATAATCAATAATTACTGTTTGGTGGGCTTTCTTTTCTCCTGAAACTTATTTATTTAATGCAGATATTTATATGACAACTCTGTGATACTCGCACCTCAATAATAATTTATTACTTGAAATTAATAGACGATCATTGCGATGCATGAAGATTTATACTTACTACATATCATATCTCATCTTACTTATATCACATGTAGTATGATAACAAGGTAAGCTTGATTTAACCCGATATTATACTAACTTAGTTAGCTTAAACGGTACTTAGATTTATTAGTATAAACTACACAATGAATTTTTAAAGAGATATTTTACTTCACAGAAACATGAATTAGGAACGCAAAGCTATTGCTTAAAACTGTGAGAAATTCAGCAATGATAAAGATTAACATATAAATCTAAAGTGTTCAACCTGAACAAAATGCTGAGTGTAGCAAAAACCTGTGACCATTAGTTAGTTTCAAATAACCTGTGACCATGAAGGGCGTGCCCCTTCGAAACATGTCAGGTACAATAAATTTGTGGAATAGTTAAAAAGTTTTTTATTTAAATTTGATTATTTAAATTACTTCCACCAAGAAAAATGCATGTTCAACAACTTATAAATTTTAGAGTAATTTCTGTAATGCCATTGTTATTCAGTTCCAGACGAATTTTACATGAGCTCTTCATGGGTCTTAAGACTCTTAAGTCCCTTTTCAATGATAATAAATGATATTGTATAATTAATATACTTGATCATTTTTACTAAGGCATGTGTAGGTACTTAGATGCTTTGATTAAAAGAACGGCGGGTAAGTAGGATACGGATACTGGTTTTCCTGAACACGAAGAAAACTACTCGACGACTAACACATTTTTACATCTTGACATATTAACATCGTGTACCAATGTTTGTTCAGTCGGTCGGATGCAACTCGATGCGCGGAGACAAGTTCTTCTGGTAATAACACATCTAGGTCGCCTTAGAACTACTTGGGTGCATTGTATGCCTACTTATTCTTTGCTTATGTTTCAACATCTTCCATTTATTTATTAGCAAATATTATTACTTGTATTGGGAGAGATTAAGTCGCGTGGATGCTTTATATATGCAGGGTAACTAATTTTTTAAAAGAAAAGTATGTATCTAACTAATGGTCACAGGTTTCAAATAACCTGTGACCATGAAGGGCGTGCCCCTTCGAAACATGTCAGGTACAATAAATTTGTGGAATAGTTAAAAAGTTTTTTATTTAAAATTGATTATAGAAATTACTCTGTTTTACAATACTGACTAAACAAATGAAATCAAAACTCCCTCTGAATTCCACTCAGGAGGATAGGGAGGTAACAAGAGCTCTTCATTGCGCTCGATCTTGCGGAATGCTTATGACGTCCTACCACACCATGTCCAACTCCCTCAGCTCTGCCTCGAAGGAACGGAAGACGGTATGAGAGGGTTATCCACATCTTCGAGACCCTAATGGGAGGAAAAACAGCGCTCTTCTCGGCCAACTGTCATTCGGGATCCTCAACACATGTCCCAGCCATGCCCATCTCCTCTCTGTAATGGTGGAAGTGATGGGCTTGCGCTGGGTGCGCCTACGTAACCTTTGTCTTACGTAATGAAATAATTTTTGGACCATTTGCATCAGTGAAATATTGTTAGGTCTAGGTTGGAAAAGTATATAATCAAGACCTCACAAAAGGGTGGTCTATTTTTTTTATAATTATAGACGTCCACCCGAGCTTTAGTGTTTTTGGTTTTAATAAACTATTAAAAACAAAACAAAAAAGAAGAAATCTTCAGTTGATTAATCTTGACAAAGTGTGCTAGCTGTTTGTAAATTTTCTGTGATCCATTTCATAGGCATCTGTTCGTCTTCATATACATACATACATACATACTCCCGTTAAGGTCCCCCACTCTACGCAAGCCAGCCCGGAGGAGACCAATCCGCAGCAAACCCGACCCGCACGAAACCGACCCCCCAGGTCGATCAAAGCAATCAAACCGAAAAGCCGGTCCCACACAAATCAAGCCCGCCGCGGATCCCCCCCAAACCAACCCACAATGCGGGAGGCCTAAGACCCACTCAGGAGCATAGGGAGGCATCAAGAGCTCTCCATTGCGCTCGAAGGCGTCCGAGGCTCTTGTGCCTTTTCTGACCAGTTGAGGTTTAAGGACGTGAGGTGGTCAACCTCACGGTCCCGATCTGATTTTTCGATTTCCTGCCTCTTACAGGATGCTCGAAAAACCAGCAAAAAGAGCAGAGGTGCTATTCTTAGCCGGCGACCCCACGGCAAATATACCTAATTAAATATACCTAATTAAATTTTTATTTCCTCCATTCATAAGAGGGACTTAATATAGAACATATATCATTCATAAGATTTCTTTCCTAACCTTTCCTTAGTTTTCTTCTTATGCTATCATTTCAGAATGGTACTTATTACTTCTTAAACAATAAACCATTTGTGCTTTTATATACTCGTATTTTTACCGCTGACTCAGCCTTTCTTGGGGACTGAAAACATTTGTTTCATTAACACATTATTATTATTATAAGTTTTACTAAACACAACAAAACGATCTTGAATTCCTAGTGCTATTGATAAATTAAAATGAGACATGTTATATTTTGCTTTTCTACTAGTTTAAAGTCCTGATTAGTTTTATTCAAATAAATTATTCCAATATCATTACTTATTGCATTTTTAAATATTGATACGATATAGGTATAGGTACTATATCATAACAAGATCCATTGTACTGTTTTATCAATGAGAACAAGAGCAGGCAACCAAGTCATAGTTTATGTAATTCGTATTAGAAAATACCAAAGCACGTAATGAATGCAAAGACGTGGGCGTCGAGAGAATTAAAAACAAAAGTGATTGTGGCGCTACACACGACGGCGACGCCAGGCAGACAGGCTAGGTGGGTCCACCAGATAGCATTGACATAGCTACGTTACTTCAGGTTTATGCTAATACAACCTCCGGCTTTCAATATGATGCTTTGTTTATGGGAATTTTCATTTCAAACATATATCATCAAAGCTTTTAATTAATTTATTGACAGGGAAAACGTGAGTATAATGTAAGAGTATGAAGACAACGATGAAGGTTCTGGTATACATACCTTACATGCAACAAAACGTTCCAAATATTTATGAATTCGTGTGTCCTACTTCAGGACTAGATCTTAACATTTTGCAATCCATCAATCTATCATTAAAACTATTATTATTTTATTTATTAACTCTGATCACTGGAAAAATAACTCAGCGATAGAAAATTATACGATCAAGCCGTCGTCAAGGCTTAGATTAGATTAGCCCATATCGATTGATTGTGAGCTGATCTCTGTAGATTTTAACCCACCATGTTGGATTTTATGTCAACTGACAGTGGTTTCGAGTTTGCAACAACGCTTTATGTAATAAATACACTATTTTTTAGTTTTTTTCCCGTCCAATTATGTGCTCCCTTCATATTTTGGTTCGTTTTGTTTTGGTTTATCATTTTATTCATAGAAAAAATTTAAACAAATAAAGCAAATATTGCATTCCCGTAATCATTCGAGGTCATACAACCATGATGCACCAACTAAATTTATAAGAAAGATATAAGTAAGATAATTAAATATATAAGATATAAGACAAATATGAAATTCGGTAGATATTATAAACATTATGGAATTATATTTTGCGAAAAATAAAAATAACTATAACTCCATACTGCTTTGTTCTTACGCAAAAGGTAAATAATTAAAATTGAAGTGACCAAACACGATTTAGATCATTTTGACTGAAACATAAAGGTTTCGTATTATTTAATGCAACTTTTTATTTTCTGAAATAAAAATCAGGACTTAACTACATTTTGATAGAAATAAATCATTAAAAAATAAGGTACCTATTCTGCATCAATAACTCGAAATAATTCAAATCTGACATAGCATATTTTGGTTGTAAACTCTCGGGTTTCCCGGCTACTATTTTGTTTGTTTACAAAATTTTGTGCGAAATGTCATCTTCATACATAAGGGACGCGGATCAATTTTTTTTTATAAATAAAGTAAAAGCTTATCAGTGAATCATACGCAATCGTGCGATTAACGTTTTTTTTATAAATAAGACTGCTAGTGTTCAATTTTCAGAGTTTTTTTTACATGGCATTGCACGTCAAACCCCATGTAATGCGGTACCCAGACAACCGAAGAGATGGAGCCACAGCTGGTAGCAGTCGACTTCGATAAAAGCTTAATCCTCCTCTTGAAATATGTGGTTAGGTGTACTACAACATGTTTGATCGAAAGTGATTATTATTTTCTTAAAAGCATTTGAAAACATGCGTTAGTTTCAATATCAATTTTTATGAAGAGAGCAAAGAAACATTGGTACGTATATATTCTGGCTCAGTGTCGGGCAGGTACTGTCTCTCTTTTGTTTAAGCGCAGACCCAATGATTCTTTCTATTATCGCAAATACGAGATTAGTATCATAATATTATAATATCATTATTGTTCGCATGATGAATACTGAGAAACAAGGTCACCGAGATCATAATTATACAATGGCAGTGTTGCTAGCATGTGGGGAGATAGCGTTTAGCATCTCGCTCGCATACGACTAGAGGGGACTTGCAGTGCTTCTCTGTCTGGCTGCCACTTACATATCGCCGCAATATTCCATACAAGTGTACCTAAGTGAGTATATTGTGCTTTCTCGTACAAGTCAATTGTTGAACATTTCTATAATTTTCTAATCTTGGAACTGTAGGTTTCCCTAGTATACGAGTAAGTATGTAATACGGTTCCTTATGAAACTTAGTCAAATTTTATGCCAGATTTTCTTTTTTTAATCTTCATCCATCTCCACTGCCTAGTTGGAACATTTGGACTCCATTAGTATTCACTCCAAAAGCCGCTCTCCATTGTCTGAAGGTTAGCTTCTTACACTGTTCTGTTTGAAGAGGTTTTCCGCTCCCCCTACTCTCTCCTTTAAATACTTAAAATAAATCATGTATTAAAATTTTGAAAGACTAAAAAAAAATATTTGAAGCCGACATGATTCAAATTTTTTTTATATAAATAAATGACCGCCTGTATCAATTTAGTAAACTCACTGATACATCTTTTGAATGTTGATAATTTTAAACAATCTACATCTTCCAAGATGAACAGTTAAAAAAACTAAACACTCAAAACGATACCTCAATAACCAACAATGTTTGCTTTCCCTTTTTTGTTTTAATTGAATTGGATCTGAAATATCTTGATGAGCCAGATATATAAATGCCAAATCATTCAACTTATCAAATTAAACAGAATATTTCCATTAACAATTTTTCTTTTTATATTCATATGATTTGCTCGGAAACCGCACCACATTTGTATAAAAACACATGTTTGTAATGTTCAATTAACATTAGAAGGCGCATATACTAGGAAAACGCCACCCTTCATCGGTCAATGTCGACTGTAACAGTATAAAAATAATAGTATCAAAAAAAGAAAACAACAGAATGGCAGATAAATAAAAGACAACAACGAGATGTGTTTATTAAATTTGAAATTGTGTGTAATCAAAGCAATTATTATTTTTATGAGGGTAACACTTTTATGGAAGAAAGTAAGTTGTTATTTATAAGAAGCAATAACGACGACATACGGTCACTATTGAGTACAGACAAGGCCTAACAAACGATACTAAACTGTTGGCTTTAATTGGATCTCACTGAAACACGTTCTTATGTTGTTCCAATTACTTATCATTGTGGAAACTCAACCGGCGTACATGCTTTGCTAATAATTATGTACAAGTCGTATTGAATTGCAAAGAAAGATATCAAATGGTAATTATTAATATTGCTTTACTAAACGGTGCGAGAGTTTTGATTAGTCATTGATTTCTGAATCGACATAACATCATTTCCAATTATTGGATGTCTATTCTCCACGATTATCATTTATTACTTTCATTTAAACTCAAATATTAAACAGTGTTATAACTTTAAAATAACAGTGTAAAAAAGTTTCAGGAAAGATGTAAACCGACTTAGAAGGTTCAGTTTCAGCTTTTGGTCTTCATAATCTGATTTTTAAACTGTTTTTTCTAATTTCTTATTGTCACGATTTGAAAATTTTATCATTGTTCTTTCTTTGTAGAATGCCTTAGAACGTACAATAAAAAATTAAAATGTTGCCCTTTTTGGAAATTATTATAAGTAGGTACCTTTACATGTTATTACTTTGGTGGTATGTGAAGCTAATACCGACTGCTTAGATTTTCCAAATCCGTACATCTAAGTAAACTCACTCAACTCTAAATGTTAACAAATTAGAAAAAAGCTTGAAAAAAAAATTATTAAAAATGGGCGTGCCAATATTTTTAATGTTAATGGTAGGTAAATAAAAATTGTGTTTCTATAGATTTTTTTTACAGATGGCGTTGTCGTAAGGAAATTCGTTCCATACTAACTTTAATATTATATTTTATATTATTTGGTATCCATTTTTCGATTTTTTTATTAGTTATTCTGTTATCCGGATTGAAGAAGAATCCAGTAAACCAAAAATGATAAAAATCTGTTAAGCTTATCTCGAATTATAAGTGTTCGCACTAACCCGACTTTCTTTTATATTATAGATAAGCTTGTAGTTAAAACGTTGTTTTATTATAAGGTTTATGCATAAAATGATGGTTTTAATAGTAATATCATTAGAGGATCAATATGTCAAAATAAATCTCTATGATTAGGTAAACTTTTTTTTTATTAAAGACCTTTATAATACTTGCCTTTCATATAAGGTTTGTTAAGATTCCCTGAGTAGGTACAATCTACTCTAAATATTTATCAAATAGATACCCAAAAAGAGCAATATTTTTTTTATTGAAGAGATTGATAGTTATTATTTATTATACTAATGATTTTGATATTAATTTCTCACATTCACGAATAGAACATTCAAACAGCGGTAACATTACAAGCGTAATATTGAAGTCTTCAAAGTGGTTGGTGACCCAGCGGTTACAACGCCGGCTTTCGTACTGCGGACGTCGTGGTTCGATCCCAGGTGCCGACCATCTTCCTCTTTCACGACACAAGCTTTAAGTAGCTTACTGTGAAAGAGTCAAGGAGTGTATTTGTGTTCACTTTGAGTGAGCACAGATTCATTTTTAAAAAAAAAAATTGCAGCTGTCATTGCAATTTATTGTATAGAGTGGCGCGAGTATTTATTAAATGAAATTATTTAATTGTTTCACCGCTGTGTAGTGCTTCTAAATGAAGGGTTCCTTTTGTCTCCAACTGAGGTAATACGAATATTTGCCATTTATAACTCTGCAAACTTATATTTATCAGAATAGGGCTCTCTAGGAACGAAGAAGTTTATGAATGTACCTAGCTACTAAATGAAATTTCAGATTTTTGTATAGGTACGGCACGTCTTTTTCGTCACATGTATCGCGAGCAGATCAACACTCAGTGCTAAAAAGGGTCTTCAAACTGTTCAAAGCTACGATGGCTGGATGGCGCTGAGAGGGATCCGGGGCTTTTGGGGGTTGGTGACTGACGCACGATGGCAGGTGGCGTGGAAAAGTTTGCTGATGGAGGGCGAGACCCACTCAGGGTCGTATCGCCGCAGATGTATATTGTAGGTACGTCTTTTTCGTCAGTAATTCCGTCAGCTCTAAGACCACCATTGCATCTTTTAACTGAACTTTACATATAAGGAGGGCTGGTGGAAACGTTTTTTTCGCACTATTTCAACATTATCTATCGTTTTTTATCTACCTACAGAAAAAAAAAACAATTTTATTACTTGAGTCAAGAAAATAAAGATAGAGCAAAGTCATGTGTATTATTACAGTTAGAACACCTCGCTTCACATAAACCTATTCTAGCCATTTTCTAATGAGGTGTTGTGGTAAATCAAACCGAACAATTATCAGAAGGTATTGACCGCGGAGAATAACTCAAGCTGGCGAATAGCTTCTTATCAATAAGGTAACTGGATAATCATACACCACGCTAAAGATTATTACTAAATTGTTTAAATTTCGGAAGCGGGAAATTAAAGTAATTTCTATTTTAAACTATGAGAGCGCATTATTTGTATGTTATTTTACAGGTAAATCAAAGTAATTGGTAGTTTAAGTCGAGTGGAATGATTCTCTGTGTAGGCAATACTGTAATTAACCGTAGATATGAAGCTAAGCACCACAAATAAAATACCCACACCACATATTGATTCACCTACTGTACTATACGGGTCATCATATTATGGAATATTGTGCTTCTTCGTCGTAATTTATTTTTATGTATTCACCATTTTGAATATTTGGAATGGGAACATTAGTTTGTAACAATAATTGACCCAACACGTTAGTTAAAGAGTTGATACTAATTAATAAATTTGTATGCAGGCGTATGACTTTAGTTGTTTTTTATGTCTCAATATTATAATGTATCTTCGTAGAATATATGGTAATTTGAAAAAAGTCTTTATTGTAGAATGTCTTCATTAATATTGTATCTAATAATTGAGTGTTACAACAACAATCGTTGATGTGAAATCAGAGACATAAAAAAGTAAATGAGCGCCCGAACGATCTGCGTATCGATTAGGGCCACTTCAGTTTACTTTGTTCAATTATACACACACGAACCACTTCCTCTTTGTCTCACTACAAGATGTTGGAATAATAAAAATTAAGACATAAATCGTTATCAGTAGTACAATAAAAATATCATCTCTGTTCCGATAACTGGTTGATACGTCGTCTGCATATTGAGAGATATGCTGTTAGGTGTCGAACCTGTTGTTCATGTAGCAGGTGAAATGTTACTAAAAAAAGAGAAATTTAGATTCTACAACTTGATAACAATATCGTAATTCTAATGTATCATTTATCTCCTATTCAGTTTTGAATATATGAACATTGGCTGATAAAAAAAATCATTAGTAACCTTGTGACTAGTCAAGTGCTTCGTATTTTCGTCTCAAAAGAGTGATAATTTTTAAATTATACAAATAGACCGTCGTATCAAATTAAAAGAACTATGTCAGTCAATAAGTAAATAATTATATGAAATTATTACTGTCAATTATAGTTATTCATCTCAGTGTTGATATAACGCGTGTGGCAACTGCCTACCGCTGTGAATCTGCACTAAATTAGTGGGCTTAAATTTTGTTTTCACTTTGATTATTGTGGTTATAATATTGTTATGTAGATCAAACCGTAGTTGTAAATCAATAATCATCAATGAAAAAACGTTCTATCTAACTACCTGCATGCTTACTATTCAATACAAAACATGCAGGTATATTTTTTCACCACTCAATTACACATGATTCTGTTTATTCATTGAGAATGCTAATCACTACAATTTTGAAATGGACACATCATTTTACCGTGTGTATTCATTACAACCTGCAACGTGACATTTTTAGTACCTTCCTAGGTATGTAGAATAAGTAATACAATATTTTGCCTAGAGTAATATTTTTTTATGCGCTATTCATCTCATTTTCAATCACATTCCATTCAAGTTCTTTGTTATACAAAAAAAAAATATTTATACTTACTCGTAATTTTAAAGATTGCGGGGCTGAACTTGTCAAACAATACTTATATAAATATAACTTTGTAGAAAGTTAATATTTTTCATCGTTAAGCTTTTATTGATTATCAAAAAGCGTTTGACTCAGTGGAAAAATGGGCAATTATCGAGGCACTCCAAAACGCAAGAATAGACTCCAGATATATACAACTAATAAAAAAATTTATATATGATAATGCGACTATGACTGTTAAAATCGATGATGACACTCAAACCGAAATATAAAAATTCAAAAAGGTGTGCGGCAAGGGGACACAATTTCGCCAAAGCTATTCACGTTAGCCCTAGAAGATATATTCAAAACCCTCAATTGGGATAACAAAGGGGTGAAAATAGATGGTACATATTTGAGTCACCTTAGATTTGCTGACGACATAATTATAATAAGTGAAGACATCGATGAATTAAGTCAAATGATAAATGAATTGCATGAGGCTTCTCGTAAAATTGGTCTGTATATGAATATATCAAAAACAAAAATCATAAGTCCAGAAAACAAGATCATCACTGTCAATAATAAAAATCTCGAAACAGTAGATGAATATATATATATCTTGGGCATAAGATAAAACTGGGTAAAGAAAACCAAACTGCGGAACTAGCAAGAAGAATAGGAATGAGTTGGGCAGCTTTTGGCAGACTTAAACATATTATAGAAAATAAGGACATCCCAATCTGTCTGAAGAGAAAAACGTATGAAGCATGCATACTGCCAGTGACTACATATGCACTGGAGACCATGTCCCTCACAAAAAGAAATGCCGAAAAACTAAAATGTATGCAGCGATCCATGGAAAGATCCATGCTTGGTATAACCCTAAGAGATAAAATAAGAAATGAAGAAATTAGGAATAGAACCAGAGTGGTAGACATCATGAATCGCATAGCAAGACTTAAGTGGCAATGGGCAGGACATGTTACAAGACAGGATCCCACAAGATGGACTCCAAAGATTTTGAGATGGAGACCCTGGGAGAATAAGAGAGGCGTCGGAAGACCTCAAAAAAGATGGTCCGATGATATAGCCGCTGTGGGGGGGGAAAAACTGGCTGCAAATGGCAGCAAATAGGAAGAGATGGAAGAGTATGGAAGAGGCCTACGTCCAGCAGTGGATAAATAGAGGCTGAAAAGAAGAAGAAGAAGAAAATGTTTTGTTGAGTTACATATAAAAAAAAATATTGCTACCACAGATTTACTCGATAAGAAGCAATAAAGTGCAATAAAAACCGAAATTATTTAGAACCATAAAATCTCAATGAAGTGACCAAAAATTGTACCAGATTTTATTTTGGAATTAAGGTATGTTGGTAGTCAGATTCAACATGACATTGTAACTCTTGCGACTAGAAAGTGGCGTTTAAAAAATAAATACCAAAACTATTTTACATCGACCTCCAAATAACACATCTATCTCTGACACCTAAATTAATTACATCTTCTAACTTTTAATTATTAATAACGCTAACTCATATTTATGTTACACTCGACTCAATTAACCACGCAGCTATCTATTAAAACAAACGCCATACAAATCCGATACAAAATAAAGCTCGTGGCTAAAAAAATATCACAATATTGCCAGAGAGACAATAAATGAAAGTGAAATAATGAGTGTTCCAATTTTCGTTATATACCGGTTGGTATTAGATTATTTATTTTATGACCAGATTCAATTCTTGTGGTTGATGTCTTTTACTTTTAGTCGATGTTCAAGCTTGTTTCTATAATTGAATAACCGCGTACAACTTGTCAAATACTTACGGTGTGAAATATTATAATAAAAGCTGTGTTCAAAGCATTTTATGACATTAGATGAAACACATTGAAGGTTCCAACCTTTAATGACGTGATCCGAGAATTACCGACGCACAGAATCTGCGAGTGACCATTTCTTGTGATTCATTCTGGATTAAATTTAAATAATCACGTCTCTATGTCAACTCACACCTTTCGTATTTTTTTATTTGTGTTTTAAAATTAACTTTTACAACTCCACTGAATCTAAAAAATGTATCTATACTTACTAATTTAAAAATTTAACTTTTATAAGGTGCCGCGTATACCTATGCCATTATTTTTTATTAATCCAAAGATATTTTTTCCTTAGGTCCTGTAATCCAAGTAGATATCTGCCTAAATTATTTTATTCCTTATTACAACCCCGTTGAACTTTCAAATAGCTATTCATTGCACTGATATGAGTTAATTGAAACCTAGATGTGATTAAACCGTTTTTTATTTTTACTACCTATTTGTCTTAAAATAGGGGTGGAATTCCCTGTTGTCTCTATAAAATAAAATAGGATAAGTTTAATTTAACTATCTGATATTATGAAAAATATCCAAGTGAGTAGGTGTCTCTTATTGAAATGCCTTCTATACCGATTGTTAATTAAACTGCTCACTATGATTTAGTTAAAGAGCTTGTGTCTTATCTGTCTTACTTCCACTTTTATATATCAGCGATGTCTCACTGACCTGATTTTTAGATACAGCATCAAGAAACAACATTACTTCCTGTAGAAGCTTTATTACTATCGATGCTGTTTTCTTCCTACCGTCAAGTGCCCCTACCTACCTATACATAATACTTTTCTAGTTAGTAGATTTATAAGAACCGGCTGTACCTTTTAAGGTGAATAAAAATATACAAGGCTGTTGTGGGTTAATGAATTTAATTTTCTAAATTTATTTAGGTATAGAATTTATTAGATTTTTTCAGTTAAATTGAAAATATTTGACTTTTTTTTTTAAATTTTAAGTTTTAATTTCTTGTTTCTTCTGAAACATACAGAATATTTTTCATAATTAGAACACAAAGATTTTGTGAACCATTAATTATTTTAGTTTCATATCAGTAAACAGCATAAACCTAAGAGGCCAAAATAAAGGGACGTGTTGCCTTATTACCTAATATAAACCATAAAGATTCATCAGATATTGTATAGTTATGTGATCTCTACGTTCACCAGGGACTTGAAGACGAGGAAGGTCCTATCATAATGTGCTCCGTTTCATACAAGATACTGGCAGTGGGGAGCTCTCAATTCCTCATGTGCCCCTAAGCGGAAATCACATGAAGAGAAAAGATATGTAGATTGAAATGTAAGTTTTGAAAACGTGAGGGTCTATACTGGACCTGTTGTTAAAACGAACGTGTGATATACCTATACACGTGATTAGCTTCGATTAAGCAGTACATGAGGGATGGCGGTGGAGAGCCATACAGTCGTTTAATAAGAATAAAAGCATTGACTGCTGCACTCGACAGATGATAAAACAATATGCGGTTTACCGCATTACAGCTTCATATGCGAATTGTGGTTGAGTTACACTTATTGCATAACCATACTTCCATACCTACTTATTGTATTGTAGGTATTATTATTTCTCTCCGAACTTTTTGTTTTTATCCGAATCCAGTTAGTATGCCCCCATAATAAATCATTTTTTATAGTCGAAATGCCTTTTATTATTAATGAAACTGGGTGAATTTTTATTCTATTTGATGGGCCGTTTCCACTTTGTTAAGTAACAAGTGTATGTGTGAGTGCGGGTGCGAAGTATCGAGTAGTAACACATGTGGGCAGAACTTCGAGTTGCGAGTTAATTTTACAATATCAACTTAACGGTGATAAGAGCGGTTTCTATTTTTTGCGAGTAGACTCACCACGCCCTCCTCTCCTACATGCGAAGCTGCATACCACAAATGAAGGTACGCGCACCCTGTTTGTCAGTGGACATTGAAATGGACGGAGCAACTTCGGACTCGCCCCAGCTCACTTTTGATCTGCAATTTTAAACCGCAACTCGCACCTACAATTTTGATTAGCTATACTTAACTGATGCCGTGGGGTTGCCGGCTAAGAATAGCACCTCTGCTCTTTTTGCTGGTTTTTCGATCATCCTGTAAGAGCCAGGAAATCGAAAAATCAGATCGGGACCGTGAGATTGACCACCTCACGTCCTTAAACCTCAACTAGTCAGAAAAGGCACAATGAGCCTTGGACGCCTTTGAGCGCAATGGAGAGTTCTTGTTGCCTCCCTATGCTCCTAAGTGGGGTTTAGGCCTCCCGCATTGTGGGTTGGTCTGGGGGGGGGTCCACGGCGGACATGGTTTGTGTGGGGCCGGCTTTTCGGTTTGATTACTTCGATCGAGCTGGAGGGTCGGTTTCGTGTGGATCGGGTTTGCTACGGATTGGTCTCCTCCGGGCTGGTTTTCGTTGTGCGAGGGGCCTTAAAGGGAGTATGTATGTGTATGTATGTATACTTAACTGAGTGGAAACGGCCCATAGTAAATTAAAAATTCATTTTCTTAAGTGCGTGTTAAATTATCTGCAAATGAATAAGAAAACAATCACTGGGTATGTTAGGGCCGCCTAGTTGAGAAGGTACCTGCCCACTAGAATGCACGCATCGCTCAAGTCCTACATTATTCTTCGTCCATTCCATTGGATGTTGACAACTCTAATTACAAAACTGTTCATGACAACTTAACGGAACCTTCAATCTCTGCGAACAATTTCAACTCGTCCATAGTTAATGTTTTGTATTTGATGTAGCAAATTGTTAGCTCCGCGATGAAAAGCGCTTCAAAGCAAACAACAATGTGGGTTTCGTTCTATTCCTTGTAGTGCGTTGCATTCACCCAGAACTAGATATTAACCCGGTTAGTCTCTTAACCGTTCGTTAAACACTAAAATGTTTTATTTTTATTTTTCTAATGATAAGATTCACGATTTTTATTGGATTTATCGAATCAGTAATCCAACAATCTTAGGTCAGTCTATCGAACCATAAGTCTTAGATAAAATCACGAATATATGGATTTATCTAATTACAATGCCTCGGATACGGCTTTTTTATTCTAAAATTCGGTCGAAATTACTGCATGTCTTTCTGATTTTTGTAGAGCCAGGCAATTCATTCGTTGTGTAGCGTATTAGATTTTGGTTCAGAGGTTCCCAAACCTTTGTCTCCCGTGACCTCCTTATATTATTTTCGTTTTTGGGTAAACCCCATCCCATACCCACTTATTTTGAAAGATTTTCTTAAATTTCTAACTTTACAAAATTATATACCTATAGTTTATTTTTTAAGTACATGAAATGCTTAAAAAAGACATCGGTATGTTAAGTTTTATACCATTTTATTTTCACGGACCCTTAATTTTTTTCGTTGACTGAACCCTTACAGGTCCTCGTCAACTGGGGCCACTGGGGGTCGATATATACCACTTTGGGAACCACTGATGTGTGATGCATTTCAGACTATTTGATAGACAGCTATCTCCATTTTTCATAAATCGAGCAGTTTGCACTTGTAACAGTATAAAAAAAAAAAAATTTTGTTGCTGAAAGTTTCGAGATGTTGTTAGGTACAGATGAGTACCTACTTATCGCCAGTTAATAAAATAAATAAATTTGTATATTTTGGGTCTATATCTGGTTAGATCGACTCATTAATAGATACAATAAATTAATTATTACACCATATAAATTGTTTTTTTTACCTTCAAACTGACAATACTCCTATCGTTTAATATAAAGCGCGAGCGAGATGCAACATACGGCCAACGGTTTTGAATAAGAAAGAGATAAGTAAAACAATAATTGTTTAAAGCTTATTAGTGAGCCGTGCATGGATAGTAATAAGGGGCGTTCCATTCGGTAGCCGGTTAGAGGGAGATAACGAATTGAAAGCTCTGTTTGCATGAGAGAGATAGGCTTATGATGTTTGATTAAGCTCGATAATATGTTGGATGTTCGCGGCGAATACTCGGAATCTTCGTACTACAAATCATGAACGCATGCGTTTATTCGATGGAATTTCTTTCACAACAAACACCGGAAGCGTTACACTGTATATTATTAACAATTTTAATTTAAAGGATCACACTCACCTAGCAACCTTCCTGCCATATTATTTTATTTCAAGATGCAAATATTTATTCTTCACCTATTTGATCTTCACTTTTTGTCACACAGGTTAAGTTCGTAGACCATTATTATTTCAGGCTTGTCTGTCCGCTGCCAGTTGCACGGTGAGATGGAGCAATGTTCCGCATTATTTGGTCGGACATACGCATCGGTGATTTGTCTCTGGGGTGCGTTCAGGAAATCTTCTAGTGATGGAAACGCTCCGAAGCGTTCAGTGAGTCATCGAGCGATCGCTCTAAAGTCAACCAAACGCACCAAAGAAATCTCTGGTTAAAGTCGCACTGACGTTTCTTCTGTCAAAACCCATTCAAAGTTATTTTCGCGAGCCGCTGTCAGTTGTAGAGTTTAATTTTTTTTGCTGGTTTTCAGAGTGAATTATTAAAATTGAAAATTTTCTGGTTAGGGACGAAAACGGTATATATCTATCTACGTTTTGATATACTACTCTTCTCTTCTCTTCTTGACTTGAATCCGCATTGATTTAATCTACGGCAAATGCTCCTCAGTAGAGTGGTCCAACGGGATGATTTCTGTTTATGTATTCTCTCCTCTCTATTGTTTTGTCTTTTGCTCTCATCAGATGAACGCAATGTGGCAATTTACACCACGTAGGATCCCTTATAAAATCTTTACTTGACGAATGCTATATGGCCTTTTACACCATGCATGATCTGATCTCTCTCTTTTACACTTTTATTTAACTTCTATGGATTATGTTCTGAGACCCTATGTACATGCTTGTTTTGCTTTGTTACATATCATTATTGTTTGCATTTTACTAAATTTTTATGTTTTTGACTATTATTCCGAGTGCCCGTAAAGGCCTATGGAAATATTTTAAGAATAAAGAACTATCGAATTCATATAAACATAAAACATTTTTCATATTTTTAATGAAGCCGTATGGTACAATCTTTTTAAAATCACTCTAAACCGTTCACGGTGATCTAGTGCGATAATCGTCATTCACTGCAACTTCATGTTCGTTCATAAGTCGCTCGTCGTCGAGCGATATTTTGTTTCCTGAACGCGCCTCTGGGCCTTATTCCCGGTCCTCTCCCGACAAATATTAACTTTACTGTCCCCTACGAACTATGCGATCAAAGTATTTGAGTACCTATATGCTCAAGTCAGACAGTCTGACTGTGCTGCTTAATTCCTGCAGTATTGACACATTTGTTCTCCTTGCTCAAGCATTTTTAGCATTCGTCTCCAGCACCACATCTCGAAGGCATCTATCCTCGTCCAGGATTCAGTTTTGGGAATTTCGTCAATCATTCAAACATTCTTCATTTTTGGTGTGCGTTTACACCAAAGAGAGCACTTTATTTTATGGTTGATATTGTACACTATGGGAACAATGACCAGCAAGAATTAATAATTAATAGGCGATGACAGATTAGTGTCCATATCAAAGATCAAGGAAATATTATACTCTTCTTCCAGCTATGGATCTATATTCATTTAGTTTAAATGCACCCTTACATAACTAAAATGTTCAGATTAATTTTAGAAACCTTTCTTAAAATTTTCATTCTACTATTTTCTGGAAAATGGCGTAAGAATAATTGTATGTAGATGGTATAGGTATTGGTATTAAAGTTCGGCAGAGCTGGTTCCTCTTGTGATGTTAGATTGTCAGGCAGTGGTGGGTACTGGGCAGGTAGGTACCCGGCGTGCAGGTGTTGGCGGTACAAGGCAATTGACGGCTCGGTAATTGAGAGCGAAGAAAGTGATTTCAGTGTCACTAACAACTTCCATAACAATCATAATTTGCTACACGGATAATAAATTTACAACTCACCTATCTATTAAAAAAATCTCATCTGACAGGTTTCGTCTTTGATTAACAGCGGTGCATTGAAGTTATTTACCTATACTGACAATAGGTATTATCAATTACTCTTTTATTTTACATCCACCATATTGGGCAGACGCGTTTGTATTACCATCATTTCTATTATCTACCATTAGTAAGTTAGCATTATAATTGACTCGAGAAAAGCATTCCGTAAGTTAAGGAAAGGAAAATATGAATCATGGATGAAAATATAAATTTACCTATTTTGGGATGAGTGTCGCTGCCATTGTTGCTTCCTCTATCTAAACTCATAATAAAGCTGAAATCTTATATTGTTTGAACGCTATGGTCTCAGAAACTACCCATAGTTTCAAATCAATTCATTAAAAGTTGCTTGTGTGAAACGGGGATTTCATACCTAATGTACTATTTTTTGAAGAAGGCTTATAAAATAAAGAAATAATTTATGTCAGATCAACCTTTGCCGGATCAGCTATTGGTCAACAAATGTAAGATGTCCAGTTTGTTTTGATTTTTTCTACTGCTTGTGGTCCACGTAGGTAACTCTAATTATGGTGATCTGACCCTTAAAATTTCTCATGTCTTGTAGGTATGAGATGAGGAAATATTTCAGTTAAGCACGTTTATACAAATACAAGTACACCTTTATGCAGAAAAAACATTGCTTGAATTTTATTCTGGTAGTTTCAAACTAAAATCATGCTGACACAATGACATTGCTTTCGACCTTGATATATTCATATCATCTACTTTAAGCGATAATAACACGCTGTGAGAACTTTTTATCTACTCTGATACCAGCTAAGTAACTAGATTTAGAATTAAGTCCACTACTTCCGAAATGCCAATAGACAATCTTCATAGAAAATGCAGGAGAGGACCAAGGTAACAGACGATTCATGAAGCTAAATAACACGTCAAAAGCCGAATCCGTTAACGGTGCAATATCCGTTCTTTTTAGTCAGCAGAAACTTATACTATTTGGGTATTACATGAAAACATTGTTAATTCAATATAATATATAAATTTCCATTTCCAATTTATTTCAACTAAAGCTTCTTCCATATTCCAATTTATTCAAGAATATCTACTTACATATTATGTAGTACCTAAATTGGGTAAAATTTATGAGAAAAAATTAAATAAATTATTTTCACCTCAAATTTTTTAATTAAAATGGAGAGTTTTTATACACTATTTTTTAATATGCATAAAGAATAAAATATATAAATAAATAAGAGTCTTGTAAAGTTCCTCAATTTAATAATAAATACGGTAAAAGAAGGTTAGAGTATAGTGTGCCGAAGCTGCTTAATATGATTCCCGCGACTATTAAGAGGTGCTCGAGCGAAGATGGACTAAAGAAACTTATCAAGGAATGGTTGCAGAAGTGTGGATTTATAACTGATGTATGTATATAATATGTAAATAGTCATAATATGTTGTGTTTGTATATTTTGTAACGATTTAAGTGATTCATTATTGTTATTTCGAATTTATAAGTGTGTATATATAAGTGAACACGCCGTAAAGTCTTCTGTGACATGATTTTTCTCTATTAAATATTTATCCATATCTCTTTAAAATCTTTTCTCTAATAAAAAATCTATTACAAGATCATCCCATCCCTGTGTTAACAGAATCCTTGGTTATTTTCCTTGGAAAGCGGTGTTTATGGGAAAAGAGATATAGGGAAATGAAATAGTTGTATTTTCATTTTCGTCGCAATGCCATTATTAATTTATTTGGAATATTAAACATATTCTGATTATGTACCCTGAGCTTACCAGAATATTTTTAAACCAAATCCTCCAGCCATTCTCAAGTTTTATCGACAAACACGCACAATTTATCATTTATTTCTTTTTATTAATATGAGAATATACTGTGTTTAAATCCGCACCTGCCTCTGATTATAATGATTGTCTTTTATGGAGTATACCGGATCACAGTTGAGGCACATCTTTGAAACGAGACACGGCGAAATATCAAATGAAATCTATCCCAAGCTGCTATAATAATTACTGCTGCCAGTAATTAATACTGATGACTATTTATTAAGTGTGTACATACGAAGAATGCTTTCTTTTACCACTTGCCGTGTTAATTTTAATTTCGTTTCTGGGTCAGATGTAATATCGTAAATTAGGTGGTATATTATTTTTACACCCTTTTCCGCTATGGCTATAACATTAAATCCATTATTATGCCACACAAACACGCTCAAACTCTCTTTTTTTTTCAAATTAAATTTACATTTGTTTTTCATTGCTTTATTTGATCAATGTTATTAACAATCGATTATTTCCTCTTGTTATAGGTATGCCCAAAATATTCAACCATATAGTAGAATGTGTTTTATATGGGTAAGTTGGAAGTTAATAGTTTTTATTTACTATTTTAGTTATTTGTGTGTTCCCTCGTTTTTGTTAAACGACATCGATACGTGGTCACTAAAAAATAACGATACCTACGAATCGCCTAGAGGCAGCAGACAACCTGGTGACTATGGTATTGCAAAGGTCGTAGGCTCGAATCAGGAGGCATGGGATTTATAACAATGACATGTTGAATTAACCTTAAAAATCTTTGTAACGTTAGAAAAAAAAAATTGGGAACTTGTCTTTTGTTTGATTTTTTTAGAGTAATTATACTGTAGTTATATCAGCGGGTACCACAAGAAGAGGGAATGTATTGATATCGTGTTGTCTGAGTGCCACATAAAAAGCGACCACATTCTTCAAAAAATCATCAAGCGACAACAGCAATAATAATAATTTACTAATGCTCTGGCAAAAAAGGATTAACCCCATTTCAATAGCGGAGTACATAATAATAATATGGATCCTTTGTCGGGTCAAGGAGTCTTGACAACAAGAAGTCCGATCTCAAAACAACTTGTCAGATTAAAAAGATGAATCATTACTTATATTGAAATTGATTGAAAATATTATAAGATGCACTCCAATGCACTTGTATTTTAAAATACTCGAGTGAATTATCCCCGTATTATTGATCGTATGGGAAACCGACTTAATTAAAATTGCATTGTGAATATCGCGACTTGGTCCCAATCCTATACAAGTTGCTATTATCATTATCGCTATAGGGGCTACTTATTAAATTTGATATATTACTTGCATACTTCTTTACTAACTAGTAGGTATACCTACGTTATTTATTGGCAATAATGACTGCTATTTCGGTTTGATTTAAAATTCTATAAATAATTAATAGGTAGACGAAATGAAATTATACTTAATGTTTCGTCAATCCTTTCGTTTTATTAGGCCTAGTTCGAAAAGAGTTAGCTAACAGTATCGGTTTATTTTAATAATTATAATTAGGGCATAAAATTCTCCAACCTACAGATGATATATGGGGATTTCATTATTGGATCTGGCTGTGATTCAGAAGACTTTTCTTCTTTTACTAATATGACTATTTATTTTTCAAAATGTCGATAAATTCCCAAGTATCCTTTGTCTGTTTTAGATAATTATTTATAATTACACAGTATTCCTTCGTTCCCGACTCATATTTTATTCTAGAACACGGGATATCTATGTAGGAGATCAAACGCTACGCGATGTCTAATGATAACGTTATGTAGAAACAATATTTCTTTTTTTATTCGTTTGATAGCGCCTTAGGCTAAGAACAAAATGCGTTGTACTATAGAAAACAATAACCGCTAAGCGTATACATTCTAATAATTATTTAGGTTTTAACGTATTTAATTTGATACGTAAAAAAATAACACACATATAACTTTTTCTAAACGTTAAGTTATTTCTGTAATAATTGTTTATAAAGGCGTGGTTTTGTGGAGATTTAAAAATGTTTCAAACAAAACACATTGTCAGTATAGATTATAGAATATGGTTTTAATTATCTAGTAGAAGACATACCTATTACACCCGTGTTACATTATGGACGCAACCCTAAATTATATTGTTTTTTAGTGCAAAAAATGTAGTTTGAAATTCTATTGGTTATGTTATGAGTAGCTACAGATAAAAAAACGTAGAATAAAACTAGATAATGTTTTCAAATGAAAATAAATAAAACATTTAAATTACATTTTTACTTTACATAGATTAGGCCATGTTCACACGCTGCCTTGTTCCCCGTGCCTTCACAGTCCGAAGTAAATAAACATTAAAATTTCTTTATTCCAAGACAACAATACCTGCGATTCGTTTCATGTTATTAGCACCGCCATAATTGTACCATGTTCCCATTTGCGCACACCGTTGCTCTGTGTACCTTTTTAGGTAATATTTTAATCCCGTATTTTTTTCTCTTTGAATCCAATAAGAATATCAACATCGCACATGCATAAAATAAGACCCATGTGTTAACTTTATTGCACGATAATATGACCTATTAGTATGTGCGTCATATGTGTATAATTTCAAATAAATTGATTGAAATATTCACACTCAATTTTGACAAAATTTGCACTAAGTCTTATTTTGTGTGAAACAGCGTTATGAGCACCGGTGATTCTCTACTTCTCAAAACAGTCTGAAAAATTTGACTATATAGAATAAATTGCGGCTTAGCACTTTTTTAAAGGTTTTTTCTCTTAATAGAAGGTGCAATATTTCGCAACTATTGGGTTGACTGGAACAGATCCTTCGAGATAAGTCCGCCCTTTGACTCTTTTAAATGAATGTATAAAAAATGTATTTTAGTTTCGCAATAAAGCTTTATTTATTTACTATTAGGGAGCTCTTGTTGTCTCTCTATGCCCATAAGTGAAGTCTGAAAAATTGCGTTTATTCGTCAGTATTTATTATCTTCACTATCTCATTGTGATTGAAACTCGGATCTGATGGGTTTCTCTTTATTATAAAGGTCTATACCTAAAACATTTTGAAAGAGGAAATGTTTGTTCATATGGCTGGTAACCTAGATGGCAGGCAACGTCCCTATTAAATGTCATCTTTGAATTTTATGAACTAATAAAATTCCCATTCCTTTTCTTGTATTTTTTTCATACGACATCTAGTAATATATTTTTAAGGAATAGGTAATAAAACAGATAAAAGCACAGAATGGAGGAGATAATAAATGTGATAGCAGTGACGAATCTGTAAGCAGCCATCATGAAGTCATTGTGCGTTTGATAGTCAGTTTCACAACAACATTAAGAGAATTTACTTTTAATTTGTTCCTGGAATTATTGTTGTGAGGTAACCTATTCCAATGGTAGGTCTATTGCTCCAGTACGCGGAGGCAGGCGCTATGTTCTGTGCACGATAGGAATAACTCGTTCATTTATCATATTCGGACTTGAGATTAGTTTTTGATCGTATGATTTTTTGACGTGAGAGCTTTTTTTTATACTCGTGGATGATTATAATAATTACGATATCATTTTATTTTTTCTAGATTCATCAAGTTGTTGTATCTCTGAATGTTATATCTTTCTTGTTCTACCTTTAAATGTTATTATTATCTTTCTTGACTACCTCCAGTTAGTTGTTTTTGAACCGCTTACCCCATATTTTAGTTATTTTGTTACGGCAAGTCTCTGTTGTTAAACTAACTATTTCTTACTAACCCTGCAAAGGGTGGGAATACAGAACAGTAGGGCTAGACAAATTGCAATTGGCGATCGACTACAAACTAATTCTTCGACAATGTGGAGTAGGAAGGAAATTAACTGATTAAATTTATATATATAAATTAAATATTTTTATGTAAGTGTCTTTGTTTGGTTTAAATAATTGTTTATATGTTCCAGTGAACAGTTAATTTTTTCGCACTATACATTGACGAAATTTTCGTTTGTAGTCGAATGCCAATTGAAATTTGTCTACGGGGGCTGGCCTTTTCTTCTTCATTCTTGCATTAACCTAATAAACTTATTCTTGTGTATTTTGTTCATTTTCCACCTTGATCTACCAAAAAGGATTTTCAGTCAAATTTCCGTTGACAGACAGACAACCGAAAATTTATACCTGCACGAAACATTTCAAGATAAAATCTGAATCAACAACTGTTTTGAGATTTAACTATTTTGCAAACCTTCATTATCCTTCAATAACATCATCTATTTTTCTCTCTACCGCAACCGTATGAACTATTTGTGTTTCATCTTAATCGTTCACTTTTAATTGGGAAAATTTTAATTAAAAAATGCAACACGTTGATGTTAGGTATTATTATTACCCTGGACTACCTGATTATTTATTTATTATTTTAATATAAAGTTCAAAATACAGTCATTGGCCGTCTCTTTTTTCATCGCGTCTCAAAAGTAGGTAGGTATACATAAAGTTCTATAAATGAGTATTTTTGTATTTTGCAATCTTGATTACCTCTGACGTCTGCCGAGTGAGATGGATCTTAATAAACGCATCAGTATACCTACACGCAATCCCATGTAATTAGGCTTTTTTCCTATTTTGATTTATGTGATATTTTTTGTACGTGGTACATCATATAAAACTGGTGATTTGTTGTAGGGAAGAGGAGAATTTTAAATTCAACTTCCATCCTTTGAAAAACTTGGTGTTTCTTAAACGGAAAATATAAAATAAATCGCATATATTATTAGATCTAGATATTAGGTTCTTCTTCTTTCTAATTTGGCAATCCACTCTCGACAGGGTGATATATATGAGATATGAGGTTGTAGAGAGGAAGTATAACATGGGTAGATCCGATAGTATCGGATTGACACAGGCAACAAACATTAATGGAACAGAACGATTGACGCAAAAAAAAATTGATCGGTTTTATGATTGAAATGCAGAGTAATCCACCAGAAAGCAGAAGAGAAAAGATAGCTCAACATACAAATCCTAGGCCTTTAACGTGACGAAGAAGAAGAAAAATAAATGTTTTGACGAAGAATAAGAAAAATATATGATTCATTATTTAAAGGGTGCTAAGTGAGAGAGTGTAGTAGAATGCGAGTTGCATGTCTCGGATAAATAAAATGTCTAAAAGCTGCTACACCGAAGATGGGAAACTAACATACAGAACGGGTTTAAATAGTTGCGGGCAATATATGAAATTTGAATGAAGATGGTTGTAATATTTTTATGTGAGAATATGCGGACATAAGTATTATACCAACTCACTAAAGAATATATTAATAAAGTATGTAGCCATGTGACGTTGCAATAATCCATTTAACAGATATGTAGGTACCTTAATAATATTATTGACCATATCTCTTCAAGTATTAGTGAGTTATAAAGTTATCTGTCATATAATCCTATCGCCTTTTTTTCTATAACCAATATTCTTAGAATATAAAACAGATAAACTCTATTTTAACAAAGCAGCCTTGAATGTATTCGTTTGAGAATCAATGGTTTTTAAGAAATTTCATTCGAGTTGGTCTGTCATGTCTTCTGTGAAATATGAAATTCATCAAATATTATGATCTCTGAATGCTCCAAATTAAACTACACAAATAGGTATATATAAAAAAATCTTTAGGATTCCTTTTTTCCGCCGTACTCTTCTATCGTTAACATGTTGTTTTTTTTTTATCAACGAATTTACGAATTCTGCATACCTAGGAATTTTTTATTACATACCTACTATTTGTCGGCCAGTGCTCGAAATTCGACCATAACTAATTTAGATTATAAGTTTGAACATTATTAAGATTCTATTGTCAAAGAGTGAGCAAGCGCTATTTCACAATTTTCTTGAAAAAATAATGACATGGATACGTCAAATTTGAAATGTTGATATCCTCAAAAGTTTTTTCTATGGCTATATAATATCAAAATATTAATCTATTCTCAATTTGACCACAGATAAACAAAAGATCTGTGTCAAATAATCTCAAATACATCGAAGTGTGTGTGAGTATGTAATACATAACATAACAGTAGTGTGCGTAATGTTTTTTTATCGATTGAATCTATTTTCATGCATAATTTAAAAAAAAAAATAGCATTCCCCACCCCTTCTCTATATAAACTATAACGGCCGGTTTTAAAAAAAGCGGCTAAAGAACACTTTAGCTAAAGGAAGATTTAAAATTTAAAGTCTCCTTTAAGTTGACGTGTTTCATAAAAAATAATATTTGAAAGTTTGTAGCAGTTGATAGTGTTACCATGGAAATCTATAGAAAACATATAGGTTGTTTACTAATATTTTCGCGGAATTTCTGTTAGGTAATCTGTCAATTTCGTTTCTCAATAAAGCATCAATGTGTCGTTATTGTTGTTAATTTATTATTTTGGTTTATGAATTAGTAAATGAAATCAGTAAATATTCTTCCCGTTTTGCCACGTTTTCCACCCTATTTTGGTCATTATTGTCCACAGTATCACCGTATACAAATAAATGTTCATCATTTGTGACAGTTAAAGCGCCAAAAAATTTCTTATGAACTCCGGTGTTAAAAGATTGAACTACACTAAAGTCGATTTTAGTGCCAATAACGAGCCTTTACCAAGTGGGCTTTAAATGTCATTTTGTTGTTATGAAACGCGTTATTTTTTAAAGGAAACTTAAAGTCTTCTTTATTTTTTATGAAACCGGCTGTAAGTGTGCGAAATTTCATACTCTTCCGTTTGCACGATTTTCGTAAAAATAGTCACAAAGTTTTTCCTTCATGTACAATATATAATATATTTTGTTACCAGTTATCATCCTAACAAAAATGCACATAAATAATACCATAATATATAAAACTTGTAGGTATGTTTGATTAACAATTATTATTAAAATGACGTTATAAAAATTCCAATCATTTGCCATTTAAGACCTTTTGGAAGCCTTTATTAGCTTCATTAGACGTTGGGGGCAGTTTAATGTTTGTCTGCTAATGCAATGGCGGTCTTAATGTTATAGAAGTGAATGGTATGAACGGATTTTTTTTCAACAACTTTGAAAGGTAGGTACCTATATTTATATCAAACCATATAAGACTTTCATGTACTGATACTTTCTTCAATGTTTTTCCAGATTAAGTCAGCAAAAAGTGTGTATTTCAAAATAAGCTTGTCGAGGGATGTAACGGAGCAAATGGCCAAACCTGTCATTCTGCTCATTCCGCCCTATATAAATCAGCCTTCCCATAGAACATGGAAACATTTTGAATGGAAACTTTCAGCCCCTTAGGTTTCTTAGATAATTTTATAAACAGATTAATGTAATTTATTAGATGTATAGTGGAAATAAAATACGCACTAAACGCCAAAAACTTCATTTTGAGATAATCTAATAAAACTGATTTTTCCCCCATACAGACATAGTACAATGATGATTTTTGGATCTGTTTTTTTACGCCTTCAGATCATCGATATGGACTTAGTGCAATATTTAGGCTATTGACAATGGTTTATAGAACATTTTCTCATACTCAACTCATTTTTTTCATTTTTGGCGTTTAGTGCGTATTTTATTTCCACTATACAGATATTCTGTCTCATGTTATAGCCAAGCTTATAATAATTAGTAACAGCAATAAATAAATTCTTATAATAATGTAGGTATAATCGAATGAATGGACAATAAACTGAATACTTGTGCATTTTAGGGCTTAAAAATACCTTTATGGACATTACTTAAATCCTAGACCTTGACTAGATAGACTTACGGAGAAAAATGGCTTCAACTGGAGGCTCGGAGATGTTATGACGGGACGACATCCAACAGAGTAACGTCACAATTTTCTAAGCGCCGTATCCTTTTCACTTCGAGTGAAAATATCCGAGAGTTCGTACGAATGAGAAATATATTTCTTGCCAATGATTTAAACCTTTTTACTTTCGCTACGAGTTTTGATATTAGTTTTAGTAACGTGAATGACTCATTTGGACTGAGCCGTTTGAAAAGTTGGAAAGTAAATTGACGTCGCAGTGTAGACGTGTAAAGACCAATGACCCACTAATATTCTATACACCAATTTTGAAACACACACCTTTTAACTAATTGCGTCGATACTATCGATGTCATTTTTCTTATGAAGACTGTGTATTAAAGTGAAGTCTGGGACGGAATGTTGAAATACAAGTTTGGTGTCGGTTTCCCCGTGGCGCGATGTATAATAATAATAATAAACTTGGGAATATAATATAGTACCCATAATAATATACTGCGTTTTCTTTCACATTGTTCAAACATCAAAACACGGCTTTTCATAAAAGTGTACACACCATCGAAATGTATGCAAGTAAATCACGCTTGCGACGGACAACAACTTTTGTTCCAAAGTCACTGAATGCATTTTTAAAAAGCTGCATGAAAATTATACTTAGGTTCGTTGGTGTTACAGAGCTTAAGGTTTCTAAGAAAACTTAGACGTAGGAACTAAGTAATATTTATTTCCATGTATTTGTAAGTGCATACACACTTATACTTGTAAGTATCGATATGTTGTTCATAGTCTCACAGTTGTAGGTAAAAAGTTTAGTAAATAGCTAATAACATAATCGGTCTGCACTAAGACTTGGTCTACATCCTCGTTCATGTGGGGGAATGTGTACATATAAAACACGTATAGGCTGTATATTCTCGTGATTTGTTTACATTATGATTGTAGGTAGTCATGTCCCATGGAAGTGACATGATATTTTCACACCATAAACAAGACTGTTCTACACATATTGTTATTTGGATTTACCAACATTCTTTCGTTATTAATTTTATACGTTTAATGAATTCATACAAATTATCTCATGTTAAGAAATACCATGCGTGTGAACATAAAGAACTTTATTTATTCTTATCAGCCTTATGAAGATTCTTCGTAATAAATATTTTGTTTAGATGTTTTTGAAAAGTTTGTATCATACAGAATTTCATTATGAGTGTTCCTAAAAGACTGCTACTTAATTGAGTTTATTTTTCCGATTTTTAGTATTTTTTTTTTCATCCTTGTAGATGTGAAAATGAGCAATTTTTTTTCACTCATTCATTCACATTTTATGATAAGATCTCTCATCATTAATCAAGGTGCAATGTCATCATGAAAGATCGTCAATCTGCAGAGAGAGGATTTTTTAAGCAGCATTGGTAAACAAAAATATACTTTTTATGTATTACCATATACTTACTATAATTTCTACCTACATATATGTATATATATTATGAATAGAGAATCGTAATAAATCTACTTTAGAGGCAAATTCTTTTCTTAATAAGATAGCTAGTAAATAATATTCCAAGGTCAGCCATAGAAAATCTTAAAATTCCTTTTAACGTCAAATTATGTGATAACTTTATAGGAATAAAAAAATATAGATAAAATAAATAATACTATTTACTTAGTGTTTGTATTCATATTGACTAATCGGCTTATATCTATTACGACTGTCAATAAATTAACCTCTATCAGAAGAATAAGAATTAAGTATGGAATAAAAACAAATCTCTCGCCTTGTTTTTTGTCTAATTAGAGTTCAACCTTTAAAGCTACTGCCAACTTTATTTTGATAATAATCTATACTAGTATATAAAGAGGAAAGAATTGATTGTTTGTTTACCTATTCCGATTTGAAATTCTTTCACTTTTCTGTGCTCACTCGAAGTGAACAGAAATAGACTTTTGACATCTTTCACACTAACCAAAGGGTTGTGTCGTGAAAGCGGAAATGGCTGGCTCGGCCGGGATTCGAACCTACGACCTCCAATACGCTGTGCGCATGAAAGCCGGCGATTGATACCACTGGACTACCAACCATTTGTATCTTGATATTACTCCTTATCAAAATAAATTAGTTCATATTCAAAACTGCATCAATACGTTTATAAAACGTTTTGAATTATTCAATTCGGACATTCCATTCGAAAGGTACCACGAGTTCAAAAATGTAAGTACCTATTAGAAAAAAAAGAGTGGTCGCCGCTCTACGTGGCTCACTCTGCTCATCTATAGCGATATAGGTCGTCACTGGGGTACGAGCCGTACGAGAGGGGACCATTAGAATGCTATATTTTTCCGTTATTCCAGATTAAAAGGCTGTAGAATATTTTGAAAAAAAAATTGGGATCTTCATGAAAACTATTTTTTTTTCAATTGGCACCTATTTCCCGTACGATTCTGGGGCAGACTGCTAGTATAATAATAAAGTAATATGGTTACGCATGTCGAGTGTTACAAAAATGGCGGATCTATCAACTGAAACGAAAAATTTCGCCTTCATATTTTTTGTTTAACATTAGTTTATATACCTGACACTGTATTGTATAAATTATGTGATGATTACTGATAATTAATTGACCATTTTAACTCTAATCATTCACCCCGATTACTGGTTTCTCCAAAACACGAGAAATCTTCCACGGCATTTTAATGATAGGCAATCTTACGTTGCTACCGTCGGGTGTAGAGCACTCCACAAACTATAGGTACATTATAATCCTTCCCAAGATATTCGCCTTTGATAATAACCATATAAAATAATGAATCACTACAACTGTTGTGCCTTCTTGATATCTTGATTTTATTTTCAAAGAAAATATCCGAGCATATCGCAAGCAAGAATAAATTATTTATTAGAGCGAATATTGTGATGATATTAGACTAACATCCTATATTTGTTTTAAAACTACGCTTTTCTTTTAAGAAGCAGGTTTGTATCTAAGTAGAAACAACGATTATAGCAGCAATCTAAAACGACTAGGGCTCACCCGACATCATGTGACGCAATTATAATTCTATTCGACGCTTTAATGATGTCGACGCTAAACACATATGGCGTAATTTATTATAATAAAGAATTCTTAATTCAAATTTCCTGTACCTACTAGTTTCCTTTATACCACCGGGGCGTAAGTTGTATATAGCCTGCTTCGTTATAACATTCTCTCATTTCCAGGGTGGTTGCCAGCCACTGAATTGACAACTAACTGCCCAGGTATCTATGAGGTATTTTATTTTTTATTTTTATTTACTTTTTTTTTTTTTTTTTTTTTTATTTATTACAGTAAAAATAAACATCACTCATCATAACAGCTTTCGCCTTTGCGATGAGTGATGACAAAACAAACAACAAAATAAAACAAAAATCATATCATAAATAGATAAAAACTAGAAAACAATAAATAATTACCTATTAATAGTAATAAATTTATATGATTAACAATATAAATATACACACATAAAATAACAAATATAAAAATGCATTGAGGCATCATAAAATAAAAACAATAACTTTATTTAAACAAACACACAGTTATTACAAAGACATATAGTACAACAAAACATAAATCATATCATAAACCAGTTAAGTTTGCAAATTTATACATGAACAATATATCGTCAACACTATTTTATTTAATTTAAATGCAACTGAAAGAGAAAAAGTAGAAATTAAAGGATAAAGGGATAAAAGGGGGGAGGGGGTGCTCCTATGATATTAAGTGAAGGATACAATAATAAATTTAAAGATGTCGATATGTTTCACGGTAGCTCCGATACATTCAGGAGATCAATATTATCTATACTTGAGCAGTGAGTATCCCTCCCCCTTCCTTTCTTCCCCACTACTTTTTGAACTCTTTTATTATTTTTAGATTCCAAATATTAATCTATTTTCAATTTTTCTTCTTTTTCTAACCTTAGTATATAAGTTGACATTATTTAAGTTTGTTAATTTTTGTATAATATGTATGTTGATGAACTCGGGCCGTCTTCCCCTTGGTTCTCCTTGTCTGCTTTGGCTCCCTATTGCGGCTATGGGACCTCCGGGGCTTTAGGATCTGGGGGTTTGGTGGGCGCTTTGGTGTGCCGGGGTGGGCATTGGGTTCGGGGGTGGATGGCCTGAGTCATAATATATTTACACCTGTAATGGGGTGCAGCATGATCTGTTTATTGATGTTTGTTCATGTGTTACTATTTTTATGTTGTACCTGTTGGTGTATGGTTGGGAATAAATAAATAAATAAAAATAAGATGGAAATATGTCACATGCGGAAATATGTTAACAGAACTCACGAACTCTATATGTATGTATATGTGGCCCGGTGGGAATCACTGGGTAGACGGTGTTAGTTGGAAATGCAATCACGCATTCAACCGTGTTCTCAGCTATTCTCATATTATACGATATATATTGTTTTAACCTAAAAAATAATATAAAGTCTATCGTAACACACCCAATCCTTAAAATTGGAAAGATACTCTTTATAGGTATGAGTGTACCTATGTGCTAATCCTTGTACTTCAAACTAAACAAAACGATTATAAATTAATACATTCTATAATGCGTAAATACACTTTGGCCTACAACTTTAGTATTGAAGATATTTACCATTTTTTAGATCATCATAAAAGTGTTGTTATTTAAAAGGAAACTTGCATTTACGCATCAACAATCCAATATTATAATCCGCCTTTTAAATGTGTAGGATAGGTAGCTGTCCATTTGTATGTCTGAGTGCGCGCCAGCCTTTTTTATCATACAAATGTATCAACATAGTGGATTAGTATACGCTAAACCTTTGACAAGGTTCTTCTCAAGATCGATCAGACTTATTTTTTTTTTCGTATTGTGACAGATGAGTTTCGTTTCTCTCACATTTATCTTTTAAAAAATACAAAGGATTTACGGCTTCTTGACAGCCGATATCGAAAAATTGAAAGCATTCACTCTTGTATTTTGAGTCACTGGTGCTTCCAGATTACCTTTAATCGAGTATCAATTTATTGAAATATCTGTCTACTCAACTTCACATTCCTTTTCTTTTTTGAAACAGAAAAAGGCTTTAATGAACATGGGTTTAAACTGATATGAAATAATTGTTGTATGCCAATAGCAATAATTGTCTGTGGCAAGCTTCTACATAGTCGCTTTACACGGACAATGATTACTTCCGCATTGCATATCCGGAACAAACTTACCACAAAAGAAAAGTAAAAATGTTAAATTGGATACTACAGAAGATTAGTGACGTTATCGGTTTATGACCCGTCAATAACAAAATCACCTAATACATATGTAACGATTTAACAATCTTCTTCTTCAATCGATAGGTCCTGACCTGACCCGACGTCAGCTCTCACTGACACATTTTGAATGTTTTTATACGATTCATCGTGTTATGCGTTTTCAAATAAAAGGTTTCGTTTTGATATTAATAAAAAAGCATATATTATTTTTTTAAGAGAAAAATGTTTGTTAATTTTGAGTTCCAGGTCCTTTCGATGTACCTAAATCAATTTAACAATAGAACAAAATGTTAGTTTTAAATAATTCTAATCACAAACAATAGTGATTAGAAAAATGAAAGATTTCTTGTGTGAAATGACTGTGATAAATTAATTACAAATAAACATAAGACCAAGCTTCGGTCAATAAAAAAGGTTAAAAAAAAAAGAAGCGAGACGAACAATCAAAAACAAATCAGAAGTGCAACTGGAACATCTACAGTTGCGATGACAATTATTTTGGTTTGATATGTATATTCTAACCTACTGTTTAATCTTTTTATTTCAGCTGTGCTAGCTTGTATGGTGAAATCTTTTTACTAGTTAAACGTGATAAACACACGAACTCGCCGTATCTAGGAGATAATAACATACATCCTATTCTGTAAATCCGATACTAACATTGTTTCATATTATAAAATCTACTCACGGCTTTAATATTTACTGCCTGTAAGGGATAACAGAAAATTTACACGGATTCATTAATATCTGAATCCTGAATAAAATCGTGCTAAAATCCAGATAGCGCTACCTATTGACTATTTGAACAGACCTTAAGTACTATATATTATGTGTAGTGTAGATATTCTGTTTCAAAGAATTGTATTCTCATATTATTATTAATTTTTCTTTATTGAAAGTGAATTGGCTGCTTATAAAATATTAACAATTGAATATGTCTTCATTGCTTCACTGCTTATAAAATATTAACAAGTGAATATGTCTTCATTGCAGTTCCTTGTGCATTTGATGTTTTATCGCCGCGCTGTGATTAAAAATAAAAGATTGGAATCCTTTGCCGCCGAAGCCAGAAATAATTTAATTAGACTTATTAAAAGTTGCCGATATAACGAACCTAAGTCCAACTGTGTGAGAAAACGCACATATCGGCAGCACCGCGAACCCGAAAATATCTTGGAAACGCTACCAAATAAGTAGGTATTATAGTTTTAGAGAATGCATTCAGAAGTGTATCTATTGCAATCAGTATGTATGTAGGATGATTTACTATGTACATTATCTATTTGTTCTTGGCAGTTTAAATATTAATGTCTTCAGTAATTTCGGATTTCTATATTTAACTTACTCTGCATACTGCTCGAAACATTTTTTTACGTGGCGCTACAACCCTGTGTGGGACTTGGCCTCCTCCAAAAGATTTCTCCATATCACCCTGTCTTCCGCCATTCGTCCACCACCAGCAGTCCGAGGTCTCTGTCCGCTCCGTCCAAGCATCTCAGTCTGGGTCTTCCAATGCTCCTCCTTCCAGCGGGTATCCCACAGAAAACTTTCGAGTACGGACGGTCCGAAAGAAATTTGTACCGTAGGTTATTCAATATTTTGCTTAATTTTTAAAATTTGCCACGCATTTTTACGATTTCTCTCGCTCAGATGAATAATAATATAATTAATAGACCAGTATGACCAGTATCTGATGTCGAACTATTTCATGGTTAATTACTCTCCTTCCCCCGACCATCCCCGCCATAATCCTCTTTAAAGGGCTTGTCCCTCTATGTATGATATGTTCGAAAAACCGACAGAGGCGGATTCAAACCCATCAATCCTCCATCCTTCCCTATGTGCATTTTTTATAATTGATGAAGTCAAGTCATTGTATTTTTGTCACAATTGTATCATGCGGAGGTCGCATGCTTTATGGTGGTAGACACTTGAAGTATTTCCCAGAACGTCTGCACGCTCTATGATCATGGCCTATGCCTTAGTTTAGTGGACTTTTAGTCCGAAACTCTTCCTTTCCACTTCCACAGCCGCACCAGCTGGTTTAATCTGTCAGCGGTCCTTTTTCCTTACGAGAATGCATTTTCACAAACCTTAAATGACAAAACTTGGCAACAGACTCCCACGTTAATTGATAAAACATATAAATAATCTGATACACGAGCCGCGGAGCAAGCTTGCATGTTAAGTATTCATAAAACATCGAAAGACGTTTTACCTGGGCGTGTAATAGAGGGGAGTGATTGAAAATGTCAGCTAGCTTTTTCATATAATTATCATTATTAATACTGGTATTATAAATACGCGATGAAGTTGAAGGATCTGCTCGATAGTCACATTATGTCTTGTCCGGATATATCGACAGGTTTACCCTAAGGGTTTTCCTCTCGGTGTATGACTTGCCTCCCGATTTATTACTTCTAATTAATCAAACAATTTTTGATATTGATTCAATATTTAAGTATAATCAAAATTAAGAAAAATAAATTGAAAAAGTGTTTCGTCGATTTTGATAAATGGACAGACTTCAAACTGAATTCAGTTGGAACTCATGACTATGCGCAGGTCCCTTGTCGACTTGAACATCGACGAATAAATGCATTTATCCAACAACGTAGAGGTAAGCGCATTAGCAGGTATTAAGATTTATCATAATATCTTTAAAAATTTGGTACCTTTAGTTTAGAAGAGATCGAGAATAACGATCACTGTGATTTTTGCATAACTATTTAAAATACAGAAAAAAAAAATTAAGACTTGTCTTCATCCCTGTCTGCTTTCTTGCTTGAGCATGTGGTCAAGTCATGTAAGTCGACTGACGTAGCGAAATGCTGTTGGTCTGTAAGAAATTTGGTTTCTTCTCGAGTAATTAATCACACCCATTGGTTGGTGTGATATACTGCTTTAGATCTGCAATTTGCTGGACTTAACCAGACAGCTTAAGCAATACTTTAAGGATTTTAAAGGCATTCCAGCTGAAGATCATAATAGGCCCTATTTTAATACAAAGTGTCAGTACTTTTCATAAATTAAACTCACGGCATAGTTTTAAACAAGCGCGATGAGATTTAACTTTCACATTTGACTTGATTGTGAAAAAGCTGAATATTAAAAAAATCGCCGTTAAAAAAATGATATAAGTTTGAAAACGGGTACCTACAATAGGTATTAAAATATTTTTTCCCCATTTATGTATATGTAGATACTAGGTATGCTACATACATAGCTGTGTTGGAGGCTGACGTTAGGATCGGGTTGGACCGAAATGATGTCGGAGGGGCCAAGCGGCCGGTTGGACACCGCGGGGGACCACGAACAATAAACACAAATAAATTATAAACTAGTCATACGTAATATTCTTGAAAGTCAAAAAGGATCTATTTCTAAAAACAAAAGTAGGTACCTACCTGTCTTATATTTCATTTCAAATTATATAACATAGGTAATATTTTATGTGTCCCAAATATTACCTACCAACACAACAAAAAAATACGCCTAATTACGATTTATATCATTCTTTTTATTTTTGGAACTCACCGTCATCCATCCACAACATTTAAGATAGGTTATCAATGTAGAAATATATTGCAAAAAAACCAGAACGACATAACGTCGTTGGTTCTCCGAGCAAATTTCGTGGATGAAGAATCACAAAATTGAAATTTTGGTAGATAGCGTTGAAGAACGTTTTTTAAGGACGAAACAAAAGAATGTAAAAATTTAGATATACATGGGATTTGTGATAATTTCTAAAACTAGGTACGCACACCATGAAGGGATGGGGGTGACTTAATAATAAAGAAAGATCGGCTATACAGTATTTTTTGCTCTCATCTCTAAGCATTCTGAGTTTTTATTGATTCTTATGGCATTTAACGGGTCCAGATCTAAAACAGGTTCGTACATAACTTTTATTTTAATATCGGTAGGTATCTCACTCCAAAAGAATCATTCATGAGCTATATTATTTCTATAGTAGGTTTAATAATATTTGGTTAATAAGAGTGCGGTCATCTGCATTGTCATAATAAAATTTAAAACAAATCATACTGCTGCGTTTTGTTTGTCTTTATTTTTTTCAGCGATATCACAACATGTGCATAATGTTCTTTTATTATTATTCTCCATGACCTAACAGTTCCAATTTAAAAAATGATTTACGTTAATTGAACATATTTGGGAAGTTGTTTGAATCAAAAAACTCTAAATGAGTTCCAAATAATGTATTTAAGTTTAAATGATTATTTTTTAAAGAAATAAAATTGACACAATACAAAGGGTCTAACGTACGTAGGACAGGCACCCCCCGTGGTCTACATTACCTGCTCAAGACATTTTTATTTAGATACTTATCGTATTTAAACATATGACATCAAAAATATTATACATCTCGTAAAATAAAGGAATTTCAATGATACATACCTCCTTATAATCTTTTTTTGTACAAAGGTGAAATAATTTATAAAATATTAATACGTTTAGGCCTATAAGTACCTATTACACACCTGTCTAGCATTGTACCTACTTATCTTCGATCTTTCTTATCAAATAATATCAACCCGAATGAATAAGAGATGTAGGTACCTACATACCTAATCGAAAATATCAAGATTAAAATATTTTAAAGCTTTCATCTATGAAGGTAAGTGACTCAAAAAAAAAATTTTATAACTGTTTTGTCAGACTCATATTTACTGGTTACTGCATAGATCGCAAAGTAATGTTAGTTGAGTATGTATCAAAGATAATAGTATCGTAAAAACGATTGACGCTTACTTAGGAAAAAAATATTATTCCAAGATTCAGTGAATTTGGAAATGTGAAAACCATTTTAGCAAAATGTCAAAATAAAATTTCAAAAGCACCGATTGGTTGTGAGAGCAGGCACCGACCTGTCAGGGAGTGACAATAATGCCTAGGTTTTTTTATCCGTCAAATTCCACAGTGTTAACAACCAATAGAACTCTTAAGAAACCGCCGAATGAAATATTTCCAATACAATAGAAACTTCTTTTAATATGTGTTAATGGTCGTAACAGAATACGGTAACTAATATGGAATACATGCGCTTTCCACGGCGCTTCTCGCTTCATGGTGAATTTAAAAACATATTAAATAGACATGTCTTTATATAGAGAGAGGATCCTTTAGTCCCAGGAACCTACATAGCTGTGAGATTAGTTTCAAAGAATGTATCTGTGTGATTTTAATTATTACATTGAAATGTTTTTGTGAACATGAATTTTCCTCTAAACCTTTCACGGTTTGGACCATTGACACTTGGGACGAGGTGGTCGGTAAGTCAGAATTTCTTCAAAGGGCATAGATAATAAAATGCTTCTGGCTCGTTTTATGAACACGGGTGAACTTTTTAAAGTGAAGCTATCGAAACGATTAAAATGAAATTAATTGCACCAACTTATATTATTTCATATTTTGGACGCTTGATCATTAATAACACGAAGGATAAAGCTAGGCAATCTTCAACAGTTGTCCGAAGCGCAGAATCATTAATTATTTTTATAAAATTGAAAACATTATTGTTATTTTGATTTAGTGAATAATCTCGTGTATGGTAAATCCAATTGTTGTTCTCTGGTACCTCCAAGGGCTCAAGGACATCCAGACTATCACTCAAGCTGCCCGTCACTCCTTTGATAAGCGGGTTGAGTATCCTTTTGTAGTTGTTAATATTATATAGCTGGGTAGGCGCATCCTTCACTCGCGTCGAGTTGCTCTTTTCGTTTTAAGATGATGCAAAATTATTCATGAGAACGATTCTCTAGGGCTCTTAAAGCAACGAATAATTTAAAATCAGATTATTTTCAAACTAATTTCAGAACTGAAAGAACTATGTTTCAAAATGATTTTCAAACAAATAGGTATGTACATGTAAAGCCAACTTGAAAAACTTAATTGGCGATGTAAAAAAAATTGTTACTAATTATGACTGTAAAATATAAATTATCTAGGTGTTGTATCTTTAAATAAACATTTTGAAACTTGCTCATCACTTTGACTGAATCTAGTTGCCTCCCTATGGTCTTTTTTTTTAGAACAAATAAGGGTATTGCATGGACATAGAAGTCTTTTAAGTTGAAACCTTCTAAAGATATTACGTAGATATTTTCGTATTATTATTCAATAAATTGCAAAAACCAATGTGTTTGTTTGGTAATAAGTATCGATTAAAACCAAATATTCATGAAAACCAAAAACTCCAACTGTATCTTATTTGGCTTGGAGCTAATCGAATTCCAAAGGAACATCATCTTTATTGGGTGGGAGACTAAGTGGGAGAGGGAGAGAGAGACGTGGAAAGCTCAAGAAGGAGACTTCCAGCTGAGAAGGTAGGCCCGTGGTCTCGAGTTACCTGCACTCCTGCGACCCTGCCTCTTGTACACGATCATATAAATAATAAATACGAGTAAGTACGTGATGGGTCGCTGTATCAACTTTTTGTATCTGGTGTATTGGGGACGTAAGAACTAGGTACTCTCTGCTTGCATTTTCATTTCCTGACAAAACGACAAGTTTGTGTTTGCACTCATTAAACGGACCTAAATATAGGTATATTTGGGGTATTTACATATCCAGAACGTGCCCGGAACATTAAACCATTCATGTATAATTTATTTGAAAATTATTTGTAGGTATAAATTTATTCCGTTGGTTTAAAAAATAATAAAACTTTGGCATTATGTAACACAGGCTATAGGCACTTCCCAGTCATCTTCCTATATTAAGATCTCTCGTTAACCATTTTAATATTTCTGTGCTGGAATTGATATACGATGATGACTTTTTTGGCATTATAACCAACATACAAGCAGGTTGGCCGGAATGTCTTCATATTTGCCCATATTGCAAGATGGGGCCAATGTCGATGTGGACAGATCATTTTTTTCGACCATAGTACCTATACCTGAATTTCTACATACATAGTCAAACTTGAAAATTTTAGGTAGGTACATACTTCATTAAAAAGCTAGGTGTCACAAATCCTTCAATTACCTATTTTTTATTTAAAAGAAACGCATTATGAATTGAGACTTTTTTTTATTTTTTCGTTGTTCTATGTTCCAAGAACGAGGAACGCCCTACCATTCTTTACAAAAGCATTTCTTACCTTATAGCTTGTTAAGTTATAAATAAGAAAACGATTCTACACTATTGTAATTTTGTGTAAAAAAAGAAATAAAAAAGAGAAATGAGAAAGTTGAACGTCGAAGAGGTCCTGACCGAAGGCAAATTTCTTAGATGCGCAACGTTAAAGAATTGACTGTTATTATAGGAACTAGGAACTATAATAACAGTCAATTCTTTAACGTTGGAGGAATTTTTCCGGGATGGGCGTGGAATCAGTCGACCGACAAGGTCTTGGGTTCAAATCCCGGTGCCGACCATTTCCACTTTCACAACACAAACGTTTGGTTAGTGTGAATGATGTCAAAAGTGTATTTGTGCTCATTTTCCAACGCTTCCAATCATAAGGACAAATTTATAAAGAGCAACCTAATAATCTGTTGATAAAATAAACAGTACATATACAATGAAGTACCTACCTAATTATTTTATGAAAATGTTGATTAATAAATCAGCAACGTTTGAAATAAATCCCTTTATGGTTGAAGTATGTTCTTGAATCGACGGGTGTAATACTTATATTAATTGTGGCGAGTCGTTGGGTTTATGTTCCCGTACAAATTAGAATTAATCAATCGATATAAATAGCTGGACTCCTACGCGCTGCCCGCGTACAACATAGGCTCGCTGGGACCGGAATTAGCATAAAATTTTCATCAAGACAATAATTAACGGCGGAGAAGTGTTCAAGTTACGGAATTTTATTGATTGTAGACATTATTTTTAATATGCCTTGTTTATTATATTAATATTTTATTGAAATTGACGTTTTTTTTTTTACTTTGTGTTTTTCAATTTTATGGACAAGTGAAAATATATTGTTATGGCTCCATTGTGAAGCCAAAACCTGTTTGGTTTTTAATCAATTATTACCCGCGCTTCCTTATTTTATTCACCAGTGAGATGATCAAATTCCTTCAATACTTATTAGCCAACGACTTATCTGTCCAATGATGGTAGGTAGAATGTAAAATATTGAATTATAATGAATCCAACAAATATTATTATTATTATTATGTTTATGGCATCCCATCCCTAGAGGGACGATTTGTGCCAGTTTCAAATATTTGATGATTTGCAAAACAAAAATATTATGCTCTAATTTATTATTTTTCTTTTATTTTATATAAAGACTTACTATTTTTACATTCACACACGGCCTTACATACTTACAATCACGCCCTTACATACATACATTCACGCATTTATATAAAAATATATACATACACGCACACACACATACTGTTTATATAATTATATAATTCTGTTTTACTGATTTTAAAATTTTTTTGTAGACAGAAAGCTTTTCAGAGTGTAACAGACAAGACATATTAATGGGGAACTGAATTTCATCGATTTCGTAATAAAGTTCATATGAATCTCTTATTGGGCAACCGAGGAAGACGTGGTCTAATGTCTCCATATCGAGTTCGCACTCACAGAGTGGAGACGGGGCTAAATTTATTTTAAATAGATGACTATCCAGTCTGTGGTGATTAAATCTCATTCGAGTCAGTGTGACTATTTCTGATCTGGAGAATTTGAATTCATGGTACCATGGCTTTCTGGAGATAGACTCCTTAATGTCCCGATAAATCGACCCCTTAGCTCTACCTACCTCATCCCAATGATCGGTCCAGGCCGACATTGCTCCGAGAAAGGCAGAACGTTTAATATCACTCAGGGGGAGTTCAAAGTTTCGAGGGACCAATCCATTGCTGGTGGCCTCTTTTGCCAATGCGTCTACGTCCTCATTGGGTGTTATACCACAATGAGCCGGGATCCAAGCGATGACAATATCTCTCCCTCTTACTTTATGACTATATAGGTTTCTCCTAATGTCTAAGATAATACAGTTATCAGTACCTGAGCCGGACGCAAGTACATTTACTAGAGATAAGGAATCCGTGAAGATGATTGCTCTTTCCAATTCATGGTGATCGCACAGAGTGAGAGCCTGGTGCAGAGCAGCACACTCTGCCGTGAAAACGGAGGCTTCCGGAGGAAGTTTTAGCATTGATTTTATTTTGAGTTTGGGGATGAGAACCGCCGATCCAGAATGATCATTGGTAGAAAATTTGGAGCCATCGGTAAAAATTTGGATGTGATTTGGCCAAGAAGAGTCAGCTTTTGAAAAGAACGTCTGATTTATTCGATTGGAGGACATTTTAGGAGTTTTACCGATACCGATATTTTCAAAGACGGTTGGGGAGAATTGCAAGACTTCCAAAGGAAGGTCATAAACAGCGGATGGAAAGGGGTAACGTTTAACGCCAAACTGAGTCATGTAATTACTGTAACTGTTGCATAAATAAGGACTCGATTTATTTTTCCAGTAACCGTTAACGTGATATAGGTTACGTAGTATGGGTAAATTTTTCAGCAATGGATGATCAGTGAAAGTCCGTTTTTTAATAAAGAAGGAATCAGAAAGATATTGTCTTCTAATCTTTAGTGGCATATCAACACATTCCACCTGGAGAGAGTTGTTTGGAGTGGAGGGCATTGCGCCAACCAAGAGCCTTAAAGATTTTGTTTGTACAGCGTCCAGCTTGTTCACCAAGGCTTTAATCCAACAAATATCTTTCTGAATATTATTTATTTTGTGTTAGTGATTACCAGTATAACTCCTTATTGCTTGTAGTAGCCTCTTACTACTAGTAGGTACCTGCCTGTTTGTTCCACCACAAAACATCTCATAGTGTACCGACTTCAAAGCCGTCTGATGCGATGAAAAAAATATATATCACGTAGGTACTTATATAAAAAGAAAAAGAATAAAAAGGATCTCAGCGCTGTCTCGGATTCACGAAGAGTTCAATCAATAAATCGTAGATGAATCCTAGATTCATTATCAGACCCTTCTGCACGGTTCTAGAAGAGCCTGCTTCGTATCCTTACCTATACCCGTTATTATATCTTTTTATACGTATACACTATACAGGTATGTTTTTGTTATAACATGTATCTATGTACTAATGATGTATATTCATCTCTTTTTATCCTATGCGATCGAATGAGATGAGTGATGTTATACACACAACTTATAAATCTTTCTTATACATATTTTTCTCATAAAATCTCTATCTTTTAAGTTCCAGGCCAATTTATAATCCGGGCTTTGAATGAAATGTATGAACAAAATCTCAAATTACACAAATTAGGAAGTAGTAAATTAAACGTGTTATATTATTATAGGAGTCATCACAATTTAATTTCAAACATTGCTCAAGACATCGCGATGTTAGCTATAGCTTCACTACTAGTTAGTTAGCTTCACTACTATGCAAACATAAGACAGTCAAAATACTAAACTTATTGATCAAATTTCCTAAAAGTGGGGATAGTGCAATAGATATATATATTTTCTAAATAACATCGACCCAATTCCACCGGCTTACGCGTGAATATTAACGATATCCACTGTTGACCAGTGATTTTTTATCCGATGGATAATTTAATGAGTCCGTTGTTAATAACGGTATTGGTACTCGTATATCGGAATCATGTCAGGAATAGAAGTGCGAAGATAAACTTGAACTCGGAGCACCCGTGTGTGATTTAAACCGCTCAACGCCAACCACTAATTCAGCGGAGCTACCGCCCTACGCCCACCCGTCTCTCTCTAGAGCGTGCGCCGGGCGCCTAATGCCGATACACCCGTCCCGCTCGCATGCGCGATGAATAAAAGATTTAATAGAGGGTCTTCAACCGAACGAAAATTACAATTCGGCCCGTTAATAAAAAGTGAATTCGTACTCGAGTATTATTTACTCTCGGCTTGTTGCGAACTCCAGTTTTTGCAGCCTTGTACGTCGTGTATTACCCGGATAACTGCTAGATACTGCATACGTGCCATCGGAGCATATACCACGGCTTTGCACCAAGGCAAAGAGAGGAATGTCTTGAAACCTTACTGTAAAAAACACGACACAAGGTACACACCTTTATTATGTATCTCTGGCTAAGGCAAAACTATATCATTTAGAACAGGTGGTTAAGTAAAATAATCCGTTGTATCCCTAAAATTAGATAGAACGCTCTGCTAGATGTTGGATGTGTTGTTTAAAAACAAAGAATTCTGTCAGACCATGGGTTATATTGTGTCAAAGTTAAGACTTGCGTCACTCTCCTAACGAAAATATTGCAAAGCAAGCGCTTCGCTTGGTCTACTCTGTCAAATTAATAGGTATTTTTTTTTTATTTAATGTATAATTATTATTTTGATCTAAATAATCTATTAATTGTCATCCAAAGAAGTGTTGTACCTATAGTATATATTATGACCAAATGACCATACGATTAATAAATAATAGTTACGTCCTCTCTCCTTATTCGTTCATACAGGTAGGTACCTATACCGCAAAGGCCTGTGCTGATAATTAAATATTTAATAATACAAAAGCAAGAAAAGAAATAGTTTTATTTCAAAATGTTTTAATCGATGTAGGTAATATTTTATTACGTATAGGTATACCTACTTGAAATAAGTTAATATACTTAGTTACATAAAGGTATGCGAGTAGTTGGTAGGTACCAGGTGTAAGAAGAATAAACCAAATTCATTTCGTGATAAACATTGAAAATTTAACGAGATTTAAATTGGCAAAAATTCGTTTTTTATCGTCTAGAAAAAAATGTTGCCAAACTTCACGGTCAATCTAATACCAGATCTATTGTGTGTCCATACAAAATAAGTAACGTAGAAAAGTTAATTTCTTTGACGATAAAGTGTTGGCCATGATCGTACTAATCTCTGTGTTGGAGATTTTTTGTTCGACCCGCTACGTTTTTTATTCTCTTCTTTCTGTCAGTTCGTACTTCTTTGGATTAGGTATATCTATTTTGTGAGAACGGCCCAAATGAAGTGAATGCTGTTGCCACGCTCGAAGATAGACGACGACGTTCGTAGGAATTCACCGTCGCTTGATTGCATTCTGTACTCTGTACCTACACATACAGTTACGATTGCTCTTCCTTCTGCTGCTAAACAACTAAACATTACCACATCAGCAACAAAAAATATTCGACAAATCGCAGAGTAAGGAAGTTATCAGAATGGTTTTCTTTCTAATACCTATTACTGAAAATTATTACTCAAGATTTTAGAAATATTACAGTCGTATTACCTAATGATTGAACACAGAACCACAATTCGGTTACAATGTTTTTTTTTTGTAGATCTTATGGTGTTGTAGTAATTAATGTACAATGAACTTGTAGAGATGGACTATTTTTTGTTCAGACTGTGCGTCGAGCAAATTTCTTTGGTAACAGCAACAAAACCGTATGAATTGTACTTAGCTGACTTGAGAAACGGGGTTTAGATGAAAAATATTTCATTCAGTAACCTTAACATGAACTTACCAACTTTTTCCAGTGAGATAATTAATATTGATATTTTTTATGGGGTGAACAGTTTAAAGACGTTTTTACAAAATAGGTAGGTACTGTTTTTCTTCTTCTTCCATATTTCTGGCTTTCACCCCTAAAGGAGTGTCCCAGCCAGGTAGGTACTGTTTTTGTCATCGATGTTGATATTCTTGCTAGAACCAAAAAACATACTTAATTTTCATGATATACATATAATCCTGATGTAAATGTCATTCATTTTCATTTAATTTTACGATTACTTTATAAAAAGGTAAAATAACATAACAAAAAACGTGGATTGTTGGTAGCTCGTACATTGTCTGAATAAAGTTTTGTTTTTTTACAATATTCCTATTACTATTTCTTAATACTTAACTGTTAACTAAACGCTGCTCAATTCGATACAACCATTAATAAATTTGTCCAAATTATTTCCTTTTTAAAGAAAAGGAGGAAATGGATCACGACATTGTATGCAAGTAGGTACAGGCTGTAAGGTCAAATGTCATTTTTGATGGATCATTAAGATTCAAGAGTCAAAATTTACATTAAAAAAATCTATTTTCATATTCAATTTATTCTTTAAGCAGGCTCTCTACCTCCTGCGGTAAGGGCGGTAAGGCATAGCAATGCACTAATTTTTTAATACTCATATTTATGTAATTATACTTTTTGATAGTAGGTACAATATTTTTTGTAGGGATTGCCATTAAAAATATTACGTAGGTATATACGGGCAACAGTAAAACTACTTTATGAGAAAAGTTGGTTATGATGTAAAAACAGGCTAGTAACTTTTTAATTTGCAGGGAAATATAAAGTCAACTCACTATTTCTGTTGTGTTAATATTTTGAGCTAATACTATTATTAACTAATGATCAAAACAAATTGAATTTTTCAAAATCTCAAATCTGGGACAACCATTTGAAATATTTATATTATCTACTATCACTTCTATTGAGGTGCAAAATTATGGCTCTGGTACCTATATGACCAATTATACTGCCTTCAAGAATGTACAGTAAAGTTAGTAATCGAAGCAAGGCAAAAAGGTTTGAGGTTTCGGACAGATCGCATTGAGAATTTTCTGCAAGAGTGAAGTCATCTTAAACGTATTTCGACTTATTTGAGTACTCATTAAAAGTACTTTCATTATAAACCCGTCAGTATAATGATTGCGTTTGTTAAAATTGTTTAACTATTTTTACAAGGTTACAACATCCTTCAATGATATATCAATCATATTTGGAAATTATGTTTTTATAATTCGCCGTTTCAAAAAGATCCTAAGTTGTGTGGTAATATCTCATAGACATAGAAGTGTTAATCTTTGCCACAGGTTGGGTCAGAGGTCCCACAACTAATCAAATATTATGTAAATAAATAATAAACCCCGCCATACCTGCCAAGTACTACGTATGTATTACAATTTTTACACCGAGTCTCAGGGCTAATTTTTTACTTGAGTGTTGTTGTTTTTGTTCAAGCGACGTCCTTTTTATTGTTTTTATCTCCACCAAATCTAATGCTATTCTGACTGTGTTTCTGCCGCTTTCTATGTTACGTATTCTAAAACAATAGGCTATTCTGTCGTGAATATTAAATGCCATCATAACCTACAAAAGTTCCATATCGTAAGTATGCGGATACTTACTTGCAATGCAAACTGTTGAATTCGTGGCTAAATGCATCAATGTAGATAAAATATTTCAAGCGGTTGGTATATTGAAATATTATTTCTATTCCATAATTAATTTCCTAAGGTTTGATAATATAACCGATTGTTTAACCTTACGTCCTTTGAACCCATTACTGTGAATGTCGGTGTTGTAATTGTGACGAGACTCGGTGATGGAGCGTTTTCCAATTTCAGAAACGTCATAACACGGGACGAGGGTAGGTACCTTAAGAACACCAACCAGTTAGTTAAGTACCTACCTACTCTCCTTCCCATCAAAGGTAGGCTTTAAGACTGTCTTGAGAAACCTTTGAAATTCTAATAAACTTACCATACCATCTCTTCCCGTACCTGCATAAATAACAATAGGTAAATTTTTTAAGAATTCGAGAGCCGCACTTATTTAGATTTCTTTATTTACTCTAAGTCCGGGCATGGCTCAAAATTAGTTTAGCAGAAGAAGGAGGATTTTATGGTCTTTTTGGAGTTTGAAAAACACCAAAACTCTTATTCCAAAAGTAATGATGAGAAGTGGTTGGTAGCTTAGCGGTTACGAAGCCGGCTTTCGTACTGTTTCGTATCGGAGGTTGTGGTTTCGATCCCAAGTGCCGACCATCTTCCTCATTTGTGTTAATTTTGAGTGAGCACAGATTCATTGATTCAGAATTTTCAAACTTTCCAAGAATTTGAATAAAGTAAATAAACACTGTTGTCGCACTTACAATACGATTTCCTTAACAATTTCTTCCTCATAATATAATATGCTCTTTGAGATTTGACTATGCTCTAATACGATTAGAAAAATATTATTGAATGTTGTCGGAGTCATCAACTTTATCATATTATTACGTACGAATACCAAGCGGCTCTCACATCGGCGCAACCCGTAAAAGTAATTACGGTTCAAAATAAAAGAAGCCGAGTTCGCTGGTCTTATCACAATGTAGGCCTAAAATGTAATAACGTGTTATGTGCATTTAATAATGAAAATATTTTTATTTCCTGTCAGATTTGACGGGAGGCGTGATTTGCTCTGTACCTTTTGCGTATTGGATTTTACATCGTGTTATTTTATATAGGTCGCCTTTTGATCATTTTATAACGTCCCCTGGGGTAGATGTTTCCTATTGGATGATTCAAAACATTCTTTTGCTATTTTAATTTAAGCCTAACTAATGTTTTTCTTCTTCTTCAACTGATGAATTCGATCCATCTTTACTGATTTAATTTGAGTAAATCAGTCAACTCACTGGGTTTAAAATACAACGAGGCATATGTACCTACTTACCTACGATTTATTTTGATCGAGTATAAAATTATGGTGCCATGATTTGGGATCACCCTGTATCCTCACTTTGCTCGTTGGAGCTGTGACGAATTTATGTTCCGTTGTGTGAAGTCGGCACTTGGGTTTTTATATACAATGTATTTTTTTGTTCATTTTCATATTATAATTTAGTGTTACGTTGTTGATGTTTTCTTATTTTATTTTTATTATTCTTGCTGGATTCATTTATTTTATTCTTTTTTTCACTCTTATTGCTCATTCTCCATTATCCGTACACTTCTTGACCCGTTTTATACATTGCGTCTCTTACCTATGTGCCTGCCTAGATATACTTAATCCGTTTACAAACGTATACATGCTATTAATTGTTGAGACACTAGCGCAAAGCTCGTATCTTGAACATATTGTTATCAATTATATCTGTTTTTAAGGCTAAGAATTTTCATACGAATAGAATACCCTGGTATTTCATAACGAATCCTTATACTTAACTTTTATATTTTCAAGCCCCGCCGCGAACCCCCCCCCCCCAACCAGCAATGCGGGAGGCCTAAGCCCCACTCAGGAGCATAGGGAGGCATCAAGAGCTCTCCATTGCGCTCGAAGGCGTCCGAAGCTCATTGTGTCTTTTCTGACCGGTTGAGGTTTAGTGAGGTGGTCAACCTTTGATTTTTCGATTTCCTGCCTCTTACAGGACGCTCGAAAAACCAGCAAAAATAGCAGAGGTGCTATTTTTAGCCGGCAACCCCACGGCATAACATACCTAATGCAAAATGTCTTCTTCTTGTTCTTTCGAGTTCAATTCATTCATTATGGTTCAAAGAAGCCCACCTTATTTCGTATTATTTCGTTGTGTTAATTTTTGGACACACCTTTCTTCTGGAACCTTCTGATACATTATAAATGTATTACTTCATCATGAAAGTGCAAATGCGTGTTTTTAAACTGTTATAACGATATTTCATTTCAATTGTACCTAATACGGATAGGTTCTTAAGTTTAGTAACATCTTTCTATATACCGTCTCGTTAGATTTTCATCACATGAGCAACAAGCAAGATGTTTGTAAAGATCAAAATCACTCGCCGTAAAATGGGAGAAAAATTAATCGCTCAAAACAAATCTCAAATAAAAAAATGAAATCAATTCGATTGAAAGCCAATTACTTAACTGATAGTAGGTAGTTGAAAATACTTTGGTATCAAAATAATCAAAAATGTTTTTTTAGTTGTTAAGGACTTCATTTTAAACATACATACTAACATTTAAAAATATAGGTATATATTATGTACTTAATACGGATTGCCATGTACCCGGGCATTCATTTTTTATTATATTTTTATACCTTGAATTTGTAACGATTGTGTTATTTCTTTCATTGTGAGCAATCACGTTTCTCTCAGGCCTCCGCACCAAATAAACGCTTGCTTTGTTACAAAAAAAGTCTTTGAATAGAATTAATCTTCTACAGAGCTAAGTAACGAATAGCCGGGACCAAACTAATATTCGTATCGGGATGTTAATTTAGTGTCGTTAATGGAAGAGGCTTTGTACTTCTATGCGGTTTCTTTGTCACTCTAAGCCTACTTTGGATTCTTTCAAATCAGGAAAATTATCTTCCATCTCATAAAAATGTAAGAGTAATGGGACGTGAAAAAATAAAGAGGTAGTCGGATTGATTCGTCATTATTTATCGTCGATAAGACTGCAATACCGCGGAAATGTCAATTGCGAAACCGCGTAACTACCAAGTATCAAATTTTACAGGAAACACAAAAAACTATTTCATTCCATAACCGCCTTAGCTATAAGGTTCAAATTTGCAAACATAAGTTTGTATGGACTTGTCTTACAATACTGTTATGAATTCAATGTTATAAATTCATAACTACGTATTTTATGACACTTATGCGAAATTGCAATTTCCAAAAGTGCGACAAAATGAGCAGATACGCGGATTTAAGCACTAAGCTTCCTCGTAATTTAAGCGTTTCGTAGAAATAGAGAATTTTCAGATATAATATTTTTTTATTCAATTATATGATATAATATGTAGGTATACATAATATGTGTACCTACATATTATACCTGGCGCCAAATACATGACAGCAGTCGCAGTCTTTAAATTTGGTTGCTCTCTTGTTCTCAATAATTTCCAACTTTTATCTCTATATTTCATTTATTATTAAATTTCTACTTGTTGCATACATGAGATTTTTCGACATGTTGCTCATGATTAAGAGTTTCGGAGACAAACAATACCACCTAATGGCGAACATTGTTAACGTAAAGTGATCACACTAAGCCAGCCTTCGAAATAACAGTAGAAGACGGTCGTAAGCCCGTAGTGGTTTGTTCCATTTAAAAATCGAGCATTAGTAATGAATTGTTTGAGTCATTAGTTGTAATTTTTTCTTTAAGATCACATACTATATGCTGCAGATTATTGTATTCAGTTTTGAATATCTTCAGTCTTCTTGGGTGAAGTTGTTTCACAATTTTTAACGTTGGCATGATTTTTGGCTTTCTATATAAATCACTAAATTGATCATGAATTTTTTTCTTGTGTTGTATAGTACCGTTTGGGTTATACTTCAGTATGCAAAAATCTATCATTTATTTCTGGAGATTGTATTATCAAATCACGTACACGAAAACCTTTAGGGACTAGGTAATAGGTATGCATAGTTGGGACTTGGGATCAGTGATAGTGTCGTCAGATAAAAAAAACCTGCATTACAGCTTGATTATAAGATTCTGTCAAAGATTCGTCTATATTACTATCTTCGATAAAAATATTTTTAACATCATCCAGTGCTACATTTTCCAAATAATAAGGCAATTTGTTTTGGTTCTCCACCAGCCCCTTCACTTGTAGCTGTCTAACTTTTACAACCTCATTTTCCTCCTCATGATCTTCAATAAGAATATTATTAACATCCCCTATCTTAAAAAAAGAATTAAAAAAATATTAATAAGAACGAATTTCTAAAACTACGTAAATATGAATATCACCAATAATCACCATACATGAAATATAAAAGCAATACCGCGTAACAATGTGTTATGGCGATCAGAAGTATATCGAAGCAATACCGCGTATTTGCAACATAAAGAATATTCACGTTTCTGATTGGTTAAAAATGATTGCGTTCAATTTTTAGGGAAGCCCCTTGCTAGAGTGATATCTGCGTGTGAAATCTCAGTTTTAGTACAACTTGTAGTTACGCGGTCTCGCAACTGACAGTTCCGCGGTATTGCAGTCTCATCGACGTTATGCAAATCTCGTGCGATTGTCCAGTCACGTCGCTCACTATCAATGTCAATGTCTGTCCAACCTTTTAACCGAACTATTTTACACGTCATGTGCGCTCCGTTTTCGACAACGAAATCTAACCGAATGGAACAGCATATTGTGAAAAAGTCCCTAACATTTCATGTCATTAGCTCTGTAACGCTTTCAAGAATGTGTATTATTCAATATGTAGGTTCGCGAAAATCTCCGGTTTTTTTTTGTTTGAAAGTGAACACAAAAATACACTATTAGCAGCTTTCAGAGAAAGCTAAGTTTGTGTTGTGAAAAGATGAAAACGGTCGGCGTGGGAATCGAACCCACGATCTCCTCTACTACGAAAGTTGATGACTGAACTGCTAAGTTACCAACCACATTAACAATATATTATTGCTAGGGGATGTTTCAACTGTAGGCAGACATAGCTGATATTTGTTGACGGCTGTATATTATTATATCTACAGGGGCCCTCTTCTACATAGTTATCAATATTGACTCGGAACTATCAGGAGTTATGTAGTTGGAGCAAGCAATCCAATCATTGTCCCACATACCTTGCACTCAGGTAGAGTAGGCACGTACGTACAACAAACACATGGATGAGTGTTAATACGAGGTGCTCCGACGGAATTACATATGTTTGATTTTCATCTTACAGCTGACGGTTTTATAGTAATTACCATTTAACGTTTTGTAAAATGTTGTTTAAATAAAAATAACCGCTTTTGTGAGCAGTAGCGACATCCAATCAAAATATTTAATTACGCCGTTTTATTACATAATCTACTCGGAATTAAAATCGACTTATATATACATTCCATCAGCATGTAGGTAAGTATAATATCGATTGACATTTTTTTTAGTCAATACTATACATGAGTATATACAAAGTGAGATAACGTTTTAACAAGTAAACGATATGCTATGAGTTTAAATGTAGCGTGATCATCGCTGTCAATTCTTTCCCCCTTTTGGCAATTTTATGCCCGCACATTAGCCATGTCATCATCTTCCGTTCTATTGAAATGATCTATCCACTATCCAGTATCTTCATGTACTTCTGGCTCATTTCACATCGCCGCGCCGTCTACCTTTAGTTTCTTATGGTCGTGTATCTTAACAGTTTGCCCGCATGGAACGAGGCTTCTCATTTCAGTAGTATGAAGAATATAGTTGGTTTGTTGAATTGATGCATAGAGTTGAAAGCCACGACTACTGAAAAGTTTCCTGTCACAACGGGAGTCCGTCAGGGCTGTGTGCTGGCACCTTTCCGTTTTGTAGTCCTTATGGATTTTGTACTGAGATTATCCACAACGAATAGCGGGGGAATTCAGATCCAATCGATCACCCGACTCTGCGATCTGGAATACGCTGACGACGCAGTCCTGTTAGAGACAAGCGTGGCAAACCTGACCTCTGCACTAGAATGTCTTCAGGAGCAGTCGGCTACTGTGGGTCTGAACATTAACATCTCAAAAACTGTGTGCATGAAAAACAATAGCGTAACAGACGAGGACACACAGCTAACACTGAATGGCCAGCCCGTAGAGGACGTGCAGTATTTCAAATATCTCGGTGTCCACATTGAAAAAGATGGTACCATGAATAGGGAGCTCTCCATCCGCTTGGCATTGGCTGGAGCGGCATTCAGTAAACTTGGGAAGGTTTGGAGGTCGAATGCGTTCAGTATAAAGACAAAGGTCCGCCTGTACACTGCCTGTGTTCTGCCCGTTTTACTGTATGGTTGTGAAACCTGGCATCCAACGTGTGCTCAAAATACACGTATCGCAGGATTCGAGAGCACGTGCCTCCGAAGAATGCTGGGTGTTCGGTGACACGATTTCATCCCAAACACAGCCATCAGAGACCTGACGGGTCAGCCACTCGTCACCTCTACCATAATGTCCCGCCGACTGACCTGGCTGGGCCACGTCTTTAGGAAGCCTACGGATGACATCACGCGCCTGAGCCTCGACTACCATCCTGAAGGTAACAGAAGACGCGGTAGGCCCCTCCAAACAATCAGGAGACTCTACGAGGCTGATCTCCGGGGTGCTGGAATCGGCTGGGACGAGACGGTGAGGACCGCAGGGGACAGGGTGGCGTGGCGAGGACTTGTGGAGTCCATATGCTCCAACTAGGGAGCGGACATGGTCGAAGAAGAAGTTGAAACATCCCGCATGTTCTTGAATGACTAAAAATTAGAATTCCTTGAAAATCTAGTGCGTTCGAACTTTGTGTTTTTAGCGTTTTCTCTTACATCTACTACCTACATTATTGAACATACAAACTAACACTCCCTTGCAATTGTTTTTATTTATGTGATTACCTTTAGGCCCAAGTCAAGGCCTAAGTTAAAGCTAAGGGGTTAAATTACTCATATACCTATATCAACCGCTGATAATAGTATAATAACTTACTACTACTCGTCTTTGATAGTTAAACCCTTAAATTGGGTCCATACATATGTACAAGCCAATAATCAGAAAAAGTTAGGTATATTTTTAATTTGATTTGATGTAGGTACCAATGGGAGGAGGTCATGAGCATTTCGCAAGATCGAGCGCAATGGACAGTTCTTGTTGCGTCCCAGTGTCCCTGAGTGGGATGTAAAAGGGAAAGTAAGTACCGATTAGTTTTTCACGACACTTTTTCGATCGAAAATTATCAGTGTTGGCCGCATATAAGAACTATAGTAATATGTAATCCAACTATCAATAGAATACGGATAAACACAAGAAGCATTGAAATAAGATATCCTCCGCTGTTTGGAAATGAACTGCTTTAAGCATATTGCTATACTCGAAGCCTTCAATTAATTTATTTCACGCAGAACTTAATGAATTAACATCCTTGTTCATCAAAGTAAGCCTGTGTGTACAAAGTAAACCTGTAATAATTTAACATCACACGGTATCACATGGAAGATATTCTTGTATGACGAATGAATAAAAAAAAAACTGGTGTAAGTCTTACATTACTAGGTAGTACTTAGTTGCGTCGAATACACGCGTTCCTCTGGTACAGCGCGTCATCTCAGATTACGTGTATTTTTTGTATGCATTAGTTTCTAAGAGAGGCGGTTTGACCACATTACATCTATTGTTGCGTACACGAGATATACCCAGACTTTTGTAAAATAAACTCTCCTTACCTTAAACTTTTATACAATAAAAATAACCTTCTTTATACGATAGAACATTTTTAAATACCGGCTATAGTCTATCGCCACCGTAAGTTTTATTTATGTAGTTGAGAAGAATATTGCTTACATTTTCATATGATGTCTCAACACCAATTTAAAGTCTTTCACACCGTTTGTTACAAGTCCACATAAATTTCGAACAAATTAGGCTGTCAATATAAATCATACCGGGTATTAGTGGTATGATGGGGATCGACATACCTTCAAAATTGATAAGAAATATTTACCAAAATTGAATATCCGAATAACTCATGAAATAATAAAAAACAAAAGGAGCTAAAAACAAAAGGATTTAACTTTTTAACGGTTGTAAAAACAAATTGGAATAACGGAAATTGATTTTTATATTGTAGAAATCCAATGCGATTTTTTTTTTAATAAAGAACGTTTTTAAATAAAGTGAACACATACGCATTCCTTGAATATTTCACAGTAAGCTACCAAAAGCTTGTTTCGTGAAAGAGGAAGATGGTCGGCACCTGGGATCGAACCCACGACCTCCAGTACGAATTTTAGCGTCATAACCGCTGCAAAAATTCAATGGAAGTTAGTGTTGTGACAAAGATGAAAGTCAATGACTGTTATTCTGAAATGAAAAACAGACGATTGAGTTGCGTCGTGTCCAATTTTTATTGAGACTTTTGACATTTCTCTATTCTGAAAATGTTTTATCCAATACGTTAGATGTGTAACTACTGGAAAAGTTCTAAGCAAGAGCTTCTTGCGTTGAGTTGGAACGTGAATTTGAGAATACCAGTCATTAACTTGGGATGATTTGGCAAGCGGAAATGGATTTGAACAGAATGGCGAAAACGATTTATAAGGCTGAAAGGAGAGGTGTAAGAAAGCGTGGCCAACCGAGAATGAATGGATCGAACACATCGATTCCATCTTCAAGGAAGGTCAGGTCAGAAGTAAGAGAAATAGGAGAGGTTGTGTATGAGAAATGGTATTTCGGTGGAAGAAGCGAAAGAAGTGTGCTTGGATAGAAAAGAGTGGAGGTCCATTCTTTCTGCCTATACTCCTTACGGGACACGGTGTAATGGGTAAAAAAGCAATAAGTAACTCAAAAATACCCTCAGATAAAATATTAGAAACATATTTTATTAAAACGATGTTTTTCATTCTACTTGGTCATATAATTACTGGGATGCAAGGAAATTAAAGAAGATAAAGGGTATCTATATTTATACACATACTCCCTTTTAAGGCCCCCCGCATACCGCAAGCCAGCCCGGAGGAGACCAATCTGCAGCAAATCCGATCCGCACAAAGCCGACCCCTAGCCAGATTGCCAAAAAGCCAGCCACACACAAATCAAGCCCGCGGCGGTTCCCCCCCAAACCAACCCACAATGCAGGAGGCCTAGGCCCCACTCAGGAGCATAGGGAGGCATCAAGAGCTCTCCACTGCGCTCAAAGGCGTCCGAGGCTCATTGTGCCTTTTCTGACCGGTTGAGGTTTAAGGACGTGAGGTGGTCAACCTCTATATTTATACTTTTGCTTAAAAAAATCTTGTCTTACTGCTTTTGGCATCCTTAATAGGCACCTGATCCGTCCGCATTACTTTTTTAACTTACTTTCTATTCAAGAATGGTCAACTTTACTCTTTGTATTACAAAAATATTTATTTTAATGAAAATGTTTTCAAAGATGATAATATTGGAAATCCGATTTAAGGTACTTAGTACGCATTTCCTTGTTTAAAGAACATAATTTAAAAAATATCATACACTGATAACCAAAAAATGTTTGCTACTGGTCAGTAGTTTAATGTTGTTTGACATTCATGTTTGTACACATAGGTATACACATCAATGTAGGGGTGCTTTAGTTCTGTTGTTTGAAGTGGGTTGATACACACGAAATTGGTCACCCGTTGGCAGAGCAGAAAAGTGAACTCATGCTGGAAATTTGAATTATGAGGTACATAATTACCATATTTTGTGTATGCAAGAATTTCAGTCAAATTTAGAATTGAAAATATCAAAAGACGCATAGCATGTTTTTTTTTACCTGATAAATATTTATTATTATGTACATATTTATCCAAATTTACTTATTGTTTACTGTCGTTGTGCAATTGTAAAAAATGGGTGACGAGTAGCCCCCAATAAATTAATAATATCACACTTGATTCTTTTTGCATTTGTTACAAAGAGACAACTTGAAATAATAATAATGATATAACACTTTTCTATACAAAGGTGTCAGTATAGCCGGTGGAACTTATTGCCTGAGGAAATTTTTTCCGGTCAACCGGTCCTGTCCAATCTGAGACAGCCCAACCCCGGGTAGAAATTTCAATAATAATAATACTAAGATAACTTATGCGCCGTTTTGTGGCCTAGACGTCACCTCAAGGACGCTGTTCTAGCTATAAATAAATACAAAATTTGCATTAACAAAAAATAGTAATGCATGGATTAAATAATATTTTTAATATTTCGTCATGGATAAAATAATATTTTCAAATTTTCATAGCCCAAAAATTCGCTTATAGTGCTTTTGCAGCTTTACATACGTAAAATCTACCGATGCATGCATATTTAGAGACATACAATAATTATCAGGATGAAGGATAGCCTGGGTATGATTTTTGGAACAGGAATGTTTTTAATGCCTTCTTAAACTCGTCTAAGTTCTCGGAGCTTCTAATATTTACTGGAATTGAATTCCATGATTTTGGTCCAGCAACGATCAAAGCTCTTGGTTTATTTAAGTGTAAAAATACTTAGAAAAACTGACCCGACTGGGAATCCACGCCAGTATAACTAGACTACCGAGGTCGACACTAGAAAAATATGATGCGTCAATAAGAATTTCATATGAAAAACATAGTATGCGTTGGATGTTATATCGTAAAATGCTATCATGAAAATGACGTTATGTATAAGTAGGAGATAAAATAATGACACATCTTATGCATGTGGGCTACATCATAATCATATTCGAGTTATTTGGTAGCTACGATTAGATGAACCCGCTTTTGCAATGTGCAAATACCGGGGAGACTGCAGCTAAGAGGCGGTAATATATGAAGGTATTTGATTACATGCATCCTACAGCATTAATTGTCACAAAGGGTATTAATCAAGATGTGATATAGAGATCATTGTTCCTTGCGAGATAAACATTTGTTGAAACATACATTTAAAGACACATGTGCTTCTTTCAATTTATTTTTCTTTAATACTTGATTGAATTTCTTGTGTAATAATGTAGAATTTGAAGTTTTCGAGTACATCATGTATTAATATTATACCTTACGAAATCACAGAAGAAGCAATACCTTACTCTCATCAGTGACTAAAATTCTGCACTTTTGCATAATGTTGTCACTCTACCGTTTAAGATTACTGACTAAGAATTCTTATGAGTTTTTTTTCAAAATATTTATATTCCAGAATAAGTAGGTACCTACGTAATATTAGGCTGATCTGCTGATAGAGAAATTCATAGAGAGACAACATTATAATGTTTGTATTAATTGCTTATTTTTTCTTTTGTTTCAGGTGAGAATTTATGGAGCAGGTTTTTATATTTTAACGAAATCCTAAGACACATACCTAATTATTAATTGTAAGTAAAAACTGATTTCTTTATAATGCCCTGTAACTACTACCTAGACGGTATAGACATTGCTCAAGACATTTTTTTGATCATCCGGTATTAAATTTTTTTTTGTTACAAATACATTTATCGACTAGGATCCTGGGTGTCTTGATAAATCATTTAAATTTCTCAATAACTAAACGAATTTATTTGGTATATTTACAAAACTATTTAATTATGAACTTCGTAAATATAATAAGTAGTCTGCAAAAATTCCATGCAAAAATGTAGTTACGCCACAAAGACTTTTATTGCCTTTGAATCGAGCAGCATTGCAGAAACTCCTTGAATTAGTGGCCTTTATTTTGACCCCAACAATATCTGGTAAATCTCACCGAGAAACTACTCGAAGGTACCCAGTACCTCTGCCAGCCGACTGCAGTACCTACTTAATACTTCTGTCATGATTTTAATTTATGGTTATCGATCAAAATCTCTTTGGATAACAATAGTAATAATAATAATTATTATTATTTACAATAAATAGTTAATAGAACTCGTTCTAATAAAATGTAATGGTTGCATTATGTGACTGACGTTGAACTCCGTTTTATTTCATATTACGTTGCACCTATATGTTACATATCTACTACTGTATTTACATTTGCTTTGAACTTTACACAGCCTCTTGCAATAAAACTACTTATTTCAAAATCTAAATTATACCTATATGATTTATTTCATACTAGCTTTCCCAACAGACGTTGTCCTGTGGACCCAACCAGAGGCGGCCCGTTCATATGTGCACTGCGCCTCCAGAAACAAATATAAACTAATAAAACAATAACATTAAATAATAATCTATCATTTCAAGTTCAAAATAATTTGAAGAGTTTAAAATGTTAGGCATTTTATAAATCAATAATAAAATTTAAAAAACTTATCCGTGAGATTTGTAAAATCCGGCCACAATCCTGAGAAAAGTCGAAAAATCCTGAGATATGGTAACCCTAGGTGCAGTAGACAATTTTGCTGTTAGATTTTTTCATAGATACTAACTTTTATGTCATATTTTATTTCATGTTTTTTTTATAAAAATGAATCTGTGCTCACTCGAAGTGAACACAAATACACTTTTGACATCTTTCACAGTAAGCAAATGCTTTTGTCGTGACAGCAGAAATGGTCGACACGACCAGGATTCGAACCCACGACCTCCGCACGAAACAGTGCGAAAGCCGGCGTCGTAACCACTGGTCTATCAACCACATCTGTTTTATGCATTTCAACATTTATTAGTTATTCTGTTATCCGGAGCGAAGAAGAATTCAATTAATAAAACATCGGAAGAATCTGTTGAGCCGATCTCGAGTTATAAGTGTTCGCACTAACCCGACTTTCATTTATATTATAGATTTGTGATTTCATCAGTATAAGAAAGTAGAAAGTTAGGAGAAATTTTAACCTTACATATATATTTATAGCATTCCTTATATCTTCGGTCAGCGCACAGGATCGAGCGCGGTGGAAGGCTATTGTTGCCTCCCTATGCTCCTAAGTTGATCCCATGAAGGATTTCATCATTTTTATTTGAAGTTCCTCTGTCGCATACAGGGACGGCCATGACCTGGTCATTCTATAGGTGCCTCCAATAATAAATCTACTGTGAACAGTGATTGTCCTATCTGCGGTATACTAATTGTTGCCATTCCTCAACATCAGTGACATTAGGCGGCTTGAAGAAAAATAATTTCCGTTCAACTTTTGAGAATGAAACAGGAGTTACCCTATATTTCGAAATTTTCAAGTTAATGTTGCAACTGAGATATTATTACACGCCCTTTTTAATGTTTCTGCTGTACATCCTTTATTTTCCGTTATTTTGTGAAAGTACCTGCTTATCTGTTTGTTACGGATTCCAATCATTACGAGAGACCCGACTTCAATATAATAATATTGTACTTGCCGGGCTGAGTAAATAGTTCGTACTTCGTGAGTTCACGGTGCTCTGCTTTATGTCTTTAAGCCACCCCACCGCTAAACTGTTTGCTATTACAACCCAGCAAAATCGTACGTTTCCACGAAAAAGAACTCGTTCCGCTCCAATAAATTTCTGATTATCCATTTTTTGACTGCATTCAGGACCTGGTGTTAATTTCTACAGCTAATTATTGAATCTTTACGAGGCAACAAGAGCTCACTACAGTGTTCAAAGTCCACCTATCAAGACCAAACACGCCTTATTCGAAGAAATTAAGTTAAAATGAGCTACCAGTTTTTATTGCAAATTTTCCGACCAATGCATCTAATTTAAAATTATGTTTACGGGACACATTCTATCAATAGCACTAGCTATTAAACAACTGACAATTATGTCAAACACCAATTAAAATTGAAAAATAAAAATATAAGTAATGTCGAAAGCTCTATAAGAACTTACGTAAAGTTTTTTTTTTTTTTTTTTTCTAATGTTTCGTGCAACGTTGTTGATTTTTTCTAGTTAAGTCTGAAAATTATCTTTTAAGGGCCGGTCTTATAAACATCCGTTAGTTAAAAGTCAAACCAAATTAACCGAAATATGATCCATTTGCTCGTTTTTTCGTCTTAAAAATTCGTTATTCAAATTTCAGTACGACAATTTGTTAGTAAACCATCAATAAACTTACGGATATTTGGTCTCTCGTTTATAAGAAGATTGCGAATTGCGATGAAATAATTCTGCCAAGCAAGTACTATTACGAGACTGCGCTGCGGCGTGACTTTCCGGTCTGGAATAGGTTTCATTTTAAATGCGGACAAGGGTAGGTTTGATGTTTGACGTAATTTTTTGACACGTTTTAGGTTCTAATTATTAATGAATTAAAAAATGAATCTTTGCCCACTCAAAGTGAACAATGTCTGAATTATGAAACCACGTTGATATTTTATTATCAACAACAATAATCTTGGGTCTTTCAAATTGAGAAACTTTAGTACTTTATTTTAATATTCTGATGGGAACTCTTCATAATTGGAGTTGTTTTATTTAAACCGTGACACCAAGCGTGTAGTATTTAGCGTAAAAGCAGTAAGTAGAGGGCACAAGAGCTCTGTTCACAATGAAGAGCGTTCAGTAATTAATACGAAGTTCCTACATACGTGAGTGCCTTCATAATACAACACAAATCCGGTTAATTGTCAAAACTCATTTCGTCATTGATAAGTCATGTGTGTGTTAATAATTAGTGACGCTTTGTATAATGTACAGTAACGATAATCCGCTATATTTTGATACAATCATCGTAACTCTATTTTATAAAAAAATATGTATACTTATGTGGCCTGGTGTATTATCACTTCATCATGAAGGGACGATGCATCCGTGCAAAGATTCAGAATATAAAAAATAAGACATTATACAACAGGGTTATGAAACACGAGTCCAAAAATCAATAAAAAAAGGAATTAATACATTATTTTTTATCAGAATGAACTAGGCTTCCTATTTCTCTTATTATGCTTTTATATAGCTATAAAGAGCAACCGAAGGAATCCAGTAGAACAAATTGTTCTGAAGTGGGTATTATAAATGTAGGTATATGAGGAAAATATGAAAACTGCTTGAAACCGAAAGCGGTGTGTTCGACCCACAACATTCTCTATAGATGACACCTTTATTCTCAGCCTTAATGCCAATTCTATTTTATTCTTTCAGTCAAAAAATAGTCATCCCTAACATTGAAACACAGTTTTTCTTGATCTTCTGAAAATATGTGACAACAAGCTCTTCTTTATCAATTAAATAAACATATAATCAAGCATTAATGCATCTCTTACAAAACACAAACTGCACCTACTCTCTTTCCCCATTTTGATACGATATGGTGGGCGGCAATTCTCACCGCTGGTAGAATTGTTAAAAAGAGCCTTAGGTAAATATACCTAAACTTAATTTTTTTTTATTATCTTAGAATCCTTAGAATCCTTCGAATGTCTATTAATGGTATGCTATATGAGGCAACAAAGCAATAAAATGCTTCATTTACCATCCAACACATGTGTTAGAATACATATTATTTGGACTAGGTTAAACTAGATTACAACCTAAATTTTTTTCTATTGGTTCAGAATGTTTTCTGTTTTGTCATAATTTGTATTTCACAGCCCATGCATGACGTCTAAAAATTTACCTATCATATTTTAAAATTTACTAATAATGAAAAATCAGATCATTTGTTTGTGTGTGTAGCCCTAAAAGCTTAAAAACAACGAAACATTCTGCGGGGTAATCGATATAGAACACGATTTGTTTTACAACCCGGAAGAACGGTATCAAGTGTCCGATAGCGGTGATCTTTAGAAGCTCCACATAGAGCGTTGAGCACTTTTTTGGGGCAACTCACATCAAAGGACGGGCGGTGTCAAACGACATATAAAAAGGAAACCAAATGGTCATTTTGTTTAAAATGATACCACTTATCGTACATTTATACGAACAAATAGGAATTAGGGAATATAGGAAAGAATTTTTCATGACTTCATAAGGTTGAAAGGAAAGGTGTAAGGAAGCGTGGCTGACTGAGAATGACGTGGAAAGAAATTGGAGATGGTGTATGAGAAATGTTATTTCGGTGGAAGAAGCGAAAGAAGTATGCTTGGAAAGAAAAGAGTGGAGATCCGTTCCCTCTGCCTACTCCTTACGGAACACGGCTTAATGGGTAAAAAAAAATCTATGTATACTATGACTCTTCTTCTCCATTAGCCTGTACTGCCTACGTATAATTGTTCCTAAATAAGTACCTAGTACAAAAATTGTTTAGGTATAAAAAATTGGAGTTATTTATACCATTATAGTGTCTACTTGTTGGAGCGATGATCAAATAAACTCGTGTCTGCAGGTACGAAGAGCTTACCTAATTGAGCCCAACTCTTTCGCTAAATTAGATAGATTGTTATATCTATGTAGATTGTATAATCTAGTCTTTGAAGGTGTAAGAAGAAAATGAAGATTTAATAAGGCGTGGTCGACAGAGAACGACGTGGATGGCCAGATCAGAAGCAAGAGAAATATGTAGCTTTGTTTGTGAGAAATGTGCTTGAAGCGAAAGAAATGTGCATGGATAGAAAAACTGCCCATATATACATTACAGAACATGATGTGACTTTTCACAATATATATACATTATAAATGCCTTGTATTTTTTCCATTCTTTCATATTATTCACATCAATTATTTTCTATAAGGCTGCGTTGGTGCCTAGTCTGTCGTAAATTAGGTACCATCTTAAAATCTCTTATTTGATAACCGTTTTGCTACGTCTTGACAACTTTACTTCTTTATTCCTGATTCTCACATTCATTTTGTTTTGAAATGTTCCATTTTGTACTTTTTTTAAATTTTAATTCATATTACATACCTACTTATTTTTACAATCTACATAATCTTCATTGGCTGAAGAGTCCAGAACGCGTAGAGTTCAAAATATGCCTCTTAGTTTTCAAAGCACTCCACAATATGGCCCCTACATATTTGTCTGAACTACGCATCCCATCTCACCCAATGACAGACATGTCTCTCTAAGATCTCAATACCGCCAATAGACCTAAATAATACTTCAATAAAGTCTTCAGCGTTTCTGGACCGAAAGCCTGGAACTCACTTCCGGTTAGGTAATATTAGAAGCTTAGATTCATTAGACGAATTTAAGAAGGAGTTAAAAACATTTTTATTCAAGAAGTCATATGTAGATTATCCTTTGTCGTAAATTATTTTGTATATATACCTAAAATTTAAGCAGAGCAAGCATAGCGCCCTTGAGGTGGTATTTTGATCACAAAACGGCGCTCTAAAAAATTATCTTATTATTATTATTTATTTATTTATTAGAATGATATTCCAAATATTTTTTGTTTGAGAGCTCTATGCTATCATTGATATTTTGACTTTTCCACATTTTATTTGTTATTTGAGATCCCGTTTTAATGACGTATATTCTCCTTCTTTTTAACTGAATTGTCATCTCTGCAATTCACAATGTTACATCGGTTAATGTGCGATATGTGGATCAATGGAGTTGCCGTTATATGTCCATTCATCTAATTGTTTTATTTTTTATATACCTACCTTCATATGTATACATTTTTTAGATTAACTTTAAAAATTCATATAAACCAAAAGTTTATTTGAAATTTAAAAAAAATGTGTATGCAGGTAATTGAAATAATTGCATAGCATAAAAATGCAGCCAGTGCAATAATTGAAAACTTTTAAAGGTTTTTTTTTCTCAACAATTTCTGTTTTCCTAGCAACTAACCATATTTAAATACTGAAGTTTTTTGTGAAGTAGGTATGTTCATGTGTAATACCTAATTATTAGACGAGCCGCTAAGGTTTTCAAACACGATGGTTTATAACCTCCGCCGAGCCAATTTACGAGCGCACATATGTACCTACAGCCATCCCATAAGGTAGAGCCGACTATTTCAACGAGTGCCTGATTATACACAGAGTGCGCGAGTAGACCGCAATGTTCGACATGTTTTATACACTGCGCCTCGGGCTTATCGATTCATTTTTGACAAATATCATAATTTGTAACATTTTAAATCATTAACATTGTTATTGTTTTTTGGATTAAAAAAATTAACGATCGTTATTATAGTTAGACGAGAAATCCTTGAACTCCACTGGCCGCTCATCATGTAATATTATTCTCTTATTACAGCGTTATAACTCGAGAGTTTATCGGAGAGCTTTTTTTATTCCACGGACGAAAAAATTGTCGCCTGAAGTAATTTATTGATTAACAGCTTGCTCGATTTTATTTGGTAGCATTTTTTATATTGTTAGTTTGAATATTTCTTTTTGTTAGTTTGTTTTTAATGTGAAATTACCCTGCTGTTTTCATTCGCTGTAACAAGATTCGAATATCTTAGCAATCGATAAATTTGTCTATGAAGTATAATAACCTTTGTGTTTCGGTTCTTCGAATCAGAGCTGAAGGTTTTGGACGTGGTGTAGAAGGACGCCGTAAACATTACGCAAGATCGAGCGCAATGGAGAGCTCTTGTTGCCTCCCTATGCCCCTAAGTGGGTTATAAAGGGAGTATGTATGTAACCTTTGAAAGGATGTAGGTACTAACAATAACTACTTATTTAACATCTTCAAGTAGGGAGCGTTGAAGCCTGCAAATTAAAAATAAAAGTACCTACTTTGGTATAACGAGTAGAAAGGATAATGTGAAAACTGCTAAGTCGCGTGTTTTTTACTGTCAAGTAACATGACGCTTCACTTACTTTGATATTGTGTTCCTCCTTTTTTATGATCATAAAATTTCTCCTTCTACAACAAAAATAAGACATCCGCACACAAAAGAGAAAAAAAAATAGTTTCCCGCTTCCATTTAATAATTCTCTGGGAACATATGCCGCATAATGGGTATTTATTGGTCTTTTTATAAAAGTATAGGTAGTCTTGTTTAAATTATATTTGATTCAAGTGAGTGCCATTATGGATTCAATTCATAGCGACGTGTCTTGTTTGATTAACAGTGTCATTTACATACCATAAACCTCGTTCTTGAATTCTTTTAATATTGAAATATTTCGATATGTTTCATCTAAAATATACTTCATCCTCTCCCAAAACAAGTTTTTTACACTTTTATAAAGGACTCTTAATTTTTTTTTTTGCTTTAATTACCACATTTTGTTAACTTCCGTCTATTTTGCAATGGCTGAAATTTAAAACCAAAACCATTTTACTCTATATAAGTATATCATTTCATACAAACGAATTAAAGGTACCTACTATTACGCTTTTTTTTCTTTTCTTAAAAAATATTTTTTTGATTACTACTTACCTAAATACGGTTAAGGTGCATAGACTGCGCGTTATAAGATAATAATTCAAAGAGAAGTTGAGGATCAACCAATGAAGTGATATCTTATTGACACTTACTCAATATTTAAATGTCTTTGTGGCGTAATTTCAAGTGGTTTAAAGTACCCACTTCCTATGTTACATATGTATTGTTTTTGTACGTATTCCCAAAGGTTTTTCTTAATTATTATAATACGTAACAGTGACGAGACTTCAATAGAAGCGAATTCCTCAAAGATTTAACAAAAAATCTGTAAAATTGATATTTTTTGCTAGAGCGTTTGTGTTTGCATTCGATGCACTAATTAACTTTTTCACCACATTTTTGCCATCGAAAATTTTCTTCGCCAGTCGTAATCTAATAGTAGGTAAGGATATAAGAATACGTTGGCCTCCCAAGGAATATCATTTTGAAGGCGTTTCGCTTTTAACTTCATAGCACCACTAAGCTATACCTACACATTTTACACAATAAACATTAGTATTAACAATGTATGGAAACAAAATTTTGTATGGATACGGTTTTTCTCACGGCCGTAGTAAGAAATTTGTCGAGGTGTCAAATAAAATAGATTCCCTCCACACACGCGTCTATTTAATCCCATAGCACGATGATAAATGTTTGTGATAAGAACTAATGCGATTCGACGGTGAATATTTTGGCAAACAGATCGTGAATTAATACGTTATTTATTTTACATATTTCTAAAATAATAATATTATCGCATTATGACGTTTCCTTTTAGGCAGGTTTACTCTAAGTAATCCACTGCCATATTGACCCGGGCGCCGTCGTGTCGACCATTTAGATCTTATAGAGACCGCATTACCTTAACAAAAAACCCAACATTACCTACTCTAAGTATCAATATGCTAAATGGAAGACGACTTACAGATATAGACTAGCACTCGCATCTTGTGTATAAATTTTAACACTTTTACTACAAACAGATTGCTGCAAACATATTCTAAGGACAACGGAAATGGAAACTCTGAATCCCTCAGAAGAACTCTCATCCTAATCCGAACCACCGAAGTTTCAAAGTCAAAGATGTCGTTAGATAGAGCAGACAAAGAAGGCGTTTTTGAAGGCATCATGTTTAGAGGATTGACCCTCAAGAGTAGCCTAAGTGGTAATGGTGGAGATTCCAGAGGGACGCAGACAACCAGGGCGATCTCGTCGTCACAGGACCAGTAACAAGTTCCTGAAAAACAGGACCTAGAAAAAGAGGAGGAAGAAGAAGATTGCTGTTAGAGACGATCTTCGGAATAATTTATGTTCATTCATACACAATATTCGAGAGATGTTTGAAGTACATGTTTGTGTAGAATTGCAAGGAAAGAGTGCTGAAGAGTAATCGATACTAACAATAATACACCTAAAAGAATGAATGACAATTGGGGTTAACATCATATGGGGACTGAGGAGTTTCTTTGACAAAAAATGTCATCAAGGCCTAAAATTATGGAAGAATTTGAAGCCTCATACATATAAGAAGCAAAAAAAAATAAAAACTAAATAAGTGTGGAAGAATGTGAATACAAAGTTATTTCTTGTAATAAATTAGGAGTTTGATTAACGTTTAATAGTCAGTTTAGTTAATTTTACGTATGATAAAACTATATGACGGTACCTATTATTTACCCAATGTTAAATACGAGTATGTAGCTGTTTAGTGTTTAATTTCGATTTTTGCATTCAATTTTCTAAATGGAGTAGGTATATTTTGATATTAGATTAGACAAATTTGTTGACTTAGATTCCTGCTCACTTAGTACAACCTATGTCTCGATGTGATGATAATTACACTTTAATATACCCGTCGATGTACATAATATTCCACTCGTATGTTGAGTCGATTTGAATAATTCACGAGAGTTTATACAAAAGTGTAAAACGTCATTCAATAAATTTAATGGTAATACTTAAATGGTTGAATGCGTACTAATTATGATACGATGTAGATTGATTTATGAATCAAAAATTTGATGCCGCGGGCTCTTGTAATAAGAAGATATACGTACCTACCTACCACCACGGGACCAACGAACCAAATATATTTACATGACGGCGCATTGGGCGAGAATGAGAGATACGCTAGTCCGGCTAGTCGGTCACTTACATGAATTATTATATCGCGATATAATAAATAGACACATACTGTACCCATATCAAAAATATTCCTGTGCTTGTATCGGTGCGTAGCTTTGTAGCCTTACCGAATAGGTTTGCTGGCAGTCTTTGTTATCCGAGTATAATCACAGGTGTCGTAAGACTCGTCATAGGTACTCCACTCGAAGAAGTGTCTAAATTATAAACGCTTGGAACTATCTTCCTAACACCTACGAGAAACTTGAATGTTTAAATAAAACCTGTTGTTGTCAAGTCCACAGCAAATTTTATACATTAAGTAAAATTAATCACTACACTCCACGATTTTTAATTTATTATATACACAAATGCTCCTTCACAAGATAAGGAACTGAATTATTAAGCGTTGCTCAAATAAGATCAGTGAACATATTTATATTATCTGAGGTGAGGAAGATATTAAAGTATGTTCATTCCTTATATCAAGTAATTGTTGCTTTACAAAAAAATTTTATAAATAAGTATTTATACAAGTAGTATTTATACCTAGTATTGAAAATATTAACGTTCGACATTGAGATCGGGATTGAGTTTCAAGAGTAACCCCCTGATTATTTGAACAATAATTTCACTGACCTTTCTATTGATTACAAAATATGTCAGTTATCTCTTTTGATTTTTTTTATATACCCATACTAAAAAAATATTTAAATTTAAATCATTTTTCAAACGAATCTCACTCAAAGTGATCACACTATACAAAGTGTTGAAAACTTCAATTCTTTACTATACTTGTCTCGTGTCGTGAAAGGAAGTTAACACTAAAACTCTAATTAATCCTGGACCTCCGAATTTTAGCGACTGAAACACTAACTACTCATATTCTTCTTCTTCTTTCTGTGTCGTGTCAGGTCGCCCCAACGTTGACTATCACTCTGGAGAATGCATCCCGGTCCTGTGCGCACACTCGTGATCCCCGTCCTCTCACGAATATTTCGGAGCCAGGATATCTGCCGTCGGCCCAATATTCCCATTCTGAGATATTTCTTTTAATCTTCACAGATTAATAAGCCACTAATTACACTTTCAAGTGTAGGTACCTACATAATATTATGTACTATTATGTTTCTAAGGGGAAAAAATTGACTCGTACCCTTTTACCTTGATATACCACAGCTTTATATGTATGTAGATTTACGAGTGTACAAGAGACGTACTTAGGTAGATTTAATTTATAATTCATGGAGTTACAAGTTGTATTGGTTAATTAAAAAGGTTGTGTGTGACTATGTTGTTATCATTAATTTAATGAGAGAAAAAGAAGAAACACCGGGAGAACTAAATGTGTGTGACTCCAATAATTCATTCCGTTATCTGAAACGTAAATAAATGCTAAGGAATGCGGTGGTATCAGATTGCTCAAACATCTTCGTAAACTTACAACTAAGGACACAGAAAACGGTATGAAATGTTATCTGAAGAGATTTTTATGACTTTTTCAAGAGAAATAAATAATACCTTTGTTATTCTTTTTTTTTCATTTCCTTCGGTACGGCTTTGGCTCAATAAAATGTGCCGTAGTGCTTTATGGTCGATGCGATTGTGTTCAGACAATCTGCGACTGTAAAGTTATTGGAAGAGCCAAAGAAGAGAAACAAAAATTATACTGTGCAGCGTGCATACGACCATCGCAAGAAGTTTATTTCAAGTACCATTCATAAAAGGGAGAGAGAGCTAAACTCTTAATATATTTTCGAAGACTTCATTATAGTTATTTACCTATATAAACATTCTAGTTTTACTCAAAAGCTTACACGAAACGTCTAAAGTGAGTCTAAATTATTTCCTAATAATTATTATTAATGACTAGGTACACAATAATTTGTTTGAATGTTCTATTTTTCGACTCATAATTATTCGAAAAACAGTTTAAGCAATACACGTTTGACAGAAATAACAATTGTTATCACACCACATGATAGTCCTTTACAATTTCCTATAAGTTTAAATGCAATAAAACAATTTAGTATTCTAACAATTGTTTTTCGATGAAATTTCCTGTCACCATAATTAATTAATCAGCCCACTGAGCCGGGACAGTGTGCACAAAGTTGTGTAGTTACATCTTCACTGGAACCTCCGTCGTTATCGGGATATGTATAGGAACAGGAACATTACAAGACAGGTAGGTAGACGGCTTTGTTGTATTCTTTCCCTTATAAGCCGCGATGTGATTAAAGTCAATAATTTCTAATATCTCAAGTGGGAGATCTGGCCCCGAGGATGGCACTTCCTTGCCTCCCCAACTGATTACCATCTCTAGACATAACTACTAGAAATACCATTAGGCATATTATACACGTATATTCTTTTATTTATTTCGTTCACCTGACGCCTTATAAATTCACTTTTATCTCTCACACGGTCAATACTTTATTAACTATTTTCTTTATTTAATATCTACATACCTACCTTACAGCCAGTAAATGTCTACAAAATATCTCGAAATATCAATCTCGAGATAGATATTTAGCTACAGTACAGAAATGTGCATATTTATGTATATTACTTTAATATCAATTTAGTGTGGATTTATGTTACAAGATTTACATACATTTGTAATGGCGGAGGGATGAACTATTTAAGGCTTAGTTTCATACAGATATCTTCGTTACAAACTGTGTAGGGATATTCAGAAAGCTGTGAGTAAAAATTCGTAAGAGACCTGGGATGGTCTTTTTCTTAAAATTGAAAAAGAGACAGTCGCTAAGTGCATCTCTCAAAACAACCAGATATCTTTTAACGCGGTTAACACAGAACTCAAAATAACATATCTAAACCAACTGAATTATATTCTATATGAGTGAATAAGAGAAGACTTAATAAATTAAAATGAAGTGGTTGCTTTGGTAGCCTAGCCAACTTTCGTAGTGCAGGTAGTAGGCTCGATCTTTCTCTTACATAACACAAGCTTTGTTTTTTGTGAAAGATGTCAAGAGTGTATTTTCTTCACTTTGAGTGAGTCCAAATTCATTTCAAAAAATGATTTTACCCTATAACTTTCTCAAAGCGGAATTGGATCGGCTTCAAATAAAAATAGCAGATATTCGATACTACAAGCGAGCCCTGAAGTGGCGCCGAAGAATAGGTCACAGAAACCAAAGCATAATAAGCTAAGGCTTAAGCCTTAGAATTAAAAGAGTAACGGACTAGGCACTATTATGATTTCAATAGATTTATTTTTTTAACTGACCCATTCTCAAGTCAATCTCGCCAACTATCAAGCAACTGACAGTTGTATTTACCGTCATTTCAAATATATTTTTTTAATTGTCACATTACTAAGAGTGTTACCTACATTAGAAATGTTTTATGTCCATCAAGTTTGCTTGAATTTCGTGCAAATTTCTACGTTTAAGAACCTTCTTCCTAATAAAAACAACACGTGTGATGAAGAGCATTATATTCGCGTCGCATAAAATGCGATAATTTTTTATTCCAAGTGTGAAATATTTTTTTTTCATATTTGTTTTTTTTTTCATCGTATATCACATTTTTCATGTTTATTAAACACACATATCGGGAGGATTTGTTTTTTTTTCAACTGTTAAGTTCAACATTTTTTGTGCATTTTTTTTAAATACATCTGTACTCTGTACCTACATTTTTTTTCGTGCAGGTGGTCGTAATAGAGATATTAGACGGACTCTAGATATAAATAATCGAAGATTGTCCAAATAAGATAAAAATATTGTGCTTAACTGTACACTGGTGTGAAAATCGTACAAATTTGTTAAAAAAGAATTGTCAAACGACATAATACGGAACATAAAATCTTTAATTTATCGACTTATATATTGTTACTTTCCAGTAAATAAACACTTTATATTCTTAACAAATCATTAGTAGACAATGCGTATTATAATATCGAAGTATTCGCCTATAAAAATGCTAACTGTAAAATTCTTCAATACATACACTGGGAGCGCTCGCTATATCGCCGTGATGTATGCAATACCTTTACAATATTTTGTATTGAATTCATAACCAAGTGGACAGCATCCAGCGATATGACGTGACCCAAGTACATATATTAAACTAATTATTCAATAAACTAAGGCTATTTTGCTTGAACATTTAGAATGGACTTCATTAAAAGTACCTATACCCGAACACCTCGATAACAATAATTATTATTGAACCTGTGCCCTTATTCTCGTAGCGGTCTTAATACGCTCTTATCTTGATTGACAATCATAAAATGGCGGATTGGTATTCACAAAATAAGATATCTAGTAGATATCTTAAAAATTCGTTATGTTTGAAATATCAGTATGAGAATGATCCAGTTTAAGATAGGATTAACATTAGATTCCGATAGTTTTGTGAATACGACTGCTTGCGATCGTGTCTTAATCTTATCGTTAAGTGATTTTTAAAAGCGATTGATTACGATAATAGCCCTACTGCTTGTGATACTAAATATATTTACAAGTTATACTCAATACTTGAGGTCTGTAAGGATATTTTTATCGCTGTGAAAGGAAGCCGAGTTGTAAGAATCGATTTATTTTATTTTTCCATACGACGTTGGGAGCCCATGTTTTACAGCTTATTGTTTTTTTTACTATTGCTCACATTTTTTAATGGCAAAATAAAAAAGCATTCGTTGTCTCACGTCATTTTACGTGCATAAAACTGATTCTTTGAGAAAATGGCCCTTTTATTATCTCCTCGGTTCTTCTTCTTTTGGTGTCGTGTCAGGTAGTCCCAACGTAAGCGGTCACAGCGATGAACCCTTCTCTGTCCTGGGCCGCTCGGAATAATTGTTCCACAGTATGTAGGGAATCCCGTCCATTCTCGTATATTAGGGTGAAAACACAAAGAACGCTGATTCCGAGCGACGTCGATCGGCGCAAAGAATGTTTCTGTGCATTTGAATGGGTATAGTATCTACGTACAGCAAAAATAGGAACCCGCTTTCCGGCATGTCCATTCAAATGCATAGAAACCATAGACATATTCTTTGCGCCGATCGGCGCCGGTAGGAATCAACATTCTTTGTGTTTTCACCCTTACGCAGCCAAGACATCTCACTTCTTCCAGACCCCACGATCCTCGATCTTTCCCTTTAGTTCCTATCAGGTAAATCAGTAGATAGGTACCTACTTCTAAATTTTTTATGATATTTTTGTTTTTTTTTATTAGCATTTGTGGACTAACAGGTACTTATATGACTTTTTACCGGATATGTGCAAATTTTCTGGGTACCTAATAAGCTGAAATAATCGTTGATACAATTGGGACAATTTCCTTGCGAGGAAATCGCGACTGCCAAATTGGGGGATCTCTAGTATGATGTAAGATTCTGCGTCAAAAATAATCTCATCAATAAAAAGAGAAATGTCTTAATGTATCTAAGATCGTAAATAACTTTCCTGAAAATTGTATTTTTTCGATTGAAATAAAATATCATCAAAAAATCAAAATGCTTATTTATAAGTAATCAAAATGAACTCTAATTTTTTCGTTTCTTTTCAAAAAGTCGTTGACCTTTCTGTGGCTATAAACAGAATTCATAATAAATGATATTTTAACTGAAACACGGGTTATTTTTACTATTGGGCATCTATAAGCGATAAATGCAAAAAACGTTTGTTGGAGTAAATTCTAAAATGATTAAGTCATTGGCCTAAACATTATTTGAAGGTACCTACATACAAACATGCTATCGCGGATATGATGTGGACGATTAATAAAATATTGCACCCCATTCACTTTTCATATCATGATATCTTTACCTTCTTACTCAACTCATGCTCATGACTTTTAAGTATGATCAAACTCAAACGTCTATTGCGTAGTCCAATGTTAGACAAATAAACAGTAAAAAATAAAATGAATAGACACGAATATTAATTTACATCGAACTCCGTATCTGTTATTAATTATGAGAAATTTATTGTTTTCCTTCGTTTTCTTGACAGTAAAAGATTACCAGGCAAAATGTTTACCGATGTCATTCCAATGATTCGGCCGGGTATCGTGTTATACATAATATTACTTGGTTCCATATTGGGCACTGTGTTTATTTGTATGATATTACATAATACAAGCTTCCATACACATGTCTAGCTATGTCTAAGGATTGTTAATGATATAACAACCAATGTATGCAACGATATTTTCTTGTTTATTTTTGTAATTACATTTCTCTTAGGGTGTGTTTTTCAACCCCGCGAGTAATAGTAAAGTGATAGCACAATACTTTATTATCAGGTGTTACTCGATCGTACGGAATATCAAAGTAAATAATAATCGATTAGTAACATGCATACCAACATCACAATGCTTAAAAACATTTTTTCATCAAGCAAAATTATGATAAAATTACGTTTTTTAATGACTAAAATATTGCTATTAGGTACTAACGATCGAAAAACCCACCCAGGTATCTACATGGGCCGCTCTTCCCTCAACACCACCGTTTACCATCCTATCCTGCGTTGCCGGAAAAGCTCCTCCTCCACAGTTAGGATGCCGGTCCATTATCTTACATTGCGCAATCAGGACGCCTGTCTCCTTCCAGGTCCACGGCGTTCCTATATTATTTTTCTCTTCTGGTATCAGCTTGAGAAGACGATACTTCTTTCCTCGCAGTACATGGACCAGGGAGGTTATTCTCGTAGCGAACTTTTCTTAAACTAGTACTTAAACTGGAGGCTCGTTCAAAACGGACCAATCATGACGCTCCCCTCTTTCTCTCTGATTGGTCCGTTTTGAACGAGCCTCCAGTTTAAGTACTAGTTTAAGAAAAGTTCGCTACGAGAATAACCTCCCAGATATGAAATTTTTCAGACCTGATAACTGACATCGCAGCCCTCTCAAATCTAGCTCGCCTTTGGACCTCTTTGAATGCATATTCATCACCAACACCTGTATTCTATAAACATTAGTTTTATATTTCTTCTTCTCATGGTTATTTTTAATGTAGATACTGACTTACATAACCAGACCTTCAGGTTTTAGGCATTTTCTCACCTCTTCGAACCATTTTTACAGTGGCACGTTTGTACTCGAAAATGACACCATTATCCTGGCAACCAATATCTAATTTTCAATTATTGTTCTTTAAAACAGCCTCTTTAACCAAAGGCGACACTTTTACGATTTTGACATTGGTCAGCGATTTTCTAAACGGTGTTTTATGGTTTACATTTACTTACCACGTGCCCTCAAAATCTTCCGTTTACTTAGTACCATGACGCCTGTTTTTTACGATATCTTTTCAGAATTGTTTCGTCTTTTTAGAACGAAACAACAAACTCAAATATTTCAAACTTATATTGTTAATATTAAAATTTATGGACATTAGTTATTTGATGTAGAAGCATTAGACATATTTCATACCTTAGACACATCCAACATAATATTATGCATATATAATAGGTAGGTACACTGTATTTATCTATGCTCTCATACTTGACGATAGGTAGTTATTATTATTATTGGAACATTATTTAAGTAAAGCAACATTGATAATAATTTATCAAAGAGTTCTGTGAAAGAATCTGGTTTGATATAACGTGTTGCTTGGATCTATATCTACCTAGTTTACTTGGGTTTGTATCATAGCTATATTGTACACAAGCCACAGTGTTATGGTCAAGGTTTGCACACAAACTAATTCATCCCTTTAATATTTTTAAACCCTAGGTATAACAAAACATTCTGAATTTAAATATTGAAATAGAAAAAAGTTTCGTGTCTACTCCGTTGCAAATGAGGCGCTAGGTACGGCCTTTACGGTACGGTATAAGTATAGGTAGGCACTACGCAGATAGGTATTATGCATAGGTATGTTGGTGCAGTGAAGGAAGGTATAGGTATTCCCGTGTCCTTCTCACCGGGCCGCTTCTTCGTCATGTCCTCAGTGGGGGTCTTGCCGATCCTCTCTCAGATCTTATCTTGTCCCGAGCCGAATAATACTCGGCCCTTCATATCTGTGCTATACGACCCACAGGTACTTACGTACCGCTACATTACATTTATGGACTAACCAACAGGGTGATATCAAAATTATTATTATATTAAATTTAATAAGAAAAAAAAACAAGATACTTAATGTAGGTAGGTACCTAAAAAATATCAAATTTTGTAACACTACCAAAAATATTTCTAAGCAAAAAGAAAGCGTTGTTTGACATCAAGATAAATCAATCAATTCACATAGAGCACAGAGAGGCAACAAAAATTAATTTTAAAATTGTGTAAAATTGATATAATTTTATCAATAAATATTGCCATTTTCAATTCTATTGCGTTATTTTTCATATTGAATTTAACAGCCTTAATCAAAACCATCTTTATGTATCTTATTTTTTACATTGAAAGACTTTGTAAGATGGGGTAAACAGCAAAGTAGGGACTCGATAACGTCCAAATGGTGGGCGTAACCTCGTAACCAGTCTCCCCTAAACAATTGAACGTGGATGATCTCTTTAAAGGTAGAAGAAAAGTTGATTTCTAACTCATGGTAGCTCATCATTAAGGAAACTCAAAGAAACAATAACCATTTAAAGTCGTTTAGAATACAGCATCATATCTAATTAATAGAATTAATCATTTGTTTTTTTTTAAATAATTTATAAACACTAAAGGAATTTGAGTAGGTGCAGACTCAGGACACTCTATAATCTCAATATTCCCAGCCAACATCTGATATTGTTCAGATTTCATACGAGTTCTCAATATAATGTAGTAATAACATGACCATCTATACCTATGTAGGCATATAATACTGCGATATAGGTAGAGATAACGTGTGCATACGTAGGTATGTAGGTGAGACAAGGTACACTATTGGTAAGGCAAATAAACCAAGGTCTTTACCAACACAAGAGCGCCGTGTGTCCGTGCTGTTTCCGTACAGAGGTACGCGTAACGCCAATATCAATCGCGCAGGAACATCAACTAGCCCTTCATTGAGATTAGCACAGAGTCGTAAGTCTTAGAAGACACATAGGCATCTATTATTATTGGAACAATATAGTAATAATTCCACATAATAGGCACAGCCTCTCCCTTCTCTGATTTATGTATATTTTGTATTATGCAAATATGCGAGGCAATCTCTTGACTTATGTTATGTGCATGTCTTCAAAAAGCTCGTGGATCATAATACAAACATAGTATTTAAAATATGGACTTACTTCGTTACTGAGCGGGGAGATTTAAATAAACTGTTTCACGTTGAAAAAGAAATTAAAGTAGGTACTGGTTATAGGTACGCAATTTTATAAGATAGGTAAGTACCTACCGATTTTTTTCCAAGTTTTACCCTGTGTAGACAAATATTGATTAAAAATCCAGTGATTATGCACAGAACATTATTCATTTTACCTTTGATTGGATTCAAGCAAAAAAAAGTTGATACTGAAAATCTGAATAATCCTTCTTTCAAGGATGTATGAATACCCAAAAACTTGGGAGCATTTTAAGGTGTCCACATAACATTATGAAACGTACATATTGTTAATAGTTATAATATATTAGTGTCTATTACGAATACGTAACACTTCAAACACATTATTTGTAACTTTGTAATAAGTACTTAGTCATTATACCGATTTATAAAGAAAACATACATTACAGTATTAAGATACCCAAATATTTAAGACATGTTTATCGTAATACTGCAAAGTTTGTTTTCTTTATAAATTGAATACGTAACGAGTTACAAAAAAGTTTCTAGTAAGGTTGTAGATGTCTACAGACGCTCCTGAAATCCTTTTTTCTAGGCTAGTATGCTAATTGGTTAGGTACAGTAAGCATAGTATGTGAAATAACTCGTGCCGAGTGGATTTCATTTTAAGTATTATGAATTTTAAACAAAGCTTAGAGAACAACGAGCGGACAATCACGAAACCTTTTTCATAATAGAAACTTATTTTTTTATATGTTTATTCAAGTTGTTTCTTGTGACGCTGAGCTCCAACTTTCCCTCCATCGACTTCTCGAAGAGTTATAAAATTATAAAAAAACAGTCGATGGTATTATCAGTCCTTATGTAAAACTAGTCAGCTCTTTACGACTCTTCTGATTGTCAGAAGCGAGAATTTTGCTATAAACTGTGGATTTTTCACTTGTCTAAGGGTACACTTTCATGGGAAGAATTTCAAGACCCCGGGCTTACTCGGGGAGGTGGCAGACTTCCAAGTATTCTGCCTTTTTCAGTTTTTCACTTATATTTCTAAAACAAAGCATATTTACAAAATTGTAGAGCAAATAAAACGTAGGCATTTTATGAAACACGATTAAGTCTAGATTCTGAAAACTTATATTTTTAAAACAGTTAGTTGTAAGATCAAAGAGTCAGTTTAACCCTTAAGCACTGACACCTTGTTTTGTAACATTATCACTGATATAGGTCTATGAGACTCCCAAAAATAAAACTGATTTTTTTTACAAAAAAAAATGTTTTTGAAATGTCTTTATTTATTATATAAAAAATATGAAATACAAACTTACATTTTAACAAAAGATGTTGAAATAAATTTCACTATTAAATGGTTTTCTAGGTAAATTAACATATAACAACAATTAAAGGAACATTTTTGTTAATATACTAATAAAAAAATAAAACATGCAATAATATTTTTTTTAATAACATAATTATAAACTTTTATGACTAATCTTTGTAACTCAGTCTAAATTTTCACAAAATGAGATCACTAAAAAAAAAATGAGAGTACTTAAACTTCAGCCAATTTTTTGGTATCACGTTCCATCATGTATGTGCCAGCATCATGTTCCATCTCTTCAGGAACATCTTGAGCAGTTTCCAGTTCCATATCAGACAAACTGCTTTCAGAATCGGAATATGATTGGATAACTTCCAATCACATTCCGATCTATCGAGAAAAATCTTCATCAACATCAGAATCACCGCTAAAATCACGATTTTTTTTCATTCAGAGCCCAGTCTTCTAATGTGTAAGCTGAGACAGGATCTAACATATTAATTGCACGTGGTTGCAGTGCGCGAGAAGTACATGGTTATTCGGAATCCATCCTAAAAACAAAATATAAATTTATTAAAAAACTTACGTAATCACTGATATAGGTCTGTGAGACCTACAAAAAAATTCAAATATCAATACTGACCTTAAAAAACTTGCGAAACGTCCTCTCCGCTTCACTGCCATTAGCACACTAATCGACTTGAAGGTACTGAGACGCACAATATGCTCAGGCGCACCAGTGCGAGATAGCAAGTGTTTCTTTTTGGAATAGGAGTCTATTAGACCTATAACAGTGCTTAAGGGTTATAATAGCCAATTATAGCAAATTGCTCACTTTATTAGATTGGCTTATTTTTGTGACGCGCAGTACCTATATCTAGTTTACTAACATTTCTATTAACCATTCTCATGTCAAATAATCAACTCGAGTGTAAAGTTCACGATGAAAAATTAAACAGGCAGTAAGTAGAGCGTTTAAAAAATGACTAAAACAAAACATAAATAATTTAGTGAGTAAATATTATTAGATAGATATGAGGCATAGTGGCTGTACGGGTACATAAGAAGCACGTAGTTATTAAATGTTTCTTTACCTCCTGGAACGGCGATTACTCTCGCTCCTAATCCGATCGAATTAACCGCTTAAATAATTTAAGATTTGGGTCTTCTGTGATACGAAACGATTTATAAATGTACAATCATACATCAAATATAAATAATAATAAAACAAAGCATCACATATTATTATGAAATATTACGGACATTTACTATGGAGGTTGTGTTGGTAGGAGGTAGGTAGGTACATATACTTGTCTACCTGTGGATGTTTGGGAAGGATTGGTAAGCTGTCGCTCACATCAGTCGAAGTGGAAATCTAACTATAGACATTTTCTTTGTGGTTTTCTTGAGAAAATCGACGAAATCTATCAAAAAAAAAATGTATAATGAAACAAGGCAGATTTCCATACCGCGATTTGTAAACCAATTCTTCGTTACGTTTCACTAGACTATTTTTAATCCACAATTATTTTAATACACTGACTGTGATTAGTTTAACAGGCACAAATCTCGCATGGTCAGTGGTCACGGGTGACAACTCAGAAACTATAGTCGGAACATTAAAATATTTTTAATTGTTAATTAACAAATCAATTGCTTTATTTAAATAACTACATTAAGAATGCACGTTCAATTTGTCATTTTATTAATGTTTTTTTTTTATGGCATTCTTTAAGATCAATTATTTAGTTCCCTAAAATACGTCAACCGATTCCATAAAAAAATCATTGAACTGTGTTATTTGAACAGAATCAACTGCTACTAATCTATGTAATGCACTGATAATATTCATTCATCTTATAACATGGTAATATGATCACCTATTTCTGAATTGACCTGTTCAGTGTTCACTGACGTGTTCAACAAAACAAAATCACCCACTCATTATCTACTTTTTACTACTTACACAAACAACAGTGAGTAAGTAAGCTTTTAACTGTCAATGCATCGTTGGCACATAGTAGAAATATTATTAATTGTATATTATTTGATTTGGAATTATGTTAAAATACCATCAACGTTATGTACCCGAATCAATAAGTTTAGTGTTTCCAAAATAAAAATATTAAAGTTACATGTTGCATTTTAATAGAATTAATTTGTTCGACTGCATCGATATGTAAATATTGTAGACCCTTGCTATTAGAATGCCGGCTCTGTTCACATTTCATGGATATCTTTTTAATGTTATCCTATTTCATATGCCATTAATCATAGAAAAGACAATGTGTGTTTTTCGTGTTTCTACATTTTATTCCATCATGGTTATCATTAATAAAACAGTCCCATGTAACGTATTTAAATATCAAGGCAACATTGACGGCATTGTTCTGTTTGAGACCTTTGTAACTTTTCATTTAGAGAACGCACGAAATAATTTTCAATAAGTACTCCAACATAATATGTATCTTATGTCTCTTATCTCTCTCGTCATCCATTTCATCCCTGAATCTGCCCCTGATGTGCTGCTGCGGTTTCTCGAATCAGTTTCCTCCAATCCTCCTGTCCTTCTGTGCACTACTACTAACTCATAATAACTGCAAATAAAAGATGCGCAGTAAAAAAGAATTCTTCATATTCTTCTTTCGGTAGCACAACAATGTAATTCGAGGGTTGGCCTTCAGAAATCCCTGTTTTCTGCATCGATCCTCCAATTTTACAACTCAAGAAGTTCCACAACATTATTGATTGCTTTAAGTAGATCGTGAATAAACAGGAATGTTCATTTTATTTATTGAATATTAATTCATAGTATATAATTTGGGTACCTGCTTGGAAGATATTTTATTATCAAAGTACTCGCGAATAATTCTTATTTTGAAAATGTGTGTTCATTTATCATTATTTTTCACATTGTAAAATGTTGTTATTAAATCAGACATCAACCAATATAGACGTGTTTTCTTCTCTACCATATAAGAACCTATATTATTTTCTCTGGTCTGCTCTCAATTGGGTTTATCCAGATCGATTTTGATTTTCAACCCATGTTTTAGACTTAAGTAGTTTTGGTTTCGTAATCAACTAGTTTTACAAGTAGAGGTAATAAGCTTCTTGTCCAACCCTTATTCTGATGGAGGATGAGGACTACGATAAAGGATTTCTTTCCTTTAGATAGAGTGCTCTGGTAACTTATAAGCACCAAAGATTCGCCTTTTATCCTTCTGTGTTGACTATATATCCACACTTACCAGAATTCGCATTCTGGATGCCTGATGATGTAGGTCTTGGTGTATTTTATGCTACATTATACCTATAGATTGCTGTCCTTGTCAGTATTTAAAAGCACCCCCCCCGCCAAGAGCAGTATGGTTCTTCTGAATTGACCACTCTTTGAACACCTTTAATTGAAATAAATTTAAGGAGTTCTCTAAATAAAAAATGTGATATCAATTTTTTTGAAAATTAAAATTTTGGCTCGAGGGAATCTCAATAATGCGTTCAAAATGAAAGAAATCATTAAGTGTTTATATTTAAGTTTAGGTAGTCTCTCTCGGTACATTCGTATCCTGCATCGATTTCTAAATGTCAAATTAAAATGCATCCCTTAAGTTTCCCAATAAGGCTTAACATGAATATTTATAAAAATAGTCTGCGTTCTGTTCACAAAATATTGGGTCTTTAGGCCCATATTAATTTGAAATTCAAGAATACTAATTCCGTCTGCTGTCCGCGGCATCTTAATCATAAGCGAATCTTTGTGTAAAACGTAGGTCGACCTATTGTTGCGATGAAAGAATTAACCAAAGCAATCCGCACGCTCTCGTGCTAAAACGGCTTATCTACATAATAATTCAGAAATGTTTGTGTGCTTTCTATCGTATATATGAACATCACGCTCAAAATACAAATGCTACGTCAGATATGAATCTGCGCAGAGCGGTGCAATTTGCTTGAGAAGGTTCTTAAATACAATTTGCTTCATTAACTTTAATATATTTAGAGCTATTTAAAAAACTCTATTTTTTTAAGGATCTTCATACAAATTTCTCAAAAAGACAGTAAGCCATCTTTTGGAAACAAAATTACTCATGTAAACGTTGAATGGAATCTTGGTATTACGGTGTATGAAAATGTAATAAAATAATCGTAGATTGATTTGTTATACATATAAATGTTATTCAAATCTTATTATTCTCAATAAATAAAGATTTACTTAATGAAAAAATTTGCAAAATGATTCCTCCATTTTGAAGTTTGACAGATAGCGCAAATCACTCTCTATGGGTGGAGAGCCTAATTAATTATCACACATTAGGGAATGTAGCTAACATTCAAACCACAGAGCTATCTCTCTCTCTATGAAAACTTGCAAATTATGTCGGTAGGTTCGTATAATATTATGAGGTCGGTGAAACAAAAATTTTAAAAGTGTCATTCTTCTTTTCCTGTGCCTATGTCAGTTATAAAGGTCTGTTAAGCAATGGGAAGCTAGACTAGAACCTGTTTAATTACCTACCGATCAAGCCTGACAATCCGAATCAAAAACGTAAAGCAAGACGGGTATAAGCTAGTTTGGAATAATTCAACTACGTAGTTTTCTTGTTAATACATTTTGATCGATACAGTTTATTTATTTACCTATCTACCTTCTCATTGTTTATCATATTTTTTTATAATTCGCGTTGATACAATATTGAAATATTGACTGATATGAAGGTCTTCTCAAACTACCTACATATTGTATTGCATCGCACGTTTCATAACAATGTGACTGATTAAAATCAGATTTTTTACAGCAAGTGATTTATTGTGAGCATTTTAATTTTAATAATTACAAAAGGTAAGTTCATCACAGGGATTCATTAGACATTTGCTGTTTGATTGTTAAGAAGTGGACATGTCGAAGTGACAGAAAAAGTTGATGTCCATCTTTCGACTGAGGCAGGGTGCATAAGTTTGAAGAGAGAGAGGTCGTACGGGAGTGAGATGAAGATAAATATCATAATGGACACGCCGGGATGTGGGGAGGTGGGGGGCGCAGCTCCGAGGGGAAATATTCGGCGGAGACTTCGGCAACAAAAACTCGGTCGAGTATACTTTCCCAAAATTGTCATTCCTCGCTGCCTCGGCTCGATACTGAGAATAAGATACTTAAAAAATATTTCGGCCATCTTGTCTGAAAATCCACAGATGTAGCCGCATACAAATAATAAAAATGATCCATTTCTCTCTTGTATCGACGTTTAGAATATTATCGACATACCTACTACACATGCATTAATCTGCATTTAACGAATATGTAACAACTAATGACTAACAATAATTCATCATTCTTACGACCGTCTTCTACTGTTAAACTCTTTGTCATAAAATCCTAGATGCACTTTCATGATACGAATGATAATAATACAAAAGTACTGCACTCATGTAATTTAAAAAAAAGTCATCCGAATTCCAAAAACATCCAAAAAGTCAGTTATCGATCATAAGTATTATATTCCACTAATCAGTTCAAGTCTACTTCATAATTGGATGATAATAAAAAAATACTCATAGGTACTTAACTTTCCTCCAGGTGGTAAAAATGTCTAATCCCTAGCAGGATTGGTATCATCCTCACTAGAAAGCGTCGTTGTTAGCGGCTTGTTTTGTTATTACCAACTTTTTATTTCAGCCAACTCTATTCAGAGAAAAATCCTTTTAAATTGTATAATTGCATCAATTATTATTGTTCGATTTTAAGAAGTTAAATTTTTACAAATTTGAATATATACGGACTTTCGACCGTCTTATACTGCTCTTTCAAACGCTGACTTAGTGTGAAAGCTTTCCGTTAATGACAACGTTCGCCATTTAGGTGGTCAAGTTCGTTGTAATATACCTACCCGAAATTCAAAATCACAAGAATCTTCGACAAGTTCGACAATCGAACCCGCATTACTATCCAAGCGGAGATGCTAGCCACTAAACCAACCACCCCGGCTATAATACCAACGTGTAAGTACTGAAGGTAGTAATCATATTCTTTATTAACTGAATGCAGACACATCTCTTGTGAAGTGGTGAAAACACAATGACATAAGCTCCCAGATTAAAGTAATTTATTTTTTGTCACTACCATGATGAGCTTTATAATATATGGATTATTTAATGTCCTTATTGTAAAATTAAATTTATCGGAAATAAGGGAAGAATAAGGGAAATGCTACACTTTCGGAAAGTTTTTTTTTATTAAATGAGCATTATTATTAGGTCCATCAAAAGTTAGCATTGTTAGTTCAAAATAACTTACTTTAATAATGAATGCATGTGCTGATAAATATGTGTGTGTGCAGCGGAATAACTCATGCAAAGCAGGTTTATTAATAAATCGCAATCAGTGTCATTAAACACACACACATGTAGAAGAGCAGCGTAGTATCATGCGAGTGTATGTGAATATATCAGAGGATGGTTCGACCATAGGAGACGCGTGATAATGAACTTGAAGAGGTATTCTACTATATGAACCGAAATCCAAAATGCTAACCAAATACATGGCGATCTTTGTCTTGTTGTCAAGCAAATTTGTAAGTTTGGTCCATTTTAAATTTAGATTTTTTTTATATGTTGAATGTAGATAATAATATGTCCATTAAGGGTGCAACCATAGATAAGAGTTTCCATCCAACAATGTGTTTATGCATTGACAGCATGTGCCGTCGTAGTACACCTACCTATACGAAATGTGTATGAAACATCGAAAATGTTCTTATAAAACTAAACTTCTTATGAACAATACAATAGCTAGGTATATAGGTTCTGTACCTAAGAGCCAACTTCAAAAACAAAATTTTTCATTGACTTTTTGACCCGGGTGGAAACCTTGTGTTTTTATATTTGAATGTCTCCTCTACGCCCACAAAAATATGGGTAATACCCTTCTAAATTCAGATCATCATGAGCATGACACCAGATATGGCAATCTCATAAGACCTATAAAACACAGATTGTCCAAAATGTCCAAAAGTTTTATATGTATGAGCGTGCGCCTACATAATAAGCTTCCAGACAATCTTCGATCTCTTGAGCTGCCAAATTTCCGGAGAGAGGTGAAGAAGTATCTTGTTGAAAATGTATATTATTCTACCGACGAGATGCTTAATAGATGAATTTGGCATCTATATTTTTGAGCCTAAAATTTATTTTATCTTTCATTTTGGTTGTTTTGCTTGTATTGCTTTGTCTGTTGGTGTTTGACTTTATTTTGGGAGTGTTAATTGTTGTTTTTGGTAGTGTGAATGACTTTTTTTTTTTTTTTATAGTTTTGGGGTGGCCGGATTTTGTCTTGACTTTGTCTTCTGTCACTGTCAGCAAAATAATTCTACTTGAATGATTTTCAAATACTAGAGTGATTATTTTCTTTTTGTACTTTGGTCATTTTAAAATGTATTATGACAAAATGCTAAAAGGGCTCTTTACACCCTTTTAGTATTGAATGGAGAAGGATGTATATATTATGATATTCTAATGACTGTATTCTTTTTATTTTTTTTTCCATTCTCTGTATAGTACAATTTTATCTCATCATTGTAATAATGTAATTTTGATATGAACCCGAGTGCCTCGAATGAGACCCATGGGGGATAAGAAATAAATAAAATAAATAAAATAAAATAAAATAAAAATATGCAGTGTACATTTTGGATAAGGATTGCAGGGATATATTATAATTGTCTCCTATCAAAATTGGAGTTAAGACAAGTGTTTTATTTTATAATTCATAGGTTCTATTTCTATCACATAATTTTATACTATATAAACGTATGAAATTGGTATAATATAACATACAAGCAGCAAAACCTTTCAGACGCCAGGCATAGAATAGGATCTTTTATTATATAATTTTCTAATAAAACTGGTATGTTGTCCCTCGAGTCGTAAGTTTTCAGTAACCACGTTGAGACCCTATGTATATAGAATCCTCTGATAAAGTATCACATATTTCGTCGATATAATATTTATATCGACGAAATTATTGTCATTGTAACGAATATCGATTTACAGTAAAGTATGAAAAATATTTTCCGTGGGGTTAGAAAATATTGAGCTACGGACGACCTTAACAATTGTAATATTGGATTGCAGAAGACCGAAATTACCAGTGATCCATTGAAAGGGTGTGCGTTCGGTATGTGTACAGTACATTTAGTTTAGTTTCCGTTCGGTAGCAGACCTTTTGCGTGATTCCTTGAGCTCTAATCAAGATGTTCCGTTCCGTTTTGATGAGTTTTTTTGTGTGTGTAAAGATGCTTGTGTTGTCCAGCATTCCAGGCTGTAATATAAAAATGGATGTCCATTTTTATATAACTTATATACCTACCTACTAGTCTCGTCTAGCACCGTAATGTGAAATTTATTATAATCGTCAAGGCACAGCCATAATGTCCAGCTGAGCGTCGAACTAATAAATTGTAATTAGAAAAAAAAACTTTATTACTAGATAGGTATACATTGTACTTATATACATACACGATTTTTGAAGAAACACCAGTTGTTGGCTCAGGAATATTTGATGAAACTATAAGAAAGAGCGTGTGTATATGTGGATACATTATATATTACGTTACCATTATTATTACATATATTGTGTATTTCATAATTTTTTTGAATATTATAAGTATTCAAGTGGAGTGTTTGCCTGGGGCGTGCACCATTTAACTGTCAGTGCGGCGCGAGATGGGATCGGAAATGATGCCGGTCATGCCCAGGGCCGCGGGCCAGCGAAACTTACCACTGGCCAACAACTAAACACTATTTAAATGCCTACGTACTCATTTTGATACACGCACACAATTACAAAAATGTACACATATGCTCGAATTTCTTTGCCTTTTTAAAGTTAATTGTACTCGTGAAAATGTTTTACAAAATATTAGTTTTATGTCAAAAATACCATTTGGATAAAATTAACATAAAACGAATCAACTATAGATACCTACATATCCACCATATAGCAATTATTTACTGGCCCAAGGTTCAATCAATGATAGAATCAATTCAACATTAGTTATTATTCGATGGGTCCAATTGAATGAATGAAAATTTCAAATAATTCATATTTCTCATTTATCTTCATTTCATACAAACGGTATAACAGCGGTCCATTACATACAGTATTTGAAGTGACTTTTTACGAAGCAAAGTTTTCAAATGGCAAGCAGGAGCATAATGATTTCAAAGGTCCATGAATTTACCCCTTTTTCATATAAAGGCGTAGGTAATTTAAATTATTTTGACTAAAATTATTCAAAAATATTCAGCTCGGTAGCCTAGTGGCAAAAGCTCCGACTTCAGATCAATAGGTCCCAGATTCAATTCCCGGTCTGGTCAGAAATTTTCAATTTGAAATTAACGAATTGAACGTGCATTCTTGGTGGAATTATTTAAATACGGTAGGTAATTTAAATAAAACAATTTATTTGTTATTTCACAAATTTAATAACCTGACTTGTTTCGCAGCCACAGGTCCTGCGTGGTCACAGGTAGTTTCAAAGTCATCTGCGAAACTAGTCAGGTTATTAAATTTGTGGAATAACAAATAATTTGTTTTATTTACATTACCGAATTTTCACCGGACCGGTTGACTGGTAGATAATGCTTCAAGCATTAAGTTCCGCCGGCTATGCTGACACTTATGTATAAAAGAGTGTTATTTTATGTAGGCAAATTCAAAACATGAAGTACCTATTCGGTTCATTACAAAATTTCGTTTTTACCACGATTGTTGCTTTAATTACTAAAAAAATGTGAATCATTGTAACGTCGCTTCGAAGTAACGGGCAGCATCACGATCTCAACAACTCCGCAGCTGCGTCCATTGTAACCAAGTTTAATCAACAACGAGAGTCAATCTCGCAGTTTCACAAACAGATTAGTTCCAGAAAGCCACTACAAAATACCTTCTTACTACCCACCACTAAAAAACCTACGTTTAATACGTATCCGCATCTCATCCAGAGTCAATCAGTTTGTCCGTGACTTCAACAATGTCAAACCATGACGATCACATCTCTCAAAACTTTGTTCAAATAGAGATAAATAATTCCTCCTGTAACCATACTTGTCCTTTTCTTCTTGTTCTTTGAGAGTCATGCGGGTTTCCTAGAGCGTTTCTTTCTTCAACAGTTCTCTTGTCTTTAAGTTAAGCCTCCACTTTTTTCTCTCTTCCGTCTATTTAATTTCAATTCAACTTCTCTAAAACACTAAAAAAGTACCTACCATTATAACGTGGACATCTCTTTTACGATAAAAAAAAAATCGCATGATTCTTACCGTTTTGATACTGATAGCGTCTATGTATAATATTAAAATATCGCGTGCTTTATTATGTGGTTGATCAATAGTTGGCTCAAAAGTAAATCATATCAATATAACGTGTGTATAGTAAAAGTCTAATGACGCGCGATGAAAGCGGTTTGGCGCCTACTAGGATTTTGCGTCTATTTAGACGTAGAAGAACGGCGCACACCCGTATCTGTTAGGCCTCTAAACTTGACGCACAATAAAGCCATTATTTTTACAATGGTATTTGCTATACACACATTTATACTTACAGTTCTCTCTAGTTCCAGTGCATATCTTATATCTCGCATCACGCGAGAGAGTCATCTAGGAGTTCACTCCAGAGTAGGTGCTTACTTATTTCTTATCATTGTTTATTCCTTTAAGTTTATAATAGTTTATCATAAATCGACAGATCTATTTACTTCCATAAAACATTAGCGCCGAACAATATATTTTAGTGGGAATAAAAAAAATAAAAAAAATATCTTATTCCATTTGGCAACAAATATTTATTTTTTGCTATAAATCTAATAATTGCTAACAATAATTCATATTGGAAGTATATTGTATATGTTGCGTTTTTTATTGGCCTAAAATTATTTCACACGCAAAAGAAATTGAAATTAAATCAAAAATAATTATTATTAAGAATTCATTTAGGTTAAGAAATGTTGCTTTCAAATTGATATTCAGATAATTTACAGTCAATATACCTACGTATACTTAGCACATCAGGACTAAGTTAATTCCCAAAATAAAAATATTGAATGATTCATTAAGATTATTTTCCGGCCACTCGTCAATAATCATAAAATTACCGAATTCGTTCTCGTCTATAGCTTCTAAGTGCGAACTTCTATTTTGGGAAAAACAAGAATAAATAGATATGGGTCATGGAAAATGTGAAATTACTACTCCATAAAATAATATATTGCTTCTATATTTAGCTCTATATATTTATCAAGGATATCCACGAGTGAAATATAATTTGAAATTGTTATCTTGGCTCGTCGATTGATTACGAAATCTAAATAAAATAGTATGGTATGTAGTGTTAGGATTTCAAAGCATCTCCACATATTTCCTCAATTCTTATAATCGCTTGGGAATAGTTTTCCTCTAGTGGAAGTTTTATAACCTGTAATAGTTTATGCACATAAATATTCACATAGGCAATAGTCCGCTGGAGATAAGGAATATACGGACAAGCATTCCTTTAACATATTTATTCATATCACACAGAGCGAAATATAGACATGTCTATAACATCATAATAATATTCTCAAAGATAGGACTGCAGTACCGGAACGTACGGACATGGGCGCACTCGCATTGTGGAGAGTTCAATAACTACAAATAATGATATGATCAATTATACGTCATGTACTAAGAAAATAATTGATTTCAATCAATGCAAGCAAATATCCAAACAACATGTTAGGAATGATGTTTATTTACTTGGAAGATTCATCTTCGAGGTTTTAAACCAACCTCTTATTAAGTATAACTATTTAATATTTTCATATCTATATAATAGTGTTGGTACATAAACTAGTATGTAGATAAAAACGTTGATGATTTTTGGTAAAATACGGAAGTAGGTACGGTTGAGTAGAACAAAAGTTTAAATGGAACAAAACTTTAAAATAAGTACAAATGACTCGAATTTTATGTCTAATGTCGTTTAAGGAAATATAACATAGAGGAAATGATAAGTCATCACTATGAAGTTGCTGTGGGGGACTCTGAACCTTAGTGCCATCTGATTACGTGCGATAAGAGCAACGGGGAGACTAGCAGGTCAATCTATCCCAATCCACGCACCCTACATTCTTACACCCACACGGCAACCACTTTTTTGAAAAAAAAAAACGTTGTCTATGGAATACCTTAAGGCATCAAGGAATGGTTGCTCCTAAATCAGACTAGCTGTGGGCATGGATTGAATAATATTTTCGGTATTATTATTATTATAAATACTGCACCGTGCAATATCTTGACCCCTAGGTCCGACCAGGTTTAATTGTGATCCTTACAAAATACAGCGACTGTCTACCAGCAGATGCAATTATTGTTATTATTAACCCGCTAGTTGTCGCAAGTAGACTAGAAGCGAAGCTTTGTCACTAGGCAGGAGTTTTTATGAAATTATTTTGCTTTTATCATTCCCTCCTTTCGTGGTCCTTCGTCAACCGTGTCCATCAAAGCGATTTTTTTCTGGACTCACGCAAATTGAACAAATACACATTCATCATCTTTCACATAAAGCAAAGCTTGTGTTGTGAAAGTGGAATGGGCCGGCCAGGGATTCGAAACCACGACCTCCAATGATTGTTTTTGGAAAAAGACAGTTACCTCTTTATTATCTATAGGGTCTTTACTATCTTTAGCTCAAAGAAGAAAGTTGACTGCTTCTGAAAAAACATTTACATTTTTAACCTCTTTTTTGTCACAACTTCTGCAATGCAACACCTTTTAGGTACCATTATTGAACAGAAATCACCACCTTACTTACCTTAATATCATAGAGTAATTTGGGCATTTATTAACAAAATCGCCAGTTTGATAGCACTCAAGTTATGGCTATAATCTAAGGAATTGTTGTTAATAAATTTTGTGCTTTTTTAGAGGTGGTTTTATATTTTTTAAGGAGAGATCTTGTTGTCTCCCTATGCCCCTAAGTGGGGCGTAAAGGGAGTTTGGATTTGGATTGGTTTTATAATTCCAATTCCATTATCATTGTCCAATTATTAAATGTAGATTTCTACTTTGAAGAAAACGTTTCCAATATTTCATCATTTCACATATGGCTGAACCAAATTAAGATAGCTTATCATATTTACTTAATCGAGGATACGTAACTACTAGAGTAAAATATCTCGCTTGACCTCTATTGTTAGGAACTAATTGTGATCCGCGGTGTCTTCAGAGATGCCATAAATCAGTTAGGAACTCGTATATCGTAATTGCGTTACTGATCTAATCCAATTATCGCGAGAGATTTTTTAAGGCAGCAGTCTTCTTCGATGATGCAACGAACGGATCAGCCAGGTTAACGATATCAATTATTTCCCGGTGAATCGCTACAAGTCATAGTCGTCTATTGTTGGTTCTGGCATTATCCTACATTCCTTATAGCGCCGAGGATATTGCTTGTAGCTAGACTGTGCTTGTGGTGGATACTCACTGCTTATTTATAATCACGACCTGTATTATGATTTGTCAAGCATATAAATTGTGGAGCCGTGCCCGCCCGACCATATGTGCAAAATATCTGCTGTATCCTCCAGCTAAACCTTATCTACCCCGTTCTTGTTGTATCGTTATGCAATTATAATTCTCCTACTGACTACCATATCACATTTTCAGCTCATCAATAGTTGAACATCTGTATTCACAACCAACACAAATTCAAAATGAAAGCAAAACCATCATTGGAATCTAAACGTTTTCTGTATTATTGTTTTAGTATTTAAGATTTTATAACATGTTAACTGAGGCAAAATATAGGGTACCTACTCAACATTCTCTATATATCAATGATGCTAAGTTCCCATAATGGATATGGAAAATGTTATTAAATCGCAGATTAATGAGAAAGGAGGTTAAAATCTATATAGTATTGTGGATCCATTTTTTGATGGTTGCTTTTTAATGTTTAATTCACGGAGAATTATCATCATGTTCTTAATAGGTAAAGTATTTCAGTCAATTTCATCGCTTATGTACCTCTAATTATCGGCTAATCGGTGGTAACGTTAATATGTTCGAATTCGATTTTCTGTTTTCGAAATTAACATTTTAAAGATTCGCCATGACGAATGTGAATGTTATTTTGTTGTTGCGACACCCCAATTTTGATTTATCTTGGAAGTATTGGTTTATAACCTATGACGTTCACAATAGCGTGGTTGCATAATAATAAGTATCGTATTAGGTATACCTAAGAGGATCTCTTATATCTTATTATCTGTGAATATTTTCTAAATCACACTTCAGTCACATTATTTAGTAGGTATATTTATTCAATTGATTATAAAGTCACAAAAATACATACCTACTTTATAACTTAAAAATAACAATATTGATGATCACAAAAAGTGCAACAGTAGGCCATTGAATACTTTCCACAAAAAACATATTTAAGTACGACTCTATTATGTTTTACCTAAAGAATAATCTTCATAAGAATGATGTATTTTTTTAATAATTTGACACATCAATCTTCCTATTACACGTTTTGTGGAAATACGTGCAATATTTTGTCGAAAGACATCTTTAAAAAATTATAATTGAGATGTTTCTTAAGAATTTCTTTCTTTTTTGTTTCAGGTAAGAATAATAAATGAGGAAAAAAGACATCAAATACGAAAGGTAAAACATACAAATATAATATATGAATGTGGCGCATTAAACTATCTTTATTTCACAAGTCGCAAACGGAGGTGTTTTCTGTTCATCAGTTCACACATCCGCATTGATGATTGAGCTTAAGCACTGGCCATTTCTCTCCTTGGGATGAGTACTGTACCCAGTATAGAATGCACTCGAGTACCAACTGCCTGCTCTCACAAAGCATCTCTTCAGTATAACGTATTGCTCACTTTGTACATGACATTAAACCCATTCATAATGTTCTTTTGTCTGCCTCTTGGATTGTTGCGTTATATTAATATTGTCACGTCGCTATGCGAACATCTTCACAATGAGAAAAACAGAGTTCATAAGGCCCTCTGATATCATTAAACTAGTATAGTTCTAATTAATTTCATACAACTTTGTTTTAACCTAGTGAGAGACGCGTCTCAGATTGGCCGTATGATCCATAAAGAGTCCATAATATAATTTATTACGTGTGGCGATATTAATTCTATGCGGGAAGGTAAGCGAGTTCCGAATGCAAACCACAAACGAGCCTTTTCTCTTTACTGTATAAGCTGTTAGGTATTGTTTGTGGATGCCTTGTGAAGGCATAAAGAAGAATGAATGTATTTTAGTATCCACCGTACGTATTATTTTATATTAAACATTATATTTTATGTTACCAAATGAATCGTCCAAATGATAAAAAATAAAATCCTTTCTGAGTATCCTTTTGTGGTGTTCGACCGAGCCTTTTAATGTGTCAAAACTGTTTTGATAACAAAAAATATATGTTGCCTTCAACAGGATCGGACTTGATCACGTCTTTTCACAACAAACTATTTCTCATCTGCACTCACTTTTTTTAAATATTAGGTATTTGTCTTGAAAACAATAATTGTCTCTAGATATTACGTATTTTCTGGTCTGGGATTAGTTTAATAGAAATAAAATTCGCAAATTCGGTTGATTCAACAAACTCTTTTTTTTTGGCAAGTATATTGTGTAGAATTGTTCAGTGGTATGAAAGTACCTTTTTTATTAGCATTATCATTAAAAATTCATTCGAACACCCATTATTTCCGACGCTATATTTTTAACAAAGTGTGCAATTAGTTGTTTTGAGGTATGATCTGAATTCTAAGCGTGGGTAATGTAAACGAAACATTTTGAATTATTTACAACATCCTCGGAACGAGAGCTTCCCCCGTACGAACTGCAAATTTATTACATTTTTTCAATAATTAATTAATGGTCCAGTACAACTCTGAGGCAGCTTATTGAGGCTCACGGCTAAAGACAATAATAAATATTCCCGATTATAGATACGGATGTCTATCAGAGTCTTCATGCTCGCCTTTTCCTTTGAACGATATGCTTAATTATTGCCGTATCAGCTCGGCTTAGCAAAGTCGGAGCCTCGAGGTATTCACTTACACCGTACATTATATCCAAATTAAACTTTAATAAACTTTATTTAAGTCTCAAGGAGACGCATTCAACGTTATTTAACTAGCTTGGGTTATACAAATCGGATTGAAATCTTGAGTGTCTTTGCAATTCAATTTGTTGTGACGTGTTCTCAGTTCTGCCTTTCAAAGGGAATATCTAATTCGTTGATTGATTATCATCGCTTGTACTTTGATTTCAATTCTAATAGTGTGATGATATTATTCGAAATACAATGTGTGAAATAATTGAATCCTTAAATATAAATAGGAGTTTGTTGCCGGGCCGCTGGATACCTGCACGGTGTGTTATTCTGCGAGTGAAAAGATATGGTTTTCACTTCTCTCCTTGTCTCCCGTTGTTTTTAGTCATAAACATTTGCGGTGAATATATTGTATGGTAATGCCAATGCACACATTCCAATATTGCATACGCGGTGAGGGACGAAACCGTAGGTTCCCGGGAACGCTTCACCATTTCGACCGGTCATAAAAATGAATACCGAAGGTTTGATTTTAAAGCTCACAGGATCTTTTTGTTATTTTTAGTTCTATCGCTGAGATCATACACTTTTTCCCATTTTTATATAAAGCGAAGTTGTTCATATGAAAAAGGGAGATTGTAGGTACATATACATTTCACTACGTTGTTTTTCAACAATAATTTATAAAAGAAATTAGTTTGTGAAAAATTGTCTACAGAAAATGCGTGTACATACCCCACAGTTTTTCACCGCTGCTCGTTGCATATAATTCAAAATGAACAGTTCCGAAGCCCTGAAAACATAATGTTGTTGCGACAGTAAATAAAAAATATTACGTATCTTCCATAAAACATTCCCATGGTCAAAATAATATGAAGTGTTGGTACTTGGCAGGGGTTAAAACAAATATTTTTATGCTGATCATTGTGTGTATGTAGCGTCGTACGCGAGCAGTTCTGCAAATGGAGACCACAAAGCTCCTAATGAGGAAAGGCTAAGTGTCGCTTGTTCAACGCACATAATAAATTATCTTTTGAATACGAGTGTATTTATAGTATGATAAATGGGATGCAGTTGTAATTCGTTTTCGATTTCTTCAAGACAACGAGTGCATCGAGAAGATTGTTTTTGTGAAGCCAGCCTCATTTAATTGTGGAGTTTTTATTTATGAAAAAAAAAATACAAGTAGGTACGTATCTAAAAAGCTTAGGGACGTCGTGTTTGATGACGATGACCGATACGTCTCGAGCATTCCTGCGTTATTTTAATAGCCTCACATAATGTTTATTCAATCATAATTTGTAATCCCTTTACCCAGGAAGTCCCCCACCCCACACACATCTGGTAATAAATTATCCTTTCTAAAATATGAAATGGATTACGGGTCGGGGGACACAATGAAATTATCTATCTTTGTGACAATCTCCTTCTCACGCGGCACGACTCACGAAACTATTTGTCTTTCATTAGAGGACGTACCGTACACATTACACAATGCAACCCATTAAATTATATACTGGGATTAAGTCACTTCTTTGAATTCATTCTTATTCTATATGAGGTTAAAATGCTTCATATTAGGTTTAATTTGAACTTAAATTTATAATTATCCCCTCAAAGCCCCTATCCTTGTGGAAACAGAAATTTGGGCGATAAAATTAATAATCACAAGATTAAAATAATGTTATAAATGGTAACTGAAAAATCCCTAACTGATAGGTTTTTTTTTTTTAATATCTCTAACTAAGTGAACACACACCTTTGACATCATTCACGCAAATCAAAGCTTAATTGTGTTGTAAAAGAGTCGAAAATGGTGGGTAACAGGGATCCAAAAACAATATTATTATTGTACTAGCTTCCCATTGCTTTGTAGACCTCTATAACTGACATAAGCACAGAAAAAGAAGAATGACACTTTTAATGTTTATTACAATTTTGTATGAAGATCCTAAAAAATAGGTTTTTTTTAAATAGCTCTAAATATATTAAAGTTAATGCAGCAAATTGTTTTAAAGCACCTTCTCCGGCATTTTGCACGGCTCTGTGCAGATTCATATCTGACGTAGCATTTGTATTTTGAGCGTGATGCTATGACATACGGTAAAAAGCAAATAAAAAAACATTTCTGAATTATTATGTAGATAGAGAAGGAGGGGCTAATGCGAGTTTTATTTAATTTCCCAATTTACCACGCAACTTTCTTAATTTTTTCTTTCATAAGACCTTCTACTGATAAAAGCCAACACGACAAAAAAAGAATTAGTGAAATCGGTTCAGCTGTTTAGGCGTGATGCGATGACATTAGGTAAAAAGCTAATAAAAAAACATTTCTGAATTATTATGTAGATTTACCACGCAACTTTCTTAATTTTTTCTTTCATAAGAACCTTCTACTGATAAAAGCCAACACGACAAAAAAAGAATTAGTGAAATCGGTTCAGCCGTTTAGGCGTGATGCGATGACATTAGGTAAAAAGCTAATAAAAAAACATTTCTGAATTATTATGTAGATTTACCACGCAACTTTCTTAATTTTTTCTTTCATAAGAACCTTCTACTGATAAAAGCCAACACGACAAAAAAAGAATTAGTGAAATCGGTTCAGCCGTTTAGGCGTGATGCGATGACATACGGTAAAAAGCAACTAAAAAAACATTTCTGAATTATTATGTAGATTTACCACGCAACTTTCTTAATTTTTTCTTTCATAAGAACCTTCTACTGATAAAAGCCAACACGACAAAAAAAGAATTAGTGAAATCGGTTCAGCCGTTTAGGCGTGATGCTCGGACATACCGTAAAGCAACGACAAAAGGCAAATAAAAAAACATTTCTAAAATATTATGTAGAAGATTAGGTATAATGAGATGGTCTGCACAACCTATTCGCTTTATACGAAGCAAAACACTAATACTTACTGAAAATGAACTAAATTTTACTTAAAAATGATGAAAAGTATTTTTATAACGCATTTCTTGAAGGCTCCCATTCCATTTGTTTAATCGAGATGAGCTGGGGTCTCGCAATTGTTTTTTAAGTTGCTGAAAAGTCTTTAAGACTTTTGGCGAAAACTCACGCTAATATGTCCTTCTTATTCGGAATTTACTTTTATGAAACTTCTATTTGAATAATTTCCACTAGACAAGAGCCCGTGCTTAGGATAGACTCAAATAGACTCATATTTTTATTTCAAATGGGTACTTATATGATATGAAGACAAATCCTTTGACGAGATGTTTTGGTGTAAGGACTGATTTAAGCTTCTTGATAAAAAATCGGTATCAGACATGTATAAAATATTGTACGCGTGTATGACATACATCGTAAAAACAATAGCACATCCTCAAGGATATAATATTTGGTATTTAAATGCAGGCGGGAGATTTGGGAGGTTATTGATTTCGACAGAGGTATAAAAATTATGACGAGAATAATCCATATTACAGATCTTTTTATATACACCGACGTTCATCTGTCAGTATTGTATTGTTTTGTTATATTTTTTATATCATTTTTTGTGTTGGCCACATTGTTAGATAACATCATCGCGCTACAACAGTCCTTCTACCTCTGTATATAGCAACACTGTACTATATATTTCGGTGCCTACCTACGGCGTAGTAACAGTACAGATATCTACAGTATAAAGTGTACATATTTACCTTAGTTTAATATTGGATTCACTCAACTACAAACCAATCGTGCACCGCTCTGTGCTCACAATAATGTCTCTTGTGCCGGGTTTTGGCTTGCTCAGGGGTTAGCATTGTCTTGTTTCAGGGATTCCCAACATTTTATTGCATCTTCACTAAAATGTAATAAGTTATTAATCAAACTTCGTATGTAGGCTCCCTAGATTACCGTTACACATAGTAGTGCTCACCCAAGGTGAACACAAATATACTCTTTGACTATGTCACAGTAAGCTACATAAAGCTTGTGTCGTGAAAGAGGAAGATGGTCGGCACCTGGGATCGAACCCACGACCTCCAATACGAAAGTCGGCGTCGTGATCGCTAAGATACCACATACCTACTACTTCATATACCTATGCTATGTTTATTATGTTTTAAGTCGTTTCGTGGTATATTTTCAATAACGAATTTTTCTACAATTTTTATTATTCTGTCAAAGTGGGCACACCTACTAAACTGTCATAGGAAACGTAGAAACTAACCTACGTGGTCGTGTAGTGATAAAAAATACATTTTTTTATAGTTAATAATTTAACAGTTTCACAAATAATGCATTCTCAATTGGCTTGATCACATCAAATAATAATTAGGTATTACGTTCATTTTATGATATTAATTGATATACTTGCCTATCTAACTAATAAGTATGCGGTATCAAATTCAGTATCATTTTATTTATTATTATGCATAATAAAAAAAAAAATGTTGACGACCACCGATAATGATCCAACGATATCTTGTAAATCTTCACTCAAATTCGTGATCTTTGATCACCGACCATCTTTCTTTTGTTCCGGGAATATTATTCTGCTAAGTTGCGCACTGAGAGATTTTTATGTGCTTGCTCTTCTTTTCGTTCTATAACGATCTTAAATGTTTGTCAAACAGCCAATATAATTAGTGAATCTCGTTGTTGAACTTCAAGATGCCGTGATTTGTCAAAGAATTTATATTTCTAGATGTCAATACATTACAGCTTATATAGGTCGAAAGGTTATTTGAAAAGGTTCTTTTCTCCTTTAGCATGTAGCTTGACTTTCATTTTATTTTGGTTATGTTTCTTTTTCTTCTCACAAGCTTTGATTGAGCTTGGATTGAGTGAAAGAAGTAAAACGTGTTTTTTTCTGGTACCTTTATTCATTTATTGACTTATAATTTACTCATATGCGTTTTAAGGATCTAAAATTATTTAACTATGTTCGAAAAAAAAAACTATATAATTTTTTCTTTAAATTCGGAATGTTTGGCATATGAAATCCGTGTTATGTAAGGTTTGAAACTGTACCCAAAAGATTTCTGCCCTCCTTACGATGACGTACGACATATACGACACTCGCAGAAAAAAATCTTCTTTGAACCAGCGCGATGAACATGCTTAAGAGTACAGTCTGGTAAAGGGTACGAAATATAGGAATTCGAAGTGTATAGCAGCAAAGTTGACGATTATTTTAGATAGTTACGGCCGAGAAAGGTTCTGAAACGCAAATTATAGAATGGCAGATACGGCTAGGTCCAATATTCCTCAAAACAACTTCTCTCCACTACGACCTCCCACAAGATTGAAGGATAGTTGGGAGTACCTATTCAGTGTAATATATCTCAAGAGATAAAAGTAGTGGATAGTTGCATTGTTTTTTTTTTTTTCAAAATATGAAATTAACGGCCTGAAAAGATATAAACAAATTCCAGATAATTTCCCATTCGATACTTGACGCTTTTATTCTCATGGTAATTATGATGATCGAACTAAGATCTCATCCTGCGTTTGACCACACACCGACAAGGCACGGTCCCATAGTTCCCATCCTGGCCCGTTTATTTTCTCAGTAGATATACTTAACAACTACCTTTCCCCCTTTAAATGAGTACTTATCTAAATCGAATTACAAAATTGCCCTCAGGGCAAAAATATTAATACATTAACGTTAATAATTATTATTCGAATAAATCTTAAATCAAGAAACATTATCACGCCGAATATATCTCATCTATTGTTTCCTTTTCTCACGAATAAATGAATCTACCTACCCATCTACCTACTTGCATTACGATTTTCTTCTACCTACCAACTTATGGTTTCCACAGTAACACACTTTATTGAATTTAGAATCATAATTTGAAATAGTAACTTAAGTACCTACATGAAATCCAGCAGTATCAAACATAATTAATAATCGTGTACGAAATATAAACTAAATCATCGGAAAGGTACACCAAAATAAAAATGCACTGACAATCTCTGAAATGAATACTCAAATATGAACTAAGAATTACAAGAGTATGGTAAATATTCGAGGTGGGAAATATACCAAAAGAGAATATTGATACGTTCGTTTTCGGAGACCATCCTCCCTTATACTGTATTGCACGTATCTATAGAAGACGACTAGGAGGATAAATTTGGCAAAATCGAATCAGTCAACACTGATAGATGTAGAATACAACCAAGGGATGTTTTTGGTAGCTTCTAAAAATATGATGAAAGAGTCTCAATGCATGTCTATAACTGAATAGGTACAAAAGAAGGACTTGATACTTTAAGAAGGTATACACTTCATTTTTGTGGGTGTAGGTTGGAGAAGTTCACACGAAGGGTGGGCCCCTGTTAATAAACAATAACACCATGTACTTTGGCTATATTAAGATTTGTTTGATTGTCTTGTGTATCAAATTATTCCGTACGATTGTTTCAAAAGAACGAATGTACCGCGCTATTATCATTGTGTTAAGGAGAGTAGGTGAGCTGGCGGTACTCGTATTGTCGTGCCAAGATAGGGAACCAACACAAATAACAGTTATTAAAACACCACACCTCTGTCACTCTTTCTTCTGCATATTCTGGTTCTCCTCTGCAATGATTGGTCCAATAATTGCGAAATGACAACAAATGCTTAGACGTCGTTGATTCAAGTTTATTTCTGTCCAATTAATTTCAGTGTCTAGTGTGAATTTAATTTTGACAGAACAAAAAGTCACTTCAACACTAACTCCGGGGCGCACATAATCACTTCTGTTTCTTATATTTTTATCGTGACTGCGTAGTAGGACCCGAGTTTTATCTATTATAACTTTTAATACCAGAATATAGGGCCCTTATTACAAAGTAAAGCTAAATATTATTATATTTGTTTACTTCTATGTTATTACATAGAAGTAAACAAAGCTCACGGATAGTCTTTTATCCTGGAGAAGGCCTTTACTTATAAATAAAATTGAAGTCGTATAAATGTATAGAAACTTAGATATTTGTCTCTTTGAATGCTTACGGAGTAGGTAATATTCGTACGAACATTCATAAAACAAACAATAAAATAAACATTTATCCATAGGCCAAAAAGGGTAGGTTATTATTCATTTGTCTTAGTCAACTTAAATTCACATACCCAGCGCATAATACACATCCATCAAAGAAAGTCTGCATCGAAAAGAGAGCCAACAACCGATAATTTACTCACCATAATGTTTAACAGCATTGCCTACCTATTCATTATTTTTCGTCGTTTATCGTCAAGCAAATTCATCGTTCTTTAAGTTTTGGAGAATCTCAAAAATTTGTTGAAAAAAACCCTCCGAACCAAACTGATTTTATCGCATTAAAGCAGAAGGGTGTGCGTGCGCCAGTACGCGTGGTACCAACATTCAGAGCCTCGGGGTACCGGCCCATGTCTGATGGATGCATTTTTGAATTTCTGTGTCCACAACGACGGAAATAATTTCATACGAAGTTACGTGCATATAAACGGTAGATTAACATTCAGGTTAGGGACTTTGGAGCGGACCTACTTCCTCAAAGAGGCCTCGCAAAATAAGATATTCATTTGCAGCACTGTTCAGTATAAGTTCAACGGATTTTTTAAACTGAATATATTCATAGTAGCTAAGCAACTGCAGTCTAAAAATATTTGGTGTTATAATATAAGTGGAACTTAATAATGTAACCTTATTTAGAAACGATTATCTTTGAGCCTATGGAAATGAACCTTAATAAGCGATAATGTATAAAAAACTCTTTCTATGCAGTGTGATTTTTATATTAATTCAGTATATTTTCATGGAGACTGCAAATATTTTGATCAGGTATGAGATTAAAAAGATGAAAAATATGTCGAAAGCCCACACCAATTTGCATTCCAAACATTTCGTAGGCACAAATAACACGCCAGCACGCACCACGATTAGTCCTTTATCTCATCTACGTGCCATACTGCATTATGATCGCATGCAGAATTCATCTTACTTGCACTTGCACGTCTGGCCTGATCCACAGATTATAAGTATAATTTATTATTGTCCATTATACCAATAAAAATATACTTGCTATTAATTTTGTAAATTTCCATTCTTCTCACATCATAAAACATTTTATTTCTTCGTTGTATGCTCTATCAAGTTTCCTTGCCAAAATACCCCAACTCTCTCATAAAGAGCCAATCTCATTGACAGCCTTATTTGTCTATTTGCCTCCAACACTCCGTTGTTTTGTACGTTGAGTATAAATGCCATTACCGAAATTTCGTTAGTTTTAATTGAAAAAAGGGAGTTTTTCATTTATAATAAACATGAAATTAAGTTGAACAGAAATTATATCTTAAACTGTTAAAACAATATTAATTTAAAATGTTTTACGAATACATACATAGAAGAAAGTTATTATAAGTAGTATTAAAAGTTTTTCACAGTTTTTGTAACTATCCTATACTATAAATGGTTTAGTTCGTCCGTAATTTGGTATTTTCAATGAAACACTTTAACCGTACGCGCAATATATTTCATAATTTTATTATTCGTCGGTTAGTTGACAATAATTTTTACTACGCTAAGAATAACAATCAAATGTGTCCGCGGGAATATTATATCGACGAAATATGCGAAACTTGGGCAGATGCTCCGAGATACCTACAACTACGAGATACGGTAAGAAATCTCATATTTCTAATATTTATTCTTGCCGAATCACTCGAAAACGAGTGCAGAGCTAAAAAAAAAAAAAAAAAATTTATTCTTTTTTGTGCCTGTCGTCCGACAGACTTTGCTTATAAGTGTAATCGGTCATAACGTTAATTATCAGTTAAGCAACCAATATATCTAGTAGGTACCTAACTAAATTTACTTTTGTGACACTTCCACAGATGTACCTAGATTGTTGGCATTATTTATTTCGCGGTGCTGTTCACAGGGAGATTAAAAAAGACATGTTACCAGTTTTGACATAACCATAATTTAGAAAAGTATGCCATAACTCAAAAACTAACAAATTATAAAACCGATCATTTCAAATTCTAGCTTAGTATAAATTATTACAGCTACCTGCTACATATTATATTAATTGCTTGTTGATCGTTTTACTGTGACATGTCACGAACATTTACTATCCATTCTTTATGTTAAAAATATTTTCACGGATATCACTGTAGAAAATATTTTTTATATAGGTAAGTTCCTGACTATGAGGTTTTCTACGCAACTCTCAAATAAAATGTATGTAATTGACAAAAAATGACATACAAGCTACGCATAGCTGACATGATATACCTTCTTAAGTCACAATTCAGATATCAAATCAATCAATCAAAGTTTCCTATAAAACCCATTTAAGGGCATAAGGAGGCAACAAGAGCTCTTCATTGGGCTCAATTTTGCGAAATGTTTATCATTATATCACTACTGGTCTAGGCTGTTCTGAGGTGCTCATAATTTTGTCATATACAACTGATGACCTACTAATACTGTTCGATTTTAAATGGTATTAACAAACCACTACTGGCTTACGACCGTCTTCTACTGTTATTTCGAAGGTCTTCTATTACTGTCTTCTACTGCATAGAGTGATGACTTTACGTTATTCAAATTAGTCAGAAATTCTCCCTCTATACTAATTCCCCGGTGTGTCCAGTCGAGATTTTTAAAGATAGGTATCCTTAAATGCGACAGTGAACAATTGTGAGAGCTAGACATCAAATATATACTTAGCTGTCATTATTTTTTATTTTGAATACTAACTTGCTCACTCGGTGCCTTGTATACGATGAATTCATTTTCTTAAAAATATACCTACCTTGAAAATAAGATATTAATTTTTGTAAAATCAATACGCGTGTAGAATCATTTACCTACTTAATAATTCTGTTTGGAGCATTTTGTTTCTACTGACTTGGACATTTTTAGTTTATTTTTTCTATAAGTTTATGTATTATCACTTGTCAACTTTTAATTCCAAAACAATCAGTCACTCTTCATATCAGTTGTAGGAATTCAAGTCCAATTGTTTCCCCGTCAGCCGTGGGAATAAACATCCATTTCTTATCGGCCAGTCATAATGTTGGCCGGTGAGGAATTTTCAATTCTAACTCAGTCTTATGAATATTCAAAACTAAAACGCATGTTAAAAGATAAGCTTATTTTATACAATATGATCTTTTGTAGCTGTTTGTGCTTTAAGATTTTTTTTGTGGTTCAAGTTTGCCTATTCTGAACACATTCAGTTTCTTTTTAACTAATTTTTGTTAACTCTTGAATTGAAATCTTCAATGTTCATGTTGCTATCTATATAATTTAGAAAATGAACCTGAAATTACTCTATAAAGATGTAGATGTAAAGATGTAGCGAGCTGTTTTTAAATTTAGGTCGTCTACTTCTTTATAACTCTAAGACTGTGTCATCAAACTCAATAATCAATGAATTTCGAATCCTGCCTTGAACGGTAGATTCTACAAAGTGTTTGGTTATTGAACTTAGATTTCTTATTTTTAAATTTTGTACAAATATTTAAATTTTAACTTTTTTAATGAATCTGGGTCTGTTTTTAATAAAGTGAACACAAATACACTTTGACATCTTTCACACTAAGCAAAGCCTTGTTTTCTGAAAGTGAAAATGGTTGTCACTGGGATTAGAACACACGACTCCCAGTACGCTGTACGTACGAAATCCGTCGACTGGGCTACTAACTTCCTCTTTCGAAATGTGCATTACATGAAAAAGTTGAATACCATAACATTCATAATAATTCAATTGATAGATAACGACAAGGCAATCTCCGTCGCCGCATATTAGAGTGGCAGAATACAAATCCGGACTTACTAAAGTTTTTTTTTTACCCATCACGCCGTTTCCCGAATGGGGTAGGCAGAGAGTACGGACTTCCATTCTTTCCTATCCAAACAAACCTCTTTCGCTTCTTCCAAGCGCATAACATTCGGCATACATGCTCTTCTTTTCATTTTGCTCCTGACTTGTCGGTACCGGTAAGACGGCACCGATATGGTCGGACCACGTCATTCGAGGTCGGCCTCGTCTGCGTGCACCCATTCTTTCAGATTTATATATCTTTTTAGTCATTCTCTCCTCGTTTATTCTCTCTACATGCCAGAACCACCTTAATTTATTCACTTTCATTCTAGTCACTACGCTAACATCCGCTCCACATTCCTTTCTAATATTATCATTCCTCACCTTATCAATCAGTCTCTTTCCGCATACCCTACGAAGTGATATCATTTCCACAGCATTTATTCAAGTAAATATTGATCCAGAGGAATGGCAAATAATATTGATAGATATTAATATACATGTGTTGTAGTAAAATAGGTGAAACTTCTATTAAAAATTGTCCAAATTATTCAATTTTTCCCCAAACATTTAATGTAAATGTGAGGTTATGACTCGATATGAATAGGTTTAATATAATAAGTATTCGTATTGCCGGAGATAATAGCAACTTGCGGTGGTTGGACCAACACATGAAGCAAACCACAGCATAGGAGACGCGCCAAGCTCTCGTGTTTTGTTATGGTAAATCTACGGTAGTAAATTTTGCATAAAGAAGTCTTTTAACCACTGGACTCTATCTACGGCCATATTCCACGAATCAATAAATCTTGTATTAATAAATAACATTGCAGTTATCCTTTGGTTTAAGAATTGCAACAAACTATTAATTCTTCTCTTGTTTATACAATTTCTCTTTGTTACAATCGCGGTCCAATTAAACATACGTAATACAAGGCTACTCCCTTTGTGACCCCTCTTAGGGACATATAGAGGTAACAAGAGCACTCAACCGCGCTCGATCTTGCGCACCACCTCCTCCCACGCCATTTCCCAATCCCTCAGTTTTGCTTTGCACTAGCGGAAAACGGTGCAAGAGGATCTTTCTCGTCTTCGGAACCCTTAGAGAAACGGCACTCTCCTCGTCCAACTATTATTCGGCATCCTTAACACATGTCCCAGCTAAGTCCATATCCTCTCCATAATGGTAGAAGTGGTCTTAACCCAAAATTATCTTGAGGGAACTTTTTGTGCCTTGGATTCGGCAACACACACGCATCAAACAGTTTTATCAACATCACCTATATAAGAAGGCCTTAGTGCTGCGTCACATCGTGAGCCCCACCGTTCGCTTGTCTATATCTGTATGTACTTACCTGTAGACTATGATATCTGTCTGTCTACACGCCGGCGGCCGTGACGCGAGAGGCCAAAAATGGCTGCCAGCACTAAGGCCTTCTTATACCAGTGGTGTTGGTTTTATGTTCATGCATGATCTTTCATATATCTTGCTACAGTTTTATCTCCAATTCCTATGTAGTTTCGTCATCTATTTTAATGCCAACAATAATCAGTGTCTTATAATGTATGAATAGCTTATTCCTTTCCGTATTATTTATCAGTGCAATCACATGAAGGAAAGATAGATATTAGGTCTCAGATATATATACCTACCCTAAATAGTTTTCACCGAACCAATATTATAGTCGCGATAAACTATCTCATACTCTTCTGGTAAGCTTGGATACTATGTGCAATGTATGGTGTTTTTTTTTCTTTGGCATTTTCTGCTTGTCAACTCAAGAAACTATGTTTTTAAACTTGAGTTATTTCAAGAAGAACAACAAACATTTAATCAGTTAAGAAATATTTTTGAACCTCTATACTCGAAGTTTAACCGCATGTTCAATATTGCGCACATACAAACATGTCTCTTTAATTACGTTATATTATTAGCATTTTAGGTTTTACGCACTTATCACCTCTCCAAGCTCCAATATTAGGAGTGCTGGTGAAGAACTTTTGTTACTCGACGTTTTATTTATATTGCAGCAGTGCCCAGTGCCCCCGACCACTAACCAATCATTATTGTTTTGCAGTTGAACCATTAACGTTTCAATATTACGTTATTTCCTACGCTCCAGGAATGTGTGGCGCACACTATAAGAAGTAACCTTTTACATTTATTACATTGTTTTGGTCACTCCACCGAGATGCTGTTCTGAGCGCTAGAGACTAACACAATACCATCTTATTGTGACTGCGGAAACTCATTCAACGAACGTGTAACGCATTTCCTGTTTTACGACTCATTATGTAATTTCTAATCTCTATTTGGTCCAAAGTTTAAATTAATTTTAACCCTACATAATCGAAAAGACGTGGGAATTCTGTATGTGTTGTAACTATGACGCGCTTTTACCTTTCGAACTTCTTATTATTGAACATTTTAGTTAAATATTGAAGGTATGAATTTTCTTTCATGTGTTTTTCTCAGAATTTTTTCAGCTTTATATTTGAGAACAACGTGTGGTTTAGTAGGTAGGGTCATTATTTTTTAAGATTTAAATACCTACGTGACTTCATTCATATATTTATTTTGAACAGTAAGTACATACCTACTTGGTCTCTAAAGGACTTATACGGTTGTGTAATTGTGTGCTTATACACTTAATATCTTCTATTTCTTTTGCTTCGGATTGATTCATCTTAAGGTGGGCTTAGACTAAACGAATATAAAGCCAGAGATTAAAATAAAGCATTCATGTTCGACTTTTTAGTGTCTTTCAGCGTCAACACAGCACAAATGAAAAACTAAAACTAGAATAATTCTAGGGCACATTTTCTAGGGATTTTGATGACGAGTGCCAATTATTATTCATTCTTCAGGTATGTCTGATTCTGACACTGAAACTGTAATTGCAAGTCAAGCAAATCAAACGATCGTATTCATAGAATACTAGCTGACCCGCCCATCGAACTTCGATGTAACCCAGAATAAAAAAATAATTTTGACATATTATTACATGAATTAAATACAGTTTACGACATTAAAACTAAATTAAATTAGCTAAAAATGTATAGTATTATGTAATAATTATTGTTGTTTCGGATGTGGGATAAAGTTTGACAGGTCATGACCGTAAGTTTGTAAATAAAAACATTATTTCCTCTATAGTTGCATACAGTTAAAAAAATCAAGACATGGCGGTGTAGTAGGAAATAAATGACATGTAAAGGACAAGAACAGACTCCATTAAATCCAAATTTTACCGAATTATTATGGTAAGATTACATAGAATCTTGGCGAACAAAAGTAGAGCGACGAAAGAATGATCTATCTCTGTTTGAATCTTAGAATGAGATTTAACTCGCTTGGTTAAAACTCACCTATTGATTGACTTCCCTTTTAAAGACAAATTAAATGAGACCTCGCTATTAAATATTTCATTCGTTTTCAACTACTATAACCACGGAACAAAAGAATCATTCTATACTTTCTTATTGTATTCTTGCCCCATTTCCACTTCTACAGAATACGCAAATGCTCTACCTTCATCCAAGTTTTCATTTTGCTCTCATACATAAGGCAACAGGACTGCGTGTTGAATATCTTCCAGTTAATTGTTGTGTTTAAGTATTTCTTATTATAAAAAGACTTCCTTTTATACATCTAGGATCGTCAAAACTATTAACCTACAGATGTAAAATGGTTTATGGTCTAAAATGCGCCATGGAAATGGTCTGCTTAGCAAGAAATGATACTCTTATATATAAAAATGGAGAGCAATTTCCCGATGTCATCGCATTACGCCTAAACGGCTGGACCGATTTCGTTAATTTTTTTTTCGTGTAGGCTTTTATCAGAACAATGTCCTTTTAGAAGAAAAAAATTAAGGAAAATGCATGGAAAATTAGAAAATTAAAGAAAACTCTACGTAGACAACCTTATTAGTACTTTTTACCTTATAATTTTTATTCCAGTTTTGAAATTTTGACAGAAATTGTTAATTGGTGCGATTGACAGAATGCGGATGGAATATGGTTTAAAACAGACGCATCGGTCGGAATTACATTGGTCAAATGATAATTAATTCATACTCATAGTTAGGAATACTAATTCGATATTCATGGTTAGGAACGCAGGACAACATCTGTCGGGAAAGCTAGTAAGAAATAAAACCCGCATATATACAGAGCGCTTTAAAATTTTCTTAGGATACTTTTAATTCTATTTTGAGCTATGAAATAACGTTAATTATACACTTTCAATATTTCTTATATCACACTTCTGCTGGAAAAATGCATTGACTATGAGACAGTGAAAGGGTATAATACAAAATTGTGTCTCATGGCTTTCGAACGACATGACACCCAGTTACTCTTTTAACTCTTTGTTCTCAAGGCGTCTTCAAGCAGACTTCCCGAAGAGCTTCCAAAAGACCAACCAATTGCAACATTCAGGAGCAAACTGAAGACACTGCTCTTCCCACTGAGTTAACTTATGTGTTACATACATTGAAGAGTTATTTGTTTTTGGAAATATAAGAGTGTGCAACTGTGCAACAGATAGTTGCATCTCTGAATAAAGATATTTCATCAATAAGATCGCAGCTTAAAGTAATCTTTTGATAATGAATACTCTGCGCAGTGATACCGTTTTTTAATAAGTAGATACTCAACTCTAAACAAAATGTTAGTCCACATAATTTTTATCTGTTGTTAATGACGCGTCCCCTGCAATCATTCCCCGGCCGGTCTAAACATCCCGTTACTATCAAATTATAATTATTTTTAGATTATTTTATTATAGGAGGTTTCGTCTCTTCGTTACATTTTCTATATCATAAACATTTCATTTAAGTATACCGCAGTGCCGTGCGGTGGTACCACCTTTTGCCCAATAGGGTATTTTTCTTAGGCACTTTGTTTCAAAGGCGTTTCACGAACGACGCTATACGCCGGCGCACTCAATTCAGGTCCATCACTTCCAACATGGTAGAGAGGAGGTGGAAATGGCTGAGACGTGTGTAAAGGATGCTTAATGACAGTTGGCCGAGGACAGCGCTGTTCTTCCTCCCATCAGGGTCAGGAAGGTCATCGAAGCAGAGCTGAGGGATTTGGATACGATGTAGGAGGAAGTCCTCGAAGTTGCGCGAGTTCGAGTGCACCTCTTGCTCCTTGTATGGACTTTCTCAAAAGAAGTCATAGGTATCTTATCTTACCCATCGTGATAACAAAAACAGAAAAGAAGGAATATCACAATTAATGAAGAAAAGCTTACCAAAAAATATATAGAACAGTTAAAATAAAACCCCATACATATTTTTATAATTATGTAATGTAATTAATTGTGTAAGTGTAACTTAAAATTTATATACTATGAGTATTTGTTAAAAACTTTATTGTTTTTTTTTTAATTATTATTGTGATTGGGCTGTCCCAATCAATTGTTGTTTTATAATCTTTGAGTGGTGCCCAGTGCCTAAATGAATCTAAAGATCTAAAAGAAAGTCGGGTACGTACGAATTTTAATAACTCGAGATCGGAACAATTTTTCATCATTTTTGCTTTATTGAATTCTTCTCCGCTCTGGATAACAGAATAAATCTAATTTTGAATTCAAATTATCGTTTGACACAAACTATCAGTTGTTTAATAGTTGGTGCGATTGACAGAATTCGGGTGAAAAATATGTGGTTTAAAGCAGATGCATCGGTCGGAATGACATTGGTTATCATTCTTTTAAATTCTAATTCAATCATCATAGTAAAACCACAAGTCAATATCACTGTCGGGAAAGCTTACTAGCTATTACTACCTATAAATAAATATTCATTTTCACATCTTTGTACGTAAAAGACAATCAAGTAGGTAGGTACTGCGTGCCTCACATATTTCCCGTGTGGAAGGTTAAATCCTGGAACAAAGAAGTAATACAATAAAATATACAGAAATACTGTAATAATATTCAATTTCAACGAATATGGAATAATAAATCGTGCTTAGTTGATAAATAGAATAAAGGCTTTTATTGTTTATAATTTGATAAGTATAGGTACAGTCGGGTAGACATTTTGTAATGGCAAAATATGGCGCGTCATGATCTCGTGAAGTTAAGTCGCTGGGATGCAGTCTAAAGGCTCTCGGTGTTTCTCGGTTCGTACGTAGTCGTTCATAGAATGCCGTTATGTTATCAACTGACCCCTGCAAACTAATATTTAAATAAACTCTGAGAGATTTTCGCATAATGGGTGTTGCATATAGATGCTAGATGCAGCCAGCAATACTCATAACTTGGCAACACTCCATACATCACCTCGTTTGTCCGACTACCATTCCACGAAGATTCATAATATACAATCGTGGCGCATTATTGTGGCATATGTGCACATACTACTGCATTTACTAAAAATGCGACACCGTTTTTTTATATAATTTTTTTACCTGGATATTGAACTGTCAATGTATCATCAGCTAGTAGACAACCCTATTCAATATTATGATTGTGCTTTTTATTAAAAAGTACAATCATAGGGAAGAATTTTTGTAATCGATTGATGTAGATCTCTATGATTTCCCGTATTTTGCAAAAAAAAACACTAACTGAACATTTTCATGAAAAGTATAAAATTGCCTTGATATAAAAATTATAATACTTACTGCTTGACATTTTACTTTAAATCTATTTAAAGCATTAAAAATAAAACGGACCCAAACAAATAACGAATATACCCTTCATTTAGTTTTTTTTCGAAATCACTCATTTAACCATATCTTTACCTTTTATTTTTGACGATAATTTGCCTAATTTTGAGTGAAAACATTACATTTCTAGTTCATTCCTTCTGATCAAATTCAGATCGTTCAAATTTTAATCTCTTACAGCCGTTCCAACTTGTTGTGTATCGGGTCCCACTTTTAATCGGGTGCTTCGGTATAGTTCTGCCACCATATGTAGGAGCAGGCTGGATCAAAAATCCTACGCTCCCAGCAAGGTTTGAGCCTGCGTCACTCTCTCTTGTGAGAAGTTTCTAGCCGCGACACTAGAATCAGTTTTCCATCGTCACTGTCAATAAGAAATGCTGATTTCCATCATTATTCAATATCAAGCGACAAGTGCTCTGACCACAAGACCGCAGTCCTCATTATTATTATTGTTGTATGTAGAGTGCGCCCACCAGCCACAACATTGTTGCACATTCATTTCGCAAAATGGATCACATATTATGTGGGTACAAAGATATTATAAACAACCATACATATGTTGAATTGCGTGTTAGTAAAAACTTGGAATGATTCGTAACTTTGGTTGAAGTTCTGTCTGACAATGTATGCACGAGTACGTACATAATATTAAAGGTATAATATCATGATTGAGTTGGAAAGAAATGTAGTCCAGCCAAAATTAGGACCAGTAATACAATATTCCGTACGTTTGATAAAAGCAAAGTATTCGGCACAATTATTATAAGAGCAGAATGTTCTATTGGTCTCGTAGACCAACTAAAGCAGCGGTCGTCACACTTTTTTGTTCATGGGCCGCATAGGACAATGTGAGCTAACACTGCGGGCCGCACCATGGGTGCCAGCCTAACCCCCCCCCCCCAAACAAAAAATATTTTCCAACCCCCCCCCCCCCCCTTAAAAAAATATGGTGGGAAACCTACCTACTGTTCGAACTGGTGACAGTTGGGGACAAGTTATGTGAGCTAGAGCACAAAATTTTGTTGTTTTGCATCGGTTTGCCCGTGAATTTTTTTATAGCGAAACAACTATTTTCGTTTCGGCAAAAATCGTGAATGATCGACTGACGAGATGAGCTACGCATGACTTTGAAGTTTTGTTACAGATGCGAAAACTATTGAAATTCTTATGAGGATACTTTGTTCTAAATCTATGAATTTACAAAATGTTTTCAATTAAAAAAAATAAAGAAAAGTCAATAGAAGACCATTCCCGTTCACTACACACCCCTCAACAACAAAAAGACCTAATGAAAAACGTCGACAAATTCGATGCTCTCGTTTGTTAAGACCCTGTCGTCGAAACATCAACGAACTAACTTCATGGATTTCAATCCAGAGAGAGAAAATTTAAGAATTTTTAGAAAAATAAATGTAGAACTACGTTGTTTCTGTCACTAATAATTTTATTGAGTAGACATGTTTCGGCTATTACCTAGCCATTATCAATACTAACTTAAATTCTACAGATCTACATATTAAAAAAAAAATAGAGAAAATTTAAAATGGTCAAAAATGCATTGAAGGTTGTCTTCGATCAGGTAGTCCTGTTTTATCCTCGGGAGGATATATGAAAAAGTCGAGAATCCTGTTCTCGAATATCCTCGAATAAAAATCAATTAGTAAGCAGAGACCATCAAGCTGAACATGAATATCAAAACACTCAATAGTTCATGACTTTTTAGACCTCAAAAAAGTCTGGTGAAAGGTTGGGTTCCATGAATCCTCAATCTCGCAGAAACAAACGCAACTTGAATTTTGTTTATTACTGGGAACGAAAACTGAGTGTGTCATTATTAGGGATTGCAATCCCGCAATGCGGGATCCGCAATCCCGCGGGATCCGCGCGTTTTTAGGACCTGCGGGATCCCGCAACAGCGCAAGTGCGGATCCGCAAGCATCCAATTGCGTAAATTCATTAAAAGAAATGAAAAAAAATTAACATCGAGTCATAAAGAAGACTCTCAAAATGTACAACTTGTAGTTCCAGACGATGTTAATGCAGAAAACAATTTATTAACTATCAAATCAACAAATATGGAGTCAGAAAGTGCCTTTTCGGTCGTTGGCTACATATTAGTTCCATAGGAAGTAGGTTGGGAAATAACACCGATGATGCTATTTGTTTTTTACGATCATATTTTCAGAAGGAGAAGTGACTTTTTATTTGTTCTTTTAAAATTTGATACTTTATACTTGATTGATTATTTATTTATTTAGCGTATGACCATTTCATAACAGTTTATATAATTCAATTAATAAGCACATTTTTGTTTTTCTTGATAAATTGTCAATATAATAAAAATTATTAGAGCTTGATTGATTAATTGGTAAGAAAAAAAGACTATTTGCATAGTAGGTAATATGATAAAGAATACTGATCTGTAGCCCTAGTATAAGTTTTCGATGATCGAATATCGAAAAGATCATCGAAAGAGTTTCGAAAAATTTCCATACAAAAATTATCGAACGATTCGATCGTTTGAATTAAGAAAACTATTTGCACGCTAATAAGCGCTTATTTGCGTGCAATTTGCTTTCGATAAAACTCGTACTAGCCCCACTGGTTATAATTACCTAAAATAAAGATTACAAATAATATTTTTAGTTAATTAACTAGGTGATAAAAATTGGTGTTAGGTACATATATGCGCTGACTTCTAACCAAGAGGTCACGGGTTTAATTTCTGGTTGGGTGTTTGTTCTATCAAATGTTTAAAATCTCTGTGTGTTTTTAATCGTTTTTCACGTGAAAAAAACCAAGGCTGGCCTGTTTCAGATTGGACGGAACCAGTTGACTAAAAAAATTTCCTCGGGAAATATACCTACCTACTCTACCGGCTATAATACTGACACCTTTGTACATACAATTTATTTCAAAGAACTCACTATCAAATATTTATCAAAGAACCTACTACCAAATATATTCATATTGCTATTGTTTTTGGATTTTTTTTATTAAATAAGTAGACGAGAAGTAAAGTTTTATAATATTTATTCAATTATGTACATTGAGGTGTTCTAAATTTATTCAATTTTTGCAATTTTCAATAAATATTCGCTTATTACATACTATAGAAAAGGTTTTTTTTTCAATTCTATCTAACCGTGCGGGATCCCGCGGGATCCTGCGGGATTGGTGTCAATCCCGCAAATTTCCCGCGGGATTGAAAATGGTGCGGGATTGCAATCCCTAGTCATTATGCTCCTGAGAGAAACCCGAGTTAATAGAGTGGATAAAAAACTCTGCAGGACCTTCGAAGGAGTACAAAGTCATTAAATCGGGCAAATTTTACGACGGTATTTTCTATGACTCGAAGGAGTTTTTGCTTATTGAATATTTCAAAATAGGACAAAGTATATCCGCAGTAGCTTACCCAAGCACTATGCATGGTTTGTGGGAAGCAATTGAAGAAAATAATCAAGGAAAATTGGCTGGTATTCGATAGTTTGGCTTCCAAAATATCATTCAACTACCTTTACAACAATTTTTATTCCCGAAACTGAGAAAAAAACATTAGCGGAAAGCGATTTTCCGACGATGAAGAATTCCAGAGGTGGCCAAAAACTATAATTTTTCAGAAAAGGATAAAAAGATTTTTTTGAAAGTTGTTGAAAAGATACACAATTGCCGTTTTAAAAACATAATTGGGGTTGAAAAAGATAATATTATTGAATATTTTAAAATTTTTCTGCCTTTTCCTACATATCCATACAGAGAATGCTTTGAACTCCCCACGTATGTAAATTGAAAAAAAATATACCTTCATACCTTAATTATATTTAAGATTTTTATTAGAAAAACAAATTTTATGAATTTTAGTTATTTCCGTGTTCTCGAACCCGTTTTCTAATAAATTTACATTTTACAAAATAGCGATACGTAGTCATTGTCTATTGAATGGCTCACCGCGTCGCGGGCCGCACAAAAGTCTTCAACGGGCCGCATGTGGCCCGCGGGCCGCAGATGACGACCACGGAACTAAAGTAACAGCTAATATCAAGAAAAACGAAAGTGACAATTATTTACAAAACATTGAAAAGATCAGCACTAGCATATGCTTCAGAAGCATGACCACTAACCAATCTGGACGAAAATAATAAGAATGGAAGAATACACAGCACTAAGTTCTGTGCAAGAAGGAGCATTAAAAAGCCGAAAATGCGTTGGTATGATGATATTGTAGCGGGCTGCAGCCCTTGGGAGCAAAAAACTTGAAGGTGGCGGCCAGTGACAAGTTTGGAGACGTTTCATGAAAATAGCTAAGACCTACCAAGGGATGTAATGTTGTTTTCCATACATAATAATAGGCACATGTCTTTTAATGTAGCGCAAGCTTGAATTACCATACCTACCCCTCAATTTATGCATTTCTGCGAAAATACCTACATACTTTTAAATGTGCGGTTCAATTTAATATTCGTAAAATAAGGAAAGGTTAAATCAAATGGTATCAATAAACATAAATTCTACCATAAGAATTTACATCTATACAATAGAACTGAACACTGGTCTAGTGTGGAAGTTTGATCTGTATACAAATACATCGTTTGTGCTTATCCTAAGATTTCTGACCTATTCCTGAGGGTTTTTAGCACGAGCTAATAACATCGAACAACTGGACCATTTTAAATCTTTTTTTATTCTTTAAGACTATCGATATTATTTCTTTTCTTTTCATCGTGTTGAAAGAAATTAAATTAAACAACATAAAATTAATGATCATCTTCAGCAAACCATTTTCATTAAAATCTTTCCTAGGATTAACATTCGATGATGCGAGCAATTATAACATTCTGTTTGAATGCACTTAAACTAGTCATGGTGCCAATCTCACTTTTATTATTGCATTAACAATGAACATAAACCCATAATCTTTACACCCCGAGGGAAAATACGATATGATACTAACTTCACGACGCTGTAAATAAACTATAAAGACTCAACTACAGAGACGGAGTCAGTTTGGAATTTTATGTCTTGTAGCGGTATGAATAAAGTAGTGTTCCTAAATATGAATATTAAATTCGAATTTGTATGGTGATGAATTAATTATCATTTGACCAATGTGATTCCGAACGATGCATCTGTTTTAAACCATGTATATTGCATCCAAATTCTGTCAATCGCACCAATTGACAATTTCTGTCAAAATATCAAAATTGGAATAAAAATTATAAGGTAAAAAGTACTAATAAGGTTGTCTACGTAGAGTTTTCTTTAATTTTCTAAAAGGACATTCTCCTGATAAAAGCCTACACGACAAAAAAAAGAATTAGCGAAATCGGTCCAGCCGTTTAGGCGTGATGCGATGACATCGGGAAATTGCTCTCCATCTTAATATCTTCTATATAATAATTTAGAAATGTTTTTTTATTTGCCTTTTGTCGTTGCTTTACGGTATGTCGGAGCATCACGCCTAAACGGCTGAACCGATTTCACTAATTCTTTTTTTGTCGTGTTGGCTTTTATCAGTAGAAGGTTCTTATGAAATTAAAAATTAAAAAAGTTGCGTGGTAAATCTACATAATAATTCAGAAATGTTTTTTTATTTGCTTTTTACCGTATGTCATAGCATCACGCTCAAAATACAAATGCTACGTCAGATATGAATCTGCACAGAGCCGTGCAAAATGCCGGAGAAGGTTCTTTAATTCAATTTGCTGCATTAACTTTAATATATTTAGAGCTATTTAAAAAACCCTATTTTTTAGGATCTTCATACAAAATTTTAATAAACATTAAAAGTGTCATTCTTCTTTTTCTGTGCTTATGTCAGTTATAGAGGTCTACAAAGCAATGGGAAGCTAGACTAGAACCTGTTTAATTACCTACCGATCAAGCCTGACAATCGGAATCAAAAACGTAAAGCAAGACGGGTATCAGCTAGTATAAGATAATATTGAAATACCTACACAAATTATTATTGTTCTGCAGTTAGAATTGTCTAAGTGATCTCCGTCGCTGCATATTAGAGTTTATTATTATTATAACCCTGGACTTGCAAAGTATGTGAGGAAGTGATAACACGTCTTATGAATATGAGAGGGTTGTTTGGTAGGAATAAGCCACGCTTGTAACAATACTGTTGATATCACTCGAACTGAAGAGAATTTTCAGAAAAAATAATTTGATGCGCGTGGTTTGGAGAACACAGGAGAAAACTTACTGTATCAATATTAATTCATCAAGAAATATAACAGTCCGGAGCATCTCGATTATTTCAAAGTTCATTACTACTTGAGTAAAAATTCTTTTTCGTTAGTATAGTTTAAACTTTTGGACAATTCACTGTGATTTATTGTCATAGTCGTTAGTGCCTATTGCTATTTGCTGTACATTACCAAAGAAAACTTCTTTCCGTAGGTAATTACTAAACGATTCGTTTCTTTAAAATAGTTTCTATCTAGGTATTCTTAGTGAATCAATTTCAGATATCACTCCTTAGCGCATAATTATTTATATATTTTATCTTGAAATGTCTTTTTTGTATTCCGCAAAGTCCCCACCTCGGCTCTGTAGAGAACAACACAGTACACCTTATACAACAGATAGGAATACCTAATATTATTATGCTTATCTATTTATGTAAGTAATTACTATTCAGTATTGTTATATCTAGACCAGATACGCGCATTATCTTTTTATCATAAAAACATATTGTATTTATTTCTTTTAAGACGAATATAAATTCCTATATGTGTAGTCCTGTTGGTTGTAGAACTTTATAAGAATCATAACACATGGCGAATCAGTCATGCGTTACTACGAAACTAACTTTATAACTCGCATTTCCTCTATGTGGAGGTAGTAGGTACGTACCTATACCTAAAAGTGTACAAGTGCAAAATAATTTGCTTCTAATGTTTTTCTAATTCGAAGATAATGATTGCTATTAACCTAAGGTAATATTTTTTAAAGTGTGAATAGCCTCATATCTACCAAATTCTCTACTATTTTTATTAACGCTTAACTTGATAGTGCGTTCTTTAAAACCAACAAGATGTTTCTCCCTTCGAAATAATAATAATAATAAACGGAACTAGACAAGATAGATTTAAAGATGCGTAGTTTGCTCACGCAATATAGGATGCATCATCCAAGATGTTCCTTGATGAGATTATATTTACCAAGGAAGATTGGTGGTAGAGGCATGTTAAACATCAAAAACATGAATAACAAAGAGATAAACCTCCTCCAATCTTACTTTATCTCATCAAGGAATAAATTGGGTTATGAAACCTCATTGCGTGTAATTTGAAGTACACGCCCTTAAATTTGTCAAATCCTGTTTCACCACCGATAATTGGGGTACAAGATCGGGTTGATATATGGAAAGGCAAGTCTCTCCACGGTCGATTCTTCGAAACTTTAAATTAATCACATGTAAGTCTTGAAGATTCGACTGGATGGTTGAGGTTTGGTGAACTATTTAGTGAAACAGGAGGTTTTGTCTGTGCAATACAAGACCAGGTCATCGTAACCAATAATTATAAAAAATATATTATTAAAACTCCTGACTTGTTTAATAATATATTTGGCGCTACAGCTCAAATCGAGCCTTGGCCTCCTGTAGACAACGCCTCCAACTCCTCCTGTCCTCCGCTGCGGTCCGCCAATCCGTCACCTGCAGGAGTTGTGCCGCATTATTTAAACTCCTGACACTATTGATAAATGTCGTGCATGTGGCCAAACGGGAGAAACACTCAAGACATATTTTGTCTGGGTGTTCTCTCCTATGTGGTTCTGAGTATCTGCACTGACATAACGATGTGGCTAAAATAGTTCATCAAAAACTTGCCTTGAAATATGGTTTACTCGATTTTGAAGTACCTTATTATAGGTACACCCCAATTTCGGTAATGCAAAACAATGATACAAAGTTATATTGGGATATACCAATACAAACTGACCGAACGATTAACGCAAATCGTCCGGACATTGTATTGGTTGATCGTAGAAACGGGATAACGTATCTCGTGGATATCACTGTACCGGGTAGGAAATTTTGGAAATGACCTTTTTTTGTTTTTGGTTCGGTATATTTTAAAAAAAAAACCTGGCAACCCTGATCATGAGAGATAATACCGATATTTTTATATTTAGTATATTGCATTGTATATAATATATTTTTTTTACAATGATGTATGCTTTATATGATATATTGTGATTTAATGAATAAATGATTTGAAATAATAATAATATTTCGGGTACGGTGCCGAAACCTGGACCGTCAAGTCGCGTGACCAATCCAGAATGGATGATTTAAAGATGTGGTACTGAAGACGCCTCCTCAGCATACCGTGGACATAGTATCGAACTAATGAGTCAATCAGGCTTGAACTAAGAATAAACGAGAAGCTGTCTACGGTGTGTGCGCGACGTGTCCTACAATTCTTTGGACACATAGAGCGGCGCGGAGACGTTTGGAAAGGCTCTTCATAACAGGGAAGATCAAGGGTACCAGGGGTTGGGTTAGGGCTCCGATAGGACGGAGTGATCGGATGAGGAAGAAACAATGTCTCGAAGTTCATATAGAGATTTTCAATAAATAAATCTATACCTACCTACTCTATTTTTGGAGAGAATGACCAAAAAAGTATTAGTAGGTATTTGAAACATTTTGAGCGCTTGTGCACACACCCAACATTGACATCTGACTGACGAGCGTTTTTATTCGATGAAAGTGCAACTACAAGCCTATAAAAAGATTCATTTATTATTTTTTGGTCATCGTTTCCAGAAATAGAGAAAGCAGTTCATCCTCTCTTCATTCTTCCGATGCCTTTTGTAAAGTCTAGCAAGCCGTGCATATAATTATGAAAGCTTGCATGCATAGAATTTTGCATAACTTCGTTTCCAACTTTTGTACCATTTATGGACTGATCAGCGATGTTATGGCTTATTACTATGCCGAGCCTCACAATCGACTTGATTGCTATATAGGCCCGTATTGTATCTGTCTGTAGTCCGTAGGTATAGGACCCATATTGAGAATGATAATAGTAGGTAGGTACCTGTTATTATATTATCAGTCATTGGTGTTAGGTGTGCACTGAGAAGAAGAACGAATTCTTAGAGTAATCGCAATACTGGCACGACGTACTGTTCTAGCTGATAGGTATCTATGTGTATAAGGAGACAGCACGCGGGTCTTCTAGAAATGCCGTTAAACACCCACAGGCTGTAAACCTAGTAACAATACTTCATAAGTTCAGCTTAAGCGCACTCTTAATATTCAATATTCGCATTGACATATTTCATGAGTCTCGTCAACTAACATTTGCCCACTGTATGACCACAAAATCTTAAAAAGATACTACTAAAATATATAGTTTCAGGTAAACTTTGCGCGATATCAGAATGCCCTAGCGTAATCTACGACGTAATACACAGGGAGAATGAGTATCTATCAACTTATTATGCGACATCTTAACAATAATACAACACCATGTACGCCTTTGTTAGGGCAACCAAACTTTTTTGCAGGACATTCTAAAAGTTGAGAACACTTCTTCGCATCGCTTAATATGCGCCATCCGCGGATAGTCAACTCATAAATGAACAATGAACTCCTAAGAGATTTGTCCTAAAGGTTTTCCTGTACCAACAGGTTTCAGTGACAGAACATATTTTGGCCATTTACTTTATTATATCGACCGAAAAGTGTCGATTTAGTTGCTATACTTGGTTATATTATTTATCTTCTGTCAATTTTAATTACAAACTAATTCGATTTCCAATAATCCAAACAATTTTTATCAATGAATATTCGTCTATTTTTATTTGCATACGATCGAGTATCAGCATATCGTGTACTCCACTTAAATTGAAGTTTTTAAAGTTTGAACCATCATCCGGAAGTCCACTTCCGGCCGCTTCTACTAATATTTCAATGGTGGTTAATTTTTCCGATATCCCAAAATTTCAATCATGGGCAAAATTGGCCGACATAATCGGAATGTCGAAATTTTTAAATTCTTGGTAAAACTCGAACTTGCATCCCTGTATGGCCGTCGCAACACTAGAGACGCTAGCCACTATGAATAATTTGACTACAATCCATGTTAAAATTAGATTTTTACGACTCTGTGACTTGTTCTACGTCATTCTATCTTACTGAAATAACCTTAAAAACATATTGAACTGCAAAATAAATAAGAGACATGTGCATTCTATATTAAATCTACGCATATTTACGACATCCGCCTTCCATCAGCTCCGTGTCACGCTCTTATCGAATGTCCTCAAATGATTCCGTTAAATAGTGTTTGAGCGAGTGGATTTATCCCAGTATAAATGATTTACACGTGATAACAAACTAAGTAATAATCCTAATACTATCTGTTCTAAAGTTTGGTGTTAGAGGAAGATTTACAGGCGATCGTTAAATTTTTAATTTTCAAAATAAAAAAACCGTCCCACGCGTTGTGATGTAACAAGAGGTCGCTGCGACGCAATAAATCCTCTATGCACACATAATTTGAGTCATGTGTGAATTGTATTACGTACACGCGAAATAAGACTAAATTATTAGAATATTAGAGATTTACACATAAATCATTATTTTAGTACCTACTTACATTTAAATTAACACTTGACTCTTATTTATTGTGCAATGACGAAATTGTCTTATTTTACTATCGGTTATTAAAAGTAATTTACAACAGATTCTGGACCGAAACATCTTTAATCTGGACTTTTGGTTATATTTTTAGGTTCAAAACTATAGCATTCATATATTTATTGTTGGTTCAAGCCTCAATAAGCCACAGTGAAAAATATATTAATTTGTGCGTGTCTCTAGTAAATATTTTGGCTTATAAATTCGCTTCGGGCAAAATAACCAGATGTTGCCTTCATGCTACTAAGGTGAAGAACCCAGCGGTATAAAGAATATCTTTCTCCTTGCAAGAGTTCACACTTCGAATATTATAAAAATAATAGTGGATTTCGTAACGGAAAAAAATATTCCTTCTAAATTTTGATAGATTTTTGTGCCGATTTTCAAGACTAGATTATAACAAAGTAATAATGTTGTATTATACCTAAAATAAATTAATTAATTTGTTCCAAATGGTTAATCTTTTATTTAAATATACTACGGGCGTATATTATATATTATTTAGTCAATAATAATCTTCTATATAATAATTCAGAAATGTTTGTATATTTGCTTTTTACCGTATGTCATCGCATCACGCCTAAACGGCTGAACCGATTTCACTAATTCTTTTATTGTCGTGTTGGCTTTTTTCAGTAGAAGGTTCTTATGAAAGAAAAAAAAATAAGAAAGTTGCGTGGTAAACCTACATAATAATTCAGAAATGTTTTTTTATTTGCTTTTTACCGTATGTCATAGCATCACGCTCAAAATACAAATGCTACGTCAGATATGAATCTGCACAGAGCCGTACAAAATGCCGGAGAAGCTTCTTTAATACAATTTGCTGCATTAACTTTACTATATTTAGATCTATTTAAAAAACTCTTTTTTTAGGATCTTCGTACAAATTTTTAATAAACATTAAAAGTGTCATTCTTCTCTCTTTTTATGAATTGTGAAAGTTTCATTCTTCTTTTTCTGTGCTTATGTCAGTTATAGAGGTCTGCAAAGCAATGGGAAGCTAGACTAGAACCTGTTTAATTACCTACCGATCAAGCCTGACAATCGGAATCAAAAACGTAAAGCAAGACGGGTATAAGCTATAGTGTATAATAATTGTTTCTGTCTTTTGAATACAAATATACAAAAATATAAGTACTTTTACTAATAATAATTATGCCTTTAATCCATATCCACGGACAATTTCAGCACGTTCAGAATACGAGTTTTAGGAACTGAAAATTACCCAAAACGTTCATAATAATTTTATAATTAAGGTGTCTAAATTTATTACATCATTAAATAAATAAATCCGTTAATGCTCCAGAAGAAATTAAGTAACTTCATTTTTATTAATTTTTTTTTTTCATTTCAGGTCCGAGTCAACGTGTTGGACAAAAATGACAGTCCACCATCTTTTGGAGATCAGCCACTGATTTTCACAATTTCCGAAGAGTTTGGTGCAGGACAAGTTGTGGGTGAGATAAAAGCAAGAGACCCCGACACTATTGGACGAGTTCGCTACACCCTCAGGGACTCCCCCGGCAGAGAGAGGTTTTCTCTCGATGCGGATTCGGGAATCCTGCGATTGCTGGAACCATTGGACAGAGAAACTAAAGATACTTACAAACTGTTGACCAGGGCGAGCGATGGCGTTCAGAACACGGACACAATAATCACCATACAAGTGAGTACAAGAATTTATTTTAATTTCTTTGCAGTTTGCAAATATACATTTACGTGGATTTAATAACGTGAACGGAGATATCATTCTATAACTAGGTATTATATCCTTTATAGTAATTAAATTAGCTTAGTTCCGTTAGTACAGTTGAGTTGTCTGATATTCATTGACAAGACGAATCGAAGAAATGTTTTTGCAATTTAATGTCAAAGTGTTATGGTCATTTTGTTTATAGATATATACTGAGTGCGTTCCATTAAAATATACAATGCCTGTACTTACTTACAATATTTACGCGGACCTGATTTAAATTTTATTTATAGTCTGTATCAATTATTGTTGTACAATTTTAGACCAATTAGTCATGGTTAATTTATAAAATAACCTCGGTTTAATTTAGTTATGTCAAAATAATTTACGCGGTAATGCAATAATTAATGGATTTATTTCGTTTGTCTTAAGATTGATCTCGTGTGTCAATATTTAGATGTATTGTGATACTAAACCGGTCTCTCGATGTTACGTTACATCAGATCCACTGTGATTCAATCATATGTAACTAGGCTGACAAATGGCTTTACAGTTCTTAATTATATTATTTAAATTATTATTCTCTTGTTCTCTGTTGGGAAGGAAAATAAACACGTGGGCACCGGTTGGGATATTTATTGGAACAAACTCTGTGATAATAAAAAAAATCCTTAAATGTATTCATAAGCGTGTATACCTACTGCTTTCGTGGTATCTTTGCCCAATTAGAGAAAATAAAATACAGCTTTACATACCCATCACTGATGTTTCTTACGGAATAACTGTTTAATTATAAATACGTTGAGAAAAATGCGTTTATCGTAATTCGTTACAATAATTTGCCACATTTGAAATGTGATTTTTCATGGCTGTATTTCCTATTGAACTGTATTTACTGAATACAAAAAAACGTAATTGTGTATCGAGTGTCATTTTCGTAGAAATTGTTCATCTATATAGTATTTTTCATATTTTAAATTTTAAGAAAAAACTTGGTACTAAAGTACGTTTTACTAATATGATATTAGTTGCGCTAATCAACTGTAAATTAATGCACAACTTCAATAATAAGACATTAAAATATCCAATATTAATTAGTATGTAGTCATTCATTATGTTCTTCTATTTCATGTGTGTCTCAGAATCTTTTGCAAACCGAAAATAAGTTTAAACGTCTTTAAATTACCTATTAGAAAAAAAAAACTAAATAAAGCCTCTAAATAACTAGGTATTTCCAATTATAATAACCTTTTTTCAATTTCAATATCTCAGTTCACAATTATATGATGTCTCGGGGAGACTTAAATATAGGATATAAAAAATAGAGCAAGACATTAAGTACAAAGATAAAAGGCACAAAAAGAAAGAAAAATGCAATAAGCTTTTATACAATTACCAAGAAAAGTTTAGGGAAGTTGCCATGGCATCAATACATGACTACTATCACTACAAAGGGATTGAAGTCACATTATTATGAATTAGAAATAAATGTTTAGGTACCTACATTTACTATTGGACAAGACTCAATGGTCCATTTAAGAATAACTTAATTAATAAATACAATTATCAACTTTAACCAATCACAGCATCATGAATCATATATACCAAGTCAAGATATGAGTACTTGTAAGGAAATACCTACAGAACATTCTAAAAAAATATATTCACTCTTCTTTACTTTTGGCTCCCCCAAAGTGAACACAAATACATATTCATATACCTGTTCCACTATTCACATTCACAATTTCACATAAACAAAGGTTTTGCTGTATTATAAAAATTGGAAATAAGCGATACCGGGATTCGAACCCACGATACCTTCAGTACGCTACACCTATAGTATTGGACCATAATCCATTTGAAATGGTGCTATTTCCATTCTTGTGTAAATGGGCTATCGATTGGAATTTTATTTCCGACCGGATTAGCACAAGATAAGTTTAAGCTATGGTTAACAATGAACACGAAAGGCCTGATGAGAAAAAATAAATAATATGCTGGTGCAATCTCAAGGATTCAGACTTTCTTCTGTTTACGTGGAAAATGTATAATTGTCTAAATTTAATTGTTTACTTAAGTTGTCGTTTCTTTAAAACAATTGTTTTTAGGCGAATGAAACAAATGCCAATCATTATTTTTCCGCAAGTAAACTAGCTAAACTATTTAATTAAAGTTCATTCTACAATAAATGTAAATTTCTGTTTCGTACCTGAGAGGTAAGAATCGCGGAATCATTAAATATACTCGATAAAGCAAAAGGGCCGAAAACGGATATTTTGAGAGAATGGGCCCTTTATTTTCAAATATATTTTTTAATATATTTCGCTTTTATGAGCATCATAATTCTCAGCCACATTATTTTATTTTGATTCTTTTGAGATTATGTTTTTAACGCACTAGAACAAACGTTTACAATGAATACGTCAAATCGGTTTAATTCTTTGACATCGCTCTGTTCTTGTAGATCAGCTGCTGATATCGTTTTTTCTCCTATCGTCCATGATCGTCTGTACAATCTACCTGGCCTCTAGACTCTAGACTATACAGGATAACGTATATATGAAATTCTTGTGAGGGTATCTCCATACAGTAGGTACCCACAATGTTACTTGAAATATGTTGATCAGAGAACTGATAGTTTGTTATTTACGGATGAACGAGTCTCAGCGTATACGTGTTTGCGTAATTTTATCGTTGCCTTTTATTTTCAAACCCTTTCTTTATAAACGAATGTGAAAAGTGTGTCCATAGAAAAGTTAAAACTCATACGTTAATAATCATATATCCATATGCATTTACTATATTATGTCGCGTACATTGGTGGCTGAAAATTTTATAAAAAGCTGTTCACGTTTATTGTCGTCCGGACAAGAATTGTTTCCAAACGGCCCAGTAAGAACAGAGGCTACGAGTTCAGCTCGTCAACAAGGCTCCTATCCGAAATAAAAAAAGACAAATAAAACGTTAAAGAAATTTGGAATAGACGTAACTCATCAAGGAACACAAGACTGACCACTAGAGAATAAAACTATTTAGGAATTATGGAATATAATAATAATTATGAAACACTGTTTAAAGTAATAATGATGGAGGGCACCAACCCGTGATACGGGCTGTTCGCTAATGACATGATTGGAGCTGTTTAAACTGTGTGATTACATCAAACATAATAACGACTAAATCATTCATTCATCATTAACTTAAAGCGATACAAACCGCTGTTAAAATATCCGGAAGATGCTTTGTTTTTATTATGATTTTGTTTCGTATAATCCCTTTGTTGTTGAAGAACGTTTTAAGAAAAGACAACTACATTTAGTGCGTAGGTACATACATGGCGTTTCATATACAACATAACTCATAAATTGACAAAATATACAATTGAATATAAAAAAATATTTATTAATCGGTTATTTGTTTGTCCATCACGTTTAGGTTTCTTGGCATGTCCGACGGCACAGTGATAACATCTAAACATGAGGCGGAACATGAACTAACAGAAATAAAAAAAAAGCATCAGACTTACATAAAAAAGCGGTACTATAACTGCTCTATTTCTCGAATAAACTGGCGAAATAAACCCAACTGTGAGGGAACTCCTAATTATTTTTCCTAAACTAATTAGGAATAAAACCGTTGGTTAAATGAATGCCAATATTAAACGTTAGTTTAGGATATATTTTGTAAAAAAAATTCACGGTACACAGATCCTGTAAACCATGAAATCAAATGATGAATTTATTGATTATGTCGATGTTAAAGTTAAATCATGACTACCGTTTTGACATTTTGAATCATAGTACCACTGATGGGGCCTTACTCTGCATTTACATCGTGATTCCGACCAAATTCAAATCTTAATAACGATGTCATTAGGACGTTTTGGTCGGTTTCTAAGCATAAAAATAGTTTCACGTAGGTAGATCTCTTTTGAATCTGGTATTGTTTTTCGAAAAAAAATGGTATAAATAAGGATTTATACAAGTACTTTTAGTACCATAAAAGTACCTATAAACAGTCGATATTAAAATCGGGAATGAATTGAGTAGCCCCCCGATCGTGATTCTCCCTGTAAAAGCTATTTCACTCTAAATAATCGTTGAATTCTGAAAAAAAATTGTTTGCATAATGCAACAAATCCTAGTAATGATAAGTTGGTTTCCACGTCGCGATCGGTTTTTGCTGTGGTTCTGTTGAACAGAAGATAATATTAAGTGTAGTATATTTTTTACAAACAGAATGTCGACTACCAGAATTAATCCATCCATAAACAATTTAGTGACGTAGATAATATCTTGACTTGGGTTCATAACTAGTAAATAATATTAATAAGAACTACTTATGACTTTTTATTCGATTGAGATGCCTACACGATATTACATTTATATACCTATACGTACCGTCTGCAGCATATTATGCTAATATTTTATACAAGTTTTATCAAAGTAAATTTTGTTACAAAGCTACCACGAAGTGCAGACATTGACTGGTAAACTTTGGTCTCAACAGTAGGTACTCCAACATACAACTCCGTCATGAACTTACTTACTTTTTTAAATTAAAACTTGTTCTTTCAGTAGATTATAATAAAAAGTAAATTTTAATAAATTTGATGTTGTTGCGAACGATTCTTAATAGATATTTTGGGGTTTTCAGCGATACCCTCGGTTACAGCATCAATGGTTTCACACTATTTTAATAGTTGACACAAATGTTTTATGACACGATGTTTTATTCTTATGTGTTTCCCCACTGCCCACGTCCCTGCCTTGTGGGATTTTCGATATTATTTTGTCTAGTATACCTATACTTTTGTTAAACTTTGTAATTGATTTACTGTATTTTTTTATTACTTATCGAAAATAAACGTTATTATTATTACAAAACATTTATTTGTAAATTCACAATATATGGATTAGTACTTCATTGTTTAAAAAAATAATAAAAAATAAATTAAATTAAATACTAAATATAAAAGTATCGGTCTTGTCTCTCATGACAATTTCTTTTCAATTTCCCAATTTCTGTAATGAGTTTTCACAATTACATATAACGAGTTGATCTTTTTTAAAGTGCACCCTTTTTAATAATCGGAATAAACACTGTCAAATTTCAGTGTTGCAGCTTGCACGAAAAAAGAATAACTTATTCAAAATTTTACTATTTATTTATTAATTTTTTAATATTACAATTTAATAATATAGCTATAATAACAATGAATTTCATCAATTTAAAAAGTGCATCCCTTCAAGAGTCATCCTATAAATTTAAATTTACACTTTTCTATACAAAGGTGTCAGTAGGTATAGTTGGCAGAACTTATTGCCTGAGGCAATTTTTTCCAGTCCACAGGTCCCGTCCAATGTGAGACAGGCCAACCCCGGGTAGAAATTTCAAGTGAAAAAACACTCTGACCCGACCGGGAATCGAACTCGGGACCTCGTGATCTGAAGTCCACGCATATACCACTAGGCTACGGAGGTCGGTATCGAGGTCCCTATAATTTATCATGAGAATCTTAGACATTTTCTTACAAAAGCATCAGATTCGCCTATAGTGTTCATGATTCTCATTCGATGAGGTTTCTATAAATTCATAATATACTCACTAGGTACTAATATGCCTTTCGTTTGTATTTTTTCAGGTGACTGACACGAACGACAATCCACCAGTCTTTTTAGAGAGTGCCTACTCATTCGACATTCCGGAGAATACTCCACGGGGGGCAAGAGTTGGACAAATACAAGCGGTCGACCCTGACTTGGGTCCCAATGCACACCTCACTTACACCGTCATCTCGGACTGGGCTAACGATGTGTTCTCTCTCAATCCACAAACAGGAGTTTTCACCCTAACGGCTCGGCTGAACTATGAAGAGGTGAGACCACTCTACTTTTTTCTTTTCATAATATATCAACATGATCATTTTCCATTATAATAATGGTAACCATTGAACTTTATGTTTCATAATCAAAGTACAATAATTAATGAAATTCTTAAGAATTAAAACTACAATTTTGATACATACCTACTATAATAAATTTTAATTATATCAAAAATACCTACCGAATACTTTCCAAATAATAATGATAAAAGTACACATATTAATAATATTAAAGAAAAAACCAGGAGTGATATATCATAAAATTTAAATTAATCATATCGTAAAATTTTATAATCCCTTATAAATAAGCTGGAATTGTGTTTATCGTGTATATACCAGCTGTGTATGAGCCGGGCACAACAAAACTAAGTGGGTATTCACAGTAATGAGTTTATTTCATTAAGGTCAACCATTTACATTCCACCGCCCGGGGACAGAACTCGTCAAAATCTCTGATTCTATCTTTCAACAAGTTAGAGACATAACGTTGTTTTACAATTATTTGCCGTGTAAATTAAATAATAGCTTACTGCAAGTGGCAGGCTGTAAAGATTGGGTTCATTGCCTTCTCTTTCTTCGCTTCCTCAAAACTGAGGGTCGTGATACGTGACCCATAGAGGTACATGTGTTGCCCGATCTGTGAACCAAACGCCTTCAATCCTCTTTGTCCTCTGCAATTCGCATGGACGTGTATAGGTATCCATGTGCTATTTTTTAATTAGGTCGGACCATCGCGCAGTTGCCCTGTTCATGCTTCTTTTGCCCGGAGTGCTCCCTGGAATTAGACCGCGGACAGTAAATCTATGATTCTGAGTTCGGGGAGCATAGAGCGAAGTGTTCTCTTGGAAGTAGGTACAGCATCTGACTCCAGCACCACATGTCAAAAGCGTCAATCGTCGCTTTATTATACGTAGGTACTCCTATTGTACAGATTTCAGCTGCATAGAGATATTCGGGAAAACAAGAGTGCGAATTAGTTCAATTTTGGAGTTATATTCCACGGTCTTTCCCTGTTTTATTTCAGCGAGTAAGTGCATTTTTGCTAGATTTATTACACAATGCCTTTGAAAACAACTATTTAATAACGAAACAGCTGGCAATAGAAGAGAAAAACAAGAGTAAAACCAAAAAGAGTAAAACCCATCATGAGTAAAACATCTGAAATATAAGTAGGTACATATACATAAAATTAAGAATTATGCAAAAACAACTTAGTTATTTTATGCAAACTTAACACTAATTAACACGATAAGAACTGTGATAAGAAACTAAAAATTATAACACATCAGGAGGGGGGGGGGGGGGGGGGTATAAAAGTCCTGGATCGAAACAACTGTAAAATATTTTATGTAGGTGAACAAAGTTTACCAAGAAATGGCCATAATAACTATCAATTATTTAGATACAAATCATTCCGTAAATCTTTTTCTTGGTCATTTTTCATGTCTAAAGTTAGTGAAATATGCCAATTTGGTATCCATATCCCTGACGATGTCTCTTTTAGTCTCCTAGCACCCCGTCATTGTATCGAAGCCCTGATCTGGTCCAGCCATCACATTGGGGCACTCCCTCGTCTTCTTTTTCCCCCGATTTTGCCTACCATTATAAATTTTTCAAGGCTGCTGAGTTCTAATGCCCCGCCTAGCAAGGTTCCCGAAGAATCGGAGAACCAACTGTTTTGCAACGACCCAATCTCACTCAACACAGACGAATTTGCCTTCCTCACAGTTCAAGATATTCGCGGGGACTATTTAGATATTCATTGAACGAATATACCTAATAACGCAAATAAGTGAAGCTTAAAAATAGCTTAACTAAATATCTGATCTAAGGATCGAGTAAATAAAGTAGCAAACGGTTACCTTTTTACGGAATTTGAAATATTTTACGTGATTCTGAATTATTATAAAATTGTATTTTATACACAATTAAATAAATTGAACTGATGTCAATAGAGTTTGTTTTTGTGTTGGCACAGCGTAATAAAACCTGTCGCATATCATTGAAATATGTAATTAATTTTATTGCTATGATCTTATTCCGATAAAATAGCGACATATTTAAGGAATGTTAGAATTAGGCACTCAAATTAAACTTTTAAAGCTTAACGTATAAGAAAAACGATTTGAAACGTTAAACCAATGTAAGGATGAGCGCTGTGGCGAGGTTTTATAGCACATAGCACCCATAGGTGGATAATACGCACATACAAGTATAGGTATACTTAATTATATTGTCCATTTTATATTTTATTTGCTATAAATATTTTATATCACACCTGAATATTATAACAACGTATCAAGATTTTATTATTATACCAAATTCTCGTTTATTAGATTGAAAATACACATATTTGAATAACGGTCAATAGAGATAAATTTACCGTTTTTTGTCGATGTCAACTGTGCTACACTCACACGGTCCAAACATTTTCAAATAACAACCACAAGTATAAAGAATATATTTAACTTTTGACGCAATCCTACTGATTTGTATGCACCGATTCTTCGCATCAGAATTTAAGCCTATGGCTTAGCGACCTTTACCACCCTGCAATGTCATTCCGAAACTATCCAAAATTTTCTTTCTTTTTTATGATATCAAACGCGACCTCGTAGCCTCACTGTCTTCAGCTCTGCATAATCATGGCATCTCACCCCTTGTATATTTCTAATTTGAAATTTATCTTTCATTGGTATGCCTGAAGTTCAAGATTGTGAGATTATACAGGACAGACTACGAAAATTTAAGAGTATGTTACCTTATTTTCGATGTCATTTATTTATTTATATATTTGTTGAGGAGTTACAATGTTTAATATAGTACAAGCGATGAATCTTCCCACTGGGTCAAGCCTGTCTTTAAATAATTTAAGTAAGTATATAAAACGATCAGTTTAATAGCTACAAAAACTTCCAACGTGATAAAAATAAAAGCACTAAAAGAAAAGAAAGAGAAATTATCAAATATATACAGTTCGTTTGAATTTGTTTCATTATGAAAATAATTAGGTTTTTCTACTTCACTTGATTACGTCACAGGAAAATAAGAAACAATAAAAAGTCTTCTATTGTTTTAATTATTTTTTCCAATTTGTCACAGAGTGTTCAGTTAATTTCCATTTAGAAAATTAAAATAATTATTAATAGATCTTTATATGTACTTATGTATATACCCTGTGGCATCGTGATTATGCTAGTAAGTACATAGGTATATACCTACACTATGTTTACATGTGTGCCTGTTACTTATATTATCACCGTAATAATGATCTAAAGATGACAGGTCGTCATATCTAAAGATGAGAAAGAGCGGCATTTCTATTTCATTTTTATGAACGGTCTTCATGTTCTTCTCATGGTATAAGCACGAAATCGAGATTCCCCTGTATATTAACTAATTGTAATGTATGTAAACTTGCGATGCTAACAATTGATAAGAGATGTCACTAATGGTAGACATTTAAGTTAACAACTTCATCTGACGCTAAGACAGACCTGTTTTTTTTTATTGTAGTTTTATTATGTTTTGTTTTATTGGTTTAACATACTTAGATATTGTCATATACGATGCATAACAGTCACCGAACCGATACTCGAACGATTGACACACATGAGGCATTCAAATCTCACCGTCCAATCTTTTATTTGAAAGAATGGTCTGAAAGGTATTGGTCAGATATGTCGGTATGAACTTCGTCAGTGCTATCTTCTACGAAATACGAATCTAATACAATAAGCAGGCTTCGATTCACGTAGCTAAGAAAACTTAGAACTTAAATACATCTTAATTTTCTTCATATTTGTAATGTAACTTATTAGAAAGCAGTGATTCAATTCATATTTTGTCTCTAATTTTGAAAAGGTGTAAATATGAAGCTACAATAGAAAATATTGGTAGCCGTATTTTATAAATCCTAGATGTTGTAAGCTTCATAAATGGATATTAAGCTAGCCATTAAAAATATAGTATGTACAAAAAGTTATAGGCCCATAATAGTGGTTTACAGGGAGGGGTTTGTCTATAGCACTTTTTGAGCGTGTCCCTTCCTGCGATGTCGTTTTGAACTGCACGATTTTCTTATCAATACAAAAGCGCCCCTTTAAGTCCAACCGATTGAAGGTTTATTTTGCCGTTACACGATTAATGTGAGTCATGTGAAATAAAAATTTCACGCGAATTTGACTAACGTGTAATTTTTTACGGCTAAGCATATGAATAAATATAGAATGAAATTCACACAGACTCAGTTTCGTTATTAAAATTTGAATTTAAGTAAAAAAATTCAACACAACGACGATATATTTTTATGATGGCAGATGAATCTCAATATTTTTTACCCCCCATACTCCGAACAACAGCACATATCATATAAGAATAAGCGCTTTTGTCGTTTGGAAAATTCTACCTTGTCCTTTTATACGGATGGCAATAATTCTGGCGGGACCAAATAAGTGACGAAAATGTTGTAATTCGAAAGCGGAATGCCGTCGCAATCCAGTCCCATGGGTCGGCACGTAGGCGGCACTGCTTCGGAGAAAAAACTATTCAAAAATGTCTTCAAAACACTCGTATCTGACTCTTGTATGGTCTGCTCGAACTAACAATGGTCGCTAAAATCTTTCAAATGCCCACACTGTTAAACTCCATGAATAAATTTTATTTTGTTTAGGATTAGAATTAACCGTAGTGTCTAGGTATACACGTCTAGTAAGCGTCAAATTTAATATAATTTGACGTTTTCAAGCATTGTTCGATATAATTTATATCTCAAAATTATTTTTATAAATGATAAAAATTATTTATATGAAATAAAGTAAAAATGTAGTGTTTTTATTAAAAGGTCGATAGCCTTTTTATAGGACGCTTGTCTTCCGGACTGGAGGTCGCAGGTCCAAATAATAATTTCAACTAATCAAACGTTTAAAATGATTTCTGTTAAATTTAACCCTAATCCATATGTTTTATCCTACTTCCAGGTGCAACATTACATCCTCGTGATTCAAGCTCAGGACAGCGGCCATCCGGCCCTTTCAAGCACGCTGACAGTTTACTGTAACGTCTTGGACCTAAACGACAACGCTCCAGTGTTTGATCCTATGAGTTATTCCAATGAAATTTTCGAGAACGTATCTTTGGCCACGTCTGTTGTTACAGTCAGTGCTACTGATTTGGATTCTGGTGTGTAAACTTCTTTACAATCTCTTAATTTACACTTACACCGACACAGGCAAATAATTTTTCTTTTTTTTTTATTATTTTCAGGCAACAATGGGAAAATAGTTTACTCCATAACATCGGGGGATGATAACCATGATTTCGAAATAACCCCCAATGGGACAGTTATGACAAGAAAATTATTGGACAGGGAAAAGAAACCACTCTATAACCTGATAGTTACCGCATCTGATCAGGCTGAACCACCGTCTGCAAGATTATCTTCAACTGTACAGGTATGAGATAAACTTATGAGTAAAAATCATCAGATTTTCCCATAAATATTTCTACCATTATAAATTATTTATGTACTCATCAACTGTAGTTTTGACGAATATACTTGTAGACCCTCGAATGATTTGTTCGGTTATATTTATTTTGGATACCTATGACACAACGAAATGTTTGTTTAGTACACAATCCTCGAGACCCAAACACACAATCATATTGTAAACAATGTTTGATTATGATGTATCTCTTTAAGTCACATTTTTCTCTCCAGTGCAAGTTACTATTGTCGTAGAGTCACAAAACCAATAGAAAGAACCACACCAAAGGTGTGTCGAATGAATTCAACGTATGCTTAGTTAAATATTTTGAAGACAACATATTTCTTAATTTATTTGATAAGATGGAATTCAAAACATAATAATATCTTGTAGAGAGACGTTTTAAAAAAGTTCACAGCAAGAGTTAAATAGGATTTCTTCATATTTGCAAGTTTTCAACATATGTGCTCGAATGCAATTCTTGCAAACTGATTTTGTTTCAGTAACCGTTATTTCTATTGATTAAAACTTTGAATTTTATTCCTTCACCAGGTCACCATTGTGCTCAAGGATGTGAATGATGTAGCGCCAGAATTCGTTACTCCCAACGAAACATCTGTAGCTGAAAACATCGGAATCAACACAGTTGTGATGGTAATCAAAGCAGTTGACAAAGACGAAGGAAGAAATGGATACATTGAATATTCTCTGACTTCTGATTCGGAAACAGCCTTTTCTCTGGGAGCAGCTGATGGTTTACTGAGAGTAGCCGAACCTTTAGACAGGGAACAAAAGTCCGCCTATTTGTTAGACGTAACTGCGAGAGATCGAGGGGATCCACCTAAGGCAACTCACATGAAACTATTGGTGAAGGTTTTGGATGAAAATGACAACAGCCCTGTTTTCAATCCAATTCAATACAGTGCCTCAGTTGCCGAGAATGCAAGCATTGGAGCAAGCGTAGTGCAGGTACCGTACACATGATTTTTTTTAAATAAATGATGTTTAAAAAAAATCAACTCAAAAATAAATTTGTATAGTGATGTCAGTAGAGATCTATTTTTTCACGATATACACGAATATGCACGAGTGTTGTATAAATTCTGTACAGAAAGGTTAAAAATTATAATTGTACCAGCATCAATTGCCTAGGGATAGAACATGATTTTTTTCATTCGGACCAGTTCTCGTTAATAAGGAGGTTCTGTTGATAGATTTATCTCATCGAACTTATTTCTATATAACTAAAATATATTTAATTTAAGCTGGTAGCTTGGATATATATAATTTTAATCGAGATGTATAATAGTAGATATCTACCTATGATCTATTACATTTTTAAACCAATGTGAAATATAAAATGCGTGATTAAAATTAGCCACGAATGTTTGGGAGTTTAGCACAGACAGACGAGAGCAGTGAGCCGTTGATTTTTTTTAAACCGCATTTTTTCCATGTTCCAATGAAGTAGTTTGAATTGAATGTTGCTAGAGAAGGCAGTTAATAGCGAAATGATGATTTATTGGATTTAAATAATTACGCAGTATAGGTACCTATATACTTTTTTATTTTTATCAATAATCAATTCTTTGGTATTTCATTTCTCAGGTCACTGCTACGGACATCGACGAAGGAACCAACGGAAGAATCAGATATTCGATTGCTGCTGGAGATGACAATAGAGATTTCAGTATAAGCGAAGACAGCGGAGTTGTCAGAGTTGCGAAAAACTTGAATTTCGAAAGGAAATCGCGTTACTTATTGAGAGTGAAAGCTGAAGATTGTGCCGGTTCTGCCAATGGAAGAATTCGTTCAGACACGGCTGAGTTGAGTATCACGGTAGCAGACATCAACGATAACCCTCCTACGTTCTTGGATTCTCCTTATTTAGCCTTCGTGATGGAAAACGTCATCCCTCCAAACGGAGGGTATGTTATTACGGTGAAGGCTTACGATGCAGACACTCCACCTTTCAACAACCAAGTGAGGTACTTCATCAAGGAGGGGGACGCCGACTTGTTTAGAATCAACGCATCTACTGGGGAGATCTCTCTTCTCAGAGCACTGGACAGGGAAGCGCAGTCCGAATACACCCTTACGCTCGTCGCCATGGACACAGGTAAATCATTGTTTTCTTTTATCAAAATTATTAAACCATGTGAATATTATTAACACTATCGACTACGAAGAATAGCGCTACCTTAATTCCCAATCCTCGCCATTGCTGCTTAATGCATCATTATGGGAGCACGTTGTTTAGTCTTGTACCTACAAATTACCTTGAATTCTTGCTTCCCCCGCTATTTTTACTATTTTTTTTTACTTCAGTGGTAAGCTTGTCTTCTTACTTTGATGAAGAACAAACGGAAGTATTTTCTAATACTTAGGTATTATACTTTTTCGTTTTCTCACCCACACAATAAAAAATGACATTCTATTTAAGACACGAATTTCACAAATAGGTGTAGGTATTTAAATTATAGAATGTATATGAACTGTCGCTTGGACTCTGGGACATTAAGTACTCCTATAAAACCACTCAAAGTAATAAAATACAAATTACTATATTGTTCATTAAGACAAGTACAAAGCTTATCCTGGAAGGTATTGGAAGCTTTACGACCAAGAAGATGGCGAGTCTCCCGGTAACATTATGTGTCCGCTAGCAATAAAATAACCATTGTCAATTAACAATAAAGGGGTATGGTCAGCACGAATAATTAATATAAATTAATAAGTTACATACTCTATAAACAATATGATAACATTTTTGCTTTGATAATGTTACTTAAGCCCACCGCTTTCTCACTGACAAAATTATAAATTTGCTCCGAGGTCTCAAACGATTGTAAGCCCGTTTGGACATCTCTTTTTTTTTCTTTAGCTCGCTACACTTCACTGCGGGAAAAGGACTCTCCCGTCGCTTACTTTCATTTAAAATTCGATCAATTCTTCAAAACCCGTAGGTGCATGCCAAGAGATCGAATCACTTGACCATAACCGGGCTTTGCATCTCTGAAAGGATACCTGCGGTATAAATTCGACTATACTGAGTTTTTTTTTTGCCAAATCTCCTGAAGGAAACCGGCTTACTTAAAAAAAATAAAATCATAGCCACGGGGAAGCGTTCCTGTGGAGCTAGTACGAGTTTAATCGAAAGCTAATTGCACGCTTATAAGCGCTTATTAGCGTGCAAATAGTGTTCGAAAATCAAACGATCGAATCATTCGATCATTTTTGTATGGAAATTTTTCGAAACTCTTTCGATGATCGAATATCGAAATGAAAACTTATACTAGTGGTACTCTCTGGTATATGACAGAGCACAATATTATGGCAAGAGTATGAATGTAACCCAAAAAACCATATGTCGACTACTATTGAGTGTAGGAGGAGAGAGAAAATCACCTGTTTCGTGATGTTTTCCACCACACTCATCTTTTTGTGCTTTCTTCTATTTCTAAAAGCCCAAACGCTCTCCACTTACCCGTGACTTCATCAGACCACATGAGACTCGTCAAAAGGCTGGTTAGCTAATCTGATCTACAAATGTAATAAACTTCGTCCTTTCGTCTTTTTGTCTTCACAATTCTAATACCCATGTCCATTTATATATATTTTCTGTCTGTCTGTTCACAAAGTGGCCAAATTATTCTAACACATTTCACACAAGCGTCTTTTCGCTTTAGAAACGAGGTATATTGATTCAATAGAATAAAATAAAAACAAAAACATATTTCCTTGACTTAACTACAAGCCAACTGGTTCCATATTATGATCTCTAGGTATATCATAATATCAACTCTAAAAATGAAAAAAAAAATAGTTTAATAGTAGGTACAGTTCAAAAAAGAAACTTAAAATCTTTAAATAGTTTTGGATGTAGTATAATAATTATAATTGTATAAAAATATATATAATATGGTTTAGGTGGTTATTATACCGTAGTAGGTAGGTATACCTAACGAGGTAGCCAGTACCTACCCGCACAGTAGCTGTTGCTAATAAGTATTTTGTAAACACATTTTAATAAACCAGTGGTATGATTATATCATAAAGATTTCACGGTATAATCTAGAAACAATGGTTCTGATATTAATAATGTTAAATTATGATTTCTTGAACGAAGTCTTAACGATCTTACGCGGTGATATCATAGAAAAGTAATAAGCTCACTCCGGCTAGAACAAATTAATTCGCATCTCGCTTGTAGTGCTTTTTTATTTAATTCAGCCATCTTGTTATTATATAAGTGTTTCTCTTAATCGAATCTCAATTACTCCACGGTTCTTCTATTTCAATCCGCTTCAATTCATTTTTGGGTAGTTTTATGAAGCAGCCTGAAAAATTGTCTTAATACGTCTCCCTAAGTTATCTTAACACAGAACCATAGACTTCAGTGGGGGAGAGCGGGACAAAATCAACTTATATGGTTTTCAAAACTCAATTGAATGTCGCAAAAAATGTCCTTGAAGCATTTTCAATAACAATATTAAAAAGCTTGAATATTAGGTTGGGATATAAGCTCTACTAGAAAAGTGGTATTGCAGTTCTTCTTCTTCCTTTATTAGGCAATCCACCCAGGGGGGTGATGTGTGCCATTATCAAGATTAATAATATAAGAGTTCATAGGACAAATCTATAAACAAAGAAGATAAAAAAAAGAGAAAGAAAAAAAAAACAAAACAATGTCAAATCTTAAGGTTATTCATTGAAATAAATCGGCAGATGTCCCTGTATATGTCTGTATTACAAATATTGAGTAAATATGTTGAATTTATAGGACCATTAACAACAACATGCTTCCTACCAAAGACGATATTCAGAGGAGTTCTTAGCGAGCAATCGAAAAATATATGGTCTAACGTCTCCTCGTGTTCCCCGCACTCGCACAAGGGACTGTTTTTAACGTTAATTTTAAACAAGTGATTCGAGAGGCAATTGTGACCAAGACGCATTCTGCAAATCGTGCTAATGTAATACTTGGACAGTTTCATTCGAACAAACCATGGCCTTGAGCATACATCTTTTTGAACCAATCTATATGAGCGTCCTTTATTATTGGACGCCCAGTGTTCTCTCCACAGTTCCAATAAGCGCTTCTTAACTTCCAAATAAATATCCTCAATTTTAAGATTCCTGATTAATGGCTTAATCCTGGCTAATTTGGCCAGTGGTATTGCAGTTACAGTCAACAGTGCATCTCACCGTTCCTCAAAAACATTTTTTCCTATTTTTTTCATAACAATTTTGTGAATGCCTGGCTGAGCTTAAGTCCCAATTAAATACGAATATTTAACAACTAGGTAGGTAATGACTCCAACAATTCATTACTGATGTTAGATTTTTATATGGAACAAATCACTACGGGCTTACGACCGTCTTCTACTGTTATTTAGAAGAGTGGCTTAGTGTGATCACTTTACGTTAAAAACGTTCGCCATTAGGTGATAATGTTTAAGTCTCCGAAACTCCTAATCATAAGAATTCTAGACACGTTCGACATGTACCAACTAAATATCAATATTTTTACTCTTTGTGTTATATAGGTATCAAATAGAAAAGTACACAAAATTTGTAATTGCTTCAAGGACACTTTTTGCGACTGTCAATTGAGTTTTGAAAAACATATAAGTTGATTTAACCCCGCTTGCCCTCAGTCAGATCTGTGATTCCGTGTTTGGGTAATTTAGGAGAAGTAGGTTTTAGACAAGTTTTTAGCCTGCCTTAAATTCCTACCTAAAATTGTCATGAAGAAATTCGGGAATGTGATAACTCCTAGAACCTCAAAATCTACATTACGGTAGTTACCTACTTTCCGTTAAAGTGTAAACATAAACTTTAAAAGCAGTAGAAATATGAACTATTGGCTTAACGTTTCTGATAATTTGCCCGAAGTCATCTCCGGATATGTAAGCATGTGAACTGAACTAGCGTAAAGCAGCTCATCTAGAACGCTTTATTACACGTATAGGGCTTAGATAACGCAGTAGGGTAGGTACGTGAATGAAACTAAATGTCTGGATCCAAGTATTATTTCTTTTTTATTATTTCGTTGAAGGTTTGTTATTAGTTACTTGGTACTTGTAAATTATATAATTACTCGGGTACCTACGTATTTAATGATCCATAGATTGGCTTCTCGTATTCACAGTGCTAGGAAATAACCGCAGTAGATAAATGACAGGGTCGCAACGATTGGAACAAAAGTCAAAAGATGTTTTAAACTAATAATTTTTAATGTCTCTTTTTTGTTGCTACATAGCATGGGATAAGTCAAAAGTGTACTTCGATTAATTAATAAACACTCCCTCCAAGACCCCACTCAGGGGCACAGGGAGGCAAAGGCAAATTGCGATATTCTCCTTTCACATAGTTCAAAAGAACGCGATACGTTGTGAGTGGTATTCCTCGTCCTTAGGACCCTGATGGAAGGAAGAACAGCCCTCTCCTAAGCCAACTGACATTCGGTATCCTTAATACATGTCCCAGCATGTCCTATATAGTGTAGAGCTTCAAATAAATTATTACTCTGTGTATCAAATTAAGACGCCTTAAATATGCACTAAATTCCCCCTTTTATGTAAATAGAAAGAGTGTTCTACATACTCTCTACTCTCCAAAAGTGTTTGGTACACGTGAGAAACTAAAGCTGGTTTTTTCGACAAATTTTGTACTGTCTTAACAATAATAAATATTGTACTCGAATTTGCGTACTGAAAAATTAAAATTATGAAACGATGTTTACGGGATACCTTGTCTATCACACCAATTACTATCACACAACTGACGATATATTTTAAACAACAACGATGGAAAAAGTTTATAGTGTCAAAAGTATATACTTACTAAGCTTATCAACGGTAAATTTTCCAATATTCTGCTCAATTTTTTTTAATTTTTTCATGATGCGAAATGCTGTGATCGAGGGAAATAGGGCTCCGCTTTTATATATAGAGATTTGTAAATTCTTCGTTTCTTCTCCGTTTCTTACGTATAGAGCTATTTCTGACCAGGAAAACGCATCAGTTTTTTGAAAAGTTTAAATGATTGAAACATTTCCTCGTTAAGATTTAATGACGCTATTAAAGAAAAACTGGGAGCTTAGAATTTCCGCACATACTTTAGGATCCGTTCGGATATTGTTGATGTTAGTAAATTAACGTCTATTAATAATTAGTTGTAAGAAAACTAATAAAACAAAAATAGTTCTGCTCCCGTGTACGCAAGAGGCGTTGTTTATACCACCTTAATTATAAGTTATGAAGAGAACATTACGTTCTCGGGTATGGAACGCGCTACCAAGAGTCTCCAGCCAGTGCGGGAAGAGTTATTTATGAAGTTTGTAAAATATAATAAAGTTCTGTTAAAAACGTATCTACTAAATCACAGCAAATAGCACAGCATCGAATAATTACACCCTGCGTACAACTCGGGGCTAATTTATTAATTTGCAATTAGCCCAAGGTTCCTCGTCTAGTCTATTTATGGATTGTACAAAAATAGTGGAAAATTATTTTTCAATTATGTTTCAAATAAATTTACCGAAACCAACACCAAATAACACACTTTGAGACAGATTTTAAATTAATTTTTTAAAATAAATTGTTTTTTTATTATTCACTTTAATTGAAAAATATCCGAATTAAGAAAGAATTAGTAGTAGTAATTAAAGAAGTAAGAAATCCATACGATCATGATTGTATGAAAAATGGAGAGAGTATAGCAAAAACGTTGGAAAAACGTACCGTATTGATGTGTAACGATTTCTTGGATTTTGAATGATCTTAGTATAAACTATGTTTAATTTTTGTGCTTTTTGTTCCAGCTCTCAAAAACTAATGCGCATAGGTACTTCCTACAACGAATTTCACCGCTTATTTTAATGCCATAATAAAATGTATCCAAGCATAGATTCTTCCTTATTATTTTTAGTAAAGTTTATAAATATTCTCATTTTATTCAATTATTACTAGGTAGTCATTCAAACTAACAAAATACCCTAATTTTGTAAGAAAATAATTTTAACACTTAGGTACTACTTACCTTTTTTGTTAATGTACATTCATATTACTGTAGTATGTATCATCCTTTTTATAAAACATATAAACCACAATACGTGTTCGGAATACGATCCGAATCCTAAAAATACGAACTTATGGGACCTGCAGATTTTACTTCGAATTATTTTTTCTGAAATATCATTGATTTTTCCACGAAATAAGCAAACAACTAATTAATATGCTGTCTTTATAACGTCCATACACCTATAACTTCTTTTATAATTCTCTGCGCGTCTTATTCAATTGACTAACACAGGCACCGTTGAACTCTTCGCAGACACCATCGATCAGTTCTTGGATTTTTATAAATTTGCATGACGCTGTAGAAAAATGAAATAAATCAGCATCACTTTTTCACATAAATCCTTACAGATCAGTCTTACTTTAATTTCTCCAATTTGTCTCTCAGAAAATTCTTAATAATTATATCGAGTGTTTATTCTACTCGGAATTTTATCAGCAATTATTGCAATAACTCGCGTTTTATGTCACACAAAGTTGGCAGCTAAATCTAACTTCTCACTAGATTCTCTATCGTGTCACCACTTGGGAGGTGAACAGAGTTGACGTAATGGCCAGCGAGATAACGCAAAACTGTATTGATAAATTAATTAATTACATTAATTTCTAGACCATCAATCTAACAGTTCTCTTATCTATTTTATGGTTTGCGTCTCGGATATAATGAGACGAGAAATTATTTCAACAGAATATCAGCAAACGGACCTTTGTCGTTCCATTAGTATACGAGGATTTTTCAAACTAATATTTAAGTAGGTTCGTTCCCTCATAGAATAAACTATGATACATGAGTGTTTTTTGGAGCCAGAGTTAAGATAAAAGTCAAAACTTTCTTACTTCAATGAGTTTTTAAACATGAAAGAAAAAAATAGTTAGACACCTGTATAAAAAAAAATTCAGTGATAACTGTCGTTTGTTAAGATTGAAGAAGTTTATACCTGACCGAGTGTGCTTGGTAGTATCCGCATTTTCACATTGAGGAAAACTCGCAAAACGGGAAGTTGTACAGCCATTTTTTTAACACCATTGACTTGTTTTCGGTAGCGTTTGCTCTCTAACGGAATCAGATGGGCAAAATGTCATTTTCTCGTTGCTTAACTTTGGAAAAAGACTGCCGCATAGCATCATTTTTCAAAGAACTCGGTGAGTTTTGTTGAATCCTCATCCAAAAGAATACGTGAGTTAATTTCTATGCCTGTGAATGTTCAAATGCAACCAAATTAAACATCTCACTTATGAAATTTATGTTTCGTTAAATCTCATAAATGTTCTATTGCTCATAAATTTCTCACATCTCTTTTGGTATATGAAGCATTCATGTTGTTCAATATGCATTTGTTATTACTATAATGTTCCCTTTTCCATACATAAAACTTAAGTCTGTAATTTCATATTTTACATTTGAGGTCATAAGGGTGCAATACCTACTATTTATAATATACTTCTTCTTCTTCTTCAGCCCTCTCTGGTCCACTGCTGGACATAGGCCTCTTCGATTCTCTTCCATACCTATACATAATTCTTTAATTAAACCATAAACTTTTATTTTATATATAATGTTTGTTTTACATCTTGGTGATTTCATTCACCATTATGAAAAATGGCGAGCTTAATAGGTATAACATGTGAAATGGGTACCTACTGACTAAAAAGGGGATTTTAAGGAATGTCGATGATCAAGATCGAGCGCAATGGAGGGAACCATTTTACCTTTTTGGTCCCGATTTTGTCATTCAAGACATAGACTGAGTCCTTCTGACCCACTTTTTAGGAGATTTAAAGTTCTTGATGCTCGACAATATACAGCGAATTCTAGTCCGCTATTTTGGGTCTGATGCCATGGTGACTCAAACGGGGGGGGGGGGGGGGCATGGGTTGAGATCGCTTGCGCATGGAATGAGGAGACTGCCCAGGTTGAAAACTGCTCTTGGGCAGAGGTCGCCTGAGTATCTGGCTCCAAAGTTAATAATCTGCCACGTGCTGTGAAAGACTGCGAGAGTGTGATTGTGTTTAAGAGACGCTTGGATGAAAGGTTGATGACTAATGGAAGAGAGATCACAGTTCGAGTTGTTCAGCGTGCTGACGTAGTGCATATGCAAAATTTTGCCTCGACACAGGCACAATAAGCCTAGTGAGGCAATATTTAAGTTAAGGTTTTAATTGTAATCTTTGTATTTTTCTTTGAAATAAATTCATTCATTCATATGAAAACTTTCTCACCTAAAACTCATAAATCGACGGATTTAAATCAAGGGCGAACAATTGCTGTGGGTTTACGTTAAATAAAATATTGCGATATAGGTCATTAACGTTGCGCAAGATCGAGCGCAATGGTGAGCTCTTGTTGCCTCCCTATGCCCCTAAGTGGGGTCTTAAGGGAGTTTGGATTGGATTTGGATATCGTAATATTACACTTTGAAAAAAAAAAACACAATATGGTTATGTATGACTTATTTTTGGTGTAATTTTAGCGATAGCCACACTTAATGTAAATATCTGTAATCATGTAATGTAGCGAGAAAATAATAAGCATGATTAGGGACAATCTTATATTTAAAACTCAACCATCGTCTTTAGTTAACCGAGCCACCACCTACGTTATAATAGTTACGTGGCTAATTTATTATGTAAAGTTGGACTCTAAAATTATACCGCGAATGTTATTATAGCTTTATGAAATATGTTAAAGATACATTAGATGTATGTATAATATTGTGATGAATGCAATGTGTACGGGTACATACATATTTGGATAATGTTTAATTTATTACATCGTGAATCGTGATAATCATAATAAGCAGATTTTTTGTCGTACTGAGAATATTACACATAAATCCAGTTCAGCACATTTTTATGAAAAAAGAGCATTGCCCGCCACCCACCCCATTTCACTCACATTATAATTAAGTTTGACAACAGATTCTTTCAGTACCTACCTAATGAGTGTTTTATCTACGTACAGTGGGGCTAGTACGAGTTTTATCGAAAGCTATTTGCACGCTAATAAGTGCTTATAAGCGTGAAAATAGTGTTCTAAAATCAAACGATCGCATCATTCGATCATTTTCTAATGGAAATTTTTCGAAACTCTTTCAATGATCGTTTCGATATTCGATGTTCATTCTTTCTACATTCTTCTTAATTTGTTGAAGTTCCTAATTACAGACGATTTTATAAAAATATATCGAAGAATCATTCTTTAATAAATCATCCCTTTTTGAAATCGCCAACTATGTAGAGTAGAAAGACGCACGGAGAGTTGTGTCATGCTGTACCTCTTCATGTAAAACAAATGATCGTAACATATTTTTTTATGAAACAAATTAATAGCGGTAATAAATCTTAAGCAGATTGATTCTAATACAACATGCTCGGTAAATTATAAGACTGGCCGGACACAATGGACTCGAGAACTTATTGTTTTTGAGTTGGCGGTACATCTACGAAGCGTATTGGAAAATACGAATCAAACTACATTATTTAAAATAATCGGTCACTAAATTTATAATATAATTATTAATATTTATGTGTTATGACTCCGACGATGGCACATTGGACAACAATACATAATGAGGGCGCGTATAGGAGCCCGGCTGTGTGTGTGTATTGATACGTCTCGTATGGGATAATAAGAACAGCAGGAATAAATAATAATAATGTATTCCATTGGGCATCTCGGGGCAATGTCATCGTGGCATTTATCACTTGTATTCCTCCAGTTATCTCTTGTCTACCAACAAACAGCATAAGGCTTTGTGTCCGACTACCTTCTGCTACATATATACCTACCTGCATACCTACGCGCTATTTACATAGCTACACACCTACTTAATCTTGTTGACACCAGCGTACATTGCGTAATGTTCATATATACCAGTACAGTATAAACAATATGTTTCCTGCAGTTTCGTCCACAAACTTTCGATCACCATATAACGTTTTTTGACTTATAATTGATTCACATTCACAAAACACCCCAATAAACAGTGTGGAAACATCCTAATCAAAAGTTGTAATAAAATAACTATTTTCCTACATACTTAGGTACCAACCTTCTTAGTAATTAAAAAAAACAAGTATTTTACTCACTGAAATTCACACATTATTATGTCGTAGGTATATACTTATGCATTTTTTGTTTAAGAGTGACAAAGTTTGAAATTAAAATTTCATTTAAGTATGTACCTACGATCAATATCGCATCTCAATTTTTTTGTACATACAAAGGTTATATTAATGTTTGCTATCCACTCATAAAAAAATCTATATACCTACCTACCTACTTAAGAAAGTAGATAACTTAAGTTAAGTAGGTAGGTATATTATATTTTTACGTCGAAAATAAAATCAAAGAAATGTTATTCGGAGGAAGAGCCTTGTAAATTCGGCTTTTTATGTAGGTAAGCTTCAGAAAACTCTTTGTTCGAGCAAAGAATTTTTATAATGAATGTTTTCTCGGGAGAATCACAAAGTAAAAATGTCATCATTTGTGTTGCAGAGAAACGTTAAAAATACAAAGAGCTTTGTGGAAAGTGCTTTTCACGTGTAACTATTTAAAGAATGCGCGCATTCATCTGCGCAATGGAAATATTTCGGGCGTGGCCTCTCTGAACACTCACTTTTGTCCCTCCTACCGATTTACCATTGGTCGCCCGTGTCCCCTTAACTCATATCTTTTGGTCGCTGTTTACTTAATAACATTACCACCGCAAAATGAACACGCCAGAAGATGAGCGGTCCATCCTGTCCGAATTAAGACACATTAACATTCATTCGATGTATTGCCCTCCGCGCGCCGAACCGATAGGAATGCCCGCAAGACATCGTGAACCGGCCCAGTGGCGTAGGCCTTCACGGGAGTGCTACAAGACCTCTTCACGGGAAACATTCCGTGTGTAAATACATATGGCCGCCACTTCAGAACACAGCTCCTAAACAATATTATTCTTCAAGAGGATTTATCCTCTCGCAGGACTTTCATTCCACACCTTTGTAAAATAATGATTATTAAATTGTGTGATGATCGAAACCTATAAGCGATAGTAATATAGTCTATGAATTCTACCCAGGAGATTAAACTATGGACTCACTGAAAGAAAAACTTTTTTTTCAATACCCACGTGTAAATTTGGAGAAAATTTCCGCTAATTTTATGAGATGCGACACTGCCCATTACAAGACAATACAGTTTTGTCCTTCGCAAAAAGATAACAGACATAAAAGGAAGCAAAAAATTAAAAACAAAATGTAAATGGTAGCCAGTGTTTGAGTACTTATAAAATATCTAACATATTTCTGTTTGTAAAACAAACCTCGCCTCCACATTGGGTGCATTGGAGCTGGAGCCCACTTTTTCTTACTCTTTAATGCACTCGCTTCATTCTCTTGATTTGGGCCAAAAGTTTCATCACTAACTCAAATATTGTAATGAATCGCTAGGGACGAATTGTTAATGAATTTGATCCATTCGATCGAGTTGAATATTTATTAATTTCCTAATAAAAAAGTACCTAAAGAAAAAATAACAACTAATGACTCTAAAAATTCATTACTAATGTTCGATTTTTAAATGGAACAAACCACTACGGGCTTACGACCGTCTTCTACTGTTATTTCGAAGGCTGGCTTAGTGTGATCACTTTACGTTAACAACGTTCGCCATTAAGTGGTAATGTACCTACCTACTCAAAAATTATCCTTTAAGCATCCTAATTAATGTTCACCAGTAGATTGATTTCGCGTGTATTAATATGTGGCACCAACGTTATTTAAATAATATTTAAATTTTATGTGAATTTTAAAATTGAATTTGATCGTAATAAATTTGATAAAATTTTGCTAAAATCCGGCATATTCCAGAATTCAAGTGGTTTTATGTTAATTTTGAATGTGCGGATCTTTGGGATCGATCCTGAGGGAGAATACCATTATGATCGAGACGTCTGACAGATACGTCATATGGATCATTTCCATACAAATTTCCTGTCGTGGATCAAACGTTATTCCAGTGATTTTCAAACTTTGTTCCGTATCAATTGTATTGAGAAAAATAGTGGTTAACCAACAAATCAGCGCCTTTCACCCTCTCTCTAGTCGTGTTGTTTTTTAAACGAACAATTGGGAAATATAACAATATTTTCATAGAAAAATCTTCTGAAGTCGTTTTAAAAAATATAATGAAAAGCACATTGACACAAATATAATAAATAATAATATATGGATAATTTTTCATAAATAGTAGGATTTTAATGAAATGACTATTCAGAGGGGTGAAAATGTAAATCTCTCGTGAGATTTCTTACCAAGTATCCTTCAAATTTGGAAAGGGGCGTTAGTTACAACAGTTTAAATTATGAGAAAAACATTTTGAGAAACATGGCTGGTTTTAGATACCTACCTATAATAAATCAACCCTTCAAAATATCCTAATTATCGCATATTTCATGTTACAACGTGAGCTATAATTTGCGATCGTTTTTATATTATATTAGGTTTATATTCCTACCTATGGCATAATACTTTTTCAATTTATATATATATTTTTAGTGCACATATTATGCAAAAAGTGAAGGATATTTCGATCAGTGAGTACGCAAATCAATCATTAATATAACTTATTTTTTCTAAATATTTCTACCTACCTACGTCTTTCTAAGATAGTAAGTACCTACCTTTTATCTTATTATTGGGGATGAAGACTACTTTTTGATTTAAATTACATCTCCCAGTACGCTAGTTGTATCACAGCTACATTTTACATCAGAGATCTGTCGAAAATATTCGATGCCAAATTTTGATAACACAGGAATTTATAACGATCCTATTTCATGTTTTCGAAACGTCCAAAGTTTAGTCCATAACTTTTTACGACTCCTTTAACCATTCTTAAACACGTAGAAGTTCGTTTTTTATAGACATCTTTCTGTGATAACCCCAGGCTGGGCACATACATCGTCCGTAGAGACGTATTCTAATCATTACCTACTCCTTGGTGCTTCTTACCTACCTATGAAACTGAGTAGGCTCCGAACTATTGTCTATTGTTTAAGAACCCAAAAGCAAAGAATTTGAAATCAAAGAGCGGATCAAAGAACCCATTCATTTCATTATAGGTGTAGTTAATATCACGAGTTAAACGTCGTTGATTTTTTCCGTTTTTTTTTTATTATAAAGTTCCATATAAATAATATTATTTGCACTAGTTGAACTTACCCACGGTGGAGGATCGTATAAGAAGTTAACGTAAATCCGTGCGTGCTGAAAGTATAAGCACTTTTATTTTCCTTCTCGTCCTCCTTAGCGTCTGGAATCCTTTTCACAGGCATTTTTATCTCAAACAAAAATTATTATCCAGTTGTATTTCTTACTTCCTTTATAAATTGATTTACATTGACCTTAGTTTTGGAGGAATTTCATTTACAATACACTTCCTATATATTATAGGAGTTATTCGTGTATAAAAAAGGAATTTATTCATAATATTTAGAAAGTAACAAGAGCTCTCATTGCTACCAAAAACCTCCTCGTTTATCATGTCCAAATAATGTTCGTACATTCTGCATATACAATTTCATAAGTTTGCGTTCATTTTTTTTTATCTTTTCATGATACCAAAAAGTTGTTGCGTTTATTCAAATATCAAAAGCAACGGACAAATTCACTAAAATAAATACTTGTTGAATAAAAATGTAGAGACAACGTCACTTTCATTGTATTGAAAAAAATAATAAATTGATATACCTACACAAATAACAATATTATAAACATTAAAACGTATGCATACCATTATCTATTCCCATATAGATTAGCTCTTTTTTATTTAACGAATAACCGTTAAGTTCTATGTCTAAACCCTTGAGGCTAGGAATACATAAATTTTTATATTACCAAATCACCACTTTCAGAGCATTATAATATTGGGTATCATTAAACATTACCGAAAATGGGCACCGGGTACTTTGTTGAAATATGACAATAAAAAAATTGGGCATACGCCATTGAATATTTAAAGGAGCTTGTCATATCATAAAAAAGCATAATTTTATACATACCCGCACCTAAGTTCAGGATAGGATGAATATAGTTCATTAATTTTTAATCGCTAATAATAATTATCATTTGTTATTAGAAATACCTCAATCTTCAGTCAGTGTTCTCCGATTCATAAAGCTTCCTCAAAGTTTGATCAGCAGCGGCGGATCTTTTAATATTTCTCTCTTCTCTTAGAAATCCTATTTACCAGATGACCCACCCATCATCAGGTGAGTAACAATCTAAATATGATGATCAATGATCAATTTTGTACTATAGGTAGATAGTAATCACTTAATAGATGGAATGTTTATTTACTAAAAATAATATTCCTATTTCATACCTATATGAAATCTCTTAAAAAATAAACGTATTCATTATTTCATATAATATATAGGAACCAACTTCAAAACTTATACAAACATAATGATTTTCTAACAATAGTACAATATAATCACTGTTCGATTCTGTTCAAAATGCTTGCTTATTTCCAGTTTATATACAGGGCAGAACTTTAAATTTTCGACTATTTTTTTTTTGTTTTTTTTTTTTTGATGTAAGTACCTAAGTATAGATATTTATTTTATTTTATTACTGTTCATTTATATAACAAATATGACAAATACAAAAATTATCCCATAATCAGGCAAGCCTGTCTTAGGGTAAAAAAAAAACTTTTTTTTTTATATTACAGAGAATACTTTAATCTGGTATTTTACAATATTAGCACTTAATAACAACTAATTATATAAAAGCAGTGCTGGTATACCTATCGATTGAAAAATTGATTTTCAAATAATTTTCATGCAACCATTTTAAATACATCAGAAGCTCTCCTATAAAATCACAGTTTCGATTAAAAAACCGATGATATTTTACCGCGATTTTTCTTCTTTTTATCGACATTAATAATGACGAATATGAATCCTATCTATAGGAGAAGTTTTTCCTAGAAAAATATAATAATATTATCGTGTACCAACTCTGCCCACTAAATAAACACTTTAAAAATATAGCTGCGTCACTTCATATAATTATTGTGTATATATTTCTTATGTGCTGGACCTATTATTAAAATCCTCGCTTAAGAAGGTGTTTTATATGAATTCAACGGGCCGTCTGTAGCAGCTGGGTGGTAAATTACATCAATGTCTTTAATAAGGATCATTTCGTCTTCTATTTAACCACTCAACAGTCCTCAGGAAATGACAAGTGTGAAGAAATACTAAAGCCTTTTTGACAGTTGGCTATAACAATCATTATCATTATAATAATATTTTTATCATAATAATATAATGGTGAGGCATTGAGAAAATCAATCCTCATATTGGAAGACTTCACACGAAAGTCAACGAAACTAGAAGTATGCCGGCAGGTACTTTGCTAGACGCAGGTTCGAATATTCCAGCGGACATAGGAGTTTTCAACATAGCACCTATAGGCATTTCATTTTATAATACGAAGAATATCTTATGACGCGTCAAGAGATTTGTTTAATTAAATACTCGTACCTGAAAGTGTACACGAATATAAATCACGCTGAATCCTACGTCAGCAGTAGAAGATGTTTTTAAATTCTAACGGTTGAAAATCAGCTGTCAAAATATAGAAAAAATAATCGATCAAATTCAGAGTATCAGTTGAATAAGTAGAAGTTATTTTTTGGTTTCTTTGAAAGCTCTTCTTACTTTTAACGAGTCGTGGTCCCCATCAGTTCTCTTTTATTCTTCTTCCAGTTCGATGTCGAAGTATTTTTTTGTATTGAAGACACATCGCTCTCTTCACTGGTCAGAGGGCCTGTGCGCATAGTAAATTATTATCAATGTGAAGTTTTTAGAGATATATATCTTCCGAGACGAATTCCTGAAAAAATGTATGCAAACATCTTAAAAAATAGTTTGAAAATCAGCTTTTAAATAAGGCTTATCGAATTGTTCCCCGTGTGAGGTTGAATCTTAACTCTTTTTTTTATACTTATAGATAATACTCGCATTCTTTGATTACGCACACGAAATATCAATTAAGTTCAAAATATCCAATAGATAGGTATAGTTCCTACCTACTTAGATCCCAAATCAGATAGTTTCCTCTCATATAAGGCGTGCACTTTGCGGATGTCCGCCAATCCTAGTTCATATAGATATAAACATACACGCGTAGGTACTCAGGATCAATAATTAAGTTGAAATAAGAGGCGCCTGTGTACACAATCTAATTGTAGAATCTATCATCAGATATCACACCAACCAACGCAGCGCTCGTACATTATATTTAACGAGACTGTTATTAGTAGTTGCGAATAAAATATTCAAAGTTAACACTCGCCTGTTTATGAATGTTTTCCTTTTTACTACAGTATGGAGATCAGCCCAGGTAGGTACCTCCTGTTGGCAGGAGGCATCTTCTAGAATCTATAATTCCCCTGCTTCTTCACTGAACAATTATTTATTACATAGTGGTAATACGATTGATTTTTTTACTAAAATATAGAAATATCAACTCGAGTATGAGCTTCGTATGTGTATTTCGTTGCAAATTCGTTAATAATTGTATGTGCCTACCTACCTACGTTTATCCTTAAATTGGACGATAATAATTAGGTATTAGATGTACCGAACAAAAAATAAATATTCTGTTTTAAAAAATGGTTCAAAAATGACTTTACTCTATGCTTTTACATACAGAGCCATTGATGTTGTCCAGGGTTCGAATAAGTTTCTTTCAAAATCGTCATGCCCTGTCATTGATTAGTTTGTGTCGTTTGAATCATGTGGTAACTATCCCTTACCTTTCAATATAGTCTTATCGTTCTTGCTTGACAAGCTTTAAAACTGCTCAATGGTTTCATGTGATTTTGCGCTTTTGCCACCCTTTTACACCTTGTCATAAAAGCACGGCATATACCAAACCGTCACGATTGGTTCGTTCCCCAGATCGGACCATCTTCCTCTTTCACTACACACGCTTTGCTTACTGTGAAAGATGTCAGAAATTTATTTATGTTGTGGCTCATTCATTTTTATTAAAAAAAGATCTTTATGTAACCTTCATTGTAAACGAGTCTCATTGTTGAACGATTTGATTTTTGTGTCTATATAAGCTATTCGGTTAGCCCCTGCTCCAAAAGCGCAATCCGTAGAGACAATAGGTATTAAGAAGCGAATTAGCATGTAAAGTATGTATGTAAATACACATACAAAGTTAAATGCATTATAGATTTACATATGAACGGTTCTTTGCCTAATTACCAGTGATTGATTGCCTCGTGAACCTTGACTATGACTTTGTCCGGTGCAGCGGACCCACCAAATAAATGTCGGAAGTTCTAAAATCACCAATATATTATTACTAGCTGCAAATCCTGTCGGACGACAGGCATAGAAATGGATCATTGATTGTTTGATTCTCCCAAAAATCAGTTATATCATCCCGAGAGCACCAAATTTACTTTACCACGTGGACAATTCTGGCCAATTTGACATTTCTGCGCGTAGTAACAGTTGAATGTATAGGAACCTCGATCTGATCAAAAATCACTTCTTCGAAATAATATTTCCAGCAAACAACACTATCCACATTTTTTACATTAGTAGGTACCTAAGTAGATATTTGTATTTACATATTGTGTAGGTTCTTGGTATGTATGGTACCTACTGACAATACCTTTTTACATAATAATTTTGTATTAGTCGATGACAATCAAGTTTATGTTTATCAATTAGGTACAATTAGCAAGAAATAACTTTGGCTACTTGGAAATATCCTGGCGGTAAAGACACGTACGTGATTATTCAATATAGGTGGTAGGTACATTGCTGCTTATATAGATTTCAAATAAAATGACGTGGTTGTACTTTTAAAGTAAATAAATTAGACGACAATCACAAAGAGCAAGCAAAACGAATGCTTTAGATTTTACACCGCGATATGTCAAGCAATACATAACTAATGAAATAGGTACGTTGGTAGCTAGATAGATAGTGGGGTAGGTACCTACTCACAAATCACCAAACGGTGAACAAATAAAAGTTGTAATTAAAGTTCCCTGGCATTTAAGACCAACAAAAGATAAATTAAAACATTCATTTTGAAGTAAGTTCATTAGTAGACGGTATGGGGATCGGTAACTAATTTATTTATAAGTTTCGTGGGTCATTGATTCATTCGTTGGCCAGAGGCGGACACGCGATATCTATAACTGTAGGCCCGTGGAGGCGCGGCGATAGGAGGTCCTCTGTGTCTGTGTCGCTGCTCTTCACCCTTCCTCCTAATCTCAAAAGCTTACAATAAAAATATGTATATCCATCTTCGTTTTAATTAGTTCGATCCGCACCTATCCGAAATGCTTTTAGTCTGAAACATCACATGTGCGCGTCCTGCGCCGATTCTCTGGATTTAATGGCGGTACGAATTCAGAGATAGTTTATCAAATAATTAATTTTAAGGCTTGTCAAAGTTTTGGCAAAAGAACTTGTTTGAGCATCTTCGCATTTGCCGATTCGGTTGTTTGGCAGGTAGGTAAGTAGGTAGGTACCTACCTCTTTAAATGAATACATATTTAATTTTCCCTTCCCCGTGGCTCGATATGACTTTAAATGTAAATGGAACTTATATGGATTCGTTTGATGGGAAGTTAAGAAGCTTTACTTTAATTGGTACTTTTATCAAGCTGTTATCTGTTGTATTCGATATCCTTGCATTGTCTTGTTATCCATTAGTCATATATTATGTTGTAGCGTGTTTTATGTACATACATATGTAGATACCTACCTACCTAACGACCAATAAGTGTCCCAAAACATCTTCCGGGAGATGTAGGTACCTACCTATATACGTGTTATTTTCAATATCTATAAAAACAATAGAATACCCAAGCAGCTACCTACCTATATCTAAATTGCGTTTTTTAATAACAACTACAATAATATACCTACCTTTCTACATATATAGACCAGCGCCACTGCCCATCCTTTGAAAAAATTGTCATTTGGATAAACCAGTAGTGAAAGTCCAGTTCCATGTAATTACATCCATTTGTATAGTGTCTTGCATAGTAAAGAATTGCGGAGTAAGTATAGTATGTACCAACTTCTTGCATAGATATTATAGCTATATGTAACCACTTAGGTATCTATACTTCGTTTTTATTATAAGGGCAATATGCTTAAACGCCGTGCTTGAATGTTGTGTATTATGCAGATTTTAATCAGACCCATATTTTGGGATAACCAGAGGAGGACGACACTCAAAAAATATTTACCTACCGAACTTCTAACACAAGTTTTAGTAGTTCCTTGATTACAAGGAGTCTCGTTGCTAAAATGACAGCATAGTTTTTTTTTTCAAATTTGTGGTCTTAAATATTTTGAATACCCAGCTTATAGGGACAATTTAAAATAACTACTTAAAGGTTCTCCCTTAACACGTGACAGACTTTGTTGCTCTTTTTTGTTTTGATTTTCAAATTGACGCTTAAATGATGCCTGTATTGACAACAGAATTAACGCGGTGCGTGCATTATGGGATATATCTGAATATTTTCAAACAATAGAATTTTCTAACCACTATATCTACATAGATAGCGCCAGATTTACCTATAGGTATATGCTTGTGTGTGAGGGTGCGTATAGGTTCGCTTCGGCTAGGCTGCTTTAGTCGATCAGTCAGTATTATTCTAATAAGATAATGGTCGAAAAAGTGATGTGATATGTTAGGTTAGCTTCTCACAGCGTATATATTTCCGTTACATAGACATGCGGTATCCCACGATAACGCACCATTTCCATATTTTAACGATTAAGCACCTTTCTACCAAAACATATTTTTAGACATAATATTTATCGCGTTATTAAAAAATTATTTATTTATATCGGAACAAAATCATGACTAAGTACCTACAGAGTAGGTAGATAATAATATCTAACCCATACCTACAATTTTTATTACAGTCTTCATAAATATTCTAAAAATTTACGACTTTCCATATTGATAATCAATCTGTTCTTTATTATTAAGTCCATATCGGAAGATGGTACAGATTCTCACCCAACCTACACCATTAATACTAATATTTCAAAACATTACATAATAAATTCTCTCAAGTCGATAGGCGAGACCTGGCGATAATACGAGAGAAGGAAAAGCAAAGATGAAGAGAAGAAACAAATTTATGTTTATTTATACCGACCAAAATATATAAATATAATAGGTAGTGTGTGCGTGCTGTGGATATCCCTGTTGGCAATATCCCCTCCAATTCATCAGGTGTAATCATTACGGAGTACTGGTACACCCGTCCTTAACGAGACCAATAAACTGGACGTTAATTCAGAAAAGACCCCGCACTCACCTCGCCTTAATATAGTTCTGTGCCTGCGAGCAATCTATACTGGATTTTCGAAAAAAGTATTCGTGTTCACTTGTGCATAAAATATTATAATACATGCGGTTAAAATGTCTCGACATTTTTTCGGTAACTTTTGTATCTATGCGTATTGTCCGTCATTCTATTCTTAGCTTATCTCGAGTTAAAATTATTTGCAAATATAAATTACCAGAGATTGCCTTTAAATATATTTTATTTCCAATCCCTCACTTATAAAATAACCTCTGGGTAAGTGTTCGCTATTGACAAACAAATTTCAACTCTCACACTCCAAGAAATTCGTCCATGTTTTCTATTTTTGCTAAGTTCTTGATCTCAAGTTTCAATGTCAATACTAATTTACCTTTATTTATGCGAGTCGAGCTATATTAAATTATATAGGTAGTAATTGGAGTAGGTAGATATTAAAAATTTCCTCCGTTGACTTAGTTTATTTTTTCTTCTCAGGCTACCTACCCTATGAAATACACTCTATGTATTTAATATTATCTACCTACGCTTTTGTACAATGAAGAGTCATAAATGCTTTTAAGAAATAAGAAACCAATAAAAATCCATTGAAATTTTACATGGATTTCCTCTATGTTACATTGATTTTATGCAATTGTCTCCGTCTTGATTATATTGCTATATACATACTTAGAGGTAATTAAATATTTTTTGAGTAAAATAATTATCATACTATCGATACCTACCATAGTTGGGAATTTCCTCTAATCGATTACACGTAGGTTGAGTGAAACGGGGATATAACGTACCTACCTACCTATAAGAAGAGACTTTTAGAATAGTTAGGGACATAAATGCATACTTATAGGAAAATATCGTATTAAATACGAACAAATTTTGTTCACTATTACATAGACTATTAGACTCAAACGAATACCCAAAAACAGGGTTGTGACAAGAGTGAATATAGGTAGGTAGGTATAATTTAGACCTGGAGGGTCATTCACGCAATGGTCTTATTACGATCATAATTCAAATCTTAGCCCATTCCAACACCATTACATTTTAACAAAATAGTTCTTAGAGAATCACTCCAATAAATCTATATCGATTGTGAATTTCTTAAGGATTATTCACACGCCAGGGAGATTAAAAAATACATTATTGAAAAAAAACTAGGTACTTAAATACCTAATAATTATGCCAACAGATAAAAAAACATGTAATTCTATGTTGCTTCGTCTAAATTTCATGCCAGACTTGGAGGTTAGCCAGGGTTGATTCTAAGAAAATAAATACCTATTTAAAATAAAATGGTATCTGGAAAGGCGAAGATTTGAATTAGATCGTATTTAGACCGTTTCATTCAAACTAGTGGTCAGCCAGAGCTTGAAATTCGACCATAACTAATTTAGATTATAAGTTTGAACATTATTAAGATTCCTTTGTCAAAGACTGAGCGAGCGCTATTTCACAATTTTTAAAAATAATGACATGCATACGTCAAATTTGAAATAGATATTGATAATATTCAAAGTTTTTTCTATGGTTATTTAATACAAAAAAAATATGGGCCAAAATTACAATTTGTAGCTTATCCTGGAGCTTTATTGAGGAAGCTTACAAATTCTCAATTCGACCATGCACAGATAAACAAAAGATCTGCGTCAAATAATGTCAAATACATCGAAGTGTGTGTGAGTATGAAATACAAACATTACAGTAGTGTGCGTAGTGTTTTTATTTATTGATTTAATCCATTTTATGCATAATTAAAAAAAATTAGCATTCGCCACCCCTTCTCTATGTAAACTATTAGTGTGCGACATTTCATACTCCTCTGTCCACGCAATTTTCGAAAAAATAGTCACAATAGATAAACCTAATAAGTAAAAATAATAGTACCTAGTTAACGTTTTCGTAGGGTATATGTATTCAGTGTGAAGTAACGAGGAAGCGACCTGCAGCCCGATTCACGGAAAAGTTTAAGTCTAAGTTCGAACGAAGTTCGATTCAAACTTTTGTGAATAGGGCTGCTGGTAATAATAATTATTGTAGGCGGCGACTATCTACAGTCTATGTACCTATTCACGGAGGGTTTGAATCGAACTTCGTTCGAACTTCGAACTAAACTTACACTTAAACTTTTCCGTGAATCGGGCTGCTGTACCTCGAGTGAATGCTTATGGTAATCTCTCTTTTTTGGTAACAACTCAATAATGCCACAAGCGATAAATCAAAAGGAAATTATTTATTTTGATCACACAGATATTTATTATACGTAGCAATATTGATTCTCTGTTTGCACGCGTAACTCTTATAAATCATAACATTACAACAGCACTCTCTGTACCTACTCTGTACCTACTTACTAAACCAACACTTCCGTGTAAAGAATTTGTAGATCGGCAAAATGCGACCATATTTTTTGGTAAGTAGATACTTCGAGCACATTAAAAAATTCTTACATTAGATAGTAATAATAGGTACCTAACTGTTGTCGTCACATTGAACGAAAACGTAAGACCTTAATTCTCAGAGTCATCAAGATGCTTCTAAAAGAGACACGCATAGAAACACCAAAATTCGAAGGACTGCAATAATACGTGTGATAAGGGAGAATAAGAACTGATATAAATCGGCACATAGAGAATATATAAGATAATGGAGGAACTGTTGATGATCGACATTATCGAACAGGATCCGAGCAGATGACGTACGTAGTCTTTTTACAAGGGTGAAGATGAAAAATATGTGACTAATTTCGTTTAATAAGTATATGCAGAGAAACGTAAAAATAAAATAAAAATGTCAATACACATAGAACTTATGTATTTACGAGTAGGTATCTATCGGTTGATGTTAAAATTCAAATGTGCACTTCGAGTACCGATTACGTATTCGGAATACATCCTACAAGGCCGTGAGAAATTATTCAATACTTATGTATGTATGTAAGTACATTTACACAATAAGTAGTATCTATGCTTTACCCATAAGTTCCTATTCTTAAAAGTTTATGGACTGACATTCCTATTACAATTTCGCATCAATTCTCTGCAGATATTGCGATTATTTCGTATTGGTTTATCATGATCTGTAAAATAACTCTCCATTCATCCCATCTTTGGTATAACGAAGTTACATTTTATTATAGCTGTGTCTTCTGATTTGTCCCTGATCAGATTTCCTGCATGGTTTTTCAGGGTTGAATATTGTGTAGGTACGATTAGGCAGGACTGTGTGCCGACAAATATACCTACACATCTAAGCCCCGACCCACAAACATTACCTACTAGTTACTAAAATTATAATTGTAAGGATCAAAATCGAACATAAAGTCTGTGATTTATCCGTGATGCAATGCCATAGGTACCAAACTGAATTATTATGTAGATTCCATCAAACTGTTTTCTATGTGTGTTTTTTTTTTTTACATTCTGATGTGTCAGTGTTTTTAATGGTTGAAAGTTTAAAGAACTCTTTATTGCCTTTTGTTTTAAATCATTTAAAGTAGATTTACGTGTTGAGAGTTCTCACCGATTAGCGATGAAATTTATCGCTTTATGTGTCAGCTGAAATTTGTAACATCTTAAATTAAAAATAAAATGTTACTTGTACGTGGGCGCGCGCGAGTTTTTTTGTTAATGATTTGTACTTACTTATTCCACGATTGGAAACACATTAATACGGTACTTTCTAAGTAGGTACTTACCTTTATGATATTATCCTATTGCCGGAAAGGGATATTTACCTATTTGGTTACCTAGTACCTTATTAGGTTTACATGACCTTATGAAAAGGCAGCTATCACTTAGTTATATTAATTACAAATTTCACGAATTTCGAAGAGGTATTGGAAATAATCTAAATAGACATTGAATCTGATAGATCATGCACGGACAGTAGGGCTGGGGGCTGACAACCTCCGTTGCTCGGGTTGAAGGCCTTTCACATTGCAATAATGTTCCCCATTTCCATACTGACGAATGTCTCATTGTTGAAAGTAGTTAGGTATTGGTACCTATAATAGTTAGGAACTGATAAATTTCATATAACTAGTCAACTTTATGTACAATCTATGTTTCTGTGAAATTTATTTTCATATTTAAATAATATTATTTTTTATTGCAGGATCACCTCCATTAACGGGAACTGGAACTGTCCGAATCGTGGTTCAAGATGTCAACGACCATAGTCCTGAATTTGCCAGACAATCTTACAAAGCGACCATTGTTGAAAATGCTCCTGCAGGAACTAATATACTTTCGCCTTCAGCTACTGATAAAGATGCAGGAATCAATTCCAAAATCAGATACAGCTTATTAGGAGATAAAGTTGATAGATTTATCATTGATCAAGACACTGGAGTCATCACATCGGCTATCAGTTTCGACAGAGAAGAAACTTCGGAGTATTACATGACACTGATGGCCCAGGACTGTTCTGCCACTGACCCGAGAGCAACAACTGTCAATTTAACCATTCTTGTTTTAGATGAAAACGATAACTCACCATCATTTTCCAATGAAAGATACATGGTCATGATTCCTGACAACACTTTGCCTGGCCAGTTTGTGTTTGGTGCTAAAGCGAGTGATGCTGATGTGGGACTGAACAGTAAAATAGAATATTCTCTCAGCGGAGAGGATGAAAACAAATTTGTAATAAACACAGTAACTGGTGTTATAAAAGCATCCGAAAATTTCCAAATAAACAATAAGAAAGACAAATTACTGAAAGTAACTATTCGAGCTGCTGATAGAGGTTCTGTACCCAAATTCACTACAGCAGAACTGAAAATATCTACAAAGTCCGCATATCTGTTTCCTAAATTTGCTTCTCCTCCGAGAACATATTTTACATTGAAAGAAAATGTTGCCGAAGGCCAGGTTGTTACCAAATTGAGCGCCTCTTCACCTAAGAAAGAATCTCTTGGAAATATCCAATATGCCATCGCTGGGGGTAATGTAGGGGATGCATTAAAAATCGATCCTGTAAATGGAGAAGTGCAAGTAACTGGAAAAGGTTTAGATTATGAAACATCACCTTTGTATGAAGTATGGATTGAAGCTAAAGATTCTGATAATCCTCCTCTTAGAACAGTTTTGTTACTAGAAATTAATGTAACTGACTCAAACGATAACCCTCCGATTATTGAAAATGCTCTGTACAATTCTTCAGTGTATGAAGAAGAACCACCTCCGTTACATGTAGTTCAAATCGTAGCGACTGATGCAGACTCAAACGAAAACGGACAAATATCATTCAAACTCATAAAAGACTATGACGGAGCATTTGAAATCAATTCAGAAACAGGAGATATTTACACTAGTATGAGATTAGATAGAGAGGACATACCATTTTATGAACTCGTTGTTGAAGCTGTGGATAATGGAAAGCCTCAGTTAACGGGAACAGCTTCGGTGTTAGTCACAGTACTTGACAAAAATGATAATCCTCCAAGATTCACTCGATTATTCAGTGTGAATGTCACAGAAAACGCTGATGTTGCATCATTTGTTATTAGAGTTACTAGTTCAGATTTGGATATTGGTCAGAATGCCAACGCTACTTATAGTTTCACAGACAATCCCGATGAAAAATTTGCAATTGATCCAGTCAGTGGAAATGTTACAGTGGCTGGACCATTGGATAGGGAACAACGAGAGGAATATCTACTGAAAGTCGTTGCAGTTGACGGTGCTTGGAGAGCTGAAACACCATTGACAATTACTATTCAAGATCAAAATGATAATGCACCAGAGTTTGAACATTCATACTACAGCTTTACTTTTTCCGAATTTCAAAGGGACATCAAATATGTTGGACAGGTTATAGCTACTGACAGAGATAAACAAGGCCCAAATTCTGTCATTTCATACTCATTACAACAGCCATCAGATTTATTCAGAGTTGATCCATCTTCTGGAGAGGTATTCAGAAAGAAAATGCTGAAGTATAAACAAACACAAATGGAATCCTCACCAGAAAACATGTACTCAGTTATTATATTGGCAACAGATAACGGAAAACCTCCAATGTCATCTGAATGTTTGGTAACAATCAATGTTGTTGATGCTAACAACAATGCGCCCAAATTCGATTTACGAGAATATTTATCTCCAGTGCCTGAAGGGGCTATAGACGGTCAGAGAATAATGAAAGTTACTGCAAAAGATGAACTAGATTTTGGTATAAATGCTGAAATTGATTACATTCCAATTGGAGGGAATGGAACTGAATTTTTCATGGTTGACAAGGCCCAAGGATGGATAATTGTAACCAAAACAATTACTGGCGTTGGAAATATTTATCTTCTAAAAATTCAAGCTGTGGACAGGGGCTCACCCCCGCAGCAAGATGAAGTTCTAGTTACTTTGGTTGTGACTGGTCAAAACCGATATTCCCCAACTTTTACAGCATTGAGCTATCAAGTAATTGTTCCAGAAAATGAGCCAGTTGGCTCTACCATACTGACTGTGTGTGCTGCTGATGGTGATGATGGACCAAATGGAATGGTTCGATACACCATTTCAAGTGGGAATGAACGTAAAGAATTTGGTATTGATGCTGTAACTGGTGTAATTACAATTTTACAATCCTTAGATTATGACACTGTTCAAGAATATCATCTGAACTTGACTGCCGAAGATTTAGGATTTGAATCACGGCAAGCCACTGCCATGTTAACCGTGACGCTAACTGATATAAATGATAATGCTCCGAAATTTACTAGAAGTGAATATAATGCATATTTACCAGAGAACGCACCACCTAAAAGCTTTGTTTTTACTGTGCAAGCTTATGACAAGGATTCTCCTAAAAATGCAATTATTCAATATTCTGTTGTGGGCGGTACAGGAAAAGAAGTGTTTGATATAGAACAAAAAACTGGTAAAATAACATCGAAGTTAAGTTTTGATTTTGAAGAAGCTAACATATACACGCTTGATATCGTTGCAGCAAATCCAGATTCCCCAATGTATGGATCAACTAAAGTTATTATTCATATAACTGGTGTGAATGAATATTATCCCAAATTTATTCAGCCTGTTTTCCATTTTGATGTATCGGAATCGGCTGAAGTCGGGACAAGTATTGGTCTAATACAGGCAACCGATCAAGATGCTGGTGAAGATGGAAAAGTTTACTATCTTTTTGTTGGATCAAGTAATGACAAAGGCTTTGGAATAAATTCCGATAGTGGTGTAATTTCAGTTTCAAGAAATTTAGACAGAGAAACTCAAAATCGTGTGGTGTTAACGGTCTTGGCAAAAAATTATGGTGGAATTCGAGGCAATGATACAGATGAAGCCCAAATTATCATTTCTATTCAGGATGGAAATGATCCTCCTGAGTTTTTACAAAAAATGTATGAAACTTCCATATCAGAGGGTGCAAATCATGGAACTAATGTTATCACAGTAAAAGCAGTTGATAAAGATGTGAGACCGCAAAATAATCAGTTTGGTTACTCAATTATCGGTGGCAATACAGACCAAGCATTTAAAGTTGATCCTCAAACTGGTGTTATTGAAACAGCACGAATACTGGATAGGGAGACAATACCCCTTTACTCTCTCATTGTAGGTGCTATAGATACTGGTACCCCACCACAAACCGGAACCACCACTGTAAAAATTACGATCGGCGACATCAATGATAATGGTCCAGTATTTGATCCACCAGAAATCATTGGGTATGTTACTGAGAATGAACCTCCAAATACAAGTATCATGACATTGTCTGCAATGGATCCAGATTTACCTCCAAATGGTGCTCCGTTTACATATTATTTGATTGGAGGCAAACATAAAAATCTAATCAAAATTGAAAAACACACGGGAATAGTTCGAACAAGTAAGCAATTAGACAGAGAGATTACGTCTGAATTGGAAGTTTTGATAGAAGTTGAAGATAGCGGAACACCAAAAATGCGCTCTCAACATTATGTCAAAATAGTGATATTAGATCAAAATGATAGTCCATCTACGCCTCGTTCAGTTCATATATTGATACATTCTTTCAATGACATACTACCTATTGGTAAAATTGCAGATGTACATCCCAATGATCCTGATGTTAGCGGAGATTACAGTTGCAAAATTACTAACGGAGTTGGTCTGAATGGTATATTGAGTATACCTAAAGGTTGTGATTTATTTGCTTCTCGAATTACATCTGGACAAGGCTACTCACTTTCTGTATCTGGAAATGATGGTAAACATAACAATGTTATATCTACTGTCACAGTTGAATTTTTATCATTTGATAATGCAACTGTTGATCAGTCAGTAACAGTGCGAATAGAAAATATGACTGCTTCCAAATTTTTAGCTGACTATTACAGGAGTTTGCTTGATTTGGTTCGAAGTGGATTAGATGTTGATGATTCTTTATCAATATACAGTTTGCATGAAGTTAACCAAGGACTTGAATTGACGATCGCAATAAAATATTCTCGAGGACTTAGACCAAAAAATTATGTTTATGAAAAATTAAATAGAAAACATGATGCCATTGTAATGTTGTTGCAATCACCTAAAATTAAAATAGGATATTCTCCATGTCAAGCATTAGTTTGTCAAAATGCAGGAATCTGCAGTGAAGAAATAAGAGTTCATGATGATACTAGCATCACAGACAGCCAAACATTAATATTTACTTCACCCCTCGTAAGCCATGATTTTACATGTAAGTGCACAGAAGGTTTTACAGGTCCAAAATGTGAAAAGCGTCAGGACCCTTGCACACCAAACCCATGTCAAGCTGGTGGTAAATGTAGAAGGCAAGGATTTGATTTTCAATGTTCTTGTTTGCCATCAAGAGAGGGCAAAACTTGTGAACTTGAAAGAGGAGATGTTTGTTCAATTAATCCTTGCAAAAATGGTGGTTCATGTCGGGAAAGTTCTGATGGTTCATCTTTCTTCTGCTTGTGTCGGCCAGGATACAGAGGTAATCACTGTGAAGCAGTAGCAGACTCCTGTAGACCAAATCCTTGTTTGCATGATGGTTTATGTGTTAGTTTGAAACCAGGTTATAAATGCAGTTGTCTTGATGGACGTTACGGAAGGCATTGTGAAAAATCAACATTTGGATTCAATGAGCTCTCATACATGACGTTTCCAGCTCTAGATGCTGCAACCAATGACATATCCATTATTTTTGCAACAACTAAATCAGATTCACTTCTTATATACAACTATGGCGCACAAACTGGTGGTAGATCTGATTTTGTTGCCATTGAACTTGTTAAAGGGAAACCAATATTTTCATTTGGAGGAGCTAGAACGTCTATTACATCTGTAACTGTGACTGGAAACTCAAAACCATTGGCTGATGGAGAGTGGCATAAAATAACAGCCACCAGAAATGGAAGAGTTGTTTCATTAAGTGTTGCTCACTGTTCTGACCATGGAGACATGTGTGTAGAGTGCAAACCTGGTGACAATTCCTGTTATGCTGATGATGTTGGACAAACTGGGTAATTATTATACTTTTATCTCTATTGTTTTTGTTATCAGATAAATAAATACTTTTTTGTTTTACATAAATATTAATAAAACGTCTTTTTATTTCAGGACTTTGAATTTCAACAATGAACCACTTCTAATTGGAGGTTTGACTAATGCTGATCCAGTGTTAGAACGACCAGGACAAATACACTCTGATGACCTAATAGGCTGTATCCACAGTGTTTCAATAAATGGACGAGCATTAAATCTAAGTAATCCAATAGCATCAAAAGGAATTGATTCTACTTGCGGAAGATCTCCAAATGGACCTTGCTCTGCATCAAATAGAGATCAAACTCACAAAAGATGTGGTGGTTTTGATACTTGCCTTGACAGATGGAAAACTGCATCCTGTCAATGTGGAGGAAAACTGATAGCACCCGACTGTGATAATGCTCTAGAACCAATATCTGTCAACGATGGAGGCTTTATTGAATTTGCAATATCTGAAAAACATAGAAGAATGCAATTATTAGAATCATTATATCGAGGCTCAACATTGTGGTACAATCACAGACAGACAAGATCTGCTTCACCCCTAAATGGTAATAACCTTCCTACACCAGTGCAATCTCCTGCGAAAAGTATATCTGTTTTATTCCGTACAATAAGAAGTGAAGGAATCATTTTATTTGCTGGAACCAACAAGTATTATACACTAATTGAATTGGTAGAAGGAAAGATTGTTTACACGTCCAAACAAGGATCATCAGTAAACATGACAGGTGTCCATCCGGATGGAATATCAGATGGCCAGTGGCATAATATAACTCTTCACTCACATAATAGAGGACTGAAACTTTTCATAGATGACCATCAAATTGGTGATGAATTAGATTCTGCCGGAGTTCATGACTTTTTAGATCCGTACTTAACAGTTTTATCTTTAGGTGGTGTACGAAAAGAATATTACAGAAATGCCAACCCAGCCAACTTTGAAGGTTGTTTTGCAAACTTTAGTATCAATAATGAAATTCAGCCATTCAATGGATCTGGAAGTGTTTTTGGAGAAGTGATTCAGAAAGGAAAAGTTTTTCATGGGTGTCACGGTCCTGTTGGGATAGGGGCAACACAAGCCCCAGATCCACTTAGCATCGGAATAACTTTAGTAATCGTATTCTTTGTGATTCTCATTGTGGCCATACTAGTCTCTTTTGTGGTGTTTAGACTAAGAAAACAGAAGAAAGAGAAAAGTGGACATTCAGGAAAAGGTTCAGGATTACATTCCAAACAAAACGGAGGCTCTACAATTATGGGAACTAATTTGGTGTCTTCAAATGACAGTGTAATGGCAAGAGGTTTGCATGGTGGAGATTCCAATGTCGCTTACATATCAGAAAATGGTGATGTTATCCGTGGTGTTGGAGGGCACCACATAGTGGGGCCTGAACTAATATCTAAGAAATACAAAGAAAGAGAAATAATAGGAGCAGAACATAGACCCCAAAGACCAGATATTATTGAGAGAGAAGTTGTTGGAAAAAGTCCTCCTATCCGAGAAGATCATCACCCACCTCCACCACCAACAAATAATTCAGTGCATCATCCACACGATCACCCTGGAGGAATGGATATGCATTCAGAAGCTCCTGAACATTATGATCTTGAAAATGCTAGTTCAATAGCACCCTCTGATATCGACATAGTCTATCATTATAAGGGTTACCGTGAAGCGGCAGGAATGAGGAAATATAAAGCAACACCTCCTCCAGTAGCTAGTTATCAACATAAACATCAAGCTGCACAGCAACACAGGCACACACCCTTTTCAAGAGCACCTCCTCAGCCATCACAACCAACTGCTCCAAGATCTCACCAGACTACACCCCTTGCCAGATTATCACCGAGCAGTGAACTTAGTTCTCAGCAACCTAGAATATTAACATTACATGATATTTCTGGAAAACCATTACAAAGTGCTTTATTAGCCACCACATCTAGTTCGGGAGGAGTAGGCAAAGATGTTTTACACAGTAACAGTGAGAGAAGTTTAAATAGTCCTGTTATGTCTCAGCTGAGTGGCCAAAGTTCTTCAGCTAGTAGAAAAAATCCCGGTGCTCCCCCTCAAGCCCCCCATGTGGGTTCTGTTGGTTCAGGACCAATGGGGCTGACAGCTGAGGAAATAGAAAGACTCAATTCTAGACCTAGAACTTCCAGTTTAGTGTCTACATTAGATGCAGTATCCAGTAGCAGTGAAGCCCCACGAGGAACAGGACCATCACATCACTTACCCCATCTACATTCACCTGCAGCCGATCACCACAGTTCCACAACTACAGACGAAAGTGGAAATGATAGTTTTACCTGCTCAGAAATAGAATATGATAACAACAGTCTTGCAGGAGATAAATACTCCAAAGCTGATGACGATGACAGGAGGGCCAATGACAGTGGAAACACTAGCACTGGGAAACCTCCCTTGATGAGGCCTTCCTATGATGGTTTCGACTCATCGTTTAGAGGCTCTTTAAGTACATTGGTAGCTTCAGATGATGATTTATCAACCCATATGGGAGGACCTTTATACAGAGCGTCTGATGGGTCTCCTTCAGCTCCAACAGCATTAGGATGGGACTATTTATTAAATTGGGGACCAAATTTTGAAAGTTTAGTTGGTGTATTTAAAGATATTGCGGAATTACCAGACTCAATAAATGGGCGTGTACCTCCGTCATTACGCCTTCCAAATAGTGGTCCGAAACCATCTGAAGAATATGTGTGAATAGTGTGAACAGTATTTTCAAATGTTTAGATCTTTATCCATACCTACAGAAAAATATGTGAAGAAATTTATAAGCAAAAAGTGTTTGTCTTGTAAAAGATTTAAAAAAAATATCTACTTCAGTAAAATATTGTAAACAAATGATGGAATAAATAATTGGAAAATATACACACCATGGTTAAAGATCTGAATATGGGACATTTAGTGAAAATTAATAATGTAAATAGATATTGTAAATTATAGATTAATGTTTAGAAAATACTTAGGTAGTAGGTAATAAATTGATTATTCAAATTTACAAATTATATTGTTAATTCCAAAAGTGGATGAAATCTTGTATCAAGGTATTATCTTGCATTTCTATATAAATATCCAAGCTATGTAATGATTATTGTTCACTTGTGTATAGTTTCTTGCCATAATGAAAATGATTCTTATAAACTGTGTTATAATAATAATATTGTATTAACAAAATAATATTTTGTACAGTAATTAGATAGAAATTATCAAATTTTATATTAGGTGTATAAAATGGCTGATGTTAACATTTTATTATATTACAAAGAACGTTTTAAATTACAACAAAAATTATAAAAATTTATCAGTAATAAGATTTTTAAAACTATTTCGGTTAAGTATTTTTTCTACAAATTTACTTTTGTAATTATTGTGTCCATTCAGTACAAAGTATATTAAACTAATCAAATAATTAAGATCAAACATAAAATTTATCACAGAATTTATCAAAGATGTTCAGTAAGACAAAAATAACTCAGGTGCCATAATTATTGTAAAGAAATTTCATATTTTGACTCCCACTATCGTATTTACAATTTGATACAATTGATCTTACATTTATGACACAAGAATATTAGATGGACTGTTTGATCTTATATTTATGACAAAAGAATATTATGTGGTCTGTTTGATCTTATATTTATGACAAAAGAATATTATGTGGACTGTTTGATCTTATATTTATTTTATGATAAAATGATATGATATAAAGAATATGATGTTGCAGATGAGCCATACAATATAAATGTGCCAAATACGTATAGTATGTTTGAATATTGTACGCATGGTAGAACTGAATAATAAATTACTTGAAATAAAATGTGTCATAACAAATAAAACTGGTGTTTTTCATTCTCCTAAAACAAAATATACTTACTCTGTAATTACTCATCCAATAAACAATTGAAATGTGACCCCTTGATGGTTTCCAATAAAACAAATTTGGATGTTATTAAAGGAAACTTTTAAAAGATGTCAAATACAAAGCTCCATAGTTTGGTCACTTGGCCTGTGAATATCTGATGCGACATTCCTAACGACAAATCAAAATAAGGAGTGAAGAAGAATATTTCTCATGAAACACAATAAAATAAAATGAATTCCGTATAACAACACAGATATAATAATTAGATTTGACAAAAATATTTCAATCCATATGACGTTACATCCTCCCACAAGAGATATAATAATTAATATTCATAATTTCGGCAACTCTGACAAATTTTCAAAATCTTTTTTCATTGAACAAATTAATTCAGCTATAAAATTATTTTGGTTGAACATAATATTCAATAAGTATTGCTTCTAAAACTTGTAAATCACAAATTGTTAACATCAAAACATTTTAAGTAAAACAGCTGGAAAGAATTAATATCTCAGGAATGCCCAGGATTAATAAATGTCATACATAGTTTTGAAAATTATTGCAGATGTTAAAAATAAAATATAGGAACAAAATACAAAGTGAATTCCCTATCAAGGGGAATTTCAAGGTAAGAAAAAATAAATGTTATAAATAACTGAAGTGGAAGATAAGAGCAAAATCGTGTCAAAAACACAATTCCAGACTAATATTGTAAAAATAAGTAAAAAGTTATGGGCCTGCACTGATAAAAGACAAGAGGCATTTACATTTATGTCTCCGTGGATAATAGTAGAGGGAAAATATTTATTTATCAATTTGATTCTTCATGCTTATCACACAATATTACTCAACAAGAGTTACATTAAAACAGCGGGGAGATTACCACCAGAGTGATCTCTTCCATCTAACCGCAAATGCACATTATTCTGTGAGAGACTCTTGATGCTTGTTATTTCTACCATATTAAAAATATTGCAATGAAACAAAATATTTAATCTTTTCCACTGGTTATTTGAATATAGGATGTTTTATCCTTAAAGCTAGTCAAACTATTAACAAATAATTGTTCAGCCAAAAGAAGCAAGGAAAGAGTCAAGAGTAAACCTGTAAGTAAAACTTCGGGGCAGTTTGCCCAGTGTTACCGTCTCTGCATGGGACAACGCAGGATAGGCAGGTTCGAATCTTGCCCGGGGCATAGGATTTTTCCACATGTTGAAAATTCTCATAATTATCGGGGATTTGAACATCACTACCTAATGGCGAATGCTGTTAACATAAAGTGATCACACTAAGCCAGCCATCGAAATAACAGTAGAAGACAGTTGTAAGCCCGTAGTGGTTTATTCATACCATTTAAAAATGGAGCAGTATTAGTCAGTCACCAGTTGTTGATATATTCGCTATAACTAAAAGGTGAGTAAAAATAATGACACTCTAGAAAAAGAAAATTTATAATTTCATCAAGTAAATAAAGTATAATTAGCGTAGTATTAAAAATGTGTACATTTCATTTAAATATTAAGAGATACCTATATTTCATTCACAATATTCTCTCCTTTTCGATTTTTTGCTTCTACACTGATACTTGGTTACTCCTTCACCAGATAAATTATGAGCAATGTCAATCAAATTTCTGGGAACATACCACTCCATGAATTGGATGATTATGAAAACTAAACTAACTACTAATAAATATGGCCAGACACCGCATGGCAAATAACTTTTCAGTTGCTCTCCTAAACATTTCCGTCTTTCATTTTGTACTCTTTTATAAACTGATTCAGTCCTTTGTGTGATATCTACCCAATTATACATGCTTTTCACTAAAATATTACACTGATATGGACACATATACTTTCCACTGCGAAGATCATCCATAGCCTTCTCCAAGCCTTTGACTAGAGAATCAACATTTGGTTCTGTGAGGTAAATTAATTCTTCAGGTAGGACTTCAGGTATTCCACCAACTTTGGTTGATACGATTTGCAAACCACAAGCAGTGGCTTCAACTATCGCCATACAATACGCTTCTGTTAGCGACGTGTTTAGAAAAATATTTCCTTTGTTTAAAATATTCTTAACTTGTGAATGTTCCAAAGCACCCAATAGAGTAATTTGATCCTGGAGACCCTTTCTCTCACGAATTTGCTGTAACAACCACATTTTGGGACCATCTCCCCCAACAATGAAATTTACTTCTGGATAACGAGGACATATGTCTGCCATCACAGCAGCCATTAAATCTACACCTTTTCTATAGACCAAGCGTGATACAATTACTATTGTAATCTTTTGGGGGTTTCTTTTAGAAGGATCAGGTGTGAAAACATTAGCGTCAACTGCATTGGGAATAACCGATACATTATCGCATGGCACTTTAGCTCTTAATACTGTATTTTCTTTACCAGTGTGGGATACACAAATACAATGATCCACATCAGCCAAGGCAAGTTCTAAGAATTTATTTGTTAAAACGGCAGATGTATCGGCAAAACCAAATAAACTGTGATCTGTAAATACCGTTTTCAATCCCATCAATCTTCCTACCAAAGCGACTTCTTGTCCTAAAGCACTGAAGGCTGAATGGGCGTGGATTATATTAACCTGCTCCCTTATTAGTATATATCTAATCAAGGGGATATTACAAATCATGGTAGGCAGAATACATTGGTTGTAGAAGACTTTGATGGGTAAGTAATATATTTTTAGTCCGCATGTCATGTATCTGACCCCAACTCTGCTGCCATATGAATGCGTGATGACAATCGTCTTATAGCCTCTTGTGATCAAACATTGTGATAAATTGAAGATATGCTCCTCCACACCTCCCATGTTAGGATAAAAGAAATCTGATGCCATACAAATGCAATTGACCATTGTGACATCATTTAATCTATAACAAAAACATTTAAACATTAACAAATTTCAAAATCATGAACAAATTAATATACCTAACTACCTATTGTTGTAAAAGTCCAAAAAAATTGAAAAAAGGTTTTTTTTTGTATCATCAACTAAATATGCCTTTGTGGATATTTTTTTTAACCACAACCATTAACAAATATTGTCTACTAATAATTTAATTGTAAGCTAAGTGTGAGTTAATATTTACAACTATGCAGTAATGTGATTCATGATGAGTGAGGGATTTAATATTTTGACAGATAAGACAACAGTCATTAATGTTCCATAAATCATTGTTTAGAAAATACACATTGGTAAGGCAATAATTCCCCGTACATTTATGACTATGTCCTTATTGGAGAGTGATTGCACGATGAGCGATGAATGCAACGACGCGTAATTAAAGCTGATGGAAAAAATCATGTCCTAACTACCATCACAGTATCACGATTGCGCGACCACCTTCCTTGACAACACAAACTGTCTTGTTATAGAAAACTTTATTTCTTGGGCAGTTTCAATAATAAATCATTATAGGCACCTGACATAGGATACATAAACGGTCAAATTCTAATGCATCTATATTTTTTTATGAAATTCATTCTTAATTCTTCGACTTGAATATTATATTTTTACAGTTAATAAAATTGTTATTATTTAAAAATACAATTAAATACCTACTAGTGCCTTTTTCTAGGGCAATGTTGGGTGTTTAAGTGTTTTTTTTTTCTTTGTTTTCATGTGATGGATTTTGAAATTTAAACAGCTCCTGACTTTTATCTCAGAATTCAGAAACAGCACAAAAATAATATGGTATCTAAGCTTTTATTTTAAAGAAAAAATAACAACTAATGACTCTAACAATTCATTACTAATGTTCGATTTTTAAATGGAACAAACCACTACGGGCTTACGACCGTCTTCTACTGTTATTTCGAAGGCTGGCTTAGTGTGATCACTTTACGTTAACAACGTTCGCCATTAGGTGGTAATGTTTGTCTCCGAAACTCCTAATCATGAGAATTCTCAACATGTTCAACATGTCGAAAAATCTCATGTATGCAACAAGTAGAAATTTAATAATAAAATGAAAAATAGAGTTAAAAGTTGGAAATTGTTGAGAACAAGAGAGCAACCAAATTTAAAGACTGCGACTGCTGTCATGTATTTGGCGCCAGGATATGACTATATCCATTTTTGTTAATGTCTCATATTTATTGCCTATTGGCTTTGTTGGTGCACAACGTTCTAATTATGTTTAGATTCTTGTGACCTTTACTATCACCTTCAACCTTTCTTAAAAATGATTTGATACATATTGCTCTCTTTATGATTACCTATTTAACGTAGGTACCAACCGACCTGAAATGTTTAAGCATTCTGTTTCAAACATCAAATCGTTAACATCGCTATAATCCGATAAGATGGAGAGTTACCTTAAAGAGAGAATGAATAAAGAATTGAAACAAGATAGTGTAAAAACATTGAGTATTGATTTTAATAAATTGAGATAGGTACATTACTTTTATGAAGTGATTTTTATCATTTAAGATATCCAGTAAAAGAATGGTAGGTATCAAAAGAATTGTTTCATCCTTTTATGAAAATGAAGTATGTATATTATCTAATAGTAATACAACAATCTCCCTTTGGACCCCACTTCGGGGCATAGGGAGGCAACAAGAGCTCTTCATTACTCGTTCCACAGTTCTATTTGAGAATCTTCAGTGGGCTGGGTTCTCTGAATTGAATTTGATCAGTGATACAAGAGGAAAGTATATTTGGTTGGTCTGTAGTCATACAGAAGATGTGGAGTTTCATGTTCTTCCAGACAGAATCTGCATAGGGACATCTTCGCTTGTTTCATTTTCCTCTAGGTGTTTATGAAATATCTACATAGCTGGGATAACATCGTAGTGTGAAAACACAAAGAACGCCGAATCCGACCGACGCCGATCAGCGCAAAGAATATTTCAGTGCATTTGAATGGGCATACGCACAGCTAAAACAGGAACCCGCTTTCCGGCATGCCCATTTAAATGCATTGAAACCATAAGACAACATTCTTTGCGTCTATCGGCGCAGGTCGGAATCGGTGTTCTTTGTGTTTTCAATTTGTTGTCATGAGTAACGTAGAACATTTTAAAAATGAAAAACTTTGTACGTTCTATTTTTTATTTTTGAATATTGTATAAGGTTATAACCTTATATATTCAAAAATAAAAAGTTTTTCATTTTTAAAATTATGATTAAACCTTTGAGATATTATTAATTTTTCAAGGCATTTATAATAACAGTAGAAAAAACAAGAATATGTACCTCAACACAAATAATCCAGTCTCCTGCTTGTCATACACATTATAAGATAACCTACATTAGATTACATCATGGGATTTTTACTGAAAAAAAAAACATAAATTAATATATATTTTGGGTAATTATAGAGTTCGCAGGTTGATTTGATGTTTTCAAGATTTTTATATGAAATATGCATCAACTCTAAACACAGATTGGTAAATAAGCATGTTATGGATTAATTTGATAACATTTGAAATATATAAGTGGTTGGTGACCCAGCGGTTACAACGCCGGCTTTCGTACTGCGGACGTCGTGGTTCGATCCCAGGTGCCGACCATCTTCCTCTTTCACGACACAAGCTTTCAGTAGCTTACTGTGAAAGAGTCAAGGAGTGTATTTGTGTTCACTTTGAGTGAGCACAGATTCATTTTATAAAAAAAAAAAAATTATTCAGCAATTTTCTTAAATAAATATATATTTAAAAATTGACTATTTTCTCGTGTAAATTTTTCCTTGCATGGAGTGAAGTTTTATTTTTCAATTCTAAAGTTAATATTGTTTTATATAATTCCTCTCATTCTCAAACATCGTATACAAAACACCACACATTAATCTACATGCGAGGGAATCAGCGCAGCACGGAGCATACAAATAGCACACACAACACACCACACGCATCATTTTTCACGCAACCATAAGAACAACATCTCTGCACTGCAGGGGACACTCCACACTCGGTCACGACGCAGCGTTATTTATTTTATTACTTAAAAGAAATAATAAAATGAATAACGAAAAGTGTTAAACTTTGACAATTCTAAACCACATATAAACAGCCGAACTACACTGGAAGGCGACGCTACAGATGCTGTTAGATAAACCACGCTGGAACACACAACTAACCACATGCTCTAACTTCCCCAGGCAGTAGTTAGTTGTGCTATAGCCCGTTCGTACTCACAACCCTGAACGACAACCCTACGACTTGAATAGGTTAGGTCCAGATTGGAGCGTAGTAATAGCGGAGGTTTGGGGAGTGGAACCCCCGTACCTTGTTGAACACCTCCCAGAGTGATAACACTACACTTCTGTTAGAATAAAACATATTTAACAGGGTTTGTCCAAAATCGAAGCAGCCCGCGAACTTAATAGTTATCCCATTTTGAGTAAAAAGTGGGTAAAAATGAGTTTTAGCGTCGTGAACATTTCTATTCGAATTATCCACAACTGTCATTTCATATGACGTTTGGCGTTTCCATGGATTTTTATATAAAGGCACTTTTAATATAATATTGTATTACTTTGAATAAATTCGGGGGAAAACGTGATGAGGTATGGGGGGCTCCGCCCCCCCAAACCCCCCTTATAATTATAACCTAACCCAATTATATAAAATAATACAAAGCTTGCTAACGCTAACATAAAATTGAACACTAATACAATAAAAAATCTATGGAAACGCTAAACGTCATAAGAAATGACAGTTGTGGATAATTCGAATAAAAATGTTCACGACTCTAAAACTCAAGTTTACCAAAAAGTGATGATTCTGAAGAGGGTTGACGAGAGGCAGTGTTTATTCGATAATAAATTTTGACATTACTTTGATTGAGGTTAAGTCAAATTATTTATCAGATACAAAACTAGTACTGAATTCAAAATATTAAGCAAAATTTTACATATAATCGAGAGTTGCGAATATCATTCAGAAAAAAAATATTCACATTGTCAACATAAAATCTACCTACTTGATATCATTATTATGCCTGATTATGCCATTGTCAAGTGTCAACCAGGGTCAACTGTCAACTTCTTACTAAAAATCTATGGATTCTATAGACAATAATTATTAGGTTTGAATCTGAGAGAAAAGAACATCAAATAAAATTCTAAAGCCCCCAATTCATGATCGCTGGCAGAGATCCTTCGGGATTGGCGGATGTTGTACATTCGGATGACATCCAAAAAAATTATCCCTAACATTATTAATTATTATATTATAACTTCACGGGTCTCCTTGGTTCCGGAGAATTAGATGCTGCGAAACCCTCGTCTCGATTTGGACTAGGATGCGCATTGGTCACTGTTGCATTGCCCCACACTTGTTTCGTTTAGGCGTTGTTGATTCCCTTTAATGCGAATGCGGTCTCGACATCGAGACCCTGGATCATGTCTTCTTTGAATGCCCAATTTGATCTGATAGGGGCATGTACGACTCCCTAAGGGGTGTCCCCCGACCGTTTAATATGTGTTTCTTGATAACCTTTGAATCCCAACGAGTTCTGAAACAGATCTTCACATTTATAACGACTAATGGTATAAAGTTGTAACATTTTTACCTTCAGCTCTTCTTGTGTAATATAAATCCTTCCCTAGAAGTATCGTCCGAGGCTTATCACCCACTCAATTGGGTGCACCGCCTCTAAAAAAAAAAAAATCATGGTTACACTATCAATACCTAAAGCGGATTGACTGAAATAAAATAAAAATGTTTCAACTCAATAATAATAATTTAGCTCGTTGAAAAAATAAAAAAATACTTTCGGTCTTGAAAAAAGGACCGAAAAGAAACATTAACAAAACTAGAAAATCAAAAATAAATTAATAATATCAAAAATAAATGAAGCAATAAAGCATACACTATAATAATTAATAATACTACTTAAAATAGAGTGGCAACTCGAGAGTATTTTTGTAGAATGGAAATACTTACGATTACAACACCATATTAAATACGAGCTTCTATTAATTCCAAGGAACATGGTCGCCGGAAACTGCCGAACCAACCCGAAGTGTAACGAAGACGACTGTATGATTGTATTAGTGAGAATGATAATTTGATGCTATTTGTATTAAGCTACGGCTACACTTTTAAGTAAGTATTATTATACTCTATGACTATGGCCCATGCTGGTCCAGGATGGCCAAATAGTGGCTCTGGCCAAGCATTGGCAAGTAGCAACATTTGGCAAATATACTTGTACACCTGGCTACACTATTGGCCCAACTCTGACAGCTGGCACGAGGCTAGACTGCTACACAATGTTTCTATCACTGATTTATTGATTAATTCTTGCTTTTATTCATCATTTTACATTCTAATCTACAATTATTCGCTGGATACTCCTATCTGAGTGGGGAATTTCAAGAGAGTTTATCTCCCTGGGCAAAAAGGATATTTTAATATAATTTCCAATTCACAAATATACACAATAAAAACATTCATAATTTTATTAAACCTAACCTTCAATTTTTATTGATGTTTATTGTTTTGCAATAGGTATATATTTACCTAGCTCTTACAGGTTGATTTGGACTATAACATAAATGAAAATAAAAGATATTCATAAAAAAAACTAGAATCATGGGTAGATTACATACATACTCGAGTCGAGTGGTTTGAAGAAAGCATCAACCACCGTCTTTGCCGTTTGCGTTTTTCATTATTTTTAATAACAGAAAAGAAGATGCCGCATGTATCACTGTATAGGATGCTGCAATTAATGCCATAATGTGACATTATCATTGTCAACTTCCATTATTTTATCAGGATTATAAAAAAATGTACAAAACACTATGAAAATAACAACATGGAAGACATGACAGCTGTCAACATTGTTCCAACATTGGTGAATACTTGCGAACTCGATCGGCAAGTAAAGCCACGGCTAGACTATGGGCCATGCTGGCTAAATAGAGGCTCTGGCCCATCATGGGCAAATAGTGTGGCCGCTTCACCAATGACCAATATCGCCAAATATTTGACATTTGCCGTTACTTGTTTACTTGTCGATCGAGTTCGCAAGTATTCACCAATAAAAATGAACAATGTGACAGCTGTCATGTCGTCCATGTTGTTATTTTCATAGTGTTTTGAGCATTTTTTTTAATTCAGATAAAATAATGAACGTTAACAATGCTATGGCATTAATTTCAGCATCCTATTCAGTGATACATTCGGCATCTGCTTTTCTGTTATTAAATAATGAAAAACGCAAACAGCAAAGACGGTTGTGGATGCTTTCTTTAAACCACTCGAGCACTAAGTACGTACACATGATTCTTGTTTTTTTTTATCAATATCTTTTATTTTCATTTATGTTATAGTCCAAATCAACCTGTAAGAGCTAGGTAAATATATACCTATTGCAAAACAATGCACATCAATTAGAATTGAAGGTTAGGTTTAATAAAATTATGAATGTTTTTATTGTGTATATTTGTGAATTGGAAATTATATTAAAATTTTCCTTTCTGCCCATGGGGGATAAACTCTATTAAAATTCCCCACTCAGATAGGAGTATACAGTGAATAATTGGAGAGTGGAATGTAAAATGATGAATAAAAGCAAGAATTAATTAACGGATCGGTGATAGAAACATTGTATGGCAGTTTAGTCTCGTGCCACGTACTAGCTGTCAATGTTGACCCAATAATGTAGCCAGGTGTACAAGTATATTTGCCAAATGTTGCTACTTGCCAATGCTTGGCCAGAGCCCCTATTTGGCCAGCCTGGACCAGCATGGGCCATAGTGTAGCCGTAGCTTAAACAAGTAACGGCCAATGTCAAATATTTGGCGATATTGGTCATTGGTGGAGCGGCCACACTATTTGCCCATGATGGGCCAGAGCCTCTATTTGGCCAGCATGGCCCATATTCTAGCCGTGGCTTTACTTTAAATTAATTCGGAGGAAAAAAATAATTTTGACTGATAATAAATGTGATTTTCGACAAAAAAACTTAATTAAATTTAGCCAATAATTTATTGTATTTATAATAGTTATCGTTGTTTCGGATGCGGGATAAAGTTCGATGGGTCATAAGTTTGAAATCAAAATAATTCCTCTATAATTGCTTTAGTTTAAAAAAAAATCCAAGAGATGGCGGTGTGATAGAAAATTAATCACACGTGAAGCCTGTTAACTTATTGTATATGTTGGTGAAAGAATATACCCCAATTATACCAAATTTTACTGAATTATTATGGTATGATTTCAAAAATGACCTAGTCTATCTCATCAGCAAACATAATAATATTTTTATTTTAACGTAACATTTATAACTTGTTTTTACACATTCAAGATTAAATTAAAACAAAAATATATCAATTTTAGAAATAGGTTAAGTCAATTTAATCTCTAATATAAATTAAAGTCGGGTAAGTGCGAACACTTATATCCAATAATAGTTGTTGCGTCTTTTGACAGTTCTGATTGCATTTAATCCAACATAACAATTGTGTAACTAGTGGCAACAATCGAGTTCTACGCAAGAGCTTGTTTGGTGTTGTTTCAATTAAGGGGTCATACACACATTGTCAAGTAGCAAGTGTATGTGCGAGTGCGATTTGCGCAGTAAAATTGCAGGAGATAAGTGAGTGCATGTCCACTTCTGTGAAGTGAGAGTTGGTGCGAATCCAAAGTTGCTCTGCCCATTTCAATATGTGTTCTTTATATTTTCTTTTCTCTCCACCGGGGCAGCACTGCGAACAGGGTGCGCGCACGTATGCTGCAAATATGGGGAAGGAGGGCGGAATGGTACTCGCAAAAATAGAACCCGCTTCTATCAGTGTTGAGTTCACTCGCAACTCGAAGTTCTGTCCTCACATTCTTATAACACTTGTAACACGCACTCGCACATACTACTTAATAATGTGTACTCCAACTATCGCAGCTCCTTATGATCCGTTGTTTATGTTGACATGGTGATATTTGTAGACAGCAATATTCTATTTGTCTCGCGGGAATGGCGCAGTGATCTATTGTACATATATAACGTTATAGTTCCGAAATAAGCAACCGCGAACCAAAAATTATTGCGCGGGCTATACACTTTTTGAAAGCGCGCATTTGACCATAGAAATACAATAACGTATCATTAGCTCGTTCATAATAAACATTTTTTATTTACTATTGGATTGTGATTGTAATGCTATTATTGTCTGGAATCAATTGCAATCATTGATTGCGTTGAGTTGGAACGCAAATTTGAGAATAGCAGTCAATATGGGCATGCGCGTTGGATACTTTTATTTCTATATTCACATGCATGGCAACTTTAGTGCACAATAGAATATTGTGAGAATATCTATGGTTTGAGCTGTTGTCATGTCAGTTGTCAGTGTGTCAGCTGGTAATATGGCCGTGGGTATTTGAGATGTGGTTATAGCGGCGCGTCTTGTTTTCATATTTTGTTTTTACGTTGAAAATGCGAGTATTATTGTTAAATAAATATTTTATCAAATTAGCAGCGGTGCTTATACTATTTGTGATAGATATCGTTAATACACAACTTTTGATAAATGTCAAAAATCAGGTAAATATGTCCACACTGTTGAATTGTTTTTGACCAATATGAGAAGTATTCAATTAGAATTTAGTAATGAAGCTAAATAACTTAATATTTCAGCTGTAGGATCTTATTAAATTATTTTACACTATTTATTGAACAAAAATATGTTTATATTATTATTTGTTTCCAGTACCTATTGAAAACACTTTATTTTGATAATATAACCCTATTAATATTATTCTGATGTGTTTGTTATGTTTTATCATAAAAATGGGATTCAATGCATATTTTAGGTAAAGGAAAAACAACAGTTTTAAGTATTTTATTCAGTTTTTTTTTTTCATTTTTGTTGACGTGTTGGTTTTTAGATTGTTACTCCTTTATTTACTTAGTCCACATAAGGATCACGCATTAATTTCAAGTGAAAATTAAAACAAAATATTGCTATGTGAAGTGAAAACTCATTGGTGCAAAATATTTGTAAACATGTCATTGTATACAAAACAACATAATTTGTAGAACTCTCCAAATGCTAATGAATTTAGATCAATGTTATTTTATCTAAGTAATTTTCTATAGATTTTTATTTTGATACTGTAATCAAGTTTTTTAGAGTGTAAAAAAAAATCATAACTTCTGTCTTATGTTTCAGGGTGGTGATGTTGTTCAAGAAACAATATGGTCTAATGTTTCCGAAGACACGGTGACATTGGAGTTCCAGCGTCCAGATGGAACGCTAATTACACAACTTATAGATTTTACCAATGTGAGTTTATAATTTTATTGTACTGAATTACATTTAAAAAAGTGAATAAATTTAAGAACTATGTAGGTATGTGTGTATAAAAAATTGTGATTAAAACAAATAAACTTGTAACATCTTTCACTCGAATCAAAGCGTATAAGGAAGATGATTTGCTCCAAGCTTGAAGCAATAAACTTCCGCATGCAGAATGAAAGTATGATACTGATCCCTTAAGCTTCCAATCGCTCCAGATTTCAAACATTTGATGTTGAAATTATCTTATTATTGAAATCTATAAATATACAAATGAATCCCAATTTCCTTTGGCTATGGCTCAACATGTGAAATGGTTTGATCAATTTCGCAAATTCTTTTTTAGTCGTGTCAGGCAAAGGTTCTTATGGAAGAAAAAAATATTAAGAAAATTGCAGGAAACATTATAAAACTTAAGAACAACCTTATTAACTTTTCTGATGTAACTGTCTTAGTGCTTTTGACAACTTTTATTGTAAAGCATTAGAATAAAAAACCATATGTTTTTAGAATATTTTTTTGTTAATCATACAAATTTGAATTCCATATTCACAGTTAAGACAGGACAAAGTCTGTTGGGTACACTAGTTGTTTATAATTTTGTAGTTTGCATCATTATTTACACATTACACTAATGCAAACTATTGAAGGAGATTAATTTATATTTTGTTATTGTGAAATAGAAATCACTCCATTGATATTATAAATAAATTCATGGAATTAAAAATACCTAAGAATATTTGCAGTTGTTACTGGTACATAAAGAGCTCTAGTTGAATATTTTTTTGTGTTTGATCATAAAAAACTATTTGTTCATATAATCAGTTTTTCGAAGCAAATAAAAATTTTGAAGATAGTATACATATAATTATAAGAAGTTTTGAGGATAATTAAAAAAAAATAGGAAGTTTACAACTGAGACCTCTTTAGATGCCTAGTTTTGCAAGGTTGTCTTTCAGACACTTAGGAATAACTCCATGCGTCAATACCACCACTATGTGGATGCTGGGTGTATGCTATATGTCTTTAATTTCATGAGCAAGAACAATGCTCTGCCGTCTTAGAATTTTTATAAGTATATCCACGAGATATTTTATTCTGTTCCTTCGTTTTACCAATATAGCTGAACTATTAACGTAAATCGTTAGTTAATTCGGTTTGTATAGAGATATCTCGGTTGTTTTTCAATATTATGGTCTTAAATCTGTCTGCCTTTTGCACAAAGCTTTGGGGACAATAAGACAGAGAAAGGGTTTTTCTTCTTTGCATCTATGTCTGCGAATTTAAAAATTCATTTTGATGTGGGATGCTTGACTTTGGCATAGGACGCTGTAAGCTCAAACACGCGGATTATTCATCCACCCAACACATTCATTTACCTACTTACAAATTACTGTATATACCAACGATTTCCCTTTTCATGATTTCCCCAATGCAATGTAAAAATTGCCTTGTAGGGTGCAAGAATTCTTTTTCCTATTAGTGTCCCTTTCATCTTGAACCATTCAAGAAAATGCTCTTACTCAGAATATGGGTAAGAACCAGGGTTGCCAGGTGTTCGGTAATTTTGCCCCATGTTCGGTGTTCGGTATGAAAAAAATACCGAACTATGGAGTGTTCGGTATTTTTACTTTCGGGAATAATATTAATTTTTCCTAGTGAATTTGTAACTTCCCGGACAGCAAATTTCAAGAATGACCTTTTTTTTGTTTTGGTTTGGTATATTTTTGAAAAAAACCTGGCAACCCTGGTAAGAACACGTAGAAAGCCGATTCCGACACGCGCCGACCGGCGCAAAGAATGTTACTATGCATTTGAATGGAGATGCACACAGAAAATGCAGGAACCCGCTTTCCGGCATGCCCATTTAAATGCATTGAAACCATAGACAACAATCTATGAGCCGGTCGGCGCGGATCGGAATTGGCTTTCTACGTGTTCTTACCCTATAAGTAGAGCCTTACTTACCTCAATGTTGAATAAAATGCTGAAACATTAAAGTTAATAAAAGTGAGTAAAAATATGTACCTACGTCCTACACCTACTATTAGTTAATATATATACTTATATATATATATGTAGATGTCTTCCGTCCATGTGTATGTGACTGAAATTATCTGTTAAATTTAATTATATAGCTTTAGTTACATATTTCTCGAAAGTTGTTGTTGTCATGTGTGAATTTTGTATGAAATAATATGTACCTTTTCTATTGCGTATAGTAGGATATTTCAAGACTCTGCAATGAAACAGCACGCCTTGGCCTTCGAGCCAATGCCAGTAAGACGGAGCTCATGGCGAATAATGCCTGCCCCGATAAACAGCTGAACCATCGATGGTCACCAGGTCTCCCGGGTGGATAAGTTTAAGTACCTGGGAGCAACCACTACCACCACTGGTGACCTCGGGGCTGAGCTCCCGATAAGTATCGGTATGGCAAGTGGCGCCTTTAACAACATGATCAAAATATGGAAGGCGTCAGCATTTAGTGTCGAGACGAAATGTAAACTGTTTGATGCGTGTGTGTTGCCCATTCTCCTCTATGGGTGTGAGTCCTGGCACCTGACCAAAGCCCAGGCACAAAAAGTATCTGCATTCGAAACGAAGTGCCTCAGGAGAATTTTGTGTATAAAATGGTACCACCGCATCACGAACGACGCTATACGTCGGCGAACCCAGCGTGAGTCCATCACTTCTACCATTATGTGGAGGAGATGGACTTGGCTGGGACATGTCGTGTTAAGGATGCCGAATGACAGTTGGCCGAGGAGAGCGCTGTTCCTCCTCCCATCAGGGTCCCGAAGACGAGGAAGACCCTCTCATACTGTTTTCCGCTCCTTCGAAGCAGAGCTGAGGAATCTGGACATGGTGTGGGAGGAGGTCATAAACATTGCGCAAGATCGAGCGAAATGGAGAGCTCTTGTTGCCTCCCTATGCCCCTAAGTGGGGCCTTAAGGGCGTTTGGATTGGATTTGGATAGTATAATTAAAAATTCCCAAGTATCTAATAGTTTTCGAGAGAAAAAATTCTTCTCTAGTCACCTTGTATATTTAAACATTTCAAACGATAGAATTTTGTATTTCTACATATTGTTAGTTATTACCTATATATGGGTAAATAAACAAATTGTATCAGGACATTTGGTCCTTCCATGCACCTGGAACTGATTTTCAACCTTTTCATATCGGTGTCGGAAGTATTCGTGTTTTTGTTTGCATTACCTCGTGACGATATTTAACTACCGGTTTTGTTTTCTGTACCAGAGAGGTGGGAGAGTAGCTGGATGTTTTTCAACAAAACTGGCAATTTTCAATAGTTGGAATTAACAATCAATCACGCGAATACGTAGCTACTTGTTGTGGAATTCATAATAATTATTAATGGCATCCTCACATGTGACTGTAAAATGAGTATTTTGATTCATATCATAAATTATGCATTAGACCAGCAATCAGCAGCGCACTTCTCGACGACTTTCTGTAATAAAACGATTCACGTTTTAGACCTTTTAACTACTCTTTTTTTACGGGGTCAATCCTTTTATGAAATGAGCTCGAAAAGGGGGGGAGGGGGACCGGAAGAAATCATCACAAGAGATCACGGGGAGGGGAGTGTCGTAAGAATATCACGTGTATCTAAAAATAATTTCACGTGTTTGTATCAGATGAGGCGTTAATCAGGGGGATCTAAAAAGTTTCTAGACAATATGTGATTAATGGACAATCGGACAATTTTATGTCTTACCTACTACAGTTTTGATTTTATTTTAGTTGAAGGTATCACAAGTACATTTTATTCGTTTATGTAGATTTCCTACTCTCTCAGTATGTGAATGATCCACGTAAGAAAAATGAAACCGTTAAAGAATTGTTAACAACTACGAATACCAACTATGAGATGCAAACAATGCATTAATATTTTCGAATTTAGAACGACCAATTTAAGTTTAGGCGACTGTGGGGCAGCTGATGAGGGTAGACCAACCCTATATTTAGTTATTATGGAGACCGTTATAGGGTTAAAGTAAAATTTACTAGTATCTATCTACCCCCTTAGGATCGACTGTGTAATCAGTCCATAAAAAAGTCGTTTCAGTATATTATTTCAATGTTGTTGTGGAATAAAAAGGTTTGGTAATCGTTAGAAAAAAAATACAATTTACTTCTGTCCAATCAACAAAACGTCAGAGAAATTTCGGGACCAGAATTCGAGATTACCCGCGTAGCGAGTAGGTACCTACTCTGTGAATCCGGTAGATTTTCATGTTAAATTGTATTGCAGCCATTTGATTGATTGTCTCTACGTGCTCTGAAATAAAAAAATCACACGCTTTATCTGTTTCTGCGCTTCGTTCGCCTCCAATACACCCCAGCTCGATACGTTAATATATACAAATAGTTTTGAACTCTCCAAGTTTGCAGTTCTTTCCCGTAAAACGAAGCTTATCTGTTCAGAGTTATAGTCTACGTCTCTTCTAATATATCTTAATTTTTGTTGTAAGAAGACGGACGTTTCGAAGTTTTATTTTACAAAAACGACTCTCATAACTTATCCCTCGACGCAAAAATCATATTAGGTATATATATTATTTAGTTGAATATGCGTGTTTATAAAATCAAAATGGTTTGCTTTCAATTTTTTTTTTAAATCACTCAAAACTCCCTTTATAATGAGATGCAACATGAGCCCTCCACTCCACTTGATATTGCTTCATATTAATGAACTCCGTCACACTGTCAAATACCTAATTTTTTTTCCGAATGAACCGAATATGGTACAAGAATAAATTTTAATCATCAAACTTACACCTAATATGGGCAGTACATTATCATTCGCAAAAAAATCTTTCGATGATAACGTACCTACTTATTTTGTAAACCTTAATTTGTGTCCTTTCATCTATTTTCAAACAATGTGGAAGTAAACTGTAAAACATGGTGATATTATGCTTTCCCACATACCTTCCTTGTCTCAACATTGACAGATAGGTCTGGTGGATGACCTAGATGTTGAATAAAATTCTATGAAAGTACTTGATAGTGCTCAGTATGCAAAATATAATGAAGTCTTGTTTCTGAAAAACGTCTGGATGCTTGAAGCTGAACACAATTGTCGTTTCTTTTAGAATCATTATAAAAACGGGATAAGAGTACACGGTGTATGTAAAGTATAAAGGATCTAAGAGTAGAACTATACTACTTGGCGGTACCCCTGCTAACAGGACACTAGAGAACTCTTAGACTCACTGCTCTTTTTCGATATGGCACCAGGCTTTTAACGCGGAGTCTGATGCTTTCAGCGGAGAATTTCCCTCTGGGATCAGTCTGTTTGCCGTAAAGAGAATATTTTACTCGCTTTTACTTTTAAGGAAACGGGTTTTCTGTGTACCTACGTCCAATTGCACTATTATTCCGCTGATTAACATTTATGTGTTTTAAAAACCTTGCGAATCCCTAACTTAGTTTTATACTTTTATAACCAGATTTTTCTTAGGAAACTCATTTTTACCTACAGTTTTTTTAGTCTACGATTCAGGATAACCGTTGTCACTTGAGGTTGCATCGTTCGTGATCGGACGGTTTCGGCTTAAGTTGGAATGACGCCCCGCCCTGGATCTAGCCCAGGATAGAGATGCTTGGCGTGGCTTTGTGGGGACCACATGCTCCACCTAGGGAGCGAAAGTGGAAGTAAGTAAGTATTTGTATTCAATGGTTTTGACGCAGCAAATATATAATAGCTTAAAGCGATTGGTTTCCTTCCCAGATGGAATCAGTCTAGTAGACGCTGTTGAAAAACAAATGAACTCTTTTCTAAAAAAAGGTTTCAGTATAGCTGGTGGAGCTTGAGCAGTTTTTTCCAATCAACCGATCCCGTTCAATCTGAATAACAATCCTAGCCTCGGGTAGAGACTTCAAGTGAAAACCACTACATGTACTGGGCAGTTAAAATTTTAGACTCGTTTTTTATTTATAATTATTCAAAATATGTAGTTTTCATAATTATTTTCTTCTCCTATGTGGCCTCAAACAAACCCGGTTCTTTGGTTGTACTCGGTACCAGGTCATGTTTTCGAGCGAAACTTTGGAATAATATTTAGGTTGGGAACTCATTCGGGTTTTAATTTAATACATTGCCAGCGGCAAACTGTACTTGTAAAATATTTACTAGTTGTTCTCTCGTACATAAACGGTTGTTCATAACATTAACATAGGTGAAGTTAATAATGTAGGAAGATTATCTCGCAGCGCATAAGGAATATACCATCAGAGTATATCGTACGTCTCGTTTATATACCGGAGTTTAATGTTTCCTCGAATAAGACTTTGTACCAGAGAGTGCGCCATGAATAAGTTTGGAGCAGTGTGGCAGGCAGTCAATGCGACTTCCAACAATGTTCCTCGACTATTGTGTAATCTCGTAAATTTGCACTTTGCTAAGTAATGATTCATAGGATTCGAGTCATACGGAACTACCGAGGAGTTTCATATTTTTTAATGGTATGAATGAAAAGCGGCTCGTCTGGATAAAACCAATTGTATCACTTTTACCTGGTAAAATATTTCATAAATTATTGGAGCTGGAGCGAGACCATGCATGTTAGAGATTTTTAAATGAGTGCTAAACAAACTTCGCGCGTTATGAGGATATCGTGGCATTAGGCATAATATGTTGAAAGTTGGACTCCACAAATGAAGTGACACCTGGACACTAGTCCCACATCATTAACCATAGGAAAATGATGGGATGGGGAAGTGAACACAAATACACTTACGACATCTTTCACACTAAGCAAAGACTTGTGTTGTGAAAACGGAAATGGTCGGCACGGCTGGGATTCGACCATGGACCTCCAATACGCTGTGCGCATGAAAGCCGGCGATTGATACCACTGGACTACCCACCACCTCTTAGACGCTTGTGTGAAACAGGGATGTATAATATTAAGTTAAATTTAAAAAAAAAATCTTGTTTCGTAATAAATTAGCCGGGTCACAGGTTGAGTGTGATTGTTTTATACCATCATTTTCTCGGTCTTCAGCATCCCAAGGAAGCACCGACTGGAGTTTCAGGTGAAGGTACATAGGAAAGCTCTCTTAACATTTTTTAAGGCTGCTGGTTTTTTCCTTAAAGTAAATATTTCTAATACTTCTATACTCGTCTTTACACTAATAATTATGCATTTTAAAAGATGAGATGAAAATTACATTCACAAAAATCGTGATAACTATAAGTAATGCAGTGCATTCTGGCTGTATATTTTGTTTTATTGTAAGTACGCGTCAGCCGTTGCTTTTAAGAAAGGGTTTTCAAATGATCAGTCTCCTGCACTTATTGTGTTAGAAATGGAGTTTTATAGTCCTACCTAGTGCTCCGTTGAAACAATACAAAGAAATAAAAAGCATCTCACGCTTTGAAAGCTTTAATCCGAGCGCTACATCCATTTCAATGTATTTTTCAAGATGTCGGTTTAGGTCAAAATATTAATAAAATACTATATTATACTCCCTTTAAACCCCACTATGGGGCATAGGGAGGCAGCAAGAGCTCTCCACTGTGCTCGATCTCGGGCAGCTTCAATGACCACCTTCAAGCAATATAATAAAATACAATACATAATTTTAAAACATTTATTTGTAATATTTGATCCTGGTATAATCCCTTGTTGTATTGAAAATGAGTTTGAATTATTTATTTTGTATTGAGCCACCGCCGTGCATTTGTATCTATTGTTTGAATTAATTTAAATAATTTATTCAAATCAAATTGTTCACATTTTAGCTGTAAGTAAGTACTGTTGTGATATTGCTACAGAATGTCGCGGTTTTCAGGTGATTCAAATTTGTACAAATGTTGAATATTTTTAATGCATATATATAATGGAGTACACACGAAACCTGAAAATATATACCTACAGGGTGACTGGTAATTCAATACATTCCTTGTAAGGGGTTATACTAGAGAAAATTTGCAACAAATTTGTTCCCATTAACCAGGGGTAAAATACCAGTGGTTTTCGAGTTATTTAACTTTTTAGAGTTTTTTTTTAATTTTCACCTTTTGACATAAAAATCAAAAGTTTGAACAAAGTACTTCATTTAGGAAAGTAAAAATAATTTTTTGTAATAGTTAAAGAATAAAAGAATGGTCGAAGTAAAAAATCAAGAAGAAAATTTCAAAATCCTCATAAATATGACGTTTTTAAATCACAAAACAGTTTTTTCAGTTTTAATTTCGATTTTTCTAAGCTAGTTACTCCAAAAAAGTATAATACTTGGCGTAAAAACGACAGGAAAAACTTCCCCAAAATAGAAGGTGGAGCGGAAAACGGCGGGATTCAAACTCATTGTAGGTATGACCCAAATTGAACTAGATAAAAATAACACTACACACACTACAGTTGTCTTATTTGATACTCACACACACTCCGATGTATTTGACATTGGCACAGGCGCATTTATTGTTTTGTTTATCTGTGGTCAAATTGATCATATATTAATATTGTTTATCTTTAATAATCCAACTGTCGATTTGTTGAAGAGAAATTATTTCTCGAGACAGATCGGCAGTATCAAGCCAAGATACATGAGATTTGTATGTCTACATTTTAAACGGTTTTTCAAACTTTGACGACAAAAAACACCAACTTAGAGGCTTCGCAGCATATATGTTCCATATATGGATTTACTCAGAATTCGGAGGAGAACATTTAGTGTGTCTGTGTGTATGTGTGTGTGTCCGTTCCCCCCTTATAACTTTTGATTCGCTTGATGCACAGATCCTAAAATTTCAGAAAATATTTAATACTTTAAGTCTACAAAACTTGTATACTCAGAATTTTTAAATTTTCTTTCAGTCAGGGGTAATCAACCTTTGAATTTTTACTTAATTTTTGCATATATCTCGAAAACTATAAAAGCTAGAACCCTAAAAATGTGTATGTATATAGAAAAATACAATATCTCAAATCCAATTTGATGAAAAAGTTCCAAGATTTCTCAAACTTTTTTTATAACGCAAAATATTTTTTTTATGACAAATTTACGAGTTTCAATGCCTATATTTCAGAATTTTAAAAAAATATCGAAAAACGCCGAAACATATCAACTAGATAATTTAATTTTCTATAAAAAATATTTACATTATATCAGTACATCTCAAATTTTTTTTAACAATTTTTGTAAAAATTAATTTATTGACGACATCGTTTCATACAATGAACATACCGACTCAGGCCATCGACAGTTGGATCTCATGTATACATGCAACTAGTAATAGAAAAAAATTTCTACTTGTGTTATTGTTTTGGACAGAAAATTGTAAAATAGCGCTCGCTCAGTCTTTGACAGTGGAACCTCAGCAATGTTCAAACTTATAATTTAAATTAGTTATCGTCGAATTTCGAGCACAGGTCGACCTCTAGTTTAATTCATTATTCCGTTGAGTATTTTTTATATACGTACCTATCTATTTGTTTCTATTAATTTATTTATAATAGACGTCCACAAAATCATGATTAAAAAAACAAAGAATCATTAGTGCTCCAATAACAGGTACCTATCTCCCGCATGGTAAGCTCGCATATTATAATTCACTTAAATAATAAATACAATATGCGTACGAGACAATATTATTATTACTTGACACATATCGGTTGGAGTACCTATACATTCACAGATTCGGTGAGAATTGGAATTTTTAATTTTCGGTGCGTCTGTTGAGTCGGACGATCGGAGCGATTGTTGTAAAAAAACTTTTTCATTACTGTAATAACGAGCGCGCGACGCACATGTGACTGTGAAAATAAATGTTAGTTTGTTTTTCGGGAGGTTGGAATTATTCCACATAGGTGCTTAATATACTATCTCCTAGGTACCTACCTGTAAACACCATCCATGTACCTTTTTCCCAATAATTTTCTAATTTAGGTGAATTGATGCCGACGCTAGGGGTTGCCATGGATGACTGAATATTTACGAATTTTATAGTGTAGTTTAAGTAGTGAATTCTGTGACATTGTTCCTTATCGATTTACCGTTTTTTTATGTAGATAGTTTTAATGTAGACTGCACAAAGATTTATTGTCATTTTGTCTAACACTACCTAAATTATGTATGTTGATTGTTAAATGAACATATAGGTATTTGAAATTTTAATATGGAAAAAAAGAAGCTTTTAGCATGGAAAAACTGGTAGTTCTTGGTGATTTTGAAGGATCTTGAGGCAGAGGAAGAGCACCCACTATCTGTCCACCTGACAGACCGAATCAGCGCTGCTACGGATACAACAGTTGTTGGAAGAGTGCGGACGGTGAGGTGTCGGGAGAGGTGGAGGATAATTAAACATGATGTTACGGCGGAGACAGTTCCAGGTCATGACCCTCAGTAATGAGGAAAAGCGACGATAATGATGATTATTTCTTGGCACCACTCGGAAATCAGCTTAACGTAACGGGAAGAAGAAGAAAAAGGTTTGAATTGATTATTGTAAGGGTATGCGAGGATACAATACTGTCATACTTGACGTCGTCACACCTGTGGTATGGCCTGTCACACAGGTTGCCGAGCGCTATCTACGCACGCTCATGTGTTTTCATTTACTCACAACCCCACCATTGTCTCGTTTTTGTTTGACTAGGGCCTAGGTATTATGGGTATTACTGCCTTTTCATTGTAAGACAATGTCTCCCCTCGTCGTGAGCGAATAAAGGTTTCCTTCTCTCGGGGAATGTTTTAAATCTCCACATTTGCTTAGAAAGCCATCACCGTGTCACTCTTAATACTTAGATTCCTTAGTATATCTTCGTTTCACAAAAATATGAGTCACGTTTACGCAAATTAACAAACTTTACCCCTATTTTGCGACCATCAATATTAAACATTACTCTCATTATGTGTAGGTATAACGCCGATATGTTTTATCTACGTCTTAAAAATGTATCAACGTGAAAATGGGTTGCTGTCTGTAGGTAGGTAGGTACCTAAACGTTACGCGCACTCGTCGACAGATTTTCATGCTATACTACCAATAGTGTAGTGTTTTCTTTTTTCTTGAGGGATTAAATAGACATTTATGAACAACTTCTATACAAGATTACGTTACAGAGTACACACTGCGAGAAGGAAGTTTGCGAACTACCTCGACATGTTGGATGTCTAAATGGCATGGCATTCGTTGTAACGAAGCAACTATGTCAATTCTTACCACTTGTCAGCTATTCGTTATTTTACTTTAAAAAAGCGTTAAGTAAGATTTTTATCTAAAGGAATTGTTGGTATTAAAATCTTCAAACTTTTTCATAGTAGGTAGGTTCCTAAGGTACATAACGTATTGTTTCCCAACTAAAATAATTTTGCAAATGTGATGATTTTTATGTCTTGGTTGTAATTTTGTGCAGGACGTACAAATACTGACTAGCATCACTTTTGAGCAGAGTTGAAGCTATTATCAGCAATTAAGAATGAAAAAATGAGTCTCAATAAGTCAAAATCAAAAGAATTTATAACACCAAGAACCGTAAATTTGTATGATTTGACAAAGATAAAAAATATGGTGTTAAAATTTTATATAACATGTAATTATTTTTGTGTTTTTCTTAGCAATAATGTTATGTTAAAAAGACTTTTGGTAAGTAAGAGTAAAATAGTATTTATAACCAATATGTTTAAAGTATAAATCTGCCCGTACATACAAGGGTGTATTATATTCTTACATAAATAACGTCGGCTTCCTTGAAATAAGATGTTCAACGGTCTAACCCTTTTTATGCCGTGTACATTACGAGGGTAGGGACGTTTAAAAAAGCAGCCGCCCCCAGTTATCCCGTGCCTCCTACACTCATTAATTATTATTTGCCATCAGATTCGATAATGTAACTGTCAATTCGGCTACTAGAAATCATGTATTTAATTTGTCTGATAATAAATTTGTCCTTTCCGCTGGGAGTAAATTCTCGTTTACCCTCTTTTATGATATTAGACCTTTAACGTCCATGAGCGGTGCGGAGTACCTAGATACTGTGTACCTATACACACATTCACTTCCTGCCTATCTAGATTCTGTTACAACATCCTGGGATGCCTTTTTCATCATCTCTTCGTCTACAGTAAATATTTGTTCCGTTATAATTTTATTATATTACATAGTTGGATATTTGTTTTACAGTTGATTCCGGTTTTTTGCCAATATTATGTTTACTACATAAGAATGTACTATTTTTCGTTATATGTAAACTCAATTTGACATGGGCCAGTCAGTGTCTGCGAGTAATCCTAAAAGGCACTGAAAATTGATATTTCAGTGGTGTTCTTTTTACTTAATCAAAGTTTAGGTATATATCAATCGAGGCTTGCGAATTCAAAACTGTAAAAGAAAAGCTCAAGCAATTCTTTAGGAATATTTTCTTATACGAATCGCCAAGTGTGTGTTTTGTGATTGTTTCAATATCATTGCCTTAAAGACCAATACCTACATAGCAAATCTTGTTTATTTTGCAAAATAAAAAGGAAAGAGTCTTTAAATCGTTCAACCACATTTTTTTTCGTCTATCGTCTCCATTATCAAATGTTTTAGACTCGATAATGCTCGGTAATTGATAACGGGGACGGTAGTCTCCGAAAACCCGTTCATGTGTGATTTTTTTTTATGATAGAACGATATAAGACTGCGTTTCATTTGAAATGTTATACCACTAGCACTCTCTGCCCAAAACATCGAAAAATTTTGCTAAAATTTGCACCGTAGTCTTATTATTTTAGTAGGACCTTGGTTTTCGTGGCACGATGATATATTTTTTCAAGCAATTTCGAGTGTTTCATTTCACTGAAAGCCTGTTAAAAGTTATTTGATTGATTTCATATCCAACGAGAACGCTCCCGTAAACTTCGGAAGTTTATTAGAGTTATTATGGTATTCATATTCCATACATGTTTACAAATTGCACTATTATCATATTTTAAAGATAACTTTTATATGCCCTTAAAAAGCGTTTTCTTTGATACTGCATAATGATATGAGTATTCTGTTTCTTCTAAGTTCACGTGTAAGGGTACTTGGTACTAGACGTTTTATACAAACCCCCGACTGTTTAATATTATGTTCCAGGGTCCCCAGTGTTTCATTCCCTTGTACTTGCGGTTCCTGTTATAGGTTAACACACGTACCTACTAACAGCAGTCACGTGTATATCATTATGCGAGTAGGTCTTCAGCAGGTAGCAGACTCTCGTTTGGAATAAGGTCAAATAAACACGCTGATTGCTCCCGAGACATTTGGGTTCGCAACTCTACACGAGCCACCACCACCACCATAATGATTTCCTCGGAAATTTATCGTTATTTGGTTTTAATAATATCCTCTACTTGTGTGTGTTTGTGTGAGCTTTGTTTATTCATGTATGTGATACTTTCTCAAAATGATTGATCAAATACTCCTATCTTCGTTATTTTCATTAAATATAATTATTATCTGCCGCAGATTTAGCTTCGCCATATATTCCGCATTTTCACGAGAGTCTTGAATTCGCATTATGCAAGCCTGATGTTCTGCAATCCGGATAGGTTAAAAGAAAGGCTGGCAAAAATCAACTTTTAAGAAGGATTCATAGTCTACGGACTTGCAAGATGTTGACTTTAGCTGAGAAGAATCTTTGCAACTGGCATTATTAACCCTTAAAGAATGTTGAATGAGGCATAAAAAGGGTTAATGATTTTTTTGATAAATAAGTTATATCCTCCTTTAAGGTTCCTTATTCTACTTTGGGAACTACGGCCAATTTGATATTTCTTCCCTTAGTGAAAGTGTTGTAGTTAGAAACCTCCACAGATTCGGTTGTAACTATGTATTGATAATTTTGATGCAATGTTTCATCCAAATCCAAACTCCCTTAAGGCCCCACTTAGGGGCATAGGGAGGCAACAAGAGCTCTCCATTGCGCTCGATCCTGCGCAACGTTTATGAACTCCTCCCACACCATGTCCAGATTCCTCAGCTCTGCTTCGAAGGAGCGGAACACAGTATGAGAGGGTCTTTCACGTCTTCGGGACCCTGATGGGAGGAAGAACAGCGCTCTCCTCGGCCAACTGTCATTCGGCATCCTTAACACGACATGTCCCAGCCAAGTCCATCTCCTCCACATAATGGTAGAAGTGATGGACTCACGCTGGGTTCGCCGACGTATAGCGTCGTTCGTGATGCGGTGGTACCATTTTATACACAAAATTCTCCTGAGGCACTTCGTTTCGAATGCACATACTTTTTGTGCCTGGGCTTTGGTCAGGTGCCAGGACTCACACCCATACAGGAGAATGGGCAACACACACGGAATGTTTCATAGTTTCAGTTTTTTGTATGTGTAAATGCGCCTGTTTTGCAGTTAAAAATTAATATGTCTGCATATTAATAAAATGAATATCGTGAAATTTATTGTTTAAACCTTTTTTTGTATGTAAAACTTTTGTTTCGAATAGATTTCATTTTCTCGGATGTTAGATTTATTTTTATAAAAATCTTTCAAAGAATATTAAATTTTAACCCTTTTTGCGTTTGACGGGGTCAACCCATTGGCTTTACCATCATATTTCAAATGTATGTATGAAAGTTATTTTTGTGTTGGTTTAATGAATTTTTCCCGTGTTATAATATAATATGACGTTCAGTCGACCTTTGTGTACGTTCACCGAAATGATGAGGGACGACTTTTTTAAGGTCTTTTTCCCGCCAATATCTCCGCATCCTTCCGGCCAACTAGTTTGCAAACCTTTGTTTATCTTTCAAGCTGTGATCCCCCCACCTCCTTCAAATATTTGGACTCTTTAATTCAAATTTGTCGAGAAGTTTTTTCTCTAAAAATTTTTTTCATTTTTTTCTAAAGGCACACGTGCTGTGACTCTGTAACGGTGTGTGTTTATCATTTCGTAGGCAGAAAACTTCTAAGGGAACAACAAATGTAGTAATTACGCCGACCGACGAGAAAAGTTTAGAAGCTGGGGAATAATTTAGTCAAACTTTATTTTTAGTTTCTGTTTTATTCAAAAAGCCATACTTACTAGATGTTTATATCTTTGTTATGTATTGTGTTTTGCATTGGTGACGAGGAGTATCATTTACATAGTTTTTCGATATCAAAGCCTTGTAGCTCGAGTGGAAGCTCTATTCTATTGGAAGCTAAAGTCTTCTTGAATCGTTTGGGCAATGCCAGTTATTGTGGATTTAGAAGTAAACGTTACGAGTAGGACAGTTGAGTGAGGCTTAAAGAACATCACTGAGAAGTGAGAGGGAATAAAAACATTTGATGTAATTAAATGAATATTTATGTGGGTATTCGTTACCCTTGGTGTTATATTAATGGTTATTAGCATTCTGATTCGGTCATCTTTTGTTCCGCATAGGCTCATGTGTTAACAATGTCTTCCGCGGCTAGTTCATCGATGTCGAATATATCGCAACCTCGAAATCGTGGAAATCTTGAGATCAAATTAATCGCCGGAGTACATACAGCAAGATAGGTACTCTAATCTATATATTAATACGTGAGGCAAAAACTTTATGTCCCTTTTTACGAAAATTGAGCGGACGGAGGAGTATGAAATTTCGCACACTTACAGTTTATATAGAGGAAGGATAGCGAATGCTAATATTTTTATTAAAATCATACATAAAAATGGATTAAATCAATAATAAAAACATTACGCACACTAATGTAATGTTTGTACACTACTACTCACACACACATCGATGTATTTGACATTCTGTGGCTAAATAGAGAAAAGATTAATATTTTTTGTCGCATCACGCCTAAACGGCTGGACCGATTGCGCCAATTCTTTTTTATCGTGTTGGCTTTTATCAGAAGTAGATTCTTATGAAAGAAAAAAATAAAAAAGTTGTGTGGAAAATTAGAAAATTGAAAAAAACTCTAAGTAGGTAAACTTTTTACTACTTTTTTTAAATATAATTTTTATTCCAATTGTGAAATTACTCAAATTGACGTATGATATGAACGTTATTTACTTGGTAACGTGTTAGCAACGAAAGTACCCTGATTGTTGACATAATTATTTCATTCAAACGTTATTTAATATGTTTTTCATCTGATTTACCTAACACTGGATTAATATTATTGTGCATTTTTTTAAATACCTGCTACTTACAATAGAGTTTTAAGAACGTAAGCTGATATTTTAAGATTTTACAAATATTTTATTGCGGAAAGTGAATATATAATGAAGAGGCGAGCTTTTGACACACCTTATGTTAATAATTGTGAAACGTTATGCCGTGTGTCACTTGAAGTTTTGAATATTGTAGATAAATACGAAATTGAAATAAAAGAAATATTGTGGCCGATCTTCAAGCATCACATCAACAAAGAAGGAAGTCGGCAATAAGATTTTTTTTTTACAATGCGCAAGAAGAAATGCTTCATGTGTTGATTTAAAACAAATTTCAAGGTAAATGAAAAACAAAACCATGAGTGATTTTAATAATAAACTTTATTTTCTTTTGGTGGTTCTAAATAAGTTTTTCTTTTACTTTGCAGGTACTGAATTACACTCCGAATCCCAACCACTAGAAGACGCACAGTATAAATTAATGTTGTACAATAAATAAATGAAACACAAGTAAAAAAAAATTATTGACAGATATTTTTTTATTTCTAACATCATTTTCTTCCTAATATTCTTATTCCTATCAAACCAGATATTCTTCGACGAGAGTATTTTTTTTTGAATTTGATATTATTTTTCAAAAATGGTATCCAACATATTGTGTGGATATCATAGGATATTATAGGGAAGTTTTAATGAGATTTGAAGAACCTGATCTTTTTATGAGAATATTTTTAAGAGAATCATAAACTAACCACCGAATAGGAAGATTGTAAAAGCACTAGAAGATACACAATATAAATGGACATAAATTATACACTTCACAATCAATACGTTGGACTATACAAAAGTGGATTGGATGAATACCATTGATTTCAATGAAGTTGATAGGTGAGTAGGTATGTACCGATATCAATCAAAGCAAATCAAAATTCCCTTTGAACCCCACTCAGCGGCATAGGGAGGAAACAAGAGCTCTCCATTGCGCTCGAATTTGCGCAATGCTTATTAACTCTTACCACACTAACTCCCTCAGCTCTGTCTCGAAGGAGTGAAAACAGTATAAGAGGATTATCCACGTCTTCGGGACCCTGATGGGAGGAAGAATGGCGCACTTCACAGCCAACTGTCATTCGGCATCCTTAACACATATCCCAGCTATGTCCATTTCCTGTACCGATATGAATATTTTTTTTAATCAACTTTATCACTTCAACGTGTCAATAGTTTGATTTCACTGATATAATTTTAGGTGAGGAAACGACGAATTAGCTCAAAGAATTTTAATGCATAATAGAGTTCAAAGATTCTTTACGGACAGTTCTTTACTGATGAATTGGATGGCAGAGATCCTTCGGGATAAGTCCGCCCTTTCTACTGTTCAAATGTTTTTTATTGCCACATTGTACTTATGAGTAATAAAGCTTTATTTATTTAACAGAACTATTTGCTACGATTTCGTCAATCATTATTGCTTCAGTAATATTGCGTCGAAAAGTAGGTACCTCCGCCATCTGAAACGAAGCTAAGAAGTTGAATCAAGTCAAATTACGGTAAGAAGAGAACCTATAATATTAATTGAATCGATTATTTCGAAAACGACCAAACTCAAGTTTTTGTCGAATAACACTTTTTTACGGATTCAGAATCTATGGACTAAGTTTAACATTTTTGCATTGAAAACAACTAAAGTATTATACCCCAACCTCGTTATATTCAAGGTCGATTCCAGTGTTTATTTGGAAAACGACCAAAGTATTTTGTTTTCGAACTAAAGTATGTTTGACATTTGAATTTTTTGAGATCTGTTAACTCATAACATCGTGTTATTCGTTTTGTTGTTCCTCGCGTTTTGGTTTTCTCAGCAAGAAAATGGATTTATGGGATTCAAGTGATGATGATCTTGCTGATAGTAGGCATAAACGACGTAGAGATCCATCAAATTTTGTGCTTTTATCATGAGTTATTATGATTGATTAAACTTTTTGTTGCAATTATTGCATTCGTATGGCTTTTCTTTGCTATGAGTTCGCATGTCATTCTTTAAATTACTCGACTCCGCAAACTTTTTATTAAAATTATTTGGAAAACAACCAAAGTACAAATCTTTCAAATAAATTTAAATAATACAAAATTAACATTTTGGAAAAGTCGAATAAGTTCCTTTTTCTATGTTTGACGATGTTGAATCAAAATATCAATTTGTCACATACATTTTTTTTCCAAGAGATAGTTTTTCCATTCTCCTGTAAAATTAACAATTCTGTACTTTGGTCGTTTTCGAAATAACTGATTCAATTATCAAAATGCAATTAACCTATGCTAACGTAGTGCTGAAGTTTTTAAAACGTGTATGTTTGCAAATACTAATTTTTAAAAATGTACTATGCAGAATGTTGAAACATAAGAAATGAAGGCATTTGCAGTATAGGTATGTAAGATCATCGCATCGAAACAACGTTCCAAATATTTAGGGATTCTTGCGCCGTTTTCCTACTACATATTTTGACAGGTAGGTACCTACTTATATTAAATTTAATGAATTAGTGTCAGATATTTAAGAGGTTAATTTCATACAAATTTGAACCACTGCGGGCGTCATCTACTTCTGCTTCCAAGGCTGGTTTAGTGTGAATAATTGAAATATGCTGTTTCATTAAAATAAAGAATATAAAATGAAAAACAGCAGTAAAAATTTTAATAGTCAAAGTGATATCGAAAATGTATTTGTTTTTATTTTATTAGACAGATGGGTAGGTACATACAGATATTCGTGATACAAAAATTATCTCACTAATTATATAAAAATGCAAGTAAAGTAAATATGCAAACAGTAAGAAGTAAGAAAAACAAAAAAAAACGACAAAAAAAATTACACAATATATGCAGGCGCATCTGGGGTAAAGGGACGAAGACAAAGTGTGAGGGACAGGAATAAAGGCCATGGAAATGGTAGTATCGGGAATATGGACCAAGATTTTTTTATTTGAATTTTACTTACAAAGATTGTCTTTTATATTTCGGGATCTGAAAGAAAATACCACAATTATATTTCCCAATAATATTGTTTTTTCGTATCTCTAAGTTAATTCCAGGAAGACCAATGAATATTCTCATAATATGATTGAACCAATCTTCCAATCACTTTTTATACATTGATTGGGCATCCGAAAAAAACATTTTTTTCAATCTTATAAATCGCTTCTTCGGAGTAAACCAAGTTTTAAAATGTCAAAACAGAAACGTTAGTTGCAAGATTGCAAGACTAAGGAAAAAGAGAATCCCGAAATATAAAAGGCAATCCTCGATGCAAAAATATTATGTAAAAAATATAAGCAATGAAATTAACTTTTTACTGCTGTTTTTGTTTACTATTGCATATTCACTGTCTTTGTATCTATAAAAAGTCAAATTCATAAAATTTATGAGTTTTGATGTTTTTGTTAAAAACGAATCAAGTAAGGTAGTTATTCGAATTTATTGAATATAAATATGAACCCTATAAAGTAATTACTCACAACTCGATATCTGCTCAATTTTGGGGGTAAAATTTATATAAAAAAAGTATCACTTTGTTTATTGTATATTATGCAATGTGTTTTTTTTTATTTATCAATACCTAAAATATTTGATTTTTCAAACACATTATTTGTAATACTTACCTATATAATATTATAGTAATACTGCTAAGTGTGTTTTATTTACAAATAAATAGGTAAAATATGTGAAGTTCAATTATAATTTAAATTCATTATGGTCGAATTTCGACCACTGGGCGACCACTAGTACTAATAATGCTGTCCTTTTATAGCTCACGAAGTGTCAATAGTACGTTTCTTTATTCTCTCCCAATCAACAGACCTAACTGTTGTCTTTTTAATATTGTCAAACCTTTTTTTTCGACCGAAATTGAATATTAATCTTTTACCTACACAATTCCTTTGTCTTATTTCCTTTTTGATAGCCAAAACTATCCTCTGCTGAATGGTGGCCTCCCTCGTATATTGCGTATGTCAAGACATATCTGAACTGGACGTGATATGTGCAAGGAGTAATTGGCATTACAACGCCACGCTTGCCAAGCTGGTTGGCGAGGCCATGTCCTTCCACTTTGGCCCATAGGTCAACATTATCCACCGCGGTTGGTTTCTTTTCGTATAATATTGAATAGTTTCTAGGGGACACCAATGTCGAGGTAGTGTGAATAGGTACTTTGGACCAAATAAATCCCAGCATAGAATCAAATAATGGCATCTTATGCTCCACACAAAGAGTTTATACGATTTCCCTTTATTTTTCCTTATATTTTCGCTTTGAGAAATTTAATTTATCTGTCTTAACAATACGTTTACTATTTAGTCTATTTTGATAATGTACTGTGTTCATTCTTTAATTAAATTCTTTCTGTCCATAGTGGAGTGTGAGATTCTTTTATTATTTCACGGGTTATTGCCACCGTATTCCCGCTCGGTATATTTTTTCCCACATTAATCTATGTAGACGGCTGTGTAGCCTATAGTTACGACGTATCCTCCAGTTTGTAGCTGAATAGTTTGACAACAGTAGTTTTATTTATGGGCCAACTTTATGGCTTCACAGTATTAATGGTCTCACATTCCCGATACCGCAGATTGTTGCCAATATTCCGAGGTGCGCACCTCCTTCTCCTTCTCATACATACACAGTACACACATGACACTTTTCCCAAAACAATATCTAATTACCTACTTCATTTTCTGAGTTCAAGTAGGGTTTGTTTCACCTTATATTCAAGGGTAAAATTAATGGAAATTGTGGTGTGGAACATTTGATGGACTGGAATCCAACAGGTTGGTTGAGGAACTGTTACAGATTGCTCAGGACTGAGAACCTGAAATTTTAGAATTTCCAAGTCCAACTCTCCTTCTTTTGTCCCCAGTTTGGGCAATAGGGAGGCAACCAAAGATATGCACTTTCAAAGAGCTCCTCCCACATCCCCTTGGCTGTGTCTGCAAGGAACGGGACACGGTATGGGAGGATCTCTCTCGTCTCCCTCATTCGGCATCCTTAAACATCTCCCTGCCATGTCAACTTCCTCCACTGTGATGGGCCTGAGGGCGCCGGCTTATAGCGTCGTTTGTGATGCTGGGGTACCATCTTGTAGCCAAGATTCTCCTGAGGCACTTTATTTTAAATGCGGAGACTTTTTGTGCCTGGGCTTTGGTCAGATGTCAGGACTCACGCCCGTATAGGAACATGGGCAACACACACGCATGAAACAGTTTACATTTCGTCTCGACACTAAACGCCAGCGCTTTTCTTACCTTGGAATGAATTATAAAATATCGGAAGAAAATGTTTCAGAAACAAAATCATTTCGGAAGAACATAATTTTTGCTATCGTCGCACGTTTCGTTTGTTTGGTTTGTATATAAGGAAAAGTGACAATGTGAATCCTCTGTGGCGTTATTATAGGCAACCTCTGTAGCACGTTTTGTATCCATAAAAGAGTCGATTAAATTAACGTTTTGATTCAAAAACCTTGTAGCTGCAAGAATGAACTTCCCTTAATTTATTTTTGATATGATTTTTAGCGGCGTAGATGATGGGAAAAGCTTTATAATTTAATACGAGGAAGTTGAATATCCGAAAAGTAAATTATTTTTCCATTTTCGCCGCGTGTTGTGGGGCAAGTACCTTCGCAGCGGTTCCGTTGACACCTACACACATTCTTTATTTTGTTTTCACTCTAAATATAGGGTTTAAAAATATGTGTATTGTATACTATAACGATCGTTTTTTACATACAAATTATGTATAATAAATCATCATTTTTCCTTATCTTCTGTGGGAAATATCGATAAAATTGTCTGAATCAGTACATTGCTTAACTGTGAGCTTTCACAGTTGTTTTCTCCGTTCTATACCTTATTTGTAATGTTTGGTTTCAGGAAGTGCAGATTCTAAAGGCCATTGTCCTGGGCGAGGAGGAACGGGGACAGTCGCAGTACCAAGTCGTGTGCTTCTTACTTCATGCTGACAAGACTGAATTCATTTCGGCCGACGCGATGGCCAAATTAAGACAGGTATACATCATTTTGATATTCAACTTTATTGAAGTGTTTTGTTTTTCTTATTAAGTTTACTTCGACTTTTTTTTTAATATCAATGAAAGAAGAACGCAGGAAATGTTAAGTTTTTAGTTCATTTTTCCCTTTTGCGGTATTCCATTATGGATATCTGCCTGTCCTCATTACAGAATATGCTTTTTCGTATCCTGAATCGCAATTATCATAATATTTGAAGTGGTTGGTGACCCAGCGGTTACAACGTCGGCTTTCGTACTGCGGACGTCGTGGTTCGATCCCAGGTGCTGACCATCTTCCTCTTTCACGACACAAGCTTTCGGTAGCTTACTGTGAAAGGTCAAGAGTGTATTTGTGTTCATTTTGAGTGAGCACAGATTCATTAAAAAAAAAAATGTATGTATAGAAACACGAAATTTTACTCAGTTTCTCTAAAAAGCTTAAAAAGCATTTTCTTATTTTTTCGGATTTAACTGCAACAACGATAGCATATTAATATAACTATCCAGATTATTAAAATAGAAAGGCACTACGTTCCTTATCGAACAACCCAGAAACCCGTGGAATGTGGCATTGGCGTCGAGTGAGGTACTCGACGCACCAGGAAGTCTTCACCAAGCCTCACGGTTTCATCAATATATCCGACTTTACCAGTTTGTAAAATGAGCCATAAGTTTCACTCTCTCGGATCCAGTCATAATTACAATTGGAGAAAGCGATATTTGAGAAATCGTTTGCTTAGCTTAGAGCGTATGAAATTTTGGAAAATATAAAAAGAAGAAAATTGTTTCTCAGGAGTTGATGCACCTATGACCTTAAAAAAACAAGTATAAATTATAAACATTTAAACTGGTAATATTTCTATAAACTTACCCCCGTGTTGGATCGTCGACTTTTGTGTATTGGCTCCCGGTATTTCACGTTATTACTTTTGTTGAGTGCCTCAGTCAGACAACAATGAGAAATTTTATATTTAAAAAGTTGTATTATTGTTTTGTTAGAACTTAAATGGAAAAGAAAACGTACAATAGGTACCTATAACACTTAAAATTTTGAACTTTGTGGAAACTCGGAAACGTCGTAAAGTTACCTACTCCAATTGTAAGTTATGTAGAGTCACAGTTCTCGTACGTGTTTTACTCATTATTATTGAGTTTATTGGGAGCTTACTCTACCTACACACGCTTGCTGATATATTATTCCAAGACAGACAGCATGCACGTAGGTTTTACGTATGAAAATATAATGTATCGCATACTTTCGTTGAGAGACTCCTTTGGAACACAAATATTTTTTCAGTCACGTATCGTCAAATATTTGTATTTTTTCTATACCGTTTGTATTATTCATACTGCATCTCCAGTTATTTGTTTATTATTCAAAATATTAAATCGATATGCCGTGTTCATATGTTGCTTTTTGGATATATTTTGCGGAGTAATTTTGTGAAACAGATAGATCATTGACGAGAGACATAATTTTTCATCTTTTCTACATTTTTAATCGGTGTACGTTGATTGTACTGCTTTTTAACACCTATATTGATGTCATAATGGAGTAAGCTAACGAGATACTTTATTGAAAATTCGTTTATGTTTGAGAGTTTTTCATAAGATAATAATAATCATAGATTGCCACACGTTGCAAAGAAGAAGAAGAATAATTACAATATGTTTAAAAGAACAAAAAATAAATAAGGTATTTCCAGAACATTACATGTTTTGTATTGCTTAACTCACATTTCCCGTGGACAGGTACCTTTTGTCTTTATTGGGAAATTTGTGAGATTTAATGTCCAGTGATTAGGTATTTACCGGTAAAACGTAACCGTAACCAAAGCGTGTTTTTGTTTGAATGTCTTGCTGTGATTTCATTGGTTAATCATTACTACTTCATATTAGATTTGTTTAATTTTTAACATGCATTTGCTCCAGTTTATAAAGACAAAAAACTAAGAAAGAATGTGGCATTAAAATCCCTGAGAATTTATTTAGATTTTTTTTTTCGTTAAAATTTGTCATTACAACACACCAACAAACGTGAGGATATTTTTTCCGAATTATGAAATTAATATGAAAGAGTGTGCGTGGATTGACTAGTCAGACGCAGTGCGGCCTATCAGTGTGTGTGACTCTTGTGACCTCTCTCGATCTTAATCAATTAACTGAACTAACATTTTTTTCCTTTTCGTTTCCCTTCTATGTAAACATTTTGTGGGCTGATGAAGTCTTTGGAATGCGGATCTGTCCTGTATTATGTACTTACCTAATATCGGTACAATGGACCATATTTCTGGACGGTATCTCGACACTTTCCGTTTTAAAGTGTGAACATTTCACTACGTCCATAATATGATAGTTATCGCATGAAATATACAATATAATGTGTTGTATTTTCACCGGCTTTTCGGAACATTACAAGTTTATGGGTAGCGCCATCAGATATGCTCTTGTTTAGTTTATGATCGTTGTGGTAATATTTATTATTTGGACACTAAAATCGAGCATCCCGCTTGGAGACCGCCGCATTGCATAGCTCATTAAATTGTAAATTTGTTTCGTTGTCATTGTAGACACTTTATTACGCTTGTTTAATTTTAGATAGAGTTCTTAACTGCCTCATATAATGACTGCTTACATTTTTGATGCGATAATCTTTTACTGCGGTGGTTTTGGAAACAATCTTTCGATTGTTCGCTGCTAAAATTTTTACTACTAGATAAATTCAGAATCATCCCGATTCACTTCAAACTAGTACCTCGAATTCTTAATAATGATAGTTGTTTTGATTATTGTCAGTAAGCTTTCCTTTGTCAACTCTTTTATATGAATTGAGTCAAACGTATTCGTCTTGTTTAGGTACTTTTCGTTGAGCCTGCTTTAAATGGTTTTGGACAGAACATGCTTATACAGTGTTGCTTCTTGTAAGAATACGTTTGTATGTATTAGACTCTCTCCCATGCCTGGCTTCTATGTAGATACAATTTACTTATTTATTTACAGTAAAAGTAACACCATTCACCATAACAGCTTTCGCCTTTGCGATGAGTATACATATTTATATTCCCAGAACTTAAACGACAACTCCAAACCATACGTCGATTTACTTCCTAGTTAGTATCTAACGCATCTGTAAAAGTTGAACACTTTGAAGTTTGGACTTTAAATTGCTGGCTTGAATGCATACCGAGCAATTTGTTTCACTTCTCTAGACTGGTTTTATTAATCATCTAATTCAACAATGCGTTTTATCCGAGTTTTGTTACCGATCCTCGTTTCTTAATTATTGAGATAATCCCAAAGTGCCATACCGAAACTTTCGAACGAAAATTTGACTCTGCTGATAAGTACCTACTTTGTTTTTGTAAGAGATAAGTAAATTTTAATAATAGTAAGTAATGTACGTTCGTCGAAGGAAACTGGGATGAAAAGGGTGAAAAGAAGAGATTAAAGATTATATTATTCAATGGAGAGATTGCCTTTCGATGACAACATTTCTTCAGCAGGAATTCAATTTAAAATTATTTTGGCTTTTATTTTGTTTCACCGTGAAGTCAAAGGTTCTTATCAGAAAAAAAATACTACAAACAACTTACAAAGATATTCAAAATTTCAAATTTAAAATAAAGCGTGTTATTTTTTGTTTGTAGGAAACATGTTCACAAAATCATCATCATCGGGTTATTCTAACTACTGAGGGTCGTGACCTGGCACTCTCTCCGAAGCAATAACACAATGTATGCTTGATATACCTCCCCCGATTTCCCATAACATATCAATACTACCTGTCCTATACATTTAGAATTGATGCAGCGCTGTTTTTTTTTTACCAAGTCTTTTGGTTTATGTCCCTACTGTGGGTTCCAAAATATGTGCATGAGAAACTGCCTTCGTTCGAGAGTGCCCTGATTGGTCAGATGGCAGGATCTTGTACCGTGCTGCTCGGAACAGCTCCTGAACAAGTTGCGAAGCCAGGAATTATGACTTATATCAGACCCTCGGAGCATCAGATGAAGATTAAATTTGTCTGTCCCCAGTTCATCGACAAGATGTGATCAAATGGCTTACAAAAAACTATAACGGAGCTTAAAATGATGTAAAAGCCTATTTATTTTTGTCATCATTGTGAATTGTCTTTTTATGGGCATTAATTAAATTTATAAAAGTCATTATAGTGGATGGCTGCGTCAATATATTTAAATGAATCGCTGAATAAACGACGCTATCAATTCAGTGGAATGTTGTTTAAGTCGGCGTAATAACAAAACTGAATGTTTAATTTCAATTATGATTCGTTCATCGAGTGATCTCTGCTATCATAGTGCGTATATTCAAATATTCTTCACCATTTTATAAGTTGTTGATTGCGTCCTTTTTTACCTCTATATTTTTTTAATCACCCCTATTACGCATCAATAGTTTATTTTCCTGTAAGTCCTGTAGTCGTTTCTATGAATATTGATATCGCATTTGTAATTTATACAAAAATTAGTTTAAAATTTGTTTTGAGTGTTAAAAATTATTTCTAAAAGCTTGAAAGATTGTAAGTATTAAAAATCCGCGTACCAATGTTTTGAAACTCAACGGTTATCAATTAAATAAAAATGTTGTGTTGTTATGGAATTTTTCACAGGTGGCGTTGTTGTCAGTAAATCCGTTTCCAACTAACTCTAATATTATATTATATATTATTTGCTATCCATTTTTCGAATTTTTAATTATTATTATTACTCTGTTATCCGGAGCAGAGAAGAATCCAATAAACCAAGCATCATAAAAATCTGTCGATCTCGAGTTACAAGTGCTCGCACTAACCCGACTTTCTTTTATATAATATATTCAATTATAATATTTATAAAACTTTCACTAGGTAAGTCTAGCAATAACGAATAACATCTTCAACAACAGGGCTCGAACTGATGAACCTCTTAATGATACCTACTCGGATGTTTTACAGACCAGACAACTTAACATTTTATTTATTTATTTATTTCCAACATGCACAAACAGGCTAAGACTACAAATTGAAAATAATATATATGTAATTTTTGAACAAAACATTTTGGTTCATTCCTAGCCCTATTCTATGTACATAAGATTAATCAGAATAAGGAACAGAAAATTCATTAAAAAAGATAAGTATACAAATTGGACATCACAAACATACATCGATATTAAAAGAGAAAAAATATATAGGTAAGTATATGAAAATCACAAATTATAAAAATAATCTTGAACAAAACAAAAATATTAAGTGCCGAAAACGTTCTAACGTTTAAAAATAAAAATACGTGGAAATAAACAAAGTGTTTTTATTCATTTACATTTTAAAAATATTAAAACAAACATCAATTAAATAGAGGAAAAATTAGTAGGTACCTGGTTTGATCATAACGAGTTCAAACAAAAAAAAATTCATTTTATTTTGCAATAATTCAGTCAAAGATTTCAAAGAAAGATCTATGATAGTTTTTTTTATTAAATTTAACAGTTGTTGTCATCTGAATGACTTCTTTTTCAAGTTCTAAACATTTTAACGTTCAAGTTAATAGGTAAGTACAGATTTTGTTATGCGTCAGTGATGTAGTTAGGTATATTCCAAACAAATTTTTAACTTCGATAATTAGGTATATGTCCTCAGCATTAAAAATGAACCTGTAAATCAAGTATCTTCTTGAGATCAAAGGCACAAGAATAGGGTTACACAAACTAGTTTACAATATTGATAAAATAAAGTTGAATATCGTAGAAATAGAAAATGTTGTAGAAAAAATGGTTGGAAAGATGTCGTTCCTAATATTCTTGTGTAGTTGTCCCAAACTGCCTAGTCCAGTTATCAAGTATGTAGGTATAGCTTGGAAGAATATACCTATGCCTTTTACTCATAGAATAAAAAAGAACCAAAAGATTGAACATTTATTACATTAGCAAAATACTTTGAAGTTTGCCGTTTGCTAATTTTTTTCTCGATTTTATACGTCGTTATTAACACGGCTCCATAGAATAAACATTTATTACATCCGTTTATTTGTTAAAATTTTTGTTTGTGTTGTACCATTAATTTCGCAAAGCTTTTGAAATCCTCTGTAATTTGAAAACTTTTTTAAACAATTTTGCATGTTTCATTGCCGTACACCAAAGTACACATCACATTTAACGATATCTAAATACGCTATATATGTAGAAGCACTTACTGAGATATTTTCATATCAAAGCCTGGCCCCGCTTCTCCGATTATCCTCGCATACATTGCGCTCGCGGGATATCCTTTCCTATTTTTCAGCGACTAACGCTTTTTATATTAAGAGTTGATTACGTACGCTCAATTACATCTTTATATTTAAATTGCTGCGATCTAAATACTGGGAGCACCGAGGATTATTATTAAATTCCGTATTTCTCCATCCGTAAAATGTAATGTTCAATTTGTCTTCGTGCTCTAGGTGATTCATATAATATTATCTGTACATCCACTCTCTACGGAGTTCTCTCGATGAACCGCAACTTTATAGAGAGCGCCTTGGAAAGTTTTTCTCTTTTTCATATTTCGATGCACACGGGAATATTATTTTCTTCGTTAGACTTCCTTTTCTTTTACAGATTGATGCTTTACTTGTTTTTCTGAAGTTAGTACTCATTCACGGTAAGTGAATACGTATAATAATTTATTTCCTCATAATTCGCCAGTGAGTCCTTTCTATGGCAGCAAACAGTCCCGGCTGTGTGTAAGTTTCCCTTTGTAACGATGCGTTAAATGATTTATCGTAGACATTTCACAAAGTATCAGAGCTTGATGACCGTATGATTATCTCATCACGTCCCCTGATTCAATTACAAACATTTTCTTAGGGTCGTTTTTCTTTTCTCTTGTCATTCGTGTAAATTGATTATTCTTTGTCATAATGAACCTTTCTAGTTATTTGACTTTATTATTTTTTTAACTTTTCTTTATTTTTATTTTACCCAGAATTCTAATAAATCTTTCTCTAGAATTGATTTTGTCGGGAACTTTCGAGGTAGGTTTTTTATCGAATCGAGTATTAGTCGGACAACTTTGATCTTCAAATGGTTTCAATAACTCAAGATCTGTTAAAGGTTTTATTGTTTCTTCAATATACAAAGGAAACGTTGTATTTTATATTGTTGTTTGTTCAAATAATATATTGTAACTATTTTAACTATGTAAATGATCTCAAAAAAAAAAAAAAAATATAAAAATATTTACTAAGAATGTCTGAATCATTTTTTCGCCGTTTTTGAACGGTTAAGCAAAATTCAATACAAACCACCTTGCTCATTTTTCTTAACAGGCTTAAATAGTTTCTGAATGTGTTAATGAGGCCCTTTTCACTGAGAATGTAATCCTCTTTCATATTCTCACCCCATGACTGAGCACTGAGCAGGTATAATATGTGGTTGTCTAGTTTCAAGTTTATCAACGTTTAAAGTTAATTGTCAACCTGGTCTCATTGATAACTTCTCTCCGTGTTATCATCTCATGTAATTCAAATTCATCTCTTGCTTCACTGTAGTCGTCTTAAATTATGCAAAATTTTCACTGAATTGTCTATATTTAATGTTTAATAATATTGTATAAGTGAATAATGTTCATATAATAGTGTAAAGTGTAGTCAAAACAGAGTTGTCTGTTTTCTGTCGCTGTATAAAGTTTTTTTTTTAATTCTTCATGAAGACGTTTTTTAACGTCAGAATAATAATATGCTGCAAATTTTATTATCGTCTTCTATAATCGTTGACAATTCTCCAATGTCTGCTTTATTTTTTTTACTTGCTTCTTCCGCTTCAGTCTAACAATCCAGCTGTATGCATGCTTGCTTGAAATAAATCGGTTTTTGAGTTCAATATTTCTTTAAAATTCGACGAGTGTCTCTTGTCATTTCTATTTCGCATGAAGAATTATTCGCTCTACGACTATTGAGCAGAGCCATTGAAGAAAGTATGAACGACATAATAATTTTGAACGGTATGTTCTTAGAAACCCACTGTTTGTTATTAATATAGACATTAGATAGAAACAATACTCAGATCCTCATTATTTTTTATTTTTATTCGTTTTAGCTTTTTTCTTTCTTTTAAAATGAAAAGGATCACTTAGTTTTCTTGAGTTTTTCAACTCTTTCTTTGTATATTAACGGATTACACATATCGTCTAGTGGTTGTTAAATATAATCAAAATGAATGGTAATTATCTTCTTCAATAATCGTTAAGCAAACATTCGTAACATTGGTGACCTTCCAACTTATTGATTTATTTTTTGTAGGGACTAACTCCTTTTATTACTACCCCAGCGTACCCTGCCCTAGAATATCAGTTCAAATGTATGACTTTGTCTAAATAAAGTTTAGATTCACAATTAAATTCTTCCTTTTTCACGTAATACGTGACATTTCCATTGAGCTGCTTTCGTTTGTCTCCAATATTGTAATAAATTATTTTTTTATTGTTTGTTTTATTACTTTATAATATTAAAAAAAAAGTACTCATGCAATCCTTTCATTATAATAATATACTTATACATTATGTTCCTTACATTATATTTAGTGAAGAATTTTATAATAAATGTTACTCTGTTTCATTTTTTTAATATTTTATATTCGATTTCATATTTCAAATGGCTTGAGCAGTTGAAACATCCCGACTGGGACTAGTACCCGAAACCCGGTTATTTTTTTTAGTGTAAATTAGTTTGCAACATTCATATGAAAATACGTATTTTTCTCTTATATTAGTTACCTAAGTGTTTTAACCTTAAAGACCTGATATCCTTAGCGGCGCAGGAGGATCTATAAATATTGTTAATAGGTTGTGGAAAGCTAAATAACCTATTGAATTCCCTTTTTAGTAGAGTTTGCTACTTGTTTTTAATAGGAGTGCCATTGACAGTGCCCAAGCTCCCGCATAGTTCAGTCATCACCTGCCAGCGGCCGCTGCGTGCTTCCGTCTATATCTGTTAGTAGATATTCAAATGTAATCAAGCAGGCGACAACACAATCATACAATTTTCTTCGGAATTACCTTCCCGCTTTTCTTTTTCCTCCTTTCCGCCGTTACTTCTATTATTATTATCATTTCCGGGCGAAAACCTTTCGCCGTGTCGTTTGCCTCGCCGCATTCTCCTAACATTTGAAACCTTTCCAAATATTTGAATATTGAACCAACTTTAAATTTGCCCGTTGAATGTTTATGTAAATCGAAAGATATTATTGTATGTAGGTGAGCCGACTGTGTGCCATATCGGCGCGATCTTGAAATGTTAAGACATTTGCTTTCAGAGTTTTTCACGCTTACCGTTCTATGCGATCTTTTTCGTTGTTTTTTTTTATCGTGACTTGATCTGAATAAAATATAAGATCAGCTATCCCATAAAAGTCGATATTATAATTAGTTCATCTGTAGCTCTTTATTTTCGTAACTAAGTTGGTAGTTGTTATGACAATAATAACGGGTGTTTGCAGGAAATATTATATCGACAAAATAAGTATTACTTTACCAGAGGTTCTTACATAAAACTGTTGCTACGGGAATAATTATCAAATTTTCTGCAGTCTCTAACGTGGCTAAGAAAGAAACCGGACGATAAATCTAATTTATAGGAAAATCAAAAAGAGAATGAGCCTTTTATACGCTTGTCGTCCCGCAGGTTTTGCCAAAGATTTAAAGTAAGAATATTATCGCTTTGTTTTACTATGACTGATTGTTTAATTTTCGTTCTAGTTGTTTTCTTTAACTAATTTCAGTGTCCACCGTTTTTTGTTGTTGTCAAGAAGCGAAAGAAGTGTACTTGAAAAGTAAATAGTAGAAGTTCATTCTCTCTGCCTACCCCTTACGGGAGGGCGTGATGGTAAAAAAAAAACATCTTGGTTGTTAGTTTTTCTTATAAAGCAGTTTTAAACGTTTTAACATTATAACCAAACTATTTTATTTATTAAATTTGTTTAATGAATTTGTTTTTAAGAAGACCCTACGAATAAAGTACCTACATACTCGATGTCGCAAACATTACAAGCATTAATCTTATTTTTATAATTAGCAAATTGATATGATCATTGAAATATTCAAGGGTTCAACAATTTAAACAGCTCGTTATACATCCATACCAGGAAAAATGTTTTTAATGAATTGATTGATGTATTTTGAAGAGGATTCAAGGTGGGATCAGGCTACGGATTCGAAAACATTTCTCTTTGAGTCCAACGACCTGAAGAAATTCCTGGAAACCCGTTCAAGTATGATTCGATCCCAGTGCTAAATTATAAGTTGTCTTTTTATGTAGAACTTCCACGTATTTTGATTCTGTAATTGATTTGTTACGTTTTGAAAGCAATTATTCTCCTAAATGTATTCAATTCGAAAAGAAATGATCTGATATTTTTTGTTGATGTAATAAAGTCATTAAACTTTTTCACATGCTGACTTTCTTCAGAAATATGTGATACGTATCAGCAGGGTGTCCTCAGTTATATTTGGACGAGTGTCGCGGAGTGGTGTCGGGTAGGTAAATGAATAAGAGTTTGGGGTGTTTGATGGAAAGTTTCACAGAGAATGTTTTCGTATTAAAAAGTTAGGGAATGGGTATTTTTCAATTTAATCAAACTTTTATACGACTCGGGACGATGTGAAATAGTACCGATACTCATTTTTTTTTCCTTTCAGGTTCAAATTTCATTTCTTTGAAAAGTTCTCTCTAAATAGATTTTCTGCCTCAACTTTATTTGATATTTTTCTTACTCGTTTCTCACCTGATGTTTCTACAACCGTTTTTTTTTATGTATATTTTCTTTCAAGTTTAAAATATTACCGAGGATTTTTCAGTTTTATGTTTTATTATTACAGTTACGTACCTACTGTTATTATGATTACTTCAAATTATTCACCCCGAGTGGTTCAAATATTCGCAAAATAAATAAAATAAAAATTATTATCTTTGTATTGGTTGGAGAGAAGTTTATCTAGTTGTAGGTACGTTTTTTCGAGAGAAACAATCTTAAACTAATAATATTTTACTTTCGTCTTAGTCTTATTCAGCTTTTACGGCTGTCTGATTTTTGTTTCAAGATTAATCTCCTGCTTTTTTAAGACGATGAAATGAGTGATTTATTTTTTGTGTATTCTGAGTATCTATCACAGAAACCCTCCTTTATTAAGTTTATTGTTAATGTCAATCCATCTTATGGAACGGGTATAGTTGATTGTACAATGTACATTACTACTTCAATGTAGAGACATGTTCTATATTAAATAATATCATACTTAACTTTCTGAGAGACAACAGATGGCGTTTAGAACTCGCGTTTAGAAGTCATACACATGTTTAGTTTTATGATTCAACATTAGTTAAAGCTGATAATAACTACCCGTTGTGACTGCCTGATATAATATTCTGGAAAGATTGATCGCTTTTTGTTTTTCGACAAATTATCTTTTTTTGGTTCTCATTTTAGGCGATCGATCAATTAAGCTTGTAACATTAACAAATTACTCTAATTGAAATTTCGAGTTTTTTTTTTCTTCCATAATGAAATATTCCCCCTGAAACACGTTCAAACTCATTATCTCAAGATTAGTTGAGGCAAAGCTTCTTATTTTGATCACTGATGGTCCTTTTAACTTTTAAGGATTGAAATCGGATCGTTATACGAGGTTCTGTTCATTAAGTTATGCTTGCCATGAGACCCAGGTTTTAATTCTTTATCTTTCCAATATCTTATTAATTCAAATTCTCAGAAATCAAAATAGAAAACAATAAAAAAAAAATATCATTTCTTTGTGAATTTCTAGTGGACAGTAAAAAATTTATGAAATTTAAATAAAAATAAAAATTATGTTCACAGATTTTAAACACGAACACTTTCTTTGTGTTTAAACGATTCTTACCAAGCCACGGTTTTGTAGATTTCCGATTGTTTTCGAAATCAAAAAAGCTTTTAAGAATTCTGACAGTTTTTCAGTTGAGCACAGAGAGTACTTTTCTCCGGGACAATGTGGAGTCTTTTTTTTTTATTCTTCGAATATTATGTCTTTATTCATGTCACTCAAGTGATACAGTCTTCGTTTCTACTTTTCCATTCATTTACCGTTCCCTTTTTATCCTTTCTTTGAGTGCGTAATGTATTTCACGAGAGATACTCTACCTGTAGGTATTCGGTTGGGGAAAATAAAATATAACCAACCACATTTTTTTTTATTTTTTGCATGAATCGCTTTTTATCAGATTGTTCGCTATTTATTTTCATAATCTTGCGATTTATCAATGTTTCTTCTTTATAACCGTTAGTTTTTTTAACAACAATATTATTTCTAGAGTGTTTGCCCCTTAGGAACTATTATTTTTGAGTAGGTAATCAGATAACAAACTCTAAAAATCGAATTAAGATTACCTGGGAAATAATAAAAAATGAAACTGGATGATCGATAAGTGATAATAACTCAAATAGTGAAATAACCCTTAGAGAAACAAAAAACTTAACCAACGTAGATACCGCAAACTTCTTCAATAATTATTTTGTGAATGTAGCGTCCTTACTAACAAGTAACTCCCAGCATACAGTCCTTGAAGCACATGAATAAACCACAAAACCTTGCTAATTTCAAATTTAAAAAAGTTACAAAAGATGACTTTTTGACAGTTTATAAACTTATAAAAGCTAAGACATCTGATGATACCTGGTATATGTCGACCCGTCTACTCAAGTCTATATAATAAACGGCCTAGCTCCTGTGTTGACAGATGTAATCAATGTCTTTTTCGAAAAGGGTGTCTTCCCAAATTGTCAGAAAATTGCCAAAGTCATCCATATTTTCAAAAAGGCGACGAATTGGATGCTGATAACTACCGCCCCATATCAGTCTTACCGACAATAAGTAAAATAATAGAAAAAATAGTCACTAACCAACTAACACATTTCCTAGAACTTAACAAAATAAGACTCTATGGTCAATTTGGATTCCAAAAGGGCAAGAATACCTCTGATGGAATCCTTGGATGGGAAAGAGTCCACATGTGGAATCTTCTGCGACCTATCTAAGGCATTTGACTGTGTGAATCACACTATTCTACTTAAGAAACTTGAATGGTACGGAATCGTCAATACAGAGAATGAGTTCTTTAAGTCCTATCTAAGTGACCGCCAGTAACACGTTGAAGTCAATGGCTCTAAATCAAGCACAGCTGGAATAAACTGTGGAGTTCCTCAAGGATCGGTGCTTGGACCACTTCTGTTCCTTATTTACATTAATGACCTTCCTAATTGCACTAATAATAACTCTGAAATAATAATGTTTGCTGACGACACCTCACTGATTCTCAAAGTTAAGAAAAATGATATAAATAATGTAGATAATGCCATAGAAACACTAACACTTTTGGAAAATTGTTTTAGCGATAATTCCCTAGTTTTAAATATGACAAAAACAAATGCTATGAGCTTCTCTCTTGGTGGACCTGATACTTTGGATCCACTGGCTGTCGCCCTCTGTGCGAAAGTAGTGGGGCTAATAAACGAAAGCAAATTTCTGGTAGTGATACTCGACAGGAAATTGCAATGGGACAATTATCTTGAGCATTTATGTGACTAAATTCTTCAATCTAAGTTAAAAAGTTAGGGATATCTGTGGGAAAGAAACTGCCAAAACGGTATATTATGCATACTTTCATTCAATTATGTCTTATGGGATATTGTTTTGGGGAATGGGCTCTGGATCAAGTAGAGTAGGTATTTATACTACAGAAGCGAGCACTTAGAGCGCTCCTCAACATGAGTCCTAGAGACTTGTAGAACGGTATTCAAGGAGCAGGAAATACTAACCGCGCCCTGTGCTTTTGCTTTTGAGTGCCTGTTGTACGCGCACAAAAATCTTAAAAATACACCACTAAATTCAAATTACCAAACTACAATACGAGAGCAAAAGAACTGATTCGTCCTTCTGGCCACGGATTGACAAAAATATCTAAAAGCTTTGTCTGCATGAGTGTGAGTCTTTTCAACAATCCTCCACTCTACCTGAATTCACTTGAATCTATGTGCTTCAAGAGAGATGTAAAAAAGTATTTTGTTTGCAATGGCTTCTATTTTATCGACGAAATGTTTACCGAGGATTCAGCCCAATAACTCCCTAATATTCTAATAAAATACTAACATAAATTTGACTAGTCTAACCATGACTTTGTTCTTGTGAAATGGCCTTGTTCTAATGCTCTCATTGCAATACTATTTATTATGTATGTACTTCTTCACACTCTGACATGGTACTAAAGGGACCCTTAACATCCTTTTAGTACTGCACAAAATTAATTAATATGACTATTTTCTCCACTGTACCATAATCTCCAGAAATTTTGATTGTTTTGATATGGATTTTTTGTTTTGTTATTATTGTAAACTGTGTGTTCATAACTTCCTTCCTATAATTTTATATGAATGTTATTCAGAATGATGAACCCAAGCGTCCTGTAAAGGACTTACCGGAGATATTGTAAAATAAAAAATATAAAGACCCGATAAATATTTTCCAAATTTTGAACTTTGGGATCAAGACTATACGGACTAAGGCGGTTTGACAATATTAATCTATTCTCAATTCGACCACAGAAGTATGCCCCAAATACATAACATCAGAGTAGTGTGCGAAATTTCATACTCCTCCGTCCGCGCGATTTTCGTAAAAAGGGGTAAAAAGGTTTTACCTCGTGTATTAATATATAGGTTATCGTCTAAATTTTTATTTATTTATTGTTGTGATTCGTATGAAACCTACTATTTCGTTTACTTATAGTGCATTTATAGTCGATTGTAAGAAATCTACTTTTTCATGTAGGTACTTACTTACATGTAGTGATTATTATAGCTTCCTTTTTGAATTTATGGATTTGATACAATTTGGGGTATTCTTACTACAATGAGATAGTTATTATTCAATTAAGTTTGATGCCTACACACGTACGTTAGCACTTCATAGTCGGTACATATTATTTTTTGCGAAGAAATATATTTTATGATCCCTTAAAGATATAAATGAAAAAAAAAATAGTAACGGGGAACTTTTTTATGGAACGGAATTCATTTCGCATAATACGTACCTACCCTTTATGAAAATTTATATTTTCATTTTATTACCATCTCACCATCTATGCATAATATACAATATACATAGGTAAACTTCCCTGCTATTCGGTGTTATGAGCATATGCGTTTTTTTTTCTATTTATCTAGCTTATTTGATAAATCCAAATGAACTTGTGAGTGGGACTGTTTTATTTTTGTAGTATTGTTATAATATGTCTTTCTGATGTCGATCGAGTACAAACTATCAACTATTATATTTGGCTAAGTCCGTCTTTAACTGTATATTTTCCTTGAAACCCTCTAACTTCACGAGAGTTATTTTTGTGGATATGATAAAACTAATCAACCTACGTGAAATATTATTCGAACCTACTTATATTATTATCAACGCGTAAGTCGATATTCGTTGGTATAACAATTATAGCGTCCTCTTACATCGACGAAATAATATGTCATACATGATCAAAGTTTCCTACATATAATGAAGTGGTTGGTGACCCAGCGGTTACAACGCCGGCTTTCGTACTGCGGACGTCGTGGTTCGATCCCAGGTGCCGACCATCTTCCTCTTTCACGACACAAGCTTTAAGTACCTTACTGTGAAAGAGTCAAGGAGTGTATTTGTGTTCACTTTGAGTGAGCACAGATTCATTTATTTAACATTGGTATTTGGGAACCTTTAAGGGACGATTTAATTGATTTATATGACGGCAATCGAATAATGACCCTTTCTATGCTTGTCGTTCGATTGATTTTGCTGCAAATGAAATAATAATTCTGTTTCACATATCGTTCCTTTTAATAACACTGTATTTGTACTACGTTTAATTGGTTCATCACTATAAAATAGCTTTCTTAATTGAGTAGCGGTTCCAATTTTTTAGATAGGTGTAGGAACTTACATATTTTCATCATTGTATGTAGGGCGTGGGTTTATTGGATTTAAAAGAAATTAAAATAAAATGTAATGACAGGGAATACCTTTTTTAATAATTTTTAATAATTTCTTACAGAAAAATCCAGGGACTATACGGTCTGCTGAAGTAGACCGTGGAAGGAGCAATCATACGATGACCGCTTGGGTCGTGCGTGGAAGATCTGCTGCCTTATCTAGACTAGCCCCAGCCTTGTGTTCTGAAGCCGGAGATGCTGTTTACACAAGTGATTCGGCTCTGCACTCGTGGTCACAACTCTCAGGTTTGACTTTTTTTTAAATAAATCATTGAAAATATCCCGTACTTCTTTATAACCCGTAAAAACTAAGTAAATTAAGGGTTAAATAATTCGTCTTTTTCTTCTATCTCATTCAAGTCAAATCTCTTTGAAGTACTCCCCACCCGTGGGGAATTTCATGAAGATATAAAAATACAGATAGAATTTAGGCTCGTATTTTTGAAACATTTTTTATGGCAAAGCATAAGCCTGTCTCTTCAGGAATAAGCTAGTTTTTAGCAATATTATGTTCAAGAGTTTACTGCTTCCCTTTTCTCAGTCAAAGATTTTGGAAACTATTTGAGTATACGTTTTAATTCAGAATCTTTAAATATATATAGATACAATTTCCCCCTTGTGTTGTAGCTTTGAACCTATTGTACTTTGATATAGAACTGAGAATCGCCTCCTTTCTATTTCAATTATTTAACGTATCTGTTTATATTTACACATCTTTAATATAATATCATTACTTTCTCTCGTGCTATTGGCATTACGATTAACTATTGGAGGATTCTTGTAAGATTCTAGGGCTTCTGTAGATGTGGAGATACCTTTTTCTGTAACCAATTATTTGGCGATTAGAGGTTATTTGATACAGGGGATCGATATGCGAACCTTCTGTGCTCATAATTTGTCGTGTATTTGAGTGTGTTGGAGAGCTCGTTAGTGCGTGCCTCTGTGTGTTATCATAATAATTACTGTCTACACCTAAATGTACATTTATCACCCTCACTAATATCCGTGTCATGCTGGAAATAAATCATGGCATTTCTCTTCCCTTTTTTCACTCTTTCAAGTAGAAATAATATATTTCTGAATACTTTTAAGAGGGAATACAAAAGACGTTCGTTTGCCTATTCGTTAAAGTCTCTCAAAAACCCACCCAAATGCCATAAAAAACTATTTCAGACACATTGTCGCTGATTTTAAGAGGATAGAGGATAAATTAATTTAAGTAGAAAAATGCGAAGTATTTTAAGAGACACACATGAAGGACTATAAAAATGTTGACCATTGTTTGGAGACAAAATCAGTCACTACTAGAATTGATTTTTCAATTGTTGATGTGAGTCGTATCATAATTCTATGAAGAGAACATGGAAACCATCTTCATGATCAAGACTCAAGATCAATCTTCAGGAGTAATCACCTCAGTCGTTTTTGTCGTGAAATTCGTTGGCTGAATCGTTTTCTTCGTGTGCATACGTTCTTTCTTCGCAAGTCGTTTACAATCCTAGTGGAAAAGACATGCTGGACACCAATCATTGTAGATCGAAGGAAAATGAGCGGGACAGATCTACTCTTACTTGTAGGGGCCACGATTTGGTATTTTTAGGGACCTACTTTATAAAGATTCATTTTAATGACCTTTTTCGAAAAATATATTTTTTTTTTACCCGGATTACTAAGAGTGCCTCGTAACGAATAGTTTTATGTAATCCTCGTCTGTCCACAATAGTTCTAGATTGAGCTTTTTTATCGCCTTAGAAAGCGGTATGATTTGGTGGTACCTTTTGGTTAAATTTGTTGTGAGAAGGGAAGGCGGTTGAGGTTGTGGCGCTAACTACCACCCCTAATGTCCGATGTAATCGGAAATCCATCAATTATTACAGCGTTGGTCGGGCGAATGTTTTAATGGACATATTGGGATGTGAGCGCTATCATAGGTGATTATCTCAATCTAACCATAAACACAAAGGGCTTGTTCTTTTCTAAAATATTTTTTCTTCGAGCGAACCTAATTGTCTTTTCGTTTTTGCTGTAGGAAAATCTGTATCTGTACCCAGACAATGATAGTAGGTCTTTATATATTAGAACCTACGAACTTTGTAAGGACTTAGCGATTATAACTTATTGTCTCCACAAGTTATTTCTTCTCAAAGATGTAACAAACTTGCTTCGAATTATATGATGTGAAACTTGAAGGAAAACAGGTAGAATAATAAGTTAGAGACGTTTGTGTGTTAATTTCGGAACTAAACAATCTTGACACCGACCATTCGTTTGATTTGCCGATGTGTTTGAACTGTTTGGAGCGTCTTTTTATTAAAACCTCATTATTGCTCACGGTTTAATTGGTTATTTTTAATGCCAAACGTCTCATTTATTTTTGTAAAGCTTAGTGATACCCTTACAGCCCAACAGATCCGAAAAGGTGCAAGAAAAAAGCCTCGACGGTGAGGGTGGGCTCAGGCAGTTGGTGTCCTCCCCTGTGATGGCACAAGATCGAGCGCAATTGAGGGCTCTTGTTGCCTCCCTATGCTCCTGAGTGGGGTTTGAAGGGAGAGTGAAGTGAAGTGATAGCATAAAATTTAAAACTTATTATATTTTTTTTTATTTAAACGTTTCTTTTTTGAACATTGATTTTTGTTTGAATTTAACTTCATTTTTAAATAAGCGCTTCTCATTTATTACACCTATCTGAAATCCGTAATTATGTTTGTCACATGACATATAACCCTTATCAAAAAGTTCTAACATTAGTTGCCTATGATCTTTAGGACAGGGATTAATCTCGTTTTTCATAAAAGTTTTGAATGAAGCCCATTAGTTATTCTTAATTATCGTTTTTTTATAATTATTAAGTCTTCATTTCATTGAGACGAATATCGTTGTGTTGGTGCCGATTCTTAAAAACTTCTTACTGTATCTTACTTTTGGTAGTTAGGACATTCGAATCAAAGGTTTTACGATTATGGATCTACGGGTTAACTTGTTACGTACCCCTATAACATTTTAATATCTCTTGCATTTGCTGAGACTTAGCCGTCAGATTTACACCGTAAATGTCGAACTAACTAGATTCGAACTGTGACAATATGGCTTTGAACACTTTGAAGTCGTGAAGGCGATTTAGCGACACTTATTCCCAACTCCGTAGAGCGTAAAGTTAATGAAGCGTTGTTAGTAGGGGCGGTGGTCGTTAATACGAAATACAGCACATACGTGGGTAATGCGGGCACCGTCTGGCCCAGCCGTAACGCGCGGTCATATTAAGCGCTATGGTAAAATATTGTGTTTGGTCTCTTTGATTTGCTCCACCGTCGATATAATGGCTTATTTATTCCCAATATGACCCCCCATAAAACAGAAGTTACAAGTCGTTACGGTGCTTTATAGTCATGGAGAATCGTTGATAACCTGAATTATTATGGATCACTCTTGTTTTATTTTTCAATATAATTTTGTTAGGGTATTATGGATTTTTATTAACGGTGTTAGCAACCCGTTAGCTTCGCCTGTACAAAGTTAAATGTTACGACGTATGTTTATTTACATTTTACAGTACCATTGCCTCAATCATATTATTCATGCCTGTGTTTATGACTTATGCCACACTTTATAATGTAAGTCATTATTTAGAGCTAAAAGGATCGTACCTAATCAATTAATGAATTATTCTAATCTTCATCAGTCCGCTCGTGGTTTAAGGCACTCTCCAAATCCTTCGACTTTGCGTAGCTGTGTTTTTCTTTATTTTTTCCCTTATATATTACAACACTCGCAAACGAGTGGAGGCTTAAAAAATCTTTACATATAGAATCAAAATAAATAAGAAGTATCAATTAAATCTTCCTTAACACACCACTCAGGGGCAAAGAGAGGCAACAAGAGCTCTCCATTGCACTCGATCTTATCGAAACGGTATTTTACTGTAATAACGATCGCCGTATCATTGTGCCAAAATCAAAAAAAGTCTTGCGCTATGTTAATGACCTCCCACAAGATATCCATATACCTCGGCTCTGCCTCGAAGGAACGGAAGACAGTATGAGAAGGTCTTCCTCGTCTTTGAGACCTTGATGGAAGGAAGAACAGCGCTTTCCTCGGCCAACTGTCATTCGGAATCCTTAACACATGTCCCAGCCATGTCTAACTCCTCTCGACAATCTATATAATATTTGCCTTGAACACTGACTCACTGACTGACTGACTGATGTCATTAACGCCGCTAGATGGCGCGCCACTCGCAACTAAAGACAAATTTTGTTCTACTAATATACGGCTGACAGTAATATAATAATATTATTATGCCTGGTGGCTGAGCACTTTTTAAAGGTCTTGACGTAGAGAAAAAGAATTTTTCGGGTTGTTTAAAAACTCACATGCAAAGTCAGCCATAAGAAAGCAAAGTGTACCAAATTAGGAAACTTTTACGCACAGCGGGACTTCATAGTGAAGAAAAGCCTTACTAATGCAATGTGTGCAATAAAAAGTTTGTGGTCTCAAGAAATTTAAAGAATTACATGCGAACTCATAGCGGAGAAAAGCCATACGAATGCAATAATTGCAATAAAAAGTTTAATCAATCAAATCTAAAAGCCATTTGAATGGTAAGTTTGCAATAAAAAGTTTAATTTGTTTTTTAAGTTTGCATAAATAGTTCAATCAACCGTGTGCTTTAAAGTCCTTAAAGTCTCTCACATGCGAAGTCAGCCATAAGAAAGCTAAGATGACCAAATTAGGATCTTTTACGCACAGCGGGACTTCATAGCGAAGAAAAGCCTTACTAATGCAATGTGTGCAATAAAAAGTTTGCAGACTCAAGAATCACACGCAAACTCATAGCGGAGAAAAGCAATACGAATGCAACAATTGCGATAAAAATTTTAATCAATCAAATAATAATAACTCATGATAAAAGCCATTTGAATGCAAAGTTTGTTATAAAGAGTTCAAGTTTTTTTTTTAATTTTCATAGAGTTATATTATCAAGTGCTTTATAGTCTGACATATGATATTCGGCCATAAGAATGCAAAATGTCCATGAAAAAGCTTACCAAATCACGAATGTTTAATCCACACACGAACATCATAGCGGAGAAAAGCCTTACCAATGCTATGTTTGAAATAAAAAGTTTAATCAATCATATACTTAAACACTCACATCCTAAAACCGTTTGAATGCAAAGTTTGTTGCAAAAAGATAACGTTGTTTTATGAGTTTTCATGAAGAGTTCAATTAATCAAGTGCTGTAAAGGCTCACATATGAATTCGGCCATGCGAATGCAAAGTTTGCATGAAAAAGTTTAGTCAATTAAATGGTTAAATACCCACATGCTAAAAGCTATTTGAATGCAAAGTTTGTTGTTTTTGAGTTTTCATAGAGTTGAATCAACCAAGTATTTTGAAGTCTCACATGTGAATTCAGCTATGAGAATGCAAAGTTTGCAGGAAAAGGCCATAGGTGGGCGCCACGGGCGCCTTTAAAAAACTAGTAATAATAATAATAAGTTTATTCATTTTTATAATATTTACAATTAAACAAAATAAATGCATACAAAGAATATACAAAAGTGGTTTTGTTTTGCCACCTCACTAGGCAAAGCCTGTATCGAGGTTGACAATGAAATAAACTGGTAAAAAACATCAAAAAGTAAAAAAAAAACATAAATTATAGTTACATTAATCAATAAGAAGCCAAAAATCAATATACAGAAGTGATGGGTCAGCGCAGAGTAAGAAGTAACGAATCAAAAAGTTTTATTGTAAACTCGGAAATTGTTTGTTAATAAAAATGTTTTTCTTGTTTAGAATATTTGAATGACAATGTTGTCTACAGCAGCGATTTATACGTTTTCTCTCTATGGTAATCTTTATCGAATCCAATCGCACAAAATGTTTTTTTTATTAATGAAATTTCGTTAAAAAACTATAACATATACCTATCTGATAAAACTTTGTAGGCTTTTTCAAAGGTAACCATTACACGCGTGGGTACACTTAGCGTATTTTTAGTCAGGCCGTCTAGTATTAGGCAAGCGCCAGGAACGTGACACTTGGCCATTTCTTTAGGCTTTCCGATAAAGCCTCGGAGGTGGAAGATAAGGTGCGCCCCGCCTATTTTTTATGGGAATTATGACGAGATTTATATGGTGTGCGTGTTCTTTCGTCGCCCCGACTTATAATTATAAACGCAATCGCCCCGAATCGGCTCGACCATTTTTATACTGCCACATGCGTCCGAAAAAGTTTTCACATTTTTTTCTGGCATAACCTTTATAAGTTTATTATGTTTGGTGACAGTTTCTTCAGAAATTATGGTCATAGTAATTTGGTTTTGAATTTGTCGCAACATCATAAAAGTATCGCATGAATGTAGTCAACGCCGGGCTACGAGCCGAAATTGTATGATTTCCTTAAGTTTCCTTTTGAAACATGGCGCCTATAACGTTTTTCCAAGAAGGTGGAGGTAGAAAAAAGTCTGTTTGAAGTGGAAAAGTTGAGTTCATCTATCTTAAGTGTTTTACAATATATAAATAACCACCTTAGTGGTAAAATCAACTTTAGATCCATCGAGATGGAAAACATTTTGAAAATTTGAAAGTTTCTAACAACCACCGCGGATAAAACTCATCATAAAAATTGATAATCTGTGAAACGAACTAATCCACTACGCTTTGAGTAAGTTATTTCAAAATTTTGAAGCTTTTCTCCAATTAATATAACTCATTCTTGACACACAGCTTTAGAACTCTTGAACTTGGAGAAGGAATTTCCCAGTTATAAGTAATTATTAACTGTGGTAAATCATATCAAGACGGAAACTTGTTTTTGTGCTTGATTTCTTGTTTCATTTTCTTTGAAATTTAGGATATTTACTCTCACACAACAGCCCACAGCACCAAAGGACTACGAGGACATGTTTTATGTGAATATTTAACAATAAAAAGACAGCGGTGTGATTGCGCCCGGCTACACGCGTCAGCCCCCGTTCGAGTTATCGCCTCCGAGAATCTCTGATTAACCCACACGCACCAGACTTAACGATATTTTCTCGAGAACACACGGATTTCCACATTTCCTCGGGGATTACAAGAGTTTTATTTAACTTCTTCTTTATATCGAGCATTATTTTTTCTGTTTTATAAATTTTTATTTATGACCTACTTTATTTAAGTACTTTTCACTACCTACTTTATTATTTAAATTGTATTAGCGTGATGTTTCATCGCTTTATTCGGTGATATTAGTATCAAGAGATGATAAAAACATCACTTTTTTTCTATTAAAAATATTTTTTTTGATAGGTATCAATCTACTTAATATAAAAATGGATCCTTATTTTTCTGGGTCACGGCATCAAACATGAAATGCTGGACCATTTTCTCTTATTTTTTTTGTTGCGTTAGCTATTGGCAGGAGAACGTTCTTCTTCTTCCTCTTTTTCTAGGTCTCGAGGCGTGTTTTTCAGGAACGTAATACTGGGCCTGAGACGACGGAGTCCAGCAGAGAAGGTTCTTATGAAACAAAACAATGAGAAAAGTAAAAAAAAACTTAATGTCTAGGTAACATTCGTACTACTTTTGACAGTGTAAAAATTTATATTTATTAAATTTAAATTGGCGTTTGACAAAACTGTTGATGCGATCGACAGATTGTCCCCGCAAACATCGCTTAAAACAGATGCATCGGCCAGAATATATTGGTTAAATAGGTAATTAATTGATTTATCACTTTACAAATCCGAATTCATTATTCAAAGATAGGACAAGACAACCGCTTTCCGGAGAGCTAGTAGGTATGATTTGAAATTCGTATATTGTCGACGTTATAACAAATACTCGTAGTTCTGAATAAAAAACGTCTATTTCGCTATTTTATTTTAAGTTTTAGATGGGTCGATGTGCCGTCCCATTGGGACACTTCGTTCCCTCGTCTCTTGACATCACGGATAAATCCCGATGACCCGTCTAGGATAAGATATCAATCTTCAAGAAAATTTCAAACATCCATTGGGAGATTAAAAAAGGCGACAGGAAGATAACCTGTGCGCCAACTTTATACTCCCCTGGTTGTTTTATATTTTATAGAACCATTAGACAAAGAACGTCTTGTACCTCCTTATATTTTTCAGACCAAATAGGTATGTCACGTAGACAAGATACTTAGGTATATACTCGTTTAGTACGACATTTTTTTTAATCCTAAAAGAACGTACTCCCTCAAAACCTCCATATTATGGAAATAAAGTCATTAAATCGGAATCTAACTACTTTGGGTAGGATCCTTGGTAGACCTAGGTCCCTCTTAACACCCTTTAGGTACTTCCATCGGTTTCATAAATTCAGCAACAACTTCATTGGTAGGTTCTTCTTTGTCTTGTCAGTTTAACATACCGTCAAACTTCTTGAAACAAAAAAAAAACTTAAAAAACCTAAACAAATAGTAAACCAAATTATTGATGTTTTCGGCGGTAACTTTGTAAAATCCCATATTTTTTAGTACTTATAATAAAAAACTTTTATTATTTTAAATAAAACACTGTTTATTTCACGTTTATTCTTTATTGGCAGAGGCCTTTCGGTCATACGACCATCTTCAGTGCCACAAATACTATAACAAAGTTAACAAAGTTATAGTATTTGTGGCACTGAAGATAGTCGTATGACCGAAAGGCCTCTGCCAATAAAGAATAAACGTGAAATAAACAGTGTTTTATTTAAAATAATAAAAGTTTTTTTTTATAAGTACTAAAAAATTGTAAACCCACTGAAAATAATTTAATTGATAAAGTTAGAAATTAAAATAATTTCTGAGTAAATTTTGGAGGAAGTCGATGAATTCGCGCAGGATTGAGCGTGGTAGAGGGCTCTTGTTGCGTCCCTATGCCCCTAAGTGTAATGAAAAAGTAATGTGTAAATTTATCCTATGTATCAATGAACCTGCGTATACCGTTCGCTAACCCCAAACAGTTGTGCCAATAAATTTGCCGCGACCTGTAACCTGCTGGTATACATGTGAAAGTATAATAAAAATGTAAAGATGATCATTTTAAAAATCCACGACTTAGTCATTTCGTCCCTTGATAATATAATAAATATATTTAGCGTGAATATAACTTAAAATTCGTTTTTTAAATTTAAAATTTCCGATAATCTTTTGGAAGAATAATAATAATTCTATTTAAAATTTAGTTGCGACCCAAAAAAAAGCTTTTACTCTTAAAATAATAAGCTCCCGCCGTTAGTAGGTAGGTTCTAGGTAAGTACCTAAGCATCGAGCCTCATCGGCAGCGGCGGGATTAGTTTGGAACCGTTCCGTCCCGTGGGAATGGGGGAACGTTTGAAAAGTACGTAGATCGGTTCGGCCGATTTGTATGTTTTATAAATGAAGGTTTATTCGGGGGATGTTTATTTATAGAATGTTTATAGTGAAACTTCGGCGAGTTTAAAAATGCAATACATTGAAAGTAACTTCTCGTTCTTTTCAAATTTGCATATCTCGGGAAGTTCTCGCCGTTACAGTGTTATTTAATGGCTCTTCATTGTTAATAAGCGGGGTGGACCGCCTTATTATTTCAATGTTTCCTTACGAACCTAACGAATTTCCTTTCACCGTTTTTTTTTTCATTTAATTTTCATGTTTACCTATTAATCGACACTAACCCTGAAATATGTACAATTATGGATGTTTTATAACTTCCTTTCTGGCCAATATTGACAGTCCTGCAAGGATCCTTGACAAAATACGTAAAATTATTTACATCATGAATCAAACTGTTAGAGATTTGAAGACATTCAGAATGCACCTTGGATCCTCAAATGGAGTCCATGGATAAAAAAAGATAAGGCCTCGAAATATACCTTAAATAAATAGCGGCAACAATGGGGAAAAGATGGATGACAAGATTGGGGGACATAAACGGGTAAAAATAAAAAAAAATGTTTTTGGGTGAAATGTTTAAAACTGGTTTGATTTAAACAGTATTAATGTCATCTCTGCTTATTTTCACTAGAGGTAGACATATGTAGCATGAATCGCCTTGACCGATTCGATGAAAGGTTCTGTTTTGGAAAATATTGATCAATCATCTTTGGATTCCCTTTAATTTTGTCTTTGAATCCTATCCTAATCTTACTTTTCCTTGATTAATATAGTAATGCAGTACTGTTCTGAACATTTTCTACTTTATTTATAAACTCCGATCAGTGGAAAATACACAGGGATAAAAAATCATGCGATCAAGCCGTCGCGTCCTCAAAAGATGGTTTAACGCATATCACTTGAGTGTCAGCTGATCTCTGTAGATTTTAACCGCCATGTTGGATTTTACGTTAACTGACAGTTGTTTCGACTGTACAAAAACGCTTACTGTTATAAATACAATTATGCGCTCCCTTCATGTTATGGTCCGTTGTATTTTGGTTTATCATTTTAATAAAAGGAAATATAAACAAATAAAGCAAATATGCATTCCCGTATTCATTCGAGGGCTTACAACCATGACGCACCAACTAAATTTATAAGAAACATAATGACGTTTTGAATAAAAAATTCAAAGAATACTTTTTAAGTAGGTACTAATATAAAATTCAGTATAATAAACATTATGGAATTCTCTAAAATTCTGAATTTTGCGAAAACTAACTTTCATCTTTATGTTATAATTATCTTATAAATGTTTTGTAAAAAGTTCTGAATGATTTGAACAGCTAAAAAGCCTAGAATTTGCTTTGTTAAAATCAAACATCATATAGTTAGTTCATTTTGGCTGAAACAAAAAATGAAGGTTTCGTATGATTTAATGCAATTTTTGTTTTCTGAAATACAAATCGGACTTAATTATATTTTGGTGGAAAATAAATCATGAAAAAATAAGGTACCTATTCTGCATCAGTAACCCGAAATCAGTCAAATCTCGCGATCCAATGGCTTCGGTCTCTGGAGGTCAGATTGTGAGCGACCATAAGAAGAAGAAGAAGTCAAATCTGACAAAGCGCCACTTGGTTGTAACCATTCGCGTTTCCCGGCTACTATTTTGTTTGTTTACAAAATTTTGTGACAGATAACAGACGCGGATCAAATATTTTTTGATTCGAATAAAGTAAAAATTGATACGTGTATCGGTCGTGATGTTGCGATCAACGCAGACTGTTTCAGTCTTATTTATAAAAAAAATCGTTAATCATTAAAATGTAAAAGACGTTAGAAGGCAGGAAGTTACTTAAGTTTTTCCACACTGAAACAAATTTGTCGGTTTTTTTAGTTCCTTTGCATGCAAATTGAATTACCCGACCTTGTATCCCGAACAGCACACTCACCGCACCATCGGTAGGAATTACGACCCTAGACTTGTTTTTTATAAACACTCATTATTTAAGAGTACCGTCCGCCATAGTGGAAAATCCCCTAAAAGCAATAAAGTCTTAAAGAGCGACTTTATTGGTACTAGTTTCATGCTGGCTACATTGCGGTTAAATTAATTGCACCTTATTTTCGTTCTCCGCGTTTTTCCTTTTGCCCCTCATCCCTATTCCACATTTCACCAGCACTGGGGATATTCGAGTCATCACGACTCCGGGATACAAGGCACCAAACGGAGTAAATCTTGTAAAGATAAATTTTATATTTATGACGAAATAACATCAGCATGATCAAATTCATTTTTTCTCAAAAATTAACATAAGGCGAAGTGTATTTTGTATTACAGCGGGGAATTTGAGACCTACAATCATTACGTGATTAAAAATGAAGCTGTACAAGGAGGTAATAATTCTAAAACATTTTTGTGGCTTTATATTTTTTTCCTCTTTTTTTACACCTTCACCTTTCGATTTGAGGGGTCGAATCTTGAATTTAAAAGGAAAAAAAGCTAAACAAGTATCTAAGCAACGGAAAAATAACCCGGTTTCGAAATGACTTGAATATTTTTAAAGCTCCAATATTGTTTTAATTAAAAGCTAAATAGGCTCATAAGAATGAAATAAGTATTTTGTAAGTTTGTAAGCAATATCAAAAAGAAAATCTATTATGTCAGCCTTTATGATTTCGTCGTCTAGCTAGATTGCTATGTTTTGATTAGACGCCCAGGGTTCAATTCATGGTCGGGTCGGACTTGTCAACTAAGGTTTGGAATTTTGTTTCAGATCTGGCAATTCCGGTGAGCTGGCTAAAATACCGTGAGATCGTGTTCCGCCGACTATCCTGCAATTTTTTTTGCAGGATAGTTTAATAAATAAATCCATATTAATAGACAACTAACTTTCCCGACAGACGTTGTCCTGTGTTCCTAACTATGAATATTGAATTCGAATTTGTATGCTGATGAATTAATTATCATTTGACCAATGTTATTCCGAACGATGCGTCTGTTTAAACCATGTATATTCCATCCGCATTCTGTCAATCGCACCAATTGACAATTTCTGTCAAAATTTCAAAATTGGAATAAAAATTATAAGGTAAAAAGTACTAATAAGGTTGACTACGTAGAGTTTTCTTTAATTTTCTAATTTTCTATGCATTTTTCTTAATTTTTTCTCTTAAAAGGACATTCTCCTGATAAAAGCCTACACGACAAAAAAATAATTAGCGAAATCGGTCCAGCCGTTTAGGCGTGATGCGATGACATCGGGAAATAGCTTTCCATTTTTATATCTCCAATATAAATTAAAGTCGGGATAGTGCGAACACTTATAACTCGAGATCCGCTCAACAGACTCTTCCGATGTGTGATTTATTGGATTCTTCTCCGCTCCGGATAACAGAATAACTAATAAAAAGTTGAAAAATGGATAAGAAATAGTAGGTATAAAAATAATATTAAAGTTAGTATGGAACAAATTCGGCAACGGTACTTCCACCGCCATGTATTGGGAAAATAGGGAGATGTCTGTTAGAAGGATTCTATAGATCAATGTTTTCCCTATTTTGGCACAGATGGCGGTAATTATTGAAATTAAACATACATACATATTGTTAGGTACGAAAAATTTTGATTATGAAAATTCAATATAGATATCTAATATGTATAGAAATGAGCGAGTTTTGCTGCTTTCGAAATAACTGATTCTTAATATTATAACCACATAACTTTTGATTTTTTTTCACAATGAGTAGTCATGTATGTTAGCTATGTTATGTTACCCAGCAATATTTTATTGACTTTAAAGCGGGACGAAGTTCGATGGGTCAGCTAGTATAAGATAATTAATGTCGAAGGAGCTAACAGTCAAGCGACTCAGTTACCGGATTTCTTGCAAACATTGCTTTAAATGATGTTTTCATTGTATCCATCGTTGATTATTCACTCATATGATGCATATTAGGTAGCTATTTTATGAGATTTTTTTTGCCAAAAACCATTGAAGCTCTCACATTATATTTTTTCATTAAGCTTCTGTTGTAGTAATCGAGGTGAAAGGATACAATGAAATGTACTTGTGAGTAAGTATTTTTCATTGTTGGATAATCCACGTTTTGTATGGGGCGGACTTTTGTTAATATTTTTACATACAATAGCCTATTATTATTATCATCATCATCATTGCCCATATAAACGAAAACGCAAGTAGCCCCTTGTAACGTCCGCAGTTACATCGCACATACAATAATACGTCCCGCTTAAAAAAAATGAAAATATCATTTCAACAATGGTCTGATGTATGTACGAGAACGTAGGGCCGCCTAGCAGATGGGGTGCGTATACCGTGGCGTTTTATTGTAAAAAAGGGAAACAATGATTGTTAAAATTCCTTTATTAGATATTTATAAGAGTTTCTGAAGTATTTTTTTCCACATTCATCGCTTCAAAACGAAAAAACTGAATATAAAAAATGTTAATCCTATAATGCACAAGCAGACGGTTAAACGTTTCAGTAAAACACATACCTACCTTGCTCAGTGAGTGGAGATAATGTGTTCCTTATGTTTATATTTTTGTAACCTTTCTCATTTTCAAAGTCAAGTGAACAATTCGCTTTTAGAAAGGTATTCAATGCATCAACTACCGGAGGAATCATCGGACAACGTCTCTCAAATAGCTGAATGTAGTAGATAAAGACTTTGAGATTCTGGAAACGCTTGGCCCCAATAGTTAGTCAGTAGACAGAGTAGCACTGGGATGGGGCACATGATTGTATCGCCACAAATGAAGGTATGCGATTTTTTGTTAATAGATTTATCCAAAAACCTATTTATCCACAGCCGCACTCCACCTCATTTTCTATGAAAAATATTTTTATTTGAAATTGAAATTTTGTCAAGTGGTTTCGTGTTAGTTCGTCGGATGAAGTGCTCTTGTGTCGAGTGCTTAGTTCAAAGCATTCAGCTTTAAATCTATGAAAACGTTATACTGTACTTTCCTTTTTATACAACTAGTTGATTCGAAAAACGTATTTCTGCTATATAGTTAGGTACATTATTTCATTTATAATTATTTATGCACATGAGCCTGAATCCTTAGAAACACATGGTAACATATCTCAACACTCTTAGCGCCAATACACATATAAAATTATGGTTCCATGAATAAACTTCAATGGCAAAAAATTGTTTGCGCGTCGCATAGTTTGTAACGTGATTTTAAATAGCCTTTCCGAAAAAAGATCAAATGCAATGAGATTTTTTTTAAATCCGATGGATAGTTTTTAAGATCAAAGATACCTGGATATTGCCATAGAATTTATAGATTCATAGCCCTCTTAGGCCCATCGCGCACTAGGCAACCTGGCTGCGGCAGCCAGAATATCCGTAGGAAATCGTGGCTGCCTAGTGCGCGGGCTCCCATACAACGTCATATGTTTTACTGGCTGCCTAGTGCGCGATAGGCCTTACTTGCTATGAGGGATTTTTTTTATGTTTGATCTTTCTAGTAATATCGGCTGGGTTATGTTTATATATAAAAAAAAAAAAAAAAACTACAAAACGGTTAGTATAAATGTGGTAACCTTACACGCGAGCGAGACAGTGCTCGTTAGTTACTTTCACTAAATAAAATTTCAAGAAATTTTGTCCTTTTAATTAAAAATAATAAATTAATTAAAGTAACATCGAGTGATTTAGAGTATAGAGCCAAGCCCGATTGATTGCCGATACAGATATAAATACAAGCACGTAATATTAATGTACCTATATCGATTCACCTTTCGCTTTTGATTTGGACAACTGATTGAATATTTTATGCCTCCAATCAGGGCCCCTCAACGGGTTTCCTTTTTAACTGTTAATATTGAAAGCCTTTGTTCCCATTTCACCAAAGCGGATTTTATTTAGTTTGTGTGCTGTTATGTAAATTAGGATTCCCTTGGGAGATTTAAATTGATTTATTTTAAACACTCGGGAGAGGATTGTTTAGTTAATTCCCGTGTTGGTCTATTGTGTGTTATCTTGTCATTTCACCCCTCTTACACAGATTGTAGCTCTCATCGTGAACTTGCCACACTTTTCATATTTTCCTACTTGAGTAGCGTCCTTCCAATGCGCTGAAGGGTCATCGTGTAGATGGAAATGTAAAGAAGGTTTTTGAAACTTCTGTCAACACGCTCGTGGGGTACTTATTCTGCGGAACGAGAAAGCTGGGTTCGCACTCCACGTTTCAATTATTCCATGTTGGTATTCTTAACCCGCAATTTGAATTGCCACTTGGACAACGTACAAGTTTTATACGAGCATAACAAAATAAAACAAAATTGTAAATGAACCAGAAACAACTGCTGAGATGCATTATTTTCATTTAAAATAAGCATTCTTTTCATAATAAATATATTTTAGTACGATTCGCAAATGTTTGCCATTTTTATCTTGTTTTTGGATTAACGCCAATATAATATTGGTACCTGCATACACAATGCACATTCTGACCATTTGCAGTCGGTGGAGTATTACAAAAAATCTACTTCTCCAGTGACACGTTTAAAGTAGACAGCCAGTGCTGAGAATGCATCCCGTTTTGTACAATTTATAATAACAATGTTATTTCCTACTGACTTTCACATCTCTTCCGCTTTTTTTTTTTCAAAACGAACCGTAGTGTTTTCATTTATTGACGTTAATTTTCATTTTATTTCGTAGGAACTGTTGAGTATTTCGCAGTTTGCATTTTATTTCGTAGGTGTGTGATATGTTGGAAAGATATTTTAAAGATTTTGATCGGTGGGGAAATTTTTTACGATTTCGATTTTGTCTTTACTTTTAGTAATCTGAGGTAAGTAAAAAAAAAAACGAATCCGGTATGGTCATCAGGTCTCTTTGACTAAGCCTTGTCTATTCTTGCCGCTCTCTTGCGGTAAGGATGGCTTGGGTTTGACGAACTCTGATATTAACTCTGCTACAATGATCTTCTTCCTCTGATAAGTTGCAGCAGTAACTTACTTTTGTCATTTAACTTACATCTACATTTTCTATATTCGGTAAGACGCGTTTGCCTAAATTCGAAGTTTTAGCCCATAGTTAGCCAACGGAACTCTGAAAATAGTTGACATATCATTATCTCTGTTCTTTGAGGGTTGATGCCTGAAATGTATCAGAGTGTGTTGTTGAATGCTTTCGCACGAGGTTTTTTCTCAGGGGCTGTCATCTAATGTCTCTTGCTTAATTTTTGTGTTTTTATTGTTTTCATAAAAATATTATATTATGTGCCCATTATTATGTTTGTACATTCACCGACGCATGATACTTAACCGCACACCTTTTATGCGAGAAAGGGTGTAGGCCCCCAGATATTTTGCCCGCGTTGTTCTAATAGACTAATAAAGTATTTCCTCTCTAGTCATAGAAATTTTATTAACTCGTTTGCTCTTTACGAGCTTTGGGAATCGAGTAGCCAAGTTACATTATCTTTATACATTACTCAATTATTCACTACTGGCATTGTTCCTAACCGTCTATTACGACCAACCAAAGTGGAAGTTCATGTTTGCTATTATAACATAAATAAAATGTGATTTTTTTTTCGAACACACCGTTTTTTCGAATCTGCTTAATTTCGCAACGTCACTGTATTGCGGTTTTCATGATATTAGTTAAATATTATTTTCAAAATTTCTAGACGGAATGCTCTGGGTGAGATAGTCTATCCATGAGGACACGAATTGTGCCACTTATGTCGGAATTGAAAGTTCTGCGGAGAAAAGAAGAATGGAGGTCGAGATGTAAGATTAAGCTGCGAGCAATCCGTGGGATTGAGCTTGGAGAATAAGAAAACTTCCTAAAACCTACATTTTCTCGAACTCGGAATCTTAAAGTAGCTGGCCTGGTCATGTGTTCTGTCTGAACTGAAGAATCTTCAAGAAAAACGTATCTTATAAGTAAATATCTGTCTATTCATCTTATCGCTTATGCGGTGTTCAGACGAGGCGAATATCGCCAGCTAATTGAACCGTGTGCACAGATTGTCGATAAATCTGAAGCGATAAAAATGGTTGAAAGCGATATCGTCTCAAGTTGAACGCCTTTCAACTTTTTTATCTGGTGGAACGATGCACGCATGCGCAGATATGCGCGGCGTCCGTATGTTATGTTTCTTGACAGTTGACAGCACTGCTCTAAATTTATTTCTCCTTAGAAGTCATTTCCGCACCCAATATCTGCGTTTTTTTTTATTTTTCTTCCATTAGGAGTCTTTTTATATCGTCTAAAACAATATTTTCAAGTAACTTTAATTACTCCGCGACTTCTACCTCGACGTCCGCCATTTTTAAAACAATCAGCGCACCTGACAGATTGAATGTATGTCGGTAGACTCGTGTGAACACATCAGACGATCAATGGGCGACCGAGCGATATTTTTTTTATGCAAGCGAAATCGTCTGGCCTTACATCGCCCCGTGTGAACACCGCATTAAGGTCACCACTTTTAATTTTATTATATTTTACAAAATGCTTTTCGAAAGCTCAGCTTGCTAACAAAACAAATACTTAAGTGAATTAATATTTATTTTTTGAATTTATTACAATAATTTTCGTCTATTCTTTCAAATAAGATAAAAATATCATTCAAAATATTAATGAAGTTTAATGCTGCGGCTAGTTTCTGTGGGATTTCTATTAGAGGATACTAAGTTTACATATTATTTACCGTAAATTTTATTTACTTTCGCTTCTGATATAAACCAGAGAACAAACACACGGTCTCGTTACTGAATATAATCAAGTTTTTGATTTCTACATTTAAATTCATTTGCTCGAGAAGCGTATCCATTAATTTTATTCAAACGATCCATTGTGTTCACCTCCTTTCCCTTTTATTGATCTATCTAGGAGTGAGGCTGCCTACATATCACTGCCGTCATCCACGTCTGTGCTTAATTAAATTATATTAGCGACACGACTAATCCTGTCGAGTTAATCTCATCCCTTATTTAGTTTAATTTTTCGGAGACTATCTTTAAATCTTTATTTCATCGTGTAAGCTTATTAACGAAACTGTAGTAAGTTTTTGTTCTGAAATTAGAATTTATAAGAATCCATTACGTGGAGAAGAGAGAAGTTAATTACTCATGGTTCGTCAGCAGTCTACGGTCTTCTTATAATGAAAATTAATTTTTCTTCGCATTTTTTTAATGGTAATTATATTTCATCAATCATAGTACATAGATTGGCGTCTAATTCTACTTTTTATGCTGAAAACTTGAAAAAATATTTGGCCGTGATTTGACAGGTTTTGACGTCCTATTTGCATTCTTGATGAAGATGATAATTATATTTTTAAATATAGCAATTTTAATCTATGGTATAGTAATTTATTTTTTGTCTGTATCCTGTATTCATTCCAACATTCTCTTCGTGTAATCTGTGGCTTAATAAGCTCGTATAATTGTAATCAGTTAATAATAATACAAATAATGTCAGTGACAGTGTTTTAATTAGAACAACAGTTGTAACAATACAAAAACATAAACCCCCAAAGACACAAGCGTATAATGTTACATTGCATCAACAAAAGTAATTCAATTTTCTTGTAAATTTAACGCAGCGCTATTTTTGTGCCTGAAAAGAAATAAAGCTGGTTTCATAATGTTATTTATTTATTTACAGCATGGTAACTTTATGCATATGGCCAAAACATCCCCCTTGTGGATGATATGCCAAAAAAGTTTAAAAAAAAACTATATGCATCACATCGTAGAATCTAAAAAACATGTAAATGATTTGGGCCTTACATTTAGAACAAATATATTTATGCCATTAACAGGACGTGACCGTGCCAAATATTGGCATTGAATTGTCAAAAAGTTAATTGGTGTCGTCTTAGAATGTATGTACATGCAGAATTGGGTTTTCGGTATGTGCCTATGTGTAGGATGCCAAGAAATAATATAATAATACCTAGACATTTGAGATGTGAATTTTACACGTTTTGTTATTGTGTTTTAATGGCCTATGGCCGTGTATATATTATTAGAAATAAATAAATATTCAGGATGAATTTTCACGAGTGAGTTAAAATTAATAAATGAATGTAGTAAACTAATTCGGTTTCTAGCGATCGTACGGATAATTTTAGAAGATGCAGATGCCAGAGTTATGCCGTAAAAAATATGTAAGCATCATTGAAAGAAATGAGTCTTAAAAAGATCATCTGTGAACATATTTTATTGTTTTTTTTATAGATTTTTACACGTACGTGTGCTCTCAGTATATAAGAGAAATAATATTTTGTTCTCGTGTGAAGAGCGAATCAGTATTGGATTTCACATGGCAGATCATCGGACATCAAAAGTGTAATCTTGGATTGAACGTATATTGGATCGTAAATGGAAATGATCAATATTTCATCTTGTGAATATTTCGTTTTTTTTTATCTGGTTATTCCCTCTCTTTCATCATAATAAATCGACTTTAATAGTATACGGGTGTGAGTGTAATAACTCATGTCGTCCAACTGTCCAATACATCAACGATTTTTTGTCAACCTTTCAATCCTATCTTCTGAAATTTCACTCGTAATCCGTCAATGAAATCGGCTTAGAACAGCGAGTGAACATTTTTATTTTGATGCATGGAATCTAGAAGTTCATTTTTTTAATATTCATACATGTTTAGTTTAGAGAAAAAAAGCATTTTCTTTAAATAAAAAAAAAAAAAAACAATGGGTGAACTCAACCCTAGCCGATGACATATTGCCAGAAATACTTTCTCCATTCTCCTAGCTTAAGTCGGAACAGTGTTCCTTCCATTTAGCTTTAAATTTCACCTCCGTAAAATATTTTTATACGTGTCACGTCATTTATAATACCTTGTCTCTGTCGCCCCTACACAAAGAACGTAGGACAATCCTTCCACCAATATATTATTACGCTTAAACTTTTGACATCGGAATCTGAGCTTCGGATATTACGTTACTAGATTTATAACTCTCTCTCTACCTTTGTGTCACGCATTTACGTAGATTTTCCTCTTCTTTTATATTTCACGTGTGTGGGAATTATTTATATTTAGTATAAGTAATTATTTCATATTATATTAAAAATGAATAATAATTAATCATATTGCTCTCTGGGATCGTTTTTGTAGCTAATTTTGTCTGAAATAAGTTTGTTGGAAACTCGTCCTCTCCTTATTGAATAGGAAATTGGATTTATTTTTTAACTCCCATTATACAATGCCGATATGAAACTTTGATAGAATTTTGTAAGGGTCTGATGTCCAGATAGAACCCATCTGATTTTATTTTATTTTATTTTTTATTTTTCGAAAATGTACGGCAAATGCCTTTATAAAACAATAAGCAATTCAAACAATATCATCATCAGCCATATAAAACACTGATCGTTCCTAAGATAATTTATTCAGTAGCCACTTGTAGAATCTTATCTATGAAAGTAATACAGACCTTAGTTTTATGACTATATAGCACTATGAAAGGATCTTAGTAACCTTCTCATATTTGAAACACTTGAAAACATTTTGACTTTGAATATTTTCTCAACAAAGTAGGTACATATTTTAATGTACCTACCTATTAATTCACTGAATGTTTTTTTTTTTCTCCAACGTTGTGATATCTTTCCAAAATGAATCTAAATAAAATCACTTTTGCAATATCACTTATTTAAGATTTTTATTATTCCAAAATTTTATCAACCGCAAAGCAGTAATTCTCAGTGACTGAGTGAGTCTGTTGACCTAATGATTTTTTATTTTACATGTCGCTTTCCACGGCGCAGTTCGGATCCTTTTTAATCTTCTTAAAATCAATACTACTAACCCTTAAAAGTGGAAAAGAAATACATGTAGGTACTTATGTGGGTTAAAATATAAGTATTAGAGTCATCTAAGTTGGTGAGTGAAACGCGAAGACGTGACATGACTGAGGTAGGATCACCTGTGCGTAATCTCTACGTCGCAGTTGGGGACAACGGAAAGGTCTAGTGGTCCTTCGAGGATACACATGAGGAATTCCCATTTTACATTACACAAAGCCGTACACGCTGTAGCTTTTTTTTTCGAAGATTTATGTTTATTCCGTTGTGGAAAAACGAATGCTGATACCGACGAGTTAATGAAAGCTGGCAGCGAGTCCGTCGAGAGATGCCGCATTAGATACTGAAACTTTGTAACTAAAAATGATTTATTGCCTTTGTGCTGTTTATTTTTCCGTCAATACTTTTTACACCGCGGTATTTTCGTCATTGTTATTTAATGGACTAGTTATTTTTCGCTCAACATTATACGTAGCTTGAATATTTTATTTTGTATAAACTTCGCAACGCCGATTATGATAGATACGTACGATATCAAAATTAGGGCCGAAATAACGATATCGGAGAATTTCCACAATGCGGGATTAACTACCCAAGATAGGTTACGAAACTGTGAAACTGGAAGAATGCGGGACATCGGGATATAAACAGAAGTCATCAAAATTATGCATAGTGACAGTGTAATTAAATCTCTTTTCTTTAAGTAAGGTAGAAGAAAAAGAAATAGGAGAAGCTTCAAGAGGGTTCGGTCAATCATTGTCAATGTTTCCTGAAATTACTAAAAGGGTTTATCAATACCTGTTCCTTTGTAAAGAAATTCCAGCATACACTCTTTAGGGAATAGGCTTTTATTAATTTTGCGATTTCGTTTTATTCGCCGTGCTTTTTGGAATCCAACTCCCTCTCTCTGGCCCGCTATCTCTCTAATATAAATCCGTTTTACGTGTAGAGAAGAAAATAAAAAATTACGCCAACTCATTAATCCTATGAGTCTATTTCAAGGGATTATCATTTCATTGTCTTATTTTAATCCTCTTTGATAATAATAATTTTCTAGAGTTAGTCGTAATGTTATTATGTAAATAATCTGCCATTGTATGTGTGAGTGCTTATAAAATGGTGAAGTGTACCTAGTATTATATGTTGGTAGATAGTTACAGAGCGCCGATCCTCTATCGGCCGCTGTCAGGCGTCCCGGCGCACGTTTGTGTAAAGTTACCATCATACTATTACACAATATCGTCGTCCCAATTCTATATGGAGACAAGTCAAAAATTATCAAATTTGAGTTTTTGATACAAATCGATTACAAATGATGGTCTGCTTCTATTTCTTTAGAGAGATAAGTCAAATTTGTCCTAAATATTTTTTTATAAAAGATGTCTTTTCATGGAATTATTTAAAAAAAATTGAACATTCAGTTCAATAAGAAGACAACTCAAATGTCTCACTTAAGAACTCTCAATGATTAACTTTCATTCTAGTTCTATAGGCAGACATCTTAGATGTCCGCCTATAGAACCGCCAACAACTGAAAAGATCTAGTTCTATAGAGAGACAACTCAAAAGTATTCTTGAAAATAACCATTCTATCAATAATAAAATCATGAATCTTAATTTTAAACTTAATAAAAGACTTGACAAAACAGTACTTGATACATTTCTAAATTCATAAACTCTTAGATTGCAATTTTTGACACTTACTATATAGTAGTTTCTATCCATAATTACAACTTTTTTAATATGAAACGCCGTATCTAGTAATTTATATCTATGATATTAAACAACATATTAAGGTCTCTTGTATAGGTTTAGTTGATAAATCAAAAGTAATATTGATTATATTCTTCATTATTTCATGTTTTACAATCCCCAATTTTCTGTTAAAAAAACGTAGATCCACCTATTACAGTGAATATTAAGGTTCCAGATTACATTGAATATTAATGACTGGTTGACTCCTCTGCAAGATTAAGATATTTTTGGATATTTATTTTATTAGGTACATGAAAAACTTATACATATTCCAACTGTCGATTTGTTGAAGAGAAATTATTTCTCGAGACAGATCGGCAGTATCAAGCCAAGATACGTGAGATTTGTATGGCCAGGTCTAGATTTTAAACGGTTTTTCAAACTTTGACGACAAAAAACACCAACTTAGAGGCTTCGCAGCATATCTGTTCCATATATGGATTTACTCAGGATTCGGAGGAGAACATTTAGTGTGTCTGTGTGTGTGTGTGTGTGTGTCTGTGTGTGTGTCTGTGCGAGGGTGCGTTTGTTTTCCTAATATTGTGAGGACCTGAACTTGACAAATATACTGGTTGTGGGGACGAAGCCGTTTACGGGGACGTCCCCGCAATATACAACGCATATCTTCAAAGGTACGTATCGAATCCTCGTGATCTGATTGGTCGGCTGGCAAATTCTCAGCGAATTTTGTTGAGGACCCCAAAATCAGTATTTTTGTCGAAAAAAACTTACACAAACCAAAAATGAAGTTCGGAGTGTATCCACCACGTGGCGCCACCAGCCCAATTAGTGTATACTTACGCACACTTACTCCAAAGTGGGGACTCTAAATCAAAGTCCCCACGTTATATGGAACTGGTACGATATCATTACACTATGTAATAAGATTTGACAACGTCTCATATTTCAACTATTCTTTTGTCATACTAAATAGAAAACAGAATTGATAACAAGAGGCTATACACCCTTGTTCGCAGCTAGAGTAAAGTGGGGACCTATATTATTCATCATCATCATCAATAGTTACATTCAGTTCGATTGGTCTGCAATAAGCTTAGTCCCTTTTCCAGTGGCGTTCCGTGCCACACCCTTTGGCGCCCCCACATAACTTTTCCTAAAAAAAAACAAAAGGTAGGTATCTGGAAACATGACATTTCCTAAAAAAAAAAAGGTCATTTCTAAAATTTGGTACACGCCTATTTCGAAAACCGGTATAGCGCGAGCATATTTTGCCGCCCTGCTAATAGAGGCGCCCGGGGCGATCCGCCCCCCCCCTCGGTACGCCACTGCCCTTTTCTCCACTCTTCTCTATGTCAATTTTATAAATAAAAGCAAATAACAATATAGATTTTATTAATATATAAAATTAAACAAAACTGTTTTTTTAGTTTTCCTTTATATATAATTAATGGAATATAAAACAACTTGTAAATATACAAAAAAATTACATCGTCATTGATTGATTGAGGCACATTAAAAATAGGCATGATAAAATAAAACTAAATAATAATATCGGTATTATTAAAATATAAAACTAGTTTTCTCTTATTATTAATTTAAAAAAATATAATAATTAAAAAATATACATTATTTTTTAGCATTTTTTTAAATTATGTTATAAACGTAATTTTTTTATATCAATCCAGCGTCTTCTACTTAAATCTTTTTCGTTTTTGAGACATTCTTCACATTACTGTTTATTCGGTCCTTTTTTCTAAGCCAGAACATAGCCATTTGTCTTCATTGCGTCTTTTTTCCGCTGGTGTCCGCGGAAATCTTTGGAATTTTTTATTTCTTTGGATTTTGGTATTTTTAGGTTATGGATCAATATTCATGGTTTCTATCTCTGCTTTGTTAGATCTAGAGCTATCGAACTGAAATTAATAATTTTTAATAATAAAAAAAATGTTTGTGCATAGGTTATAGGTAGGTATATTTAAAGTACGCTGTGCAATATAAAGGAGATCATTCATTTTGGGCCAATTTCTAAAAGTACCGGTCAACAAAAATAAAACAAATAATGTATGGAGACTTAATGATCAACTGTTTGGATTTAAGAGATACCAAATCCAAACAGTTGATGCATAATGCAATCCTGATTCCATCCATGATGTATGGGAGTGAAACATGAACATGGACGAAAAATCTGGAAGTTGGAATAAATGCCGTGGAAATGAGATCACTGCGTAGGATATGCGAGAAAAGACTGATTGATAAGGTGAGGAATGATAAAATTAGAAAGGAATGTGGAGTGGATGTTATCATAGTGACTAGAATGAAAGTGAATAAATTAAGGTGGTTTGGGCATGTAAAGAAAATGAACGAAGAGAGAATGACTAAAAGGATATATAAATCTGAAAGAATGGGTGCACGAAGACGAGGCCGACCTCGAATGACATGGTCCGATCATATCGGTGCCGTCTTACAGGAGGGCCAAGTCAGGAGCAAAGAAATAGAAGAGCATGTATTTTTTTTTATCAATGTGAACACACAGTCATTTACAAAACATAATTAACTCTTAACCATATACAGTTACCTTGGTACAGGCTTTGCTCAGTTAGGTGGATTCAAATACTTGTAAAAATTATTGTAATGCTATTATCTATGAATAAAGAAAGTTATTATTATTATTATTAGTTAGTGGACCAACAAATTGTGCGGAATGTTATGCGTTTGGAGGAAGCGAAAGAGGTTTTTTTGGATAGGAAAGAATGGAAGTCCGTACTCTCTGCCTACCCCCTTCGGGAAACGGCGTGATGGGTGAAAAAAAGACTTAATGATCTCCTTTGATTATGTAATTTTATATACATACATACACATTCTCCCTTAAAGGCTCCCAGCACACCGCGAGCCAGCCCGGAGGAGACAAATCCGCAGCAAACCAGACTTGCACGAAACTGGCCAAATGCCGACTCCACACACATCTAGCCCGCCGCAGATCTCCCCCAAACCAACCTGCAATACGGGTTTCTAAACCCCACTTAGGGCATAGGGAGGCACCAAGAGCTCTCCATTGCGCTCGAAGGCTTCTGAGGCCTATGGTGCCTTTTCTGACCGGTTGAGGTTTAAGGACGTGAGGTGGTCAACCTCACGGTCCCGATCTGATTTTTCGATTTCTTGCCTCTTACAGGATGCTCGAAAAACCAGCAAAAAGAGCAGAGGTGCTATTCTTAGCCGGCAACCCCACGGCAATTTTATATAGGCCATCCACTGAGATAAAAATATACTTACATTATGTTTTCCTTTGTAATAACTCATTTTAACTCTATAAAAGCAACACAATTTATTTATTATTGTAGCTAATACGAACGGTGCGACCACAACACGTCCGAACCATAACCAACGCGACGCGACGTTGCCAATGCCACTCGGGGTGTAAAAACTATATACAAATTAATACGTAAAGCGGGGACTTAGTGTAAAACACGTACGTATTTTAAATAACGTGAGGACGGTCCTCACAATCAGCTATGTCCTCATAAGCCGTATTTTTGTCCAAAACTTTGATTGCTTATATCTCTGTCTCACAAGTGTGTTTAAAAATGTCGAATAGAAGTTCATGTTGGAAAGAGATAGGGAAACGCTAAAAATGAGTTTACACTCTGTTCAATCAACTAGAAAGGTGGGTCCCCACAATGATGATTTTTGTAAAGGTCCGCATTTTACTCTAAAAACAAACAAGGGTGTGTCTGTGTGTGTGTCTGTGTGTGTGTGTGTGTGTCCGTCCCCCCCTTATAACTTTTGATTCGCTTGATGCACAGATCCTCAAATTTCAGAAAATATTTAATACTCTAAGCCTACAAAACTTGTATACTCAGAATTTTTAAATTTTCTTACAGTCAGGGGTAATCAACCTTTGAATTTTTACTAATTTTTTTCATATATCTCGAAAACTATAAAAGCTAGAACCCTTAAATTTTGTATGTATATAGAAAAATACAATATCTCAAATTGTATTTAATGAAAAAGTTCCAGAATTTCTCAAACTTTTTTTAAAAAGAAAAATATTTTTTTTATGACAAATTTACGAGTTTCAGTGCCTATTTTTCAGAATTTTATAAAAATATCGAAAAACACCGAAACACCCCAACTAGATAATTAATTTTTCTATAAAAAATATATACATTATATCAGTACATCTCAAACTTTTCTTAACAATTTTTGTAAAAATTTAATTTATTGACGACATCGTTTCATACAATAAACATACCGACTTAGTCCATCGACAGTTGGATCTCATGTTTACATGCAACTAGTGGTATTTGAAAATTAGCACAAGATATTGATTATCGGAGAAAATTGTATTGGATACTATAAGTAAATAAAATTTATCGAATGTTTAATGTCATCATCATCAATTTGCCGTGGGGTTGTCGGCTAAGAATAGCACCTTTCTCTTTTTGCTGGTTTTTCGAGCATCCTGTAAGAGGCAGGAAATCGAAAAATCAGATCGAGACCGTGGGGTTGACCACCTCACGTCCTTAGAACAATCGGTCAGAAAAGGCAACAGAATTAAGCCTCGGACGCCTTGACCCCATCAGGTGGGCCTTTGTTGACCACGGCTTGATTTAGGAACAAGAGCTTAAAAATCGGGACTCTGAATGTCCGCACTCTGAGGGCGGGCGGGGAGCTTGTTGTTGCCAAGTTGGCGGGAGATTATGGACTAGATATCCTGAGACTGAGTGAGGCACGCATCCCAGGCTCGGGGCAGAGTGATGCTGGCAATTATGTCATGCTTCACTCTGGCCACCGGACTGCACGGATACGTGGCGTTGCTCTACTTTTAAGTAAATTGCCTTCTCTCGCCTTCTTGGTTGGGAACCTGTTTCTGACCGCCTGATGAGTGCGTCCTTTAAGATGAGTGGCGAAACACTGACGGTCCTTCCATGCTATGCTCCCACTGAGGATGGGGACGCGGCTGCTAAGGACTGTTTCTATGGCAGTCTGGATGTAGTTGTGTCCCATGTTCCGAGGCGCCATCGCCTAATAGTTCTGGGGGACTTTAATGCCAAGGTTGACAACGATCCCCAGAATGGACCAGGCGTCATGGGAAAGCATTGCTTAGGAGTGATGAACGATAACGGAAGCCGTCTCATTGGTTTCGCCATGCTCCATGGACTCTTAATAGGGGGAACTCTCTTCCCCACAAGGATATCCATAAATACACCTGGACCTCGCCCGACAGAAGAACGAAAAGCCAGATAGACCATCTCCTGGTAAGGACTAGCAACCAAACTGACCTGCGGGATGTCCGCACCTACCGGGGAGCAGACATGGACACGGATCACGAACTCCTTGTGGGCTCGTTCTGATTCAAATTTCACAATTTCCAGCCAAGATCGTCTGCCCCTCGCCCACTGGACATACGCAGGTTAGAGAGTGCTCAGTGTCGTCATACGTGCGAGGCTGAGATACGCACAAGGTTTGCCCCCTTCCAGGATCCACCCAGAGCTGCTCCAATTGAGTCAGCCTGGACTAGGTTTCGCGACGCGGTTATGGAATCCGCACGTTCTTCTGTCGGCTATAAGAATAAAAAGAGGCCAATATGGATGTCCGATGGGTCCTAAAGTCTTATCGAAGATCACCAGAAGGCTAAGACACTCTGTACGAACAGATAAAAGAAGACATCTAGATTCTCAGATACGGCGAGCACAGTCTGCTGCACTCGGAAATGACTCAAGGACACTCTTCGAAATCACTCGAGAGGTCGGGAGAAGAGGTAAAAAAAAACCTGTGAAATCAATACGAAACTCTCGTGGAGCCACTGTCACTGCCCCCGAACTAATTAAAGGGAGATGGAGGGAGTACCAACCACTTCTAGATATATTTAAAATGGCGTGTGAAGAGGAGAGGTGTCCAAAAGATTGGCGGAATGGATACATCGTCGCAATATTTAAAAAGGGGGACCCCCTTGAATGCGGAAACTACCGTGGAATCACTCTACTGAGTGTTCCCGGTAAGGTATTATCTTAGATATTACTACATCGCATTCGGGGACCTGTCATGGCTGTCCTGAGATAGCAACAATGCGGCTTTGTACCTGGCAAGTCCTGCACGGACCCAATTTTCTGTGCCAGGTGCATCTTTCAGCGGTGTGAAGAGTTTAACTCTCCAGTCGCTTGTTGCTTCATGGATTTTGAAAAGGCTTTCGACAGCCCACATAGACCATAGCTCTGTACGGTATACCTCCGAAGATAGTTAAAATGGTGCAGTCCCTGTATGAAGACTCCGAGTGTAGCGTCAAAACGCCAGGTGGTCCTACTGAAGCTTTCAGGATCATCACGGGAGTCAGACAGGGCTGCGTACTGGCTCCATTTATATTTATTATTGTTATGGACTTCCTCTTGAGAAAGTCCATGCAAGGAGCAAGAGGTATACCGATAACACAGAGAGATGGTCTAATGGGCGAACTGTGCGATCTGGAGTACGCGGACGACCTAGCGTTGTTCAGTACGACATTGGAGGAATTACAGCGCAGTGTTTCAAGACTCTGCGACGAAACAGCACGCCTTGGTCTTCGAGTCAACGCCAGTAAGATGGAGCTCATGACGAATAATGCTTGCCCCGATAAACAGCTACCGATAACCATCGACGGTCACCAGGTCTCCCGGGTGGATAAATTTAAATACCTGGGAGCAACCATTACCACCTCTGGTGAGCTCGGGGCTGAGCTCCCGATACGTATCGGAATGGCAAGTGGCGTCTTTAAAAACATTACCAAGATTTGGAAAGCGTCGGCGTTTAGTGTCGAGACGAAATGTAAACTGTTTGTGCGTGTGTGTTCCCCATTATCTTGGCAACACACACGCATCAAACAGTTGGGTGTGAGTCCTGGCACCTGACCAAATCACAGGCACAAAAAGTCTCAGCCTTTGAAAGGTTCCTAAGGAGAATTCTGCGCGTAAGATGATACCACCGCATCACAAACGACGCTATACGCCGGCGCACCCAGCTTGAGCCCATCACCTCTACACTTGTGGGGAGGAGATATACTTGGCTGGGACATGTGTTAAGGATGCCGAATGACAGTTGGCCGAGGATAGCGCTGTTCTTCCTCCCATCAAGGTCCCGAAGACGAGGAAGACCCTCTCACACTGTGTTCCGCTCCTTCGAAGCAGAGCTGAGGGACATCGTGTGGGAGGAGGTCATAAACATTGCGCAGGATCGAGCGCAATGGAGAGCTCTTGTTGCCTCCCTATGCCCTTGAGTGGGGTGTAAAAGAGTGTTGTTGTTGTTTGTTATATTATGTCAACAATTTTTAGGTTATATTTTTTCAAAGAATTGCTTAAAACTCACTAATCTGCGATTCTGGGACTCTTGAGCTCTTAATACTTTACACCAGCGGTCCGCAACAGGCGGACCGCGGTCCGTTTGCGGACCGCGAAAGGTTGAACTGCGGACCGCCACCAACGGTCCCTAGCTCTAGGAACTACATAAATATTTTTAAACAAAACGATAAGCTAGGAACTACCAAAGATTAGGTAACTCCTAACTAGGAGACAGCCTTGGAACCATTGGTGATTTGAACCTTTAGTTGTCTAGATCAGTGTTCCGCAAATGGTGTGCCACGGCACACTGGTGTATCGTGGTCATAAACTAGTGTGCGGCGAAAAAATGAGACCCAAGTGTTTTGTAAAGTTTCATGGTTCATATTATGTGTTAAAAAGAAAATAATGAACACTCTTCTTGAACTTCTGCAAAAGGCACCTTGCTACGCCATGGCACTTGATGAATCATGTGACATTGTTGATGATGAACAAATGTCTATTTTCGTAAGGTTTCTTGACATTGAGTCTCAGATTTTTAGGGAAGAGTTGCTAGCAATCTTGCCGTTGAAAGGTAACACTCGAGGAGAAAATTTATTCAAAGTCATTGATGAATTTATTACTAACTCTAACATCAGTTATGATAAAATGTTGTCACTTTCAACCGACGGGGCCCCAGCAATGATTGGCAAAGAAAAAGGTGTAGTGAAGAGAATCAGAGATAAAAATTTAGCTCTAATATCGTATCAGTGCATAATTCACCAGGCAGCTCTTTGTGGAAAACTTAGTGCTACACTGAAAGAAGTTATGGATAGCTTGGTGAAGTTGATTAATTTTGTGAGATCTCATTCTGCTCTTCAGCACCGACATTTCAAGGAGTTTCTTTCTGAATGTGATTCAGACTATTCTGACTTACTACTGCATTGTTAATATTTCAGTAGATATTTGTTTACTATAGTAACCAAATGTTCACTAAGCAACAATGTTATTATTATGTAGTCAACACGATGCGATACCTAGCAACGTCTGTGACAGACTGAATTCATAAAAAATACATTTGGTTAATTGACCAAATGGAAGACTGATAAAATACAAGGCAAGTAAGCCACTCTATATATAGAACTCTTTGTTTGGAACCTAAATTATATCTAAATAAAAGTATAGTTATTATATTACACTCAAAGCGGCAGAAGAGTTCATTTGAACTATGATCATCTCTTTCACTCGCCAGGTGTATCCAACATTACGATTATTGGAAGGGATTTATATTTTTTTTTATTTAATTATTTTAACAAATATCTAATTAAAAAATTAAATTAAGATTAAATTCAAATAACAATATTTTTGACAAACCATAATTTATGTTAAGTTAGTAAGTCACAAAAACGCTAATTATTTCACCGCATTATCTTTAAAGTCCTCATCCCCATTGATAACTACATTTAAGTACTTATTCCAAACACCTTTTCTTTAAGCCTTTTGTAAAATTTAGTTAACTGATTTAAAATTATGGGTACCTACATTATTAAAAATACAGCCTGCAAAAAATTATAGATGAAACATAAAAATGCCGGTAATTGAAATATTTTGTCAAAAAATCGTTATCGCATATCAACCAAAAATATTTTGCACTCAAAACATCTTTTATTTGAGTAATTGTTTTCTAAATTTTGATAGAACAAGTAAAAACATTCAGGTAGGTAGGTACCACAAAAACAAAGTATATAAAATAAAGATTATTAAGATATTGTTTAGTATTGATTCGTGGTTCTTGAAGTAGTGCCTCTTATAATTTATTTAAATTGTAATTATTTTTATTTATGTGTAATATGTGATTTATGTACCTACCTAATAAGAAATAAATAAAAAAAAGAATGAATATTCTGTTTGCAATTTGAATATCCCTGACCACGGTTAAGGGGCTGCGGAGTGGGTGTTGAGGTGCAAGTCGGGGTAGCAGGGTACCAGAAGTAATCTTATAGCGCGCCGGGTATAGTATCATTTGTTTTTTTTCTGGACCTCGTTTGAATTTTCCCACAGTATTCGGACCCCAACTAAAACTACTTGCCGACCCCTGCTTTACACCATCATCTTAATTTTGCGAATTCTCGTATCCATTTTAAGATTATTAACCTTTCTCCGCAATATAAAACTTCTTAAATTAAATTTTCGACCGTTAAAAAAATCCAACCCACTGTTATGAACACAGAATTCGTACTAATAATCACTACTAATTCACAAAAAGTTCAATTTTATATAGAGACAAATCAAATGTCTCCGTATAGAATTAGAAAAATTTCCGGGTGACAGATTTTCGTTAAAATTAAGTCGAAATACCTTTGTATTTTTAAATATTTAGATATTTATAAAACATTTTAATAAACTAAATTTATGTTTTTTATAAAAATAACAATATTTCTCGCAACATGGCAAGATAATACACAAAATTTATTTATTTTCTTTAAAGATATCAAAGAAATACTTTGTTCAAAATCTTCAAATGCGTTTTACTCAAAATGGACTTTTTCGACTTGTCTCCGTATAGTATTGGGGCGTCGATATGTACTCGTTCTACATACAGGTAATCCCGCAAGGAATGGATCAAATTATTGTCTTTTTTTTTTAAATAATGATACATAACACACAATAAGATACATAATACACACAAAATAAAGAAATATACAACTATACATAGAGAACAACAATTGCAGCAAGTGAAATGGGCCCCATTAAGCCATTTAAACGGCTTGTCAATAGTCCGTAGTAGCAGTAATAGTCTGTTACCTTTTAGACCCTAAAAACTCGTATATTTTACTGCAATATTTCGAAAATTTGCTGCATGTTTACTTTCGTAGACAGTTTGACCGATATTATTTGCTTAAACATCGGTTGTCTTGTAAAGACGAGAATTGAGGCAGTTCACTGAGGAAGGATATCTTTATAGATAGATAGGATAACTGAAACAGATTAAAAAAACTGTCATCGAATGGTGGGTGGCCAAGAAGTATATAGTCAGATGATAACCATCAGCAGGTCTCTTGCAAGGTTGTCAGATGCAAAGTGTTTCTCTGGGGCGGATGGCTGTCAAATGAAAAAAATGTGAAAGGTTTAGAGAGGGAGGCAATCTAGAAATATCATGAATAAAGATTTGCAATATACTTAATATTAATGTACGAATTGTGGCGTTTTAAAAAGTTGTTACTTATTTGTCGTATGAATAATATTTTAAATGAATACTTAAGGTAAGCCTAAACTTTGTGATCAGTTTGGAAATGACTACTGCAAATGTCAGCCTCATTACGGGACTCCCTGCATAATTCTATTGCTAACGCGTACATTATAATCAAAGGTAATTATTTGTTAGAAGTATTTCATATTAATGAAGCCACCCGTTGAATAATATAATATGTACCTACGTGTATTGTGTATTTGCAATTTTTTTACATCCTATTTTGTCACCTTGATTAATATCAAGCTAAAGGAGAAAAGAAAATTGTGCAAGGAGTTAGCATATTGATAAATCATATTTCGATTAAATAATTATAGTTTATCTCTTTCTTAGAATTTTTTACATATTGTGTATTTATGCATATCAAATTTAGAAAGTACACCATGAGAAAAAACATTATTGCAAGAAAGACTGAATTATTTAATTATATCTTCCAATTTATTAATATTTTTTCATAAACGAATTAAGTTGACCGACCTCGGTAGCCTAGTTGTACTAGCGTGGACTTCAGATCCGGGGTCCCGGGTTCGATTCCCGGTCTGGTCAGAGTTTTTCTAAGTGTTTTTTCACTAGAAATTTCTACCCGGGGTTGGCCTGTCTCAGATTGGACGGGACCGGTTGACTGGAAAAAATTACCTCAGGCAATAAGTTCCGCCGGCTATACTTACACCTTCGTATAGAAAGTGTTATATATTAATTCTTCAAAAACGTTACTTGAAACTTTGTAATACTTAGCCATTATACCGATTTGAGGGGTTAAATAAAACTTAAATTAACTTAAATATCGTAATACTGCAAAGTTTTATTTAACCCCTCAAATCGTTATATATTAAGTTGACTGTAATGTATTCTTCTTTTCAAGCCGTAACCATCATCTGCTGGATGACGGCCTCCCTCGCATATTATATCCAGACATTTCTGAATTGAAATTGATATATGCGAGGGAGATTTGGCAATACAACACCACGCTTACCAAGCGGGTTGGCGAGGACGTCCTTCCACGTTGGCCCATGGTTCTACACTATCCACTGGGGTTGATACTCGGCGTATAATATTTTGCAGGGTTTCCAGGAGAGACCAATATCGAGGTGTGGATAGTGTGACGGGACTAACATTTTAGTAAAGTATTTTAGATTTTTTTATTTATATATTTATCTTTAAACTCTAATAACTTGGAGACGCCCGTGGGTTTATACGCCACTGTGTTATGATACGTCACCGGGTTTATTTCGAAAATTTGTCGCAACATTGTTTTATAAATAGGGGCGCAAATACCTATCAAGTACACTCGGAGCCAACGCTTGGATCAGTAAGGACCTTCCACCAGCAAGCTGCCGAACAGAGGGGTCACTTTGGAGAACCTTCCTGGAGTACGGACCTCTTCCCAGCGTGCCTGCAGACGGATGGATCTCTCGGCTGATTCAGATAAATATAATTTTGTTTTACTAATTTATTTTTTCCTAATTCAATTTGTTTATTTTCCCAGAGAACTGTTTATGACTTTAATTTTACTAATCAATATAAATAAAAGAGTCCGTTCGTATATATGTAACGTCCTTTATAGACGGCTAAACTAGGGATACCAGAAGTAAAGTAATACCCTCTATAGCGAGTCATAATACCAGTGGACGTTTAAGGCTATGAATATTTGGAAAATGTTATTTATCGATAAAAATATTAGATTTTTTCATAAATCTCCCATACAAATTAAGATTTTCATCCTGCCATTTTGTCAGAATCAGGTATCTTGAAACTGTATTTAAATCTCATTTAGTTGCACCGTCGCTACTCATGTATGGTTTTGTTTTAATCTACAATGCTTAAACTTTCTATTTATTTCAAAAAAATTTCCTCTATAGAAGTAAAAATATTGCAACAAAGTAAAACAATTTAGCTTATTTTACTTATGAAATGTCATCATATTCCTCCATATTGTGAAAATTTAGGGAGATTTAGAGTTGCCGTTGTAAAAAAAACTTGTGGAATATAATAAAGAGGTCTGCATTAATATGTAGGTAGGTATTAATATTGAAATGCATTAATGAAGAAGGTAACTACAAAGAGTATGATTGAGTAGTTTCAGCGTGATGTGATAACGCATGAATATAACAACAACGTTTCATATTTATAATAATTAGAAGATGTAATAAATCAATTCTTCCTAAGCAGGTATAGCTTTCTGTTGACAAATACAATACTCAGAAGATCAACACTTTAATGGTCGAATGATCTCTGTGGGCTCCGTTGAAACCAGAATGAAAACTTCAAAGTTTGGACGATAATAATAGATTTCTGGGCTTATAGAATATTCTTTTAGGTGGCATATTCAAGATTGCGTTGTCCTCATAATTCAACATAAAATAAATAAATAACATCAGAATACAATTTTTATAATGTTTATGTATGCATGTTTAAGAGGGAATATTATTTACTTTAATGGAAATTTATCATTTGATTAAACACCACAGTTGATATCCTTATGAAAGTGAAATGACTGAGTATAACCTCATACTAAACATTTTTTCCTAAAGGCATAATACATATTTGTACTTGTGAGAACAATGTATGCAAAGTTGATAGTTATAAAATGAATCTTCAAATAGAAATAAAAACAAATATGAGTACAAGCAAAAAGAAAGTCATGCATTTGCTTAGGTACCTACCTAATAAAAATAACAGGAAACACAATACATTAATTAAATTTTGAAAAACGAATAATAAATTACTGATATTGTTTTGACGTATATAAAAAGTTTGACGTTTGGCGATGGCACATAGACAATAGGACTTCAATAATTGAGGCCATAGCAAAAAAATGCGAACGTATTGATCCTGTTTTTTAAATCCTTTTTTATATTTCGTGTATAGAATGAAATACAAATAAACAAACACCTGATCATTCGGATTATTTTAATATATTCGAAATTTATGAACAAGTGTGTATTTGAACAAGTTTGGATAAGACATCTATTAATTGAATATAATATTTTTGTGATTATGGCAGGAACACCCCACTTAGGGATGATATGCCAAAAAGAAGAAAAAGAAGAAGCTACTGACAGCCATAGATAATATAATATATACTGTAAAGACAGCTACGCGCCATGACCGGCCATGAATAAAAGCCTCTTCTTCTGTCAGAAAAGAAAATTAACAATAAAAATATACATTTCGAGTTATTATGTTTAAAAGAAAAACTCATACGAACTGGTAAGTACATGGGATAATAATTCTGGTTTATTATATAAATTGTGTTTTCAAAACTAATGTTTTATTATCATTGTTTACAGAATCTGTGTTTACCAATTATGTCAAATCAAGGATATTTTGCACTGCAAATGATGAATGGAAAAGGGGTAATAAATAATTGCACCTCTCCGAAAGATTTAAAGGTAATTTAATTTTAGATTCACTGAATGTTGACATCAAGCAATCAAAATAAATTATGTCATACAATCTTTTCTTGCAAGAAGTGACATTTCATTTTTTGATTCTCAAATTTGTGTTTTTGTTTTAAAAATGAAGATATTGCTGGTCATTGTCGTTTGGTTAGTCAATTTGAATTGATTAAAGGATTTGATAACATCCTCGAATGATAACACTACGATTTGAATAGGTTAGGTTAACGGGTGAAAATAGTTTTTAGCGGGGGTTTCTTGACACCTCCCCGAGTGATACCTCTACACTCTGTTAAGTTAAAACATATTCATTTAGAAGGGTTTTGTCATATATCAAAGAAGCCCGCGATAATAATAATTAATACCCATTTATTGTTTTCATCCACAAAATTTAACAAATATCAATTTAAAAAGTGAAAAATCTGTCTGTCTATTTATTATTCCATTGATTCGTTAAATATTTACCAGTCTTCAAATCCAACAAAAAAAAATGTGTTGTTCTGTGTTTATTTTAATCAAATAATATTTTGTTACAGTATTTATGTGTCATTGTGCATCGGGATAAATACAAGTCTTTCAACTGTTGCCGATGAAAAAGTTGGATGGTCTAATGGATTGAGCCAAAAACATAACTATCCAACAAAATCTAACTTAATAACAGAACTTGAAAAGGATAACCTTTTAAGTATACCCAAAGACAAAATTAGTGTCTATAAATTCGAAAAACCTTATAAAATCGAAATCCAAACCAGGAACGAATTATCTGACACCTGGTATCAGGAAACCAACGGTGCTATAATATGGTACACTGATGGCTCCAAAAAGGAAAGCGGAGTTGGTTCGGGTGTGTACGGACTGACACCCAGAGTCAAGATGTACAAACACCTCGGACAAACTACAACCATTTTTCAGGCAGAAATATGTGCCATAACAATATGTGTCTATGAAAACCTAAAAAGAAACTACAGACACAAAACAATTTATATCTACTCAGACAGTCAAGCAGCGCTCAAGGCCCTTGACTCATGTAAAATAAATTCATCTACAGTACAAGACTGTACTATAGCACTTAACAAACTCACAATAGAAAAGAACAACAAAGTTGTTCTAAGATGGGTGCCAGGACACTCAAACCATAAAGGTAATGAAGAAGCGGACAAACTTGCAAACATGGGGGCTGACACCAAAACATTTGGACCAGAACCCCACTGCTTCTTAGCCAACACTGTTCTAAAAACAATGTTAAACAATAATATGCTGGAAAAAGCAAAACTAAACTGGGAAAACATACCCGGACAGAAACATGCCAAATCATTAATAGACGGCTTTATAAAAAAGAGATCAGACAAAATCCTTGCTTTAAATAGAGAAAAAATCAGAGTTCTAACCAGAGCACTGACTGGACATTGCAGATTAAATAAACATCTAAGTACAATGAAACTGATGGACATGCATCTATGCAGATTCTGCCTAGATGAACATGAAACACCATTACACCTGCTATGTGACTGCGGACCACTGATGCAGACCAGAAACAAAATAATTGGATCTTACATCTCTGATCAAACTCAAATCAAAGAAACCAGCCCACATAAGATCCTAAAGTTCATCCGCGAGATCGGACTGTGGGGTGACCTCTAGCAGCAAATCCATTCACAATGAACTAATATAGTTGACGTGAAGAAAGCACTAGAGGGTTTTAATAAAAAAAAAAAAAAAAATATATAATAATATAATCTATTCTTTGAGGGTGGAATGCCTAATTAATAATAAAAAAATATATATATAATTATCACACCTTACGTCTATTCAACTTATCAAGGTAGTAAATGGATACAAACCTGAGACTTCATAATTTAGTTTTACATAATAATATTGCGATAATAAGGTTATTTTACTAAAACCTCAATGTAGTTTATGAAATCTTTAAATATTATAACATTCAATTTTCTTTTCACACCTGTACCTAGGCCTAAAGAAATTGCATTTGGCGATCGACTACAAACAAATACTTCGGCAATGTAGAGTAGGAAGAAAATTAACTGTCCCCTTTTTATATTTTTATAATATAAGTGTCTTTGTTTGGTTTAAATAATTGTTTATATGTTCCAGTGGACAGTTAATTTTTTCGCACTATACATTAACGAAATCTTCGTTTGTAGTGGAACGTCAATTTGAATTTGTCTGCGGGGGCTGATGTCTTATTGTATTTTGTTTATATCTTTGATTTTTAGTTAAGAAGTGGACAAAATAAGTGCACTTTTTCTAAGAAAGATTTGGAATATTATTATACTACATATATTTTTTTGCATTTATGCATCGTCACTGTTGAAGTATGGTAAACTCAAATGTGTATCTGACATTTAAATATAACATAAGTACTTCTAATAGCTTCTAAGAAAATTGCTGCTTTGAAGGATATGGATTTTATTAATTTCTTTGAAAGATCATTTTGTAAATGGATCACATGGTATCATATACCTATGTTATAATTAAAATTTAATATTTTTCAAGATTTAATGTCATATTTTTATAAGATCATAATATTATAATGATAATAATTGAAGTTCATGAAGTTGTTCATATTTATGAATTCATTTTTTAGCTTATATTTTGTGTCACATTCTAAATATGAACAGTGCAAATGAAAATAATTAATATTTGAGTATAAACATTGTAAATTTTCAGCAATTAAAAGAAATATCTTTTTATAATTATCATTTTTTTCAACTCCACACATTAGCTTAATGTTTCATAAAACAGAGTTTTATATTAACAGAGTTTTATTTAAAAACAAATAAAATTAACCAACGGTATGCCTTGCCCTTATGAGCTTGCCCAATCTAGCATAATCAGAGATTGTAATGCTCATGGTTAAACCGTATTCTCCAAGATTCTCTATCTTTTATGGGCTCCAAAATCATTTCCCGTTCTTCGTACCCATATGTCATAACTGTTATATTAATAGTTTTATAGAGGGTGATCTTTGATTTCCTATGGACACTTCTTGACTTGAGCACAGGCATTAGAGTAGAGAAGAATGCTTTGTTTCCTGTTCTATCCTTCGGTTGATTTCTATATGTCCCAACTCCTTTGCTGCTATTTCCAAGGCGTCAAAGACCTCCCTTATGGCTATCAGGGATCTTCCTACTATATTGAGGTTATAAGCATATCCGACGATTTGGCTACTTTGGAAATAAATATTAGTCTTTGTATCGTCGAGGTATGTTTTATGCACCACATATTCCAGGAATAAGCTGAAGAGTATGAGGGCCAGTCTGCCACCTTGCTTGAGTACCTGGCCATCAGGAGCTCTTCTGTATGTTTCGCGCCGATTTTACATTTTGTCCTACACATAGTTGCCCAAATCAAACTTAACTTCACAGGTATAAATTGAAGTATAGTGGTCATAAATCCACGATTCCTGTGCAAGGCACGGGTACTTAAGCTAGTTTAAAATAAATGAACGTTTCGCTTGGTAAATTATAGTGGTTTGTTTAAACATTTGATAAGGAAATATTCTAGTATAATTTAAATTAGTTCCAAATTGATTTTTATTCATTGAATGAATATATTTAATATTTTGTTTTCTATAAATTAAATAAAGACATTCTTGTTCGGGAAATTATCAAAATTTGTTTTAAACATTATTTATTTTATTCCGGTTTTAAATTCGATAAATAATTATTAATAATAACAAACTCATCATTTTGTGCCTAATGTATTTATTTATTTATTATCTAAATTTAATGGTCATTTAATTAGGGACATTATCTATTTCATTTTTAAATATTATTATATTTGTTTTAATTTCAACTTGATAAATAATACCAGTTTTATGGTAGTTTAATTAGGGTCATTAGAATTATATTTTTCAATAATATTTCACTTTATTTCTGTTTTTCAATTGGAGGGATAACATTAATTTTATATTTGCTTTCAGACATTTTCAGCTTTTATGGGTTTTAAATTGTGTCTGATTCGAATTATTGGTTTCTTCGTGATTTAAGTTTAAGGGTATTTTGACTAGGTCATGATTACGTCATTAGGCGTAATTGTTGCATCATCAGGTATAAATATGGTGTAAAAATCGTGAGTCTACTCAAACCCTTCCATTTCAGATCGGGATCCTAGAGAAAGGATTCATTTCATATAATAATTTCAATAATCGTTATTTAAGTATGATGTTTTATCATATTTAATTTCAGAACTAATTGGACTATGTAATGTTTCAGGATTATCCAGTTGAACAATAAATCTCTATTAGACTAAAACCACAATGTTTGGGTCCTTAGGTTAGTTCTAGAGATCACGATATGGCCATTTCGTAGACGGATGTTCTAGGTTTTCTAGATAGTCTTTCAGATAAATATGTAAACGCAGGTAGCCCTCAGAAAAGGTGATGGGTGTGAACTGTATTTAAAAGAGGGATTGTGTGACGTACCTGGTATGCTGGTAAACGGATGTCTTCAGCCGGCCGGTTCTGTAATTTTTCTTGTGCAAACTCTATTAATAGTTTTTCACCGAACAACGCAATTTTGTTCACAACACGTAACACACAGTACTCTTTTTCCAACAACAATATAAAACAGATAGTAGGATAGAGCTGAGAACATCATATTCAGCTTAGGATTATTCCATAGCGAGATTTAGTAGCCCTAGCTTTGCAGATGGTCTGCTTTGCTCGCAGGGCTTAGGTAGTTGCATAAATATGGTGCAATCGATAGTTTAGGTATAATAGGGTTGCGACATAATAGTGTCATCGTAGGTTTAGGTATAGTAAAGCTTAGGTTTAGCTTAGATTTAGTTAGGACAGCTTAGGTTATAGCTCTCGCAGGGGGTAGGGCTGTGGCAATAGGTACTTCAGATCAAATCAATCTCCGCGCAGAGCATGGCCACCTATCAAGGAAGAGTCAATATGATCCCCATTTCTCTCCCATTGGATGCCGAATAACAATAGGCTGAGGAGAGCGCTGTTCTTCCTCCCATCCGGATCTCGAAGACAAGTGTCCCGTTCCTTTCGAGGCAGAGCTGAGGGATCTGGATATGGTGTGGGACGAGCCCATAACATTGCGCAAGATCGAGTGCAATAAAGAATTCTTGTTGTCTCTCTATGCCCCTAAGATGGGGTGTAAATAGTTTTTTTTTATAATGCATGTAAAACAGACTAGGCTTATTTTGCTCCGTTAGTTCCTGGTTATGTAGAGGGAAGTTTTTTCTTTTATACGTGAACCGGTCTCTTCGCGTTATTTTGCTTTCAGAGATTCTTGGAATAAAAATAAAATATCACTCATACAATATCCGCTTAACAGTGTGAGAATTAATTGCCCCGGGCCATATTATTTTGTTGTATTTTCACCCCAAGATATACGCCACATTTTACAAAATAAAATGTTCTAGCGCGTTATAATATAACGGTGGGCTGTAATTCGAATTTTTTGGTAACTCTTATCTAAACCTCGAAAAAGTTTAGCAGCAGGTTTATACATACCTACGCAAATACATATTTACAGCGGAACTTTTAATCTTTGTTTTCTTTTATCTGTTTTATATTATTATATACAGCTTGTTTTCATAATCCATGTGGAGACTTTCCAGTCAAACGTATGGTTATGATTTTATTTTTTTTATAAACCACGCATTTTGTTTTCGGTTGCTTTTGTGATTAAACATTATGAAATTATTTTTGTCTTTCTATTTTCATAGTACAAATACAAAATATATATCGCACACCCGCTTATTGCTTATTCTTTTTAGAAATACGTTTCACTGGTTATCGCCTACATAAGATGTGTGACGTCAGACTAAAACTGAAATCATTTCTGAAGGCCAAATTTACAATTTATGAGAATAATATTTCGCCTCTCATAGAGAACAGCAAATAATTCGTATATTTTCGAGATATAAACCCACATAATATAATATGTATATATTGAGCTGCTGTTACTTACATATTTAATGCATGATGTTTACATGTATTCGGCAAAGCTTCTTAACTTTTCCCTTCCTCTTTATTATAATGTGTCCTACACACGTCTAGCACGTTATACTCCCTCAACTTATGTATGTGGGTGCCTTTCTATGCTTATGTATAATATGATTATGTACCTAGTACCTTCTTGTATACTGGAAATAATGAACTCTAGGACATTGCAAAAGCTTAGACCTAAAGTTAATAATTAAAACTCTAATAATCCTCTAGCTATGAAAAGAGAGTCAAATCTGTTGAAACATGTTTTTAATCCTATTGGTATATTACATAATATAATACCTATACTTGTCCGATTGTTTTTTTTTTTTTTTTTTTCAATTTTTAGTAACGTACGAAGTAAAAGAACATCAACTGTTACATACTTACTTTAGCTGTGAAAACGTTTGGCCATTTTTATTATTGCGGATAGATTTTATATTTTCTGGTTGACTGAATTATTTTCATCAATCATTGATAATTTTTACGTGTTATTTTGATGCTTTTTTTAGTGTTGAGTGACTCAATAACCTTTTAAAAAGAAGGGATATATGATTTTCTTGATTCGTTGAACCATTTATATATAAGATTGAATAAAAAAATAGTAATTGAAATGTTTGTAACTATGGCTAAATCACTGTACTTTGCGTCACGTTAGAAACCAATCTTTTGCATATAAAGCATTGTACTCACCCAGTGTGTTGTATGTTAGCTTTTTCACAAGTCACTATAAACCGACCGACTTAGTCTAAGCATACCTACACGGCTGTGAAATCATTTTACTAGGCAGTCATTCTAACTTCCTCTGTTTACCCAATGTCTGAAACAAGTTAAACGCCTCTTCTACATTAGAGTATCATCAGGTTTACTCAGAGCTGTTCCGAGTACAGGAAAAAAATACTCGAGTACTGAGTACAAGTACTGCACACAAATATACTCGGAGTACAAGTACAAGTACTCAGATCCAAGTACTCGAGTACAAAATACCGAGTACAAGTACCGAGTACATGAGTGATTAATTAAACGCAAATCTTTTATAAACCTCTAACAACTTTGCGCATGTTTCAAAACATAATGTAGTCGCGAACAATTGAATCGATCATTACAACAAACTGCATGAAATAATTTTTTTACAAAAAAAGTGTATAACTATAATATTATTACACTAGCTAATACCCGTCTTGCTTTACGTTTTTGATTCCGAATGTCACGCTTGATCGGTAAGTAATTAAACAGGTTCTAGTCTAGCTTCCTATTGCTTAACAGACCTCTATAACTGACATAAGCACAGGAAAAGGAGAATGACTTTTTTACCGACCTTATAATATTATACGAACCTACCGACATAATTTGCAAGTTTTCATAGAGAAAAGAGATAACTCTGTGGTTTGAATCTTAGCTACATTCTCTAATGTTTGATAATTAATTAGGCTCTCCACCCATAGAGGGTGATTTGCGCTATCTGTCAAATGGAGGAATCATTTTGCAAATTTATTCATTAAATCTTTATTTATGGAGAATAATAAGATTTGAATAACATTTATATGTATAACAAATCAATCTACAATTATTTTATTACATTTTCACACCGTAGTACCAAGATTCCATTCAACTTTTACATGAGTAATTTTGTTTCCAAAAGATGGCTTACTGTCTTTTTTGAGAAATTTGTATGAAGTTCCTAAAAAAATAGAGTTTTTTAAATAGCTCTAAATATATTAAAGTTTATGCAGCAAATTGTATTTAAGAACGCTCTCCGGAATAAAGCGCGGCTTTTCGCATATTAATATCTGACCTTAACGTCTGTTTTCTACGATTGATGCTGTTACAAAAATATAAATTTTTGAGAGTGCGAAAGCCGACAGCTGTCATCAGTGACCATCAATAGCATAAGTCTGAATTGTGTGTATACTAATGTACGTGGACTTAATTCTAAAACACATGAATTCTCCTGCAATCTGCTTTCTCAGAATATAAATATTATTGCTGTCACAGAGACTTGGCTGACTTCGAGTGTCCTAAACGCAGAGATTTTCGACAGAAGATACACTGTCTTTCGCAAGGATAGAAAGTCAAGAGGGGGGGGAGTAGCATTGGCTGTACAATCCAAATATCTTTCTGCTGCCAGGAGAATGGATCACCTAGAGACGGATGATGAAAATTTATGGGTCAAAGTTACATTTAAGCGTGCAATTATTTTAATTTGTGTTGTCTATTTTCCTCCTAATTCAGATGAGGAATGTTTTTCAAGATTTTATCAGAAGTTAGAAATGGCTGCCAATAGTGTTAAGGAAAAGAATATATTTATTTTGGGTGATTTTAATTTGCCATCATGTAGATTCTCAAAAAGTGAACATAATTATTTTCTGAATTTTTTTGAATTGCAACAATTGAATACAGTTAAGAATTGTAATAATCGTATGCTAGATTTAATATATACAAACATTAGTCCATCTAAAATTAAGGTAAAAAAGCATGATTTCCCTTTAGTCTCTGAGGATGTGAATCATCCGACATTGTACATAGATATTTCATTGCAATCAAATAAGTTCCAGAATGCTGACTCTGATAACTCTACAATGCATAATAACTTTAGATGGAAATTCACTGAAAGTAAATTACCATTATTAAAAAATTTGTTATCTACTTGCTCTTGGACCGAGGTTTACAACTCCTCAAATGTTGATGTTGCCGTTGAGAAATTTTATGAGAGATTATATAAATTGTTTGATGAATGTTTTACAGAAACTGAATCTGGCAGAAATTCTGAATACCCTAAATGGTTTACCCCATTCTTGATTAGATCCATTGAGAAAAAACATTTCTTACATAAACTTTGGAAAGGTACTAATTCGACATTGGCATATGCAAAATTTAGTCAACAAAGAAAATTAGTTAAAGATCTTCTCAAAGAAACGTACAAGGGGTATATTGAACGCTCTGAATCACAAATTTGTATTGATCCAACCCATTTTTGGAACTTTGTATCAAGCAAAAAAGACATGAATGGAGATTTCAGTGAGATGGTCCTTGATGGAGATGTATTCTCGAATCCACATGACATCTCAAATGCATTTTCTAAATATTTTTCGTCGGTTTATAATTCCACAGCTCCTTTATTAAAGTTAGATTTTGCGGCATCCGCGCCATCAATGGTTGTTCAAAATTGCGACATTGCGGAAATCGCTCACGATGATATAGACTATGCCTTGAAAAAACTCAAGCCAAAACGCTCCTCTGGACCAGACCATATACCAGCTTACATATTGAAGGAAACCGGATCAGAACTGATTTGTGTTTTGTGTTTCATATTTAACCTGTCGATTGATTCAGGATCGTTTCCTCAGGTTTGGAAGACAAGTAAAGTTACACCAATATTTAAAAAAGGCGATCGGTCAGACGTAAAAAATTATCGACCAGTAGCAGTGTTGTCTGCGCCGGCTAAACTGCTGGAAGTGATAATTCATAGGCAGATATGGAATAGTGTTAGTTGTTTAATAATTAACGAGCAACATGGCTTTAGACCAGCCAGATCTACTGTAACTAACCTTCTTTGTTTTAATTCGTACATTGAACGCAGACTGGATTGCCGATCTCAAGTAGATGTGATCTATACGGACTTTGAAAAGGCGTTCGACAGGGTTGATCATGATATATTATTATTAAAGCTGAATAACTGTGGTCTATCCTGTAGATTTGTTGAGTTCATGGCTAGCTATCTTAGAAATAGGCAGCAATATGTTAGTTATAAATCATGTACATCTGATACGTACCAGACTTTTTCTGGAGTACCACAGGGATCCAATCTTGGTCCCCTTCTATTTACATTGTTTATTAACGATATTGGTAACTTGATCGAGAACTCAATTTTTTTGTTATATGCAGATGATTTGAAAATCTTCAAGGAAATTAGGAATATGGATGACGTTAGAGCTCTACAAGAGGACGTGAATTCTTTGTTGCAGTGGTCTATGGAGAACAAATTATATTTCAGTTCGCCCAAATGCCAAGTTATCACGTTTGGTAAAACTCGCAACAAAATTTTGGCTGATTTTAGCATGAATGGAGTGAAGCTTTTAAGAGTGGACGAGATGAGGGACTTGGGCGTCACGTATGTGAGTGATCTATCATTCAAAACACATATTAGTAACATTGTAGATAAAGCATATATGACATTGGGTTTTGTTTTGAGAAATTCGATATTTTTCAGAAACGCCAATACGCTTGTCACTTTGTACGAGTCATTGGTGAGATCCGTGTTAGAGTCAGCATCGATCGTATGGCTGCCTAGTGAACAATCTCATATACTGACTATAGAAAAAGTCCAAAAAAGGTTCGCAAGGCACCTCTATAGGATAAGGTATGGATACTATCCATATTTATATCCAACGCTATTTGTCTACGGATGCCTGGGAATGGCGACATTGGAGAAGCGCAGAGATGAATACCTTTGCAGGCACTTTTACAAGTTACTGCATGGTATCATTCATAACCCTGACATGTTAGAAAAAATTAATCTCTACGTGCCAGATTCCTATGGCAGATCTCGACAGCATAAACTATTTTATCCACCCACAGGCAGAACAAATATAATTCACCACTCGGCCATTAATAAAGTAATGGAAATTTTCAATAAATTACCGCAATATGTAGATATATTTAATATAACATATAACAAATTTACTAGTATATTGGAAATCATAATTTAAAAGCTTATGTATTTGTCATTTTGTTTTTAAGGATTTTTGTTTTTTTTTTCTATTAATGTGTTGATCATTGTGTAATTTGTATAAAACTGTTTCATGGCGCTCAGCGAAAAGGTATTTACTGTTATGCTGAGCGACATATCATTGTACCATAAATAAATAAAATAAAAATAAATAAATAAACGGACTAAAATATTATGTAGATTAAAAAAATGGGTAAAATAACGCCTCCACGTGGTGCACCCCCGGGCAACGTTATAACGGCAAAATTCTATCAATAAGGAAGAGAGAAAGCAGATAAACCAAAGAGGATTGAATTAAAAAACAAGAAAATAGAACATGGTATGGTAAATGATACAAATCGCAAAAACAGCTCTCCTCTGGGCAATAAGACAAGAGACCTTGGAAAAAATCAATAAGGAAGAGAGAAAGCAGATAAACCAAAGAGGATTGAATTAAAAACAAGAAAATAGAATATGGTATGGTAAATGATACAAATCGCAAAAACAGCTCTCCTCTCGGCAATAAGACAAGAGACCTTGGAAAAAATAGAAGAAATAAGTATGTAGTTCTAAGACCGAATATCTGACAAAACTGACAAAAGAGCTATGTATTGATGTTATACTGCTACAGGAAACCCACACAGCAAACTTAAACCAACTCACCACCAGAGGTACCTACGGTTCCCGGTTTCAACCTAGCTGGCGCTGTCCACGGCGTGGCCACCAACGTACGCGACGGCCTGATTTGGAAAACACTGTTTTAAATCAGGTAATGTGTTCTTGGTCACCAGTCACCATCAAAATAGGACACAAAAGTCGTCAACGTTTACAAACCTGATAGATTCCAGTGGCTACCCACAGTCATTACTTCAGCCCTCCCACATCCATCTGTCATAATGCGAGACTTTAATAATGGGAGCAATCACACCAACTGGGGATTTAGAACCACAGACAATAATGGTGAGGACCTCACGGAATATATGGAGACTGAGAATCTTCACCTCGTTTATGATTCCAAAGACAGAGGCACCTTTTATCAGCTAGATGGAACGGCTACACCCAGGACTTGTACTTGTCCTCGAAGGTCTCGCAATGGAACTTCCAAAATAACAAATGGGACATCTTCGCCGCCCATTTCGATGAGACATTGATGTCTCTCGTACCACTGCCTACTAACTACCATAAATTTATAACATCAGTTTCAGAGGCCGCCAAACAGTCTATACCATGAGGATATCGTAAAACATACATCCCGGATGGAAGGAACACTGCAAGAATCTCTACAACAGTTAATCCGTAAGGCATGATCCCTACTCCGTAAAAATTAAACCACCGGACCGCACAGCAAAGATTTCAGCGAACCTTGTTGGAAACAAAATAGTAGACAACGGCAGAGCGCCCGGAGACAAAACATTCCAACCTAAGGTTAAGGAACAGCTCCACACAGCACAAAGGACTGTCCAATCCGATCTACCCTGGTTGCTCCGTTCACTGAAACAGAGGTGACTTCATCCGTTTAAACATTAAAATAGCCGGAAAGGCTACTGGGTCTAATGGCATGTAGCCTGGCTTATGCGGTGTTCACACGAGGCCAGACGATTTCGTTTGCATAAAAAAAATATCGCTCGGTCGCCCATTGATCGTCTGATGTGTTCACACGAGCCCACCGGCATACATTCAATCTGTCAGGTGCGCTGATAGTTTTAAAAATGGCGGACATCGAGGTAGAAGTCACGCAGTAATTGGGGTTAGTTGAAAATATTGTTTTAGACGATATAAGGAGACTCCTAATTGAGGAAAAATAAAAACAATGCAGATAGTGGGTGCGGAATTGGATTCTAAGGAGAAATAAATTTAGAGCAGTGCTGTCAACTGTCAAGAAACAGAACATACGGACGCCGCGCATATCTGCGCATGCGTGCATCGTTCCACCAGATACAAAAGTTGAAGGATCTGAAGTCCACGCCAGTACAACTAGGCTACCGAGGACAATTATTAATATAATAATGACTAATATAATAAGAATACATTGCGAATATCCTTGCCGCGGGCCACCAGCCGAAAGAATTTAAAACATCTAAAGTGCTGGTCTTGTAAAAGCCTGAAAAATTTCCGCAAGGCCGTCTGCTACAAGTTGCTTGAACATCTCATTCTCAAAGTCTTCTTTTTGTTGTGTCTAAATACTACAAATTATGGGATTTAGCAGTATCGAAGTTCTGAATTTTTTGTTTTATTTATATATTTTTACTATTCTATTATATTCAACAGATTAGAGCCCATCATAAATCACAATTTTTTCATTTAAATAATATACCTACTTCAGTTTTTACGTAAAGGAGCAATAGGAGAGCAGGATTTCACACTATACTCTATAACTATAAGACTATAAGACTTATTTAGTTTTTGAAATAACCAATTCAATCATAATACACGGGTTTTAAAAACAACAATTTCGTCACCAACACTCTCGAATTAAAAACGAGAACCATACATTCACACTTTACCACTACCAATAACCACGACACCTAACAAGTCTCTACTTGCAATATAAATACAAATTACGTATCATAGTAGGTTTAACGTATTCCAATATATCCAAAGGTGTACTCGAGAACTTGAAATGTACTCGAGTACCTTTAATGTACTCGAGTACCTTTGATGTACTCGAGTACTTTGAATGTACTCGAGTACATTCAAAAGTACTCGAGTACATTCAAAGTACTCGAGTACATTTTAGGCTCAAAAACGTACCGAATACAAGTACAAGTACAGGTTTTAGAAATGTACTCGTGGACTGAGTACTGAGTACACCAAAAGTACTCAGAGTACAATCTACGAGTACTTGTACTCGAGTACCGCCCAGCTCTGGGTTTACTTCCGAGTTTTCCAATAATCTAACCAATTTTCTCCCTTGACTCGTTATCGGCCAAACAGCACACCGATCCTTTCCCGTACAACGTTATCCTGGACGCAAGTATGTACGGGTTTTCCTTATTTATCCGATGAGTTAAACTTTCCTGGGATGCCATAATTGGAATAGTTGTTAATATTGGAACACTTGCTACGGGCTTGGTTTCAAATCTAAACTATTTAAACGCTTTTCAAACGTTTAAGTTGTCATGATTTAAAAAATGTGTCATTATGAAATTTTGAGTTTTTTTTTGTTTTTGGTTAAATGTAATACACCATTCTTTTTGCAAAAAAAACTCTTACTAATAATAACGCATTATTCAAAAATGCGTTCCCTTTTTTGGGCATCTTTTTCGTAAAATTACATTCGAAATAGAGCTACAAGAAATTTATTCTCAAGTGTTAGCATAGCGTGAATTGTTTGCCCGATCGTACGAATCACCAGTAATATTTTCTTATTATTTTGGTCAGTAGAGAGGGTGGTGACGTTCTGTAAAACGCCTGTTCTTGGGGAAAGCTTGTTTGCTCTCACAGTTGGGATTTATCTGTTTGTTTTGGGGATTTTGGGTGAAATGCCTCGTCTCATCCTTAACTTTTGCCACATCTATCTAACGAAAAAAATCAAGAGATTTCTTACAAGCTTCTTTTCCGTGTTTTATTATTTGATGAAATACATTCAGGTGACATACCACTCATATATGTAGGTACAAACTTTCATTTTCAGAAATGAAACAGAACTTTATTTGATTAGAAGGGAGATTTTTTCTTATTCCGACTGAATGCAATTTTTATGTACTTATAGGTATGTGCTATATCTGCTGTCATCGTACAGATAATCTTTATAAAAGAAATTCTGTAAAAACTAAAAAAGTTAGAATGCTAGTCAGAATAGTGCGTTCGGATAAATCGAATTCATAATTACCTACTGCTACACCCACCTTGATATATTTTAAAAGGGAATTTGGCTCTTTGAAAAAAACTTTATTTAATTAATCAAATTTAAATAAAAAACTTTTTAACTATTCCACAAATTTATTGTACCTGACATGTTTCGAAGGGGCACGCCCTTCATGGTCACAGGTTATTTGAAACTTGTGACCATGAAGGGCGTGCCCCGTGCCCCTTCGAAACATGTCAGGTACAATAAATTTGTGGAATAGTTAAAAAGTTTTTTATTTAAATTTGATTAATTAAATTACTTCCACCAAGAAAAATGCATGTTCAACAACTTATAAATTTTATTAAAACTTTATTTGTCAATGTAGATGCTAGTATTGATGTCCAAAAGATCCCTTTCCCCGCTACAATAATAGTTGACATAACTCATTAATTTAAGTAATACCTACGTAACAACTAATGACCAACAATTCATTACTGATGTTCGATTTTTAAATGGAACAAACCACTACGGGCTTACCTCCGTCTTCTACTGTTATATCGAAGGCTGGCTTAGTGTGATCACTTTACGTTAACAACGTTCGCCATTAGGTGGTTAGGTTTAAGTCTCCGAAATTCCTAATCATGAGAATTCTCGACATGTTCAACATGTCGAAAAATCTCATGTCAACAACAAGTAGATATTTAATAATTAATGAAATATAGAGATAAAAGTTGGAAATTATTGAAAACAAGAGAGCAACCATATTTAAAGACTGCGACTGCTGTCATGTATTTGGCGCCAAGGACAAAAACTTTTATATGATAATAACAATAACTAAGATGATTTTTATAGCGCCGTTTTGTGGCATTTAAGCCACCTCAAGGGCGCTAGTGTTACACAATTGATTGCTGATTTCGAACATTAAAGCTACACTAGAAACTATATTAATTAATTAAAATGTTTAGAGCCTAATGCTACGCGTCCGGCTGCTGCAAAGCGCCAACCTAAAAAAAATATGCTTTTACCTTTCAAATAGTTTCTCAACTAGGTGGCTACATAATATGATAAGTATAACATAACACTACAAAAGGTACATTGTTCACTTGGATAGCGATGGAAGATATGTTATCTTAGGTGCTGCTATTAAGGAAATGACGTCTTCTAGACTGGACCTGACATATGTTGCTATGCCATACACGTTGCTGTGTACAGCCGACAAAGGGGGTGTAGCCGGGTATAATCCCTCGAAGACGAAATTTATAATTTTTAAATACTTACGGAGATTATACAATTTTTTCTTTCTAGATTCTAACTGCCCTTCATTAGTGCTGTTATGAATACAAACAAGTTGTGAACCTCTTCGATGAGTCATTCCGCTCAAATTGCTTTAATAATGAGAAGTTACTTGGGTACCTACTAGGATACTCGATTTTGTTCATCATGAAAATTTAATTGAAAACTTTATTATTTATTCAAAAAGTTTTTAATTATTTAGGTGCATACCTAACTTACTAGCGATTAATAAAGTCGATCGTATGAACTTCGGTGAATTTGAAATATAAAAAAAAAATCATTTATTGATATTATTTGGAATCCAGAAATTTTAGAATCTGATTTATTTAGTCTAGGGTTTATTTTTATTTATTGATATGCTTACGTTCCTATAACATTCTTTCATTTTAAAACGAATGCGCTTGATTTTCGATAAAATTTTGTGAAGATTTCAGAGAACAGATATTAATTATCTATAGTAATGATGACGTTAATAGATTTAAAAAATTAAATGTAAAAACATTGTAGAGAATGTATAAAAAAATAGGTTGGCAGATGTCTGCACTGTTATTTGCGAATATTCTTTTGAGCAGACTGGCATTAGAAGTCTATAAAAGTATAACTTATAAATAAAACCATATTCTACTACTAACGGCTGGAATCTTGTCTTCGATTGATGGGAGCGGTTGACTGGTCCAAATCTAAATCCAAACTCCCTTTACGCCCCACTTAGGGACCCTGATGGGAGAAAGAACAGCGCTCTTCTCGGCTTTCGTTCGGCAAGTCCATCTCGTCTCCATAATAGTTGAAGTGATGGGCCGGCAAACAAAACTTATTTAATTTTAAATTCAGCTTCAGTTAAAACCACTCGTTTGCCCTGTTGTTGATTTATAATGTTTTAAATTTAATTATCGCATCCCTCGCGCTATCTAGAACAATGATTCAATTAATAACAGTGAGTGCCTGTGAGTTTGTTCAGCAGTGACAATTTGCATATTAACTACCAATGGGACGTCAAAATTCCAATTAATTCCCCTGATAACGAATATGTTTATTGGCATTACAGTACAATTACTCTATATACAGAATAATATGTTTATGCTTAATGAGAGCTTTATTATTATTTGTTTACAGAATTGTTCTCGTGCCTCATATTTGGTCCATTATATTGATTAATAATGTTCTTATGTGTTTATTAATATAACAATTTTATAACGTCTAGAAGGAAAAATCTATTGTGGTCACCTAGATAGGTAGTGCCGGAATCCCACGGCTAAAACCCCTCATTCTTCTTAGTGGACTCTGCATTCCGGTCTCTCATTATGAAAGAGAGACACCAATCACGCAGGTCTCGGTGCAGTTCACATCCTGGTCGATTGTATTACTAGTCAAGTCACTAGACTAGATTGTATTACTAGTCTAGTCACGTGAATTTTATGTATATTTTCCACGATTTTTCTCCCAAGGGAAGTGAAGTCCCATATTTACAAGTATTTTCTTTTCGATTTGCTAGCTATTGAAATCATGTTAAATTATAGGTTAAATCGGTGTACAAATTAGGTATACATGCGATTAAGGTATTATTACATTGTTATAAACAGAACAAGGAATTTTTGTCCGAGAATGTAACGCACGATCAACATCGGGATGGAGTGGAAAGGACTCACTCGGAAGACCATAACCATAACACTTTGTAATAACATTTTTACGAAAATAGTAATTTCTTTTGTTTGTTTGTTTGATTTAAGTGTATGTGAATCCACGTTAGGACTAGAACCCTTAAATGTAGATACTCGTAGTTTCTTTACTATTGAAACAATTTGCCATAAATGCTACAACCCTTTCCCTTATTATGGGTGGGCGCGTACTCTTAAAGGTAATCTATAAATCTTTCGATTTGTTTTATTGCCATCGACCATTATTACCGGAATGGGTTGTCTTTTTTTAGTATTGTTCAGCTAAAAGGTCAATCAGATATGTTCTACTTTGGTTTTAATATCCTTCCATTAAAATAAATTATTTTTGGTTAAAGTTTTGTACAAGATGTTCTGGAGTTTCGTGGTGACGTTACCAACGTTTGATAATGTCGGATTAAAACAATTTTGTTGGTAAGATAGTTTAGTTGTTTGAATAATATACCACGCCGTCAGTATATAAACGTTTATTATAGTTAGTTAATTTTCATCTGGCGTAATTAATTTACATATTTCCTAGTAGGTAAGTAATGTAAACATCTTGCGTGCTTGTGAGTAAACTTATACTGGGACTCAGGTTCATTCATCCGTGAGTGGATATTATTCACAGAAACTTAGGCCCTTCACACATGGTGTCGCAAAGTAAGCGTATCGTTATACGCGCGTTGAACGAGAGGAATACGAGAAGTACGTGCATGTTCAATTCAAACAAGTTCACACACGAGGCGTATCATCATTGTTCATATAAATAACAAGATTCGGCAATCGTACAATTTTTTTTCGACATATTTTGTATAATGAGGTACAAGGGGAACAGACAACAAAAAAATAAAATATATAGTGCCTCAACAAATCCGTCACATATAGTCAAAATTTCAGGCAAGTACCGTTTCATCGCGAATACGATATGGTGGGGCCATGACAATTTCAGCCATTTCCTTCTCTATCTTGTAGTTTTAATTAAAGAAGTATTAATAATTTTTGATTGATTGTTTTCAAAGACTGTAAAATGCTGTCTAAATGAAAATAAAACCATGAATAAGTCAAGTATATTTGAAAATACTATAAACTATAATCAATAATTGACGGCTATTCTGAAATGAAAAACAGACGATTGAGTTGCGTCGTATCCAATTTTTATTGAGACTTTTAACATTTCTGTATTCTGAAAATGTTTTATTCAATAAATTATAGTTACGTAACTACTGGCAACCGATTAAGTTCTAAGCAAGAGCTTATTGCGTTGAGTTGGAACGTAAATTTGAGAATATCAATCATTAAAGTTGGTAATCGCGTGATATATTATGTAAAAAGACAAGATCTATTGAAAAAACAAATGCAAAGGCACTACGCTGTATGTGAAGGGCCTAAGTTAAACTACGTTTAATTATTATAACCGATCTGTTCGTATCCGGATATTCCGTTTGAATGAATACGGAGTCAGTTTAGTAGGATGACATATTTAGAGGAGAGTGAGTAGTGATGCTGCGTATAATACTCACTCGTAATACATTTTCACTACGCTATGACGATGGAACGTTCGATATGCTTATGTAGGTACTATTACATATATTACACACAGTTTGACGCAATTCGATCATGAATCTTAACATTAGAATCTTCTTGATTGTCGTTCCCACAGGGCCGAGGATCGCGATTGTTAGCATTTACATTATAAGCCAGGTCCCTTCATTCACTTCGATTCCCTGCCAACTGCATTGCCCAAAAAAGGTTTCCTCAGTCATTTCTTTCACTTCGTCACTCTATATCTAATATGTGAGCGCCCTCTACCTCTGCTGCCCTTCACACTGCCAATCATAATTAGCCTCTCCAGGTTGTCCGCTCCACGTCGCGCAACGTGTCCTAAATATTGGAGGACTCGACGCATGCAGATAGTGGAGAGTCGATCTGCAATTTTTCACTTTATCAGGATCGGTAAATTATAACATGATCTTTGTATTGCTTTTATATGAAAGTAATTTTAGCGTGAACTATAGTGTATAAATGTTGATGTAATGATAGTTTGTTGTGTTTAGCTGGTCTAATTTTAGTGGGCCGTCTAATGCTCCCACTCTTCCTATTCTTATTCAAATGATTCATGCCGCCCCTTGCCATTCTGGATTTGGATTTCACATGTGCCGTTGTCTCTGACAAGAGATCCCTGGTACACGAAGTTTTTTCGTCACCTCTAGATCCCCAACTGCGCAGTACCGAACGACACATTCTGCCGGTCCACGAGCATAACATTCGTCTTGTTGGTTCTTGCTCTCAACCTCCACACGGCGGAACAGCTTCATGAGCTCTTGGAAATTTTATGCCACCAGCGAACCTAAGGTTTTGACTAGGCGATATCCGATCCTGACAAATCCACTCCAGCTCTCCAGTAGGTAGGTACCTGTATGTGCTCTGCATTAATGCATTATGTTTTCTCCGCACACATTAAATAATTTACACAGACAAATACATCTTTGGCGCACTCCCTGTTCAGCTATGTATGGTGCAGAACAACTGCATTATAAGCCTGTACTAAATCAAAAATGTTTCAATCGATTCATTTATCCGCAAAAACAGTCAACCAAGCACACTTCTTGTTCTTAGCTATTAATATACTTACATCAAAAACAACACATACTTCATTAAATATTTCAAAGCAATTTAACAGTACCATTGCCTTTTTCTTTTTTTACCCCTTTGCAGTCATCGTCGCTTTGATTTTTACGTTCGCACAAATTAACACCTTAAATTTTTAAAAGCTCACTTTTCACTGTTTAACATTCTTGTTCGTAGTTGTTAATATTCAAAACAGCAAAAAATTTTATTGAATATGTTAAATCAATTTGACAGTACCATAGCGTATTTTACCGATGTGATTTTTTTACGGTCGCACAAATTAACACCTTGAATTTTTAAAGGCTCACTTTTCACTGTTTGCTTACTCAACTTTTATCGAACCGGAAAAAAATACACGGAAGACTGCGTAGAACAAAACGATGCCCATTTTTCAGTTTTTACGCCGATTGGGTTTAAACCATTTAGGGGGAACACAAGCAAGGTTTGCCGTTACCATTGCACATTATTAGTTTACTGTTTGGTGGTTTATTGTTTAAACATAGTCTCCGTTCATTAGGAGAACCGTTTATGAAAATTAAATAGCACGAGCAATGGAATGCAACTGAATTTTAGTGCAAAATAGTATCAAGTAGTAACGACTTGCAAAATATAACAAAATATCTAGTCGAAGTTTTTCGCGGTTGTTACCTAACAAGGCATTACAAAAACCTTGGGAAAATATGGCACGGGTCCATAACCGTGTTTGTGCGGCCCCCCGGCGCCAGTCGAACGTCTCTCTTCCTGCCTCCTTTATTATTGTTGTCAGCCGAGTTTTACTTCTGAAACATTTATTTCATTCTATCTGAGTATTTATTTTCTCTCTTGAAAAATAATGTCTTGTAATTGAAGATTTATGTTCTTCGTGTTATTTACAGATATTGTTTGCTACTTACACTTTAACAGAAATACTTTTCATATTTTCGTAAAATTATTGCATATTTCATAAGTCAATACGTTAGAATTCGTACCATAATTTATTTAAAGTTTCATATAACACTAGTGCATATGAAGGTGTTCTTCATTCTTGATGGCTTTGGAATTGGAGAGGTGGTTGGTAGACTGGCGATTACAACGCCGGCTTTCGTACTGTTTGGTGCGGACGTCGTGGTTCGATCCCAGGTGCCGACCATCTTCCTCTTTCACGACACAAGCTTTAAGTATCTTACTGTGAAATAGTCAAGGAGTGTATTTGTGTTCACTTTGAGTGAGCACTACCATCTACCTAGTAGAAAAAAGTATCCTTTAAATCTCTTTCGCCGAATATTTAAATAATGTTTTTTCCACTTAGCACGTAAAAATAAAACACACTGAAAGTATCAGGCATAAATTTAGGTGTGAATATTTATTCGGTTTGACGTCACGCTCTGATGCTTAGTAATTTATCAAGACAGTTGTTTCCAGTTCTCAAAGTTGACGGCGACGTTTAAAAGTTAATGGCGAATCTGAATCCTAACATGGAAATGTAGAAAAGTTGGGCGATGCCCTTCCCACCCGCCCGCATCTTTCAACTCGGTGATAACATTCGAGAACAACAACTTGAACACGTATTTAATTAAGTTTAACTGTGGATTAACGATGTTCTTGAATGTTGACTGATTGCGTGATAACGAGTTATACGTGTGGTTCTCTCCTTTTGCGTAACTCCTTGCCTATATATCTATTTCCTTTGCGTATGCCCCCCCCCCTATTACCACATGTATAGAGTTCCTTATCTGAAATAATCAACCCAGTTCACTGATACGAGTATGTAACGCCTTCAGAAACATATACTTCAATTTCACACATTTTGGTTAGATGGCGCGTTACCTTAACGAAAGGGTCCATCATACTGTAACGAATGACTCCTTCTAGATCATAAATGCGGCTTATGAACTCTTTTGTGTCCTCATAAATAAAAAAAATACCATTTTTACATTTTTTGTAGGGGTTTTTCAAATTTGATTGTCTTTCCTAATATAAAATCACTTGAAGAATGAAATATAATAAAACTTGGAGAGTATCAAAAAGTAGGCTTTGAAACTTTTGAAAAATATATCAGAAGTCTTAAAAGAGATTTTTGATTCATTTTTTTCCTTCATTTTTTAATAAAAAATCAGATTAAAAATATTTTCTAATCACACACTTAATTGAAATGCTTAAAAACATCTCTGGACTCCCTGAACAAATCACATGATAAAGATGCTTTTTTATCATTTGGGGTAAATAGCTGAATCCACTTATATTAAATGTAAAGTTGTTGCAATGTATGGAATTTATTTGGCAAGAATTTTCAGAGGAAGGTACCGCTGGTGAAATGTGCGAACGTACAAAAAATCCATTTCACTAATAGCCAAGTATTGTTCTGAGAATTTCTCTCCGAATTATGTTTAATTCCAAGTAAGTACTCTTCCTTCAGTTGTAAAATGGTTTAGGTCCAACTTTATGGTGATGAAGAATGTAACAAGTTTTTATGAATCTGAAAAACGCTCGTAAACTTTAAGGATTCTACACGAGCTGAGATAATTGATCGCTCCATTGGCCGTTGCGGTTTGTTAACTACACAATGAATTTTCCTATCTCTTGTGTTGGCGAATGATCTCACTTTTATGAGTTAATTATTCTTTTATTGTAGTCCGGTTGGATTGTCTGCATATTCTTAGTTATCTCGTTAAGGTTTCGAGGGCTGAAATAACTCGCCTACAAATTTGTATTCCTGTGACAGAAATAATAAGAATTTATTCGGGCGTAGACATCAGCCTCTGTCTTTGTTTTCCGAATCAGAAGCTTTCTTAATACACAATTGAATTTTCAATTTTCTCCTTTTGTATTGGTAGCTCCTTCTCAAAGGACAGGTAAGGTTTTGTCTTTTGTTTCTCGCGAAATTACTTTTGTTAATTCCATTCTTTTAGTCCGCTTGTTCACTGAGGTGAATCCCTTCTTAACAAAAACATTTAGTGCGGCTCATTTTTTGTTCTTTCTCTCTGAGTTTAAAAAAGTATTATCATAACGAAATATTTTCATGAGCCACCCAACACAGAAAACGAATCTTCCCTTCTATACGTTAATATTTAATTCATACGACAGTGAACCTAATTTATATTAAAATTATATTTCTCGTTGTGTTTAAAAACCGCCTAGTCTCTTATAATCTCGAAAGCTTACGGACACGTTCTGCACTGTGTGAAGATAATAATCTGTGTCGTATTCCCTTTGTGATATTCAGCTGTTTTGTTGAGATTTGACCCATAGGACATAACCCTAGGCATCTACTCCTTAACACTTTACCTTTGCCGGTATAAATATGATATTGGTATAAATATATCTACTCATCTATTATTATTTAGAGTCTCGCTTTAAGGCGATCCCTCATTCCCTTTGAATATTTCGGCACCTCCAATTCTCTCCTCATTGTCTTTTCGAGTGTGTTCTTTTAACAGTAATCCCTCGAGGCACAAACGTAAGTAGGTCCCCTTGTAGGTATCTCGCTCTCCCATTTACGTGACTCGCATACTTTCTTTGGGCAATATATTTCCATTATGCAAATTTTGCCCGCAGCGTTGAATACATGACGTATTCGCCAGTTCTCCCCGTACAATTATGGAATATATTCTATGTATGCAAGTTGACGTGCACGTAACTTCCAACGAAACTAAAAAATGCAGAACTTTATTCATCACAAATATCATTTTGAAGAATAACACTTTTTTACGAAGAATCTGCTGGTTCATTCTGTCCTGGTATTATCAGATGTATTCTTGTTCGTCGTTCCATCAGCCCCTATATTCTCTGAAGAAACTTCCGCAATCCGGCTGAACCACAGTTCCGTTTTCTTCGCAAATGATATACAATTATTTCGTACTGTTGGTAGATTCAGCGTGTGCTTTTCCTCTGGTTGGAGAATATTTAAATGCTTTCCGTCTCTAGTTCTATTTTCATCGGGAAATAATTTAATCTAATAGGTTGATCGTGTTTATATTACTTATTTTTCCATCTTTATCATTTGTGTCTATACAATTAGTTGTATTTTCAAAAACAAACTTGGTTTATCACAGTCAAATCGACCAATTTCGAGAGATTGATTGTACATGTCATAAAGTATATCGTATATAGGTATATAGATTGGATAATAATATTGGTTAACGACATAAACATGATCTATGTGGAATGATTTAAAGAGATTAAATAAATGAAACAAAAGTTATTTTACAAATGATTTAATATCCTGACTTGTTTCGCGGGCAAAGGTCCTACATGGTCACAGTTAACATTAAGAAACTGAAGTTTAAAACGAATACAATGCAAAATATGGTAGACACCATAGTAAGCACTCCATTTACTCATATTTTTCCATGTGAGTGGCAGACTGTATTTTTATTAACTGTTTTTTTTTTTGTGTTACTGCAGATTACTGCTCAAGCCTTTTCATTTAGTTTGAATGGGAAGCTAGGCTAGAGCCTGTACATCTAATAATGTACTGATCAAGACTGACTGTCGAAATCACCACCGTTAGACAATAATACGATAATGTACGTGAATTCAACTAATTTACCTTTTTTCTTTGTTCACAGGTGGGTTTTGAAAACAAACATCGCCACCAATGATTCTTGGTAAGGTATGCTTTTTGGTGGAGTATGGTCGTTGTCCCATTTTTTGTTTGGTTTCCTATTTATTCTTCCTGATTCGAGTATGTAGCCGCCATAAAGTCCCTCGTTGAGCAACTGTTCTATTTCAGTTTGAGAGTGTTATCCCAATCTTATACCTACTGAATCCTACAGTTTCATTAAGATCGTTATATATATATTCTTTATATTGTAAACGTTTGTCTTCCCTTACTTCCTTCATCAGTGTATTCTATGAACATAAGTATTCCATGACCAAGTGAACTTAACCAATCAAACACGATAAAAAAAACAATAATTTACTAATACAATGAAGTATATTATCTACTTCAATGAAATAAGTAGGTACCTAACCATTGTATTTGCTCCCATATTATTCTTAAATCTATATTGGAGGGAATCATCGCTTTGTGATTCGCACCTCCAATCCTAGTTCGATTAAGTAGAGATTATTTGATAGCTACATTTTATAAACTGTTTGTTATCTTGACGACTTATCGTTTTGAAACTTGGATAATCCCTCAATTGATCACTATTTTACAATATTGGCGCATATTGCTGTATCCACGTTCTATCGTAGCTTTCGGGATATCGTCCCCATAATATTATCCCCTTATCTGTGTGGCGCTGTTATAATATTTAATGTTCCAAAGCTCGAATTCCGCAGTTATGAGGTTATTATTAGTTAGTTGGCCGTGCAGCGGTGCTCGCGCGCCCCCATGCCCGACGTTGTTAGAAGCATGCACTCGACACTAATTCATGCTTTAGCCGGTTACTGCTGTTGAAACAGTTGAATGTTCGTCGAACTCGAGTAATAATAGTTTCAATAGAGCGATCTCGACAAACGCAGCTAAGTACGCGGGTGCATATTATACTCGAATCTCCCCTGATTAGGGTGGATATATGTTACAGGTATTGAGCGGGCTTGCATGCCAACACTAAGTCTAACAATCTTGTTAAACTTATCCTGATTCAAACGGATTTAACTTTTTATTTTACTGTTGACCTATTTATTCCCCGAAAGTTCGGCATGCTTTCATAACTTGCACTTTTCTTTACTGTGATGAAGACATCCTTTGTTTAGAAGCAAGTTACATACACCTAATTAAATATTTTTGGTAGCTATACGGGAGTGTGGGAGCGAGAAAGATAATAAATCATTAAGTTAACACCTTCTTCGTTTTTAGGGCTTAAAGTATGGATGACTGTACAAACTTATCTAAGATATTTCTCTACATCGCCAACAAGGTACCTTCCAATATAAAATGAGGTGTTAAAACCACATAAAAAATTCTTGTAAACATCGAGTAATTTCATAAATTGGCTGTGATTAGAACCTGGCTCTAGACGCATCGCGACTGCCAGATTTGTACGGAATTATTTTTTCTTTAAAGCTGCCTCGTTCCAACTGCGCTGAAGTCTATCGCCTTTGTTTTCTTTGGCAAATATTTTTCAGTTGTTAAATTGGCGCATTAATTGACAGGAAACATCCGGGGTCCTCTCAAAGCACTACACGTAGATGCCACTTGTATGCCCCATCAAAAGGAAACTCGTTTTAAATTTACAAATTTGTATGAATTATTTTCGTAAATTTTATTTTTTCGACTACATTTTAATAAATGAAAACACATTTTCAATATTTAAGCACCCGAGAGTTTCTATGTAGGTACTTGTTCGGCTTACGATATTTTTATTTCATCATTCAACAGGAGATCACTTCAAGTGTAATTTTCGTCAAAGTAATGAATTTTTCCTTATCATAATCTCCCCTTCGTCGAGTTCCCAAATTGAAAAGCCATTTTTCATGACATCAGGTGAGCCCCGAAGAAGGTCAGATAATATCTAGAAATTTTTATAAGTTGTCGTTTTCTCTGAATATTTCAAGGGGAATTATTATTATTATTATCGAAGATAACCCTCCGATGAAACGTAAATTGATTTCTTTAAAATGTGTTTTGACTACATATTGTGAAATAAATTATTTAGAATCATTCTTTGAATTTATTTTACTAATAGCTCTTTATGTTTTACAACAATTGAATTGAAACGATATCACGTAACTTTTTAACATTTCATTTCAGTGGAGTAAAATTTATATTAAAGCCTTGTATGTGTAATATTATCTTCGTACACACTTCATTTTTAAATTCCTGCGGTTTGAAATTTTCATATGGGCTGTCATTTTGTCTTTTGCAAAACTAGTTGTATGATAAATTTTTCTTTTAGCTGTTAGTTCTGTCACCTGTAAATTTGTATTTATTTATTTGTTATGGATCAACGCGACATTGTCGCTTTTACAACAAAGAAAAAACATTTATTCAATACATACATAATATACACTTAACAAAAAACAATTAAAAAAAAACATGAAGTATATTGTAGTATTCCCCATTATTTCTATGTACTGTAGTACCTATAGGTCATACCGGTCATATTAGAACACTCCTAAATTCAGTCTACCTTACGTTGGCTATCGCTTATCATAACATACTATTCCTTTTTCTTGGCCACTTCGAAACGCTTCTTTAATACTTTGCATTCCCGTCCAACCGTGTTAAATTTTAATTTTCTGCTTTGAGCACATAACGATATTAACAAACACATTTTTTAGCATCTTTAGTATTTGATGGTGAATTAGTTTTCTAAACCGACAAATGAGCCAAGCATTTGTGAAGAATGTTATCTGAACTTTTCTGTATTTATTGTGAAAGTTTTAAACTCAAAGTGATATTATGCAAATCGACGGAGGCCCATTTAATCACTAATGGAAATCCAACCGGTGTAACTTTTTTCCACAAAGATATCTCATCTCGCCATTCACCCTTTTCTCTTCCGATTCTTTTTTTTATCTCTAATTTGCATCATTCAAAGTTTCCTTATAATTATATACCTACGGCAGATGGTTTTGTATAAAAAAGAAATATAAAAATAATGAAGGCCCATCGTCTTGATTGCATTAATATCTACAAAGCAATCAGCGAAACGGGAATTGGAATTGAATGTAAAACACTTCAATTAAAGATAATGTGGAAACAATGGTCCGAACGTGAAATGAATCCGAAATTGTTTTTACGAGTATATATTAGCAGTATTTAAAAGGAGAATTATCGTACTTTGCCTCTCAAGTTTCTCAAATGTAGGCAATTACTATCTCTTCCGTGTAATCTTAGCAGAGAAATTATTTGAATTGTTCTCAGACTCGATTCAAATATTTCTATCTTGTTCCACCTATCTACCTACGTAATTTTCAAAGTGTACAATTCAATATTTGAATATTACAAGTTGGTTCCCTTTTCTTCTACATTTTCTACCCTTATAAAACGACCACCTGAAGATGAGAGGTCGGGTGTTAACTTTCATTACCAGCAATGTGTATATATAGTTTGTTAGTTTTTTCTTAATTCTTTTCGGCTGTCGAAATTTGCGCAACGTAAGTAAATATGCTTCCACGAATTTTCGTCTTTGGTAATTTTTAACCTCTCAGGAACAAAGTTAACCATCAAAAGTATTTCATTGCGCACATTCAGTAACCTCTTCCCACAAATTTATATCTACAGTTTTTCGCAATATACCTATCAAGGAAATGGAACAAATGTTTTTATCAGGACAACATTGTTGATCAGAGTTTGATTTTTTTATTCGAACGTGAAACGAATTATGTAAAGTGAATGATGTACCTATTTCTCAAAAGGTCGGATGAACAAATTGGTTAAACGCAAGTTACAAACAACATTCTAATTAAAGTGTTCCCGGAGATAACGTTTCTAATTAATTGTTTATTGCAAAGACGTCACGAGGATGTAATTGACTTTGTTGTTTAGAGAGAGGCTGATCGACGCCGACGCTCTTACACGGCGAAGCTGCCTCTTCTCACCCTCCTCCTACCTAACAAACGTTCATAAGGTACTCACCCACACGCTCATATCAATAGCACTACCCCCAGGGCTATTATTAAAGGTGCTGCATAATTAATGATTTAATCCTTAAATGAAATTTCCATTACAGTGTATTTAATTAGCACAAAAGCCGATATAGACAACGTGTCCGCAGTAACAATATTTGTCCCACTGCAATGTTCCGCTAGCTATACACACACACTACACGTCCCTGTTACATCGTTACTTTTATAACAGTCGAACAACAAAAGGCGCTAATCTATTTCAAACAAGCCTTTGAAGCATCGCCAACCAACTTTGAAGCCAGTCTAAAAAGTATAAAATCGTTTATTTCGAGCTGGTTTTAACTCGCCGTTTATGATAATAAAGTTGTTCCGTCAGTTGCATTCTTACATATATTATAATACCCATTTTGTTTTCTGCTTTTTACTTCTTTACACGGCGCAGGTACTTACCTTAAATAGTAATGTCGCATTTTACGATTCGTCATGACCTTTGTTGTCGGTCTATTTTCAGTTGGCGAAATTTTATTTCCACTAAGTATGTTACATAACGACAGTCGTTATTTTTAATTTGTCTTTTTGTGACTGAAAAGGTTAATGTCGCTTTATCTAAGCAACGAATTGCCAGTCATTTATTCAGTTTCAGACCGAAAGTGACTCGAAACTTCGGCGTACTACCCTTTCTATTTACGACTTTTAATATGTCCTACCCGAGCCTCGTCGCTATTGTGCTCTCGATAGAGACGAAACGTGAAAGGTGCTTGAAGTCTACTAATAACACCTATCTGTGACATAAAAGCTTTCATTCGTACCGACTGAAGCCTGAAAAATTGTTGCTTTGATGAGAATATACATACACACACGAGGATTATTTATTTGCCATTCGCGAGAGCTTAAAACGCTGACTATCGCATTTCAGCTTCTATTTTAATTCAAATAATATGTTTGACACGTTTAACATTATATTTCTCGTGTCTTGAAATTAAGACTCTTGTATCTACATAATAATTCAGAAATGTTTGTTTTTTTATTTGCCTTTGACAATACTTTCCGTTATGTCGGAGCATCACGCTCAAAATACAAATGCTACGTCAGATATGAATCTGCGCAGAGCGGTGAAATTTGCTCGAGAACGTTCTAAGATACAATTGGCAACGTTAACTTTAATATATTAAGCGCTATTTAAAAAACTTTATTTTTTTAGGATCTTCATACAAATTTATCAAAAAAGACAGTAAGCCATCGTTTGGAAACAAAATTACTCATGTAAACGTTGAATGGAATCTTGGTATTACGGTATGAAAATGTAATAAAATAATTGGAGATTGATTCGTTATACATATAAATGTTATTCAAATCTTATTATTCTCAATAAATAAAGATTTAATGCAAAATTTTGGAAATATAATTCCTCCATTTTGTAATTTGACACATTTAAAAAAATTTATGGCCGCAGTTTGTGTAAATCTGTCGTGGCCATTAGATGAGTAAGTACCTGATAAAATCATATTAAATGTTGGTAAATAATAAAGATACATGAAATTAAATTCATAATACATTTAAATATATTAATCGTAAAAATGATTTTTGAAAATTGAAATGAGTATAAAAATTCTTTAGTAGATTTGGTTGATAAAACAGAACTCTGAAAGAAAGCGAACCTGACAGGAACTAACGTCGTTCCTGTTTATCAAAATCATAATGAATTTGTCAGGTATTTGTGCATGTTTATTATTGTAAAAAATATATTTGTTTTATCCACATCATAATAATTAAGAAATACTGTATAATATTCATATCTGAATTAATCACATAAAACAGATTGTTGTGGATAGAAACATCGAATATCACTTTATTCGAAGATCACTTTATTTGCTATTATAATAACAAAATTATCTAAATTCTTAATTAATAGGTATGAAGATAAATTAAAAACAATGTTAAATATATATTAATATTTTATTGCGTTAATATAACAATCTTCATGTATGTTTCATAATACGACAAGAAGCATTATATTTAAAAATTATGGTATGGGATTATTGCTGTAGTAGTTTCTTCCGTCAGCAACATATTCTCTTTACACATCTCAAACATGATCCTGTAGAATAAAGAATCCTTGAAAGACCAAAACTGCAATCGTTGGATGTAGTATGTGAAGATTGACAGGTTTTGACGCAAAAAAACCCAAAGGTATCTCAGTCACAGCACAATTTGATGACAGGTAAAAGTAACCAAGGTTTGTGACACTGAAAATGAATAAATTTATCATCAGTCAATAAATATTTGCGTTTATTTTTCTTTACTAACCCCTTTGCACTAATGGTTGAATTTAAAATCAAATCTTATAGTTTAGCATAAATCATATTGCTTATATATTTTGAAAAAGAGTATGAAAGTCTTAGCTCATTTGTTTTCAATTTGGTTACCATTTAAAAGTGATTCATGCATTCTTAAACTAAAAAATAATAAAATCCTAGCGATGGAAAGAATGTTACAGAAAATGTCAATATTTTTTTATGTTTCTGAGCCAATACTTAAAAATTACAAAGAAGGGATTATAATCTTAATAAACAATATTTGGTACCTACCGAAAAATCTATTAGAGCAGCAAACTCATATTTATGTATTTATATTTTCAAAATTGGAAGCATTATACCACTCTCTTATGTTTTTTGACATATCAATATTTATCAACAATGAGTGACAAGTGACATTGACTATGAATTCTATTGATCTATGTATAAGTAAATCTATGATTTGGTAGCGCACTATTACCTAATTAAAATATAGCAGCGTATTTTTCACAAATCATTTTTCCAGGATGGGTTTTCTAAGAATAATAAAATAATAATATTGCTTAACCAATTTATATATTATATTTTGTGTGTAAATGTCATCTACTTCATATTATATTTTTATGAAGGTTTGTTTTAAAGACACTATCAAAAGAAAATATGTATAGCGGAATAAAATGTCGTCTATAATTAATTAGTAATTTTGCTACGTCATAATTAATTATTAAATAAAAAAAGGTTTTAATTATTTATATGAATAAAAAACATATTTTCAATATAATCAATTTTATAATGAATTATTTCTGAACTGTATGCACTATCTCCATCTATGGTACTGCACGAGCTGTCAAATTTTTTACGCGTTTAATTGTGAGAGTAAGAGTGGTTTGTCGAAAATAGACATCAAAACTGATTCATTCCTTGGAAAAATATTTAAGTCAGTAGAGTTTGATGGATGGACTGAGATTTAAATTGATTAATATTGGATTTCAGGTATGTAACCTATAGTTTCAAAAAACATATAATTTATAACCTAAAAATAATTATCATACAGATACAAACATCACCTTCACTTACTTCTTAAGTTTCACATTTTCAACCTGTGGAACATTATTCCAAATTCCTTCCAATGTTTTATTGTAAATTATAAAAAGAAATAGACATTAAATGCAGCAAATTTAAAACATTTGTCAACACACATTATTTTTTTGTTGCAGATAAGTATCTGAGCCAGTCATTTCATTGCAACAAATCACAGAGACCGCAGAGCAATATCTGATAATATTTTGACTAAGGGATGAATTATGAATATAAATTTGCTTGAACACAAATCAATTCTAAGTAAGTATTGAATCTTCTCAATAATAACTTATCAATATCAACGTTTGTTTATGTTCTTTTTATTAAACTCATGTTATATCCATTACTTTGTTTATTTTAAAAAGTGTAATCTCTTATTTGTTTTAAAATTATGCATAAGATAATTTTGAGATACCTGTCTAACCTTAGAAAGTCCCATACTAATATTGGTTTTATTATTATAGATAAAGACTACGCTGGGCCAGACATGAGCAGATAATGCCATCATTGCGAGCACCAAAGAGAATTATGGGTGGACATCCGGCCGAATTGGAAGACCTAGGCTGCAATGAGAGAATGAGGTCAGGAGGGATGCCGAGCAACTTTTTGACCCACGAAATCAGGACAGATGTAGAGACAAGGTTGACTCTGCATCCAGTATTGGAAGCCAAGGCTGAATTAGGCTGTAGCGCCATCGGAAGAAGAAATATTTATAGATATTATGTTAAAATAACCAACACCAGGCCGATTAAAACGTCATTTACTTGAACTTTTCACAATTTTTAATATTATTCTTATGAATATGAAGATAACCTATGTATATTTAATTTGCAGATTATGTGTATTAAGTAAATACTAAAAAGAGCATTCATAGATTTGTTAAAAGAACCTAGCAACATCATTAACTTACAAGTGATTGCATTGGAGGACAATTATTGTTAACTAAATTCCAAACTATTAATTTTTTTTTAATTTAGATATATTATTATTTTAATTTCAGAATTATTATTATTGTAAACCTGTTTTTTTTTTTTTTGTTGAAATTTAGTTGAAGTTTCTATAATCAGACCTCTTTTCCTGTAACATCGAAAAAATTCATATTATTACAGACTGATATATTCAACATTACACCGTTATTTATGGTCAATTTTAAAATGCCATTTTTTTTTAACATTTGACCAGTACTAACTGGATTATGACTTTCTTCTCTTGCTATTTCGAATGGCTTTGTGTGATGACTTCACGTTAACAACGTTCCTTATTTAGGTGGTCAAATTGAAATCCTTGAGTAATCGACAAATTCAACAATCTGCCAAGATGCTAGCCACCGGGCCAACGGCCCGTTGTATTTATGCCTTCCATAATTCGTCTATGGAGCTGAGATTCCTAGGATTATATCTTATAATGAATGCAATGCCAAAATGTCTACAGAATTTTAAAATGTGTCAAAATTTTCTAGATATTTTCTCACAACAATAACATTTACATGTTTTGTATATCTCTTATTAATTGTCAACTCTTGGTATGACTTATATTAAGCACCTATGAGAGTTCTAATTCTCTAGAAGTACCTAAATATTTATACTCAAAATTATCATTTATTAAAAAGTTTTACCCTGTTAAATGAAGTTTATCAACTGCAAAATACCTTAGTTATTTATTATAAAAGTGTGTTTCTTTACCAATTATTGTATTGATTGTTTTATTAATGTAAGTAAAATTAATTTTTGAAATCCAAACTCCCTTTACGCCCCACTTAGGGGCATAGTGATTTAATAAATTGCTGGTATAATTGCCATAGCAACGCGAAATTTTTATTATTACCCTATTCCTGTGTTATATTTTTAATAAGCAATCTACACTGATTTTTCTATTCACACGAAGGCTGGATGTGAGGTGCAGGTTCGAATCCTTGGCCACAAAATTCTTTACTATGCTCAAAATAATTAACACCCACTTCTGGTAAGAAATTTCTGGTTCCAATTCCCAGATGGGTCAGAATATTTATAGGAATTTTTTATGCAATATTTTCTTGCTGGCTATACTGACAATTTTTCATACAAAAGATTTTCAGGTACAAAATCACTGGCTCGGGTAGAGGTCTTAACACTTAAAATAATTATGTACCTACCTGTTAAATTTGATATTAAGAATTAATAAAGCTTTGTAGGTACATAATTATATTTTTGCAGAAGAACAACTAAAGCATTTACAGAAATCAAGTGTTCTATCTAAATGTACTTGAAGGGGAAGGTATAGAAAATAGATAAAAATGCTATGTTTATGACTCACCTTTGCTGCCTCCACAGCAATTCTACAAATTTCTCATACTATCTAATTATATCTACCTATTTACCAATTCAAATTCTCAGACATACAGGTAATACAAACTCGATCAGTCAATCAATTCTCCATTTTTTGACCCCTCTTAGGGACATACTTTATAGGTACCATATTTTATTAATCCATAAATCAGGTTCTGTAATTCACATTTTTCTCAACAAACTTTATCAACAATTTTATGGACGGGTAAAAAGGCTAGTAATATATAATCTTGTATAACCGGGGCCGTGGGGTCGCCGGCTAAGAATAGCACCTCTACTCTTTTTGCTGGTTTTTCGAGCATCCTGTAAGAGGCAGGAAATTGAAAAATTAGATCGGGACCGTGAGGTTGACCACCTCACGTCCTTAAACTTTAATCGGTCAGAAAAGGCACCATAAGCCTCGGACGTTTTCGAGCGCAATGGAGAGCTCTTGGTGCCTCCCTATGCCCCTAAGTGGGGTTTAGGCCCCCTGCATTGCGGGTTGGTTTGGGGGGGATCTGCGGCGGGCTTGATTTGTGTGGGGCCGGCTTTTTGGTTTGATGGCTTTGATCGAACTAGAGGGTTGGTTTCATGCGGGTTGGGTTTGCTGCGGATTTGTCTCCTCCGGGCTGGCCTCCGTTGTGCGGGGGGGGTCTTGAAGGGAGGATGTATGTATGTATGTATAATATTACACTATCGTCATGGCGTATTTATACTTATTTACTTTTATATTAAGTATAAATGTAGTTTTCCTTAGAATAACCTGAATATTGATTTACAGACTTTTTCATGCACGTAATCTATTTGTTTAAACCTACTAACAAACCCACCCTATATGAGTTATATTTGTAGGGGTATCACAGGGTATCTTCATAGTATCAGTACAACGTTTTCTCCCTTATATACGTTTTCATGGCACTCTTGTTTAAAATAGCAGGTACACACGTTTCATAGGTTTTATATGAGAGGCAATAACTTTTTTGCCCTATTACCGTATTTTATTAGTGTTTACTTCGAATGTCGGAAGTTGAATAACATTAATTTTTCATTTCATATTCTTCCATGTCACGCGATGCTCGAATAATGTCTAAAACTAGTTCTCCACAAATTCCTCCGCTTTCCGTTTCACCCTATCTCTAGTTGATCAATGCCTCGTTTATTTCACGGCTTTAAGAATCTCGTATACTTACCACTGTTTGACAGATAGCCGGCCCAGCGTATAGGTATATAGTACGGTCGGCGGTTGTCTGTGTTTGACCGCGCTGTGATATCTCACCCGAATGACGGGGCTGACCTATTCGACCGCACCGCCCCGACAATCACAGGCTATTCTGTACAACTACCCTCGCAACGAATCATTTCAGCAGAGTCGTACCAGGTATTTCTCTTTCAACGCACTAAGCTTTCAATTATTGAGCGCTTGTGAATTTTATTTTATAATCCTTTGTGTCTCACGTCGACGAATCTGCGTAGGTATAGAATTATACAACCAACTTTTTGATGCTATCATTAAATCAATAAGCGTTGGATTTTAAGAGGTATTTTTTTACAAATTTGCAAAGACAAGTAAATGGAGCTTTTAGTATATTAGTTTAGGATGTAAGAATGTGTTTGTTCGCTTTGCGTGATAACAATTACTAGATACATATTTCCATACCAAATTACATGACAATTTGAAATATTGGTTTGCAATACGGAGTGTTACAAATAGAACTTACAAACGATTTCAAAGTTTAAACTAGTGGACCGTGCTTGTGAAGGATGCTAGACGTCGCGACGACTTACACAATAGCCTAACAGGGGACAGGGGAGATTGAAATTTGTCACAGATAACTCGCAAAAACATAATACTGCATATTTGATTAGAAATTCATCATTTGTGAAGCATCATTATTAAATTCAAATTAAGAAAGAACTACATATATACTTTCCTTTCTTTGATTTTTAATCTTACCTTCTTCTGGTGTCCTATCAGGTCCCCACTACGTCGACGACCACTTGAGAGAAAGCCTCCATGTTTTCAGCTGCCCTTAACAAATCTCCCACAGTTCTCAGTCCGGTCCATTGAGGAATATTTCGGAGCCAGGAATGATGCTTCCTTCCAGCTCCTCTGCGGGCCTATATTGTCCCCTTTATGACGAGTTGTAATTAATAACTTGTATTTTTCACTTCACATTATGTGACCAAAGTACGAAATCTTACAAATCTCAATTGAGGTGAATAATTCCCTGGATGTGTTCGTTCTTCTTAATAATATATGTTGGTGATCATGTCGGGCCAGTAAAATTATTTTGCACATTTCAAATGCTTCGAGGCGATTTATGATATTGACTTTGAGGGTTCACGCCTCTACGCCGTACAGTGAAGCTGACCACACATAACATTTGCAATTGCAATCAATTCTAATTTAAGTATGGTAGGACCCTGATCGTGCTCTTGGACCTCAACTGGAGCGCGAGAGTCATGGAAAAGTTTAAAAGTTCTAGAATCTTCCAAAATAAGATTATCAGATTTATCTTTGAGGCAGACAAGTCTACCTTTCTTGTTTAGTCCGGTCAATTCATTTAATATCTTCATGCATCATTCATCTGATCATACTATTTCAAATCCTCAGATTGCCTCTTCAACCGTTCATCCTCGGCCTTGGCCTTTTTAATCTCACGCTTAGTTCTTCAGTATGTACCTACAGTACCTACACTTCTTCAGTATGTAGTGATTTTTAATGGTTGTGAAAAAAAACAGACTGGTGCTTTTTTATGCGCTCTAAACACCGAACATAAAACGTTCCGTGATCACTCAAATATTTACCCACGAAATGGAATGTTTATCCAGGTGAAACAGGTGAGCTAAATATTTGTTAGAACTCCGTGCTCTTTAGTTATTAATATTAACGTTTGACTGCCTCGCGCTCCTAGCAGTCTTTAGTTAGACGGCTATTTCCCAAGGAGAGGTACAAACTATCGCTTTCTCATTTTAATGTTGTATTGAAAGCTCGGGAATTATTATGTCTTTTCTCCCTGTGGTTATTTTATTTCGAGTTCACTTGATTCCCGATACAGTGGACCCTCTTATTACGAGCGGTTCGAGCAACGGCCAAAACAGTTGTCAAAAGATGCTCTTAAAACCATCGTTTAGAAATATGTAATAATACCTGGGTAATAATAAATCCCATAAATAAATTTCCCTTGCCAAAAGTGTCCCTGAGAAAGAGTAAGTATGTATATTCAAGTATTTGTAAAACACACTTAAAACAGAATCGTTGAAAATAGATAATGACGTATGAGTATGACCGATCTACCGCGTATCTAATAGGTATATCGGTGTTGACCAGTCGATCCCAAAATGGTCTTTATCGACCCCGGGGCTATGAGGATTTGCGAGGTGTCTTTGAGATCCAAAAAAATTAACAGTCCATTTAATTAGAATATGAATAAATTGATATACACCTTTAGATGTTCTTTTTCAAGTTATTCACGATATATTTTTTTAAGCATCACGCCGTGTCCCGTAAGGGGTAGGCAGAGAGAACGGACCTCCACTCTTTTCTATCCAAGCACACTTCTTTCGTTTCTTCCACCGACATACCATTTCTCATACAACTTCTCCTATTTCGCGTAATTCCTACCTGGCCTTCCTTGAGGACGGAATCGGTGTGTTTGATCCACATCATTTAGGACAACTTTCTCATAATGGTTCCAACAGACTTACTGTCTCGACTGATCTTCACTGATTCCTCGACATCTGCTTCAGCTGCGACTGTGGTCTTTTCGGCTTTCTATCCATCCCGCCTTCTACCTCTTGTTGTTGAGCTGTTCTACCTTGACGCTTTTCAACGCATAGTAATTTAGCGACCTGAAATAACTTCTGTGGGTATATCATACCCTTATCATCCTGTTTAATCACTTGTAGTAATCCGAATACCTCTCCTCTTATGTATCACCTAGACGGAGACTTCTAATCAAATTTCTGGCAACTGTCATCAGTCATCCATTAGCCTTGTATTCTCGAATTATTGTATTCCTCTATTATACTGAAGAAACGTGTTGCACGTAATTTTTCTCTCTGTAATGCTTATGAGGGAGGAAATAATAACAATATGTGTATCTATAGAGTTTGTTATGTTATGTACTTATGTATTTTTACTGCTCTCTATGTTTTATTTTTTTTTCTTTAAAAGTCAATTTGCCGTTAATAAATAAATAAATAAATTTTGATAAGCTAAAATCCATCTTTTTTTCTCATCTTTAAGAACAAGCATTAAAGTGTACTTTTGTATTTTACATTGCTTTTAATGGAAAAAAGTTTGCAAAATGAGTACAATTCTGTAACAAATTATGCTCGTTACGAGGGGTTTCAGTGTAGTTCTACTATTACATCTCGATATGTCATAGGTATAGGTTGTTACTTTTGTTAGTACCACCAAGCTTGTAGCTTATCATGCTAAAGACTTGAATCAAACTAGGGTAGGTAACTGAAAGTTGTATTTCTACGTCTGTATTTCTTCAAGTGTAAACTGATATGTAACCCGGGACTTTCTCGTCCTACTTGTGCTTTTTTTCGTTGTCTTGTAGTAATGTAACGTAATTTTTAATTTTGAAAAAATAATAAGTAATGTTACCATTTTTATGGACCTGATTAATTTATATCAAGGTGCAAAATGATTCACTGTGGGAAAAAAACACATCTTTTGCAGTTAAGTTCTTAACTCCTTTTGTAAGAAATTCTTTCGTTTTTGCTCTAACAAATTACAATATGTCAGTCACACAGACTTCTTTAGTTTAGTGTCAGATAGTATTCTGTACGAATTGTCTTCAAAGCAGCAAACCAACGTAGTGACTTCCCTATGAAAGAACCTATTATAGTTATGAAATACATATATTTGAATTGGTTGGTAGTCTAGCGGGTCCGTCGCAGAGTTTCGTACTGTAGGTCGTGCGAGTAAAAAGGAATCTCCCAATTCCTGTAATAATCGGGTGGTGGAGGGTCTTATTTAATGTAGATCTTGGATTCGATCCCAGGTGTCGACCATCTTCCTTTTTCACGATACAAGCTTTTAGTAGCTTTCTGTGAAAGAGTAAGTACGGTATTTGTGAGCTCATATGAGTATGATGATATTGCACATGAGAAATATACCTACTAAATTTTGTCATCCATTCATTCTGACAGTCCCTTAGGTTAGATGTGTATTAATGTGTTTGGTTCATTCTGGTGTTAATAAAATAAACCCTAACTTCTGATAATTTAAACCTAGGTTTTAGGCTTATATTTCCGTTCCGGTTATAGTTGTACCTACTGGCTATTTTCACTTATGTTGATTTTCTGGCTCAGATTTTGTAAGTCCTATTACATACATGCATTCTCCCTTGAGGCCCCCCGCACACCGCAAGCCCCCCATGAGACAAATCCGCAGCAAACCCGACTCGCACGAAACCAACCCCCTAGTCTAATCGAAGCAACCAAACCAAAAAAAGGCCCCATATAAATCAAGCCCGCAGCGGACATCCCCCCGCAAACCAACCCACAATACAGGGGTCTAAGCCCCACTAAGGAGCATAGGGAGGCACAAGATATCTCCATTGCGCTGGATCATGCGCCTTTACAGGGTGGACACCATCTGTCTGAACTCCCCTGATGGGACCCAGGCGTCCAAGGCTTATTTCTTGTGCTATTGCTGACCTGTTGGAGTTTAAGGACGTGAGATGGTCAATCTCACGGTAAGTCTTATTACAGGGTGAAAATGTATATCTTTTAAGTTGAAGGATATGTAATCTAAAGAAATTCATATGAAACCGAACGTAAGTACGTTCATTAATTTCTTGGTATAGTTCCCATGGTGTTCTGGTAGATAGGTGCCTATTTATTAGAGCGGGGTTTTGCGGCTTTTGCTCGGTGCAGCACAATTATCCCGTCGGCCTTCAAATTCCGGCAAACACATCACCACTGCCCCTGCGTTTATAGCTGCACATAATTCCAAGTGCCACAGCTTCATTCCGCGTCACGTGTGTGCTGTGCGATACTCCCTGTGAGATATACCTACTCATGCACACGTGTGGAGATTCGGGATGTCAAAGTTTATCTATGAAATTTCCGGGAGGAAAATATTTTACTGAATACAATTGAATTGGGAATAAATGTGACATCTCTGGCTACAGGAATGGCTCAGTCCAAAAAATTCTGTCAACGCAGTCTTAGGACATAATAGGAAAGAGTGTTGGACACTTCAAACGATTGACATGGAAGGTCATGTTGTTAGTTCGGATGATAAATGGAAAAAAAGTCTCAAACTGCAATTGGGGACCTTGGTCGTCCCTAACTACGCTACGTCCCTGACTACGCCAAAATTAACCAACGATAAGATGGGATTTCACAAAGCTACCACCGAAAACATAAGTAAATCGTACGCTGTAGAGATGACATCGTAAGAACCGTTGGCACACATTGGATCGGTAAACATGGAGGAGTCTGTTGGAGACCTTTATCCGATGTATTGAGCTAAGAACAGGATAATTTAATCTCTTCCAGTGTTGCAAAATCCCAATTCGTATAACGTTGGATATATGCAACCAATCGGGCGCTAGTGGTGCTTACGAGGAGAGACAATTCACGTTGTCTAGATTTTAGAAAATCCTCTAAACTAAGTTTAAGACCACACTTCAAAGAGTCTCGCCTACTGCTATGTAACAAACATTTTTCCGGGAAGGAGGGAAATTCTGGCCGGTTGGCAACCCTAAAGCAGATACGTGGAAACTGTGGTCGAGGGTTTATGTATATCTGGTGCATGTTTTGTAATAATGTATCAACCCATGAAGTAACGAATGCTGTTTTATCTGAGTGGTTAACTAATTAGTAACAAAATATACCTACTTTTGTATGCGCCTACTAATCTAACTAAAAATAATAACAAGAATTTATTTTTACCCACCACGGCGTTTTCTGGAGGGGATAGCAGAGAGTACGGACTTCCGCTAATTCCTATCCAGGCAAACCGCTTCATTCAACGACATAAATTTTTGCATAATTCTCTCCTATTCCTTTTACTCCTGACTTGGCCTTTTAAGACGATACCGATATGATCGGTCCACGTTAATCAAGGTCAGCCATGTCTCCATGCAACCATTCATTCAGATTTATGCATTCTTATTGTCGTTCTTTCTTCATTCACTCAACATGCCCAAACTTCCATAAGCATACTTTTTTGACACCATGTAAAGCTTTCGGATTCGACCCAACGACTTTCGATTCTTGAATTCGAAATTCGCTGATGGAATCGATAAAATACTAATGTGGTGAGCAATCGAAAAAAGCCTCGGTCAAAATATAGGAGAATTTAGTCCGCAGGTCTTAAATATTTTTTATTCCAATATCTGTTAAAAGTAATTACCTACAAAATCACAAAACTGATTTAAACTCTATAAAATAAAATTAAGGTATTATGTTCTATATTTACTTTATCCTCTGATATGCCACCATGAAACATTCATTTGCGTTTAAGCCAACGTTTAAACATTATAAATGGCGCACTTTTATTTGCATACTGATGCTTCAGCTTCATAGATATGCAATAGCTCCGCGCCATAATTATTGTTAGCTCTTAATGCGGTAAGTTATGGGTGAATAGAAATTTGCATAATGTGTGGCCGCTGTGCATTAGTGATTTGTTGATAAGGATCGTCCCGGGCGCTGCCAGCCACGCTGTCCCACTGCAGGTAAAGAGGCGCATCGTTGACCTATTTTCCCCCATACAAACCTATTCAATTATTGTTTCACTTGTATCTATGAACACGGCTGTTTTTTCTCACAGATTTTTTATTCTTGTGATGAAAGCTTTTGACTTTCAAACTATCCTAGTATTTTGGAAAGAAACTATATAAAGGGGACTCTATGCATTCGACATTTGAATAAATAGAAGGTATTTGAATTTCTGCTTTTTTTGAACTCTTATGGCTCGGTTACATTATTACAAGTTTGTGACGCTTTCATTTTACAACCACGCAGTCGTTGATTTTTTTATTAATCAGTGACAACAACAGAACAAAAAAAGACATAATCAAAATATTGCATAAAATCATCTCTAAAAAACAGGATTGTTTTTTTAATTTTTTGAAAACAGGTTTGATCCGCATAGTTAGGTGCAATCATCGTCTCATTTAGCTTATAGAATTTGTTATCACAACACTTGATCAAACGAAATTTTGCCGTTTATTCTCACAATTCATTTGATCAAGTGTCGAGATAACACATTTTATAGAGGACATTATCCTCTCGGTTACCGACTTTCGGCGTATTTAGAGTTAAGTATTTAATTCCCGGCATCCACATTTTCCTCAATCCATATTTTTGTCTTTATTTAGGGCGAGCCTAGATTCAATAAAAAAAAATAAACGAATTGTGATACGAAGAATTTGTTATATTATTAGGTAACAAAGGTATTACAAAAAACTTACCACTTATTTTTTTCAAACATTCTTAGATTTGTTACAGGTGTCCTGAAATTCAACATTATCATATTATACAATCCAGAGACTCATTAAACGCTATAAGGTTAGTTTAGTAACTATCTTCATTACTCAAAGAGATATAAAATTTAATATAAAAAACCTTTTCTAGGCGCTATAAAAACAGACTGTATTCATAATATTTATTATGTATCTAATACAGAATTTTACAAACGCTACGTTTATGTAGGTATATTCTTCATGTTGTAATATATTCGTAGATATACCCCGTGTCAACCCGTTAGAACGAGAAGCAGAGTTCCCTAATGTCCTCTTGTTCAGTGTAGAATTATAAATTACCTCCGGGATATGAAAGTTCTTATTGTATTTTTAAATTTAATCTCAAACTCGATTAAAATCTTTATTATTTTCTTGGTAAGTCTACATAAACTGAAACAAATTTGTTGCAATCACTCGACTCATTTTTTAAATATGTTTTCCTTTGGGCGAATTTCATTTTTTGAAACGTTTTTTAAACGCATAACAGTCATTACTATTGAAAGCTCTTCAATCACACAAACTGCGAACTACGATTGAAATGAAAGTGTGGTTTTAGTTTGGGTTTCCTCTTATGTAGGTAAATCTGGCAGTGAGGAGGTGGACAAATTAGCTAAACAGACTAGCCGATGTGGCGTCTTCACTGATTCTGGTTCTGTCCCATAAAGCGATTATTTACCGACATTCGATGAAATATCAAGGGAAGACTGGGACGTTGTCTGAAAGCATCTCTCCTGTATCACTTCATTTTAGCTGAGTTAAATTTATATGAACTAATATGCAATGACTGCAACCAATCGTACCTACATCGGTCAATCATGTAGAAATATTAATGAATATGTAACAACTAATGACTCTAACAATTCATTACTGATGTTCGATTTTTAAATGGAACAAACCACCACGGGCTTACGACCGTCTTCTACTGTTATTTCGAAGGCTGGCTTAGTGTGATCACTTTACGTTAACAACGTTCGCCATTAGGTGGTGATATTTAAGTCTCCGAAACTCCTAATCATTAGAATTTTCGACATGTTCAACATGTCGAAAAATCTCATGTATACAACAAGTAGATATTTAATAATTAATGAAATATAGAGATAAAAGTTGGAAATTATTGAGAACAAGAGAGAAATATTAACACTAGACTACAAGAACACAAGAGATGTCCATCCAATAATAACTTCTCGGAATTCGCCAACCATATCCATGAAACTAATCACAATTGTGATAATCACACAATTAAACTACTCCATCACACAACACACAGAGGCCTCACACTAAACGCATTAGAAAAAATAGAAATATTAAAAAATGAGAACACCACAACCACATTAATCAATAACATCATATTCACAGAGAGCTCACCGCTTTTGCAAATATTCCCGATATATCACAAAAACAACAATTATTCTTTCCCACGCCCGTAACATAGGACACGTACTAAAAACTAACATCTTTGTACGAACAACTGTTGCAGATCAAACGCCGACTTCTGACTCCTAATTTATTTCATTGTTCTTCTCACGCACCTAGATAGTACTTCCCACTCACCCCACAGACCAAACAAACACACGTTCTTACAAATTAGATATACCTATTCTCCTTGTTCAAATTCCTTTAAATAGTAGTAAACTTACTACTAAGCATCTAAGAGATATTTATTATTAAGTTTGCACCTGATGATGGAGGTCTGAACTTCCCGAAACCGGTCGTGCTTTATTTTATACTCATGTAGGTATTAAAACTTTTACAAAGCTACAATAAATCTATATTTTAATCAGTCAGCATAGTAACATCGCCTTTGTGTGCGTGTGGACACAAAACCGAATGAGACGCTTGACCACATCTTTTTTTAAATGTGCACAGTTTTTTGGATCTGAACTGATTGACTGCATAAAGATGGAATGCTCCAAATTCCCCATAGACTTTAAATGCTTCTATAGATTGTAGATCACGATTACGCCGCACCTATCACAAATCACTCGACAGCGACTGCAAATGGAATATTTCTAAAACATACACGTACTTACATGAAATTGCTTGGTTATAGTTTTTCAAAGCACCTAGTTTTCCGGGCAACATTTCAAGATAAAAGATTTCCGATGGACTTCCTTGTTGTGTATGTGATAGGCGAGCACGCAGGTGTTTATATCAACGCCTTCAAAACATTTTCATTAATTCTTGCCGCAAGGCTCGTGTTTATTTTCGAAAAAAAACTTTTTTCGTTGACAAAGCTGCTCTCTCATTTCATCACAATTTCGCAACACGCTATTTTCATTTTATACTTGAGTTGTTCACAAAATTTGTCCTGGGGCTGAAAATTCACCCTTTTCATCCTGAAACTTTCTTGGTCTCACAGGTGTCATGAATATCCTTTAAGTACTTATGGAAAATTTAATGAAAATCTAAAACGCGTATGAGAACCAATTCATTTCGAGCTAATGAACTTTCACAAAAACAATTTTCCGTATGAATAACTCCATTGAACTTACGCATGTGCTACTTTATAATACTACCTTCATATATGTACCTAGCCTATAAATTGTTTCCGATTTACAAACAAACACGGCAGGCTTGTTTTATTAACGTACTTAATCATTTGGTACGAGTACTTTTTGAATGCGATTCTTTACCTCTTGAGTAGTTAGTACTTCTTAATCTTAGCCGATCCAGATGACACTCTTTGAAATAAGTTTGCTACATGGATGTTGGCATTTAGGCTTCATCCCTCTCCATGGATGTATAGTAGTTAGAAACCATTTCACAGACCAGAATATACCGCTACTGTTCCTCTAACGCCTTCACTCATCTCTCACGGGAGTGCTGTGCCTTTCATTGTCTCAGGTCTAAGTCTGTTGAGATTTATTTTAAGATTTCGTTGTTTCACAACACTGAAAAGATTTCAAATACAAAAATATTCATGGGGTTTATTTTATTCCTTAATATTATATAGTTTCTACTACCCAAAAGCACTCCTAATTATAGAGTTTGTTTTCGAAAATTCAATGAATATTTGAAGACTGTTTAGTTTGATATGTATCCCGAATACTTATCGTAGTTTAGTGATTTACTGTAGGTATTATCACTCTCTATAAATAACAATAGAAAAATAATAATTTGCGGTCGTATGTCGTAAAACAAAACGAAATATTTTAATTATCAATATGCCTTAACAGTTTATTGTGTAACCTCTGACACCATTTTAACCATGACGAACATACTGTTATTTCAGCAAAGTGGCATTAAGGAATATTCTGTACTTTTCTGGAATGGATAGTCTGTTTATGTTTTTTTTTCTTTATCTACTCACCCCGTTGCTTTTAATTGCTGGTTTCTCCACATACCTATTTGATAGTTTTTCTGTACAGATTTTATATATCCACTCCAGTAAACTTTAACATTTTATTGATTTTTCATTCGCCAAAATTAGGTTTTATAATACATTTGCATTCCTACAGAATTAGCCAGCTGAGAAAATGGATGTCTTCTTGAATTTCAGCTGAGTCGCTTTTAAAGTAGCTTTCAGTGACATATATTCCCACTTCTCAAGATTTTATCCACATCATGAGATCAGATCGGGGTTCGTCTACCTGAAATGTAAGATTTAATATTTTTATTCATAGATTGATATCTATGAAAAATCTGTACATATTTACTCACATGAAAGTAGCGGTATACGAGAAACATCAATCAACGGAGCGTAAGGAAAGAGGAAAGCCGCGTAACTCGCGGTGGCATCTCATTATTGGGGCCCACCCCGTGTTCTCGTATTGTTATCGTGTATTATTATGTATTACTTTTATCAGGATTGAATCTCTAAGCCCGTGCATTAGCTCCAGTCATTGATTGATTACCCCTGTTTTAGTCCGAAGAAAGCCTTTCAAAGTATTTACATATTTTGAAAATAACAAATGTATTCCTACTCCTACTCTGTTCTCATGCCTTCTAAGAACAGTTTATTATGTATTCTTTGTACTTAGGGGGCGTTCAAGTATTACGTAACGCAATTTTTGAACATTTTTTACCCCCCCTCCCCCCCATGTAACGCGCCGTAACGTTTTTCTGTACCCCCCCCTCCCCCCCCTAAATGTTACGTAACACTCTGGAAGTGACTATTTTTTACTGAACTCTCGTATAATACTATTAAATAGTGGAACATAATAAATTTTATTATGTTCCATAAATTTTTCTTTATTTTTTCTTTTGATGTTTTTCAAATTTCATTAGTATTTTTTTGACATAGATGCGTTGGAAAGTCAGCATGAGAGCCTTTATAGGCCAAGAACAGTTGATTATGTAAATCCCCCGCTTCTGTGGACATTATAGTACCTATCTACAAACTCACTTTAACAACGCTCGCTACAAGCAATTTGTGTTTATGCGTACTGCGTGTTTAAAGCACTAACGAATACTAACAACGAAAATAAAATAAAAATGACGTAAGTATAATACAGTCGAGGGACTTCCCGTAAAACATAAACGAAAAGGGTGTCCAACTTGAAAGATTTATTTCACAATTTTTTTTTATTTAAGAAAAAAAAACGTTACGTGACGCATTGTTCGAACCCCCCCTCCCCCCCTTGTAACACAAAATAACGTTTTGCAAGACCCCCCCTCCCCCCCAAATTGCGTTACGTAATACTTGAACGCCCCCTTATAATAGTTTAGTGAAATGCCAAAACGAAGTTGAAATTGTTCAACGATCTTACCATCCACTTTTAACATCGTTATTTATTTCTTTTGTGTGAGTTATTTGTAATTAAACGCCTCCGTGCATGGTTATGGTGATAGCTTAAATTCTCAATTTGCTCTATTTGACAATGTATTTATATTTTTAATATTTGAATTTCGAACGAAACTGCAGAGTGCCATCTTTTGAAAATAATTTGAAGGGTTTTCTGTGTAAGAACTTCGACGAACTATCAAGAGGTCAACTTGTCTTATTGTAAATCAATCACAGAGATAGTTGTTCATACATACTGCTTCTGGTATAAAGGTACATTTCATTTTTTGTTACGACATTTATTATTCTTGTTGAAATAAGAAAAACAAAAACACGGAGTATATTTTCGAAGCTCCGTACTAGATGATCTGAAACGTTGAATGTATGTATTATGAATCCCAAGGATTATCACCGGAGTTTCCCGGTGGGATGCAGGTTGTTGTTATTTTAATCGAAACACTCAAGAGGCGTTAGGGGTTCACGTGTATAGAAACACAGTCGATGGTGGCACTACTTGTCGGGAATCGTATTGGTTTTCCTAGAACATTTTTTCCATCCCATCTCCTTGTAGCAGTTATTTGTTCCTCCTCCCTCCCTGCGATGTATTCGATGTTCCTCACCCCTGCATCCACGTAAAATAAACAAAATATTTACATCCGTGTCTACAATCCATTTTAAGCGTTTTCCCGTTATTCTTTGTTTTCTCAATTCGCCTTCATTCATTATCCTTCATTCTTTGCTTTTTTTTTAAATCAAAATATAAATCGAATCTTGTAGTTGGAGAAATTCTCAGTATTCGTAATTTTCAATTAGACTCAACTTGAGTTAAAGATTTTCGGCTTAATCTTCTTATGTATAATAATGATAAGCTGTACAGTGTGCGTATGTCTTGCTTAAGCTCGAGAACGATGCTAACGATACGGTTAAAGTAAAAAAAAAAACCATAAAAAGGTCTTCCTGCCTGTCAGATCTATCAAAACGTAATTCGTATTTTTTTTTTATTGAGTTAATGGAAATGAATTATGCTTTGGAATAGGTGATACGAAGTTAACTAGCCATCTAGCTTACATAAAATATGTTTATTATAAACACAAGCAAAAGAGAGCTTTCACGCCAAACATGCATTGCCAGATGGTGGAAATTGCCAAGATGCCTTAGTTGATAAAATTGAATAGCTCTATTTAGAATTGTTCTTCATCAAGTGGTAAACAGAGACCTTCAGTGTATTGGCCAATCACAAAATAATTCACTTTCAAGTTAATTACAACATTCTTCCAAACATTCCATTTTTAATTTTCTCCAACACCTAGAATAGCAGAGAGAAACCCAACTACAAATTCGATTTCAGTTTTTGTTTAAATGTTGCCAGAAAACGCAGTGATAGAAAATATCACACAGCACAATTCTCGACAAAGATTCATTCGTAATACACTCTTAGGTGATGTACCCAAAATTCAATCATTGTTGTACATCTAGCTTATGATTGTGTATACCTTTGCTGAACACTCTCACAGTCAGAACTTTGTTCAATACTATTGGTTCCATTTTCATTTCCTATCCCGTGTCCATCGGGGGAAATCGGGGAAATCTCTTTTCTTGTTTTCGTTCGGGATTCAATATTACTCGCAGGTACCTGATTTCATCTCCTCCCGCTCGCTTTTTATTATTATATTTAGCCGCTCAGTTTCTACTTTTAAACCTTTTGTTTTTCACTCGTTATGTTTCTTTTTCATTCACCATTTCAGTTGTTTGCTACGAAAAAACCGTTACATATTCTCTGATTGAAATTTACACCCGAATTTTCGTACCACCGACCTTTTTTCAAGCGATTTGATTTCAAATGGAATGCGAAATAATCGCTAAAAGAACAAAAATTCATCCGTGATGGCTTTTGAATGTTAAATTTCGAATTCGACGCCGCTTTTTATTATTGAAATCCTCGCCATCCAAACGTAAACCCTTTATTTCAAATTGACATTTTTGTTAACGCGATTAGATCCGATACTTCTTTCATTTGTAGTAGGTTTGTCCGCGCCCCTACACATTCTACAAAATGATTTTATCGCAAATCGTTTACACACTTTCAAAATTCCGAATGTTAGATTCCGTTATTTTTTTCTTCTTGTGTGACTATTATTCGATGCTAGAGGAATAGTATATTATTATATGCATTTCAATTGCACTTTCTTGAATTTCATCCTTTCCTTTCCAGATAGTTTCTGTTACTTCTGAATTAATTTTCATTTAAAGTCGACCGTGTATTCAAAATGACGAGTTCTTGCAATCTTTCTAACGGCATTTATCATTTCTTAAACTTTTGTGTACCTACATATTTTCATGCTCCAAAATTCTTTTAATGAGAAAGATTGTAGCGTCTGTTTCTGTGTCGTTGTTCTTGTTTGAAACCAGTTTCAAGATAAATAAAGGTTCTTCGAATAGATAATACTCTTCTGGTGTTGTATATGTATTTGGTTTCGTCAAATACTGCACTTGTCTTGGCCGACCCACTCATTGTGTCTTTGATATTTCAACACAAAGAACAATACAAAGGTAGAGCGTAGTACATAAATTAGTATCTTGCTGGAATATCTACCCATTTATATGTAGGTAATTCTCGTTGCATTTATTTTCTCCTTGTTTGACGTCTTTATTATATAATGGTGGAACAAACTGGCCGTTCGTCGCTTCAGGAGCCCGAGTGAATAAATAATAATGGTAAACAACTTCAACGTGATTTCTGACCTGTTTTTGTCCTTTGTAGAAACATCTTTTCGCTCTGTGTGCCTATTTCTTGCATTTCACTTATCGTTTCCTAGGAACGTGTTTACTTTTGTTTGGAAAACTTTTACATGACTCGGATCGTTGAAAATTTAGTTTTGATGGCAGGTAGACATTTTTCTATTCAACTCATTCATATCTTTTTTTCGCATCTTAAAATAAAAAAAATAAGTACCTACCTAAAACATTTCTACGACAACTTTAGATGTCAATGATGTAAGTACCGGATATTTAATTTGACATAAATACATATCCGAAATATACCCTGCACTATCCGAGCCCATAAATCGCTGTAATTTTTATAATAAGTGTATTTTTTTATGTTAAGACAATTAGTTAAGAATGGTTTCTAATGACATCACAATAATATTACTCTTATTCCAAAAGCTGTTTCAACAGTGTTTTATCTTCAATTTGGGGAAAAGGTTGATAGTTTTTAATAAAAGTTCTTGGAGCGTTTTATAATGCGTCTTGTTTTTATTCGAGTAATGGCGGAAGAGACCGCTAGCGGATATACATAGATTTAACCAACAGACATATCCATAGATAATAATTAGATATCCGCGCGGCATAAGCTGAAGTCCTGTGCCAACAAATAGGTATGTATAAAATCCTTAATATACAGATAACAAATACTTGCACTGAAAAATTTCCCCTGCGCCCTAATCATTTTTATTATATTGACTATTTAACAAGAAAAACAAACATATACGTATTAATTGAATTATATATAAATTGTGATGAAATGGCCATACGCTAAATAAATAAATACTGTTGTCAAAATTTTGCTAGTTTAATTGTTAATCAAAAAGTGTGTTCAATTTGAACAACTTTAGATTAATAAAAGAATGTTTATAATGTAACAAATTATCAGTCCTCTTCTTTAGTGGATTTTCAAACGTGGGTATATTCTTTCAAAAGTTATATACCTATCTAGTATTTATTTATTTACATAATATAAACGGCTTTCGCCTTTAAACACAAAATGATTCCAAATATATAAAAAAAAAATATCACTAAATAATACAGATGATCAAACAGATTCATTTCAAACAACAATACCTACTAAAGTCACAAATAATTAGTAGGTATGTCTAATACTTTTCTATTATTTATTTAAAATAACCTTCGTTCGCTTCCGACTGATTTGGTAGCATTGGAGTTTCACCAAAGAAAATCCCTCCACATCATTAGAAGAAAACAACTTTCCGTTTAGCAGTCAACACAATGTAGGGAGTTGCACTACGGCCATCCCGTATATTTTTATGCGCCCCTATCTGGGTGTAGCCTCTCTTGCATCACGTGCAGCGGCGTCTTATTTAATTCAGTTCATGTTCCAATAATAACGTTTGCTTATACGGTGATGATATGTTTGTGATGTTACGTGTACGGGTTCCGTATTATATTATCCCCATCGATCATGTGGGGTTTACGTTGAACAAAAAACACCATTGGTGGTTTTATTCATTCTTCGGGATTCCCCGATTGCGGAAAAAGCAACCCTTTTCTTTCGTGAAAGTACCTACTTGTTTGTTCGCAAAATCTATTTCGAAAGGACCTTTTTTATTAAAGTAAAACTTTTTACAATAACGATTCATGGACATGTTTCGACCTATGAGGATCGTTGCTGAGTGTTTTGAGTGAGCCGAAAATGGGACAGTGAAGAAAGAACTGATCTTTTTAAAATATACTTTACTTACCTTTGTGTAGAAAATACAGTATACTGAAACAGATAAAACTCTACAAGGGTGTTTGAGATCTTTAGTAAGTTAACAGAATTTAACTTTTTGCAATTTACTTTCGTTTAGTCCTAAAATAAATCAGGATTTAAAAACTCGTCATTGGGTGAAAGCACAAAGAACGCTGATTCCGACCGGCGTCGATCGGCGCAAAAAATATTTCTATGCGTTTGAATTGGCATACGAACAGCAAAAACAGGAACTCGCTTTCCGGCATGCTAATTCAAAATAAATGCATAGAAACCATACATAAACCATATTTGTGTTATCACTAGGGGTACGTAATTTTCGTAAAGTTGATATGGTCACCAAGGAAATAATAATCAGAAAGAACTGTCATCGCCTACTAATAAGTTGTTGTTTCCATGGTTTCTACCGATTATGAAAATTTATTACATTTTCAAGCTCTGGGTCTTTGTTCGTTTAGTATAAATGCACCTTAAGATGAGTGATATCCCGATTTAAATTGGTAGATAGAACATGCTTTTTTTTATTCGTTGCGTTCTTTATAAATACCTACTTATTGATAGTCACGCAGCATCGCGACGCCCACTAATGAAAATTGATTGTTGCTTATAGCGAATTACACTTTAATTATAATCTGTGATGACACTTATACACTTTAACTATGATTTATTATTCGCCTAACTAAGGGCGTCTGTGGGTCTTTTATTAAAACGGTATAACGTAGACTTGTAGAGGACAGTCTTGTGTGTGGCAAAAAATGCAAACACGTATGTAGTGTGGAGGTAATGTATTCCGCGCCACGGCTGAACGTGTTTAATATTTGAAATTATGTCTAGGGAGAGGGTAGGGGTGTGTTTTTGCAGCCATTTCATATTCAAAATTAAACACAAATGAGAATTTCTAACCCACTCCTTCCCACCTCCATTTAGACAGCTCTCTTTAAAATACGATGACGTCAACAGGCTAATATTCCGACGTTCGTTCTGTACAACTAAGTATACTTTGTGACCGCTACCATTAAACTTTTTTCAATTACTTATTCACATGACCGTAGTTTAAAACGTACAGAACCAAGATGAACACAAGATAATTAAGTAGCTCGATGTTTATTTATCATGTAAATAAATTTTCATCAAAGCTTGGTACGACTTTTATAACATTTAGGTATTTTAGTTGCCTCAACATCAAGCAATTGTGAGAGAAATGACTCATTACACCCGTTCAATGGTTGAAGTATGAAAATATAGCTAGAATACGACTATCCTTAGTTTTTTATTTTTTTTATATAGGTATATGATACGCTTATGGTGTATAACGTTTGAAAAGAGGATATTTTAAAGAAATTTTTAGGAGATTTGAAGCACTCATGGTCACTTTCACCAAAGGTTCCTAACTTTAAGGTAGCTCTTAGCGTAGCGTTTTGTTACCATCAATCTTTTCTGTGAATATTTTTCACTGACTTAAAAATGAACTTTTTTCGTAAAGGTTCTTTTGGACATGGGTACTTTTTTGACGTTACTTTCTGAAGTAGATATTTATATTTTTATGAATATGCATATATTTGAGATAAAAACAAAATTAACTTGGATCTGGTTGATTGCTAAATAAAAAAAAGTTATAAAGGTAATAATAATAATAATTTTATTTACTTATAAGAATACAATCCATACATTACATAACACAAAAACACAATTTATAAATGTTGAACATGATATGCATCTCTTTTTTACCACCACCATCCCTCTAATAGAGCCGGGCTCGTGTAAACAGGTAGAATTTTGCGATTTTCCAAAATATTTGAAAAAAATCATAAAAAACAGGGGGCAGCCTATATTAATTCTGAGTAGCCACAATGACTCTGGCCCAGGCACAAAAAGTCTCAGCCTTTGAGATGAAGTGCCTAAGGAGAATTCTGGGCGTAAGATGGTACCACCGCATCACGAACGACGCTATACGCCGGCGCACCCAGCGTGAGCCCATCACCTCCACCATTGTGGGGAGGAGATGGACTTGGCTGGGACATGTGTTAAGGATGCCGAATGACAGTTGGCCGAGGAGAGCGCTGTTCTTCCTCCCATCAGGGTCCCGAAGACGAGGAAGACCCTCTCACACTGTGTTCCGCTCCTTCGAAGCAGAGCTGAGGGACATGAACATGGTGTGGGAGGAGGTCATCACCGTTGCGCAAGATCGAGCGCAATGGAGAGCTCTTGTTGCCTCCCTATGCCCCTAAGTGGGGTCTAAAGGGAGTTTGGATTTGGATTGGAGCCACAATATGTTCCAAATGGTCTCCTTACCATTACAGTTTGTGTAACTGTAACGGTCAGTTTTTGGGATTATTTTTATTGAAGTTTAAATCAAATTCGCGGGCTCTGTTTGAATAGAAATCTCGCCGTATTGTCGGTAGGTACCCTCCGCGCGGGACATTATCAACGCAGCTCGTGGGTGCGTTGAATGCTAATGTTTCTATCCAATGAAACGGCGGCCGTGTTAGCGCCAAGCTATTGTGGGATTTGACGTTTGCAAACGTCAAAATTTTGCTAACTATATATTGAGTCCACGAATACGTTGAGGTGGACATTCTGTGCTGAATTTGGTTAAGGGTTAAGCTACCCTTCCTGAGTGATTTGTTAATAATTAAGTCGAATATATTTATTGGAATTTGATTTTGTAAAATCGTCTAAGTGAAGTGTCGTTTGTGAACTAAATTTAGCCCCGCAAGTAAAACAGGTGAGAATCTTACGTTTATTATGTCTGTCGTGAATTCTATTTCTTTTTGTGGGTATTTTTCTAATCCCTAATTGTAACGCATTTCTTTATCGTATTACAGAAGTGCGGGAACTACCCTTCGGGTTACAAACGTAATTCTTGATCTTGGAATGGGATGTTAATCTGGGGACATTTTATGTATTACCTACGTCGATGTACCGAAACGTCTGTATCGAGCCATCTGATGCCAATTCTTCTTCTGAGAAGTCCATTTGTACGTGAGAACTCCAGCTAAGGATTCTTTGAAACTATTCGACATTCGTGGAGCCAAGTTATTTCTTGAAGAGATCAGCGCGAGATAGATTAGGGGATCGGATCTTAAGTTAAGTGATATATCAAATCATACGTTTTATTCTGTGAGACCTACCGCCGACACCTTTCATTCTTCTTTCGTGGAGAGCAAATGCACCAACCTTAATTTGACCTTCGACCCTGTTTTATACAAAACCTGAATTTAATGTTTTCTCATTTCGATATGTAATCTATAAAGGGAAAAATATCATCCATATTAATTGAAGCCTATTTGATATATTTGTATGTTTACCTAAGAAGTTTGGAATAGAGGCTCAAAAATTGTTGTAAAACATCTGACGAGAGTTTAAGAAGTAAAATATTTTTTTGATTATTAAGAACAATATAAATGGCCTTATACTTTAAATACTGATATATATTTTTAATGATTGAAATTTTAAATTTTATTTTTCCCATTTTAAGGTAATTTTTTTATGTTTATTTATTTGGAGCTATCAAAGATCCACAGTTAGTTTTATAATTTGTTCAAAGAAGGATCTATTTATTTGTATTTTAGTTCAATAAATTTTATTCGTTTTAATTCTAAATTCTTTCTTTAAAAATCTCTTGATAATTCCCCACTTGATGAGAGGACATTTTGGGCTATTGAACCACGACCTGAGTAGAGTCTAAAGTTGAGTATAGCTGGGCTGAATAACGATTTATTTTTCTTTTGTTGGATGAGACCAACAACTCTGTTTAAAGCCTTCCAGAGGGTGTGACCACAGAGGTTCGTTTGCCTTGGAGTCGGTGACTCTTGGCAGACGGTCCTCAATGTGAGGGTTCTGCTCATCTCATCTGAGATCAGTAGAATCCGTCACAAACCCTGTTTATAAATAAATAGCGCCTGCTCCTATAAACATTTACCGATAACTACTTCTCCCGGTGGATGAAATCAAATACCCAAAAGCAACCATTATCACCACTGATGAAATAGGGCCCGAGATATGGATAATGCATGTGAATAGCAAATAGCGCCTTCAACAACATTACCAAAATATGGAAAGCGTCTGCTTTTAGTGCCGAGATGAAATGTAAATTATTTTTTGCGTGTGTGAATTATCTATTATTATGTATGGGCGTGAGTCTTGGCGTCTGGTTAAAGGCCAGGTTCAAAAAAGTTTCTGTCTATGAAACCAAGCGCCTTAAAAGAATATTAGGTACACAAATGGGACCACCGCATCCCTGTAGTATATTGCTTTTGAATATTGGGTAATTAAATACTAAAATTTGGTTGTCACAATTGAGCTGAAATACCAAACAGAAAAATGAGCATGAATATTATTGTAGTGTGTTGCTCAAATAGTTTTATGGATGTTATTAATAGATTGTCCCAAATGTCTCCCGGAGTAGTGCGAGGAAGACTTTTATCAGTGCCAACTTTGCTACTGTTCACGTTACCCATGAGAAATATCTTTTGCGTTTTTTTATCGACACTTAAAGGTCGTACAGGAGTTGTTATCTCATGCAAATTCCGCACGATACTTTACTATTATTATTATTCTCAACGCGTTGTTTTTATAACAATCCTGACTCTTAGATCAAATTTCTACATAGTTTCCAATATTTTGATCCAGATAATCAACGACGAGACTCACACATTCTCACATTACTTTTCTCGGTACTCTCTAACCCTAACGCTCCTAACTATCTGAGGTCTCTATTCACTCCATTAGCATCTCATGGCCTTCCTCTGCGGTCTGCTGCACGTGGCATCCTGCAAATCCCAACACATCGTTCTTCATTTTTCACTGCACAGGCGGCCAGGTTATGGAACCTGATGACATCAGACTCGCTCCAACGTTATTCTCTTTCAAAAACAGATTGAAACGTCATTTCCTTTCCACTACTCCTGTCTCCTTCCTTCCTTCCCCGCTATGCTTGACTTTGTATTAGGTACATTTTAAATGGATTACTTTATTATTATTATTTTTTATATTATATAATATTTGTATGTGTGTATGTATTTGATCCTATTATCTATGTTTTTGTCTATGTATGTGTATTGGTTTTTTTTTATATATAAAATGCAACAGTTAAAATTTTATATACAATAGGTTGGTTGGAAGAAATTGCCCCAGGCAATAAGCCCGCCAACTTTGATTCATTATTCTTTTATATTTTACTAATAAAGTGTTTTATTATTATTATTATAAAGGGCCATTTATACGATGCATGTCCAAGCAATAATTGACTCCCATCTTCTAAACAGCGTGTTCAATTCTTGCCCTTAGCACTGCCAATTTTTACATTTAGAACTGTTGTATAAACGTTGTGGTTACTAATATTACCTACGACCGAAATGCAATGACTGAAAACGAATATTGATAGCTACCTACTGATAAAAGAAGAAAAAGTTTCTTCTATAAATCAAAGTTCCAAATATTTATGGATTCTTGTACCGTTTTTCCAAGCTGATTGATTGCATCAAATTGTTGTTTCTTCATGATTATGTATGTTTCTTCTGAAAGCCTATTCAAGTGCAAATATATCTACCAGCGACAAGAATGTATTTGCATAACACGCGCCCTGATTCACGTGGTGAAATAAACTTCCGAAAATTGTACATTTAATATTGATTCTTTTATTCTTCTGAATGGTAGCTCCGTTTCGTGTTCCAAGTTTCCAGTATCTCATTTTCCAGCAGCAGATATCGACGCGTGGTTTTGTTTAAATAATATAAAATGTGATACCTACAGCAACATATTCATTTCCGTACCCAGACGTATGAGTTATGTTTTCCGCATACTAAATTGTACATTACCTTTTGCTTCTACTTCTGCAAATTCTATAAATCTCTTTGTCAGAATCGGCTTTTTAATGAGAATACTCACAGAAAGTTCTCTATTGTTATTTCGAGAATTTGGTGAAAGTAACTCGTATTTTATACTATGTTTTTATTTACTCATATTCTTGTATATTTTTGGAATGTCTGTATTTTGATTTGTATAGTACATACCAATTTTCCAAACTAAGTTTAACTAACTCCCCAACTAGATACCTAAAGGGTTTTTGTTGACTGCATGAGAAGTTTCTTTGGTTGTTGTCTATGGTTTGACACTTGAGAACATCAAATTGTTTTAACATTTCTGTTGATTGATGTTAAGCAAATCATCATGAATCGTTTATCGCCAGAACAACGCTTCCGAATTGTGCAAATTTACTTTAAAAAAAATAAAAATAAACATGTTCGCAGAGCACTTCAATTTATTGGAAATTCAATTTGGTGACAACTTTATTTCCAGAAGTGGTCCTGTTAACTGCCCCCTCGTTCGTGTGACTAAACACCTATCGAATACTTCTTATGGGGCTATGGTTAGTCATTGGTTTATGCCGACAAACAAGCATCTTAAAACAGAATCATCGAAAATCAATATTCACGCTACCATTGACGCCACACGACCGGATTTATTGGAAAAATTAGTTAAAAATTTAACTGATCGAATGGAGTATATATATATATATATATATTCTCGTAGTCACATATAACTCGTAGTCACGGTGGACATGTGCTCGATATTTTTTTTTCTGTATTACCGGCGACTCATTCTATTGTATGCTCGATATCATGTTTAAAAAAAACTATATCATGAAATTATCTACCAGATTATAATAAAAGATTCATTCCAATAGTAATTGATTATTTAAAGTTTTCAAGCTCTTAATAAAAACACCCAATACAATTTAGATATACATTTGAGATTTTTATAATGACTCGGTACACAATGATACTACGTTATTTAAAGTATTTATTTTATTTACCTTTTGTGAGACGTTTACGTTTATCTCGTGAATTTCTAATTTCTTCAATACAATTAAACCACCAAAGGGAGGTATTCTGTTCAAGAACAAACCATACGCAACTGCATGTTGTTTTAACCCTCATATTAAAAGTAGAATCCATTTATTCAACCAGAGCTGAGGGAATTGGATATGGTGTGGGATGCGAGAATGTGCAAGATCGAGCCCAATGGAGCCACATATGACCCCAAATGGGTTGGAATAATGTTTAGATAGTGTAAGAGCAATATTGTTAAATGTAACAAATTCCTACCCACAATATAAGTTTCCAAAACGAATCACATGAAAGACGAAAGTGGAGAATCATTGTTAAGAAATAGAATGATGTTACCAAATACTAAAAAAATATAGGATTCTCCGATACTAGGTGAACTAAAAAATCAGGAAAGAGATGTGGAATTCTCAAAAGAAGATGGTTTACCCAATGGATTCAGTGTGTACATACGAACTTGTGAATTGGCTGAGAAAAGGGACACCCGCCATGAGACAGTGGACGGTACATAGGCACTTAAGTACCTACCTATACAAGAAGAGACGAAAATACAAGTATAGAAACGATAACTCAAACCGTATGCTTTTTAACTAACACAAGAGTCAGATTGGTTTGCAGCAAATATCTGCATCTAGTTCTCCACTCATCCAGTCCTCCGCATCTCTTTTCATATCTAGGTAGGATATGTAGCCCACGTCTTGGCATATTTGCTCGAGATACTCCCGACGAAGATGCCCATTATCCAACCAACCCGCTTATCTTAGATGGTTCTTTACAATTTGCCTTCATTCTTCAATTCCGTTGAGAACCTCGTTGTCGTCTCCCCCGTCCACGAAATTCATTATCTCCTGGTTCGGCACCACATTTCCTTCACATAAGGAATCCAGTAAGTCTACCATCGGCCAAGAAATGTTTTGACCAAAGTAGGCCTTAATAATAAGTTTTAAAAAATCGCCGACCGCTCAGAGAGCGACAGCATCCGTAAACCACCCGATCAAAGACCGGGCGGCGAACGATCATCGATGGCCATGGAACAACTCTTGGAGAGAACTGAGAGAAGTACCAAGACCTGCCTCACGCTCAGGACGCCGCGCCACATCTCATCAACGCGGGTTTTCACTAGGCTTGTGTAGTACATGTACTAAGTACTATTAGGAACTAGTTCACAGTACTGAACTAGAACGAACTATTCCCTCTCTTATTCGTTCTTTAGTACTATTAGTACATTATTATTCCCATTCCCTTAATCGGACGGAATGACAGAAATGAAGTGTGACGTTCGGCGCCACTCGGTTTTCGTCGGAACTGGAGACGAGTGCGAGTGAGATAGCTGACGTGATGACTGTATGGAGAATATAGTGCCTTCTCTTTTGCTTCTTATTAGTTCTATTAGTTCCTTTAGCTCTTTTAGTACAGTTAGTACAGTACTATGAGTACTATCCGTGAGGTATAAGGTATATTCTTTTAGTTCAATGGATTCATACTCTGGATGTTGCTCTCTACTACGAAAGTTATTTTTTTCGTTCTCTACGAAAAATTCCTATTGTCTAGGGCCCGTGTAATAAAGTTGGTTGAAACATAATATTTACCTAGAATAATTTCGATGGCAAAATCAATTTAATTGATTGAAATGAAAAGTCTTTTGAGCTATCAAAATAATAAATTTTCTGAATTCTCTCTCTGTTAATTATTATCACTAAGTATTGATTTTCATAATCACAAAATATTAATGTATGAAACGTACATATCCTAAGTAGGTATGGACCCAGTATGCAACCTTTATTCTTATTAGTACATGTACTACATACACGACTGAATCATTTGGCTCGGAATTATTCAGTGAACTAATAGTACTAAAAGAACGAACTAGTACAGTAGGACCAATGTACTAGATCAGATCGCTCCCTAAATTGTCCGAGCAAGAACAAGCCTAGTTTTCACTCTGGCAGAGTGTAAACGTGGCGAGGGAGGAAGTACTACAGAAATGATCCTGTGAAGTACAGTCCTAACGCAAACCTCGGCTCCCAAAGTATATGTTAATACTAATAGCTTACTGCATATGCGAGTTTTAACTTCTCACTAGCGCCATCTATTGAACGGCATATGTACATAATATTTCAGAAATGTTTGTGTGCTTTCTATCGTATATGTGAACATCACGCTCAAAATACAAATGCTACGTCAGATATGAATCTGCGCAGAGCGGTGCAATTTGCTTGAGAAGGTTCTTAAATACAATTTGCTGCATTAACTTTAATATATTTAGAGCTATTTAAAAAACTCTATTTTTTAGCATCTTCATACAAATTTCTCAAAAAGACAGTAAGCCATCTTTTGGAAACAAAATTACTCATGTAAACGTTGAATGGAATCTTGGTATTACGGTATGAAAATGTAATAAAATAATTGTAGATTGATTTGTTATACATATAAGTGTTATTCAAATCTTATTATTCTCAATAAATAAAGATTTAATGAAAAAATTTGCAAAATGATTCCTCCATTTTGAAGTTTGACAGATAGCACAAATCACCCTCTATGGGTGGAAAGCCTAATTAATTATCACACATTAGGGAATGTAGCTAAGATTCAAACCACAGAGCTCTCTATAAAAACTTGCAAATTATGTCGGTAGGTTCGTATAATATTAAAACAAAAATTGTAAAAGTGTCATTCTTCTTTTGCTGGGCTTTTGTCAGTTATAGAGGTCTGTTAAGCAATGGGAAGCTAGACTAGAACCTGTTTAATTACCTACCGATCAAGCCTGACAATCGACAATGTCTGCGCGCGCATATTATATTCTCGCGTAGTTCCCGCCTGAGTTTTGAATACGAATGAAATAAGGATGTTTTGGAAATATTTTAATGTTAATATTTTATTAGCTTAACTCAATCGATTTAATCATGTATTTTTTCATGGGGGCGCAGTGCACATTATGTACTTACCTACATATGAACGGACCGCCTCGGGTTAGGTTAAAACCACAGGACAGCGTCTGTCGGGAAAGCTAGTTAATAATAAAAATAGACAATCTGTGTACTTAGTATATACCTACATTATTGTACTCGACTTTTTAGCCTTACAAGTGAAAATTTAATTTATTGATCAATGAAACAATTTGCATATTTCAGCTATAATCTGAAATATTCCCACTATCCCTTTGGAATACATTTCATGCGTAGCTAGGTACATACGAACACATTACCCAAAACACTTCAAACAGAATAGCTATTTCCGTTATTCTCAAGTATCACTAAACATTTCCTTCTATAGTCTATTGGTGAATTAATTCTAAATTCAATACATTCCTAACACCATATTATATACCTGCTTACCTTTAATTACTCGCTCTATATCTTTATAAAAATGATTTCTGATATAAATTAGAAGGTTGGACTTGGGCATCACCTATGCGCACCTATGTGAAATCTCTCGCTGGGGCACGTTCTTATTTTATCGCGTCTCTATTTCTATCCCGCATAATACATTATTCCTGCGTGTACTTTGTACTCCTGGAATGATCCTTCTGAGTGCCTACCCCGTTTCCTGCGACGAACAGTGGGTTTGCGGATTGGGGTAATAAAAGTTATTCGCCTCAAGCCGTGGCTGTATTATTATTGTGTTGTTCCAGATTTTATGAAATGGCGAATACAAATTCAAAGTGTTCCTTACTGCCCACTCTACGAGGGATCTTTTTTACGTAATATTTTATATTTACGTCGGTGTAATGATTATTCTTATTGCTCCCTACTGAGCGAGATAATATTTTATAGTACGGGGTGCCTACCGGCTACTAAGGGATGTAAATTTATCATCCTTTTTCTCTCCTCCTCCTCCCAATACAACGTAATTACATGTTCGAAAATTTATTCCTATTTGGATGCATAAAATTGCTTAAAAGATTCCTGTTTAAAAATATAAATTTTGGACCCTTCGCTTAATATCGTGAGGTTTCTTGTAAATCAAACCGTAATTTTTGTATTACATCTATTATATAACGCTTACAAAATATCATGATACAAATACATAGATATTCAGACCTCCAATAACAGGCATCTCTCGCATAGTGATAACGCAGTTAGGCTCTACACACTGCGAACTTGTACGTAGTTGTATTGCTCTCGTTCCACGCGTATTTGTAAACCTTTATTTGGCTAATCGTTGTTGGAATATTTTCTTATTAATAATTCTTACACGTCTGTTAAAGCACTTTGTACCTTGATTGTTTCCTTCTTTTTAAACGGCAATAAGATTTGTTCATGCTCACCCTTTTTAAATAGCGTAACATTAGGATTGTCTCGCACGAACATACCCTAACAACAGTCGAAGGGTAGAAACAAACACACATAAAAGAGATTCGTGTCTTATTTTTACGACCGACGAATCTTACCCAAAGTTTCTCACCCGAAATATACATCGGAGTTTCGCGCTTAAGAGATAAAAATGTGACTCCATCCGTCTTCGAGAATATTCTTCTTCTTGATAGTTAATCGGGTGTCTACATATCGTGATCTTACGGTCAATTAGACCCCTGCATCCTGATTTTGGCTGGACGAACTTTCAGTTTAAAAGGTATACAATTTTTATTTTGTTTTGTTTTGTCTCTGAATTTAAGTCGATAATCAATACGAACGGGATATTGAATACAACATTAATTATAAGGAGGGTTCATACACTTTTGTCGGTCTACTTTGGAGACTTATTGTTTAAGAAACACTGGAAAAGCTTTGAAGAACTAAAGTGAGACGAGAAACTTAGACAAGGGTGTTACGGCTTAATACTGTTATTTGTTCACTTGTTGTCTCGGGGAATAAAATCGTAGTGAAAGCAATCACGATATTATCTCTTCTCCCGCGGTATGAACGTAGCGAGGCGCACTGACACTCTGCGTGTTTGCTTACGTACCTACTGTCTCCTTGTTTGAAGAGGATTTTACATTATTTCCCACCGAAGGATGAGAACAAGATACGGTTTCCGTTTCCTGAACTGTCGCCATTAGTGTAGTGTTCCATCTCTACGACACACTCGTGAAAAGTATCAACATACAAAGCCCCAAACAGAAACCATATTCAAAATAACTTGTACCAATAACGCTACATACGCTCACTAGATAACACTTGTTTGTTTGTTCGGAGATAGCACAAGCACAAATACGGGCTAGAAATAGTGTGCATATTAGAACTTATTTGTTATGGATTGCAGTTTTCAAAATCTTTTTGTGGCATATTGAGGAAAAAAGCAAAATCTACCAAGGCAACAGTTTACTAGGATTAGCTTCCAGCAATGTTGATCGATTTAATTCATTCCTAGCGAATTTAGTCCTTTACCGGGAAAAAGAAATATTGCAATATGTCTGCAAAAAGCGTATCTCATGTCCTATCCTTGTTGCACGCCTTTTGGACAAGGCCTTTAGTGGGTGCCTTTTTCCTGCGTCACAAACTAAAACGAAATTTTACTTTACTAGGAATACAAGTAATGTCAGTTTCTATTAACTTCGGAAGTCACCGCAAACTGAAGGGACCATTTTACCGGTTGTTCCCTCAGTGTAAATATTAAGTGAAAGGAAAACGAACGTTTTTAAAGATTATGACGATAATGTGGCATTTTGTTTACCTCACTTTACTGCTAATGACTGTAAGTTTACTTTGAGTCTTCCCTTTAATGGCTGCGTTGAGTTTTGGCCCAGAAGTTGACGCGTAATAATAACGGTGAGCCTGTGTTGACATGCCATTACGCCTTGTCGTTATAGGGTTTATATAGAAGGTTTATTATGTAGGTTTATTTGTGTAATTCTTTAGCTTTTGTATTGAATTACTTCCTGGAACCCATTGTCACCTGTTTGATCTCTCTTTGTTGAGTGTGAGTACTTTTGTGTTTGTTTTATTGTCTCAATAAAATCTTATTATTTTTGTCTTAAGCTTTTAATAAGTCTCTACCTATAGTACTTATTCCATCAAACTGACAAATGTGTGTGTTTATCGTCACATATGTTTTAAAAACCCAAATTGTACGAACCCATTTGAATAGTATAAGTGAGGACTTTCGTAAGCTGATTTCTAATAATTATTGGAAGTGTTTATATATTCACCACGTGAATTTTCATTTTCATAGATTTTAATACCGAAAGATAATAATACCTATAATGAGAAATGGTATGTCGGTGGAAGAAGCGAAAGAAGTATGCTTGGATAGAAAAGAGTGGAGGTCCGTTCTCTCTGCCTACCCCGTACGGGACAGGGCGTGATGGGTAAAAAAAAATTAATAAAATTAATATGTTTCGTTGAATATATAAATTCGTATGAGATACTCTGACTCACTTATTTGTTAGTAAAATATTAGTAGGTAATTGATTATTTAATGATCGACGTAGGTACTTTGCAAGGAAAAAAGGTATTGTCACTTAGAAGTTATCCTAATGAAACCTCATTACTCGAGATTTATATCGCGAGGCATTGTGTACGTAGGCCCGTGGCTCAGTGTGATGTAAGTAATGGCCCTGCAGAATATAAGGTCCTCGCCTCGCACCTTCTCGCTGTGAGCCATCATAATTGCTCCTTTTCATTACTGCCATTATCTCTATATAACGCCTCCGCTCGTTGTTTTCTCAACAATTTGTCATTTTACATCTCTCTTTTCTCCATTATGATTCTCCCACCTCTACTTGTCTCTTCATCTAGACGCCGTCGTTATTATTATTATAGCTCCTGTGGTGGCTCTGCATTGTCCCTATTGTGCCTCCCTCTCCCGCATCCCTCCCTCTCTTGCGCTACCTAGCCGTGTGTCGATCTTGCTGGAACGAATATTTATTTTATTCAACTTCAAGACCATTCCCGAAGGACTGTAAATACCTACTTTCAGTATAAATGTATTCATAAATAGGTAAATCCAACATGTCTTATTAAAAAATTCCGACATTACTTATCACAATTATTATAGGACTTTCTCAATCTCTATCTATACAGCTTTGTTTGTAACCAACGGATGACACCTTCATTCATTTGCGAGTGTTATGGAGACGTCCCAATTTGTATTGAGACAAGTTATTTTAGAAATATTTAAGGAAAAATATTTTTTTCTGTTAGCTTAAGTTATATTATTTTATATCTGAAAAATAAATCTTGTTCGAATATAATGACATAATAAATACTGGTAGGTATATGCGAAAATCCTGCACGTATATTATTAGTCTTAGTCTTAGCGCACCAAGTGTTGTTATGAAGCTTTATAAATGATGGAAAATGAAATCGTATGTCCCGACATGGGCACCTACAATTATCAAGCTTAGCTTGAAACACAAGCATTATTCCATAGTAAATGCTGGTTGGGACTGCGATGTATCCTAAAGTGTGGTTCACATATTCTCTAGGTCCTTCTTAGTAATAATAATTATTGTAGTTCGTACATAGTTGACATATTCAGAAGTAATTATGAGTTTTGTGTTCTAGCGATTATTTCGGTCAACTTAGGTATCTACCAATGTATTTGTCGTAGGGACCTATTTGTTTTTTCTCCGCGGCATTATTCCAATTGTCAATCTTTTTTAATGTATGGCTATTAATGGCACGACGCGGGTTGTGTGAAATTCCCACGAAACGTTTAATTTGGCCACGCCTCAATCATAACACCACCCTGTAGTTATTTATTTCCCAGCACATTACGGGAAACCACTACTTTAGTTTGGCATAATTTATTACAACAATTTGACTTAAACGCCGCCAAGTATATTCTTATATGTGGGTGAATATAAGGTAAGGAGCTACATGTGCTGTGTTAAGATATTCTATGTAGTAACCTTACACACACTTATTCACAGGAGAGTTGACACCTCATAGTTTTGCAGCATGTGTTGGGAATTTGTTTCTCTTTTAGTGATGTTTTTTTTACAAGGAAAGTTTGTCATGGATTTACGGCGCAAACGTTAATCAACAACAGTTGTGTCTAGTTGATACGCTCTACGAAGTTTGACTATTATAATGAAATGATTAATTTGGTTTTTCTCTTTCTTTTCAGGAGCCTCCGTGGATATTTTTAGAGATAGCGTTAAACCATTTCCTGATGGCGCCCCACCGTGTGCCGGATCCAGAGAAAACCGCGCACCTTGCAGGTGTAAGTTTGAAGTTTGCATAGGTTGGTATCCCTGTGGTCTGAAGTACTGCAAGGGCAGAGGTCCTCCAGCATCATCACCTTTGTCTTTTAGATGTGGAATCAACACGTGCAGACGCTGCCAACTCTTTGAGTATTACGTTCATAAAAAGCACCACTGTCTTTGGGACGAATGACCCCCTGGGACTGGGGACTCCTCATCGAGGCCATCGACAGGCGCGCTATTGAAGAACGCAGTCGATGAAACTTTCTTAAAATTCATTCGAACTTCATACAACGACTTTCTTTCACTGTCTTACATCATTTCGCTTTCATTTTTCATCTTCGATTGTTGAATTCCACTTCTGCGACCCATTGAACAAAGTTGTATATTTTATTTAGGCATTATCGATCGAATATTTTCTATTTTTATACACTGCTTCAACTAGTGATAAGTCCGTCTTAAACAAATGTTATTCAATGTAAATAATGTTAAAATATTTTAAGAATATTAGAACCCACCTAAATAATTTGTAATTATTAATGTGTAGATAATAAAGAAAAGAATTTTTAGGTATTCAGTTTTTTTGCTTATGAAGTCTTCCAAGTGTACCGTGCAGTAAAACATAAGGAACTTCAATCACTCAATAGAACTTTGAAGATCCCACTTTGGATTATAAAAAGGAGACACGAGACATAACAAAGAAATCTTATTTGTCTTGAAAATAAAAATTACCTTAATTTGTCTTCCATAAACCAAAAAAACATGGATTCTGTAATATACCCACTTATTGATTAAAAATGTTTAATTAAAAGTTTTAATCCAAAAACTAAATGAAATATTTACGAAGGTAATTTTAACACTAATATCTGGAGAATGGCAGATTGTTTTACGTCACCAATCTGACAGTAGACACCTTCATTGCTGCATGAGAGTGAGAATATCACAGTATTGATTTTGTTCTCGCTTTCCTATATTACTTAATTGTTGCAATAATAATACCTAATGACAACTGTAGTTGATGGAAAATGTAGATTTTGACGGTATATATAGTATTGATCTAAAGCTATGTTGATAAAGCTCTTAATCCCATCCTAATAGTGCATAGTAAATCTACGCTACTCTATATTAACAACAAAGTCATGATGAACATTTAAAAGAAGAATCTATGTAGGTATGTATAAGAATTACGGTAAGTATATAAACATTCTACACTTATTATTTATTTAAAATATTAACTTTTCTTGCAATGACTAGTTAACGTAAATTACAAAGAAAAATAATAATATAATGTAAGACTTGAGAATGTTTTTCCGTTTCTTTGAGTTTCACGAAAATATTAAATTTCATCTTAAACTTTAATAATCTTCTCAGATGCCTTAACCTGGTTGGCAATTTCGCCTACCTACTCTTGTTCAAACACGACGCTTTATCGCACTCATCAAGTTTTTGAAGCGTTCACTACAATAACACATAATTGCGCAGAAAGGATCCGGAAAACCCCTCGGAGTCCGTCTTATTGCCTAAGTCTTAGGGTTACTCAACCTAAAATTTCTTCAACAATAATATTTTCCTTAACTCGCAGTCATTCTACCGTGGAACGTAGAAACTTAGGGGGCACTTACGAAATAGTTAGATATACCTATTTTAGAACGGTGGGTCGGTACAGCTAACTGGCGGTAAACGTTATTAGTGGGTACAAATATTCAAGTTGATGAATTTTCCCTGGAAATGGTTCATTTTGTTTTAGTTAAATAATGGAGAAAATGTAAAATAGTAAGAAGAAATCAGTAGTACATGTCATTGTCTAGTTGTTGAATATTATGTATTTCCTTTTAAATGAAAAATGAGTTTATTCCAAATCATTTATAATAATTCGTTGAGTTCGTCGGTAACTCGGTATTTTCTTTGATACCTCGCATAGTATTTTTCATACATTTATCTCAAAATTATGCCAAAAGCAATCCAAAACAGTACCACTAGAATAAGTTTTCGATGATCGAATATCGAAACGATCATCGAAAGAGTTTCGAAAAATTTCCATACAAAAATGATCGAATAATTCGATTATTTGATTTTCGAACACTATATCTGCACGCTAATAAGCGCTTATTAGCGTGCAATTAGCTTTCGATTAAACTCGTACTAGCCCCACAGGTATCAACGGAAATATTATAACGAATAAATATGTGATTTTTGTTCAGAGGTTCCCGCATTCTGTTACTGAAAGAAGAAATCTTCGATTTTTCGCAGTTCGAAATTATAGTGATCGAATATATTGATGCGGTTCAGTCGACGACTTTCATACGTACAGCGTTCTGGAGGTCGTGTGCTAGAATCCCGGTGCCGATCATTTCCACTTTCACGACACAAGCCTTTTCTTAGTGTGAACGATTTCAAAAATGTATTCGTGTTTACTTTGAGTGAGCTCGGATACATTAAAAAAACAATTTTCTATAATTAGTAACATGTTGATTTTGATGGAATTCAGTGAATTTTATAGCTTTTAAGTTTTCTTAAAAACCTCAAGCGGACTCTGTTATTCTTTTCAAAAATGATAATATACCGCACATATTCAAATGAAAGATTTTTAAAAAAAATATTTATTTCATTTTAATTTAAACCAAATGAATATTTGAAGGTTATTTCATACGCATTTTGTTGAAGGGATATTTATTAAAAAAAACTGCGAGTTCCTAATATCGTCCCCTCATATGGTAACAAATACCGCCCCGGGGACGATATTAGGAGACTTTCTCAATTCGTTTTAAAATTCATTTTCTTTTTATTTTCTATGTTTTTATCTTACACTTTAGATGCCAAAAAGAAAGCTATGGTATTCTGAAGCATTAAAAAAGCAGTTGATGATGTTAGAACAAAAAACATGGGCTGTATAAAAAAAACCGAAAACTTTAAAAAACGCGATGAACTTTGTAAGATTAATTTAAAAAATTGAAAGTTCGGTTAATATTTTGATTTTTGGGAATATGGAAAGAAAAACAGTTTTACCAGATGTACTAGAAGCCAAAAACAAAACCAACAAGCGAAAAAAGAAACTTCTGACGAGGAAACATGATGATGACCCAGTTATAGTCACTACTTACGAAGAAGAAAGTGATAGCAATGACGCTGAATACCCAGTTTGTCTAAAAAATTCTTTTCTAAAGATAAGAAGGGTGAAAAACGGATAAGATGCGCATCAAAATGTTTTTAGTGGATGCATGAGACCTGCATTGAAAATCCTGGAACAAAATTTATCTGTATAACTTGTTTGGAAAATTCAGCTACTGCTATCCTCATGATTGGCAAGCAAAAATGATTCCAAAATACATTTATATCACTTATTTTCAGTATGTTTTAGGTTTAATAAAGATTCTTATACTTACTTTTGGGCTCCTAATATCGTCCCCGGGGGGCGAAATTAGGAGCCCAAAAAAATATTTTAAAAATTTGTACTTTTTTTAAAAAGCTAAAATTTTACTATTTTAATTAAAGTTAACACATTTTTGATAGTTTATATGAATAAAGAAATGTTTGAACTAATGTTTGTCGATTGTTTTATCAATTTATCTATCATTGTTTTTTTCGACTCTGCATGTGGCTTCGCTCATTTTTGCGGCGCAAGATTGTCAATAGGGTCGAAAAAAAAATATGATTTTTTATTTTATATTAATGAGAAAATTATGATAATAAAAGAGCTTTGGCTAGACGAGGAAATAAGTTTAGGTGTGATAAGCATTTTATCAAATTTTAAATTGTTTAAAGTTTCTCTTTGTTATTTTTCGTCCAGTCTCTTTATCAACTCGACGGAACTTTCTCTCAAAGTCTATTTAGCAAAATTTCTTTATAACTTTCTTTAATTACAACAATTACGCAATTTAAATATTTACTTACTTAATCTTCTTTACTTCGTTTTAATTACATTCAATGTGAGACTTATGAGTTAATTAAAAAACCATATTTCAGCAATTTCGGTTGGTCTAAAAATTAAACAGACACTCACATATTATTATTTTCCGTTTGTTTTTAGTATTATTTTGTTGGTTGTGCGCGGTTTGATATTGTCTTTTTAGTAATACAGGATGTCCCAGAAAGTACGACTAAGCGAAAGTCCAGAGATAGAACACCTTTAGGACTTTCCAAATACCTCAAAATAATAATATGTTAAGCAATTTTTCGAGATTTTTTTTTAGTATTTTTTTGTCAGACCGTGACTTGCAGTGTATTTATGGTAACACCAATTTTTGAGGTTCATACATGTCTCTTTTCTGAAAAAGCTGAATAGTAGACATATGGGTCCATAGTTAAATATATGGGTCTATCTGATACCATCGTGCCCAAAAGTATTGAATCTCTATAAAAGGTACAATTTAAAATCTTACAAAAACTTTGAAGTCAATCAGAAAGAATAGACGTCCATCAAAACCAAATTTCACCGAGTTATTATAGTAAGATGTACCTACCCTGTAATTTTCACTACCTTGAAAATTGGTGTGTCTGTAAACATTAATATCCTGTTAGTCAGGGTTTGACAAAAAAAACTTTAACTCTAAAACTATAGAAAATCGCTTAACATAAAAGGTATTTGGATAGCCCTAAAGGTGTTCTATCTCTGGACTTCCGCTAGTCGTACATTCTGGGACATTATACAAAGTAGTGGTAAAAAACCCCAGGACGTCTGCTAAAAGCTAAACTGAAAACGTCTTTATTCTATTAGAATGAACAGTCACCTGCCACAAAGAAAGGAATTATTCCCCTCTACATTAATGACGTTGACGTTGATACGACACGATATCTACTTAGTCAAATTGAAAACATTATGTAGGAACATATTATCATTTATAAATGAAATATTTTCCCAAAACTCATTAATATCAATTATACCTCGGGGCCAAAACTAAACCACAATTTGGAATAGTATTATTCAATATGTTTAAGTAGCGGGATAATATTTCGCAAGGACCTACGTATAGAATGCGTATTAACCCTCATCTGTTAAATATTTGAAAAGGAAATTAGTCGAAGTCTTCCAAAGCGATATGAGAAACCTTCTTACATTAGAGAACGTGTAGGTACATTTAACACTAATACTACTTATTATAATGTGATAGGTTTTACAGCATTGGCATGTTGAACGCTGGCTAGGCGCTTATTGATACGTTATACACACGTGTTTTCTGGCATTACTAGGAATAAAATAATACAAACTGACATTGAGTGACGGATATCTTCATATTTATTTAGATTCTATCGTCATTTTAAGTTATGTACCTATCTAATATCATCCAAGTTTAAAAAAAATACATGACTTTCGAAATGAAAAAATAAATGAATTGATAAATAAAAAGTCCACTCCAAACATACTGGTACCGACCCTTGCCAGTTATAGACCGTCAAAGGCCACATGGATTTTGACATTTGCTTGATGGGTAAACAAGAGTTTAGACAAGTATTTATCGGGTCAAGGATTCGGAACGTTCAAAATTGTCCTGTGGATGTACAGATCTTTTGGGTCAATATGAGTACGAGATCTGTATGAGCTATAATAATCTGTTGGAGCGGATGACCCGTTGGTTCTGTGTTGAGCCGATAACTTGAAAGATTTTATTTGAGCTGATTACACGTAGAATCCATTTAGCGGCTGACACGTAAGTTCTGTATTCTTTGTACATTTATTGAACAGAATGACCCTTTGTACTTACATGTACATAGAAATTCTTATAATCTCTAATATAAATTTAAGTCGGGTTAGTGCGAACACTTATAACTCGATTTCAGCTCAACAGATTCTTCTGATGTTTGATTCATTGGATACTTCTCCGCTCCGGATAACAGAATAACTAATAAAAAGTTGAAAAAATGGATAAGAAATTATGTATATTACAATATTTAAGTTAGTATGGAACGGTTACCTAGAACGCGCCCACGCCATCGCGGGTAGTTCCCTCTCATTCTCACATACGTGATTGTAGTACAGTAGCCCATCCCACTTACTCCACCGCAAAATTTTCATACAAAGTCAACAATATTATCGGGCACATACAAGGTACAAACTTCATAGGCGAGGTAGGGTGTGTGCGCGAGCGCATTATTATTACGTTGATCCCGTTAGAGCTTTGAATACGAATGAAATATGAATGTTTCAGAAATATTTTTAATATTATTTTATTACTTTCACTCAATCGAATTAATTTTGTATTGTTTTATGGGGACGCAGTGCACATTATGTACATATTAACGGGCTAGAACCACGGGACAATGTCTGTCGGGAAATCTAGTATATTATATTTTATTGCTGTAAAGTATCACAAAATTGACCAAAGTGACACGGATAATTGATTGTTGAATTGGGCGGTTCGGGTCGCTGCAATGTTACAATCTACCCATGACTACTGTGGGTACCTACTTATATGTATATACCCCACAGGCAAACGTCAAAAGACGTCACCCTTTATACCCCTGTATTCACCAAGAAAAACTGAGCGTAAGATCAGCTAAGCGAAAGATAAGCCTAATGTCTCCCTCACCCTCCCTCAACGCTTGTAGCTATTCACCAACGAAAACTTACAAAACTTAGCTGAGCCTAGACTGATCGTGTGTATCCATAGATAAAACGCAAATGTTTTGAAAAGAAACTGTCATTTATTTACGGAAGCAGTCAATAAAGTGGTTGGTGACCCAGCGGTTACAACGCCGGCTTTCGTACTGCGGACGTCGTGGTTCGATCCCAGGTGCCGACCATCTTCCTCTTTCACGACACAAGCTTTCAGTTGCTTACTGTGAAAGAGTCAAGGAGTGTATTTGTGTTCACTTTGAGTGAGCACATATTCATTTTATATAAAAAAAAAAGTAACTAAAATGTATATTTTTGATTATTTAAATAAATATGAATATTTTTTTATCTATAAAAAAAAATTATATAACTATAATTATGATTTCTTATTTAATTTAATTCAATGATAACAATCACTTATATAACAAAACCCAAACGCGTTCTTTTCAGTCGCCATTAGCTGTCAGTCTTCATCAACGCCATCTATTGATAATAGGCCAAAGCTAAATAAAGTGCTACTTTCTCACATTTATATATTGTTAAAATACTTATATGTACATAAGCATTGTAACATGGAGAAGAAAAGGCAACAGAACTTTTCGGTTATTGATAAGTGTCGATTTGTCGAGCCGATTAATTTACATATAAAATTATTACATGCCTGCTTACAAATATTAAATAAGTTACGAAAAAAATGCAAAAAAATTGGAAGGAAGAGGCAAAAAGTATGGCGTACGCTATAGAATAATTTTGACAGATGGACGCTTAGCGTAACGTAAGCCAGCTCTATAGCCAATCAAAATTTGAGGGAAAGGTTCACTCAAATCACGCTGAGGGAGTGTATAATATTTTGGTGAATACCAATTTTGACGTTGATCGTAATTTGAGCTGATAGTACGCTCAGTTTCTCTTGGTGAATACATGCGATAGTCTATTTACTTAAACCAACGAAGAATCTTTGAACTAGTCTAACCAACTAAAATTTAATTAGGTAGGTACTTAAATTTTATTTCTCTTTAAGCATCTCCCTAATAAAAAGTATTGCGATGTCTTATTTAAAGCAGGCACAAATTAGTTTGCAAATCTAATAATCTCATTATTGTTATGGTGATATAAAGCAGTCAAAGACGGTGGTTTGAGAAAACAACACCCAGAACTGGCTAAAGAAATGTGGGTAGACAGCCGATGAGATGGTGTGACACCATTGTACGGACCGTTGAAGCTGCATGAATGGGGATGATGAAAGATAGGGAGGAGTGGCGTGAACATGAGGAGGCCTATGTCCTGCAGTGAACGCTTACGCTGGTAACGTGATGAAAGCAATGATGTTTCTTTTTATTTTTGAGAACATAGTCTTCAATCGAAGAGGTATTTCGCTTTCTTTGACAACTCTTTTAGAAGAGAGTCGAGGTACCTACATTAAAAATATATTATGAATTAGAAACACAGAATTGGTAGTTGCTCAACAGCGAGTAAATAAGCATCCATCATTAGAAATTATTGTTATTGCTACTTTCTGTGGTAAGATTGAAAAATCTCTTCTCGCTGAACTAAGATGATGGCCCATCTCTTAAAACCGAAAAATATTATAACTGCAGTTATATCAGACTAGAGAGACTACATTACTCATGTTATGGGTTACATATAGTATTACGTAAGTAGGTATACAGTTAAACCAGATACTAAATTAGGTAATAGATAAAATTATTTAATTAACGTACGTGGGTTGATGTAAAATGTTTCATTTTCGTCTTAAGAATTCCTTGTATAAACACTATTTTGTTTAATTAAAAGCTAATGACATATTTACTTATCAAATAACGTTTCCAACATTAAGAAGCACAAGTACAGAATATTCATACCTGCACCTCTTATACTGGCACTTGCCTAAACTTTTGTGTGGAGGGAAAGTTTCGACTTGATTGATTGACAGGTCGTACATAATTGAAATTAGTTTTGAATGCTGTACTTTTATGTACAGAGTTTAGCCAAGTTAATTGACACAAAACATTTTAATATTCTTTTTCGCAATTCACATTTTTATAATAAATAGGTATGTTTTGTATATAATGTCTAGACGCATGTTGATCTACGTATAAGAAAAACCACTTAAATTTGACTTCAGATAAATTTTTGGTGCTATTTTTGTACCTTTGATCATATTCTGAAAGTGGAAAACATTTAATGAATGAATGAACAGCACAATACAAGCAATATGTTATGTTTCTAGAGATATTACAAAATGCTTCTTGGAAAAATTTTATCCTTCCTGTTGATTAACCAACAAACTTCACGACCAAAATAGGTTTTTGGGAGTCGATAGTATTAACTTGACAATATTTTTCTCTCAGAGACACACATTGCTATATTATAGAAGTCTGAGTACAATTTTTCTAAGCAGGTAATTGTGCTAATTTTTCTGGAATCTTCTTCTTTATTTTGCTAAGACGGCAAAGCACCCGATCTCGAGATACTTCTAGATTCGATCGTAAGAATTTTCATAGATTGAGCGTGTCCTTCTATAATTTATAGCATTGTTTTGGATCCCTGAAACCTAAAAAAATATGCAGGTCGGTGGGTATTATTTCTGGGTAACAAAGGAATGAATTGTTGAAAGAAAAGCGTTTCATAAAATTAATCAAGAGTAAAAAAAACAAGCCAGAAAGAAATGTTGGTCGGAAACAAAGAGCGATCTTCAGCGGAGAACCGATGTTTTTGACAGTTTATTAATGAAGTACCGCACGGACTTGTAATCGTCTGAGTGGCCGTTCAGGGCGCCATCTACACACACTTAACCGCTATGGACCGAATTTAAAAAATACCCAGAAAATTGTGTCTTTTTATTTTTTCGTTTCCCTTAAAACGTTCAAATGCGGTCTTTTTGATTAACTGACAAAACAAATTTGTGAAACCTTCCGTTTCATTAAGGTATATTGGATGAAGTTTGCAAAGTATTATAGGACTAATATTCGCCATAGATGAATAATTTAAAACCTTTTCGAATGAAGTGATACCTGTCAAACTTTGTTAATATGATGTCACGTTTGACATGACACGATTACTGAAATTATTGATGTAAAAACTTTTCTTAGCCACGCAATACTTTCAGACGGTCCTTAGTTTAAACATACCTATCCCATTAATTTGTTTACTTCATTTACTTTAATCTACATCCATCATTTATGCCTCGAATTGAAAAACAAATGACGCATCGCATGGTACCTATTTATCTAAATATGCCTATTGTTTATTATAATCGTGCAATCTGTAATAATAATAAGTAAGTATATCACGGCAATCAGACATAGCAAAAGGTAATATTTGAAATGTAATCAATATTCATCAACAGAAGTATGATGGCAGGTTCTAGGTATTCTAAACTTCAAGAGACGGAGAACAGTTCGCAGCGGCTGACGTTTGAAATGCCTCCAGTATTGTCTGTCACAGAAACTGAATGACACCGTGACAAATCCAATACAACCTCCTCACCCACTCTCCGCCAACAATTATTAATTTTCTACCTAAAATCAAATCGTATTGTTCCCATTGTTAAGTATTCGACTCGTGAAATTTCAATACACTTAAAAATATTTTTTTATTTATAAAACAGAACAATGAAAAATTTCAATCATTACGAATTAAAAATCAATTCGTATTAAAACTCATTTTTTTAGTGTTGCTTTATTAATGTTGAATTTCATGTTGCCAAATGCTTGTGTCATAGTCTGTGGAATAAGTTGAACTGAATTAAGAGTTAACAGATACATAGTTACTTTATAAAGAAATGTAAAACTCGAAACTTTTTTTTTGACATATTACATTATTATACCACCATGTGCTCTCAGACTGCATTAAGAAAGGAATGAGTATGAACAAGATAATTCTACGTTTTATAGTATTTTTGTTCCCAAGGAATATGTAAGGAATGCTTTGAGTATGGTATTTTTGATATATTATAATTAATTCTAATTGGGATAAATGTTTGAAAATCCTTATTTCTGGAGAAAATGACCGATTGAAACTTTTTTGCACAATTAAAGATATATCACTGCACTTTCGTCCAATAAAAACGCCGGTCAGTCAAATGTCAACAATGGATGTGTGAAAAGCGGGTGTGACCCGGCCTTTAATTGCGCAAAAAAAGTTTCGAATTCGTTTACTTTTTTGAGCCATTCTCTACAGAAATATAATATACATTGGTATTAGTTGTGTATATTCAAAAATATTAATTAATAAAATGTTCTGTAAACTTGAAAATGATTGACGTTCATTGAGTTAACAAGTGTCGGGTTGAATAAAAATATCTTTTCGATTGAAATTCAATAATATTATTAAAACATCAGCCCGTCCGATAGCAAACAAAAGCCTCCTTTATCTCTTCGAGTAGTCGAGTTGTTCAAAAGAAAATAATAATCCAGTTTTGAATAGAGAATATTGTCTCGTTCATAGAAGTAATAATCGATAATAAAATCAATAGGCCGCTAATGCTGTATTTGAATACCTTTAAGGATGCGGTTATTCCACCCCGGGGTGTAGGAAAGTACTCGATGATGAAGTAAAGAAGCACCCCTCATACAACCTAGAATGATTAATGGGTCTTTTACACTGGAGCTGGGTACTAAATTCTATTCAAAAAGTAAATAATAGTAACATGTTTATTCATTTTCCCCTAATAATGTCATTAAGACTCATGGAAACTGCTCCAATAGAGTTTTCAATTTCACACAATTTCTTTTGAAATATTCAAGTATCTTCCTAATTTCTATTTTACTCAAGTCTTAATATTTTGGCATATTTTCAATAGCATTGATATGTAATTTTATGTACTGTCTTATTTTTGTATCAATTTTACTGTTTGTATATAAATGTTAAAATAAAATAGGGTTTCGCTTGAAGGTGCTTTTAATTTCACAGATTGGAAAATAGCAACACAGTGTTCAATTTATATAATACTAGGTAGGTACTTACATAATATTATTATTTTTTACACAAATTGGTTTTTATTTTTTGTTAATTTGCGATTATAAGGAGGTGTTCTGATTGCTCTAAGAAAACTTCAGCACTTTCAGCAAAAGTGAAGTTAGGCTGGTCACGTAACTGCCACTAGATGGCCAGGTTAACTAACACTAGATGGCCAAGAAGGTTCTTGAGCGGAGTCCGAGAATTTCGCGAAGAAGTGTTGGCAGATCTCTGGCAAGGTGGTCGGACGACGTGAGAAGGGTTGCCGTGAGCTGGTGGATGCTTGGCGTAGGATATGATAGCTGTGGAAGTCTAACAACAGACACGAGAGGGCTGACGGAAAACAAAATAACTAAAAGATACCTACTCGTAGTTTGCTCGTAGTGAGTTGTAGGTAGATCAAAACGTTTTATTGTAGGAGGTTTTCTGGGAAGCTTCCGACAAGACACACTAGGTGGCAGCGCTTCTAATCAGGTCTAATGTCAAATTATGACAGCTGTCAAGTTGGCTTTTTCTAGGAGGTAAACCATAGTGTGTATATAAAAAATAAAATAAGTTAAACAATTTTATTTGTAATAGTATGTAAAAAGAAATGTACAATGATTATTCTAAACATATTGTAAGTTATCTTATTATAATAATATATAAGTTGTTTAATTTGAAATAAAATAGAATGTTAAATTGTTTTTTTTCATTTTTCTGTAACACAAAATATAAACAAAAAGTTTTTATTTACGAAAGACAAAACCGACCATAACAACACGCGCATTCATATGTTTGAGGTTATAAACGTTAATTTTACAAGTGTTGCCAACGCCGTTTTTCAAACGCAAAGTAGCCCAACTGAAAATTTGGTATGCGGTCATTCCGAAAATTTTAGTATCCGAAGAGAGGTGGGGTTCACTAAAAAAAGGTCATTTAGTATCCGGAAATGTGAAGATTCGCTAAAAGGGAAGTAACCCAAGTGGCTACCTGTCGCCTTTTAGATTTTTTCGTCGCCTATTCTCGTTCCAAATAGCCCAAACGGCAGTAAATCGCCTCCTTTAGCAACACTGAATTTGACAATAGACCGGGCGCAAGGGCGCCTCTGGTAGCACAAAATGGAAAAAAAACATCGCATTATCACTGTGTTTATTCTTAATATAAATTTAACTAAGGCAAATCGTGTTATTTTTTGTCAAAAAGTTTCATATTTATTTTTAAAAGCAATTTGAATGAAACATAAAACAACGTCAAACAAATTCTAAGAAAACTCTGCGATCTTCATTTAATTAAAAAATTGCTAGGTACCTACTCAAGTAGGTTTTCTCACAACATCCATGTAAACAGAATATCTTAAATATTTTAATGATCTCTCTCAGTTACTTTTTGTTTATCGTTTTGATGTTTGTAGAGTAAAAATTATTTCACGTTTCTTAATTAAATAAAAACGCTGAGAAATCATTTTTAATACTTTTGTACTTGGGACGCTTATTATTTATACAAATTTCAAACGTTCGTCTGTAATGATTATAGGGAGGAGGTCCAAAGAAATAGTTAATGGAGGGATCGTATACATATTTATAACGTACCTACCTAAACAGTTCATCTCGGCTTAAAACATATTTTATTTTCATTTAGTTTTTACAAAAATCAAATAACTAGGTAAGAAATTAAAGAGTTGTTTTGGATATCTATACTACTATTATAAAGAGGAAAGTTTTGATTGATTGTTTGTTTGACGGGAATAGGCTCCGAAACTACTGAACCGATTTGAAAAATTCTTTCACTGTTGGGAAGCTACACTCTTCCCGCTGAACATAGGCTATATTTTATTTTCATAGCCTTTGATCCTTACGAAAACTCCAATAAGGTGCAAAAATTACCTAAAATATTCTTTACATCGCGAACGCTGCGAAAACTATTGAAGATAGAGTAAAATAATGTACTGCAACTTTGTAGAAGACATAATTATCTACAAAAAGTGTCGCGACAGCATACGTCTAACTATTATAATAATGACACAATAAGTGTTGATTTATTAAAAAAAAAAAAATTTGAAATGCGGCAGAGATATAGGCGTCACTGGGGTACGAGCCGGACGGGAGGGGACCATTGGAATGCTACATTATTCCAGATTAACATAGCCTATAGAATATTTTGATAAAGTTAGGGATCTATAAAGATCATAAGAAAACTGAATTATTTTTTTAAATACCTATGTACCTACCCGTGCGAAGCAGGAACAGACTGCTAGTTATGAATATTTGTGTATATTTTATGTTTCCAAGTTACCTTTTAATTCATAACCATTAAAAATCGATAAAATGCTTTATTACTTACATGCATAGGTACGTAAATAGAATAAAATTAATATGCGTGAGTAGGTATGTAGTTAAGTACTTACAACAATATTGAAAATTCCGTAATGAACGTTATATTTAAAGGGATCGTTCCAAGTATATTTCCATCATGTCATGTATCCATTATAGAGCCTTTGCCTATGTAGAATGATAATATTACGATAATAATCACATATGACATGTCTATTCAAAGTTTTACTACGGGGATGTGTGCTCTGTATGTATAATATACCGACATAGGTGGGTATCCTTTAAAATGTTTCGGGAACTGCTACTTTTACTCAACGTTATAAAACATTTTTTTAATTATTTTACTTTTTATATAGATACCAATAAAAGCCTCGTGTTTAAAGAATTTTATTCTGGATAGACTCCACAGAATCTGGATTGATCAAATCTTGTGAAAACTATTATCTTTGAATTTCATCGTGCATCGGTGAAGTCTAAGTTAAATGTCGAGACAAATGACTGCACCACAAGTTGTAGGTACCCTCACAAGGTTATATTTTCCTGGCATCATTAAACATATAGAGGAAGCGGAGCGGCTGGCCCTAAGGGTGAAAACACGTAGAACGCCGATTCCGACCCGCGCCAACCGGCGCAAATAATGTTGTCTATGGTTTCAATGCATTTAAATGCATGGGCATGCCGGAAAGCGGGTTCTTGCTTTTGCTATGCGTATTGCGTATCCCCATTCAAATAATGCATAGTAACATTCTTTGCGCCGGTCAGCGCATAGAGGGACCTGGTGACCACATGCTCGTGGATAGGTAAGGTAAGGCAAAAATACCTCAACATGCTTCAGTTAGTGCAAAGGAAGTTATCGATTCGAATCTGCAAAGCGTATATAGCTATTTTTATATAACGTCTTACTGTCGCGCACAACTCCAGTGGACCTCTACGCCGATAAAAAAATAATAGCTGCAGAAACGATAAATAAGTGGCAGATACAGAGAAGAGGAATAATTGAGAAAATTTATAGAGAACAGTGGTTGAATCGACTTATCCCAGATTTAACACCCAAGATGTCTAGGGGATTCGGGGAAGTCGAATACCACCTCACACAGTCCCCACCGACCATGGGTGCTTTCAGGCATACCTTTGCAGAATAAGAAAGGTTTCCATTGATCACTGTCTTTACAGCGAAGAGAGAGATACTGCCAGGCACACCTGTTTTATGGACTTAAAATTTTAGCAGCCATAACAAAAACATGTTTGTATTCATATGTGTATGTCTATTGAAAAAAATGTAGGTATACATTTAATTATTTCAGGATTATGTGTATCTTAAATCACAATTCATACCTTTATACTCTTAGGTATAATAATTTATTACACGTGCTGTGCTATCAAGTCTCTCATTATCTCTCAATATGAAGAGTTCTTTGTTAAGAAGTGGGCGAATACTTCAATCAACGTTAATACCTTCTCCTGAAATAGAATACCTACTTGTCTTGTAATATACTGAATTGATCATTACTTTATATCTTTGCCTAATTTGTTTCATTTCTCCCTACATGAGAGGAATTCCAAACATATATGACTAATGGTCACATTCACCAATGGTTCATAACTTTAAGGTAGCTCTTAGCGCTGTCCACACGCTAAGAGCTACCAAAAAGCTATGAACCGTTGGTGAAAGTGACCATAAGAAATCTACGAGTAATGAAATCTTAAGACATCGTTGGACCTTCTTAATTCCTAATACAACTTGATTGTTATTTTATTATATACTAAAATATTTAGACTTTTTTTAAATTTTATTGACAGCATATCTAAAAAAATGATACCGTTTGTTTTGTTTGAAAAAAGTCATTAGACTGATCATCGAATGTTCCAAGAACTAAAAATTTTGCTAAAAACATTGGAAAAAACTGATATGAAAAATATAGCCTGCCCAGAAGAACAATTCAACTTTGGACATAGACAGATGAATGAATCCTATGTAGCTTAGAAATTAAATAAAAATGAGCAAATGTATGAAAGGTATACCTACTGTGACGGGACTAACATTTTAGTAAAGTATTTTAGATTTTATTTATAGATTTATTCTTAAATTATAATAACTTGGAGACGCCCATGGGGTTATACACCACTGTTCTATAACACGTCACAGGTATCTCGAAATATTGCGAAACTTATTTTAATAAAAGGCGTCGCAAATACCTATTTGGGACAGTTCATTTCAAATCTTGGAGCGGTGAGAATCTCCTACTAAGGCGGTCATCCCGCAGCTTTCTGAGGCAGTTCATCTCATCTCTTGAAGAGGGAAGATCTCTTACAAGCAGCAGGGTCAGTTATTTTCTACTTCTGGAAGGGGACGGAGGTCTCCAGTGCTGAACAGATCTATACCAGGCCCAAGGACAATTCAGATAATTATATTTTGTTTCATTAATTTATTTTTTCCTAATTCAATTTGTTTATTTTCATAGAGATTTTAATTTTTACTAATTTAAAATAAATGAATGTTTCGTTGGGTAAATTATAGCGATTTGTTTAAACATTTGATAAGTAAATATTTTAATATATTTTATATTGGTTCCAAATAATTGATTTCTTCATTGAATAATATATTTAATATTTTGTCTTCTACAAATTAAATAAAGATATTCCCTTTTGTGTAAATTATAATGATTTGTTTTTAAAACATTTGAATATTATTCTGCCTTTCATTTTTGAACTTGATAAATAATAATTATTATAGCTTTTAATAATAAACTCATCATTTTGTGCCTAATGTATTTATTTATTTATAATCTAAACTTTATGGCATTATTTATTTCATTTATAAATATTATTATATTTCCTTTTAATTTAAATTTGGTAAATAATACTAATTTTATAGTAGTTTAATTAGGGTCATTAGGATTATATTTTTCGATAATATTTTACTTAATTTATGTTTTCCAATTGGAGTGATAAATTTAATTTTATATATCCTTTTAGATTATCTTCAGCTTTTATAGTTTTAAATTGTGTCGATTAGGATTATGAATTTATTGATTTATTTATGACTAGCCTTTTTACCCGTCCATAAAATTGTTGATAAAGTTTGTTGAGAAAAATGTGAATTACAGAACCTGATTTATGGATTAATAAAATATGGTACCTATAAAGTATGTCCCTAAGAGGGGTCAAAAAATGGAGAATTGATTGACTGATTGAGTTTGTATTACCTGTAAGTCCGAGGATTTGAATTGGTAAATATAATTAGATAGTATGAGAAATTTGTAGAATTGCTGTGGAGGCAGCAAAGGTGAGTCATAAACATAGCATTTTTAACTATTTTCTATACCTTCCCCTTCAAGTACATTTAGATAGAACACTTGATTTCTGTAAATGCTTTAGTTGTTCTTCTGCAAAAATATAATTATGTACCTACAAAGCTTTATTTATTCTTAATATCAAATTTAACAGGTAGGTACATAATTATTTTAAGTGTTAAGACCTCTACCCGAGCCAGTGATTTTGTACCTACCTGAAAATCTTTAGCATGAAAAATTGTCAGTATAGCCAGCAAGAAAATATTGCATAAAAAATTCCTATAAATATTCTGACCCATCTGGGAATTGGAACCAGAAATTTCTTACCAGAAGTGGGTGTTAATTATTTTGAGCATAGTAAAGAATTTTGTGGCCAAGGATTCGAACCTGCACCTCACATCCAGCCTTCGTGTGAATAGAAAAAATCAGTGTAGATTGCTTATTAAAAATATAACACAGGAATAGGGTAATAATAAAAATTTCAAGTATACCACCGATTTATTAAATCCCTATGCCCCTAAGTGGGGCGTAAAGGGAGTTTGGATTTCAAAAATTAATTTTACTTACATTAATAAAACAATCAATACAATAATTGGTAAAGAAACACACTTTTATAATAAATAACCAAGGTATTTTGCAGTTGATAAACTTCTTAACAGGGTAAAACTTTTTAATAAATGATAATTTTGAGTATAAATATTTAGGTACTTCTAGAGAATTAGAACTCTCATCTCTCATAGGTGCTTAATATAAGTCATACCAAGAGTTGACAATTAATAAGAGATATACAAAACATGTAAATGTTATTGTTGTGAGAAAATATCTAGAAAATTTTGACACATTTTAAAATTCTGTAGACATTATAAGATATAATCCTAGGATTCTCAGCTCCATAGACGAATTATGGAAGGCATAAATGCAACGGGCCGTTGGCCTGGTGGTTAGCATCTTGGCAGATTGTTGAATTTGTCGATTACTCAAGGATTTCAATTTGACCACCTAAATAAGGAACGTTGTTAACGTGAAGTCATCACACAAAGCCATTCGAAATAGCAAGAGAAGAAAGTCATAATCCAGTTAGTACTGGTCAAATGTTAAAAAAAAAATGGCATTTTAAAATTGACCATAAATAACGGTGTAATGTTAAATATATCAGTCTGTAATAATATGAATTTTTTCGATGTTACAGGAAAAGAGGTCTGATTATAGAAACTTCAACTAAATTTCAACAAAAAAAAAACCGGTTTACAATAATAATAATTCTGAAATTAAAATAATAATATATCTAAACTAAATTAAAAAAAAATTAATAGTTTGGAATTTAGTTAACAATAATTGTCCTCCAATGCAATCACTTGTAAGTTAATGATGTTGCTAGGTTCTTTTAACAAATCTATGAATGCTCTTTTTAGTATTTACTTAATACACATAATCTGCAAATTAAATATACATAGGTAATCTTCATATTCATAAGAATAATATTAAAAATTGTTAAAAGTTTATAAGTAAATGACGTTTTAATCGGCCTGGTGTTGGTTATTTTAACATAATATCTATAAATATTTCTTCTTCCGATGGCGCTACAGCCTAATTCAGCCTTGGCTTCCAATACTGGACGCAGAGTCAACCTTGTCTCTACATCTGTCCTGATTTCGTGGGTCAAAAAGTTGCTCGGCATCCCTCCTGACCTCATTCTCTCATTGCAGCCTAGGTCTTCCAATTCGGCCGGATGTCCACCCATAGTTCTCTTTGGTGCTCGCAATGATGGCATTATCTGCTCATGTCTGGCCCAGCGTAGTCTTTATCTATAATAATAAAACCGATATTAGGATGGGACTTTCTAAGGTTAGACAGGTATCTCAAAATTATCTTACGCATAATTTTAAAACAAATAAGAGATTACACTTTTTAAATAAAGTAATGGATATAACATGAGTTTAATAAAAAGAACATAAACAAATGTTGATATTGATAAGTTATTATTGAGAAGATTCAATACTTACTTGGAATTGATTTGTGTTCAAGCAAATTTATATTCATAATCCATCCCTTAGTCAAAATATTATCAGATATTGCTTTGCGGTCTCTGTGATTTGTTGCAATGAAATGACTGGCTCCTTCATTCTATCAGGAGATACTTATCTGCAACAAAAAAATAATGTGTGTTGACAAATGTTTTAAATTTGCTGCATTTAATGTCTATTTCTTTTTATAATTTACAATAAAACATTGGAAGGAATTTGGAATAATGTTCCACAGGTTGAAAATGTGAAACTTAAGAAGTAAGTGAGGTGATGTTTGTATCTGTATGATAATTATTTTTAGGTTATAAATTATATGTTTTTTGAAACTATAGGTTACATACCTGAAATCCAATATTAATCAATGTATATCTCAGTCCATCCATCAAACTCTACTGACTTAAATATTTTTCCAAGGAATGAATCAGTTTTGATGTCTATTTTCGACAAACCACTCACAATTTCACGCGTAAAAAATTTGACAGCTCGTGCGGAAGTACCATAGATGGAGATAGTGCATACAGTTCAGAAATAATTCATTATAAAATTGATTATATTGAAAATATGTTTTTTATTCATATAAATAATTAAAACCTTTTTTATTTAATAATTAATTATGACGTAGCAAAATTACTAATTAATTATAGACGACATTTTATTCCGCTATACATATTTTCTTTTGATAGTGTCTTTAAAACAAACCTTCATAAAAATATAATATGAAGTAGATGTCATTTACACACAAAATATAATATATAAATTGGTTAAGTAATATTATTATTTTATTATTCTTAGAAAACCCATCCTGGAAGAATGATTTGTGAAAAATACGCTGCTTTATTTTAATTAGGTAATCATAGATTTACTTATACATAGATCAATAGAATTCATAGTTAATGTCACTTGTCACTCATTGTTGATAAATATTGATATGTCAAAAAACATAAGAGAGTGATATAATGCTTCCAATTTTGAAAATATAAATACATAAATATGAGTTTGCTGCTCTAATAGATTTTTCGGTAGGTACCAAATGTTGTTTATTAAGATTATAATCCCTTCTTTGTAATTTTTAAGTATTGGCTCAGAAACATAAAAAAATATTGACATTTTCTGTAACATTCTTTCCATCGCTATGATTTTATTATTTTTTAGTTTAAGAATGCATGAATCACTTTTAAATGGTAACCAAATTGAAAACAAATGATCTAAGACTTTCATACTCTTTTTCAAAATATATAAGCAATATGATGTATGCTAAACTAAAAGATTTGATTTTAAATTCAACCATTAGTGCAAAGGGGGTTAGTAAAGAAAAATAAACGCAAATATTTATTGACTGATGATTAATTTATTCATTTTCAGTGTCACAAACCTTGGTTACTTTTATCTGTCATCAAATTGTGCTGTGACTGAGATACCTTTGGGTTTTTTTGCGTCAAAACCTGTCAATCTTCACATACTACATCCAACGATTGCAGTTTTGGTCTTTCAAGGATTCTTTATTCTACATGATCATGTTTGAGATGTGTAAAGAGAATATGTTGTTGACGGAAGAAACTACTACAGCAATAATCCATGAAACATATGTGAAGATTGTTATATTAACGCAATAAAATATTAATATATATTTAACATTGTTTTTAATTTATCTTCATACCTATTAATTAAGAATTTAGATAATTTTGTTATTATAATAGCAAATAAAGTGATCTTCGAATAAAGTGATATTCGATGATTCTATTTTTTACTATAATAAACATGCACAAATACCTGACAAATCCATTATGATTTTGATAAACAGGAACGTCATTAGTTCCTGTCAGGTTCGCTTTCTTTCAGAGTTCTGTTTTATCGACCAAATCTACTAAAGAATTTTTATACTCATTTCAATTTTCAAAAATCATTTTTACGATTAATATATTTAAATGTATTATGAATTTAATTTCATGTATCTTTATTATTTACCAACATTTAATATGATTTTATCAGGTACTTACTCATCTAATGGCCACGACAGATTTACACAAACTGCGGCCATAAATTTTTTTAAATGTGTCAAATTACAAAATGGAGGAATTATATTTCCAAAATTTTGCATTAAATCTTTATTTATTGAGAATAATAAGATTTGAATAACATTTATATGTATAACGAATCAATCTCCAATTATTTTATTACATTTTCATACCGTAATACCAAGATTCCATTCAACGTTTACATGAGTAATTTTGTTTCCAAACGATGGCTTACTGTCTTTTTTGAAAAATTTGTATGAAGATCCTAAAAAAATAAAGTTTTTTAAATAGCGCTTAATATATTAAAGTTAACGTTGCCAATTGTATCTTAGAACGTTCTCGAGCAAATTTCACCGCTCTGCGCAGATTCATATCTGACGTAGCATTTGTATTTTGAGCGTGATGCTCCGACATAACGGAAAGTATTGTCAAAGGCAAATAAAAAAACAAACATTTCTGAATTATTATGTAGATATGAATTTAATGGTATTTTAATTAGGTCGTTATTGTGTTATTAAGTGTTGCGTAATATGTCGTAATCAGATAGGTATTGCATAAGTGTTACATCATTAGATGTAAGTATGATGAAATAATGATGATACTAATCAAACCCTTCCATTTCAGATAAGGATCCTAGAGAAATGATTCATTTCAAATTATTATTTTATAATTAACCATAAACTCCTTGATTGTGCTTCGCTACTTTTGCATTTCAGATATTATATTAGATTTTATGTGCTTTCGCTTGCTTGTGTTTGTGTCTTGGTGGAGGGTAGTTAGAGATCATTCTTTATTATTTGAAATAGTAGTTTGGTGTTTTAATAATACGCTTTGAGTAGTATTCTAACAATAATTGTAGTTGCGCTAGTGTGTGGCAAATAGTAGAATATATATATTATTTTATTTTATACTAACAATAGTCCTATCCTTTCTTCCCTAATACAAATTGGGAATTGACTAATATTCTTATATTCGTATTTATACTTATTTTATTTAGTTGCATGGAATTTATCTTTAGTCTCTGCTGGATGTATGTAAGCATGCGTGCATATTACTATATGTGTACTCATGTGGGTAGATGTAGCAGCGAATACTTATAAACTTAACAAACTCAGTCCCTACCTAGAAACGAGAAGCGGTAATCGTTCCATTCTTCGTCATATTTCTAGGGAAGAGTACAGTCAGCGACCGTAGCGATTGCTCGTTAAGGCCCTATTATGAAATATTCTATAATAATTACTAACCTTTATTTTATGTATTGGGTGCATGCTTATTTATTTATGTATACCTTAATCTATGTGTGTTTATCCGCGAATTAGTCTAACAAGCACAGAGATTCAGCACTTGTCTAGGCCGGCTGAAATCGAAATAGGCGGGCCGTTGGGGGCCTATTTCCCCCTCCCCCATTAGGGGGGGGGGGTGTGGTGTAGATAGAATTGTAGAATTTGAAACTGTAGTTGTATTAAATAAGTAGATTTTGAATCTTTATTTCTAATAACAGGCAAAATTCTCTCAAGACAACGGATTCACAGCTGGCCAGAATTGTCCTTTAAATTCGAAGGGCAATCGAGAAAGATATAATTATTTGTTGGAAAACTAATAAATTATTTGCAGAATGACTATAACCACGATGTGACGAGAAATTGTGCAATATTTATATATTTATCTTATGTCGCTATTATTGACAATTAAATACAAATCAAGGAAGAAATATTAAATAAGTAATCGTTATTTAAGTACGATGTTTTATCATATTTTATTTCATAACTAATCAGACTATTTTATGTTTCAGGATTATCCAGTTGAACAATAAATCTCTATTAGACTAAAACCACAACGTTTGGGTCCTTAGGTTAGTTTCTAGACGATCACGATATGGCCATTTCGTAGACGGATGTTATAGGTTTTCTAGATAGTCTTTCAGATACAAGTAGAATAGAGCTGACAACGTCATATTCAGCTTAGGATTATTCTATAGCTAGATTTAGTAGCCCCTAGCTTTGCAGATGGTCTGCTTTGCTCGCAGGGCTTAGGTAGTTGCATAAATATGGTGCAATCGATAGTTTAGGTATAATGGGGTTGCGACATATAGTGTCATCGTAGGTTTAGATATAGCTAAGCTTAGATTTAGTTTAGAATAAGTTAGGTCAGTTCAGGTAGAAAGCCTCTCGTTAGGGGGGGCTGTGACAAATGGTGCCATGTGTCCAGGATATCACTTTATCATTGTAAAGTGAGATTTGGGTTGCTGCGGCGGCTTAGAATATTTGGGAAAGTGTGAAGAAGATGGGAGAAAGTGGTAGGCTAATAATCATTTTGGGGATGGGCCTATTTTGCAAATAAATAAAAATTTTGTTTAATTTTAGCCAGTTCAATTCAATTTTAATTAGATCTAATAGCTTATTAATGTAGGAGGGCGGAGTAAAATAGCCATTTTTCGAATAGATAGTAATTTAGCTAGTTTGATGTAGATTTAATAGCTTATTTACAAAGGGGGGAGGGGTTACTTAGCAATTATGCAAATAAATAATAATTTTGTCATTTAAATTTGGTTGGGTGTAGATTAAATAGCTTATTAATCAAGGGGGGAGGGTTTACTTAGTAATTTTCCTAATAAATAATATTTTAGTCATTTAAATTTGATTTGATGTAGACTTAATAGCTTATAAATGAAGGGGGGCGGGGTTTCTTAGTAATTGTGCAAATAAATAGTAATTTTGTCATTTAAATTTGATTGGATGTAGATTTAATAGCTATTATCGAAGGGGGGAGGGAAACGGTAGCCATTTTTGCAAATAAATAATAATTTTGTCATTTAAATTTGATTGGATGTAGATTTAATAGCTATTTACAAAGGGGGGGGGGGGGACGTAGACAATTTTGCAAATAAATTGATAATTTAGTCATTTAAAATTTGGTTGGGTGTAGATTAAATAGCTTATTAATCAAGGGGGGAAGGTTTACTTAGTAATTATACACATAAATAATAATTTTGTCATTTAAATTTGATTGGATGTAAATTTAATAGCTATTATCGAAGGGGGGGGGGGGGGTCGTAGCCATTTTTGCAAATAAATAATAATTTAGTCACTTAAAATATGGTTTGATGTATATTTAATAGCTCATTAGCAAAGGGGGGTGGGGGGGGCTTGGTCAGTTTGAAACATTAAATTCACTTTTGAGCAAAATGTCTTATGGATTTGTTGTTTGGTTGACAGAGATGAATGAGACTTTATGAAAGAGTGGAAGTATAGTGTTAGACAGGAGAAAAGAAAGAAGATTTAAAAGCTTAGTGTTAGATAAGTACCTAGTAGAAGAATGAGTTAGTATCGTAGGGGAGGAAAGCATAATCATTTTTCTAACTAAAATGAGTTTTGTCTTAGGCATTAATTTAGATCATTAAAAATATTAAATAGTCGTCGTATTTTATAGGATAGCATCAAAAGATTTTTTTTCTATAGGTGTGATCGGGGTTGTTCGACGCTGCAGGGGCGTCGGGGAGACTCGGGGAGGTGGGCGGCCCACCCCGCGGCCCGTGGACTGCGTGTAAGAAGGTGCGCGAGCGCCGACGAGGGCTGGATGTTGGTCTCGTGAGTCGTGTCGGCGTGTGGTGCGCAGGCGCGGCGAGTGGAAGTGTGCCCGGTCGCGCCTTTGCTCGCTATGCGGGTCGGGGCGAGGCCGCGAGGCTCTGGCCGCTGTTGGTGGGTGAGAATAGACAGCTTACATTCCGTTGTGCAATTTCATTTTCTTTGTACCCCTAGTTTATTTTAAATCATTGTAGGAAAATTAATAGAAAAAAAAATGTGTTTGATAGTATTTGAGTTTTGTGTCCTTGTTTTGTTGTCGTTTGGAACTCAAGGTGGTAAATAATTGAGGTTGGTATTTATCTTTGTGCAACGAGAGCGAGCGGTTTTGACAGGAGTTGGGGAGGGGGCGTTTCTTGTCGTGTTCTGTTCCTTCGGGGCGATGCTGAGGATTTTATGGATAGTGTGGAAGAGGGACGTTAGATTTACGCAGATCGGGAACAGTATAGGGCTCGTTTTGGTTGGCGTTTGTTGTCGGTTGCAGTCTTCTGTTCCTTCGGGACGATGCTGAGGATTTTATGGATAGTGTGGGAGAGGGATGTTAGATTTACGCAGATCGGGAACAGTGTAGGGCTCGTTTTGGTTGGCGTTTGTTGTCGGTTGCTGTCTTCTGTTCCTTCGGTGCAATGCTGAGGATTTTGTGGATAGTGTGGGAGAGGGTCGTTAGATTTACGCAGGTCAGGAATAGGGTAGGGCTCGTTTTGGTTGGCGTTTGTTGTCGGTTGCTGTCTTATGTTCCTTCGGTGCAATGCTGAGGATTTTGTGGATAGTGTGGGAGAGGGTCGTTAGATTTACGCAGGTCAGGAATAGGGTAGGGCTCGTTTTGGTTGGCGTTTGTTGTCGGTTGCTGTCTTCTGTTCCTTCGGTGCGATGCTGAGGATTTTATGAATAGGGTGGGAGAGGGACGTTAGATTTACGCAGGTCAGGAATAGTGTAGGGCTCGTTTTGTTCTCTGCACCTTTGATTGGATTCAGAAAAGGGTGACTGCTTGTGAAATGTCTGTTTAGTTTGGTTGTTTTAGAGAAAATATTACTTTGCTTTTAGTTAGTAAGTGGTCCTCTTATGTTTTAATGTATTTCCTTGTGAATTAAAATACATAAACATTCTAGTTGTAGTTTAATTGAATCGATCTCGGTAGATTAGTGGATTAGGCTTGGACTTCAGATTCAGTGTTCCCGTGTCGGTTCGCGGTCGGGTCAGGGTTTTTTTTTCGCTTGTTATTTCTACTCGGGATTGGCCTGTCTCAGATAGAATGAGACCGGTTGACTGGGAAGAATTATTGCCTCAGGCAATAAGTTACGCTGGCTATGCTGACAACATTGTATAGGGAAATGTTAATTAGTTATTTATTTATTATGCATGATAATATTCAGTGAAATTCTACTTGGTAGTAAGGTTGTCGGTTGCAAGATAATTTTTTGTGAGGCTCGGTTTCCGGACGGATAGTTAAAAGTTTTTTTTGTAACTTTTGCGTGGCGTCGGTTTGTCTCAAGATTACCTTAGAAGTTAGGTAGTGTTGTGTGTTATTAATAGCTAAATTAATAATGTAACAATACATTCTTTTGAATATTTCATCTAATTTTATTTTCCATCTATGCGCGATATAAGTTAATTATTATTTTTTTGGTTTGTGGTAATCTAATAAAAATAGAATTATTGTTTTGATTTTTATTGGATTTTTGTGTCTTTACAGTGTGTTTAATGAGTTATTTAAATATAATTTATATTTTGCAGGATATGAATACTTAGATACTATAATGATTGTTTGAGGTAGTTAGAGTGATAACTCATTTTTTTTTTATTTTTACTCTCAAATTTTAATTAGTAGATATTTCCATAGTGTGCATTTTAAAGTAGTTATAATGTTTTTTTTTATATTGTGAGGTGAGCGTTATTTTTCTTCATAACTTTTGTTTATGGGAAGTTTTTTTAGAATGTAAGCATAGTTCTTCTTCTTCTCACTTGTGTTGGATAATGGGAATGTTTTGTTTTGATGATACGCCGGGAATTTAGTATATAGTGGGATTTCTTTTGTCATTTAATATTTAGATTAATATAATATTTTGTATTCCTTATTAAGTGGGTAATTATCAACATTGTAGTCCTAGAATGTCTACTGCAGAGTCCTGTTTTGAAGAATAGTGTTGAAGTTTTGCTGATACATTTAACTTTTGTTGAGGTCTGTGAGAGATCAGATTTGGCTTATCCACTTCCTGATTAATCCAACCGTGCTCTCTCAAAGGGGGGTCTGTGACGGGACTAACATTTTAGTAAAGTATTTTAGATTTTATTTATAGATTTATTCTTAAATTATAATAACTTGGAGACGCCCATGGGGTTATACACCACTGTTCTATAACACGTCACAGGTATCTCGAAATATTGCGAAACTTATTTTAATAAAAGGGGTCGCAAATACCTATTTGGGACAGTTCATTTCAAATCTTGGAGCGGTGAGAATCTCCTACTAAGGCGGTCATCCCGCAGCTTTCTGAGGCAGTTCATCTCATCTCTTGAAGAGGGAAGATCTCTTACAAGCAGCAGGGTCAGTTATTTTCTACTTCTGGAAGGGGACGGAGGTCTCCAGTGCTGAACAGATCTATACCAGGCCCAAGGACAATTCAGATAATTATATTTTGTTTCATTAATTTATTTTTTCCTAATTCAATTTGTTTATTTTCATAGAGATTTTAATTTTTACTAATTTAAAATAAATGAATGTTTCGTTGGGTAAATTATAGCGATTTGTTTAAACATTTGATAAGTAAATATTTTAATATATTTTATATTGGTTCCAAATAATTGATTTCTTCATTGAATAATATATTTAATATTTTGTCTTCTACAAATTAAATAAAGATATTCCCTTTTGTGTAAATTATAATGATTTGTTTTTAAAACATTTGAATATTATTCTGCCTTTCATTTTTGAACTTGATAAATAATAATTATTATAGCTTTTAATAATAAACTCATCATTTTGTGCCTAATGTATTTATTTATTTATAATCTAAACTTTATGGCATTATTTATTTCATTTATAAATATTATTATATTTCCTTTTAATTTAAATTTGGTAAATAATACTAATTTTATAGTAGTTTAATTAGGGTCATTAGGATTATATTTTTCGATAATATTTTACTTAATTTATGTTTTCCAATTGGAGTGATAAATTTAATTTTATATATCCTTTTAGATTATCTTCAGCTTTTATAGTTTTAAATTGTGTCGATTAGGATTATGAATTTATTGATTTATTTATGATATGAATTTAATGGTATTTTAATTAGGTCGTTATTGTGTTATTAAGTGTTGCGTAATATGTCGTAATCAGATAGGTATTGCATAAGTGTTACATCATTAGATGTAAGTATGATGAAATAATGATGATACTAATCAAACCCTTCCATTTCAGATAAGGATCCTAGAGAAATGATTCATTTCAAATTATTATTTTATAATTAACCATAAACTCCTTGATTGTGCTTCGCTACTTTTGCATTTCAGATATTATATTAGATTTTATGTGCTTTCGCTTGCTTGTGTTTGTGTCTTGGTGGAGGGTAGTTAGAGATCATTCTTTATTATTTGAAATAGTAGTTTGGTGTTTTAATAATACGCTTTGAGTAGTATTCTAACAATAATTGTAGTTGCGCTAGTGTGTGGCAAATAGTAGAATATATATATTATTTTATTTTATACTAACAATAGTCCTATCCTTTCTTCCCTAATACAAATTGGGAATTGACTAATATTCTTATATTCGTATTTATACTTATTTTATTTAGTTGCATGGAATTTATCTTTAGTCTCTGCTGGATGTATGTAAGCATGCGTGCATATTACTATATGTGTACTCATGTGGGTAGATGTAGCAGCGAATACTTATAAACTTAACAAACTCAGTCCCTACCTAGAAACGAGAAGCGGTAATCGTTCCATTCTTCGTCATATTTCTAGGGAAGAGTACAGTCAGCGACCGTAGCGATTGCTCGTTAAGGCCCTATTATGAAATATTCTATAATAATTACTAACCTTTATTTTATGTATTGGGTGCATGCTTATTTATTTATGTATACCTTAATCTATGTGTGTTTATCCGCGAATTAGTCTAACAAGCACAGAGATTCAGCACTTGTCTAGGCCGGCTGAAATCGAAATAGGCGGGCCGTTGGGGGCCTATTTCCCCCTCCCCCATTAGGGGGGGGGGGGGTGTGGTGTAGATAGAATTGTAGAATTTGAAACTGTAGTTGTATTAAATAAGTAGATTTTGAATCTTTATTTCTAATAACAGGCAAAATTCTCTCAAGACAACGGATTCACAGCTGGCCAGAATTGTCCTTTAAATTCGAAGGGCAATCGAGAAAGATATAATTATTTGTTGGAAAACTAATAAATTATTTGCAGAATGACTATAACCACGATGTGACGAGAAATTGTGCAATATTTATATATTTATCTTATGTCGCTATTATTGACAATTAAATACAAATCAAGGAAGAAATATTAAATAAGTAATCGTTATTTAAGTACGATGTTTTATCATATTTTATTTCATAACTAATCAGACTATTTTATGTTTCAGGATTATCCAGTTGAACAATAAATCTCTATTAGACTAAAACCACAACGTTTGGGTCCTTAGGTTAGTTTCTAGACGATCACGATATGGCCATTTCGTAGACGGATGTTATAGGTTTTCTAGATAGTCTTTCAGATACAAGTAGAATAGAGCTGACAACGTCATATTCAGCTTAGGATTATTCTATAGCTAGATTTAGTAGCCCCTAGCTTTGCAGATGGTCTGCTTTGCTCGCAGGGCTTAGGTAGTTGCATAAATATGGTGCAATCGATAGTTTAGGTATAATGGGGTTGCGACATATAGTGTCATCGTAGGTTTAGATATAGCTAAGCTTAGATTTAGTTTAGAATAAGTTAGGTCAGTTCAGGTAGAAAGCCTCTCGTTAGGGGGGGCTGTGACACTACGTAATAATTTAACTAATAGAATCTTTGAGTAGGTATGCCTATTAAGAAACTGAGAGCTTAAAATATAAAACATTGATTGCTATATGCGAGATCGGTTGAACAAATTTTTATGATGCTTGATTTATTGGATTCTTCTCCGCTCCGGATAATAGAATAATTATACAAATTCGAAAAATGGATAGCAAATAATATAAAATATAATATTAAAGTTAGTATGGAACGGGTTTACTGACAACAACGCCATCTGTGAAAAATTCCATAACAACGCCATTTTTATTTACATGGCTTGAGTTTCAAAATATCGCTACGCAGATTTTTGATAGAATTTCTTTCAAGCTTTCAGAAATATTTTTTTTACATTAAAAAATATTTTAAACGTATTTTTGTATAAATTACAATTTTGAAATCAATATTCAAAGTAAGGACTACAGGACAATGTCTGAAAGCTAGTTTATAAGATAAAAAAAAACTTTTTATATAAATGAATTTAGAATATTTTGAATGTATGATTTTCGTGATTTAATAAGGCCATAACATCCAGTTGGATGAGCCGCCAAAAAAAAAAAAAATTTAGAATATTTCATTATAATTTTAAAATTGGATGTTGTCTTTATGGTGTAATATGCTGATTAATCGTGCGGAAAGGCGTTCATTATTCTCATGGATCACAGTTTCAAAAATTTGCAAGGGGTTTGAATTCTTCCAATTCAGTAAAATGTTTAGGTATACTTCATTCAGTTGCGTCGTCATCATAAACATTAAAATTATTGTTAACGGACTGATATACAAAACCTGCCAAGTGTCTAGGACTGAGTAGGTATCTCAGGCGATGTTTTTTTTGGTCGGCCTAAAAATGCTAATTGCCAATTCTACTGGTGTAAAGGAGTTAAGTATTAACCCATTATTCCCTATGTTTATATAAAACTGCCCCTCCCCTAATGAATATTGTTTGACATTAATAGGTACGTAGGTAATCAAATTTAAGCAATCACATTTGTATAGCAATTTAGGTAGGTGCATTAAATACGGAAATAAATAATATTGTGCAAAAAAGCTACATACAAATTATTAATTTGACTAAAATTGGTTTTCGTTTAAAATCAAACCGCAATTCGACATGTGTAAGTGCTTTATGTGTAATGAACAAATACTTTACAACACCTACGGACAAAAATCAAATTAGGTAAAATGTCAATCGATGTGAATTTGTCCACGTTGCAAAATGTAATTAGTTTTCGTAGCATCGACATATATTCATTTAGAACGTAATACCTATACTTGTCAACAATAACAAGTTTTTCAGTCACTATCAAACATTTGGGTATTTCCTTCCATATCACTCAATTCCGGATCCATTCGTTTTATAAATTTATTTTATCCATATGGGACGTCAGGGCTTGTTTTATAGAATTTTGACTTTACTCCCCTTTTTTATTACCTAATGTTTATAATATGCTTTTCGGTTTAAAAATTTCTTTCATCTTATTATTGAGGTTTTTCGTTATATTGGCAATAAAAAGTTATGTCACAATAGGAAATTGAAAAATGGTCTTACAGAATCCCTTGAGCACAGCACACCTTGGGGATCAGAAGAAATTAGTACATGCAAGACTAGGTTATTGCCTATATAGTTAGATATAATTGAAACGGAACGGCAAAACATAGGAGGAAGTGGAAGGTATGTAGGTATAAGGAAAAGTCTATATACAGCAGTGGAGAAACGTCTACCGAAGAAAAAACAGAAAGCACAACAATCTTGAATGAGAAGCAAGTCAATTTTGAGGTGTCTCATAAATCTCGGTATCAATTTTCTTTTGGTAGCTGACAGTCCCTGTGCAGTGTGCGTATCTGCATTGTTGCGGCGACGGACATCTACCATATAAATTAAAGTCGGGTTAGTGCGAACATTTATAACTCGAGATCGGCTCAACAGAATCTTCTGATGTTTGATTTATTGGATTCTTCTCCGCTCCGGATAACAGAATAACTAATAAAATGTTTAAAAACTGGATAATAAATTATGTAAAATACAATATTTAAGTTTGTATGGAACTGTTATCTATGATGCGCCCACGCCATCGCGGGTAGTTCCCTATCATTCTCGCATACGCTCCTACAGTAGCCCATCCCACTTACTTACTCCACCAACGCACCTATTCGAGCGTTAGAAAATTTTCACACAAAGTCGGGCACATTCGTGTTTGCAATAGGCGAGGTAGGGTGTGTGCGCCTTTTTTCTCAAGTTGTTCCCGCCAGAGCTTTGAATACGAATGAAATAGGGATGATTTAGATTTCAATGTTATTATTTTATTAGCTTCTCTGTCCTTCTCTGTTATTATTTTATTAGCTTCTCTGTAGGTGGGGTTTTCTGGAGGGCGATAGTGTGGATTGCGACTGCGGGGAGGTGCAGGACGACCCTCACTTACTGCAATGCCCGCTGATGACCATTACCTGCAACGAAGAAGACCTACAATCCGCAAACGACAACGCGATATCGGTCGCGGAATATTGGAGTGGCAAAGTCTAGTCCGGACTCGAAGAAGAAGATTAGCTTCTCTCAATCGAATTAATTTTGTATTGTTTAACGGGGGCGGAGTGCACATCATGTACATATTAACGGGCCAATTTGGGCTAGAACCACAGGACAACGTCTGTCGGGAAAGCTAGTTTTATATATAATGGTGGACCGGTGGACCTGATCAACAACGTTTTATTCTTATGTACACGTGGAGGCCGGTTACCGCTCAAATCCATCGAATTTCACACAAAAAACCCTGCACTTGACTCACACTAAAATACGCGTTTTGCAGATGTTAAATTTGGAGTTTTTAAATGGAATAAAAATATGTATAGACTCGAAATAAAAAGTTTGGAAAGGAGAGGTTGTGGAGTGAGTGGAAAGTGTCGATATTATTTTCAGGAGGCATTATTGTATGAGTGGATATTACGGCGTATATAACTCGATCAATATAAACGCCAAACACAGCAATAAAAACAGTTCAGGGATTTTATTCGGACTTGAACAATGAAAATCCATTAGTAATATCCGTTGGATTGATATAAAAATACAAATGGAATAGAACTAAATAATCTCGGAGCTTACTTGCTCTTAAACATAATAAACTCGTTAAATCAGGATGTACCTACCTACACAGGGCAGGAAATAAATTGATGAATCATAACTTTTCCGACTCCAATATAGATTTGCTGTCTAGACGCCTTTCTGAGCGAGTTTGTTATTATTTAGTCTTCTGCTTCCATGCTGTTGGGATGTTGCGATATCTTGTGTGTCGCTCGACATCGTCTCTCCATCATAACATTGGTCGTCCCACGCATCTTTTTGTCCAACAAGGTCTCCATTTTTAAAACATTTTTTTAATTCTCAAACAAACTCTTTTTGCATATATTTGTATAACATCTGTCTCTTTCTATTTTTCTCTCAATCTTCCATTCCCGATTATTCCTCATGTGGGTCAGTCCTATCATTAATTTATAAGTATAAAAAATAAATAAATAATGTTATATAGCCACACATATTCATATGGCCGATTTATGTTTCTGACAGATATCTAGTCGAAACAATCGCTTGTTTTTTTTTTTTTTTTTATTATTGGATACAGACAGCTTTTTTAAGTTTACAATATTCAATATTTCATTTACATTTTTATAACGCCATTTATGCGTATCCCAATTATTCGCATTAATTACAATTATTATTATTACATTGTCTTTACTCTGATGTATGGTTCCACTTTCATATTAATGGGGAAGGAAGGGTGGGGAATGAAGGGGGAAGGAAGGAGGGCTAGGAGATTATTTTGTATAGTCAATGTCTGTAAGGGTTCGTCAGTCAGTTTGTCCTAAGGGGTCAAGTGTCGGATAGTCTGTACCTACTAAACAGTCTGTCTCGTCCGTATAAGTCTGCGAATAGGTCGATAACACGCCGGTACACCATGACGGCGATCATCTCTCACGAGGTTCACCTTGGGATGCTCCTTGAATGGACCTTGCCACCAACCTTTTCCTGAACCTCTTAACAGAACTACAAAAGGGATCTAATTCAGGAACATCCATACAGTTTCTATTGAAACTGTTGCACGCTCTGTTTATGTATGTGTTTTGGTTGTAGTTTGTTCTGGAAGGCTCCACATAAAAGAGAGCTGGGTGACGCTGTGGTCTACTACTGCAGTGAAATGGGAGGGCACCCAGCAGACTTGCACTGTCTATTTTATTGTTAATTATTTTATGTAGATACAAGGTCAGCTATGATGCGTCGGTTTTCAAGGGAATTTACTTTATAATGTAATAAAAATAAGTGTTCAATTTTATTTTTTTTACGTGAATAAGATATTATATTGCACTTGTCTGGATTTAAATATAATTGATCCTCTTCGCAATACCTCTCGAGGCGGATAATATCCTCCTGTAATTTATCGCAATCATCAATAGGTACTGCATATTTTTTTGAAAATCTTAGCGTCATCGGCAGTCATCGTCATTGTTAAAACAAAATAGTGATCATAATGTTAAAGATATATTATGAGATAAATAATATAATCTTTAGAGTTTGATGTTTGCCTTTAAATAGTTTAGGTATATTGCTAGCCGTAATTATCATTTTAGGACTTGAGTTCTTAATGAAGTTTATTTATACAATCTACCGAACCGAGTTTTCTTTAGGTAACAAATGGACAATATCGAGGGGAAAATGTTAATTTAGAAGCATTAAAAAGTCGAACTTGGAGGAGTCAGTTTGTTTAATAGAGCCTATAAAAGCTGTTAATAGAATGATTCACTCACAATTGTATAAACACAATAGGTAGGTAAGTTCTAAATGTATATCGTAATATTATAACCTAGCTTGAATGGCTTAAACATCTCATAAATATTCATGTTTTGTATTCAAATTTAAGTTAAAGCAATTTATCTTGGAATGTCTTCGGCCATTATTTTGCGACTACCGAAATAGTAGATACATAAAAAGGTTTCTACATTCTTTCAGAAATTGTGTATAAATACATGAATCGGTGATGGAATATTATTTCAGTAGGTATAATACCATATTTTTTATGCAATTTTGGAATATTTAAGTAGGTACCTACCTATGTATTTATTTATTTTATTTATTTACTAGAATCACATTACAATCATCCGTGCTTACATAAGTTATACTAATTAACATTACAAAAAAATAAACAACAGGAAAACGCTACCTCACTAGGTGTAAACCTGTATTGATATGACACTTCTTGGCGAACCTGCGATAGAACTTTTATTTTTACTGGATTCAACATATTTGAATTCGCCTATTATCAATTCAAAAAAGTTTGAGCAAGTATATTACTTACACTATCGTATTGCTATATCATATTATGCACAGACTACGATTCGCTTCACACCGAGCGCAAATGTCCTAAATCAAGACTTGTTTACAGACTACAGACTTGCACAACACAAGCTTTGCTTGGTGTGAGGGGTGTCGAAACGGTATTTGCGTTCAGATTAGGTCCTACACGGTGTCGCAATGAGAGCAATAGGTGCACATACTCATAAGCTCAAACAAGTCCGCAGACGAAGCGTTTTAGATTTATTTGTTTATCAAATAAGTTCTCCAGACGGGAAAGAAAGAAAGAAAGAATGTCGGGTTAGAGCGAACACTCGAGATCGGCTGAACAGACTCTTCGATGTTTGATTTATTGGATTCTTCTCTGCTCCGGATAACAGAATAACTATTAAAAAGTTGAAAATGTTAGTAATAAAGTTAGTATGGAACGGATTTTCCTGCGACGCCAACTATGAAAAAATCTATAACAACAAAATTATTGTTTACCTGACAACCATTAACATATTGGTAGGTACGCAGAATTTTGCTGGATTTTTTTCGAGCTTTCAGAAATATTTTTTCAACATTCAAAAACATTTTAAACGTATTTTTGTATAAACGACAACGTCTCTCGGGAAGGCTAGTAAGTATACAAATTGAAATAAAAATCAATAAGGTTATTTAATTGTTTTTACAAAATTGTAAACAAATACCAATGTATTAAGATTAGACACTTAAAAATAAATAAATAAAACAAGCAAAAACATGTATGTAAATATAATACCTACTTAAATCAAATAAAATATAAGACACGACTGGTCAATAAACATAAAATGATGTAAATGGGAATATAAACAAGTACCTATGGTAAAAAATGGCAAATTATTAGCTACAACTAGCGTGCACAAAAATGTATAAGATAAAAAGAATCATTATCAAATGCTACAAAATTAGTCTTAAATTTTTCATATTTTCTTAAAGCATTTTGCTTTAACGCGAGGAAGAAGCCCATGGATGTAACAGCACAGCGTGTCATAGACTATAGAGGGAAATATTGTAGGCACGAGAGTCACCCGGCGCTTGACTTACACCTTGATGTACTTAAGAGCGATTTCGTATAAAAACTTAAAGAGTGTCATAAAATATTCAACGTTCAACGAAAGCTTTGTTTTGAAATTTATATACCTATTATGGAGTAGCGAAATATCGACTTCCCTTCTGAATTTCATATCATAATAAAATATGAATTCATAAGTTTGCGTTGTATCACAAGTGTGTATATATGTATATTATATTACTTATCAATTTTTATGAGATACCTACCAAAGGTTTAGAGCTTTTCAATCTGAAGCGTGATTTAAGTATCTGGTAATGCAGTTAGCACCTGATTGTTCAAATTTCAGTTTAGAGCTTGAAGGAGACAAATTTGTAAATAATTCTAAATATTTATGTTATAAAAAAAAAATTTCCCTTAAAAATTTAGATAGCATGAAAATGTTTTTTTCAGGCAATCAGATGGGTCTGCTTCATAGGATACTCCGAATTCTTTGGAATGATTTAAATATAATTGTTCCCCAAATAGCCCAATAGACACTTACTTTCCGTTTCCGGTACATCAAATCTGAAACCCCCATTAACTGGCCACCCGAATCCCGCTATCCCTCGCCATCACGGTGTCCTAGTGTGTGTATGCATTTTCATGTGTCACCAATCAGAGGGCACGAGAACAGGTGAGAGTAAACTTGCACAGAGCCGCACTCACAGGTGTATTCCAGATTGTAATCGCACGACAGCAATTGTGTCATATTATACAAAGATGTGTCCAAATTGGAACACATTTTAGGAAGGATAGATTTTATATGGGTGTGTCGTGGTGCGGGAAAAAGACAGATGTCTCCTGACTCCGAAATATTCGATGTCAAACAGAGAATCAAACAGTCAGGAAACAAAAATTTTGTTATTTTATTTAAATACTAGCTAATACCCGTCTTGCTTTACGTTTTTAATTCCGAATGTCAGGCTTGATCGGTAGGTAATTAAACAGGTTCTATTGTTCTAGTCTAGCTTCCCATTGCTTAACTGACATAAGCACAGAAAAAGAAGAATTACACTTTCACAATTCATAAAAAGAGAGAAGAATGACAGTTTTAATGTTTATAAAAAAGAAAGAAGAAAAATTATAGTCTGACACATACATGGAAAAAAACTGCAAACTGCAATATGTTACATCTTACACTTGATTCAATTTCACTGCTCAATAGAAGGGTAAAAAATTCCTTTAATAGTAATATAATACGAACCTACCTAAATAATATGAAAGTTTTACTCTCAATATGGTTTGAGTCTTGACTACATTCTCTATGTGTGGAATGGTACAAATTTTATGCGATTGGCTAATGATAAAGGCAGCTGTTTTACCGACCTCAAACGTTAGTCGAAAAGTAATCTGAAAATGTACTTTCATTTTAATGTTGATAAAAATAAATGTGTTTTATATGGTTTGAATTACATTTATTTTTATTTCAAAACAATCTTGAATCTTTTAAATACATTTTTATTCTGTCAAACTTTGGTTCCATGCAACATTTACATGAGTAATTTTGTTTTCAAAAGATGGCCATCTGTGTTTACGCAGATTTTACTATGAAAATTTTGTAATTTTAGAAATTTATTAATCACATTAAATATATTTGAGAAATTGTAAAAATTTGTATCTATGATTACCATAAATTTCATTTCCATGTCTGGATACATCAAACTCAAAATAATCGCCAAAAATTGTTGAAGAGTTTTGCATGTAACTTGACATCAATGGTTGATGTGTTATAACTTCAAGATTCAAGTAACAACATCTGGTAGATTATTACTGAGCGAATAAAAATCAACTTGATTATGCAAATAAACTCACCTACATAGATTAACAATACTCTCTATTTTGGTGGTTCAACTTATAAATCTGCAATCCCCAGACTCGTCACAGGAAGTTGAAGAATTAATTGCCCATAGTAGAATTCGAAACCTACCGAGATGCTCACTTGACGTCAATAGATGTTGTATTATTATTATGTTATAGGTGAAAAATTCTATGGCAATTAGGCAAAACTATTTAATATCATTTTGAGAAAGGCATTGGAATCAAAACAAAACTACACCACTACAATATAATTTTAAAAAATATATGAAGTTACCTATAAGGAAATTTTCAATGAATCAACGCAGGTATATCAATATCCAATTTAGGTATTTCTTCTTCTCCTTATTGATAAATGCCATTATCTATTAAAATTAAACAAAATTTGAACCAAAATGTACATAGGAAACAAATTCAAATTTAAGTTATTGGCTTCTGAAAAATGTCAAGTTGTTCAAGGTAGAACCATTTTAGTAGTAGTATCATTTCTTATGAGTATATGAATGAATGAATGAAAGAATTTTTATTTATTTTTTTTCCAATCATTATTTAATTCATAAAACATAAAATCAACAATTGAAAAGCTATATAAATAAAATATGTATAATCTCAAAGTTTTATTGTTAAATCAGCAGAGTAAAAAAAATATTCTCCCAAACAAATGGAAACCAGAAAAGATATTCCGACCCACCGTTATATTAGTTATTCACTTCTTAACCCAACATTATATCATTTTTATTCCATAACCGAAATCAAAAATTTAAAGTTTAAATAAATCTGATGCTAGAACACAGAATTCTATACAATAACGTAGAATCCCGATTCGCATTCAAAAATGAAGCCGAAATATTGCAACTTTTGACAGTTTGGTTCCCAAAAGAACGTGGTATGGTGTATATTTATTCAGTCGATTTCTTGTGTTTTTTACAATAAAACATATTTTTACATTGAAATACCTAAGTGAAATTTGATCATTTTTAAGTATCTTTATAAATGTCAACATCATTTTTTACGTTCCGTTTTGACTACCATACTGTCAAAATTGCCGGCCAAATCGGCTTCACTTATTTACTATGAAGAGCTATTGGAGTACTTCATCTCGGTAGTTATATATAAAAATCTATTTGCTAGAAACACACTAATTGTATCAGCTTGTGTTGTATCGAGCCAGAAGCATTATTGTTTTTATATAATATGGTTTAAGATACATTTAGACTCTGTATGAAGCTGATAATATGCTTTTAGCGGGCCACAACACATAAGAAGAAAGAGAACTTATTTATAATGATATGTAGTAAAAATTGATAAAATCACTGGCACCCGCAAGAGTCTGTTATTGATTATGGTCAATCTTCTTTACATCCCATAAGCTGCCTTTGAATATTTTTTCAATATAATTATTTCCCTTCTCAACTAAATGGGAAATTTGAATGAACACTCTAAAATTGAATCTGCAACATGTTTCTGAATTAAAATACACATAAAGAAATTCAAGAAACATAATTAATGAAATTCTTACATAGCTTACCATTTTGGTAAATAATGTTGTCTTGCAAAAATAAAACTTTTGAGTTTGTTTACATAGAAATGCACTTTTATCAATCAATTTGATCTTTAGAAGTATGTACTTAATTGCTATGTCAAAAAGGTGGGATGAAAGCAATTAGTCTTGTTGAAAACACGTTTGCCACAGGAACCTGAAAAAATATAAACAAAATTAATTACTTTAATTACTATTAAGATCCTGTAATTTCGGTAAGACACTTCCCGCCTTATAACATAACTGTTTTAGCAACGCATAAATGTTTTAAGTTATGGCATAAGCTTACAAATATTTTAATCAATTAATGACTCACCAGTTTTATTTTCATTAAACTCAATTGAAAATAATTATTTTCAAAATCGAACCGTAACTTTCGTTTGACAACAAAATACGATTTATTGTCAAGTGTCATCCTGTCATCCATGGATAACAAAAGATAATATTACAATTCAACATAGTTAGAATATAGGTATAGGTACTATAAAATTATTTTATGATATATAATAATATTTTGATTTACTTTTATAATGGCCTCTTAAAATACTTCATTCATTCAAAAAAATATTTTTTACACATAAACCACCTTAAATGTGAAAAAAAAATATAAAACATTCAATAAATTATATTTTTTTTCGAATTACTTATATAATGGCCTCTTTAAATACTTGATTCATATAAAAAAATATTTTTCACACAAAAACTACATTATTGTGTAAAAAAAATTTATAAAACATTCAATAACACGCACTATGAAATAAAAATTATAAACGTGATCTATGGCGGCCGCAGACCGACTGTCATTTGGTCATAAGATTCTGACAGCTCATACAAAACAAAACGAAGCAGTGATGGGATTCGAAATTCAAAAACATTGTAAGTTTTTTAATATATTGAAATATATCTTTCTAAGTAGGTACCTAAGTTATTTAATTACTATTAGGGTATTCATGAATAATTGTAAAGATATAGGGGCATAAAATGTGATACTTTTTGAATTTGCTGTCCCTGTAACTAAACTATGACAGGTTTTGAAGATTATTTTGTATATTATGTTCTAGACATGGAGTTGCAGCTTGAAATTTTCTCTATCTGAAATAATAAAACCTGGAAGATATTTAAAAGGTTTAAATGCTACACTTTCAAACAAATAATGAAAGATTCCAAATGAAGGTTTTATGCAGAGCATATATCAAATATGGTACATTATGCAGTCTAAATGGATTTTATGAAGATCTTTAAAAGGTATAAATGCTACACTTTCAAACAAATAATTAAAGATTCCAAATGAATGTTTTATGCAGAGCATAATATGCTATTGATATTAATATTGGCAATCCACCCCCATAATGGAGTGGTTTTTTAATATATTTGATATAATATATTATATCAAATATGTATCGAGCAATTGATTGTTTTATTAAATGAATTATGTTTTTTTTCTAGGTCAGAACCTTGCAATGGTTTTGGATATATCAAGAAACGCTACCAAACTTACCAAATGCTTCAACTTTCAACAACATGCTGTGTTTATTTAAAATATTACCCACCTTGTTTTGTGATGAATATAACATTAAATAAAATAAATTAAAGGTAAGAGAACATAAGTTTGCATTTATCTACATTAGAATTTTGAGCTCGATACAGGTTCGTGAATACACATTATCTAATATCTGTTATCTTTGAAGAAATTTTATGCGTACCTGCTTTATATCGCTTAATTTTTATGTGGATAAATCAAATGAATTTTATTACCAAATACCTACATATCTGATTCTTTTCCAAAATAAACAGGAAGTTTTGTTTGCTGTCAAATTCATTCTGGTAATGTTTTGAGATTCAGATGTGGGTAAGTACCTGTTTTACCGTTCAATTCTTGCAAAGTAAATCTTCATTCATAAATTTTATTACCTTAACTCTTTCATAATATTTTCTTGAATCATATTACATCAGTGTGTATTATGAATTTAATTTAATGTATATTTATTATTTTTACCAACATTGCAATATGATTTTATCAGGTACTTACAAAATTACTCATCTATGCTAGCTACGACAGATGGAAAATCTGTAGCCATAAATTTTTTGAAATGTGTCAAATTTGCAAAATGGAGAATTTATTTTGCAAATTTTTTCATTAAATCTTTATTGATTGAGAATAATAAGATTTGAATAACATTTATATGTATAACAAATCAATCTCCAATTATTTTATTACATTTTCATACAGTAATACCAAGATTCCATTCAACGTTTACATGAGTAATTTTGTTTCCAAAAGATGGCTTACTGTCTTTTGTGAAAAATTTGTATGAAGATCTTAAAAAAATAAAGTTTTTTAAATAGCTCTAAATATATTAAAGTTAATATATCAAAGAGTATTTAAGAACGCTCTCCGGATATTTGCGCGGCTTTTCGCATATTAATATCTGACCTTAACGTCTGTTTTCTACGATTGATGCGCATTCAAAAATATAAACGGACTAAAATATTATGTAGATATATAATTATCTGACGCTGTACATTAAGTGTATCGTGAATCAGGACAGGTAGGGTGGTCTGAAAGTGGAAAGGCAATTAAAACGCAGGTGTACTTAATGGAGACCACAAGTCAGAATAAGGAAGGTTTCTGGGAAATATTAATAACTAATACATAATTATTCGTACATAAGTCTGTTAGGCAGGGTGATATATCACGGCGCAAAGGGACGGCTCGATGCGGGCAGAACACAATACATAATATTATTAAGTACCTACTCTATACATAAGTGCCTACCCTACATCTCTAATGATATATGGACTGTCAGTTAAGAGTGAAATAATGGTGAGATGCTGTAAGTTATAGCTTCGCAGTCATGTCTAGGTTAATAAATACATTCTCCTTGCCTTTATTGCTATCAATATAATCCTGCGCCTATACTCGTATCTCTATATATAAAAATGGAGTCCTATTTTCCTTGGTCATCGTATCACGCGTTAACAGCTGGACTTATTTTAAGCTAATTCTTTTTTATTGTGTTTGATATTATCAGACACAATAAAAAAGAATTAGCTTAATGAAGGAATTATGAAAGAAAATTATAAAATTTAAGAGAACTTAACATAAAAGGTAACCTTAGTTCTTGTGACAATATCGTTATGGTCGGACCATGTCATTCGATAACCACCTTAATTTATTCACTCTTTTATAAACTTTTCTTTAGTATTATTTTAATTGGCTTTTGACATCTGTCGAATGTTCATAATTGGTGGATTGGGAACCCACGGGGAAGCAAGGAGACGAAGTGGGCGCTTGCAATGGATTGATCGAAGTAGTCAAATAATTTTGCTTTAATTTTATATCACTTCGTATTTAGGTCATAAACATTGCGCAAGATCGAGCGCATTGGAGAGCTTTTGTTGTCTCTCTATGTCCCTAAGTGGGGTGTAAGAGGAGTTGTATGTATGTATCGTGTTAGCATAAAGAAAGTGTGGAAAAACAGAAAATTTTATGCGGACGCGCATTGTTGGTGCGATTGTCAGAACGTGGCCTGTCAAGAGGTTTAAAACAGATATATCGGGCGGAATCAAATTGGTTGAATACAACGTCCGTTGGGAAAGCTAGTTGCTTACACCGGCGGCTTTCGGGCTTAGAGTATTTTCTGAGCTTAAAATAGTGTAATTTACGTTAGATTTTATTCATTAATTATCTTCTTCGCTCATTAGGGTATTTTCATTTTGAACGTTAATCCATTTCAATGTTCAAAAATATATTATCAAATTCAATAGTAAATAATTAATTTAAAAGCTATTTTCTTAGTTTTAGTCAATGTTTCAAATAATCATCGTTCTTTTTAATAGCCTAAACAATTGTATGGCTGGCTGTCCACGGCAGCGTAGCGTATGCAGCGCGTACTCGTATTTTGCCACATGGTATACGATTGCTTGCAGCTGCACATACAACACAATGGCTGAATGTCCACGGCGGCGTAGCGTACGCACAGCATGTGAACACAAATACACTTATGACATCTTTCACACTTTCACAGTAAGGTAGGGTCGCCAAATATCGTCAACTTTTTGTAAAAAATAGGTAGAAAAATAACAATGATAGATAAATTGATAAAACAATCGGCAAACATTAGTTCAAACATTTCTTTATTCATATAAACTATCAAAACTTTGTTAACTTTAATTAAAATAGTATAATTATAGCTTTTTAAAAAAAGTACAAACATTTAAAATATTTTTTTGGGCTCCTAATTTCGCCCCCCGGGGACGATATTAGGAGCCCAAAAGTAAGTATAAGAATCTTTATTAAACCTTAAGCATACTAAAAAATAAGTGATAAAAATGTATTTTGGAATCATTTTTGCTTGCCAATCATGAGGATAGCAGTAGCTGAATTTTCCAAACAAGTCTGTGATAAATTTTGTTCCAGGATTATCAATGCAGGTCTCATGCATCCACTGGAAACATTTTGATGCGCATCTTATCCGTTTTTCACCCTTCTAATCTTTAGAAAAGCTTTTTTTAGACAAACTGGGTATTCAGCGTCATTGCTATGACTTTCTTCTTCGTCAGTAGTGACTATAACTGGGTCATCATCATGTTTCCTTGTCAGAAGTTTCTTTTATCGCTTGTTGGTTTTGTTTTTGGCTTCTATTTGGTACATTTACATTTGGTAAAACTGTTTTTCTTCCCATATCCCCAAAAATCAAAATATTAACCGAGCTTTCAGATTTTTTAAAATTAATCTTACAAAGTTGATCGCGTTTTTTAAAGTTTTACGCTGTTTTTTTTTATACAGCCCATGTTTTTTGTTCTAACATCATCAACTGCTTTTTTAATGCTTCAGAATACCATAGCTTTCTTTTTGGCATCTAAAGAGTAACATAAAAACATAGATAATAAAAAGAAAATGAATATTAAAAAACGAATTGAGAAAGTCTCCTAATATCGCCCCCGGGGCGGTATTTGGTACCGTATGAGGGGACGATATTAGGAACTCGCAGTTTTTTAAAATAAATATCCCTTCAACAAAAAACGTATGAAATAACCTTCAAATATTCATTTGGTTTAAATTAAAATGAAATAAAGATCTTTTTTAAAAATCTTTCATTTGAATAAGTGCGGTATATTAACATTTTTGAAAAGAATGAAACTTATCAAGAAAAACTCAACATCAACGGTTTTTTATTTTTTTAAAGATATTTTCCTAGAAGCGTTGTATCGCTGTCACTTTTTTCTAGTAGTCAACCGAGGTAATTGATATTCGATTCCAGCTATCAAAACTAGATGGCGTTGCTTACATTAAAAGAATCGCAGGGGGGCGAAATTAGGCTCGGGGACGATATTTGGCGACCCTACCTTAAGCAAATGCTTGTGTCGTGAAAGCGGAAAATGGTCGACACGGCCGGGAATCGAACCTACGACCTCCGCACGAAAGAGTGCGAAAGCCGGCGTCGTAACCGCTGGTCTATCAACCAACTTTTATACTAAACTTAATATAAAAGTTTTCTCATATATACACTTTACTAGGGACTTAAATATTTTATTGCTCATTGTCGTAACTACAAAATTGTTTACGTGCCTTTTCTTTTCACTTTTTCTTGTTTCAATTTTACCTTGGTATAGGTACCAATTACCATTATTATTATCTGTTGACTATAATAACTCTCTTGTATTTATTTGTATTTTGTGTAAGCTCTATTCTGTATTTATTTGTATTTTTCATTTTTTATGATGTTGAAATAGATAAATATCTCAGCTGCAGCTTTATAAAGATCATGATAAGGCTGCAGCTTTATAAAGATAAACATAAGGGAAGGTTGATATTAATGTCCTAGTTGTAGATAATTATTGAGATGGTCCATATCAAACATGTCGGAGAAACACGTCTCATTAGCACAATCCCGATGATTAAGCTATTCCCTCAAGACTGATCTACATTCTAGGTCTAGGAGGTAATTAGGAATAGGATATAGGCAAGGCAAGTATCTAGTTAGTGCCGCTACTTGAGTACCTACTCTGCTCGGACCGCATGGTGGTGAGTGGTGAGCTCCAGTGGGTGGTACCTATATATCTCTCTGTCTGCTACAATAGTCATTATCGTCTTCGTGAAACCTTACATGTGGTTACTTGCTACATATACCTACAGTACATCCAATAACACAATAATATTATACCTATTTATTCTGATGGGTTTCGATATAGGTACCTACCTACATAAATACGTTCCACCAGGCTTCAATAAAAATACTTATCACACAATTAGGATTAACTTGATTCATTTAAGTTTGAATTCAACATATTATTATTATTATTGACTAGCTGACCCGTCGAACTTCGTATCGAAATAAATAATATGGGTAGGTACTATAGGTTTTATGCAACAGAGCTCAAATTCGTTTTTTTAGTTATTTAACACGAATGACTATTTACTGGAATTAGCAAAACCTGCATACCACGCTGCGTTCATTGGGTCTGAGTTTATTTTTACATCAAAAACTTATTACCTATGTTAATACGATGTGGGAAGAGGTCATCATTGCGCAAGATCGAGTGCAATGGAGAGCTCTTATTGCCTCACTTTGCTCCTGAGTGGAGTTCAAAGAGAGTTTTAAATTTGATTGATTTGATGTTAATATGTATGTAAAAAAAAGAATTTAGGTATGTCATTATATTCGATGTCTTAATAGTTATTTTGCTCAGTTAAAATAATATTGATTGATTAATCAAAGCACGATAAGGAACATCTCCGTACCTATTCAAAATACGCATTGAGGTGTCAATACTTTTTTTGCCCATCACGCTGATTCCCGAAGGGGGTAGGCAGAGAGTATGGACTTCCATTCTTCCCAATCCAAACTCACTCGCTTCCTCCAAACGCATAACATTCCGCATACATGTTCTTATATTCCTTTTGCTCCTGACTTGGCCCTCCCGTAAGACGGCACCGATATGGTCGGTCTATGTCATTCCAGGTCGGCCTCGTCTGCGTGCACCTGTTCTTTCAGATTTATATTATTATCCTTTGAGTCACTCTCTCTTATTAAATTTTTTTTTACATGTCCAAACCTTATTTCTTTATTCACTTTCATTCTAGTCACTACACTAACATCCACTCCACATTCCTTTCTAATATTCTCATTCCTCACCTTATCAATGTGTCTTTCCGCATATCCTACGCAGTGATCTCATTTCCACAGCATTTATTTCAACTTCCAAATTTTAGGTCAATGTCCAAGTTTCACTTCCATAAATCATGGATGGTATCAGGATTGCATTGTGCATCAACTGTCGATTTCAGAGATATCTTCTTAGAGGTCTAAGTGCACCGCCAACCCTAAGCTCCTAAGGTACCTACTCATATTTTTTTTCTTTCATACTTATCGTTAACTACACTATAGTTCTATCCTTTCTTTGAAAATAATGTTCTATTTTAACATTTTTATCAAAATGAGTTTAGGAGTTTCGTACCAAAAATTCATTTTGCTTGATATTTTAGTTAGGAGCTTTTCAACGGGAGGGATGGTTTTTTTATTATTTTTATTAATACCTACCCACAATTTATTGAGAAAACCATCATCCCCAACATTGTTTTAACGAGTAACATAATTAAAACTAAGTGCTTGGTAGCCTAACGATTCAGTAGCCGACATTCGTTCTGAATGTTATGGGTCCAATCCCCGGTGCCGACCTTCTCTCTCAAAATTGCATTTGTGTTCACTTTCGGTGACCCCAGAATCATTTCAAATAAAAAACAAATAACACGGTATATTTTAAAGAATCGAAAGAGAAATTCACAAACTAAAATGTAGGGGAATGATCCCGTAGGTATAATGCAATGTATCGAATAGAAAGCATCATCTGTTCCTTTTAAAAAGCTTCTAAAGTTCTTTAAGAATTCAGCCGCGATGAAAAGCACTTTGTGAGGAAAAGAAAACTACTATTCGCTCGTAAAAGGGAGACATAAAAATACACAACCACTCTTTAGTGTAGCATCCATCTTAATTTATATGAGATTTGTGTCATTTTAAATCGGCTTAGCCCTTTCAGCGAGACAACCATCCCTCGATATTTTCTTTTTGACACATTTCATAACCCACGTACATATAACAAAACACTACCCAGTACCCACTAACCTAATAAGATTCAAACTTGTAAATATGTAAAGGCAGCCGAAATATTCCCTTTACGAACCTTTTTACTGTGTATCTGATAGTTGTCGACAAACAGGCATGATAACATAAAGTACGTGTCAGTGACATAATATTATGGTACTTATTATGTATATTAATACCTATATCTGATTTTGTATTAGATTTGTCTAGAAAACAGATTCCTACGACAAATTTTGGCAATCCGGTCATATGATTTTATAACTGATGACACTGTCCGCGAAAGAACATTACAGCCCTCCGTTACCTCAGTCATCCTTAGTCGCAGATTGTGTTGGCTCGGGCATGTCCTCCGTATGTCCCCCGAAAACGTAGGCCAAGGCAGCTTATTTTACAGCCCGGGTGAGACAAGAGGCAGGATTTTACGAGCCTATTCCGCAGACCTACAGAGCATCGGACTGACCTGGGAGGAAGCGGAGCGACTGGCACAAGACAGAAGTGCATATGAAGGGACCTAGTGGAGACCACAATATGTTCCACCTTGGGAGCGAACGTGGATAGGTATGTAAGATAAGGTAATTTTGTTTTGAAAGTGCACTCGGTATCTTCTTCTCTGGTCACAATCCTAGGCTAATCCTAAAGGAGGCCCTATATACCTAAAATTGAGAAATGATATAGAAACCTACCTACCTAATTATTATACCGGAAAACTAAATAATTGAATGAAAAACCCACGATGAATTGTACCTGCGATGAATTGTTCGCGATGAATGGTTGACGATGAATTTTTCCTAGACCCCTTCTGTAAAGTGGACATAATATAGGTCGAGGAACTCGAAACTGAAATTAATAATGACCTCAAAATATATGTAACATGGTTGAAGAAGAAATTCCTTACAAAAAATGATTTAAAAATCGAACATTAGTAATGAATTGTTAGAGTCATTAGTTGTTAGGTACATATTCTTTAAGATCTAGTCCTGAAATATGGTCACAAGAATCTGGACATAATTAGAACGTTGTGCTCCAACAAAGGCAAAAAAGATGAGACATTAACAAAAATGGATATAGTCATATCCTGGCGCCAAATACATGACAGCAGTCGCAGTCTTTAAATTTGGTTGCTCTCTTGTTCTCAATTATTTCCAACTGTTATCTCTATATTTCATTAATTATTAAATATCTACTTGTTGTATACATGAGATTTTTCGACATGTTGAGAATTCTCATGATTAGGAGTTTCGGAGACTTAAAAATTACCACCTAATGGCGAACGTTGTTAACGTAAAGTGATCACACTAAGCCAGACTTCGAAATAACAGTAGAAGACGGTCGTAAGCCCGTAGTGGTTTGTTCCATTTAAAAATCGAACATTAGTAATGAATTGTTAGTCATTAGTTGTTACATATTCAATGAAAATAAAACAAACTACATTACATAATATATTCAAACAGAAAAATAAGATGAATGTTCAACTGGACTTGTATGTCAACTCAACGGCAGATAATAGAACTTACAATATTAAATACTAGCTAATACCCGTCTTGCTTTACGTTTTTAATTCCGAATGTCAAGCTTGATTGGTAGGTAATTAAACAGGTTCTATTGTTCTAGTCTAGCTTCCCATTGCTTAACTGACCTCTATAACTGACATAAGCACAGAAAAAGAAGAATTACACTTTCACAATTCATAAAAAGAGAGAAGAATGACAGTTTTAATGTTTATAAAAAAGAAAGAAGAAAAATTATAGTCTGCCACATACCTAGGTACATGGAAAAAACTGCATGTATCATAATATGTTACATCTTACACTTGATTCAATTCCACTGCTCAATAGAAGGGTAAAAAATTCCTTTAATAGTAATATAATACAAACCTACCTAAATAATATGAAAGTTTTACTCTCAATATGGTTTGAGTCTTGACTACTTTCCCTACAACCTCTATGTGTGGAATGGTACAAATTTTATGCGATTGGCTAATGATAAAGGCAGCTGTTTTACCGACCTCAAACGTTAGTCGAAAAGTAATCTGAAAATGTACTTTCATTTTAATGTTGATAAAATGTGTTTTATATGGTTTGAATTACATTTATTTTTACTTCAAAACAACCTTGAATCTTTTAAATACATTTTTATTCTGTCAAACTTTGGTTCCATGCAACATTTACATGAGTAATTTTGTTTTCAAAAGATGGCCATCTGTGTTTACGCAGATTTTACTATGAAAATTTTGTAATTTTAGAAATTTATTAATCACATTAAATATATATGAGAAATTGTAAAAATTTGTATCTATGATTACCATAAATTTCTTTTCCATGTCTGGATACATCAAACTCAAAATAATCGCCACAAATTGTTGAAGAGTTTTGCATCTAACTTGACATCAATGGTTGATGTGTTATAACTTCAAGATGCAAGTAACAACATCTGGTAGATTATTACTGAGCGAATAAAAATCAACTTGATTATGCAAATAAACTCACCTACATAGATTAACAATACTCTCTATTTTGGTGGTTCAACTTATAAATCTGCAATCCCCAGACTCGTCACAGGAAATTGAAGAATTAATTGCCCATAGTAGGATTCGAAACCTACCGAGATGCTCACTTGACGTCAATAGATGTTGTATTATTATTATGTGAAAAATTCTATGGCAATTAGGCAAAACTATTTAATGTCATTTTGAGAAAGGCATTGGAATCAAAACAAAACTACACCACTACAATATAATTTAAAAAAATATGTGAAGTTACCTATAAGGAAATTTTCAATGAATCAATGCAGGTATATCAATATCCAATTTAGGTATTTCTTCTTCTCCTTATTGATAAATGCCATTATCTATTAAAATTAAACAAAATTTGAACCAAAATGTACATAGGAAACAAATTCAAATTTAAGTTATTGGCTTCTGAAAAATGTCAAGTTTTTCAAGGTAGAACCATTTTAGTAGTAGTATTATTTATGAGTATGAATGAATGAATGAAAGAATTTTTATTTATTTTTTGTCCAATCATTATTTAATTCATAAAACATAAAATCAACAATTGAAAAGCTATATAAAAAAAATAAAATATGTATAATCTCAAAGTTTTATTGTTAAATCAGCAGAGTAAAAAAAATATTCTCCCAAACAAATGGAAACCAGAAAAGATATTCCGACCCACCGTTATATTAGTTATTCGCTTCTTAACCCAACATTATATCATTTTTATTCCATAACCGAAATAAAAAATTTAAAGTTTAAATAAATCTGATGCTAGAACACAGAATTCTATACAATAAATAACGTAGAATCCCGATTCGCATTCAAAAATGAAGCCGAAATATTGCAACTTTTGACAGTTTGGTTCCCAAAAGAACGTGGTACGGTGTATATTTATTCAGTCGATTTTGTCGTGTTTTTTACAATAAAATATATTTTTACATTGAAATACCTAAGTGAAATTAGATCATTTTTAAGTATCTTTATAAATGTCAACATCATTTCTTACGTTCCGTTTTGACTACTGTACTGTCAAAATTGCCGGCCAAATCGGCTTCACTTATTTACTATGAAGAGCTATTGGAATACTCCATCTCGGTAGTTATATATAAAAATCTATTTGCTAGAAACACACTAATTGTATCAGCTTGTGTTGTGTCGAGCCAGAAGCATTATTGTTTTTATATAATATGGTTTAAGATACATTTAGACTCTGTATGAAGCTGATAATATGCTTTTAGCGGGCCACAACACAAAAGAAGAAAGAGAACTTATTTATAATGATATGTAGTAAAAATTTATAAAATCACTGGCACCCGCAAGAGTCTGTTATTGATTATGGTCAATCTTCTTTACATCCCATAAGCTGCCATTGAATATTTTTTCAATACAATTATTTCCCTTCTCAACTAAATGGGAAATTTTAAGGAACTCTCTAAAATTATTCATCTGCAACATAATGTTTCTGAATTAAAATACACATAAAGAAATTCAAGAAAGATAATTAATGAAATTCTTACATAGCTTACCATTTTGTTAAATAATGTTGTCTTGCAAAAATAAAACTTTTGAGTTTGTTTAAATAGAAATGCACTTTTATCAATCAATTTGATCATTAGAAGTATGTACTTAATTGCTATGTCAAAAAGGTGGGATGAAAGCAATTAGTCTTGTTGAAAACACGTTTGCCAGAGGAACCTGAAAAAAATATAAACAAAATTAATTACTTTAATTACTATTAAGATCCTGTAATTTCGGTACTTTCCGCCTTATAACATAACTATTCTGCAATTTGCAACGCATAAATGTTTGAAGTTATGGCTTAAGCTTACAAATATTTTAATCAATTAATGACTTACCAGTTTTATTTTCATTAAACTCAATTGAAAATAATTATTTTCAAAATCGAACCGTAACTTTCGTTTGACAACAAAATACGATTTATTGTGAAGTGTCCATAGATAATATAATATATACTGGAAGTGTCATCCTGTCATCGTGGTGTGATCCATGGATAACAAAAGATAATTATTATTACAATTCAACATTAGTTAGAATATAGGTATAAGTACTATAAAATTATTTTATGGTATAATAATATTTTGATTTAGGATTAGTAATTGACGAAAGGTTTCTTGGAATTTGCATGTAGATGGTAAGATTGACAAGATATCTCACCAGAAGGAGTGAAGTGTTTGAAAGGAATGTGAAGCACATTATATACCACACCTTCATTATGCCACATGCGTCGTATGCTTTGCAGGTGGGTGAGTCGGATGACACACACCGTCAGTAACGTACCCATTTCTCCATGGCAACAACAGTAATAACTAACGTTGCAGTGTTATTACTGTGTGGTCTGGTCGCAATGTGGTGTGCAAGTAAGAAATGCAATGCAAAGAGTCATGAACAAAGCCTTAAAGCATATCCATGGCCTAAAAAGAAACACTAGTACAATAGAATTATATCAAATGACCAACGAACTAAACCTAGAACAAAAGATACCTCATATTAGAAAAGGCGAAGTACATTCACAAGCTTATAAATGTGGGAACCAAAACAAATATAAAACTGCAATTGAATAAAGATATCCACGTTTATGGTACAAGAGTACACAGTTCGAGGTGGTTGGTAGACTGGCGGTTACAACGCCGGCGCGCCGGCTTTCATACTGTTTGGTGCGGAAATCGTGGTTCCATCCCAGGTGCCGACCATCTTCCTCTTTCACGACACAAGCTTTCAGTAGCTTACTGTGAAAGAGTCAAGGAGTGTATTTGTGTTCACTTTGAGTGAGCACAGATTCATTTTATTAAAAAAAATTAAAATAAAAAAGAGCTGCTTCTCAACTGAAAAATGCTAATCCAAGGACTAATAAAAATAGAGATGGATTCTTTTACTCGGCGATTGATATTCATAATAGAGTTCCCGATGACGTCAAATGGGAAGTGCTTCGGAAAGCAGATGAAGAAGTTATTGCTAACCAATGAGTTTTGACCGACCTCGGTAGCCTAGTTGTACTAGCGTGGACTTCAGATCCGAGGTCCCGGGTTCGATTCCCGGTCGGGTCAGAGTTTTCTAAGTGTATTTTCACTTGAAATTTCTACCCGGGGTTGGCCTGTCTCAGATTGGACGGGACCGGTTGACTGGAAAAAATTGCCTCAGGCAATAAGTTCCGCCGGCTATACTGACACCTTTGTATAGAAAAGTGTTATATTATTATTATTTCAAATCATTTATTCATTAAATCACAATATATCATTGTAAAAAAAAATAATAAAAATAAATTAAAATTAAATACAATGCTATAATATACTAAATATAAAAATATCGGTATTATCTCTCACTAGCTTATACCCGTCTTGCTTTACGTTTTTGATTCCGATTGTCAGGCTTGATCGGTAGGTAATTAAACAGGTTCTAGTCTAGCTTCCCATTGCTTAACAATTTGAATAACATTTAGATGTATAACAAATCAATCTACGATTATTTTATTACATTTTCATACCGTAATACCAAGATTCCATTCAACGTTTACATGAGTAATTTTGTTTCCAAAAGATGGCTTACTGTCTTTTTGAGAAATTTGTATGAAGATCCTAAAAAATAGAGTTTTTTTAAATAGCTCTAAATATATTAAAGTTAATGCAGCAAATTGTATTTAAGAACCTTCTCAAGCAAATTGCACCGCTCTGCGCAGATTCATATCTGACGTAGCATTTGTATTTTGAGCGTGATGTTCACATATACGATAGAAAGCACACAAACATTTCTGAATTATTATGTAGATGATACATCACGATGTAATGTAATCATGAGAGATCTTCGAACTACAAAGAAAGGAACCTTCTTAACATCCTACATGAGGACAACAGAACTGCCTTTTGGATGGCATATCTGAGACCACAACAGATGCCAAGTTTCCCTAGATTGTCTTTAAGAGACTTAGGAATAACTCCATTCGTCGATATCACTATAGGTATTATGTGTGTGGTTGGTGTATGCCACATATCCTTGATTTCGTGAGCAAGATCAAGATATTTAATTATCTTGTCTTGCTCGGCTTTTTTCAAATTTTCGTCATACGGTACAGTGACATCCACGAGATACGTTATCCCGTTCCTACGATCAACCAATACAATGTCCGGACGATTTGCGTTAATTGTTCGGTCAGTCTGTATTGGTATATCCCAATATAACTTTGTATTATTGTTTTGCATTACCGAAATTGGGGTGTACCTATAATAAGCTACTTCAAAATCGACAAAATATGTCTGAGTGTTTCTCCCGTTTGGCCACATGCACGACATTTATCAATAGTGTCAGGTGTTTTAATAATATATTTTTTTATAATTATTGGTTACGATGACCTGGTCTTGTATTGCACAGACAAAACCTTCTGTTTGGCTAAATAGTTCACCAAACCTCAACCATCCAGTCGAATCTTCAAGACTTACATGTGATGAATTTAAAGTTTCGAAGAATCGACCGTGGAGAGACTTGCCTTTCCATATATCAACCCGATCTTGTACCCCAATTATCGGTGGTGAAACAGGATTTGATAAATTTAAGGGCGTGTACTTCAAATCACACGCAATGAGGTCTTCATAACCCAATTTATTCCTTGATGAGATAAAGTAAAGCCACGGCTAGACTATGGGCCATGCTGGCCAAATAGAGGCTCTGGCCCATCATGGGCAAATAGTGTGGCCGCTCCACCAATGACCAATATCGCCAAATATTTGACATTTGCCGTTACTTGTTTACTTGTCGATCGAGTTCGCAAGTATTCACCAATATTGGAACAATGTTGACAGCTGTCATGTCTTCCATGTTGTTATTTTCATAGTGTTTTGTACATTTTTTTATAATCCTCATAAAATAATGGAAGTTGACAGTGATAATATCATATTATTATTATGGCATTAATTGCAGCATCCTATACAGTGATACATGCGGCATCTGCTTTTCTGTTATTAAAAATAATGAAAAACGCAAACGGCAAAGACGGTGGTTGATGCTTTCTTTATACCACTCGAGTACCTATGTATGTAATGCACCCATGATTCTTGTTTTTTTTTATCAATACCTTTTATTTTCATTTATGTTATAGTCCAAATCAACCTGTAAGAGCTAGGTAAATATATACCGATTGCAAAACAATAAACATCAATAAAAATTGCAGGATAGGTTTAATAAAATTATGAATGTTTTTATTGTGTATATATGTGAATTGGAAATTATATTAAAATATCCTATTTGCCCAGGGAGATACACTCTCTTGAAATTCCCCACTCAGATAGGAGTATACTGTGAATAATTGGAGATTAGAATGTAAAATGATGAATGAAAGCAAGAATTAATCAATAAATCAGTGATAGAAACATTGTGTAGCAGTCTAGCATCATGCCAGCTGTCAGAGTTGGGCCAATAGTGTAGCCAGGTGTACAAGTATATTTGCCAAATGTTGCTACTTGCCAATGCTTGGCCAGAGCCACTTTTTTTTTAAATCCTTTTTACCTTTAAATCCATCTTGTCTAGTTCCGTTTGGTTCCACTTAATGATTCCAAAAGAATACAAAATTTTCGGTACAACCCATGAATTAATGGCCATAATTTTATTTCTCCCGGAGAGAAAACTTTTCAAAACTTTTTTTAATAATTATTTTTAATAATTTTGTGGTCAAAAACTAGATTTTGTTGAAAGCCAAGATATTTGTAATTTTGATTATCTAAAAGAGGAATGTTTGTAGCAGATGAAGAACTATTTTGATGATTTTTTCGGATTATTCCTTTTTGAACATTAATTTTTGCACATTTTTCTAAGCCAAATTCCATTTTTATATCATCACTAAATTTTTTTGTAATTTTGATTAATTTTTCTAATTCAACTAAATTTTTACCAAATAATTTTAAATCGTCCATATAAAGTAAATGACTAAATTTAATACCAGACCTTTTTAATTCATAGCCACAATTTGAGGATTCCAATAATTTACTCAGCGGATTTAGAGCTAAGCAGAACCAAAGCGGACTAAGACTATCTCCTTGAAAAATAATAAGTTGAGAAACAGATATTTTTGTTCTCCATTTTGACATCAAAAATTTTAGAAATTCTATGAGTTCGTTATTAATTTTATATATTTCCAAAACTTTTATTAGCCAAGAATGTGGGACTGAATCATATGCTTTTTTGTAATCAATCCATGCCATAGAGATATTTTTCTTTTTGTGTTTCACCTGCTCACAAATAATACTATCTATTAAGAGCAATTCTTTTGTGCCACGAGATCCCATTTTACATCCATTTTGTCTGACGGATAAAATATCATTTTCGATTAAGTAAGAATGTATTTTGTTTGAAATTATAGATGTCAAAAGTTTATAAATTGTTGGTAAGCATGTAATTGGTCTAAAATTATTTGGAGTTGAAGCATTATTGATTTTTGGGATAACGTGGGTAATACCTTCTGTTAAGAATTCTGGAAGGTCCAAATTCTCAATTGCAGATTGAAACTGTCTGGCCAAAATTATATGTGAATTTATAAATTTTTTAATCCAAGTTTTGTAGACCATCTTTTCCCGGAGATTTCCAATTTTGTATTTTTTTAATGCAGTTTTAACGTCAATCAAATTTATACTAAAATTTTGCATTTCTGGATATTCAGAATTAATTTCTTCTAACCAATCACTAATAGTATTATGAGATATAGAATTCGACCAAAGATTTTTCCAAAAAGTTTCCATATCATATATTATTATTATTTAATAATAATCTGAAATTGTAATTGTGTGCCTTCTAATACCAGCGACCTCGTTGCTGACTGAAGGAAAATATAAAATAAAAAAAAGAAAGAAAAAAGGAAGGATATGAAGGAGGTCTTCATCTAGGAGTAGATAAGAAGAAGAAAGTGTTTTGTTACTAAGTTTGTATATATTTACGAATTGAATAAAAACTAAATTCCATCGATAGAAAAATATAAAACCTTATGGAGGGATGTTGTCGCAAAATCAATTTCTGGTTGTAAATTGATTTTTGAATGTTAAAAAGCTAATTTAAATATTGAGTGATGGTTGCCGGATGAACATTTAAACGAATTTTTATTCTCATCAGAAAAAAGGCAAATAAAACGAATTGGGTTTGGTGTGGAGGGTCAAACGAGGGCCCCCCTACACGAACCACGAAGCTGATTTTCAATTTATTCAGCGCATACCTAAAACTGGGAATCAACGGCCAATTTTATACGTATTTTGTAAATAATTATTATTATCTACCTTTATTTAACACTATTATCAATATAGTTAAGGAAGCAGAGGGCATAGTATAAAAACGCTGTGTGCCAAAAAATAGTTTCAACATTCATCCTTTATAACCAGCACCTTTTGTACCTATCTCCTGTAAAAAGCTACTAGAACTAGTCCATACAAATTTCTTCTATGTTTATTTGGGAACGACACCGTTACTGACCAGTGAAGTGACCAGGCTGTAGATAACGTTCTGATGAATGAAAGGGTCCATACTGCAGAAACTCCTAAAGACCAATATGACAACATTGCAAAGAGACATTTCGATATTTGCACACACACATGCGAATGCGTGGCCTGAGCGGTTCTACTATGCAACAAGGCGCGTACCAAAGATATGGAGGCCCAGCTGGACGTTCGCATCCCGGGAACTTTGTATATGCGAGAAAAAACTGGACTCTCCTATATCAAGAAGAAGAAGAATCTAGTTGTAGTAGAACTTGCAAAAGAATACCCTGCTATGCCTACTAGCTGGCGTGGTGAAGCGTCCATACAAGCATAATTAGGTACCTACATCAGCTTATAACAGTATTATTATATTGACGGTTATTCTGAAATGAAATACAGACGATTGAGTTGCGTCGTATCCAATTTTTATTGAGATTTTTGACATTTTTTTTATTCTAAAGGTTAGGTTGGTTGGAAGAAATTGCCCCAGGCAATAAGCCCGCCAATTTTGGTTTGTTATTTTTGTATAAATTCATGCCAATAAAGTGTTTATTATTATTATTATTAAAATATTTTATCCAATACATTAGTTACGTAACTACTGGCAACCGATAAAGTTCTAAGCAAGAGCTTCTTGCGTTGAGTTGGAACGTGAGTTTGAGAATACCAGTCATTTACGGTTATTCTGAAATGAAAAACGGACGATTGAGTTGCGTCGTATCCAATTTTTATTGAGACCTTTGACATTTCGCTATTCTGAAAATGTTTTATCCAACACATCAATTGCGCAACTACTGGCAACCAATTAAGTTCTAAGTCAAAACTTCTATTCTGCGATAACAAAATTCCCCGTATCCAATAGTTGTTGCGTATTTTGACACTTCTACCTATTCTGAGTGCATTTAATCCAACAAAACAATTGTGTAACTACTGGTAACCAACCGAGTTGTACGCAAGAGCTTTTTTGGTGTTGTTTGAATTAAGGGCTCATACACACAGTGCCAAGTAGCAAGTATATGTACGAGTGCGAGTTGCGCAGTAAAATTGCAGGAGATAATAGAGTGCATGTCCACTTCTGTGGAGTGAGAGTTGGTGCGAATCCAAAGTTGCTCTGCCCATTTTAATGTGTTCTTTATTTTCTTTTCTCAGCAGCACTACGACCAGAGTGCGCGCACGTATGCTACAAATAGGGAAGGATGGCGGGGATGGTACTTTAAAAAATAGAACCCGCTTCAATCACTGCTAAGTTCACTCGAACTAAGTTTTGTCCTCACATGCATATAACACTTGTAACTCGCACCGGCACACGCACTCGCACATACTACTTAACAATGTGTACGCCGGCCTTAAGATCCGTTATTTATGTTCTTCTTCTTCTTCTTTCTTTCAACGCGGCAATCCACGTTATTTATGTTGACATGGTGATATTTTGTATTACATCACCATTCTATCTATCACGCGGGAATGGCGCAGTACATAGATTCGCTCGCGGTGGCCAGTTCCGAAACTGGCCACCGCGAGCCAATAATTATTGCGCGGGCTATACACTTTTTGACAGCGCATTTGACAGGACTGTTGTGTTTTTCCATAGAAATACCATAAAGAACTCAATGCTCTTTCAGAATAACCATTTCATTGCTTATTGAATTGTGATTGTCAAACACCAATAAAGCACCATTCTATTTTGTCACTTGGGTATAGCGTGGTGATCTTCTGTACATAGATAACGATGTATGTAGTTCCGAAATTGGCCGCCGTGAGCTAAAAAGGATTGCACCGGTTATACACTTTTTGACAGAACTGTTATGATTTTTCCATAGAAATACAATAATATATCAGTAGCTCTTCCATAATAAACATTTTATCAACTATTGGATTTTGATTGCCATGCAGTCAGTTGAGTCGGAGCGTGAGTTTCAGAATACCAGTCAAATCTTTGCATCAGCTTTACCAATTATTTTCTTATTTGAGAAACAGTGTTTTATGTAGGTGCCTACCATGGATAGTGATAAAATAAATCGTAACCTTGTAAAACTTGCTTTCGTCATGGCTTAAGCATCGAAAATTTTCAGCATAACCATAATCTAATATGTTGGTAGGTGCTTAGTATCTATACCTACATTATTAATCTTATACCCATGGGTAGGTAATTACAATAATTATTTATTTTCCACCCATTTTAAACCTTCGCCATCGGCACTCAGTTAAGAGCCAACGCACTTTGTATAGGAAACATTATATATACCTACCTACAGCTACGTTTCTACTTACTAGATAATATGTAAGTTTCAGTGCACTTAGATTGTTTTCCTTGGGTAAGCAGAAAGCGCTTCTCTAAATATAGCTGAAAATAGGTACCTCGCACCTACATGCACAGTATAAATTATCAAAACATTAGGATTCGTTGCTTCTTACTGGGGTAGATACGTATAAGGTACTCTAACAAGCAGCTTGTTGAAAATCAACCTAACACAAACTCGGAGCAAAGTTTTGAAGTGTTTTGGCAATTTCCTGTAGAATGATTAATAATTTACTTAATTTATACAGCAACTTTACAATCAGCCACCTTCCTATTTGGATATTTACACGATGTAGGTAGGTACTTATCTCCGTTAGAGTGGGTGGTTTGTATTCTTCATGGCAACTTTCCTCGTATTGACGATAATTATGGGTAGGTAGGTGCCTACCTTCTTTCTGCCTCTTTAACTTTATTAATACCTTTACCTCTGCGGGCTAGAGATAGAGACACAAACATACTTCAAATTCCTTACTATGAATTACTATAGTTATTGAGTTGGAATTTGTAGGTACAATGATAAGCTTATTACCTTTTAACCAATGTAATTATTTAGATCAATGCATCTGTTTCAAACCATATAATTTCCATCAAAATTCTGTCAATCGCACCAACAATAAAAAAAACTGACAGTTCATGTCAAACTTTAATTTAATATCATTTTTTCAATTTTGGAATATAAATTAAATAATTGTTAAACTAGGTACTAAGAAGGTTACCTACCTACATAGAGTTTTCTTTGATTTTCTAATTACCCACGCAACTCTCTTAATTTTTTCTTTGATAAGAACCTTCTCATAATAAAAAAACACGTCAAAAAAAGAATTAACGAAATCCGTCCAGTAGTTTAGGCGTGATGCGATGACATCGGAAAATAGCTCTCCATTTTTATAATATAGACTAGCCTTTTCTGTCCAGGTAGTGCTTACTATGAATATTGAATATTAAAAACTATTGTACGTCGCATGCTGACAGCGTACAAAGCTCAACGGTGCAAGATGGGCTTAAAAGTTCACTTGTTACACTCCCATATTTAATATTTTCCTGGAAATTTGGGTGCCTACAGTGAAGAAAAGGTGAAAGATTTCACCATGATGTACGAGATATCGAGAGACTATAGCAAGGAAGATGAGATGTCAGTATGTTAACGGACCACTGTTGGATGCTTAAGCGGAAAACCAAAAACGAGTCGGAGAAGCATCAAAGAAAAGAAGAAGAGGATTCACAAGGAAAAAGAGTAAACATGAAGTTGTGTATAAATTGAAATAACAAAAACAATAGTTGATGGGTTTCAAAAAATATTATGATGTGTTTTTGTACTAAGTAGGTAGTTGATTTTTATCATTTTTGTTTAAATTTTGCAAAAAAAGAGATTTATGGAAGATAGTTTTTTTGAAATCAGCGTACCTTAAAACATATTCAGCAAAAATATCTCATGCAGCTGAAAAAAAAAAACATTTTTTGCAGACCTGTGTAATCTGCGTGGCAGCGTTTTGATCCATTTTATCAACTTTTTACGAAATAATAATTTTTTAACATTCAAACATACCTACTTATTATGTTTGAATGTTAAAAAAATATTTCTGAAAGCTTGACAGAAATATCAAATATATCAAAAATCTGCGTAGAAATGTTTTGAAACTCGATGGTTGTCAAGTAAATAAAAATTGTGTTTTAATGGAATTTTTCACAGATGGCGTTGTTGTCAGTAAAACCGCTCCATACTAACTTTAATATAATGTTTTATATTATTTTCTATGATATACCTATGCACCCTGCTGATATATACTTCGATGAACCATTTTTATAGCATTGTGGCTGCATCAACCAAGATTGGGTGCAAGCCAATAATTAATTAATAGAATAATATATTATTTTCTATCCTTTTTTCGATGTTCTATTATTATCTACTAGCTGATACCCGTCTTGCTTTACGTTGTTGATTTGGCTAGTCAGACTTGAGCCGTAGGTTATTGAACAGGTTTTGTATGCAGCTTTCCCCTTCTCAGGACCAGTAGGCCTAGACAAAATGCATTTGGCAATCGACTACAAACGACTTCGACAATGTAGAGGAAGAAAATTAACTGTCCACTTTTTATATTTTATATTATAAGGATCATTGTTTGGTTTGAATAAATGTTTATATGTTACAGTGGACAGTTAATTTTTTCGCACTATACATTAGCGATATCTTTGTTTGTAGTCGAACGCCAATTTGAATTTGTCTACGACGGTAGGAGTATATATTTTATCTTAATAACTGAGTACACACGTAACGATTTATCTTTAAGATTTGACCGATAATCGCTCATTTTCAAAAAAAAATTTCGCTAAGATTTTAAAAATGAGCGATTATCGGTCAAATGTTATAGCTGATAATCTATCATTTTCAAAATTTTTCACGCCAAGATTTAGAATGTGTACCCAGCTAATGTTTCAAAAAAGGAAAAAATAAGAGTCACTGCTAAATATGCGAAAAATTTGAAAAACTAATGTCACTTTCAATATTTATAAAAAAATAGAAGATGAGGAAAAATTAATACTCACTGTTGAATACGCGAAAAAATTAAAAGAAGAATGTAGTTATACATAGGTACCTACCTACCTAGTATTATAATACGTGTAGTTGTTCGTAATGAAAACCTTCATACTGTGTGTAGATATAGGTACCTACCTACCTAGTATTATATTATGTATAGTTGACCTACTTATGACTGTAGTGATAAATTTAATGAGGTACCTTAGGAGAGAGAGGGTGCAAGCGAACGCTGCTTTACCGGCTTTAGTCATCTGTCATGGCGTACATATTTTATAAGAAGTTTCGGTGAAAATCTTTATAAAATAAGAATTAAAAGACTTCTACTTATATTTTTTGTATTTCAAATCAAACTTCGATCGATTTTGTACATTTTCATACCGTAATGCTACAGTTCTACACAAAATTTAGACGTATAATTTTACTTTTAAAACATGACTTTCTCATTTTTGTATGAAGATTTTAAATTTTTAGAAATTTGTAAATAATTTAAAATATATTTAATGAAATGTAAATATTTGTATCTCAGATTACCACAATTGTATTTGCGAAAAACTGCGAAGAAAAATATTCAACGCAGAACCTACGGTTTTAGCGTGATGCTCTTACATACAGTTGGAGTGAAACAAATAAATAAATAAATAAATAAATAAATAAATAAATATACATACATTACTGAATTATTATGTAGATAGTTATTCTGTTATCCGGAGCGGAGAAGAATCCAATATCCAAGCATCATAAAAATCTGTTCAGCCGATCTCGAGTTATAAGTGTTTGCACCAACCCAACTTTCTTTTATTTTATAGATATAGATGATAATTACCTATAACATGTCTCTGTTTCTAGTTTCTTTCTACCAATAAAACATTCTGTTTAAATAATAAGATAGAGACATCTATTGAGCTCATACATTGTTAATTTTCGTCACTATTCAAATATCTAGCGCTTCCATTGGATTTATACAGATGGCTCTTTTTATTTCGAAATGAAAATTAAATAGATTGTTTTGAATTTATTACTTTACTTACGTAATGGCCAATGGGGATATCTCATAAAAATGAAATATTTGTTATTTTATGAGTCATAATAAATTTTAGTCCTCAATTTCAATTTAAAAAAATAATATGTAATAATTATTGATTAAGTACCTATAATTATAAATATTCTTACTTATTGAATTATGAATATTTGTCGACACTTCTATTTACTCGATTCAATGACATCCATGATCGAAATGAAGTAGTGGTTGGTGGCAGTGGCGTACCGAGGGGGCGGAGGGGCGGACCGCCCCGGGCGCCTCTATTAGTAGGGCGGCAAAATTGCTCACGCGATACTATACACGACCAGAATGATGAAATCAAAAAAATAATATTTTCCTCTCCTTAACAAAAATAATTATTCCATGCATGCGGTATGTCTGCAGGTAGAGAAATGTGGGTCAGAAGTTGGCTCTGTCCCACTCTGCCCGAAAGTTGAATTTTTAAACTAAGTTGATACCTTTACTATTGTTGTGCTGTATGTGTGAAAAATTAAATAAAATATTATGCTTACCTATATTTTTACTATTTTATTTTGAAAATTTTCGGGTTGTTTTTTTTTTAAATTATTTATATTGGGGGGGGGGGGGGGGGGGCGCCAAAGGGTTTGGTTTCCGCCCCGGGCGCCGAAACTCCACGGTACGCCACTGGTTGGTAGACTAGCGGTTAGAAATGGTTGGTAGAGTAGCGGTTAGAAGTGGTTGGTAGACTAGCCGTTTAAAGTGGTTGGTAGACTATAGTGGTTACAACGCCGGCTTTCGTACTGTGTCGTATCGGAGGTCGTGGGTTCGATCCCAGGTGCCGTCCTTCCTCTTTCACGACACAAGCTTTTTTTTTTTTTTTTTTTTTTTTACCTTTGCCTTATTGGCGTTCCTGGTCAGTCTCAAGTTCATATTATATCTTTATCTTTTTTTTTTAATATTGCCTATTTATTAAATTATAGTAGTTACAATTATTATATTATAGTAATACCTATAGAATGTAATTAAAATCAAAGTTTTAGAGAGTTCTCCCGAGCAAACCAACCAAGAGACTTCACAATACTCTTTGATGGATCAGCAAGAACAAGCGAAAGCTGGGTAGGAAACCCCACTCCCGCCCGCCCCAGCATCTCCATCAAAGAGTCTGCGCCCCTCATGTGTGAGCATTCCGTGATCAAATGGTTTGCATCACCCAATTCTGTGCCACAAACGCAGTGAGGTGTATCTAAAATATTTATTTTGTGGAGGTGGGCAGGAGACAGACTGTGGCCAGACCTTAGTCGACAGACCAGAGAAATCTGCCATCTTGGAATATTCCAGAACCAGGGAACTTTGGGAATATGAGGCTGGATCTCTACAAACCATCGACCCCGCACAGCCAAAGACTCTCTCCAACTCCTTCCCCACTCTTCTAATGCACTCCCTTTGCAACTCAGAATCAAGTCAGCATATGGAATCTGATTAATCTTCCCACACATGGAGACTGAAGCCTCCTTTGCCATTTCGTCTGCCTTCTCATTCCCCGCAATCCCCCTGTGACCAGGTAGCCAGGCCAGACCTACGGATTGCTGATTGCAGTGTAGAAGATACAGCTGAGATTTCACTCTATTGACCAACAGATTTGTTTCACCCTTAAATGGACATGACAATAATTTTTTAAGGAAACTAAGTGAGTCTGTTAAAATGATTGAATGATGAATTTTTTCATTATGAATATGAATTAATGCCTGCATAATGGCACTTCCCTCAGCTGTAAATATTGAAGCCTCTCTGGGGAGATTAAATCCCTCTTCGATATTCAATATTGACTCGAAGAATGCACACCCGACAAAAGGCGGTGAAGGGGATTTTGATCCATCGGTGTAAATTATGTTGTAGCCCATAAAATTCTCCACAAATGAACCGAAAAGAGAGCGCAAAATGGGGGGTTGGGAATGTATAGTGTTTTCCTTCAACCAATCTTCATTCAATCTAATATCTGGAATATGAATGAGAGAGTCATATGATTTGTCAAATGTTGGGTTATTGAATGTTCTGATGCATTTCAATGCAGAGAAAGAAAGATTTTGGAAGCTATTTACGAGTGAACATGGATTGTTATCAAAAAGTGTGAATAATGTCTTGATTTTTTTAATTAGAGGGTGAGATTTCATTGAATAGACTCGAAGGAAGAATTTATCACTCAAATATTGTCTCCGGATACCAAGAGGCTGATCCACACATTCCACCTGTAGCACATTAGATGGAGTGGATTGCATGCAACCAGAAATTAGTTTTAGACACTTGCTCTGTATTCTGTCTAGTTTCAGTTTCAGGTATTGGGGTAAGGGATCCATTACTATCGATCCATAGTCGATCCGAGATTTAATTAACCCATTGTAAAGCATTTTTAAAGTTCTTGGGTGAGAACCCCACCAAACTCCTGTTGTTGCTTTCAGGACATTGAATGCCTTATTGCACTTTGACTCAATCTGATCTATGTGAGAGTTCCAAAGGAGCTTACAGTGAAAAATCATTCCCAAGTACCTAACCTCCTTGAATATTGGTATTGGAGTGGAATCAAATATAATTTTTATTTCGGGAATTTTCCGCTTTTTGGAAAATATGACTACTTTGGATTTTTCCGGAGAAATATGATAGTGATTATTTGTTAGCCTGTTGTTAGTTGAAGACTTTTTATAGAGGTTTCCAAATTGTTAGCTGCGAGTACCGGGTCTGTGTTCTGGGTGTATACTATCAAGTCATCGGCATACTGTATCATATGTGCCTCCTCAGGTAGGGACTGCTCTATATCATATGTATAGACGGAGTAAAGAATTGGACTTAGGACTGAACCCTGAGGCAAGCTCCTCCATGTTCTATGAGAGAGGACAGGAACTCCTCGATGTAGAACCCTAATAGTGCGGCTGCATAGTATGCCATACACAAATTTAATTAAATTAGAAGGAACCTTAAGAATATTTAATTTGTTAATGAGGATTGGGATATTTACGTGGTCATAGGCTCCAGCCACGTCCAAAAATGCAGCTGTCAGGGATTTTTTTTTGCAAATGCGATCCTTATTTCGGCACACAGCAAGCTGAGAGCATCATTAGTTCCCATATTTTTACGGAAACCAAATTGATGGTTTAATAATAGGTATCACATACTGTTCTCTCCAGCTATCAGGAATAGTTCCTGATGCAAATATTTGGTTGAGGATGTTTAGAAACAAGTTTTGGAGACTTCTTGGAGCAAGTTTAATAAATGAGTATGGAATATCATCTGGACCCGGAGAAGAGTCTTTTAGCTCAGATAAGACAAATTGCAATTCAGCCATCGAGAATGGATTGTTTAATTCATTATTGGGTGATATTTTGAAGGACACATTTAAATTTGACTCTTCTTTTGTGGGGACATAAGGAGGGGCGAGATTGTTTAAAAAATCATGAAGCCATGATACACTCAGTGGTGAACCATCCATCGGCGAGTCGAATGAAACTCTGTATCTTTTTATCATGGACCAAACAGTCTTGACAGAGGTATTGGGGGAGAGATTTTTGCAAAAGGAATTCCATCCATCCCTTTTCTTTGTTCGGAGAACCCTCCTAACTTTTGGTGCTGTGTTCTTGTATTCAATAAAACTATTAAAAGAAATGTCAGATAGGTATTGGCGAAAACCATTCCTTCGTTTTTCTACTTCATTATTACATAAGGAATCCCACCAAGGTGCGGGGAATGGTTTTCCCTTTCTTTTGGAGGACGAAATGGGATATGTTTTTTCCCTACGGAATAAATCAAATCAACCAGGTTGTTATAATCACAAACATTTTGGTGAGGAGGATGCAGGAAATCATTTGCAACCCTTTCTAGATCTGCTTTAAATCCGTCTAAATTTGCTTTTCGCGAGGATATTCTAAAGAAGGATCTGGATTGAGTTAAGCCTTTGTGAGCAGCCTTGAAATTTTTTATTATGATTGGAAAATGATCGCTTCCATATGGGTCGTCAAGGGTCTGCCAAGAAAGAGTTGTTGCTAATTGAGGGCAGGCAAATGTTAGATCTAATGCGCTTTCTTTTCTATTAGGGTAAGGCATTCTAGTAGGTGATCCGTAATTAAGAACGCAGAGACTTGAGTTATCAATAAAAATTTCAGTAAGAATTTCCCCCTTTTTGTCGTTGGCGTTACAACCCCAAATGGTGGCATGAGCGTTAAAATCTCCTGCTATTAGGAGAGGAGATGGCAAGGAAGACACAAAATCATTCCACCATGTGGTATTAAATTTATATGAAGGACTACAATAGACCGATACCAAAGTGAATTCAGCAGTTGTTATAGCACATATTTGCATACAATTATCAAGAGGTACTACTTGAATTCTATTAAAGGGAATTCCGTTCTTAATAAGTATGGCTGAGCCTCCCCAGCCATCCTCGCGGTCATCACGAATCAGAGTGTAACCAGAGATATGCAATCGATCCGTAGAATGAAGCCAAGTTTCCGCCAGAGCTGCAACTGAAACTGAATTAGAGTGCAAAAGTTGAGAAAGGTTGTCTTTATTTCTTTTTATACTTCTACAATTCCACTGTAGGATTACAGGATTCAGACGTTTTTGTTTCATTTTGTTTAAATTTAATAATGTTATTTGAATCAGCGGCAGCGTTGTTCGGTGAATTAGTATCTGTCATATTAATTATATAATTTCTCAATACGTTTATACAGGATATTAAGGAACTGGTGATATTCTCTATTTCCTCAATTCTGTCATGTTTCAGAGCCACCCCGTTCTCCCGACTGGACTCCAATGGGGTACCATTGGGAGACAGAAGTAAATCATTATATGCTTGTCTGTCAAAAGCTGTTTCCATATTCTTTTAGGTATGAGTCTTGTATTTGAAAATAGTCTTCCTGAATGAAGAAGAACTAGGAATTTTAATGTTATCTTTCACACCGTCACGCAAAGTGTTTTGAAGGGGCTCTATTCTCACTTTGTCTGCGAATGATGATTTGACTCTTGGCGCCTCTTTGGATGCCTCCGAATATGATACACTCTTTTCCGCCATGATATGATTAATGTTTTTTTCTCGAATATATGCTGGACATGATTGGTTTGTTGCCATGTGAGGACCACCACAGTTGATGCATGTAGGGTTTTCCCTCGAATCACATTGTTCGCCAAAAAGTTCTTCCCCACAGGCGAAACATCTCGGTTTCGATCTGCAATTTATCTTAACGTGACCGTATCTACAGCAACCGAAACATTGAATTGTTGGAAAGATGTATGTTTCAACAGAGATTCTGTTGTAATTCAGGAAGACGTGTGATGGAAGTTTCTGACCTTCAAAAGTAATTACGACTGTTCTTGAAGGCAGCCACTTTGGAGTCTCTCAATTTCGGTCTCTATAATTGAGTCTACGGATCCGCATTACCTTTCCATAACCGTCTGGGCATATTATTTCATTAAGTAACTCTTCATCTGGAATTTCCGTAGGAATATCCCTTATAATGCCCATTTTAGTAACATTGTATGTAGGAATGAATATTTTGTATTTTTCAGAGAAGCTGCTTAATACAAATTGATTTGCTGCTTCTCCCGAAGCAAACTCTACTTTAACTGTAAACTTGCCAAGAGCTTTTATGCTGCCTTGTTTTAGGTCACAAGCCTTGTTTTTATATATTTCTTTGCGCAATAATATGGGATGAATACTTCTTGGACCTTCTCCTTTCATCTGTATGTGCACAACAAAAGGACCTAAGTCCTGAGAAGTGTAGGATAATGGTTCGATTCTATTTTTTTTTTGTACATAAATTTTCGTAAGGAAACACTCCCTCTGTTCCTCTTGAGTCCATAATCTCCAGATCCTCCCTTATCTGGGGGATCAGGAGGAAAAGGATCCTTATTTTCCATAATAAAATATGATAAAGTTTATAAGTTGACAATTATTACCTACCCGTCCTAGTGACGACAATAATACTTAAAAATAACAAACAAAAATGAAAAAAAAATAAAAAAACTCACCTGAGAGCAGTAATTACAAATAATAAAGTAATAAAAAAGAAAAACAACAAAAGAACAAAAAACCTGGTGGTCAATTCCAACAAATTCCTGGCACAAATATTAAATTTAATTCAAACTAACTAACAGAAATAATTTTGACACTTAAACACAACCACACTCTAGGACAGTCAGTCATAGAAAAAAAAACGACACAAGCTTTAAGTAGCTTACTGTGAAAGAGTCGAAGAGTGTATTTGTGTTCACTTTGACGTACTTATTTTATATAAAAAGAGCAGACATTTTCACGGCCTTAAAAAATGGGAACTATAAGCAATATGTAAGGAAAATGAGAATATTATTATTTTGTAGGTATTAACATTATTTATTTTTAAAGATACCTATGTCATATACAAACATTACTTTCGATTCTCAGAGTATTCAAATGCTATCATTTATTTTCTTTAAAAAACTTACTTAACTATTAAGTCTGTTTACTAGGAAACAAAATAAAAATATTCAAAAAGTATAAAAATATCGGAAATGTGACGTGAGTAAACTGTAAAACCGTGTAAAACTATGAATTATTATTCAAGGTTTGATTTCTAAGCAATATCTTTTGACTTTACTTGATTTAAATCTGGCTGTATCATCCTTTGCGGATGCCAGTGGTTCCATCCCACTTTCCATCCTCTTACTTCGTACATCCATGATGCAATATGCTCTTGTACATTTATTTCTACCTCTATGATTTCCATAATGCTCAGAAAAGGCACAATGAGCCGCGGACGCCTTCAAGCGCAATAGGGTATTTGACACTGTAACGGACAGGATTACGTTCATCTTGATTTCTATTTGATCTTTGTATAAATAATTGTATAAACCCGTTGGGCTCCCGTCTCGGACAAATAATAAAGGATTGATTGATATCCCTGTAGTACCGAGACGGCGGCCAGCGGCATGTGTATTTGTATGGGACATCGCAGTGCGTACTGCGTTGCGGCTGGATGTCCACCCACCTTGGTATTTGTAATAATATGTGTAGTATTGTTTAGTTCCCGGCAGTTGTGTGCTCAGCGTGGGGGTACGTCCAAATGGCTCGCGCGCGGCCGAACCTGGGTCTTTTATGACAACCGGGCGGCGCGGCGAGGCTGGGTGCCCCCACCACTGATATCCACGAGCGCCCGCTGTGTTTGCGGCGCGAGCGCACAACTGCGTGTATATAATAACGCATATTTTGAAATACATTGATTCTGTTCCTGAACACCGTGGCTTTTACTTGACTTCACCTACCTACCTGCTCTCTACTCGGACCTCTGGCTGGGACAACTGACTTTGGATCTCTGGACTGGACTTGGCATCGGCGTATCACGGACTCTCTCGACCACGGCTCTTCACTACTGACTGTTCTTATTCTCTACCGGTACGGACCAGTACCACCGACTACCTACTACGCCTATACGACCGACGGCTTCGGTGTATATGAACGTTTCGTCGTCCACGCCTACGCTCGCTGCTGCCGACTGCTGACTTCGTGCTACCGTCCTGCTGGACCGCATACACACGTAGCATACTACCATCTGCACGCTACAGACACTATGAAAAATAAGATACAGATTGTGGTCATCCTGTTTGAAAATGGCCCAAGAAAGCTTATTTCTTTTATTCTACAACTTAAATAGGCTTATTTTTTATAAAAACACGTAATAAAAATCCAAATATTTCTATGGAACTAGTCACCGATGAAAACGCCTTGTGATTAGTTGTGGTCCCCGTGACGTCAAGGTGACGTCACCCCATGGTAAATGATAGTCATCAACCTCATACCAATACAGAAGTGTGACGTAAAATGCACCACGTGACCAGCGCCATTATACAAGACAGCGTTTTACGCGCGTTTTTGGATATTTAAACTTTAAACATGATTTTCATATAAAATATGGCATATCTTCAGAAAATATAAAGAGAATGTGCTTATAATGTATCGTAGAATAATTTAAAACGGTTTCTGGAAATTAGTCAAATACCCTATGGAGAGCTCTTGATGCCTCCCTATGCTCCCGAGTGGGGTAAGCTCCCACATTGCTGGTTGGTTTGGGGGTAATTCGCGGAGGGCTTGATTTGTCCGGGGCCGACTTTTTGGTTTGATTGCTTCGATCGAGCTAGGAGGTCGGTTTCGTGCGGGTCGTGTTTGCTGCGGATTGGTCTCCTCCGGGCTGGCTTGCGCTGTGCGGGGGGCCTTAAAGGGAGAATGTATGTACATATGTATGTATGTATCACAGAACAATAATACCCTATTACATAGGTATGTATTATGCAATGAGCTAGATTATATAACTGGAGTGCCGCTTCCATACTTCGTTTTTGTGCCAAACAATAGTGCGAATGAGATAGCCCGTGGGGGTATTTCTATCTCTGTCTAGGAATGTTACTTCAAAGAATATACGATAAACATGAAGTAATTTTGATAGTTGTAATGGTTTTGATTTCGAAATTCTTTATATACTATGGTAATTTAATTTTGTTTACACTCAAAATACTTACTTGAAGCACTAATGTACTACTTTTTTTTTGTATTTTATGACAATATGTAGTTTTAAGACTTATTATAGATCTTATGCTAATCCCTTGCAAATAAACAAAGCCATCCAGTTTTTCCTCGGCTCGGACTACTTTATAATTAGAGTAAACTGAAGGTGTTTCATATAAAATACAAATCTTAATAAAATTTTAAAATATAATTAAATCAATCAATCAAATTTCTGTTTATATCCCACTTAGGGGCTTGGGGAGACAACACGAGCTCTCCGTTGCGCTCGATCTTGCGCAATGTTTATGACCTCCTCTCACACCATGTCCAAATCCCTCAGCTCTGCTTCGAAGAAATGGAACACGGTATGAGAGGGTCTTCCTAGTCTTCGGACCCTGATGGTATTAGGTATACATCGTTGATGAAAGCTAGAAGTGAACTCCTACCTTTAATATTTTTTTTATATAAATGTATCTGGGCTCACTCAAAGTGAACAGAAATACACTTTCGACATCTTTCACACAAACCAAAGCTTGTGTTGTGAAAGTGTAAATGGTTGGCAGACTGATACCACTGGTCTATCAACCACTTGTTGAAGAGGAGATGGATTTGGCTCGGACATGTGTTAAGGATGCCGGATGATAGCTGGCCGAGGAGAGCGCTGTTCTTCCTCCCATCAGGACCCCTTAAACGAGGAAGATCTTTTAATACCGTGTTCCACTCCTTCGAAGCAGAGTAGAGGCATTTGGACTTGGTATGGTCATAAACATTGCGCAAAATCGAGCGCAATGGAGAACTCGTGTTGCTTCCAATGGCGGATCCGGGGAGGGTCATGACCCCTCTGGGCTGGGCCAGGCCCTATATTTTTAAGTACAGTAGGTGCTTACATTTATTAATAAAATACCAACTTTTCTATTATGATCGTAACAAAATTATGATTTCTTGTGGGTCATGACCCCCCTGGGTTATGGAAATGACTTTTTTTTTAGAAACGGTTCAATTTCCAGATACCAAATTTTGGAAATGACCTTTTTTCAGGAAAAGTTCAGTTTTCAGATACCAAATTTTTGAATTGACCTTTTTTGCTATGTGACCCCCCCTGGCGCCAAAGCTGGATCCGCCCTTGGTTGCTTCCCCATAAGTGGGGTCAAAAGGGGAGTTGTAGTTATATATAGTTAGTTATTGAAAATCAAATTGAGGAATACCTCCTGAATGAACACAAACTTCAAATAGGTAGGTACCTATAAGTATAGGAAGTTGAAAAAGGGTTGCAGTAGGTATTTACTATTTACACCATTTTTTATTAAATAAAAAAATAATATTGTATGTACTGCGGAATAAGAATAATCCAACGGCCATACGTCAACGAGAACTTAGAACGCGTAGAAAGAGACGGAAATACCACTTGTGTTCTCTTCTATTCGCACACTTGGTCGGCACATATTCTTGTGTTTTGTTGTATTGCCTTTAGCACTCCAGTTATATAATCTAGCTCATTGGTATTATGTATGTATGATTTCCATAGAATAAGTACATACTGAGATGACTTCTACACTGTTTGTCTATGGCCTAAAATGTTATTTCAATTTGATTTCAATATCTTGACAGCAAATGTCAACTGTTTTGTTAAATTCGTGTTTTCATTAACGAAAAGTTCTTCTTTTAACATTAAAATGTCGAAAAAATCAATAAAACTCGACGTTGATCCAACTATCATAGGGAAAAACATGATGATTTGCAAGGTAAAGTGGGAAATGACAAACCACTAAAATGTCAAGCCTCCACCGTAGTTTGAGTTTTTAATATTTTCATCAGCCGATGGCTCAGTTATGAGGATACATTTTCACAAATACATAACCACTTATCTGTTATTTCTATCCGTTTGTCATATCCCCCCCCTCCTCCCCCCGTATTAAGAAGCTAAGCGATAGTTTTTTTATCTTTCTCTCTAAACTGTTTCACATTTGGTTTATCTCATTAATAAGGTTTCTGGTCTGTTTCTGATATATATCCTTGACAAGCTTCATTGGAAGTCTGATTTCTGTATAAGGAATTTTGTCTCTCACACTACCTGACACATGGCAGGAAGGTTCACACGTAGGGTTGCCAGATGTGTTGAAAAAAAAAAACCGGACAGGACTGGGGGGTTTGGTATCTTGAAACATAACTTTTTCTAAAAAAAAAGGTCATTTCTAAAAGTTGGTATTGACATACCGGACAAGCATAACGAAAACCGGACATCTGGTAACCCTATTCACACGTGACATCGACCTTTCTTTAAAGACTTAATGCCTGCCACATATTGGACACTGTTCATGCCACACTTGGCCAGATATTTTTATATATAGAAACACTGAATTTAATATTCGGCACTCTATTCAAAACAATGTTCTACAATATATTCCAAGCTAGACAATTACTGGGCTCAAATGCGGCAAGCCAGACTTTAAACTACAACATAATATATCATTTGTGTGTAACAGGGAGTGGAGGGTAGATAAAAGATAGCAATGGTGTTTCCACGAAATCCTTAATAAAATACTGATTTGTTCGTTCACATTGTACGAAAAATATATGTTTTAGGATAACTCTGATTTTAATAAAGATATACAAAAATATTTGCAACCACTGGAGAATATCACTGAACCACCCTCAGTAACTTGCAAACCATTACCAGGTCAGTATGTTTGAATCAATTTAATTATCTGTTTATGAAAGTAGATTAGAATATATGGAGATTGATGGATGATCAAATATTTATCAGGTCAGACAACTGTCAAAGTTTAGATCATGCAAGTCACCTCAAAATAAACCAATGTTTTTGTTTTGTTTTCATTCGCTAGTTGTTGACCAAAGGAACATTTCATATCAGCGAGACTAATATAATATGTCGTAGTGGTACTTGTGATGTAATGTGACTATTTTGTTTAGTGAGCCTTAATGATAAAAATTTGAAAAAAAAAATAGCATTCAAAATCAAATATTAATAATGTAATGAAAATAATAATAATAAAGATGTGACAGCTATTTATTTATTTATTAGAGACATCAAAAGAACACTGAACAACGTAAACAAAATAACTTCAGTGCTCCATCTCGGCATAGCAATGTTAACACCTAGTCCTTGTAGAAATCACAGGAGTATAATAATTTGGAATGTTGCGTGATGTGATTTTATTGAATGTAGACTTTTACAGAATGTTTTAGCCTCAAAACTTGTCTTTAGCCTTATTAAACTAATCAAAACGTAGCCTGACTACTTATCTTTTCTTTAATTATCTTGCATGGTCTTCTGAAAGTTTGACAATAGAGTTTAGTGGACCAACAATATAAACCGTGTATAATCTAATTGAATAATTATAAATTTTAAGTGTAAATGGTTTAAAATACCTTATATTGACACTTACGATACCACTAATTTAACCATAACAACGGAGATATTGTCAACCTCTCGAATTCTTTACATTTTATAATGTGTTGAATTGTTTATTTAGGTTTTTGCATCAAAACTTGGACTAAACCAGATGGAAAAAAAGTATTTATAAATATATGTCACACAGATAAAATACCACCTCCTGAAAATATATCTGAAGAAAAACTATTAAGCATTTTGAATTCGGAGGATTTGAGTAATTACAGATTACCAATGAGTATTGGAGAACCCAGGACGGAGAAAGACAAAGTGGGACAACCATCCACTGCTTATGATGTAGCCATAAATACAAAATTTTTAGATAAATTGCAAACGAGTGAAGTATTTCATTCTTTCTTCATAGTTGTTGTGTTCACTGGCATACAGGATAAATTTCAAATGGAGATAGAAACTGAAAAATTTGTTATATTGAAAAATAAAAAATGTGTTGGAGAATTGCAAGTGCATAAAATCATGAAGAGAGACATAAAAACCTGTGAACCAAATAGTCCTCTCATCGAAGAGCTCAGTTCTCAACACCTAGACCTAAACAAATTAGTTGAAATAGAGTCAAGAGAGGTTAAAAAGAGCATGAAATATCAGTTGAAAAGGAAATTCACGGACAGTGGGGTGAAATATCATATTGGGGAATTTTATTTGGACACGTTGGTAAGGTTTTATTCATTATTTTAGCTTAATTTTTTTTGGGGTACTTTAGCTTATATAATGGAGTATTTTAAAAAGTTATTTTCGGAAGTGAATGTTTGTTAAATGACAATCCTAGTTGACCACAGCTACCTTTGGTCTACCAAGAAACCATCAAAATTCGTGCAAAATGTCAAAAATTGAATTTTGTACAAAAGACAGCGTTTTCAAAATAAAACAATAATACATTATTTCTCATTGATGTAGTCTGATTGGATATCAAAAAAATAAACCTTATTACAAATTGATTTTATCCGACTAATTCCTTTTTGCTAGGTAGATAAAAACTATTCAATTATTTGTATGGATTTAATCGACTTGAATGTCAAATTAATAAATGAATAATCAAAAAACCATTTGTTCGCAGGTTTCAATGAATGAAGTGAAAGTGGACGTAGGTGAAGATAGAATTATCGTGGAAGCTAAAAACCAACTAGTTGATATATTTGTTCCATTTGTCATCAACCAGAAAGATGTTCAGGCGGTCTTGGACCAAAATACACAAGTGGGTATTATTTCGTGCTAACATTTTTTATTATGTATTTTATTCCAATCACAATATGATTCTTAGAAAGTGGAAGGCAGAAAGATTGAACCTCAAGTCTTTTCTTGTTTAAGCATCATACCATTTTTGCTCTTAAAGTCAATCTACTTCATTCTCAGTTGATTATTTTAATTTGCAGGTATTAACATTGAAGATGAGTGAAGTAAACTGAAAGCAATCGCCTACCTAAGTTCAATGTTGGCCCTTACACTGTACAATTATTGAATGGTACACAGTTTGTCACTAGCTGTTAAAAATGCCACTTAGTGAGGTTTTTTATTTTGAGTGATTAGTTACCTTTCAAAATCTGTTCATAATAGAATGCACTTGGAGTTGCATCAAATAAATTTTTTTGCAGAATAATTAATCAAGTATTTAATAAAAACCAAAATGGTCCATGTTTGATGCACTTCACGTCTTATGGTTTCTTCTAAATGTATAGTTTCTTCCAAGTAAAGCTGATTTAAATGCAACATTGCTTATTCAAAAAAGTAGATAATGTGAAGTTTGATGGAAAAAAGTCAAACTGTAGAAAAAGCAACGGCAATACCGATAACCTTTGTGCAAAGAATAAACTCTAAATGTGCAGTGACATAATGCATAAAAAATTACTCCATTTTTTTTATAAAATATGTATGCATGCATTTTATCAGTTATTAACTTTGTCACTTCATGGCATATATCTTAGATATAATATGCATAATTTATTTTCTGATATTTCTTTCTTCTTCTTCTCCCTCGTCTTTGTCCCTCCATTTGGGGTCGGCTCTCCTAGTCCTATTTGGTCAAGACTCTCTACAAGCGCCAAATCTGGTTCCATTATATTCCGATATGCCATAAAAAAATATCACAATATTACCTGTCAGTATTTTTATCAGGCATTTTTTGTTTGTGATGACATAAGAAACCAAAAAAAAGAAAGTGTTTGCTTTTGGACATTCAAAATACTGTAAAAATTGTTACTGAGAATCATTGTGTCATTAATGTGGCTCGGAAGGCAACTGGAGTACATTTAAGGATTACGTAGCCAAGGAAGATAAAACCGTAGCCAAAATTATTCAACCCTTGGATCTGCCTTCCACAGTCAAAATTATTGCAATACATTTTGGAGATGAAGGAACTAGGTTTTGGATTGACCGTTCGCCAAGTAAGAGAAACTGTAAAAATTATCTGCCTATAGGATAACCTTGACACGAGACTCACAGCAAACTGGAAAATAAGTTAAATGAGAAAAAAGTAATTGCAGCTGGAATTGTGACAAAACTGGTCTGAATTTTTTTCCAACAAAGGAACTCTTTTGCTCTTATGAACAAAGATCTTCATTACATAGCCTCGTGGTGTGAGCGGCTTGGAGTCCTCATAAATCCCAGTCCATTGTTCTTGGAAGCTCCAGGCTTGTCTTCATTGAACTCTGGCTCCCTGCCCCCTCTATTTCTGAATGGTAACTCAACCCCGTTTTCTGACTATGTAAAGAATTTGGGGTTGTACATTGACAGTAAATTCTCTTGGGACAAGCAGGTGGATGAGCTAGGTAAGAAAATATTTTCTTCTTTTCATGCACTTAGAAGACTTCAAAACTTCCTCACTTTTGATATCAAAAAACGTCTCATACAATCCTTGATCCACCCACGTTTTGACTACGCTGACATATCCTACCTGGATATGTCGGTGGAGGCTGAGTCCAGAATCGAACGTCTTCAAAACATGTGCATAAGGTATATCTTCTCACTGCGAAAATATGATCACATTTCAGACATCAGCTTCAATAGGTAACCATGCGAGAGAGAAGAGACCTGCATACCCTCTGTTTGTTGTACAAAATACTTAATGACCCTTTATCCCCTAATTACCTCAAACAGAGATTCACCTTCCTCAGTTCGCACAAGCGATTGTTGCGTTCTGATCAAAACAATTTGTTGCTCATTCCGCCCCACCAATCCGGATTCTACACTGACTCACTTACCATTCATGCTGCTAGGCTGTGGAACCAACTTCCGATTTTCAGACAATTCACTTGTTCAAAAAGTCGCTGATGACATGATAAAATATTATTCCAATTTCAGAGGATTCCCTCCCTTCTTCTCTTCGGTCTGCTCTGTTATTTATTTATTATTATGTATTATTTATATCTTATCTAGGTATATATTTATTATATTTTGGTATCAATATTTACTTTTTCAATACGTCATTTTACTCACTCCATTATGTGTGATTTTTTCATGTATTTATGTATCTTATAGAATAATTATATTGTTAACTGGGTTGGCTGGCAGAGATCTTGTAAGATAAGTGCGCCCTTTGAAGCTTACAAATATTTTTCCTTATATTGTTATACAGACAGCAATAAAGCTTTTATTTATTTTATTTAACTCAATAAATAACAATCAGTTAAGTTAACATTAAGGTAAGACAAATAACTAACAATAAGAAAGAATTTTACTACAATTCGTTCTACATAGCTGGTTGAAATGTATGAAATATAGGTAATCTTTCTAGGCAATTCTACAAAAAATGACTGGTATTCTCAAACTCACGTTCCAACTCAACGCAAGAAGCTCTTGCTTAGAACTTAATCGGTTGCCAGTAGTTACGTAACTAATGTATTGGATAAAACATTTTTAGAATACAGAAATGTCAAAAGTCTCAATAAAAATTGGATACGACGCAACTCAATTGTCTGTTTTTCATTTCAGAATAGCCGTCATTATTTATTTTCTACAAGTTGAATAGACCAATTTTCCTCGAGCAAGTTGACATTCTTTTTTATTTTGCTAGAATGTAAGTTCTCTGTCAAAATAAAAAGGATGGAGTTATATGGAATATGGGGTAGATTAGTAAATAAATAAGCCAGTTTTTTATGTATAGATTATTCCAATATTTACAACAAAAAGTCTCTGATAAAATGTGGATAAATACAAGTTGATATATTTCACTGCTCCTTCTTTGAGAAACTTAAGGACTGCTACTAGACAGAGTCAACTAATATTATGCTACATTTACACTCTTGCCACGGCTTGGCAAACCACCATCGCTTGCCCCGATCTGGGCAAGTGTCGGTTTTTCTACACAGATCAAAGGAATTTGCGGCAAATGTATTAAAAAACCAAAGCGCTGGCCAACGTGTAAAAGACTCCAAGCGTTTGTGGTGGCTTGCCAAGCATGTAAATGCAGCATTAGGGTTATGGCCAGAGAAAAAAATGAAGGGTACACAATGTAAAAACTCAATTTTCGTCAAATTTTTTTTAATACCTGTAATTAGAGATGGGCATTATAACGACAGCTGATAATAATAATAGCTAAATAAAAATAACGTAACTAACGTTATTTATAAATAATAGTTGAATAAAAATAACAGTCATACCAAATTTTGGAAACAACCATTTTTTTTTTGGGAAAAGTTAAGTTTCCAGATACCAAATTTTGGAAACGACCTTTTTTTTTTGTTTAGGAAAAAGTTAAGATCCCAGATACCAAATTTTTTAAAATAGCTTTCAGCTTTTAATATTAACGTTATTTTCAATTAACGAAATGGCTATAACGTTTTTGAATTTACGCCGTTATTCCCATCTCTACCTGTAATGCTTTATGTGTTTGAGAAAAAAACGAGAATTCAACATGTTATGATAATAAGCAATGTTACATAATTAATTTTCTCGCCTGTAGATTAAATGAAAATTTTCATGCTTACTACAATAATTTGTACCTATAAAATCTATCAGGAAAAATAGAACTGTAGAATCATGTTGCTGCATATTCGAAAATAACATATACAAGGTTTCATAAACGGAAAACAATAATAATTTTTTTGGAAGCAATTTATTTAAGAATTATGTACAAATACATTTACTTACTTATTAAAGAAAATATTTATATTTCACTGAGTCGAGGACTTACTATAGGCTGTTATAATGATAAAGCTACCAGGTGGTAAATTTTAAAGATGTACACAACATTAAAACTTAACAATAAATTTTCTTTGGCTGATATTTTTCTATCTTGTAAATTCACTGCTCTGAATACATTCAGCTAATCATCATTAGGTACTCTAAATAAAATAAAATAGGGAATGATATTATGACATAAAACATGGACAGATATCAAGAAAACCAAATTCTTTTTTTATAACTTTAAGTAAAGGAATATTATTTTATTTAAAATTTTATAAAATTTCTTTAGCCACTTACAAATTAATTACGGCTTACTGGCTTTTTTGATATTTGTGGAAATATGCATCGGGAGCTTTTTTACTTCTGGCTACACTTAACCAGGATTTTATTTGGAAGATGTACCTAAGTCTGTGAGAGGATGTGTGGAAGAACTTGGATGTTCAGGTTGCTTGTTTCTTCATCTCTGCAACATCCTTCCTTCCCACGGCTTTGCAATTCCCCAAATTGAATTTCCTGTCGCCGAGAATGAATAAGAATACAAAAAGGAATGATTTTTGACTGGAGGTAAAGATACAGCTTCGCAAAAGGCACAACAATTTTTGAAACACAAGAAAAAGACTTGTAAATTGCAATTTGATGCTGGCTAAAGGAATTTTTATAGTGTTTATATATTATAAAAAAAAATGGGTCTTCCTCGTAAGTTTAACGGAATGCTAATTAAATAAATAATAATCAGGTACAAGTATTTGCGCAATACTAATATAAAGTTGCCTTAAATAATATTCACCTAATTACAATATTTTGGCACAACCACTATAAAATGATTAATATTATATTCAAATGTAAGTACCTACACTCACACAAAATATTTTATAGGAAGTGTAAGGGGAAAAAACATTTTTTGATGATTTAAATCACCTTGATTTTAAGATGCAGTGTCCAATCAAAGAGTTGTGGGTACATAAATATATCCATTGTTAAATTTATCAAAAGTAGAGATCGTGTTTTACACTAGTACTAGGATAATTTTTATAATTAAAATGCATTTATCTGACAGATTCTAATTTAATACTAGAGTTTTTATTTAAAAATAAAAGCTAATTTAAGAAATTATCAATTATTTCTATAGTATTAGACATTAGTACACCACTGTGAATTAAAACATTTTATGAGTTAATTTTTTCTAAATTTAGGTTGTTGCTCTGAAGTTTTGACAAAAATTTGCATTTCTCTGACATGCACTGAAGTATTTGACTAGTGAATGTTAGGCATACTTACTGAAGTTTGCCAATTCAACACCTGTTTATAGTACCTTTTAATATATTTAAAATAATTATTTTGTTATTCCACTCAATACTGTATTACATTTTATTCCTAACACATAATAATATGAATATTTACCTATTATACTAAGTCTCATATGAGCATGAAGAAAGTGTACCTTCAAACCAAGACAGATGTTAATAAGAAAAATAACAAAATAATAAATTTTATTATCAATGCAATTTCAACAAGATTCAGTTTCATAATTTTATTTACTTCAACCAGGAAATTTAATAAATAATAATTAATTGTGATGCACAATCACATATTGTGGTTTTGTTAACTTCTCACTAAAATATGGTAATCAAAAATTCCCGCCTTGTTGGTAGATAACTCTGTTCAAAATTAATATAAAAAAATGTTGCAACAAAGAGGTTTTTGCACCATTCAACTTCTGTTTCAGAAGATTAGTACTAAAATCAAAAAGAATTATTTAATAATTATTTATTTATTTATTAACATAAATAATACTAATGTCACAGTCTAGAAACTCTGGTGGCCCCGTATACAACTTCAACCCTCTCATTTTCAATATCAATTCCATTGGATTCCGGTATATTTTCTTGTTTCGTTCTCATGCTGCTAAATATTTCACGTAAGGTAATAGTTACCTCCTTGAATGCATTTAACAACAGAATACCAACAACGATCACTAAAAACCCACAAACATTCCCTATCGCGTCCAATACATTCAAGCTCCTCCATTCTTGGAAAAGGATACCGGAAGCTATAATAACTAAAGTGGTGAACATCACATAGTATATAGGGGTCACTAAACTTGTATTGAATACATCTAATGATTTATTTAAATAATTTGTTTGTATAACAATACAAATCAAAGTGACAACTATCAAAATCCAAAATAACCAATTACGCAAGTCATTGCTTCCACTACTGAAGGTTTCTTTTAAAGAAATACCAATTCCTTTACAAAAAACAACGGTTAGACTACCAACTGCAGAGCAAAGCAATAAATTTATCAAAATATTTTGGTTACCTAGTCTGGGACTATAATAAAAAGCTATGGACAAATAAATGAAAATAATTAATGATAAATATGAAATAAAGGTAGGTTCCGTAAGTTTTTTGTATAAATCATCCAAACTATGAATCTCTTCTTGTTTGGGAGCATGTATCACTATGATGGTAGACCCTATGATGCATAAAAAACAACCAATCTGAAAAGTAACAATTATTTTGTAAGGGTACCTTATTAGAGAAAATTTAGAATAGGTATTATTATCTTGTTCAAAGTGATAAACACTTGATAACAGGCATTCAGAAAATACCGTGTATTTTCTGTACTCGTATTAAAAAAAACTGTAGCTTAGAATATCTACATCAAAATAAGATCCAACAGTGTAGTGTACATATCTACCTATAACTAATTGTAATTTCTATCGGCGTAACACCCTTTTTATTTGAAACACACTACCATATGGGCCTCCTCACAGGCATAAGAAGGTGTTACAAAAAGTATCCAAATATTCCAAAATATCTCAATCTTTTTTGATAAGGGACTTTTCAAGTATTACGTAATGCATTTTTTTAACATTATTGACCCCCCCCCCCCCCCCGAGATGCATCGTAACGCTCTTTGTCACCCCTCTTCCCATTCTCTAAAAGTTGCCCAACGCACAAATTACTATGTATGCCTCAAATCACAATTATTACTGGAAATTCACTAAATAACTTTGTTGCGGCGCCGGTAATACAATAGTACCTAACGTTTTACAAGAATAACCCCCCCCCCATATTGCGTTACGTAATACTTGAACGCTCCATAAAGAGAAAAATCACGAGTTCAGGAATAAAAGAAAACTAAAAGATACTTACTTTTCCTAAGAAATTCAGTCTTTCTTTTAAAAATTTTGAAGAAAGGATAGCTGTGACTAGAACACTGAGAGCTCCAAGAGGGGTTACCAGAGATGCAGGTGCAAATGCATATGCTGCGAAATTCATCATTTCTCCAAAACCCACTGCAAACATATGACAATGTGATGAAATGAAGGAAAGATATATTAGATAAATTCTAATTTCTGTTTATAAAATAACAACAAATCTATTTAAAGAAACTTACTCATAAGAAGTCCTAACCACCAAATCCATTCTCTTAAGTATCTATAGCCGCCTGCCCCAGCTCTCACATATCCAGAAGAATTAAGCCTCTTCAGACCAATTTTCTTAATTATGAAACTAGACCCGATGAACAGACTTGAAAATATGGATAAAAAGAGGCCAGCAAAGAAATATCCAATATTAGGAACAGGTGCTAACGTCTCTTCTTTCATGATTAAGTTTTGTTTTCCAGAGATTCAAGCAAATAATTATAAACAGCAAAGCATTATTTTAAAACACTGTTCAAGGAGATAAGTTATAGGTATTAGTTTTTTTCATCCTTCACAATAGTAGTTTTAATTTTAAGGTTAACCCTATGTACTATTCTCTAGTTATCAGGAGACGCTCCCTAATATATTGATCAATACGACACTGTAATTATAAACATGTGATGAAACATCTCAAATAAAATACGTGCGAATGAATCATAAATGCTGGAAAAGGAAACACATTTTTACAAACACTTATTTTGGTAAATTATTACCTACTTGATTAAGCTTAGAGACGTTTTATAATTAAACAACAAAACCAAAAAATTAAATACAAAAACCATCAAACGAATTAATTAAAAAAAAACAAATATCACAAAAAATTGTCATCGGCCTCCAAAAGTTTTTATTTTGACAGTTCATGATGGTCCATAGTTCACAAAAAAGTAGCTATAGTTTCATAAAACAAATAACAATTTGTTGCGCAATGCGCACCTATGAAAATTTTGTATAATCAAATTGTTACATGTCTAAAACATTATTTTGGTGTCTCATGTTATGAAATAAACTTTTGAAGAGTTTCCAAGAGATGTCTATTCACATTGTGAAATAAAGCTTTGAAAAGTTTTCTAGAGATGTCTCACGACATTGTGGAAATAAAGCTTTGAAGAGTTTTCTAGAGATGTCTCACGACATTGTGAAATAAAGCTTTGAAGAGTTTTCTAGAGATGTCTCACGACATTGGAAAATAAAGCTTTGAAGAGTTTTCTAGAGATGTCGTACCATATAGTAAAATAAAGCTTTGAAAAGTTTTCAAGAGATGTCTCACCATGTAGTGAAATAAAGCTTTGAAGAATTTTCAAGAGATGTCTTTTTGTGTATGCCAACATTTATTAGGAGAATTACGTGGAAAGAAAGTAGGTACCTACACGTAATTTTAAAAACAAAAATCGATAAAAAAGAATATTTTTTCAAATAGTTGGTCCAAAAAAGCTATATTATGTTTCTGAAAAGTATTTATAGATGGCGCTCGCAACGCTGAAATAGCAAATTTGCCTGCTTATTATTATACCTGAACCGATTTTTATGTTTTTATCATTGCATTCTACATTTCTACATAATCGGTACGTACCTATATTTTGTAGTGATAGTACCTATCCTAAATAACATATCTAATATCTACATAATAATTCAGAAATGTTTGTATATTTGCTTTTTATCGTATGTCGGAGCATCACGCTCAAAATACAAATGCTACGTCAGATATGAATCTGCGCAGAGACGTGCAAAATCCCGGAGAAGGTTCTTAAATACAATTTGCTGCATTAACTTTAATATATTTAGAGCTATTTAAAAAAACTATTTTTTTAGGATCTTCATACAAATTTCTCAAAAAGACAGTAAGCCATCTTTTGGAAACAAAATTACTCGTGTAAACGTTGAATGGAATCTTGGTATTACGGTATGAAAATGTAATAAAATAATTGGAGATTGACTTGTTATATATATATAAATGTTATTCAAATCTTATTATTCTCAATAAATAAAGATTTAATGAAAAAATTTGCAAAATAATTCCTCCATTTTGAAGTTTGACTTATTTTAGTGACATTCGGGGTCGGTAAAACAGCTGCCTTTATCACACATAGAGGGTGTAGGGAATGTAGCTAAGATTCAAACCATTGAGAGAGTAAAACTTGCAAATTATGTAGGTACGTTCGTATAATATTATTTTAGGTCGGTAAAACAGCTGCCTTCATCATTAGTCAATCACCTAAAATTTGTACCATTCCACACATAGAGGGATGTAGCTAAGATTCAAACCATAGAGAGAGTAACTAGCATAATATTATGTAGGTAGGTTCGATTGAACAGTGAAATTGAATCGAGTGTGAGATGCACCTAACATATTATGATACATGCAGTTTTTTTTTTCATGTGAGTGGCAAACTATAATTTTTCTTATTTTTTTTTAATAAACATTAAAAGTGTCATTCTTCTTGTTCTGTGCTTATGTCAGTTATAGAGGTCTGTTAAGCAATGGGAAGCTAGACTAGAACCTGATTAATTACCGACCGATCAAGCCTGAAAATTGGAATCAAAAACGTAAAGCAAGACGGGTATAAGCTAGTAATATAATATTTATGTAAATCTCTACAAATAATTACCAACCTACCTAGCCCTGAAAATGAAAGATTCCTAGGACCCACTGTACCATCAACTCTTAGCTAGGTATGTAGGTATGTAACTCCTCTATTTAAAAATATCTACATAATAGTACCCAGGTATATTATTATTTTCCATATGTAGATACCTATTCAAAATTTGTTGGTAAGAATAAGGTAGGTAAGTATATTGGTACCCAGCGGCGTACCGAGGTGAAGGGGGGGGGGGGGCGGCGGAGCGCCCCGGACGCCTCTATTGAGAGGGCGGCGAAATCTGCTTGTGCAAACTATACACTACCAAATTGATTAAATCAGAATTTTTATTTTTATTATAAATGACATTTACTTTCGGGTTAAGGTTAAAAAAGCATTTGCGGTAAATCCGCAGGTAGAAAAATCTGTGTCAGAAGTTTAGCTCTGTCCTACGCTGTCCTAAACTTGATTTATTTGTAGTATATTGTTGTGCTGTAAGTATATAAATTAAAATAAACATGCTTAGGTAGGTACCTACATACTTTAATTATTTTGAAAAAATGTATATTGGGGCATATTATATAGGAGGGGGCGCCAAATTTTAATCCCGCCCTGGGCGGCCAAAACTCACGGTACGCCACTGTTGGTAGGTAGGTACCTATATTTTCCTATTACGGTAGCTACATACTTAAAATTGAACCAAAAGGCCAAATACCTAATTATTAATCCATATAAAATGGAGTCCCTTTTCCTAGATGCATCAGTCGGATTATATTGTTTTTTTATTTATTTATTAGCCTTCCACTCATTGATTATTTATCTATCTACCTATTGTTTAAATAGGCACCAGCCAATTAATTAATTATTATCATTCGAAATCAATATTCATAGTTTGGGCAGGACAACGTTTGTCGGAAAACCTGAGCCTAGTAACTGATAAAAAGTGAGATAGGTAGGTACCTACCTACCTACAGCCCGCACTTCGTGTTAAGATGCTTTTGATGGAAAAGTGGGCGTGAAGAGAATAGCTTTAATTAAAATGATATGCGACAGTGTACCTAAATGCCAAAGTTTGTAGGTACTTATTGGGAACAACGGAAATGTATAAAGTTTGTGTCTGCGCTTGCCAATCTTCGGGATTTATTGATAACGAACCTCGGAAAATTAATGAAGATGTTGCTTAGGTAGGTACTTACCTATACCTACCTATATAACGACTTTTGTATTATATTTGTTACTAGCTTATACCCGTCTTGCTTTACGTTTTTTATTCCGATTGTCAGGCTTGATCGGTAGGTAATTAAACAGGTTCTAGTCTAGCTTCCCATTGCTTTGTAGACCTCTATAACTGACATAAGCACAGAAAAAGAAGAATGACACTTTTAATGTTTATTAAAATTTTGTATGAAGATCCTAAAAAATAGGGTTTTTTAAATAGCTCTAAATACCTATATTAAAGTTAATGCAGCAAATTGTATTCAAGAACCTTCTCCGGCATTTTGCACGGCTCTGTGCAGATTCATATATGACGTAGCATTTGTATTTTGTGCGTGATGCTATGACATATGGTAAAAAGCAAATAAAAAAAAACATTTCTGAATATGTAGATAGAGAAGGAGGGGCTAATGCGAGTTTTATTTAATTTCCCAATTTACCACGCAACTTTCTTAATTTTTTCTTTCATAAGAACCTTCTACTGATAAAAGCCAACACGACAATAAAAGAATTAGTGAAATCGGTTCAGCCGTTTAGGCGTGATGCGATGACATTAGGTAAAAAGCTAATAAAAAAACATTTCTGAATTATTATGTAGATTTACCACGCAACTTTCTTAATTTTTTCTTTCATAAGAACCTTCTACTGATAAAAGCCAACACGACAAAAAAAGAATTAGTGAAATCGGTTCAGCCGTTTAGGCGTGATGCTCCGACATACCGTAAAGCAACGACAAAAGGCAAATAAAAAAACATTTCTAAATTATTATATAGAGATATCATATTAGCCCGTAACTATCCACTGCAGGACATAGGCCTCCTCACGCTCACGCCACTCCTCTCTGTCCTTGGTCATCCCCATCCACTCTGTCCCAACGGCACGCACGATGTCGTCGCTCCACCTCATCGGCTGTCTACCCACACTCCTTCGGCCAGTCTTTGGTCTCCAGTCCGTCACTCTTCTGCTCCACCTTCCGTCGTCCCTGCGGGATACTTGACCAGCCCACCTCCATTTGAGCCTTGCAATTTTATCTCCCACATCTGTGACTCGAGTGCGCCTTCGAATTTCAGTAGCGATCCCTGATGCGATCACGTATTGAGATTGTTATATACAATGATTTAGGTTTTAGAACCACAGTTATAGATATTTTAGACCTCTACTGATTCTTATAGGGGCGGGAAGAAGTTTGACGGCCAGCTGGTGTAGGTAGGTACCAAGGGCGTCGCCTAGACATTAAAAAATGTAGGCAATTCATATTTTCCTCATCCTCCATATAGAGAATAGCCTATGAATAGGTCAAGTTGCCCCCCCCCCTAGGCCCCGGGCTGCCGACGACCTTGGTACCTACTATAATAATAGGTAGGTATTTTTATACAATTAATTAAAACAGGGTAGGTACTTGTAGTTATAGATAAGAAAATGATAATTTTCATGATGATGGATTCTAGATTAATATACCAGGGCATTGTTATCCAAGCAATAATTATTGTATCATCTGGTTTAGTTGTTAAGAAACATGAGGAGGCAAAAAACTTCTATATTAAGTTACTCCTCTTCCACATTTTTTGTTCATAAACTGCCCCAAAGATCCTTTAGTACCTATACAAGTTGTCGCCTTCATTATGTGAATACCTACAGGGTACAAGCACACCTATATTTTGTCTACCGGCAATTTGAATTGAATTAGGTATCCATTATTTTTCTCACATTTTGACAACTCTTGTAGATCCCGCATTATTTTTATAGGATCCACCCTTTCACAGTGTAGGTACAGGTACCTACCCTGTAAATGCAAATAGTCCCTACTTGAGTTCCGGGGAGGGATCCTTGAACATCGGGGGTTGTTTGAAGACAAACTATTTAATATGGTACCTATACTTATAATTATGTAGGTGGATGTGCAAAGGTGGGTTGGTATAGTTAGTTTATTTATTTCCAATGCGGACCGAATGTTTACATTGGCGGTTTGTTGTCAAAACAAGATGGAAACAACAGCTGTCGATGTTTGCACATTATTGTCTAATTCTGAGGTCTGAACACAATATGGTCGGCGTGGCGGTTAGTAAACACACTGCACCCCATTCGGTTCGCCGTTGAATCGGTTGGTGAATCATCATTTTGCGGCTGAATAAAAAAAAACTTCGGTTAACATCATGCAGTGACGAACTGTAGTATTTTTGTATTAGTGAGTTGACTGAATTTTATATACCTATAGATATGCGTGCCTTATAATAATAATAATAAGATAATTTTTAAGCGCCGTTTAGTGACAGCTAAGGCCACACCAAAGGCGCTAAAAGTTTACTTAAACTTACATACAGACTAATAGTAACAATTTATAATACCTATACGAACAATCAACCCTGTAATTATTATGAAATTGAAAAAAAATATATTTTTTTATACCCATTACGCTATGTCCCGTAAGGGGTAGGCAGAGAGAACGGACCTCCACTCTTCTATCCAGGCATGGAGATTGAAAATTGTACAATTTAATCGATTTCTACGTCTTCTGGATCATGCATTTATTCGTCAATCATATCTAAATTGAAAAGAGTTTTTTTTTGTAATAATTAATTTTTGTAATTTTTGCAATAAAAGGCGATAGTTGCACTGTGATTTAATAAGCTTGCCTAGTTGGGAAAATATTTTTGGCTTGTAATTTTTTTTCATGTCTAAAGGTGCGTAAAAATTTTACCAACTGCAAACTTCTTTTAGATAATATGAAGGGTCCAATTTTACCAACTGCAAACTTCATTTAAGGGTCGAATTTTACCAACTGCAAACTTCTTTTAGATATGAAGGGTCCAATTTTGTTATTTTTGCTGCTTCTACAGTAGAAAAGTTATATCGGGGGAATCGTCACCTCTCCAAGACAGGTAGGTAGGTACCTAGAGTTTTCAAAATACTTTGATTGCGTTTTTCATGTTAGAAATCTTATACTGAAATACCTAGTAGGTAACAACTTTCTCTTTTAGACTTGTTTGTGTTTGTTGTATTTTTTTCAAATAAACTATCTGATAAATAATAGAAGTTATTGTTGTTTCGGAAGCTGGTTAAATGTGATCACTTTTATGTTGACAACGTTCACCATTAGGTAGTATCAAATTCACGTGTGTACCTACCTACATGGTGAGATTCCAATGGGTTCGGGTAGTGCAAAATTGGCAGATGATTAATAAAATGAAACTGCAGTACCTACCTAGAAAATTAAAATTTCCCACGTTGTTTCTGTAATGTTGTCGATAAAAAGTTGGCATATATCAATTTAATGGTTTTGAGTTTGTAAGCTGGTTAACGGTCTTCAGATGGTATCTGCACTCGTTATAAAAATGTAACAGACCAATAACCTTTCATTTAATGGGCGAATGAAGCTGTTAATAAAGAAACGACGTTATTAAAAGCCATTATAAATGTCTCTAGAAACTCACTGGCAGTTTAATGGTTATAGAAATATAAAAAAAACAAAAACATATTTTTAGAGCAGCGATTTTATAAGAAGCAATATTGAAAAATAATAATAAAAATATACCTACAGGTACCTACTTGCATAGATATTGGTATTTTAAAAAAATATAATGAATTTAATAATAAAAAATAATATTTGTCTAATAGGTACCTAAGTATACTAACTAGACTATCTAGTAGGATAATCGTTTATTATGAATTAAATAATTTTTATTTTTAAAAACTGCTTCAAAATATGTTCATGTTATAAGTTGCAGCTATTTTGAAAATGATCTGAATTCATTGGACAGAATTAAAATATTGGTGCAATGTTCGCAGCTGTATTTTGTATAAGACCCTTTAATGAAATTATTTTTTTGTCATTTTAACGCTTTTCGAAATATTTCATATAATATTTTGAAGGGAGTATTTTGAATTATGATGACTAGTGTCATAGATCCTACTTTTTGTATTACCTACCTACCTCGATTGTTTTGATCTATAGGTGAAGGCCTTGATGGATTTCTAATATTTGATGCAAGCATTCTTTCATTCTCAGTTTTCAAAATTACTTTCTAGGATACTTATGTGAATAATTTATATTCTACAAAAAGGTCATCAAATTAACCAGACATTAAAACATTAGTAGAAATGTAGCTTAAAAGTATAGACTAGGTATTCATGTTTCCTGTCTGAACACATTCCACAAATTATACACAGCTCACACACAGACAAAAATATCATAGGTAAAAATATGTAAGTAGGTAGAGGTAGGTAGGTATATAGAGTAATCAATAGAGTAGGTAGGTACCTACCTAGCTGAATTCCTTCCACTAAATAATGGAGGATCGTGGAACAAATCTGATAATCTTTCTAGGAAGGTTAATTTTGATGGATAAGTTGTTCAACATTCTTTGGAATTTCGTCGGATATAGGTACATTTTGTACTTTACCTATGTTGTAGGTACATGAGTGAGCATTTGACAATATACTGCTACCTACCTACTTTCATTAGATTTTTTTAATAAATTTAATCGATTAACATACATAATATGTCTAATAGACGACTTTTGTCCATTCTTGATGGATTCAAATTTCTTTATTTTTTTTATAAAATTAATCTGGGCTCACCCAAAGTGAACACAAAACACACTTTCAACATATTTAAGATAAAGCAAAGCTTGTGTTGTGAAAGTGGAAATAGTCGGCATCGGGATTCAAAGCCACAACCTTCAGTACGCTTTACGTACAAAAGCCTTCGACTGAACTACATAAAAAAGAACTTTAATGTGTAGGTAGGTCCTTTTTATACATAGTTATACCTACCTAATGGCGAGTTTTCAGTCCGCAGGAAAGGTTAACAGACTTTTTAAGGCCTGTTGTTGGTAGGTACTTATAGTATCTGCTACTCTCTTTTGAAATTAGAAATAAAAAGACTAAAATCTTATTGTTTTTATTTAGCAGTTAGGATACCTACAATGTTTTCAAAATCTTGAAGGCTGACTTGGTCTTCATACAATCCTTGGGCTATCGTGAGAATATACACAACCTGACGATGACAATCATACTTTTGGCTAGAAAAGAACTTTTGGCTGGCTTTCTCTTAGAATAATTAAAATAATTATCAATCACTAATACCTAGTTCATTTAGAAATGAAATATCGTAACTGCAAGTTCGTAATAGCAATGTTTCAGGATTATTGTGATCATTTAAAAATATTAACAACAACTGTCTGTTGATGGTAGAATTTGAACAGAGATGTTGAATGTGAATTTGTGGTCACTTGGCTCCTACATTTCCGTTTAGTCTGTTGTACAGAATAAGTTTCTATGCTTTCTATTTACTCAATTGCTGCATCACTTCAGTAAGTAGGTTCATCAGACAATGCCCCTGCCTGGAAACCAACAATATCACTCAATAAAGTAATTTAAATAAATAAATAATTGATTTTTCTATCCACAATTTTTAAGCCCTGACTAGTTTCGTAGGCACATGTCCTGCATGGTCACACCAGATGTCAAAGATACTGAATACCTATCGTTCAGTTCTACAGACTGTTAGTTTAGATTTCATTTTAATTTGTATAAAGCACAAAGCTAGTATTTTGATCAATGAAAAATAATTATACCTAGATCTTTTTTAACATCTATGATTTTTGCTCCGAAATTAATTAAAAAGCCAGGTATAAAAGTTTGATTAATTTTATTAGTCGTTGTCAGTCGGGAAGAACCTTTCATTTAAACAACGACCCATCAAAAAGCTTCGAATTCAGTTGCACCGAATGCACCCGGAATGAAAATTATACCAATAAAAACTCGTGTCGAATTGAAACGAAATAAAAATGCAAACTGTTTTTTATAAGGTTTTTGTGATTCGCTGTTCTGTTGATAGGTTGGGTTGGGTGTGCAGACTGCGTCAAACACGGGGTTCATTTAGTTCTCTATGTCAAAAGCACAAAGGATTAAATTGAAACCCGAAGTATAACTAATTGCTCTAATTTATCCCTTCGGGGTTTTGTATTACACACCTATCATGGCATGCATCAGCTACCAAACCCTTACAGCACGGTACATACATTAGCAATCTTATAAGAAGACGATTAATTCTAGTTTTGTTTTTTGTGGGGATACCATCAATTAGTACCTAATGTCGAAGCTGCATTCGGATATTCATTTAATTTCAAGTAATAAGCGTATAGTGTATTTTGAGTGTTCAGTAATCAACTTTAGTGGGTGTTGACCATTGGTCTCCATGCACTTAAGCCTAGTTGGTAATCTTGGCGTTTTAATGACAGTGACCTAACGTAAAAAGGCCGAAGAAGAATGAGAAAGTGATTATTTTTTTAACTAATTATCTTCATGAAAGTTCACTTCAATATTTCACAAATAAAAGGAAAATCTGTGAACACATATTCATTTTAATAATATGAAATTCACATACATAATTATTGTTGTTCTTGGCAGATATTCAATCAATCAAAGAATACCTACATACTCATTTATACCTAGGAGAATAGATCAGCTGCCGATCATAATATTATTATGAACATATACAATAACTTTGAAATCATAATTGTCTAATGTGTGTATATTATGTACTTAGTAATGGCAATTTCACGGGGGATTCCAAGAAATCAAGTGCTTGGGGGTGAGGCGAGTTAGTAGTGCGGGATGGGCCACCCCCAGCTACCCCGGGAGATACTGTGAGAGTGTTTCGATGTTACCAGTTGATACACGGATCTGCTACCTAACACTTACATTATTATATTCGATCTGCGAAATGGAACAGGTGTTTTATATTGGATGTGTAGGTATTGTGTTACCTTCCCCGTAGGTATGAAATATTTTTGTAACACCTAGAGCTCCCGTACCCCATTCAGATGTGGCGTCAGTTAACACATACTGGGACATGTTTGCACCTAATGCTCTTCCACGTAAGTATAATATGTATGTACTTATTATGTATCGACATTCAGACGTTCCATTTCAGATTATACGGATTATAGAGTCGGTAGAGTCCAATTTGGTTCAATACACCGAATTTATTTTAAATTCTATGGGTAACGGGGGACAAACGGACGCAATTTACACTGACTTTTCCAAGGCTTTTGACAAAATAAATCATGACATACTGACACACAAATTACAGACTTACGGTATACACGGCGACCTACTAAGATGGCTTGACTCTTACGTGAGGGACAGACTACAGTCAGTGGCGATAAATAACTGTGAATCAGAATACAGACCTTGTGCATCCGGAGTACCACAGGGATCGCACCTCGGCCCTGTTCTTTTTATTCTTTATATAAACGACATAAATAGATGCTTCACATCTTCAAACTTTTTGATCTATGCTGATGACATTAAAATGTATAAAAAAATATCCAATGCCTCAGATTGCCTCGATCTTCAGCGCAATTTATCCCATCTACAGAACTATTGTATAAAAAATCAACTTTTCCTCAATATAAAAAAATGCAACGTCATTTCATTTACAAGAGGTAAAAACCCTATAGCATATAACTATATGATTAGTGAAAAGTGTCGGTAGGTGTTCATATGTTAGAGATCTTGGTGTGGTGCTGGACAGCAAGATGACATTTAAGAACCACATAGATAACATTGTCGACAGGGCTTTTAGAAAATTAAATTTCATAATTAGAATATCTAAGCCTTTTAAATCAACAGAAACAATAAAAATTTTATATTTCTCATATATACGTAGTATTTTGGAATTTGCCACAGTTGTCTGGTGTCCCCAGTATATCACTTACATCGACAGAATCGAACGAGTACAAAATAAGTTACTTAAACATCTTAATTATAGATTGAAAATCAGTTTTGACACTTCAGTACAATCAGCACGTTACCACAAATTAATGACGCTTGAAAACAGACGTACTTTGGGAGACTTGACATATTTATTTAAAGTTATAAATGGATTTGTTGACTCTGGCGACCTTCTTGGTGAAATATATTTTAACTGTCCTGCTAGATCCACAAGATCACCTTCCACGTTCCGTATGCCTAGACGTACTACAAACTATGCTCAAAACTCATTTCTTCAAAGAGCATGCGCAAATTTTGATTCTTTTTTCAGAGACATTAACTTATATGACTCATCACAGCAGAAATTCAAGAGATCTATACTGCGGCATATGCAACAAGCTTAAACTGCAACAAATCTTACAAACATATTTGGTTCTTTGTAAAATATGTACCTACTATCCTTCTTCCTCTCCCTCTAAACCTTTACCCTCTCCTCTTGTTCCCTTTCCCTGTATCTGAGGCGAGTACTTGTATGTATTGTTCATAATACACATATACGTTAAAAAAAAAGTTTACCTCACAGTTTTATATGTTTGATTTATGTATATACTTCACTGGTGTATGTTTTGTAAATTTTATGTACTGTCTTATTTTGTATCAATTTCACTGTTTGTATATAAATGTTAAAATAAATAAATAAAAAAAAATAAAAAAATAGAAACATGAGTGTGTTCACCAAACTTGATTTCGGAATTGCGAATTGAGTATGAGTAGCTGTTTTCAATTTATGTGTAGGACCCAAAAAGAGAAAAAAAATTTAAGTTTTATAAGATAAGATAGATGTTGCTTAGCATAAATAATATCCCAACGAAAGTTTAGGATCGCGTGAAAATATTTTTGGATTTTTAACATTGAAATTCTTTCGAAAGCCGAGACGAACAGATGAACTATCCGGTGAAATAGTATGTAAGTGAAAAATATCTCGTATCGGAGTTTTGTACTGCAGGGAGAGGAAAAAGGTTAATAAAAAGACTGAAGAGTATCTCGAATTGGTAGGAGGCATGTATCCAGATTGCGTTATAAAAGTAATAGGGAACATATTATAATTTTATTTAATCTGAAAATTAATTGTATGAAACCAAACTAAGCACTCGAAGATTGTTCTTAAGCTATTACAATTTTTTATCAAGATTTTTTTTTCGTGATTAATAATAGCAGGTAGATACCTTATTGTTTATTTGAGCAGCTATTTTACCAAATATGTAGGTTCATAGTTTATTTGACTATCCTTTGAATGCTAGCAGCGATTTAACCAAATTGAATGTGAAACTTATGATGTCTTACTGATGTTTTGTATTAAATTTGCATTCTTCCAATCCAATTGACTATTCCAATCCATATTGACTGTTTACAAGTATCTATGATGATTTCACATATTTTACAACATGACGAACCTTGTGGGATTATTGCCATTTTTGTTATTTTATTATGTTTTGACAAACCTAATTGGTGATTATTACTCTTTTCTTTTCTTTTTATGTGAGGCGCCCTTGAGGTGAAGATCACTAAAGTTCACTAAACGGCGCCATAAAAGTTGTCCAAGTATTATTATTAATATTATTATAACAAAGAACCATTTTTAGCCATTACCCACATATGTTTGCATTTCAGTCAAATTTTGAGCGAACAAAGATTAGTAAAATTTTGTATGCGATGACTTTATCTACCTACCGGGTTGAATGTAGTAAATTTTGATCAATACTATCACAACTTATACTGTAACACCCCTCTCTACAGATTGTACCTACTGGTATCTTAATTATAAGCTTGAGAGAGAGATACGGCGTGAATGTGACGCCAGATGCAAGAGTCACATGGCCACTTACATAGAGAGAATAATGATATATAGCGCTTGCACGCCGTAGAAAAAACGAAAAAGCATTACATATCCGCGAGACACACGTGCTGGGCGGGGTGCACGTTGCATGTCGTTAGGAGGTCACGTGCCAGGCCGGGTCCCGACTGCAGGGGATCCGCTGCTCCCGAAAATATTTCGATTGTAATAATGTTATAGTTATTGTTAAGATAAGTATACATACTACACAGATGTGAATCAAGAAAAAAGGTTTCTACAAAGCAGTTTTATAGATGGGAATATTTACACTATCTTGCATTTGGTATCTGATCTACCTACCTACCTAAATCATTATGTATTATCTACCTAGGATTAAATAGTAGATATGAGAGGTTGGTAATTATTTAGTTCATGAAACACATATCAATTTTATGTACACATTGGTAAATAAGCATGTAATGGATTAATTTGCTATCATTTAAAATATTTTGTCAACGAAATTGAAAAAAAAAAAACAATTTAAAAGTAGCCTATTTTCTCATGTAAACTTTTTACATTTTATTTTTCGATTCTCAAGTTAAGTTGTTTGGAAAATGGATTGCTGGCCGTTGTCGTTTAGTTAGTTAATTTGATTGGGTCTGGGTATTTTTAGATAACATCTCCGAATGATAACACTGCGATTTGAATAGATTTTAACATGATGTGGAAGATAGTCACCACAACGGAAGGTTCACGTGGCCTTCTGAATAGGATATTTGACAACATAAAACATAAACTAGACCTTGTGGTCAGAAAATACTCTGAGAAAGCATAATATTACCTATTTCTTTTGGTTTCCAGCTACAATGTGTTTACTTTTTGTACAAATACAAAATTAAATTTGAATTATTCTTATGGAATTATTTTTTGTAGATAAAGTTTTTTTCCAATGATGCCAAATAAATAAAACCAAAAATTTACACAAGCTGAGAAGTTTAGTGTACCTATATACACTATACATGTAGGTGTTGCGAGTATGATTCCTTTTTAGAGCAATACTTTTATAATACAAAAATTTGAATTGAATATTTTTTTATTATTTGTCGAACCCCCATCTATTTTAATTTCAAGGGCTTCTCAAGGGTCACTATTCAGTCTTATTGTATTGCTGGCATGTAAGACTTCAAGGTAAATACTTTGTGTACCTCCATTAATATAATTACGAGTACTTGTGTAGGTAGGTACTGTGGAGAGGTAAACAGTTTTAATCGAGGGTTGACCGTTTTTTTTCTTCTTGCAGAAGCAGCGGATATCGCAACACGAGGGCAGCTGCCGAGGTATCGGGTATCACTTATCACAATATCAATATGGCGTGGTTGATGGCCTTCAAACGGCATTTGGGGTTTCATTATTATCTAGACCCCGTATGGTATGTATTATTATTATTATTCAAACTTAGAAAAATTGCTCTTCAATTCAACGATATAATACAAATCTTTAATTGATTAATACAAAAATGAAAATGTTTAAATTTCATATTATCCTATAAAATTATTCGGTATGTTCGTCCTTAGGTAGCTCCGTATTTTCGTTGAAACACTATTAGCTCGCTAAATATTATAATATTAGATTGTCTAAAGTTACTATGCCCAGGTGTACCTACGCGGGAAATATTATATCTACCTACTGAAGAAATATGTGATCAAAAGGTTCCTCCATACAACTGTTACTACGGCATGTCAAATTGTCCCCAGTTTCCTTCTTCTTCTTCCTCTTTCTATAGATCCTGGGGATCTATTTGTGCCGCCGCCTGTTCCTCCTGTGATGTCGACTGCCAGCTGTCTCTCCATCTCTTTGGGGGTCTGCCTGGGAGTCTGCGTCCTTCGGGGTTTCCTTGGAGGGCGATACGTGGAAGTCTGTCTTCTGACATTCTGTTTACATGTTCATTCCAGTATCGCCTTCGTTGTCGTCCCCACCTCACTATGTCTTCCGTCTTACACGTGCTCGGGATATCAACATTTCTAACATGGTCACGCAGCGTGTTTCCAGTTATAGATCGGAGGGTTTTCATTTCCGAAGTTCGCAGCCGAGATTTTGTTCTGGAAGTATCAGCCCTGGCCTCAATTCCATAATCTACATAATATTTTAGTCCGTTTATATATATATATTTTTGTAACAGCATCAATCATAGAAAACAAACGTAAAGGTCAGATATTAATATGCGAAAAGCCGTGCAAAATTCCAGAGAGCGTTCTTAAATACTCTTTGATAAATTAACATTAATATATTTAGAGCTATTTAAAAAACTTTATTTTTTTAAGATCTTCATACAAATTTTTCACAAAAGACAGTAAGCCATCTTTTGGAAACAAAATTACTCATGTAAACGTAGAATGGAATCTTGGTATTACTGTATGAAAATGTAATAAAATAATTGGAGATTGATTTGTTATACATATAAATGTTATTCAAATCTTATTATTCTCAATAAATAAAGATTTAATGCAAAATTTTGTAAAAATCATTCCTCCATTTTGAAATTGACATATTTTAGAAAATTTATGGCCATACTTTTTACAAAGCGTCGTAGCCACTGTAATAGATAAGTAATTATGTAGGTGCCTGATAAAATAATATTCTAATGTAGATAGGTATTAAATAATTTAAAAATAATTGTTGAATCATTTTATATTTCTGAAATATAAATAAAGTTTAAATCTTAAATTCATCGTTGAAAAATATTAAATTTAAAATCATCGTTGAAATTGGTATGAACATTCCATAAACAAACTGGTCGGTAAAACAGTAGCCGATAAATTAGATCATAACGTACAGTGAACTTGACAGAATTGTTGAGAGAAAGAAATAAAATTGACAATAATTGAGAATCTTTAAATGGCTTCAGGATTTTAATCAGTTTAATAAAACGTTTGTTTTATCCACATAATAATTTAGAAATATAATATTTGTATTGAAATTAATCACACTCAACAGCGGTATTACATTGTGTCTAAATTAGTATGTAAATAAACTCAAAACCACATTAGCTTATTGATTTTATCCTGCATATTATAAAAGTATTGTTAAAAATTTGGACTCATGGTCCTATTGTTGGTGTGAAAATTATTTTGAAAAAATATTCATAGGGTGTCATATACTTAACTTTAAACCAATCGTGTTAAAAGAAGTATTCTTCAAAGACAGCGGCCAGTAAGAGGTTTGATTGGAAGCCTTACTTGACGACCCTCCAAGGTTTGTGACAAATCATTCATCCTAGAATAAATACAATATTATTATGATACGACATATAATATCATTTCATCTTCCACATAATTTTTGTTATGTAATATTGTGTACATTAATTAAAGTTATTGTAGGTATATAATACACCTATAAGTAGCCAAAATCAACACTCTTTTTATTACAGGTATTTTTTAAAAGTATTTAAATGAATAAAATCACAATGAAATCAATAACAATTAAGAAATCAAATTAAAAACATACAGTCATGGTTACATTAGATGCAAGGTAAATGCCAAATCATATTTTTATCTACATAATTCACAACAAAATATTTTATGTGCAGTTTCATTAATTTAATATTATAAAGTAGGTACCTACTTAGAAAAAAATAAACAGCAGCAATAATATTCCTATATTATAATTTATTCAATCTTATTCAAATTTCGAACAAAAATTTAATTTACTTTTTGTTTTGTTTACATCGCCTATGTGTCAAAATTATTGACAACCGTGAATCCATAGACTATGATTAAAATGAAATATTGTGAAAGATAATGATTTTTTAAATGTGTATTTTGTGTGAATAATATATTCTTAAAATTAATAAAAAATACTTACCTCAAATTACTTACGATACACACCTACGTATTTTTTACAAAACTTTTTTTATTATCCAGCCGAATTGCTCGAAAACGAAGCGCTAAAAAAGAAATATTTTGTTGCGTTGTCTATGCCCTATGGATTCATTGTCATTGACACTTCTTATTTTGTTGTCAAAAAACTAATTAAATAATACGAGATGTAAAAAACTTTCTATTTTTCTGGTTATTTTTTAATTATAAATAACAAACAGGAATATTAATGGACAATCTACTGGTAAGCATATTTATTTGTTTCAAAACAATAGGATATTAATAATTAGTTGACATTATGGTTATAATGTCATTGACAAATTTTTGTGTAACTATATTTTTTACAGGCTCGGCAGCATTTTCAACAATAACAACTAACCGGTGAATATCTAAAACGTAAAAACACATATTTCAAGAGAAGATCAACCAAAATCGGTATGTAACGTAGTATCTTATCATTATTTAATTCTATTAATTTTGTGTGTATAACTGTTATGTTACAGATTAAATTTTGAGTTCCTAAAAATTTACCAGTTCAATGAGGAGGAAAAATATTCAATGTTTCCAAGTTTGAAATGTAAAAATACAACTATTAAGTCATAATCAGTAATAATGAACTGGCTGTCATAAGGATAAGATATGCTGTGACAATACATAAAAACTTAACATAACAAAGACATCACGGAATCAACATACAGAGGGCGAGTTTCTATCAACTAACCCCGTTTTTTCATTTGTATAGGATTTTTTTTTCTATTTTTTATCTGTTAGATCTTACAATGACATATTGTCAAATGACTGAAATGAAATAAACAAAATTGTTTTATTCATAACCAGAAATATACTAAATGAAATAACATATTATGTTTTTCTTTTTATCAAACATAATAATATATTCTTTCAAAAACCACTAAAATTTAAAAATGATGCCTACAGCAAAAAGAAATTATGAGAATTCGTGGAGTTTTGTAAGTATTTTTACACAAGATATTTATGTTAATGTTAAAATAACTATCAAATAATGTGACATTTTAACTCAATTTACTTTATTATTATTAAAAAGATATTCTGTAAATTTGAGATGCAAGAAGATGACATGATGGTCTTATTAGCAAGTCAATTTCATATAAAATGTCCCACAATGTGCTTTATTCCATTTTTAAATGGAACATCAGTAATGAATTGTTAGAGTTATTAGTTGTTACAAATTAATCATGCTTCGACGTATAAGAATATCTTCTTCGTGTGGTTCTCCTAACTGAAGTTGGTGACCATCACTGCAAACTCTTCATGATTTTGAGACAGCCTTTTCTCAGAAGACTCTCTTCTGCTCAAAACCACTTTTTTCCTTGAATTTTAAGTTGGAAAAGGGAATATTTTTCATTTTATTTATTTAGATACATAAATAGGACAATACATTACGAAACATACACCAGTGAAGTATATACATTTGAACTTAATCATCACAGAGTAATGAGAATTTAGCCAAAGTACGAGGCATTGACAGTGGTCAGGAGCTCTTTTTTTACTTTTGTATCATTTCCAGGACTCTATAGACACCCTGTCAATACGTGATATGCTCAGCATTCTTCTATACAATCACATCTAGAGAAAATAATCAGTTTATGTAGAGCTAGATGCTGGTTTAAAACTTGACGTGCACCTTAAAAGTTGTGTGCATTAAGTTTTAATAATTAGATATCGACTGCTGATCATGAGGACCTGGGTTCTATTTCTGGAGGAATCAAAGTTTTTATAGATGCTTTCTTATGTAAAACAAAACATTGTTTCAGGGGCTACACTGATTATAATATATTACTACCATATTATTTATAGGAAAAGACAAGTTTCCTTTTATTATATACATAAATTCCATAGAAAGAAGCTTAACTCTACAGTCTTTAGAAAATTCATGCCTACTTTTAGTCAATATTTTTAATGAAGATAGATATTTTAATTGTTTCAGCAATTTTTATTATTTAGATTAATTAAGTACCTATAATTGATCAAATTTTGGAAATATAATCTACATACCTAATAATTCAGTAATGTTTGTTTATTTATTATTGTATATTTATATTTTTGTATATTGGAGCATAAAACCATAGGTTCTGCGTTGGATTTTAATTGTCATGGATCCTTGCAGGTATATTTATGGTAATTCATGTCTACTTTTAGTGAATATTTTTAATAAAGATAGATATTTTAATTGTTTCAGCAATTTTTATTATTTAGATTAATTAAGTACCGTCATGTCGGGTGACTTTATCCCAACATTTGGAAACATTTCACTATTCACTTTGTGGTTTTCACTGTTAAGGATGTATCAGCTCCATATCATTTTGATAAAAACTAAAAGGTGCCCCAGTTGCAATACAATCATTTCAATAATTTTGACTACAAATATATATAAATATTTTTATTTTGGGCCAAAATATATCATCATAGAGGGTGACTTTGGCCCCCGTAAGTTCTGTGATAGAAAATGTACTTTTATTATACTTAAGCTAATGTCACCCGCCCAGTAGGTTCATACATAAACAACTCTTTTAATTATTTGTGGTCACATTTATGTACCACAACTGATTATGGCGGAAATATACAAAAACGGCAAATGCGTGGAGATTTGTGAACTACTAATGCCATCTATCGATTACACGCAAAAGTTTTTCTATATCTCTGATTATTTTGTATCGGCGGGAATTGCAATTTTATTATCATTTTGGGCCAAAGTCACCTGCTAGGGCTAATGTCACCCGACATGACAGTACCTATAATTATTGATCAATTTTTTGAAATATAATCTACATAATAATTCAGTAATGTTTATTTATTTATTATTTTATATCTATTTTTTTGTATATTGGAGCATAAAACCGTAGGTTTTGCATTGGATTTTAATTAATCGTCCTGGATCCTTGCAGGTATATTTATGGTAATCATAGATACAAATTTTTACAAAATCTCAAATATATTTACTGTAATTAATAAATTTCTAAAATTATAAAATCTTCATAGTAAAATCTCCGTAAACACAGATGGCCATCTTTTAAAAACAATATTACTCATGTAAATGCTGCTTAGTACCAAAATTTGACTGAATAAAAATGTATTTAAAAGATTCAAGATTGTTTTGAAATAAAACTAAATGTAATTCAAACCATATAAAACACATTTTATCAACATTGAAATGAAAGTTCAATTTTTACCATTCTACACATAGGTAGAGGGTGTAGCGAATATAGTCAAGACTCAAACCACATTGAGAGTAACACTTGCATATTAACGGAAAGTTTTCCCTTCTATTGAATAGTCAAATTGAATCAAGTATGAGATGTAACATATTATTATACTGCAGTTTTTTCCATGTGTGTGGCAGAATTTTTCTTCTTTCTTTTTTATAAACATTAAAAGTGTTATTCTTCTCTCTTTTTATGAATTGTGAAAGTGTCATTCTTCTTTTCCTGTGCTTATGTCAGTTATAGAGGTCTGTTAAGCAATGAGAAGCTTAATACTTATAAGTAGTCTGTGGAGGCTAGACTAGAACCTGTTTAATTACCTACCGATCAATCCTGACAATCGGAATTAAATACTTTATTTTTTCTGGAATTAAATACGTTAGGCAAGACGGGTATAAGCTAGTAATAATAATAATAGGATAATTTTTAAGCGCCGTTTAGTGACAGCTAAGGCCACCTCAAGGGCGCTAAAAGTTTGCTTAAATTTACATACAGACTTAATAGTAACAATTTATAATATACCAACATGATGCCTATACTTATTATTATGAAATTGGAAAAAACACTATACAAATACAATATTACACACTGTCAGGAAAATCTGGATAGGACTTATGGAAAAGATATGTTTTTAACTGCTGCTTGAAGTCACGAATATTTTCAGCATGTCTAATATTCAATGGAAGATTGTTCCATGACTTTGGTCCAGAAACGGCGAATGAACGGTTAAGATATTGAGGTTTATTTGTTAGATTAAATTCAACCAATTTTGTACTTGAGTGATGTAATGATCTTAATGTACTCTGTCTCTCATTAGGCGAGAGAAGAGTACAGAGATCTGAAATGTATTCGGGGGCCTCTTTGTGAAGCGCTTTGAAAACAAGGAGACACGTTTTGAATTCAATGCGTTCTGGACTCTTAAGCCAATGAAGTTTGTGCAGTGTTGGTGAAATATGTGAAAAGCGATCAATCTGGTGAATATATCGGGCTGCAGCATTGAGAATAAGTTGTATTCGATGAATCTGGTACTGCGGGAGGTGGGTTAGGATGGCGTTACAATAATCTACCCGTGAGACTATCAATGAATTTATTAGAGTTTTTGCTGCGTCTGTCGTGAGGCACCGACGAACTGGTCTAAGTTGTCTTAAGAAATAAAAACTATCTCTAACTATGGCGGATATATGTTTATCTAAAGTAAAAGCACTGTCAATATGGATACCAAGGAATTTGACGCAGCTGGAAGGCAAGATTTCAGTTTCCTGAATTCGGATAGGTTCATTTTGTATGTGATGTTGCCTGCGAGGAGACGCTAACCAGAGAAATTCTGTTTTAGTAGGATTGAGCTTCAGCTTGTTATTGCTCATCCACGAAGAAATACTTACAATACAAGATGTTACCTCAGTTGTCAGATGAGATTTGTTTTCAGGCGAACATGACTTATAGATGATCCTGTCATCAGCATAGGCATGTGTGTTGAAACCAAGATGCTGTATCAGACCTTCCAGTTCGTTTGTGTAAAGGTTAAATAAAATTGGACCGAGCACAGACCCTTGCGGAACTCCGCATACGGTGGTGCGTTCGTCAGTTGAAATTTCATTAAATACCACGCTAAATTTTCTATTGGATAGATAGGAAGTTATCCATTCAAGGCATTTGTCTTCAAAACCAAATTCGTTTTGAAGTTTTGCAAGCAGAATTGAGTGATCTACCGTATCAAAGGCAGCACTCATGTCAAGAAAAGAAATAAGAGACAACTTACCAGATTCGGCTTGAATGATTAAAGTGGCTATTGGTCGAATACATGTTTCCAACGTGGTTAATTATTATTATTTAGCATATTGCAAAATATTGGCTCCATCACAGAATGTCTTCTACCGGACTACCTCAGAATTAACAATATATATTGAGGTTATTAGTTTAACAAACGGGTTGACAGGGACAAAGGTATTATTTACCTATTTATTTCCACGTTGGTCTTATCGATTCGCGTGTCTTAATCAAGATGATGATAGTTAACCTAAGATTATTATTATATAGTATCTACAATAAAGTAAATCCACTGAAAAAAAATCACGGTTGACTTCATTGGGTATCCAGTTTTAGGACAACTTAGTAGAGAAGACTCCTTTACACAAACAATGAAGTCAACTATGGAATGAAGAATGCCAGGTGTTTTTGTGTTTGTTTTGATTCTTAACTAAACTATAATTCTAAACTATTATCTCCTTGCAATGATTCTTATAGGTTGGTAGAAAATTGTCTGCTTACTTTACTTAAAGACAAATTTGTCCCTTCCGCCTCCAATTCTAATATGGCCGTCAGGAGACAGTGGAGCCGATGGTGATAAATTTAATTTCAACGTGATGGACGCTAGCAGAATGTGGAGCAGGAAGGTCACGAAGTATCTCCTGTCAAATTAGCCCGTCTTGTGAAATTAATGGAAACTGCGTTCCAGAGAATGTATCACACTTAGAGCCAGGAATCTCGCTCATCCAGAGGGTGTGTTTTTATTCCCATCATCTCCTCTGGGGTCGATGGTTGCATTAGCTACGACGTAAATAATATCTGTGTTTTGGAAACATGATTATGTTGTTGCTGTATTCTCCCCGAATAGACTGTGTGCGGAAATATTATTACATGGAGGGAAACAATATTCTGCTTTTTCATGCTCTTCTAGCAGGGTAGAAGATGCGCTGCATTCGATATGATTCGATTAATAAAGCCACATCTCGAACGCCTCTAGCTTATTTGTTATTAAGATGTCGAGGTTCCCACTTTCCACTCCATTCATCAGCACTGATAGAACATACGCCTTTACTGCTCTCCTTTATAGCTACAAGTATAATAAGTGACGGGACTTAATGCCCAACTTTGTCTGGAAATACGGCAACATTTCGTTTGTTCGCATCTGTAAAAATTAAGAGCAAGTATATTTTAACTGTTTTATATGACTAAAAATCTGGAAAATTTAAACAAAGGAGGCAAAACATTCAACAGGGGATGGATATTATGGGTGATAAAGAAAATTGGTAACGTTTTACCTTGTAATTTTAACAATAACGTTTTCACCTAATTCAGATGGTCACTAGGCTATGGATGATGAATGCTATATGGCCCTTTACACCATGCATGATCTGGTTTCTCTCTTTTACACTTTTATATAACTACTATGGATTATGTTCTGAGACCCTATGTACATTCTTGTTCTGTTTTGTTACATTTCATTATTGTTATTGTTGTTTGCATTTTGCTATATTTTTGTGTTGTTGACTATTCCGAGTTCCCGTAAGGGCCTATGGAAATATTTTAAGAATAAAAAGATGATGTTTATAATATCTCTTTATTATCATAATAGTTCAACATTTTAAAAGAATGTTCCCTCCAAAGATTGCATTATTCTTGTTCCTTCCCTTACATTATTCGCACTGCCTCCACACTAGGTACTCACGCGGGTGCTAGCTACGGACCAACGTGCACGAGTTTGCCAGGTAATAAATAATAACATATTAGGTGCACACCTACCTACAGTTCAACATTGATTAATGATTCTTCGTTTAGCGTGAAAAGTTCCTATATTACTCTTACAAATACCCAATAATAAGTATAACAACCTATTATTTTTTATATCCACTATTTTTTGGTAAAAAGTAACTCTTCACCACCCGAACAAATGTTCGCTATTTTATTCTCAATTTCTTTAAAAATGTAAATAGGTAGATATTGTATAATGTAACACCGAATGGCTGAGCTGTCCTGCTTCTACCTGTTGGGCGGTCTGCCTGTCTTCTAGATGGAATACATGCATTCATACATACAGATATTGGCTATACATAAAGTCATCTCCCATTCTACTGGTATATGATGCTTTCAGTATCTTCGCCTGTTTTTGACCCATACCATGACGTCGTCTCCATTGCGCATTTCCCTAATAGGTATCTACTGCTGTTTCTGACTTTTAGGGATATACCCGCGATGGTCAGGTGGTTGGTAGTTCAGTGGTATCAATCGGCGGCTTTCGTACGTTCAAAGGTTTTGGAGGTCGTAGGTTCAAATCCCGGCCGTGCCGACCATTTCCGCTTTCACGACACAAGCCTTTGCTTATTATGAAAGATGTCAAAAAAGTATTTGTGTTCACTTCGAGTGAGCACAGATTAATTAAAAAAAATGCCTGTATTATTTAAACAAATTTATTTGATTTACTCGAATGAGATTGGTAGCCTGCAGTTATTCTAGAGCCATCCCGCAAGCGCATGCTGATAAGAGCATTAATTCCAAAGTAAGCTCATTAAATAAAAAATTTATTCGGTTGCCAGAAAAGAGATTGGAAGAATTTTATTTCATCTTGATTATCATTGACTAGATTAGATCTGTAATACAGAAAATAAGAGAAATAGTTCACAAGTTCTTTTTATAGAGAGGACAGTTGGTACGAAAGATTATTATGATATGAGAGTATCATACTGCTGAAGGACGGCGTCTTCTGTTAGGTCTCGTAACGGTCCAATGGCTTCACATACTGTCTGCTCCTCCGTCCCGCTCGGCACGTTCCAAGTTCGCATCCTTCCGACTCGTACAAAAAGCCATGCACGAGTGACCAACACATGTCACCAGTTGGTGTATCAATGGAGTCACGTGACTCGAATATATAAACTCTCTGATATGACATATTATTCATCTAGGTATGTATGTAGCTTGGATCGGATATACGACGTTATTATGTTTTTATGCTATAATCGCGCGCGTGGTCAAACCACCATAGCAATAAAATATAGCATACAGGGTATTTGGATGTGTGTTTTTGGCAGCAAATCTGATTTTTTCATTATTGCTTTACATTTTAATAGGAAGTATCTATATACGAGCATTAAAATGCAACAAGGACTCTCTACACCTCAAATCATTTAGGTATCGTTTAACGAACATTAAAGGAAAGTTTCGGGTCCTTAACTGGAGGGAGGACTGCAAACTCTGTAGCCAGTTGTCATTCGACAACCTGAACATGATTATTCTTGTTTTGTCCATTTCTCTTTTTTGGGAGTGATTATGGATTTGGTACAAGTGTTCCAACATAATGCGTCGTTCATGACGCAGTGTTGGAGGCATTATATTTTTTCTCAATACTGAATTTCAGATGCATAGGTATCATTTTTTTTCAATGCGTACCTAAGGTTCGGCTGAAAATATATTTCCATAATTAATTTTTGTTATTGTGTTCTGGATGCAAAAGATGTATAAAAATCCGGTCTGGAAAACGTACAAATACGTGACACCCTGAGCGGCTGGTTTATGTATTAATATGAAAAAAGGATGTGTGAGGATTACCATGATAAATAGCCGCCAGAGAGAGTTAGGTTATACGGACATCTTTAAGACGAAGAAAGAATGCCTTTTATCCACTATTTTGCCTGTAGATATCCGTGTCATTTTCCGTTATAAACCTTACATATTACTCCACTGCCTTTTTACTCGTATGAATAAAAGAATATTATTTTGTTACATAATTAGGTGCTTCAAATATAAATATTGAATGAGTATGACGTCTTACAATGCCGACAAAAATACTAAGTAAAATAAATTTGCAACATATTCATAAAAGAATTAGGCAATCCAATTTGTTAGAAATGGTTTAATAAGATCGGTGGTAAATCAAAATGTTGGCAATGTTAAATGGAAGAGTTTCGCGTATCAAAATCTATAAAGATACACAAAATATACCGAAATAATAATAATAGGAGCTATGTAGGCAATGAAACAAGATTATATTATCTGTCCTGTCCGCGACTGTTTGAAAGAGCCGACCGCTGGGATCTACCTGCGCTTACACGAGTAAAATATAATTAACTACACCTATAATAATTAGGGACGACAAATCAACCAAAAGGGATTTGGGCTAACAAGACATTTCGGGTGTAATTTTGTCCTTCGTCTCGACCCGATGGGTTTTGTCTTTGATTTTTGGTAATTCCTTTCGCTTATTCTTTTTGTTCTCTTAAACTCGTTATATCCGCATGTGTCTGTCAGTTATATACAGCCTTGCTATATGTAGGTATTATTACGTCAAGCCTATTTCCACATTATCGAACAGAAATACCGGAATCACAGTATTTCAGGGTTTGGGATTTTTAAGCGCTGTGATTTATTTTTATTTGTTTACATATTTTTATGATCATCGATTTTCATGTAGTTTATCTTAAGCTTTGGTATCTATCTAGTGCCTATTGGTTAAAGATTAACAATTTTCAGAAATCGTTGATTGATTTGATCTTTAATTTAAAAAAAAAGTGTCCTCTTGGCAAGTCCTGTGGTGCATCTTGACAATATTTTCTCACTCAGATCTTTTTCAAGACATAAATATTTTAAAGATATCCTGCAGGTTAAGGAGCAAGATTAGTCCATTTTACCGATCCTATGCAACCTCTGTTCATTCTGAGCCATAAGGTTCTCCTAATGTCCTCCCTCCAGATTGAAGATTTAGTTGTATTTCTAAGGCATAAGCCGAGATGTTTTATAATCCAAACTCTATGCTGTTTTTGAAGCGTGCCTTCTTTTTGTCCGTATCAGTATAACTCAAAAACTACGTTGCTGTAAGAATACGGCTCTAACGGCGTTAGGATCCAAAGCTTTTGATAGAAATGGCTCTGCATTAGAGGTTATACACCAGCTAATATTTTTAATAGTAGGTTATGATAGCTGATGTTGCCGTGATTCTGTTCCGGAAACATTCTGATTTATTATGTCTTATTAACTTTTTATTTGTGGACGCTCACTAAGGTATATATAGGCACCTCTATGTCGTTATTATTTTATTTCGTGGAACTGCGAGTATTGTTCTACCTACTACTGTGTTATTATGTTTAATTTACCGATTGATGGAGTCAACATCCGCTTTGGTTGACGAAAACCGCAAGAAACACTTAAATTATTGTTGTTTTTGTAAGAGTATGCATGGAGTTATACCTGCTTCTATATTATAACCATTCTTTGGGATGTGATATTTTACCCAGTGTCTCCGAAATAAAGTAGTGTTGAAGATCGGAAATATAAGCGAAACAGTTTTGATTGTAAGGGCGAAAAAACTTTTAAATGGTTAAAAATAAGGATGGATGTTTTGCTAGTAGGTGCCAATGTATGTAGTTGAGGACGTGGTCATTAGAAAAGTTGGAAAATATTCGTACCTTCTTTTTTTTAAATCTGGGGTCGCTTAAAGTGAATACAAAATACAAATACACCTTCCACATAATATTTTACACTAAATAAAGGCATGTGTCGTGAAGTGAAAATGGTCAAGTCTCAGCTTAATCATCAACTTCCACATTATTAATTAAACATTGTTTTTTAAGATCTAATAAAATTTAGTATTTCAGTACATATTGAATAGGGAGTCATAAAAGATAGATAGATTCACAGTGTGCATTAGAAAACCTTGAAAGTGATAGAGCATTTTTAAAACAAAACAAAATATAAAATAAATATAGAGACTTGCTCATTGTTTTGGTTTACATTGTGTGGAAATTAAAATCATTAGCCGATCAGAACAATACGGGGAAAACGGAAAAGATATCTTCGGAAGAATAAAAATACTAACAAACCACCCATGTATCTACGTATTAAAAAATAATCAATCTTTACCTCAACGGATGTGAAAAGATAATGGAGATATTTTGTTTTGTTTTTATTTCGTTCACGGTCTAAAGGAGTTCAGTATTGCCAGCAGCGATCTACGATATTTCTCGGAGCTGTGACTTTATTTGAACGTGTGGTTTGGTTGCTCTGATGTTTATTTGGTTAGTAATAATTATTAGGAATTGGCTGCCTCCTTTGATTATTTCGTGGTTTGGATGTTAATATAAGCATTTTTATTTTTGTTTGATGAAAAAAATAGGCTTATCTAAATCCGAGTAACTGTCGGAAAGTTTGTTGTATGTAAGCTTTTATCTAAAACATTGCAGATTATATTCTAAACTGCTTTGAATAGTATGTGGTTAAGCAAACCAATGCGGTGAACTTTCCACAGCAGCCAGTTCATTTTCCACCTAATGCTAAGTTTATTTAACAGTTATTATGCCATCTCTATTTCTAGAAGTAGTTAACTACTTACAGGATCGTTGGTTTCTATGGCGGATACCATGACAAATCTAATGATAAGTAATCTTAAAAATATCACTTTCAGAAGTAGGTATGTATTTTTGGGAAAACCCTGAAAGATAGAATAAAAAAGTACGTAAGAGAAATTTGCGAAATTGACAAGACTAACATTTTCCTTTCTTTTATACTTTATCTATATCTCCCAATAAGATTGTGGCATTTTTTAGAAGAATAAACTCATAACGACTCTATCATATTGTGTGCAACAATAATAATTATTGTCATCCGTAAAGAACTCAAACCTCCCAGTAAGACTACAAAAATTCCAGAAAGACAGCTGGAGGTTCCATCATTAGGCCTAAAATAGGAAGAAGCCTTTAAGTAGACAATGTTCGCCATTAGATAGAAGATACAAAATGTCTATCGATATATTATAGTTTGATGATTAGTTTTTAACAGGATCAACATGCTGGAACTCGGATTTGAACCTGTGATACTAGATTAATTTTTTTCCGCTAACCATACGATATCATAATTTCAGCCACTGAAGGTATATATGTAGGTACACACGTATTCGACAGCCATCATTGAATTCCCGTTCTCGGAAAATTCACAGTTTTGGTTGAATGTTTATTTTTCACGTTTGTTTTTGTACTCGGGATAAAATAAACATTTGTGAAACGTCATCAAGTTACGGCTAACGAGAGTTATTTCTTTTGATTACATTATTAAGTAGTCTTGATTGGTAGCTGTGGACTAATTTAATACTCCCTAGAGAGTTTGGGAATATAACAAAAAGAACAAACGAACTAGATAGACTACTATTACCAGGAGAACTATTAAGTGGCTGGGAATTGAATTTCTATACAATTTAACTCAATTATAAATGACTTGCAAAAAATATAGATATTTGAGTGATTGAAGACAATTATACTGTATTCAATCAATAAAAACGAAAAGTGATCATTTCTTTACTTTATTAACAAAGCTACCTTTTTTTTCATTTTTATATACTTACCTACTGTTTTGTTGTTATCTATATCCGCGCATATTTTTGCTGGTGATTCTTGTTAAACCAAAGACTGAACAAGAATCGAGATAGCACCACACAAAACAGGCCCTGAGGGCCTAGACAAAATACAGTTGGCGATCGACTACAAACGAATTCTTCGACAATGTAGAGTAGGAAGAAAATTAGCTGTCCACTTTTTATATTTTTATATAAGTGTCATTGCTTGGTTTAAATAATTGTTTATACGTTCCAGTGGACAGATAATTTTTTCACACTATACATTGGCGAAATCTTCGTTTGTAGTCGAACGCCAGTTTGAATTTGTCTACGGGGGCTGCTTACGTTTAAATTTTATGTTATTTGGATATTCTACCACATTTTCACTGGAATACCTACTTAATTAACGCTGTTTTCTTCTTAATCATTTTCATTTTAAAATTCAGTCAATTAAGAATCTCGACAAGTCATCATCATTCATTGATATGTGTATGCCAATTTAAATGTGTGTACCAATACCTATTTGTATATCTACCTAGATTGTAAGTATTATAAATAGTATCTACTTATTGTAAAAATATTTGGTTTGGAAAAAAAAGTAAATTTAACCAAAATAAAAATGACTTGTACCTACTTACTTGACCGACCTAGGTGTGGACTTCAGATTACGAGGTCCCGGATTCGATTCCCGTTCGGGTTAGAGTTTTTCTTGGTTTTTTTTTTGACTTGAAATTTCTACCTGGGGTTGGCCTGTCTCAGATTGGACGGGACCGGTTGACTAGAAAAAATTGCCTGTTCTGCCAGCTATACTGTGGGTCTAGTACGAGTTTAATCGAAAGCTAATTACACGCTAATAAGCGCTTATTAGCGTGCAAATAGTGTTCGAAAATCAAACGATCGAATCATTCGATCATTTTTGTATGGAAATTTTTCGAAACCCTTTCGATGATCGTTTCGATATTCGATCATCGAAAACTTATACTACGGGTACTGATACCTTTGCATAGACATTATTTATTAAGTACTTGTGTTTAATACAATCATAACATCGCTCCTAAATATAATAATAATAATAATATAATTCCTTTATTGATAATAGAACAGTATAATATACCTAATACAAAATAAAAAAATGAGACAAAATCGCCATTAAGTATTGAAATTCTCCCCGAAAATGAGTAAAACTTGTGCTTCGGGGAGGAGTTCGTATCACAATATTATATAGTGATGAAGAAAGTAAGAAATAAAAAAAAACACAAATACATGTATACAAAGGCAAAACATACCTTGCGGTAATATCTGCAAACAATGAACATACATGCTAATATAATGCGGAAATGGAAAAAAGAGGAAAATCCTCCTCATGCAGATTGACAAAAATAAAAAAATAAGAAATAAAAAAAAAATAAAAATAAAACAATATTAATCAAAAAAAAAGTTCTTCCACATTTATAAAATAATAATAATAAAAAAACACAAAACCGGTATGTAAAAAAAGAGAAAAGAAAAAAAAAAGATTTTTTCTATGAATTTCTATAAAAACGCAACTTTCAGTTATTGGCAAACATTATCCTTTTTAACCTCTTCTTGTAAACTAATCGAATCATAATTTCACATTAGATAAATGCCATAAATGTTTATGGAAAAAATATTTTAACTACTCATCTGAAATAATATTAAAGTAGAACAGAAATTTTCAAATAATCGGTACCTATAAAAAAACTTTCAGTGTAATGTAGGTACTCGTATATTTTTCATCTAACAGAAAGAGAAGTTATTTTCAAACTGATCGTACCTAATATCATAGTGGTCATGCTTCATCAGGTTTCAATGCAGCCGGAAGATTTTGTAGGTACCCAACTACAGAAACTACTTGAAGTAAATAAGTTTACGCTAAAGAAACTGGTAGCAATGAAAAAGTATGTATAGATTCGTACTTATTGAAAGCTTATAGTTTTTCTACCAAACTGACGAGTGTAACTTCTGTTCAACAGTTCTTGTTTCATTGTATCTTATTTAAAAAATACTCGGCATTTTAAATTTTTCTTTTGAAAGAGTTTTCTAAACTTTAATCAGCTTACATAATAATATAGGTAACTTTTAAAAGGCATATTATTTTTGTACTTGTTACACTAGTTGTACTCACACAAAATTCATCGAAAATTATTATTTAACTGACCTCGGTAGCCTAGTTGTACTGGCGTGGACTTCAGATCACGAGGTCCCGGGTTCGATTCCCGGTCGGGTCAGAGTTTTTCTAATCGTTTTTTCACTTGTAATTTCTACCCGGGGTTGGCCTTTCTCAGAATTGACAGGACCGGTTGACTGGAAAAAATGGTCTCAGGCAATAAGTTCCGCCGGCTGTACTAACACTATAGAAAAGTGTTATATTATTATTAAAAATGAAATGATATTAAAAGTTGTTGTGTATTATTTTTCTCAAAAGTATTCTGGCTATTCGTTTCCCGAGCGAGCTTTACTAATATTTGTCTTCTTCATCTTGCATTGGACACATACAACTTAAAATTAATTCGACCATAAGCAGGTGCTGTGCAGGGTAGTTGATTTAATTTCTTCCCATCTACGCTGTTTATACCATACTTTGGGTGATGCTGTAACGGAGTGAAAGGTTTAGTAACCAACAATTTGACCATCCAAATTGCATTGTGCCAATATGAATTGTTCCTCTCACATTATGGTATTTTATTAAGAGTTGAAATAAATAAATAGCTATAGAAATTCCAACGTACACTTCCCAAAATAATACGGAATCTCGATACATTGTACTTCCGTTCCTTTATTCAAATATTCGGCAAAAAAACAATGGGTATTCGTTTTCAACGGCCGCTGGTTTTTAGTAACAAAAATAATATTCACAGCATAAAGTATATTTACTTATCCTTTGTTTGCGCTCACACATTATTTACATACTTTCCTACCTACCCCTACACCAATGTGTATAGTTACTACATTGTAATGAATTTTATTTCGACATTAAGCATACACAAACGAGCGCAATCAGCCCTGAATATTCGACAACGTGAATTATTATATTATTTTTCTAAGAACAGAATTTTTATTTATTCCCAGTTAAAAAAAAACCCAAGAATATATATTATCAAAATATTTTTTTTTACAAAAAACAATATTTCATATTATCTCGATCCTTTGTAATAATTTTAGGTTTTTCTTGCTGCAATAGAAATACTTACAGGACGGAGAATTATCATGGTCGGTCCTGTAAGTAATTCGCTAGGTACCTACCATCATGACCAATGATCAAAAGAACAAATAAAAAAATAATATACCTACTTTACATACAAGTTTTGTAAAACAATGACATATTATTTAGGACACGCACTCGCACTTCTTGTTTCGAGACCACTATTCGAGACACAGTTATGAGAATTATTATAGATACTATAATTAACCTGATGGTTGGTTTCGAACTATTTCGAAAATTTAAAATGAAAGATTTATATCTCGAGGTACATACCTACTTGACTATTCAAATCACTTCAGAACAAAAAATCGGAAATGTGTTCCAATATTTGAACCATTTACAACATCTTTCTTCTTCTTTTACCCCGCTTGACCACTGCTGAACAAAATCATGCTGTCCAAGCGGTTAAGAAGTGGTTTGCATAGGTTTTCTTTTCTGTTACTATATTATGAGGTGATAGAGTTATAAGTTATGTTCGGTCGCCAGAGCCTCGTTAGTTTTCTAGCAGGGGGTACCACGTACAGGCGAGGTCGATAAGGATTTTTGGCTATCACGCCCTTACTTATCCGATACCTACCAAAGATTCAATTTTTGATAGGTATACAACAAAATAGAGAGTTATCAGGACTGCGAATCTATTCAGTCTTCTCTCGATGGTTTGTCCCTGTGGTGTGGAATGAATGGCGGTTTCATAGGTCGAAGCTCAGGATGGTTTATGATTATCATTTAAATGGGGCATCTCTGGAGACCGTCAGATATATTCGTGACCTTGGTGTGACGTTCAATGAGGATCTGTCGTTTATACATCACATAGGTGATATAGCCGAGAGTGCAACTAGAGTCCTGGGTAGGTACAAGTCATTTGGCATCCTATAGAACCCTTTATATTTCCTTAGTGCGCCCTCTTTTGGAGTATAATACGCCCATATGGTCCCCGTATTATGCTGTGCACGTTAAAAAATTAGAGAGTGTACAGCATAGGTTTCTGAGATTCGTTAATTTTAGGATGGGTATTCCTTTAGTCGACATCAATTACGAGACACTAATGGGAAAATTGGGTCTTCAGACTCTGGAGGACCGCCGCACGATCAATGATCTGATGCTGCTTTTCAAGATGGTAAACGGTTCGATTGATTGCCCTGAGCTGGTTGATCTTGTCCAGTATCATATATCCCAACGATTCACGCGGTCCAGATCTGTGTTTTTGGAGGCTAGCTCCAGGACAAACTATCTCCATAACTCGGTGATCCGGAGAATCCACAGATTTGGTAACGAGTTTGACAATGTTGCGGATATTTTCCATGAAAATATTTATAGGTTTAAGAGAGAACTATTAACGTTTTTCTCATTTTGAGTTCATGACCTCCTATCATTTTGTTATCTCGGTCGTTTTGTTTTGTATCATTTCATAACTTGTTAGTTCTGTCAATCAACTGATTCATTCATTCTGTGATCTCATTGTTTGTCTTTTATTAATATTTGTATGTATTTTATATTTTTTTACCTGTTCATATTTTCGATTAATCAATGATTTATCTTGTCTTATTGTCTCTTTTTTTATTTGTAGTTTCTAATCTTCTAATCATTTGTGATCTGTGTATTTCACTTGATCTTTTAAACAATTCATCCTTAAATTTTATTGCTTTATCTTATCTTAATGCTTTACTTATTTTATGTTAATTTTTGGAAAACTGCTTACGACGGTTTGTAGATTTTATTTTTACTTTGTTGTTGTTGATTTGTTTGATGTTTATGTTAAGTTGAATCATATGCTGATTAATGATTTGTTTAATATGTATATGATATAACATGTAATAGGCTTAGAGCCATTTAAAATTGTAAAAAAAGAAAAGAAAAATATTGGTGCGCAGGTATATATCCACCATAATCAGGTAAGTAAGTAGGTATAAGTTTGATTCTTATCCGAGTGCTAGAGAGAGATGAACAATCTTAATAACAAAAAATCAAAAAGCCGACCAATTTACAATTGTTCACACACGTCGCTATACATAATGTAATTATAATCGTTCTAAGTCGTCTTCATAAAATAACGTTCAATGTAGAAGAAATATCAAAGGTACCTACACTTATACAGCTTTAAAGATACCTCACAGCCGTCATACATAACATAACACAGGTATTAGAGATTTTAGTTAAACTTAACTCAACGCTAATGACCTGGATAATTTCGGAATAATCCTCAAAAAACCATTTTCTCTTTGTCATTTTATGAAGGATGTAATTTTTTATACATTATGTTAAAAGGTTGATTCCACATACCTACCTACTTACATTTATTTTTTTATATTTAGTGGGTTCATACTACTCATTATTCACAGTGAAGAGAAGATAGGTACAGTCTTGTACTGCAGTAAGAGATGGGCATTATAACGATCAATCAATCAATCAATTATCTCTTTTTACACCCCACTCAGGGGCATAGGGAAGCAAAAAAAACTCTCAATTGCGCTCGATCTTGCGCAATGTTTATGACCTCCTCCCACACCATGTCCAAATCCCTCAGCTCTGCTTTGAAGGAGCGGAACACAGTGTGAGAGGATCTTTCTCGTCTTTGGGATTCTGATGGGAGGAAGAACAGCGCTCTCCTCGGCCAACTGTCGGCATCTTTAACACATGTCCCAGCCAAGTCCATCTTCTCCCCACAATGGTAGAGGTGATGGGCTCACCCTAGGTGAGCCGGCGTATAACGTAGTTCGTGTTGAAGTGGTACCATCTTATGCCCAAAATTCTCCTGAGGCACTTCATTTCAATAGCTGAGACTTTTTGTGCCTGGGCTTTGCTCAGGTGCCAGGACTCACACCCATACAGGAGAATGGGCAACACACACGCATCAAACAGTTTACATTTCGTCTCGACACTAAACGCCGACGCTTTCCAATTATAACGATAGCTGATAAAAATATTACATAAATAAAAATAACGCCTCTAACGTTATTAATATTAAACGATATATATGTAAAAAATGGTTGAACAAATATTAAACAATAATAGCCTTAATCACAGTTATAATATTAGCTGAAATGCTTGGCTAATTCAATTTTAGAAATGACCTTTTTTTAGGAAAATGTTCACTTTCCAGATACAAAATTTTGGAAATGACCTTAATTTTGGTAAAATTTTTACTTTCTAGAAACCAAATATTCAGAATAATTTTCATTTATAGGTTCGTAAAATAAATTGTTATAAACAATTAATGAAACTGTAATAACGATTTTGAATTTAAGCCGTTATTCCCACCTCTGACTACTGCAGTAAGAATTTTTGGACTTTATCTATTTTTATTTTTTAAATCTATATCTATAAAAGACAATAAATGTTTCTACTTAATATGTCCGTAAAAGACTCGGAGACCCACTAACCAATGTGCCCCGGTGTGATTTGGAAGGTAATAATACAACGATGTTTCAGACAAATGATGTTTTTTACCTTTGTTCGTAATAGACACTGAAAGCATCTTACAGGCATACCAGTTTCATTAGAAAGGTAATAAGGCGAATGTAATTTCAACAACACTTCTATATAATGTAAAAAGAAGAGTCAACTTTTCTTTTTTAGCGTCGGCGTCCTATGTAACTAATCGATTGTTCCCAATATCATCAAAGGGTGGTTTTTCTCGCAGGTAGGTTAGGGCGGGTCGATTTGCGTTTCTTCCAATATTGCTAACGTAATAGTTATAATTTAGTGCTAAATGCTGTTTAAAATAGGTATGCAAAATATTTTTCAATTTGAAGGATATCTTCTGTCTCCGAAATTGTTAAATTTATCATATTTTGAAGCAATAAATTAAAAATATATTTAACTTAATATTTTTTAAGATTGTATGTCATAAAAATGACGGAATAATCAGTTCTGTATGATATAAAGCATAACAATGCAATTTTAGATAGCAACAAAGTATATAGAGCGCCGCGAAAAAAACAGAGAAAATCTCATGAAATGAGAAAAGGGTTAAAAATACCAGTATTGTATTTTGATTGCCGTAAAGCCAAAGTTATAGGCTAGTGATTAGAAAAAGTGGTCAAAAATACAGATGAACAATAATAATTAAGAGAGTGTTAAAGGAAACTGATTCTAAATTGATGGAAAATTTGGAAAACCGAAGCATAGAGAGATCGATTACAGATTTCTTTTCAAAAAGCAATATTTCATTTGATCTTTTACTTGTCGTCTGATGTGATGAAAAAAAGTCTAGGTTAATACCGGAAAACATAATTGAATTTGCATAATAATTGAACATAATTAGTTTGCAGGAGAAAAGACTAATAAAACCATTATAATGAATTTTTTGCTTATTGCAAACCACAAGTAATCCCAATTGAATGAGTCGCCGGTAATCTAGAAAAAAACGACAAGTAACAATTATTTAGGTTTTTGTATAATATGTTGACAGTGCTTTTTCAAATCATCATACGCATTCTGACTAAATTGGAAAACAACTGGAAAAATAAAAAAAAACAATTGATATGTTCCAGGTGATTACAACAGAAACTACTATTTTATCATTTCAATATCTACGAAAAGATCAATATTATATTTATTCCAAATTGGCAGTCATACCAACAGAAACATTTTCTAATGATTTAGGCAACTGAGCTCCAGGAAAAATATTCCATGTTAGATCGCTAAACTAAGCTAATAGGATTCTGCGACTGCGTTTCTTTCAGAAAGTTTGATGACCTTAACTTATCTTTATTGTTAATGTTTGTACACCAAGTTACCTCGCAACTGATCCCGTTACCTATGGAAGTTTAATTTCTTATCCATATATTTATCAGATGATCAAATAATCTGTTATATAAACTGTAATTACTAAAAGAAAAGGCTAAAAAAACAATTGATATGTTCCAGGTTGTCTTCTGGTGCATCGTAGACTCTATTTCCCCTATCCTACCCCTTTTTCCCACTCCACCCTAAACTATCCCATTTGGTGTACTATATCTAAATAAAATTTTGTATGAATTTTTTTTTTGTTTTTTGTTGGTGTTTGTTGATTATATGTATTGTGTGTATGTATTTGTGTATATATTGTGTATGTATCTATATTTTTATTTTTATCATATGTTGTTGGATGTTAGAGATTGCTACGGCTATAATCCCGCCATTGCCACTTGTCTATACACTATTTTTTGTACACTATTTTTAATATGCATAAAGTATAAAATAAATAAATAAATAAATAAATATTTGGCTCAAAATACACTATGTAGTAAGAGAATGAACCGCTCGCCGGATAGTGAAAGCTCGAATCACCCAAAAACACGCACCTTTGACCCTTGAAGTACCGAAAGTAAATTTTGAAGCATCTTTTACAAAAACTACGTTCAATACAGACAGCAAAATGTAACAGAAACACCAATTGACAAGTATCCGACGAAGATCTTACGGCATTCATTACATACAATGGCGAAGATGAATAAATACAGTTTCCTGAATTTTCCTTGTCACATCCAAGGAGTTTGACGATCTGTAAAATTGTCAAAGAAGCCTCACCAACTTTACGCAGAAATTTATCAAGAGAAGATTATGTAAAAGCTTAGAAAGCAACGAGTAAAAAAGATATCAAACCCAATTTATCAAAAACAGTCACTGCAAAATAACATAATTTCATATAGTTACTTTAGATAAAAAAATGTAAAAGTTTTATTTATTATTTTTGTGTAATTAAATAAATAGAAGTATGTACTTGAATTATCTGAGGTATAATAAAATAAAATGAATAAAAAAACAAAGCCGAAATCATTTTACTTGATTATTATAAAAATATCAGTTATTATGGGATATTTTCGTCCCATAAAAAACTTCAAGGTCGATTCGGAGACAGAAGATCTTATTTTTTTGTCATGAAATTTTGTAGATAGTTATAATACATCATAAGGCAACAAATTATCGATTAGAAGCCCTTTTTTAACTTCCATACTAGAACGGCCCAGCCTAATGTAGGTATACGTAAATGAAAAACTTGATTTTTTTAAAATGAATTTGGGCTCATCAAGTGAATACAAATACCTAAGTATACTTTCGACATCTTTCACATAAAGCAAAGCTTGTGGTGCTGAAGTGGAAATGGTTGGCACCGGGATTCGATTTATTTTGTATATTTTTATTCGAGACGCCAACAGAAAGCTGAACATACCATGAAAGAAAAACAAAGAATCTTCAGTGCTCCTATAATAGGTATCTCCCTCCTGGCTTATTTTTTGACCCAATTGGTGTGAATTTGCCACAAATTACAGGATTACAATACAAAAAATTACTCTTATTTTGTGATTATCCAAGTCAAATATACCTAATCGTAAAAGCAAACGTCAGGTATCCGCTAGCCTTGACTAAATTTTTAGTCCTATGTTAATAATATGTATGTAATTCTTATCTAAGGTATAAATGAGAAAGTGTGTTGATATTTCCTCACATACGAACCTTCCGTATTGCGCTTCATAAGGTTGTATTGCATCCATTCAACAAGCAAGTTAATTACGTTTCCGACTATTCTGCTTTCAGATCAAAGTCTGCACAATATAAAGGAAAATGCGCATCCTCTCTACTCTTTGATTTCTGTTCCTGATCACTTTTACTGCGATGTAGTATAGGAGATTACATTCTCGTTTATTTCCACAAGTCATATTGTTGTTACCTACGTTGTTTTATAAAACACTCTTTTTCAAAGAATATAAATTATATTTCGACGTTATTATAATTTCATTTTGTTCAAGACTTCTTGAGATCAGCTTCACTACACCTGACGCAATGGAAATGCCATTAACTCCAGACTCATTTTACTTTTAATCCAATTAAGGCAAAGTCTTCTTCTCCCGCACCACCTACGTACACTACCTACAGAAGCTATTCGTTTATTTCAAGTTTTTTTTACTCAATTAAGTGAAATTGTTGGGCATTTTAAATATTATTTAACGAGGTGTTGGTTTCATGCTTTGCTATTTTTACTCATTAAAAATGTAAGAAAAGAAGCTCGTAATATTGTGTAGCATTCGGATGATAGTTTTGTAATAAAGATATTATTTTAAACTGAGAAAAGATAGTCGGTGTTTTGAAGTCAAAGTGATTGGTCAATGGTCGTTGAACTTTGCGTAACTAATCTCGGTAATCTGTGAATGTTAATCCGAATATAGATACAGACGTATATTCTCATGATCTAGACTTTATTGTGATAAAAAATACTTGAGATCATAACGTTTGTTCTCCAAAACAGTATTCGTAATTGTATTTTGTATAGGCGAGTCTGATAGACTAATTTTTGTTTACCGTCATCCTTTTTATAGACCACTCCCAAAATACTGTCTTTCTAGCATATGTAGGCACCTATCTTAGTTACATTTTTTGTGCCTTTTGGAGTGAACGTCCTAGCGTTTTGGTCTCTTCTTTCGGGTCTAGCCATTAGACATTTTTTTTACATATTTTTTTCTACTAATTTATTCTCGAAGGTGACATCCCACTTCACAGAGAACGGTTACGGTGTAAAAGAAAAGCATCCATTTACAAGAAATGGTTTGAATTAATTGGATTAATTGTTAAGTAAATATTGCAATGAAGATCATTGAAGCAGCGCAATATTAAGCGCGGCATAGGGTTCTTGTTGCCCCTAAGTGGGTTAAAAAATAGAGTTTTGTTGTTGCAATGAAAATATCAGTATGTAATAGTCGGATTTCTTAACAAATTTGAATAAATCAAATATGCGGTACCTACCTATCTCTTCTTTGTAATTTAAAGTACCTATAAGACCTTATAACGAACTTATTTTTGAAACCAAATATGTAGTAGATAGTTAGTCGTATGCAACGCGAACTATCAAAGTCTTAAGATAGATTTAATAATAGGTGAATAATTTCATTGGTAACGCATTCCTATACCGCGGCGATACAAAGAAGAAAGAACCTCCCATATTGTGGGGGTCGGATTATTTTGTAGTAGTAAGTATAAGAACCACACAAAGAGGCAGGTAGAGCCATATGCTCTCTGTGTGGAGAGTCTGATCGTGATAATACAACGGTACACAGTTTGTCTAGCTCTAAGGACTACTTTAGTAGCAAGTGTTAGGAATTTGAATACACAAAAGGATTCAAAAAGTGGCAGAGTTGATAAGAATGCTCTCACAGACAGGTGGTATCAGGAACCATCTAGTGCTAGTGGTTCTAGTAGGTTAGTATTCTATTCCAGAACGTGGTTTGCTGTAGAGTTTAAGCACGTTCAAGAGGGTAGGTATAAATAGAACGTCATTCAACAGCTTTATGTTTCTAACATTCTTTTTATTTGTCGTTTGGATATAAATTCCCACCAAAATATTCGTAAATAGGAATCTAATTAAAACGTTATTTTGTCTGTCATTTACCTACAAGTAAGGAATCTAACGCCTTTGCCTTGACTATCATCAACCGTCATACCTACGTTCATTATAGGCTTATGTAAATGTTAAAACTTACAGGAAATTATGCAGACGTGTATGTGAGCCTCAAGGAGGTACAGGTGCAGGGCAGGTTATAGGTAGGTACACTGTACACTGCACAGGACGAACCACCTAGGCAGGTTGATAAGGATATTCCGTCTACCATACATCGTCATAGAGATGTGATTCAAGTTACGTGCAAGAGAGTAATGGAGGCCAGCAACAACAGGAACACTGCGGGTACCTACTCGCAGCGGATATGCTTCAAGGGATCTATTGGTATTTCAATACGAATGTTCTAGCAAAAGATGACCTCTGGTAAAATACATCGAGAGACGACGTTATAATTATTTTTATTGGTACTTGACGGTTTACTTAAAGTAACTGTTGACATGCTGGAAAAATCTTTTACATTACAACTAGAATAGGATTGATGATGATGATTTAGATGAATGAGCTTGGAATGGAGTGCTTTTTGAAAATTATTTAAATGAATAAATAGGTATTAGAATACATATTGCAAAAGAGATTCTAGAATAAATTTCAGATGATTGTTCTGAGTAGGTAAAAAGAAGATCACTAAATGAAGCCTAAATAGGCTTAAATAAAAGGGTAATTTGAAGCAGAGCTGAGGGTCATGGAAATGGTGTGGGAGCTAGGAGGTCATAAGCATTGCGCAAGATCGCGCACAATGGAAAGCTCTTTTTGCCTCCCAATGCCCCTGAGTGGTGTTTAAAGGAGTGTGTATGTATGTATGTCTGAAAAATCGTAAACAGTACATATCTTCCAACGAGTTACAGCAGTACCCCAAGTATAAGTTTTCGATGATCGAATATCGAAACGATCATCGAAAGAGTTTCGAAAATTTTCCATACAAAAATGATCGAACGATTCGATCGTTTGATTTTAGAACACTATTTGCACGTTTATAAGCGCTTATTAGCGTGCAATAAGCTTTCGATGAAACTCGTACTAGCCCCACTATTATGAATGTTTAACTTACGAAAAAAAATTGGTTTCAAACAACCAACTTAAAAAATTTAATGACATCCATAATAATGTTTCATATCTGAAAAAAAAAATTGAAAATCAGTAGGTTTGGAAAAAAACTTAGTAAAACGAGTCTTTTGCTGAACGTATTGGAGTAGGCGGCAATAGAGCGTGAAGGGATCGGAGAGGAGGGAGTGGGAGGAAGTGAGGTTTACAATTGAAGGTGAGTGATGATGGCAGGAGAAAACTGGACTGGACTGGATGGGATTGGGAGGGAATAAATAATATACAATATTTATCAGCAGTTTATCTCTTTACTGCTTTAATTAAGAACCTTCTAATTAAGGAGAAATAACTGAAAGGAGTCATTATTTAAAATGTAGCCCCGATAAAGATTTTATCCACGAAATTTTGATGACTAGATTTTCGGCTATTGTATGAATCCTCTAAAAAAATGATTGACAATAATTATTAGGATTTATAGACTCTGCAGAAGTCAAATGCGGAATAGAGGCAACAAGAGCCGCATTTAACAATCTGAGAACTCTTTCCAGCAGCGAAAACCTGAATATGAAACTGAGACAGAGAATTTTTATATGGCTGTGAGACTTGGACTCTGACGGTCAATACAATGAACAGGTTCGAACCTTATAAGATGTGGTTGCATCTTAGAATGCATAAGACCCCTTGGACAAATTCTAAAGTTTTTGGTCGAACCGGAACTCCAGTGGCAGGCAAATGTTCATTAAATTTCATATCTGGACACATCATGAGTGGGCATAAGTATCATCGTATCTACTGGAGGGATACTGAAGGGAATGATTGAGGGTCACAGATGGTTTGGAAGAAAGCAAATGTCCTGGCTGCGGAATAGCAACGTAGACGTGTTTCCGTACTGTGGAACATTTATTATTTTTTCAAGCGGCCTAAAGGTTCGCCATGAACAGTGATGGCCGACGTTGAGACTAATTGACATGGCACCATGCACAAGAAGAAGAAGATTATTCAGTGGGTTATTACTAAGATCTAGTCCGTCACCCTCGATGGCTGGCAGCAGCCAAATAAAGACTATTATGAACGGTTGTGGTTTGGGCTTCGTGCGATAAAAAAGTGTTCATGTCGGATTGGGTCATAAAGAATCCTCGTGAGGCGCTCGAGCGTGGAGATACACTACTTGTACCAGGCATTGTACCATTACGGACCGTGTCTACATCCAGCACGTTTCTATTACAGGTTAGGGCTTACAGGTATCTTCACAATAAAGCGGTTTATATTTTAAGATTTCTGCCCTCGACAACCCTTAAAAAATTACGTAAGGTTAATTTCGTACAGGAGATGATCTTGATAAAATTGACGTAAATCCAAAATCATTAAGAATATGTACCTACTTAGGTATAATAGGTACTTGAATCATGTTTCGATATCAACTATCGAAAATAAATAAATCTTTGTCATTCTATAGCAATGTTTATAACCTTAAATAATCACAATGGGCCTCTGAGCGATGATGTTGGAAAATGAAAATAGATGGAAATTTAAATACGGATATCTAACGCAGAACAAAAGACGAAATGGCCTAATTACCAGGTAAATTGACAAAACAGCGTATAGCAAAATGGGCTCCAAGGCTTTGGAAGCGAATATCATAGAAAGAATAAAAAGTGGAGTAATTCGCCCACAATAGGTAGGTACAGGTGGACTCATGATATTATCTCGGTTGTGGAAATGATTATAAAACAGTCATTGCACAAACTTGTATAGCGTATTCCTATGTTTAAGACTCTTATTGATTATGTTAGTCTAGCTACCTTACGAGATTTGAAAAAAAATCAACGTCAACAATATGTATTTGATTCTGCAAATCTGCAATCCTGTTCAGTACATTCGTTTTTTCCATGAAGCGACGATTTGACGGGCAATCGTTACATATTAAAATATAAGGTCTAAAAAGTAATTTTGATTCTAGAGAACCGCGGTGGTCAAAGAGAAGTGGCTGGATTTTCAACTCGTTTCCAGTCAATTTCATTGAAACTACGTGACATTTTCACACAAGAGATTGTTACTTCATATAAATTCAGTAGGTACTTTGTCATGCTATTTTTAATAGAAACAGTTTCTAATGAAATGTTGAGTTAGTCCATTGGGATCGAGGTGAGGGCAAATACCTCAAGAAGAAAAACTTGGTTACGTAGTTCCGTAAACCGACATATTATGTACCTTTGTAATATTGTTATGAATTGTGAAAGTCATCCTAGAGAGTGTGTGAAACTGAAGACATCGTGAGGTGTACCTAGAAGACAATGGAGTTGATGTTACCTACTTACAGGAACATAGGTACCTATTATTATAATGCTAGAGGACATTATTCTTCCACGTTTAGGTGCTAGGAATTTTGTCAATCAATCATTCTACTTTTTTTAAGGGGCGTAATGAGGCAACAAGAGCTTTCCACTGCGCTATATCTCGCACAGTTTCGATGACATCCTCACACATCATAGCCCAAAAAGTGATTTAAAAAAGTCCTTAAGAGAATATTGGTTGAAGGTAGAACCACCGCATCTTGAACGACACTATACGATAGCGCCATCACCTCCACCATTGTGGAAAGGATGTACATATATGAGAATGACTCCGTCTTACCGTGTTCCATTCCTTGCGCTTTTAACCTATGTGGCCATTGTGTCACAAAATTGCGCGATAGTAATAATTATAGTAGTTTGTTCTAGATTTTGTCAAAATGGTCCTTAGGCCCAACGTCATATTTTTAAAGGCAACCTTGTGGGTATTGTACGAGTAGGTATTATTATTTTGATAAGGAATAAAATTACTCCTATCTATGCTAGGTAAAAGTGTTCACTTTCTCAACACATACCATGGTTTGGGTACAATTTCAGCTTAGTTGGGAATAAACTAGCCTTTTCCCACAATCTCTCTCATTATCTGTTGTTATTGTTGGCTCGGAAGATATTTTTCTTGTATTGTGTGATGTTAAATGACCCGGTATTGGTATGATAAAATATTTTTGACAAGGGAACAAAGGAATAAAAGCCGATACAGGAAACGGTCGTCGGCTCTCGTCAAAAAGATTCAAGAATATTATTAAGGTAGCTAGGTACTTACTGCTACCTTAGGGACATATTATTTCTTTTTCTTGTCAATGGTGTTACCGTTCTTGCTTAGTGGGTCATATTATCATAATATTATTGTAGTGATCTCTATACCTACCTATAGCGCGATAAAATTAAACGATTCGTGTAACATTCATTTAAATATGGAGAAAAGATTAAGTAAATAATAGGTACCTATACGAATAATTATAATAGTAGGTACCTATGTACCTATATTTTATCAGCTGCAATTTGAATAGCATTAGGTTATTACATTTTATATTTTGAGGTTTTGTATTCAGAAGCACCTACATTTTGATGTCAATTGTCGCCAAGAACACATATGTAGATACCTAGTTCAAATACAGTACCTATTACCATTTACTTTTTTATTTTTTTTATTTTATTTTTTTATTTTAACATTTATATACAAACAGTGAAATTGATACAAAAATAAGACAGTACATAAAATTTACAAAACATACACCAATGAAGATATAATATTAATATAATATTATCACTTTTTCCCTACGAAAGCCTTCTTCTTCTTCTTCATGTATCATGTTGGGTCTCCCCAACGTCGAATATCACTCGAAGGTATTTGTTCCTGTCTTGGACAGTCAAGTGATCGTCCGGTTCTAATTCCAGTTCAATCCGTGATATAACGGTAGCCAGGAAATTTGTATTCGGCTCATGACTCTTGGAATTTTCGTTTTGCACATCAAAATCAGGTGCAGTATAGCCCGTTACTCTCCCTCCTAAGCATTATATTCCAGATGGTATACATTCCGGACTTTGATGTTAGTCAGAAACTGCATTTGCTCTCTCGTGCACATTTTCATTACGGACTACATCCGTCCATAGAATGCGGAACACATTTCGAATGCGTCTAACCGGGTCTTAGTGCTCACTTAGTGGTTCCACGACTTCTCCATAATATAGAAGAACAGATCAGATAGGTATACCTAGCACCTAACCATTCTTTGTCGATATTTTAGATTAAGGTTATCAATAAGATTCCTCATCCTGTTGAATGGCGTATGAGCCGCCTTTGTTCTGCATTTATCTTCGATTTCTGGATGAATGTTTTCAGCGTTTTTTACAACATTTTAAATGTGTCGAAAATTTACATGTTCGACAAATCACTTTTTGCAGACTATTATAGGCTCTTAAAATTAAAGCATGCGATTTTGTTTTCGCATGCTTGAATTTTAGGTATCAAGCAACTTATTCTCAGTTTTGTCATTTGATTGTTTCATATTAATTCATTTTGGAGAATCCATAGAGGGCGACCAAAATTAGGGGACGACGACTAAGTGAGATAAAACACATAAAACTGAATAATTTCAACTTTCCCAGTGTGAATTTCAAGCAAAGGTTTAGAAAATGATATTTAGAGGTCATGTTCTTTTAAAGTAAAATATAATTGTTTAGAATGGCTCTCATCGGTTGCTGCCGTCATGTCTCCGTTCACCTCAGGGTGTTTTGCGTACGGCGCGGCGTGTTGAGAATATTACACGGTGTGTTGTAGGAATAAGGAGCTTTCCACCGTGCAAGGGTGTATTTTCTAAATAATAAAACATCTCAGACAGGAACAGACGATATTTTTCTTGTAAACATCTCCATATATATAGAAGGGCTCGTATTAATATTTTTTATAAAACGTTCTTGACAAAGGCACGCTACATACTGATCTGCTATATATAATATTATCATTGCTGCAAAATCTTTATCATGTAAATCATCGATCTTATATATTATTCATTAACTTTTTCATCGTAATATCATGATGCATGAAGACGTCTTTACTACCATCTTCATTAAATGGAGAAATATTCCTACAATGTTTACAAAGATACATACACCTAACCGTTTTGTCATCTAAGGGATTTTCTATATTGCAGGATGACCGGTGAGGGCTGATTGTGGAGTGTAGCAAGACATTCATTCATCGATCAGAACATCTTTAGCGCAATTTTGTATCTACTCTAGAAAATCCTAAGGCATCGAAAAGTTAAGAAAATGACAAACAGTTATGATTTTACAGGAAACGAGATGTCAATTATCAAAAACCAAGATTTTTTTAGGAAATGGTTAGGCAATCAAGGTTTCCCAATAGATATGACAGAAAACAAGTCACCGATGTGCAAGGTTCCAAAAAACGCCAAACAAAAATGGAGTAAGGTTTGTCATGTGGCCAGAGTGACCGACACTACATGGCCCAAAAAAGTACTTGAATGGCGTCCGAGAATTGGATGCGGTTGATGCAGATAGAGAGCTGTGTAAATTTTGAGGAAGCTTATGTCCTTCAATGGACATGAGAGGGCTGAAGAAAGAAAAGAAAAAAGGTTTTTCTGAATAGCTGATCGTGTGCAATCTACAAATCTGATTACCCCCCGCTTGAATGTACTCGCAGTTAGGGGGTGAATTTAGGGATCTATTGTTATATTAAATCTGAATATCAATCATTACGTTTAATCCATTTAATTGTAGTCTTATTATAAAGTTTTAATGAATGCATTCGGATAATGGCCAGAGTGGCTACTAACGGAATGATGGATAACCACGAAACGTAGAGTAGGTACGGTGCAAAGGGAGAGTCCGTAATCCGAAATGACGGGAGCATCGTTCAGAGGAGTGATCGCGTGGTCGCGTGCCCCGGGAGCGTTTCCTGACGTCCCTTCACCGACTAATCGTCCTACCCATGGAGGAGAGATTATCATTTATTTTTGTAGTTAACGCTGCATTTTCTTAATGCGGAATAATGTACACAGCTAGTTAGTCGAGGAATACGCTGGAAAAAATATTCAGGTAGTTCAGTAGTAGTAAGAACTCAGTTTCAAAACAATGTACCTAATGATATTTTAAGTAAATGAAGATAGTCGTGCATTCAAATTAACATTTGCTCAAGCATTTTAGTCAACCCATGCGATACAGTGCTAATCTTGCTATGATGGCAGCGTAACTAATCTGAGGATTTTCAAAGATAGGAGTTTTGTAGTAGGTAAGTAAACGACATATAGGTACACAGAGAGCTTTTAGCGTCAGGGAACGGATGAGACAACGAAATACAAAAAAATGCGCTGATGCATCTTGTTCATGAATAAACTTCACATTTTTAATTGCGAAATTATTTGTATTTTCAGGGAAGAGGGAGGGAATATTATGGTCTCTTCTTAAGGTCTGTTGTTTCTGATTAAGCAGATTAGTCTCGAAATGCCTTTCGATATTTTCGTACCCTAGTTATTGGATCTAACATTTCAGCACTACATACAATCCTCACAACTAACTTTTATGACACCCTCTCTCACTCATGACGTTTTTAATGTAACCAACTAAAATGATTAAGGTTAAGTTAACAATCTCAACTTAGATTTTGATTGAAAAATCGGAAAGGGCAGTCTTTAAGCCAATCTTTCCATTAATGAAAGGTTACTTAAAGAATATATCCAAAATGTTTATAATCTTTTAAGAACAAAACATTTCTTTTCAAAATATGTAAAAAAAAAACACAAAATATCATTCGAAGAAGCTTCTAGGAAACGGAAAACTCTGCCAAGGAGAATTATTGAAACCACGAAGTGAAACTCCTTTAAGTGAATTAGCTGGCCGTTTCTTTATTTGTTCACTAGTGAGGGTAATAAAATCAATTCACCGCAATCCTCACTGGGGGAGGGCGACTACATCTACATTGTATGAATGAAAATAAATTTACAAAGTATGTAGTGCAAATATTCAATGAAGGAACGAAAGTAGGCAGCGAGTGGACGTGGGTAGATACCCGTGCACAGTACACGAAATATAAAGAAAATATGAAAGGACAGATCTCCACAATTCAGACGTAATCTTGATCACTCGAGTGGTGTGCGTCCATTATTCCTTATTTCATTGTCCCTCGCTCCTTAGGCCGTCGAGATCCTTCTTTTTCTGTCGATACCGAATTAGGCTTTATAAAAAAGCTTTCGAATTGATTTTACCTACGAACATTCAAGATGGGTAACTGCTTTATATTATCGACATGACAATCATTGGTATGGTAAGAACAGTCACAGTTATGTTGTTTGTCTACTTATGTTATTTGTGTATTTTGAGTAAGTACCTAGAAACAACTTTTTTGTTAAATTTATTGAAATACATAAATCAAATGTAGGTAGATATTATGTCAGATTTTGCGTGGGTAATTTTTATTTGATTACGGTTTTGGATGATTTTTTCGTGTGTTACACCATAATATTCTCGTAAGTAGGTACCCAAGTCGATTTTTATCTTTAAAGTTGGTGAGTACATGGCCAAACCATCCCCCTTGCGGATGAAATTCCAAAAAAGGAAAAAAAAAGTTGGTGAGTAGTTGAATCCCTTAATAATGTCACTGTAATACATTTAAGTAAATTCATGTTACTGCGTTTATTCGAAAATGATATTCGGGCTGCTTTTATTTTGACATCATTAGCATCCTGTCCAATGTAAGAGAAATTTTGCGTATAATAAGGCCCTGTACTCACTTGCGCCGCGAACGTGTGACATTGTATCTATTTCATCGAAAGGTTAAGTGTATACGTGATTCGAAAAGCGAACGCGAGCGGAACACATGCATCCTTTTGATAAAATTGATGTAACGATACACGTTCGCGGCGCAAGTGAGTACCGAGCCTAAAAATATATCTGAATTATTCATCGTTGGTAGGAATCAGCCATTGTGTTGATGTAGACATGGTGCGTTGGAAGATAACTAAGAACTAAGAAGCCGAACAAACAGAAATATTCAGAAGGTTGATGATACGGAACATGATAATGCAGAACGACAAAAAAACAGAACTAAATAACAAAACAAAAATAACCATAAAATATTAATTTGGTTTGTGCATGATAGAGTGGCAAATGAGATGTTACGTCGAATTACTGGAAGACTAAGAAGGGGCGAGTACATCTAAAGAATGAGAGATGTGGATTTTGCGAGAACATAATGGACTTCTTATTGGAAAACTGGCAAATGAAGTGCCGAATTCCCGATAAATCGACATTATTTCTTCCCGATAAGCGATCGATCGAAGGGACCTCTGGAAGAGTCCGAAGCCTGACGAGGATTGCAGAATCATGGATGATGATATTTTAGTATGTGGGACATAGGTAAATTTTATCACCTCACAGCTCAAACTTTTGACAGTAATTTTAATAACAAGTCAAAGGATCAAAATACATATCTATTGAAGTGGTACTTATAGTTTGTTTTCAAAACAGTATTTTTTAGTCTTGATATAAATAGTTGTGAGAAGCTGCTACTGAAGCTAGTGGTTCGAGATAAAGTGCTCACACAAGATTTGCCAACAAAGGACAAATTTACGTAAGTACCTACTCAAAAATATAAAAAATGTGTACAAAAACATGCATAAATTTTAAACCAAAATATACCATTATTTCTGAATCGGATTCCACTGTTTGTATTTTGTGACAATATTTTGAATGTCATGTTTTATTATGGAGATCTGTTTTATCTGAATTTCGAATTCATCTGTATTCTGTATGGTGGCGTTTAAATTTGAATTGTCATGAAAGCGTGTGGAAGTACCAAATACCTATAAAAATTACATCCATAATTTTTCACGAGACATTAGTACTAAAACAGATCAATAATCGATTTACAAAACTGTATTGGGGAATAAATTCTTTCTCATTCGGGAACGTTATTTATTGTGAATGTCTTTAATGTTATTTTAATGTCATCTATTTCTAAAGAGACTCAATGTTTTCGTAAAAATAAAATACACCCACAATTTTATCGTTTGTGATTCCAGTTCAATAATTCACCTGCAAACATACAATACATAATTAATCATTACCAACATTAGCCCTGGCTGTTGTTGAGATTGGTGCCATTATTAATTGATACTAAAGGCGTTTATAAGGATTAAACCTGATTGTCACGGACACAAAATTGAAATTTTTGTTTGTATAAATTTTAGAATAGAATAAATTTTCATTCAATAGTTTAGTTGGCTAAGAATGCTTGTCGAGTATATTTTTTATGGAACGTCTCTCAAATTTTATCTCGATCCATAACACAAAATAATAAAATGTATAGAAACGTAAAATGCGGCGAAATATAAAGGCTTTTTTATATTTATCCATCACGCCGTGTCCCGTAAGGGGTAGGCAGAGACAACGGACCTCCTCTGTCTTCTATCCAAGCACACTTTTTTCGCTTCTTCTACCGACATGCCATTTTTCATACAACCTATTTTTCGACGGAATCGATGTGTTTGATCCAGGTCATTCTTGGTCGGGAGCGCTTTCTTGCACCTTTCCTTTCAGCCATATAAATTTTCTTTGTCATTCTGTTAATATATCCATTCTTTCCACATGTCCAAACCATCCCAGGTTATTGACATTCATCTTTGTCACAAAGTCTTATTTATTAAAGACTTACTGCTACCAATTATTTGATGCAATAATTATATTGCAATTTAAACTGGGGAATAGGGGTAAGAAATCTGAAATATTGACAACTGAGGATAACAAGGAACTTACCTATACCTTTTTAAATAGTCAGAGCTTTCAGTTATTGAAACTTCGCTATCAAATACACCTATATCAATACTATGGAGGGGTATCCCTACGTAAGTACATAATATATGTTTTATTTAATTTATTTATTTAATTATTGCTACATTTACAAAAAAATATTATGAAAAAATACAAAAATATTCCCAACTAGGCAAGCCAGTCTTAGGGAATGTACCTACTCACTTGACACGGGTATAATATTCGTGAGAAATATAACCTTTGGTGACAAAGCGAGGACGTTGTGTGGTTACAGGATGGCCTCAGCAGTGTCCAGCCTAGTTCTACATGACTGAAGTAGGAATAACAGGACGTACCATATTTCCTTTCATTGAATTTATCGGGATAATTAATTATTAACTTGTGTTATTTGACACGAGATTCAAACTACACGTTGCACTGATTCAATTAAAAAAACATAGATAAATATCAAATTATCGATATTGTATTAAGACTCAATAGAACTATTTATTACCTACTCAGAGTTTTAAAAAAAATATAATGTATCTCCTATCCTAAATAGACTTAAAAAAATAAATTGGTCAGTTTTATTTTCAAAATGTTTTTTTTCTAATATTTCCGCTGACCTTGGTAGTTTGGTGGTATTGGTTTGGAGTTTAAATGGAAATTTCTACCCGGGACTGTCTCAGACTGGATGGGAGCGGTTGACTGATGGAAAATAACTCCTCAGGCAATAGGTTCCAAATGTGGGCAGTCATGCGAGGTTTTGATAACTGTAGAATCGATCCTAGATATACGAATCTTTTAAAAAATATCTACAAAGGTGCTACCTCTACTATCCAACTCCATGAGCCATCAAACAAAATTCATATCCAGAAAGGAATAAGAGAGGGGGACACCATATCTCCAAAGTTGTTCACACTGGCGTTGGAAGATATATTCCGAAAACTGGACTGGGATGATTATGGCATCAATATAGACGGAGAAAGGTTGATAAACCTGAGGTTCGCAGATGACATCGTGCTCTTCGCCAACACAGAAGAAGAAATTACTATAATGTTGGCTGACCTCAAAAATTAATGCGGTAAAGTGGGATTAAAAATGAACATGAGTAAAACCACAATCATGTCTAACACAAATTTATCCCAACCGATTACAATTGGAGGTCAAAATAAAACAAGGATTGAGTCCTATGTCTATCTGGGTCACACTGTTAAATTGGGAAGGGATAACATGGAAGCTGAACTGGAAGACGAAGAGCTTTAGGATGGGCCGCATTTGGAAAGTTATCAAATGTCCTAAAATCCCCAAACATTCCCATCCATCTGAAGAAGAAAACATTTGATGCATGTGTACCTACTCCCGGTGCTCTCCTATGGGCTCGAGACATCCGCGAAAAGAATCATGCACAAACTTCGTGTTACTCAAAGAGCAATGGAGAGAAGGATATTGAATATTTCACTTAGGGACCGAAAAACGAATGCTTGGATAAGGGAAAAGACCAAGGTAACAGATGTGACCCAAAGAATCGCAGAGCAGAAGTGGAGCTGGGCAGGTCATGTGGCGCGTATGTCTGATGGCAGGTGGACGAAGAAAGTGCTGGACTGGAGGCCTAGAACAGGACGCAGCAGCGTGGGTAGGCCCCAGACAAGATGGTCCGACGACGTTAAAAGAGTAGCGGGCCTGCACTGTAAGAGGGTGGCGACCAACAGAGTTGTATGGAAGTCCAATAGGGAGGCCTTTGTTCAATACTGGATACAAGAAGAAGGCTGAAAGGTAAGGTAATAAGTTCCGCCGGCTAGACTTACTCCTTTGTGAATTTTATTTAGTTATTTGACTCCTCTTCCTTCTTTGTTTTTGAATTAGGTAGGTAATGAGAGTCATAATCAATAGTTTATGCGCTACCAGCAGACCAAACGTCAACAGATTTCTCTGTCTTCCGTAGCGTAAACTTTCTAAAATATCTGTTGATTTTATTTATGAGTATAAAATTGAATCTGTGTTCACCTAAAATGATATATTCTTGACAATATCTTTCACATTAAGCAATGTGTATTATATAGGAAGATTGTCGGAACCGGCGATCGAAAGCCGACGATTGAACTGCTAGCCTACCAACCACATTCTTTGTCTTCTTCTTGTTCTTCTGAGTCTTGAAATTAAACTACGACATCCTGCAAGGCCCTCACACTCGTGTGTAGAATCCAACACTGTCCTAACTTCGCCTAAAGGCATTGTGGACAAATTTGCTTTGAATAAACGGTACCTATATTATATTATGGCAAAATTCGGGTCCAGGCAATAGCCTGATTTGTTTAATTTTTGGCCGTCTTATTTCCTAGTAGAAAAAAATATTTACTTATATTTTTTACTATCCCAAAATGTCTGTAAAATAGTTTTTTTTTATGGATGGTGTATTTCAAAATCATTGGAGTGCAAACAATAAAACAAATATCATACATCATCATCAACTTCAGTTTTATAATGTAATAGTTATAAAATAGGAAATGATAAAATAAGATCATATTCGCATAAGCGAGTATATTGGTAACTAGGAATAATACGATCATGTTTATTCTTTCTGATATTAATTAGCGTTAACGTCATTAAATAGCACAAATCATCCATCATGGAGATTTTTCTCACAATAGTACTTTTGTTTCCGGTGCAATGCTGTAATAAATTCAATTAAGCATGGAATCAACTACTTTAATGGATTAAAATGATAAAGTGGATTTCACCCAGTTGTATCTGTCTCTTAATGTTGTCATATCAAATGATAATATTATTGTCGTATGACATGACAAAATAACACGAGTCGGTACATGCGAATGAATGTATTGTCGAGTAGTGGATATGTGCTCTCTAGCTACAGATATGTCCGCTGACAAGTGAAGGGGTGTGGATGGTACTTACTAAGTGTTACTAGACGCGATACCTACGTTGGAATAAAAAGTCATTTAGATCACATAAAATTTTGATTAGATTGGTACATTTATCTGGATTATACATATTAATATTATTGGTATGGCAATTGAAGCTTTAAATACGATTATAATAGAAGAAAAACCGTGTAGGTTAAGACGTGGGTTCACGCTGAACCCAAAACTCAAAGTTGCTTAAGATGAATTTGACGCGGCCTGGATTGGCAGAGTACATTACATTTCGACCATTCACCAAAGCCTGGTGAATGGTCGAAATGTAATGTATTTATATATGTACTTTCCGATGGAAGATTCGCCAAAAAAAATTATACCTACTCTTAAAATAAAATTATCAGTGACATACATAATATATTTTTATTGTGGATAACTGTTAAAATGTGAACCCAAAAATAATCAAAAAATCATAAAAGACTTGGCTTATTTAATGGTTTTATTTAAATCACCATCAATGCAATGAATTTCACCTAATTGTGTCTAGGTCTTCCATGTTTACATACATACATACATACATTCTCCCTTGAGGACCCCCTCACACCGCAAGCCAGCCCGGAGGAGACCAATCCGCAGCAAACGCGACCTGCACGAAACCAACCCCCTAGTCCAGTCGAAGCAACCAAACCAAAAAGTCAGCCCCACACAAATCAAGCCCGCCGCGGACCCCCCCTCCCCCCAACCGACCCACAATACGGGGGGGCCTAAGCCCCACTAAGGAGCATAGGGAGGCGCAAGTGCTCTCCATCACGCTGGATCATGCAACCCAGGCGACCGAGGTTTATTTCTTGTGCCTTTGCTGACCTGTTGGGGTTTAAGGACGTGAGATGGTCAATCTCACGGTCCCGATCTGAATTTTCGATGTCCTGGCTCTTACAGGATGCTCGAAAAACCAGCAAAAAGAGCAGAGGTGCTATTCTTAGCCGGCAACCCCACGGCTATGTTTATTGGACATTAATTATGAAAATTTTAACTATTAACTTTTAGAATCACAGAGATTTTCAACGATTTCTAACTCTTGTCGAAGAAACTGAATACAGAAAAGAGATTTTAAATCATCTTATACCTACGCAGCTTTCAAATTTGAACAAAAGCGTCATTATTCTAAAAAGTGATTATAAATATTCGCAGTTGACTTGACATCTATACTAATTACATCTTAATTTTGTTAAGTAGCAAAATGATTTTAATAAATTTGAAGCAGACTTCATTCTTGAGTCCAAATTTAATTAGAATCTGTATGATATAATGATAGTAGGTGGGTACAACGTACAACAGAGTGATACATACACGCGCACTGAGTGAAACGCCACCCGAAATATTATTAGAGTTCAGTGACGATGTCTAAATTAAAGCGTGCGATTTAATTAATAGCGACAACAAGAGCTTTTGGATCGGCGTAGGTATTTGATGGAGCTCGTGAACCTTTCTAGAGTGGAGCTCGTTGCTGGATTGATTTGATTGTTCCATTTGAATTACCCGTGCCAATCAAAATGTTAAGTGAGATATAACGTATCACGAGTATACTTGCCTGTTTTAAATGGATGGTCATGTCATGTTAGATATGGACTCGGACTAGCACGGAATATGCTAATGTTAAAATCCGTTTCGACTTTTTGTATTATTTATTACGAGTATGTCAACTTCAAAATCAGTTCAAGTGATTTTATTTTATTTAAATTTAGGTATACATTATTTTATTTTTTCGAGTGAATATTTAACATTTTATTCCTTGTTTTCTCAATTGTACAGATAAAAATAAACATAAATTAATATATTTTTAAACTTGCGTTAGAACATGGGATACAGTGAGCTCACTTTGGATATATTTGGACCCAGGGATCTTCATCTAATTGAGTCTTAGGCCCTGTTCTAGCTGGTCGCATGATCGCACGATCGTGTGATTGCGATGATCGCAACGACGCATAAACAAATTTGTGATCGCACGATGAAAAATTGTGTGTCCTAACTGCCATCGCATGATCGCGCGTCCACTTTCCTTGACAACGCAAACAAATAAATATGAATGTTAGAAAGTAAGAACTTTTGGCAAGTAGGTGTCGTATTAATTATCGATACAACAGAGCAATAGAAGCGACGCGCGATCGTTTCAAACAAGGTACCGATCGGACGATCGAATTTACGTCTGTCCAGTTAGGACACGTTCATACAATGTTATATGTTTGATTAGGGCGTCCGCGTTCATGCGATCATCACAATCGCACGATCGTACGATCATGCGACCAGCTAGAACAGGGCCTTAGTATTTGTTTATTTCATTCGGTTCGTTGAATATTTCTAAATATTTGCTTTAAGGTTTCAATTTCATTCATTCCAAAGTATTTATTTCATTTCACTTTTTTAATTATCCTTGTACTAATGTGCACTACTAATATAAAGTATTTTTTTAAATTGTAAAAGGCCGGTTGGCTGTTGAACCAAATGAAAAAAAAATACAATTTTATGAGTAAAATCGCGATGTCAGAAAACGGTGTGGTTTTGGTATCAAGTAGGTGTGGTAACATTTGTACTTATTTAGTTCCTTATTCAGTTTTAGGTCACAAAGTGGAAAACTGAAAAAATAAACTTAAATATGTAACGGGGGGGGGGAGGGGATTGATTTGTGTGGGGCCGGCTCTTTGGTTTGATTGCTTCGATCGAACTAGGGGGTCGGTTTCGTGCGGGACGGGTTTGCTTCGGATTTGTCTCCTCCGGGCTGGCTTGCGGTGTGCGGAGGGCCTTAAAGGGAGAATGAATGTAACTCGAAAACCACACTGGCATTATAATGGTCCCCTTCTATAGGAATAAATTGAGCTCTAGTATAATCTCATTCAACAAATTAGTGGAATTACCAGTCACTCTATTTTTCGTGGTCATCACGTGTGAACGGGATGGAGAAGGTTGTTATGGAAGAAAAAATCAAGGAATTAGCGCGGAACATTATAAATTCAATACAAATTATAGTAGGCCTTTTATCTTCTTAGTGTTTTTTACAAAATTATTTATTTCTAATATTGAAACCAAATTTGCGTTTTACAGAAACTGTCATTTGTTTGATATTTGGCGCAAAAGATGGTTTAAAAAAGATTTTCAACAAATATTTCAGAGTATGAATATTTTGAAGAGTTTTATACATCTAGCGAAACAATAATAATTGAACATTACTCAGTGTTTATATAATTATTTTATTCTGACATTTCGTCTTGAAGAGCTGTTAAGGGGTGTTCTATTGATGACATAAATACTTGAAAAAGAATTTCCATTAATTCTAGTGTGTGTATGTGTGGTAGGAAATATAATGACGAAAGCGTAGTACAAAGAAATAAGCATGGGATATATGTATTTATCAAATATAATATTATGTGGGTATGTAAGAACACATAGCTTAATATCATGTGGTGATGGTTCTTGTTATCATCTATACTTGAAAGATGTTCGTATTATCACCATATTATTCTGCGGTATTGCTCACATTCAGGCAACATAAAGGAATCCTCGATATAATATAATGGTGTCTATTCGCATTGTATTTTTGTTGATGATGTATATTACCAGCCATATTTCCCTTGGTTTACGTGAGTGTCGAGAAATTACGTTAATGCCTGAAGACTAATATATATTTTCATTCATCGAAATCTCCCCTCTATTGCTTTCTTCGAGACATCTCTCACAATGTGAGATACGCATTGTTCATATTGTTTGTAAAAAAATATTAGCTTTATTAAAATTTGTGTAACAAATTTCCCCGTAATGTAATGCGATGCATATACCTGGTTCATACATAAGTGCAGCTTCTTGGAATACCTATTTACTTGTGTAGGTATTGTAACATTTATTTTGCTACGCCAGTTAAATAACAGCGAACGTTAATTATCGAACAAATGTCCTATGCGTCAGTAAGGGTAGACAGCGCCTCTCGCGGTGGGAAAAAGTACTATGAGAGAGGTTAGGCGCGAAAGATATCGGAATAAAAAGCAGACGCATTGTCATAGTTGCGGAAATCTGATCAGAATCCCCGAGTTGAATGTAGTTTAATTGTTTTAATTTGTAAATACAAGTAAAGATTGTTTTAACGAGTGTAATGGGAATTGATTCTCCTTTCGTTAAATAAGAAAGATGAAATTTTAATTGTGTTAGTTAACCCGTATTAAACTTGAAGAATACGGGTCTCAGTAGAGGGGTTTAAAATGTTAAACTCGGTATGAGAGTTTAAAAAAAAAATGAACGAGAGATTTCATTTGCACGTTGAAATTTATTTGCAATTTTGCCGAATCTATTTGTTGGGTAGATTAAAGAACAAAGAGGCCTACAAGTGGGTCCAACCAATGTGTGGACGTTGAAATGATGACACCCAATTGACATGCTGGTGATATCCAGACTTCCGTGAAATTTCTTTTTTTTTATGTTACTTACCAAGTTGTCTAGATGATCTAAGGTAGATCATCGAGAAAAGTTATAGCGAATGTGGGTTATAGTTGGCTATAAATTTTGAGAATTACGATTCTTTCTGGAGATGAGGGAATTGTGAACTTTATTTGAGAGGGCTGTTTTGGGTTGGAGACTGGCGGCAAATCTTCAAATCAGGATTATCTTAGATAAGTAGATGATATTAATTTTCTATATTTTGATTTCGTTCATTGACCATTCGAAATTTTCTAATGTACAAGAGCAAATTATCTATCTTCGCCCGTTTATTCATTTTTGTTGTTTTATTAACCTTTTTTTACATTGGGTGAATATACTAAATTTTAGTTGATTTTTATTCTGGTTGGAATATTTTCATAAGTGAATGGAGTCTATTAGGACTCATTAGATGTTACAATATATTAGTATATTAAGATTTGGTTGATGAAGAACAATTGTTAAATTTTTTAAACTTTCATGTTATAATGGTAGGTATATCGCCTTAGACTAATCTTTTGAAAGACTAAGTTCGTTTTGTTATAATTATAGGCTTACCACGAAACCCATGCTTGGGAAAGAGTCTAATTATATTTATTTTTTATTTGAGAAATTTAACTAGCCGGGCATCCCATAATAAAGGTATTCTTTAATTTTCATTTTGAGATTCGATGTGGATGAGACCACACAAAAGTAAGCATCTTTCCAGATGGCCATTCGCACCGGGCAGATTGAATAAGGATGTCTATCCAGATTCAGATGGCTCATTGTGTGCATGATTTTTCTTGATGACCAAGGATTCTTAAGAATCTCGGAACATCGAGAGAAAAAGTGTTACAGTATGTAGCATTTTGAGTAATGTTTTCTGGTGAAAATGTAGCGGCTCTGCGCCGACTGAAACAGTACCTTGGCAGTAGGGCTCTTATCCCAGCCCATTCTTGAACGTTCCGCAATCGCGATATCTGGAATACATTTTCAAACAAAAAATATTGAAATCTGTCCAAACGGTGAGATGGGGTAGAATTTGAAGACGTTTCTGAAAAGAAGAGGACGAAAGTCTGATAAAAATAGCATCAGAAGCTATACGACGAAAAGGCAGACTACCTAAGGTAGTTGGATATCCGAATCCCAGGAGCAGGGGACGCAAACGAAGATGGGACACAGAAGGCAATTGTTTTCCCACATGGTTTGTTACCCTAACATAAAAAAGATCGTTAATTATTGTTTGATTGTCTTATTGACATTTCTTCCCGTAGCAACTGCATCTAGGAACAATATTTTCTTGCGGATAGTTGATAGATTTCCATAGAAAGTATGCACAGTATTTTTCCTACAAACGAACTTCCCAATTATTAAATTTGTAATTGTTTTTATATTATGGTGGTATCCATAAAAATGAGACAAAAAATAAACAAAATATAATGTGCATAACGAGGAAAATACTAAACGATGTTCATTATCTTCGTGTTCCTATTTTTTACTCTAAGTATCTAGATCGGTATAATTCAAGCATAAATTTGCTTGACTTATTTCGAACAGGACCGGCTTCATGAACTAACGTTAATGAATATCGAATGTAAAACTCTTAGAATTGAATGAAATGGCTTGCATATAATAATCATATAATTTAATCATATCATATTATGTTTGTTGAGATAAAACCTTACTGTTATTCCTAGTCTAGTTTAGACAACGTCAATCACATTTTGGATTACAGCCGTTATGCGCATAAAAAGGTATTTATTTATTTATTTTCGATTTTTCTTTCATCAGCCGGCAATACAGTATTCTCCTATGCGCCGGCAGATGTCAACAAAATATATTAGCAAACATATTATGTATTGGCGGATCATGTCGAAAATGGATTACCTACATCAAAATTATTTCTCTTGATGCAGGAGAGATATCGACATTAACTACATTACTGAAGCCGTTTATAGACCTTATTATACAAGTCGTTGATCAATAAAAGTAGAAGGCCTTCTTTAGTTTATTTCCTCATTCACATTATACAATACAGTACCCGTATTCTGAATAATATCAAATACTTGTCACAAACGCAAGTGAGATGACTTTCTGCGTAGTGATAACGTAATACTTTGACTGACTTCACAAAATGCAAGAATGTATACGAGCCAGGTGACCACCATGAGAACTCATTGCGCTGTTAATTATGACATACCTTTATTATTTTATAATATCTTTCCGATCTAATTGGTCCAACATAATATTATATAACACAGATAATCTTCTAAATTTTTGGTTTGATAACGTAGCATAACTACATTTTTGGGAGATACAATTGACGAATTCTCTATTATAAAAACAAAAAGCATGGTGTTTTCTCGGTCCCTAGTAACTTCGACGTATCTGTAGAAAGTGTTTTTATTAGAACAGGCCACCAAATTTTAATACCTTGGAGTGGATTTATGTAGATAGTCAGTGTGGGCAGACCGATCAACTGACTGAAATGTTGGGGCAAATAATTATCGAGCCGACTTCGCAGGAGGCTAGCACCACCTCTTAATTAGAGGCCTAAATTAAGAAGAAGATTCACGATGAGCCCTTATCTTTATTTATAATGGGACAATCTAAATCTTACGTAGTACAATCCACCCTGCACACGATAATAATAATAATTGTTGCTGTTTACATAATTTCAAGCAGGTACAAAACGTGTGCATGAGAATTGTTATTTAGTGTGACAAGTCCTCTAGAGCGGAACACAGCTTGTATTATTTATGGGTCGTAGGAAGAAATTCTAAAACATTCTCGTTACATACTGCGGCCAACTAATAAATATTAACAATATGAATATTTTGCATGACACCGTGTCTCTGCTTCCTGTACCCACCCATCCCATTTCGAACTGCGCGAAATATTGTTTCAAAAAAGTCTTTTGCTATGATTTATAACGCAAACTTGCGACATAATCATGTCAGAGAGGATGTTGAATATTGCATTTTATTGATGTTTTAGTCGGTGTATTGAATTGATTTCATTTCAATTATACCTACCTATGCTAGTGGTAACCTCAACCCTAAATTAAGCGTATGAAGTCAAGACAACCGAAAAATAGTGTTTTGAACGCGACAGCTCTAAACTGCTAGCCTCCTAAGTTCCCGTGGTGTATCCAAATCAGTTGTGTTCAGAAAGAAAAACTTAAGCACGTGAGTGTATTATCTTAGATACTGACCTAATGCGGCCGAAGAGTAACACTATAGCACTCGTGGCGCATTAAAAAAATAAGCTACTGGATGAACTATGTAACCGTCTTACTTATAAAAAAATTCGTTAATCGTAAGATTACGTATAAATCACTGATCAGTTTTTACTTCAATTATAAAAAAAAAATTTATTTCGCGTTTGTTATATGTATGAAGATCACATTTCATACAAAATTTTGTAAACAAACAAATACTAGCTGGGCAACGCGAGTGGTAACTACCAATATTCGCTATGTCAGATTTGAGCGAGTTATTGATGCAGAATAACTTCCTTATTTTTTAATGGGATGTTTTCTGGGGAGCTTTCGACAAGACGCACTAGGTGGCAGCACTTCTAATCAGGTCTAAATATTATGACAGCTGTCAAACATACCATCTAGCATTGACTGGTGAATATTATGCTAATATATCTCCTCTCTTTTTGTTTTCTCAATAAAACAATTTAACGTTTTAATTTTTGATAATTGCAAAAGTGCCTTTTTCTAGGAGTAAAACCATAGTGTGTCCTTTTACACAACACACAAACAAAAGCAATACGTATTTGTCTTAAAGGCTGGATTTCCAGTGCTGTTCTTTGAGAATAAATCTTAGTGGTGCTGTTCTGTATCTTCTTGTTTTATTAATACCTACAGCCGAGGTGCAGCACTAATTCTTTCATTCATCGTTCGTCGGACAATAATTATAACGCATTTTTTGTTGGTATAGACATCTTTCATGTATCCCTTTCTATGTCTAAGAGGTCCATAATTGGATCCCTGATAGGTTCTGGGTCTCACCGGGCATAGGCGGGGGCCCTCCGATCAATTATCGTCTTACCTTTTCCTCTTTCCTTACCTTCCCCATCCTGGTGTCCATGTTGTATATGATGAGGGTACTGCTGCCGGGTGTCGGGGTCCGTTATGAGTGTTATGACATGCGTCGAGGTATGCGCCCTGGTAGGTTTTCGGGCTCGGCGGCGTGCCCGTCTAGCTTTAGAGTTTTTCTTTACAGGAGGTATAGTAGTGTGTATCAAGTAAAAAAAGTAATGTTGGCAAACTTTGCTGGTTTATGTATTTTTTGTGTATTTTTTATTATGTATTAAAAACCGTACCTATGTTTTGCGAAAATTTGAAATATAAAAGAAATAAAAAATATGGTGAAAATTAAGCCCAATTATTATGTTATGAAGATAGATAATCATGACAAATCTTCAAACGAACGCAAATAGCAATTAAAATTTGAAGATTTGAATACAACCTATTCTATATAATGCTGAGAATCACGCTATGATATTTGAATGGCCCTTCTGAAAAATAACTTACGGCGAAAATTTGGTACCCTGTAACACCCTCGTTCTTCGCGCTTTTCTCAAACCTTATGCTGACCGAATTACTTTAACTACCACACGCAATAAATCTGATAATGAAAATATATCTACCTAAAATTGAGAAACTAGAAATAATTTTATCATTCAACGAAGTTTACTTGCAATCTTCAGAACACAGTCGCATATTACAACGTAAAAAGATATTCTATGGTTTCCGTGTGATTGGGGGGAGCATATCAAGATCTTCTTGAAAAAGTATCGCCTTCAGTGTCGTGTCTAAAACGCTTTGATCTTCACTCGTTCAGGTACAGGTACAAAGGGAAGACCTTAAGAGTGATCTCTAGAACACCTGCATTAATATTCTTCCCTTACGTTTATCAACATTTTCTTCGCTTTACAGAAGGATTTTATTGATTTATTTTATATTGAAAATCATTTTTGGACATGAGTGGTAGCTGAATATTGGTTGAAAGATTATATTTTTTGAAAATATGCCGAGTATCTGTTTTGACGATAGCTTTAATCTTAAATACCTATATTTTTTATATTGAGTCCAATCAAAATGTTAACTTCCATTTTCAGGACCATATTTAAAGGAGTAAATGTTTTTATTCTTCTATTTCTGTTAGGACTGACTCTGTCTTCTCTCGGACCTTCGTGTTCGGGTATGCGGATGTCTATCTCTTGAGTCTGTTGGTTTGACGGCGATTTTCATATCACAGGTTCTCCTTATATCGGAGTTTCTAACTGAAACGTTGTTTCTAACCTTGCTACATCGGTCCATTACTCCAGGTATATGCCATTTGTCAGAATTAATTGATCTGATGAATTAAGGTTTTATGAACTTTAACTTTGCTGTCTTTGAATATTTTTTTCATAGGAGCATTAAAAACTCTGCACAGCCTTAGTGAAACAGCTTTATTTTTTTATGGCTTTTGACTGTTTCGTAAAACGCGCTACGGCTGGATACTTCAATGCGTAGTTAGGTACTTAAATTTATCAGCTTTAAGTATTAAAATTGCATTTACTAAGTTTTTTTTTACAAAGTATGTATGTATTTTTTTTTAAATGAATCTGTGCTCACTCAAAGTGAACGCAAATACACTCCTTGACTCTTTCACAGTAAGCTACTGAAAGCTTGTGTCGTGAAAGAGGAAGATGGTCGACATCTGGGATCGAACCACGACGTCCGCAGTACGAAAGCCGGCGTTGTAACCGCTGGGTCACCAACCACTTTGTAGTAGGTATAAGTATCGATATGTGTTATGAAAGATTCCTAAAATATTCATTATTTGTTGCCATCTATTTCATAATAATATTTTTTTGAAAAATTGATATTGAAGAAAACATAATGTTGAATTGTTAAAGTAATAAAAACTTCTCCAGCGCTCTTACTCCTTTTGTCTATGAACCATTTTTTCCCATTGAAGACTTTATCTCTGAGTTGAGAAGGTATTTCGAAATTTGATTGAAATGTCACATCGAATTTGTGTCGGAAATGTCGTTCGCCTTCGGGATTTCCGATTCATAGTATTGATATTAGGTAAGTAGGTAGGGAATAAACTAAATACCTCTACAGCACACTATCACGACACATTTCTTGAAGTTTTACGTCCCACGTGTTTTTATATTTTGTGTTTGAAAGCAAATTTAGCCTGGAATATAGCTATAGGTTGTGTGTAAGTCTTAAAATGGGTTAACAAATAAACATATAGAAAAAAAACACTATCAGTCAAATACTAAAAGGATTGATTTTTGGCACAGAACGCGAACTGATTGAATGAGCGACTAACGCCACCTACTCAGCGATTCCCCGTAGGCCACCCATACATATCTAAACACAAATCTATTTAGCTATGCGTTAGTTAAACCATAAATCGTACAGATCCCGCGTCACTTTGTTCTCAATTTGTGTTTACAAAAATGTTACGTTACAAAAGCTTTCCCTTATGTTTTGAGAGTTTTCCTGAAATGCAAAAAGAAGAAGAATACATTTCAAAATACCGTTAACATTTATACTTCAAGGGTTTTGAAATCGTAGTGAATCTTGCCTTTCAAACCCGTGGTCAGTAAATTTTATTTTCCAAAAAGATATATTATACCTAAGTAGGTATATACTGTACCTACTACCTGTTTACTTAATAATATGTATAATCTGACCGTGTGTCCTAACTGGAAAGCTTTCGCGCGTCTGCTCGACGAGTTTCATAAGCTCAAACGCGAACGGATCGTTCAAATTGAATTCATTGTATGATCGCTCATCGCATGGTCGCGCGATCACTTTTCAGTTAGGACATAGCCTAAAAACCTTGAATCGTGCGAAATATGCCGAATTCAAGTTAGTTCAAAGTCATAAGAAAAAAGATTTGTTAGTTCGAATATTCTAATTCAAAATATTCTTTTATACTTTCGTTTGAAATCTGATATAACCCGGCGCCGATGCTACTCGTACACGCGTTTCATGTTTATTTTTAATTACCACAGTTTTCTTATTGTGTCGAGGAAACATGGAATATAGAGGGAGGAACACGATTCTTTAGAAAAGAATCTCAGTATAAAGATTCCTGGAGAGAATAATATTACATCTTTGAGGAAAAAATCTCATATCATAATATTGTCGTCATTGAAAGCCAATATGGTTGTTTTCAAATTTCAAAGAAAGAATTGAAAATACAATATTATTATTATTGAGTCGAAATATGATAATTTTTTTAATATTAGGTATGATTAACAATTTATTTATATTGATTATTATGTACCTACTTTCTCACAGCTAAAGGGTATTATTACGTATGATAACTTTTTTTTGAGATGCTGGGATAAATAAAAATTGCCGTTGAGAACAATAAATTAGGTATATAGGTAGGTACTTATCGTATAGGTAGGTACTTATCAGTCTACATAATAATTCAGTAATGTATGTATATTTATTTATTTATTCGCTTGTTTCACTCCAATTGTATGTTGGAGCATCACGCTAAAACCGTAGGATCTGCGTTAAATTTTTTTCTTCGCAGTTTTTCGCAAATACAATTGTGGTAATCTGAGATACAAATATTTCTATTTCATCAAATATATTTTAAGTTATTAATGAATTTCGAAAATTATGAAATCTTCATAGTAAAAATTTCACTAAACAAGGATAGCCATCTTTTGAAAACAAAATTACTCATGTAAATATTAACGGAATCGTAGTAATGCGGTATGAAAATGTTTAAAAATGAGGGAAGATTGATTTGAAATACAAAAAAATTTATGTACAAGTCTCATAATTCTTATTTACCTACTAAAAATTTTCATAGAACAATATAAAAAATAAGATGCGCCATGACAGGAGGGTTTGCCGTGGGGCTGTCGGCTTAGAATAGCACCTCTGTTCTTTTTGCTGGTTTTTTTTTTTTTTCGAGCATCCTGTAAGAGGCAGGTAATCGAAAAATCAGATCGGGGTCGTGGGGTTGACCACCTCACACCCTTAAACTCCAGCGGTCAGAAAAGGCAACAAAATTAAGCCTCGGACGCCTGGGCCCCACTAGTGTCCCCCCTGTGTTGACCACGGCTCGGAACAAGAGCTTGAAAATCGGGACCCTGAATGTCCGCACTCTGAGGGCGGGCGGGGAGCTTGTTGCTGCCAAGTTGGCGGGAGATTATGGACTGGATATCCTGGGGCTGAGCGAGGCACGCATCCCAGGGACGGGGCAGAGTGACGCTGGCAACTATGTCATGCTGCACTCTGGTCACCGAACTGCACGGATGCGTGGCGTCGCTCTACTTTTAAGTAAATATGCCTTCTCTCGCCTTCTTGGTTGGGAACCTGTTTCTGACCGCCTGATGAGTGCGTCCTTCAAGATGACAGGCGAAACACTGACGGTCCTCCTATGCTATGTTCCCACTGAGGATGGGGATGCGGCTGCCAAGGACTGTTTTTATGACAGTCTGGATGCAGTTGTGTCCCATGTCCCAAGGCGCCACCGCTTAATTGTACTGGGGGATTTTAATGCCAAGGTTGGCAGTGACCCCCAGTATGGACCAGGCGTCATGGGTAGGCATGGCATGGGAGTGATAAATGATAATGGAAGCCGTCTGATTGGTTTCGCCACACTCCACGGACTCTTAATAGGGGGAACTCTGTTCCCCCACAAGGATATCCATAAATATACTTGGACCTCGCCTGACAGGAGAACAAAAAACCAGATTGACCATCTTCTGGTAAGGGCCAGCAACCGAACTGACCTGCGAGATGTCCGCACCTACCGAGGGGCAGACATGGATACTGATCACGAACTCCTTGTGGGTTCGTTGAAATTCAGATTTACCCATTTCCAGCAGGGACCGTCTGCCTCTCGCCCGCTGGACATACGCAGGTTAGAGAGTACTCAGTGTCGTCATTCGTACGAGGCTGAGTTACGCACCAGGTTTGCCCCCTTGCAGGATTCACACGGAGCTGTTCCAATTGAGACAGCTTGGAATAGCTTCCGTGACGCCGTTATGGAATCCGCACGTTCTTCTGTCGGCTATAAGAGCAAAAAGAGGCCAATATGGATGTCCGATGGGTCCTGGAGCCTCATCGAAGATCGCCAGAAGGCTAAGACCCTCAGAGACAGCGAAAAAGACCCTCAAAAACTGGCTGCTTTGGTGTCTGAGTACAGGGAGCTGAGCCGCAAGGTGAAGCACTCTGTACGAACAGATAAAAGAAGACACCTGGACTCTCAGATACGGCGAGCGCAATCTGCTGCACTCGGAAATGACTCAAGGACACTTTTCGAAATCACCCGGGAGGTCGGGGGCAGGGGTCAAAAAAGACCCGTGACGGCAATACGAGACTCTCGTGGAGCCACTGTCACTGCCCCCGAACTGATTAAAGGGAGATGGAGGGAGTACTTTGAGTCAATATTAAACCGTCCCGAGCCCTCCTCACCTTACAACTTTGAGGAGAAGTTGGCTGGTCTGAATATACCTCAGGCAACTGGGATATGTGAGGAACCGCCGACATACAGTGAGATGGTGCTGGCCGTGATGAGACTTAAGAACAACAAAGCGCCAGGAGACGATGGAATTCACGCAGAGCTCCTCAAACAAGGCATAGACACCCTTGGCCAACCACTATTAGATATATTTAAAATGGCGTGGGAAGAGGAGAGGTGCCCAAAAGATTGGCGGAATGGATCCATCGTCGCAATATTTAAAAAGGGGGACCCCCTTGAATGCGGAAACTACCGTGGAATTACTCTACTGAGTGTTCCCGGTAAGGTATTATCTCAGATATTACTACACCGCATTCGGGGGCCTGTCATGGCTGTCCTGAGAGAGCAACAATGCGGCTTTGTACCTGGAAGGTCCTGCACGGACCCAATTTTCTGTGCCAGGTGCATCTTTCAGCAGTGCAAGGAGTTTAACTCTCCAGTCGCTTGTTGCTTTATAGATTTTGAAAAGGCCTTCGACAGCCCACATAGACCATCAATATGGAAAATACTTGCTCTGTATGGTATACCTCCGAAAATAGTTAAAATGGTGCAGTCCCTGTATGAAGACTCTGAGTGTAGCGTGAAAACGCCAGGTGGTCCTACTGAAGCTTTTAGGATCACCACGGGAGTCAGACAGGGCTGCGTACTAGCTCCCTTTATATTTATAATAGTCATGGATTTCCTGTTGAGAAAGTCCATGCAAGGAGCAAGAGGTATACCGATAACACAGAGAGATGGTCTAATGGGCGAACTGTGCGATCTGGAGTACGCGGACGACCTAGCGTTGTTCAGTACGACAGTGGAGGAATTACAGCGCAGTGTTTCAAGACTCTGCAACGAAACAGCACGCCTCGGCCTTCGAGTCAATGCCAGTAAGACGGAGCTCATGGCGAATAATGCCTGCCCCGATAAACAGCAACCGATAACCATCGATGGTCACCAGGTCTCCCGGGTGGATAAATTTAAGTACCTGGGAGCAACCATTACCACCGCTGGTGACCTCGGGGCTGAGCTCCCGATTTGTATCGGTATGGCAAGTGGCGCCTTCAACAACATGACCAAGATATGGAAAGCGTCGGCGTTTAGCGTCGAGACGAAATGTAAACTGTTTGATGCGTGTGTGTTGCCCATTCTCCTTTATGGGTGTGAGTCCTGGCACCTGACCAAGGCCCAGGCACAAAAAGTCTCAGCCTTTGAGATGAAGTGCCTAAGGAGAATTCTGGGCGTAAGATGGTACCACCGCATCACGAACGACGCTATACGCCGGCGCACCCAGCGTGAGCCCATCACCTCCACCATTGTGGGGAGGAGATGGACTTGGCTGGGACATGTGTTAAGGATGCCGAATGACAGTTGGCCGAGGAGAGCGCTGTTCTTCCTCCCATCAGGGTCCCGAAGACGAGGAAGACCCTCTCACACTGTGTTCCGCTCCTTCGAAGCAGAGCTGAGGGACATGGACATGGTGTGGGAGGAGGTCATCACCGTTGCGCAAGATCGAGCGCAATGGAGAGCTCTTGTTGCCTCCCTATGCCCCTAAGTGGGGTCTAAAGGGAGTTTGGATTGGATGACAGGAGGGTAAAACAGGAAGAAGTATTATTGTCTATGGCTCGCTTGCAGAGAACCAGAGAGAATGTAGCATATTATTACCTATCGTTAACTCCAGCTAAGTAGGTCAAACAACATAACAACTATAAGTAGGTAGGTAGGTACCTATATTTTATATAGAGGTAACAAAATCGCACTTAGCCTTTGAGTTTTGATGCAATGTGACTGGCAGACTATTTTTTCTTCTTTTTTAATAAAAATATTGAATTCGTCATTTTTCTTTATCCTTTTTAACGTATTTAATAGTGACTCTTAATTTTTCCTTTTCCTCTCTTTTTTTATTGAAAGCGATAGCATGCTTCGACTATTTTTCTGTATGAAACAAATACCTATAATATATAGTCTCCTGAGCAGGGGAAATCTAGATAAAAACCTGGTTCAATATCCTACTGCTCAAGTCTAACTATCCGAATAAACAATTTTAAGCAAGACGGGTATCAGCTAGAATGTAATATTTTTTGGGTTATTTTCTATCTTTCTGGGTTGTGTAAACGTAGAGCCAGGAAGTTCTTTTATCAGTTCTGGGTCATTACAGCCAATGCGGTGCATTGGCAGAGTTTTGATGGACTGCACTTTTATTAGTTCTTATTATTTAGGTACAAGCTTATTTAGCTTTCTCTGGTTTAAGATGTGGAGGTGCTATATACCACGGTATAGTAGGTAAATATTTTTCTGTGCCGCTTATGACTCTTAGCGTTTCGTTCAATTGATTGGAAAGGCGTCCTAGCCAAATAACCCCTCGCAATGTTGTTGACATAATATGCGATGGAGGCCACCATCTAGCAGTGTATGGTTATGGGTATCAAGAATAAACGTTGATTTGTGAGCTTTGATAGAGGTACAGTATTCTGCATTTATAGTTTGCCGATTTTTAACTTTTGAGCTACCCAACCTCAAGTTTTTCGGCAAGTAGGATGTTCACTTTGCCTGTTTTTTTTTTGCTTTCTCTTTCCAAATTGAATCGTATGTGCTTAATATTAAGCTCGTTATGAAGTCGGATTCCAGCAAAGAAAACAATCACATCTTTTTTTTGCTTCTCTATTATAAAGACGAAATGGCAATTACTTACTGTTTTGTATGCGTTCGGCTTAGATTCAGTTATGTACTTATAGTAGGTACCTATGTATTTATTTTCGTATGTTTGCACATATTTATTTTATTTTATTTATTTGTTGCCACCATAGGCCCAATTTGGGCACTTAGGGACGTCAGATAGGTTTTACAATATATTTTTAACATATAGATCACATATAAAATTAATAAGAGAAAACAAAATTTATAACAATAAGTTCTTGTTGCCTCCCTATGCCCCTAAGTGGGGTCTAAAGGGAGTTTGGATTTTGGATAACAATAAGTAGGTATAAATTACAAACACAGGAATCATAAAAAAATCTAATAGGTAAGTTTAATGATTTGAGTCATGGTGGGTGTAAAGGGCCCAACCATGCTCTTGTCAGTCACAACAGATACATGATATTTGGTGTTAAAAGTACATTCTTAGTCAATAATTATTGTAAGTCACAGTAATTATTTCGATAAAAAACAGTTCACAGTTTTCATAAACACAAGTTAACATCGCAATAATTACACATTTAAATAAAAAATAACAACGGTAAACTTTTCAACATGAGGGCGGTGTTGCCATAGCTCATCCGAATAAACCGCACACTCTAGGTTTGATTTTAATCGTCGTGGATCATTGCATGTATATTTGTGGTAATCATAGATACAAATTTTTCCAATTTCTGAAATATATTATTTAATGTCATTTAAAAATTTAAAATCTTTATCCACAAATTTCAATTAATGAGACAGTCATGTTTTAAAAGCAAAAACGTGTAAATTTTGTGTAGAACTGTAGCATTACGGTATGAAAATGTATAAAAAAGATCGAAGTTTGATTTAAAATACAAAAAATATAAGAAGAAGTCATATAATTCTTATTTTATAAAGATTTTCACAGGAAAATATAAAATATACCTAAGGTACGCCATGATAGGAGGGTAAAACAAAAAAAACAGGGATCTTTTTTGTTTATGGCTCGTTTGGGCCATACGAGTACCAGAGAGAATGTATCAAAATATCGCGGACTCTACAAGCTAGGTAGGTCAAACTACAGGCAGGTTAGTAGGTAGGTACCTATATCGAGGTAAAAAAAATGCATTTAGGCGTTGAACAGAATGATATTTCGGACAGGAAAATTTTGTTACAATCTGACTGGCAGACTATTTTTTCTTCTTTGTCAACAAATATTGAAAGCGACATTCTTCTTTTTCTTTTTTCACGTATTTAGCAGCTACTCTTAATTTTTCCTCTTCTTCTTTTTTTTTATAAATATTGAAAGCGACATTCTTCTTTTTCTTTTTTCACGTATTTAGCAGCTACTCTTAATTTTTCCTCTTCTTCTCTTTTTTTATAAATATTGAAAGCGACATTCTTCTTTTTCTTTTTTCGCGTATTTAGCAGTGACTCTTAATTTTTCTTTTTATTATCTTTTTTTATTGAAAGCGACATTCTTCCATTATTTTTCCGTATGAAACATTAAGATAATACATAGAATCCTGAGTAAGGGTAAGCTTGACAAAAACCTTTTTAATAACCTACTGCTCAAGTTTGACTATACGAATCAACAACGCAAGACGGGTATTATCTAGTAGGTAATATATATTTTTCCTAAAATATTTTTCTGATTATCTACATAATATGTTGGTGAACATGAATTTCTTTAAGTTAGGTAAAGAGAAGTTTATATAATGAGATTTGTAGTTTCTCAGTATCCTGTGAACATGCAGCGCGTGTAGCTACAAAATATGCTTGGAAATATAAACTTGTGGAAAAATGCTAAGAAATGCTTTCTTTAAATTTTTATTATTCAATGACATTTTTAATGGTTCTACTCAAGCCAACAACAGTCCTTGCAGGATCACCCTATTGCACAGAATACCAAAATCTTTTTTGCACATTGTACCTAGTCCTTTTTTTCTCACCCAATAATACAATATCAGACAACTTGACTGCGAAAAATCAAGCCTTATAATGTTGTTTTCAAACATGAAACATCTCAAATATTCATGGTTGAACTGCACAAAAAAAATTGCTATAACATAATATTATCTCCGGCGGTGCCGCCTGTTCTCAACTATCATAAGGAATTTGGAGGCTTTTCTTGCTTTTTTACATGTTAATAATCTACGAGCCAGAGCGACTTGCAGAGTTTGAAATGTGGTGCTACAGACGCATGCTAGGAATCAATTGGTCGAATCATATCACAAATGACGAGATGAGTAGAGCCGAAGAAAAAAGGCAGCTCCTAAAAAGAATTGTCCAACCACTTGCTAAATGGATAGGCATAACATCAGGCGCCCGGGTCTGCTCTTTAACATCGTCGTAAGAATTATTGAGGGCAGAAACCATAGAGGCAGCCCCAGAGATCAAGGACTGATAGACCAGGTGATCAAGGACATGCGCTCAATCAATGCTCAATGGATCTTCACATATCCCAGTCACCTGAGGTATATTCAGACCCGCCAACTCCTCCTCAAAGTTGTAAGGTGAGGAGGGCTCGGGGCGGTTCAATATTGACTCAAAGTACTCCCTCCATCTCCCTTTAATCAGTTCGGGGGCAGTGACAGTAGCTCCACGAGAGTCTCGTATTGCCGTCACGGGTCTTTTTTGACCCCTGCCCCCGACCTCCCGGGTGATTTCGAAAAGTGTCCTTGAGTCATTACCGAGTGCAGCAGACTGTGCTCGCCGTATCTGAGAGTCCAGGTGTCTTCTTTTATCTGTTCGTACAGAGTGCTTCACCTTGCGGCTAAGCTCCCTGTACTCAGACACCAAAGCGGCCAGTTTTTGAGGGTCTTTTTCGCTGTCTCTGAGGGTCTTAGCCTTCTGGCGATCTTCGATGAGACTCCAGGACCCATCGGACATCCATATTGGCCTCTTTTTATTCTTATAGCCGACAGAAGAACGTGCGGATTCCATAACCGCGTCACGAAAGCTAGTCCAGGCTGACTCAATTGGGGCAGCTCTGGGTGAATCCTGCAAGGGGGCAAACCTTGTGCGTAACTCAGTCTCGTACAAGTGACGACACTGAGCACTCTCTAACCTGCGTATGTCCAGCGGGCGAGGAGCAGACGATCTTGGCTGGAAATGGTGGAATTTGAATCTGAACGAACCCACAAGGAGTTGGTGATCCGTGTCCATGTCTGCTCCCCGGCAGGTGCGGACATCCCGCAGGTCAGTTCGGCTGCTAGCCCTTACCAGGAGATGGTCTATCTGGTTTTTCGTTCTTCTGTCGGGCGAGGTCCAGGTGTATTTATGGATATCCTTGTGGGGGAAGAGAGTTCCCCCTATTAAGAGTCCATGGAGCGTAGCGAAACCAATGAGACGGCTTCCTATCATTCATCACTCCTAAGCCATGCTTACCCATGACGCCTGGTCCATTCTGGGGGTCGTTGCCAACCTTGGCATTAAAGTCCCCCAGAACTATTAGGCGATGGCACCTCGGAACATGGGACACAACTGCATCCCGACTGTCATAGAAACAATCCTTAGCAGCCGCGTCCCCGTCCTCAGTGGGAGCATAGCATAGAAGGACCGTCAGTGTTTCGCCACTCATCTTAAAGGACGCACTCATCAGGCGGTCAGAAACAGGCTCCCAACCAAGAAGGCGAGAGAAGGCATATTTACTTAAAAGTAGAGCGACGCCACGCATCCGTGCAGTCCGGTGGCCAGAGTGAAGCATGACATAATTGCCAGCGTCACTCTGCCCCGAGCCTGGGATGAGTGCCTCACTCAGCCCCAGGATATCTAGTCCATAATCTCCCGCCAACTTGGCAGCAACAAGCTCCCCGCCCGCCCTCAGAGTGCGGACATTCAGAGTCCCAATTTTCAAGCTCTTGTTCCTTAATCGAGCCGTGGTCAATACAGGGGGGACACCAGCTGCCTGAACCCCCCCCCCCCCTGATGGGGTCCAGGCGTCCGAGGCTTAATTCTGTTGCCTTCTGACCGATTGCTTTAAGAACGTGAGGTGGTCAACCCCACGGTCCCGATCTGATTTTTCGATTTCCTGCCTCTTACAGGATGCTCGAAAAACCAGCAAAAAGAGCATAGGTGCTACTCTAAGCCGGCAACCCCACGGCAAATACTCGTTATTAATAAATTCTAATTTCTCTAATGCCATTGATGTTCATGTCTGTGATGGGGATGATGGTTTGGCAGGGTGGATGGACGCCAGGAGCATAAATTATTTTTGTACTGAGGCAAATTGCTGTAGTTGGGAGCATATTTTCTACAGAAAAAGTAAAAGCTTTTCCGTGAATAGAACATCATCTTTAACATCATAATGGATAAGTTATTTTTTTGGCTAAATTGTTTTGATAAAAATACAAATCGGTCTTTAATAATCATTGCACGGGTAGAACTGTAGGTACACCCATATCCCAAATTTCTAAGAAATGTTTCATTAAAATATCCTGTTTTTATCATGGAGGCATAAAAAGTCTTAAAGACGTTGGTAGGTAAGTAGGTAGCCACTCTCGTCCTAAATAAATATTTGTTCTGATTTCGGAATTAAAAGGAATTCTTAATTTCTGACAAGGGCGAAATAATGCTTGGATAATAATATATTTTAAAGTACATTTTAATTTGCCCAATAATTAGGTATTTATTTTACCTACTCCAGAAAAATAAACTGACTTTGTTCTATATCGTTTTCTCATACTTGGCGTTAGTAACGTTTTATTCTTACTGAAAGTTTTCTATACTTCAGATGACTTTACTTGCTCGGTTATTATCACATCCTTGATATCCTGCTCGAGATAAGATGAGACCGTTTGATGAAAATTTCTTTTATGATTTGGATTAAACTCGCTTGCCTTGTTTCACAATATTTCTTGATATAGGGCATCTTTACTTTTCGGAAAATTTGGAATAGGTAATCTAAATTAATTTAGATTGCCTATTACACTTGATCGGCGAAACTTAATAGTGAAGTTTTTTTTCGATAAATATATGTTTTTTCTTTCTGTATATTATGGACTTTTATATGCAAACATTATTATCGGTAATTTTGTAATAACCATTTTCATTAAAATGAATAAAAAATTAAAAACAGAACATTGTGTTACGTTGTTTTTATTCACCCTCTTCAGCGGAGAGTTTTCGTTAATGTAGTCTGATCAACGCCACAAGCAGGGCATTGTTTGGCCACTGTAAATGGGCTTCTGAGGCCTGAGACATTCCGCCCTGATTCAATGTGACCTTCCTGCCTCAGTTAGGTATCACTATTAAAAATCAAGCATTTAAAGAATAATTGATCAAGTAGGAGATAAGATTGAGTTTACACTAAATTTGTATTTCACACTAACCTTGTGCTAGAGGTGAGTATTTTTAACCATAGAAAATTGTTTCCGTCGATCTTTCCTAGCAGGCACCTAACCTAGATAGCGATGGGCTGCTGTTTGATTGTGCAGAGGAAAACTATCGTAAAATATTGACTGCATTAAAGTAGACCGTTCCTGCTACAGTAAAATGTTTAAAAGCAACGGAAAAGAAAAAAGAGGAAGGAGGGGGGGGGGTTGACAACCCTTGGCACTCGCACTGATTCAATAACCTATAATTTAATCCCACGGCATGGATTGCTCGGGTTCGATATACGTGACTATTGTGTTAGAGTTCTTTATCATTTTTTTCCTCGCTTTTCCTCAGTTTCCCTTTTTTTATCTTTCCAGCTTTGAATGTTTCAATTCATTTTACAAATCATAAAATTTAATTTACAAAAGGGAAATTGAGAATTTATGAATATCAACGATGTTAATAATAATTTTTAACTTTTTTTTCTTCCTGATTCCGCAATAATAAAAAGGAAGCTAGACACCTACTTACTTATATAAGAATATTTTTATTAAGTACCTACCTAAGTATAGATATTTCATGTTACAATTTACTTGCTGTAATTCTTTCAGACCTTCTATTGAATTATGTAGAGCAGTACTCTTTGGTACCAATGAAGTAAATTTTATTACAATCAATGAAAAATTAAATGGAAAGATTTTAAAGATAAAAAATTCTTATCAGTTAACGCAATGGTTAAAAAGTATTTTCCACATATTGATGTATTTTTTGGAGTAGTTATTTGTTTTTTTTAATTTATGTATTTGCACACAAAAAGTACTTATACTTAATATTTAAATAAATTCATCTGTTCTCTGGCTGAAGCTCTCTGTCTCTATTATTCTATAAGAATTTATTTTCATATAGTCTGAGGCCAGACTATTCTAGTAAGTTTGTGCCTCCTGATGGGTTCTCAATTTCCAGGCTAGTAGTCTCCTTCTCAAGGATTTTTGTAAAGATAATTTGAGAATCCTGAAGCCATCTTATGTTCAATCAATATGATTCTCCAAAAGTATTTTCACTCATTATCCAATCTGCTTATTCTATGCATCTATATAATAAAAATAAGAAAATAATGTGAATTTTTTTCATTCTGTGCTTACATAAGTTGTTAGATTTTTTCACAAGCCAACTTTCTAAGATTCAAGATACTTCTTTGCCCTCGCAGCGCTTGGCATGCTCCCAACTTATCGCCTCTATTGTCTGTCAGGGTTGTCCTCTTCAGTTACTAGGTTCCAAGTTCTACGAGTTTCGTCTTCCGTCGTGACATTCCTGTTACTTAGTTCTTCCTCTATATTCCTCCTCTTTCTGGCTACAATTCTAAGATTGGTCTTCACCAAGCATGTTGATTCCGTTCCTCCACTCCTCTCTGTCGCTCTATATAATTAATATTGGGAAATATCCAACAAGCTGGAGATCTTAGCTAAACGTTTGAGACCTGAACTATGTAACACACACACATTAATGCTTCTGTTCGAAAACTGGAGTTTTGCACAACCCTTGAATAATTAATTTTCTGGATACAGTTTGCAGTTGGGTAAGAACTTTAAATAGTATTTAAGTATTTCTATGAAATTCCATTTGAAGCTGAAATTCTGACTCAGATTGGGCGTGGATGTTAAGTGGTCGAAAAACCCTTAAGCACTGGGTTCCACACTTTTTAAGATTCATGTTGCAATTAATTCGTATATCATATTACGGTATTCATTTAAGAATAAAATATTTCATTTTTATAAAGATATGTCGATAACGCAATATACTGTTTTTGAAGTTGTAAATGACGGGATTTATTAATTAGAAAGCATAGTGAAAAGGCATGTTTACTAGGGCAATACATATTGCCATATTATTAGGTAAGCTGGGGGCCTAGACAAAATGCAGCTGGCGATCGACTACAAACGAATTCTTCGACAATGTAGAGTAGGAAGAAAATTAGCTGTCCACTTTTTATAAGTGTCATTGTTTGGTTTAAATAATTGTTTATATGTTGCAGTGGATAGTTAGTTTTTTCGTACTATACATTGGCGAAATCTTCGTTTGTAGTCGAACGCCAATTTGAATTTGTCTACTGAACACAATAATTGTGTCTGAATTAGAAAAAAATGTGAATAATTTATCAGTAGGAAATTTGATGTTCCTATAAGTACCTACTCGTGACATACATCTTATATACCCTTTTTTAAATGAATCTGTGCTCACTCGAAATGAACGCAAATACACTTTTTGACATCTTTCACACCACCTAAACAAATGCTTGTGTTGTAAAAGCGGAAATGGTTGGCACGGCAGGGACGTATGAAAGCCGCCGATTGATACCATTGGACTACCAACCACCTTTATCTTTGTAGTTTTTATTCCATAAAATATGAGAATCTCCAATCTAAAGTTCTCAGAATAAGGAGACTTTCTAATTTAATCTCTTTTTCCGTTATTATTACTTTATATTGCGAAATAAGAATTTCAGCTGATGGTGTAAGCTGTCGTTTGTATAGGTGTATCGCGAGGCGCGCAGGCTGTATATAAAAATGTTAATTCATGTTGTGGTACAAGATTGAATAAAATATATTAAAAAAGTGTTTTTAGCGAGATCAAAGGTTCAGCGCTCACCTCTGTATAATGAGTTTTTTCAAGCATTCAACCAGAATTTAATAAATTATCGTTACGTTGAAAAAATTAGACATAGGTACCTGAACAACATAATATTTTCCAACGTAAAAATTATGCATAAGTATATGATTTTTTGCTCCGGCTAGAATGTGTGGAAAATAAAAGATGATCGATGAATATTTTGCCGTGGCCCAAATTTATCATTCGTGAAAATAATTCATAATCATGAGCCGGTATTTTTTCTCCGTCATTCATCCATCCGTTCCCGTTTAACCCCCGATCCAGCCCGCGCCTCCCGTCCTTGCTTCCCTCCTCTCCTCTCCTCTCCCCTCCTCCAATTTCTTTTTTCAACGCCCACAGCCTTTCAGCGCTGACACACAGAACAAGAGAAGAGAAGAATAGAGAACAACTTGTTTGGATTTATTATGAATCACGAGTGTTTCGTTCAAACAAAAACGTTGTCATTTTTGTGTTTGTTTATTTTTGCGATTTTATTTATTCGTTTCCCGTTTGCTTATTTGCCGACAATCACAAATGTATTCAGTGCATTGTTGGCGCCATTTTTTCTACAGCACAATGCCGGATTTTTTCAATATGAATCAATATCAAAGAATTATTCACGGGTGAATGTGTTTAATCTACACAACGATACGGATTTTAATATTCCTAAAGCGACAATAATTTATAAGATTTTTTCAAACTGACCATCGGTGCATCCTTTCTTTTTTCAATTTGGCTGTGTCGGAAAATAGAAATTAAACTTACCGGGTATATTCGAGGCCAAGCGATCTTACTATTATCGTGAAAGTAGTGTGAAGGCTTACTTTTGTAGTTGTTTAAAATATTTGTTAATGAAATATATTGCTTTTTCTATAGGTACTGAGAATTATAAAATATAGTTTTACCACAAATACGCAAACATACCTAATTTTATGTTTGAATTTTCTATGATTAAATTTACACTACTTAGAGTTTTTGATTTCAAGTTGAATTTTCAAGCATATCTTAGAATTAGAAAAGTTTTGTGAACGAACAACTACATAATATCATTATTTATGCATTTGACTTTAATATTGACATATAACTGTAAGGTTAAAGGTTAACTATTAAAGTGCCAAGGGTAGGTACCCAGTATTTAACTCCAAGTTTGTGAAATTGATTGAATAATACTAGGCAGTGCTCACTGGCAGTGTAACGTTATGTGGTCTTTTGTAATTCAACAGCTAGGCGCTGCCTATCGGTAACGATCTTTATAGTAAGTGATTTTGGTGAAAACAATATTTTTATATTTTCAAAAAGGCTCTAAAATACCTGTTTAACCGCGTCTCATACTTATTTAGCCGTTTTTATACAAGTATTTTAGCCGTGACTTGGAGGAAAAGGAAAATTTTTCAAATAATTTAAAAGACTAAATCATAGTAAACAATTTGTGAAAACGATAAACGTCTCTATTAGATTTGACATAAGGTTTTAAATCGTGTGTTATCGGAAAGGTTATTGGGTTGTTTCTGTTTTAAACATTCTAGACCATAATCGTTACGGAATTCTTTTTGCGTGACTATGGTCCTTATATCGGCAAAGTCGTGCTTAAAATGTATGAAATTTTCTCATATTGCCTTGATTTATGAAAATATTTATTTAATAAGACCAATTTTTCCTCGCTGGCACTTTGCCTCTCTACATTTATACTCCCCACGGTACCACTTGCTTGTAGCCCGTGTTACATTTATTAATTCACTTCTAATTATTACTTCTGTGTGGAGGTTATTGTTCAAATTTATGACGCCAGATAAGTTATTAATATACGTAACATAAAAATACAAAACTACAAGCTAATTTAGCATGCTATACCTATTTAAAAACGCCTCGCCTCTATTTATAAGTAACATTTCTGACTCATTTATAAGTCACATTCGATCCAATCGTTTAATCTATCACTAATATAAACTGAAACCGATTTGTGTTTGAACGGGTTAAATCCTTTTTGCATTTGTAACTGACGTTTACGCACACAAGTGAGTCAAGACATGCACGTCTTGAATGTTACCTTATTTTGCTTCACCCTCATATTAATTAATAAAATATTTTATACTAGTTTTTTAAAGGCGCCCGTGGCGCCCACCTGCAAACTTTGCTTTCTCATAGCTGAATTCAGATGTGAGACTTCAAAATACTTGGTTGATTAAACTCTTTATGAAAACCCAAAAACAACTTAAACTTTTTATTACAAACTTTGCATTCAAATAGCTTTTAGCATGTGGGTATGTAACTATTTGATTGATTAAACTTTTTCATGCAAACTTTGCATGGCCGAATTTTATGTGAGACTTCAAAGCACTTGATTAATTATTGAACTCTTTATGAAAACTCAAAACAAAAACAACTTGGAATTTTTATAACAAACTTTGCATTCTTTGGCTTTAGGATGTGGGTGTTTTAGTATATGATTCATTAAACTTTTTATTTCAAACATTGCATTCTTAAGGCTTTTTCCGCTATGAAGTCGCGTGTGTGCGTTAGTTTTCTGATTTGGTAAACTTTTTCATGCAAACTTTGCATTTGTATGGCTTCTCTACGCTATTAATTCACATGACAATCTTAAAAAAAATATTTTAGTGTGTAAACTTTTTATTGCAAACATAGCATTAGTAACGCTTTTCTCCGCAATGATGTCGCGTGTGTGGATTAAAGATTCGTGATTTGGTAAACTTTTTCATGCAAAAATTGCTTTCTTATGGCCGAATTCATATGTGAGACTTTAAAGCACTTGATTAATTATTGATCTCTTCATGAAAACTAAAAAAAAAAACAACTTAATCTTTTTATTGCACATTTTATTAGTAAGGCTTATCTCTGCTATGATATTGCGTGTGTAGATTGAAGATTCGTGATTTGGCAAACTTTTTCATACTTACAAACTTTGTTTTCTTATGGCCGAATTCATATGTGAGACTTTAAAGCACTTGATAATAGAACTCTATGAAAATTAAAAAAAAACCTTGATCTTTTTATAACAAACTTAGCATTCAAATGGCTTTTATCATGAATTATTATTATTTGATTGATTAAACTTTTTATAGCAATTGTTGCATTCGTATGGCTTTTCTCCGCTGTGAGTTCGCGTGTGATTCCTGAGTCTGCAAATTTTTTATTGTACACATTGCATTAGTAAGGCTTTTCTTCGCTATGAAGTACCGCTGTGCGTAAAAGTTTCCTGATTTGGTCAACTTTTCTTTCTTTTCGTGGCTGACTTGAAATGAAATGAAATGATTTTTATTCCATAATATAAATATACACACTATAATAATCAATACATGACACAATAACTTACTATAGGCATACATAAATAAAATAAACATAATCAAAATTATTTATATGGAATTTACTGCCCCACTAGATAAATCTGTTCTGGGGATGTGAGTTTTGAAATAACCCGATAAATAGTTTTTCTCCACATCAAGACCTTTAAAAAAAAGTGCTCAGCCACCAGGCATAATAATATTATTATGTTACTGTCAGCTGTCAATGCTGTCAGCCATATTATATTAGAAGAACAAAATTATTTGTCTTTAGTTGCGAGTGGCGCGCCATCTAGCGGCGTTAATGACATCAGTCAGTGAGTCAGTGTTCAAGGCAAATAAATTATATAGATGGCAGAACAACGTTTGCGGTATCAGATAGTATTTCATCTTTAGAAATTGTTCAAGGGTAATGTGTTAGCTTTATTTGTATGGTTTTTGTCTGGAAAACATTAACTTACGTATAAAATTATTCTAAAACATTAAAAAAGATGACTCAGCTAACCATAACACAGAAATCGATCGAATATTTCAATATACCTAGTGCATATTTTACAAAAGTGATTTTTTTCAAAATCGTTATAAAATATGCTTTAGTATTTTTTTCAAAATTTTTCCTACTGACACCCATGGATCGCCAGAGCTCAACTACGAGTAACTATTATAATACTGTTGATCTACAAACCTCTTCTAATTCATTTATTTAGCTGAAAGGCGATTCTTCGTAAGACTTTGTATAAATATACCTAAGTGCAAAGCCTCAACTGGAACAATAGGGGTCTTCATATAAATGGGTAGTTGCTCACACATCTGCGGTTTGCAGACGATTTTGTCCTATTCTCCAAAACACCTGACCAGCTCGCCTTAATGATTCAAGACTAACTTATATGAGGCATCGCTGAAAATATGTTTAAAAATGAACATTAGCAAGACAACTTAACAACCAACATGGCAATTCACCAATTGCCCCAAATAATTTTAATATAAAGAAAGTGAAGGAATATGACGTGTACCTGGATCAAATTGTATCATTTGGAAGACAAGGCCAGCAGAAGGAGACCGAAAGACGCATTCAGTTAGGCTGGGCGGCTTTCAGCCGGTTAAGCAACGTGTTCAAATCAGCGATGCCTCAAAACATGAAGACCAAAGTTTTTGAGCAATGCGTTCTCCCCACATTGACGTATGGATGCGAAACATGGACTCTTACAAAGAATACCATGCATAAGATGAGAGTCGCACAGCGCACCACGGAAAGATCAATGCTGCGTATCTCAATACCAGATCGCATCAGGAATACCGAAAAACGAAGGTGCACACGAGTCACAGACGTGGGAGATAAACTTGCTATGCTCAAATGGAGGTGGGCTGGTCATGTATCCCGCAGGGATGACTGTAGGTGGAGTAGAAGAGTGACGGACTGGAGACCAGAGACTGACCTAAGAAGCGTAGGAAGACAGCCGATGCGGTGGAGCGACGACATCGTGCGTACCGTTGGGACAGTGTGGATGGGGATGACCAGAGTCAGAGAGGACTGGCGTAAGCATGAGGAGGCTTATGTCCTGCAGTGGATGGTCACGGGCTAACATGAAAGTACAAAGGCTATTTTGCTTAGTAATTTAATTTTAAACAAGTGTGATGTGTTTTTCAAATCATGATTGTTGTTTCTTATTTCACTTATCTCCACGATTTTTTGTTTTGTTCTTCAAACATCAATATCAAAAAATGAAAGCCCTGAGTTTAATATTTTGCCCGATCACGTCATCTTAATTCAGATTGGAAGGTATGTAAGTAATAAATGGATAAAAAAATTATTTTGTGCATTATACAATATGGATTGCGTCTTTTTAAATAATATTTATGTATAAAATTAGGTTTATAATATCCATCCCTGTACAAATACTGATTTCATAGAGAATAAAATCGCACAGATTAGACTAGATTATGATTTGCATAATAGTTATAATCAAATACACTATGTATCATATGGATATTGTTTGTTTCATTTCAGATAGGTACCTTCTCTACAGTTGAGCAGGGTTTTAATTTCAGCTGGATCAACGCGGATAATGCAATATTGCAATGAACAATATAAGTAGGTACTCAAATATTGTTTTAATTTCAAATTTAAATTGATGCGCGTTCGCCAGTTAATTTAACACGTGGAAAATTTGTAGATCTTTATATAAATTGAAGACTTAATTGAATATCAAAGGACAAATGCGTGTTTTTATATCCAGGATTCGACACTATAACTTTATATGTTTCTTTCTTACTCACGTTAAGAATACTTACATAAGTTGAAAGAAAATTATTCACATAACGTGGTAGCTGGTAGCCCATCAGTGCTCTCAGTCGACGGTTTTCGTGCGTACAGCGTACTGAAGATCACGTTAGACGTTATAACTGAGCTGGAAACTTCGGATATAAGTTTGATTCATTGTGTTTCAGATAAACACAAGAAGTTAGGACAAAAAATAACGACAGTGATTTTATTGTATTACTAGCTGACCCGTCGAACTTCGTATCGAAATAAATAATATGGGTACTCTAGGTTTTATGCAACAGAGCTCAAATTCGATTTTTAGTTATTTAACACGAATGACTATTTACTGGCATTAGCAAAACCTGCATACCACGCTGCATTCATTGGGTCTGAGTTTATTTTTACATCAAAAACTTATTACCTACGTTAATACGATGTGGGAAGAGGTCATCATTGCGCAAGATCGAGTGCAATGGAGAGCTCTTGTTGCCTCACTTTGCTCCTGATTGGAGTTCAAAGGGAGTTTTAATTTTGATTGATTCGATGTTAATACCTATGTAGGTTGAGTGTGTTGTTGGCGCTTTGCTGATTGTTTTTGTTTGTTTGTGTTCCTTTCTGTTGTGCACCGTTTGCTCGTCTTTGTGTCTCGTTAATGTTAGGTCTACTTGCACAAAACTACAGTAAATAGTTATTCATCATAATACACCAAATACTCTAATACTCGGAATAAAAACTAATGCGCAGTATAAATACTTAGTATCACCTCAGCACGGGCTTTTGTCTAGTGGGATGATAAATTCACCTCAGCACGGGCTTTTGTGCTACCCATCACGCTGATTCCCGAAGGGGGTAGGCAGAGAGTATATGGACTTCAATTATTTCCAATACAAACTCATTCGCTTCCTCCAAACGCATAACATTCCGCATACATGCTCTTATATTCCTTTTGCTTCTGACTTGGCCCTCCCATATGTCATTCCAGGTCGGCCTCGTCTGCGTGCACCTATTCTTTCAGATTTATATATCCCTTTAGTCATTCTCTCTTCGTTCATTTTCTTTACATGCCCAAACCTTCTTTCTTTATTCACTTTATTCTAGTCACTACACTAACATCCACTCCACATTCCTTTCTTATATTATCAATTCTCACGTTCTCAATAAGTCTCTTTCCGCATAACCTACGCAGTGATTTCATTTCCACAGCATTTATTCCAACTTCCAAATTTTTCGTCCATGTCCAAGTTTTACTCCCATAAATCATGGATGGTATCAGGATTCCATTGTGCATCAACTGTCGATTTCAGAGATATCTTCTTAGAGGTCTAAGTGCACCGCCAACCCTTCTCCCAGCCAATTTCATTTTTTCAATCTTTTTTCACACCTTCCATCTCTTCTAAGTAAATTACCTAAACAGACATACTTCCAAGTTCTTGACATTCACTTTCACACAACATTGCGTATTAAATCTTCTCTTTCAAAACAGTGGAAATAATTTTATATATCCCTTTAGTCATTCTCTCTTCGTTCATTTTCTTTACATGCCCAAACCTTCTTTCTTTATTCACTTTATTCTAGTCACTACACTAACATCCACTCCATATTCCTTTCTTATATTATCAATTCTCACGTTCTCAATAAGTCTCTTTCCGCATAACCTACGCAGTGATTTCATTTCCACAGCATTTATTCCAACTTCCAAATTTTTCGTCCATGTCCAAGTTTTACTCCCATAAATCATGGATGGTATCAGGATTCCATTGTGCATCAACTGTCGATTTCAGAGATATCTTCTTAGAGGTCTAAGTGCACCGCCAACCCTTCTCCCAGCCAATTTCATTTTTTCAATCTCTTTTTCACACCTTCCATCTCTTCTAAGTAAATTACCTAAACAGACATACTTCCAAGTTCTTGACATTCACTTTCACACAACATTGCGTATTAAATCTTCTCTTTCAAAACAGTGGAAATAATTAAAAATCTCATTTAATGCAGTATCTGTGATTTTTTTCTAACTTCTATTACAACATGGTGGAAGTGTAGCAATTTTTATTTTCAATAAAGAAACAAATGCTAGGTCATTAGCAAATAATATCCAGCTTTTTATACATATTAACGATGCAGATTATATTTACGTTATATGTATGTACTCATCCTCTCTAAAAATCAGCCCATAAACGAAGAATTGATTTTCAAACAAACAAACAAAATATTCTACTTGTTCTTCAATATAATCATGTACCTATTCCTTGTGTTAAAACTTATCAAAACTCCTTATAAAATGAACTTCAATTAAGTATAACTCCTTAATATCAACGTTATATATACGATTCTGTTTGCTGGCGGTTTTAAAAATATCTGTAAATAAAGAAAGTTTTCAAAATTCCTTACACTTCAATACAGTAATGTATTCCTTGTATTAAAACTTACCAAAACTCCTTATAAAAATTAACTGCAATGAATATTATATGACTTATCCAATCAATCTATTTCATACGATATATTTTACATTCGCATTCTATCAATTGCAACAACAATCAAACCACTGACAGTTCTTTCAAATGTCAATTAATTAAAATTCAAAAGTAGAACAAAATTATATTGTAAAAAGTACTATAAAGATTGCCTACTTAGAGTTTTCTTTAATTTTCTAATTATCCACGCAATTTTCATATTTTTTTTGTTCCCATACAACCTTCTCCTGATAAATCCTACATGACCAAAAAATAATTAGCGAAATCGGTCCAGCCGTTTAGTTGCGATGCTATGACATCGGGAAATAAATCTCCATTTTTATAGTGTTCTTAAATTTTCTAATTTTCCACGCATTTTTTTAATTTTTTTCTTCTAATTCAACCTTCTCCCGATAAAAGCCTAACGACAAAAAAAGAATTATCGAAATCGGTCCAGCCGTTTAGGCGTGATGCGATGATATCGGGAAATAAATCTCCATTTTTATAGTTTTCTTAAATTTTCTAATTTCCTATGCATTTTTCTTAATTTTTTTGTTCTAAAAGGACACTCTCCTGATAAAAGCCTACACGACAAAAAAAGAATTAGCGAAATCGGTCCAGCCGTTTAGGCGCCATCCGATGACAACGCGAAATAGCTCTCCATTTTTATATATAAGACTAGCTGACCCGTCGAACTTTGTATCGAAATAAATAATATGGTTTTTATGGTTTTATGCAAGAGAGCTCAAATTCGTTTTTTAGTTATTTAATACGAATGACTATTTACTGGCATTAGCAAAACCTGCATACCACGCTCCATTCATTGGGTCAAAAACTTTTAACCTATGTTAATATGGTGTGGGAGGATGTCATCATTGGGCAAGATGGAGTGTAATGGAGAGTTCTTATTGCTTCATCTTGCTCCTGAATGCAGTTCAAAGGGAGTTTTAATTTTGATTGATTTTTGCATTTATTCCAACTTCCAAATTGTTCGTCCATGTCCAAGTTTCACTCCCATAAGTCAGGGATGGTATCAGGATTGCATTGTGCATCAACTGTGGTTTGAAGAGAGACCTTCTTAGAGGTCTTAGTGCACCGCCAACCCTTCTCCCAGCCAATTTACTTCTTTTGAACATGTTTTAGTTTGTTTTTTTTTTCATTTAAGTTTATAATCAGTATTCGTTGTCAATTATGTAAACAATTCAGTTTACTGGTGGTTTATAAATCTCAAAACAAACAAAAAAATATTCTACTTGTTCTTCATTATACCTAATCATGTGTTCATTGTGTTAAAACTTACCTAAAGTCCTTATAAAATGAACTTCAATTAAGTATAACTCCTTAATAGCTATGTTATGTATACGATTTTGTTTGCTGACGGTTTTAAAAATCTCTGTAAATAAAGAAAATTTTCGAAACTCCTTACGCTTCATTACAATAATGTAGGTATTCCTTGTATTAAAACTTACCAAAACTTCATCTAAAAATTAACTGCAATGAATATAATATGGCTTATCCAATCAATCTTTTTCATACGATATATTTTACAATCAATCCACTGACAGTTCTTTCAAATGTTAATTAATTAAAATTCAAAAGTAGACCAAATTATTTTGTAAAAAGTACTAAAAAGATTACCTAATTAAAGTGTTTTCAATAATTTTCTAATTTTCCATGCACTTTTTTTTCTATTTCGACCTTCTCCGGATAAAAGCCTACACGACAAAAAAAGAATTAGCGAAATCAATCCAGCCGCTTAGGCGTGATGCGATGACATCGGGAAATAGCTCTCCATTGTTATAGTTTTCTTTAATTTTCTAATTGTCCATGCACTTTTTTTTCTTCTAAATCAATCTTTTTCTGATTCGTCGGAAGAATCTGTTCAGCCGTTCTCGAGTTATAAGTGTTCGCACTAACCCGACTTTCATTTATATAGTAGATTGTATCTATATCCTTCTAGTCCATATTCAACTTTTAATTAGTTATTCTGTTATCCGGAGCGGAGAAGAATCCAATAAATCAGTAGTCGGAAGAATCTGTTCGGCCGATCTCGAGTTATAAGTGTTCGCACTAACCCGACTTTCATTTATATAGTAGAAGTAGATGTCTGTTAAAAAATAAATCATTAGCGTTATCTATTGAATCTTTCTACCAAAATTTCACTACCATTACGATAGATGGCGGTAGCAGTTCTGTCTGATAATGCTTTCAATACTAATTAAAAATGTATAATTTATATCTTTCTTGTTCATTTATTCAACTTTTTATTAGTTATTCTGTTATCCGGAGCGGAGAAGAATCCAATAAATCAATCGTGCGAAGAATCTGTTCGGCCGATCTCGAGTTATAAGTGTTCGCACTAACCCGACTTTCATTTATATAGTAGAAGTAGATGTCTGTTAAAAAATAAATCATTAGCGTTATCTATTGAATCTTTCTACCAAAATTTCACTACCATTACGATAGATGGCGGTGGCAGTTCTGTCTGATAATGCTTTCAATACTAATTAAAAATGTATAATTTATATCTTTCTTGTTCATTAATTCAACTTTTTATTAGTTATTCTGTTATCCGGAGCGGAGAAGAATCCAATAAATCAATTGTGCGAAGAATCTGTTCGGCCGATCTCGAGTTATAAGTGTTCGCACTAACCCGACTTTCATTTATATAGTAGATTATACAATATTGGTTCTATTCTCACTTTAGCAGTATCTTCTTTATGATGATAACAACACATCCATCCATATTAGTTTGAAAGTTTTATGGCCAGCTCTGTATTAGAGATAAGTGTACTTGGTTTTTATGGCATACCTACTTTTTTAATATTATTACTGTCAATAAAACAAAAAACGTTTTATCATAATATTATAAACACGAAAACTCGATTTTCATATGTACGAAGTTTACGTTTGAACTAAAAATCTTTTTTTTTATAATGTCGTAAATGGTTTCCGTATGAAGAATATCTAAACTGAGTTTTTCAGATAAAACAAATAGCCCATATCCAAATGTACATTTATGTACCTATATAACTGTATCTTTGTATAAAGATATATTATAAACTACGCTGCAGGTATAAAATACTGCTGGAAGTTATTTTATATTCTACAGAATTAATGTATTGGCGTGCAGTTTGCATAAATACTTTTTTAACTTGCAGTTCGTTTTTATTCTTATTTCTTATCGTAATTGCGCCAGAGATGAATATGCATGCGATGTCGTTTTTAAAAAGAAAACTGGGACAGTTTAATTATTATTTACAAAACAAAACACCCAGTAATAAAAATTATAAAAGTAAACACATTTCTTAAAACTTTTGAAGCTCGTGTTGGATTTTGTTTGTAAATCAAACCTTATACGAATAATAATTGATTAAAAGCGCAGACATTGTCAAGAGTCTCTTGACAATGTCTGCGTGAGTCGGACGAAAGCGCTCGAGATTCATAAAAAAAATGTGAAAGTGCAACTGTGTAATCATTTTAATCATCAAAATGAACTTTCACTATGTGAATACACAAACCTTACAAAAAGTACGAATAATAGATAATTATTAAATTTGACGATTTTGAATAATCAAAAGCTGTTTAAGATGGCTTATGATGTCGTTACAGAAAAAAATACTTAACTTTGATTTTTTATAACCTTCAATTTGTTTTTTTTACGATTATTTTATGCACGCAACCAATGGTTGCATACACACAATTTTGATGACTTTTTCTAAAAAATAAATGACCAAAGCCCAGACACAAAAATTCTTCGCGTTTGAAATAAAGTGCAACAGAAGAAATTTGAGTGTAAGATGGTGCCATCATATTACGGACTACGTTATACGCCAGCGTACCCACCGCGGCCCATCACTTCAACCATTATTGAGAGGAAAGCATTCTATCAAGGCCGTCGAGAGCGCTTTTCTTCCACCCACCAAAAACGTGAGGAAGGCGCTTTCACATCGTGTTCCATCCTTTCGAAGCAGAGCTGAGGGATTTGGGCATGGTGTGGGAGGAGGCCATTTGAGCCGCATAGGATCAAGCGCTGTGGAGGGGTCATATTTTCTGCCTATGCCCCTGGGTTCACAAAGGAATTAAACAAGTAAATAAAAAAAACATTATTTTGTCAAGCTAAGTAGTGAAGACTATACACACAGCTTTGGTTTGTGTTTATTTAAGGGCAATTGGTTCACCAAGGTTATTATAACACTGAGGTCCATGATTCAGTTAGAAGTAATCTAACATAATAATCATAATACTCGTAGTTCCTTATTCTTCCGCCCTTTCAGTTCGATTTAACAATGTAAGAGAGAGACCATCACTGTAGAATTTAACTAGTTCAAGAACCACCCTTAACCTAAATTTATTCACCCAAGTTGTTTCACGCGAGTGCCTGTGCAACTAATTATAAATCGAATGTTTTTCTTTTCTGACGAATTCTCGAACTTTCTAAGTAAAGCTTGTCAAAGGCTTCTGTTAACAACTAGTCAAAGAAAATGAATATTCTTTTATATAATTATTTTATTTTGTGTATTGTTTGTTAGTCAATTAAAATTTTATTAATACTTATTTTCAGATTATTATCTCAACTATCAGTTTTGTGTTATAGACAATACATTATATCCGTCTAACATATATTTACGAACGCTTTTCGCGTTCCAATTTTTAATCAAATTAAAATCATCTCTTTTTATTCACATTATGCATTTTAATTTATACAAAAATACGCTTAAATATGATGTTAAAAATATCAAATTGAAGCTTGAAAAAAAATTCCATCAATAATCTGCGTAGTGTTTTGAAACTCAATGGTTGTCAGGTACCTAAATAAAAATTGTGTTATGGAATTTTAACAGATGGCGTTGTTTTTAGGAAGTCCGTTACATACTAACATTCATATTATAATAGCTTATATTATTTTCTATTCATTTTCGATTTTTTATTTAAGTATTTCTATTCTGTTATCCGGATCGGAGAAGAATCCAATTAACCAAGCATCATAAAAATCTATCCAGCCGGTCTCGAGTTATAAGTGTTCGCACCAACCCGATTTTCTTTTATATCATCAGATTATTAGCAGATTTACTTTCAGTAAACGATTCTTAATAAACAAACGGTTAACTGCTCAATTGTGTAAAACGATAATCGTCATCATTGCCTTCTGCTATGCTTCTTCACCCCGTCTTCCAACTATTTCTGTCTCCCACCAACCACACCCATCTCCTTTGGGCCCTCCAGCAGTATTTTGTTTGCCATTTTTCAAGTCATTTTGATCCTATTAATAAGAGGTACATATTTTCATGATATAAACCAATGTACTTAATGGCCGGGAAAACGAAGATGTAATGAAGGCACACACACCATTCATACCCGCAAAATGTGATCGATAATGAGATGGTATTGAAAGATAACAAATTATTCTCCAGGTTGGAAGGCATTTGCAAGCTATGAATGATCTGAATATCAAACACTTTATCCATAAGAATGATGTCCCATATTTATACACTGCTTATTCTTATTTTTTATGACACTAAATAAACCTACTTAGATAGTTAATAGTGAAAAAAAAGCAAACAATTAATTTGAAGTGATGGAGTTAAGTTCTTAGTTAAACGCGAACAATAAATAACAGTGTAATTTGTCTAGTTGTTTAAATCTTGTTATTGTGTGTTGTTTGTTGGTTGCATAGAATGAAGAAATTTCAGCGTAGTACGTATGTATGTACGACTTAGGTTTGTGTTAGGATCCGGACTATGAGTTATATTTACACAAGTTTAAATTAATGTTGTTCCGTATTAAAATACTTTAGCATGTTCAACAAATTTCATACATCAGCCAAATGTAATGTTGTTAATAATCCGCATTTAAGTTTTGTTTAATATTTCAGTCCGATATGCTTTTTAGTTTGTTAACACGGTTTGATACTACCTACTTAGATTGGCTCAACAACTGTTGTAAAATTAGACCGTGGTAATAATTATATTATGTAGAAACGGATCAATGTTATAATAATTGACAAAAAACCTTCCCATTGTGTCTTATGCTTTTTAAGTCCTTTCTGACATAAGTTCCTATACTGAATTTTTAAAAGAAAATAGACTTCGAAAATGAGCAAAATGTTGAGGCAGACTATATTACCACGGCTGATGAGGAAGCGAGAGAACGAGAAAGCACCCCTAAACTAGTTGATTACTAATTTAGCAGGGACAATCGATTCAGATATCAATAAAACATTCCCTCCAGTAACCCAGGGGCAGGGGGTGTGCTTGTTATGTTTTATAGCGTGTAGAAATGTTAATGGCTCCCGTGCTCGGACCTTGGTGCCAACATACACACCATACCTACACACGTACCCAATACCTTCCACTATAGGTAGGTACCTACCATGTCACTCTACATTCACCTCACCATTCTTACGCTATTTAAGCTTTCGGAGCTTGTGTTTCAATTTTCCACATAATAATAAATTTTAGTTCGAAAGGGAGAATGGATTACACAGTTCAATATTTCGTTCAGTTGACGCCGATATTGTTTAAAAATATTCTAATTCCTGTAATATCATACAAGTAATAATTTTATTAGAATGGATTAAAAAAAAGCATGGAAACTTCAAGACGGCCAGTAAGTAAAATGCAATCTTGTATTAGATGATGATAGGTACAAATAAGAACAAGTGTCGCGATTTTAGTACTTAGGCGTTGAAGTATCTAACTCTAGAATCCTTTACAGACCAGTGAAGAGCCTCTTACGCACAAGAGATGAAGATCGACTGCCCCATTACAGGGGCAATACTCCGTAACAGGGAGGACCTTTAGTATATGAGAACCTGTGATGTCCAGGCTGTTCTGTGATAAGGTATTGATGATCTAGAAGGCGTTTCTAGAGATACCAAGTTACGAGATCAGATCCTGAAATGTTTATAAAAATAGCAGCTGAATCTACACTAATAAGACGATAACCACCAGGCATATGAAGATCCGAGAGAATACCGGACGCAGTACTAAAATAAGTTGTAGCAGAAGAAGATTAAAAATAACGATTGGCGAATTATTAATTAGATCTAGATTCTCTGTTCCATTCTATTCAGGAGCAACCGTTTTCAACATCTTTCATAGTAATCAAAAAGCTTGTGTTGTTAAAGATAAAAATGTTCGTCTGCAGTCCTCAAGGCCGCAAAATCCATTTATTTATCGTCCAAAAAAGTCATCTTGTAAATTTTGTGGAAAGTGGCGTAAATTCACGTTGACCAAAAACAAATGTGGGGTTGTACTTTTGTGATAAGGCATAAAAGTAAGTTCTCAGTTCTGAAAAGGACCGTGATTGGTAATGAAAAGATTCGTTTTTCATGGTAAAATGAAAGAAATTTAAAATAAATTCTACATACCTAAGTACCTACATGTACATTATTTTCTATACTTATAAAAGTTATGAGCATGTATGTGCATATCGATTATCGTTGGAGCGTAAATAACTTTTTAACCCTCTTACTAGGTAAAAGTATTTACGTATTATAATATCATGTAGTTTTGAGGATAATACCTACTGTATAAGGGAAAGTATGCGTCCAAGCGATATAGGTAGTTACATTATAGCAGGAAAGGTATATACCTACCTAAACTACCCTTCATTATACTCATGTAGGTACCTACTGCTGTAATCTGTCACGCAAGTAATCTTATGTAAAATGCCTTTGTGCCTTTTCGAATATTACGATCCATCAAAATGTTTATTTTTAAAATGAAAAATAAAATTGGTTATATTTTCACACAAAATATTTCCACCAATCAGCTCTTTATTTCACTTTAAGTTTGTCTTAAAAATTTACTTATTTAATCGTAACATTCTTTTATGAGATGAGAAAGTTCTGTGAACATACCTATTATGTTCTATTCTTAGGAATAAAAAGACTGAAATATTTTTTTTATTTATTCGTCTACTCACGGAAAGCTTTTGTTTTGTGTGTGGTTTAATTTGACCCGTTTGGAAAATAGTTTTCGCCACCTGGATAACATCCCCATTTCTCTGGGTCATGGCTTAAGGCTCCTTATCGCCAAGTTTGCAGAGCACTGTCCAGTTCTTCCGAATAAATTGTGTTATGTCCCATGCATTCAACCACCTCCATACATCTATCGTGCCTTTCCGAGTTCTATTAATTAATTTCCAGTTCCTATTTATAATGTTTTCTATGTATTCTGCGTATCTGTCCCAACGTGCTTTTCTAAAATTCCACCGTAAAAGTCAGAGTTGCTTGACAGCAAGGATCTGGAGAGTGGGGACCTAACTCAAATAATAAGTAAAAGGCCGAGCTATAAGAAAATACAATAAAAAAACTGCAATAGATAGTGAAATGAGTAAGAAAAGGTTAAGATAATTTGAATATGTATAGTGAATAATCGGCTATGCGGCGTCGTCGCTTAACTGTAGCTAAGCGCTTTCTTTTTGAGATTAAATCAAAAACCTCCTCAGTGAAATAGTCCGTATTGATTGTCTCAAAAGCATCCTGGTTTCGATAAGCGTTACCATCCAATATCGTGCAATTTATAAAAGTATGCAGATTGCAATGGTTAGGGTACGTCAGCCGAATGAGTGATGTTCGTATGCCAAAAAAGGTCCTAAACTGTCCAGATGGTCGTAGGAGTAGAGGCAGACCCAAATTGAGATGGCTGAATGACACAGAGGACGAAATCAGAGCGATCGGAATGATTGACTGGAGGAGAGCGACGGAGGACAGAGAGGCATGGAAAAGATTCCTTGAGGAGGCCAAGGCTCATAACGGGCTGTAGCGCCAATGACGATGATGATGAAGCATCCTGGTTTATAGATACGTACTGAAAAAAAACATCAAAGGAATATCGGAATTATAAGTAGGTATTTATGATAAAAATTGGTAGAGATGTTTGTACGAATACTAAACCCGATTATTCTGGAAAAAATCATTAAGTGCATTAAGCCATAAATACAATAAATGTTCCATAATAACAGGGGCAGGTAAAGTTTAAGCAGTTATTTAAAACCTAAAAAGGAGTAGAAAATCCGGTATTTGGGTCACGTTGAGACTTTATTACGAAACTGATAACAACTTCACTATATAAAAATGTAAATAACAAAATTCTGGTCACATTTCAGACGTTTTCAAAACTAAAGAAATACACAGGAAGTCTCCAAAATTACCTACCCATTTATTTTTTTGATACTTCTTAGTGACCCGAATCGTGCGTTTTAGTTGATATTTTTTGATAAATATTATTCGGTGTATACCTACGATTGCACCACATCTCTTGAACTGCCTTGAAGGTTCATTATATGTTTCATTTCGTAGATTGATACTATTTTGCGATTTTTTCCATTCTCTCTCCATAATCAAACCAGCCCAGTGATAAGTGATTGCTTTTCAAATTTAAACGAAAAACTAATTTTCTTAGCTTTTAAAACCCTCTCTTTTTTTATTTTTAAGGCATTCCTCTACGGTTTTCGGAAACTATTGTTTGGATTTTTTTTTTCAAAAGTATTTCTATCGAGCAAGTATAAGATTTAATAGGTCTGTTCTTTTATTTATTCATACTCGTTTTCAATCATCTTTAGTTATTTTTTTTCAATGAGATTCTTACCACGACAATAGGAAATACAATATGAAATGATCCAGCCATGCGATGACCAAGAGAAATAGGGCTTTAGGATTACCGAATTTGTTTTTCTATACACCTACTTTCATCACATCAACATCGAAAGTCTTGCTAACGATGGCGTCATTATGTAACGTTTTAGTTACATAATTGTATCATCTGTTGTTAACTTGTTTAGTACGTGTGAGTGAATGTTTTAAAGGAACAAAAAGAGGTCTGGGGTAGGAACCAGGCAACAAACGTTGTGATTACTATCAGAGTCCCTTCCCTTAACTAACCTTTTCGTATAATTACTACACATTAATAACGTCAGGAAGCGGCCTACCTACTGATTATAATTACACACAGGTTTATTATAACATAACAAGGAGTTCGCTTACTTTCTGCCCCCATTATCGCCTTGAATGGTTGGGAAAATAATATGTGAACTTGTAAAATTTCAAAGGTTGTCATTAAAGACCTAACCTCTGATCCAAACCTTATTTTTAAACCTGTGTTACTTTGTGTTTTAAGGTTTACACACAATGTGAATCGAAATGCGGACGCATAAACGAATGTTGAACATATCTTGGATAGACCTCATCACTTGAGCAAATTCGGGAGGAAATGCAAATGCTGAAAAGCACATCAGAGTGACTTGAGAGATCGCGGGGACATGTAAAGAAGCATGAAAATTTACTGGGATATTGGAGGGACTGTTCGAGGTTCGATTGGTACGAGTAGAATAGATATGCCAGGACATGGAGTGCATTTTATAGAAACAGTTTATTGAAACCATAGAAGAAGATAAAAACACACATATAAATTAATAAAAATCTTTTCAAATGTTTTTTTGTTCCTTTGCCATATGAAAAAATGTGGCTTACCAAGTATAGGTACCTTCACAATATACCAAGCATCAAGTCATCTATAACTTATACTCGTAACACTTTATTTATTAAAAAGTCACATAAAATGATTTGATTGATAAATATCTACCAAGCATAATCGGGCAGGAATTTCATAGGTACATAAAAAAAATACTACCTATTTAAGAATTTTGTAATCCACGCAGTTGTTTATTTATTATTTTTTCGAAACTTAAAAGAGTTTTATTACCTAATATCATATCTCTGCATATTTATCAAATTTCAGTTGTTTAAATTTAATTATGTTATATACCTATAGATAAATAAAATTACTTAACAAGATTTGTTTTTCTAAAAATCCATTAACTAAGTCTGTCGTGTACCTACTGATTGCATCATTTGGGAATCGAAATAGAGAGAGGAAAAACATATTACAACTTACGTAATGTTTTACGAAGACGTCATTTTGATTCACTGAGAAGTCCCTTCAAATAAAGTCTTCATAAAGAACATGCTATTTTAAACATAGGCATCACAGATAATGTAGACTTCAATTATTTATTGTAAATAAAAATAGCTTTCGATATATTTCGAAATACCAGGAATTGAAATTTAGTCAATATTATTTCGCAAATCGTCCGAACATTGCATTGGTAGATCGTAGGAACGGAAAAACAACTCGTGGATGGATGACTGTTCCTTTTGATGAAAATTAAAAAAAGTTGTATGTGTTGTAAATGGTGCGGTGGTATGTTGACGTGCTTCGTTGTGATGTGTTCATATCTTTCCCTACCTACTGTTATATTGACATTTTACATGATGCACCAACTGGCATATTAATGTTTTAACATTTATTGTAAATATATTTCAATGGCCAATTATAAATAAATAAATAAAAATGAGAGAGTAAGACAAGATAAAGAATATTATCTTCATATTGCTCATGAAATGTAAGATATGTGGCAAACGCCGACCACCCACAAAGTGCTTATATTGATATCGACGAATGGATGTATTCCTAAGCCTCTTAAGGGCAATCTAGGGAAAACGGGTATTTCTGGAGTTCTTAGATATTATGCCATTCAAAAGGCATTCCAGGGGCGATAAAGTGACGTATCAAGTGTAATTAAATGACCTCCAACGACAATTTTTTGACGTTGTTACCATGGGAACACCGACTGACTGATACGTTACTTACTTAGTCCACGTTCGTTCCCAGTGTGGAGAATGTGGACTCCATGAAGTTCCTCCAAGCCTCTCTATCTTGCGCCAGTTGCACAGCTTCATCCTAGCTTAGTCCAGCATCTTGTAGAATCGCAGTGAACGCCCGCTTGGTTGTTAATTTCGGCCTGTCTCGCCTTCTTGTCCCATCCAGATTGTAGAAAAGGCTTGCATATTCAACTCACTTTCATTCTCATTCACTCTCGGGGGACATGCGGAGAACATGGCCAATTGTCCAAGCCAGCTCAATCTGCGATTCAGGATTACTGAGGTAATTGGCTGTTGTGATACCGTTAACGGTTTTTTTATGCACTTTACTTCGGCTCCTGTTGTTCTCATGTAGGATGTTGAGGAAGGTTCCTTTCTCTATAGTTCGAAGGGCTGTAATGATTTCATTACACCATGATGTATCATATAATGGACAAGACAGAAATTTTTATAATAAGTTTATGGTATTGTATTAATTTTAATTTTGTTTTTGAATTATTTTTTTACACAATTATGTAGGCTCTTTATGATTATATTGTGAATTTATGAATAAATATCTATTCCTAAGTAGGTATTGTTACTTTTTATTTTCAGAATAAAAGATCTATTTAAATTTTATCCATTCAAATTAAGTAAGTAAGTATATAATTTTATTCATCTAGAAAGGAATCGGAATATAATTTATAATTTCCCCTTTTAAAATGCCTTTGATGCCATGTTGCTAAATACAAAAAGGGTAAAGTGCTCTACAAAAAAAAAAAAGATTTTTACAGGGTAATTTTACGACAACAATAAATAACTAATTTTCTTTGCTAAATTTGGAGCTTTACGCCCTTAAATTGACCAATAAATTTCAGGAATTGTTTTCTTTAATGAAAAAATGTGTAATTGAAAATTGAAATAGTCTTGATAACGCTGGGAGTTTATGGCCGTCGAGTCCCCCTTTTGTGAATTAGTTTATTTGTTAAAAACGTTTCATAGCTGGTGCAAGCCTTTCCGTTTGATTTGTTAAAAATATCCAACATTGCGAAATCGCAAAATCAAGGCGTTTTTAACTTCAGTGACAATATTTACATTGTTAAGGTCATTGAGGTTTTTTTTCTCTGGATACTCCTTAGTGTGATTTCAAAGGAAAAGTGAGCTGGGGTTTAGCCATTGGTTTGGAATTAGAGGTTCTCCGTACCTATATGAAATGAATTCATTTTAAACCGGAGGTATGGTAAAAAGCTATATTATTTTTATTGTTTGTAATGGGCAGGCAGCTCAAGCTGAAAGGCGCATATCATTGTCTCTCAAATAAAAATATTGGTCAATGTTTTTTTTCAATACAACCCGAACGTTTCAAAATGAATACGAAAAGGCTGATAGGAACCTATATCTAACCACTCTTTTTATTTTAAAATTTAATTTAAAGTTAGATTTTGATTCTCAAAAGAATAAAATAGTTACCTTATCTTGCATACCTACTTTAAATTATAGCCTCCTCTAACACAGTTTCTTTGTCCTTTTTTCTGTTTCAGAACCCACCATTGGAAGATTTTCGATGACCTCAGAATTGTGAAATATGAACAGTGGGTATTCTCCTTTTCCGAAAATCATGCGGTTTTCTCAATATACATACATCCCATACATGCTCACATCCCCACTAAATGAATGAGCTGGCGTTATGAATGCACTGGTACCATAAGACCTTTAGTCTCAAACGCTTTATGCCTAGTGGTTATAGGTTAGTACTTGCAATTACCTTTCCATCAAAAATTGACAATATTATTTTTGTCCTGTTTGTTTGAATCATCCATATTTTAACTACAAGTCTCAGCTCCGATTTTAATGATAAGAACCAGCATCTCCAACTCTTCAAACGGAGATGTTGTTGGTCGACGTTCCCTTGAGAACCCTTGCAGACAATCTTAGCAATGTTGGTGTTATGGTCTCAATAAATTCTTTTTTACCTGCTCCATCTCAAGATTGTAGGTTCAGCGTATCGTTATAGGATTTCAGTCTCTTGTCAAAACTCTTTTTTATTTAAAAGGTTCTACGCAACTAAGTAGTTTTGCATTATATTCAATAAAAAATAAGTACAGTTTATATAACCGAAAATGGTACAAAAATAAGTACAGTTTATATAACAGAAAGTGGTACAAAAATAAGTAGGTACAGTTTATATAACCGAAAATGGTACAAAAATAAGTACAGTTTATATAACAGAAAGTGGTACAAAAATAAGTACAGTTAATATAACAGAAAATGGTTCAAAAAGTTTTTTATTTGAACATTTTTGTTCTCGAGGACCACAAAAGTGTGTTAAAAAATGATCAATTACCAATGGGGGGATGTTTAACTGAAGATCAAAGTTATTGCTAACGCTTCAACACACTTTCGAGTCTTTAATTATCTCTATAAGTTTAAATAATGAATTAAGGAGATTAGAACCCCATAAATAATAATATCTCTCGTTCTTTTTTGTAGCAGGGTGGTGAGTGAAGGCTGGTAAGGGGGGGGGGAGGGGGAGGCTCAAGCAGGTCGCCACATAAATAATTCGCTCGCCCATTTTTCTCCGGGGTAGTGTTGCTTGATAGATAACAAGTTTTTAATAAGTTTTCCACTTTCACAAGTGGAAATCCACCAAAAAAGAATTATCGATCCTGAGACAGCCCATAAACACGCAACTGGAAGCGAATTTCAAACTACATACACATAACCCCTATATACATATTTTATTAACATCACTTTTTATCTGATTACAGCTTTTCAAGTAGGTACCTACATCATTATTATTCTTATAATTCTATGAAATGAAATTCACTGAACGCGATGTTGTTCATCAAGTGTTATGATATACCTACGTAAAATGTTTCTTATAAAAGTTTGATTTTTAATAGTGGAAATAAAATACGCACTAAACGCCAAAAATGAAAAAAAAATGAGTTGAGTATGAGGAAATGTTCTATAAACCATTGTCAATAGTCTAAATATTGCACTAAGGCCCAAAATTACAATACAGGCTTAAGGTCCACCTTAACGGTGAGGAGTACATTAAGCTTCGCTTAACAAAATTATGCAAATTACAATGTCTCCTTAGCACGAATTTGGGGCTTATCCTACTCGTTAAGTTAAGGGATACCCTGGGGTGTCCTCAACAGCGTAAAGCTCGCTTAACTCAGTTATTTTTTTTCTCGCTAGGAGGCGCCAGAAGTCACTATACGGACAAACTGACATTTAAAATGTCATTATATAGCCGCGCAATAATTACGCTTTTTGAAGATGAAATTACTAATTAATTATGATTCATTACGCTTATTTGTTCGCTGTTGCTTAGGTTGTTTCACTAGCGATTCTATTTGGATTTATTCGTGGCCCTTTCTTTGATTATTTGACCACCACATTGACTTATATACACTGTTCGCTCTGTTTGATAATAATTATTATAAGATCGTTTTGCTTTAACCTAGTTGAATGTATGATATATGGTTATGTTTATTATTGAACACATCTTTCACTTTCCGTAGCTGTATCTTAATTAAGTTAAATAATCGAAGCAAGGGTCGTAACACATAAATACCAAGTCAGAATCCATGAGCGAGCATCCATAAAACCAAAACAACAACACAGACAATGGCGCGCGTCCCGGTGAACATGACAGATGTGGAGCGTAATGCATAGATAAAATCACGATAAAAGACAAGTAGAACTACCAACTTAACCATATATACGGCTTAGCCAAGCCGCAGTCGAATTTTGATTGATATTCTCGGGTGAGTGGTAAGCTCCACTTAACTTTTAAGCCTCCTCAATAAAGCTACAGGATAAGCTACAGATTGTAATTTCGGGCCTAAGTCCATATCGATGATCTAAAGGCGTAAAAAACAGATCCAAAAATCATCATAGTACTATGTCTGTATGGGGGAAAAATCAGTTTTATTAGATTATCTCAAAATGAAGTTTTTGGCGTTTAGTGCGTATTTTATTTCCACTATAGGTACTTATTATTTTAATGAAGCAAATGAGTATTTTTATATGAAACGAAATACTGATACTAATTGGGATCCAATTGGTTTTTTTTTTTTACCCATCACGCTGTTTCCCGAAGGGGTTAGGCAGAGAGTACGGATTTCCATTCTTTCCTATCCAAACAAACCTCTTTCGCTTCTTCCAAACGCATAACATTCCTATTATTCCTATCCATACATGCTCTCCTATTTCTTTTGCTCCTGACTTGGCCCTCCTCTAAGACTGAACCGATATGATCGGACCATGTCATTCGAGGTCGACCTCGTCTGCGTGCACCCATTCTTTCAGATTTATATATCCTTTTTGTCATTCTTTCCTTGTTCATTCTCTCTAGATGCCCAAATCACCTTAATTTATTAACTTTCATTCTAGTCACTACACTAACATCCACTCCACATTCCTTTCTAATATTCTCATTCCTCACCTTATCAATCAGTCTCTTCCCGCATATCCTACGGAGTGATCTCTCTGATTGGTTGTTTAATTTTATTTTATAAACGTATACCTATTGGTAATTCTAATTGATATAAGTATTTCGGATTTTTTCAACACCGTTATTAAAACCGAAAAAATCTCATAACCGGGGAAGAAGGGAAAATTTCCCTAAATTGCCGAGGCCAACTCGCGTCCCGCCTTGATTTTTCGTGCGGGCTGCGAGATTTTTAACGAAGAGGGGGAGTATTTTTAAAATGCTATCGCGAAAAAGTCGATCGCTCGTCAAAAATGGTTTCACATCCTTGCAGTAAGTCATAAAAAACATGCTTCTATTAAGTTGACTTTTGAATGACTTCTCCAGGAGGAAGTTAGGAATCTCAAACTATCTTCACCTTCAAAAGTAAGCATGTATAATTTCTTCAGTTGGGAAAGAAACTACCGTCCAAACGAAGAAAAAACTTTAGTACATGAATGAACCAGGCTAGAAAATTGTGTAAGTGTTGTAAAGTGGAGAGACAATAATCAGAATATTCAGATGGGATTATAAGGATCTCCATTCCTTTTCATCGTGAACATTTTAATCATTTGGAAGTTAAATGAAATAACGAAATTATTTCACTAGGATTGTTCAATTCCGAGGTAATTATTTTATCATATCAAAATTATGTCACTATCCAGCAATTCATTTTACTATGACTAATGAAAAAAAGTTTTTTATTCATTTTTTTTAGTTTTGAGTTATTTGGGTATAACTATATGAAACTTCAAATTGACTTAGGTACCTTGAGTTTTTTTTTACTTAAACAAATATCCACATTATTGTATTTTTCGATGTTCAAATTCTATCGAGAAGGACTAAACTTTTCATATAATTGAAATAAATGTCATCATCTCTCCAGTGTTTTGACGATGATTATTTTGTGTGGGGTAAGACGTTTTCTTCATTTCTTTCATATGATCAGGCTGGCTCGGGTACGTATTCCTTATGTCCCCCGAAAGCGTGGGCCAAACCAGCTTATTTTACAATCTGAGCGACCGAAGGAGAGGAAGACCGTGCCTTACCATTGTACGAGCCTAGACAATCGGACTGACCTGGGAGGAAGCGAGGCGGCTGCCACAAGACAATATTGCATGTAGGGACCTAAAGTGACGACCACATGCTCCGCCTTGGGAGCGAACGTGGATAGGGTGCGTCGTACTAATTTTGATAGGTACCGAATGTATTGAGTGATTTTACAAAGGTTCCTATAATAGAAATTGTATTAACTACAAGTGGTTGGTAGATGGTGTTGACTGGGATGCGACTGCTGGAATCGCAGGGGACAGGACCGCATGGCGAGGACTTGTGGAGTCCATATGCTCCAACTAGGGAGCGGACATGGATGAAGAAGGTTGGTAGATTAGCGGTTACAACGCCGGCTTTCACACTGTTTCGTGTGGAGGTCGTGAGTTCGATCCCAGGTGCCGACCACCTTCCTCTTTCACGACACAAGCTTTAAGTAGCTTACTGTGAAAGAGTCAAGGAGTGTATTTGTGTTCACTTTGAGTGAGCACAGATTCATTAAAAAAAAAATACACGAGAATTTGTTCTCCAATGTGACAAGGTGTACATAGTAGGTAGGTATAGTATAAAAAATCCAACGAAAAATGAGCCATTGTCATCGATGCGATCTTTTTCGGCCCACTAACATTTTCATTAATTATTTCCTGTTACAACACATTCACTAGTAACACCTCTTCCTTTTCAGCATTGAAATCTTCATGACCGGTGAATATCTAGCCGAGTTCAAGTCCTATACTCATTCGCTCCACGCTTCTTCATCGCAAACTTCAACTTTTCATAGTTTTCACAGACCTTCATTTATGACTGATGAAGGAAATATTGAGTTATAAATAGAATTATTCTATTTTTCAATCAAGTATTTGATATTGATCATGAAAAAACGGTATAATTGCTACAATCTGGACAACGGTCATAATGTTTGACCCAAACAATATTCTTTAGGCAGGTAGGAACGTACGTTTGTATTGTATCGAGTTAACGTATTCTTTTGTATTCAGCTCAGTTTACACACGACAACCTTCAAATTATTTAAATAACGTGGAGGGGTCGACAATGGAAAGAGAAATTAAACTGAGAACGAAATAAAAAAAAAACGCAGAGAAACACATTTTTATTTCCCTAATTACAATGTTATACAGACAGTTATGACTTTTCAAATTGTTGACACTTACATTTCAAAATAAGTTCCCGAAGAGGGAGAGGGGCCAGGGCGGGGTTAGGGAGGCGTGAGAAAGGGAAACGCGTTTAAACCGAATTGTATTTTAATTTTTTTTTGCATAAAATACACACGATTTTTATGAATAATTATTTTGTATTCAGGATTATTTACATAAAATGTAGGTAATGTTTTTCAAAAATAATATTTTCAGAGAGCCTGAATAAGGGCACTAGGGAATATAGAGAGGCAACACAAGCCGCTGTCCTTGTTTTTTCTTCTTTCCTTGAATTCATACCTGAGCTCATCAAAACTGAATGCCGATAGGCTAGAAGCCCGGGCCAAGGATTTGATGCGATATGTCTTAATTATAATATACTTATTCAATTCTTCATAAGAACTAAATTAAATTGGATGTAGGTATGTAACTAAATACCCATAAATGTACCTATGTATATACCGGACTTCTTACTGGGCTATGGTTTCATCATATTATGAACATGAGCATGAGCAAGCCAACTTATTAATATTGGGGTTTTTTTTACCCATCAGCCATCAGTCCGTTAATATTGTAAATCGTCCGTTATTAAGTCTTATTGTAATAATATTGTAAATTATGTACTTATATTTATTTATTTCTATCTACGCAACAATTGTTGCTTTTACATTAAAAATATATTATACATTTTGATAACGCCATGGTTATTATAAGATGACATAAAAAAAACATCACAATTTCACATTAAAACAAAGTTGTAAGTATTGTCTATTAATATTGTAAATTTTATTAATTTCAAAATCAAACCCCCTTCTCTTCTTTAATTGCCAGGTCAGGTTCCCCGACGTTAGTTACCTTATACATATTTTGCTGGACTAAGCTGGGATGAAGCTGTGCAAGTGGCGCAAGATAGAGAGGCTTGGAGGAACTTCGTGGCGTCCACATGCTCCAAACTGGGAGCGAACGTGGATTAAGTAAGTAAGTATTTTACCAATCTCAGTCAGGATATCTGCCGTGTATCCACAACCTTCGTCCTTTGTTAAAAGGTGAAGCAAAATGAATTTACACGTAATTATATTCAAGAGTAAGAGCATTATAAGGTTTTCGGTCAGTAAAAATGCCAAGTCAACACAAGGTTGAAGGAGACGAAATAATATTTCATGCACTTATTATAAAGGTCTTAGATAAAAAATATAAGTATAGGATGTGCTTAGATCTGGGATTTGGGTTGCCTTTAGAATAAAAAATACTACGAAAAACCGACAGGAAATGAGTTTGAATATAGCCTAGCCACCAGCCAACCAGCACAATGTAATGGAGCCAATTTGGTTCGGTTGGAAGGTTTTTGTTGATAATAATAACATTATTGCTTGGATTTTTTTCTCAATAAACAAAAAGATACTCAATGAAATTTGTCATTCATCCCTGACGGAAAGCCACATTTTTATTCTTTACAAAACAGGGATGTGCCAAGCGTTCAACCAAATAACCATATTCTAATAGTATTCCTGTTCAGATAGTGGGCTTTGAAATAAGAATCTATTAACAATTTGGTGTCTGCAAAAGATGTTAAAAATCTGTTCGGCTTGTAACAATCCACGAAACCTTTTAAATCATTACGCGATCAATTTTTTTTTTAATTAACGTGGGCTCATCCAAAGTGAACGGTCTGTCGGTGTGTATTTACATAAATATAGAGCGATGACACAACTAAAAAAACACAATACAAAATTACAAAATAGGTTAAAAACAAATAACTGAAATGTTTTTTTACACCAGTGGGGCTAGTACGAATTTTATCGAAAGCTAATTGCACGCAAATAAGCGCTCATTAGCGTGCAATTAGTGTTCTTAAATCAAACGATCGAATCATTCGATCATTTTAGTATGAACATTTTTCGAAACTTTTTCGATGATCGTTTTGATATTCGATCATCGAAAACTTATACTAGGGCTACAGGAATACTCACTCTTTGTATTAATCAAAATACACACAATTTTGTTAAAAACGTGTATCGGAAAGAGCTGTCATTATATTAAATATAATATCATTAGGTACATTGTCATTATGTTTAATATAATGACAAGTCTTTTTTATATTTTTTTATATAGGTACATATGATGAATTGCTATGCGGTAGCTTGAAAAAATGTGGTAGAGATTTCGGTTAAAAAAACAAACTTACCTAAAGTAGCTTGACAAGATTTAACTATGAACACAATATCTGATTTTTAATTTAAAATCTTTTTATGTTTTTTAAGAAAAGATAACACTCAACTGAAATTTCAAATAGATACTTCTCTTTTTTGATTTGATTGATTTTTTAAGTTTACTTTATCGGTCATTGCGCAGCCCTGCTTCCAGGTAAACCAACCCGTGTTCAAGCATATCTTTACCTGTCCGAGAGAGTGGGCCCCAGTACACAAATGATCTGTTGGAATCGGTTCGAATCACTGAACCTCAAAATTCTACACATTGAGTCGGTCCAAACATTTATCAGCCAATAATTTTCTTATAGCGGTTATTCATTCGTCCCATAATCTTCTCTAACTGGCGTATTGTATTCACAAAGCGAACACAAGGTTGCTTTAATTTATGAATAATAGCAGCAATGATTGCGTAGGTAATTTATAATTGTAGATCAGCACCACTAGTATACGTTTTCGATGATCGAATACCGAAACGATCTTGGAAAGAGTTTCGAAAAATTTCTATACAAAAATGATCGAATGATTCGATCGTTTGATTTTCGAACACTATTTGCACGCTAATAAGCACTTATTAGCGTGCAAATAGCTTCGATTAAAGTACTTGTCCCACGGGTATCTGCCTAATACGTAAAAGCCACATAGGTACTTACTGAAATATTTATGTGTTCGGCTACGAAACATAATGAAATATTTGCGATCTCACATAATTAATTATTATTTTACTGATAGATTTAGCGATACTCACACCTCATTCCGAAGGCTCTTATATACTCGTAAGATGCGTTTATAATGTGAAAAAGATCAACCATATTAAGTTTTCACCACATTTCACACCAAAAACTCATAATATGCTATAAAAAAAAAAACACTTTTCAATGTAGAGTTAAGATTAGTATACAATAAAAAAATAATATTAGCCTATTTTTCAATATTACAAAAAAAAAATTAAGTAAAAGAGAATTCGTATAAAATATTTAAAAAGTACCTACCTACTTAGTTTTTTTTTAAATAGGTATATCCCCAACAGAAACTGCCCTGCAGATATGAAGGTTTCAAAACGGTCGCCTTGTACAAGGTCTAATGAATTTATAATTACCTTCAACAAAATTTTATGAAGTGAATAAAATCCTCTCTCATTATTTTGTTTTGAGCGGTGAAAGCGGAATATTTACATATTTACAACGCATGAAAAATCAACGTGTTTTGTATGTTATTTGGTTTACTTGAAAATTCTACCCGGGGTTGGCCTGTCTCAGATGGACGGGACCGGTTGACTGGAAAAAATTGCCTCAGGCAATAAGTTCTGCCGGCTATACTGACACCTTTCTATAGAAAAGTGTTATATTTATGATTATATAGAGATCAAAATCTGACTGATTGAAACCGGAACGCCATATTTATTTATTTATTTATTCATATAATATGTATATTACAGTGATAACAGACAACCAATGGAAATGCTGCCCAAATAGGCAAAGCCTGTAATAAATAAGTATATAAAAATACAAACCTGAACAACTGGTTGGACAATTTGACATTTATTACTCATAGTATATGGAATATACATGAGTCTTGTGATCGGATTTCAAAAAAAAAAAAGATTTGGCTGAAATTAATTTTCTCGACGTTTTCGAAAAATTTTTTTAATTTCCGCGTACCCGTACCCGTACGCGTACGCCAAAAATGTGTGCGCACCCATAACTCATAGTAATTCTTATCCGATTTGATTGAAATTTGGTAGAACGGTTAGCCCCTCGATGCAGATGAGTCAGAAAAATGTTGAGATCTGTACCTTCAGGGGAACACTCTTAAAGTATCCAAAGAAAATTTCACTTGTTCTAGAAAAAGGGCTAAAATAGAAAAAAAAAAAAATTCTTCGATTTTAATAAAACTTGGTATACGGATTGGTCATATGCTCCTATATTGCATGGGTTTGGTATATTTTAATTAAAATACCGAGTTACGGAAGAACTCAACCAAATAAACTAACACAATGCCGTAAATTAGAGTAAAATCTAACAGAAACAATCCGACCAAAAAAGATTTGAAACCTACATCCGCAAGGAACCCCCATCCTTTGGGATTCCTTGCGGATGTGAGTAGGTGGTCTACGGAAACTAGAGTTTTTATCTAGGTTTAATGTGGTCATCTATTAAAAAAGTGTACCTTCTTACTGTTACCACGGCCGTAAGATGTATCTACTAAGCTATCCGTTTTGTTTACATTGGGACATTTTTGGATTGGGATTTTGGTTTTATTTTTATTGTGGATTATAGTCACCAAAGTTTCATTCATTGAATGAATATTGTTAATGCACGCACCGCACCGAACCACACGTCTTATAATGACAATGCGGGTATTGTAACATTATTCGTGTTGCATTCTTTCACGTACATTCCATACAATATAATGTGCAGTCGTATCTATTGTATGATGTGTCTTCCGTACAAAAGATCTACACCCGACGACGGTGCTGAAATAAACGAAACGTGTCTTCTTAGCTCTGGGTACCTACAAAACGTAGTGTGTTATTTATAAAGATAAATTACCATACTATGGAATATAATGCATTGGTACTAATCAAATAAATTATAGAGAAACTTTCGTGATAAACAAACCTATGTGCTAGCAGGACTTACCGCCTAACATTATGGAGAGGAGATAGATACGGCTGGGACATATGTTTACCTTGCTCTTCCTTCCGTCAGGGTTTTGAATACGAAAATGACCCTCATACCGTGTAATGTTTCTTCGTGGTAGATCTAAGGGATCTGGATATGATGTCGGAGGAGGTCTTCGAAGCTGCGCTAGATCGAAAGCAGTAGAGAGCTCTTGTTGCCTCCCTATGCCCCTAAGTGGGATCAAAAGGAAAGTTAGATTGATAGACTGATGATACAGAGAAACCTTCTGTAATTTATTTCATCAGGTGAAATGATATGGGGGATCTTTTTTACTTATAATAAAGTTTTTAATTTTTTGCACATTGGTAAAATATAACTGAAAGGCATCAATTATAGAAAGACGTCGTTGGGCAATAATGAAAGACCAAGGAATTGAACCACGATATTTACAATTAGAAATGGTTGCTCTTATTGAGATGTACTTTAGTACCTAATTTCTATTATGTGCTATATTGATATTAGATAAAAAAAACTATCTAATATCAATACCAAATCAGGTCCTGGGCATGGGATTTTTCGACATGTTGATGTTGATAACTCTCATGATCGATTTCGGGGACTTGTACCACCATAATGTGGCAAACGTTGTAACCGTTAAGTGATCATAGAAAGTCAGCCTTCAAACAACAGTAGAAGACGGTCGTAAGCCCGTATTGATTTGTTTACACCATTTAAAATCAAACTTATTTTTAGTTATGTAATTATTAGAAAACTTTCAGTACGAATCCTGTTTCCAACCATTTTATAAAACTAAATTTGCTAAGTAAGAAAGATGTCGAAAGTGAATTTCAGTTTATTTTGGGTGATCACTTTATTTATTTTGTTTTAAATAGCGACTCGCATTACTGGTAAAGGTTGAGCCATTAGTAGATATGGAAGAAAACCTTTGCCAATCAATTTGGTAAGGCGTTGTAATATCCAATACTCATATGTATTAAACATTATACTGTGTCTTGTGCAGGAATTGACGGAAGTGATTGTAAGCTGTAAACTGACTGTGGTCTAAGTACATTGTACTGTACATATCAGTACAGTATACACCATAATACTATTATGACGTTCGTTCATGTCAGATACAGTGCTGATATGATAGGTGGTTACTTCATTCAAAAGTGTAATTTCCATTGTTTAGAAATATATTTAATAGCCAGTGGAAAATTTGTTACGAGTATATTCCTTGTATTATTATTTTACCGTAAAAATGACAATCGGTGATTGAATAATTTATGTCGAAATGCCTTGACGTGGGTGGATTTATGAATCGAGGTGTCACAATGGATAGTCGGGTAAAGGCGTAGTAGAGATGGCTGCCAAATTATTGTTGAGCTACATTATTTTAGTACGAAATATCGGACTGAACGTAACAGAATAATTGTCAAAGAATAAAAATATTCTGTGAAACGGAATAGAATTTGTGTCAAAATAATAATTCATCTTTCTGATGGGGTATTGTAATTGTTTGAGTATAAAAATTTACCCTTTTTATACTTTCACTGTGACTGATGGGCTCATCCCTAGTATAAGTATTTGATGTTCAAATATCGAAATAGTTTCGAATAAATTTCAATACAAAATGATCGGACAGTCGATAGTTTGATATAATAACAATATTTGCGTTTATTAGCTTTCAATACACTGCGAACTAGCCCCACAGATCAGGTTGATTTATCCATATTTCATTCGTATTCAAAGCTCAGGCGGGACCAACGTGAGAATATATGCGCGCGCACACATCCTATCCACACCTATGAAGTACCTACCGATAAGAATGTGCCCGATGATTTTGTTGACTGTATGAAAATGTTCTAAAACGCTCGAAATGGTGCGGTGGAGTAAGTGGGATGGGCTACTGTAAGAGCGGCAATCACGTATGCGAGAATGAGAGGGAACTACCCGCGATGGCGCTGGCGCGTCGCAGGTGATCCGTTCCATACTAACTTAAATATTTATTTTATATCATTTCTTACCCATTTATTCAAGTTTTTATTAGTTATTCTGTTATCCGGAGTGGAGAAGAATACAATAAATCAAACATTGGAAGAATCTGTTCAGCTGATCTCGAGTTATAAGTGTTCGCACTAACCCGACTTTCATTTATATTAGAGATTAATTAATAACAAAATTACACGTTTAAAATAAAATGAATCAAAGATGCATTCAATTAGGCATATAAAAAACATACAATGCACAAAAATTATGTTTTGAAACATCAGTCATGAAGAGACGAACTTTTTTTGTGAAAGACGAGAATCTAATTTTGATGGTAAAATGTGTCGAAATTTGACTTTGAATTAGGAAATCTAATAGTGGATGCAACACTGAATTCCATTAAATTTTCATGACACTAAATTAATTCAATGGAATAAATCTTTCAATGTTTAGTGTGCAACAGAGGTTAAAAATATAGTTAATTTTTATCTCTCTTTTCTTCTGCTACACACCTATTACAAGAATTATAAAATACCCATATTTTATCATTTTTGATAGTATTTTTAGCTTTACAATAAATGAAAAATATCTAGGTGATATTAATGCAAATTGCATAATATTTTCACCAATTGAATGTAAATATCTGCAACATAGAAAATATACAATTATAAAATACTATCATACCGATCTATTGTTCGCTATAGCTGAAGGTAGATAGGTATATTATTATCACAATGTATGCGGGTATTGAAACAAAATGAGTATACATGCAATTCCCAAACGAGTTAGTGGGTGGTTATATGTATTTTGATTAATCGTTCTGGAAAATGTATGTACCTAGGTATTATTTTGGGAAATTATTCATTTTACGCTCCATAGATTCCATTCAAAACAATAATGAAAATATACAATAAATTTTTCCCGTAATATTCATCAATGGATCGATATAAATTGTTTTCGGTTGCTGGTTGACATGTTCTATACATAAATAATAGCGGTTAGGTAGCTACGTATGATATTGAATGTAAACAAAACTATGTACACAATACATGCACGCCACTGAATAATATTAGGTACCTACAGAAAAAACCATATGAATATTCAATATTATATACAATTTTTAGCATTTTCTAAAGAGATCGAATGAAATAATGTGGTAAAGAACCTATAGGCACATATGTTATTACTCGTAATAGTGCCGAAAAAGGAGTTATTTTTCTTTCCAGCTTTCAAATTTTGAAAGTAGGTAATAATTTATGTTATTCTGCCACAGAACAGATGTTGTCTAGTGGGGCAGTTAATTCTAATATTGATATGTTGTTACTGATTGTTGTGCTTGTATTGAAAATGGAAATAAATAAAATGTTTTATAATTAATTAAAACAATTAAGCTAACGATGAAGAACTTAACCTCTGGGAACTAAAACCATGGTGTGAATTTACAAGCCGTACTATAGACCAAATGTGATATAATATGCAGTAGAAACAAGAGCCGCAAATTCCAGAACTAAAAAAACTCGGTAAGAACATCAATATTGAAGGCCTTAAGGGCAGTAACCAGGATGACGCTACGCTGAGAGATAGAATTCTAGAGATTCCTCAGAAATAATGGGCTGTATACAACAAATTAAAAATTAAACTTCACCTCGTTGATTATTAGGTACATGGAAAGGGTAGGTGGGTACCTAAGTATTTTACTTTGATGATTTGAAATTTATAAGAAAATTATTACTTAAGAAATAATAGGTAGTTTCTACATAAAATAAATTTATACCAAAGTACCTACTTTAAATTTAATTGTTAAAAATAGTTGTGATTTTAATGCAATTAAATGGAATTATTCCACTGATTATAAACGTTATTAATAGTTTATACCAACGGGTAATATACTCGTAATCAAACAAGAATGAATGTTCTTAAATATTTGTTTATAATTGAAGTTTGAGGGTTGGTATATAGGTATTTGTATTTTAAAAAGTATAATGTGTAAGGTTAATGAAGGTACTGAAGTTTTCCAAATAGACATTATCGAAGATTATGATTATAAGAGTAGGCTCCGTTCTATGTACCAAGGTATAAAGAGATTATGAAGTTTGTAAGTTTTAGAGATCGATATAAATTCATATGAAAAAGCACTTGAAAGTGAAAAAAGGGCCAGATTAATTATATACCAACCAAGTTTTATCGATAAAATGACCATGAAAAAGTAAAAACAATCCCTCAAAACTTTCATAAAGTTTCATCGCTCTATAACGACCTACGCAACAACTCGTTGGAGTTTCTCGAGGCCCAGTGTTAATGTAATCTCGGTGCGACAAGTACATAGAGCGAGGCCCTCACATCTGCGTCGCTGCTAAAAACGTTCTGCTGAAACTATGAATAAAGTTTGACGAAAAAAAAAAACAAATCAATCCCATCAACATCATTGCTTGACATTTTTATAGCGACACAAAAAACCTCACTATGTAACTACTGGAATTTGTAAGTTACTGATTACCGAATGTCTCATTTTAAGGTATTTGAAGAGTTTGGAAGACGTACTCTTGCACACATCTCGATGGTTACTCCACACCGCTAAAGATTTTTTTTCTTTTATTTGTGCTCAGTCAAAGTGAACGCGAATGCACTCTTCGACTCTTTCTCAGTGAGCTACTTAAACCTTGTGTCGATAAAGAGGAAGATGGTCGGCACCTGAGATCTACCTCACGATCTCCGAACGACATAGTACGAAAGCCTGGGCCGTAACCGCCAGACTACCAACCACTTCTTGGTGGTATGGTAAGTATGATGAACATGGCTAATTATAACATATAAAATCATACATGAATTCATAGAAAATGATAGATGAGTCTAAATGTAAAAACTATTGTAATAAAAACACACATTTTTATTCTGTGGATTGTGTGGGAGAAATATCACAACTCCCTTTTAATACGACGGAGACGAGATGAGCATTGAGCATTGTAAGGACATTTATTGATAAGAGAAGTTTATGAAAATTGATCGAGAAGTGCGTTGTTCTTTCACCCGTTTCTTAAGATTAGGTACACATAATCGTAAGAGCTAAAAGTACAACTCAAAATACTGAGTGTCTCTCAAAAGTAATGCAATTACGCACATGTAACTTATTGTGTACTTTTTGGAAGTACCTACATTTTTCTAGGGAATGCTTTATACTCTTTTACAATCATTTTTATATTTTTGTTTTTATTTTCAACATTTCATACATGGCCTTCATTTTTATTGAAAGCATCAAATAATATAAGAATATTCCTTGATGAAACAAATGAATTGAGTAGGTATTTAGAAATCACAGTGACAAAAAGATCCACATCCCTCTATTTAAATGCTTCTTACCTTATGGTACAAACCGTGGCGTGTTTTTATGGTTTCCAAACTTCGGAGTACCCTTCTCTTAGAATCATAATTTATAGTCAAATCATGACTGGCGGAAAATCGAAAGATTATGCTTGGTACAAAGTAGCGTCAATATTACAGAAAAACAGTGAAACTCTCAGTGAAATATTTTCAAGTCAAAATTTATTCCTATAACAGATATAATATTCATGCATAGAGACTGACGTAATTGTTGATTTTCTAACTTTTCTTACACCCCATTTCTATATAGCTTTTGGTATGATGACAAGCAACGCAGAACTGTCACCAACAAAATGTTTCGACAGTGTGTATTGTACATACCTACATATACCGCGGTTACATTTCTTTCAGTGCTGTCAAAACCAGTCATATTTTTTTTATAACTACAACTAAAAAACTATGTTCCTACGTACAATACTTTTTTGAATGTTCAAAATCAAAAATATAAAAATCGACGATAATAACAGACTATTATTGTGTCTGTTCGAAAATAACAGGTAGGTATCAATTTAGTACCTACGCGGTTCGCGGTGGTTCGTCATGGAAATTTGATACGTTGCATTCAACGTGACATTGGCTACGTTACCGCGCGTGTTCAGATGTGTACAGACCCTAATATTTACGATGAAACACTTTCCATAGATACAATTACGTAATACTATAATTGTATTTATTTCTGAAACAATAATAGATTTTATTTAAGATGAAACAAAATAGAAAAATCCTTGTGAAAGTTTTATCCTCTTACTAAATTGGATACTCAATAGTCGAGCATGTGTCCAGATTTTTTGACATCATGTTGACAAAAATACTACGTCTCGGAAGAATTGGCATTCCTCCGGCAAGATGGTCTACAAGAAAAGTTGTTGCAACGTATGAATGTTGTTGACCTAGGATAGATAGCTGTGGAAATCCAACTCTTTGTTTTTAGATGATGTACGTATACTTTAGTTACAAAGCCTTTCTCCTAGTTTTTTTTCTTATTTCCTTATTACCGCTTAATATAAACCAACATCGGAATTCTTTAAATTCTGATTTTGTAAATATTAACGTCATTTAGGTCTACAGAAAAGAAGATTCAATATACTAAATTATAGGTATAAATTTAAAAACAACTTATTTCTAGTAAAATATAACATACAATAGATAGTATAACATACGTAGTTTTCGTACCACATTAACGGTCAGTAATAACTGTTTGAGTATAAAGGAAAATAATGAAATTATTTTGAAATGATATAAAGGACATAATCGTGGACATTTTTACGTGTAAAGCTTGTAAAGTGCTTGTTAAATTGATCGCACATTCAGAGGGAACTGGACCGTGGACCAATTGAATAGTGGTTTGTTGAAGTTTATAGAAAATACTAGCTTGTGTGTGAGAGTGTGTCAACTATGACCCGATCCTGAAGCGTATTATATTATGACCGCACGATGAAGGTTTGCTGTTTATTTTTTAACAGGGCTGCCAATTTTATTTTATTTAGTAGTAATATCGAGTCTATTTGCTAGCTTAGCTTGTTAAATTTTATCTGGGGTCAAAATTTTGGCAGAATTAGAAACTTACATCCTGGGAGATAGAGTGAGGAACGAAGCGATACGGCAGCGAACAAAAGTTGCAAAAATTTCCCAATGCATCGCTTCTCTCAAATCACGGCGTGCAGGTCATATGGCAAGAGATCTGGCAGAGAAATGGTTGAAGATGGTCGAAACCTGGAGACCCAGAATGATTGCCAAGAGCGTTGGGAGATCACAGCTACGGTAGAGGGACGACCCGTAAAATACGTTGGGGTTAACTGGGTCCAAAGAGCCCAAGATAAAGCGGCGTGAAAGGAAATGGAGGAGGCTTTTGTCCTGGAGTGGACGGGTATATGCTAAGTAGAAACAATTTGATGGGTTTGGATTTTATAGACAGAAACTAGACACCGTATTTTGATTGAATTTTTGGCGCTTTTATGAAATCTATTTTTTGTTGTTTATCAATACCTAATTTATAAATCTTAAACAATTCAGAATGGAGTTTTTTTGTCGTCTTCAAAATGGAAGTCAGATCTGACAAATTCAGCAGTTGAAACAGGTTGTTATAAAGACGGTCCCTAGCCCACATTATCAAGCGTAAGTAAATTATTAAAAACGGATCGACGTTCACACACATATGGATGAGGAAATTAAAAACAGACTGAGCGCGGCCTTTCGCGCTTTCTGGAAGCTAAGGAAAAGGGTCTTCGACAGCCACGACCTTACGCTGAGCACCAAGATTGCGGTGTATAAGGCTGTTGTCATTCCAACTATGACGAGAGATATGGGTCAATTATCGGCGTCACACCAAGTCCCTGGAAAAGCTTCAGCAGCGGCATCTCCGCCAGTTGATGAGAATATGTTGGTTCCATAAAATTTCGAATGCTGAAGTACTCAGACGATCAACCTGCCTCAGTATCGACACAATCTTGTCTCGCGCTCTCTTGCGATGGTCTGGCCACGTGGTCCGAATGAAAGATAATAGGCTCCCGAAAAACATACCTACTATATGGAGAGTTATTTAACGGGAAGAGAAAACACGGTGGAGAGCGCAAAAGATTTAAGGACAACTACACACTGCGCTGAAGAGTGTCGGTAGGCAGTCGGACTGTTGTGACCGACAGATCGGAGTGGTGGAGTGTCATTGCGGAGTGTCGGGGACAGATAATGTAAGAAAATAAAAAAAAAGGTAAATAATTATTGAGTGTAGCCCAGCCCTGTAATGCCGATTCACAACTAGAGTAGTAAACTGTAGTATAGTCGTTCTTTATTGGTACAAGGTCGGTAAGATTACTCGGCCATTTCACAGGTTAACTCTACAATGTAAACACAAACCGCTTCAAGTCGTGCTTGCAAAGGGATAAAAATGTGCATTTCAGCCTTTCAAACATTCATCCACTCCCACAGTACACACCTCCGTATCGTCGGGCTGCCTCGTGGTACACAGAGCCGCAGTTGCTACCCACGTGGTATCATCACGTACACATTTTCCATGTTGGATCGTAGCTTATATTATAATTTGTTTTTCCTGCTTAACCTTTCTCCCTTTGTCGCTGTAACACCGGAAGCATATTATACTATTAATATTTAACTGTTTGTGAAGACTTGTTTTCAGTACTAGTATTTTATTTAAATGTTTGTACCTGTAATAATTCCAGCATATTTAAAGTGGTTAAAAAACAAACGAAAAATGGTGATTGTGATTTGACAATTAAGGAGGAGAAATCCTCATAGGCATTAGGCAAGCTTACCGACAAAACCCACTCGTTATAGTTTTTCAATACAGGGTATTGCTTTTATGCAATTTTGTCGTTTGGGCTTCAATTATTTCACTTTCACAGTCTTTCGTCGAAATATTTTCGTATTATTATCATCTAAATAAACCTGGTGACAATATCCCAGATCTCTTTGCTCTCTAATATGATTCAGATTGGCATTTCTGGATGCGGTCATGTTGCATCTCTCAGGAGTTTTAATTATTATTCTTATCCTAACAGAAATTACCTTCTTATTTTTAGTATCGGTGGAATAGAATTTTGTCGTATAAGCTTTTCTTAAGTTGAGAGATTTTTTAAAGAATTGCTTTCCATTAAACCAGCAGGGTTATTCTCGTAGCGCTTGCTTGCTTCAAGCGGTACGAGAATAACCCTGCTGAATTAGAGTTCTTACTGAGATTGGCTGGAAATAATTGTGCCAGGTCATGTAAATGTATATAAGGTAGGTACCGCTGATTATACCTACTTTCACATTCTTTTCTAATCCTCTCAATAAGGAAAAAGTTTGATATGAATTCTATTTTGTAGATTAGGTAATACCTATAGTTTCAAAATAATATCAGATTGAAATTAAACATTTTACGATAACAAAGTCATGTTTTTGCAGTTAGCTTGTTAGCAAAGACTGGGTATAAAAAACATTTGTTGAAAATTAATTCAGGTATTTAAAATGAAAGTAAAATGCTGAAATTTCCCGATTCTTTTTGTTGTGAAACACTGAATTTTTATTGAAATATTCAAAGCACAATCACGCGATGTGGACTTTGCGTTATTAAAATCTGCGCAAAGTTTCATAAAGGTTTTATGTTGTTTTTCTTATTATGCAAATAACTGGTAATATAAAGGCCTAAATAATGAAAATGGGTTTCTATCGTTTGTATAGAAAACAGGTGGCTGAAATGATATGGCTGAATTGCCTCATAATATGAATAATAATCACCAACAATTGTTTAGAAAACGACTGTTTTCACCCCTCGATCTGACTCTCTCGTAATCATTGCATATTTGCAATATTACGTTATTAGTATCTACCATTTTGGAAATTTCAGATCGTACATCATGACGGGCATATCAAATTGCCTTGAAAGCTTGCAAAATTAATCAAATTGGCGAAACTTTGTAGTTGTATCAGCTAAATAGCAAATCAAAGCTCTCGTCCGAGTGCTTGGCGAGCTTTTCCTATATATGGAGACAACGGAAGTAATAGCTTTATCGAATTACACAATATTAAGTGAACGTTTCTCGTGGATGCAGCGGGAAGTTAGGTACATACCTAAAACTGGTTCACGTAATACCTATTGAGTGAAAACAATCAATAAGTTAGTCATTACTTAGGTACATCTTGATTTTACGTTTATTACATTTTGTTCCGTGTAATTTTGACAAGAGTGCAACGTTATTTGTATCAGAGTTCTATACACAAACACTTTTTCATTAAATAATTTCAAGAAAATGTCGCCTGCATACATTTTTTATCTTTTGACCAAATAATAAATAAGCTAATTTAACATTTTTTAGGGTTGAAAAAAAAATCACCCAACAAAAATGGATTTTATTTCATTATCTACATAATAATTCAGAAATGTTTTTTTATTTGCCTTTGACAATACTTTCCGTTATGTCGGAGCATCACGCTCAAAATACAAATGCTGCGTCAGATATGAATCTGCGCAGAGCGGTGAAATTTGCTCGAGAACGTTCTAAGATACAATTGGCAACGTTAACTTTAATATATTAAGAGCTATTTAAAAAACTTTATTTTTTTAGGATCTTCATACAAATTTTCAAAAAAGACTGAAAGCCATCTTTTGGAAACAAAATTACTCATGTAAACGTTGAATGGAATCTTGGTATTACGGTATGAAAATGTAATAAAATAATTGGAGATTGATTCGTTATACATATAAATTTTATTCAAATCTTATTATTCTCAATAAATAAAGATTTAATGCAAAATTTTGGAAATATAATTCCTCCATTTTGAAAATTGACACATTTTAAAAAATTTATGGCCACATTTTGTGTAAAACCGTCGTAGCCATTAGATGAGTAATAATTATGTAGCTACCTGATAAAATCATATTATTCAAATGTAGATAGGTATAAAATAATTTGGCAATAATTTTTTAATCATTTTATATTCCTGAAATATAAATAAAGTTTAAATCTTAAAATTATCGTTGAAAAAGATTTGCAAGTAAAATAATAAACATTGAAATTGGTATGAACATCTACATAATAATTCAGAAATGTTTTTTTATTTGCCTTTGACAATACTTTCCGTTATGTCGGAGCATCACGCTCAAAATACAAATGCTGCGTCAGATATGAATCTGCGCAGAGCGGTGAAATTTGCTCGAGAACGTTCTAAGATACAATTGGCAACGTTAACTTTAATATATTAAGAGCTATTTAAAAAACTTTATTTTTTTAGGATCTTCATACAAATTTTCAAAAAAGACTGAAAGCCATCTTTTGGAAACAAAATTACTCATGTAAACGTTGAATGGAATCTTGGTATTACGGTATGAAAATGTAATAAAATAATTGGAGATTGATTCGTTATACATATAAATTTTATTCAAATCTTATTATTCTCAATAAATAAAGATTTAATGCAAAATTTTGGAAATATAATTCCTCCATTTTGAAAATTGACACATTTTAAAAAATTTATGGCCACATTTTGTGTAAAACCGTCGTAGCCATTAGATGAGTAATAATTATGTAGCTACCTGATAAAATCATATTATTCAAATGTAGATAGGTATAAAATAATTTGGCAATAATTTTTTAATCATTTTATATTCCTGAAATATAAATAAAGTTTAAATCTTAAAATTATCGTTGAAAAAGATTTGCAAGTAAAATAATAAACATTGAAATTGGTATGAACATTCCATAAACAAACTGGCCGGTAAAACAGTGACCGATAAATTAGATCATTAGGTACAGTGAACTTGACAGAATTGTTGGGAGAAAAGAAATAATATCGACAATAATTGAGAACCTTTAAATGGCATTCAGGAATACAGGATTATAATCAGTGTAGTAAAACGTTTGTTTTATCCACAAAATAATTTAGAAATGAAATAGTAAATAAACTCAAAACTATGTTAGCTTATTTATCATATCTTATATTATAGCAAAAACAATAATATACAAGGTTCATTTAAATAAAAGACTGGTGGTATTGTTGCCGTGAAAATTTGTTTAAAAAAACAATATGCATAGAGTTTCATCGTGTCAAAAGAAGTATTCTTGAAGAAAGCAATCAGTGAGAGGTATGACTTTGAAGCTTTTCGTAAAACTGTCCAAGGTTTGTGACAAATCATTCATCCTAGAACAAACACAAAAGTACCTATAATGACGGATAATATCATTTCATGAATTTTTTGGGCTAGGTACACATTAATATGTAAATTAAAGTCATCTACATAATATTTTAGTCCGTTTATATTTTTGTAATGCAAAATGCCGGAGAGCGTTCTTAAATACACTTTGATGTATTTAAGTTAATATTTGTATTGAATTTTGTCACAGACAATGGTGGTAAATGTTATATTGAATCTAAATCGTTATGTAGATAAACGCAAAGCTATGGTAACTTATTTATCATATGTTATATTCTTCAAACAAAATACAAGAATAGATCATACCTATTGTTGTGGTAAAAAATCTTAATAGACGTAGGACGATCATCGTGTTGAATGAAATATTCTTGAAAGACAGCAAAATGCAGTGATCAGTATGTTTGGAGACATATTCTTGACGGAACCTCCAAGGTTCCTTCAATCCAAAAGAAAGCCAAAAAGACTATGGTCATTGGTCATCCCATCCTAGAATAAAAACAATGAATTATGGTAGATAATTGATAACTATAGTTATTGGCCACCATTATAAAATATGAAAACTTGAATCTATACCTGTAGATATATCGCCATTATACATCCATTCTCAAAGTATGACTGCTCATAGCCTCCAGGACAAGATCCATTTATCACATCCATTGGGTTGTATAATATGTAATATAATTTTTGGTTGATGCTGGAAGACAAGGATTTTTATTAAAAAGTGTTTATTCTACATAATTTAGTAAATATTATGTAGGTAGGTATATAGGGTAATCTAAATAAATAAATATTATCAGGTACTTACTTAGAAATATATTAACAGCAGCTATCAATTAAAAAAATATTCGAATTTTGAAAATGTTTTGTTTGTCAAAATATCGATGACAGCGGATGACATGACAGCCAGTACGCCATAGATATCAGTACGCCAGTACTATAGATTACCCATAAATTATTTGCGGTATTTTTTTGTGACTGAAAATAATTAAATCATGATATTTTTATTGAATGTTTTTTTTAATTTTCAGGTTTAGGATTTTTGAATTATAAACATTTTATATGAATTCATTTTGTTGATACTTTTCTTAATAGATAGCCTTTTTAATAAATTACGATATTAATTTAACACTAACTAAGTAATATTTTTTAGTGTGTTCTATGGTTCATTTGATACGTCATAAAAAAATCTATGGATATGTCTTATTTTGTTGTCAAACTATAAAATGTAAACATTGAGTTTTTGTACGGCTTTAGATATAAAATCAATTTTTGGGATTAATAAAACAGGTAAGCAAAGTTAATTGAGTAAATATTATTTCAAAATAATCGCATAATTACAATGCAGCTAGCCGATTACATTAATTTATTTTCTGTTACTATATTTTTTTTACAGGATAGATTACAAGAAATTTACAACAATATCAAGAGTGAATTTCTAAAATGTACAAGTATGCATTTTATTACTGGAATAAGCAAAGCGGTAAGTCCCGTATTATTATTTGATAATTGTACCTCCTTTCATATGTTTGTGTATATAAATTCCATAATGTTTTGTTACAGATTTAACTTTAATTGAACTGGCAGGCAAAGCTCTCAAGAATTGTGCCATATGGATACACTGTTACGAAAGCGCTAGACGAAATTTGATAAATAAATAACTATCGGTAACAGTATCTAAAGCTAGAAACAGGAGGTTGGTAGCCCGGTGGTATCAAATGACGGCTTTCGTACGTACAGTGTACGGTTTTTGTGCGTTTGACTTCTGGTGCCGACCATTTTCAACTTTTACAACACAAGCATCGTTTTGTGTGAAAGATGTCAAAAGTGTAAATGTGTTCACTTTGGGTGAGTCCAGATTCATTTGTATAAAAAAAATGTGTTTTGATGAGCTATGACACGCTAGAAGCAACATCGGTTTCATACATTTAGTATGATTAGAGACACATTATCGTTGAGCATTGTATTTTTTATGAAAAAATATGCTTTTGGCTTAACACAACATAATTGTTTACAACAGTCTGTTTCTACTGTAAGATTTGAATGTGAATTTTATTTTTAGTTATGGATTTTTTTTAAAAAAAAGTTCACAGTTTATTAATTGAAATTAAATAAACAGAATGTTTTAATTTATTTATAACCAGAAATAAACTGAAAAAAAAATACACATTATGTTTTAATTTAATATATTCTCCTGAACTATTTCCAAACAATAGATGTTTTATAATGATTCTTGGTTAAATAATGCCTCCACGACAAATTAATATAAAGGATGAGAATTCATGGAATTTGGTAAGTAATTATTCTCAAATGAGGTTTCTGTGTTAAAATTATCAAATAATGTGATATTTTAAAACAACCCTCTATATTATTAGTAGTGGTCGTACTAGCAAGTCATTTCATTTAAAGTTCTTATAATAATGTGTCCCATAAACAGAAGCAAATACTCCCCTAAAATGGTTCATATTTCTAACTATTGAAGTTTGCCAGTTATAAAAGCATTGTAGTTACCTATAACTTACCTATAATGACTTATGAAGTCAAGAGCAGCATATCAGTTTGTGAGAACTTTTTTAATGTAAAAGTAGTCACACCTCAATGTGTTGTTACTACACTTAAACGCAATAGATCTGTTAATGAAAAAGCTAAACGCAGGTTTGAAACTTGGTGTGGGCCGTAAATTCTTCAACTGTTGTGTTAAGTTTTGATGATTAGGTGCCGACTTCTTAGTTTACTTATATTTATAGATATATTCCATAGTGAGAGACTTTACTTGAACAATTTTTTATAAAGTTTATGCACAAAGAGGTTGTTGGAAGCCCGGTGGTATCAGTCGATGGCTTTCGTTTGCACAGCGCACTGAAGGCTGTGAGTTCAAGTCCTGGTGAGGCCATTTGCACTTTCACAACACAAACCTTTGGTTAGTGTGAAAGATGTCAAATGTGTATTTGTGTACTTTAGGTAAGTCAAGATTCATTTTCTTAAAAAAAATGATAAAAATCTGTACTAAAAAGTCAAAACTTTTATTAATACAGTTATATATTTTTATTTTATTCTAAAAAAATTATGATTTTCAAATAAGTATGAATCCACCTTCACAATTTGTTAAATATAAGGAACAAAAAGCTGTGTTGGTACATACTTAATTGCAGAATAATAAAATCAATATTGTGGTGAGAGCCCATAGCTCACCACATATAAATCGAGCACTCTGTCTTATTAACTATGGGGCAAGCATAGAGAATAAGTCAGCAGTCTATGATTATGACTTGCAGCGCTTTCTTATTGCTGATGAGGTGTGACAAAAAAATTAAGTCCAATTAATTATAAGTATATTATACATTATGTAGGTACACCACACTTTTATAAAGCTCTGTATGTAAACTTCCATAGATCAGGATCTAACTCCCATTATTCTACAACTTTTTTTGTGGACGGGTAAAAAAAGCTAGTTTTACATAATTTGGAAAAATTCTTTGTAGGCGATATTACAAAATGTTTCTCCCCCACTTTAAGAGACATTTCCGATTCCCCTGACATTACGATGTTACAATTTCTAAATAATTTCATTTTAATCAAGTCAAGAATAATAAAAGTGTCAAGATAATTACAAGAACGACCAAAATAGAGGAAGGTGGAAGTTCAGGGATAAATGGGTCGTAAGCGGCTTCTTATTGGGGGAAACTTTCAAAAGAAACTAAATAATTAACTAAGAAATAAATCTCTTACTTTGCAATTAGCAGCGTGTACCTAATAGTTAGGAATTACGACGTAATAATAGAGATCATTATTGTTCCTACATTGTAAAGGTCCAGATAGGTATTTGGCAAATTATCTGTCTTAGTTTCCAGAATATGTGTCGAAATAGTAGGTACCTAAGTGTGTTTTATACCGTGGTGCGACAATGGGTATTTGGCGGTTCATATGACATTGGATAATTTTTTGATTCGTTTGGAAACCTTCGTTTGTGACGTAGAATTTTTGACTTTTTTTTTCTTTTTGCTTAGGTGCCCCAGACGTCCGTCAACAACCAGTCAACAAAAAAATCGATTGAACCAAACTATGCCCATTGTGGTACGTCAAAATTTTAGGAGCGAGGATATAATATAATTTTTGGTCGTTCGGGAATTTAAAACATCAGCATAATTCCACATAAAATAAATCATTTTGATAATAATGATGTTTACCATATTTATCTTCTGTTCTATTTACCACTTTATTTCGCTTTAAACTGTTCACAAGATATCTATATAATAATTTAGAAATGTTTTTTAATTTGCCTTTTGTCGTTGCTTTACGGTATGTCGGATCATCACGCCTAAACGGCTGAACCGATTTCACTAATTCTTTTTTTGTCTTGTTGGCTTTTATCAGTAGAAGGTTCTTATGAAAGAAAAAATTAAGAAAGTTGCGTGGTAAATTGGGAATTTAAATAAATCTCGCATTAGCCCCTCCTCTATCTAATTAATAATTCAAAAATGTTTTTTTATTTGCTTTTTACTGTATGTCATAGCATCACGCTCAAAATACAAATGCTACGTCAGATATGAATCTGCACAGAGCCGTGCAAAATGCCGGAGAAGGTTCTTTAATACAATTTGCTGCATTAACTTTAATATATTTAGAGCTATTTAAAAAAACCCTATTTTTAGGATCTTCATACAAAATTTTAATAAACATTAAAAGTGTCATTCTTCTTTTTCTGTGGTTATGTCAGTTATAGAGGTCTGTTAAGCAATGGGAAGCTAGACTAGAACCTGTTTAATTACCTACCGATCAAGCCTGACAATCGGAATAAAAAACGTAAAGCAAGACGGGTATAAGCTAGTTTTAAATAAAATGACTTACCGTGTGTCCTAACTGGAAAGCGTTCGTGCGACGAGTTTCTTACACTCAAAAGCGGACGGATCGTTCAAATTGAGAACATTGTATGATCGCTCATCGCATGGTCGCGCGATCACTTTTCAGTAAGGACAGGGCCTTAAGTCTCACAAAGGAGATTGTGAACAAATTTTATATCACACAAGAGAGCTATGGAGAGGGTTATCTTGGGGATCTCGCTCAGAGACAGAAGGAGAAATGAGTGGATCAAAGGAGTGACAAAGGTTATAGATTTGAAGTGGTCGTGGGCATGTGGCAAGAATGACAGATGGACCAAAATCTGGCCAATGATGAGATGGAGTGGCTTGCGTTAGTTTCGGTTGGATGATGAAAGCACCAAAAAGAGAGAGAGATGGCGACAATTGGATGAGGCCTATGTTCTAAATTGGACGCAAGAAGGCTAAAGAAGAGAGAGAGATGGCGACAATTGGATGAGGCCTATGTTCTAAATTGGACGCAAGAAAGCTAAAGAAGAGAGATAGAGATGGCGACAATTGGATGAGGCCTATGTTCTAAATTGGACGCAAGAAAGCTAAAGAAGAGAAGAGAGAGATGGCGACAATTGGATGAGGCCTATGTTCTAAATTGGACGCAAGAAAGCTAAAGAAGAGAAAAAGAAGACTTAAGTATTGCTTTTCCTATGAATATTTTTGACCGGAGATATCAACTATTTACTATGGAGAGTTTGATCGTATTACTGACCTCGAGGACACGATAAAAATATTTTTATAATATAAAGGCCCATTGTTATAAAATGTCACATAAATACATTGTTATGTAAAAGTGGTCAATTGTGTTTGTAAGTAAAGTCACATCAGAAATGTAAATATTAATAATGTGACCGATAATGTAAGCCGAACTAACTTAGGATTGGTTTAGACATCACAGTGTGATATAAACGTATGTTATGTCACTTAGTTTTGGGTTTACTAATTTTTAAGCGGTGGCTACTTTACAAAATAGATAGAAAGTGATCTTATGTACATGGGTCCACCATTCACGATCTTTTCATACGTTCATGGAGCTATGATGTCACTCCAAAATATGAATGTGAATGGGCAAAAACCAAATAGATAATGTGAAGCATTAGGGTGTGTCGGATATCCATCTGTCCAAAATTCAATCGCGTCAAGCCATTCGTTCATCACTCCAAACTCGAAAATCGAGTGGACGTGATCTAAGTTGTCAAGAAACTTGATTTTTTGTTGTCAGTGTTGAAAACTTGGTTCAAATTTGTCAGATTAGTCATCATCCTTACACTAGGATACACGTGTTGCTGTTTTAAATTTAATCATAGCAAAATGCGTATATTGACATGTTGAAATTTCTTTATAATGAGTGAAAAAAAAACTCAAGATTCACATCTGTCACAATAGGGGGCATTCATTTGAAGCGATCAAGAATGGGGGGCTCAACAGTGATATTATAACATATCACTGGGGCTCAACAAGACATTGCAAGTAGGTATTATTTTAATCAAGTCTTCATGTGCCATGCGAGTATTGTACAAAAATTAAATTGCAAAAAAATAAGGTCCGATGCGATTGTGGATCTATTCCAGTAATGTTCTTTTCCTATTTTAATTATCTGATGAAGTATTTTTTAAGTGTAAAGGTTTTATGGGTTTTCTCTTTTATTGAATTGTATTGTTTAATAGACTGTGTTTTTTTAAACGTAAAAGAGAAATAAATATTATGTTACTTCCATTTTTGTAAATCATCAATTTAGTGTTTCAATTCAGCAGGTTTGTTTTCACTTAAAAACGTACATATGATTTTTTATTTAAAAGTCCTTCGGTTTCTCAGTTTCGAAAATGAGCATTCGTTTATGAAAAGATGAAGAACGAATGTTCTATTCTGGCTCTAGCTCTCTGTTAAGCCTAAATTTATATTTAGAAGTGGCCAGAAAAATACTAAGAGTTAAATAATAAAGGATAATCATAGTGAAATAATGTTAAAAAATTTCGATTCCTACCTTCTAGTTCAGTGCAATTACTTTTAAGGTCAATGTTTATTTTTCAAAAAAATCGGTCTTTTAAACTCTTAATGTATTGAGAAAAGCCGCTTTATTTATCAACACACACCTGTGACACATCGTAAGTACCTTGAAAAGATTTCAATATCCTCATTTTAAGTAGAACAGGATTTTAATGTTGACATTGCATTATGAAATGTATTTGAAATGAATACGTAAATCCTTTACTTCCGTTCGAGCTGTTTGAAAAAATATCTCTGGCTTAGAGTTTGGAAACCTTCGATTTAATAAAACGCGATAAAGAACCTGTTTGGAATCTTTAGAAATGGCTTCCTTTTGGTGCGAGCTTTATGATGTTCACAATAAGAATATTGTTATGAAAATTAATAGGAACATTAGAGCCACCGACATGACACAACATTGGGTACACACCATGGGTAGATTCTATCTGACAGATTCTATGGCTAGAATTACTGTATTATTATTCATAACAAATTCTATGGCGTTGGATTTGATATTTAAAATTCCTGTGAATAATGTTCAATTTAATATTTTTAAATAGTATGTTCTTAATTTAAAAAAACCCTTTTTTTATATTCCTGTTAAACGTGCAGTTATTACTGTTATCGGTGGTCCTAAATGACGGCAGTTGCTGGCTTGCTAAGAAGAACTCTAAAATTGCTCCAGGATCGGTTGAATCCAGTAAAACGTCGGACACAAAATTGCACTTTAAAACACACAATAAAATATTCTTTCTGATTTGACGAAGATGGCTTTTATTTCTTCAAATTCTGTGCTTGCTGTGATTCATGTTGGAAGCATGTCTGCAAAGGTTATCAGATTAATAGATAAATATGTGAAGTAGTTAATTTCATAGTTTTTTTTTTGTATTTTATTGATTGTATAAATAATAGACGTAAGTTTATGCAATATTATTTCCCGAAAATATCATTTCGAACAAGCCAAATAATCTTTAAGAACTAAACGTCGTTGTTATTTCATAAAGCCTTAAAGACAGATTGTTCATGTGTCACCGGGTCAGGGAAGACATAAAATTTCAAACTGTTACAAAATGGCTGTTACGCCTATAAATTAAACTTATTCAACAGGATTAGGTTTTTATTGTAAATATATTATTATTATAATATATATGTATGTATTATATTATGATCCAGTAGGATATGGTAAGAATACCGTGTTTATTTATCTGTTAATCCTCCTAGTCTGTAAAGTAAGTATCTTTGTAGCCTATAAACTATGTACAGTTGGTATAGGTACATAAAAAATAAATACCAGCACTTCTATGTACCTACCTGCCTATATTCAAATTCTGAGATTTTTTGTATGCGTTTGCCGGAAAAGGTGTGAGTCCGGAAACTGAACAAGCCTCAGTCACCATAGGTACTTCTTCTTTCTTCTTTATACATGTCCGCTCTCTAGTTGGAGCATATGGACTCCACAAGTCCTCGCCATGCGGCCCTGTCTCCATGATTCTAGCTGCCGCACCGTCAACACCAACGCTCTGAAGGTCAGCTTCGTAAAGACTTTTGTTTGGAGGGGTCTACCGCGTCTCCGATTGCCTTCTGGATGGTAGATGAGGCTAAAACGGTTTATGTCCTCCATAGGCTTCCTGAGAACGTGACCTAGCCGGGTCAGTCGGCGGAACCTTATAGTAGCAGTGACCAGAGGTTGGCCTGTTAGGTCTTTGAGAACAGTGTTCGGCACAAAATCGTTCCAACTTATGCCCAGCATTCCATTCGGAGGGAATTGCTATCGAATCCTGCTATATGTGAGGGTTTTGAGCGCAGGTTGGGTGCCAAGATTCACAGGCATAGAGAAAGACCGGTGGGACACAGGCATTGTACAGTTGGACTTTAGTTTTGATGTTGAAGGCGTTAGTCTTCCAGACCTTCTCAAGCTTGCTGAACGCCACCCCATCCAGTACTGCATGATCATCCTCTATTGGTCGGCCGTTCAATGTTAGCCCGCGTGTTTGCATCTATGACACTACAATTTTTCATACATATCGTTTTGGCTACATTTATGTTTAAACCCACGGCAGCCGATTGCTGCTGAAGGCATCCCTACGAAGAGCCAAGATCAGCCACATTTGTTTCCATTAGAACTGCGTCATCAGCATATTACAAATTACACAATCGTGTATCCAACTGCAACCGAAATCCATCGCCATTCAAAGTATATCTAGGCTATCGCCTTGGATAAAACCTATCAGACTCACAAAGAGAAAGGGAGCGTACGCAGCCCTGACGAACTCCCGTTGTTACTGGCAATATCTCAGTGGTGGTTGTTGCTAATCGCACTCTCGATTGGCTGTTGTGATGCAGTGCTTTAATAAGATTAAGCATCTTTGGTGGGACTCCATACAAATCCAGTACACTCCACAGTGTTGGGCGTTGGGGACTGTCAAAGGCCTTCTCGTAATCAAAAGAACAGCATGCGATGGGCTATTGAACTCGTTGGCTTGCTGTAGCAGACATATCATGTTGTGTATATGATCCGAACAAGATTTCTCGGAAAGGAATCTCGCATGGTTCTGCATACGTATTTTCATTATTGGCTGTCGGATGCGTTCGAGAAGGATGTGAGCCAACACTTTCCCTGGTACGCTAAGCAGAGTTATTTCTCTGTAATTGTTACAGTTTGTTTTACCTCCTTTCTTGCACAGTGTGGTTATTTCCCCATTGACTCTATACTGGGGACACGCTACACGTTTCCTCACTCCATATTTGTGTAATCAGAGAGTGATACAGCTTTTGAAAATTCAAAATTGTGGGAACATGCTTGTGCTATTGCTGTAAGTTAATAATCCTTATCAAAACAGAGTATTTGACCGTTTTAAACACGTTTCTTGCTAAAGAAGGCTTGGTATTTCTTTGCACAGAAGTATACAAAAATATATCAAATTTTACATTTTCTCCTGAATTGATCTGAACAAAAATATGTCAAATTATACATATTCTTTTAAAAAAAGCCACGATGAAAGTGTTTAATAATTAACGTAGGTATATATGTAAAACAAAACACCTATTTCATTCGTGTTTTTTCTTTCACGCAATGAAAATTTGTTTTAACAGGTTTAAAACAAAATGGTTGCACTTTCACGGAAAATTAAAAATGAGTTCGAGCGCTTTCTTCAATCTCACACCGACATTATCAGGATGTTCCTTGTAAAAGTTAACGTGAGGTTGCAGAAAGCGCTCCTTTGATTTATCGTGAGAGTGCAACTAAGTATGCACATTGCTTTAAACTGTTATTCTACATATTTCATTATAACTAAATACTACGTGCTGTAGTAAGTAATGTCAATTTGATTCCTGAGCGAGTAATGCATATATGTAATATGTATGTGTATTGTGGGGTCACCACTCCCTTCGACGTTCTAAAATAAAATACCATGCATACTACTTTGAAAATTACCCGTACCGACAGGCAATGGTGTGTACTGTGTACGCATAAGTTATAATCTCACCAATATAAAAGTGATTCTCGTTGAGATTTCAAATGGAGTTTACTACATACTGTGTCACTATAGGTATATGAGGGTAGAATAAATACCACTAGTAAATATGTACATATTACGTCTACCAACATTCATATATTATGTACGATGAATGTGTATATATGTAGAGAAACGTTAACTCAGATAACCCTCATTAGTAAAGATTTGTTTACTTATCATTACTTTCCGAGAATAATGTAATTTGATCTGATCAGAGCAGGGAAATTGCGATCAGATAATAAACTTATTTTCGTGTGTCTATAATATATCAGCTAGCTTACTGTCTTGGTTACTCGTATGTCAGTAGGTACTAACAACATCAATTACATACAAATATTGTATCTACATTCGGCTTTTTAATCTAATCTTCCATTTATACTTACGTGATATCAATAAAAATCGCGGTTTGTGATCCCCAGTTAGTACCTACTTACTTATTTTTATTTCCTTTCAAGCGTTTCTCAGCACGTGTAGGTTTGCGTAGATTGATTCAAGCATATCAAAGCCTTGATATTCCAAATACTTCAATGAATGAATAAACAAAATAACGATACTACTGTCGGATACAGGTAGGTATAATAATTAATATAGGATTATGAATGTACCCGAGTATCAATAGGTAGTGTCAATTGGGTTAGTTGTTAGAGACCACAAGTTGTGGTAAGCTCGCCCTCTGTATGTTGATTCTGTGATGTCTTTTTATGTGTTTTTAATTATTATGCAAAGCATAAATAAATAAATGTGAAGCTAAGAGGTTTATGAGGTTTATGTACGAATATAAGCGATGTCTCGACTTTTTCTAGGGTTCGACTCTCTATAACCATAAACGTCAGTAACAAAAACAATAATATGGAGATGCAAGACGTGTGAGTTTTGTTCGTAATGAATTTAGTTAAAATATTTCTTTGAGTCTTCACCTCTGCCAATTCCGTAAAAGATGTATTGTATAGGTAAAGATATTTTCTTCTTTCGTTTGTCGCAAACTAGAACAAACTTCAAGTAACGTTCATTTGCATAGCGCTTATAAAAAGTAGATACACTGTTTATGTATGTAGGTACGATACGAGAAGGGAGTTTTAAACTTTTAATTTCAAAGAAAACTGGAAAGTTTTGCTCCTAAGTAACTGTTAAAAGTAGTATTTTTCATTTCAATACCCAAATAATACCTGGTTTGTAGTGTTCGTAGAAAATCTGCGAGGTGTAAGTGAATGTACACAGGTATCCGAGAACTGGTATATTTTTCATAAGAAGAAAAGTTCTGCCGTGCATGATAGAATTCTATATACCTATTGTTTTCCTACTTGCAGGCAGACTTTACCTTAATATCTACCGGTGCTGTGTACCTAACGGGAATCAAAGTCTTGTTCATATTGCCAAAGAGATAGGTATTATGAATTGTGAGTTGGGTTGGAATTAGAATGTACCGAAACCATGACCTATGAACATTTTTTTTCAATGAACGTAACAAAAGTATCGAGCATCTGTAACTACTTACATAAAATATGTAAGTGAAAATTGGAAACCGAATACAGCATAAACGACAATGCTTAATGGCGATTTCAAGAACCATAAAAAAATCTTAACCATATCCATTCTAGTTCTGAATTAGAAGGAAATGCGCTCAGCAATAAATGTATAATTACGGAAATGTTATTTTACAGTTTTGGAAGAAATTTAATCACCTGCGAAATGAGGGAAATTATCAACCAATTAAAATTTATGTCTGCCACTATTATAGGATGAAAGTGAATGACAACAAAACCAAAATAGTGACAATCTTGGACACAACTGGTTATAGCCGTCCATCGTAAGAGGTTGACCCAAATGCCTTGGGCATAAAATAAGTCAGTAGAGACAATCATATACCATCAAAATAGAACAAAGAGTGATTCTGGAATGGGCAGCCTTCGGGAAGCCCAAGGCCCTGTCCTAGCTGGTCGCATGATTGTACGATCGTGCGATTGAGGTGATCGCATGAACGCATAAACAAAATTTGTGATCGCACGATGAAAAATTGTGTGTCCTAACTGCCATTGTATGATCGCGCGTTAACTTTCCTTGATAACGCAAACAAATATATATGAATAATATTTGTAAGTAAGAACTTTTGGCAAGTATGCAGATGTCGTATTAATGGGATATTTTTTTTCCATTTTGTGCCGCAAGAGGCGCCCTAGCTAATCCGGTCTATTGTCAAATTCAGTGTTGCCAAAGGGGTCGATTTACTGCCATTTGGGCTATTTGGCGACAGGTAGCCACTTGGGTTACTTCCCTTTTAGCGAATTTTCACCATTCGGATACTAAATGACATTTTTTTAGTGAACTCCCACCTCTCTTCGGATACTAAAATTTTCGGAATGAACGCATACCAAATTTTCAGTTGGGCTACTTTGCGTTTGAAAAACGGCGTTGGCAACACTGGTCAAATTAACGTTTATAACCTCAACCATATGTTTAGAATAATCATTGTACATTTCTTTTTACATACTATTACAAATAAAATAATTGTTTATCTTATTTTATTTTTTATATACCTACCTAAATACAAATGTATAGTGGAAATAAAATACGCACTAAACGCCAAAAACATCATTTTGAGATAATCCAATAAAACTGATTTTTCTCCCATACAGACATAGTACTATGATGATTTTTGGATCTGTTTTTTTACGCCTTTAGATCATCGATATGGACTTAGTGCAATATTTAGGCTATCGACAATGGTTTATAGAACATTTCCTCATACTCAACTCATTTTTTTCATTTTTGGCGTTTAGTGCGTATTTTATTTCCACTATACAAATGATAAAATACCGTAACAGAAAACAATAAAACAAGAAGATACAGAACTGATACTAATTCTCAAAGAACTACTGCAAATCCACCCTTGAAGACAAATACATACCTAGTGCTTTTGTTTGTGTGTAGTGTAAAAGGATACACTATGGTTACCTCCTAGAAAAAGCCACTTTTGCAATCATCAATAATTGAGAAAACAAAAAAGAGAGGAGATGTAGGTATTAGCATAATATTTATCAATCAATGCTAGATGGTATTTTTATTTTAACATTTATATACAAACAGTGAAATTGATACAAAAATAAGACAGTACATAAAATTTACAAAACATACACCAGTGAAGGCTGTTTGACAGCAGGAAGTATGTTTGACAGCTGTCATAATTTGACAATAGACTGGATTAGAAGCGCTGCCACCTAGTGTGTATTGCCGGAAGCTCCCCAGAAAACCTCCCATTATCGATACAACAGAGCAACACAAGCGACGCGCGATCATTTCAAACAAGGCACCGATTGGACGATCGAATTTACGTCTTTCCATGTTATATGTTTGAACAGGGCGTTCGCGTTCATGCGATCATCGCAATCGCACGATCGTGCGATCATGCGACCAGCTAGGACTGTGCAAGCAAAAGCTGGGTATAAGCGGAAATGGGAGAAGCATATTGCAAGAATGGATGGCAATAAATAAACGACAGGAATGCCAGATGGATGGACGACCATTAAATAAAGCACAGATGCGGTAGAAGTGAAGAAAGAGAGAGTAGGCGTATGACCTGCAGTGGGTAAAAGACAAATGTATGCTAATACTGATGATCCTTGCAAACTCCCTTTAGACCCCACTTCGTCATGCAATTAGATAAGTACCTACATACATACATACATTCTCCCTTGAGGCCCCCCACACACCACAAGCCAGCCTGGAGGAGACTAATCTGCAGCATACTCGACCCGCACGAAACCAACCCCCTAGTCTGATCAAAGCAACCAAACCAAAAAGTCGGCCCCACACAAATCAAGCCCGCCGCGGACCTCCCCCCCAAACTAACCAACAATACAGGGGGCCTAAGCCCCACTAAGGAGCATAGGGAGACACAAGAGCTCTCCATTGCGCTGAATCATGCGCCTTTACAGGGAGGACACCACCTGTCTGAACTCCGCTGATGGCACCCTTATTTCTTGTGCCTTTGCTGACCTTTTGGGGTTTAAGGACGTGAGATGGTCAATCTCACGGTCCCGATCTGATTTTTCGATTTCCTGCCTCTTACAGGATGCTCGAAGAACCAGCAAAAAGAGCAGAGGTGCTACTCTTAGCCGGCAACCCCACGGCCAACCTACAAACTACTAAACTACCTACCTACCTAATAAAAATAAAAGGAAACAGAATGCATTAATTAAATTTTGAATAAGGAATAATATTGTTATGTTTTTATAATTTTGACGTTTATAAAAAGCTTAGCGTTGACAAACACAGACAACAGAACTGCTAAGGTGAGACCATAGTCATCTTCTATGGGATCAGCAATCCATTTAGGATGATACCTAAATTAAAGGAAGTTACAATGGATTGTTGCACAACAGATAAAAATAATTATTCAATTTTCATTTTAAATACCGAAGTAAATTTTTCTTACTTCCCAAAATCTGAATAATTATTTGGTTCAACTTTACCTATTCTCGGAATATATTGTAGAATTATTAATATAGAACAACACGAAATTACCAAGGAGATTGATATAAATTGTTCGTAGGAGGGTTCAAAGTTAACAGAAACAATATCAGCCAGTAATAGATATCCTCCATCGTTATTAACGCCGCTACGAGGTAGCTAGGTACCTACCTTCCTAATCTTCCACCATAATGTGACTCTACTTAAATGACGTAGAAAGTTGTTGATTACTTTTGTAATATCGGACTTAGGAACACGTGCTTGGAAATTGTGATAAAATCCACGAATCAAATAACACGTCTCTACCAAGAACGCTCGTATACATACTATTATTATATCCGCTACTATTACGTAAGGCCAACTTCTCGAGTTAGACCAAATCTTTGGTGGCGGAAACTTTCCAGAAGGTAAGACTTTAACGATTGGACCACATCAATTGCCTGAATTAAATATTAATCATGATAATATCGGTCTCAAACTTTTACTTTGGACTAAATAGTTTTAGTCGCCGTCTTTTTCGTAAGAAACGTACTTACCAAAACACACACTATCCCTATTTATTAAGTTTAACTCTAAATAAAAAATGATGTTTTTATAGGGCCCAGTCACTTGCATGCTTAAATGACGTTTGATTTACAAAATAGTTCTACGTTTTGCAGTTTGTTATTTGATATCTGTTCCCTTATTCTCGTAGTGGCTTAATGCGCTCTTATCTTGATTGACAATCATAAAATGGCGGATTGGTATTCACAAAACAAGATATTATCTAGTAGATATCTTAAAAATTCATTATGTTTGAAATATCAGTATGAAAATGATCCAGTTCAAGATAGGATTAACATTAGATTCCGATAGTTTTGTGAATACGACTGCTTGCGATCGTGTCTTAATCTTATCGTTAAGTGATTTTTAAAAGCGATTGATTACGAGAATAGCCCTACTGAGTATGAGGAAATTATTGTTTTTGAGAAATGAAAGGTTTTTAACATAAAATTTAATTACAAATAAACTGTTTCATGGAGGTTCGTTTTTTTTAATATCAACCATTACGACCCTCTTTTACTGTTGTTTCGAAGGTTGACATAGTGTGAACATATAACGAATATGTAACAACTTATCTCTCTAAAAATTCATTAGTACTGGTGTTCGATTTTTAAATGGAACAAACCACTACGGGCTTACCACCGTCTTCTATTATTATTTCGAAGGCTGGCTTAGTGTGATCACTTTACGTTAACAACGTTCGCCATAAGGTGGAAATTTTCAAGTCTCCGAAACTCCTAATCATGAGAATTCTCGACATGTTCAACATGTCGAAAAATCCCATGCATACAACAAGTAGATATTTAATGAAATATAGAGATAAAAGTTGTTGAGAACAAGAGAGCAACCAAATTTAAAGACTACGACTGTTGTCATGTATTTGGCGCTAGGATATAAATATATCCATTTTTGTTAATGTCTCATCCTTTTTGCCTATTGGCTATATCATATAACTTATAACGTTTACATCATTTGCCATGGAGGTGGTCAAATTCGTCGCAATCCCGAAATTCAAGTCATTGAAATCTTCTTCATGTCGAATATTCTAGGCTCCCTGCAGGACTCACAACCAATCTTCTAGCTGTTGCATTCCTAGACTTATACATTTTTCATAATTTAATGATGAAACATCTATTAGAAATTGGTGAGAACATTTATACATACATAAATGAAAGATGTTTCTAAGATATTAACTATTTCAACATGACCTAGGTAATAAAATAATACAACGTTTTAAAATAATCAGATAAAACAAAGTTTTTGAAAAGTTTGTAGTAAGAAGGTTTGACTTAAAGGTGACATAGAAACTGAAATAAAATAAACTTATACCTATAGTTTTACAGAAATTAGAAGAAATCCCAACGGAAGAATCGATTTCACTTAGAATAATGTCAGCTATTCTCTTATTTTTGTTGAAACTCACCCTCTACACACATCCCTCCATAACCAGAATAAATAATTACAAACAGCTCTGTCCTTTAATAGATCTAGACTTGGAACCTATTATCCCATTCTAACGAAATGCGATGAATTGCAGTTTAACAAATATTTAGCTTTTATGTTGGTATGTCATAGAAATGTGTAAAATCCAAGATACTCATAATACGTATCTATGTATGTATGTATTTATCAACAGGCATTTCTTTGTTATAAACTTGAAGCGAATTTACAACGGGCGATTTTACAAACACAATGAAAGGACCGGATGTTGCTTATAGAATTATAGAATTTACGTGCATATGACAATAATTTGACGGGGTGATTGCTACTTAAAATATAATAATTCGTACTGCGAAATAATAGCCATTGTACTGCGCCGATATAATAAATCTATTATTTACTTTCAGTACATAATGGACTCACCCCACGGTACCTATTCAATAGATTCTTTGGAATAATTGGAAGCCGTACAGATAGACTGTAGTAATCGAACATTCTTTACAATTTTGAAATTAATAAAATCAATTCACTCAATTGAATTAAATTATTGTTTTGTTTCATTTTCCTTGTCATACCTAGATGGAAGTTTTATGTTTAATATGAGCCTGGGGGCTACGACGCCGGCTTTCGTACTGTTTCGTGTGGAAGTGTTTTTTCACTTGGAATTTCTACCCGGGGTTGGCCTGTCTCAGATTGGACGGGACCGGTTGACTTGAAAAAATTGCCTCTGGCAATAAGTTCCGCCGGCTATACTGACACCTTTGCATAGAAAAGTGTTATATTTATTTATTTAATTAAACCCGGGGTTATAACTAGACTACCGAGGTCGGCAAGATGTCCGAACGTGTATCTTTGTTCAACTGTTACATTTGTGTGCTGCGATTGGTTTTTGTGTTTTTAGTTAGTTTTTATTTGTAGAGGTATACTTGAATTATGTAAGTTGGGGTAAAGGAGCATCAATAGATCATCTGGTAAAATGGAATGAAGACATATTTTTAGTAAAGGCCGAAAAGCATGAAATTCCCACCTTATATGACATGTTTTTTATTACATACCTACTCACACCTGGTCTGGTTCAATGTATGGAGGTAATTTGGTATTAGAGATACCAAAAAAGAACCCGAACAACATACCAAACAAATCATGATATAAAAACATATAATCTCCAGTGCTCCAGTAACAACAATAATAAATTATTTAACTATCGAACACGTTACTCTTTGTAGGGAAAATAATGACAGAAATATAGTAATTATTGATAAGTGTCTAAGTATATACGTAGTTGTAAAGTGTAGTATACCTATGGTAATACAATCAACATGCATATTATTATGTATGCATGTTGATTGTATTAATATTGTTTTACAAGACGCTTCCAGGACAATTTAACATGAAGTATTCTTTGGGAGTCTGATAGCGGGTACACAGCGTATTGTCAATACTGGAAGACAAGGAACTAAAATTTTACGGAGGAACCTTAAGCTATGTCCACACTGTGCCTTTTTTCGTTCAACAAGGGCATGCGTCATAGCGCAGTTAACAGCGCACGTGAGGCATGCCCTTGACGCATGCCTTAAATCGGTTGAAAGCATAGCGCGCGCTAACACGCACGCGTTCCCGCGGTCCGTGGATTTCTGTGCTACATAACGTTCAACATCAAGGTGGCGGACGATATTACTTTACAGTTTATTGAAGACTACCGAAATTTTCCACAACTTTGTGATCAAAACAACAAGCTTTACACAAATAAAATAAAAAGAAATGAAATACAGCTCGGACGTTGATGGAATTAAAAAGAAAATCAATAGGCCGCACATGTTATATTGAAGGATAATTATTAACGACTTCGGTCGGATGACGCACGGACAGGATGCATTCAACAGTTGCTTGCCCTAAAGGAAAGTTGAATAGAATGATGAAGGGAAAGTTCAAAATGAAAGGGGCACAGTGTGGACATAGCTAAAGGATTTCGTTTTTAGATAGGTACATAAGGACCATAAGTACTTACTAGCTTTTACTTCATTGCCATTTCTTTAAAGTGTGTGACTAGTTTTTCCCAATATAAATGCACTTAAATTACCATGGGGACAAGTTCAGAGTTATTGTGCTTTTTATGCGGGGTACAGGGTCATTTATAAATCAAGTGAGCTTGAAAGGAAAGGGAGAGTGTACGGAAAAGTCACTATGTGTTACAGGATAGTGTAATAAGAACATAATTTGTGTTTATTTTTTACTTCGATTAACGATTTTGATGAAGTGAAAAAATTCGCGTAACCTGATTTCCGGTCTAAATTTATTGATACATACAATCTAGATACCTACATATATTGTTTCATTGCGTGTCATTTTTTTTTAAATTATAACAATTTTTAAATTTGTATAACTTTTGATATCACATGGTCAATGGATAGGCTCTTAACTGATGGTAAGTTTATTTTATAATATTTTTCTCTAGAGGGGTCCACAATTTGTAAAAAAAGAATGCTATTGTGCTTAAGGCGCAAGATAAAGTGTTTCTACCAAAAAAATCCTACCAAAAATATCAATAAACAGTAGATAGAGCGTTGATGCATTATTACCAGATAAACACAGTTACATCTTTGAAGTTTTTTTCTACAATTTTACATTTAAATGTATGTATCAATCTAAATATTCCGTGATCCATGACTATAGAGATGAAGACTCGTCTTATTGTGATATTAATTCCTTCTAGTCTGCATTTTGCACGAAAGGTCTTTGAAGATAATTCAAAGACGAGTCGAATTTGAAAGCATATCTGAAGTTGAACACCCATGTAGGTATGTAGGTATCTCAGTGCACAAAATATACATAGGGACGTATGACGATAGAATATGTCATTGTGATGTTGTGTTTGAAACGCTAGTAAGAACTACATATCTATGAAGTCTATATTATAGTAGCCCAGAACACTGACTGACAGAATGACCGATTAATCCCGCCTATCCAGCGATTCCCCGCGGATCGCATATACACAAAACTATTAAGTAGTGGTGTGTGTGTGTGTTCTGTTGTTTGAAAATACGGACACCCCATGCAGGTGTCGTGATGGTTAATTGTCAGTTTTGCGTAAACAACAACCATCATACGCGTTATCTTGAAAATTAACGCAAAAGCGGGCGACGAATCGTTCATATTATAATATGAGGGATAACTTCTAGCTAAGTTTGCCAAACTACAGACAAATAAAACATAATAAATCTTTGTATATCCAAGAAGGATCACTTTATTATCAAATAGGAATGTATAATTTCTTCCTGACTTCGGTCCACTCGTGTTCTTAGTTGAAAATATGGCTCCTTCTTAGATTTCTACAGATTCATCCTGTGCCACCGCCCCTAGCAACCTTTTTACGAACAGATCCTATGCGAGTGCTAAAAATAGCAGCAGAAGAAATTCCATCTGCCAACAGACATCCTGGACGCCCACCAAAAAGATGGAGGGATAGTTGGACGTCCGCGCCTCCAGGAGTAATATAATATGCGAAAAGAAACAGGACTCAACCATTTATCAAGAAGAAGATGTGACTTTAATTTGTTATTAACAATAATATTATAAGTGCATATATAAAAATAAGTCACATGTAACTGAAATGATCAGATTTATAATATGCTAATCTTTAAAATGTGTTATCTGAATTAACAGTTTTATATACCTACTTATGTTGGTATGTAAAGATGCACCGCAGAAGACAAACATCCTCCCAAATGCGGGGAATCCAATATTAAATAATAATATTAATTTAAGAAGCCTTTTACATTTAACAAAGAACCGGAAACTGACTGGTCAAACTTCTCTTCCATAATAATACGCTCTCCTCATCCCTCAAACTAAGGACCTTAAGCCTACAAAATAATATTTTCTTTTTACACATTTATTGGTATTATAAAGTACCATGTTGATATTAATTTTTATTATTATTGGTCTTCGAGTAGGTGCCATTGTTGGGGACTTACATAATATTATGTATGATTGGAAACCACATACTGTATAGCATTCAAAACACAATTCTAGATTCGAAATAATATAAAAAATATTAACTGTTGGTATAAATTATCAAACATATTGATCGCATATTTGCAATGCCTTATTTCAAAATATCTGAAACTACAAACATTGCATAAATCAGGAGTCATTTTTTTTTTATTCTGGGTTAGGTCGAAGTTCGACGGGCGGGTCAGCTAGTTTCTAACAAAATCAAAATCAACCAAGCCTGAAAGAATATCTAAGTTTTTACACGAAATTTTTGATTACACAAAGTTCCTACCTAAGCCAGTTGAATTCATTTAAATTTATCAAAGCGCATATTGCATATTCCGTATACCTACTTTTTTTCTGGGAACAAACTGTGAAGTTTTCGTGTGTGGGTAACTAGAAGTTTGGGTTTGTCTATACATTGGGGATGAAAGGAAAAACAGTTTTACATTGCATATACCTATTGATATACCTACATTATATTAGCTTTAGTTATCGGGGAAAGACAGGGTTACCATAGAGTTGAGATAGAAATACTAAAAGTAATGTAGAAGTCAGATCTTACTTATGAAATAAATACCTTGTAATCTTCCTTGATTGATCAATCAAATCAAAACTCCTTTTGAACTACACTTAGGAGCATAGAGAGGCAACAAGAGCTCTTCATTGCGCTCGATCTTGCGCAATGCTTATGACCTCCTCCCACACCAACTCCATTTCCCTCAGCTCTGCCTCAAAGGAACGGAATACGGTATGAGAGGGTCTTCCACGTCTTCGAGATCCTGATGGAAGGAAAAACAGCGCTCTCCTCGGCCAATTGTCTCGGCTCAACACATTTCCCAGCCGTGCCCATCTCCTCTCCGTAATGGTGGAGGTGATGGGCCTGCGCTGGGCCGGCGTATAGCGTCGTTCGTGATGCGGTGGTACCATCTTATACCCAAAATCTTCCGTGATAAAAGGGAAAAATTGAAAAGTTGTAAGAATGATCTGATAAGGCATGAGAAGAAATTCACAATGAAATGTATGCCCATATGCTGAATTAGGAAGATTTAGAACCTTTTTAGCGTCGTTTTCTAATATGTAGAGTAGACAATAAAATATTGAATAAGTACCTACTTTATTTTAGGATTGAAAGTAGCCCTAGTATAAGTTTTCGATGATCGTATATCAAAACGATCATCGAAAAATTTCCATACAAAAATTATCGAATAATTCGTTCGTTTGATTTAAGAACACTATTCGCACACATAATAAAAGCGCTTATTTGCGTGCAATTAGCTTTCGATAAAACTCGTACTTATATTACTAGCCCCACTGCACTAACATTTCGTACATCATTTAATTGAGCTCTTAAAAAGTTTTTTTTCTTCGTAGTGGATTTAAGCCCCTGCTTGAAAATACCATTGAGTTTATCAGAAAGTTGCGCCGCAATCGCAGCTTATACGTATCTATATTATGTATGTACAGGACCGTCATTAGATTTTATAAACTCTCAATGTGGCGCCCTTAGTGTCGGTCCCTATTGTACTCCAACCAGAGCCGCAACTTCTTCTAAACAATGCGAGTTAAAGTTATTTGAGTGTACTGTAAAGTTACTCCAGGTGAAATCGGAAAACCTTTTGTTATGAAGATATAAAATCATTGGGTTCGTAGTTTACTGTAGCCAATTCATTGGAGAATCATCGAGAAATTCCTGACTAACTAATGTTCGGCTAACAATTTAACAAGAGTAATTTCAATAGTTTTTGGTCTTTCCACTTCACCCATAGAACCTAAGTGTGCTCCATAGCTTATTCCCACATTACATTGGCTACATTTACATTTCACGTGAGTAGTTTTACTAAAAGTTTGGAGGATCTTTGAAGAGAAGGACTAGGGTACTTAAATAGAGAGTATTAATCGTTTGCCCATCTGCACAATGGACATTCTTGTAAGTAGGTACCTATGTGCTAGATTATGATTTATACCTACTTTGGAGGGCAACCGAGTTTAATATTATGATCCTTATCTAACTAAATATGTTTTTAACTTTTCTGTTTATTGATTGATTATGAAAAAAATCACATCATAAAATCACAAAATAAACAGTAAACATACAGATGGCGATCTTACAGCAATGAAGAAGTGGTCTCTAACAATTTACCTAATATAATAAATATTATATATCTCATGAAGAAATCAATCTAAATAAATGCTTTTAAAACGCCCAACAACATAATATTAAGAGCGTGGGTATTGACCTTGTAGATCATCTTAAAAAAAGTTTGTGAAGTCTTTAAAAATATCTCGGTTGAAGAATCGAAAATGCCTCAAAACTGCCCTAAAGCAGACTTAGTAATAAAATGATGACATTTTATTATTTACTGTCCAAGATTTGCATCATATTTGTGTCTTGGGGGAATCTACGTTGCTGACCTAAGGGGAGATTTACATATACGGCCCCGAATTTTCTTTTACTTTTCTTTCAATCAAATTAGGAGAAACTAAATCAGACCTAAACCAAGCTTAGGTCAATTCATTTAATTTATCCTTAACACAATCCCTACCTATTATATTGGGATAAATAAGGACAAAAAAGCGTCAAAAAACTCTTTAGCTAAAGTAACTTATAACATTTATTCACCTTTCAAAAAAATATTTCCGCTAAAGTTTGAAATGTCAAAAAAAAAAAAATGGAAAGTTGGTGGGAGTTGGTAGTTTTACCGTGGAAATCTATGGAAAACATAGGATGTTTACTAATGTTTTCGCGGATTTCTGTTAATCTGTCATTTTCATTTCTCAATAATCAATGTGCCGTTATTATTGTTAATTTCTTATTATGGTTTATGAATAATTAGTAAACGAAATCTGTAAACAATAATATTCTTCCCATTTCGCGATATTTTCCACCCTATTTTAGTCATTTTGTCCACAGTGTCAACGTATACAAATGCTTTTGTGACAGAGAGAACCCCACGAAATTTTTATGAGTCGGCTCTAAGTCCCAATAATAATAATATAATAATAATAAATTTATTCAAAATTAATAAGTGCATTAACAATGATTGCACAGTTATAAAAAAAAACAAATAAGAACAAAACATAGTTCAGCATCTCGCTGGGCTTTCGCCTGTGATGAGATGCTTCAACAAATTATTATGTGATATGTACCAGTTATAAGATAATACCAACCACTATATTTGCCACACACATCCAACTCCAATACTCCGCCACCCACCCCAGCACAAATAGGTATTCAGAATTCAATCATTTTCTCACAGTCGTAAATTCCAATGCGGACCATGTACATCGACAATACTCTCCTGTCAAAATTAGTACCCCCAAATGTCTTCCCCGCGCCAAACAACTCGTTCAACAATCTAGGACCTCTAAACAAATGAGAACGCTTGAAGAAAGTTAAGCAGGGCAAGGGCACAGGTATGTTGTTCATGTTACGAGTGTTCCTCGCCCGACTGGAACGACTTTGAGCTTGCTCGACATGAAAGAGAGTAGTCTACGCAAGTAAACCTGGCGCACAGAGAGAATCTCAGTATTTCTAAATAGATCCATAGAAGGGTACAAATAACCGAGTTTAAACATTACCTTTATGAGCATTTTCTGAGTCTTAAACAGTGGATCCAGAATAGTCACAGCGGCGCCCCCCCAAGCAAGTATCCCATAGGACATCTCCGATTGTACTAGAGCGAAGTACATAGCTTTCATCTGCTGATACTTGAGGACATCACGCAGTTGAACAAATATATGGGTCATTTTTCTTAGTTTTTTTGATAGTTGTCCAATGTGACATCGCCAGTTAAGATTTTCATCAACACAGACACCGAGATATGTAACCGATGATTCCACTCCGATGCACTCACATCTGCAGGACTCCAAACCAGCCCGACACCTCAAACTATGATAGACCAAAGACACGGCATCTCTTGCACTACATCTTTTGTTGATTGAAAAGCAAAGATAATTAGTCTTTTCAGAGTTAATGTTAGTAAATTTCCATCAAGCCAGTCTGAAACCACATTAAAACCCACTTGGCTGACATGTGCAGCCTCGTTCCAAGTGGAGCCACTAAATAATAAAACAGTGTCATCCGCATATGAGACAATCCTTGATTTCGTTAACTTCATGCAGCACAAATCATTCATATAGATGAGAAACAATATAGGACCCAAAATGCTGCCCTGCGGTACCCCATATGAAACCTCGATTGGGTCACTGCAGACATCACTGTACTTAATAATCTGATTACGCTCTTTCAGGTAGCTTTCAAACCAGTTCCTTGCTATACCTCTTATCCCAATGTGATGCAGTTTTTTAATCAATATACGGTGTGAGACCGTGTCAAAGGCCTTAGCAAAATCCATAAAGACGCCAATACATTTTGTGCCCAGGTTCAAATTGTTACTTATGAAGTCTATAACACAAGCCATCGCATCTTCAGTGCTATGCGCACTCCGAACTGATTCTACGATAGTATTCCGTTTTTGTCCATGAAGCTTACAAGTCGTGTTTTCATCAATTTTTCCAATATCTTAGATAGACTTGGCAACACTGAAATTGGGCGATAGTTTGCTAAATCAAGTGGATCACCCTTTTTTCAAGATTGGACACAGAACAGATGTCTTGGCTGCACTTGGAAATTGACCCTTCTCCAAACTCAGGTTAAAGATATAGGTTAATGGCCCAGCCAGATAATTCTTACACACATGCAGTAATCTAGGTTCGATACCATCAATACCTGGTGAGCTGTCTTTTTTTATTGTAGAAATAACCCTCAAAGCTTCATTCTCATCAGTCGGAGACAAAAATATTGATCCGTTCGGAGATGGTATATTTGCGTCGTGATTCGACATATCGATATTCGGAGAAATGTCATTAAACTTTTTTTGTGCTAGATATTTACCAATTGAAGCAAAATATTCGTTAGATTTATTTAGTCTTTTTCTTATCGATTCTTTATCCTGACATCCCTCTATTAGTTTATATATACCAGGTTGCTTACGAGTTCCATTATTGGTGCATTCTCTTATAATTTTCCAACACTTTTTTCAATGACGGGACTTTAACATAAAGTCGACTTGAAGTGTCATTTTGTTGTTATGAAACGCGTAATTTTTAAAAGGAAGCTTAAAGTCTTCTTTATTTTTTATGAAACCGGGTGTTAGAGCAAACAATAAGGTGTAAAGTACGATTGGTATGAATACGTATAAAAATACCTATCTTCATTTTATCAAGCTTCTTTGTTTGGATTAATAGTTTTTCCAAAAGAAAAAAAATATAGACTTTGTTCAAGTATTAAAAGTGTGTGATTATATTATATTGTAAATTATGTAGGTAGTATGTCATTGTAAACGGAGTCTGCGAACAATAATGAGAAAGAAAATAAATCCATCTCATTTTAATTGTATCTCACTGGCGGGTACTTAACATTGTCGTGCTCAAGTGTATTTTTCCTCAACTCGGGTAAGTAATATCGACGTCCTCTTAAACGGAATCTTGAAGTCGTATTATTCTTATTACTAAAGAGATCAATACTTGGCCCAGACATTGTTATTATTACTTCTATTCTTTTAATTAATTATGTTTTCGAAACGTCGTCGGCTACTCGTGTCCCTCCGAGAGTCACTGAAATCCAGGAATATGGAAGCTTCACATGAGATTTAAAACATTTTAACAAACTATTACATTCGATTGTATCAGCGTTATCAAAAAAAAAAACTTGAAAATGCAACTGTAGTTACAATTCTTCAAGTACTGCAGCGTATTCTTTTCGTAAGCTAAGGGCCCAACATTGTCACTGTTGAAATCCACAATACCCACTTACTGAAAAGTGATTTTACGAACGTAGGTACGATTCAATTTATGTTTGCTTACAGCCGGTTTCATAAAAAGCTTCAAAAGAACACTTTAATTAAAGTTCCTTTTAAAATTTAAAGACTCCTTTAAGCTGACGGATTTCATAAAAAATATTCCACCTAAAATTTGAAATGTCAAAAAAATATTTCCAAGTTGGTAGCAGTTGGTAGTGTTACCATGGAAATCTACAGAATACACAGGTTGTTTACTAATATTTTCGCGGAATTTCTGTTGATCTGTCAATTTCATTTCTCAATAGAGCATCAAAGTGCCGTTTTTTGTGTTAATTTATTATTATGGTTAATGAATTAGTAAACGAAATCTGTTAACAATAATATTCTTCCAATTTTCCCATGTTTTCCACTCTATTTTAGATATTTTTGTCCACAGTGTCACCGCATACAAATGTTCATCTTTCTGACAGAGAAAGCGCCACGAAATTTTCTATGAAATCCGGTGGTGAAAATTTGAACTACCTAAAGTCGAATTTAACTAAAAATAATAATCAACAACGGTACTTTAGCTAAAAGTCGGTTTTAAATGTCGTTTGGTTGTTATGAAATCCGTTATTTTTTAAAGGGAGTTTAAAGTCTCCTTTGTTTTTTATGAAACCGGCCGTTAATAGACCATTAAAGGATGACGTCATCTGACGTTTGCCGGGCGGCATAATGGCGGCTATGGCGGCACACACACACCACACATGCATAAAGCATAGTGATGTGTAACAAATCATTTTGCATAGCGACCCGAGCTGCGCGAATCAATAGTGATCCGAATCAGTTATCCGGCTCACTTTGGTCAGTTTTGTGATACTTTCCAGCAATAAAACACAAACAATTTATACCTACGAGTATATTCTTTTTTTGTAAAATACAGAAATTATTGTATTGGTCATATTGATTATTAGCTTTTACGCATTAAATATTTTATTCCATACTAGCATTCGCGACAGACGTTGTCCTGTGGACCCTTTAGTTCTAACCACAGGAGGCCCGTTCATTGTGCACTGCGCCTCCAGAAACAAAAATAAACTAATTAAATAATAACATTAAAATATTAATTCTAAAACGTCCATATTTCATTCGTATTAAAAGCTCAGACGGGATCAACGCGAGAATATAATTATATGGGCGCATTTTGGTTGACATTGTATGAAAAATTTCTAAAACGCCCGAAACGGTGGAGTAAGTAAAATGGGCTACTGTAAGAGTGGCAATTACGTATGCGAGAAAGAGAGGGTGCAGGTGAAGAAGACAATAATTTTGTTGTTAGATTTTTTCAAAGATGGCGTCGACTGATATTCGTTCCATACTAACTTTAATATTATATTTTATAATATTTCTTATCCATTTTCTAACTTTTTATTAGTTATTCTGTTATCCGGAGTGGAGAAGAATTCAATAAATCACACATCGGAAGAATCTGCTGAGCCGATCGCGAGTTATAAGTGTTCGCACTAACCCGACTTTAATTTATATTAGAGACTAGCTGACCCGTCGAACTTCGTATCGAAATAAATAATATGGGTAAGTACTCTAGGTTTTATGCAACAGAGCTCAAATCCTTTTTTTAGTTATTTAACACGAATGAATATTTACTGGCATTAGCAAAACCTGCATACCACGCTGCATTCATTGGGTCTGAGTTTATTTTTACATCAAAAACTTATTACCTATGTTAATACGATGTGGGAAGAAGTCATCATTGCGCAAGATCGAGTGCAATGGAGAGCTCTTATTGCCTCACTTTGCTCCTGAGTGGAGTTCAAAGGGAGTTTTAAATTTGATTGATTTGATGTTAATATGTATGTAAAAAAAAAGAATTTAGGTATGTCATTATATTCGATGTCTTAATAGCTATGTATTTTGCTCAGTTAAAATAATATTGATTGATTAATCAAAGCACGATAAGGAACATCTCCGTACCATACGTAAAATACGCATTGAGGTGTCAATACTTTTTTTGCCCATCACGCTGATTCCTGAAGGGGGTAGGCAGAGAGTATGGAATTCCATTCTTTCCAATCCAAACTCACTCGCTTCCTCCAAACGCATAACATTCCGCATACATGCTCTTATATTCCTTTTGCTCCTGACTTGGCCCTCCCGTAAGACGGCACCGATATGGTCAGTCTATGTCATTCGAGGTCGGCCTCGTCTGCGTGCACCTATTCTTTCAGATTTATATTATTATCCTTTGAGTCATTCTCTCTTCGTTCATTTTCTTTACATGTCCAAACCTTCTTTCTTTATTTACTTTCATTCTAGTCACTACACTAACATCCACTCCACATTCCTTTCTATTATTATCATTCCTCACCATCAATAAGTCTCTTTCCGCATATCCTACGCAGTGATCTCATTTCCACAGCATTTATTCCAACTTCCAAATTTTTCGTCAATGTCCAAGTTTCACTCCCATAAATCATGTATGGTATCAGGATTGCATTGTGCATCAACTGTCGATTTCAGAGATATCTTCTTAGAGGTCTAAGTGCACCGCCAACCCTTCTCCCAGCCAATTTCCTTCTTTCAATCTCTTTTTCACACCTTGCATCTCTTCTAAATAAATTACCTAAATAGACATACTTCCAAGTTGTCGACATTCACTTTCACACAACATTGCGTTCTTAAATCTTCTCTTTCAAAACAGTGGAAATAATTAAAAATCTCATTTAATGCAGTATTTGTGATTTTTTTTCTAACTTCTATTACAACATGGTGGAAGTGTAGCAATTTTTATTTTCAATATAGAAACAAATGCTAGGTCATTAGCAAATAATATCCAGCTTTTTTTACATATTAACGATGCAGATTATATTTACGTTATATGTATGTACTCATCCTCTAAAAATCAGCCCACAAACAAACAAATAAATATTCTACTTGTTCTTCAATATAATTCCTATATTCCTTGTGTTAAAACTTATCAAAACTCCTTATAAAATGAACTTCAATTAAGTATAACTCCTTAATATCAATATTATGTATACTTACGATTCAGTTTGCCGGTGGTTTTTTTTTAAATAAATTATATTGTAAAAAGTACTAAAAAGATTACCCACTTTCTTTGTTTTCTTTAATTTTCTAATTTTCCATGCATTTTTCTTATTTTTTTCTTCTAAAAGGACATTATCCTGATAAAAGCCTACATGAGCAAAAATAATTAGCGAAATCGGTCCAGCCGTTTAGGTGCGATGCGATGACATCGGGAAATAGCTCTACATTTTTATAGTGTTCTTAAATTTTCTAATTTTCCATGCATTTTTATTAAGTTTTTCTTCTAAATCAACCTTCTCCCAATAAAAGCCTACACGACAAAGAAAGAATTAGCGAAATCGGTCCAGCCGTTTAGGCGTGATGCGATGATATCGGGAAATAAATCTCTATTTTTATAGTGTTCTTAAATTTTCTAATTTTCCACGCATTTTTTAAATTATTTTCTTCTAAATAAACCTTCTCCCGATAAAAGCCTACACGACAAAAAATGAATTAGCGAAATCGGTCCAGCCGTTTAGGCTTGATGCGATGATATCGGGAAATAAATCTCCATTTTTATAGTTTTCTTAAATTTTCTAATTTCCTATGCATTTTTCTCAATTTTTTTGTTCTAAAAGGACACTCTCCTGATAAAAGCCTAGACGACAAAAAAAGAATTAGCGAAATCGGTCCAGCCGTTTAGGCGCCATCCGATGACAACGCGAATTAGCTCTCCATTTTTATATATAAGATTATCAATGATTTTTCTCAATCATAATAATTGTTTTTATAATTTTATTTATCATACTCATATTTTTTTTTCGTCATCTGCAAATTGATTTTTGTGTCTCATTGTTACATTATTATAACTACTAGTTTTTTCAAATTTTTTTTTGATTTTATTTGTCTTAACTTTGGTATTTTTTTTATTGGGCTGTGATACGGTGGTATTTTCTTTACCGGCACAAAACGTTCCTAATTGAACGAGTCGCCGGTATTCTCGAAAAAAATATGGATCTCTGTGTACAAACGGTCCGTCTATAAGATTCACTCTATTTGAGATCCGATAAACACACTCATACCAACTCTAAATTTTTTCATGCCGCCTCGCAAACGTCAAAATCCACGTGGCCGTTAATGGTCTATACTCTATACCTATTTTATTTTTATTCTGTTTGACAATTTTAACATATTTTATGATCTTAATTAATTTTGACCTATGGAGTGTCTTCCTCATTAAGCGTTGTATCAGATATCAGCGTTAGTCAAATCATTATTGTTACATTTCTGTTAATTTGTCAAATTGTAGATGTTTCATGAACATGATTCAGATAATAGAGAATTCTGAATGATATGTGTGATTTCGTGTAATTTCATAGTGATATGTAGAATTGTAGATACTTTCAAAATTAAAAATATTATATTAATTATGATTTAACCTAGTTAACCTTATGTTGTATGTACCTAAGCTTTGATATTTTACCTAAACTATTTTTATGGTTTATAGGATAAAGTAGGACTTTAATAAAAAAAAAATAAAACTTTGATCTCCGATACTTACAAACATTTAATGTTAAGGATTTCCATCTAAGCAAAATATTTTCTTTTGTCCCGTGAATTTCAATATTTTGGATTTGACCTTTCTATCACATTCTTTTTTATAATAATAATATTGTGGAACTTATTCTTATGTAATTGTACGAAGCCAATGGTGAACCTCAAAAATTACAATTTTTTTTTCTACAAAAAAGGATGAAATAACTCATTCCAAGGTTTTCCTTTGTAAAAATTAAAAGAAATTTACCTTTATCAAGACAGAGACGATCATGAAATTCGTCAAAGTAGTATAGATATTCGCTTCAATCGGTTAAGGCCAACTTGCAAACTTACTTACATAATGAGATTTTAATAAAAAGTATTAACCAAATTTGTAACAAGTTGTGTCACAGTTTTGGTTTGACACAAGCCTTCAAAGTTACTTAACAAATATTTTGATAAAAAGTCCTCGAAAAATGTGGATGTCCGGAATTTCTCTCATATTATGATGGATCAATATGAGAAAATATTGTTTTCTTCCCAATAACTACAAGGGTATGTTTGGTTTAAGGGGGGATGAAATGACATGGCACGCGAAGCAGTAATAAGGAAATATCGATACTTTTTATCAATTTATTGATGGTGATTATGTAGGATATTGATCTCATAAATTTCTTCAGATACCTAGTCTATGAGGTTGATCAAATGGGAACGCTTTTCTGCATCGATGACGATGTGAATGCAGAGTAATCCAGGACAGCAGTCACCTCCTGAAGCAAGATCCGTTATCGCATATCGGAGTGGCATAATATACCACTGGACACGTAAATATTATGTAATTATCCCGATATCAGTGAATTTTGGCTTTCATAAATGGCAAGAAAATTGATTTCACTACTTTGCAGACTATTTTAGCAATTTAAATGGAAAATTAGTCTGTAATTTGTCTCGTGCCACTCAAATCAAAATATTCTTCTCCTTTTTCTTTGGTATTTTGTTAATTGATCTTACTGTTTGGTATGTTCTTTATTTTGTTGATAATTCAAATGGAGTATTGAATTGGATTTCATACTATGCCGCATAAGAACTGTTGAATATCTCCATCTTTTCTTGGTACATAGGACGACATAGGTACCAACATCATATTTTGTTGTTTTCGGAATGGGCCTATTGATATAAAATAAAGCCGGTAAGTGAATACCTTTTTCTTAATATCTCTAGATATAGTTTGATTAGACAAACCTACACAGACTCATGTCATATAAGGGAAAAGCACTGATAAATAATTTAACATTAATGGTCCTAAAATTTGTTTTAGTTGATAGCTATATCGTATTATTTGATACGGCGGCGTCGGCGTCGTGGTTTAGTATTACGCATTTAGCTGAATATCTGGCACACAAATGATTATAATTTGATTAATTTGGCGAGATAGATATTAATCAGATATGCATTGACGAAATATTATTATCTGGATAATATCCTGACCGCGTGGTTAGGTTAGGATGATTCATTTCAACTGTTGTTAATAATTTCTACTCTAGGTATGATGAGTATTATTGTGATTAACTCTGAACCTTAAATTTGCTTCAATTAACTCGTTTATCGATATCATAATGTTTGTTGAGTTATAAATGATTTTAGGTGATATATTATAATGTCTAATAATTATTATTAGACATTTTGTTTAATACGATAATACATACACAATTATACTCATAAAATATTAGCATGGAATGTATAAGTACGTACCACGATATTATACGTAGTAAAGTCAGATGTATGTAGTGATATCTTCTTTTGTTTTGCACTCTATTGTTTTTTTAAGTTTTTCAGTTTTTTCATGTAAGAGTGATAAATGCAAAGGGTTTTCGGGGCTGTAATAAATAAAAAAAATGTGGTGACAGTATTTTGCTGAACTCAAGTGCAACCCTTGTATAATGAAGCTTTACCACTTTTCTTTCGTTTTATAACATAAAACAAACAGCAAAGCCTGACGGCCGACAGCTATAGAAAAGCGTCAATAATTGTTTGATAGTCCTATAAATCACATTGATTGAACAGATATTCCATATTCCACGGACTTCAAGATTTTATAATCGTTTCCTCAATTACTTGATTGTATATTCAAAGCTCATTAAAGAAAGAAACCAAGACCTTCATAACGCAAGTCGTTGACTGAACCGCTAAGCTACCAACGATTTGTTTATCACCTTTGTATTGATACTCCATAGTTGATTTATATAGAATTGTTCTACCTACCTTACTCTCTATTTCGACGTTCTTCAACCCTTATCGTCCTGTTTAATCACTTATAGTACTCGGACATGTAGTTTTTATCACTGTAATGCTTATGGAAAAAAAAAGTGTGTATTGTAGTTTTTTTTGTATTTTTTTTTTGTATTTTTGCTGCTCTATATATAATTTTTTTCTTTAAAAGGCAATTTGCCGTTGATTGATAAATAAATAAATAATCCTATTAAATATTTATAATGTAAACATATTTGCAGCGTCACAAAAATTTATTCAGATATTTTTCTTTAACAACAATACTGAAGACAAAATAATTTCATTTTCAAACAAAACAAAATATACTTATTATATCGTAGACTATAGAAAAGTACTTAATTAAATTTACATATTATTACCAACAAATCCAGATTCCAACAGTTTGGTTTCGCAATGCTCTGGTAGTGTGACATATAAAATACCTCCAGAACATACAAAAGAGACCTTAATTTCGAAGAAACGCTGCGAAAGATGACAGTAGAAGATAATGCGGTAAAAATTCCAAAAAGAGTTATCAAATCATATCATAACGACCGACCTCGGTAGCCTAGTGATATATAGGCGTGGATTTCAGATCACGAGGTCCCGGGTTCGATTCCCGGTCGGGTAAGTGTTTTTTTCACCTGAAATTTCTACCCGGGGTTGGCCTGTCTCAGATTGGACGGGACCGGTTAACTGGAAAAAATTCCCTCAGGCAATAAGTTCCGCCGGCTATACTGACACTAGAAAATTGTTAATTTATTTATCATAAAAGGTATGACTACAAATAATGTTTTTTTAATTTTTTGTTTTAAATTCATTAAAAAAACTATAGTAGGTACTTACATTCAAAATTCATTCCATAAAAATAAAAGATGTAATTTCAACTTCATCTTGCCTGATCTCTGGCTTCGTCTGTTCCAGGCATTTATAGTTCCTTATAATAATTATCACTGGACACGCCTCTGTAATGGTTCCTCCACATAAGCTGAATTTTCCTACGATCTTATTTTTTTCAAAGAGTCATTAAGAAAATGAGCGATATATTATGATGGCACCAAGTCGCTTTAATAAAATAAACGAGTATACTTATTTGCATTTTTGCTTTTTTGTATTTATTTGTTTATGCCACAAATTAAATAACCTGATAAGACGAAGGTAGTTTAGAATAATGGAAAGAAAAAGACGAGAATGAAATTATATAACTAGTTAATTTATTTAAGCCTCTCGTGACAGTGTAGAGCGCGCTCGTGATTTCGATCTCAGGATCCGTAGTATAAGTTTTCGAAGAACGTTTTGATATTCGATCATCGAAAGAGCTTCGTAAAGATTTCCATACAAAATGATCGATCGATTCGATTCTTTGATGTAAGAACACTACTTTCGATAAAACTCCTACTAACCCCACAGGTCCCGACTATTTTCATCTTTCACCATACAAGCATTTGTTTTATAAATATTAGATAGTTGATCTGATACCGTTCATTATATAAAAACAAATTGCCTAGTGAAGTTATTTAGAGGAGTCTCTTGATAATATCTATTGTTCGTTTCGTGGATCACATTTGGAGGGTCTGTTACAATGTTCATTTCAGCATGTTTCTTCTTTAGCCCGGGGCCGTCTCTTCATTAGGTGATATACATACAACATCATTAGGAAAAACAGGTATCCACACATGTCCTACTTGCGTACCTACGTCTCGTGAATGTGTATATTATTACTTACCTAAACCATTTGGATCCCACACAGTCACAGACTACATGAAAACCCAGCGAGACTTTCCTTTAGAATGTAGGTACATAAAGAAAAATAAGGAATGTCATAAATTTTGAGATTGATATATTTTTGTGGTAACTTTGTGGAGGTCCATTTTTTATCAATTTGATTTGAAAGTCATAATATGTGATACATTTATAACTAAATTCTCATAATGATTTGTACCTACTGTAACAGTTTTTCTCGCGAAGACCTGAGACTCCTAAAAAATCTCCAGTTCTCAAGAAAAATCCCGCACACAAATGAGCTGTTTGAATTTGGATTGAGATCCTCATTCAAACCGCTCGTTGTGATTGATCACCTGGAAAGAGGCTTAGTTTTTGTGTGGTATCATTCACAATGAATCTCAAAGAAAAATTAAATAAATTAAGTCAATCATAATACCTTTATTATGTGATGCCTGGCTAGTTTAAAAATTCTCATAAAACAAGTAAAATAAATTAGACTCTTTTCTCAAGCGTAGGTTTCGTTGTAAGCCTACCATTCCATTTCCTTAGAGGGCAATCAGACAACACAACATATGTTCAAAATAAAAGATGGAAATTATAAGTAAAAATGAACAAAATTTTATTTCATTGACCAATCGATTAAAATTTAAACAAGGCAATCACCTTACAACTTTGAGGAGGAGTTGACTGGTCTGAATATACCTCAGGCAACTGGGATATGTGAGGACCCGCCAACATACAGTGAGATGGTGCTGGCCGTGATGAGACTTAAGAACAACAAAGCGCCAGGAGACGATGGAATTCACGCAGAGCTCCTCAAACAAAGCATAGACACCCTTGGCCAACCACTATTAGATATATTTAAAATGGCGTGGGAAGAGGAGAGGTGCCCAAAAGATTGGCGGAATGGATCCATCGTCGCAATATTTAAAAAGGGGGACCCCCTTGAATGCGGAAACTACCGTGGAATTACTCTGCTGAGTGTTCCCGGTAAGGTATTATCTCAGATATTACTACACCGCATTCGGGGGCCTGTCATGGCTGTCCTGAGAGAGCAACAATGCGGCTTTGTACCTGGAAGGTCCTGCACGGACCCAATTTTCTGTGCCAGGTGCATCTTTCAGCAGTGCAAGGAGTTTAACTCTCCAGTCGCTTGTTGCTTTATAGATTTTGAAAAGGCCTTCGACAGCCCACATAGACTATCGATATGGAAAATTTTAGCTCTGTACGGTATACCTCCGAAGATAGTTAAAATGGTGCAGTCCCTGTATGAAGACTCCGAGTGTAGCGTGAAAACGCCAGGTGGTCCTACTGAAGCTTTTAGGATCACCACGGGAGTCAGACAGGGCTGCGTACTAGCTCCTCTTATATTCATAATTGTCATGGACTTCCTGTTGAGAAAGTCCATGCAAGGAGTAAGAGGTATACCGATAACACAGAGAGATGGTCTAATGGGCGAACTGTGCGATCTGGAGTACGCGGACGACCTAGCGTTGTTCAGTACGACAGTGGAGGAATTACAGCGCAGTGTTTCAAGACTCTGCGATGAAACAGCGCGCCTCGGCCTTCGAGTCAATGCCAGTAAGACGGAGCTCATGGCGAATAGTGCCTGCCCCGATAAACAGCTTCCGATAACCATCGATGGTCACCAGGTCTCCCGGGTGGATAAATTTAAGTACCTGGGAGCAACCATTACCACCACTGGTGACCTCGGGGCTGAGCTCCCGATACGTATCGGTATGGCAAGTGGCGCCTTCAACAGCATGACCAAGATATGGAAGGGGTCGGCGTTTAGTGTCGAGACGAAATGTAAACTGTTTGATGCGTGTGTGTTGCCCATTCTCCTGTATGGGTGTGAGTCCTGGCACCTGACTCTGGCCCAGGCACAAAAAGTATCTGCATTCGAAACGAAGTGCCTCAGGAGAATTTTGGGTATAAGATGGTACCACCGCATCACGAACGACGCTATACGCCGGCGCACCCAGCGTGAGCCCATCACCTCTACTATTAGGTGGAGGAGATGGACTTGGCTGGGACATGTGTTAAGGATCTTCCTCCCATCAGGGTCCCGGAGACGAGGAAGACCCTCTCATACTGTGTTCCGCTCCTTCGAGGCAGAGCTGAGGAATCTGGACATGGTGTGGGAGGAGGTCATTAACGTTGCGCAAGATCGAGCGCAATGGAGAGCTCTTGTTGCCTCCCTATGCCCCTAAGTGGGGTCTGAAGGGAGTTTGGATTTTTGGATTGGAATCATAATCAACTTCAAAAGAATCTTTCTAGATTATATATCATAACAAACTTATCCTTATTTCAAAAAAAAATAATCTAGATGATACCAACATGATAAATCCTTTTTTTTTAAATAAATTCAAATAGAAACATTGTCCCTTTAATATTCTGTGGTCTTTGGTCAATTTCTGATAAGTGCAAAATTTGCGATTTTGAGATAAGTATGCAGTTCTATTATATTTCGTAGGGTCTTTCATTTGATCAAACTCTGATAAGTGTAGTGTATACATAAATGTCTGTAGTGGATTGATCAGAATATGATATGTTTTAAAAATGGATTTTGTTTCCGGTCAATTTATGATAACTTAACTTATCAGAAATTGATCAAAGTTCCTAGAATATTAGTAACAGTAAGATCTAAATCTGATAACTGTTGAGTTGTCAGAAAGTGACATATTTTTATCTAAGCTGACTTCTTCTTTGCCCTAGCCTGTATCCCATTTACGTGGGGTCGACTCTTCTAGTCCTCATCCTTCAAGTCCCTCTGTCCCCCGCGTCCTCCTCGCGAAGCCTTGCCTCTCTCAAGTCCCTTTTTATTGTAGACATCCACGTAGTCAGGGGTCTACCTTGTCTTCTGGGTCCTACTTCTATGTCCAATGTCTTCCTTATCATATTTTCCTGTGGCATTATCATTACGTGTCCGTACCATCTAAGTCTGTTCTCGGTCACTTTTTCTCCAATGGGAATGACTTTGAAACTACCACGGATATGGACATTTTTGACCCTATCCAACCTTGTAACACCACCAGGCCATCTGAGCATTTTCATCTCGTCGGTGTGCAGAGTTTGGGGGTGATTGCTTTTTAGGGCCCAGCACTCAGATGAGTAGGTCATGGTTGGTCTGACCACCGTTTTGTAGACCATTTTCTTGTCACACAGTACACCCGATACGGATCTCCACTTCATCTAACCAAGTCTCGAGCGATGTGCTATGTCGTCATCAATTCGACCCTTAGCGGACAGCATTGTGCCAAGGTACTAGAAGGACTCGACTGTGGGCACTGGTTCACTCTGAATTTGCATGATATGTGGCCCACCCGGCCGCTGTCCAGAAAAGTAGCATGGCATGTATTCGGTCTTCGTTCGGCTAATTCTTAGACCATTTGCTTCCAAAGCCTCTTGCCATTTATTTAGAGTCCGCTGCAGCCCGTCAGGAGTTTCGTCCATCAGCACCACATCATCAGCGTGCAGCATGCTCCATGGGGCTGGCGCTTGTATATCGGATGTTATATAATCCATTACCAAATTAAACAGCAGTGGACTGAGCGCCGATCCCTGATGGACGCCAACACTGATATCGAATGGGTCACTCACTCCAGCTGGGCTGGATTCACACATGTGTGAATATTGATGTACATATCCTTCAGTATCTCTTTATAATATTCAGGAACGTTTTGGTTTCTAAGTGCCTCCCATATCAGTATACGTGGGACCCTGTCGAAGGCCTTCTCCAAATCAATAAATACCATATGAAGGTCATTCTTTTTCTCCTGATATTTTTCCTGGATTATTCTTATCGTCTGTATGGCATCAGTGGTAGATCTTCCCCGCACTAATCCACATTGGTTTTCCGTCACTCTTGTGAGGCCCTGCAGTCTTCTACTTATCACTCTTTCCCATATCTTGAAGGTATGTGCTATCAGCTTTATAGCTCTGTAATTTTCGCACAGCTGTGAGTCCCCTTTGTTCTTATAAAATGGGACTAGATAACCCTGTCTCCAAGCATCTGGGATTTTTTGGTCTATTATTATTCTATTGAGCAGTTTGGTTAGATTAGGTTAGCAGTTTTTTTTTTCAAACAATACGTTTTAAAAGGGGTGAATTATTCACTTCCATTTGGTCATTAAGAATATTAACTGAGCTATCAATATTATACCTATTCAGTTCTAACGCTTCTAACCTATCCATACGTTTGCCTTTATCACATTTATGAATTAATTTTATTCCCGAATCTGGATCAAAAGTAAGTGAATGTTCACTTAAATGTTCCCCAAATGACGATTTATTATCCCGATTTTTAAAACCAAGAAAATGTTGATGTACGCGTTTTTTAACCGAACGTCCTGATTGTCCTACATATTATACGCTAGGGCAACTATTACAATTCAATAAATAAACACCGCTGTTATCGAATGATTCACGTTTATATAATAATACCCTGTTTTTTACATATGTTTTTATTTTGTTTTTTATTGATTAAAATTAAAGCAGTTCAACCTCCATACCATATGTTTTATTAATGAATAATACCTTATTATTAAATCATTTTGCAGTATGCTACAATTTGATCAGCTAGAATTTCTAATACTGTATCACTCAATTTGTACCCAGGTACCTACCTACCCTATATTTTTACATCCAAATTATTTAAAAGATTTTAAGGCTGCCCATATTCCCAAAAATACCTTTTTGATGACTTATTAACAAGCTATTAAAAAAAACAAGAACATGTTATAGTAATAAATTTGGTACACTTATGATAAGTGACTTTTTTCTTTCATTCCTGGGATATTTTGGTTTGGTCAAAATATGACAAGTGTCATAACAGCATTGAAAATAAAAAATATATCAAATCTAACCAGTCAGGGAGGAAAACCATAAGAATTTATGTAAATGTTGATTAAATTGATGACTCTTAGATGAAAACCCAATTTACAGTAGCAATTCAAACCTTTAAACTCTTCTACTGTAAAATGACATTTTTGCACTTATCAGAAATTGACCAATGACCACAGATATTCGTAGAATAATAGGTACCAAAATGAATATATATAACTTAACTAGAAAATTGTAAAAAAACGCAACTATTATTTGCACAAGAAAATATGAAAATTTCGTATGGTCACTGAACGCAACAAAATAAGTAAAAATTAATGACTTCTACTTAACTAATGTAATCCTGAGTTGAAGTTATGCTCTTAGACCCCAACTCAAAACAGCTTTCTCTATTCAAAATCCCGATGCTTCTTCTCCAGAAAGAACCACTAATTTCCAACTCCATTAGTTAACGTTTCCATATTTAGCTCCATCATTTCACGACGATCTACCTCAGATCAATCTAGATAATTGGTTTCAACCCGATTATAAAGGATATTATACAGATGCCTGGACGTCCACTTCAAGACAATTGGATTTCATCATTACGACCGAACTCTCGTAGATTGGTATGACAAGATATCCCCTTTGCTCTCGGATATCAATGAATAATAATTATAACCTCACATTTAAAGTTCGATATTTTACTGGAAAAATATCTCAATACTAGCAAACCATCATATCCCTGCTATTACGTCCTCATACTAGGAATCAATCGAATCCCTGGAAATACATCTCAAAACTAGGAATCATAAAATTCCTGTACTAGGAAACCCATCCCAATAGTAGGGAACTTATCCCAATAGTAGGACCCGTATTCTGAAAGAGAGGATACCATCGTGTCATATATCTAATCAAAATCTTGGAAAAAATTTAGTAATGTTGCGTACCAATTTCAAAAAAATGAATTCAACAAAATCACTAAGATATTTCTTAAACACTTTTACATACCTTCGAGTATAATACGGGCACACAACTTTATCCAACACCACCTATATAAGAAGGCCTTAGTGCTGGCGGCCATTTTTGGCCTCTCGCGTCACGTCCGCCTATGTGTAGACAGATATCATAGCGTACAGGTAAGTACATACAGATATAGAAGAGTGAATGCTGGGCCTCCCGCTGTGACGTAGCGCTAAGGCCTTCTTATATAGGTGGTGTTGACTTTATCTAACCATAATTAACACAATGACATTACAGATGTAATCGAAAAGATAACTTTTCACTCGATAAACTGATTTCATTTGTTTACTACAACTTAATAAAAAAAAAATTAATTAAAAAAATCCTACATTCTAGTCACAAATTCTGATCGGTTATTTCGCCGAAATTTAACTCGCGTCCCTATATATATTTTGGTATCTTGCCGCCAACATCTGACGTAGTTCCTCTTCTCATCGCGAGAGGCGCTGTCTATCCCATCGACGTATATCGATCACTGCTATTTACCTTTCTGATCGAAAATAACTGTTACACTACTTACTAAGTTTATATGCCAATTCCGATATTGAAAAACACATTTACTTTTGTAAGTCACTCTGAGGATGTATAATATGACGAAGTTTAGTTGATTTTGTACCTGGATGAAAAAAAAACCAACACAACTTAAAACGGGAACTGTTCCACTAGTATAAGTTTTCGTGATCGAATATCGAAAGGATCATCGAAAGAGTTTCGAAAAATTTCCATACAAAAACGATCGAATAATTCGATCGTTTGATTTTCGAACACTATTTGCACGCTAATAATCGCTTATTAGCGTGCAATTAGCTTTCGATTAAACTCGTACTATCCCCACTGGATATGAATAGGTATAGGTAGGTACCTTACTACTGGGATAAACTGGACCTACATCATGGCCAGAAAACTGACTAATTGAATGACAGACTAATGCTGCCTATACTCAGGGATACCAACAGGCTGCACATCTATATGCAACTGTGTTGAATGAGCTCTGTTGTTTGAAAATTAAAACACACATACATACTATTCTGAGAAAAAATGAGAAGATCTTCTTGATATATCTTACCCCTTGAAAATGATGTGTAAACACAATATTGTGGAAAAGAGGCAAATATTAATAAATTCATTATGGATGGCTCGTACATCACTGTTTAGGGTACTTACAGACTTACCTATATGATGGTTTGGCAACTTGAAGATTTCTCCTTCTACCGTACGTGATGTTTCCCTATCACATCTCTGTGATGTGATGAGGTTACAACTTTCCGAGTGTTTGCTCATGATTTGTGATTCTTGTAGGTATATGCGCTCTGTAACATTTATTCTGAAACATTTTGTCTTCTTTTCAGTCGTTGTGTGATTTTTTTTCTCAAATGAAATGCAATATTTGATTTATTTTATTTATGTAAAAATGAATCTCGATTTAAAAAAAATGAGCACATAATATACACTTTCAACATTTTTCAAAAGCTCGGTACTCACTTGCGCCGCGAACGTGTATCGTTATATCAATTTTATCAAAAGAATGCACGTGTTCCGCTCGCGTTCGCTTTTTCGAATCACGTTTACACTTAGCCTTTCGATTAAATTGATGCAATGTCACATATTTGCGGCGCAAATGAGTACGATGCTTAAGAAGCTGAAGTTTCTGTTATGAAAGTGGAAATGGTCGGTACGGGTTCAAACCCACGACCTTTAGTAGGTACCTACGCTGTAGTGTCCGTACGAAAACTTTCGATTGAATGTCGGCATACCTACCAAACAATTCGTAGGTACTTACAAAAAATATAACCTACAGATATAATTATGTACCCGATATAAGCGAACCATGGGTATTGGCCACCTCCAGAAGATTTCTCCACCCCACCCCTTTTCTCCGCCACGACCCACAAATCGCCCACCACAGCAGTCTGGGGGCTCTCTCTGCTTCATCTAGCCATCTCAGCCTGGACCTTCGAGTGGGTATTTCACAGATAATCTCTTTGAGAACAGACGGTTCGCTCGATCTTTGAAAATGGCCCACCAAGGCGGAATATCGCGGCATTGATGTCAACACATACGTAATCATTCATAAATTACCCGATCCTATAAACTTAAATTTATTACAAAAAGATAAATTCCTAATACCCCGTAACCGCTTTCCTAAAATACATTTACCAAATCAAGTTGGAATTATTTAAAGTCAGCGGTGTGAAAGTGGTTTACTTGTCCTCAAATCTGATGACACTACATGGTTTCGGGGTATGTAATTTTGTGAATCTGCCAACTGAAATTTCACTCAAATAATCGCTGATAGTACATTGAGCTCGGTTCGTAGTCGCTATATGCTGTACCTACTTGCCAATGTGTAAATGTCTATTCGAGATTCTAGCATTCCAGAATGCAACCCGAAACAGAAACACCATTATTTGCTCAATTGTTATTATTCTTACAGAAATTTATCACTCAGTCTGTAATTCTAAACATGAAGACCTTCGTTACAGGAGAAGTCGTAACATTGTACTCTCGAGCTACCAACAAAGCCTAAGGTTAAGTTTATTCAGCGAATAATCCAATGACTTACGTCTTATCGGGATCTTGAATATTTTGTGCTATTACGGAATCTTTATTTTCAAGACGCTTTTTTTCATAATATTAGGTACTCGTATCTGCATAACTGTCGTTCATGGAACAGAAAATATCGATATTCGTACTTTTAATGATTCATAAGAGGAGAACCTGCGATGTCCAGGATTTCGTGTCAAGGGTAGATCTAGAAGGCGTTTCTTGGGAGACCACGTCGAGAGAACAAATCGTGAAAAATAATGGTAAATTTTGTCAAATAGATAAATCAATTTATAGATCACGACTTGATAATGTTTTCAAAAATAGGCTCGACCAAGCCTCGACTGCGTTGGTGTGTATGTAGTAAGAACTGATGACTAATAGAACAAGCAAACAAAGTAACAAGGTGTAAGGATATTTATTTTATTTTATTAAAGTTGAGAGGTAAGGTTTATTTATTATTTTTTTACATTATGAAATCACACAAGAATAATTTTCTTCTCCCACGATCTGATCCTTAAGATTGCCTACGTTGACTACGTTGAAATTAGCTTAGAGAAAATCTGGCAAGTGTGCAATCAAAAGTAAAAGTAATTTACAACATTTGACTCATCAAAGTTAATAGCTATAAATGAGCTGCAGTTAAAATATACATTCAAAATAATTGTTGGATTAATTTTAACACTTTGTGAAGAAAACGATTTTTGAGGGTGATTTACCCCGTCTTACATCACGTGTTGTCCCTGATGAATATTACCCACCAAGAAAGGGGTGAGGTACAAAGTAGGTACAACTTCAAATCTGGGGATGTGTAAGCTCATAGGCGGATATTTCTTTTTCGTCCGTGTTCGTAGACTGTATGAACAATATTTTTTGGCAAACTTCAAAAACCTCTATAAACGTAGGTACATAGAAATAAAGAAGCTATAAATAAATAAATAAAAAATTGAAACAACCATTTAAAAGAATTAAGAAGAAAGAGTGCGGACTTATCCCGAAGGATCTCTTCCAGCCGATCGTATCTATCCTATATTATAAAACCAGATTTAGCATTCTAGCCCCACGTGAAAATTTTTTCATATTTATTATAACAAAACCAATCAACATAAGCGAAATATTTTCATACTAAAATCATCTTTAATTTGATATTAATATTAATAACTACATAAAGTTGCTATGGCAAAAATAACTGATGTCTGCGGGAAATATTGTTCTTACATACAATTGTTGCTACGGAAAGAAAATAAGTATCCAAATATTTATTTAGACAAAGAAATTAGGACCCTTTAAGGAGCCATTTAATTGAAGTTCGTTTTGGGTCAAATTTGACCCATTGAACCATATTATTTACTTAACAAGTTAATTATAATATATTCCGTCTTTAATCCTTTGTAACAATCTGCTTAGCTATCGAAGTATTCGGATTTTTTCAGCGAATACCTACCTTCTAAATAATAGTAGATATATTATTATAGCATAGGGCTTAGGCCCCCGCATTGCTGGTTGGTTTGGGGGTTGTTCGCGGCGGGCTTGATTTGTCCGGGGCCGGCTTTTTGGTTTGATTGCTTCGATGGTCGGTTTCGTGCGGGTCGGGTTTGCTGCGGATTGGTCTCCGCCGGATTGGCTTGCGGTGTGCGGGGTGCCTTAAAGGGAGAATGTATGTATGTATATTATTATAGATCATAGATCGGGTAAAAATTAAGAAGAGCAATAACTTATAATCCAATGATGGTACCTAATTGAATCGGAAGATAAAATAAAACAACACAAAAGTAATTGAATAAATTTTATCCAATAAATCCGTTCTTGAATAACGACTCGAGTCGCTTATCTGTTCAATCTTATAATTATTGAAATAATAAATCGGCAATCGTTAATACTTATTATTATTATTATCTTTTATTTCTTTTGTTTGACCCTTTCATACCCTCCAGCTTCTATTACGATCATCCGTATTCATTCTTACAACAAATTACCTAGAGAATTTCAAATCAGAATTAATTTACAGTCTGATTGGTGTCCAGATGGGTATTTTGTCTCTTGATCTTTCGCTCAGCAAACTTATCAAAGCATTCGAATAAGCGACGAGACTTCATTGAGGGCAGCGTTTCACTCTCACATTATTTTAAGAGAAACATAAAATTATAAAAAGGAATAGCATTTATCTATACCTAACTAGCTTTCCCGACAGACGTTGTCCTGTAGTTATATAAATATTGATTTCGAATTTGTGATTCATACGAAAAAACGTTTAAAATATGTTTGAATGTTAAAAAACATATTTGTGAAAGCTCGTATAAAATTCCATCAAAAATCTGCGTACCAATATTTTTAAAATCTCAATGGTTGTCAGGTAAACAAAAATTTTGTTGTTATAGAAATTTTCATAGATGTCGTTGGCGTCGCAGGAAATTCGTCTCATACTAACTTTAATATTATATTTTATATTATTTTCTATCTTTTTTTCGATGTTTTATTAGTTATTCTGTTATCCGGAATGGAGAAGAATCCAATAAACCAAGCATCATAAAAATCTGTTCATCTGATCCTCGGGTTAGAATTGTTCGCACTTCCCCGTTTTTTTTAATATTATATACTTATAAATAACCTTCTAAGGCAATCTTACTATTATAAAGCATTTTGTACAAAACAAACTTAGGAAATGATAGTGGTATAGGCGCTGAATGTGATCAAATGTTTTTTCTTATCTACGTGAAATTTCTATCCGCAATCGGCCTGTCTCAAATTGGACTAGAGTAGAAAAAAATACCTCAGGCAATAAGTTTCGCTGGCTATACTGATATACACGCGTTTGTATAAAAAAGTGTTGGTTTATAACAAATAGGTAGGTATGTAGTTCTCAGTTTGAGATACAAAAGCTCAAACTATTAACCAACTGTATTGATCACACTGTGTTCCGCTCCTTCGAAGCAAAGCTGAGGGACATGGACATGGTGTGGGAGGAGGTCATAAACATTGCGCAAGATCAAGCGCAATGGAGAGCTCTTGTTGCCTTCCTATGCCCCTGAGTGGGGCGTAAAAGGTCCTGTGTTGTGTATTGAAAATATATTATGAAATATTATTTGACTGCTAATATTACTTGTAAAGCTTTTCAAACATCACATTATATACAAAAGAGACCTCTAAATGTCAGGGTTCGCGAGGTTTCAAGTTTCACACACAACATTACTGTTCCTAAAATAACATACCTGATGATTCTATCAAACAATAATATTTATTCTATTTATACGCTGTCTGTAAATATCCTAACGTAACAATTGTGATTTTGTCATTAGCTGTGGTGCGTGGTTGAACCAAATCTGTTCGTGTCGTCTCATCTCCAGGAGGTATCGATAAGTAGGCGGTTACCTTATAAAAATGCCCCAGGCGAAATGGAAAGATTCGAGATAGGCCTTTGCCTGATAGACTTCCACCTACCTTCTGCGTTTCTTTGATTAATTTTATCGTCGGAAAGTTTCCTTCTATTTGTTGATATTATTACCTATGGCTTCCGAATTGTATTATTAATTTATTAACCGCGGCCTTGTTATTATCATTAATTACAATATCACCGCCCTTTTGATTGTATCTCCCTGTCTCCCTTCTCCTTCCCTCTCACTTTACGACTACTTTTTCTGATCTGCCCTTAGGTATTATTTTTATTATTTCTGATTCAACATCGATGAATATTAATTATTATGGCAACTAAACAGCCGCCGAATCACTCGAAAACGAGTGCAGATTAAAAAAAAAAAAAAAAACTAAACAGCCACCGTGATGCACACATTCGAGATAACGAGCCTTCGATAAAGGTGTAGGTACTGAATCTACGTTATAATTATCTTAAAATATTTATTTCTTTGTTATGTTTTATATAATTTTATAAGATCAAGCTTTCTATAAATATAATAAAATACAAGAACTGTTCAGGAGGCCAAGTCGAAATATTAATGACAGCCTCCAACGTTAACGATTTGTTGTTATTTCTTTAGAGATAACGTAAAAACTATTGATCAAAGTGCGTTAAACAATGTTGTTCCAAATTCCGAGTCGAAAAATATAATTCTGACAGTTGTTCAAAAGTAACGTTAAACGTTACCTCGAAATCTATGGAAACATTACGACGCGGCTGTTATATCGAAGTCGAAACACATTTTTTTTGGTTTGGAAACCATTTTCAATTTGGTTAACGTTAACGTTTGGAACGTTAACAGTTTTCACGTTTTAAGTTATTATTTATTTCGCCTCAGCTCCCAGATACATAGGTATTATGTGATGGCTGCTTCTTTGAACCCTAGAAAATAAAACATGCTTTACAGATTTGTATTTACACTATGAGTATCTTAATACTACCTAGGTATATCAAAACATCTTTAACGAGGCGCAAATATCATAGATATAGGGTAACTAAAGAAAATTTCAGAATAACAAAAATATTTCATTGAAGTTGAATAATTTAATCTATGTACCTACCTACCCAGAAAAATTATACGTGATTTTATTATTCACTATTCTACAAAGCCTGACCTTTAATGTTGATATATTGTACAAAACAATAAAAAAATTAAAATAAATAATTTGCTAATTCTACTAATTTTGAGTACTTATATTGGTTGGAATCCTGTCTCAGATTGGACAGGACCGGTTGACTGGTAGAGAATGCTTCAAGCTTTAAGTTTCTCCGGCTATACCTACTGACACCTATGTATAGAAGATTGTTCTTTATTTATTTATAACGGTTGTGTTTAGGTTAAGTACTGAAGATGGACGGTTGTACGAAAACGTTTAAGCCGATATACGTAGGTACCTACTCAAAATAAGTAGGTATAATTGACTATTTAAGTTTTGTTTATTTTAAATTGTTTGCATCTTAAAGTTGCTCACGACATAAAGTTTTAAGATTAAAAAACTCGAATTGTGTATGAATTTTACCACTTTAAATCTTTTAAATCTTTTAACTCTTTATTTTGTGTAATCTCGTGTGATTAGTGTGTAATTATTATTGTGCTTTCTACTATCTTTTTTATTATTATTATTGTTTTTGTTTGTAATTTGGGTTGGCTGGAAGAGATCCTGCGGGATAAGTCCGCCCTTTGATTCTCATGAATGAATTGTATCACGGCTGCATTTTTTAGTAACAATAAAGCATTATTTATTTATTTATTTATTTATTTAATAAGAGGTGATTTTCACCGCTATTATAATATTGACTGAATGTATTATGCGGTGTTCATACGAGGCGATATAAGGCCAGACGATTTCGCTTGCATAAAAAAATATCGCTCGGTCACACGAGTCCACCGGCATACATTCAATCTGTCAGGTGCGCTGATTTTGACGTAGTTTTAAAAATGGCGGACGGCGAGGTAGAAGTTACGGAGTGTTTGGGGTTAGTTGAAAATGTTGTTTTAGACGATATAAGGACACTCCTAATTAAGGAAAAATAAAAAAAAAACGCAGATATTGGGTGCGGAATTGGATTCTAAGGAGAAATAAATTTGGAGCAGTGCTCTCATCTGTCAAGAAACTGAACATACGGACGCTGCGCATATCTGCGCATGCGTGCATCGTTCCACCGGAAACAAAAGTTGAAAGGTAGTCAACTTGAGGCGATATCGCTTCAGATTTATCGACTATCTGTTCACACGGTTCAATTGGCTGGCGATATTTTGGTGTCCTGGCGATATTCGCCTCGTGTGAACACCACATTAGATCGTCGGCTGCAAATTCTTCAATACATATTATTATTAAACCATTCGCTAACAGATGTCACACTTTTACGACAAGACAATTGCTTCCCTATATTCATGATCTATCCTCCTCAACAAAATTGACAAAATGTATATAAAACATGTCATTCTCAAGTGTCATAATATCAACCGTGTCAAATATTCTAGAAATACTTTCCTAGTGATCACACGAGTCAGCGATGTGGGTGATAAAATTACCCAGCTCAAATGGAAGTGGACTGGTCATGTACCTATCACTCAGAGACGACGGACGGTAGATTAGGAGACCAACAGACTGGAGACAAGAGACTGGCCGTAGGAGTGTAGATAAGACAGCCGATCAGGTGGAGCGACGACATCACACGGACCGTCAGGTCCGGATGGCCAGAGACAGGGAGTAGTGACATGAACATGAGCAAGCCTACATATTATGTCCTGTAGTGGACGAGCATGGGGCCAACTTTATGAGGTAAAGAAAGATCCAAGTCAGTAAGTATAATATATAAACGCAACATAAGATAGAAAACTCATTGAATATCAGTGGGTATTTCAGTACCACTAGTATAAGTTTTCGATGATCGAATATCGAAACGAACATCGAAAGAGTTTCGAAAAAATTCCATACAAAAATGATCGAATGATTCGATCGTTTGATTTTAGAACACTGTTTGCACGCTAATAAGCGCCTATTAGCGTGCAATTAGCTTTCGATTAAACTCGTACTAGCCCCACTGATTCGGAATCTTATTGAAATTCCCGAAATCGATCTTCCTCAGTCAGTCATCAGTTGTTGATATATTCGTAATGATATTTATGACCCTAGTGTGAAAGATAATTATTGTCAAACAACCAAATTATTTGGTTAAATTAATGATGAGGTGAGATTTATTTTTATCGAGAAAAATATACCTAAATAAACCCCGTTTTTAAAGCACTGTGTGAAACGGGATTATTCAAATAGGTCACATAATAAAGTTAATAATATTGTTCTTAGTAGAAATTCATCATTCAAAATACGGATCTTGATGTAGGTAACTGCAAATTCTTCAACCCATATAATAGAAGAAGAAAGTTAGTGTTGTCTAAAAGTTTGTTTGATAAGCTCAGGTATCACACATTTCTAATAGTCTTGTTTCCTAATGACAAGTTTAATGCTATCTGATAGGACCTATCTCAAACACTCAACCTATCAGATAGGTAAACTTTTCAAACTAGCTGTTTCAACGATTTGTGTTAATTATTGTATTCGGAATGTAAAATGATCACCAGTTTATTCTTAATGCGATCTTTCCTTCTCAGAGTTTCTCGAGGGTTTCGCCAACACACCCCAGCGTTTTCATAAACACTTACTTTGTACCTACACATCATCGACTAAGAAATATTTTATTCCCACATTTAAAAATAGAACAGTATAAAGTCAGTCATCAGTTTGTTGTTGGTATATTCTTTAAGATTTACGGCCGGTTTCATAAAAAATAAAGGAGACTTTAAACTCCCTTTAAAAAATAAAGGGTTTCATAACAACAAAACGACATTTTTAAAACCGACTTTTAGCTAAAGTACCGTTTTTTATTTTATTTTGATATTATTTTTAGTTAAAGTCGACTTTAGGTAGTTCAAATTTATACCACCGGAGTTCATAGAGAATTTCGTGGCGCTTTCTCTGTCACAAAGATAAACATTTTGTATGCGGTGACACTGTGGACAAAAATGACTAAAATAGGGCGGAAAACATAACAAAACGGGAAGAATATTATTGTTTACAGTTTTCGTTTACTAATTCATAAACCATTATAATAAATTAACACAAAAAAACGGCACTTTGATGCTCTATTGAGAAATGAAATTGACAGATCATCATTAATTCCGCGAAAATATTAGTAAACAACCTATGTTTTCCATAGATTTCCATGGTAACACTACCAACTGCTACCAACTTTAAAATATTTTATTGACATTTCAAATTTTAGCTGGAATATTTTTTTATGAAACGCGTCAGCTTTTAGGAGTCTTTAAATTTTAAAAGGAACTTTAACTAAAGTGTTCTTTGGAAGCTTTTTATGAAACCGGCTGTTAGTCCTAAAAAATCGAAAAAAGAATCTAGACATAGGTATTTAGTATAAATATCATTCTTTAAATCAGTAGGTACCTATTTGGTCAATTATTTTAAATGAAACTTATTGGACTCAAAGCGAGTAAGAAAATTTTTGATCTTTGCACTTGATTAACAGTTTCAATTTATGAGAAAAGCTTGTGATCCGAAACAAAATGATTGTCAAAATCAAATTCGGTACCAAACCTCCAGAATCTGATGTCTTGATAATTTGATTCAATTCATAATAATATGCCGTCTATTTCGCTCTACAGACGTCGAAAAATTAAGGATGTCTTTGGGTTAATCTATATTATGCCATAAGCATCTTATAAACAACTTGTACCTAAAAGGTAAACATAGGTTTCGAAATTCGTACACTAAGATAAGAAGTGATACCTATCACTTTTGGATTGTATGTGTGAATATTGTAAAGTGTAATACTTTTTAATTGTAAATAGGTATGTGGTTATAATATGGTTTTGATAATGTTTGTATATTTATGCTTTATTGTATGATATTATAAAAAAGGCTCTTAAGCCGTACATTGAATGAATCTACATAATAATTCAGAAATGTTTTTTTATTTGCCTTTGACAATACTTTCCGTTATGTCGGAGCATCACGCTCAAAATACAAATGCTGCGTCAGATATGAATCTGCGCAGAGCGGTGAAATTTGCTCGAGAACGTTCTAAGATACAATTGGCAACGTTAACTTTAATATATTAAGCGCTATTTAAAAAACTTTATTTTTTTAGGATCTTCATACAAATTTTCAAAAAAGACAGAAAGCCATCTTTTGGAAACAAAATTACTCATGTAAACGTTGAATGGAATCTTGGTATTACGGTATGAAAATGTAATAAAATAATTGGAGATTGATTCGTTATACATATAAATGTTATTCAAATCTTATTATTCTCAATAAATAAAGATTTAATGCAAAATTTTGGAAATATAATTCCTCCATTTTGTAATTTGACACATTTAAAAAAATTTATGGCCGCAGTTTGTGTAAATCTGTCGTGGCCATTAGATGAGTAAGTACCTGATAAAATCATATTAAATGTTGGTAAATAATAAAGATACATGAAATTAAATTCATAATACATTTAAATATAGTAATCGTAAAAATGATTTTTGAAAATTGAAATGAGTATAAAAATTCTTTAGTAGATTTGGTCGATAAAACAGAACTCTGAAAGAAAGCGAATCTGACAGGAACTAATGACGTTCCTGTTTATCAAAATCATAATGGATTTGTCAGGTATTTGTGCATGTTTATTATAGTAAAAAATATATTTGTTTTATCCACATCATAATAATTAAGAAATACCTACTGTATAATATTCATATCTCAATTAATCACATAAAACAGATTGTTGTGGACAGAATCATTGAATATCACTTTATTTGCTATTATAATAACAAAATTATCTAAATTCTTAATTAATAGGTATGAAGATAAATTAAAAACAATGTTAAATATATATTAATATTTTATTGCGTTAATATAACAATCTTCACATATGTTTCATAATACGAGTAATACGACAAGAAGCATTATATTAAAAAAGTATGGTATGGGATAATTGGTGTAGTAGTTTCTTCCGTCAACAACATATTCTCTTTATACATCTCAAACATGATCCTGTAGAATAAAGAATCCTTCAAAGACCAAAACTGCAATCGTTGGATGTGGTATGTGCAGATTGACAGGTTTCGACCAAGTTTTGACGCAAAAAAAACCCAAAGGTGACTCTGTCACAGCCCAATTTGATGACAGATAAAAGCAACCAAGGTTTGTGACACTGAAAATGAATAAATTAATCATCAGTCAGTAAATATTTGCGTTTATTTTTCTTTACTAACCCCTTTGCACTAACGGTTGAATTTAAAATCAAATCTTATAGTTTAGCATAAATCATATTGCTTATATATTTTCAAAAAGAGTATGATTGTCTTAGCTCATTTGTTTCCAATTCGGTTAACATTTCAAAGTGATTCATGCATTCTTAAACTAAAAAAATAAAATACTAAGTGATGGAAAGAATGTTACAGAAAAGGTCATCATTTTTTATGTTTCTGAGTCAGTACTTAAAAATTACAAAGAAGTGATAATATAATAAATCTTAATAAACAACATTAGGTACCTACCGAAAATATCTATTGAGCAGCAAATAATTATTTTAATTTTGAAATTGGAAGCATTCCATCACTCTCTTATTTTTTTTTGACAGATGAATATTTATCAATATTGAGTGACATTGACAATGAATTCTACTAATCTATGTATTAGTAAATCTATGGTTGAGTGGCGCACAATCTAATTAAAATAAAGCAGCGTATTTTTCACAAATCATTCTTCCAGGATGGGTTGCCTAAGAATAATAAAATAATAATATTGATTAACCAATTTATATATTTTATTTTATGTGTAAATGACATCTACTTCATATTATATTTTTATGAAGGTTGGTTTTACAGACACTATCAAAAGAAAATATGTATAGCGGAATAAAATGTCGTCTATAATTAATTAGTTACTTTTGCTACGTCATAATTAATTATTAAATAAAAAAAGGTTTTAATTATTTATATGAATAAAAAACATATTTTCAATAATCAATTTTATAAATATTTTTACAATATTATAATCCAAAATCACTCGATATCGGGTGGAAGGCCTCAACAAAAACAAAAAAAAAAACAATATTATAATGAATTATTTCTGTACTGTATGCACTATCTTCATCTATGGTATTTTTGCTTCCGTATGAGCTGTCAAATTTTATAGGTACGCAAATCCAAATATGTGCGCCAGCGCAATTTTGCACGAAAACGCAATAATCGAAGAGATTGGCGGTAATGATATTATCGTGTTTGTGTTGACAATAAGTTATGACTTTTGTGTAATGTTGAGTTATATAGCGAATTAGTTTAGTACAAAATATATATTTTAAATGTGAGAGTGGTTTGTCGAAAATAGACATCAAAACTGATTCATTCCTTGGAAAAACATATGTCAGTATGTGTTTGATGGATGGACTGAGATTTAAATTCATTAATATTGGATTTCTGGTCTTCAGGTAACCTATTTATTTTTATTTATTTAGTCATAGTTTCAAAAAACATATAATTTATAACCTAAAAATAATTATGAATACGACATATTCAAACATCACCTTCATTTTCAACCTGTGGAACATTATTCCAAATTCCTTCCAATGTTTTATTGGAAATTATAAAAAGAAATAGACATTAAATGCAGCAAATTTAAAAGGCTAAATAAAAACACACATAATTTTTTTGTTGCAGATAAGTTTCTAGCCTGATAGAATGAAGTAGCCAGTCATTGCAAGGAATCACAGAGACGGCAGAGCAATATCTGATAATATTTTGACAGAGCCAGTCATTGCAAGGAATCACAGAGACGGCAGAGCAATATCTGATAATATTTTGACAGAGCCAGTCATTGCAAGGAATCACAGAGACGGCAGAGCAATATCTGATAATATTTTGACAAGGGGGATGAACTGATAAGAATGATGAATATAACTTTGCTTGAACACAAATCAATTCTAAGTATTGAATCTTCTCAATAATAACTATCAATATCAATGTTCATTTTAAATTGATTTATTTTAGAATTTATTATTCAGTTCATTTAATTATACTTTTCACTCCTAAAATATGTTCTTTTAATTAAACTCATGTTATATCCATTACTTTATTTAAAAAGTGTAATCTCTTATTTGTTTTAAAATTATGCATAAGAAAATTTTGAGATACCTATCTAACCTTAGAAAGTCCCATCCTAATATTGGTTTTATTATTATAGATATAGACTACGCTGGGCCAGACATGAGCAGATAATGCCATCATTGCGAGCACCAAAGAGAATTATGGGTGGACATCCAGCCGAATTGGAAGACCTAGGCTGCGATGAGAGAATGAGGTCAGGAGGGATGCCGAGAAACTTCTTGACCCACGAAATCAGGACAGAAGTAGAGACAAAGTTGTCTCTAGGCGTTGAGTATTGGAAGCCAAGGCTGAATTAGGCTGTAGCGCCATCGGAAGAAGAAATATTTATTTGATATTTAACACTTTGATTATTTTAATTGGAATAGGCCTTATAATCTTAACAAGATATTATGTTAAAATAACCAACACCGGGCCGATTAAAACGTCATTTACTTTATAAACTTTTCACAATTTTTAATATCATTCTTATGAATATGAAGATTACCTATGTATATTTAATTTGCAGATTATGTGTATTAAGTAAGTACGTAAGTACTAAAAAGAGCATTCATAGATTTGTTAAAAGAATCTAGCAACATCATTAACTTACAAGTGATTGCATTGGAGGACAATTGTTAGCCTATAGCAGCTTAACTTCCAAACTATTAATTGTTTTTAAATTTAGATATATGATTATTTTAATTTCAGAGTTATTATTATTGTAAACCTGTTTTTTTTTTGTTGAAATTTAGTTGAAGTTTCTATAATCAGACCTCTTTTCCTGTAACATCGAAAAGTGTCATATTATTACAGACTGATAGATTCAACATTACACCGTTATTTATGGTCAATTTTAAAATGCCATTTTTTTTTTTAACATTTGACCAGTACTAACTGGATTATGACTTTCTTCTCTTGCTATTTCGAATGGCTTTGTGTGATGACTTCACGTTAACAACGTTCCTTATTTAGGTGTCAAATTGAAATCCTTGAGTATTCGACAAATTCAACAATCTGCTGAGATGCTAGCCACCGGGCCAACGGCCCGTTGCATTTATGCCTTCCATAATTCGTCTATGGAGCTGAGATTCCGAAGATTATATCTTATCATGAATGCAATGCCAAAATGTCTACAGAATTTTAAAGTGTGTCAAAATTTTCAAGATATTATCTCACAACAATAACGTTTACTTTAATGTTTTGTATATCTCTTATTAATTGTCAACTCTTAGTATGACTTATATTAAGCACCTATGAGAGTTCTAATTCTCTAGAAGTACCTAAATATTTATACTCAAAATTATCATTTATTAAAAAGTTTTACCCTGTAAAAATGATGTTTAAAGATCAACTGCAAAATACCTTAGTTATTTATTATAAAAGTGTTTTTCTTTACCAATTGTATTGATTGTTTTATTAATGTAAGTAAAATTAATTTTTGAAATCCAAACTCCCTTTACGCCCCACTTAGGGGCATAGGGATTTAATAAATTGGTGGAATTATTGCCATAGCAATTTGAAATTTTTATTATTACCCTATTCCTGTGTTATATTTTTAATAAGCAATCTACACTGATTTTTCTATTCACACGAAGGCTGGATGTGAGGTGCAGGTTCGAATCCTTGGCCACAAAATTCTTTACTATGCTCATAATAATTAACACCCACTTCTGGTAAGAAATTTCTGGTTCCAATTCCCAGATGGGTCAGAATATTTATAGGAGTTTTTTATGCAATATTTTCTTGCTGGCTATACTGACAATTTTTCATACAAAAGATTTTTGGGTACAAAATCACTGGCTCGGGTAGAGGTCTTAACACTTAAAATAATTATGTACCTACCTGTTAAATTTGATATTAAGAATAAATAAAGCTTTGTAGGTACATAATTAATTTTTGCAGAAGAACAACTAAAGCATTTACTGCCATTTACAGAAATCAAGTGTTCTATCTAAATGTACTTGATGGGGAAGGTATAGAAAATGCTATGTTTATGACTCACCTTTGCTGCCTCCACAGCAATAATTCTACAAATTTCTCATACTATCTAATTATATCTACCTATTTACCAATTCAAATCCTCTGACTTATAGGTAATGCAAACTCGATCAGTCAATCAATTCTCCATTTTTTGACCCCACTTAGGGACATACTTTATAGGTAGCATATTTTATTAATCCATAAATCAGGTTCTGTAATTCACATTTTTCTCAACAAACTTCATCAACAATTTTATGGACGGGTAAAAAGGCTAGTAAATAAATAAGGTAATACGATATAGATGATATACCTACCGCGTTCTTACCTATGGTTGTATCACTGAGCTGCAAAGATATTGGTGACACAACCTTGCTATGAAAATGACAGAATCAAGTTTTATTAAGGGGAAGTTGACTGTAGTATTAGGTACGTCTGTCCCCTCGTGATAATATCATAGATTTATGTCAAGTCAGTATGGCACGCATTGTTGTTGAAAAGATAGGTACAGTCTAATAAGGCACATACATTGACAATTCGGAATGAACAAAATAACCGCTCTCAAGTTTTATTTTAGCAACGTTTTCGAGTGATTCGGCACTCTCCTCAAGCGCTGCATTACGAATATTACGATAATAACAAAAATGATCTAAGCAACGGATTCGCAACCTCCGGTACCGACTGTTTTTTTTGCTCTCATAACACAATCTAAGCTTTCTGTAAAAGATGAGTCCTTACCAAATTTATTCTTCTTTCTGACAACTTTTAGTTTTTTTTTTGGGATGTTGCATCACTGCATATCATCACTTGATTTAAACTTAGCATTGAAAACCATGAAACGTTAGCATGAAGAAGGCTTTGAAAACCTTTTTTTTAATAAGTACCTATTGTGGAAGGTAGTTCAATTTTACAAATTCATGTTTCTTTCCGATTAGCACTATAAACATCGTGTACGCAAAGAAAAACACAAACGATCCAAAACCCAATATTTTTGGATTCATTCTTAAATATTGAAATCCAGCAGGTACCTACCTACCTTATTGTTCTTAAATCGCTCAAAAACATGACGACGAAATGTGAAAATATACAGGCATACCGGTACGAATACGTATGTATAAAAAAGCGATAGGAATTCTTTCACTAAAGTGGCATTATGTGTTGGTACGTATGTTGTATTGTATGTAGGTGGAAGTGAAGTTACATTTTCGATTCAAGAAACTGATTTATTGCGCGCTCAAAAGGAAGTCCGTGTACACCGCAGGAGAATGAGAAGGATATTTTATATCAAATTGAATTCATAAACATCTCCCTCTCTTCCTTTTATCACGATATGTTTTTTGACATGTGGCTGTGACGCGCTGTGATATCTCAACACAGAGGTGTGGGTGTAGAGTACTTTGGTAGCTCCAATAGTAATAATATAAGAAAATAATAAAATAATAATAATACGCTGTAGTGTAGGTACTTAAAAACGGTTCTAAATCATTTTCACTTCGATTTACTGCAAAAACACCAGGCGGCAAGTAATAAAGAGTCTCACAAAGTCCAATAGATGCCTCTTCATTTCACTAATTAAAGAATTACCTACCTTGACACGTCCAGCCATTTGGAAGTTTCGTACATCCAATTCGAATCCTAACTGGGGCATAGGACTGACATGTTGAAAACACTCGTGAATGTTGGCGATTTGAAATTCGCGTAATGTATGAACATCTAAAATACATATACTCATTAATTCATTTGAGATTTCTGATGACATGTCGAGAATGTAAACATATTGATGGTGGGTAAATAATTTGAAATCGGACTATTGGACAACGCTGAAAAAGTGCAAAACCACATAGTAAAGCAGTGTCCAAAGTTTGCGGGAAGTTCATGGGGTGTATTAATATATCATTGTAAGATGTCGATTTGTAACATATTTTAATTGGTCTTCAGGATAGAATAGACGCGATATAATTGAAAAATCGGATCACAGAAATTGGCTTTCATCTGACTTGTATCGAAAGTATCTTTGGAAAAGTTTTGGAATATTTGAAATAATATTATAACGTCATCATATTTTGATGATTATAATAATATTATGGCATACAGTAAGTTTCGAGTTGATGGTCACATACCAACTTACATAGGTAGGTACTTAAAAACATCAAATTGATGTTGTCAAATAGATCATTATGATAATGTAGGTAAAATATGTAATTTAAACTGTAGTATTTTGTGACAAAACAAGTTGAAATGATTTGCATTTGAAATTATTTTTGGTTCATTACCTACGTAAATATTTACATGAACGCCATACTTTCTCACTTGAAATATTACACGGAGTAAATATTGTCTGCAAAATAGCACATTATTATCAAACTGAGTACCGATGTACTTATGAAGTATAATGTACCTATTGTTAAAATTTCGCCCGTGGGAAAAAATGTTTTATCATTACGACAAAATGAATGAAATGAGCGTAGGACTTGGGAACTTATACAGACAGTTAGGTACGGTAGATACACTATATGAATACATTGTAATGTAGTGTTGCCGAGCTTCAAGAAATGTTTATACGAGGAAACAATAGGATAGTCATGAGTTCCGAAGAATTTATGTTAATGTCGTTTTTCGTGTCCTTTCTCTTAAGCAGAGGAGCGCTGACTTGACTGGCGATAATGTTCAAAGCGAATGGACAAGAATGCCTGGTTTAGATCTAACCATCTGAACATTTTCCCTTCATTATTTTATTCTTTCTTATGAACCCACGAATGCTGCTGGGCTTAGTTGTTTTAAAAAAATATGAAAGCTTTGATATTTTCAGATTTGAAATATAAGCCTGCCTTTAGGCGTCATCATGTTGTCAGCAGCTCAGGTATATGTATAAACAAATCACCTCTTGAGCAACCTTGTTCTTGACAACCTACATAAATCCCGGATAACTTCAACTTCAACTGAGATATTCGGAGGATTCAGGCAGGATATTATCAGAAGATACATTTCTTTTGTCTATAAGACAAATGAGAAAAGAAAATTTTATGTCTTACTTACGTTTTTTTTCCATTATTTTATTCAAATAGTTCGTTCTTAAATCCTTTGATTCTACATAGTGTATTGTATTTCTTTAAATTGTGCCTATTATACCAACTACAAATCAAATGCGGCGGAAATCATTCAAGCGTAAGTCGATCTAACAACCTGGGAAACAATGACTGATCATGCCATGTTATATTACAATAATTATTATTGTTATTATGATTTATGTGTGGTGATGTGTGGCTCGACGGATTTCGTCATCGTGGCCCTGATCTCTGCAGGACCACGGGAGAGACGAAATAACAGACATGCCGCATGTCAAACATTGGATCGTTTTATATTCATATTATTGACATTATAAACTGGAATTCTTGGTGTGTGGAAAAGAAGTGTTAATGATTCAAGATATTATTTATGTTGAATGGGATAGTTTATACTCCCGCATTTGCACACAATAGACATTGAGAGATTAGATTAGAGTATACGATACTAGGATGTGTATTTAAATAAAAAATATTTTTTTATCGATGTCGTGTACTTATTGTTGGTGTTGTGGGTTTCAAATCTTGCTCTGGGATGAAGACTTTTTTTTGTATAAGGTCATTGGCATATTATAAATTCTTGCTTGTTGGAAATGTAACTGATTCTTCTTCCTTACCATTCACTGCTGAAGATGTAGATATCTTGCATGACTCTCCGCTCACTCTTGTCTCTCTGTGTCCATTAGTTTCCTGAGATATGTATAATGCTCTTGGTCCACTGTTTTTAAATTTCCATTTAAATTTCGCTACTCGATTAATTACGTCAGTAGGTACCTAACCTTCGTGCGGCTTCTTAATTTAGACATTACGAATTTTATGCCATAATTTGATTTGCTGTTTTACAAAGCAATGTGCACATCATCCTTTTCGGTAGGTACATATTTTTAATCGGTTCTGGGATCCAACTTACCAGTCAGTATAGAAATCGTCGATTGAACCGCAAATTTTTCAACCTCTTCAATAATATTTGGAGTCCAAAGGTTTCATTCTTATATGAATACCATGTAAGTACCTACACCACATCCTTGAGAACTCAGTTGTATTTAATCCTGTGATGTTATTTTTTAAACAATGAATAATGCTCTATCCTGTATTTGGGTATATGGTATGTATCCACACACCCGGTAACACAATGGAATAAGTTAATAAATACCACATGAGTTTATTTCGTAGGTGGGCAGATTTTAACTATAAAAATTAATAATATCACGGCAGATAGAACGTATATTGTGTCGGTTTATTTGAGATGCAAATTGTGTATAAGTTTGGTAGATACATATTATATATTATGTAGATTTTACATACTTTAATACAATATGTCAAATGTACATAATATAATTAATATATTATTTTGATAAAGGTTCAACCAATCATAATATTTATAAAATTTACATTTTATAGACATGATACTAGACAATGGTGTATTATGAGGTGTGCGTTTGTACGAGTACAAAATTGATTAGGTATCTACTTATTCCTGTCTATGCATCATTCAACTATTTTAATTTAGGTATACCTAGTTGGAAATATATGTCTGAAACTTCAATACCTATCCAATCCAATCCAAACTCCCTTTAGACCCCACTTAGGGGCATAGGGAGGCAACAAGAGCTCTCCATTGCGCTCGATCTTGCGCAACGTTAATGACCTCCTCCCACACCGTGTCCAGATTCCTCAGCTCTGCCTCGAAGGAGCGGAACACAGTATGAGAGGGTCTTCCTCGTCTCCGGGACCCTGATGGTAGGGGGGCGTTCAAGTATTACGTAACGCAATTTTTGAAGATTTTTTACCCCCCCTCCCCCCATGTAACGCGCCGTAACGTTTTTCTGTACCCCCCCCTCCCCCCCCCTAAATGTTACGTAACACTCTGGAAGTGACTATTTTTTACTGAACTCTCGTATAATACTATTTATTATGTTCCATAAATTTTTCTTTATTTTTTCTTTTGATGTTTTTCAAATTTCATTGGTATTTTTTTGACATAGATGCGTTAGAAAGTCAGCATGAGAGCCTTTATAGGCCAAGAACAGTTGATTATGTAAATCCCCCGCTTTTGTGGACATTATAGTACCTATCTACAAACTCACTAACAACGCTCACTACAAGCAATTTGTGTTTATGCGTACTGCGTGTTTAAAGCACTAACGAATACTAACAACGAAAATAAAATAAAAATGACGTAAGTATAATACAGTCGAGGGATTCCCCGTAAAAAATAAAAGAAAAGGTTTGCTAACTTAGGAGAGCGAAATGAAAATTTCGACATACAATGCAGTCGAGGGACTCCCCGTAAGACGTAATCGAAAAATGTTGCTTTTTACGCAGAGCAATAAAATTACATACAGTAGAATTGAGGGACTCCCCGCATTACATAAACGAACAATCGAGGGACTTCCCGTAAAACATTGTCCAAAAGGGTTGCTAACTTCGGAGAACAAAAAATGATGTACATTACAATCGAGGGACTTCCCGTAAAACATAAACGAAAAGGGTGTCCAACTTGGAAGATTTATTTCACATTTTTTTTTTATTTAAGAAAAAAAAACGTTACGTGACGCATTGTTCGAACCCCCCCTCCCCCCCTTGTAACACACAGTAACGTTTTGCAAGACCCCCCCCTCCCCCCAAATTGCGTTACGTAATACTTGAACGCCCCCTAGGAAGAACAGCGCTCTCCACGGCCAACTGTCATTCGGCATCCTCAACACATGTCCCAGCCAAGTCCATCTCCTCCACATAATAGTACCTAGAGGTGATGGGCTCACGCTGGGTGCGCCGGCGTATAGCGTCGTTCAATACCTATATTCTGCCGAAATTATTGTTTGCGCAAAGAGTTTCATAAAGGTCTGCGAACGAGAGGACGTCCACCGAAACGTTGGATTGACAGAAAGTCAATGAAGTCCTATGTAAGAAGTGGAAGGTAATGCCTGTATTCTGTCGTATCCAGGTATTAGTCTTCCTATCACTTAATCAGATACCTAGCATCCTCCTCTCCAAGATTCATTGTGTCACAGCTAATTTATTGAGTGAACACAAAGGTTTGACAGCCATAAGGTATTACAAAGAGAACACATGCATCAAAGAGTTGGCTCATTAAGTATTTAGTTATTTGGTGACTTCAGGATATACATATATGACAGTTTACCGAACGCTGCCCATGCCAGGCCTCTATCTATTTTCGCCAGATTTTCTCTTCCTTGCTTGATGGCCAAGGCACATAGTTTTCAACTTGTTGAAATATCTGTCCATGTGTAGTATTCGCCATTGACACCTTTATCGTGCCAATTGAGATGTTAAACTCATGTTGTATGATTGCACATATTTGCATGGAGTTGAGACTATCTATGATCTACTCTAGATAAGCACATTGCTGTTCAAATTAAAAAATATATAATTCATTTTTAAAAGACATTAATTAAAATTTGCATGAATATTTTTGATATACCTATAGGTAAGTAATAGGTAGATATTTCCTTGACAATGTCTAACATGACATGCGTTTGACGAAAGCTCGCGAGATTCAATTACCTACTTATTTTCATAATGCAACATTTTACTAAACTTTCTCTATATTGGGAATACACAGATCTCACATAAAAAAGTAAATAAATTTACCTACGTTGAAAAAATGTGTTTGAAATTTTGGATGCTTTTACTCGCGTGTTTCATTTAAAGGCTTTCGACGTCATGTTTAAGGTTTTACGTTCGTTTCAAGGCCGTAATTCTATACAATATCCCTTCTCTGTGTGAGAATATTAAAAATAATGTAAGTAATATGCATATCGGCTGGTAAGCATTCCAAAAGCAGTGGAGGCGGGAATGAAGATTGATCGAATGTGAGGTATTATGAGATGGGGAATTAATTAGGGTCCCTAAGCAAAACATTTATTGATTGCCGTGTCAAAGCTTTTTATCCGTCATATTAATCAGAGGTGTTGATAAAGGTGTGTTATAGGAGTGTGTCTACCTGTATGACTACAGTAGGTAGGTGTACACTTCCTAGCACCAGGTAGATTGATGTTGTGCTAAGTAGCTAAGTTTCAACTTCTGTGTAAGAAATCTCAAAGTATAATATTTTATCTTGCTATTTGGTACCTTCACCCTTATGCCCCTAAGTCGAGCGTAAAGGGATTTTGAATTTGGATTGGATTTTGGTAAGTCTCTTTCATATCATGCAAATTTCGCATCGTTTAAGACGAAGATGATCCGAATCGGCATTCTAACTAACAAATTTCATTTCAACTTTCATTACCGAGTATGTTTGTCCGAACCGTCAAACTACTAACCCCTGTTTGAATAATTATTATTATTGTGTTCCGGGGTTTATAAATAGTTTTGTAAAATTTTCAGTCCAAAAATACAAAATAACCTTTTTTTTAGACGATTGAGATTCACTGATGATGATTTATATGGTCGTTAAAAAGTTAAATAGCTTCATTCCCTAAAATAATACCAATCATTAATTAATTGAAGCTAAAATTGTAAGATTTCTGTAAGAAAAGTCATCAAATTTGCTTTGTTTGTAGGAAGTTAAACTGTATTTTTATAATGTGAAGGAAAAACTTTGTGACCATTTTTACGTAAATTACGCCGACGCGCGACGCGACGGAGGAGTTTGTAATTTGAAATTTCGTTTACAAAAGTTCACACCTATATATAGACAAGGAGTAGGGAATGCTAATATTTTTTTTTATATTATGTATAAAAAATAGATAAAAAAATTTAATATTAGGTACCTATGTATAGAAAATAGAACAGCAGTCAAAAGGCAGAAGGGGTCATCTGTCATTTATAAAATTTTGCAGGAGAGCAATTTAAAGTTTTCATAAATATACCATTTCAAAACTGTTAAACTTTGGCAGCTAATTTTTTTATGTGTTATAGATCTACAAAATGTGAATCATTTGCTTTATATTTTTTTTTGTTACAGTGTTTAGAAAAAATAATTTTTATTTTCAACGTGCAGATGCCCCCTTATGGCATCCTAATAAGACAGCGTATCTTGTAATGGCACCTATTGCCACACACAATTTCCTCTTATTTTCACAATTTCAATTATTATTTTCCTCACATAACTTTAGCAAATAATGTATAGGTATCCAGTAAAGTTATCTTCTTCTTCTCAGTCATACCTCCACTGCTGGATATAGGATCGTATCTAGAACTTTCCTGGACATAAATAATAAATATGTCATTTTTTTTAGATTTTAACCACTGCAATCGTTTGGACATTGTTGTTGCAAGTAAATAGCTACTCTACATTATATTAATGAGCACAATTTGTGATAACTATAACTACCGAGTGTTCTGTTATTAGAATTAAACTTTTAATCGAAAACACACAAACACCAAAGTGCACGAAACGACATTAAAACAACAATAAGGGGTGCGAATTGTCGTGATATTTCACCTTGACCTTCAGATGTGCATGCACTCAAATAATGAATCTCTATTTTCATACATAACTGTACTATGATAATGTGTGTTTAGAATCTTACGTTAGGAGCCATCTGTATGATTTGTAAGTTTAGTAAGCTGGCAAAGGGGTACATCTGTCAGATGAACCCTTTTGCCAGCTTACTAAACCTCAACGTGTAACAAAAAAGTTAATTAAATAAGCTGGCAAAAGGAGACATTTGCAAATGGTCTGTTTTGCCAAAGTCAATTTTTCGAGCATACAGAGATGACCCCTTCTGCAGTTTTGTTTCTATTCACAGGACGGTTATATCCTTTTGCCAGCTTGTAGATATGATCATTTCTATCAACTTGTAGAACAAAATGTGAAAACGTCAAAAATTGCAGATAACCCCTTCTGCCTTTTGACTACTAATTATTTACAAACCCTACTGTAATGTTACGTATTTGATACTCACACTTCGATATATTTGACAGTGACAAGCACAGACGTGAATATTTTTTGATTATCTGAGGTCAAATTGAGAATAAATTAATATAGTTTGTCTTTAATAATAATAAAAAAAACTTTGTACATATTAACATTTCAAATTTGAGGTAGGTATCCATATAATTTTTTGAAAGAATATTGTGAAATAGCGCTCGCTCAGTCTTTGAGAGTGGAATCTTGTTTAAATTTATAATTTAAATAAGTTATGGTCGAATTTCAAGCACTATCTGTATAAATGGGGATGGATGGACCGTCTGAACGAGTGACTCGTGTACGCATTCAACGAGCAGTTAGTACTGACGGGTGACGCGATCCAATGGCTTTGGTCTTTGGAGGTCAAGTTGTGAGCAACTACAAGAAAAAGAGCTATGTAAACATTATTTTCTTTCTCTTTTTGAGTTAATTAGTTGAAATTAAGAGGAATATAAGTATATTCCTATGTTTTCAACAAATCATTCATCTTTCTTTCAATCCTTTTTTCTAATAATTATATGATAATTCAAAAAAAATCTCACAACTTATTATAAATATATCTTTTATGGGTGAAAGAAGAAATCGTCTTCAATAAGGAAAAGAAGATGTAAGTGGCGAAATGATTTCACATTGTACGTACGTCGGTCGTACATGTCACACGTGTACATAGGTACCGGAATGCCGCCAACCTAATATTCCATTAACTGAAATTCCAGAATGGTAATGTAAGAGTAGTCGTCTGGTTGATATAATGAGAATACATTTCGTAAATGAATGTTTTTGTGAGCATAAACATGTCAGTGTTCCACACACATACAGCGCTAACCTCCCCCAACTTGGCATTATTTATATGTGGTATAATCTGACGTAAATAATATAAGAATTTATCACATTTCTTTTTAGTTTCAAGTACAAACACAAAAAATATGGCGGGTGTATCCTGTTTCTTATGCATATAGAAACGACAATTTTCTTTTCACGGTCATTGTGTTGTGAACGTTTCACGAATTTAAAGTAGTCTATGGAAATTTCACATAAATCCGAGCATGTCTGCAACCTTTGTATAGGTTTGTATTCAAAATTCTAACAGATTTTCTTTTCAAACATACCTACTTTATACATTGTGAATGTTTCATTCCTATTTTCAAATAGGTATTGAGAATTTTCCTCTACTTATTTAAGAAGTTGAGAAAAAAGAAATCAGAAAAGTTAATAAGAAACTCTTTCTTCACCACAAGACAATTTTTCAATCATTAATTAATCTCATTCAGATTTACAAAACAGTTGGTGGTAGAAATCAGTTCCTGATTTACATACACAAGGTACGAGTAATGAGTACGAATACTTTTTCCATAGTTGGATTGGTTTTGTCATATTGAGCCGTACCTACTAATAGAACGCTATTCATCGAATAAGCGCAGAACAGGAATATCTTTCACGACAGCGTCCCAAACTTTTGGCCACTACTGTATCATAGTACTTCAACTTGTTATACTTATCTATAGGTTTGATACTCCATTAGGAACGCTGTCGTTGAAGATTTGCTTATCCTCCGCTTATTCGACGAATAACATTCTTTTAGTACGGTTGCTGATGTTTAAAAAACTTCTACAACATCTAGATTTTTTTTCTAGAAGGGGCTAAGGAACCGAGGTACCCTTTGTGTCACTGCGACCAGAATAGGTATATTGTGACTTCCCTCAATGTTATAGCTCGTTATCTAGGTCTATCTGAGTCATGTTGCTCATAATTTGCATAGGTGCGAGCAGTCTTATCTTCTCAGTGTTCAGTAGTGGCCCACCGAGTGTACGACTTCTTTTGTGAGCGAGTGCTTCACAGCTGCAGAGGATGTGAATAATTGGTGTTTCGTAGTCCTCTGAGCAGAATCTGCAGATTGGAGTGTCTGAGAGTCCAATTATTTGAGGTGGTTGATAGACCAGTGGTTACGACGCCGGCTTTCGCACTGTTTCGTGCGGAGGTCGTGGATTCGAATCCCGGCCGTGTCGACCATTTTCCGCTTTCACGACACAAGCATTTGCTTACTGTGAAAGATGTCAAAAGTGTATTTGTGTTCACTTCGAGTGAGCACAGATTCATTTAAAAAAAATATGCTTGCGCAGTCTGCAGTGTCCTGTTAAGGTCCTCGTTAGGATCCTTATTTGTTTTTTGGAAAGCTTGAGTGTTTCAAAGGTGAACTTCTGCGAGTACCCTATGATTAGTTCCTTTGCATGTTTCATCCCTGGGTTGTTTGCCCAACTTTCGTAACTTTTGTCTTTGACCCAGTTCTTTAGGCTGGTTCTGAGAGCGTTACGTGGTAGTCCGCAGATGGGCTCTGGGCCAAATGCGGTATTTTCTGCGCCAGCTCTGGCAAGTTCATCGGCCTTTTCCTTGCCCATGACTCCATAGTGCAACATCTAGCTACGGATGTACTTAGCAATTTATTATATAGGATACGTATTTGTGTAGTATGAGTCATATGAGCTTAGGCAGATATGTGAGAGTTCATACAATACCTACTACGGCTGGAAAGTCTGGTGGTTGATGGTGCCTACCGACAGCCATAACGTTTGCCATGAAAAGTTCTCTCCGGCTGACAGGTGATGAGGGTGAACAAGGAAATCATTATGCATGGGTCATGTCAGTGATTGATACTAGCGAAGAAGTTTTCGCGACCGACCTCTCTCCTAACATTCTAATGAAACTCACTGTGATGTTCCATTCACAATAGACATTTTTCTTTTAAATATATGAATAGTATGTGTAATAGCAAAAAAAAATATTATTCGTATTTTCTAGAGAAGCGTGAAAAAAGCACCTATATATCTAAATAAAAATATCATCAAAGACTACTAAAAACCCCTACTTTGCATATAGACAATGTATTGTTGGTTAAAAAAAAACATCGGCAATATGTTTTATAACGGTAAATATCAATATGGGTCATTAGTTTATCCATCAAAACAATGGTCGGCAAATGTCCTAGTATAAATCTCATTAAACAAAAAAATCAAGGGTAAATGGTCACTTTTTTGAAAACTTACTCTTTATCTTATTTAAAATTCTACATCAATAAAAAATAAGCATAAGAATGATGTTAATGTTAGTTTGTGAAGCCAAATGATTTCAAATTTTTTTAAAAATCTTTTTGATTTTGTGTACCTTGTAAATGGACCTTTACATTATATCTATTGTTTTTGACGATTGTGAACAAAGTTTTATGAGATCCCCAAATGACACGTTTTCGTTTAGAAATTTGTGTTAAATATTTTTAATTTCCAAAATGAATATGTTAAATGAATTATTTTATATCCATATTAAAAATACGAGCAGCATGAGAGAAGTGAGTTAAATTCATATATAAATAAAATCTTCACGACGATGAAAAAAACAAAGTCTTAAATTGTAATATTTTCAGTTAGGAATTATATTCATGAAAAAAATTAAAAGATTCGAAATAAACGGATTATACCTTATATTAAAAACTGGTACAAAAGATTTATCTGGTGGATTTTGAAGACGTCAACGATATATAAGGAGCTTTAGTAGGCAGATTCCCGCTTCAGTCGGTAATATTTTACACGTAGGTAAGTAAAATATTATCAGATATTTTTAATAAAAGACTTTCATTATGGCAGGTGGCGATGCTTTTCTCTTGTATGCCACTCGGATAAGCCTATTGTATACGACCAAGATCTTTTATATAAACATTATCGCAAAAATATTGAAAAACGTTAGATACCTACTTACACAAAACGATATATTATTATCAACATTTTTATCTGTTATCTATCTACTTTCTTATTATTTCTCTTAAAAATATTGAAAGATTAAGAGAAACGCATGTTGATAGTAATATAGATATACAAGTTATCGTCCAAAAACACATGCATTAAAGAAAACTTATAAGTAAAAGACATGAATTTTTTTTATTGAAAATGCAAATCCATCATCATTTTATGGGATAAAAAACTTAGTCAATAAATTCATATTATTCATCAACATTCTCATTCACAGAAAACTAGGATTTATCATTACGTATGTAGACATAATATACATAAGTCCCATATTATGTATCTACGTACATAAAACAATGAATTTTTTCATAAGATTATGTATCATCAAGTTATGTGCAGGGGTGCTGTGAGACTATTTTTTAATGCAAAACAAACAGTTAAGACGAGTAAATAGATGATAAATAAATAGCTTGTAAGTCGTTAATGACCCGATTGATAAAAAAAACTATCGTCCCTAATATATAAAATGAGGCAACATGCATTCAAAATGAATCGATAAATTATAAACCACTAGTTGCAAGCATATTAAGTTAGATAGGCTTCATAAAAAAGAAGAATTAAACAAACGTTAATCTTTACCACAAGGTGTCTTTAACATGTCGGAAAGCGCTCATTCAATGAAACTTGAAGTTTATTTAATACAAATATAATATTTACACACAGATATTAGTACATTATATTAAAAAAAATCATATAAGTAACACAAGGCATGTCCCAATCAGAATTTTTTCTGGTATAAGGGAAAAGTATATTATTAATCTACTTTGTAAAAGTTGCAATATTTGTAGATATGCACCTACTTAGATTTTAACTAAAATATTATTTTTTATATATTTAGGTTTTCCAGTTCTTGAGTAGAATATTTTAATTAACAAGATTCGTCAATTAACAAAAATATTTTACTCAATAACTAATTACTTAAGTATTGTATGAATCATACTTTTGCGAAAATACATTCATTTGACACGGTAATGCTATCCCACGACCCAAAGTCATAAAAACGTTGTCCCAATTCTTAATTAACCGAATTCGTAATGGCGATTTGGTTAATTATACTTTATAGAAGAGTCGGTACATGTGTCAAATTGTAGTTATTTAGCAATTTTTTTTTCACTTGTTTGACCTTACAAATTTGATGTGTATCCAAACCCTCGCTTACTAAAAATGAAAACTATGTTATCGACATCCTTTATATAGTTCTGATGGTTGCTTACAATTTGACCTCTAGAGATCGGAGCCCTTGGGTCGCGTAAGCTGTCAGTACGTGTAAATTCCGTACTTACTCTCCCTCTGAAAGCGTACCTACTTAGGGCATAGGTACGTTTATCAGTTGTTGTTGGATTGTATTATCATCTTTCATTTGCTTATGTACTGAATAGTCCACCTATTTTAGTTTGAAGCGGTACAGCTTACAAATAATCTTTTTCTTACACAACTTTATATTTTTTCATTACCTTATGAAAAGGGAAGATACCGTCGACACAAATCTTCAAATCCAAGATATTCAGAACACGACTTCTTTACCTATACTAGGGTTTATTTGCGAAAAGCATTCAAGTATTATAAAGGTTGAAATTGTTCTAGCTGAAGTAGAAACTAAACTTGTGTGGGTTTGTGGGATATCTATGTATGTATTATATACATATGTAGGTAGGTACATATATATTGTTGAGTGCATACGGCGCGGTAGTCACATAAATATTATATTATCTGGAGAGAAAGCACTCCTATTCAATCTTCCAACAAGACCAGATTTATCGAATTAGGTAGCCGGGTGTTCGACAACCATAGTAATAATAAAAAACGGATTTAATGTCATGGATGTCACAAAATTCCATCGATTATAATTTTTTGTTTTTTATGTTTTGCATAAGTTAAGTCTTCAAAAGGGTACAAATAAAAGATATGGTATGCCAAGCATACAGAGTAGTTTTTAAATCGTATCAAGAAGTTGTTAAGACATTAGCTCAAAAACTTTTCGGGATCCTGAGAAAATAATAAGTACTGTACGTACCTACCTATATTATATGATTGTATTGGCATATTCCATAATATTATGTACTTGCCGCTTTTGCAGCATTCTTATTACTGTGTACTATTTTGGATAATTGTATTTTTATATATTTTCTTGAATGAACCATTATTATATATAATTATTTAGGCGAACCGTCTGACTCAAATCAAATTTATGCCGAGGAATCTATTGATTTTTCCTAAATTTCTTTACGTGAGTGTAACGTAAGAGGCCTGCATCGTGCACTTAGGAACAAAATTAAAACATTTTTACTAGTAAGTGCCTACCGATTTACTATATCTGAGAATTACCAAGAGGAATATTTTCTTTAGGCTTGCCTTTTCACAGAAAGCAATATCGTGATTAGAAAAAGAATGGTCGGTTTGGAAGCTTGAACCTACAAATCCTCGAACGTTTTGGTAAAAATTATGAAAGAAAGGCATTTTTTCGTATTTGTTCATACTTCATTGAATGTTTGCGATCTTTATGTGAGACCTCGGGTAGTTCTTAAGTGAATAATTGTTTAGTCAGTATCTGATTGTGTTTTGTTTGCATATTATTATATTTTGTTGACATCTGCCGGTGCATAGGTGAATACTGTCATGCCGGCTGATGAAACCACGTGTGCTGAATGTAGAAGCTCAAAGAAAATTAATATAATTTAAATGCTGTGGAATATATGCAAACACAATATTAAAACATATTATAAACAAAAACACAATATTACACAATACAAAATTATAAACAAAAACACAATATTAAAACACAATATGGGTTTGATCGTCTAGTCGAAGATTTAATACAGGAAGCAATGTCCAAAGGTGAATTTAACAACTTGTCAGGAAGCGGCAAACCTTTATCCTCACTCACCAATACCAATCCTTATGTTGACTTTGTCACTCATAAGATCAATCAGGTTTTAATAGACAATGGATTTACTCCTGAGTGGATAACTTTACAAAAAGAAATCAGACACAAAGTGGAAGCTTTGAGGTCTAGTTTAAAATTCGAAAGATGTCGCCTGGGACCATTGCCGCTCACATTAAACGAGGAAACTCGGTGGATGGAGACCATAGAAAAGCATAGACACATTGTGAAAAACCTTAATGCCAAAATTAATCATTATAACCTCGTAGTCCCCATACTTCAGAAGCAGATGTTTTTGATCCTGTTGGATAAGGAAGCTGAAGATATTTTGAAGAGTGGGAAAGACAAGACACAAGTTGATGCGATTCCTTCAAGTGATGTTAAGAAAAAACTAAATGAAACGGAGGACTCATCCTTTTTGACATTGTTCAGTAGTATTTTTAAATAGTCAAAATTATTTTTGAACATCCATTCGCTTAGAAGAAGAAAAAAGATGGTCACAAACCCTTAGAAAACCATAGATTTTTATATATATAACTACCTATAGCCGTGGGGTTGCCGGCTTAGAATAGCACCTCTGCTCTTTTTTCTGGTTTTTCGAGCATCCTGTAAGAGGCAGGAAATCGAAAAATCAGATCGGGACCGTGGGGTTGACCACCTCACGTTCTTAAAACAATCGGTCAGAAAAGGCAACAGAATTAAGCCTCGGACGCCTGGACCCCATCAGGGGGGGGTTCAGGCAGCTGGTGTCCCCCCTGTATTGACCACGGCTCGACTAAGGAACAAGAGCTTGAAAATTGGGACTCTGAATGTCCGCACTCTGAGGGCGGGCGGGGAGCTTGTTGCTGCCAAGTTGGCGGGAGATTATGGACTAGATATCCTGGGGCTGAGTGAGGCACGCATCCCAGGCTCGGGGCAGAGTGACGCTGGCAATTATGTCATGCTTCACTCTGGCCACCGGACTGCACGGATGCGTGGCGTTGCTCTACTTTTAAGTAAATATGCCTTCTCTCGCCTTCTTGGTTGGGAACCTGTTTCTGACCGCCTGATGAGTGCGTCCTTTAAGATGAGTGGCGAAACACTGACGGTCCTTCTATGCTATGCTCCCACTGAGGATGGGGACGCGGCTGCTAAGGATTGTTTCTATGACAGTCTGGATGCAGTTGTGTCCCATGTTCCGGGGCGCCATCGCCTAATAGTTCTGGGGGACTTTAATGCCAAGGTTGGCAACGACCCCCAGAATGGACCAGGCGTCATGGGTAAGCATGGCTTAGGAGTGATGAATGATAACGGAAGCCGTCTCATTGGTTTCGCTACGCTCCATGGACTCTTAATAGGGGGAACTCTCTTCCCCCACAAGGATATCCATAAATACACCTGGACCTCGCCCGACAGAAGAACGAAAAACCAGATAGACCATCTCCTGGTAAGGGCTAGCAGCCGAACTGACCTGCGGGATGTCCGCACCTGCCGGGGAGCAGACATGGACACGGATCACCAACTCCTTGTGGGTTCGTTCAGATTCAAATTCCACCATTTCCAGCCAAGATCGTCTGCTCCTCGCCCGCTGGACATACGCAGGTTAGAGAGTGCTCAGTGTCGTCACTTGTACGAGACTGAGTTACGCACTAGGTTTGCCCCCTTGCAGGATTCACCCAGAGCTGCCCCAATTGAGTCAGCCTGGACTAGCTTTCGTGACGCGGTTATGGAATCCGCACGTTCTTCTGTCGGCTATAAGAATAAAAAGAGGCCAATATGGATGTCCGATGGGTCCTGGAGTCTCATCGAAGATCGCCAGAAGGCTAAGACCCTCAGAGACAGCGAAAAAGACCCTCAAAAACTGGCCGCTTTGGTGTCTGAGTACAGGGAGCTGAGCCGCAAGGTGAAGCACTCTGTACGAACAGATAAAAGAAGACACCTGGACTCTCAGATACGGCGAGCACAGTCTGCTGCACTCGGTAATGACTCAAGGACACTTTTCGAAATCACCCGGGAGGTCGGGGGCAGGGGTCAAAAAAGACCCGTGACGGCAATACGAGACTCTCGTGGAGCTACTGTCACTGCCCCCGAACTGATTAAAGGGAGATGGAGGGAGTACTTTGAGTCAATATTGAACCGCCCCGAGCCCTCCTCACCTTACAACTTTGAGGAGGAGTTGGCGGGTCTGAATGTACCTCAGGCGACTGGGATATGTGAAGATCCGCCGACCTACAGCGAGATGGTGCTGGCCGTGATGAGATTGAAGAACAACAAAGCGCCAGGAGACGATGGAATCCACGCAGAGCTCCTCAAACAAGGCATAGATACCCTTGGCCAACCACTTCTCGATATATTTAAAATGGCGTGGGAAGAGGAGAGGTGCCCAAAAGATTGGCGGAATGGATCCATCGTCGCAATATTTAAAAAGGGGGACCCCCTTGAATGCGGAAACTACCGTGGAATTACTCTGCTGAGTGTTCCCGGTAAGGTATTATCTCAGATATTACTACACCGCATTCGGGGGCCTGTCATGGCTGTCCTGAGAGAGCAACAATGGGCATTTGTACCTGGAAGATCCTGCACGGACCCAATTTTCTGTGCTAGGTGCGTCTTTCAGCAGTGCAAAGAGTTTAACTCTCCAGTCGCTTGTTGCTTTATAGATTTTGAAAAGGCCTTCGACAGCCCACATAGACCATTAATATGGGAAATTCTTGCTCTGTATGGTATACCTCCGAAAATAGTTAAAATGGTGCAGTCCCTGTATGAAGACTCCGAGTGTAGCGTGAAAACGCCAGGTGGTCCTACTGAAGCTTTTAGGATCACCACGGGAGTCAGACAGGGCTGCGTACTAGCTCCTTTCATATTCATAATAGTCATGGACTTCCTGTTGAGAAAGTCCATGCAAGGAGCAAGAGGTATACCGATAACACAGAGAGATGGTCTAATGGGCGAACTGTGCGATCTGGAGTACGCGGACGACCTAGCGTTGTTCAGTACGACAGTGGAGGAATTACAGCGCAGTGTTTCAAGACTCTGCAGCGAAACAGCACGCCTCGGCCTTCGAGTCAATGCCAGTAAGACGGAGCTCATGGCGAATAATGCCTGCCCCGATAAACAGCTACCGATAACCATCGATGGTCACCAGGTCTCCCGGGTGGATAAATTTAAGTACCTGGGAGCAACCATTACCACCGCTGGTGACCTCGGGGCTGAGCTCCCGATACGTATCGGTATGGCAAGTGGCGCCTTCAACAACATGACCAAGATATGGAAAGCGTCGGCGTTTAGTGTCGAGACGAAATGTAAACTGTTTGATGCGTGTGTGTTGCCCATTCTCCTTTATGGGTGTGAGTCCTGGCACCTGACCAAGGCCCAGGCACAAAAAGTCTCATCATTTGAAATGAAGTGCCTAAGGAGAATTCTGGGCGTAAGATGGTACCACCGCATCACGAACGACGCTATACGCCGGCGCACCCAGCGTGAGCCCATCACCTCTACCATTGTGGGGAGGAGATGGACTTGGCTGGGACATGTGTTAAGGATGCCGAATGACAGTTGGCCGAGGAGAGCGCTGTTCTTCCTCCCATCAGGGTCCCGAAGACGAGGAAGACCCTCTCACACTGTGTTCCGCTCCTTCGAAGCAGAGCTGAGGGACATGGACATGGTGTGGGAGGAAGTCATAAACATTGCGCAAGATCGAGCGCAATGGAGAGCTCTTGTTGCCTCCCTATGCCCCTGAGTGGGGTGGAAAAGGGAGAATTGATTGATTGATTGGAATATATGTACAAGACGAAAAGGAAAACGCCAGTGTACGCGAGGAGGCCTGGAGCCAGGAAAATCGACAAGTTGGACGACGCGACGTCGCCATTAACTGGACAACGAAGCCGCTCAAGATTGTAACACATAATTTGCGTTAGTTTAAAGGTCAGGGCACTCAGTATAATAGTATTTGCAATCAACTTTAATTGAATTGATCCCATATATTTTATTTGCTTTTGCCGTTGAGCCCAAGCCAATAAAATATTATACTTAATCATTTGTTTATTTTAAAGCATATCTTAACAACCTCCTTCTTCTCTTACAAAAAAAAAATCAAGCACAAACACATGGATGACAATGTACATGAGAGTTCCCTGCCCTGAAACAAAATTTAATGTTCTCATGCTCTAACGAGACTCACAATATTTCTCCTCTGATGAGTGAAAAATCACTACAATAGATAGAAGTTTAAAAAAAAAAAATAGAACCGTATAAAAATAAAAATTAAATTCAAATGCCACTGTTACATGAACACAGAGCCGTAAATCTAGATATGTTGTATGTTAAATATCAGAAGACAGTTCGGTTGTCCCTTAAAAAGAAGAAAAATAAGAGTGTTTATCTCTCCTTTCGTATAACACATACACTGGGAGGTGGTTTAATTTGGCTGATAAGATTTTCAAATGAGATTCAAGGGAGTGTTGAGTGATAAAAAGAACATCGAACCTAGAGAGAGTACGTAAAAGTGTAGCTATGATACATCTCCTTATTCAACATTATTATTCCTATTACCACTTACCTAGTTCTTTTAGAGTAAAAAAAACACTTTTTTGTTCGAAATTTGAAACTGCCAGCAAATATCTATCGATTAAATTGATATAATATTAAGCATATAAAACCTGCATCAAAACTATTCTTATTATGGTTTAGAATCAGTGGCCGATACAGCAAAGACGAAGAGCTTTTTACGCACAACAGGGGTGAAGATCTCCGTCCGAGACAGGGTTAATGTGCATTGTGCAGGCCTTTCATCACATACGATACGCAATGGAGACTCGTGATGACCCCTCCAAGACCAAGTCTATTTTACATTCAACAGAGATAAGAACACTTTGATCGATCACTGGTAAAATACTACCGTCTTATTTATAAAAAATCCTAAGATTACATATAAATCACTGATCAGTTTTTAGGTACTTAAATTATAAAAAATATTTAATCCGCGTTTGTTATGTATGAAGATGACATTTCATACAAAATTTTGTAAACAAACAAATTGTAGCTGGGCAACGCGAGTGGTAACTATCAATATTCGCTATGTCAGATTTGAACGAGTTATTAATGCAGAATAGGTACCTACCTACCTTATTTTTTAATTATTTATTTTATATTAAAATATAGTTAAGTCCTTATTAAATCATACGAAACCTTTATGTTTCAGCCAAAATGAACCAATTCATGTTTGATCAATTCAATTTTAATATTTGTGCCTACTTAAAAAGTATTCTTTAAGTATTTTCTTCAAAACGTCATTATATCTTATATATAAAAATGGAGAGCTATTTCGCGTTGTCATCGGATGGCGCCTAAACGGCTAGACCGATTTCGCTAATTCTTTTTTTGTCGTGCAGGCTTTTATCAGGAGAGTGTCCTTTTAGAACAAAAAAATTAAGAAAAATGCATGGGAAATTAGAAAATTTAAGAAAACTATAAAAATGGAGATTTATTTCCCGATATCATCGCATCACGCCTAAACGGTTGGACCGATTTCGCTAATTCTTTTTTTGTCGTTTAGGCTTTTATCGGGAGAAGGTTGATTTAGAATAAAAAAATAAAGAAAAATGCATGGAAAATTAGAAAATTTAAGAACACTATAAAAATGGAGAGCTATTTCCCGATGTCATCGCATCGCGCCTGAACGGCTGGACCGATTTCGCTAATTGTTTTTTTGGCGTGTAGGCTCTTATCGGGAGAAGGTTGTTTTACAAGAAAAATTCATGGAAAATTAGGAAATTTAAGAAAACTATAACAATGGTGAGCTATTTCCCGATGTCATCGCATCACGCCTAAACGGCTGGACCGATATCGCTAATTCTTTTTTATCGTGTAGGCTCTTATCAGGAAAAGGTTGATTTAGAAAGAAAAATAAGAAAAATGCATGGAAAATTAGAAAATTAATGAAAACACAGAAAGTAGGTAATATTTTTAGTACTTTTTACAATATAATTTTGTTCTACTTTTGAATTTTTATTAATTGACATTTGAAAGAACTGACAGTGTTTTGATTGTTGTTGCAATTGATAGAATGCGAATGTAAAATATATCGTATGAAATAGATTAATTGGATAAGTCATATAATATTCATTGCAGTTAATTTTTATAAGGAGTTTTGGTAAGTTTTATTACAAGGAATACATTATTGTAATGAAGTGTAAGGAGTTTTGAAAACTTTCTTTATTTACAGAGATTTTTAAAACCGCCAACAAACAGAATCGTATTATATAACATTGCTATTAAGGAGTTATACTTAATTGAAGTTCATTTTATAAGGAGTTTTGATAAGTTTTAACACAAGGAATACATGATTATCTTGAAGAACAAGTAGAATATTTTTTTTGTTTGTTTCAAAATCAATTCTTCGTTTATGGGCTGATTTTTAGAGAGGATAAGTACATACATATAACGTAAATATAATCTGCATCGTTGTAATAAAAGCTGGATATTATTTGCTAATGACCTAGCATTTGTTTGTTTATTGAAAATAAAAATTGCTACACTTCTACCATGTTGTAATAGAAGATAGAAAAAAAATCACATATACTGCATTAAATGAGCTTTTAAATTATTTCCACTGTTTTGAAAGAGAAGATTTAAGAACGCAATGTTATGTGAAAGTGAATGTTGATAATGATGTCTTTTTAGGTAGGTAGTTTATTTAGAAGAGATGGAAGGTGTGAAAAAGAGATTGAAAGAAAGAAATTGGCTGGGAGAAGGGTTGGCGGTGCACTTAGACCTCTAAGAAGGTATCTCTTAAATCCATAGTTGATGCTCAATGCAATCCTGATACCATCCATGATTTATGGAAGTGAAACTTGGACATGGACGAAAAATTTGGAAGTTGGAATAAATGCTGTAGAATTGAGATCACTGCGCAGGATATGCGGAAAGAGACTGATTGATAAGGCGAGGAATCATAATATTAGAAAAGAATGTGGAGTGGATGTTAGTGTAGTGACTAGAATGAAACTGAATAAAGAAAGAAGGTTTGGGAATGTAAAGAAAATGAACGAAGAGAGAATGACTAAAAATATATATAATTCTGAAAGAATACGTGCACGCAGACGAGGCTGACCTCGAATGACATAGACCGACCATATCGGTGCCGTCTTACGGGAGGGCCAAGTCAGGAGCAAAAGGAAAATAAGAGCATGTATGCGGAATGTTATGCGTTTGGAGGAAGCGAATGAGTTTGGATTGGAAAGAATGGAAGTCCATACTCTCTGCCTACCTCCTTCGGGAATCAGCGTGATGGGTAAAAAAAGTATTGACACCGCAATGCATATTTTGAATCGGTACGGAGATGTTCCTTATCATACTTTGATCAATCAATCAATATTATTTTAACTGAGCAAAATAACTATTAAAATATCGAATATTATGACATACTTAAATTCTTTTTTTTACATATGAACATCAAATCAATCAAAATGAATACTTCCTTCGAACTCCACTCAGGATCAAAGTGAAACAATAAGAGCTCTCCATTGCACTCGATCTTACGCAATGATGACCTCCTCCCACACCATATTCATAGGTTAAAAGTTTTTGATGAAAAAAATAGACTCAGACCCAATGAATGCAGCGCGGTATGCAGATTTTGCTTATGCCAGTAAATAGTCATTCGTGTTAAATAACTAAAAAACGAATTTGAGCTCTGTTGCATAAAACCTAGAGTACCCATATTATTTATTTCGATACGAAGTTCGACGGGTCAGCTAGTTTCTTATAAATTTAGTTGGTGCATCATGGTTGTAAGACCTCGATGATTACGGGAATGCAATATTTGCTTTATTTGTTTAAAATTTCTATTATCAAAATGATAAACCAAAACAAAATGGATCAAAATATGAAGGGAGCACCTAATTGGACTTGAAAAAAAACTTAAAAAGAGTAGGTATATTTATTACAGAAAGCGTTGTTGTACACTCGAAACCATTGTCGGTTGACATAAAATCGAAAATGGCGGGCTAAAATCTACAGAGATCGCTCGCAATCAATCGATATGGGTTAAATTACCTCGACGACGAATTGATCGCAAAATTTCTACCGCTGAACTCTTATTTTCCACTGATCAGAGTTTTTTAATAAAGCAGTTAGATACAGAGATGGATCTAAAGCAGAAAATACTCTGGATCGAAGGATCGTTTCAGTAGAGTAGGAGGGGAACAAAACAAATGCACCGTATGTTAGTGAAAATGTGTTTTTCTTTTCTGTTTTTATTTGTGTATATTTATTGACATTATGCTCATTGAAAACTTTTCGTCCCAGACTTCTTATTGAAGTTTTACTTAAATTATTTGTAAATAAAATTTTCAAGGAGTCAAACTCATTTTTTTCTATGCCTCACAATTAACCTACAACATACATTATTTTTTTGTCGTTATCTTTTTTTAAGGATTTTATAATTAAATGGATGTAAGGAACTTTATGTGAGACGAAAGTAATGAAGGATTCCGTTTATCTCCTTGTACTTCACACGTGTAACGTTAATATAAGGGAATAGTCATTGAGATAAAATTTAAAATAAATTATCACAAATACCTCAACGCCATCTACAAAACCTTTCTTAGAATGTTAATGTTCCTACGTAAGAAGTAGGTAAGGATTCTTTATTTACACAAGTTGATGTTTAGTTGATACATACCTACATAGTGAGTTGTGTGTATTTATAAACTTTTCAAATCAGATTTCCTTAATTTGACAATTCCGAGTGCTTTGACTCTTTTATGTTTGTGAAAAACTTCATAATGAAAATACCGATTTTAAAACAGGCGCTCGTTTGTATGGTTTTAAGGTTCTCATGAAAAACAGAAATTCTATCTGAAAAGAAAATTACTTTTCCTTGATTTTATTTTTAGACCATAGAGAATTCTTAGTAACAAGCAAGTAGCCAAGTACATAACATTGAATATACCATAGAATAAAGGTAATGAGCATTAGAAAGACCCATAGATGGCCCACTTCGGTAATGAATACGAGTAACTATAGCTGATTTAACTAGGACATGGGTGGAAGTTTTTTTGCTCTCATGGCGTTGAATAAAAGGACATCGAGTAGGTATAACACATGACTCTTGATCTAACGGAGTTTCAAAACGACTTAGTAATTAACATGTTTTAGGTTCTTTCGAGGCCAAAGACCCAGTCCGTTGTCATCTGTAACTGCTCTGCTATGCTGTGTGTACTTTTACAAATGTTATTTCTTCAGATAGGTGCCTTCTAACTTCACACAAATGCCAAGCAAGACAATAACAGCGTAAATGCTTACATTTCTAGATGCACATTAATAAATTTGGATAAGTGTAGGCTTCGATTACAAAAACTTAATATCTCTTTTGTCCACTGGTAAAGTAAGCCACAGAAGAATGAGCTTAATTCACATATTTAATACAAAATAATGTGTGCTGATTAAGATCATAAAGTTCAAACGAAAAGTTTCCACCAATAAGAAAATGAAAATTCAACAACTTTTATTTTAATAGGTTGGTACTTATAGATTCGGTTTAAATATTGTTCCTATCGAATAGCATCATTATTCCTTCAGATTAGGTATTGCCGACCAATAATAATTGTACCTACCTATCTATATGTACTTATTATTCATAAAATGTTTGAATGAGGATTACGTATTCATAGCTTTGCAATTTGACCCTCGGATAGTATTTTCGTAATACTTTTATGAATGCGACTCATTCGCTATAAAACACGTTTAAATAGTCTTCGACTCACTGGTACACATCCTGACTCATTCATTGGTGACTTGTCTGGTGGCAGGGGTTTGAAATTCTTATGATTTGCTTAAGGATTTAACTTTTTTTTACATATTTAATTGAAAGCGAAATGGTGTGCCCCTAGTTGATGGAGTGTCAAACTTCTGAGTAAGTATTCTGAGAGTTGTTTATCCAAAAAGTCTTTCTTTATGTGAAATGGTTATTTATTGTTTCTATTAGTACCTACTCTCTCTCTCTTTCGTGTTTTTTGGACAGTCCCCACTTATGCTTGGTTTCTCTATAAAAAGCGGCCGTAACACTTCGAACGAAGTATTCTTTGAGACAAGTACAAACCATATGTTTATCTCTTTCGCTGCCTGCAGTAAAATAATGAAAGTGCGAAAGAGACAGTAAAAGCTTGATGTTTAGTATCATAAACCGTATCTTGGCTACCATAATAAACAATAAATCGCCCACTGAAATACAATGTATTTACTAAGTCAAAAGGTTTAATTCAAAAATGTATGCAGTATTAGTTGTGATATTGAAAATTTGATTTTTCTTGGGGGTGCGCTTTTCTTCAAAATCATTGCATTAGAGGCACGGGGAAAAAAGATTATCATAGTTTTCACTATAATTAAGACATATTCGCCAGCTACAATATAAATATGTACCTCCCTATTTATTATTGGCAAGCTGATAGCCGTCTTGCTTTAAATATTCAAAAGATGGTCATCTTTCTTACAGTAAAGGTATCATTTCAGTTATACATAATATTATGTATTGAAAGCCTTTAATATATTGGAGAAAATTAAATAAGTTGTACCTTACATTACTAGTATAGTTGCAAGGTTCAGCGTAATTAAAATCGAGAGAGAAGTTTATTTGTGATGCGATAAAAAATGAAAATAAGTAGGCGCATAGCTGAATTATTATGTAGACCAGTATTTTTTTTTTTTATCTGATTATGGTACCGAGTAATCGGGCCAGTTCACTATTAACAAATAACAATAAATACTAAATAATAATCTAATTATTTATTTGAGCCATTAAATATCCAAATGGAATTATATTAAAGTTATGAGACACAGCTAGAGAGCTGCAGTGCAGGTGGCTGTAAATAATGTAAATTGAATTTAAATGCGTGTCACCAAATTACCGCTAGCGAAGTGAAATTCCATGATACATATTAATTTTTGCGGCCCACATGTTTAACGAACCGCGGCAAAAGCGTTATAAATGCAACGCAATGAGTCATCGTCCAAAAGAAATGTTTCAAGAAGTTGTCCGAGTATGCGTACATATGTATTATGTACCTTGGTGTACTTTGTAATATGAACGCTTTACTACCGACTTAAGTAGGTATGCAATTTTTGAGAATCCAAGGAAGTGGCGTTATTTATGACTCGTTTATGGTTGTAAGGAGAAGAAAAAAATTACAAAATCATGTTCACCATAATTTGCCGATGGGAACGTAAACTAGCTCCTGAGATCAATGAAAAATAATAAATACATATACCTACAGTATGTAAATATAAATACAGACATACACACAATCTCCCTTTGAACTCCTCTCAGGAGCATAGGGAGGCGATAAGAGCTCTCTATTGCGCTCGATCTTACGTAATGCTTATGTTAATATAAAGAATACAAAATGCACTAAGGCGGAAAGGGGTTTTTAATATGTTGAACATTTCGAAGATTACCTACCTACCATGATTTCGGAATTTTGGGGATTTCGAAGAATTTTACCACCTAAATGGCGAACGCTGTTAACGTAAAGTGATAGTTTTAAACGTAAATATTATCATTACAGAAGAGTGATCTCGAATTTTTAAGTGCGGCTATCACTAGGTACTTCCGAGACCATCGTGATTGCTGTCTCTCTCATTCTGGCTATGCAAAAGAGACAGTGATCATGAAGTTCTCGGTATTTCTATTCTGCACCTCACCTCTTTTTCGGGGTCTATGCTGCCATTATTATTAACACTCCTGAGATACTTAAATACTGTGTGTTCACACTCTATTTGGCATCTACCCCAGTATTTCATTGAAGCTCGACAATGATTTTACATAAAATGTACCTAGGTACCAAATACTTCAATCAATCAATCAATGTAAGTTACCCTTGAGAACCCACTAAGGGGCACAGGCAAACTATAAAAGTCAACAAAACAAAATATCTACTGGAAAAAAACTGTAATGAGAACCATCTTGTCTTAACCTTCATAATACTGTACTGAGAACATATCTTAACTCCAAAAAAAACAATTTTTCAGTGTCTTATTGACTCGGATAATATGCGGCGTATATTTCGGATACGAATTTAAGTCATTTCATCCCATAAAATGGAGTTAAGACAAGTTGACTCTCAAGAACAGAAAATATGTATTATTAAATAATTAAAATAGATCCCCGTCGTCCCTGTCAATACATAATAACACACTTTATATAATATAAACAATCATATTTTTTTATGACCAAAACCAACTAAGTGACTATAATCCAACTAGATTATTAATTGAGTTCCCAAATTATCTATAAGGCTCGTCGTCCAGTATAAATTAATCAAAAAGGCGTTGACATGGTTTAAAAGAATATTTAAACCAGTTTCTCTAGCAGTCAACAAACACGCTCATATAAATCTTAATATAATTAGACATAATGAACAACATATAAACAAAAACCTTAAAACTGATTTTGACTTTTATGCAGTTGGTTATGAACCCTGTATCGCCGAGACGGAGAAAAATGATTAGGTACAAATATTATAAAAAAACCCAGGTGTTCAAAATATAAAATCGTGCATTTAATAAGAGTTATACGAATAAGGTTATCAAAAAGGTTCCATACAGATTAAAACCTGAAAACAAAATGACGTGTTTTCACAAATCTAGGCCCTAAAGTAATAAAGATTGCATTCTTTTATAGAATTGCAGAATCGGGTAATAATACAAAAAAACTGTGGAATATTGTAAAAGACTGTACGAACACAAAGAAGAATAAAACTGTAGAAATTAAAATGTTAATTGACCAAAAAACCTCTAAAAGAATAGATGAACCCGAAAGAATAGCTGATTCATTGAATGACTTCTTCTGTAATGTTGGAAGCAACCTGGCTGGTAAGATTGAAGGCGAGATTGGTCTGACTGAGAATGAACTAGTAACTAGGTTGAAGAATGAAAAGAGGATGGTATCATCATTTTTTTTTACTCCGGTTGTGGAGCCTGAGATTCGGAGAATTATTTCTACTTTAAAAAACACTTCCTCTTGTGGTGATGATATGATCTCGTCTCAAATAATTAAGCTCTGTGCAGAATACATAGCCATGCCGCTGACTATAATTTTTAATAATTGTTTTGCACAAGGTATATTTCCTACATGTTTAAAACATGCCATCGTGGTTCCGATTTTCAAATCCGGAGACCCTTATAATCAGACTAATTATAGACCAATATCATTGCTTAGTTGTGTCTCTAAAATATTGGAAAAGGCTGTAAAACAGAGACTTCTGGATTACTTGAACAAACATAAAATATTATCAGGTAACCAGTTTGGTTTCAGAGAAAAGATTAGTACTGAAGATGCTATGAACAGATTGACGGAGTATGTGGTTTCTCGTTTGGATGGTGGAAAAAGATGTCTGGCAGTGTTCCTTGACTTGGCGAAAGCCTTTGATACGGTTTCGCATAGAATTTTACTAAGAAAGATGCAATTTATTGGAATCAGAGGTATAACTGGAGACTTTTTTGAAAACTATCTAACTGGCAGAGAACAAAGGACTAAAATAAGCAATGAAGTGACAAGCAAAACATCAAAAATAGAATTTGGCGTACCCCAGGGAAGTACATTGGGCCCGTTGTTGTTTTTATTGTATATCAACGATCTGTGTGATTTAAACTTTGACGGTGAGATCATAACTTTCGCCGACGATACAGTCTTAATGTTCAGTGGAGACACATGGGGCGAAACTTATGATTTGGCTCAGAGAGGTGTGAGGGTGGTTAAGAGATGGTTGGATAGTCATCTTTTGACGTTGAATACGGACAAGACAAAATATGTACCTTTTTCTTTGACTCTGGCTTCCCAGCCTGATTTTGGTGGAACAATTGTTGTTTGTGATTGTGATGATGATTGTGTGTGTTCTAAGATAGAAAGTACCGATGTAATGAAGTATTTAGGTATTGTAATTGATAAGCATTTAAGATGGTCTGCTCATTTGGAGGTCTTAGCGAAAAGATTAAGAAAACTTATATATGTATTTAGAACTGTAAGGCATGTATTAGACTTAAATATGGTTAGAATGGTGTACTTTGGACTTTGTCAGTCAATTCTATCTTATGGTATTGAATGCTGGGGCGGTGCATTTGTTAACCACCTGTATTCTGTTAATATTGCTCATAAAGCCATCCTTAGAGTCATTAATTTTTGTGGATATAGGCATCCATCTGAACCACTCTATAGGACTTTCGGGGTGTTGGATCCTAGACAGTTGTTTGTGCTTCGTATCCTGACCAGATACCAGTTTGAGAGGGATGTCTCTGTTGCTGTACAGCATTCTTTTTATACAAGAATGAGAGCTCAAAAAATGCGAGTTCCTCCAAGAATGTGTACGACCCATGGTCAAAGGTTCCCAATCTTCCTGGCACCATTTTTGTTTAACAAAATAACTCCATGTATTAGAAATATAAAAAATAAGTGTTTATTTAAGAAGCTTTTGTCTGTTTGGCTACTGGATGTAGGAAGAAAGAATGTGGAGTGTATGTTAGAGATACAGCGGTAGAGTTGTGTACTGGGATACAGTTGATGTGTTTGGGAAATGCTCTGTGGTTGATGAGTGTGATGTGGGGGGTGATATGTGTGATTGTGGAGTGTTGGTTTGAGTTGATGCTAAGGCAAATTGGAGAAATGTGCAGTGAGATACAGTTTCTTCTCACTAGTTCACTGCACAAGTATTTATCAAGGAAAAAGGGTTGTAGATACAGGAAAGTTTAGTTGTAGATACATAAAATTGTCATAACTATTTTTTTTTTTTATAAAACCATTATAATTGTATTTGATGTATCTCTATATTTGAAATTCTGCAATACTCTGTACATTTTTGTTGAAAAATAAAATTATTATTATTATTATTATTATTATTTTAAGAGATGAATGCAAGAAGTTAAAGCAGGTACACAATATATTGTATGCAAATGGGCTTGTGTGTATAAGGCGTCTGGTATTTAATTGAGCATTTGGGTATTTATGATATAAAAGGAACACTTATGTACAACAAACCTTTAATAACTGCATAATTGAACTGCTGGTTTATTATACAACCTGTTGAAACTACCACCTTTACAAAACGATCGGAACAAAACTGCAAGTTACACATCGAGCAATGGGAAGCTTATTGTTAGTCTGAGAGAGACAGGAAGCAAAACTAATGGATTCCATAAAGGACCAAAGTTACCGATGTGTCAAACAAAATAGTGTCACTAAATTGGAAATGGGCTGGCCTTATATATCCAGGTAGTAAGAACAGTAGATGATAGGTTGACCATGAGAACCTTGGAGTGGAGACCAAGTACAGGTCATAAAAACCAATGAGTAGAGTAGCAGGCGCAAGAGACAGAGAATCATGGGAGTCCGGTAGGGAGGCCTATGTTCAATACTGGCGACGAGTGACGGCTGATGCTGGTGGTTGTGATACAAAATGATGAACCAACCAGCGGAATAACAACAAAAATGTTAGTATCTTTAAGATTTTCATACAATACTACCTTTTTGCACTCTACATAGGAGGCGCAATGTTTATGACATCCTCCCACACATGTCCAGATTTTCATAGTTTTTTAGATTTTACGAAAAAGTATTTTAACGGAATTTTGTTTAAATCGCGGTTTCGTAAGGATTCCAGCGCAAAGGGTGTAAGCCTGTTATGCTGGATGGTGCTATTTATTAAAAAGTAAATAAATAAATAAATTATGACGATTCGTGACTTGATTCCTACGAAAGCACGACTCAGTTAACCGCATTCGGTATTCTTCCTATCTACGAAAACCACTGGTGGTTTACACGTCTATCACTAACTATAGTATAGGTGTCCGTATCGCTGTACTGTGGCTCTGTACATACATACCAATCTGATAGCATCCACCGTGGATAGATAGACATAGGACTTCCTTCATAACGAGATCGTAAGCAATAAAACCAGACCTCCTCGACGTTGAAATAAAATAACAAAATACCTCGGCAGTGGCGGGCAGGTGGTTGTGGCCAGTGAACTCCTTTGATTCATAATATAAGCCGATGTAAATTAACAGTCTCGTCTTTATGTGCTTCCTTGAATGTGCATCAATGTAGACTTACTTAATAACAAACTAAAGATTTAAGGAAACTGTACTTATAGGATGATGGAATAATACAGGGAACCCATGTTTCATCACTAATAATTTTTATAACAATAATAAAAAAAGAGTCTCTTAAGGTTGTATTTCGATGTTTTGATTCATTTTACAGTGAATATTCAATGAAAGGATTATTAAGGTAGAAAAAAAATATGTTTGTATAATACGTACTTACCTACAATCTACATAATGGTTGAATTATTAGGTATACAAGTTTGCAGCCTGCCTCAAATACATATCCAAAATCTTCTAACAGCTCTCGGTCTAAACGCTGAAGGAGCATTACATTTTCTACAAGTCGACTAATAAACATTACCGACTATAACAAACAATAGATATCTACTTATAGATTGAGATGAAATTGTGAGAAGTAAGGATACTAAAAAAGTACAGTCAACCTTTTGTTTTGCACTTGAATGACTAACGATATATTATTTCTACGTATTATGACGTGTGGGCGGTTGCATTCCCAACCGTGTGCATATCAATGAAGTATCTATACAGTTGGTCGAAGATATCTCGTGGTCCCACAAAACCAATTGTTTTTAATCCTCGTAACATCTGATACCCAAATTTATTTCACGATGTTATCCATCAGAAAACCGCCCATGAAGGTATTTATTATTATCGGAGGTGATTTTTCATTAAAAAAACCTTTGTTTCTGTTACGTTCGTGTTTTTTTTTTCAATTAATTTCATTACCTTATTTCCACAACTAATGTTAACTTGCTTTTAAAATAACATTAACATAGTGATACCAATATGTATAGTTTTTTTTTGCTAGCTATTGTTTTTTGGTGATGCAGCAAGCGTGAACGGGTGATAGTACCAATAAACCGAATATAGGTAAATGCCTTTCTTCGGTGAAATATTCAAGCGAATTTAGTATGGGCTGCAAAGCCTACCGAAGTACCCATTCATTGACGGCCCTATAAACGTTTTCTTTTAATACTAAAACCAAGTTACGTACATACTTTGCACGGACATTATGATCCATAATATTCATAATTGCAACAGAAAAAAATAAATCATTCATAAGCATTTTGGTACCAAATGAGAAGAAAATAAAACATCAATAAAAGTACGTTTAAAATAATTATTAACAGTATGAATAACAAAAGCAAACAGGTGGAATTTAAGGTAGGAGTTCTTAATTTATGTAGATAATGACCGTTACGGATTTTTTAAGGCTTTCACCGTCTAAGGTACACCCGAATGAGAAATATCATACGTCAACTTTTCTTCAGTGGTTTTTATTCTATGTAAGATTGCTTGTCAGCAATGTTGACCATGTTTTTTTTTCTATTGCGTCCTATCAATGGCAGTCCTTAAAAAAAGTTTCTCATGTAGCAGGGATAGTCAACATCCAGATAATAATATTATATAGGTACGTCTTGATTTGTCCTGGCTATTGAAATAAATGCAAAGAGGCATTGGTTTGTAGCCAGGTCCTATCCTAAGTAGGCTACTGTGTTACATCGAAGAACAAAAACGTGAATTTCAAACTGAATCGTTATGCGGCCTCCATATCATTCCTATTATATTCTTTCTTACATATGTACCTGGAGCAGGATCCAGTACGAAATGGATTGATCGTGTTAGACCGTCGCAGGCCTCTCTGAGGATCAGTAATGGGATTCTGGCGCCGTGGCCCGCCCAAAATAAAAAATAACCATAAATTATTCTTGACATTGTTTGTTTTTCGATACGAGTAATTATATTTTTGAATTGATTTTTGGTTGCTTTTTTTTTCAATGTTCAATTAGCTGACGACTTTTTAGGTTATTTATGTTATATTTTTAAATTAACAAAAGTTTACATATACTCATTTATTACTTTATACAAACTTGCATATTATATTTATAAATCATAAATAAAATTGTGAGCAGAATAAAATTGGTGGACAACATTGAAATCCTCAAAATAATCATTAACAAGTATGAAGCTAAAAATTTTGTATTAATTTGAATATAGGGCAAAGAAATGTAGAAAATCTCTTTTTTACTAGTTTATTAATTGATTAAATGAATTTATTTTGTGAGATTACGGTCCTAATATAAAAAGATATGTCGTGTATAATTCATGTAATTTAAATGACCTAAAAATTAAAATAATATTTTGAATCTACTTAATTTTAAAATGTGATATGTATTCTTTTTCATACAAAGAACGATATTAAAAATACATAAATATTGTATTATATAGTTTGTATGTAGTAGGTATAAAAGGTAATAGAAAAACGCGTTCCTTCCGGCGGAAGTGATAATATCCTTTTTCGTGTAATTTCACTTTAACTTACGCGATTATAATGTACTTACCAGACTGTTTTAAATTAACATAATAGAAGCATTCGTGTAAAATGTAAATCAAATTGTTTATTACATCAATAAAAGTTATAAGGCTTATAATATGTTTTGTTTTGCGTCAAGGGAATAATATCATAAAGCAATGTTTTTGGAATGTTTACTAGGTACCTATTCACATTATGACATAAGTGTATTTGGAATGCTTTCAACATATAGGTATTGACATAATGTCGTTTGTGCATTTTTTACCCATCATGCCGTGTCCCGTAAGGGGTAGGCAGAGAGAACGGACCTCCACTGTTTTTATCCAAGCACACTTATTCCGCTTTATCCACCGACATTATATTTTTCATACAACCTCTCCTATTTCTCTTACTTCTGAACTGGCCTTCCTTGACAACGGAATCGAAGTGTTCGATCTACGTCGTTCTCGGTCGGTTACGTTTTCTTACACCTTTCGTTTCAGCCTTATAAATTATCTTTGTCATTCTGTTTGCATTCATTCTTTCCACATGCTCAAACCATCTGAACTTATTGACTTTTATCTTTGTCACAATTGACGTTATGTTTATATGTTGTAAACATTCCAAATACAGTTACGATATTATGCTAATAAATGTAATATTTAAACATTCCAAATGCAATGCCACCCTGGCATTTGGAACGTTTACATTATTATATAACCAAAATATCATAACTGTATTTGGACTGCATACAACATATTAACGTCATAAGTGTATTTGGAATGCTTACACCATAATACCATAACGTCAGAAGTGTATTTGGATCATTTACAACGAATTGACATAACGGCCAAGCCAATTTCACCAAGATGGAAATTGTCAAAGATGTGGGAGGAGTAGTTAGGTGATAAAACGAGAGACAAACTATAAAAGGGATAAGTAGTTCACGGGAAGTTACAATACAAAGTTTAAACCTCTATCATCGTAAAGTAAAAATTTATGACAGGATGCGAACTTATTGGATTTTATTACAGTATTGTTTACTCACAACACAACTTGCTTTTATGTTTCATATAACAGAGTTACAATAACCGACTTTTGACATACCTATGTGCAAATTTTAAGAAAATGTGTGTGCAAGTGCTAGATTTAATTGAAGAGAGTTGGTGTATTTTTCAATGTATCATTTCTCAAATCAAAATCGGCTTCATCTATCGGCTAAAATTTTAGTTGAGTTGAGTTAATTCATCGTGAAGCGGGTGCCGGCTTCTTGTGCTCCTTTTACGGTAACAATGTTTGGAAAAATAGAAGTCCCGTAGTCTCAACCTAACTTTATCGGAAAACACGAGATGGGTACCTTTTTTTTAATTCTCATTCATAATGTTTGCTTAGAAATCGAGTAAAGCGCACATCATCGCTATGTTGAAATGTAGTGAGTATCTCACAATGTGACTTTTATTATTATTATATGTATAAAAATGTAAAAGTCGTAAATTTTTCTTGTTATCTGCGATACTAAGTTACATACAAAATGAACTGCCTTTGCTGGTTATTTTCACATGCAACGGAATTAAATTATTTCGCTGGTTCTTGTTCAAACAATGTAAGTTACCCACTTAAATGATGTTTTTTTTTCAACCTGAATTCCATGTAAAATTTCCTGCACTGCAACATGTCGAAACAAGATAGTATTTGCTCAAAAAAAAGATTCGCTTCCCTATCAGGTGAATGCAAAATTTGTATTTCTGTTTGTAAAAGTAGGCAGGACCCTCAGGAAAAGGACTATATTTGAGGACACGTGTGTACTTAGTATTTACATCCCCAACGCAAGAATCTTTTCTTAAACAAATTTTTGACATCAGAAACACAAAATCCATGTTATGTGAAAAAAAAATCTTATTTTAATAATTTAAATGTGAAGGAAAAACACTTTTTATTTTATTTTGAACAAAATTGTCACCAATATTAATACAAATTAATTAATACGTGGGTCACACAGGGATCATGATGGTTGGAAACAGGACTAGGCATGGGTTCTGTGCCTACATACCTCTAATAATATTATACAGGCACTTTATCTTTTTCCAAAGGCTTATACTGTAAATGGAAGCCCTATGCTATAGTATATTAATTTAAAATTCTAACTATTAACATTTTCACAGTCGAATTTATTAATATTGTCAAGTTTATGGACATGAAAGCAATCGACCTGTGAAAGTTTTTATTGGTTTAACTTATCGATTCCTAATAGGGGGTGTTTACACATTCGAACAATATAATAAAAATAGGAAACTTTGAATTGTAGGCAATACTGAAATAATAAAACATATTAATCCAAACAAAAAGTTGAGAGTACCTATCTTTTATATTATTGTATTGTAAGTCGGGGTCGTAATACTTACTCGTAATACAATGAATGACAAATTGTAAAGGGTAGCGGTGAGTATTCAGGGCAGTTTAGAAGTAGGTACATGCTATCTGTATCTACTACGTGTGTCATGAAATAATATGTTATGTGTACACAGCAACTATTGAAATAACCACTAAACTTATTATTATAGGAAAATAATAACTTTGTGTCTACAACCATCTTCAAACATTTCAAACCAATATAGAATTTCCACTCAATACCAACAAACTCAACCCTATCCTATACTGAAGGTACTCTTCTGTAGTAGTTCTGTTGTCTTCCTATTTTTCACGCAATTTATGTTGTTAGAAACAAGAACTGGGAAATAATAATTTTTAGCATTATGTAGTTTTTATTCTTTTTTTTAATGTGTCACCCACCTCAGTCAATTTATTCCGAGAGGACGGACTTCCATTAATTTCTATCCAGGCAATCCTCTTTCGCCTCAATCAAGAGCACAACAATTTATAAAATATTTTCTCTCGATCCTTTTTTTTACACCTGACTTGGTCTTTCTTTAAGACGGTACCAATATGATCAGATCACGTCAATCTACATAGATCGGCCGCGTTTCCGTGTACACATTTTGTTTTCAGATTTATAGATCCTTTTTTCGTTCTTTATTCATTTATTTTCTTAATATGACCGAACCACTTTCATTGTAGTCCAACATTTTTGTCACAATGCAGAATATGCGAAAAAAGACTGATTAATAAGATGAGGAATAATGATATTAGAAAGGAATGTAATGTATATGTGATTGATAAGTCTGAATTTATTTATTTTTTATTGTTTATAAGTCTCTTCAAAATGCACTTCAAAAACAATCACCCCTCGCTGGTTACCGCGTTTTTAAACCATGTGTATAGTGGGGAATAAAATTAGTGGTTATTAGCTTAGTAAATTGTACTGTGTATTGGAAGGTCCAGGATTCAACCCACTGCAGCCTATTTTGCTCTTTTAACACATCTGAAAGGCGTACAGACATCTCTTCTCTTAAAAACATATACCTATTCATTTAAAAAAACACAACATTTAGTAATTATTACCTTATTTTATATTAGAGCTATCTGAGTCTCTAAATACTGCCCACGCATGAAAATAAAGGGTTTTTGTGATCCAATACGAGCTCCTATCGCTACTTAACGTGTTTTATTTTAAAAGTCACACTATTTACTCCATTTCTTTACGTAAAATAAAGGCAAATCTAACTGCACTAACTAACCTACGAGCACACACGCAACCCATTTGTGCTTTTGGATAAAATGTTTTTTTTTTTAGTTTACTTATTCTTAAGATCTGGAGAAGGCTGGTGTAATAAGTAACTTCATAGGATTTATTTATTTTATTACATAGAAAAATTATTCTTAACGGGTTCCACTCATTTGTTGCGCTGTTTCTGTTTATGTATTCTGTAATTAATTCACCATCCAGCGTGACAGGTTTGTAACCTTTGCGCTGAACAATGCTGAATATGCATGGTGAGCTGTAAAATATCATTTATACATTCGTGTTTAAAATAAAATATTAAATACTAGCTTATACCCGTCTTGCTTTACGTTTTTGATTCCGATTGTCAGGCTTGATCGGTAGGTAATTAAACAGGTTCTAGTCTAGCTTCCCATTGCTTAACAGACCTCTATAACTGACATAAGCACAGAAAAAGAAGAACACTTTTACAATTTTCGTTTTACCGACCTCATAATATTATACGATTCCTCATCGGGACGGAATGCCATATTTATGTAATAATAATAATATTATACGAACCTACCGACATAATTTGCAAGTTTTCATAGAGAGAGAGAGAGAGAGCTCTGTGGTTTGAATCTTAGCTACATTCCCTAATGTGTGATAATTAATTTGGCATTCCACCCATAGAGGGTGATTTGTGCTATCTGTCAAACTTCAAAATGGAGGAATCATTTTGCAATTTTTTTCATTAAATCTTTATTTATTGAGAATAATAAGATTTGAATAACATTTATATGTATAACAAATCAATCTACAATTATTTTTATTACATTTTCATACCGTAATACCAAGATTCCATTCAACGTTTACATGAGTAATTTTGTTTCAAAAAGATGGCTTACTGTCTTTTTGAGAAATTTGTATGAAGATCCTAAAAAAATAGAGTATTTTAAATAGCTCTAAAATATATTAAAGTTAATGCAGCAAATTGTATTTAAGAACCTTCTCAAGCAAATTGCACCGCTCTGCGCAGATTCATATCTGACGTAGCATTTGTATTTTGAGCGTGATGTTCACATATACGATAGAAAGCAGACAAACATTTCTGAATTATTATGTAGATTAATAAATTTAATATTACTTAAATCTACACGTTAAATACTGTTTGAAAATCTCAGTGGAGGGAATTACCTATTTATAGGATTGCAAATTTTTTTTGAGTCGAGAGCAAAAATATTATTATATTTTATATGAAAATGATTTTAAATTACATAATATACTCCTGATCTGTCAACAGCAGGCTACATTCTCGAAACTCTTTATCAAAAAATAATTCAACTGGATAAAAATACACAGTTAAAATATTTCACACATATTTTATTGGTTTGGATGACGGAGCTGCGTGGTACCGGATCCCGTGGGCTTTCTTAATACTGTGTTCCCCAAGGTGTTTTATGAATTCTTTATGTACCTAAGGTATTTACTTGTATGTGTACACATTTCTTTTGTTATACTCAATCGATTGTTCTTATCAACCGGAAATTGTATACAAAAATAGAACGTAACGTAAATATGTAGGTATGTAGAACCAACAGTATTTTCAATAAAAAAATATTTTCAGAAGCTTTATAGCTTCTTGCTTTTGAGTTGGTATTGGTATTAACTGTGTTCAATCTTTAACACGGCATATTGAGTTAAAATACTCTTTCATCAATACTAAATCGTGCTTTACAAATTCCCACTAAAGGCAACAAAGGAAATCTTTGATAACCAAGAATCTATACTAATGAAGAAGGTAAAGTTACCTCTTAAAATTTCTGAAGACTCTTCGTTGTGACTATTATCGCAATTCAAGGTCCAATTTATTTTTACTTACTCTTCGTGTGGCATTCGGAATATCTTCACCCGTAGAGGACTGCGTCCCATCCTCATCCGCAGTCTTGGCTCCAAAGCTATCAGCAGTGCACAGCTTCTGGAGTTTGCATCGTGGATGTTCCGGAGGCTTCCTGCGACCTCGGGGCCGAGCTCCCGATACGTATCGGTAGGTATGGCAAATGGCGCCTTTAACAACATGACCAAAATATGGAAAGTGTTGGCGCTTAGTGTTGAGACGAAATGTAACCTGTTTGATCGTGTGGGTTGCCCATTCTCCTCTATGGGTGTGAGTCCTGGCAAAAGCCCAGGAACAAAAAGTCTCAGCTTTCAAATGAAGTGCCTCCGAAGAATTTTGGGTGTAAGATGGTATCACCGCATCACGAATGACGCTACACGCCGGCGCACCCAGCGTGAGCCTTTCACTTCTACCATTATGGGGAGGAGATGGACTTGGCTGGGACATTTGTTAAGGATGCCGAATGGCAATTGGCCGAGGAGAGCGCTGTTCTTCCTCCCATCAGGGTACCGAAGACGTGGAAGACCCTCTCATACTGTGTTCCGCTCCTTCGAAGCAGAGCTGAGGAATGGTGTGGGAGGAGGTCATAAACATTGCCCAAGATCGATCGCAATGGAGACCTCTTGTTGCCTGAGGCGTAAAGGGAGTTTGGATTGGACTGCATATGGGTAACCATCTTATTTGTTTTCAAACCGTGTAGGACTAACCAGGATGGATAATCAGTTTTCTTCGAATATCCTTAATTTTACTAGAAAAATACATTTTTATATAATACTGAGGTCCGCCCCAGCTTCGCACGGGTAGATAGATACTTAAAAATAATTTAGTTTTCATACAGATCCCTAACTTTTTCAAAATATTTTATTGCATACCTATGTTAATCTGGAATAATTGCATTGCGATGTATCGTGTCACTTCACTTTACCACCGTGACTACTTTGCGCGGTATTTCTACTACCTACTTGACATGACTCCCCTCAGTCCCCTCCCCTCTCCCGTACGCACTCTGCATCGGATAAGTTGAGATGATAAGAGATTATGCTTTTTTCCAATACTCACATTTTTAAACTCGTGATAACTTTCGAATGGAATGTCCGAATTGAATAATTCAAAAAGTTATACAAACATATTGAAGCAGACTTGAATATGAACTAATTTATTTTAATAAGGAGTAATACCAAGATACCAATAAAGAGCCTTTTCTAGAGGTGACATTTCATTGATTTTTTTTTAAATAAAAAAACACTTATTGTGGCATAACTATAATAGTTAGACATATACTGTTGGGATACTTTTTGTAAATAATGATGTCTTCTACAAAATTGTAGTACATTGTTTTATTCTATCATAATTAATTTTCACAGCGTTCGCGATAAAATGAATATTTTAGGTAAATTTTTTACACCTTGGGTTACATTATTGAAGTTTTCGTAGGTTACCCAATTTTTTTGGATATTTAATATAGCCTATGTTCACCGCCGAATGTAGCTTCCCAAAAGTGAAAGAATTTTTTAAATCGGTTCAGTAGTTTTGTAGCCTATTCGATGCAAACAAACAAACAAACAAACAAAAAATCAAATCTTTCCTCTTTATATATTAAGTATAGATAAACGTAAAGTATTCCAATAACAATTCGATTCCTTTTGGATTACTCCCTCTCTCGGACTATTGACTATGAGATGGTATTAGGAACTATGTAATTTCGACCTGACTGGGAATAGAACCTGTGAAGATAAAAATTTTCGGGCCATTTGTAGCTTGGACGACTACTTGATAACCATGAGAATTATGATAATATTATAACTCATTTAAAAAATATCATCAAGTGGGGCTAGTACGAGTTTTATCGAAAGCTTATTGCACGCTAATAAGCGCTTTTAGGCGTGCAAATAGTGTTCTAAAATCAAACGATCGAATCGTTCGATCATTTTTGTATGGAAAATTTTAGCAACTTTTTCGATGATCGTTTCGATATTCGATCATCGAAAACTTAAACTAGGGCTACAGTTTCTATCAAGTACGTAAGTGTTATAAAATATTTCATCTAGTTAACTTGATTTTTGATTTTAGAAACCTTTTTAATGAATCTCTGCTCACTCAGAGTGGACATAAATGCACTCTTTGTGATAGATTCTCGGCCTATTATGGGATCAAACGACCTCAGTATGAAAGCCGGCTTATACCAACCACTTCAAGGACCTTCGAAAAATCAGCAGAAACGTTTTTAAAACTTTTACATACTTTAATACTTTAATAATTTTTCTCTACGACCCCACAGAACTCTCTCAGATAAACGCTTATTTCGGATTCACAAGAACAATAATTTATATAAAATTCATTGAAAATGTACGTAGGTACACAGCTCGTACTCTCGTAACCTAGACATGTACATATGTACAGTAGGTATATTATTCTATGCATATAAAGTTTGAAAAATATTGTAATATTTTGACATAGAGAATTTTAAATGATTACATCGTTTGATATACAGCTTTATTATTCTGTTTTGTAATGTCTTTTTTTTGTCTGTGCGTGGGTTGAAGAATATGTCCATAACAACTATGAACAATACATTTTTGTATGCCATCACAAACGTGAGCTTGTATGTGAACTTGGTATTTAAATTATGTTACTGTGTATGTGTGTGCTTTAGAGATGATTTGTGTAAATATTATACTATAATCAAGTTTAAGTCTGTGTAATAATTTCAATAAAATGTTATAAAAAAGCAATAACTATCATTCCATGTTATGTTAATATTATTTTCCAAAACTCTTGCAACGAACTATGGTACTTACTAGTGGATTCCATTCACATTTTCATTCCATCAAGGTGTCTTACGTTGACCTTGGTCCATCTTGCAAACCAAACTATATACTTATTAGAAAACGAGTAATCAACCTTGGTGGAAAATGTTGATCCATATGCCAATGTGGCATCAGGACATCCTTGTCAACCATCTTGGTATGGATGGCGCTTTAGTTCCAATTTATTATAATATAATGTGCATTAACATAAAGCTTAAAATTTGTAATTTACTACATTTAATTAATTTGACATACATAGATAACTGCAAAACTTTTCCATTCTATAATCGGATCCATTATTTCGTGTTAGATCCTGCGATACATCTAAATAAATATTGACAATACATCTTAAATATTTATTTTAATTAAACACATTTGGCATGTGACAGTAATTACCTAATTATATTAAACAAGTAGGTAAATACAATATTCACTTTTTTTAATAAAGTTGATTAATTTATAACCACACGCGCCTACTCCGGTAAGGTTAACAGTAATTATTACCGTAATCGACAAAACCACTAAATGGTGACATAGTATATCGATTAGGAAATTTATGAGGTAATTAAAAGTAAATGAGACTCGAGGTATTGTTTTCTTTGGTGTTGTAAGCTGTTGTCCCTATTCTTGGGTGGTTTTTAAATCGATCTCTATGTAAAAGATAAGCTTTTGTTTGAATAGAATAATCCCTTTTAGTTGAAGCATTTAAAGATCGTGTTTATTTGGTATTTTAAGTACTTTATCTTAATACACCTACGATAATATTTTTCATTTTAATATTATGTCTCAAAATGTTATTAAAGTATAGAGATAAGGATTTAGGTGTATTGCCTCTTGATTCAAGTAAATTTAGTTCCTAGAGGACTTACAAGAACTGACAGAAATTGTAAATTGCGGATTGTAATCAGTCGGCAATCACAGGATTGAGATAAGTTAAGTGTGTTAACTCAATGACAACTGAAAAATAAAAGGTACCTACGTCAAATAAAAGCAGGTAAGGCGCAAGAACAAGATGAACACACAAAAGACTCATCCTTCCTGTTTTATTGTGATTTTTTTACAACAAAAAATAAACTAATTATTTTTTTACAACAAAATCTTTTATTATTGTACGGTCAGTTTCCAAGAAGAACACCTCAAACACTATTACCTATTTTATTTGCCGTCTTTTGACAATGAAAAAAAAAGTGTAAAATTTGTTGGTAGAGATAAAAGGCGCAGAGTTGTTGCCTACTCAAATAGTGACAAAAACGTGTGCTGTGATACAAAGAGCGACCCAACCATTCACACCCCATACACCCCGGCACTCCATTTCAGAAGGCTCTTACATGGCTGCCATTGTCTTGAACGGATTCAATAGAATGTCGCGTAGGTATTCATTCATTCCTTCATTTTACTTTTCTCTGAATTCTACAAAATGTTCGACTCCCTTGGAACATTGAATGTGTGTTTGCTCTACCTTTAATATTATTATAGACTATCATATTATGTATGTATGTACTAGCAATATAGAATGATACAGATCCTTGTTTATCTACACAGCGCTAGAAAAATAATATTGAATAGTGTGCGATATTATTACATATCACCAAGTTGACGTCATATAAGCGTGATATCGGTTAAGCTGAAATATCTAGGTTATTTATTAATATTTATTTTGAGCTGTTTTCTCTGGGGATGAAATATATGAATGTGTGCTTTCGTTTTTTCATCTCAAACACGACGTTGGGGTATAAATTTGGTATGACTTCGAGTATCTGCCGATTTCTAGATATACCTATAACAAACTAATCCAGCCAGATGAGTATCCTTGAAAATACAAAAAGATTTAGTCATATAATTGAATATACATAATAGTAATAATTACATTTTATGCATGGTCTGATACTGTAATACCGGCCGAAGGAATACAAATCGAAAGTAAATAAATAAATGTATAGCACTCGAATGTTTTATACTTAGTTAAAACTCAGGCAGTATACCCAAATCGCATAGGTACCTACTTGAAAAACTTGACTATTGCGCTGGAAGAATGTTTTCGATTCGATATGTTTAGGATATACTAATTAAATGGATTTAAAATACGCCATTAATTAAGGCAGGCCAGCTTATCTATTGTAGTAATAAGTTATCTAAAAGTAAGCGTATAGCGATAGTATACTGCATGTTACTATGATTGAGGGCATATCTTTTACACGCTCTATTATATTTGATATTAAAATTGTTACGCAATATGAATGTTCCTCTTTATACCTAATGTCAAGGAAGTCGAGATTACTCACGATGTATTGTGATATGCGTATAGCATCTTCAAAACTCTAAATAATAATATTGATGTTCTTGCAATATTACGGCAAATTCTTAGTCGATCTCACTTTTTTATTTATATTTACAATTCTCATCGAAATGATTCCTCATTTGTAATTATATTATAGGTATCTATTTGATGCAACCGTTAAATCATTTACTTACAAATTTGGGATCACACTAAGCCAGCCTTTGAATCAGCAGTAAAGGACGGTAGTGGTTCAAATTTGTAAAAATATATGTACGTTTCTTTTAAAATTCCGAAGTGGTTGGTGACCCAGCGGTTACAACGCCGGCTTTCGTACTGCGGACGTCGTGGTTCGATCCCAGGTGCCGACCATCTTCCTCTTTCACGACACAAGCTTTAAGTAGCTTACTGTGAAAGAGTCAAGGAGTGTATTTGTGTTCACTTTGAGTGAGCACAGATTCATTTAAAAAAAAAAAAATTGAACACTAATATAAATACCATATTTAAACCGTTGTTTTTTTAATTGTAACTTCTGTCCTTCGTTAGTATATTCGTGTCGATACATAGTTAAATAATTATTATGGTTACATTGAAATGTTTATATTATACTTTTTACTGCTGCAAACATACTTTTATGAATCAACTCGATTTTGTTGACGATATAGGAAACAAGGCGAAGATTTTTGTAATACCACTCATAGGGATGACGGCTACATGATGCCCTGCAATGAGATTTTTAAACACGTAAACCGGATTTTAAGTTAATTCTATAAATAGTTGCTTACCACAGAAACTTTGTACTTTTAGAGGACAAACCTTCCTCGATACAGGATATACACAATAATTAGATTGACTTACTAATCATGCGAAGGTCGCCGTTCGAATCCGGTACATACCATTCAGACTGGCGAGAAATAACACGGATTTACACAATCTAGTGTATAACGTTGATTGCAGAAACGAATTGTGCTACTTTAGCCTAATCTCTTCATGTTATATCATCATAAAAGAATATACTAGACTAAATCATTCATTAGCTAGGGTTAATAAAAAAAGAATACTTGAAATTTCGAACACGGAATCGATTTGACTTGTATTTCACGGTGATGACTTTCAGGTTCATACACTTCCTGCATACCAATATTCATAATTTAATATGTAGGTAAATCATTATTACATACACAGGTTATTCTCATTCTTAGAAGTATTTTTATTCAGCATCATTTTGCTGCATTTTTGGCGCCTCCATTTCATATAAGTCTTCACTTTCACAGATTAAAGGGAATTTATCTCATTATTTTACTCCGATAGATTATAAATAAAAGATGTAATACAACATATTATTATTGCCAAACATGTTGTCCATTTTGATAACATTTTACTGTAAAAATCTGGTAAAAATATTCCATATCAGCTAACCTATTGAATGCCATTATTGGTCAAACAAAGATCATATTTTATATTGTGTCATTCTCAAAAGATTTAAGGCGAGAAATAAGTATGTACAAAATTTTGTTAATGAGATTCATATGATGTTCAATATTATTGATAGAGGATCAATGTGTACCTAATTACATTATATTATCATAGTTGCATATAAAATATGACTAATTTAAGTGCACACAAAGTATTGGTGAAAGATATGAAAAAAGTACTTAATGTATTTTTGTATTCATATACGAGAGTTCAAAATGATAGGTACCTTGAGTTTTATTTCTTATATTACAACAGGAACAGAGGAGGAGGTACCTATACTCTCTACTTATTTTCTACTATTGTTTAATTACAACTCCGCCAATGCCGGTTCCAAGTACGGGTGCGAAAGGAAGAGGGTTCTCAGGTAAGGTTAGCTGCCTGCCGGAGGCAAAAAGAAACTAAGCTCTGAACAGGATGGATCCCCAAAAATACTTAAGCTATCAAAACGATGAAATGGTTTCGAAAACTAGAAATTTTCTTGAGAGAACACGTATAGAGAGTAGATCCTAAAAAGTTTATAAAAATAGCAGCTGATTCTATACTGACTGACTGACCACGTGACCACCCAAGAGGTGAAGGGATAGCTGGACATCCACATCTTAGTAACATGAAGATCCGAGAGAAGGCGGGACGCAATCCTAATACTTGAAATAGTAGAAGAAAAAGTTTACAAAAAATATTCTCAGTTCAAAACAATATTAACAATCTAACGACTAAACACAAGGCCAAATTGTTTGAATCCGCTGCTTTAGAAAACATATTGTTCTTTACGAGGAGCGGACCCACCGCAAAGCTTCATTCATATTCTATTGCAGGTAGGTACATCGTACCCTTTGCTATCGAGCTGTGGAGCCTGACCTAGCGTATAGCCGTATCGGGTATACGCACCATACCGTACTTACAAACATAAAAGCTATTTATTTTAATGGGCAATATGGATAGATTTAATGAAATGAAGATGTTCTAATAATATAAAATGTTTAATAATCACACAGTACTTGTGATAATTGATAGGCAAGTTCTTGTTTGAGAAGTAGGGATCGGAGCATTCTGTTTAAAGCATGTCGAGTAATTTCGAATAATGTCTTCACGAAACTTTATCGTGCTTACTATTCCTATTTGTGTTGATTGCGATCTCTATAGCTATACCACGTCTTCAATTAAAAACATTATTTCTCTTTTTTCCTAAGTTTAACGATCTGTGATCTGTTTTTTGAGTTTAGAATTTCTTTGTGAGAGATAAATAACTGAAATTATTTCTGTAATTTCATCGCCAAATTTTCAGTGTGTACTCTTTCAAAGTGCATGGTCATTTCAAAAGCAGTTTCTTTGTCTGCTCCAACTGACATCGTCTCTAGACTTTCGGATCTTCTTCCTTGGCTTTTTATCACTGATTGCTATTAATCATACGTATCTACTACTATTTCTTCAATGTCGGAACAAATAGGAGAGTAGAGGAGATTATTTGAGCACTAGCACCACCATGCTATTTTTAAAAACAAAAAGGGATAAATTCATAAAATCCATTGGTTTAATACTCAATGCAGTAGTTTAAGTTTATTCTTTTATAAACTTATTTCATTTATAAATATAAGTATTTTTATTTATAGATTTTGTCCTTTATATTATTTTATATAATTGTTGATGCCGTCGCCGAAGTTTCCTGTTAACGTCTCGTCGAGAATACGAACCCAAATAAAAAGATAACGTGTGAATGGAATGTCGATCTTTATCCATCCAGACTGAAGGGATTCTCAAACTTTGAGGTGAATTATCTCATTCCTCGCTTGACTCCTGTGGAACTGCCTTCAAATACTTTCGAAAGATCACCAGAACATACTAATTTCGACTTTTGAGAGATATATTTCATAAATCATTTTCTGAGCGAAAGTTGCGTATATGTTACCAATGAAATGCTACGATATCTAGGTAATGAGTTCATTGATCTTCGTATTAGTATGTACCTCCCTCTTCGTTAATTTTATATGTTTGTAACCAGGTAGGACAGATGTTGTCCTATCTTTACTATGAATTTTTAATCATTTATTTATTAATTTTGAATTCAAATTTTAATGGGAAATTAATCACATATTAAAACAATTCTGACAATCGCACTATCAATCAATTGATCAAACTTCGATTAAAATAAAAAAAGTTTATACGAGAGTCAAAAGTACTAAGATGATTCCAATGTAAATTTTTCATAAAATTTATAATGATCCGCGTAAGATTATTTTTTTTTCTTAAGTAACAAGCTTCTCCTGACAATAGAAAATGCAACGAATAAGAGTTAGCAAAATTGGTCCATCGGTCTAGCCGTTCAATGGAAATAGGGCTCCACTTTTGTATTATAGAAATAACTTTTAAGGCCCCCAGGAGTTAGGAATGTTAGAATCGCAATTTTTTTTTTTTTAAATGATTCTGTGTTCACTCAAAGTGAACACAAATACACTCCTTGACTCTTTCACAGTAAGCTACTGAAAGCTTGTGTCGTGAAAGAGGAAGATGATCGGCATCTGGGATCGAACCACGACGTCCGCAGTACGAAAGCCGGCGTTGTAACCGCTGGGTCACCAACCACTTTCAGGATCGCAATTAAAATGCAGATTTGCTGTTGCTCTATTAAATATCGATTTTGTGATGGACGTAGAACTTTTTCCTCTTTACACTTTTATCGAGATGGAAATAATGCACAGATTAAGAACATCCTATTGGTGCATTTTAGTATTGTGGATTAAGGGTTTAGATTTCTCTAACTTCTTAGATACCTTCCAAATATTTTTTCGTAGGTATCGTTAGGGATCCTAAATAATATTATGAAAAGGTTGGGATGATCTTACAGTTTGAGAAACGCTCTTCAATTAAAATATGAGTTCTGTAAGTTAGAGTGAGTGTCTGTCTGGATAAGAGATAAAAGGGATCGGTACAGGATAAACCTTTTTATTGTTTTTAGGCATTTACACATAGTGTCCGGTGTTTTTAATTGAGTCACGGATTAACGACCTATGTTGGCCGTATCCTTATACATAGAGCCGGGACCTGTCTGTGGGTGGAGCCGATGCATGCGTGTGTGGTACGCACGATATCTGTACTACGATCTGTTATTATTTTATTCACTATCAAACTCAAATTATAGGAAGAGAATTATTAAACCTAATAGAAGAATGGTATTCAAGGAAGAAAACAGTAAATAACCACTGCTGATAGACTTTTAAACACATCCAATATTAATGAAACAGTAAAGGTCAGGCCTCCATGATAATTATTAAAGTTTTTTTTTTTAAGATTCCATAAGATTTTGTTTCAGACCATACATAGTTATCATGGTTCACTGTTTTTAAACATTATCTTACACAATGGAATATGATTTCATCCCATATGCTCATATTTGCCACAGTAGATCGTAGGTCATCGTGAAAGGGTATTTGTAGGGAAACCTTAATCCGGATATAAATGTAAAAATGTTACTCCATAAAATACACTCTTCAACGTCAAATCGTCAGTATAGAACTGGACGACATGGATAAACCAAACTCTAGAAACTTTAGAACAATTCAACAATTATATACCTGCTAAGATATGCTGCAATGTGGAATATTCATGAGAAAATATGATGGGACGGGCGATAATTAAAAAAGGAAGAGATAATTTATTTTGTGTCTCTCTGAATGGGGATGCATAATTTTAAAATAGATTCGAACTGACCAGGAATGAAAGTGTATTCCGTAGATTCAGAAGTCTATAGTTTAGATATCAGAACTATATACCTAGGTGCCGAAATCATCAGTGCGTTATTTAATATCTTGGGTTTTTTTTTTAATAAAGATCAGAACATCACAAAAATACACAATCTCACAGGAAGATATGAATAGTTTTTAACTAAATTTCATCCACCCACAATGCAGTAATATGATTATTATGACGAGAAATGACCGCAAGGATCTCATAAAATGTTCGCAGTAATGTTCTGTGGCCGCATGTCGTAATTTACAATGGTTTCCTGTAATGGACCGAATACCGCTGCATTATTAATTGTTATAATCTCAACTTTTCTACAGCGAAAGGTGTACCTACGTAACTAACTACATTTATGTTTGTAGGCATGTTTAAAATGGAACCCTTCGTTAGTGGAGTCTTTCTTTGCTTATATAATATTTAAACACTAAGCCAGAAACCTGTAGGTACATAGTGTATCCTAGAGCAATACCTACAGGTAACCGAAAAGAACAAAGACTACGTAAGATGTTGATGGAATTTCTTAAAATGAAAACGGTTTTTACCAACAATCAACGTTACATATGTTTTACTTTAATTCAATCGTTGGTTTAAATTTTCGAAAAAGCTGCAAAATAAACAAAGAAAGACTTCATAATCTTTCCACCTTCACAAAAACACATTTATTTTTTTATTAGCTTTCCCGACACTTTGTCCGTAAGTTCTTACAATAATTAATACCTATTGATTTCGAATTTGTAATTTAAACAAAAATAGGTAGGAACCTACGTTTAAAATATGTTTGAATGTTAAAAATTATTTCTGAAATCTTGAAAGACATTTTATCAAAAATATGAGTACCAATGTTTTATGGTTGTCAAGTGAATAAAAATTGTGTTGTTATGGAATTTTTCACAGGCTGTGTTGTTGTCAGTAAATCCGTTCAACACTAAGTTTAATATTATATTTTACATTATTTGCTATACATTTTTCGAATTTTTCTGTTATCCGGATTCTGTTATCCGGAGTGGAGAAGAATCCAGTAAACAAAGCATCACAAAAATCTGTTCAGCCGATCTTGTGTTATAAGCGTTCGCACTAACCCGACTTTATTTAATATTAAGTATTGATTTATTTTGTATATTTTTAATGTTCCAAAATGTTAATATTCATGTGTACAAAATATTTTTTTTTTAAATGAATCTGTGCTCACTCAAAGTGAACACAAATACACTCCTTGACTCTTTCACAGTAAGCTACTTAAAGCTTGTGTCGTGAAAGAGGAAGATGGTCGGCACCTGGGATCGAACCACGACGTCCGCAGTACGAAAGCCGGCGTTGTAACCGCTGGGTCACCAACCACTTCGTTCAGATTAACATATGTAATGGAATTTATCTCCCCACTAGACAAAAGCCCGTGCTGAGGTGCTACTAAATATTTATACGAAGAAAGCTTAACAAATCCACAATCTGTACATATTCGGTCGATTTCGGATTTTCGTGAAATTGAGTTAATGAAAATCATCTAAGTACATCCATAAAAAACGAACAACTAATTCTAGCTAATTTAAAATGTGTGAAATATTACGTGCAAATAGGCGCTTATGAAGAAGCGCAAAATAATTAATATTACCTAGTTACAAATCACCGATAGGTAAGGATTACTGTGTGAAACTTTAGAGTTAGTAAATTGGGATGAATAATTAATATTAAATACCTATACTTAATTTTCATTGAGAGAAAAACTTCTAGGTATCTGAAAATAGTTTCGCGATTTTATCATGCTAAATTTGTAAGTGGGTATAAAAATAGTGTTATGTTCTTTTCTCACCTTAAACAAGTTGATTACATTGAAAATCGGCAAAAAATTGTCACAGGACGAAACAGCAATGCGTGCTTAGTTACAGGAAATACAATATTTTCCTGGAATGAAAATCATAAAGGAACACAAGGTCTTCAGTGACGTCTACTGGCTCTCTACTCATTACTCAACCTTACGTAAAGATCCCTTGAATTGTTGTGAATGTTCAATTGTTTCAAAACCGAAATTTTACTTTTTTTGTCACATGTCTCAATAAATACTAGGTATACCTAGTAGTAAAAAGCGCAATAATGTACACCTATTATAGGTAAGTAGGTATACGTCATTGTGTTTTTGCAATTAAAATCTTCTAGGTAATTTATTTACATTGTATTGCTATCCAGTAACTAATTTAATGCAGTTAAAAAATAAATAATTATTCATATTTTCAGACTAATTTATTAACACGCGTTGTTTAATCTCATTCGGCAAAAGGACAATTATTGTAATAACATGAATGTCCACCCAGGAAATACAATAGGTATATTATTAACATTTTAATTAATTATTTAGGCATTAAACCAAAATATATATTTTGAAGTTATTTTTGTATATTTAGATACCTACTCGTAATATCAAAGCATGAAATATTTTCTATGACAAATTCAATTATGTAGTTGGTAAATTATTTCAACAAACAAAAAGTATAGTGATATAATTCTCGTATGTTGGTACCTATATACTATGTTATTAAAATTTCACTCGTAAATATCATCATAAAATTTTGTTATCTGAAATGATGTAGGCACAATTAAAAAATATATAGAATATCTATCTCATCACAACTTGATTTTTTACAGCTGATTAATTTATGTTTCCGGTATACGTTAGAGTAAATTAAATTATAACTAACCTGAACTTTGCATTCACTTCATACCACCCATAGCCAAGCTTCGTCTGACTGGAAGATTTATAGGTATAAATTCATATTATTAGTGATGAAGATATATATGAAAAAAAATAGTACCTTTATAAAAACGCATTTCCTTTAAAACTGGCTTAAAAATTTGCACACTTACATTCACTCTACACTTCGATCCAACTTGGGAATTTCCGAATACATAGCGTCAAATTTTTTTTTAATTAAATGGTAATAACGTGTGTTCTATCCCTTCATAATTATCTTTAAACATCAACTTAAAGTTAGTACGATTGAAACAATTAATGCTACTGGTTCTAAGAAGGTGTGGATTCTGGCTCTGGTAGAAAAACCACTAATTTGCATTTATCGATGAGAAAGGACTAAGAAAAAAAAGTTTTTGACAGTGTTAATAAGCCCTCTTCCTTTTTCCAATATGCCAGTAACTCTCTCATAAGATATATTGTTAGTATTTTTCTGTATTAACATCTCGAACTCCTCTAGCTTGTTTAAAGAGAGATTTGAAAGGTCCAACCTTCGATTTGATTCTACTGCTTCGATGGGACGTACTACCTACGCTTTTACCGGTCTCCATTAATCGCGATTTTATAGCAGTTTTATGCATAGAAAAAATGTAGTAGCTAGAGCAAAGACTCTTTATTTTATCAGTCAATTTTTAAATATGGTGTATTATTGATTATTATTCTGTCGTTTCCTTTACACTCTACAAAACATAACGATATGATTAAACATAGTGTTATGATTAAGGTATGAGAAATCATTTTATCGCGGAGTAACATTCATTGAAAAAAAGTCTCTTGATAAAACTGTGTATGAAAAAAAAAAAACTACTAGACCAAAGCAATGTAACCGTACAAATCACCGACAATTAATAAGCAACATCCGGCGTACAAGCTACTCATCGAAATAGCTTAGATATCAAAGAACAAAAATGTATCATCCGCACATTGGTCGCAGCAAATAAAATCTTAAACTACATACCGGCATGATGAGGATGAGTTATTATTATACATAGTACGAACCTACCTAGTAAGTAATTACGGTTCTTAATATTTATATTAAGCCAACTCCGTATAACTGATTAATTGTTTATTTATTTTAATTTAAAGAGCAATGCCGAAGTAGAAGATATTGTATAGAATAACATATTAATATGTTCGATTTTAAATTTGAACTATGGCGGGCCTACGACCGTCTTCAAATGCTGTTTCGAAATCCTCACGTTTAAAATATTCAACATTTCGTTGAATCCCCAAAATTCCGATCATAGGAATCATTGAGACCATCGTGTCATTACACGTTTAAAACCATTCATCAATAATTGATCAGTCAATACGTTAGAGATATTTAAAAATTCTTCCACAACGTTTTCTTTACTTAATTTATCTATTGGTTTCAACTAACTTTTGAGATTTCTAAACTTTTTTCAAATGAATCAGTTGTATGACAGTTTTTTTTGCAACTCTGCTTACAAAACCTTTCTTGTTTTTAATACGTAGGTACTTAATTCAGAGCTTGTCCAATCTAATTGCAATAAATCCATGTAAATTTTGAGGTCTAACCATGAATAAACTGGGTTGGCTGGCAGAGATCCTTCGGGATAAGCCCGCCCTTTCGACTGTCATATTTACTTTCTCCACACTTCATTTTGATATAATAAAGTTTTATTTATTTATTTATTTAACAAAAATGAAAAAGTCTTTAAAGTTTAAAAAGCATGTTATTGTACTTACATAAGTACATAAATCTCTGAAAAAAATTGTTATAATTTTTCGGTATACGAGTTAAACTAAATATACCTAGGTATATCGCCATTCTTTAAACTATAAAACTAAATTTTAGGTAAAGGAAATTAAATGTAAAAAAGTCACATTATCTGTACTTTTTGAAAAGTTAAATAAATTAAATCGGGAATATTATTGTTTTATATTTGATATCGAATGTTGTTTATTCGATAGGTTCATACAATATGGCGTGCATTGTGTGAAGGCAGAAATCAAAAGATACTCTTCAATTACCGGTTCTTAGGCTATGTTGTTATTAATTGAATGATGATAGTACCTACTCCGCTCAGACCAGACACAAATTACCTGCACTCATCTCTGAATGCACTAGGGCTGTCTAGAGTGACTAGTCAACCGATACTCAAATCTTAGGTCAGTTTAATTTAATTTTTTATATGAATTTTTGGGTTTGGTTTCGCCTTGGAACATAATTCTTGGTACTAGTGTATTTTCACGGATGTTAAAATAAAAGAGTCGACAGTTTGTGCTACTACAAGTAATCTATATATTATACTAGTTTGATACTAGTTTTTCTTATTCATTTGAATAGCTGGTGTTATTGGCCTGTTACTATAGAGAGCTGATTCTCTTGTGAGGATGAACTGTTCTTCAACTTTTGAGAGAATTTCAGCATTTTAAGCATTCTTTCGTTTGTTTTCTTCTGCATTTTATCTTCCATAAGATCCTTAATTCTTAACATCCTGTGATCCGTTCTGTTCAGGTAACCTCTTACGAACCCCGCGACATTAAATAACAGTCCTTCAATCTCCTAGACCTCTGCCTGGTTAACTTCTGCTGAACCGTTCTGCTATACAATCATCTCCGATCCATTGACATAATGCCTTCAATTTCATAGTCTGTTTCTGTTCCATCTCATGACGTTTGCATGATATTTCCTTTATTATTGTGCTGTTTCTGACAGTCTCTTAGGGTTTTACACGTGATGGAGCGAAGTATTCTCCTCTGTTGTACGAAGAAAATACTTAGTATTGGATGTTATTTACTGTTTGAGTAATGTGAACATGCATGAAAAGCCTATATAAACACAACATAATATCAACTCTTAGCATATCCATATGAAGCAGAGCTGAGGAATCTGGACATGGTGTGGGAGGAGGTCATAAACATTGCGCAAGATCGAGCGCAATGGAGAGCTCTTTTTGCCTCCCTATGCCCCTAAGTGGGGTCTTAAGGGACTTTGGATTGGATTGGATTGGATGAAGTAAGTACCTAACTAGGAGTCACAGGTGTATGTGATAATATTCTCTAGGTTCAACGGGATAAATGAAATCAAAGAAATTCAAAAACAGGTAAGTAAGTAGGAACCTACATAGGTTCTAGCGACTGTATTTGACAGAGTGATAATTAAAATAATCAAGTAAGCCAGCCCTGAATAGGATTTTATATACATACCTACTCGTAGTGTTACGAACGTATAGATAGGTAGGCATAATAATACAGCGTTATGATTATGATACATCTTACGTTCGACTGAGTCGGTTCTCTTTATTAATTCACTCCTATATTTTTATCTCCGATATTTTTTATATTTGTTTGTTTTTTATATTTGTTTGTTTTTTATATTTGTTTGTTTTTTTGTATTACGCATTTCTTAGAGACCACAGTAAAGAATTGTTTCGTATATTTTAAGATGTTTATTATTTTTATTGGAACGAAATCACGCAATACAAAATATAATATGTAAATTCAACATCGGATAAGTATTATTTTTTTGCGGCATACGTTATTGGAATATTTGTGATTTTTTTTCACATTTTACAGAAAAAATTCGTGAGCATTATAATATTATTATCTAGTATCAACCGTAATATTGATCCATCTATACTCATATATAAAGAGGAAATATTTGATTTTTTGTTTGTTTGTTTGCATCGAATAGGCTCCAAAACTACTGAACCGATTTGAAAAATTCTTTCACTTTTAGGAAGCTACACTATCTCCGGTGAACATAGGCTATATTGAATTTCCAAAAAAATTGGGTAAACAACGAAAACTCCAATAATGTAACCCAAGGTGTAAAAAATTTACCTAAAATAATATTTTTATCGCGAACGCTGTGAAAACTGATGATGAAATAATGTAATACAATTTTGTAGAAGAAATAATAATTTACAAAAAGTATCGCGACAACATAATAATATGTCTAACTATTATAGTTATGCCACAATAAGTGTTTTTTTATTTTAAAAAATTCAATAAAATGTCACCTCTAGAAAAGGCTCTTTATTGGTATCTTGGTATTACTCCTTATTAAAATAAATTAGTTCATATTCAAGTCTGCTTTAATATGTTTGTATAACTTTTTGAATTATTCAATTCGGACATTCCATTCGAAAGTTATCACGAGTTTAAAAATGTGAGTTTTGGAAAAAAAAAAAAAAGCATAATCTCTATCATCCCAACTTATCCGATGTTGAGTGCGTACGGGAGCGGGGAGGGGACTGAGGGGATTCATGTCAAGTTTAGTAAAAATACCGCGCAAAGTAGTCACGGTGGTAAAGTGACGTGACACGATACATTGCAATGCAATTATTCCAGATTAACATATGCTATAAAATATTTTTAAAAAGTTAGGGATCTGTATGAAAACTAAATTATTTTTAAGTATCTATCTACCCGTGCGAAGCTGGGGTGGACCTCTAGTCCTTCATAAAGTTTAAAACCTTATCAAGCTAATAAGCAAAATTAAAATAATTTATGAAACTTTATACAAATTTGATCTCCTTTTCCCTTTTTATCGAGAGATAATAAAATAAAATGCGACTATGAAACGTCGTTTTTTCAAGGCGAGTCCTTGTGTTTTCGTCCAGTAAAAACGTCTGTCAGTCAGACGTATATGATGGCCGGTTGTGACACAATATTGAGCAGATTCAAATGAATTAAAACATCCGCGATGATGAACGTGTATCTACGTGAACAACTGAATACTGCAAATGTGATATATAAAAAAGAAAAACATCATATTGAAACCATTGAAACTATGTACCTATATAAATAAGGATCACATTGTATAAAAAATGGTAAACTGACATGGAGTTAACGATAGTAGATCACAATAATAATTATAGTTTTGGGAAGGTCGGCTTATGCTGTTGAGAAGACACGAGGTCAATGTTTTCTCACCTGTTCTCTGATATTACTGCAATGCCTACGTAACAGCAACAGCAAAATAAGTCTAGCATTTACGGGTATTTTCTCAGCGGCGCACCTCTCCTTAAGTACACATCCACACACAGCACTTCCTCGATGCTATCTATCATAATGTGTATTTATTTATCTCTCTGGTGGATCTAAGGCGAGCGGAAATAATACGTTGCGAGCTGTTGGATACATATTTGTGTATCGTACAAAGAGGCTAGAATAATTTTTGTTGGAACAAATGCCACGACATGACACGGATATTGATTATATAGAGCTGCCAGTTATAACGCTACTCCAAAACTATTTTAGGAAATACTTGGCATCTAGAGCTTCATATCGGTTTGAAATGCATTTTTCTCCACAATAACAATAATTTTTAACCGGTACGGTGATTGTAAAATCTCTGTTTTGTGGCCGCTGGGGGAGTCGGTGTTTGTCTTGAAGAATGCTCTCTGAGACCTCACCTTTTCGTACCACCTGGTTTGTGAAAGAAAAATTTCAACCTCGTAGTACGAGTATTTCAAGATCCAGCCATTTTTATACGCATAATAAGTATACAATTTGCTTTGTACTATTTTTTTTGTTCCTATTAATAATAAGAGTATTCAAGATTGTGTTATGCTATCCTTTGATAACCTTATATTCCCGAACTATTCACTCGCTATTCACTTGGAAATATTATTATTACATACTTAACGTAGACAACTCTCACGCTAATTTGCATTTCTCTAAGAACAATTATTATCATCATCGGTAATGTAATCATAACACATCGGCAACGAGCGATAACTTGAAGGATGTTTATCTATAGATTTACTATTCATTATAATGAATAGTATCTAACGTTTATGAATCAGCCTTGAGTGCTGCGCGATAGCGTAGGTTTACAACGGGATGAGAAAATCCAAGCTTGTCTGTTTAGGTAGGTATATCTCCACATTTTTTCTACTTATAAACTAGCTTTCCCGACAGACGTTGTTCTTTGCTAACTTATAATATTGAATACGAATAAAACGATTAATTGATTACCAAAGTATGTAACCGATATCATCCCGACCGATGATGCATCTCTTCTGATCGTTGTCATCAGGGTTCATTTTGTCAATCGCATTAACTATTTAACATCTGACAGTTATGTCAAACGCCAGTGCAAATTCAAAAATAGAAAATTTTAGGAACGGATTTTCTGCGACGCTACCGCCATCTATGAAAAATTATATAACAACAAAATTATTGTTTACCTGACAACCATTGACATTGGTACGCTTGATAGAATTTCTTTCAAGCTTTCAGAAATATTTTTTTAATATTCAAACATATTTTAAACGTATTTTTGTATAAATTGCAAATTCGAAATCAATATTTATAGTACCTAAGGACTACAGGACAGCGTCTGTCGGGAAAGCTAGTATAATATAAAGAAGATTTAACATCAGAACTTTCCTACAACTGACTTGACTTGATAATGTTTGTTTTGTAAATAGAAACACAAGGTTGTTATGATCGATTGATGCGTTCAAAATCTGTTCTGAGAAATCATGAAAGTAGGGGAGGTGGGTAGATCCCATTGTGGGTTCCGAGCGATAAGAAAACAATAACACGGCGACAGTTTGTCCCTAACATAGGCTTTTGTTTAACTCACAATATTCTAGGTAAACGGGTTTTTTTGGATGCTTCGAAACACCGTAGATAAGGGTAGCTCTTGAGTGCATGTTATTGTTTTGCAGAATGAAAAAACCCTTGTAATAATAAAATATAGAATATAATAAGGGGTTGGTATGGCAAATATAATTGTTTAGATGGCATTGTATTTTGATTATCAAATTATGTACCTATGTAGTTGTAACTGTAAATTAACAGAAGTAGGTATGTTGTTGTTCTATAATAGACTATGGTTTAAACAAGACTTAAATACTGAATAAATAATGTGTAGAGATTATAATGTTGTTTTGAAATGATAAATTATAACACATATGCTTAAGGAGTAATATAAGATATTATAAGACTATTAGATTAATTATTGATTAAGGCACGTTAGTTTAATTACTGATAAGCATCTTAATTAAGAAGGAATATACCTATGTGTAGGTTAAGAATTACCTAAGATAGAATTGATTAATGGCCAACATTAGTAATAAGATTAATAATAATTAATATTAAGACAATTATTGAACATGTCTAGTATATAAGATTTCTAGTATATAAGATTCACAAGGTTGTAATTAATTTTAAGAGATAAATTAGCATAACATGATTAGAAGATTGAATTAAGCTTTCAAAAGATTATTACTAAGAGATGTATTAAAGTTAGGTTTATGTTCAATGTAGATAAGACTAACATATCGGTTAAGAAAAAATGATGTATAAAGAAAAGATTTATTAATTACTAGGTATATGAAAGATCCATAAAAAAAAACTATGTATAATTATTTCATTATAAGTTGTTCGCGCGTAGACAATTTGTAGCAGTTATAAAAACAATTACCCTGTCTCCCTCGCACACTACATCACAGGCGCCTCCACCAATAAGATCAGCCTTTGACTCCATTTTTTCCCCCTTCCTTGTCCTAACTCCGCCTCTCGGAAGTTGTCTTAAAACGAGTTGTGTTGCAAGGCAAGCCCGCATAACACGCTAATACGTAGTTGCACGCACATTGACTTACGCTACTAACGGTTGCCTGAGTTGTTTAGAGTTTTGACGTAGTGTTTTGATTCGACAGTATATGTAGATTTATTGTAAAATAATTAGTTATTCGGTGAAAGTGTAATTTCGGTTTATTTTTGGAAATAAGCGTAGAGTGGTGTCGGGTATACTTCAATCGCGTAGTGACGTATTAAAATAAACAAGTAGAGATTAATAGTTACATCTAGTGATTGAGTTTATTTGCTAGTATTGTTTAAATAAATAATAGTTGTTGTGTAGTGATACCAAATTGGATTAATTGGCTGGTTGCAGTAGAGGTTTGAGTATCTTAGTTTACTAACCATACATTTGTTCACACCCAAGTTCGTATTGTATGAGGATTTAAATTTTACTTGTTTTGTGTTGCAAGTTACACAGTCGTGTAACCATTAAATTAAACTCATTAGAAGAGCCTCTGAAAGGATTACTCAGAGGGGTCAGGGAGGGCAGTCCTCACACAATACCTCCCACGGGTTTTAGTATACTAACCGAAGTAGTTTGAAATTTTTCTGTTTGTTTCGCTTATAGGTATTGCATAATATTTTCATGTTTTTGTCTCCCGAGCCCTATAGGCGTAACAACTTGGCGCCAACGTGTGTTTAGTTATATATTAAGCATTGACGAATTCACCCTGAGACGAGTCTTCAATTTGTATTATTTTTATAGTGAATTTTATAGAAATTTGGAATATTTGAACACGTGGAGACGTCGCGGTTTATACTAGAATCCAATAAGATTTTCTTACTATCCATCAATTTCATTAGTTTAAATCCCATTTTACATCGACAAGTAAAATGATTATTTTCAATTGGTTCGAGTTGTTGCTACGCGTTTGCAAACTTTTTATTTTCGCGGTGGTCACGAGAAATGGGGCTGCTTCGGCAGGTTCGTTAGGCGTTGACGAAACGCCACCCATTTCGTCATATGACGATGATGACCATAATGTGCCACCAGCTGACACATTAGAAACGAGGGATAGGAATTTTGATTCAAGACCGCAGATCGTTTATGTGAGAGATGAAGTTCTCAATGAGAACTTCTTCTTTAGCGGGTTACCTCAAGAATGTCCGAAGGCATTTATCGCGGATTGCCAAGAGTATTTTGCTCTTCGGAACATTAGGGAATCGGAGAAAGTCAGGTTGGCTGCTCTGAAACTTCGCGGTGACGTGAAAACCTGGTGGACCAGCCGTGGAAATGGGTTGCTGAGATGGTCGGCCTTCAGCGCTCTTTTGTTGCAAAGGTATGGGATCGACAATAACAGACTGGCACTGACTGGCCATTTACTCTCACATAAACAGCAAGATAATGAGTCTGGTTCTTCATTTTTAAGTAGAAAGACGAAAGTTTATGACCGGGTTTATGGCAACGATGTCATTTATTCAGCAGAGTTTGCTTTTCACCTATTAAATTTGATGCTGCCACGTTACACCAATGTTCTGCGTAGAGAATTCACCAAAGATGACATCACGTTTGACAGTTTAGAGAACCGCGTCTCTGAAATTGATTTCCCGACAGAACTGGTATACCCAGTTGTAAATTACGAGCCGGCACAAGCTTCACAACAGCCTCAAAGGCGAACTTCTAGCATTTCATGTTACAACTGCAACGGGCAGCATTTACAAAGGAATTGTCCATTGACTAGGAATAGGAACGATAGGAGTTTTGATAATAGGAATAGCGACGGACAATTCCATAGACAGGGAAATAATAATAATAGTAGGGGAAATTTCCAGTCAGATAGGCAAAGGTTTAATAATTATCAGTCGGGTAGCTTTAGAAACTCTAATAGTAATTTTAATCAGACGAATAATTTTGAAAATAGGGGTAATCAAAATAGAAATAACTTTAGAATGGACAATAGGAATCATGATCAGAACAGGAACAATAATAGACGGGAAAGGAATAACTTTGATAATGGTCAGGATAGGAATAGAAATACGTTTAACAATAACAGGCAGGATAGTAATAATTTTAACAATAATCAGTCAAGGAATAATAACAACTGGAATAGAAACGGGCAAGGACAGAATAGAAACAATTGGAATCAAAACAGGGGTAGGCAAAACGGAAATCAGAACGCGAATTTAAACGCTCAAGGCCCTGGACGGAACGCCGGATCAAAGCCGTCTCAGGGCAATCACTAGAAAACGGATTAGAACATAGGGAGGTTGAATCAGAGTTACGACCGACTATTCAACCTGTAGCAAAGGTCCTTGATAATGATGTGAAGCTTAGGTCTAGAAACATAGTTTCTAAACCAATTTCTATAAATAATAATGAAACGTTAGATGAGGTGCTAATATGGGAAGATACGGGCGAAAGTAGTGATGGGCCAGTCGAGGTTCAAGCGTGGTTACATCGTGAAGGTAAGGGTAAAGATGTTGAGCGCGATAATTTTAGACTTTTGGGTTCAAGTTCCGAAGAGGTAGAGAATCCACAACGCGATAGAGATAGACAAAGGTTATCAGATGTAGATTTAGATGCGATAGAATTTTTTGAAGAACCGCAGTGTGTAGCTATTGTAGATTCGGGAACGCCATTACTCCCGCGAATTAGAATGTCGTTTAATAATATAGAGTGTACAGCTTTGGTGGACTCTGCGTCTTCGTATAATATTGTATGTAGCCGATTAACTAGAAATTTGCGTAAGCAACAGACCCATATTGACAGATTATATTTAGCAGAACAAGGTGCTTACATGGAGGTAACGGCTAGACTTGAGACAAATATTTTAGTTCAGGGTATAGAGGTTATTTGTGAGTTTTTAGTCGTAGATAAGCTTAGGGATGATGTTATTCTCGGAGTGCCGTGGATGACGTCACAAAAGTGCGTTATAGATTTTCATAGGGGTTGCCTTCATTTCGGTAGAGTAGAAAGAGTGACGACGCATTTGATACCGGTACGTGGGGAAATGAAGTGTGATGTCGAATTGCCAGAGTTGCAATCAGATATACCTCGCGGACACCGAGAGAGTCTTATAGGTATTTTAAATGATTTTAAAGAGGTATTTCTTCCATATTCTGGCCCTGCTCCGCTACAACCTCACGAGATTAAGCTGAAAGATGCACGCCCGATTCGTTTACCTCCGTATAGGCTCTCTGATGAGAAAAAGAAGCATCTATTGGCCCAGCTGGAAGGCATGCTGGCTGATGGCGTGATCGAAAGCAGTAGATCATGTTATAGTTTTCCGGTAGTTATGGTCCCCAAGCGAGGGAAGGATGAATATCGCTTTTGTGTAGATTATCGTAAACTCAACGACGTCACTGAGGACGAGCCATCACATTTACCCATTATTCATGAAACGTTAAAAGATTTAGGTAACGCGAAATATTTCTCGTCATTTGATTTACAGAAAGGCTATTGGCAGATCCCAATGTCTGAAGATTGTAAACACTTAACCGCTTTTTCAACCCCTGACGGAGCTTGCTACCAATTTAGAGTTATGCCCTTTGGTTTGAAAGGTTCCCCAGGAACATTTCAACGGATAATGAGTCAAGAGGTCTTGGCTGGATATCTACGTGATTTTTGCCTTGTTTATCTCGATGATGTGATCGTTTATTCTAAAGATTGGGCTTCACATATGTATCATTTGAGATTAGTTTTAGAACGGTTACAGCAGTATAATTTGCGGTGCGCTTCAGATAAGTGCAGGATCGGTACCACAGAATTAGAATTTTTAGGTCACGTAGTTTCGGCTAGTGGTAACCATCCCCAGAAGTTACATGCAATCTCCATTGCAAACTTCCCAGTGCCTACTTCAAGAAAGAAGTTGAGGTCCTTCCTCGGCTTATCGAATTGGTTGCGCGAGTATCTTTATCGTTTTGCAGAGATAGCGGCTCCATTAACTGATTTGTTGAGCACGAAGAGGCCATTCAAATGGAATGCCTCAGCACAAAATGCAATGGATAGCATTAAAATTGCTATAAGTAGGCCACTCTCCCTATGCAGGCCAGATTTCGAGAGGCAATTCGTATTGCAAACAGATGCCAGCAAGTTCGGAGTTGCCGCCGTTCTATATCACGAGCGACCTGATGGCGGTCGTGATATTGTCTCTTACGCTAGTGCTCGTTTTTCTGATGCAGAAAAACGCTGGCATTCGAACGAACAGGAAGCATTCGCGGCTGTTTGGGCGATAAAGAAATATCGTCAGTATTTGGAAGGTACACATTTCATCCTACGTACAGATAACAAAGCGTTGACATGGTTAGAACGGGTCAAAGATGAAAGAGCTAAGTTAACTAGGTGGGCATTGTTATTACAGGAGTTTAATTTTACGTTAGAACACTGCCCAGGTAGGAAAAATGAGTTACCAGATTTCTTGTCGAGGAATCCGGCCGAATCTAATATCACTGAAGATATTGATTCGTTAGATAGGGGAATGTACCCCAATGTTAGCCAGGAGGGCTGGAAAGCAGATAGCGGTCTACCTCAGGTGACGCTCATTGGGAACGGTCTGGATCTTCGGGACGCTGAAGATCAGCAGTCTGGAAAACTGGCAGATCGTGTGCGTGGGGCCCAACGCACCGATCAGCGGTTGTCTCGAATGATAAACCATTTGGAAAGCTTACTTTCTGCCAACAGTCCACCAACAAATGCCCGTGATAGGCATTGGTTGGAGATATACAAATTAATTGATGGTTACTTATATAGACAGATTAGCGGACAATCAGTTCCGAAACTGATCGTACCGAAATTTATGATCCCTCACGTTTTAAATTTTTATCATAACAGTAGGCATGCTGGCCACCCTGGTGAAAGGGAAACGCTTAGAGCGACTCGGAGATATTTTATCTGGCCAGGCATAAATAGAGATGCGAAAAGGTTTGTCAAGAGATGTATGACTTGTGCTCAAGCGAGAGCGTTACCAAGTCGTCCACGCGCGCCTTTAGGATCATCGGTAGCACAAAATCCTTTTGAGATTTTAGCTATTGACTTGATGGGCCCATACCCTAGATCAGCTAAGGGGAATACGGTTTTATTAGTAGTTACAGATATGTTTACAAAATGGGTAGAAGCATTTCCTATGCGATCGGGGAGAGCACCACAGATTGTAGGTTTGTTAGAGAAAGAGATTTTTTCACGGTATGGGTATCCTAGGGCTATTCTCTCAGACAACGGACCACAGTTTAGTCACGAGTCCTGGAACTCGGCAATGGATAGGTGGCAATGCCAGCATTGGACCACAGCGATTTACCTACCCCGTGCTAACATAACAGAACGCCGAAATCAAGAGTTAAAAAAATTGCTCCGTGTTCACCTATTAGGGCGTGAACACAAGCGTTGGGATGAGCACTTAAGCTCAATTTTAGAGTCAATTAGGGGAAGACGTAACGACGCGTCGGGAATGACTCCAAGCCAAGCTCTATTTGGCTACGAAATTAAACGACCTGGCGAATGGTCGTCTGTAGCCCCAAATACTAATCCGGAAAGATCAAATAGATTAGATATAAATAAAAATATTCGTCAAAACCAGGACCGGTATAGAAGTAAATACGCCCAGACCAACGGAAAGGTCCCTGGTTATGTCACTGGACAGAAGGTTATGTTGAGAGAACATCCACTCTCAAAGCGCGTAGCGGGTTTTCATGCTGGGTTTGCACCAAAATACTCCGGTCCTTATACGGTTCTATTACCAGTAGGACGGGGAAACGTTTACTGGATAGATCGTAAAGGAAAACCTATTAAAGTACATTCAGACGAATTAAATTTAGCCCCTGTTCAACAGGAAGAGGTCCAGGAAACTGAACCTTAAATTAAAGTTTGAGTTTCTTATCGATCGGAATATAGGCTAAGTAGTGAAGTAAAATAAGTTATATTAGAAATATAGGACATAGTTAGAAATTATATATTATAAAAAAAAAAAAAAATACAAAAAAAAAAAAAAAGAAAAGAGGTTGTGGGTAGAACTTAGAAGTATATAGTTGGTAGTGGTAAATACGTTTAAAACATATATAGAATTGTAGTTAATGTTGGTGTTGGATGTTTTTTTATTTAAACTAGGATAACTGGCTTATACATTCACAGCTATCCTAGATATTACCATTGAATGTATTGGCGCCCTAGAAGGTTATATTAAGTTAGTTTACAGTTATTTAAATAACAGATTTTGAACGTTTAAGAGGGGGCGGATGTTATGATCGATTGATGCGTTCAAAATCTGTTCTGAGAAATCATGAAAGTAGGGGAGGTGGGTAGATCCCATTGTGGGTTCCGAGCGATAAGAAAACAATAACACGGCGACAGTTTGTCCCTAACATAGGCTTTTGTTTAACTCACAATATTCTAGGTAAACGGGTTTTTTTGGATGCTTCGAAACACCGTAGATAAGGGTAGCTCTTGAGTGCATGTTATTGTTTTGCAGAATGAAAAAACCCTTGTAATAATAAAATATAGAATATAATAAGGGGTTGGTATGGCAAATATAATTGTTTAGATGGCATTGTATTTTGATTATCAAATTATGTACCTATGTAGTTGTAACTGTAAATTAACAGAAGTAGGTATGTTGTTGTTCTATAATAGACTATGGTTTAAACAAGACTTAAATACTGAATAAATAATGTGTAGAGATTATAATGTTGTTTTGAAATGATAAATTATAACACATATGCTTAAGGAGTAATATAAGATATTATAAGACTATTAGATTAATTATTGATTAAGGCACGTTAGTTTAATTACTGATAAGCATCTTAATTAAGAAGGAATATACCTATGTGTAGGTTAAGAATTACCTAAGATAGAATTGATTAATGGCCAACATTAGTAATAAGATTAATAATAATTAATATTAAGACAATTATTGAACATGTCTAGTATATAAGATTTCTAGTATATAAGATTCACAAGGTTGTAATTAATTTTAAGAGATAAATTAGCATAACATGATTAGAAGATTGAATTAAGCTTTCAAAAGATTATTACTAAGAGATGTATTAAAGTTAGGTTTATGTTCAATGTAGATAAGACTAACATATCGGTTAAGAAAAAATGATGTATAAAGAAAAGATTTATTAATTACTAGGTATATGAAAGATCCATAAAAAAAAACTATGTATAATTATTTCATTATAAGTTGTTCGCGCGTAGACAATTTGTAGCAGTTATAAAAACAATTACCCTGTCTCCCTCGCACACTACATCACAGGCGCCTCCACCAATAAGATCAGCCTTTGACTCCATTTTTTCCCCCTTCCTTGTCCTAACTCCGCCTCTCGGAAGTTGTCTTAAAACGAGTTGTGTTGCAAGGCAAGCCCGCATAACACGCTAATACGTAGTTGCACGCACATTGACTTACGCTACTAACGGTTGCCTGAGTTGTTTAGAGTTTTGACGTAGTGTTTTGATTCGACAGTATATGTAGATTTATTGTAAAATAATTAGTTATTCGGTGAAAGTGTAATTTCGGTTTATTTTTGGAAATAAGCGTAGAGTGGTGTCGGGTATACTTCAATCGCGTAGTGACGTATTAAAATAAACAAGTAGAGATTAATAGTTACATCTAGTGATTGAGTTTATTTGCTAGTATTGTTTAAATAAATAATAGTTGTTGTGTAGTGATACCAAATTGGATTAATTGGCTGGTTGCAGTAGAGGTTTGAGTATCTTAGTTTACTAACCATACATTTGTTCACACCCAAGTTCGTATTGTATGAGGATTTAAATTTTACTTGTTTTGTGTTGCAAGTTACACAGTCGTGTAACCATTAAATTAAACTCATTAGAAGAGCCTCTGAAAGGATTACTCAGAGGGGTCAGGGAGGGCAGTCCTCACACAATACCTCCCACGGGTTTTAGTATACTAACCGAAGTAGTTTGAAATTTTTCTGTTTGTTTCGCTTATAGGTATTGCATAATATTTTCATGTTTTTGTCTCCCGAGCCCTATAGGCGTAACAAGGTATAATATTATGTTGGTGGGATGTTAAGAAAATGTAAGCATAAAATTCTGTCGATCTCAGACTTGGCTATAAAAAATAAATTATCGGTGGAATATTTTCGCTAACGCGAACGGATGCGCTAACTTCTCCTGTTGTGTGAGATAATAATAATATTATGTAGGTGCTGGTGTGTATAATATAACAACAAAGTGAGGAATGAAAATAATATCGGGCGAACGCTGTACACGAGTGGACCAAACCTGATTCCACGAGACACCTTATTAAGATTTATGTTCCTATATCTTTAATCTTGATCGCCGATATATCCACAGAGGTGGTTGCCGGAGACCGCATTTGAAACAAAGGATCCTCAGCATTCCTAATGGTGACACATTTGATACCTGCTCGAGTGTTGAGAGTGATCTATCAATATACCTAATACCATACTCTTTGAGTTTTATTTCAACAGCCATGTCATTTCAACTTCTTTATCTAAATAAATAAACCATAATATTTTAAATATAATATAGCACCGTATCAAAAGTTTTTCCTATTTAAAATAACCTATATTCTATCTATAGTTCAGAGTGTTGGAATATATAAGTAATTCGGACGAGGGAGGAATGGAACGATTTGAAAGGAAGGTGCTCCGCAGGATCTTTGGTCCCATAACTCCCATATGCGTTTAAGGCGTAACAATGAACTCTGTATAGGCGTTGTAAAAACCCAACTATGACTGCAGAAAAAAGAATTGGCCGACTGCGAGGGGCCGGACACATCCAAAGAATGCCTGATGAAATCTTGTGTCGAAGAAGATGGTGTAGTGCGAGAAGCCAGACGGATTGGAATCTCCAACTGGCGGAGTGCTGCGCTGAATCGTCAGTCGTAAGCGGCAAGCTCTTGAGGAGGGCAAGAGCCTACCTGGGTTGTAGAGCCACTGATGATGATTATATCCTACCTTTATAATAATTATTGCATTAAGTTCAGCCATAACTCGGTAGTTTGGCCCAAAAACTATGCGAAATATTTTTCATACATATTGTGACAAATCAATGTAAGTAGGTACCTAATGTTATATCAATGAAATAAGTGATACATGTTCGTTGGTTCTTGCAAAAAAACTGTTGCTGTGGGAAGAAATATCTTTATTCTTTTTACTGTCGCCCGATAGTTTTTGCTGCTCGTTAAGTAATAAATGACTTAACGGAACAGATTGGAAGAATTCTCTGGGCTACTTTACAGAAGTAAACATTATGACTGTCAATTTTATCTCTATAAATTTTTTTAAAGAGTTTCCACTTGCCGTGTGTCGGGTCCGACTTTAAATCTGTTTATAACATCCTGGCCCAATCGTTGCCGGCCGGGCAAATCGGATATTTTTATTGTGTTGATCACTTACAGTTTTTAATGTTCATATTCAGCCCTTATCTTGGATGCAATATTGCTTAGCTTTTTGTTTCAAATGTTTGTAATTAGAACTCAAGTTCCTATAGGCCGTTGATTTTGTTTATAAATAAGTAGGTACTTGTATAAAATACCACTTTTAGGATTTTTGCAAACATTATTACATGACAATTGGTGGTCTTATTGACTTAAATAAAATTGAATTTTTTTACTAAAAAGTTTAATGTGTAGCTGATACATTTGTCGCAATCGACATGTTTGAATTATTTATCGTCAAAGTATTGACAAAATATTTTTTCTGAATATTTCTGGTTTTGTTTTGTTAAATGGAATGATAATGTGACCATAAACTATTGAAGGAATTCGAATTAACCCATATTTTCCCAGACATAGAAATAACCGTTAGATTTTCATGAAAATCATACCAGGGACTATTTACGGTCTATGTATTGATAAATAAGTGTCAAAAAAAATTTTGAATTTTTGGATTTTTAGTTATAGAACCGTTCCAATAATGGAACACTGGGAAGATACATACATGTAACATTTGGGTTTTTGTATGGGAAATCAAAAAGGATATAGAGCGCAGTAAAGTACTTTATGAAGAGATTTTAAAATTTTAATCCACAATTTATAAATTATAAGCCTTGTATAAAATAATAAAATAAAAAATCTTCTTCTTCTTCTCTTTTATAGACACGGGAGTCTGTTTTATCAGGGTTATCATCTTGACTTGCCTTGTTCCAGGTTTCTTACCATCGCTTGAAGAGTATTTTTGATCGGTGCAGCCCATTTGGTACACTCATGCAGGGCTAGATATAGTATTCTTACTTATATTTAACTTCTCAATATATGTTGGTGCCAATAAAACATATAATAACAAATTATAACGTACCCACCTGACCAGTGACCCAGAGCTGGGCGGTACTCGAGTACAAGTACTCGTAGATTGTACTCTGAGTACTTTTGGTGTACTCAGTACTCAGTCCACGAGTACATTTCTAAAACCTGTACTTGTACTTGTATTCGGTACGTTTTTGAGCCTAAAATGTACTTGAGTACTTCGAATGTACTCGAGTACTTTAGAATGTACTCGAGTACATCAAAGGTACTCGAGTACATCAAAGGTACTCGAACATTTATTGGAATACGTTAAACCTACTATGATACGTAATTAGAATTTATATTGCAAGTAGAAACTTGTTAGGTGTTGTGGTTATTAGTAGTGGTAAAGTGTGAATGTATGGTTCTCGTTTTTAATTCGAGAGTGTTGGTGACGAAATTGTTGTTTTTAAAACCCGTGTATTATGATTGAATTGGTTATTTTAAAAAGTCTTTGAAAAAAAGACGGAATCGTCATTTTATAGAGTATAGTCTGAAATCCTGCTCTGCTCTTGCTCCTTTACGTAAAAACTGAAGTAGGTATATTATTTATATGAAAAAATTGTGATTTATGATGGGCTCTAATCGAAGATTTCCCATTTGTCCTTTTGGAAGTTCCATCGCGAGACCTTCGAGGACAAGCACAAGTCCTGGGTGTAGCCATTCCATCTAGCTGATAAAAGGTGCCTCTGTCTTTGGCATCATAAACGAGGTGAAGATTCTCAGTCTCCATATATTCCGTGAGGTCCTCACCATTATTGTCTGTGGTTCTAAATCCCCAGTTGGTGTAATTGCTCCCATTATTAAAGTCTCGCATTATGACAGATGGATGTGGGAGGGCTGAAGGAATGACTGTGGGTGGCCACTGGAGTCTATCAGGTTTGTAAATGTTGACGACTTTTGTGTCTTATTTTGATGGTGACTGGTGACCAAGGACACATTACCTGATTTAAAACAATGTTTTCCAAATCCAAATCAGGTCGTCGCGTACGTTGGTGGCCACGCCGTGGACAGCGCCAGCTAGGTTGAAACCGGGAACCGTAGGTACCTCTGGTGGTGAGTTGGTTTAAGTTTGCTGTGTGGGTTTCCTGTAGCAGTATAACACCAATTCATAGCTCTTTTGTCAGTTTTGTCAGATATTCGGTCTTAGAACTACATACCTACTTATTTCTTCTATCTTCTATTTTTCCAAGGTCTCTTGTCTTATTGCCCAGAGGAGAGCTGTTTTTGCGATTTGTATCATTTACCATACCATGTTCTATTTTCTTGTTTTTAATTCAATCCTCTTTGGCTTATCTGCTTTCTCTGTTCCTTATTGAAAGAATTTTGCCGTTATAACGTTGCCCGGGGGTGCACCACGTGGAGGCGTTGTTTTACCCATTTTTTTAATGTAATAATATTATAGTTATACACTTTTTTGTAAAAAAATTATTTCATGCAGTTTGTTGTAATGATCGATTCAATTGCTCGCGATTACATTATGTTTTGAAACATGCGCAAAGTTGTTAGAGGTTTATAAAATATTTGCGTTTAATTAATCACTCATGTACTCGGTACTTGTACTCGGTATTTTGTACTCGAGTACTTCGATCTGAGTACTTGTACTTGTACTCCGAGTATATTTGTGTGCAGTACTTGTACTCAGTACTCGAGTATTTTTTTCCTGTACTCGGAACAGCTCTGCAGTGACCACATTGTTCGACTTATTAGATCTCTCAAATTATTGTGTTTCTAATTCGATCACGCAGAGATTAACCATGGAGTGTTTTCATTTTAGATGTTCTAAGCATGCTTTTTGTTTTTGCAATGTCTGCCCTGGATAAAATTCCATGTGTCTTATAGATACGAACCTTTCTGTCTGTCCTCATAGCATTGTTTCTCCATATTATGACATCTTTCAAGCAGACTGCTTCTGCGGCAGCTTTATCAACCTGTGACCTTACTTATCAGGCAAGAAGGTTACGTCGCTATTGACTGTAAAGCAAAGCACTTCAATAGCTTGCTGATGCAGGATTTTCTCCTGTTTTGAAGATATAACATCTGTTTCAATGTTATTCAAAGCGTTCTTGACCGAAAAAGATATCACCGCATCCTGGTAGTAATGCCACTCATCAAGTCCAATAAATTAATTTTTTTCTGTTTTTGAGCGTAGCAGACCTTAGGTGGAATCCGATGGTTAAGATGATTTTGCAGAACCTTTTTGAAAATCAACATCATTCACCTTCAAAAACCATACAAACAACGTTTTCTTACTGTGTAAGGTTCAGTTGTACCAGCTGTTGTTACATTAATTTTCTGGTCTTCTAGGGGTGATAATGGGTAGGCATATCCTTGGGATTGTTGAAATGACCAAACAAGCAGTTCATCAGTCAAAACATATATTATTAATTTCCACTTACATGAATTCTATACTAATCTTAAAATTACACACAAATAACACGCAGAAACGAAGATAACAGAGCTCTGTTTGTACTGTCTATTGCACCTCACTATTTAGATCTTACTGTTCGATAGCTATTTTTGTCCATTACACAATATGACATAATAATTATTGTTATAGCGCGCACTAGTAGGTTTGTCTGCTTTAATCCTCCTCCACTCCGTGAGGCGATTATTCTGGCTCCTAGGGCTCTAGCGCCGCCCTTCCACGATCGCCAAAAACCGTCTGCCTCGATCTGTTTGTCATCCGCGCGCTGTTCAGATTTCTTCCCCGCGCATCCCCTACGACCTCAACCCCTGCTGAAATTGTAGGTGGCAGGTACCTCAAATATTGGGGCTGTGCGGTGGGTCTCCAGCAAATATCGTTACATTCACCCCTCCTGTCTCCGTAGAGAAGGTTTGAGAGGCAATGTCTCTTAAAGCTTCTCGCTGTAATCCTGATGTAGGGTGGAAATGCCCCAAAAGCGTCCAGTCGAAAGCAAATTTTAGAGTCCATGACAATACAAATGATTTTTTTTTTTTACGGCTTTCCAGCCAATGATGTGTCTATTTACTTCTTTCCTTCAAATAAGATTCTAATTAAATTAATAGATATACTAAAATAATATACTTATTATATCAAACGTTCTGGGAATCATGGTACCCAATACCAATAATACATACCTAATATAGTATTTAGTAAAAAAAAGTTTTTTTTTTTTTTTTTTCGGTGTTAATGCCTTTTATAGATGTAATAAGTAGATGAAATAAGGCGGCAGCATCAAATAACAATCATAAAAGCAAAAAAAAAAACAAAACCACCATGACAAAATTCACAAAATTACAGGTAGATTAAATTCATAAAATGCCTAACCTAAAGTGTCTAATTAAGTAAGAATAAAAAAAAAATTAAAAGAAAAAAAAGAAAATAATCGAATAAGTAAGCAGAATCATGCAAGTGGATAAATAAATTGTAGAAATATGTATATAATTGCAGAACGCGTATAAGCACAATGCAATTATGATCGAATGCAAAATTAAACAAAACGAAGATAGTTCCACAAAATTACACTAAAATAGCTAGTCAGCATTCATATAGTAAACCCCATAACACACATAAAGCGAAATAAGAGAAAATATTACTAATATAGAATATAATAGAACAGTCAATTAAATATAATTCAACAGAAGGACTGGACAATGTAGGCACAAACGAAATTGTTCGACAATATTTTTTTTTTTTGCTTTAATATGTAGTTTTATTTAGAAAACATGGTGAAGGGAAATTATTATTCTAGTTTTTTTTTTTTTTTTTTACACATACTCGTGTTATTCTAGTTGTGTTCTTAATGTCGTGGGATTTAACTAGGTAGTAAAAAAACAAAATTACACATTTTTACCAGCAATGATGTCCTATTTAATATTTTGTTACATTGACCCAGGCAACTAATAAAACATCATACACTGTGAAATATCATGTACCTACGTACAGGGAAACAGTTTCACACCCTACCTATTCATCGACAAACCTTGCATATTATTATTCACTCACAATAAACTGAGATACAACAATATATCAGTCCTCTGCAGTAGCTTTTAGCATTCGTAACACATTTCTCCCTACGATATAATACTTTTAAGACTATAGGTAATGCCGGGTGTAAACACCGTAATCAGTTTTATACGGAAAGGACTAAGCGGTTTCCTCCAAGGCCTTTATTCTTGTCCTTGTTTCAGGATATCTTTAATATGGTATTTCCCTTTTGTTTTGCCTTTCATATCCTCTAAAATATAAACATTATCAGAAATCTTCTCTTTGACCCTATTTTTTACAAATCTGGGTGCCAATTTAGACATAAACTTTTCGGCAGCATCAGATTGGACAAAGTTTCGGCGCCAGACCACGTCCCCTGGCCGGAAGACAATTTGTTTACGACGGAGATTATATCTTGAAGCGTTTCTAGCGAATGCTTCCAGCAAGACGTCCGTGACCTCGTCATAAACATCTCTTAGCTCGACAAGCTTTCGGGCATAATTTTTCCGCGTTCCCTCTCCCGACAATACTTGTTTGTGTGTTTCATGCTGTCGATACAACGAAGCATGTTGTACGCATTCAAATCCATGCATTAAGAAGTGCGGGGTATAGCCAGTCGCAAAGGAGACGTTGTTATTGAGACTGGCTTGTACGATAGGTAGCTTTCTACTCCAAATTCTGTGGTTATTTTCTGCCAAGATCGATAAGGCGGTGCCAATGGATTGATTAAACCTTTCCACGGTGTTTGATTGGGGTGAATAGTAAGCAGAGTAGAAGACTTTTTGTATCCCGTAAGAATTTAGGAAGGCCCTGAAACTATTAGAACAAAAATAAGACGCATTGTCTAGTATTATAGTTTTGGGGACAGAATAAGTCAGAAATATTCTCTCTTCCAGGCACTTTTGAATCGCGGAAGAGGTACACTTCCTCAAAGGAAATATCCAAACGAATTTTGAAAACACACAAACCGCTGAAAGAATATATGTGAACCCTTCTACGCTACGTACAAATGGGCCTACAATATCGATAGACAGCGTTTGCATTGGCTGCGATACTAATTTAGGCTTCGACATAAGCCCCCGAGGACCAGTTGTGGCTATTTTATGAGCTTTACAAACAGCGCAACTCTCAATATAACTGCTTATGGTTTTGAGCATATTAGGCCAGTAGAAGTACCTGCTAAGGTGATTGTAAGTCTTAAAGGAACCTTCGTGACATGAATTAGGATCACCATGATACTCTTTTATAATCCTAATTGCATCTGCTTTGGGAACGACAATTTTCCATTCATATTGAGACAATAGGTTATATTTTGCCTTCGTACAGCGATATAATTTTCCATCAGTTATCTGGTAGTTTGGAAAAGCTTGAGGTGATTTTTCGCACCCTGATCTCAGTTTATTATATACTTCGTCGTCCGTATCCGTAATCTCAACAGGTAGGGTAAGGGATCCAATCTCTACTCTGCTAAGGCAATCGGGAACAACGTTTTGTTTTCCCGGTCTATGAACTATATCGAAGTCGAACATGCTAAGACGAGTTGCCCAGCGGGCTAACCTACCAGTAGGATTTTGTAATCGGTGTAGCCATTTCAAAGATGAATGGTCAGTAATCAGGTGGAATCTGACACCATCTAAATACATTCTAAAGTTTGTAATGGAACACAAAGCAGCTAGTAACTCTTTCTCACAAATAGAGTAATTTCGTTCGGGACCAGTTAATTTCCTGGAGAAGTAGGAAATAGGATGTTCCCCGTCGTCTAACTTTTGCATCAAAATACCGGACAAAGCGATGTCCGAACAATCGGTGTGTAAATAAAATTCTTTCGAGAAATCGGGTTGAGCTAGAACAGGAGAAGTTTGGAGCGCTAGTTTCAAGCTCTCGAATGATTCTTCGCATTCCGTTGTCCAGACGAAGGTCCTGTTTTTCTTCGTGGAAGTTAATGAACTTAAAGGAGCGGACATGTGCGCAAAACCTTGGATGAACCTTCTGTAATAAGAGCACATTCCCAGAAAAGATTTTACCTGCTTAGACGTATTAGGTCTAGGAAATTTTTTGATAACATCTATTTTAGCTTCGTCTGTTCTTAACCCATCCCCATCTACGATATAACCCAAGTACCTTAACGAGGACTTGCAGAACTCTGATTTCGTCATATTGATCGTAAAACCGGACTCTTTCAAAATGGAGTGAACTATCTCTAAATCTTCGCAATGTTGTTCAAATGTTTCGCTGTGTATTAAAATATCGTCGATGTAGCAGAAGATTCTTCCTGGCAGCTTGTTACTAAATAGTTCATCTACGATTCGCTGCATTTGGGCGGGCATGTTGCGCAATCCGAAAGGACAAACCTGAAACTGAAAGGAACCACGATTTTCGATAAAAAAAGCAGTTTTTTCTTTTGAATCAGGATGTAGAGGAATTTGCCAAAAGGCTTTAGACAGGTCGATGGCCGTTAGGAACCTGGCATTGCGTAGGTTATCGAGAATTCGGTTGATCCATGGAAGACAATAAGCGTCGGGTTTCGTAACTTTATTCAAGGCTCGGCTGTCCAGACAAAAACGAGGCTCTCCATTCTTTTTAATAGTAAGAAGGGCTGGAGATTGCCAAGGTGAATTCGCTGCTTCAATAACATCTAACTGTAACATTTTATCTATCTCCCGGTCCATTTGTTCTTTTCTCGCCCGCGACATGGGGTAGAATCTTTGCCTGATAGGTTCACCCTCAGTCTCTATCTTATGATACACTGAGGAAATTCTACCTAGCCCCTTCTTTTCATAAGATATATCCTCAAACATCTTTTTAATGGAATAAAGTTTTTCTATTTGATCAGGGTTGAGGTTTTGAGGACCTAACAAGCCGTTGTCGTCATGTTCTTTCTGTACAGTAGAAACTGATTTTATTGGGGTTTCTACATGTACTGTACGAGTAAAAATTTCTGGAGCAATATTAAATGATTTCCAGAAGTCTATACCTAGGACCAGTTTCGGAGTAATCGAGGGCACTATGAAAAAAGTAATATTTTTTACCTCTTCCTTGTATCCGACTGGTAAAACAATAGTTCCCAAGACAGTTTGGGAAGATCCATCAGCTGTCAAAACAGTGGTATTGCAGAGTTCCATTCGGTAACCAAGTTTCAAAAAAGCATTGTGTACTCCGGCTCCTAAGATTGACACCGAAGCCCCACTATCGAGCAGGGCATAATACGACAATGAACATATGCGCACCTTAGCGAAAGGGCGTTCATCATTCTTGCCAGAGACATTAGAATAATTAATATGCTGGGTGGAATAAAACAATTCAATCAGCCCTCGCCATTCATTCCATTCACGCTGTCGTGTTTCAAGGGATGGTCTAAATTTACATGGTTGTCTATGAGATGACCGACGAAATATTCTAGGAAATCGATTCGACGAGGGCATACTTAGTTTTTTGAAAAGTTGGGTGGTGGCTTGGACGTGTCCACTAAACGAGAATTAGGACTATTTATAAGTTGTGAGCGACCATAAGGTCGGAATTTATGTGGCTGCGAAGCAGGAGTTGTCCTTTTTTGATTACAGAATCGCTGTGTGTGCCCGTAGCCACCGCAACGGAAACATTTGAAGGAGTCTCGACCTTCAAAGTGCAGAGGAGCCGCGTACTTCCTAAAGTTCCCTGAGTAGATTTTAGGTTCATTGAAAGTTTTTTCTGGTGATTTCGCTTTGTACAACTCAAAGTTGTAGCATAGCCTTTCCAACTCAACAATACTGGATATAGAGTTTGTTACTAGAATAGCAGCGTATTCTGAGTTCAAGCCTTTCTTTAGAATTTCTATCAATTCTGTTTCTGAGACGGGGGGTTCAACATGTTTGTTTAAATACAATATTCTCTTAATGAATTCCGTAGACTTCTCTTTCGGATTCTGTTTGGCGCTATAAATTTGGGCTTTTTTGATCAAACCGGCAAATGGCGATTCGAAATGTTTAATTAAATTGTATTGTAGCTGATCCCATGTTAGTTGGGTGGAATAAATTCCCCGGTACCAAGACAAAGCCTGGCCAGTCAACAGGTCGGTAAAAACTTGCGGTAGTTTTTTTGTATTGAAATTTCGTGCGCGACATGTTTCCGCGACTAAAAATATAAATGAGCGAACATCAGTAGTTCCATCGAATGATACTCCCCACCTTGAAACATCGTAGGGCTGATTCTCGTGAATAATTACAATTCTATCATGTACTTTATTATTTGTGTCGATGTATAAGTCGTTATTAGCGCCTTGCAGCGATGTTGACGAAACGGGGTTATGTGTTTTAGTATGGTCTATGACTGCAGCGCAAACATTAGAAGCTTCGTTAGACGAATTGGCCGGAGAAACCTCCTCATTATTTGGGGATTTACAAGCCTCATTAAACTCTCGGGCTTGCTTCCTAAGTGCGTTTAAGGTACGCTTTGGAGCAATATCTCTATCCCTTAAGGCTTTTGCAAGAGTCAGGCGGTTCGCGGAGCTAATGTTCCGTATTTCCCCCAGAAATGACGATGACATGGTGAATTCAAATTAAACTTTTAACAAGAAATATGTGCGAGCGAATAACTGTTCCAGCTGATGTCATTCAACTTTATTCATACAGTAAACTAGGACATTCAAAAGCGAGAGTAAAAAGGACACTCGCAGAAACATACAATGAAAAAAAATCGACAGTAACAAAGATATTCGTTAACAAAACAAACCGCAAAACAGTTTCAGTTTTGTTGTATACCTGGGTCAGTATGTCACAAGCGAGGACTATTATTTTAACATCTGGTGTCAACCACACTATCTGAGCGACGGTTGCCCGACCGTCTTTGGACTCATAAAAAATTGTGATTCCGGGAATCAATAAACTGAGCATGGGCACGCGTCTTTGTGTAGAGAAATATCTAAACCACACAATATTCTATTTAATTTGAATTATCTAGTTTTAAAATATTTATACTCGTTATCAAACTTATCTTTCAATATTCTAAATTTCTGAAACTATTAAAAAAATCTTAAATCCTTAAACGGCATCTTTAGTCAAATCCCCAACACAAGGATCCCGGACATGAGCCCCCACTTTGTTACATTAATTTTCTGGTCTTCTAGGGGTGATAATGGGTAGGCATATCCTTGGGATTGTTGAAATGACCAAACAAGCAGTTCATCAGTCAAAACATATATTATTAATTTCCACTTACATGAATTCTATACTAATCTTAAAATTACACACAAATAACACGCAGAAACGAAGATAACAGAGCTCTGTTTGTACTGTCTATTGCACCTCACTATTTAGATCTTACTGTTCGATAGCTATTTTTGTCCATTACACAATATGACATAATAATTATTGTTATAGCGCGCACTAGTAGGTTTGTCTGCTTTAATCCTCCTCCACTCCGTGAGGCGATTATTCTGGCTCCTAGGGCTCTAGCGCCGCCCTTCCACGATCGCCAAAAACCGTCTGCCTCGATCTGTTTGTCATCCGCGCGCTGTTCAGATTTCTTCCCCGCGCATCCCCTACGACCTCAACCCCTGCTGAAATTGTAGGTGGCAGGTACCTCAAATATTGGGGCTGTGCGGTGGGTCTCCAGCAAATATCGTTACACTGTGTCCGCATATTTTCTTTACATAAAATACTTTTTTCGTTTCTAGATGTTCAAATATTTAGTACACTATTAAACTACGACCAAAAAAATAAATTGCTAACAATAAACAATTTTTTTGCATAAAAATAGTACAAAAATTTTACATTGGCATATTATCCCAGTGTTCCAAAAATGGAACGGTTAGGAAAATGGACATGAAAATACCTACTTATAGTCATTTTTATTTTTATTATTTTTTATAATGTTAAAAGAGACTACAATAGATCTGGTAACGTATTATTTGAATGTTAATTATAACAAACAAAAAATATACGGACATTTTACAACGAGCAATGTTTTTCCACAAAATCTGCTATAAAGAATCCTTCATAACAGAAAAAAGCAGATGCGAATATTGTGCAATAATATCTCTAACTATAGCCTATTAATCGAAGATTTTAAGCACATAAAAATAAACGAGTTGCGCATTTCCAAAAAAATAATAAAAATTATTAACTAAACCGTTCCAATAATGGAACACTGGGAAGATATGGGTTAAGATCATTATCTATGTGAATAGGCGCGTACAAGTATGTAGACCTACGTATCTCAAAATAACTCCGACAGATATATGTAGGTATCGATATAGGGACAATACTATGGTTGGTTAGTTAATAAAATCTCCATAGGTATACCAACATTCTTTTTCTGCTATACCTATTATAATATTATGTACTTGGACTGTTTTTTTTTTGAGATTTAGATACCAACGAGTTGGCAATATTATGATTTCGTTTAGAGGTCAGGTCAAGTCAAAGTACCTAATAGAAATAAGTAGGCAGCGGTTGACGGAGACAAATTGGTAGCTCAGAGTAGAATTTAAAATTTAAATCCTCAATGTGCATAGACAGTAGGTTGAAAGATTATAAGCCCCTTGATTCTAAGATTTTCTCATGTTGACCCCATAATATTACGGATATCGCCATACATACTGTTCACGATGGTGTGTATAGCGTTTCCTTTCTAATTGATCGGGGTACAAATTTTTAAGCGTGTTTGGTTTTTTCGAAAGAAGACCGATGTTGTGCATCAAACGATCTCCATATGCACCAAAAAGATAGTCATTTTTTCCAATTTATTTTCGTTTCATCTACATTTTTTAACATTGATTTATACAGGTATTATTTTAAATAAACTTTTCAGACGTAGAGATTATTAAACCACTCTTAGAAAAACAACACTATGCACTAGCAAGGGTAGAATTTAAATTTAACGAAAAATTCCTACATTGAGAATGAAACCCTCATTCATTATGTAATGTTTATATATTGGATTTGAATACGAAAAAAAGACCGAAGAAGGAATGGTCCGCGGTATCTTCTTTCTTTTATCCCCTTGTATTGTATTTCATTAGCATATTTAAATTAGAATGATGTTGTATCAATAATTCTATCTCGGATTTTGTTGGTAGGTACCTTAGTATAATTTATATTGTTATGTGTTGGTAGAGATATAAAAAAATGTTTTAATATTCTGCATTGGTATAGAGAGGTGACATTATAAATTATAATGTCGCTTAGCTTTATTCCCAATAAAATACGACACGTTTATTATCTTCTTTTTTTTCAACCATTGCACGTGGGCGTGTAAAAGGTCTGCAAAATTATTGTGGACGTTTATTTAACTTATTTAACTTTGTAATATATTTACAATTTTATATCGTCAGTGGAAATCAATTATGAAACTGAAGGGACTGATTTTGTAAAAGAATTTCTTCTTCATATTCTCCTTCCTCAATATTTAGATCTAGGATAAGGTTTTTGTCTGGTTCTTGAGTTGCCAATGACCAGCATTCCCTCCATCTATTGGTAGTCTTTCCGACGACCTCTACTTTGCTCCGGTAGTTCTTCCGTTACTATATTTATATTTGGAAGTCTCTCTGAATTCATTATTACTTCATCTTACAATATCTTGTATCGTTCAAGTTCTCAGAGCGTTTTGCCCAGGATAAGATCTTAAAGAGTTACAATTCCGCTGTGTGGCTAAATAAAATTAATTAAAAAAAATGGTAATCAAACTATATATTATTTTAATGACGATTTGGGTACATTTAAATAGTCGAGACGCGATTTAAAGAATTTTAAAGTAATATTTACATTAACAATAAGTAGTTTATTATTTTTATTGAAACCATACAATTTAATAATATGAAAAATTTCCAAGTTCACTTCACAATATGGATGTGAAAATGTCAAGTTACAAGTTAAAAAAGAAAAACCTATACAAAAGAATTTTCCGGCCGAAACAATCAAATAAAAATTGCTCTAATAAAATTTTGTTATAATATCTTGTATTCATAAGAGAATATCTTTTGTATACATTCTGGGAAACACAATAACTATAGAATGAAAACTTTGTACCTAATATACAGGTGTTTTGTTACTGGTTTACTTGAACTTTTACCTTACGATCTACAACTAGGTTAAAACAACCCGTTATAAATATTGTTATAAACTAGGTTTGAAAGTATAAAAATGTTGTTTTTCACACTTTTTATGTACTGTACTACACATTAAGTCGCTTGGTGTTACTTAAATATTACTTACCTACATAGTACACGTTTCAAAAGGAAAGAAAATAGAAAAAAAGTCTACGCCTCCATTGTTGTCTATAGGTATATAGAATAAGGCAGGATGTTACCAGAATAAAAATAATATTATTATCGTCATCATTAAACAAGATTAGTTAGCAAACAACGGAGTGAAAAATTCTCTCCAGATGGCTTACGCTGTATCTTGGCTGTTTTGCATACCGTTTCAAATTGGAATCAGAAGTGTTGTGCTGTGTATGGGATAAGGTAAGTATACCTACATACACGCTTCGAAGCTGAGGATACTTAAACTTGTAGTCTACCTTATAGGTGATTCAATAAAATTTAATGTGCTTTTAAAATCTGATAAAAGGTGTTTATTAGCCTTAAATGTCATCGTTAAGGTTTTTGGGATTTTCAAAATATTATATAATGAAAGGGGGAATAATGTGAAAATATCCCAACGATCCACTCCCGAATCCCTTTCAATAATAGTATGACCAGGTACTTAAAATATCTCATTATTTTTCATATTATTATCCCTCGCTTGACGCCTACCTGCCTAAATGCGCTAAAGCGGTGTTGCTGTGTGTCCGCAAAAGCCATTATTTTTAGTCCTTTGATTAATAATATGTTATTTATTGAATAAATAAACTGCGCTGTTCTTCCTCCCAACAGTGTCCTGAAGACGAGGAAGACCTTGTCATGCTGTGTTCCATTCCTTCGAAGCAGAACTGAGGGATTCAGGTATGGTGTTGGAGGAGGTCATTGAAGCCGAGTGCAGTGGAGGGTTCTTGTTGCCTCCCTATGACTCTAAGTGGGGTAAAAAGAAAGTAATTAGTTATTAAAAACACTAAATTTAATCTTTAATCACTTTAAATGTTATTTTTTTATAAACATATTATGGACCACTACCCACAAGTAGGCGCTTCTGGTGTGAATATACTATGGAACGCGGCTATAGAATGGAAATTACCGGAATCTCCACGTGTATCAATCGGGCAGAGGCCAACCCTCTAAAAAAATATAAAAAAAGCTGGGGCTCGGCATTCTAGGAATAAACTTCAATGTGAGAACATAACCTTTGAATCTATTTGAATGCTAAGAAAAAAATAACATTCATAGTATTCATTATAACTCACTTTAATTTTGCAATAGTGAAGTAGATACCTACCTTAAATTTTGTTTTTCATTTTTACTCATTAAAATGTTATCCTTTATTAACATTGTATAATAGGTACATACATTCATAGTTGTCTAAAGAAAACAAACTCTTCAGTATTAGGTACTATAGAACTTTGCAGTATTACTATAGAAACTTGTAGGTAAGTATTTCAAAGTTTGTTTTCTTTATAAATTGGTATAATGAATAAGTATTACAAAGTTACAAATAATGTGTGTGAAGAATTACAGAGGTGTCAGTATAGCCGGCTTTAATTAATGCTATTGCTAGGAGACTCTAACCCCGAGTAGCAAATTCAAGTGAAAAAAGCACATAAAAAATACTGACCCAATCGGAAATAGAACCCGGGATAGACGTAGCATGAATATATTATGAAATGCACGTATTCAGCAACAGTGTTTTAAGCGGCAGTTCTGTCAATTTTATGCAACCAAATATGTAAAATGTACATACGAGTATTATAATAATAATATGCGTAATTATTGGAAAGGACTGTAATTGACGTACCGTATTTTGCGTTAGGTATAATATATGCAACAGATTGAAATTTATGTATGAAGGATATTAAAATGATAATATCGGCACAAGTACCTATATGAGTCCTTCGTGCACGCACTATTCATAGGCGAGCGTTTGATTAATGCCTAATGTATGCATTTAAACAAAAATAATATTAAAACAATAACAAAATCCAATGAAATTATTTAATGAAATAAACGAGCAATGAATTTCGAAGAGAAAATGCGTATTTTATTAAATTCAATTATAACTGACATATCATGGTAGTTAAAATTATATGTAGCTTTTACGTAAAACACACCCAGTACAGTGCAAAACAATATTATTTCATTGCTGCGTTGTCACGTAGTAGTAGGTACCTATCTTGATATAAAAAAAATGTTTAAGTAAGTAGGTACCTATATCCTGACAATTTTTTTTTGTCATATGTAAGAACGATTCAAGAGTTCAATAGCATAATATGTCAATTTCATTCTATCAGCATTCACCGATGCCTACAGACAGCTTAAAATTGTACAATATTTATTTATTTTCGATTTTTTTCTTTCATCAGCCAGCATTACAGTAGGTATTCACCTATGCGCCGGCAGATGTCAACAAAATATAACACAATCAGATACTGATTAAAAATGATTCACTTCACTACGCAAGGTCTTATACGAAGATCACAAACATTCAACTGAACAAATCAAGTATAAACAAAACACGAAAAACACGTGACATTTGAAATCGTACATAACGATGGCGCCTCATCAGCCGTCATTCGACGGTCGACGTTGACGCCATCTACAGGTACTAAATATTATGTTTAGTGATGTACATTTCACATAACAAATATGTTGACATAACAATTATTGAGTAACTAAAAATAGTGTGCCCCTCAAAACGTCTATGTCATTGAATAGTGCAAAATATACTAAATTCAAAATAGTGATTGAGTCAGATGAAGGTCAGTCAATGTTTGAAAAATATTTCGGCGCAGAAATAATGTACATATCATTCCAATGAAATCTTAAAAGTTTTCTCCGTGCGCTCCGAAACAATAAAATATAAGTTGTATAATGTCTTTAACAAAGGGGGTGATTTTGAGTTCTAAAATACTAGAAGCTTCCTCTTGAAAATATGTGAAAATGAAATATTGATACTTTTAGCTTTATAAAATCTCGGTGGAAAATAATAAATGCGCATGTGTTAGAACTCGTTTAATATCCTTCTTCTAACATGTAGTGGTCGCTCTTTCCTTCACAAAGCAAGCCTTGGAGAAAAATAAAACACAGCTTTTCCGAGAATAATAAATTCGATAAAAAAGTCTTCTTTCCGTTCTTATTTCTTGTTTTATTTTTATTTCAATCGCTTCATTGTGCAAACAACAACAATTAAGTATAAAAAAATGTTTAAATTTAATAGTTTTCAAGTTTTTTTTACGGCCGGCTAAAGAAAGACGATGAATCAAGAGGTTTTCAAAATTTCTGAAGTTAATACTTTTATGCTTGAATTAATACGGATTGAAGACAATGTGTTAGGTTTTTTTTTAATGAATCTTTGTTCACTCAAAGTGAACACAAATACACTATTTCACAGTAAGCTACTTAAAGCTTATGCCGTGATAGAGGAAGATGGTCGGCACCCACGACCTCCGAACTAAAGTGCAAAAGCCGACGTTGTAACCGCTAGTCTACCTACCACTTAAAAAACAATGGCTCGTGTCAATCATATTCCTTTTCAAAGTTTCTCCAAGCGGGATTCTTTTCGTTGCGGCTATTTATAAGTATTTGGTACTTATTCATCTAGTGACTCGTGTGAAGATTAAACGTTTTTATGGAAAATCTGCGATTCTTAATAAAACTTGCATATGCGAGATTACCAGACTATAATATAGTAATATACACATATTATGTGTCAACAAACACAATAATATGTATCTACACACTGATGTTGAAATTGAACAAGTGGATAGTCCGAAAAGAACCCGAGGAAAAGTGTACGGTAGGTATACTATAGATTTTTTTTTAACTTCTACGTTGGATGGATGCAAAAATTAATACGCATTGATGAAATCAATGAAAATTTCAAGAATAAAGTTTGTGGTGTGTTTAATGAAATGATACTTTAAAATTGGTGTTTCACGCAAAACTCTAGACAAAATGATGGCACTTTAAGGGCTGTTGTGGGGCCAAATTCTTACATTCCTGCGACATGTACTTACGCATACGCGCTTTATAGAAGACGCAATGTAAAATGTTTTACAGATAAGTAGGTACTAGAATAGTAATAATAATTATATTTGTTGATCCAAATTACGCGTAACATGTCGAATGGTATCAGAAAGTATATAGGTGTCAAATTCAGGACTCATCGGAGCAGACTGCTCAAGTCTGGAATAATTAATTGTATCGAAAATAAATCGTTGTACAAACGCATTATATGAGTCTTCATGGTATCTAAAAAAAGTGTCACGATTCGTAGGAAAGAGATGTGAGGATGTAAAGCGCTGGAGAGCGTTGGAGAGGTATGGTCGATGGATATTACCTACCTTTATAAGAGCAAGACGCAGAAGATATTCCAGAGGTAAGTTTCTTAAATCTGACACAAATGTGGGAGGTTTTGCCTGTCCAGTCAACTTTTTCAGCCACCGCCATAATCACTACATAATATGTACATAAATGCCACCCTTAGCGCCAATTTCACTGCAACGATATGTCGTTTACAATGTATGTAAGCACCTAACTGAGAGTTTTCCCGAAAATATAGTTTCGCGGATAATGGATCATTTAGTTTGAAGTCATCTGTCCCTCTCAACCTCTCCATACACTCCTCTTTGCTGTTATCGTCTCTTCGACAGCTCCTGCCTAAATCAATAATATCAATTTATAGATTTTGTTAAAAGTTTGTGATCTTTGTTAAATTTAAGAGTGTTGAAATAGAAAATATCAACAAAAAATGCCAATTACATTTTGCGATGAACAAGTGTAGGTACAAAATTTGAAAAATAGCGTGGTTTTATTTTTTATTTTCAACGGTAATGTTTTTGAAACGTTCATAGAATCCTATCAAAGAAGTAACACAATAGAAATAATTTGATAAAAAATCACATGTTCTTTGCAAGGCGAAAACAGCGCAGCTGCGTTTAGACAAAACCATTTTTTATTTGTATTGTTTCACATTTCCACAGTGATAATGGCGATAATATTATTCTTTTATAACAATGATTATATATCTTGAGGAAAAATAAACCTCTGCCAACAACAATGGCAAAATTACAGCCATTCATTCATGAGGGTTTGTTACGAGTAGGTGGTAGACTGTCGAATTCTATGCTTGATTTCGACAGAAGATATCCAGTTTTATTACCACACAATGAGCGTACTGTTGAATTAATTACTAATCATTATCATCTAATTCATCTCTATACAGGACCAAACTTATTAATGTCATTATTGCGACAAAGGTATTGGATTCTGTCTTCCCGTAGTTTGATAAGAAAGTGTGTTCACAAATGTAATGTTTGGTTCAAGGCAAATCCTAAACCACACTTTCCATTAATGGGAGAATTACCCTCTCACCGCGTACTAGAACCAAATACGTTCGCTCATACAGGCGTAGCTTACGCCAGAACTCTGGCTATAGTTCCATCCCGGAAAGATGGAGTTATGCGGGTTGTTAATGTGAGAGCGTCTAGAGGACTCTACCGTCGATCGGTGGCCAATCTATGTCCGCTTCCCACACAATGACCCCCTTTTTCGTTACAATTTAGGTTAAGGAACATAAATTAAGTGATTTTGTTATAGTAATATTATCTCTATGGCATGCACAGTTCTTTATTATTTAATCCTTCATTAAGGAAACCCAGGTATAATACCTTTTCTTTTTCTTTGTTGTTTTGTTCATTTGTTTATAGAAGAAGTGTCTTTACTTCATTACATTTAGATATTGATTGTGACCTTTTGGGGTTTTGATTTTCTCTTAATTTGTTTAGAAAGGCATGGCCTTCCAACCCCGGGGGCATGGATGCGCCTTTATGTGGCTTGGTGTGAACCTTCCTTAAGTTCCATCAAGTCATAACTTCCTACCTGATTATTGTTCCAATCCTTAATTACCCTTGTGACAATATTGGAGCAATATTCAGTTCCTCTGAATAACTCACCGCATACGCATCATCATTAAATCATATTATCAATCGCATCAAATAAATAAACTTAAATAATCATAAAAATAAACACGAGCTCGTGCCGGATTAATCCATAAAATTAAATTATTTAAAATAAAAAGTGTAGTTCAAACTAGTGTGAGGAGAGCAAGAAAAACAAGGGTAAGTCCATATATCTTTCCTCCTCCTTTGTGATCTCACACCGAAGCCATTAAGGCGTATCATACTCTTTTCATATTGAGAGAAGAACACGCAAATTCTATTCACCAATCGATCGCAATCTACCAGAGCAATCCTAAATCCTATCTACAGTCCACGAAATCAACGAACCAGCGCCAACAGTTAGACATTCCGCTTGTTTCTTTTCGCCACTCATAATAATGCTATGCATTTGGCTGCTGCTTCGAACTTTAGAATTTTCACAACGGAAGATTAATAATAATACAAGCAGGAGAACTCTTAATGTCCTCAACTCGTTTACCACTTTATTTATAAACTTTTTTGTTCTTATTATTATTTTTTGTAATGGCAATAGCTACTGTTCACTCGAATAAAAATTTCTATTACTTTATTTTATTTCGCGCAAATGCCACCTAACTCTCCATAGAAAATTTGTTATAAAACAACTTTTAACGACACATCTAAAAATTGGATGCGCGAACTCCGTATCTAAGTCTTATAATTCACACGTTTGAATTTTATGAAAATCTCTATATGATCCAATCTTTTATGTTTTAAAGTTGTTTATTTAAAGAAACCTAGATCAAATATTTCGCCCAATGATCACTGACTGGTGTGTTTTAGTGGCAAATAAATAGAAAACAATGAAACGGCGAAAATTTTGATTACATTTTTGAACAACAATAATGTCCACTTATATACTGTGATGGGTTTGTGAAATTAATAATGCTGGAGAAACAATATTGACTTATTTATGTGTCCCATAGTTACTTGAGACTGGCCAGGAACACTTACAAGGTGAAGGCCATTAAAAAAAAATAGAAAACAAATCAACTGTTTCTATACATACCCCGAGGCAATTTTTTTTGGTAACGGGTCATATTGTAAGTGAAAAACTTATTTCTCATCGATAACAAGATGAGAAAACTTCTCATTGATAACGAAAACCTACAGCGAAGCAAATTTCTCATACATAATAGCAGGTACATTCAGCGTCATGATAACTATGTAGGTCTAAATTTTAGGTGGGTACCTACAACAATTTCGTCTACTAAAGTCATTATTAGCGATCATTAGCGCCTATATAAAAATATTGGTACTTAAAGATGAATATTATTCTTATTCTTATTGACATCTAGGATTGGTTTTCTATCTTACTTTTCCAACATAAAGAATTGACACATTAACATTAATTCAAATTTAGTTTTAAACATTACGTCATTTCTTATTAAAATACCTACACAATTAGGTATACAATTATTATTGAAGGAAGAAGCATTAGGTACATAAATCTTAATAACTTAAAATGACGTTCCGGTGTGTTTTGCAAATTCTGCCGGGCACCTGGCAGTGAGAGCTAAGGAGATTCTTCAACGTTTATTGATTTCAGCGTTGGTGGTTTCATTCGCTTTTAAATCAAATGAAGAGTTTCCTGTATTTACATAAACCATATGTGGATACACGAATGAACGTTTTAAAGTAGGTGGATAATTTAAACCCGCTCCAAAACTTCCGTCTCTCCGTAGTGCATACGGCAATTGGATGCTTCATGGCCGGAACCTCACAGCCTAGCCATCGGATATAGCCATTAGTTGGATGGTCTGCGGAATGAAACAAACGGCGTAATTTTAACCCTCTATTAAGCGGAACTTCAGTGAGAACAACGCGAAGTTAAGTGGGAATTATGCCGTGTGAAGCTTTATTTCCCGATGTTTTTTCTGAAGAAGAATTGTTAAATACCTACTTTTAACTTCTTCAGACATTTTTAGTATTCGTATAAAGGATACTTCTTGAAGAAATACCAATACATTCAGCAAGTTCTTCTAATAAATGTTCTGGTAACCAAAAATATTATTATAGCAAAAATGGTTTCAAGTGGTCAACTGAAGAACCTGTCAGCAGATCTTGTCGTTCTTTGAGCCATAAAATCTAGGTCCCAGAGGAAGGTTCATTCAAGATCTTGCTCGATTTTTTGTTCTACCACATCTGAATCGCAGAGTGTACATACAATGATCGTCTGCCAATAGAACTAAGACTGGCAATAAAGCGTGTTCTTGCCAGTGATATTTATGACATGTCTCTGGTTCTTGCAAATGATTGCCCCGAAACCTGAAAGAACTCCACTTGCTGACACAAAAATGGTAAAAAAAACATACTAAATATGCCCATCGCGACTCAAGAGGCGTACTATCTATCTTGGATGTTCTAAAACTATTTGCATTGTTTGCGCTGATACCATTGACATTTTCAGGCTAATATTCAAATACTTATTCCTTCCTAATATTAATTCATTTATAATAGAGTCATTTTATAGCATTTCCAAGTTTAAAACTTCCTATATAATGTAAAAAAAAAATTAATAAAGATAAGTCACATTGTTGAGACTGTTATTTGGTAAGGTTTTAAAAAAAGCCGAATAAATATTGATATATTTCTTTCGTTTTTGTTATTCATGTTGTTCCTAAATATTGTTAAAACATATTTAATAGTTCACTGAAAATATATTAAATAATACCTACTAAAGGACGTCTGTGACTCTGTGAGTCGTCACATCACCATTAATAACCTATCCTAACCACGTCAGTACAAAGGTTAAATAACAGAGCTTTAAAAGAAGTGGCAAAGAGAAAATGGTTTGGAATTTGTTGTTATCAATAATTTGTTTCTTCTTCTTCGGCTTGTGCCATATCAGGTCTACCAATCAAGTAGATCAATAAATACCGTCACACGCCACCATCAAATGTTGTTCCTTTTGCGGACCATTCTTTCACGATGCGCATTCAAGATATTGGATGCCTTCGCCGAGAGTTGAAGGATGTCATATTTATATGTCCCAGAGAAGATATTTTTGGATGGTTTGTAGTAACTATCTGCTACTGTATGCTCTTATCAGAACTGCAGTGTTGGAAACTAATGTCTGTGAATAAACCACTTTCCTAATGCCTCTAACCGATTCAATGTGTGGTCAGTGTAAAGGTTTCTGAAATGAAATGAATCTTGTGACCACAGTTAAGTTGTTGGATGATGTCGGTCGAGCTACATGATGGAAAAACCTGGATGCTGAGCAAGCACAATGACAGAAACGCATTGGAAGAGTTATTAAGTTGCACCTAGTAGTAGGTAGCTACTTACTTTCTTATACTTTTTTACCGTTTAAATCGTATTGAAGACTTTAACTATGTACTTTATTTATAAACTATGATCAGTGGAAAAAATAGCTCAGCGATAGAAAATTTGCAATCAAGCCGTCGCGTCGCATATCGATTGATTGTGAACTAATCTCTGTAGATTTTAACCCGCCATGTTGGATTATATGTCAACTGACAATGGTTTCGACTGTACAACAACGCTTTCTAATAAATACAGTGTTTTTAAGTTTTTTTTCCCGTCCAATTATGTGATCCCTTCATATTTTGGTTCATTTTGTTTTGGTTTATCATTTTAATAATAGAAAATTTAAACAAATAATGCAAATATATGCATTCCCGTAATCATTCGAGGTCTTACAACCATTATGCACCAACTAAATTTTTAAAAAGATAATGACGTTTTGAAGAAAAAAATCAAAGAATACTTTTTAAGTAGTAGGTACACAAATGAAATTCAGTGTAATAAACATTGGCTGAAACATAAAGGTCTCGTTTGATTTAATGCAACTTTTTATTTTATGAAACAGGACTTAACTAGGTATATCTTGATAAATCATTAAAAATTAAGGTACCTATTCTGCACCAATAACTCGAAATCATTCAAATCTAACATATTATACAATACATCTTGGCTTTAAACACTCGCGTTGCCCAGCTACTATTTTGTTTGTTTACAAAATTTTGTGCGAAATTTATATATACATACCCGGAACAGACCCGGATCAATTTTTTTTTATAAATAAAGTAAAAACTGATCAGTTAGTCATACGTAATCGTGCGATTAATGATTTTTTTTTTATAAATAATAAGAGTTTTTTTAAAAACAATAAGACTGTAGGTAGTATCTTATTTTATACCCGTCTTGCTTTACGTTTTTGATTCCGATTGTCAGGCTTGATCGGTAGGTAATTAAACAGGTTCTAGTCTAGCTTCCCATTGCTTTGCAGACCTCTATAACTGACATAAGCACAGAAAAAGAAGAATGACACTTTTAATGTTTATTAAAAAGAAAGAAGAATAATAATTATAGTTTGCCACTCAAATGAAAAAAAAACTGCATATTATATCATAACTATCTTAATAACATTTTTATGTATAACAAATCAATCTACAATTATTTTATTACATTTTCATACCGTAATACCAAGATTCCATTCAACGTTTACATGAGTAATTTTGTTTCCAAAAGATGGCTTACTGTCTTTTTGAGAAATTTGTATGAAGATCCTAAAAAATAGAGTTTTTTTTAAATAGCTCTTAATATATTAAAGTTAATGCAGCAAATTGTATTTAAGAATCTTCTCCGGCATTTTGCACGGTTCTACGCCGTGCAGATTCATATCTGACGTAGCATTTGTATTTTGAGCGTGATGCTCCCACATACGGTAAAAGGCAAATAAAAAAACATTTCTGAATTATTATGTAGATTAACTATACTTACTAGATTCTAAGAGAAACACTTTTATTTTTAAAATAGTTCCACAGAGAGAGTTGCAGGTATATGAACATTTAAAAAATTAAATACGTAGGAGATGAGAGTGTATATTCGTACTTTGAATGAGGCATTTAATTAAACTTGACCACTGGTAGGTGTGCGCCTTGGAAAGGATAGTGAGAGAGGTAGATAAGTGCCTTTCTACAGAAGTGTGTGGATATATTATTATATCCTGCGAGGTAGCGCTGTTTCGTTCTTTTATTTCCAGCTGGTCGTCTGTTAATTTGTGGCATCATTAAGTCTGGTATTCGTTAATTGGAAGGGATCCCCTTTAAAGAATCTGCTTTAGCGGGAATTGCGCTATAACGCCATACCTCGAGTAAATTGCCTGCAGTCAAGAAACCAATCATTAAACTTCCTTTCTTTTTTGCATTCCTTTTTAAAGATCCTATTTAACATTTGCATAACAATTCAGAACGAATATAATAATCCATTAAAATAAATCGAATAATCAAGAAATTATTATGATAACTTTTGTATTGTAAGTATTTATTTTTTGTAGAAATGTATATTGTGCTTTAATGCCCAATACATGTTCCCTGACTCGATGGAGGATTTAAATTTGCTGAAAACTGAGGTCACCAAAATATAAGTGTGTGTGTTTAGTGAGTTCTGATATACAGAAATGGAAGGGGTTAAAAGGAAAATACCGAAACTTCGTAGATAGATTGAATTGAAGAATTTTCTTACTAAAGGAAAATATGAGGTGTAAATGTAAAGTAAATTTATATGAACTACGAAAGTCGTCACCCACGGATTTTTCACCATCTGCGTAAATATTATATATTATTATTAGGTGACATTTTAGGTGGGTGTGCAGTCGTATTGTCTATCTATTTATACCATATGAAGGCAATCTAGTCTCTAAATACCGTCACAAATTTGCACTAAAATCTTCATCCGTCATGCCATGTTTAAGGTTTATGTTTATTTAAAGCATCAGACTCTCACCCACCCCGTTATATTATCTAACATTGTTCCGGAGTTCTCCCACGGGAAAGTACGCAGCTATATCCTACACGATTTTATTACCAGGAGACTTTGGATGGGATCTTAATTGAAATGGAAATTTATTTCCTGAAAATACTCTTGTTTTTTTTAATGATCACAAAATACATTATTGATGAATAGGTATACAATCAAGTTACTAACGTATCTGTGAAAATGCTATAATCTGAAATCTTAATAGGTACCATAAAATTATTAGTAGGTATATATATTAATAATAACTTTGTGAGCATTTTTACGAAAATTGCGCGGACGGAGGAGTATGAAATTTCGCACGTGTGGCGAATGATAATATTTTTTAAAATTATGCATAAAAAGTAGATAACATCAATAAAAACCAAAAAAAACATTACAGTGTTAAGTGACTGCTTCTTCACTACTTACTATTTATTTACAGCATGCTGCGAACGTGAAGAAGCGTGTTTAGTAATCACGCGACAAAAATACTTATCACCTGCATAAATCTTCAGCACTCAACACTTAACAAAGAATATCAACGGTTCTTAAATGGCAATCAACACTTTCATTACATACCTACATATATTTTTATTGTAAAGTATCTGTTTTGACATTGTGAAAGTCGATTAGGCCGAGTATAAAAGTCGGATAACTTTTGTGAAAGTGCAACTATTAAACTAAAAACTCAACATTTCATTTCAGTTTCGTTAAAATACCGGAAGGGAAAGAGCGAAATCCTATAAATTAATATGAAACATGCGTATGTATAGTAACCACTGAAATATGTAGAACCTTCTAGCCGCAGCCTATTGGGATGGATGTGGAGCAAATTAATACTAAACGTATGTACCAGTTCATATCATAATATAATATTCCCTCTAACAATACAAAGTAGGTACCTTCTCTAGTCTTGAAATACAACCCCATTGGTGTCTGGTCCCATGAGTCAATGGTACATGAGAAACAACATAATAAACTAGAGTCCTTTATTGCTACAGTTCACTTCTGGGGAATTATTCAGCCGGAGTCATTCTAAAATAGCGGATAAGCGTGTCTTAATTTGCTTCAGAATTGCAGAATTCTCCTCAAAAGCAAAAAATAAGTATTGTTACTATAATATTACTCGGTGGTCTATTATAGTGGTTTGAACATACAAATCTTTCTGAGCTTTATGTTACGAGTAAACCAGTCCGTTTTCGTATATTCTGCAAAAAATATCATCGATATATTTTAAATCCGGTAAAAATTTGTCAATTTAGTGTTTATTGTTATAAAAAAACTATTGATATATTATGTAAAATTAAATGTACCTCCCTTCGTTATTGTTTATGAGTTAACACGTTAATGACGAATTGGTTTCGATTGGAAAATCAGAGGTCTGATTATATTTGTAGTAAATAATACTTACATACCTACTTTTACTCGTAAGAACAAAATATCTATTAACCAAATTTCACATAATATTCATATACAAAATGTGTATACCTATTATTTTTATGTGCACATTGTTTACTTTTTTATTCAATAATTATGAATAATTATAATATTTATATGATCCACTATAGTCATTATACAACCATCGTAGGGTTTGTAGATAGGTATTCGTAAATATAAAGCTGTAATTCTGCTGATTATGTTTAAGATGAACTTGTTAATTTTATGTTTCGTTCCATACCACATAGGGGAGCATGTTAATGTTTCTATGTATGTGGTAGTAATCTGTACAGATTTATTTTCTGGATGTTTCGAGAGAAAGCCAAACTTCTAAGATGTGCTCATAAAATGCGAGTGTTATTATAATAATGAAGAAGAGCGATATAAAAATGTTCCTTTAGTAATGAAACTCTATAAAATGTTCCCAAGTAAGATCGTAGTTCGTGGCATACTTATGTGAAAGACTACAATTAAGTATTCCTAGACACTTAACATAATACGACCTTAATATTATGATCACAATATTCTGTTCTTGTGGTTCTTTAACGAATAGAATAGACTCTTAATATTATATTTTTCATAATGCAAACTTTTATGTTTACCTAACTCTATTTATATTAGAAGTTCTCAAAATCTAATGCCAATGTGGTTAATTACATATTACAATGATTTAACTTTATATTTTATAAAAAAAATCAATTTGAATAGTGAAACCTACTACTGTCTCTTGATCCTTTCCTTCCTCGCTATGCTTGGCTATATGTATTACATAATAGTACCTATGGTCTACTTTTTTCTATATATATTTTGTATGTTTGTTGTTTATGTATGTGTTTTGTTTTATATAAAATGCATGCAACAGTTAAAATGTTATCTATAATTAGGTATAGGTTAGTTGAAAGAAATTACCCTAGGCAATAAGCCCGGCAATTTTGGTTAATTATTTTGTATATTTTTACTTAATAAAGTGCTTTATTATTATTAGGTATTATTTGAGTATGTCGTAGAAAACTTCAAGTACATTGCCTTACATTTTGCTTTACTGTTGGACCATATTTTACAATAATCATCAGCTAACCAAGGAAAAAGAAAATGTGTTAAAAAGAGTTGAATCAGAAGAGTAGGTATTCTTGTCAAACATAAAGATTTGTAAGGTGTCATATCTGGTTCGCGTTATTTTGAGATCCTATTATTGGACCGGGATTGGAGGAGTGGATGAACCTGTTACGAAAGGCGTAAAACCGGGAAGATTTCGCCATAGTGATTGTCAAAAACTACAAGTGCAGATTGACGTCCTTTAGAATAATTATTATTGGTATATGAAAAAGTTAGTTTACAATATATAATAATAATAATAAATAAATACCAGAGTGTTCGTGAAACTGTCCATATTTTTATTATTTGGGATTATATCTTACATCTAATCTGTTCCATTCAATATACCTATCATAAGATACCAGAAATTACAAGCAAAACGACCTAATCTAAACTATTTTATGGGTTTTCGTATAGATGTTTTGAGATTGACCTGCTTTATCGATAAGCAAGTAGGTACACGTATCAACTTTATCAAAGATACCTGCATAATACGAGATAAAGGCCATTCATAACTCTTAACCGGTGAGTCTATAGGTACTGGTTGGTTGGTATTCACGTAGGTAGGCTGCACACCAAACATTTTGTGATGGAGGCTCCGTGCAAGAATGAACTTGTTCGCCCACACGATAACACGGCAGTTGAATACGGCTAAAATGTACATCTGGGTATAACTCTATGTAGGTACGTAGTCCCTACCTAAGATCTCTGCGATAAGAATATTCCAAGCAAACCATGCGGGCAATGTTTCAATATCATGGCCAAAATTATATTATATGCTACTGTTTTATGGACAGTGGCTGACTTTCCAAGTAGTTTGGTAGTAATTAAACATAAAATAAATTATTAAAAAATGATCACCTAAAAATAGGTAGGTAGGTATTGTCTGTATCTGAATAGGAAAGAAAGTTTTAGTAAGCAGATAATATCGCAGGATGAGTCATGAAGGGAAATGCCACATGTGCGTCGGATATACACCCCACAATATTCATTGTTGAGATATCCACAACCCTTATCTTTTAACTTCACCCTAATATCTATCAACTATCGAACCGCAGGTCTTAACCCTCAAAATATTCGCATATTTTTACCCACGGGACCGAAGATAACGCAACAAAAAATATTCCCAGTGCGGGGTGTCGATTAAGAATGAAGTGGTCTTGTTGAACCCAATGATTTGGTCTTTTTGTTTAGTATTCATCTGATTAGTTATATAAAGGGTCAGATTCTTGAAATTCTATTTTCTCCATAATATTCAAATATTCAGAAACTTTACTTTGATTTTTCCTAATAAACGGTGTCTATGCATACATGATTATCCTAAATTACGTCAATTTGTCCTGCCTGAATCTTCAGACACTGACACCCATAACAGTAAACAATAATTTTGTCAAGAACTTATTTTGTAAATGAAATGTTCTTATACCTATAATCAAAGTTTTCCTCCCTTTTCAATACTGATTGATGGGTGACATAAGCACAAACAGCATCCAATCCTCGCTGATTTCCTCCGCTGCTTGCACCACCGCGCACCGGTTACTAGTTTACTTCAGTAAGGTGCCTTCGTTATCTGATTTCATAAATCGCGAGTGCTCTACTGGTGCCTCGTAAGCATGAAATTCTTGAATTTATTGGGTATCTAAATAAGCTTGTTTTTACTGCAAGCTCTGCAATGAAACTTTATACCAGCTGACACAAAAGTACAAAATACTAATTATGTCTTGTTCTAATCCATCCATTCATTAATTATTCTCCCTTTGAGCCCCACTCAGGCGCACAGGGAGTCAACAAGAGCTCTCCATTGCGCTCGACTTTACGCCATCACAGGAGGGACACCAGCTGCCTGAATCCATAATTGTTAAATGTAAAAAATGACACATTATAGGTAGGTAAATGATAAAATAAATAGTCGGTACCTTATATTAGATTAGCAGTGAGTATGTCTGACTAAACTTCAAGAACGGCTGGACCGATTAGGCTTGTTTTGATTTCGAAATATTTGTATAAGTTCAGGGTACTTTTAAACGGTGAAAAATTATGGGAAAAAAACCACCAAACTACCAGTCAAATGTGTCACAAAAATGGATTGTTATTTTTTGGTTGTGAGTGACCGGAGATAGGTGATAAGACGTTTACCAGATTAAAATATTTGAAAAATATTTTATTAGGTATTAATATTAAAATAATCGCTCGGCATTTTCAATTAGGGGGACATACAAGAGGCCCGTACCAGTCCGACCACACTGCATCCAATATGCCAAGAGGACCCCAGTCCACCGGATACACGATGCCGCGCTTTGAAATCGTTATTATTTTAATTAAGCGTCCATAAAACGGCATTAAAAACGTTTCCTCTCCGCAAGAATACACACACTCAGGCTGCCTTTCATTACTGAGGGGGATACGGTCATGTCGGAATGGACTATACCTTCACACCGGACTAGCTAATAATAAGTGCCTTTATTTCATAAAAATAACTCGTTTTTAATAAACATGCTTATTGCTTATTCTTACTTAATTAAAAAAAAGAAAACACTTCATTAGTATATTAATATTGAATTAAAGTTATTGAAACAAAAAACATCAATTTGATTATCATGGTTGTAGAATTTGGTTTAAATTTGGAATTCCAATTATCACGTCTACTTCAAGGTACCTGAACAAGGATAATAACACGCACCCATCCTTCGTGTGGTTTGCTGACGATCATTTGTTTGAAAGAACGTTGTTTTTTTTTACTTTTCCAATGCTTAAACAAATTATAAGAAGTAGAGAAGAAAGTAGAGAAGAATTACCGACCTCGGTAGCCTAGTTGTTCTAGCGTGGACTTCAGATCCGAGGTCCCGGGTTCGATTCCCGGTCGGGTCAGAGTTTTTCTAAGTGTTTTTTTACTTGAAATTTCTACCCGGGGTTGGCCTGTCTCAGATTGGACGGGACCGGTTGACTGGAAAAAATTGCCTCAGGCAATAAGTTCCGCCGGCCGCTCCCTATAGTTGGAGCATTATGGACTTCACAAGTCCTCGCCATGCGGTCCTGTCCCCTGCGATTCCAGCAGCCGCACCTCAGTCAACACCAACGGCCTGAAGGTCAGCTTCGTAGAGCCTTTTAATTGTTTGGAGGGGCCTACCGCGTCATCGATTGCCTTCTGAATGGTAGTTGAGACTAAGACGGGTTATGTCCTCTGTAGGCTTCCTGAGTACGACAGAATCTTATAGTAGTAGTGACCAGTTGTTGGCCTGTTAGGTCTCTGACAACTGTGTTCGGCACAAAATCTTTCCAACGTATATGCCCAGCAATCTTCTGATGCACTTGCTCTCGAATCCTGCTATGCGGGTGTTTTGAGCGCAGGTTGGATGCCAAGATTTACAACCATAGAGAAGGACCGCTAGGACACAGGCATTGTATAGTCGGACCTTAGTTTTGATGCTCAAGGCATTAAGACCCCCAGATCTTCCCAGCCAGTGCTAAACACAGAGAGTTCTCTTTGCAAAATGTATGGGAGAATGAATTAACTTCATATGAATTTCTCACCAATTTATAAAGAATAAACAAACATTGCAGTATTACTACAGTGAGTTTTCTTTATAAATTGGTATAATGACTAAGTATTACAAAGTTAAAAATAATGTGTTTGAAGAATAAATTTGTCAATTATTTTTTGGTTTCGATTTTGTAATAATTATTCTGCTACAGGAGACATAATATTGTCGATCCTACCATCATAGAAATCAGTCCAGTCGTTCTTGCGTTGTAATCAATAAAACTTACCCAACTTTTGTTTTATATGACGACTATTGACCCTGTTAAATAACAGAATTAGATGTGACGGAGGCTGTATCGCTTCTATCTTGTTCTTAGTATAAGAGATGGAAGGACTAAGCAGTATAAGATTACACACGCTACTGCATGGCCATCTGAGAAACGAGTACTTACGCATTTCAAGAGCAACAATCAGTGTCTACGATTTCTATAGGTCGAATTGAGGCATGATGGTAAAGGAAATATGGCAGATTTATGCATCACGTAAGCATAAACGTATGACGAACAAAAACGCCTTTTTATAGGAAGCTTTGTGTTGACAACCAAACCTAGAAGAAGATGAGAAACTTTAGTTAAGTAAGCCTTATACTATACGTCATAATACCTTGGTTTCTCGGAGCAGAGTGGCGGTGTCTATGTGAGCTGTTTTACCGTCTTCATTCATTATTACGATGTGGTTTACTTCGCAAGAATATTCTCTAAGTTTGACGACTCAGTGATAATAATAGCCAGTCCAAACCGCGGCTGCGTGATCTCTCCAAATTACAGGTACACCACGTTATATAGGTGTAATATCTTGTCATTGCACACAAAATATGATGAATGTGTAAATTTAAGTGCACGGAAAATAAGTCTGTTGTGAAATTTTAAACAAATAATGAATTACATACTTAATTTACCTACACATGATTCATATTTTCTGTGCAAAGAAGATACATTCTCTGAGAACTAGGTAGGTACGTCAAATCTCTCTCTGGTACTCAGTCACATTACCTAGGGACCAGCCAACTCTCCTTGCTTGTCAGATGTTTTGTTTTGACATGCACTGTGATGTAATTACATTGTAGTTTTTTTAGTTCGAGACATAACGTTAGCTACAAAATAATTCACCTACGATATTTTTGGCTTCGAATTAAAGACTTCTATAAAAAATATTGAGTAAAATTTCTTTTTTTATTCGTTTCCTTAATAATTATCAGAAAATTTTCCGTGATGACGGACGGGTTTTTTGTTATAGATAATTGAACGAACTGTAGTCGTAGTTTATGAATCATTTGGCAATAATTTAAATTACAGTTGTGTGTTTTTATCATTTGCGATCAATGTTTTATTGATTTTTTTTAAACTAAGAATGACGTGGATAGATTTTTCCTTAAACAAGGTCAGAAGCAAACGAGGACTCTCTATGAGAGAGAATGTGGGGTAGATCATTCGAAGAAGTAATGGGAATGTGATTGGATATAGAAACGAATTAGATAAACATATTTATTTATTTATTTTATTTCTTTATTTTTCCAACTTTTACATAGGTACATATTTGAAATTTATATAGGTACATATTTGGAATTTATCACCTCACTAGACGACAGCCTGTGTTGAGGTGATATTGATTATCTAAAAAATCAAAGATTTGTACCTATCCATGAAAAAATAGCTGTGCTATACCCACAATATTGATGTTGGTAGCCTAGCGGTTACGACGCCTTTCGTACTGTTGTCGTGCGGAGGTCGTGGGTTCGATTCCAGGCGCCGACCATCTTCCTCTTTCACGACACAAGCTTTATACATAAGCAGCTTACTGTGAAAGAGTCATTTGTGTTCACTTTACGATACAGCACGTTCGTATATTTAGGTTTTTAATTCAAATTGGTCATTTTTCAAATCAAATAGAACGTGTTCTATTTGATTTGTTAAAGGTCCATTTGGTTTGCAAAATGTCCAATTTGAAGTAAGAAAGCCTGAACTTAAATGTCTTAAGTGTCTGAATGCAATATAAATCTGAGCTTCTTTGAAACATCATTTTCGTTAACAATTTATTGCGTGTGATCTATACATCCTATAGGATGCGTAGGTGCATGTAGGTATATTTCCAGTAGGAAGGTAAGTACTGTACAGTTATACGGTTACCCGTAGGTAGGCACCTGACTAGAGACCTTTTGTAATAAATGGTTTGTCATCGCAAAAATCCGACAGCTCCATTAACTAAGGACGATTATCGGGAAAATATGGAGCGTTGCGAGAAACGGAAACATAAACTCCAAAAAGCGAACTGACAAAGTAATTAAGGGAAAATGTGGAAGGAATAGACAATGACACGGTATTATTTTACTTGTTTTTATATTCTTTAACAGAACTTGCGTATAAACGCAACTCTTACAATATAGTGTAACCAGCTGGAAGACTATCAGGAGAACTGAAAAGAAGAAAGTAAGACTTGAATTTTTTATGGATCAGCAACACGTCTTATGTTTCTTCCAAGTTGGCTTTTCATTTCTAATCTTGAATATCCTAGAAACATCTATCATGTTTGGATTTTCCTTAGTAATCGACCAGAGCCTAGTTGTTGATCACACAAAAAATGCCAGGCTCAACACAAATCAGAAAGATACGGAGAAAAGTCAGCCGGATAACGAATGGATGGATTCACCAGCATGCTTATGTGGGATGACACAAACAGATATACAAGTCCCCCCTTCCAATAGAGACTACAGGGCACGTACCTATGTAAGTATACTGACGTTTGGTGCCATCCAAAGGTTTCGCTCTCTGTAGGTCAAATATGTAGTGAGCGACTATAAAAAGAAGGCTATTCTCATCCACTCATCATCAGGGTTCTCAATATGAGGAAGATCCTCTCACGACGTATTCCGTTCCTTCGAAGCAGAGTTGAGGGATTTTGACATTTTGTGGGAGGAGGACATTGAAGCTGCGTAAGGTAAAATAGTAAATGTCGTGTTATTTTGTAAAATACTTAGCTTCAAATCACCACTTAGTAAGTATGTACAATCAACCCAAAAATGAAGAAACTTTACTGTCAACAACTGTTTGATTAGTCGGTCTTTTTAGTACAGCACCAACACACAAAGTAAATACACACAGGACAGGACAAAGTCGATAGGGAGAGAGGATGAAATGTGACATTCTGTTGCTTTTAAACACCAATATCAACACACAAGAAGTAAACTTTGGGAACGGGACAGCGCTTTTATAACTTAACCAAGATTGTCACCTAAGGAGAGTTTTCATCTGAAAGTTATTCCAATGTTCGAAAGACATTTTAATAGATAAAGTATAATATACTAACAAAATTAAATTAGATTGGTGACTATTCTCCTAATGAACTCTTTATAAACCGACCTAATACTGCCAACAGACGCAGAGAAGAAATCTCAGTCATTGTAAACGATTCGTTGTCTCAGGAATGCTGGTTGAGAGAATCGATTTAAAAATGTATAGAAAAAAGAGATTATGAGATAAAAGATGACATAAAACACCAAGTGACATACGCAGAATATTTGAAACGAATAATAAACCTACAGCACCATCTTACTAAACACTCTAACTACATCTAAAGACCAATTTATAAAGGAAACAAACATTTGGTTGTCGATTTTTTCCAAATAAGATATTTGCAAGTTTTATCCAAATTTTATAAATAAAGGTACTTAAACATATCACAAATGCAAATGCATGAAGGATACTCGGCAGAGTACCATCATTATAAAATACAACGTGCCACGTACCAAGAACGTAATTTTTGTATATAGGAACTCTACTATTTACTTTTGTTTATATATTTTTTTTCATTACGTTTTTGACTTCCTATCTTGCTTCAATATGTATGTTTAATTTTTATTATTTATGTATGTTTAAAAATTTATAAATAACCTGTTGATATGCCAATGATATAAAATAAAATAAAGATAACCTTCAACATAAAATTAATTAGTATCTAATTATTAAACAATTTAAATAAAACACAATAAATCTTCTATTGAGTAAGAAGAATAAAGAAAAAAAACTCAAGCACAATAGCTTCTAATTACATAATACCAAGCTTTCAGTGAATAATAAAAATAATAATATGGGTTATGTAGGTGTTATTAGCTAGTAAATCAATATTAAAATCGTAAATAGATGTAAGTACTAAGTAGGTATTTTATTCAGCGTCTAAAATTCACACCAAGTAAACAACAATATTCACGATCTCCTACTTGAGGGTCCACGTCTGACATCCGTATGTGAGAACTGGGAGTAGGTATGCATTGATCAAACACTTTCGTTTTGAGGTTCTGTGGATCAGAGGAGTGACAAGGGTCACTTATATTGTCCAGAGAGTTACGGAGCTGAAGTGGTCGTGGGCTGGGCATGTGGCAAGAATGACAGATGGGCCAAAACAATTTTACAGTGGCGTATGTTCAGAAATGGACGCGAGAAGGCTAAAGAAGAGAGAGAGAGAGAGAAGAAACAACAATATTGTAAGAAGTGTTCGAAATGATTCTACGAAATACTACGCGAAAATAAATTTCCATTAAAAGCTATAAAAAAATGATCATCCATTGTTTATGATAAATTCACGGAATTTTACTCTTTACCGATCTTGTTAAAGATTTTATATAAATACTCGTAGGTACTAAATGGAATCATTTAACCGTATTGGAGCTATCTGATCCTCGCTTGAATTCGAATTCATAAATCAATATTAGGTATATTATCCCTTCTAAGGTATTTGTCTGGACAGAAACAATTAAAATATTATAGTAGAATCACCGTGGGTTATTTAAATTAATAATGTTTGGATGAATGTGAATGGAATACCAAATAAGTACTTTAGGTGGAGACCGGAGAATACCCATAGGTTGAACAGGATGGATGGTGAATACCTCTACTATATAAACGTGAGGCTATTTTAGGAGACTCTCAAAGAGAACTCAAATTAGAAGGTAATTTCATATACGAATAACTGACTAATTGTTGGAACTGGTGGGACACTGGCGGCTACAAATTCATTTTGAAATTCCCTTCTACAATATCGAGGATTGTGGTTTAGTTAAAATATGAAAACGAACATTGAAAGTAATTGAGGGACTTAAACTCTCTGCCTAGAAGTTGAAGACAGTTAGATGGAGACATTAGATCAGAACGTATTGCCAAAAATGGTAGAAAATTTCAGACTTCACAGGAGGCTCATGCAGCAGGAAGATAAGAGGCCAACTAGTTTAAGAGGAAAGGAAGAAGAAGAAATGATTTATTTGATTCGTCAAGCTACTTGATAAAAAAAAGTCTAAAGGTGAACAGTTTATCGATGGATGTCTTGCGTATATAGCATTGAGTTTTACAAAACAAAAAACATCAAATAATTTTGTGGAATTTGGATGTCGTGTTTATTGTAATCTCGGAATGCGTGCATTCGTATTTTATGGCTTTTAAAGAACGTATCAATACCTTATAACCATATGTTTTTACCTTTTAATACATAAATAAGGGTTCTGGGTAGGTACCTACCTCCAAGAACCATATTGTGCTTGAGAGAAACCCTTTTCAAACCAAACTTCACATCTCGATTAGGTTTGAAGCTTTCCACTCCCTCTGTGAACTTTAGTTTCCATTTATTTGGAGTGGTTTTAAATTCTGGAAAAAGAAGCATAGCATCGCGTATGAAGGTACATTTTCTTATTGAATTGTAATAAATAATTGCTGTCCCTCTCTACTCCTTCGATCCAACATTGCGGATGGTCATGTGTTTCCAGCTCTAATCCCTAGAAATCTCTCCTAGTAGGTATTAAATAACAGAAAATGCTTATTCCTTGTGTGCAAATTAATTAAAGGAATTTCATTTTATGGTATAATTCAAGGTGTTTTTCTTTTCTTGAAGTGCCCAGTCAGGTCCTCCCGAGGTTAGCTATCACTTGGCGAAGCACCCCTTTCTTTAGCTGGTATACATGAGTGTTTTAGTTTTAAAAAAAGATAAGTAAATTATTTAATTAGTAACCGGCATGCATCAAGTTCAAGTTTTTCTCCTATAGAGTTATTAGTTTTAAATAAAACTGCTGACTCAAAGTAAACACAAATACACCTTTGACCAGCCTTTGACATATTTCACACTATGTGAATGATTGTGTCGTGAATGTGGAAATTGTCGGCACCGGGATTCGATCGCAAAAATATAAACATTTTACATAATTAACTTACTGATATTATAAACCAGTCCATAGGTGTTGGATTAAAATTGAAAAAAAAAACTTACTTAAGTTTAAAAATATATTTTGTGTGTAGGTACACAAAATATATTTAAACTTAAGATGACTCACTAACCTCACTATAGATGCGAAAATCTGTTTTGATATCAATTATTTAGTTAGGTACTTCTTCATTTTACTGCATAATGTAAACAGTCACAAGTTACAATCAGGTGCGAATAGTTCGATAGGAGGTAACATTTTTCAATCATGTGCCTTTACCTTAACTTATAATAATAATTATTGGTATGTACACACACCACAAATAATACTATAGAGATCATTTGAGTTTTTGTCATAAGTAATAATTAATTGTGTAAAGGAGTTTGGACAAATTGGTAAAAGATTATTATTTTACAACTATTGTAGATGCACCTACTTAATTCGATATTAAAATGTTATATTTTCGACCAATTGGAGATTTAAAATCAATTTGACGTGTACCTACCTACGTTTCAACTACTGCAGAATACACAACTTGTACTGTACAAAAAATACTACGAAATCGTAATATTGTAGTCGAGTCGTAAAAAAGTTTATTGACGAAGGCCCGCAGGATCCCCGAGGACATGCCCGTCCGTTGTTGTGAATGAAGTTGCACGTTACCTTCGCCAGGTAGAAGCCTTTATTCGGACCTTATTATGTAGTTTTTATGTGTGGTGTCGGTAATGCGCCATGCCATTAAAATATTTTTGTGCACCTTCTACATACCTACCTATTATAATGTCGTGCGTACCTATACCCACAGGACCTACACACACTACTTTATGGAGGCTGTATTCAACCACCAAACAATAGTTCCTCGCATGGTTCGTAATTATTATTCTCTCAAGTTAATAAAAAAATGTGATTTATTGCCTCTGTCCATACTTTCTCATTATCAGCTATCAGCTTTTATTTCAATACATAGGTACCAAGTCTTTTAATTAAAAAAAAAAAACTAAAAATAGGAAACGACGTATATATTTATTTTTGTAAATAGGTAGGTTAGATAACAAACCGGTCACAAATACTTGAAAAGTATTATTTACGATGTTTTTCGTCAAAATGCATAGCTACTATTTAATTAATTAGGTAGCAAAAAGTTGGATAATTTTTAAAAACAAATATAAGGTTCCCCCATGTATGATAACTACTGAGAAATAATAAAATTGTATAACTACTTTGAAAAAAAAAATCTAAACAGTCAAAAGTGCGTCTGGTGTAAGTTGGTATTCTAAACTCCAGAGGGGTGTTCCGTCGGGTGTGAAGGGGTGTTGTGCGGGCGGGGTGAGGAGTGCGCGCAGTCTCACTCACTACAAGCGCAGCGCCTCACTCCAGTCGTTGTTTAGATCTCGTGTCGGTCGGTGTGTCGGGCGGCCCCTCACCCCGTCTTGCGAACCTCGTACAACACTAACTACCAACACTCGCGCAATATTACTTCTCTTACATACCTTACGTCACATCGCGCTGGTGCATTGGAAGAACTTCAGTGAAAGTTTCTAATTGTTTTGATGAGTGATTAGTGCGATCCATGGGAATTGTACATATCGCCAGGACGAAACTTTACGATTCTGTTCAATTAAAAGTCTCATTTTATTAATAATAAAATGAAATAGTGGTCGAAATACGTTTGTTTAAAATTGTTTGTAATAATATGTGACACTGAATACGATTTTTAGAATGGTTTTAAAAGTTTGTGTTAAGACTATTACGGCTTCTTTTATGTAGCCTCAAAGTTCTACCATGTATAGTGTTAATCGTGAATAAAGTTTGTATAAGTATTTTGTTTAGACAATAAAACTCTCAAAAGAAGTGCGTAGTCATGAAAAGATAAAATTTATTAGACCATTCCGAAATGTACGGAATATTGTTTGTTGTGGTGCTAATGGGGACCCTGGAAGGAGCCTTCGGCGTCAACAGGCCTCTGGCTGGGTCTTGCCCGTCGCCTTGTATCTGCAAGTGGAAAGGAGGCAAACAGAGCGTGGAATGTGTAGACCAGGCCCTGATCACCATCCCGGAGCTGATAGATCCAGAGACCCAAGTGCTGGACATGTCTGGTAATAACTTACAAATATTACCGAGAGAATCATTTGTCCGTGCCGGTCTTCTCAATTTACAAAGAGTATATTTAAAAAATTGTAAACTGGGGCAGATCGATGACAAAGCTTTTAGTGGCCTAACTAATTTGGTCGAATTGGATTTATCTAACAATCTGTTAACTGGGATACCATCGGCTACGTTCACCGACGTACCATTCCTGAGAGACCTAACTCTGGCTTACAACCCGATCCAGAAAATCGATGGACGCGTCTTTGAAACGCTACCGAGCTTGGTGAAGCTTGATTTGTCACACTGTCAGCTGAACTCTATAGCTCCAAAGGCCTTTGAAGGCGCTATATTATTAGAATCCTTAAAATTAAATGGGAATAAATTAACCGAATTACGGCCAAAGACTGTCGAAACATTAAATAAGTTGAGGGGAATCGAACTTCATGATAACCCTTGGACGTGTGATTGTAGATTGAGATCGGCCAAGCTTTGGCTTACAGACCACAATATTCCGTATCCAGTTGCACCTATCTGTGCTTCTGGACCTCCACGCACTGTTGACAGAACCTTCGCTGAGTTAAATATTGATGATTTTGCATGTAAGCCAGAGATTTTACACGTCAGCCGGTACGTGGAAGCCACTACTGGAGAAAATGCTACGGTGAGCTGCAAGGCCAGTGGGGTGCCATCACCAAGTATAAACTGGTATTGGAATGGGAGGCTTCTAGTCAATAATTCAGCCTTTAGCACATTCCAAAAAGTATTTTTATATGAAGAAGGCAAATTTGAGAAAAAATCGTACCTCGTTTTGACGAATGCCCAAGAAATGGATTCAGGCGAATTTTATTGCGTCGCAGAAAATAAGGCTGGGAATGCAGAAGCTAACTTTACGCTTCATGTCTCCATGAGGACAGCAGGGATGGCTACCTTAGGTAGTGGTCAGATTTTGGGATTGAGTGCGGCGCTTATTGCTTTTATTGTGTTCATATTGTTCGTTTCATCAGTAGTATTGTTTATCAAATTTCGACGTACTTCATATTCAGAAAGCAAAACGCCTGGAAGGTTAGAAGTAGTAACCACAGTGAATGGCACCGCGGCTACAGCCACAGTTAAAGCCGCATCACCGTCTCCCACAAATGGAGATCCACCCCCATTCATTGATAGAAGAGCACCGAGTGAGATAAAATTTTGTAATCCGGTGCAGAAACCGCCTCGTCAGCCCGACATTCCGTACGCAACTAACCACTATGATGGTCATGGCAGTATTGTGACTGGTGCTCATGGTTTTGTTTCACCAACATCTTCAGCCGGGAATAATCCAGACTTAATAAACGACACGAAAGTAATGGGTAGCGGCGATTTAGCGATTCCTCCTGCACCCGCCTCTGAAATTGCTAACGTTCTCCCTAGACCTGGAAGTGGTGAATACAGTCGCGAGACTTGCGATTCTTTATATCCATCCGGACTATGGGAGCAATCTTGCATAAGAGATGCTTCCTCGGAAATGTATCTAAGCAGGCCAACAGGAGTTGTTAATCAAACTTTTCATTATGATGACAAGACACCAATTATAGGCAATGGGAGTGTGGATGGTTCACAGGAGGAATTAGGATATGCAAGCAGAACCTTTCCAAGGACGCACGTCGCACATAATGGCTATCCACCAGATTATGGCTTGCCTATCATGGGAAACATAGACCCTAAGGCGCCAGGTGTAGTAATGCCAGCAAAAACATTGCGAGTATGGCAACGAGGAGGTGTGCCTGTCTTACCGCCGGTCACGGCATTAAAAAGAGCTTTAGTAAATAGTAGAAATTCGCCAGATGAAGGATACCAAGAAGGCTGTGGAACGGATGTGTAAGATGTATAGTGGAATGTTCAGTGAGGACAACTGGATGTACTAATTTATGTGATACCTGTGTATATACGTATGATGGGCTATAGACATTCCTTCGTTTATATAATACTTATATCGGAGGTTTCGTCGTGTACATAGCGATATGTGGGGTGCTCCTAATGAATTAACCGACAGTGGTAGGTACTAACGGACACCTGCTCATCAAATATGCAATGACTTGGAGAGTTCTTTAACCTTATAGTTGATTCGTATCATTATAAATATTGTGATAGTGTATAATACTATAAAAAGTTCACAGGAAACGGAAATGCAGTGAAATGGTTTAGTGTTCACCTCCCGTGATAACGATGGTGTGGTGAGATATTCAAATTGTAACAATAATACCTATTTATTCATTTACTATTTTAGTTTTTTTTTGTTTTGTTATTTTAATTATTATATAATATTTCAAAATGTTGTTATCGTTTTTTATTTGAACAATATGTGTCTACTTTGATATCAAGCATTCGCTACAAACACTAAATATTTATATGTGTACTCGATTAAGTAACTGAAAATTTGGATGTGAATGTTACAGCTGTTCTACTGTAAAATGTTAAGTTCCTTTATGTTTGGCCTCAATTTGTACCTATTTATTATTTGGACTACTTAAGTACGTATGTAATGTATAGTTTAACTACTCTTTGCAGAAAGTAAGATGAGTGTGATACCTTGCCGAACTTGGTGTTAATAATGAACTCTGAGTTTATTTTCTGTAAGTAATAATCTTTGATTAGCACCTGTAGTTAGTTACCTTTATCGTTAGTGTAAATATTACCATTTTTGGGAGGTTTAGTAATGGATAATATTAGGGTACAGACGTAAGCCTTATTGGCCTTTACGCAAACGACTGATAGTATTTTTCGTATATGAATGCTTGGAAATTGTACATAACATGTTAGTTTTTTTATCTTAATTTATCTTATTTTTTAAATTTAAAACACAACATGAAAATGATCGCCAAATAATAATTTATGATATAATAAAAAAATATATATATATATTTAAAAAATGATTGTATAGTACTACACCTATTTGTATTAATATTAATAATAAATATATTCAAAATAAGCTAACAAAAAATAATGAAAAAAATTCAATCCAATGTTCTTAAATACATCATAATATGAAAGTGTCGTTCTGTTATTCGTTAAACTGTTTAAATAAAATATGTTGTATGGAAGAGGAGATACATAATTACTACCAGTATCATTTTGAAAAATAAATGTTTTATTATGATGAATTCAAAACAGCTTGTTTTTATTATTTTCTTTTTATTATATTTTGCTGAAATACATCCCGCCAGCTCCGTGGGGCTCCATACTTTATTAGTAGAACCTTACACGGATAATACATTACTTACTGGAGTAACATAGAAGATAAGAGAGCATCCCGAAGAAGATGATATCGCAGTATGATTGATAGATGTCGTGAAAAATGATCATTTTTTTATCATCGTCACTAGAATGAAGCTGTCTATGGTGACATTGTGATTTAGGAGAACTCTTTTACTTTGAAGACGAGTATCTTGAAGGATATTGAGGCCATAACTCGTTGTCGCATGTAATAATATCTTCTATAACAAGGACTGGATAAATGTATACTTGATGCTTTAGGTACGCAACCACGAAGAAATCTTTAAAACCACCATAGCAAAGCAATTTGTTTTAATATTAAAAACTTCTAAAATAGCAATATTGTCGACTTGATTGAATTTTGGTTTAGCCGTCTGCCTTCTGGGTTCGATTCCAGGTAGTCCCACAATTCTTAGTGCTTTTTAAGCATGAATTTTCTTCTGGGGGATAATATCTTTCATCAGATTTAACTACCTACGTTAAATAATATTCTGTCGTGTTTTTAAAGAAATTTTTATATCATTTATTTATCATTGAGAATATAAAATATACAATACAAAACAACAATTAATAGCTACATTGGCTGTATCCACTATTGTAGTGTTGTATAGAAACATCTTTTCTATAATTAGCTGAGAAAATTTTGAGAAATTGTTCATCAAAGATATTATGATACAAAATATATAAAGAGCTGTAATTGCATGTATACTGTACAGTAAATTGGTTTATTGTGAAAGTTTATTTCAACTTCTGATCAACAGTATCCTGGTTCGATTCCGATCGGGTCAGAATTTAAGTTGTTTCTGTTTATATGAAAACTCTATTTCATTTCAGATTGAATTACAAATTCCGCTGGCTATCAACCAATTAATTCTCCATTTAAGACCCCACTGACATAGGGTTGCAGCAATAGCTCTTCACTGTGCTCTGTCTTGCGCAGCTGTAATGACCTCCTCGTACACTATGTTTAAATCCCTCAGTTCTGTATCGAAGGATCGGAACATGGTGCGAGAGTGTCTCTGGCTCTATTGAAATATTCTAAATTCAAAAGACTTATTTATTTCATACCCAGTTAACAAAATCATTATATTTATTTTTTGTTACTTTTTTTCATTTTTTCATTTATTGTGCTATTGAATCATTATTTAAAATAATATAGGTATATATTTTTTAATTTTTTTTCTTTAAGCATTATTGTCAAGCAATGAGCTAGACAAAACTCAAAAGATATAAACTCCTCTATCTTGAGATTAATAAATGGTTAATGATAGGTATATTATGTAATAGAAACAAATACTACAGCTCTTAATAAATTAGAGTTTATTATTTTGTTATTGATGAAAATTTATTCATTCAATATATTTAAGGGATGTAAAATTTTCTGAATCTGAATAATAGAAAGGCTCGTTGGAAAAATTATCAAGTTATTTGACAATATAATAATATGTTGGTATATGTTACAACTAATTAATTGATCTAATTCAATTAATGTGCTATCCTATAGAACTTTGGTTATTGGACACACCCACTTGTTAGAATCTAACAAGAATTATATGAGACGAATATCATTGATGCTTACAGCATCCATCAAGAATTTAGTATCGTATTAGAATGTTGTTATACTGTTATCATTTTTGTGTCATTGAATTAATATAGTATCTCCGGAATAAACTGGCAGTCGGGGCTATAAAAATTAAGGATTCCTTATCCATTTTAAATCGATGTAAACAATACCAGCCGATTATGCCTGTTGTATTGGTTTATTACCCCGGCTGCTAGTTCATTCCGAGGATACTTTAGTTTTTATGCGTTTTGATTACTGTCGTTCTACATCATACTATATTTCCTTATTTGCTTCACATGATCGACCGAACTTTACAAACGTAAGAAGTAATAAATTTATTTATTTAGTAATGGATGTAGAATACTCATTCTTACCTTTGTATGTTCAGGAACTCACCATAATAATTATTAAAACAATAATATAGCTGAATTGAATCATTGATATGGGTTAAATGATAATAATTTTCTTTTGTTGGCTCTACTTTGGCGCTGAGTTAATAATTCGCTATTAAAAAAATATTAGAGAATATTTTCCAAAACATTATCATCATGAATTATTTTCATATTTTCCGATTGCAAATTTTTTTAGGGGAAATTCGCCATGGACACCTTAAAGGTAGTGCCGGACTCCTTCAGGCTAAATCCCCTGTAATTCTCCTTTTGCAGTCTGGCCTTTCAGTCTACCCGGGACTGCAAAATTTGCCTTATTCAGTATTTGATCCATATCTTTTGTTTTGATTACGCCCTCGACAAAGTTCTCTAGACGTCCACTCATTTGGCAATTCTTCTTTTTCTTCTTTTAGTGCCACTCCTATCGGAGGTTGGCGACCATCTGTGAATAAGTCTCACGGTCCTGGGCAAGTCTAACCAAATCTGCAGCTTCTGGCACACCAAACCACTGTCGTAGATTTTTAAGCCAAGAGGTTCTTTTACGGCCCATACCTCGCCTGCCCTCTATCTTCCCTTCCACAATCACAATTTGGCAATAAGTCATTCTTTTACGTTGAAGTCTCGTCTCAGGAGTGCAGTCATAGACACATAATCCATAATATGTCATTATTATTTTATAATACTAGGTAGTTGCATGTAAACATGAGATCCAACTGTCGATGGCCTGAGTCGGTATATTTATTGTATGAAACGATGTCGTCGTTTATTTTTTTTTTCAAAAATTGTTAAGAAAAGTTTGAGATGTACCTACTGGTATAATGTAAATATTTTTTTAATAGAAAATTAAATTATCTAGTTGGTTTGTTTCGACGTTTTTCAATATTTATATAAAATTCCGAATTTGTCATAAAAACTCGTAAATTTGTCATAAAAAATAATTTTCTTAAAAAAAAAGTTTGAAAATACTGGAACTTTTTCATTAAATTGAATTTGAGATAGTGTATTTTTCTATATAGGTACATACCTACTCATTTTTAGGGTTCTAGCTTTTATAGTTTTCGAGATACAGGTTTGAAAAAATTAAGTAAAAATTCAAAGGTTGATTACCCCTGACTGAAAGAAAATTTCAAAATTCTGAGTATACAAGTTTTGTAGGCTTAAATCATTAAATATTTTCTGAAAAAACTCACGACTCTTGGCTTGATACTGCCGATCTGTCTCGATATATAATTTCTCTTCAACAAATCGACAGTTGGATAAGTAGCTCACTAGATTATACCAACTCAACCGAACATCTCAATTCTGTGCTGCCCTTTCATAATCATTATCATTTTTCCTCATTACTGAGGGTCGTGACCGGGAACTCTCTCCGCCGATTCCCCCGACACATCGCCGTCCTCGATGCTCAAACGATAGTAATGTCCGCAGCAGCCCTGATTTGGTATGTTCACCCACTGGGTGGTCTTTCTCTGTCTCTAAATTCTTCAACGCCACCATGGATTACCAGTTTTCCAGGCTGTCTTCATTTTATCTGGCAATGTGTCAGAAGAATTAAACGATCCGCTTCAAACACACAAAGGAAAGTCTGTCCGCTGTCCTCAACTCTCTCAGAATTGACATATCAGTTCTTCTGGTCGTGCAGGAGATTCAAAGCAAACGTCTCTAGCATCACACCTCGAAGACATCAATTCTATGTTTATTCTAGGCTTTTATTGTCTATGTATCGCCCCCGTAAAAAATATTGCAAAGACTAGTGCCTTCTTCTTCTTGTCGTGTCATACTGTGCGCGTATATATGTAATTATTTTTAATAACTTTATAAAATAATAAATAAAATGTCACTTCTTTAAATTTTTCTCAGTTTATTTCGCACACTAGTATGGTATAGTCGGATTAGTAAGCGCTATTTTTCTCAGGCTTTTAAAGCTTCAATATTTGCGCTCTCCAGGGGCACCACATGGAGGTTCCGACTTGGCTGACCAGCCTTCGAAATAACAGTAGAAGACGGTCGTAAGCCCGTAGTGGTTTGTTCCATTTAAAAATCGAACATTAGTAATGAATTGTTAGAGTCATTAGTTGTTATTTTTTCTTTAAGATCTAGTCCTGAAAAGGTCACAAGAATCTAAACATAATTAGAACGTTGTGCACCAACAAAGCCAATAGGCAATAAATATGAGACATTAACAAAAATGGATATAGTCATATCCTGGCGCCAAATACATGACAGCAGTCGCAGTCTTTAAATTTGGTTGCTCTCTTGTTCTCAACAATTTCCAACTTTTATCTCTATTTTTCATTTTATTATTAAATTTCTACTTGTTGCATACATGAGATTTTTCGACATTTTGAGAATTCTCATGATTAGGAGTTTCGGAGACAAACATTACCACCTAATGCCGAACGTTGTTAACGTAAAGTGATCACACTAAGCCAGCCTTCGAAATAACAGTAGAAGACGGTCGTAAGCCCGTAGTGGTTTGTTCCATTTAAAAATCGAACATTAGTAATGAATTGTTAGAGTCATTAGTTGTTATTTTTTCTTTAAAATAATATATGCTAAAATAACATCGTTTGTCTTCAAAATAAATGTGTTTTAAACATCCCGGAGGTGACTCACCCCAATAAATCAACTATTCATTAGAGACGCAGTGGAATTACATCTGAAATAAAAAATATAAGTACATACAGAATGCGGGAGTTTATTTTTAATTTTCTTTATTATACAGCGTGTCATAAAGTATGCGGTGAATACTAAACAGGGTGCAAAGGGAAGATAATTTAGAACAATAGACCGTAATATATTTCATACGTAGGGTAATTTTTTTACGTATGCACGTTGGTTGAATATTAATGCGAATTGAAATAGAGCATTCTAGATTAAGCTATGTAGGTATTAGCATTTTGTGGCGAATATCTACGTTAATCTGTTACGTTTCCGTTTCCGGGTAGTCCAGACTTTTTTCTCCACGTGGATCACAAGAAGGCAGCAAAATACGCAATTTCATTAACCTGCCAACCTAACAATGCCGGTTATTCAAAATATGCTTTTTTTTTGTCCTATTTGTCGATATGCAGGCTAATTTTATGATTCTCGAGTAGTAGGTAAGTGTACCTACACATATAAATATTCATAATATGAAGATGTCCCTATAGTTACCTACATCTGATTGACAGAAAATTTTGGGGTCTCGAATTTGGCCACTTTAATAGCAAACGTAAACTTAAAAGTAAAAACACTATCAGACTTTGAAACGGCAATATAAGGTGGTTGTGAGCCTAATTTAAAATTGAAATAACTTAAAACATTGGCATAATGTTCGCATCTTTTTGTACTTATTATATATTATACTCTTATCTTATTATTTTTGTGGTTATTAAATTATTCTTCTTATATTCTCGAGAAAATATTATACGAATTTGAAACTTTTTGCAAATTAAAGCCTTGTCTTTGCATTTTTGTCCAATAAAAACGCTTATCAGTCAAATGTCTCTAGAAATAAAGATTTGGAATATAGAATATGTTCTGATGATTCTTACTTTAGCACTGTAGGTAGTTTTATTTTACCAGCTCTTAGCACAAAACGGGATTCTAAATAAATAGTTACAGCTGTCGAATATGAAGGTGGAGTACCTACCTATAATATTCTTATCATATCAATTATTCTGGATTAAAATTTTTGATAGATATTAATATTAATTTTTAAAATCTTATTCCTAATCCACAATAGGCACATAGATTTACATAAAAAATATTTGAAACACATTGTGTGTTTTCGAGCCAAGCGCAGTAGTGTTATGAAATATTAAAATAGCTTTCAAAAGTATCTCAGAAAGCAACACCAATGGGTAATCCTATACACGGTGTTGTATAGATTCTCTTTATAAAATATTTAAGGTATCTTACTCACTCTCGCAAACTTTTGGGTGTCGTTTTACACACTGTATTAGACCTATTTTATTTCGAATTCTTTTTTTATTTTTACTCCTGCCATAACTCCCATTCAAACGGAAACTTTTATTAATAATTTATTTTAGCTAAACTTTCCTGACTCGAGTTTAATAATAGTGTATCGTGATTTGAAAACAATTGAAGAGTATCTACTTGTGCATACTTACTGACATGTTCCCAAAAAAACTATTAAAGTGTTCTCATTTAGAAAAACAAAATGCAAAATTTTACGACCGTGAATGTTGATATTTCTAGGGTTCTCATCCCGGTCCACTTACGATTGTACCGAATTAATCTTTCTCTATACTTAGGCCTGTAAGTTGGCTTGCTAAATTCCCGCTACATTAGCCTTCTGTGACGTGGACTCCCAGATAACCCTCCATTTTTTTACGTAAAAAAACTTAAAAACCTTTTGAAAAGCCTTTATCCCTTAATAAGTATGGAGAGTTTTGTGTTTAGATATATGTCCTATAAATATATGTGAATGTTAGTTCTTGCTTTCCGTGCCCCATTATGTAGGTCTCCCTAGCTTCGGCAACCACTTGACCAAAAGCCTCACGTGCTTCTATTACCTTCTCTTCTAATTCACATTTAATCTCGGATATTTCTGAGCCATGGGAAGTTATTCTCCCAACATCCCTTCTTTTTTTTACTCTTTCAGGATACTATGTATGTATTTGAAACAGCCAACTATTTGATAATAACATTACTTTACGTTCACAACATTCGTGGAATCCCGGAGGTCCCATCATGGAAATTTTCGTCATGTCCAAAATATCGTAAAATCCAAAGCAAGTCTCTATGTTATATTTTATATTATTTTTCGCCTCCTGAGGTTTTGTGACTCTGATCTCAAACCTTGCGAATAATAGGCATCAACTTTTGGTCTATTCTGGGTCTAGTGAGAAACTCAGCGCTGCTTACCATATTGTTCCTTGTCCAGGATATGACTGACACATATAAATATGCAGCAGTATCATCCACGAAACTAACAAACAAATAATTAAACTATCCCGTTGTGTAAATACTCAGGATTGAACTTTCCACACCTACGTGGAATTTTGTGATGATTTTTATATATGAGTTGGACAAAAACTGATTTTCTGATTGCATGGGCATGAGAAATCACCATTTGGTCGAATGCTTACAATCAAGAAATATTTTACACACCAATTTCTATTTTAAATCCAAACTGTTACTACCCTGAACATTTTCTTTATATTTTTATTACTGAATTATTTAAATAAACCCTCTTGAACACTTTTGTGATTTCATTTGGGTTTTTTGTGTTTTTTCCATAAATATTCATACAATTTAAAAGTTTTTCTGGGGTTGAAAGTATTTTTCAAAATGCTGAATAAGTTTTTTATATTAATTATTTCCAAAATATTATTCCTATTTTTGAAAGTTTATTTAGGCGTTTCTTTACATAACCATTCGTTATAATAATATATAAAATTTAATACCTACCATCATGTAGTTGTCATTCATTTGTGGAAAATGAATTTCAAGTTAGTCTATTCTGTAAGCCTTTTGCAATTTAAAGTTGATTACTTATCTATTGTTATTTAAAGTTTGTGCTTATTTATTTTTACAAATTGGTTTTGTACTAATAACACGGATTTTTAATCAGCTTGGTCTTTAGATCACTTATAGGTAGGAATGTAATATCGACCTCTAATCTTCCCGTTAAGACTTCCACTCTTCATCAATTTTTAATGCTAACTTGATATCTTCCAACAATCTTTTTGAGGTCTGTCAACACGCTCCTTTCGCTTTTCTATTGATTTATGACCTGTCTCCATTGTTCGGCTAAAAATTGGACTCCCCTTACTGGCACAACTTCATTTTATCGAAAATTTCTTGGTCATGTCTGTCACATTCATAAGTGGACGTTTATTGATTAATTCAAGATGTTGATTCTCATACTACTGTCATCGATTTGAAATTTTCTGTGCTTGTTTGTATATAGATAGGTATCTACATAGTTCAAATAGTTTGACGTGTATAACTAAGCTTACAAGTGATGGGGTTCGTACGTAATATTTCCACCTGCACGTGTTTCTGGTTACCTGTTAGGTAACAATGACAGGTTGTCATAACAAAGAGTACAATAATATTTTCATGAAAGTAGGTGTTCAACTTTTCTCTTTATTCGTATATCCAAATTTAGTAATAATATTTGCTTAGTGATTGAGATATCTTCCTCGACTAGATTCACATGGAGATGGATGAAAAATAAAGATATCCGAAGAATACTTTAAGGGTAAATATTTCAAAAAGTTTTTGAGTAGAAGCCTTCATAGTCTCACAGCAATAGTTTTTATTTCCAGTAACATTCAACCAAAGAAATAACGATCCTTTTTTGTATCACATTGGATAGGCACCTAAACATAGACCAGTTCAGAACAGACCAGACTCAACTCCCCGCCTTAGAAAGACCTCTGGCTCCAGTGCAGGTCAGGAGGAAGACGCTTTATGTGCTTGTGCTCCTCAGACGTGACTGAACCCGCTCAGATCGTCTGGTCAGGCAAAATTCCGCTTCCAGTATAGGACTGGCCTTAAACGTCTTTTGATGTTCCCGAAGATAGGTCCTAACGGAATTCCCATCATGGAGTTGCAACAATTATTAACATCGCCTTTAACCAATATGGGAAAATGCTGGGTTCATATCCTTCATATACCTACCTATTAATATACGATAATCCGCTCCTAAATCCTCTTGCTAAACCGAAAAATAAATCGAAAAAGCATTATTATACATTCTTAATTCGGCATTGAGTCTAAATGTACATACACGCCTACTCAAACATAACATTATCACTTAGTTGATAGAAAATACTGTGATTACAATCTATAATTTTTTTCTTTGTCGTTGTTAAAATTGTTCTTACTTTTGCAAAAATTCATTTATTTTGTTCAGAGCTAGAGATAACATTTTGTTTTTATATTTAATTATAAGCTCAGCATTTTTACTTTTATTCATCGATGGCGTACGTGCTTCTCGACATGCCATTCCCCACAAACCGCCCATAAACGTGATTTTTGAAATGTTATTAAAAAGATTTAACCGTTTTAAGAGAATTGAGTAAAAGAAAAAAATACAGACGAACTGTGGGTATTATTAAATTTATTTTTATCTCCACTATTCGTATTTGTCAATTTTAAACCAAAAGTTTTATCGTGTGATTTATATATATTTATTCGGAATGTGTGTAGGTGTTGTGCGGAGGCGTGATTTGAAGTCACTTTCATAGCGCGCAATCAGAACAATCAGCCCGTAACAGGATTATGAGACACAATAATTTGTTAATTAAAACAGTGGACAGTGAGCAGTGAGTGGCGGTGATATTATTTGAAAACAGTGTCGACGCAAAATCTACGGGGAATAAACAACGTTTTGATATTCAGGAGCTGTCGCAGAATATTATTCCATATCCCTATTTCAGAGTTATGGTATTCATCGCACCGACCTATGTATTTGTAACCTGTACCCATTGTACTAGTATATAGGAAGGTAAACTTTGCGGTCTCTTTGAATTAGACGACGTGAAATGTCACGATATTAATGAACTCGATTTTGTTTGATGTTTATGGAGACAAGACGAAGCGATCCGCATTTATATATCACGCCGTACCCCAAACATTCAAAATAAGTTCAAAATAAATAGTAAATTATTTTATATTATGTTGAATGCAGTACCGTGACGTAGGTCATGAAACGCATCCTTGTGTCAACGAATTGATTGATTCAACCATCTTATCTCAAACATCCTAAGTTTGAGCTTTATAGATTACTCTATTTGTATAAGAAAACTCAGTTGCCAATGCATGTAATTTGTCGCTTAAGTTTTCATTTTGAGCTGTTTAAAATCAGATTTTCTCCAAATTTATACCTACACGTATATCCTTAATATACTTAGTAATTCTTCCAAGTAAGTCCATATTTTCGTTGAAATAATCCATTTCATGCATATTTTTCATACGACATAACCAATTCAACTATGGTTGTCGTCTATCAGACGTTCCTTGTTCCTACATACAAACTGTTTCTACGGGAAGAAATGTCAAAAATAATAAATTGTCCGCAGATCTCAACGTGGTAATATGAAATTAGGACTCTTTGAGGGACGATGTAACTGATTTATAAATCAATCAAACGATAGGTTTTGCAGCTAGTTTTGAATAAAGGAGCGATGCAGATGATGTAGCTCATTTTAGGTATAGGTTATTGAATCGTATTCAAACCTTTTTTATTTGACTCATTTTGTATCATATTTTTTCTCTTTTTATAGAAATGTTTAATCCGACCTTAAAAGTGATAGTGAAATCCTTTTTTCGGTACCATTTAAAAATCTATCCTTGAGACTCTTGTTTCTCAGAGATCTCAGGCGGAACGACTACAGCAATGATAATTCTGGTTAAGCCAACAACTTATTCTCTACCTGCTTCATCTTACGATTTTGTCAACATTCCAGATTTTATGTCTGTTTTCTGTTAGATCTTGATAGGTTGATTTTTACACAAAAACACATGAATTAATTTATGTTTAGAAATTTACGATTTGAGTTATAAATAGTACAGAAACTTTATTCATCACCGTATGCGTTAAATCGTTGCGCGTTGGCCTGATGAATAATCCAAGTTATGACCTCGGGCGCCGAACGAAACTTTGACAAAAATTGAAAAAACCTCGAAAAAATCGTTATTTTTTTAAATATATCTATTGTTATTTAAAGTTTGTGCTTATTTATTTTTACAAATTGGTTTTGTACTAATAACACGGATTTTTAATCAGCTTGGTCTTTAGATCACTTATAGGTAGGAATGTAATATCGACCTCTAATCTTCCCGTTAAGACTTCCACTCTTCATCAATTTTTAATGCTAACTTGATATCTTCCAACAATCTTTTTGAGGTCTGTCAACACGCTCCTTTCGCTTTTCTATTGATTTATGACCTGTCTCCATTGTTCGGCTAAAAATTGGACTCCCCTTACTGGCACAACTTCATTTTATCGAAAATTTCTTGGTCATGTCTGTCACATTCATAAGTGGACGTTTATTGATTAATTCAAGATGTTGATTCTCATACTACTGTCATCGATTTGAAATTTTCTGTGCTTGTTTGTATATAGATAGGTATCTACATAGTTCAAATAGTTTGACGTGTATAACTAAGCTTACAAGTGATGGGGTTCGTACGTAATATTTCCACCTGCACGTGTTTCTGGTTACCTGTTAGGTAACAATGACAGGTTGTCATAACAAAGAGTACAATAATATTTTCATGAAAGTAGGTGTTCAACTTTTCTCTTTATTCGTATATCCAAATTTAGTAATAATATTTGCTTAGTGATTGAGATATCTTCCTCGACTAGATTCACATGGAGATGGATGAAAAATAAAGATATCCGAAGAATACTTTAAGGGTAAATATTTCAAAAAGTTTTTGAGTAGAAGCCTTCATAGTCTCACAGCAATAGTTTTTATTTCCAGTAACATTCAACCAAAGAAATAACGATCCTTTTTTGTATCACATTGGATAGGCACCTAAACATAGACCAGTTCAGAACAGACCAGACTCAACTCCCCGCCTTAGAAAGACCTCTGGCTCCAGTGCAGGTCAGGAGGAAGACGCTTTATGTGCTTGTGCTCCTCAGACGTGACTGAACCCGCTCAGATCGTCTGGTCAGGCAAAATTCCGCTTCCAGTATAGGACTGGCCTTAAACGTCTTTTGATGTTCCCGAAGATAGGTCCTAACGGAATTCCCATCATGGAGTTGCAACAATTATTAACATCGCCTTTAACCAATATGGGAAAATGCTGGGTTCATATCCTTCATATACCTACCTATTAATATACGATAATCCGCTCCTAAATCCTCTTGCTAAACCGAAAAATAAATCGAAAAAGCATTATTATACATTCTTAATTCGGCATTGAGTCTAAATGTACATACACGCCTACTCAAACATAACATTATCACTTAGTTGATAGAAAATACTGTGATTACAATCTATAATTTTTTTCTTTGTCGTTGTTAAAATTGTTCTTACTTTTGTAAAAATTCATTTATTTTGTTCAGAGCTAGAGATAACATTTTGTTTTTATATTTAATTATAAGCTCAGCATTTTTACTTTTATTCATCGATGGCGTACGTGCTTCTCGACATGCCATTCCCCACAAACCGCCCATAAACGTGATTTTTGAAATGTTATTAAAAAGATTTAACCGTTTTAAGAGAATTGAGTAAAAGAAAAAAATACAGACGAACTGTGGGTATTATTAAATTTATTTTTATCTCCACTATTCGTATTTGTCAATTTTAAACCAAAAGTTTTATCGTGTGATTTATATATATTTATTCGGAATGTGTGTAGGTGTTGTGCGGAGGCGTGAGTCACTTTCATAGCGCGCAATCAGAACAATCAGCCCGTAACAGGATTATGAGACACAATAATTTGTTAATTAAAACAGTGGACAGTGAGCAGTGAGTGGCGGTGATATTATTTGAAAACAGTGTCGACGCAAAATCTACGGGGAATAAACAACGTTTTGATATTCAGGAGCTGTCGCAGAATATTATTCCATATCCCTATTTCAGAGTTATGGTATTCATCGCACCGACCTATGTATTTGTAACCTGTACCCATTGTACTAGTATATAGGAAGGTAAACTTTGCGGTCTCTTTGAATCAGACGACGTGAAATGTCACGATATTAATGAACTCGATTTTGTTTGATGTTTATGGAGACAAGACGAAGCGAACCGCATCTATATATCACGTGGTGCCCCAAACATTCAAAATTAGTTCAAAATAAATAGTAAATTTTTTTATATTATGTTGAATGCAGTACCGTGACGTAGGTCATGAAACGCATTCTTATGTCAACGAATTGATTGATTCAACCATCTTATCTCAAACATCCTAAGTTTGAGCTTTATAGATTACTCTATTTATAAGAAAACTCAGTTGCCAATGCATGTAACTTGTCGCTTAAGTTTTCATTTTGAGCTGTTTAAAATCAGATTTTCTCCAAATTTATACCTATACGTATATCCTTAATATACTTAGTAATTCTTCCAAAAGTCCATATTTTCGTTGAAATAATCTATTTCATGCATATTTTTCATACGACATAACCAATTAAACTATGGTTGTCGTCTATCAGACGATTGTTCCTACATACAAACTGTTTCTACGGGAAGAAATGTCAAAAATAATTGTCCGCAGATCTCAACGTGGTAATATGATTAGGACTCTTTGAGGGACGATGTAACTGATTTATAAATCAATCAAACGATAGGTTTTGCAGCTAGTTTTGAATAAAGGAGCGATGCAGATGATGTAGCTCATTTTAGGTATAGGTTATTGAATCGTATTCAAACCTTTTTTATTTGACTCATTTTGTATCATATTTTTTATCTTTTTATAGAAATGTTTAATCCGACCTTAAAAGTGATAGTGAAATCCTTTTTTCGGTACCATTTAAAAATCTATCCTCGAGACTCTTGTTTCTCAGAGATCTCAGGCGGAACGACTACAGCAATGATGATTCTGGTTAAGCCAACATCATTCTCCACCTGCTTCATCTTACGATGTTGTCAACATTCCAGATTTTATGTCTGTTTTCTGTTAGATCTTGATAGGTTGATTTTTACACAAAAACACATGAATTAATTTATGTTTAGAAATTTACGATTTGAGTTATAAATAGTACAGAAACTTTATTCATCACCGTATGCGTTAAATCGTTGCGCGTTGGCCTGATGAATAATCCAAGTTATGACCTCGGGCGCCGAACGAAACTTTGACAAAAATTGAAAAAACCTCGAAAAAATCGTTATTTTTTCAAATATTGGCGATAAAAACACTGAAAGACTATTTTTTTAAAAAACCTTTTCAGGGCGTTTTTAAAGTTTACTAAATTTGCTACAATTTGCTGCTAGAATTATTGTCTCTGTAAACCCAATAGTTTCCGAGATTAAGCCTTTCAAAGATTATCATTTTTTTCGAACTTTTGAAAAAAAATTATACCTATTATCTTCATCCCACTAGAATTATTCGAGTGACATCTAAAATATTGCAAAAACTCGCCAAATTCGAAAAAAATGATAAACTTGGAAAAGCTTAATTATTAAAACTATTGGGTTTACAGAGACAATTCTAGTGTCATATTGTGGCATATATTGTCAACTAAAAACGTCCTGAAAAGTTTTTTTTCAAAAAATAGTACTTCAGGGTTTAAATCGCCAAAATTTAAAAAATAACATTTTTTTCGAGGTATTTTCGATTTTTGACAAAGTTGCGTTCGAGAGTTCGTCCCGAGGTCACAAATTTGGATTATTCATCAGGCCAACATCATAAACAAATCTGCAAAAATCAGAACTACCGGATTTAACGCATCCAACCCCATACATTCAGGCGACAAATCTATTTTTTTTTAAAAAAATTTATAAGTTGTTGAACATGCATTTTTCTTGGTGGAAGTAATTTAAATAATCAAATTTAAATAAAAAACTTTTTAACTATTCCACAAATAACCTGTGACCATGAAGGGCGTGCCCCTTCGAAACATGTCAGGTACAATAAATTTGTGGAATAGTTAAAAAGTTTTTTATTTAAATTTGATTACTATTTTTTTTTATTATTTTTTTTAAAAAATGAATCTGTGCTCACTCAAAGTGAACACAAATACACTCCTTGACTCTTTCACAGTAAGCTACTTAAAGTTTGTGTCGTGAAAGAGGAAGATGGTCGGCACCGGGGATCGAACCACGACGTCCGCACCAAACAGTACGAAAGCCGGCGCTGTAACCGCCAGTCTACCAACCACTTCAAAATTAACCTAGTTCAATGCAATGAGAGACACATTTTATAGAGAAATGACTGCACTTTTTATAGTTTTACAAAATTAATCCTCAGTTTATAAACTTAAATCTGGCACAACAACTCACTATGTTTATAAAACCTTTCATATGTGAATCACTGTTTACTAGATGGGCTAATCAAAAAATCACATAAAACTTTGTTGTTCAGCATAAATGTTTTACCTCATTCCGAATGTCTCTCAATCTTGGAACAATAAGAAAGGGAGGTGGGGGCACACACCTTTGTGAATATTTTTCGTTTTAATTACATGGATATGTATGTACTAGTTATTGCCTGGTAGCGTGTATTTCCACGTGCGTGTAAAAACATGAGCTGATAAATTTTAATCTCCACACTGTATAGGCGTAAAATCGATTCAATAAGTGCCTATAACACTATATTATTATTATTAGGTAGGTACCTACTACTTACATATTATACAGAGTGCTCGTACAATATGTGCAAGACTTTGCAAACGTACTTATTTTGGAATGCCAGCAATGACATCCTATAATATGTTATTAGTTATGTTCGAAAGAGGTTTGTCTGTATAGGAATTAATGGAATTCCGTACTCTCTGGCTACCCTTGCGGTGATGGCGTCGTGGGTTAAAATAAATAAACATAAAGTGTAGGTATTTTATCTATTTAAAAAAATTTAACATTAGGTTAAAATGTGTAATTTATATTATTTTTTGTTAAGGCATCCGATTATCAGACTATTAACGTTCTTTCATTAGAAAGGGAAAGATTGGAAAGATTTAGTGATTTCGTATAGGAACCTAACAAACCACATGTTGTGGGTAGTTGGTGGAAAGGGAACTTTATAAAAATTAATTTAGCAACGTCTACTTCTTCCTTTATATAGATCTTAGATTGGATCATTTAGGAATCTCGATTATTCTTAAAATGTGGATATCCAGCTATGCCAACATTCATTCTTCTAAGGTCTTCTCAGTGGTAGACCACTGGGAAGAGGGATGAATATATCTCTGGTGTTTCGCGCATCACTTCGTTCGGCAGTCTTTCAGGATTTATCCTGCCAACATGATCCTTCTAGAATCGAATTCTATTTCTCCGGTCCTGTGTATTTCCTCATAGGGAATTCAACCTCTAATAGAAAGTAAGTCATCTCTAGATTTAAAAAAAAAATCACGATGAAAAACCCAAAACAAATCATCCCTTAAAAGTTTTTCATCTAGTCCTAAAACACTCCGTATAATTTCACATACGAAGTGGGCCTGTATTAGCTGGCAGGTCCTACTTAATTTTCAACTTATTTGTGTTGACCTACATATTATTATTTAGCTACAAGTACAAAATATATTAAACGTTTGGTAGAAAATATTTCACATAAAGCTCGTACATATGAATTGCTTATAAATTCTTTGTAAGTAGGTATATTTTATTCATTTTTCTTATATTGAAAAGGCCATCTTGAAAATTATTTTGTCCATAGAACAACAAGCTATGAATATTTTATAAAATTCATATTGGTATGAATGAGTATTGGTCGTAATTTTAGCATTGTGCGTAAGGGTGAAAACACAAAGAAGGCTGATTCCGACCGGCGCCGATCGGCGATAAGAATGTTTCTATGCATTTGAATGGGCATACGCACAGCAAAAATAGGAACCCGATTTCCGGCATGCATTTCACACTAAACCTGGGTTCATATTATTATCTTACTTTTAGAGTGGTTGCATTTTTGGTTCGATAATCTTACAATATTAATATCAGCAAAATTTAATGAAATTGAATGAATCAGTTTCTTTGTCACGTGTGACCATGCAGGACCTGTGCCTGCGAAACTATTCAGGTTATTAAATAATTTGTGGAATAACACATGTATTGTTTCATTTAAATTAATTTTATTTGAATAATACCACCAAGAATGCACGTTCAATTTGTTTACTTCATTAATGATTTTGACTGATTTTTGTAAATCTTCAATGCTCCTGTTACACCCAATTTTCATTTTATTCAACGATTACGTTAACAACGTTGGATATTTAGGCGACCAAATTCATGGAATCCGAAAATTTCCAATCAAGGGAATCTCCCATATGTCAAACTCATGTCGAAAAATCCAATCCCCCCAGGATTCGAATCCCCTTTCCTAGCCATCCTTTGGAAGGACTTTAACCACTGGCCCAACGATCCGATTCGTATACTTAAGCGTGTACCTAGGTGAGATATTATTTTATTGTTTCACCGCACATTAAAAAAATCCAACAGTTTATTTTTGAAATTATACCAAATTTTATTCCATGTGTCTGTAGTAGACTTATTCGCTTCCAAAAGTAGTTAAGACACTGCGTATGTAAATATGTGCTCTGGGTAGGTGTCCAAAAAAAAAAGAATGTAGACCTAATCGTACTTTCCTCTCTCCAACGAAATACATTTTTAATTTTCTTCACATGTTTCACTAATTTATATTATCCAAACGTTAGTGTGTAGTGAAATTATTCGCGGATTAATGTGTTAACAAAGTAATTGCAACACCAAAGTTGTGATTCCCCGTGTTAGTTTAAACGCAATAAAGGTATATCGTGCATGAATAATATTATTATATTATCTAAAACCCGTTAAGGGATTACCTTCCTTTACATCCATGTTGACTAATACACAGCAACTATTCCCCATTAGATAGCTTAGACTCTGTTTTAGTACTAAAACACAATATTATAATGTCTATGTTTTATATTATTTGGTGAACGCCCTAGGCGGAGAGTTTGCCACAGAATCCCTTTATGTTACTCTGTACCTTGCGCTATCGCAGCGTTTTCCCAACTCACTTTTGATTTCTCTATCTATGTACCTTCCTATGCATATTTGTTCGTGGGGCTTGGTTTTCTAAGTACTTTATTCGTAAAACTACTGCTGTTGAGTATTAAAGGGAGGATGTGTATGTCAGTTGAGCGCAGTAGTTCATATTAAAAAAAAAAACTTAAAATGATTGTATTGAATAGTTGATACATTTTGTAAAAAAAATATTTATCCTTTTTTGATAAAAGTAAGTATTTGATAATCAAAATGGTCTTAAACTAGGTACTCTTATTTCATAACTAAATTAAAATTGGTTCCTAAAAATTTACTCATGTACCTAGTTTAAAAATATCTTTTGACAATATCTTTTTACAAGTATACAATGCGAAAACTACATATTCACGACAAGAAATTATTCAATGATTGACTTTGAGAGAAGAGTTAAAAAATTTTTTTTATATAGATTTGCCAGTCACATACATTAGGTGTAGCACATTTTTTTAAAAATTTTATTTATATAAAAACTTGAAGATTGTCAAATTTTTCTCAAATACTGTTGAAGCTAATTCATCGACATGAAAAATTTGGCAATAGAATAATTAGGTAGGTACATAGTTTGTTTCATAATATTTCAGGTACCATATATTTTCCTTATTGACTCTTTAAAACACACTTCTCTCAATTATGCTTTGAATCTCTCTGCAGCGCCAGAGCATAGAATAATATGATGTTATAGTACAGAGTCTGTTGTTGACACTTTCGACTACATGCACTCATCTTCGTTTACATGTAGAGTCTTTCGGTACACTTCTCGCAGTACTAACGAACTGTTTATAATTCTCACTTCAGTTGATATGCCAACAACTATCCCGCTTAGCAGCTGCTCTAAACTAAAACCAAGTACAGAATATTTGAGAATCATTATAAAAAATCCTGTCTTTTTTCTATTAGTACAGAACCGTGTGCCATAATATTGTGAATATTGAAGAAGGCATATTGTATGTCCTTTTGAAACATGCCTCTTTTTACTAATTTGATTCTATCTTCGTGTAAAATTCCATTAAAAACTAATCAAAATGTGAAAAACATTTCACAATCTACGTAATAAATACATGTTCATCATAATCACGTGCATAAGTAATAACAAAAAATATATATTTTTGTGCCTTTAAGGAAATTATAAGGATAGAATTTAAATTATTATTCTAAAACAATCTTTTCCCAAAAATGTAATGTTAAAAGGCGGATTCGAGTCAATTCTCGGTAACGGCTATTTAATTTGGAGCTTGCAAACAGCTTTCGGGAAATACTGCGTTACACTTTGAGGCAGTGCGCCGAATAAGGCACCTACTCTTCACAGTGTTCAGGCTGTGTATAATCTTCGCGATAAACATCACCGTTTAGATTGAATTCGTAAACAGAGGCACGCACACAAACACAATTAGAATATTATACTCGGTAGGTATCTACACATAGCTTCTACGAACTATATCGTAGAAGTTGTTTATACGTACCTACGCGATATCTTTGTACTTGTGTAGCTCCTTTGATACTACTTTCTTGTCTTCAATAGAATATAAATAATAACTATTTTGTATCGGATTGTTAAGATATTCAAATGATTCGCAGAAGAAAGTTCAATGATGAACACAACTTAAGTTTACCTACGATGACTCGTTTAAGAAAAGTATGAACCTGTTTCTGTATTGATTTCACTTATTATTTTATATTTGTTGTTGTCTATCTATTTCCTAATGATCTTTTTTCTTCTAAAAGGGATAGATATACTTAATAGGGGAACAGTAATTTGAGAACATAATTTCAGTATTTCAAACCACAAAGAACAGAGTTTACATTAAAATTTAGAGGTTAGATTCAGAGGTTAGTTTATTTAGCTGGTCATTAGGAATAAATGGCAATCGTAGTCAAAGAATACTGTTCTCTGAGATATTAAAATGTATTAAAATTGTTAGTACCTACCTACACATTACTTACAAAAACTATTTTATACGCAGCATAAAATAATTTTACGATTTCTGCTTCTTCTTGAACAAACTAAGATTTTTTTTCTGTAAGAGTAAGACAGGAGTTCGAACCTTTGAGAACGCTGTATGCAAGTTAGCGACCTTACTACCAGAATTTAATTTAGGTACAACGGGTCTTTAATATCATATCAATAAATTTGCTAGTAGGTCAACGAATCAACAATTCCATCTTATTGTTAAAACAATAATAGAAAAAATAATATTTTTATATATTAAGTTAAGTACGTTTGAGGGTGGATATGTAAAATATGTGAGGTATGAATCAAAACAAATCTTAAAACCCCTCGGGTATGTGCTATCAGTATTAAACATGATGTACGTTTCACCCTATCGGTCAACTCAGTCGTTGAAGTGGGTCAAACTGGCCCCTGTAGGAAGGCTCCACCTTGGTACGGTGGGGTAGATTTTACCCCCTCATACATCAATCAAGCTGACCCGACATTTTTATATCAACTCACAAAATCGTATTTAAATAACATTAGCGTTGGCGGACCCATAAGTCATTTCAGTCGATGCATTAATCCTTTTGTTTTCTTCTCTTTTATTTACATGGTGACTTAATGGGCGCAAAAAAACCTTACCAATACCAGGAGACGTTTCAATTTAAAAAAGCCTATGGGATAGCAAGTAATAACATTTCAACAATTATTCTTTTCGACAATTTTTACAAATTTCAAACTGCTTAATTGGAAAATAAATATTAACTGTTTAGATAGAAGTACATACTCTATCTCTTGGATTATAAGTCTCCATGAAAAGGGGTTCAGACATCATAAAAGAAAAAGGCCTCTAGTCGATTGGCGATAGAGTTAAGGCTTTCTAAGACCATATTATAAATATACGGATAAAAAATAATGGTATGTAGGAACCTACCTCAAAATTTTTGTAAATAGAATCTCTAATAATCCTCGCAATTCATCTTCTAGATTATCTTGACATGGTCTTCCCCGGGAGTTTCTTGGTCAACAAATTGGGAGTTAGAAAAATGTGAAGTACGAAAATAAGAAGAATTTAATTATATTTATATCAAACATAAATCATATCAATATGAATAGGCTTAAAAATATGTATCATATTTCGTTATTGTGGTTGTACGTAGATAGCCAATATTTATATGAGGGGAGGCTTTCACGTCAAATTACCGTAACTACAGGCCTTTAACGACTGAGACAACTGAGTGTCTTGTCGCTGGCAATTCAGGTGAATAACCTAGGGCAGGTACGCGAGTACAGGTAGCAGTAACGTTACACCCGAAGAGGCTTATCATCGCGATAAGGATTCTAATTATCCACGTTCTTATTGGCTTACATTGTGTTCCGCGTGCCGTGTCTTGTTTGTGATTGGGAAATAATAAGCATTTCATGATCAAGATCACTTCTGCTCTACACTAGATAATTACAATGTTATAACGGTGACACAAATGTAATAGTCGCTAATCAAAAGAACGTCGTAAGATCACGGTTACTACCTTCTCATCTGATCCCTTTTTTCAGTATACTGTTATTGCGATTAGTAAAATTAATTTGCATATTTTTAAGCTTTCATAATAAAACTGTATTTTAATACCCAATTCTAATAATTCTTCTGTTTTTGTTCGCTTGGTAAAAGTCCTATTGGAAAAGAAAAGTAACATTTTAAAATGTATTTTATTTTATTTAAATATATGCAGTTTAATTTATTTTTCAGCTTTCTTTATCGATGTCCTCCGCAGTTTACACTGCTATCACCCCAGTCAGCTCTGAGCGACTTTCAGAAGATTTTCGCGGTTTCGTATGAGTAAAGAACTCATACGAAACGCGAAAAAATGCAAATCATGCTTTTGACGATATACCTAACATTTATGTGCTTATGAAAAAATTGGAAAATGTAATAAGTACCTTTTTGTAATAACATCATCGATACCTTAATTATTTATTAGATCTATACATACCAGTGCCAAAGACAGAATTATTTTATGTTAAAGCTTCGTTGAAAAATTAAGAAGCTTAATAGGGTTTCAAAGTATATCACTAGGTATCCTTGATACATCAATAAACTATCAAAGAAAACTATACGGAATCCGCTTGTATGGATGCTTAGTCACCAATACAAATGTATAAGAAATTAACACCTATAATAATTGTTGTCAATGATGCCTACCATTAGTCAAAATATAACTGAACATATACCTACTTTAATATAAATACTAAGAACCCAGCGCTAGGTCAATTGTCCGGTACCTAGAAATTACTGGGGTCGGTTATGTTGTTGCTTATAGAAAAAAAAAATCAAAATATGACTAACGTAAATATTGTCTTGAAGTTATTAACGAAATACCAACATATTTTATGATTTTAACTCTTGACATTTTCCGGTAAACGTGGATAAAATATATCGGAACCTACTCGGGTTGTTTCACAAAATGTGTTGATCGTAATCTCAACATTTTTTTCAGATATGAATTTGCCGAACGCTAATAATAGGCAGGCAGAAACCTCACAATAAAAAAGTAAATTTAAAAGGGCAAAATTTCAAAGTATAATCGTGGTGTCCATTAGCATTGTAGGAAAACAGTAAAAAGGAGAAATTATAACTATTGCGGTATTTTATTGCTGGTGACACGATAGCTGGATCTTATTATCCACTTATTAAAATTGGAAATGTGCCTGTGTGGGTTTACGTTTAGTTTTTCTTAGATACTTTGGTATACCTATAGGCTTAGAGTTCGTTTTGATATTTTTTTCTTTTATTTATTTATTTATTTCATAAAAAAAAAACACAACAGCATATACAAATAACATGACAATAAATTTAAAGTATAAGAGAAATAAGGCCAATTACAGTGTTTTTATAATAATAAAGTATAAGGTATTAAATACATAGACACCCACACGTGTAGAGTATAGAACAGAAGTCAAGAGAGAGAAGAAGAGACAGAAAAAGAAGGAAGAGTTGAAGGATGCAAAAGGATAGTAGGTACATAATATTATGTTTTTAATATATGTATCATGCATGCATGGTCTGCGCCACGGCCTTCCCAAATTGTCCACGCGACATTGCAAAGATGTCCAAATGGTCGAAGCGATCGTTGTATGTCTCTAAGAGACGATTAATGACCGAGTTTCTTGTATAGTTGGATGGGAATGTATCGACGTGAAACGGAACATTTCTACGTGTTCGTCTTGGCAATGGCACATGAATCGAAACACTTCCAGTTAAGTAAAATGAGTCGACACCCCTCGCATTATATCGTACAAAAATCTCATATCCAGTAGTACACGTCTCGACTCCAAAGTTTCCATCCTGAAATGATTGATGCGATCCATATAACTATCCAGGCGGAGTCTCTGACGAAAGGATAAGTGTTTCAAAAATATCTTTTGAATTCGTTCGATACGCTGCTTATGCACTTCGAATTGGGGCGACCATATCTGGGATGAAAACTCTAAAATACTTCTGACATCTGATTTTGATCAATATTGACAGTTAAAGTAAAACTTTACTATACCAACGCGATTTCTTTCTTTTCTGTCATCAGCCCTCTCGTGTCCATTGTAAGACGTGGCCTCCCCCTGAGACATTCACTCCTTTTCATCAATTTATGTAGTCTGAAGGCTTTGAAGTATATCTACGACTTCCAGGAGACCATCTTCAGTATCGAGCTTATTTAATTATTAAAACTGCTGAAAAATTTTGTAAAAAAAAATACTGCGAAGCGTTCTTAAGGGCCTCTTCTCGTAAAATAGCCGTTTTTCACCATGTTACAAATTAAATTCCGACTCTAAATTTACAAAAATCGAATTTCAAATGAGGTTTTATTATAGATCAAACCTTTATCTGAAACATAGACATCGTCGATTTTTAATTAACAGCATGCTTTAGAAGTTATAACGGGTTTTATTGACCTCTCCCCCGACATTATTTTACAAATATCTCGAAAAGTATTAGACTTAGATAAAAAAGGTTTAGACACAAAGATGGTTCTCGAATTTCTTTGAAACATTGTTGTTGCGGATTTTTCATTTATTGCTTAGTTTTTTCAGAAAACACAAAAAATCATTTTCCAATTAAAATTCTTATCAACGCTCGGTCTTATAGGATTATTGTCGAGAACTATTCTAATATATTGGACAATTTCTTTTCTGACGACCATATTGAATCGTCATACCAATTTGGTCTTTACGACCATTATATTTGTATATAACTGCGATGGAGATTCTTTTGCAGATTTTTGAGGGAGACTAAGCTCATAGAACACTATAAGCTCTCTCTGAAGGAATATGTATGCATCAATGTAAGTTCTATTGTGGAAGTTAGTTCAACATAAAATAATAATAATACCTATTATGTTTTTTGTATGTATTCTATATGTTATAATATTATGTTTCGAATGGCATCTAGAAGAATGTGCGAACGGTAGAGCATAGTTCCCATAGTATTTGTTTTTTTAAACATAAAGGGTTTTTTATTACGTAAATAATACTTTTTATAATGCATAATATAGGATATATTCGAAAATATTTTAGGCCGAAATAATTAATTGAATATCGAGTGAGTGTTATTATAATATTAGAGAATTGTAATGGTCGAATCTTTTTTTATCGGTTTATCTACTGACACTAGACAGAATTAAAAATGTCAGTAAGTACCTACCTACCGCGAAACACGGGGCTGTAAAATTTATTAATTGTATTCTATCTAAAATAATTATTATACACCTAGGTATATAAATTTAATCAATGTGTATCAACAATTGATTATTATTATCCCTCTCATACCGTGTTCCTTTCCTTCGAGGCAGAGCTGAGGGAAATGGACTTGGTGTGGGAGGAGGTCATAAGCATTGCGCAAGATCGAGCGCAATGGAGAGCTCTTGTTGCCTCCCTATGCTCCTAAGTGGAGTTCAAAGGGAGATTTGATTGTATCAACAATTATGGAAATCCGAAGGGTACGCGAATTCGAAGATATTGTCAGATAGGGTCGACAGAAAAGAAGGTTCTGGAACGAGCATATTTCCAGATTGGTGAACACAAGATCTGCAAAAGCAGCTAGAGATGGCATTCACCAATCTGGAAAATATAAAAAATGGAATCCTAGAAAATGGGATAAAAAATCTCACCATCTGGAGTACCTACCTAGGTAGGTACATACAATTTTTTTGTCAAAATAAAATATGTATGTATATGGTATACAACATGTTTTTGAATACCCAATAATATTTTTTTACGAATGTCACGCAAATTGATGAACACAAAATCGCATGAACACAAAATCGCATGAACACAAAATCGCATGAACACATAATGACATCTTTGGATAAAAATATATATACAAAGATGTCATTATAGCCGGCGGAACTTTCCTCCCGTCCAATCTGGAATAGTTCAACAAATATCAAGTAATGAATTCTGACCCAACCGGGAACTGAACCCGGAATCTCCTGATCAGAAGTCCACGCCTATACCATTAGAACTAGTCTATCGAGGTTTTAAAAAAGGTTTCAACACCCGTCTAAAATAATAACAACGATTATAATATTATGTTTTGGGATGAACGGTTCTTTGACAATGGCAGATAAAAAAAACGATTATGGTCACAAAATTTATTTAGGTAGGTACTTTTTTCTGGACCATCTGGTAAAGGACATTGTCAAAATATTTCCTACTTCAAGAAATCTATGAAGATCTGGTGAATTTCTGTATAAACGTGTTTGAATAATAATAATTTTTAAAACAAATCTGCTCTAACCACGCTCTAACCAAAAGTGGACACAAAATACACTGTAACAGCGTCACATTGTTATCTACCATGGTGAATGCAGTTATTGCAATAAAGTCAAAATGAACCGAGAAGATCCTTTGCTTTATTTTTGTGAAGCTATAAACAAATCTACTTTTTACAAATATGGAATAAAATAAATTGACGTTTGTGTATTTGACGTCATTCTCGAGTGGTTCTGAGATAAATAATGGAAAACAACGTTGTGGTTGGTATACCAGTCTACGGAGTCGAGGGTCGTGGGTTCGAATCCCGGTGCCGACCATTTACACTTTCACAACACAAACTTTGTATGAGTGATGTCGTGTGAGCCAAATTTCATTAAAAAAAACTTCACATGAGATCTGTTTGTATTACTTATAATACATCTGCTTTTAAAGGTCTCCAGAGCTTGAAACCGTGCTGGATCGCGTTATTAGGGCACGACATATCGTATCAGATCATTGATGATAGGTTTTTTTTTATCCAAATGCATATAGTGAGTCTTTCTCTCCAAATCAATCCACATACGTGTTTTCGATTGATTATACCTAGACTAGGTATATTATTATTAATATCTTTCTAGGGCCAGGCTGTTCTTTTTTTCGGGTCAGATGGTTCCTAGTGTTGTAGCCATAGGTACACCTATTTACCAAATAAATATAATATTACCTACATTGTTTTTTCATCTATCTATCCATTTGAAATGTTTGAATTTGAAAAATAAAGTCGGAAGATAATATTTAGTTGTGGAAAAAACTATGTCAATTCAGAAAATATGCTTCATTCACACCTAACAATAAGTTTACTATAGTATAACTATGGGTAGGTACTTACTTATTATTATATAGCTTTGTTTAAACCTAACATTATATTATTATTTGGTTTCACTGAATTCGGGTGTCCTTTCTGTTCGAACAGATTTTGTTCTTGAAAGAGAGAATACAGTAGGTAGTAAAAAATTGGTCCATTATTGACCGTCGTCAGAAAAAAATATAAACATATGTTTCGCTTAAAAAATAGTAAGTAGGTGTAAATATGCCATAGACATTAGCTGGATTTCGATTTTAGGTTTACATTATTTAGACTAACAAAAGTAAAGTTCTTAGTAAAAAATGCATTGCATTCATAGAAAATAGTTTTTAACACAGAAGGCGAAATAAAATATTGTCTGCACTATGCCATATTTTTCACACTCAAAGACATATTGTCAGTTTCTAAAAGGACATACAAAATGAAATGTCCATATCTCGTTAGGGTTCAGTTCTACCCAATAGGCGGTCTCTTTTTTTATTATTGAGAATTTTTACAAATTTTTTTCAATTGTGATTCTGGCAGTTTGTATATCCATGATTTTAGGATGACAAAATTTTGTTCTAATAAGAAGATCTAAACTTCGGTGAGCGAGAAAGGGCCCTTAAACAACTAATTTATCTCAATTTAAAAATGGTAAAGTTGTTAATAAAGTTCTCGCCAAATTATAGTACACGTGTAACACCCCACACTATTATAATAGGAAGAAATTTTAAATAAAAATGTCAAAACCAAATCAAACCAAAAACACTGAACTCCATGAGATAAAGGTCAAATCAGCCTCTGAAAGGATTATTAGAATAAAAGTCTATGACAAAACAGTCTTCAAATGAAGAAGGATGAAGGCATCTGCTGTTGACAGACACTGAAAAGAAAAGAAAGGTAAGGCTTAGTATTAATGCGTACTTTACTCTTAATATTTTTTTTATAAGTTTGAAATATTTATTTGCATTCCTAGCTATTAAAATAAATGAAGAAAAAACCTTTCACATAGTAGGTGTTCTAATGAAAAGTAATATTTATTTTATCTAACCATGAAATCGTTTGAAAAGTATTGAATCAAACAAAACTGTAATTTCATGAACAAACACCAAACAAAAAAGTCAAATTGTTTAGTTTTAATTCAAAACATCTTTATTTGGTTTACGAAATTACGTATATTCAAATTATTTTGTTATTACAATAAGAATGCCTAAATATTTTTTTTTATATAAAAAATGTACGAGAATTGTTCAAGAATGATAAAATAATATGAATGTACAATGTACATTTCAATAGTGGTTGGTAGACTAGCGGTTACTACGCCGGCTTTCGCATTGTTGTTTCATGCGGAGGTCGTTGGTTCGATCCCAGGTGCCGACCATCTTCCTTTATCACGACACAAGCTTTAAGTAGCATATTGTGAAAGAGTCAAAGGAGTGTATTTGTGTTCACTTTGAGTGAACACAGATTCATTAAAAAAAAATAGTGGACTGTATTGTAGTTTATGTACACATCTTTCTGTGTATACAATAATTTTCTTTTAATACTTTGATGGCTTTTGATTTTTTGTTATAGAGCTTGATTGTATTCAGCAATGCAATAGTAATGTAGCTAATATTATGTAGGTTTCAAAGAATTTACCAATAGGTAGGTACCTACTTGAGAAAATATTATTTAGGTTTCAAAGAATTTACCAATAGGTAGGTACTTGAGAAACTATAAACTTAAACACACGGCAAAACTCAATAATAATTATTGTTAAAACTATCCACAAAGAGAAACTTATTATTTGTGTAATATCATACCTACGTTAAGTAAAGGAATTCTACGTATGAAAATATTGAAAATACTCACTCCACATACTTTAGTAAAAAACTTAAGAAACATAACAAATTTGTAGACAATCCATCCACTTCTAAAACTCGTTTTGAAGTAGTGTTTTGTATGAACATTTGGAGAAGTTTCATTGGACATCACCTCAAGACTAAAGTCAAAAGACATCCAAGTGCTTTAGATGCTTACCTACCAATAAGGGTGGTATGTATTGTGTACCTGTGTATATTCGAAGATAGCAATAAATTAGTAATTTGATGTGGGTGTAAGGTTATATTGATAGCTAAGGGTAGCTATACAACGAGTGGTTCCACTTTAGAATTCCAGAACAGAAGGTAACAACGCTCAAACCCTAAACAACGGGGAATTTTTATTAAGTTACAAGAGTTGGAAATTTAATTATCGTTGATGACTTTGTTGCAAAATAATAATTAATTATTCAATGAACATAAATGAATTTACTTATTGATCTATCCGAGTATAAAACAATGTCGGTGGTCGCTCCAGTTAAAATTAACAACTTGGAGTTCGATTGGCAAACAAGATTTACATCTCCCCAGGACGAAATGAAATTTCCATACCCACGAACCTGGCAATACTTTATGGATTATTGTGAACCTTTCAGTGGAATTATAGTTATTATGAAACTTAACTTTTTGACATAGATTTGGCTGATATTTTAAGTCGCAATTTAGTTATCTGTAAATCAATATCTTACCAACCATTTTTTTTTTATTTAATGATGCTGGTGAATGCATAATTTAAACTTACAGACATGTATATAGAAATAATAATGTTCTTAAAGAGGTAGATGGACGTCACCATAATATTAACCCACAACTCATTCTACGATACAAAAGTCGACGACGCCAGTTGCTTAACTTTTCGCTTGCCCGACACATTGCCTCCCCGTCACGAGCTCTGGCGATGGTGTTGCTAGCGAGTTTCTAGGACAGTGGTTCTTAACCTGGGTTCGATCGAACACCAGGGGTTCGGTGAGTCAGGCTCATATGATTCGTGATGACAGCTAATTTTGAAATGAAGTAGGGTTCAGTGAATCTGCATGTGAAACTGGTGGTGTTCAGTTAGAATCGTGCACAGTCCTAGGATACCAAAACCTGGAACAACTAGCAAATTGAAGGCAAACCTTGAAAGAATAATCCACTAACATAACTCCTCTTCTTTTTCTTGGCAGTTTTCCTCATATCTGATGGTCGTGACCTAGCGTCATTTCAGTAAACGCGTTTCTGACGATACCATGCATTACCCTCCCAGGCATGACCACATCTTTTTTCTTTCTCTACCCCTTGATTTTCCCAGCCTTACTTAATATTGTGGCCTATGTTTACATAACTTTCGACTTTTTCAAAACATCTTCCCAATGTTAGATATTTTACTCTACAGGTACACCTAATGGTTGCTGGTTTCAACAACTGGTTTCAATGTCTAAGATTGCATACCTAGGTTCCTAGGTAAAAAGGCGCTATAATAACACCGCATTGGATGTTAAAAAAGAAAATCATTTTATTATGGACTTTGACCGTAGCCAAACCCCTTAAATATTTGATTTGCAGTAAGAACGTCATACATTATTGTATTTCTAATAGGATAATGAAATGTACAGCATATTTCTTTCAAGTGTATTCGTGTTATATCCGGCGTCACTGTCTAGACTCCAGTCCTACCATCTACCATATTATTATTATTTAAATCTGAAATACCAATCACTTCTTAAGACATGTTGTTTATTACCTACTTCTCACATTATGAGAAAGCAATCTGCGAAAGAAAATTACCTAAGAATTTCAAAGTGAATATCACACAAGGTAGTATGAAAGACTTGTGTAGCTTTTAAATTCAGCTTTAATGGTTTAGTTTTGAGTAGCGCCCGATCTCTAATGAATCCAGCCCTCTAAAGTGCCAGACTTCTTACCAGTATCTCTCAGTATCGATACATGTGTTCAGAAAATTCATATTTTTCTGTGGTTTTCTCAAATTTCTATACTTACAGAGTTTGACCTACAGCCTAGACTTGATTATAGAAAAAAAAAATTAACGAATAATATACATCATTGATGTGATCATTCAAATAAAACGAATCGATTTTAGTAGAAAAAATGGGCCTCCTGACCCTTTCTATACTGTAACAATGTGTTTGTTAATTAACTTATTTTTCAGAAATTTCAACATTGTTTATATTCTGGACGTATAATATTATATACGTACAGTGTACGTCGTACACTTATTTTAAAGGAAGATGCTTATTTAAATTTCCCACCATCAGGTACCTAGTTGCAAGAGTTGGAAAAGTCACCATGTTCAAAAATCTGTTTAGCCATACCGATTTTTACCAACATTCAAAAGAAAAATGTTGTTGGACATCTAGCCAGAGAGATGACTACCTACATTAGAAAGTAGGAATGCTACAAGAAGCTACCATGACACGCAGCCCCACATCCATATTCCTGGTTGCCTTCATATATTCTCAAATGGTGTTTTGGTGTGAAATACTTTTTGCATCTTATATTCTGAAATTAAATTCATTATGGAACTATTTTTATTATCTGTTTTGCATTTGCGGCCGGAAGAGTAAGTACATTTTAAGCTATTGTGAGTTGGTCGGTGTATCTGCTTAATACTCCCTCAGTGTCAAAATATTATTTAGTGAAGCGCTTCTAGTGGTGAGGCTAGCGGCCATTATGTACTGTGAAAAGTTAAAAACGTGTTTGGCATATTTAAAAAAGTTTCGTACTGAAAAATTGTAGAGAGTGGAAATTTCACGCTTTAGTGTGTTATTATTTCCTTCCTGAATATCGCCAGCCGCGGATGGAAAGATTATTTTGCAATTCATGCGGGAATGTTGCTAAACTTTTCCATAGTGAGATTAAGCACAATACTACCTATAAAAGTTTTCCATGTGTGATAATAATATAAACATCAAACCACCATAACGAAATGTGAAAGGTACTGCCTGTCTGGTTCAATCCTCTGCTGTTGACGTTGCGTCTGTCAAAGTCTGTCAAATGTATAATTTTTGTTTGGTGTTCTGATTCACTCATATATTTTGTATCATAATATCATTTTATGTTTAAGCCATATTCTCATATTAGGTACTTCAGTACTGAAAAAAAAGATATTTGAGGTTCACGTTTGAGAGATTAATTTTTCTTTTGAACTACGAGTTGTGTCATGGAAATCTAAGATGTCAGAAGAAATGACATAATGATATTTTCAACGTTTGTAATTTTTAAAGTTGCCGAGATATAATAAAGCTGTATTCATGATAAACGGAGCAGGTTTAATAATTATTACAAGAAATGTAGGTACCTATATTGATCCACAAAATACAAAATATTTCAAGGTTAAAAGGTTATTTTCACTTTACTGACCTTGTGGTTTTGTACTTCGTGTTTCGTAATATTAAATTAATAGAGTCTTTCTCAAGAAATTAAGAATTTAATGGAGGTTTTTATTATTCTTATTATATACTAGCCTTCCCGACAGACGTTGTCCTGTGGTTCTAGCCCGAAGTGGCCCGTTAATATGTACTACATAATGTGCACTGCGCCCCCATAAAACAATACAAAATTAATTCAATTGAGTTATGCTAATAAAATAATAACATTAAAATATTTCTGAAACTTCCATATTTCATTCGAAATCATAGCTCTGGCGGGAACAACGTGAGAATAATGCGCTCGCGCACATACCCTACCTCGCCTATGAAGTAGGTAAGTACCAAAACGAATGTGCCCGATAATATTGTTGACATTGTATGAAAACTTTCTAACGCTCGAAACGGTGCGGTGGGATGGGCTACTGTAAGTGCGGCAATCATGTACTTATTCGAGAATGAGAGGGAACTACCCGCGATGGCGTGGGCGCGTCGCAGCTAACCGTTCCATATTAACTTAAATATTATATTTTACATAATTTCTAATCATGGAGCGGAGAAGAATCCAATAAATCAAACATCAGAAGAATCTGATGAGCCGATCTCGAGTTATAAGTGTTCGCACTAACCCGACCTTAATTTATATTAGAGATTATATCAAAATCAAACCAGACACAGGATTTAGCTAATGACTTAAGCTATATTATAAGAACCCAATTTTATTAGGTTTGAGCCCAAAAAACATCTCAAAAGTTTTGAATATATTTTTAAATAGGGGTCCGAAGGTAATTTAATTAAAATGTGTAATACCATCAAACATCATCTTTAAAATTTATTATATTATCCCAGATTTAAGCATTTCATAAGATTTACATAACTTTTAATATAGGTTGCTAAAGCTTTTCAGATCTTTTTCTTTCTTCCATTTCCATCGCTTATTTTCTACAAAACTCCTCCAGATTTCTTATCTCTCCCAAATGGATCACGTTTGATGGTAATATAATATACTTTGCTTGTGGGTACCAATTAGGAGCTAAGAGACTCGAAGCACCAATAATTCTTTTGTATCTATTATTTTGAGATTTTTTTTATCTAACATAATGTACTTATTGAAGAACAAAATTATAAATAAACATCGCCAACGGCGGATTACGCCGAAAAATATGTATATTTTTCCTAATTACTTACTTTCCGGATCCGGACATCATCATTCATCATATGCGTGAACCCCAATACTCGGCCACCTGTATACCACTGTTACTCGCTGTCACCGTGTCTTGGTGCGTGCATATTGTTCCCATGAGGGGACATGCGAAGAGATGCTGGTTGTTTTGCACCTCGCCACACTCGCACATGTCATCCTCCCTGTAACCCCACCTCTTGAGATTGCTGTAGCAACATGAGACGCCCGTTCCTAATTGAATAACTGAGAATATTATGAAGATTTACGTTTATAAAAAAATCGATAAAAAACACTTTTCTTTGGAAGGGTATATCATGTTTTGAAAATGGCAACATCGTTATTTATACATATATTTATTTATTTTTTTTCTTATTTTTTTTTTTCAAAGTGAATCTGTGCTCACTCAAAGTGAACACAAATACACTTCTTGACTCTTTCACAGTAAGCCACTTAAGCCACTTGTGTCGTGAAAGAGGAAGATCTTCGGCACGTGGGATCGAACCACGACGTCCGCACCAAACAGTACGAAAGCCGGCGTTGTACCCGCTAGTCTACCAACCACTTCACCTAAGTAAAAATATAAAATATAAAAAAAAACGAAGGAAAGCTTCTAATACTGTGTTCTATTTTTCAAATCAGAGCTGTTAGATTTGGACATGCGCAAGATCAGCTTTGTTGCCTCCCTGTGCCCCTAAAAGGAGTCTCAAAGACCATGTCCGCACTGACAGGTGGCTTTCTTAGCACCTAGAATCTATTGATACAATATCTCATAGTTACCAGAATTTTGTTTACTTGGATATACCTACTATGGAAGATACCAAGTGCTCATGCGGCCGATTGCCAACATTTTAGAACGAAATTCTGGAAAGATTATAGAAAACAGAAGGCTCGAAACCTTTTGACAACCTTTTCCATGCTAGTGTGTCTTATGTCTGCCTAAAGAGTAAATCTTGCCTACCAAAAAAATATAAAAAATATTCATTTACTTGAAAAAAAAAACCTTCCATAGGCGCAGGTGACATTTTTCTTGATCACTGAACGTCAGATTTGATATAAAGAGCGATACAAATCAAATTACTGGTTGGTACTCAATGGTGACATTAGTATTTTTAAATTGAAGTTCATTTTCAAAATTCAATTCATCTGTGGTCAAATTTAGAATAGATCAATATTGTTTGTATTTAATAATAATAGAAAAAACTTTCTGCATAGGTCGACATCGACAATTCAAATTTTAGGTATCCAATATTCATGTCATTGCTTTAGAAAGAAAATCATGAAATAGCGCTCGCTCAGTCTTTTTGGTCGAATTTCAAGCACTGGTCGACCACTAGTAAATTTTTGAATAATTTCACCCATATTATAAGCATATTATTAATTTTTTCTTATAAAATGTTCTTATAAAATAAAACGCGTAGGTATCTGAAATAAAAATATTTTGTATTGTACAAAACAAGTTTTTTAGTATGTTACAGTAAACAATTTATTGAACAAATTACGATTTCATAATTTTTAGTCGAAAATATTACAAAATCGGAAATGAAAGCGTATTAAACATGGAAGAGTTGAAGACAACAGGAAAATTCATAACAGCAACTCAGTAGTATGGAAATAAAATACCATTATGTCTGGTTTATTTTTATTTGAGTTGTGAAGATTTGAGAAAACATTTCCATCTCGTTACATCCCTGGCAACAATAATTCACGGGCGTTGAAGGAGGGTAGATTTAGAGTGGATGCTCAGGCAGGATCTTACTGCCAACCATTGTGAAAAGTTTTTCAATTTAGCTACAATAACTAATGGAAGTGATTTATAAAAATCTTAAATGAGAGCTGTGTTCAAGTTGGTAAGTGGCTACAACATTACGTACCTACAGTCTCGATTTTTATGTTGTTAGACATGCAAACATTTTTTATTATTAATTTGAACCATTGATGAATCAAACTAGTTGACGAGGACGCACTTCTTTGAAATTGATCAGCCGAGATTTGTCGCTCAATATTAAATTATTTCAAGGTATTGACCGACCTTGATAGCCTAGTGGTCTAGGCGTCGACTCCAGATCAAGAATTCCCGATTCAATTCCTGGTCTGTTCAAAACATCATACGCTTTTTATCACTATTAATATTCTACCCGGCAGCGGTTGCTTATGAAACGAAGTTAAATTGGTTTTTATTTGTATAGTTTGTCCGTTTATTTATGACGTTTTTATCAATCTCGACTTCTTGTCTTTTTGTAAAATGTATAGAAGGTTTCTCCCTCTGTTGTTTGCAGATCTCTCATTATACGTGTAGGTAACATTACGCCGTAGTAATATATCATGAAATAGGTATGTGACCAATATAGTTTACCCCTACAAATTCAAGGATTTATAGGCACGTACACTTGTTGTAACGTTTTAATAAAATATCTACTTTATATTGAAAAATCTCTAAATTCCCTTTATATTCCTTGTGAATAATGTCATTGTGAAACAAGCACATACGTACAAGGCGTAACAAGTATGCAATAATATGATAATGTCTATTTTGCTTAAGTAGCGGGATGTCGCCGAATACACTAGTTCTTTGCCAAAAAGTAGAGACTACTTCAAGCGGAAATTGATCCCGGGATGATCCGGACAGTTAAATCCGGTAGCGGTTGAGTCTCTACACAAATACCCTACACTATCGACCTATTTGGGCGCTTGTGCGGTTACAAAGTAAGCTCAATTTGAAATGGTAATCACCTCAGAATAGTCACGATGTTACGTGAAGTAACAGCGATTTTTATCAAGATATTGCTTTAAATTAATCTTTTTTTCTTTTTAAATCAAAATATAATGATATATTATTATAACAAAAGGTGTCTAATGACATCAGTTTTTTTCTTTGCAGCTTGAGGAATAATCGAGGCTCAGTCTTGATTGTAGATACTTAATGATTTAGGTCAGTTATATTTTATTCAGAAAAATATTATCGTAAAAACTTACGTCTGTTTCATAGAATAGGTCTTAGGGCCCTCGTACACGACGCCGACGTCGTGTCGTGTGTCTAACCCTATAGCGACGTTGGCGTCAGTTTAGAACTTGGGTAACACAAAATAGGCAAGTATGTGAAGATCGGTCGATGTATCGAAATATTCTTTTAGTGATGCAGTTCTTAGGCTTCAATACCTTGGTGCTTGACGAAAATATTTTACAAATTAATTATGTGAAATACTACACCACGTGCACGGTCAATGAAATATCAAATCATTTTTGTGAAGGGTAAGCGAGGATTCCAAGCAGTTGAATAATTCAAAAAACTTGTAAGTACTAAGATTAACTCAATTGCGTGAACGGCAGGCTCGTATCAAAAAGCCCGAAAAAAGAATTAACGAACTGAACGTGCACTCTTGGTGGATATATTTAAATAATTATTTAAATGAAACAATTTATTTGTTTATCCACGATTTTAATACCGGACCTCCATGACCTCCTCCTTAATATCCACGATCATGCAGGACCTGTGCCTGCGAAACTAGTCAGGGTATTAAAATCATGGATAAACAAATAAATTGTTTCATTAACATAATTATCCGAAAAAAGAAGTTTTGTCATTGAAATAAATAATATGTTTTCGGTCAGGATCTTCTAGGATTTTTACTCACATTTTAGATTCGAATCATAAAGTAGTCGATGTTCTAACTTCGTTTTTTCATGACCTTATTCCTTTGTGATAATCAGAACACCTTTGACATCAAAAGAACAATTAGGTTTTATGTACGTACCTACATATCTATTTTCTGTCACATCTGGTTTAGTGTTTTCCTTCTATGAGAGTATTGATGGATTTGAGTCATTAATCATTAATATTTATGTATCGCATTATAATATAACGAGTCTCCCGTTCATTTTTAAGGAATATGTTAGAGAAAAATAACTTCTCGGGTCAGAAAATCTTCTCATGCTATGCGAATTGAGCGTTTTTTCATCTCGATCCCGTTCGTAATAATTCTTTCACCCAGGCTGAATTGAGCATTTTTGACATATGTACGAGAAAGGGGATTGTTGAGTTGCACAAAACATAGCGCAGTGAATGGCATCTTGCTCCCGATGCTTCACAGAATTCTGTCTGGAATTGAATGTCAGAAGCCATTTCGTGTAATGTGTTCATGCATAAAAGTACCTATAAGTATAATATTTAAAAGCACCTACCTAAGTATTGTGGTGATATTTCAACCAGATTCTGTTTCTACAAATTAAAAATTGTGATTGTCCTTGTGCAAGTAGGGCGAGACTCACCGATTTCACAAATACACTAGTGCACTAATAACGCCGTAAAGTCTCGTGAAAATCCCGATGGGATTAAAAAACATTGTTAACCTCACCAGCCGTGGACGTAAATAAAAAAGGATCCTTTTTATTTGAATTTACAGGGGCTAAATATTTTCTCTTTTACTTACGTCGCTTCGTGTAAACCAACCGACTTATACCTATGGGGATCTATCTGTATGTAGTGTGTTCTATAGGTGTGCATGTAGAATAAGGTTAACATAATTATCCAATTTAAACCTTTTTTTATGACGGTAGGTTATCTCCTAAAAATATTTATGCTGATAATTAAGCAGTGGGATAATTTGGTTTATTTATTATTCTGAATTAAAAAATACCTACGCTTTTTGTTTATACTAGTTTTCTTTTGTTTTTTTTTTTAATCATCAGTTTTCTTTTTTGCGCAGACACGATGAATTGATATCACGATAAGTACCTATCCGTTTAAATAGTTTTTTTTTTGTGGACATGACTTTCAATGTGGATACAAAGGGATGTTTTTTTTTTCACTCGAATGAGCTACATTTTCACCCGTATGCAGAGTGTTTACCTTTTCTAAACTTTTGCCTAAATGCGGTATCCATAAAATAAAATAGTTTAATCAGTGTAACTACAGTTTTTATTTTTATATTTTTGAGTATTTTTATAGCTAAGATGGTCTGATAAAATTTGGAGGGTAGCGGAATCATCAGTGGCTCAGTGTAGCGGAGGACTAAAGGATCGGCGAAGTCCAGAAGGGAAGTAAGCTTATGATGATGTTAAATTATTTTCATATTTAAAAACAGTCTTTATAGCAAAGTGGTTAAGAAGTTCAATGATCGCTATTTGAACTGATAGCCGAGGGTTCGATTTTCTCCTTTTTTTGTCTTCTTTTTTTTGACAAACTTTTCTAGTGTGAAAGATGTCGAAAGTTTATTTTCGTTGACTTTGAAATTAAGCTAAGCTGTATGAACACAAATCGCTGTTCCATAAACTTTATCTTTCTGCAAGCTAGGAAAAGAATAATTACTCTTGATAAAATATAAAACTACGCTTACTATTTTTGTTATTATGGATTTTTTTACTAGTTATACGATTATGAACTGGCCCATTTTTTACAAACCATCTCTAATGAATATTTTAAAGTATGATATTTTCCCATTGAAAAATACTACCATTAAAATAATGTGATTACCTATGCAATAAATTCTATTTTCAAATAAAATATTCCAGGATATTCCAATGCGTTGAACAAAATTTTCCATACACAAAACATTATTTTGTCGCATCCCTCTTATGTAGGGTAGGTACCTACCCAAATACCCACAAAACACACAATTGAGACGAAAATAATTTATGTTTGAAGCGATACGAATAAAAATATTTCACGTGGAATGTATTTTTTTTCTATTAAACCTTTCGATTGAACGAGAAATATAGGTGAGTCAGTGATTCAAAAATACACACAATGAAATATATTATAATGTAGGTATAACCGTCTACTCGAATTATATAAAACGTCTACTCGAATTTAAATGTACATAAATTGGTTTATCTTTTATAATATACCTACTAACTGTTTACCTATGTATGTGCCCGTACATAATATATTGAAAGGTGTCTGAATTTACAGCTTCTTTGAATTGAAAGCTTTATTGATTGGTTTAGGACTTTTATAAACTCTGTTTATATTATTTCCCTTTGCGTATACTCACTTTTTTATAAATTTTTTTTCTTTTAACGCATTTAAAAATTAAGTCTTTGCTTTATGTTTGTTCAAAAAAGGAACGATATATAATGGATAAAAGGTAGGTATGGTAATTCCCGAAGCAGGATAGTTAGAAGAAGTGTGGGCGAATCAGTGGGATTGTTGAGTCCATATCACTGGAATAAAAATGGCTGAGAAGAAATAGACTGTACAAAAAATGAGACAAACTTTTGATCGGCTAATAGTTGTTGCTAAAAAAAGATTTGGAGTAATGATACCTATTTTAAGTGAGCTTTAAGCGGTGAAATATAATCATATTATATTTTCTTTAAATTTTGTCTTCTGAGGGATTTGGACATGGTGTGGGAGGAGGTTACTGAAGCCGTGCAAGATTGAGCGCGTTGGAGGGCTCTTGTTGTCTCCCTTCTTCTTCTTACTCTTGATATAGATCCGAGGATCTGTTTTTTTTTACAAAGAAGTTTCCTGGGACGCCGAACTCCAACTATCCTTCCATCTTTTTGGAGGTCTCCCGGGTTGGCGGCTGCCCGAAGGGATCTTGTTTGCCACCACATTGGGAATTCTGGTGTTGTTTGTTAATTTGTCTCCCTATTTATTTTATTTTTTTATTTTATTCATTCTTTACTGTATAATGAAAGTAGGTATAATAAACAATACACAAAATTTGACATAAAAAAGACATTACAGAATCAACATTCATGACCTTTAGTGGCATCACAATGGGGGTATGTTTTTTTTTTTTTTTAATAAAATGAATCTGTGCTCACTCAAAGTGAACACAAATACTCTCATTGACTCTTTCACAGTAAGCTACTTAAAGCTTGTGTCGTGAAAGAGGAAGATAGTCGGCACCTGGGATCGAACCCACGGCCTCCGCACTAAACAGTGCGAAAGCCGGCGTCGTAACCGGCAGACCACCAACCACTTCAAAACTACTATGTCCTGTTTAATTAAACATACCAGTTCTTAATTTTCTTATGACTCACTTGTTTTGAACGAGCCTCCGCCACCCGAACGAGTGGCCGGTGGGCGATAGGAAGGGGTTGCGTTACTTAACCCGTAATATGAGACATCCTACAGAACAGGAGTCTTTAAATTACAATAATACAGGTAATACCCAAACAACTTTGATAATATACCGATAAAGGGTAAATAAGTCGAGGAAAATAGTTGGGGAAAAATGTGCTAATTAATATTACTACCTAATCGTCGAAGAATTTTTAAATAGTCTTGTTAAAATCTTTATTGTCGGAGCTTTAATGAAATTCCTGAAGGCGTACACAGCCATAGACAGTAGTTCGTAACTGGGAGACAAAGGGTAAGTGGAGGTGCCCAGTACCCACATCTACATCTCTGACTTGCATAACGATATTAATCACATTCGTAAAGAGGAATGCTTTAATTTGATTTAATTAAAACTTCTCCATAACGGAGTGGCGTTTGTTCCGATGTGGAGAAACGAGAAATAAAATTTATCACGGGCTAATGGAATGGCCAGACCACACAGCCGCAATTTTCATCAAAAATCCCTACAGAAATAATGCGTTCTTGGTTTCCCCGGACGGACGGGGGTTGAAAAGTAAAACGAAGGGTAAAACTTGTGTACCTACAGCGTTGTAAGACGAAGAAGAGGAAGAAAATTAGGAAAGGGTAGATTCGTGCGATTAATTTTAGTTGCTCAATCTCATTTAACTTTTTTTTTAAACCCAACCCTTTGAAATGTTCAAACTATATAATAACATTTCAGAGTGGATAAGTAAGTAGGTGCTGCTATCACATTTTTTTTAGCAAATCTCGTTTTGATGAAACCACAGTGTTTTAATGATTAACGAGATATATTTCTCTTATAATGTTGACTGCTTTTGAACTAAAAGGTATTATTTTTGCTGCTAATCGCTCAATGCGTGCTACTTACAATGGTTTATATTTTGATGTTTGATAATATTCCAAAACTCAAAACTGTGATGAGCTTTTATTAAATTGAGTAAATAGGAAGACATTCTTAAGATTCATAAGAGTTTCTTAAAATAGAAGCCATATTTTTGATCAACGATGGAATCATTAAGGCGAGGAAGAAGAACATACCCGTAAAAAGATACATATTTAATAAAAAGATTTGCTACCAGTTTGAAAGGTTAGTATTTTGTCAGAGAAATCAATGAGTTTACACTTAATAATAATATAGAAGAATCATCCACTGTTTGCAGACAAAGTTCTTTATGAATTGTTAACCTATACAAGCACGTTAGTATCATGTTTATTTAGTACTAGCATTCCCGACCGACCGGTGTCCTTACTATGAATTTGTAATTTATACAAAAATAGGTAGTTACGTTTAAAATATGTTTGAATATTAAAAAGCTATTTATGAAAGCTTGAAAGAAATTTTATTAAAAATCTTCGTAGGTAAGTACCTACCAATATTTTGAAACTCAATGGTTCAAAACTCAAAAACACAAGTAAACAAAAAATCGTGTTGTTGTAGAATTTTTCACAGATGGCGTTGATGTTAGTAAATTCGTTCCATACTAACTTTGGTATTATATTTTATATTATTTTCTATCCCTTTTTCGATGTTTGATTAGTTATTCTGTTATCCGGAGCGGGGAAGAATCCAGTAAACCAAAAATGATAAAAATCCGTTCAGCCGATCTCGAGTGTTATGTTATAAGTGTTCGCATCAACCCGACTTTCTTTTATATAAACGCTATCAAATTATTATTATAGCCTCCCTTATCTTTGTAGGTACCAACTATCCGGAAACTTGATAATGCCTCTAAGATTTATCAGATCTCTGGCCTTTGAAGTTAAATGGAAATGTTGGAACATACGATTGAGCATTAATGGCGTTAGAGAATATTACATTGCATCGTAGGTAAGTAAGTAGGTTCCTACTTACATGTTATTTTAGTCATCTACTATGTGTGATGATTTTTTTGGGTCGAGAAGAAGCAAAGAATGTTTTTTTTTTACTACTTACTTACCTACTTAAAGAATCCGATCACCCATCCACTAGACCACTCCACTCCAATACTCGGCAGTTGCAATAGTATTATCATTAAGTACTCATGACAAGGTCTTGCAAATCATGCATATCTCGGCAAATGAGGAGGTGTTCGTGACTTTGAGTCTCACCACAGCTACAGAAGACATCCTCTTCCACACTAAAACCCCACCTGTGCATGTTTTTCGTGCATCTAGTGACACCCACTCATAATAATAACATATTATGTTGAGTGGCTTCCAAGTTGGGTAAGGTAGTTGGTGTCCCGGTCCTAAGCTTTCCGACAGTTCTATCTGGCTTCCATTATATTGTGTGTGCCAGAGGTCTTTCCTCGCCCTATCCGGTGGTAATTTTAGGGGCGATGTTGTACTCAGGAGGCTTTTCCTAGATTTAAGTCTTGCTGTCGGTGGCGTGTGGCCAAAAAGAGGGTGTCTTGGGTCCATCCGCCGCAACCTTCCGTTTTTACTCATATACATTTTGCAAAGTTTTTAAGAGATGCATACCTACTGGAGATTCTTTTAGTTTCAAATTGCAACTGCAAAACTGGATGGCCGATAGGTCGAGTGAGTCAGCATTAAAAATATAAATAGGTAAGTAGGTATAAGTGAAGACAGAGAGAAGTGAGAGTATAGAGAGTATATTATGGTACCGAATATATGTAATATTTCACAACATTCAGGAACTAACATAAAAGATAATATATTGTAGGTATATTTCAGTCAGATATTTTGTTTAGTCTGTAACTGCGATGCATTCGCCCACAAAATAAGTCAAGCCATTTGAGAGCCACTGCTGAGCTCCAAGAAAGCAAGACTAAACGCACAAAGGCAGAACATGAATGAATACATGTTAGCCTTGAAGGATGTGTCATGTATAACATTGAAAGACGACATAATAGAACAACACTTCGAAGTGACGCAAGGGGACCTGGCCTTTCACAAATAAAAAGCTCACATTAAGATACTAACATGTGAAAAACTGATCCTCATTCGTGAACTTTTTAATCATCACCTTCTTGTTAGAACAGCAGACGTTAGCAATGAACAAAATTGAAATTTGTTCTGCAGTTTTCAAAGGAATGAACAGAAATTTCCTGGAAACAATATAACATCCGATAGACCTTAGTAAAAAGGGCAATGCATTCACTGATCTGTGAAACAAGAAATTAATTACAATAATAATATAACACTTTTCTATACAAAGGTGTCAGTATAGCCGGCGGAACTTATTGCCTGAGGCAATTTTTTCCAGTCAACCGGTCCAGTCCAATATGAGACAGACCAACCCCGGGTAGAAATTTCAAGTGAAAAAACACTTAGAAAAACTCTGACCCGACCGGGAATCGAACCCGGTACCTCGTATTTGAAGTCCACGCCAGTATAACAGGCTACCGAGGTCGGTTACCGAAATATTTTTCGGTCGGTCTTAATTACTTTATAGAAAATCGCTGACTAACAACTTAACTCTTTATTGTTGTAGGTACTTGGTCTAGTATGTGACATTAGCCGTTATATTTATGCAAAGAAAATTTGAATTTATCTTTGACTTAGGAGGATAAATTCATATAATATATTTTTAGTGAGATTGGGGTCGGTAAAAGATCTCGGCCCTCGCATGGGTCTTCCGATTATTAGGGCACATCGCCAGGCGGGACTTCAAGCCTCGAAAAATGAATAGTGGTAGACAAATTCTAGAGAAGAGGACGACGTGGATCATATGAGAGCTGAATTAGGATCAACAATAGCTAAGCTAAGGCTATACAATTAGAGGATTGCCGCGAGGATTGGAGAGACATCGCCAGGGACGCGGATACCACATCGACCTTCAGACATGAAGAAAACGACCAAAATGAAGAAAATTATGAAAAATCCCTTTTTGGTAGATCTTGATTTTATAATTAAATTTAGGGTTTCATAATTTCATAGCCTATTAGGTAAGTACCTATGTAGGTATAACTTTTACTTTACAAAAATATTTGAAGGACACTTTTTTTAATTTTGTTTATTTCAAGGTGCTTCTGTGTGACCTTTAACAATTTCTCACTACTTAAAAAAAAACTATGTTTTTAAGAATTCCCGTTGAGCATTTAATAAGATTACATCATAAAAAAAAACAATTGTTTTTTTTCACCTACCTACCAATTAATTAGGTATAATATTATATTATATAATAGTTCAATTTGAAGAAAAACTGAATTGAAGTAGGATTTTTTTTTATGTAAGCTGATATTTTGGAGAAATACTTTACTTCTACAAATAATGGCCAAAACATACATGAATTTGAATGTTTTTATTTAATTAAAGCAGGTTGTTGCCTTTTAGTCCAATATAATAATATACGCTTATGGTACAAGGCGCCTATAAAGAAAGTCCAATAAAAACGCTTGTTAGTAAGATATCTATGATCGGTGTTTGATAAATCTGGTGTGACCCTTCTTTAATTGTTCCGCATTCGCATACATGTATGGAAATTCTCTGCGAAAATTGAGAATATGTTTAGGTACGTTACAGATTTTTTCTTGGAGAATCTTCTGCATGAGACTGGAGGGAAAAAGATGTAGAGGAAGACCAAGGCTGCGACGGCTGGATGGTGCTGGGGGGAACCTGTCTTTTGAGGGTTGGTGACTGACCACAGTGGCGGCGGATTGGGCGGCTTGGGAACCAATATATTGGGAAACAAACAGACAATGAGTCCATCAGATCTTGGACAACAGAGCTGAGGGCTTACAACCACGTACGCCAGGTTAATAGCGCTTTCTACTCCTAGGAATCATTCGCTGTTCTCTATTGCCAAATGTCATTTCGTTGAAACTTGTATATTATATGTATACAGTGAGTGGGGAAATAAGTCAAATTTTAGAGATTTTCGAGCTAGTGACATCTACCGATGGATCGATACAATACTTGGACTGATTCTATAAGGCTTTTTACTTACTGGAGTACTATGTGAGTGCCATCAGTTGGAATGTAGTGGAAACACTTTATCAAGGGTGTAAGGGAGGATTGATTTATTGATTGAAAATAATTACTAAGAATATCTCTGTTTCAAACTTTTGGGTAAAAGTTCAATATTGAAAAAGATGTTTATCAAGCTAAAAATATTAATATAATATGTCTGCTTTACTTAATGTAGGTAAATAAAATATACTTACTTACACAAAAATGAAGAAAAACTGTTTAATTTAGATATTGCGAGTATAATCAAAAAATGATAACTTTAATGAAATATCAAGTAGGTAATATTTCGTGGCAAAATTGTAAATATTTGTTTTAACTCTAGCTGGACTATTATAATGTTGTTAAAAGTCAATATGTCCATAACATAATCTATTAATACGTCTATTACATTTCAGCCATGTTTTGAACTAGGGTATACAATAGTATACATACAACACGTCCCTATATATTATTACACCTATTCGTAGATAGGGTGACTTTAGAGATAAGTTGGAAACCATTTTGAATTGACGAACTCATTATATTATTGATACATACTAATTTTCTTCTTTATTCCCCTCCAGCAGTCCTTTTACTATTTAAGTTACCATAATAAAGTTGATGCGTTTCACTTAACATTCTGTTGAAGATTGGAGTTAAACATGGATTAAATATACAATGTCCAGTTCAATGACTTTTGGCCGAAAAGAGATCAGTTCAGCAAATCACGAAAGACCAGCGGGGCTATTCCCGAAAAAAAAAATAAGTTTAGGACTATTAAAATATTTGACACTTATTTGCACTTTCACTTAATGATTCCACGAGACAGTAACATACGAATCTAAAATTTATGTTTTACTGTAAAATAAAGTTGAATTAATTTGATTAGATTTGGTGTACTATATCTAAATAAAATTTTGTATGAATTTTTGTTTTTGTTTTTTGTTAGTGTTTGTTGATTATATGTATTGTGTGTATGTATTTGTGTATATATTATGTATGTATCTATATTTTTATTTTTATCATATGTGGTTGGATGTTAGAGATTGCTACGGCTATAATCCCGCCATTGCCACTTGTCTATACACTATTTTTTGTACACTATTTTTAATATGCATAAAGTATAAAATAAATAAATAAAATTAGACAGTTAAGGATGTTTTTTGAGAAGTCTGTCAAACTTTTCTAGACTCATTATTCAAAAAATCAATAGATACCTATTCATAGAAAAATGTGATGCGGAAAATATGAAGTTTAGCCTTATAAGTAATTGGAATTTGTCTCATTCACCTTAAAATTATATTTTCAGTGGTATAATCCCCCTTAAGTTTAGTTCAAACTATCATTTTTCGTGAATACAACTTCTGTTTGAGAAGGCCAATTTATTTTTAATTGTACCCAGGTAGGTTGGAATATTGTTGATAAAAATCTCGTGAAATAAGTTAAAAGATCTTAATGTAAGAGTCTTAGGATCTTCTCACACTGCAGATTTGTTTTCAGCAGATTAATAATATTGGCTAACTTCTGAAAATAGAGCCGCACAAGACAGGGAAGAATGGAGGAGAAGAATTGAGCGAATTGCTGCAAGCCAATCCTAGGATTGAAACCAGAGGAAGAGAGAGAACTTACTCAGTACGAAGAATCAGTACGAAGATGTAAATAATTCAGTGTGTGCGCTCGCATACATCTTTGTACTGATCATGTTTGATGCCGAATAATCTACAGTGTGTGAGAAACCTTAGTTTTGGATAAAAGGTGGGTACTTACTTATATATTTTCTTCGAGAACTATTTGACGTGACACAATAGTGTATGTACCTAATTGTATATAATATGATATTATCTTGAATAAATACCTAAATTAATAAAAAAATAATATGAAACATATATTTATTGTGTTTGTATGAAAGTCTCGATAATGTTTTTCAGATTAACCCATTAAAATGCAAGCGCAATGCATAACTAAATTAAGTTTCCATATTTAATTTGTTTTTCCAAAATAAATAAAATTATCAATTTTCGTGAAAGAAAACAAAATTATACGCGCATAAAGGAAGTATTATTATATAATAATTACTTGTCAAAGACATCCGTGGAAGGAAGGTCGCCAAAGGTTGGAAAATTAAATTATGGTACCTTTTGATCCAATTACAACCTCAAACAATTATTAAGAATTGTTTCAAGAGTCAAAAGTGGAAAGAACGCTTCTTGTATTCGGCGAGCAATTTAATTAGGTTGTTTATCCACGTAATTAAAAGTGTTATTATTATTTTATCGTAAGATAAAACGTTCATGCTGATGGCCTTTGAAGTTATAAAAAATAACTTTATTCCTCGTTACGCAACAATTTCTCGGTCTTTATAAAATATAACCTAACAGTCAAAACATTTTTTTACTCTGTAAGTAGATCTACGAAGATTGTATTATTACGTCTACCAGAGCGGAAAAACGAAAAGAAAAATTTAGGAAAACAAACTGTCTACACAAATATGAAGATATTTTTTTATTGTAAACAACTCTTAATTCAAAATTCTTGTATAGGTACGTTAATTGTTCTGCAACCAGGGTGCGTATGCCACTGCCACTGCTGTGTATCCGCCTGCTTCAAACAACAGAAATAACGCACCGCTACACAGATGTGTGTGTGTGTGGCTCGCGGATAAGACTTCATATCAGTATTCGGCCAGTGTTCTAGACTATAAGTAGGTACATTATAAGGGTGCGTTTACAAACGAACATAGACCCAGACCTAAAAGAGTATGTTTTTTTGTTGCCAAAGAAAAAAACAACGAAACAGAACCAACCCCCGCCCCGTAGACAATTTGAAATTGGCGTAACGAAGATTTCGTCAATGTAGAGAGCGACAATAATGAGCTGTCAACTGGAAAATATAAACAATTATTATTTTAATCAAATTTAAATAAAAAACTTTTTAACTATTCCACAAATTTATTGTACCTGACATGTTTCGAAGGGGCACGCCCTTCATGGTCACAGGTTATTTGAAACTTTTAAAAAGTTTTGGAATAGTTAAAAAGTTTTTTATTTAAATTTGATTATTTAAATTACTTCCACCAAGAAAAATGCATGTTCAACAACTTATAAATTTAATTATCATTTTAACCAAAGAATGACAGTTATATAAAAATGTAAAACGCGGACAATTTTTTCTTCCTATATACTCTGCATTGTCGATAAAATCGTTTGTAGTCGATCGCCAAATACAATTTGTCTAAGCTTAACTCTGGCGCGCGTAATCTGTCATCCCCCATTAATTAGTTCTTGCTTGTTATTGTTTTCATGGTGTCCAATATCAACCATAAAACAAAATAATATGCTGTGTTTCTAGGTTCGGCTCTATGTTCATTGGTGTAAATGCACCTTAAGGGTGCGTTAACACCCAATAGAGCCGGATCTAGAAATATTATTTTATCTCAATGTTTATAACCTATATTATAGAGTGGTCATCTCTACTGTATGTATTATAATATTATTTATACTCACTCATTTTTTATGTTTATTATAACATGGATAACAGTAAGTTAATAATGTTATTCCATATACCTAATTGACAAGCGTCACACGAGCCATTCGTAGATACCTACATACATAAACTCCACGCGTATTTTGTATATACAGTCATTTGATGATGTATTATACATATTATACAATAGATTATTGTTGATAGGCTTCTATTGGCTTAGGTGGGTTCCCTACAACTTTGATTGTGTTGCGAATGAAATCAGTGTTTCATACAATAGCTATTGGATTTTCATTAATTAATTTGAATTTAGATAGGTAATTGATTGAGATTAAGATATAAATTATTGTTGTTATATTAAAACGTTATTCGAAATAAAATACCAGTTAATCAATGAAACTATTTGGGGACGGGAAGCACAAATAGACCAGTCTAGCCATTTAATGTCAAATACTGCCCAGAATAGAGAAGCCGATAGAGAGACTTAATGGCGATCACAAACCCAACAAATATAGACAACTATGTGACTGCAGAAAAATGGCTAAGAATGCATAGGTAATTAAGAAAAAATCAACTGAAATGAAAGACTTTCATCGTGATTCAATAATAACAAGGATCCATGGGAATTATACAGGAGTGTGTAGTTATATTATAACATCATTGCTGTATAATGTGAAAAGATTTTTAAGGGAATGTGGAAGAGGTCACTCCGGTGATAATCTAGCCGTCGCTCTACAAAAAAAGCTATCATTAACTCTTGATGACGGTTTGATGTGCATGAAGCAGTTAAAATTTTGTCCATAATAGACCGTTGGAAGAAAAATGAACTTAACAAGAATGGCGAATCAGAAAATTTTAATTATGCGAAGTAGGGGGAATTTATAATATTAATTTAATTTATCAAGGCAGGAGATTATTGCAGTAGGTATCCCTTCCGTTCAATATAAAAAGAAAACATAACGTTCCTACATATCCCATTAAAAATAAGATGAATCAGAAGGGAAATTTATTGAAAACAAACTTAGGCAAAAGTAGGTGTTCCAAAGACTGATCTGTATTCGTGACCATTTCATCAGTGGTACAAACGAGAGTACATTTAAGTAAAGTTTTGTATGAGTGCTTTTTATCAATGCGATGAAGTTGAAAATCCAGCTTAACGTTAACGAATACAAATATAATTAAAACGTTGCATTTTTCCGCTCGATTCGTCGATAATGGATATTAAGTAGGTTTTTTTTTTATTTGTACACTGAATCGATGGTTTATATAACGTTTTAAAGGCTGGAATCTGAGTGAGAGCTCGCAAAGAAATGCATCAAAGGTTCGATAATTATCTGCAGATCATCCAACGATATGTACTGAGCTTGTAGACATTCACCAAAGCAAGCGTACAAGTATGTGTACTTAGTGTGACAGACGCGCGCTATTAACCCCCATGGCTATGTTTATTTTCTTACACGAGAGGTGTCGTGTTTATTTAACCCTGTTATCTAGGGACCTACCTTCCTACTGCGCTTGCACTACGTTCAATCTTGCTGTTAGATTTTGACATCGTCTAGTGTCTAAGTAAATACCCTTAAATATACGAGAATGTCCGAGCTCAACAAATAGAAAAAAGACAGCAAATAATTTAAACAGCTTTTTCTCTATTGCCGTTCTTTTCGAAATCAAGAGGCAATAACCTAAAATAGAGAAATAGGAAATTAAATCAGAAAATAAATATAGGATAAAAAAATCTTTAAACCATCCATTAAGTAGCGAGTAAATGTATTGTATCCAGACAAGTAGTTAAAAAAGTTGTTATGTAAGGGGCTTTGGACAGTAACAGATTTCCAGCACTTTCTTCCGTTGGGAGTCCAATCGCAAGAGTGTGGAATTCTAAAGTAGGTACTGGCAAGGGCGTCGCCAAGGGGGGGGGGGGGGCGGGGGCAGATGCCCCCCACCTAGAGGATAAAACAATGTAGTCAAATGCAAAGCAACCAAAGTTATAAGACCGTGCTTTGCCGATAAGTTATAAAAACTCTTCATACTCTTGACTACCTCAAATTCATATTTTTCTCATCTTTCATAATATAAGGTATACGGAGAATAGCCTATGAAGCGGTCAAATTGCCCCCCCCCTCCTCCCCCTCCCCCTCGCCCGGGCCCCGGACTGGCGACGCCCTTAGGTAGGTACTGTAACTCTGATTATAAAACAAAGAGGTTATTATAGACGATTGAACACCGTAGAGCACAAAAAATAAAAATAAAACAATAAAAAGATTTCTACATAACAGTAGGTAAATTTACCTATAATATTTATACATATGGAATGAAAAACCTTATTGAATATTGTTTCAAACAGTAAGCGAAAGCAGCTATATTCAAACCGATTTCAATAGTAAACAGCTGTGTATTAGTAGGATTGTATGTAATCGGATTTCCTATAAAAAAGCTGACGGTTTGTAATTAAAACTTCACATGAGACATAGAGGATGGAAATAGGCCGTTACATTTCTATTTAATACAGAAAGCAGTTTGGTAGAGTACTCCTACGCATCGCTGTAGAGGAGATAATAACAATAATAATATGTTATTGTAGCTCTCTAAAAATAGAATGAGCTCGTAGATTCAATGTTAATCATTTTATGTAATGCCAATACAAATCCGCTGGGTCATTAGACTGTTTTGCTAAGGTTGCGTAAAATATTGGTTTTGTAACAAAACTGAGCTACTTTGAATTTATTTTCCATTGTAAGTTTCATTTATTTTATTCTAGAAAATTAATGTACATTCGCTCTTCATGATGATGAAGTTTTGTTGTATTATTTAAAAATATTAAAACATTATAATATATTATAATCCCGACACGATCTTGTTCCCATTTATTATTTAACATTTGGTATTTATTTATTTAACCTGTGTTTACGTCATCATTTTGTTTTCTTAATTTTGAGTTCCGCAAAATTGCACTGAAAACTGCTCAAACCTAAATCTGTGCCTATTTTTAAGGTACTTGCATAATCAATTATCTGTATTATATCTGTTACATAACATTTTAATTATCCAGAGCTATTTCGGGATTATGTTATGGAATTTATTTTCCGTATCCTCGACATTTTGGAATTACAAAAATAGATTGAAGGCTGTTTTTTACTTACATTTAAAACAGATTTACAGAAAAATTGAGAAAATTAAATTCTCTGTGAGTGACCGGCCATTATAGTTTACTTTTATTTAACAATCAGTTTGTGGGACTGTCAAACTGATTAACACATGGATAATTCCTATAGTGACAATAATTTTTGCGATGAATTTTATCAAATATACATACTTCATGTTCTGCAATAAACATGAAATGCCTATAAAGGTAGGTTATATGCTTTTTATATGTGTTTTAGATTCATCTGTCGAATATAATTTACATAAAATAATAATAAATTGAATATAATAATATTATCTTTGGTGTAACTATACATATTTTAATGAAAAACATTTTTCGTTTAAAATGAATACTTAACTACTGATTCCGGAACTGAGTAGGTGTGTTGTGATATTTTAAAATTAAAATAATATCGCATTATAATTAATGCTTTCATGTAGCTTTAATAAATTTGTTATAATGGGTAATATGAGTTTTTATGTATAAGTTTAAATCGTATTTTTCACTCAGATTGACACCAAGCAAATAACAACGAGCAAGAATCGATACCAAGAACTAAACTTGTTCGCTGTTATTTTCTCGGTATCAAAATCAACGATAAAGAGATAGTGCCCCATCTCCAGCTCGAGCTCTATTCTCGTTTGGTGTAAACGCACCCTAAGAAATCAGCGAAAGCATTTTCGTGAGGCTTTATTTTCATTTTCAACCACGGTGCAATACGTTCCCGATAGAATGAGTCGCCGGTAATCTAGAAAAAAAAATCGTGAGAATTTAATATAATTTGTTATCTTCTAAATATGGCCAAACATTCCCCTTGTGGATGAAATGCCATAAAGGAGAAAAAAAGATCTTCTATATAATACACACATTCAAACATACAATCTCCCTTTGAACCCCAATCAGGAGCATAGGGAGGCAACAAGAGCTCTCCATAATACCCATCTATTTTTAGTAAGTGACACGACACCTCATATGTTTGATTGATTGAAGCTATATAGTTATGTATGTATATTATACATACATAATAATACACCAATTTTGCGCAAAGTTTACTGTTTTGATTTATCATCATAAAATATATAGCATATTATTATATTGTTCTTCCTCCCATCAGGGTCCCGGAGACGAGGAAGACCTTCTCATACTGTGTTCCGCTCCTTGGGGGCAGAGCTGAGGAATCTGGACATGGTGTGGGAGGAGGTCATTAACGTTGCGCAAGATCGAGCGCAATGGAGAGCTCTTGTTGCCTCCCTATGCCCCTAAGTGGGGTCTAAAGGGAGTTTGGATTGGATTATATTATATTCCATCAAGTATATGTAGTTTTTATACTGTACTAGACGTCCTTGTTGTATTTGTACCTACCACGTTTCGTTTGTCAGCAATTTTAGCACGAAAGAGCCCATGGAGGCGCATCGAAACACTCCGTCGGCGTCGGTCTGAGGGCTGCGTCTGTGATGTTGTGTTAAATGTTCTTATCATAACACCTTTTGAAAAAATCCAAGTCACAAAGCACTTTTACACGTTTTCATTGTTCAAACTCATATACATTGAGAGCAGAATTTGAAAACATGCGATTCAAAATTTCTATCACTCGACATTAATTATTTCAGATAACAGAATGACAGATATACTCGTGTAGGTATATTCAATATTCAGCAGCCATTCTGTTGGACGGAATAAATTTTCAGTTACAAGTTCTAGCCAGATTCTTACTGGAAATAGTTTTTAGGCATTATTTAATACACAATAAATTACTTTATATTTCTATTATAACTAACTGCGAAAAATCATGTTAAAGGATTTATTTATTCTATAATATTTGGCTCTTTATTAATTCACTGAATATCAGAGAAGGTATTTTAGGCTATTGCTAAATAATTTGGGTACATAATAAGGATATAATTAATACGTAAGGGTAGGTATTATGAATAAGGGTTTCTTGTGACAAAATGTGTTAGTAATGAGGACAAGTGGACATAATACGTCGTAATCTCCCATTGAGAAACACAGCACACGAGGCGGAGGCGGGAGGGTTCTGTGAGGTGACATAAGGTCGTAATTTAATTTATATCAGGATGAAAGCCAGGGAACATGGCACGGTGAAAGGAAACGCGTAAGACCTTCTATTCTCTGTAATTCTTTATTCATGTAAATGTCTCTTAAATTGAGACGTACCGTTTGAGGTCGCAGCTAAAGACCCGTGCTTAAAGAAATAATAATGGCCGCCCAGGTCACTTCTCTGCTAGGCACCTTTCTACCCTCTATATAGGTACCTACTCCGCTATAACGTACCACGTCGTATCCAATCTACCACAGTTCAACTCAGGTTCGTTTGGGAAAAGTTTTCATCCAATAATACGATCCGCTGCGGTTTAATCTCCAACTCTTTTCCTTCCATGTAGAGAATACAAAAAAGACACCTGCGAGTTGGTTCTTTCGTCCAATGAATAGAAAACAGGACTGGTCAACTTTCAGGCATCTTTAAACCTAAAAATATACACGAAGAAATATTTTAACTAAATAAATAAAAATATACTAGATACACATCTACGATAAAGAAATCCCTTAAACAGATAAACATCACAATAAGGAGCTTAAAATACAGTAGCCCTAGTATAAGTTTTCGATGATCGAATATCGAAACGATCATCGAAAGAGTTTCGAAAATTTTCCATACAAAAATGATCGAACGATTCGATCGTTTGATTTATGAACACTATTTGCACGCTTATGAGCGTCTATTGGCGTGCAAGTAGCTTTCGATAAAACTCGTACTAGCCCCACAGGTCTACCTACATTATAAGATGTGTCGATGTAAAGTGGCAAGATAGGGCCCAAATCATTTATATGAACGCTCTGAATCATTTAGTGCGAGCCATAAAACAATATCATTATTTTAACTGAGCGGTGGAAACAACCGTAAATAAATTAACTGGGTTCATAGATAAATGTTGGTGTTCTGTTCGGTTGTAGATTTCCTTGTTTGTGTGTTGGGAATATTACGTATTTCACGCATGTTCGTGCCTAATTTAAATTTGACAGATGAAATCGTAGGTTGTTACCTGACCTATTTGCCCCCCTCGTCGTTGCTTGGTGTCAGGTGCCAAGTTTCCACCCTCTTAGTTTCACCACTCGCACACCTATCTCCCTCTTCTTCTATTCTCTCACTAACTCATACTATTCACCCACTACACAGTATCCTTCATGTTATCACCCAGTCTATTCACGATTCTCTCTACCTTTTATTTATTTTGATTGTGATTAACGACCAGAAGAACAATAACATTTCACCATACTTATCTGATCTTTGCAGCGGGAGTGAATCACCAATCGTATTTTCTGATTTATTACACTGTTTTGTTATTTTTTAATGTCCGTTGGCGAAAAATGCCTTAAAATATTTCACGTTTTTCATTATTAATAAACTACTATAGCTGGCTATAAACAAGTGCAATAATAATTGAATTTATTGCGATTTGTTAAATGAAAGTTAACTCAAAGGCAACCTTGTATCAGAAATACCAATCTCGCCTTGTAAATAATTATAACATGCTACTTTCATTTTCGAAGTGAGTAGATGAGAAAATATATAAAAAGAAATAGGTTTAGTGCCAGACTCCCTTTTTAGGGGTTCAAATTCCAGTTGGGTTAAAAAGCTCCGACGGAATATATAAGTAGGTACCTTCGAATATAGAAACGATTATCAAAAGAGATGAAAAAAATCCATACAGAAAGATCAAACTATTCGATCTTTGATATTAGAACACTATTTTTTTGCACGCTAAAAGTCGCTTATTAGCGTGCATTTTGCTTTCGATAAAACTCATACTAGCTCCAAAGTTGTAAAAAAATATTTAGTAATTAAGATATTTTTTTTTTAAATAAAAAACAATTTCGTCGCTTTATAAAAAGTGACTAATATTAGGTAAACATATACTCTCCACTAACATCCAGAACTAACAGCCAAACCTGATGTCTATTATAGAAGTTTGCTAAGAATTAAGTCGGTCGAACGCTTACTGCAGGGGTTTGGTTTGTGGACATGTGATATTAATTTAATGTAGGTACCTAGGAATGTAACTACAGGTAATAACCGTCCTACAACGTACAAGGCGTGTGCGTATGTAGGTATATCGTATAGGTCCTGTGGAAATCTTTGTAGTGGAATAATAACAAGACCTAGTCATATGATTATTTGTCTCCATCTCCTTAGATTGGGGCTACATTATTGTGAAAGTACCTGGTACCTTGCGGCGAATGTGTAATAAACGTTAATATGAATAGGAAACGTAAGGGGTGGGTATTGGGAAGTGTAAATATGTGTATGTGTGTGTGCTCAGTCACGAATATACCTCGTATTATGCCGACTGTTTTATTTACATCAATCCCTATTGTTTTCCCTTTCAAAAGGATTTACATCGAAGTGTGTTAGGAGATGACAATAAAATAATATCGCGGTACATTGTAATAAGTAATAATTATTGTTACACGACATACAGAAATTTGTGTTGCTCGTCTTAAGATAAAAGCAATTCATTTTATACGACAATATCAAAAGATGGTTTCTTTGCAGGTTATCAAACAAAAGAATCACTTTCAGGAAGGCGTAGGTATGTAAAACTTTCATCATAATATTATTATGTAGTCCGAGGATTCATATGTACCTACCGGAAATAATTGGATATGAAAAGTTCGACGTAAAGCTATTTTGAGATGATCCGACTTCTCAAGATGTTTACTTAGTATCAATAATAAAGTATTAAGGATTATTGCATGATCCGCCAACGCTTTTGAATTCCATTCGGCCGATTCCTAGCACTTCGGGCGTTCATTTATTTTCTAACTGATGGAGAAATCATTATTACAAAAATAATGAAAAGCAATAAACTATTTTGTGCTTAGATCTCCTCTATTGATTTAACCTTTTGCCTTAAATCTTCAAAGTTCTTAATTAGTTTATTTCTTTAGTAACGCAAGTATTAACTAATTACGGTTGTTATGAAATTCGTCCTTACTAATAGCCTTTAAAACTTCAAAGGTCGTCGCGTAGATTGTCGAGGATAAATAATTAACGTAGGAGTAATTATCAAATAAATATTCCCATTTTACGTAACTGAAGACTATAATGTAAGTGGATGAATTAGTTTCTGTACATTTTCAACGGCTCATAATTTGTTCTAAAAACTGTATGCGTATAGTTTGTTCTATCTATCAAAACAATTATTTTATAAAAAATGTGTAGCAAATTATCTAGAACGATACAGGTAGTTACTAGGAATATTTGGAATGGCTGATGAAACTATATAACATCATTCAGAAACAGTTGAACTTCTTCGTTAGATTGGTCGCCCATTGCTGAAAAATATCATGCGCAAACAAAGACTTAAGCTGGGTACACACGTAACGATTTATTTTTAAGATTTGACCGATAATCGCTCATTTTTCAAATCTCTGCGAAGAAAATAATTGAAAAATGAGCGATAATCGTTCAAATCTTAAAGATAAATCGTTACGTGTGTACCCAGCTAATGAGTGCAGATCTTTAGTGTAAAAAAAGAAGCGTTGTCACCAAGCAATGAAGGAATTTAATCACTGTCCACTCAAAGAAAATTGTGTTAAACTTGATAAAATGAGCACTTTGCTCGGTTTGTCTAAGCCCACCTTTATGTATAGCAGTTTCAAAGTATGAAGAGGAAATTTAGTTAGTTGTCATAGATCATTTGAAATGAGAGACAACTGTTGGATAAAACATAAATAACAGGTAATTATTTAAAATAAAACTTTGTTTATTTCACTTATATTATTTATTGGAAAAGAAATATTCCCATTTTACGTAACTAGAAACTATATTAGAAATATTCCCATTTTACGTAACGAGACTGCCAATAAATAATATAAGTGAAATAAACAAAGTTTTATTTAAAATAATTACCTGTACCACTATTCCGAATCTCCGTGACATTTACGCTGGCGTGAATTAACAAATTTTTGTATGGGCTGCGGAGCTTTCCGAAGCATTCTGTAGTGGCGCTATACACATTTCCATACAAAATTTGGTTAATTTACGCCAGCGTAAATGTCACGGAGGTTCGGAATTGGGGCTCTGTTCAAAAATGGGATTTCACAAAGTTTCCGCCAGCAACATCAATTATTTGAAAACACAAAGAGTTTGTTTAATATGAACGAGGTCCCAAAATAATTAATGAGAAGTCTTTATCTCAGGTATAAATTGTTTTTTACGACAGTGGAGGAATTATAATGCACTCTTCAATTCTGCGACGAAACAGCGCACCTTGACCTTCGTGTTAATGCCAGTAAGCGGGAGCTCATGGAGAATAATGCATGTCCCTATAAAAAAAAGTTTACGATAACCATAGATGAGACTACTTACTCCCATCAGGGTCCCGTAGACAAGACTAATCTTCCTATGCTGTGTTCCGCTCCTTCGAAGCAGAGGTTTGGGAGGAGGTCATAAACATTGCACAAGATCATGCGCAATGGAGAGCTATTGGTGCATCCGTATGACCCTAAGAAGTTTTTAAAGGGATAATGTATGTAAATATTCATAAATCTCAGTTCAGGAAAATAATAACGTACTTCTTTTCATATGCCTATTCTTAAGTATTCTGAAAACAGCACAATTAATATGATCATCAGAGGTGGGGAAGACTGTGTAGGTGTACCTACCTATGTAGGTACATGAAAACATGTGATATGTAGGTATATAGGTAACTATAAGCCAGAACATCACGTGATTCTCCCACATTAAGTAGGTACTATACTTGGTTAATCTAGTTAAAATTGTTATAGGCCATAACTGCTCCAGGTGGGTAGCGTTGTGTTCCAGATGTAGATTAAATCATATTATCATCATTGGCAAAGCCCACTGTATCAGCCACAACGCTACAAAGAGAATGTTTTAAAATAGATTTAAAGTAGCTATTTGAGTTATGAATATGAGTACATTATACCACCATTCGAGCGTTTTTCTCACAAACAAATTTGAAAGTTCACACAATTTCATCCGTCCAAAAATCATGGTTGAAACCCAGTCATAGATGTTTGGAAATGCAGCGGTATAGCCGGATTCATAATTTTCGACACATATCTGGTATGTACATTTCACCTACACCAATTGGATAAAGGTTTAAAAAACTGGAAGACGCATTAGGTGCATATATCCAGGAAGGTGATTCATTGTAAAACTATGGGATGGCTGTCGTCAAATCCTAGATCATTCAAAAAAGGCATTCTAATCACATAAATGCCTTATATTTCTGAAAACAAGTAGTACAGAAAGGTATGTATACTCAATTATTAGTGACCAAAAAGTGCAATTGTGCCTCTTTAATTTTTTGGATTGTTTTGCGGCCAAGTTCTATATTCCGCTCATCTTTATTTCCGCTCTCCTCTTCAGCTCAACGTATGTGGCGCAGTTAAAGTCCTCACCGATAAACTATTAGAAAATACCGTTGGCGAGTTGGATTTTTTAACCCAGCTTTACCAACCAGAACCTCACTACTTCTAAGTCACCTATATGTACATGCTTGAAAGACTAAACCAAACTGGCTTAACACACTAGGAAAGTACCATTTCAAAATTCTGATAACAGGCTGCATAACGAAGATATGAGAAAAGCTCCTTGCCTTAAATAGAGAAAATATCAGAGTTCTGACACTGACAGAATCTATTCACAATAAACTAAACTAAAGTTGAAGTGAAGAAAGCACTAGAGGTTACAAAAAGATCTACTTTAACGTAAACATTTCAAGACTATCGTTATTAATACCTTTTGCATTTCTTCTTATCGATGGCTTGATAATGGTACAGCAAGTTAGTATCAACTTAACTATATTCCATGATTAATTCTAGGATACACAAAAATTACGATACTAAGATTAAACGTACATACTAAACAGAATAACTTATATAACAGAGCCCCAAGTCTCTGTTTTATCGGAAGGTAGTCACGGTAGTAAAGTGAGTATTACACGATACATTTTTTACTTGTGAGCTGTTTTTTTTAAACGCGGACGCAGAAGCGTGGGTAGGCCCCATATTTTGTTATCCTAAAAAAATTCATCTGTTGTAAGTATGTAATTTGAAAATATAATAATCATCATCGATAAATCCCAGTGTTAGGTAGGTTGTTTGATTTTGTAACAAATTGCCTCTTAACATTCGATCACCAATTGATTTAATGATTACATCAAATCTTAGATGATTCTTTATGTTTATGTTATGTTTATTTTCATTTTTACACAGTGTTTAATAAATTTATAAAAATATAAATAAATAGACATTTAAGAAACATAGGTACGTCTATTATGTATACTGAGTAGCTGGTACTTACTCTAAAATTAGGGTTAGACAAATGAAACGTTATTTTTTCTAAGTTTCAAGTGTGTCTTAATACTTCTTACTTCAGGATATTACACGGCTGAATACAAAAGAATACAATACTAAGTTCCCTCGCTTGTGAGAAGGTAGGTACGCACACGGAGAGTTAAAGTAGTGCGATTTGAAGCATTATGTGTTCATAAGAGATGTATGGGAAAATGGCGTGACCACAGGCTATGAACACACCGTAGTGTGAGGGCATGAAACGACTATTGTAGCAGAGGGAAAAACATTCGTATCCGATGTTTGAGTGTGAGTTATGTTTGAACATACCTACCTAGGTACATATTCACGCAAACTGATTCGCAGGTACCTCTGTGGTCTAATAGAATGGTTAAATATTTTCGAGGGGTATAGGTACCCACCTTTACGTTTTTTCAGTTCTTCAGGAAAAATAGATGTTAACGTAAATTTTCTTCGCCCTCGCCTTTGTCACATTATTTGGGTTCTCCTAGTCCGTCTTTTCCAAGAATCCTTGACAAGCGCCAGCTCTGCTTCCACTTTCCTTTCCTTGAAGTCGTTTTTGATGCTCGACAACCAAGTTTCAAAGGTAAATAAGTCTTGTCTTAAAGTATTTCTAACTTGAGAGTTAATTAGTGAATATTTAAGGAAAGCATAATATATACCTTTATTGAATCTGAATAATTTCCATCCTGCTGGATGAATTAGATCAGAAAATGCTCCGCAGGATCTGTGGAAAGATGGTGAAGAAGAGCGCATACGCCACAATGACAGGCAATTCAGTCCCTCAAATCATAACAACATACATAAGATTGCTTGTAATAAAATTGATAGAGTGCTTATCGTTGATGCCTAACAATCGGGATCTAAAGTAATATTTTTATTGGACACCTAGGAAGAAGAAAAAGGGTTCGAAGATCGAGACTCAATAGGAGGACGGAATTTGGAAAGGTTGCGGAAGAACTGCATCAGGTGGACATCTAAAGGGTTGGGCTTCATCTTCCAGGAAGTCAAAGACCAATTTGGGCTGTACCTACCACCAAAGTTGTAAAAGAATCTGCAATATAGAAGGCTGTAGAAGAAACTGAAAATTTCCCATAGTTAATAGAAAAGAACAAAGTCAGATAAATAAAAACAGTTTCCATTAGGTAATTTTAAGCTCTGAAACCATTTTGTTTGTTTTTTTTTATCCAAACGCCTTTCTGTCAATGTATTATTAATATCAATCTACGAATATCAAAAGAGGATTTTTATTTTTCACTCAAAACGTTCGAAATTAAAAGCCCATTTCGTCTAATCAAATATTCATAACATCTCTTTATGAATAGCGAATGAATAAATACTTGTTTGTTTATGGACGTGTTTTACTTTAAATCGAATAAGCAATAAGCATATCGAGCGTATCTTTGTCAGCATTTCAAATTTTGTTTAAGGCAGATACAAAAGATAATTGCTTAAATCAACTGTTTTGACATTTTTATTAGGAGACTCAATTAATTATGGTTATACCCCTTGAAAAACACTTAATAATCGAAACAAGCATCAAGCGTTTGGAATCGCTTGATCATGTTATCAGAAAAAAAACTAAAACACATACAAAAAAAATGTGATGGCTTCTTTTATAAGCATACATACTTACATGCAGTATCTGCAATAATCGTAGGAAGTTTAAACAATGGATCTGGTTTCATTCAATGCTACATAAAATATTAAACAAATTCAGCCAATCGCAGACAATTTCTTGTGTTTAAAGTTTTAGTTTTTCTCTCCTCACCCAATTTATGCGCGAGTTAGAACATAACCAATAGTGTAAGAAATGGCCTCCCAGAGACCTGGAATTGTTTTCTTTACTTATAATAAAATTCCATTATTGTACAATCACACGCCTAAGTTGACTATCGAATGTCTCCCTTGGTATCCGTTAGTCTTTCTATGTCTTTCATTAAATACCTCTACCACATTTTAGCTGCGTTCTTCCGTTCTCAGTGTAGGTATCTAGTTACACAATTCTTGTATGTTTTTGAACGACGCGAAATATCGGTAGCTATCAAATGAAAAGTTTTATAGTTATTATTTCATGTCTGTTAGATAACTTGCTTTGAAGTTATTTACCTAATTATTTTCAAAACAAATTTGATTGAAAGAAAAGAATTTTAAGAAAAATATTGAAACTGGCTCACTCTAAGTGAAAAAATGTTTTAAGTAAATATCATTGTACTGATACTACATAAAGTGGATGCAGAGCTCAATAACACCATGCGGCTGATCACGGGGGCTGTAAGGTCCACTCCGACTGAATGGCTTCCTGTGCTCAGCAACATACCACCACCACCCATCCGCCGCCTCGAAGTATAGCCGGAATCAGTCACTGCCTTTGCATCAGGACGTCCCTATACCATTTAACCCCCGACTCCGCTCCAGGAGGCCGGCCCATGCTACTGCCTTTCAATTAATGGAGGGAGACTTCAATGGGCAATTTTAATGGGGGAGGAATGGCGAGCCTCAAATAGAGATACTCGGGGCCTGATCAGGAGGTGCCAATGCCTGACTTCAGTCTCCCTAGACGTCAATGGGTGGCGTTGAATCGTATCCGCACGGGACGTGGCCGATGTGGTCAGATGCTCCACAGATGGCAGATGCGTGAATCCCCTGCCTGTGATTGTGGAGAACCTATACAGAGCATCCAACATATCGTGGAGACTTGCCCTCTGAGAGCGTTCCCTGGAACATGCAATGAAATACACAATGCCTTGCAATGGCTTAATAACTTGGATGTTGCTCTTTAGTGTGTTTCCTGGATGCAGCAGTGAAACCTTTTCTTTTCTTTTATCTCTTGTCTTCTGACGAAGCCACCTCTGGGTGGCTGATGCCATACGATAATAATAATAATTGTACTGATTGAGTTTATTTGATTTAAAAAAAATCAATGTTTATTTACTTAACCTTTTAAATTGAAAACGAGAAGGTATTTACTATTTTAAAAGACGACGTAGTGTTAAATGTATGAATGTGTAGCGACCCCTAAAACACGGGGGCAAATAGACGGGTGGGTCTGGGTCCAATACCTAGCAGTTTCCCAGTCCTTCTCCTCTACGACCCATTTGTGTTCCACCTTATGTGCGAACGGAGCAGTAATTTTACGGATTCAGGTAAATTTACATATTATTATTATGGCTGAATGGAATAAGAGCATGGACCATGACTAAAACAACACTCGTGGAATCGCCCCTTTATAAATTCTGTTACAATAAACGAACTCCACTATACACAATCTCACGTTTCAAATATTCAAAAAGCTCATTTAGACAATCGGTTTTGGAACATCGTGTATGAGTTCTTTTTTTTATTTTAAAGTATTCAACATTTTGCAGTCTTATTTATGAAAAAATATTTAATCGTGCGATCACTTCTGATACACCGATCACTTTTTACTTAATTTATATAAAAAAAATTTTTTGATCCGCGTTGTTATGTATGAAGATGACATTTTGCACAAAAATTTGGAAACAAACCAAATAGTAGACGGGCAACGCGAGTGGTTACCTACATCCAAGATGCGCTATGTCAGATTTGACTTATTTCGAGTTATTGATGCATGGTAGGTACCTACCTTATTTTTTAATGATTTATTTTCTATCAAAATTTAGTTATGTAGGTAAGTTCTGATTTTTATTTCGGAAAAAAATGTTGCATTAAATCATACGAAACCTTTATGTTTCAGCCAAAATAACTAAATCATGTTTGATCTCATTAATTTAATTATGTACCTTTTACGTATTTACCTACGTACGTAGGTACAAAGCAGATTGTAGTCTTTAGAGCTGTTCAAATCATTCTGATGTTAAATTCGTGGTTTCCCATTACATAAAAATTTCCCACATACCAAAAGTAAAATTTTATCTGAGATCGGTTGTAAGAAATAATAGTTAAGCATTCTCAAATATTGTTATTAAGAAATATTAAAAAGGTCGGAACCGAAGTTCAAAATTAACAGCCTTCTATTACTGCATGGTTTCGGGGTCTCCTATTAACTAGGTTACCACTACTTAAATAATTAATCATTCAAGATAATTAATAGAAGATAAACTTAAAAACATACCTTAATGTGTATTAGACAAACATGTCTGTAAACAAATTAAAATGAAAGGTAATGAATGTCTCTGTATATGAATAATTATTGGCGAGAGAGAAGGGTGGGCCTTAACAACCTAATCTTATCAATATTATACACACGGAGCTCGCTTGTTTCACGACAATTAATTATTCTCCAATCATTTAACTCGGCTGGAGTTATTAATTGTTTGTTCTAAAGGCACGTACACCCGCTGTCGTCTCTACGTATTATAATATAAACTTAGTTTGCATCTGTACGGCGCGTGGGGGATGCCTTATTACGAGAACCCACCTCAGCGGCACTCTCCACTGACTCCATGGAGTTATTCAATTACTATACAGGTTCATTTCATTGATAAAGGTTAATTTGAACTGTGATTTTGAATCATAAAACGCTGATAATAAACTGACCATTTTACTCGGCCAAATGCTTATAATTTTTTGTATTAGTAATCATTCAGGTTTCAGGCACAGAATGGTCCAATGTTACGTAGGATCCGCGATGTGAAGATTTGGACCCTCAGGCTTAATATTATTAACCTTATAGAAGCATTTGAAATGTGGTTCCACCGCAGAATGATGCGTATTACATATAATGTTTGGGTTGGTTGGAAGATATCCTGCGGAATAAGTCCACCCTATGACTCTATTGAATGGTTGTATCAGGAATGTATTTTTAGTTTATTGCAATAAGCTTTATTTATTTATGATATGATACCGAGGTGTTACGAAGAGCTGGACTAGATAGAGAATTTTTTGCCAGCATCAAATTCTCCTACCTGGGGCAAATTGTTCGCAGCACCTAATACAAATTACTTACTTCACCTAATAATGAAGGGAAAATTTATGATGATGGAAGTCGAGATACGGGAAGGCGCAGATGTCATGGATGAGAAATATCAGGCAATGACCGAAATCCAGTGGATGGAGGAACTTTTCCGGTTAGCCCAGGACAGAGAAGCCAACGCCATAGTGGTAGCTCATGTTTGATGTATCCAACATGACAAATCAAGAAAAAGAAAGGTTTCATTGGCTTTGAATCTCTCTCACTTGTCGCAATCCTATGATTGGTTGACAGGAATTTTTCCAACTCTTTCTCTCAGATTTGACCGACAAAGCCACTCCTTTATTTCATTTTTATTTTATTCCTGTTCACTTAACTACAGGTATTAGTAGCCACTGCTTTTTTTTTACAAAATCCTCTACGGCCTTCAATGATCAGTTGGAGAAGGTGAATGATAATTATTTTCTTCATTTCATCGCCTGACCCAAACAGTACCTATGTACTTTTGAGGTTTTGACATTGACCAGCAATTCCTTAAAAAAATCCCTAGAAATTTAAGAAGGAAGTTAATTACTGTTCAATAAGTGCGATTGACTGATGGATGGTACTTATCGTCGGATATATGACGGACAGGTTTTTTGGACGTACACATTCACACATTCTCCAGATACCTATGTCATTTTATTTTAATTTACTTATTATTACAGTTTTTTATACTTGTTTTTCCCTTGAAACAATTCATTGAAATCTTATAGCTAGGTTTGATTCCTTAATTAATATACAATACAGAGTCTAACCCAAAATGAATATGTAGGTACTGAGTTTTATGTGTGAAAAAAGTTTCATTTACGAATCATATTATTAATGTCGTGAATATAATATTATGTAAGATCCATTTCGATGAAATTTCAGTCGATTCATAATCACAAGAATTACCTGTGTTCATAGAACTCTGTTATTAAATTATAGATATATTATTCAAAGCTCTATGACATATCTGACAGCTATCGAGGAATGGTAAATAATCGACGTGTCGCAAAGCAAGAGTTATTATTGGATGCGACGTGAACCCCGCAGCATGAGTACCTAATCATCTCCACCAGAGCGCAGTGACACCCTGGATTATTGCCGCCCTGAAAACAGCATTGGCACTCACACTCATAGTTGTAGCGCAAGTGGTTCAGTAGTCTTGTGCTCGTCTGACAATATTATTCAATGCACATCCCCCATACAAATCTTTATTTAGCACGTTCTGCCCGCTCTCACGTTATTCACTGAGAATTCCAGCAGCAATACAAAAGACACGTTCGAGTTTAGATGACATCGACATTTTAATATGAGGTGGGAACACCAAATACAACGACTTCAGCCTGACAACTCGGAAAACTGGCGATCATTTCGCTGCCTACAGTCGGCACATCTAAGCACTTACATGGCATGATAGCTGGAGCTTCTATACTACTAAGCGAATCCTACACAGACGAAATACAAGTAAAAACTAAAAGAAAATTTTGATATCACATTTATTAAATAACTAGCTTTCCCGACAGACGTTGTCCTGTGGACCCTTTGGTCCCAACCAGAGGCGGCCCGTTCATTATACACTGTGCCTCAAGAAACAAAAATAAACTAACTAAATAATAACATTAAAATATTAATTCTAAAACTTCCATATTTCATTCGTATTCAAAGCTCAGACGGGATTAACGCGAGAATATAATTATATGCGCGCAATTTTGTTGACTTTGTATGAAAAATTTCTAAAACGCCAGAACGGTGGAGAATGTGAAATGGGCTACTGTAAGAATGGACAATTACGTATGCGAGAATGAGAGGGTGCAGGTGCAGAAGACAATAATTTTGTTGTTAGATCATTTCAAAGATGGCGTCGCATCATATTTTATATTATTTCTTATTCATTTTTCAACTTTTTATTATTTATTCTGTTATCCGGAGCGGAGAAGAATCTAATAAATCACACATCGTTAGAATCTGTTGAGCCGAACTCGAGTTATAAGTGTTCGCACTAACCCGACTTTAATTTATATTAGAGATTAGAGAAGAAGATATCGATACTTGAAAGGCTATTTAGCGAAAGCGACACTTTTGGCGAAATTGACATTATGATCGCCACCTACGCGAATAAATATTTTCGATGTATTTGACTCCCGTGTGAAAATTCTAATTAATCGAAAAGTTACAACAAAAAATTCATTTTATCGTAAGGGACAACTTGCTGAAAATTTAGCCTAAACGACCATAATAATATTATGTTTATCTATCTAAAATAATCATTTATATTAATTACAGGATATTCAATGAATTATAATTCAACTATGGTATTAAAACATGTTTTATGTTTATTTTATGTTTATTTTATTTTTACAACAATACAATATAATAATTACAACAGATTTTTTTTTATATAATGGGAAATAAATATATGACAAAAGCATCCTCCTATGCAGCAGTTTGCTGGTATGAAGGAGGACCCTGAACCTCAGATTCGTGATGGTTTCATTTGGCTCTGGACTCTAATAAGTGTTGTTTAAGCATCTTCGAAAAAGTTTTTAAACCATTCTTTTTCTTGATGTGGGTTGGTAAAGCGTTGTAGATTGTACTGGCGGAATACATGAAACTCGACCTCACCCGATCAGTGCGGGGAATACTTGGTCTTATGTCACTTCTGTTTCTGGTGTTGTATGTATGTACTTCTTCATTGAGAGTAATTGATTGCTTCGTTTTGATCAGCTGTTTCTTTATTTTAAAAAACATCTTTGCCCTTTCGAGCGTCGTATGCTCCTCCAAATCCAGCATACCAGTCACTTCGTATACCTCTTTTGTATTAGTTAATCTGTCCATGTTAAATATGACTTTCAAAGCTTTGTTCATAAGCCGTTTTATTTTGTCCCTGGTTTTCTGATATACATATTATTATACATCAATGGAAGTAAACAAGAACGTAAAACAAGTTTCTATCTTTTTTTACAATGAAAATCATTTTTATTTACAACAAGCAATACATCGTTCGAAAGCTTTGACTTTTAGCTGCCTTTCTAAATAGTTACCGTTGGCTGTGATGTACTCTTTCACCCGGATCACCCGCTTTTTGGTTCCCTATTTTTATATAAGCAGTGACCTCTTTGTTTGCAAAAAGCGGTATCAGTCGACGACTTTCGTACGTAGGTACAATGTACTGAAGGTCGTGGTACGAATCCTGGGGCCGTCCATTTCCACTTTTACAACACAAGCTTTATGTTAAAAATAATATAGGCTCCTATAATTCCTATATGTGTTCTTTCTGAGTGAGTACTTATCAATGAATGATCAGGAGACGTTCATTGTACCTACGCAACAAAACCTACACAATAGCTATGCGGTGGATACCTATTATTGGAAAACTGAAGATTCTATGTTTTAGTTCCATTTTTTTGTTTGTGTTGTTCAGTGGTGTTGTTGGGGTCTCTTATAAATAAATTTATTTACTCTCTTCGATTTGTAAAAATAAAATAAACCATCTTCATGATAATAATTAAATAATTACTAAGTAAACGATTAGGTACAATATTATTATAATTTAAAGTTGGTTTTATTTTTTTTTCAAAATGCTTGCATTTCATTTTAGGAGCTAAAATATCAGCACCTATATAAGTACATAGTAATGTATGTTCATCACAAAATCAAGCTAATATACATTTTTTGTACGTAGTGATTGGCGATATACCTAAGTATTATAAGTGGCGTCTAAAACTTCGTTTTTTGGTAGGTATACCTACCTATATTCTATAATAGGTTGACCTTATTAGTATTTAAGACAGGTTGTTATTTTTTTACAACTAGATAGGTAAGTATATTGTATTTTTATACATTGTGTAATAAATAAGCCTTTTAGATTTTAAAATTTTAAAAATAACGTTATTTAAAATTAACGACACAGCTATAACGTTTTTTTAAATTAAGCCGTTATTCCCAACTCTACATATTCTTCTTCTTCTTCTTTCTTCGTCAGCCTGTCTCCGTCCATTTTGCTGAACATAGACCTCCCCCATCTCCTTCCAATCATTCCTGTCCTGAGCCTCTCTCATCCATATAGGTAGGTATATTATGTGGTTTTAGGTAAGTTTGAATCTCGCATAACCATTAGGTTTATATATTATATTTCATTTGACTGCATCCAATTTTCGAATTCTCAATATCTTCCTCATCAGTTCCTTACTTATGAGGCTCGTCTCCTTTGTTTTCATTTAATATTAACTATGAATTTTTTCGATGTATATAATGACTCTGAAAAATCCATTCAATTGTGTTCCCCGTCTGTAAAGCAACACATAATAACAATATTATAGTATGGAGATACGATTACGTAGTTTAAAAAAGCAATACGAGAGACACCTTTCATAATACGAGGAGATGTACGATGTTGCAATTCTTTGAGAACTTTGTGTTCTGGAGATACCTATTCGTTCATCTAAATATTTATCGATTGTTCGAATGAGAGCAGCGATGTATTATTTTCACTACAAAGAATTTCTTGTTTCAATAAGTATTGAAAAAGTAAAACAGTATCGCAATGCTGTATCGTTTTTTTATACATTTTTCCTTTAAGATGGGTATATTAAAAACATGATGAAAGTTTTTAATCATAACTGTAACAAAAGTTTTATTTCTATTCTGTATCGAAATTTATCGTCTGCATTTTATCTACCGTTTCATACGAACTGTTTCATTATCTTCCAATCATTCAAGTCAATGAATTTGAATTATTTACCTTGTGCATGATGGTACCTACCTATTTTATAAGATGAGTTTTTGTATTGCATTTTGAATGATGAAACATAAAAAAATCTTCAAATATGCAACAATAGTTGCATAAAAGTTATTTAGATACTTAGGTAATACTTGTTCAATGTCCCACAATTAGGGTTTTCTTTTAAGTATCTACGTAAAAAGATTATTTTAGATGGAATACAACTTATTGTGTTGTAGATGAATTACAAATTATTCCGATTTGAGGGGTTAAATAAAACTTTGCAGTATTACGATATTTTTTTTTTGTTATTGAACTGTCCGAACAATGAAAGAATCAACCAAATCAAATTTTCTTCCCAAAGTGTACATTGTATACCAGTTTTCCCGCCATCCTCCTCATTTGATCATTCCATCCTTCGAGTGAGCGCCCTCTCTCTGATATCCTAAAATAAATAAATTTACACCTCTCTATACAAAGGTGCCAGTATAGTCGGCGGAACTTATTGCTTGAGGCAATTTTCCATTCCCGTCCAAAATCTGAGACAAGCCATCACCGGGTAGAAATTTAAAGTAAAAACGCTGACCCGACCGGGAATCGAACCCGGGACTTTTTAATCTGAGCCTATACCATCAGACTACCGAGACCGGTCTACTCTTCTGACTTTTCGCTTTACGTTGTGAGATTTAGGTACCTACATAAAATGTGCAAATTATACTGTGAAGATCGATACATATGTTTTGTGAGTTGTCCGTGTTTAATGAAGAACGCGCTTTCAGCACCACACAAGGACGTCAATTACCTGTCTCAGATTGGACGGGACCGGTTGACTGGAAAAAATTGCCTCAGGCAATAATTTCCGCCGGCTATACTGACACCTTTGTATAGAAAAGGCGTTTAATTTTGTTAAATTTTTTTATATAATTATTATAGTTAACAATAATAACATTTTTATGTAGATATAATAAAAACACATTAATAAGATTGTTATAAGTAATATTATGTTTTATATAAGTAGGTACATTTATAACGTCGAATATATTATGTACTAACTGCTAAGATTGTCGTAAAGAAAGTTCCGACTTATAATTCCATAGTGGCGTTGTACATAAAAATAACCCAAACTAACTTATTATTGTAGTCGAGAATAACATAAGAAAAGTTTTCTTTCCATCTTATTGTAACGTTGTTAGGAAGAAGTAAAATATTTCAGATTATTGAAAATGTATAACCAACCTACACATGAAAATATTCTTCAACAAGAAACTTTTTTCCCCGTTCGGAATATTGTTAGTTCGAGAACCTTTTGAAGGCGAGTTATTGGAGACGAATAATTGAGGAGACGTAGGTAGGTACTGAGTGAAAATATAATCATTAAATTCATTTCAAAATTTTCCTGTTTGTAAATATCAATATTTTTGTGTATTTGAAATATTCCGTACCGCTTAGTGTTCAACTAAATATTTTTTCGAAATATCGTTTTTAATTTCTTTCAACCTGTTTCCACCCTGTAAATGTCAGAACCAGCGATAGTCTTTTAACATTTTTAAAAATTTTAGTGTTAAAAGGAATTTCTATTTACGAATTCAAAAGGTAGTAGTTTGGGGGGTGGGTGTCTGGGTTTGATAACAAAATATTTTTAATCATGTCTAGTACCTTGTAGCAAAAACAGAAAAGGTGAAAACGATTTTATTTTATCAAATATTTTATTTTTCAACCCTGTTCGCTTCCTCAATATATTTTAATATTTCTGCATCGAATCCAATATTGTATAGGTATTAATTCATATTATATTTCGTGTTATATCTCTGTACACACATTTTTCAATTATTAAGGTTCGCTGATAGTTTTTTTTTACAAAAATAAACCGTCGAAACAACACATACACACGAAACTACTGTATGTTTAGGTACTTAAAAAAATGATTTTTTTTTTAAAATTATTCTGGGCTCACTCAAGTTAACAAAAATACACTTTTGACATCTTTCGCACTAGTCAACGGATTGTGTTGTGAAAGTGTAAATGGACGGTATCGGGATTCGAACTATAAGATAATAAATCTGATCAAAAACATAATATATATAACACCAAAGGTGCCTTCAAAAATCTCTGTTAAACTATCTCATTCGACAATGCTATTTTTTATGTACCTACAAATCTGTGTTTGTAAAAACTCTACATGACCGAATCTGAATCCTCACACAGTTGTTAGATACTCGCAGATTTATCAACTAGACATCAAAGTACGTATAGGTAGGTATGCACAGTTTGTTTTTACATTTCTATTATTGTGTTGTATTTACTAGTTTAAACAGAGTGTATAGTTAGAGATGAAACGGATGGCAGCTTAGCCGTATACCGGATATTCGGCTGACGCAGCCGCCAAATGCCGGATATCCGACCGCTGAATATTCGACGGAACGTAGTAACCAAATAAAGCCACTTATAACTTACTTAAAAAAAATTATTAGTATCCGGTATTTGGCCGGATAGGCGCTAGTTATCCGGCATTAGGCCGGATGGTAATAATGGCGCCGGATAGGCCGGATACCGAATTATAACCGGGTATCCGTTTTATCTCTAGTAGGTATAGATATACAAAAAGCTGGGATACAATAAATTTTCTACAGTGATCTGCCCGAAGGTAAGAAAATATGAAACAAAGGTACCTACGTTCTGTTAGAAACCGAGGCTACGATGTAGTTCAATAACAACGCCAAGATACCGAGTAGACAGTGTAGACACCTCGAGGCTTCGGGATTATGCAGAGTCAACTCTTCCGACGTAGGTACATGTGTATGAAGTGCTCACTTGATTCAGGCTGTTTCTAGTATTTGTCCTCTTCAGCAGCAGGAGATAAGATATCTCACCTTCAAGTGGTCTGCACAATAAAGCTACAATTCGCTTCCTATAGACGACATGGAATTGTACTTAGTTCGTTAAGCTACACTTCAATCCCGTTTTATGAATTCATTTTATCTTACATGAAAATTAAAGTTTTTTTCGGAGCTATAGCATTTATTGATAACTTAGACATAGACATCTGACAAGCAGGAAAATTGACCCTGTGCTTCTCTCTATCTTATTTGTATTAATCCTTCTCTGTAAAATGTAATAAATGTGACTGGCAGTGGGCACAAACTGATCAATGCGGCAGAATTGCCGTCAATCAGCACATTAAACTGATCAAGCCGGCACAATTGTCGTCAGTCGGCTTGTCATGGCATTTGTAGACCCACGCCATCTAGTATTATTACGCCATCCATTAAGTAGCTTACTGTGAAAGAGTCAAGGAGTGTATTTGTGTTCACTTTGAGTGAACACAGATTCATTTAAAAAAAAAAAGAAAAAGTGTAACTGACTGATAAAAACTGATCTAGGCTAGATCGTGTGTGACTGGCGTTATAAATATGAGAAATCGGTTAGGACACTAAGACAAAAAGGTCTAACAGTTAAGAGAGCATTAAGGGGGCTGGTCTAGACTGTTACACTACTGATTGAGGACCGAAGCTTATATTGGCAAGAACGCATAATCCTCCAAAGAAAAGGAGTAGATAATAAGCCATTGAAAAATGTAAGTTCAATTGATTATATAATCATTCTTGTTTACTAGGGTTTGACTGTACTCGCTGTCTTTATGCATCGAAGCTCATAGCTTCGGGGCTATAACAAGTGCCTTAACATCCCTAAATAGTATGTAACATTGTTTATTCGCTACGAGTGACTGTAAGGCCAGGTGTCCTAATTGAAAAGAAATCGCGCGTTCGAGCGTCGAGCGATTAAGCGATAAGCAACGGACACACACTACAGCACCAACATATTGACGAACGATAATGTATAAATAAAAAAATACCTTTACATTTTCTAAATTCAGTATTATGGAGTAGGTAGTTCAAAAATGACTGCCTGAATTGATATCAATCACGAAAATCTAATTAGGTACCTACCTATCCTTTTTTTATCTTGTAGGTATCATGGGATGAAAAAACGTTTTCTTGTTACCGAAGAAAACTTTTTACGCTAAAGGCAATAAAAAAATAATATTACTAATTAGTAAGAACCGAATGTACCTAGTGCATTTTTGCTGACCCGATAATAATAGATATTACTTGAGTTTCTCAGTCTCTCAAACATAGACGAAATAATAAAGAATGAAAATTTACTTACCATCACGGAAAAACAGTTTTAGTAGACATTTTAAGTAAATTTTATTTTAAACGATTATGTCCGAACTTTTATCTTTGTAATATCAATTTATTGAACAAAAAACGCTATTAAAACTTTTAATGATCACTAATTAATATTCCCGTTTTTAGCCGGGGATAAAAATAATTTAAGGTAGGTAACTACCACTCGCCTACTACTTTTATTTTTGCCTTAAGGATTCGTTTAAAACTAAGAGAAATATCTCATTAATAAAAAATATGTACCTAGTGGATGTAGTCTAGGGGTTCCATTACCGACTTTCCTACTGCTTCGTTGGTTCGATCCCAGGTGGCGACCGTTTTCCTATTTCACTACACAAGCTGATTTGCTCACTGTGAAAGAGTCAAAGAGGGTATTATTGTGTTCACTTTGTGTGAGCACAGATTAAGTGAGATAAAAATATCTAGGTATAGATACGTATGACGTATGTATGTAATGTTAATAACGTTAAAAATATTGTTAATTTTTTTATTATCGTTATAAACCTATTTAATATGAAAACAAATAAAATTCCCAGATTGGTAGCCCTGTTTTACTGATGAACTTAATGGTTGAGTTTTTCGACTATTGTTAACTATTATAAACCGTTTACTTACATGCTCATAAATTCTGTAAGATGATTGGCAAGAAAGAGAGGAGGCCTATTATGTTAAGCAATGAACAGAAAAAGGAAAGAAGAAGACATTCTATCTAGTATTAAACCACGTACATCCACGTAACACCACGTTACGGTAGCTTCCAACTTCTTCAGAACGAAAGCGGGCGTCCGAACCTCTAGGACACTCTACGTTACTATCCACTGCCTTTAGTGCCTTTCACTCATAAATACACATTGGCGGACGTTCAAAAAAGTTTTCGTATTATAAGCAAAAATGATGATCATTCTGTTGAAAGGTATAAATACGAATGTCCTTACTAGTACTACATAAATTGGTTATTTTAATCGGAATTACTTCTTTGAAATACAAATATTGGGTATGATATCCGGAAGAGCGGATGAAGGTCATGTATAATTTCATATTTTACCAAAAGTTTTATCTATGATTAATAGTAAAATATATAATTATTGTTTATACGCAATGATTGCTTTATCGACAAGTTCTCGGGGTATCATCACTTATATTTTAGTACTAAACGGCCACAACCCCTGTTTGTTTTTCTAAAATATTAAATTACTAGCTGATACCCGTCATGCTTTATGTTGTTGATAAGGATAATCAGGCTTGGCTAGAAGGTTATTCATCAGGTTCTAGTCTAGCTTCCCGTTGCTTAACAGAAGATAAAATTGCTTAAGTAGTAATCTAAGTTTATAAAAAATAATGATGAAAAATATAGTCTGCCACTCACATGGAACAATGAATACTGTCTGTATCAACATCTTACACTATATTCAATAAATGTGAAAAAATATACTTCAAAATTATTAAAAAATAAAACTATACCTAATAGTTTCAGCAAAATCTTTACAGTTTTGTTTTAACAATTTATTTAAAGCTGGCGTAAGATATTTCTCTGTCATGGTTTGAGTCTAACCTACATTAACACCCTCTATGGGTGGAACGGCTAATCTACATAATAATTCAGAAATGTTTGTTTTTTTATTTGCCTTTGACAATACTTTCCGTTATGTCGGAGCATCACGCTCAAAATACAAATGCTACGTCAGATATGAATCTGCGCAGAGCGGTGAAATTTGCTCGAGAACGTTCTAAGATACAATTGGCAACGTTAACTTTAATATATTAAGCGCTATTTAAAAAACTTTATTTTTTTAGGATCTTCATACAAATTTTTCAAAAAAGACAGTAAGCCATCGTTTGGAAACAAAATTACTCATGTAAACGTTGAATGGAATCTTGGTATTACGGTATGAAAATGTAATAAAATAATTGGAGATTGATTCGTTATACATATAAATGTTATTCAAATCTTATTATTCTCATTAAATAAAGATTTAATGCAAAATTTTGGAAATATAATTCCTCCATTTTGTAATTTGACACATTTAAAAAAATTTATGGCCGCAGTTTGTGTAAATCTGTCGTGGCCATTAGATGAGTAAGTACCTGATAAAATCATATTAATTGTTGGTAAATAATAAAGATACAATAAATTAAACTCATAATACATTTAAATAAATTAATCGTAAAAATGATTTTCGAAAATAGAAAGAGTATAAAAATTCTTTAGTAGATTTGGTCGATAAAACAGAACTCTGAAAGAAAGCGAATCTGACAGGAACTAATGACGTTCCTGTTTATCAAAATCATAATGGATTTGTCAGGTATATGTGCATGTTTATTATAGTAAAAAATATATTTGTTTTATCCACATCATAATAAATAAGAAATACTGTATAATATTCATATCTGAACTAATCACATAAAACAGATCGTTGTGTATAGAATCATCGAATATCACTTTATTTGAAGATCACTTTATTTGAAAAAAAATATTTTAACAAAATTATCTAAATTCTTAATTAATAGGTATGAAGATAAATTAAAAACAGTGTTAAATAATATATATTAATATTTTATTACGTTAATATAACAATCTTCACGTATGTTTCATAATACGACAAGAAGCATTATATTAAAAAACTATGGAATGGGATTATATTTGTAGTAGTTTCTTCCGTCAACAACATATTCTCTTTACACATCTCAAACATGATCCTGTAGAATAAAGAATCCTTGAAAGACCAAAACTGCAATCGTTGGATGTAGTCTGTGCAGCAGGTTTTGACGCAAAAAAACCCAAAGGTGTCTCAGTCACAGCACAATTTGATGACAGATAAAACCAACCAAGGTTTGTGACACTGAAAATGAATAAATTTATCATCAGTCAATAAATATTTGCGTTTATTTTTCTTTACTAACCCCTTTGCACTAATGGTTGAATTTAAAATCAAATCTTATAGTTTAGCATAAATCATATTGCTTATATATTTTGAAAAAGAGTATGGAAGTCTTAGCTCATTTGTTTCCAATTCGGTTAACATTTCAAAGTGATTTTCATGCATTCTTAAACTAAAAAAATAAAATCCTAAGGGATGGAAAGTCACAGAAAAGGTCGTCATTTTTTATGTTTCTGAGTTAGTACTTAAAAATTACAAAGAACTGATTATATAATAAATCTTAATAAACAACATTAGGTACCTACCGAAAATATCTACTGAGCAGCAAATAAATGCTTCCAATATTTTGAAATTGGAAGCATTTAGCATTCCATCACTCTCTTATTTTTTTTGACAGATCAATATTTATCAATATTGAGTGACATTGACAATGAATTCTACTAATCTATGTATTAGTAAATCTATGGTTGGTGTGGCGCACTATAATTAAAATAATGCAGCGTATTTTTCACAAATCATTCTTCCAGGATGGGTTGGCTAAGAATAATAAAATAATAATATTGCTTAACCAATTTATATATTATATTTTGTGTGTAAATGACATCTACTTCATATTATATTTTTATGAAGGTTGGTTTTACAGACACTATCAAATGAAAATATGTATAGCGGAATAAAATGTCGCCTATAATTAATTAGTAACTTTGCTACGTCATAATTAATTATTAAATAAAAAAAGGTTTTAATTATTTATATGAATAAAAAATATATTTTCAATAATCAATTTTATAAAAAATAAATACAATATTAAAATGAATTATTTCTGTACTGTATGCACTGTCTTCATCTATGGTATTTTGCTTTCGTATGAGCTGTCAAATTTTATGCGCAAATACACAAATACACGATAATAATTGTAGAGATTGCCGGTAACGATATTATTGTCCTAGATAATATAATAATATACTGTATTATTGTGTTTGTGTTGACATTAAGTAATGACTTTTGTGTAATGTTGAGTTATTTTTTGTGTAATGTTTAGTACAAAATATATATTTTAATTGTAAGAGTGGTTTGTCGAAAATAGACATTAAAACTGATTCATTCCTTGGAAAAACATATGTCAGTATGTGTTTGATGGATGGACTAAGATTTAAATTCATTAATTTGGATTTCTGGTCTTCAGGTACGTAACCTATTTCATAGTTTCAAAAAACATATAATTTATAACCTAAAAATAATTATCAATACAGATTCAAACATCACCTTCATTTTCAACCTGTGGAACATTATTCCAAATTCCTTCCAATGTTTTATTGGAAATTATAAAAAGAAATAGACATTAAATGCAGCAAATTTAAAAGGCTAAATAAAAACATTTGTCAACACACATATTTTTTTTGTTGCAGATAAGTATCTAGCCTGATAGAATGAAAGAGCCAGTCATTGCAAGGAATCACAGAGACGGCAGAGCAATAGGTATCTGATAATATTTTGACAAGGGGATGAACTGATGAGAACGATGAATATAACTTTGCTTGAACACAAATCAATTCTAAGTAAGTATTGAATCTTCTCAATAATAACTTATCAATATCAACGTTTGTTTAAAATTATAGATTTATTTTAGAATTTATTATTCAGTACTTTTAATTTTACTTCTCACTCCTAAAATATGTTCTTTTTATTAAACTCATGTTATATCCATTACTTTATTTAAAAAGTGTAATCTCTTATTTGTTTTAAAATTATGCGTAAGATAATTTTGAGATACCTGTCTAACCTTAGAAAGTCCCATCCTAATATTGGTTTTATTATTATAGATAAAGACTACGCTGGGCCAGACATGAGCAGATAATGCCATCATTGCGAGCACCAAAGAGAATTATGGGTGGACATCCGGCCGAATTGGAAGACCTAGGCTGCAATGAGAGAATGAAGTCAGGAGGGATGCCGAGCAACTTTTTGACCCACGAAATCAGGACAGATGTAGAGACAGGGTTAACTCTAGGCGTCGAGTATTGGAAGCCAAGGCTGAATTAGGCTGTAGCGCCATCGGAAGAAGAAATATTTATAGATATTATGTTAAAATAACCAACACCAGGCCGATTAAAACGTCATTTACTCATAAACTTTTCACAATTTTTAATATTATTCTTATGAATATGAAGATTACCTATGTATATTTAATTTGCAGATTATGTGTATTAAGTAAATACTAAAAAGAGCATTCATAGATTTGTTAAAAGAACCTGGAGGGCAATTATTGTTAACTAAATTCCAAACTATTAATTTTTTTTAAATTTAGATATATTATTATTTTAATTTCAGAATTATTATTATTGTAAACCTGTTTTTTTTTTGTTGAAATTTAGTTGAAGTTTCTATAATCAGACCTCTTTTCCTGTAACATAGAAAAAATTCATATTATTACAGACTGATATATTCAACATTACACCGTTATTTATGGTCAATTTTAAAATGCCATTTTTTTTAACATTTGACCAGTACTAACTGGATTATGACTTTCTTCTCTTGCTATTTCGAATGGCTTTGTGTGATGACTTCACGTTAACAACGTTCCTTATTTAGGTGGTCAAATTGAAATCCTTGAGTATTCGACAAATTCAACAATCTGCCAAGATGCTAGCCACCGGGCCAACGGCCCGTTGCATTTATGCCTTCCATAATTCGTCTATGGAGCTGAGATTCCTAGGATTATATCTTATAATGAATGCAATGCCAAAATGTCTACAGAATTTTAAAATGTGTCAAAATTTTCAAGATATTTTCTCACAACAATAACATTTACATGTTTTGTATATCTCTTATTAATTGTCAACTCTTGGTATGACTTATATTAAGCACCTATGAGAGATGAGAGTTCTAATTCTCTAGAAGTACCTAAATATTTATACTCAAAATTATCATTTATTAAAAAGTTTTACCCTGTTAAATGAAGTTTATCAACTGCAAAATACCTTAGTTATTTATTATAAAAGTATGTTTCTTTACCAATTGTATTGATTGTTTTATTAATGTAAGTAAAATTAATTTTTGAAATCGAAACTCCCTTTACGCCCCACTTAGGGGCATAGGGATTTAATAAATTGGTGGTATTATTGCCATAGCAACTTGAAATTTTTATTATTACCCTATTCCTTATATTTTTAATAAGCAATCTACACTGATTTTTCTATTCACACGAAGGCTGGATGTGAGGTGCAGGTTCGAATCCTTGGCCACAAAATTCTTTACTATGCTCAAAATAATTAACACCCACTTCTGGTAAGAAATTTCTGGTTCCAATTCCCAGATGGGTCAGAATATTTATAGGAGTTTTTTATGCAATTTTATGCAGACAATTTTTCATACAAAAGATTTTCAGGTACAAAATCACTGGCTCGGGTAGAGGTCTTAACACTTAAAATAATTATGTACCTACCTGTTAAATTTGATATTAAGAATAAATAAAGCTTTGTAGGTACATAATTATATTTTTGCAGAAGAACAACTAAAGCATTTACAGAAATCAAGTGTTCTATCTAAATGTACTAGAAGGGGAAGGTATAGAAGAGATAAAAATGCTATGTTTATGACTCACCTTTGCTGCCTCCACAGCAATTCTACAAATTTCTCATACTATCTAATTATATCTACCTATTTACCAATTCAAATCCTCAGACTTATAGGTAATACAAACTCGATCAGTCAATCAATTCTCCATTTTTTGACCCCACTTAGGGACATACTTTATAGGTACCATATTTTATTAATCCATAAATCAGGTTCTGTAATTCACATTTTTCTCAACAAACTTCATCAACAATTTTATGGACGGGTAAAAAGGCTAGTTAATAAATAAAGGGGACTGTTTAACCGATCTACCTTGAAGAAATGACATCTTCAAAAATGCACTACTTAATATAATTTTCATTTAAATGTTTATAAATTTAGGTACAGCTCGTCATAAAGGGAAGAGGAATCGAAAGAAAACAACTATCCTGGCTCCGAAAAATTCGTCAGTGGATCGGACTGGGAACTGTGGGGGATTTATTCAGGGCAGCTGAAGATAGGGAGGCTTTCTCTCAAGTGGTCGTCGACCTCGGGGGGACCGAAAATAGAAGAAGAAGAAAAAAAGGTTTATAAGTTTTGTAATACGTTTATTTTTATTTCAAATCAATCTTTAATCTTTTTAATACATTTTAATACCATAATACACCGGTTCCATGCAGCATTTGCATGACTAAATTGGTTTTCAAAATACGGCTACATGTGTTTACTGGAATATTACTATGAAGATACTATAAAAATAGATTTTTAACAGCTTTAAATATAATATCAAAGTAAATGTGGTAAATTGTATTTATGAAGACTCTGAGGGTTTTTCACGGATCTGCGCAGAATAATAATATATAATATATAGACATAGCATTTGTATTTTCAGCGTATTGTTTCCACATACAAAATACACAACAGAATTAATTATTATGTTGATTTAGGTATACTATTTTGAACGAACTATTCCGGTTTCAAGGTTTTTAATATCAGAATTATAATATGTATTTATAGAAATTTAAAAATATATATAAAGTACATGTGTAACCTTTATGAAAACACCCGGTGGGGATGATTTTATTGATGCAATAAAGGTTCGATTAATTTTATTGTTTCTTTACATGCACTATCATTGTTCTGTTCTAGATCAATAATAGTCATAAAACATTCAAAATCTAGGTAGACCTGCTCGATTCGTAGAACACGGAAATATCGAAGTGAACAAAGGTAAATAACAAAGTTTTATGCAAGTAAAAACAAGGATAGAGATTTTAAAATGTTTTGATATTGAGGTGATTGGTAGACCAGCGGTTACGACGCCAGCTTTCGCACTGTTTCGTGTGGAGGTCGTGGGTTCGAATCCCGGCCGTGTCAACCATTTTCGCTTTCACGACACAAGCATGTGATTAGTTTGAAAGATGTCAAAAGTGTAATTGTGTTCACTTCGAGTGAGCACAGATTCATTTTATAAAAAAAATATATATATTTTTACGAGTACCTATGTTGCAATAATTAATGTTTTTCTTGATACTCTCACAGCCTAAACTCCAAAGACTATAGCTGCTGAACCGCATTCAAGTTCAGTCTGTGTAGATATGTATGTCTAGATCCCTTTTTTTAATTTTAAACATGACAAATTCTTTTTTATGTTTTTTTTCTTTTCGTATTTACAACGCCATTATCTGCAGACCGTTTTGTATAGATTCCGTAACTGCCATCTACCAGGACAACGATGTCTTTGAATATTACCGATTAACATTAGCTAGTTGGTTATATATGTATATTACTTAAATATGTCAAAGATATGAAAACATCCCTCTATAGTATTAATTATTTCTGGAGAATTAACGGTAGCGTTACAGGTAAACTTAACTTCGGAAAACTCTCCAGCCAATACGTAACTCGCGTGAATTTTCTCATTGATGTAAATGAGTAGATATTATTTCAGAGGATTACCTACATACTAAGACCTCGTATCAACTGCTTTTCCGAGTAAGTATTTTCACTGAATTGAAAACCATATTAAGACATATTTTCCGTGTCCCGTCACAATTTAAATTGATAAGTATAGATATACACTTTCAGGATCAAATCTAGCCCAAATCATCCCATACAATTAGTATCTACTAGCTTATACCCGTCTTGCTTTACGTTTTTGATTCCGATTGTCAGGCTTGATCGGTTAAAGGCAATTAAACAGGTTCTAGTCTAGCTTCCCATTGCTTTGTAGACCTCTATAACTGACATAAGCACAGAAAAAGAAGAATGACACTTTTAATGTTTATTAAAATTTTGTATGAAGATCCTAAAAAATAGGGTTTTTAAATAGCTCTAAATATATTAAAGTTTATGCAGCAAATTGTATTAAAGAACTTTCTCCGGCATTTTGCACGGCTCTGTGCAGATTCATATCTGACGTAGCATTTGTATTTTGAGCGTGATGCTATGACATACGGTAAAAAGCAAAATAAATAAAAAAACATTTCTGAATTATTATGTAGATAGAGAAGGAGGGACTAATGCGAGTTTTATTTAATTTCCCAATTTACCACGCAACTTTCTTAATTTTTTCTTTCATAAGAACCTTCTACTGATAAAAGCCAACACGACAAAAAAAAGAATTAGTGAAATCGGTTCAGCCGTTTAGGCGTGATGCTCACATATACGGTAAAGCAACGACAAAAGGCAAATAAAAAAACATTTCTGAATTATTATATGGATAATCTACGTAACGTTTGTCAAGAATCACGATTTTAATTGGTGAGTTACTCATAAAACCGGCTTGTATCTATGAAAAATAGAATAACTGTGAAAGACATGTGAGTCAAATTCGTAGTGTGGTGATATATTCTCTACACCTACCCCACAATTGACATTTAATAGAATGCTTGAAATACTTGTAGTGAACTATAAGCTCATAATACAATGCTGCGTCTGGCACAAATCGTCCCTCTAGGGATGGGATGCCATAAACATAATAATAATAATGCTGCCCTTATGCTTTGCAACGACAAAAGTAAAAACTGTAACGCAACGTCTTTTCTCTGGTCATAATCCTATGAATAGTTGGCAGCAATGTTTACCACTCTTTCTCTCCAGCTATATCTATAGATTCCTTATATTTAAAAAAAACTATTCAAGTAGGTGCATAATTGAAATAATAAAATATCCTGTATATGAAATATTGACTACAGGTACTTATTTCATTTCCATATCTGGATATATCAAACTCAAAATAATCGCCGCAAATTGTTGAAAGAGTTCTGCATCTAACTTGACATCAATGGTTGGTGTGTTATAACGTCAGGTTGCAAGTAACAACATCTAGTAGATTATTACAGAGCGGATAAAAATCAACTTGATTATGCAAATAAACTCACCTTCATAGTTTAACAATACTCTCTATTTTGGTGGTTCAACTTAGCCCATAGTAGGATTCGAAACCTACTGAGATACTCACTTGACGTCAATAGACGTTGTATTATTATTATGTTATTTATAGGTGAAAAATTATGTGGCAATTAGGCAAAACTATTTAGTGTCATTTTGAGAAAGGCATTGGAATCAAAACAAAACTACACCACTACAATATAATTTTAAAAAATATATGAAGTTACCTATAAGGAAATTTTCAATGGATCAATGCAGGTATATCAATATCAAATCTAGGTATTTCTTCTTATCCTTATTGATAAATGCCATTCTCTATTAAAATTTAAAAAAAATTGAACCAAAATGTACATAGGAAAGAAATTCAAATGTAAGTTATTGCCTTCTGAAAAATGTCAAGTTGTTCAACGTAGAACCATTTAAATAGTAATATTATTTATGGGTATGAATAAATGAATGAAAGAATTTTTGTTTATTTTTTGTCCAATCATTATTTAATTCATAAAACATAAAATCAACAATTGAAACATAATATGTATAATCTCAAAGTTTTTTGTTAGATCTAGCAGAGTAAAAAAATATTCTCTTAAACAAATGGAAACCAGAAAAGATATTCCGACCCACCGTTATAAAAAAAACTATTAGTTATTCACTTCTTAACCCAAAAGTATTAGGTATATCATTTTTATTCCATAACCGAAATAAAAAAATTAAAGTTTAATTAAATCTGATGCTAGAACACAGAAATCCATACAATAACCTAGAATCCCGACTCGCGTTCAAAAGTGAAGCCTAAATATTGCAACTTTTGACAGTTTGGTTCCCAAAAGAATGTGGTACAGCGTATATTTATTCAGTAGTTTTCTCGTGTTTTTTACAATAAAACATATTTTTACATTGAAATAAGTGAAATTAGATCATTTTTAAGTTTCTTTATAAATGTACTGTCAAAATTGCTGGCCAAATCGGCTTCACTTTTTTACTACGAAGAATATATGAAAATCTATGTGCTAGAAACACACTATTGTGTCAGCTTGTGTTGTGTCGAGCCAGAAGCATTATCATTTTTATATTTATTTATTTATTTTCTGTCAAAATTAAGCATTGCTCACCATTACAGAGTAATCCTTTGCGGTAATAGTGGTTAATAATATGGTTTAAGATACATTTAGGCTCTATATGAAGCTGATATGCTTCTAACGGGTTGAGAACTTATTTATAGTGATATGTGGTAAAATTGATAAAATCGCTGGCATCCGCAAGACACTGTTATTGATTATGGTCAATCTTCTTTACATCCCATAAGCAGCCATTGAATATTTTTTCAATATAATTGTTTCCCTTCTCAAATGGGAAATTTAAATGAGCTCTCTAACATGGATCTGCAATATAAAGTTTCTGATTTTAAAATACACATAAAGAAATCCAAGAAACATAATTAATGAAATTCTTACATAGGTAGCTTACCATTTTGGTATATTTACAATATTATTATATTGTCTTGCAAAAATTAAACCTTTGAATTTGTTTGTTAGAAATGCACTTTTATCAATCAATTTGATCCTTAGAAGTATGTACTTAATTGCTATGTCAAAAAGGTGGGATGAAAGCAATTAGTCTCGTTGAAAACACGTTTGCCTCAGGAACCTGAAAAAAATATCAACAAAATAAATTAATTTTGTGATTTCGGTAACACACTAATTCCCGCCTTATAACATTATAACCTTATAATTGTTTTAGCAACGCATAAATGTTTTAAGTTACGGCATAGGCTTACAGATATTTTAATCAATTTGACTTACCAGTTTTATTTTCATTAAACTCAATTGAAAATAAGGTAATTATATTTTTCATAATCGACGATATCAATCCGAACCTTTTGTTTGACAACAAAATATGACGTATAGTGAAGTATTAACCATCCATGGATAACCAAAGATAATAATATAATTCAACACAGTTAGGTACTATTAAATTATTTTATGATGTATATTTTTGATTTACTTATATAATGGTCTCTTAAAATATTTAGACTTATTAAAAAAAAAATTTTTCACACAAAAAACCACTTTAAATGTGAAGAAGAATTATTAAAAAAATCATTCTTATTTTGTTTTCATATTATGAAGCTAAGACAAAAAATTACATATTAAAAAGTTCGTCTATGGTAACCTACTGTCAATTATTGTTATTCTGACAGCCAAACAAAAACAACAGGAATTCTATTTTCAAAAATTTTGTAAGTTTTTTAATATATTGAAATGTTTTTGTAAGTAGGTACCTAAGCTATATTTAATTATTAAGATTTTTACCTATCATGAAGTTTTTAGTTGTGAATTGTAAAAATATGGGTATATAAAATATGATACTTTGAAATTGTTGTCCCTCCTGTAACTAAACTTTAGACAGATTTTGATGTTTGTTTTGTAATATTGTTTTCTAGGCATGGAGTTGCAGTCTATCTGAAATAATAATACCTGATACATTATGCAGTCTAAATGGATTTAATGAAGATCTTAAAAAGGTATAAAAGCTACACTTTTAAACAAATAATACTATGAAAGATTCCAAATGAAGGTTTTATGCAGAGCATATCATATCAATATGTATCTAGCAGTTGATTGTTTTATTCTAATTTGAAGTTCATAAGTAGTTTGATATACTTTCTAAATCCTTAATATTGATTCTAATCAAATTCTCATAACATGTATTTTTAAAACAAATCCCTGAAAAAGCAAAATTTTCTAATGTCGTCTTATATATTTGCAACCATGGCCATGTAATCACTGTATTTTGCTTTCATATATTAATAGAACTGGTTTTTTTTAGGTCAGAACACTCAGAACCTTGCAGGGATTTTGGATATATCAAGAAATATTTACCGAATGCTTCAACATACAACATGCTGTGTTTTTTTAAATATTACCCACCTTGTTTTGTGATGAATATAACATTAAATAAAATAAATTAAAGGTAAGAGAACATAAGTTTGCATTTATCTACATAAGAAATTTGAGTTCGATACAGTTTTGTGAATACATATTGTGGATAAATCAAGTGAATTTTACTTTACCAAAATACCTACATATCTGATTCTTTTCCAAAATAAACAGGAAGTATTACTTAATTATTATGATGTGTGTAAAACCAAATATATTTTTTGACTATAAACATACACACATACCTGACAAATCCATTATAATCTTGTAAAATAGGAACGTCATCACTTCCTGTCAGATTGGCTTTCTTTCAACGTTCTGTTTTACCGACCAAATCTACTAAAGAATATTCATACTCATTTCAATTTTCAAATATCATTTTTTCTCTAAAATCTTTATGAAAGAACAATTTTTAGATTGAAATGTATTATGAATTTAATTTAATGTATCTTTATTATTTTTTACCAACATTTAATATGATTTTATCAGGTATGTAGCTACATAATTACTCATCTATCTGGCTACGACAGTTTGACACAAAATGTGGCCATAAATTTTTTAAAATGTGTCAAATAACAAAATGGAGGAAATATTTTTCCAAAATCTTTCTTTAAATCTTTATTTATTGAGAATAATAAGATTTGAATAACATTTATATGTATAACATATCAATCTCCAATTATTTTATTACATTTTCATACCGTAATACCAAGATTCCATTCAACGTTTACATGAGTAATTTTGTTTCCAAAAGATGGCATCTGTCTTTTTTGAAAACGTTGTATGAAGATCCTAAAAAAATAAGAGTTTTTTAAATAGCTTTAAATATATCAAAGCTCATGTGGTTAAATATATTTAAGAACGCTCTCTGGAATTTTGCGCGGCTTTTCGCATATTAATATCTGACCTTAAGGTCTGTTTTCTACGATTGATGATGATTCAAAAATATAAATAAACGGACTAAAATATTATGTAGATGATTCATCGTTTTTTTAAACTATAGAAAAATAGTGTGATGGTATAATTATTATGTTCGATTTGAATGTCATTAACCTTTATGTTGCTGTTTACAAGCCGTTTTTACCGTACTTATTAAGTAAACAAAATGTTTTCACTTAAGTCAAACTTAACTGCTTGAAAAGACATTTCATGTTAATAATAATACAACATTTTGTTTGGTGTACTTAAGTCTTCTTTAATAGGGAACTAAAGTATTGATCGAGAAAAAATAAAAAAAGAGCGGCGTGTTTTACTTACAGCATGTAGGTAAACATCATAATAAACACAAAGACAGTTGGCTTGTGTTCCTGAAACAAAGAATCAACACAAAAAATCAATACTTACATGAATTTTTTTCTTGTTATATTTTATTAGATAAAGCCTAGTTCTTGAATTCTCGAGGCTTCGATTTCCGGGAGTCTAAAAAAATCTAGATGATAGTGTGAGTCTTTAAAAATGTACAGATAAACATGATTTTAAAAATCTCTTATCATATCAAATCAAAGTAGGTAACTAGTTTAAATTTATTTTTACTGTGAAATTGAACAAAATAATGTTTTGTTAACAATATTATGTACATATACTTAGAATGTTGAACCAAAATCGCGCTTCACAAACTCTTAGCCAACCGCTGAATCGGAATGTGAAACTACATAATATTATTTTATGAGCGTTGGTGGTTATTCTTGAGAACTGAACAAAGAAGGACCATCGACATTATTTTGATTCAATATTTCCGTTGAAAATCTAATAATATAATTATTGGCTTATTTAAATATTATCATTTTCTTTATTCAATTACAAGCAAACTTTTGGCATCTTAACAAAAAAGTTTACCGAACTTTTTTAGAAATGTGTTTGGTGCTAGTTCAATACTTTTGTAGCTTTGTTTTACTTATCTACGTAACTGCTGAATAATATTATTTTATGGTAGAAATGTAATATTCTTATGTGTTATTATATTTTATTCTATAATTTTACGATATTTAACCTTTGTTAGAACACGTTTACACGTAAATATCGTCGGCGGTTGGTAACAGATTTTGTGCCCATTATCTGTATAGGTAGGTAGGTACCTATTTACGTGTTGACTAACGCAAGTAAAAATAAAATCTTTCTTTGATCATTTCTATTGAATCTGCACAGGAAAACAACTACAGAATGTAAGATTACTGTCGGTTTATACCTATGTCACAGCAAAATTTGTCATAGTAACTGTATTGTATTTCGTAAAAAAAGAATAACTTTTTTTTTCAAACGTCAAATAAAAATAAAATTGAAGAAAATACAAATAAATTAGGTAATAATACAATGTAATAAAAAAAAACTAAAGATTGTAAGTACGTACATTGTGGAGTAAAAAAAAATAAAAAATTTAAAACAAAAGTACCCTTTAATTCTGCCCGAGATATTTTTTCTTAATTATGTCTCGTTAGGCTACCAAATGAAGGTAATACCGCAATTTGTAGGTATTGGCATTATCCTAAGCTGGCAAATTTCGGGTCATACGCAATACCTACTCTGCAACCCATTTTTTCAAACGGAAAGATCATCTACACTCATGAAATTGGAAACTTAAATGAAAGATAGTCGTAGAATTCAGCAAGAAATATTCAAACATCTTCATCGTGAGAAGTTTCCAGTTAGTTTTAGCTGTAATTATTCCGAGTTTCCCTGTAGAAGTTCAACACTCTGAAACAAGGTGAAAAATATCGTGATAGACCAGGTTTCGTACCTACTCTTTAACAAATGATAATATTGTACTTACAATACACAGTTGTTCTAGTCCTACCTATACAAACCTTTGATACGAGCCGTCTCGTTCCATTCCTAAGTTAAACAAAAAGTTTGTCTTTTTAAACTTTTCTGTAGCCCTGTTGTTGTTTCTCCGACTTGAAAATATTCAAGCACTAGCACCTTTCTCCGTTCAGTTTATGTTTGAGTCTGAGTTGCCACAAATTGAATTAAAATAAATACATATTGAAAAATACGGGAAATATTGGTTTCAGGCTAAACAAAGGAACCATCAGTTTATTCTAAAGTACTACAATTTTAATTATAGTTTTAAGAGTGTATAACAATATTTTTTATCTTTATTTCAACTTATTTTATTTAAATATCATGTCAAATTATGTAGGTACTTCAAATTATTAAAAAAACTGGCTTTTACCACCCATATAACAAGGCTGTGTGTTAATGAAAAAATGTTGAATATTCATACTTGCACAAGTTATAAGAGCGTTTTAGCATGATCCCATTATACCAGCCAAATGAAATTTGCAGGGATGATTCTCCATGAATAGTAGAAGTTTTAAAGATAGTTTGTAGAAAAAAATGTTCCGTGAAATTTTTTTGTCTAGAGCCTTTAAAAGATTTTAGAAAATTTTTGCTTGGAAAAAATTTTTGGAAATATTTTTTTTTGAACAAAAGCTGTCGGGTGCTGACTTATAGCAATAATACCTTGCGTAAGGGTCACTATTGGGCTATTTCCAGAAAAGCTGTCGGGTGCTGACTTATAGCAATAATACCTTGCGTAAGGGTCACTATTGGACTATTTCCAGAAAAGCTGTCGGGTGCTGACTTATAGCAATAATACCTTGCGTAAGGGTCACTATTGGACTATTTCCAGAAAAGCTGTCGGGTGCTGACTTATAGCAATAATACCTTGCGTAAGGGTCACTATTGGACTATTTCCAGAAAAGCTGTCGGGTGCTGACTTATAGCAATAATACCTTGCGTAAGGGTCACTATTGGACTATTTCCAGAAAAGCTGTCGGGTGCTGACTTATAGCAATAATACCTTGCGTAAGGGTCATTATTGGACTATTTCCAGAAAAAAAATCATGATGGTCTTCTAAATAGTTTAGTCACAGTTACGTAGTTTAGTCAGAAATCCGGTTTTTATTCAAATTTCACAAAAAAGTAAATAACTTTTGAACCACCCAATATCGCTGCAAATCGATGTGGGTCAAATCGATAGGTTTTGAGGTCCTATACTTCCCTGCTTCGGTTTATCCACTACCAACTTAACACCGTGTATTTAATGGGCCATACGCCTTGCTGAGCTTCCCAGGTCTATAAGTGTAGTTTTCATTATGTGTAGGTCATCATTGAATTCTCTTTAAATATTATAAGAATGTCATTTTCATCTGAAAAATAATGCTCGACAAAATGTTTATTGAATGAATATTTTTCATTCACCAAAGCATTAACAACGCTGAAATAATATTTAGAAACACGAATATCGTAATTTTATTTTTGAATGTTTCAAAATTCAAAAAAATATTTACGGGGTTTGGTTTCTAATAGGGTGAGTTGCCTGAGATAAAAAATATTAACATTGGTTAAAAAAAATCTTCCTCTTTCACGACACAAGCTTTAAGTAGCTTACTGTGAAAGAGTCAAAGAGTGTATTTGTGTTCATTTTGAGTGAGCACAGATTCATTTAAAAAAAAAAATCAATTTTAAAACATAAATCGCTACTATCTAAATGAACAGAATGTTCTAATTTCTCACAAGGGCTTTAGACACGGGGAATTAATATGTATCGAAAATAATCTTGATGCTGCGAATGAGGCATTATTTGTTATATTATCTTTTGACTGATTAGTCCCGGACGTTGAATCCGCGCGTGTTCAGGTCTGTACAGACCCTAATATGCTTTTGAAAAGGTGTACCGTAAAGCAAACCATCACAGTCTGAAAAAATCGGCGTGAAATGCAGGCATTCAGCTACATGCGCTGAAAGAAGCCTCCCAATTTTTGGGAATATTTATCTTGATTACTTCGATAAACTGACATACCTAATTGGGTAAATTCAACACGGCAAGGCGGCTGAAACTATTAAGTTCATCACAATGGGCATATTATTTTGAATGTTCGTGGTATAAAATGAAAAATACAGGTAACCAAGTTAAAGAAACATTCGTGTTTGATGATAAAACGGCTGAATACGAGAATACGATGATACTGCTCTTTTTGCTAAACGAGTCGGTTACAATGAGTTGTATATGGCTCAGGTGGGTACGCGAGAACTGTCGGTAACTCTGAACATCCGTAATACATTTGCAAGAAAGTTGTGTTGCATTGTAAACATCTCTCCCTATCTGTCCTCGTTTGTCATAAAGTCACTACCAGAGAATGAATGTACGTACACGCTGAGTGTATGTAGGTATACAAGTCTCGCCGCTTCTTGGAGACAAATTATCGAACTAAAAGCAGGTCGTATCTCTCTGCATATCTTAAAACTCTTGCAGAATAGTTTTAAACGGATTATTTTGTCGTTTGATGTAATGTTTAAAACTTCAATGGATGTTTTAATTTTTCTTAATTTTATAAAAAATTTCCTCTGAAATGACAATAGGTTTTCACCTTACACGTAAACAAAGGTTTATTGCTTCTATATTAAAATGAAACTACTTTTTTAAATAAAGTATCTCGCATAATGTTATAATCCTTTTTACAAAGCAAACTATAAGTAGTTCCCTCTTTGGGTTGTCTCAAAGGAGTGTAACCGATTCCTAGAATTCTCAGAAATAACAGAAGGTCTTCATTGATGTTTACATATAATGTATATTGTTATTTTCTTATCTATCAGATTTATAGAATTTTTATCACAAAACTTAAATGCTTTATTCAAACTTAGAATTTATAAAGACACTCAATGATGAGTGGAAGGCTAATAAACCAAATACTAAAGCCATATTTGTATGGTTTTTGTCGAGCTCTTAAGCACACTCTTTAAACTAAATTTTCTTGCAAGTCTTATCGGCAAATTTTCGCAGTCAGACACTGGACAAAATAAATAAAAAACAAATGAAATTTTCAAATACCTTTAAGTAGGTATGTAAGTTAAGTTAGAAACTGTGGCTATAAAATCAACAAACTGATCCGTTGAAAGAATGAATATATTTATGTAGATACTAGTCGTCCTCATTATTCAGAGTCATAGCCATCAAAATTTTAGGTGTGTTCTTTCGTATCAACCATTTATTTTTTCTTCAGCCTTGCCTGTCCGCAGTCAGATGTACGGCGCGATGTTCGTTCTTCTTTATTTGATCTGAAGAAAGCATTGATGGTCTCGTAGTTCTCATAACCATTATCAGCTGATATATTTACTTGTTATGTAAATCTATTCAAGTTTCTTGTATAATATTTCCCTTATAATTTTATTTCATAATAGAAAGCTAACAAAAGTATTTTTTCTTACAACATAGTGGGTAGGTAAGTATCGTGTTTCTTTGGCTTCTACGAAACGAAATCGTGGAAGATTTATGTCACAAGATGGCTACGGGAATACGGTTTGTAATAATTTTACTAAGAGGAATATCCGTCTAATATAAAGGTGTGCCTTGGCAAATAATCATACTTTGTATCTACCTTCGTACCAGGTATAAAAAGTTTGAACAGTAGGTATGTAATGGTTTCCATTATCATTCATAGACCGAATCATTCTTTGGTTGGATGATCACAGATGAGATTTCCAGAGCGAAAAATCTAGATTCGCATTGAGTATACCTACAAACAAAACAAAATGTATCTACCTATATTGTAATTATTATTATTTTGATGAAATTATTTCGTACCTACGTTAGTGAAAGGATCATATAATTTTGCTTATTTACAAACGTAATCTATGTTTAATTCTCAAAGTTTTTCACCGCCTTTTTTTTTAATATTGCTAATTGATTACTCAACCTCGATTTTTATTTGATATTTTTTTTTTCTTGTTGCTTGGATTCTTGTTTTATACTGCACCACTTAATCGCACGTGTAATTCAAACAGTTCATCTTTAATAAAGAGGAATCCTTTTAACAAGAATTATATTTTTAACCACTTCAATTTGTGATTATTTACTATAATATATCAAGCTGTGTTTCTGAATTTTTGCCATTTTTTTCAATTTGGAACATGAGACCGGAAAGAAGTCCATTAATGAGATAATTTGTCACTATGCTAAGTAAAGTAAGTATATGCTTACTCAACGGAGTCTGTCAAAGGTTTTGATAATTTAAATAAATTCGAAAGGTCGTAATAACACAAATAATAGGATAAGATAGTATTTTGTTGTTTGGATTAAGATAGGCTTGATTCCACCAACAGTCTGTAAGAAGTACCAATTACCTTTAATTACATAACCCTGTGTCTTATATTCCAGGTGATAACGGTCCAGTTATTTAACAGTGTTGTATTATAATTTGTCCACTTTCAGGTAGTACTTGCATTTTATTACTGTCCCATTACATTACTCGTCCTATCTCATGATATACTACACAGAGAATAATAATTAGGGTATAGTTCGTGCAAACATCGAAAATGTCTTTCTTGAAAAGTCGATGTTTACACAATAACAACAACGACATCGAATATTACATTTGCTTAAACAGTTTTAGTTTCATGTTTATTTATGTTAGTGAGAACTATACAAGATAAACAATCATTTAAGAGAACACAATGTATTATATTTTGTAAATTTAAATAAAACGTAGCCCTTGTGAAGGATATGTACAATACATTGAATTGGAACAAGAACTTACAAGAGTCCATAATCTAAAACATGAATAATTATTACCTATTGTTCAATTCTGGTCGACAGTTGGGTGAAGAGAGCGCAGTTTTTCCGCCCATCTCAAAGACTATCCTATCATACCGTGTTCCTTTTTTCGAGACAGAGCAGAGGGATTCAGATATGGTGTAGGAAATGGTCAACTAAATTGCGAAAGATAAAGCGCAGTGGAAAGCTCGTGTTGCCTCCAATTACATTATGTACCTATTAAAAACTCAATAACTATTGGTTTATAAGCGTGACGTTTTGTTAATCTACTAATCAATTGGTTGTTATAACTGTATGTTTGTTCAAATATAGTAAAATGAAAATACAAGCTGTAAAATAAGTCAAAATAATCTGAACCATTCTGAGATGGATGTTTACAAGTTTCCTTTAAAGATCTTCATCAATATTTAAAAAGCTTCTTTGGTTTAAAGCTATATAATATGCTCCATCCAGCTTTCAATAAAATACCACCAAGGAAGTAATATTTTACAAAAAAAAAAACTGAAAAGAGGTTTCAATGATAATTTGGAATTTCATCCAGCGCTTCAAAAGTTTGTGATTAAAAAATATTTAAATCTGTGTTGAAACAAATAATGACGAGTCGCATGGATGCCTCTAAGGAAATAAAACATTTCGTTCCAAAACAAGGTCGGTGTCCAAATTCGAAATATCGTTTACATCCCTGGCTCAGTGAGAAGAGATTATACAAGTAGAAATGTTTAATGTATTTTTGTCAGCTTAAAACTTTAGTATTGTCCAAACATATCCACAAGCGCTTTCTATCTAAGTATGTTTTGCCGCTTTACCCTCGCACTGGTATGGTGTACTCCCTGTATATATGAGACATAGACACAATTTGTACACCCGAAGCCAGTTCACAAAACAAGATTAAAACTTCTCAAATCTGACGCGGAAATCAAAATAACGATATTTTATGTATCAACATACGAATTGTTTTGAAAAGGCCTTTTTATAGAAAACTTTTCTACACATTTCAAAGAGATTCAAAATATTTCTTAAGAGTTGGTAAGGTGACATAGTATAAAAGATTTATGAACAAATTCATTATTTAGTAGACCAGCGGTATCATCGTACTGAAAGGTCGTGGGTTCGCTTCACGGTGCCGACCTTTTCCATTTTCAGAACACGAGCTTTGCTTTATGTGAAAGAGGTCGGAGGTTTGCGGTTAAAATCTATTTGGTACACCCGATGATTCTGGTCGAGTATTGCCGGTATTTCACCGGCAAAAATCCTACCGTCTTTTTCGAAATGGTGTCCTTGTTAACTAACCTCGTCACTGCTGCACCTTGTCTATTTTGCCGTCCGCACTTCCCAAATTAGGTCACTCGAAACCTCTACGTGCTTCAGATCATTAAAGGTAGCACCCTCCCATATCGCTAGATTTTCAGGAACCTTAGTTCTAATTTATTTTTTAAGCTCTTTCTCTCTCCGTTTACTTTTTTTAGAATATTAGGGTCGTTCTTCTGCCAATGGGGTAAACTCAACATTTTGGAATTCCCAACACCGCGTCGGCTGATGCCATTCTGTATTCTCGACGTGTTCTCAGGCAGACACTCTTTGCGCGCTAAGAAGCTTTTTGACGTGGAAAAGAGACTTAGACTTATTTTTTCCAGATGGACGAGGCTTACCGTTTTAGGTACTGACTAAACTGTTTCGCCAATATTGTTTTCTTATTTTCCGGTTGGCCATTTTTATTGGGCAATATTGGATGTAATTTCCTAGATGACTATATTTTCCAAAGTAAATGTATTAAGTTATCCGCTGCCATTGAAAGCTGACGCTTTTGGAGCATTTCATATTGATTTTATTGGATTCATCAAGTAAGCGACTTTGGAGACCAGCTCATGCACGCTCAGTTGCCAGGTGGCGGATACTACCAGGTCATCTGCATTTCAAACAAAGCGAACTCTTTCTACAAAATATAACGTTCCACAAAATAGTACCGTGAACCGAACCCTGCGGAACTCCTCCAAAGCTATTTTTTTAGTATGCTAAACTCGCTTTAACTGGTCATTACATTGAGTACGTTGTAGTTTATTATAAAGTTGCGGTTGCCAGGTTTATGCTCTTCTTTTTTAGCTCTTTTATTGCTTGTGGCTGTGTTAAAGGAATTCTGGAAATCGATCAGAATCAAACCCTTCAGTCATATCCAGGCTTTTGAATAGTAATAATGCTTTCAATATAATGATGCATAAAAATGACATAATCTAACAACACAATGTAAAAAAGTTTTTTGAAAGTGAATTTGTAAGAAACACTATTCTATATCTTTCTGAATTTATAGGTAAGTAGACCTACTTAGTACATTGGGGCTAGAAAATAAACATACCTACTTTCCAATCCGAACTCCCTTAAGACCCCACTTAGGGGCATAGGGAGGCAACAAGAGCTCTCCATTGCGCTCGATCTTGCGCAACGTTAATGACCTCCTCCCACACCATGTCCACTACTTTATTACGTTAAAAAGGTAGGTAACGTGTTATTTTTGTGTGGATAGTCCTTAATTATAGCAACCACATTTGGTGTAGGTACCTACTGTAAATTTTATTAGGAATTAAGTAATATTTTGAACTTCATGTAACTACTCGTGCCTAAAGAAACACAAATATGAAAACCAAATGAGAGGATTAAAATTGCCGAAGTAAGTAAGTACTTTTCGTCCCATTTTTTGTTCAATATTCTCATTCTCAGTCCCTTCTTCCTTTATTTTATAAATAGAATCCCGAAACAAAAAATAAGTTCTTAGCAGAACCAACATAATACTTTGTCTATGCAAGGACGAAAAGTTTATGAAAGTAAAATTTAATTTGTGCGTGCAAGTGAACTGCTCCTGGCAGCGTGTTATATTATTTATGAAACAAAAATGGGAAAAAGAAACTTTTTTTGGGGCTAAATTTATTATTCCTTTCTTTCTCTTTGGTTCTGAGCTGCGGCCTCACCCAGCTATATCTGTTATGTAAGAAAAAAATCATTAATTTTACTTATTGTATACGATTTTCTTTATTGTTTCTGTGTTTTTATATTATTTAAACTAAGCTCTTTCACGGTTTTCGTATTATTAATGACATTCAGATATCCTCTGAGCTTATGTATAAACAAGTACTGGAAAATAATGTAGATACTTGATTATACGCCTGAAATAAGGTTATGTAACCAAGAAATAAAAAGAAAACTGTTTTTATTTGTTGTTTGGTTTTTCTTTAAAGCTTATTGACCAACTCACGTACTCAATATGTTCAACTCAGAAATGTTTGGCCGGGCTATGGGTATAAACGAGGATGCATCATCGAGCAGTAAACGAATACGACTGAGAAAGAAGTAGGTAAGTAGATGATTTAAAAAATAAGTACAAACTACATATTATAACCCCCTATTCTGATTTTGGAACATTCTTATTAAGAACTTTCCAATATCTTTTTAGCCGCATACAATAAGGTGTGAACTAAAATTAGGAACGTTTTGACAGATAAACGTACTAAAACTGACTTAAAAATGAAACCCGAATACCAAAATGAACTAATTTCAAACTGAAGTCTAATTAGGAACAAATAGGAACGTTTTTAAATTTCTCGAATACCAATCCGGCTAACTAAAATTTGAACGTTCTTATTTTAGTTTAGTGCGCACTTAATTTGAATTGGAATAGGGAGTATAGGACTTAGGTTTATTGTATACTTTCCTATAAAGCCTGACCTTCAAAGCTAACTTGATGAAAACTTGTTTAATACAAAATATAAAAAAAAGTTAATTAAAGAGATAACAATATTTTTTATTTCATTTCTGCAGATATATTTACATTTCCAAATGTGTGTTTAGTCTGTAGTAAAGTAAACAAAAAATAAAAAAGAAGCGGATTTAATGGAAATTCCTTCATTTGGTGTTTTAATTTTATTCTAAATATTTACTGAATGTTTCATATTGTTTGTTTTAACTCTACTTTTGATGTCATAAATGTTTAAAAAAAAAACTAAATATTCATGACTCAAGTAGGTATTTTCTATAAGTACATGAATATATACGTGGAGTAAATACGTATTGAAATTAAGATAAGAAAATGTTTAATAAACACATTTTTCAAATAGTTTTTGATCTGATTTGTTTTGATGTAAGACATGTTTAATTCAGTGAAGAATATAGAGCACGAACAAATGACAGCTGATTATTATCTTCAGTATAAGTGATGTGCCTATAGACATAGAGTAGCTGTCTGTATTGTCAAGCATAAGAGTATGCCTACGTGATATGCAAGCGTGTAGTTTAACGTATCTATCCGTTCTTTTCTTTTCCAACTCTCTGAATAATTGTGCCATTTTAACATAAAACAAACCTTTATTACAATGGAGACTCCTCCCTGTTGTTTTGCGGTAGTGAAATCGTCGAATAGTAAAAGACAATAGTCGAGAGTAGAAAGTTGGCAGTGTGATGTTTTTATTTTTTGTGATAGACCTTCTCGGTACATTTAGAAAATTAGTAGAAGCGTTTCTTTCCACTGGCTGTTATGCATTGCAGTGTTTGCATTGTTCTAGTGTTTCTGGGCTGAAAAGAAATATTTGTCAAAACTCAGAGATAGTTTAAGTACCTATCTATCTATTAAAGCAATATGTCTATATATAGGATTAATCCATACAGTCTGTAACTTTGCAAAAAAATGTAAAATTGCTGGCATTAGATGTAAAAACTGTTCAAACAACTTTATCAACTTTATAGTTACTACATCTCAGAAGAAAAACTAAATCATAGTTCTACTGAAATGTGAAATATTTGGGTACTCAGTAAAATGAACGTGAAACGATTACGGTGTTTGAGAAGAAAATTGTCCGCGAAATCGATGAACGAGTAAATGAGCTCAGAGTCACACCCTTAAAATAGCTAGAATTTGCTGGGCTGGGGACTTAGAAAGAACCACTAAGCATAGCCCAGACGCTTAGCCCTCATATATCCCGAAAGATGTACAGCAGGAATATCAAAGCAACCGTGGATGGACGAAGATAGAAGATCGGTGCATGGTCGTCAGAGGAACGGAGAGGAGCAAGTCTCTAGCTCAACCAAGTTCACCCAGGACTATCACGCTGATGTCTTTGTTAGTTGTTTGTCTCGTATCCAACTTTCGGCTTTACATTAGTCTGGATGAGTTCATATTAGAAGCAAGGCCCTTCATTTGCTAGTTTTTGCAGTTATTGCCAGCCTAAGTAGATATTAGGTAAGTAAGTGCTGTGTTGTACATGGAAACATAATAGTCTGTTTAAAAAGAGTTAATGGCAGTACGGCGCGGCGGCAGCGCACATAACGGCGCGGTTACCACGGTTCAGCGAGAAAGGATAAGAATGATTATTTTCTGTTGTGGTCTGGTGATCAGTCACGCGCGAGAGGACAGAGACAATGGATAATAGTGCCTACTCTTTTATACCTCGTTGAAAAATTCATAAGAAATCACGCTAAGGGTGAACTTCCTTTCCGACTCATTGATGACTGCCTATATACCTACATACCTCCTTATAAATCTACATGCCTACTCGTATATTATGCATGTGGAGGCCATTCTTATTCTTTTCGCTAACCAGTACCTACATAAAATATTTGTTGCTGCTAAGGATCATATTATTTTTATAACAACAGTAGCTGTCCAGTTGAACTTCTTCAAGTATCACAATGTGTCCTGTCCATTAAAAATCCATCCAGGCACCTACATAAAATTCACATTTTTAAATAAGATTTCATCTAAAGAAAATATCCAAATAAAGGGTAATTTTTTAATGCATATTACAATGATTATTTATTATTTTATTTATTTATTTATTTGTAACGCATGAACAGACAACAGTTATGATAAAGTACAATATATGAACGAAAACAATATTCAGTCAACTGTCACCCAATTACTCATGCATCCTTCGAAGTCTTTACTTTTCAGCATTTACTAATATCCTTAGTCATTCGTCCTCAATCACCATTCACCATATTATATATACGAGAGAGAAAAAAAAAAAAAAAGTAGGTATATACATACAAAACAAAAGAGAAAAAAAAAACAAGTATAAAATGAAAAGAAAGTTAAATAAAATTATAAGTCACCATTCATACACACATCTACTCAGAACACACACACACACACACATCAGACAAACAACAAAAAATACATAGAAACATAAAATGTATAAAAGAGGAGTAGGGAGTGGCGGGAAAGGAAAGGATGGGAGAAGGGACTGTCACATTATGTCGGAGTATGTATCGTCTTGAGTATCTGTAATGTAGTGGTCTTGAAAGCGGGGAGCGTAAGTCCAAAGATATCTACGTCCATCAGGAGTTTGTTGTATGAGGTCATGAGTCTGTTTATGGGGTTCCTTTGTCCAGCATTAGTGTTGCTTGTCTTAACATAAAATGGTCTATGTATTCGTATGCTGGTAGGTACTTTGAAGTTTATTTTAGGCAGGAGAGTAGGGACGTCAAGTAAGGAGTGGCAGATTTTGTAGAGGGTCGTTGCGTCAATGGCACTGCGTCTCAGTTCCAATGTAATGTTGTTTGGGGGCAGATTGTTAAATTTCCGTCTCGTCTGTCTAGTGTACCTCCTCTGTATTGTCTCGACTTGTTTGGTATATTTGTCGTAAAAAGGATTCCATATTGCAGAGCAGTACTCGGCCTTGGATCGTATTAGCGAGTTATATAGTACGTGAAGTGAGTTGTGGTTTTTGAATTGTTTAGTATTTCGTAGGATGTAGCCCAACATTTTGTTACAGTGTTGTGTCAGTTCGTCAATGTGTTTGTCAAAGTGTAGTTTTGAGTCCATTACTATACCCAAATCACGTATGCTATCGACAGAATGAAGTCTATGGGAAGCTATAGTATAGTCATATAGTATTTTATTGCGATTCTTTGTGAAGGAGATAGTGTAGCATTTTTTAAAGTTCAGGACAAGGCGGTTTTTCATACAATATCTGTTGAGTCTCTCAAGGTCCTCGTCCAACTTCGTGCAGTCAGCTTCAGAGCTTATAGAACGATATATCTTCATGTCGTCCGCAAATAAAAGAAATTCACTATGTTTAAAACAGGCGCCCACGTCGTTTATGAAAATTGTAAATAGTAATGGACCCAGCACCGATCCCTGGGGAACACCTGAAGTAACAGCACGAGACTCCGATCTGTAACCGTTCAGCACTACGGTCATTAGTCTGTTTGAGAGGTAAGATTCCAGCCAGCGCAGAAGGTTGCCATGTATACCGTAAGATGAAAGTTTTTGAATCAGAAGGATATGGTCGACCTTGTCAAAAGCTTTTTGGAAATCTGTGTAAATTGCATCTACTTGTATACGTTGATCCATAGCACTGAAAAGGAAGTCACTGAAAACCATAAGATTGGTCACAGTAGACCGATTTTTCGTGAAACCGTGCTGTTGGGGAAGTAAGAATGGGTATATGAAGTAGTATATACGGTCTTTGACAATAGATTCAAATATTTTGGAAATGGCTGATAGGATAGATATCGGACGATAGTTTTGAACATCGGACTTAGGACCAGATTTATGAATAGGTGTGATTTGGGCAACTTTCCACCTGTCCGGAAAGTGTCCGGTGGCGAGGCTTTGATTGAATATATACTTGAGAGGCTTGGTGATATGAGGAGCACATCTCTTCAGTACGATTGGGGAGATAGAATCTGGTCCAACTCCCTTTGATACATCTAGTTGTATTAGTTTTTGGTAGATTTCAGAACTCGTGATAGTTATGTCGCTTAATAAATTACCATAAAAAGGAGACGCACCATCCGCCAGCTGTGAATCCGGACCAGTAGTCTGTGGACTATTATTGAAAACCGATTGGAAGAATGAACAGAACATCGATGCTATAGTTTGCGGATCAGATGAATTTTGATCATTATAGGTGAAGGTTTTGGGGTAGCTGTGACTAGTTTTAAATGTATTGATATAACCAAAGAAGGATTTGACATTGGTTTTTAGATTGTGCTCAATGTTCTCAATATATCTCTTATGATCAGCAATTTGAGCTTTTTTGAATTGGGTTCTGAGTGTAGAGAAGAGTTTATAATCTAGAGGGTTGTTGTGAGCCTTCCAGCTAGACCAAGCCTTAGTTTTCCTTCTATGAAGGGCAATTGTAGGTAGAGAGTACCAAACGGGATATGACGTTGGTTTGGTACGTTTGAGTGGGGTATGATCGTGCACTACACCAAGTAATTTGGTGTAAAAAGATTCTATTGCAGAATCGAGTGGTTTATCATGTAAAAGTGGTCCCCAGTCGGTTGATTGAAGGATAAGGTTAATGCTGTTGAAGTTAGATTTATAGTAGTTATATTTTTTCGTCGTTTTTGTCGTGAGGGTATCTTCGTAATCAATAGAAAGGGATATGAGAAGGGATGGATGGTGATTATCTTCTGGAACAAGAGGTGAGTCGCTGTGAGTTATAGTGCATTCTTTATCGGAGAATATAAGGTCCAGTATCGTTCCGTTTGAGTTGGTAATGGGATTGTATTGAAAAAGATTTAAAAACGATGTGGATTCTAGAAGGAGTTGGGCAGTGGCTCCAAGAAAACTATCGGGAAATAGATGGGGGCCAGAATTGTTCTGCTTCCATGTGATCGAAGGTACATTGAAATCGCCAATCAGCAACATGCCGGTAGATTGATCCAGGTCAACATATTTTTGTGCTATATTGTTGAAAAACGAGTTATAGATTTCGATGCTAGCTGCCGGAGGAATGTATACAGCACCAATTATAAGATTAAGGATGGATTTGTGGGAGCTGGTACTACCAGGTCGAGTCAGCGCCAGCGAGACAAATAGATTCTCCTCCAAAGTCTCCCAAGCTGGCTCTCTCGCACACATGAGGGATCGCAAGACCGCGATGAGTACACCACCACCATCCCTCTTATTGGTAGCCACAAAGTCACGGTCCTTACGGAAAACTATGTATTCGTCACTGAAGAGTTCGTTATCGTAAATTGATTGGTTCAACCAGGTCTCAGTCAGTATAATCAGGTCATAATTGTTGATATGTACATTCATTCGTAGTGTTATGGTTTTAGTTTTAAGGCCCCTACAATTTTGGTAGTATATTTTCAAAGTCATTTTAGTAAGTTTACGTCAATGTAGATGGTTATGACAGAGATGAAGTAGCAAGTGTGACAGAAGGAAAGGAAGGGTACGGGACAGAAGGGAAAGGAAAAAGGAGAAAGAAACAGATTGTCTATGGTCGGGAGAAAACTTCTTAGCACCTTGATTAGCTCAGTTTTCTTAAGTCTCGAACAGATATTATGTGAAAAACCTGGCTGTCTGGCTTTTCCCGCAGAAAAATTCTGGCGTTTTTTACCCAAACAAAACGGTAGTTTTTTGCTTTGGCCCAGGTTCTCACCTCCCTGTACAGCAATTTGTTCTCGAGAGTGAGGTGTTCCGTGATGAAAACTCGTGTGTTTCTATTGCTGTATCCTATTTCTGTTGCTGGAAATCCGCGATGTGCTCTTGCTGCAGCCAGGAAGACATCTCTCTTGTGGTCCTGACAGAAACGCACCACTATATTTCTAGGTCGCTTCTCTGATGTGGTGGTGGGCTCCTGAGGCCTTTTCCTGACTCGGTGTATGGCCGCAACATCACCAGAGCATACAGGAATCCCTATTTTTGTAGCGATTTTTAGAACAATCGCGACGTTCCTTTTCTGGAATGTTTTGGAGTTCAATATTTGATCGTCGGGATCGTTGTTCGAACTCGCCTACGCGTACTGACAATTCGTCACATCGCGCCTTTATGTGTTCTTCATCTGATGAATGCTTACAATGCTCAGCCTTCATGGCGGCGAGCTCATCAATTTTGTATTCAAGATCCTGGTTTTTGTGCTCCAGCTCCGTTAACTTGTTTTTAAGTAGGACATTTTCGTCGGTCAATTTAGATAATCTTGTATTATATTCGCCGAATTTATCGTTCACCACACCAAGGGACACCCTCAGCTCGGCCATCTCCCTCCCAAAAGACGACAGCTCCTCTGCTATGATTGTTTTAACATTACGTGACAGGCCATCAATCACCTTGGCGCACAGTTTCTCCATCATCTTCTCGGATTTATCTGCCTTATTTTGGCTTATTTACCTACATATGCAACTAACTCCAAATCCAATCCAAACTCCCTTAAGACCCCACTTAGGGGCATAGGGAGGCAACAAGAGCTCTCCATTGCGCTCGATCTTGCGCAATGTGTATGACCTCCTCCCACACCATGTCCATGTCCCTCAGCTCTGCTTCGAAGGAGCGGAACAAAGTGTGAGAGGGTCTTCCTCGTCTTCGGGACCCTGATGGGAGGAAGAACAGCGCTCTCCTCGGCCAACTGTCATTCGGCATTCTTAACACATGTCCCAGCCAAGTCCATCTCCTCCCCACAATGGTGGTGATGGGCTCACGCTGGGTGCGCCGGCGTATACGTCGTTCGTGATGCGGTGGTACCATCTTACGCCCAGAATTCTCCTTAGGCACTTCATCTCAAAGGCTGAGACTTTTTGTGCCTGGGCCTTGGTCAGGTGCCAGGACTCACACCCATACAAGAGAATGGGCAACACACACGCATCAAACAGTTTACATTTCGTCTCGACACTAAACGCCGACGCTTTCCAAATCTTGGTCATGTTGTTAAAGGCGCCACTCGCCATACCGATACGTATCGGGAGCTCAGCCCCGAGGTCATCAGAGGTGGTAATGGTTGCTCCCAGGTACTTAAATTTATCCACCCGGGAGACCTGGTGACCATCGATGGTTATCGGTAGCTGTTTATCGGGGCAGGCATTATTCGCCATGAGCTCCGTCTTACTGGCATTGACTCGAAGGCCGAGGCGTGCTGTTTCGTCGCAGAGTCTTGAAACACTGCGCTGTAATTCCTCCACTGTCGTACTGAACAACGCTAGGTCGTCCGCGTACTCCAGATCGCACAGTTCGCCCATTAGACCATCTCTCTGTGTTATCGGTATACCTCTTGCTCCTTGCATGGACTTTCTCAACAGGAAGTCCATGACTATTATGAATATAAAGGGAGCTAGTACGCAACCCTGTCTGACTCCCGTGGTGATCCTAAAAGCTTCAGTAGGACCACCTGGCGTTTTCACGCTACACTCGGAGTCTTCATACAGGGACTGCACCATTTTAACTATTTTCGGAGGTATACCATACAGAGCAAGTATTTTCCATATTGATGGTCTATGTGGGCTGTCGAAGGCCTTTTCAAAATCTATAAAGCAACAAGCGACTGGAGAGTTAAACTCCTTGCACTGCTGAAAGATGCACCTGGCACAGAAAATGCAACTAACTCACAAGAACTTAATATTTTCATTACAAACCTCGCATTTTTTCGTCTTCAAATATCTAGATGTTGGTTTTGAATAGGTTCTGTTTCAATGGTGAGAGATTGGAATTGCTGCACAGCATCCGCGACCTTAGGGTTATATTCAATGATCGGCTGTCATTCGTCCCACTTGATACCTAATATATTCTAAACTAACATCCATAGCAATGAATGTATGTTTAAACCTATGTACCTACCTATTCATTTTTTTCTACTTTTCTTATTATTTATCTGTATGATTTCGAACTTTTTTCTTCTATTCTTAATATTTTTATGGTTAACTAACATGATAATATTATAAACCATTTAATTTTTCTTTCTGTCATTACCTATCTTTTATATACCTACTAACCTATTTTTTTTTTCATTTTTTACGTTGTATGTAAGTATGTCTTATTGCATTTGTATTCAATTTGTTAGTCGCAACTTGCGTATTTTGTTTTTTTGTTTCATACTTAGGGACTTGTATATCATTATGATGATTTTTAAAAGGCACTTGTGCCGTATATTTATGAAAAGTAAAACAAAATATCAAATTCATTCAAATTGACATTTGAAATTTTTACCAATGAGAAAGGTACCTACCTTCTTCTATTACTATAGTTACATTTCTCAATAGATATCTAGCTCTCATTTTAAAACTCATAAAACCAGAAATTAAATACCTTCAATCATCACGAAGCATCTAAAAGATTAAATTATGATTCTAAGCCATCCTAAACCACCAACACCCATTTTTTATATTAAAATCGTTCAGACGTGAAGGAGAAGCAGAGAAGCATTAGGTAATTATTTACTGCATTCATTTTCTGCTTATGATCTCTTGAAGCAGAAATATGGTTATTCAATTAAAACTATGCTTTAAATGTTTTGGCAGAGCAAAGGTTCCTCCAACGTTGACGAACTTGTCCCGGTCCTGCACTTCCCAGAACAGCTTCTCCGCAGTTCGGATACCGGTCCTTAAATAACACAGCCAAGAAATTTGTCTCCTGTTAGGCCCTCGGCGTCTCTATATTTTTCCCTTCAGTGAATCTTCTTCTTCTTAGAAGCTGATGCTTTTCTCCTCGCAGTACATAGCCCAGATAAGGATGTTTCCAGACCTTGATAATACTTATTGACAACAACTCTCAGCTAACCCTAGCTCAACTAACGACTAAGCCATGGGTTACCATATCTGTCCAGGGAATAGTATGTGTAGTCACATTTCAAATACTTTCAATCTTTTCATTGTGTTGACTTTCAAAGTCCATGTTTCACATCCCTACAATAACTCCACTTAGGAGCATAGGGAGCAACATTAGCTCTCCGTTGCGTTCGATCTTGCGCAATCCTTATGACGTCCTCCCACACCATGTCCAAATCCCTCAGCTCTGCCACAAAGGAACGGAACACGGTATGAGAGGGTCTTTCACGTCTTCGAGACTCTAATGGGAGGAAAAATAGCGCTCTCCTCGGTCAACTGGTATTCGGCATCCTCAACACATGTCCCTGCCATGCCCATATCCTCACCGTAATGGTGGACCACTCATACCATTTGATTAATCTATTGAGTTTTAAAAACGAAAGTTAATAGGTGGAATGTTATAGGTACCTATACTTAATGAGATTTTTATAAATATATATTTCGAGCAAGAAGATTAGGTACCTAAATCATAGTATAACAGATTCAGGATAAAGCTTTGTCCTGGTAATTAATTTTCAGCGCAGAAAATTCATGTAAACAATGAAAGTGGTGAGGTATCCGTTTTTCTTACATTTCTTCATGCCTCAGTAGGTCGGACGGAAAATTGAAAATTGTAATTGTTCAGTTAGGAAAGTTGTGCTGGTAGCATTTGTTATGGCATGATTTTTAATATAAAAACAGTCGCCGGAGGGAACACAATTTGTTTAAGTAAAAGAACCACCACGTCTGCTCACTGTTAAGTTGAAAATGACTTTGTAAAGCAGAGCGAAAGAGTTTTTTCGTATAATTTTATACATGGAACGTTAGAAACATTAATTATTATGTTGTTGCTGCTTAAGGTAGCTGTCTTCTGGGTGGCTGCACAGGGATATAGCTTCAAAAAAATTCTAGATTTTATTGTCAATGTTGAAATTTTGATGAAGATGTTAATGCGTTTATATACCGATAAAAATATACTCCATTCTTTTGAAATTTCGATGTTTTGAAACAAACTATCACGCATAGGGAGGGGCATATCTAAAGAAATAAAAGAAAGACGGGTGAGTGCGAACACTTATATCTCGAGATCAGCCGCACAGATTTTTATCGTGTTTAGTTTATTAGATTCTTCTCAGCTCCGGATTACAGAATAACTATTAAAAATCGAAAAATGTATAGAAAATAGTATAAAATAAAATATTAACCCATATCTTCCCAGACATAGAAACAGCCGTTAGATTTTCATGAAAATCATACCGGGGACTATTTACGGTCTGTGTATTGATAAATAAGTGTGAAAATTATTTTTGGATTTTTAGTTATAGAATCGTTCCAAAAATGGAACACTGGGAAGATACCTACATGTAACATTGGGGCTTTAGGATGGGGATTTTAAAACGATATAAAGCGTAATAAAGTACTTTTTAAAGATTTTTTCATCTTAATCCACAATTAATAAATATTTGAAGTGATTGTATATTCACGTAGTGAAAGTTCATTTTAACAGATTAAAACGACGTAGGCAGTTGCACTTTCACGAAAAATTATCTGAGCTCGAGCGCGTCCTCGATTTACAGAAATTTTGGTTACATATTCTGTTAGTGCCGTATGAGAACAAGAAATTATTCTTATTGAACGTACTTTTTTTATATTTAGTGTTAGGGTCTTAGTAGAACTGATGGTGTTGGGATCCTACTTTCGCGTTTCTTTTAATCTCCAAGGTTTCGAGTCCAAGTCTTAGATTTCTGTGGCGCTCTGAATGTAGAACCTTTGCATTGTTAGGATCAAAGTTGTGATTCTGTTATATGCAATGGTCCGCCATTTCAGAGTATCCAGACAAGCCTCGAAACGCCCTTTGATGTTCTTTTAGCCTAGTTGATATTGGCCTACCTGTTTGCCAACGTACTTAGCATCACAATACCCTCACCATATGAGATATACTCCTCCATCATTCGTAATTAATAAATTATAATCCTTATATTATAATAATATAATATTATTATAATCCTTATTATTCAGTTAATATGGAACAGACTTCCTAACAACAACGCCACCTGTGAAAATTCCTAAACAATACAATTTTTATTTACCTGACAACCATTGAGTTTCAAAACATTGGTACGCAGATTATTGATAGAATGTCTTTCAATCTGTATGAAGCATGTTTATTTCCTCTTAATTAAGCGTATTTTTTTTTGTATTTTTACCATTGAATGAATCCTTTTCTGGTGTTTTTGTTGTGCATAAAATTTATGCAATTATTTTTTTTAATATCATTTTACTTATAAAAAAAAAAATGTTATCTAATATATAAAATGTGTGAGTTTTGGTGCTTTTGAAAGTACTGATTCATAGCATAATAACCACATAACTTTTCATATTTACACGATGAGTAGTCATCTATGTCAGCTGTGTTAGGAGTTTAAGGGGGAGGAAGTTCGAAGGGTCAACTAGTTACCAATAAATATGCCCATACTAAAAAGGGTGCACCTATGTACTATAATCTCGCCAATTTACGAATGATTCTAGCCCAGAACGTAAATGCATTCTACCTACGCACTGAATTATTATCGTCTATTTTATTCAACGTGTATATAGAGTAGGTATAGACGTCCAATATTTGACAAAAAATTATTTCCCTTGTATCCGGATAGCTGATTTCTTCATTTATGAATTGTACCTAAATACCTATTAAATTTGTAAAAATATAAAACAGACAAGAATACATACGAAGAAGAATGCATTGGACACAAAGCTTGAATATGTTTCATTCTATTTAAGAACGTAGGTACACATTACCTACATAATTATTTCGAAAGTAAATTTGACCAAGTCGATGTGTTTCAGTAATTTTGCCAGCAGACTCGTGTTTACTGTGATAAGTTTCCACAAAATTTGCAAAACAACACACACATGTTAATATGGTTACAAAGTTTCTTTTGCACGTGTTTTGTTTGCTAGACGTTTAAATTAATAATTATTATAATGATAGCCACTATGCACGCTCTAAATTTTACGCTTAGGAAGAGGCGGACTCTCGTGTTAACAATATGTCGTCATTAAACACAAAATATGGCTTATGTGTAAAAAATTTTAGTCCACACAAAATACATATCTCTTAGTGCAAATTTGGTGCAACACTCTCGATTTTGTTTAAACTGCTCTTAAGTCGTTTAACGGACATTGAAAGTGCTCTACGTCTTCATTTCTTCTGTTCATATTATAAAGCCTCTGGTGTGTTTTAGCTTTCAAACTCGGTCATTCTTGTAATAAAAAAATTATTTGAGTTAAAAACGCTCTTTAGACGATCAATAGTAGGTAAATTATATTTGGAAACAATGCAATCCACATTTGTTGGTTGGATATTTTAATATCAACGAAAAATTTTCCATAAAATAACATAAAAAAACGATGTAAATTTTATTTGAAAATTATGTGAAAACAATTGCAGAATTTTTGTACTGATATTATGTACCAAAAACACGATTTATTTTTTATTATTTATTTATTTCGATTTTAATCGAAAACTGGACTTTTTTATTGATCGGAAAACTAGTAATTTTTTTATTGGTATTTGTTTTAATATTCTTTTCAAACAATAAGTTCACAGCGTCAGATTAAGAGTATCAAATTTGTTGAAAATTATTGTACGTTTATATGACCAGGCAATTATGAAAACTAAGTATGAAATGTTGATCTATTTAAATTGATTATAATAGGCATGTGGATTATTGTGGATGACCACTTTTAATAAAATTGTTTAAATAAACCTTTTTGCTTATTATTTTTATCTTTTACACTGTTACAGAGAATCTGTCTATTTCCTTATTGTAAGAGCGATTGCACCTAATGTTTGCAATGTTGTGAACGCTAACTCACGTACCTAAACTCAACTGGGAACATTCATAAAAATTCATACCTTACATTTTGGAGGATCGCACTTAAATTACTACTTATTAATTTGCACATAATACTTTTTTCGCGTCCATTAAAATTTACACAATAGTCATTTTTTTTTATAAAACATAGCATAATAATTAAAACACTAACGTTTCTAGAATAATTTTCTGAACAAAATTATAAAAAAATTCGGATATGAGATATTGTCATGATTCTGTTGCCTACAACTATAAAAAGTATGCATGTTTCAAACCTAAGCCGAAGGTGGGCTTAAGTACTCATTAAATTTTATAAGGGTACTTAAGTGTGTGTAAAGTAAAAAATACAGACGTGAAAAATATTGTGTCACGATACTCAGCGGGTCGGGAGCTGTTTTTAAGTCCGCTATAAAATGTTCAAGCTTTGATTCTAATTTTATGTTAGTAACAAGCCTAACTCTTTAATTGAATCTGGCCTTGTTAATAATATGCGGTAGTTTTAATATATAAAACAAACGAGATATTTTTGTTATATTAAATTATAATAAACAAACCCTTTTAATATATTTTATTTTTATTTGAGGTAGTTTCAATAATTATTAGGTTTGAAATTTAGTATTAACTTTAACTACCTACAGTTTTTTATAAAGAAGGTCAAGGGACTCTTGTGTCACCGCGGCCAAATTAGAATTAGCACTGCCTTTTATTGTGCTTTGCCTGCAGAGACCTCTTGTAGAGTGATAGTATCTATTACCGGCTCCTATCTTCAGTAAGAAGTCTCCTTAGTCGTCTAAGTTCCCGAAAGATAGGTCCTAATAGGATTAAAAAGATTGCTTTTGTTCCTGATACCTTATGCCTCCTTTGAATACTGATGTGGAAGTAACGTGCATATCCACTACATCAGGTCGTCTCTACAAAGGTGCCACGTACACTCTCCATGGCCAGAACTAAGTCTGCTCACCGATATATCGTCACCCCTATATGTCATCCTGAGGTATCAGGGAGCCTCCGTTAGTTACTAAGCTACCCGTTAAGGTGGAGTTCCTCAGCGACGACGCGGCTAGAGTCGCTTCAGTCGTCGCTTAAGAACTCCACCATTAGTCACGTATCCTTCGGTATAGGTCAAATGACACCTTAAATACATAGATTTTTGGTCTAACAGGTTTACTCCATCCGGATTAATAGAACTAGGTGAATATGGATAGAAAGGTTCATAGAAGGCAGGAGAATAGGGTGTAGGCATGCACTGCTCTGCGTGTTGGACAGGCAAGCGGATATATTCTTTCCAGAACCACACCCACCCTAACGACATCTTCCAATTTGTCTGCCCTTTGGTTTCGAGTGGAAGGCGTTTGACAGCAATATTCCTGAAAACCTTCATTACAGTTTCAGCACTGAAAAAATCTAAAGAATTAATAAAAAAAACAAGAACAAAAAAGGCGTTGCATTGCAAAGATACACACAAACATAGCTCACGCAAGCATTCCCCACAGGCCTAGCTTGATAGTTTATTATGTAGATATATTTGCTAAAGTTAAGCTTTTAGGATAGTAACACGTCACAATTAATTTTTATTTTTATTCTCAACCAGCAAAAGATCATGTTGAAATAAAATGGACAGTGTAAACTTTAGATTTTAAAGTGATATGCATTGTTTATTTTTTCGTGTCTTTTCAATGTGAAAATGTCCCATCTAAGGCGTAAGCCTGGTGAGATGCTTCATTTAACTGGCAGCAAAACCTGTCGGAAGACAAGCGTAGAAAACAAAGAATCATTGATTGTTTGACTGTCCTATAAAACAGTTAAATCGTTCCTTCAATGGATCCAATTTTATTTTCGATCGTTGTGAACTGCGGGCAATTTGACATTTCTTCTCATAGCAACATTTGTATGTAGGAAAAATACTTTCCGTGGATACGATTTCTTATTTTATTTTTTGGTATATATGTAGATAAGTAGGTATATTATGTCATATGTATGAAAAATATTTCGAAGGGAGTGTATGGACGAACTAAACCAATTTTGGTTTTGTGTGTGTATGTTGTTCTATAAGTGAAATATATGTACATCTATACTCACCTTAAGCCTTTATGTTGAAAGATATGTCATTGTGATATGTAGGTACTAAGCAGGTACCTACATTTGTAGCTTAAATAATTATTATAATACCCATATTATAATAATTATTTATCGATGTGAATTTTTTTTGGTTGTAAGAATTGTGCTGACTATCATTTTTGTAAATAACGTGACAAATATGAACCGCAACATAGATCGCTTATAATTTTGTCTTATTTCTGGAACCATTTGTTTAACAACCTAATGATATATTGTCTTTATCTCTACAAGAAAATATGATCAAGAACCCGTCGAAACATTTTTTTGAGCATATGTTGCATAGATTATTCGTTGGTATCATCTGTTATTGGTTGTAGGTATTTCTTTAAATCGTTGTGTTTTTTACACGGTTGCTGATGATGAAGAGTTTTTTGTGATCCCACTGAGGCAAAATAATCATGACCGGAACGGCAAAGAAACCGTGACAATCCAACTGAGACACAAATCATTCTGGTCTTAATAATAATGGATGTACCCGAGTACAACAACCGCAGTACAGATTACCTATTATTTGCGTAAAATGTTAGAAATTATACTTAGCATAATGATATTTTAAACATAAATTTATAGCTACATAGATATCGTCTTCTATGTATTTCAATCTTATAAATTATACTAAATAAACGGTTAAGAAATATCTTCTACGACTGATATCTAGCAATCATCAAAATATAAAAAAGACACGCACACACAAACTTATCTGATTTTTGTTAAAACTTTTAAGAAGTCGAGTATTTCTTCCTCATAAAAGTATTCTGTCCACCTTTTTTCCTCGGCGGCTTCTATTTTTGGCTTAATTACCAAGCTAATATCACCGGATATTTCTAGGATTTGGAAAATCATTAGGTCGCATATACCATTTGATACCCATTCGCCAAATGCCCTTAAAAATGATTTGAATCGAATTAAAGAGAAAGAAGCTTTAAGCTTTGAACATAGTTCGGCATACCAACTATTCCATTCTCGTTTTGTTATCCCATTGATGACCATAGAAGTCTCCACTAATCTCTTTAAAACTACCTCCTTGCACACCATGTCCAAATAGCTCTGCTTTGAAGGAATGGAATTATTATAAGAAGGTTTTTCTCCTCTACCTTATGGTTGAAGTACAATGTTTGCACCTTAACCCGGACATAAAGCGTCGTTTGTGGTGCGGTGTTATTACAAGCATAATCCTATTACTCTTCTGAGGCATTTTTGGTCTATAAATTTAGCTTAGAAAATGAGCAGAATTGAAAAGTACGAGCCATGTTACAAATAAATCAGGAGATTTTGTTTATTTTTTTTTACAGTTTAATTTACTACGACTTATGAATGAAGGTAAGAAGAAAATACATATTTATTTTTTAAAACCACAAACATGGATAACAATCCGGAAGTTTACGCAAAAACAATTATACAAAAAGACTTATTATTTCACTGTCTTCAGAAAGAACGTACTAGGTGCGCATCTAATATTGTATATCGCTGAGCTGAACAAATCGGTATAGTAATTTTATGAAAGTGTGCAACGTAGCCTAGGACATTTTGATACATTTTGAATATTCATAAATATCGTTGTACGAAGAGAGGAGAATCATTAAGGAACTCAACAGGTAGTTATTAAATTTCCCACCAGATAGCGGAGGACGGGTACTACACGACGACTCTACAACTATTACTATTGGTAAATCGATTCTCTCTCTTGGTTTAACGTCAATAAAATATCCCTCGGTCACTGTATAAAGAAATTTAAAATCCAATATCTTATTCTAGCAGATACCGGTAACTACTGACCAACGCTGCACTTTGTAGAAAGGAACGAAAATATCTCACTGGGAATTTATTTTTACATCATACAATGTATAGAATTATTTTCTGAGAACTTTTTTCTCTATAGAACAATCTCAAATCATCATGGGGTTTTCTATGTCGTAATTTTCTGTCAATATTAATATTATGTATCATGCTATTAAAGGGCGACATCTGAAGATGAGGTTCAGCGAGTTTTGGACAGTAAAATGCAGAGCAAATAAGTGGGCAGAGCGAAGAGTGATTTTGTGATATTAATATTTGTTTTCTTTTTCCGGAAAGAGCTCTGATGATTTTCAATAGCAATTTGCCATTGAGACAAATTGGGTTTATTTATTTTTATAAAAGACTTTAAAATATAAATAACTGACCACTATTTTTGTTTTTCCTGTAGTGAGTGAGTCTTTCGAACTTTCAATAACTTTTTGGAATATTCTACATAGTAATGTTCAGTGTATTTTTCACCGCTACTTCATAATAATATGTACATGTTTAGAAAGCGGCAATTTTTCTTTTATTAGAAATAAATAATGTTATCGCCTATAACCAACTTGTTTTGTATAAGATCTTCAAAAGCTGTTTAAGAAATCATATATTACTTTAAGTTAAAGTAAACGAAAGGCTAGTAACTAACCAACTTACCGTTACCGATCAAGTACGAAGAGTAGAAAACGTTTTTAAATGTTGAAAACCTTTATCAATTTTATTTTTTTTAAATGTTCTGTGCTCACTTTAAGCGAACACAAAAATACACTCCTTGACTCTTTCACGGTAAGCTACTTAAAGCTCGTGTCGTGAAAGAGGAAGATGGTCGGGACCTTTGCTTGAAGATATTCAAATTCAAATGAAACTTTATTTACAGAAAAATGTTACACAATTACAAATATTATGTTATTAAACAGATATTTTCCCTTGATTTTTTTTTATATATATAACCTCTCCAATAGAACAGAGCTCGTGTAATCATCATATATTAACCATCGTACGATGGTTAATACTAATGAACTAGGTATTTCATTAATAAAAAAATGTAGTGTCCTCCGAATGAACATTACATAACTATTATGTTCCACCTAAAAATGACATTATTTTAGTCCTAGTGAAATAGCGCTCGCTCAGAATTTGACAATGGGACCTTAATAATGTTCAAACTCATAATTTAAATTAGTGATGGTCGAATTTCAACCACTAGTTTTGATGAAAACACAAATTTGATGATGTTGGTGTTTGAAATAAGCGGCCCACGACAACAATTTTGAGATAAGAATAAAAAAAATACTCAAAATGACCCATTTTGAGATCTTGCTGGCTACCCGGTTTGGTGAAAGATGCCGTAATGGTGTAGATGGGCAAAACAGGGATGTCTGAGGATAATTATAATCCAAAGCCAAAAGCCGTAAGTAGGTACCTATATACCTACTTAATTTCTAGAATATACATAATAAACTATAGATATCTTCAAAGGGAGAGCTGTACAATTTAATTTCCTACTATCCATTCGAGATGAAATTAAAGTCCCCATTATTTGAATTTCTATTAATAGCTAATCTTAATAAAGGACGAATTGGAATTGAATAGGCATTTAAGGATCTAGAAATTTCAAGCAGCCTACAGGTATGAATGAATAGGTAACCCTCTTTTTAAACGATATGATGAACTAAGTACCTAAGTAAGGATTTTATGAAATCCAATCCAATCGAAACTCCCTTAAGACCCCACTTAGGGGCGTAGGGAAGCAACAAGAGCTCTCCATTGCGCTCGATCTTGCGCAATGTTAATTACCTCCTCCCACACCATTTCCACATTCCTCAACTCTGCTTCGAAGGAGCGGAACACAGTATGGGAGGGTCTTCCTCGTCCTCGGGTCCCTTAGTACGCATAAAAATCATAAGTCAATCAATACTTCCTTTGTGATCTTAAAGGCATAGGGAGCTAACAGTTGCCCTTTACTGCGCTCGATATTGCCCAATTTTACTGTTTTGTTTATTGACAAAATCTTTCCAAGATATAAATTATGTAGCAATGATTGTCTACACACGCCAGATAAGTAAGAACTCTCTTCTTGTAAAATGGAGAAATGTACTTATCTATCTATTATTAAGAGATAAATGTACCAACGCTTCACGGCACCATAGTTTCTTGTTGGTGTATCGTAAAACTGAATTAAATGAAGCCGTGAGAAATAAAACGAACCGATGTTCAGACCCAAGTTAGTAGGTGTGCGTTACATAGAAAATCGACCAATTATCTACGGACCGTTCAATTTCATTCATTCTTTGATCCGAGAATCACAACATAGGCAAACGCAAACCCAAATATATAAAATTAAGTACCTATATAACCTTAATCGTTGAATAAAAAATTGTATTATGATAAATGCCTGCCCCGATAAACAGCTACCGATAACCATCGATGGTCACCAGACCAGGTCTCCCGGGCGGATAAATTTAAATACCTGGGAACCACAATTACTACCTCTGGTGACCTCGGGGTTGAGCTGCTGATACGTATCGGTATGGCAAGTGGCGTCATTAACAACGTGACCAAGATTTGGAAAGCGTCGGCGTTTAGTGTCGAGACGAAATGTAAACTGTTTGATGCGTGTATGTTGCCCATTCTCCTGTAGGTATGCCCGGGCACAAAAAGTATCAAAATGAAGTTTTTCAGGAGAATTTCGGGTGTAAGATGGTACCACTGCATCACGAACAACGCTATACGCCGGCAAACTCAGCGTGAGCCCATCACTTCCACCATTGTGGAGAGGAGATGGACTTGGCTGGGGAATGTTTCAAGCATGCCGAATGACAGTTGGCCGAGGAGAGCGCTGTTCTTCCTCCCATCCGGGTCCCGAAGACGAGGAAGACCCTCTCATACTATATTCCGCTCCTTCGAAGAAGAGCTGAAGGATTTGAACATGGTGTGGAGGAGGTCATAAACATTTCGCAAGATCAAGCGCAATGGAGAGCTCTTATTACCTCCATGTGCTCCTGAGTGGGGTGTAAAATGGGAATTGATTGATGGATTATGATATACCTACCACTGTGATATTTCTGAGATGTGTAAAAACATCTCCATATGTAAGGGGGGATTGCGATGATCGCATGAACGCATAAACGAATTTGTGATCATATGATGAAAAATTGTGTGTCCTAACTGCCATCGCATGATCGCGCGTCCACTTTCCTTGAAAACGCAAACAAATACCTAAATATGAATGTTAGTAGTAAGTAAGAACTTTTGGCACGTTCATACAATGTTATATGTTTGACAGGGCGTCCGCGTTCATGCGATCATGATCGTACGATCGTGCGACCACCTAGGACAGGGCCTAAGGGTTTAAAATTTACGAGTATAAGTAAGTATGCCGTTTTAATAGACCAACCTTTGCGATGGAAATTGTTCCTAGACATCATTTTTAAAAAAAGGTCGTTCGATTTAATTCTCATGTGTTATTTACTTACGTTTCATACTTCACCTATGGAGATTCAAGTTATTCAAAAGATTGGTCTGGCGTAGCGCACGAGAGAATGTCAGGTAAGCAAATGACTTTGAATGATGATCATGTCTACGTTTGTGTCGCTGTGGTTGTGTGTCATGAAATAACTGACGTGTCTGACAATGAGCATGTAGATAGGGAGAAACCAACACAGTAGGTAGGTGTAATACACGCACGTGTGTGAATATCCCCTTTGGTCGGCGGCAGACATGGGAAAGTGTGACGATTTCAAAATAAACTTAATAAATGGATAAAATAATTCATAAATTTGGTGTCGCTTTTTCTACAGCAGCCATTTATTTCTGTCACCATATCCTTTTACACTATTTCACTCCTTTTTGTGTCATTCTCTTCCGTTTTTCTTTCATCGCGTCTCCCTTATACTCTACCATTTCTGCGTCATACTTTACACACAGACTAGGCGACAACTCCCAAGTATTGTGACTGTTACAAAGAAAATCTCAACGTAGGTACGGACGACGTTTGCTTAGATTCTCAAGCTCACTACTCTGTTCATTGTACCCCTGGAACGTACTTTTTTATGTTTCTTTCGAAAGTAAATAGAAGCTGGATATAACAGAAAAATAAGAGTAGCAACGCAAATATCAAAAAGCTGAAATTTATTTGAAAAACGTTATTCTCTAAAATCCAATTAATGAAGTTGATGTGATGGTAAAGTTAACTTGTTAATTACTCGCGGGACGGTGGATTGAGTTTACTTTTTTACCTCCTATAATCGAAAATATCTGAAAAATATTTTCATATTTCTGTTTTCAAAAAGCATCAATCATAATGTTTGACAGGCAATGAATCGTTTTGTTGTTTGCATTTGAATACTTAATACAAATAAAAAGGCAATAACTCTTTACGTCCTCTATGAGCTCCGACATAGCTACTTTTAAAGTTTTTTTTTTTCAGATTTAAAGTTTTTATTTGTCAAGGCCTGTTATGAATGATATATTATAATAATTACAGTTTTACATTTTTTACTTCATAATATTATAAGTAAAAATAAAAATAGATGTCATCTTGGTTTGAAGGATTCCAAATGGGGTTTAAACTGCTCCCTATAGGTATGGAAAGAAAACAGCTCAATTGTATATACATTTTGAATACATATAAGAACCGAACCAAGAGCTTCAGAAGTTGCAAGCAACTTAGGTTTCACAGGCAACTTAGATTTTTGGTGAGATATATAATTTTTTTATTGCACCCGATGCATTTTATAATTCTTGGTTACAAAAAGAGTGGCTTGCAGTTTACCTAGCATCGCCATAAGTTTCCTTGCTATTACTGTATCCCTAGTATAAGTTTTCGACGATCGAATATCGAAACGATCATCGAAAGCGTTTCGAAAATTTTCCATACAAAAATGATCGATCGTTTGATTTTAGAAAACTATTTGCACGTTTATAAGCGCTTAATAGCGTGCAATAAGCTTTCGATAAAACTCGTACTAGCCCCACTGTTTTTTATGAATGGTTTCAGGCTTATGATCTTCAAACAAAACTCAAACACTTAATAATTATGACGTAAACTTGAAAGTAGAAATATTATCTAATAGAAACCGTTTTTATCCTCCTACTAACCTATTATGTTAAAAAACACAGATTCTTTCATAAACAACCCCTAATAAAATAAATCGGTGAAAGCGACACTTGGCGAACATAATTTATGCAGAAAAAAAGTATCAGCCCAATAGCGGGCCGCAAGATAATGTTGAATACATTTTCCCTATATGGAGGAACCACAACGAACGCGTCTTAAGTACATATTAATTACACACAATGCTCCCAGAGAGTTATTTAGTGGAACATAAATTCATCTGAGACACTCTGTTACATCCTTAGAGGAAGTAAAAAAAAACCGTTTAAGGGAGCTCTGGTTCGATTATTAAGCGGGAGAATTCAATGTTGAACATGACTTAAGGTTTTCTCAACGCCATTAAGGGTAAAAATAATTACACAGAAACGAGAGAAAAAGGGGTGGAAAAAGCATAACAGATTGGTGATGGTATCTCCGAGGTGATTAGACTTGTAAAATATTGTTTACTTCTTTCGGGTTAAGGATAACAGTCTTCGCCTTTCTTAATGATCTTCAAGCCGGAATTACTACCTTGATAGATTTTTGGATGTAAAATTTAAACAGGCATAAAATCTTATAAATTTATTTTTTGTGGCTTTAAATTTAGAATCGGTTAATAGTTTGTTTTCTTTATTAATGTGACTGTTTTCTTCTCCAAAAATGCTTTATACCTATAGGTGCGTAAATAAATATTGTGGTAAAAAAATAAAACCCTGCATTTAGCAATACATAATGTGTTGAGAACTCCGAAAAAAATAGTGTTAAAATTAATTTATTAACACTATTTTTTCACTTGATAGGTGTGGGCGACTGAGAAGAAATTCAATAAATCAGATCCATATCATCCTAAAAAACAGTTTGAAGTGAATAAAAAAAACTGGAGAGTTTTAATACGAAATTGCATGTCTATATATTAAAAAAAAAATTGTTTCCGAGCTTCTTCAGGTCTTCAGGATCAAACATAGACTTTCAGAATAAAATTTCCTCGAAAACAAAAGGTTAAATCATATCGTGAATAAGTTTTTCTTCGAAATAAAGTCAAGGTGCAACTCAAAAGGAAGTAAAATATTTAAAAAAAAATGAAAATCGACCCATGCGTAAAAATAATGCCCATACAGACAATACGCTGTACGTGGGGAGAATGCGTCGGCTGCGATATAAAAAATGTAGGGGTGTAGGTACCATGGCCAAGTACGTAGGTACGTGTTTCCCAGGTAGGAATCCCGTGTTTCTTTTTCTCTGTTGTGTGTTTGAATCACCAGCCTAGATTCTAAATTGTTTATTTTCGACAAAAAATCTATTCTGAGCATCTGATTCTTGAAATTTCTAATTCCCATAAAATGCAATAGGCAATCTTGGCATTGGCTGATACAAATATTTCAAATAATAAATCGAACAATTGGAATCCAACCCAACCAACCAACCAAACTCCCTTAAGACCCCACTTGGGGGCATAGGGATGCAACAAGAGCTCTCCATTGCGCTCGATCTTGCGCAATATTTATGAACTCCTCCCACACCATGTCCAGATTCCTCAGCTCTGCTTCGAAGGACTGGAACTTGGAATCCAAAGTCTTGGATTTTTTTCTCTAACATCCAACCTCAGTTTTTCTTGTGTCTTTGAGGTTTAACGCAAAGATTCACTGCCATGTACGATAACACAAGCATCATATCCTGGCATGAAGCACGTGGATTCCACGAAACTACTACAAGCCTCTCTGCCATATGTCTATTGCATAGTTTCTTCCCAGTTTAAGCCAGCATCTTAAAGGTTTGGAGCGAATGCCCGCTTGAAAAAGTTCGTTGTAGTGTGCCTCGCCTGCATATTCATCACTATCGGGAAACGTACGGACTGCTCTCCAAATTTTCGTACCTAAATATAAAGTTGTAAGTAATCCGTTTATTTTTTTCCATAATTTGGACATTAGTTCCTCATCCATTCCGATTCATTTGTCCGTTCTTCAACCATTTAAATGTTAATATTGATAAAATAATTAGTTATGATAATCAATCAATCAATCAATCAATTCTCCCTTTTACACCCCACTCAGGGGCATAGGGAGGCAACAAGAGCTCTCCATTGCGCTCGATCTTGCGCAATGTTTATGACCTCCTCCCACACCATGTCCATGTCCCTCAGCTCTGCTTCGAAGGAGCGGAACACAGTGTGAGAGGGTCTTCCTCGTCTTCGGGACCCTGATGGGAGGAAGAACAGCGCTCTCCTCGGCCAACTGTCATTCGGCATCCTTAACACATGTCCCAGCCAAGTCCATCTCCTCCCCACAATGGTAGAGGTGATGGGCTCACGCTGGGTGCGCCGGCGCGGCGTATAGCGTCGTATAGTTATGATAATAAACTTAAAAAAATATTGTCCTACTTTCAGAGAGAATTCGAGCTGTCATAATAATATCAGAAGCGGTATCAGAATGATGTTTAAAAATAGAACAGGTACAAAGAAAACATATTTCTCCTTTTGAGTATTTGGGAATTGGAACTCACTTTCCTGAAACAAAAGGGCTAAGGGTGACGGAAGAGAACGAGGAGCATTACATAAATAACGCCACGCTCCGGGTAAATACTCGGAGACCTTTCACGAACAGTCTCCTTAGGATAACAGATGTAAAGAGGAGTTTAAATATTTTATTGTTGTTTTATACATACATAAACATTCTGGTTTTTTTAAATATAGAATCTTATTGAAAAACCAACGGTTTTGAAGTGAGATAGATTTTTTTTTGCGAAACGAATACGAGTATACGGCCAAGACCTTTTTTTTTAGTGGAGGTAAGCAAGTAATACCTTAATGTACACAATATTAATTCTTCTTCCTCTTTGATAAGGCCTGGTTCCTGCTTAATTGCTCTCTAGGAAAGTCGCCGACAGCCAACTATTCTTCGAGCGTTTAGGGGGCCTAGAAGTTTGTTTCTCCGCGGTTTCTTGTCCCTTGACTGCCTTTATTTCTTTCCTCTATTCTTGAGACGAGGAAGATCCTCTCACACTGAATTCCGCTCCTTCGAAACAGAGCTGAGGGATTTGGACATGGTGTGAGGGGAGGTCATAAACATTGCTCAAGATCGAGCGCAATGGGGAGCTCTTGTTGCCTCCCTATACTCCTGAGTGGGGCGTAAAAGGGTAGTATTGATTCTTGAGATATGGTCGCTCCATGCCCGTCTTCGCTGTCTACACAGGTCATAATTGAACGGACGCATTACCTAGTAATTCTTATTTCATACGTGTATTTTTCCATATCTTCTCTCTAAGGCATCCTGATATGGCTGCAGTTGTTTGTGTTTGCTGCAGTAGGTAAATCTTCATAGAGGTTTCTGTTTCGAAAATTATATTTCGTTATTTTTAAATTATGAAAAAAATGTAACAATGCAATTCTTACTTTCAGAGAGTTCGGATTTAAAACAGCTTAGCCAGGATACAACGCTTCATTTCCGGCATGTAACAGCAAAAATATTTTAAGGGATGTTATTAACTTAAAATTAGGAAAAAGGGTGCAGAGTTCAGACCAGATCCCTTAATGCAAAGGCAATTTACAAGAAAAATCATTAATCTTATTAAAGTTTTATGATGTGACTTTTAAAGATACTTTATTATGTACTTACCTACTTTTATAAATTTCTGACATTTTGATATTATTTGTTTCTTCTAACAACTTCAAAAATGAAATTTGGAAGGTTAATGATAGAAGGTTTTTGAAAACCTAAACGATATTCTTAGACTTAAGGTTTAAAAATATACCTTTTTTTTACTTGCGTCTCCGAAAAACGACTTGTGAGCATAACATTCATAAACTGATGCTCACACTGGTTTGTCGGAATGAATCTGAGAGAATGCATAGCAGATTTATCGATATGAAGATACCTACTACTTTTTCGTCAAACTCAAAATGACAATGAACGCATCACTTAATTTGACAGAGGATGTTAAAAGCAAGATGAATCACAAGAATTATCAATCGGAGTCATTTGAAAAAAAATGTAATACCATGAAAGATTTAAAAATTAGCATGGTCAGTGATTCCACCACAAAAATGGCATATTTATTAAGATTAAGTTTGATTGTTTGAAATAACTGTATATTTAAATGTATGGTCTGGGGTGCGTGCCGCACCCGATACCAGAGAGGAGACTCTAGCTAATGAAGTTTTAATTAAAATGTTTAGTTACTGTTACCATTAAGGATTAGGTTAACGATTTTATAATATAATTTGAAGGTCCATCCACAGGGGAAACGAGCGAAATTTTCAAACCCCATCTAACAAACTACTTAGGCATTTCGTAAATTTCTAAATAACATTATCCACGTTTGTACCTCGGTTTGTTAAACAACATACATACCTACCTATTGAAATAAGAGTAGGTTCAATGTTTATGGCTTATTAATTTTATTGATATTTACGATATGAGAGAGATGTTTTAATTAGATTGAAACATAATAAAGTAGGTATGTACCTATACCTACACTGTTCTAAAACAAGTGATGCTTAAATTTATGCACTAGTATTCAATCTGTACTTTTAAATAACTAGTTTTTGAAAGTGATATTTGCTTTAGAAATATATAATGCATAAAATTGTTGATTGTCTAGTGGTTACGAAGCTGGCTTCCTTACTGTTTCGTATCGGAGGTCATGGGTTCGATCCCAGGTGCCGACCATCTTTCTCTTCACGACACAATAAGATTTAAGTAGCTTACTGTGAAAGAGCCAGAGTGTATTTCTGTTCACTTTTATTAAGCACAGATTTATTTTTATATTTAAAAAATGTGTTGTGAGGGGAAGAAACATCAAATTATGTAGGTACCTACTCAACGTAGTAAAATAAAAATTTGAGACTTCTCTTAAAAGTTCCTTTGATATATTATAACACTGATTAATAGGAAAATCGACCGATGATTAAAGGCACTTTTTTTGCCTGTCATCCGACAGGTTTTGCCGCCTGTCTTGTATAAAGTATGTAAAATAGTAAAAACTTTAGGTTAACCTCTACTAGAACAAAGAAATAACAATTTTAGTTTATTTTCGGCTTGTTCCAATATTTAGGTTGGTACCTACCTAGAGCATTTTAGTGGTTTAAGCACTGGTTCCGTAACGTTAACCTTCTCAAGTATTCAAAGCTTCAAACTTGCCCCGAATTCACTAAACAATTCGACTTTATACTTCTAAGTGTTGAAACTATGAACGCTTTAGAGTACCCACACCTTATGAAGTTGACAAGACGAATAATATTATTAAAACACCTGCTTATTATAATTCGCGTTATAAATCAGGAATGCTGATATTGGCTTTCAACAATATTAGGTATCTACTTAAAAAAATCATTTACCTTTATACATGGTAACAATGTCTCTTTTCGGTATCCAGACGAATATGATTAAAATATTTATAGTCTTAATGTATTCACGACGGACATGACCGTTTGTTATTCTATTATCTCGAGGCCAATGTAAGTATATCGTTATAAATATGTAAATTTACATAAAACCATTATAACATTTTCATAATGTTATGCTGCATTAGTGGTAGGTATATACCTATACTTTCAGCAAAACAAGTGGAACATCTAGAAAAAGGTAACGGTTTTTTTTTTCATAAAATAACACACCACAAAGCTTATTTACCAAAAAATATTAATATACCTACTCTAAAATCATCTATAAGTATTACAAAACCTTCTGATACACTTTTTTTTCAAAACTTTCACGTTTTTCCATATAATTCAGTCAGTTGATTATAAATTGAAGTCGCCGAATGGCCTTTCGTACTTCACACCTGGTGTGCGATGCGATCGAGAAATCCATTCCTTAGGGCTGCTAAGCCGACACTGATACCTGGGGGCCTAGACAAAATACAGTTGGCGATCGACTACAAACGAATTCTTCGACAATGTAGGGTAGGAAGAAAATTAGCTGTCTACTTTTTATATTTTTATATAAGTGTCATTGCTTGGTTTAAATAATTGTTAACATGTTCCAGTGGACAGATAATTTTTTTGCACTTTGGCGAAATCTTCGTTTGTAGTCGAACGCCAGTTTGAATTTGTCTACGGGGGCTATACTACACTACTCGCGAAGTTCCTCGACGAAGTGTTCGGGAAAGTTGACCGAAATACGTCGCCACACACTCGTACTACTTCGCGAGGAACTCAGTTGTCCGCAAGCGCTCGTACGCAATGCGTCATGGATAATGTTCAAGTGGCAGCAAAAAACCGGCAACAAACGGAGGTCGCCCGAGGCGAGCCGAGGTTGGTCGAAGTAAGGCGAAGTGCCTCCACTCTATCGTATTCGCCTAATTTCGATCAACTTCGCGAGTAGTGTAGTGCAGGTATGGAGTACCAGCGGGTTCGGATGAGTAGGGATGTGAAGAGGAAAGACCAAAGTATGATTCAGTGTTACCGGGTCACGCGTAATAGCGATTTTCACACCCGTGGCAAACAGGGAAACTTATTTTACGGACATAGCTCGAATCGTACCTAACAAAGTTTGGTGGATGGTTTGATCTCCTAAATCGTTTTATTTTATGTAGGTTAGTCTGGAACAAATCTTGTTATCAATTCCTGAATTACAAGATATTCCTAGAAAATAATGACTTCATTTTCGGTAAAGTTAGAAATTAATATGGTAAAATAGTGAAAAAGCTGATTTTTTTTCCTTTCATGTCTTAAAATGACACATGCACACACGACGACACCATGATGGCGAGGGATAGCGGCATTCGGGTGGCCAGTTACTGGGGGTTTCAGATTTGATATACCGGAAACGGAAAGTAAGTAGGTATGTCATAAAATGAGATTATTGGCCAAATAAATAGTATGATCAACATATTAAAGTTTATTTTATTTTCCTAAAATAATAATATATTTTTTCATATTAAAGACAAGTGTAGCATCACATTTGATGCATACCTGATGGTTTGTGAGACTTTTCCGAAAAAGTCGTTTTGAGATTAGCCAAACTAGATAGCTGTCAAGCAGATTTTTTTTCGGGAAAGAACCAAATAAGGGTATTTGTACAGTTTTATAAACAATAAAGGAAAGAATTCTCGTGTTTTATGAAATAAAAACTTTTATTGTTCCGGTCTAATTTATTTTACTTCACGTTGTCCAAGCTGACAATTAATTTATTATAAAGACTATCCTCTGTCACTAAACCTCTCCTTTGTAAATATCACAGAATAATGGGTGTTTCAGAGTTGAATTTAATTCGATAAGTTTTGTTAGGCAATAATGAAACTGGACTCTGTTGTCAGTTCGACTAAACAGATTCTAAGAATTTATATTACCTTTAACGGCAACATCGTGTGGTTTCCATTTTCAACGTAATCACCGTTACGTTTATGAGACGCTCACATTTGAGTTATTAATGCAATTTTTTTTTATATTCCTTCAACAGAAATCTAATGTTGCTTTATTTTAATAGAAAAGAATAAAGGATCATTGTTAATACCTAGAAAAATTTAAGTTGGTGAAATTCTTTTCATCAGTAACGAAAAATTAATATATTTTTTAATTCAATTTCATCTACAAACAGCATTAGTCTTTGTTAATGGAAATCTATTCAGAGATAAGTGAGACTACCTTTTCGTCTGAGTTCTAATAGTTTATAATACCTATAGGTACATGTTCCCATTTTTATGTTTAATTTTAGAGAAAAAAAGTTACAACTTAATCAGATGAATATGTTCATACGAATTTGTCGTGTTTTGTAAGGAATCCTTACCTTCAACTATCTGAATTTACAAAGATATATTTGTTTTGATTATACAATTATAATGATTATCTAAGTGGACAAAACAATTGATTGTTGATTTGTACAGATTTGGAATGACACTGTTTTTGCTTGGATATATCAATAGCTCAAATTTTTGTGGGAGAGTGATTTTTTGTCTGTTATCTACCTTGGGATAAAATCTGTCTCAGAATCTATGAATATAGCTGAAAAGTATGACTGAAAAGGTATTCGGACAATGACACAAACAACGCCTTAGTGTTTACTAATTGTTTAATTTAAGCGTTGTTTTCATGTCCTTATTTCATTTTCTCAAGACGTTTTTGCACATTTCGAATATTTTTCTAACTCTCCAATTTTTACTGTTCTAATAATTTGTGATGGTTAGTGGCCTGGCGGTCGCGTCATTAGCATTCGTAGTGCTTTTTACGGTCATGGGGTAGATCCCAGGTGCCGACTATCGCACTTTTTTCACGACACATCTTATTTGCGAAAGCATTCAATTCGACCTTCTGTCAGCGCTCTAATGGACTCACACCTGAACACGCGGGGTAACGTAACCAATGTCACGTTGCAAGCAACCTTATGGCCGCTAGATCAGATCATATTTATATTTGTTTAACTAGATATAATTTACATATGTATACAAATACGTTCTGTTTGATTAAGAAACCATTTACCAGTCTCAATCGGTTTTCAATGTGGAAGATTAAAAAAAATGTAATCGTGTGAATGTTAAAAATATGTTGACAATTTGACAAACGAATTTTCTACTTACATATTTTCAGAAGGACCAACATGTAGGTAGTTAGTTATTCCTATATAAAACACTAGATACCCTCACTCTACAACATATTTTGTAAGGCAGTGGCATTGATTAGCCTTTCTGTTGTATTTCTCGTTCTCTCTGACGTGGGTAGCAATCCATTGTGTCTGGAAGGTCGAATGATTCCACAATAATTAATAATATTGTCCGTATTTATTATTATTAATGTAATTGAGGGAGTCATATGAAAGGAAAACGAGATAAAAAAACAGAAACTCTTTTCGGTACAAATACCTTCTCACAGTTGTTAAGTTAAATGTGGATTATATTATTATTTCTGGCTATTTTTCGAAACTATATGTAAACGTTCAAGTAGACTTTGCATGTTTTGTAATATACTTATCATAGTGCCTAACTTTTTATATTTTGCTGATAGTAATTAGCATTTTACACTTTATATAGGTATATATGTTTACTTTTAATATACATTTTTATTTCCTAACTTGTTGTTGTGTCTTTTAAATTTAAGGATACCAAGGTTTTTTTGCTTCATAAAATATGTCGTTGATTGATCACACATCAACACAACCGTTACTGATTTTTAGATATGTGATTTTATTAAACAATCATTAACGTTGCGCAAGATCGAGCGCAATGGAGAGCTCTTGTTGCCTCCCTTTGCCCCTAAGTGGGGTCTTAAGGGAATTTGCATTTTGATTGAATTTAAAACAACCGTTATTGATTTTTAGATATCCGTTTTACTTTAAAAAAAAGTGTTTGAAACTTGTTAACCTACACGCATATTTTCTTCATCCATAAAATCTCCTCTCTCCTCCCTAGAAAGTAGGCACCTAACTACCTTCTAGTTTATAAAATCATGCCATCGTCATAATTCTAGCCCGCCTTTCGTTAAAGGTAGCGGGGGCTAGAAATTTGTATATGTTATACAAATTTTATAATTATCAATATGGCAAAGCCTAAAATTTACGTTAATTTACGTTATTTTAGTACAAACATGATAGATTACGAACCTTAGAAGTGAAAAACCAATGGAATTTCGTTTTTTTTATATTCCATGAGGTATTAAGTACTATTCAATCATTTCGTGTGAGAAATTTCCACGTTCCATGTTCAGAATGCAGTTTTTGTACAGCACCGTTGGCGCCTATTATTCAATTCATGCAAAAGAATTTATGAGCTTGGTTTATTTGTATGAATAAAATTAAAAAAAAGAAATCCGTTGACTATAAAATTTGGCTTGAACATCAAGGTGTTAGTAAAACGGAATAACAGTAGGAATTTCCTGTGTTATTTTTAGAGAGAGAACTGAATAGAGGCATCCGTGGGAAGAGCGGGCAATAAAAGATTTGGGTGCGACGTAATTAAGCAAAAACAATAATAAATCTTCATTTGTCAAGTTTGACCGGGTAATTTTTGTTCGTGAAATTGGCTATAAAATACCTACATACCTATCGACCCATATTGTACATGTCTCGTGGGCTAGCACTGAAGTTCTCCGCCTCTATATATATTGCAACATACCTTTATACGTACACAGGCACTTCAATGAAAACGTATAGCTAAAAGTAGAATTAAAATATTCAAAACATCAAATTTTATATGAAAAAAAAAAATATTAAGGTTTATCATGATATTAACCAAGTATTTACTTACTTATTTTTCCTCTGGCGATCCAGGCTGCGACTTTCGAGACTCAATCTGTTGATAGGTCTGTCTCACGCAGTCTCAGACTCGTAAAAGTTAAGCTCGGTACTCACTTGCGCCGCGAACGTGTGACATTACATCAATTTTATCAAAAGGATGCATGTGTTCCGCTCGCGTTCCTTTTTTCGAATCACGTACTCATTTAACATTTCGATTAAATTGATAAAATGTCACACATTCGCGGCGCAAGTGAGTACGATGCTTTAAAGTTTTAGTAGGTAAAGATAGATGGGCAATAAATATTATTGAATTAATATTTTTGGTGTTTACCGTGTAGTAATAATTCATAATGTGAATAACGCCTCTCTGCAATAAATAATTTGTGTAGTATAAGACAAGTGTTTTTTAAATATTATTGAAAAAGGAATTAAAAGGTAGGTACCAAACGATACGAATTGGTGAAATCAAAACATAGTTAGCTATACTACATTCCATTCAGCAAAGTACGTAACATTATATTTTATTATTTGTTCTTACCAACATTATTATAGGTATATCTATATTTTTTTTAGTCCGGTCTATAGAAGGTAGGCTTGTTATAATTTGAAAAGAATAAATAAAAGTTGATTTGGAACATGATACTGTTAAAGACGTACATGGGAATACATAGCCATTCGCAATCTTTTAGGTTGATATTAATATTTCAAAATATCGTATCCTGCTGGAAATTGCTTTGAAGAACTCTCATTTCCTATTTCAAAGTCTAAGAATTGTCGACAATGGCGGAAATCACCGTTACTTGCTATACGAATACTGTTGTTTGCATAAAATACTTGTCAAATACAAGTGTTTTCAGTTTCCTGTCAAATACTGCTTGTAAGTAATACCGAACTCACTATACATAAACACGTAGGGAAATTTAACTGAATGTCGAAAGCGCGTCTTGTCAAATATTAGGGATGCGCTCCTTTAGTGTCTCCACTTGCTTCAAACGAGAAATTGTAATCATTAAAGTGGAGTTGACATAATTAAGCAGAGGTGCAAGAAGATATTTGACTTTATTTGAAACGACGAATATGTAGGTATTTTTTTTATCAAAATATCATGCATAGGTATCGTAGGCAAAATTAAAAATATTATTATGAAAATGAACAAAAATGTAAACGGCATGAACAATTATTAAACATCTGATAATGGTATAAAGAAAAATATATTTAAAACGGTTGTTGAATCTCATTTTCATACTAAGTATTTTCCTGTCTTTTCTTTGTGATTGTGTATTTTTGCCTTGCAGAATGTTTCCCACTATCCACTATCCATTCACGAATATTAATTGACCTCGTCCAACTCCTCGTCGACACTCTCTCTTCTCTTGGCTTAAAAATACAGAAAATCGTAACTGTCACCTCTAATGAGGTGGTTGATAGACCAGCGGTTACGACGCCGGCTTTCGCACTGTTTCGTGCGGAGGTCGTGGGTTCGGATCCCGGCCGTGTCGACCATTTTCCGCTTTCACGACACAAGCATTTGCTTACTGTGAAAGATGTCAGAAAGTGTATTTGTGTTCACTTCGAGTGAGCACAGATTCATTTTTAAAAAAAAAAAAAAAAAATTAGGTTCATGACCTAAGAACACCTTTCGAACCTTGGCCTTTTTTAGCAGCTCTTCGTGAACACGAGACCTTTGCTGAAAGACTGTTGTTGCTGATTTTATCTGTCAATTGTGCGCGAAGTATTCATTTCGTAGGTACCTACCTTCATCAAAAACATTTATCTATGTTCTTCAGTTCACAAGTTCGATAAGGCTGTGATAAAAAAATATGAAAATAGTACCAAAATAATATTTTTTTATCTAAAAAAAATGTAGGTATTTTTCATTTAATTCATGATTATTATCTACTTAATATAAATTTAACAAAAAACAACCCTATAATAAAAATATAATTCTTAAAGTTTTTTTTTTAAAATAGCTTATCCGAAATTATTCATCTCGGTTCGAAAAAAATAAGATTTTGTAATATAATTTCTGAAAACCACTCTATTATAAGAGTCAAAAAAATTTTTTTCTTAAGAAATTTCTATTGATTTTATTCAATTAGAAAAAACACAAAAAAACCGACTCCCTCATAATGTTCTTAGCAATATTGTATCTTCTTTATTTAGGAGAGATCAAAAAAGTTCAATGAAAAAATCTACACAATACTGAGAAGTAGCCGCATACATCAAAGAAAAATGATATTTAAAATATTAGGAAAGATGATTTTTTCTACTCCCAATTACAAATTTTTAATTAATAATTTAATTGGACGTATTAATAATGAGATTTTCATTATTTATTTACTTTTTATCATTATAAATATTCCATAATTATGTATTCCTATAAAAAATAGCACTAAGGTACATACTAATTACCTTCCTCAAAAAAAAACTCCACGTTTCGGTAAATTTGTCTGTTTAACCCATCACCCTGTTCCCCAGAGGGGCTAGGCACGGGTTACGGACTTCTGTTCTTTCCTATCTAGACAAAAACTCTTTCGCTGAATTTGTTTCTCCACTAAAATTAATTGTTATCCGAAAAATCATTCAATTTGATATTGATCACAGCAACCTAATAATATTATGTAGATAACTTGTTGGTTTGCGATGGATATAACGCCTGATTTTAATCAAAATGCAAACTCTGTAACACCCCAGTTGGGGCCCAAGAAAAAGTTATGCGCTATAAAAGATCTTTTTATACCTCTTAACCACTAGGCACATTTCAACTAAATTCTCACCTACAAGAGGTGGATCTTGTTACCTTTGCCCAGGCTGAAACAGCGGTACTATCGGTCCCTGTGGATGCTAGGGTCAACTGGCTGAAGAGAATACTGGGTGCCTTGAATTACTATCATTCATAATCCTATTCTCCTGCCTTCCATGAGCCCTCCCATCTGTACTAACCAAGTCCTATCATTCCGGAGAGAGTAAACCTTTCTGACCAAAAATCCCTTATCCAAAAAATAGGATGCGTTCCTAACGGGCTGGTTAGAAACTAATGGAGGCTCCCTTATACCAGGCAACCTCAGGGTGACTTTTTACCTTACCCCTACATTCAGGGATCTGTAGCGGCGGACTTTTATTTCTCTAGATCTGGCTATAGATAATGGACCTGGTACCTCTGTAGAGACAACCCGATATGGTGGATATAATGGCTACCTCCGCATCAGTGATCAAAGGATACACAAGGTATATGAGCAATTGTGTGGTTGGTAGCCTAGTGTTTACGACGACAGCTTTCGTATTGTTTCGTGCAGAGGTCGTGGGTTCGATCCCAGGTGCCGTCCTTCCTCTTTCACGACACAAGCTTTAAGCTTAGCTTACTGTGAAAGAGTCAAAGAGTGTATTTGTGTTCACTTTGAGTGAGCACAGATTCATTAAAAAAATATACTGCAACCGTGACACGTGAATTCTGTTGGAATCTATTTTATATATAATTAATTTGTATGAGATTTTATCAAACTCGAGGGAAATTAATTATTTTCAGAAGGGTTGTTAAACGAAAACGTTGGTTTTTATAGCTTGACTTGTGCGGGACATCCTTTGACGTATCGCTCAAGATTATTACAAATCACTAAAACGGATATAGATATGTATGTAGGTATGCATACTGCGTATATTGAACCTCGGTATATGTATGTATACACTGACATTTACTAATAGTTTTGATAAATGTTCTCCGACATATGTGTTCAGTCAAATAACAAATGACTTTTCTTCTTCGGTTCTAAAAGAAAAGAGAAAAAGGAATCCCGTCATAAATTAGAATTATTCCTATGATCTTTGGCATCGTCTACATGTTTGGTTTTATACGTTATTATTATTATTTTTATTATAAAGGGTGAGGAAGGGGGTAAAACTTGGCCTTTTGTACCTCGTTACTTTTAATATATCAGTATGTTTATTACGCCACGTATGTACATCCCGGAGGGTGGAATACTTTTCAGGAAATATTTTATTTATGGCCCAAACAACTTTTATCGCGGTATCCTCGACGCATATAAACACTACTGCCTGTTTCCTTGATGCTCTGTCCGACAATTAACTTTTTCTCAGGTAGAATAAAAGAAAGTACTAACATTTTCATGTACCAACTGAAATACTGCACTGACTCACATCCTGCGCTGATATGCCGATATTACGCTGATTGCTTGTGATTGTCGTTGGTTTGTAAGGTGGAGTGCAGTGGACTCTTATTTAAGACTAAAAAATACTGTTTTTTTTCGTGTAATTTAAGTTAAGTTAAGATTATTATTATTTTTACTGTACTGTATGATGATGTTTTTTTTAATAATTTTATTGGTAGGAAGCAATGACGTTGTAGACAACGTTAACAATAACAACCCCACTAGAGTGGGGCAGTAAATTCCAATATTGATACCTATTTACTAATTGTCGTGCTTGTATTAATAATGGAAATAAATAAATAAATAAAAATACTTAATCCATAAAAATTTCAAATTTTGAAAACAAAGGTATTTTGTGTTTTACAAAGAAGTGTATAAGCGCCTTGAAGATCAAAAAAATTTCCGGTTTGTCGAAAAAATCAACATTCGAAATCAGAGTATTCTAGGATCATTAATGTTGGCCAAAAATCAACATCTAAAAACAAAATCGGCACTTCGGCTATATTATTTTTTATTTATTTAAAAATAAAACATAAAACTTATAGTAAGGTATATATTATTTTGATTTATGCATTTTTAACATATATCCTGATAATAAAAAAATAAAACATGAGTTTCTTGTGGCGTTTGTGTAACTTCAAAGAATCATTTCATTTTTTTCACTTTTCACGTTTTATTTTTTTTATCCACATAGCTTACATACATCTGGAATAAATGGCTGCTGCTTTTGATGTCTTAACATTTCATGGGATATTGCTTTCTTTTATCATCACACGAAGCAGTAAATATGGGAAAAAACATACTCTTGTACACGTAGGTACCTTATTCATTGAAAAATAATGCCAGTTCGCCGAAATATTATTAAGACATTACATAAGTTCTATAAAATAATATACAATTTCGTAACCCTTTTTGAGAAATTATTATTTTTTCGTTTATAAGACGATTCTTAGCTTAAATAACAAAACTCAATCTACTAGCGGAAAAAATATTTTGAAAAAAAAAAAGATAATTTTTTTGTCTTTAGTTTTCATTATCATAATATTGTTTTTTTTAATAATAGGTATGTATACCTATAATAGGGGGGTTTGTAAAATTATATGTTGTTCTTGATAGGCACCTAAAGGAATGTTGTGTGAAAAAAAAACATATAATGCTTTTTTCGGTGAGTAAATGCATTATAAAGACTTTATTTGAATACAAAATATATAGGTAAATTAGAATTTATGAATATTACTTAAGTTTTTTTTTTAAAAGAAAAACAAGTGTGTTTGTAGGTATAAACAACTTAAGCCAAATTCCAAAAACAAATTACTATACAATACAATTGATATCTGGAGTAAGCAATCAAGGTAATGAAAAAGTGAAATTCCTAGGAATGTCGTGAATTAAATGATATACCTACATAAGGTTATTTTGTTTCCTAGCTAAGAATAACGTTTCATAGATCACTCAAAGGTGACATTGAGCTATCTTAGGAAATACTTGAAAAAGTATCCTACAGATGGTGTAATATAATAATCAAGCATACTGTTAACTAGAACATAATTTGTATAAACATTTTAAACACTACATAATGTGCTCCTCCTCAAGATAGATAGGTATATATTTACAATTTCTTTTTTTTATTTTATTTATTTACGACCTGTTGGGCCTTTTAAAAATTAAAATGTAATACAATATAATAATCTTAAGAATTTAACTGCAATAGATCAATATAACAATAACAAAACCATGTGGACACTGTATTAAGAACAATTGATTAGATCAATGAAACAATAAAGCATGCAGACACATTAACAGAGATAATCATTGATTTTGGACGATGTAATATTATTATTTATTACACTGCCTTTGAGTCTCTGAACTTTCTAGTTTACCGCGGTTGGTACAGCTGAAAGAGGCTTTAGCTATTAAAAAATACATATATTTCAATTTCCAAAAGTGAAAACAATTAGTCCAGTCGTATTTTATTTGGTGATCCACCACCGCATTTGGTGCCAAACAACAACCGAAAAGTTTTGAAAATGTTTCAATTGTGGCTGCTTCGTTTAAATAAAATAAGCTAAAATCACCCAAAGCTGTCGTTAATTTCGACACACGAGGAGTTTCTAGAAAACCGTTTTGTATAATATAGTAAAGTGTAACGACGTTGTCTAGACGACAACTTTCGTCTCGAGCGAATATTAAATTATGCACCTCATATAAAACTGAATATATTTTCAGAAGTTAAATATCACTTGAAACATACTACCAAATTTTTTCAAGCTAATAATAAGGGTTTAATAATATTAGTTCCGATTTTCTCCACTCGCAATTTTTGTTTTCGAGATTTTATTTGTTGCGTAAAGTTTTTGTTTTGGTGTAGAATGGTTATTTATTGCAGAATGGCTAACAATTCCATTAACGCTGTTCCGATACTATCAGATTGGACAAAACGACCCATATCCAATCTGTGGTCTATTACCATTCGGCAGTAACGTAATAATATTAAACAGAGGTTGTAACAGTGTGTGTGAATGTAGGCACACACATACGTAGACCTAAAATAATATTATGGTCGACCCATGACCACTGTAATGTTTCTAGTAATGAAAAATATTCAAGTATTCCTCCACTTGTATCTACTTATGTATTTTATATTATTATTGTACTGCGGTTACCTATTTATAACGCTTTTAGCTTTTTTGATTAAAGATAAAACCTTTTTGTTTTTGTAAAAAAATACCATTCAGACTGGCTGTCGTTGTAATCTTTTATGATATTAATTAGGTATATTCCTCATATTTGAAAAATTTGCTATTGGATTCCATGTATTTTAGTTTATAATAATAACCATAAACACTCTTTTTTCTATTACAAGCAAATGCGATGCCATGAACGACTCTTCATCATATTTTTGCATTAAAATTTTTTACCTCTTGTTTCCGTATTGAAAAGGAGTGGCTTTGTTTGTGGCAACTCGCCTCAAACAGTTTATAAAGGATTTCTTATAATAGGCTGGTGATAACGCAGAATTGGCGTTTATGACACATTGTTCGATAATTTTTATTGAAATATAGGTACATGAGAATGCAGCAACCTTTAAATGTCCAGCTTTTCAACATAACAAATTCTGTTATGAGATGTTTTGTTGGTTAGGTACTTAAAATTAAAAAGAGGCAGCTAAACTCCGTTCATTTTCTAGGTTAGATATAATAATACATTTATTATTAATATTATAATAGTGCTTTTATAAATTTTATCAACGGGGTAACTATCTTTATGTTATTAACCAGTACCACTAGGATAAGTTTACGATGATCGATAATCGAAACGATCGTCGAAAGAGTTTCCATACAAAAATGATCGAATGATTCGATCGTTTGATTTTCGAAAACTATTTTCACGTAAATAAGCGCTTATTAGCGAGCAAATAGCTTTCTATTAAACTCGTTCTAGCCCCACAGGATGAAAAAAGAACCGACACTAAGATAACGAACAACTTTCCTAGAACTACCTAAGATGGAAACTTCCTACTCCATCGAGAGTTTGTAATGTCGAATAAATGTGTCGTGCGATGGGGACGAAAAAGCTAAACAAGCTGGATGAATTCGAAATGTAATTGTATAGAAAATCCTGCGCATCTCATGGGTCAACAGGATGTCTAGTGATGCAAAAGGAAAGAGAGCTCCTGACCACTGACAGGAGACGTAAGGCCGCATACTTTGGCCACAAATTTCGTGGTGAAAAATATTCCCTCCTACGAGCTATAATTAAAGTCAAATAGAGAAAAAAGGGGTATAGGGCGGAAGAGATACTCTTAGCTCAAAAAAATTAGACAGTGGTTTGAAATTCCTGATTCAGCATCGTAAATATAATAAGGTTGGCTCAGGACCGTGAGGAGTTCAAAGTGATGGTCGCTAACCGCTGTTAGTAGAGGCACAAAGAAGAAGATGGGATAGAAATAGATAGGTAGTGTAATGACGTTGCTGAAAAAATCATATTAAAAGAAAAATTGAGGTGAGCTTACCAAAAAGATAAAAAGACTGCTGCATGTCATAGGAATATTTTATTCCAGAATAAACAATTCCTATATCTAGAAAATGAACACAAAAATAAACACACATTGACTACCTACTCCATAAAAATGTGATTAAGAACTTTTTATAACTACAACATATTCTATTAAAACATTTATTTAAACACGGGTTATTTAAACGAAAAATATTTTAAAGATAGATAACAATAGTATTTCGATGGAGCGACATACCAACGATAACCACACTATAGGTGTTGTTGAAAGGGTACAAACAGTTTCAGCTCGCGATGAATTATTATAGAAATTAACTCGCAAAAAGTGAATATTGCCTCCCTTTGTGTTGAGAGAAACATGTGCTTGGGGAAAATTATAAAAAAAGTATTATAATAGTTGAGTATGCCAGCATACTTCTTAGCTTGGTGCGGACACGTTTGTTTTGTGTTTCATACGGAAATTTAAATGTACCGGACAAACAATTCAGATGTACCGCTTTGTAATTTTTATTCATAACTATCAAAGTATAGGTAAGCGGACTTGTATAACTATGTGGGTGGCTAGGTTATTATTTTTATACTCACCAGTAGCTACTCCGCTATTCTGCAATTTCACTCACGGCTGCTTCGTTAATTTTTAGAACTAATGGTTAATAACAAAGAGAGCTGACTCAAAACATGTTTTTATTTTTCTAATGTATGCAAGTTTTAAATTCTTTTATAAAGGTCAACGATTTCTTTATTTCACAAACTTCACCGTGACTCACATAAAGTATTATCATTTTTTTTACGAAAGCGTACGCATATTAAACTAAGCAGAATCAACATTTGGATCCAAATTATTTAAGATTTTCTTTCATTCCACAAATTTATTTTCTCCATCTAGCTTCCATGGTACAGGCTTTGTAAGTGACATTTTCACACTGTCATAGCATTTAAAACGAGTGTTATTGATAGTCAGTGGAAGAAAAGCTTTCCCATAATATATTCTTTTTTATACTTTCACCAGAGAATTAATCTCGTGGTTTCTATCAATATTATAGATAAATCGGAGTTCCATCTTGACATAATGCGAGAGAAAAACAATTCCCGATTCCCGTTCTAGTCAGGTTATAATTTTAAGGTTTTCAATGCAGGCTTACCATATATGTATGAATAGGATTTGTTAGATCTGCCTACTAAAACATAGTATTACGGTAAGTAAGTCTAAGTCCCTATGTCAATTTCTTCGTTAAAGCCAAAGAGATTCCTGAAATTACGAAATTCAATAAATCGAACTGTTCTTATCTACATAATATTATGAAACTACGTTGTATGTTCCCAACGTCAAAAAAAAACATAAGTAGGTTTGTTGTTTATTTAATAAGCCCGCCCTTTCCACAATAATATATTATATTTGTTAATATTTTGTGCACAATAAAGAATATTTTATTTTATTTATTGTTCATGAGAACATTTATAAATGTTATAAAATGATAACAATACCCAGAAGCAATGTTTATTTAGACGAGAGCTAATAAGATTTGTAGATCTCTTTCTCTTGTAGTAGGTAATTGCTGTTTAAATAAAACGCAATAGCAAATGGCTAATTTAATGTTGGAGACTTGTAAAATTATTTTCTTTTCTAAATCGTCAACCTTTTTAACATTTTAATTAAGATAATAATGTTTTTCATAACATTGTTTAAATGAGCTCGTAAGCACTGTTTAAATGTAAAAAAAGTACTGGAGCGGCAAAAAGCTAAAAATTAAAAATAAAACTCGGAACGGTTAATAAAAAAAGTTACTATTCGAAGCGAAAAAATGTGAAAAATTTAAACTTTGCAAGCGCCAGATGCTGATAATTTTAACAAAACAGGTCGTCCGTTAATGGACTTGTAGGGAGAGAGGGTCTAATGAGGATGTATGTATCGGGCAGCAGGTTTAATAAAGAGTAACACTCCATAGACGCGGGTATTACAGTGACACTTGATCTATTAATATTGTTTTGCCGCTATCGTTATATTTTTATACGGACTCTTCCTGTTTCACTTTTCATTTTTATCCTTGATCCGCTTCACTGTATCTGTTTTATATTATCATGTCCACCAAGTACCTTAACGATGGTGATTCTACACTTGACCACAGGAACACGAAAGTTCTTATGATAAAAAGCAAGTTCTTATTATTAAAAGACACTTTAATTAGTTTGTTTTCGCCTAGTACTCAGTACATAACTACACCAATCCATATACCTACTTTCCGAACTATATTTTTCGTTTTATAAATCTTTGAAAGAAATCTTTCTGTAGGAGTTTAGATTCTAGGATTAATTTTACTAATCTGTATACTTCTTATTCATGAACATTAGTAATCTTTATTTGCAAGTGTTTTTTTGTTAGTCTAGTGATATTTGATCAATTATTTCATTTGTGTGTCAAATCAGGGTAGCATGCTGGATATCACCCTGAGAAATAGAGTGAGTTACGAAGCGATACGGCAGATAACAAAGGTCGCAGATATTGACCAACGTATCGCTTCTCTCAAATGGCGGTGGGCAGGTCATGTCATGTGGCATGAGATCTGGCAGAGCAAATGTCGAAGAGGGCCGAAACCTGGAGACCCATAATTACTACCAGGAGACCACCACTACGGTGGAGAGACGACCTCGTAAAACATGTTAGGGTCAACTGGGTCCAGGGAGCCCAAGATAGAGCGGCGTGGAAGGATATATAGGAGGCCTTCGTCCAGGAGTGGACAGGAAGACTGAGAAAAAGAAGAAAAAGGCAACAGAAAATATGCACGATGTTGATGATTCTGATGAAATGACATGGTTAGAACTTAGAGTTAGGGACAAAGAAGTATGGAACAACGTCTCATTTCTCTATGTTTACAGTTTGAAGAAGATTTGAGCTAAAGTCCTACAGCAAAAATAATGCTCTCCAACTTATGTACAATGTATATAGGTGGAAGATACGGTGAGGTATAAAAGTAAAAGCCCATCTGAAAATTTTGAAATTGGTGGTCTACCTCTTATTTGTAATTCAAACCTCGTGTTGTGAAGAATTTTGTTACCTGGTAGAGTAACAAATGGGTACGTGAACGAGTAAATATATAGGTAGGCGAATGCTGGAAGTTAACAAGGTCATAGTACCAGAGATATCGAGTAGAAAATAGGTTAGCGCGTACCACATGACCTGTGTACACAAACAAAAATGTTGTAGACATTTTTTCTACACGCAAAATCTGATTGTATAAAAATAGCGGAACCAGAGGAAGTTACCTACTACTTAGCAATAATTAATATTGCCATGAAATATTTTTTTCTTGATTTTCGTCAATTGGATCTAAAATTAGATTCCTAATTAGAAATTTCAATGTTTTCAACGTTTCAGACGAAGGTTTCAAAAAATTAATTATAATCTTAAGATTAACAGCAAAAAAACTTTCCTTAAAATATCTAAAAAATAATTAGCAGTAGACTTTGTAAATAATAGAGGCTATTATTTATTTCAGTACCTCATGGGTCATTCCAATAAGAACTCATCACTTTTAAAATCCATTCGAAGAATTCTAATCTTATTGTACACTCGAGAGTCTATTTTTTTAAGAGCTTCAGCTCACTCTCCTACTCTTCGGTGATCTTCTCGCAATGATCTCTTGTACAGTATAAGTTCTAAGTCCTAGTTTCAATCTAATAACACACCAATTTGTGCAGCATAACCAACCATATCCAAAGCGGTCATGAACGCTGCGTCCAAAAGCTTTATAGATGGCAAATCCGCGAGTCTTCCGCATGTGACTGTGGAGAGCCAACACAGACAATCGTACACATTGTAGAGGAGTGCCCTCGAAGAACTTTTAATGGCTCTCTTATGGTAATTCTTAATGCTACCCCACAGGTTCTGCAATGGCTCAACGAACTGGATATTTTTTCGTGACTTTATGCCGTAATGTAACTTTTTTTTGATAATTTGTATTTTTTTTAAATTTAAACATTTTCATCCTGCTCAATGGTAGGTAGCTGATTTTTAATGTCATACGATAAGGTCCTGTTTTAATTGAAAAGTGATCGCGCGTCCGAGCGACTGAACGGTCCGTCCGCGTTTGAACGTATGGCGCTCGACGCGCAGACGCACGTACGCTTTCCAATTAGAACACACACTAACAATAATAAGTATTAGTTTTTTAAATAAGTATCATATGTTTTAAAAGTGTTAGAACACTAAAATTGCACGCTAATAAGCGCTTATAAGTGTGCAATTAGCTTTCAATAAATCTCATACTATCTATCGGATTTTGTTAGGCTCTCGCAAACTCCAATATTGCTTACAGTGGTCATTTATAGAACTTTCTTAGTACGTACACGTTTATGTTTTTTTTAAATCGTGTCTGCTCTTGAAAGAAATATGTCGATCCCACCAGATTCCATTTTGGTTATTACATATATGTATATCTTTCAACCGTATGACGTCGCTCAGACAACCTGACACAGCAATTTTTATGTTGAAAGATAAAAGGTAATTTAGATTTTTTTTTTGATAATGAAATCCTTACCATATATTGTAATAGTGTTTAGGTACATAACATTGCGTTTTAGTGGTGCAACACACACATATGAAATAATAAATTAAATTACTAGCAGTTGATTACGTATTAATACCAATGACTGCCGCAATCTTCGCTCTCAATACGTTGGGAAATTTCATATTAAATGAGGTTAGAAGATCTGAATTTCAGAATGAACCATGAATTTCTGATGAAATATTCAAGGAACAAAATGTCTGTCCATAGGTGACGAAAATACGTAACCAGTTATATTTTATTTAAGCTCGTAAAACGGAAGGTCAAAACGTTTTTTCAAACTACTTTAAGTTTTGTTGTAACCAAATTAGAATCTGCGGTTGAATGTTTATACCTACCTATTTTTTGTTGTTTTTTCCACTCTCTTTAACATTCTTAAACAAAAGAACCTTCACTTTTATGTCGTATTGTACTTACCGAGTTGAAGGGTGAGCTTTGTTTTTAATAACAAAAAAGTTTCTCTGAATTGAACAATTTGGCCACGTTGCGTAATCAAATTATTGTACAAAATGTATTCTAAGAATTTTTACGTAACTTGATTCATATCTACCTTACAATATGTAATCCTTACTCGTCTTATATTAGCTTATCCATTTAATTATTGTATCTACTTAATAATTGATTTTAAGACACTACTTAGTGTAGGTTGTCTTTGATGCTGCCAGTTGGCACAAATCGTCCTCTACGTGACGTAATTCCAAATTTATACAATAATAATAGTGTAAGTTGTGTATCCAATGTATCATTCGTAAAAAAACCGTAAAATACTTAAAAAACTCATTATCCTGCGCGAGTCTCAACTACAAATGCTATTCCTATCCAGACCAGCAGTTCAGCGGTTAATGCCATATTTATACATACACAATTTAAGTCTTACACATCTTCATAATATAAAGCACTACGTAAATACATATTTCAAGACGACCATTTCCCAGTCGCGGAAAGGAAATAGACTTAAAAATCGCAAGATAGAGATATTTTTTTAAAAGAACTGAAGAGGCCTTATCACATCAGTCAGTAGAAACTATTCAATATATTTTAATATTTTGCTTGAACATAACATAATATATTTCAAGTCACTCCTTGTATAAAACCAGCAGTTCAAGGAATTAAATCTTATGCAAATCTTAATCGCAACATGAATTAAAATGATAAGGAGCGTTGGCTGCATTCAAAGTTACCTACTTAGGTACTTCTCTACCCTGTTTCTAATCCATTGGCAGCCTCTTTCGGAGGGTGGATTAAGTGTTTAAGTTAATCATTTAATACTGCTTGATAATATAGGGCTTTCGCGGAAACTTCGCCTCGCAATCTTAATGCACCCCAACTGTCACCGCGCTTCATATTTTCAAAACGTGATTTCATTCCACATGAAATTCATAAATTAAATTTATCATTTCAGTTAATTTTGATTCTGCAAGCGAGTCGTTTCTTGAATCGTATAATAAATTATGGTTAAAGCTTTTGGTGCCTCTTTCTTTATGATTATTTTTTGTTTCCGGTTATGACCAGGGGGCCTAGACAAAATGCAGTTGGCGATCGACTACAAACGAATTCTTCGACAATGTAGAGTAGGAAGAAAATTAGCTGTCTACTTTTTATAATTTTATATCAGTGTCATTGCTTAGTTCAAATAATTTTTTACTTGTTCCAGTGGACAGATAATTTTTTCGCACTATACATTAGCGAAATCTTCGTTTGTAGTCGAACGCCAGTTTGAATTTGTCTACGGGGGCAGAAATCGAATCCCACAACGAATGAAATGGACCAATGTTTAAGTGCCTAAAATTCATTAAAAAGTAAAAAAAGTTATGACTTTCTTAACGCAGACTATCATGAATTCCAACCATATACTAAGCCATTCTAATGATTAGTTTTTTGCGAAATATCTCGCCGGTAAGTTTACATACTTGGGTTTTTGTGTTTATTTTGCTTTCATTAAAAAATATTACAACAAAGTAAAATTTTGTTTCATGTTCATAAGTAAGTAATTGCAAAATCTATAAGTGATATAAACCTACATAGGAATTGCGGGTAATTTTGTTTAAAATGAAAACAATGACGTGTTTATAATCATTATAAATAGATAAATAAATAAATAAAAAAATAGCAAGAGTTTACATAAAATAGAAAGTAAAAAATAATCGAGTCCAACAATGTCGACATAAAACTTAAGACTGCTGTTGATAAAGACCTACGTAGGTATGGATGGAGTATCTTTATGAAAGAGATAAAAGGAGATCTTTTAAGATGTGGTCCTATGGAAGGTTGGTAATTTACGTAGGTATATTCTAAAGGGGAATGAAGGAAGGGAAGGCGTCAGCGTTTAGTGTCGAGACGAAATGTAAACTGTTTGATGCGTGTGTGTTGTCCATTCTCCTGTATGGGTGTGAGTACTGTGAGTCCTGGCACCTCACCAAAGCCCAGCCACAAAAAGTATCTGCATTCGAAACGAAGTGCCATAAGAGAATTTGGGGTATAAGATGGTTCCACCGCATCACGAACGACGCTATACGCCGGCGCACCCAGCGTGAGCCCATCAGTTCTACTATAATGTGGAGGAGATGAACTTGGCTGGGACATGTGTTAAGGATGCCGAATTACAGTTAGCCGAGGAGAACGCTGTTCTTCCTCCCATCAGGGTCCCGAGGACGAGGAAGACCCTCTAATACTGTGTTCCGCTCCCTCGAAGCAGAGCTGAGGAATTTGGATATGGTGGTGGGAGGAGGTCATTAACATTGCGCAAGATCGAGCGCAATGGAGAGCTCTTGTTGCCTCCCTATGCCCCTAAGTGGGGTCTTAAGGGAGTTTGGATGGATGGATTCTGAAGGGACCACATACCATGAGAGGTTCTCCGAAGAATCTAAGGAGAAAGGCACCTGCGCATCTCTTCTCTGAAGGGTTTGCAAGATGGATAGGACATGTGATACTAAATGAAGGTCTCTTACATACCATCACTTACTTAGAGGATGACCGGGGACCACTCTGTCCTAATGCACTAAAGTTTTATTTATTTGAATATCAAATGGTCACAATAATACATCACAATAAAAGGGCAATTAGAACAATAATTATGTTTGTCAAAAATAAAATTTGAAGTCAAGGTTGTTTAAATATTCAGTTGTTGCCTCACTCTCTGTTGTTTCATCGTGGCAAAATAAAAGTTAAAAATAAATAATGAAAAATGTCTTAGTTAAAAAAATATTAATAAGTGTGTTTTGCATAGTATTTATAATATAGATGAGGTTTTTTGATGTTAAATAATGTCTGACGACGACATGAAAGTCGAGGGTGTTGAAGGGCGGTTTACTTAAATATTCCAAATATCATTATTCTCAACAACCAGGCACATAGCAGCAGCTATAATACTCCAGTCAGTCATTTGACATTCCAAAATATACACCTCCATCCGCGCTATAATCAGGACAATTTGAATTCTTGGCATCACCTGTTGTCAAACGAGCACCTGTACTATAATGGGGTATAAAAGGTGGAGAAACACGGACGTAAACGCGTTACATGAAAAGTTTTTTTTTCGTTTTGTGGAGAGGGAGAGGGCTGGAGAGAAAATATGCGTTTCTGGGGGAACATAAATAGGAAAAATAATAATTCGTGGATAGGAAAAAAAGGAAGTCAAGTAAAAGGGTTTATGAAACGATTCGAGTTGAAGGGCTTTATGGTTTATATTCAATAAAGTATTTTTTCTCAGTGAATTAAATTTGATGACGGATATAAAGTGAAAAAATAATAATGGTGTTGTCATAAGTCAAGAGGCTGGAAGTAGCCGCCCAATTAGTTTACTAAAAAAAAACTTTTAGTATGTTTTATTTTTTAATAAATCTTGGCCCACTCCTAATTTGGTGAGCCAAGATTTTTTTAAATATTAATTTATGCTATAATTTATGAAATACCTAGGTAATTATTCCAATAATAATGTATTTTTTAAAACTATATTTACGTGTTTTGATTGAATATTATCTCAACCAACATTTAGAACCAAATGTAGAAAAAAGACTTAAATACAGACATAACGAAAAGAGAATATTGTACATAAATAGTTATTTTCTTGATGTATGAAAAGCAGTTTTTGGAAGCGATTGCTTTATGTTTGAGAGGGAGTATGTGTTTACTTGAAAAATAGCAGTCGCTACTGAAACCTATAAATAGTTAAGGATTAGGGATAAGTTAGTAGGAGTCCCTATGAATTGGAATAATTATGCGTACTAGCGGTCGACCAGTACTCGAAATATGATCATAACTAATAATTTAGATTAACATTTGAACATTATTAAACTTTCATCGTCAAAGATCGAGCGAGCGGTATTGCACAATTATTATTTTCTTTCAAAAACGATGACATGGATATTGGATACGTCAAATTTGACATGTTTTTTTCTTTTATTATAACACAAACAATATTAATCTAATCTCAATTTAACTACAGATTAACAAATGAATATATGCGTCTGTGTCAATGTCAAATACGTTGAAGTGTGTTTGAGTATCAAATAAATAACAATACAGTAGTGTTGGTGATTTTTTTTTTATAAATATAATCTAATTTTATGCATATTTTATAAAATATATATTAGCATTCGCCACTCCTTATCTATATAAACTAGAAGTGTCCGAAACTTCATACTCCTCTGTCCGCACGATTTTCGTAAAAAGGGTCACAAAGTTTTTCCTTCACGTACCTATATTAATATATAGATACCTATTATTTGATATATTATTATTATTTCAAAACATTTATTTATTAAATCACAATATATAAAGCATACATCATTTTATAAAAATTAATAAAAAATAAATTAATTTAAAATTAAATACAATGCTATAGGTATACTAAATATAAAAATATCGGTATTATCTCTCATGATACATCACGATGTAATGTAATCATGAGAGATCTTCGAACTACAGAGAAAGGAATTTTCTTAACATCCCACATGAGGACAACAGGACTGCCTTTTGCATGGCATATCTGAGACCACAACAGATGCCAAGTTTCCCTAGATTGTCTTTAAGAGACTTAGGAATAACTCCATTCGTCGATATCACTATAGGTTTTATGTGGGTGGTTGGTGTATGCCACATATCCTTGATTTCGTAAGCAAGATCAAGATATTTAATTATCTTATCTTGCTCGGCTTTTTTCAAATTTTCGTCATACGGTATAGTGATATCCACGAGATACGTTATCCCGTTCCTACGATCAACCAATACAATGTCCGGACGATTTGCATTAATCGTTCGGTCAGTTTGTATTGGTATATCCCAATACAAATTAGTATTACTGTTTTGCATTACCGAAATTGGTATGTACCTATAATAAGGTACCTACTTCAAGATCGAGCAAACCATATTTCAACGCAAGTTTATGATGAACTATTTTAACCACATCGTTATGTCTGTGCAGATACTCAGAGCCACACAGGAGAGAACACCCAGACAAAATATGTCTGAGTGTTTCTCCCGCTTGGCCACATGCACGACATTTATCAATAGTGTCAGGTGTTTTAATAACAAATTTTTTATAATTATTGGTTACGATGACCTGGTCTTGTATTGCACACACAAAACCTTCTGTTTCGCTAAATAGTTCACCAAACCTCAACCATCCAGTCGAATCTTCAAGACTTACATGTGATGAATTTAAAGTTTCGAAGAATCGATCGTGGAGAGACTTGCCTTTCCATATATCAACCCAATCTTGTACCCCAATTATCGGTGGTGAAACAGGATTTGATAAATTTAAGGGCGTGTACTTCAAATCACACGCAATGAGGTCTTCATAGCCCAATTTATTCCTTGATGAGATAAAGTAAGATTGGAGGAGGTTTATCTCTTTGTTTTTCATGTTTTTGATGTTTAACATGCATCTACCACCAATCTTCCTTGGTAAATATAATCTCATCAAGGAACATCTCGGATGATGCATCCTATATTGCGTGAGCAAACTACGTACCTTTAAATCTATCTTGTCTAGTTCCGTATGGTTCCACTTAATGATTCCAAAAGAATACAAATTTTCGGTACAACCCATGAATTAATGGCCATAATTTTATTTCTCCCGGAAAGAAAACTTTTCAAAACTTTTTTTAATCTTTAAATAAATTCATTTTAATCTTATTTTTAATAATTTTGTGGTCAAAAACTAGATTTTGTTGAAAGCCAAGATATTTGTAATTTTGATTATCTAAAAGAGGAATGTTTGTAACAGATGAAGAACTATTTTGATGGTTGTTTCGGATTATTCCTTTTTGAACATTAATTTTTGCACATTTTTCTAAACCAAATTCCATTTTTATATCATCACTAAATTTTTTTGTAATTTTGATTAATTTTTCTAATTCAACTAAATTTTTACCAAATAATTTTAAATCGTCCATATAAAGTAAATGACTAAATTTAATACCAGACCTTTTTAATTCATAGCCACAATTTGAGGATTCCAATAATTTACTCAGCGGATTTAGAGCTAAGCAGAACCAAAGCGGACTAAGACTATCTCCTTGAAAAATACCTCTTTTGATATGGATTGATTCAGTAATATATTTTCCAGATGGTTTAGAAACAGATATTTTTGTTCTCCATTTTGACATCAAAAATTTTAGAAATTCTATGAGTTCGTTATTAATTTTATATATTTCCAATACTTTTATTAGCCAAGAATGTGGGACTGAATCATATGCTTTTTTGTAATCAATCCACGCCATTGAGATATTTTTCTTTTTGTGTTTCAGCTGCTCACAAAAATACTATCTATTAAGAGCAATTCTTTTGTGCCACGAGATCCCATTTTACATCCATTTTTTTCTGACGGATAAAATATCATTTTCCATTAAGTAAGAATGTATCTTGTTTGAAATTATAGATGTCAAAAGTTTATAAATAGTTGGTAAGCATGTAATTGGTCTAAAGTTATTTGGAGTTGAAGCATTATTGATTTTTGAGATAACGTGGGTTATACCTTCTGTTAAGAATTCTGGAAGGTCCAAATTCTCAATTGCAGATTGAAACTGTCTGGCCAAAATTATGTGTGAATTTTTTAAATTTTTTAATCCAAAAGTTTTGTAGACCATCTTTTCCCGAAGATTTCCAATTTTGTATTTTTTCAATGCAGTTTTAACATCAATCAAATTTATAAAGAAAAAATAACAACTAATGACTCTAACAATTCATTACTAATGTTCGATTTTTAAATGGAACAAACCACTACGGGCTTACGACCGTCTTCTACTGTTATTTCGAAGGCTGGCTTAGTGTGATCACTTTACGTTAACAACGTTCGCCATTAGGTCAAATTTATATTGAAATTTTACATTTCTGGATATTCAGAATTAATTTCTTCTAACCTATCACTATTAGTATTATGTGATATAGAATTCGACCAAAGATTTTTCCAAAAATTTTCCATATCATCTTTATTAGGTAAATTATTTGTTTTGAAATTAGAATCTTCCAGATTTGTAAAACATTTTTTTTGATTAAAGGAGAAGAGATGGTTCTGTTTTCTCCTTTGAACCCTTTCTTTAAATCTTCTTATCCGTTTAGCTAACGCCAAGACTCGGTGTTTAAAAAAGTCAATTTTTAAATTAAAATTATCAATTGAATATATATTTTCTATATCAAAAATCTTCTCAACAAATAATTTTAATCTTGGTCTATGATTTCCAGAATTAAATGATGTAAGTTTTCCAATTATTGAACGAAATTTAGTAATTCTATTTTCTATTCTTTTTTGCCAACGCGGGGTACATGAAATTTTTGCCATGGTTATGCAAGTAGCCGCTGCGCAGTAAAGAATAGAATGAACTTCTTGTAAATTTTGACAGGAGTTTTAATCCTCTAAAATAATGTTACTAACCCGACAAATATTTTTTTCAATAAATGGAAAAGTTTTGAATTTTGGCAATAAAGGTCGAAGAAAGGGTTCTTGATTACGAAACAACACAAGCATCTCTTCATATTTGCTCTTAATAGTGTCATAATCAGGGATATTAAAATATTCAAAGTTCTCGTTTGAAGCATCAGAATTTGTAAATAACAAATAGTTCTTGATTAATATTTCTAAATACTAACACTACTCGTTCTATTTTAACATCTAATTACGTCGGTTCTTCACCATTAATTTTTTTTTACTTGCTAAAAACACTTTCACACTGCTACTCACCTCGGTTTTTTTTCAGACCGTCAAAGGTGTAATCCCTAATAATTTCTTGTAAAGAAAAGGTAGAATTTTTATAGAATAAAAAAATAAGATAAAGTTGAAGAAAAGCGGTCTTTTATCTTTTACAAATCTTTAGATGTTCCCAACGAAAGAGTAGGCTGTCATCTAGAAAGAAAGCTGAAATTCTTTAATCAGTTAAAGGGTTATAATCCAGCTTTTATGGTATCTTGATAATAAAAAATAATCACTGCTTTATGTATCTGACGTGCTAAAAAATCTGAGATGAAAAAAAGTATTAATGGAATTTTGTACAAAATGTATTGGTTACTTACTTAATTACAACTCCTTAGGATATTATTTTAAAGATAAATCGAAAATTTATACTGATTAATAAATACATATTGTCATTTCCAATCTTGAGATTTTTTCACACAAATAAGTTATGTTTCTTCATACTGATATAATATTTTGTATTGAATATTAAGGTAAACATGATATCTAGCTATGTATTAATATCGATATTCATTAAAAAAAAAATAGAAAAATATTCAAGAATCGATTAATCTTTGGTATGTAGGTACCTATTTTATATTGGAATTGAAATGACGAAACATGAAAAACTTCAGTTTTTTTAAGACGATATTTGAACCTGTGGGGCTAGACGAGTTTTATCGAAATCTAATTGCACGCAAATAAGTGCTTATTAGCGTGCATTTAGTGTTCTAAAATCAAACGATCGAATGATTCGATCATTTTAGTATGAACATTTTTCGAAACTCTTTCGATGATCGTTTCAATATTCGTTTCAACTTATACTAGGTCTACTAACTGCAAAGCTTCAGATATGAACCGGAACCAGACAAAATCTACCACTAGTCAACACGGTTGTTTGGCTACGTTAGTCATAATAAGAAATTTTTGTTTGTGTGTGAATATTAACTTTTTGGTAGTCTTGACTTTAAAAGTGTAAAGATCCAAAATATCAATGAGTGAAATTATGAGTTTTAAATCGAAGTTTTATGTATAAGTACCTACATATCAAATTTTTATCAAAATTTAGTTTTATAGTTTTCTAGAAGATAAAAATATATTGTTCTTAAAAACCCATAAGTATTTTGATTATTATGATTATGCTTATCTAAAAAAAAAACAGGAATGTTCTTAACATTCTTTTGATTTGATGAAGTGAAAGTCGGATGAGAATTCAAAGAAATATTAAACAAAAAAAAATGTAATTTCCGAGAAAGAAAAGAGTACCTATTTTTACTATGTTATGTGACACTTGCCGTGAGGTTGCCGGCTAAGAATAGCACCTCTGCTCTTTTTGCTGGTTCTTCGAGCATTCTGTAAGAGGCAGGAAATCGAAAAATCAGATCGGGACCGTGAGGTTGACCACCTCACGTCCTTAAATCTCAAGTGGTCAGAAAAGGCACAATGAGCCTCGGACGCCTTCGCGCGCAATGGAGAGCTCTTGTTGCCTCCCTATGCTCCTGAGTGGGGTTTAGGCCACCCGCATTGTGGGTTGGTCTGGGGGATCCGCGGCGGACTTGGTTTGTGTGGGGCCGGCTTTTCGGTTTGATTACTTCGATCGGGCTGGAGGGTCGGTTTCGTGTGGATCGGGTTTGCTGCGGATTGGTCTCCTCCGGGTTGGCTTGCGTTGTGCGGGGGGCCTTAAAGGGAGTATGTAGGTATGTGACACAATCACAATACGATGAAGTTCTATCAATATTATTATCTAATCCTTCATGAAGTTTGTGAGCGTTGTTCTCTCAAAAGTAAGAAAGTGGGTGAGTGTGATAACAAACAAAACTAACTGGATAACAAATTGTTTCGGATGTACGCAGAATGGGAGGGGGTGCGTTCTCTGTTAAAACGGACGCCATATGTTGGTTATAGCATCACGTTCTGTTCTAGAGGGTGTCTTGTATTAAAGTTTCACGGCCGCACAAATCAATGTCACAACGCACAATACGTCCTATTAATTTCAAACAAACAAAAATTCACAATAAAATAATATGCTTTGGGTTTGGACTCGAGAAAGTCCCTGGTATTATAATGTTGTCAAAACGTATTTCAATATCAAATTGTATAAAGGTTGGATTAGAACAATAATGAAGGCCGTTTTTTAAAGGCTTCATATGAAAAGCCCGCGAGTTTAAACAAGTTGGCGTCTAAGTTGCTTGACACATTGGTCCCAATATCAGGAAAACCGTTATAAAATCTTTTGGTATTCTAGTATTCGTATTTTGGGTGAAAAGAGTCTATAACAAAAATGAAATTTCTTTGACAAAAAGCTGTGATCTCGATACTTATAACAGTACCCCTATTCTCTGTTTTATCGGAAGGTAGTCACGGTGTAAAGTGAGTATTACACGATACATTTCGTATTAAAAACGTCTATACGTATCGAATGCGAGAATAGCATTTGTTTCTAGAAATATTTCTGTGGCGGCGCTATACACGTTTCCCATACAAAATGTATCGTGTAATACTCACTTTACCACCGTGACTACCTTTCGATAAAACAGAGAATTGGGGCTCTGATTGTAAAAAACAATTATTGACATATATACCATACCTATATGAATAAATAAATATATAAACGAACGAAATAATGTTTGTAGGTGTTCAACGTTCATCATATAAAAACATAATAATATGACTAGCATATAACGAGGATGATTGCCGTGGTTCAGGAACCAAGCACAGGCATACACCGGATTTTATAAATCAATCATCATATTATTTTGTTTAAATTACATTTCGCAAAATACACTATCATTCGAGTGAAAAAAAAAATTTGTACGTGATTATTTTGCCAATACCATCTTTTAAATTATTGTATGATAGCCTAATTCACTTTTATTTAAATAGTTTTTGCAAGCGAAAAGCCATTTACAAAATATAATTTTTCAACATACGAACGTCAACGAAATTTACACTTAATTAAACTTGCCGTCGAGTGGTGGAATCTTAAACAAATCTCTGTTTTGATGTTGATGTAGAGTTGTTGTAAGATTTGTGCGGTATTTCATAGTTTTAGATGAGAAAGGGAATATGATGGGACTCGACACGAAAATGGACACTAACAGACTCTCGTTCATCACTTTGAATAAGAAACACCACGGTAACTTCTCGTCTTCGAGAAAAACCTTCCTTAAGATGGAAATTCAGCCAGCATTAGATCTTAAGTGTAATTATTATCAATTGTAGTATTATATATTAGATAAAATGAAATTATTTATTTCCAAGTAGAATTACAGCACAGATAAAACAATGATCTAAATTATCAATTATTATATAACTTCAAAATCTTTCCTGGATTTTACCTATCTGGACCACTCTGATGTGAAAATTAGTACCTACCTACCCAGGCAGGCAGTTCTTCCACGGGAACTAAAAAACATAATTTCGTTTTACATGCAATAACTTAGGTTAATAATGAATGTAGCATACACCCAAAATTATTATACATGCTGGGAGTGATCGCATGACAACAGATAATTTCTGAAAATGTAGGTACGGAAAATTGATTTATCTGTGTATATTTTTTGATGTGAAACACTGCTTTAGAATAGTCTGACGGTGGGCATTTCTATTGATAATAGTTTCAGGTGTTTCGTATTAACCAGCGTATTCAAATTTAATTGCAAAATACTCATACGTACACATTCACTCTTTAAATTGTTCACAGAAAGGAGTCTTTCTCCATTATTAATTAAACATATATTATTGTATATACATATGTACCTACTTAGTGATAAAACATGTTATATCTACAGCTTTGTCGTTGTATTTTTTAAGTAGTTTCCTCAGTTTTGGGGACAATATTAAAAAATTCCATTCATTTAAAAAATTACACTGAATTTTGAATTGCGGGTGCATCAAATTGCATAAGGACCATGTATTATGTGCTATATAGTGAATAAACAAGCACCTCTTTAACGTCATCAAAAATCCTTATTTGAATTTTTAAAAATTGGTACCTACTTAAAATGAATGGAAGAGAAAGGTTTTGTGTAAATTTCAAGCCAAAGGGTGGATCCGATTTCAGTAGAAGACCATACAGAAATGTTTGCCCGGAATTTTATGATGTATCGTTTAGCGCTGTCGACGATGTTACGCTTGCCATATGGCGATTTTTACAAAGCACGTGAATGATTTATCAATATGATTCGACTATATTCGGTTCCACCCACATACGTCCATGGAAAAGGTTTACGAAGGTTGAAATATTTATAAAATCATGTTTTGATTATTAGATAGACATGTCAAAGACAGGACGTTTTTACCATTTATTCTCTAATATAAATGAATCGGGTTAGTGCGAATACTTATAACTCGAGATCGGCTGAACAGATTCTTTCAATGTTTGATTTATTGGATTCTTCTCCGCTCCGGATAACAGAATAACTAATAAAAAGGTGAAAAAATGGTTAAAAATGATATAAAATATAATATTTAAGTTAGTATGGAACAGATCACCTGGGACCCTCTCATTCTTGCATAAGTGATAGCCGCTCTTACAGTAGCCCATCCCACTTACCTTTTCGAGCGTTTTAGATAATTTTCATACAAAGTCAACAAAATTATCGAGCACATTCGTATAGGTATTTCATATGTGAGGTAGAATGTGTGCGCGCGCATATATTCTCACGTTGTTCTCGCCTGAGCTTTGAATATGAATGTTTTATAAATATTTTAACATTATTATTTTATTTGTAACTTCTTCTTCTTCTTCTTTGTCAGCCGTCCCTCCACTGCTGGATGTAGGCCTCTTCCAAAGTTTTCCACCTCTTTCTGTCCTGCGCAGTTTTCAACCAGTTTTTCCCCGCGACAGGAACCACATCATCGAACCATTGTAACTTAATTGTAACTTAATAGGATAAATTATGTATTTTTCGTTTCAGGGGGCGCAGTGCACATATGAACGGGCCGCCTCTGATTAGGACTATAGGACAACGTCTGTGGGGAAAGCTAGTTTTAAGATAAAAAAGAAATTTAATAAACAGATACCTATCCAAAAAAAATATCCAATAAAATACCGCAGCTCTTTAACGTGCCAAAAAAAACTCTTAAAATATCCATAAATTTAAATTCTGCAGATAAACAGATCTTACTAATTACACGTATGTGTGCATAATAATTAATTACAGTTAGTTCGGACATTCCCTTGCACGACATATTATGCACAAGATAATCAACTAGTCGCAGAGCAAATATTTCACTCTGTCTATAACATTCATCCAGTCGTCGATAATAATAGATTATAACATTGTTCCAGCTGTACGTGAATCTGTGTAGGCAATAATAAATTAATATCACAGCGTGATGTAATGAACTATCTAATTGTGAGCTTGCTACCAACGCAATCTGTTTAATCCACTCATGTGGACAGACAACTGTATTTGCACCACACAGGTCCTGCTTAGTGATTAGTGCGCGTACACAATTACAGTGGTAAGTGATCTCGTTATGAATTATCAACATTAGTTGGCAGGTATCTCGTGTCTAGTCTCTGGAACATACATACATACATATAAGATATAGGTGCTGCAGTAACACGGATTCCTCGCGTAGCAGGATTCACTTTGTAGTCGATCATTAATAAACACACAATTACTATTATTCTTCGCCTTTGTGTTTGTCCTATTATTTGGGGTCGGCTCTCGTTGTCTTTTGCCAATAATCTCTGTCAAGCCAATAGCTCTGTCCAGTGTCCACTTCACATTCTTTGAGTTCTCTCTTGACAACCATGTGGCTGGTGGTCTGCATGAAGTTTCGATGTCCATAGCTCTCTGGATCATGTTGTTCTTCGTTTCGATGCTTGATTGTATTTTTCAGACATCCTAATATTAATAAATTAAATCACGAAAGCTATAAGGAATGAGATATTACATAAAATTATATAAAAGTAAACACGCCGACAAGTCTTCTGTGGATACTTGGCGTGAAACAATAGTGTAATAATTATTATAAACTAGCTGACCCGTCGAACTTCGTATCGAAATAAATAATATGGGTACCTACTCTAGGTTTTATACAACACAGCTCAAATTCGTTTTTTTTTTTAGTTATTTAACACGAATGACTATTTACTGGCTATTTACTACTATAGAGGTCTAAGTGCACCGCCAATCCTTCTCCCAGCCAATTTCCTTCTTTCAATCTCTTTTTCACACCTTGCATCTTCTAAACAAATTACCTAAATTGACATACTTCCAAGTTCTCGACATTCACTTTCACACAACATCGCGTTCTTAAATCTTCTCTTTCTAAACAGTGGAAATAATTAAAAAGCTTATTTAATGCAGTATCTGTGATGTTTTTCTAACTTCTATTACAACATGGTGGAAACTTCTATTACAACATTAGCAAATAATATACAGCTTTTTTTTACATATTAACGATGCAATTATATTTACATTATATGTATGAACTCATCTTCTCTAAAAATCAGCCCATAAACGAAGAATTGATTTTATTTATTTATTTATAGAATATACGGCTGAAAGCCTTTTACATGTAAAAATAAAAACATTTACAATCACAATACTACTTAATAACATGTTACAATCGGTTCAATGGCAAAGTCAACATATGAAACACAATCAACTGTACAACAATTATTATTCCATTCTTTACAGTTGTTTCAAATTGCAAAATGATTAAGAAATTGATTAAAAACAAGTTTGAATTAGGTTAAAATATATAAAAACAAACCATCAAAAACAAGCACTAAAAATAATAAAGATAAAAGTAATAACATCAATAAATTGTAACAATAATAAAAAATACTAAAATGATATCTTTTAAAAATGACATTCAAAATAAAAATTAAAAACAAATCGAAAATCAAAAACAAACTGAAATACAAGATCAGAAACAAAACCAAACCAATTTAAAATATTTCAGTTCGATAAAACAATTTAAAAATAATAAAATTCAATTGAAAGAAATAACATACAATTAAAACAATTAAATTTAGTAAAAATAAAATCGATATGCAATACTAATCAATAAAAAAAAACATCCACAAAAAGAGAAAACAAAGAAAAACAAAAAAACCCAGAAACATTGTCAGCACACAGCAACTCCGACTACCAAAAACCCAATCTCTCCCCTATAGCTCGTTTGAACGTATACAAAGCGTCGTTAAAAATATCTGCCTCGATGCAGAGCTCATTTGCCAATCTATGCATTCGAGGCACTGGGGAGCCGAATAAATAGTTCGTTTTTGCCCTAATTTCGTGAAACAGTACGGCCTGTCTTGTATTTCTGATTGGAATATTAAAGGCAACCCTACCCAGTAGCTCATTGCAGTCTATTCCACCATTAACCAACTTATACAAAAACACGACATCGGACAGCTTCCTACGGTCACTGAGAGGAAACAAACAGAAACGATGCATCAGCTTAGGGTAATCCCGTTCAGCCCTAGTACGGCCCATTCTGTAATTGAGGAATCCGAAGAATTTACGCTGGACCCTTTCCAACATTTCAACGTAAACCGCATAGTGAAGAGACCATACCACCGTACAGTACTCGAGCTAAGGTCTGACCAATGATATGTAGAGTGCCCGAAACGAATCCAGGGATCGAAGGTCTGAGCCCAGTCGCAGCAAAAAACCCATGGTTCGCATCGCCCTGCCCACAATCTCCTCTATATGAGACCCAAAGGACAAGTCACTGCAAAAAGTAACACCCAGATCCCTAATCTGTCCAACTGCCTCTAGAACTACGCGATTCATGCAATAGTCAAAAGCAATAACATTCTTCCTTTTCTTGTGGAATCTCACGACCTGGCACTTCCCCTCATTTAGAAACAGCAAGTTCGAGCTACACCAATCGGTCAGTCTGTCCAAGTTTTGCTGCATGATTAGACAGTCACCCTGATTATTGATCCTCCTAAAGATCTTCAAATCATCAGCAAAGAGCAAGACTTCAACGTCAGAAAAGATTTCAACTAAATCGTTTTCAAAGATATTGAATAAGGTTGGTCCCAAATGGGACCCCTGCGGGACCCCACTGGTGGCGTGTATGGGCTGAGATATACAGTCAGATATTTTGACACTAAGAGTTCTGTCCGTTAAGTAGCTCGTCAACCACGACAACACTTTGCCTACAATTCCATAAGCTCTAAGCTTTTCGACCAAGATTTTATGGGGCACCCTATCAAACGCTTTGGAAAAATCGGTATACACCGCGTCTACCTGGTGCCCATCTGTCAGCTTATGTACAATGTAATCGAAGTATATGAGTAAGTTGGTCTGTGTTGACCTTTTTGGCATAAACCCGTGCTGTTTGGGGATAATTATCGAGTTAATGGAACCTGCAATCCTTGACAATACAATACATTCGAACATTTTTGGTATCGACGACAAAATACATATAGGTCTATAATTTGCGACGTCTGAAGCGACGATTTTCAAACAAACAAACAAAAATATTCAACTTGTTCCTCAATATAATCATGTATTCCTTGTGTTTATCCTTGTACTTATCAAAACTCCTTATAAAATGAACTTCAATTAAGTATAACTCCTTAATAGCAATGTTATATATACGATTCTGTTTGCTGGCGGTTTTAAAAATCTCTGTAAATAAAGATAGTTTTCAAAACTCTTTACACTTCATTACAATAATGTATTCCTTGTATTAAAACTTACCAAAACTCCTTATAAAAATTAACTGCAATGAATATTATATGACTTATCCAATCAATCTATTTCATACGATATATTTTACATTCGCATTCTATCAATTGCAACAACAATCAATCCGCTGTCAGTTCTTTCAAATGTTATTAATAAAAATTCAAAAGTAGAACAAAATTATATTGTAAAAAGTACTAAAAAGATTACCTACTTTTTGTATTTTCTTTAATTTTCTAATTTTCCATGCATTTTTCTTAATTTTTACTTCTAAAAGGACATTCTCCTGATAAAAGCCTACACGACAAAAAAGAATTAGCGAAATTGGTCCAGCCATTTAGGCGTGATGCGATGACATCGGGAAATAGCTCACCATTGTTATAATTTTTTTAAATTTCCTAATTTTCCATGAATTTTCCTTAATTTTTTTGTTATAAAAGGACACTCTCCTGATAAAAGCCTACACGACAAAAAAAGAATTAGCGAAATCGGTCCAGCCGTTTAGGCGCCATCCGATGACCACGCGAAATAGCTCTCCATTTTTATATATAAGATTATAATATTAAAAAATAGATACCAATTTTTATCTGTCATATTTTTACAAATATAACATTAACACTACCTTTCAAACACGTCGTATTGCATTATTTCGTTCTGAAATCTAGACATTCAGGCGTATTCTCTTTAAGAAGCAAATCATTGCATCCAGTTTTCTTAGGAATTATTTAAATTCATATTAAACCTTCTCAACAAATAAGTACCTATTTAGGATTATTTAATGGCCAATTATAAAGAAATTATTTTTCGATTATTGATTTTATCAAATTGGTATAGAGAAAATATAATTGAAATGATTCAGAGTTAGAAATAGATAAGATATCATTCAAGAAAGACAAGGAAGAAAAAAACTAAATTAAAATGAATCAAACTAAAAAAAAAAAACTATTTGTGTTAATTTGTGGTTCATACAATACAGCTGTTTCCTGAAACATCGAAATTATGAAGCTCCCTAAAGTACCCATGAGGGGGTGTAAACATAGGTACATAATATATCAATTATTTACTATGAATGTAGCTTATCTATATTATATTGTTTATCCAACACCTTGATGCTATAATTTCAACGTAACTAGATATGTATAATGTATTACATACCTACAAATTTGTTAATATATAATTAAGTATGTTTGTTGTTATATATAGGTAGGTATGTATTATGATGTTTCTGATTATCTTATGTGATGATGTTTACTTGGTGCCAGAAAGCTATCATCAGAGTTGTGTGAATAAACCGGTACGAGGATCGAAAATAAATATTTTTGATTTGGAATAGAGAGGAAAAGCTTTTGGTGAAGTTACAAAAATATATGATAAATATTTTTGCTCGTATCGAGTCGCAGCAAAAACGTTCATAAAATTTGAATTACATATGGCAACACAAAACTAAAGATATTCAATTGAAATTTTTATAAAGAACAGTGATTTTTATTAGAAGGGACAAACGTGCGCGAACTCAAGAAACCAACATAATACAAAGTGGTGTTAATAAAAATAATATAAAGTCACGTTGATAAAAATAATACATGATATGTCAAAAAAAAAATCGGGAAGGTATATTATGATAAGTGGGTGCTAGTTTTGTACGTATATGACTGTGTATATTTACTTGAGTCAAGCATTGTTTGATAAAAAAATAGACTTTTCTTCCCACTTATAAAATTAACGGTACAACGATGGAGAGAGATATTTTCATATTTTCCTCACTGTCTGTCAACTCAATTAAGACTTGCAAGATACGATACAATATCAATCTATTGAAATCACGTTGACCAATGTTGATCATAATGCGAATATTGTTTTTATCATTAACATAGCATTAAAAAGATTTAAGCAAGGAATAATGTCGGTATATCACAGAAAGAAACTACCAAATAGTTTCTATGAGATAGGTATTAGGTAGGCACTTTCCTTTCATTTATTTTTCTTAGAGCAATCAGGGGAAAAGAAAAAAAGGTGGGTAAGATATCCCTTCGCACCTTTTCGTATTTCCTGGACGTTTTGTGCCGGTATATTCCATATACTGTATATCGTATCAACCACGAAACACAAAACGCCTCAGAATTATGTAAGAGAAGGAATCCAAAAAAAGATTAAGAGTCTTTACTCTAGGTAGGTTCCTACTATCTCCTTCCGCTGGTAGGGAAGAAACCTAGAGAGAAAATCTCCGTTAAAATCACGAATCTCCTTTGAGAGATATTTTCACTAATAATAATTAAAATTCGAGTGCTTATCAAGATGTACAACAAAACAAACTTAATTGTTTGTTATTGTTTCTTTCTTCGTCTTCCTTTCTCAGAAAAACAAAGGATAATGAGAATCAAGGACAAATATCTGGGTTGTTATCGAAAACCAAAACATCAAGTTTTCTTATTTTATGAAGGTTTCAACAAATTTTATCCTGAAAATTAAAGCGCCTTAAATAGGTATCTATGCCTTTTTCATAATTACTAGTACCCAAAAATCTTATTAGGTAAATACTCAATCTGATATTAATCGTCTTATACGATTGTAAACAATAATTATTGTTGTCAACCTGTAAAAATAATTGTAGTAGGTGCTTAAGGTTTTTGTATGCCTTCCTACCCTGTTTTGGATGTAAGGGTATTCATTATTCAGGTAATGTAGATGATAAAAGTTTTATTTTTAAACAATAAGGAAGTAAAAAATATTGTCTCCATGTAGGGCAGAATTATCAACAGTGTAAAATAAAAATATTCATGTATGTAAGGTTCACGAGGGTATGTATGTATAATGGATCCAGGGACCTACATAACGAGGTAGGGGTGTTATTAGACCCTTACAATATACATATAACACGGTAGCTACCTACCCAATATAAACGCTGAACCAAAAAAAAAGTTAAGCAATAAAAATTATTATATTAGTTCTCTGGAGTATATTTAGGTGTATATGAACGATTGCTAAATTAAGCTTTGCCACAGAAAAATTCGTATGAGATTTAACAAAATGTACCCAAGAGTATAATAATGTTTTGTATATTGGACCGTGCGTAGGTAGTGGCTAATAACGCAGAACTTTTATATCTTTGTGCTCATTTGCGAAAGATATAATAGGCGCTTTCTTTAATCTATATATTTATACAATGAGAATACCAAACCGTATGATTTTAAGCTATTCTAGCTAGGCCAATATATATAGAGAAAATGCGAGTCAATTTTTTTAATGAGTATCTAGGGCAGGGTATCGAAAGTTTAATTTAATAATTATAAAAGTACACAGTTGCTTTTCTTAGTTTAAACTTTTTTTTTCACTATAAATAGGTACTTACTGCCCTATATTTTAGAGGCACATAAAGCACTACGAATTGATAAAAATTATGTTTGACCAAAAGAAAAAAGTGCTGGCTATTTCGCAGCGAAGCACGAGCTTTAACCAATTTTCGGGAGGAAAATAATAATGATCCGTTTAATATTGTTTTTTTTTTGTTTGTATATAAATTGTGTTTTTATTCAATAAAGGTTAAACCTATTTATATTATTATATTAGGATAGGTACTCTATTCAATAGATAAACACACTTCGCCTTTAATATTTCGTTAAAAACGTTTACAGAAAAACCGGTACACTTCCTCACAGCTTTGGTATTCGCTTTAAGCATAAAAGCAGACTAGAACGTAGTAATTATAATAAATAATATATCATCCGGCAGATTTTTATGAGCGTGGACCTCGCTGTATAACAATAATAATAATCTCAGTCGGCCTTATCTTCTTTGTCAAGTTTTATTGTGGATTTCGTATAAAACTCAAGTTTTTATGGAGGCGCTTTTTCGAGTCAAAAAGCTTTAGAATGGCAGTCAGGTTGCCATTATATTATGTACACGCGTTGCGCAGCACAAGTTCGAGAGAGCAGACCCCATTCCTCCGAAAGAAGTGAGCTTTCCTCAAGTCACGATACAGAGAATAAAATACAGTTGGTGAAGATATATAAAATACTATGAACTAACATTAAAAAGTTTTTCGAGTAAGTTAGACGGAGTGCATTTTTAATTGTCCCTAGTTAATAAATAATAAACTAAGTTTTTACAACTGCCCTGTCGTACGTATTACTTATCTATGTCAGTCTCGTAATTATACCGTTGTCATTATCTCCGCATTTAAGTGGTAGCTCCCCTTTACTTAGAGCAGTGTAAGGGAATGTCTTCTTAGATCTTGTTGAAGTTAACTATAAAAATAAATATCAAAGTCAAACAGATCTTTCCTTTTTTACGAACTCGAATTTAAACGAACGAAAAAGATTTGAATTTGATAAAAATTCTATTAGAAATTATAGTGAAAGCTAGTTTTGTGTTTTTATGCCAATGAAAAATCAACAAGAACTAAGTTTAGCAATGTAATTTTCGAAAAGCTACACAAGTGACTATAATGAAATATCATAATATAATTTTGTCTAGATTCTAGGAGTGGACACAAGATCGAATGTATGTGTACAAACTTATTACTTATTACGTTGTGTACCAATCAATCCAATAGGCAGTAAATATGAGACATTAAGAAAAATGGATATAGTCTGTCGTGTTGCAAATAAGGATGTCTTATTTGTAACACTATTTTGACTAATAGATTCAAATATTATGAATATAGTTTGATGTTGACTTCGCTAGTATGCGAGGGGATAATATTAATAATCGTAATAATTACCGGTCCGAATAATTATTTTTTTTGTTTTAATTTGCATCCCGGTCAATAGCAGTGGCGTGCGGTGGTTTTATTTTTTCAAAAAATTGGGCAAGCCGACACAAAAAAGAAGAAGAAGAATTTCACCAAAAAAAATTCGTCGCTTGTTCCGCATTTTTATCCATGAATCATCAATGTATGTAGGTTAAACTATCTACTGTTAAATTTTATTTATTAGAAAAATTAAAAAAAAAAAAAACTTTTTTTTTTTAGAAAATAAATAAAATTTAACAGTAGATAACTACCTACAAACATTGATGTTTCATGGATAAAAATGCGGAACAAGTGACGATTTTTTTTGGAAAAATTCTTCTTCTTCTTTTTTATTACTGTTAAATCTATTTGTCTAATATTTGTCTTGAACACTGCCTCACTGACTGACTGATGTCATTAACGCTGTAGTTCCTGCGTTTCCCAGAAGTTGGCGTCACTCGCAACTAAAGACAAATTTTGTTCTAGTAATATGGCTGACAGTTTTAAAGGTCTTGATGTGGAGAAAAATAATTTTTCGGGTCATTTAAAGACTCACATGCGAAGTCAGCCATAAGAAAGCATAGTTTGCCAAATCAGGAAACTTTTACGCACAGCGTGACTTCTAGCGAAGAAAAGCCTTAGGTGCAATGTGTGGAATAAAAAGTTTGCGAACTCAAGTAATTTAAAGTGTCACATGCGAACTCATAGCTGAGAAAGCCATACGAATGCAATAATTGCAATAAAAAGTTTAATCAATCAAATAATTAATCATTCTCATGATAAAAGCCATTTGAATGCACACTTTGTTATAAAAAGTTAAAGATTTTTCTGAATTTTCATAAAGAGTTCTATTATCAAGTGCTTTAAAGTCTCACATATGAATTCGTCCATAAGAAAGCAAAGTTTAGCAAATCAGGAAACTTTTACGCACAGCCGGACTTCAAAGCGAAGAAAAGCCTTACTAATGCAATGTGTGGAATAAAAAGTTTAATCAATAAAATAATTAATCACTCTCATGATAAAAGCCATTTTAATGCACACTTTGTTATAAAAAGTTAAAGATTTTTTTTAATTTTCATAAAGAGTTCTATTATCAAGTGCTTTAAAGTCTCACATATGAATTCGTCTATAAGAAAGCAAAGTTTACCAAATTAGGAAACTTGTACGCACAGCCGGACTTTAAAGCGAAGAAAAGCCTTACTAATGCAATGTGTGGAATAAAAAGTTTGCGGACTCAAGTAATTTAAAGAGTCACATGCGAACTCATAGCTGAGAAAAGCCATACGAATGCAATAATTGCAATAAAAAGTTTAATCAATCAAATAATTAATCACTCTCATGATAAAAGCCATTTGAATGCACACTTTGTTATAAAAAGTTAAATTTTTTTTTGAATTTTTATAAAGAGTTCTATTATCAAGTGCTTTAAAGTCTCACATATGAATTCGGCCATAAGAAAGCAAAATTTGCAAGAAAAGGCCATGGGCGCACTTAAAAAACTAGTATTCTGAGATTAATTAAAGGTTTACTGTTAAACATTCTGAGATTATTCATTTAAAAACATATTGCGAAATCAAACATACCTTGACGTCAGTAATATTCTTGATAATGACTGGACACAGAAAACATGAATAAAATCATGATCAGACAGCAACAACTGTATTATTTTATTAAAAACAAAACTTTTGATGTTTTTTTTAACCTTTCATTGATAAACTTTCTAAGGCAGCTTAAATAATATTCATATCAAATGTCATTTTAAATAAACACCCAAGCTAAAGGCTGCCTTAAAAGGCCAACAGGTTTTGAATCGTCGAAACACTAAATAACCTAAGTATAAAGTTCACATTAAATGACAAAAAACTATATTATATATAATTTAAAACCGATATAATAAACAATGAGTATAGCTTTCAAAAACACCGTGTTAAAATACATTTTGACTTTTGACAATTTATATTACCGATTAAATTGCCATACTACAAAAATAAAATATATCAAAATAATGACGTGAATTTACTGTGTTGTAACCGATAAAATATGTATGGGTTAATCTGCTCCGTGATACATTCATTGTTTAGGTATTATTAAAAAAGCAAATAACTTGATATTTTGTATGGAATCCTCATTAATTTCTGAATTATATAAAGTAATTCCAATAATTTCATTACGTGATTTTGTTTGAGAGTTGGCAACTCTAAATAATCCCGGATTAAATTTCCTTTCGAAAAAATGACCCGTGGTGGGCCAATTGATATTGACCGACGGTGTCGACAAAATTAAAGGGAAGGGATCGGCCTGCAAAATGCTAGTGCGAAAGGGACGCACTGAGCCTTGAGAATATTTTTTTGACGTGCATATAAGTTTTTTTAATTTTTCGTCAGAGTTATAGCAATCTTTAAAATGTTTTTATTTTTATATTCCTCTCGAAAATTCTAGGGTAAGCCAGGATTATTGGCTTGTACCAGCCGCTCGCCACTGGTCAATAGTGTGCTTAAATAAAATTCAGATTTGTTATTCTTCTCTTGTTTCGTGGTATAAAATTCCTCGATACGGTGATAAAAGTAATAGATAGACCATTTCTATTAAAGTGTAAATCCTGTGAACAATATTGTAATTTCCATTGTGTTTGTTATAGATTAAAACATAATTCTAATTCATAACTTGAATGTTGTAAAATTTACATGTGCTTCGAATTATAATAAACTGATTAAATGTGAACAGTGTCTTTTCTTGGATTCACTTAATAATTTATCTTGGGTTCTGACTAACTTCGAACCTCACAAAAAATTAAATCCCTGAGTGCTCTAAAAACAATAATTCTTGAACTTATTAATCACTCTAAGAAGTCTCATGCTCCATGAAAGAAAGTTAAATGTAATCAGACAATCTGTTTGTGTAAGAAACTACAAGCTAGCCTGGGTAGTAGAAGGAAGGATTCCAGAGGGTCAACTCCACATCTGTTCTTCCAATCATCCTGGTATCAGTTCCAGCGATGGTTTATCACTTCGAGGTTCGATCTTCCCACATCTAGATCTTCGCTCTCCATAGACTATCTATTGGTGTCAACGGAGAAGAAGATCAAGACCACATGATGACAAGTCATATTATCCTGCCGCAAACTATATGACAGCACTTAAAAAGTGATAGCTGATAAAAAGTGTAGCTATTGATAAAAAGTGGACACCCGAAACAGACTGTGCATCACATCTTGCACGATTTCCCCTTCGCGCTTACCTTGGTACCATCGAGAGTGCCGTCAGCTTGTCCCCAGAATTTCTTGAATGGATGGCGGCGCTGGATGTCAGACCTTAATGCTTTGACAAAAATTCGACGACTTGCCAAACGATAAATGAATAAAAGTGGGTTGCTCTCGTTGTTATAAAAAATTCTAACACTTTATCTCCTTAACATTCATTTGTTATATAAGCCACATGCGTACTCATAAGTAGATGCCGTCTAAAAGCTGAAAACCATTGCTCGTGTTGCGAGTTGGGAACTACATTACATTACATTACAATATACAAGTATTATGAAGGAATTAGCGTCGGGGCAGTTGTCCCAGTGGTTATCGACTCTGCATTGGACGACGAGGGACGCAGGCATGGGATTTTTCCAAATGTTGAACGTGTTGGAAATTCCCATAAAATTCGGGGATTAGAACATTACTACCTTATGGCGAGCGTTGTTTACGTAAATTGATCATATTTATTTTAAAGAAACAAAATATTTAGTTTTTTTCCACAATTTTATTCAGCTAACCGATTTTCGAAGACCGTACGTCTTCTTCGTCAGGCTAGTAGATGTTAACTCGTCAGGCTAGTAGATGTTAATGTTAAGCCTGATGAAGAAGACGTACGGTCTTCGAAAATCGGTTAGCTGAATAAAATTGTGGAAAAAACTAAATATTTTGTTTCTTTAAAATAAGTTCGAAGTACCTATGTTCCACCAAGTAGCCACGGTCGAAAAGATAAATTATCGTAAATTGATCACTCTAAGCCAGCCTTCGAAATAACAGTAGAAGACGGTCGATAGCCCGTAAGTAGTGGTTTGTTCAAACCATTTAAAATTCGAACAGTATTAGTCAGTCGTTGATAATATAATTTTGTTAAATTTTCTCCGACAACTAATATTACGTAAGTGGTTGGTAGCCTATCAGTTCAGTCGCCGACTTTCATAGCGGAGTTTGTAAGTTTCTAACCGGGTGTTGTTGTAATTCACAAAACGAGATTCACCTTGTGTTAAATATGTAAAACGTGTATTTATGTTTCCTTTGGTTGGGCCTCAATTCATTTTTATAAAAAAGTAATGCATCAAACATGATGTTCAATAATTTCTTTCTGATACCTACCTAGGCTATTAGACTTGCGTGGGATGATAGATGCATTGAATGAATATTTGCATTGTCATATTATCTTTTTAGAATGGATTTCGGAAATGGAAGTTTACAAAATTTAGATTGAGATTATCTACGATCGTGGTACTATAACATTGCTAAATACTTTTGTAGGTAAAGTACCTATTCGGAACGATAAGATACCTATTTCACCACTCGCTTACTTCGTATGAACCTTAAGACTAAGTGGACTCGTTAGAACTACTAAGTACTTAGTTGGCCATTCGCTTTATTTTTTGTATGCACGAGACATTTTATCCGTTTGGAAACCAAACTAAACTATCCGAGAAACTTTTACAAATATTTCGACTTGGTCACATTCTCTTTGGACTGAAAGGAAACCAAAAGAACACGACGAAACTAGCAACTTTGTGTATTTAGTTTCGCAAAAGTAACTAGTGGCGATTCATCCATTTGAATCACCCAGCTATTAGCTAGTTGTTATAAGAGTTTGTTGATATGAGCATTCCAGTTTCAACTTTTGTTGAATTTTATATTCAACTAGCTTTCCCGACAGACGTTGTTCTGTGTTCCTGGATCTATAAATATTGAATTCGAATCTATAAATATTGAATTCGTGATGAATTAATTATCATTTGACCAATGTTATTCCGACCGATACGTCTGTTTTAAACCATGTATATTCCATCCGCATTCTGTCAATCGAACAAATTGACAATTTCTGTCAAAAATTCAAAATTGGAATAAAAATTACTTATAGGTAAGGTAAAAAGTAGGTACTAATAAGGTTGTCTACGTAGTTTTCTTTAATTTTCCATGCATTTTTCTGAATTTTTTTCTTCCGAAAGGACATTTTCCCGATAAAAGCTTACACGACAAAAAAAGAATTAGCGAAATCGGTCCAGCCGTTTAGACGATGCGATGACTTCGGGAAATAGCTCTCCATTTTTATATATAAGATAAAAGTAATAGTCAAATTGGGGGTCAAATAATGAAAAATTAAATTCAGAAATGGAGCCCTTGTCCAATGTATATTCCTTGTTAGAGCAAACAGTCGATAGTAGGTATGTAAAAAAACTCGATATTGCAACAGTGAATACATTTTTACAATTTCCTATAGCTGATAGATATACCTACCTACTCGTGACCGAATAGGCTTGTACACTACTTTTAAAGAGAATGCAGCTAAATTCAAGTCTCGACGAGGTAATATTTTCCTGGCAAGTCAAGTTTGCAGTGCACCGCACAACACTGAGTATGGGAAGAGGGAAAACACTAACGGACACACTTAATGGCTTTAAAGGAGATTCCTTTTACGAGGTCGTACTTGAGCGTATAATTAGTCATGAGCGCTGAATACTAACTCAGACCAGCACGTAGACACCAACTAGTGACGTTGCTTCTAAACAAACTCTCTTATTAGCCACCTCCTTATTTGCTACCTCTTTTTATTGGTAACTAGCTGACCCGTCGATCGAACTTCGATGTAACCCAGAATAATTTTTTTTTTGACATATTACATGAATTAAATACAGTTTACGACATTAAAACTGAATTAAAATGGCTATAAATGTAAAGTTTCATGAAATAATTATTGTTGATTCGGATGCAGGAAGAAGTTCGAGAGGTCATGACCATAAGTTTGCAATAAAAACAATAATTCCTCTATAGATGCATAACTTTAAAAAAAAATCAAGAGATGGCGATGTAGTAGGAAAGAAGTCGCATGTGCAACATGGTACGTTATTGTACATGTACATATTCTTCTTCTTCGTCGTTCCCTCAGTGCTGAGGATCGTGATTTTCAACATCAACACCATAAGCCAGTTCCCTCCACTCACTACGGTTCTCTGCCAACCGCAGTGCTCCACAAAAGGTCTCCCCAGTGGCCTCTCTCACTTGGTCACTCCATCTCATAGGTGAGCGCCCTCTACCTCTGCTGCCCTCCACACTCCCACTCATAATTATTCTCTCCAAGTTGTCCGCTCCTCGTCGTGCAACGTGTCCAAAAAATTGTAAGACTCGACGCATACAGACATTGGAGAGTCGATCTGTAACATTCAGCTCTGTCAGGATCGATATATTTGTTCTGTGAGCTGTCCATGGAATTCGCAGCAGGCGCCTCCAACACCACATTTCAAATGCGTCTATTCTAGCTCTCATCCGAGACTTTATGGTCCAAATTTCGGCTCCGTACAGAAATATGGAGAAGACCAGAGACTTAACCAGTCTGATTTTTGTGGGCCGTCTAATGTTCCCACTCTTCCAAATCTTATTTAAGGATGTCATGGCGCCCTTTGCCATTTGGATTCTCCGGCATATTTCCTTATCGCATGTACCGTCGTCGCTGATGAGGGATCCCAGGTACACAAATTCCTTCACCACCATCAGGTCCCCCAACCGCTCCCCACCAGACTCCCGGTCTACCAGCATAACTTTAGTCTTATTCCTGTTGATTCGTAGTCCAAGGTTCTCGCTCTCAACTTCCACACGGCGGAACAGCTCCATGAGCTCTTGGATATTTGATGCCACCAGTGTCGTGTCATCAGCGAACCTAAGGTTATTGACCAGTTGGCCCCCGATTCTGATTCCTCCACTCCATCCCTCCAGTGCCCTTCTCATTATGTATTCTCCATACACATTAAATAATTTAGGCGACAAAATACATCCCTGGCGCACTCCCTGTTCAGCTTTGTATGGTGCAGATACTTCATCCTCAATGCGAATTCTTGATGAACCCTCAAGGTACAAGTTCTGAATTAGAGACGCCAAGTGAGCGGGCACCCCCATTTCTAGCAGTATCCTGGTATAGTCGCCCTCGGTAGCCTAGTGGCAAAGGCTCCGACTTCTGATCACGAGGTCCCGGGTTCGATTCCCGGTCGGGTCAGAAATTTTCAAAGTGTTTTTTCACTTGAAATTTCTACTCGGGGTTGGAATCCTGTCTCAGATTGGACGGGACCGGTTGACTGGTAGAGAATGTTTCAAGCATTAAGTTCCGCCGACTATACTGACACCTATGTATAGAAGAGTGTTATTTATATTTATTTATATTATATTTATAGTCTAGTAGTACCTGGTCGTCTCTCTCCGATTGGATGTGAAAATGAAACAAAGCAGGATAGGCTTCTGGTGTTTATTCGGCGATGATCTGGCAGAAAAGAGGGCGAATCCATGCGGTTCGCTCGTATTTATACATGTTCAGTGTTTACATATCATTAAAACTATATCTTACATAATAATACACGGAATATTCCCCAAGATTACACATTTTTACCACCTGGCAAGTTGGTTGTATAGCGCCATCTACTCCTGGCGCTGAATATCAACTGGTCTATGATTTCCAATATGGCGCCTGACTTCTAGCCATCTATGGATCGCAACCTGTTTTGCAGGATAATCCACAGATGGCTTCGTCCAGTACCATGTACATATTATGTTTTTACTATTAATATAGAATTTGTACAATGGTAAAAAAATTACCTTTTTAACCAATATAATTTCGACCGATGCATCTATTTAAACATTGTTTGCAACGCACATTTTGTCAAACTTTCGAATTTATTGTAGTGAGCAATAAAGCTAATAAAAATGACTTTAGAATTCTTGGAATACACGGGTTGTGGAGAATTTTATTCATTTTTTTATCTACTACTGGCATTACAACCGCAATTATTCACAATGCTAGCAAAACTTCATAATATGCACAAAAATTATAATAAGGGAATCTTTATAAAAATTATAATCAGACTTATGTAGTCAACACCACCTATATAAGAAGGCCTTAGTGCTGGCGGCCATTTTTGGCCTCTCGCGTCACGTCCGCCTATGTGTAGACAGATATCATAGCGTACAGGTAAGTACATACAGATATAGAAGAGTGAATGCTGGGCCTCCCGCTGTGACGTAGCGCTAAGGCCTTCTTATATAGGTGGTGTTGTATGTAGTAGTCTACCATTAACATATTTTACCTACAGCACAACACAACAGATTGATATTATAAAGCTACAATAAAAAAAGATTCTTAAGTTATTTTTATTAGCAAATAAGAGAATATGAAATTGAATTAAAATTCACAATTCACACACACAAAAAACGAACAACACACATACCTACTCGTACTATCGAATTATTTTTAAACTCTTATGTACTTATGTAAATAATTTAAATTTCAGACGAAACCCAACCTTAACCCGACGAAGATTCATTCAACAATGTATGGGTATGGGTGACAACCCAAGTGTGCGTCCACCATCCTTTTTTTTTTAAATTTAATCTTAAACCTAATCTTAAAACTGAACATAAGATTATTTTTACAAACACTCCTAGAAATTTTGTATCTTTTATACACTTTTTGCTTAAATGTAAGCAAGGAAGAGGGATGCATTAAAACATATTCCAACTACCGTCCACAAGAAAATTATCTACCCACATAATTAAGAAAAAAAGGCGTAAATTATAAACTATTATATTTCACTAACTGAAGACGTAAAAGGGTTAAGCGTCCTTTAATAGAAAAGTTCGATACAATTCTTCATAAATAAACCACAAATAAATTAACATTCACTTAAAAAGCACACTGTGTATCATTAAACAATGTTGGAACATACACACAGTGGCACACATTCTAATTAAGCGCTCCTAATAACAATATTTCGCACACAGTGGTTTGTTCTTTTAATTTCATACGACAAAAAAAAAACGTTAAAAATAATTGCACGAAAAGAACAATATCGCCGTGTTTTAAATTTATATTCGATATTCGCGGCTCAAAAGTGCAGGAACTGCTATTTTTCTCTGCAAGTAGTTTCTGGATAACCATTTTTTCCAAGGAGGAATAAATTTTCAACATTCGTTATGTAATGCGCCGAAAAAATAACACCTATTTCTCTTTTTCTTTTGTTTTAGTGTAAAAATCTAAAAACTTAGACCCCAAATGGATTACAGAAATCGATAAATGAGAGATGAGAGATAAAAACTGAACAGATAAAAAATAATCAACAAAGCAGAGGTGCTTAAACTACCTGCTCAGAAAATGGATAATATGAAGTGACGCTGATTGTGAGTGCGAAGTTGTGCAGACGATGAAACACCCAATATATCCACAATGCAACTCCATCAATATCAAAATTCGTCAACCGGTCATAAGGGGTATTTAATAGGTTAGTAAATAGTACTCAGTCTAGTGTTACACATGTACCTTTTAGTGCAAAAACATTAAGGTGGGACAAATAACTGGAACGACATTAATGAAATACAGCACAAAGAGTGAGGATGTTGAAAATTTGAAATGGTACATAATTTTCTTCACTTTACCTATTTAGTTATTTCTTATAATTTAATACCAAAATCAGGCTTACAGGGTATAAAAAATGATTTATTAATAATGATTTATAATGTTGAAATAATGTAAGAATGATTAAGTTTACTTCTCCTCAATTTATTACAACCCTGATTAGTTTCATAGGCCCACATCCTACGTGATCACAGGAGACTTAAATACTTAATCTCCACGACGTGTGCCTACGGAATACATAATAATATAATGTAGGAAGTCTTGAGTGTAATCAATTCTAGAATAGTTAATCAATCTTTCATTCAAACGTTCATATTTAATCATTTTACCTAGCTTTCGCGTCCAACTTTAGTAATTATTATTGTACATTCTCCCTTTACCGATGTGAATCTTATAATATAAATGAAAGTAGGTATGGTTAGTGCGAACACTTATAACTCGAGATACACTGAACATATTCTTCAGATCTTTGATTTATTGGATTCTTCTCGGCTCCGGATAACAGAATAACAACAATAAAAAGTTGAAAAAAATGGATAAGAAGTTATAAAAAATATAATATTAAAGTTAGTATGAAATAGATTCCTGCGACGCCAGTGCCATCCTGAAAAAAATCTATAACTACAAAATTATTGTTTACTGCGCTCTTACAGTAGCCCACCCACTTACTTCTCCGTTTTGAGCGTTTAGGAATAAGTTTCATACCAACAAAATTCTCGGGCACTCTCAAAATGTGCACACGCAACATCGGTACTCAATCGAATTGATTATGTATTTTTGTTTCGTGGGCGCAGTGCACATTATCCACATATGAATGGGCCGCCTTTGGTTAGGACTACAGGACAATGTCTGTCGGGATCGCTTGTATTCAATAAAATAGAGTCACTAAAGTTGAACTGGGCTGGCCATATTTATATTTAGATCAACGGATGACAGATGGTCAATAAAACCCTGGAGTGGAGACCAATAACAGGTCAAGGGAACCTAGTTAGGCCAAAGATGAGGCGGTCTGGTGATGTTAAACAATGGCAAGAGATAGAGGAGTGGAAGTCGGAAAGGCAAGCCTATACCCAATACTGAACCATTGAAGGCTGCTGATGATTCTCCCTTTAAGGCTCCACATGAAGCAACCAGACTCCTTCTGTTCACAAACCAAAACATATTGAATAAAGAGAGAATTAAATTGATAGGTTGCCACTTTGAATTTAAGGGCAGGTCTTTTTCTGCTTTTTATTACAAAAATTAGTTTGTAGAAAGACATGTGAAAGTCAAATCTGCCATCTCGATCTGAATATTAATGAATACAAATCGCCCGTAATATCGCCACGCATCGCCCTTCAAGGAAACCCCGAAGGACGCAGACTCCCAAAGAGGTGGAGAGACAGCTGGCAGTCGACATCACAGGAGGAACAGGTGGCGGCTCAAACAGATCCTCAGGATTTATAGAAAGAAGAAGTAGACATTATCGATAGGTATGTATATTTTTTTAAATTAAAATGTATTAAATTTTTACTTAAGAATAAATACTTTTTTAAAATTAAAATATGAATAGAATACCATGTAGAATGTGCCAAAAATATTGGTCTACTAGCTAGTTACCCGTGGCTTCGCTCACGTGTTACTGTATTTGCTTTCTCTTCCTAAGCAATGCAGAATTAATTATATTCGCATCAAAATTAATAATAATAAGAAACATCATCAACATTTCTTTTTTTAAATATATATTCTAAAATTTCCATTAAATTACTATATTTTTTATTTATATTTGTCGTTATTAATCTGTATTTAAAAAATATGTGCTTCTTATACAAATAGAATCAGCCCGCGAACTTAAAAATTTCGCTAACTTGACTGACATTGTTCTATGAGAATCCCAAAAAATAACTCGAATAACTTTTATTCCATCAAATGACGTTATTTGAAATCAATTTTTATATTGCTGGATATGAATAAAAAAATATTCAGGTCTCGAAAAGCAATGAAATTAGTGATCTTTAAAACACTTATTTCTATGTGCTTTGGACATTTTTCAAGCTACAGACGTTTTTTTAACATTTCAATTTATATCTTTCACGTTGATTTGTTGTTGTTTGTCTGGTCGTAGGTTCGAAATTTAGTTCATAAATATCTTATCCTGAGCAAACACGACATAAAAAGAATAAACGATATCGGTCCAGCCGTTCAGGTCGAAATAAATAACGTTAAACGTGAAAACTGTTAACGTTCCGAACGTTGGGTAGGAACCTACCTACGTATATATTCATTGGGTAGGAACACGTAGAAAGCGGATTCCGACCCGCGCCGACCGGCTCATAGATTGTTGCCTATGGTTTCAATGCATTTAAATGAGCATGCCGGAAAGCGGGTTCCTGCTTTTTCTGTGGGTATCCCCATTCAAATGCATGTAATGTAACATTCTTTGCGCTGGTCGGCGCGGGTCGGAATCGGCTTTCTACGTGTTCTTAGCCATACACCGCGGCACAGCACCGGCCCGGCTCGCCGAATGAGATCCAACTGTCGATGGCCTGAGTCGGTATGTTTATTGTATGAAACGATGTCGTCAATAAATTAAAATTTTACAAAAATTGTTAAGAAAAGTTTGAGATGTACTGCTATGATGTATGTATTTTTATAGAAAAATAAATTATCTAGTTGTAGCGTTTCGGCGTTTTTCGATATGTTAATAAAATTCTGAAATATAGGCACTGAAACTCGTAAATTTGTCATAAAAAAAAATATTTTTCTTTATAAAAAAAGTTTGAGAAATCCTGGAACTTCTTCATTAAATTATATTTTAGATATTGTATTTTTCTATATACATACACAATTTTAGGGTTCTAGATTTTATGGTTTTCGAGATATATGGAAAAATTAAATAAAAATTCAAAGGTTGATAACCCCTGACTGAAAAAAAAATTCAAAATTCTGAGTATACAAATTTTGTATGCTTAAAGTATTCAATATTTTCTGAAATTTTAGGATCTGTGCATCAAGCGAATCTAAAGTTATAAAGAGGGGACGGATACACACACATACACGTTGGAAAAGTGCCCCTCACCCCCTCCCCTCTAATTAATGATATCTTTTGAAAACGAAATAGTATAATTTGACTCTTTCTGAAGAAATCATTTTTTTGAAATTTCGATAAAACCAGTTTTAAACTTTTTAGGAGGCACTTAAAAATCATGCCTTTTTATATGTGCCCTTTTTCGTCCCTTTTAGTTAAATTTTGGAAAAATTGCCGAATATGCTAACACTCATTTCTATAGAAGAATTCATATGCCAAATCTCAAGTTCGTACCATGTCTAGTTTCCGAGATATTCGCATACTTTGAAAAACATTCAACCCTATTTTTCACCCCCTTAGGGGTGGAATTTCCAAAAATCCTTTCTTAATGGAAGGTTTTGTATTGAGACCTACCTGATTTCCAAATTTCACTTCTCTACGATTAGCCGTTTGGGCTGTGCGTTGATGAGTCAGTCAATCAGTCAGTCAGTCAGTCAGGCACTTTCCTTTATTATATTACAAGAGCTCTCCATTGCGCTCGATCTTGCGCAATGTTTATGACCTCCTCCCACACCATGTCCATGTCCCTCAGCTCTGCTTCGAAGGAGCGGAACACAGTGTGAGAGGGTCTTCCTCGTCTTCGGGACCCTGATGGGAGGAAGAACAGCGCTCTCCTCGGCCAACTGTCATTCGGCATCCTTAACACATGTCCCAGCCAAGTCCATCTCCTCCCCACAATGGTAGAGGTGATGGGCTCACGCTGGGTGCGCTTTTTCTATATACATACTCATTTTTAGGGTTCTAGATTTTATGGTTTTCGAGATATATGAAAAAATTAAATAAAAATTCAAAGGTTGATTACCCGTGACTGAAAAAAAAAATCAAAATTCTGAGTACACAAATTTTGTAGGCTTAAAGTATTCAATATTTTTTGAAGTTTTAAGATGTGTGCATCAAACGAATCAAAAGTTATAAAGAAGGGACGGACACACACACACACACGTTGGAAAAGTGCCCCTCACCCCCTCCCCTCTAATTAATGATATCTTTTGAAAGTAAAATAGTATAAGTTGACTCTTTTTGTAGAAATCTTTTTTTGGAAATGTCGATAAAACCAGTTTTAAACTTTTTAGGAGCCACTTAAAAATCATCCCTTTTTATATGTGCCCTTTTTCGTCCCTTTTAGTAAAAATTTGGTAAAACTGTCCAAGAAAACTACTACTCATTTCTATAGGAGAATTCATATGCCAAATCTCAAGTTCGTACCATGTCTAGTTTCCGAGATATTCGCATACTTTGAAAAACATTCAACCCTATTTTTCACCCCCTTAGGGGTGGAATTTCCAAAAATCCTTTCTTAGTGGAAGGTTTTGTATTAAAACCTACCTGATTTCCAAATTTCACTTCTCTACGATTAGCCGTTTGGGCTGTGCGTTGATGAAAATGTGTTTCATATACAAATATAATTTACATATAGAATTTAATAATCCAATCAAAGGCGTAGGTACTCCACTACACTAAAAAAATGTTGGGTAGGTACCTACCTACCTAGTTTATAACCTCAGTCATTCTCGCGAGGCGGACGCGACATAGTTTATGTAGGTACCTACCTATATTATTCAAACGGCACTGCTCACGGGGTGTGACCTTGTTACAATAAATGTTTGATGCAAATCTTTATCATGGCTTATCTTCCTTAAAAAATAATATTTATTTGTTGAAACACGAATTTTATTTTTATATTAAAATTAGAATCTATATATTAATTTAGAGCTTTCTAACTTCAGTTATCTAAGAGATATGGTTATTCAATAAAAACCACCCCCAACCCCTTCCTACCTAATTAATGTTATCTTTTGAAAACAGAATAATATAATTTGACTCTTTCTGAAGAAATCATTTTTTTGAAATTTCGATAAAACCAGTTTTAAACTTTTTAGGAGGCACTTAAAAATCATCCCTTTTTATATGTGCCCTTTTTCGTCCCTTTTAGTTAAATTTTGGAAAAATTGCCGAATATGCTAACACTCATTTCTATAGAAGAATTCATATGCCAAATCTCAAGTTCGTACCATGTCTAGTTTCCGAGATATTCGCATACTTTGAAAAACATTCAACCCTATTTTTCACCCCCTTAGGGGTGGAATATCCAAAAATCCTTTCTTAGTGGAAGGTTTTGTATTGAAACCTACCTGATTTCCAAATTTCACTTCTCTACGATTAGCCGTTTGGGCTGTGCGTTGATGAGTCAGTCAGTCAGGCACTTTCCTTTATATTAATAGATATTCCAAGACGGGACGAAGTTTGACGGGTCGGCTAGTTCAAAACTATATTAATATTATAGACTAGCTAGTTACCCGTGGCTTCGCTCACGTGTTACTGTATTTGCTTTCTTTTTTAGATTTTGAGGTAACGTTAACGTTAATTTTGAATAACTGACAGAATTATTTTTTTGACTCGGAATTTGGAACAGCATTGTTTAACGCACGTTGAACAACAGTTTTTACGTTATCTCAACAACAAATTGTTAACGTTGGAGCTGTCGTTAATATTTCGACTTGGCCTCCAGGCGTGATGCGATGACCACGTAAAGTAGGTCTCCATTTTTATAATAACGTAATATTCTCCCTTTTAAGCCCCCCCGCTCACCGCAAGCCAGCCCGGAGGAAACTAAACCGCAGCAATCCCGATCCGCACAAAGCCAAACCCTAGCCCGATTGCCAAAAAGACAGCCGCACACAAATCAAGCCCGTGGCGGTTCCCCCCAAACCACCCCATAATACGGGAGGCCTTGGACCCACTCAGGAGAATAGGTTAGGCATAAAGAACTCTCCATTGCGCTCGAAGTCGTCCGAGGCTCATTGTGCCTTTTCTAACCGGTTGAGGTTTAAGGAAGTGAGGTGGTCAACCTCAGTATTCTAATGGTAAAAGTAATTGGCGTTCGACTATAAACGAATTTTCGACAATGTAGAGTAGGAAGAAAATTAACTGTCCACTGTTTATATTTTTTATTAGATGAAACGGATATCGGCAACTATCCGATATCCGGTCTATCCGGCGGCGTAAATAATATCCTGCCGGATACCGGATAGTAAAAAGAGACATGTTTGGATAACTCATTGATTTGTTTATTAAAGTATCACTTAAGAAATACACCTTATAATCACAAAATAAATTCTACAACTTAGAAAATTGATTATCAAGCATAAGGTAAATTATGGAGAGTAATTTTTTTTTTTTTTTTTTTTTTAAATGAATCTGTGCTCACTCAAAGTGAACACAAATACACTCCCTGACTCTTTCACAGTAAGCTACTTAAAGCTTGTGTCGTGACAGAGGAAGATGGTCGGCACCAGGGATCGAACCACGACGGTCGCAGTCTATATAATATTTCGTTATATAGACTATTAGACTATATAGAGGAAAACAGCAGCTTTGCTGGTCTTCGTAAGTAAGGGAAGTTTAATAAAACAACGTTTCGTCATATATCATCCTGGCTGAAGATGCAGATAGTTTCCGCGATTTTTGGAACAATAACGTTCCGGCAACGGAGTCAGTCCAATTGGTATATACCGCCTACGTAAGCGTAATTCATGCGTTATACCCATGGTAATTTACGCACTGGCCGGGCTCTAGTAAGGACTTCTGTAGCATTCTACGAATTTTATAAATTTTTGAAAATAAAAACACCGATATTTTAAGGGGAGCGCTTTTCTTCCTCCCGCAAGGGTTCCGAAGACAAAGAAGATCTTCTCATACCGAGAGGGTCTTCCTCGTGTTCTGCTCCTTCGAAGCAGAGCTGAGGGATCTGGAAATGGTGTGTGAGGAGGTCATAATATCCGGCTAACTGCTATCCCTTTCGTCTCTATTTTTTATACGTTCCAGTGGACAGTTAATTTTTTCGCACTATACAGTGACGAAATGATATGGTCATTGACTTGCCAGTGTTTTCAAAACAATTATTTACGATCTATCCTAAAATGATGTGAGGATTTTGTAGATAATTTTAAAATTTAATATTTTGCACTTTTACTACATTTGATATAAAATAATTTACCTATTGACTTCATAATACTATTTACCTTTTTTCAACATAATATCTGTGGTGGCATGGTAAAAGGCATTAAGTCAGTGGGATGACATTTCTCAGTATGGCGGATTTACTTGTCAGTATTTTAAGAGGTTTCATTTTTGTCAAATATTATTTAATACAAATAAAATAGATCAACTTTGATGCATTTACTTCGTTAAAAAGGGTTCACTATACGATAACTCATATTTATTTCTTCAATATTTCTTTGTTTATATGCTTTATTTATAATGCGTGTCTTTTTACCTTGACAATTTTGGCTCATAGGTTGAAAAATTTTGTACTTATGTCAAATTTTACAAGGAAATATACCCAGTTACTCTTTAACACATGCTAATTTATTATTTTTCAACATTTACATTTTATTCTTCATAAATATTAGCTATTTTTTAGCTTACCTATTATTATTTTCTAGCATAGAATTCCCAGAACATCATTAGGTATATTTTTTTTGCTCAGAACGTAATATTGTTAAGTAATAAATGATGAATATTCTTTGAATAATAAAATGAAATTAGTTAATTATAGGTATTATTACCTTCGATAAGATAACCCTCTCTCACAATGTACCGATCCTTCAAAACAGAGCTGAGGAATTTATACACGGTTTGGGAAGAGGTCATACAAGCTGCACAAAATCATGCGCCGTGGAGATTCCAACAGCAAACCATTGCAAACCAGATGAATATTCGGAAATTTGAACATTACGACCTAATGGCGAACGTTGTTAACGTAAAGTGATCACACTAATCCAACCTTCGAAATAACATTAGAAGATGGTCGTAAGCCCGTAGTGCTTTCTTCATATTATTTTTAAATCGAACTGTATAATCAGTCATCAGTTGTTAATATAATAGTTCGCACTAGCACGATTATATTAATAATAGTATTAAAATAGCAATGAAAAAATATTAAAAAAAAAAAATAATATGCAGATAGTATTACCGATCTATTGTCTATAGCTTAACAATAAAAACAACGAAAGTTGTAAACAGATTGGTCGACAGATAAGGAAGCCATAAAGTTCACAAAATACATTATTTAAACACATTTTAAAAAGGTTCACTTAAAAGAACGGCTTCTCACGGCAGCTCTATCATAGACAACACCGTTTTACTTCGTGGTAGACAAAATTCGACGCGAGTCGTTTTACCTTGCCAAATAAAATTAATATTGAGTTATGCCGGAATGAAAAAATGCTTTTAAATCCTTTATAAGTGGATTTTTTTAAACTTATGTTTTTGAACTTTGTTCTGTTTGTGATAATGTATGATGTAGCGCATATAACTCAAAATGCTGAAAAACGCGACTTAATGCCTTTTACCATGCCACCACAGATATTATATCAACTTGCTATTCATGGTTTACGCAATAAATTCAAAGCAAGATTACTCACATAGTTTTTTTTTTTTTTGCTAGTGTTTTTATGAAATGGCTTCAAATATTTTGACAGATGTCACAATCCAGATTCTTTTCGTGAACTTACCGTAAATTATTTTAGTAGAGATAATAAATTACTAAAATAGGTAGGTACCTACATAATGATTTTAATGTCGATCGTAAAAAAAAAACAATTCAGAATCGCTGTACAGGATGCATGGTACGAAAAATATATTTATTTTATTTTTATTTTATTTTTATTTTGACACTTCTACGCAACTTGATGTTGCTTTTACAGTATATAATAATATTATACAAACTATATTATGGTACATACTATGCCTACCTACTTCAATATATTTTTCGTCTGAATTCACGGAAAGTGTATTATTTATCTCTTATATAAAAATGGAACGCTAATTTGCGTGGTCATCGTATGGGTAAGAACACGTTGAAAGCCGATTACGATCCGCGCCGACCAGCTCAAAGATGGTCTATGGTTTCCATGCATTTAAATGGGCATGTCGGAAAGCGGGTTCCTGCTTTTTCTGTGGGTTTCCCCATTCAAATGCATAGTAACATTCTTTGCGCCGGTTGGCGCTAGTCAGAATCGGCATTCTACGTGTTTCTTACGAGAACAGCTGAACTTATATCGCCCATTTTTTTGTCGTGTTTGCTTTTGTCTGAAGGGTCTTATGAAAGAAAAAAGTTGCACGGAATAAAAATAAAACTTCCATATTATTATTACATTTTTTCTAATTTTGTAATTAAATCAGGCGTTTGACAGGAATCAGTTGTTTGATGAATGATACGATTCACGGAATGCTGATAGTAAGTAATATAATGATATGTTTTATAACAGATGCAGCGGTTACAGTTATTATATTAAGTTGAAAAATAATATAAGGATTACGTCGTCGTCTGTGTTAAATAACTTTAAACTGAAATCAACTTAAAGTTATACACAAAATCTCGAACATATTATTTATATTCCAAGGCGGGACGAAGTTTGACGGGTCGGCTAGTTCAAAACTATATTATTATTATAGATTACGCAATAGTTTCGACACGTGTATTGGAGAAAGTAGGTTGGGTTGGCTAGGTGTACCTACCTACGTATATTCATACACGCTGCACCGGACCAGCTCGCGGTGTATGATGTATGTTTATTGTATGAAACGATGTCGTCAATAAATTAAATTTTTACAAAAGTTGTTAAGAAAAGTTCGAGATGTACTGCTATGATGTATATATTTTTTATAGAAAAATCAATTATCTAGTTGGAGGGTTTCGTCGTTTATCGATATTTTTATAAAATTCTGAAATATATGCGCTGAAACTCGTAAATTTGTCATAAAAAAAATATTTTTCTTTATAAAAAAAGTTTGAGAAATGCTGGAACTTTTTCATTAAACTATATTTTAGATATTGTATTTTTCTATATACATACACATTTTTAGGGTTCTAGATTTTATGGTTTTCGAGATATATGAAAAAATTAAATAAAAATTCAAAGGTTGATTACCCCTGACTGAAAAAAAATTCAACATTCTGAGTATACAAATTTTGTATGCTTAAAGTATTCAATATTTTCTGAAATTTTAGGATCTGTGTATCAAGCGAATCAAAAGTTATAAAGAGGGGACGGATACACACACATACACGTTGGAAAAGTGCCCCTCACCCCCTCCCCTCTAATTACTGATATCTTTTGAAAACGAAATAGTATAATTTGACTCTTTCTGAAGAAATCATTTTTTTGAAATTTCGATAAAACCAGTTTTAAACTTTTTAGGAGCCACTTAAAAATCATCCCTTTTTATATGTGCCCTTTTTCGTCCCTTTTAGTTAAATTTTGGAAAAATTGCCGAATACGCTAACACTCATTTCTATAAAAGAATTCATATGCCAAATCTCAAGTTCGTACCATGTCTAGTTTCCGAGATATTCGCATACTTTGAAAAACATTCAACCCTATTTTTCACCCCCTTAGGGGTGGAATTTCCAAAAATCCTTTCTTAGTGGAAGGTTTTGTATTGAGACCTACCTGATTTCCAAATTTCACTTCTCTACGATTAGCCGTTTGGGCTGTGCGTTGATGAGTCAGTCAGTCAATCAGTCAGTCAATCAGTCAGTCAGTCAGTCAGGCACTTTCCTTTATTATTATAGATTACGCAATAGTTTCGACACGTGTATTGGAGAAAGTAGGTTGGGCTGTGTAGGTACCTACCTACGTATATTATTCATTGGGCAGGAACACGTAGAAAGCGGATTCCGATACGCGCCGACCGGCTCATAGATTGTTGCCTATGGTTTCAATGCATTTAAATGAGCATGCCGGAAAGCGGGTTCCTGCTTTTCTGTGGGTATCCCCATTCAAATGCATAGTAACATTCTTTACGCTGGTCGGCGCGGGTCGGTATCGGCTTTCTACGTGTTCTTAGCCATACACCGCGGCACCACACCGGCCCGGCTCGCCGAATGAGATCCAACTGTCGATGGCCTGAGTCGGTATGTTTATTGTATGAAACGATGTCGTCAATAAATTAAATTTTTACAAAAATTGTTAAGAAAAGTTTGAGATGTACTGCTATGATGTATGTATTTTTTATAGAAAAATAAATTATCTAGTTGTAGCGTTTCGGCGTTTTTCGATATTTTTATAAAATTCTGAAATATAGGCACTGAAACTCGTAAATTTGTCATAAAAAAAATATTTTTCTTTATAAAAAAAGTTTGAGAAATCCTGGAACTTCTTCATTAAATTATATTTTAGATATTGTATTTTTCTATATACATACACAATTTTAGGGTTCTAGATTTTATGGTTTTCGAGATATATGGAAAAATTAAATAAAAATTCAAAGGTTGATAACCCCTGACTGAAAAAAAAATTCAAAATTCTGAGTATACAAATTTTGTATGCTTAAAGTATTCAATATTTTCTGAAATTTTAGGATCTGTGCATCAAGCGAATCTAAAGTTATAAAGAGGGGACGGATACACACACATACACGTTGGAAAAGTGCCCCTCACCCCCTCCCCTCTAATTAATGATATCTTTTGAAAACGAAATAGTATAATTTGACTCTTTCTGAAGAAATCATTGTTTTGAAATTTCGATAAAACCAGTTTTAAACTTTTTAGGATGCACTTAAAAATCATCCCTTTTTATATGTGCCCTTTTTCGTCCCTTTTAGTTAAATTTTGGAAAAATTGCCGAACACGCTAACACTCATTTCTATAGAAGAATTCATATGCCAAATTTCAAGTTCGTACCATGTCTAGTTTCCGAGATATTCGCATACTTTGAAAAACATTCAACCCTATTTTTCACCCCCTTAGGGGTGGAATTTCCAAAAATCCTTTCTTAGTGGAAGGTTTTGTATTGAGACCTACCTGATTTCCAAATTTCACTTCTCTACGATTAGCCGTTTGGGCTGTGCGTTGATGAGTCAGTCAGTCAATCAGTCAGTCAGTCAATCAGTCAGTCAGTCAGGCACTTTCCTTTATTATTATAGATTGATCTCGATCTGTTTCTATAACAAGACTCAAAATAAATTTCCATAAAAAATGTATTTTTGGCCAGAAAATCATTTAATTTTGTAAACTCGATAACTTTTTTAATGAAAGTATCGAGTTTGTTGGTAGTTAGATTCAATCGCCTACTTTCTCTCAGGCGATTGTGGGTTCGAACTTCGAACGCTTGTGTCGACCATTTTTTCTTTGTACAATAGTGTAAAATTAGGTTAGATCGAAGCTAATTTCTGAGAATTTTTCAGGACTAGCATTCCACTTACCCACAACGAAATTGACTGAAAATTGAGTGCATTTCCATCGTTTTCTGATCCATTCAGCTGAATGATTTATAGATAGTGAACGAACACAAAAACAAGAATACAAGTAAGAAAGAACACCGCATTAATAAGTACTTCGAAAATAAATGTTATTTTATGTTAAAGATGTCTCCCTGTTCCTTCCAATTTAAAACCTATCCGCGTGTAGAAATAATATTTACACTACGTACCTAACCTAACCTAACGTTCGTTCGCTTTATTTAAACACGACCTTTATAATGGCAGAAGGCTGGCTCTCAGCTACACTATGTGACTTTATTATTTTTTATTATTATATAAAATGAAGTGGGGACTAAAAACAGTAATTTAAAAATTTCCACCACACTTATTCACTATTATCAGAGTGGCGTTTTTCCATTGTACGAGTAGTGGTGGTGCTTTGACGGAGTTTAGGGGTAAGTATCGTTAGTAGGCAGGCCTCCCCTAAGATCAGCCCTGTTGAACATTGTATTATGTCTTTGGACATTCGCGTAATTTAACCGTCTAAATAAACACAAAATGGTTTATTTAACAGAAGGCTTACAATGGCCACAGGTCACACAAACTTTTACAATCACAGCGGTAATACTCGCCCTGAACTGTTCTCCTTTATATAACTTTTTCTTATATTTTGCAGCTTTTATTATTTGGCCTCGTGATAGGGCGGTTAACTTTTATACCGACATCCTCATGTTTTATAACAAATTTTTTTTAACAAAACATTGATAAAAATTGTACCGTCTGCTAAACTTTTGGGCTCAATATAAGTAATGTTAAAGGTATACCTATTTTTTCTACCTACTGTGACGGGACTAACATTTTAATAAACTATTTAAATTTTAATTATAGATTTAATCTTTAACTCTAATAACTTGGAGACGCCCGTGTGGTTATACACCTCTGTGTTATGCGTCACCGATTTATTTCGAAAATGTGGCGAAACATAGTTTTATAAATAGGGGTCGCAAATACCTATCGGGGCCACTTGGGTCTAGCGTCTGGAGCAGTGAGAATCTCCTAGTCATCCACCAGCAAGGAGCAGTCGTGAGAAATTTTCAGGGGTGCGGACGAACGCCAGGCTCGGGATACATAATTCAGATAAATATACCTATTTTGTTTAATTTATTTAATTTTTTCCTAATACAATTTGTTTATTTCCCAGAGAATGTTTTAAATTGGTTTCAAATTGATTCTTTCCATTGAATAAATAATATTTAATATTTGTTTTCTACAGAATTAAATAATGATATTCTTTTTTTGTATAAATTATAGTGATTAGTTTTTAAAACATTTGAATATTATTCGCCTTTCAGTTTTGAATCTGGTAAATAATTATTATAGCTTTTAATAATAAACTCATAATTTTTTTGTGTGCTTATATTCTTAATCAAATTGTTGCCTTTCATTATTTGTGCTACGTTTACTGCTGTTTCTTCTATTACTTATTATATTGTAAAAGGCTTTGGTCTTATATTTTGTGAAAATAAAATATAAGTATGTTGACCATCTCACGTCCATAAACCTCAATCGGTCAGAAAAGGCACAATGAGCCTCGGACGCCTTCGAGCGCAATGTGGAGCTCTTGATACCTCCCTATGCCCCTGAGTGGGGCTTAGGCCTTCCGCATTGCGGGTTGGTTTGGGTGGATCCACGGCGGGCTTGATTTGTGTGTGGCCGGCTTTTTGGTCGGATCGAGCTAGGTGGTCGGTTTCGTGCGTGTCGGGTTTGCTGCGGATTGGTCTCCTCCAGGCTGACTTGCAGTGTGCGGGGGGTCTTTAAGGGAGAATTAATGAATGAATGAATGTAATCAAAACAAATTAATGATACCATGTATTTATACACCGTTCTCTGTTAAGTAAACTTAACTACTTCTCCGCATATTCCAAATTATTGATAACCGAACTCTATTAAAACCAGTACTTCTTAAAAAAAATTCATGAATGAATTGAAAAATAATTACGAAATTATCTAAAAAAGAGTTTTGGAATAGTGGTTATTCAATACACACTGTGACGGGCTGTCCTCTCTCAGTGGGTGATTGTACAATAAAAAACTTGTATTGCGATTAAATTGTATAATATGGTAGGTACTTTCATTTATAGGTTCACAGGTAAAGTGGAAATATCAAACCAAATTTTCTTATGTAAGAAATTAGATGTAAAATTGTATAAAACTCAGCTTAAAGATTCAGCGGTCTCTTGTCTTTGAGGTCTTGGGTCCACCAGTCACGCCGACTGCAGGGTGGCGAGGAGACCGCCCCGGTAGATGCGCCCAGCAACGGTTGGCTAGAAGTGTCGACTAGTCTGGTCGCTCATCCAGAGCCCAAAAGGTGACGTCAACCTATTACTCCTCTACGAGGACTATACGGCCCAGAAAGCGGCGTCAGCTGGGACCCTTTGCACGGCCCAGAAAGTGGCGTAGATGGGACCCTTGCACGCCCCAGAAAGTGGCGTCAGCTAGGAGCCGCGTTCTGAAAATTTAATTTTCGGAACGCTTAATATATTGGCTTACGTGTGAAGCACGTTTTGATATTTATTTTATCTTTTAGAAGTTATTTCGATAAGTATCAAGGGACATACCTTTTTAACTGCGGCTCGACGTTTGATATGACGCCACTCAACACTATAAAACTGTTATTATATTTTTAAATTATTTGACTTGTAAGACTGAACTTATGTAACTCACATTAGAGAGATCATTCTCGATTTAACTTCTTTCGATTAAAAACCCTTTTTAACCCTCAAATAGATCTTACACCGCAAATTAGTGCGTGTCTCGTCGACTGAAAAATTGTGGCAATGGCCGCCTGTCTTCAGTATTGTTACCCCTCACCTCGCACCGTGACTCGACATAAAACCTGAAGCGGCTGTGTTGCCCACTCAAAAAAATTCTGTTACAAATATCCGCCCCACCCACGAAAAATGTTGGAAGCGCCTGGCTTTCAACCATTTTTTCAAGAGGAACCCAGAAAGGAGAAGAAGAAGAAATAAAAGGTGACATCACCCTGCGCAAGCTTTCATTACGACATCCCAATACATGACCAGACAGAGACGGGTGAACCTTCGACAAAGTGAAGCTCCAAGTCTGATGGATGCTTCCCTGCGACAAGCATCGATCTGATGGTCCGATCGCGGTTTGGCCTCAGTCCAGCCTCATGTTAAAAATTAATAAAATTTGCACAAGCGTTTTATTAAGCAACGGTTGTGCAAAGCCCGGCGCCACTATTTGCTTAGTTTTTTTTTATCCCCTTCATTGGACTGGCAAAAAAACAAGACAAATAGAGAAGAAAAAATGAAACAGTCCAGGGAAGAGCTGCTGACTGGGCATCACTCATAATGCGTTGACCACCACATCGATACCAATTCACATACCTAGCTAGTTCATAATAAAAAACTTAAAGTAATTTTCATGAGAAATATTTTCCGTGTTACAAAAAATATATTGGTTTAAAAATTGTTTCAAATCAACTAAGTTCTAGATCACTTAACTTCTAATATTAATACATTACTTATTAGTCTATGAACTAAAGGTTTACTTCTCAATGTAAAAAATTACCAGGCAGATCTGCTCGCAACACAGATTGCTCAACACAATAGGACACAAGTCCCGTTAATTTGAATAATTCAAAAAAATACAAAAAAATAATTTGTTTGAGAAACTAGCTTGCTCATTGCAAAGTCACACCTCAAAGTGATTTGCCAATATTCATCACATATGTGCATGAACTACTCTCTGGACCTTGTTCACAATAAGGTAATCAGAACAAAAAATGCCAAACTCGATGCATAAATCTAAAACTAATAAAATACATGAAATATATTTAAATACTTAATCTAACAAATTATTGCATGTTGCAGTCATGTGCATCTGTACATAGTCTAGAGAAGACATATTATTTTATATTATCAATCTAGAATTGTTTACTTGAGTAAAATCATTATAAATATCGATTTTCTATCATCGCATCTATCATTTTATGCTATGCAGCATTCAATAAAAGAACATAAAGGTTTTCAATAGACTTAATTCTTACAGCTTAAATTACATACATATTATAATATATGCATGACAGGCACTGAGATTATTATTATTATTACTTATTTATTACGAGTTATTTTAAAGCTAAATTGAGTCCAAATCTTACGACTTAACTTACATACTAGTAGTATCCAACACATCATATAAAGTTCAATAAAATTAACACATTTAACTTTTGTTATAATGAAAAATTATAGCATAGATTGTTATATATATTTTATTTACATGTTTTTTTTTTATTTTTTACGCACGACGCATCGTCGCCAGGAACGCGCAGGTTATTTAGTAACAACGTCATCCTGAGAGCATGCTGGACGCATAGAAATATGTGCTTTTATAATATAAGATTAATAAAACATAATAAAATTATCATGTCATTCGCAGATACACCGCCCACCACGGTCATTTACACAACACGCGTTTCCTTAGATTTTTCCTAGCTCTACAACGTTACTACCTAGGTAATGAGTCATTTTAGCATCCATTCAAAACCAATCTTACCAAGTTATCATTCATCTGTCATACTTCACGCATGCGCTGGCCCTCGCAATTTTCATAAAAGTATTCATTCATAGATCATTCATACCAGACCTCACCCTATTAATGAACATTTTTCTCATCTCTTTCGATCTCCTACACAAAACATGAGTGCGCTCTTCACACTACCTATGTCGTACGAAACTGTTACGACCTCCTAAAAAAAACGTATGTGTGCTCATCACACTACCTAAATCGTACCGTGACCCTCACGATCTCCTAAGTAAAGACCAATACCTCCTGCCGATCTTAAAATTCGACTAGGTCATTTTAATTCTTCGTTACATGGAAGGCTTACCATAAGTAACTCGAAAATGAGTTAAAATTTCTGTTTACCTCCAACCAAAAGAAAAGTCCCACACGCTAGTGTCAGCTCAAGCGAGTGTCACACTACAGCGCGTCTAACCGCTGAGTACCTTTTGACGCCAGCTCATTGCTGTGCGAAGCTAAACACAACCTAATAGAAAACATTTGCTAAAATCGACTCGTTAAAGAGAGCTGCGACTAAGTTTAGCCCTTATGTTTGCACCAGGTTTAAACATTATGTACATTCATTGAACTCGTTAAGATAAAGAGATTCAATATTGTCATAATAATTGTAGCTCACTACAATGTTGCGGACATATATATGACTTGTTCGCAAAAAAAGGAATTTCTAGAACACTGTTATGAAACTATTGTTTTCACATAAATACCTACATGACTATCACCAATATACCTAAACTATTATTATTAAGCTCTAATACCTAAATTATATGCATTTTTCTCGGGAAAAATATCAACTATTTTAACTAAATTTCTGACGTATCTTACAAGCAGTACTTACAAGTATTTAGAGGTGGAATTGTATTTCGAGGATTTTGTGGGAAGGAATTTTAGAGACAAAAGGATGGGATGATGAAGGATTGGGTTTGTTTGGAGGGGGAGGCACTGTTAGGGTAAGGACAAGGGTTTTAACAGTGACCTAACTAAGGTACCTCGGGTGCGTCATACCCGTAACTCTGTGGAGTAAGAGTTCCTTGAGGGAGGACGAGGATCTTTACCTCAGCCTACAATGAGCCCGACGCTTATTGCAAGACATCTTCCACGTGATAAGGGTTCCGCTGACCCAAAATCACGTCTACGTTGATGGACTTTGTGGGCGCTGCATCTTGATGCAAATGACATGATTTGCTGACGTCGAGCAACACAATTCATAATATGAAATGAAATTATTACAACAAACAAAATAACCTCACTTGCATCCGAGAGTGAAAAAGTCGTTCCTCGATTGTGCTTTGCTGAGTTGCAAACATTCTGCACAAATAAAGCTCGCTCTCAGGATATCGTCCAAATTCTCTGCAGCATGTGGCCTGCGCGCTCGTGACGTTCTGATGCTCGTGCCGGTTTCACTGGACAAGGCTGAAAATACCCAATATACAGTTATGTATAGCGTTCGTAACAAGATTTTAATGCAATGAACAGCTATGAATGTAATTTATACATTTAATAAAACTGAGCAGTTATGAGTGGGTTTTAAAATAATTAAAAAAATTAATTTGTGGAATTATTTAAATAAAGTTCATTTCACTGTTAGGACAATTGATTTTGCAATAAAAATTTCTAGGTATAGATTGGATTGTTTAATAGTTACCCATCGACACGTACAAGATTGTAAGCACCTCTCTAGGGTACTTACTCTGAAAAATTGATTGTCACAAGACTCACAAGACAAATAAATGCAATTTAATAGTCAATGTTTAGAAATAAAATGAGTGCGATACATTGAAATGATAATCACATTAACCTAAATGATTGCCACAAGTTTTCAGCCAACCACACAACTCCCCTCTAAGAAAGAACAACGTCACAAGCAGGAAGATTCGTGGGTTCGAATCCTGGGGTTTCTCAACTACTGAGATGATACTCCAGGCCCCAAAGCTGGGCTGCCAATAATGTGACGGGCTGTCCTCTCTCAGTGGGTGATTGTACAATAAAAAACTTGTATTGCGATTAAATTGTATAATATGGTAGGTACTTTCATTTATAGGTTCACAGGTAAAGTGGAAATATCAAACCAAATTTTCTTATGTAAGAAATTAGATGTAAAATTGTATAAAACTCAGCTTAAAGATTCAGCGGTCTCTTGTCTTTGAGGTCTTGGGTCCACCAGTCACGCCGACTGCAGGGTGGCGAGGAGACCGCCCCGGTAGATGCGCCCAGCAACGGTTGGCTAGAAGTGTCGACTAGTCTGGTCGCTCATCCAGAGCCCAAAAGGTGACGTCAACCTATTACTCCTCTACGAGGACTATACGGCCCAGAAAGCGGCGTCAGCTGGGACCCTTTGCACGGCCCAGAAAGTGGCGTAGATGGGACCCTTGCACGCCCCAGAAAGTGGCGTCAGCTAGGAGCCGCGTTCTGAAAATTTAATTTTCGGAACGCTTAATATATTGGCTTACGTGTGAAGCACGTTTTGATATTTATTTTATCTTTTAGAAGTTATTTCGATAAGTATCAAGGGACATACCTTTTTAACTGCGGCTCGACGTTTGATATGACGCCACTCAACACTATAAAACTGTTATTATATTTTTAAATTATTTGACTTGTAAGACTGAACTTATGTAACTCACATTAGAGAGATCATTCTCGATTTAACTTCTTTCGATTAAAAACCCTTTTTAACCCTCAAATAGATCTTACACCGCAAATTAGTGCGTGTCTCGTCGACTGAAAAATTGTGGCAATGGCCGCCTGTCTTCAGTATTGTTACCCCTCACCTCGCACCGTGACTCGACATAAAACCTGAAGCGGCTGTGTTGCCCACTCAAAAAAATTCTGTTACAACACATAATACAACTTTGATCATCTCACCCTAATATTTAAATTTATTTACATACAAACTTTTATTGGTTTACAAATTAATTACCTACATAACAGCTAACATGTATGGTGGCTAGTTACTATCATACCTTTGCAAGTTATTGTATCTGGTGGACAGTTAAGTACTGTACTTTTTGACCACTTTTATTAATTTTTTTTAATACAAAACTGGATATTTCTTAAAAATGATATACTACGAATTGTAAAGAAACAATTGATTTGTATAAATCTATATTTTGAAAAATGAGAGAGGTATAATATTGTTTGAGTCCTTAAGTGGCCAATTACTATACCTTTTAACCTATTTTATTGACAACGGAATAGTTCGACTTTGTTTTTCCGAAATAATTTAGTTACAATCCTAGATATTATAGTAATAATATAAGTAGAATAAAAAAAACATAGTGGAATTTTATATACCTAACTAGCTTTCCCGACAGACGTTGTCCTGTGGTTCTAACCCGAGACGGCCCATTCATTTTTTTTTTTTATTTATAAAAAATGAAAATGAAAATTACAAAATATAATATAAAAACATAATATTAAAATTTTTAACAACTATTCTCTCTCATAAAGCATAGAGCTTGTGTTGAGAGGGTGTTTTGACTAACCTGATTTTGTATGTCACATTATTGAGCTTATAAAAACTTTGATACTTAGGTACATACAATACACATTTCTTAAAAAAATATCAACATTAAAATATTTCCAAAACATCCATATTTCATTCGTATTCAAAACTCAGGCGGGAATAACGCGAGAATATAATATGCGCGCGCAGACATTCTACCTCTATGTGCCCGATGTTGACTTTGTATGAAAATAAATGGAGTAAGTGGGATGGGCTACTGTAAGAGCGGCAATTACGTTTGCAAGAATGAGAGGGAACAACCATCATAATTTTGTTATGGCGTCGCGTCACAGGAAAACGGTTCCATAAAAACTTTAATATTATATTTTAAACTATTCATTATGCATTTTTTTTAACCATTTTTTAGTTATTCTGTTATCCGGAGCGGAGAAGAATCCAATAAATCAAGCATCAGAAGAATCTGTTCAGCCGATCTCGAGTTATAAGTTTTCGCACTAACCCGACTTTCATTTATATTAGAGATTAGAGATATGAAAATGTAGCGGCCATGTTTCGCATGACGACATCATCCACCAATAGCGTTTCTCCGTGATGTCGTCATCCGGTAGCAGCCTGCCACACCGTACAAGGCAGCACAACAACCATCAGTCACCAACAAGTTTGCATACGGAGAGCACGCACCATCTTCCATCTCGCGACGCGCATCGTGGGGCGCCACCCGGCGCCCGTTCAATAGTATTCTGTATAACATGTTACTTCTACAATAAAAATGATCATCCTTCCAACCTTTTATCTCTACCTACCATACCCATAAAAACATAACAAGGATCTAACAAGCATTATTATGTTTGTATGTTATGTAAATGAACGGGTATTTATAATTAAAGGTGTTATTTTAAGAACTATTTCTTTTTAAAGAAAGCTTTCAACTTTTGGCATTAAAATGGTTATTTAGCTTAGCGTTTTTCAAAGAATATGAAGAAAAATTAACTCCAATTTGGAGAAATTTTAAACTCGAAAGAACTAAATGTTACATAAACACGCTCTTTCTTTATTATTTCAAGAGTTTTCATAATAAGATTTGGCTGACAATTCGTTTATACTTTTAAATAAAACTTTTTTTATCTACATAACTAAGTAGAAAAGAAACAAAATATTTTGTAGAAATCATGAATATTAAAAAATCATTTTGTTTCTCCAATGTTAAACCCAAAAAGGCCACAAAATAAAATATTAACTTCTTTGGGTAGCTTTTCATGATAAAATATGATGAACATTTTCTTTTCAATAATAATTGTTGAATTTGTGAAGTTGTAAATTATTTTATTAAAAAACCCTCTAAATAATTCATTATTATATTTATCTCATTTTATTATCGAAACGTTTTGAATGAATAAAATCTATGTAAGTGTTGTTGGTAATACGACCGCAAAAGGATGTGTTTTAAAAGCGTTGAAGTGGTCTCGGCTTTGGTTTATTCTTACAAACAGAATATAAATAAAATTTTATCGTAGGTGTTCACAAGAAAACAAATTTAATACCTACATTGTGCATGTGTTTGAATGAATGTATTTGACAGAATGGAAAGATGAGGGATTGATGGTGGAAATGTTTTTGATTGATTATGTGTCTATTCGTTATGTAGACGGACGGTGGGGTGAATGGGTCCTATTGACAAGCCGTTTAAATGGCTTAATGGGGCCCATTTCACTTGCTGCAATTGTTGTTCACTATGTATAGTTGAATATTTCTTTATTTTGTGTGTATTATGTATCTTCTTGTTTATTATGTATTATTATTTGTTATTTGTTAATTCTCTATTTTATTATAAATTATCAGCTTTGATTAAACCATTTAATAATATTAATAATTTACTAGCTTTCCCGACAGACGTTGTCCTGTGTTCCTAAATATGAATATTGAATTCGAATTTGTATGGTGATGACTTAATTATCATTTGACCAATGTGATTCCGAACGATGCGTCTGTTTTAAACCATGTATATTGCATCTGCATTCTGTCAATCGCACCAATTGACAGTTTCTGTCAAAATTTCAAAATTGGAAAAAAAAAATATAAGGTAAAAAGTACTAATAAGGTTGTCTACGTAGAGTTTTCTTTATTTACTAATTTTCCATGCATTTTTCTTAAATTTTACTTCTAAAAGGACATTCTCCTGATAAAAGCCTACACGACATAAAAATAATTAGCGATATTGGTCCAGCTGTTTAGGCGTGATGCGATGACATCGGGAAATAGCTCTCCATTTTTATATATAAGACTAGCTTTTCCGAGAAACGGTGTAATCTAATGATAAATTAATTACCAATTTACCGATGCAACACCTTTTTAAGCAGTTTTTACGTTCATATTCTGACAATCGGACCAATTTCAAAACATCTCACAGTTATGAAAGCCAATTTATGTATATTCAAAAATAGAAAATTTTATTCCGTCTGAATGATTAAGATTGACTCTGTTGAATTTTCTTAAATCACCCAATTAACTTTATTTTTTCATTTATAAGTACATTCTGTTGACAATATCAAGCACAACAAAATAAAAATAAGTAACGAAATTACTCCAGCCTTTTACGCGTAATGCGATGATCAAGGGAAAAGGGTCAATTTTATACATACAGACAGATTTATTTATTTCTGTCTACGCAACAATTGTTGCTTTTACATTTAAAATACATTATACATTTTGATAACGCCATGGTTATTATAAGATGACATAAAAAATAAATAAAAATAATATGCGTAATAACAAGCATGCATTTTACCAAACTGTTGTAAAATCACGAACTTTGAATTAAACAAAATCTGTAATAATATGTAACAACTACTGACTCTTAACAATTCATACTGATGTTCGATTTTCAAATGGAACAAACCACTACGGGCTTAGGGCCGTTTTTACTGTTATTTCGAAGGCTGGCTTAGTGAGATCACTTTACGTTAACAAAGTTCGCCATTAGGTGGTAATGTTTAAGTCTCCGAAACTCCGAATCATGAGGATTCTCGACATGTTCAACATGTCGAAAAATCTAATTTATACAACAAGTAGAAATTTAATAATTATTAATGAAATAAAGAGATAAAATTTGTAATGAATTCATAAAAAAAACTACATATTTTAGTTATTTATGTATTATAGACACCAACAGAAAACTGTGGGGCTAGTACGAGTTTTATCGAAAGCATAACCGTCTAATAAGCGCTTATTAGCGTTCCAATGTTGTCCTTACACCAAACGACCGAATGATTCGATGATTTATGTATGGAAATTTTTCGAAACTCTTTCGACGATCGTTTCGATATTCAATCATCTAAAACTTATACTATCGGTACTAACAACACATACAAAAACAAACCGCGAAATATAAACATAGAATCGTTGAAAACTTATACAAATCGATTGCGTAAACTTGAATGTTTGTAGGTACTTAATAGTTGTCAGTAGATTTACACAACGTCACAAAACTATTTGAACATTCTATCCTTAGAAATTTCTAACTAACATTACTGTGAACTTTTTCCCTTTCCAGTAGGTTATAATGTACCTTAATTTCTACACCGTGTATTTACCTATCTGTTTATTTGACATTTAGACTAGTTTAGTGTGTAATCCATATAACAGTGTTGTTGAACAGAACATATTGTACTCGCAAATACCCACCTACAGGCTTGTATTATTTGAAGCGGTATTTTCCTGCACATGGCCTTTTTCACCTCGTATGGGCTACGTTACATGTATGGAGACATAAACATAATAATATGTGAGCAGTTATTGGGTGAAGGTACACGTGCAATATTTTAAGTAGATACCTAATAAGTATAGGAAAAACCTATATTATGTAACATAACCTTCTACATAGTACTTAACAAGACACTACAAATTTATTTTTATCTATGTGGAAATATTTCTCATGTATAATAATCGAGATCTAGCTTACTAATAGGAAAATATCTTCTAATAGAAACATTGTGTTTGTTTGGCTTTCAATCATATTTCTAAGTAATTAGGTAATTTAATTGTTATTGGATATTATATAAATAGACTTTTATATAACTTTATAAAATTAATCAAATAAAATAAATAAATAAAAATAGATAACTTCGGGTCCAAATAGTAAAAACGATTACGGATAGGAAAATTGATAAGCTTGTTCAAGCATGACAATTAGATTCCGGCTATGAGTAGATTCTCTTTTAATATTTCAATTGGAAGTAACGCTTTAATCACTTCTGCTAAGCCGTATCTAACGTTTAGGCTCATAAAGCTAAGATGTTTTCTAATTAGGGTGTTACATTCTGCAAAGTTCATTCTGCTTCGATTTGAGCCCACGGAAAGAATATCATGGTTGACAGTGTCATCTTGAAGTCTAGTGTGTATGAAATTTTCAATTCCAATTCTCCCTTTCCTTTGACCCCACTTAGAGTCATAGGGAAACAATAAGGGGCCTTATTCTCGTAACGTTTGAATTGCAATCTAGTTGAAAAGATTCTTAAAATGGCGGCTCGGATAAGGATTGGACCAATCAGAGAGAAAGAGGGAGTGTCTTCAACGAAATTGTGATTCGGTTTGAAGTTTTAAGATGTCCCAATCAATTTATGCTTTACAATTTTTTTATGTTTTTTTTTATTACATAGAGAAAGTATTTATTGGTTTTAGATAGAGTTTAATTTGATAAATATAATATATATTATTGCAAATTACAACCTATTCAAATTTTGGATTTATTTTCAATTTATTTTAGGGTAATTTAGAGTCTTTGACAAAAGAAAACGTTTTTAAATTTTATTTATTTATTGTAGAAGTACCTAAGTATATTTGTATTTAGTTTTTTTTAATTATAAGGTGTTTGATTATTACTGTGTATGGTTTTGTGCCTATAGATAATATTTTGAAACTAACAAACTTTAACGAACTTACAAAAATTATTTCGCGACTCTCATTGAAATAAAATATTACCTTGTGAATCTGTTTTTTCTTTACCATATTCCCTTCTTTTTTGGGATAACATACTTTCTTAAGTCCCTCATCATCATCAACACATAAAGATTGATAGAATTGTTTTTGAAGGAAAAATAATTTAGGGTGAATATAATGAGTTGAAGGTAAGATATCATAATTGCAAACAGCATTCATGAAAAAAGATTTCTCTTCTGTTAAATACAATTTACTTAACCTTGAAGCTTTTTTTGCTTACTATATAGATAGTAGAAGATGGTAGCTTAGTGATGAGTTAGCTGACTTTACATCCTTAAGGTACTTGAGTTCGATCCCTGGTACCTGCCTTATGTTTATAGTTAAGGGTATGCCCGTCATTCAGAGTTGTAATAGCAACGCAGGGTGCTTTTATTGAATCATTTCTGAATACAATACAAACGGATTGTCCCATATAAATTAATCGATTCTCCCTTTTACACTCTACTCAGGAGCATAGGGAGGCAACAAGAGCTCTCCATATTACAACTCAAACGGGGTAGATTTTTATGCAGATAAAACTACCTAAATGGAATGAAGAACTCCTATATTTTTTCTCCTCATTGACCTGGAATTTGAACAGTTTGGTAAGCAAATCGGATTGTAAAAATAGATTAAAACTTTCACAAAGAAACATAAAAATTACCAATTGCACTTATTTTAAAGTAAAAGTTATGATTTAAAACAAAACATGAGAAAGAAACATAGGTATCAAGCTGTCAAAATTGAAATATTTTGGCTTTACTTTTGAATGCGAGTCGGGATTCTAGAAGAGAATTGTGAAATTATTAGACAATTCTGTTTTTTTTTTCATCACGCATCAGCACTTTATCAGAATGGATATAATACATGTAGCTTTATGTCTAGGTTAGGGAAAGCTTCAAAGCTTGTATATAGTCCTGACAGCCGTTTATAACAATAATCAATATGACCAACTTTGAAATATCAAATTTTCTTTAAAAGATTATTTAAATTGTAATAATTTTACAAATAATTAAATAAATGTAGTAATTAATCATCATTTTTATTATTTTAAGTATTTGTTTTAAAATATTTCGTTAAATTTAAATATTTATCGTAATAATATATTAAAATAAGATGAAACCATAGACAATACGATAAAAAATACAATTATTGTTAACGGGCCGTTAATTTAGTATCCGACAAGATTCAAATTCACAAAAAAGAATCGGATTAAGAAAGCGTCAGGAATACCAAATTTAGTCACGGTCTTTTTAGTCGCGATCTTTAGTCTAGTATTAGTCTCGGATATGAAAGCATCAGGAATACCCATGCAGGTAGGTACCTACCTCAGCGGTGCAGCGTGGGCTTGAGGATTCCGGACACATTACTAGCATAATATTAGGTATAGGTACACCGATTCAAACCATAAAAGATAATTTGGTAACAACATGCATGGTTACTGGCTTTATCATTCTTTTCGGATGGACCTTCATTATTTAATAATTAAAAATAGCACTTTTCTATACAAAGGTGTCTGTATAGCCGGCGGAACTTATTGCCTCAGGCAATTTTTTCCAGTCAACAGGTCCCGTCCAATCCTCAGATTATGTCTCAAAAGGCCAACACCGGATAGAAATTTAAAGTGAAAAAAACACATAGAAAAACTCTGACCTAACCGGGAATCGAACCCGAAATTCACGCCTATACAATTAGGCTACCGAGGTCGGTCAGAGAAAAATATTGGTGTAAGAAGCGAAAGAGTTGAGTAAGATATTCAGAGCAAAACAAACCAATTTCAAATCATAAAGAATTTTAAAGCTGGAAGAATTATAAAAGCGGAAATCTGTATGGTTTCTTGATCAATTTAAATATAAATTATTTAAAAAAACAAATCAACTCAACCGTTAAGTTGTTTTTCAAAATACCGAATAAAAATACTTTATCACTTCACAAAGCTGAGTATTGAAATAAATTCTTATCATCAAACATGACGCAGATCCCATAAGATCTCACTGATTTATATTATTATAGTTTATTTAATTTCGCTATGAAAAAAATAATCTTAAATAAATATTATTCAACAAAAATTAAGTAAAAACTTCTTTTGTTGTTCTTGTAAGTTAGTAAAATATTTAAAATGATTTTTAGAATATTCGATTGAGAATAAATAAAAAGAGATTATAAAAAACCTTTTTACTCTTTGTTTAAGCAGCAGAAGTTCTAGGCGTTTTAACAAAAGAAAAAAAAACAAGGGCTTTTGTTCTCAATGGTTTTCTTTTATTGGGTACGTTTGTTTTTTACTGCTCGCTAACTTCCAGCTGTCCGTCTAGCCTACCCTCTCCATAAAAATATGCCGGGTCTATAATAATTTTTAGATTTCCATTTCAGTACATACCTGCCTTCCTTTTAACCCTCTTCTAGATTCGTGATATTGATTTAATAGTTACATTATTTTTTAAAGAAAACTTTATCATGATTTCATACGACATAATTTTTGGTACCAAAAGTACTTAGGCACTTTCCTTATGATAAGGAAGGTAGGTATGTGTATAAGTACCTACTGATAAAGATAGCGGTAGGAAACTAATAAAGGGGTTAGTTGTGTTGATTATTACGCCCTCTGTATGTTGATTCTGTGATGTCTTTTTTATTTCAAATATTTATTGTTTCTTAGGATCTGTACACATCTGTACCCCTATTCTATGTTTTGTCGGAAGGTAGTCACGGAAGTAAAGTATTACATGATACATTTTGTATGGAAAACGTGTATAGCGCCGCCACAAAGGTATTTATAGAAGCAAAAGCGATTCTCGCATTCGATAGGTATTCATACAAAATGTATCATGTTACTCACTTTACTTCCGTGACTACCTTCCGATAAAACTTACTATGGAATAGGTTGCGTTACCGCGCGTGTTCAGATATGTACAGGCCATTATACTATCAATGTACATTGGTTCATACCCAATCAAATGGTTGAAGAAAGCCAGTTTTAAGATTTAATTTAACCAATCTGAGACAAGACTAAAAATATTCAAAATCATGTAAGTTGTTTTTGGTTTTACAAAAAAAAGCTTTCGAATCATACTCATACCGAAAGTGTAATTTTAATCTTGTATTTTCTTGTTTTTTTTTATACATGGCATGAAAGTCTCATCAGGCATACGTAGAGATTTTGCTATTTTTCGTAATACTTAAGCCTAGGAAATATTATTTTATTTAGAAAGAGTCAAGTACCTACTTAGTGTAATTGTATTCGCTTTGAGTGAGCACAGATTCAATTTTATAAAAAGTATGTAAGTAGGTAGGTACTTGTGTTATTTTTGCCAGTAGGTATTTAAAGTGATTTTTGTAATCACATTTAAACAGCCAATTGAATGCCTTACTACATAATTCAAAAGATAAAGGATCTTGAAAAATGTACATTTCAAATAGGTACCTAAGTATCTCAAATTAAATGTAAGATTCACTTTAATATTATGTGTAGGTACAAAAATCAATTGGGCTATTCGATCGTGCACGAGTGCTGCCCTCTTTTGATTCAGCACCAGGCATTTTCTTTAAGAGGGACAAATCATTACTGTTCACTACAATATAATTTGTGGGGTCAGTTTGTACCTTCGGAGGGAGATTAGACACCCTTCGGAGAATAAGATCCCTCCCTATGGAAGTTGCGTGGTGGCAACTTGTAGTTTCTTGTTATATTTTCTCTAACGACGTATAGGGAGACAATTTTCTCTCCAATTGTGTCCGAGTAAATGGATCCAGAGTTATTTTCATCCCACCCAATAGCTGGGCAGATACTTACCTACGGAATATCTTTTTTCTATCGCAATAAAAGCTGCCTTTTTGTGAAGTAAATCAAATTAGTGCCTCTGTTCGAAATAATTTAGGTTGGAACACATAAAAAGGTTGTTGAAATTGTTACAATAATTACAATTTTTTTTACAATACATTCGTTAGATTATATCGCTATCCATCATCAATTCAACAACAATCCCTTAATTATGCCTTCATTTATTAAATGTATCCAAATAAAAAATATATAATAGGCATATTGGGAAAATAGCACATGAACATGATCCCTTTTGTGGACGCTACTTAATCGAGGATAAAATTTATTTTAATTAGGTATGGAAATTATATAATTTCTATGTGTCGTATTTGAAATATATTTTTAATCCTTAGACATAAAAAATTTCACATTGTACTGTGGACCAACCGTTTTTTTCATAATGTTATAAACGGACCCTTATGGGATATTATTTTTGTTTTCTTTAATATTATTTTTATGAAAGAATGAAAGAAGGTAACATTGAAATTATTAGGTATTTTTTTCCAAAAAGATAGTGTATATCATGAATTTTAGGAAAGAACTTTCTGATATTTGTCCTATGTTCTGCAATTTTGTTGTGATTTATCGTTCTCTCTTTTAATTTTCCTATGTATTTTAATTTAATTATCTCTGTTAAGAGTTATAAAGTCTTTTAATAATGTCTGTAATGTTCATCAGTATCAGAAACATAGATCTAGGAACACGACTTGACTCATACTTATATGGTACAGGATCCAATCGAAGTATAGTCTTTCAAATTATGTCGATATATTATGTAGGTTATTACATTAAGGTATGTAATTTTGTTATTTATCTTGATACCTTTACCTACTAAGGTCCAATCCAATCCAAACTCCCTTAAGGCCCCACTTAGGAACATAGGGAGGCAACAAGAGCTCTCCATTGCGCTCGATCTTACGCAACGTTTATTACCTCCTCCCACACCATGTCCAGATTTCTCAGCTCTGCTTCGAAGGAGCGGAACACAGTATGAGAGGGTCTTCATCGTCTTCGGGACCCTGATGGGAAGAAGAACAGCGCTCTCCTCGGCCAACTATCATTCGGCATCCTTAACACACCTATTAAGGTAGGTACTTATTTGAGTTTCATTTTTTTATGTCGCATTGGGCTTATGCAGCTACACGATGAAAGATTGAAAAGATAACACTTTTGCATTCAAATTAAAAATACATTAACTAAATGAAGTGTTTAGTTGCATTTAAAGTAATGAAAAATATTATGGATTTTCAAACAGTGATTTCACACAACCGTAGCACCTCCGTGTTATATGTACCTTCAACCTTTTTTAAATCCTTTTGTTTCGTTTTAATATGATTGATTGTGTCCGTCAATACTAGGAAAAAATAATATTATTTACTTTGATAAATCAGAGTAGGTTTTTTTGTAGAGGATTTTGTATTCTGAAGGTATAGTCAAGCGTATCAGCTGGATAACTACGCATTTATGAAATAATTTAAAAACTGCCGATTGCGTTGAAATAATATGATATTGATGGAATTCTCCTGAGATCTTGTTTTAAATTAAAATTGGCATTCTTTTTTATAAAATTAAGTTTTATCCATAAAAATGCGATGTTAATAACCAAAAATTATTTTAACTAGGTCAATAATAATAACTATTTTTTGAAAGGGTCAAAGTGAGGCGTTGTTGTTAAATTGTATTCCTTGCATAGAGTAATCATTGGGTATTTCCATGTCTCTAAAGTATTTCGGGAGATATTTGGTTTAATTTGGTTTATTAATTAATAAAACCCATGCATAGAAAAAAATAATAGATACCTACTGCAAGCTCACGCAAAAACAGTTAAGAATGCGTTGAAAAAGACCCCTATGAGTTACATACATTGTTATTACGAAACGGTTTTTATATAGGTACGGACATTTTTTGTGCCCTTATTCATTTGTTCATATCGGATTTTATACAAAAAAGCTATCACAATCGCATCTCAATCGCATTGTAACTTGGATGAAGTGCCAGGGTTACACTATGACATCGATGATTTTTATAAAAAGCATGCACACCAGACAATTCAATATTATGGCAATGTTAGACATTTCAACATTTCACTAACGTAATGGTCACTTAATAGATTTGAAACCTATCAAATGCACTAGGTACTTGTATTTTATGTAGGTAGGTATACATTTTGCATGTACGTTTAGTTAAATTTTTTAATATTTCCACCATCTTCTACTTACCTACTACCATTCGGAAGACGAGTTTAACTGATCACTTTTTACAATAACAAACTAATTATTATGCCATCTGGTGGACATATTTGATCACTTTTTACATTAACAAACTAATTATGCCATCAGGTGGACATATTTGAATTCCTCACCCATCATCTGAAAATTTTTTTGAAATTGCATCCAAAAAAGATAATATGGCCCTTGGAGTAGATAGCAAGCAACTGGACCAACGGGCCAACTAAAAACTTTTTACCTTCAATTTTTTTTTATAAAAATGAATCTGTGTCCACTCAAAGTGGATATAATAAATTCACTCGTTGATGCTTTCACAGTAAGCTACTTTAAGTTTGTGTCGTGAAAGAGGAAGATGGACGGCACCTGGCATCGAACCCACGACCTCCGCACGAAACAGTGCGAAAGCCGGCGTCATAACCACTAGTCTACCAACCACACAATGTTAAATATTGTATTGTTTTGATCCATGTTTCTGACTTTTCCTCTTTCATGATGCAAGGCTCACTTTGGGTTGCACAGTCATAAAAAAACCTCAAGGTTGAGTGCCTACCTAGGTACCTACTACTGTATTTATTTTTTATTAGGTAGGTAAATAACAATTTTAATAAGGGACTTTCGTTGTTACAAGATATTATTTACGTACCTACTATATCTAGCTAAAAAAATATTTGGTCGGTATGAATAATTGGTATCTACGAAATAGGATCACAGTGTGCAGGACATGTAGGTAGGTACTTTCATTAAAATAAAAATGTCTTGGTACAAGTGGAAGTTGTAAACATTTACGATTCCACTATTCTCTTATAAAATTTTATGTCTTTACCGTTACTGCTACACGACCGTAGGTTTCTAGCGTACATACGTAATATCTTTTCAAGAAGTCAACACAATATCTCTTTATGGCAACGATATACTTGCTTTGTCGCAAATGTAACAATATTCCTACTATTTTGCAAGGAAAACAATTTTTAAAGTACCTACTCTAGCTCACATAATACAATATTAATGTCTGTGGGTAGGTACCTACCTATGTAGAATGTCGTGTAGCAGTAATACTTACTATATAGGACTAGTTTATTATTCCCTAGGGCTACTCATATAGAATGTGCGCTTATCAAGAAAGACAAACGTTTCTTATAAATATGTATTTGAACCCCTTCACATTGAAGTGAAGCATCCATCAGAAAGATGTCTTATTATACCTATTGAAATATTTTTGAGTAACAAAATATGTACCTATACCTAGTGTATGATTCCCTATTATAATTAGGTATTACTTTTTGTAAGGTTTGTGTATTCACATAGTGAAAGTTCATTTTGATGATTAAAATTAAACACAGTTGCACTTTCACAAATTTTTTATGAATCTCGAGCGCTTTCGTCCGACTCACGCAGACATTGTCAAGAGACTAAAATAAAAATTATAAACTCAAAGAAAAGTATGGTACAATGATGGCGGGAGAGGATACTATAACTAACAGATGACAAGATATTATTATTATTGTATACATATTTTTTAGGCTAGATCTTAAGAAATTAACTAGTAGGTATCAATGGTTAACCGAAATTATGAATAGGTGATAAAGTGATACATTAATTTAAAATAAATACAACTAATTACTTATTCATAATACAATACATATCTATGATAATAAAGGAGATGGTGCAGGGACTTGAATGTTAACAATAGAATCGCGATTTTTATGTATCTCGAGCGTTTCAAGGCCTAATCTACGATACTTGTGATCTTCTGATTGCAATACCCTCACATTGTTCATACTAAAAGAATGGTTGTGTTCAATGCAGTACGGCCCGTCGTGTCCTAGTGCAATACCCTCACATTGTTCATACTAAAAGAATGGTTGTATTCAATGCAGTGGTCCGCCATCTCAGAGTAACCAGATAGACCTCTAAACGCTCTATGATGTTCCTTTATTCTAGTAGTAATGGATCTGCCTGTTTCTCCAACGTATTTTGCTGAGCAGTCACTGCACCATAGCATGTATACACCGCTTTCATCCATGCTGTCTTTTTTATCTTTATTATTGAATAGTAATTTATTGAGGTTATTACGCGTATAAAAAGCACTTTTAAAATGTTTCTTAGTGAAGTTGCTTACTGTGTCAGAGACTTTCCCGGTGTACAAGATTTTTCTCCATGGTACATCTTTATTATTCTGTTGTGGGACATATGGGTATATATATTGTGCAGTTATCATTTTGAGCTGTTTAGTTTGGAGTATATTATCAACTGTTTCATCATTATAACCGTTATTTCTAGCAATAGTTTTTATTATTTTAAGTTCTTTATCAAATTCGTTTTTGTCTAATGGGATGTGCAATAAGCGATGTATCATGGAGTGGAAGAATGCGAGTTTATGTGAACGCGGACTATTTGAAGAAGCGTGGATGATTGCGTCTGTGTATGATGCTTTTCTATAAATGCTAAATTTAAATTTTGAGTCTATGATGCTGATACAAAGGTCTAAGAAGTTTAATTGTTTATTCGTTTCTATTTCTAGGGTGAATTGAATGTTTTGTTTGATTGAATTCATAAAGTTAAGGAATAAATCTAATTGTCTCTTCGTACCATTCCATACGCAGAATATATCATCTACGTATCGATAATACTTAGAGACACAATTTAATAGGCTATTGTTGGAGCTAAATAGGATATTTTCAAAGTCATTCATATATATTTCGGCCAATAGGGGAGATAGTTGGTTGCCCATGGGCAGTGCGTCTAAAATTTTGTAAAAACAATCGTTAAATTTAAAATAATTTTGGTCCATGCATAACTTAATTAAATCTAGAGTTTTATCAATTACGTTATTATCTATATTGTTACTGTAGAGTTTATCACTAATTGAGCTTATTACTTCACCAACTGGCACATTTGTAAACAAATTTTTAACATCGAATGACACTAATATGGCATTGTTTGGTGGTACCACATCTTTTAATTTATCGGCAAGATCTATGGAGTTTTTAACGCTGTATGTAGGGTTGAAATTTATGAGGTTCGGTATTGTTGCGTTCAAGTGTTGCGCTATCTTGACTGCCGGAGCATTCAGGTAGGACACGACGGGCCGTACTGCATTGAACACAACCATTCTTTTAGTATGAACAATGTGAGGGTATTGCAATCAGAAGATCACAAGTATCGTAGATTAGGCCTTGAAACGCTCGAGATACATAAAAATCGCGATTCTATTGTTAACATTCAAGTCCCTGCACCATCTCCTTTATTATCATAGATATGTATTGTATTATGAATAAGTAATTAGTTGTATTTATTTTAAATTAATGTATCACTTTATCACCTATTCATAATTTCGGTTAACCATTGATACCTACTAGTTAATTTCTTAAGATCTAGCCTAAAAAATATGTATACAATAATAATAATATCTTGTCATCTGTTAGTTATAGTATCCTCTCCCGCCATCACTGTACCATACTTTTCTTTGAGTTTATAATTTTTATTTTAGTCTCTTGACAATGTCTGCGTGAGTCGGACGAAAGCGCTCGAGATTCATAAAAAATTTGTGAAAGTGCAACTGTGTTTAATTTTAATCATAATTAGGTATTGTTTAATCCTGTTTTTGTCGGATTTTCTTTCTATATCCTTCCTTAAGTAGGTATGTTTGACATGTTTTGCTTTGATTGTCCAGTTTAGTTATATAGTATTGCACTCATTTCATACATTAGATACCTACCTATTATAAAACTATTATTTTATCTCTTTTAATATTTGAGCTTTTTTATCTAGGTGTGTCATTTTGAAATAAAATTGTTGCATCGTTATTGTATTGTTTTTTTCAATTTACCATTTATTTTGTATTGTATAAGCTAGCCTCGACACAGGTTTACACCCAGTGAGGCAGCATTTTCAATTTCAAAAAAGCCGAGAAAGTCAAGATATCGGCGAATGGAGTTATTCCTAAGTCTCTTAAAGAGAATCTTGGGAAACTTAGTAACTATCTGTAGTGGTCTCAGATATGCCATTCAAGAGGCAGTTCTGTTGTCCTGTCCTCATGTAGGATGTTAAGAAAGTTCCATTCTCTGTAGTTCGAAGGTCTCTCATGATTACATTACATCGTGATGTATCATGAGAGACAAAACCGATATTTTTTATATTTAGTATATACCTACCAACCTAGCATTGTATTTAATTTTTTTTTTTTTTTACAATGATGTACCTACCTATACTTTATATGATATATTGTGATTTAATGAATAAATGTTTTAAACATAAAATAATGTGTTTTTAAGTAAATAAATAAATAAATAGTGGACTGAATAGCTATATAATTATGCAGATAAAAAAGGTTTTGGATCTAAAACAAGTATAAGTTTTTAATGACCAAGGTTTTAAACCTGTAGGTACCTACCCATCCAATAAAATGATAGTTTTGCATATAGGTATACGTCCAACATTTGGTTAGTAAGATTGTATGTATGTGATAAGTATCTACCTACAACTAATTATTACCTATTATGTTCGTAAATAATTATTAAAAATTAACGTTTTTACATTTGGCAAGTACTTACCTACTTAATAAAACCGGAAGTTTTCGCCTGAACAACACTAAATGACAGTATTAAATTTTATTTTGCATTAAGTGTGTGCCTACAGAATTGTCTGTAGTACATAATATCAGGATTATCCTGCGGGTAAAAAAGCCTCTGAATATCGTTTGAAAATGTTCTGTTCACAGCAGCGAAATGGAAAAAGCAACGTTGTTAAAAGAAGATCTTCCACAGAGATAGAAGTGTCTTCCATCTCCTCTCATCCAGAATAAGTGCGCGAGGGGCGAGGAGGGGATCCGATGACGCCGTTAGGAGTGCGGGCTGGAGTCAGAAGCTTAACGACACTAAATCATTGGGTTGTTAAGTGTGTACTAAAGGGGCTTAGGATTTTCATAGCAATACCGGATTATAAAAGGGATCCTCGCCGAAGTGGCAGCCTCCCAAATAATACTTATCTTTAATTTTTGAAACCCTGTGGCGGATATTTTAACCGATAGGTACCTAAATAAATATCGGGTATTTTATTTTGTTAACGATATTATGTGTGAGCGAAATGAGACAACATAAAGAGAATTTTATATTTCCTGCACTGTGGTTATTTTACTTTTAGTTTTTCGAAACGGTAACATTTCATTTTTTGTGGGTAATTCTAATCCTGCAATCCGTTTTATAATACATTTTTTAAGCTTACCTCATCTCTTTATGGATTCCACTGAAAAAAACTATGCAAAATAGGTTTATAATGTACTCGTTCGATGTATTTAAATCACTGTACTTTCCTAGCTTATAAAGTATTTCCAAAGGAGCACTTTTGGATGTTTCTATGAATTAACAAAATTTTAAAAGTATGGGGAAGCCAAATCAAATGCCTTTAAAATAGACTGCGAAATCCTGTAATGTGAAAATCTGGTTACCTAATTATCTTGTGTAGGTACATAAGTATATCGTTTTGTTCTTTTCACCCTAACCCTTCCACGGACCCCGACTACAAGCTGTCCAACCTCTTGGGGGTCTACCTAGCCTTCTTTTGCTTATTCAAATGCTATCTTTCATGATGACGCCGGGCGCATACAATATAACCTCTTTGAGTGCGACAGGTGGAGATGAGAAAGAGAGGATCTATATGAGTCCGTAGACTGCGATCTCAATACAGAAAATTTGATTGACCACACGCTGAAATCGCCAGAAACATGGAAGGCCATTGAGGGAGTCATTATGAAGAATAAGGAGGATCATCAATGACAACATTTTCTTCCCGAGTAGACAGAAGAGTAGGTGCTGGGCTGCAATGAGGGGCCGGTAGCAGTAGGAGTCCGGCACTACCGTTTAGGTGTCCTTAGGGGATTACCCTCATAAAAAAATGCTATTTTACATAGCTATGCAGGCCATTGCGGGCATTGTGTTTGTCTTCTTCTGTTTTCTAACTTACCTTTCCGATTATTGATTTGCATCTCCTCTACCTAAATATATGTACCTACCTTCCATAATAATATTACAATATGACAATGTATAAATTTAAATTTTTAACTCTCTGTTATAAAAAACATTACGGTTTTAGCTAAAAAGTAATTAACGTAGGAGAGAAATAAAAATTTATAAAAACAATGAGTTGAACACATTCAATCTTATAATCAAAATTTGTAGTGATAAATTTTAAACGTAGCGGAATTTGTCGTGTCAAAAAATACTTAAATAATAATTTATAAGGTTGAGCGTAAAACAATACGATGTTACAACACGCAAATATTTTGTCAACATGAACGAAATAATGAAATGTTCAAATCTCATTATGAAATTAATGAGACACAGCCATTCGTTTCTGACTGCTAATTAAAATTAATCATTATTATTCAGCTTTCAGCCAGCGAGAATGGATGTTGAAGTAGTGTTTCGTCACTCAAAAAGTTTCAATGGAATCAAATAGTGTTAATGGGATATGAAACAACTACATAGAAGAATTAATTATTTACATAAAAAGTCGCTGTTTTGATATTTTTGAATAATGAATGGACTTGTCTATACGGAATTATTATTGTCCCGAGCGAATAGTTTTTATAACAACTAGTTAGGAATGTTTTCTCCCTGTTGTTATTTGGGTTATTTATGTGTGATATTTACCTACCTAACCGTGTTTTATTTTTTACTTTTTGTATAATTGTGTTTGACCATTATGATCATTGCAATTTTTTACTACGTATGTACCTACCTATCTAATTTGTAATAACTTATGATGTGATGTACTGTATACCATACGATAAATAAATAAATCTAATTTGTGAATTGGTCGGTTGTCTGGAGGTCGTCGGTTTGATCCCAGACCCCACCATCTTCCTCTTTCATGACAGTTACCTACTTCAAATAGCTTACTTTGAAAGAGTCAAAGAGTGTACTTTGAATGAGCACAAATTTATATTCTATAAAAAAATCCGACATGCTCACATTTGAAATGTTTAAAGCATAGTTAAAGTAAACATTCATTATGATGAAAAGTCATTTCCATATTATAATTCTTACAGTAGCACTCGAATAAAGTCCAAATCCTTGTTTTGTTTACGTCTAATATGTTTATCAAAGATAATGAATAGAAACAATACCTATGCCTGTTTGAAAATCTCGGAAATGCGACCTCTCAGCGATTCATAGTATACTAAGAGTTAACTTTGTTTCGTTCAAAAGCAAATAAAATAATTCATAATATCTGTAATAATGAATAACTTATGTTGCAAATATTATAACACACATAGCTTTCATCACAATATGTATAAAAACTAAAACATTAGACGTTTCTCTCTTTATTCCTTATAATCTGATGCAAGACATGTTCTTTCGTATGTAGGTATATAACTTATCTGGACAGTTATAACCATCTCCGAATGCTCTATGATACAGAACCAGAATCTGCTCTTTATGGCTTGTGGTGGTGACGTTTCACGGGTAGAGTAACCGATAAATTCTCATTGCATATTCAATTGCTTTATCGTGGCGAGTGTTTCTGAAAATATACGTCCTTTCTGCTACTATAAATTCTATAGACGATCACATACAACATTGATAACGTGTAATATTCTAACACAGTGTCTTACATTGCTAAATTTTCTATTGGAATTTATCCCTGTAGAGTGTAGACCCATTTACTTAGTGAATATGTATAGAACTATAAAAAATTAAGCCAGATAAAAAAATGTAGGTATACAAAAATATCACGTGACCACCTCACGTCCTTAAACCTCAACCGGTCAGAAAATACACCATAAGCCTCGGACGCCTTCGAGCGCAATGGAGAGCTCTTGGTGCCTCCCTGTGCTTCTAAGTGGGGTTTACGCCCCCTGCATTGCGGGTTGGTTTGGGGGGAATCTGCGGCGGTCTTGATTTGTGTGGGGTCGGCTTTTTGATTTGATTGCTTCGATGGAACTAGAGGGTTGGTTTCGTGCAGGTTGGGTTTGCTGCGGATATGTCTCCTCCGGGCTGGCCTCCGGTATGCGGGGGGCCTTAAAGGGAGAATGTATGTATGTATACAAAAATATGCTAAATTATTCAGCATCCATAATGTTTCATATACCAATCTATTGATGGAAATAATTGCATATTTGTTTGATTTCATAAGTAACATTTCTTTGATTTCATAAATTTCATAATACGCATTTGTTTCTAGACCTTATCTGACCTCATCACCCAACTTTAATCAAGTACGTTAACTCTCATTTCAGTCCTGGATATGAGTGCCGCCTTCGATGTGATCGATCACTCTATTATTTTCTCTAAAATCCATTTAGAATTTGTATATTAATATCGAAAGCTTAAAGGTGCACAACGATCTAATTGGAATAATTCCATTCAATTTGAGTAGGTACCTACCTACAATCGAGTTGGAAAACTTTACAACCTTAGCTTCAAAACCAACCCACATGCGGATGACAAAATGATGCTTTCCTGAATCCAAGCCACTGTAACTAGGTAATTGCATATTAAAATTTCTACATAATCATCATCATCGTCATTTTTCCTCATTACCGAGAGTCGTGACCTGGCACTCTCTTCGCCGCAATAACACCGTGTATGGTTTTCCTCCATCTCTCCCGACCCATCTGAACATAATTTTATAGAGGCATTCTATGAAAAACAGAAAAAGCTATTGTTTCAAATACCAACAAGAGACGTAACAATAATAGTTATGGGAAAAACAGTGGACGATAACCATCTTAGATCGATAATTAGAGGATATATGGAATGAGAGCATAAAGAAAGAGGAAAGAGACTTATACAGTTCTGTACCTACCTACAAAGCGACAAAAAATGAAACGGTGGGAAAGACAGTGTCGTTTGTAGTATATTTCATCCACCGAGATGCAGGGCAAAAGGGATTACAAGTAAAATGTGTAAGAATGTATAGTCACTGAGACCCCTAACGAGAAAATAACTAGAAATGTAACACGACCACAACAGATATCGAGAGCCGATGACAAGTGGCATATTCGGATAACCTGGATGCAGATAACGCAGGACAAAACGACATGGAGGCAGATAAAGAATCCTTTCGTCCAGAAGTGGACTGAAATAGGCTAGACAAAATGTAAATGATTAGGTGCTTTTGATCCTTATAAATAATATGCATTTTGGTCACACGTTTGGTGTTAAGTTTTCAACCGTAGAGCAGTAAATTTGACATAGCTTATTGAATAATGTTCAACTCGTAACGTGTTGTCATTATAGAGCAATATGTAATTAATAATAGAGTGCCTAGCAAATGTGTAGTGAGTGCTTTGATTATTCGTGTATCAATAAATAGTGGGGGCGCACGTTACCTACTGAAACTTTATTGGCACATCCGGTGTTAAATTACCTACAAAGTTTAACCTATTTTAATTAAACGCGTTGAAATTCAATCAAAGTTAGACAGGAAAGTCTTAGTACATATATCTACCTTATATTTTGTAATCAATATTCATTTAACACCTTCATGGAATGATCATGTGAATTAGATATAGGTATGAATTTATTTGATAAATGAAAACTGTACCTAACCTTTCCAGCCATCGTTCTCACTACTAAGGGTCATGGCCGCGTATTCTTCTGCTGACAGATGACAGCTGCCTCTTAATAGTATTGATATATAATGTGTACCTATGTATTGGTCGCCACTACTCTTGTACCTGGCTCTTGGTAGTAGATTGGTAAGTGAATGAAACGAAACGTTGTTGAATGAATTGAAAAGAATGGAGGGTTGTTCTAATACGGGGTGACGATAAAAATAAAGCCAAATTTCTACTCAGAGGATACTGACCAAAACAAATTCATACTCTGTACCTATATCTAAACACAATGAGAATCGAGGACTCGAATAACAACAAAACCAACAGAGACATTCTTCTTTTAATTTTTTCGCGTAGGTAACTATTTAACAGTATAAATTACTCATAGTATATGGAATGTACATGAGTCTTGTGATCGGATTTCAAAAAAAAAAAAAAAATAGATTTCCTTGAAATTAATTTTCTCGGCGTTTTCGAGGGTGTAGAGGGAAAAGTTATGAATTTGAATATGAAAAATTTGTTTCTATATTACTACTAGCTTTCCCGACAGACGTTTTCCTGTAGTCCTTACTATGAATATTGATTTCAAATTTGTAATTTATACAAAAACACGTTTAAAATATGTTTGAATGTTAAAAAAATTATTTCTGAAAGCTCGAAAAAAATTCCATAAAAATTAATTTGCTTACCAATATTTTTAATGTCTTTGGTTGTCAGGTAAATAATAATTTTGTTGTTATAGAATTTTTCATGGATGGCGGTGGCGTCGCGGGAAATTCGTTCCATACTTACTTTAATATTATATTATTAATTTCTTATGCATTTTTCAACTTTTTAATAGTTATTCTGTTATACGAAGCGGAGAAGAATTCAATAAATCAAACATCGGAAGAATCTGTTCAGCTGATCACGAGTTACACGTGTTTGTACTAACCCGACTTTCTTTTATCTTAGAGATTAGTCATAACACCTTTTTTTCCTCTTCCTCTATTTTTTTATAAACATTGAAAGTGACATTCCTTTTTTTAATTTTTCGCATATTTGGCAGTAACTCTTATTTTTTCCTTTAGAAACATTAAGATAATATTATATAGACTCCTGGTCCCGAATAGGGGAAAGCTGCAGACAAAACATGTTCAATAACCTACTGATCAAGTCTGACTATAGCCAAATCAATACTTAAAGCAAGACGGGTATCAGCTAGTCAAAGATAATAATCTAACATGTATCTGTACCTACATATTTTTTTTCTCCTACTCCTACTAGATCAAACTGAATTATTAAATCAGCTGGCGGCCACCTAATGGCGAACGTTGTTAACGTAAAGTGATCACACTAAGCCAGCCTTCGAAATAACAGTAGAAGACGGTCGTAAGCCCGTAGTGGTTTGTTCCATTTAAAAATCGAACATTAGTAATGAGTTTTTAGAGTCATTAGTTGTTATTTTTTCTGAATTATTAAATGCCGTGTTCATGTTAGAAATTGCATGTGTTAGAAAAAGTTAGCGCTAACATGTTTTGCGCTTGGAAGTCGTATTTTTCCGTCATGTTGAAATAACAATCAAAAACTCGTGTCCAAAGTTTGACCCAATGTGACATATGGTCGTGGCTCCACACACAGACATTCATCCATGCTCAACGAATGAAAGAAACTTTCGAGAATGTTACTCGAAAGTTTGCTGCCTCTCACGATTTCTTTAGCGGACATGGCGCTCAGCGAAATAATATGATTTTCGTTATTTTTTGAAATTTATTTTTGTACTAACACCTTCATATTATGAACATCCTATTATGTATCAAAGATGAGATATGAAGTGAAGTATTTTATAGGTACCTACTTTATTCTTACTTATGTCCTTTTTTCTATCAGAATATAATATTACATAACTGATTTTACAATAGGAAAAATAATGTGAAATTCCAATTGAATCAGAGTCAAATTAAGCGTGGGCACTTTGTTATAGTGTTCGAGTCCTGTCAGTTCACACTCAAGAACTGCTTCTACTTTTTCGAAAGTGGCAATTCACTCTCGAGAGATTGATCTTTCTAACCACTCTAAATTTTTATTTTAAACTAGCTGACCCATCAATAAAAGTCAATAAAATATTGCTGAATAGCTATCAATATTATTGATTCCAATAGTGGTCACATTACCGCCATCTGTGAAAACATAGGAAACACATTGATAAGAATCTTTCTACCAAAATATCAATCTACCAGACATCTCCCTATTTCCCCAACAGATGGCGGTAATGTCCTCAACAGAAAATCCGTTCCATACAAACTTTAATATTATATTTTATATTTTTTAGCAATTTACTCAACTTTTTATTAGGTAGTTATTCTGTTATCCGGAGCGGAGAAGAATCCAATAAATCACACATCGGAAGAATCTGTTCAGCCGATCTCGAGTTATAAGTGTTCGCACTAGCCCGAATTTCATTTGTATTAGAGATTGAAACAAATTTTTTCATCCATAATTACGTGCCATAATTATTATGAACATCACACGAGCCAGTCAAACGGAACTCGAACTCTCAGAAGACCCCCAAAAAAATAGAAAGACATGATGTGAAAAAAAAACTTGAAGGGATATTTTCCAGTTTTAGATGAAGTATGAACTTTTCAATGAATTCGATTATCTAGATACTAGCTACTTAACAAAATAATTATGATTTATACAAAGCACCAAGAAGAAATGATTCATTGTAACGAAATTAATAAAACAAAATGTTTTAAATATGCTAATTAAATTTATGAAACATGTTATATATTGGCAGTTTGTTGTATCGACAGTTTAATAATACGTTACATGCAAATTAAAATTGCCGATAGCACAAAGTGCCAAAATATTAATAAATAATTAGTCCTACGAAAACAATATAACTGAGCTATCGAAGTATAAAAGTATATTAAATATCGAACGAGGTTTGTATGTGAAAGTTCATACTGTTGGAACACAAAGCTCAAAGGGTGATGTGAAAAAGCGAAATGCTTTTGATGTATGCTGTGGTTTAAAGAACGCTGTAAACATAAATATTTTATGAATCTATAACCTGTTTAATAATAGCTAGGAGTTGTGTCGGCTGCCAGCTACTCGTACACTGTACAGGCGAGTAATGAAATGTTCGATATTCGTGTTAATTACAATCTTTTCGTTCGCATACATGAAAAATGTTTATTCTTTTTATTACAAGCGATGAAAGCAACATGGTAGAATAGCATACAGCCCTGTTAAAGACGGCATGAATTTTAATTAACCCCAATCCACTCTACCTGTGACCAAATCTAATGACATTTTGTTACACTTTTCATGATAGCATAAGCATTATTTCAGAAATTTGCTAGGAAACGACGAAGAAGACAGCGATAACAGATTCGCATACTACCTATATAATAGTCGTTTGTTGCCTACCTATGCTCCTAAGTGAGGTTTAAAGGGAAATGGAATTAATAATATTAGGGGGAATTCAGTAAACTTAACTTAACCCAATATAGTCTTGACTAGAGACCATAAATTAGATTTTTCATATTTATTTAATTTTTCAGAAATGTTACATATGTAGGTATATAGGTACCATTTACCACAACAAAATAACGATAGTTATCTACTTAGTTCTTTAATATAGAAAAGGGAAATATTTTCAAACCAAAAATTATTAATTTACCTTCTATAGCTAATATTAATGTACCTATGTATGTACATAATTGGTAACAGCATGGAATGTAATTATTTATTATTTTGCTACAAATAAGGATTTACCCAGACAGCACAGAAGGTTTTGTTATCTGGTTCAGATAAGTAGGTAGTAACTTTGACAAGCCCTGTATTGGAAAGTTTTGTGTTTCACCGTTTTTCAATAGGCAGCTATAAACACTGTATTATTAGATAATTATTAACAATTTTCAATATAATTTTAACATTCAATTATTATCAAACAGTGTTCATTTACATGTTTCGCTGATCGGCTTTTTAGTTAAACGGTAAACATCCCTTTTATTTAACATTTTCAATAACTCTAATTAAACTTTTTCACATAACATGATTAAATTGTTTATCATAAGATAATTACGTACAATATGGAAATAACAATTACTATTATTTAGTAATGTTTTATTGAATAGTATCAGTTGGTTTTATTCATTCAAAAATACAGCCCGTGGTGGGACTGAGCTGCCTTGGCTCCAGATAACAATACACCCAGATCTGTCACTACACTGAGAGAAATTTTGTCATGATGAAGGCACGTACAGTAAATGGTTTTATAAAAACCGCAGAATACAAGAACAAATCATAAACTTTTTTGAAAAAAACCATTATCATTGAAATAATCAATTCTCCTTATCTGCTTATTTCCATTCCCAAGAATGGAATTTCCGAAATTCTCGGATCAGGGAATTATTCAAGTAATTCATAGAAAGCAACAAGTTTACTTGTTTTACGTTTTTCTCAGTAAGAATAGAAATAATGTAAATGCTGTATGTCATTGATTAAACTAATGCAACTGGAATAAAACAATGATTCAATTTATAATAATTTAAAATATCCCGTACAGGAATTGTTTCTTTCTATTACGGAGATGGTTTATATGAAAACGCAACATCATTGGTATTTTCAATGATGGAGCATGGAGTTTTTTCCTGGACATCCGTACAATTTCAAAAACCTATGCAAGTCAAATATATTTCTGTTGTAAATTCCATTATTTCTTTGGTTTTGAGTAAAGCCAGTACAAATAATAGGATACTAGGTAAGAGCTGGTAGGTAATGGAAAATAGCTAGTAAACTTGAAAAATCCAATGACAATAATTAATTTCAACAGAAACAAGTAAATACGAGAATTTCGCAAGGACAACGTGAAAAAATCCAGGCCCTTGACTTTCTCCCGTGCGGCACATGTTAAAACCAAGTTCGTACGGGGTTTTCACAAGTACGTCCGTGATTTCCAGACGGAGTAGGGATATTTTTTTACCAGACGCAATCGACCTACCTCTTAGATCTACCATTAGTTTGCTTGAGCTCGTAGATGCAAGACTTGATTACTCATTACATAAAAGTTTATACTAAAATCATTTTACAAACTATGTACCTAGTTATATTTCTCTATACAATGTGTTATCTGGAAAATTATTGATCAAACGAATTGTACGAACAAAAGACAAACATTTTACGTTGAAATTGCAATTGGCACTTTAAATTGAAATAGATACCTTAATTCAAACTTCGTGGTCATATTTATTTTCTCTTCAGGTTAACAACCTATTTTCTTATAAATAAGTAGGTATACTTAACAGATTTTTTTTTTCAATGAATTTGGAAATTATTTTTTTGGAAATAATTTTTTTTTCTATTTTATTTTAAAGACCTTCAATTGAGATCAAGTGTTTTTTCTTAAAAAAAAATAATATTATCAATTTATTGCTATATTTTTTTTGTAATTAAGTGCCGTATAAGGATAATAAATAAATATAAAAGACAAAATAAAATATCTATGAAATTGCGATTTTTTTTGGGAAATTCTTCTTCTTTTTCTTTTATAAGTGAATTCTTAATAAAGAAGAATATTCCAAAAAAACTTCCGCAAATTCATCGTTAATTTTTTATTCCTCGTACTATACTAGAAAATATAAAGGACTTTACTTAGATATATCAATGAAGTAACGGGTTGTACCAAGTACGTCATTGGTTTTTCCTCGTACGCTACTAGAAAATATACAGGCCCTTACTTAGATTTTTCAATGATGTAACGGTTTATACCACGTACGGCATTGATTTTTTCCCGTACGTTAATAGAAAATATGCAGTCTCTTACTTAGATATATCAATGACGGCATTGCTTTTTCCAATGAACTATCATTTAAAAATTCAATGACATTGCATAGATCAATTCCTCTCCAATACCTGCTAATTTCCAGTAAACCGTACGGGAAAATACCTCGTATGAAAATTCAATGACGGAGCATTGAAAAAACCAATGCTTCACTCAGAGTCAAAAAAAAAAACAGTTCTTACGAGAAAAAACTCAAGAAATACGAGCTTTTCCCCCTTACTTTTCTCTCAGTGTAGCTGTCACTTTCCGGTAGTTATGCTGCCCCAGAGCCCGACAGCGTTCGATAATGTCATCCAACCCTTGTAGTTTTGGTCTTTTCTACCGATTGGGTCATTGTAAGATCTGAGCTCATATTTTTGGGAGTTTCAGATGTAACATGCCTGTGACCCAGCATTTCCTGTTTTTTAATCTGAATATACCCGAAGCCTTTGCTGATATCCTGGAAGAATTCGTAGAGCTTGTGTTGCATCTCCACCGCCATGTTTGACCGTCATTGGTAGTAGGTACCTACCGTGTATTCAACCCATGATTTTTCTTTCAAACGCGTTCACTCGTTCAGTTTGTATTCAACAGTTTCCAGGTCTTTGAGGCGTTTGTAAAAACTGGTCAAATTACCGCCTCATATACAGACTTGATTTGGGTTTTCAGCACAAAACACGCCTACTTGACTGTTAGTAGGCCAAGTTGCTATGGTTGGTATAGATGGAAAATTTTCTTTCCAATTTCTTCACTCATCTAGAATGGCCATAGATAATTGGCTAACGCACGCTGCCTACCCGAAGTGTTTCTCGCGGGCTATAAAAGTAATATACGTAGTAGTGAAGCGCGAGGTCTGCGATTTGAGAGGGGTATATCCCACAATACTTATCTACATAATAATTCAGAAAAGTTTGTCTGCTTTGTATCGTATATGTGAACATCACGCTCAAAATACAAATGCTACGTCAGATATGAATCTGCGCAGAGCGGTGCAATTTGCTTGAGAAGGTTCTTAAATACAATTTGCTGCATTAACTTTAATATATTTAGAGCTATTTAAAAAACTCTATTTTTTTAGTATCTTCATACAAATTTCTCAAAAAGACAGTAAGCCATCTTTTGGAAACAAAATTACTCATGTAAACGTTGAATGGAATCTTGGTATTACGGTATGAAAATGTAATTAAATAATCGTAGATTGATTTGTTATACATATAAATGTTATTCAAATCTTATTATTCTCAATAAATAAAGATTTAATGAAAAAATTTGCAAAATGATTCCTCCAATTTGACGTTTGACAGATAGCGCAAATCACCCTCTATGGGTGGAGAGCCTAATTAATTATCACACATTAGGGAATGTAGCTAAGATTCAAACCACAGAGCTATCTCTCTCTCTCTATGAAAACTTGCAAATTATGTCGGTAGGTTCGTATAATATTATGAGGTCGGTAAAACAGAAATAATTGTTATAATCTACTCAAAATATTTTAGATTTTGGCACGAATAATATCTTATCTTAAGGCGTCATTTAAATTTAACGACCAAGTTGTCTTATGAAAGCCTTCATAAGATGTTTGATTTTTGTAAGTATTAAAATTATTCAAACAAAACCTACTTACGTACATACGCGAATATCAGGGTGAAGAGAGTGTTGTGGTTTGTATCAAAAACCTCGACAGGTTGAAACAAAACAGAATACCTCCAGACAATACCGACGTTATTGTTGTAGTCTGCGCTGCTTTGTTTTATACCTGAGTGATGATTTCATTTTAAAATTTCAGACAGAAAAATCAAGAAGTAAATGAAATTTCATTTTTACTTCTTCGTATGCTTTGTTTAGATACCCTTTTGAAATGTTTTTATAGTTTTAAAATCAAACATAGGGCTAGAATCACTATTTAAAATTGGCACTTTTTCGTATATTGAATTAATTGACACTGACACATTTTCATTACAATATATTGGCAATTCTCAAATTTAAAGATGTTTGCAATATAGACGACAATAGAAGTACCTATTACTCACTATTTTCCTATGAACCATGCCACCTTCAACGGAGAATATTTCACAACTTTTATAAGTTTGTTGATAAGAGTATTTTGAAAATATGCAATTAGTAAACCTGGATAAACATAGGGAACACTCATTTAGTAAATGTTGTTAACGTAAAATAATCAAACTTATCTATATTGTACGTGACGATTTTATGGCGAACATACGAGTTGAGAACGAATAATATGTTCGTTAAGACGTGTTCTTGAAAAAAATTCAGTCTTTGAAACAATAGTAGAAGACGATCGTAAGACCCATCTTAAAGGCAATCTTGATAAGTTGGCCATCTATAAAGATCTCCAGGAAGAGTGCCATAATTATGTACGTTTTGTAGAGTATTGAGGAAGTATATTGCTTCTCATGAGAGCAATGATTACTATAGGTACCTACTCTTTTATATTAGTTTCCCGTGTTATACATACCTAATAACTTTTTCTTTTTTTTTTAAATAAATCTGCCCCGTAATCGATTTGAATTTAACGAAGTTTCGTCAATGTAGAGTTCGAAAAAAAATTATTTTTCCACTGGAACACATAAACATAATTGCATATAGGTATTGCGATAAAATGAATGGATGTCTTAATAATAATTATTCTATCACGATTCGCAAATATTTTTCTCTGTTCTCCGGATGGTGAATATAAATAAGTATGTACCTACCTAACCTAATGCTGAGATTATGAATACAAATGAGATCAGTTAGTTAAAATGAAACACAATCTTTACAGCTACACATTAATCACTAGGCTACGTAGATAGGTTGGTCTCTATGCAGCACAGTCCGTAATTAAAGCGTAGAGTTGCGTTAAGTTAACGAATGATAGATAATCATTACTCAATCTTAATTTACAACCACCTATTCTCACGGGACGCCTCCTTCCTCTCACGCAAACACATAGGATACAAATAACAGCCAGCCTACACTGCCTTTCCATCCTTCAAACCGAATCGTGGATATACGACTATCACTAATCTACAGTACAAAGATACACGCCTATGCGCTTAGTTGTATTGCTATACTTAGTTTTATTTTTGTATTTAAGTTTTGTAAAAATACCGATAATATATGTAGGTAAACAAGATGCTTAATCTATTTTTAAATTATAAAGTATGCTTCTGTTATTTCAATGCGTTTAATTTTAAGTTTAATATAATTGTGAGTGCATGGTTTTTTTATTCAGTTTAGTCCCACATTCCATAAATACTTCTTTATTAGATTCTCATTTAATAAAAGGGAGAGTGGATATAAAATTAAATTAGTTTAACGACTTATTACGATCAATTTTAATCGTATTTCTATGCATTGCAAGCCTTACGGAAATCTTATCTATAAAAATCTAGCCGTTTTTTTGTTACCTAACTCCTCCTTTATTACTGGACGGATTTCGATGAAAAAAATTGGAGATGTCGAGGGTTACCCAAGGATGGTTTAGATGAAAGTAGGGGCTTTCTAGATACTATATTTATGTTTTAATTATTGTTTTTAGTTTTTGCGTTTTTTGCTCCCATTCCAACTTTTATGTTAAAACACGATCGAGTAAAACAACTACGTAAAAAGGGTGATTTTATTTCTAAAGAGCGTACATAAGACCTAAGAATCGTTTGTGTTTTTTTTAAAACGTCATAAAATTGTCGTTCGTTTTCTAAGCAAGTATTATGTTAAGGTTTTTTCTTTGTATTGAGAGAAAGATATAGGTAGGTATGTAAAAACGGCCATCGCGTAATAAAGTACGGTTGGCTATTTAGATAAGTAATACATCGATGCGCGCTGCATTGGAACTATACATCGATGTTGTCCAATGCATCTGATAGAAACATCGATGTTTTCTCAAAGTCGATTGTTTACAAGAGAGGGGGGGGGGAGGCCCTTATTTTCATATATTATAAAAATGGAGAGCTATTTCCCGATGTCATCGCATCACGCCTAAAGGCTGTACCGATTTCGCTAATTATTTTTTTTATCGTGTAGGATTTTATCAGGAGAATGTCCTTTTAGAAGAAAAAAATGAAGAAAAATGCATAGAAAATTATAAAATTAAAGAGAACTCTACGGAGACAACCTTATAAGTACTTTTTACCTTACAATTTTTATTCCAATTTTGAAATGTTGACAGAAATTGTCCATTGGTGTGAATAACAGAATGCGGATGGAATATACATGGTTTAAAACAGGCACATCGTTCGGAATCACATTGGTCAAATGATAATTAATTCATCACTATACAAATTCGAATTCAATACTCATAGTTAGGAACACAGGACAACGTCTGTCGGGAAAGCTATAGTATATTTTTATAAAATGTGAGATTAAAGAATTCTTACCTAATAAGTACTTACTAAAAATTGATTAAACTAAATATCATCCAAGTAAGCAGAGGTACCACCATCGTTTTAAATTTTTTTTTTATTTATTTATCGTATGGTCATACAAGTTCATCACATGTTTACAGGTAGAAACAATACAGATATAATTATATTGTATATTAAATAATTATTATTATTGTACTAGCTAATACCCGTCTTGCTTTACGTTTTTAATTCCGAATGTCAAGCTTGATTGGTAGGTAATTAAACAGGTTCTATTGTTCTAGTCTAGCTTCCCATTGCTTAACTGACCTCTATAACTGACATAAGCACAGAAAAAGAAGAATTACACTTTCACAATTCATAAAAAGAGAGAAGAATGACAGTTTTAATGTTTATAAAAAAGAAAGAAGAAAAATTATAGTCTGCCACATACCTAGGTACATGGAAAAAACTGCATGTATCATAATATGTTACATCTTACACTTGATTCAATTCCACTGCTCAATAGAAGGGTAAAAAATTCCTTTAATAGTAATATAATACAAACCTACCTAAATAATATGAAAGTTTTACTCTCAATATGGTTTGAGTCTTGACTACATTCCCTACAACCTCTATGTGTGGAATGGTACAAATTTTATGCGATTGGCTAATGATAAAGGCAGCTGTTTTACCGACCTCAAACGTTAGTCGAAAAGTAATCTGAAAATGTACTTTCATTTTAATGTTGATAAAATGTGTTTTATATGGTTTGAATTACATTTATTTTTACTTCAAAACAACCTTGAATCTTTTAAATACATTTTTATTCTGTCAAACTTTGGTTCCATGCAACATTTACATGAGTAATTTTGTTTTCAAAAGATGGCCATCTGTGTTTACGCAGATTTTACTATGAAAATTTTGTAATTTTAGAAATTTATTAATCACATTAAATATATATGAGAAATTGTAAAAATTTGTATCTATGATTACCATAAATTTCTTTTCCATGTCTGGATACATCAAACTCAAAATAATCGCCACAAATTGTTGAAGAGTTTTGCATCTAACTTGACATCAATGGTTGATGTGTTATAACTTCAAGATGCAAGTAACAACATCTGGTAGATTATTACTGAGCGAATAAAAATCAACTTGATTATGCAAATAAACTCACCTACATAGATTAACAATACTCTCTATTTTGGTGGTTCAACTTATAAATCTGCAATCCCCAGACTCGTCACAGGAAATTGAAGAATTAATTGCCCATAGTAGGATTCGAAACCTACCGAGATGCTCACTTGACGTCAATAGATGTTGTATTATTATTATGTGAAAAATTAGGTGAAAAATTCTATGGCAATTAGGCAAAACTATTTAATGTCATTTTGAGAAAGGCATTGGAATCAAAACAAAACTACACCACTACAATATAATTTAAAAAAATATGTGAAGTTACCTATAAGGAAATTTTCAATGAATCAATGCAGGTATATCAATATCCAATTTAGGTATTTCTTCTTCTCCTTATTGATAAATGCCATTATCTATTAAAATTAAACAAAATTTGAACCAAAATGTACATAGGAAACAAATTCAAATTTAAGTTATTGGCTTCTGAAAAATGTCAAGTTTTTCAAGGTAGAACCATTTTAGTAGTAGTATTATTTATGAGTATGAATGAATGAATGAAAGAATTTTTATTTATTTTTTGTCCAATCATTATTTAATTCATAAAACATAAAATCAACAATTGAAAAGCTATATAAAAAAAATAAAATATGTATAATCTCAAAGTTTTATTGTTAAATCAGCAGAGTAAAAAAAATATTCTCCCAAACAAATGGAAACCAGAAAAGATATTCCGACCCACCGTTATATTAGTTATTCACTTCTTAACCCAACATTATATCATTTTTATTCCATAACCGAAATCAAAAATTTAAAGTTTAAATAAATCTGATGCTAGAACACAGAATTCTATACAATAAATAACGTAGAATCCCGATTCGCATTCAAAAATGAAGCCGAAATATTGCAACTTTTGACAGTTTGGTTCCCAAAAGAACGTGGTACGGTGTATATTTATTCAGTCGATTTTGTCGTGTTTTTTACAATAAAATATATTTTTACATTGAAATACCTAAGTGAAATTAGATCATTTTTAAGTATCTTTATAAATGTCAACATCATTTCTTACGTTCCGTTTTGACTACTGTACTGTCAAAATTGCCGGCCAAATCGGCTTCACTTATTTACTATGAAGAGCTATTGGAGTACTCCATCTCGGTAGTTATATATAAAAATCTATTTGCTAGAAACACACTAATTGTATCAGCTTGTGTTGTGTCGAGCCAGAAGCATTATTGTTTTTATATAATATGGTTTAAGATACATTTAGACTCTGTATGAAGCTGATAATATGCTTTTAGCGGGCCACAACACAAAAGAAGAAAGAGAACTTATTTATAATGATATGTAGTAAAAATTTATAAAATCACTGGCACCCGCAAGAGTCTGTTATTGATTATGGTCAATCTTCTTTACATCCCATAAGCTGCCATTGAATATTTTTTCAATACAATTATTTCCCTTCTCAACTAAATGGGAAATTTTAAGGAACTCTCTAAAATTATTCATCTGCAACATAATGTTTCTGAATTAAAATACACATAAAGAAATTCAAGAAAGATAATTAATGAAATTCTTACATAGCTTACCATTTTGTTAAATAATGTTGTCTTGCAAAAATAAAACTTTTGAGTTTGTTTAAATAGAAATGCACTTTTATCAATCAATTTGATCATTAGAAGTATGTACTTAATTGCTATGTCAAAAAGGTGGGATGAAAGCAATTAGTCTTGTTGAAAACACGTTTGCCAGAGGAACCTGAAAAAATATAAACAAAATTAATTACTTTAATTACTATTAAGATCCTGTAATTTCGGTACTTTCCGCCTTATAACATAACTATTCTGCAATTTGCAACGCATAAATGTTTGAAGTTATGGCTTAAGCTTACAAATATTTTAATCAATTAATGACTTACCAGTTTTATTTTCATTAAACTCAATTGAAAATAATTATTTTCAAAATCGAACCGTAACTTTCGTTTGACAACAAAATACGATTTATTGTGAAGTGTCCATAGATAATATAATATATACTGGAAGTGTCATCCTGTCATCGTGGTGTGATCCATGGATAACAAAAGATAATTATTATTACAATTCAACATTAGTTAGAATATAGGTATAAGTACTATAAAATTATTTTATGGTATAATAATATTTTGATTTACTTTTATAATGGCCTCTTAAAATACTTAATTCATTCAAAAAAATATTTTTTACACATAAACCACCTTAAATGTGAAAAAAAAAATATAAAACATTCAATAAATTATATTTTTTCTCGAATTACTTATATAATGGCCTCTTTAAATACTTGATTCATTTAAAAAAATATTTTTCACACAAAAACTACATTATTGTGTAAAAAAAAAATTATAAAACATTCAATAAATTATTATAAAAAATTTCTTCATTCTTTTTTGTTTTCTCGCTCACTATCTATGGCGACCGCGGACCGATTGTCATTAGATTCAGATTCTGACAGCTCATACAAACAAAACGAAACAGCGATTGAATTCCAAATTCAAAAACATATTGAAATATATTTTTCTAAGTAGGTACCTAAGCTATATATAATTACTAAGATTAGGCTATTCATGAATTGTAAAGATATAGGGGCATAATATGTGATACTTTTTGAATTTGCTGTCCCTGTAACTAAAATATGACAGGTTTTGAAGATTATTTTGTATACTATGTTCTAGACATGGAGTAGCAGCTTTGAAATAATAATACCTGGTACATTATGCAGTCTAAATAGATTTTATGAAGATCTTTAAAAGGTATAAATGCTACACTTTCAAACAAATAATGAAAGATTCCAAATGAAGGTTTTATGCAGAGCATATATCAAATATGGTTCATTATGCAGTCTAAATGGATTTTATGAAGATCTTTAAAAGGTATAAATACTACACTTTAATATAATATGAAGTTCTTAAAAGTTTGATATACCTACTTTCTAAATCCTTAATATTGATTCTAATCAAATTCTCACAATGTGTATTTTTAAAACAAATCCCTGAAAAATGCAAAATTTTCTAATCTTGTCTTATATATTTGCAACCATGTAATCACTTTATTTTGCTTTCATATATTAAATGAATTATGTTTTTTTCTAGGTCAGAACCTTGCAAGGATTTTGGATATGTCAAGAAACGCTGCCAAAAATATTACCCACCTTGTTTTGTGATGAATGTAACATTAAATAAAATAAGTAAAAGGTAAGAGAATATAAGTTTGCATTTATCTACATAAGAATTTTGAGCTCGATACAGTTTCGTGAATTCATATTCTGGTAATATTTTGAGATTTAGATGTGGGTAAGTACACACTACGCAAACTGTTTTACCATCCAATTCTTGCTATTATGGATGTTCATACAAATTTCAAATTAAATCTTCATTAATATATTTTATTACCTTAGCTTTATTATATTTTCTTTAATATTTAATACATTTTCTTTAATATTTAATATGATTTTATCTGGTACCCACATAATTACTCATCTATCTGGCTACGACAGTTTGAAAAAAAACTGTGGCCATAAATTTTTTAAAATGTGTCAATATTCAAAATGGAGGAAATATTTTTCCAAAATCTTTCATTAAATCTTTATTTATTGAGAATAATAAGATTTGAATAACATTTATATGTATAACAAATCAATCTCCAATTATTTTATTACATTTTCATACAGTAATACCAAGATTCCATTCTACGTTTACATGAGTAATTTTGTTTCCAAAAGATGGCTTACTGTCTTTTTTGAAAAATTTGTATGAAGATCTTAAAAAAATAAAGTTTTTTAAATAGCGCTAAATATATTAAAGTTAATATATCAAAGAGTATTTAAGAACGCTCTACGGAATTTTGCGCGGCTTTTCGCATATTAATATCTGACCTTAACGTCTGTTTTCTACGATTGATGCGCATTCAAAAATATAAATAAATAAACGGACTAAAATATTATGTAGAGAGTAGAAGAGTAGATATTGATTTCATTGTGATCTTATTCATTTAAATACTTCAAAAAAATCTCTGTTATAAAAAGAGTGTTGATTTTGGCTACTTATAGATGTATTATATACCTACTATAACTTTAATTAATGTACCTACATGATATTACATAATGTAAATTATGTGGAAGATGGAATGATATTATATGTCGTATCATAATAATGTTGTATTTTTTCTAGGATGAATGATTTGTTACAAACCTTGGAAGGTCGTCAAGAAAGGCTTCCAATCAAACCTCTTACTGGCCGCTGTCTTTGAAGAATACTTCTTTTAACACGATGATTAAGTATACGACACCCTATGAATATTTTTTTTAACGAATCGAAGGTAATTATGCTAAAGTGGTTTTGAGTTTATTTACATACTAATTTAGATACAATATAATACCGTTGTTGAGTGTGATTAATTGGAATACAAATATTATGTGGATAAAACAAATGTTTTATTAAACTGATTAAAATCCCGAAGACATTAATTTAAAGATTCTCAATTATTGTCAATTTTATTTCTTTCTCTCAACAATTCTGTCAAGTTCACTGTACGTTATGATCTAATTTATCGGCTACTGTTTTACCGACCAGTTTGTTTATGGAATGTTCATACCAATTTCAACGATGATTTTAAATTTAATATTTTTCAACGATGAATTTAAGATTTAAACTTTATTTATATTTCAGAAATATAAAATGATTCAACAATTATTTTTAAATTATTTAATACCTATCTACATTAGAATATTATTTTATCAGGCACCTACATAATTACTTATCTATTACAGTGGCTACGACGCTTTGTAAAAAGTATGGCCATAAATTTTCTAAAATATGTCAATTTCAAAATGGAGGAATGATTTTTACAAAATTTTGCATTAAATCTTTATTTATTGAGAATAATAAGATTTGAATAACATTTATATGTATAACAAATCAATCTCCAATTATTTTATTACATTTTCATACAGTAATACCAAGATTCCATTCTACGTTTACATGAGTAATTTTGTTTCCAAAAGATGGCTTACTGTCTTTTGTGAAAAATTTGTATGAAGATCTTAAAAAAATAAAGTTTTTTAAATAGCTCTAAATATATTAATGTTAATTTATCAAAGAGTATTTAAGAACGCTCTCTGGAATTTTGCACGGCTTTTCGCATATTAATATCTGACCTTTACGTTTGTTTTCTATGATTGATGCTGTTACAAAAATATATATATATAAACGGACTAAAATATTATGTAGATATTAAAGAAGATAATATTGAATATTGGTACAAGAAACTGCAAGCGATTACAAATGATGTTTTTAATAATAATATTATGAAGGCACATGAAACTACATCTAAACTGTTGTATTAAATCTTTTGTATCTTTAGGTACTTAACGACAAAAAAATAATATTCTGGCGCCAAATACATGACAGCAGTCGAAGTCTTTAAATTTGGCTGCTCTCTTGTTCTCAATTGTTTCCAATTTTTATCTCTATAACTCATTAGGTAATTATTAAATATTTACTCGTTCTATACTTTTTTCCTCCCATCAGGGTCTTAACGACGTAAAAGACCCTCTTAAACCGTGTTCCGTTCCTTCGAGGCAGAACTGAGAGTTGGGCATGGTGTGGGATGAGATCATAAGCATTGCGCAAGATCGAGCACAGTGGAGGGCTCTTGTTGCCTCCCTATGCTCCTGAGTGGAGTTCAAAGAAATTTTTGATTGTTGTATACATGGGATTTTTTGACATGTCGAACATGTCGAGAATTCTCATGATTAGGAGTTTCGGAGACTTAATCATTACCACCTAATGGCGAACGTTATTAACGTATAGTGATCAAACTAAGCCAGTCTGCGAATTAACTGTAGAAGACGGTCGTAAGGTAAGCCGTAAGGTTTGTTCCATTTAAAACTAAAACTTCAGTAATGAATAATTGTTAAAGTCATTAGTTGTTACATGTTTGTTAAAACAACAATAATTTAGATACGAAACACATCTTTTCGTCGTTTTCTTTGTCCTTTTCAAATATTTTTTTTGATTTCCTAAAAAGTCTTTATCTCCTAAGGATTTTCAAATATCTTATAATATAGGTAAATGAAAGTCGGGCTGGTGCGAACACTTATAACTCGATATCGGCTGAACAGATTCTTCCGATCTTTGATTCTTATACGCTCCTGATAACAAAATAACTAATAAAGAGTTGAAAAATGGCTAAGAAATAATATGAAATAGGTATAATATTAAAGTTAGTGTGGAATGTATTTCCTGCGACGCAACCGCCGTTTATAAAAAATCTATAAAAACAAAATTATTGTTTACTGCACCTGATAATAGTTCCTTTGCCGTATTTGCCGCTTTTACAGTGTACCCCACCCCCCTTACTCCACCGTTTCGAACGTTCTAGAAAATTGTCATACAAAGTTAACAAAATTATCGGGTACTTTCAAAATGTGCACACGCAGCATCGGTACATCATAGGCGAAGTAGAATGTCTGCGCGCGCGTATATTCTCGCGTTGTTCCCACCTGAGCTTTGAATACGTATGAAATATGGATATATTATTGGATATTAGAAATATTTTAATGTTATTATTTTATTAGTTTAACTCAATCGAATTAATTATGTATCTTTGTTTTTGGGGCGCGGTGATTATGCACATATGAACGGGCCGCCTCTGCATGGTTAGGACCACAAGACAACGTTTGTCGGGAAAGCTAGTCAATTATAAAAACGACATAACCATTTCGAAATGTTTATTTTATTCTACAACTATGTCGATATTAAGCAGCAACCATCACTGTCTATTAAAATGTCACCGTTACTTCGGTCGCATGAATTGAGACCTTAGAAGGCCTGTAAGTCCGATAATGAAGACATGCTTGACATGGGCAAACACAAAATGTCAGATACATCAGCTGCTTCTGCAATAGTCGAAATGCGAGAGAGACGTTCGGTGCACTTGATACCGGGTGACGGCTCAATGAGAAGGGATGAAACAAAACACGAACGTATACAGAAATAAACTACTCGCTCACGACATACGCATATTTCACCAAGAATACTACCCATAGATAGTAATACATATTGAGGTTCAGGCAATTCCTTTTTTTTTTCGGGTTAAAATACACCAAAAATCAGATAAGCTTAGGTATTTTGCATATTTAAAACACAGAATTCCATGAGCAAAAGGTAAACACTTAGAAAAAGGATATTTTGAAGAACATCTCACTAGTTATGAGTGTCGAAATTTTGAGGCCAACTTTTTACGTAAGTATAATTTATTAAAATTAATGTTAAAAATTACCTTTGCTCTTTAACAGAAGAGTGTTCAATGTACCCGACGGAGGAATAATAATATAAGACGAACACTCAGGGATGGGAAAAAAATCGCAGTCTTGCGTATATGACCATCACATGGACTCATAAGTATTTTGTTACATTAAAATTTGTTAATCAAAACGTTTTATATTATTCTTCTTCAGTGTGATTTATTCTTCAAATACATAATATTATTATTATACAACATTTTCTTTCAATTTACTTCAATAAAAATATTTATTTAAATAAAAATAATATTATAACTTTTAACAAGTAGAAATAACGCTTCAATGGACCCTGTCAATGGGAAAATAAACAAGAAAGTTGAGAGAACCACAAAAAATAAAGAACTGTCTCGATAAAATATACGTGTGAATTATATCATATGATACAGGGTAAAATAATATCTTCCTTGGGTGTATATAATATATAGGAAGCACCCTTGTATATATGTTCGTACTAGTCACCCTCCCATGGTCTCCCTGTACTAACTTCCCCGATATTAATATGTGTATTATGATTGTGTAATTTTTATAATAGAAAATCTAATAAATACCCTTGTATCGTAGCGTAGATACAACCTACATACATTAATATGTTAAATGAAACAGGCACATATTTTACCGATATAATAGATAGGGTAACAAGGTTCTTTGTATTGAAAGGAAAGAAAGAAACCCTCTTTATTTGTTGATTTTGACGTTGGAATATTAACATATATTTTTTACAAGATGTTAGTTTAAACATTTATTGACAAAATCATTTCAGAATAATACCATGTATATAACTCTGTATTTGTTAAGATGTTGCTCAAAAACAACAAAAATGACAGACGGGCTCACACGATGACCGACAAAAGTTAACTAAAACGTTGCACTTTTTAAATTTTAGCTATTGATTATGACACTAGAGGGATTCGAGAAATTATTGCAACATAAAGCTATAAGGTAAATACCACAGACTTCTTAATATTAACATTTTTAATTCAAAATGTCGAAAACTTGTGCACTGTCTACCGCTGGTGCTTTTGCCTGGCATTATGATTTTCTGTCATAGGTATATAAACGCAAACATCTTCATTTATGCGTAGGCTAAAAAGGTGTTTTTTGTTTTGTAACGATAGAATTGATACAAAAAACTGGTTGACACTCTACTCCAGCAAGATCATGATTCGTGAATGAATATTTGCTTCTTGGCATAATAAGTTCTAACAAAAGCGGGTGTGCGCTGTGCATTGCCCTTTCCTAATTCTGCACGAATTGTACTAAGATTCTCCCTCTCCTTAACAGGACCCTTATAATAGTAAAGTTACTTAGGAATGTTGATGACTCCAGTATGAATTTGTACCATAATTCGATAACGTAGCACGCTCGAAAACCTTCATTCATAGTTGATAATATAAAGATTCATATTTCTACCTCCACCATAGATAATTGGGTCACAGTATAAAAAAACAAATTTGATTTTCAAAAAAAAAAAATACCGTATAACATTAGACCAAGAGCGAAAATACCGTATGACTTAAGAACACTTTATATTAGTGTATATCCGCGTTAGAACGATTTTGTGCAAAATAAAAGTCACCAATACACAGGCTATTTGCATGTCATCGCCACTATAAGCTACGGCTGAATGACCTGGTTGGGACACGCACCGAACTTACGGAGGACATAACCCGTTTAAACCTCAACTATTGTCCAGAAGGCAATCGGAGACGCGGTAGACAGGAAGGGAACAGGAAGGAAGCAGGAACATATTGAATCGACGATAGAAAAAACTTCAAAAAAGGCAAACCCAAAGTCCTTAAGTAAAACTGAGAACGTCACCAATAAAATACATATCTTGGCAAATGAAGTTATTATTTTTTTTGGTTTTTCAATGTTTTATAACCTTCAGCAAAAAAGGTTGGTATAAACACCAATTAGGAGCATAGAGAAGCATCAAGAGCTCTCCATTGCTCTCGATCATACGCCTTCACAAGGGAGACACCATTTGCCTGAACCCCTCCTCTGATGAGATCCAGGCGTTTGAGGCTTATTTCTTGTGCCTTTTCTTGACCTATTGAGAGATGGTCAACCTCATAGTTCTGATCTGATTTTCCGATTTCCTGCCTCTGATGTGAGGGATTTATTCATATCTTGTTATTCAAAATATTGCTAAGTCATTATTTGAATGTTTGGAAACGCGATGGTAAAGAGTTTGAAAAACAGTTGTTTGTTTGTTTATGGGAGATTAGAAAGTTTGGTATTTTTACTCACTGTATGTATGTCCAGGAAACCATTAAAATTTTTATTGTTTACAGCGATTAGTATAGAAGGCAAATTCTCCTGTTTTGAGATGAATGCTTTGATTTTTTTTTGACTTCAGTTCAATATCAGGTCTCGTTCAGAAAACGTCTCTCCATAGTTTATCGCAATTTTGTTTCCTTGTTAATCAATTTATAATTTTCGTCGCGTGTATAATTTCTGTAGTAATTTGGAAGTGCTTGACAATTGAGCTATGGTGTGTCACATATTTAGAGTTTTGTTTAGAGTCCCGCGATTGTTTATTAAACCTTCCGTTTAATTATGGTCATTATTCTGGAACAGTCCCAATCCGGGGAAGGCGTGGCAAGCGGTTTGGAGCGGGAACAAGTGGCACACCATTTCTCATTTGTGTGAATGTGACGTGTTTATTTTCTTTTTGTGCTTTGATTTTGAAGGTGTGCTGAATTTTGGGTGAGTTATCAAATTTTTATTAGTGTATTTTGTTCCGTCGCTGGCAGCTACCCAGGACTAGATTATTGTATTGCAGCATGTAGGTACCTACCTGTATTGTTTTCACACGTCACCTGTCAAACTCACGTCGCGAATTGTTATCTGTCATTCGAGCGTTACTCCATTTTCCGATACCAGTGATGTGACCTATATTTAATGTTTATTTTTGAATCCGGTTAGAAATTTCATATTTAGAACCTTCTAGTAAGCTTATTGTAGAATTTTCATTTATAAAAATAGGCACATCTGTGTGTTCTCCGAGAGAGTAATTATTATGTTATGAATAGCCGGTCGCGATTTTATGATATTCTGAGCTTGTTATTGCCCGCGCCCTCAAAAATATAGAAAACGTTCCTTCTACGCCATCATACAATTTAGAAAAAAACCAACTAAATAAAATACTTTCCCAGATTCTCTCACTAGTTATTTCTAGTCCTAAAGATGATGTTATTCCTTTGATTCTACCTATGCTTACAAAAGTATTTGAAAAGATGTCTGAGAGCGAGAATGATGTGTTGGAAAACCTTAGTACCACACATTAATCGATCGTTTTATACATTTATATTTCAATAAAATTATAATCATGTCAAATTTACAAGATAATAAATAATAAAAACAAAAGAGATCATTTAAATTTATTACAGTGGTACAGCAGAAGTGCCGTATCAAATAAACACGAAATAATACAACTCCTCCATGATTTGGACATTGATATCGCATTGATCCATGAGACATGGCTCCTTTCTCATTTCAATTTTAATGTACCAGGTTATGTATGATCGCGTTCAGAGACTATATGGTAGAGGTGGCGGAGCTGCCATATTGGTTGATCATAGAATACCTCACTCTGTAATTAATTTACCATAAAACCCGTACTTGGAAATAGTGGCGATCCTTGTCGATGGGATCGCATATGTATCAGTTTATATTCCTCCCAACACCGGCTTCGACGTCGGATTCTTTGACGCTGTTGTCGCACTTCTTCCTTCATCTTTCGTTATCTTAGGAGACCTGAACTGTCACTCCAACGTATGGGGCAGCTCTATCTCAGATAGAGCAAGGAATTCTGTTCTTTCGTTTTTAGATTCTCATAACTTATGTATTGTCAACGATGGTTCTGCAACTAGAATAACCCCTCCAGGCCAGAACAAAAGCGCAGTAGATTTATCTATTTGTACCAATAACATAATGGCTTCCCTCCACTGATCGATTATGGATGACCCTCGATCCAGTGACCATTATCCGATTGTGATTTAATTTCATACTAAACCTATCAAAAATTCTCCTCAATGTTCAAATGTGGATGAAGAAAATACTGTATTAATAGAGTTTATTTACTCGGCTGCTGACGACAGCATTCCTAAAAAGGCATGTAATAATCGCCCTAGAAGAAATGCCCCATGGTGGGATGAAGAATGTTCTGAGCTCATCAGATAGCGAAAGGAGGCTATGCGCAAAGTTCGGAAAATTTTTAGTTTGGATGCCTTCTTAACGGCTAAGTCTATCCAGGCTAAAGTCAAAAGAAGATTAAGACAAAAAAAGAGACAGGGATGGCAGAAATTCTGCTCTTCGCTGTCTCCCCATTCTCATTCGTCATACGTGTGGAGCATGATCAAGAGATTTAAGGGGTCTTTCTCTCCTTCCTTCCCTAAGGAAGGAGTAGAAACCTGGTTGCCTGAATTTGTGAATCTCTTGGCTCCCCCATATGCGCCTCGTATTGATCAAATTTCTCCTCCTTGTTTAAAATACTCCAGCTCAGAAACATTCTCATTTCTTATTTTACCCTTCGTAATGGGGGAACTAATATGCTGTCTGCAGCGTGTAAAAGACTCTGCTCCAGGTTTGGATTTGATCCCGTTTAGATTTTTCCAAAAGGCCCCACTATCTTTCCTAGAATATTTTTTGTCTTTTTTAAATAAAATTCTCGTATCTTCTTCTGTTCCTGAAAGTTGGAAAAAACAACTTATCATTCCAATACCTAAACCAAAAAAAGACCCTTCTTTTGGTTCCTCGTACAGACCTATCGCCCTCTCGTCCTGCACTTTGAAAATTCTGGAACACCTCCTAAAAAATAGAATTGATTGGTTAATTGAACATAAGTCAATCCTTCCCAAATCCCAATACGGTTTTCGTAAATCCCTTTCTTGTATTGATAACCATAGCTTACTTATCTCCGATGTACATATAGCTCTTTCCAAAAAAAGAGTTTACTATCGCAGTATTCCTCGATATCGATTCCGCATATGATAATGTTTGTCTTTCCACTCTTTATAAAAAAAAAGATAAATCTTTCCTTTCCGGAACCCTTTGCCAAATTAATATTCAACATATTTTCTGAAAGAACCATTGTCGTCAATCATGGTGAGAAAAGTGTGAGCAGAAATGTGTGGAAGGGACTTCCTCAGGGATCCGTTTTGAGCCCTACTTTATTTAACCTGTACTGTTCTGATCTGGAATCTCTTATTCCACCTAACTGCTCTATTGTCCAATATGCTGATGACATCGCAATATATACGTCAAACAAAAATCTCTCCCTTGCTGAGGAGTGCATATCTTCTGCTATTGATAAGATCAACAAATGGATGTTTGATAATTCCTTGAGACTTTCGGCCCATAAATCACAATCAATAGTATTATCTAGAAAACATAACAACCCTTCAATCGTACTCGTACGTACAGTTCTCCCAATTCCTCAAGTAGAGGAAGTTAAATTTTTAGGCCTTTTCATAAACAGGAAGCTATCATGGCATTCCCAAATTAATCATATATCTCAAAAATGTGAAATAGGTATCAATATGTTGAGAGCTCTATGCAACATATCCTGGGGATCACACCCTTCTAAAAGCTACTTTATAATGCCTTAATCCGAAGTCATTTGGATTACGCGAGTTTCCTATTTGACCCTCTCCCAAAAACTTTGGAGTCTAAATTGGACAGGATTCAGACAAAGTTCCTGAGGTTGATCCTAGGAGCTATGCAATATGCTCCAAATAACGCCCTTCAGGTCGAATGTGTTGATATGCCGTTGAGAATTCGACGTCGGTATTTATCGGATTGTTATTACTCGAAAAAGATAATGTACGATGGACATCCTTTAACCAGCAGAATTGCTGTACTCAATGACATCGTAAGAAGTGATAGATTTTGGTTGAAATGACAACCAACTAATCTGTGTGAAAGTTTTTCGAGCATCAACTTCCATGTACAAAAATACCCATTTCCCTCCCCTATATACAACCTCCCATTCGAAGCTTTATTCTTTAGACCTGATACCGTTCCACACATGGGTTTAGACAAATCTTGTATGATGTCTGCCCAACAAATAAACAGTGAATTTCAGTTTCAAATTGAGTCTACATAAATGGCCAAAGCATATTCAGGTTTACACTGATGGCTCCAAAACTACTTCCGTGTAGTGCGTGGGTGCAGCAGTCCTTATCCCCTCTCTCGACATAAAAGTTCTAATCAAGTTACCTCCAGAAGCATCGATTTTCACGGCGAAGTGTGTTGCGTTGCTGAAGGCTCTTGACATCGTCAGTGATCTTAAATTCGATAAAACGGTTATTTTCACAGATTCCCTCTCATTGGTCCAATCACTCTCTTTCTCAGACCCATTTCGTATGGATAATGAGATATTATTACAAATTAAGAAGGAACTATTTGATCAGATGAACAACCACCAGGAGACAGTCATCACGTGGATCCCTTCACACAAGGGTATACAATAAAATGAACAAGTTGATTCTCTAGCGAGATCAGCATCTATTTCCGGGGACATTCTTGGGGGATTTGTTCTTCCTATAAGTGAACGGAGGCGCATTATGGAGGAGGCAGCCTTTAAAAGATGGGAAAACTCCTGGAATAGAGAGAGCCTTACCAAGGGATCTCTATACAAAGCAATCAAAAATAGTATCTCCAAAAAACCCTGGTATCATAATTTGAAGTTGACCCGACCTCAAATCGTTAACATTTGCCGAATGCGTTTTGGTCACCATAGGCTGAACAGTCATTTGTTCAAAATTAATCTAGTCGACAGTCCATATTTCGAGTGCGAGCTGGATCTGGAGAACTTGGACCATGTGTTCTTTAACTGTCCTTTAAGAGACAGATACGAATTGCACAATATAATGAATATTCAACTCCCTTTCAATATGACCCATCTCTTGTCCACTCCTTAGATAGCTATTTTTTTCTTTCTCTAACTATGTCTATTTTCCGTCTGTGAATAAATCTTACTTTGCTGCCAGTTGGCACAAATCGTCATCTACGTGACGTAATGCCATATTTATGTAATAATAATAATAACAACATTTACGTGCGTAATTTTGTTTTCAAAAGATGACAATCTATGTTTACGGAGATTTTACTAAGAAGATTACTAACTTATATAATTTTAGAAATTTATTAATTTGATTAAATATATTTGAGAAATTGGAAAAATTTATATCTATGATTACCTTAATTATACCTGTAAGGTTCCAGGACGATTAAAATTCAACGCAGAACCTACGGTTTTAGCGCGATGCTCCAATATACAAAAATAGAAACAAACAAATAAATATACCTACATACATTACTGAATTATTATGAAGAAGATAGTTAGGTAATAATACCTATGTAGTATCTATATATATAGGCATATACATAGATATAAGCACAACATGCTTATTATTACTTCGTCGTGTATTGATTTGTATTATTATTATTATGTCTATCTATGATTTTTAGGGAAGTATAATCATGTGAGTACATAATAATAATATTATGTGAGGGTGAATGAATATTGAATATGCCGCATACTTTCTATTGAATAGAGCAGGGTGGAAATAAATACACAATGCTATTACGTCATATTGAATTTGTCAAGAGAAAAAAATTACGACTAAAAAAAGAAGTGCAGACCCCTTTTCACATGTTATCAATGCAAATTTAAGTAACTAAAAAACTTTGTATTAATTTTTCATGGATGAAATTTGAAAATATGCCCACGTCTTGAGTTAAAAGCTAGGTAGGTACATAGCTTTTATTATTGGCGTTCTGTACAAAGAAAAAATAAAACGTCAAAATTATTTTAAAAAATCAATTAACTTATGCCCATAAATAATATAATAGGTAATAATAAATTAACTTTTCAAAAACTCTGGGATAAATTTTGACACAAATTATGCAACACGTCGAAGAGGATCAAAACCTCGAAACCCACGAATACAGGGAGACCATTAATACGATGGAGGTCCGACCCCGTCTTTGGTGTCAACTAGGACCAGACAGTCCAACATTGAGCGGCGTGAAAGGGAACAAAAGGTGGCGTGGACGATTCAGGAGTGGACGAAAATAGACGGATATGAAAAATAATGATTATTAGCTACTTCGAAAAAAATGGTAATACTTAAAACTTCATTTTGCCACTTAAATTGGATTCCAAGTCGATTTGAATAGATGTGTACATATACAAGCGTACAAGTATACAACTAGCATTATAATTAAACAACTTTCCATTTTATTGTGTTTAAAAATTACACAGTTCGAGCAACACATCAAAGAAACGCTTTTACAGTGTGCTGGCAGTAGTCAGGTAGCCTGTAAGATATTCTTATTTCAACAATGAAGACATTAATCATCTGCCGCCAACACAATAATCCGAAAGAAGGCGCTTACTTTAGTTGTAAAACTAGCAGGAGTAGACACCCTTCCTGCCCTTTGTAGTTCCTCTAATAATAAAGTGATAGAAAACATCACCCCACTGGAAACATTACAACGGGGTAGCTCGGAACATGCGATGTCAAACTTTCACTTTCATTATATTGAAACATTATTTTCTAACCTATTATTTTTTCAGGGTAAAATGTTTTAAAGGAATTCCACTTACCCCCAAACGAGCAGCGTCAATAATCAATCAATCCGTAGATATACCTACACATACGTACCTACCTACTGCTTAGTGCTGATATTTTTTGTTGTAAATGGTTCACTTTATTGTATTAAGTAAATATAATGAAAATCTAAGGAGATAGAATGATAAAATCTGTGTGTATTTTTTGGACAAGAGACATAACGAGTTACCTTAAATTTCATAGGAATAAGTGAAGTGAAAATTGTGGCCAAGAACGCTAATAACGCAAAAAGGCCACATTGTGTGATGCTCGCAATTTGAATGAGTAATCAAAAAAGTCATGGAACTCTTATTATTAGAGCATTAGATAATGACTGGTATTCTCAAATTCACGTTCCAACTCAACGCAAGAAGCTCTTGCTAAGAACTTAATCGGTTGCCAGTAGTTACGTAACTAATGTATTGGATAAAATATTTTCAGAATACAGAAATGTCAAAAGTCTCAATAAAAATTGGATACGACGCAACTCAATCTTCTGTTTTTCATTTCAGAATAATAGTCATTATGTTAAACACATTAACAATACCTACCTGTAGAGCATGGATAAACAGCACTTCACGTGATTAAAAGCTCTGAAATATCATAATCTAATGCACATGAACAAGTTTCATATCGTACCATTTTTTTTTCATTTCTGTATACGGCATATCAAATGATCTTGTTCAATATAAGACTGGGCTGTTACCTATTCTAGCCCTATTCTGCATTTTAATATTGATTCCTTAAAATTTCCTATGTTTTATTTCTTCTTCAGCATTTGCTTTATTATCAAGTCTCACCGGCGACGTTGGCAACTACATATATACTTTTGCAAATGCCTCTCCGTTACGCACCACCAAAAACAACTTCTCCGCTGTTCGTATTCCGGTCCATTCTCTTACGTTACGCATTTAGGATATCTGGCTTCTGCCAGGAACTCTTCTACCATTCATACACCTTTATGATCAACAAAAATCAAAGAATCTTCGGTTCTTAATGGTTTGTTGTAACTCTATGCAGCTGCTGGCTTTCATTTTATTCTATTTTTGGGCAATTGGCGCCCCCTACTAGCGGTCAGTGACGTATTTTAACTAATATTAGTAGAGTTCATTAGTTGCAACCAAAATGGGGTTTCGCTAGAGTGAATACGTGTATATTCTTAATATTAGATATTTTATACTTTACTGTAAATTAGTTATTACATAAACGCAAAAATGATCTATAACTCGATGTCTTTATACTGGCCCCTACATTATATTGAGGACTTTTCGTTTTAAAAACCCTTCTCTGTTCTCTGTACTCGAGTTTAGTGTGCATTGTTGGTCGAGTAGCGTGCAATTTAGTCACTAAATTACTCGCCACTAGACCAAGTGCGAACAAGCTTCAGTGTTAGTAACTATAACTAGTTTGTCCACGGTATTCAAAGCATCCGTTTACTTAACCACATCTCGAATGCTACTCATTGATTCATTGTGTGGACTATCAGTGTCCAGGTTTCTGGCAATCCAGGATTACGTAAAATTTAAGCATACTAAAAATGCAAAATCCAAACATAGTGTAATTATAAGAAAATTTCAATAACATGAACAGTAAACACCAACAAGTAGGTGTATCAAAGATTAACTTTTAAAATATCAATAAAATGTCACAGAGAGAAACCACACCAATTATTATTTTTCTACAGCGCTTATTATTTAATTATGATTTTAATTTCAGTTGTGACATATTAGGGTTGATTATAAAATATGCGTCACTTTTTATGTGAACAAATAATATGTAGTACCGCATAAAGATAAAATTCAAATTAATATTGATACATACTCGCTGTGACTACCCGCTGCCCGCGTCGTGTTTAGGGTGAGAACTCCTTTATTACTGCCACTGTCAAGTTATGGTAAAGATTAATAATAAGAGATAGAGATGGAGAGAGGGATGATTCGGCACTAGAGGTTTAAATCTACCCGCCGATGTATTTAAATTGTCTGGCTAGATGATGCCAGTGCTAACGTATATCTTCAATTAGGATTGTATCACTATCACTATGGATTTAGCCTCCATGAACGTATGGCTTGAGCTAACAATTATTTTGATGCGATAAATGGTGGAGTAGTCACACTTATGTCATCTTGTTGAAAAAATCACAACGTTGTGTTTAGATGAAAATGAGCTATATGTCGTGACTTCTTCGTCTGTGCGATTTTGAGGTCATCCCCACACCAAAGCATAGATTCCTTGACATGCTGATTTCCTAGAAAAAAACCCAGAAAGGTTTGCTTTGGTCTTTGATCTTTGGTCTAATTTTCTGCCAGGGTTGCTTTCGCTTTAATAGTAGGTCCTGATTATGAAGCGCCATGAATTCTGGTAACTTTTTGGATGCTAGGTATCGATATACGATGTGCACCGTTTCTCGAGGGAGGCCTACGGGTCGGAGATTCAATCTTGTTAACAGCATTTAATAAAGCTATATCTTCCAATAAGATATAAGAACATACTAGCTTTTCGAACAACCGATTAGCTATTAAGCTTAATAGTGACAAAATTAATTCTATGAAAAACTCTCCAAAAAATTTGAGTGCTTAAAGCCTGCTTTTTTTTCCTCTTTCATTGAATTTTGTTGACTCCAAATTCTGCACAACATCAGCACATTATCTATACCTTTTCGTGCTACTTTTATTTCCTTCATAATATTGACACGAAGAGCTCTAGAATAGATGGTCTTACCAATCGTCTGACATTCGGTACCCTTAACAAATATCCCAGCTATGTCAATCTCCTTTTTTTGAGGTAGAAGTGATAAGTTTGCGACGGATGCCTCGAAAAACATTTTGTAAGTAGGTACCTATACAGAAAGAAAACTTTTATCTCTAACAGAATGTCTGATACAAGACTCCAACAAGGGCAATCTCAGACATGCATGATCAATGGCATTTAGCTGAAGGAAACAGAGCCCCAAGAACTAGATGATTTCAATTTTCAAAAAAGAAAGATATGTAATATTCTTTTAAGTATTTTGTTTTCGATGTTTCGATGTTCCTTTTTCATTGGCGATTCGTTAGCTCTACTCAAAATCCATCCACCCCAACATCATTATGTAAGTTAACATTTCACCTACCTAGGAAGTTTTTATGGACGCTTATCAAAACCTACCTCCGAGGACACTTTTATTACGTAATTATTTCACGCAAGATTGTAAAATCGTTAAAATTACGTTAGTTAAATTTACTATTATGTCTACTTGTCAATATTGGTAGGTGAGTGTCACAGGGACAAACTTGGGCAGGTAGTAGGACTCTTTTCAAGAATCGAATGTCTTTGACAGAGTTTAATTTTCTCTCTCCAGTCGAGTTCTCCATGCCCCATAATAAATCTATAAAGAAAAGATAATTACGGAATGTTATTTTCATATCCACATATCACTATTGAATCAAGTGAAATTGTCATTTGGAGGACATTTCTTATTTTATCACTTTGACTGCCCAATGAATAACCGATTTTTTGCTATAATAAAAAAAAACAGATTTTCGAAACCTCTAGATACTCTATTAAAATATCCGCAGACGAACACAGTGCTCTACGTGAGTGGGTCTTGGCCTCTTCCTGGAGATTACTCCATGCCACCTTGTTCTGCGCCATGCTCTGCCAATCGTCCACCACCAGCTATCTGATGAGGTCTCTCTCGGCTCCATCCAGCAATCTCAGCCTGGGCCTTCGAATGCTACTATTCCAGCAGGTCTTCCACAGAAAACCATAAGTACGGAGGATTCGCAATAAAAAATTCCCTCTAGTGAGATGATATTTTTTAAAACGTTCCTTATAAATACTAAATTGAAATAAATCAATAATAAATAAATAAATAAATTAACACTTTTCTATACAAAGGTGTGAATAGGTAGGTATAGCCGGCGGAACATGGCAAACCCCGGGTAGAAATTTCAAGTGAAAAAACACTTAGAAAAACGCTGCCCCGACCGGGAATAGAACCCGGGACCTCGTGTCCTGAGGTCCACGCCTATACCACTAGGCTAACGAGGTCGGTCGAAATACATACACGCGTAATCATTTTTACCCCATTTAGGGGTATAGGGAGGCGGCAATTAAAGATCTCGTGCAGCTTCGATGACCTCCTCCCACAACATATCCAGATCCCTCAGCTCTGCCTCGAAGGAACGGAAATGCACAAAAGTAACTTGAAATAGTTTTGATAATTATTTTCTAAAGAGACGATTAACCTTAACACTGGAGTTTGAAAACCAAGCAATATTCCTGAAAAAAAATCATATCAACCACCAGTTGAAGAAAATTCTCCCCTTCGATTGAGGTATTGAATACATCATAATATGTAAGTACTTTAAATTGCGAATGACTAATTGATAATAATAAATTCTTAATTCATGATTTTTATTACGCAACAGTTTTTCCCTCTGACGCATAGTTAAAAAAATAAAAATGACTATAATATAGTACACAGGTAGAAAGCAACTGCACTAACAACGTTAGTATTTATCCCCTAAAATTTATAATAGTTTAAAATTTATAATATTCATCCCCCAGGTAGATTAAAAAAATATTTGTTCACGCTTTCAAGTCTAAGTTTATGAATTGAGAAAAATGCCAGTTTTTTTTCTTAATTACATCGTTAAAACATCTTGTATATTCTAAACGTATATAGGAACATACTGCTTGATTATAAAAAAGTTTGAAAATGTTAAGTTGGATAAAAAAAAAAGTTAGCAAACGCACGACCACGTATCAACTTAATTGTTTATTAAAAGTGAATCAGTTAAAAGACGGTTGTTTCGTTCTGGATGAAGCAAGATGAGCGTTGGTTGATAATTTATTTGAGTTTACCGCTTGTTTCTCGGATCGTCTCAAGCAGGCACAACTTCCCTGTGAATTAGCGCTACAAACGTATTAGATATACCTACCTACTTAATAATGCTTCATATTATGAACACGTTCATTATTTGTATTTTGAACTCACCGAAAAGAAACTCTCACAGCTTTGTATACAGAGGCAAATAATAATTAATTAAAACTTTTCCTTATGTTTTAAAGAGTATAAAAAGTATAATTCATCGCCCCCATCTAAGTAAGTAAGTATAATGTTATGCCGTACTTTTGTCTATGTTCCCATTAAATTTCTATTCCTCGTACCCAAATTGCTTATTTATATTATAATAATTTACAAGTTTAGTCGTGTATGGTGTCAGTAGATGCACTCGTGTCTAAATTGTTTGCCACCCCATTGTCTTGCGGGAGTCCCCCCGTCGCTTTTTAAGCCTACCCGGAATTATCTTTCATTTTCTATTTAATTACTATAGTATGCGTGCTTTTAAATTGGAAAACAGAGCGCGCAGAAAAGGGGATTTATAATAATACTACGTTTTCTCGTCTAGGCGGTGTCCATTATTTCATTTTAATTTGACTCGTGTGCTCAGCAAGTGAAAAATTACTCCATAAAACTGGCACACTTCCAGCTTGTTATCAATTGTTAATCATCGGCAGGAGAGTAATAACTGCGCAGGATGGATTTATAGATTGAAAGGGTTCGGGATTTTTCCGCGTTGGCCAACTGTGGAGTTAAAAACTATCCAAATGTACATACAATATTCTAATTCTATGCAGATAACATAAAATAACTGTAGCGAGATATCCTATAGTAGGAACGTTAGTTAGAGCGAATATATAATGACGACCGCAAGGGTGCGAGTGAGATAGATATACCGCTTGCTTCGTCACGTCGGTAAAGAAAAAAATCAGCGAACAGGATTTGGCCGGCACGTAGAAGGTTAGGTGGTGCGACGGACAGTGTGTGAGTGAATTGCTCGACATGTCTCAGACACGAAAGTAATTAATAAAATTTTAACTTTAAAATGTAATCCATACATATTGAAGGATAATGTAAAGTTTATTCAGTTAAAAAGTCATTTAATATTAGTGCAAAGCCTAAGATGGAATCCGCAACGAAATAAGGTACGTTGTCTTTCGATAAAGTTGATTTCAAATTTACAAATTGTAACATTAGTAGACAAAATTAAAATAGACAAGTCAAGATTAAATATTAAGTATATCTGAATGATAATTTTCAGATATGCGGTTCTAGTCTCGGGGTAGAATACAGGGTATAATTCCTTTTTCTGGATAAATAATTTTCGGATGGCAGAGGTGGATAAAGTATTTAGTTGAAAGTGAGGAACTATCAAATTACGGCGAATATTCAAAACTCCGTCGAGTCTTGTATGCCTAAGTATTTGGATGGGGAAGAGAGAAGCTCCAGGGTTGTAAACTTCACATATATAATCAAAGACGGATTATCTTCGTACTTACTCCATACGCGTTGAACAGTTGACCTGTGGGTAGGTCAGTTCAAGGGTGAACCAAAAGATTTCAAGGCGAATTCTTGGGAACCAGTTGGAGAGGAGGAAAGTTCAGAGGTTCAGGTCGTGTCCCTCAAATTTAGGAATGAAACACAGCTGAGTAATCTTTTCTTAACTTTTTTTTATTTAATATAGATCATGGTATGCTCATATTCAAATCGGTAGTTGATATATTCTCATAGAATTTAGTAATTAAAAAAATGGCCTTTATGTAAGATTATGAAAGAAGTTGAGGGAAAGAAAGAAGTAATAAGTCGAAGCATTGACAATATTTTACTATATTTTTGGAAATCATATAATAAGATAACCTGCAACCATCTGCAGGAAGATTTTGTAAAAAACTTAATTAATTTTAGTTATTTGAATTCATGTAATTTACAATGTTTATTGATTGAATGAATAAATTCAGTTTTTATGTGAAACCCATGTTATTTATAATTATAGAATACCTAACACTTTTCAGGACATAATCATGATCGTTACAGCTCACCCCCTGTAGAGTCTCAAAGTCCGTGGCATAATATTGTATGAGAGTAATAGATAACGGTTCCTGTCGTTTTTGATGCTAAGAAGAGAGGCAGAGCTTCCTTGCTTAAGAGAGAGCAAGGGAGGGTCGAACCCTCTTAATAAAGTAACACTCAACGTTACAAAATGGCGTCCAACGTTTGAGGCATCAGAAACGACACAAAATCGAATTATCCAACTTTTTCCTTTTGTTCTAATTTGATTAATTCATTGGGGTAGCGACTTGTACATGTCTTGGAAAGTGTTGGTGCGAAAAGTGACGGCCAAATCCTCATTTAATTTTAAGCTAGTTGTAAGTCTTTTAATCAGTTTTACTTTTGTATGTAAAAGAAACAGTAGTTGGGTCATTTAATTTTTTTTTGAAACAAAAATTTGTTACAAATTTTTTAAACATTTGTGTGGGTAAAAATTTTTTCTGCTGAAATTTACAAGTACACTTGTACAGTGGGTAGAGAATTTTTCTGCTGAAATTTTATAAGTGTGGGTATGAATAATTTTTTTTTTAAAGAAGTTATGGAGGCAACAAAATAGTAATGTGTTAATACATGAAAATAATTTTTTTTGATGGATCAAATGCTGATCACAATTTTTTTTGAAGAATAAAATAAAAAAAAAAACCCAATTTACGAAAGTTTATATGAAACCCAATATTTAAGACATCTATAATGAATATAATCTAATGTACTCGATTATTACTATGTTCTAGATCCATGTTATTGATGAAGTCATTAAGGTTTTGGCTGGAATTCTTTCACTGTGAATGCTGTTTAAATTCCTGAGACCACACAGATGTGCGAACAAAAATTTCTAAACGCTAATTAAAATGACCAAATATGTATACACGGAGATATTGTTTTACACTTTCAAGAAGAAAAACAAAACCGCAAGTTGATGTTTGAATTAATTTTTTTATTTTTTAACAATTGAATAACAATTCTGAATATGTTACTGAAGTTTAGTGGACTTTTTTTTTTTTCTACTTCTACTGCTCGTGTTGAGAAAGGTGTGTGAGAAAGAACTAGTGGTCTGAAAGAAGCGTTTGCAAATTTAGATTTTATATAGAAAAAAAATTTTTAGAATGAGGTATGGTATAAATTGAAGAGTGTCTCCATTTTTACCTTTGTGTTGCTTTGAAGGGGGGTCTATCGAATAGACATAGCTGAGTATGTTGAACATAGCGAGGTGGTAGTGGTAAATTTTTGAATAGGAAGCAGCGACTCTTCAGTTAAAAGAGTGAAGTCGTCAAATACGAATAGGTAGTCGTGTACGCGTGGCCTTAGCGAGATAAGTACACGGCGGACCTTTTTATGAATTCGTTTCTTATTGATTGCGAGTTTGTAGTCAAGAGGTTATGTATCGGGTTTGTTTACATCTCGTAATGTGCAAGAAGTAATTTTAATAGATCGCTCGTGCTGAGTCAGAAACTTGTTTTTTTTATATTGAAAAGAATATTGCGCAGGCGCGAGAAATCTTTAGCAAGGTCTATCGAGCTTGTAATGTTTTAGATTGGGAGCGCAGGAATTTACAATTTTTTTTGATTAAGTGCCTTGTAATGATTTTAGTTGTAGAGAGTTAATTTTTTTTCCTTGTACAAAATATTTATTAAAGTAAATAGTGACTTTCCTAGTTATCTACAGATAAGGTAAATAAATACCTAAATTAGTAGAGTGAAGATTGACGTTAGCTACATTGATGATACACTTAAATATCATTTGATAAATCTCTTTAGCAATTCTTTTAAGTTTTTTTTTTATTCGGCTTTTGAAGACGAAAATTTTTATTTTTATAATTCGGAAGAGGCAAAGAAGAAAATTTTTATTTTCAGCTTTGGTTAAGATTTACTTCGGTTTACTCAGGCTTGGAAATAGATTTAGTTTAGTATTTTATAATTTTCTTTTCTGGTGAAACATCAGCCAAAATGGACAAAGATCCCTTAATTAAACTTAGCGTACCTAAAGATGTTGAGGAGATGGCATCAATATTGTCGGGCAATGGTATGCGATATCGAAACGAAGTTGTAGAGACACCTGAACGTATCACAGTGAAGCGAAAGGCGAGGGTGTTGCCTTCGGTTAAAAGGAAAATTGTAAAATCTTTGGGGGTAAGACGGTCTGTACAGAATGTAACCGTCAACAGAGAGAATAGTTATTAAGATGTATAAAATTGTATAGTAAATATTCTAGTATAACTAAAATGTAGAATAAGTTATAGGGTATAAGCTGTGGACTTAAGATGGCGAACTGGAATTTATATAGGTGAAATAGAAGTGAGTGGTCGGTAAGTTCTCGAATATATGTAACCCAAGGGGGTGCATGGAGAAAGATTAGACCGCGAGGCAATTATTGATAAGTAATGACGCAGCGGGCGTCATGGGTCAATGCAACATATGAGGCCGAGTTGTTTTGTAGGTTTGGGACAGGTCAAGCTGTGTGAAGAAGGTTACAGAGAAATAGTCGTGCGTTACACTTTGAGCGGAGTCTCGTTGAGGCGAGATAGATTATTACTTAGACATCACCAGAAAGCAAGGGGATAGACTAGGTTGGTACGGACTAGGTTGAGGATAAGTCAAATGAGAAATTATGTTTCAACGTGATGGTATGTGAAGAGATGTATAAGGTAATGGAAGAAAATGCGTGGCCCGGGGATGAATGTGGAATTAGAATGAAAGAGGAAATAAAAGTGAAGGAAGAGTGTTGAACATATTGAAAATTTGTATGAATCCAAAGCTGAGGCTGTCTAATGTGTCTGACTTTGTAAAAGGTAAAGGTTGTCTAGCGAAATGTCTGGTATGAAAATATACACGAAGAAAATATACACAAATATACGCAGCGGGCGTGTGTTACGTAGCATATGGTGATAGTATTAATCGAGAGGTAAGAGCGAAGAGTGGAAGGAGGGTGAGTCTACCTATGATAAGAGAAAAATCGGTGTAAAATTTTCACCTGAAGGTTTCGCACATACTGTGGCCGACGGAATACAGTATGAGTAGTGAAGATTTAAAGTCATAGTATTAAAAATTTATTAGTTTAAAAAGGGAACATATGTATAATTTTAAGCTATTTGTGTAAATTAAAAATTTTAAATTTAGAGATTTCAGAGTCAATGCTTTTGTATCTATTAAATGAATGAGCCATGGGTTATACCTTGTCTCATGTAAGAGCGAGTTATAACTATCATTGTTCGTGTAGAAAAAGATAAGAAAAATTTTTGACTCTTGATGATCTGTCGCCATTTAAGTCTATAGACTTAACGTGCCATGTAAATACTCAGTACACTAGGATAAGGTCATAATGATAAGACAAGTGTAATATAGTAGTTAAATTATAATTTATAGAGTAACCAAGGAATACTCTAACTGAGTATAGAGAGTGATTTTGGGTGACCGAGGCAATTAAGAGGTTAAAGTTAATAAAAATGCCTCAAGTATGCGAAGGAAGTTGTTTTTTCCATAGAACACAAGGCTTTTGTTATTTCTCGCATACTTAAGTTATTATATTCTAAACAAACAAAAATTCTATGGTGGCGCCTGGGTTACGTTTCATTATAATGAAACTAAAATGTACGAATAAGAACGTACGTGTAAATTTGAGCTGTTGAGTTAGTCGAAAGGACACCCAAAGTCAATCTCGAAATTGAAATTTAGATATATACTGTATCATGTCATTATTATTGAATATTTGTTCTTACAAAACCTTTGTTAAATTTTCAAAGGAAAATTAATGTTTTTTATTATGAATTTCTTAGTAAAAGATGGTCCGCTATTAGGATGTGTTGGTTATGAGTAATTTCTTGTTTTAAATATAAAATTTTCTAGATGATAAGTTAGGTGTATTTGTTTATTGAGCGTACCATGAGACAATAAGTTCATTTAACTTTCTTTCTTTTCTTTTATGGAGATGAAAAATGGAAGCAAGGGACAAGTAGTCGATTCGGCTATTCGGAGGGAGACGGTTAGAGGGAAATATTTTGTGTATACTCAAATACACAAAAATTTTATTGGGAAGAGGGGTATTGTAGCGAGATATCCTATAGTAGGAACGTTAGTTAGAGCGAATATATAATGACGACCGCAAGGGTGCGAGTGAGATAGATATACCGCTTGCTTCGTCACGTCGGTAAAGAAAAAAATCAGCGAACAGGATTTGGCCGGCACGTAGAAGGTTAGGTGGTGCGACGGACAGTGTGTGAGTGAATTGCTCGACATGTCTCAGACACGAAAGTAATTAATAAAATTTTAACTTTAAAATGTAATCCATACATATTGAAGGATAATGTAAAGTTTATTCAGTTAAAAAGTCATTTAATATTAGTGCAAAGCCTAAGATGGAATCCGCAACGAAATAAGGTACGTTGTCTTTCGATAAAGTTGATTTCAAATTTACAAATTGTAACATTAGTAGACAAAATTAAAATAGACAAGTCAAGATTAAATATTAAGTATATCTGAATGATAATTTTCAGATATGCGGTTCTAGTCTCGGGGTAGAATACAGGGTATAATTCCTTTTTCTGGATAAATAATTTTCGGATGGCAGAGGTGGATAAAGTATTTAGTTGAAAGTGAGGAACTATCAAATTACGGCGAATATTCAAAACTCCGTCGAGTCTTGTATGCCTAAGTATTTGGATGGGGAAGAGAGAAGCTCCAGGGTTGTAAACTTCACATATATAATCAAAGACGGATTATCTTCGTACTTACTCCATACGCGTTGAACAGTTGACCTGTGGGTAGGTCAGTTCAAGGGTGAACCAAAAGATTTCAAGGCGAATTCTTGGGAACCAGTTGGAGAGGAGGAAAGTTCAGAGGTTCAGGTCGTGTCCCTCAAATTTAGGAATGAAACACAGCTGAGTAATCTTTTCTTAACTTTTTTTTATTTAATATAGATCATGGTATGCTCATATTCAAATCGGTAGTTGATATATTCTCATAGAATTTAGTAATTAAAAAAATGGCCTTTATGTAAGATTATGAAAGAAGTTGAGGGAAAGAAAGAAGTAATAAGTCGAAGCATTGACAATATTTTACTATATTTTTGGAAATCATATAATAAGATAACCTGCAACCATCTGCAGGAAGATTTTGTAAAAAACTTAATTAATTTTAGTTATTTGAATTCATGTAATTTACAATGTTTATTGATTGAATGAATAAATTCAGTTTTTATGTGAAACCCATGTTATTTATAATTATAGAATACCTAACACTTTTCAGGACATAATCATGATCGTTACAGCTCACCCCCTGTAGAGTCTCAAAGTCCGTGGCATAATATTGTATGAGAGTAATAGATAACGGTTCCTGTCGTTTTTGATGCTAAGAAGAGAGGCAGAGCTTCCTTGCTTAAGAGAGAGCAAGGGAGGGTCGAACCCTCTTAATAAAGTAACACTCAACGTTACATAACCTTAAAATCAATGTGGTTTTAAAAGTTGGTAGGTATAAAATGTTACAACATTGGTTTATTTCTCAATTTGTTATGATGTATCGTAAAAAGAATAGTGGAGTTCTACTATAATCTATCAATCTATCTTGGTGCATGTAGATAATCCGAGTTTATGTCGTCTAAAAGTCCGTACTCTCTGCCTACCCCCTTCGGGAAACGGCGTGATGGGTAAAAAAAAATGTCGTCTCAACAGCCCGTACTCACTTGCGCCGCGAACGTGTGACATTGCATCAATTTAATCGAAAGGCTAAGTGTATACGTGATTCGAAAAGCGAACGCGAGCGGAACATATGCACCCTTTTGATAAAATTGATGTAACGATACGTGTTCGCGGCGCAAGTGAGTACCAAGCCTAAAATTCCGAAATCCACTCTGGCTAGTTGCTACTACATGTGCCGATTGCTTGATGGAAGACAAACATATGGATCGACTCGTTAGTGGGGAACCAGAACCAAGTAGCTGACCCGACAAAAGAACTGGCCTAGCTCATTACACAGCACCACCTCAAATCTACATTAGAGGACGGATGGACTCACCAGCATGCGCTAATGGCATAACAAATACGAATATCCCATGTACGCATTCAAAGAGGGACTCCAGGACCTGCACGCACTGACCGATGATGCGATTCAAAAGATTCGGTCTCTGAAGGTCAAAATGTGAGTGACCATAAGAAGAAGAAGTATAATATCGTTTCATATTAGATATAAGATGGTATCAGTTTACATGAATTTAATCTACATAATAATTCACTTAAAAAACGCTAGGTACCTGTACCTATTACATTATTTTATCTTAAAATGGTTGTTTAACAAATTAGGTAGGTACTTAATTGGTGTAAAAATGTATGGTGCATGTTTTTCTTTGTGAGGAAACCAATAGCCCTCGAAAAATAATGTAAACGTTTGAATTTTTTTTAGAGTAAAGCATTAACGCTTTCAACATCTTCGCACTGCTTTTTACAAGATATTGTTAACATAATAATAAGTACATTTCAGAAATCCATTGATTATCAACTAGTACGTGTGAGACGGAAGACATAGTGACGACAACTAGAACTAACATCACATAATAGTTGCTCCTTCAACAAATCTAAAAACGCATTTGGATTGGACGTGTATTGTGTATTATTGTGTGCCATAAAACTATCATAAAGTTGGTACTTCGCAGTGATTAGAATACACCGTTCTCGCCCGTAGCTCCAATTACTGAGCCCTGGCTTGCTGTCGTGTAATTGAAGTGGCAAGTTGTGACACTGCGGCATTCGCACATTATAATGTGCCTCTCCAAGTGTCAAAAGCTTTTGTTATTGTTTTTCCATAATTTTACTCTACATATAAAAAAAAACACCTCAATCACGATGTATCGCCCGCGCCGCCACAGCCTTTGGCTACGCTTTATAATCATACCTACCTTTTAGTTTCGTTTATCTTCAATGAGGCTTTGTGATATAAATAAAAGGTAAAAATTATATTTGAAGGGTTTTCCAAAATTATGAGTGAGTTCAATTACTCATTGCTCACAGACGGTTGCCAACTTGATGGTTGTCAACCAAGAAATAAGAAGCGAAGCAAATTTGTATGGGTTTTGAAGTACCTAACTATTATCTGCCTCTTGAATAATCTGGTGTTGGTGCTCAATAATATAAACTTACTAGGGACACCCGTCACCAAATGACGCAATTATTATAATTTCGATTCTACGCATAAATGGTGGCTATTTGTAGGTACAGAAAGTTTTTGTGAACACAAAAATATACTATGGAGAGAATTTATCATTAAGAACTGTTAGTTCAATTTTCCTGTACTAGTTCAATTTTCTACCACCGGGGCGTTAGTTCTATAGATTTTCATTTGTTATAACATTCTCTCGTTGCCAGGGTGGCTACCAGCCACTTATGGCTGTAGTTCTCGTCTTCACAATGTTCACGCAACTTTCTGACGCGGTACCTGTATTTATAGGGTGTGTGTTTTTGTATTTTCAAAAAACTCATGCACCATTTTATAGATATGTGTATGCTTGGCACGCGGGAGTCGTTTCGGGATGGCACCGTAAGGTGATCAATAATTAGTCAGTGTCCTGGGCCATTCTAATAAAGATTTCATAAACACAGTTTTTGAAGTATCAAAGTGTGTTGATTTGTGTGTGGACTTGTGACACAAAGACTTCGCCCAACACAACTGAATAATTTGAGCTCTTTACATTGGCTAGATAACAGATTAATGAGAGAAAAGAAAATGGTTTCGAAACAATTTTAAGAGGTAGAGTAACTTGACATTTATAAAAGAGTTGTCATTCTTACTGAGGTTGACTTCACAGCTTTATTTATCAACAATTTTTCTCTCGGATTTCCCGACGTACTTTGCTGAGTAGGTGGCATTATCTCTCTCGTATCAATTTCGTATAATAAAATCATTCGGAAGCGATCAATCTCAATTGATCCGCATCAAATGACTTTCCAGGAAAATAACAGCGTCGAGATGAATACATTGAAAGTAATGGGTCATTGCCGCGGAGGAAAAATGTTCCAGCTAAATCATGCACAAAGTACCTATTATTATACGTTCTAATATTTTCTCCTAGAGCGTTCTTTTATAACATATTATTTTAAGTATTTATGAGGATATTATACTTTTGCAATATATCACAAAAAATAATCAACTGTGTTTTCAAACTTATAACAGTACAATCAACTGTTGCTCTAGAATGATATAAGATGTCAAAAGTGTATTTGTGTTTACTTCCAGTGAGCACATATTCGTTGAAAAAAAAAAGAATATTAAGTTGAACTGGTGATTTTACAAGTAGGTACCTGTCTTCTCAAACGTTGTGAGTTTGTTTATGAAATTTTTTCTTCTACATTATAATATACAGTTGAAATAACATGAATACAATAAAGTTTATTACTCGAGAATGTACCAACCTATTCGTAATAAAATATCTCCAATATTCAAAAAGCATTCGACTTCACATTAGATTGTTTCCTTACAGAGAGCGAGTTCCATTATTAATCTCGACGTATAAATCAAATAGCACAACTGAAGCTTTGTCCCATTGATGGCGGTAGGTAGGGAAGTAGTAATTCAATCACTGATATAAATTTAGTTAAGAGAGAGAGGAAATTAATAAATTCAATAAAAATATTCCAAATAACCTCTTTCGTGTATTGGAATACTCTGAGGAGAGTGCCTTTAAGTGCATTATTTAATATAGCAGGATTGCAGGCTTACTGTGTGCGAGTACACATCTGCGTTTAGTCGGGCCATTAAGTGAGGCTTAAATTTGATGTAGAGCTCTCAATCACATCCCTAGACGGTAAATGAGATTTTTATAAATTCCTTTGTCTACGACCCTATCGATTCTGTAACGATTCCCCAATATATTAGGATTTTTGTTTTCATATTTATATGACCATAAAATTCACTTAGGTACTTACTACTTATACTTTAGACCTTAAAATAATTATTAGTGATCAACACTTTAAATTTAGATATTTTCTTATCATCGTCATCTTTTTATTTGAGAACCGCATTTTCTATTATTAGTAATTAAAAAATGGAGTATGACGTTGAAAGTTGTGCACATTTTTATTCTCAACTATCGAAAGGGTTAAAAAATTTGGTCAGCAGCAATGCATTTTTTTAGTTAGTAAAAATATAAATTTTCTTTAAAAATATGGTTGAGAGCTTAATTCTAAACCAAGTTGATGGTATCAAACCCCTTTTAATTTCATACATTAAAGTTTTTTTTTTTTCTATATCTCATCTCTAAGTAGGTATATGTCTTATATATAAAAATGGAGAGCTATTTCGCGTTGTCATCGGATGGCGCCTAAACGGCTGGACCGATTTCGCTAATTCTTTTTTTATCGTGTAGGCTTTTATCAGGAGAGTGTCCTTTTTGAACAAAAAAATTAAGAAAAATGCACGGGAAATTAGAAAATTTAAGAAAACTATAAAAATGGAGATTTATTTCCCGATATCATCGCATCACGCCTAAACGGTAGGACTGATTTCGCTAATTCTTTTTTGTCGTGTAGGCTTTTATCGGGAGAAGGTTGATTTAGAAGAAAAAATTTAGAAAAATGCATGGAAAATTAGAAAATTTAAGAACACTATAAAAATGGAGAGCTATTTCCCGATGTCATCGCATCGCGCCTAAACGGCTGGACCGATTTCGCTAATTATTTTTTGGCGTGTAGGCTCTTATCGGAAGAAGGTTGATTTAGAAGAAAAAAATTAAGAAAAATTCATGGAATATTAGGAAATTTAAGAAAACTATAACAATGGTGAGCTATTTCCCGATGTCATCGCATCACGCCTAAACGGCTGGACTGATTTCGCAAATTCTTTTTTTGTCGTGTAGGCTTTTATCAGGACAATGTCCTTTTAGAAGAAAAAAATAAGAAAAATGTATCGGAGATTAGAAAATCAAAGAAAACACAGAAAGTAGGTAATCTTTTTAGTACTTTTTACAATATAATTTTCTTCTACTTTTGAATTTTTATTAATTGACATTTGAAAGAACTGTCAGTGGATTGATTGTTATTGCAATAATTGATAGAATGCGAATGTAAAATATATCGTATGAAATAGATTGATTGGATGGATAAGTCATATAATATTCATTTCAGTTATTTTTTTAAGGAGTTTTGGTAAGTTTTAATACAAGGAATTCATTATTGTAATGAAGTGTAAGGAGTTTTGAAAACTTTCTTTATTTACAGAGATTTTTAAAACAGTCAGCAAACAGAATCGTATATATAACATTGCTATTGGAGTTATACTTTATTTGATAAGGAGTTTTGATAAGTTTTAACACAAGGAATACATGATTATATTGAAGAACAAGTAGAATATCTTTTTGTTTGTTTGAAAATCAATTCTTCGTTTATGGGCTGATTTTTAAAGAGGATGATTACATAGCTACAAATAACGTAAATATAATCTTCATCGTTAATATGTAAAAAAAGCTGGATATTATTTGCTAATGACCTAACTTTTGTTTCTTTATTGAAAATAAAAATTGCAACACTTCCACCATGTTGTAATAGAAGATAGAAAAAAATCACAGATAGGTACTGCATTAAATATGCATGCTTTTTATTTATTTCCATTGTTTTGAAAGAGAAGATTTAAGAACGCAATGTTGTGTGAAAGTGAATGTCGAGAACTTGGAAGTATGTCTATTTAGGTAATTTATTTAGAAGAGATTCAAGGTGTGAAAAAGAGATTGAAAGAAGGAAATTGGCTGGGAGAAGGGTTGGCGGTGCACTTAGACCTCTAAGAAGATATCTCTGAAATCGACAGTTGATGTACAATGCAATCCTGATACTATCCATGATTTATGGGAGTAATGGGAGTGAAACTTGGACATGGATGAAAAATTTGGAAGTTGGAATAAATGCTGTGGAAATGAGATCACTGCGTAGGATATGCGGAGAGAGACTTATTGATAAGGTGAGGAATGATAATATTAGAAAGGAATGTGGAGTGGATGTTAGTGTAGTGACTAGAATGAAAGTGAATACAGAAAGAAGGTTTAGGCATGTAAAGAAAATGAACGAAGAGAGAATGACTAAAAGGATATATAAATCTGAAAGAATAGGTGCACGCAGACGAGGCGGACCTCGAATGACATCGTCCGACCATATCAGTGCCGTCTTACAGGAGGGGCAAGTCAGGAGCAAAAGGAATAGAAAAGCATGTATGCGGAATGTTATGCGTTTGGAGGAAGCGAACGAGTTTGGATTGAAGAGAATGGAAGTCCATACTCTCTGCCTACCCTCTTCGGGAATCAGCGTGATCGGTAAATTAAGTATTGACACCTCGATGCGTATTTTGAATCGGTACGGAGAAGTTCCTTATCGTACTTTGATTAATCAATCAATATTATTTTAACTGAGCAAAATAATTATTGAAATATCGAACATAATGACATACCTAAATTCTTTTTTTTTACATATTAACATCAAATCAATCAACATTAAAACTCCCTTTGAACTCCACTCAGGAGCAAAGTGAGACAATAAGAGCTCTCCAATGCACTCGATCTTGCGCAATGATGACCTTTTCCCACATCATATTAACATATGTAGGTTATAAGTTTTTGATGTAAAAATAAACTCAGACCCGTTGAATGCAGCGTGGTATGCAGGTTTTGCTAATGTCAGTTAGTCATTCATGTTAAATAACTAAAAAACGAATTTGATCTCTGTTGCATAAAACCTAGAGTACCCCATATTATTTATTTCGATACGAAGTTCGACGGGTCAGCTAGTATATTATAAAAAGGGGCCCTATTTTCTAAATCATTGCATCACCCGTGAACGACTAGACAAATTTTGTTACTTCTTTTAATTCTGTCGTGATTTTGTCAGGAGAAGGATTTTATGAAAGAAAAGAAAATTGCGCAAAACATTAGTATTTTTAAGAAAACTTACAAGTACCTTAGTAATTTTCTTTGTAAATAAAGATCAAATAAAAAATTTGTTTAACTTTTCCACAAATTTTTATTTCCCGACTAGTTTCGTAGGCTCACGTCCTACATGGTCACAGGAGACTCTTTATTTTCAAATAAACTCCACCAAAGAATTGCATGTTCATCAGTTAGAGAATTTTATTAATTTTCTTTGTGCTCTTTGTTTGAAAACTTTCAGTTGTTGGTGCGGTTGACAGAATGCGGATGCAAAATATTTTGTTAAAAACAGATGAATCGTTCGGAATTACATTGGTTAAACAAGTAATTCATTTATCGTTATATATGTAAATTCGAATTCAATATTCATAGTTTTTGGACAACAAGACAACGTCTGTCGGGAAGTCCAGAGTTAAAATATTTAAAAGAAGATGTGTGTGTATATTATTATGTCGTGTCGGTTTCTGGATATCTGCCTGAAAGAGACAAAACTGCGGCAGCCTGTAGTATAATTCGTCTTCTTTGTGTTTCCCTGTCAGTAATTTTTCAGAGTTGATCTGCAAGTCGATGTGCCGCATTTAACACCAGCCATAAATCTTGAATTATATGGAAATTCCACTCATCAATATTCTTCTTCCAAGTCTGTGCGACGCTTTAATATTCCGTACACATGTTACGTCGTGACGATAAGAGCACCACGGGTGTCGGGCCTAAGTTCTCTGAAATAATTACAATATCATTAACATACAACTTCTTAACTTAACTGAAGTCTAACACACAACATTTTCAGTATGTACAACATAGATCTGCATATATAACCAACGTTTTCCTACATTTTCTGAAGAGTTCTGTCAACTTTTTTCACCTCCATACTATACAAGTTACATCATTCCTTTTGCTTCAACAGCTCAGCTTAACACTTTTACTTAATAGATTTCATGAAAATCATCATTTATTTGACCGTGCTCTAGGTAAGTAAATGATGAACTAAGTAGGTACATGATTCAAGCACTGAGTTTAAAAACTTATGAGACATAAGGTAAAATAGAAATTTTGTGTTTTAAACTAGCCGAGTGAATTTAAACTATAGATAAGAATTTTATGTTCTTTTCACACGTTTTACTCGGCTATTTTTATACTTTTAACAAAAAATTTATTCCAATCTTGCTTTCCAAGTTTCTTTTCACAATATTTCTTTCTTTCAATAGGCAGGCACCTAATTGATTTTGATACATTTATTATTGTTCTACCGATTAGTCTAATAAATAATAAATATTTTCTTTTTTTTTTTTTTTTTTGACAAATAGGCCCAGTTGCTTTGCCTTCTTTTTCTGGCGCAATTTTGACTATCACTCCGGAGAAGGTATAAAAATCTCTTCATTTTTATTAAAGACAGGACTTTTGCCACTGGCTCATCCCATGCCGTTGCTTTTTTTCCCTATGAGTATAAAAAAGGAGAAATTAGTATTTTTCTAGACTCTTGAGTAGCTAACCAACTTTGTACGCTTAAACAGCGGGTCAACGATGCGGGTAAACCAGTGGAACATTCTCCGATTTACCCGCATCTCATTATCCTTTATTAATTTTAATTTTCTCATTTTGAGTTTCCAATCATCAACTGAGTGATAGAGAATAGACCCACGACGTAACATTTGACCAATCAATATAATAATATTCGAAATTCCCTGAATTCTGTCAATACAAGATTACAAAAAGTGCTCGAGCTTACAAAATTTTTCCTGAAAGTACGTTAACTAAATCTATAAAAGCGACTTCAATTATTAAATTATATTATTATGAAATGTGAGTTTGATGGGATTATTATTGTTAAGCCAAAGTCAAACACAAAACAGCATACAAATATTTTTATAGGCAGATGTAGGTAGGTACGTCGTGTAGTACCTTCATACATGTAACCATTTTGTGAGGACATCCGTGCGATAACTTTCTTATTATTTCCATCTCGAATATTTCTTGACGTAAATAAAATTTTCCGTTTTACAATGTCTTACAAAATATAAATGTTCTCATTTACACACTCACTTGAATCGTAATATTATCATATAAAGGATATAAGAACATATCCACATACAAACATAAAAAGATTTTGCTGGTATCTGTGCCTTTCTACAAACACTTTTGTATAGGTACTTGGCAGATTGTAGAGAAGAGCACGCCTTCAATACTCACAGCTACTAAATCCACTTCTTTAAAATTATTTAACAGATGGCGAAAAAGGTCTCTTACAAAGCACGAAATGGCAGTATTTTATACCGAATCTATTCACTATTAGGTAACTCTTCATGCTTGTTATCCGTAAAAAAATTTATTATCTTCATACTTATATTTTTTTTGCTGTTATAATTTTGATTTGTTAGTGGCATGAATCATCCAAATGGATGCAATGCCAAAAAAAAAACAAAAAACTCTTCATGCATGTCGTGTTCATATTAATTTGGCTATAGTTGTTACGAAGAATTAACTGTAGGTATACCTCTTTTAAATCGAACTCAGAGTATTCATAATAAACTAACGTTTTTCGTGTCCTGAAAATCTCTGACCCCCCAATAGTTGGCCACCTGATCAGATCATCGCTATGATTTACCATCAGTGTGTCTTCGTGCATGTATGTTAGAGTTGGCTGGAAGAGATCCCTCGGGATAAGTCCGCCCTTTGACTCTTAAAATGTCTGTATAAAAATTATTATTTTATCCCACAATAAACAATAAAGCTTTATTTATTTATGTTACTTAAATCAGGGGACATGTGAGTTCATAACTCAGATACATACGTTCATAAAAGAAAACGGACTAGAGAAATAGGCCACCGAAAACGCGGAGCGATAGCTGGTTATGAAATTCTCAAAAAGCGGAAAAATATAGTCCGCTAGAACCGCTAGGATATCAATCCCTTCAAAGTACACAGGTTACAAATTTGATCGGTATTTGGTATATAAAACCCAATGTGTACGCAAAACGCAATTGGGAGAATACTCAATTTTCCTGAAGTTGTGAAATGCAGAATTATTTATAACTTTCTTCTCTTGTCATCATCTGTCACCTGAAAATGTAAATCTCATACGAAACGAGCTATTAAGATATCTATTTTAGGTATAATATACGATAAGCCTCCTGTGTTTACATGTAAACATTATTGTTTGTGACAAATGCTTGAAAAATATCATATGGCAGAGGGCTGTTATTCTTAGAACAAGAATTTTATGAATGTGTAATATCAATTCCTTAGCTTGTTATTATTACATACGGCTCAACCCTCCGCATTCCTATATTTTTATGTTGGCTTATTAGGGTATCACCCTCTAAAGATTTATTTTATAAACAGATGTACCTACTAAGTTCATACACAACGAAAATAAATCTAAAGAGATATCATTTCTCGTAAGAAACAGTTTGTCACCGCAGATGAGACAATTTAAATTATTTGCTTTATGACGTAAGTGCTGATTCATTTCAAATTAGCGGTAAAGGAAAACAAAACATAATATTCAAGACAGGCATAAAAATAACATTGGTAAATTCGCCTTTACTGTTTCTTATAATATGAACAGAAATGGACCTAGGCCTTCCTTTCTTGCATCAACGATTCTCCTATCCCACCCTCTCTATGTCAATTCTAGCCATCTTTCTACGTCATCAGTCCTCCTCAACTGTGGTTTACCTGAGCTTCTCAAACCTGTTCATTATCTTCACTCCAGGATTCTCATGCTTCAAAGTATTGCGTTCCGTTGCAGCAAGTCTTAAATAATTTCCAAACAGATTTATGTATCCGCAGGTAAGCTGTAAATAAATGTTAGTTATATATCACAGGTGACAGTGTTTTGAAAGAAAGCCCTCCAAGGTTCGTAAACCCCCTCCCCCATTCCTCTACCCTCCAATAAATTGTAAAACTTGAAATGACACAACAAGGAAAGTAAGTATTCGACATAAAAATAATACTTACTCGGCGTATCGTATAAGACTTATGGCCTAACATTATTACCCACACAGCTTTATCCCGAATACTTGGTTCAAAAACTACATTTTTATACAAACCAAACGAGTCTCAAAATACACAGCAATTTCAACGCAAAATCACGTCTGCTCTTGGTAAGAAAATAAACAGAAGAAAGAAGCAAAAAGTAAACTAATAATGTAGAAAGGTCGCAGGAATTCTAGTTCGTACAGCGCGTGTGTGTACCCAGCATCGTGTATCTGTGGCTTATACTCGTATTATGGTTTGGTAGAAGGAGCGTATTTGTGACGTGATGTACGTCGAAAGAAAACATTATTAAATGCTTCGATGGAATGTGATTTCGTAAACTTCTAAGGGCGGTTCTTCGGGTAGTTTTAAAACGATTGATACAACGAACAGTTTATTATCTAAATACTATTATATATTATGTATTTTATTGTATATTTTCAGTTCAATATAAGGAGACAGTAACAAAAATGGATATAGTCATATCCTGGCGCCAAATATATGACAGCAGTCGCAGTCTTTAAATTTGGTTGCTCTCTTGTTCTCAATAATTTCCAACTTTTTCTCTATGTTTCATCAATGATTAAATTTCTACTTGTTTCATACATGAGATTTTTCGACATGTTGAACATGTTGAGAATTCTCATGATTAAGAGTTTCGGAGACAAACATTACCACCTAATGGCGAACGATGTTAACTTAAAGTGATCACACTAAGCCAGCCTTCGAAATAACAGTAGAAGACGGTCGTAAGCCCGTAGTGGTTTGTTCCATTTAAAAATCGAACATTAGTCATGAATTATTAGAGTCATTAGTTGTTATTTTTTCTGCAATATAAGGTACTTTGAAACGCACATTACTAAAGCGAAAAACCCTAATGTTCAACAAAACCTGCTGAAAAGGTTGTTAAGTGTAGGGATTGAAATGAGTAGGTATTTGAAAATCTGCGAAAGTCAAAATCCGATAATTTTGTACCTTTTTAGGTATTTTTTTATGTCTGCATCAGCCATTTATTTATTTTATTTTTTGTTTACTTCATTGTCCACAGGCCTCTTTAATAACTGAGACCATTCCATATATTTCAGAAAAGGACATTGATACACCTACATAAAAAAGGTACTTATATGATTAAAATTATTTGCACTCAACAATTCAAGGGGCTTTACAAAGAACACCCGACCCCGGTTATATCTTTAAAGTATTAAGTCAGTAGACTTCAATAGCATTGTGATAAAAAATGGTAGGTATACCTAATGTAATAATTGCCAAATAAATTAATATGAAACATTTAATTAGATACACAAAAATAAAAACGTAAACGGTTCGTGTTGGTACTGACTAAAAAATATCTTTATTCGGTGGGGTGGGGGAGGCAGTCATCTAAGTTATTTTTATTGTTATTTTTAAAAACGATTTAAGCAGTTAGTATATTGATAAAGAAATATTTGCAAGGAGATAGCAACAAAGAGACATAAAGTTTTCTTTTTAGATTTTATGAAAAAACTCGCAAAATTTGTATTTCATTTGGGTGCGAGTTCCTGGAAGAGGCTGGTGGGCGATGATAACAAAAAAGTGTTCGAAAAACGTTCCTTTGTTTTCTATAAAAAACAACAACAATTTCGTAGTCAAATAATGCCCTCTAGTGTTTGGCTACAGAATATCGCACAATGTGAATAGAACACATCGATTCAACATGTTCAGAATGTATCTTTATAATATTTGAATATTTAAAAATACCTATATTGTTTTATCTTCTTTCCTCGCTATGGCCCGAAGTAGGTTATATTATATTATATTATATTTTAAATAGAAAAATTACGGAAATAGTTATAAATTCGGTTCAAATTTGAAGATAGACAGGCATACAAAACAGTCATTAAATTTTACTTTATCACGTTGAGGACTCCGGACAATTTGACATTTCCCCCATAACAACAGTTATAAGTGGGAAATTTCAATCAAGTATCACATAAGTATTTCGTCGTTATTATTTCCGCGGTTCCTATTATTGTCATATCAACGAATATCAATTTAAAGAAGAATAATAAATGTAGTGTGTAAAATAAATCCCGTAGTTGGATTGAAGTGTTTCATAGTCATGGGTAACAGATCACTTTGGAGTGATCTGATCTGTTCGTATCAGATCACTACGATGATCTGATCTGATCGAACAGATCAGATCAGTGATCCGTGTCACGGATCTATCTGGTTGCGACCCAGCCCAGATATGATACATACACGGCTCACGGCTCTTTCCGGTTGCGGCATATTATGTACCTGTCTGTATCTTCGGATCAGATCTGTTTCCGGTGTAGATACATAGATCATTCTCTATGGTCGACTGTATCCTTCATACAGTACAGAGATTTTTACACTTAGGTAATATCTGGACGGAGTAGATACTCAATATTTATAAGAATAATGTAGTCGAAACGTTCATTCATAAGTTGATGATAAAACTACGGTTCTATTGTTCGTAATCCGTAAAAAAAATATAATATTTATACACGCTTGGTTTTGTCGGAATGTATTTTTACTTTTAACCAGGGAAGTCCTGCGCATAATTATTGTAAAAAATAAGTTAACTCTAGAAAGAGATAAAATATAAAACATATGTACATGTGTGAGAAAACGAAACTATCCGACCTCAATCGTTAAGTACCTACCTACATGTTATGAGCGTAGACAATAGACATTTCTCGATATGCCAGTAAAGTGTTGTAGGGCTATATTATTATTACCTCCACACGGGGAAGTCCAATATTTTAGGACAGTATGATGAACATGCGTCACGAACCCCGTCCCCTGCCCATAGGGATGTTGCTATAAATATCATAGATATAAGTATGTTGTATTATAACCGACCTCGGTAGCCTCACCGATCTCGGTAGCCTAGTGGCAAAGGCTCCGACTTCAGATCAAGGGGTCCCGGGTTCGATTCCCGGTCGGGTCAGAAATTTTCAATATGTTTTTTCACTTGAAATTTCTACTCGGGGTTGGAATCCTGTCTCAGATTGGACGGGACCGGTTGACTGGTAGATAATGTTTCAAGCATTAAGTTCCGCCGGCTATACTGACACCTGTGTATAAAAGAGTGTTATTTATTTATTTATTTATTTATGTTGGCATTAGGGAATTCAAGATAACACTCTGAATCGATGTTTAAGTTTTACATTGTTTTATCAATACTTAAGTGAATTTTTATTTTTATTGTATACTTAATATAAAAAAATATAAAAAGAATAGTTTTAATTTTTTTATAAATTTGGTTTTTATTTAAAACAGATTAAACTTCTTTTATTAAAAAATAAATATTTTGTGTCTAAACCAGAAACCTTACTCAAACAGATCTTTGGGTCCTCAATTCAACATAGATCCAACGAGTCCGCGATTCAAACAGATCATTACAGCTCACACAGATCCGTTGATTCATTGATCTGATTGATTCATTGATCTGTTGAACCGTAGGACCCGTAAGTGTTCTGTAGATCAACAGATATCCAACGGGTCCGCAATTCAAACAGATCATCACAGCTCACACAGATCCGTTGATTCATTGATCTGTTGATTCATTGAGCTGATTGATCTGTTGATTCATTGAGCTGATTGATCTGTTGAACCGTAGGATCCGCAAGTGATCTGTAGAACACAGATCAATTAAGAGTGATCCGGATCTTTGATTCAGATCAGATCTGAGTTACACATGACTAGTGTTTCATATGTATGAAAAATGTTGGCGTTAAGAGTGTTTTGATGAAAATAAGTATATAATGACATACGGATTAATTAACTTACGAAATAATTCATTATAATATTGGGATTTTTAAACTCTCTTTTTTTCCTAGATCAGATTCCTTCAGTTATAAAAACTTCATTGAATTCTGGGTATGGTATGAGTTATAAGGTAAGGTTTAAGTATGTGTTTGACATTCGATTATAAGCTTTATGTCTACTGTATTAACAATCCTTTATTATCCATCAATTGATCATGTAGCATTTAATATATTTTGAACAACCTAAAAAACTTTTAACACAAAGTATTTTAAACAGTTTTCCCAATATGAATAATGATTTTCATTCAATTAAACGTCGAACATTATTTGCCGTGCAAACATATTGAATTAAGTAATCAGCATATTCACTTCTTAGAATTCGATAGGAAAATTGACGCCATATTTTACTCTAAACGTCACATTCGATCGTCTCGGTGTCGGAAACAGATGCAGTAGCGTACAGTTTTTGGCGGGATGGCCGGACATAAATCAATGTTTTATCTTATCTACGGTTAGGGGATAAGTGCCTCCACCTACAACACAACACCATAGATAGCCCCAACACTCGGAGGAGCAATAACCGCATTCAGAAAATTCTATTAAGCTATTTCAGTATCAATTATTTACCTACCTATTTCAGCATTAAATGTCATTAATTTCAGTTTTTCATTTGTTTCCCATATTATTATTCAAAATAAGAATTACATATCCACCGATTCACAGAAAGGAGAATATATCACCTTCTTTCTTATAAAATCACTGTTTTCTCAATTTTATTTTTCGTGGCGCATGTAGGGGAGAGGGGGCATGGAGGGGCCATTTTTTTTGTTTTCATCATATTTTTATTTACAGTAAGAATACAATGCACTTAAGTGCACTATTTTAAAGTGTGGTCCTTTGGCGTTAATATTGCATTCAGTATTTTTAATTTTTCTAACAGAAAGCAGAACTTTTTTGAATTCCAAAAATATTCAAAAATTGGCCCTTTCATAGCTAGGTAGTATTGAAAGGGCCATAAGTGGTTTTGAAAGGGCCGGTGTTATAATCAAAAGATAATATCATACTAAACGAATTTATTTAACAAAAATGGATTTAAATAAACATATTGACAGTAGGTACTTAATAAAACACATCTAAAACTTCTGTTTACTTAATGTATCAAAACATACAAATATACATAAGTATACACTCCAACCAACTGAGAGTATGAAATTTTTTTTAAATATTCTTAGTTCTAAAAATAAAAAAAATTAACAAACATAAACACCAACGTAACAAACATAATATACCTAAATGAAATTGATATAATAAAAATATAGAAAAGGAATAAGAAAGGAACTTGGACTCATACCAGCCAATTCAAAAACATTTTGAGCAAAAAAAGTTGTAGACCTTTTTTTCCACATGACTCATGGGCCCACTTAGTACCTAAGTGCAAATCTGCAAAAAAAAACACAAAAAACAAATGAAACAAGATTAAAAAAACGATCACTTTTAAATAAGAACGTCGTGGTGAAGGGGCCATGGATTGAAAGGGCCGGCCCTTTCATCACCGCATACGCCGGCCCCTTCATGCCATTGCTTTTCAAAATAAAATAACCTCAATTTCCACCTATTTTAAGTATGATGTTACACAGGTTTTTATCAAATAATGGAAGCCAACGATGTAAATATTGCACTGAATCATAAGATATCTTATATAAATTATTAACATCAGAGTGAAAAAAATGATAAATAAACGTAAAAAACTTACTTTTCTGGTGAGAAAACAACAAACGCACACACACCGTTTACGGTTTGTCGCCGAACTGTCAACTAAAAGCGGGAAAGGCACATCCAGTGTGGCCACCAAAATAAAAATAAGAATGCGTTGTAACCATTACGGGAGGTACTCTGACAGCGATTGGCCCCTTCATAACCTGGCCCTTTCATGCCACTTCTCCCCTACCTAATTGAAAAAAACCTAGAGACCAAACATCTTTTAGGATCAATTTATTTTTTGAGAAATCAATAATTAAGCAACATCCACTACGAGTATTTAAATGTGTAGGAAATTTTCATCATCAATGCTCCCTCATATCCCTCAAACCTATAATAAATATTTACATGTTGATCATTTTTTCTATTACTTTTATGCCTTAAAGATTTTACCATGTTTTCTATGGGTATTTCATATTAAACACAACGTTCCAAATATTCATGAATTCTTGTGTCACAATAATTTTGCAATAAATGTCTTTGCGTTTAAAATTCATAAAGAATATGTTTATAAATTTTATCTGCCTAGTGAGATAATAAATCCCAAAATAAAAAAAATATATTTATATAGCTTCTTTGTACTCTATTTATTGACTATTGTACCTACTTATTTATCTACTCTATTGTACTTTGTACTCATGTTATTTATATGGGAAATAAAATAAATAAATAAAACTAACTCTGCAGTATTACAATAGGTAATTCTGTACCTATTGTAATACTGCAAAATTAGTTTTATTTATAAACATTTATAATGACTAAGTATTACAAAGTTGAAAATAATGTGTTTGAAGAATTTTTAAAGAATATATTTACTTATACTGACACATATAATAAAGTGGTCACACTTTAAGTCCACCTTCGAAACAGCAGTAGAAGAAGCTCCTATGCCCGTAGTGGTTCAAATGTATAAAAAATACCTCTTAAAATCGAACACTAATCAAGACATCAAAATTTTTGCTTTATAATTATTTTAATCTTAAACTTTGAAAAGTGTAATGTAATATGTAAAATCGTCTTTATTTGAAAAGTATTGTTCAATAAAATCAATGTATCTCTTAGCCAGTAAGTCGGGTCATTTATGTATAAAGAATCACCCATGAGGAAAGAGCTGCTATTTTCAGTGAAAAAAAATATTGTGAATGCAAAATTTTCCTCATGCTCTCATTGTTTTGATAGTACCTAGTCCTGCCCAGACCTGCTGTGGATATACCAAGCAGAGAAGACATAGCATTAATGCCAGCAGTGGCAATAGACATAGACAGTAAACATAACACATAAATTATTTATTATTCCACTCAAATTTAAATTTCTCTTTCTAAGACGCCATTCGAGCGCATAATTTTAAGGTGCGTTTGTTTTCAGTAAAAATGTTTTTGAGTATTCCGCGAGAAATTGTTACTGATTTCATTATTTCAGCGTGCTCTGAATATTATTTTAACGTACATATAAAAGATAAACACACATACTTAGGTACATATTTTCATATGAAAAAAAGAAATAAACAAATTGATAAGCGTTGTCGTGGATTTTAAAATTTTGAATAAACACAGTTGCACTTTCACAAAATTTCAACTATCAATTTAAAGCATTTAGACGCCACAAAATTCCTCAAAGCCTCTCCAACTTGCGCCAATTGCACGGCTTTATTCCATTTTAGGTCAAAATTTTGTACGACTGCAGCGAATACCTACTCGCTTGATTGGTCTGCCTTGTCTTCTTGCCAATCCGAATTGTAAAGAAGGCTCGCTTATTCAAGACTCTTGCAATCTGCGGAACTATATGACTGAGAGGATTGGTTGCTCTGCTGTTCTGGTGCGTCCGGTCTCAATAGTTTGAGACATAACCGTACCCCAAAATCTGTCGCAAGAATCTTTTCTTTGCACTTAGGACTTTTTTCCTTTGAGCGATCGTCAGATGCCAGAATTCACAATCTTAGGATCAATTTTTATCCACGAGACAGTGATCGATTATACCTACCTCCTTAATTTCATACTATAAACAATAACTAATTATGAAGATGGAAGGTTTACTCCTTTACGCTGTGATGAATATTTGGCAGAGACTGTGCTACTGCACTTGCATATGGGACGAGACTATGCTCATCACCAGAATATGCGTTTGGATTCGTCAAAAATATAGTGTGTTTCGAAATTGTGGGCATGTGTCTCATCAGGACCATCTCTCAAAATGGCCTGAACATCGTGGAATCCGATGAAAGCGGCCATAATTAATAAATACCACAGAAGTAACTAAGAATGTCTACGTATGAACCTGCTTCTCTAGCAGATATTATTTTGGTTCCTAATGCGTAAAGACACATTCATTCAGCACATAATAAGGGAGCAACACAAAAGGGCCCAGATATGAATAATAAATACAAATAAGTAGGTAGGTATTTCAAAGGTTTCCTCAGTTTCTTTCATCTCCATCCAACTTCACGCACAGGATCAGAACAGGAAGGGGGGTTTCCAGAATAATTCAATGCATTCGAATCTTCACAATTAACTGCATGAACGAAAACCCTAAAATCAATATTTTATACATCTATGTAAGTACTTAGACAAACTGGTACAGGTAAACCGTTTCAGAAATCTTGAATATTCTTTAGCAGGTTGGGTATGCGTTCATATCAACCCTATAGCAAACAAATAATTTACTGCGAAATTGAAATATTTCACTTTTGAATGGCTAAACAAACATTTTGATAATTGTACGAAATTGACTTTTGGCAATACGCTTGCCAATTCAGTCAAATTTCTTCCAAAAATGGTGTTTAAATTCATCATTCAGTAGATATCTATTGAACATAATATGCCTCACTTCTCGACTTCCAATAACTTTCGGCTACCATCATCCCGCACAACATCAAGGCACTATGGAGTGTTCAACCGTAAATTCTATAACCTATTCTTTGCCTCCACTCTCGAGTTTTCTAGGTTCATCAATTGTCATATTTTTTTCCTGTTGTGCATATTTTTTATATACTTACCTACCTACCAAGCTATAGATAAATCTTAAAACTACAGATTTTTTTTTAAAACTTTTTTCACTTTTGAATTAAGTGTCTACGATAAATGGGCAAAAGCCATCATGCTGAGGTAAAGCGAAGGCTTTTCACAGTAATCTACATAAAGCTTAATTGTGTCTTGAAAGAGGAAGATGGTCGGCCCTTGGGATTGAACCCACGACCTCCTGTGCGAAACAGGAGGAAAGTCGGCTTCATATCCGCTAGGCTCCCAACCACTTCATAACCACTTCACATAGCAGCATTAAGTTAATAGCATTATTATTTTAAATTAAAATATAATAACGAGAAGTGTCATTGAAATAATGAGGGGTCAGAAGAATGAAGAAATATTTGCTAAAAATCAATTTAATGTAGGTATTGTAGGAAATGTTAAATTTTGATGTCATTGAATGATAATATCATTTATTTATTTTATTCATACACAATATTACAGTGATAATAGATAACAAATGGAAATGCTGCCCAAATACGCCAAGCCTGTACTACGGCAAACAACTTAATCATAAATAATGAATTTGTGTTGGTGACATAATTGGATGAAAATCCACATGAAAAAAGTACATAACAATGTATCACAGTAAACTTAATGATTATTATATTATGCTATGAAACTTATAATGTAAGTACCTACCTGCTGCCAAACTTACACACATTAACCGCCAATAGTTCACGAAAGTACCTATGTATGTATTATGTATGTACGTTTTTGACATGAGCGACGAGAGATTCAAAGGGATTCTCATAGATCCCCTCTTTTATTAATTCACAGTAATAATAATGATTATATTATCAAAGTCTTCACTGGGTCGTATTAGGGGAGATTCATCTCCACACTCGCCATATAATAATGTGTATCTCATCATTATATTGTTTGAGCTCGCCTGGGTTTTGTGATTCTCATTAGCTGTAAAATAAAACTCATAGGTACCTACAATGAAGTAATTAATTATCTTAAATTTTTAATCACTTTGATCCCGAATAGGTACATTACATTTTGCAAATTTTATTCTCGATTTTGTAGGTAAGTAGATACCTAATATGCCATGTAAGTAATACCTACCTTTAACACAACTTTTCACCGCCCTTAGAACTGAGAGACAAACTAAAAATATTATGAAACCCACTCTTCCACTTATTGAGTCCTATAAGGTCTCCTTGAAGTTATCGATCACTTATTTAAAGGCTTCTTTATCTGACAGCTTCTGCATTCGACCTATTCCGCTCCAATCTCGCATATTGGGCAACCAAGAGATCTGCGTCTACTTGGTACGTCTATCTTGCCCATCCTTCTATATGCCCCAGATATGAAACCTTTTACGGACTTTGATGTTATTTTGCATCTCTATGTACCTTCTTTTTTAGCTCTTCTAAGTACTTACCTATACTTCTGAATTAGGTACTAAGTGAATCTGTCCTTGGTATACGAAGCATTCTTCTGTGAAGCTATTTTTCGAATTTTTCTAACCGGTTCATAGAGCATACTTTCACTCTTTCAGGGTCCAGGTTTTCGAGTCATACATCACAACAGTACCCGTAGGTATTCTAAGTTTTGTCGGAAGTTATTATAGTATCGAATGCGAGAATCGCTTTTGTTTCTAGAAATATCCTTGCGGCGGCGCTATACACGTTTTCCATACAAAATGTATCGTGTAATACTCACTTTACTTCCGTTACTACCTTCCGATAAACCTTATAATACGGGTACAGATCATAAATTACATTTCAAATCTTCCTTTCAAGATTTAATTTATCAGTGCATGAGTAGGTACCTATTGTTAAGAGTGCACAAATCGGCACAATAATCTAGACATTAGACATATCTATTTAGAACGTTGTGTACCATTTATGATGTTTGTCTTTAGGTACCTTATTGGCCAAATTTTATCAGACGACAAATTTTTTATATCATTTTCGTTCAAAGTTACCCAGAATATTTATTATTATAATAGGTTAAAGGTACCTCCCTAGATAATTACACTCCAGACACATTTCAAGATCGGTTCTACCCATAATATTACCAAACTTCACCCTCTTTGTATTTGAAAAATGGCGCTCTTTCGCAAATTGCACAGGGGTCAAAAATATAAAACATACCCTCTTGCTTCGTTTCGTATTGCATCAGAGTATTACAGTATAAAGTAGGGTCGTATTTTTTGCAATTGGATCGTAAAATCCAATCTTGTTTCATCCCTACTGATTTGACTTCGTGTTTAAACATCGGAAAACCCCTCATATCGGGAAACCCAAAAATCGATAAAAACTATTTCAAGAAACAAAAAGAAGGTTCAAAAATTACTACACTTCAAACATTGTGACAAAATAATATATACAATAAAAAGAAGACTTGGTGATTTTTATGAGTTGCGTTTATTACAATAATATCAACACGTAAATTTAATTTAAAACTCATATGCATCTTTTATTGAATGAGTTGAAGCATTTCGGGTTGTAAATTATTATAGTTTGGAATATGCAGGTATGCGGTATTTGTTCTTCAGTGTTAGTACGTGCATGTACCCCTTTGAATCACGAATTAGTTGGTTGCATTTGAAGTTATGCAGTATGCGGGCTAAATGCATAACTTAAATAATACAAGTCGGTATAGATTGTATTGTGCGACACAAAATCGTGTTCATCCACTCTCGATCTCGAGTCTTGGCACGATTATTGTCTCTTCTACTCGAACGACAGTTAACTCCTAGACATATACGTCACATAATATTCACTCTCAAATGTTCTCAGACCTACTTCAGTTGGTGGATTATAGATGTATTTAGGTAGGCACCTTCCTTATAACACAGATAATGCATTATGAACTATCGTAAGCGGGAAAAGTCAATATACTTAAGAATATTCGCAGGATTTTAATAATTTAGTTTTACCGTTGTTCTTTCAAATAGAAAAATAACGCCTGAAACGTCGACTAGATGTAGGACAATGTTCACAGCTTATTGTGAAAGGATCTTCCCGTTATTGATATTTTTATAAACAAAACAACTGTAATGAAATAAAAGAAAATTAATACATAAAAGATAGCGACGCAGTTCAACTAGGTAGTGCGTGTTCCCACTTTACACTTCATAATAATATTAACTGAAGCTCATTTGGCATTTCTCAAGAATTTTCTTGCCAAATATGGAAACTGAGATGTACCTACAATTATTTTAGATTCAAATATTGAAGAAATATTAGAATCTAAAATATGGACTAACTACTTAAATTAACTAAAGAATATGTAACAACTAATGAGTCTAACAATTCATCACTAATGTTCGATTTTTAAATGGAACAAACCGCTTACGACCGTCTTCTACTGTTATTTCGAAGGCTGGCTTAGTGTGATCACTTTACGTTAACATCGTTCGCCATTAGGTGGTAATGTTTAAGTCTCCGAAACTCCTAATCATGAGATTTCTCAACATGTTCAACATGTCGAAAATCTCATGTATGCAACAAGTAGATATTTAATAATTAATGAAATATAGAGATAAAAGGAGGAAATTAACTTATTGCCATGACCATTTGTTTAATTGATGTAGTTTACTTAAAAGTTTAGTAGTAGGTACTTACGGAAACAATAAAAATATTAATAAAAGTCGAGATAAATACCTATGTAGAATAATATAACCTATGTCAAGCTATACAAACTTATGTAGTTAAAAACCATAAAATGCAAATGAGCAATAATATATCACGGTGATTGTGTGAAAAAGTAGCCCTCAATTACGAAATCCAAGTTAACGAGCAGAACAGCGTTAATAAATACAGAGTTCCGTCACCCATCCTATAATAAAATCCTGTGTTGGCTCTAGCACTCGTAATGCACCCCTTCATAACATCAGCAACCCCTATGCAACAACGACGTACCAGTGTGTTGTCATCTTGCATTGTAAGAACTCGGATTACTTCGGATTTATCGCTACCATTCGTTATGGGTACTATGTAGGTACCAATGGGGATTTTGCCATGCAGTCGTATGTACATAATGTCGCACGAGGGAAAGTGTCCACTGGACTTACAGAGGTCGGCGAGTTGAGTATTACTGTAAATAATATTCCCAGCTTTAAATGTATTTTGTATTTTCAAAATACTTTGAATAAGAAAATCTGAAAGAAAAATACTGTTAAATTTAAGAAAGAATTGAAAAGAATGGTTGGTTTAAAAATTCTTCGCTCTGCGGATGATTACGGAGAAGCTTTTGAGTAAACATCAGAAGCTTTTCTGTGCATTCGTAGATTTGGAAAAGGCATATGATAGGGTAGACAGGGGTAAATTATGGGAAGTTCTATCAATTTATGGAGTGAATAACCGGTTGATTCGTGCCATTGCTTCGCTATATTCGGAAAGTACTGCGTGTGTGAAGGTGAACAGTCACCTTTCACCGGAGTTCTATCTTACGAAAGGTGTGAAGCAAGGGTGCGTCATGTCACCCTGGTTGTTCAATTTGTTCTTTGATTTTTGCGTCAGTGGGTTAAAAGATATAAATATAGGGGTTGAATTGAATGGTATAAAGGTATGTGCGCTTATGTATGCAGATGATTTAGTACTTATGGCTGAGTGTGAAAATGATTTGCAAGAACTTGTGTCAAGTGTGTTTGAAAATTGTGCAAAAAATGGTCTAAAAATGAATGTAAGCAAAACAAAGGTGTTGGTATTTGAAAGGGATGAAGCAAGAACGAATTGCAAAGTAACCGTAGAAAATGAATGTCTTGAGCAAGTGAATGAGTATGTGTATTTAGGAAGCATGTTTAGTCAGGATGGAAAGTGTGAAAAAGAAATCGAACGTAGGAAAGTTGCTGGTTGCAGGGTGGGCGGTGCATTAAGACCTATAATGAGAAACAACAACGTCTCACTACAAGCAAAGAAACTAGTGCATAACGCGATCCTGCTACTATCGATGATGTATGGTTGTGAAACGTGGACATGGACGAAAAAAGAAGAATGTAGTATAAATGCAGTAGAGATGAAATCTCTACGAAGAATATGTGGAAAAACTTTATGGGATATGGAAAGGAATGAAAATATTAGGAAAGAATGTGGTATGGAAGTAAGTGTTGTGACAAAGATGAAAGTTAATAAGTTGAGATGGTTTGGGCATGTGGAAAGAATGGATGCAAACAGAATGACAAAGAGAATTCATAAGGCTGAAAGGAAAGGTGTAAGAAAGCGTGGTCGACCGAGAATGACGTGGATCGAACACATCGATTCCGTCCTCAAGGAAGGCGAGGTAAGAAGTAAAAGAAATAGGAGAAGCTGTATGAGAAATAGTATGTAAGAAGTATGCTTGGATAGAAAAGAGTGGAGGTCCGTTCTCTCTGCCTACCCCTTACGGGACACGGCGTGATGGGTAAAAAAAAAAAAAAAAAAAAAAAAAAAAAAAAAAAAAAAAAAAAAAAAGTTTAAAAATTGAAATAAAGTTAGAAATGTTAGAATCAGAAAAACTTGAAAAATATAAATAATTTATGAGGATACAAATCGTATTGAAAAATAAAATTAAGGACAGTGAATTGTTATGAAAAATTATTATAGGTACAATCATCACAAATTTCAGGCGCTATAATATGAGTTTATGAAGAATGACGAGTGCACTCCGTTCTCCATTGAGCTCGATAATGATTATAAGAAGAAGACCCTCTCATCATTATCATCAGTGCTCTCCTTGGTCAACTGTCATTATTTGCCAACCTATTAATAATAATAATAATAAACTTTATTATAAACAAATATGGCACATGAAAAACAATACAAGCAAATCAAAATCATTTAAGACAAATAAACACATTCAAGTGCAGTCTTGGACACCCTCACTAGGTGGTGCTATAACCCTAATATTGTAAAAGCGGAATATTTTTTTTGACATAACAGTAAGTATCTAGTCTTATCTATAATATAAAAGAAAGTCGGGTGAGAGCGAACACTTATAACACGAGATCGAAAAGATTATTTCGGTTTATTGGATTCTTCTCCGCTCCGGATAAAGAAAAATTATTTAAAATTCGAAAAATGGGTAGTAAATAATAATATAAAATATAATATCAAAGTTAGTATGGAACGAATTTCGATACCTACAACAACGCCATCTGTTAAAAATTCTATAGAAACGCAAATTTTATTTACTTGACAACCATTGACATTTAAAATATTGGCACACAGTTTTTTTATGGATTTTTTTCAAGATTTTTCTAATTAACATTGTAGCGTATTTTTTATAAATTTAAACGCGAAAAGTTATTAAATCTAATTTTGAAATCAAATTGTCGTTGACATAAACTGTCAGTTGTTTAATGATTGGTGCGATTGACAGAATTCGGTTGGAAAATCTGTGGTTTCAAACAGATGCATCAAAAGTAACTTTCATCACAAATTCTTATTCATTAGTAAGACCAAAGGACAACGTATGTCGGGAAAGCTAGTTGTATATAAAAAATGTTCGACGAGAGAAGTTGCGTATGAATGTTAACCTAGACAAGTACGTAATAAAATCAATAAGAGTAATTTATAACTAATTACGCGATACTCAGCCCACCGTGAACAGAACTGTAATAATAACGTAATGGTCGGTTGTTCGGGTGAAATGGGTTCGTGAAGTGGAGGAAATAATTATTGTAGGACACTCGCGTGAAATGCCATGTCTTATAAATATAAATCTGAAGGAACAAACAGCAGGTGGTTCAGCACATTTATTTACCTCTTAGGGAATTTCCTCAGTAGGCACTTACATCTATATACTTATGTTTTATGTTCGGGAGCTTTGATCTCAGAAACCATCCATCGGATTTAAAAATCTTTTTTTTTTCATTTAAAGAACCTAACTAATAAGAAACGCCATAAGAAAGGCGGACGGAGCGTCATATCACGTCAGTGTCCGAATGCAATCTCAAAGCTGATGATTTCACGACTTCATTTATCTCAACGAAAGGCCGATTGAACAACAGCAATTTTAATTTCTGACAAGGAGAACACAATTCCAACATACCTACCTATATATATGTTGTGCATTGTATCGTTTATTTTTTTTTCCTTTTGAATTATCCACAAATTATTTATTTGTTTTATGGTCGCTGTTTTTAATATTTTTATTTACATACATTAGATTAGATTTATGTAAAGAACAAAACCACACGATAAATAAATAAGAGATATCTTTTCAATTAGATTGCAATTCAAACGCTACGAGAATACTGCTGCAGTTCCTGCAACGTCCTAAGACCACTCTGGTCACTCTTAATCTCTAATATTCCTGTCTGGAATCTGCTCCTTGTCAGAATAACTCAGACAGACAAGACTGTTAGCACAATTGGATAATACGGAATCCCCCGTTCCGATGTTGGGGTTAGGCATACAGATCTCTCTGTTGCCTATTTTAGTCCTTTGACTAAATAAGATATTAGTGAAGAGTACCTACCTACGAAACAAAACACTTAATACAAAAAAAAATGTTTGATCAAATTTTTAATAATTAATTCATGAATACGTATCTAAATTTTTTTTTTATAAAAATTAATCTGTGCTCAGTCGAAGTGAACACAAATACACTCTTAACGTCTTTCACACTAAGCAAATGATTGTGTCGTGAAAGCGGAAGTGGTCGGCACGGTCGGGATTCAAACCTATACGACCTGTACGCACGAAAGTCGCCGATTGATACCACTGGACTACCAACCACCTAATTTATTATGTATCTTCGAACGTAGGTACAAATTAAGCTGAAATCTCCTGCAACCATAGTGGAAATTTCTTAAAAACCTTCTTTGTGGAGGCATAAAAAGTATACTTAGTATGTGGATGATGGAGAATAACTTCGCATCAGGCAGTCGTTAGCCCGTAAGACCTTCGAAATAACGCACGGAAGGACAGTTTGTGGAGTTAGGGGGTTTTAACAAATTTCGATGTGAAAACATTACTTGAATCCATGGATTAAATCCCCAATTCTAGCTTGTCTCTTAAAACGCTCATAGGAATGTAACAATAATTATTTAATTATTTTTTATTTTCTAACAGTCTTACCTAGCGGTCTCTATATTTTCGAAAGGCGAAAAAGAGTAGCTACTTTATTTTAGATAACAACACAACCATGTACCGGTATTGTATCATAACTGAATAAAACCTTTTTTTTCTTTCTATAAATAAATAATCATACATGTCCGTATGTGAAAATCCCAAAGGAAAAGATGAAAATATTGCAGCGGCGATAAGAAGTTGGAAAAGTTTATAACAAAGTCCCGAACTCATCAATCTTATGAAGAGAGGGGACCGCTGATATTCTTAATTGGCGAGATCACCAACTCACATTTCTCTTCGTCTCCACGCCAAACAACTTCCATCCACTTCTCTGGCAGCAATCATTATGAGCGCTGCGGTACATGCATCAAGAGGAGCCGACACAATTTATGACCGAAGTTGTATATCGGACCAGTTTGAACAAAAACATCGGCTGTTGGAGGACAGTTTGATAAAGTTCCATACCCTTAGTTTACCAACCAACGAACACCACATATGTTATATCTATGAAGTTACATTTCTAAAATATCTACATTTTTATTGTTTCAAAACAGTCGATTCCCTGTTTTATTTTGTTTTAAGTGGTCGTACACGTGATCGAAACCACCCGGAATTTCGAATCTTGCTATCATCGTCATCCTATCAATAGTCATGCGGCCCATGCTCATCCTTTTAGTTCTTCCATCTGCGCCTTCATCTTAAGATGTCTTCCGATAGCAGAACCTTTGGAAAATGATATTATCTTTTGTTTTATGAAAAAGAGTTTTGTGAGTGTGCAGTGCGCACTTTGAATATACAGATTTATTTATATTAAAAAAATTTTTTTTTCAAAAACACCGCTGTCACCAAAAAACCGACTTGCCAATTTCCCGTTATAAATATAAATATGTTTTCATGTTTTCTAATATTCACTTATTTAATTAAATGGTCGAATATATAGGTGTACTGTTTTAACCGAAGTGTTCTGCGCTAATTCGGCCATGAATTGAGTGTGATGCAGTAGAAAGGTGGGACAAATTACATTAAATCCAGTACCAATGGACGGAGATGTAGGCGATGTAATAATCTTGTGATTAGATCAATCTTGTGGGGGTAGTTTCATTAAGAGGGATTACGTGCACACACTTAATACATTTCATACACTAGTGGACAATGTACCTCCAAACACTAGAAGCCCCTTCTATGGTAGGTAGCTCGAAAGACGAGAGTATAATATTTTGTATCTTAGTGTATAATCAACTACGAGTTTTACTTCGCATTTTTGAAAATAGGTCTTTTTAACTTTACATAGCATCAATTAGTTATGGGCTTATAATAAAATTGAAAGCCTTATTTACTAAAACTAACGAATCGAATGTGCATTATTGGTGGGATTATTTAAATAAATTTATATACAAAATAAACAATAGAATAGAAAAATATATACCTAAAGAAGTGAATTAGATACTCCAAAATTAATAAAAATCAGAGTCTGAATTCAATGTTTTGCCCAGAAAAAAATACATACGTTGTACTTATCAAGAATTCATCTGCATTGGTTATTCTTCTTCTTCCTCTTCGTCAGCCTGTCTCCGTCCATTGCTGAACATAGACCTCCCCCTCTCCTTCCAATCATTCCAGTCCTGATCCTCTCTCATCCATGTGCGGCCTGCAATCTTTGCGATGTCGTCCGCCCATCTGGCCTGGGGTCTGCCGACATTTCTTCTGCCTTGTCTAGGCTGCCACTCCACTACTCTTTTAACCCATCTGTCGTCCGGGCATCTGGATTGGTAAAGAACAAACATAAAAAATGTACCTATGTAGGACATAGTATTAGTAAGAAACATGTTCACTTTTAGTTAGGTATTTGCGCATGATATTATTCTGTAATGAGCATAGACCAAACATTATTCTGAGATTAGACTGTTATTTACTTTTTATCCCGTGTTTTACAGTACAACGTATTCCGTTTGTTCATTAATTATTCACCAGAAAGCAAAGCTCGTGTTGTGAAAGTGAAAGATGAGAATGGAACTCACACCCCCAGAACGATAGTCGGCAATCGAACCACCTCAGACTTTTCTTTGGCGCGTTATTAAAGAAGGTTACAACAAATTCATTGGCATTTTTGTGATATCCTGAATTGTTAATGCACATGTCGTAACAGATTGAGTTAGATTAAAATCTAGGTAAGTAGGTTATGGATATATTATTTTGTTGAATCAGATAATTCGTTTTAAAGATCATAAAGTTCAGATGTTTGCACATTATTTTTGTGGCATCGTGTACTGTTTACATACGTTAAAGAAAATAGCTCGTACATGGCAGTGGTTTTATTGGTAGGTACCTAGTATCGAGTTCATAAGGGCCATGATAGCAAGAAGCGATATGTTTAGAACGTTATTCCCCCAAGGTATTTTTATCTTCCGTAAAGGGAATGACCCATGTTTGTTTATACAAACGTTCTAGCCTGCAGCTAAATTGAAGATTGCAATATTTGATGCTCTCCTGGTGCTGGGGGCAAGGGTGAGCTTTCTCTCTCTCTCTCTTCTCCTCCTCCTATATTACTGAGATAACAGCATTGGTTATCCGATATTCACACCAGGGCCCTCTGACATATGCGGTACGTCATGTTTAAGACCCCTGGATATTCGCATTGTAGTGGGCAAGGGTATTAATAATCAAGCACTCGGAAAGTTGTTACTTTAAACACTCTTCATCATTCGTTTAATATAACATTTGTGTTTCACATACACAATTAGCTAAGCATTAGGTATATTATTCAAGTAAGTATTCTTAACAAACCTCTCAATCCACATAATAGGTATATATATATATAGGTATATATATAAAAGAAGTTATACCTTTAATGATTTTTTTATATTATTATATAGTTATGAATGGAAGAGCCAAAAATTTTAAGGTACTCGTATCTTTCCAAACTGATCAGTCATTCGTTGTATTGATTAAACTGTATTTTTGGCACAAAAACTCTGGAGTGAACATCCATTGATAGAAAATTCATTCTAAATACTTTTAATGCACATTTTACATTTATTATCTTCGTGGATTGGTTGGATTGCGAGCTTATAGACAGCATTTATGTTCCAACTAGAATTAATAAGCGAATATGGAAATGAAGATTGGTCGAATCATCTCTTGAACTGCAGCCTCAACAGAAACATTAGGTATGTAGGTATTGTGCGAATTCGCTGGTTATCTCATATGTTGTTGTTGCTTAAATATTATGAACATAAAATCCCAATATTCTGTTAATATTTTTTCATATTACAAACAGTAATACATTTCACATGAGACAAATAAATATGTTTTTTGTATGAAATTAACCTTATCTTTTAAGGTTATTCGCATCAAATTTCATTACCGTCGAGAAGGAAAAACGCACATGTCTGTAATACTAAAAATCGCTCTTGTGAAAACGATGGTATTATAAAATTAGATATCTACTCCATAGGCATTTTCATGGAACACATCACGCGAAGAGTCTTAATATTCGGCGGGCAAGGAGAAGGCTCGACGCGGTGGGGAGAAGGGTGATGACGCGCTCAACGTTACGGTGTTATTTCAAAGGTTATTATTTATTGAATTGTTTAATTGTTTGGAAGAAACTCTCTTAATATTTTGATAAAAATGTATATAAAATACTCTTAAAAGACATTTTTTGGTTATTTCAAATTGTGCGACCTAAATAAAATCATTTTTTAAGGGGAAGCTTCAGCCGCTGTATACATAGATCTTTAACGCTGTAAATAAATTGATTTTTCTTTAAAGATTATGCGGTACCATTTTTTGTTAAATATTTTTTCCTGAAACGTTTTTTCGTTATATATTATTGAGAAGTTCAAAATTTATCTTTAATTGACCGGTTCAAGCATTTATAAACAACATCAAATGGCGATTGTAGAGAAGATTGTTCATCTCGGGTCATTCATTATTTTTGAACAATGGTGATTATGCGAATGAGGTAAAACGTCGCATTGCAATGGCCAAAAATACAATGACGAGAATTTAATTAAGCGCTGTTTCGAACAACAGCGCACACGTCTCCAATAAGCTGTTCAATGTAGCAATTTCTAGGGCGACCTCTGCTGTTGAAGAATCAATTATTCCTTCGACGATGGTGCAAAACAGGCTGTTGTGGCCTATTAATTGTTGTCCTAATCTTTTGAGAAGGTATGTACCTTGCGTCTCCAACCCTGCTCAACACTTCGTAATTACTGATTTGGTATGTTCAGTGAACTCTGGCCGTGCGTCTGTCAAACGTAGACAGACGTCTCGCTTCCTTTTGGCTGGTGGTTCATGGAAAAAAAAATATCGAATAAAATACAATAAAACTAAAAACATTGATGAACTTTTCAGGGTATTTTGAAATTAGATACTTGATTATAAAAGATATCATCTAGTTATCTAGACCGTGCACATGAAACGAAACTACAAAAGATAAGTATCATAAAATTGTTGAATTGCTTCGAAGTATGTATTTCTTTATGAATTTTAATATTCACCATTATTTTCCACCAATAAAAACAAAGGAATGTTCAACCACTTATAAAGTACCCCCTATTCTGGATTTGTTCGACCTAAAATAAGAACGTTCCAAAATTTAAGAATTAAGGTCATATGAATTAAAATTCGTATTCTATAAAGCGATGTGTTCTAAAAACTAAAATGGCTTAAATTAGTTCACCATAAACAAAAATATGAATTATAATTGTCTATGGTCTATATCGCGCATGCGCAATTGGTCATGTTTGTTTATTAAAAATAATACGAGTGTCAAAGTAGTGACCAAATGGGTTAGAGGCATCTCAAATTAGCCTTTTTATCAGACCAACTCTTAGATTTCCTTTTGAAATAAATAAGTATAATTATTTTTAGTGCAAATCTCGTGTTGTAATATACGCAAGAGTATTTTATGAAAGTAGTGATTTTGATCTAACCTCCAATTTTCGATTTCGGCATAACGAAACACGCGCAAATAATCAATTTTATGATTTTATTTACCTTAATAAAGATATTTAACGCTTTTTTTAAACTTATTAGGTTAAAATAATACTTTTATTATAAAAATATCATCAGATATATTTTAAGTCGCATACAATTAGGTGTGAACTAATATTAAGAACGTTTTGACATAAGAACGCACTAAAATTGACTTAAATAGTGTTGTAGAATACCAAAATGAACTAATTTCAATATTAGTCACATTAAGAACGCTCTTAATTTTTATAGAATATGATGTGCACTTAATAAAATTGGAACGTTCTTATTTTAGTTAGTGCGCACTTAAATTCAAACAGAATCGGGCGTAGTGTAACTAATAGAAACTAAAGGTGGGAATATTATTCCGAAGATGTGGTAGCTGGAAAGTTACAATTTTCCTAAAAAAATAAGGTCATTTCAAAAATTTGGTATCATTATTATTGCTTAGTGACTATTATTTTTATTCAACTAATATTTACAAATATTGTTTAATATGAATAAAGTTAGAGGCATTATTTTTATTTATCTAATATTTTTATCACCTATCGTTATAATGCCCATCTCTAATAGAAACTGCGATATGCCATCTTTATAACGGGAATAGTTATTCCGGCATAAATAGCTACTAATAATCGCAGAATACCTTAGCAACCCTGCAATTTTCAATGCTGTTGGTGGTTCTTCCATACTACGAGGTTGATTTCTAAGCATTTCGTACGAATCCGATTGGACCCTCGGGAAAGTTCGAGCGCGGAATATATGAGTATCTAAGGATCGGTACGAATATTTCCGAAGGTCAATTCGATTCATTGACAGCTCGGACTTGTTGCAACATTAAGTTTGTTTTCGTAAGCGAAGTGTCAAAATATGAAGAGTGCTGTCTCATTAAATGTCGCTATTTCTTTCTTTTTTTTTTCTTTGGTATAGCCAGGAATAAAGTTGGCAAGGAAACTACATTTTTTGTAATAGCTTATTCCTTGTTTGATTAGTAGCACTTTTGCTTATTCTGCGCGTATTCGAAGAATAACGTTTTATTAGTACGGCTGATGGATAATATTTTACCCAATCCTAATCACAAAACTATAGGTAAATAGATAAATTAACAACATCCTTCACTTACAATCGAAGAGTGTATTTGTGTTCACTTTGATTGACCACCGTTTGTAAAAAAATTGTTTCATTATAATATTCAAGTTCAAGTTTTCAGATTGTTTACAAAAGGAAACAGCCTTAGTACGTAGAATTTTTTTTCGTTGACAACGGAATGAAAAGCGAAGTATTTTTAGAAACAATAACCATTCTTGGGTAAACAATGCTCTTGCCATGTTTACACGTGATAGTAATCTTGTTAATAGATGTAAGGTTTGGTGCTTTGTATAAATACAGACAAAGATACTCGCTAAAGATGATGGATTACTAAGCATACAGTACGCACATAATAACTTCGTAACATCGGCCAGGAGTATTTCCACCGCAGCTTGACGAATACCTGAAGTCTTGACGACAATGACAAACATTATCAAAGAGATTCATAATTTATGCCTACGTCAGCTGTTTCGTTAGAGAAGGCTCCCCTTATCAAACACATCATACATACCTACTTACTTACACTGCCATCTACGTAATATTTCAGAAACTACAATTAAGTTTGATTTTAATATCGCTGCTTCCTGCAATAATTATGCTACGTACTAAATTTTAGTAATGTTAGATGCAAACTTTTCCATTTTATACATAACTAACCTTAAAGTTTTCAATAAATTTCTATAATGATCCGTTTGATTTTAATCATCGCTGCTCCGTACAATTATATTATAGTAATATTAAATACAAATTATTCAATTTCCTCTATTGTTATTTTCTTTAAAGTTTTTTTAGACAAATGTCTATTTAAAATAGCAACTACTCAAGTCTTACTTACTATCCGAATCAACAACGCAAAGCATGCCGGGTATCAACTAGTATAGGTACTGTGGCAGTATAATTAGCATATTTATAAGCAGACTTTTTCACTAGAAAACATTTAATGTTGACTTTCGATATGAACTTCCTGCTTGCTAAAGATAAGATAATATTAGGTACTTACCTACCTACTTATTTTGAATCTCATTTCAGAAAGTAATATACGGTTGATTCGTATTTTTTTTTCATTTAAAATTTAGAAGAAAAACATTGAGAGAGTTAGTTTGATAGATATCCAAGTGAAAAACTAATTTATACAAAACATAACACATATCTACTTGCGGAAAAGTACTTATTTGAAAGATTTTAATATAACATTTTAAAATAAATTTTACTAAGTGGTTTTATGTATTTTATTTATTTACAAAATGCGAGTTTCAATAACTAATTACCCCCTTATTTGAATAAAAGTTGAATGTTTATACCTCAAATGATTTGATTTAAGTATATTCACTCAAGAACAAGAACATTCAGTTCATTTACTTATTACCATGGAAATGATGAGCTATTCTGAAATGAAGTTTGCTCTGTTCAGATTTGAGCAAATAATATTCGTGCATTTGTTATGTACCTAACTGTTTTTATTATTTTTGTTTATCATTATGTTGCCGTGGGGTTGCCGGCTAAGAATAGCGCCTCTGCCCTTTTTGCTGGTTTTTCGTGCATCCTATAAGAGGCAGGAAATCGAAAAATCAGACCGGGACCGTGAGGTTGACCACCTCACGTCCTTAAACCTCAACTGGTCAGAAAAGGCACAGTGAACCTCGGACGCTTTCGAGCGCAATGGAGAGCTCTTGATGCCTCCCTATGGTCCTGAGTGGGGCTTAGGCCTCCTGCATTGTGGATTGGTTTGGGGGGGGGGGGGGGGATCCGTGGCTGGCTTGATTTGTGTAGGGCCGGCTTTTCGGTTTGATTGCTTTGATCGAGCTGGGGGGTCGGTTTCGTGCGTGTCGGGTTTGCTGCGGATTGGTCTCCTTCGGGCTGGCTTGCGTAGAGTGGGGGACCTTAACGGGAGTATGTATGTATCATTATGTACTGTTTTCTCGCATATTGGAATTTATGTTTACTTTTATTCCTAACGTTTTTATTTTATTAATTTCACATTTTGATAGTATTTTGATAGGCAAGGGGATCTTAGTTTAGGACCCTTCAATCTTATCGCTGATTTCTTTTTACTCTCTTCAACAGTTAGGTATCTATACCTATCATAAACATACCTACATATAATATCCGTCTTAGTAAGGAACAAGGTTATCATGTTTTTTGTGAGATAAAATCTTTAATACATCACTTTCATACACTGGATTGATCCATTCCTTTACCTATCCACGTTCGCTCCCAAGATGAAGCATGTGGTCGCCACAAGATCCGTTCATGCATTTCTGTCCTGTGCCAGCCGCTCTGCTTCTTCCCAGGTCAGTCCGATGCTCTGTAGGTCCCCAGTATAGGCTCGTACATTAGAAAGGTATGGTCTAATAAGCTGTCATGGCTTAAGCTTTTGGGGACATGCCCGAGCCAACCTAATCTGCGATTAAGGATGACTGAGGTAACGGAGGGCTGAAATATTCTTTCGCGGACGGTATCATTCGTTACAAAATCGCCGCAGGAATCTGTTTTCAATGCTGATAAGTTTTTTTGCTGAACTTCTTTCAAATGCCAGGCTCGCAGCCGTATAACAGAATTGGTATTATGCACGTGTTCAAAAGGCGAGATTTGAGAGAAGACTTGGAGAGGTTCATGTCCAGTCCACTACATAAATAAAAAAAAGCTAAAAGTTGGCAATCCTATACCCCTTTAAAACACATAATTATTAATCGTTGCAGTTGCAATGTATCCGTGAAGCGTTATTCTCGTGTTAAATAAATGGATTCCCGCCATAAGAATGATATCGATAAAATAATTTTGAGCGGACTTGTAAAAACTACACTTCATCCTATACAAACTCTCATCTCGTATATTGGGAACACTATATCACTTGATTGCAAATAAAAGGCTAACTAAGTCAATATTGACCTTCGGAACAAGTAACCTTCAGCTGAGAGTTATCACGGAGGGTGGAAATACCGAAAAGACGAGACTATCTAAGCACTTTGAATCCAACATACCTATCTATTTCGAACCAAGAACGGATTTTCAAGTTGAGCTTGTTAAATAGGTAATTTCTAATTTATTTAAACAGATTAAATATTATAAAAGTATTATTTTATGTCATCATTATAGACCCTCTCTAGAATTAAGATTGTCATGATTTTTTTTTCATAAAATGAATCTGTGCTCACTCAAAGTGAACACAAATACACTCTTTGACTCTTTCACAGTAAGCTACTTAAAGCTTGTGTCGTGAAAGAGGAAGATGGTCGGCACCTGGGATCGAACTCACGACCTCCGAACGAAACAGCACGAAAGCCGGCGTCGTAGCCGCTAGACTACCAACCACTTCAAATAGGCATATGTTCTAAATTGCGCATCGAATGATAAAATATATATTGATAGATATTCTATTATTTATAATCCATCCACCTTCTCCTTGTGATATTTTAGATTTTAGGTCTACTTTTCTTTCCATGGGTTGGCTGGGACGCGTGTTAAGGATACCGAGTGATAGTTGACCGAGGAAAGCGCTGTGTGCTTCCTCCCATCAGGGTCCCGAAACGAGGAAGACCCTCTCATACTGTTCCTTCGAAGCAGAGCTGAGAAATATGGACATGGTGTAGGAGTAGGTCATAAACATTGCGCAAGACCAAGCGCACGGAGAGCTCTTGTTGCCTCCCATGTCCCTAAGTGGGACGTAAAGGGAGTTTGAATTTGGATTGGATTTCTTTCCATAACATCACTTTTTCGGGGTAGAATCTTACACAGAGTTGAACTCTGTCAGAGTTGATGGATACACATAGTAGGTAGGTACCTATCTATTTTTATGAGTCTTATCTCATATCGGGGTATTTTTGTTAGGTTTTTTTTTTAATTTAAACTCAACTTTAACGATTAACAATAATCCGTTTATTATTTGAATAAAAATGAGACGGAGATTCCGTTGAAAATAAAGGTTGGTAGGTATCTCACACTGAGGTTCATTATCACAGCCCAAGGGATAGGAAAGAAAAAATTCGTAAAACTTGTCCGTTAATAATAAAAGTAAGACACAATATTGAAATCCGAATCCCCCATAAGTCCCCTCTAGTTACTTTTCTCTTTTGAAAGTAACAGAAACGTCGAGGAATCCCGCATAATGAATTTTTCTAGGAGTTGAGATTTTATATTGAATGCTTCACGATTGGCTACCAGTACCGTAAGTATACTTAGCTGTTGTTACACGTCTACAATCCTCTAACGAAGCTCTCCCTAGGTATACCTTTCTACGTAGTACGTAAGTATGTATACTTTGAAAGTTAGCCCCTACGAAATTGGGAAACTCCGCTCATATGTACAATGACCTGATATCGTATACAATATAAAGTATTTTAAGACAATGATATTTCGTAGGTACTAAATAAATAAAACTTGATAAAAAATGTTCTTAAAAACATAAATAAGGATCTGATATACCAAATAAGTATTCCCAAAGTCAACAATTTTAACTCGAAAAAAGATTTACATATTTACCCTACTTGTAATCTTTATCTATTTTGATGGTGGCGATCTGCGTAGTGCGTAGGTACCCTACACTTACATATTATTATTTCGGGTTAATGCATTTCACACTTCCTAAATTTGTAACCAGATTGGTGCAATGAATTTTAAGCATTCTGCGATGTAACCACAGCTAATCCTCGAGTTTTTATTTAGTAGACCTTCAGAACCCGAGTCTCACAGCCTTATAACAGTATTGGATGCAAGAGAGGCTAGTACGATTTTTAACGAAAGCTATAAACGATCATTAGCGTGAAAATAGTGTTGGAACATAAAACAATCAAATCATTCGACCATTTTGTATGGAATTGTTTTCTCTTAAACTCTTTCGATGATCGTTCCGATATTCGATCATCGAAAACTTATACTAGGGATATAGTAAGTAGAACCAATTCTAGGTATCCAACTATTTTCTATCAACGATGTTTTATTTACGGAAAGATATGAGCCCGTAAATTAGATTTTCACAGCTTATCCTAGCGAGATAAAAATTTCGACTGAGTAACAATAATTATAGTACCTACCTATAGTAAAATTATAAAGGAAAAGACTATTCGATTAACTCTAGGCCATATTCCCCTCTACTGAATTATTTAAATGAACGCTTCTTACGATAATCAATCCTTTTACAATACAATAATATTATGTACCTACCTGACCCCTTACTATGTAAAACGGTGATGTATTACAGGTTAAAACTATACTTTTCACTTTATAATAGCCTATAATTTGTGTTTGACAAGTGGCCGTAAATATAAACTATAAGACGCCTCACTACTGAAACGTACGGCTCCACCCACATTTCAAGTTTTATAGCCGTGCCAATGTGCGGATTTATATTCCTTCTTATTTCTAACAAAACAGGGCTTTAAAATATACAGCCTAGCGTGGCTGGTAATACAATCAATAAACCACAGTTTTATTGCGAACTCAACACACTTAAGTATTTAAATTTAACAATGTTAAGTATTTTCATTTATTTATTTATTTATTAGAGATACCAATATAACACTGAAAAACACATACATTTTTTTTTTAAATTTAAACTTTTTTAAGAACTCCAATGCTCCAATAACAGGTATATGCCGCAGGGCTTTTGTGTATACCAAGTAGGGAAAATCAACGGCCTACTTTGCATTTTTCTTACATAACTTTTAACCTACGTTTATCAACATAAGTATCTACTTCTCAACTTGTTTGGGATATGGAACTCCTTGTTAGACAGATCTATTAATAGAAATGACGAATTACCAACTTGCCTAAATGATGAGTGAAAGGCTAATACAAAAAAAATGACCAACTATTGATCCTAGCCTTACAAAAATAATAATGCGCGAACTTTTAATGACAAATTTCGATCACTATATATGGGCCTACGGCAGTCTACACTGTTCAAAGGCTGGTTTAGTACTATGACGTTACGTTAACATAAGTTGGTCAACTTTTTTTTTCTCTTTATTGTGAAGCTTTTACAATTATTATTTATATTTGATTTACTTACATTGAATTCAAATTTCATAGCGCCAATGACAGTATTCAACATTTTATTATTATAATAATTATTATAAGTGCCACCGTTTACAAGGGTGCCAGTTCTCTCAGAGAGACCTAAATTTGCGGGAAGAGGTAGAGAATAAATCAATGTTTGCCTTCATGCAGATTCCATTATATCCTATGCATACTCTGTTTACAAAAGAATTTTTGACATAAATAAATAAATAAAACTTTATTGCTGTCTGTTAGTCAATCTCAAACCTATCATTTATCAAACTATTTGAACATTAACTTTAATAAGTATGAATAAAATGATGGCTCTATTGAACTCTACGACAACCTTTCAAGCGAACAAATATTGATCAGGAACCAATAGGTGGCGCCAGGATATCTTAAGAATAATTATTATTGAAACACATGATGTAGATAATACATACATATTATGATCTGTTTGCTTTCTCTTCCAAAATTTTACATTCAGGGTAAATTATATAGATATACCTACCTAGTGATAATGGCTATTTTTTTATTCACCATTGATTCCGACAGCGTATCGTACCGTATTTTATATTTTTTACAGTTTAATAACATTTGTTAGTAAAAAGGAGTATTTGCTTATACTCTGAATTATAAAACATCTAGGTGCCTATATTATTATTATTATCCAATGGAATGGTCTGTGTGCTGTATATGTAATATGAGTTGCCGAACACGCCATTCAAATGAGAACCGAAAATATACCTTACAAAGATTTGTTTTACATAAAAATAATAATACACCATTTTGTATTTTAATGAGATACCCACATCGAAAAGGAAACACTTAAATCGGTATAAGTAGCCACTTTAATGTTTTATTGTTTTCAGGTAGGCTGTGAAAAAAGTAGTCAATTCATATTGTAATTTCGCTAAAAAGATATACCTACCTAAACCATTTCCGAAATTACAGGTTTTATATCATGCTTTAGCGTTAAGAATGAACGGCCAAATTAATATCTGTATTAAATTTTTACAAACAAATTGATTCAATGGTGAGTATGCTTTGTCGTATATTTAATTTTTCAGCCTGCTTGCTCGTATTTCCAGCAAAACAAGCTGGATAAAATTAACATAAGAACTTGGTATAGATAAGTACCTATTCAAATATTATAAACACTTATTCAGATCCACCCTTGGAGTTTTGGTTTTTTATTTTAGACTCATTCATCAACCTACTTTAATTTCTTGGAAAGATACCTTTATATTTTTTACTTTGTATAAAGCTCTATCCCAAATATACCTACTCTGTTCGATGAAATCTGAACACTGGTTAAATCTATTCAAACAATCATTAGGTAGTTGGTAGACTAGCGGTTACAACGCCGGCTTTTAAAAATAATAATACAATAGAAAAGGGTAGGATTATTTTTATGACGGTTGCATCCTTATAATATTATTGTTATTGGCGAAGCATTAATTGGATACTCATTACGCGAACCCGTTTAGATAAATACGAATATAACTTAACCTAGGATAATTTATTTTCGCTCATTTTTTATACAAAAATGTATGTAGGTATGCGACAAAAATCTTCGACCATTTCCACTTCCACACACTATCCTTGCCTTCTGTGGAGGATTTCTGAAGGGTTTTGTGTTCACTTAAGAGTGGGCCCTAAATCATTTCCATAAAAAAATATGTGGATTTTCATTAATGTATGTAATAAGGTTTGGTTTTGGAAATTGTAGGTATTTGTCAAGTATGAAGATGTGTTGAAAATTAAAAAATATATATATTTAGTACGGTAAGGATATTAATAATTTTTTGATATGAAAGTTAAAATATACAAATTTCTATTGAATAGTGATAACTGATAGTGTGAAATGTTTCAAGGAAAAGCTTATTGAAGGATCTATCTGCATTTCCCTATATAAAGTGCTCGCATCTATGAGATGAATACAGTAAAAACTCAAAAAACAGTAGGTAATACCTATATCTAAATTTTACTTTCAAAATACTCATATACTTACTTTGAGATGAATACTGTAAGACCTCTAACTACTGTCAGTTTTCTGTAAAAATAGTATAAAAAAATTATGCAAAATAGAAAAAATAAATGAAATCCATTATGTAAAGAAATAAATTAGTTTTTTAAAAAAAGTTTTCAAAAAATTCTAGATGATCCAAAAAAAAAATAGTTATCCCAATTTTAATTTCAACAAAATTTTTAAACTCGATTATCTCAAAACTATAAATTTTGAGATCTTACAGTATTCATCTGGAGCAGCGATATTATGATGACGCCTACAACAGTTATACCTTATTAATATGTGTGAAAGCTGATATAGAAAATTGTTTAAATAATATTTTAGTCTTGGCAAATAAGCGTGTAAATTTGTTTAAAACTAAAATTATTATATACCTTAATACGACTCGCGGTATTTGTCATAATAATGAAGTGGTATTTGACATGATTGCGTGTGAACATTGGAACTATCTTCTTGTAAAGTACATATTTATCCATCCTACCAAATTTCCTTAACATCTTAACCGTAGATATCAAAATGGATGGATTAAAAATGAATTGATTGATAAAATAAAAATGATTAGGCTAGTAAAACATAAAAATTAAGAATATTGGCAATGGTTTAAGTAAGCATAGGTATGACTTGTTATATCTTTGACTTATTTTAAGTATTTTCTCATGTTATCGGTTTTTATATTATATTCAAGCAGTGAAAATGAGCATCGCATCTTTGAAATTGAACGCGAACAGCGTGTGATGTAAAGGCCAATAAATAATACCTAATATCGATAAAAGTAACGTCATGCAAACATAACGTAGCTCCGTGAATTTAATTAAAACTTATAAATAAGTTTTCAAGAACCGAAACTTCAATATAAATTAACGTAAGTATGTATCGCTGATAATATTTAATATTATACGAGTACTGCTTATAACACCGGGTAGCTGTAGATGTAGCGGGTGGCGCGTAACGATTGAATATCTGCAGAAACCAATCCGAGACACGCGGGGAATCGTATGACATATTGAACATTATTTATGTTGACGTTCGCGGGAAAATAAATTGATATCTTGGAAGGCTTACGAATACGTAGCAATCAATATTTACGCAAATAAAGATTTTTCAAATGAAATATATTATTTGAGTTCAATTTCAAATTAATAGAATTTATAACGCTCGTAAATTTCAATGCGTAAGGATTTCAGGAGTACCTACAGCATCACATAATATACATCCAAGAAATAATATAATACCGACCTCGGTAGCCTAGTTGTACTAGCGTGGACTTCAGATCCGAGGTCCCGGGTTCGATTCCCGGTCGGGTCAGAGTTTTTCTAAGTGTTTTTTCACTTGAAATTTCTACCCGGGGTTGGCCTGTCTCGGTTGACTGAAAAACTTGCTTCAGGCAATAAGTTCCGCCGGCTATACTGACACCTTTGTATAGAAAAGTGTTATATTATTATTATAATAATGAAGAAATTAGTTCGGTATATCATGACAGAGAATTTGTAATGCACTAGAGAAAAATATGAGGATGACAAGAGCCCTGTGTTATGGTGTGGAGACATGGACAACGAAGGCCAGAGACAAACAGCGCATAGACGCGTTCGAATAATTATTATTAATCCTTCGATTACCTACAGCAACACCACCTTTATAAGAAGGCCTTAGCGCTGGGACTGTGACGTCACATTGTAAGGCCCAGTATGCACTTGCCTATTATATATGTATACACTTACTTGTACTCTATGATATCTGTCATACAGCGCCGGCGGCCTGGGCTTCGGGTGTAACGTTGATGTGAGGGATTTATTCAGATGTGTTATTCAAAATATTGTTAAGTCATTATTTGAAAATTTGGGAACGCGATGGTAAAGACTTTGAAAACCAGTTTCTTCTTTGTTTATGACAGATTAGAAGGTTTGGTATTTTTACATATTGAATTGATGTACGGGGAAACCATTTTTAGAAAAAATGTTGTTTAAAGGGATTAGTAGAGAAGGCAAGGCTTCTTTGTTTTGAGATAGTATATTTGGCCCTCGATAGGACAAATAGTTTTTTTTAAGTTTAGTCTAGATCCACGCTCCGATGGGAGACGTTCTTAAATTTTGTGTTGAAGTGTTTGAGTAATTTTTAATATCCTTCGCATATTTTCAATTGTGCATATTATGTACCTACCGGGGTGTGTCCGAGTGTTGTTATTAATACGGGATTTGCGTGCGACTTGATTGATGTGTATATTTGGAGGTTGAAATATCACATTTGATAAATTCGCGTTTGATAAAACTTAGAATCTTCGGTTTTGGATTAAGCCTTCTGTTTAATTATTATAATATATTATTTATTGTTCGACTGGGCTAACCATAGAGGGAGGATGCGTGGCGGATCGTTAGATTGGACAGCCCCGTGGTAATTCAACTTCCAACTATGAATGTGACGTGTTTATTTTCGTTTTGTGCTTTTTTGCTAAATATTTGAAGGTATGCAGAATTTTGGGTGAGTGACCAGATTTTTTTGATATTAGAATTTGTATGGACACAGAGAGATGTTTTCTTGTGTGGTATTTTGTTTGTTGCTTGGTTGCCCCGCCAAGCATGCTTATGAGCAAGTTGCTCAATTGGTTTTAGCTGAGAGATATATGGCCGATGCGTTACGGCATTGTTTTGAATATTTGTGATCTCTGTGTGCCATTGGGCTTATTGTATTGCAGCATGTACCTCCCTGTATTGTTTTCACACGTCACATGTCAAGCACACGTCGCGAATTGTTATCTGTCATTCGCGGGTTACCCCATTTTCCGATACCAGTGATGTGACCTATCTTTAATGTTTATTTTTGAATCCGGTTAGGAATTTCATATTTAGAACCTTCTAGTAAGCTTAGTGTAGAATTTTCATTTGTAAAAGTAGGTACATTGGTGTGTTTGTTCCCCGTGAGAGTAATTTTATTCAGTCGAGCTATGAATGAGTTTACTAAAAGTTCGCGTCTGTCCGCGCACAGATAGAGTTTGTATTTTAGTTTTCGCCGCCGTGATAAACGTAATGTTATAAAACCGGTATGTGTAGGAGGGCTGTTGGCGCAAGCTGAAGACCTTCCCCACATGACTGTCTATGAGAATGGGCTGTTGCTGATTTGGACGCTTTTCAGCTCAGTTCATGAGGTTCACTGGCGAAAAGGTCGCGCGCTAAGACCGAAGCAGTTGAGCGATTTGGAATTCCAATGAGGAAGGATTTGCGGTTTAATGACAGCCCGTACGTAATTTGAGTAGAAGGTTGATTTGTTCGTTTATAAAGTAATTGAAAGTTTATTTGGATATTGAGATCGATAATAATTAAATGCACGCGAGATAGACATTAAAATTGTTAATAGGCAGGATCGTTTTGACTGCAGCTAGTCGTGGCATATTTTTCGCGTAGTAAAATCCTGTCCTATTTTGAGTCTTTGCCGGAAGTACGTTTAGGTATTTAGAGTCAAGAGTTAGATAGTTAAAATATAGCTTCCAGCCCCTGTAGTCTGTACACCATCAGGAACCTTTTCCGTTTGTCTATATACACTATATCTGATAGCCGAATTTCGGCCCCCTTTTTGGTACCTGTTCGAGGCGTGAGGTCGCATCGAATTGGGCCAGTCTCGGACCTTCGGAGTTTTTTTTTTTGCCTGAATTTTGGCAAGAAGGTTCGTTTGACATGGAAGGCCCTCTTTCGGTGGCTAATTCCTCCCATAGACCTCGAGCATGCTTATCAACGTTACAGTCATAATGGCCGCCAGCGCTTAGGCCTTCTTATATAGGTGGTGTTGGATTACAGCGTGTTTGTTGCACGGGACAAGTATTAGAAAATGTACGTTATTACCTAATAATGAAGTTTTTTTAGATACTCACGTAGTGTAGTAAACTTCTAAATAAATCAATCTAAGGGTCTGTATACACATCTGAAAACGCGCGGTAACGTAACCAATGTAACGTGACGTGGCATGCAACGTATCAAATTTCCGTAGTACGCTGTGGTTCGTCACGAACCACGTAGTATGGAATTTTTAAACGTTGCATGCAACGTTGAATTGGTTACGTGTTCAGATGTGTACATGCCATTAGAGATAAAAATAGATTCATTCAACCTAAAATACAAAAGATCCCTCTACGTACGTATCATCAAAATTGAACTTCAGATACAATTTATTGGGAAAAAAGTAGGTAGGTACCTAATTGATGATACTTGTAGTACACGGTGGCTTTTTAGAGAGGTTCAGTTAGTAGGGAAGAAAATAAATAAGTTAAGATTTGCGCGGAATGAAAACAGGAGGTGGTACGGTACATACTTAAATCCTGAAAGCTCTTTTAAAACTGATCGTACATTATATCTCTAACTATTGATATCCTATAAAAAAGGAAAAGTAGATTTACCCTTGTTTTGGCTTCATCTCTCACTCACTCTATTGTATTATTATGTCGGATTTTTGTATTTATCTTCGAACGAGAATAAAATGGATATAGAAGCTTCTTTAGTTTAAGGGCGCCTGAAAAAGTTTATTCGATTTATATCTGCCTCCTCTTCTCCTCACGCCTCTATACAAACATTGTAGGTACCTACAGATCGTTATAACATATCGATGCGCGCTATTCATAAACGATGTGTAAAACTAAACTAGAGTTTAAAACTGAAAATAAAACTTTCAAACGACATAAGCACTTAATTGGTGATTGAAACAAATTTCAATAGTGAAGGAACATTTAAAATGAAAAAATATTCATTTCAACATAATATATATAAGCCTTATAGGAACGTAGGTACCTACATACCACGGATAGTTTAGTATCTCTTATATAAATTAAAGTCGGGTTAGTGCGAACACTTATAACTCGAGATCGGCCGAACAGATTATTTCAATGTTTGATTTATTGGATTTTTCTCCGCTCCGGATAACATAATAACTAATAAAAAATTGAAAAAAAAAATGGGTAAGAAATGATATAAAATATAATATTTAGGTTAGTATGGAACGGATCACGGGCGACGCGCCAACGCCATCGCGGGTAGTTTCCTCTCATTCTCGCATACGTGATTGCCGCTATTACAGTAGCCCATTCCACTTACTCCACCGCACCGTTTCGAACGTTTTTGAAAATTTTCATACAAAGTCAACAAACTTTCGGGCACATTCGTCTGGGTACCTACTTCATAGGTGAGGTAGAATGTGTTCGCGCGCATTTATTCTCACGTTGTTCCCGCCTGAGCTTTGAATACGAATGAAATATGGATGTTTTGGAAATATTTTAACGATTTTATTTTATTAGTAACTTAATCGGATTAATTATGTATTTTTGTTTCTAGGGGCGCAGTGCACATATTAAGGGGCCGCCTCGGGGTCCAAGGAAATGTTACGCGCAATAAAAGAGCATTTAATGCCTCTCAGCCACTGCATTTCAACTCGACTCTCACCTACAAGTGGAGGACCCTGTTACGTTGGCCCAGGCTGAAACGGCGGTTACATTCGGTCCCTGTGGATGCTAGGGTCAACAAGCCGAAGAGAGTACGGGGTGCCTTGCATGGCTGTCCAACATGCAGGGCATTTCCTACACCTGATTCCTTTCCTCCTGCCTTCTATGAGCCCTCCCATCCATATTCACCTAGTCCTATCATTCCGGAAGGAGTAAACCTTTCTGCCCAAAAATCCCCAATCCAAGGTGTCATTCGACCCGTGCCGAGGGATGCGTGACTAACGGGTAGGTTAGTAACTAACGGAGGCTCCCTGATACCAGGCAACCTCAGGGTGACTTTTTGCCTTACCCGTACATGCAGGGATCTGTAGGGGCGGACTTTTATTTCCCTAGTTCTGGCTATGGAGGATGTACATGGCACCTTTGTAAAGCCGACCTGGTGTGATGGATATAATAGGTACTTCCACATCAGTGGTCAAAGTGGACAAAAGTTCACATGATCAAAATAATTTATTGCAACCGAGAGATGGGAATCCTGTTGGGACCTATCTTTCAAAAAGAAGATTAAAGAGAGCTTTTGCAGAGGGCAGGAGCCGGGAAGAGGCACTGTCACTCTGCAAGAGGCCTCTGGAGACGTGGCACAATAAGAGGCAGCGCTCCACGAATTCATTGAAGGATGTCACAATAGATCTTATTGGTCGCGGTGACTCAAAGGGCATATGGTCCTTTGACCTTCTTTACAAAAAAAAAAAAAAAAAAAAAAGGGGCCGCCTCTGCAGCCCGATTCACGGAAAAGTTTAAGTCTAAGTTTAGTTCGAAGTTCGAACGAAGTTCGATTCAAACTTTTGTGAATAGGGCTGCTGGTAATAATAATTATTGTAGGCGGCGACTATCTACAGTCTATGTACCTATTCACGGAGGGTTTGAATCGAACTTCGTTCGAACTTCGAACTAAACTTGGACTTAAACTTTTCCGTGAATCGGGCTGCTTGTTAGGACTACAAGACGTCTGTCGGGAAAGCTAGTTAATAATAAAAATACACCGGCAGTCCGGCACTCAATTCATTAACATAGGCATAGTCAAAGGCTTTAAAATGCCAATTTAAAGTCAACATATAGAACGAAACGAGTTTTTTTTTTTTTATATAAATAAATATAGAACATATTATAATTATTTACAAAAACAAGTATCATATTGAGTCACGCCAAATCTAAAAAGATCTTTTGACTAGATATATGAAAAAGTTCCCAGTATACTTAATTATTTAAATAAATTGAATTAATGTGGAGATAAACGAGTATGTGTGATAAAAACTTGAATAGACCTTACACAAACAGGTGAATGTTTAATGAACGGGCAACAGTTGTTAAACAGGAGATAAAACTTGTTTATAAATAGTCCTTGGAAGTTAAATGAAGAAACTAATAGATTTTGAAACAAAATCAATAAATTGTTTTGAATGATTTATTTTGTTACTGTGCACGGAAGTATAAAGTTGAAACTACCCTCTTATTCACTTAGTTATATAATATTATAAAGTATTATAAACCTTCTTAACTGTTCAGTAAGTATATATGTACCAAATAATATATCTACCTACAAAATTTGGTTGAGACTGAATTTTATATGAAATATTTTTGTTTTTCAGATGAATTTTCTTTGTTATCATTTCACATCGAAAACTTTAGAACCTTTTTAATGTAAGATAAAGTAGAACATAATATTATTGTTTATCATAAAGCCAAATTATTATAAGCTATACAGTTTAAATATGTATCTATTTATTTTGATTTGAATTCCTAACTATTTTAAACTAACATGTCAAGTTTGAAGTTGGTACAAACCATTATTATCAACTAGATAGATGTGTCTAATCAGAAATAGTAGTTACCTACAGCACCCCGGGAAGAAATTAAAAATTAAAATAATAGGTATGTTGTTAAATAAATAGATAGGTACTCGAATGTAAATAATTTCTGAGAAAACCAATTTTGATTTTAAATGTGAAATAATGCAACAGAAATTAAGAAAAGCTATACAATGGAGTTTTGGCCTGCTGCAAAATGTTTATCCAAGCCGTTCTGCTGGGGCCTTACTCTGCATTTCAGTCACAATAACGATCCAACTTCAACCTTTATAACGATGTCCTTATCACACTTACTAGAGCGTTCTAATTGGAAAGCGATCGCACGTTCGCGCGTCGAGCCTCATATTATGCTCAAACTGGGAACATTGCTCGACGCTCGGACGCGCGATCACTTTTTATTTAGGACAGGGCCTTAGATTTTGTTTTCTGTACGGTATTATTTGTCTTCTGCCCTGGCAACATGCCCGATCCATGTCAATCTTATTGATCCGACGATCTTCTTGATCTGATTTCATATGTTTCAAATAAATGGGCGGTCGAACATTTTTTTCATTTCCTAGAGATAGTTCTTTTCCGTTTTTTTTACCAGAAGATAAAAAAAAATGCTTCAAACAAGATGAATAAAAAGGAAACATTTTAACGCGCCTATTTGATACCTATGGATGCTGTGGAAGGGAAAATCAAGAAATTTAGATACGTAGGGAAATTAGTAGGAAATCTAACTGTAGACCGCAGCTGCCAGTCTACCTCCCTAAGTACTGCAATATCAATACACTTTGAACAAAGCACCCAAGATTTGATCACTTACTAGTTAAAGATTATCGACATCTGCCAAAGCTTTTTATTGTTTTAAAGTAGGTACCTACAATGTTATCCACTCTTTCATTGGTAAGCCCTTAAACTTTTCCAGGGCTCCCCATTGACAACCAATGCAATAGTAATGGAGGTAGGTAGATGCGGCTAAGGCAAGTAACGACTTCACTACACAGTACACACCCCGTACTCTATTCTTAAAAGCACTAAGCGAGCTTACAATCCCGCGTTAATGTCAGGCACTAAAACACTTGTTACAATTGTTCAGCTATTTCGGCCGATTTCGTGACTGAGGGAAACAAAAGGTTTCGAAAACTTGTATTGGTAGTTGGGACTTTATAGTTAGGAAATACACAAAGAAAAAATGTACCTACCCACGACAAATAATATTTTTTCAAAAAGAGAAGGAAACTTTTTTTTCCCTTTTATTCTTTTTCGAAAGTTTGCGAAGTGAGATATAAAAAGGCGAGTAGGTAGGTGTGTACCTATCAATTTCGAGTACCTTGGGGGTGATATAAATTTAAAAGTCTTATTCAACTTCAATTGTGGCCCACTCAGGCTACACCTACCTATTCAAATATCAAGGCTTTTAAATTCGATGATAATTCTTCGAGTTTTAATTACCATTTTATATTGAATAATATCTTTAAAAAAATCATAATAGTTTAAAGGTCGAATATAGAAATATTCAAACTTTCTTTATGAACATGCATACCTACCTACAGTCTAAAAATTCGATTCATTTCTATTTTGGTTGCAAAAAAAATGTCAGATTGGAATATGTGTATGAGCTGTAACGGCAGCTAGAGATGACATTCCCCAATTCGGTAGGCTTCCAGGACGACCACCTAAAGATGGAAGGATAGTTTGGAATCACGTCACAAGAAGCAAATAACACAGCAGGAACATATGTAACAGGCCTAGTAAAAGAGAAAAAATGCATGATATGTATTACAAAAACCGACCAATGAAAAATGTGCATTAAGCTCTAAACCATGAGTTTAATTTAAATTAAACTGTTGTTAAGATGTGATAAAAATATGAACACATTCTAACGCTGAATGTACTTAATTTAAATTCGAAATATCTTTTTTTCCATTCCTACCGTTCTTAGCATCCGTGCAATGTATTTGCGTCGTCTGTCCAGCTGGAACCCAACGAAATCTGGTCTACCACTCAAATTCTTATGTTAAAATTACACAAAATAGGCATGTAGAAGGGATTTTGAACGGACGAAAATATGTAGATAGTACTTCAAAAACAAACAAAAAAACTACTAGTTTCTTCATCTATTTAAATGAAAAAAGTTAAGGGTTTATGTATATAATGTTTAAAGAGAATTTGATCAAGTAGAAATATTTGATTGACCCTTTGCAGAAGTGCCTTAGATACTGGGTACTAGGTTACCTACTTGCTACCTGATCGTTACTATAATATACATACCTAATCTCAACAGCAGGACGTGTTCAACAACCTCTAGGAATCTGAACGTACATCTATATTATGTAAGTGTTAGCAGAGATATGCGTGTACCTACTACATAAACTTGTAACGGTAATTTTCATGTAATTAATAAAAATAAAAAAGGGAATGTACCGATATTTTTTAAGTTTTTGAATGATTAAACGTGGATATTTGGCAAAGATTACGATACAAGAGTCATCGCTCGATCGTTAGCACAAGAAAAGTGAAGATTTACAAGGTTGAGGCAAGTATAACAGCTGTTGTTTATCCATATCTATACTCCAATGATATATCTATATATTAATTGTGTTATGTATTTTTGTAAGTTATATCACCAGGCTTAAATAATTCGAACCGAAGGTTACATTTCTGCGCATAGCCGTGTATACCTAACAACTCCAATCTCTGTTTGAAATAGTTATCGCATATCGCGCAACACCATATTTTTACAACGAAACTTATTTAATTCAAATAAGTTTCCCGAAATTTTAGTTGTTAAAATAAGTAAAAAATAATAAGTAAAGGTCATGATGGCTAATCCTACAATAATTAATAGCACACTGTATACGGTCGTGTACCCGTATTCTAAGTTTTTTCGGAAGGTAGTTACGGAAGTAAAGTGAGTAACACGATACATTTTGTACGGGATGTATCGAATGTGAGTATCGCTTTTGTTTCTAGCAATATCCTTGTGGCGGCGCTATACACGTTTTCCATACAATTTAGAAATGGGCTTACTGTGGATCATGTAGACGCCACGAAATTATGGGCTTACGAGTACATATTATTATTCCTACACGTCTGATTCTGATATTAGGTATGTAAGTTGTAATTTCTTATCAATGTAAATAATCACAGTTAAATAAAATCATCTCCTCATCTAAATGGCCAAATACAAACGTAAGAATGGTACATGGTAACGAGTGTACGTAGGAAAGGTCGCTGGAATTTCTGGTAAAGATTTACAAGCCCATTCAGTAAATGCTTTTGCGCTTAGGGAAAACTATCCATTCTGACTAAGTGTTAATGTTACGATCACGGCTTTGTTTTGCAAAACGAAATACGATTTCGTGCTGAAGGGAAACCACTTTTGTTTCAGTGAACCATAATACAAGGACCTTAAAACATTACGATATACATAAGCCACATCATGGGTACCTACATATTGCAAATAATTTGCCGCCTTTTTCAATATTTACAGCTCAAACCGGGGTTCTGATGGGTGTCTTGGTATAAAAATATTAAAGAACAATAACGAAATGAAAGAAGTAGCTGCCATAAATTAATTGGTGATGTGATTTGTCAATACATAATTATTATTCTAGTGTACCTATTCGCATTGTGTTTCTTGATTGTGTATTTTTTAATACAAAATAAACATAATTCTGACAAGCAGGAAAATCGACTATGTGCTACTGCCTTCCTTATTTGTATTTATCCTTTCCTGTGAAATTGTAATAAATAGAAAATAAATAAGTATTAAATAAAAATCTCTTTAAAGTTTAGTAGTTGTTCTCATCGCTCAAGCATTCGGTTTTTTTAGAGATTGACTAAAAATATTGTCATTTATGGTTAAGAATTCTTTCGAATAAGCGAATGTTTGGGACCTCATTTTCTTCGTATCTAAGAAAAACTATAACATTAAGCCTAAATTTTACTCAAGGAAAATTAAGTAGTAGGTATATAAAAATTTGGTAAAGTGGTATGTAACTCGTAACAAAATATTGGATAAAATAATAACGATAGAAACATTAAATTTGCACATCTACAAACATATATGGGCGTTACTTCAGTGGTAGGTATTAATTAACAATAAGATCGGCGTGTTTAGATTTTATCCAAATGACCTCAGCACGCTGTCAATTTGGACAAAAAAGTTGGGTCAGAATGCTTAGCTCCTGTTTACGAAAAAAAAAAATTATACTTAAAAAAAATATCGAGTTCTGATTAAACAGTATTTTATCCTTTGACAATTATGTAAATAATGCATACCCATAACCTTATGTAAACACCTTCAACTGAAATATTGGATTTGGTATTAAAAAATCTAATATATTTTATGTAGGTTCGTTGAACTTAATTAGGTAGGTATCTATTTTATTTCACTTGCTTGTTAATCACTAAATACCTATGAGTAAAAGACTAACTTCGAACTATATTCTATTTCTTCTATTTATTTATACCGATATTGTATTTATTAATCTCTAATATAAATGAAAGTCGGGTTAGTGCGAACACTTATAACTCAAGATCGGCTGAGCAGATTCTTCCGATGTTTGATTTATTGGATTCTACTCCGCTCCGGATAACAGAATAACTGAATAAGATAAATGAATAAAAAATGATATAAAATATTATATTAAAGTTAGTTTGGATCGGATTTTCTAACCGGTACTGCCACCGCCATCAGTTGGGGAAATAGGGAGAAGTCTGGTAGATTGATATTTTGGTAGAAATATTCTATGTTTCCCTATGTTTACACAGATGGCGGTAATGTTACCGACATTAAGGCATGTCGAAGTTCGATGGGTCAGCTAGTTAAAAATAAAAAATGTAGATACCTACTTAAAACTTCAGCCGAACAATGTCTTGACTAGGACCCTGGTGAAAGAACAAAATAGCGAAGCTTCATAAAGATATTGGTCAATTGGTGGTCCATGGCCCACAAGTATCTTTCATATAAAATCCAAACGTTTTATGTTTTATTCACTCACGTTTCATGTATGAAATCAATATCAGTTACATGAGATACTCGTAAAAAGTAATGTTATGTGTTTATGATTTTTCTTTTATTTTACATTATTTTGTTTACATAACTATTCAGACTGAACAATTAAGAAAAATGTGGACACTGAAGATGTAAAGGAAGTTACTACAAGAGAAAAACGATATTTTTATCTAAGGAAGAGAGAAAAAAGGCTATCAGGAAATATTTCTATAAATCGTGATCTTATATGGTTCAACCATATATAAAGAAACGTTGGAGCTTTTTATATATGACAGTTCCGCGAGAATGAATTGAAATATTCTAAAATGTCTTCTAGAGCAAATTTCAACGTGAAGTTATTGTAGAGGAAAGAGATTTTGGTATCGTATATTGGCAATGGCTTTTATTCGATTCAATAGAAAAGGAAATTTCAATTATGACGTATCCTCGTGTTCCCTTTGGGAGAGTTAAGTTAAAGAAACGACCCCGAAGACTTGAAGGAGGCAGGAAATTACGTGTTCGGTCCCATGCTAACTCCGGAAATGGTTCATTTTTTATATTGATTTGTAGAGGTACTCCCAGCTACCTACACCCAACTGTAAACGTATTTTCATTCCTCCTTGTATGGTAGAATCGCTATTATATTTACAGGGTACCTTTACAATTCAGATGAAATAATGTCATTTCATATACTTACCTACATACCTATATCTCTCATCGCAGACATAAGCCGTTTTCTTTAAAGCCGATATACTTTTCAGATTTTTTCTCTGTATATAAGTATTGCTTGTATTATAGGTATTCTAGGCCAATATATCTTGAAATATATCCAGGAAAAATGACACATTTTTTTCATCACCAATTTTACATTTCTCTTGTTTTGTTGATGAGGCTTTTCGAAAATATGAAATTATATCTCAATTATACTTAGTTATGATGTCAAGTTGAAACATGCTTCATCTGTTACGAAAACAAATCAAAAATTGTCCTCGAAAATTTTAAGCAGCTTTTAAACAATGCTGTGTTTTGGTGTTTGTGTAGGTACTGAAAATAAATTTTACATGTTAAGGTTTAACTTCACACGTTTGTAAATTATGTATGTGAATTGGGGCAAGCGATTATCAAAGTGGTTTGAAAATATTATAAATGTGGCAGTTTATGAAGTGACCACTCGCTAACCCCTATTTGAAATTATATCGTGATAAACAGTGATTTGTTACCTGGCTGAAACACAGCAGGTAAGTGCACAGTTCTGATCTCTATCACAAAGGACAAAACATCACGATATTGCTGAGGGTGCAATCACTATCACCCCCAGTGGGTACCTGAGTAATTACCTATAGTTTCGTTATAGGGAACCCCAAAGCATCGATGCCTTTAACAGGGATGAAAGTTAAAAAACTCAAGCATAGTAACCAGCGAAAAGTATGTATAAAAATGTCACCCTTAATGGTTTTAAAAATACCCTGTGTGTTAAAAACAACATACCCGTTGAATGCTTGAGTAGGTACGTGTCTATTAGAATGTCTTTCTTTGACCAGTGGGGCTAGTAGGAGTTTTATCGAAAGCTAATTGCACGCAAATAAGCGCTTATTAGCGTGCAAATAGTGTTCTAAAATCAAACGATCGAATCATTCGATCATTTTAGTATGAAAATTTTTCGAAACTCTTTCGATGATCGTTTCTATATTCGATCATCGAAAACTTATACTAGGACTACAGGTCTTCGGATCTCCAGATTTTAGTGATCGTCAAGGAGGTGACCTTCTATAAAATAAACAACATTCGAAAGAATGGAGTCGCCAGTCTATGAAACACGGAGATTATGAAGGATCAACTGCCAGAAAGGGTCATCAAGAGTAAAAACCAAACTTTAAACGTTCCATACTTACTGAAGCGAAAACTTCTTAAACATTCTAAATTTACCAAGAAATGTATAATTATAAAGTTTTCTTTACACCATTCCAAACCACTCATAGGCCAAGTCCACACTAGCAGGTGGCTAGTTTAGCGTCTAGGGTCTATTGACACGTCTCCTAGTTACCTCATGTTTATTAAGTTGAATAAACTAGGGAAGTCACCAAGGTTAGTGCTCGTGTGGACAGTTTAGAACGTTTGTTTTAGTAAAATACTCACCAGGTGACTGGCCAGAATTCTACATATTATGTGCCTTTAGGGGGAATAAAACAGAATCAATCACTAAAATAATGACATTTATCCAATGTGGTTTTAAATTATCTAAATAGGTATATAAAGATATATTTTTTTAAATGTATTGCTTCTCTTATTTTTCTTCTCGATGTGTTTTTCCTACACTTTGTCACAAAATACTGAACTTCACTTTGCTGGAGTAAATAACCCTAATGACTCACAGAGTTTGTCATTACAAAATTGTTATTTTAATAATACTATTTGAGTTCTTCAAAACATCAATTGAGCGATTGATAAAAGAGATAATGATGTAATTTCCCTTCATGTTTACAGCAAAAACACGAATTTCATTACAATTGAAAATAATACAATAAAGTAGGTAGGTACTTATATTATTTTAATGCAAATATTCATGAATGCATAGATTTTGCTGTTACTAGCAACAAAACCTGTAGGAAGTTATGTATATAAATGGGTCATTAAATGTTTGATTGTCTTATAAACCAGTAATATTATACTGTCCCTCAATGGGTTTCACACGAAGAGAGTGCGAACAATTTGATATTTTTTTATCCCATATCAATAGTTATATGTAAGAATCTGTAATCAAGTTCATACGATATTTCTTCAATAAAATATTTCCTGCGGACATTAATATTGTCATAGAAACAAATATCGAATTACAGAAGAAATTTCCGATGTTGGATCGAACCATTGTGGAGAGGAGGTGGACTTGGCTGGGGCATGTGTTAAGGATGCCGAATGATACTTGGCCAAGAAGAGCGCTGTTATTCCTCCCAACAGGGTCCCGAAGACGAGGAATACCCTTTCACACCGTGTTCCGCTCCTTCGAAACAAAGCTGAGGTGTGTGGGAGGAGAACATAAACATTCCGCAAGATTGAGCGCAATGGAGAGCTCTTGTTGCCTGCCTAGTGCCTATGCCCTTAAGTGGGGTCTAAAAGGAAGAGTTAGTTAGGATCGGTTTTGTTCTTTGTATGGAAAAATTATGAAAAATATTTCGCTTCCAGTTAGGGTGAAAGAAAATGGTTATGGACGAACTTAACCAATTTTTGACGACAGGCATTGAAAGGGTTCACTTAATTTATTGTTTGACTGTTCTACATATACCGCCCCTTAAAACGGACCTTACCACGTTGAGGACTGCGGGCAATTTGAGATTTCTTCCTGAAGCAACAGTTGTGTACACGAATCTTTGATCAATTATCACATATCTCGTCAATACAATGATTTCCGCGGTCAAAATAACTGTCATAGAAAAGAATGTCGACCTACAGACGAATAATATATGTTTGAAAAATGTTTCGCATGGGTTAGAAGAGTTTTTCAACCAAAATACCGAGTTACAGTCGAACCAATTATTATATTCGATTAGCAACTTAATTATACAAATCCTTTGTTTAGCAACGAACCAATCCCAAATACCCTTGTAATATTGTGTAGCAAGCCACTCGTAGGTAAATAATGTGGATAAGAACGTCATGTTGTTGGTTTGCAGTAGCCAGGTCTTCTGGCATGTTTACGGCTTGCAGAACATTGGATATTTTCACTTGAATTCCATATGTGGTTAAAGCGCATTCAGATTTACACAAATTGTACATGTAGGAATTAACACCATGCGAAGATGTTTTCTGCTCGTCCACAACTAACTAAGAACCATAATTTCGGCACTGCAAATTCGGTAAAATAATCTTTTGTAATATTTATATTCTGAATGCAAGTAGTTGACTTTTTTAGATGAATTTCTTAAGAGTTTATCGCAAATAAATTCATACCTTAGGTTATTTATGATAAAAAAATGTCCAAGGCGTCAAAAAAATAGAATCGAGATATATTCGTTATTTAATTTAACCGATTTAGATATCAACACAACGTACTTACGTACTCGTTACAGAAACCCTAAAGTTTCGATGGAAAATTGCCAGTTTTTTATGTCTAACCAATATGACTTCTGAATTTAGTAACACTTTCTCTATGCATTACTAATGCAGAAAATAAAAATAAACTCAATGTTTAAGTATGTGCTGGATATTAAGATGTTTACAAAAGTAACACGCGGATTTCAAATACATTAAAGGCAGATTGAAATAATAAATGTGTTATACCTAGATAAAACACTGATTGATTTGAACTTTTCGATACTCAAAAAATCTTTCGTGTAAACGAAACACCGTACAGTTTGTTAATGATTATGAATTATTTTAATCTTACATAATAATTGGTTGAGCATGCAACCACGTTATAAGAATCATTTTCTGCCCACATTTTCCTGGTTGCCCTTCACCGTGCAACTGTGTGAATTTGTTGGTTTTTATGCATCTTTTTACTGAATGCACAAAAAACATAGGTTCCTACATTCTCAATTTGTTACATACTTATTATAATATATTTGTTTTAAATAATCAAAACAGTGCACGAAGTATATATCTAAATGTATATGTAGATTGTTCGTACATATGTAGATATTCAATCTTCATGCTTGAAGACATCGTCTGTTTGAATGTCGGATTACCATCCCACATAGGCACACATTCAATTAACAATAGGTTAACGTGATTAAAATCACACACGCGCCTTCATACGTGCTCCGTGCGAACAAGCCAGCACGTAACCTGTTCTCCCTCGTATGAGACTAACAGAACAACCAGGTTGATATTTTTAAAAGGTTACTAATAACAATTATTATTATTCTAACCCTCCTATTTTCATAAATTCTAGTGATCCTGCTGGTTGACGCAACTAGATACAAACTATACGTTTAGTAAGATAAATTTTCAATAGAGTTATTTTCTGACAGATTTTTTTTAGGCATTATCCGTACTTCAACATTTTAAAGCTGTTTATATATGTATAACATGCATCATGACTTGGTGAATTCTTTACTGCCAAGGTATAAAAAAATACGGAAAAAATGACTTTCCGTTCTCACTTACCTGAAGCGGAACCTTTTATATTCAGCTGTTCACATTCAAATAAAAGTCGGATTCAACACAATAGGTACAGTAGAAATCATCAGCTTTGAATTAAAGGAAAAGATCTCGGGAAAATTGATTTGTGATTAGATGTTTCTTAAAACGAAAACAAAATACTCTTGTTGACAACATTTCAAAGTTGTGCTGTTAAATATCATGGTAGGAAATAATAAAAAAATTAAATTGATGCTTTTATACGTAACTTTGAATTGGGAGAAAGTTATTTGAATGATGTTATTGAGGTAAATGTCACCAAGGAGAATGTGGTAGATGCGGTGAGAACGGAGGCCAAAGGAGGGCTGATGGGACGGAGTGTCTAAAATTTGTGGTTCGTGATGACGCATAAATGAATGATACGTTCCCGGCACACAGAGTGATCACCGACCTGAGCTAACTGCGGGATAATACGGCTCCACCCACCTCGGCCCGTAGATATTATCCTAAGATTTCCCCTAAGAGAGGGCACGGCGAGGTAAGGTGAGGTACAACACTGTTATTATAATAATATCATGTGCGATGGTTTAATATTGATCTGGTACCTGCTTGAATTTGAATATCTCGACACTTCTCCGGAATACAAATACCCCTGCTTATACGAGGGTGCCCGTGCTCTCTTACGGAAAAGACTCATTACTGCCCAATGAGTTTGTTTACTTCGCAACTTTGTATGGAAATAAAATGAAAACACCAATATTATTACATAACACATATTGTATCATAGTAGGTATAACATTTTTATCTACCAGCTTACTGAAATAGTTAATTATCTTAAAGGTTTGAATCATTGAAAAAATAAAGGAAATTTTCAATTTCAAGTAAAAAAAAAACTCGTTGGTAATTCGGTATTTTTGTTAAAACACATGCACTAACCCCGCGCTAAATATTTTTCACACAAAAGGAAAGAAATCAACTGTCTACTTACCCTTAATATTATTCGAACATCTAATATACGTCATTGAGTCGATTCTTTCTAGGAAATCAACAATAACAGAACACCAGAAAATAAATATTTTATCGAAGAATTTACCTTAGTGGTTGTTCCGATGTTCCTCCTTACTGTTGCTTCGTGAAGAAATGAGAAACGTTGTCCAACAGGGTAAAGTGGAGCCCTTAAAGGGATATAACAATCAACAATTAAACAATTTATGTAGATACATTTTCTATGCCTGCCGTCACATAGTGTTCACTGCTTGTTGATTCCTAAAACGTAAGAATTTAGAACTAGGTTAAGATATCACTAAGTTACAATAAAGATAATTTTTACTACGTAAAGATACTCACCCAGTAAAACGGCTTAGTTTATGATGTTTTTCAGACTCATTGAATTAATTTTATATTTTCATTTATTCAACTTCAAAATGACATGTTGAGATCCGACGATTTATCGATAAAATTTTCTTCTTCTTCTTCAAGTGCACTGTGGGTTTTCTCAATTTTCGCAAAAAAAAAATATTGATCACTGAATTAACAAAATAAATAAATTCGAATCCTTTTTTTAAGCAAATTAAAGACGCGACTGGATTGATAATTAGTTTTCAAATTGCTTTTTTCATTTCCGAATAATTTTACATTCGAAATTTTTATGTAGGTACCTTCTTATGTAAATTTGGATGTTATGTTTATTTCTGATTGTTTTTTTTTTTAATGAATCTGTGTTCACTCAAAGTGAACACAAATACACTCTTTGACTCTTTTACAGTAAGGGGGCGTTCAAGTATTACGTAACGCAATTTTTGAAGATTTTTGACCCCCCCTCCCCCCCATGTAACGCGCCGTAACGTTTTTCTGTACCCCCCCTCCCCCCCCCCTAAATGTTACGTAACACCCAAGATACTATTTTTTTACTGAACTCTCGTAAAAAAATAAAAGGGTTTCAAAGGGTTCCTTTGCTAACTTCGGAGAAAAAAAAATACTATTTATATGTTCCATAAATTTATCTTTATTTTTTCTTTTGCTGTTTTCCAAATTTTGGCATAGCTGCGTTGGCAAGTCCAGTTGATGATGTAAATCCCCCCTTTTGACCACTAACGAATGCTGACAACGAAAATAAAATAAAAATGACGTAAGTATAATACAGTCGAGGGTTTCCCCGTAAAAAATAAAAGATTTGCTAACTTTACATACAATGCAGTCGAGGGACTCCCCGTAAGACTTAAACGAAAAAGGTTCCTTTTTTCGCAGAGCGAAAAATTCTTACGCTTAGGGTGAAAACACGTAGAAAGCCGATTCCGACCGGCGCAAAGAATGTTGTCTATGGTTTCAATGCATTTAAATGGGCATGCCGGAAAGCAGGTTTCTGCTTTTGCTGTGCGTATCCCCATTCAACTGCATAGAAACATTCTTTGCGCCGGTCGGCGCGGGTCGGATTCGGCATTCTACGTGTTTCCACCAAAAGCTTTAACATCGGAGAACAAAATAAAAATGACGTACGGTACAATCGAGGGACTTCCCGTAAAACATTGTCGAAAAGGGTTCCTTTGCTAACTTCGGAAAAAAAAATGATGTACAGTACAATCGAGGGACTTCCCGTAAAACATAAACGAAAAGGGTGCCCAACTTCGGAGAAAAAAAACAAAAATGACGTACAGTACAATCGAGGGATTCCCCGTAAAACATAAACGAAAAGGATTGCCCAACTTGGAAGATTTATTTCCCAATTTTTTTTATTTAAGAAAAAAAATACCGTTACGTAACGAGTTGTTCGAACCCCCCCTCCCGCCCTCGTAACGCACAGTAACGTTTTGCAAGACCCCCCCTCCCCCCCAAATTGCGTTACGTAATACTTGAACGCCCCCTAAGCTACTTAAAGCTTGTGTCGTGAAAGAGGAAGACGGTCGGCACCTGGGATCGAACCCACGACCTCCCCGCGAAACAGTGCGAAAGCCGGCGTCGTAACCACTAGTCTACCAACCACTTCAATTTCTGATTATAACGCGTCTTTCACTAAGAATTTGATATTTTTCAAACCTGCTACCAAGTTGAACATTAAAGAGGTCGTCTGCCTGCGTATTAAACCTGATGTGTATCAGCCTCTCCAGATCTGTATTTTTTCTTTCCAGGTGATGTGGCAACTCTGGCGTGGATCTCAGGCAAAAGAAACAACACTTCTTCCTTAAACAGGCTGGCCTGGTCTTCAAAGTCATTCCTTCTGTGCAATGATCCTCAACTGTCTTTCCACCCTTTCGGGGGTCTTCCGCGAGATCGAATTCCGTTTGGCTGGTTGTGAATGCGATGTAAGGGATCTTGTATCTAGTATCTGGTATCACCCATTCTTTGTAGATGGTAATACCATTCCCTCCTTCGCCTAGAGTTTTGCCGCATATACCTACATCTCAGCGTCTTCGTCTCATTCGATATCGATTACCCATAATATTGTAAAACAACTCTTAAATGAGTGAATTTGTTTTATTTCTGTTTAAAAGTAAACATTAAAGATACAACAGAATTCAATTATTTACAAACAAACCTGCAAACTTTGTTAGTGTGTTTCTTTAACGCCAGTGCAAGCGCTTAAATTGAAAATATTATCACGTTGTTAATTTTATCGTCCAGCATCAGATACTAAAACGGATACGAGGATTTGTGATCGTAGACTGCATATTGCATGGAAGTTAACGCTACTCTGACCGAATTTAAAGGTGTTCTTTCATGAAATATTTGTTTCGGTCAAAATTAATGACCGTAAGCGTTTTTATTATCTGGTAATGTCTGCCGTTTAAAAAGACTCAAACTGATTCAACAATGACGGTATTTTTCATTTGAATAATAAAAAAAGGATAAAAATTTCTTCGTCCACGAAGAATGGCCACGCAAAAATACATAATATACGACCTCTCAAGAAAGTAGTTAGGTACCTACACATTCTTCCTGACATTTTTTAATGAATCTGAACTCACAAAAAGTGAACACAAATACTTTTGAAAATTTTCACAGAATGCAATGTTGAAGATGGTTAGCATCCGGGATCGAAGATTCCATCTCCTCTATGAAAGCCGGCGATTTAACCGCTAAGCTGGAAAACCTTTAACCTCACTCGCATATTCTGATTATTCTGCATTTGTCATTTTGACAATACAAAAACTCACCGAGTTTTGTCAAATTAATAGGTACTTAAATTTATAATGCAAAAACAAACAATGAGGGCGAAGTTTAATTTTTATTCTTTTATCTTTAAATTCATTTGTCTTTTTGTACAGTGTGTTTAGATAAATAAAAATAAATTTTACTGTAGGTATTGCATGACATATTGTATCAAATCATAAATATAACAAATTCAACTTTAAAAACGCGAATGAACATAGGTAAATTTGTAACATATGCATAAATAAATAAATAAAAAGCAAAATGTGTATTTTCGGTTAGGTTAGGTAGCTCATAACAAAAACACGTTGCGGACTGCTAGATAACGTTCCGCATGTAAGTATTTAATTTATAACTGGTCACCACTCCCATGGAGGAAGTTTAGAAAAAAAAAACAATAAACAGATTACAGCATTACTCCAAAATCAAAATTCTGCAGTTCGCTATACGGTAACACGTAAATTGTTCGAATTACAATTCTTCGAAAATCACAATTCACCTAATGGCAATTGTACGAAATCACAATTTTCCTAATGCACAATTCTTCGAAAAATATTATTTTTATGCTGGTATCCCTATTAAGTAGTTCAAAAAATACAGAATCTATATAATATTTGCCTTGAACAGTGACTGACTGACTGACTGACTGACTGCCTGACTGACTGATGTCATTAACGCCGCTAGATGGCGCGCCACTCGCAACTAAAGACAAATAATATTGTTCTTCTAATACAATATGGCTGACAACAGTGACAACTGACAGTAACATAATAATATTATTATGCCTGGTGGCTGAGCACTTTTTTTTAAGGTCTTGACGTAGAGAAAAACAATTTTTTGGGTTATTAAAAAACTCACATGCGAAGTCAGCGATAAGAAAACAAAGTGTACCAAATTAGGAAACTTTTACGCACAGCGGGACTTCATAGTGAAGAAAAGCCTTTCTAATGCCATGAGTGCAATAAAAAGTTTGCGGTTTCAAGTAATTTAAAGAATGACATGCGAACTCATAGCTGAGAAAAGCCATACGAATGCAATAATTGCAATAAAAAGTTCAATCAATCAAATAATTTAAACAACCAATGACATGCTAAAAGCTATTTGAATGGTAAGTTTGCAATAAAAAGTTTAATTTCTTTTTTAACTTTGCATAAATAGTTCAATCAACCGTGTGCTGTAAAGTATCACTTTCGAATTCGGCCAAAAAATTGACAAATCAGGAAACTTTTACGCACAGCCGGACTTCGCTTTACTAATGCAATGTGTGCAATAAAATGTTTGTGAACTCATAGCGGAGAAAAGCCTTACGAATGCAACCATTGAGATAAAAAGTTTAATCAATCAAATCGTAAATCATGATAAAAGTCATTTAAATGCATATTTTGTTCTAGAAAAAGTTCAAAATTTGTTATATAAAAAAAATATCAAGTGCTTTAAAGTCTGACATTATGAATTCGGCCAAAAGAAAGCATAGTTTGTATGAAAAAGTTTACCAAATCAGATCTTTAAATCACAGACGCGATTTCATTGCCAAGAAAACCCTTACTAATGCAATGTGTGTAATAAAAAGTTTTTCTTTTTGCATTTTTATAAATAGTTATATTATCATGAATAGTTATAATCTATCATCGAGTGCTTTACAGTCACACAAATGAATTCGGCCGTAAAAAATAACAAAGTTTCCATGAATAAGTTTACCAAATCAGGAATCTTTAATCCACACACACGAGATCATAGAGGAGAAAAACCATACGAATGCCATGTTTTCAATAAAAAGTTTACACACCTATAGTAATTTTTAAAGATTTTTATGTGAATTCGTACCGTTGAAAAGCCATTCATATGCAACGTTTGTTATAAAAAGTACAAGTTTTTTTAAATTTTCATTGAGTCCTATTATCAAGTGGTTTAAAGTCTGACATATGAATTCGGCCATAAGAAAGCAAACTTTGCATGAAAATTTTACTAAATCATTAATTTATCCCATAGACACGATATCATAGCAGAGAAAAAGCCTTTCTAATGCAATGTTTGAAATAAAAATTTGCACACTAGCAGAGAAAGGCCATACGAATGCAACCATTGCGATAAAAAGTTTAAATGATAAATCATGATAAAAGCCATTTAAATACATATTTTGTTAGAAAAAGTTCAAAATTTGTTATAAAAAAAATATCAAGTGCTTTAAAGTCTGACATATGAATTCGGCCAAAAGAAAGCATAGTTTGTATGAAAAAGTTTACCAAATCAGATCTTTAACTCACAGACGCCATTTCATTGCCATGAAAACCCTTACTAATTCAATGTGTGTAATAAAAAGTTTTTTTTTGCATTTTTATAAATAGTTATATTATCATGAATAGTTATAATCTATCATCGAGGCTTTACAGTCACACAAATGAATTCGGCCATAAGAAAACAAAGTTTCCATGAAAAAGTTTACCAAATCACGAATCTTTAATCCACACACACGAGATCATAGCGGAGAAAAACCATACGAATGCCATGTTTTCAATAAAAAGTTTACACACCTAGAGTAATTTTTTAAAGATTTTTATGTGAATTCATAACGTTGAAAAGCCATACATATGTAAAGTTTGTTATAAAAAGTTCACGTTATTTTTTTTTGAGTTTTCATGAATAATTCAATTTTAAATAATTCAGTTTTAAAGTCTCATATAAGAATTCGGCAATACGAATGCAAAGTTTACATGAAAAAGTTTAATCAATCAAATCGGTAAATACCCACATGCCAAAAGCTATTTGAATGTACAGTTTGTAATTAAAAGTTTAAGTTGTAGGTATTTGAGTTTTCATAAAGAGTTGAATCAACCAAGTATTTTGAAGTCTCACATGTGCATGAATGCTCACAGCTATGCTATGAGAAAGTAAAGTTTGCATTAAAAAGGCCATAGGTGGGCGCCACGGGCGCCTTTCAAAAACTAGTATATTATGACAGATGATGGCGTTTCGATCGTTGTCAACGCCGCGCAGGAGACGAACTGCTATTTTACTCCAAGGGACATGGTAGCCGGAAACTGCCGAACCAAGCCGAAATGTAACAAAGTCATACAATCGTCTTCTGTTCCTTGGAGTAAATAGGAGCTCGTGCGCAGGAGTGCGAACAATAACATACCTAGTGGAAATACGAAGACTATTTACGTCAAATACGTACGCTTATTTCAGTTAAATAATTATATTTACTTTAGTTTCACAGTTATAGGCCATATCCAATTGAATTATTTTAAAAAAACTTATTAACTAAACACTTCCAATTATTAAAAAATAAATATATTCGTATAAATATTCATTCGAACAATTCGCTTTAGAACAATAATTGTAGATAAATAATTCGAAGAATTGTGATTAGAAGAATAGAGTTTTTGAAAAATTGTGTTTCGAAGAATTTTCATGGAACCCGCTATACAAGGGTTGTTGAAACATGTAGGTACCTACATATTGTATTTTTAATCTCAAAGTGAAAAACACACATACAGTAACAAAACTGTCGTAGTAAAGCTGGTATTCTCTGAATCATTCTTTTATGCACAATTTGCAGTGTGTTTTTTGTTTTCATATTTTTTCATTATTTCGAAATTAAAAGCGGATGTTTGTTACACTGCTCAAAGTTCCCTGTGTGAGTTTTAATGTTTGTTGGTTGTAATGAAATCACGTTTTTGAACGGCATCTGCATTAGCTTAACTACTGTTATTACAGAATATCTAAAGGTGACTCTTTACGACACATATTTATACATGAACAAACATTATGATATTGTTTAATCTGTTAAAAGCTTTTTAGTATGAAATTTGTTTATTTTATCGAGCATCTGTGGATTATTGGTACCGTAGAAGGATTAAAAGAATAAGATGTCAAAGAAAATTGATCTTTTCATATATTCATATCAACAATAATGAAGACGGGAGACATGACCAGACAATGAAGTGGTTGGTGACCCAGCGGTTACAACGCCGGCTTTAGTACTGCGGACGTCGTGGTTCGATCCCAGGTGCCGACCATCTTCCTCTTTCACGACACAAGCTTTAAATAGCTTACTGTGAAAGAGTCAAGGAGTGTATTTGTGTTCACTTTGAGTGAGCACAGATTCATTTAAAAAAAAAAAAAAAAATGTGGACCAATTATTTGAGTAGATTTGCTAGACCGAGATTTCGAAGCGTTATACTGAATATTTATTATTTATTTTATTACCTATATCAATATAGACCCCGTTTCTAAAGCTTGTGTGAAAGGGGGATTAATTAATTACCTTAATACCGATCTAATCAGTCTCAAAGCATAGGTATTAATTGCGAATATTTTGAACGATCATTGATAACAAGAATGTACATATTTTTGCGTCCTAACTTTTGAAGCTAATTTATAGTAGGCAATTAGTTTTAAGTCAAATCTAGACAAATTACCTACATAAGTGCATATCATTCAACGTGCCTTAAAATGGCGGCATCCACCCGCAGTAGCTAAAAACTAAGTCCTCTAAATTCAAATGACATTAGTTTGAAGTTTGCATAATTTGTACCTATGTGAGTTACCTATATTGTAACAAGATAAGAATTTTATTACGACCCATTTGGGAATCCCTCTTCAAAATTTTGTTTTCGGGCTAAGTAAATAAATAGTAGGTAGGTTATTAAAGAATAGAACGACAAGAACTCGAAATAAAATAAAATTTGTCATAATTCACAAGAGAAGACAAGAGAGCCGCGAAATTGCCAGAGACAACTCACCACGAGGAAGCAGACCTTCAGGACGACCACCTAAACGCTGGAGGGATAGATAGTCCCAAGAGGACAACATAGCAGGAACAACAAGAAGAAAAATGTTGCCATTAATTAGCTACACCCCTTTATATGCTTTGATTCACATATGTAATGTGTGCACAATGCCCAAGGAACGCGACAAGATGTAACTCTGCTGGATTACAATAATTATTATTACCTATAACACATAGTTCATTCATTTTATAAAACTTATTCAAGTATTTGACTCACATTTAACAGTTTAAGCGATGTTTCCAGTATAAATTTTATATATTATCTACTTATTCTTATAAAATAAATAATGATTATTATTTTGAATAAAAATTAATATTTACGAAATCAATAATGTTAATATTCCGGGTAATTTGTTCAATCGACTGTGCGTCACTCCCGAGCACTTACTCAATGGAATATTTCCGACTCAATGAATATTTATATCAAATTAACCTTTTTTAATGATGGGATAAAAAAAAACACAAAATGTCCACGAATTCAGCAAGTAGTCTCTAGAGAAGACTGTTTCGTAATATTGGGATGATTGTAAGTAGGTAAACATTTCGCCTATAAATTTAACTGTTAATTATTTCCATCACGAAATTATTTCAAAATACGAGGTAAAAATAATTCAAGATGAACTTAATTGGATGAAACTCTTTAATTGCGCTCTCGATTCTTAGTTATGATTTCTGATTCCACGATATTTTATAACGGGAATTCCGTGGTGGTAGAATAAAGATTAAAGAGAAGAATAACGAAATGGAAAAAAAGGTTGCCGAATAAAAAAAAATGTCAAATCATGAACAAAATAATATTATTGTGAATCTGATTTGAAATTCGCGAATGGAGTTCCCTTTTTAAATTTCATTTGTTCGCAATCATAAAAGCTTTCGAAGAATTACCTTAAACTTTGAAACCATCTCTCATTGAATAAATTCAAATGAATCGAATTGGTATTCCATATTAGAATTTTAAAACCATCTTAATTTACGTGACCGAAGCGAAGTCGTGTTGCGAAACCAAATACGCGAGTTAGGGGCGGAAGACTGCCGCTGTCAAGGGGAGGTGGCTGAACGAAAAGAGCCAACATTTAAATAGGGTGGTGCGGAACCCGAACGGGGTGCACACCATTAGCGTAAAATGAAAAACTTTTACGATTGTTGAAGGAAATCAGATTTGAAAATGAATTTCGAATGGCGAATGAATTATACGCTTCATTAAGTAACGATAATGTATGTACCTATGATCAAGTAATATTAGGTATTCCCTATTTTCAAGTAATGTGAGATCTATTAGGTATTCCCTATTTACCCAGAAGGTTCAAAGTTTTTAAGTTCTAATGAACGAAATCCTATCCGCAATGTGCCTATGAAAAAACCAAGAACAAACGAACCACTTCACAGAGAGTTCTAGTGATTGTAGGAAGGTATACATTAATAGGTAACTGATAGGATCATCTACCTTCTTTCATCCACTTAAAAAAAAATCAATTGATATATTGGAACATCATTTCCAGGTAGGGTGTCACCTGAGTTAAAAATGCAATAAATCAATAAGTAGGTACCTTTATGAGAAGAGTCAAAAGTAATAATGTATTGTGATGTTGAGTTTTTTTTTTTAATCTTCATAATGTTCAATGGTTGACATAGAAATTAGCCCACTGGGTCATAAATGAGAGATAGAACAAAAGTTTTTATATTCTCTAAACAGAAAAATGAGCCATTTGATTAAGCGCTATTTTCACGCCAATTTAATACGGAAAGACTAAGAAAGTAGCTGAAGTTGGTACAAAATCCTTCATTCGAGTGTTGTTGAACTTTATCTTTCAACGTGTAGACACTCAAATGTTTGCTTTATTAATAGAAGTTTTAAATGAATATGTTAATTTACATAATACGTAAAGATTAAATATCATCAAATGTCTAAATATTGTAATTACTTTTCTCTCGATATTTTGTTCGGATTCGCTCAAAGTACCAACATTATTTAAAACAACTTGATCGTACAACTGGGTGTATTAAGCGTAAGATTATATAGAGAGTGTTGAAATTTCAATGTAGTTTATTTATTTTTAGTTTATTTATTCGTATCAAAAAGTATAAAAACAATAACACATTAATAAAAACAAACCGTTAATAATAAATAAAAAATATAAGAATACAAATAAAAATAATGTAGTCAATCAAAATCAGATAGGTACTTATTGCTATTTTATTATCTTATATGGAGAGCTATTTCCCGATGTCATCGCATCACGCCTAAACGGCCGGACCGATTACGCTAATTCTTTTTTGTCGTGTAGGCTTTTATCAGGAGAATGTCCTTTTAGAAGAAAAAAATTAAGAAAAATGCATGGAAAATTAGAAAATTAAATAAAAACTCTACGTAGACAACCTTATTAGTACTTTTTACCTTATAATTTTCAAATTTTTTGTCGCGAGCAACTTTGTAGAACATTTTAAAATAAACAAAAATAAATTAAAATCAACAAAAACTTTGTCAGTTCTACTTGAGTACTCAAGTAGAACTGACAAAGTTTTTGTTGATTTTAATTTATTTTTGTTTATCTTATAATTTTTATTCAAATTTTGAAATTTTGACAGAAATTGTCAATTGGTGTGATTGACAGAATGCGGATGGAATATAAATGGTTAAAAACAGAGTTCGGAATCACATTGGTCAAATAATGATAATTAATTCATCACTATACAAATTCGAATTCAATATTCATAGTTAGGAACACAGGACAAGGTCTGTCGGGAAAGCTAGTTTATAATAATTATTTTAAGACAATCTTGGGCAGAAATCAACCACGAAACTGAGATACATGATTGTAAATTGTTGTATTCCGATAATATTTTATTCCCTACTATTTGATAAATCTTTGGTGATTATGCAGAATCAGACACTCGTTAAAGCTTATCACACTTTATTTTACAATAATTATCACAAGTAGTAACGAAAAGAGCTGAATAATTACAAGTCCTAGTCCTACACAACGTTCTAAGTTTGTCTAGATTCTTACGTCCATTTTTCAGGACTAGACCTTAACGATATATCAACAACTTTTGCCTGGCTAATACTGTTCGATTTAAAAAAAACACTACGGGCTTACGGCCGTCTTCTATTGTTATTTAGAAGGCTGGCATAGTGTGATTACTTTACGTTAACAACGTTTGCCATTAGGTTATGTTCAAATTTCCGAATATTATGAGAAATTTCAACATGTTCGATATGTGGAAAAATCCCATGCCCCGGACGGGATTCGAGCCTGCGTCCCTCGTCGTACCGTGCAGAGACATTAACCACTGAGCTTACTGCCCCGACCCCGACGCAAATTCCTTCATAATACGTGCATATAACAAGTAGCTGATGTTAATGCCATATAGAGCCATCTATTGGAATTTTTTGAGAACAACTATAGCAAACCAACTTTTTATACAGCTACTGCTGTCATATAGTTGGCACCAGGATATTTCCTCATATGGCTCCATTTTTGTAATGTCTCATCTTTATTGCCTATCGGCTTGATTGGTACACAAAGCCAGCCTTCGAAATAACAGTAGAAAATGGCCGTAAGCCCGTAGTGGTTTGTTCATATCATTTAAAAATCGAATAGTATTACTTAGCCAGTCATCACTTGTTGATATATCGTGTAGTTCTAGACTTTATTTTATACATTACAATAAGCTTCTCTTCTTCTTCCTCAGCCATCTCTCCACTGCTGAGTGCTGGATATAGGCCTCTTCCATTCCTTTCCACTCTCCTCTATCCTGGGCTTTTCTTATCCACCCTCTGCCCGCGACTGGGATAATATCATCGGCCCATCTTTTTTGGAGTCGGCCCACTCCTCTTCTTTTATACAATAATATTGTATTAAATTGTCTTTCCTGAGAAAGGAAAGAGCCATATATGCATCAAATATAGAAGTAACTCTCCTGATGCTATACATAATAATATTATGTAGGTGTGTACAATATACCTACTACAATTATTCTAAAGGTATATCCTCCTATGTACCGGCTGTGTTCTCCTCTAGATACGCAAATCTGGAAGATTTGAAGACGCAACAAAAATAAAAAGACCCTTTTCTCATAATATGGTTGGGAACCGAAAAACAAATTTAAAGATTCCTACTTACATATAAAAACTTTTCATTATCTTTTAAAGTTTAAGCCATATTAGCAAAGGGACTTGTACGTCTTTCACGAGTGCTTATACGAGTACTTGACTTCGGTTCCCTGAGATAAAATTTGGGCAAAATCAAACAAAAGTATTTATTGAAATTTTGCAAACAAGCTAAAGATAGGAGATTCGGTAGGTACTCAATGAGAGATTAAAGGTCAAAGCAGTAAGAAAAAAACATTGCTTCAATAATATTCTATCCTCTGCTGATTCTTCAAACAAGATAAATATTTGTAAAAAAAAACTTTTCGTCGCGGAAAGCATATAATTTATTATTAATACAAAAATTTTAATAAAAATGGTTCTCTTAAAATCAACTCCATGTCAAATGTTTAATCGTTTTAAATAAGCAACCACTCATCCCACGTAGATACTTAAAAGCTATTTAGATATTATTGCCAAACGAATCATAATTCTATGATCTGAAGACCTAAATATTTGAAGTTTTAATAAAATATTTAGCTAAAAGTGGTTACCAATTGTATTAATTTTCAAATTATTTCAAAACCCGTTTTCGACATAACTTTTCAGTTTTAAATCAAACTCAAAATGGAACACTCCATATCCACTTAATGAAGGTTGTCGACCGAGTAATTAATTAGCAAACGTTGAGTACAAACAAACAAACAATATGGAAACAAAAAGATTTGGATGGAGTAAATACATATTTCATATAAAAGTATGAGTTTCTAGAACTGCTTTCATTATCATGCCGTTGCAACTATGAAGCTTTGTAGTTGACGGTATTTTCGTTTTACCATTATTTAAACTAATACATTTTTCAACAGACCAATATCTAAAGTTTCATGTTATTGGCTTAAATTTTTCGTTTCTTTTTGTGTATAATATTCAATTGAATATTTTGCCGGTGATTCGTATCTAGCAAAATTCTAATAAGTAGGACCTGTGGGGCTAGTACGAGTTTAATCGAAAGCTATTTGCACGTTAATAAGCGCTTATTAGCGTGCAAACAGTGTTCGAAAATCAAACGTTCGAATCGTTCGATCATTTTTGTATGGAAATTTTTCGAAACGCTTTCGATGATCGTTTCGCTATTCGATCATCGAAAACTTATACTACTGGTACTGGTATCATTTTTTTGTGAATTAGGCTGACTGTCCACGGCTGTACGCGACGCGGCAAAGTACGCCTTGTATCATTTGCAGCCTGGCGTACTGAAATGACGTGTCCACGACGCTTACTTCATCCATACATTTTCCACTTAAAAACAATTTTAAGTACCTTATTCGTGTATTTCAAATTGATTTAAAATAATAAATCAGAATAATTCATAGCATTCTTGTACAAACAAAGATACTTTTCTACTATCTGAGCCTTAATATTCACGTTCTTGAAATCCGGGAACTTAAGCTACCATTCCGAATTCCGATAAGGCCTCTCTCGTTATACACATATTGTGAAATGTATAAACTTAAGCTACCATTCCGAATTCCGATAAGGCCTCTCTCGTTATACACAAATTGTGAAATGTATAAATAGTAAGCAAATAATATGTATAACTAGTTGCATGCATACATGAAATCCAATTGTCGATGGCCTGAGTCGGTATGTTCATTGTATGAAACGATGTCGTCAATAAATTAAGTTTTTACAAAAATTCTTAAGAAAAGTTTGAGATATACTGTATTTTTTATAGAAAATTAAATTATCTAGTTGATATGTTTCGGCGTTTTTCGATATTCTTTTAAAATTCTGAAATATAGGCATTGAAACTCGTAAATTTGTCATAATAAAAATATTTTTCTTTATAAAAAAAAGTTTGAGAAACCGTGGAACTTTTTCATTAAATTCAATTGAGATATTGTATTTTTCTATATACATACACATTTGTAGGGTTCTACCTTTTATAGTTTTCGAGATATATGCAAAAATTAAGTAAAAATTCAAAGGTTGATTACCCCTGACTGAAAGAAAATTTTAAAATTCTGAGTATACAAGTTTTGTAGGCTTACAGTATTTTATATTTACTGAAATTTTAGGCTCTGTGCATCAAGCAAATCAAAAGTTATAAGGGGGACACACACACACACACACAGACACACCCTCACACACACACACAGACACACTAAATGTTCTCCTCCGAATTCTGAATAAATCCATGTATGGAACATATATGCTGCAAAGCCTTTAAGTTGGTGTTTTTTGTCGTCAAAGTTTGAAAAACCGTTTAAAATCTAGACCTGGCCATACAAATCACGTATCTTGGATTGATACTGCCGATCTGTCTCGAGAAATAATTTCTCTTCAAAAAATCGACAGTTGCACAGTTTTGAAATGTCGGCGGAAATAATTATCATCATTTTGATACGTCAACTTAACCCCAAGCAGACGCAACACTTATCAATAAGTCTTGATCAAATTATTACGAGGTGAGAAAACAGGCTAATCTCGCCTTAAAGATAAAATATTAACCCAACAATAACGCAAAAATACTCAAATTATAACTGATTTTAAACCATCGCTATTAGATGGTAGGTATATTTTTGAACCAACTTTCAAATTTTTAATATACGTATGTTGTAATGTTGATGCTCTCCAAAACCATCTTAACGAACATATAGGCAGAGCTTGAAGTAGATTATATTTTTTTGATCGTTGATATCTGCCATTCAGTAGTCTGCCATTGCCCATTAATAATTAGTTCTTGCATGTTATTGTTCAATATCAACCATAAAAGAAAGGAACGAATATGTAACAACTAATGACTAACAATTCATTACTGATGTTCAATTTTTAGATGGAACAAACCACTACGGGCTTACGAACGTCTTCTACTGTTATTTCGAAGGCTGGCTTAAAATGATCACTTTACGTTAACAACGTTCGCCATTAGGTGGTAATGTTTAACTCTCCGAAACTCCCAATCATGGTAATTCTCGACATGTTCAACATGTCGAAAAATCCCATGTATAGGGACAACAAGTAGATATTCAATAATTAATGAAATATAGAGATAAAAGTTGGAAATTATTGAGAACAAGAGAGCAACCAAATTCAAAGACTGCGACTGCTGTCATGTATTTGGCGCCAGGATATGACTATATCCATTTTTGTTAATATCTCATCTTTATTGCCTATAGGCTTTGCTGGTGCATTGTGCATAAAAGAAAGTGTTATGCTCTGTTTCTAGATTCGCCTATACGTTCATTAGATGTAAACGCACTCTGGTAGGCTGACCATTTTGTTGTTGTTATCATTTTTGTCATGGTTCAAAAATAGAATCTATAATATTGTGTTTTAACATTTTCGTTTATCCGAATCGCTTTAAACTGTTGAAAATGTGAAAGACGGTGTTTAGACCAGCGTTTCACTACTTTCACTGCATCTACGAATGAATGAAAAATTAATTGCAATAAATCCAAAATTAATTTCTTTATACATATTATTTATAAAACACCTACTACTTGTTAATAGCATAGCATACTATACCTAGGTACATATTATAACAACTATCCCATCTACAAAGTGTGTTTAGATAGATACCTAACAAGACGTTAAAGTTTCAAGTGATAACTTAACTTTATGCATCCAATTATCTGGTAAATAATAACTTTTCTTCTTCGTGTGAAATGAAGCGTTTTGAAGATTAATACGTCTTCAACATTCGTTTATTACGTTGTACCTAAGTAATTCGGGATTATTCTTCAATACCATAGCTATTTCCACATTTTCCAATTAGACCTCTTTGATTCACGAATCGATAACTGTATTTGAATTCAGTTAATTAACCATCTATAATAAGATAAAATTTGTGTGATTCGATTATATCATCCAAGTATTAAGGATCGTTCAGTGTAGGTACACCAACTTTTTCAATGGGTTCGATGCTTTTTTTTGGTCTCATTACTACTGTAGGTCGCATTTCTTATGTTATATCAGAGAATATTTGGCTCTGTTATAGGTAGGTATTCGGATAATTCTTGGCTCAGTTTCGAATCTTAATGCCTTTTGATACGAAGACCTAATATACAAACTATAGTAATAAGGTTCTTCATGATTTTTCCAGAAAACTCATGTGTTGAACCATCTTGCAAAATATGTTGAAATGCCTATTTTTTACACATTTACAAGGAAAGAAATATTGAGAATGAGAAATTTTTCTCTCAAGTTTTCCGGATAATCATACAATGAAAAAAAAAACTTTTGAAAATAAAAGTCTCACAATATGCGACGAAATTGAGAGCCTAAGTCAACTTTTATGAAAGATTTTGTCTTAAAATTTTGCTCGCTAAGATTTAAATTAATTAGGTAAATTTACTTTCAAGTAGGTATGTAAGTAGTAAATAATATATTTTAATAATAAATTTGTTAAGAGAACTTTGGAATATAATGTGCATAAATTGCTTAATACGATGCCGACATCTAGGTATGTATTGAGAAATGCGGTAGTAAAAGTGCAACAAAAAGACTTGTCAAGGAATGGCTCTTGAAATGTGGATTTTTTTATAATTAAAATTTCCTAGTAAAGAATAATATTATGTTTGCTGCTATTGGTTAGGTTTAAAGTTGCTATAGCTTATTATTGTTTTTATTTTTGTAGAAGAACGCGCCGACAAATCCATTTGTTCGCGACTTCACTATTGTACCTACCTATATTTAAACTTTGTAATATTTTATTCTAATAAAAAAAGTGTCCCTAAAATGAACTCTAGATGAGATGAGATTTTCTTATGAAATCTAATGATATTTGAAAAAGATCAAAGGCCTAAATAACAAATTTATAATATTATGTAACAAATAATCCCCTACCGTACTTTGTCTCGACTGATTGAAATCTCTTTTGCGCATACGAGTGGAATATTATTATGACGTACATCAGTACCCAAATAGATTTGACTTATTATAATACAAATTCTATATTTTGAAAAAGGAGAATGTCATTTACATCGAAGATTATTCTTCATTGGGGGTGTCGTGTCAGGTCCCCCCAAACGACTTTGGGGAAGCCACTCGTTCCTGAGCTGCCTTAAGGCTGTTAGAGTCGCCAAAGGGGTGATTTTAATGATTTTTCAATCCATTTTCCGGCGTTATCTACTGTCGGATTTCGATGAAAAAAATATATAACATAAATTAGACTTTAATGAAGGCGGCCTCAGAGCCGTTTTTTGATATCTAGTATAGTTTCTTGTAGAAAATAAAAATAGCAAACGTCGTTATTCATCTTTTTTTTAATATTCCAACTGATATATACGTCGGAATGAAATAATTCTTTTTTTGTCTTAAAGAGCATTAAAAAATCTACAAGATTATAGAACGAAATGCTAATATTTATTTCCGGCTTAGCGTATAATCCCAAAAAACCTCTATTTCAAATAAACACTGAATATCGAAATATTCTATCGGCTTTAGCGTGCATGCGATAATGACATTTATAGCACGGGAATTACAAGGAACGCACTGGTTTTCATTGTGTAAATTATTCAGTCGCCCACAACATCGTGGACTTAGATGACGTGCAACCTGCGCTAGTCCAATTTACGTTTTGTATTGTATACTTTTTGACGAAAATTCGTATATTACAGAGGACGACAAACATTGGTTAGTAATTTTTATTTTATTATTTTTTGTATTCAGCAATTAATTCTATCATTGCTTTTTGGTGATTTTAAAGTTTATATTTTTGAATTAGGTATAATATGTTTATAGTCACATTGCATACCTATTATGAACTTTTTTCTTCTAAATTATTATCATTTATGCGCTATACAGGGTGGCACGTTCCTATTGGGCAAAATTAAACTCCTTTCTAAAAATCGCTGGATTCCGAATTCTATTAGTTAGTCCGAATTCTAGCAGTTTTCTATAAAACAAAATTTCTGGACAAAATTTTAAACGCCGCGCCAATCTGAATATAACCCATTCACAAACATATTGGGATATAGGTACCAACTGATTTTGGCCCAGTCGATGGATATCTTAAGTACTATTATATCACATTATTTTGCTTTTTCAGAAACTATTTTATCACGTCGAGTGCAATATTATAGACTTAGAGCGTAAAATAAAAAATCAAAATGGGACGAAAAGAGAAGTATACCGGAATAGTGAATCGTACAAAAAATGTCTCCTTGCCAAAGCACGTAACATTAAGAAGTAAGTATTTTTTATGTATAAATTGTAACATTCGGTCTATTAATAAGCCGTAATTTGAGCAGTTCGGTCATTTTTCCATCTTATGGCAATACTTCAGTTAAATTTCTGGAACTTACCGACGAGGTCCTATTTACTCCACGGGACATGGTAGCCGGAAACTGCCGAACCAACCCGAATTGTTTGAAAGTAATACAAAAAATTGCATCAACATTATAATTGACACTAATACAATCATACAGTCGTCCTCGTTACACTTCGGAATGGTTCGGCAGTTTCCGGCTACCATGTCCCGTGGAGTAAATAGGAGCTCGTAACTTACCGATGGTCGAATGACCAGATATGTAATAATTTGATAGTTCATTTTAGATATTGTTGACTCACTTTCTTCTTATCACTAAGAGCGAGACAACCCAACGTTGTTTTGAGTGAAAGTTTTTATGGTTTTGTTCACCAGGGCACGTCATTGTTAAAATTCGAATGTTTTAAAACAGGTTCAAGTGTTGCCAAAAAAACCCATTGGAAATTAGATTATCCGGCAGTAAAATCCACACAATTTTCCACACTATTTTCGGATTGTTAAAAATGTTTTATAATACCATTATCGGAACAATTTACTTAGGAACCACCATCCGTTAGTTTACCAGCGACATACTTACAGATATTTTAGTATCTCTTTTATAGTATTGGCCCAATAAAAAAAAAATACATTATGTATACCTTTCAAAGGTTACAGATATATCTTCAAAATCTCGTCAATTTTCATGTCACGGAACGCTGTCCCGGACCAAATGAATGCAGCTACTTCTAAGTCCAGAGTTACTGCAAAATTAATCGATACATCTCAAGACCAACCGAGTCACAACAAGGATTTAGATTCAAAGAATATCTTAGCATGCGAAACTTCCAGATTAGAACCAATGACTGAAGGGACAAAAATATCTGGAAGGCGCGTTTTTAATATGATGTGGTTATCTTCACATCCTTTTGATACCGCATGACATATAATCTTGACCGTCCAGTTTTAAAGGAGGAGTTCGACGGCAATGAATCTGCACACATGCAATATATATGTACATAAGATATAGCATTTCTTTTTGTATGAATTTTGTAATTACATTTTTTTAATATGCCATTAAAATCAAATATTAAAAAAGTGTATTTTTCCCGTTCCCATTTTATAATCATATAATCTAAAATGGTGGCAATTAGAATGAATAGTATGTGAGTGTTAGAAGAAATTAATTAATGGTGAGAACTCATGTTTAAAAAAATCTGGTAAAAGCAATGTATACCTGAATGTAACGTAAAATTAATAATGTCGCTTTAACCAAATACATGTTTATCATCATTATCGGCATTATCATTATCATCACTATCATCCACCGTTGTTCAAAAATTCCAAACACATTGCAGTCAAAAGAACATTGAGGTTTTAAATATTTCGACGCATTCCACTAGTTTCCGACCCCTAACTCTACACTTACATACGTACAAATATTGTAAGAGTTAAGTAGTGGATAGAGTCCGCCCTAATTTTTATGCCCCGCCCGAAATTGACTTTGAAGTCAGAGCTGTCACGCTCTTAAAGAGTTCTTCAACCCTTGCTATTCTAGTCCACTCCCGGATATTATGCAGCCAGAAGATCTGCTTTTGTGCCCAATCTCCGTCCATCTTCAGTTGGATAAGGTGTTAGTTAAGTATTTCTCCAAAAAAAACCTTCTTCACTTTGATATGCTAGAGCTACTCTCTTCTTCTGTTGAGTCTAAAACTTCTGTGTTACCAATTATGTCGGTCCACGGTATTCGAAGCATAAATGCAGCACGAACAATTTGTGCTCGGCATTTTATTTTTGTGTTTGGGTCAAGTGATTCTGTTGAAGTACTCCGTCATTTAAATGTTCACTCCGCTTAGTTCAAATCGCATTATTGAGTTTATATAATATTTTTTTTGTAATGGCCTCATTTAATTTGTAGATTGCGTACCGTACGTAGGTTGTAAAGAGGTTATAAAGGAAAATGGGTAGGGAGCTAAAGAAATTTTAGTTATGAGCAATGTGTTTCTTCGACACTTGGTCAAATGATATGTAAAGTGGGGCTAGTACGAGTTTTATCGAAAGCTAGTTGCACGCAAATAAGCGCTTATTAGCGTGCAAACAGTGTTCTTAAATCAAACGATCGAATCATTCGATCATTTTAGTATGGAAATTTTTCGAAACTCTTTCGATGATCGTTTCGATATTCGATCATCGAAAACTTATACTAGGGCTACTGTAACAAACAAAAATTCATCGATAATAAATGCAAAAATATATTGGAAAAAAAAATACTTTTCATCTTTTATGGAAGCAATTCATTTTTTTTGAAATTAAAACTTCAGCTTTTCTGTTAAAAAAAAATCCCTTGATATGAATTTTCAATTTGATCAAGTTCCCAGAAAACTCATGGGTAATCATTTTTGAATCGGAATTTTTTCTCAAAACAGAAATAGAGATAAATTAACTCACCATACTTAAAAATAATACCTAAATATTTTTTTACATGCGTGTATATAGTTGTAGGTACCTACCCAAACTAATTACTACCCTCCATTAGTGATTGCGTTGGGATGTTCAAATTTCATTTTAAATAACCCTCCAGAGTAATAATAATTACATGTAGTACAAAACATACATTTACCTTACATAAATATATTTTTCGTTCTACATTATATTAGATATTAATCCTCTTAATCTCTATACTTCTTTCGTACTCGTTTCGTTTTTCAAAAATCAGTTTTTCGGCGGATTGCTGCAAAGAACCTCGTCATTCGTCAATTACGTAACATTGACATTCCGACGAATGGATGAAAAGTAAATTTTACCAAGTCAATATCCTACCTTATTTCTTCTTCTCTTTTCGTAGCAAGAATCTGTTCATTTATGGAGTAGCCTCTTGGGATGCTGATCTCTAGCTCTTCCACGGAGGCTTTCACGGACGACACTTTCTATTCAGAAGTCATACTATGCCTAATGTGTTTTCTTCAATTATTCACTCTTTGGACATGCTGGCACCAATATCGGCGTCGCTGCCAACTCCATCTGACACTTCAACAACTCCGCAGATTTACCAGACTGTCGTCTCATGCACTAGGTCTTGCAGAATCTTTCCAGCAATTGCTTGCAGCATTCTTAACTCTGCCGTTCTAAGCATACCTCTTAAGGATTGATCTAACAGCTTTTATATATGCGGACAGTGCATTCAGCTTTCATCTTTATTCTTCCATAATAATTTGGCGTCTAGCTGCAGCCTTATCTGTGGTCTCATCTCTCTGGCGAGGTCACCACAGCTAAGTAATTATCTGCTGAAAAATCTAAACTGGGTAACTTATTCAAGCTCTTCTCCTTAAGAAGTTTGGCACTGCAAACAATTCCTAGAAAACGTCATGGTGTTTGAGTTGGATATGATCATGTTGTACTTTTTCAGGGCCCTGTGAACTGAATAAGCATTCTCTGTAGGTCCTTTACATTTTCAGCTATGGGTATGTCGTCAGCGTAACAATTTTAATCTTCTCCCCTACAAAACTGTGCCCCGACCCAAAATATGCAACATTCACTATGATATTGTCAATTGTAGAGTTAAAAATGAATGGACTAAGACTATCACTCTATGGCGTTTCAGATTTGTTAGATCTGATCCATAAGATGAGATGAGATTGAGATGAAGAAGGAGTACTGATTTCTTTTCTCAAGGTCAAAAGATATTGGGGAAAAATGGTCTTTATCAGAAGATGAGAAACTCTCTTATGAGTTTTGGCAGGAATAAAAATATCTGGAGTACTCACCAAGTTTCACTATTTCTTTATGAACTAGATTAAACAGTAAAGGAGGAACTCGACTAACTACCAAAAAGAAACTCGGTTTTATATTATAAAAAACACAAACACTATATTAGAGAATTCAAATAAAGTATCACAGAAAAATGTATTTTAACTTAAAAACTAATTACAATAATATGCACTGGTAGGTTCTGAAGGAAAGAGTAATAAAATTGTATACTGAAAAAGCTTTTATAGTAGGATTATTCACGCAAGATCTTTTTTCCAAAATAGGTGGTGTGTTCTCCCTCTGGTGTGAAATATCCTAAGTTAGTTGACTTGGTACAGACGGTGATGAATCTACATTGTTGATAAAATACGAGATGTATTCGTCGTATTCCGCTAGATGGCTCTTTATTCTGGATGGTTCTATATACACGTTGACATCAGATAGAAAAATAAAATGTTGCTGAAAGTTCACTGCCACAACTCTATCTAATGCCAATGGATGTTTTATGGCTTTTGGGTTTTTTACTATGACTATGTTTAATATAAATAGGTACATTAAAATCAAAATAAATTCAATCATTGTTCACCAGTGACATCAGATTGGCATGCATTGGGCATGTTGCCAGGTCCACGGTAGAAAGGTTCACATAGAGTTTTCTGAACAATAAGCCCACTGGTAGGAGACCACCAGGAAGACCAAGGCAGCGGCTCATGGACAACGTCGCCCGGGATCTGGACGTGCTGGGTGTGGGAGATCAGTGGGATTCCATTACGCAGAACAGAATGGCTTGGAAAAACATTGTCCAGGAGGCCAAAACTCTGCAGGTGTTGTATGGCCATTGGAAGTAAGAAGTAAGTATGTAATATAAATACATAACTATTAAGTAGTTTTTGTTCTTATAGGACAAAGAGTGGAACATGGATTAAGTAAGAGAGAGTTAAATAACTAAAATAATAATAATATTCTCATTTTTTTCTCTTTAAAGATGCCTTCAAAGTTTATAACGTTTAAACGTTTGTAATATTTTTGTCACTCCTTAACAAACTTGTACTATATTTTTACATAACCTTTTAAAGTATTTATTCGGAAAACATCCAGATTCACGCAATGTTTTTTCTTTCCTTTAATATCTTATCTAGGAAAAAAGCTTGATCTTAAGTATACCCTGAGGAGTTTTAAATTCAAAGTTTTACAGACATTTTTTTATATCTAAGCGATATTATTTTGATAGCAGCGGGGTTGGAATTTTATATTTTGTTGGGGATAGTCAAAATGCACGTACTGGTATCAAATATTGCAAGGGGTGAATGTAATTTTGCTTTGTCGCTGGATGATAATATTGCAATCGCAATTTTATACAATATATACTAGGGTTGTCCAAAGTTATTACTAATATTAAAATTTGTATGTGTTTCATAAAATTATTTTATCTTCAAATCGAATAGGTAACTTTTGTATTATTATTTTTTTAACCAATCAGAGGTTGCAACATAAAACTAGTGATTGGAGAGATTGTAGCTCGTACGCAGATATTATGAAGAGGCTTGCTAAAAGTCGAGAAGAGGGGATGAATCAGGGGATTTTCAAAGAATACTTTTTGAAAAATAAAAGACTCACTCTTTATAGAAAAAAAAATTGCGGTGAGCTATTAATGAGGAATAATATACCTACTCCCTTTTTGTCTCAGTGACTAAATACTTTTGAAAATAATCAGAAATAAATTTTGAGAAAGGGAAAAAAAGTATAGCCGGCAGAACTTATTGCCTGAGGCAATTTTTCCAGTCAACCAGTCCCTTCCAATCTGCTCAAATTTCAAGTAAAAAACAATTAGAAAAACTCTGAACCGACCGGTAATCGTACCCGGGACCTCGTAATCTGAAGTCCACGCCTTTACCACTAGATTACCGAGGTCGATATCAATCTAGAGATATAATACTTTATTCGATTTTTAATAATTATTTTATTCGAAAATTGCTAAATAATTATCCAAGCTCAATGTGAGGTGGCTTTAAATATCAACAAATCGCGACAACCTTATCAGAGGCTTTACTCGCCCAAGTTGTGGTGGCAAACAGATTTCAAAATATATGAACAAGCCGTATTTGCTGTTTGTCACGTCCCTTATTTCCGCTTTTCATCCTACCTTTCAAAACTCGCCGAATCTCATCTCATGCATTCTTGACCTATAACAATGAGGAGACGTGAAGAAGGAGTTTGCTTAGATCAGACTGATCTATAATATACGAATTGAGACCCCAAGATAACAAAAATTGAATAATAATAGGCACCTTAATTTAACTACCAATCTAATTTTATTCATTCATGATTAAATTAAAAAAGAAATAATTAAATTTCTTAAAATTTTTTGCCAAATTAACCCTTAACTTAAATAGTTTAGTAGGTATATTAAAACATGTTTGCCGAAAAATACCTTCCTAAGATTTTATAAAATATTTTTAACTTACCTAATAATTTTCCTAAGTTTTACAGAACCCATTACACATTATCGAAAAAGTAAAACACTTTTACTGAAACGCAAGCGGCAACACGGTGGATGTCCATTCAATAAAACAATGTTATATTAAAAGTTACCAATATTTTATTTCGAATTAAAATTTTCCACCCTTGCTGCGGGAAAAAGGCAAAGAGTCCTCGACAATAAGTGATCGGATTTTCTTTTGAAATGTCTAAACCAGTAGCGGGAAAGCATGTAAGAGCCAATACGAAATCTCTAACCGATTTAAATGTTCACCTCCAACAGCCCCCAGTGATTTATACCACCACATTTGAATGCACTCTTTTTCACTCTGAAAATACATGGCATCGTAAAGAAAGGTTAGCTGTGAGTTATGTTACCTTTCCGTGTTTATTTTCGAGTTAAGTGTATCGATACTACGAGATTTATTGAATGAAGTAATAAGTAATTGCCTTTTTCAAACCCAAAAAGGTTGCCTAATTACGATTCTCCACTCGTCGATTCTTGACGACTACAATAAATTATTGTACAATGCTTTTTTGTACACGCAAAATAATGCTCTTGAGTTTCCAGATTGTGTGGCTAAGTACTTACCTACTTACAACGGTTTATTTTGCAGCTTTGTGACGAATTTAAACAAGGACCTTCATTTTGTGAATAGGTGCTGTATCTATATTATGACCTATATTCCGTTGTCATCGCATCACGCCTAAACGGCTGGATAGATTTCGCTCATTCTTTTTTTGTCGTATCGGCTGTTATCAGGAGAAGGTTCTAATGAAAGAAAAAATTAAGAAATTTTCGTGGATAGTTAGGAAATCAAAGTAGGTAACCTTTTTAGTACTTTTAACAATTTAATTTTTATTCCAAAAAAGTGAAATGAAATTAAAATTTTACAGGAACTGTCAGAATGTTGATGGAAAATATGATTGAAACAGATGCATCGATCTAAACTATATCGATTAAAAGGGTAATAAGCTTATCGTTATACAAATTGGAATTAAATATTCATACCTAGTTAGTAACACAGGACAACGTCTATCGGGAAAGCTAGTAAGCAATAAGCTCCGATGGGTTTACTGACATATTTGTATAGGAAGGTGTTATTTGTTGTTTATTAACAAATTTTGTGTAAAAATAATCAGCATATTTTCAAACGTTTATTTGCAAGCTAAAATAAATAAGCGTTCTGAAAAATCTTTTTAGACCCGTGCTGAGTCGTTCAATAAAGGCAAAGAGGAAGGTGGGGACAAACGCATCTAAATTTGGAAATTTAAGTATGTTTATGTAGGAACAAAACGAGTTGAAAAAATAAATTCGTAAAGCAAATTAAATTATTTGGATTTAGAGAATGCATAGGTAAATGACAATTACAAAATAGATTTGATGAAACTTAAAATAGATTTGATGAAATAGAAATATTTGTTATATCAGATTACCACAATTGTATTTGCGAAAAACTGCGAAGAAAAAAATTCAACACAGATCCTACGGTTTTAGCGTGATGCTCCAACACACAATTGGAGTGAAACAAATAAATAAATATACATAAAATACTGAATTATTATGTAGATTGTATCAAGAAATACCTATATAGATTTTTATATATTAATAAATATTTTTATGACTAAAAAATATAGCAATATTAATATCTTTGCTTGTTACCCTTTCTCTCATACGTCGCGTCCGCTTTGTTTCCTATCTTTCGCCATCTGAAAATGAAGAAAAGAAATAAAACGAAACAGTAGGGTAACAAAGTCTAATAGAACTGCTTTCAATGTCGCAAATCGTTATACTTCTTATTACTTACTGTATTCTGATATTAATTTCATTAATACTACAGTTTTGTTTTCGGAAAAATAGAAGGGCTACGTATGTACATACGCAACGTCCCAAATATTCCGGAATTCTTGCATTGTTTTTCCACAACAGATCTTACATAATATAGATCCAAGTATTTGATATAATTATTATATCAATAATTTTAAGTGTTCGATTTTAAGAGGTAGTTATTGAATTATTATATACATAAAGAGGTATAAGAGAAATTTTACAAATTTAAACCACTAGCGGCTCTCAATCGTTTTCATTGGCAGTAGAAGATTGTTGTCGGTAAAAATGTCATCGCAATTTGGTATTTATTTTTTTAATAAGTTTATATTTTTCCCGCCATTGCACTAGTTAATTGATAAATGATAGATAATGGCTTAAATCTAATCCCTAAAATGAATATTGTACTTTTTTATAATTACATAATAATTAAAAAAGTAAAATATCTTCTGTCAGAGCTAACCAGTACCAAAATCGTAATACAGTAATACAATGATATTAATAAGTTTTTACCATTTAAATGAGTCTTCAAATACTGGTTTTTAAACCAAACGTAGTCCAAAGTTTGATCACATGACAAACAAATATAGAAACTAAGGTTCTCGGCAGTATTTTAAGGCATATTATTATTATAGTGACATTTTTCACTGCTGGTAGGTTAGGTACCTACCTGCAGAGCAAAACACTTTATGGTATCTCTAATGGCGAATTCTCGGTAATAATCAAAAGTTGAGTGAATGTAAATAACGAGATGAACACAAAATAAACGAGACCAATGTTGATTACTGATTTATAAAAAGGTACTCTTGTAAAAGACAACGTTAAGTGAAATGTTGAAGTGATTGAGAGGAGGACGAGGTTCAAATAGGATAAAGTTACCTAATTGATTATAAAGTGGGAACTTCCTTAATTATGTGGGCACAGTTTTCACAACCATAAATTCATATAGCTACCTACGTATATTATAGATGGAGGTTAATGTTCTTCTAGAAGTAAATTGCTATGTAAATTTTATACACGAAAGTCCAAACTAATGATGATCCTTTCGATCCACTCTCGAAAAACTTTCCATGATCTCGCCATGGTAATTAATCAAAGTGCTGATTGACATTTTAACCTTTCGATGAATTTGGTATAATCGTAACTATAACAAAACAAGGCCGGAGTGTTGCTTAATTACTGGACTCGACCTTTGTAAACTTTCCGTACCAAATGGCGACCATCCGTTTCATCTATCCTCACTTAAAGATCCCCCTTTAATGTAAGGTCCAAATTTTCTTACTTATTCTCATAGATCGTTGCCTTATTAATTGGCACGAATTGCATGAATAATAAATTTTGGTTCGATTCTCTTGTTAATAAATAGTTCAATAAAAAAAAATTTTTTCGCGACTTAACTTTAGGACTTGGTAAAGCAATACTGAATGGTAAAAAAGAATCGAATACTTAGTTTATTTGAATTAAAAAAAAAGGTTTGAAATGGTTCTCATTGACTAGATGTTTTGACAAAATAATAAGCGATTTCTATTGTACAAACAAAGCAAGTTTTCTCTTGTTTATTAACATATTAAACAAAACATTACATATTAAAAAAAAAACTAAATAGGTTCCGACAGTTAAAATACGAATAAATATCAATTTCATAAATTGAAAAAATATCCCAATATCGGTTAGAAAATTCAAGTGAAAAATACGCAGAAAATCTTGGTAGTAGGTAATCGAATTCAAAACACTAAGCAAACGTAGTCGTTATTACTAAAACTTCTATAACAAAAGACAAATGAATATTATTTTCATTAGGTTGGCATAAAAATATGGTTGAACCCTTCGTTAAGATGACTCTTTATCTCTCTTCCAATGGGAAAACGAGTGTCGTGAGAGGCGCTCATCAGGAAATAAAAATAAAATGAGATTTATATCAGGAAGACATAATAACCAAGTAAACGTTTCATCTCTTTTATGAACAGACGTGCAGGGATTATATACTGCACTTTAATGAGTTATGGCCACCACGTGCTTTTCTTCTCACATAACAGGAATGCGGCTGTGATAATACATAGGTAGGTACAGCTACTTACCTACACACATAACTCTGCGTATAAGTTCTTGGGCACGGGGGTGTCCCCGTGGAGGCTGAGCGACAAAATGAACATCCAGCTGGTACCTACTCGCGTATCAATATTAGATGAACGGTAATGAAATTAAGGGCCCGTAATATTCTGCCAGTTCGTAATGCTCCTCATTGAGAGTTAATTAAGTCGGCTGTGGAAAAAGGTTCAACGTTATTATAAGGTTCATACTGATATTGAATAATTTAAACAACATTTTGTTATTATGTCACTCGATTGTTTCACTTTTTTTAAAATTAAGTTTCTAAAATTGTAATCTACGTATTTTATGAAAGTCTCACCTGTGAAAAATTACCGTACCTAGTTCAAATTCTGTAGCGGAGTCGATAGTGTTCTTAACCTTCGTGTCTGAAGAAATCTTCACTGAATTGAGTAGTCAGCTCACAACCTAAATGACAAACCAAAGTTATCGTAGAGTCCCATATCGTCTGCAGGATTCGAACTTGCATCCCTATATAGCCATCTGAAGCAGAGACACTTGCCTCTGGGCCAACCGAGCCAACTCTAAGGCCGCGTCCGAACGTCGAGCGATCATAAAATGTTCTCAATTTGAACGGTCCGTCCGCGTTTGAGTATATGACGATCGCATCGATATCTTTTGTGTCCCGTGCACTGAATTTAGGAGACAGATCAACATGATTCTACCGTCACTTTGGTCAAACAAAGTCATTGAATGGAAGGAAAGAGTATTTACTTGATAAAGTCAACTGTTATTTCTTGTATTTAATTTTCATCACTCATCGCAAAGTCATGTAGCTGTTATAGTGAGTGGTGTTTGTTTTAAAAAAAAAAAAAATAATAAAATAAAAGAAGTGGTTGGTAGCCTGGCGGTTACAGCGCCGGCTTTCGTGCTGTTTCGTGCGGACGACGTCGTGGTTCGATCCCAGGTGCCGACCATCTTCCTCTTTCACGACACAAGCTTTAAGTAGCTTACTGTGAAAGAGTCGAGGAGTGTATTTATGTTCACTTTGAGTGAGCACAGATTCATTTAAAAAAAAAAAAATAATGACGCTCAAAACGCGGACGCATGAACGCTTTCCTATTAGGACACACACTTACACCTTCGTAATACGCAATACGTAAGTTATTACACTGTACCTACGGGGGGTACTAGGACAAACTTGGCGTCATATTTTAAACATCTAAGGTAGATTGATGGCATATTTTTGGAGCTTTCATTTTTGAAAGTGAGAGTTGCTTGATGAATATTGTGAACTTTTTCATGATGATAATACCACCCAATTTGGGGATTTTATGGAGGCAACGCGAAGCATTTCATAATATGCCCTTCCTGGTAAACTATTGAATGCGTTACTTCAACACAATTTTTGACCTTTATGTTTGATTTCAATACAAAGATATTTTCTAAAATGAAGAACAATAATTATAATAAATTTGTAAAAATATACCTATTCATCACGGTATAGGAAGGAAATGAAAGTGTTTTTAAAAAATGTAATGAATGCAAAAGTATGATTAAGGGTGAAAGTTTCGTGTTAATTTCCGTAATATTATAAATTCTAATTGATCATTATTCTTCATATATTTTTTAATCGTAATAAATTTGAATGATGATATTTGATATCGTGACATTGAAACTGTTTTCTTTTTTTTATTTTTATAAAAAGGAATATGGTATATCGGCTGTCAATTATTGAATATTATTTGCTGCGAGTGTAATTGATGATACGCTGCTTCTTGTTTCACGCTCTTTTGAGAAACGAACCTTCTTACACTGAACATTAATCAGTTATAACTTTACACATAAAAATTATATAATAAAGGTGAAAATATAATATGTTTATTTATAAATAAACATATATTTTTTCTACCAAATAAATTATTATAAATTTAAACAAACACAGTTGCTTTTTCAAGATTTTTTATTGAGGCTCGAGCGCTTTCGTCCATCTCATGTAGACATTATCGAGAGACTTTATCTCTTGATAATCTTGATCTCTTGATAATGTCTACACGAGATAGACGAAAGCGCTCGAGCTTCAATAAAAAAATCGTGAAAAAGCAACTGTGTTAGTTCAAATTCATAATAATGAACATTCAATACTTTGTGTATTATTTATATATATTACTGACAAAAATTAAATAAATTATTTTCGGGTAGATTGTAGGTAAAAACAAGCTGGCAAGTCATCTGATCCTGTCCAATATGTGACAGGATTTTCATGTGAAAAACTGTTAAATCTGCTAATTTCCTACCTGACAGCTAGGTCTAGTTTAGTTATCTAAACAACTTAACCATCAACGCCAAAAAATGCAATTTTTGTGCCGTAAAAAAAACGGCCTTGAAGTGAATGAAACTATAATATCGTTCGAGCTATCTATGTAATATAGCTGGGGTTATCGAAATAAAAATCATTCACACATTTTTAATTTACTTTATTTTTTGTATCCTTTGCATTTATAATTACATACTTATTCAATCAAATCCAAACTGTCTTTACCCCCCACTTAGGGGCACAGGGAGGCAACAAGAGCTCTCCATTGCGCTCGAACTTGCGCAATGTTTAATCTCCTCTTATCTAAATTGCTTAGGTATAAGTACCTTTTATCAATTCAGTTGCCAAGAAGAACTAGTAAGATACATACTTATCCTTAAAATGTTGCAGTATTTTGGCAATTTTTTTAGAAAAAAAAAAATGCAAATCTAAGAATATTTAAAGCTTTAAAATACGTGCGATGTCGACTGTGTTTTGAGGAATAGGTACTGACTCGTAAAACGTAGGTAGGTATGTAGGTAAGTACTACCAATTTACATTAGCACATAATTCAGCACGTAGATTTATTTTATTAACATAGTCAAATCATTCGTGAAGGCTTAAAAGCACATTAAATTTGTATATTCTCATTATATACCTATCTACGTTATTCGTCTAATAGGTATATTAAAGTTTTACAGTGTTTATCTTACTAATAAAAATGTTCATGTTTGTATTTTGTTGAATACGTGTAAACGTCAACATTTCTATATAAAGTTGAACAAAAAATATCAAACAAGATCAACAAATGTATAGTGGAAATAAAATACGCACTAAACGCCAAAAATGAAAAAAATGAGTTGAGTATGAGGAAATCTATAATAATAAAGGAAAGTGCCTGACTGACTGACTGACTGATTGACTGACTGATTGACTGACTGACTCATCAACGCACAGCCCAAACGGCTAATCGTAGAGAAGTGAAATTTGGAAATCAGGTAGGTCTCAATACAAAACCTTCCACTAAGAAAGGATTTTTGGAAATTCCACCCCTAAGGGGGTGAAAAATAGGGTTGAATGTTTTTCAAAGAATGCGAATATCTCTGAAACTAGACATGGTACGAACTTGAGATTTGGCATATGAATTCTTCTATAGAAATGAGTGTTAGGGTATTCGGCAATTTTTCCAAAATTTAACTAAAAGGGACGAAAAAGGGCACATATAAAAAGGGATGATTTTTAAGTGCCTCCTAAAAAGTTTAAAACTGGTTTTATCGAAATTTCAAAAAAATGATTTCTTTAGAAAGAGTCAAATTATACTATTTCGTTTTCAAAAGATATCATTAATTAGAGGGGAGGGGGTGAGGGGCACTTTTCCAATGTGTATGTGTGTGTATCCGTCCCCTCTTTATAACTTTTGATTCGCTTAATGCACAGATCCTAAAATTTCAGAAAATATTGAATACTTTAAGCATACAAAATTTGTATACTCAGAATTTTGAATTTTTTTTTTAGTCAGGGGTTATCAACCTTTGAATTTTTATTTAATTTTTCCATATATCTCGAAAACCATAAAATCTAGAACCCTAAAATTGTGTATGTATATAGAAAAATACAATATCTAAAATATAATTTAATAAAGAAGTTCCAGCATTTCTCAAACTTTTTTTATGACAAATTTACGAGTTTCAGTGCCTATATTTCAGAATTTTATAAAAATATTGAAAAACGCCGAAACGCTAAAACTAGATAATTTATTTTTCTATAAAAAATACATACATCATATCAGTACATCTCAAACTTTTCTTAACAATTTTTGTAAAAATTTAATTTATTGACGACATCGTTTCATACAATAAACATACATACACCGCGAGTCCGGTGCAGCGTGTATGAATATATACGTAGGTAGGTATACCCAACCCAACCTACTTTCTCCAATACACGTGACGAAACTATTGCGTAATCTATAATATAATAATAATATAGTTTTGAACTAGCCGACCCGTCAAACTTCGTCCCGCCTTGGAATATAAATAATATGTTCGAGATTTTATGTATAACTTTAAGTTGATTTCAGTTTAAAGTTATTTAACACAGACGACGACGTGGTCCTTATATTATTGAATTTGAATTAGTATAATGATACAATTCATTATTACCTTTTTAACTACTGTAACCGCTGCATCTGTTATAAAACATATCATTATATTATTTACTATAAGCATTCCGTGAATCGTATCATTCATCAAACAACTGATTCCTGTCAAACGCCTGATTTAATTTCAAAATTAGAAAAAATGTAATAATAATATGGAAGTTTTATTTTTATTCCGTGCAACTTTTTTCTTTCATAAGACCCTTCAGACAAAAGCAAACACGACAAAAAAATGGGCGATATAAGTTCAGCTGTTCTCATAGGGTAAGAAACACGTAGAATGCCGATTCTGACTAGCGCCAACCGGCGCAAAGAATGTTACTATGCATTTGAATGGGGAAACCCACAGAAAAAGCAGGAACCCGCTTCCCGAGATGCCCATTTAAATGCATGGAAACCATAGACAACAATCTTTGAGCTGGTCGGCGCGGATCGTAATCGGCTTTCAACGTGTTCTTACCCATACGATGACCGCGCAAATTAGCGTTCCATTTTTATATAAGAGATAAATAATACACTTTCCGTGAATTCAGACAAACACTTTACGTACCTACCTACTTGAATATATTTTTCGTACCATGCATCCTGTACAGCGATTCTGAATTGTTTTTTTTTACGATCGACATTAAAATCATTATGTAGGTACCTACCTATTTTAGTAATTTATTATCTCTACTAAAATAATTTACGGTAAGTTCACGAAAAGAATCTGGATTGTATTGCAATTCTTTATGTCTTGATCTGTATATTAAAATATTTGAAGCCATTTCATAAAAACACTAGCAAAAAAAAAAACTATGTGAGTAATCTTGCTTTGAATTTATTGTGTAAACCATGAATAGCAAGTTGATATAATATTATGTTGAAAAAAGGTAAATAGTATTATGAAGTCAATAGGTAAATTATTTTATATCAAATGTAGTAAAAGTGCAAAATATTAAATTTTAAAATTATCTACAAAATCCTCACATCATTTTAGGATAGATCGTAAATAATTGTTTTGAAAACACTGGCAAGTCAATGACCATATCATTTCGTCACTGTATAGTGCGAAAAAATTAACTGTCCACTGGAACGTATAAAAAATAGAGACGAAAGGGATAGCAGTTAGCCGGATATTATGACCTCCTCACACACCATTTCCAGATCCCTCAGCTCTGCTTCGAAGGAGCAGAACACGAGGAAGACCCTCTCGGTATGAGAAGATCTTCTTTGTCTTCGGAACCCTTGCGGGAGGAAGAAAAGCGCTCCCCTTAAAATATCGGTGTTTTTATTTTCAAAAATTTATAAAATTCGTAGAATGCTAAATAAGTCCTTACTAGAGCCCGGCCAGTGCGTAAATTACCATGGGTACAACGCATGAATTACGCTTACGTAGGCGGTATATACCAATTGGACTGACTCCGTTGCCGGAACGTTATTGTTCCAAAAATCGCGGAAACTATCTGCATCTTCAGCCAGGATGATATATGACGAAACGTTGTTTTATTAAACTTCCCTTACTTACGAAGACCAGCAAAGCTGCTGTTTTCCTCTATATAGTCTAATAGTCTATATAACGAAATATTATATAGAATTACTCTCCATATTTTACCTTATGCTTGATAATCAATCTTCTAAGTTGTAGAATTTATTTTGTGATTATAAGGTGTATTTCTTAAGTGATATTTTAATAAACAAATCAATGAGTTATCCAAACATGCCTCTTTTTACTATCCGGTATCCGGCAGGATATTATTTACGCCGCCGGATAGACCGGATATCGGATAGTTGCCGATATCCGTTTCATCTAATAAAAAATATAAACAGTGGACAGTTAATTTTCTTCCTACTCTACATTGTCGAAAATTCGTTTATAGTCGAACGCCAATTACTTATACCATTAGAATACTGAGGTTGACCACCTCACTTCCTTAAACCTCAACCGGTTAGAAAAGGCACAATGAGCCTCGGACGACTTCGAGCGCAATGTAGAGTTCTTTATGCCTAACCTATTCTCCTGAGTGGGTCCAAGGCCTCCCGTATTATGGGGTGGTTTGGGGGGAACCGCCACGGGCTTGATCTGTGTGCGGCTGGCTTTTTGGCAATCGGGCTAGGGTTTGGCTTTGTGCGGATCGGGTTTGCTGCAGTTTAGTTTCCTCCGGGCTGGTTTGCGGTGAGCGGGGGGGGGGCTTAAAAGGGAGAATATTACGTTATTATAAAAATGGAGACCTACTTTACGTGGTCATCGCATCACGCCTGGAGGCCAAGTCGAAATATTAACGACAGCTCTAACGTTAACAATTTGTTGTTATTTCCATAGAGATAACGTAAAAACTGTTGTTCAACGTGCGTTAAACAATGTTGTTCCAAATTCCGAGTCAAAAAAATAATTCTCTCAGTTATTCAAAATTAACGTTAAACGTTACCTCAAAATCTTTGGAAGTATTACGACGCTGCTATTATATTGAAGACGAAACGCATTTTTTTTGTTTGGAAACCATTTTCAATTTGGTAAACGTTAACATTCGGAACGTTAACAGTTTTCACGTTTAACGTTATTTATTTCGACCTGAACGGCTGGACCGATATCGTTTATTCTTTTTATGTCGTGTTTGCTCAGGATAAGATATTTATGAACTAAATTTCGAACCTACGACCAGACAAACAACAACAAATCAACGTGAAAGATATAAATTGAAATGTTAAAAAAACGTCTGTAGCTTGAAAAATGCCCAAAGCAGATAGAAATAAGTGTTTTAAAGATCACTAATTTCATTGCTTTTCGAGACCTGAATATTTTTCTATTCATATCCAGCAATATAAAAATTGATTTCAAATAACGTCATTTGATGGAATAAAAGTTATTCGAGTTATTTTTTGGGATTCTCATAGAACAATGTCAGTCAAGTTAGCGAACTTTTTAAGTTCGCGGGCTGATTCTATTTGTATAAGAAGCACATATTTTTTAAATACAGATTAATAACGACAAATATAAATAAAAATATAGTAATTTAATGGAAATTTTAGAATATATATTTAAAAAAAGAAATGTTGATGATGTTTCTTATTATTATTAATTTTGATGCGAATATAATTAATTCTGCATTGTTTAGGAAGAGAAAGCAAATAACACGTGAGCGAAGCCACGGGTAACTAGCTAGTGTTAAATATAACAAATGTTAGTTATTTGCTTTACCGTTTTTGTAGTTTAAAACTACAAGATATGCAGAAGGAGACAAGAACAGTAGGTACTAATACATATTATGTAATAATTTGTATAGTGGAAATAAAATACGCACTAAACGCCAAAAACTTCATTTTGAGATAATCTAATAAAACTGATTTTTCCCCCATACAGACATAGTACAATGATGATTTTTGGATCTGTTTTTTTACGCCTTTAGATCATCGATATGGACTTAGTGCAATATTTAGGCTATTGACAATGGTTTATAGAACACTAGCTAGTTACCCGTGGCTTCGCTCACGTGTTATTTGCTTTCTCTTCCTAAACAATGCAGAATTAATTATATTCGCATCAAAATTAATAATAATAAGAAACATCATCAACATTTCTTTTTTTAAATATATATTCTAAAATTTCCATTAAATTACTATATTTTTATTTATATTTGTCGTTATTAATCTGTATTTAAAAAATATGTGCTTCTTATACAAATAGAATCAGCCCGCGAACTTAAAAAGTTCGCTAACTTGACTGACATTGTTCTATGAGAATCCCAAAAAATAACTCGAATAACTTTTATTCCATCAAATGACGTTATTTGAAATCAATTTTTATATTGCTGGATATGAATAGAAAAATATTCAGGTCTCGAAAAGCAATGAAATTAGTGATCTTTAAAACACTTATTTCTATCTGCTTTGGGCATTTTTCAAGCTACAGACGTTTTTTTAACATTTCAATTTATATCTTTCACGTTGATTTGTTGTTGTTTGTCTGGTCGTAGGTTCGAAATTTAGTTCATAAATATCTTATCCTGAGCAAACACGACATAAAAAGAATAAACGATATCGGTCCAGCCGTTCAGGTCGAAATAAATAACGTTAAACGTGAAAACTGTTAACGTTCCGAATGTTAACGTTTACCAAATTGAAAATGGTTTCCAAACAAAAAAAATGCGTTTCGTCTTCAATATAATAGCAGCGTCGTAATACTTCCAAAGATTTTGAGGTAACGTTTAACGTTAATTTTGAATAACTGAGAGAATTATTTTTTTGACTCGGAATTTGGAACAACATTGTTTAACGCACGTTGAACAACAGTTTTTACGTTATCTCTATGGAAATAACAACAAATTGTTAACGTTAGAGCTGTCGTTAATATTTCGACTTGGCCTCCAGGCGTGATGCGATGACCACGTAAAGTAGGTCTCCATTTTTATAATAACGTAATATTCTCCCTTTTAAGCCCCCCCCCCGCTCACCGCAAACCAGCCCGGAGGAAACTAAACTGCAGCAAACCCGATCCGCACAAAGCCAAACCCTAGCCCGATTGCCAAAAAGCCAGCCGCACACAGATCAAGCCCGTGGCGGTTCCCCCCAAACCACCCCATAATACGGGAGGCCTTGGACCCACTCAGGAGAATAGGTTAGGCATAAAGAACTCTACATTGCGCTCGAAGTCGTCCGAGGCTCATTGTGCCTTTTTTAACCGGTTGAGGTTTAAGGAAGTGAGGTGGTCAACCTCAGTATTCTAATGGTATAAGTAATTGGCGTTCGACTATAAACGAATTTTCGACAATGTAGAGTAGGAAGAAAATTAACTGTCCACTGTTTATATTTTTTATTAGATGAAACGGATATCGGCAACTATCCGATATCCGGTCTATCCGGCGGCGTAAATAATATCCTGCCGGATACCGGATAGTAAAAAGAGGCATGTTTGGATAACTCATTGATTTGTTTATTAAAATATCACTTAAGAAATACACCTTATAATCACAAAATAAATTCTACAACTTAGAAGATTGATTATCAAGCATAAGGTAAAATATGGAGAGTAATTCTATATAATATTTCGTTATATAGACTATTAGACTATATAGAGGAAAACAGCAGCTTTGCTGGTCTTCGTAAGTAAGGGAAGTTTAATAAAACAACGTTTCGTCATATATCATCCTGGCTGAAGATGCAGATAGTTTCCGCGATTTTTGGAACAATAACGTTCCGGCAACGGAGTCAGTCCAATTGGTATATACCGCCTACGTAAGCGTAATTCATGCGTTGTACCCATGGTAATTTACGCACTGGCCGGGCTCTAGTAAGGACTTATTTAGCATTCTACGAATTTTATAAATTTTTGAAAATAAAAACACCGATATTTTAAGGGGAGCGCTTTTCTTCCTCCCGCAAGGGTTCCGAAGACAAAGAAGATCTTCTCATACCGAGAGGGTCTTCCTCGTGTTCTGCTCCTTCGAAGCAGAGCTGAGGGATCTGGAAATGGTGTGTGAGGAGGTCATAATATCCGGCTAACTGCTATCCCTTTCGTCTCTATTTTTTATACGTTCCAGTGGACAGTTAATTTTTTCGCACTATACAGTGACGAAATGATATGGTCATTGACTTGCCAGTGTTTTCAAAACAATTATTTACGATCTATCCTAAAATGATGTGAGGATTTTGTAGATAATTTTAAAATTTAATATTTTGCACTTTTACTACATTTGATATAAAATAATTTACCTATTGACTTCATAATACTATTTACCTTTTTTCAACATAATATTATATCAACTTGCTATTCATGGTTTACACAATAAATTCAAAGCAAGATTACTCACATAGTTTTTTTTTTTTGCTAGTGTTTTTATGAAATGGCTTCAAATATTTTAATATACAGATCAAGACATAAAGAATTGCAATACAATCCAGATTCTTTTCGTGAACTTACCGTAAATTATTTTAGTAGAGATAATAAATTACTAAAATAGGTAGGTACCTACATAATGATTTTAATGTCGATCGTAAAAAAAAACAATTCAGAATCGCTGTACAGGATGCATGGTACGAAAAATATATTCAAGTAGGTAGGTACGTAAAGTGTTTGTCTGAATTCACGGAAAGTGTATTATTTATCTCTTATATAAAAATGGAACGCTAATTTGCGCGGTCATCGTATGGGTAAGAACACGTTGAAAGCCGATTACGATCCGCGCCGACCAGCTCAAAGATTGTTGTCTATGGTTTCCATGCATTTAAATGGGCATCTCGGGAAGCGGGTTCCTGCTTTTTCTGTGGGTTTCCCCATTCAAATGCATAGTAACATTCTTTGCGCCGGTTGGCGCTAGTCAGAATCGGCATTCTACGTGTTTCTTACCCTATGAGAACAGCTGAACTTATATCGCCCATTTTTTTGTCGTGTTTGCTTTTGTCTGAAGGGTCTTATGAAAGAAAAAAGTTGCACGGAATAAAAATAAAACTTCCATATTATTATTACATTTTTTCTAATTTTGAAATTAAATCAGGCGTTTGACAGGAATCAGTTGTTTGATGAATGATACGATTCACGGAATGCTTATAGTAAATAATATAATGATATGTTTTATAACAGATGCAGCGGTTACAGTAGTTAAAAAGGTAATAATGAATTGTATCATTATACTAATTCAAATTCAATAATATAAGGACCACGTCGTCGTCTGTGTTAAATAACTTTAAACTGAAATCAACTTAAAGTTATACATAAAATCTCGAACATATTATTTATATTCCAAGGCGGGACGAAGTTTGACGGGTCGGCTAGTTCAAAACTATATTATTATTATATTATAGATTACGCAATAGTTTCGTCACGTGTATTGGAGAAAGTAGGTTGGGTTGGGTATACCTACCTACGTATATATTCATACACGCTGCACCGGACTCGCGGTGTATGTATGTTTATTGTATGAAACGATGTCGTCAATAAATTAAATTTTTACAAAAATTGTTAAGAAAAGTTTGAGATGTACTGATATGATGTATGTATTTTTTATAGAAAAATAAATTATCTAGTTTTAGCGTTTCGGCGTTTTTCAATATTTTTATAAAATTCTGAAATATAGGCACTGAAACTCGTAAATTTGTCATAAAAAAAGTTTGAGAAATGCTGGAACTTCTTTATTAAATTATATTTTAGATATTGTATTTTTCTATATACATACACAATTTTAGGGTTCTAGATTTTATGGTTTTCGAGATATATGGAAAAATTAAATAAAAATTCAAAGGTTGATAACCCCTGACTAAAAAAAAAATTCAAAATTCTGAGTATACAAATTTTGTATGCTTAAAGTATTCAATATTTTCTGAAATTTTAGGATCTGTGCATTAAGCGAATCAAAAGTTATAAAGAGGGGACGGATACACACACATACACATTGGAAAAGTGCCCCTCACCCCCTCCCCTCTAATTAATGATATCTTTTGAAAACGAAATAGTATAATTTGACTCTTTCTAAAGAAATCATTTTTTTGAAATTTCGATAAAACCAGTTTTAAACTTTTTAGGAGGCACTTAAAAATCATCCCTTTTTATATGTGCCCTTTTTCGTCCCTTTTAGTTAAATTTTGGAAAAATTGCCGAATACCCTAACACTCATTTCTATAGAAGAATTCATATGCCAAATCTCAAGTTCGTACCATGTCTAGTTTCAGAGATATTCGCATTCTTTGAAAAACATTCAACCCTATTTTTCACCCCCTTAGGGGTGGAATTTCCAAAAATCCTTTCTTAGTGGAAGGTTTTGTATTGAGACCTACCTGATTTCCAAATTTCACTTCTCTACGATTAGCCGTTTGGGCTGTGCGTTGATGAGTCAGTCAGTCAATCAGTCAGTCAATCAGTCAGTCAGTCAGTCAGGCACTTTCCTTTATTATTATAGATTAATAGCCTTTAAAATGATATCGTAAAGTATCCCAGAAAAAATATATATAAAATGCAACGATATTTTATCCAACATAGATACAGTTAATAAACGCTCCCCAAGGAGATACCGCTACCAGTACATAATTCAATGAGTTACTACATCTTGTTACCAACAAACTGTAAAATGTCAAATACACCATTTTTCTATTTGACGGATATGGGCCTTGAATCGTCTTCTATTGCTGTTTTGAAGGCTACAAAATAAGTGGCATCCGCAAAACCTCACAAAAGAGAGGCTAGTTATTCAATGCAGCATTAACGTTTACGGCTGTGGCTATTCTCTGAACTGCCCATAACCATCCTTCTGCCGCTCCTACTTGCAGTATCCTCAGCTTGCCATTAGGTATTTATTTATTTATCGAACACTGAACAACACAAACAAGGACGATGAAACAAAAACATAGAAACTCATCTAGTGCATCAATAATAGGTCTTGATTTATTTCTTAAGGGTTTGACAGCACGTTGGTCTTCGTGTGGTCAAGCCCCCTGGCAAACATTTTTTCCTACCTTTCCTTGCAAAGAACATTAGGTGCTTACCAAAAAAATGTAAACAAAGTTACATTTCTAAAGTAGATAGGACGTAATACATTTTATGTTTGTGAGAAAACTTTACATAATTCAAGTAATCAACACTCATACAATGACATCATTCGATGAAACGCGTAACTCGAATAAATGAACAACTAATAAAAGGTGTGTTTTGTGAATAAACTTTATTTTTGGAAACGTTAATTGATTTTGGCACACACTGAGATGCGGATACTTTTATTATACATAGAGATAAATAAGGAATTTTCAAAGCATAATGTTCTAGGCATTTTACAGTTGAATAATAAATTATGAGAATTTAAATACATTAACGACCAAAATGCTTTTGTAATAAATTTTCCTTGGTTATTTTGAGTTAGACATAGTTTCACTTTCTCTCAATTGTTTGTGGTTTTTGTTCAACCAAATTTTCACATGTTCTAAACTGTTCGGTAATGCTTACGTACAATTATTATTTACAGTGATATACGGAGCCATGTTTGTGTGTGTGTGTGTGTGTGTGTGTGTGTGTGTGTGTGAGGGTGGGTGTGTGTGTGTGTAGAAAATATTACATTGGAGTAATATTTTTGTCAAAATGGTACAGAGCAATCGTAAATTATTTATTTCATGTTTAACAAAAAATAGATGTTTTATGTCAAAGTGATGCAAAAAATCGTTTACAGCTCTTACTGGTGAACGATATCCCACTGAAAAACCCCTGTATCACGACCTGAGAAATTTTGATGTTATCTATCCTTCAGCTTGACATAGAGACCGAAAAACCACAACCCTTTTGTGTGGAAGATGGTTGATGACTTCGTATGGTCTAAGAACATTGCTATAGGTATGACTTTTATTTCTTTTGGCTTGGGTTCATAATAATTTTGGATCCTAAATTAATATTATGCTGCTCACACTACTTAGCTTTTTATGTGTTTTGTATAAAAGGTAATGTGCATTAAGCTTTGCAATTTCAAACGAGTTCCGTCGGTATCTTCTCTTGAAGCAACGTAAAAAAAGAGAATCGGAAAGATGATGAATGTCATTGGCTTTTCAGAACCCGTGTATATCATCATACGTTGTTACATAATATGTTTATGAGTCATAAAGGTGATTGGAATAAATTTCGTAATATCGTTGATAATTTCAGGAATATATAATATATCACCTCTGAATGTGTCGCTATCTGAAAATTTGGATTTCAATTTCACAGTTCGCAAAGTATCTAAATATTAATATCAGATTCGAATCGAAGTTTCAACTTACGTTTACACACATGTTTATATCGCATTTGGAAAATTTCTTACCGCTTATGTACATATGTTTGTGTGTTCATCAGTGTTTGGGATGACGTTTGAGTTGAAGCGTATGACAATATTCTCAGTTCGGGGTGCGGATTTACAATATATTTTTGATCAAAAAGAGGCGATGAATGAAAAATAACAAACCTTTACTGCATTCATATAAATAAGATAAGTCGCTACCAGTCAGACCTTCCTAGTGATATAGAATGCTTGAAACGAACTTCACAGGAGGCCTATCCACATATAAAAAACAAGCACCGTTTAGTTTATTTGTATAACTTAATTTTTTTTTGTAAGTTTTGTTTGTCAGCAGTTCAATGCTACCTTACCTAATAGTGTAAAACTCGTCTGTGCATACAGTTCAGACTTGACGGCTTTTTGCTGTTCAATTCAAGATATTTCATTGTCTAAAGTGTAAATTGCTCGAGTGTAAATTTCGCTGATAAGTGTATCTTCTTAAGGTTATTTCCCCTCTACTACTTCCATCGATTTTCATTCTTATAGAGAGACAGCAGGCTGAATAAATGTAGAATTTCAGAGCGTAGTTAAACATTATTTAATGCTAATCCTCTATTTTCTCACTCCTAGATTGATATCTAAATTATAAATATAGAACATTAATTTCGATGTGGATATATAAAGACCTGCTGTTAATTCGGAATAAAGATAATACATTTTTTTACTGTATTAATTTTTTTAACAAAACACTTTTTAATCCCAAAAATACATTTATTGTCAAATTCAAACTAAGAATGAGCCATTTCTGGCACCAGGATATTGTCACATCTTACATTGCGTGTTTAAATTATTTAGTACCTACTTTGATTTGGATAACTATGTAACACAATATTTCATTTTTGGAAAATGTTTACCTTTTTATGACGTACGGATAGGGTTGTATAAAAAGACACCATGATCAGTAATAGGTAAAGGAATTAACAAAAAAAATCGAAAAAGATTTTTTCGTCTGTTTTGAAAACCTGTTCTCGCTATCGCCTCAGAAGCGAATGCACCGCGTTGTAGAGCATGTCGCGAGCTTGCACATTTAGCGCGAGTGAATTGTAAATTATTTCGTGTTGAGAAATATTACGAATGGGTGTAGCGGATATTTGAGCTTATGTGGCAGGCAACAGGAGCGTGTTGTATGGAGAGGGATCCTTCCGTGATGCGGGACAAGCGGATCTGTGCGGGAGAGAGACCTCTGTATAACTTTACAACCCCCTCTGGAAACTAATCATCGAATGGCTGTTTGTCAAATTAAAGCACCACTGAACGTTACACAGCTTGAGAAAATTTACATTTATATTGGATTTCACTAAAAAATGGTCATGAAATTTAAACCCTACATCAAATTATTATTTTTATTTCTTCTGCTTATGCTGTTTTCAATTTTATAAGACAATTTATTACCCTCATTTGGGCGCTGATTATTCAATCCTCATTTCAGCTCTGTGAAAAAAAAATACAGCCGAACAGTTTTTTTTCAGCTTATTTATCGGCGTAGGTATTTTATGTCATTCTTTCAAAAAACATTTTTTTTAGAGTTTCATGAAAATTGTTTCCTTTATTCAAATAAACTTCTGCGTTGGCCGAAAAGAAGACTAAAATGTTATTGATCTAGCAGAGCACTGTGCTTTTTTCTCCTGCTTATTTTCCGTTCCCGAAACAACTCCAGCTTTCAGTGTTCAGCCATCTGATCACCACTCGTATCATTTCTGCCACCAGTGAGGCTTGCTTGCATGTAACGATCCATAGGTACGCTTTGTCAAAATTCCACAGTCATAGATGTTTGATTTCATCTCTGTGAGCCCTATTTCTTGAGCTGGTTATCGTAATATTTCTTGAGTCAATAACTAAAACATTTCTAAAGGTTACACACGTTTATATTCCTGGAATAATTTAAAAATTCTGAAAATAAAGAAAGTAAGTGAAAGGTCCATCTCATATGGAATGAAGAGCAAAACAAACACAGGAATAAGCATGCATGAACTCAAAGATGTATAGTCTAAGCTATAATTAATCGTAAGTATTTTAAGTAGGTACCTACTTAAAATGAAAATTAACTTTAATAAAATTCAGAAATATTGTTTTCTTTCAATTTCACAAATATGCTTTGTATGTTAAATATTTTTAATAATACTCTGTGCAAAGTTTTAAAACTTATAAAATAATATTATGTTTTGCCTGAAAACTTCCACCATTTCGGAGAGGAGATGGGCATGGCTGGGACATGTGTTGAGGATGCCGAATGACAGTTGGCCGAGGAGAGCGCTGTTTTTCCTCCCATCAGGGTCTCGAAGACGTGGAAGACCCTCTCATACCGTGTTCCGTTCCTTCGAGGCAGAGATGAGGGAAATGGACTTGGTGTGGGAGGAGGTCATAAGCATTGCGCAAGATCGAGCGCAATGGAGAGCTCTTGTTGCCTCCCTATGCTCCTAAGTGGAGTTCAAAGGGATATACATACATACATTTGCCTGAGGAAGACATTTTTTTACAGATAACTTGCATAGGTCATCCAATAATAATTGACAGGCTGCCACCTGGGTAATTTTATCAAGTGTAAAAATATGAAATGTGCTGACCTGACTGATATTCGAACTCGAAATCTCATGCTGTGAAGTCGGCGCCCAGATAACACAACAACAATCCATAATAGGTACATATTTATTTTCATTTTCATGTTTTTCTAATATTTCCTGCATATTTGTGTGTTCCGCAGTGTTATTTTTTTTTTTTTTTTTTTTTTTTTTTTTTTTACCCATCACGCCGTGTCCCGTAAGGGGTAGGCAGAGAGAACGGACCTCCACTCTTTTCTATCCAAGCATACTTCTTTCGCTTCTTCCACCGACATACCATTTCTCATACAGCTTCTCCTATTTCTCTTACTTCTTACCTGGCCTTCCTTGAGGACGGAATCGATGTGTTCGATCCACGTCATTCTCGGTCGCCCACGCTTTCTTACACCATTCGTTATTGTATTACACCTAGTTTTTCACTAGCAAAACATCTCCACAACGTTCTTTGTAGACTGCATTTTCTCTGGTGGTGTTATTTAAGAGAGATGAAACTCTCATTATTCACATTATACTAGTGGTCGACCATTGCTCGAAATTCGGCTTATTTAAATCTTAATTTTGAACATTATTAAGGTTCCATTGTCAAAGACTGAGCGAACGTTATTTCAAATTTTTCATAGAAAAACAATGACATGAATACCTACGTCTTTTCTAAAGTTTTTTCTATTATTATTCAAGTCGGACAATGTTAATCTATTCTCAATTTGACCACAGATACACAATAGAATATATGTGTCTGTGTCAATGTCAAATACATCGAAGTGCATGTGAGTATCAAATACCATTACAGTAGTACCCATTTGAAATGTTTTTAATTGATTTCATCTATTTTTATGCATAATTTTAGAAAATTATTAGCATTTGCCACACCTCTCTATAAACTGTAAGAGTGCGAAATTTCATACTCGTCCATCAGCTCAATTTTCGTAAAAATGGTCACAATTTTTTTTCTCCGCGTATTAATAAGTAAATAATTTTTCAAGCCGACACTAAGTATTATAATTTTCCTAGCAAAAACCATCGAGATCCTTAAACACCAGAGACCTACATTATTTTTTCAAGCATCTCATTAAATTTTACACAACTTGTATATTTTATTATAACAGCCGATTACCTATGTGTTAATAAAATAAAATAAAATATGTAGCAAAAATTTCATATATATTTTTTTAATAAAATGAATCTGTGCATACTCAAAATGAACACAAATACACTCACTTCACAGTAAGCTACTTAAAGCATGAAGAGGTAGATGGTCGGCACCACGAACCCAAGACCTCTGATACGAAATAGCACGAAAGCCGGCGTTGTAACCGCCAGACTACCAATAAAGTATAAATAAACCATCAGTCGGAAAAGTTTTAAGAGTATAATTTCATATTTTGATAAAAAAGGTAGGCGCCTTAAATCTAAAGGACTCATTACCAACAAAAACTGCGGTCTCGCACTTACCACCACAGAGTTTCAAATTTATAATGGCAGAATATTTTAGTCTCAGTAGGATGTATAAAAACGAACCCACTTAGTTTAGAAGGATAAAAAACAACTCCGCCGCTAGCCCTCGGATCATCCAGAAAGGTTCATTATCATACAAATTAAACTGCATTCTGGTAATGTTCGCCGTTTAGAAGGCAAAATAATTATGCTTAAACTATGCCTTGCCATTTTTATCTCTCGGCTTATACGATACCGGACCTCACAGATGAAAGTATTTATTTAAACTGTGAAATAGATTAGCATTAATATTACTTGGTCAATGGTCAAAGAAATAAAACACTGCAAAGGATAAATTATTCTTGATATCGTTGAATAGGAATATAGTAAGTGAGCAAATCACCCGTAGAGACAAATTTTGAAAGTATAGGTACTGTTTGGAAACATTTGAAATTTGGCTCCACGGGAGGATGCTGCATTTTTCATGTAGATACTGTTATTCTCACTTACACGGGGTTGTTGCGAAGAACTGGGATATAAATAACATTATTGGCCAGAAGAAAAATGGTCATGGTCGGAACAAAAAATTCAAATTGCTACACCTAATACTGAAGCGGGATATTGATGGAAGTCAAAAGTGTGGATACTAAGACACATCATTAAGAGGATCGAAATCGAGCGGCTAGAAGAGCTCTTCCGGATAGCTCAAGACAGAGCTAAGCATACGAAATAGTGGTAGCTGAAGTCGTCGTGACCTGACATGACACAGGAAGAAGAAGTCTCGATTCTGTAACAGGTCCACTACAGCTCAGAATCCTCTAAACACTATGATAAAATAAAATAAGTTATTTTTTAAATTAAACAATTTTAAGCACTTCCACAATTTTATTATTTATGTCAGGTGTAATAAAATTGTGGAAGTGTTAAAAAGTTTTTAATTTAAATTTGATTATTTGAATTACTTCCACCACAAAAAAATGCATATTCAATAATTTGTATTTTTTTTTAAATAAGTTCTAGTCCGCTAAAATTATCACACGTTATTCCTCTCTAGAATGACCCGTTAAAATTATGATCAATTTAATTATTATTATTTTTATATTATTATTTTTACAGTTACTAACAGATATATAATATGATTTATTAAAAAATCCAAATACGTTTCTGAATTAATTTGTGCCAGCCAAAAATCACCAATGTATTTGGTTAGTTTTTGACGAAAATACTACACCAATTAGGTAGCTTGAAAACATAAAAGAAATCTTCTTTCTATCACCTTTGGTTATAAAGTTACGAATGTATCAATTTCATAAAATTACATACATACTTAATTGACAATATCTCCAAAGTGTGTTTTTGGTATTTGGTGACTTTTTGCTGGAGATAGACGATATAATTAATTTTGTAAAAATACTATAATATTATTTTTATTGTCTTAAGTAAGAATATAAACAGACTTTGTATAATTATTTGCAACCGTCGAAAAAAATGTTAAGAATTATAATTATTTCAAATATTCTACAATAATTATTATTGTTGTAGAGTGAAATTACAAAGTAAGAAAAAAAAACACACTTGCAATAACTACCTATATCCTTGAAAATTCACTAACTCGCTTGGGTATTAAAACGAACACCCCTATATGTACATCATACATAGTTAGATACTAGGTGTATAGTAGGAAGGTACATACCAGGAACTAATGTGCGGCGTGAATAATGAGCTTGTGTGAATTATAATAAATAACGTACAAAACTTTTATCATTACCGGCTATTCTAAATATAATTTATATAAGATAAGATTAACCTGTACACACATAAATAACATTATTCTTGATTTTGTTTTGTTTGATAATATACGACCGTATATTTTTTATATCTTAATGCATAATGTATCCTATGGTGGTTTCAAATGCATAATATATGTATAGACAAAATTTATATCTCGTAGTTCATTCACATAGTCTGTATCAAAATTAAACAAATGATTAAAGCTTTATTGGAAAACAACAATAATGAAATAAAACACGTTAAAAAGAATCAATGGGCGGACACATCCCGAAGGATCTCTTCCAGCCAACCCGTCAAATTATATATATTCTTCTTCTTCAGTTGTTAGTCGCTAGATGCCGAGGATCACGATCGCCATGCATCCGCACCAACTCCCTCCACCCCTCTGGTTCTCAGCCAATGCACTCTAGACTCTTGTGTGTAGTCTCTGTTACTCGCCAGGTGACATTCAATTAGTCCATTTCATGAGTAAACATCCTTTTCTCTCCTGCCCCTGGACATCCTCACCATGAACCTTGATAGAATTCACCGATCGTGGTGTTCATCACTGTCTATAATAAATGCAGTATTTCATTTTCATTTTATGATTGTTTGCTATACTTTTAGTGGTCACGGGAAATAATGTAGTGGATGAATGTAAAAAAGTCTCTCTGATACCCAGGGAACTTTCCATTATTGTGGCTGGCAGATAAGAGAAAAGTAAATAAAAGGAATTGCTCTCACTGTTATTGAAGCTACAATTTCATACCGTACGTATAAGTATTCAGTTATTAGGTTGGAATGTAGGTACAAACAATATTTATATTAGAGCGAGCGCTTATGAAGAGAATTAAAGTAAATTACCCAAGTGCTCTCCCCTTCTCGCTCCATCCGTCGTTGTCTCTCACTCTCTCTGGTTTTATCTTCTGCGAGACCGTCACGTGGAGTGGAACATTTAAAACAATTATTAATTCAGTGGTTATGAGAGTTCCACAGCCCTCTGTAGATTGGCCAATTAATGCTCTCAAAATTCGACCACCGGTCCACGGAATAATAACTAACCGAATATAAGTAGGTACCTAGATAGCTTGCCGTAACTCTAGGTGCTATAATAGATATTATGACTTTTTTAAACTATATTATATACACCATAAAACCACGTCAAGAAAATCATGAATACGTACAAAAAATGTATGTCAGAATTCTGTGCTCACCAAAAGTTAACAAATATACACTTTCGACATTTTAATTAACACACAACACAGAACACAATAAGCGTCGTGAAGAAGGAAGATGATTGGCACAAGGGATCGAAATCACGACTTTCAGAACGGGTGTCGCTGACTGAACTACTAGCCTACCAACCACCTCCAAAAAGCTGTGAATGGAAGAACAGAAAAAATCTAAAAGAGACTTCCTGAACCAGCTTTAGGTACGCGGATGGAGGCGTTAGAGAGACAAGAGACATGAACTGCTTGCTGAAGAATTCACGCGATGAACTGAAGAAGATGGCAGAGGGTTATGAAAGTATTCGAGGCTCATTTTGGGCTGAAGCTCCGAGATAGTTAACTTAAACATAGCCGCATTGCATGGTCACTAATGACTAAGGTGTGGATTCATCACATTATTGTCATAATAGGAGAACAGACAAACCGGATATCACCGATCACCAAGGAGTATTTTGTTGTTTTAATTTATTTTCAACTACTGATCTAATTTACAAATTTGATATGCGCTGCCAATTAATGTTACCTAGGAATAATACAATCTCTGTGGCAAAAATTAACAATGCAATGTGCGATAATGTTTGAAAAACATTGAGGAGTTATTGTGTTATCTTTTGTCTAAAACTGGTGGAATTCAAAGGAGACGTTAGTGTTCTCAAAGTCAATTTCAGAAACACCCAGTAAAAAACCAAACGTTTTTTAGACGGTGTAGTAAGACTGTTTTTTTCATCATCCTATAATCAAATGATACTGGATTTATCTTTCTGGTGATTTATTTGCAGACAAAAATTTTGTTACGTCCAAAAATTAAGCTGTCCTTTAATAAGTCCACTACAATATTATATTCATTAGTCTCATAAATTTGCAATCGACCTATATTGTTTGAGTCTCTGCCTTTTCTTAACTACACAAATTGGGTTACATAAATTAGATTGGACCCGGAGAGAGACTAGAGCAAGCTAAACATACGTACCAACATCCACCCCCTTTTATGAGACCCCAATCAATTGAAAGTAACTACAGATACGATTACGCTCTCCTAGTATCTAATTATTTTCTAATGGAACCATGTCCAGCACGTCGTACCTACAACTTCATAAAACAATATTTTATGAGGAAAATATCGCTTCTTATATTCATACACAAAATAACGCATATTTCTAGTACGAAAAAACACATTAAGTACCTACCCATGTAAATATGTTTTGTAGCCCATTAGGGGACACTACTCTGTAGGACATGCGTGCACAACCCGGTATCGATAGCAAAGCAGGAAAACACGAAATACTTTTGCATAGTAGGTATTTCTTAAGTGCACTTCAGTAGACTCCCTACCGACAATTTTTGTTCCTGGAGCTGAGAAAAATATTAGAGGAAAGCGATTTTCTGACAATGAAGAGTTCAAGGCGGCCAAAAACCACAATTTTCAGAGCAGAATAAAAATATTATTTGAAGGCTATCTAAAAGATAAATTGTCGCTTTTAGGTTGAAAAATACTGATTTTTCTGCCTTTTTTTCATATTCATATCGAGAATACATTTTACTGCCCGCGTGTGTGTTAGAAATCAAAGGGGATGTAACAAATAATTATTACTGATTCATTAAATGAATAAACCCTTTTTTTTACACCTTAAGGTGACAGTATAACATGCGGAACTTATTGCCTATGATTGACCTATATTTGACCTCTTGATCAAAAGTAACCGCTTATACCATTAGGCTACTGAAGATTTGAGATTTGTGAGATACAAATTAACACTAAGGGTGCGTTCACACCATAGGTTCGATCTCGGTCCCATCTCGCTCCGTTCTCGGTCTGGTATAATATTAGTTAAATGGAAACCAATGTAAGTGATCACACTATCGGTTCCGGTCCATTCTCGCTCCATTCTAGCACCATTCTCGCACCATTCTAGCTCCGTTCTAGCACCATTCTCGCACCATTCTAGCTCCGTTCTCGCTCCCGTCACGAACCAGTCAGTGAACACTCTTTCGTTCCTGCTTCAGTCAACTTAACCGTCGAAGTGACGACTGAGTCAAATATAATATTATTGTTAGGAGCGAGAACAGACCGCAAACGAACTGTGATCAGATCGAGAACGGAACGAGAACAGACCGAGAACGGAGCGAGAACAGACCGAGAACGGAGCAAGACGGGACCGAGAACAGAGCGAGACTGGACCGAGAACGGAGCGAGATCGAACCTATGGTGTGAACGCTCCCTTAGAATAAATCGTTTATTTAGGTACGTAAACTTCGTAGTTAATTATTTATGTTCACTGTTGAAAGTGTTCAGGATGAAAAGTACCTACTTGAAGCATATAAATGTTTTCCAGGATCTATTACGTAATGTTACAGAGCAACAATAATTGGAAAAGTCCGTTTAAAAGTAAGATTAGTTGATGGGTCAATATATATCAATCCAAGAGTTAATGAATCAATCAAATTCAAACACAGACGGACGGACGGAAGCGCGTAAAATGTTTCACCCTGTTTAATTTACTGACTGAAATAAATTGTTTTTTTGTTAGATGATTTATATAAATACTTTGCCCCCTCCACTGTTCTAATGGCCTGCAATTTTTCAAACAATAAATTAAATCTAACTCTGTCAGATTCTTCTATTGAATACCTGCGTACTTACTGATTGATTTAATAAGTCAACAGCTGTTAATGAAAAGTTTTTAATTATTCTACGGTTGAATGATGCTGAGCAAATAATGATTTCATAACTGAAACATTATGTAAAGTTAATCAATAAGTATGAAAAGTGTTTTAAAATACAATGTTTTAACAAATTTTCCTTTCTTCTTTATGCAGTGTGAAAGTTTAAAGGTACGAGACTCCCACGCTATGGCAATATCGCCATATGTTTGTATTTTTGATCATAGCGTGTGACAAGGCTATGTTGCGCTACCTTAAGACACACGAGCATATTTTTTGTATCAATGAGGGCTTTGAGTATTTCAATTAAACATATCTACAATATCCATTGAGTCGCGGTTGATTCGGATCCATTAGAAATACTCCATTACAGTTATTAATTTATTAATTCCTATATTAACCTTTATATTAACCTCTTCTTTGTATTTGTTCTTTTGAAATTAGATGGGTTCTTACGGAATAAGCTCGTACGTAGTCAGTTCTAGGTAAGTGTATCATAATTGGAAAGCGCTCGCGCGTTGAGCGTCATATAATATGCTCAAACGCGGACGGACCGTTCAAACTAAGAACATTGTATCATCGTTCGGACGTGCGATCAGTTTTCAATTAGAACAGCGTTAGGCCCCACAGTATCTACTCAAATCGTATACTAATATACTCAAAAAAATTCACTCGGTTCTGAGAACCTACTCATATTTAATGATATGAATGACAAATTTCAAATAACTTAAATAACATATCTATATACCTACCTACTTTATAGACTAAAATTTAAAATACATTTTTTATTGTTATAATAATTAGTGCAATAACCGAAAAAAACATTTTATGATATAGGTTTATATTTTTAAATAAAATGAAAAAGTAATCAATTATGAAGATATCTATATTTTTTTAAGATTTGTTTCTAACAGTAGGTAGGTAGGTACCTATAGACTTAATAATTGTGTGAAAAATAAATACACAAATAGGTACGTATCATTGTTAAAAGAATGAACCTATTTAAATTTGAGTAGGTGACTATTTGCGTGAAATGGACCACTGAGATTACAAAACTACATCACTTTGTCAAAGCATCCACTTTAGGTCTCAATATAAAACGGTCAGCCAAGATTGGTACCTACCTATAATATACTGAGGTAGCTCTCTAGGTATATTGTAGAGCAGAACTATCAACCTAAACGTTGAACCTTCATAGTGTGTTACGAGGTACTTATCTAATGGTAGAAATTGTAAGGGTGGCGTTAGGTCGGGAATCTTGCCAAAGATATATAGATAAATGTATCTCGGCCGGACGGACAAATGACTGCCCATCTGTATCGTACTTAGATAATGTTTCTTATAAAAGAAAGACCTCTTCATTGGGACTGTTGCCTCTACAAATTCACTAAATAACTTTAAACACAATATCACTCCTAATAATATATGGAGAGATTACTTTTAACCTGAGAGAGCTTTAGTTTTTAACTATTAGCTTTCCCTACAGACGTTGTCCTGTGGACCCTTTGGTCCTAACTAGAGGCGGCCCGTTCATTGTACCCTGCGCCAACAGAAACAAAAATAAACTAACTAAATAATAAGATTAAAATAATAATTCTAAAACGTCCATATTTCATTCGTATGGGATTCATTCGTTCGGATTCGGACATTCATTCGCTCAGACGGGATCAACGCGAGAATATAATTATATGCACGCAAATTGGTAATAGACTTTAATCGAGTATTGAATTTTCTTCTTCGCGAATGTGAATGATTCCATCCTGATGAACGAACTCGTATTTTATTACCTACTAAATTGATTGTTTTCTATAACACTCGCAAGGGGGCGTCCATTAATCACGTGATGTTTTTTGCAACTTTTTAGACCCCCCCTCCCCCCTTGTGATATTTGGTGATGTTTTAGGATACCCCCCCCCATCCCCCCCCTCCCAAAAATCACGTGTACTTTTTTAGTACTAATAATTATGAAACTTATGAGTTTAATTATCGTATTTTTTTTAAATTACTGAAAATGCAACTGTTTTTCTTCAACTTCATCAGAATAATAAATGCACGTGATTTTCTCAGTAGACTCCCCCTCCCCCTACGTGATCTTTCGTGATTTTTTTCCAGACCCCGCCCTTCCCCTTTTGGGCTCACGTGATTAATGGACGCCCCCCAAATGAGTGAAGGCTTCAATTAAAAAAAATTGATTGTTTTCTATAACACTCGCAAATGAGTGAAGGCTTCAATTTAAAAAAATTGATTGTTTTTTTCAAAGTTATGAAGGATTTACCTACCTATACTTTTTGCATCTTACCCTTAATTAAAACATTTGTTATGTTTTGAATTAATAATAATTCATTTAGAAATTAGTAATGAGAAGTGTGTTTCGAAGACGAGGAAGACCCTCTCATACTATATTCCGCTTCAGGTCATAAACAATGCGCAAGACCGTGCGCAATGGAGAGCTTTTATTGCCTCCCTATGTGGGATGCATATTGCTTTTCAATATGGAACGGAAAGTTCAAAGGAACACATTTACTGTATATAAATGTTAATATTTCTCTAGCATGGCTCTTCTTTTTTGAATCTATAAACGTCTTGATATCTACCTATAGTTTTAAGATTTCCTTATGATTTATTTTTTTCTACCTTGTTTTCAGAATTTTTGTTCTAGTTCGTATAGGTTAATTTTGACAATACTTAGATTATTAGGTGTTAAAGATTATGGTTTTTACTCCAGTGACAAGCAGGTAGGTATATCTGTATTAATTTAAAAGGCTTATGAATTGAATTACGAATATGACGGTTTAATAAGAGGTAGGTAATTTTGAATGTAGAATGGTTCAATTTCCGTAAACCTGTATAATTTGAAAAAAATCACACGTGGCGCGAAGTCCCAAGCTTCAAGATGGACAGCATTATAGATAATTCTCAGAGTTCTGCCGGCCAAGCCGTAGATATTACTTCATTTCTTGTTCCCTAATAGATCCATTCAACATTTACCTCCATATCTCGACTTCTTCATTGAACTTCCTTGTAAGAAAATAATAGTCCAGTACATAAAACGTTTAAGCTTCACTAATAAACTTTCGAGTTTAACTGCAATAATTAATACAAGTCTATATAGAAATGAAATAAGGTCAAGAATACGATGTTATCGCTTCTTTCCGCAAAACGTACAATGTGGTCTTATTTCAAAAGGATCTGATAAAATTACGAAAATTAATCCAATAACCTACTAATAATATTACAGTAGTCTCCCACGCTAAGTAACCTTTTGACTTGACGTAGTTTATTTAATAACTTAGGCTAATTTTAGACCAAGCAATTATTTTTTTCAATTCACCATCTTCTTGTTTTGAAAATAGCTCTTCATGTATAAGCATTTTAAATTTATTTACCTAGTTGACGACATTATTTTAAAGAATTGGCTAAATATATTGTCATTTTCAAAAATTTTGTGATTAAAAAAATTAAAAATCCTATTAAGTATATCAATAAAATCCTATGATAGTTTAAAATAAACACAGATGCACATTCGCAAAATTGTTTGGAATCTTGATTACCTATCTATCTAACTCACGTAGGCATTGCTTATAGACCTAAAGCAAAAACTCAATGCGAACACATACCCATCATTCAAATTAACTATTTTACTCCCTAAATCATAATTAAGGTACTTTTTTCCGTTCTCCGTTCCAAAGACGAGATAAAAACCTTATAATGCTATGTTTAAATCTTTTTAAGCACCTTTTTTGCCCCTCTATGACTTTAAACAAATAAAGCTTATTACAAAATAAATAACTACTGGTAAAATAAAAACTACCAATAACATTATAAGTATAGCGAGCCGATTTTGAAAGAAGGCGACATTCTTCATGATAACGATCTCAGCTCAGCCTAAGATTGATTTTTTATAATATTTTTTCAAATATGTTACGACAAGAATAAGGTCAAGAAATGAAAGTAGAATAAAAATATTATAATTCAACAGATATGTAGTAGGTACCTACACGGATGCGTTTAATTATTTACGATGTCAACTCATTTTCAGTCGATAACCCATTTTGTTGTAAATAAATGGCACATTATTTGTATCATAAAGTTTCGCAGAATTTTGTATAATGTTGACTACTCTTTTAAATTTAAGAAAGAGCTCGCATTTTGCAGTAAACATGTTTTTCAGGCCGCAAATTTATAAACCTGTGGATGTTTGTCATCAAATTTTATAATTTGAAAAGGTTTTTTTTATGATAACAATGAGATATTTTTTTTTTAAGAAAAAAACTTGTAAAATCCTGACAAGCAACATTAATAAAATTAGGGAATTGTGTCGAGTTTTTCCTATAGGAGAATTAAATTTTCCCACTAACCACAGTCCATTACAATACCTTGTTCCTACAGTGAAACGTTCATCGGTATTCAGCGCCGGTCTCAGGTAACTAAAGACAATAAATTACTTGACAAGTGACGTGGGTCTGCGCTCCTAAATCTAGCCAACTCCGGAATACGTGTTAATTGTGAAATGATTAAAAATTAATTTCTCCTCTACGCGATTCTATAACATTATTATCATTTTTGAAAAATGAACGCTCAGTTTCTATATACATAGGTTGACGTAAACAAACAAACCTTGAAAACCAATTATTGAACAAATAACTATGAAAACCAACAGTTTACTTTATTATTTTTTGTTACTTTTAGATACCTGCCCATTTATTAAGTATTACTATTTTATGTATGAAAGGTATTTATGTATAAAAAAAAAACACTATTTTTAATTACAATTCAAACCAAACTTTTATATCCTGCATGAATGACCTACTCATAATAATAAAATAATAAATTAACACTTTTCTATACAAAGGTTTCAGTATACTCGACGGAACTTATTGCCTGAGGCAATTTTTTCCTGTCAACCGGTCCCGTCCAATCTGAGACAGGCCAACCCCGGGTAGAAATTTCTAGTGAAAAAACACTTAGAAAAACTCTGAACCGACCGGGAATCAAACCCGGGACCTCGTGATCTGAAGTCCACGCCTGTACATCTAGGCTACCGAGGTCGATACGTAGCCTAGCGATTACGATGCCGATTTTTGTACTGTTTTGCACTAGAGGTCGTGGGTTAGATCCCGAATGCCGAACACTTTCCATTTCGTTAGGTACTGTGAAGCGGTCAAAGAGTGTATTTATTTTGTGTCGTTTTTGAGTGAGAACAGATTATTTTTTTATAAAAAAGCATTTACCAACTATAGAGCACTTTTTACTCATAACTTTAGAACAAAAGCACACCACTATAACGAAACACCTAGCACGCAAATCTCATTCGCTTCTTCTTCTTATAGTCGCTCATAATCTGATCTCCAGAGACCGAAGCTATTGTATCGTGTCATCCGGTAGTGCGAGCAAGTCCTGCACTCCCTCTATAAATGCGTACATGGTGCACTCGTCTATCAGTTTCATTCGGTTAACTATTTAATTTACTCTTTGTGTTTTGACTATTCAATATTTATGGATAAATATTAAATGATACGAGTCAAAAAGTAAAGATTTTATTTCAATTATTCACGGCATAAACGATTTTTCGTGTTAAATTTTTCCTCCAAAGAGAACAAACAAAAAATGGTTATATTATAATATAACATAAATCGACAGAATCATACAGGAAAGACAAAAATAGAAAATAAGCAATAATAACAACAGAATAGTCAAGAATTAAAACAAACCGCTATTACGAGCACATATAATTATACGTAGAACAAAATAAACTAGCTAAAACTATAAAAGTAATAAGCAAATTAAATTTATTATAAATATAAATAAAAGTGCAATCAAAATAATATGCAAAAAAAAAACATTTGTCTACGAGCATAATATAGGTAGACATTCAAAGAGAACAAAATAATTTTATTTATTTAAACAAAAAAACAACATAAATCAATACATACACAACAATATGAGAATGGACAAATTTAAATTATAATCAAAATATAATTATATTATTATTCCTCCTTATAGAGACAAGTCTCGTGTAAAGGAGGAGTTTCACTGAGAATTTTAGATTAAGCACTTAACTCACAGGAATAAACACACACGTAAATAATACTATACACATTCGATTTTTTTTTTTTTTTTTTTTTTTTTTTTTCTTTTTTTTTTTCTTTTTTTTTTTTTTTTTTTTTTCTTTTTTTTTTTTCTTTTTTTTTTTTCTAAAAATAAATCACTATTAATTATTGTCATACTATTGGTGACAAAATGTGTTTTATCACCTCTTTTTTAAATTGTTCGTTGCTTCTATTTGCGCGCACTTCACTGGGCAGATCATTGAAATATTTGATACCTAGATATGTATAATGTCTTTGAGCCACATCTCTGTTGCAGAGTGGCACTGGTATACAATTGATGGTCCTTAAGATTCTGGAGGTTTCAGTACTCACGGTAGTCTGAGACTCTCGTTCTTTAACTACCTGCAGCAATGCATATTTTTTGAATATCTGTGCCACTGTCATCACCTTTATTTCGGAGAAAAGCTGGCTCGTTGAATAATCTCTGGGCTTCTTCAGAATGATTTTGAGAATAAGTCTCTGGGTTACTTCAAGAGGATACAGATTTGATGGGTAGGCGCCTCCCCATCCCAATATGCCATACTGAGCAATAGATTGAAACAGGGCATAATAAACTGTTTTTAGTTGTGTCACAATCAGTGTATTTCTTAATTCTAAGAAAATATATATCAGTTTTCTCAATCTTGTCGTTGTCAATGCTATGTGCTCCTTCCATTTAACGTTTTGATCAATTGTTATACCTAAATATTTCATTGTTTTTACCTGTTTAATTTGATTACATGTGTCTTTGCAATTATTGTCAACTCTGCATAGATCCGAATGTATGATTATTTTAACGTCTTTTGGAGTACTTGCCTGGTTTATTGTAAATGGGATGCATGTCGTTTTGTCTGCATTCAATGACAGAATATTATGGTCAAACCACCTTTTAAGTTTGTTAATGTCGTGGTTGGCTCGTTCGTTAACTTCGTCCCATGTTCTTCCTTTCGTGAAAAGGACTGTGTCGTCTGCGTACGATACTATGGTACTTTTTAGTGGCAATGTAAACAAGTCGTTTACGTATACAATAAACAGAGCAGGTCCAAGAACGGTTCCCTGTGGTATACCGAAATCAGTGGTGCTTGAGTCACTGATAGCGCTATAGACTTTTGTGTATTGTTTTCTATCATGGAGGTAGCTTTGCATCAATTTGAGTGCTTTATTATTTATTCCAATATTAGACAGCTTCGTTGCCAATCTAGAATGTGAAATGCTATCGAATGCTTTTCGCAAATCAATAAATGTACCAATGCATTTGTATCCATTATCTAAGGCGTTGTATATGTCAGTAGTGAGGCAGGCAATTGCGTCCTGTGTGCCAAGTTTTGGCATAAAACCGTATTGTCTTTCGTTTATAATCTTATTGTTTACAATATGATCCATCAATTGTTTCTTTATAATTTTTTCGAAAACCTTGGCTACATTAGAGATAAGTGAGATCGGTCTATAATTACCTATATCATCCTGTGGTCCTGCTTTATGTATTGGTGTGATTATACTTGTTTTGTAATTTTGTGGAAATTTGCCCTGGTTTAAACTTAAGTTGATGATATGTGTTAATGGTTTACTTATATATTTTATTACGGACTTTAATAGGTCTACTCCTATTCCATCAAAACCTGGAGCTGCTCCCCTTTTCAATTCCGTTATTGTTTTTTCTACATCGTTCTGAGATACTTCTTTGAATTCACTAAGAGCAGGATATGCGTTTCTAGGCACTTCTGATTCGCTAGCACCGTCATCACAGACATTTATGTTACTTGCAAGATTCTTACCCACGCTGGAAAAGTATTCGTTCATGATGTTTGCTGCAATTTTTGGCTCTTCGGACACCTGTACATAATTATCACCGTGCTTTATCTGCTTTATATGTGTCTTTTTGCGCACATTACCTATAACCTCGTTTATCGCTTTCCATGTTTTCCCGGCATCATTTTGAGATTTAACGATCTTTTCACTGAAGTATTTATTCTTTGCTTCCCTTATTGTAAGTGTTAGTCTGTTTCTAAAATTTCTGAAGTTCTTTAATAGTTTTTCATTATTTGGATTCTTCTTTGTTGATATAAAGAGCTTTTGTTTTTCTCTAATGGATTTCAATAATCTGTGTGTTATCCATGGTTTCAATTTTTTATTTTTCTTGCTCGTATTTCTGTTTTCATGGGATGCAATTTCAATATAAGATTCAAAGGTGTTTTCGAAATTAGTAGAAGCTATGTCGACATTCCTTTCCTGGAAGATAGAAGACCAAGTTTCAAATTTTATATTATCTTTCAGGACTCCAACATTGATAGTTTTTCTTTTTGTTTCATCTTGTCTGTTAGTATTATTATGTGTACTTTCAATTGGACAGGTGTACTGTAGAATACAAGTATAGTGATCAGTAATGCTTGTTTTCCAGACTATGCTCTTTAAGCATTCAGTATGCTTTGTGTTGCACCAAATATGGTCGATGCACGATGGTTGCTGACCCTCGAATTCTCTAGTATTGCTATTTATACACGATTTGAAGTTTAATTCGGTCATCATATTTAAATAGTCGTCTTTAATACTATTCGGGGAGTCATTACTGATGTTTATGTTAATGTCACCCAATACAACTGTGAACTCACGTCTTGCATTGAGCAAGACACGCCTCAGATCTTCCACAAACGTTGAAGGATCCGATTTATGTGTTCTGTAGATGGCGTACAGGTGGTATGCAATTTTGTCATTCAGAGATATCTGCGCAGAGAGGCAATTGGTAAAATTTATGCTAGTAATTTCATTCACTCTAACATTTACGAACCTTTCGTGAATGTATAGGACAACACCACTATTCTTGTTTATTTTACTGGAAGTGTCATAGCAAGTATAGCATGGTATACTATATGAAATATCATTATTGTATGTTTCCGTTAACACTATGCAACCAGGCAGAATCTTCATGCAGCCAAGGTGCAAAATAAATTCATCAAAGTTTTTTCTTAGGCTTCTGATGTTCATTAAGAGAATACTAAGTGTATCCCTGTTCTCTCCCAGTGCTAGATTGCACTGATGTATGTTCTCACAGATTATCTCATTTACCCTATACGCATCATCCACATCTGCCAAGAAATCGTCCATTGCAACCTCAGCAACAATATTGTGTTGCCTCTCTTGCAAATCTTTCATATACAGCACGTACCGGGCAGGCCGCGTTAAATGCTGAATGCTGTGTGTTTTCTTTATTGCTTTCTTTGCATAGCACACACGTATAATTGTTCATATTATTTCTCTTATTGCATTCTCTAGAGTCATGGTTATCAAAGCAATAGGCACATCGTACTGTTGTATGTGTACAGTACTTAGATATATGTCCGAATGAAAGGCATCTGTAGCATTGTACCAATGGGCTATGATCCACTACACTTATCCTTTGGTACCCAATAAATACCCTGCCGCAATTCGTCAGCTTTTTCCATGTTTGAGGAGTCACTTGACAAACTATATTAGCTAGCAGGTTATTTCTGTGTAACTTTCTGAATTTAATTTTGATATCCTCCTTAACATCTATGTGTTTATTCTGTCCACGCAATGAAGAGTTAAAATCCTCCTCTGTGATACCCTTTATAACCCCCTTGAAGATTATCAGTGGATTTCTCTTGACCGGCTCTCTTGCAAGAAGTTCTGCTGATTTTTCTATTTCTTTCTTAATTGTGCACATATCTTCCTTTGAACTTGTCTTAATTACGATCTGATTTTTTGTTCCTTTTCGGAGACCGGTAATACCGATACCTAGTGAGCGTACATTAATGTTTCGCTTGATAATTCCCTCGATCTCATTGCTTGTTTTTAAATTGTCCTTTCCGGATACAATCAGAGGATAATCAGAACTCCTTGCCAATACAATGTCGTCTTTTTTAGTGACATCAGCATATGTGGACTTATTGTTCTGGTTTTCGACGACACTAAGTCGTTGATCGATTGCTTCTAGGACGTGGTTTATCTTTTTCATTGTATCAGACTCCCCCCTCTTCAGACACTGTTGTTCAAGCAACTTAGTTAAGTCATTAAATGCTTTAATTACTGCATCTTTAGTCTCTCTTTTCATATTCGTGACTCCACTTAAAAGTCTTATTGCCCCAGATGCTATATTTTGACCGCGAAACACGGCATCATGAGCCCGGTCTGTACATTGAGGTTTGTCACCTAAGCTGGGTGAGGAGGAAGAAGACAATGTCCTTCTTTTCTCGGTCTTACGTACACTTTCCATTATATATATTGTACAATAATTAGTAATCTTGTATAGCGAGATTGGTAGTGGAAGAATGCGAAACTTCAACGCAGGTTTTTTTTTCTTTCAACGAAACCCAAAATGTGGGTAGTTTACTGGTGAAAAAATGGTATTCTGCTGAATAGCTCTTCAATAGAAGCTCCCACTATGGGGTCGTCGCGAAGTTTTTTGTAGCGAGTTATTTAGGCTATCTGATGGTATAATCCACTCACCTCAATCTCCTTCCACTGAAGCAGCGTTTCACTATTTATGTCAAATCTATACTTTAAAATGTTCAAAAACTTTATCGTGTATTTATTTTTCCAACTGGATTTTATTTCGGAAAACTACACACAACATCAGCAAGAGAAAAAAATTCTCTACCGTTTGATATATAAATGTTTACTGTTCACAGGGTTTTTCACTAAGAATATTTTATTTTTGTAAGAGCAAATAAACATGAACCGCACACATGAAATACACTTTAACTATTCACTTTTAATAAAAACATTTAATAAAAAGATATATGGGAGAAATGCAGTGAAAAAGTGAAATGTAAATAAATATAGTAAAGTATCAACAAACTCATTAGTCACTGTGAAATTTTAGATTATGAAGAAAGCAAATTTTAAAAAATTGTACCTTAAGTACATATATATGGAATTTTGTCGTCTTTCTAAGTGTATAGAACTTAAAAAGCTAAAATAGAAATGTATTTCAAATGACTTACCTAATTGTAATGAAATATTTTCTGTATCAAATTAAACGGATGCTCCAAGATGCATCCAAGGGGAAAATTGGCGTGGTGATCTTGAACAGAATCCATTTCTCCGGCCATGAGTTAGCCTAACTACCCGTTCCCTCTCTTCCTATATGGTTTTGGTGTGAGAGATTTAGTTAATTGTTTCCTATTATTTGGGCACCGGAGTAAAATGTAATTACAGCCTTTTACACAAGAAATATTCCAATGTCAAAGGAGATACTCGGAAATGACTCTTGGCACTACTAATTGCTGCTAAGAAAGTAAATAAATTCATACTTATTATCTCCTCCGTGGCGGTAATAACAATAGGAGCATGACCTGAAATTTCTCAAACTCTGGATATTTTCGCCGAAAGCGGAAATACGAAATTCAATTCAAATTAAGAACATGATCATTTAATTGTTGGAATAACTTGAATTCGGTTTAGCCGGATAACAACTATTGCTACTTAGCGCATTTATCTGAAATTTAATAATGAAATTCAGTCGAAAAAATTCAGTAGGTACTTTCACAGATTTTGTCGGATATTCCTAAGTATATCTCGGGTTGGTACGTACATTATGTATTGTACTTCTACATGATAATCTATCTATATTATATTATTAATACCTACGTGAATGAAAAACTTAGTGACCATTTTTACGAAAATTGCGCGGACGGAGGAGTATAAAATTTCGCACACTTATAGTTTGCCTATTAATTTATTTATTGATAAAAAAAATGCCACTGTTTAGCATGACGGTATAAGCCTTTGCGCCAAATAAGATATATAGAGAAGGAGTGGCGAATGCTAATATGTTTTTTTAATTTTACATGAAAAATAGATTAAATCAATAAAAAAAAACATTACAAATACTACTGTATTGTAATGTATTTGATACACACTTCCACTGACTTCTCATGAAAGTCATCAACTTTATAGAACAAAATGTAAAATAAAAGCGCCTCATAATGGGCGCAAAAAGCTTTTTGAAGGCGGTATATTCAAATGGAAGGTGGAATTGGAAATGGCGGGATATAAATTAAGAATAGATTTATATTGTTTGTCTATACTAATATATAAAGAGGAAAGATTTGATTTTTTGTTTGTTTGTTTGTTTGTTTGTTTGCTTCGAATAGGCTCCAAAACTACTGAACCGATTTGAAAAATTCTTTCACTTTTGGGAAGCTACAATATCGGCGGTGAACATAGGCTATATTTAATTTCCAAAAAAAAGTGGGTAACCTACGAAAACTTCAATAATGTAACCCAAGGTGTAAAAAATTTACCTAAAATATTCTTTTTATCGCGAACGCTGTGAAAACTAATGATGATATACCTAATAAAACAATGTTCTACAATTTTGTAGAAGACATCAATATTTACAAAAAGTATCGCGACAGCATATGTCTAACTATTATAGTTATGCCACAATAAGTGTTTTTTTATTTAAAAAAACCCAATAAAATGTCACCTCTAGAAAAGGCTCTTTATTGGTATCTTGGTATTACTCCTTATTAAAATAAATTAGTTCATATTCAAGTCTGCTTCAATATGTTTGTATAACTTTTTGAATTATTCAATTCGGACATTCCATTCGAAAGTTATCACGAGTTTAAAAATGTGAGTATTGGAAAAAAAAGCATAGTCTCTTATCATCTCAACTTATCCGATGCAGAGTGCGTACGGGAGCCGGGGAGGGCTGAGGGGAGTCGTGTCAAGTTTAGTAGAAATACCGCGCAAAGTTTTAGTCACGGTGGTAAAGTGACGTGCCACGATACATTGCAATGCAATTATTCCAGATTAACATAAATGCTATAAAATATTTTGTAAAAGTTAGGGATCTGTATGAAAACTAAATTATTTTTAAGTATCTATCTACCCGTGCGAAGCTGGGGCGGACCTCTAGTATTTTATAAAAATAGAAAAAAACTTTGCACAAATCAACATTTCAAATTTGATATATTATCCACTATCCATGTCATTGTTTTGTAAAGAAATTTTTGAAATAGCGGTCGCTCAGTCTTTGACAACGGAACCTAAATAATGTTCAAACTTATAATTTGAATAAGTTATGGTCGAATTTCGAGCACTGGTCGACCACTAGTAGGTATAATATTATTATCAAGCGCTCAAAAAGAATATTATTTAGGGTGTGATTCGAAACGTTTTAGGTAGTATAAATCTGAAGATTTGGTATGCTTAAAGTTTTTTTTACTTACCTACTTAAAATGAAATTATTGTTTATGAAATCAATTGATAAAAATTAACAAAAAAGTGTGCGAAGCCTAGAAGGTAGCTTAATATATTTTTCAAAAAAATTACTTGGTATTATTATTGTTTTTACATTGTTTCTGTCTTTAATAATTTTATTTGAGTAGACATGTTTCGGCTATTACCTAGCCATTATAAATACTAACTTAAAAGTGACAGAAACAACGTAGAAATAATTTATTTATCCAAAAATGGATAACTGTCACAAAGTTAACCAAAAGACAATTGAAAATAATATTATTATTTTTTTCATTTGAAATAACAAAACGCAGTACGAGTCAGAACATTGTAGGAAAGGTAAAACAGCAACCTGGAAACCATATGGAAAGAAATGTAAGCCTTAATCATGAATATGTAACCAATAAACATGTTACTACAGATACAGCAGGCAAGGTTCCAGAAACAGATCTCCAATAAGGAAAGGTTGGGATAAAGCAAAACAATGTTAGAACGGAACTCGGGTGGTATTCCTCTGGATGTAGAGTGGGGCTGTGAAGACGGCAAACATAGCATTGTGGTTGAGAAGCTCCAAAGCAGAAAAGTCATGAGTAGCAGCCAAGACATCCGTAAGGTGAAATCGGAGGTTTGACTTTGTAACATTGGAGCCAAGATTTTAGGAACTTGTGACGAAGCAGCACACACAGGTGATGAACAACTAACTAAATTCCACACAAAGAGTAAACGTGCAAAAGTAAAGTGTTCATATGTTTAAATTTTTTTGTTTTATTGTGTACCTAGTTTAAGCATTAATTTATAAGTTTTATTATTATCGTTTGGCATCAGCCATTCGAGGGTGCGATCGTCAGAAAACAGGAAACAGCGAAGAAATTTCGCTGCAACATCTAGGAGACACTATAATAAGCAACATTAAATATGTCAAGCCATTAACGAATGGATTCCCGTGCTCAGCAACATGCCATGCATACCAACAAATCGTATAGGCGGAACTACCTCTGCATCAGGAGTCTGGACATCCCTAAACCATTTCATACCCGACTCTGCTCCAGGTCGGCTCATGCCGATGATCTTCATTAACGGAGAGGTGTTTCAACGGAGAGAAGAACTGAGAGCCTCAAAATAGAGATACCGGAAGCCTGGTGTACGGGATGGGATTGCCAATGCCTAGTTTAATCTCATAGGACGTCAGTGGATGGTGTTAAATCAAAATTGGGACAAGCCCGATGTTTTCAGATGGTCCACAGATGGCATATAAGATAATCTCCTGGCAGAATATCCTGCAAATCTATTAGACTTTTGCGACACATATGTACAATTAAATACGCAATATAACACTCCTTATGAGCTTTATTATGTACCAATCCAAAATAAGTACATACATGTAAGTAAATACCTTCTTTAAATTCAGAATTTATAAACAATGAGAACAAAAGCATAATCAATAAAAAAACAGAAGAAAGAGAACAACAATGACATGTGCAGAGTTAAGAAGCAAATTTAACAAAAACATATAAGATAGATATTCTCCTGTAATAATTGCTTATGGATTGTTTAAAACTTTTCAAGAAACAAGTTTTTTTATCCAACAAATTAATTTCAATGGTAACGTCATAAAAGTTACCTGTTATAAATGTGTATCCAGGCGAAATTCAATTCACATTACTTACGGATAGTAGTTTGGACAAAATGCAAAGGAAAATTTGAATTCGAAATTGGAAAAGTATTCAAGGCAATTCTATAGGTTATTGATGTTTCCAGCAGTCGTGGGTGTACGCGCGACACTCATTATTATTTCGTTACTTTGGGAGTCTTTCATTTCTTTGGATCATTTGAATAATGTAATCTATCTTAGTAAACCCATGTATGAATACATTGGGACGAGAATGGTCCATTGCCGTCGGTCGAGGGGGGAAATGAACGAATGTTAGAATAACTTTGGGAGAGATGGAAGCAAAGTAAGCGGGTAAAACCGGATGTAGAAGACACGTGACGACACGACTGATGGAGCCATTTCCGGTGGATATGAATCAAGTCAAAGAAAAGTTACTTTGATGATGGAAATATTATAACATTAGTTAGGTTTAGCCGTATTCCTTCCTTCGTTACAGGTTTGGCTTAGGATAAGGAGAGAATTCAAATCATTAAGATCGAGTTATGGAATCTTAGAAACCTAATACTGTCCTAAAGATAAGCATAAATGACCATATCGTTATGATAGATTAAGTTTAGATCAATGATTATTCAATCCTACTGCTAAGGTATGTACCTATTTTAATATCATAACACTTTTACGATTCGTTATTATTTGGGAATTATCCAAAATGCGTAAAGCGAGTAACTAGAGTGCGGTGTATTCCATTATCATACTGCACAGTGTGCTGATTTCCATTGTTTAAATATTCATAAAATAATGTTCATTACGCTTATGATTCGAAATAATCTCGCAACGTGGATACATTGATTAACTAAAATCCCACCAGAAAGTACAGTTATAATAGTTTTATTGTGTCTAATAATGTACCTACTATGTGCGGTTATAACTTCCAGTTAATTTCCTCGTCCCGTACAATATGGTTAGTGGAACAATTAAAATCTTTCCCCGTGTGACCTGTGGTTTGAAAACCATTCGAGTACAGCGGGGACACTCTATCCGAAACACGCAAGCAGAATCTAGTGGTAGTTAACACATTGTGCCTAATTAAAAAAAGGGATCAACATAACCCATTTATACCCGACAATATCTCAGGGGATGGTACCTACGTACGACGACTAAATTGGTTGAATCAAGCCAGTATTACGTTCCTACGTATAAGCGGAAGCATGTGTTGGTACAGTACACATAGCATGTAGCCTTCCAATCTTGTTTCTGTAATACTCTCACGGTATTAATATTTTAAATGGTCAACATTTTAAATGTTCCTCATACAATACCCGTAGGTATTTTAAAATTAATTGTTTAGAAAAGATTATTTCATTATCAAAAATATTATCTACTAGCTTTCCCAACAGACGTTGTCACTAACCCGAGATCAGCTGAATGACTTTCTTTTATAATATAGATTTTCAAGAAAATACTCGGCTGTAATAATACCATTGACAAAATTCCCGCAATTTTTTAATTAAATGGATAGTGGTCTCAAACGATGTTTTAAACATGATTCATTCATAGTTTAAGTAATAAAATCCCAAGAAACAGTTTAAGATAAAAAAAGAGTAGAAGAAAAATTCTTTAGAATATTTTTTTAATTAAAAAGAATCTCGATCAGAAGAATAGTATTCGAATCGACGTCTTCATCTCAATTCGGTATATAATGCTGTTTCAGCTAAAAGGTTTACCTATTATGCCCTTAGGCACAACATTCATTTATTAAAAAATATACGTCTACAAATATGTTAAGCTTTTAAATGAAGACAAACTAACTGTAAGAGTTCGCAAAGTCAATTTTTATTCACAACTTTCAACTCTTTAAACAAACACGATAGTAAGTTTGCTTGTCCACTGTCCACAAGGAATTGAAGTGTTTTCAGATACAAAAATCCTACGACTACTAGGTTTTGAAAAAGAAAGTGCGGATGTCTGTAGGTATATTGTCCCAAGGATAGCCAGTTTCCCTACCTATAAAAGTTAGTACCTACCTACGTGTACTTACATAATAACGTATAATATCTCAAAATAAAAATGTCATAGATTCACCGATAAATGATATTGAAAAATTTTTTTTATTTATTTATTTTTTTTTTAATGAATCTGTGCTCACTCAAAGTGAACACAAATACAACTCCTTGACTCTTTCACAGTAAGCTACCGAAAGCTTGTGTCATGAAAGAAGAAGACGGTCGGCACCTGGGATCGAACCACGACGTCCGCAGTACGAGAGCCGACGTTGTAACCGCTGGGTCACCAACCACTTTATTCCAATATTATCTATTTACATTTCAATTACAAAACAACATTACACATAATGGAATTTATTGAATTTATTATTATTATATGTTAAATAGCACATGACATAGGCTATGGGTTAAATAGGTGGATGCAGGCTGTGAGGTGAAGTAGACGATGAATAAGTGGTTTTGCGCATTTTATCTTAACACAAATATTAGTTCGTTCTCTGACTCCTCTCTGCCTTTTTGTAGGAGCCATCTAGTAACATGACGTCCAATATACTTCGGGATAGGTTTTTGTTCGTTGCAACTTGGAATAATATCTGGAATTATCCTGTTATAGATTCTAGGTCTTCGGTTAATCAATTATTTATTTAAAAAAAGTATAGTAAGATTTTAGTTTATTTTGTTCGTTATAAATGTGCGTATACAACATAAGTTGTAAATTGAGTTAAATTAATTGTTCTTGAGTGAAATAAATAATACGAAGGCTTCAGTTTGGTATACATAAAATAATAGATTAGTTACAAACCGCAAAGGACTACAAAAATATTTCACGAGTTTTTCATCCATTTAGGGAACCGTTTCACTTTTCTTCTTTTGATAAATTACACAAAATCTCTCCTATTTCTTTACTTGTCGGACTTCCCATCCTACATTTTCCTAAGGCAATCAATCCACAAACGAAGCAAAAAGAATATTCTTACAAAAGAAAAACTCGCAAATATTCCACCATGATATATTATAACCGGCAAACCACTTACAAATTCCAAAGAATATATCATTACACTGAAAAATTGCACTGCCTACACACTATTCCCACTTTATAATATACCTAATAGATACTTATAATAACATAACAGTGTAATTTTCTTTAGATGAAATAATAATTACCTTACCTATACATTCTCTATCCTAAAAATGTACTAATTCATTTTGTACAAATAATCGTGCAAAATGGTGTTTCTCTGTCGGAGATAATTTTTCTCTTGTGACATCGTCGGCCGAAAAACGATTAATTAAAACTGATTGTCCGGTGACAGTTTTGAATGCCCACTCTTTTAAAAAGGAAAAAACATAGACGTTAAAGCAAGCTAATTGTGTCTTGTGACAGATAACAATTATTTTTATTTTAACGTTGGTATGAACCTACGTACCTAAATACCCATATCTACCCACTTGACATTCTAATAATATATTTTTTTAAATTAATCTATTCTCACTCAAAGTGAACACAAATACGCTGTTTGACTCTTTCATAGTAAGCTTTTAAAAGCTGTGATAAATAATTATCGAAGTGATTGGTAGCCTAGTGGTTACGACGCCGGCTTTCGTACTGTTTCGTGCGGAGGTAGTATATCGTAGGAATAACTACAGGAAAGCGTCGTCATTTCGAATCGATACGAAATATTATTATACCTACTGTTTGATTTGTGTGTGCGTTTCCCATTCTTCTTTATGGGTGTGAGCTTTGATGGCACCGTTCCTTCCAAGTAGAACAGTGGAATTAGGTTTTTAATGCATATGGTAAAGAGCTGGCTATTACAAATTTAATGGAAGGTCTATTAGCCAATCGGCTGCGTCAGAAGTGATCCCGTGAATTTCAGTTAGACCGCGCTGGAAACCGAAAATTGGACACTCAACTATGTGGCCCATAGTTTGGCGGCGACCACACTCACATTCGGGGCTCGGAGAAAAACCCCATCGATGCATTAAATCTGCGCATCTTCCGTGGCCAGTTCTGATTTCGGGGCAGGTCAAATCCAGGTACACGCTCTTGAGGGTTTTCTATCAAGTGGCCTATTGTCACACTTGCTTCTCTCCAGAAGAATAATAATAATCGAATAATAATCCAATTATTATTATCACTCCATTGGAATTAAGTCATGGTGAGGAGAGCAAGATCATTGAAGCCGCGGTGGAGGATGCTTGATTACTATACTTTCGTTTGTGACCTTAAAGGGTTACAAACTAAATTATAAGATTATGTCATATTGCGAAGAACATTCCGCAATGGATCACGCCCCTGCAGTCTGAATAACTTTGATGATATCTTTTAGAATTCATTACTCTTTATCAAGACATTTTGTCATGTGTTGTTTTGGATAAAATATAAAATCTTCTTGCAAAATAACACAACAACTGTCAAAGGAGTGGCAGCAGACATATAATTTGATTTAATTGAAGATCTCCACTCCGAGCGTGTTTCAAATCCTTTGAAAGGCAAGACGTAGAATGCGATAGAACTGTATCGCTTATTTTTAAAACCACTTGATGGATCGCGGTCATTAGTCAGCTGTTCTTTCTCCTACGAGAACGCTCCCTCCGACATCTGTAGCGTGTCTATTGGAGAAGCGGATATTATCACGTTTCTATGAAAAGTACACGCGATACTCTCCTGCTATCTCGACATCAACAAATAAAAACTATTTACATGAATGTCTGCTAGATCTAATGAACTACGGACTTGAAGACCCCGAGGTATTTGCTATTAACCATCCTAATATTCCTACATCTGGTATTAAACTTAATCTTTTGTATTAACTCACATAACATCCATCTAAAAATATTGTCTAGGATCTATCTGTCTATCTCCGTCGATATTATATACTTAGATGTAGTTGTAGATAGTTATTTTTTATTTTGTTTACAATAAATATACGGCCGAGGCATTATACAAAAAATTATAATATAGTCAAAAACAAAATAGTTGGCAATACAAAAAACATACAATATACCTAAAGTTAACAATGAATCCGTCAACAAATTACAAAAAAACAATCAGAGTGGTTTCACTGAAGAGACGAAGACTCTGATCTGCAACAAATAAATATACAAAACAACAATTGATTCAATTAAGAATCAAATTCAAATAAGAAAAATTCAATTAAAGAGAATTTCCTAGCCTAAAGAGTAAGACAGGCAAAGTAAAGACAGTTATCATGTAGGAATTGATTTTCTGTAGTGCCCATATCAAAATAAACTTTGTTCACATATAGAGAGTATGAGGTAAATAGTCGTTTGTGATATTACATTAACCGTAGAACCATTAGTTTATACAAATTTGTAATAATTAGTTTTGAGTTTGTAAATGGAAAACAAATCAAAACAAAACACTATACTATTATTAATATTATATTGTCATGCATTCATATATAGTGAGAACGACAAAATGGTAAGTAACTACACAGCCCTTTGTGTTATGAATGTACTTAATATTATTTGTTTTTGTTAACATTTCCTTTTTTCCTAACTCTAATAATTATACCTACCAATTATTTCGTTTTGGTTTTCTATTGTGTTTTTCATTTTGTTGTTGTTTTGTTTGTCTTGTTCAAGTTTCATAAATCATAATAATATGTCGAAAACATTGGGATGAAATTCGTGAATAAAGCAACCTTCATTTCTTCATCAGGGTTTGAAGACTTGGGAACTTCCGACAGAATGCCTAGTAGAGGATCCAATAGTAGGTATGGTCCGTTCTTGTGCCATAGTGATAAATGTTTTAAAATAAGTGCGCGGAAGGGCTTACCAGGAGAGAACAATTACTTACAGGAAAACATGCTATTCAACACCTGAAAAAAAGAGTGTTATTTCATCAGCCTGGTTGTAGGCGTGGAATTCAGATCACGAGGTCCTGGGCTCGATTTCTGGTCGGCTTAGAGTTGTTTAAGTGTTTTTTTACTTGAAATTTCTTCTCGGGATTGGCCTGTCTCAGATTGGGCGGTACCGGTTGACTGTAAAAATTGATAACCTGACTAGTTTCGCAGGCACAGGTCCTGCATGGTCACAGGTGAGTTAGAAACTTTCAATTTGTGGAATAACAAATAAATTATTTTTAATTAAATTACCGTAATTAAATAATCCCACCAAGAATGCACGTTCAACTCGTTAATTTTGCAATTTCATACGCTAGTTTTTCAATTCAACTAAAAAATCACCTACATTTAGTATTAATAATAATACTTAGATTAACATTATTTTTTCAAACTCAAATCCCCATTTCCAAGAGTCATCTTTCCGGTTATAACAGCAAACAAGTCCTCGAGGGCCTTTATGTGCTAAAATAAACCTTCAAATTCAACAAACTTCAGAGGTAATAATACTTACAGATATCAGGTATAAAAATATCACATATAGCGTCGTAAAATGAAAATACCTTGAGGAAATCATCTCTAACATCATCTGGGACATTTTAAAACGAAGTGAACACCCGACGCTGCCATCCCGCATGTAAAATATTCCATCAGTTGGGAAACAATTTTAAAATGTCTTGTTTCAAAAAGTGTCTAGAATTGTTTTGACAAAATTGTTTACCAGAATGACACACAATAATTGACTACTGCTCTGAGTCGACTATTTAATTTGTCCAAAGTATTACTTAATACCTATAAATATTAAAGATAAGAACAGTATTTTTGTACAAAATAATGAACATTTTTCATACTATTTATGGGTTATGTGTTAATGAAAATTTTTCATAGGTAATATCAAATAAGTCTATCAGACTAAATAAATTGATAAAGGTATATTTTGTTAAGTAAAATACAAGTAATAGGTAATTGAAGTGTTTGTGTATTCACATAGTGAAAGTTCATTTTAACAGATTAAAACGACGTAGGTACCTAATGATCTCGAGCGCTTTCGTCAATTTATCAAGAGACTCACCTAAGAAATTTAAACTAAGAGTAATAATAGGACCTCGATTTAAAAAAAAATGGTTATATCTGTTAGTGTGGGATGCCAAAATGATAATATCTTTATTATTATTTTACATATAATTTTTAAGTTTGTGTTATGGTCTAAGTAAAGATGATGGTGTTGGGATCTGGACAATGGACATTATCGTGAAACTGGTTAAGGTTAAATTATTAGTCCCTTGATAATGTAAACGCCTTTGCCCCTAAGTGGGTGTAAAGGGAAATTTGATTGATTGATTGACTGATTAATTGATTATAAAAAAAATCTAGAAAATTGATAAAGTATGAAGACTTGTTGAAGCATTGGTGTTTACGTTGAATTTCACATCGCGACCCCATACACCACTCCATAGTGACGTTGAGGCCTTTATTCGTCAGATTGTCGCATCCTCCGTGACGCGGCGCTTACAAATTTCCATTGTCTACTTAACCTCAGCCTCGACAATATTATTATTCTCTCGTTAAACAACACCGAGTCCCTCGCGATATTTCCCTCTCTAATTTTCATAACCTCTGGCACGACGCGGCGTTCTCTTGACGTCACGTGGAAATATTATGTAGATAGGTTCTCTACTTATACTTTGTAGGTACCTATCAAATAAAGGCCATCTTTTACATTTTTGGGGGAATTTAAGATTTAGTAGGAACCGATGTTTTCGTTATCAAAAATGAACTTTTTATAACAAACTTTGCATTCAAATGGCTTTTATCATGAGTTATTATTTGATGGATTAAACTTTTTATTGCATTTATTGCATTCGTATGGCTTTTCTCCGCGCATGTCATTCTTTAAATTACTTGAGACCGCAAACTTTTTATTGCACTCATTGCATTAGTAAGGCTTTTCTTCACTATGAAGTCCCGCTGTGCGTAAAAGTTTCCTAATTTGGTACACTTTGCTTTCTTATGCCTAACATCGCATGTGAGTTTTTAAATAACCCGAAAAATTGTTTTTCTCTACATCAAGACCTTTAAAAAACGTGCTCAGCCAACAGGCATAATAATATTATGTTACTGTCAGCTGTCAGCCGTATAGAACGTAGTAGAACAAAATTTGTCTTTAGTGCGAGTGGCGCGCCATCTAGCGGCGTTAATGACATCAGTCAGTCAGTCAGTCAGTGAGTCAGTGTTCAAGGAAAATATTATATAGACTATAATTACACGCAAACTTTACTTCCATATCATTCAGATTTTTTGTGAACCTACAGTAGCTACCAACGTAACAAAATTGCAATCAAATTATACATGAATCATGTACCCACTTTTTCTCTCAAGACATTAACTATTTACCACTGCTGAGATCTTATGACCACAGTCAAAAGAGTTTATGTGAAGAGAACAATGGTCCTCGACAGAGCCCATCAACCATGATGACCACGACCCTCAAGAGCGAGTGAGGATGACAACTGATGCTATGGTAAGAAGCGTATGGATGAAAATCTAAGTCATTAGTTCTAACAGTTTCTTATTAATAATTCAAAAATTCACAATTAAAGAATGAATGAATTTAGATAACTCATCCAAGGTTTCAATCTTGTAGAAGCACTATTGTACCTACATAGATATAAATTTCTATTGTGAAATCACGGAAGTATAGTATAGTATTGTAAATAATTAATTTATTCATAATGTTACCTAATAAAATAAATCCAGTTATCTTATAGTCAGATAGTAAGTAAAACGTTGTCAGAATTCAGGCGTACCAAAAACCCATATAAAATCATGTATGATTGGATCTCTTTAAAATTCAAAATAAATTTCAATTCAATAAAAAAATTATAGGTACAAACGCGTTGTTGAATAATGTCTAATAATTTTGTTTTTTTTTTTTTCATTCTTTTTATATATTTTTTATACCTAGTCGAATATTATTTTACACAAATACAAATCTCAAAATATTTTATAAGGTACATACCTAGGTATACAATTTTAAAATAAAATTAATTTGATGAAAAAATATTGTTTGTAGCATTAATACTAGATGGCTTGATAGTATTAATTTAAACATTAGAGTTAAAAGAGATAGTAGTAATGGATGGATACTTCAACGAGAGAGCAAACGGAGTTTGGAACGAGAGAATGGCCCAGTCAGCAGATTAGTGTGCAGCGATGAACCAACCTGCGACTACAGCGTTTGTCTATCAACCGATGAACTACTATCATGATGTTATTATATTGGATTGGATGTTATTTTCAGACCACCCTTCTGTATCTTAGGGGTTGAAATTAGGTAGTGCACCCCGCATAATATTTCAGAGTTGGCAAACAATAAAACATATCCATCGCCGCGCCGTGAGCGTAAACAGATAATAATAATTAAACTCAGCAGAAACACGAAAGTTTTACGTACACCATCGGTAGGTATTTACTAAATCAAAACTCGCAATTATAAATCTTTGCACTCTGCAGAGTTGAACTTTACAAGCAGCTCGAGAGAACAATTCCAGTAAGAGCTATTATTTAAATTCTGCAAGTACCTATGTACCTAGCTTAATTGTCATATTTTATGACAAAATTTAAAGCGGACAAATAAAAAACTCCAAGAATAAAATCATATTCTAAGTAGTGTATGAAAGTCTCCGTCTTGGACTTTTACAAATTACTGATAGAGAAGACTCTTTTTAATTAATTAATTTATTTATTTCTTTATTTATTTAATACAATATACGGCGAAAAACGCCTATTACATGTTAAAAAACAAATCAAACACACTACACAAGCTGGAAATATCCCAAAAATTTACACAATACAAGCATATTCCTCAAAAATTAAATTAAAGTATAAATTAAAACAAAAACTATAAATAACACTAATCAAATTTCAAATTTTTGGTGTGATGGATATAATATGACAAATGGAAGGGGCATATAAAATGAAATAATTAAAAACAAAATGTATGAACGAAACGTCACATAAATAAAATAAAAGTTAAAATGCAGAACATAGAAATTGAAAATTGAATGAAAGCATACATTATGCATTGTCAAAATCAAATTACAAATTTAAAATAGAAAAACGCAATTAAAAACATTGAAAGCGATTTAAAATGTATGTACAAAACGGCATATAAATAGAAAAATCAAAAGTATGTACCTACATAGTGAAAATTGGAAATTGAATGAAAGTACACATTATACTTTGACAGAATGTCGTAATTCAAATTATAAATTGGAATTACTATTCGAAAAATCTAACAAAACCTAAATAAAGTATTCATTATAAGTTTCAATGTCAGTAATAATATTTATACATCCATACTACGGATGTAAGTACTTGTATTATAAACATCGTCATGCGCCATATATGGGCAAAATGCTCCCATTGGTCCATAATATCTCACGAGCTCGAAACATTCTATTTGGTATATTAAAAAATGGACAGTTGGATCAGTCCATTAATATTTCACCCCTTCCGCAGCTCCAAGTAGCTGGAGCCAACGGTCTCTACCCACGTGATTTGTCATTGTATAAAAACAAGTTCCCGGCACGACATCGCGCCACTTAACTACTTGACTTCGGGTCTGAACCTAGCCTGTGAGCTACGACGCGGGCGCTCGATTGCCGCCAAATTTCGGGTTATTATATTAAAATGTTTTAATTAACAAAGAAAACCGCGTTCATAAATTAAGTGTCATCTATATATTGATAGACACAATCAAATCAGTGCCAATTATAAAAGAAAAGTTGCCTTTTCAAATACTTCCGAACTAACCGTCATTTCCGTGTTGAACGAATTCTTTAATAATAACTTTATATTCCTGTGTTTCTATGACAAACAATTAATAGTGCTGATACGTAGTGTGTTGAGGTTAAAAATAATAGAACAGTTAAATGATAATATTTCTAAAAATAACCAAAAATTGTATTAACCTATAATGTACTGAAGTGTAACAATGTTCATGACAATTTCATGTAACAAACGTGTTAAAAGACTTAATAAATGCAAACAGTGGTTATAAACAAATATCTTTATAATTTATCACAAATTCCTTTTGTTCAATTCACCAGATCGGACTCTCACAGACCCTGAAAGAAAGACTTATCTATTCTAGTGATATTCTCATGCTCTCCAAGTTAAAAAGTGACAAGAACATTCTCTTAAAGAAAATATATACTGAGCCGGCCGTAGTGCAACCTTCTCTAATTGTTCTGAGGCCTCCCTGTTGAACTTTCTCTAAAATCTTGTGCAACCCTCCTTGTGAGCCAGTGTTATAGACTACAAGTGAGAATCTCTGTGTGTTCTCCTCAGAATGTGGCTTTAGAACTGAATGATAACAAGTGTTCACTCTCTGTAGACTACTTAGTCAACCTGTACAATCTGGCATGCCTCCTTTTTGAACTTCTGTGGCATGCCCATCAATTTAGAGAACGATTGTTCTACCTTGAGATTCCTAGAGCCAACAGTAGATCGACAAACGACACGACCACTAGAGGACAGCCTCTGGAGGAAAGTTTAGAGAAGAAGACGACTCCGATAGTTTGTCGCCTACCTGTGAGGAATCCTGAGAGAAGGAGACACACGATAGTTTGGCGCACAACAAAGCCATACGATAAGAATTACAATCTACAATAGTAAAATACAAACAAAAAACATTGAAAACGATATAAAATGTTTGTGCAAAATGGCGTATAAATGAAATAATCAAAGCAAAAATGCAAAAATTGAAATTGGAAATTGAGTGATAATCAATTAAACATCATACAGTGCCACTTTTGTTTCCAAATTCTTTTATTATATCTTGATATAATATTGTCTACTCCCTATATGGTTTTTTGTATGGGTTTGTATAGATTTTGGCAATTATTTGATGTCAATGACACCTTTATCTACTCGCAACTGATAAACCACATCATTATTGCAAAAAAAACTGAGTTAATGATTTTACTGTTCATCTACAGTCAAAGGCGAACGTTTCAGATATTTAATAACGAAACAACATAGACTTCACGACAAAGTTCCCTCAACGTGACCCTCGTTTAACATCGATAATAATTATTTAACTGGCTGCAGCTCGCTCACAAGCACAGGACTGCCAAACATCCCAAGCTCCCTCATATTGTTGACGTGGAGGTGAACAGTTAAACGGTGAGAATAAACTGCACCCCGGTGGAACATGTGACGCTACCATGTAACGGGCGCCCAATCTAAACTAATGCAGGTAATACATCAATGACACACTGCACATTAACTTTGTGCTGTCCCTTTATTACAGAGCCTTCGCGAGAATAGTATGCGCCCGATGAAAATAATCAAATTTATCTTGCTCCTTTCAATTTTTTTAAATTCACTACCGCCTTACATATTTATGCAAAAAATAAAAAAAACTTAATACTAATGGCGTTAAACTAGAAGGACTTAAAATTAAAAATTAATTGTTTTTTATTCGTTTTGGAAAGAGGAACAGGCCAATGGTAGGGTGGAGAGACGAGATGATGGCTTTCGCCAGCTTTGGCTGGGCTCAAAAGGCACGAACTAGAGAGAAATAGGCACTTGGGGGAGACCTCTGTGTTCAGAAATGAACCCAAGAAGGCTGAAGTGAGAATTTTGTTGGATCATTTATTTCTCATTAGTTCAAAGCAGGATCTTCTTCTCTTCTCTGGTTTCAATCCTAGGATTGGCTTGCAGCAATTCCCTCAATTCTTCTCCTCCATTCTTCCCTGTCTTGTGCGGCTCTTTTAAGTTCTTCGTATGATTGGCATCGCACGTCCACCAACAGGTCCTCCAGGTACTCTCGGCGTGGGCGTCCCCTAGAGTTTGTCCCCTCGGTCATACCCTCCATTATGGCATGCAAGAGGCCTTGTTGTCTTATTATGTGGCCGATCCATCTTGCACGCCTTTCGGACAAGGTCCTGAGCAGGTGTCTTCCTCCTTCGATTCTTTGGAGAACCTCCTCGTTTGTAATGTGGTCCCTCCAGGAAATTCCCAATAGTCTTCTGTAGGACCACATCTCAAAAGCCTCTAGTCTCCGTTTATCTCTTTCAGATAGGCACCATGTCTCGCAGCCGTACATCAAGATACTCCATACATAGGTCTTGATGAGGAGTATTCTCAGTTTCAGTTCAATATTCTTTGATTCTATTATTTTAGACCTTTTATTAAAGGCAAGCCTAGCCTGATGTATACGGCTGTCGACCTCGCTCTTAGACCGACCGTCCCATGTTATCTTGCTCCCGAGATAGACAAACTCCTTGGTATTCTTTAGTGGAACTCCTGTCATCATTACTCTCATCTGATGTTGCGTTCGGCCTACAGTCAGCAGCTTTGTTTTGTCTTTGTTTATCTTCATGTTGTAGTTATTTTGAAGAATGCTTTGCATAGTTGTTAAGGCCTCTTGCAATTCTTCTTCAATTTCAGCAACCATAGCAATATCGTCAGCAAATCTTATCATATCTATCTTTTGTCCGTGTATCTTTACACCTTCTCTGTGACTCATTCTCTCTCTCAAGTCGTCAATCGCACTGTGTATATAAGCATTAAAAAGAACAGGTGACAAAGAGCATCCCTGTCTTACCCCCTGTCTTATACTGGCTTCCTTTGTATCATCGTCACATCTGATTATAGCGGCCTCATTCTTGTATAGTGCCTGGATTATTCGTCTATCTCTATATTTGATATCAATTCTCTTCAAAATCTCGAAGAGTCTTTTCCATTCTACTTTGTCGAAAGCCTTCTCTAGGTCTATGAATGCGATGTATGTCTTAGTAATCACATCAGCAGTTAAGCAGGATACTTGTCATCAAATGACATGTTTTTTTTAAATATGTATAATGTATAGCAGTTTTTTTTTAAATTCACGCCTCACGAAAACTCGATTTGGCTCTACGCATATTTGCCGCCTCTGGCATCAGCTCTCAGTTGCCCAAATTTCGTTTCGGCTCTGTTCTTTACTGTACATAAGTCGAACAAGTAGTAAAATGCTAAATATAATAATGATTACCTACATATTACCTACATCCAGTCAAAGTGTAATCGTTTTAGTGCACGTATTATTATGGAGAGAATGATCAAAAACGCATACGAATTTGGAACTTATCTACGCAATTAAAGGTGCGTCAAACTCATTTTCATATTTCATAAATCATTTTTTAGCTAGCACACACTATTGCATACATAATAGTTACTAAAATTGCAAAGTACCTACTGCTCAAGATTATGCACTGACCCACTGATCTGCCACTTGCTGAAGGATGTGATTACTTATAAATTTTATTTATTTATCTAATAACATTACCATTTAGTTTCCACTTGAAATCTTCATTAAAAGAAGAAAGAACTTAAGTATTCAAGCTCAAAGTGTTGATAAATAATAATCCTTCTTACACGCTTATAAAATATGAATAAAAACACTTTCCCTAAATCTGAAACATTTAGAATTGCTAGGAAATACTTATTTTTTATATTCCCAACTCCCGAATGTCTCTTAGTCGAGATGAGATAAGGACTTAAGCAAAGTCTTGGCGAAAATCTGCTTGAAGAATCAACGTGAGAAGGTAGACGAATATCTGTATAAGATGTATTATGCATAATCTTCATTTTCAGTAAACAAAAAGAATAAAAGAAAAAAAAGGCAAGATGTAGCTTAAGAATAATAATACAAACTTAGGTTTGGCACTTGGGAGTTGTACGCTGTGAGCCAAGTACATTCATATATTCATCTTTCTGTCAAATTCAAGTGGTATAACGTACTAATGTCAGCTTAAATCTGAAATATTACTCCAGAACAATCCCTGAGACGACTGCGTCCATATTGTAGTGTGGAAGAAAAACTTAGTCGTTCGTAATGGGTTGGTACATACATACCACTCTACGTAAGTATTATTAAAAATAGCAGAGCAGCCAGCGGTTTGTTTCTATTACGGGTTGTCATTTAGGTTTTCGTCCGCATTTTGTGGGTTAACCCATACATACTTTATCATATGAACAACATTACATTGATATACAAAATACTGTAGGTATTGTAGGTAACTATCCATTAGGGTGGAACACTTTTGTATGATTTTTTTTTTAGAATTTCGATTTGGAATAGTTGTATTATGTTGCTTATTGGCATTAATAATCTACATAAAAAATATAAAAATTCTCATACAACGGTAAGAGCCCCCGCCAAGACTTCGAATATTTACAAAAACGGCAATTTTGGAGCTGTTTTCGCGGTCTACGAAATATTATAGAATTTACTTAAATAGGTTTATTTTATTAAAAAACTAATTCAAATTAGTTGACTAGCTGTTGCTTTCACTATTTCATCAATTTAATAGTCTTTGGCGCTGTGAGAGAGGAGCAAACTGCAAGACAAAACGGGGGCGGCAAGGGCCGATTTATAAATTTGAAATTTTAGTTTCATCAAGTACAGTGGATGATTATTGTCTTAAAGTGAAAGGTTGCATGTCAATTATTTCCACGAGTGTGTAGGAATAGGCGGTGTATGTTTTTAAGTGTATTAACATGACTTCTACGAGACAAAAGTTAAAATGTCCGATACTTGGTTTCATAGCACATTTGTGCAGAGTCAATAGAATAAATCCTACCTACGTATGAAAATGTGATGTAATTCTATGAATGGGTTTGACAAATGTTAGAATAAAAATAAAAATCTGTGTAGAAACTTAAAGAAGTAGAGTTAGAAGCATTCAGAGTCCAAAGTAGAATACTTTTTGACATATCTACATGTAAATGTAATGATTTTGTAAGATGTACTTATTTTAAAGATGAAAACTGGCCAAAAGAGGAAAAAATATTTTTAAATGGCTGAAAGAATAATAGATTTAGGAAGAATAGATCTAATCCAAAGTTAAAAGTTGCAGAATAGAGTCTCGGCGGGGGCTCTTACCGTTGTATGAGAATTTTTATATTTTTTATGTAGATTATTGATGCCAATAGGCAACATAATACAATTATTCCAAATCGAAAATTGACAAAAAAATTTTTTTGTTCCACTCTGTCCATGTTAATCCGGGTAGATCGGAATTTGTCAAAAAGTATACCTATAGAAATAAAATGTCAGAAGTGTGTTTAATAAAGTGGTTGGTAACCTACTGATTCATTCGCAGACTTTCGTTTCAAAGGTCATAAGTTCGATCTCGGTACCGACCATCATCCTGTTTCATAACACAATCTTTGCTTTCTGGGAAATCTTTCTATGTATTACGCCAATTAAATATCGGGTCCGCTTTTCTACAAAACTTTGTCACGTGTGAAACTGACCCTTACCGGAAATTGCATGGTAGGTACCATTAAACTATCCATGCAAGAACAGTTGTGCAGTGTACTGCATAAAAGACACTGAGAATGAGGCGCAAACATTACGGTTGGTGTAACAACCAGGGTACCTATACTAACAGTCATTTTACCAAGCCATACTACATACACACTGTGCTTGTTTATTCGCCCCCTAAGTAGTGAGGAAAATGTCATGAGGCGGACTATTCATATGCAAGTTGGCTTTTTGAGTTTATTTTGTATGAGGCGGTCAACAAAATTCGGATTCATTTAAATCAAATAATTTTAGAGTACAGTTATCTTATGAAAAAATATCCCTCCAACCATTATAAATAATTATCACGCATAGCTTGAAAACAAAGAATACAAATTCGCAAAAAAATAAGAACATTTTCTAACTGCTGAAGCAGCTGATAAGGTGATCATTTTTGAGTCATGAATTACAAATGTCGTGTTCTATAGCCTGGGATGCAATGTGTGTAAAAAAATAGTGTATGCAGTGATATGTTATAGTAATCAATAAGTGCAATCGAGTCAAAATAAGTGCACACAAAAAGATATGACAAATTTCAAAGGTGTGACAAACCACACTTCAGTCTTTGACGAACCTGCATTGCTCTCCGTAAGTATTGTCCTTTTATAAAAAGGCTGCTGTAACACCTCGAATAATGCTAAGAAAAATTATTGAGTTAAATCTTTCTCGATTGAGAACAAAATGTATAACACAATAATTAAGTAGGTACCTTATAATATTATTTTAAACTTAAAATACATGTACATTTTATTTCAATAATATCCAGTTGTATCCTGTTTTGAAGTTGTTCACTAAAAATAGCAAATTTATAAAAATGGCAATTTTGTCTCATTCTTACTGCCGACATCGAAGACAGTTTTAGAGAAAAACTCATAATTATGCATTTGTTTAATTACAATTATAAATCCATTCTAAATTTAAATCAGTTCTATCAGATAATAATTATATATACCTATCATTGTATTGTAATTATTTTCATTTGGCATTATGAATGTATGTATCTATGTATTATTATAATGGTATATATGTAAGATGGCATGGAGGGTAGGTAGGTGGGTACATATTAACACGGTTAAGTAATTTAGTTGATTAAGAATTCACCCCAACGCAGTGATAATAAATAAAAGGGCTACTTGGGTCGTAAACAATTTGTCTTAGAAATTTGGTAGAGAGTAAAATATTGGTATGCGGCTCCTATTTACTTATGGAAGAACGAACCTGACACTGGAATGAAAATTAATTGTATAACCTTTATTAATCAAATGCTAATATGCAACTATTGAATATTTATGTTTACTTACCCACTTTACTCGTATCATAGTATTCGTCAAGTACATAAGAATACAGGAGGAGAACGTAAGTTCAGTTACACCGATATGAACTGTCAGTACAATCTTACAAATCCAGCTGACCTCGGTAGCCTAGCTAGGTATCTATAGTCTAATCTCATTATTTAAAGGTTCCGAGTTATGGGCCGACTCGCCAAACTGCTGGCTTATCTGCTCGACTAAATTTTAGGTGTTCAGACACGTTTGTTACTAAATTACTCGATACTCTAACAACGTGAACTAGGCTTTACATTCTCGGTCAACTTACTCGATCTTTGTTAACACTTTGCGAGCTTCCCTTTTATTGGCTAAATTTGCAGATTTTTTGAGTCAGATAATTAGGGTAGGAATCATCAGGCTATATAAATAAAATCTCTGATAAACAATAATTATTAATAGTGCCTTAAAGCAAGCGAAACCTTGTATAAGTAGGTACCTAACATTTTTTTTCAGTATGATTTAGGCTTCTTGATTGAGAACATCAATCATTAATTTAATTAACTGAATCTGTGCTCACTCAAAGTGATCACAAATACATTTTTTGAGTCTTTCACAGTAAGCTAGTTAAATCTTGTGTCGTGAAAGAGGAAGTTGGTCGGCACCTGGGATCGAACCTAATACCTCCAATACGAAAGCCGGCGTCTTAACCGCTATGTTACAACTACTTAATTTTGATAACTCTTGCGTTTTATGGATTAAAGTATAAAAACTATTCTAAAATATTATGTAGGCAAATAAAAGGATATATTGTTTAACCAAATTCACATCATTCCATCAAGTAGAAAAACATTACTCAAAGAGTAAAAACTGAATCCGGTATTTTGAGAAGATCACGGAATATGATATGGCCCAAGAATAAAATTCACTCATGTAAAAATATACTCGTAATGTGTATCACTCAAAATAGTCATTTCTGAAAACCTGACATTGATCCCCGGTAAAGTAAATTTAAGTATTTTTTTATTGACAACGAGTGTCTAATTCACGGGGTATCCATTGTTTCATAATACCCAGGTCTGTTTGAAAGAATTTCCTCCTGTCATAAAAAAATATTGTGAAGAGACTTTGAATAATAAAGATGGCGCCGTCGGCAAGAAATCCTTTGTGAAACTACCCGCTGGTCACAACACAATACAGCACTAAAATACCGCTGTCCAGATTTTGCATGAATTTTACGACCCAGAGATTTCAGATAAACGCTATTCTCTGCTTTTGATTTCGTCCTTCAAGATATTTGAATGTCCCTCTTCCGACTGTTACAATCCTTAATTCATTTGAATAGAATTATAACCTTTGTTCTCTCGCTTATATTAAATGGCTTCTGTTTCAAATTACCAACCAAAAGCCTAGGGGATTACGGATATTTAAATTAATCGCGAAAAACAATTGCTAGGTTTATATTGTCATCTGGAGAATTCCTTGTGTTTGGAGAATCATATTGTGATTTTACAATTTTACAGTTTAAAAGCTTCTAACGTTGTTGAGCTAAATAACATTTTGACGCCCTCGATGTCACCCCCTTTTGATCATTTTGCCGTTTTATTGAGAGCCTACCCACCTTCCCTAGATTCGATTACGACAATAAATTAAATATTAAATCGTTTTCTAATAATGATTTCCCAATATTAATACCAATTGAATTTGAAGAGTTTTTTCAGAAGAAATATTTCAACAAAACCATTTTTACCTACCTGTATAATCGAATGTATCATCGATATATTTGTCTTCTGATTTCACTTCTGATAAATAAATCCCGGGATCGATTTCTGGTTGGATCAGAAATTTCGTTTGTTTTTTTTTTTGAGTTTTACTCAGAGTTGGAACTCTGACTCCTCCTGATAGGACCGACCGGTTAAAAAAATCATTTTTGTTTATGCGCTTAAAATGCCTAGGTGTCTTGTTGAGCCTTTTGTTTCCTTGTAAATTCTTTGAAAACGTATCTATTAAGCCCACCAGTTTTATTTGAGACTGATAAGAGCCATTCATAATGTGTCTCGTTCCTCTGCTGACGCATTAAAGTCAAATGATAAGCCGATATATTAGATGCATTATATCGTTGCACATTTGACGTATCCATAAGTACAAAAATTGATGGTTTGTATATACGTAGGTAGGTTATTACGTAGGTATACAATATCTTAATTGATTTTTTAATCCCTATTATTATCAAGAGCGAATCCAGCTTTGGCGTTATCTTACCATAATAATTCGGTAAAATTTGGTTATGACGAACATCTATTCCTTCAAGACCATAATATAGAATATTGTAACGTGTAGCACATGTGATTTATAAACTACTACACCGCCATCTATTGAATTTTTTTTAAAGTTTCACATCTATTGAGGTTTTTTTGTTTTTATTACAAACTTATGACCCGTCGAGCTTTATCCCGGGTCCGAATCAACAATAATCATTATGTACATAATGAAATAAATTATTAGATGAGTTTAATTCAGTTTTTATGTCATGAACTGTATTTAATTCATGCCATAAGTTGAAAATATTTTTTTATTTTGGATTATGTCGAAGTTCGACGGGCAGGTCAGCTAGTAATAAATAAATAAATAGAATAAATTATCACCAATGTTTAAAACACTGTATCATTCCGCAAGACATTAAAAATAATACAACGGATATCAACGTAAAATTCATTTTTTCACACAGCATAAATGATATCTTTTCATCTGTCGAAATTATAACTCATGTTATTTCATTCCATTTAATGCAGCTCTGAAAACATCCGTACGTAATGACGTCTGTGAAAACAGACTCACCCTTGCGGCCTAACAGCCATTGACTAGGCTAATTTGAGGCAGGCTACATTCTCAGCCCCAGGCGACCTTCTCTATTGTATCTCCGTAACCAGCTTCTGTAATAGTATGCTTCTGTAATAATATATTATTTCACCTACACAGTATGAACTGATTTAAATAAACATTTATGTAATATTATGTATGTAAGAATGAAAAGAAAAATATTCTAAATGAAATTTTTATGAGACAAAATAAAATTACAATGAGAACCTGCTCTCTGTTTAGGTATAGAATACCAAAGTTTATAAAATTATATTGGTTTATGTGATGTGATCGCCTAGGAAATTTGATAGTTATAATTATTTTATCAAATTTTAAAGAAACGAATCTGGCCGTGGATTTGTAAATGATTACGTACATTTCACATTGGCTTCGGTCTCTGGAGATCAGATTGTGAGCGACCATAAGAAGAAGAAGAAGAACTCATGAGATTTTTTCATAAATAACCTTCTATAGTAGTTGAAAAAATTACCTTTGTCGTGGCTCACAGTTTGACAATAACTATATAGGCAATTTCTTCTTCTTCTGCAGTTTCAATCCTGGGATTGGTTTGCAGCAATAGCATTGGATCTCATTCTCCATTCCTCTCTGTCCATTGCAGTCCTCTTGAGCTCCTCATATGAGGAGCAGCAGACGTCGGAGTACACGTCTTGCAGGAACTCCCGTCGCGGTCGTCCCCGAGCGTTTGACCCCTCGGTCATCCCCTCCATGATGGTGTGTGGGAGACCTTCTTGGCGGATTACGTGTCCGATCCATCTGGCACGTCTTTCGGACAAGGTCTTGAGCAGGTGCCTTCCTCCTTCGATTCTTGTGAGAACAACGTCATTCGTGACGTGGTCTCTCCAGGAGATACCCAGCATTCTTCTATAGGACCACATCTCGAAGGCTTCAAGTCTCCTTTTGTCTCTTTCGGATAGGCACCATGTCTCGCAGCCGTACATCAAGATACTCCACACATAGGTCTTGGTGAGGAGCATTCTAGTTCTGAAGTCAATATTGTTGGACTCGAGTATTTTTGATTTTTTATTAAATGCGAGCCTCGCTTGATGTATGTATACGGCTGTCGACCTCGCTCTTAGACCTCCCGTCCCATGTGATCTTACTACCGAGGTAGACAAACTCTCTGGTGTTCCCCAGTGGGACTCCCGACTTGCCCGGCAATTTCTATATTGTGGCTATTTCAGCCAGTCAACAATAGGTTGTTGTCATGTTAACAGAATATAGGTAGGTACTAAAGGTGCCTACCTACATATAGTTCTTGCCTTGATCAACCCTGTTCTGCGAACACGTATGTAAGTACATCTTAAATTTACACTTTATTTACAAAGGCGGCATTTATATAGCCGACGACACCCCTGAAAAATTCAGAACCATCTTTCTAATTATTCAAATTGAATTTTTCACCGATAGAGAGTTTCCGAGTAAATTGACAAATTTACCCAGCAGCTATTTAATACTACATAATGTACGTTTGTAGGTGTATGTATATCTATACAAATAGGAACCTATCTATATGTGATTTGAAAATAACGTACGCTTGGTATTAAGCTAAGTTATCTGCATAGCGTAGGAAATATAAAGGTTATTTCTCGAGCACTCGATATCATAATTCTTTCTTAACCTCCGCACCACAGTCTCCTCCTTTTCGATGTCTTACGGAGGTCAACACCAGCTGAAGCAAAGTGCTCGCGAGTGTTCCGTGCAGATAAAGCTCTACAACTCCGGCTTTATTTATGTTCCTTTTAAAATCACATCCTCCCTCTTTTTTTAAATCGGAATAGATCGATAAAAATAAATTCAGGTTTGAACATATGACTTATTTTATTTAATATAATATGATAACACATCTCGAAAGTTTTCGATTCGAAAGTCTCGTCTCAATATACAACATTAGTATCTAGTTCAAAAAAATCGATTCTAAGCCTTTCTGTTTATCGGAGAAATTATTGAAGGTATCTTTCTGTCCTTGCCAAACTCTCTTTCTCTAAGATAAATAATAATTATCGAACGCGATGATTATCTTCTACATAATATTTTAGTCCGTTTATATTTTTGAAGGCGCATCAATCGTAGAAGACAGACGTTAAGGTCAGATATTAATATGCCCAGAGCCGTACAAAAGGCTGTAGAAGGTTCTTAAATACAATTTGCTGCATTAACTTTAATATATTTAGAGCTATTTAAAAAACTCAATTTTTTTAGGAACTTCATATAAATTTCTCAAAAAAGACAGTAAGACATCATTTGGAAACAAAATTACTCATGTAAAAGTTGAATGGAATCTTGGTACTACGGTATGAAAATGTAATAAAATAATTGTAGATTGATTTGTTATACATATAAATGTTATTCAAATCTTATTATTCTCAATAAATAAAGATTTAATGAAAAAAAATGCAAAATAGTTCCTCCATTTTGAAGTTTGACAGCTGCATTTATCACACATAGCACAAATCACCCTCTATGGGTGGAACGCCTAATTAATTATCACAGGGTGTAGGGAATGTAGCTAAGATTCAAACCACAGAGCTCTCTCTATGAAAACTTGCAAATTATGTCGGTAGGTTCGTATAATATTATTATTAGGTCGGTAAAACAGCTACATTATAGAGGTCTGTTAAGCAGTGGGAAGCTAGACTAGAACCTGTTTAATTACCTACCGATCAAGCCTGACAATCGGAATCAAAAACGTAAAGCAAGACGGGTATAAGCTAGTAAAAGCAAGACGGGTATAAGCTAGTAAATCATAATTTTGATAATAATTGCTCTTTCATATTTTTTACACCTCATACGCATTTCTCTCATTCACGTACGCACTGGCAAGTTCCGTGTAGACACTCGAGGTTCATGTACCTACATCTTTTGAAAATCTTTCAACCTACTATGAACTTTCATTATGTTAATTGATTTCATTAGTTAGGTTACTATATTCACGGAGGAGCTACAAAAAAAAAATATATATATATATATGTTTTTTGAAATTAACCTTTATTAAATAAACAAATACACATGCAAACAGAAAGATACAATAAGAAACTTATTTACACAATATAATACCTATTATATTACACAGAAACAGTGCAACAAATGAGCGGAACCCGTTAAGTCATTCAAATGACTTGTCAACAGGTACAGTTTTTTTTTTGCGCCTATATGACGTAGGTACCTATTCATTTTCAAATCCTATATTGTAGCATCACAAAAATAATACATAGGTAGGTACGGTATTATGTCATTAAGGGGATTTTAAAAAAAACCTATATCAACAATAGTCCACGAAATCAGCTAAGGAAACATTTCAAATTGATGAACAAAAATAAATCAAACATCCTCAAATTTTTTAAGTGTTATTCCTTCTTAGGGCTGGGATTCTGTTCATATTGGATGGAATCGATTGACCAGAAAAAAATCATTTGAAAATGCATTCTTCTTAGTGGAAAATAAAGTTTCGTCAGCTCAGTTAAAACTTTGATTTAATTTCTGTGAACTCCAAACCATTCTTAGCTTTGAATCCCTACCTAGAATATCTACCTACTTGGATTAAAGCAATACATGACATTTATTTTTTATTTATTAGCCTTCCACTCATTATTGAGTGGTTTAGGCTACATGACATTATTGATATTTAACAAAGGGTACATAAAAAATAAATGAATAGGAAAATATAAGGTTAGGTATATTTAAGTACTTAAATAGGCTGGGGAATAAATAAGAATTTTTCTGTTTTCTTAACCCAATATATTCCTTAACCCTTTGCGACTTTTCTAATAACATGTAGATCATATTCTATAACCGCATACATACGTATTTACTTATGGTAAATTATTATTTACTAGCTTATATCCGTCTTGTTTAACGTTTTTGATTCCGATTGTCAGGCTTGATGGGTAGGTAATTAAACAGGTTCTAGTCTAGCTTCCCATTGCTTAACAGACCTCTATAACTGACATAAGCACAGAAAAAGAAGAATGACACTTTTACAATTTTTGTTTTACCGACCTCATAATATTATACGAACCTACCGACATAATTTGCAAGCTTTCATAGAGAGCTCTGTGGTTTGAATCTTAGCTACATTCCCTACACCCTCTAATCTAATGTGTGATAATTAATTAGGCATTCCACCCATAGAGGGTGATTTGTGCCTGTCAAACTTCAAAATGTTTGAACCATTTTGCAAACTTTTTCATTAAATCTTTATTTATTGAGAATAATAAGATTTGAATAACATTTATTTTATATGTATAACAAATCAATCTACAATTATTTTATTACATTTTCATACTGTAATACCAAGATTCCATTCAACGTTTACATGAGTAATTTTGTTTCCAAAAGATGACTTACTGTCTTTTTGAGAAATTTGTATGAAGATCCTAAAAAATAGAGTTTTTTAAATACCTAGCTCTAAATATATTAAAGTTAATGCAGCAAATTGTATTTAAGAACTTTCTCCAGCATTTTGTACGGCTCTGGGCATATTAATATCTGTCGTAGCATTTGTATTTTGAGCGTGATGTTCACATATACGGTAAAAGTATTGTCAAATGCAAATAAAAAAACAAACATTTCTGAATTATTATGTAGATATTTTACATACATGTACCTACATGGGTAGGCACTCTCGCAACAGGCTGACTTACTCGAGTGTGTGATTATGTTATTTTTAAGATATTTTGTTTCATGTTGTTAGTCTTATTAGTTCTGTTTGTTAAAGAAAAATAAAATGTCCCTAGTGATATTGTCCCCGATCTAAATCTTCAAAGAAAATATAAAGGTTATTTTGTAAACCGTTGTTATATTATTATGTTTTCATATCTTTAGTCTAGGAATCGTTGCTGCATAGCTGTTATGAAATGTGTTTCGGTTTATATTATAAACGAATCGGTATAACTTAAGATGTTTTGTAGTACAGAAAACATGAAACATTAATGCAATTTAAAATGTTTCCAGGTAGCGCCTACGTTAGAATGATTTTCGTAGGTTTTTGAAAGGTGTCGTATGTAAAAGTATAGGTACATTCATATTCATTATAAATTGCCAAAATGCATATAACAATGCTAAAGGATTGAGTCTTTTGGAATCTAGCTCAATAAACGCAAATACCTACACTCTTTGACTCTTTCAAACTAAGTTACTTAAGACAGTTAATTTTTTAGCACTATACATTGGCAAAATCTTCGTTTGTAGTCGAACGCCAATTTGAATTTGTCTAAATGGAAATTAGGTATGTTATGGTTTGTGCGTATGTCTTGTTGGCATGGCTTATTGTCAATGTATCGAAGATATCTATTCAAACAGTTTTTTTTTAATGAATATATGCTCACTCGAAGTGAACACAAATACACTCCTTGACTCTTTCACAGTAAGCTACTTAAAGCTTGTGTCCTGAAAGAGGATAATGGTCCGCACTTCAGATCGAACCCACGACCTCCTGTATCGTAAACGAAATAGTATGAGAATCTATCCTATTAGGTTGTTAATCTTCTTATAGATATACAAAAATGATCAGCTGTGTGTAAGTTTCTCTTAAACTCAAGAACGGCTGAACCGATTCGAATTATTTTGGTTTCAAAATATTTGAACGAGTTCGGAATATTTTTAAGCGGTGAGAAAATATGTGCCTCACAACTGTGGGAAAATAGCAAAATACCAACAGTTTCGTTTTCCCCATAGAAATTGTTTCTATCAGTCGAATTTAAATAAAATAAATAAATAAAACTTTATTGCTTATAAGTATAATGTGGCGACAAAAAAAAAACATTTGGACAGTCGAAAGGGCGGGCTTATCTCGAAGGATCTCTACCAGCCAAACCAGCTTTGAATTTTTTGTCACAAGAAAGGATTTTTTTGCACTTGAGTGAATGAATATGAAATATATAGGCTCGGGATATTGGTACTTTGGTGATAAGAAGTTTATCAAAAGGTCATCTCGTAAGCAATAAACATAATAATGTGATGATCTGTGGTATAAACATTACCAATGATTCTTTAAACTTTCTTTAGAATGGGTACTAGAAGAGCGACTACGACTTCATCAGCTTAAATCAACTCGGTGTATTATTTATATACTAGAGGCACTCACAGAACACTGAACGATACAATAAAACAAATCCTGAAACAAAAACACAGAATCTATAGTGCTCCAATAATATATCACCCGCACAGATATCATAATATCATATTAGTATCACACCTAAAATATAATAATATGAAAGGTGGATCTACCTGCATATAAACACATTCCTACAAATATTTTGAGTAAAACACAGGAAATGCTAGAAACACTCGTTTATTTCATACATACATATTTTTTTCTTACAATTCCCACATGGAATGACTTTCATTCACCTCGTTAACAGCGTCTCCCCTGTTTTTTCTTTCAATTTCCATCTCTCTATTTACGTGCCATGCATACACATATACGTATATACACATAATACTATACTATGTAGGTGGTACATACGCAGTACCATGTTACTTGCACTCTTTCCTCTCTTCGCTATTCTCTCAGATTTTTTGTTTGTCTTTCATAGAGGGCTGACAAATATCGATGATTCTGTAATTGAAAAAAAAAGATGAATAACAAATGTTGTCGAAAGTTAAATTAAATAAAAATGATAAAAGTATTATTACACAGACAGCAATAATTTGCAATTTCAACTTCCGGAAGAATTGCCCGGTCGGAAGTTCATTTTTATGGCCAGAGATACAATAAATTTGATGAGTCTTAAATAATCGAGATATATTTTATTTTGAATCGGAATCAAATCTGTATTCAGTTATGTAAAAATAAATAAGGAGTCTTCAGTTTGTGCTACTACGAATTACTTAAATAATATAATTCGTAGTAGCACAAACTGAAGACTCCTTATTTATTTTTACATAAGTGAAAATGAACTACTACCAAGCACCCTCGGCCGAAACTATCAAATCTGTATTGTTTGTAGGACTGGCAAGTGGTTGGTAGACTGGCGGTTACAACGCCGGCTTTCGTACTGTTTGGTGCGGACGTCGTGGTTCGATCCCAGGTGCCGACCATCTTCCTCTTTCACGACACAAGCTTTAAGTAGCTTACTGTGAAAGAGTCAAGGAGTGTATTTGTGTTCACTTCGAGTGAGCATATATTCATTAAAAAAAACTGTTTGAATAGATATCTTCGATACATTGACAATAAGCCATGCCAACAAGACATACGCACAAACCATAACATACCTAATTTCCATTTAGACAAATTCAAATTGGCGTTCGACTACAAACGAAGATTTTGCCAATGTATAGTGCTAAAAAATTAACTGTCCACTGGAACATATAAACAACTATTTAAACCAAACAATGACATTTATATAAAAATATAAAAAGTGGACAGTTAATTTTCTTCCTACTCTACATTGTCGAAGAATTCGTTTGTAGACGATCGCCAAATGCATTTTATAACCTTCTAGGCGTACGTTGGTACGTTTATATTAAAATTTGTTGAAATATTTTCATTTTGTTGAATTTATTCTGGATCAAAGGATAGTGCATCCCTATTTTGCAAAATGGCTAGAAAACCTACCTACCTATATAAATATAGGTGTACACAAGCACATGTAAAATACAAAATTGTCGCCACAGACGGTAAAACTATGAGACTGTACTCCTTTATACATACCTACGAAGAAAAGTCGTGCACACTACACTTGCATCGTATACTGGGCAAAGTGAAAATGTTTGAAAAACTAGAGAAGTTCTCAAGTATTTTTAGTAAAAGATAACATGTACATAGCACCAATATAAATAGGAGTTTATTCTTTTATATAGACTCTGTGGAGGTGCTTAACCTGGTTACTTGATGTGAAATCCATTATTAAAATATCATGAAAAATATAAATGTCACTAAACAGAACAATAATTGTTCATTAAAAAACAAAGGTTATTAAAAAATAGGTTTCTAAGTCCGTTGAAAACCATTTGGTCTACATGGTGGTAAACGTGAGATGATGGCAAAATCTGAGGAGATGCTGATGGATACATTTGAGGAAACGCCATCGTCTCGGCTCACTAGGAGGATCTACGAGGGTCACCATGGTGGAAGACGACGATTCGGAAAACCTATATGGGCTCAGATGGGCGGATGAAGTTAGAAAAAATGCGGCACAACTTCTACAGGTGAAAGACTGACAATTCTCAGCGGCAGCGGAGGGAATGAGTAATTTGAGGCGTTGTTTACGCAGGAGACCAAGACTCAATTTGAGCTGTAGCACCATCGAATAAAAAGATATAATAATATAACAATGTTAAAACTGAAAATATAATCATACGATAGGCAGTTATGACATATTTGACTTACATTGGTTAAAATTTCCCGATATAAAAGCACCTTACTCTATTCCGTTAATCAAGTGTGGCATTTTCATGCCACGTAATGTTAAGATGAAAAAACAATGTTTTTTTTTTTTTTTATAACGGCCTTCACCTTGAAGGTGTTCCTGGCCAGTCTCAAGTAACAATGGGACACATAAATAAATCAGTAATGTTTCTCCAGCATTATTAATTTCACAATACCATCACAGTCTATTATAAGTGGACAAAAAAAAAAAAAAAAAAAAAAACAATGGTTCAATTACAAATACGGTTTGTAAGATGGGGTTTTCAAAAAGAAATTCGGGACCGAACCAGCCTTCTAACCACCTCGAACAAAGAAAGTTTAGAAAAAAAATCGATTTCAATTTTAATTGGATACCTATTTAGTTTTTTTTTGTAACAATTTTGTCATATTTACAAAATGTTCCAATTTTCCAGTGCGGAAACATCTTGTCTAAAAAGGAATCGAATGTTACGCAATTTTTATTCCAACCTCGTGCCGCCTTCAAAGGCGTTTAGTTTTTCTTTCGAGAATTTCACAACTGTACGACATTTTATCGGCTCTATAAATCGTTTAGTTGGGAAAGAAAATTTTTCATATAATAATATAATATTCGCGGCTGTGTACCGCATTCACACATGTGTGTTATGTGAAAAGCAAACAATCAGAACTGTTTGAAAAAATAGAAGAAAGGAGGAAAATATGAATGTATGGAATAACAATAATAATAATATGGAGAAAGCCAAGTGGGAACCATAAAGCAATTTACACAAAATAAACTCAATCGCGCCTTCGAAGTAAGAATGTCGACCGTCGTTATATTCACTGCTAAAGGTTCCGCTATCATTTTCCCTGTGCCTACTTAGGTGGGGTCTTGTCTCGCTTAGCTATACACAAGTAGCCGCCATAAAAACCTTCTTTCTAGTCCGGCAGTTGACCATACATACATTATAATATAATAAGCCATCCTTTATAGGGCTCCACTAACACCCTTCTAAGAAAGTAGTAAAACAATCATTCGTTACGAAAAACTTGAATAAAAGGAATGGGTTTTGACAGGGTTATTTTAGAAGATATTATAATTTTTTCTTATTTCTTCTCTATTTTATTTATTTTTTTAATTGTTATTTATTTTCTCTCTAAAATTTGTTATGTTTGACAACAAGATTATAAAGAGCGTAGGTTAAAAGTAATTTGCTGCTGTATACAAAGAAAATTCTTTTTCTCTATGTTAAATAAAATTCTGGTTTATATTTTTCTGAAATTGAAAGGTTTGTTCTAGAGAGCTGGCAGCCCTGTGGTCCCTGAAGAAGGATTAAGTGCCTCGGAGGGAGGGCGATGTATGGAGGTGGATGTTAAGTTTCGAAAAAAAGATCGTTGAGTCGATGTAAGAAATTGGCTTTAATAACGCTGAAACTGACTAAGTTGTTGAAGAATAACTTTTAATATTGTACGAAACGTATCTTGCGGAATTCCTTTGTAAGTTTAGGAGAAATATGAGATTTTGCCATACTTAAAATAAACATAAAATATTATTACCATTGGAGACAAAGATTTACGATCGGTACGGAATGAAATAGCATTTTATGGCATTGATGGAGTGATTTTAATCCAGTGAGAGAGAAGGGTAGGTACTCCCATACAACACTGGGGTATTGTGTAGTACGTTACAACTGTACTGTAGTCGCAGCACAACAAGCAAACAAATCCCTTTCATTTTGATAAAGAGATCGTTTCGCTCTACCTACTGACGTACACAAATAGGTAAGTACATATATCTACACCTACGTTATGATATCATAGATATGTACCAACCACAATATGCTACACACAGATACAACAGACCCATCACATATGTAGCTATTTATTCGCACACAAACATATTCACGGTTGAAATATTATGTCATCAATACCATAATACCTTACAACAACATGATACCTACTAAAGATAGTGCAGACAGTTTTACTTACATAAGGATGCGTCTTTGTCAGCGTAATGTACCTAAGTTATTAAAATATAGGTGAACACAGGTTTTGAAATCTTGAATCTTACAACGTGAAGTTTAAAAAACCAATCACACCGGAGAGACCAAAACTCGTTTATAGCCAAATTTCGTATACAAATAACCAGTAATGCAAAGCCATGCAATAGACGCAAGATAGAGAAGTAAGGAGATTTTTTGCGTCAGCATTCTCCACATGGGGAGGGAAGGTAGATTAAGTAAGACAGGAGTAATGAATTATTGTCATCACTGGCGCTGCAGTGCGCTGTAAACCTCGGCCTTCTCAAGAACTCTTCACCTTCTGTCCATCACCCACAGTTTGTCAAACTCACTGCTCCAGCTTTCTTCTATATTGCAGTATGGGTCTACCCATCTGGTTGTGTTTTAAGAATTTTATTTATTGTTCGAAAATCCTCCATTCCCAAATATCTCAAAGGATATACTTACTTACTTTAACAAACTTTATTTTACAAACTCATGTTGTAGGGTGCTTCCAGCTCATGTAACAACAACTATGATCCACACCTAATATTAAATACCGTATACTAAAGTGTATAGTCGATATACCAGTTTGTTCAGCAATGCTTTAGAGTTTTTGTCTGATCTGAGGTGTTTGTAGATTCCGAATAAGCATTTTTGTTGGTCACAGTTATTCTGCTTGTAACCGTTGTGTCTGGTATTGGAATACGTTTTTCACCTTCTCTACGTTGTGATCATCTGCTCAGTGTTCCCGGGATACCTACTTTTGCGGTGTTCATTTTGGATGCCCCATCGTATTTTTTCGTGGAGGTGTAAATATTTAGTTACATTTCACCAGTTGTTATTTCTAGGTCAAGGATTCTCTGTTTGATATCCTGGCATGTTCGTCAAAGATCATGTCTTCATCTGCAAAGGGAAGGATTCGGCATGACTTACGGAATATGGTACCTGTAGATTCAATCCAGGGCGATTTTAAACATTATTTAGTAACTTTAAATACTTTGAGATTGTAATATATCTTTCTTTTTATTTCTATCTTTATTATCTTTTAAATTCTTTTCTATCTCTTCCTCAGCGGCTCTTCTGTTTCTTTGTTGCTTCTTTGCATATACCTCTCAGGTTCGTAGCTATCATCCATTACTTTTCTAAGGACAATAATTGATATGTTTAAAAAATATTGGTTTCATAAAATTCTGAACTTCATTTCATGCGGATACAAATAGGCCAAGCCCGCTATAAACAGTGCATTGATTAAGAAAAACGATTTTATTGTTTCTTCATCAAACTTATTCACAAAAGGAAATTAATAGTTAAACTTGATTAGCGTATTTCGTAATATAACAGGGTTTATTGCCAATCCGTCCGTTGCTACTAATTGTTGTTCCATGACAGTTTTATGTTGGACACTGACTGTTGAATCATACTTACATTATAACAATCTGCTTTCAAACTCTTGGAAACTTAATTCGGTTTAACGTGTTATATTTGTCACAAACTTTGCCAAACTTGTAGAATAGGTTGGCGTGTCTTATTGTCTAAAAATTTGATTAAATCAATAAACCATGTCCAACTAAAATATTTTATTTCCTATCTCTTTTTTATAATTTGAAAACATTTCTGACAATACTTGTGGCCGTCCATACATAAACACATTACTACGATTAGGTTTTAGATAATATGATTGACAATATAACCATAAATTATTCAATCTTTAGAGGTCCCGGGTTCGATTCCTGGTCGGGTCAGAAATAATTTACAATGCGTTTTTTTCACTTGAAATTTCTACTCGGGGTTGGAATCCTGTCTCAGATTGGACGGGACTGGTTGACTGGTAGAGAGTGCTTCTAATATTAAGTTCCGCCGACTATACTGACACATATGAATAGAAGAGTGTTATTTACTTCACCTGATGTCACCACATCGAAGTGTTCATTTTTGTTTGTGTTGAAACTTTAAATAACAAGAGTAGGTACATGAAGAAGAATTTCCCTTCCGAAGCAAGAGTATCAACTCAATTACGGGAGGTATCTTGTATAAGTATATAGTTACTTATTAATTATTTGTAAACATGGTTTTTTTTTTTTATATAAATTAAATTGTGTTTTTTTTTTCAATCAATCAATCAAAGCTCCCTTTGAACTCCACTCAGGACCATCGGCAGGCAACAAGAGCTCTCCATTGCGCTCGAACTTGCGCAATGCTTATGACCTCCTACCACGCTATGTCCAACTACCTCAGCTCTGCCTCGAAGGAACGGAACACGGTATGATGAGATGGTCTTCCACGTCTTCGAGACCCTGATGGGAGGAAAAATAGTGCTCTCCTCGGCTGAGAGCGCTATCATTCGGCATCCTTAACAAATGTCCCAGCCATGCTCATGTCCTCTCCGTAATGGGGGAAGTGATGGGCCCGCGCTGGGTGCGCTGGCGTATAGCGTCGTTCGTGATGCGGTGGTACCATCTTATACCCAAAATTCTCCTGAGGAACTTCGTTTCGAATGCAGATACTTTGTGCCTGGGCTTTAGTCAGGTGCCAGGACTCACACCCATACAGGAGAATGGACAATACACACGCATCAAAGAGTTTACATTTCGTCTCAACACTAAACGCCTTTTTTCAATAAAGGCTTTATATTATTAATTATTCGAGATTGTGGAAACTCCCACTGCAATGTCGCGTCTGTTCGTCCATTAACGGCCGGTTTCATAAAAAATAAAGGAGATTTTAACTCCCTTTAAAAAATAATGGGTTTCATAACAACAAAACGACATTTAAAACCGACTTTAGCTAAAGTTCCGTTATTCATTAGGTATTATTTTTAGTTGAAGTCGACTTTACTGTAGTTCAAATTTTTACCACCGGAGTTCATAGAAAATTTCGTGGCGCTTTCTCTATCAGAAAGATGAACATTCGTATGCGGTGACACTGTGGACAAAAATGACTAAAATAGAGTGGAAAACATGGGAAAACTGGAAGAATAGTATTGTTAACATATTTCGTTTACTAATTCATAAACCATAACAATAAATTAACACAAAAAACGGCGCTTTGATGCTCTATTGAGAAATGAAATAGACAGATCAACATTAATTCCGCGAAAATATTAGTAAACAACCTATGTTTTCCATAGTAACACTACCAACTTTAAAATATTTTTTTGATATTTCCAATTTTATCTGGAATATTTTTTATGAAACGCGTCAGCTTAAAGGAGTCTTTAAATTTTAAAAGGAACTTTAACTAAAGTGTTCTTTTGAAGCTTTTTATGAAACCGGCATTTCTGAAACCGAAACTCATTCCGCAGGATTATTGCCGAACGTTAGTCTTCTAAGTTTTCCAATATGTAAAAACCTGGCCTAAATCTGCAATTCTTCATTGCAAGATGAGAAGCGTCCCCACCTTCCACCCTATTCCTCTCCAACATCTAGTTCATCCTATCCCTATGTGTATCTCCTCATAATGTATTTATATGTTTATATATTATTATGTATCTGTTTTTAATTTATTTATTTTTACATATTTATGTTTTCTAATATATTTGTATATTTTTTATATGAATCTGGGCTCACTCAAAGTGAACACAAATACACTTTCGACATAAAGCAAAGCTTGTGTTGTGAAAGTGGAAATGGTCAGTACCGGGATTCGAACCCACGACCTTCAATACGCTGTACGCATGAAAGTCGCCGACTGATACCACTGGTTATTTTTTAGCATTGTTTTGTCAATTTTTACTTTTTCAATATATCGTCATTGTCGTCTTTGTATCAACTGGATCGGCTGTCAGAGATCCTTCGGGATAAATCCGCCCTTTCGACTGTCTTTAAGTATTTATTTATTTATGAAATCTACGGCCTAGGCCTTTTACATGTTAAGTGTTCCATAATATAGTTCTAAAGTAGAAAAAGACATAACATTACATTTAGACAACAACGGTTCAATTAAATAAATATAAGATTTTACTGCCGCCACAGTTTACTTTTGAACAATAAGTTTTGTTTATTTTATTTATTATTATTAGTATTATTATAATCAAAGAAGCAATTTAACGTGAAAGTTTACTTTTGTTAGTTAATAATTCAGTTAAATATCTCCAATCTCCTATACAAAATTTAGACTTGTTTTTTCATTTCTAATATCTCCAATCCTCTCTAATCTGTTCCAGTATTGGTACAATTTTGTTGCATGCTTGATCCCAGCTAAGTCCAATTTCTTTTTGTTACTCAAAAAAGCTCGTTTGATTGTTCGACTTCTTGTTCCATCCACACAGTAGAAAAGACTTGCATAGTCACGCATAGGTACAGTTATCTTTCAGATATTATAGGTAGGTACGTATTCTCGAGTACAATCTTACCATAATAATTCAGTAAAATTTGGTTTAAATGGGGTCTATTCTTTCAACACTATTTACATGTGATTAATTTTCTACTACACCGCCATCTCTTGGATTTTTTTAAAAGTAAAGCAATTATAGAGGAATTGTTTTGATTTCAAACTTATGACCCATCAATTTTCATCCGGCATCCGAATCAACGATAACTATTACATAATGCATGCAATAAATAATAAGCTAAATTTAATTAAGTTTTACGTCGTAAATCACATTTTATTCATGTAATAAATAAGTCAAAATTGTTTTTTTATTCTGGATTAGGTCGAAAGTCGACGGGCGGGTCAGCTAGTGTAAAATATAGGTATGTTTATTTACTTAAATGTATTGAAAAGCCTCCCTATACATACGGAATCTCGAATCAAACAAAAATGAGATAAACAATAATTCGTGATGCGTAATAAATACATGAATTTGATAACAATACAGAAATAAAAAAAAATACGTTAGCAATAAAAAAAAATGAAATGTATATTTTTTATGTTATTGTTCTCATTGTGAAAGAGAAACCTGCGTAGTAAATCCGGTTCGTATAAAACACGCAAATACGTCATAACATTTTTAAACAGGTGCCTAGGTACCTTCATTATTTAAATTTCAAAAATACATCAGGCAGCAATAATATTTTTTTACATTTAGGACCAAATGACTTTGTATAAGTTGAATACTTTATTGATAAATTACAATTATAAGCATGATCTTTTTTTAACGTCACGCATTTATTGTTATGTTATTATGTAGTTTGTTATGTGTTCTTGAGTAACCATTGAAATGTGACAATAGGTAAGTGGAATATGAGGGTCTGTACACATCTGAACACACGCGGTAACGTAACTAATGTAACGTTGCATGCAACATATCAAATTTCCATAGTACGCTGTGGTTCGCGATGGTTCTGGTGGAGTTTGGATACATTGCATTGGTTACGTTAGCGTGCGTGTTCAGATGTGCACAGGCCATTAAAGTTTATACAAACCTATGCATTTTAAAAATTTGTGTCGATTTTTTGTTGAAGTGTTGAATCAGAATCTACTTCTCTTTCGAAGGCTGGCTTAGTGTGATCACTTTAGGTTAGATCACCTTCGGCATTTAGTACACCCTCAGTGCTTCAAATTTGCAAAAAATAACTGTTGAAAAATCTAACATCCACTGTTTTTGTCAGAATTATTACAATAGTCCGTTACCACGTTACTAATATTTTGATGTTTAAGCCCCAGGAAACATAAACATCGCACAAGATCAAACGCAATGGAGAGATTTAGTTGCCTCCCTATGCTTCTAAGTGGGGTTCAAACGGAGGTTTGATTGATTGAAGCCCCCAGTATTATTATGTTTATACCAGCAGGTATTTCTTCTTCTTCTTCAGCTTATCGCCGTCCACTCCTGGACGAAAGCCTCCTCCATGTTCCTCCATGTCGATCTCTCCTGCGCAGTCTGCATCCATAGCACCCCAGCGTGTCGCTCCAGGTCATCCCTCCATCTCATCTGTGGTCTTCCTACACTTCTTCTCGTGTCTCTCGGTCTCCAATTCAGCAGTATTTTGGTCCATCTTTCGTCAGTAGCTCTAGCAACATGTCCTGCCCATTTCCATTTTAGCGTCATCACCCGGTGGAAAACGTCTGTGACTCTAGTTTTATCCCTCACCGTTTCATTCCTGACTCTATCTCTAATGCGAATTCCTCTGTTTTCCCAATTAAGCTTCTTAAAAACATATTCTAGTGCAAGTGTAAACAGTTTTGGGGATATTGTATCTCCCTGTCGGATACCTCTTTTTACTTGGATTTTATCTGTTGACCAGTCATCGTTAAATTTTACTTGTATTGTTGCGCTTTTGTATAAGTTTTTAATTATAGCAGGTATTTAATATTTGAAAAAAAATATTCAACAAACAAATCCAATATAATAAATCTGATTGAATGATTATTTCAAATATGAATAACCTTGAAAATCTTCTTAAAAGAAACCAAAATAACGTTCTCTCTTTCTTAACGACTCAACGTATTTCTTCCTAAATCTGACCGATGACCATATTATTTAAAGACTATAACTAAAAAAATTACAACTTTGTGATACTAAAAGAAAACAAAGAAAACTCAGTTACATTCTACCGTCAATGTAAAAAAATATAAAAAATGTGAATTCTTTTAGTGTGTAAAAAGTGTAGTGCGCAAAAGAAGAAAATGTTTATAATATGTTGTTATAATATTTCACTATAATGTCGAGCGTGTATAGGCCATTTTGCGATTCTCGGCACGCGGTACTACTTGTCATATATCCGGCCTGTTGTACTCGTATCCGCTAGGAAAATTCGGAGCGTCGAGACGGCTAAATATTATAAACAGAGTGAAGGGCGCTGAGCTTTCATTTTGTAAGAAATTGAAAATGATGTTTCCTTTTAAAAATTTAGATTCACGCCCTCGTTCTAAGGCGTATTATATCGGTGTTTGTGAAAATCTGAAGAAAAAAAACCTGTGTTATCGCTTTTCATATTTATTTACGATATCTGAAATTATGCTTTTAAAATTATTATTTTTCTATCGAATATTTTTTTTTATATATAAGTAAGTAAGTAGGTATATTTTGAACTGTTTCTCGATCACACAAGCTGCATTTATTTCTTTTATCAAAGGCATAAAAATATTGCAATTCTACAAACACATAATGGTTTTGAAGTATGGTTTGTGTATTTCAAAGAAAACAAAGGTGCACTTTGTCGTATATTCTATTCGAATTAATCACAGCACAGGCTCTTGTCTAAATTTTTTTTCTTTATTATATGTAGTCAAAAAGCTTAAATTACTTACTTTTGTTTCAAGGGGTAGTCTGTACGAAGGTTTTACTATAGAAATCCTGTGGGGCTAGTACGAGTTTCATCGAATGTTAATTGCACGCAAATAGGCGCTTATTAGCGTGCAAATAGTGTTCTTAAATCAAACGATCGAATCATTCGATCATTTTAGTATGAAAATTTTTCGAAACTCTTTCGATGATCGTTTCGATATTCGATCATCGAAAACTTATACTAGGGCTACTGTTGATACGTGTGATTGCTTGGGTGCGATACGTTCTGGGAAATAATTTTAATTGCAGCACCTCAATGCACTGAGTGCTAACTAATAAAAGAGCAATGGAAATAATATCGCTAGCGGAATTACACGTAAGCGTATTAAATTTTATAGAGTTAAGCGAAGTGCAAAATTAATTAGAAGTCTACGTATGGCGATACAATTAGAAGCAATGCTGTTAGCGTGAACTTTAATTAGAGATAGAAAAAAAAATTAGATCTTTATCAACCGCAATCATATGTGATGACAAACAAAATGTATCCACATTGTTCAATTCATCTGAAAATGTGTTTGAAGCAACGAACTACCTTCCTAGCCTAGTCAGTTGTTTATTAAAACCCTTCAACGCCGAGATCTCATGTTTTGGGAATTTTCTATGAATTTTTAATGAATAAACAGTTTATTAAATGTTGATTAAATTCCTTTTCTATGTATAGATACCTACTGTTTTAGCTAGGTTAGCGGAGAGATAAAACAGGTTGAAAAATAGGCACATACCTATTCATGTTGCAAATGACTTTTCACGTAGTCGGGAAATTAATTCAAAATAGGCGGGGAATCTTTTCAGGTGCATTTATGTAAATTTGAGACTTCCTCGACTCATCATCAATGTGGCGTCGGGAAGTCAAAAGCCAAAATTTGTTGTCTCATTTTAATTTTGCACCAGGTCGCAGTTAATGCGCAGTCCCAATGCCAATAGTTGCACATAATATTATAGTATTAGCGTGACAGTTGGCCAAGAAGAGCGCTGTTCTTTCCCAGCAGTGTCCCGAAGACGAGAAATACCCTCTCGCGCGAACCAAAGTTGAGGGATTTATTCATGGGACGGGAAGAGGTCATCGCAACTGAGCAGGATCGAGCGCATTGGAGGGCTCATGTTGTATCCCTATGCCCCTCAGTGAAATCTTAAAGAGATTATTGGATAGAATTGGATTTATAGTTGTGTTCACCATAAAGTTATAATCATTATTATTATGTAAGTTTGTTAGGTTCTTTTCAAGTGACTCATTGATTGTAATATCTACGTACGTTTGGAAATATTGGGTCTTAAGCCGTCATTTCCCTTAATTAAACTCTGTTTGGAGTTAAATCCCAAGGGTTTCTCCTTCTCTGAACAGGTTCTCAGCTGTCTTTTATCTTTTGGGATTCCCATGGGGCCGAATATAGGTATTATCTTTGAATATAATCATGATATATTATCAACATATCGAAAACTAGTTACGACTTTATTGAAAATACCGCATAATAAATTATTACAAATTCTTTTTTTATCATAAAAAGATAGATAATATTATATAGGTAAGTGTCAAAACTACAATTCTAAGTTAAATTTGATAAACTAGATGTATGGTGTTTCAGCGTTCAACTGCCTTCATATTTTAATGAAAATGGCATCCATTAGTAGGTACAATAGGTAAATGGTAGGAACTCACTAGATTAGTAGATAAAACGAAGCCAATTGTGGGTTGCGGTACACTTAGATCCGAAATTACCATCTCATTTACATGACAAAGTAGCATAGCTTTCTTTGTTTTCCATCCATCTCTGTCTTTTGTTAGTTCTAAGTATTCCTCTTATTTCTTATATATATTTTCTTCTCCTTCATCTGCTTCTACTTTATTGTCTAAATTAAAATAACGACTTTGAATTTTTTACTTCCCTCTTGTCGTCTCTTTCTCTCTTCATCCTGCCTACGGCTAAGTGTTATCGTAAGAGTAAAAACAAAACATGTTCGCAGTTTACTTAAAATTGAAAATCCGAATGAAGACTTCTTTCGCTGTGTCCTCATTATAAACCCACGTAAGTTGCGAAACATTAAAAAATCAAGATTGTTGGATTGATTCGTAAGCTTTTGATAAAATGAGCAATCGCGTAAATAAACTACAAGTGTTATTGGACGGAAATATAAAAAAGAGAGTTAGCAGACATAAATAGTTTGAAGTCACGTCATCGTGCTACAAAAAAGAACCTTGGAGATTTCTCTGTTGAAAATAAAATATATCTATCGACCGTTTACGTGAAATAAAAATAAAATGATTTATCGACATTGGTTGTTTCTCCACTTAGCATACAGCAAACATAACAGAACTTTGGTTGCGCTCCTAATACGCAACACAACTCTTTGACGGGATTTTGATTTATAAGCCAAGTTTTGGAATGGGATTCTGTGTCATTATTCTATACAACCCCTCAAACTGGGCGTATACATACAAACCCACCAACACACGTACGAATAGCACAACGCGTGAGGAGGCTCATAGATAGGGTTTTAGACAAAAGAGTAAACATTCTTGAAAAAATAAAAATAGTATCGTTTCCCAAGAAAAATATAACAATATTTGTAATGAAAGATTTTTTGTTAAAGGTATCAGCATTATCCTTAGGTACATCACTAAATTGAAATAAATTATGAATAAAAAAATGGAGGTGGGAGTTTCAAATGACCCCAAACTAACAGCTAATTATTTAATGTTGACATGAATCATTATAGTGGCAGATCATTATTGGCGAGGTCCATCCGGTAATGAAAAAAAGTCCGAAAAATGCTATCTAAGTTGTATAATTGTATATATATGTGAACGTTTTAAATTAATAATTTAGACCTCGGTTAAATAATAATATAATGAAATTTTCAACGTATGTTTTTTTTTTAATAATAATATAATATGATTTCATCGCTATTTCCGAAGATCCAATCTTGTTATAGTAATCCCAAGAGCGTGAAAAATGTGGATAAAGAACCGAACGTACGTAGGTACCCATCGGATAGATGGTCTGCTTTGATGAAACTCTATACACAATGTAATGGGAATATTAGAGGAATGTAGCGCTGTTATGACGGGGGATGTTTTGAAAGTTGGAACATAATAGTGTTGGTTTTCAATCAGAATTGAAAATCGGAACATAAACAACAATAATAAGAGGCGATAAGATTTCCTATTCCGTTGTAGTCTACCCCATCCCATACCCGTCCCTCAAACCCCCAACAAAAACGTCTGTTCGATCTAATGTTTCCGCTGTATGATTTATAAGTGTTGGTAGAGTTAGTAGATATGTGTGTATGCGTAGATATTATACACGCGTACATAAATTATATCTATATGATCTAAGTTCTTGAATAGTCATTCTCAAGGGAAGATGAGGTTTCCCAACTTCTTGAAAACTCTTGTATCCTTTCACTATCTGAATCAAAATGAGCATGCATCCCAGCGGAAGGGGTTCGAAACTTGGAAATTCAGGAAACTCCCCATGCTATTTCGTTTTATTTCTAATATCTTACGTTTCTTTCAAACGTGTGTGTTTATTTTTTCTCTTCCTAACCCCAGTTTTTCTAATGATATCACGTATTGAATATATTACCGTATTTAATGATATTATTTTTTACTAGAGATGACCTGGTAAACTTTGATTCACCTACATCCCAAGCCCAAGCTACCTACTCTATTTCCAGTCACTGAAAACCAAAAAAAAAATAACGTTCTTTTATTGTGACACATTCAAATGGTTGCAATAATTATGACTTACAAATACTTAACTACCTTATAATAATATGCACTCATGCTTAGAGCTTATATAATTGGAGTTTACCGGTTGATAATCTGTGTTTTTTAAAATAATGCATACCTATTGCACAAAAACGAATCTCTTGTAAGGAAGGTACTTATATACTAAGACAAACTTACAACCTTACTAACGAACAATTGTAAATACCGCGTTACAACACTCACGAAAGCTTTTGTTATTATTTCCATTAAGCACAATTCTTTGATTGTTATTATTATTTAGTTTTGATTTATTATGATTTTAATACCAAGTTTGTAATTAAAATGCTTTTAAAGTCGGTACTTATGCCAGCCATCAACAACTCTACTAAGCGGAAACTTTACAAAAATAGATTCGCTGAAACATGAATAATAATAATTTTTATAATTTAATGAACAGCAGGTGCGTACTTGAACAATACCTGTAGCTCCTGAACAGGGACACATTATTAGTATTATTATTAACACTTAAGTATGATTCGTGCACTGAGCTCTTCAGAGTCAATTAATTCACCTGTTGCTAATTTTTCTGTCTCGTATTAATTTTTCATCAAATGTTATGAGCTGAGTAAGTACTGAAAAGCACAGCTTAATACTAGGGGTATCACGGTCCTTTATGAATAATTTAGTACAATAAAACTTCGGTTTTAAGGACCTCTCCGTTCAAATATAAAAATGTATCATGTGTCTAATATTATGAAAAAAACCCGCTTGTTTTATAATCATTCATTATAATTATGAATTTCTATATGGCTAACTCCAACAATATCAATCAGGTTTTTTTAGAAAAGCTAGAGATAATTTTTCTACTAGCGATTCAAAGACGTCAAATTCATTCCGTATTGCAGATAGGCCTCCATTCCCGACTCCTACGATTCTCTGTCTCTCGTGCTGTAGGTTATGGGTTACTGTGACCTGCTCATCTCTTCTTCTTCACCTTCGCCTTTGTTCCATTATTTGGGGTCGGCTCTTCTAGTCCTATATTTCACAAAGATTCTCTATCAAACGCCAGCTCTGGTTCTTCTTCGCCTTCCTATAGAGGTCTCTTTTGATGCTCGACTACCATGTGGTAGGTGGTCTGCCAGTTTTCTGTTATATTTTCGGTTATGGGTACAACCTTGAAACTTCCTAGGACATGGACATTTCTTATTCGATCGAGTCGAGTTACTCCTTCAGCCCATCCGAGCATCTTTATGTCTGCAGTGTGCATGCTTTATTTTTGTTTTGTTTCAATTTTACATAACATGATGGAGAGAATCCCGAGGACGATTACGTGAGTAATACCCAAAAGACGTATATTCGGATATGTGCTGTTCCTTATATGAGGAACTGAAAAGAGCTGCAACGGACAGAGTGGAGTTGAGAAATAGAGTGGAGAAAATTGCTACCAACCATTCATAAGATTGTGACCAGAGAAGAAGATCAATTTTGTTAAAAAGTTTAAGAAAAGGTACTTACACATATTTATTTGCCGAAAAATCTAATTGATTATAATATGAGCCCGTAAAATCACAGAAAATAATATTGTTGGGTGGATTTTTGAGAATTATTTAGACGATATCTTGTTTGATGACAGTGATTCTTAAAGTTTTAACAAAGTTAAATAAAACAATACCACTCCAAATTTTCTCCGAATTGTGTTTAATTTGATAAATAACCCAACCATCGTAGCTGCCTAGGACAATTATTTCTTCTGACCATCCATTTATTAACGGTGATATAAGGGCAAAAAAATAAGTACATGCAACATTAAAGTGGTTAGAGAGGAAGTTACACAATATAAAAAAAACCAACCGTGCTGAGAAAAATGGAGATCTATTTATATGTGTCTGTTAGTCAGGACACCCAGTACACACTGCCTGGCACTGTAGTGTTGTTCTGAATAGACACGTCAATCTAAAAACACCATCGATCTTGTTTTTCGTTGAAATAAAAATAAAACTCTCCTCGGATATACTCGCATTGCTCAGCGCGTTTGTCAAAAATCTCTTTTCCATTTTATGTAGTTAGCTTGTGAGAATAAAAAAGAGACACAAAAATATTGTCTTTGGGAAAATAACATCCCTCCGTCCTTCGGGTAAATATTGTGTGAATTTCACAATAAAATATTAGAGAATTTGAAATTGCCAAGGTATTTTTTACATTGTTTACCACAAATCTATTAAACAAAGAATTATTATCTGTCTCTTATAACTTGACAATCACAAATCGATCAGTGCCCTTATTCTCGTAGCGGTCTTAATACGCTCTTATCTTGATTGAAAATCATAAAATGGCGGATTGGTATTCACAAAACAAGATATCTAGTAGATATCTTAAAAATTCGTTATATTTGAAATATCAGTATGAAAATGATCCAGTTCAAGATAGGATTAAGATTAGATTCCGATAGTTTTGTGAATACGACTGCTTGCGATCGTGTCTTAATCTTATCGTTAAGTGATTTTTAAAAGCGATTGATTACGAGAATAGTCCTACTGTGTTGTTTCCTTATAAGATTTTCTAACTGGATTCACACTAGATATTCTGACATTGATTATGATTTTCTCTGTATTCTTACTAGGTAGATGTTTCGATCGTCTGCTCTACCTGGGATTTTCATTCGAGTTTGCTACTACGTACTTACTTACGATTTTCTATCAATTGTACAATTTCGTTACTGACCGTTTTTCAATTATTTATTTTTTCCACGGTTTCACTAAAATTTGTAAATAAAACCGCTATTCATACAAAGCTAATACAATAAACTATATGTATAGACAAGCTTGGGGGTGCCTATGGTTGATAGGTTGTACCCTCAATAACAAAGTTTTAATGAATAAATTTAGAACATTCTGAAAAACAAGCTTCCCAGTACCCGGCGAGAATCAAATTACGGAGCAATCATGGTAAACAGCCGGTCGTTTATTTAATAAAAACTGCAACTTCCTCCCGATGCCACTTCTCACTGTCATAATACCAGCAATATTATACATTTATTATATTTTTAATACTTCAGGGACATGGGGATGAAGATTGATAATCCCACGGGGACTGTGGCTCAGGGCAGAACTTTATTTCACCCCTGTGGCTGCGATGCGCAAAGTTGTTATTTATTTTGTTCAATAACGTATATTGATTGTATTTCAAATACTAAATTTAATAACAAACTAGTCGTCTACCTTCTTGCAAGGCTCATAATAATTATCCGGTATTAATGAATTTTAATTTATAATTCAATCAATGCATCTATTTTTAAACCACTTGTTTTATCCCAAATTTTGTCAATCGCACCATCTCTATCGAACAACAAACTGACAGTTTCTGTGAAATGCCAATTTAATTTCGAAATTGAAAAAAGCACTAAGAAGGTTACCTACTATCTTATTTTTTGTTTATTTTTTAGGGATCTTCGTCTTTCTCCAGATACAATCCAGAAGTGGTTGGTAGTCCAGTGGTATCAATCGCCGGCTCTCATGCGCACAGCGTATTGGAGGTCGTAGGTTCGAATCTCGGCCGTGCCGACCATTTCCGCTTTCACGGCACAACCCTTTGGTTAGTGTGAAAGATGTCAAAAGTGTATTTTTGTGTTCACTTCGAGTGAACACAGATTCATTTAAAAAAAATCACACACGTCAAAAAAAGAACAATTAGCAACTACGGCCGTCCGGCCGTTAACGCGTGATTTGATGTAGGGCTCAACTTTATTTATAACTTTAAGTACCTAGGTATACAGATTTAAATTTTCCTCTATGTAACACAAATATAAGGCAGTGACTTAAATCTAGATAAATATTCCTTGACTAATAAACTCTGGGCAAAACATGTTCAACGTGATTAAATTTTTTATCCGAGAAACCTTTCCAGTTACCTTCCAATCGCTTTCTGTTTCGCACAACACCCGCGGAATACACTTTTCAGCCATTGTGGACCAGCTGCACTGGATTTGCATAGTAATTACAAATTGGCTGTAGAAACCGTTAAATTAAAACGTCGCTCGCAGGAAATTATAAAAGAAAGAACCTACATATAATTATTAATTTAAATACGTTCTGAAAATTGAAAACATTCTTACAATGGCGTTTAGATAAAACGGTTACTAGCTAAATATATCTGAAACCCTTTTGTGGACGATTTAATGTCGTATTTAATTAGGGTTAATACATCATGCATGTTATGTATTATAGCAATTTATTTCACAAAAGTACATAAATTTGAAAGGTGCATAGCAAATGAGGTTCCTTAGATAAAATTACGATCTGATCAATCGATAATTATTGATCCTAGAACAAGATGTACTTTTAATTCTTACTTCGATTTTAATAATAAAAAAATCTGGAAAATAGTCAGAATTTTTTAATTCGCTTATATTTCTTAAATTTATCGCTTACCTATATAAAAATAAGATCATTAGAAATGTATCCGAAAAAATCAAATTAAACTTTGTACATAATTTATTACAATTTTATATAATTTTGAGAAGAATTTCTTACTAAAAACTTTGTTTCAACTTTTTATTTCAGTAAAAGTATTCATTAAATATTTCACGTTAAAATTGTCATTAAAATTTTTCCGGAGAGCTTTTCAAGGTTTTCCATTTACAAAAATTAATATGCTTAATTATTATTTGAACGGATGAATTTATAATTTTAAAGCGAAGGCTTTGGCGCTATTTGTGAAGGTAGTTATCACAGCCCAAACAAAAACGAATTTCTCGTATTCCCATTTAAAATATTCAAATTCAACATTTTCCTTTCCGCTCTTTTAAGTCAACTTTCCTTCCCCGTATGAAGGAGAACCGCAAAAGAGAATAATGACAAGAAACTATGTGAATTTATTATGTTAATGAATGTCATTAACAATATTTTATCAAACTCTTAAATCTGGCCGTGTTTCTTTGGGTATAAAGTAGAATAATTACCATGTCTTGATTTATTCTCTGCCACGAGGGATGGACGAGACGAATATAACAAGTTGAAAGTTATGCGGAAATTTTAGAAAGAAGAAAACTTTTGAAATTCAAATCATTATTCTCCCAGACAAATGGACAGATTAAAAGCAGTGGTCGTGAAACACGGCGGGCGGGCTTTTTTCTAGTTGCTAAGCTTTCTAAATAATAATATTATTTTGTCACATATCATAGAATTTTTTTTGTTGATGTATGATAAGATGCTATCGGCTAAGTGCTTAGTAAATTTGAGCTAACTCTCTTATTCTTCGGTCTGAAATTCGTTGTTGTTTATTCTAAGTAACAATTATTGTTTTTTTTAACGCTTTTCTTTACAAATGTGTCAGTATATGAAGCAGAACTTATTACTTGTTTTTATTTTCTAGTCAACCGGTCCCGTTAGAGACAAGTCAACATGATAGAAATTTCAAGTGCTGTAGTTCTTTAATACATCAAAAATAGCACCTTTAATGGTCGTTACTCTATTCTGCTACTCTTACAATGTTTGTCCGTGTCAAAATTATATCGGATTCAATTTTGTAAACATATTTTGCTTTTATACTTTTATTTTACTTCCTCGCCTATAATCAAATTATACAAATAAAGAGAAAAACAAAAATGAAGAAAGAAAAAACGGTTCCTATGTTGGTTGATATAATATGTAAATAGTGAAATGATTAAAAAAATAATTGCACACATAAAACACCTCATAAAAGCGGAACGTTCCAGTTTCTACTGCACAAAATAATAAAATATTTCGTTGGTAAAAACATCGCATTTTGTTAGCAGTGTCTCAAGCCAAAGCTGTGTATCTGACAATAGGGAAAATCCAAACATCTCTATCGCACCCAGCGTGGGTAGGTACCTTCTTATCTAATCTTTCCGGGGAAACTTTTTTAATAAAAGAAGCAGGATCGAGGTAATTTTGACACTGTGACAAAAACAATATTTTTCCAAAGTGTGTTCTTGTTTAGCGTGGCTCAATAATGCGCTGGTCACAAACAGATGGGAAAAGAAAATACTCAAACCTAGCACTTTGAAAAACCCCGAACAATTCGGAACAAACATTGACATTCATTATTTGAATTTGAATATTTTTTCATCCGTAAAAAAAAAGAATCAAAGTCTTTTTTTTCATACCAAATTAATGGAAGAAAAAATTTCATGTAAAAAATTGTTTGAAATAATGTGTGTAAAATAATATGTTTTGTGAAGTACGTAAAGGTTGTTGGCATACCAACAACTAACAACGCCACACCATTCGACGTTAGCTCCAAAAAGTAACAAGGTTCCATTTTGACTTACGAGTATAGGATGAAGCAAGCAAATAGGTGTGATGAAAAGACGAATCCATTTTACACTTCATACCTACTGTATTGTTTTTAGTCATTTACTTAAATGTAATTTGTGGAACTTCGCTGATGCCAAGTGTCGAAATATGTATAATTTATCTGTACTTTAAAAAATAAGTTTGTAAGAAACGTACACTCCTATGTATAATCTTTGAAAAAGTACCGACAAACTTATTTTATGTAACAAACCAAGTATATTCTTTCAAAGTATGTAGAACTCGGTCTTACAGTCTTTGATTTTATTCTAGAAAAAGAAAACTGTAGGAAATTCTATAGAATTTATTTAACGTTGAAAGCTCGGAATGGAAAATGGTATTAATTTTCGATTGGAACACTTTCGTGTGCGATCTGAAATATAAAATTGCTCATATCCAGACATTCACATTCAATGGACGCCGATATTGATGTCCTCTTCAATAAATCGGCTCGTTAGAATTCAAGGAGCGTTCGTCGATTAAAATATCACGACAATATCAGATGATGGGTGAATCATTAGTGCCTAATGTTCAACTTTGTTTTCTCTTTCGTGCCAACCTCATCCCGTATCCGACTATCTATAATCCAATTCTATATCCGAAATAAAATTAATTATATTCGCAATAATTATTTCATGAATTTTTATTATTATAATTGGCGCTAAAGACCATTATAAGCATTAGTTTCCCCAAGGAATCGTTTTAACTTCTATCTAACCTCTGCCGATTTACTCCGGTTCGTCACACAAAAACCTATGAAACTTCTATCCGAAATTTGTTTATATTTTTTGGAGTAGTTACCCACCGTGAGTTCTTGATTCATATAAGGCAGCGATAAAGCATGTCTATATCCTATCTTAAGCTTCTAAAATATGTGATTACTTTCGTCTCATTTTCGTGTTTTGTATAGCGACCTAAATCTTTGTATTTAAACAATTTTTTTTCATGCGACGGGAACCATTTAAAATAATTATTTGACTCTGACTACGACTAAGAAGGTCCCGGATAGTATTATATTCATAAATTAATTATTAAAATTGTCAAATAAATGTTTCGGGCATATGGTTTCAAAGTTACCAGCGATTTCTGACGTATATACGTACAAAATACACAGTTTATATGACAAATCAGAGGCTACCGGAGAGAAAACCCGTCTATATTTAGAGTGGTTATCTTTGGTTACTGAAACGCGAGTAACTTTTATATTTGAGTCTATCCATTTCTACAACTATCAGGACCCATATTTTGAATTGGATCACCACTCATTCAGACAAACAGTTCCTGTCATTTAGTCTGCGTACTTCACCGTTGAATGGATATTGACTTATGGTATACCTACAGTACTTTTGGCCCACATTTCTTACTGCTCCAATATGAACTTATTTAAAGGATACTTTCCTCCTTCATAATATATCAAATCATTTCTCACCTTGCAGATATTATTTAACATAAATTTTATATGCGCAGTTAAATAATTTAAGTGTCTACTTCAATCTAAAACGATATAAAGACTAATTTGGGAATGAGATAATAATTATAAAAGTTGTAGGCACAATGTGTTTATTTTGGCAAAAAGCAGAAAACTACAACGAGTGCCACCTAACGACTAGATATCAAAACGTGTACTCCAACTTTTATTATCTGAATTGGAGTCTCATCTCAGACATAAAAGCATTTTCATGATACAGTTAAAGTAAAAGTTCAGCACGTGTTCAGGTACATGTATGCGGAATATCGACCCGGAAACTGCTAGAAAAGGTCAGCCGAGGGTTCCTTTAATTTTGTGTAAACCTGGAAGATCGGAAGTATTTAGGAATCATGATTGAATCTAAAGTGGCGGGTTATGTCTGAGACAAGGGCGGCCTTTATTATTGTATATGCGTGTGTGTGACACAGATTTCGATCGTTAGTTAAAAAAAAAGAATGAGACTCCTTCAATACGCATTCTGCAAACATTTTGTATCCAGGCAAGTTTTACCTAGATTTTTCACTCTTTTCTTATTTGTGGCCTATTGTTATAAAACTAAACACTTGTCTTTTTTAAGAGTATCAAATGATAAAAATATTATCTACGCCATCGTTGTTGATATCTACGACATCTGCCTACTTATTGTGCTGTAATTTTTATCATTTTTGTTTGACAAGAGATCGCCTAGTGAAATCAAATAATTCTTTGCGTGTACTGTACATGTCTTGAACATCTTGATGTTCATTGTTGCTATAAGCCAACCCCTAGGTTCCAAAATACAAAAAAAAAATTAAAAACACAAAATAAATAAATTCTCAACGTTTGATGTCTTAATTAATAAGTCTGTCGTGTGTCTCTGGTTGAGTTGTTTTGTTTGATGTGCAAGAAGGAATTCAATAAAAACAAAATAAATTTAATAATAAAAAGGTTCGAACATCGGCTGTCGGGTCCGTAGGCATGCTGGCTAGCGTCTCTGATTGAGACAGCTAGGGATGCGGTTTAAAATCCTTCTTGGTTATGGGATTTTCGACATTGGAATTTCAGGGATTGTGAACGTTGATAACATAAAGTGATCAAATAAAGCTATTCTTCGAAACAGTAGTAGAAGTTTTTAGCCGTAGTCGTTTAAATTTGTTGAAAAATCACTTTTTCAAATTCGAACACAATTACTTTTTAATGTTAGCATAAAATAATTGGTTCTACTGTTATTCAGAAATTCACAATATTATTATGGGTAGTTAATGTATGCCACGTCAAGTCTTTAATTTTATGAGCAAGATCAAGATATTTAATTATCTTTTCTTGCTCTACCTTTTTTAAATTTCCGTCATGGGTTAGGTACAGTGATATCCACGAGATAATAGGTATATTATTCTTTTCCTACGATCTACCAATACAATTTATTATTGATGTTAATAATTTTAATCGTGAATTTAGTTTAAGGTACTTATGTAACGAAGTATAAAAAGTGTATTTAGATACAAAGTTATGTTCTCGTCTGAATGTATCTACAGTTATATGAAACAATTTATTTTCATTTATTAACTATGCAAGCACCTGTACGATCAAATCCACCTGACGTTAACGATCTCTTTATTTTGGCAAAAAGTCGAGACAGCAGACGGCTGGACAGTGGACACAGGTCGTTATTGTTAAATAATGAAAAGCCGTGCATAATTTTAGTGCGTAGGCACGTATTAAATATTCCGATACTTTTGGAAGGCAGGCAGGTACCGTCCTAACGCACGGATCCAGCGATGGTTGTTTAGATTTTCACCCATAATTTCTCATCCAGTTGTCGTCGTGTAGGTGTGCGGGGACATACATTTCGTTTTATAATATTACCATAATGCCCGATCTAGGTTCAGCTGGTCGGTCCTAACAGGGACACGCGGTCGAGAACGTAATACCAAGGTTGACATTCATATTTATTTTATGACTAAATAATATGTCCACTTTTACGAGGCAACCCTTTGTTGTCATTATTTCCAGTTTTCACGACTCGCGCACAAATAAATTCGACTTAAACGAATTTTATTCGCTTGAAAAAGGGTTGGAGAGGGTACTACTTACTCCTTGTACTCAAATAAGGATAAAATCAAAATGATGTTTATAATAAATAAATTGACTATAGAATATAATATTATTTCAAGTTACAAGAAATCTTTCAAAACTAAATTATGAATACTACTCATCTGAGATCTTCACCTTTATTAATAAAAGGGAGTATTATTAAAAGCATGTTGAAGAATACATTGGTAAAGTGATAAATAACTTAGAATTTAATCAATTGAAATACAAATGTTCGAAAACGAAGAACTAACAATTTCTCACAAACGACAATATCTGAGTTGCGTACTAACTATGGGCTGAAATCAAAAACCTTCTGTGAGTAGTGGCTGCAACCTCTATTGCACTTTATTAGCTATGGAGACTAAAACATGAGCTTGCGAGGTAAAATCTGAAAGTCATAGTGGCAAGCTATAGAAGAAACCTACGAATCTCAGCGGATTTATGAAGGCTGATGAAGAAGAAAACACATTTCAATAGTCAAAAAAATACAGTTTCATTTTTTTTATTTTTAAGATACAATATAGGTTTGTTTCTAGATGAATTTTAAATTCAATTTCAAAAGATCATTGATAGAGAAACTTTTGACTTGATCATTAAAATGTTCCCTTGAGTTATTTAATAACAAAGTAATCATTTTATTTTATTATGCCAACCATTCAGAACTGTATTTAATAGTCTCGCCATTCTAAGAGATACGAAATCTTCGTAGAAAAGATGCTTATTATTCTAAATATTGACTTTTTATTATTATTTTTCTATTTGATTAGTAATTAATGTTTCTTCCGTAAACTTAAAAATTAATTTTTAAAATACTACAGACATTACAACATAAGTAAATACTTGTAACTTTCTACGTGCTTGTTAATATTTCTTTGTTTTTCATCTAGATATTTGTGTATAAAAAGGCACATTCTATGTTCGATAATGTACGGAATATAGTGTTCGACACGACCGGGATTCGAACCAAGCATTTGCTTACTGTGAAAGATGTCAAAAGTGTATTTGTGTTCACTTCGAGTGAGTACAGATTCATTTAAAAAAAATACCTATTAAAATAACTGAACTTACTTTTTCAGATTTTAATGACGGAGGTCGCTATAATAATCAAAGTTAACGTATGTATTGTATAATTTTTTCCACTCTAGTTTTAATTGCTGTTTCGCCCCCTCATTAATTTTTGTTCTCTCATTCATTATTCTGTTTTTTTTATACAGTTTTGAAAATTCTATTGATTTTGATAATAATAATGTACAATAATACCTACACTCCTTCGGCTGATATAAATTTATTGTATACTAGCCTTCCCGATAGACGTTGTCCTGTGTTACTTACTAGGTATGAATATTTAATTCGAATTTGTATGGTGATGAATTAATTATCATTTGACCAATGTGATTCTGAACGATGCGTCTGTTTTAAACCCTGTATATTCCATCCGCACTCTGTCAATCACATCAATTGACAATTTCTGTCAAAATTTCAAAATTGGAATAAAAATTATAAGGTAAAAAGTACTAATAAGGTTGTCTACGTAGAGTTTTCTTTAATTTTCTAATTTACCATGCATTTTTCTTATTTTTTTTCTTCAAAAATGACATTCTCCTGATAAATGCCTACACAATAAAAAAATAATTAGCGAAATCGGTCCAGCCGTTTAGGCGTGATGCGATGACATCGGGAAATAGCTCTCCATTTTTATATATAAGAAGATTATGATCGAGAAATATTTGAATATTTTTTTTTACAGTGCATAATTATTATCATTACAATAATGACAGCAGGAAATCGTCATTTTCTTATTAAGAATACCTACCTATCTTTGTATTCATATTTGAGCTATTTCTGTCTGTTTTTTTTTTTCACAAAATAACTATGCTGCCGAACGCTTTGAAAAAAATAACAAGTAGATTACAAAACGAAGTTCTTAGAGGAGTTATCATCAGAAAGCGTTATCTGACTAGAATAGCCACCATCAAGATTTTTTTTTAATATAATTCCCGTCACATTTATCTATGAGCTTTCATTAAGACTAGTAATAAGTACATATATACCTACTTACCTATAATGAAATTTTATAATGAGTAAGATGAAAATCATAAGAAATATCTCTACAGGTATTTCGTTATAATAATGTATATAATAAATAATTACGTTCAACTATTTCAGACATTCCTCTTACAACCAGAATATGGTGGTAACATAATCTTTCCACAGAGTGTTGTATAATCATGTGTCTCGTAACAATCGGTTGGTTAGTTTTCGTTAAACTTTAACCAATGCCCTCCTATGTGTCTATATCGGTATTTCAGAAGTACTAGCAACGATAGTGATATCATAGTAAATATAAAATATGAAAAACAGTTAGTTATATTCTAATCATGAATTGTGGTATTTTTTTGTTTCAAAGTCTTATTAGTCAACAAGCAAAAAAAAAGTTGGTTACAACCAGTTTGCTGCAGATAAATCTCCTCCAAACTAATTTGCAATGCGCGGGAACTGGACCATGTTATGCGTGGTAATATTTTATAATAGCACTTGTTAATAACTAGTACTGCCTCAGAATAGACCATGTCTAGTGAGGCAGAAAAATTCCCAACTATTTTGTTACCATTTGAAAATGGATTCTAATTGTAATAAGGAACTATAATTTTCATTAATTCATTCATCTGCCCCTTATACCACAGACGGTCATCCAGTAAGGAAAGTGTCAGAAAAGTAGAAAATATTTTCAGATAGGTATGGAGTTGAGTAATCGCATCAATTCCCACTTCAAGTACAACTTGAAAATCAGCCCATGTTTTTTTTCCATAATTATTTTTAACGATTAATTTAACACCTTTTTTCATTTTCCTGTTTTAGTAATCAAGAATAATTTTTTTTTTTTTTTTTTAATGAATCTGTGCTCACTCAAAGTGAACACAAATACACTCCTTGACTCTTTCACAGTAAGCTACTGAAAGCTTGTGTCGTGAAAGAGGAAGATGGTCGGCACCTGGGATCGAACCACGACGTCCGCAGTACGAAAGCCGGCGTTGTAACCGCTGGGTCACCAACCACTCCTTTAATAATAATGATAATTATCTGAGTATAATAATTATAATACAAAAGAAAAAAATTGAGACAAAATCGCTATTATTGATATTCTACCCGAAAATGAGTAAAACTCGTGCTTCGGGTATATAACTTCAAGCTATTGATGATTCGATGGTCACCAGGTCTCCCGGGTGGATAAATTGAAGTACCTGGGAGCAACCATTACCACTACTGGTGACCTTAGGGCTGAGCTCATGATACGTGTCGGTATGGCAAGTGGCGCCTTTAACAACATGACTAAAATATGGAAAACGTCGCGTTTAGTGTCGAGACGAAATGTAATTATTTTTTAAATTTTTTATTTTTATATAAAAAAACTTAGGTATCGGTACAGTTGTTAAATAAAATATTACAAATTTCATTGAATATAAATAACAGACCATTTCAGTTTGCGGGTATATGCATAGTTGGCAAGTACGTTAAATGCAAGCCAACGGATGTTAAAATGTTTGATGTATGCGTGTGAGTCCTGGCACCTGACCAAAGCCCAGGCACAACAAATATCTGTGCATTTGAAACGAACTGCCTCAGGAGAATCTTGGGTACAATATGGTACCACCGCATCATGAACGACGCTATTTGCCATCGCACCCAGCATAGGCCCATCATTTGTACCATTATGGAGAGGAGATGGACTTGGCTGGTACATGATTCCGAATGGCAGTCGGCCTACGGGAAGCGCTGTTCTTCCTCCCATCAGGGTCCCGACGAGGAAGACACTCTCATATCGTGTTTCGCTTCTTCGTAGCAGAGCTGAAGCATCCAGATACGGTGTGGGAGGAGCTCATAAATATTGCGCGAGATTGAGCGCAGTAGAGGGTTCTTGTTGAATGCCTATGCCCCTAAGTGGGGCGTAAAGGGAGTTGGATTGGATTTGGGTTTGGATTGATAAAAACTCAACGCAAGAAGCTCTTGCTTAGATCTTAATCGGTTGCCAGTAGTTACGCACCTAATGTATTGTATAAAATATTTTCAGAATACAGAAATGTCAAAAGTCTCAATAAAAATTAGATACGACGCAACTCAATCGTCTGTTTTTCATTTCAGAATAATAGTCAATAATTATTGTAAAGGATTGACATATATTCTTGAACAAAAAAAATAAATCTACCATATCTGAATATTCCAAACCACTGTTAGGCATTCGTAGCAAATTTGTAGCACTCCTGCGTTGTATATTGTGTTTAAACTTTACACAACATTATATATCATACAAACGTCTATATAGTATGTATAATTAAATAATGCTAGATAACTTTTAGATGAGATACCTACATTGGTGAATCTGCCCAATGGATCAACCCTCATCATCCTGTCATTTAACCAGATAACTATGACCCACCTAGATAGCTATTGAAATAATCCTAATAATGTGGGTAGATACTTAATCAAGAAAATTAATTATATAAACTTTAGCAATTAAACTTTTTATATCCAGATACTCTAGATTGGATAATCTCTGATCAAAAATTAGGCATTTTATATTTCAACTGAACGCAGTTTCAAAAAATTTGATATCAAAGTAGTTTTTTTTTTCTTGTATCAAATTATTAATCGCGACATATTTCTGTCAAAAGCTATTCTAATGTTCGAGTTGATATGTTATCTACCAATTTAAGCGAAAAACGTTATTTATTTATTTAATACAATTTTAATCCCGTTTCTTAAACGTAGATATCCTAAATTTGGGTGAAAGGCCTCAATAAAATTTAAAAAAAAATATAGGTAAGTACTTAAGTAATTAATATCATTAAGTATACAACATTTTCAGAAAAAAAACAGTACTTTCCTGCAATACTTAGGCATTATAAAACATTTATCAAAATTTCATCATAATAATGCATAGGTGATCCTAAATAGCGATCCTCTTTCTTTCCTTTCTCGATACAAACTTATTTTGTAACTGTAAAATAATCAAAGAGTGATTTGTGTTAACTTTGTGTGAGTACAAATTAAGTAAAAAAAACATATTGTATCCAATAAAATGAATTCAGACCATTATTGAATCAACCCAACCACACCTACCTTCGCGAAAAATGTCATAACAGTTGTTTAAAAAGGTTTCAGTCAAATATCTACAGAAGAAATTTATCTATAAAGTAATGTATGTTTTCATATTGAAATCAAGGGAAAAATAAATCAAAATACTGATAAGGTATCATTACATAAAAAAGAGTCAGATAATTCGTAGGTCCTTACTGAGAAGGCAAATTCCTGCCAATGAATTCTTGGTTTTTGTTTTTTTTTTAGCTTCAGTGTGTGTCCTAATTGGAAATCATTTGCGCGTCTGCTGAAAAGCGGACGGACCGTTCAAACTGAGAACGATCGATGATGATGATGATCGCTCGACGCTCGGACGCACGATCACAATTCAATTCGGACAGGGCCTTAGGATAGAGGTTGAATGGCAGAGCCATGCAGATATTAGGGGATTTCCAAAGCATTTTCTTAAAAGTGAAACATTGAAGGACTCGTCTTCACGTTTCAAGCAGCTAGATTTATGATAAGATTTAAGCGATTTACTTTTCTATTTATACGAGCCGTTTTTATCATTTTGTCATTCGTGTTTGTTTAGGTATTTCATTTGGATAAAACTTTGGGGCGATCTCCATCAAACCCTTCAGCTACTTGTAGAAAATTTTCGGGATTAGTTATGTGTATGATGTTGGTTGAAAAACATGGACACAGACGATCCTTCGAAAAGGATATTCATGTAATAAATTATCTAATTCTTGTTTTTATTAAAAAGGTCTCATCCCTTGAAGTATTTTTACCCTTTGAAATATACAAAATAAATGACACTACTTGTTGCGTGAGCCAACTGTTATAAAATATCAATATTTACAATTAAACTGCATATTAAAACACTTATCATGGAAACTCAGAATAAAAAACTTAAAGTAAAAGATGATGGATGTAGGAAGAAGCGATAAAATAATAATATTTTCTGGATAGAAAATAACGGAAGTTTGTTGTCTCTGCCCTTTGAATAGGATATAGTATAATTATTAGAAGTGGTCGGTACTGTTTTATTCACAGGTCATGGGCTCGATCCCAGTCGTCGACCGTTTTCCTTTTTCACGACACAAGCTTTCAAGAAGAGTCAAAGAGTATATTTGCGTTCACTTTGAGTGTGCACAGATTGTGTAAATGACAATTAAATTTAGTTCATTTATTTCCAAACCATTCTTGTTTCTACAGAAAAATAATACTTAGGTTTAAAAAAAATAAGAATGATCACACGAGTGAAAACAAACACAGTTTTGACATTCCTGCCTTTTCTCAGAACACGAGGATGATCGACACGATAAGCCACTTTTCTATGCAAGGGTATCCAGCTAGGCTGCCAGAACATATCGTCTTAGGGAATTATAACGAGTCAAACAGTTTTTTTTTTATATTATGATAAGGACTCCGAAACAATTTTACGTAAAAAATAACAATGATATGAAGAATCAGTAATAGAAAAAGTAGACAAAGTGTTAAATTATTTGGCCTTTTTCATGCCAAATGATTATTAGGTATAAGTAATTTAAACTGAAATCTAAACGAAAAAAATCCCAGCTTATACGCAGGCTAGCATATGGTTTACTGATATTCTCGTGTCAACTTAATAATAATAATATAGGTACTTAGATGAGTTTGAGCAGTGTTAGTAGGCATAGCGTCACAAAATCTGATCCTTTGTAGCGGCTTAATTAAGATCTGCTTTTAATATATCCATTGTTTTTTTTGACAGATTTATTAAGCCCTATTTCCACATTGTAACGTAGAATTATCTGGTTTACAAATAACAATATCCGGATGAGTTGGTTTACAAATAACGCTCTTGAAATTATTATATAAATGACCCTTTTTTAAAAATGTACATATTTTGTTCTGGAAGAATGAGGCTATATTATAATTAATTGTAATTTTTTTTACATTAACCTATTTGCACCAAATTTATTTATTTAAGTGGGTACGTAGATATTGATGATTTTCAACCAAGATATAAAAATGTTTCCATTAGTATTGAAGCCTTTAGTAAAGTATTAACATTGCGCTACGAAGCTTTATAATTCATTCGGGATTTGACCATCAGTCATCGCTAGAAGAACTTCTAATTTCAAGGTGTCTGATTCTGTATCTGAATAGTCTGCTAGTATGCAAACATCTTTCTTTACTTTGATAATAACGTGAGATTAAATTTTGATAATATATTCATAATTTGCACAAGGACAAGGAAAACAAATCATGCAGTAAGTATGAATGTAACTTGGATGTCTTTCTGCCAAGCAGAAGTTGATAAGTCGGAAACCTTTAATTTAAGCACAGAACATTAGGATTACTAGAGGGCTTCAGTTCATGACTCTTGGGAACTTTTAATACTATCTATTGCCCTCGGAAACAGCACACAATTTATAAGCGGATCTCCTCATCTTGCTTATGTAATGTGCGCTTAGGTTATATTATGCTACGAAGAAACTTTATTCAAACTATTCTAAATACTTCACAATGAAATGCAAGTTCTAAAGCATTTTACCACTATAAATTCTGAACTAAGAGTAAGAATAATTTCGACTTGAAAAATATACTTATCTTAGCTTCAAATTGAACAATTTAAGAATCAAAATAACCATCAAACCAAATGGGGAAATGAACACGTTCTATTGGATTTGTAAAAGTTTATTTTGATTTCAAGAAGGTCCAATTTGAAGCATAAAATAATATCTTCAGTGTTCTAAATGTCAGTAAGCTATGACAACATTATTCAAATTAAAAGATAAGCGATTATCAAAAAATAATTGTAAACGAATTCGTTTATGAAAGACTGAGATGGACTGCACCCGGTATCGAACCTACGACTCCCACTGCGAATGTCGGCGACCAACCCGCTAGCCGCTAGGCTACCAACCAATCAGATCAATACCATTTACTTTGATTAAAATAAGAAAAATAAATGCAACTAGGTACCTATTTGAAAATTAAATTTAAACTTTACATGTAGGTACTCTAATTTCGCTAATCAAATAATTATGTAGGTGACTGACTACCAACATTATATTTGATAAAAAAAATACATTGATATAGGTACGTAATATCTAAGTAAAATAGCAAACAGTTAAAATAGTTATCCCATCTACTTATGGAGCATGGAGCCAAGATGCATTTAAAGCATTGAACTCGATCATCTAATCTAATCGATCAAGACAAAAAAATTTATTGTTATCAACATTTTCATAGAAGTGTGAGGGAAATAAGTTTCTATTAAAGATCAAATTATTAATTACTAGAGGTCCGCCCCAGCTTCGCACGGGTAGATAGATACTTAAAAATAATTTAGTTTTCATACAGATCCCTAACTTTTTCAAAATATTTTATAGCATATGTTAATCTGGAATGATTGCATTGCAATGTATCGTGTCACGTCACTTTACCACCGTGACTACTTTGCGCGGTATTTCTACTAAACTTGACATGACTCCCCGGCTCCCGTACGCACTCTGCATCGGATAAGTTGAGATGATAAGAGACTATGCTTATTTTTCCAATAGTCACATTTTTAAACTCGTGATAACTTTCGAATGGAATGTCCGAATTGAATAATTTAAAAAGTTATACAAACATATTGAAGCAGACTTGAATATGAACTAATTTATTTTAATAAGGAGTAATACCAAGATACCAATAAAGAGCCTTTTCTAGAGGTGATATTTTATTGATTTTTTTAAAATAAAAAAACACTTATTGTGGCATAACTATAATAGTTAGACATATGCTGTCGCGATACTTTTTGTAAATAATGATGTCTTCTACAAAATTGTAGTACATTGTTTTATTCTATCATCATTAGTTTTCACAGCGTTCGCGATAAAAAGAATATTTTAGGTAAATTTTTTACACCTTGGGTTACATTATTGAAGTTTTCGTAGGTTACCCAATTTTTTTTTGAAATTAAATATAGCCTATGTTCACCGCCGATATTGTAGCTTCCCAAAAGTGAAAGAATTTTTCAAATCGGTTCAGTAGTTTTGGAGCCTATTCGATGCAAACAAACAAACAAACAAACAAAAAATCAAATCTTTCCTCTTTATATATTAGTATAGACTAGCTTATACCCGTCTTGCTTTACGTTTTTGATTCCGATTGTCAGGCTTGATCGGTAGGTAATTAAACAGGTTCTAGTCTAGCTTCCCATTGCTTTGTAGACCTCTATAACTGACATAAGCACAGAAAAAAAGAATGACACTTTTAATGTTTATTAAAATTTTGTATGAAGATCCTAAAAAATAGGGTTTTTTAATTAGCTCTAAATATATTAAAGTTAATGCAGCAAATTGTATTAAAGAACCTTCTCCGGCATTTTACACGGCTATGTGCAGATTCATATCTGACGTAGCATTTGTATTTTGAGCGTGATGCTATGACATACGGTATAAAGCAAAATAAAAAAACATTTCTGAATTATTATGTAGATGTAGATAGAGAAGGAGGGGCTAATGCGAGTTTTATTTAATTTCCCAATTTACCACGCAACTTTCTTAATTTTTTCTTTCATAAGAACCTTCTACTGATAAAAGCCAACACGACAAAAAAAGAATTAGTGAAATCGGTTCAGCCGTTTAGGCGTGATGCGATGACATTAGGTAAAAAGCTAATAAAAAAACATTTCTAAATTATTATGTAGATTTATCACGCAACTTTCTTAATTTTTTCTTTCATAAGAACCTTCTACTGATAAAAGCCAACACGACAAAAAAAGAATTAGTGAAATCGGTTCAGCCGTTTAGGCGTGATGTTCACATATACGATAGAAAGCAGACAAACATTTCTGAATTATTATATAGAAGATTGTCGTTAAACATTGAGCAAACGAACAATATTTTTGCGTTTAATTTATTTGAGAAAGAACACATTAAAATCACGTTTGTGCGTTAATGGCGAATCTTAATTGCTGTGGAATAAATCAACAAATTATAAGGTAGGTCGGTAATTTCGTGTTGAATTATTTTACAACGCTTTACCACCCTGTTAGATAGAAACATCAAAAATTTAATTACCTAATAAAGGTGAAAATAACCTTTTACAACATCTAAATTTTAAACTCGACGGATCAGGTAGAGTCGGGTGAACCTCCTTCTTCAATAATAAACCTTCTTTTGAGTGATGTGTCCACTAATTGTGCACACTTAATTGTTTTATTAAAATTTAGGTAAATTTACTTTCATTCAATACACATCTTTACGAACGGCGTGATGGATAAAAAAACACATATTTACTTTTGATATCAACCAACAGTTTTAGTAACTACTGTGGTATCCTTTCCATCGACGACATTTTCTACACATCTTTACGAACGGCGTGATGGATAAAAAAACACATCTTTACTTTTGATATCAACCAACAGTTTTAGTAACTTTTGTGGTATCCTTTCCATTGTCGACATTTTCTACAAATCAAAAAGTTCATGCGAAAATTTCAATTTTGACCTAACACCATCATTGAGATTTTGATACGAGCACCATAAAAAGTATACTTACATCGGTAGTTATTTCTTTAACAAAGCTGTGAAAATTTACGAATTATATACATAGATATGGTTAAGATATAAAAGAAAGTCACAGTCAAAATACAGTCTGACTCTTGCACAGTATGGAGCTTCTTATGGAACATGGCTCTAAGATAGATAACAAAAGAGGTCCATAATAAGCCCCATTCTCACCTAAGCCATGAGTTTTGACCGTTGCAAGTAACGTAGCCTAATCCGTAGTTTGTGTGTGGATAGCGAAACAACTCCGAGAGTGTGTGAAACTTATTTGGATAGTGGTCTCAAATCACCATACATAGTTTTATTAACGTCCTAATGAAACCAGTATGGAGCACATTAGATGAATGGTTTCCGACTCTATAACCGACATAAAAACATGTTTTGTCTTTTATAGATGTTGATAAAGAGCTGGAAGTTAACCTCGCAAGAGGCCAATCACATTGAGGAAAATATAGTACTTACCTTATCACAAATATAGTGAACTTATTTTGATATGATATTATTAAACATGATTACACTGAATGTAGTACAAATTTTGAATATCGTCAAGTGTAGGTACCTCGATAAGAAGATCGACAACCAAAAAACTTCAGTCAAGCGTAGATAGCGTAGACGTAATAATACTTGGGTAATAAGTGCTGAATATTATTTTCCCAGAAACACTTTCCTTTCCTTTACAGTTTAATGATTCCGTTATCGCAGAAAGTACGTTTATGGGCTCCTGGTAGCTGATAAGAATTTACACGTGATTTTAAGTGAAAAAATTTAAAAATTTACGAGTATATTTTACCGCGTTTTTTTATTAAATTTTCACGTACCTGGGTTATATTATTATGCTCGTGTCGTTAAAAGCATATTATTATCTTCTTGCAACACGCATTAATTTAAAATAAAAATCCAGTAAAACCATGTTCAAACCGTAAGTTTACTAAGGGAGAAGAGTTACAACGATTAAGATAGGGTAAAAAGCACGTATTGTTTTTTCACTGTTGTGTGCAAAATTTGATTCAAATGGCATGCTACTGATTTGTTGATGTCAATCAATGTTCGATATTTTGCAAATTTTAGAACAATACTTGTATTTACTGCTCTATCGAAGGCTCGCTTAGTGTGATCACTTTCACGTAGGATCTTACGACCCTGTCTTGTGGCACTAGCCTCCAGGCCACCAGTTGGGTGTGAGTTTCTGCCAAAAAGTTTGATTTAAATTGGATATTTACTATAAGTGAAATGATTATAAATCTGTTGGCTTCCCCACTTATCCCAGACGCTTCAAGAAGTCCAGCATTAGGAGGGGATCCAAGGCGGGTAAGTCCTCCACTTCTATCCTGTGTTTACCAAAACTTCTTTCTCTCGCATAAGCTACTGCATCGCAGTCTGTAAGTAGGTGGTGAGGAGCTTCTACCCCTACCATCATCATAAAGGCTTACAGACGGCCTCAAATCAATTGTTTTGTTGTATTATTTAGAGAAACCCAACTAACGTTAAGGGGAAGGATTCATTACTTTTCAACAATCTTCATTCACACTGCCATTTTCTTGACTGCATTCCGCTTTTCTGCAAACCTTTTCATTCTTAGAAGTTGTTTCTTAACATTCATACTCAAAGATTCTGAAGCTTCTCAATTCTTTGGTGATGGTCTAATTTATACAGAAAATTAACGGCCTTAAAAAATACATATTTACCAACATTTCAAAAATTATCGATGGTGCCTGGTGAGATACTTAATTGGTGGCACTTTCTTCGGCAATACATGTACTACTACTTAATTGGTGACGTTCAATAAATCACCAAACAAAAACACAGTTAAGTTGGTCATATACATAGAACAGGCACCAGGCACTGGTGAACATAAAATTTCCTCAAATTGTGATCAAAAAGACGTTTAAAGTGTTTTTAAAGAAAAGTGAAATGAAATTATTTCAGATTTTTGAAATATAACAAGACATAAGGTGAGAATTTGTTTTGGAATCACAGAGAAGCAATTTCTTTATGGGATTTCTTCCTCGTCCTTCCTTATAACTCGGTTGTACTCTACAACACCAAACACCTTTAACTCTCAAAGCAAACACTCCAACCTGTCCTTTCTAACCTTCCCTATTCATCTCCCCCAAGCTCTCAGACTGTTCTTATAACAATAATAATCGTCATAAGTAAAATTATTCGTTCATCAAACCCGACAAATAATACTTAAATGTGACGCCAAAAAGTTTATTTTATCATTTTCTACCTCAACCCTTCTGAATAGGTGGGAATTATCTTAATAAATAATACCTATAGTTTATGGTATGAAAATAAATACTAATTCGCATATTGAAGAATACAATAGATTCAGATACTATTTTGTCTTTAAAGTCTAAATTTATACCAATTGTTTTAGTTTATCTTATATATAAAAATGGTGAGCTATTTCCCGATGTCATCGCATCACGCCTAAACGGCTGGACCGATTTCGCTAATTCTTTTTTTGTCGTGTAGGCTTTTATCAGGAGAATGTCATTTTACAAGAAAAAAAATAAGAAAAATGCATGGAAAATTATAAAAATAATGAAAACTCTACGTAGACAACCTTAATAGTACCTGTTACCTTATAATTTTTATTCCAATTTTGAAATTTTGACAGAAATTGTCAATTGATGCGATTGACAGAATGCGGATGGAATATACATGGTTTAAAACAGACGCATCGTTCGGAATCACATTGGTCAAATGATAATCTTAAACTTGGTTATGGAATATGCATATTCTTATGTCAGGTATAGGAACAAAAAAAGGCCCATATGGATGTCCGATGGGTCCTGGAGCTAAAAGAAAACAAAATATTGAAATAATCCAGAAACCAACAATTCTTAAAACAGCATCCAGTTTTAAGAAGCATATATATGTTTGAGTATCGAAGTGAACGAATTAAACTGCCTGGAGTCCGCCATGACCAACGAGAATGAGGACAATATAGAAATCATGCGAAGGATTGCAACACGAAGAAAAGTATTCTTTTTTCTATTGCCTTTGCTCAAATCAAGAAATATCCGTAGGAAAACCAAAATCACCCTCTATAAAACTATTGGGTGAGAAGCATGGACAATGAATGCGAAGGCTACGTGAGATTTTTGGCCCCGCGAACGATGGAAAATACAATGAGCTGTACAATATTAACAAACCTCCCTGGATCTCTAAATATGCTAGATTGGGCGGGCTCTGATGGGCAAGGCGATAATGCGTCTTTACGAGTACTAAAGAAAATATTGGAGGGACATCTGGGTGGAAGGAGCAGAGTAGGCAGTCACAGACTACGTTGGGGAACGAGGTTCCTCTTCTTCTTCTTTGCAACGCGGCAATCCACTCTCGGGAGAGTGATCAGTGATCTCTCTGGAATGATCAGTGATCTCTCTGGAGTGATCAATGATCTCTGAGGAGAGTGATGAACGCGGCAATCTACTCTCGGGGACGAGGTTAAGAGGGGTACAGTTTCTGCATCAGAGGACAGAGCTAGTTGGTGGCGAAGGATAAGAGAGGCTAAGGCTCAATATGAGTTCTAGAACCATCGAAGAAGAAGAAGATTGTTCATAGAGTCTTACTGATGATCGCCACAAGGCCAAGAGTCTAAGAGACAGCGAAAGATATCCCGAGACAGACTGCTTCGGTGTCCAAGTACTGAGAGCTTGGCCGCAAGAGTGCTACTCTGCACAAACAGATAAAAGAATACCTGGACTCTCAAATACGGCGGGTTAGTCTGTGATGGCCATCCTTCTTTATGAGTGATTCCTGAAACCTGACCAAAGCTCAGGGACAAAAAGTCTCGGCCTTCGAAACAAAATTTCTACAAGAAAATTGATCATAGGTGGTACCACCGCATCACGAACGACGTTATACGTCAGCGCAGGCCACCGGGCACACCCATCACTGCCATTATGGAGAGTAGATGGATATAACACGTGATAGGGATGCAGAATGAAGGTTGGCTGAAGAGATCGCTGTTATTCTTCCATCAGATCCTCGAAGACTAGGTAGGTAAACTCTCTCAGTGTTCCGTTCCTTTAGAGCAGAATGGAGGTATTTAAATATAGTGTGGGATTGTCATTGAAACTGTGCGATATCTAGCGCAGTGTAGATTTCTCGTTGACCCCTAAGTAGGGTCAAAAACAGGAATCGAATGATTATAAAAAGCTAGATTGTGTTTCATTTTGATTTACCTAACAGAATGTGCATTAATTTGGTATAGTATACGAATTAATGCAGTTACACATCCAATGAGATGTGTTTTCTTTATTTGATGTACTTTTTTGAGGTAGTAAGTCAATACTGCCATACATAAACAAACCAATTTTGTACAAGCAAAAGGTAATAAGTAAGTAGACTTCTGAATTATTACTATTTTTCGGTGAAAATATTCAAAATAATAACAATGCGAATATCCAATGGGTTACGTAAATAATTAATCTATTAATTAATGGCAAAAGCAGATAAATCGGAATTACTGTAACGGAACTATTGCTTTTGCAAAAATAATTTTCCCTTAAAACGCGATTCCTTTTGCTTGTATACCCTCGATTGATCTATATCGATTTATATCTGCTAGTTATTTACTTAGGATACCTAATTATATGTTTTGTAAAAGCAACGTTGCAGTAGGGTTATTCTCGTAGCGGTCTTAATACGCTCCTATCTTGATTGACAATATTAAAATGGCGGATTGGTATTCACAAAAAGACATCTAGCAGATATCTTAAAAATTCGTTATGTTTGAAATATTAGTATGAAATTCTATGTAATCGGCATTCCCGTAACTATCTTACAAACGTCAAATTCAAGGGCGACCTGATTGCGATCATGTCTTAATCTTATCGTTAAGTGATTTTTAAATGCGATTGATTACGGGAATAAGGCTCCTGTTGCGTAGAATTCATTAATAGCTGTCTATCGTAATTAAAATTTACCTATGTGATTTTTTTGGTTTCTTATTATGTTAAGCAATGATATTTTGTGAAATGTTAGCCAAAATAAGAATTCAATATGGTAAATAGTATATATATATATTTTTTTTTTTTTTTTATTTTTATATTTATTTCTGTGAAGATGTGATCACGGAGAGAAATATATGAAGCGTACGCGAAACGTTTTGGGTACTCCGTGTACTCAGGTTGGCTCTGAAAAGAGCCGTTGGTCGCCCGACGTTTCGAGTACACGGAGTACCCAAAACGTTTCGCGTACGCTTCATCGTGTACGCGTACATCATAGACCAAATTCCACCCACCCACCCCACACATACAAACACTACCGCCCACACCCCACAAACACAGCTCCAATCAAACACCACAACCTCCAATTCAACTACAAGTTCCGCCACTGCCTCAAATCCATCCACAAGTACCCTAACAGACAGTATACCTACAAACACATCTCGCAATAGCGCGCGTTCCACGAGACAAAATACGTCATAATCTGCTTAGCGAGTCAACGAATAACACCCTTGTCTTGTTACTGTAGATTAATTTTCGGCGTTATTACTTCTGTAATACGACGAAAGGCTGAAGATGGAGTCTCTGATGGCTCCGAAATATATACCATCAAACCAACAAACTAACACCTTCAATCATGTTCCAAACAACATCGGGAACAACTTACAACGCGACTGTATCCGATACAATAATTTACATATATATATATATTTATTTATTTCATACTCTAATTGACTCGTAACATCTGTAAATTCACTCTATCCGTGACCCGACAAACACACTCATACCAACTCTAAATTTTTGTATGCCGCCCGTCTAGTGTCAAAATCCACGTGGCCGTTAATGATCTATTGATATGCAATGAAGGAAATACCTGGGTGGGGATAATAGGTATATAATTTGAGACTGTGGAGTAAAACGATACTTTTACCTGAAATTCAGTGTCATTCGCTGTCTTCATAAATATTTTATTGGCTATCACAGTTTTTTTTAAGAAAAACGAATCTGTGCCCACTCAAAGTGACCACAAATACACTCTTTGACTCTTTCACAGTTAGCTATTTAAATCTTGTGTCGTAAAAGAAGAATGTGGTTGGCACCTGGGATCGAACCCAAGACCGGATACGAAACAGCACGAAAGCCGGTATCGTAGCCGCTAGATTACTAACCACTTCGTATTAAAAACGAGTGTAAATTTTGTAATACCACGTTTTATAATAAATTTTGTAATACCACGTTTTATAATAAATTTTGTAATACCACGTTTTATAATAAATTTTGTAATACCACGTTTTATAATAAATTTTGTAATACCACGTTTTATAATAAATTTTGTAATACCACGTTTTATAATAAATTTGTAATACCACGTTTTAAAATAAAACGTGGTATTACAAAATTTTGACTCGTTTTTCATTTCTAATACAATGAATAAATACCACCAAGCACCTTCGGCCCAAACAATCGAATATTTTACTAACCACTTCATTTCAGTTTATGAATGTTGCCTTAATGGTTTCAAAAATTTGTTCAAATAGCCTTCGGGATAAGTGTGCCTATTCAGCCCATTACTCAAGTCGAGGACTTTAAAATAGGAAGTGCCATTTACAATCGGCTCCTTGCTATTTAACAGAATATATGTTGTGTGTAGTGTCGGGAAAAACGGCTTAAATTCAAAAACGTTATAGCAGTTTCATAAATATTGTATACGTTATTTTTAAAAGCTTAAATCTGTTTTATTTCACAAACCTAAATGAAGATCTTGATTCTTGGTATCTGTAAAGCTACAATTTTCCTAAAAAAAGTAATTTCCAAAATTTGGTACTGTCATGTAAATGAGTGTAGGCTGTTATTGCTTAATATTAGTGTGACTATTATTTTTGTTCAACTAATATTTACAAAAAAATAAATATAGTTTAATATGAATAACGCTGGAGGTGTTATTTTTTATTTATCTAATGTTTTATCAGCTACCGATTTAATGCCCATCTCTAGTAGTTATCCACGGGGTCACTTCTGACGCAGCCAATTGGCTAAGAGACCTTCCATTAAATTTGTAATAGCCAGATCTTTACCATATGCATTAAAAAAGTTGTGTTGTGCGTGACTTGTACCTAATAATACTCAAAGATAACAATAACCTAATAATATAATAAGTAAGTATATAAATTATAATAAATTCTTCAGTTACTTTCCACCATCTACACAAAATAAGAATAATCTTTAATCATGGAGTTTTACATCTCATTCCGAAATCTCACGTACGTCACAGAATATAACAGAAATATTTTAAACATTGAATATTTATTGAAAACGTGTTTACGAGTCGATATATAGGCACGTAGTAATGTCGCATCATGTTTTTTAATAACTATTTGTAGGAAGAAGGAACTTACTGCCAACCTCGGAATCTACTTAGTGGCATAGGCACCGATTTCTGTCGGTAAGCGGTTGTAACCCTGTCTCAGATTGAAGAGACCGGCATACTGGGAAAAAATGCTCCGAGCATTTATTTCCTCCGGCTAAGCTAACTAACTATAGTTTAGAAGAATATTTTATTTTATTTTATTTTATTTTATTTTATTTTATTTTATTTTATTTTATTTTATTTTATTTTATTTTATTTTATTTTATTTTATTTTATTTTATTTTATTTTATTTTATTTTATTTTATTTTATTTTATTTTATTTTATTTTATTTTATTTTATTTTATTTTATTTTATTTTATTTTATTTTATTTTATTTTATTTTATTTTATTTTATTTTATTTTATTTTATTTTATTTTATTTTATTTTATTTTATTTTATTTTATTGATTAAATAATTTAACAATTTTATTAGAGAATATGTAACAACTAATGACTCTTAACAATTCATTATAGATGTTCGATTTTTAAATGGAACGAACCACTACGGGCTAACGAGACGTCTTCTACTGTTATTTCGAAGGCTGGCTTAGTGTGATCACTTTACGTTAACAACGTTCGCCATTAGGTAGTATGTCTCCGAAAGTCCTAATCATGAGAATTCTCAACATGTCGACAAATCTCATGTTTGCAACAAGAAGATATTTAATAATAAATGAAAAATAGAGATAAAAGTTGGAAATTGTTGAGAACAAGAGAGCAACCAAATTTAAAGACTGCGACTGCTTTCATGTATTTGGCGCCAGGATATTAGACTTCTATCCAATCCAATCCAAACTCCCTCAAGATCCTACTTACGGGCATAGGGAGGCAACAAGAGCTCTCCATTGTGCTCGATCTTGCGCAACGTTTATGACCTCCTCCCACACCATGTCCAGATTCCTCAGCTCTGCTTCGAAGGAGCGGAGCACAGTATGAGAGGGTCTTCCTCGTCCTCGGGACCCTGATGGGAGGAAGAACAGCGCTCTCCTCGGCCAACTGTCATTCGGCATCCTTAACACATGTCCCAGCCAAGTACATCTGCTCCACATAATAGTAGAAGTGATGGGCTCACACTGGGTGCGCTGGCGTATAGCGTCGTTCGTGATGCGGTGGTACCATCTTATACCCAAAATTCTCCTGAGGCACTTCGTTTCGAATGCAGATACTTTATGTGCCTGGGCTTTGGTCAGGTGCCAGGACTCACACCCATAGAGAAGAATGGGCAACTTACACACATACAGTTTACATTTCGTCTCGACACTAAACGCCGACGCCTTCCATATACTGGTCATGTTGTTAATGGCGCCACTTGCCATACCGTTACGTATCGGGAGCTCAGCCCCGAGGTCACCAGTGCTGGTAATGGTTGCTCCCAGGTACTTAAACATATCCACCCGGGAGACCTGGTGACCATCGATGGTTATCGGCAGCTGTTTATCGGGGCAGGCATTATTCGCCATGAGCTCCGTCTTACTGGCATTGACTCGAAGGCGTGCTGTTTCATCGCAGAGTCTTGAAACACTGCGCTAGACTTCTAAAAAAATAATAAACCAAATAAAGAAATAATACCCAAGTAGTCTTCTGATTCAAGGAATATGGAAGGGGACTTAAGCTCAAGGAGCAAATAGCTATTTTGGTAGTTAATGAAGTCTTAATCCTTAACTGGTGAAAGCCTGTAAGCCTTAATGATTTCATAATCGATTAACTTACCTACTCTCTTCTTGTTCCGGACATTTTTCCACCCTTTCAGCGAGAGGCGGATAAAGAGATCTAATCCTCAAACAATCTCTGCTCAAAATACTCTTGAACGTAGCTGACCAGTAGATGTTTAATCCCAACTAATGGAATTAACGGAATTAAAATTGTAATCCCGTTAAATGAAGAGACCCTGGATCGAGTTCTCTGTAAAATCGATGTATCCTTACAATAAATACTTGCGCCAAATCCATAAAATATTCTTCAATACTATTGAATACATAGATAAAAATACAGTAATATTCAGTTCTTATGTGTGATGATTATTCTGGCTGATGCTGAGAACTATGATGACCTAATTAAATTAAAGATTAATTTGAAATTAAAATAAATAATTCAAACCTTGGCTTGGGGGTACTTGGCTGGGGCATGTGAAGGATGCCGAATGACAGTTGGCCGAGGAGAGCGCTGTTCTTCCTCGCATCAGGGTCCCGAAGACTAGAAAGACCCTCTCACACTGTGTTCTGCTCCTTCGAAGCAGAGCTGAGGGATTTGGACATGGGGTCGGAGGACGTCATAAACATTGCGCAAGATCGAGCGCTATGGAGAGTTCTTGTTGCCTCCCTATGCTCCTGAGTGGGGTGTAAAGGAGAAGATTGATTGATTATAATTCAAAACAGAATAAAGATAATAAACATTTAAATGAAAATATTGAGTAGTGCTTTTTTGGTGACAGCTCCCTTTATCAATTGATTTCACATAAAGTTTGTACAATTCCACACATAGAGGGTGCTAATGTAGTTAAGTCTCAAGCCATGTGAGAGTAAAATAGTATATTATTTAGGTAGGATACTATAATATTATTATTTGAAGTATTTTACTCATAGTATATGGAATATATTTTACTCATAGTATATGGAATATACATGAGTCTTGTGATCGGATTTCAAAAAAAAATAGATGTCGCTGAAATTAATGGAATTAAAGATTCCAAAAATGCAAAAAAAAAAAATTTCCGCGTACCCATAGGGACGCGTACCCGTCCGCGTACGCGTACGCCAAAAATGTGTGCGCACCCATTACTCATAGTAATTCTTATTCGATTTGAAATTTGGTAGAACGGTTAGCCCCTCGATGTGGATGAGTCAGTAAAATGTTGAGATCTGTACCTTCAGGGGAACCCTCTTAAAGTATCCAAAGAAAATTTCACTTGTTCTAGAAAAAGAAAAAAAAAATCTTCGATTTTCATAAAATTTGGTATACGGGTTGGTCTTATGCTCCTACACAAGCACGTAAAATATAAATATATGTAGTATAGTTCTAAAGCAGATAATAAAAAGCTGCAATAGTCGATATCATTTTAAAGTTTCTATAAAAATTCCAAGGATAAATTCATTTTAATCGTAAAATTATGAATTTTTATGCAAAGATATGTTTTACACGAAAAGGCTGTTATAATATACTATGAGTTCTGGGCTACCCTAGGTTAGCAGCTTTTTCCCTTTTATTGAACAGTGTAAGATGTAACATACACAGACAGGTTTTTCCATGCGAGTGCCAGACTATAATTTTTCTTCTTTCTTTTTTCTAAACATTAAAAACTATATTCAACTTTTCCTTCTCTCTTTTTATGAGTTGTGAAAGTATGATTCTTCTTTTTCTGTGTTTATGACAGTTACATAGAGGTCTCTTAAGCAATGGGAAGCTAGATTAGAACCTGTTTAATTACCTACCAATCAAGCCTGACAATCCGAATCAACAACGTAAAGCATGACGGGTATTAGCTGGTGTCCAATAATTTCAATCCTACAATAGAAACCTACACCTATGCGTTGGTACCTTTTGAAGGGAATCTCACACAACCCCCAAAAAAATATTAAACAGATAACTGTGTCAACTGCTTTACGTTCAATTCTTCTTATTAATAGGTACATCTGGTAACTATGCACTGAATAATTTCAATCAATAAACTGAGTTATGTATATTTTATGAAAAAAGGTAGAAAAATGTCAAACATACATAAAATCTATTTGAATCATATTTTATTTTCCTCCGAAAAAACGCGAACATAATAGGAGTATGCTACGAAATATTAACGAGCTGGAATAAAGCCTGGGCAGAAGGTTGTCCTGGCCTTCTGCATTATTATTTGAATTCCGCCGCCTTCATTATGTACGTCTTGTAGGTATATTAAATCAAATCACGGCCATATAATAATAGCAGGGAGTCATAAATTCAAAACGGCCTGCTTTATATTTTAATTTTTCATCCATAAACATGATATCATTTACGTAATAGGAACCATTATTCATTGCAAAGGTTGTTAATTAAAATAAAAATGTCATATTACAACATAAAAGGATTTCAAATGACAATAACAAAAGTTTTGGTTACGCGGCGAAATGACTAAACTTTTTTTATCAAACGTTCATTAAAATTAACGACGGATGTTCTCGTTAAAATGTTTACGCCACCAGAGTTTCATAACCCCACGAATCCATCGATGAATAATGAATGTCTTTACATGACAAATTACATACCAATTGTATCTAACCAAAAATCTTCTACCTCGTCGTTTTCTTGATAATGCCAATCCAACCCTCCCAGCTCCGAGCCAATTGCATCACCTCAGCTATCGTCATTGCATTGGAGGTCTCCTAGAGTTTCTACTCTTCTAGACTTTGCCTTAAAGTAATTAATTTTCAAGACTACTTTTGTTCCATCTAGTGATGTGTCCAAAAAATTTGAAAACGCGGAATGCCGAGGCTCTTTCAACGATCCCAATCTTACGCAATACAGACGAGAGACTCGCAGTTTAAGGATCTGCTCATCGCTGCCCTGTCGCTTGAAGCTATCAAATTTTTGCTAAGCCTATGCTAAGACACGTAGCTTTAAAATCGTTGCAGAATCTTGTGCAATGCTTTGCAGTTATTGTTACTTAATTTGTTATGTAACTTTTGATAATTTTGCAAAGATAACACGAGATAATGTGTAGTACCTACAGTTTAATATACATTAAGACACATCAGTATGACAAACTTAAAAAAAGGAAGCGTTCGTTCATCCAATGTCATTAATGTGTGCTACACCAAATTGTTTGAGAATGAACTACCAAAAAAATTGTTACAGTTTCACTTAATACCTCATATTGCGTGTCTCACAATACATGTCTCTTTTTTACAGTCCCCATACATTTTATTCCTGAGCTGGTCTTCCTTCACGTTATTATTATTATTATTATCGTATGGCATCAGCCACCCAGAGGTGGCTTCGTCAGAAGACAAGAGATAAAAGAAAAGAAAAGGTTTCACTGCTGCATCCAGGAAACACACTAAAGAGCAACACCCAAGTTATTAAGCCATTGCAAGGTCGACTACGCCCTCTCAAATAATATGTTTGTTAAGGTTTTGATATTTAATTAGCATCCATTTCTTCAACCTACCTATACTAATCTAACCTAATAACTTTCATCGTTGTACATAACAACACTAGCTTCCATAGTATTCATTAGCATTCCTTCTTAATAATCTCATTCCTCAATCATCCAACGAAGCACCCGGGACTGTGAAAAACCAAGCTGCGAGAAATCAAAACCACAAGCTCATATATTTCGTTCTGTTCTTGAAAAAATAATTAATTTTATATACGGAAGGAGGAAATGGTTGAGATATGTGCTCATAATAAAGAGGTCCCAGTTTTCCGTTCGTGACAAAAAAAATTGTATACATTTTATTTGTTTCTAATTATTTAGTATTAGTTTAGTACACTCTAAAATATTGAGAAAGCACTAGGTGTAGGTACTCTAGTCTAAGTAGTGAACTTTAATAAGCTACCTACCTAATAACTCAAGTCTCGCTAATGGAAGAACATTAAAGCCTTCTTGAACATTCTATCAATTCCTGGAAGACGTTGCATTGTTGCCACATTACGTGTAATTAGCGGCGCTGAAATTCTTGAAAACTTTTAATGAAGACTCTTGATATTATATTCATAGGTAAGAAGGTATCTCCAGCGAAGAATCCATTTTCTGATTATTATTATTTTTTTCTTTTTTTATTTCTAGTCAACCAGGCATGAAAAAATTTTCACTGTTACCTTGTAGCACTGAAAAATTTACGATCTGTCTGCATTTTGAAGGCTTAATCAAAATCGAGCTAATTTAAAAGTTTAAATGAATTTAACGTTTTTCACGGATAAATCCAAGCAACAAAAATACTATCGGTGGGCGTATTTCATTTCATTCTTATAAATATTATGATTAAAAACATGAATATAAAAATATGAAGGTAAATACATAATAAAAAAATTGGCATACCTATCAATTTAATTCCAAAATCTAAAAATCATCCCACTGTATGTTAGGGTGCATAAATAAAAATGATTAAGGCGTAAATAAGAACACGATGTGCCTTTAGTTGATGAATTGGGAGACGACAGAATCTGCGAAATAAATAAATTTACACTTCTCTATATATAAAAGTGTCTTCGCAGTATAGCCTGCGGAACTTATTAGGCAATTTTATCCAGTCAACAATACAACCCCCCCCCCCCAGTCCGAGATAGGTTAGAAATTTCAAGTAAAAAAATACTTTGTAAAATTCTGATCTGGCCGGAATCCAACCTGTGACCTCTTCCTAGGGATCATCGAACGCGAGAAAAGACCACCAAAACGCTGGTGACAGCTGGTCATCCAGGTACGAAGAGGCGATAAACAGCATAAACAGGCCATGGCCTATAACAACAGAGAGAAGATGAAAAACATTATTCACAGTTAGAGCCAACTTATGAATCCAATTTATAATGTAAGTGCAAGTGTAAGTTATAGATATTGAATGCTTATGGAGGCAGGAATATAGATACATATGATGGATAGCCCCTTAGATGGATTTCTACTTCAACCTACGTTTGTTGTTAAGGACGCTCCTCATGTCTCTTAACTATATCAAGGGATGCATATTTTCAACCTTGATTCTTTTTTTCATAAAGCATGTTAAAAGATATTTAAAAAGGTCTTTCTTTATTACAGAAGTAATTACCTAATCATACGTAGTATTATGAGAAATTAGTAACAGTTTCTCATAGAAGGCTTGCAACGCGGCGCGGAATAATATTTCATTATATTTAAAAAAAATTGAATGCAGGTGTAATATTAGCAGCAAATAAAGGCTTGTTCTGGAGAGAATGGTCCTTGACCAATTTTCAAAAACCGAATATAAAGATAAACCATGACATAATCATCACACTAGATTTAAGTTTAATGATGGGTATGTGGTCCCCAAATTTAATATTAAGTACCTACTGTAAAAGAACATTGGAATATAACGTGCCAAAGATTTATGTATAATGCCGGCATCTATCAAGGAATGCAAAAGTAAAAACATTGCAAAAAAGTTAGTCAAGGAATGGTTAATAAAGTTTGGATTAATATATAATTAAATTAAGGTTTAAATTTAATTAAATGTTATTTTAATGAATGTAGTATTAGACTAAGTTAATTTTTTATCATGTACATAGAAAAAGAACACGCCGACAAATCTTTAAGATTTGGCGTGACTCAATTAGATTAAATTCCTTTGTAAATACTTATTAGTTCTATATTTATAACAATAAAAAAAGAAGTAGTGTTTAAAGCATGTACCAAATTAACAATAATTAAATTGCTGGTTAAATATTATAATATAAGTAATTACTGGTGCCTTATACGGGTGGCGATGACTGCGATGAGTCGGAAAGATATAGGTACAGTAATTATCAAGTGCTAGAAAAAAGGTTTTCTTAGGAGCCATCTACCATTTCCATACAAAAATAATAATGTGCATTGTACATATCAAGAATATTAGGCGCCGTGTATAACATAGCGGCGTGCCTAATGTTTGAGAACAGTTTACACCTTTTTGCATGGCAGTGAAACGGTCGATTGGTTCCGCTGGCGACACAGCTCGGCCGATCATACTTGAATGAACTCCAAATAAAATAAACTAACTCTTACCTTTATTATTATACATCTGGCTGTTTCTCAATAAAAATCGGACTGTAGCAAGTTACATAGTTATGCACATACATTTGAGTAGTGAATTATGCTTGTACATAGGCAAGTTTAAGATATCGTTTTGAGATTTATGCAATTTGTCACTTTATGGTTCGATAGATAAGAGATTTTGTAGATAAAATAACGTAATAACACAATACTTTATGGTACGGTTTGTTGCCAAATGCATGGTATAGAAGTGAGGAATTAAGTGTGAACCCTATAAATAGTCATTTTATCATTTCACTCAGTACCAGTCGCTCAATGTTTACAGTGTTGTGATCATACATTGGTGCTTTTGTCATTTGTGTCAGTGAAAAGTGTTTCAATATGGCTATCCTTAACAGAAGGATGTTGCCATTAGTGGTGACGTTAGCGGTCATCCTGGCCACAGTTTCAGCCAGAGAAATCAGCAGGGAGAAACGTGAGGCCGATCAAGATACGGCTGCCAGTCACGGACATCACTGGAAGAAGGGGGGTGGAAAGGAACATCACTCCCACCATCACTCCAGCCACGGAGATAAGGGCGATAAGGGATACAAAGGTCACCACCACCACGAGAAAGGATCTAAAGGACACCACGATAAAGAGGGTCACAAGGGTCACTATTCCGACCATGGCGGCCACAAAAAATCACATCACGACGGCGGTGGTTATTACGGAGAACACCATAAAGGAGAGAAAGGAGAAAAGGGACATAAATATGATGAGGGCGGTTCTTACAAAAAGGGACATTCCACTAAAGGAAAACATGAAATCCATAAGTTGGATGAATTCAAAAAGGATAAACACTTCTTTGATGAACATCATGATTCTGGACACAGTGAGAAACACGGAGGATTTCATGAAGAACATGGACACAAGAAAGGCGGACACCACAAGGGAGGCCACCATCATAGCGGTTTCCATCACGGAGATAAAGGAAAGAAAGGACACCATGAGAAGGGATCCCACCATCATGACCATAAAGGACACAAAGGCGCTGGCGGACACGATGAACACTGGTCTCACCACTCCGATTTCGGGAAGAAAGGAGGTCACGCAGACCACAAGAAGTGGGGCTACAAGAAGGGGCACCATTGATCACGATATTCTCTTACCAGCAATGCCCCATCACCTGCCCGTTTACTTAGACTGCGTTGTGTTCAAACACGACAACACATTTATTATTGTTGAATTGTTACTAGGCATTAACTTAAAATTTGTTTCGTTTTTTTATTTTGTTGTTCTGTTATGTTTTCTTCAAACCGAAAAGTAAAATAAACCAATATACCTATATGTATATAAAAAAAAGTTTTATTACCTATTCGAAAATTTTTGAGCACTTAAAGACACAGTTTAAGAGCAATATAAACAAATCTAAACAAAAATGTAATAATTTTAACAAAAGGTGAAGCTCAAGTTATTAAGTATAAAAACTATGGTCTCATCATGGGTTATTGCAAACAAACACTTGAATTACAATCCATTATTTTAAAATGTTAGTATCTCTCCATTTAATAAACAGCTAGTACAAGAGTGTTTATAGGTACGTATCTTTAATAAAAAGACGAATAAATAAATTTAGCCTGTAATAATATGGGATCTCGTGTCCCTGTATGTATAGCAACCATTTAAATTGTATATGAGATGAAATTTATTGCTTTTGTTAGAGGCATTATATTCTAAAGGAATGTACCTACGTAGGTACCGACTATAGACCTTTCTTTTTAAAAATATGTAGGTACGTAATACCCATCACACGTATGTAAATAATAAAAGTTGTTAAAATATCACAAAACAACATAAAGAATCAGATCAAGATCAGGATTAATTCGAAATATTATGTCAGTTTCGTAGGCTTTATGTAGGTACCAACCTGGAATACTTTTATTATTTTACAATAAAGAAAATGTTAATTTAGCGCCCATTAATTCAATCCAATACGCTTCATTTTTGAATTCCATTAGCTATACCTAAAACATAAATTATTTTTCCAAAAAAAACACCTTGTCATGTTCTTTCTGCTAATGGCTAAAATGCAAATCACCTGTACATCCCAAGCTAGAGGAGACATTTCGGAGAGAAAAAAATGTGATGAATAATGAATTTATTTTAGCCATTTGTTTACCTTCCAAGGCACTCCAAAACTTCATTCAAAATATTTTCCATGAAAAATTTATGAGGCCCGGAATATCGTACAACTGACAAAAAACGGATGTAAAATTTATAAGACAATCAAAATATTATCATAGTTGGTGCTCTATGTGGGAGTAGGTGAAATAGGTGAATAATAAATTTGATCGGAACAAATAGGATTCAGCTCTTTACCTATGTTTTTTCGCTAGTCTTCGATAAAATACATACATTTATTAGCCTTTAAATGCATAAAATCGTGAAGGAGGTTAATTTCGAGTCGTAGTTTTCAACATAATAATTTTATTTATGAAAAACACATAATATTATTTATGTTGTTTGAAGCGGGCGGATGCTTGTAGATAGATACTTGCACTGCAGAAATGTAAACTAATGCAAGAAATTTAATTTGAATTAACAGGTACCAACTTGAAGATATCATCTACTTCTGTATCCTAGTTTTATAAACTTGGACATCAAATCCAGAGGTCTCGAGTTTGATTCCCAGCTATTTTTTTACTTAAAATTTGCATCCAAAAACGGGGAACTAGGTCACTTGGTAACGGAAAACCTCCAGTACCTAATAATACCATTGAACCTTTGGACATGTTTACATATTATAAAGATTCGTTTCTCAAAAACAATTCAGTTATTGAAATGGATAATAATTAATATTATTACCGAAAAGATTTCAGACCTGGGTAACATCTGGCATCCAGTAGCCCGATTCACGGAAAAGTTTAAGTCTAAGTTTAGTTCGAAGTTCGAACGAAGTTCGATTCAAACCCTCCGTGAATAGGTACATAGACTGTAGATAGTCGCCGCCTACAATTATTATTACCAGCAGCCCTATTCACGGAAAAGTTTGAATCGAACTTCGAACTAAACTTAGACTTAAACTTTTCCGTGAATCGGGCTGCAGGTCTGCTTTTACCACCGTCAGGAATTATCGAAAGGGGCGCCTTTTTTTTTATTTAGATTATGAAGTTACAAAAATTACATATTTTATAACTTAAAAATAACAATATTATTCCACTTATATTATACAGATTTAGATGTCACATTTCTACAACATTCACATTACTAATCTATGCTTATCACTACTCTTTAGATATTCACAACATTTCACACGAAAGATCGCAAGCGTAGCCGCGCTCTTGAGTTCCGCCGGCAGGTCGTTGAACAGCCTAAACCCCTTGTAGAAGAGACTGTTCTCAGTACCTGCGAGCCTAGCACCCCGAAGCCTAAACGCATCGCGACCCCTCGTGGGATAGTCGTGTATCTCATAATTATATCTAACATTATTCGATAAATAGCATGGCATCATTCCATTCTTAATTTTATACACAAAAACGAAAACATTTAAGTATATCTGCTGCTTTACATCCAAAAAATCTAACCTGTCCAACATTTTCCCAATCCGAGCGTACCTACCCCATCCCAAGACAGCCCTCATGGCCCTATTCTGAATTATTTGGAGACTTTTTAATTCTCCCTCTGTGGCCAAAAACAAGATGGTAGAGCAGTAGTTGAGATGGGGCAACACAATCCAATTATAAACCAACTTTCTTGTGTCGATATCTAGATTATTCCTAATACGATACAAAAAACCAACTTTTTTACTTATCTTTTTTAAAATGTAATCAAAATAATAATTAATTATAATTATTATCTTTAAACTTTAGCCTATTGTCCAGAATTATGCCTAAATACTTATTTTTTTCCACAACTTCAATCGAGATCAAGAAATCTGTCATCTACTTGGCAGTGTCCGTACAAGATGAGTTGGAAGATCCCATATTTCTGCCTATGCACAATATGCCCCAAACATGAAACCTTACGGACTTTGACGTTTTTCAGCATCTCTCTGTTGCAGTCACCTCTCCTCAGTATCTTTGAATAACTGACTAAATGTGTCCACGATACGAAGCAACCTCCCGAGAAGCTACATCTCGGGATCTTGCACAGACTAAAAACCGAAACATACGAGTAGAGAGATGTGCAGATAAATAGAACAAATTGTTTTCAAGCCTTGATCGGCGCAAGGGATCTGATGGGTTTGCATGTATTAAAGATACATACTCTTTGATCTTTTGGTACTCAAAAATATCTACAAAGAGTATAAAAAAGGTAACCAGAAACAATGACGTAAATTTTATGTAGGCAAAAGGTACGTTGTGATAATAATAAGAATATTATTAGAAACGCAACTATAAAGGAGAATTTTCCAAAACTAAATTCGCTTTGGAGAAAATAAAAACAAAATACAACCGCAGTGGATTTGACAAGTCAAAGGATCACTTTTATAGAGGGGAATTATTGTGGAAAAGTATTCATGTGTTTAAGGAAATATTGTGTGGAAGAACGCCCCTCACGCACAGAACACATTTTTTATTAACTTTTCTTTACTCTTATTTAACCATATCGTTATTTTAATATTATGATCTCCTGAGATGGAAAATTATTTTATAGGTACAACAGATTCTTCCGTCATATTATCAAGTTCAATTCATAAGATTACTCGGGTATTTTTAGAAAATCTCATCGAAAATAAGAAAATGAGAACCATTTAAACTTGGTACATGGAAAATTTATTTTTTAGTTTGTCAGAGTATCGCAGAGGATCTTTTGAAATCAAAAATATTATGTTGTATAAGCATATTGATAGAATTTAATTTACATAAGGAGGTTTATGAAATAAAAATAAACAAGTTTAGAATAGAAGTAAAGATGTTAAGACTCTTAATTCAAAAAAAAAATACTCTAATGCACTCACATTTTTTTGTTTATAACAATCGAACTACTTTTTATTGTCATTTTGTAGTAAGTATTGATTTTACAAAGTTATGGCAAGATGGCTAAATATAAATTATTATTCAATCTTTCGCGTCGGCAGTTGGGCCAACGTTTACCGTCTCTGCGTGGGACGACGAGGGACGCAGGTTCGAATTCTGCCCGGCGCATGGGATTTTTTCACATTTTGAACATGTTAAAAATTCTCAAAATTATATTAAATATTGAGTCCCTTGATAATGTCTACGTGAGATAGACGAAAGCCTCAATAAAATATCGTGTTTGTTTAAATTCATAATTGTTAGCAGTTTCAGGAATTTGAACATTACCACCTAATGGCGAAGGTTGTGATCACACTATAAGCCAGCCTTCGAAATAACAATAGAAGACGGTCGTAAGTAGAGATGGGCATTATAACGACAGCTGATAAAAATAATAGCTAAATAAAAATAACGTATCTAACGTTATTAATATTTAACGATATTTATAAATAATAGTTGAATAAAAATAATAGTCAGGGAAATAAAAGCCACCCCTATTAGGTAGGTATATATATGTCAGGTAATATTTTCCCAGATTCAAATTTTGGAAACGACCTTTTTTTCAAGGAAAAGTTATGTTTCAAGATACCAAAAGTTTAAAATAGCTTTCAGCTTTTAATATTAACGTTATTTTCAAATAACGAAATGGCTATAACGTTTTTGATTTTAAGCCGTTATGGTTTGTTTTCCTACGGGTACGCCGCTACTTTTAAAAGCGGTGAATATGTCAGTTGAGAACGTTGTCAATATTGTTTCCGAAGTAACGAAAAACATTGTCATATAATTTTGAAAAACGCCGTCTTGTCAGATGACGGCCCGTTCTTTAGGAACCCACTGCATAAGTCCCATCTCTAGTCGTAAACCGGTAGTGGTGTGTTCATATCATTTAAAAATCGAACAGTATCTAATATAAGTCGTCATCAGTTGTTGATATATTCGTTTTCAACATTTCCCATTGACAGGGACATCCAGAACTAATTTTTGTAAACAAATAGTTTTACAAAATAAAATAGAAATTAAGTAGCAAATAGGTAGGTACCTACCCGATAATTTGCTGACATTATTTTAAATTAAAATAAGGATACGAATGATTAATGTCTGATGATAGCCTTGTCGACAAAAGTAGTTAATGACATATTGTTGCTGACAGTACCTATTACCTACATCCGTTGTCGCAATTTAATCATGTTATGCGATATTATGAATGTGTGTTGTGCCTAGCTTCGGTAATTTCGTTGGCAGATAATAGAGGCACTGAAGATGAGGATAAATTAATGCTGGCATGCGTGTCTCCTGATGTATATTATAACTAGCTGACCCGTCAAACTTCGTTCAACATCTTCGTACGATAGTTCTTTCCAAAATATCTGCTTACTTTCTGAAACATCGTGGTAAATAAAAATTCGCTAATCAAACATACAAAAAAAATAAAATTTATGATGACAAGCGGCATAACCTCGCAACATATTTATCAAATTAAACTCACCTCTTTTTATACACTGTGATCAGTGGAAAAAAAGAGTTCAGCGGTAGAAAATTTGCGATCAAGCCGTCGTCGAGGTAGTTTAACCCATATCGATTGATTGCGAGCTGATCTCTGTAGATTTTAGCCCGCCATGTTGGATTTTATGTCAACTGACAATGGTTTCAAGTGTGCAACAACGCTTTCTGTAATAAATATACTGTTTTTAAGTTTTTTCCCGTCCAATTAGGTGCTCCCTTCATATTTTGGTACATTTTGTTTTGGTTTATCATTTTGATAATAGAAATTTTAAACAAATAAAGCAAATATTGAGTGCAAAGGGTTAAAAAAAAAAGCAAATATTGCATTCCCGTAAACATCGAGGTCTTACAACCATGATGCACCAACTAAATTTATAAGAAATATAATGACGTTTTGAAGAAAATACTCAAAGAATACTTTTTAAGTAGGTAGGTACAGATATTAAAATTTAAGTGATCAAACATGACTTGGTTTATTTTGGCTGAAACATAAAGGTTTCGTATGATTTTATAAGGAGTTAACTATATTTTGATATAAAATAAATAATTAAAAAATAAGGAACCTATTCTGCATCAATAACTCGTTCAAATCTGACATAGCGATATTTGTAGTTAGCACTCGCGTTGCCCAGCTACTATTTGTTTGTTTACAAAATTTTGTATCTTCATACATAACAAACGCGGATTAAATATTTTTTTTATAATTTAAGTAAAAACAGATCAGTGATTTATATGACATATTATATTACATTGTAATCTTACGATTAACGAATTTTTTATAATTTAGACGGTATGAAATATATTGAAATTGCAATACGTGGGTAATTAATCTAGGGGTTATTATGAAACAATATTGATGTTCATTTTCAGATAGTCAATAGTCGATTGCGCCGAAATCGAGATATTATCATGCACACACATCGTATGGATATTACACACAGAAACCATGTTCGGCTCTTCGTTTTGGCAAACATTCATAGTCAGTAGTAATCAATAATATGTCTTGGGGAAGCACTCTAATTATGGGGTGCTAACATTAAATTGTTATTATTGTCATCGTCACCAACCAACAGTAGCACCACTACTGTGTACAGAACGTGATTGTGAGCACGGCACAGTTTTAGAGGCGTCGGTACTAAAGCTCCTTGTAGATGTTGCGGTATCTAGCGGTAATTCCAAACACATTAGTAATAATATTAGGTACACATAACAACAAACGATGTTGGCACATACATGCATCGCCATGAATATTGATGTTGGAGCTAATGTTGCTTCAAGAATCCATTTCTCATCACGGCGTCGGCCAAATGTTCCTCAGTAGGACTAGACACTTTGCGCTCCCTGTAGGTACTTGCACCGCACCGGCGGGCTCTATGAACATTTACATACTGTAGGTACCTACCCACGGAGAAACTCAATACGTGTACGTAGACGCCTAACCTCACTTGGGTGTGTATAATAAATGCTAAGCTAAGGTTGATTTAATGCCATAAGACTAGTAATCAATCATTTCGCAGCTTTGTCAAGGGAAGATTGTTGGTGTGAGATGGTTTGGGTTTCATTGAGGGAGTAGGGTGTGCGGGTTGGTACAGCCGTGTAACAGGACACGCACAAAACAACCCGTCCGATGCCGGGAGAGAGCCACCCGCTTGATGTTTCTCTCTTTATTTATTATTATGAATCAGTGGATTATGCCTGGTAGGGATTACTACCTTTTGTTTTGTCGGTGATTCTTTATTAACAACATTTTCCTAAATGCTTACTTACCTTCGCATACATCAAAAATCAAACCGTTTCGCAGAAATTCCCCGAATCAACAGTCCAAGTAGGTATTGAAAAGTTTTCCAAATATATTCAAATATATTTTTGATGGACGCTCATCTCATGCACTCAATGAGCTATTCAACTTCAAACGAAATTTTATTTTAATAGCCAGGTTTGTTCAGTTAACAAATTTGTTCTAAATCTTAAAAGCAAAATCTGCAAATGAGTGACCGTAAAAGATGCTTTCATTAAAATAAAGAAATATTTTTCTTCTGGTGTCCTATTGGTCGATGACCACTTGAATGAAAGCCTGCGTGTCTGCATCTGCTCTGAATGAATCTTCGACTAGTCATGGGTAACAGATCACTTTGGAGTGATCTGATCTGTTCGTATCAGATCACTACGATGATCTGATCTGATCGAACAGATCAGATCAGTGATCCGTGTCACGGATCTATCTGGTTGCGACCCAGCCCAGATATGATACATCACGGCTCACGGCTCTTTCCGGTTGCGGCATATTATGTACCTGTCTGTATCTTCGGATCAGATCTGTTTCCGGTGTAGATACATAGATCATTCTCTATGGTCGACTGTATCCTTCATACAGTACAGAGATTTTTACACTTAGGTAATATCTGGACGGAGTAGATACTCAATATTTATAAGAATAATGTAGTCGAAACGTTCATTCATAAGTTGATGATAAAACTACGGTTCTATTGTTCGTAATCCGTAAAAAAAATATAATATTTATACACGCTTGGTTTTGTCGGAATGTATTTTTACCTTTAACCAGGGAAGTCCTGCGCATAATTATTGTAAAAAATAAGTTAACTCTAGAAAGAGATAAAATATAAAACATATGTACATGTGTGAGAAAACGAAATAATATAATATGTATCACTATCCGACCTCAATCGTTAAGTAGGTACCTACCTACATGTTATGAGCGTAGACAATAGACATTTCTCGATATGCCAGTAAAGTGTTGTCGGGCTATACTATTATTACCTCCACACGGGGAAGTCCAATATTTTAGGACAGTATGATGAACATGCGTCACGAACCCCGTCCCCTGCCCATAGGGATGTTGCTATAAATATCATAGATACAAGTATGTTGTATTATAACCGACCTCGGTAGCCTAGTGGCAAAGGCTCCGACTTCAGATCAAGGGGTCCCGGGTTCGATTCCCGGTCGGGTCAGAAATTTTCAATGTGTTTTTTCACTTGAAATTTCTACTCGGGGTTGGAATCCTGTCTCAGATTGGACGGGACCGATTGACTGGTAGATAATGTTTCAAGCATTAAGTTCCGCCGGCTATACTGACACCTGTGTATAAAAGAGTGTTATTTATTTATTTATTTATGTTGGCATTAGGGAATTCAAGATAACACTCTGAATCGATGTTTAAGTTTTACATTGTTTTATCAATACTTAAGTAAATTTTTGTTTTTATTGTATACTTAATATAAAAAAATATAAAAAGAATAGTTTTAATTTTTTTATAAATTTGGTTTTTATTTAAAACAGATTAAACTTCTTTTATTAAAAAATAAATATTTTGTGTCTAAACCAGAAACCTAACTCAAACAGATCTTTGGGTCCTCAATTCAACATAGATCCCACGAGTCCGCGATTCAAACAGATCATTACAGCTCACACAGATCCGTTGATTCATTGATCTGATTGATTCATTGATCTGTTGAACCGTAGGACCCGTAAGTGTTCTGTAGATCAACAGATATCCAACGGGTCCGCAATTCAAACAGATCATCACAGCTCACACAGATCCGTTGATTCATTGAGCTGATTGATCTGTTGATTCATTGAGCTGATTGATCTGTTGATTCATTGAGCTGATTGATCTGTTGAACCGTAGGATCCGCAAGTGATCTGTAGAACACAGATCAATTAAGAGTGATCCGGATCATTGATTCAGATCAGTTCTGAGTTACACATGACTATCTTCGACAGTTCTCAGTGCGGTTCATTCACGAATATTTTGGAGCCAGAATACTGCTTCATTCGGACTGCTCTGAGGCTCTCTATTTTCCGCTTCATGACAAGTTGCTATAAAACTTTTTTATATTTTGACATCTGGAGAGATCCGCATTTTTTTTATTCATTACCTTAATTACTTGAATTAAAGTCTTATACTTTTACAGTTCATATAAGTACATCGTTTGAACAAAACTTGTAGGTACTGTGGGAGCAGAAATCTTCTTCTTGAAGTACCCAGTCAAATTCCACCTTCGTTATCTATCTCTTGGACAAAAGCCTCCCTGTCTCTAGCTGCATTCATCAACTTCTCGATGTTTTAAAACCAGTACATGGATTACACTACGGATCCATGACACCTATCTTTTATCTACACCACGTCTTACCTCAATCTCGCCTTCGACGATAACCTACAGAAGCGTTGGCTAATTTTATTTGTTTTTAAATAAAACTGTTAATTTCACTTATAAATTTTAATTGGCAAAGGCCTTTCGGTCATAAGACCATCTTCAGTGCCAAATTAGCCAACGATAATTATTTGGGATTTCACAAAGTTACCACCGAAAACATAAGTAAATTGTCTACAGAAGCGTTTACTTATTGCCTCTAAGTATGAGGAAAAGATAAGAAATCTAACAGATCCTAATTTTCATCAGCAATTCTTTATCGCCCAATGGAAATGCAACATTCTTCGATGAACTCACATCTCAAAGCAATAAATGGAAGCGAAAATAGAATAGTTCTGTTATAGTCTTGAATCTTCGCCACGAAATAAATCTTTTTTTTAATTAATTAGGAATTCCACCCTCAAAAAGTGATTTGTGATAAATCATTTTTGTAAGTAGGTAACGCAAATTCATTTTACAAGAAAACAAAGAACATCAGAGTTTTAAAAATGTTCCACTCATAGTAATATCATTGATATAGCCACGATTATTTGTTAGATTTACGAAGTCACATACAAATCGGCTTAGTAATGAGAGAAGAATGATTAAGAAGATGATAATAATTAGAGGGTATCTACTTAGAAAATACGAGAACAGAGAGAGATGAATAATTAAGAAGTTTATAATGATATTATTATGAAAGGGAGGGTTTTAAGATTGATGTCTAAAGTGACATTGCGAACATTTTTCATATTATTATTATGTTAGCAGGGGTAGGTACCCGGTAGATATTTACTTGTTATTCTGTTTCATGCTGAAAGAATTTATAGGAGAAGTTTCGATTCCATAAAACCGGCGAGACTCGTGTTACGTTAATTATGTACCTACTTTGTTTTGTTTATTAATCTGACACTTCTGAAGGAATTAATGTCCTGTTAGTAGAATAGTAGATGATGCACATACCTATGTACGTTATCCTTTGATAACGGTCGAGTATAGACATACATAATTCAGTAGGTATCATAATACTCAAACCAATACACAAAGCGACATTTTTTCTTTAGACCGTTGTATCACACGGACAAAACCTCTCTTTCTACCAAGACGGTTAAGCTTTGAAAAGACAGGACGCATGTTAAAGAACACATTACTATGATACCTATCTCAAAAACGCCGTTTATAGACATTCAAAGGCTTACCTCCTCTAGACGATTGAAATCAATCACTTAAAAAAAAGCAATTACATACTCTCTTTGGCTTTCCTTAGTACTACTTACTTCTGTGTGAGTTTTACCATTAATGTAACAAATAAACACTACAAAAGAATAATAATAGTCAATTAAAAATTGGATTATTTAAGTTTCTTTGTAATCCAATAAGTGATAAAAAGTTTGAAAAAAATTGAATAATATGATAATCTACCAAGGATTGTTATTTCTGCATAAGTGGAGTGTGTGCCGAGGTAAAACAAACAAGTTCCTGATCCATTTGTTGTAAAACCATTATACAGTAGGATGTTATGATGAGCTCGACTGTGTTTAGTGCAAATAGTACCTACCGCCGATAGCACAACAATAATCTTCTTCTCTGGTTTCAATCCTAAGATTGGTTTGCAGCCATTCCCTCAATTCTTCTCCTCCATTCTTCCCTGCCTTGTGCGGCTCTTTTAAGTTCTTACAATAATATGAACGAGATATTATACCTACTATCATTCATTCTTACATAAAGAAACACCAATATTTATACAATTCAGCTAAACTTTGAAAATTTTCTTCTATATTTTATTCTATTACTTAGCCAGTTATGTTCCTGCTGTAATAGATTCCTATGACGTGACCTCCCAACTATCCTTACATCTTTTGGGTGATCGTCCTGAAAGCCTACCAGATTTGATTACACCATCTCTAGCCAACCCTATAGGTACAGTTCTTGTGTCCAACATACTAAGCACCTGCTAATTGCCAAACCATCTTCTCCGTCGACTCGTTTCGGATTCCAAAGTTGCACCTTCTTAAAGCAATTTTATCGCTGGTGCACAGAAGATATTGAGAAGATATTTCGAATTATCGGCCTTTGTTGTAGAACATCCTAGCCAGACATCGTGATACTAAGCGTGGCATTGTAGTTTCCATTATCCCTAAAATAAAATAGCTTTCATATAATATGTTTTTATTTATTATTCAGCGGTTTACGAAAAATAACATCCACTATTGGGTGCTAAAATTTCAATTCTATGATAAGCATGAAACGATTTTTTTATACATTACCTAAATATTACTTTCCACTTTTTTATAACGGTAAATTATAAAATCATATAAATTAATGTTCAGGACTTTTTAAAACATTATCTAAGTATTTTATGGGAGAAAAATTTATCTCCGATGATTCATTTTCTATTGAAAATGCAAGACTCAATAATACGGAGATACATTTTTCAAAAATCCGTGATAATATAGAAAGGTCGACAGTTCAAAACTCTTTACAAATTCCTAAAAGCACTGAGCCGCAGATTCCGCTTTGGACAGTCCCATTATTCAAAACGTGCAAGTACACGACAATAATATCAGTTGGACGATGGATTTGGTAATACACCCAAACTGCATCAAATAGAATTTTACATGATAGGCATCCAAATTCAGCTCGGAATTGCAGTATGAATTTCAGGCCAAACATCAGTGAATACCAACTCGAATATTAAATAGTTTGTCGAATTTTAAGCTATTACATACGAACAACGTCATAAAACAATGTGCTTTGTATGTAGTACTAGCAGTAACCCGTGGCTTCGCTCACGTGTTATTTGGATTCTGTTCCTAAACTGGCTGAACGCAAACACCTACTTTCCGATGGGCCATCGACCACTTCAAATAAAATTATTTTGCTACGCAGAGCGCATTATGTCAATCGCGCCAACTAAATTTCACTTCTCTACGATTAGCCGTTTGAGCTGTGCGTTGATGAGTTAGTATGTCAGTCAGTCTGGCACTTTCCTTTATTATTATAGATGTATCTTTTTTTCTGACTTGTGTGATAGATATAGATATAATATATCTATAGATATCGTTTTATTGCACACGCTCGTTTCTGATATTTTACCAATAATCTATTTCATTTTTAATATTGTCTGTTTTTGTTCTGTATATATGAATCTTCATACCATATTTTGAATTTTTATATTCGTATTTATCTTTTAACTTTGTAATTATTATTTGTTTTGCTTGTTCCGTTATGTTCTTTCTCTTTTCTTCGGGTATCCACATTCTTCTTTTATTGCAATAGAACTGTTTTTAGTGTTGTTGTTTTTTATTTGTGTATTGTTCTGTAAAAAGGCAATTTGTCATTACTTAATCAATAAAATCATTGAACATGTTCTGTAATTGCATTATCTATAAGATTCTTGAATTCTCATATTGAAACAATCTTTAACTGCTTTTAGCACGGTTTATTTTTATCAATTTTTAGAACTTCTATATGTAATAACAACGAATTTAGTAAAACCATGAAGCCTATTTATGAAATATATATTCATGGTTTTTTATCGTCTTTCCGATGTTATCCAAGGCTTGAGACATCTGAGTAACACAAAGAGCAATTGAGAGAAAGATGTTCAACATTTCGCTCAGGATGGAGACCAAGGAACAACTCAAATTAACAGGGAATAAAGCGGAAATGGACAATATCATGTAGCAGGATTAAGATGATAAATAAACGAAGAAGGTGCAGGACTAAGGGCGTAGAAGCTTTATCCAGAAACAAGGTTGTAAGAAATGGGCTTTGGAGAAAAAGGAAACACTATAATGTAAGTCCAAGATCTAGTGGCTTTTGTTCAATACTGTTCAAAAAATAAGGCTGACGTAAATATTATAAGTATTCATGAACCAACTGATAGAATAGGTAGAAGTAGTTTCAGTGTTAAAAAAAATACCACAATTCTAAAATTTCTAAGTCAACCCCGGGTAGATCTTCATCTTCATAGGCCAATTGTATAGTAGGTATCTACTCGTTAAAAAAAATTGCATCCTTTTTCTCAACTACTGTTTCAAGTTCGCACTGTAGCATTAGACAACATAAGCATTTTATCGGTAGTAAGGTGCCGGCATTTCTTTTTGTGTCTACTTATTAAAGTATTTGGTAAAATTACTACGAGAGCTTTATAGAGAGTCATGGTTCAAAAATTATCCAACATTCACCTACGTTAACCTGATTGGTGTCATTAAGATATGCACAGAAATAGAGAGAATGGGTACGCTAATAATCTCATTTCACTTGCTATCTTATTTAAAAGTGATAGTGTCAATGTTAATGATGTCAGTTTGGTAGTTACCCGATATTGATTACCCGTTACTTTTTGTTATCGGAATATCGAACCGGTAGTGTTCAATATCCGTCGGTAGAAGTATCGACTCGGTAAAAAAGTAACGACGGATACTCCGTCGGTAGAGTATCGACTCGGTAGAAAAGTAATGACGGGTACTCTGTTGGTAGAAGTATCGACAAGGTTCTCGGTAGAAAAGTATCGACAGATACTCTGTTGGTAGAATTGTACTGTATGCCGGTATTGCAGGTAGATATCTACCGAGCTCCGAGCAGTATCCTTACAGAGTTGTGTTTTGGTTCTATGGAGGTGAGGTACTTGTTTTACACGTACGGTGTAGCAGTAAAAGTACCTACTACCTAGATACGAATAATAATATACAATCATGATGCAAACGTAGGTATCGTGGTTTATGGATGTTCTGCGTATTACTTTTAAATATGACTTTAACTACATACTACATAGGTACTTAATTCATACCTGCATAATTTATTTTATTATTTCGAGGCGTATATTACAGATTTTCCTAATATATTTTACAAACTAATAATTAAAAAATAATAAAATAACTAATATTTTTTGCATAATAACCTGTAGTATCGTGTACTAGCTAGGACACCCTTAGAGCGCGCAAGGTCTCTTGAATTATACATATACTTTTTTATATTTATAATTCAAGAGACCAATAAATAATTATTCAAAAATAATAAATGTAACTAAAATAATTTGGCATAAAAATATACAACATTATAGATTATATATAATATATATTGTATTATATAGCTATCTAAAAACATGCGTAAAAAAATATTCAATAATACTAAACAAACCAACAAAAGTAATTTATTACAAAACCGAGGAATTCGTTAAATGTAATATTTGATTGGGGGGGGGGGGGTATGAACCGGTAAAAATACCCGTTACTTAATACCGGGTAGTTTGCTGGAATTACCCTCCGGTACTCGGTATGAAATTGTATCCGGTTCTGACATCACTAGTCAATGTCTAATAATCTTACCATACTAATTCGGTAAAATTTGGCTTTGACGAACATCTATTCCTTCAAGACCATATAGAATATCGTAACGTGTAGCACATGTGATTTATAAACTACTATACCGCCATCTATGGAATTTTTTTGAAAGTTTCACATATGTTGAGGTTTTTTTATTTTTATTACAAACTTATGACCCGTCGAACTTTATCCCGGGTCCGAATCAACAATAATCATTATGTACATAATGAAATAAATTATTAGATAAGTTTAATTCAGTTTTTATGTCATGAACTGTATTTAATAATTCATGCAAGTTCCACGGGCAGGTCAGCTAGTTATAAGTATAATGAGAAATTAAAAAGAAGCTATTCTAGTATAATGCGAATATAATAATTAGGATGAGATATAATCGTGAGAAAGTATTCCACCGTGAGTTTTAGATAAAACGTTCGCATGAAAGCGCTTCATGCAAGTGTTTTATACTCGTACATTGCTGCATTTTTCTCATTATTGAACAAAGGAAAATGCTGTTAAGTAATAAAGTGAGGTCCCGAGGTTCTTTGAAATTCTCAGGAAAAATCTTAAGACAACAATTAAGATTCTACAACACAGCTTAAAAATTAATATTACCTACATTTTGTCGTTTAAATATGTTCTTAAGATAATACTCAAAATATCAACGACGTTTAATTTTAATATCAACATTTATTTTAACATATCAATTAATTATTATAATACTCCGTAATAAGTCCGCCCTTTCGACTGTCCTATTTACTGTCTCCACACTTCATTTTGATATAATAAAGTTTTATTTATTTATTACTAGCTTAAGTACCCGTGCGTTGCCCAGGAATAGTGCATTATGACCATGATACTTCAATTTATATCTGTGAAGTTATGTTTGATTAGGGCAACCCAATGCAAAAAAGGCGCAGAACTCACAGATGAGCTCCTAGATGGCCAGGGACTCAAGCAAGGTGACTGACTGGCCCTCACGTACATACCACAACAGTACAAATCCTAATATTTATTTCCAAAGTAGCCAAATTGTCAGATATGCTTATGACCTCAACATAGTAGGACGATTCCTGATAGCCATAAGAGAAGTCTTTGACTCCTTGGAAATAACAGCAAAGGAATTGGGACATAATATAGAAATCAAGCGAAGGATAGCAACAAAAAACAAAGCATTCTTCTCTACTCTACTGCCTGTGCTCTAGTCAAGAAGTATCCATAGAAAAACAAAGATCACTCTCTGCAAAACTATTATAAGAACAGTTATGACATATGGATAGGAAGCATGAGCAATGACTGCGAAATCCATGGAAATGCTGGACACATTTGAGAGAAGAATGCTTCGTAAGATTTTGGAGCCCATGAACGATAGAGAATCCTGGAGAGTATGGTTTAACCATGAGCATTACAATGTTTACAAAGCTCCCAGGATCTATGAATATGCTAAATTGGGCAAGGCATATCGTTGCTTGATTTTATTTGGTTGGTTGGTTTTTAAATAAAACTATTAATTTCACTTATAAAATTTAATTTTTTGTGTCGCCATATTATACCTAATGATGTCAAATAAAATATAATTGCTATTATTAGGTGAGAACAAAAACAAATTTGAAGGATTCATCAATCACGTAAAGGAAATATGTTCGGCAAACACTTCAAACTCACCAATGCCAAGGACAAACTGAAGAAATATTAATGCCGATATTAGATTGACTTCGTTACAACAAATTTTGGTTCAGTACATCTTTAATGGAAGTTTTTCGGGGACAAATTGACGATTCGTTACTGGAAATTTCGTTAGGTACTTCGGTATTTGCTATAAAAAAATTTGATCTGTATTTGAATTCATCATACTTCAATAGTGACGATGCATAAAATACAAAAAATATATGTAGTAGGTTGAAGTAATAATATTCCAAATCATTAGAAAAAGTGCACTTATTTAGTCCTATTTCTTAGCTTAAAATCAAAGACACAAACAAAATACAATAAGACAACAGGCGTGTAAATAAAATTGAACATATAATATTTAAGGATACATTGTGGTCCTAGTTACATAACCTCATCATCGCAATATTAAACTAAACTAAATTATGAAGTCTCAGGTTTGTATCCATAAAAGTAATGAAAAAAAAGATATTTACAATGTAACATACAGGATTATGAAATACTATAGCTAATTATATGCAATTACACATATTGAAAAGATTTAACGAATAGAATATTTAGCGTACAGTGTGTGCTGTTTATAGTCTATCTAATTATTATATTGTCTATCCTATTGAAAGAAGAGCTGCTGGCCTGTCTTCTGTTTGTGTCGTATCGAGTCTGACGACATTGGCAACCACTACTTCAACACCCCCGCTGTTCAGGGTCCAGTCCAATCTCTCATGTTGGGCATCTAAGATATTTGCCTTCGAACGGGACCACTTTGACCATCCAACATTTTCATCGGCAACAGTTGAAGGACTCATATTGATCCCGATGCACTGTAAAAAAATATTATTCAATTAAAATAAACACAGAATCCATGAGCAACACATATTTTTTGTTGGGTTTTGAAGACTGGTAAATATTTAATGAAATAGTGGAATTATAAAGAAGACAGTGACAGAATTCTCACTTTTTAAATTAATATTTGTTAAATTTTGTGTATGAAAACAAAAAATGCTAATTATTATTAAGTTTGCGGGCTTCTTTTGATATTTGACAAAAAACCTCCTAAATGAATATGTTTTAACCTAACAAAGTGTAGTGTTAACACTCGAGGAGGTGTCCAGAAACCCCCCTTAAAACTATGTTCCAATCTTAAATTAACCTATTCAAATTGTAGTGTTATTATTCGAACATGTTATCAAATCCTTTAATTTATCCAAATAGAATAACCAAATGACAATAGCCAGCAATATCTTCATTTTTTAAACAAAAACATCAAATTGAGAATCAAGAGATTGTATGAGAAAATATGCAACGTTTATATTTGATTTTTATTTAAAAAATTGGTTGATAAAATGCTTCAAATGTTATCAAATCACTCCATAACATGCTTGTATAAAATAAAAATACCTTTAAATCTTTAGGATAGGTTTTTCCATTTCAAAAATTCAAAAATTTTGCAGTGCAAAATATGCTTGATTTGTCATAATTGGTAAACACTCACGATTCTGTAAACGATGATAATAAAACATTAGTTTTGAAAACACAATTTATATAATAATTTATTATCCCATGTAATTTTACTTACCAGTTCGTGTGGATTTTTCTTTTACACATTATAATCCATTATTTATTCTTATGATTGTAATAACTCGTACTGTATATTTTATTTGACATGTGTGATGATACGCTATTAGGCGCGTAGATGTGCGTAGATGACAGATGTCAGTAGCTTCTTCTTTTTCTTCTTTTTGGCATATCACCCCTGCCATATTCTTAAATATTCAATTAATAAATAATGTTTTTTCAAAACTTTTTGATATATTTGGAACATATTAAAATAATCCGAAAGATCATTAAAAAATTAGGTGTTTGTTTATTTGTATTACATTCTGTACACGAAATGTAAAAATAGGATTAAAAAAAACAGGATCATTACGTTTGCGTTTTTTTTTGCTGTCCTCTCTTATGGTAGTTCTATTGTCTGTGGTTGCCATCGCCAAACGTCAAACTTTTTATAGACGTCAAACAAAATACTAAAATCACAATTCCTTTTTCAAAATTCAATTAATGCATTATGTTTCCTTTTATTTTTATTAGGTAGGTACTAAACTAATTGCACAACTTTACTTTTGTTAAATAATGTACTTATATTTTGTGTTTATGTTTATTAAAGACTTTTTTTATAACAATATACTTATTGCAAACATTATACAGTATACCTTCAGGAAAAATGTTTAATATGAGGTTAAATACTTATAATAATAATTATTATAGTAATTTAAATGAATCATTCATTTCACTTACACATGTATATTAACTGTGGTCTTTAATGAAATGATAAATTTCCATTAAAGTAAATAATATTCCCCCCTTAAACATGCATACATAATCATTATAAAAATTGTATTCTGATGTTATTTATTTATTTTAGGTTGAATTATGAAGACCACAAAATGCCACCTAAAAGAATATTATCCAAGCCATTATCGTCCAAACTTTGACATTTTCATTCTGGTTTCAACGGAGCCCACAGAGATCATTCTACCATTAAAGCGTTGATCTTCTGAGAATTATTCTACTTATCAACAGAATGATAAAGCTATTCCTGCTTAGGAAGAATTGATTTATTACTTATATATTATCTTCTAATTATTATAAATATGAAATGCTGTTGTTATTTTCATGCGTTACTACATCACGCTGAAACTACTCAATCATACTCTTTGTAGTTAACTACTTCAATACATTTCAATATTAATACCTACCTACATATTCATGCAGACCTTATTATTACATTCCACAGGTTTTTTTTAAAACGGCAACCCTAAATTTTCACAATATGGAGGTATATGATGACATTTCATAAGTAAAATAAGCTAAATTGTTTTACTTTGTTTCAATGTTTTTCCTTCTACAGAGTAAAATGTTTTGAAATAAAAAGAAGGTCCATACTCTGTAGATGAAAACAAAACCGTACATGAGTAGCGACGGTGTAACTAAATGAGATTTAAATACAGTTTCAAGATACCTGATTCTGACAAAATGGCAGGATGAAAATCTTAATTTGTATGGGAGATTTATGAAAAAATCTAATATTTTTATCGATAAATAACATTTTCCAAATATTCATAGCCTTAAACGTCCACTGGTATTATGACTCGCTATAGAGGGTATTACTTTACTTCTGGTATCCCTAGTTTAGCCGTCTATAAAGGACGTTACATACGAACGGACTCCTTTATTTATATTGATTTATAATACTCAACAAATTAATTTATTAATCATTATTAATTTTTTTATTCGTTCTTATAGTACGAGCAAATTGTTTATTTTGTAACAAACACAGCAATTAATATTTTACTGGAAAGTACGTTGAAATTGGGATAGACTGCCACATTAGAAAGAAGAAGAAAAATAATGATAAACACAACACTACATACTGTAATAAGAGAATGAAATGTTTTGGAGATAACGGAAAGAGTTAAGGTATCAATACGGAAAATTCCCTATTCTTAAACTTAAGCTATTTTCATAAGGTAAGGGTACTTAATTAATAATTGATAGTCTTGAGGATGAACTAGTCGTCATTTCTTTATTTTGGCCTTTACGTCTAATATAATACGGTCCAATGTTCTGGCTTCATAAAAAATTTCAATTCAGTAATAATGAAAATTTGTATCAGTTTCAAAACTTTGTCAATAAACTACATAAATACATGGTTCTATTTTAAATTAATTTAATGGCTGTGACATTTTGAGTAATCGCTAAATTCATGAAAATCAAAATTGCCTATTTAATATTTCATAATAAACAAGTTTGTATAAAATAATTATGACAAAAAATATGAACATGAATAATTTCTATAATGATGTTTTTTCATGTTGCCAATGAGCACAAGACTAGATTAATTATTTTGAAAATATAATTTTTAACAAGAAAAAAGAGCATCTTATGCGATCATGGAAGAAAATGGGGGGCTGCTGGATAACTGCTCTGTTACTTGTACTGGTAAATGGGCACATACCTACATAATATTAACAGGTCATATCATATTCAAAGACAGGTTAGTAGAAATATTTTTAAACAATAATTTAAAGAAAAGATTATTAAGTTATTCAATTTTTTTGAATAAAACTTAAAATGAACCTTTAAATTAACCTTTCACAAAATGTTCCTTGAGTTGAAGTATTTATGGGCGTCCTGTTAGTTGCATACAAGTACCTACCACGATGGGATTAAGCTCTCTTGAACAAACATTTCTCTTAATACCACGTTTACTATCCATGTATAAATTTGAATAAAAATTTGTTTTTTATAACAATGAAACCATCAGTTGTTTGTAATAATGTATACTTTTTTGGTGTATTGCTGTTTCTACATTAATTTTGTCTTGTATAACCTTAAAATTGAAAACACTATACGTATCTATAAATACAAAGAATAGAAATGAAGAATGGATTTGACATACAATGTGTCCCTTAGAAAAAAGCTACATAAAGAGATTAGAATATGACTAATAACCAGAAATAAAATAGACTGGGAAGAAGAATCCAAAAATTAAATAAATAACACTTTTGTATACCAGGTCTCATTATAGCGGCGAAACTTTTTACTTACTTGAAGCATTTTCAAGCATCGGTCACGTGTCGTCCAATATGCGACAGGCCAACCTCGGGAAGGAATTTCAGGTGAAAAACACTTAGCATAGCTGGGAAAATTATTTATCTCTTCGTTTGATAATAGTACATAAAGTTCCCAGATAGCAAAATTGAATAATGGCCCATGACTCGGGCCGTGTCGTTCTTTGACTGGGAGCATGAAATTTTTCTCATCATCTCGCGTGGAGAATTACCTCTACATCGCAACGTAAAAACAGCGCATAGAAATATAAATATTTTTTCCCTGTGATTCATTGCTGAAGATTGGTAGGGAATTTAAACGTCTCCTTCTGCCTTTAATGAGGAATCAAACATCTTCTCGAACCGTGTATACCTATAGTTAACCAACTTGATTAGAATCGGAGCTCAAACAATGTGAACAATAATAGTCTCAAATTCAACATCATTAATTTGTAAAAGATTATAGGTATGCACCTAATTGCGATTATGTACCTAAAATATGGAGCGTAACGTTCGACGGCGAAACAACTAACCACTTCTCAAGAATATTCTTAAACGTATTTTAACACTAGGTACACCGAACACTAAGACGAAATGACAATAAATAAAAAATCATTTCGTATATTTTTTCATATTTTTTTGCTTGTGTAGATGGTAAAACAACTTGTTTCAAAGAGAGAGAAAAAGACGGCGAAATGTAGATGTGGAATTGAAATGGAATTACGTAGAAAAACATTGAAGAATAAAAGATAGAGAAAGTAAGAAAGAAAGAAAATAATATAAGTTTAATCGCAGTAATATTTCGCCCTCAGCTAGGAGTGACGTGACGTCTGAATATTCTCACATCTCCCTCCGACGGAGCCGGTAGCTGGTTACTAATTTAGTGTTTTCCTGGAGGCATTTTTATATTCTTTTCGTCCAACTACAAAGTTTTTGATAGATAGCAACAGTTTCACATCACGCCCCGCAGCCACGTAGAACTAAACGATATTTTGCAGCTTTGCACGCCACTGGCTACATCAGGACCACGTTTCTCGATTCTTCAGATCTTGCCAAATCTGTGGCAGGGTTCTTAAGTTATAAATTCTTCCTTTGTTATTTGATATGTGTGTAAACAAATAATGAAACTAGAGTAACTCGTCACCTTATAATATGATTTATGGTTGCACAATAATAGTTAACAAAAATCAGTCCAACTAATTTTATAATGTACACTGTACAGTCCTGTCTTAATTTCATATGACACACATCCTCATGGTAAAAGAAACACATACTGGTTCCTTTATTTCCTGTTTCCATATACGATGTGTGCCTACGAAACTTATCAGAATGTTAACCACATAAAAATCATGAAAAGCAAATAAATTTAATTATTTCATCGAAATTTTATTGAGTAGGTACGTACTGAAAAGTCCCCACCAGAATGCACTTTCTAATACTTGTTTTATTCATTAGTTTATTATCGACTCATGAAACGAGTGCAGAGCTTAAAAAAATATTGACTCATGAATAAGACTCGAACAAATAGCTTTTCTTTTTCATACGTGAGTGAGGAGATATCCAAATACTTCCGGTATATAATGCTTTTCATGTTATAATTTCAAATTAATAAACTCTTTTTTGTGACTCCAATGGCCAGTAGGATACTCGAGAAACAGCACAAATCGTGGAAATGTATTAAGTATATTTATGTCAAAGATTTTTGCTGTTTATTGTGAATCAACAAGCAATAGTTATTGTTTTGTGATGAAGGTTTGTTTGTTGAAGCTTTCTTTGAACGTTTCGTCGAGTTCTGTTACACATTATGTAAAGTTTTTTTTGGAAAGTTTGTGCAATAATATTTATGCAACGACTCATGCTCGCGACTTGGGCCCTTAGCCAATTGTACCATTGCGATTGCGATTGTGAATCTTTTTTTTTTTATTTATCTAATATTATGGAGTTGTTTCGTGACATTACTTTTTCACACTAAACTCCCTCCTGATAATGTTTTTTTAAGTTATTTATAAAAAATAGCAATCTCACATTCCCTACACACACAAAATGAAACAAAAGTTATATTAATGGGAAATTTTTAAATTTCAACTTTTATTACTGCCAATAAAAATGAAGTTATTAAAAATATAGGTACCTATTTACAAATTCTTAATAAATTTGTTTAGTTGATGGAGTCCAAAGCAAGGGAAAAGTCAACTTGATTACTTGAACAAACGGTTGTGATCCGATTTAGTGGGATGGTGTATGATTGTGAACGTGATTGATGAGAAGGAAGAGAGCTTAGAGCTGATAGGAATGTAGTAGAAGAGGGCATGGAGATAGACCAGGAGAGGATCTAAAGTATTAGCGAGTCGAGCAAACAAAAAATAATTCAAAGCGAACGTTTTGAAAAATTAAAGATTACCATTCGTGACTGCCTGTCTTTGAACGTATTACCTATTATAAAATGCGTTGCAAACAAAATCATCATGTATATTTCATTTTCATACTTAAACTCACTTTTTTATTGCAGAATGCAACAGCTTCTGTAGGTACTCAAGAAGTATGTCAATATTGATAATGTCTAAAATGTCTGAAATGAAAATCACTTATCGTTTTATGAATAAAATTTGACTGGTGCAAGAGTATAATTTATTTAAATGACATTAGCCATAAAGTCATGTAATCGTCTAATGATTTTAAAATAAAATAATTGCTTAGTTCTTTTCCACGGATAATGTTAAAATAAAAGTGAAGCAAATTTCGGCAGCAGACTGCTTATTTTTTTGGGCGTTATGGTTTACTTTATGTGGTCGCATTGTCCCAAGATCACTGATTCTGATTTCATTTTATAGATCTTTCAGCATGTTCTCAAAACGATCCTACTGGCCATCCGAACATTTTTATCCTTGAATCATATGGGTCGAAATGAGGTGTAGAAAAATATTTTAAAACGGATGATCAGTTGCTGTTTCAAAATCACAATTTCATCTATTTTGAATCACATGTTTTAGCGATACCATTCTAAGCCAGTGTATCAAAGCGCAATTTTAAAATATGTCAAGGTATCCATAAAAATATTTCATACACACGATGGTATTTTTTGTAGTAAGAGGTACATACGTTTACAAAAATTACAAAATCTGTTGGAAGAATCCACTTATGACAAGTAATAAAAAGTTTGGCCCATACTTATATACAACTTTGCAACGTTATAATTAATAATAAAATCTGTACTGTATGTAACCATAACGTCAACGAAAATAACATAACGAATCCCTGACAACACTTACGACAATGATGTAATTAGTATGGCGGGTGCCTCCCCTGTGTGTAGTCCCAGCTTATTCTTTCATACACCTACCAACCTCCGCAGTGAAAATCACATGGCTGTCAGCCCGCCGTATTGTAATCATTCATTACATTAATGTTATCAAATTTCCATCACAAATTTACAGTTTGACAAACAAAATTAACGGTAGCGAAACTTTGTCGTAAAACCGTCAGCTGGTTTCCAAAACACCACGCAGATTTCAACAGGACCGAGCGAGACAGAGAATCAGCTATTAATCCTTATTACGATATTAGATATTATTATTTTCTTAAAAGACCATCAGTGGCGTACTAATGGTTAAACATTTTCATGCCTCTCTATAACGAATTACTAACCATCATTTTCAGTATTAAATTTACCTTTACCACTTCTTCATCTGTTTGATTCCATCACTTGCTGAACGCAGGCGTCCCCCTTCTCCTTCCAATCATCTCAGTGCAAGTTCCGTCATCCATGTACGGCTTGCAATCATTGGCGATGTCGTCCGTTCATCTGGCCTGCGGCATGCCGGCATTTCTCCTCTCTTATCTAGGCTGCCTCTCCACCAGTTTTTTGTTACATCTATGGTCTGGAAAACTGGCAACATGGTCCACCATCCATATTTCAAGGTGGCAACTCTATCATCCACATTGACAAACGTGGATTTCTCTCGTAGCCTATGTGTTCTCCTGTCTCTTAGACATACAATATCTTCCTCTGCATGGCCTTTTGTGTAACTGCCAGAAACAGTACAGCTGTTTCTATACCATATGTGGGAACTGGCAGGACTAAAACATCAAAAAAAATCTTGTATAGGTACTGTACAGGTACGGGTAAAGAAAACCAAACAGTGGAACTAGCAAGAAGAAAAGGAATGAGTTGGGCAGCTTTTAGCAGACCTAAGCATATTATAGAGAATAAGGACATCCCAATCTGTCTGAAGAGAAAAACGTATGAAGCATGCATACTACCAGTGACTACATATGCACTGGAGACCATGTCCCTCACAAAAAGAAATGCCGAAAAACTAAAATGCATGCAGCGATCCATGGAAAGATCCATGCTTGGTATAACCCTAAGAGATAGAAATGAAGAAATAAGGAATAGAACCAGAGTGGTAGACATCATGGATCGCATAGCAAGACTAAAGTGGCAATGGGCAGGACATGTTGCAAGACAAGATCCCACAAGATGGACTCCAAAGATTTTGAGATAGAGACCCTGGGAGAATAAGAGAGGCGTCGGAAGACCTCAAAAAAGATGGTCCGACGACATATCCGCTGTGGGGGGGGAAAAACTGGTTGCAAATAGCAGCAAATAGGAAGAGATGGAAAAATTTGGAAGAGGCATATGTCCAGCAGTGGATAAATGAAGGCTAAAAGAAGAAGAAGATAGGTACTGTGGGAAATGTAATTACCACTGAATTTAGACAACAAGTAGGTATGTTAAAATACAGAGAAATAAGAAAAATGGAAAGACGGAAAAAAGTGTCTTCTAAAATCTAGCTTTTACAACCAGTTAAAAGGATTTCTAATGGGAAATGAAATTCAACTCTTAAGAATAAGAAATCACAGTCTACATAATGGTTGTGAAAAGTTAAGATTATAAAGGAACATTATAATTTGTACTATTCTCTCCAATCCAAACTCCCTTCACTCCCTACTTACTGGCATAGGGAGGCAACAAAAGCTCTCTATTGCGCTCGATCTTGTGCACCTCCTCCTCCCACATCGTGTCAAATCCCTCAGCTCTGCTTCGAAGAAACGGAACACATTATAAGAGGGTCTTCCACGTTTTCTCTATATGTTCCGTGGCTGTTTCATATTTTAAAAATGCCCATGTCTTTAGTTGGGCTAGATTTGGCTAGGACATGCCATAATGGAGGGTATGACCGAGGGGACAAACTCTAGGGGACGCCCACGCCGAGAGTACCTGGAGGACCTGTTGGTGGACGTGCGATGCCAATCATACGAAGAACTTAAAAGAGCCGCACAAGACAGGGAAGAATGGAGGAGAAGAATTGAGAGAATTGCTGCAAGCCAATCCTAGGATTGAAACCAGAGAAGAAGATGTGTTGCCGATGCCGAATGATAGTTTGCCGAGGAAAGCGCTGTTCTTCCTCCCATCAAGGTCCCGAAGACGAGGAAGACCCTCTCATACCGTGCTCCGCTCTTTCGAAGCAGAGCTGAGGGATTTGTACATGGCGTGGGAGGAGGTGATAAGCATTGCGCAAGATCGAGCGCTATGGAGAACTCTTGTTGCCTCCCCATGCCCCTGAGTGGGGAGTAAAGGAGGTTTCGATTGATTGAGATACGAAGGGACGTATTAAAATTCAACTTAGTTTTTATTTAACTTTGTTTTTATTTCAGAATATAATATTGAATATGTTTTGTTGGTCCACTAACTGTATATTGTTAAAGCCACGGCTAGACTATGGGCCATGCTGGCCAAATAGAGGCTCTGGCCCAGCATGGGCGAGTAGTGTGACCGCTTCGCCAAATATTTGACATTGGCCGTTACTTGTTTACTTGTCGATCGAGTTCGCAAGTATTCACCAATATTGGAATTAAATAATGAAAAACGCAAACGGCAAAGACGGTGGTGGATGCTTTCTTTAAACCACTCGAGAACTAAGTATGTAGGTACACATGATTATTGTTTTTTAAAATCAATATCTTATATTTTCATTTATGTTATAGTCCAAATCAACCTGTAAGAACTAGGTAAATATATACCTATTCCAAAACAATGCACATCAATTAGAATTGAAGGTTAGGTTTAATAAAATTATGAATGTTTTTATTGTGTATATTTGTGAATTGGAAATTATATTAAAATTTTCCTTTTTGCCCATGGGGGATAAACTCTATTGAAATTCCCCACTCAGATAGGAGTATACAGTGAATAATTGGAGAGTGGAATGTAAAATGATGAATAAAAGCAAGAATTAATTAACGGATCGGTGATAGAAACATTGTATGGCAGTTTAGTCTCGTACCACGTACTAGCTGTCAATGTTGGGCCAATAATGTAGCCAGGTGTACAAGTATATTTGCCAAATGTTGCTACTTGCCAATGCTTGGCCAGAGCCCCTATTTGGCCAACCTGGACCAGCATGGGCCATAGTGTAGCCGTAGCTTAAGAGTTAATTATGTTTTGTAAATGACTGTGTGTTTAGATTGATAAATAAAAATATTACCTTCTATTATTTGTTTTAAAATTAACAAAAAACATTCAAACAATATTAAGATTCTTTTAAAATTTCGAGACGTCTCTAAGTTTAAACAAACAAAATAACAAAAAGTATGTCCGAATCTTTGTGTTCCTTTTTAAACTTTTTCTTTATTTTTTCAATATCAACAACTTCCAAAATGTAAATAAACAGTGCGGGGTATTAATTAATTACAAACAAAATTTTAAAGTTTTTAAGCAGCTCTTTCCGCTTCCCAAGCTTTTCTCGTAAATTGATTTTCTTTAAATTACCTATTAGGTACTTTGGTATTATATTTTTATGTTTTATTTACTCTACGGAATGTATTTGGGTTTGATTTGATTTGGAGGATCAATATCAATATTCAGCTTTGAGTTGTAATAGAAATTTATTTCATTCAACAAAAAGTACCTACTCGAAAACTTTTAATTCAATTTATGTTGCTAATTAATTTAAATTGAGTAATACGATAGTAGGCATTGTTTATTGTTCCTTCTTTTTACTAACTTTCTTTAATACAAAACCGCTATTTCTCAATAATTAAGATATATTATATTTTCAGTGTGTAAGCTCTGAAGTAATTAATTTAAAACTCTTATTTTAGGACTAAAAGACTGTCTTTATAACGATATAGGCACTTGAAACAAAATCTCATTCGATTCCTAACTATATAAATTTGAAAATAGATACGAATAAAATATTCTGCCGAGAAATAAAGATAGCGTATACTGAAACACAGATAAAGGGAGATAGAGTTGGAAAAGGAGAAAATTCATTCCGTTTAATAATCTGTTCGTTCGCAAAGTTACTTTGAAATGAAAATTTTCCATTAACCACAGAGATACGACGGGTATAAGAAAGACAAGAATATGTTCAAGTGATAGGGAAAAGAAACGAGAAAAAGAGAAGGCAAAAACCCCGGTACAAGACGTTATTTTAAATTTAATTTGAATCGTAATAAAGCGATGTGGTGCGCCAGACAATGAGGGATGTCGTCAGAGGAGAACCTCCAAATAACAAACATTCCCTGCACCAATCATTAAGCCCCCGTGTGCTTCAAACTTACTTTTAAATTGTCGCCACAATAACGTTTTCATTACACCCAGTGTAGACAACTCCGCGTAGGTACATGTTTTATCTGCTCGTGCTTGAGCAATATCCAGCTGGAAACATATCAAAATCCACACATCTTTGAAGCTCACTCCGTATACGTTCATCTCAAAAATGTTATATTTATGCTATGTCCAGAAATTCTTCTTTTGTTGTGACCCTTCTGACAAGACAAAATTGATATTAGGTATTCTATTTACCCCCCAATTTTTCAAATTTGCTCACTTTTTGAAAACACAAAATACGAATATTTTGAAATCAAAATTAGAACACAGTTAAAAACTCAAAAAAAAAGAAACTAAATATGTTTAATTGTGTGTAATTAACTCCTGCAGTATTTTGACACCCCTACAGTTAGTCCTTCTTCCTGGAAATATTTGTTCTTTCCTACGGTCCGTTAAGTCTTACTCTGCCGTAGCCAGCAACGTGCTGATTCTTGTCACGAAAGAAATTCTTCGTTTGTACTAACGCTATTATTCTTCGAAACTACTTCAACTAGACTATTGTTGCCTTTTTCGTTTGCCATCGTTACATTTAATGAATATTCAATTTACTTAGCTACCTACTTTCTTTCCAAAAAATCAATCAAAGACCTTTAGAGTATTATTTTCAAATTTTTAAAGATATCGCGAAGACATCGGCAATAAGATTCTCATGCTAAATGGCGGTAATATTTTGATAACTTTGTAATTAGAATAGCTGGATACACACGTAAAGATTTATCTTTACAATTTTAAAGAATTTCATTCAATTTCACCTTCGTAGAATGATTATCATGCATATTATATTATAAATCCTTAGTAAAAACTTCATCCATTGGTATATTTGACTTATCAATCAAGATATCAGGAATGCCAATTATTATCAATGTACCCCTAGTATAAGTTTTTGATGATCAAATATTGAAGCGATCATCGAAAGAGTTTCGAAAATTTTCCATACAAAATTGATCAAACGATTCGATAGACATAAAAATTGGAAATTAATTTCATAATTATTAACATATTAACCTCCAAATCCAAACCCCCTTAAGACCCCACTTAGGGGCATAGGGAGGCAACAAGAGCTCTCCATTGCACTGGATCATGCGCAATGTCTTCCACACCATGTCCAGATTCCTCAGCTCTGCTTCGAAGGAGCGGCACACAGTATGAGAGGGTCTTCCTCGTCCTAGGGACCCTGATGGGAGGAAGAACAGCGCTCTCCTCGGCCAACTGTCATTCGGCATCCTTAACACATGTCCCAGCCAAGTCCATCTCCTCCACATAATAGTAGAAGTGATGGGCTCACGTTGGGTGCGCAGGCGTATAGCGTCGTTCGTGCCTACCTGTAATATTTTAATTTTAAACTTCTCTCATGCTTAGGTTAGTTTTTGAAAATAATACCAACTAGAATTGTTTACGTAGCTTAGCCATCAAGCATTTGTTATGGAATATCAAAATAACTTAGAGTTAAGCCAACAACTATTTAAGCTTCAACTGAAGAAAAATACCATTTTCAGATGCACCCATTTTGTAGTAAATAATCCTTGGTCATGTGGATACGTAATCCATTAGAAATATTGTAAACACTAAATGAATAACATGCAATTATGTGTATCATAAAATTATTACATTGATCGTTTTCTAATAAATACGTATGTATTTTAATTAATCTGCTTTCAAAAGGATTTGTATTCAATAGTGTTGAAAAAAAAAACCACCCCGGCGTTCACCTTCCAAATTTGCTTTAATTTCAATGAGACAAGTTAAGTAGGCAGTCCTTTTTATTTTTATTTTTTTTTGTAATAAATTATTAGAAAAATTCAGTGAAAAACGAAATTTCCTTTCCTGAGGGAAAATCTCTTTTTTTCTCTCTCCAAAGTACAAGAAAGTAAAAAAAAAACGCTTCACTTTCTTTTTTACATTCAGTATTTGTATTAAATTGGATAATTTTTAAAGGAAATATTTTCCCATTAGCGTCATCGCAATAGCTTCTTTTAGTCTCCCTTACAATCTAACCCCTTTTCGACTTTTTCTCAGGCATGAATAAGGGGGGTTCGTATTGGGCCAATGGTCTTTAATGTGATTTCATCCCTCTTCTTAAAACTTTTGACATTATAATTGACGGTTACATTGATCTTATTAAAAACTCCACACTAAAATTCGATAAATTATTATTAATAATTGAAATTGAATAAAATCATTATGATCATTATTCAACGGGTTTGAACACTTCGTTTTGAAATTAAAATACACTTTAACAATTTCATTAATGGATTATAATTAGATTATTTAAATACTTTAATTAAAACATGCTGTAGAATTATTGATATAAATGGTTTTCCGTGGTCTCCACATTGTTTCTTTTTTTTATTACTTTTTTTATTGAACTTAACGGACTTATTCTTCTTTCAGACGATATAAGTCTATACTGTATTTTAAATTCTCGACATGTTGGATTCCTGACGTGTTTGAAATGCCTCTATGTCTAGTGATTGGATTTTTATAACTTTAATTGACACTATTTTTTGTTAAATGAATCAATGTGATCACACTCTTTTGATCCTTTCACAGTAAGCTACTTAAAGTTTGTGTCGTGAAAGAGGAAGATGGTGGGCACCTGGGATTGAACCCACGACATCCGAACGATACAGTACGAAAGCCGGCGTCGTAACCACTAGGCCATACCAACACCCTACTTATAAGCCTTTGTCCCCTTACGTTTTTCAAAAGAGCCAGCATCGGGTCGATGGCTAGCGTCTCTGCCTGAGTCGGCAAGGGACGTAGGTTCCTATTTTCAAGAATTTCCTTGTTTCGTAATCAAACGTCCTTCAATAATTCAATAATTAAAAAAAAACAGTAACACAAAAATAGAAAAAAAAACATAATATCATCACAAAAAATCGAAATTCATATACCTTTGCTTTACCTCTTATGATCATAAAACATGAAACTAGCTAGGGTATTAATAAACAAATTTTCGAAACACTCTCATGAGACATTGTGAAACTCCATTGTAAAATGTAAATGAATATAAAATACTTTGTTTATTTCCACGTATTTTTATTTTTAAACGTTAGAACGTTTTCGGCACTTAATGCGCCATTATCAATAACATAACATTCTCCCTTTTAAGGCTCCCCCGCACACCGCAAGCCAGCCCGGAGAAGACCAATCCGCAACAAACCCGATCGGCACAAAGCCGACCCCCTAGTCCGATTGAAGCAATCGAACCAAAAAGCCGGCCATACATAAATCAAGTCCGCCACGGCGGATCCCCCCCCCCCCCCAACCAACTCGCAATGCGGGATGCCTAGACCCCACTCAGAAGCATAGGGAGGCCTCCATTGCTCTCAAAGGCTTCCGAGGCTCATTGTGCCTTTTCTGACCGGTTGAGGTTTGAAATTGTTAATCCCATCCCCACCTACAACCAATACTGGCAATACTATCATTACACCCCTCCCCCACTCTTCTACTACCACCGCCTCTCTTACTAACCCTTGATAACAACTGTCAAATGAGTTTTTAGTTTAAGTTTGGTTATCGATAATGGCGCATTAAGTGCCGAAAACGTTCTAACATTTAAAAATAAAAATACGTGGAAATAAACAAAGTGTTTTTTATTCATTTACATTTTATTAATAAACTTATGGAAATACTACCTTTTTATAATTTTCATTTAGTACCTACTTTTAAATGCGTGAAACAACCCCAAGCCAATTTTATCATTGGACTAAAATTGTCTTAATCAAGACACTTTTATGTCTTTAACAGAGCAAGTTTGAGATTAATTATTATAAAGAAAACATCAAAAATTCTACTGTTATGCAATGAGAACTGTCATACATTTTGATATCAGACTTTTAGAACGAAGCCCATAAAAATATCGAAACGGCAGAACATTTTACGTTGGAAGCTCATTTACATATTTGGCTTGTCCGTCACAACGTCACAGTTAAAAAGTCGAAAAATTTTAGTTAAAGCATTAATTCAGCGATACATAAATATATTTTACTCAAGGGTGGGTTTACTTCAAACGAACAATAAGCCCGAACCGAATTCATAAATCACTCGAGATCGGGTGCATTGCTGGAAAAAAAAGAAGAAAGAAAAATAAGCCCGAACTAGAAAAATAGATAATTCTTTCTTGATCTTTGTAGAAACGGTGTACAATATCAGCGTCTACACGGAACAAGCTCCAATAAGCATATATGAATACCATGAACCAATAATCTGGTGCGCTCATCTACTCGTATGTTGTCGCCCATTGCTCATTGCCCAAGTGTCCGGTAGTATAAAATGGTAGAGGGATCTATGTATATATAGTGTGTGCGTGTTCAATCAGCATTCATCTTGTATGTAGGTATTCACTTATTACAAAAAATCTTGAACACCTAAGCACTTCTCACTAAAAAAATGATCGCAAGCACACTTGAAATAAGGCTAAACGGAGTGAGCTTATCCGAACACGATAGTGGGCAATACGCATGCTCCGTTATTACCAAACGATCAAGTATTCTATAGAATCTTGACGAAAACAGGTAGGTACAAGTACAACAACGAAAGAAAGATCTACGTCTTTTTACACAGCAAGAATTTGAAAGAATCAAAAACGAACATAGAGCCAGTGCTGGAAATAGATCATTCTCTCTTGATGGTTGAAATTGGTATCAAGCACACAACAACGAGCAAGATTTAACACCACAGAACTAATTAATGGCCGATGGCAGATTTCGTACGCTAGAATTCTAGCTCTTGCTTGTTGTCGTTTGCTTGGTTTCAATATAAACTATTAAGCAATCATGCTCTATTTCTGGTTCTGGCTCTAAATTAGTTTTCGCAACCTTATAAAAAGCACGAGCCTGTACCTACTTATATTTGAAAAATTCGTATACCGAGACGCCATCACGATACGTTTTGGACTGGAGCCAACATACATTCTGAATAATGAGCATTTTAATTCCGCGAGAAGTCCACTATTATCGCTCTATAAGCATTGGGTATATTTGCTAATTTCCACATAATCTTCAAACTTTTCAAATCATGACTTAGTTTATAAGGTGTGTTTGTGTAAGCTTATTATACTAATACTAGCTGATACCCGTCTTGCTTTACGTTGTTGATTTGGCTAGTCAGACTTGAGCCGTAGGTTATTGAACAGGTTTTGTATGCAGCTTTCCCCTTCTCAGGACCAGAGGCCTAGACAAAATGCATTTGGCAATCGACTACAAACGACTTCGACAATGTAGAGGAAGAAAATTAACTGTCCACTTTTTATATTTTATATTATAAGGATCATTGTTTGGTTTGAATAAATGTTTATATGTTACAGTGGACAGTTAATTTTTTCGCACTATACATTAGCGATATCTTTGTTTGTAGTCGAACGCCAATTTGAATTTGTCTACGACGGCAGGAGTATATATTTTATCTTAATAGCTGGGTACACACGTAACGATTTATCTTTAAGATTTGACCGATAATCGCTCATTTTCAAAAAAAAATTTCGCTAAGATTTAAAAAATGAGCGATTATCGGTCAAATGTTATAGCTGATAATCTATCATTTTCAAAATTTTTCACGCCAAGATTTAGAATGTGTACCCAGCTAATGTTTCAAAAAAGGAAAAAATAAGAGTCACTGCTAAATATGCGAAAAATTTGAAAAACTAATGTCACTTTCAATATTTATAAAAAAATAGAAGATGAGGAAAAATTAATACTCACTGTTGAATACGCGAAAAAATTAAAAGAAGAATGTAGTTATACATAGGTACCTACCTACCTAGTACTATAATACGTGTAGTTGTTCCTAATGAAAACCTGTGTGTAGATATAGGTACCTACCTACCTAGTATTATATTATGTATAGTTAGTTTGACCTACTTATGACTGTAGTGATAAATTTAATGAGGTACCTTAGGAGAGAGAGGGTGCAAGCGAACTCTGCTTTACCGGCTTTAGTCATCTGTCATGGCGTACATATTTTATAAGAAGTTTCGGTGAAAATCTTTATAAAATAAGAATTAAAAGACTTCTACTTATATTTTTTGTATTTCAAATCAAACTTCGATCGATTTTGTACATTTTCATACCGTAATGCTACAGTTCTACACAAAATTTAGACGTATAATTTTACTTTTAAAACATGACTTTCTCATTTTTGTATGAAGATTTTAAATTTTTAGAAATTTGTAAATAATTTAAAATATATTTAATGAAATGTAAATATTTGTATCTCAGATTACCACAATTGTATTTGCGAAAAACTGCGAAGAAAAATATTCAACGCAGAACCTACGGTTTTAGCGTGATGCTCTTACATACAGTTGGAGTAAAACAAATAAATAAATAAATAAATAAATAAATAAATAAATAAATATACATACATTACTGAATTATTATGTAGATTATCAGAGAATTTTATTAGATTTCTTGATGTTACGGAGAAGAATGCGGAAATAATTCTTGTCTATAGTGATATAGGTACCTACGTACTTTGTGTTTCAAAAAATGGGGATCATTTTGACTTTGTTTCGGTAATGTCAATGGACATCAAGACATTGGTTTTATTTATTTTACCGCATTGAACTCTTTTAATTTGGACTTGCCGAAAACCTTGTTAGGTATATGAGATCAATGTTTTCGAGTATGTTCAGTACCTAGTGATTGTTTATAAAATGCATAGACATAGTAAAAAATTCCTTTGATCACATGATTTCTCAATATAAACATGTTTAAAATACATGTAGAATAGAAAAAAAATTGAACTATTTTAAAATACTTATAATTATGATTCTCTGTTAGTAACAATAGGTAATGTTCCTAGATATTTACTATATAGGGTGCATTTATACCAAACAAACATAGAGCCAGAGTTGGAAAATAGAGTTTATTTTCTTGAGCGTTCAAATTCAAATTCAATTCAAATTCAAATTCTTTATTGTCCATAGGCCCCATAGGGCACTCGGAATTGTCAACAAATAATACACAATGCAACATTTTATAATTTCACACTAAGTACAAAATAATCACTCGAAAACGAGTGCAGAGCTAAAAAAAAAAAAAAAAAAAAAAAAAAAAAATAAGAGAATAACATAAATCCTGCGTGGTGTAAAGGGCCACTAATGCATTCGTCAGTACCAAAATAATAAAACTATAATAGCAATAATCAAACAATAAATGTTTTTTGCTTTTAAAAATGTTTAATGTTTTAGAGGGGAGGAGGTGTTATTATAGACTGGGTGGCCCAGGACAACATAATACAAACAGATTCATTCCACTCATTACATATCAATGGTATGGACACCAAGGAAATAACAACGATAAAGAACTGTCAACGACCACTAAGTAGTTCCAGCTTGTAATTGTTTTCATGGTGTCCATTATCAACCATACAAGAAAGTTTCCAGATTCGGCTCTATGTTCTTTTGGTGTACCAATCATACCATAATAATTCCTAAGTTATACGTTAATGTTTCGAGAAACATACATTATTCTGTTTATTTTATATTTATGAAAGATATAACATAAATAATAAAATTATCAACGGATAAAAACACTTTTCACGTTCAACGGGCTTAAATTGTATAAAAATGTTGTGTTTAATGAAAACGATGTCGAAAATGTAACTAACTTGTTCATTTTTTAACGATGAAAGAGCTGGAACATGTCCCGACAAGCACCTACCTAATTACATCTGAAAATTCTTTATACCGTGTTTTGCACTCATTATTCTGTATCAGACTGTGTACCTATATTTTTTGTAATATTTTTACTGAGAATTTTTACCACAGTTTACATTTTCCTCTTGGCAACATTCATAAGACCGTTTATATTTTTGAAACGTTAGCATTATTCTTTCCACAACACTTCTATTGTATTTATATATAAATGGTTGCAGAATATTTTCATCGTGTTTGTGCAACATAATATTTATTTACACCCGGACACTTTTAACGTAAAAATATTGAAAAAGTTTGTCTAGATGGAAACGGTATTTTTCGGCCTGTTCAAATAATAATATGAAGGTCACAATCATAATATTCTTTGTCTCATAGTACACAATCCATACTACTATACATTTTTTCATATAGCATCTCAACAGCCTAATCTTGGTTCTCTTTTACAATCATACTCATCCATCTTAATACTTTTTAAGTGCCCTGCATTTTTCTTTTCAGTATGAGGTTTCCATATAATCCCTCTGAATTTTTTCCTTGTAGCATTGACCTAAGTACGACTTCTGTGTGAATCGACATCAAAACGAACTTGTTTGATTCAATACAAATATTTACGGAATTTTAAATGTCAAGCGCTTCGGTAGTAACACCTCATACTGGATCCCACAACCCGAGTATCTGGGTTTGATCTCCCGCGGAGGGCGTGGGTGCAGCAAAACAGAGTGAGAACAGAGCAGGATTGTTGCAACTACCTGCTCTGGAAATGGGGGAAAAGGGCTGACCCCGATTGTGAGTGTGGGGCTGTGCAGACAGTAAGACACATTGTGCAAGACTGCCAGCTCAAAAAGTTCACAGGAAGCCTCCAAAACATCCACGAAGCTACTCCGGAAGCAGTGGACTGGCTGATGGCGCTGGAGCCAAGACTGTAGAAGAGGACGGGACGCACCCTCTACGGGTCAAGATTATTTCCGGAAAAGCCATACGAAAAGTAAGTAAGTTCTATTAAATATATGAACCGACTACATACAGGATTCATAAACATTCCTTTTCAATGAATACACATTCAATATCTGTTGCAAACATCACATTTGTATGAGTGCTATTTCAATGTTAGTATGTGTACCATTAGGGCTTACGACCTTCATCAATCAGAAACTGGTTGCTTTCAAAATTTCTCTCTAAAATCAGTACATGTCATAGATGGTTAATTAATTATTATTTGACCAATGTAATTCCGACCTATGCGTCTGTTTTAAACCATGTATATTGTATCTGCATTCTGTCAATCGCACTGACTATCTAAAAATTGACAGATTCTGTTAAAATATCGAAATTGGAATTAAAGTTATATGGATAAAGTACAAAAAGATTATCTACTAAGAGTTTTCTCTAATTTTCTAATTTTCCATGCATTTTTCTAATTTTTTTCTTCTAAAACAACCTTCTCCTGATAAAAGCCTAAAGGACAAAAAAATAATTAGCGAAATCGATCCAGCCGTTTAGGCGTGATGCGAGGACATCGGGAAATAACTCTCCATTTTTATATATAAGACTAGCTAGTTACCCGTGGCTTCGCTCACGTGTTACTGTATTTGCTTTCTCTTCCTAAACAATGCAGAATTAATTATATTCGCATCAAAATTAATAATAATAAGAAACATCATCAACATTTCTTTTTTTAAATATATATTCTAAAATTTCCATTAAATTACTATATTTTTATTTATATTTGTCGTTATTAATCTGTATTTAAAAAATATGTGCTTCTTATACAAATAGAATCAGCCCGCGAACTTAAAAATTTCGCTAACTTGACTGACATTGTTCTATGAGAATCCCAAAAAATAACTCGAATAACTTTTATTCCATCAAATGATGTTATTTGAAATCAATTTTTATATTGCTGGATATGAATAAAAAAATATTCAGGTCTCGAAAAGCAATGAAATTAATTATCTTTAAAACACTTATTTCTATCTGCTTTGGGCATTTTTCAAGCTACAGACGTTTTTTTTAACATTTCAATTTATATCTTTCACGTTGATTTGTTGTTGTTTGTCTGGTCGTAGGTTCGAAATTTAGTTCATAAATATCTTATCCTGAGCAAACACGACATAAAAAGAATAAGCGATATCGGTCCAGCCGTTCAGGTCGAAATAAATAACGTTAAACGTGAAAACTGTTAACGTTCCGAACGTTAACGTTTACCAAATTGAAAATGGTTTCCAAACAAAAAAAAATGCGTTTCGTCTTCAATATAATAGCAGCGTCGTAATACTTCCAAAGATTTTGAGGTAACGTTTAACGTTAATTTTGAATAACTGACAGAATTATTTTTTTGACTCGGAATTTGGAACAGCATTGTTTAACGCACGTTGAACAACAGTTTTTACGTTATCTCTATGGAAATAACAACAAATTGTTAACGTTGGAGCTGTCGTTAATATTTCGACTTGGCCTCCAGGCGTGATGCGATGACCACGTAAAGTAGGTCTCCATTTTTATAATAACGTAATATTCTCCCTTTTAAGCCCCCCCCGCTCACCGCAAGCCAGCCCGGAGGAAACTAAACCGCAGCAAACCCGATCCGCACAAAGCCAAACCCTAGCCCGATTGCCAAAAAGCCAGCCGCACACAAATCAAGCCCGTGGCGGTTCCCCCCAAACCACCCCATAATACGGGAGGCCTTGGACCCACTCAGGAGAATAGGTTAGGCATAAAGAACTCTCCATTGCGCTCGAAGTCGTCCGAGGCTCATTGTGCCTTTTCTAACCGGTTGAGTTTTAAGGAAGTGAGGTGGTCAACCTCAGTATTCTAATGGTATAAGTAATTGGCGTTCGACTATAAACGAATTTTCGACAATGTAGAGTAGGAAGAAAATCAAGTGTCCACTGTTTATATTTTTTATTAGATGAAACGGATATCGGCAACTATCCGATATCCGGTCTGTCCGGCGGCGTAAATAATATCCTGCCGGATACCGAATAGTAAAAAGAGACATGTTTGGATAACTCACTGATTTGTTTATTAAAGTATCACTTAAGAAATACACCTTATAATCACAAAATAAATTCTACAACTTAGAAAATTGATTATTTATTTATTTATTTATTTATTAATTCATTGTACGGCTTAAGAGCCTTTTTTTTATAACAATATACAATAATCATAAATTTACAATCATACAAACATTAAATATATCAACACACAAATTTGAGACTATAAAACACTATAAAATCCAATAAAACCATACATACATATAAAAGATTTCCTTTATAAGATAAAATCCACACGATTCAAACATTAAACGAGATGTCAATTTCATAAAAACACACAAAAACAATTATGCAGAGGTAGGTATACATATGTAAAACATTTTGACACGCCGATATAGGCTATTAAATCCATCATAACGCTAAATGGGTGTTCCCAATGCAAAAATACAAAAATACACAACATTATTTATATAAAAAAGTAAGATAATTAAAAACATTCTCAGTTGGTACAAATATGAACATAAGACACCGATTACAAAAATAAGTTCATCCATCTCTCAGTTATTTTCTCCATTTTTTAAATATTCAAGCAAAACAAACACATTCAAAGTATGAAACAATATTCAAGAAAAATATCAATGGTGACTAAAATGTATCCCTGAGATGGTTCTTAAGAGCTGACATGCTAACATTGAAAACATCTACAGTATTTAAACATTTGTTTCCCAGTCGATGCAATCGAGGTATCACCGTATTCCTAATGTAGTTTGTTGAATTAGTGTGATTGCTACAATGAAACAGCCGATGTCCCCGAGTACACCGTCTAGGTACTTCGTACTTTATTAGTTCTGTTAAATCAGGGCTGTCAAAAAGACTATTGACGATTTTATACAATAAAATTATATCATTCATGATTCGTCTATCGGATAAACTTTCTATTTGAAGATACGTTTGTAAGTAATCGTAATTTAACTCATCTCTTGGTATACCCAATTTGTAATTGATAAAACGCAAAAATTTATGCTGAACGCGTTCTATACTATTGATATGGACATTGTAAGACGGTGACCATATGGGAGTGTTATATTCCAGCTGACTTCGTACCAACGATGTGTACAACAGCTTAATAGCATAAACATTTTGGAAATCAGTCACAGTACGGAGAACAAACCCGAGCGTCCTCATTGCCCTGGCTGTCATATCTTCAATATGGTTAATAAATGACATTTTAGCATCAAAAGTAATCCCCAAGTCACGCATTTCCGCTGCCCTGGCGAGTTCCCTACCATCCAGTGAATAACTAAAATCCACAGTATTTCGCAATCTGCCAAATCTAACATAGCTGCACTTATCTACATTTAAAAACAATTTATTTCTGCGACACCAATCGTTCAGTTTATAAAGATTACTTTGTACTACGAAACTGTCTTCGGCAGTCTCAATTTTCTTAAACAACTTAATGTCGTCCGCAAAAATCAAAAATTCTACATTATTCAACTCAAATGCGACATCATTGACAAAAATGAGAAACAAGATCGGTCCAAAATGGCTCCCCTGGGGCAATCCGCTTGTGGCATTAAAATTCGGGGAAATAAAGTTATTAATCTTTACCCGCAAAGTACGATCGCTCAGGTAACTGGAGAACCACTTCAACAATTTATCACCAATACCAAGAACTGAGAGTTTATTCAACAATATACTATGAGAAACCTTATCAAAAGCCTTAGAAAAATCCAGATAAATACTATCGACTTGGCAGCCCGAGGCAAGGCCTTCAGCAATATAATTTTCATACAATGCTAGGTTTGTCATAGTGGACCTACCGGAGATGAAACCATGTTGCTGGGGCACAATTATTGGCAAAACAGATGGCATCACATGTTCCAGGACTAAAGACTCGAAAAGCTTTGCAAGAGTAGATTGGAGACATATGGGCCTATAATTGCTAACGTCATCATTGTCACCCTTTTTGAAGATAGGCACGATGTTGCCAATTTTCCACGATGAAGGATAATGACCAATCTCAAGAGATCTGTTAAAAATAATTGTTAAGGGAACTATGAGAGCATCAGCACATTTCTGTATAAAAATGGGTGGTACATTGTCAGGTCCCGCTGCCTTTTTAATGTCCAGTTTCAAAATACTCTTTCTAACACGATCTGACTGTATTTTAAAAGTTGGTAAGTCTATAAAAGTTTTATAAGGTATGTGTGCAATTTCCATATTATTATCATCGGTTTCATAAACATTCTTAAAAAAATCAGCAAACAGGTTGACCACATCCTGCAAATTACTTACCCTTCTTCGTTCGAGATGCATATGTTCAGGATAACCTGAATTTGTATTGGCCAATGTGTTGCGAAATTTCCAAAGACTTCTTGCATCCACAGTGCTGTCCTCCGCTCTCTTTATATAGTCTCTATAACATTGCGATTTCAGATGATTGCATTTAGTCCTTAAATTAGTAAATTTGTGATAATATCTAATGTCACGAGTTTCTTTATAAGTCTTATGAATCATCTTCTTCTCCACAATTAGTCCTCTCAATTCAGCGGAGAACCACACCGGGAACGACCGCCCCTTGTATCTCTCGCATGGTATAAACTTGTTAATCGTATCATATATTATTCCATACAATGTAGCAGTCACCAATTCAATATTGTCTCCTCGCAGAAAAGACCAATCACAGTTAAAAAGATAGTTTATTGCATCATCGTAGTTGCCCCGGTTGAAATTCAGTGAATATGTAGTTTCCTGTTTCGTGGTTCTTGATCTCGTTTCAATCCCCGCCAGTAATGGTGGATGGTAAGCATCTGCAGGCAACAGTTCCTCATCTGAAAGTTCAACACACATGGATTCGCAATTAGAAAATATCAAATCCAACAGACGATGTTGAGAGTTGTAAACAAAGTTGCACTGTTTCAGTCCCAGGAAGTATAAGCTCTCCAAAATTTCCTTTGCACCCTCATTGCTATCGTCATTCAAATGAGCTCCATCCGCATCAGCACTCCAGGTTATACCCGGCAGGTTAAAGTCGCCAAATAGGTAGAATCTAGCTTGTGGGTGTTTTGAGTAGATAGTTTCCAATTCCTCGCAATAGCACTTGTATATATCTGCATGAGAGGATGGAGGAATGTAGACACATCCAATTATAATTTTTTCTCTATTTTCGAGCCGAATCAATACATACAACTGTTCGATTTGTTTGTTCTTTACTTTAATGGACGAAGATGAGATACTCTTGTTAATCGCTATAAGTACACCCCCACCTCTTTTTTTGTTGCTTGAAAGATGACTGCGATCAGTGCGATATACACTATAAGAATGAAAGCCCAGCTCTGAGCTCTTAATTGAGGAGTCAAGCCATGTTTCTGTCATGATGTATATAGAATGGTTCAACACCAGCAAATTCTGTCTCAGAAATGACAATTTGGTTCGGATTCCTCTTGTATTCTGATAATAACAATCCATCACATTTATAAGTTTTTTTTTCCCATAGGAACAATTTTTGGTGAGCCATTAAAGAATTTTATTGTAATGTCTGTTTCACCGTTCTTCTTCCTTGTTTCCAATTCTTCCCACAACATTCTGATTTGCGTTCTTTGAGCTGATGTCAAATCCTGCTTAATTCTCATGGGCTGAGGTAATTTAAACTTGCTGAAGAAGACCGATCTTGCATCATCCCTGTTATCAAGCATAAGGTAAATTATGGAGAGTAATTCTATATAATATTTCGTTATATAGACTATTAGACTATATAGAGAAAAACAGCAGCTTTGCTGGTCTTCGTAAGTAAGGGAAGTTTAATAAAACAACGTTTCGTCATATATCATCCTGGCTGAAGATGCAGATAGTTTCCGCGATTTTTGGAACAATAACGTTCCGGCAACGGAGTCAGTCCAATTTGTTTATACCGCCTACGTAAGCATAATTCATGCGTTGTACCCATGGTAATTGACGCACTGGCCGGGCTCTAGTAAGGACTTCTTTAGCATTCTACGAATTTTATAAATTTTTGAAAATAAAAACACCGATATTTTAAGGGGAGCGCTTTTCTTCCTCCCGCAAGGGTTCCGAAGACAAAGAAGATCTTCTCATACCGAGAGGGTCTTCCTCGTGTTCTGCTCCTTCGAAGCAGAGCTGAGGGATCTGGAAATGGTGTGTGAGGAGGTCATAATATCCGGCTAACTGCTATCCCTTTCGTCTCTATTTTTTATACGTTCCAGTGGACAGTTAATTTTTTCGCACTATACAGCGACGAAATGATATGGTCATTGACTTGCCAGTGTTTTCAAAACAATTATTTACGATCTATCCTAAAATGATGTGAGGATTTTGTAGATAATTTTAAAATTTAATATTTTGCACTTTTACTACATTTGATATAAAATAATTTACCTATTGACTTCATAATACTATTTACCTTTTTTCAACATAATATTATATCAACTTGCTATTCATGGTTTACGCAATAAATTCAAAGCAAGATAACTCGCATAGTTTTTTTTTTGCTAGTGTTTTTATGAAATGGCTTCAAATATTTTGACAGATCAAGACATAAAGAATTGCAATACAATCCAGATTCTTTTCGTGAACTTACCGTAAATTATTTTAGTAGAGATAATAAATTACTAAAATAGGTAGGTACCTACATAATGATTTTAATGTCGATCGTAAAAAAAAACAATTCAGAATCGCTGTACAGGATGCATGGTACGAAAAATATATTGAAGTAGGTAGGTACGTAAAGTGTTTGTCTGAATTCACGGAAAGTGTATTATTTATCTCTTATATAAAAATGGAACGCTAATTTGCGCGGTCATCGTATGGGTAAGAACACGTTGAAAGCCGATTACGATCCGCGCCGACCAGCTCAAAGATTGTTGTCTATGGTTTCCATGCATTTAAATGGGCATGTCGGGAAGCGGGTTCCTGCTTTTTCTGTGGGTTTCCCCATTCAAATGCATAGTAACATTCTTTGCGCCGGTTGGCGCTAGTCAGAATCGGCATTCTACGTGTTTCTTACCCTATGAGAACAGCTGAACTTATATCGCCCATTTTTTTGTCGTGTTTGCTTTTGTCTGAAGGGTCTTATGAAAGAAAAAAGTTGCACGGAATAAAAATAAAACTTCCATATTATTATTAGATTTTTTCTAATTTTGAAATTAAATCAGGCGTTTGACAGGAATCAGTTGTTTGATGAATGATACGATTCACGGAATGCTGATAGTAAATAATATAATGATATGTTTTATAACAGATGCAGCGGTTTCAGTAGTTAAAAAGGTAATAATGAATTGTATCATTATACTAATTCAAATTCAATAATATAAGGACCACGTCGTCGTCTGTGTTAAATAACTTTAAACTGAAATCAACATAAAGTTATACATAAAATCTCGAACATATTATTTATATTCCAAGGCGGGACGAAGTTTGACGGGTCGGCTAGTTCAAAACTATATTATTATTATTATAGATTACGCAATAGTTTCGTCACGTGTATTGGAGAAAGTAGGTTGGGTTGGGTATACCTACCTACGTATATCTTCATACACGCTGCACCGGACCAGCTCGCGGTGTATGTATGTTTATTGTATGAAACGATGTCGTCAATAAATTAAATTTTTACAAAAATTGTTAAGAAAAGTTTGAGATGTACTGCTATGATGTATGTATTTTTTATAGAAAACTAAATTATCTAGTTGTAGCGTTTCGGCGTTTTTCGATATTTTTATAAAATTCTGAAATATAGGCACTGAAACTCGTAAATTTGTCATAAAAAAAATATTTTTCTTTATAAAAAAAGTTTGAGAAATCCTGGAACTTCTTCATTAAATTATATTTTAGATATTGTATTTTTCTATATACATACACAATTTTAGGGTTCTAGATTTTATGGTTTTTGAGATATATGGAAAAATTAAATAAAAATTCAAAGGTTGATAACCCCTGACTGAAAAAAAAATTCAAAATTCTGAGTATACAAATTTTGTATGCTTAAAGTATTCAATAGTTTCTGAAATTTTAGGATCTGTGCATCAAGCGAATCAAAAGTTATAAAGAGGGGACGGATACACACACATACACGTTGGAAAAGTGCCCCTCACCCCCTACCCTCTAATTAATGATATCTTTTGAAAACGAAATAGTATAATTTGACTCTTTCTGAAGAAATCATTTTTTTGAAATTTCGATAAAACCAGTTTTAAACTTTTTAGGAGGCACTTAAAAATCATCCCTTTTTATATGTGCCCTTTTTCGTCCCTTTTAGTTAAATTTTGGAAAAATTGCCAAATACGCTAACACTCATTTCTATAGAAGAATTCATATGCCAAATCTCAAGTTTGTACCATGTCTAGTTTCCGAGATATTCGCATACTTTTAAAAACATTCTACCCTTATTTTCACCCCCTTAGGGGTGGAATTTCCAAAAATCCTTTCTTAGTGGAAGGTTTTGTATTGAGACCTACCTGATTTCCAAATTTCACTTCTCTACGATTAGCCGTTTAGGCTGTGCGTTGATGAGTCAGTCAGTCAGTCAATCAGTCAGTCAATCAGTCAGTCAGTCAGGCACTTTCCTTTATTATTATAGATTATCATTTGATTTCTAAAACTTACGTAATTTTATGCGAAGATTACTTTTTATACATTATACTTTTCTTCAATTTGCAGTAGGCTGAATAAATTAAAATAAAAAGTTTTCGATGATCGAATATCGAAACGATCATCGAAAAAGTTTCGAAAAATTTTCATACTAAAATGATCGAATGATTCGATCGTTTTATTTTAGAACACTATATTGCACGCTAATAAGTGTTATATTATTATTATTATCATTTTTATAAGAAATGCGGACAATTTGGCATTCTTCCCGTAGCATATAACCGTTGTGTGTAGGAGTTTTTGAGCAAATATTATATCACCATATTATATTTCTTCGATATACCTATAATATTTCCAGCGTTTACTTACCTGATAAGTTGTCATGGCAACTATCGATTTACTGACGAAAATTTAACGTATGAAAAATATTTCCCGTAGTTGGATTGGTTTTGTCATTTAATATGAAAATAATTTCCCGAACAACAGATGAACTTTACACATTATTATATTTGATTCTGTAAAGTGAATGCTTTGCGTCATGTTAATGAGCAACATCAAATCAAAATTTATATTACTTCCTGGGTTCTTATTCACTTCCTTCAATCACCAAAAATCCTTCATTTATGGTGACATGTCATTGTATGTAATAGATTCTTTTACATATTATTGATTGGATCGCATTTAATGTAAGAATCAGTTTGTAATGCCAAAGCTCACATTCCTACTACGTGACTCGCTCACCACATATCTTTCACACTTGCTGAACTTTGCTCTTCTCTGAAAATATGGGATATTTATTATTAAAAATCGAATAGGTAACCACTCTTGGTGGAAAACGGATCCATGGCACATCGCGAATGTGCTCAGTCGGCGAGCAAAGCTTTGAAATGCCAACAGCCCCAAAATCTACCTAAGTACCTACTCACAATTATATGTAAAATTTTGTTTCTAACAAACAAAAAAAACACGATGAGATCTAGGAATCAGCCTGACTCACTATTTGTATTGATATTTCAAAAGCCCCTGTAGTTAAATGGTGACTGCGCCGACCATCAACTGGACAGTGGAAGTTACCTATAACAAAAACACTGCATGCACGAGGCACAATAAAACATCCGAATGGGAGTTTATTTTATTTTTTCGGTGTTTTAATTTTTGTTGTCTTGTCACGATTTATCAGGCGGAGTACGAACTCGGATGGATACAGTAGGTATACGTACTAGTAAAATTTTTGTTCTTCTTTGGGTTTTTTTTAAATCACGCCGTGTCCCGTACGGTGTAGGCAGAGAAACTTCTTTGTTTCTGTTTCGGTTAAAGCTTAAATGACTTGATGAAAAATATGTTACATGATTTTTGGAAAGCTATCCTATAATAAACACGAAAAGGCAGCTTATGACCAATAAGGTATCTGCCCACTACACGTTGCGTTTTTCCACATAGGTACTTCTCAAATTTGTACTGGATTCTGAAAGCGGTGGCCGAAGCGAGTGCTGCTTATTATTTATGAGAACACCGCGGGAACGCGTCCATATTGAGTTTGAATTCTTAAAATGCAGAACATGGCGTGCGAGCTGGCTATTCATAATAATTAAAAAAATCCAATAATCAATATCGTAAAAGATTTATCGAAAAATCATTTTAGTGAAATTGAAACGGTCTAGAAAATAAATGCGTTATTGAATTGCATTCATGAAATCGATTGGAAAGCATTACTTACAAAGAAGAAAGCATTTTCCTCTTAGCCGTGATTCACAAAATATTTACGCAAAAAATTCTTCAAGTTCTCGTAAGTTTACTAGGTACACATCTTTACCTTGTATCAAAATAATTTCAATACGTCTTATGAGCCATAGTATTGAACAACTTCTTTAAAAAAAAAATTCAATGAATATGTGCTCATACAAAATAAGTTTGACAGATCTGCTCCCATTTGCTCTAGCCATAAGCCAGATCAGCAAAGATTATTTTATGATGATGTCATACAGTGTTTATTTCGTTTTTTAATCAATATTAAAATTTCTTTTTAACAATCAGCAGATAGTTTAATTTTAAAAGTAGGCGTGCATTCAAAACTTTCAGAAAGGGAAGTCAGATAAGAAGGTAGAGAGAAATAAATTAGTTATCTTATCAATCTGCGTTTCGGTTAAAGAAGCAATCTTCTCAGATGGTTGTGGCGCGCCTCCTCTCTCCATTTTCTCTTTATCCGGGGCTCGCAAGACTCCTTCATTCCGCGGTAGCAACCCCGGCCCCTTGCTTAAAAACTGAACGTCGCGTCGCTAACAATAGAGAATACATACATAGGTTCCTGCTACAGTTATGACTGTATAACCAGTTTCTTGAGTAGGTACCTATGTATAATAATAATTATCACCCGACCATTTCAACTGCGTACATTTTCATAATCAGCGATTCAAAGTTAAATTAAACTTCACATTCTTTAAATTTATTAATGTGTGTTAAATTAACTTTCACTGCCCACCTTGCGGAATAATGATAAAGGGAATTATTACCGCCCCGGCAGATTTAAATTGTTTAAGTGGGTGGACCATTTTTATGTCGAGGGTGACTGCTCCTAGGTGTACTAAATTTAATTTGCAAACCCGTATTTTTTTTCCTCTTACTTCGAAGCCCCGAGGCTCCGTTCGCAATTTTTAACTGTGTCATCTTTCTTATGGCAAACATCACTCCTACATTTTTAATAGCTATTTCCGCGAAGTTTTTCAACCTAAAAAAAACACGGATTACGGTCTTGTTTTTTAATGGTTTAAAACTTTTGTTAGGATGGTAAAAAAATTAGAAGATTTCTACATAAAGATTGTAAAATGTTATTTATAAGGGTTCTCAGCTGTGTTTAAGATGTAAACATATTGAATTGTACCTACATACTTATTATATTATCAAAAAATTCTTGAATAATAGGTAGGTATATAATATAAACATTATAAGATACACCATCCACCAAACTTTTAAATGCATTTTAAAATAATATTGTTGGTATGAGCGTGATGCTTTATAACCCCCCCCCCCCCCTCTCCTAAACATAAATTACCCGACTGTTTGTTTCGAGAGATGTTAAAAACACGATTTCAAACAACAAAACCTTTGAAATCTTTGTATTTTCAAATTGGTTCTTCGCATAGTAATTGAGAAAAAATGTTCCTCTGAAGGTTCGCGGTGCTAACGACTCTACCACGTAGCCACGGTCCCTCCTCAAACGTATGCCATTAAACAAACTATTCTTAGGCACAATCCGTGGACTTTGACAGTGAATCTGGTATCATTTAGCCATTTTTAATTGGCGACCTTTTGAAAGATATCTGTCACTGATATTTTCCTCAACTACCTAAGTACTAGAATGCAATCTTGTATGTCACATTTTTAAATAACAATGAAATTTCAGCTGAAATCAGATAGTAACAACATCAATTAATCAACACTGCCCTTTTTCACCATCAGAAGCTTCGCATGCGAGCAATAAAGTGTAAGTATAGAAGTTTCTTGAGTGGCTGAGTAAAGTACCCAAGACTGGTGGTTTATACACAAGTGTGTTTGTGAATAATATTAAAGCCAGCAAAGTGTAATCACATGTACAATAGATAACGTGGACCACGCTTGGAATGTAAATTGAGATACAAACATAATGCCTAAAATCGCGGTTTATCTCCTGGCGTGTTATTACTGCTGCTCGTATTCCTTGAATCACTCGCGTCTAGAGAGACCGACCTACGTAACATGAACAAAGCACGAAAGTATGTTGTAGAAGTTAATTTCAGATTTTATCCGAAACGGGGAGCATATTTGTTTTGTATTAATATTCTTTTATACACATCCTTTTTGGTTTTTTATAAAGATTTCAAATCACTTAATTTACAATACATCATAGGCATAATTTTTCCTAAACCTATGAATTTTGTTTTGATATTCTTAACATTGAATTAGATTTTTTTGTGTAGGTATATTGATTGTGTCTGTCATATTTTATACTATATAGGTACCTACTTTTTTAACATGTAAATGGCCTTGCATTATATGTAACAAATAAAATTTCAGCTCCTCACCTGTTACATACCGCTCTTCTCTTTGCTTGACGGGTTCTACCTACAGCTTAAGATATTATCTGATGTGGGGAGGATGAGCTAAATGTTTACTCACTTGGCTTAAAGAGTGTGATCGTTTATTCTCTTGGCTAATGTAGAGTTTTTTTAGGCAAACATCTTTATCAGGAAGCTGGGCTTAAGTCATTTAAACCATATACCTTTCAGTTAACAAAGTTACAAAATTACTCACCAACGTATTTAACATTTTGTAATTCTGAAAAAGAATTGAATAACTTTTTGATACAATGTCTGCTTGAACAAATAGCAAAAAAAGTGTTTTTCAATAATCAAAATAATCGTTGATTACAATAGTTTCACAAAGAAGCATAGATAAATGAGTTTCCTACTCTGAAGATGCCTTAATTACATATACGAGTATACTTACTTATGAACACAGAAGTGGCCAGCGATAATTATACAATGTGTCACTCACGTTAATAGAAATAATCTTTGAAAATACTTCAAACTAATTGTAAAGCTTAATGTTAAAATAAAAAGCAGAGAAGTATACAAGGAAGTACCTCCTTGCGTTAATTAAGAACACAAAAGATCAAACGCAGAGCGCTTGCCTCTTAACAACGCAGAAAACAGCATTCAAGTTTTATAAAGATGCTCGCCACCATCTCCGACACGAGAAAAATTATTTGAAAAGCGCTGAGATGAAACATATAAAACATGTCGCAAAAAGCAGCATCAAAAAAAAAAGTTGGATTTTGCATTCAGGGAATATACAGTACAATAAAGGTTGGCCAAGATTCTCCGTGAAAGCACAAAAGAAAACCCGTACACGAAAGTTTCATCGAGAGGAACGCAAACAGCTATAAACGAGAGACAAAACTAACGTTTCTATAACACATGCACTTATGTATCAAAAAAAAAATTCAATACATCGGATATTTCGTTTGTGCACAATAGAGTGAAAAAGTTGAAAAGCTCAGCAGTTTTGGCTGAGAAAAAACTTCATCGTTTCACTCCTTATTGAAGAAAAAGCAGGCGAATCTATCGTCAAATTTAAATTGAAATTGTCAAAAGAACGATTTGAAAAACCAATCTTTGAAGAGCAGTGGGCCTAGACAAAATACAGTTGGCGATCGACTACAAACGAATTCTTTGACATTGTAGAGTAGGAAGAAAATTAGCTGTCACTTTTTATAATTTTATATCAGTGTCATTGCTTGGTTTATATAATTGTTTACTTGTTCCAGTGGACAGATAATTTTTTCGCACTATACATTGGCGAAATCTTCGTTTGTAGTCGAACGCCAGTTTGAATTTGTCTACGGGGGCAGGTTATAAAATATAATACGTCTGCGTAAAGGAAAAATCAAAAATATTAAAAACTAGCAGTCTGTCCCTGCTTCGCACGGGTAGATACATAGGTATTTAAAAAAATAATTCAGTTTTCTTATGATCTTTATAGATCCCTAACTTTATCAAAATATACTATAGGCTATGTTAATCTGGAATAATGTAGCATTCTAATGGTCCCCTCCCGTCCGGCTCGTACCCCAGTGACGCCTATATCTCTGCCTCATTTCAAATTATTTTTTTTTTAATAAATCAACACTTATTGTGGCATTATTATAATAGTTAGACGTATGCTGTCGCCACATTTTTTGTAGATAATTATGTCTTCTACAAAGTTGTAGTACATTATTTTATTCTATCATCAATGGTTTTCACAGCGCACGCGATGTAAAGAATATTTTAGGTAATTTTTTTGCACCTTGGGTTACATTATTGGAGTTTTAGTAAGGATCAAGGGCTATATGAAAATAAAATATAGCCTATGTTCAGCGGGAAGAGTGTAGCTTCCCAACAGTGAAAGAATTTTTCAAATCGGTTCAGTAGTTTCGGAGCCTATTCCCGTCAAACAAACACTCAATCAATCAAAACTTTCCTCTTTAGTGTAGATTAAAGCAACATTTTGCAGTAGGTATGAATACACCTGGCTTTAACACTTAGTTTTGTACATTGTTCCTTTTCGAGACTTTCCAATTTGTTATGGTCTCTACTCTATTTCATTATTTATAATTGTTTAAGTTCATCAAACATTCAAACATAAAATCATCATTCATGATAACTATTTTTACCGTTATATTTTCTTATATCTGTAAAAAAACATATGTAAACGGCGTAATAATGTTTTTTAAACATAAATAAATAAGTCAGAAAATAATACAGTTCCAAAAAAAATTGATGACGATGAAAGCGTTCTTTAGTGGAGCCTCGAAAGTTGGCCAGTTCGTGTCTATGTACTTATAAGAACAAAACTACACTGCCCTGGATACACAGATTTCTACACTTTGTAAAGAGAAAATTTATGAGACAACAGAAGAAGCCGCATTCAAACAGCTGGAATTGGCATCCCAACATCTCTCAATAAAACACGCTTATTTCAAAGAGGGATAAACAAAAAAAATAACTGAGCCAGAAAAACCTGCACAAAGGAACAGCATTTTGTATACGAGCAACTGGATAGTGAATCATTGCGGAAAAGATGTTAGTCAACATATTATTTCGGAAAAGCTTATCCAGATTTTTTAGACCAGATATATTTTGTTCCAAATTGAGATAATTTCATATTTAACACCCCCTATTTTATGGTATGTAAACTTTATTTAAAACTAGTTGCATGTAAACATGAGATCCAACTGTCGATGGACTAAGTCGGTATGTTTATTGTATGAAACGATATCAATAAATTAAATTTTTACAAAAATTGTTAAGAAAAGTTTGAGATGTACTGATATAATTTAACATTTTTTTATAGAAAAATTAATTATCTAGTTGGGGTGTTTCGGCGTTTTTCGATATTTTTATAAAATTCTGAAATATAGGCACTGAAACTCGTAAATTTGTCATAAAAAAAATATTTTTCTATATAAAAAAAGTTTGAGAAATCCTGGAACTTTTTCATTAAATTTAATTTGAGATATTGTATTTTTCTATATACATACAAATTTTTAGGGTTCTAGCTTTTATAGTTTTCGAGATATATGCAAAAATTAAGTAAAACTTCAAAGGTTGATTACCCCTGACTGAAAGAAAATTTAAAAATGCTGAGTATACAAGTTTTGTAGGCTTAAAGTATTAAATATTTTCTGAAATTTTAGGATCTGTGCATCAATTGAATCAAAAGTTATAAGGGGGGGACGGACACACACACACACAGACACACATACAGACACACACACAGACACACACACACAGACACACACACAGACACACTAAATGTTCTCCTCCGAATCCTGAGTAAATCCATATATGGAACATATATGCTGCGAAGCCTCTAAGTTGGTGTTTTTGGTCGTCAAAGTTTGAAAAACCGTTTAAAATGTAGACCTGGCCATACAAATCTCACGTATCTTGGCTTGATACTGCCGATCTGTCTCGAGAAATAATTTCTCTTCAACAAATCGACAGTTGGAAAAAAAACATATTTTTTTAATATGTAAATATTTAGTTTACGTTTTTATTCAGAATTATTTTCCGAAGAAAACTAGTGTATTCAGCAAACAAAAAAAAAGAATTTTTGATGAAGATTTCATAAAATTTGTTCATGAGATAATAATAAGGGAACACGTCCACAGCGTAGAAATATGTAAATATCCCTGGTTGGCATCAAGCTATGTCACGATCCATCGGCAAAAATGTTTCTTTTCCTAGGTAAATCCCAAAACGAGATTTTCTCCCCTTTTTTATCCTCTTTGATTTTGCGTTACGCTTGGAATTTGAATTAAGGCGTTTCGAAATTGTCAGCAGGGTCGAATCTTAGAGAACTTCTTAAATATACCCTCTTATCAATAATGTTGAAAATATGTAACATAATAATTTTTATAAGTACTTAGGTATTTCTTCTTATTGATAGAGAAATTCGCAAAGACAGTAAATAAACACGTCTTACTGGATCCCACAACCCGAGTATCTGAGTTTGATTGTTAGGGCGTGGCTGGGTGCAACAAAACAGAGTGAGAACAGAGCAGGGTTGTTGCAACTACCTGCTCTAGAAATGGGGAAAAAGGGCTCACCCCGATTGTGAGAGCTGGGCTGTGCAGACAGTAAGACACATTGTGCAACACTGTGGACTGGCTGATGGCGCTGGAGCCAAGTCTGTAGAAGAGGACGGGACGCCGCCCTCTACGGGTCAAGATTATTTCCGGAAAAACCATACGAAAAGTAAAGTAAGTAAGCCCCTTTGGACATGACTTAAATGGACCTAGGCTTTGGTAAGTTCCTGCGACATATGTAGCCTCCTAAAAGACATTCCTTCACTTCTTCCAAGCAAGCTTATTCCCCTGGACTCACTCCATCCCATTGGCAAAATATCTTCATTACGTACTACGCTGTCTCGATTAGCGACTACATTCTAAATATAGAGTATTTCTGTTCTCAAGGTTTTTTTTTTTCATAAATGGTAAATTGCTCATAATGGGCTTGCAATAGAAAGAGTAAAGTAACGGTACCAGTGATCCACGCGATAAACGGCAATTATTTTCAACGAAAACCTTCACATACATGCTTAAAATAAAATTTAATAACTATCCCTTTTTTAATTTTGCATTAAATGAATTTGGTTTTAAATAATTCTCTTCTTCAAAAAAAATTGAAGATAAAAGTAATTGTCTAATATGGCACCAATGCGATTCTCTAGTACCTTGGTCGTCATCTGCGGCCCGCGACGCGTTGAGCGATTTCGAAAGACAAATTTTGCCAAAATCGACGAAGTTAATAAAATAGATAACGGGGATCGGAAATACCTAAAATTCATAATATTTGAAAATAAAAATACATGAATAACGTTTGTATTTCTAATAAAAATCTTTAATATAACGTAGTTAGGTACCTATCACTATTTTTTCAATTTACATACAAGGAGAGTTCAAAGTATTCTCGGTATGGGTGAAAGAAAAGACAGAAAAATGAAAGGAAAAGGCAGAAAAATATGCAATGATTTTACTACTCTACATAATTTATGGTCTTTTTCAACCCTAATGCGCTTTATAAAAAGCCAATTTCTTTCTTTGCTTTTCGTATGGCATTTCCGGAAAATCCTCCCCCGTAGAGGGCTGCGTGCCATCCTCTTCTACAGGCTTGGCTCCAGCGCCATCAGCCAGTCCACTGCCAATTTCGAATTTATGTATCTTTTCAACAGCCTTAAAAAATATTTTTTATCTTTCTCTGAAAAATAATTATTGTTTTTGGCCACCTTACTCTTCATAGTCGGAAAATAGCTTTCAAATAATATTTATTTCCCTGTTTCGGGAACGAAAATTGTCGGCAGGTACCAGAGCTAGGCTTTAAGGTAGTTGATTGAAAATTTGGAAACCATAGTATCGAATACCAGCCTTTGCAACAAGCGCCAATCGAATCGGCGCGTTGTCGTCGAGGAGCAAGGCATTGGCGGTCAATTTTCCTTAATGATTTTCTTGAATTGCTTCCTACAAAACCACGAATTGTGCTTGCGAAAATTATTGCGGTAATAATTTGGCCTATTTTGAAAAGGTCAATAAGCACAAACTTTTTCGAGTCCTAGAATACTGTCGTAAGGAAATTTTTCACTGGTTTCATGACTTTGAACTACTTCGGAGGGGTTTTTATACGCACTGTATTGCCTCGCGTTTCTCTCAGGAGCATACTGACAAAATCAGTTTTCGGTCCCCGTAATAATGCGAACAAAAAAAAACTTCTAGAATTTTCACCACTGAGCTCCAAACTCTCCATAGAAAATTCAATTCGCGTTTGCTACTGCGGTAGTGTGAGGATTTTTGCGGAAATGGAAATAGTTGTTTCACTAAAAAAAATTTGACGGACAAACCATTATACTCATCGCAACAAAACATCGTGCACAAGCTCACAAGACATGTCTGCAATGGGCACCGGATCGAGCAGTAGGTTTCCCCAAATTAATTCCGAGGGCAATTCCATTCCCGTTTTTTTGTACCCCTTCGTATCTTATTTTTAAATATGCGCCCCATGTGCGAGTTTTTAAAAGGGGGGGACAAATATTTTTTAACACTTTCTTTACACAAGGTGATTTAAAATTTTACTGTTGAAGTAACATTATTTATTTATTTCAATCAATCCAGTGGGGGGGGGGGGGGCAATATGCGGCCCGCGGTGAGAGCTCGAGAATGAGGCCCTTCAACAGAAAAGTGTGACGACCGCTGCTCTAGAAAGTAGACCACTTTTGTTATTATTTTGACCAAATTATGATCAAATATCACTAAAATCGTGATGCAAGTCATTCCATTTTTTTATTTACTTATTTGTTAAAAATTTCCCGAAGCTTGATATGTTTTCTCTTTGTTCTTTATTTTGACATTTAATGCAGTGGCGGATTTAACGGTATGCGAGCTTGTGAGGGGACCCGGAATGAGAAAAAAATTCATTGAAATTCTGAAAATTGATAAAATAAAAAATAAATGCTTTTTTCCTTTTAACCTGTCTCGGCGTAAGCTAGTACAAAAAAGTGCAAGATTTTAAAATTCATAGTAAAGAAAGAACATCGTCGACGATTTACATTGTTTTTCTTGAAAAGTTTTTCTTCAGATTTAGATTTAAAATAAAATGTGACGAATAAAAAATACTAAAATGATTTTTGAGGGATTTCTTTAAAGGCCTGCCATCTTTATCATCAGCCAGCTGAACGTAGTACTTATAGTTTGAATGTTATATATTATTTTTATCCTGTTAATATAATATTTTTTTCTACAGTGAATGGTTATTTCATCAACTCAAAACAATAATTTTTCTACTGCATACCTACTGAAATATAGTGTGAACGATATTTGGTAGAGTAGGGTTTATAACTTAGCTACTTAACTACTCGCTTCTCGAATATGTATGAACAAGGCTTTAAAGATGAACAAAAAAATAGGGAAGAGGGATCACGGGAGAAGGATCTTTTAAAAAAATTGGCTACCATGGGCCTACAACAAAGAAAAAATAATAATTTTGGAAAAACGCTCTCCAGACATCATTCAATTCTCCTGATTTTCCTATATAAGCAATAGATTATTTGCTATAACACAGGTTATATGTATGTAAATACCGACCTCGGTAGCCTAGTGGCAAAGGCTTCGACTTCAGAACAAGAGGTCCCGGGTTCGATTCCCGGTCGGGTCAGAAATTTTCAATGTGTTTTTTCACTTGAAATTTCTACTCGGGGTTGGAATCCTGTATCAAATTGGACGGGACCGGTTGACTGGTAGACAATGCTTCAAGCATTAAGTTTCGCCGGCTATACTGACACCTATGTATAGAAGAGTGTTATTTATTTATTTATTTATAAATAAACTTAACATGTCAATACCCTTTTCACCAATCTTAAGGTGTAACCTTTCTGTATGAACATTATGAACAATGATTTAACAATCAATATTTTTATGATTCTTGATTTGTTATACTGATGTAGATAAAAGTAATTATTTAAACGAAAATAGGCGTCCATCAATCTATTCAAAATGTCAGGATGTCTCCCGTGAATACTGTAACAAAGAAATTTTACATATCAAAAAGTTTCAAAACACCTCCACTGCTCATATATTACATTATTTTTTACGACTTCCGTTTAAAAAAATGTTGAAATTTTCATTACTTGATCCTAGTATTGGAAAATATATACCTACCTACACCAAGGTATTAACATAATGTATAGAGGTGTGTATATGTATAAAAACCTGGTTGAGAAGCTCAATATCATTATAAACCTCTTATGCAAATGAAAATCATTAACTTTTAAAAGATTCTTTAATTAAACGGAACTTATTAAAACTTCATTGAGAAAAAAAATACGAAAAAATGAGGTTGAATTATATAAATTGAGAAACAATTATAATTTTTCCCTATTTTATTGCCATTTTTAGGATATATAAATTATAAGAGGAAGATAATTAGTTATATCGTTTACAAAACAAGCCTACAATATATTAAAGGCATTTTTAATTTTTAATATTTGATATACTGCAATCGTATTTTGTCTTATTTCCACCCTATCATTTATTTGGTTGGATCTATCGATATAACGTTTAGAAACACCACTTTATGATTCAAATAGGCTGAAATAGTGTCCCGAATTTCCATAATCGAATTCACAGAGGCTCACCCAGAAGGCATCATCAACATATAATTTGTCGACCGACAATCAGTACTTTCCGTTTTCCTTGAAGGGTGAACTTATTTCTAACTTCATACACGTTTCCCTTGTATATTTACACTCGAAAGGTACTTCTATCAAATGAGGTAAATAATGGCATACCTATTCAAACTTCATACACGTTTCCCTTGTATATTTACACTCAAAAGGTACTTCTATCAAATGAGGTAAATAATGGCATACCTATTCAAACTTCATACACGTTTCCCTTGTATATTTACACTCAAAAGGTACTTCTATCAAATGAGGTAAATAATGGCATACCTATTCAAACTTCATACACGTTTCCCTTGTATATTTACACTCAAAAGGTACTTCTATCAAATGAGGTAAATAATGACATACCAATAATGACATACATATTCAATATGAAAAACCTTATAATTTAACAAATATTCAATAGTTGAGAATGTGGACGCAACGAAATTCCTCCAGTCCTTTTTCTCGCGCCACTTGCACAGCTACATCCCATCAGCTTAAGCCAGCCTCTTGTATGACCGCAGTGATTGCCTTCTTGATTGATAATTTTGACATGCGTCGTGTTTTTGTCTCATCCCGATCAAATAAAAGGCTTGCATAAGCCTAAAGAATCTCCCAGGACATGCGGAGAATATTGCCAAGCCAGCTCAATCTGCGGTTCGTATTTAATCGTAATTATTTAAACACTTCAGTACACATCCTACTGAATTCAAAATCTTTCCTGGATACAATTTATAAATTTAACGTCATACATTTTATTGATTAAAAGCTTTATTATATACATAATATTATATCTGCAGTTTTTTGTTATGTAAATATAATATTTTTTATAACGATGTAAGAGAAAATTATACAAAAGCGACTCAAGTAGTCCAATAATAAAAAGAGCGGTTCAAAAAATGTTTAATCCGGTTTGTGTAAAAAGAGCCAAGAGTTGGGTATTATTATCGGTTAGATCCAATTTTATTGATAATAATAAGAGAAAAAGAGATATGTATATTGAAACAGTTTGGAAAAGAGAGAGAAAAAAGTTCCCCAGAAGACCACTTGATGGAGATGAAGAACTGTGCTAAATAATTGACTTTTCATTTATTACAGGACTTTTTACTTTGCAGGGAGGCAAAGATTTTGGCTTTTAGTAACAAAAGTGTACCTACTGCAATCAATCAGAGGCCTTTTTGATATCTTGACGTTAAATTATTGACTTGAATACATTAAAAACATTCGCACTCAAAAATCACTGACGATGTTTTACCTTAAAAAAAACTTTTATCCCTTAGGAGATTTCTGACTAAAATATTAGTTTCTCGAAAACATGTTATACATACCGATTTCTTTTTTAGTAAGCTTATTCACAAATACGCTTTTAAATGAATTAAAGATTATCAGCTATACGTTATTCAAACAAAGCATGTCTTTTCAACGTGTAGAATTATTTATTTTGTAACACATAGTTCATTTTAATAAAATAACCTTACATTCTTTATTCTTAAAATATTTTTTGAGGCCCTTACGGGCACTCGGAATAGTCAACAACACAAAAAATATAGCAAAATGCAAACAACAATAACAATAATGAAATGTAACAAAACAAAACAAGCATGTACCCACATGGAGTCTCGGAACATAATATATCTATTTTTTTCGCATAGGTAAACGTCTATTCCTATTGAATTTAACACATTATCTTCCATCTTCTTCTTCAGCTTCAGTCATCCCCTACTGGACATATGCCTGTTCTTTGCCATTCAACTTTTTCCTAGCGACTATAATATCGTTGGAATGTTTTTTTGAGATCTCAACGCATTATAAATAAACTTGAACGTTTTCACTATGATACAATCAAAAAACTATATTTATTCAGAATGCAAAAAGGAGGAAGAAATCGACAAAAAGATAAAGCAAATTGATTCGATCCTTCTTCGAAATTGGTTGGTGTTGGATTTAATTCACTTTAGGCCGGGTTCTCACTTGAGCCGATCCGTTGTATCAATTCAACATACACGCTTTCCGCTCGCGTTCGACTTTCGAAACACTTACACACTTTTTTTGACAATATTACGGATCGTGCTAGCAGCTCAAATGAGAACACGGCCCAACCAATAATTCCAAGAAACAAAAAGTGCATGATTGGATGAAAATGACTCTACTTAAAAAATACGGAAATAGAATTAAGTAAAGATTCACGAACCAACAATCTATCATGACACCAAATAGGTACTTACTTCTTACTGAAAACAAAAATAGATACAGTGGAATTTATATGCTGTTCTTCACCCTTGTCTTAGAGAAGAATGATACTTTATAAATTAAATTAAGTATTTTGATAAACAGATTTGCCTCCTTCAGCCAGCTTAGGTACGTACCTATGTATACGTCCAAACGATCCACTTTTCTCTAAACGATTATCGTCATGACTTGTTCGTTTGAGACACATTAACGTCATTCAAAAAAGACATCACGGCGAGCCATGTACCATACATACTCGCTTCACACTAAATGATCGGTTTATATTCTTTACCGAGACTCACTTTATCTTTATTTTACTGGCACTTGTTTATTTATCTTCACAAACGATTGAATTTTCTAGAGTTGATATTTGCATTAGGGACCTTCAGTAAGATCAAAGACACACGAATATACGTACATACTTTGAGAACTATCTCTAGAACGAAAAGTTTTTTCAATGAATCTGATGATGGTGTGTAAAAATTATAAATGAACAACTAGAAGCGTACTCAAGCGAGCACCACTATGCAATATGAAGAGCAGTTTACAGCTGTGGTTGCCCCCCAATGTTCTATAGTGGGGTCGCAAAGATAAAAAATGTATTAAAATGGGTGAAATGCCTAATTAATTATAAAAAAATCTATTCATTTTAATGTCCTTTTTGCGTATTTTTGCGACAATTTTGTTTAATAGTGTATGTTGGCGCGACGACCGAGACCATCGATACCACTTGTCAAGAGCGTTTTGAGTCTCGTAATTAGGTCCATACAAACATACATACTCCCGTTAAGGGCCCCGCACTCAACACAAGCCAGCCCGGAGGAGACCAATCCGCAGCAAACCCGACCCTCACGAAACCGACCCCAGCTCAATCAAAGCAATCGAACCGAAAAGCCGGCCCCACACAAACCAAGCCCGCCGCGGATCCCCCCCCCCCAAACCAACCCACACTGCGGGAGGCCTAAGCCCCACTCAGGAGCATAGGGAGGCATCAAGAGCTCTCCATTGCGCTCGAAGGCGTCCGAGGGTCATTGTGCCTTTTCTGACCAATTGAGGTTTAAGGACGTGAGGTGGTCAATCTCACGGTTCCATCCAACCTCATACAAACACAAATGCTTATTGACAAGTAAATAAATAATAGCTATATTTATTCCGCTAACAACTCATTAACCCTTAATTACTCGCATGAAGAAAATTACATAATTTCTCGCATGGGGTCTCAGGTGACCCCACAAATTGTATGAACTATTTTTAATATATCGCCTGTTTGCGAGAAGACTGTGATATCTCAAAAAATGTAATTTTACAGGAAGCCACTTTTAAACTTTGTAAATGAAATAAAAACCAAACAATTAGGTTTTTTACTGTCGGACCAAAATTATTTATTAAATTTATGGCATAAATTTTCCCATTAAAAAAATGGGTTCAACTATGTCACGTTTTTACTGAAAATATGAAGAAAAAATCTTGTAACAAACTAATTTGTCACATTATATATGATAATATTTTTTAGAAAGTACTGGGTTATTTTACAAAAACTCTTTGTTGTTTATACATTTATTTATTCAAATTGAAAACAATTTGTAACAAAATTATTATTAAACGATAAGTAAAATTTTAGTTTGTTTATTTTCTACCAAGGCAAAATGAGACCCACAAAATATTTATCTCAAAGAACGTTTATATCATAATTAGGCTTTATGTGAATAAAAATAATAAAGAAAAGAGTATTCATTTATGAAAAAATTATTAATTGTAATTATTTACATAAAGTCGTTACACTTACATATTGAAAAGGCTTTGGTACTTTGTTACATTTAGGAACTGGCGGTTACTAACGAAAATAAATTGATAGATATCTGTGTATAAAGATTCATAATATGGCTTATGATATTTTGGGATAAGCTGTTTTTTAACCAACTCCATAAGATCTGTTTTTTTTTCTCAGCCAATAACCGGATACACACATTTATCTTTAAGATTTGACCCTAATCGCTCATTTTTTAAATCTTATCGAAGAAAACAATTGAAAAATGAGCGATTATCGTTCAAATCGTAAAGTGTATACAGCTAATCATCTACTTTTTTATGTCAAACTCGTTTGTTTTTCATTGATAAGTTATTATTTTCATTATTTCCTTTAACTAAAGCCGTTTCAATTGGTATACGCAAAGTATTTTTCAAAAACATTTTGCAAACTCTCGTCTTGACACCAGAAATGACGAAAAGTAAAGCATTATTGTTGTTGCAATAGTCCCATCAGAATAAACCTTAAAATAGTGTGGTTTCAATTGCCGTTCTTCTATATTTTTTTTCCTCTCGATAAATATGACATTCCACTACTTTTTTTTAAGCGTTTCGCAACATTTTTTTTCTAATACGTAGCTTCTTGGCGTATCTTTTTTCCCCAAATTTTAGTTGGGGTGACAATTTTGTCAGTTTGCTTTTGACAATTTTGTATTAACCGAACTGCTTGTATAGAAGTAGGAACATCTTCACTATTCGAATCTGAGGAACTGATGCGCCGATCTGCGGGCTTTGAATCCTGGTAATCCATGGAAAGTACCTATGTGTATTTTGTTTAAATTTTGATGAACACAGATTCATTTTTCATTAAAAAATATATATACCTATCTACTTATGTACCTTCATTAAATGAATAACTACTACTCGACGAACTGGTGGAGCTCTCATTGCTACTTTCAATTGAATTTGATCGAGAAAGGGCAGAGAGAGTGTCGTTTTCTTTGTCTAGAAAGAGTAATTCATCAGATGGAGAAGAAAATTTAATGCATCGAATTTTTTATATTATATACCAATATTTTATACCACGATAGAAAACTATGTATAGGGTTCTAACAATCAAAGTTGCTAAAAATCTCACATAGCTACTGTAACTACCAAACCTCAGCAGCCTATTCCAGATTCTTGAAGTCAGCAACAAGGTTCACTTCTCCAGAATCATTCGACTGCCGTTCCGCACTGAAAATTTGCCGATATTTACATTTTTCGGTTTCTAATTTAATCCTAACGTCACGTGTAATAATTTCATTTGAGTGTTTATAACGTGACACATTTTAGGATTGGATATAAAAATTATCCACTACATCGAAACAACATCAAATAACCATGTCTATGGGAATTTCATTCATCATCAATAATGTTTCATCTTTAAATATCACAACGCAAAATTACCATTTTTTGTGCAATAACTCCAACTTACTCTTTAACATTATTTTCAATAAAACAGAGTTAAATCCAAATACCACATTATTGAATTAAAGATTAATAAATAAAATTGTAACGTACCTTGCAAATATACTGTGGCATTCTCGTGATGCCGCGTTCTTCTAGAAAGACGAGAGCCTTTTCATCTTCGTGTGCCTAATGTAAACTGACATGTCACATTGTTGCAACAAAGTGCAGTGTTTTAAGAAAGAACGAGACAATGCAATTTATTATCCTATTTCTGTCTCTTCTGATGATAACTTCGTAACTATTCGACCAAACAACGTCACGTTTTTACCGATAATAAAGTTGATCATGACGGTTCTTATTATCAAATAAAAAAAATCAATTTTTGGGAGATGTCACAGTCTTCTCGCAAACAGGCGATATACTAAATTAATATGTAAATAAAACCATGTTATTATTAAAATGCTTTATTTATATAATAATATTTTCAAGAAACAACATGAATTAATATATATTTAGAGATGAAACAAACTGAAGTAAACTAACTAGCAAAAAATAACATTTTGCACTCATGGAGACATAAATATTAAAAATTAAAATAAATTTAGGAACTCTTAAAATAAAATATATCACAATGCTTGAAAAATATGTGTGAGTGGTCATTGCACACAAAATTTGCGCATTTTTTACACCTTGTTGCCACTTTGCCATAGCTTTTCCGAAGTTACGTAACTACTCGCAGGGGGCACTGCTCAAGAGAGCAGAGACACGTCCTTTCGCTCCCGTGACTTGATTGCTGCTAAAATGTAAACTTTGATACGAATTAGGAAGCTAGCAGGGGCACGGGGAAATTCGGAACTCAGGAAGTACTTTTTTTTTTAAAACACAAAAGTGCGTTGACCCCATGCGAGTAATTAAGGGTTAAGGAGCATGGGGAGGGAACAACAGCACGCAATACTCATCAAATTTTCCAATGCTCCAAACTCCGGGATAACCTAATTTTTTGTGGGACTACTCAGAGTTTAATTTATAAGACGAAGAGAAGATTATTATTTATAACCATCCACTTTTTCGTTGCCATCAACGTAACTTTTTCAAAAAAAAAAAGTCGATGAATAAAAAAAATAAAATTGTCATCACAAATTTATTCAATTTCGAAAATTATTTTTCCCATTTGTTTGCTAGTTATAAGTTTAACTCCAGCATTACACGGTTCATAAATTCAATTAAGTATGTTCTCGCTTTATTGGCAAACTGCAATCATATCTATTACATACATTATTCACTTCAACATTTTATTGAAAAATCATTCATATATTATGCCTTTAGCATAATTATTAATTGTAAGTATAGGTATTTACATAAAATTTTCATTATACGATTTACGTTAAATCATAATATTACTTACAGCAATACTTTATATTGAATTTAAGAAGCTCTTGAGCACCAGGGGGGTCACTCTGCATTTTCATCGCAATAGCGATCCAATTTTGATCTAAATAACGATGTCATTATTTATTTATTCATAATATACGGCATAAATCCTTTAAAAATAATAATTTACTACAAATATAGCGCTTAAAATAAATGTCTAAATAATGAAAAAATAAAAAAAAATCAAATTACAGAAAAAGAACGATTCATATTAGGTAATACAAAATATGAAAATATTGGCAGAATAAAATTAACAGAAAGCGATGATGACATTTAGATTTTGCCAAGAAGAATTAATTTCACAAAAAAATTGGTATAAATTTAGATTTATACGGGTAATTTTAATATTAAAAGTATAGACGGAGTAACTCCCTGATCATGATCAGGATAGAGTAGTCGTATGTACAGATGGAGCCGGCCAATATCACTGTGTAAACCATCTGACTTTTCAATTAGCAGCACAGCATGCGACGCAAGCCACAGCACGTGAACAAGGGTGTGATGCTAACATAATCCATAAACATTAACTTCAATTAGAGAAATAAACCATTCGCATTGAATCCGATGATAGGGGTGGAAATATATTATAATATGATGGTTACAATTATTATTGTTAAAGTGGTTCGTTAAAACTCTCATAAATATTTATTTTGTATTCATCAAAAAAATTGAGAACTACGGTAGGGGCCTTGTTTTTTAAAAATACATTTAAATATACCCTCTCACAATTTGAGAAAAATATGAAAATGAGACACAATGAAAAATAGTAGGTAGCCGAAAAAGAACCGCTGAACCAGCTATAATCATATGGACTAAGCTACTTAGAATAGTAGCTGTTAAAATTCTTCCGTATAAGATGATTCAAACTACATTTTCAACCAACAAGCAGTAAGAAATTTACGCGTTCAAAAAGCTTTAGGACTATTGTGACTATGAATCAGTTACTTATTTACTAGGCCTGCTTCCTCCAGGGAGGTCGCTGTCACTGCATCCTATAATGGGACTATTGTGACTATGAATCCGTTACATTGTCCCTTAAATGATCTCAATTTTATTTTGACACGTTGGGGACTGCGGATGATTTGACATACCTTCATGTACAGCTTTTGTCATACTTTTCTCAAAGAAAAAATACGATTTTTTTCATAATTACATTAATCTAGCTAATTCTTAATATTACGTATTGTAATATAAAATACCGTCACAATTATTGTAGCTAGGCTTAATTTACAGCATGGGACTGATACGTGTTAAGCCAGCATGCTCTTGATATAGATTGCAACAACAAAGCAACGGGTGCACAAGCTCACCTACACACAAAACGTGAATTATGAGCCCACAATAATTCTCCCATCATATGCATATGAGCAGAAGCCAGCTCTCTCCAATAACCATGATAGACGCAAATGAATAATAATTGTGATTCATAGATCTGCCCGCATTTGTGATAATTAATACCGCGCTGACCTGTGATGGATCATTCAATTAGTGTACCTGAACCCCCTGGTACGCCCTACTAAACCATTCCTCAAGAAGCACAATATTCTCATGAATTTACCTTATTTTCACCTGTTTCACAAAGTTATGAATATTTTCAATTTCTACTTCCTCCTCCTGACACCCAAGACGTCAATTTTCGTAACAACTTGAACTGTTAAGAAACTTTTTCTATTGATTTTTTTTTAAATAGGCATCATCCACTATCACCAACCTTTTGTTATGATTTCTTGTATGCCAGTCTATTTTGTCTTCAAGAAGATCGTCGAAGTACCGAAGTGCAACTACAATCGAAGCCTTGGTTTTCCTTGAGTGTCGAAAATTATGGAAAGAGGAATCCTTCCCAATATTCTACATAAGGGACAACAGCTGCCTTTTGAATCGCAGATCTGAGAATCTATAGATGCCTAGCTTTCCTGGACTCTCTTTGAGAGGTTTTGGAACAACCCCATTCATAGATCAGTATAGGCACTATTTGGATGATAGGTGTATGAAGATATTTTTTTATAATCTGATGGTCTCAGATCAAAATCTGCTTATTTCAAATTTTCTTAATTTTCAGTGGAATTTTCCCTCTTGTTTAATACTTTTATTCTAATGTATAGATCAATACCTTATTATTATCTATATCAATACCAAATAAATAATACGCTATCAAAGGTTTGTATTTTCCATCTTTGTAGAAGACAAAATTAACAATTTAAAAAATTACTGAAATGAATAAAAAGTTTTCAAGAATCAAGGAAGAAAATCTGTAGAGTGAAATCGGCTTATTTATATTTTACTCTATCATAAACTATAAAAGAAAACTTCTTTAATAATTTCAAAGAAACAAAAAAAAACTGTTGTATTTAAGTGATTGCATGACACTAAAAACGTTTTGAAATGTTTTTCGCTCTCACAATTTTTATAAAGCGGAAACAAACTGCCTTTAGACTTTTTTGAAAAGTTTTATTGGCCGCGATTTAATTGAAAGAAAACCACTTTAACTCTCACTGCCTGTGCCTACCTCTTTTATTAATTTTTTTACAACTAGTGTCCCTACAACAAACCAAACATGGCACGTTGCCATTTCTATATTTCAACATATCAAATCACCTAGAATATTCGTATGATATTTTAATAACATGAGAATGGCTATGATATTTCATTTTGCATTTGCGGTGAATGACTTTGTGTCCACTTAAAATGAAAGCAAGAGAAATAACAGTATCATACTTTCATCTCACATCAACATAATATCCCTCTACTCTATGTGCACTTCTTCTTCAATAGTATTAGTTTATACATAATTTGTTAGAATAATGCGAAAATATCTCCTTGTAATTTAATTATATACGTTATGTTGTACTAAAGATTTAAAGTAAATATACCATTTAAACAACGCCTCAAATCCTCTCAGTCCTCCGCAGCCCGAATATTTGTCTCCATCTGTTACTTTTTTAATCAGGTCACACCACCTCGCAAATGTCCGTGCTTCTTTTTGTTGTCAAAAGAGTCCTTTGAAAATGTTTACGTGAGTAAAACTAAAGCCCGTTATTGGAGCACTGAAGATTTATGTTTTTTTTTTGTTTATTTTGTTCAGTTGGTGTCTCTAAATAAATAAAGCGCTCGATACTCAATCAAAATTTGTATTTTAAAATATTGAAATTTTTCATGGCAAAATTTATATCTGAATCCAAACATTTGACAGATTTAAAATCTTAAAAAATCTAAATTCAAAACTCCTTCAGTTTATGTTGGGTTGAATTGAAAAAAATTGGACATATTGCAGTAGTTATGACATGGTCTAAAATCCCAAACGTATACCTATACAATATAGGTATTTTATACTTCAATTTTAAGCTTAAAAATTCTACGTTTTTTTTAGATTTTTTTAAATAAAAAAAAAACAATCTACCATTCATTATTATAACATTATTTAAAGAGTGATTTAACTTAGAGGGTGAATTTCAATAGATTTTTTTTTAAATGTGATTTTAATATTATATGATATGAATCAATACGTGTATAGATGGTAAAGAAAAGTAAAGTTAATGGACGTTGTGACCCAAACCACAGCTAATTGTCCTTTAGTCTTGTGGATATGCAAATTTTTATCGAATTCCATTCACGTGCTTTCATTAGAAAAGTTTATTATGTCGTATCACAAAAATAATTGAGAAAGTTCTGAAGCGTTTTAACAAAGTTGATTCTCATCCGACTCTGAATAAATTATTGGATTAAAATATTATTATTATTTTTATTCATTCAAACGACTTTTTTAATATGTAAATATGTTTTAATTTAAACTTTTTTTCTCATTTTTCTCCTGATTTTTTTTTTCTCAGTATTAAATTTTTTAATTATATTGTAATCTCGCTTTCGCTTAAAAGTAAACAACCTTTAATGTTGTCTATAATGAATTTTTATCGTTTTTTTTTTGTATATTTTATCTTCACAGATTGTTTTAAAATGGGAGCTTAAATACTAAAATATTATTTAAAAAAACAGCAATATGACAAATTATTACCTAAATATGATTTTCAAAAAAAATTAAATAGGGTACCTATCTAATCATAAAGAATGAATGTTATGAAAAATCATGTATTACGTACGATTTATGATCGGTATGTATGTACGATCATTAAGATATTGTATACATCAAAATTTGATGTATACAATATACAATATATATGGGGTGTCATTTAATGACACCCACGAATTTGTCAATCCAATTATAACACAGAGTTTCAATCGTTATTGTCCCAATTGTGATGCTGATAGATATCTTATGTAATTCAAATAAAAGATGTACCAACCTACTTGTAGACCTAAGTTCATTACTCACAATTATTGTGAAGCGGGCTTTGTTTGTTAGACAATGTCAATGAAAAGCACAATATCAATACGTGCAGATAATCACAACGTACATTACTCTCAATACGCAAAAGGAAAAGAACCGATTTCAATTACTTTCAAAGTGTATGTAGGTACCTACGAATAAAGACATTTTTTTATCAGATTCTGATACATACAATATAATGATACAATGTGATTGATCTTCATTGCTTTATTTTGCCGTTCGATTTTTATTCGGCTTATTTCATTGCGCGCTCAGGACATTTTACGGAGATAACCATTTATTGATTGTAGGATATTAACTTAAAAATAAGAAAAGAGCTTGTTTGGTTATAATATAAAAGGTAAAAAGGAATCTTAAAGAATAGCTGAAGATTTTGAAATTTATTATTTTATTTTATTTACGTTGTCTAAAACGAAATAATATACAAAACATGTTTTATTCTCTAAGAATCATTATAAAACCTTATTATAGAAGAACACGTTACAAGTAAGTTTTATGTTTAAAAAAATTAAATTTACCTACCACATTGATCTCCCATTAATACACGGTGTAACAGCGATAGTTGATCATCCGAAGCAGAGGAGTACAGGACCTCAATACCTATCGATTTACCCCCCATGCGATATTAGGTGGTTCAAAAGTTTTTTTGTGAAATTTGTTCGTGTGATTAATTTAAGTTCACAAAGTTTGCCATTTAGGTTGTCGAATTCGTCCAATCCCTGAAAATCCAATTCATGAAAATCTTCGACTACGTGCCAAACAATCGCATGCTCCTGCAGGACTCAAACCCGTATACACATAATACGTGTAGGTACCTATGTAAGCCGCTTGTATAAAGATATTAATTATTTTATTTATATTAACATAATTATTAGACATCTATTGAAAAGTGATGAAAACATTAATTTGGTACGTTACCGTCGATTTCTTATTCGATTTTTAAATCTCTCACAGCATGATAAGATCATTTAAGTAATAAATATGATAAGATCATGCGTAGCTCTGCCATGGGTTAATAAGTATGAATAGGTATCTTGGTAAATATGTAAGTACATCGTTGTGTGTAGTTACTTTGCTACTGGATATTACAATCTCTCAGAACAAACTTGTGTAATCTGTCGTTTATAATCCATTATATCATGAGCTCCTTGTATCACATTAATTTATATCTAATAGAAGACACACAATATTATCAAGAGCGTTTTATATTATGCGCAACACTAATTGCTCTACCCACAATGGGAAACAATCAATGTTGGATAGTTGTTATGTTAATATCCCTTAAATGGTTCCACCATATCGCTCTAAAATCTTCAACATATAAAATTGTTGATGTGTAAGATGAGATCTCTACGAAGAATGTGTGTAAAGACTTTGTGGGACAAGAAAAAGATTGATAATATTAAGAAGTGTAAATGGCATCAATATTAGATGCTTAGTCGGGTTTTTGAAGGTTAATATTAGATGATAACAGTTCAGATTTTTGTACATTTAATACTCCCTTAGGAACATATACATACTTAAAATTACCTTTTGGGATCTCAGCATCCACAGATTTTTTTAATAGAATATTGAATCATCTGTTTTCAAATCATTCAATATTTTTTTGTTTATGGTGAAAGGAAAGAAATAATTTACAATTTAATATGCTCATTCAAAGTGAACACAAATACAATCTTTAACTTTTTCACAATAAGCTACATAAATCTTGCGTGAAAGAAGAAAATGTTCGGCACCTGGGATCAAACCCACCACCTCCAGTATGAAAGTCGGCGTCGTAACCGCTAGGCTACCAATCACTTCAATTGAGTCCTAGAAAGAGCCAGATGAAGTGATTTTAGGTTTAATTAGTCTAAATGTAAATTTAACTTGATGGAAGTTTGAAATTTGGGCTAGGATATTGTTGGCCAAAATGGTGTAAGAGTAGATAATGAAAAATTAAAGCTATTCAAGAGATCAAAAAATAAAAAAAAATACTTATAAAAGTTGCTTCCACCACGGAAGAATGCATGTTCAACAATTTATAAATTTTATTATTCAAGAGTTGCCATAATTAAGTACCTACCTAATGTAAGATTTACAGAGATTTTTGGGAATAATTTTTTTTTATAGGTATATTTTTTATTAAAATAAATATACGTAAGCAAAAAAAATACAATAAAGAGACATAAATACAGAATATACCTATACACACAAACAGCGCAACAAATGAGTGGAACCCGTTAAGTCATTGAAATGACTTGTCTGGTATGGTAAATTGTTCGGGTCCTTTTTTGGAAAACTTGTCAGTTAAGACTTTAATGTGATTGTGGGACTCTCACTGTCAAAAAGCATTTCAAATGTTAAAAGAAAATATAGTAAGTGCACACTATAATCCTCAGTCACCTTTGGTCTTGTCTATTGATTGTCGTAAATCAGCAATCGCAGTTATAATGCCAAATAAGAAATCTATCGCTTAAGATTAAGTTAAGCCAGTCAACAAAACTATGCTAAAATGAAAAAAGAATTATTTGCGATACAATATTCATCAATATATTTTTGGACAAAGAGTCACAATAGTAATTAAATTTATTTTGATTCATTGTTCTCAGATAAGCCAACAAAATACATTTTCCACTTAATTCCAATCGAAATAGGAGAATGGTTTATCAGCTGACAACACACCAAGGCTGAATAAAGTGACGTTACGTGAGAGGTATGAGGAGGTCGGTGAGGTCGGTGAGGTCGTATATCTGTAGACGACTGAAATGCAACGCTACCTCCAATTATTGTTTACATCGCATGACAGACAGAAACAAGAGCGTTTTCAATTAATTTTCATCCTCTATGATCCAACATGAATACACAAATAAATGTATCTTTAGTTTATGTCATCGTTTGATAGTTTGTTGTGTCATGGCCTCACATATTCTATATACTTTCTTTTTTTCTTAGACCAGTAACTCTGCTGCATCAGCCTCATACATACTTACGTGGACTGTCAACTATCATTCCATCTTTGGGGATGCCTTCCTGGAAGTTTGTTAGTTTGGGGAACGCTGTCCCTATAGCCGCCCTTTTAACCGTTATGTCCGCTTTTCTAGATCTATAATCTTTCCAGTTCCTTTCACTCTGATATCGTCCCCATCCAGTCAATCAAGCCTTCGAATTTATACATTCCGTACTCTATTATTTAAAAGTGCTTTTGTTTTTGAAATATCACATCATAATCAAAAATTTTAAGCAAAAAAAAAACAGATAGAAGAAGAAATCGAAAAGAAATGTATATATGTAAGTATATACCTATGTAAGTAGAAAGAAAAACGTCTACAATAGACTAAATGAGGACATGAAACTGATTTTTTCCAACAATCAAAGTGAGCAGCTACGTTTAAACATATTAATAGGTATTTTTTTTAAATGAATCTGTGCTCACTCAAAGTGAAAACAAATACACTCTTTCACTCTTTTACAGTAAGCTACTTAAAGCTTCAAAGAGTTGAACGCCAACAAAATACTGCGCTTCCTCCTGGAGGACGGGTTGAGCGATGAACTCTAGATACAGGGCCAGTCACAAAAGTTTCATTATGGGACGCAGTGACAGCGGCCTCCATGGAGGCTGCAGGCTAGTATTCAAATAATAATACTTACAGCTTGTGTCGTGAAAGGGGAAGATGGTCTGAGAATCTTGGGTATAAGATGGTACCACCGCATCACAAACGACGCTATACGCTGGTGAACCCAGCGCAGGCCAATCATTTCCACCATTACGGAGAGGAGATGGGCATGACTGAGACATGTGTTGAGGATGCCGGATGGCAGTTGGCTGAGGAGAGTGCTGTTTTTCCTCCCATCAGGGTTGTGGAAGACCCTCTGATATCGTGTTCCGTTCCTTCGAGGCAGAGCTGAGGGAGTTGGACATGGTGTGGGAGGAGCTCATATAAGCATTGCTCAAGATCGAGCTCAATGGAGAGCTCTTGTTGCCTCCCTATGCTCCTGAGTGGAGTTCAAAGGGAGTTTTGATTGATTTGATTTGACTCAAGTACGAGATTTTTGAACAGTAAATTTTAATCTCATTGGTTAATGTTTGTTTTGAATATTTTAAAATAATGAACAAAGACATCTGACATTTTAGACTTTCAGGTTAACAAAATTGGACCGTCGACCCAATAAAAATATATCGACGGTGAGTGAATTCTAAATGTATCAACAGTTTTTATAAAACAAATATTTCATAAAAGAATGAACAAACAATCAAATAATTATTATGATTTGATTCCAACTGAATGGCTTGATACAAATAATATTTCTAAAAATATAAAACCCGCCGTTCACGATCACTCTAACCGTCCAAATCGAGCGTTGTCACTCGAAAATTTCAATCCATTCGACCATAACTCCAATAGCTCGTGGATGGGGAAACTCGATTGGTCGTGTTCCACGTCGTCGTCAGTATGAACAACTTTGTCCAATTTTGTCTCATTTGGTCATCATCCTTCCACCAGTGTACACGTGTTGCTGTTTTAATTTATTATATTATGTACGTGTACTAACATGAAATTTTGTTATATTATTGAAAAAAAAACTCAAGCTTCACACCTGTCACAATGGATGGCATCCACATGGAGTGATCGTGAATATCGTTATTTCATCAAAAAAATAATTGAGAGCTACCTAAGGGTTTTATTTTTATGTTTAAACTCGTGTAAGGTTCACGCACAACCATTCCCCAGAATGAAGTCTAACCAGTGAGGTGAGGGAGTGTTTAATTTTCATGTTGCATCAGCCAAATAATCATAAGAAAACGATTTTAATAACATAAATGTAAACATTAATTATGGATATTTTTATTAAAAATAGGCTAATGAAAATTAAAAAGGGTTTTTATTGCAGGTTTCCAATGTTACCTGAGAAAAAAAGAAAAAATCGAAAAAATGTTTTTAATCACGCCTTAAATAACATTTTTCTACCACTACCAAACTCCTTACCTGTATAGTGGCCATGTTTCGCATGACGACATCATCCATCAATAGCGTTTCTCCATGATCTCGACACCCGGTAGCAACCAACACCACCTATATAAGAAGGCCTTAGTGCTGCGTCACATCGGGAGGCCCAACATTCACTCACCTATATCTGTATGTACTTACCTGTGCACTATGATATCTGTCTACACACAGGCAGTCGTGACGCGGGAGGCCAAAAATGGCCGCCTGCACTAAGGCCTTCTTATATAGGTGGTGTTGGGTAGCAACCTGCCACATCGTACAAAGCCGTACCTATCAGTCACCAGCAAGTCTGCATATAGACAACACAGAACACGCAACTTCCGTCTCGCTACGCGCATAGCGAGTCGCCACTTGGCGCCCGCTCATTAATATATTTTTCATTCCTTGTAAAACATGTTACTTCTTCAATAAACCAATCATACAGCCAAAACCCTCTATCTATCCGCACAAACTACAAATTCCACACCTGCATTTACATTACGACTCAGATCAAATCTCAATAGGGTTTTTTTATATTTAGACATAAAATAGTTTTATAATATAGGTATTGATATCCTCTACCTCCCTGCTTCGTGTTATCCACTATCGCTGTTATAAAGTGAATATTTACATATCTAGTGGGACAGTAAATTCCATCAACAAAGATTAAGTCTCTTTTCCTATGTACCTATACAATTATATTGTGGATTTTTTTTATTATTTATTATGAGTGTATTTTGGAATAAATTCATTATATTTCATTCCATGTGGGCTCTACCCTCTCGAAATACAAGACTGTAGCTAAATCACTCGCTGTCCAAAAAAAATAACGTTTAGATTTACCTATTTTTCTTTCAACTACTTTGCGGTAAATGCCATTTATTTCATAAAATATATTTATCACATACCTAGGGTAGTCCAATTTAGCCATCACTCCTCTCATCCTATATGATATTGTGTAATATAACGTGGAAATTAGAGATAAAGTGACGCGCAGTTCCATTGAATGTGAAGGATATTCTATGTTTCATTCATAGAACAAGGCACTTTGTGTTCTAGCTGGATATATGTGGCTCTATGTACTGCAAATATATCACGAGACACTTTGTTTGGTTCTAACATAATATCTATCTCTGCATAACAATATCGTTTCGTATTAAGCCCATATCTTACAACGTTATTATCATAACACCGAGCCAACAGTGTGATCATATTTCTATGAATCAGTCTATTGATATGTTTCTGAGATACAGAGTAATTGATATGATGATTTGCATAATGATATGTCACTCACACACACTATGACTAATCAATAAGAGAAAAAATCAATTTAGCAATGGTCTCTGATGAATAATTGATGGTAATATTTTAGGCATAATATAAATAGTGCTTAAAATGAACCCCATGATTTGTTTAGACATACTAACGTACAAAGATTTCACGTTGGTTAATTTGCAGTGAATAGAGTGAGTATAGTCCCTCATTATCATTTTCATCGGTCTTTTAATCGTATACACTCAAGAATAACACAAATTACAAGCAATCTAGATGATTCCCTATGCCTTGATTTCAGGAATAGGTTTGGTCTCCGCGGAATTCCCATAGCATATTTTGTGAAAAGACATTCTACAAAGTAAGTAGGTACATTTATTTATTAATTGTTATTCAATATTTATTTTTCAAAGACCTTTTAAACTTATAATATGCTCAAGGTGGTGTCAATCTGTACCTACCTAGTAAAAAATCAAATGCAAACGAAAACAAGCAACAGTTTGTAATATAATAATGATACCTACCTATTTTTAAACTGGATTCTGAATCTGCAAATTTTAATTTAAGTAGGTTCATCGTTTCGTGCCTTTTTAATGATATTAGGTTTTATGTGCTATCAATGACTGGTATTCTCAAATTCACGTTAAAACTCAACGCAAGAAGCTCTTGCTTAGAACTTAATAGGTTGCCAGTAGTTACGCAACTAATGTATTGGACAAAACATTTTCAGAATACAGAAATGTCAAACGTCTCAAAAAAAATTGGATACGACGCAACTCAATCGTCTGTTTTTCATTTCAGAATAATAGTCAATATCTTATTTTTTTATATATTTCACAACAATATAATCAAATGTAAAGCGAATATATTTTTATTTTATATCAACTTTTTACTTATTATTAAAAGCATTTTTGGTAGGTATTTGCTAATAAGTTGCCCTTTTTTCAATATCTTTGTTTTATACTTACATCAATATTCACCGTGATACCTACGTAATTTCCTATATTTTAGTATACATAGGAATATACTTTTTCATATTGCACAGATATCTACATAAATTTTGATATAAAACACAAAATTACATATACCTACCAAGCAATTCTGCTTTTTATTTTTATCTTCTCACATAGATGTGTATATTACTTTATTTAGATTTCTTGGTAAAAATATTTTATATGATAGGTACTACTCTACATCCAATATTATACTAGCAAGCTTTTATCGGTAAATATTTTTTTCTTTTCCATGAACCGATGCACACTCAAAGGTATCACAGATATTTAACAAGAATTTCGTGTTTAAAGAGAATGTAATTAAATACGAACCTTTCGATGTGGAGAGTGTTGCACGATAGCGAAGAAGTAAATCAGGTTTCTGGAAAGACTCCGAATGGCTGTTTAAATTAACAGTTATTTAATATCAGCAGGAAGGCGAGCTCTAGGCAAACTGTTTTGTGCTAAAGGGATAGATGGAAAACCAAATCCCAGAAACAGGAAGAATGGAGAGAAGGTAGGACAGAGTTTAAAAAGAATAAGAAGAAACGAAAATCTGAACAAAAGCAATTCAGAGAAGCATAATAAAATAATTGCAAAAAAATCAATGCTTTCTCTCGAAAGTACATACAACCAATAAAATCGCAAAAAAAAAGCATCAAACGTTAAATTTGAACGATTATTTGGAATTCCATTTCAGAAAATAATTCATCATGATAGGTACATACCTATATATTTGAAGTTTAAAAGCCATCATATTATTACACACTTATTATTTGTATGCGACAAAGTTTGAATCCCCTTTTTCCAATATCCCACCCTTTATTTTTTCGCGGATAAATCAGATAAATTATTTCGGTGATATAAACTTCAAATAGAAATCGAAAATCAATTTGAAATTTCGGCTCCTTTTTGTGTTTGCTCTGTACGTCGACACCGTAATGATATTCATGAAATAAGTCGCTACTGTACAGTATTGTATACGTGTGTTGTGATTATGTTTTATCGACCTTGTATTAAACGTGTCGCGCTGAGTATGGAAGCAATAATCCCTACGTATGTAATAAGGAAGAAATCTTTCTGTTCTCGTTTGTAATATTTTCTCGACTAAGCCTAGCGTCTCAAAAGCTTAGGTGGAAAATTGAAATTTTGTATGTTGATGTGTAGCGACGTTGCCGGGAAAAGAAGAATATAACATTGATTCAACTTCAATCTATAACAAGAGTAGGAGAGAATGGGTGAGAGAAGGTAGCTACTTGGAGCTGTGGAAGAAAAAGTATCAAGCTTCCCACTGTATACGAGCACGGAGGTACTCGCGTCATTATATAGCCGAATGAGAAAATTGAAAGATTCTATAAATAATACAGAGAAGGAAAATGTAAACGGAACTTTATTTTGATTAAAATTTGTGAATATATTATTATTACACTGGCGCGATATGTAAACGTATTTCATCGCCCATTTTATTTATTCATCTGGTTCGAATCTAAAAGTTACCTATAAAAAATAAGCCGACAATTATTTTGAATGAACACATTATATGTTTGCACTTAGTAGGTGTATCACAAAATATGCACCTACTACTAAGCTGCTGTTGAAGGTTCAGATTGGCTAATCCATGTGGAAAAAGTGATTCATATCTAATCATTAAAATAAATAGACTGCCTGACTTTATACAGACTTGAAAAATGAGTTAATTATTTAATTCAATATGGTTGTTGTAGCTGGGCCTCGGAGTCGAGGATCCCCTTCGCGCTTCCAAGAATAATAAAATAAATAGTATTTTGTTATGTTGAAAATGTCACTAGATATATATAAAAAAATTTAAAATGTCAAAGTATATAAAAAGATTAAAAAAAAAACAGACATGCATATACAATACAATTCAATATATTTAACATATTATTATAAAGTCACAAAAAAATAAAATAAATTCAGGTTAAATACTAACAATCACACATAATGTCATTGAATGCCCCCAGACTTCTGGTGTTAAGGGAATTTTCTATATGGAATTCAAGAACATTGTGTACTTGAAGTCTGTCACTAACTGTTGAATAAATCTTACAAAAAATAATGTTTAATCTTTGCGTGTATGCAAACCCAATGCGTATTATTGTCAAAAAAATATCTTTAATTTATAAAAATTCAAGTCATTATATTGATCACAGTAGATATCAGTGTAAGGTAGGTCTACAATAATGTTGAATCATTCTACGCTTAGAAAAAGTTAAATCACAGAGTTTTCCGTGTAGCTTTGTTCGGCGCAGGCCTCCGTGTTTTGTCTTATAACAGCCGCCGAGTAGGTCGGTCCGTCCATTATATTTTCTATCTCACGAGAATCTCTAAATCACCAATGACGTGATACGTTTCCTAGACTAATCCTTCCTAAGTAAGGGTAGCACAAAAAAGTCCATTAGTCCAAAACCCAATTACTCGGTTGCAAGATGCCCAAAGCTGGGAAGATTTCAGATGAAAATCTGGATAAAAAGGATTGTTACGTGATTAATTCCATATCACATCGGCGCGTGTAATTGACACAAAAACATTTTGCAAGAGATGGAATTGTTTCGTAAGATATTTTTTCTGGAAATATTACATAAATTGAGTTAGTACCTACTGTACGACCATTTATAGGTGTGAAATTATGAACATTGGCTTTTGTTGAAAATGTTTTTTTAGTTAATGTTGGGTGCAGTGGTAACTTTTACTTCAGCATAAAATTTGTGTGCTCGTTAGAACAGAAAATTTGTATTTTTTACTTCAAATAATCACGGCACATATTATTGAAAAAAAATTTAAAGTCCTCAAAAATTTTATAAACGTATTAGTTAAAAAGGTGCCATGAAAAACCACATTGCTAATGAAACTACTAACCTCTCGGTCTCGGGTCATAATTTTGTGGAAGTGTTCTTGAATCGAAGTTTCTACCCGAGGCTGGCCTGTCTATAAGATTGGTGGAGACCTAATTAAAAATTAAAAATTGCCTTTAGAAAAAAGTTCCGCTAGCTATACTGATACCTTTGTTTTTTAAGATATTTCTTGATTTATTTAAGCTTCTTATAGAATCAAAACATACGAACTGGTATGTATACGAGTATTATACAAGTTCAAATATAATATAGCACAATGAAAATTCCTACGATAGACTTGGAATATCAGCATTCGAAAGTCATCTATGTTGGTATGGGACCAAATACCAAATAAAGAAATACAGAGCATTTCTCTTTTAGCCTAATGTCGGAGTCAGAACCTCAATATAAGTGACAATAATAAATATAAAAGACTAAATGCAGAGAACTATATTGAGAAGAATACTCTTCGACGACCCCAGTAGAAAATACATTTTTGGAACAACCTGAAAGAGACTGCCTTAGACAAAATGCTGTTGCTGCATAAGTATGTTGTGGAGTAGCTAAATAGTGACGCGTAGCAAGAAACAAAATGTCGGAAAGTGATAGGTACGAGGTGGTGGAGTAATCCCGCAGAGCATCCAGGAAGCATTCCTCTATTAGTGAGTGCAGGGGCGCACACCCGCGCACTAATTCTCTCCACCTACTCGGGAAACAATGATAAACTACTCCGATGTCAGAAATGCCACTGTTTCCCACTGATCAAATGGGTGCAGGGCGATTTGAATAATTCAAAGGATATGCACACAACATCATCCTCATATCTGCAGCTCGTATGCGGGTTCTGAAAATTTAACGAACCTCGTCGTTGGTCCATTTTATGCATCTATACCTACCTGTTCCATCCTGCCGGTAAATTGAAAAAGAACACGTCATTTTTATGCGTTTGTATCATTGGGTTCTCATACAAAAAATACAATTTTACTTTAATATGAAAACCCTCTGAAGTGGTTGGTATCCTACAGATTCATTCGCTGACTTTAAAGGTCGTGGATTTGATTCTCGGTATCGAACGATTTCCTCTTCTTAAAGTTCATCTTTCTTCACTCTGAGGAGTCAGTATAGTCGGTGTTACTTAGGTACTTATTACCTTTGAACAGTCACGCCCAATCCGAGACTGACCAACCCCGGGTAGAGATTCAAGTGAAAAACACTCAAACAACAATTTTGACCCGACCGGATGTCGAACCCGGGCCCCTTAATCAGAGTCGAGAGCCTATAACGTAAGGCTACTGAGATTGGTGAAAAGTTGGTAGGTAATATAATAAAAGTGAATTACTTTTATTCATAAAAAAGAATCGTATGAAAAACCATGTGATAACACGCATATATATGTACAAGCAGATACCTCTTACCTAATTCATGCTTGCATGAACACTTCTAATAAATGTGATTCAAAAATGCATTTCTAAATAACCCACTCTTAATAGAGAATGAAAATAGCGTTACAATTACTAGGAAGATGTTCCCCATACATCATATTAGGTCAAGGTGACCAGACAACCTGCTTTTGGTGGGACAGTCGCGCTTTTTGGCAATTCCCGCTACATTTTTAAAGGTCCCATTTTTTTGAAAGGTAAAAATAAATCCAAAAATATACATATAAATATAGCTTAAATCCAAAGGTATATATATGGCGATGGTAATCCTTTACATTTTTAGTTTTATTGTGATTTTGTCAGCATGCGACATAAGGTAATAATAATATTACATGATATTCAATAAATAATGTCTGACCGTTTTTCCTGGCCTCAGGAGAAAACTACACAATGAGGAACATCAATTTAGACCTGTTGGTGAAAAGAGACACTCCTCGTGGTAGGCCATCAATTCGGACTCTCAAAGAAGTGGTCTTTTCCACTGACTTTGTTCAGCTGTGCCCGGCTGATACAAGAGACATCTCATGGGGTGGGTAGGGTAATATATGGCATACTTTCTGCTCTTATAGTGGAAGGAAATGTTAATCAAATTAAAACATAAATGACAAAATAAAATAATGGTTTATTCCATAAATATCAAGTCATGAAATCTTTGACAAATATAACAAAATTAAAATAAAATTTATGTTTGATTATAAATAGTTTAGACTTTATACTCTAATGAACGGGATATATCCCTCAAAAATTATATAGGGCTAGTTACTTACAACTAAAATACATAATACAATTCAAAGAAATGACCTTTCTTTCGGCTATGTATCTCACTTATTTATTATATGATTTAGAGCTAACTTAATACAAAATAGATACGATAGTGTATTTCACATATTCATTGTTCGGTTTAATGCTGCCTTCAGAGGCAGTGTGCACAAAAATATCTTTTCACCTCACAGGTGCCAATACTTGGGTCTAGCAAGACAAATATTTAAACGAAATCAAAGTGCGCCCTGCATACAATTATAATTTAAATTTTATGACTAAAAATATACTAATCTCTTAATAAAACTATTTTGGTTGGTCAACAAAAAGTATTACTAAAGAATAAAAAGATTCACTTAACTCTGAGAAAGGCTGAGAAATTCCGTAGATCGTCTAGAAATGTTTCTTCCTATGTATGACCCCCCGAATAGCGGCCCTCCTTGGTCTAGTGACCTAATGGTCTTTCTTCCTGCGAATTCGGTAGGTAGTACAATAAACAGGGTATCAGTCTAGAGAATTGCTTATGTGGTTACTGCAGTGCCAAAAAACTTTAGTCGCAATTTGCAAAAACAGCCGTCTTCTCAGAAGACGCACCGCCCCTTAGGAACTCATTGAATAACAGTATGCGGCATAGCTGTAAAAGGAAAAGTTACAAGAAATTGTGACTATATACTTTTTCATAAAGCATAACATAACGTAATGATGAATTACATAATATTACATAATGTTACTTAATAGTCAATTTTTAGCGTAACGTTACATGAAATGGTAAAAAAATGCGTCACTTTATTATTATACTAGCTAATACCCGTCTTGCTTTACGTTTTTAATTCCGAATGTCAAGTTTGATTGGTAGATAATTAAACAGGTTTTATTGTTCTAGTCTAGCTTCCCATTGCTTAACTGACCTCTATAACTGACATAAGCACAGAAAAAGAAGAATTACACTTTCACAATTCATAAAAAGAGAGAAGAATGACAGTTTTAATGTTTATAAAAAAGAAAGAAGAAAAATTATAGTCTGCCACATACCTAGGTACATGGGAAAAACTGCATGTATCATAATATGTTACATCTTACACTTGATTCAATTCCACTGCTCAATAGAAGGGTAAAAAATTCCTTTAATAGTAATATAATACAAACCTACCTAAATAATATGAAAGTTTTACTCTCAATATGGTTTGAGTCTTGACTACATTCCCTACAACCTCTATGTGTGGAATGGTACAAATTTTATGCGATTGGCTAATGATAAAGGCAGCTGTTTTACCGACCTCAAACGTTAGTCGAAAAGTAATCTGAAAATGTACTTTCATTTTAATGTTGATAAAATGTGTTTTATATGGTTTGAATTACATTTATTTTTACTTCAAAACAACCTTGAATCTTTTAAATACATTTTTATTCTGTCAAACTTTGGTTCCATGCAACATTTACATGAGTAATTTTGTTTTCAAAAGATGGCCATCTGTGTTTACGCAGATTTTACTATGAAAATTTTGTAATTTTAGAAATTTATTAATCACATTAAATATATATGAGAAATTGTAAAAATTTGTATCTATGATTACCATAAATTTCTTTTCCATGTCTGGATACATCAAACTCAAAATAATCGCCACAAATTGTTGAAGAGTTTTGCATCTAACTTGACATCAATGGTTGATGTGTTATAACTTCAAGATGCAAGTAACAACATCTGGTAGATTATTACTGAGCGAATAAAAATCAACTTGATTATGCAAATAAACTCACCTACATAGATTAACAATACTCTCTATTTTGGTGGTTCAACTTATAAATCTGCAATCCCCAGACTCGTCACAGGAAATTGAAGAATTAATTGCCCATAGTAGGATTCGAAACCTACCGAGATGCTCACTTGACGTCAATAGATGTTGTATTATTATTATGTGAAAAATTAGGTGAAAAATTCTATGGCAATTAGGCAAAACTATTTAATGTCATTTTGAGAAAGGCATTGGAATCAAAACAAAACTACACCACTACAATATAATTTAAAAAAATATGTGAAGTTAACTATAAGGAAATTTTCAATGAATCAATGCAGGTATATCAATATCCAATTTAGGTATTTCTTCTTCTCCTTATTGATAAATGCCATTATCTATTAAAATTAAACAAAATTTGAACCAAAATGTACATAGGAAACAAATTCAAATTTAAGTTATTGGCTTCTGAAAAATGTCAAGTTTTTCAAGGTAGAACCATTTTAGTAGTAGTATTATTTATGAGTATGAATGAATGAATGAAAGAATTTTTATTTATTTTTTGTCCAATCATTATTTAATTCATAAAACATAAAATCAACAATTGAAAAGCTATATAAAAAAAATAAAATATGTATAATCTCAAAGTTTTATTGTTAAATCAGCAGAGTAAAAAAAATATTCTCCCAAACAAATGGAAACCAGAAAAGATATTCCGACCCACCGTTATATTAGTTATTCACTTCTTAACCCAACATTATATCATTTTTATTCCATAACCGAAATCAAAAATTTAAAGTTTAAATAAATCTGATGCTAGAACACAGAATTCTATACAATAAATAACGTAGAATCCCGATTCGCATTCAAAAATGAAGCCGAAATATTGCAACTTTTGACAGTTTGGTTCCCAAAAGAACGTGGTACGGTGTATATTTATTCAGTCGATTTTGTCGTGTTTTTTACAATAAAACATATTTTTACATTGAAATACCTAAGTGAAATTAGATCATTTTTAAGTATCTTTATAAATGTCAACATCATTTCTTACGTTCCGTTTTGACTACTGTACTGTCAAAATTGCCGGCCAAATCGGCTTCACTTATTTACTATGAAGAGCTATTGGAGTACTCCATCTCGGTAGTTATATATAAAAATCTATTTGCTAGAAACACACTAATTGTATCAGCTTGTGTTGTGTCGAGCCAGAAGCATTATTGTTTTTATATAATATGGTTTAAGATACATTTAGACTCTGTATGAAGCTGATAATATGCTTTTAGCGGGCCACAACACATAAGAAGAAAGAGAACTTATTTATAATGATGATATGTAGTAAAAATTGATAAAATCACTGGCACCCGCAAGAGTCTGTTATTGATTATGGTCAATCTTCTTTACATCCCATAAGCTGCCTTTGATAATTTTTTCAATATAATTATTTCCCTTCTCAACTAAATGGGAAATTTGAATGAACACTCTAAAATTGAATCTGCAACATGTTTCTGAATTAAAATACACATAAAGAAATTCAAGAAACATAATTAATGAAATTCTTACATAGCTTACCATTTTGGTAAATAATGTTGTCTTGCAAAAATAAAACTTTTGAGTTTGTTTACATAGAAATGCACTTTTATCAATCAATTTGATCTTTAGAAGTATGTACTTAATTGCTATGTCAAAAAGGTGGGATGAAAGCAATTAGTCTTGTTGAAAACACGTTTGCCACAGGAACCTGAAAAAATATAAACAAAATTAATTACTTTAATTACTATTAAGATCCTGTAATTTCGGTAAGACACTTCCCGCCTTATAACATAACTGTTTTAGCAACGCATAAATGTTTTAAGTTATGGCATAAGCTTACAAATATTTTAATCAATTAATGACTCACCAGTTTTATTTTCATTAAACTCAATTGAAAATAATTATTTTCAAAATCGAACCGTAACTTTCGTTTGACAACAAAATACGATTTATTGTCAAGTGTCATCCTGTCATCCATGGATAACAAAAGATAATATTACAATTCAACATAGTTAGAATATAGGTATAGGTACTATAAAATTATTTTATGATATATAATAATATTTTGATTTACTTTTATAATGGCCTCTTAAAATACTTCATTCATTCAAAAAAATATTTTTTACACATAAACCACCTTAAATGTGAAAAAAAAATATAAAACATTCAATAAATTATATTTTTTTTCGAATTACTTATATAATGGCCTCTTTAAATACTTGATTCATATAAAAAAATATTTTTCACACAAAAACTACATTATTGTGTAAAAAAAATTTATAAAACATTCAATAACACGCACTATGAAATAAAAATTATAAACGTGATCTATGGCGGCCGCAGACCGACTGTCATTTGGTCATAAGATTCTGACAGCTCATACAAAACAAAACGAAGCAGTGATGGGATTCGAAATTCAAAAACATTGTAAGTTTTTTAATATATTGAAATATATCTTTCTAAGTAGGTACCTAAGTTATTTAATTACTATTAGGGTATTCATGAATAATTGTAAAGATATAGGGGCATAAAATGTGATACTTTTTGAATTTGCTGTCCCTGTAACTAAACTATGACAGGTTTTGAAGATTATTTTGTTCGTCGGCTGACTGGAAAAACTCATTATTTGCATATTTTGACAAAACTGAGTTAGCCATACTAAATGAATCGCGTGAACGTCTTTAACGTCAGGAAAAAATCATTATCTTCATAAACCACACCATAACGTAGATATTTAGGAGAAAAAATCATTATTTGCATTATTTGAAAAAATGTTGGCAGGAAAAATTCATTATTATTATAATGAATTCTTCCAGTAAAAGATTCTCTATGGCCGAGTACGCGGCGGCCGTCAGGAAAAAGTCATTATAACTATAATGAATTCTTCCTGGCGATGTTTTTCCATACGCTCTGTGGAACAGGTATAAACATGGCAGTTAGTGAGCTTTGTCTATTGTTTCTTTGGGACTCGCGCAGCTAGTTAGAGTATTTTTTGTGTTTCTTACTTATAATATCTATTGAATTTAAATTGTCAAAAGTTGTTTTTATAATTATAGAAATCAATCAAAAATCAAAAGTCCTTTTGAAAGTCTGATTTTTTCATTTTATTTATTTATCCATTGCACTCGATATCCTTCCACACCAAGTCCAACTCCCTCAGCTCTGCCTCGAAGGAACGAAACACAAAAAGAGAGTCTTTCACGTCTTCGAGACCCTGATGGGAGAAAAACAGCGCTCTCCTCGGCCAACTGTCATTCTGGATCCTTAACACATGCTCCAACAGCAATGTCCATCTCCTCTCCACAATAGTTTAAGTGATGGACCTGCGCTTGGTACGCCGTCCGTGATGCGGTGGTACCATCTTATACAAAAAATTCTCCTAAGGCAATCAAAGAAATACCAAGTACATTTTTTTTACGAAACTGACAAGGTCCTATCTTCTTCTCATTTTTTGCCTTAGAAATGTTTTAATTCAGAAGTGGCATGTCATGAGCTGAGTTTAAAGTCTCTTTTCATCACTTCGGGAGCCTCTTCAGCCGTAGATTTTATTTTGGATGTCAATGCCAATTATTCTTGCAGTAATCATTAATGGACCAATATCTGGTGCCAATACCTATAGAAGCCGCTGTTACCTCCACCTGGCCACTTTATCTTACTAAACCTAACTCTGACTGTGAGAAGTGTCCTTTAGCTCAAAGAGCAAAAAACGAGCCATGGAGAGACAAATTCTTTGGGTGAGCTCACCTATCTACATAAAAATACAATGTTATTGGACAAGAAATTTATCTAGGAAACAAAATTCCAGGTGGGTATCATGAACCTAACATGAAGGCTATGGACAAACAAAAGAAATCAGTTCGCATCAAAAAATATGGATAAACAGACCCAATCTAGTTCTCCCTTTTTCATCACCCCACTAAGAGCCATCCGGAGGCAAGAAGAGCTCTCCACTATGCTCGGATTTGTGCAGTTTCAATGACCTCTTTCCAAGTCGTATTCAGATCCCTCAGCTCTGCCTCGAAAAAATGGAACATGGTATGAGAGGGACTTCCTCATCTTCGAAACCCTGATGGGAGGAAGAACCGCGCTCCCCTCGGTCAACTGTCATTCTGAATCCTTAAAACATATCCATCTCCTCTCCACAAAGGTGGACGTGATGGTACTGCGTTGGGTGCGCTGACCGAGAGCATCAGAGATATTGCTGTAATAAGACAAATAAAAAAGGATCTCTTTGGGGAAAGTCCATGACTAGAGTTGTAAAGAACGACAGTAGAGAAATTACAGCACAGTGATGTAAGACTGCTGATCTTTACGCCGTGGCCATTGTGTCAATAGCAGAAAATGGGAGCTCGTGGCAAAAACTGCTGCCCAGATAAACATTTACAAACTAAACATCGATGGTCAGCAGGTCTTCCGAGTGGATAAATACCTAACAACAAGCCTTACCCTCATAGTGACCTCGAGGGTGAGCTTCGCATAAATGTCGGTATGTCGGTTTTTAGTTAGATTACTAAAGCATGGAAGGTGTCAGTTTAAAAATTCATGGTAACACTTAAGCTGTTTGACACTTATGTGTTATCGATACTTCTAAACTTGGTTTCTAGCCCATGACCAATACTCATATACAAAATGCCTGCCGCGATAAACAGCTACCGATAACCATCGATGATCACCAGGTCTCCCGGGTGGATAAATTTAAGTACCTGGGAACAACCATTACCACCACTGGTGACCTCGGGGCTGAGATCCCGATACGTATCGGAATGGCAAGTGGCGCCTTCAACAACATGACCAAAATATGGGAGGCGTCGGCGTTTAGTGTCGAGACGAAATGTAAACTGTTTGATGCGTGAGTGTTGCCCATTCTTCTGTATGGGTGTGAGTCCTGGCACCTGACTAAAGCCCAGGCACAAAAAGTATCTGCATTCGTGCCTCAGGAGAACTTTGGGTATAATATGGTACCACCGAATCACGAACGACGCTATGCGTCGGCGCACTCGGCGTAGACCCATCACTTCCACCATTACGGAGAGGAGATGGGCATGGCTGGGACATGCATTGAGGATGCCGAATGACAGTTGGCCGAGGAGAAGACGCGGAAGATCCTCTCATACCGTGTTCCGTTCCTTCGAGGCAGAGCTGAGGGAGTTGGACATAGTGTGGGAGGAGGTCATAAGCATTGCGGAAGATCGACCGCAATGGAGAGCTCTTGTTGCCTCCCTATGCTAATAAGTGGAGTTCAAAGGGAGTTTTGATTGATTTAATTGATTAATTATAAAAAATCTATTTGACAAAAAAAAATCTCAGTTGGGTGGGCGGATCTTATTGCCTTATTTATTTATTTAAATAGTCAACTAGCATCGTCTAATGCAAAACCTGGGCCCGTTCAAAGGCCAATCGTTGTGAGTAGGCCAACCTCGGGTAGAAATTTAGTAAAAACACACACAAAAAAAATATTCCGACCGGGAATCGAACCAGGGTCATAGACAACTAGGCTACTGAGTTCTGATCTATCGAAATAAATACTATAACCTATTCGTAAATTTAACAAAAAACATGGAATGTAACAATTATTACAGTTTGTTATGAGTTTTGCCACACAGGAATACCGTATTACAAAGGCCTTCTTGTTGGCAGGAAAAACTCATTATTTGCAAATTTGCATTTTTTTGGTTCAACTATATTACTTTTGGGTATTTTGATATTACAAATAGATAGAACACACACTTTTTTATATTTGTTCAAAAAATCATGATAATCTATCCATAAATAAGAAAGTTATGAGAAATTATATGACCAAAAAACTTTGACAGCCGATATCTCTTAAATAGGTCCCGTGCAAATAATGAGTTTTTCCAGTCAGCTGACGAATTATTATGTTCTAGACATGGAGTTGCAGCTTGAAATTTTCTCTATCTGAAATAATAAAACCTGGAAGATATTTAAAAGGTTTAAATGCTACACTTTCAAACAAATAATGAAAGATTCCAAATGAAGGTTTTATGCAGAGCATATATCAAATATGGTACATTATGCAGTCTAAATGGATTTTATGAAGATCTTTAAAAGGTATAAATGCTACACTTTCAAACAAATAATTAAAGATTCCAAATGAATGTTTTATGCAGACCATAATATGCTATTGATATTAATATTGGCAATCCACCCCCATAATGGAGTGGTTTTTTAATATATTTGATATAATATATTATATCAAATATGTATCGAGCAATTGATTGTTTTATTCTAATATAATATAATATGAAGTTCTTAAGTAGTTTGATATACTTTCTAAAACCTTAATATTGATTCTAATCAAACTCTCACAATACGTATTTTTAAAACAAATCCCTGAAAAATGCAAAATTTTCTAATGTCGTCTTATATATTTGCAACCATGGCCATATAATCACTTTATTTTGCTTTCATATATTAAATGAATTATGTTTTTTTTCTAGGTCAGAACCTTGCAATGGTTTTGGATATATCAAGAAACGCTACCAAACTTACCAAATGCTTCAACTTTCAACAACATGCTGTGTTTATTTAAAATATTACCCACCTTGTTTTGTGATGAATATAACATTAAATAAAATAAATTAAAGGTAAGAGAACATAAGTTTGCATTTATCTACATTAGAATTTTGAGCTCGATACAGGTTCGTGAATACACATTATCTAATATCTGTTATCTTTGAAGAAATTTTATGCGTACCTGCTTTATATCGCTTAATTTTTATGTGGATAAATCAAATGAATTTTATTACCAAATACCTACATATCTGATTCTTTTCCAAAATAAACAGGAAGTTTTGTTTGCTGTCAAATTCATTCTGGTAATGTTTTGAGATTCAGATGTGGGTAAGTACCTGTTTTACCGTTCAATTCTTGCTATTATCGATGTTCATACAAATTTCAAAGTAAATCTTCATTCATAAATTTTATTACCTTAACTCTTTCATAATATTTTCTTGAATCATATTACATCAGTGTGTATTATGAATTTAATTTAATGTATATTTATTATTTTTACCAACATTGCAATATGATTTTATCAGGTACTTACAAAATTACTCATCTATGCTAGCTACGACAGATGGAAAATCTGTAGCCATAAATTTTTTGAAATGTGTCAAATTTGCAAAATGGAGAATAATTTATTTTGCAAATTTTTTCATTAGGTAAATCTTTATTGATTGAGAATAATAAGATTTGAATAACATTTATATGTATAACAAATCAATCTCCAATTATTTTATTACATTTTCATACCGTAATACCAAGATTCCATTCAACGTTTACATGAGTAATTTTGTTTCCAAAAGATGGCTTACTCTATTTTTTGAAAAATTTGTATGAAGATCTTAAAAAAATAAAGTTTTTTAAATAGCTCTAAATATATTAAAGTTAATATATCAAAGAGTATTTAAGAACGCTCTCTGGAATTTTGCGCGGCTTTTCGCATATTAATATCTAACCTTAAGGTCTGTTTTCTACGATTGATGCTGATTCAAAAATATAAATAAATAAATAAACGGACTAAAATATTATGTAGATTATTCCAAGAGGCATATCATTATGCAATGATGACATCACATACTACTATAGCAAAACGTTACATTACAGCATGCGACATAACATTATATGAAATTACATAATACGTCAAGTAATAATTTTATACATTGTAAATCATAACATAACATAAAAACGACATAATTTTATTTTATTTTATTTTATTTTTATTTTATTTTATTTGGTTCTTCAACAGGTATTATAATTACAGAACATATTTTATTTACAATAAATCACTATATAACCCAATTATAGAAGAACACTAACACATCAAAAAGATCTTACATTTTTTAACCCTGTTTGTGAAAATAATAAGATTAAAAACAATAGAAAACAAAAAAAAAATGCCGAAAAAAGCAAAAGAAAGTAACAAAATATGTACTTAATCATAATATACAATGGTACGCAGTTATAACACGTACCCAAGCACAGATATAAAAATCTACCATTATTATTTATTATGTATTTAGATACGTTTACAGTACATAATCAATACGTGCATACAATTGACATACATAGATACTAGGTAGACACCTAGATCAGCTCGCATTGCAGAAACAAATTCATAATAGGGAATTACTATCTTGTGACAATAATCAACACGTCAATATTCAGTTTTACTTATCCAAAACAAAATGTTATCGGCAATCTACCAAAATCGGAAACAACTGGAGTAAACTATGAGATAAAAAAAAATAATAATCCAAAACTTTATAACTTTTTTGGGCTCACATGTACATACACACACACGTAGGTACACCCTTGTATACATTTCTCTTACATACATACATACTTATATACATCAGGTCAAACCAATAGTACGTTCGGCAGAAACCGCACGGCGGAAGGCAGCCAAATCTAGATTATGTATATCTAAGTCACGATGAACGACGTTAAATTGCTGACAAGTCCTTGTAAAGAAACTTTCCTTGCGGTAGTTTGTTCGCGCCTGCTCAATGTGAAATGTGGAGTGGTGTCTGGTATTCAAGCGTGGAACGTGAAATTTTATAGCGTTTAACAAGGATGGGCAGTCTATCTGTCCATTTATAATTTTAAAAAGAATTGTTAGATCGGATATCCGTCGTCTTGCAGTCAATGATCGTAATTTATAATGGGATTCTGCGAGGGAATATGACTCAAAGCTCCTACAGCTCAGATAGTTGAGGTATCGTAAGCATCTGTGTTGTACATTTTCAATTCTATTTCTATGTAGACTGTAGTTAGGGCTCCATACTGCCGAACAATATTCGAGTGTACTACGTACATAAGAAACATAAAGCATTTTAGTTATATCTACACTTCTCAAAGACTTAGTGAGCCTGAAGATGTATCCTAGTGTTCTCGAAGATTTCGCTATAATATTATCATAATGGTTTCGGAATGTCAATTGATCATCAAAAGTCACTCCAAGGTCTTTAATTTCTTTGACCAGCTTCAGCGTTTTGTGGCCCAAACTATAATCATACTCGACGTTGTTTTTCTTTTTTGAGAAGCTCAAAACACAGCACTTGTCAATATTTAGTTCAAGACAATTTCTTTTGCAGTATTCTTGGAGTCTCTTTAAGTCAGAGTGTATTTTATCGCAGTCCTCTGTAGATTTAATAATCCGATACAACTTCATATCGTCAGCATATAGAAGTGACTCACAATGTTCAAAACAATCAGATATATCGTTTATATATAAATTAAAAAGTAAGGGGCCCAAAATGGATCCCTGAGGCACTCCCGAAGGTACATCCACCCAGTCCGATCTGTAACCTCCAACAACGACAGCCTGTCTCCTATTTGTGATATATGATGTGATCCACCTATATAAACTCCCATGAATGCCCATTTTATCCAGTTTCATCAGAAGTAAGGAATGGTTCACTCTATCAAACGCTTTACTATAATCCGTGTATATCGAATCGACTTGGTAGCCGTCCTCCATAGCCTTGGAGATATAATTGACATATACCAAGAGATTCGTGACAGTTGAGCGACCCCTAACAAATCCGTGTTGGCTAGGATTGAGCGAACCCTTCAAAGTGGAATACATCTGATCAAACACCAAATGTTCAAATATCTTTGCGAGGGTACACAATTTTGATATCGGTCTGTAATTGATAATAAGGTCCCTTGATCCTGCCTTAAAGACAGGAGTTATCAACGCACACTTCCACTGAAGAGGGAAATATCCATACCGCAGTGACATAGAAAATATATGTGACAAGGGAGTGGCAAGTGGTTCTCTGCAATTATAGACAAAGATCGGAGGTATTCCGTCAGATCCAGCAGATTGTTTATAGTTGATTTGGGATAAATATTTCTTCACCATTTGAATGTCAACAGACACATGACCCATGGTATCATGCACTAATTGGAATCCGCCAGACAGGGGTTCCGTATGAGAATGAGAATTGCTTCTATCAAATACCGAGTAGAAATGTCGAGAAAACAAATTGCATATGCTCTGACCATCATTGGCTATGCTTACATCGTGATACATGGTCCGTGGTATTGCATTAGAATTGTTTTCGGCTTTGGCATAGGACCAGACCTTTTTAGGATCCGATCTAATACTATTTTTTACAGACTCCAAATAGTCAGCATAACATTTTTTAGCCATAGCTTTGTGGCGTTTTCGCAACAAAGAGAATGTCAGGTAGTCCGATTCGTTTTTATACATCTTAAATCTACGAAAATATTTATATTTTTCTTTTGTAAGCTTGATCAAAGGCAAGGTGTACCAGGAGGGGTAACGGTCACCGATGTTAGTCTTGTTTTTGCACGGAACATATAGGCAAATTAGGTCTTCAAGATGTGCATAGAGAAGATCCACGCACTCCTGACAATCTTTACCACGAAATAATTCGACCCAATCAGTTGATTTCAATTTATCATTAATCAAGTCATAATTAGCCTTATTAAAATATCTAATTAGTCCAGGACATGGTTTAAGGTTATGCATACTGTCACATATGAGTGTGATTCTTAGAGATTTGTGAAATACGTCCTCAACTACGAGAGGATCGTCAGTTTTTACAATAACTTCCTCCGTGTTTGACAAAACAAGATCTAGAACGTTATTAGATCGATTGTGAAAATAATTGAATTGGTCAAGGGAGCAAAAGTTCAATCCATCAACCAGAGCAGATGTCAATGCTCCTGAGATGTCGTTGGGTGCACACACATTGCCCACTGCGGATTTCATCCATTTTAAGCCCGGTACATTGAAATCCCCCATGATCAAAAATAAGTCATTCGCACATTCACTCATGAGCTCAGCCAATCTATCAAAGTAGGATGCTATGTTTTCACCATGTCCTTGCCTGTTTGGAATGTAAACACAGCAAATATGCACAAACCTCCCATGTTTTAACTTTAGAGAGACCCATAGGTCCTCAATCGGGGATGTCTTATCTGTCTGCCACTCGACCCGATGCCTAACATCCATAGTATCCCTCACCGCCAAGAGCACCCCTCCCCCCATTGTTAGACCAGTCGCATCATAACACCTATCCCTTCGACACACCAAATACCTTCCATCAAACAATTCATGACTGTATATATCAGTATTTAGCCAAGTCTCAGTCAGTCCAATTATGTCATAGTCATTTGACAGTGCATTAGCATGCAACTCAACTATTTTCGTGCGTAGGCCACGCACGTTCTGATAGTAGAATTCTATGCCTTTAAGTCAACTCAAGTATTCAACCGAACAAACAAACACACACACACACTACCAATATATATCCCCAATATACCAGTGTTTCCGATTCTGGCCTCAACAACAAGAAACTCATTGATCAAAGGCAATAAAAATAAATTATAAACAACAGAAAACAACCAATACATCAAATTATGAAGCAAATCCCCATTAAAGTAGTTTAACTTAGCAAAGTTCAGAGAATATAGGATAATATGAAAAAATATTGTGGTACATTTCCATAAGAGGTTTTTTGTAAATAATAAATCGCCTCCTGGTCTTCTTTCTTTGAAGTCTGATGAGTTGCGATCTCCAGTTGCGTTGCAAGTCCTAGTTCTTAAGCCAGGAACATGTTGGTAAACGAAGAACATCATTAAAGAAACATAAAAAACGTATTGCTCAGTAAAGGATGACAGCCTTCTTCTAAAGTCTGTCTAATGAATTTAGATCTTTGATATCTATTATCGGAGCATTATCGTTCTTCCTGGTGAGAATTTTACCATTTTGTACCCAGACGTATTTTATTCCTTTTTCCCTAGCAACAAATCTCGTTTTAGCATGCAAGGTTTTAAAATAAGGTGACAGATGCTCACATATAAAGATTGGTTCACTGCTGTCATATCCAATGTGCCTCATATTAAGTTTATCGGTGACGTGAGCTTTGTTGAAGGTCTTGACAGATACGAGAAATTGGTCTCTGAATCTAGCATTTGGTAGCTCCACTACAACATTTCTGGGCCGGTTAGCTTCTTTGCTTTGTTGCTGCACTCTGTGACAGGCCAAAATGTCTTCATTTCTTAAAGGAAACCCAATAACTTCACCAATCTTCTTTGTGACGTCCAGTAAGTTCTCACTCTTCTTTTCTGGTATTTGTTGTATCTCAACATTATTACGCCTCTGTCTTAGTTCCATTAGGTTTATTCGATGTTCCAACAGCCTACTCTTCTCAAGCAGGGCCACATTATCCTTTTTAATCTTCAGCATTTCCGTTTTATTTTGCTCCACCTGTTTATTGAGTCGGTCGTATTCCGCTGATAAAAACTGTAGAGATTCCTTAATCTCATCGAACTGGTTCACCTTTTCCTTGATGAGGGAGAGCTCCTGAGTCAGGTCCTTTCTGATATAATTATTCAGTGGATCGAGTTTATCATCCAAATATCTCTGTATCATTGTCCATGGGGCGTTGTTTGAGGTCACAGACATGCCCTTACACTCAGGGCATTTCCACTTGGCCTTGTTCATTGGGAGCATTTTTTTGAACGAGGCCTCGTTCAAACCGACACAGAAATAATGAAAGGAAACTGTACACTTACTACAATTCATTAAATCTTCGCTGCATATGATTTCATCATCGCATTTGACACATTTCATGATTAGTGGTTTTGCCTGCAACGCTTTCAAGTGAGTATAGTTGGCGGGTAGCTGCGTCCTGTGATTGGCTGCGTTGTCCCCGAGTGGCCAATCAGCGTTCACTCAAGTGTTATTTACTTGTCAAGAGAATCTTTTTCAAAGAAATATTATGAATTTTAAAATGAGATTATTTAGTGAAGATGATATAGATATTAATTTAACTCACTGCGAATCTGTTGCTGCGTATGTATTGAAAATATTTAATCAGTCCAAGGTTGGTATACACTATGTTTAGACTAGATTTTGAATTATTTTCAAGAGCACAAAAAAAGTATGACAGACTGTACCGAGGTAACAAAGGTATATTGACATAACGTTACTTAATAGTCACATTACAGCATGCGACATACATACATATCGTTACATATGAAATTACTAAATTTACGTCACGCAATCATTTTATTTAATCGTTAAGCATAACATTACGTAATGATGATATGATATTATAATATAACATAACGTTACTTCATAGTCTCATTACAGCATGCGACAAAACGTTTCATGAAATTAATTAATTTACAATAAACATAACAGTAGGTACGTAATCATGACATTACAAAATTATGTAACATAACGTTACTTAATAGTCACATTACAGCACGCGACATAACAATACATAAAATTACTGAATACTTCATGTAATAATTTTATACATCGTAAATCATAACATTATATAATGATGACATTACTATTACAATATAACGTTACTATTACAGTCACATTACAGCATGCGATATAACGTTTCATAAAATTACTTAATTTACGTCATGTTATAATTTTATTACATCGTATAACATAACATTACATAATGATGATATTACATTATAATATAACATACGTTACTTAATAGTTACATTACAGCATGCAATATAACGTTTCATAAAATTACTTAATTTACGTCATGTTATATTTTTTTTATTTACGTAAAGCATAACATTACATAATGATGATATTACATTATAATATAACATACGTTACTTAATAGTTACATTACAGCATGCGATATAACGTTTTATTACATTATAATATAACATACGTTACTTAATAGTTACATTACAGCATGCGATATAACGTTTCATAAAATTACTTAATTTACGTCATGTTATATTTTTTTTACATCGTAAAGCATAACATTACGTACCTAATGATGTAAGTACATACCTAATAATATAACGTAACGATACTTAATAGGCGCACTACAGCATGCAATATACCGTTACATAAAACTGCATAATTTCCGTAACGGTGTGATATATTACATCATAAAACATCACACGGCGAAATGATGAGCATAGTTATAACATTTATGCATAAAATACAACAATAATTATGACATTACATAATATTATACAGTGTTAATCAATTGTCATAATAAAGCATGCGACATAACGTAATGATACCGTTACATCAAGTAGCGTAATTATTAAGGTCACGTTATAATTTCACTACACCGTAAAGCATAACATAACGAAATGCTGGCATTACATAATATGACATAATGTTACATCATACACGCATTAGAGCATGCGACATAACGTTACATGAAATTGCATAATTTACGTAACGTTGTGATTATACCTATTCCATCATTTGGCATAATAGTGAACGTAGTAATAATATTGCATAATACTATTTTACGTAATAATATAATGGGTACATTACAATCCATCAAATTATTTTGAATATTTTTGTATCATATCAACATTTTATGTTGCCGTTCCCCTCTCTAAATACTGCCTTCTAAATCGTCTTCTCGTAGATCCTTGGGGATCTGATGTCGACTGCCAGCTATCTCTCCACCTTTTTGGGGTCTGCGTCCTTCGCGCTTTCCTTTAAGGGCGAAACGTGGACGTCTGTCTTGTGACATTCTGTTCAAAAAAAATATTCTCTACCCCCGTCATTGATGTACCTTTTTTTTCAATTTTGATATTTGTTCACTTTATATTACTAACACTCGGTGTGTTTCAAGATGAGGTGAAGATTTCACAACGTACATCGTGTATTTGTTTGTGCCATGTTCCTTCCCCGTATTGCATCTACATTCATTATGAGAGGAAGGTCTCAAGTGAAAAATGATTCTGTTGTGGCATGTGTTACCATTCTCAATGCCGTATTATATCCGCATATGGACCTTTTGTATTATACAATTTATATATATTATACGTACATAAAGTATATATTGTAGCTAGGAATGCTATTTTGTATATTGACGAAAGGCTTCTTCGTGCAATTTTACATAATTAGGTATATTAAAGTTTCTCTTTCACAAACATTCTTTGAAAGCTTACTGTGGATATGGGTGTGATTTAGCTATTCATTAGATGCGATACGCGAAACAAGCTAATAATGCTTTATCACAAAGATCCTCAAAGTATTTTTTCGATTGTCCAAAATCACTCCATTTGATTCGAGTGGAAGTAAAAAAAAAATTTATCGTGTATCGAGAAAAACATTCTACAATACGATTGATTTCATTTCGAACTAACCATCGCATAATGAGACGAAATATTTTATTGATTATAGTATATGTTTTGTGCTAATTTGCAGTTTTCGAATAAATTATGACATTCAAAAATTAAATTCACCCCCCAATCACTCATATCAAAACTATTTGATAACAATCGACTAACTCGTTTCATTATTATGTTTTGTGAAATGATCTGGCAAAAACAAAGTTGTTTAAATTTGAGAAGTCAAATAGTGCTCGTAAGACAGGTGACTTTAAATTATTGTGGTAATCAGAAACATCAAAAGTTAATAAAAATATTCAATTGTTTAGTTGGACTCAGTTACGGTTGATGAAGCTGGTTATATGTCAAGTTTCTTGAAAATATTAATACATTAATAAAATTAATGATGCACTTACTTTAATGAAAGGTCATTTTTACGGTTCATCTGTATTTTCGAAAAATAATGGGCTCACTATTTGCACATATTTTATCGCGCATCTCGTTAAAATAATAAACCGACAAAATCAGGAAATAGTGCTGCGATTAATTTAATGGTGTTAATGTTTGCTCATCAAATTAATTAAAAATTCTGTTGACAAAGTCAAAACGAATCCCAGTAATGATGGCTGCATGCACTCGTTATAAACAGTCCGTCATCATTATAACGAACCCCTCCCCCCGTTGAGCTAATCACATCCCGTGTTCATCCTGAAATCCCTCTCGTAACTTTATTAAATCCCGACTCTTTTAAATTGGCACATAATTAACAAAAGAGTGATTTGTTCGTTATTCATTCATTATATTATGTAGATACTTTTTATACCAATTAACCATAACGACACTATAAATCCAAGCGATTGATACCGTCTAGAAGTGTCGAGCTTCAAAAATATTCCTAGAAGTTGGATAGGATACTAGGTTGAATAAAAATCCACGCAATTCACTTTCATTGAAAATATTTTAGAAAACAACATTAATACTGTCATATTTCAGACTTTTTATCAGACTGTGTACTTTTCGTACTAGCAGCTTGTTAGTAAAGCTTATAACAACAAAGGTTTCTCATAATAGCTAGTTCATCCTTTTCTAAGGACTAATAAGACATGTCGACAATTTTGAAGTCGAATTCAATTAATGTGAATGTTGTAGAAATGTGAATCTAAATCTGTATAATATAAGTGGAATAATATTGTTATTTTTAAGTTATAAAATATGTAATTTTTGTAACTTCATAATCAAATAAAAAAAATTCAAGGAAATGGTTTTCCTCACACTAGTGCATTACGCAATACTTGTACCATCGATAATGATTGTCTGTCAAACGTGGACGGACATATACAAAAATGAGTAAAGAAATATAAAAATGTCGGGCGAGAAACGAATGATAATATTAGGAAGGAATGTGGTATGGAAGTTAGTATTGTTATAAAGATATAAGTTTAGATGAGATGATTTGGACATGTTGATAAAGAAAAAAAGAATTCATCAGGCTGAAATGTGTAAAAAGGCATGGTAGACTGAGAATGGCGTGGACCGAACACATCGATTTCATACTTAAGGAAGTCCATGTCAGATGTAAAAGAATAAATACTTAGTCTATATGCGAAACGTAAATTATCTTGAATAGAAAAGAGTGAAGCTCCGTTCTCTTCGCCTCTCCTTGAGGGACACGGTTAAAAAAGGTTTCCCCAACATGAGATCAGATCAGGTAGTTAGAGGTCCTTCTCAGGACATTAGTAAAATCGTAATTTAGCAAACCACTTCACCAATTCAAATATGGGCTAAATCTTCTAAATTGTTATAATTATAAAAAGAAAAAATGACATCTCTTTTAATGGGCTAAAAAAATAAAAGCTTTCTAGCTAGGTAAAATTATTATCACGAAAACATACGGTTTAAAAAACTCTTTTGATATAAGCTGGATTGTTAAAGCATTAATCTGTCATAAACATCATAGTATCGTTTATTTATCATTGCTAAAAAGCTATTAGTTGATAACCCAGTAGAGATCATCCAATTAAAAATATGAGATTAAGTGCACATGGATTTTGCGCATTTATACCTTTTAGCGTAAAACCAACACGTGATATTTAGAGATAAAAACTGTGAATAACAAATCTATAGCTACAAATCACAGAAAGCGTAAGAAGAACCAGTGTCATAATTTATCTTTGTCCAAATTGTATTGAGAAATGCATAGGTATATTAGAGATGACTTCCCAAGAGTCAAATTGGTCGAAAACAGACAGGTGCTAATAGTAAGTAAATATGCAAATAAATTTTATATTGCTACTCGCCAGAACCGTCCTTTTACGATATGACAATATCTAGGTTGTAAGATTGAAAATAGTTTGATATTTCATATTTATATTATGTACATTTTTATTACGGTAGCAACAAGATAACTTTTCACATATTTCAAAAAATATTTCTTGCATAAAGATAGGTCCCGAAATATCACCGAACGCAGACAGTTTTGTTTCCTTTTTACTTCTTCGAGTTCCTCATAAATTTTTTATGCTCCTCTTATTCCCATTCAGCATCCAAGCAAGGGATATTCGGCGAGTCGCGCTGTGTAACTGCCAAACGTTTTAAGTAGTAATAAAATCTTTATTAACCATTTTGTATATTTTTATTTTTATATCTCGGCTCAAAATATTTGATCATGGGGAAAATATTGCCTTTATTTTTGTCAACACGTTCGTACATAGGAAAACATCAGTGCTACGCGCCATACATACTCGGTATTTTTATAAGTTTTTAGGTAAGTACCTATACCTGCCGCCGAGCGCTGAACGGTGCGCCCTTTCGAATTTTTAAAGATTATTTTACGCATGCAGGTTAAGATTTCAACAAATTTATTAAATCATCAAATATCTCCATTAGTTAGGAACATACTTCGCATAAATGGTAGACCAATGGTATCAGTCGACGGCATTCGTACGCAAAACGTATTGAAGCTTTCAAACAGAGACCCACTTTATAGAGGGAAAACTCAAGCTGGCCAGTCTTCACACATGTAGATAAATGAATACCTACTGTAAAATACACCATCTTCGAATGAGCGGACAGAAAAGAAGTGCACTTTGGTGATTGGATTTATCTTATGCTGGATGAATACAGACATTAGAATTCCATCATATATACCTATTGAATGTACTTGAAACATAAAACTTTCTACCATTTATGTGCTTCGTTGAAGGTTCTTAAACAAACATGAACACTGTTGCACGCGGAAAAATTGTGGCACAACAATAATTAGTAATGAAGAGTACCTATTTTAGGTGACTACGATACAAATAAGAGTTCAGAAGAATATGTAACACTAATGTTCTTTAATCTTTAAAATCTAGTCCTGAAAAATGGTCACAAGAATCTAGACATAATTAGAACGTTGTGCACCAACAAAGCCTATACGCAATAAAGATGAGACCTTAACAAAAATGGATCCTGGCGCTAAATATATGACAGCAGTTGCAGTCTTTAAATTTGGTTGCTCTCTTGTTCTCAATAATTTCCAACTTTTATCTCTATTTTTTCATTTAATTATTAAATTTCTACTTGTGCATACATAAGATTTTTCGACATGTTGAACATGTTGAGAATTCTCATGATTAGGAGTTTCGGAGACAAACATTACCACCTAATGGCGAACGTTGTTAACGTAAAGTGATCACAATAAGCCAGCCTTCAAAATAACAGAAGAAGACGGTCGTAAACCCGTAGTGGTTTGTTCCATTTAAAAATCGAACGTCAATAATGAATTGTTTGAGTCATTAGTTGTTACATATTCTTTAAGATCTAGTCCTGAAAAATGGTCACAAGAATCTAGACATAATTAGAAAAATAAGAGTTCATTTTTTGAAGAACCTGAAATCAAGGTATTTTTCCATAACGTACAATCTCGAATAAATATTTGGAAATTCGTTCTAGGTAACAAAACAAAACAATATAGCAACAGTGCTGCCGTATAAAGTCCACGAATCCATGAACCTTGGAGATGTGGGTCTCTTAAACAATATAGGTTCCTACCTAGACTAGAGAGATCGAAACAAAATTTTAATCTCGATTACTTCTAAGCCTTTTGAGGGTTGATGGAACGTGCCGATAGGTGTGTATTTTATGTGGAGCGATTATACGGATATTATGATTCAATTAACTCAAGTTAAAGGGAGGGAACAATATTTGTTCCCGATTATGTTATTATTTTAACAGAGATTTTGTTTAGTTCCGTAATAGTTGGAGCGCTACAAATTACTTGCTAGGTAGCTGATTGTTGTCTGTTCTGGAACATGATACTTTGGAGTTGTGTTATTCAGTGTGCCTTTAGTTTTAACTACGGCTATATTCTTGAATTTATATTAAATCAGAATTAACGGGAATTTATTAGCAACTTTGTAGACCATTTAATATTTAAGTGCCCTGTGTGTGGGCTGGACCTATGATTGAATACGGAAAAACTTTGAAAATAGAACATTCATTCTTAGTAATAAAATTCCGTTGATCGGTTGATCACGTGATCTGAGTAGTTTAGCCATCAATTTTTTTTCCATGAAAGGAATCTGGGCTCACTTAAAGTGAACAAAAATATACCTACTTTCGACATCTTTCACATCAATCAGATCTTGTGTTGTGAAAGTGACAATGGTCGGCACTATCAGGATTCGAACCAATGACCTTCAGTACGCTGTGCGTTTATTCTTTGATTTTTTTCTTTAAAACGTCATTATCTCAAAACAAGGAAAATTTAAGTGGTCCATTGTGGTTGTAAGCCCTCGAAAGCTATTTTATTTGTTAAAACTTGTCTTTTCAAAATGACAAACCAAAATTTGAAGCGGGCACATTATTGGACGGAAAACAAATCTTAAACGCAGTGTATTTATTACAGGAAGCGTTCTCGTACCCTCGAAAAAACTGTCAGCAGGTGACGTAATAACGTGAGTACGGCTGGATCGCATGCATAAACAACTATCGCTGTGTTATTTTTATAATTTATTTAATCTGATTTGAAATGATTTTCACTTCTCTACATAAAGGTGTCAGTAAAACAAGCGGAACCTTAGGCAATTTTTTTTCAGTCAACCAGTCTCGTCCAATCTGGGAGTTTTCACAAACTTCAAGTGAATGAACACTTTGAAAAACTCTAACTCGACCGGGAATCGAACCCGGGACCTCTTGATCTAAAGTCCATGCAAGCCTGTACCACTAGGCTACTGACGTCGGTAAAATACTGAGATTATTCCACGATTTTTACTTCGCATACTGGTTTTCGAAGACCGAACGTCTTTATTTTTCAGGCTAGTTGATGGACGGTTGGTCTTCAAAAACCGGTTAGAGTAGGTACACAAAATTCGTGGAAAAAAAACACAAACTAGGAATTTTGTTTCATGTTCCAAAATATGTTACACATAGAATGAAAGGGAATTTAATTACCTGAAGTTGATATTTTAACCAATATATTAAGTATAGGTACTATTTTTAATTAATTAATTCTCTATTACAATTCAAAGTTGCATTCTACCTACAAACGACGATTTATTTTTTTCTGATTAATCACATCACTGGAGATCGTATACTCTTGTGAAATAAATAAACTTGTCAATTCAACATGGATAATATAAACACTTAAATTCGATCTACATACATAGGTAGGTACCTATCTACGTACCATCCTGCGGATTTTTTTTAAATGGCATTTTTAACATTCTACACAAAACAAGTGATGAAATCAATATAAATAAAGGAGTCCGTTCGTATATATGTATGTATGTAACGTCCTTTATAGACGGCTAAACTAGGGATACCAGAAGTAAAGTAATACCCTCTATAGCGAGTCTAATTTCCAGTGGACGTTTAAGGCTAAAAATATTTGGAAAATGTTATTTATTGATAAAAATATTAGATTTTTTCATAAATCTCCCATACAAATTAAGATTTTCATCCTGCCATTTTGTCAGAATCAGGTATCTTGAAACTGTATTTAAATCTCATTTAGTTGCACCGTCGCTACTCATGTACGGTTTTGTTTTAATCTACAATGCATAAACTTTCTATTTATTTCAAAAAAATTTCCTCTGTAGAAGTAAAAACATTGCAACAAAGTAAAACAATTTAGCTTATTTTACTTATGAAATGTCATCATATTCCTACATATTGTGAAAATTTTGGGAGATTTAGAGTTGCCGTTGTAAAAAAAACTTGTGGAATATAATAAAAGAGGTCTGCATTAATATGTAGGTAGGTATTAATATTGAAATGCATTAATGAAGAAGGTAACTACAAAGAGTATGATTGAGTAGTTTCAGCGTGATGTGATAACGCATGAATATAACAACAACGTTTCATATTTATAATAATTAGAAGATGTAATAAATCAATTTTTCCTAAGCAGGTATAGCTTTCTGTTGAGAAATACAATACTCAGAAGATCAACACTTTAATGGTCGAATGATCTCTGTGGGCTCCGTTGAAACCGGAATGAAAACTTCAAGGCTTGGGCGATAATAATATCCTGACCTTAGAAAATAATATTTAAGGTGGCATTATAAATAACATCAAAATACATTTTTTTATGATTATGTATGCATGTTTAAGAGGGGAATGTCATTTATTTTAAAGGAAATTTATCATTTCATGAAACACCACAGTTGATATTCTTATGAAAGTGAAATGACTGAGTATAACCTCATACTAAACATTTTTTCCTAAAGGCATAATAGTTTTACTTGTGAGAACAATGTTTGCAAAGTAGATAGTTATAAAATAAATCTTTAATAGAAATAGAAACAAATATGGGTACATTCAAGCAAAAAGAAAGTCATGTATTTGTTTAAGTACCTACCTAATAAAAAAAAACAGGAAACATAATACATTAATTAAATTTTGAAAAAGGAATAAGTATATTGTTTTATGTTTTACTATTAAATTTTGACGTCTATAAAAAGTTTGACGTTTGGCGATGACAATCACAGACAATAATTGCATGAGGCCATAGCAAAAAAACGCAAACGTAATGATTCTGTTTTTTTAAATCCTATTTTTATATTTCGTGTACATAATGAAATACAAATAACTAAACACCTACTTTTTAATGATCTTTCGGATTATTTTAATATAGGTATTCGAAATATATCAACAAGTTTGGAAAATACATTTACCAACATTTTACTGATTGAATATTTGTAATTATGGCAGGAACATTAGGAGTGATATGCCAAAAAGAAGAAAAAAAAAGATGCCATGGATAGCGAGCGCGTCCCTTCTGTCAAAAAAATGCAATACGAGTTATTAAAATGTTCAAAAGAAAAACCCACACTGGTAATTAATAATAACACGGGATAGTTATGGTGGTTTATAAATTGTGTTTTTAAAACTAATGTTTTATTATCATTGTTTACAGGATCTTGAGTGTTTACCAATTATGACAAATCAAGTATATTTAGCAATGAGATATTATACTGGAGATGAATTTTTTGTGAAATGGAAAAAGGCCAATTGTACCTCTCCTGAAGATTTAAGATAAAGGTAATGGTAATTTTATTTCATATGAATCACTGAATCTTCTTGCAAGGAGTGACATTTTATTTTTTGATTCTCAAATTAGTATTTTTGTTTTAAAAATGAAGATATTGCTGGTCATTGTCGTTGGTAAGTCAATTTGGATGGATTAAAAGATTTGATAACATCCTCGAATGATAACACTACGATTTGAATAAGTTAGGTTAAGGTGTGAGCATAATTTTTAAGGGGATTTCTTGACACCTCCCCGAGTGATACGTCTACACTCTGTTAGGTTAAAACATATTCATTTAGAAGGGTTTTGTCATATATCAAATAAGCCCACTATAATAATAATTAAATACCATTTATTGTTTTCATCCACAAAATTTAACAAATATCAATTTATAAAGTGGAAAATCTGTCACTGTCTTATTTATTATTCCATTGATTCGTTAAATATTTACCAGTCTTCAAAACCCAATAAAAAAAAGATTTGTTGCTCTGTGTTTATTTTAATCTAATCATATTTTGTTACAGTATTTATGTATCATTGTGCATCGCGATAAATATGAGTCCTTCAACTGTTAGCGATGAAAAAGTTGGATGGTCGAAGAGGTTCCAGTCGAAGGCAAATATCTTGGATACGCAATGTAAGTTCAAGAAGTGCTTGCCAAGGTCGTGGAGAACCGTTACGGCACAAGAAGAGAACTGGCGTATTATTCCCAACAGCTCCTTTTTCAATCACTGATTTAAATATCATCTGAATATTCATCCATTTAAAGAAAATGTTTCTATTTTACCTAATCAATATTACTGAATTCTTATATTAATACATAATCTATAAACAGCACACACTGTACGCTTCTTCTTTAAATCTTTTCAACATGTAATTACATATAATTAGCTATAGTATTTCACAGTCCTGCATTTTACATTGTAAATTTAAAAGAAATTGCATTTGGTGATCGACTACAAACAAATTCTTCAACAATGTAGAGTAGGAAGAAAATTAACTGTCCACTTTTTATATTTTTTTTTATATAAATGTCTTTGTTTGGTTTAAATAATTGTTTATATGTTCCAGTGGACAGTTAATTTTTTCGCACTATACATTAATGAAATCTTCGTTTGTAGTGGAACGCCAATTTGAATTTGTCTGCAGGGGCTGTTGTCTTATTGTATTTTGTTTGTCTCTTTGATTTTAAGTTAAGAAGTGGACAAAATAAGTGCACTTTTTCTAAGAATGATTTGGAATATTATTATACTGCGTATATTTTTTGCATTTTATGCATCGTCACTGTTGAAGTATTGTAAACTCAAATGTGTATCTGACATTTAAAATAACATAAGTACTTCTAATAGCTTCTAAGAAAATTGTTGCTTTGAAGGATATGGATTTTGTTAATTTCTTTAAAAATAATATCATTTTGTAAATAGATCACATGCTATCATATACCTACCTATGTTATAATTAAAAAAAGAAAATTAAGATTTAATGTCATATTTTTTTAACATCATAATCCAATCCAAACTCCCTTAAGATCCCACTTAGGGGCATAGGGAGGCAACAAGAGCTCTCCATTACGCTCGATCTTGGGCAACGTTAGTGACCTTAACATTATAATATTATGATCTTTATCATTATATTATCATTATCATAATATTATTCTTCAGTTGTTCATATTTATGAATTTCTTTTTTAGCTTATATTTTGTGTCACTATCTAAATATGAACAGTGCAAATGAAAATATTTAATCTTTAATCAGTATAAAGATTGTAAATTTTCACCAATTAAAAGAAATATCTATTTTTAATTGTTATTATTTTTTTCAACTCCACACATTAGCTTAAAGTTTCATAAAACATTTTTTTACAAAATGTTTATATTGTTTTATTTTGGTTTAACTTATTCCTGTCTCCTCCAGCTTGCTATGTCCTTGGATTCTTATAGATACCCATTAAGATGGCATTCTCTGAACATGCCTTGCCCAATTTACTTATGTTTTTTTTTTAACAAATCTGTCCTCACTCGAAGTGAACACAAATACACTTTTTGAAATCTTTCACACTAATCAAAGGGTTGTGTCGTGAAAGCGGAAATGGTTGGACGTCTGGGAATCGAATCTATGACCTCCAATATGCTGTGCGCATGAATGCTGGCGATTGATACGACTGGACTACCGACCGCTTTGTGGTAATATAAGTGGAATTAACAGTTTTATTTAAAAACAAATGAAATTAACCAACAATATGCCTTGCCCTTCTGAGCTTGCCCAATCTAGCATAATCAGAGATTGTAATGCTCATGGTTAAACCGTATTCTCCAGGATTCTCTATCTTTTATGGGCTCCAAATCATTGCCCGTTCTTTGTACCCATATGTCATAACTGTTATAATAGTTTTATAGAGGTTGATCTTTGTTTTCCTATGGACACTTCTTGACTTGAGCATAGGCAGATTTCCTGTTCTATTCTTCGGTTGATTTCTATATGTCCCAACTCCTTTGCTGCTATTTCCAAGGCGTCAAAGACCTCTTAGGGCTATCAGGGATCTTCTTACTATATTGAGGTTATAAGCATATCCGACGATTTGGCTACTTTGGAAATAAATATTAGTCTTTGTATTTTCGTGGTATGATTTATGCACCACATATTCCAAGAATAAGCTGAAGAGTGTGAGGGCCAGTCTGCCACCTTGCTTGAATACTTGGCCATCCAGGAGCGCATCCAAAAGTTCCGCGCCGATTTTATATTTTGTCCTACACATAGTTGCCCTGTTCAAACTTAACTTCACAGGTATAAATTGAAGTATCATGGTCATAAATCCACGACTCCTGTGCAAGCCACGGGTACTTAAGCTAGTGGTTAAATAAAAACAATTGCAAAATGTGTGTGGTACAAATAACTAATCGAACAAAGAATACAAGTTGTGAATAATAACAGGGTTAGAACTAGTAAAATATTTGAAACATAAGGATACTCTGCACTAAAATGAATGTAGAATGAATTTAAATTACTTAAACACTTTAGCTTGCTTAGGATCCTTTTTGAATATTTTATTATTTATTTGTTTCTTTATGCACATATTAAAAAATAGTGTATAAAAACAGTGGGCATTGGCGGGATTATAGCCGAAGCAATCTCTAACATCCAACCCCATTTATCTGGAACGTCTCTCAAATTTTCCTCGAACCATAACTAATTTAATATTTAAAGAAACGTAAGATGCAGAAAAATGTGAAGATTGATCTTAAGAATACGTAATTAGAATTTGTCACATTTACCTTAAAATTATTTCTTTTCAGCGTTACATTGACCCTTAAGTAAAAGAATAAGTTTAGTTCTAACTATAAACATATTCGTGAATACCTGTGCAGGTTCTCACCGCAAGTTAGCCAGAGTTATATATTGCATATTTTTATGTGTAACACGGCATATCTATTCTTTTTTTAAGGTTATAAATGTAGGTTTTATTATGTATATACATATCGGATGAGTCCTTACATTATCATTGCCGGCGTCGCTGTTTGTTTATAATATGTTTGTAGTGGTTGCCCCAGAGGCGGCGCCCGGAATTGCTAGATTATATTGTAATCCGCAATTGAAATGAGATTTACTGGGGTGAAACCGAAACAGAAAACGCTTCCATGAATCAAGAACGGCTCCTATTGAATAAACAATACAGACGGTCAACAATAAGATTGAATTTAAAACAACCATAACCCACCAATTCATCACTCAATCATAATTTTTATACTGGAGCAGACATTTTTTTTTTAATATTTTTGAGATGTGAGGTAAAATACGCGTTGATGTTTAATTATTCATTTGGGAAAATCCACGAAATTAATCACAATCTGTGTATTTAGCTACTGAATATCACATCAATTATATTATTCGACTAGTTATTACGAATGTATTTTAATGACTGTTCTCACCAAGGGATTACAATATTACCTATACCGAGTTTACCTACATTATCTAAATAACATGACGTAGTAACTAAATTAATACCATTGTGTTTAGCCGTCATTATACTCACTTCTATTTTGGACTGCAATTTGGCATTTGCCAGAATAAAGCTTTTGTTATTTTGTTGGATGTTAATTATTTTTTCAGAAAGGTGAAAAATGATGACGATGTCTGTTCTTATAACTAATATTTGATATAAATACGCTTTTTATAAAGAGAATGATTTTTAAGGAGAAAAATCTTCATATCTTCTTGTTTTTCTGTGCCACGTCAGTTCCTCTGACATCGGCTATCACTAGGGTTGCCATATATACGGGACTCTCCCGTATTCTGAGATCTGACACTCCCGTCCCGTATTGCTACATGTCCCGTATTTCATCCCTTCTAGAAATATTATCCTAGCCTGATTATAAGGTAATAATTTATATAAAATAGCAATAGAAAAATAATAGCAGGAAAGTGTTATTAACTTGCAGGTAAACATACTTTCCCTTTCTTCCCATGGTTATCGGCAATATACAAAATGCCGCACCTAGTGAAGAGAGTTGATTTTTAACATGTTTTTTTTATTTCCAATTTTTGTTAAGATAACAATAAATACGCCATTTCTTCTGGTTTTCGAAAGCTTAACACAGCTCTTTTTACAAGATAACCCAAATAATATATCTGATCTAAAGTGTTTACGAATAAACGGATCGAAAATGACGATCATCCCAAATATTTCAACCGTAGATGGAAACCTACGCTCCAGCACCTCCTCTACGTATATGGTGCTGGAGGTGAATGCTGAGAATTCTCTGGACGGCAAGAAGAACGAACATTTCAATTCTTCAAGAACTGCGCATCATAGTGCAACTGTTGTATCTCTGTCTCGAACAAATATTAAAGTTCTTGGACATATTATAGCACGTAGAGGGGAGGACAGCCTTGAAATACTGATGATGGTTGGAAGAGCGCCGGGTACAAGACTCATTCAAGGAGATCGCAGATTCGCTGGACCAATCAAATAAAACAAAACATCCACGCAACGGCACTTCATAAAGCCGTACATCTGGCAACGGACAGAACATCCTAGAGAGCAATGGTTTAAGAAAGGATTCGTGATGGCCACGACCCGCAGCAATGAGGATGACGACTGGCAAGGCAAGGTCAAATGACCGAAAAACTGGTCGAAAACAGTGCGCTCAAAATAGAAAAAGGTGGAAAACTTTAGATAAGGCCTACATCCAGCAATTAATGTAGGCCTCTTAGAAGAAGAAAAAGAAGAAAAAAGAAGAAGAAGAAGATTGGAAAAGAAACATCCCGTATTGGTTCCTGGAAGTTATGGCAACCCTAGCTATTACTATAACGTAGTCTTCTCTGTCCTGCGCTCAGCAATATGCAGCATTCAGCAATGGAGTCACACATCAAATGCTTCTATACGGTTTATCATTTAAATTTTAAGGATCCATCTCCCCACACCGTATACCTAATCATATGGACCAAACAGAAAATTTTAGCAGCTGCTGGATTCCCTGGAAGCTGTCAGCTAGTATTAAAGTATCTTCTTCAGAACGAATGTTGTTAATGCAACTTGATCTCGATCCACATCATAAAATGGAATGATGTTGAAGATTCGACATTACGCAGAAAAAAGGTTTCTGATGAGAAGGATTTTAAAAGTACCTACCCTATGTTTTGACAGTGCCATATTGTATCCATTGTATCAAGATGCAAAAAATCGAGTTAGCTTTACTCAACACCTTAAAGCAGTAGTTATAAAAAATCTAAATCGGAAGAATATTTAGGAAAGTTTTCCCGTTTGCACAAAACATTACTTCCTGATGTAATGTGCCATTCTCCGAACGCTTTCACTGGATAAACCGTAAGAAATCGCATTTACATTCAACAATTTAAAGACGATATTTAAAGGAATGAGAGTGCCGCGTAGTGTACAATAATATTGTGTGGGTGGGAAGATGTTTGTGTACGGAGAGCTGGCGGTAGTTAGTAGATGTGTAATACGTAACATGTTACTCAGAAGAGACGAATGGATATCTGAAAACTTTTACTCTCCACTTTAATCCTATTTCACTATTCCGCTACGTTCGAGTCAATTTAAGTTTAACGCTTTAATGTTTTCTTAAATTCTCCATCTTGGTGGCGCCGTGCATCATCCCCTCCGCCTCACATTCTATCTTACGTTCAATACACCGACATCTCGAGTTTATTTTATAGCAATTCTTTTCTACCTATTCGAAGACTGAATACATCATTTTCATACGTCAGTGTCAGAATCTTTCTGTGAGATTCCGCTATCATGATGAGCAGTGAGGCACCAACAAAACTTGTCGAAAATCCGCTCTTTTAATGATCTTCTCTCACATTTTATTTTGGACCCTGAAAATTATTTGATAATATTGACAGACTTTGTTTGTTGTATGCCACATTCAACGAACTTATAATATTTATTTATTTTTTGAAGAAAGTGGCTTTGCCTAAAAAGTGGCTTTTAAAAAATGGAAATTCGAAGTGAATGATTTACCTACTTATATCAATATAATGATACAACATTATACAGAGATTTATAGCCTATACGGAATACTAATAGTACCTTAGTTTATATTCATAAGTAGAACTGTAAAACTGACAATGGGCACCTCGCTAACTCACATGATATTTTGCATATAAATTCACTTACCATTATAATCACCAACTGACTCACTACCGCTATCATTGTCATTGCTGCATTGTAATTTATGATTACTTGACCAGGACCTGCTTATATTTAGACATTCTTACTTTTTTTATATTCTTTTACTCTAATTTAACTTATTCTCATAGTACTTCTCGTTTCACCCGAATTTTTATTACTATTACTGACTAATTATAAGTATATACTTTTTTATTACTGACTCATTATATAAATCTACATGTAAATCGAATTTCTCACTTGATCTGACAAAAAATTTCACCACTACATCCATAATTTATTTATTTTTGTGTGAATTTTTAGAATTGGATGGTTTATTACTGTTGTGTCGTTGTCTTGATTGTTGTTGTTATTTATCTTAAAATTTTATAATATACTAGCTTTCCCGACAGACGTTGTCCTGTGTTCCTAACTATGAATATTGAATTGGAAATTTTATGGTGATGAGTTAATTTTCATTTGACCAATGTAAATCCGACTGATGCATCTGTTTTAAACCATGCATATTCCATTTGTATTCTGTCAATGGAACCAACTATTTAACAGCTGACAGTTCCTATCAAAATCGGAATAAAAATTTTATGGTAATACTAATAAGATTGCCTACGTAGAATTTTCTTTAATTTTCTGTGCATTTTCTTTTTTTTTCTTCAAAACGGACATTTTCCTGAAAAAAGCCTACACGAAAAAAAAGAATAATCTAAATAATGACTTACCCTTCGCGACACAGTCTATGGACTAGTGCGACTGGGAGGAAGTGGGAATTTAAGTGGGATGTAAAATCGCTTTCGACCAGAATACTCTTCTGGCGATGCGATTTTACATTCCTGATAACTTTTTTACACATCCATCTTTCTGTCAAAGCTTTGTTGTTGTTTAATGAATTATATAAAAATGTATTAATCCACACGTACATGACTAACGCCGTAAATTAAAAATAAATAAATTAATAAATTGAAACAAGAAAATTTGAAAAAAAGATAAAAAAATAATGATAAAAACCAGTATGAAGTTACAACAATGAGCTATAAAAATATTAATGTTAATTGAGGCTCATATATAAAGTAATAAAAACAAAACAAAAATGAACAAGAAATACAAAATGCACCCAACCAAAAGCAGGTGAGCACATACACATTTGAATAAAAACGTTTACCAAGAAGAAGAAAATTTTATTAGGTATTTATTTTCAGGTGTTTTACTCATAGACATTGCTATGACCTACGAGGTGGTGTAAACTAATTTTAAAAAAATGCACATGGAGACCTTTTCTCGTCAATGGGATCTACGGAGGACAAAGAGGATTTGAGGCGCTTAGTTCACAGAGCGAACATCACATAAACAATCCTTAGTTATGACCCTTGGTTATGAGTAGAGACCGGATTATATGCAGCTTAAAATGATTGAAATATGCATCATAAATGCTCGAAATATGCATCAAAATCGCCAAAATATGCAAGATCAAATTTAAATAAATACCACAAAATAACGTTTTTATAATCTATTTATTTATTTGTTTTATTAAATAAAGGCAATATTCCCCTATTGATACACAAGGTTATTTGCTCGTTTACGAGTAATATCATTAAAAAAACAGTCAATCATTTTTGTTCTAGAAAACGTTAACAATCAAGTACTTTTCCAAATGTTCAGTAGTAAGGTTATATCTTCCATCATTTGGTATATTTTTATAAATCGAAAAGGATCTTTCTACATCCACTGAGGTCACCAGTATTTGAATTTCGGTGTTTTATTAGTAGGTGAGCCCTCTACTATTGTGGGGAGGAGATGGACTTGGCTGGGACATGTGTTAAGGATGCCGAATGACAGTTGGTCGAGGAGAGCGCTGTTCTTCCTCCCATCAGGGTCCCGAAGACGAGGTGTGGGAGGAGTTCATAAACATTGTGCAAGATCGAGCGCAATGGAGAGCTCTTGCTGCCTCCCTATGCCCCTAAGTGGGGTATAAAAGGGAGAATTGATTGATTGATTGATTATAGGTATCAACTCTGGTAAAGTTGAACCCGATCTGTTAATAAAAATGTTGATTTGGCCCAAAGATTCATAACCAGGGTTATACAGGGTTTAAAATGTTTTCAAACTTTTCTCTCAGTTTTATTGTAAATGTTCCTGGCAAGTCGGAATTGATTTGGCGTTCTTTATTCTTCACTTCAATAGATTTATCTAAGGAAAACCCTGAGTTTCCAGGTATAAAAGCCGACTGTCTTCGGGAACCTTGGATAACTCGTATGTGTACTCGATACCTATACAATACAATAAAATACAATTCTCCCTTTTACACCCCACTCAGGGGCATAGGCAGGAAACAAGAGCTCTCCATTGCGCTCGACCTTTAAATGTTTATGACCTCCTCCCACACCATGTCCATGTCCCTCAGCTCTGCTTCTAAGGACCGGAACACAAACTCGATACCTACACCAAAGATTAATTAAAATTTTATAAGAAAGTAAGTATACCCAAATATGCAAGATCATTAAATTTTAGTCGAAATATGAAATGTCCTGAAAAATATGCAAATGCATATAATCCGGTCTCTAGTTATGACCCTTGGTTATGAGAAAACGAATAAGCATGAGGAGACATGCATGACTATAGGTACCTATAACCAGTTGCGGAGATTTTATTTTTATTTAAAAAATAATCCCTAGGTACCGTTGTCTATGATTAGTTTGTATATACACATATAATATACCTACATTTTTAAGAAAAACTATGAGAGCAATCTTGTATTATTATTTTAATTTACGAATCCATAAGGAGACAAACGAAAACCTTCAGGTTGTATTCTGGTATAACATACGAAAATAAGGACGAAGACTTAAACTATTGAAAGGAATGCTGTTTTCCGTATGTGTGCATACATGGCAATATTGTAAGTACATAAAATAAGTTAAAACCACCCACTACATTTTTAATTATAATACGTAAAGTATCAGCATGTGAGCTATTTTTTGTAGGTACATGAACAAACTAAAAAATGTAGTTTGTAAACGTGATATTATGTACTTTTCATTATGCAATTCGTGATGTACCTATACAATCATAAACTTGACAGTTTAGACTATCAAATATATCAGTGATCCCCAACCGGTGTGCCGCAGTCAAATTTATTTTAATGTACCTACCCATTTGACATTTTACAATGTATGTATATTTTAAACAGATTTAAAGTATTTTTCAAACTTTAGTGTAGGTAGAGTAATTCTTCTAATACCCACCTAATTAAATGATTTTTTCCTACGTGTTCCTATTTTTTCTCCATGTGTCGTTGAACGCTATATTTATTAAAGGGAATTTGGAACAGTTTATGGTTGCTATAATCTATCAAAGTTCCTGTTGGAAAACCCTTTATACACAAAACAGCCGATTTTGGGCATCATTCCGTAATAAGTAGCTTCCGACGTAGGTATGTAAGTTTGATTACCACTGGTACAATATATAATTCTTGTATCAATTATATACATTTTAGGTTTTGATGTACCGCAAATTCTAGGAAGTAATTTGGTGTGTGTGAAAAGGTTTCGGAGCACTGAAATAGATTTCAATTTATTTTCAATTATATCTCTGCTACTGTGATCACTCAAAATCTGTGCTCTTTGCACTCTGGCAATCGCTGCGTATAATTTTAAAATAATAGTAAAACACTGCAATAATATTTTTTTTAATAATTCAACAATGACATAGGATATTTTGTTTGGAGATTGACCTGTTAGCTCAACCAAATCACTTTTGTGTACCTACCTACATTCTTCACCTTGTGAGGAAGTCAGCAAAAATGAGTGGATTCATGCATTCTTTATGAGAATTTACGCCATACCTACCTATATAACATCTCTTATTGTACCCCAAACACAAACATGTTTGATGCTCTTGTTATGTATAGGTAGGTACTTTATACAAATTTCTTACTGATTTCAGTAAAAGGTGGATTTCTGGATTGATATATTGTACCAATTTATCGGCCGATAATTTGGGATGATTGTCGTTATGATTTCTCTTTATGTGTGTGTCCAGCTTTCGACTAACCTACCTACTGCTTGTCTATAGACGATAACTCAAAAAAATCAAGAAATAATTCCATACATTGAGTATGTATGTACGTAGGCATATATTTGCGTTCCACAGCGGCGGCGCGGCGTGGCGTCGCGATTCGGTGTTTAAAATAACTTAAAATAAATTACTTTCATGTTAGACTAATCCGGTTTTGATTTGATTTTTTTTATTTGAGTATCACTCTAAGAATATCCTCTTAACTTTAGATACGGGAAACATTAAGCGAAATCTCCTAAAAAAAGAATAGACAGTCGTAGGTTTAGCGTAGTTATCGGAGGGTACGGCTTAATGTACAGCGCCTTATATTGAATTAAATTGGGATTTAACAGTTGTTAGAGTTCAGTTGGTGTATACTTTTCTTAAGTTGGTTAAAAGCAATGAGAAGACGAATGAGAAGAGATTCCTTTTATCATTTCGCCTCAGTCTTTTCATTTTAAATTCAGACTAAACTTTATTTGTCTAAAATAATAATATGAAGATAGATCTGTATTCTAACTTTTAATATCAAACACACAGACGTTTTGTATGTTTTGCCCTGGGGTTATTTTTGCGAATTATTATAATCACACAAGATGTGCTATGGGTAAAAAGCGAAATGCTTTTAAATCCATGTTTGTTTCTTCTATGTGAAATTAATTTACTTTTGAAATGACGTAACGTCTGAGCTTGCTGTGCGAGCTTAATTCTAGGTTAAACCGAATTCGTCGAAAAATTTGATTGTGCGTAATATCAAATGCTTGAAAACAAGTAGGAGTGTTCAAGAGTGTAAGTGCTCACAGCAGTTCATAGAGAGAGGGATTTTAGGAATAAGCTTTCAACATAAAATTATAGAAAAAGCATCGAGAACAGCAGACGTAAGAAAATGGCAGAATGTAGGTTATCATGCAGGACGCAATGACAGAAGAAGGGCTCCAAAATTCTGACGGCCATGAGAAAACACGAGAAGCGCCGGTAGGGTTGGGTGGACTCCAAAAAGGTGATGAACCTAAGTCCAGTCGCGGGGTGCAAGTGGATGCAGAGGGTGGATAAATATGAATGGATACGTTTGAAAGATTCCTATGATATATCATGAAGTGATTCATATCTTCCTAAATCGAAAATCTCCTTAGCGTCGCAGAGAAGATGAGTATTCAGGTCTAATAAATGAAGAGAATGCATATAGGCAATATGTATCGCACACTTTTTCCACTTCACTGCGCGAGACACCATAGGTACTTAATGATATAAGTAATTGAAAACGAAAGAGGGATCATATTGTGTTGCGTAAAAATGATATTCATCACTATTGCCCCCCGAAATTTCGTATCAAATAAAACGAAAACGTTGGGAATATAAAAATTTGATTTCACCGAATCTAACACGGTACTTACATAATTTTAATAGGAATCCCATGGGAGTCATGAAAATATTGGTTCGCTGACGATGTCAACCTGTTAAAGCACCTCCTAATACACAGATATTATGTCCGTGTCATCGCTCAAATAGTTATTGCAGAGAACAGTCGTTCTGGGAATTGAACAACATCATTTGGAACATCGTATTTTGATAATATGCAAATTGATACATATAGGATAGGTAAATGAAACACCATTTTAAGAATATAATTACTTAAGTATTTCTAAGATTCTCGTATAAAAATGGGAACTTATTGCTTACTTTATAATGCACACATAAAATGTATAGTGTAGGTAACGGTACAAATCAAATTAAGCATTTGTAAAGGTCCCGGTTTTTTGATTCCCCAGAATCACGTGCACACTTAAACTTTTAATACAATTGATGTAACAGCTCATGATCGCGGCTCAAATGAGAACACGGCCTTGAAAACTCAAAGTTTCGTAACATAAAATGGATAATAAGCATATATGTACACAAATGTTCTCAAAAATATGTATCCAGAGATATAGGAAAGGATACTAAGGTAAAGTATTTATTTTCGATTTTCTTCTATCAGCCGGCATTACAGTTGATGTCGACAAATCATAAAAATACCATTAGGTACTTAAACCAAATACAAAATCAAGTAAATTGAATGAAACATCCACAAAATGCATTCATCAATTTAAAGCTTTAGATACAAGCAAACACAAACAGAATTGGAAAAAAATAGGTATAACTGAATGTACCTACATAGTGAATTTTCAATATGCATTAAAAGCTGGTGGTTCCATAGACAGAATGGATGACAAATTATTCAATGTACCTACATAGAATAAACCTTATCCAAAAGAGATAATATTGTGTATTTTCAGCAGATAATAAAATCACTGACCACTTGTGACATCAAATAGAATCCTCGATCACAAATTTAATCTGTTATTAAATTATAATAACTAAGCGGTGAGCAATGCAACTCGTTGAACTTCACTGGAGTCCACATTATAGATATAAAGCATTTTGCCGACATAAAGACATATCTGGTCCAAATACCTTGGGAGTTTATCCCTGTTAAAACAGGTCATCAACTCGTTAAAGTCTTGGTCAAAGGAATAGCAGAGTCAAATTATTTGTTCAAATCAATCACGTCTATTATTTACTCTTTGTGGCATCTGCTATTCAAAATCATAACTTTGTGCCGAAAATTCCATATTTTTCTTTTCTAAGCATTCACTAGCCTTCTGATTGCAGAAAATGCGTTACATTTTCAAACAGTTTACTAGTTTTTTTTTGTATCTATTATTTTTCAAACCCACTTATATCGATCCGATCACATACCATTTTAAGCAACCACGATATTTTTGCCGTATATTGTAATGGCATCAGCATTGATGACACATGATTTGTCACCCTTAAACTCTTCGCTGGTTACCTTTTAACGTAAGATGATGATAAAATAATTAAATGAACAGTTGAAAAAAATATTCTGAATATGTTTTTGTCCCATTACTGATTTAGTCTTCCGGAAAAAAGCTGGTAAGTCAATGATAATAATTTTGTTTCCTATATTTCTACTTTCAGTTGGCCACTCGTTTCCGCCCCTTATCACTGCAAGCTGAGCTAAATAATTTCAAAGCCGGTCTTAAGTGGATAAAGTCTCTCCTTAAGAACACATTCCGCACATTAATTCCCGCACATTCAATTGCTTCGAGTGAGCACATCCTTAATTCCAGCGGCGATTAAAGAATGTGTGGCGATAAATTGGGCTCTTTGTCAACAGTATCAGATAACGTCAGGGTCTCTGTGGGAGAAAGCTGTAAATTAGACTTAAGCTGCTAAGAGAATGATGAAAAGAGATGATAAGATTACTTATAATAAAAATATCTGCTGATATTCGACTAAAATTGATTTTTTTAGCTTTCATTTTAACATAAATCTTTTATCTAATCTTCGATAAAATAATCTTAAATCTTATTCTTATCCATGATTTGGTAAAAACCTTTGAATTCAGAAAAAATAACAACTAATGACTCTAATAATTCATGACTAATGTTCGATTTTTAAATGGAACACACCACTACGGGCTTACGACCGTCTTCTACTGATATTTCGAAGGCTGGCTTAGTGTGATCACTTTACGTTAACAACGTTCGCCATTAGGTGGTAATGTTTGTCTCCGAAACTCTTAATCATGAGAATTCTCAACATGTTCAACATGTCGAAAAATCTCATGTATGAAACAAGTAGAAATTTAATAGATAATTGATGAAACATAGAGAAAAAGTTGGAAATTATTGAGAACAAGAGAGCAACCAAATTTAAAGACTGCGACTGCTGTCATATATTTGGCGCCAGGATATGACTATATCCATTTTTGTTACTGTCTCATATTTATTGCCTATTGGCTTTGTTGGTGCACAACGTTCTAATTATGTTTAGATTCTTGTGACCTTTTTTCAGGACTAGATCTTACAGAAAAAATAACAACTAATGACTCTAATAATTCATGACTAATGTTCGATTTTTAAATGGAACACACCACTACGAGCTTACGACCGTCTTCTACTGTTATTTCGAAGGCTGGCTTAGTGTGATCACTTTACGTTAACAACGTTCGCCATTAGGTGGTAATGTTTGTCTCCGAAACTCTTAATCATGAGAATTCTCAACATGTTCAACATGTCGAAAAATCTCATGTATGAAACAAGTAGAAATTTATAATAATAAGCCCTTTGCCCGTAGATACGGGCTTCAGGTGCACAAAAATCAAAGACATCATCGTTTTCTTCTATGCCACATACTGTGGCTATATAGTCCTATCCTTGACAGGCATACCCTGTCGCATTCCGGGCAGGGATACTCCGATCCAACCGCCGTGCCACGCTTCCTAACCATGTCAGTCCCCTGACACTCAGCAACCACACTTCGCCAGCGCGGTCTATCCTTAACCAGATTTTCCCAGTCCGACTGTCTGCCGACACTTTTCAGCGCCGTATGCAAATTATCTTGGAATCTCTTACGCTGTCCCCCATGCTTTCGTCTCCCACTTGCTAGTTCGCCGAACAGTACATTTTTCGGGAGTCTATTCTCGTTCATACGAACCACATGGCAGGACCAACGCAAGAGAGCGCGAGTCGTGATTGTGTCAATGCTAGAACAGCCGGACCTTCTTAGAACCTCCGCGTTTGATATTCGGTGGTACCAACGTATCTTTAGTATTTGGCGAAGTTGTCGCTACTGGAGTTTTTCCAGGGACTTGGTGTGTCGGCGGTAATTGACCCAGCTCTCACAACTATAAGTTAGAGTCGGAATTATCACCGCCCTGTAAACCGCGACTTTTTCGCCGATAGAAATGTCATGGTTATCAAACACCCTCCCCCGAAGCTTCCAAAAAGCTCGGGAGGCTGCACTCAGTCTGTTACTGATTTCATTGTCCAAATCGGCGGTGTCATTTATAATGCTTCCCAAGTAGTTAAAGTGTTTAACCTGCTCAATAGTTTTGCCATTTGCAGTGAGGATAAATGGGTCCGAGCAAGATGGTAATGAGAACACTTTAGTTTTAGATTCGTTCAGTTTCAAGCCGAGAGCAATATACGAATGCGCTACGAGAGCGCAGTCATCTGCGTACTGTAAATCAGTTATAAATCTATTCCTACAGGATTTCGCTTTGAGTCGACTGAGGTTGAAAAGACCTCCGTCATGTCTATACCGGATTTCTATGCCAAGAAATTTAATAATTGATGAAACATAGAGAAAAAGTTGGAAATTATTGAGAACAAGAGAGCAACCAAATTTACCTTTGAATTCTTTTATTATTTACTAGCAAGGTTTGATATAATTTGAACTTAAAATAAGTTTCGTGAAGACCTCATACCATAAGGTTTTCTCATCTATCATAAATTGGCCAAAATCTCAATCATTATAAGCTTTGGAAATTTTCGCATAAACAAAAAAACCATTAAATATGATAGTTAACCATTAAACCATTAAATATCATCACTAAATCGCTTCTGTCAGAAAATTGGAATCACTATGACCCCTCGAGAAATTGTTGGGCGAACAGTGGTCGACGCCTATCATACGTACTGCGTCGTGAAGGTCGTGGGTTAGAGTCCCAGTGCCGACCATTTCCCTTTTTTGAAAGATATCCCAAATGTATTTGTATTAATTTAAAAATATATATTTTTATATTTATATGACAGGGTTGGCTGGCAGAGATCCTTCAGGATAAGTCCACCCTTTCTACTGTACGAATGTTTATCACCATATTTTATTATTGTAGGTACTAATTAGACAAAAAAAAAATATTATATTTTTCGTCTGTAATGCGATATTCGTTGCTTTGAAATAATACCAATCATAGGATTCCATAGGAAATATCGATACTTGATCAGAGATTTCTACATACAACTATTGCTACGGAAATAAATGTCAAATTGTAAACATTTGTGTTCTTTTTTCGTTTTCATCCCTGGCTTTGGTGTCAATAAATTCAAAATCAGATCTCCAGGTCGGTTTATCAACCGTAGAACAACAACCAATCCGGGCAACCCAGGAAAACCTCCTAACAAAGAATTGTGAGAAGAAGAAGAAGCATTGGTTTCTTTTTAATAAAGATGTAACAGAAAGTATTGCATGAAAACAACTTTATTGATGATTGGTATGTATGTTACCTATAGGTACAATAAAAAAATAAGGAAATTTTATGAGACAGACATATTATTTTGAAATGCCTTTCATGGTTTCAAAAAGAAATGTTCATGAATAAAATAATTTAAATGGTTAGGTTACCTTAGGTAAATAAATATAGTGGAATAACAAATCAATTGTTTCATTTAAATTATTTTATTTAAATAATTCCACCAAGAATGCACGTTCAATTCGTTAATTTAAATGTTCATGAATTTTTGGCTGACATATTTATATCTCGAAAAATGTTGAAATGACTTTCTTAGTATTTTAAATGTCAGTGGATATAAATAGTTTGAAATATGTAAAGGATACGAATAAAATATTGATTTCCATAAATAGATAAAATGTCTTTTATACTTGAGCATGTTTTCCAGAATGATATAGAGCAGCTTTAAAATGACTTCATGAATGAATCCCAGGATTGAGAGGGAGAATATAAGAGTTAGTTACGCCGACTTCAGAAATAACATTTAGGGTGTGTTTAAAAGATTCTCATAGAGAAAACCTCTATCTAAGGTGAAGTTAGAATTTGAAACCATTCTTCGGATGATTTCACATGAAAGGATAAATAAAGCAGAGCTTACATCGCCCAGCCTTTATTGAATGTAAGGTGAATTTAAAAGCTTTTCTTTTCCAACAAAGTAAGAGATTAACAACACAGTTACTCTATACCAGCCCTCGCCTACACACATAATATTCTTATTATAGTTTTATTTCCCATCTCTAACAGATTACTTCAAGCGGCAACAGACTATCGTTGTTCACAAGTTATACTATTTTCTTTACTTAAGATTTCACAATTAATTTCTCTTTTTCTTTCCTGAAGTTTGCACTCACTTCAAAACTGTGAGACTTCTTACATAAATAATAATAGGTACTTTTATTTTAAAACTAAACACAAATTGAATTTCAAAACGAAAATCTCGTAATTGTTGTATACTCTATCAGTGGCGTAACTATACCGTCTGGGTCCCGTGGCAAATTCTTTGATTGGATCCCTTCCTTCCAGTCCCTAAAAATCGTCACTTTGTAATTTCATTTTAATAAACCACTTAACTACCTACTTGGGCTGCATGAGACATGTTGATAGCGAGAAGTGACACAAATGACCAACTGTTATAACAATAGGTAAAACAAAGAGTGTTCAGTAACCCTAGAAAAATCTACGCAACTATGTAAAGAATACGGATGGTAGGGAACGAATTGGGACACTGTCACTTCATGTATGTAGGTATAGATAGAAAACGAGAATGTATGAGGAGTAACAAATTCAGCAGTTAAGGCCGGGTACTCATTTGAGACGCGAGCACAGTTGCACCAATATCAAAAGATCAAGTATGAACGTGGTTCGCAAATCAAATCATTGTGTCCTTCTGATAATATTGATGCAACGGCTTGTTCTTGCGTCTCAAGTGAGTACCTGACCTAGGTACACACATATTATACATTTTTTTCGTTATTTTTTTCTAATAGACTTTTATGATAAAACAAAAAACCCTAATAAAAACTAGGAGCTACGAGCAATAGCATAAAAATATGATTGTCCACCGTCTTATTAACAAAATAATAATATAAAGTATCTAAACCGAAAAAAATAAAGTTGAAATGATATAATCTTCTGTGTTTTTACGATAGGTACGCTGAACAAAGATGAACGATTCCAAGTTAAAACTTTCCATAGAGTGCTTTCAAGTGAAATACCATCTTACAGGACAAATGAAACGGAAGAATTTCATCAGGAAAAGGATTTATTTTCTTCCTCCATTCACTGTTACACCGACAGCTTTATTATTATTTTAGGAAATACAAGTTTTTTATGCCTTTGATATTTTTCCAGACAAACCATTTCCCATCAAATAATAATAATTTCATTAAAAAGTAAAATACGATTTTTCCTAACGTATTACGTTTGTAGTTGTATCTTGTTCTGGTAAAAAAAAATTTCATAATAAATAATAGATGGACTTTCGATTCCAACTTAAGGTGCAGTAAATAACCATAAATTCTCGATTGAACACAAATTGAGACAACTATGAAGCACATCGTCAGTAATGAACAAAAGAACTGCCTGCCTCAACACAAACCAGAAAGATAATATAATGTAGAATCAACAAAATGTACGGCCGCACTGCTTCAAACCTACATGGGGATTGATGGACTTACCGGCAAACGCGTGTGGGATAAACAAACTATCGATCGCTTGATAAACAATAATTGCCTCAAATTATTGATGTTTTTGGCGGAAACTTTGTGTAATCCCATATTGAATACGTGCCTATTCAATAATTCCCTCATGTACGCATTTTAAGAGGTAGTGCAGGACTTGCATGCACTGATGCATGATGTGATCCAATATCAAATTCTGAGCGAACATAAGAATTAGAAGCACTTGAATATTTAAAACATACAAAAACTTGAAAACATATACATAAGATTTTCATATGGAAACAAGTCACCCTTTTGGGGTAAAAGAGTACTTAAAATGTTTAGTGTTAACAGATTTCTGACTGTCGAATTGTTATACCGGTCCATAGAGTGTTAACGTTGTTTTATGAAGTAGTGAAACGTCGCTTAACTTTCCGATAAGTTACTAACACCCTGCACTAGAAGGCGCTCATACAGACGCCGCAGTTTGGTTTGTCCAACAGTGTGCACACTTGTGCTTTATACACGTACCGTACACTCTACTTTCCGAGCTTAAATTCTATCAATAAAGTTGTCAAATACAGATATCCTAACAGAATAACAAAATACTTTCTTCTCTTAGAAATTCCATATCGCTGTATAAAGACTCCTACTCCACAAATTGGCTGCAACACTTTGTATCCGATATCGCATTCACTTGTCTTAAACATTTTCGAATCAGCACTATTTACTGCATGATAAAACCTTATTCTCTATTAAAGAAGTCTGCGAATATAAAGATTCCAACGTTTTGTTTTCTCTTTGTTGAGTTTCATATTGTATTATTATTATTCTTAAACTATTTTATCGGGCAGTTGACCTTTTGTTATAACTTAAAAGAAATCATTTCTGAATGAATGATTCCCACATACTAAGGTCGATTCCTCAGCCATCAATATAGAAGTTTATATCGGTAGGCACTGTTTATTATCTTTAATGTTAAATTTGAATATTTAAAGTTAGAGAGAACCTGCTCAGTAGTGCTCAGTACACCTATAGTGTATCTTCAAAGTATATTTTACGATAAAGATTTTGGTTCAATCGTTTTAAGCAAAGTTTGTTCCTATAAACTTAAGCGATATAGTATCGAATTTGCATACATATTACCTTAAAACAATGTAACTTTCTCCGAAATTCAACTAGTATTTTAGATTAATATAGAAGGTTTATCCAACAATATTAACTAAGTACGGAGAGGTGGTTAATACAAAACAAAACTTCAACTTAAAGCATGACATTATAGAACTCTTAATGACATCCTTTGTGAAAGCTACAGGTTTAAAACTTTTCTGTAAGCTCTATTAAATCTGTCTTCTCTCTCAGGGAAATTAAATTTATGCAAACTTTCTTACCTACATCCTTCTGATTTAGAGAAAAAATAACCAACCTAACAAATGTGTACAATTGCTTGTTAATCCACAATTGATTAAAGTGGCAGAAGAATATTTTATTAAGTGTTTGATTACAAATTTTATTTTTATTTTCAAAATTTGACCTCTAAGCTGGAATTTGTATATGTAGGTAGGTACTTACTCAAATTTCAAAGTTCTTAAAACTCAAAAAGAAAATGTTTCCTTGAGAAGATGGAAAAGTAATGTATACAGCAGGCAGGCAGGTTAGCGCCTATGTATGTAAGTAGACCGTGCCGCCATAATAATTGGAGACAAAATATATTTTTGCTCTGGTAGTGCGCCTTCACACACACTAGCGGCCATAAATTTCCTTGATTTTCCTCTATAATCCATGTTTTTCTGATTTAATGCTGCCTTTTGAAAAATGAGAAAACTTTACTGTAAATTATACACCTTGCAAAAGTTGTTGGTAATTTATACTTCCAGTCAGTGTTTACACTAGAATATATCGCTCTAGGAGCAATCCTTATTGAAATATTACTATAATTATTATTATTTGTGACGGGGAGGAATTATTTATTTTATTGGAGAGAAGTTGATAACCTTGCAGATACTTCATATTCACCTTGAGAACAGCTGTGAAATTTTGTTCTGGAAAAGTATTCACGAAACGGTCAATATAACATATACAAATAGTTTTAACAATTAAATGAGATTTAAAGAATAATCAAGTTTTAGAATTTACAGGCGCTGCTGCAGACATTTTTATAACCTTTTTTGTATAGCCCTCTCCCTGATTTTGGAAATGGAGAATCACCTACTTGGTTGATTGTGTTGACGTCCACTTGAGAATTTCCTCCATAGATGGCGGTGGTGGTGCCATTTTTTCATGCATCAAATTTATAGGATTGTGTTCGCCACAAATTTAATAAATACATAGGTCACACTAAAAGTTTCCGGAATCGACCACTTACATAAACAATATTTATAAAAAAATTACAGCATTTGAAAATGGAACTCTTTGGCTGTAGAATGCAAGTTATTCCATCTGAGTTTCAATTGTTTATACACTGTGACGCCATTTTAAAAATTCAGTGTCTATGTTAATATGGATTTAACGTGGGAAAATTTTCGTAGTATGATTATCTATGATCTTAAATGTAATTTGACAGCTCAGCAGAGCCTTCTTCGGCTTCAAACTGCTTTTGGCGATGAAGCACCACACGAGACGACTATTTACAGTTGGTTTTCAGAATTCAAGCGGGGTCGTGTCAACCTCAATGACGAATTTCGTTATGATCGTCCGTCCATCGCTGTGAACAACAAGAACATCGATGTTGTACGCCGTATGATCGAAACAGACAGGCATGTGATCTACTATGAGATTCGGGCATCCTTTGACATAGGTATGAGTCAAATACAATCAATCCTACACAAACATTTGGGTGTGAAAAAGCTGAGCTCGCGTTGGATCCCACAGAATTTGACTGACGCTTAAAAAGCGGACCGCGTCACTTGGTGTGATACCATTCTTACCATCAGATACAACGAAGGTGCTTAAAATTTGGTGAGGGACATAGTAATAGGTGACGAAACATGGATTTATTGCTATGATCCAAAAACAAAGCAGCAATCGAGCGTATGGGTCTTTGAAAGTGAGCCGAAACCAACCAAAGTGGCGCGCGTGAAAAGTGCCTCTAAGCGGAAGATTGCTTATTTTTTAATAAAACTGGACACTTGGCTATTGTTGCTTCAGAGAATCATCGTACCGTTAATAGTGACTGGTACTTCACCATTTGCTTACCGGAAATTATTGAAAAACTCCGAAAAATAACTGTAAACGCCGTATCATATTGCTCGACGACAATTCCAGTTCCCATACGGCCAGACAGACAAACGAATTTTTACGAAAAACGTAGAACTTACAAGCCATCCTGCATTCAGTCTCGACCTTGTGCTTTTTTTATTTTCCCAAAAAGTAAGAACCAGTTACGCGGTCAACGATTTTCATCGCTAGAAGAGTCGAAGAGTATGAAAAACATGTTTTTGAGGTCACCGCGTAAGAGTGGCACAAAATGTATTTATGCAAAGCGAGAATATTTTGAAAATCAATAAATTCATTTTCGACCGTTAAAAGTCTTTTTTTCTTATTCATTCCGGAAACTTTTAGTGCGCCCCGCGTACATAAATTAATCAAAAAAATAATTAAATTAACAAATACCTACCTATCAATTAATCTGTAATCAATATGAACATTAAAGAAGGCTAGTATATAATGTGTTCCGCTCCTTCGAAGCAGAGCTGAGGGATTTGGACATGGTGTGGGAGGAGGTCATAAACATTGCGCAAGATCGAGCACAATGGAGAGCTCTTGTTGCCTCCCTATGCTCCTGAGTGGGGTGTAAAAGGGAGTATTGATTGATTGATTGAGTATATTAAGGAAGTCCTTATCCTAATAAACAGTAAGTAATTATTAATTATAATTGGTTACAACGATAATATGTTTTACCTACCTCAATTTAGCATAGAATTGTCGTAATAGATTTATAGGTATATCCATAATATTATGGATATATAAATCCATAATACAAATATATTATACACTTACCTACTTGATGTTAATCCATATAGAAAGGTAGATATCTTACCCATATAGGAGTCACCTAAACCAACTGAACTATTACGCTGACGGTAATTTTCTTATCAATCGTTGTCAAACATTTTAGTAGAAATTAATTTAAACGCCACCGTAAGATAACGTTAGCGAATATGAAAACGTATTTTGGTTCATTTTAGATACTTTTTTAATGTTTTCACAATTCTCCTAACCCTTGTTCCATTCTTGTAATAATGACAGACAGCTGTCATTTTAAGGATGATAGGTTCAGGGATGCGTTATTTTCATGTTTGTTTCAGTAAAACTTGCGACTTCTGCCCTTATCCAGTTCTCTTCTCGCAACAATAATATCTTTGAATCAAATAAATAACTATAGTTATGGCCAAGGATAATTTCTATATAATTTCAAGATATTTGGACGGTTTTAATTGAAAACTTGTTTGACGAATCGGATGTGTATTGTAGCTCATGTCACTGCCTGACTATTTTTTAAATGACATAATATTTTAGTGCATGTTACATGTCATGTTTACTGTTTTGGAATTTACTTTACTATGTTGATCTTTATTTTAATTGATGTTACTTATTTTAATTTATTGACGTGTTGACTGTTGAGTCTTATGTAATATTTTTCTTAATTTGATTACGTGCATGCTTTTGCTGGATACATCACGGTGTTTGACTTTTCTTTGATTTGTTTGATTCATTCTAAAATTTTATATTTGTACTTGATTGATTGTAATTATCTATTTAAACATTGTATCTATTTCTCCTTCAAGCTGTCTGGAGAACATATTTGGTTAAATAAAATAAATCAATGAAAAAAACCTACTGAGAAAAAGTACAGTTTTTTATTTACAAAAAAGGTATTTGTCTTTTTTTCAACATGACATGCTAATTTTTTAACACATTTTGATTAAGTATGGTATTTAATGTGTTCCGTTTATTCTAGGCAGAGCTGAGGGGTGTGGATATTGTGTGGGAGGAGATCATCAAACCTGCGCGTGAGCGACGAGCGTGCGCAGTGGAGAGCTCTTGTTGCTTCCCTATGCTCCTTATAATTTTTTAGTGTCTTTAATAATTGTAGCACAATTCTGAAATAAGTAGGTACCTGCTAAGTAGATCAAATTACAAAAAACGGTAAACTACACCGACATTTTATCTTTTTGTTAATATTGTGCCTACATCATAAAGTTTTCATGTAGTTTTTTTTTAACTTTTCTTATATTTTTTTTGTTGGTATGGAAGAAAATATTTTTCATTTTTGTTTACATAAGGGGAAAATACGTACAAAATGTATAGTTTATTACAGTTACATAATAATACCCACAACAAACAAGAGTTAAAACATAAATATATCTATCTGCATATACGGACGCCTCTATCTATACCTACCTACACACGTGCCTAGATAGATGTAGGGAGGTACCTATCTAACAATGCAGAGGCAGGATGACAGAATCCCTCTATTGTAAAATTAAGCGAAATATCCGAGTCACACTATTAAACTTGTATTTTCTAAGCGCGTTATAAATGAACATGTGTCTGCGTCTATGAACGTACACGGTTATGTTTATGTGTGCGAATACAAAATAATACCCATATTATTATGGTGTTAGACAAAATTTTGTCGAGCGGTGGGTGTATCCGTTACATAAATCTGACATACAATATATCATATATTACACTGCGTATAATAAATTCTAAGGACTCAACTGATCTTCAACGCCGGCAATCATCTACCTACTCCTTTAACATTGTATACATCCTTACTAACATATTTTTTGATGTCAATTCTGTTCGTTTTATGAAAATAGAAAAGTCTGTAGCACATTATGTATGATGGTCAAATACCTTTCCAGAAAGTCAGATTGTATGGAAGGGGTATATTAAAGTTGTGAGGATCATTTGGACCGTGTGTATGTCTACATAATAACATCTTCCACTCATCCGCTCCATCCTTGAGGAGGCTAATCCTTTTTGTGATGACGCTACGGATTTACGAGATTGCTCCTACTCACAAACTTCCTAAATCCACCCTCTCCTCTCTCATAACATTCCGATTTATTATTATGCGTCTGTAAAATTATGCTAGGGTTGACAAAACATCGATTTATCCCGATTTTATGATAAGCAGGTACATGCGGAAAGGTCAGAGACAAATACTCCGTGAAATCGCACAAAACCCAGCCTGGGTACTATGAGCGTATTTTGAACCAACCCAAAGGTTATCTCCAATAAACTGTCTTTGTTTGTTAACCAGAATACTTACTAAATACCTAGTTATTATTCCTTTTGTCCCTTTTTATGTTTAAGTAGGAATAACAATATTTTTACTACAAAAATGTAGGAACCCACTAAATCTTTTATATAAAAATGGATCGCCATTCGTAATTGTCGCTAAAACTCGAGATCGTCTGGATCGATTTGGCTGATTATTGTTTTTAAACAATTTTAAACCTTCCGTGAAGTTTTAAACAATGAGAAAATATCGAAAATTTGTGAGGAAAATTTAGAAAAAAAAACAATAATTGTGTTTTCTCATACAAAGTGTTCTTATGGGAAGATGTTGAATGGTGTAATTTTGTTTTTTTTTTTTTTTTTATAATTACGCGAAAGTCATTACATTGACGTTTCACAAAAACCCCATTTCTTGTCAAACTCATGCTGATGAATTAATATCACTTTTTATAAGGAAGTTCAGAAAATAAAAAAAAGAGTTATTCTTGGTTGAGCATAAAACAATATTACATAATGCATAAGATTAGGTGTTCAGTGATATAAATAAGATATTTATTATACCTATTAAGTTCAAAAAATATTTAATAGCAAACTCTGATTATGTATGTACATTGGGTCAAAAATTTAAGTAGCTTGTTATCAAAATTTCATAGGTCATAGATGAAATTTTTAATTTGTCACTCAATTTTTTATAGGATGAAAAACATAATTTGCGGTTGCCATAATCCCTTCGCATCACTAGTTTTCTAATAAGAATAATACGTATGTATTTTTATTGAAATCACCGGTACATGTATAAGCGAAAGTTAACTCTGAAACGGCAGATTAACTCATGATTTCATATCCCAACAATACCAACTCAATACCCAGGAGTTGTATCCATGTACTATCAACCTTCTAATATCACTTTTTGCAGAGATAATAAGTTTACAACAATATTACTTACTTAATCCACGTTCGCTCCCAGTGTGGAGCATGGGGACGCCACGAAGTTCCTCCAAGCCTCTCTATCTTGCGCCAGTTGCACACCTTCATCCCAGCTTAGTCCAGCATCTTGTAGAACCGCAGTGAATGCCCGCTTGATTGTTAGTTTCGGTCTGCAACAATACTATCTATCTCAAACTCTAAGCATAGTTATTTCTTTTGCCTTTTTTATTTATTGCCTTTGACACTTGGTTATTGTTTTTACATTCTTACCTCGGCTTGCCATTGGATAACATCATTGCCAGTGACCTATGAATTGTTGAGTGATACCACCTGATCTACATTAAGGCCAAGAAAGAAATGTAGAAGACAACATTTGTAACAACATAATATAGGTGAGTGCATAGGAAAAGAAAGCAGTCATACTTCATAACCTTAAATAGAATCACCGATTTTTGATGTCCAGCTTTAATAAATAAACAAATATCTACTAACTTACTAGCCCATTTGTGCTGACATTAATATGTTACAAAAGAATAAATCAGCTCAGAAAAGATTAGCATTAGGTAACTTTTATTTGAACATTGAAAAAAAATCAAACGAACCATTATCTACCTATAAACAAAAAACCGAAAATGTGAATAAATCATTTATTCTTTTTTAAAACGTTCACCAAATCGGATTAGTCATAACTTTTTTTCAACGTGCGGGATAATAAATTGGAATATTTAGTCGAACAAAGTTCCGAAGCGGTTACATGGAAATGTACGTGAGTCCTCCAACCCCGTGTTCCAGCGAAACACAGGCTCGTATAAATGGGAGTGTGTCTGAAAAATTTATTTCACAGATAGATTGCTGTATTAACAAAAACTAAAATTATCCAACTGACGAAGCGGCTTATGCAAATTATTTCAACAAAGGATTCCCCAGATCAAATATTGATAATACCTAGTAGGTACATATTAATGGGCTCAGCCATTTTTGAAATAAACGAGTACGGACAAACCTATATATTATAACTGCCTATATGATACGTACTAATCTGCTTTTCGGTTCAGTACCAACTGTGAGACATCATTTTGAAACTGGTAGTTATGTTTATCTATTACTCAGTTTAACACTTCATAGCCCGCGCTCGAAAAATTGTATGATGACCCGCGCCAACGGGGAAACCTTCGTACTTTTTTAATGGCTAATTTTTCAAACAAATGAGATGTTTGGAGTTACAAAAAAATGCCAGTATGAAGCTTGAGATCTTCTTTGCCGAATAGCATTAAATTATTTTCTCAGAATCTAAAAATAATTGATTAAAATACGATTATATAATGATCCATCTTTTTGACAAACCTTCAAACACCGTCATAGCCCGCGTCTTTAGCAAATAGCCGACTTTTATTGCCCTGCATCCAAGGGCCGGTGTCCAGGTAGTGACATCTTCTTTATTGCTTCGGGGGTGCATTTATTTTATTATAAGGATCGCGGGCCCCTGTCCCAAACTTATTTTTTGTTATCGGGATTCTTTTGTTACTGCCGTCTAGAAACAATGCCCTTCGAAAATGTGGAACATAACAATGAAACCTAGAACCGTCCGCGGCAAAATCTTTTTTACAACTGTTTAGGACTGTTGAAACTTTACACACCCTTAGCACCCGCGGCCTTGGAAATTCCCCGATGATTAACGAAATAACACTAAAAACTCATTTAATTTGACACATATACCAACTATTTCAAATAACAATGGTATAATCAACAAATGTGAAGGATATGGTTAGAGCCCAGGGTTCTACATTTAAAGGAATTTTAGGAATTACATAAAAACTGGCCTGACCGGGGAATCTCCGGGGTGCGGGCTCTGAAGTGTTAAATGATAAGTTAGGCTATATTGCTAAGTATTATTTCAAGGGAAAATGAGGTGTTCCCTTGAATTAATGAATTGAGGAATCTTGCCTAAAATATTAAGTAATAGATAGGTATATTTACACTTTAAGTAAACAAAAAAAATATTTTTTCATATAAAGCTAAAAAGAAAATAATCAAACAATATGATAGGAAAACAAACGAATTCGAACTTACAACAAACCCACGACCTCGATCAAAAATCGGTGAACGAACATCAAACCACAAAGACTTCAAACCTTCTAAGTTACTTAAAAGTTATGAACTTCCGAAAACGAGTGCAGTGCTAATAAAAAAAAGGCTCCAGAGCTAATCCAATGGCTGTCTTTGAACATTGTGACAATGCAGACAATGTTCTACCTACACTGACATATTCACCGCTATTTATAGTAATACCGTATTCCTAGGAAAACAGACCATTATGTTCTGTTTTCCTAGGAATACGGTATCCTTCTCATCCTGTCACGCCGCAAAATACACTACTTTGACTTTGATTCAGTGCCTAAATATGTAGGTATATTTTTTTTTTTAATATTTTTACAAAAAACCCCATTCTCATTTGAAATTATAGTACCTAATACTAAATTGATTTCCGAAAAAAACTTCTGCGCATGGCGTTCTTAAATTTGACTTTCTGAATAAAAAATAACCATTTCTCATTATCGATGTCAAATAAAACTAAATTGTTTCATCTGTATAGGTATATCATTTTTTACCTCTGGAAAGAAATAATACATTGATAACCTAAGTATATTGATTTAACTAAATTTACTTCAGGGAGAATATAATATAATAATATCTCAATTTGAAACAAATAACATTATTCTACATTATAAAATAACAAAGAACCCAGTTTCATAGGGAGACCGAAAGAGCTCTCCATTGCGCTCGATCTTGCGCAATGCTTATAATAATATATTTCTATTGTAGTTTATTTTTAATCCTAGAGGATCTATCTATCTCAACTCACGAGTTATGAGATACCAGTCTTTGAGCTTGGAGCCTATACATTTTGGGTCTAAGTTTAGAAGAAGAATGGGAAGGCCAATTGAATTAATTCATTAATTTCAAAAAACCTATAGGTAGCAATTCTGGGATATGAAACACTCATGATGTATTTAAATTAAAAAATAAAATGAAACGAACAACAGAATATGTAAATGAAAAAAAATTAAAATTTCCTGTGTAATTTTTTTTATGCATGTTATTATGTCATTCATCTTTTTTGTATGAATGATCATAACTAAAGAGTACCTTTACTTATTTACCTATACTATGATAGACATTTTATTGAGTACCTACTTAGTATAATCAAATTATAATAATATTGTTCAATCAATCAAATAACTTGAAACATAAATACGAATAAGGCATAGGTAATCATTTTCTGGTAATATCTTCTTCTTCTTTCTTCTTCTTTTCAGCCTGTATTTATCCACTGCTGGACGTAGGCCTCTTCCATACTCTTCCATCTCTTCCTATTTGCTGCCATTTGCAGCCAGTTTTTCCCCCCCACAGCGGCTATATCATCGGACCATCTTTTTTGAGGTCTTCCGACGCCTCTCTTATTCTCCCAGGGTCTCCATCTCAAAATCTTTGGAGTCCATCTTGTGGGATCCTGTCTTGCAACATGTCCTGCCCATTGCCACTTAAGTCTTGCTATGCGATCCATGATGTCTACCACTCTGGTTCTATTCCTAATTTCTTCATTTCTTATTTTATCTCTTAGGGTTATACCAAGCATGGATCTTTCCATGGATCGCTGCATACATTTTAGTTTTTCGGCATTTCTTTTTGTGAGGGACATGGTCTCCAGTGCATATGTAGTCACTGGCAGTATACATGCTTCATACGTTTTTCTCTTCAGACAGATTGGGATGTCCTTATTTTCTATAATATGTTTAAGTCTGCCAAAAGCTGCCCAACTCATTCCTATTCTTCTTGCTAGTTCCGCAGTTTGGTTTTCTTTACCCAGTTTTATCTTATGCCCAAGATATATATATTCATCTACTGTTTCGAGATTTTTATTATTGACAGTGATGATCTTGTTTTCTGGACTTATGATTTTTGTTTTTGATATATTCATATACAGACCAATTTTACGAGAAGCCTCATGCAATTCATTTATCATTTGACTTAATTCATCGATGTCTTCACTTATTATAATTATGTCGTCAGCAAATCTAAGGTGACTCAAATATGTACCATCTATTTTCACCCCTTTGTTATCCCAGTTGAGGGTTTTGAATATATCTTCTAGGGCTAACGTGAATAGCTTTGGCGAAATTGTGTCCCCTTGCCGCACACCTTTTTGAATTTTTATTTTATCGGTTTGAGTGTCATCATCGATTTTAACAGTCATAGTCGCATTATCATATATAAATTTTATTAGTTGTATATATCTGGAGTCTATTCTTGCGTTTTGGAGTGCCTCGATAATTGCCCATTTTTCCACTGAGTCAAACGCTTTTTGATAATCAATAAAAGCAAGATGTATTGGTATATTGTATTCCGTTGTTTTCTCTATGAGCAGTCTTAATGTCTGAATATGATCACTGGTTCCAAAACTTTTGCGAAAGCCAGCTTGCTCTACTGGTAATATTATTTTCCCATATTATTTAACCACAGGTTCTCAAATATTTTCAGCCTGGAATTCAGAACGGGGAAAATTAATTATTTTTGTCTTACTCTGCTATACCTATGACTAACACGTTATTTATATAAATTTCAAATAGTGAATTATGTAATGAAACCTTACGCTTAATAGATTGCTCAGTGGCTCAGGCTTAGCCTGGTAGGATTTCTCACGCAAGCTGTGTATCTCATTGTTTCGTATTTTGCAATACATTTACAATTTTCTTTTTCTTCTTTTGACTTAGAAATTTTGATATAGGTACCTTATCCTAAATCCAAGTCTTAATTTTAACCAAAGTCTTACATTTTAGATCACATTAATATTATGGTGTTTGTTTTCCTCATCCTTTGTTTTATGGCCTCATTTTTCTAGTGATACTGATTGTAAAAGACAATTAATTACCATCGTATATACGAATTTATGAATAAATAGATTATGGGGACTTCAACTTGAGAACTGGACCCCTGCTCTGTATTTATATCGCGATTCACGTCCAATTAAGAATGTCATTATGACATTTAGATTCTGGTTGCTTATCAAAAAAATAGTTTCACCTAGGTCTATTTTGAATCCTGTGTTTTATAAACTATTGTATACAGAAGGATTTATACAAGTAATTTGAAGTTTTGAAGAGCGATATTGAAATTGGGATTAAATTTCAAGAGTCCCTGTCCCAGAACTGATTTTATATTATCTAGTGGGATAATAAATTTCAAGAAGAATGATCTGATTTCTTGTCAAAGACTCTTTACGTTAAAGTGCATTTTGCTCTTGAAAATTGATTCAATAGTGGTGTTAGAAGTATGTCCTAGAACGATGTCTCAAGCATAAGGTATCTCGATTGATCATAGTCGAGTGCCTTTCTCATAGTTCAAGTCAAATAACAAATCAAATTGTAAAGTTCCTTCAGAATGTTGTATGTAGTTATAAACTCATGAATCATCACAGATAATCAAGCTTAATTATCTACTTTTTTTTACATCTGTATGTCCATGTGAAATCGCCACCACGATACCGATGTCACGTTTCGTACGATGCATTCGAATGCCGCGCCATCCCGTATGCACCCTATACATAGATAGTAATAAGAGTACCTACGCACTGAGATGCGTTCAGGGGCTGCGTTCGGAAACAACAACGAGTCACCCGTTGACATTTACAGCCGTTCTTTTTAACGTCGGGCGAGTCGCCGTGTGATCACTCTAGCCGTTCACGACATCGTCCGACGATCGCACCAAACACCCTGCTCGGTGCGTAGGGTGAATGTCGCTCTGACAGATTTATTGCCCCTTTCCGGTCACCTCGTCACAATTTGACATTTGTCGTTAATAGAAATTGTGGTTTTGTTGTCGTGGACAACGAATATTTATATAGAAATGATGCTAATATTTATTCTGATGATCTTTTTATAGAAATGATGCTAATAAATATTTATTATCGAAAGGAATAAGTTGGTTGAAGTGTGGCAGGTGCTTATAATAATAACACCTATTTATTGTTATCGATGTATAATTTTTAGTTTTAGTAACAAGTTGGAAGGTATGTACATAATCTAATTGATCCTTTATGTATTATTATTTAGCAATAAAACTTATTAGTATTTATTAATCACTTTCAGTGTTTTCTATTATAATTCTTGGTTTTTAATTGCATGTAAGTCCTAATTGACCCTATCAAATACCAATGAGTCACAATATTAATTGCAAAAGGAAAAAGATAGAATATTTAATACATTAATTGTTAGTAATGCATGACTCATGAAGTGTTGAAAGGATTATCATTCATTAGAAAGTAGCATATTAGGGGTTGTGCCTTTATTATAGGGGTTGTGCACACGACGACAATTCACGCTAAAATGAAATGTTTGACAGAGTCACTCAAACATCACTAAAAGTCGTTCGGATTGAATGTCGCACCAATGACGTCATTTCCTTCCCCGAGTGAATGTCACTCGACGATGTTTCGGAACGAGGCCAGGAAGTCATCGAGCGATCACCCGACTATCGCACTGGGCGTTCAGGGTACCGGAACGAGTCGTCGGACGAAACGCTCCGAAGCGTTCAGCGAATCGTCGAGCGATCGCTCTAAAGTCAACCAAACGCACCAAAGAAATCTCGGGTGAAAGTCGCACTGACGTTTGTTGTGTCAAAATTCATTCAAAGTTACTGTCGCGAGCCGCTGTCAGTTGTAGAGTTTATATTTTTTAGCTGGTTTTCAGAGTGAATTATTAAAATTTAATATTTTCTGGTTATGAACGAAGACGGAAGAGAAATTGTTATAAATGGGCTACATTTAATTCAAAATAAAATTCTTTAATTTTTATTTAATACTTCAAATTATATACAAAAATTGATTTGAGATGCATAAATATGTAGGTACGTTTTGATATACTATCGAATTTATATCATGTTGTCTGTGTCCATGCCATTATCAAGAATATTACTGACCTCAAGGTATGTTTGATTTCACAATATGTTTTTGAATGAATAATTTAAGAATATTTAACAGTAAACCTTTAATTAATCTCAGAATATTTAAGTCACAAAAAAGAAGAAGAAGAATTTTCCCAAAAAAATTCGTCACTTTTTCCGCATTTTTATCCATGAATCATCAATGTATTTAGGTAGCTATCTTCTGTTAAATTTTTTTTATTTTCTAATATTTTTATTTAATAAAAAAAATTAAATTTAACAGTAGATAGCTACCTACATACATTGATAATTCATGGATAAAAATGCGGAAAAAGTTTTTTTTTTGTGAAATTCTTCTTCTTCTTTTTTTTGTCGGCTTGCCCAATTTTTTGAAAAAAGAATAAAACCACCGCACGCCACTGGTATATTGTATATTATACCTAACTATCTAAAGTTACACACTATAGTAGTAGGGCATCAGTGATCACAGATAATCAAGCTTGATTATTTCATAACAAATTTTTACAATGTCGTGTCGCACAAAATCTGGAAATTGGAATATGTAAATGATGTGGAAATGAGATCACTGCGTAGGATATGCGGAATGAGACTGATTGATAAGGTTAGGAATGATAAAGTAATGTAGAGTGGATGTTAGCGAAGTGACTAGAATGAAAGTGAATAAATTAAGGTGGTTTGGGTATGTTGAAAGAATGGACGAAGAGAGATTAACTAGAAGGATATATAAATCTGAAAGAGTGGGTGCACGCAAACGAGGCCGACCTCGAATGACATGGTCCGAGCATATCGGTGCCGTCTTATAGGATATTATTGGATAAGAAAGAATGGAAATCCGTACTCTCTGCCTACCCTCTTCGGGAAACGGCGTGATGGGTAAAAAAAATAAAAATATATAGGTACATTTATTCATGAGTTGTCGTTAGATGCCGACCTCCTAGTATATATTTATTTTATACTCTACAAACGTAGCAAATAAATGTCATTTTCTAAAGATCACCAATAATTCTGAAAAACCACACATGTTGTTCCTAATTTAAGATTTTCCATTAAAAAACAATAAATCACAAAAATACATCATATCAATAATTGTGATATAGCTACAACTGTTGATTTTGCAATTTGAAGAAGAAGAAGTCAGGTAGTTACCTACCCACATTCTTTAGTATTGTATTATTATGTAGATAAGGGAAAATCAGTGTGGGTAGGTACCTACCTGACATGTTTAGTAAATAGAGGTTCCCTGAAAACACACGCGAGTAGGTAAGTAGGTACCTACATACTCACTGGGAGGGGGGAGATATAAAATAAAATCCGAGATATTTAAAAAAAAAACGAGAGATTTACCTTCTTCATCCGAATATTATCTGCCTTTGCAAAATCACGGCTTAAGAAAGCCAATAAAATTTTGTCTCTAGGTTTAAGGTTTAGTCCCTTTAAAAGGATTCTTAAAACAGTTTAGGTTGTTTATAAAATAATATTGCGAGTTCTTTCCCGTGAATATGTGAGCCGAGCGCTTCTTTTTCACCTTATTATTTTTCAACATTTTTTTCCTCCTTTTACCTTCATAGAAATAATAAAAAGGCCAAGTAAATATTACACACAAAATGTAGCCGAGATGGAATTCCAGATAAGCGATTCTTATTACGACTTTTTTATAAGACGCTTTTTATCGCCGCCAACATCGTTGGAAATATTATTAGGTATTCGATGTGGTAGCTGCCTGGTCAGGTAACAACTACCAACATGCCGCAGTTTTTAAATTTTTGTTTTGTTTCAATCACTACGCAACAAACAGCTAAAAAATAAAAAATATACATTATTAATAAAATTTACTAGATAAACATGCATTTCTCGGTTGAGTTTATAAGAAAGTTTCTTAGTTTCATGTGACCATGTAGGACGTGTGCCTGCGAAACTAGTCAGGATAATAAAAAAATGTGGAAAAGTTATACAATCTTTTATTTGAACTATTTTTTCTGACTTTCACCCTTATTTTCAACTTTATTTTCATAAATATTATTCCTATCTGATAGAAGACCGAATACATGCCATGCTACTTTTCTGGACAGCAGTGGGCAGGTGAGTCACACATATTTGGAGCGAACCAGGGTCCAGAGTCCTTTAAGTGCTTATGGCACAGTGCCGTCTACAAAGGGAATAAATTATTTATGAAGACATTGTACATCGCTCAAGATTTGGTTGGACAAAGTGGAGATCTGTGGGGCTAGTACGAGTTTTATCGAAAGCTTATTGCATGCAAATAGTGTTCTTAAATAAAACGATCGAATCATTCGATCATTTTAGTATGAAAATTTTTCGAAACTCTTTCGATGATCGAAAACTTATACTAGGGCTACTGTCTCGAGTGTTTCGTGTGAGGAGAAAATGCCTATAAAAATAAATGGTCAGGATTATAAAATGGTGGTCAGACCAACCATGATCTATTCTTCTGAGTAAGGCCCTGTCCTAATTTAAAAGTGATGTCCGAGTCTAATCAGTCCAAATAATAGAACTTAATTATCAAGATATTTATATATGAAACCTACGATCGGATTGTCAATAAATACGTTGCGTTAGATAACAATTTGCAAAAAAAATATCTTGAAATATTTTGGTTAGAAGCTTCGTCATCTTTTTTATCGCCCAATGATGTTTGAACAGGCAAAGTAATTTGACATCTATCTGGCTCTATTCGGTAGATACGTTACATTACAGATTTGACGTCGTATATCAAAATCTCCCAAATTGAAGGCCATTATCAAATTTCACCTGGCAGTATTTTGTGGCTTGGAAATATTATATAGCGCACTTCCCCCATTCACCTTCTTCCACCATCTTATCTACACATGTCCCCATTACACTTACAAGCACTTCACTGCGTTAGGAGAAATCACATAAATCTTGTTTTATTAATGTTCCCATCTAGTTGACTCGAAAATGAGCCAAAATAGCGGCCGTAATAGATTTTTTGTCGATGAAAATGGCTATTTTGTGACAGGGGTCCCTCGTTACGTACTCAGCGCCGCGACGGCGTGGCGTAGCGTCTACCACCCACGTCCTAGCATGGTGGCACCCACCAAAGAGTTATTGCAACTGAAAATACCTTTTTGATGTTTCCTGAAATCAATATTACTTGTTGGTTAAATTTGAGACAAAAGACGATTTATTTAGACGGGAATAGAGGAATTTTATGCGAATACTAAGAGTATTATAACGGACACCGATTTACAAGTGTTTTTTTTTTATAAATAAATTATCACTTTTCTATACAAAGTTGTCAGTACAGCCGGCGAAACTGATTGTCTAAGGCAATTTTTCTAGCCATCCGGTTCCGTCCAATCTGAGACAGGCAACGATTTGAAGTTTTAAGTTAAAAACATTTCATCAAAATCCATAGACTTCTTGATCAAAAGTAAGCGTCTATACCACTACGCTACCGATGTCAATATTTTTTCAAGTAGGTAATCATGTTTGTATAATTTATCTTTTTTGTATCGCATTGCAAAGTTATTTTATTATAACACTAAGGGCAGTATCATTGTGCAATCTTTAAATAGGTAGGTACTTTATATAATTGAGAACTTCGTATTTTTCATGATTTGTATCATATTACATAATAATATGACAAAACCGTCAGTCAACTATGGGAAATATTTTTCATATTATATTATGTAAGTCGGTTTTCGTTGTTATGCTAATTGATAATAACTTATTCCTTAACAAGGGCGGGAAATTATAATCAAAGATTCCTACTCCAACTTTTGGTACGGGAAGAAATTTCAAGTAGCCCGCAGTTTTAAACGTCGTAAAGTAAAAAATTGAAACCATTTTTGAGAAAACATAACTTATTTATAGGAAAATCAAAGAATAATTATCAATAACCCTATGCCTCTCTCGCGACAAGTTTTGCTGCTAGTTTTGGAATTAGGGGAGACCGGGGCAAGACGAAGCTCGGGGCAGGACGGGAAATGTCCTTGTGTGTATGACTGGTTAATGCAACAGAGCTTAAGACAATGCCATTCGCTCGTTGTTTAGTCGCGTCACACGAGTCTGGCGGGTGCTCGTGTGTCACCGAGTGTATTGGTTGCGTGGCGAGAAAAAAACAATTTTTTGGAGGATTTCTACGAAATTTTCTATTTTGAATCCACGTGCACCAAGGTAGGTATCAGTGCTATTTGTATTATTTTACCACATACTTGTTGTAGTAGTGCAAAACTAACGAATTGAGGTTGCTTTTTCGCAGAATAATGATGTAGGTTAGCACTGTAGGTACTTTTGCAAAATGTGTATGTTGGGGCAAAAAGGTCGGGGCATAATGACATAGTATCCCGTTTTGCCCCATATATGTAGGTTAAGCGGTGTTTCATTACTGTAGGTATAATAATAAGTTTATTTTTTGTTTGCAGTTAAAATGGTAGATACGAAATTATAAACGCAAAACAGATAGATGGTGGATAAGGGAAGAAGACGATATGAGAAGAGCGGTTAGAGCTGTGCTTTCAGAGATAATGGGATTTCTTCGTACGTTAACTACATATAACGTGCCTAAATCGACCTTGGAATGTAGAGTGAGAAGGGCTCGATGTTCTCAAGATGCTGACACTGATTTAGATAATAACTTTGGAAGAATGACATTAGGGCACTATAAAACAGTTTTAAATAAAGAACAGAAAGAAGTATTATCTCAGAATAACTGGTGAGAAAGAGCTTTGGATTTTGACTTTCCAGTTAGTTGAGAGGAACCATATTCAGAACCCATTCGAATATATTTTCGTAGCGATTGCCAAGGCTAGGCCCATAATTCACGCGCAGATGTAGACGATGAGAATGGAGAGGCACATATGTCATTGTGAACTTTGCCGACCAGATTAAAATGTGTACTCATTATGCCCCATAGCGTTTCCCGTTTTGCCCCGATCATGGGGCAAAACGGGATTTTTGGCATGTGTTATTTAGATCCTCATTGCCAAAAAAAATATGTAGTTTAGAGCCATAATAAATTATGATTATGATAATTAAGATTGTAAGTGTTGCATTTGTTCAAAGAAAATTTTAATAAACAGTTTGGTTTTCATATTATAACGTTTTATCTCTTAAGTATCCCATCTTGCCCCGGTCTCCCCTACATGACAAATAACTGAAGATAATTAAAATATAAAGTATCTATGATGAAATACATCACATTTACCAACATAACAATATAATGAAATTGGTCCTGCGTAGGGTGTGAACGTTGCCAGATATTTTATTAATTTTGTTATTTTATAAAGGGTTTGTTCCGGTCTGCTGGGCCGATGTAGACCACACGTACATAGGTTCCGACCCGGCCGGGGAGCGGGACTGTTCCTCCACCAATATATAATGCACGATGTGAAGAGAGTTATATCACATTTTTATTATTAAACTACGTGACATGTCAAAAATTAAATTGACAAATTAATTTTTTATAACCCATTTTTCACTGTTGCCTAGAACGTGTCCGGCGTTGTGTGCTAAATTGAAAACTGATGCCTTTCATATTAAAACGGCTGGGTCATAATTTATCATCGAAATTCATTATTTTATTTTGAAAACTTTATCATTATTCTCAAATCCCTGTTGGTCGTTACAATATATCATGGCCATGGCCTATGTACTTACTATAAGACATTATTCAAGTTCTTATAATATTATAAAACATGTAAACTTCAATTTACGACATGGTTTTATTTAAGTTTATAGCAATAAAATGGGTTTATACTTCAACGAAATGAAAGCATTTCGCTCATAGTATACATAATTTTACAAACTCATTTAAGTTTTTTACTTGGTCGATTTCTACCACTATTTGGAAGATTGGCTTAGTTTGATCACTGTCAAACTCGTTCATACGCCTAAATTAAGCTTTTAACAAGATTTTATTTTTTTAATGCAATTTTGAGACATTGTCAACCACAAACATTATGATCAGATACTATATATTCTAATACTAGACAACACCATAAACCCATTTTTAAGTCCTTATTAACTTATTGCTTATTGACTAAGCTGAATACTATGTAACTGAATACTTGACTCAAAATGTACAATAGGTTATTAACAAGTGTTTTATGATAACTATTCAAGCAAAATATTAATTCAAAGTCTTTCGTGGCTTTCACTCATAAGCTTTTCAAAAAAAAAAGATGATATTATATCTACTAAAATAATGTTAAACTCGTATAAGGTTGTTTGTGGAAAAAGTCCCAATTCCATCTGCATCAAGAGTAATTATTAATTGTATGTAGGTAAGTACCTGCATTTAAATACCAATCTGACTTCCCGTGGTTAGATTTAGTCATACATACTTAGAATCTCTCTTGAACCAAGCCTAAGGTTGGAACTCAGTTAATACTGGGTAGTGGAAGGTATTTGTACAATCCAGAGGTTAATTATTTGTATGAAAATATTTAGAATCGCACCAATACTGGAACAGATATTCGATAAAACATTCCAAGGATGTTGTCTATGCAGATTCTGATTAATGAATTGGGTATCGGTAGTTATATCTATTAAACTACCAGTTACTTGAGACGAAACAATTTCTTAAAATAAATTTTGCATCCTTTCTTTGTTTTTTGTTCATTGAGTCAAAATAAGTTTTTCCCTGTAATGTATGAAATACCATAAATTTGACACTTCACAGAGCCGTTGTACACCTTGCAGCTGATAGAAGAGTACTTACTGGTTTGAGGATGAAGACAATATGATGGCCACAACCCTCAGCAATGAAGACGACAACGACATCAGGTAAGTATTATTGTCGTACATATATCGATTCTTGTCATTTTTGAGTTACTTAAGTAAGTACTTTAAAGAAAAATTATCAATTATGTTAATGACCTAGGTAGATACGTCTAATTGGCGACTTCTCAATAAAATTTCCGTTTTTTGATTACCAATCGTGTCAGAGTTAATTCAATGATTTTTTTGCTAAAAGTTCTCAAATCCCGACAGATTTGCGTCCTGTCTAAGGTTAAATGGAGCGGTTGGCTTGGAACGATAATATGTTTATTTTTTGTTTTCACTTTTCTATTATTCTTTCAATTCTCAAAAAAATACGACTCCGTTTCCAGGATAGTTAAAGTGATCACACTAAGCCAACTTTCGAAATAACAGTAGAAGACGGTCGTAAGCCCGTAGTGGTTTGTTTCATTTAAAAATCGAACATGAGTAATGAATTGTTGGAGTTATTAGTTGTTACATATTCATATAGGTAAATAATTATTCAAACCAAAAAAAGACACTGGATATATTAAAATTAAAAATAAGAGGACAGTTAATTTTCTTCCTATTCTACATTGACGAAAAATTCGTTTGCAAAATTTAAATCGTCTAGGGCTACTGACTTTAGTTACTGTCAGTTAACCTGAATAAAAACACAAATGAAATTCTCGAATATTTCCAACAACATTTAGTTAAAATCATAAAGCTATTTTTAGAAACGATTATTATAATAAAATACATAGGTACAAATGTAAGTATATAGATGAAGTTGGCTTAAACATTTTGATTATTCAAAGAACTAGGTATATAGATACAATGGGTATGTGTACATTTTGATTTATGTAGGAAACTCAAACTTCGACCGTCATTTCCACGCGGCCAGCTCTAGGGATATTTTTTATAGACAGCCTTTCACGATCCGATGACACTTTCATTATCCGGTGACCATAAGTTACACGTGATGTGGATCATATGCGAAGCGTTGCTGCTAACTTTTGGGTACTCGAACCAAACCAAATTTTGACATGTTTGACATTTTTATTGGCCCATAGAATAAAAAGAATGACCCTGATCACACAAGATTACAATATAAAAAGTGGTACTCGTAAAAAGGACATGGAAATTACTTTTTACGAGGGAGTATATTCTTTTATTTTCTGACAGATTTTCTTTTTTTTTTGGGTAGTAACTACCTTCGTACTTATGACTTTCGCTTTTTTATTCATCCCCTTAGATGTTGTTTTTCGTCAAAGATATTTTTTTTGAATTTAGAATGAACCGCTGTCGCCTATTTTCAGATCCGTTTTCATAAAGGGGCCTTGATACTAACCGGAGGTAAAACTCAATCATTTGAAATAAATATTTTCACAGATTATCAAAACGTGGTTTATATTTGTAACCTGTCATCAGAGAACTGGTCGAATAATTTTTAAATAATGACAATCTTGAATGTCATAAAAGAACGTACATAAACTTTTCTTATGCTCGTATTACTCCAAACCATTCATTTTGGATTCGTGATTTTTGAAAGTAGGCGAACCTAATGGTTTATTCTAAAGTAAGATGAATGGAGCGCATGAAGGCTTCATCGTTATGGGTCTCTCGGTGCAAATTATCAAATCTCCAGCGAAGCCTCATTTAGGCATTATCTAAATAATTTTATAATGTTTTTGTAAAACCACACGACATTAATGTTATATAAAATATTATTTAAGAGAGTTGATATTTTAAGGGAGATACCCCATTTAAAATGTCCCAACGGTCTTGTAAAATGAAAAGGGAATTTTATTAAATTCAAATATCACGCCCCTTGTAACTTTATTTCATAATGTCCTCATTGTTGGTAATAATAACCCCTAATTGGTTGCGGGCGCTAAAAATAACATCTGAACTTCACAAAGAGTGATTGCTAATTTGAGCACACATTTGCGTGAACAACAATAATTACTATGTAAATAATTAATTAATTTCTGTTTAGTTTAATCAGATTGTTATTTATATTATTAATTCAAATTTCAACTATTAAGTTGTCTAAATGAGGTTTCTTTTTTTCCCTATGACTTCGTACTGAATATCCTGAAGAATCTTCAGGAAGAATGGATAGATTCTCGGAGGACATCAGCAAAATCCATTCTATACTGCATACTAACTCAGATTCAGAAATCCAAACTCTCTAAATCATCCCTGTCCACGATTTACGTGGTGCCTCTCAACTCCATAAATAGGTGTGATTGCATCCCCGGTGTGTGAGTGTGGAGAGGAACGAAAGATCCTGAACCAATATGCTTTATTCGATTGTAACAGGTTTTCGCACATGTTAATGTCCGCTCCCTAGTTGGAGCATATGGACTCCACATGTCCTCGCCATACTACCCTGCTCCTCGCAATCCTCACCGCCTCATCGCAATCGACTCCAGCACCCCGAAGATCATCCTCGAACAATCTTCTCACTATTTGGAGGGGTCTACCGCGCCATCCGCGCAAGATCGAGCGCAATGGAGAGCTCTTGTTGCCTCCCTATGCCCCTAAGTGGGGTCTAAAGGGAGTTTGGACCGCGCCATTCATTGACTTCCAGATGGTAGTTGAGGCGTGGACAGTATGTAGACCAGCCAGGTCATTCGAGGAAACTTTAAGGTAGTGGTTAACGAGTGGTTGATCCGTTAGGTTTCTTACTTAATGTGCAAATAGTGGGCACCGGAATTCTAACCTACAACCTTCAGTACGCTTTATTTACAAAAGCCGTCGACTGATACCGCTAGTCTATCAACCATTTCCATTCCATTAATCAGATATCTTTAAAAACATTTGAGGTAATAATATGATCAAGCTTATGAGAATTCGAAAGTGCTTGGCTAGATGTAAAGTGAGTATATTTCTCCAGTTAATCAAATCACTCCTCTGAATCATAAGTGATGGTATTTTCAATTTTTAGAAAAAAAAAAAATGCGAAAGTTATAAGTTGATAGTTTCGTTTTGTCTTGTAAATGAAAACAATAAATCATATGCAAGTTCAACGTAACACTTAGATACTTGTCTAATCATTTTTTATAAAAAATTTAGTGCAACATAAAGTCTCATCAACAGCTCATCAAAATGATATTATAGTCTTCTTTCCTATTCTAAGACGATACACATAAACCAAAATGCTTAACATTCCTTTGTTATTAAGATCTAAGAAGTCTTCGACGGCACATAGATGGGGATAGGTACTTCGGTATTAAAAGTTTAATTCCTTATTTTAGCTAATTTATTCTCAGTCGAAAAGGATTTAATAAATTCTTAATAAATGTTCTTACTTATTTATATACCTCTATTTATTTGGAGTACCTATGTAATTTTTCCGAAATCTTTTTTTTATAGATACGGTAGATACATGCGTTACAATTACATTGAAAAAGACATTTCTTTGTATCTTCTTATTACATCACTGAGTTAATACTAAATTTCATCAACCACCTAAGTGCGTGAATATAGGTAAAAAAAAAACTTTAAAAATATAATATACGTACATATATGTAATACAATAGTTAAAAAATCTGTAAATTCAGCATTTTCCCGAAATAAGTTATTATTGCATAACGCAATCCTGTTACCATCGATGATGTATTATAGTTGTGTAACGTGGACATGGGCGAAAAAAGAAGAATGTAGTATAAATGCAGTAGAGATGAAATCTCTACGAAGAATGTATGGAAAAACTTTATGGGATATGGAAAATAATGAGAATATTCGGAAGGAATGTGGTATGGAAGTAAGTGTTGTGACAAAGATGAAAGATAATAAGTTGAGATGGTTTGGGCATGTGGAAAGAATGGATGCAAACAGAATGACAAAGAGAATTCATAAGGCTGAAAGGAAAGTTTTTTTTTTTTTAAGGGGGTGTTTGCGCTCCGACCTGTAGTGGTCTATTGTGCTTAAGGAAAGGTGTTAGAAAGCGTGGCCGACCGAGAATGACGTGTATCGAACACATCGATTCCGTCCTCAAGGAAGGCCACCGTAAGAAGTAAGAGAAATAGGAGAGGGTGTATGAGAAATGTTATGTCGGTGGAAGAAGCGAAAGAAGTATGCTTGGACACAAAAGAGTGAAGGTCCGTTCTCATTTCCTACCCATTACGGGAAACAGTGTGAAGGGTTAAAAAAATATATTAATTATTGATTTAATAAATAGGCTAGTATCAAAAAGATTAAGTTTGCAAAAATTCAAAAATATTTGAATGATTCTACCAAAATTCCAGATAAATTGTGAATTTCATTCGAACATGAAAAACTTTATATTTTCATTTTAGAAAAGAGTTGAGGTCCGTTCTCTCTGCCTACCCCTTTACGGGACACGGCGTGATGGGTAAAAAAAATCATCTTGCCAATTTGATGTTTCGCATGACGACATCATCAACCAATAGCGTTCCTCCAAGATATCGTCATCCGGTAGCAGCCTGCCACATCGTACAAAGCCGCACAACCAATAACTATCACTACTATCAGTCACCAACCAGTCTTCATACAGAAATCACGCACCATCCGTCTCGCGACGCGCATCACGGTGCGCCACACGGCGCCCGCTCAATTATAATCTGTAGGTACTCCTTTATACCATGTTACTTCTACAATAAAACAGATCAATCTTCTATCACTCTACTAACCACCATACCCATATTATTATGTTTCTATATCTATCATACTTGGATAATAATATATAGCGAAGTTTCAACTAAGAACTAATTATTGTATGAATTCAACATAAACTTATTAAGTACCTACTCATATGACCTTGGTATCATAATATTAATTTCATTCGGTCCCCTCTTTGAGGTTTATGAATCAGTGTAAATCTGTGCCTGATAATAATAATAATAATAACATCGCATCGACAGTAGAACAGAAGCTTTTGGAATTTATTCATTAAAGACACAGTCAGCAAAGTATAAATTAAATACGCATCGGTTGTGTAGATGTTGGGTAGCGCGGAGTATAGGCGGCTCACAGTATCTGCCTACTTAGCACTCGCTAAATTTCCAACAACTCAAATGACGCGACAAAATAACACGGAGACACTATGAAAAAATTACAGTACTTTAATTTCACTCAATTTTTGGGGGAACAAAGAAGCTGCTTAGATTCACTGTTATGGGTTTGTGGGTCCTACAAAGAATTTCAAATAACGATTAATAAACTTAAAAAACAGGAGTCCATTAGACCTAATATATCGGTGCTTGAGGGTGAATTAATAATGTACCTACGTCATTTTCAGTTACCTAGACCTTGCTACTTAAATGCAAAATTGCGTATTCCAAAAATTATATAACGTTTCTTCATAAAAATTAACAATTATAATTAGTTTGTAAGGTTTGTGTATTTACTTGCTGAAAGTTTATTATGATGAATTTTAAAAGAAACACAGATGCATCACATTTTTATTCAATGAATATAAAAAGAAACACAGTAATACTTCCACAACTTTTGAAATGAATCTGGAGCGCTTTCGTCTAACTCAAGCACACATTGTCAGACTCATTGAATTCTCAAGAGTCTCTTGAAAATCTCTGTTTGAGTTGAACGAAAGTGCTCGAGATTCATTTAAAAAGTTTTCGAAGTATTGGTGTGTTTCTTTAATCATCAAATTAACATTCGAACAGCTAACATTCCGCCCTCCTCTGTTACTTACATGATATTAAAACATTATCTGGTGAAAAGTCTTCGATAAACTATGTATTATTAGAAAATGTTGCTCTTTCGAAATAAAATTTATCCGCAAACAAAATTAATAAATTCAAAACGTAAATGTAATACCATTCCTTCCTATCCATACAAACCTCTTTCGCTTCCTCCAAACGCATTACATTCCGCATACATGCTCTTCTATTCCTTTTGCTCCTGACTAGAAGAGCATGTATGCGGAATACTATTCATATGTTCGTAGGAGTTATTTTACATGTTATTTTGTTGTATGGTGTTATTTTGTAATGTGAAAATAATTATTCTAAACGAATTACTTGTATGCAAAATAATAATAATGGAGATAGGTAGGTTTTTAGTTGTACTGTTATAAACAAAGGGATGTGGCGCTCGAGAGCAGTTCGCGCATGTTGTTAAATATCTCGAGATGGAAATTAAGAGAACTGACAAGGGTGAATCAAAATATTAGAGTTTCTTCGTTTTATAAATTACGGTCTTTTAGAAAGTTTTCTGCGAGAGGAGACAACAAGTGATAGTAAAAACTAATGATGAGAAAAGTGAGAAAAACCCTTTGTGATTCTCTCATACATAGTAAATTATAAGGACTCCAATAATTATTAAGATGTTATAGGAACTTAAAACGAAGACCATCAGAGAGAGAGAGAGAGAGATCTAAAAAACTTGATGATGCGATGCAATAAGGTTCTGCAGAGGATTGGCATATCAGAAGAACAAACCCAGAAATGTATATTCTACAAGTTCTGGACGAGAAGAGCCGACCCCAACACCTAATGGCCTGTGTTCAGATGTGTACAGACAGACCCTAAGAGGGCTAAGTTGGGAGGGTGCCAGGAAGTAGAAGAAAACATTTTTTAATTTTAAATTCATTTTATATTACGTCCAAATGGTGAACGTTGAACGTTGTTGGTACCTAATATAAAAGTTATCACAAAAAAGATGACTGGAGCATACATTCTGTCGTGCCTCTATTTGAATGCTTCTGGCGCGCCACAACACACCACAACAAAATGGTGTGGTTCTATCATAAAACCAGCCATCAATTACGAAGGTCGTTATCTCTTATTACAACTACTTTATAACATAAAATAATACTTATCCTCAATGAGTTATGTTTTTTAGAAAATTAAAATAGCATTTCTAAAACATTGATCTGTTGCTATTCTCATTTTCTTAATTCACAATAAGAGAGAAAATGTGAACAAAAATAAATGAATAAAAAGAGAGTAGTAAACTATTTAAATACTAAATTTTGTTAACAGCTTATCAATAAGTCAAAGAAGCGAAGGTATCATTAACAATAAAAGTGGAAGGGAACGTGAAGTAGTGATAGTGAAGAGATTAGTCCAGGAATCTCACCGAGAACAATTAATTACTAATCGATGATAATAACAAATCTGCCATCCCTGATTTTGTATTGGAGTTGTAAACTCGTGATCGGTTCCTCATTTTAGTAAATTGCTGAAAGCGTGGAATGTCATTATGGAAAATAATTAATCAATAAATCAGACTGACTTTCAACTCGAGCCCCCGCCTCTGGTGGCGCGCTTTGTGTCTCCGGGCCGCTTCCTCCGTCTCACTGTGTCCCTGCACCACCCGCTCTCACACTATCCGAATTATTGTATTATTATTATCTTGTTCTTATTTGCGATATGAAGAGGAGGAATACGGTAGCGGCTGTTACAAAACAACAAACCACACTCAGGCGCAAGAAATAGGTTCCTTGCGGCGCGCGAAATATATTACATGTGGCAATATTAAGCGAAAACACATTCTTCTTCCTTTTTGTAAACGGGCGTTGATAAATATATTCAGCATTGTAAATATTTCTAAGAGTATTTGTTACGCTGCCTAGTGCCTACCAACCCGCCCGGTATAAACGTATTTACCCTGCCTAGTGCCTTTCTTCGCGTATATTATGTTATGTTTATTATCATTTTGGGCGGGATGTCTCAGGATTTCCACAGTTCAGCGTGATGAAAACTCGCGTGTAAATATAGTGTTTTATTGAGGTCAAATCGTACACGTCCGTCTCAGGCGGGAATCACACGGAAAGAGAGAGAGGAAGCGGCACTGACTTGTTAAGCGGAGACGCGCAGCCCCCAGCGCCCCGCTCGGGTATTTTTGCAACTACTTAATGTTACCCGTGCGATAAAAACCACACACAAAATCTTACATACTCCCGCCAAAAAATGCATTGCTTTTATGCATTTTTTCTTCGCTTCTCTTTCTCCCCTGTGTTTACATTAATAAGAAAAACATAATTAAATAAATTCTTTGTCTATGAACAAATACGCTCCTTTGTAATCTATGGAGTCGTCTATGAAAGAACTGACATCGGACTTTGACATTTGAATGTCAACAAGCCAGTGCAAATTATCTAGGTTATGTCAGTTGATGTGGAATGAATGAAAATTGTTGTTCTTAAAGTATGTGCCAATGAAAGAAAGCAAAACTAATTGAAATATGTAAATGAACATAAAAAACTACTCAATCTCTAAAGTTAAGTGACATTGGCATGTACTTAGAGAACAAACTCCAAATATGCACGTCTGTGCATCTCAAAGTGAATATATTTTGACATAAGGATAACAAAATATAATGAAAACATAAAATATGAACATGATTAAAAAGAAAAACTATATGAAAGTTCATATCACTCGGTGTTGGAAGTCTATAACACATATCTCGAACTAAAACTTGAATGTCTGTTGTATCTCTTGAAATGAAAGTCTGAATGAATAAAAGCACATCTTGATGAAATAAAACTCTTGAAACAGATAGCTGGAGTGAAGGTAGAAGTTTCTCAGTTGATATTCTCGTTGTCGATTGGTAACAAACATAACTTTTGTACTGCTCTCTTGAATGTTGTGCGGGAATTCTTCACAGTGACAACTCGAACAATCTTGTCTTTCCCAGGGTGGGTTTGAATGACTCTAGCAGTTTTCCATAGCATTGGCGGTAGGTTGTCTTCCATCACTAGCACGAGATCGCCAATCTGCAACTGCTTAGAAGAATTTCTCTGCCATTTTGTTCTCTGTTGAAGCTGACCCATGTACTCGGTTGACCATCTGGTCCAGAATTGCTGTAACATATGAGAAAGTTTTCTGTAGTGCTTTGTTGGGCTGGATGGAATCTGGTTGACATCTATGTCGGGCAACGCAGACAGACTTTCTCCAACAAGGAAATGACCGGGAGTCAACGGTGTGAGGTCGGTAGGGTCTTCGGAAAGAGCGGATATAGGACGAGAATTAAGGATAGATTCAATTTGGCATAGGAGAGTGTGATAGGAATCATAGTTTAGTGCAATACCATTCGTAGCTTTCTTTAAATGTGTTTTTGCTAATTTTACTCCATTTTCCCATAGACCTCCATGGTGTGGGCTGCGAGCTGGAATGAATTGCCATTGAACATAATTCTGAGAAAGGTAATCAACAATAGCATTCTTCGATGCTTCTATGGAACCAAACATTTGGTCAATTTCTCTGGAAGCCCCTTGGAAGTTAGTTCCATTGTCAGAATAGATTCTGTGCGGCCTTCCTCTTCTCGCTATGAAACGTCTCAATACATTTAAAAAACTCTCTGTCTCCAATGAGACTGCTATGTCCAGATGAATAGCTTTAGTTGAAAAACATATGAAAATACAAAAGTAACCCTTAACAATTTTTGAATTCCTCAGCATGCCAGATTTTATGTAAGCAGGACCAAAGTAATCAACTCCGCAGACATAGAATGGACGATAAGAAGTCACTCTATCTGCCGGCAGGTCTCCCATTAGTTGAGTAGCTGTTTGTGGTTTAAATCTGAAACACATAATACATTTTCTTAAGATCTTTTTCACAGTATTTTTTCCTTGAACAATCCAGTACTTGAGGCGAAGCTGAGCGAGTAGTCCTTGGGTTCCCAAATGCAAATTGGAATAATGATACCATCTGATGATTAACGTAGTTACATGGTGATCATGTGGCAAGAGTATCGGATGCTTTTGATCTTCGGGAAGAGAACTGCGAGACAATCTGCCACCAACACAAATAATATTATCTCTCATGAATGGATTAAGAGATTTGATCTTACTCTTGTTTGAAACAGAAACACCTCTATTAATGTCATGTATTTCTTGAGCAAAGCAATGTTGTTGAACCTTTCTTATGATGAAGTCATGTGCAGCGTTTATCTCTTGTACAGATAATGGACCTTTCAATGCTGATTTTCCCTTCCTAGAGTTGTTTATAAATCTGAAAACATATGCAGTTACTCTCAGTGTTTTTGTGAAAGATGAAAACTTTGTAAAGTACTCAACCTCTTGACTATGTGTTGCAATATAAACATGGTTTAATTTGGCTTCTGTTAAATCTTCACACTCAGGAATTTGTGTCTGAGGCCAAAATTGCTCCCGCCTTGACAGCCAGGGAGGCCCATGTGACCACAAACTTGATGATTTCAGTGTCTGCACATTTGTACCTCTAGTTATGACGTCACTTGGATTTTCCTTTGAAGAAACATGTCTCCACTGGCAATTATCTGACATATCATTTTGTATCTGGGACACTCTGTTAGCGACAAAGGTGTTCCATTTAGACGGAGGACCCTTTATCCAATATAAAACAATCATAGAATCTGTCCATAAATATGCTCTATTATTTTCCATCTCCAAGGACTTTTGAACTTCTTTAATCTGAGTTGTCAGCATAACAGCAGCACATAACTCTAGTCTTGCCAATGACAGCCTCTTCAGAGGAGCAACCTTAGATTTAGAACATATTAATTGAGTTTTTATCATACCGGTTTCATCTTCACTGTGTAAGTATATGGCACATCCGTATGCAGACTCTGAGGCATCAGAGAATCCAACCAAGCTCATATTGACTGGGTTGTCTATTTTTATACACCGTGGTATGTGTATCGAACATACGTCCATCAAGTCATCCTTATAAGTTTGCCATTTTGACAATACATCATCAGGTACTTGTTTATCCCATCCAATCTGTAATTGCCAAAGTTCCTGCATTAGTAATTTAAACTTTACAATAATTGGAGATACCAGTCCAAGAGGATCATAGAGTCTTGATATTTCTGATAAAATTATTCTTTTAGTATAAATTTTATGTTCGGTCATTTTTCTAATTTTATAGGTGAAATTATCATCAAAACTATTCCAGCATAATCCCAATATTGTTGATTGAGAAGTGCGATCCTCGGAAAAAGATAAAACATCCATGTTTGGATTTTCATCAAAATGAAAATTGGATCTCCATTTCGCCAATTTCATTCCAACTTGATCAAATATATAAATTAAATCATTTCTAACTTGATTGCATGTTGATATATCGTCACAGCCAGCAATCAAATCATCCATATAAAAGTTATTCTCTATTATATTACAAGCCAAAGGAAATTTGCTCTTAAATAGAATACTTAGCTCTTTTAAGCATCTTGTTGCCAAGAAAGATGACGGTGTCAATCCATATGTAACGGTATTCAATGTCATGCTTCTGATTTCCTCGTGTGGTTCATTCCTCCACAGAATTGTCTGGTATTTTCTGTCTTCTTCATTGATGAGGATCTGGCGATACATTTGTGTTATGTCGGCTACCAGGACATATCTGTGTTTCCTGAAATGCAGTAAAAGATTGTACAAAGTATTCTGTATAACTGGACCAACCATCAAAGCATCATTTAAAGATTTTCCGTTGCTACTCTTACAAGAACCATCAAACACGATTCTTATTTTGTCCCCTTTAAAGACGGCATGATGTGGAAGGTAATACAGGTCTCTTGATGGAGATTCACACACAGACATATGACCCAAAGCTTGATATTCATTCATAAAATTACAATATTGATTGTAAAATTCTTTATCATGTGTAAAACGCTTTTCCATGTAATGCAATCTCTTCAAAGCTTGCTGATAGCTTTCTCCCAAATCAGGTTGGCTCTGTTTGAAAGGTAACCCAACTTTAAATCTACCAGTAGTATCTCGGGAACAGTTTTGTAAAAAATGTTCCTCACAAAGGGATTCTTCCTTACTTTGTATTGACTCAACAATACGTTCTTCCACTGTCCAAAATTTTTTAATGTCATTATGTAAAGCTCTAAGTGAAAAATTACAATATGTTAATACAGGCCTTTTTAATGAAGAAACTTGTAGTGAAAGGTGTCCACCGACTATCCATCCAAACTCAGTCGACTTAAGCAGAGGCTGAAGGCTATGTCTTTCCTGTTGCCGCAAGGTTTCCCAGAATACCTTAGATCCCAGCAGAATGTCGACCTCAGCTGCTCTATGAAACTCAGGATCAGCGAGCTGCACTCCTTTCGGTATTTGTATGAGCTTTCTGTCTAAATTAGATAATGGTATACTGTTTGTGATATCCTGCAAAACATAACATTTTATATTTGAATTAAAATCAGAAATCAATGATTTCACTCGAACGTCAACATATTTCTTAGCTGAAGTTACTGTTTTTTGTAAAGTACTAATAGGCATATGTGTGGTAAATGTTTTCAAACCCAATTTGTTGCAAAATTTCTCAGTAATAAAATTGGATTGTGAACCATTGTCCAATAAGGCTCGTGCTTTGACAATAGAACCATTCTGTAAGTGAATGCCTATGATCGCAGTTGATAATAAAACTGTATCCTCTCCGGATGAATGTAACGATATATCTGCCTCTTGAGATGAATCGTTCTTTTGCGTGTTCCTCTCTTCGTCCGATTGATCCCTGATGATATGAATTAAAGTATGATGTCTCTTACCACACTTCCTACAATTGTATTTGCTTTTGCAAGCCTTAATTTTGTGCTTATTGGATAGACAATTAAAACACAACTTTTTTGCCTTGACGTGATTAGATCTGAACTCGGGATTAGATTTTTTGAACTGTTCACACTGTGAGAGCATGTGTTGTTCGTCACACAGTGAACACACACTTTCTACGTTGACATGCAATGTCAACTTGGGTTGTCCGTGTGCTCTTACCGGAACAACTCTGTTAGTAGAAGTTGACTCCAAGACTCTGGCCCTCTCGGACAGGCATTTAAATAGTTCCTCCAGCTTAGGAACAACCTCTTTTATTGGGTAGTTTTCCCAATGACATCTCGTGGCGCTATCTAATTTGTTCGCAATAATGTGTATTACGAGCATGTCCCATTTGTCTGTTGGGAGACCTAGACTCTGTAAGGCTCTTAAGTTTAGTTGAGCCTCGTCAACTAAACTTCGTAATGCTACGTGTGATTCTGACTTTATCGTGGCCAAAGAAAACAACAATTTTACATGTCTGTCTATGATAATCCTCTTGTTGTCATATCTAGCTTCTAATATATCCCAAGCCACTTTGTAGTTGGCTTCCGATACCTCTAATGAGGAAACAAGCTTGGCTGCTTCACCCGAAAGGCTAGATATGAGATAATGAAATTTTTGTAGATTGCTTAGTGCAATGCTATTACCAACAAGCGATGCAAAAGTTCCCCTAAAGTGCGACCACGTTTCGTAGCTTCCGCGAAATGTTGGAAGCTGTATCGGTGACAATTTTAATTCTGTGTTGGTGCTAGATTCTGTAAATTTCCCCAATTTAGTTTTTGCAATACCCATAGCCTTAAAAAAACTATTTTCTAAAGCAGGCCATTCAGAAGCCTCTAGTGGATTAAGTTCCTCAATTTTTGACTGCGTTTCTATACATTTTTCGAATGTTTTTTCAATATTTTTCACTCTTATGCTCAATTCACTTTGATTTATTTCCAAACTATTTAAATACTCAATAAATCTTGTCAATTGCCCTTTATAACCCCCGCGTCTGTTAATTAATGTTTTAATTTGTTCTTCCATGTTTTGCGAAATAAATTAATCTTCTATTATTGTAGAAACTAATGAAATTGTAATATGAAATCGATGTATTCAATTGGCACACGTGTAGATAAAAATGGATGCTCTCGTGTATCTGAGCGCACAACAAAAAACACAGAAATATCACACTAAACTATGAAGGATTTGAAAAAGAAGGAATGGATACTCATCTGTAATGCGAATGCCAGTTATTTCTTTCTTCATCCGGCTCGAAGGACCAACAGATGGGCGGGATGTCTCAGGATTTCCACAGTTCAGCGTGATGAAAACTCGCGTGTAAATATAGTGTTTTATTGAGGTCAAATCGTACACGTCCGTCTCAGGCGGGAATCACACGGAAAGAGAGAGAGGAAGCGGCACTGACTTGTTAAGCGGAGACGCGCAGCCCCCAGCGCCCCGCTCGGGTATTTTTGCAACTACTTAATGTTACCCGTGCGATAAAAACCACACACAAAATCTTACACATTTATTTAAGCCCGTAATTGCTTGCCTCACTCACACGCATGCACACAGACAGCCTCCAGAAGCACGCACACACGCTAATCTTGTTGTTCAAATACACCACACCTCCTGTTGGCGTTCACACAGACACGCAAATATCATTTTGATGAAATAAACTGTTAATAAATTAAATGTCTTCATTACGTGGCGCTTACAACTGATGAGCTTTAAAATCCCACATGAATCCCTTCGTCTGTCGGCGAATGTTTCAACTAACAACTACATCACATTCATCTCTTATATTGACGTTATTATTTTTTGCCTAGATTTCTCAAAGTATACAGATTACTAAGTGGCAGTTTATAGTTTTCAGAATAGGGAATAAAGACCTGACTGACTCTTCTTTCAATATATTATACTTTCTGGATTGGTTTATGAAAAAATAAGTATTAAAAGTACACCAAAACTAGAAGATGGGTATTCCTGTTACCAACTACCAGCAATTTATTGTAGCAAAACATTTGGCGCATAAATTTGCAAGCCGTCGCATCGTCCGCATACCCGGCTGATGCATGTTACTAAGTGAAAGCGCCTAGCACTAGCACCCATATTATGCATTCTATTTCTGGGACTGCGAGAAAATTCCATGGTGTACTGCAACGAATTCTTCACTTACATAAGCCCGTTTAATTACATCGCCCGAGGCAACTGAATTCCAAATAAATTTATAAAACAAACAGAAAAGATAACGAATGGACAGTGATACTATCACAAAATATAATTATTCGTCTACTTGAACCTTATATTGCAGGTAAAGTTTACACACCCTGGGATCTAGAAAACCTCCCTCATTCATTTTGTAGGTTGTCCGCTTTTAGCTCATTTGAAGAAATCTCGGTCAGAATATTTGTGATTTTGTAATTTCATCATCTAAAGAAAAAACCTTGAAGAGAGTTATTGATTGAAACACAATGACTTAATATTTGCACGCCAAAAGGAGGAACTTTCTTTATATAACTACATAATAATATGGCAGACATTATATTATAGGAAATCTTAAATAAAACATTGTAAACGATTTAATATTTTAATCGGACATTCCACATGAATATAATGAACATTATCAAACGAATTGAGGTCTTCTCACACAAGTATAAGGCATTTTTGAAGTATACTTACTCAAAGCTAAATAATTCAGAATGCACGTAGGTAGGTAATTTCTTTTTGCAAAATATAATTATATTGTTCGCCTTGATATTCCATTTAGCTGGTTTGTGCGGGGCATTGGATAATAATTTTCACATAATATACGAACGTACCTACTCCAAGAACAAAACCTTACAAGTCAAACTTTACTACGAGCAAAAATATATGATGCATTTATAGAGCACATTTCAAATTTTATTGCTTTTTTAATAGATTTATGTACCTACTCTTTAAAGAGACACAATACACAGTATTATTATAAGTGCACTTGGTAAATCCCATCCACAATAGACACATATCACGAATCTTCTGAGTTCTGACTGAAGTTTATTACATTTCTAACAATGCTGGACGTATTCGGCGCTTGATCAGATTTACACACAGAATGCAATAAATTAAATGTATTGTATGAACAGAACAAAATAAGAGTGATGTACTATCCATATAGTTACGTCGAACACCGAGGGGAAACTCCTTTATTACTTCATATATTAAATGTATCTTGTGGTTGGAACTGCTTAATGCATCTGACATGGGCGTTCTGCTATAGTGGACGGACGTAATATTATTATTATGCGGGTTCTTAGAAGTCTTATCCTGCAAGGTTTGCATCTGATCACAAAGCATGATCAATATCCTAGATTAAATGGAATAAATTTACTGCTATTTATGTTCTTGCAAGATAACCGTATTACATGCTCCGTACTAATATTGCAGTATTTGGTTATTGCTGAGAATCATGATAATTAACAACTCAACCAAACAATATTCAATCTACTAAATCACAGCATGTTATACGTGTACGAATGACATTCCAAATTTTGTTGTCTGTCTTCTCTTTTCTTTCAAATCTTGGCAACTCATATTTTATTACACAGCTAGCTGATGCCCTTACTTTACCATCTCTCCGATGGATTTGTTTTAATGAAAAGAAAGTATCATTTTAGAAAGTTATCACATATTGGATAGTTTGTTATTAGGGATATATGCAATGTAGACGACGTCGTGAGATGGGGAAGAAGCAGGCGAAGACACTGGAGGGATCGTGTCTGTACAATGGGAAACGACCGCATAGCCAAAGTGGCGGCTGACGGTATCCCACAAGGCAGAAGTTTGCCAGGCAGACCGCCCCATAGGTGGCAAGACAGCTGGCAGTCGGTGTCCGCGGAAGGATTGGCTGATCAAAACATATCGCAAGATCTAGAAGAAGAAGGATAGTTTGTATCAATTGTATCTAATAGATATTACTACAACTACAATTGCAAGAATCAGCGATGATTAAAATCAAACGTGTATGCGAGTAATGCACGATGCCATGACGTTAGAAAATGAAAAAAGTAATTTAAGGGTATGGAACAAATGCTGTACAATAATATATGTATTACGAGACCTACTTACACACTTTCAACCTTTCTCTAAGGGTATGTTTCACGATCTTTAGAGATAGCAAAGTAATAGCAACATTTTAGTCATAAAAAAATGTAATGTTATCATAATTTTGCTAGATGACAAAATGTTTTTAAGCATTGTGATGTTGGTATACATGTTACTAATCGATTATCATTTATTTTAATATTCCTTACGATCGAGTAACACCTGATAGTAAAGTATTGAAAAACCCACCCTAACTATTTCTCATAGAGCGAGAGAGAGCTTGCCATCCAAACTATTTTACTGTTGAAAAGAAAATGTTATTACTTACCTATTAATTAACATTGACTTAAAATTTAAAAATAAAAACTTAAATTACCGGATTTAAAATATTACATTTTTTTATTCTGACTGAATACAGAAGACGTATAGGTACCTACCCAATATTATAATATACTTGATCAATTCCGGCGAGCATAAGATTTTTCTCAGATACAAACATGATAAGTTCCACGATACAGTTTCGATTTTTGTGCTTATTCATATTTTTTTCACATTTTAGTGTCGGGAAATTGAAATCAATTCCATAAACTCATCAATTCAATCAACATTCAAACAAGAGAATGGTATAAGAAGAAACTCGATTGAGAAATATTTATAAAGTGCGGCATTCACACCTCTGACAATTTCCGCAGATTGTGAGAAATGCCGAGATTGTATATAAATTGTGAAACAGCTCCACTGCATTAGGATAGTTGAGGGTATATACTCAGCATTTTTATATTTTATTTTGTGAATCGGGGCCGAGGTAGTGATAAAGTGATGCTTTTATGGCCACGCCACGCGAATCCAATATTTTCTATCCTCCGAGCCAGAAGAGGGGTTTAAGCTCCTATTATTGGGCACTACTCGACACTAAGTACTATCACGGCGATATCACTTAAGCGTTTCATATAACGACGAGTTCCAAGCTAACCATAACCCAACCGACGATAAAAAGAATATCGTCTTAATGAAAGTAAAACTGGACGCTATTAGGTATGTTATGATATCAGAAGCCATAAAGACTCTTCCACCGAAGCACCTGACACCTTTTCAATTTATCTCCGGACGGTTTATTCCGCTCCTTCCCGCACATTCCTCCACATAAATGAATCTCTGCTTTATATTTTGTTTTTATATTATTTATAAACAAAACTATACAAACACTATCAGGCAGGAATATTATAAAAACCACCATTTTGTTTGACTTTTTAATAGAATCTTCTTAAAATACATAAACCAAATAATCGATGTTATTTTAAAAAAATCTATTTTTTTGTTTTGGTTATTAATATTCATTATATAATATTTAATTTACTCTCTAGTTTTCATTTCGTAAATGTTAAAATAAATCCTACATATTCAACGCAGATTTATGTGAAAAGTGATACAAAGAAAACACATCTGTTTGTTTTCACGAGTCTCCGACTTCCTGGAAAGGTTGTGAAGTAGCTACCTGCTTGTGGAAAAAAGGATCTACGAAGAACGCACATTTGCTTTCCTATACCTACTTGGAGGTTATTCTTCTTGAAAATATAAATAGGTACTTACTTACCCAAATAGAACAACTTTGTAATTAAACTCCAAAACTAAATTGACGTTGAACTTACACCTAAAAATGTATAACCGCTCTATTATTTAGAATTCAGTCGAGCGGCTTGAATCAAAATCTAAGTAGGTATAGGTACTTGAGGAATAAGTAGCAACTTATTGATACCCAACCAAGCGCCTATTATCTTACATTGCGAAGTTAGACAATTTGGAAGTCTCTCGCCGACAATCTTATAATTATTATGATCCTCCATACATTCTATTCCTCGAGAACTTCCCATATGAATTCCCTCTCGCTCGAAACATTTAATCTTCTGCTCATTACTATATTATATTTCAACCAACGGAAACGCAATTATAATCTCCTCACCAGGCAGACGACACGAATCGTTATTTCATTATAATTAAAAGTTATGTGTTTGTTTGGTTTTGACTTATGCCTAAGCTTCCATACCATTCATAAAGATATCATAGAGACATTTTATATTATTTTCTATTAACTCTTGACACATACTTGACATGTGCGTTACCTATTTCATGTTTTGTTGGATGGCTTTTAAAAAAAAAAACTAGTGACCATAAGACAATCACTATTCTTCCTACCAACAAAACGATAGGTACTGAGAACTATTGTCTTGAAGGGGGATGGTCACAAATTTAGGAAAGAGATCAAAAAGTCACTAAGGTCATAATCAAACAATAATCCTATAATATGCTAGGGTATAAAACTTCAATACCAGCCATACCAGCTGAGATTACTGTCTTACCAACAGACAAAGCATAACAAGGCTTTAAAACTGGTTATCATTGAAATTAGTTTATTAAGAGTGTGTAATATAATATGTCACCATTGATCACCAGTGACATCAGATTTAGAAGATAGTCATGGATTGGACATGTTACCAGGTTCGGCTGGAGAGGTCCACAGTAAGCCCACTGGTATCAGACTACCAAGAAGACCAAGACAGCGGCTGATGGACAACGTCGCTCGGGACCTGGACGTGCTGGGTATGGGAGATGAGCGGGAGTCCGTTGCTCAGGATATACACTATACAGCTTGAAAAAACATTGTTCAGGATGCCAAAACTCTGTAGGAGTTGTATGGCCATCGGAAGTAAGTTACTAATAAATATCTAGATAGGTATATTCAGATATTTAAAAAATAGGAAATAATTTCTCATATATGATTGTACTCGCGAAATGGAATACGTGTAAAGAACTAACAAACTATTTATAGGATAGGCACCGGAGTCTTATTTTTAGTAGTGTCTAAGATAAACATTTGTTTACAATGTACCAACAAAAATAACATTGACACTTCGATTGAATAGACTGAAGGCCAACCCCATGCACGTTTGGGAATAAATAGTGCTATTCCTAAAAGAAATACAATATTATTATGAAATAAGAAGGATATCAGCCCCAATGTTTGGCACGTCTGCTTCAGCCAAGAGACTCCGATATCGTTCTCTGTCGTTTTGTTCCACGTTTCGTCGAGTTTCCATTGAGCGAATTTCATCATTGTTCGTTTAAAGTTATATATTCTCCTCTTTACATGATATTTCAACATTTCCTACATCCAACTTAAACAAACTTTCCGAGTGTGTGAATTAGTCGGGAGAGAGGAGAGAGGGAAGGCGTGAATATGAAATAGAGAATATTATTATTGCAATAATTATTATAAATTTTGCCTATAAGAAATTAATACTATTTGTTCAATACTTACATTTTTCTAGTCTTTTTTCTTCTCAGCCATCTTTTCCCTGCTCGTATATAATTATATAATAAGGGATTTAAATCTATGATCTTCAACTCTTCATTGCAAAACCGTAAAAAAGAAGAAAGGAAAATACTGGAAGAATGGAAGATATTCTCTTTTCATTCTTAAAAATTTGAATCCCAATAGGTAAGCCCGTAAATACTTACCTACGTTATTTTTAAGCCAACAATGTCGGTGAAGGATCTCCATTTCAGATGCAACTTTTTCCTAAATGTTTCAAAGGGTAATCATGAGACTCAAAAACTTCTACAGTGACATCCTATCATATCATACGTGGATTTTTTTTTATAAAATACACTCCTTCCTTTTTTAGCTTGTGTCATGAAAGAGAGGGATGGTTGGCACCTGGGATCGAGACCCCGACCTGTACGCAACAATACGAATGTCGGTGACTGAACCACTAGCCCTGACTAGGCTATCAACCACTTCAATTATAAAAAAATATATTTTACTCAAAGTTTGTATGGGTTAGGGAAAGCCTCAAAACCAACATTGTCTCCCGGAAACAACAAATTGAAAGCAATGTTTAGGGAACGATACTGGAGATATTATTTACATACGTTACAAATACCTATATAGTTCCAGGGAATCTTTATTGAAATAAAATGTCATTACTCGTCGATATCCGCACGGTTGGTGGGGAGGAGTACGCAGAGACTCTGAGGTACGTATCTCTCCGTAACAACGTAGACGCCGTGGATTTTTCCGTACGTATCTCGAGATGTCAATATTACTAAACGGTTGAAGAAATATTGACAAATTGATATAAATTGTATGGAATATTATACTCCATTTATTAAGAAATCTGTTGCGATTGCAGACTAAACGGAATATGGCGGATTGATTTTATCTCGACAGAACCGTACTCAATTCACCCAACTAGCTATCACCCCTGATGACTGCCTTCATCTTTATAAGTTTTTTTGGGGGATGAATATTTTTTAGAAAAAATAACAACTAATGATTCTATTAATTCATTACTAATGTTCGATTTTTAAATGGAAAAACCACTACGGGATTACGACCGTCTTCTACTGTTATTTCGAAGGCTGGCTAAGTGTGATCACTTTACGTTAACAACGTTCGCCATTAGGAATATTTTTTTTAAGTAGAGAAGTTTTTCCCTTTCTTTAAATAGGTAAGTACTTACCCTACTCCCTTTTATGTAGGTCCACTTGGGAAGAAATTTGGGAAGAGATTTTTAAATCTTTAAATCTTAACACAAAAAACTCCAGACGGATTGATTTAATCTGAAAATCAATTCTCATCCCCGAAGGTATTTTTTTTAAAATGAATCTGCGCTCACCCAATGTGAACACAAAATATATACACTTTTAACATATTTAAGAGAAAGCAAAGCTTTTGTTGTGAACATGGTCGGCATTAAGGATGGAACCCACAACCTAAACTACTAATTAATATTATGTTTATTCATTTGTTATATTTTTCGCTCTAGGTATATAAATATTCATATTAGGGGTACCTATTTAGAACCATTTCCATTCCGTCCCCATTATTTTTCTGATAATTCCTGTACACATTTATTCAACAGCTAGCAGAGTAACACGTTAGCGTCAATATTACGTTTCATTCTATCGGTTTTTACAACATAATCCATATTGAACTAAGTGAACCGTTGTACAACATTGTATCCCCGCAATATTTCGGTCCTGTACAATAAAATGTTTTGTTCCAAATCCATTCCTCGACTTAGTCCATTACGGTCAGATAAATCCGTTTCTAATGAAACGTATTGTGAAAGTCATCTCATGCGCTTAACTGCCAGTGGCCACAACTCCAACCTTATAATCGTTTCAGACCTAATCTGTTTGTCAGTAAGAAATATCGATACTTCAGCGTTTAATTGTTGGACTGACCTACTTCAAATTGTCCTTTCTTTCCTTCGTGTACCTCCTTCTACGATCCAATAATTGTAAATAGGGTTCAATACCCGTTTGGGATTTAAAGAATGTCGCATATTTCTATACCTACATCTTCCTTATACACGTGCATTATCGTTTATTAGAATCTATCAATATTTATGAAAATATTTCCCGAGTTAGGTATATCGAGAAATTTTATCAAACGTATCCACCTTCTTAATATAAGCGAAACATTTCTTCTGGGTTCGGTTATTGCTGTAATGCAAAAAACATTCGACAAGATTGAGAATTGTAAATCTTTTCATCTTACCTTTTTTAACAACTGATTATAAAAATAAATCTAATAAAAGAATAACTGTGAGCAACTCTTTCCCTGAACAGATAGATTTTTTCAATCTTTTCCAGTGGGACAGTAAATTCCCTGAAGGATGAAATCCAAAAAAAAAAATTGTATAAAAGATACTTCACAATAAAATATCATGAAAAGAAAACCATAAACGGACCGAATTAAGCAATTTTTCTCAATAAATGATCTCATAAATTTATTGGCACGGGGCCGGGGGTTTATTTGTAGCATGGTCTAGTAGATATTTAGCTACGGTTAAAAAAAGGAAATCAATTACAAAGTGTTGTGTATACTCAAGGGTGACAATCTGTAATCGTTCAATATTACGTATATAGATACACAGAGAAATCATAAATATTCACCTTGAAGGAGCAAAAGGCCTAGAATTTGCTAAATCTTTTACCTATAGGAGTGTTCAAGTATTGCGTAACGCAATTTGGGTAGGAGGGTCTATAGTAAAACGTTACACGATGCGTTACCAAGGCGGAAGGGGGGGGGGGGGTTGAATAACTCGTTACGTTACATGTTTTTTCTTTTTAAAGAATGAAATTTAGAAAAAAAAAACGAAAAATAATTAAGTACCTATTAACTCAAACGCGATTAAAATAATATCAAAGTACTTTGCGAAACTTAATAATAATAATAATTGTACCTATAAGGTAAAAAAATATAGTCCCTTGGGTTTTACGTAACGTTTAGGGAGGGGGTTACATGGGGAGGAGGGAGGGTCTAAATCAGCGATGCACAAACTGGTTTGTCTGCGGTGCACAAATCAGTTTGTCTGCGGCCCGCCGACGAATTAAAATACCGGAAAATCAAAAGAAAATTTGAAATATACCCGAGTAAATAATTTTATACGTTTACCTACGCCGCGTCTCCAGGTCTGACAATTTTTTACCTATTTTAGCATTAAAATCACCAATGAGGCATGTGAATTGTGCTTGGTCGTTTTTCAGACTGAGGTTCATGTCTTCATAGAATTTCTCCAGGTCGTCATCTGTGCATGCAGAAGTTGGCGCATATACTTGGATCACCTTTAAGCTATACCTCTGGTTTATTTTTATAACCAGATAATATAACTCTATCAGATATAGACTTTATACAGGTGATTCGGTTTTCAATGGCTTTATTTACCAGGAATCCTACTCCACCAGTTGTTGCGTTGGCATTGCCTCTATAATAAAATGTGTGGCCTGACTTCAAGATAAGACACTCTTCTCCTCTACGTTTTACCTCGGATATACCCAAGATATGCCACTTTATCTTCGCCAACTCTTCTTCCAATTCCACCAGTCGATCTTCGGTTCTAAGAGTTCTGGCATTAAAAGTGGCAATGAAGAGTTTTGTGTTTGATTTATTTAATTCTTTCTGCGTTTTTGTTGTCATGTCCTTATTTCTTGCGGAAGTCGTATTTTTGCAGCCTTCACTGTTCTTCTCTGTCTGAATTGTTGCCAGCGCAAGACGATAATTTTGTTAGATTTTTTCAAAGATGGCGTCGCATGAGATTCGTTCCATACTAACTTAAATATCATATTTTATATTATTTCTTATCCATTTTCAACTTTTTATTAGTTATTCTGTTATCCGGAGAGGAGAAGAATCCAATAAATCACACATCGGAAGAATCTGTTGAGCCAATCTCGAGTTATAAGTGTTCGCACTAACCCGACTTTAATTTATATTAGAGATTATATAACGCGCAAAATATGACAGGTACGTAAATGGTCTTTGGACAGGTATAGTTAAATTATTAACAGCTATTATTGTCTTAAAGCTTACAACATTGTTAGATTTTGTAGATGAATCTCAAAAAGGTGCGCGTGAGAAGTGAGTATAAAAGCAAATTAATGAAATTTTAAGTAAAGCACCTTCTTGAAATAAATTGGAGACACTTCACTTTACACAATTTAAAGAAGCCAGCAAGTGAATAAGCAACACTGTATCAAACGAAAGTGTTGTTGTCTAAATATAGTGAATCATTCATACCGTTTATCGAGTCGTCGGAAATTACCAAGTCGATAAATGCGTATATCTTCTCTAATATACCTAAATTAAAGTCGGGTTAGTGCGAACACTTATAACTTGAGATCGGCTCAACAGATTTATTGGATTCTTCTCCGCTCCGGATAACAGAATAACTAATAAAAAGTTGAAAAAATGGATTAGAAATGATGTAGAATATAATATTTAAGTTAGTATGGAACGGTTACCTGCGACGCGCCCACGCCATCGCGGGTAGTTCCCTCTCATTCTCGCATAGGTACGTGATTGCCGCACTTACAGTAGCCCATCCCACTTACTCCACCGCACCGTGTCGAGCGTTTAATAAAATTTTCATACAAGTCAACAGTATTATCGGGCACATTCGTTTTGATACCTACTTCATAGGCGAGGTATGGTGTGTGCGCGAACGCATTATTCTCACGTTGTTCCCGCCAGAGCTTTGAATACGAATGAAATTTGGCTGTTTCAGAAATATTTTAATGCTATTATTTTATTAGCTTAACTCAATCAAATTATTTTGTATTGTTTTATGGGGGCGCAATGCACATTATGTACCTACATATTAACGGGCCCCTTCAGGCTAGAACCACAGGACAACGTCTGTAGGGAAAGCCAGTTATATAATATATTATTTCTTAAAGAACATCCCGAACCATGAATATATTCTATAACTCGCCAAAATTAACAGACTCTCCTGTGTATTTGCTATGATTTGGAGTGAAAAATTTTTTTTAAATAAAAATTCATAATTAAGTAGGTACCTATATTATGTAGAAAAATTATCCAGATCGTCGGCTTTAACTAAAAAAATCAAACTTCTAATATTTGCATTATAGCTAATATCTCACTTATCAAGTTCAAAGTTTTCTTGTCTAGTCGATTGAAGCTCCAGATGTACATGCAATACCTTCATTGAACAGGGTGCTCATTTTTGGTTCAAAATCCTGTACCACGACAATCAGAGATTAGCAACATCTACAACAAACTGACATTCTGTGACGGGATTTGCGGCTGGCACCTGGAGTTGAGAAGCAATACACGCTTTGTAATAAAAATAGGTACTTGCAGATCTTATAATTTGAAATATATTTAATCAGCAAGCAACCGATGTTTACTTTTACATAAAATTTATAAATCAGAAAAAATACATTAGTTATCGGTCATGAAAGAAGAGAACAATACAACAGTGAGAAAATAATTTAATTCAGTTTCAGAAACAATTATAAATAAATATATTGAAAATAGAGTATATTATAAAATTTTATGTAGGTACATAGATGACATCATCTTCCAACATCAACGGAAGAACATCTTACTGCGGCGACTATTCGAGAATTCATTTTTTATTTCGGGAACAAAATTCGGTGTCTGGCTGCGAACATGTAAAACGTTTCGGCATGAGTGTGATCTTATTAAGATGAGGGTATATCGGATGGAATCTTATTTGACTAATAAAATTAGAGACTCCGCGCATTGTAATGGGAAATTTTATTAAATAACATCGTATATGCGTGTAAAGTTCAACCTACGCAACATCAGGCCAACAATAGATATTTATTTATATCCAACAAGAAAAAAAATAGATAAGTACCTAGGTACCTAATCTGTATTGTTTCTAGAAGAATTTATTATACTCTAAATTAGTCTAGAGAAAATGTAGAATAAATGCAGTAGAGATGAGAACTCTTCGAAGAATAGGTTTGTGGAAGACTCTGTGGGCCATCGAAGGAATTGCTGATTAAAACTATTGTGATGATTTTTTTGACGCATTCACGACTACTAAAATCCGTTCAATTTTTTCGTAACTCATTGAACACAATATTTTTTTAAATTTTTGTTCGAAATGCCGCTTCTAGTAGGTACATACATAATTCAATGGCTACCTATATACGCTTTATGGTGAGCATAACAGAAATGAAAAATGAAATCAGAAGAAGATGTAACGTGGATATTAAAAACGTCTGAAGGAGTAGAGAGCAAAGTAAGTAGATAATATAACTTCATAAAATTTGAAAAAAAATTTAATGTTGACACACGACACAAAATCCAAGATTGTTAAACTAATGTTTTCAGGTTTGGTTTCTTTCAGCAGTGGACGGCAAAGACAAGTTCGTAGAAGAATGACCATCTCTTTCCATCCAACCCACACATTCTTCGAAATAGTATGATGGGGTTATTGTTATTATACATGCAAAGGTAGACACTATTGAGCACGCACCCGCAAAATTTAAAATTCAATGAAACGCTCGCATGTGACACCGCATTACTGTGGTTAGAATAAAAATACTCTTGGAGACTTAACAAGTGACAAGGCGCCGTCATATTGGAACAAAATCACGTCCCATTTGAAATAATTTCCAGGGACAACCCCCTAGCGCGGGGGACGTGCGGAGGGATGGCCGCTCCTCCGACTGTCATCTTTAAACAATGGCTGAACGACAAATTCAATTTACCTCCTGACTAGAGACTAAGGCAAAATATTAACGTCTGCTTTACAAGATGTCATTGTAGGTATCACGACGAGAACATGCCAACGTGAGAAATTTACCTATTCGTCGAAAAACTACCGTCAACCATATTATTTACTTAATACGTTTTTAACATTATTGACCCCCCCCCCCCCCCCCCCATATTGCGTTACGTAATACTTGAACGCTCCCTTACCTGATGTATCAACTCTACGAAAAGGCGTGTTATGCTTTTATGCTGAGTTCGATTATTTATTTTTATTTTAAAAATAAAATAAATGTATATGGGTACTGGAAAGCATCAGCGTATAGTGTCGATACGAAATGTACCTAAACTGTTTTGCTAGCATGTGTGAATGACTAACCGAAGCACAGGCACAAAAAGTCTAACCGAAGCTCAGGCACAAAAGTCTATCTGCGTTTGCAGCGAAGTGCCTCTGGAGAATTTTAGTTCTAAGATGGTACCATGCACCGCGAATGAGGTGGTCAAGGATGCCGAATGACAGTTGGGCGAGGTGAGCGCTGTTCTTCCATCAGGGTCCCAAAGACGAGAAAAGCCCTCTCTCAGCGTATTCCGTTCCTTCGAAATTGAGCTGAGGGATTTGAACATGGTGTGGAAGGAGGTCATTGAAGCCACGTAAGATCGAGCTTAAAGGGAAAATTGATTGATTGACTGATATTATTAAATCCCTTTCCGCAGTAAGTAAAAAAAATAATGATAAGAAGTCAAAGCTGTGGCAGACAGCATCTTCATCCGTAATCTCTGATCTTCTAATTACCTATACGTTTTAGGAAAAAACGAGGTTGATTCGTAGACAATGACATCTCTCACAGTGACAAAAATAATAATTAATCTGACTCCATAGTAACTACCATCGAAATCATTCGAAATTAATAGTTCCATTACCGCCATCTACCCAAAAACAAACAAAGCAGGCAATCACAGAGGGCAATAATTATTATTATTTCACGAGCGGCTCGAGACAGAACCGAGGCCACCAATAGGATTCCATTATTATTACGCAAGCGCATAGAGGGTATCATACATTTAAAAATTTGGCGGGTTGGAGGGATCGGTTAAAAAAATACCTGTTGTTCGTTTTTCACTAACTTTCTCCGTGACTTTTCGTCCGAGTGAAGTTTGCTGTATTATTTTTTACTATAAAATTATCAACATGAATAAATGCGACGATTGCGAACGAGTATTTTCTTTTAGGATTGATTTGGTAAGCCACCAAAAACGGAAGTGTGGAAAAAATACACCCAAATCATATGTGGTGAGTACAAAACATTTACCACTCTTGTTTCACTTGAAAACCACATCGAAAATCATCTTGGTGTTGTCCAAGACTAATTTAAAAAAGAATGAATCACTTTTGAAGGTAAATGAGTCATCTTCTTCTTCTTTGTCAGCCGTCCCTCCACTGCTGGATGTAGGCCTCTTCCAAAGTTTTCCACCTCTTTCTGTCCTGCGCAGTTTTCAACCAGTTTTTCCCCGCGACAGGAACCACATCATCGACCCATCTCTTTTGCGGTCTCCCAATTGGTCTTTTATTTTCATAGGGGCGCCATTTTGCAATTCTGGGTGTCCATCTTTCATTTCCCTGTCTCGCCACATGTCCTACCCATTGCCATTTCTGTCTCGCCACACGGTCAACTATGTCTGCGACTTTTGTTCGTCGTCTTATCTCTTCATTTCTTATTTTGTCTCTAAGACTTACTCCTAACATTTGTCGCTCCATAGCTCTTTGTGCGCATCTTAATTTACGTATTGTGTTGGCTGTAAGTGACATTGTTTCCATTCCATATGTCATCACCGGGAGGATGCATGTTTCGAAGACTTTCCTTTTCAGGTTCATTGGGATGTCCTTGTCTTTAAAGATATGGTCCAGTTTGCCGAAGGCTGCCCAGCCCAATCCGATTCTTCTAGGTATTTCTCCTGTTTGGTTTTCTTTCCCCAATCTAATTTTATGTCCCAAATATATCTGTGACCAAAAGGTAAAGGGGGATGAGTCAAAAAATGCCGAAATCGAGTTATGAATGCCATTCGAATTATAATGGTGAAAAGCATCAAGGAAGAAAGTTTTGAGTCGATACGAATTCATTTAGATATAAAAAATATCAAATTAAAAAAAGACATGATTCAAGTTCATAAAAAAAAAATAATGAGAATGGCATTTACTAGACTCATCTCCTTTTTCCTTATTTTTTTAATGCCCGTTCATGCAAGGTCGCTAATGTCCAAAGGCGATGGCGCTACTCATCTCTTTTCCGTAATTGTTTCTGGGACTTTCTCGCTACTTTCTCATGCGATTATGTCGTGCTCGCAGTAAGTCGTACCCATTGGTCGCGGAAGAACGTCTTTGTTTACAGCACAAAATCGAATAATTTTTTTTAAATTTACGTAATAATGATATCAAAATTAAAATGTATAGCAAAAGGAGCATGTTACTAGTCAATAAAGCGAGGTCGATGCACAGTAAGGAAAGAAAGCACCTACAAAAAACTAGCATTATTTTTTTTTATTCTATCTTTCTTTTATTATTCTATCTAGTTATGTTGAAATAATAATAATATTCCTATTTTGCTTTTATGATTAGTAATTTTCTAGTGGTTAAATTTCTTACTTATTACGATAATACATTATATCTTACTTATTACGATTATGTATTTGAACAAATATTTTAAATTAACTAATTTCTTGTTTATAAGATGATCCACAATGTAGCCGTATGAATGACATCCATTTGTCTGAATTTCACCATAAACAACACCACCATAGGAAAAGGTATCAGATGCGGTTTCAGTGTCGACTTTTATCAAAAATTTTAAGTCTATAGGATTGAAAATCAAAAAGCCAGCCATCGATACGTGTAATACATGCAACACTAATAGAATGAAAATTATCATCGCCAGAAAAAAATTAAGTGACACCGAAGTCAGCATCTTAGAGGCGGAATCAAAGGCCCATATGGATGCAGCAGATGAGGCCTATGAAAAAAAAAGGATTGATGTAGGCAATGCAACGTCCAAGCGTAAAGTGTATTGCTTTGATTTGCAGCAATGCCTGCCAACGCCAAATTTAACGCCTAACGTTGTTTTTTACAAGCGATTACTATGGACATTTAATTTAACTATTTAAGACTGCCACGAAAAATCTGCCATTTGCTACATGTGGCATGAAGGTGAGGGTGGAAGAGGGGCGAATCAAATAGCCTCATGTTTATTTGACTTTGTCCTCTCTCTTCCCTCTGAGGTAGAGGAAATTATATTTTTCTCTGACTCGTGTACAGGCCAAAATAAAAATAGCCCCGTGGCAGCTATGCTTTTGACACTTATTCAAAGACGCCCTAACCTAGTTATTAATCATAAATTTCTAGTCCCGGGTCACACGCATATGGAATGCGATTCCATACATGCCCTGATTGAGAGAAAAAAAAACGAGCCAGTGTTATCCATGTGCCAAGGGATTGGTATAACATGGTACGAAGTAGCAACAAACGTAGCGGTAAAATTTCTGTAAAAACTTTCAGTTATTTAGATTTTTACAAATTTAATGATTTATTTAAAGGGCCACTACATTTGAAGAAATTAAATACCTACTACGGGCCAAAAAATTGTGTGGCAAAATATTAAATGGCTACAATATACTAAGAACATTAACACGAACCATATCAATTATAAATCTTCCCTAAAGCAATATGAACCCTTTTCTATTACATCTTTCTTGCGAAGAGGCCAACAAAATGTTGTTCTCTGCCCTGAAAAATGCTATAATGGTCCCTTGGCGATTAGCAAGGAGAAGAAAAAGGACCTATTGAGTATTTTAAATTTGATCGATAAAAATTGCCATGATTTTTACCACTCCCTACCAGACAACAATATTTCATACCAAGATCCTATAGTTGAAGGATCCGACATAGATATCTGATTGGCTTTTAATTTTTTTTATATTTATTCATTGCATTTATATCCGTACCATCTATAGTTCTTTGAAGGTATCATATTACATTTATAAATTTATACAATCTCAATTTACAATAATTAACAAAGTAATAATATTAATTATCCTCAATATTTATTATATTCTTTATTAATTCTTTACCCAATACTGTTATACCTAGTAGGTTTTTAATATTGTGTTAATTTTTTGTATTATATGTTTTATCAAGATTTTAGATATAAATTCCTAAGTAATTTTTACGTTTTATTTTTGTAATTTTTTAAATATGCTTTATGAATGATTAAAAACAAACGTTAATACATGTAAATTGTCTTTTTTTAATTATTCCTATAATCAAAAACATAAATCGAGAAATATCAATTAAAAAAACCTATGTGAGATATGGAGTTAAGTTACAATTTTAGAAATACAACCTCAATTTTCCACAAGGTAAAAGGAGATATGTCATTTATTTATAAATGTACCGGTTTTGGTAAAAAAAAATAATGTGCATCGTATAAAGTATCAAACTTTATATATCTTCTCAAAAAATGAGCATTGAATTCGGTACACAAGCTCTAAAATAGTAATTTGTAAAAAATCTGCTTCCGCGAGAAATTTGTTTTGTCTCTCCTGTAAAGTGCCATTTTATGACTCATCCCCTTTTACCTTTTGGTCACAGATATGTATTCTTCAACAGCTTCAACTGTCTTGTTGCTTATTTTCAAGGTACTGTTGTTTGGACTCAGTATTTTAGTTTTGGAGATATTCATTTCTAGACCCACTTTTAGGGAAGCGTCATGCAGTTCTTTTATCATATCATTCAATTCTTCCCGGTCTCCGCCAATGAGAACAATATCATCTGCGAAACGAAGGTGACTCAGAAACATACCATCAATCTTAATTCCCTTTTGATCCCAATCCAAAGTCTTAAAGATATTTTCTAGGGTTAGAGTGAATAATTTAGGTGAAATAGTGTCACCTTGTCTAACTCCCTTTTTGATTTGGATTTTTTCCGTTTTTGTGTCATCGTCGATTCTTACATCTAGAGTGGCATGATCGTAAATAAATTTAATCAGTCTGGTATATCTGGAATCAATTCTTGCATCATTCAGTGCTTCCTCTATTGCCAATTGGGCAATAGAGGAAATGAGTCATAATAATCATTTATATTTTATTTTAAATAAAATTCAGTACGGAATTGTTAAGTTCGCGGGCTGATTCGACTTTTCAAGATATTTTATATGAAACATAATATTATGAATGAAAAAACACTTGTCTTATACTACACAAATTATTTATTGCAGAGACGCGTTTCGTCCTGTTAGAACATTTTCGATCTGATTTAAAAATATTTTTACAATGATCAACCAAGATAAAATTTTAAAGATATTATTGTTAACATATGTGGCTTATTGAATGAGAGGGATGTATAGTTAAATGTGTAAGATAAGGATGGGTATACGGTGGACACTGTTGGAGCAGGATAGGTCTATTTTAATTGTGTGTTGGTAAGGGATGGAGATTCCATATTTTTATTTGTTTATATTTTTGTGGGTGTGAAGTGGATGATACTAATAAACTAGGGTCCTAACAATTATCTACCTATACAAATATATCTCTATCTTGTTGTAATGTTTGATTTTTTAACAAATTAATCTAAGAAGTTTTTATTACATATTATTTCTTTATATATAGGTATTATGTGCGATTTGAACTGTTTATCTTCTAGTAGGTTGGTGCTGTTGGTTTGATGTCTTTTATTGTTGTGATTGGTGGAGTCGGAACGGTGATCGGATGTGGAGCTGCATTTATTTGATGGTTCTGTCTTCTATTGTTAGCGTCGGTGGCCTATTGGGTTGTCAAACTATGGTCAGGTGTTAAAATGCGCGGGCTTGTGCCTGGTTTTCTTCCCGAAAGGTTTTTACGAAGGTAATTCTGATTGTTCGGAGAGGGTGCTCTGTGGGGCGATAGCTAGTGTCTGTGTGCAGATGTGGGTCTTTGTCAGTTAGGTAGTTAATGCTGAACAATAAAATCTGGGCAGAATTATGTTCATAACTACGTTTCATTCTTGAAGATATCCAATAAAGGTGTTCTATGGATATTTAGTTGTTCATTAATAAGGTTATGTTTATTGGGGAATTTGTTTATTTCTAGCTGTTCGAGAAGATCTAGTCTTAGCCCCTTCTGTTGTAGGTGAAGGGGTTTTGGAGCATTGTTTTCGTTTATTATGTGCTCATTCTCAATAAGATGTTTTGCAAATTGAGAGTCAGTTTTTTTATTTTTCCAAGACCTTACATGTTCTTTGAATCTATCTTGAAAGCTACGTCCTGTTTGTCCTACATAACCTGATGCGCAAGAATCACACTGTAGTAAATACACCCCTGATTTTTTGGTAACCTCTATTTTATCTTTCCCGTTTTTAACTGTCTTACTAAGTTGTTTTTTGTTTTGTAACTAACTCTCACTCCTGTTTCGGTTATAATATTGGCGAGATTTTTTGATATACGACCAACGTATTCGATGCTTCTATATTTATTACTGGATCGGTCTTCTGTATGTGGGTATATTATCATTCTGAGTGTATTTTTAGCTTGGTGTTTTTTCAAAATTCCCTCTATTATACTGGGCCTATATCCGTTATTTATTCCTATTTGTTTAATAATATCTAATTCGTCTTTAAAGTGTGTGGATGTGGAGGAAACATAATATGTCGAATTTATAAACAGATTGGTTAAAAAGCACGTAAATAATTATTATTGATTAATTTTAACATTATTTGAAGTATTTTGATAATGACTTTTTGTTATTCACGGTTCATATTTAATAATGATATCATTTTATAAAACCAGTCTTTAGATAAAGAGAGGAGCTTGGATATTTATTATTTTAAATTAGGAACCTAGTTTAATTTCAAGATATAAAAATAAGTGTTCCTTTCCGCCATTAGAGAGATCTTCTCACTTAAAAGGTACCTGGTAGAAACAAGCACACTCGAATTGCAGGAACACGTTTTTTTCAACTTGATTTTTTTTCGTAACTTAATTTTTTCTCATTTAATAAAAAAAAAGAATAAAATATGGAAGTGGTTGGTAGACTAGCGCCGCTTACGACGCCGGCTTTCGCATTGTTTCCTGTAGAGGGTTCGATCCCGTGTGCCGACCATCTTCCTCTTTCACAAGATGATAAAAAATGAAACTCGGACAAACTTCTAACCCCCCCCCCTCCCACTCTTTTGCTACCTGTCAACACTAACAGTGTCGCGGTAGTGAAGTTTGTCCGACCATTAGCCGCTCGTCAGATTGCATCTTTCGAGAGTGTGTCAAAGTTGACATTATTATATTAACAAGGTATTTGAATTGCTAAGATGATTCCTAAACAATGATCATTGCAGTCATTGTTTGGAAGCGATTTGAATGTGGGACCGTTCAAGTATTACGTAACACATTTTTTTAACATTATTCCTACCATAACCCCCCCCCCCCCCCGAGATGCATCGTAACGCTCTTTGTTACCCCTCTTCCCATTCTCTAAAAGTTGTCTAATGCGGTGTTCAGACGGGGCGAATATCGCCAGGACACCAAAATATCGCCAGCTGATTGAACCGTGTGAACAGATTGGCGATAAATCTGAAACGATAAAAATGATTGAAAGCGATATCGCCTCAAGTTGACCACCTTTCAACTTTTCTTTCTGGTGGAACGATTCGCGAGTTTCATATCTGCAGGGATAGCTTCCCTCATATTCGTGTCCCTCTTTTGGATTGCAGGGCGCACTCTACTAAGCAAAAAATTCTCCTCTGACATCCGTAGATGGTTTCGATAACTCCAAATGTCTTCTGAGGCTATTTCTTTGAGGAGAATACTTGATGCTCCAAATTTTTTTCTCCTTAGAATCCAATTCCGCACCCAATATCTGCGTTTTTTTCTTGATTTTTCCTTAATTAGGAGTCTCCTTATATCGCCTAAAACAACATTTTCAACTAACCGCAAACACTCCGAAACTTCTACCTCGACGTCCGCCATTTTTAAAACTACGTCAAAATCAGCGCACCTGACAGATTGAATGTATGTCGGTGGCCTCGTGTGAACACATCAGACGATCAATGAGCGACCGAACGATATTTTTTTTATGCAAGCGATATCGTCTGGCCTTATATCGCCCCATCGTTATTTTTCCTTAATTAGGAGTTTTCTTATATCGTCTAAAACGACATTTTCAACTACCCCAAACTTCCGTCCGACATTTTTAAACTTTTAAACTTGGACTTGCTTGCTAAAAATCCCGTTATCAACGAGTATAAATTTGCTATCCAATCTAATAATTACAAGATAGTTAATAAGATTGAATTATCGGATGCAACCAGAGTAGTAGGCAGTTCTGGAACTCTGATCGACCATGTGCTGTGTGATGGCTATAACAGCATCGTCTCATTGAGCCTACATGACTGGTCTGAGCTCGATCATAGGGTGCTGAGAATCACCGTCACTAGATTGAAGAGGAAAAAGCAAAAGTTTGAATTTAGAGATAGAAAGATAACTGATGAACCACAGTTTGTGAGAGCAGTCCAGGAAAAACTCGTTGTTAAAAATATTCGAAGCTTTGAGGACTTGATCAGAATTATGTACGATTCAAAGTCAGAAACTACTACTAATAGAAGATGCCGCTTCAGAGGAAACAACTGTTGGATGACCCACAGGATAGTAAATATGATTAACAGAAGGAACAAGATGTATTCTCTATTGGGCTCCCATCCAGAAATGAGAATGGAGTATAACAGATTGAAAAATTTGATCTCGGGTGAGATACGAAAGACTAAAGCGTCCTATTATCAAAATAGGCTTGAAAATGCTGGAGGCGATAAGAGAAAATTTTGGCAAATCATTAACGAGGGTCTTGGCCGAAACAATAAGGACAGAAAGTGTGTTGAAATAAAGGAATTAACAAACCCTGATGGTACTGTCTGTGACTCTCAGAATATCGCTGAAGTAATGAATCAATACTTTTGTAACATTGGCAGAAAGCTTGCGGACGTAATAAGGTCAAATAAGCAACACACTATAAGAATGAACAAGCAATCGAGCACACCAATGAGTAGTTTGTTCCTTTACCCAACAAATATGGAAGAGATATCCTTGGTCATAACGAATCTCAAAAATAGCAAAGCCTCAGGGAATGATGGGATTACATCTGGTGACATCAAAATAATTGTGCGCGATATAATATCTGAGCCAATTGCAAATATAATAAATGACTGCATTCGGACAGGATCATTTCCTGACTGTCTGAAAACTGCTCTGATTGTGCCGATACATAAAGATGGTGATAGAAGGAAGCCCGAAAACTATCGTCCTATAAGTCTCCTTAGTGCTTTTAGTAAGATATTTGAGAAGGTAATTCACAAGAGATTTGTAGACTTTATACAAAAATCTTTCGGGTTCGATCCTTATCAAAATGGATTCCAGCCAGTCGAGGAGCAACACAACAACGGCATTGATTGACGTAATGGACTACATTAATGCCGAATTGGACAAAGGAAACTACGTCGTGCCAGTGTTTATTGACTTGTCAAAGGCATTCGATACCGTTGACCATGGGGTATTATTGCATTCTCTGTATAACCTGGGAATTAGAGGGAGCGCTCACAAATTAGTTAAAAGTTACTTGGCAGATAGAACAGCTATTCTTAGGAATGCAGATGTGACAAGCAATGAGTGCTCCGTGGGCATGGGCGTCCCTCAGGGTTCAATTCTTGGACCACTTCTATACCTACTGTATATCGACAGTTTGAGATTTTGTAACCTCAGAGGCAGGTACTTTGTCTATGCTGATGACACTGTGTTGATTTATAGCCACAGTGAGGGCCATTTATTGGAAAGGGTGATCAATGATGATTTGAATATTTATGTGGAATGGCTTTGTAACAACTCGCTCACCATTAACGCGAAAAAAACCAACTATATGATCTTAAAGCAGAAAAATAAGCCTGAACTGAGCCTGAAGATCGTGATTAATCACATGGAAATTCAGAGAGTAAGTCAGCTGAAATATCTGGGAATGATGATGGACGAAAAACTGACATGGAGTGAGCATATAGACACAATTCTAGATAGAACTGGACCAATTCTGGGTGTGCTGCGAAGGCGAGAATTATTCGATACTACAACTAAAAAATATATATACAATTCCTTCATTCTGCCTCATTTTACCTATGACATTCTCTTGTGGACCCAGTGTAGCCAAAATCTTAAGTCACGAGTGGAAAGGGCTATGAATAAGGCTGTTAAATTGGTTTTCGATATGAATAGACTTACCAGAACCACAGAAGTTTACAGGGTGTCTGGCATATTTTGTTTGGATGACCTCATTAGTAGGGAATCGAATCCCGCAAACCGCGGATCCCGCAAATGCGGGATCCCGCACCTATTTTGCGGGATCAGAAATGCGGGATTTCTCATGCGGGATCCCGCACGTTTGCGGGACTGAAAAGGAAAAAATAATAAACAATAAGAATGGGCTCAGATGAAGTTCTGATTATTTCTTAGATCCTGACAACCTCATTAATGAAAGATTTATCAACTTTCGCTGGAAAAACGGGACTTTTCTTTGAAATTCATATGGAAAATAATTATAATTTCAGTTTTAAGTTACAACTAAGTAAGTTTTGAATTTATATTTTGTGTTGTGTGAATCGGAAACGGAACAAAATCAATGTCATTTGAATGGGAAGTTTTCTGGGGAGCTTCTGACAATACACACTAGGTGGCAGAACTTCTAATCAGGTCTATTGTCAAATTCAGTGCTGCCAACGTAGAGATGTTTTTTTCAGTGATGCCAACGTTGGGAAGTTTGTTTTCCATTGTGTTGCTAAGAAGTTGTTGATTGAGTTGCTAAGAAGTTGTTGATTTTGTTGCGCATAAATTTGAGAATAAATCTCAGGGGTGCTGTTCTGTATTTTTTAATTTGTATTTAGGTAGGTATATAAAAAAAGATGAACAATTTTATTTGTAATAGTATGTAAAAAATGTACAATGATTACTCTAAACCTATTGTAAGTTATCATGTATAATAATATATAAGTTGTTTAATTTGAAATAAACTAGAATGATATTTTGGAGGTTAGATTGTGAGCGACCATAAGAAGAAGAAGAAGTAAATCGCCCCCGCTGGCAACACTGAATTAGACAATAGACCGGATTAGCAAGGGCGCCTCTAGCGGCACAAAAAGGAAAAAAACATCCCATTACTCTATGGCTAGGGATTCTCCCACGGTAGGGGATTCAGTATCGAGCGTAGTAAATTGTCAAAGAAGGTTACTGCGTGATGCAATTTTAGTTAATGCAGAAACCAAATTGATCGACAAAATACCAGGATAAGCCAGGAACTTATAGTGTCGCTATCTCGTCGGATAAAAGAAAGCCGTACATCAATGGCCGTTATATGGTTGTGAATCATGGCATCTGATGAAGCCTCAACAAAAGAAGATCCATAGTGTTAAGAATAATATATTTCTGCGACAGATTTTGGGGATTAGATGGTACCACTATGTCATAACAGCGAATCACCTCAGTGATCCAGAATCGCAAATTGAGCTGGCTTGGCCATGTTCTTCGCATATCCCCCGAGAGTCTTGAATATGCAAGTCTTTACTACAATCCGGGTGGGACAAGAAGGCGAGGCAGGCCGAAATTAACAATGATGCGGGCATTCACTGCGGTTCGAAGAGTACCCACTCGAGATAATTATCTTGATCTGATGTGGAGGGAATAGAGGAAAGCACTTGGATGTTGTAGACGTGGGAATAACGGCTTAAATTCATAAACTTTATAACAGTTTCATAAATTTTAAATAACGTTATTTTTAAAGGCTTAAAGCTTATTTATTTCATTAGTATCCGGAAAGACTTTCCTACAAAAAAAATCATTCCGAAAATTTGATGTCCGTTGGCGGTAAGGAATAATTTTGCTAAAAAAGTCATTCAGTAAAGTCATAACTCTGATATATTTACAAATATCGTTTAATACGAATAACGAGAATAAGTTATTTTTATTTATCGAATATTTTTATCAGCTTTCGTTATAACGCTCACCTCTACTTGGAAACTGCTTATAATTCTGTAAAGGCAATTCCGTCTACAACGTTTAGACACTTTATGATTTCTTCGGAAGTATTATCAGAAAAAAATAACTAGTTTTTGTGCCTCTTAAATCAATAAATGTGTTCATTTGTCAATACGAATCACAATGCTAAAAGCTTAAACGTTCAAATGTTGTATTATATCGTTCCTTAAAAGAAGCGGATTTTTTATACCTACCTCTATAAAATATCATTATTTTCAATTGCTAACACTTCTAATAATTAAATAAATGCATACTTATTTTTATTTCATTGTTTTCTTAATAATAATAACCTACTTCAAACAAAGAAATGTCAATCACGCTGATCCCGCAAATCCCGCGGGATCCGCGGGATTGAGGTCACCAATCCCGCAGGCTTGCGGGATCGCGATTATGATGCGGGATTGGATTCCCTACTCATTAGATTAGAAAAAAACAAGATGATTTTTCAAATTAAAAATAACCTTATAAAAACAAACAGGAACTTCATACTCAACAATGAAATACATATTATAGTTACCAGACTAGACAGAGAGAACACCTGCGAACGGAACAGCCAAGAACAGAGAGAATGAGAAAAGGTTTCAGTTACACCGCGTGTAGAGAATATAATTCTCTTCCGACGGAGCAAAGCACGAGCCTGAAACATTTTGTAGGGAGGCTAAAGACTTTGATACTTAACAATCGCAGCGAGACTGCTCAAATTTAATATAAAGTTAAGTTTACATTTCATTTTCCACCAGCCCCCTGCCACAGTTCACACTTCCAGTTCTTGAGCCTGTTATCGAATAACGATATGTATATACCTATCTTTTTTTGAATTACTGGCTCAGTTTAACCTTTGTCTTTAACATGCTTGTTTGGTTGTGTCGAATCATGCCTTTTGACATACTAAAGATTTTTTTTTTTTACTGACTTTGATTTTCAATATTTTGGATTCGTTTTCGACCCAATTCGTTGCATGATATGCCTTGTATAATTTTTTGTGTAATTTTTTATGTACAAAATGTGCTTATTTAATGCATCTACCTATGTATACTTTTTATTTATTTTGAATCTATATTTTATACGTCATTATTGTTAACTTCAGACTTTAGTTGACTATTTTGTGTGTTTTTTCTATCTTTGTGAAAAGATTTTTAACAATTTGTTATACCTGATTATTTTTGTTCTCCTTATACCAGCCTAGAGCTGACTGGAGAATTTTGTTTGAATAAATAAAATAAATGGTTTATTATTTTATAAGAAGGTAGTAAATATTGCTAACATTCGTCGTTTCATTATGTATAATATCTTGCTTCATTTTGATCAAATGAACACTAGAAAAATAACTCAAATGTCCTTAATAAGTAATTAATTTACTAACATTTAAACCAAACAATGACCCTGCTCATCATTTTTATATTTTCTAAAGTTTGTCAAAGTTTTAGTCGAGTAAATAATTTTCCAAAGGTGGCAACACTGTTCATAAGTTATTTTCCTCATCCCAGTCCCAGTCTCGCACTCGCAGTGTTCTGTGCAGAGAACACAATATATACTCTCTAACGAGGTTCTGTGAATGTTTTGATTCTTTGGGACCTTCGGTATTGCTAATGCTGCTCCAGAACGACAAATAACAATGAGATCTATCTCTTAAACTGATATCTACATAGGGATGTTTGTTAATGTCTAATTCTCTTTTCAAATAAGTTATTTCTTGTGCTTCTACAAACAAATATCTTATTTATCAACTAGCTAATACCCGTCTTACTTTAGGTTGTTGATTCGGATTGTCAGGCTTGATTGGTAAGTAACTTAGGATCTAGTCTAGCTTCCCATTGCTTAACAGATCTCTATGCCACTGCCATACGCACAGAAAAAGAAGAATCACACTTTCACAATTAGTAAAAAGAGAGAAGAAAGATTATATTCTGCCACTCACATGGAAAAAACCAACAGGTGGTGTTGGAAAAAACTGTCTTGTGTATGTTATATCTTACACTCAATTCAATTTTACTGTACCCCTATTCTGTAGCAAGTGTAGGGTAGTCACTTGAAAAAAGTGACGTATTAGGCGATACATTTTGTATGAAAAACGTCTATACGTATCGAATGCGAGAATCGCATGTAGACGTTTTTCATAAAAAATGTATCGCCTAATACGTCACTTTTTTCAAGTGACTACCCTACATTTATTACAGAATAGGGGTCCTGTTCAATGAAGGAAAAAAATACTTCAATAATAATATTATAGGAACCTACCTACATAATCTGCAAATTTTGTTGAACTATTTTACTCTCACATTGTTTGAGTCTTGGCTTAACTACATTAGCACCCTTTATGTGTGAATTGTACAAATTCTATGTGAAATGCCTAATCTATAATAATAAAGGAAAGTGCCTGACTGACTGACTGATTGACTGACTGACTCATCAACGCACAGCCCAAACGGCTAATCGTAGAGAAGTGAAATTTGGAAATCAGGTAGGTCTCAATACAAAACCTTCCACTAAGAAAGGATTTTTGGAAATTCCACCCTTAAGGGGGTGAAAAATAGGGTTGAATGTTTTTCAAAGTATGCGAATATCTCGGAAACTAGACATGGTACGAACTTGAGATTTGGCATATGAATTCTTCTATAGAAATGAGTGTTAGCATATTCGGCAATTTTTCCAAAATTTAACTAAAAGGGACGAAAAAGGGCACATATAAAAAGGGATGATTTTTAAGTGCCTCCTAAAAAGTTTAAAACTGGTTTTATCGAAATTTCAAAAAAATGATTTCTTCAGAAAGAGTCAAATTATACTATTTCGTTTTCAAAAGATATCATTAATTAGAGGGGAGGGGGTGAGGGGCACTTTTCCAACGTGTATGTGTGTGTATCCGTCCCCTCTTTATAACTTTTGATTCGCTTGATGCACAGATCCTACAATTTCAGAAAATATTGAATACTTTAAGCATACAAAATTTGTATACTCAGAATTTTGAATTTTTTTTTCAGTCAGGGGTTATCAACCTTTGAATTTTTATTTAATTTTTCCATATATCTCGAAAACCATAAAATCTAGAACCCTAAAATTGTGTATGTATATAGAAAAATACAATATCTAAAATATAATTTAATAAAGAAGTTCCAGGATTTCTCAAACTTTTTTTATAAAGAAAAATATTTTTTTTATGACAAATTTACGAGTTTCAGTGCCTATATTTCAGAATTTAATAAAAATATCGAAAAACGCCGAAACGCTACAACTAGATAATTTATTTTTCTATAAAAAATACATACATCATAGCAGTACATCTTAAAATTTTCTTAACAATTTTTGTAAATATTTAATTTATTGACGACATCGTTTCATACAATAAACATACCGACTCAGGCCATCGACAGTTGGATCTCATTCGGCGAGCTGGGCCGGTGTGGTGCCGCGGTGTATGGCTAAGAACACGTAGAAAGCCGATACCGACCCGCGCCGACCAGCGCAAATAATGTTACTATGCATTTGAATGGGGATACCCACAGAAAAGCAGGAACCCGCTTTCCGGCATGCTCATTTAAATGCATTGAAACCATAGGCAACAATCTATGAGCCGGTCGGCGCGTATCGGAATCCGCTTTCTACGTGTTCCTACCCAATGAATATATACGTAGGTAGGTAGTAGGTACCTACCCAGCCCAACCTACTTTCTCCAATACACGTGTCGAAACTATTGCGTAATCTATAATATTAATATAGTTTTGAACTAGCCGACCCGTCAAACTTCGTCCCGTCTTGGAATATAAATAATATGTTCGAGATTTTATGTATAAATTTAAGTTGATTTCAGTTTAAAGTTATTTAACACAGACGACGACGTGGTCCTTATATTATTTAATATGAATTAGTATAATGATACATTCATTAATACCTTTTTAACTAGGTACTGTAACCGATGCATCTGTTATAAAACATATCATTATATTATTTTCTATAAGCATTCCGTGAATCGTATCATTTATCAAAAATCTGATTCCTGTTAAACGCCTGATTTAATTTCAAAATTAGAAAAAATGTATAATGGAAGTTCTATTTTTATTCCGTGCAACTTTTTTCTTTCATAAGACCCTTCAGACAAAACCAAACACTCCAAAAAAATGGGCGATATAAGTTCAGCTGTTCTCATAGGGTAAGAAACACGTAGAATGCCGATTCTGACTAGCGCCAACCGGCGCAAAGAATGTTACTATGCATTTGAATGGGGAAACCCACAGAAAAAGCAGGAACCCGCTTTCCGACACGCCCATTTAAATGCATGGAAACCATAGACAACAATCTTTGAGCTGGTCGGCGCGGATCGTAATCGGCTTTCAACGTGTTCTTACCCATACGATGACCGCGCAAATTAGCGTTCCATTTTTATATAAGAGATATTACACTTTCCGTGAATTCAGAGAAACACTTTACGTACCTACCTACTTCAATATATTTTTCGTACCATGCATCCTGTACAGCGATTCTGAATTGTTATTTTTACGATCGACATTAAAATCATTATGTAGGTACCTACCTATTTTAGTAATTTATTATCTCTACTAAAATAATTTACGGTAAGTTCACGAAAAGAATCTGGATTGTATTGCAATTCTTTATGTCTTGATCTGTCAAAATATTTGGAGCCATTTCATAAAAACACTAGCAAAAAAAAACTATGTGAGTAATCTTGCTTTGAATTTATTGCGTAAATTCCATGAATAGCAAGTTGATATAATAATATGTTGAAAAAAGGTAAATAGTATTATGAAGTCAATAGGTAAATTATTTTATATCAAATGTAGTCAATGTGCAAAATATTAAATTTTAAAATTATCTACAAAACCTCACATCATTTTAGGACAGATCGTAAATAATTGTTTTGAAAACACTGGCAAGTCAATGACCACATCATTTCGTCACTGTATAGTGCGAAAAAATTAACTGTCCACTGGAACGTATAAAAAATAGAGACGAAAGGGATAGCAGTTAGCCGGATATTATGACCTCCTCACACACCATTTCCAGATCCCTCAGCTCTGCTTCAAAGGAGCAGAACACGAGGAAGACCCTCTCGGTATGAGAAGATCTTCTTTGTCTTCGGAACCCTTGCGGTAGGAAGTAAAGCGCTCCCCTTAAAATATCGGTGTTTTTATTTTCAAAAATTTATAAAATTCGCAGAATGCTAAAGAAGTCCTTACTAGAGCCCGGCCAGTGCGTAAATTACCATGGGTACAACGCATGAATTACGCTTACGTAGGCGGTATATACCAATTGGACTGACTCCGTTGCCGGAACGTTATTGTTCCAAAAATCGCGGAAACTATCTGCATCTTCAGCCAGGATGATATATGACGAAACGTTGTTTTATTAAACTTCCCTTACTTACGAAGACCAGCAAAGCTGCTGTTTTCCTCTATATAGTCTAATAGTCTATATAACGAAATATTATATAGAATTACTCTCCATAATTTACCTTATGCTTGATAATCAATTTTCTAAGTTGTAGAATTTATTTTGTGATTATAAGGTGTATTTCTTAAGTGATACTTTAATAAACAAATCAATGAGTTATCCAAACATGCCTCTTTTTACTATCCGGTATCCGGCAGGATATTATTTACGCCGCCGGATAGACCGGATATCGGATAGTTGCCGATATCCGTTTCATCTAATAAAAAATATAAACAGTGGACAGTTAATTTTCTTCCTACTCTACATTGTCGAAAATTCGTTTATAGTCGAACGCCAATTATTTATACCATTAGAATACTGAGGTTGACCACCTCACTTCCTTAAACCTCAACCGGTTAGAAAAGGCACAATGAGCCTCGGACGACTTCGAGCGCAATGGAGAGTTCTTTATGTCTAACCTATTCTCCTGAGTGGGTCCAAGGCTTCCCGTATTATGGGGTGGTTTGGGGGGAACCGCCACGGGCTTGATCTGTGTGCGGCTGGCTTTTTGGCAATCGGGCTAGGGTTTGGCTTTGTGCGGATCGGGTTTGCTGCAGTTTAGTTTCCTCCGGGCTGGTTTGCGGTGAGCGGGGGGGCTTAAAAGGGAGAATATTACGTTATTATAAAAATGGAGACCTACTTTACGTGGTCATCGCATCACGCCTGGAGGCCAAGTCGAAATATTAACGACAGCTCCAACGTTAACAATTTGTTGTTATTTCCATAGAGATAACGTAAAAACTGTTGTTCAACGTGCGTTAAACAATGTTGTTCCAAATTCCGAGTCAAAAAAATAATTCTGTCAGTTATTCAAAATTAACGTTAAACGTTACCTCAAAATCTTTGGAAGTATTACGACGCTGCTATTATATTGAAGACGAAACGCATTTTTTTTTGTTTGGAAACCATTTTCAATTTGGTTAACGTTAACGTTCGGAACGTTAACAGTTTTCACGTTTAACGTTATTTATTTCGACCTGAACGGCTGAACCGATATCGTTTATTCTTTTTATGTCGTGTTTGCTCAGGATAAGATATTAATGAACTAAATTTCGAACCTACGACCAGACACAAAACAACAAATCAACGTGAAAGATATAAATTGAAATGTTAAAAAAACGTCTGTAGCTTGAAAAATGCCCAAAGCAGATAGAAATAAGTGTTTTAAAGATCACTAATTTCATTGCTTTTCGAGACCTGAATATTTTTCTATTCATATCCAGCAATATAAAAATTGATTTCAAATAACATCATTTGATGGAATAAAAGTTATTCGAGTTATTTTTTGGGATTCTCATAGAACAATGTCAGTCAAGTTAGCGAAATTTTTAAGTTCGCGGGCTGATTCTATTTGTATAAGAAGCACATATTTTTTAAATACAGATTAATAACGACAAATATAAATAAAAATATAGTAATTTAATGGAAATTTTAGAATATATATTTAAAAAAAGAAATGTTGATGATGTTTCTTATTATTATTAATTTTGATGCGAATATAATTAATTCTGCATTGTTTAGGAAGAGAAAGCAAATATAGTAACACGTGAGCGAAGCCACGGGTATTTAGCTAGTCAATTGATAAAGGGAGCTGTTTTACCGACGGCGAAACGTCTCCGAAAATGCACTACTCATTATTTTCATTTACTTAAATGTTTAATTTTAAATCAATCTTTAATCTTTTTAATATGTTTTCATTGAGTAATACTTCAGTTCCATGCATCATTTACATGAGTAAATTTGTTTTCAAAACATAACTATCTGTGTTTACTGGGATGTTACTAAGAAGATTCTACAAAAAATAGATTTTTTTAAACTGCTTTAAAAATATAGTAAATGTAGTAAACCTCTTGACAGATATTGCACAGCTCTGGGAAGAATAAAATTCAATGTTAGGCTTGTATTTTAGGCCTGATGCTATGACTTATAAAAATACATAACTGAATAATTATGTAGATAAATTAATTCACTTAGAATTTAGGTTTGTCTTCCAGTAGGTATCGAGGTTCTAAAGAGAGAATTTTATTTAATATTTTGTACTTCAAGACGCTTATAATAGCTTGTTAATATTGCTCATGTTTAGGTGGTGCATGTTGAATTTTATAAATAATCACCAGATCCATTATGAGAAACTTCAATATGAACAATTAATATGATGGAAAACCTCACTTCTATGGCAGGATTTGACTGTTATTTCAATAAATGTGCAGATGTAATATCCATATGGAGAAATGTTCCTTATTCGAAACTTTCACCTTAACGCCTTATTCATAAAGTAATTCTCAATAATTACAAATATTACAATGTGCTATCATTTCACAATTCAAGTCTTATGTTGGAAAAAGCATGTCTCTTCTTCCTAATGCTAGCCTCGCACTTATTTCAGCGCAAATACACATTATTCAAATTAGGGAATCCAATCCAGCAAACGCGAGATCCCTCACATTTGCGTTCTGATTATTTATTAGACCCAGTACAACCTCATTAATAGAAGATTTACTAACTTTCGCTGGGAAATCTGGACTTTTCTTTGAAATGGGATGTTTTCTGAGGAGCTTCCGACAAGAGACACTAGGTGGCAGCACTTCTAATCAGGTCTAAATATTATGACAGCCGGTTATCAGTGTTGCCAACGTGGGCGATTTATCGCCATCTGGGGAGAATCAGCGACCAAAAAATCTAAAAGGCGGGAGTTCACTAAAAAAAGGTCATTTAGTATCCGGAAAGGTGAAAATTCGCTGAAAGGAAAGTAGCCCAATTGGCGACCTGTCGCCTTTTAGATTTTTTCGTCGCCGATTATCGCTCCAAATCGCCCACGTTGGCAACACTGAATTTGACATTAGACCGGGTTAGCAAGGGCGCCTCTGGTGCCACAAAAAGGAAAAAAAACATCCCATTCATATGGAAAATAATCATATTTTCAGTTTTCAAGTTTAAAAAGCTAAATAAGTTTTAAATTTATATTTTGTGAATCCTGTATCGGAACGGAAAGAAATCAATGTCATTTGAAGTACAAGGCTATGGATTCTCCTATGGTAGGGGATTTGGTTTCACGCATAGTCAATTATTGTCAAAGGTGACTGCGTGATGCAATGTTAGTTACTGCAGAAACCAAATTGCGTTTCATGATAAACAAATTGGATCGACTAAATTCCAAGTTAAGCCAGGAACTTGTAGTGTCGATATCTCGTCAGATAAAAGAACGCCGTACATCAATGACAGCTGTATTGCTTTACTTGGAAAATCCAAGAAATATATATAGAAAAAGAATCGGAATCTACGAATGTGGTGGACGATCCATTCTTTTATCCGAGCAAAGTAACACTAACTGAAAGCAAATTAACTCTAACAAGAACTGAAATGAGGTGTTTAATAGAGAGACTGCTGTCAGACGCGCGGGCGCAACAAGAGACTGTAAACCAGCAAGTTGATGACGACATCAATGACGATGAAGGCGAATCTGTTTAATGATGATCCTTCACTTACAAAAATGAATGAGAATGCAGTCTTCGTACTGAATGGGTGGCTGAGTCTAGACCTGTTGTGCCTGTACCCGTAGCCAGGGGGCGTTCAAGTATTACGTAACGCAATTTTTGAAGATTTTTGACCCCCCCTCCCCCCCATGTAACGCGCCGTAACGTTTTTCTGTACCCCCCCCCTCCCCCCCCCCCCCCTAAATGTTACGTAACACCCAAGAGACTATTTTTTTACTGAACTCTCGTAAAAAAATAAAAGGGTTCCTTTGCTAACTTCGGAGAAAAAAAATACTATTTATATGTTCCATAAATTTATCTTTATTTTTTTTTTGCTGTTTTCCAAATTTTGGCATAGCTGCGTTGGCAAGTCCAGTTGATGATGTAAATCCCCCCTTTTGACCACTAACGAATGCTGACAACGAAAATAAAATAAAAATGACGTAAGTATAATACAGTCGAGGGATTCCCCGTAAAAAATAAAAGATTTGCTAACTTGGGAGGGCGAAATAAAAATTACATACAATGCAGTCGAGGGACTCCCCGTAAGACTTAAACGAAAAAGGTTCCTTTTTTCGCAGAGCGAAAAATTCTTACGCTTAGGGTGAAAACACGTAGAAAGCCGATTCCGACCGGCGCAAAGAATGTTGTCTATGGTTTCAATGCATTTAAATGCGCATGCCGGAAAGCAGGTTTCTGCTTTTGCTGTGCGTATACCCATTCAACTGCATAGAAACATTCTTTGCGCCGGTCGGCGCGGATCGGATTCGGCATTCTACGTGTTTCCACCAAAAGCTTTAACATCGGAGAACAAAATAAAAATGACGTACGGTACAATCGAGGGACTTCCCGTAAAACATTGTCGAAAAGGGTTCCTTTGCTAACTTCGGAGAAAAAAAATGATGTACAGTACAATCGAGGGACTTCCCGTAAAACATAAACGAAAAGGGTGCCCAACTTCGGAGAAAAAAAAACAAAAATGACGTACAGTACAATCGAGGGATTCCCCGTAAAACATAAACGAAAAGGATTGCCCAACTTGGAAGATTTATTTCCCAATTTTTTTTATTTAAGAAAAAAAATACCGTTACGTAACGAGTTGTTCAAACCCCCCCCCCTCTCGCCCTCGTAACGCACAGTAACGTTTTGCAAGACCCCCCCTCCCCCCCAAATTGCGTTACGTAATACTTGAACGCCCCCCCACTCGAGATAATTCTCTTGATCTGATATTAAAATGTGAGACGATACTTTTTGAATGTGGAGGGAATAGAGGAAAGCACTTGGAAGTAGAGGTAGGAATAACGGCTTAAATTCAAATATATCAGTTTCATTGATTTTGAAAAAAAAATATTTTTATAGGCAAATAAAGATCAAATAAAAAAAATTGTTTAACTTTTCCACAAATTTTTATTTCCTGACTAGTTTCATAGGCTCACGTCCTACATGGTCACAGGAGACCGACAATTTTTTTATTTGATCTTTATTTTCAAATAAACTCCACCAAGAAATGCATGTTCATCAGTTAGTGAATTTATTTTTATAGGCTTTTAAAGGCCTATTTATTTCATTAGTATCCGGAAAGGTGTTACTTTCCTAAAAAAAATCATCAAATTTGATATCTGGTGGTGGTAAGGTATAATTTCGCTAAAAAAAGTCGTTCAGTAAAGACATGACTGACATATTTACAAATATCCTTTAATATGAATAAGGTTGAAGAGGTTATTTTTATTTATTGAATATTTTTATCAGCTTTAGTTACAACGCTCACCTCTAATTGGAAGCTGCTTACTTATGTAAAGTCAATTCTGCCTACAACATAGACAATTCGGAAGTACAATCAGAAAAAAATCAACTAGTTTTTGTGCCTCTTAAATCAATAAGCGTGTTCATTTGTCAATACGAATCACAAAGCTAAAAGATTAAACGTTAAAATGTTGTATTATATTGTTCCTTAAAAGAAGCTGATTATTTATACTTACCCCTAAAACATCATTATTTTCAATTGTTAATAAGTAATAACATTTCTTATTATTAAAAAAATACCTACTCATTTTAGTTTAATTTTTTTCTTAATAATAATAACCTACTTCAAACGAAGAAATGTCAAACCCATGAATCCCGCGGGATTGATGACCTCAATCCCGCAGGCTTGCGGATCGCGAATTTGATGCAGGATTGGACTCCCTAAATCAAATCATTATAAGATATCCGATAGATTTTGTTAGTCCAATGAAAAGACCCTTTTCTAAATAAAGACTAAGCAATAATGTAGAACTTGGATATAAAAGGAAAGAAAGTTATATTGTGAAGAGTATGTCGTTTATTTTCATGTTTTGAGAATAAAATTTTGTCGTAATAATAATACATAAAACATTGGTCCAATAAGATAATTGCCGCAAGGACAATTTTTTACAGGCAGATGCAATGTTTAATTTGACAAAAATCACTGTTCTACATCTGTTGACAACATTTGAATCTACATCAAGAATAATTTTTCAGAATGAAACATTGCATCGTAAATTCAACATGATTGCTAACTTTCATTATCACAGAATTACTATTAGGCCAAGTGCGCACTGACGGGCAACTTAATTAGAGTCTATTGACCTATCACATAATGATATAGATACATTAGCGATGATGCCAAGTGCTCGTGACGCCGGTTGCAAACATATTGCAATGTTCATTTTAGTAAGCTACTCGCTGTGACTGGCTAGACTCTAGGCAAGCAAACTGCCTATCAGTGTGTATGTGACCTAACAGTTTTGATTTATTTGAAATACAAAAAAAAAAATTAAAAAGTGGGTAACAAAGTATAAACTAGTAGAGCTCAGCTCAGTACCCAAATTCTTGACAATAAACGAAAAGAAAAGTAGAAATGTTTAAAAGCATTCAGCCCACTGATGAATTTTTATTAAAAAAAATGTTTTAATTATTAATGTAAGGGATTTACAAAATACAGTAAAATAACTGAAAGATGGTTTTTCACTTTCTCTTTTACATAAAATGGTGTAATAACATAACATTAACATATTCAAACCGTGTAGACAATATTTGAAAGTGGAAGATACAATTGAAATTGACAGAAGTGCTGAGAAGCAGTCAAATCAGAGCACCAAAAACATAGTAATTTAATATAAAATAGTGCATCGCAGAAAAAAAACAAAATTAATTTTTGTAGATAAAACCGGTTCATGCTTTACAGTATGCAATTATATTATCTTTTTAACAAAATGGAGTGGATCCTAATTATCATATTAAAACGTTACAAATTCAAAAATATCACAGATATGATTCTGTCCCACACAATTTTTAAGTGGATTCACTCACAGACCTCCCGACATTCCCTTGCCCCATTGCCCGGTTAAACCATAATGTTATTGTTTTAAAATGATTTTTAATAATATTTTTCATAGACATTCATAATGCTGACAAAACAAAGTCTATTGCATAGGATAATTAAAATGGAATGTAAATTAACCATTTACTGTGAATAACTAACCGAGGTGTCAAATTTAAAAGATTTACAACTGAACACTGGAAGATGTTTGTAAAATATAACTTTTACTTTATAATGAATTTGAAGTTAACACACAGTGTTGGTCGACAAAATTATTCAATTTTATTTAATAGAAATACAAAAAAATGGTGTTTGTTGCAATGCAGTCATTTTACATTTTTAATTACAAATGACTAGATTTAAGACGCTCCTCTTGTATGGGAACAATCTTAACTACATGATGCACCCAATTAAAAAATTGTAAAATTATTGTGATGAGTTTAACTGCAAATAGGATACAAGTTATTCTTTGTAATTAAGGACAATATAAATATTAACATACTCTTCACGTGAAGTCCCAAAACAGTTTCCTTCCCCATTATGCTTTCAAAGTTGTCGGTAACAAAACATTAGTCCCCAAAGTCCCACAAAGAGTTAGCTACGTGTTACGAAAAAGACATCGCAACAATTCGATCAACTCTGAAAGCCCCCCTTTACGTTATGATGATGTGAAGATGTCATATGAAAGAAATGCTGCACCCTAGAGCACAAGATGATTGGTGGGCTGTTACCACTATCGTGTATTACAGCTGTACTGTATTGTTTGCACAAGTAGCTGTAATACACGATAGTTCAGATGGATATTTTACAAATCATTCACTTTCAGCCCAATATGTTGTGAATGAAATGAACTTGTACTTGGATCTCTGTGTTCGTCAACCTCCATTAGAATACAACTGCCACATAACATGGAAAAACGTTGAATATTACATACTGCTAATATGCATATTCAACGTTGTTTCATGTGATGTGTCAACTATTGAAAGATCTACTTTCAATATGCTTTGAGGTCTAGCTGTTGAGAAAAATAAAATTCAAAATATAAAATTTTAATTTGAAAAAAAAAACTCATGAGAATCAACATAAAAAAAAAAACTTTTTAAGAGTTGGACAATAAAACAAAAAAAATTCAAGAAATTCACATTTCCAAGAAATAACTTAGAATATGAAAAATACATATCACGTGTATATATTATATACAACTCACTCGGAAATTATATTATATTGGGAAAATAAAAACATTAAAAGAATAATAAACGGCATATTTTGAAATAAACCTCAGACGGCTTATTTGTTCTCAATATACTAAAAGGTAATTGTAAAAAGTATAGTTGAATTTTACAGACTAATAAAAAGAATATAAATGATCAAAAAGAAAAATTCCATGTGGGAGTAGGCAGGGAGATCCAACATTCAAGGTGACATCCTACTACTTATTAACCCGCTACTCCAACATGAAGGGAGAAAATTATTTAAAAGTATAAGATGTAAAATTCAACTATCACTTAATTCTACAAGTTGTTATAAAAATAAATTGAGGAATCTAGGTGATGAATCAAACAGAACAGTGTTACGTACACATCACAGATACAGTGCCATATTAATAACTTCGGAGCTTTTTATTTGTATGTACATATCATATAAAAGAAATAACTAAACTTTTGAATAAGCACTTTTTAGACTTTTTTTATCCTGATTGAATATGCACAAAAACTTTTTGACCAATTTGGCTCGATTTTTTCACAAATCCTGTTTCGACGTCACTTTTGAATAAGTTCTTTTAGATTGTTATATTTACAAAAACACTTAAGATCATCACTCTCGCAGTTAACGACTACAGTCCACTGTTATAAATACTCTACAATGTTCTCCGTAGGAGACACTAGATCACTTTTTAAATTAATTTAAATTAGTTCAATTGAAAATATCAAGAATAAGTTTAGACTAAAACACTAACACGTTTGTCTGTATGTAATATTACGTAAAAATCCAAACTAGAGTTACTTGCTCACATTACCATCTTCTATAGCCTGGTCATCCACCCGGGCTACGTACAGTGCTGGATCAATTACTTTGGGTATTGGCTTGATTTCCGTTCCCAACTCTTGCTCAATTCTGTGTAACGCAAATCTATCTTCGTAAGTGATTAGATTTATGGCAATACCTAAAAAATCAATCAGATGTGTTTTTTTATTATTTCTTTCACACAAAGAACATTTAGCGAAAATGAAAATTTAGAAACAAAGCTCTTAAGCTATATAAGAATTATTTCAGCAAAATGAAAACAAAATGCAATTTCAGCAAAATTCACAAGCCCTAAATAGCTAATTAACTTATACCATATCAACCAACATATTAAGCACAATAGTTGACAGGCACTAACCATGTGTATGAAATCGGTGTAACTGCTTACAAGACTTTTTGCTAGAAAGTTATTATGAATTTTTTTACATTCACAGTGACAGAAACCTATTCATTCACAAATTTACCAATGAATAACTGTTCATAATTTACAAAGCCTATTTGTTATCTTTTTTCATAAATTTGTTTTCATTTTATGAACGACATTCTACAAGTTTGATTTGTAGTATTCGTTAATTTATATGGAAAGTAGCAACAAATAAAAGGTTTACAACAAAATGATGTCATGTAATGGGGAATGCTTATGTCGATAGGGAGCGTTCAAGTATTACGTAACGCAATATGGGGGGAGGGGGGGTTTTCTTGTAAAACGTTACTATTGTATTACCGGCGCCGCAACAAAGGTATTTAGTGAATTTCCAGTAATTGTGATTTGAGGCATACATAGTTGTAATATGTGCGTTAGGCAACGTTTAGAGAATGGGAAGAGGGGTAACAAAGAGCGTTACGGTGCATCTCGGGGGGGGGTCAATAATGTTAAAAAAATGCGTTACGTAATACTTGAACGGTCCCATACCTAAGCAAGTTTTATATTTTTAAGAAAATTGTAAACAGCAAATAGTTTGGTTGTCGCATTTACTACAGTGTAATATAAGAATACTACCAGTCTGCCCCAGCTTCGCACGGGTAGATAGGTATTTAAGAAAAATAATTCAGTTTTCTTATAATCTTTATAGATCCCAAACTTTTTCAATATATTCTATAGGCTATGTTAATCTGGATAATATAGCATTCTAATGGTCCCCTCCCGTCCGGATTGTACCCCAGTGACGCCTATATCTCTCTGTAGCATTTCAATATTTTTTTTAAATGAAATAACACTTATTGTGGCATAATTATAATAGTTAGACATATGCTGTCGCAACATTTTTTGTCAATGATTATTTGTTCTGAAAGTCGTAGTACATTATTTTATTCTATCATTAAATAAATATAGCTTTATTGTTTCAAAGTACAGTGTGGCTACAGTAGTTTTGACAGTTTAAAGGGCGGACTTATCCCGAAGGATTTCTGCCAGCCAACCCAGTTCATAGTTTTAGCAGTGTACGCAATGTAAAGAATATTTTAGGTAATTTTTTTACACCTTGGGTAACTTTATTGGAGTTATAGCAAGGATCCTTGATTTTTTTTAAATATAATATAGCCTATGTTAACTGGGGATAGTGTAGCTTCCCAAAAGTGAAAGATTTTATCAAATTGGTTGAGTAGTTTCGGAGCCTATTCAATGCAAACAAACAATCAAATCTTTCCTCTTTATAATATAACCATAGATGTGTTTGGAAATAAAATCTATGAGATAGTACTGTCCTTTATTTTACCACATGCTCTTTATCATTTATGTTTTGGCATATCAAGGGGGTTACTCTGCATTTGTATTGCGATTCTGATTCAATTGCCATCTCAATAATGATGTCATTATGAAATTCAGATATAGGTTGTTTAGCACGAAAAGAATTTCACGAATGGTCTTTTTTGGTTGCAGTATTAAGCAGCTTAAATTCAAAAATGTTATAGCAATTTCGTTAATTGAAAATAACGTTAATATTAAAAGCTTAAAGCTATTTTATTTTATTAGCCTAAATGAACATTTGGTATCTAGAAACACAACTTTTCCTAAAATAAAAAAAAAGGTCATTTTCAAAATTTGGTATTTGGAAAGCTAACTTTTTACTAACAAAAAAAAAATTCAGTCAGTATATTATTCTCATTCACCTAATATTGCCTATCAGGGGTTACCAATCTTTTTCAGCCCACGGCGCACTTGCAAGTTTAGTATTTTGTCACGGCGCCCTACTTTAAAATAAAAAAAAATAACACTCATAGGTGTCAGTACTCAGTATAGCCAGTGGAACTTAATGCTTGAAGCATTCTCTACCAATCCACCGGTCCCATCCAATCTGAGACAGGATTCCAACCCCGAATAGAAATTTCAAGTGAATAAACACATTGGTAATTTCTGACTTTAGTAAGCCATTTGGAATAAAATATATACTTAATCCACATTTATACAAATTGCGGGAAGCAATCCTGACCACTGCCTTGATTCAGTTTTTTATTCAAACTGCAGTTTCTTTCTAAACGCCGCAATTCTTTCCGATAGTTTCAGAATGTGCATGTTGTTGCCTTGTAATGAATGATTCAAATGATTCAGTTAACAAATATATCGCAGAAGTACGCTAGTTTTAGCGAAAATCTGGTTCAGTAAAATATTTGGTAAAAGTGCAAATTTCTTTGTGCAATTCCATCTCAATATATTACAATTAATTAATTGTTGCTATATTTTTGGTTTCGAATAGTGATTGATGGCTTGGGATAATAATACAGGATCGACTCACGGCGCCCCTCGTCACTTTCTACGGCGCACCAGGGCGCTGCAGCTCACACTTTGGGAACCCCTGGCCTATATATTAATAATAGGTCCAGGCTATTATTTTTGCTGAATATTACCTGACTATTATTTTTCTTCTAACTATTATTTATAAATATCGTTAAATATTAATAACGTTATAGGCATTTTTATTTATCTAATATTTTTATCAGCTATTGTTATAATGCCCATCTCTAATTGCTTTGTGAAAAAAATACAATAAATAAGGATATATACAAGCATATGTATTTCACTTATATTCTTTCATTATTAGTATAAAAAATAGTCTCAAAATGGAAAAACATAGGTACTTTATTAATTTAAAAATACAGTAGGCGCCGGATATTGTAATCACGTTTGTCCCAGTGTGTTTTGATTCTATAAAGCAGCTGATTCTATTAACCAGTGATCACAATAACCGGCGACTACTGTATATGATAATGGTTCATGTCATGTTAGCAATATTTGAGAATATTCAGTTATCTTTGAATTTCTTTCTATAAATGCAATTGAGTAGGTACAATTCTGACACAGAACAAAATCAAAACACGATTGGTCGTGATTGGAATTGAACTTCAAGAGTAGACCCCCTGAAGGGGCCAAGTTTCCTAGGAATATATGATGCAGGTGCTTTGTTATCAGACCTCTGTTACTGGAGATGAATATGTAGTAGAAAATCACATATTTTCTAAGCATATCTATTGGAATGCTATTTGAATCTTTACTCTATTTACATTAAAAAAACTTTCAAATTGTTATACCAACTGAAAAATAACAAAATGTTCTACATAAATCCTCTTCTCTGTTGGAAGACCAAAAGATAAGAATGTTTTTAAGGGTTACTTCCAACCTCAAGTATGTCAATTGTTTAAAAAAGCGGTTGTTTAATGAATTAAATATTTTCATACTAGAAATTTTCAATGAGTTGAGGCGTGAACTATAAATATACAAAATAATTAATGGTACTCACCCAAATGCCCAAAACGGCCTGATCTACCAATCCTATGCAAATAGGTTTCAGCCATTTTCGGAAAGTCAAAATTGATGACAACATTAACAGCCTGCACATCTATGCCTCTAGTGAATAGATCAGAACAAACGAGATTACGGCACAGCCCTGATCGGAAATCGTGGAAGACCCTATTACGGTGACCCTGTGCCATCTTAGCGTGTATGTAATAGCAGCAGTAGCCTAGTTCTGTTATTTTCTTGGCTAACAGTTCTACTCGTTGCGTAGAGTTACAAAAGATTATCGACTGATTAATTTGCAACTGAAAAATATTTTAAAGCAATATTATTATCAAACAAAAAATGCCAAATCAAATTACTACAATGTTTTTATATAAAAAGCCTATTATTGCACATCCATTGTAGATGAAATTGTGTAACCATTAAGGTGGCAAAAAGGTTCAAAGGTTGGCATAAGCATTCATTGGGTATAATAAAAAATGAACAATAATTGATGATGAAATATGAAGTAAAAGTACCTTTGAAAACAAAGTATTAAGACAATGAACCTTCTGTCTTTCTTGAACAAACGCATAGTATTGTGTTACACCCTTGAGTGTGAGCTCCTCCATAAGATTAATCTCATACGGATCCTTGAGGTGTGCTTCCATGAACTGTTTCACACTAAGTGGGAAGGTTGCAGAAAATAATAAGATTTGCCTTTCTCTTGGTAACCTGGAATGGGTACATCATTCCAATCTATTACATGTGATAGTGAAGAAATGAACACACATTATTATAAACAGGTCAACTTATCTGGTTCAACTATGTTTTCTGTAATATACCTATACTTTAGGTGAATATCTATGAACCAAATTAGAAAATGTTACTTTCAGCAATTGTGCGTGTAAAAATACCATTTGATTGCACAATTGTCCAAGAAAGATAGTTCAAAATAAAAGTCTTGTTTAGTTCTATCACAACTTTAATATTCAAACATGAACCAGTTTTTGGAGACTACCGTCTATATTCTCAAATGTTATTCTTTCATTTTTATTTTGAATCGGGCTATCACCAAGCACCTCGTGCCGAAAACATCCGAGATCAAAAGATATTTCAACTAGCAAAAAAGTATTTAACTGCGCTTTAATGAGAGAACCAAGACATAATTTTTACTCAGCGATTCAGCTAACAGAGGACTTACGCTTAAAACTGCCATAAAATAATCCATGCCTTACAAGTATCAATAATAAATCAAGTAAAAAGAGAACTGTTCAATATAGATTTAATATAAATGAATTACACGTAAAGAAAAGCAAAGAAAAATATACCTTGATATAACCATAGTCAACAATCCTTTAAAATCTTGAGATAACAATTTATCCGCTTCATCCAACACAAGCATCCTACATTGATCTGTTTTTGCTACTTGTTTATCCATTAAGTCCAAAATACGCCCAGGAGTAGCAATTATGACGTGAACTGTAACATAATTCATTTTCAAATTCAACATATATAACCATTTAAACAAGAAGCTCTTTGAGTTTGACAAAAACCCCTTTGACAGCAAACACTGATATTGACCAATTCCAAGTCCAAAAAATGTTTTACTTTTTCAATTGAGACAAGGAACTGCTCTTTCCAGATTCAAACATGTTGTAATTATTTGAAGCTTTGGAAGGTTTGTAGTTAGAAAAAAGAGCATATTTTAGAATTTCATCTCATATTGGTATATTCAATGGGTTAATACACCTAAAATAGAGTCTTCAATTACCCAATGCCCAATTAAACATGGAGGCAGACCATCCGACAAGCAATAGCGGGCAACCACTATTTATGTAATGAGTAATATAGGACTTAATGGTTGTGAAACTGGAAACAGAGAGAACTACCAAGATTACTTACCGTGTTGATAGATGCGCATGATATCATCCCTGAGATCTGTTCCACCAGTGGTGACCATAACTCTTATATCAGTGTGTTTCGCAAGTTCTATACATATCTGAGATGTTTGCAAAGCCAATTCTCTTGTGGGAACTATAACCAATGCTTGAATACAATTCTTCTTAGGGTCAACTTGTTCTAATACTGGAATACAGTAAGCGCCAGTCTTTCCGGTTCCATTTTTCGCTCTGGCAAGTATATCTTTCCCACTTAAAGCTATAGGAATTGATGCTTCTTGAATAGGTGAAGGTTTTTCCCAACCTTTTTCAAAAATTCCCATTAATAATTCTCTTTTCAAACAAAACTCTTCAAATTCGTTACCCCTAGTGTCAGTAACATCCTAAAACATTAATGGATTATGAAAGATTCAGCAAGTACAAATTTAATATGTACCTATCAATAGATAAATCCACATAACTTCAGAATGATTGATAAGGTCTTAAAATTAGAAATGAAAAAAGAATGACAATTTAGCCAGATACGGGATGTTCGGCCAAACTTCCATGTTGAGTTAAGGCTGGACCCTGTTCCACGATCATCATTGGCAGTTTTGCACAATGCATTATGCGAAAATCACCTAGTATGAAGCAATCTTTGTTCTATGAAAACGAAATTTTCGCCAGCGGTATCTAGATCATTGGAAAACTCTTTGCAATTGTGTAGGGGTATCTAGGGTGGTACATGTTAAAACGACAACTTGTAAAACGCAAAGTTGCAATGTTTTTTTAATAAATAGCGTCCATGGTGAAAAAAAACTTCTGGTTCAGCAAACAAAAAAGATGCCAGAATTAGAAAATTGCAAAGTATGATCATGGAACGAGGCTCAGGTCTTTTGATATGGCTTTAAGAAGCAGATTTTTTTTTGTAATTTGAAGTCAACAAGTCACAATCAACATTGATAGGAGTGTAGGAAGAAAGGGACTGCCGGTTAACCGAGGGTCTACTGAGCTACTTTTGAATCAAACAAAAAAGACTTACTGAAGTTTTGACTCTTAGATCCTTTGGCGGAACTTTTAATTTAGCTTTCCAGCCTATGTCCTCATTTTTTTCTAGTTCATTACTGAAAACATTAAATAAATAGCTGTAGAAAGAAGTTTTAAACAAGAACTACCTATTTAAAAAAATACCATAAATGTGACTATCACTAATAAATTCCTAGAACTAAGTTCAATAGAATACATAAATGCACCTCAAAAAATATATTAAAAGAGTTTGATAACACATGAGTGAAAGAAATAAAAAATCAAAATGACCCTCTGCACCTTCATGTCTATCAATTAATTTCATAAAAGAATAGGTAAGTACACATATTATGTACATAAAATATACACTATGCCCTAGTTCATTGGCCTGCATATTTTTAAGTAGGTATGCAAGTGTATTAAATAAATTTTATAGTGGATAAAAAATAACATTTGATTATGATAATTGCTGTTTTACATTGCATTCCTACAATTTACAGCTCTATAATGAGACTCAAAAACTTTTGATGAAACCACTCAAAATAAATATATACCTACTTCAAATAAAGTTTGCAAAAAAGACAAATGAATACAAAATACAAGCATAAAATTTACTGCACTATTGACATCACATGACTACCCTACAATTAAGGACAAAATAACAATTGTTCAAAACTGAAAAATATACTAAGCATTTAAAACTTACTTTTTCCCCATATTATTAAGGATATGGTTATTCGAATTTAACCTGTCAGTCATCATCTTGAATGTATTAAATTTACACAATGAAATAACACAACACTATAATGTCTTATTTTTGTCACAATAAAATAGTAATATTTTAATAGTTTGTTTAACAAATTTCTGGTTTCACTTTTTAACACTTACAACGCTCATTGGTACCTGAAACGAAACAAGGGTTAGGTTAATAGTATTTATTTCGTATGGAAAACAATAATACCACGAATCATCAGAATATTTACATAGCAAGAGATTAATCTTGCTAAATACCGTTAGGACAGCTTGGATATGTATAAATAGTACTACGTAGAGCTCGTTAATTAGTACTAACAAAAATGTAATAAATCAAATTAGTCGATAAACAAATATAATACTTTAGCGTTGTTCGCTTTTAAAATAAACCTTAACGATTACCGAGATACTAATGGATAACTATCACTAATTTCAAGCTATGTTAACCGGAATAAAAAATGGCGTCATTTAAAACAAGAGAAATGAAACGTAGTAGGAACAACTGCGTCAAAATATTACGCAAACACATATTTTTGGTACAGTTGCACTATTAGAATATAATAATATTACACATACCTTGACGCCCGAAGATTTGCTCAAAATGCTTAAAATCTTTGAATAAAATATAATTCACAGCGACATTAACTCACGGTAGAGAATATCATCACGGAAATAATATAAAGAAACATAGACAAACAAACCACAGAAATAGAGATCACTGCATTTCACACAATACCAACTTAAAGAATTAAAAAAATGCTATGAAAAAATCAATAGAATTGACATAACATTATGAAATAACACAAAATAATTATTATTCTTATTGTAAAAAAATATCTTATACAATAATATTCAGCAACAGATTTATTAATCAGTTTTAGTAAGTGATAGGTATATATTAAAGAAAATGCACGATAGACCATTAAAGGTCACGTGCGTTATGGACATTAAGGCCCCATGTAACGCCCGCAGAATTTCTCATTTAGGTATTTGAGCAAAATTCCAATAACGCCTAATTTTTGTAGGTCCACCCATGTCATAAATAATATTAAGATTTACAAAAGAACCTGATAGATATTATTACTTGACGAATATTAGCAAAACAATAAGGAAATGCCTGTATACCTGTCTCCTTCGAACTTATCTACAGAGGTGTAAGTCCGTTTCATGGGTACCTACGTCTTTTGTTAGCATGGGCAGATAACGGTCCTTTCAAATTTTTGGCAGAAATAATATTTTAGACTGATTAGAGCAAGTTTAGCGTGTTTGAGATATCGTCTGTTCTCTAAAGAATCAAATATAATAATTGGTTAAGTTCGTTCGTAACCCGGTATTTTCGTTGAATCACTTTCACGCAAAATATTTTTCGTAGATACTATGACAAAAACAATCTAACTACGGGAATGTGTAGGTACTTACTTTAAATCATTTCAAATTAAAAAAATATATATATTTATATTATTCGTCTGAAAGTAGTTTCTATGACAATAATAACAGATGTCCGCGGAAGGAAATATAATATGTTGAAACATAGGAACTCACATTACCACAGTATTGTTCCTACGTACAACTCTTCCGCCCCGATCGATCTTACGCGACTTCAATGACTTCCCACACCTTTTCGAAATCGCTCACCTCTGCTTCGAAGGAATGTAATAAAGTGTAAAAAAGGCTTTTAACTTCTAGAACATTATGACGTCGCAGTCAGAGACGTGTTATAATAATATGGTCGCAGTGTTGTTTGGTTGGGTAGGTACTTTACATACAAATAATAGCAGGTAGAAGCAACCCTTCCCATTGTATACGCAAACAATGTCCTGACTTAGGTGAAATCACAATCTCGGTTATATCAGTTTTAGAGAAATGCGTTATTTTACAATATTGTCTCTTCACTCTCTTCTGTAAATAATCAAATATAATAATTCGTTAGGTTCGTTCGTAACTCGATATTTTCTTTGAAACAGTTCCACGCGAACTATTTTTCATACCTATACAATCCCAACTACCTTCGGAAATATTTTTCGTACTTAGGTACCTACCTAGGTAGGTATATTATTCGTCAGAAAGTCGATAGTTTCTTAACAACAATAAAATATGTCCGCGGCGGGAAATATTGTTCCTACATACAACTGTTACAACGTGAAGTCGTCAAATAGAACAATCAATTTATCAAACTTTCCTATGTCTGTCTACCGACAGGTTTTGCTGCTGGTTGGATTATTTTAGTAATATTCTGGTAATATTCGATATTTTTTTTCCATTTACAGCTTACCCAGCTCCGCATAATACATAATTGATTTATAATACAGTCATATTATACGTACGTACCTATTCAATTTAATATTGTTACAATATACCTGTATATAAGGTGCAATATCGATTGATATTTTTTTAAATGAATCTGGGCTCACTCAAAGTAAACACAAATATACTTTTGACATCTTTCACACAAAACAAAGCTTGTGTTTTTAAAGTGGAAATGGTCGGCACCGGGATTCGAACCCACGACCTCCAATACGCTCTACGTACGAGGTTCCGTCGGCGACTTTGTAACTGAAGGTCGTGGGTTGGGTTCCAGTTGCCGACCACCTTCCTCTTTCACGGCACAAGCTTTTATAGTAGCCTAATGAGGTGGTTGTAATATGCACAAAACAGCGCGTTTTATTGTCCTGCTTATTATTATTTTTACAGCTTCAATGACATATTTGAAAGACACATTATGTGAAAAATAATAAATAAATTTGCATACATATATAAAAAAATGTACAAATTTCGGACCCGACCGGGATTTGAACCCGGAACCTCTTGATCAGAAATTAAAAAGTACCTTTACCACTAGGCTACCGATAGTGAACAATAAAATTATTGTGGAGATGTTTGACAATATTGCAATCCCTTATAATTAATCCGATCGGCCGGCAGTCGACCATAAAAAAATGAAGGATGAAAGCTACCACATTATTTAGGTGTTGAGAAATGCAGCATAAAGTAATTCGTCACAATTACTATGAAAGTGCCCTGAACTGCACCTAAAAAGTATTGAATTTGTACGCGAAATTTATTATTATTATTTGGCTGTAAAACTGACACGCAAACCCGGAAACAAGAAAATCATGTTTGTGTGAAATCTGTAGATAAATACAATACTTTTCAAAAGATCATAAAAGTCATTCAGAGAGAATCAAGCCAATCAAATCAAGGAACACACAATAGCATTATTTTGTGGGTTGGGCCAGATAAATTCCATTGTACAACTAGCCCTCTAATAAAATCTAACTAGAAAATAATTTAACAAGATTTTGATTAGATTTTAATGAGAATTTAAGTTTTTTGGATTTTTCAGGAAAACAAAGACGAAATTTAAAAAAGTTACACGCTAATTTATTGAGTTGGCTTAATCGTTAAAATATCCAGAAACTTGCGTATCTATAAGTATTGTATTTTTTGTGTTATCTATCGAGAAAAATTTGCGAGATGTTCCAGTAAAATGAAAATTTCTCGAAAAGCATGCTTTTATTAAAAAATCTGCCAGCCTAACTTTTTAAATTAAAGTTCATTCTACAATAAATCGTAACTTTCAGCTTTGTATAATTGTTTGATAGACAAATATATTTTTTTTAATTTGTTTTTTGCTGGGCACACCAAAGAGTTCCATAAATAGAGGGGCTAATAGGAAGAAAATTCACTTTAAATTTGTGTCGAGTTTGGTGGGAGGGACGGGAGGTGTGCGGGTGATGTTCCAATTGTGTTTAAATAATGCGCCGAAAGCATTCATAACGATGACTTAGAAAATTTTAATTTTCGATATAAATGACTTATACTGCGAATGTAATGGAATTCAACCTTTTTACTTAGTGCATTGTTTATATTTCAGTAGATATTTGTTTACTATAGTAACAAACTGTTTACTAAGCAACAATCTTATTATTATGTTGCTATGGTGTCGATACATTGATATACAACATGGATAACTGCATTTTTGACAAAACGATTCACCTAATGATGGTATAAAAATTCTGTATTCAAATACACATTCTTGGTGATTTCGGCAAATCCAACATAATAATAAAATGTCTTAATAACACCTTAAGAAAAATAGGGAAAAGTTTGTTAGTATTACAACGTTTAAAATACGCAACTCTATTCTCTATGCAGACCGAGATTGATTGATTGAGATTGAGAATTGTCTTGGATAAATTCAAGATGAAACTGTATACTCATGACATTGATTAAGAAAATCGTTTGATTGAATATCATTACAAGCACAGAATAAGGAAGTTTTTTTTTATTTTAATGTTGTAAGAGATTGCAAGAACATTACGGTCAACAGAATACTCAGATTCTGGCGAAAACTGAGAGATATCAATCTTGTAAAATTAAAAGAAGGAAAATATGTAGCACATAAATTTTCATGGGCCTCAAATTTAAACCAGAAAAAAGAGAAATATGAAATACTTGGGCGGAAAATTATACTTAAAACAGAAATAAAGCAAACCTTGGATCACAAATTAAAATGATAAAAAAACAAAAGGGCATGAGGGTACATGAACAACGATTTCATTAAATTATGACTTGAAGAGTTTTCCCATATCTAATAAGTTGGAAGGAAGATGTATATGAAGGAAAGAATTTTTTTCTGTTACTTTCACTTGTGATTGCTAACCTAAGGGTTACGAGACCTGGGCCCCTTTCCAGGTTCCACTTTGCGGTTTTTTTTTTCAAATTATAGAATCGTTATGTATCAAAATTATGTCGTTTTTTTTTCATCCAAAAAAGTTAATTTTTTGGAGTTACCCAATTTGCATATTGAGGTATCGATGTGTCAAATAATATTGAAATATATTGTAGAAAATATTATTAATTATTAAATGAAAAAAACATATAATAAATTGTTTTTTATTGTCACTTTTATTATCTTATTGCATAATTGGTGCAGTATCTCATTACACATGAGGGCAATAATTATTATGTAAGCAACACGATGCGTCACCTAGCAACGTCTGTGACAGACTGAATTCATAAAAATTACGCAGCGGTTAAATGCCTCATATTGAGAACATAAAATACAAGGCAAGTAAGCCGCTCTATTTATGGAACTCTTTGGGGCACACACATAAAAAATAATCTTAAAAATAAATTTATCGGCCGATAAATTGGTACAATGACCAATGGAACTGACCAGTAACAATTAGTACAGTGGTTAGTACAGTGGTTAGTACGTGTGTGATGGATAAACGATTTATCTTTCAAATTCGAAAGATAATCGTTTGATCGCTAATCATTATTTACCTACATACTTAGGGTAAGAACACGTAGAAAGCCGATTCCGCCCCGCACCGACCGGCTCATAGATTGTTGTCTTGGTTTCAATGCATTTAAATAGGCATGACGGAAAGCGGGTTCCTGCTTTTTCTGTGGGTATATCCATTCAAATGCATAGTAACATTCTTTGAGCCGGTCGGCGCGGGTCGAAATCGGCTTTCTACGTGTTCCTACCCTACGTCTGGACGCGTTGTCGGCTGGTCGGACACCCTTCTGATGTCCTCTGTAGACTGGTCCCCATCCTTCTGATGGTCCTTGAAGTTCGTGGATGGCCGTGCTCCTGCCCAAGTGACGACCGAGAAGAAGACATTTTACTGAAATGAAAAACGGGTAAGCAAAACAAAAACGAAACATGAATGAAATTGCAATTTATTTATTTATTTATAAAGCATATACGGCGAAATCGCCATTAATATTTAAACAACAAAACATTTTTCACAACAATAGAATACAGAAAAATAGATACAGTTTTCAAATCAATAAAACACACAACAATTTACAGCAATAAGCAGAGTCACAAATAAAACATTCAACCCAAATTGAGACAAACAATTGAAATAATAATAGCAATAAAAGAAAAACAATAAATCAAAACATAGTCAATTTATATATAATTAAATACAATGTCCATGTGACAAATAAATAACATAGTCAATTTATAGATATTAAGAGTAGGTACAATGTTTAAGTGAAAAATAATTCAACAAATAATATTTATATACTCAATCTGTTAAACAATTAATATATACGTACTGTCCATGCAACAAACAATAAAAATCAATGCGATGAATAATCAATAAAAATTAAAATTAAAAATATATTGCGACAAAAAGTTAAAATCAATCAAAATTTATTAAAATACGATAATTAGAGAAATAAAAGATAAAAATTAAAATCAGTCATTCGAAACATTAAAACTCAAATAAAATGTCAGACACAATAAAATACAAAACAAAAATATAAAAATTTAAAAATTTTCTGGCCACAATTCACTTGCGAGATGATTGTGTTAAACCCGAAGTTAATGAAGTTACTAGCGACTTTAGTGCTGACAATATGCAATAAATTCCCTAATACTTATGCTCCATCCCTGGTGAAAAGCCCCGTGGCATAAAAAGCCCAGGCCTAGATGAATCGTGTTTGGCGTTTAAACTCAACGCCAAAACGCAAGTTTGGTAGATAAATCAACACAATTCGAGTTCGCTAGAAACGATTTTCGTCTTTGCTTTTATGACGTCACGAATTCTCTCGACGCCCGCCGACGCCGTACAAAATATGAAATTAATATATGTATTGGTAGATGAATCGGTTTAATTTTGACAGATTGGCGTAAACGTTGACGAAATTCGTCGGATTCTATATCGCCGGCGCCATCTTTTTGACGACAATAAAACCTTGTAGATTACATCTGGATTACGTTGTGTTTTAATAAAAATAAGAGTTTAAAAAAGGTAATATCTTAAATTAATAATATATTTTAATATTTAATCATGTTTTACGACATAATTATGGTAATTCATTATATTTTAGTGACATTTTATTTAAAAAAAAATATTGTCAGATATCCTACAAAATTTTGATAAATTTGTGTTTGCAATAAAAATACATTAGTTTTGGCAATTAAATGTATAAAAACATTAAAATTAAATTAAAATGTGATCTTCAATATAAATTTCCACAACATTTTGAAATTTATGTTCTATAGGACTAGAAATGCTACACCTACGATTACTAGCTGCTGCGCAGATTGAAGGGGATATCAAGAGACGGCAGTCAATTAACGATAAACGTATGATCAGTTTGAGGGAAATCCATGAGATGTCGGATGTATAGTTCATTCAACATTTCAGATTGAATAAAACTAAATCGACATGTTATGACTGTAATATGCTACAAACTGAATCAATGTTGAGGGTAACCAAAATATACCCAGTGGAAATCAAAGTAAGTCTTGTTCAAATTGCATGTGCATACTTTTGTTGAATAATCAAATTTTAAAATAATCCAAATGTTTGTTCTCAATTTTAGGTTATAATAATTACCCTCAGCTTTTTAGCGACTGGATCATATCAGCGAATAGTTGGTGTAAATAAACATATTGTTCAACGGATGACCAGTCGCTTCATATCTGAGGTGGTAGAGGCATTGGTTTCTCCGGCTTTTTCCGATAAGTGGATAATGTTCCCAAGCACAGTACAAGATAGGAATGTGCTGAAACAAGAGTAAGTATGTTTGCCCCACCCCTCTGAACAGTGAACACCCACATAACAATTTAAATGCATAAGCCAAACTGCTTCACCACTTTAGATAAATAAAAAAATCTTTATGTTATTATATAGAACTTTTTGTGTTATCCATGTAACATAATAATATGATTGAATATTCCATTAATTCAGACCTCTTATGAATATTCAAAGCTTTTATTTTAGATTTCAGAGAATCTTTAAACTTCCTGGGGTTGTAGGGTGCATAGATTGCACCCATGTTGCCATTGTCCGGCCAACAACCAACGAACATGTATTCTATAATAGGAAAGGATACCATTCATTGAATGTGCAAATGGTAATTATACATTTTTCATGATACAAACAAATTATCTATTCCATTACCCTAACATCCTTGAAGGGTAGGATATAACATCAAACAAGCCGGTCTTAAACTTCTCTCTCTGCCATCATATTCATTAAATTTTTCAAAGATAAAGGTTTACTTACAATGAAAAGACACTTATTAAATACTAAAAAAATATTCAACAAAATATTTGTGTAGTATAAAACGGTGTTTTTCATTTTAATAATTATAAATTATTACTACATGGTAAACACCACGGTGGGGCTTCGCATGATTCTCATATTTGGGCCTCTAGCCAAATGGAGATATTCATGTGAGAGCTTCACCGAAACCAAGAGTATGTTTGGCTATTAGGTAGGTACCTAATATTATTATAATTTGATATTATAAAACCAAAGATTCAAAGAGACCCTTTGTTCCCAAAAGAAATTCTAATGGCAATTTAAAGATAATTAAAACTATTTTGTTACTTCAACAGGGGACTCTGGCTATCCGCTCGTAGCGTGTTGTATAACATCGCTATTGCAGCACGTCTACAAGCACCAGATGACGATAATGAAGAGATTAATGAAGATGTAAATTTCTCCAACGCTGATGATGTAAACCAAAATGAGTTAACTCAGGGTAGGGCCTTCAGAAATAATTTATTAATGAGGTTAGACCTAAATAGGTCCTCATTAAAAAATTGTGTGTAGGTTGATTCATTCCGAAGAAAATAATTCATATGTCTAATAATTCCTGTTGCACCTTAATTTCCCATTTTCTTATCATTATATAACCACCTCCCCTCTAAACTTAAATTAGCTGATACTGAAGTCAAAAGTATCTTGTCGAAAAGTTTCTTTGATTCCATTAATGACATGTTAGCACCTTAACTTCTTACTTTATGTGGTATCTGTTTCATATTAATCCTCTTCTCGATTTTGATTTTGTCAATACTGCACCTATAATTGCAATAAATGAAATGTCTATAGCTCTGTACATTTACAAAATGCCAATGGAATCCTTTACACCCCTTTGGCATTGAATTCCATTTACTCAATTATATATTGTATTGTATTCACTATGTTCATTGATGTAGGTACTATTATTTTTGTATTGTGAATTATTGTTTTTAATGAACCCGAGTGCCTCGTGAGGGGTCTATGTCGGATAAAATAAAGATTCCTTATAATTATATTCATGTTTTAATGAATATATCATATGTTTTACCATATCATTTAAATTTTACTAGTCTTGTATTAGCTCACTTTGTGTGTAGGTGTGAGCCTATTCAAATTTAATTTCCCAAATTTTGCACTCACTTTCAATTTTGGTGATAGTATTTATGTGAATTTTTCCCATGTCTAGATTTAATTAAATTAAATATTTATGAATAACTAGCTAGTTACCCGTGGCTTCGCTCACGTGTTACTGTATTTGCTTTCTTTTTGATATTTTGAGGTAACGTTAACGTTAATTTTGAATAACTGACAGAATTATTTTTTTGACTCGGAATTTGGAACAGCATTGTTTAACGCACGTTGAACAACAGTTTTTACGTTATCTCAACAACAAATTGTTAACGTTGGAGCTGTCGTTAATATTTCGACTTGGCCTCCAGGCGTGATGCGATGACCACGTAAAGTAGGTCTCCATTTTTATAATAACGTAATATTCTCCCTTTTAAGCCCCCCCCGCTCACCGCAAGCCAGCCCGGAGGAAACTAAACCGCAGCAATCCCGATCCGCACAAAGCCAAACCCTAGCCCGATTGCCAAAAAGACAGCCGCACACAAATCAAGCCCGTGGCGGTTCCCCCCAAACCACCCCATAATACGGGAGGCCTTGGACCCACTCAGGAGAATAGGTTAGGCATAAAGAACTATCCATTGCGCTCGAAGTCGTCCGAGGCTCATTGTGCCTTTTCTAACCGGTTGAGGTTTAAGGAAGTGAGGTGGTCAACCTCAGTATTCTAATGGTATAAGTAATTGGCGTTCGACTATAAACGAATTTTCGACAATGTAGAGTAGGGAGAAAATTAACTGTCCACTGTTTATATTTTTTATTAGATGAAACGGATATCGGCAACTATCCGATATCCGGTCTATCCGGCGGCGTAAATAATATCCTGGCGGATACCGGATAGTAAAAAGAGACATGTTTGGATAACTCATTGATTTGTTTATTAAAGTATCACTTAAGAAATACACCTTATAATCACAAAATAAATTCTACAACTTAGAAAATTGATTATCAAGCATAAGGTAAATTATGGAGAGTAATTCTTTATAATATTTCGTTATAGACTATTAGACTATATAGAGGAAAACAGCAGCTTTGCTGGTCTTCGTAAGTAAGGGAAGTTTAATAAAACAACGTTTCGTCATATATCATCCTAATGGATGAATTGCCGAAAAGGTTATAAAAAAAAAAAAAAATAAAAAAAAACAATTCAGAATCGCTGTACAGGATGCATGGTACGAAAAATATATTGAAGTAGGTAGGCACGTAAAGTGTTTGTCTGAATTCACGGAAAGTGTATTATCTCTTATATAAAAATGGAACGCTAATTTGCGCGGCCATTGTATGGGTAAGAACACGTTGAAAGCCGATTACGATCCGCGCCGACCAGCTCAAAGATTGTTGTCTATGGTTTCCATGCATTTAAATGGGCATGTCGGAAAGCGGGTTCCTGCTTTTTCTGTGGGTTTCCCCATTCAAATGCATAGTAACATTCTTTGCGCCGGTTGGCGCTAGTCAGAATCGGCATTCTACGTGTTTCTTACGAGAACAGCTGAACTTATATCGCCCATTTTTTTGTCGTGTTTGCTTTTGTCTGAAGGGTCTTATGAAAGAAAAAAGTTGCACGGAATAAAAATAAAACTTCCATATTATTATTACATTTTTTCTAATTTTGAAATTAAATCAGGCGTTTGACAGGAATCAGTTGTTTGATGAATGATACGATTCATGGAATGCTGATAGTAAATAATATAATGATATGTTTTATAACAGATGCAGCGGTTACAGTTATTATATTAAGTTGAAAAATAATATAAGGACCACGTCGTCGTCTGTGTTAAATAACTTTAAACTGAAATCAACTTAAAGTTATACATAAAATCTCGAACATATTATTTATATTCCAAGGCGGGACGAAGTTTGACGGGTCGGCTAGTTCAAAACTATATTATTATTATAGATTACGCAATAGTTTCGACACGTGTATTGGAGAAAGTAGGTTGGGTTGGCTAGGTGTAACTAACTACGTATATTCATACACGCTGCACCGGACCAGCTCGCGGTGTATGATGTATGTTTATTGTATGAAACGATGTCGTCAATAAATTAAATTTTTACAAAAGTTGTTAAGAAAAGTTCGAGATGTACTGCTATGATGTATATATTTTTTATAGAAAAATCAATTATCTAGTTGGAGGGTTTCATCGTTTATCGATATTTTTATAAAATTCTGAAATATATGCACTGAAACTCGTAAAATTGTCATAAAAAAAATATTTTTCTTTATAAAAAAAGTTTGAGAAATGCTGGAACTTTTTCATTAAACTATATTTTAGATATTGTATTTTTCTATATACATACACATTTTTAGGGTTCTAGATTTTATGGTTTTCGAGATATATGAAAAAATTAAATAAAAATTCAAAGGTTGATTACCCCTGACTGAAAAAAAAATTCAACATTCTGAGTATACAAATTTTGTATGCTTAAAGTATTAAATATTTTCTGAAATTTTAGGATATGTGTATCAAGCGAATCAAAAGTTATAAAGAGGGGACGGATACACACACATACACGTTGGAAAAGTGCCCCTCACCCCCTCCCCTCTAATTACTGATATCTTTTGAAAACGAAATAGTATAATTTAACTCTTTCTGAAGAAATCATTTTTTTGAAATTTCGATAAAACCAGTTTTAAACTTTTTAGGAGCCACTTAAAAATCATCCCTTTTTATATGTGCCCTTTTTCGTCCCTTTTAGTTAAATTTTGGAAAAATTGCCGAATACGCTAACACTCATTTCTATAGAAGAATTCATATGCCAAATCTCAAGTTCGTACCATGTCTAGTTTCCGAGATATTCGCATACTTTGAAAAACATTCAACCCTATTTTTCACCCCCTTAGGGGTGGAATTTCCAAAAATCCTTTCTTAGTGGAAGGTTTTGTATTGAGACCTACCTGATTTCCAAATTTCACTTCTCTACGATTAGCCGTTTGGGCTGTGCGTTGATGAGTCAGTCAGTCAATCAGTCAGTCAGGCACTTTCCTTTATTATTATAGATGTAAGGGTTGTGTATTTACGAAGTGAAAGCTCATTTTAACTGATTAAAATAACGTGGTTGTACTTTCACGATAAATTAGATGAGCTCGAGCGCTTTCGTCCATCTCGCATTGACATTTTCAAGAGACAATGTTAACGCGAGATTGACAGCTCATCTAATTTATTGTGAAAGTACAACTACATTGTTTTAATCAGTTAATTATTTATGATTTGTATTGTTTCCAAATGCATACAACTAGACACAAATATGCTGCGAATAGAACACATTGAAATCATTTTCATAAAACTCGCATTTACATAAGATGGCTTCAGTAGCGTAGAATGTAGAAGCAATTTTCTACTTTTTTATTAAATTTCAAGAAATGTATGTTCACCTAGTGAATTTTATCACTTCTTTTAGACCTTGAAATATCCTTAGAAAATGTAATGCTTTCATTAAAATTTTGAATCTTTTGTTTATTTCAGTTAGTAGAAAGGTATATAATATAAAACAGGGAATGTTGGTATATAAATATTTTATTAACAGAATATTTTTTTCTTTTAAACTTATCAAAATAACATGTCGTGCATATAATAAAATATAAAAATTAAATATACATATTTAGAATGTAATGATGACAATGAATAATTTAAAATAAAAAAGTGGTATATAAAAAATTCTTTTTATTTTGTATCATTTAACTTAGCCTAGCAGAAGGACACCATAAAGAAACCAAATGAATCTTAAACCGGCCATACACGGTGCGCTATATTATTATTTACTAGGCCTGCTGCCTCCAAGGAGGTCACCGTCACTGCGTCCCAAAATGGAACTATTGTGACTGGCCCTGCATCTAGAGTTCGTCGCTTAGTCCAGCCTCCTGGAAGAATCGGAGGACTTTGTTGGTGTTGAACTCCTCAATTTTATCTGGGAACATCTAGAAAGTGCCCAGATTTTTGTGTCTTATTACGCATCATTGGTAGGCACTCACACAGGAGGTGCATTGGGGTCTCAAGTGATACCCCACACGCCCTGCACATGCCACAGTCCAATATCCCTATGGTGCACATGTGCATGCTTGTTCAGCCTGCAGTGCCCCGTTAGGGACCTCGTGATGGTACATAGATTATTCCTGCTAAGGAACATTAGGTTCCTTACGGATTTTTTTGATGTCCATGTTACTAATGGATAGTGTTACTCCCGAGAGAGTCAGTTCCTCACTGGCCGGGTGACCATCCAGTGAGAAAGGATTCACTTTATAAGTGATTGTATTGCCGGGTGACCATCCAGTGAGAAAGGATTCACTTTATAAGTGATTGTATTGCCGGGTGACCATCCAGTGAGAAAGGATTCACTTTATAAGTGATTGTATTGACGTTCACGACCGTCCCAGGTTTAGCAAGGGAAAAGAAGTCACAGCCGACAGAGCCCCGCATGTCGGCGAGGAGGTGGGACAACATTTGCATCCCACGGTGCGCTATAACCATGGTGGTTTACTTCGAGGGGTCTGTTCGCCTCCGAATTTCATCGCACATAGTGGCACACACTTGTGAAAAAAATATGTAAACGCAGGTAGCCCTCAGAAAAGATGATGGGTGTGAAGTAGAAGAGTGATTGTGACTTACTTGGTATGCTGGTATTCGGACGTCTTCAGACCGGCCGGTTCTGTAATTTTTCTTCTGCACTCTCTATTAATAGTTTTTCACCGAACAACACAAGTTTGTTCAACACGAAACACACACTGTGCTCTTTTTCCAACATCAATATGACAACCAACCAAATAACAATACATGTATGGCCAGCTTTAATTAGATCTGAACAAAATGTACTTTTCACCCATAGTTATCTATATTTTCAGCTAGAAGCAAAATTGATACAGTTAATATTCATTAAGGGTTGCGCCCTCCCATACCCCTGGATGTTTCAGGAACCTAAGTTCTCATTTCATCCAGACTTTATATACAGTTAATAATTTAAAATAAAGAAACTCCAATGCCGACCGGCGCAAAGAATGTTACTATGCATTTGAATGGGAATACCCGCAGAAAAAGCAGGAACCCGCTTTCCGGCATGCCCATTGAAACCATAGACAACAATCTATGAGCTGGTCGGCGCGGGTCGGAATCGGCTTTCTACGTGTTCTTATCCTATAGGTACATACACACATCTAAAATTATAATTAACCAGACAATTTATTAAAAATGGGTCATTTTAAGAGTCATGTCACATGCGACATAAGTCATTCAACAGTGAAAACAGAGTCCAAGAGATAACCACACAGACCCTCAAACTAAGCTCTCTCATTCTCGCATACGTAATTGCCGCCCATTCCACTTAATCCACCGTTTCGGGCGTTTTAGTAATTTTTCATACAAAGTCAACCAAATTGATATAAATCATGGGGTACCACAGGGGTCTATTCTCGGTCCAATACTTTTTCTGATTTACGTAAATGATCTGCCTTATTCTTTAACTCAAGATGCAAACATAGTGATGTTCGCAGATGATACATCTCTTTTGATCAGAGATAATAACAATGCAACTGAAACCAAAGAAAAAACCCTCCATGCTCTGGATGAGGTGGGCGAGTGGTTCGGTAGCAATAATTTGATTTTAAATGTAAGCAAGACTGGTGCGATTCGCTTTTCCTTTAAACGGTCAACACAAGGTGACATTGTGGCTGATGCCTTAATAGAACGTGAGATACAAGTGATGGACGACTGTAAGTTCCTTGGAGTGATGATCGACAGGAAATTGCAGTGGAGTCCACACATTGACAAGGTGGCACCCAAATTAAATTCGGCAATATTTGCAATAAAAAAAATTAAAGAATCATGTGGAGAGAGCAGCGCGAGAGCTGTTTACTTCGCCTACTTCCACTCAATCATGTCGTATGGAACACTGTTTTGGGGAAGCGGTACTGACGCATCTCGCATATTTTTGTTGCAGAAGAGAGCGATCCGAGCACTTTGTGGAATGAAGCCGCGTGACTCGTGTAAGGAAGCATTCATCAGGCAAAGAATATTAACCTTACCTAGCCTGTTCATGTTTGAGTGTCTCATGTATGCATATATAAATATTAATAACACTCCTTTGAATAGCGACTTTCATGATCATAATACACGTTCTAAAGGGGTTATCAGACCAATGAAACATAGGCTTACTAAAGTAGACAAAAGCTTCGTTTGCACGTCCATTAGATTGTTCAATAAATTACCTGAAAATTTGAAATCTGACAATTTAAAGATCTTTAGGGGACAGGTGAAATCGTACCTAATAAGTAAATCATATTATACAATTGACGAAATGCTGAATGGATAACTCATGCCATATGTGAGAGAAATTTTTATTTTATTGTGTTCTTGTTTCCACTCTCAATTTAATAATATCTGCCAAAATTAGATGATGGTCTTTGAATGTCCAACAACCTCATAGTTAAAATTCTTTTTTTTTTGTTTCTATTATCTATGACAAAATGTGATATTGGACCCTTTACATCTGGTATCACATGGCTATTATTGATGTTATTATGTACCTATTGTATTTAAAATGCTTTTTATATTAATATTTTTTTTGCATAACAATGTGATGCTTTATGTATTGTTTTGACAAGTTTAAGTGCCCTAATTTGGGCCTAAAAACGAGAATAAAGAATAAAGAATTGCACGCATATAATTAAATTCTTGGGTTGATCCCGTCTGAGCTTTGAATACGAATGAAATATGGACGTTTTAGAATTAAATTTTAATATTATTATTTAGTTGGTATATTTTTGTTTCTGGGGGCGCAGTGTACAATGAACGGGCCGCCTCTGGCTAGGACCAGAGGGTCCACAGGACAACGTCTGTCGGGAAAGCTAGTTATATATAAAAAATGGATAGCCCAAAACCAATTGAAAGTGGAAAAATTAAAAAAAGGTTTAAGATATACCACCTTCTATACATACATAATCTTTCACTTCTAAACATTTAGCACATAACCAATATCTTAACATAGAATGTGCAAAAATTTGACAAAGTCTCTGCTTAGCAAAACTGCCTCTAATTTTTCTACTGCGTGTTCGGATCAGCAACACATTTGAACAATGGCATTACTAGGGCTGGTATTATCCGTCACTTAATGGGGTAAAGTGCACACCTTTCAGGGAACATCCTATATTACAATCGGGAAGTTCGTCCGCAACTCAATTAACACTCCTATGGGAAATATTTTTCATACTTATATTTATTTACCTTTCCACTCATCATTGAGTGATTTAGGCATACTTAGATTATTTGTTTCTAAGTCGATCATTGTTATAACAACTAATAATAATAACTGTTATGCAAGGCATAACAGTTTGTTTGTAATATATTTTAATATAATTTTCTGTATTGTATCTACTTGTAAACATGTGATGTACATATTATGACCATACGATTAATAATAATAATAATAACATTATACTATACAGTTCCTACATACAACTAACTGTTGCTACGGGAAGATATGTCAATTGAAATTGGGAGGCTAAAATTGACAATGTTGCTATGTCAATTGAAATTGGGACGCTAAAATTGACAATATTGCTATGAGTGAAGCGTGAGGTTTTAATAAAATGTAAAAAAATAAGAGGTGAAGATTGAACTAACCTTCTTCCAAGATTTTAGGGATTTTTCTCCACCTGTCCCATCAGAATTGAGCAGATTTGTTAATTCTCTCCACTGCAAATCCTGTCGAATCCGCCCAGTACTACCACCTTGTGGTCTCAAAATATCTCCATTTCTGAAACACAAAAAATACTTCAGGATCACTAATTAAAATTTTAATGATGGTAATTCATTGTATTCATAGTCGAGAGTGTTACGAGAATACTTATTTTAATAGAGACTTCCTCTGCACATTTCATAAATAAATCACAAACTCTCTCTCCAGCGCTTATGTGCTTTTCCATGAGATCTCTGTCCTAATGGTGTGTTGTGATACATTTTACTGCTCCGCTCAGAGACATCTTCCACCTTGCATATTTCTCAATTTCTAATATGATCCCTTATGCCAAATTGTAAAACGTTCCTAAAACATTCATTTCAAATATTCAAAGTTAATTAGGCTAAAAAAATAAATCATCTACAAATAATACAAAAATATGGTTTAATTTTACTATGGCAGTTTTCAAATCAAATGATAAAATTATTATTTATCTTAGGGCACTAGTCCTTGAATGATGCGATGTGCGCCAAGATCGGTGGTAGATATTTAATGGCACATGTATGCTAGCTCATATAGCGCTATCCACCAGGTGAAATAGCTTTACACCCCAATAATATATTAAATTAATGCTTAGTCCCCATATCTTCGGATGCTACATGATTAATTTTCAAAGCAAACTAACTAATCTAACATAAAAATCAATTACAAATGTTGTGTTTTATAACAAAACCAAACGAGGTGCTCTAACACATCAATTTTGTTTCAAACAAGTTAAATATTCTTTCAATTGTGAGTAAATATATTAAAAGCAGCATCATCAAATGCAATAAAATAATATTTACTTACTTTGAAATGATATCTCACGTATAAATCGAATTGAATTAATTTCGTGATCAAATCGACGAGAATGCTGAATGACACATGAACACAGAACACATATACTCTCTAACGAGAGAAGAACGCCAACTTCATAGAAAAAATATGCAAACACGGAAATTGACAGATGGCATCTATCTCTCTCGCTCACATCGTTCATGCCCATACACAAAACCGGGAAATTCAAATATGGGTCGGTACAATGCGCACTAGCGACCAAAACAGTTGCATTCTAGTACAAAAATGGGATATGAAAATATCCCATCTTTATACTAGAATACAACTGTTGAATCATTTATCCTGAAATTGGTTATGGCAAAGAATTAAAATGCAGCAGTAGTTAAATATGGCATTTATTTTTATGCAAATAATAAAACATGTAACAATATAAATAGTATGTATTATTGGTATCTATTACCTACATAAAATAATACTAAGCCAAAAATATATTATCAATAACAATTAGTTACTCGAAAAAATATGTTCAAACGACACAATACATCCTGATTCTACTTATTATTAAAATCACAGAAGTAACCACAGCGGAACCTTTTTTTACCGTTAAAAATGACGAGTACGTAGGACTTATGGTAAAAATGAGTTTTAGCGTCGTGAACATTTCTATTCGAATTGTCCACATCTGTCATTTCCTATGACGTTTCCATAGATTTTTATTCACGTATCTGGCGGTATCAGTGTTGCCTAGTCGCAGAAACGCGTCCAAATATTTCGCATCGGACTGGTAATGCGAGCTGTCAAATATACAGTCAACCGCGACAACACTGTTTGTATGGAAGGTCACGTGACTAGCGGCAAGGGGGAATTCTTTGTATTATTTGTTTAGAGCAAAATTCTCCGATTACAATATACTCTCCTTAAAAAAATTCTGTTTGTTTGTGATGAATGGACATGTTTTATTATGCATTTTGTCTCCTATAGCGAATAATACAGAATACACATTTTTAGGACAATATTTATGAACCTCTATTTTCCATACTTTTTCTTTGAAAGAAAACATATATTTAGTAGCTAATTGCGTTATAATTATTTTTTACACTGGTGTTCCTTGCAATATATACCTTGGAAATCATTTCTTTTGAAAATTATCATCCAGTATATTTATTTTCTTTTCATTAAAATTTTTTGTATAAATAAAAAATGAGTACAATTTTACGCACAACACGATTTAACCATGTTCAGTTTTTCACGTAGACACCAAATAAATACAAATCACGAAAATATATGATAATCAGAACGTTTTATACAGACTTCTAGCAAACAAAACCTCCGACTTTTGCAGCTAGTCAGCTATTTTTATCATGATACCCCCAAGTCGCATAGATTACCGATCCAATAGTACTATATCTATGATGTTTCGACCGGCGTTAGACAACGCATTTAAAAATAAAATCGTGCCACCAAAAAAAAACATTTTCAGTAAGTTCAAAAATAATTTATCACAATATGTAATTTATCTTATAAGAGCTACATAGAGCAGGTGATCGGCGACACTAGAAGAAAATACAACATACACAAATTATTTATTACACATATACCTATTTATAAAATCCATTGCCTGGGCCTTTATATGAAAAAAGACACAACTTAGGTTATTATGTAAAAATTACATAATATTAAAAAAATTCTTGTTTTGCATTGCGATGTTCTTAATGTCATCAAACATTATTATGTAAATAAATTGCCGCATATTTGATTTAAATTATTTGTTAAATCGGTATAGGCATTGAAAACTGTAAAGTGTAATATTTTTTATTTTTTTTTAATTGTAAATGGGTATTTGTTATTGATAATGTTTGTATGATTGTATATTTGTGATTATTATAAAAAAGGCTCTTTAGCCGTACAATGAATAAATAAATAAATAAATATTATTATTGTGATAAATTATTTTTTGACTTACTAATGTTTTGTTTTTGGTCGCACGATTTTATTTTTAAATAAATGCGTTGTCTTGCTGCATCAGTCGATTTCGGGTGCAAGTCAGTGGAAATAAAAAAGAAAATGCGTTGTTTGCCGTCGGTCGAAATTTTGAAATATTTGGACGCGTTTCTGCGACTAGGCAACACTGATACCGCCAAATACGTGAATAAAAATCTATGGAAACGTCATATGAAATGACCATGGAAATGACAGTTGTGGATAATTCGAATAGAAATGTTCACGACGCTAAAACTCAAGTTTACCGGACTTATTACAAAATCTTTTAAAAAGGAATACAATGTGTCTTTGATGGTATGTGATTGATTATTATTATGACACCACAGAATAAGGAACATTTCCGATACTTGAAACTCATAATAACAAAATAATAAAGTAAACGAAAGATTCAATGTCTAGAACCGACACACAACCACTTGTAAATATTAATTACACTATTATGAGTCTTTGTTTTAACATCTTTTACGTGCATACAATAGCGTAGTGGTAAAATCTCAAAACAAAACAGGAGTCCATTTGTCGAATCAACACAAGAGTCCATTTGTCAAAACAAAACAGAGTCTATTTCTCACAAACAACAGTATCTTTATTGATATCAACGAGACCATTTTTCACAGCGATACGAAACACCGATTCGACTTCACACAAAATTAATAACACAATCTCCCGAGTTGGAAACAGGAAAAAAAACGGAATAATCAGTCAGCGCTCGTCTAAATAAAAATGGCCGAAGTTGTTTGGATGTTGTTTGGCAACAAGATCAGTGTAGCCAGCTTTCAAAAAATAAAAAAGTTTTGCAACATTATTTTTCGAAATCTGGTGTCTTATAAAGAAATACATATTAATTCACGAATCAAAACACCACGTGATAACATAATAATAAATGTATGTTTTTAATATTCACTCTAAAGTTCATATTTCGGAATTATTTCATAATCGGTAATTCTATTTTTTGCGTCTGTTATACAAATTTCGATACCATACAATACCAACATTAGCATCACGATGTACCAACATCAGCATATTCTTGTTGGCAAGTACCAATACCAGAGTTAACCCCCCCTGCACATGAATGACAGATAGCGCCCGCCGAGCATAGATCAACGACAAAAAAATGATATGGGTGCCAACTTAACAAAACAAAATCATAGACAAATACGACGTCCTCTGACGTAATTGGCGAACGACGCCTACCGTATTATCGCCAAATAGTCGACGCAAAACGCTTTCTCGAAACGTGTTTATCTACCAAAATAAAGTTGCGTTTGGCGTCAACTCATTGGCGATGATCGTCAACGTTGCGTTTTCGAATGTGATTTATCTAGGGCTATGATGCTAACTTATAATAGACTAAAATAATACCTACATGTTGCGGTCGGGATAGGCCCGGCCGCGGACTCAAGTATAATTACTGTATACATTACTGAATTATTATGTAATATATCTACATAATAATTCAGTAATGTATATTTGTTTGTTTCACTCCAATTGTATGTTGGAGCATCACGCTAAAAGCGTAGGTTCTGCGTTGTATTTTTTTCTTCGCAGTTTTTTTGTAAATACAATTGTGGTTATCTGAAATACAAATATTTACATTTCATCAAATATATTTTGAGTAATTAATAAATTTCTAAAATATAAAATCTTCATAGTAAAATGTCAGACAACACAGATGGCCATCTTTTGAAAATAAAATTATTCATGTAAATATTACACGGAATCGGAGTAATGCGGTATGAAAATGTATTAAAAAGAGTGAAGATTGATTTGAAATTCTTATTTACTAAAGATTTTCATAGAACAATATAAATTATAAGATGCGCCATGACAGGAGGGTAAAACAGGAAGTAGTATTGTTGTCTATGGCTCGCTTGGCTGCGGGGCGGGTCTGAACAGCCCCCTCGCCACATCGCTCCAGTTCCTGGTCATCTTCTTCGGTATTGAGGCCACGTACTCCTGTATCTTCGGGCACCGGCTGTAGTTGACTGGGTGCGGACCCGCACAGTTGCAGCACACTGCGGGCTCCTCTCGTGTCTTCTTGGGGCACTCACTTGTGACGTGAGCCCCCTGGCACTTCACGCAACTCACAGCGTGATTGCAGTGCTTCGCTGCGTGGCCGAAGGACTGGGTCCCGGCTCGGCCTCTCGGTCGGTACTTCTCCACTTGCACCCTGCAGTGGCAGATCACCTTAATAAAATAAATAAATAAAATACTCTTTATTGCGCACAAAAATATATAAAAAATATATTAGTGTGGAAAGAGCCAGCAACCGAACTGACCTGCGAGATGTCCGCACCTACCGAGGAGCAGACATGGATACTGATCACGAACTCCTTGTGGGTTCGATGAGATTCAGATTTACCCATTTCCAGCAGGGACCGTCTGCCTCTCGCCCGCTGGACATACGCAGGTTAGAGAGTGCTCAGTGTCGTCATACGTACGAGGCTGAGTTACGCACCAGGTTTGCCCCCTTGCAGGATTCACACGGAGCTGTTCCGATTGAGACAGCTTGGAATAGCTTCCGTGACGCCGTTATGGAATCCGCACGTTCTTCTGTCGGCTATAAGAGCAAAAAGAGGCCAATATGGATGTCCGATGGGTCCTGGAGCCTCATCGAAGATCGCCAGAAGGCTAAGACCCTCAGAGACAGCGAAAAAGACCCTAAAAAACTGGCTGCTTTGGTGTCTGAGTACAGAGAGCTGAGCCGCAAGGTGAAGCACTCTGTACGAACAGATAAGAGAAGACACCTGGACTCTCAGATACGGCGAGCGCAATCTGCTGCACTCGGAAATGACTCAAGGACACTTTTCGAAATCACCCGGGAGGTCGGGGGCAGGGGTCAAAAAAGACCCGTGACGGCAATACGAGACTCTCGTGGAGCCACTGTCACTGCCCCCGAACTGATTAAAGGGAGATGGAGGGAGTACTTTGAGTCAATATTAAACCGTCCCGAGCCCTCCTCACCTTTCAACTTTGAGGAGGAGTTGGCTGGTCTGAATATACCTCAGGCAACTGGGATATGTGAGGACCCGCCGACATACAGTGAGATGGTGCTGGCCGTGATGAGACTTAAGAACAACAAAGCGCCAGGAGACGATGGAATTCACGCAGAGCTCCTCAAACAAGGCAGAGGCACCCTTGGCCAACCACTATTAGATATATTTAAAATGGCGTGGGAAGAGGAGAGGTGCCCAAAAGATTGGCGGAATGGATCCATCGTCGCAATATTTAAAAAAGGGGACCCCCTTGAATGCGGAAACTACCGTGGAATTACTCTACTGAGTGTTCCCGGTAAGGTATTATCTCAGATATTACTACACCGCATTCGGGGGCCTGTCATGGCTGTCCTGAGAGAGCAACAATGTGGCTTTGTACCTGGAAGGTCCTGCACGGACCCAATTTTCTGTGCCAGGTGCATCTTTCAGCAGTGCAAAGAGTTTAACTCTCCAATCGCTTGTTGCTTTATAGATTTTGAAAAGGCCTTCGACAGCCCACATAGACCATCAATATGGAAAATTCTTGCTCTGTATGGTATACCTCCGAAAATAGTTAAAATGGTGCAGTCCCTGTATGAAGACTCCGAGTGTAGCGTGAAAACGCCAGGTGGTCCTACTGAAGCTTTTAGGATCACCACGGGAGTCAGACAGGGCTGCGTACTGGCTCCCTTTATATTCATAATATAGTCATGGACTTCCTGTTGAGAAAGTCCATGCAAGGAGCAAGAGGTATACCGATAACACAGAGAGATGGTCTAATGGGCGAACTGTGCGATCTGGAGTACGCGGACGACCTAGCGTTGTTCAGTACGACAGTGGAGGAATTACAGCGCAGTGTTTCAAGACTCTGCGACGAAACAGCACGCCTCGGCCTTCGAGTCAATGCCAGTAAGACGGAGCTCATGGCGAATAATGCGTGCCCCGATAACCATCGATGGTCACCAGGTCTCCCGGGTGGATAAATTTAAGTACCTGGGAGCAACCATTACCACCTCTGGTGACCTCGGGGCTGAGCTCCCGATACGTATCGGTATGGCGAGTGGCGCCTTTAACAACATGACCAAGATCTGGAAAGCGTCGGCGTTTAGTGTCGAGACGAAATGTAAACTGTTTGATGCGTGTGTGTTGCCCATTCTCTTGTATGGGTGTGAGTCCTGGCACCTGACCAAGGCCCAGGCACAAAAAGTCTCAGCCTTTGAGATGAAGTGCCTAAGGAGAATTCTGGGAGTAAGATGGTACCACCGCATCACGAACGACGCTATACGCCGGCGCACCCAGCGTGAGCCCATCACCTCCACCATTGTGGGGAGGAGATGGACTTGGCTGGGACATGTGTTAAGGATGCCGAATGACAGTTGGCCGATGAGAGCGCTGTTCTTCCTCCCATCAGGGTCCCGAAGACGAGGAAGACCCTCTCACACTGTGTTCCGCTCCTTCGAAGCAGAGCTGAGGGACATGGACATGGTGTGGGAGGAGGTCATAAACATTGCGCAAGATCGAGCGCAATGGAGAGCTCTTGTTGCCTCCCTATGCCCCTAAGTGGGGTCTTAAGGGAGTTTGGATTGGATTGTGGAAAGAGCGGGCTTATTGCCGAATGGCAATTTCATCCAACCAACCCCAGGTGGAGAAATAACAGTTTTAACCTTAATATAAAAATATCGCACTAAAGGCTTACAAATTAATATAATTTAATTCTTCAAAAACGTTACTTGAAACTTTGTAATACTTAGCCATTATACCGATTTGAGGGGTTAAATAAAACTTTGCAGTATTACGATATTTTTTTATCCGAAATATATTTTCGGCCGACTATGCGACCATCTTCAGCGGAGAGTTATTATAAACTTATATATAATAACTCTCCGCTGAAGATGGTCGCATAGTCGGCCGAAAATATATTTCGGATAAAAAAATATCGTAATACTGCAAAGTTTTATTTAACCCCTCAAATCGGTATAATATAATTTATCCAATAAAACTATCCAATCCAAATCCAAACTCCCTTAAGACCCCACTTGGGGGCATAGGGAGGCAACAAGAGCTCTCCATTGCGCTCGATCTTGCGCAACGTTAATGACCTCCCCCCACACCATGTCCAGATTCCTCAGCTCTGCTTCGAAGGAGCGGAACACAGTATGAGATGGTCTTCCTCGTCCCCGGGACCCTGATGGGAGGAAGAACAGCGCTCTCCTCGGCCAACTGTCATTCAGCATCCTTAACACATGTCCCAGCCAAGTCCATCTCCTCCACATAATAGTAGAGGTGATGGGCTCACGCTGGGTGCGCCGGCGTATAGCGTCGTTCGTGATGCGGTGGTTCCATCTTATACCCAAAATTCTCCTGAGGCATTTCGTTTCGAATGACAAACTTTTTGTTCCTGGTCCAAAGTCAGGTGCCAGGACTCACACCCATACAAGAGAATGGGCAACACACACGCATCAAACAGTTTACATTTCGTCTCGACACTAAACGCCGACGCCTTCCATATCTTGGTCATGTTGTTGAAGGCGCCACTTGCCATACCGATACGTATCGGGAGCTCAGCCCCGAGGTCACCAGTGGTGGTAATAGTTGCTCTCAGGTACTTAAATTTATCCACCCGGGAGACCTGGTGACCATCGATGGTTATCGGGGCAGGCATTATTCGCCATGAGCTCCGTCTTACTGGCATTGACTCGGAGGCCGAGGCGTGCTGTTTCGTCGCAGAGTCTTGAAACACTGCGCTGTAATTCCTCCACTGTCGTACTGAACAACGCTAGGTCGTCCGCGTACTCCAGATCGTACAGTTCGCCCATTAGACCATCTCTCTGTGTTATCGGTATACCTCTTGCTCCAAGGGCATGGACTTTCTCAACAGGAAGTCCATGACTATTATGAATATAAAAGGAGCTAGTTCGCAGCTCTGTCTGACTTCCGTGGTGATCCTAAAAGCTTCAGTAGGACCACCTGGCGTTTTCACGGTACACTCGGAGTCTTCATACAGGGACTGCACCATTTTAACTATTTTCGGAGGTATACCATACAGAGCAAGAATTTTCCATATTGATGGTCTATGTTGGCTGTCGAAGGCCTTTTCAAAATCTATAAAGCAACAAGCGACTGGAGAGTTAAACTCTTTGCACTGCTGAAAGATGCACCTGGCACAGAAAATTGGGTCCGTACAGGACCTTCCAGGTACAAAGCCGCATTGTTGCTCTCTCAGGACAGCCATGACAGGCCCCCGAATGCGGTGTAGTAATATCTGAGATAATACCTTACCGGGAACACTCAGTAGAGTAATTCCACGGTAGTTTCCGTATTCAAGGAGGTCCCCCTTTTTAAATATTGCGACGATGGATCCATTCCGCCAATCTTTTGGGCACCTCTCCTCTTCCCACGCCATTTTAAATATATCTAATAGTGGTTGGCCAAGGGTGCCTCTGCCTTGTTTGAGGAGCTCTGCGTGAATTCCATCGTCTCTTGGCGCTTTCTTGTTTTTCAATACCATCACGGCCAGCACCATCTCGCTGTGGGTCTGCGGATCTTCACATATCCCAGTCGCCTGAATATATTCAGACCTCTCAACTCCTCCTCAAAGTTGTAAGGTGAGGGGGGCTCGGGACGGTTTAATATTGACTCAAAGTACTCCCTCCATCTCCCTTTAATCAGTTCGGGGGCAGTGACAGAGGCTCCACGAAAGTCTCGTATTGCCGTCACGGGTCTTTTTTGACCCCTGCCCCCAACCTCCCGGGTGATTGAAAAGTGTCCTTGAGTCATTTCCGAGTGCAGCAGATTGCGCTCGCCGTATCTGAGAGTCCAGGTGTCTTCTCTTATCTGTTCGTACAGAGTGCTTCACCTTGCGGCTCAGCTCTCTGTACTCAGACAACAAAGCAGCCAGTTTTTGAGGGTCTTTTTCGATGTCTCTGAGGGTCTTAGCCTTCTGGCAATCTTCGATGACGCTCCAGGACCCATCGGACATCCATATTGGCCTCTTTTTGCTCTTATAGCCGACAGAAGAACGTGCGGATTCCATAACGGCGTCACGGAAGCTGTTCCAAGCTGTCTCAATCGGAACAGCTCCGTGTGAATCATGCAAGGGGGCAAACCTGGTGCGTAACTCAGCCTCGTACGTATGACGACTAGAGATGGGTATTATAACGACAGCTGATAAAAATAATAGATAAATAAAAATAACGCATCTAACGTTATTAATATTTAACGATATTTATAAATAATAGTTGATTCCCCCCCCCCCCCCTGGTGAGTCCAGGCAGCTAGTCCGAGGCTTAATTTTGTTGCCTTTTCTGACCTCTTGGGTTTAAGGGTGTGAGGTGGTCAACCCCACGACCCCGATCAGATTTTCCGATTACCTGCCTCTTACAGGATGCTCGAAAAACCAGCAAAAAGAACAGAGGTGCTATTCTAAGCCGACAGCCCCACGGCTAATAAAACTATACAATATAATAAATACACAGATATATACATACATATGCAAGAGTATGATGTGAGGGTGGTAAAGAATTTGAAAAACAGTGGTTGTTTGTTTGTGGCATATTAGAAAGTTGGTTATTTTTACGCATTCAATGGATGTACTGGGAAAAGATTAGAAAAAAATTGTGTTTATAAAGGGATTAGTATAGAAGGCAAATTCTCCTGTTTTGAGATGAATGCTTTGATTTTTTTTTTGACATCAGCTCAATATCAGTTCTCGTTCAGAAAACATCTCTCCACCTATAGTTTATCGCAATTTTGTCTCCTTGTTAATCAATTTACAATTTCCGTCGCGTTTTATAGTTTCTGTAGTAATTTGGAATTGTTCGTTCGATGACGATTGAGTTATGGTGTGTCACTTATTCAGAGTTTTTATTGTTTAGAGTCCCGCATTTTTTTTTTAATTCAACCTTCCGTTTAATTATGGTTTATTATGTATTGAAGATTTCCCGATCCGGCGGGTGGCGAGGTTCGAGGTGGAGAGGGAACAAGTGATACACCATACCTCATATGTGCGAATGTGACGTGTTTATTTTCTTTTTGTGCTTTGTGCTAAATATTTGAAGGTATGCTGAATTTCGGGTGAGTTGACATATTTTTATGAGTGTATTTTGTTCCGTCGCTAGCAGCTACCCAGGACGATTATCGGGCACAGAGATATTATGTTTCGACGTAGTATTTTGTTTGTTGCTTGGTTGTCCCGCCAAGCATGCTTGTGAGCAAGCTGCTCGATGTGGTTTAAGATGAGAGATATATGGCCCGCGCGCTACGGCATATTTATGAATGTTTGTGATCTCTGTGTGCCAATGGATTTATTCACATCAAACACACGTCGCGAATTGATATCTGTCATTCGCGGGTTACCCCATTTTCCGATACCAGTGGTGTGACCTATCTTTAATATTTATTTTTGAATCCGGTTAGGAATTTCATATTTAAAACCTTCTAGTAAGCTTAGTGTAGAATTTTTATTTGTAAAAGTAGGCACATCGGTGTGTTCCCCGAGAGAGTAATTATTTTGTTATGAATATCCGGTCGCGATATTATGATATTCCGAGCTTGTTATTGCCCGCGCCGTTGCTCTTTCCTAAATTGTGAAATACGGTCGAACTTACCCAGGCCGTATATGAAACGGATACAAATGTTTTGGAGCCGTTCAAGCTTCATGATTTGCTCCTTTGTGACGTCGATGTACGACACATCCGCATAGTCCAAGAGTGGCAGTAATAGAGTTTGAGAAAGTAAAATTTTTGTTGCTTTGGGCAGAAAGTTCTGGTGGCGTTTAAGTGAATGCAGGCTATAAAAGAATTTGCGACAGACTTCACCGATCTGGAGGACCCATGAAAGGAATTGATCAAGGTATATGCCAAGATTTTTTACTTTCTTGGAGAGAGGAATAATAGTATCATCGAGTGTTATGGCAGGCGAGGAGTTGGTCTTGACCTTGGAGAGTAATCTAGAGCTACCAATCAATATGGCTTGGGTTTTAGATGGATTGAGAACCAAACCATTTTGTGTGTGAAAGTGAAAAATTAATATAAAGATCTACAATATTGCTTGATAAAAAATTACCCGAGGTTACGTAAAATAAATACAATTGTATAGAGCTTGAACATCTACACTCTACAGCTACACAGTCTGTAGGAAGTAGGTACACACATCTAAAAAATCTCAGCTCACTTGAGTGATTACAAATCTGTGGTGGCAACGGTGGCATGGTAAAAGACATAAGTATTAAGTCGTGATCTTAGATTAGGAAAGAGAGGGGATACGTAACTATGCCCGGTGGCGTGTGACCATTTTTATACCTGTTTGCTATAGAAAAAGTACCTGGGGGATGAGTACGTAAGGGCTATATCACGACTAACTACTTCCTAGTGTAGTTAGCGCGAGTACGTAACGTTACAAATGTAGTTAATTGTGCGTTTCAGCGTGGTTATTATGTAGTTAAGCCGTGGTTATGAGTAGTTAGATTGATGTGTGGTTAGTCGTGCTATAGCAAAAGTTACGTACTCACTACCCTGTTTGCCACCAGCCTGTCACTTTTCGGATCATCCGTGGCGCTTAAAAGTTTCCTTTCTTCCAGTACCTACCTTTTGTTTGACATCGCATGCATGTTCTTTAGAGTTTATAATTTGCAGTTCTGGCAAAATATTTATATTTAGTACAAAAAATGTATTTTGTACCTGCCACCAAAAAATGTCGAAATGGTCACAGATTCTTAGTACGGCAATGCATAGAAGTTACGTATCCCCTCTCTTTCCTAATCTAAGGTCGTGATTGTCAGTGGGATGACATTTCTCAGTATGGCGGATTTACTTGTCAGTATATATTTTCTTTGGTCAGTATTTAAAGAGGTTTAATTTTTGTCAAATATTATTCAATACAAATAAAATGGGTCAACTTTGATGCATTTACTTCGTTAAAAAGGGTTCACTATACGATTACTCATTTATTTCTTTGTTTATATGCTTTATTTATTTTATAGTGCATGTCTTTCTACCTCGACAATTTTGGCTCATGGGTTGAAAAATTTTATACTTAGGTCAAATTTTACAAGAAAATATACCCAGTTACTCTCTATCACAAGCTAATTTATTATTTTTCAACACTTACCTTTTATTCTTCATAAATATTAGTTATTTTTTAGCTTACCTATTATTATTTTCTAGCATAGCATTCCCAGAACATCAGTAGGTATTATTTTTTTTGCTCAGAATGTAATATTGTAAAGTAATAAATGAAGAATATTCTTTGAATAATAAAATGAAATTAGTTAATTATAGGTATTATTATCTTTGTTAAGAAAACCCCTCTCTCACAATGTACCGATCCTTCAAAGCAGAGCTGAGGAATTTGAACACGGTTTGGGAAGAGGTCATACAAGCTGCACAAAATCAAGCGCAGTGGAGGTTCCAACATATTATCATACTTCTTCAGACAAAGGGGGTTCCATTCTTCTCCGAAGTCATCAAACCATTGCAAACCAGATGAATATTCGGAAATTTGAACATTAAGACCTAATGGCGAACGTTGTTAACGTAAAGTGATCACACTAATCCAACCTTCGAAATAACATTAGAAGATGGTCGTAAGCCCGTAGTGGTTTGTTCATACTATTTTAAAATCGAACTGAATAATCAGTCATCAGTTGTTGATATACCTAAGAGTTCGAACTAACCCGACTTTCTTTAAATTATATTGATAATAGTATTATAATAGCAATTAAAAAAATATTTAAAAAAAATAATAATATGCAGATAGTATTACCGATCTATTGTCTATAGCTTAACAATAAAAACAACGAAAGTTGTAAACAGATTGGTCGACAGATAAGGAAGATACCTGCCACAACGTTCACAAAATACATTATTTAAACACATTTTAAAAAGGTTCACTTTTAAAAGAACGGCTTCTCACGAGAGCTCTATCATAGACAACACCGTTTTACCTTGTGGTAGACAAAATTCGACGCGAGTCGTTTTACCTTGCCAAATAAAATTAATATTGAGTTATGCCGGAATGAAAAAATGCTTTTAAATCCTTTATAAGTGGTTTTTTTTAAACTTGTGTTTTTGAACTTTGTTCTGTTTGTGATAATGTATGATGTAGCGCATATAACTCAAAATGCTGAAAAACGCGACTTAATGCCTTTTACCATGCCACCACAGAAATACCTTCACTTTTGCCAATTTCCACAGTGAATTAAGGGTGTACCCTGTTTAATAAAATTCATCGGCAGCGGGCAAAACCACCAGTATAACTGAACCGATAGGTAACCAATTTACTTATATGTTTATTTCATAAATTAATAAATGTGAAACGTCGTTTGTGGTAAAAAAAAAAAATTAAACAAAAAACCGATTTCATTTTTATGGGATTTGAAATTTCAGATAACTTCCTGGAGCGCAGCGCTAGAAGTCTCTAAACATCGACTTTCATTTGTATGAGAATTTGTATAGGATTTGAAATGTCAGATCTCTTGTTAGAGAGTATATGTGTTCTGTGGTCAGATAGCTTCGTGGAGCGCAGCGCTAGAGGTCTCTAAACTAGAGATGAAACAGATAGCATTTTTGCCGAATACCGGATATTCGGTCAACTAAGCAGTCGAATACCGGATAACCGGCATGTTTATGATTGGTTGCTGCATCCATATTGGGAACATTGTCGAAAAAACCATCAACCGCATTAGTTAGTCTGGTGTGATAATATTTTTTTCCTATGATTGATAGATCTTGCGGAATGTTTATGACCTCCTCACACACCATGTCCAGATTCCACAGCTCTGCTTCGAAGGAGCGGAACACGAGGACACGTCTTCCTCGTAGTTCTCCCTTTAGTAGAGCCCGGGCAGTGCGTGAATTACCGTGGGTACAACGCATGAACTACGCTTACGTAGGCGGCATAATATACAAATGGGACTGACTCCGTTGCCGGTATGTTATTGTTCAAAAAAAATTCAATTTTATGATTTTAAACTCTAATATTTTATAATTTGTCATTTTTTTAAAATATTTTTTTATTTTATTTATTGTGTGAAAGTTTATATTAAAGCGCCATTGACACCATATATATATATATATTGTTACAAAAATCGCGGAATCTATCTGCATCTTCCAGCAGGATGATATATTATTATGACGAAACATATTTTTATTAAACTTTCCTTGCTTGCTACCTCTATATAAATAATTAAGTATTCATTCTCCATAATTTACCCTTATTGCAGTATGTTTGCTAATCAATTTTCTAAATTGTAGAATTTTTCTTGTGATTACATGGTGTATTTCGTAAGTGATACTTACTAAATAAATCAATTAGTTATCCAAACATATCTGTTGTTACTATCCGGTATTCGGCCAGATAGCATTTACGCAGCCGGACAGGCCGGATTCCAGATGGTTGCTGGATATCCGTTTCATCTCTACTCTAAAAATCGACATTACACCCGTATTAAGTAAATGTATTATCATATGTGGCTGTATCATCGTCCTTTTCTGTTGCAATACCAATAATATTTAAAAAAATATCAAATGCTATGTAAATTACATGTGTACCTATCGGAGAATGAAAATAAAAATGTCACCATCGCCAAATGCTTTTTGCACATATGTAGTAGCTAACACCTAATGCATATTATGCAATCTAGTGTCTCCCTAGAGTTAGGTGACCAAGCGTTCTGGACAGTCTCTCTTTTTGACGGTTTGCCCCGCGTTCCGGATGTTTTGAAAATGTCCTGCATTTTTTAAAAGAATCTAAGAACTCCATACATTTTAACAAGTGAAAATATAATGATTTACATATATGTGGGATTTGAAGTAAAACTCCGTTATTTTATCTTTATCAACTTTATTTGTCATCAAAACTTCACATCAATCGTCGCAATACACGTCTTAATACGTCGTCTTAATACACGGCTCACGTCTAACCATCAACTGCCCGTCCTGGCTCGCCTGCTCATCCCCGCTAGTGCTCCCCCCACTACCGCACCCAACATTCCCTCGTCATCCCTGCAACCCACAGCTCGTCCATCCTGGATTTCATCCGCCTCGGATGACCCCTCGTCGCTGCCGACCTTTGTTACTTCGTAGCGGTCCTTCTCCATGACCCTGGTTATCTCGCGAGCTCTGTCTAAAGCTATTTTAAGTATTTGCAGACCTTGTTCTTCGCCTTCACTTGGAATGATGACGTCATCCAAATACGTCAAAGCAGTGCCACTCAATATCATATCTTTAAAGATGGTGTATTGGTTAAGTCTTTGAAAATCAATACACGAGCGCGTCTCCCCGTTTTTCTTTGTTGAAAGTACCATTGGGCTAGCAAAATCTGACCTGACCGGGCAGATAATACTCTTCGCCAGGCAATCTTCTATCTGTTTGCTTACTACCTCCATCTCCTGCGGTTCCAATCTTCGGGGTGGTTGATATACGGGTGACTCTTCTTCTAATATAATCTTCATTGTGACATTTGTTTCTTCTCGTACTACATTGTCAAGTTTGTCGCCCTCAATCTGGCGCTGTACCTCCTGTCTATAAACCACGTTGTCTACGATGTCAGCATTGATGTTGGTATCAGTAAGTCCAAGGAAGCTTGCCTGAAAGTCACTATTTGGAATACAAGTGACACCTTTTCGACTGACCAACACGGTGACGTCATCAAGGATCGTCTGCCCCAAAATCACATTCATGGGTATCACTCCATCATGCACCACATGGAATACTGTGGTAAACTGGAACCCGTCACGTCAATTGATATTTCCGTTTCAAACTTCCCAGCAGTGGAGACCACATTTCCGGCTATGCCTTGTAACTCCGTAGAGTCATCTTCAAATGTAACATCTTCGAGCGTCAGGAACCGAGACATCGTAACAAGATTGTTATCACTGCCTGTGTCGATGAATGCAGTCGCCTCCTTGCCTCCGAGTTTTATGTCCTTGTATAAATAACTGCGTTCTTGCACCCCGGTTGCCATTAGGATCTTTGGTGGATCCCCTTTTTGCGCCGGGCACTTGGCAGCTATGTGACCGAAGTCATGATACCTGAAGCACCTTGTGCCTTTATCTTTAAAACGGCATTCTGCAGATTTATGCCCAGCCCCTCCACAGTTAAAACATCTCTGAGCCCGCATAATGTTTCCGCTTGGTGATGGTTTGGTGTCGGCCATTTCTTTTGACTTCATCGTCGCGTAGATGTCGATCTTCTGTCGAAACTCCCTTAAATCCTTCGCGCCATATAAAATGGATTTGCCTTCTCCGCCCTCGTCTATTCCGTCTATGATGTACTCCATTAAGGAGCAATCGTCTACATTGCCTTGGTTGGCAATTTCTTTCATTCTATAGAAGAAATCTTGCCGCTTTTCTGTTCCACTCCGTCTTGATGTAGCTAAGCGTCGGTGGACGGACGCAGTGCTTGTTTTAGGAGCAAACTCTCCTTTGAGAAGGGTCTTCAGGCCATCCCAGGCAGTTACTCGCGCTTCGCTCTTTAAAAATAACTGCGCAGTTCCTTTGATCAATTTTTTGGCGTACACCACCTTTTCTAAATCACGCCATTGTGCCATTTCCGCGACAGCTTCAAACTCCTCTATCCATTTATCGACAGAAATATCGCCGTCTGCCGTAAAAACTTCTAGCGAGTCTTCCAAATCCTTGAAAGAGAATCTGACGGTGTCGACTAGTGATGGGGCGATGTCGGCGCCCTCGTCGTTATCGGAGCTCCCCGCCCTTGCTGAGGCGCTACGGGTGGTGACGCTCACAGAACACAATATACTCTCTAACGAGAGAAGAATACCAACTTCATAGTAAAAATATGCAAACACGGAAATTGACAGATTGCATCTATCTTTCTCGCTCACGCTTTTCTAACCCGAACACCAAAGCGGGAAATTCAAATATGGGTCGGTACAATGCGCACTAGCGACCAAAACAGTTGCATTCTAGTACAAAAATGGGATATAAAAATATCCCATCTTTATACTAGAATACAACTGTTGAATCATTTATCCTGAAAATGGTTATGATAAAGAATTAAAATGCAGCAGTAGTTAAATATGGCATTTATTTTCTATGCAAATAATAAAACATGTAACAATATAAATAGTATGTATTGGTATCTATTGCATAAAATAATACTAAGCCAAAAATATATTATCAATAACAATTAGGTACACGAAAAAAACTATGTTTAAACGATACAATACATCATGATTCTACGTACGTACTTATTACAAAATATTTTAAAAAGAAATACAAATGTGTCTTTAATTGTATGTGATTATTATGACGCCACAGAAGGAACATTTCCGATACTTGAAACTCATAATAACAAAATAATAAGGTAAACGAAAGAGTCAATGTCTAGAACCGACACACAACCATTTGTAAATATTAATTACACTATGAGTCTTTGTTTTAACAACTTTTTATGTGCAGACAATAGCGTAGTGGTTAAATCTCAAAACAAAACACGAGTCCATTTGTCGAAACAAGAGTCCATATTTTGTCAAAACAAAACAGAGTCTATTTCTCACAATCATCAACGAGACTATTTTTCACAGCGATACGAAACACCGATTCGACTTCACACAAAATTAATAACACAATCTCCCGAGTTGGAAACAGGAAAAAAATCGAAATAACAAAAACAGCCAGCGCTCAGCCAAATAAAAATGGCTGTTGTTTGGGTTTGGATGTTGTTTGGTAACAAGATCAGTGTAGCCAGCTTTCAAAAAGTAAAAAAGTTTTGTAACATTATTTCTCGAAATCTGGTGTCTTATAAAGAAATAAATATTAATTCACGAATAAAAACACCGCATGATAATATAATAATAAATTGATGTTTTTTTATATTCACTCTAAGATCATATTTCGAAACTTTTTCATAACCGGTAATTCTATTTTTTGCGTCTGTTATACAAATTTCATGCCCAACTGTCTACCAACATTACCACCACGATGTACCAACATCACCATATTCTTGTTGGCAAGTACTATAACCAGAGTTAACACCCCCTGGTGACGCTCATCTTGACCCGATCGTAAAAACGCGTATTTTGTACACACAAGTAAAATATAAAGTCACAATAATAATAAAAACGTCTCTTTCGTACACAAAACAGGTGTCTCTATCACGATTATAAAAATAAACGTCTCTTTCGTACACAAAACAGGTGTCTCTATCACGATTATGAAAATAAACGTCTCTTTCGTACACAAAACAGGTGTCTCTATCACGATTATAAAAATAAACGTCTCTTTCGTACACAAAACAGGTGTCTCTATCACGATTATAAAAATAAACGTCTCTTTCGTACACAAAACAAAAACCAGGTGTCTCTATCACGATGAATATATTCTCACAGCTAAAACTGAGCCCTTGGCTTCAAACACACAAGATAACGAAAAAAGTTTTAAATCTAGCACTGGTATAACAAAATATTCAAACAGTAGCGTCTTTTCACGTGTTCCAGAACAAACATCAAAACCAAGATGGCGTCTTCTCAGGTACGTCTTTTCTAATAACGGTTGCAATTTTTTGCGATGCTATTTCAAATCCCGGACGAGCCCCCAAAAGTTGTGGGATTTGAAGTAAAACTCCGTTATTTTATCTTTATCAACTTTATTTGTCATCAAAACTTCACATCAATCGTCGCAATACACGTCTTAATACGTCGTCTTAATACACGGCTCACGTCTAACCATCAACTGCCCGTCCTGGCTCGCCTGCTCATCCCCGCTAGTGCTCCCCCCACTACCGCACCCAACATTCCCTCGTCATCCCTGCAACCCACAGCTATATTATTTTCTCTACGTTTTTTATTCCATAATTTTCAAGGTTTTTTATAATCAGGACACACTTATAAAAAAGCTTGAATAACTATTACCTATGTACCTAATATACATGAAGAGAAATAAAACCTAGAGAAACATTTTTTTAAATCTTATCTGAATAACAGAAAACAATTGGTAGAAATAGAAAGTATTAAATCATCAGTAGAGGATGTTAATTGCAGTGTTCCTCAAGCCTCAATTCTGGCTCCCTTATTATGCAAATGACGAACCATTCTATCTTAAAATGTCTTTGTTGTCATGCTCGGGGATATGAGAAATAAATCTGATATAGAGAAGTTGTTGAAGTATTAGACATGGTGAGTGAGAGTATACTGTATCCTGCAATTTATGTCATTAAAAAGGTGAATGAGAATTGCAGGTTAAAAACGGCGAGATCTGTGTACTTTGCATATTTCCAAGCGTGATTTTACTTTGATAACACATTTGGAGTTTTCCAGTGGTCTATAAAACTGCTTCAGGAAAAAATTATGAAAAAAAACAAATCAGATTATGTACTTATTTATTAATTATTTTATAATTCATTTATCACAGCTTAAACAAATAATTCAGTTATAATGAATAAAACACTTTTTGTTGGGAGAAAAACAATATTTTTTTACATGGTTTCCTAGCACAATGGAAAATTCATGCTAACGTCTTGTATCGGTATTATGTAATTTTATGAAGTAAGAGAATATGATCCGTTTTTCTAAGGACTCTGAGCTTTTTTTGGATCGATAATTATTGACATATGAACAAATATTTTTAAAAGGTATCAATTATATACCAAAAATAAAAATGTATTAATACTTTACCATCAATTACTTAATATCAATCCATTATGTCTGTATTCTGCTTATAAGGCAAAAAATGTACAGTTCAACAATATTTACTGCAACAGTCTCGCTGCAATTTTAGTGCTTTGTAGAATATATTCATCGACAGAATCGCTGAGTACTTTTGTCAATAGATGTGGAACAGTATTGACATTTCTATGTCTGATAGAGGACACATCTCCCTACAGTCAAATGAATTGCGTCATAAGCAAACCAGGATACTTTTTTTTGATGCTATGTGCCTAATATTTTTTTTTTCATAATTTTACATATATTTTGCTAATAAATTCAAGTAGATAATATAAAAATTTTCATCTCATCACTCTGCAGTCATATTTAAAATTAGTTACATTGATACTGCTTCACTGCTAAACATGCAGCGAATAGCAAACACTAATGAAAAATACATAATATATTTAGTTATCAAAAAAGACATAAAAATATACCAGTTTTGCAGATAATAGTAAAAAAAGTTAGATGTTATCACTTAAAGCTAACGATTTATGCATTTAAATCATATATTTTTGCAATATACCTACTGCAAGTGTTGCACTCAGTTGCATAATATTGTCGACAACCTCCGGCTTACACACTTTCAGAAAGAAATCACCACAAAATTTGCTTGTTTTTAAATGTTTTTACTTATTTTAAAACAAACTTTCTTCCTGGTTTCCAAAAATGACAAAATATTAACATTACTTAACCATTACTGAAGGTTGAGATTCATCGATAGTACATCTGTACCTTGGTTTTGTGCTAGTGATTACATTTTACACATTAAAATTTACTGTTATTCAATTCTTTTCCTGAGATAACTTCGGTTGTAAATCATTTTCTATCTATCTCACTCGGTCTTATGGACAGTCGTAGTAAAAGTACATAATTATAATTAATACGTCTGTCCTGTCCTGTGAAGTTATCTCAGAAAAAGAATCGAATTATACACACTTGTTTATTATTTTAGTATGCCTGAGGAGTTTTACGTAATATGAATCTTGTGGTTATCTTTTTATTTCAAAGCCAGCTTCGATTAATATTTTAAAGTTAGAAAAAAATATTTGTACTCAATTTATTGTGCTGGCAACATTCAAAACTATAGCTCAAATTAAGTGTTAGTTTTTTTTTTTTATATAGACTAAATAAATAAAACAAATTACACTAAATTACAGCCATACTGATGAAAATATATAAACCAATCCCATATCATTCAGTGCATATATTTTCAGAAAGTAAAACTAGAATTTATCCTTATGAATAATAAACTTATTAAGTATTTTTAACACTTGGTGTTAGGCTAGTAGCAATAAAATATTGTATTTTTAGAATCAATTCCCAATCAAATTGCTGATTAGAGAACAATGTCACATCACTTTTAATAATTACATTATCTTATAATCATTATTCCTAACATTAACAATTAATTAGTTACAAGTTTTTCGGGTAATCAGTTACCCTAAAAAATAAAACATAAACTAAAGCCAACGATCTTAATTATTTGACTAGGTGCACTGGATATATTTTTACAGCTATCAAGAGAGCTCTATTTAACTCAGAAAATGTTTGGAAATCACACAGTAAACAACCAAGCCCTTTTATTATAACTTGATGTTCAACAATTTAAAAAATGAATCAGCTTTTAGTTTGTGGTAAATTACAAAGTACGCTGCCATTTTGTACAGTATTGTGAATCCAACAATCCCAGCTGCTTCAAATAAATATGTTGTGTCGCCCATGCCCATTTCCTTCATAAATATTTCCATGTTGGCATAATGACAGTATAATTCTGGGCATTCCAAGATTCCTCGGTCTTTGAACAATGGCACAGCAAATCCTACTATGGAAAATCGTACAAAGGATATTCTCATGATTATTGTCATAATAGTTTCAATTTTTGTTCCGAATCCTAAACCATACAGAGAGACAACTGTCAATGGTATGACGATTCCTGGACCCATAATAGCACCATTCTGCAAAAAAAATTGACAATAACATAATATTATTGTGCTTGTTTGTGAATGCTAAAATTTTTATTGCTTTTTTTCCTTTATAATCTATGACAAAGTAATGGGATCAAGTGAAAAATTAATGAATTGGAAGTTGTAGATTTTAAAACTATTTAAATATCTATATAATTTATCATACATAGGTGTTATAGCCTTTGAAAAAAAAAACTATTAGGTAGAATTGAATTGAAAATAAAATAAATATAAATCAATCCATTCGCCCTTTGAGATCCCTCTAAAGGGGTATATAGGGAGGCAATAAGAGCTCTTTCTCTCTTTTCCTAGCACATCATGCCTAAATTCCTCAGCTGTGCTTTAAAAAACCAATCAAATCAAAACTCCCTTTGAACTCCACTCAGGAGCATAGGGAGGCAACAAGAGCTCTCCACTGCGCTCGATCCTGCGCAATGCTTATGACCTTCTCCCACACCAAGTCCATTTCCCTCAGCTCTGCCTCGAAGGAACGAGCTTCAAAGAATATGGTAACAAAATATTGTCTAGCAAATCTTAATTTCTTATGTGATTATCGAAGAAATGAATGGAATTTTATTAATAATCAGTACATTTTGTTTGAAGTATTTTCTAGGACAATATGAATGTTCTTTAAACTAAAAATTTCTTTGCTTTTGTATCGGTTTTAAGAGGTCTCCCTTTATTACAATTCTTCTTACCTGTGAATTAAATATTGATGCAATGGCTAAGCCAAAAGCTTCTGCACACACCCCCGTTATGAATGCCATCAAAGTGAATAGTAAAAATCTGTTAATTTCCAGAGCCTGTCCAGTCAAGAAGTAGATTAATACCACAGCCAATGTGATTAGTGTTACCTGTAAATTTCAGATCATTTAACCAGATGTTGACTACCTACTAGGTTTTTTATTCTTCAACTTAAAAAAATATTTCACATGATTTGGTTATCTGTTATATTTTTTTTATAATTTTCTGACCCAGATTACCAAGTAATTGAATCTTGGGTATGGATTGAACCTTAATATTACAGCATAATAGTTATGATAAGTATAAGGATGTTACCATAAACGGAATGTTTGATAATGACAGGGCTGTGAAGTAAGAGTTTAAGCTGTACCATCTGTTGAAGTGTTCTCTTTTTAATCTTTCAAGTTCTAGGGGATCTGTAATAAAAATTATTTTGTAAATTAAAAATTCATAGTAGGTATTTATTCATTTATCGGCATTCTTATTCAGTCTCATATATTTTTACATAATTTTTGTGAAGAACGAAAATTGTAATATTACTACTTATTGCACTAAAGCTATGTAAGAAGCAAATATCAAAGAGGTATACTTACAAACTAGAATGGGAATCATGGCATAGGTGTAACTTATGAGCAGCATCATCACTAAACACAGTTTAAAGTTGGAAAACGACTGGCTTCCATTACTTCCTATATCGAAGAAAACTCCACCGACAAAAAGTGAACAAACTATGTGATGAATAAGTTGGATCCACAAAGCCACCTGAAATATCAAAATATTAGGACTAGGATTTTGTCTAATATCAAATAATGTTTATTTTAATTAGTATTTTTGCCGTGAGGTTGCCGGCGAAGAATAGCACCTCTGCTCTTTTTGCTGATTTTTCGAGCATCCTGTAAGAGGCAGGAAAACCAAAAATCAGATTGGGACCGTGAGGTTGACCACTTCCTTAAATCTCAACTGGTCAGAAAAGGCACAATGAGCCTCGGACGCCTTCAAGCGCAATGGAGAGCTCTTGATGCCTCCCTATGCTCCCGAGTGGGGCTTAGGCCCCCGCATTGCTGGTTGGTTTGGGGGTAGTTCGCGGTGGGCTTGATTTGTCCGGAGCCGACTTTTTGGTTTGATTGCTTCGATCGAGCTAGGAGGTCGGTTTCGTGCGGATCCGTTTGCTGCGGATTGGTCTCCACCGGGCTGGCTTGCGGTGTGCGGGGTGCCTTAAAGGGAGAATGTAATGTAATGTTAATTAGTATTAGTTACTTACTCTACATCTTAATTTCTGCACTATCATCCTCTTGAGCAGAACTGTGAATTGTGTCCAAAACGATGACGAGAAATTAGCATTTAGATTTTCAATTTTCACCTCTTGTTCTTCTGTGTTGTTATTTGCTCCAAAGCATTCTGTCACTTTAGCAGTATTGGAAGATTGTTTTTGAATCCAATTCTTACATTTGCCATTATCTATCTTGTTAACCATTACGTCTATTCCCTTTGGATCTGATTGTAATGTCTCCATTATAAAGTCAGAAGGATTGTGTGTTTTTGGACAAATATAGTTAGAAGAGTCCATAAATGGTACTAACTGTTTTGGGTCCCCTGTATACACACATTTGCCTTTTGCTAATATGTACACATTATTGAATAGAGTCAGGATAGGGAATGTGGGCTGATGTATGGTGCATATTACTGTTCGCCCATTATTTGCTAGTATTTTCAGTAATGAAATACACTGTTTTATTGCTACTACATCCAGACCTCTATAACATAAAAAAAAGTTATTTCGAGGAATCTCTACAATACTATAGGTACATCTCAAACTCACCAGTTAGTTAAAATGCTATTACTTACGTAGTGGGTTCATCTAAGAATATAATTGGTGGATTGCTAACAAGTTCTAGTGCCACAGCCAGTCTCTTTTTTTGACCACCAGATAGATATTCAGATCGAGTATTTCTGCAAGCTGTTAGTCCTAAGGTATTTAATACTTCATCTACCTGTAATCAAGAATTTAATAAACAGAATGTTATTATGTGTACGTACATTTCAACCTTCATCCAGATTTTTTAGGGAGTTGGTAAATCCAAGTCAGCACACAAATTAGGTACATAACTGTTGAGCAATGGTTACCTATGTCACCAATGAACTTTAAGTCAAATCAAATCAAAACTCCCTTTGAACTCTACTCAGAAGCATAGGGAGGCAACAAGAGCTCTCCATTGTACTCGATCTTGCACAATGCTTATGACCTCCTCCCAGGCTCCCACACCATGTCCAACTCCCTCAGCTCTACCTCGAAGGAACGGAGCACGGTATGAGGGGGTCTTCGGGACCCTGATGGGAGGAAAACCAGCGCTCTCCTCGGCCAACTGTCATTCGTCAAATGTCAACTGAACTTACTACGCAGTTATTCGTAATTTTCACGTACTTCTCTTTCGTATTTTTTTCTTAGAAGGTTCCTTTGATATTAATTGAAAACAAAAGCAGTGGAAAGGCTTCAATTGTGATTCCCACCTCTTTCACCAATCAAATAACAAACGTTATGCAATGTTTTCTTGATATTCCTAGTAGGTACAAAGATGCCATTAATTTCAATTAGGCAGACACTGCACACAGTTCTGATTTCTATTTAGTACGTATATAGGCATCTACTAGAACAGACAATGTAGCAGGTAATGTTGAAATAAAAAAATGTCTCTCCGATTTAGCGAAGTGACGAACGTTTCGAAATAAGTTCATGTGATACCTATACCTATAGGTTAACGTGGTGTGACTTTAGATGCGCAATTTCGCTCGGGCAATAATTAATTAAACTGCCATTAAAACTTATGTACGTATGCCCTGACCTGTAGGTATTGTAGGTACCTATTGAATTTGGTGAAATTGGCAGAATATACATTAGGTAGGTATAACTTATATTATGATGCCAAGCTGTAATTATTACTGTCATAGCTTCGTGTGTGATCTGTTGCCGTAGACAAATTCAAATCGGCATTCGACTACAAACGAAGATTTCGTCAATGTATAGTGCGAAAAAATTAACTGTCCACTGGAACATATAAACGAGTATTTAAACCAAACATAGACACTTACATAAAAATATAAAAAGTGGACAGTTAATTTTCTTCCTACTCTACATTGTTGAAGAATAATTATTCGTTTGTAGTCGATCGCCAAATACAATTTGTCTAGGCCTACAGGTCTGACAAACATGTTTGTTTTTTCTTTCAGTTACATGGAAGTTTTGGTCTTGGGGGGGGGGGGGGGGGGGCGTTTTATAATCATCTATTGAACTTGCTTTTTGTTTTTAATTGTGTTACGTACCTACTTACTGTTGTGTTATAAATTCTTCTCACTACCTTTGTCAGTGTTGCCAACACTGAATGATCATTTTTTAGCGATCATTCATCTTTCCGGATACCAAATTCTCGTCTGGGTATACTTTGTGTATGAAAAACGGCGTTATTAGGCTTTATAGGAGCTGTTGGCAACACTGCCCTTTGCCTGTCCCCATAAATAACCTATTGAATAAGGATTTTTTTGTGAATAAAAAAATTAAAGTTCGTGCAGGCTAGGTAGGTATATCTACTTAATCAAAATAATTATTCACGGTTGAGGTATAGTAAGGCAGATAGATGCCGACTGATAATAATTATGATATTACGAAATACCTGTGCCGAGCGGCTGTATAGGTACCCCTAGATATGTACCTACCTACCTACTCGCTAATAAATAATATGATCAGTTTAGTTGGACATTTTTAAGTAAGTAGATATTATTATACTCTATGTTGGACATGCAGTTGTACAGTCAGCTGAGTCAGCCAACACGATGCCAATTATCCTGACCTTGACAGTGACATCAATCGATATAAGTGAACAAAGGGAACTTGCTACAAGAATCGAATTATTAGAGACTGGAAAATTTCGCGATCGTGATATAACGAATTTTTTTCATGAATTTTGAGGTTTTTGCGCGAATAACGCGAATTTCGAGGTTTTTAATGTGATTTTTAGAAAAATAACGCGAATTTCGTCTCTATTGTACTGAAATAATGGGATTTTGTAAAAATAATCAAAATTATCATATTATTTGAATTAGGTACTTAAAATGACAAACAATAATTTGGCGCATTATTGTTTAGAAGCGATTTGGATACTTTGTTCTAATGTGGACTTCGAAGGGTTCTCTTTGTACATCACTGTGCTAAGAAAACGAAGAAAAAACTTTGTTTTGGTTACTCGCTCAGAAATAATAATTTAAAGCAAAAAATAACTACCCAAGTGCTGGGAGGGTTCCATAGTGACAAGTTTTTTTTTTAGATGACCCCACCCAAAAAAAAATTCCAAGGGTCCCAGATCATTTACGCCAATGTCAACAAATGTGTTTTATTTTTATTTTGCTACTAGCACCACTGTTTTTCAGTCTATAATAATTAGGTACCAAAAGCGTCGCCAAGGGAGGGGGGGGGGGATTTAACTTTTTTACTTAGTTCATATATTTAATTCAGTGGGCGTCTTGTTTATTATGGTATTCAAGCTACGCTTAATAACACTTAACGTCAGGCTTACACTGTTTCTTTCGCGCTTTCATTATTTTTTATTACAGGCAGTGAAAGAGACATACATGCTTTGTACTCGTCTTGTATGTCTCTTTCACTGCCTGTAATAGTGTTACGGCCGCTTTTCTTTTTTAGGAAAACAAAGCATAACAGGAACAACGATGGCTTCCATCGTTATTTCTATGAAACAAAACTTGTTTAAAGAAAAAGGATTGTAGGCAGTGAACTTTTATAACAATAGGTAGATATGTTTTGATTTTGTGCCTACTCGTTTTTACTTTATCAGAACCAGCTGAATGACCTGAGGGGACTTCTCGTCATTTCATCCAGGCCGCGACTAGATACCGCGACTATTTAATGCATCATTGAACGCTTCACGACTTTTCTCAAAATTGATTTTTTAAAGGTTGAGTTATTCGTGAGATAAGATATTATTAGTCAACGTGGAGCGTTTTTGCCCCAATGCATTGTTTAGTTAGAATAAAATGGAAAATTATCTATAATATAAATGAAAGTCGGGTTAGTGCGAACACTTATAACTCGAGATCGGCTCAACAGATTCATCCGATGTTTGATTTATTGGATTCTTCTCCACTCCGGATAACAGAATTACTATTAAAAAGTTGAAAAAGTGATATAAATAATATAAAATATAGTATTAAAGTTAGTATGGAACGAATTTTATGCGACGCCATCTTTGAAAAAAACTAACAACAAAATTATTGTCTTCTGCACCTGCACCCTCTCATTCTCGCATACGTAATTGCCACTCTTACAGCAGCCCATTTCACTTATACTCCAGCGTTTCGGGCGTTTTAGAAATTTTTCATACAAAGTCAACCAAATTGCGCGCATATATTAATTATATTCTCGCGTTGATCCCGTCTGAGCTTTGAATACGATTGAATTATGGACGTTTTAGAATTAATATCTTAATATTATTATTTAATTAGTTTATTTTTGTTTCTGGAGAAGCAGTGCACAATGAACGGGCCGCCTCTGGTTAGGACCAAAGGGTCCACAGGACAACGTCTGTCGGGAAGGCTCGTTATGAATAAAATTCCCTCACTCTGTTGACCGCGGTCTAACCTGTAAAATGTCGGGATACACACATAAGTACGCGTTTAAAGTTTCGTTAGAATATTCAGGGGTTTCCCAGTGAATACCACATAACTTTTTTACGTTTCAAATTACCTATTTCTGATGACATTTAAATCCTAACACATAATATGAGAGAGGTGGTAACTCAACCTAACATTGTGACACCTACCTATATATTTATATTAGAAATGGAGATTCTTGAATAACTAATAATAAATATGAATACTTACAACTAGTTTTTTATCCTCTTTTTTCAGTTCCTTCCCCAGTTTTAGATCAGCGGATATAGACATCGCCTCATCCACGGTCAAATATGGCTGGAGTAAATCATCTTGCATTATGTAGCATGACAGCTTGTGGTACAGAGCCATGTTCCTGGGCTCATTATTGACGAGGATTTCTCCTTTGATCTCCGGGCAGCTAAAAGCAAGATACATCTATTTATTAATATCCACATAATACTTACCTACATCAAAAATTATGTTCGGCTCAAAGCCACTTAGGTAAATGGTTCCCAAAGAAAAAAGGAAACCACAACAAAAAAAAAGGAAACTAATACCGAAGCGAAAGTTATTGAAAAACAGTAAACCTAGTACCCGGTACTGAATTCTATCTCTGTTGTACGGTACTATAAAAATGCCTAAGTCTATAACTATGCACAATATACATGCGGGAAATACCTGTTATTGGAGCACTGGAAATTAAATAAATAACACTCTTATATACATAGGTGTCAGATTAGCCGGCGGAACTTGATGCTTGAAGCATTCTCTACCGGTCAACCGGTCCCGTCCAATCTGAGACAGGATTAGAGTAGATTTGTTTAAATTCTGTGTTTTCGTTCCATTTATCAAGGTTATTTTTTTGTAATTTTTAAGTAACACACATAGGTACTTCGTTGCGAATCAAACCTCAGACCTCGCTATCAGAAAGCAAGTGAGCGACAAACGATAGGTAGGTACCTACTCTAAAAACCATTAAAATAATAATAATAATTGATGTATTTTGAAAACAAGAAAAAATCCAATTGTTTTCTTTTTTATATTTTGTCAGATGTGAATTCAAAAACCACACGATTTTGTGTAATCCAGGGGTTCCCAAAGTGTGCGCCGTAGAAAGTGAAGAGGAGCGCCGTGAGTCGATCCTCTATCATTATCCGAAGCCACCGATCACTATTCGAAACCAAAAATATTCGCGATACCTACCTATAAAGCAACAATTAATATTTTGAGATCGAATTACACGTATCGTATAACCAGTACTAAAACTAGCGTATTTCTGCGATATATTTGTTAAATGAATCATTTGAATCTTTCTTTACAAAGCGAAAAAACGCACATTCTGAAACTATCGGAGGGAATTGCGACGTTTAGAAAGAAACTGCGGTTTGAATAAAAAACTGAATGAAGGCAGCGGTTAAGATTGCTTCCCGCAATTTGTATAAATATGGATTAGGTATTTCTATTCCAAATAGCTTAGGTAATGTAGCTAAAATAGGGTGCCGTGACAAAATACTTAAACTTGCAAGTGCGCCGTGGGCTGAAAAAGTTTGGGAACCCCTGGACTGTAATCCATTAATTTTTTTCTCTATAAGTATTGTTGATTATTATTAAGTTGTTTTATTGCCTTTATGGATGTCATTTTTCGGTTACAATAAAATTTAATTAATGTATTAATTATAATTTTTACGTGTTTTGCACATGAAACGCAATCTTCAAAACCAAGTTAATAAAAATGAACGATTTTCCTTAGAAGATAACAAACGAATAAACATTAATTGGTTGAATAAATTTGGCGAAAATCTTATTAAACTTAATTAATAACATTATTAATCTATAATATAAATGAAAGTCCTTCTCCGCTCCGGATAAAAGAATGATTATTATTAACAAAATAAAAAATGGATAGCAATATTAAAGTTAGCATGGAACGGATTTACTGACAACAAACGTCACCTGTGAAAAATTCCATAACAATACAATTTTTATTTACCATTGAGTTTCAAAACATTGCTACGCAGATTTTTTATTGAATTTCTTTCGTGCTTTCAGAAATATTTTTTTCACATTCAACCATTTTTAAACGTAGGTATATTTTTATAAATTAATAATTTGAAATCAATATTCCTATAGTAAGGACTACAGAACAACGTCTGTCCGGAAAGCTAGTACCTATTATATAAATATTAGAATGAAACTTACATGTAGCCTGTTAGTATGTTCAAGAGTGTGCTCTTGCCAGCACCGGAAGGTCCTAAAATAGCTGTCAATTGCCCAGATTTAAAATGCCCAGAAAGTCCATCAAGTATCGGAGGCAAACCTTAAACAAACAAAAAACATTATATATAGAAAAAATTAAATAAATAGACTTTGTGCAGCTGATCCGCGTATCATGTTTTATTCTTATTGAGAGTGGAGAATATTGAAAATTCAATACTAGAAAAAGTATTCAAATTGAGTTACTGAAGTGAAGACTTATTAATTAATGGATGCAGAAGGCGCAAGATTGAAAGAACTGGAAAAATATGGAGGAGGTGGTCTACGTTTAGGAGTGGATGTTTCCAGACTGAGAAGAAGACTGATGTTCCTGAGAGAACTAAGCATCATGGATATCCTTCAAATGGTGGATGATGGTCAATATCTCAGGAGTTCTAAAATTTAATCAGAAGAACGACATAGGGTCTGAAAGTCATTGAAGCCGCGCAAGTCCGCGTGCGGCGGGGGTTTTTGTTTACCCCCTATATAACTAAGCGGGGTCAGAAAGGGAGTTTAATTATTATTATGTAATGATAATATATTATGCTCCATTAATCGCGAATACGAAGTTAGCATCTTGTTAATAATGCTTCTTGGATTTATGTTGTTTGTTTTGACAGAATTACACCTACGTTTCTCTATGGGGCGTCCATTAATCACGTGAGCTCAACAGGGGGGGGTGGTCTAGTAAGAAAATCACGTGTATTTATTTTTGGTTTCAAGTATCTATTTCAAGTAGTTGCGCACACAGAAATTAAAAAAATGACACCTATATTATAATTATATCAATTCTTTATACTAAAAAAAGTACACGTGATTTATAGGGAAAGGGGGGGGGGTATTCTGAAACATCACCAAATATCACCAGGGGGGAGGAGGAAGGGTCTAAAGTTGCAAAAAAACATCACGTGATTAATGGACGCCCCCTATGAAAGGCATCCTTCAGATGGGAATATTGCTTAACAGCGTCATAAAACGTGTCTTGCTTGATGGATACACACGAATCTTATTTGGAGTCATCTCGATGCATCATGTTTATAATATGGTGTGTCATGTAAATGCACCATGTTAACACTAGTTCTGTGATCCATGGACTTTTGTGATGAAGAGTAAGACCTATAGGTAGGTATTTATCTATACAATGTGTCCTTGAGGTGGGATACTTACTTAACAGCATCATAAAACGTGAATTGATGAATAAACAAAAATTTACTCTGGTATCATTTAAATGCATCTTGTTAACAAAGCTTCTTTGATCCGTGGTTTGTATCGTGACGTAGGGTTGATCCTGCCATTAACCTGTTTATTGCTTTATTTAATAAGGCGTATATAAAAGTATTTCCGTGTATAATTAGATCGCAGGTAGGTAGGTACATCATATTTACATAATGATCACATGATTAAAATCTGATGTATGTAATCCTATACATTGCACACTCATTAAATGATCTAATAACATCCACCTGGTCACGCTAGTTGTAGGAATATTACAGTCACCTGACTATCATGCATACAACAAAAAATTAAATTTAATATGTTATGCACCTGAGTTATTGGTGATATATAAACGAAGTATGCAAGGTGTATCGATACGACATCGACATGTTAGCGGACAAATAAATGTCAAAGAAAGTCAACTAATGCAGCTGACATTTTGCGCAAATCTAAGATAAATTGTGACATGCATCCATATTTACTTACTGCATTATTGTATTGTATCTATCATAGCCTTGAAACAATAATACTCCCCTACAAAAATATTAATAATGGTTTATTATGATTTTATCATCTAGCTCAGTTTTCCTTTATTATCACTTGGATACATAAATGTTACGTTGTTTTAATCTGTCATAATACTTGGTTTAAAGGTTTTAATGAGTCGACCAGTTCTAGGCGGAGCGGAGGGTGAAAAACTGTTGAAGAACATAGTGCACGGAAGAAGAAAAGTCACGAGAAATTAAATATATTTTCTCGTACAAGTAACAATAAATAAACCACATTGCATTTTAGAAATCGGACTCAAGACTTCATGAACCTATGACGCACTGAGAAAGCTGACATACGATTCGTGTCTTTCTATTTTTTTATACTTCAATCTGCTAAAGCCTCGTCGATAACCCCTGTAAGATTGCCGAGATGAAATGTACTGTTTTCTATATATTTACAGATAACCTTAATGACGATAAAAAATATTTGTAATAATAGTTAATTCAGTTAGTTAAGTCGATTACACCACACACAGCTAAACTACAAATGTCTCCTTTAGAGTATGTAATCATTGTTTATTATTAGACATCACCTGACACTGAAGAATACTATCTGCCAAGAGTTTAAACAGTTCCTACACTTCGCAACTTCATGTTTACAGAATATGGTTCATGTCGTAGCTGCATTGCCCTGACCTTCAGACAGTACCTACTGATAAATGACTATAACGACGCAAGCTACAACTGATAAAATATTGTATCGTCCCAAATATTGAAGAACAGAACATTGTGGTGACTAATATTATTATTGTTTATTATTTTATGCAGAAATTTTTATGAATATTATTAGGTTATTCATTAAATAAACATGTTTACAGAGTGTTTTTGGATACAGGAACTACATGGTTCATCCAGAATAGATATACGTGCCATTGAAGTTAAACGCAAAGCCTGTTTTGTGCCCTATTCAAGCAATGAGTTTGAACATTGGAATATTACTCGTATCATGAATAGTTGGTAGATATGGCACCGCCGAAAGCGAGCATTCGTTGCCACAAAGATAAAGAAAAAAGTAAAACCAACCTAACAAGATCTTTTTTCTGACCCCCTTTCTTACCTTCTACATTCTTTGTCATCTATGTTCTGAAAAAAAAAACAAAATAAAAAACTCTTTTAGACATAATAATATGGAATCGATTTTCTTTGTATCCACTTACTATGTATTTACGACAATGTCTTTTGTTATTGTTAACCTCCTCTGTTTAAGAATTTATTTTGTGTAGGTACTTAATAACATCTTTACTTGCCTTTGTTTGACCACCCGCGTTGTTTCTGTCTCTTTCTAGCGTGTAAGAATAATATTGTGTTTTGTCTCTCTATTTTTTAATTATATAGCTTCTATTTCCTGTTGGATAACTTTTTGTAATTTTTTCAATTGTCTTTGGGTTTACTTTGTGACAGTTATCCATTTTCAGATAAATAAATATATAAATACTTTGTTTCTGTCACTTATAATTTTATTTGAGTAGACATGTTTCGGCTATTACGTAGCCATTATCAATACCTACTAACTTAAAATCTACAGATCTACATATTATATTGTAAGCTTAACTAAGATGTCTTGAGGGGGGATGAGGAATACGAGGGTGTGTGGAGTGTGAGATGTTATCTTTTAACGGGGTGGTGCGTTTGGTATGGTTATTTTATTTACAATAGTGTTGTCGGAGTTAACTCCGGACCTTGAAAATCAACTCAATGAACAGACTGGAAGCATTTAAAGTGGCTCAATCGTCGAATGCTCAGAATTCCCTGGACAGATATGGTAGCCAATACTGAAGTCCTGAGGCGAGCTAGGGTTGACAGAGAGATGTTGTCAATTATCAAGGCCCGGAAAATATCAAATCCGGGCCATGTACTGCGAGGAGAAAAGTACCACCTTCTTCTGTAGGAAAAAATAGAGGGACGCCGAGGGCCTGGCAGGAGACAGACGTCCTGATTGCGCAATGTAAGGGAGTGGACCGGCATCGCAGGACATGGACAATTTCGCTGATGTTTAGTTGTAATCGTCAACGTTGGGGGGACCCGACAGGGCACGTAAAGAAGAAGAAGATGAATATAATATTTTACCACCAATAATATGGGACATACAACAACTACCGATATACATACATTCTCCCTTTAAACCCCACTTAGGGGCATAGGGAGGCAACATGCATGAGCTCTCCATTGTGCTTGATCCTGCACAATGTTTATGAACTATACTGAACAAAAAATATGAAAAATTGGCCTAAAAGCGAGTTTGACTAACTGAAAGAGGTACAAAAATGTGAATACTCAGTAGACATGGTCAAAATACATAGCTCCCTACATAATATAGTATGTAGGTAGGTAATATAATATGTTATTGCAAAAGTAAACATTGACCGACATCACTGGATGACGAAAGCCATGTTAACAAAAAGTACATAAATCAATTAATGCATTCTCTTGTTTAAACAAAATGCAATTATTGATTTGCGCCTGATATAAAATGGCGAACAAAACATCATAAAAATGTGCTAATTATTTTTATTGGCCTTCATAAAGCTAAAGTGCATAACAACCATAAAAAATGTTAAATTTTAGAATTAACAAACCGTCCGTAAAACTAATTTTGACATAATATTGAAAGTACAGCGGATACAGTCATCAGCAACACAATATTAAACAAAAACAATAAGAACATACGAGAAGAAGGTTCTGGAGGGACCATGTCGAAAGGATGGAAGACAACAGAATTGCCAAGGTCGTGATGCAAGGGATACCAGATGGACGCCGGCCACCAGGACGTCCCCCAAAGAGATGGAGAGAAAGCTGGACTTCATCGTCACAGGAGCCCGATTTGAGCACTTCCTAAACAGATCGCAGATCTAAACAAAGAGGAAGAAAAAGAATAAGAACATACGAAATAAAGCAAATATTAAAAATGAAAAAATATCTGAGAAAGATATATTATTATTGAACCAATGTCCTAATGAGGTTGCCATCTGCCGTGGGATTGCCGGCTAAGAATAGGACCTCTGCTCTTTTTTGGTGGTTTTTCGAGCATCCTGTAAGAGGCAGGAAATAGAAAAATCAGATCGGGACCGTGAGGTTGACCACCTCACGTCCTTAACCTCAACCGGTCAGAAAAGGCACAATGAGCCTCGGACGCCTTCGAGCGCAATGGATAGCTCTTGATGCCTCCCTATGCTCCTGAGTGGGGCCTAGGCCTCCCGCATTGTGGATTGATTTGTGTGTGGCTGGCTTTTTGGCAATCGGGCTAGGGGTCGGCTTTGTGCGGATCGGGTTTGCTGCGGATTGGTCTCCTCCGGGCTGGCTTGCGGTGTGCGGGGGGGCTTAAAAGGGAGTATGTTATGTCCTAATGAGGAATATGTGTCAGATTGAAGACGTTGTAAGATCGAGTCATTCATTCATTCAATAAGAGCTCTCTATTGCGCTCTATCTTGGAATTTTTTATGACCTTCTCTCACATTACGTCCAAATTCCTTAGTTCTGCCTTGAGAACACATCGTGAGATGGTCTTCTTCTATATGTCGAGTAGGAAGAGAAAAGGATTGGGTATTTTTTTTTTAAACTAGCACCCGTTTTCGGCGATGCAGCTTTTGTTTACATCAAGATTTTAAGTAGGAAAAACACAATGAATTAAAGAAATAACTAAATTTATTTAAAGAATCTTGTTGTTGACCCTTAGATGGCTAATCAATATGTCATTGATCTTGGGATCGTTCATTGATAGCAGTGACACGACATTTATAGGGAGGGGAACGCTCTCCGTCTCAAGCTCCCGAAGAAGGGTATCGTGTGAAAAATTGAAGCCAGGACAACGTGTCCGAATCGCAATCTGTCAGGAGGGTATTATATAATTTACTTTTTTTTTATTCTGAAACCATGGCTGATTGGGTACGCTTCGCCATACTGTCAACCGTCTCGTTTCCGCTAATGCCTATGTGGGCAGGAATCCAAATAATTGCAATATATAATCCATCAGAGTGGCTTTTGAATAAAAGTGTTCTGATTTCCCAAAGCAAATGGTTACTCGTGTTTGACCTTAAGCAACCTTTTAACCCTTCAATAAAACTATAAGCGAATCTGTAAATATAAGTGCATGCTTAATAAAACGGCTACCTGATTACATTGAAAAAAAATTATACAACCAGGCGCCTACATATCGTGTACAAAACTATACTAACCTCACCATCTTCCCGTAAAAGTTACAGTAATATTTGGGATTCTACCTCAATAATTGATTGCTAAACCTTGGGGCCTAGAACTTTATTTTTACTAAATTAATCCATCTTTGAGGGGGGTAATGACCCTTTTAAGATCTGTAAGAATATGGATTCAATTCATGGACCAGGAAACGACGGCTTATCCTTGAATAATTTATTGTACTTATGAATTTATTATCGCGTATGTACGCGTACGCGTTGCGTCGAGATTATGTGCCGTAACTAATTCCAGAAACCAGCTCTGCAAATGCCGTGTGCATTTCCGTGTTATGTTGCATGAAGTTTTATCGTTATGTGCACGTGGATATATTTATAATGCTAGGTACTCTTCATTATTATTTGTCCGTTGTAAGATGCTCGCCAACAGACAAATAAAGATAAGATTCAAAACTTCGGCAGAATACATTATAATCCCGAAACTTAGACCATGATATTGAATAGGTACAATGAATCGAATATTCGTAGAAGCATTTGAAATGTGGCTTCACCGTGAAATGCTTCGTCTTTCTGGACGGGTATTCTTTAGTTTATTTATTCTTAATTATCTCCCCTAGGTTTCATGCGAATAAGTTGTTTAATAACCCATCCATACCTCTTATACCCAAGATTCTTCTGAGGCACTTCGTTTCAAATGCAGATTCATTTTGTGCTTGGGCTATTGCCAGGACTCAAACCCATACAGGAGAATGGGCAACACACACGCATCAAACAGTTTACATTTCGTCTCGACACTAAACGCCGACGCCTTCCGTATCTTGGTCATGCATGTTGTTAAAGGCGCCACTTACCATAGCGATACGCGTATCGGGGACTCGGCACCAGATATGGTAATGGTTGCTCCCAAGTATTAAAATTTATCCACCCGGGAGACCTGGTGACCGTCGATGGTTATTGTTAACTGTTTATGGGGGCAGGCATTATTCGCCATGAGCTCTGTCTTACTGGCATTGACTCGAAGGCTAAGGCGTGCTGTTTCGTCGCAGAATGTTGCATTCTTTGGTTAAATACATGGCCAAAAGTAAAGAAAATTCAAGTATGAGTAAATCGGGTCACGAATGAAGAAGTCTTAACAAGAGGTGGATCAAATAGAATAGGTTCTCTTGTCTCACATAAAGGTTTATAACGTTTCACAGTCACAAATTTTGTGGTGTTGATCGATTCTGAGCAAAATAGAGGGACGTCGAGGGGCAGGATCGAAAATCTTTCGCCAACGTTGGGGGGACCGACAGGGTACTATCAAAAGGAGAAAAAAAAGAATAAAGATGTCTGGATCACTTCTCTAATATGCCCAAAAAATTTGAGGATTCGTTTGCTGAAGAAATTGATATCATTTGTGAGAAGTATATTTTAATGTCCAAATAATATAGATAGATGACCGATATTCTTCAGTAGGCACCTGCACAGTGCACAGATCCTAGGTATACAACATGGTGCGAGCTAGGTGCAAAGTTTACAGGGGAATCGGAGCTATTTTGCAGAACATTATCTCGAGGTCACTAAAATAATTAAATAATTCAACTTGCACCAAGATTAATTGCCCAGGACACAATTAATGCAGTAATTTTCGTACATACATAGGTATAAATAATTTGATAACAAAATGTTTTTGATTAGTGCAATAATTGCATGTGTGTCGTGTAATGTTCTTAATTATTTGGATAACATAATCATTATAATATAGGTATTATTCTTATCTTATATGTCACCAAACGGATGGAGTACCTAAGTACGTAAATAAATTACTCAATATGTGCAAAAGTATTCTTAAAAAAGTTAAAAGTCTTGGAGAGATAGAGAAAAGTTTCGGAGACATTACCACCTAATGGCGAACGTTGTTAACGTAAAGTGATCACACTACGCCAGCCATCGAAATAACAGTAGAAGACGGTCGCAAGCCCGTAGTGGTTTGTTCCATTTAAAAATCGAATTGTTAGAGTCATTAGTTGTTACATATTCTTTAAGTAGGTATTGCTATTGGTGTTATTGGCTCTAGTTGTAATTTGTACGATATTATGACGTACTTATTGTATGTTTTTTTTTCATTAAGTAAAAAAAAAACATTGCCTTATACAAGTATTTTTGATGAATGGGAATTATTATTGTTAGTAATGTTATTTATTATTTAAGTATTGTATCATTTGTGGTTTTAATGAAATTGAATTGAATTGAGTATCTAATTTAAGAAAATCCTAATTTTTCATGGTGTATTGAAAAAATAAATTATTATTAAAATTAAATTGAGTATTATAAATTATCCAAATTAATAGGTATCCTAGAAATATCTCGGTGCCTAATCATTTTTTTCGAAAGAGACACTGTATCCCGTTTTTTTTTAAATTCATTTGTTGGTATGTAACTGGTTTTGGTTATATTTTGTCCCTGTATGTATGGATTGCACAAGACAGTGCTCAGCAAGTTTTCTCCATAATACCTATTACTATGTAGGTAAGTAATTTTATAACCCCAAATTTATAACTAAAATTTTGTAAATTTTTTTATACCTTCTTTTACCATAGAATTCAAACGAAGTATCAAGAGAATTCAAAAAAATAATAATATGAAATTATTTATTTAGCGTATGGCCATTTCATTACAATCTATAATATTTGCCTTGAACACTGACTCACTGACTGACTGACTGATGTCATTAACGCCGCTAGATGGCGCGCCACTCGCAACTAAAGACAAATAATATTGTTCTTCTAATATAATATGGCTGACAGCAGTGACAGCTGACAGTAACATAATAATATTATTATGCCTGGTGGCTGAGCACTTTTTTTTAAAGGTCTCGATCTGGAGAAAAACAATTATCGAGCTATTTAAAAACTCACATGCAAAGTCAGCCATGAGAAAACAAAATTTGTCAAATCAGGAAACTTTTACGCACAGCCGGACTTCGCTTTACTAATGCAATGTGTGCAATAAAAAGTTTGCGAACTCAAGAATCACACACACGCGAACTCAGCGGAGAAAAGCCATACGAATGCAACCATTGCGATAAAAAGTTTAATCAATCAAATAATAACTCATGATAAAAGCCATTTAAATGCAAATTTTGTTATCAAAAGTTCAAAGTTTGTTATAAAAAAAAAAAAATATCAAGTGCTTTAAAGTCATAAGAAAGGATAGTTTGTATGAAAAAGTTTACCAAATCAGCTCTTTAACTCACAGATGCGATTTCATTGCCAAGAAAACTCTTACTAATGCAATGTGTGTAATAAAAAGTTTAAGTTGTTTTTTGTATTTTCATAAACAGTTTTATCATTGAGTGCTTTAAAGTCACACAAATGAATTCGACCATAAGAAAACAAAGTTTGCATGAAAAAGTTTTCCAAATCACGAATCTTTAATCCACACACACAACATCATAGCGGAGAAAAACCATACGAATGCCATGTTTTCAATAAAAAGTTTACACACTAAATTATTTTTTTAAAGATTCTCGTATGAATTCATAGCGTAGAAAAGTCATAGGTACATATGCAAAGTTTACATGAAAAAGTTTACCAAATCAGAAAACTAACGTACACAAGCGACTTCATAGAGAAAAAGTCTTACGAATGCAATGTTTGAAATAAAAAAATATCAATCGTATACTAAAACACTCACATCCTAAAGTCATTTGAATGCAAAATTTGTTATTAAAAGTTCACGACGTTTTTTGAGTTTTGCATGAAGAATTCAATAAATGAAGCTTTAAAGTCTCCTATGCGAATGCAAAGTTTGCATGAAAATGTTTAATCAATTAAATAGTTAAATACCCACATGCTAAAAGCTATTTGAATGCAAAGTTTGTAATAAAACGTTTAAGTTGTTTTTGAGTTTTTATAAAGAGTTGAATCAACCAAGTATTTTAAGTCCACATGTGAATTCATAATTCATGTGAAAAGGCCATAGGTGGGCGCCACAGGCGCCTTTAAAAAACTAGTTTATATATCATTTAATACAATTACCTAATAAGTACCTACCTACATTTTTTTTTTGTTAAATTTTTACAGAGCTAGGTACTTTAGTTTTGTTCATAATATTAAAAGGCGTACAACTCTGTTATTGTAACCTACGAATCGGAATCTCCTTTTGGCATTTATACCTATTAGAATATTTTGATTTATACTTCACGATTTGAATATCGACAAAAAATAGCACAAACCTATTTACCCATGTAGGTAATTATAGGTAAATATTTAAATTGATACATAATTAAAGCTCTCGATCTTTATTTTTGTTGTTTCCTTGGTATATAATCGTTTTTTTTGTATGTATGTAGGTTTGTAGGTATTTATATGTTATGGATTTAGTGATAAATTTGACTTTTTTCATACTGCCCGGGTGTTTATTATTTATACCTACTAACAAAATGAAATATGATAAACCTACTTACTAATCTAAGAGACCATTTAAGGATGACGTCATCTGACGTTTACCGGGCGGCAAAATGGCGGCCGTGGCGGCACACACACAGCACACATGCATAAACCGTAGTGAAGGGTAACACTTTGCATAGCGACCCGAACTACGCGAATCAATAGTGATCCGAATAAGTTATCCGGCCCATTTCTGTCAGTTTTGTGATACTTTCCAACAATAAAACACAATAATACCTATATTCTTTTTCTTGTAAAATACAGAAATTTTGTATTGTTCGTAATAATTATTACACAGCTATCAATCAGAATTAAAATTTTACCTGATTATTTTTGGTTTCTAATTATGCTACGCAATGATAATATAAAGCGTTAGCTAAAATAAAAAGTAAATATGGTTAATACATATCATTGGTTTTATTCTAAAATTTTGACATACCTAAATAATGTAATATGTACCTACCTATATTATAGTATTATTCAATGCACATTTTTGCGATATTTTCCAGAAATAAAATATCCTAATATTACAATATGGATCTCTAAACACCGGCACAATACGTTCCTAATTGAACGAGTCGTCGGTAATCTCGAAAAAATGGATCTAAAATTTGTGTAGGTACTTACAAACAGATCATTACGATTCATACAGATCTCATACTCTAATTGACTCGTAACATCTGTAGATTCACTATATACGTGACCCGATAAACACACTCATACCAACTCTAAATTTTTTCATGCCGCCCCGCAAACGTCAAAATCACGTGGCCGTCAATGGTCTATTATTATTATCATAATATGTCCGATTTACAAAACACAAAAATCAAGTTTGTGGTATTCTTTAAGTTAGTAACCCAATATGCTTAGTTTGTTTTAACACGATTTTTATTGCTTTGATATGCCATAGTGAAATAAAGTTACCAAAACTAAGAGATAGGTATAACCGTATTGTATAAAAATATACCTAATGTGAAAATGATTCGATGTAGCACACATTTCTATTTCAAAGCTCGATTCGATATTCGAAACTACACAAAGACACGGGAATTAACAGATTTACCCCGTTCTACTGATTATTTATAGCACGTAATTACGAAACTATTCACGAAAAAGAGAAAAGTTTAGAACTGGTCAAATATTTGCGAATTAAGGGCTCATTCTCTAAAAAGCCGTTTTTAGTACATTTTCTTAATCCATTTTATAACATGATTCCGAGATTCGTTAACATACGAATTTGAAATATACGTACGTTCTATTGTAGAATGAACTTTTATAAAATAGTTTAGCTAGTTAAGTTGCGGAAAAAATGTGAATATAAATCTTTATAACGATTGGACTTTGATTTTTTTTTTTTTTTTAAATGAATCTGTGCTCACTCAAAGTGAACACACATACACTCCTTGACTCTTTCACAGTAAGCTACTGAAAGCTTGTGTCGTGAAAGAGTCGTGTCACCTAAACATATTGTTTTTTAGGGAAACAACACCTGAAGTAGGTAAATAATTAAGTTAAGTCGAATTAAACGTTTTCGTGGATTAGGGGCTGAGAATTACGAATGTAACGAAATCTACGAGTTAGAATTTTTTCACAAGAATGATCATGATTAGAGAACATTCGGGTTGTATGAAAATGCCAAGCATGCATTAGCCAAAGCTCATAAAGTTTCCCTGAAATATGTCATTTCAAAGTTAATTACCTAAAAATAATTTGTCATTGTATCTTGAGTTGAAAATGTCACAATTATGCGGTCGCTGTAGTTCGCCTTTGGACCATCCGTGCTAGCTAGGAAATCATGGCTGCCTAGTGTACGGGCTCCCATACAACGTCATATTATTATGTTTTACTGGCTGCCGCAGTCATGGCTGCCGCAGCCAGGCTGCCGCAGCCAGGCTGCCTAGTGCGCGAGGGGCCTAACTGCGCGCAAGTAATGCCTATAGACCCGTCCAATCTATTTTTTTATCAATTCCATTAGAGGAGCCAGTTTTTTTTGTATCGAGCCTATAATTATTATATCTTTTGCAGAACGTATCTACCATAGAGTATAACAAAGTAAATGGAGTTACTCATTTGTATGTAATTTATTTATACCTACTTAAGCTGAATCACAAATTTGGGCGCAAATAATCCAGAATATAAATAAATAACACTCTTCTATACAAAGTTGTCAGTATAGCCGGCGGAACTTAATGCTTGAAGCATTCTCTACAAGACAACCGGTCCCGTCCAATCTGAGACAGGATTCCAACCCCGAGTAGAAATTTCAAGTGAAAAAACACATTGAAATTTTCTGATCGGACCGTGAATCGAACCCGGGACCTTTTGATCTGAAGTTGGTATAATGAATAGGCATAGCGATTAAAAAAATATTTTTCATTTAATTTGACAAATAAATGAGTCTAACGGAAAATTTGTAAAAAAAAAAACTACTAGATAATAAATTAACACGGGCATAAATAATTATTCCTTGTCGGATGCAATTGCTTGGTATTGCGAAAAAAAACTACTATAATACGCAATAAAAACAAAATATGGGATGCAGTTGACAGCGAGACATCCAAACGGACATAAGTCAACACAATAAAATGATTTAATAATCATTTTATGGAGCACATATTATGTTTATACGCGTGGATATCAAGGATGCCCTACATCGAACGCTTGGCGTCTGGGTATACCTGATTAGGTATTACATTTGTCCGGAAAGACATCAAAACTATTTACATAGAATTTATAGGAATCGTGCGTGTTTCCAAGATATGTAGTAGGTACATAGTTTAAATAATTATAATCTTCTATAATATTATAAAAGAATGTCGGGTTAGTTGGAACAATTATAACTCGAGATCGGCGTACGGCGTAACAGATTTTTCCGATGTTTGATTTATTATTAAAAAATCGAAAAATGGATAGCAAATAATATTAAATATAATATTAAATTAATAATGGAACGGATTTCCTGCGACGCCAACGCCATCTATGAAAAATTCTATAACAACAAAATAATTGTTTACTTGACAAGCATTGACATTAAAAATATTGGTACGCAGATTTTTTATGGAATTTTTTTCAAGTTTAACATTCAAACATTTGAAACGTATTTTTGTTTGAATAACAATTTTTTTTTTTAGAATAGTAAATATATATATTTCTCACATTTTCAATACAATGTTCAAACAAACAAAATAAAGATGATAATAAAAAAGAAACAATAATTCAGGACTTAGACACTGCTAAATCCCATAAGTTATATATTTAGCCTTTGTGTTTGCTCCTCTTGCATGGTTTTATTTTTGTTTGTTTTAATGTGAAATTGTGATTTTTTATGTCATCTTATAATAACCATGGCGTAACAAAATGTATAATATATTTTTAATGTAAAAGCAACAATTGTTGCGTAGAGAGAAATAAAATAAATAAAATAAAATAAAAATATACATAATATAAGATAAATAAGACCAAGAGTAGGTACATATAGGTAAAAGTAAAAAAGAAAATAAAAAAGAAAATAGAACATGTATTGTAAAGTATTCAAAACATGTGATACACAGCTCACGTGAGAAATCCCACCAGGCTTAGCCTGATTGTGGGTATTGCAACAAGATATTCATCAAACATTAGGTACCTCACTCATTCATCCATCACTGCACCAATCACATATAATAATATGTTAAAATAAAAAAACAAAAAAAAAAAAAACGCATCCTCATTTGAAATCAATATTCATACTAAGGACTACAGGAAAACGTCTGTTGGGAAAACTAGTAGTTAATAAAGAAAGATTGGGAGTCATTTACTTCCAACTAATTCCTGACACCTTAGACAAGAGAAAGATTGCTTCAAGAAAAGTGTTTGCCAGCCAGTTGCCAGCCAACCATACCCTACAAGAGCTCGATCTACTTATATACCTATAGATAATCCGCCTAACAACAACTATCTGAAATGCCAAAATATGTACTGGTTAGCAGCTGAAAAGCCGTATCGGCAGCAAGAAACCAGGAACGAATAGCCAACAAAATAATTGCCTGGGCACAACCTAGAAAAACAGGGCAATGCAGCAGATAGTATATCTATCTACGAAGTGCAAAAATTACATACACACACTGACGAATAACGCGATCCAATGGCTTTGGTGTGTGGAGGTCAAATTGTGACGAACACGATAATAATAATAATTATTATTTCTATTATGCACAATAATGCACTTGATACACACCAATGGAATTATAGTGTACTTTACAATACGTTCTAATATTAGAACGGTTATATAATATTCTTTATTCTTCTTTCTTCTTCTTAATATTACGCTTATAATTTAATGTAAATGAATTGCCTTGCATCACTAATAAAAATTCTGAAATTGAAATGTTCGCCGACGACACCTCTTTAATTCTTAAGGGTGAAATAATAAATTGTAAGTTTACCGTTGATAGTGCAGTTGCAGTATATTATTATGATAACTAACTTAGAGAAATAGTTTAGTAATAATTTCCAATTTTAAATATGACGAAAAAAAATAATGATCCAAGCTTCTCTCTGGGAAGATCCATGAATTCAGACCCTATCCAAATGGCATTTGCAAAAAATGAGTAAGTTTGATGGACAAAACCACATTTCTAGGCTGTAGACAAGGGATTGCAGTGGGGTTTCCTTCAACCAGTTATGTCCTAGATTGAATTCGGCTATTTATGCTATAAAAAAGGGCAGGGAAATTTGTGAATTTGATGCTGCGTCTATCGTGACTACTTCCACTCCACCATAGCTCGACGACGAGATGAAATAAATAAATAAATAAATTTAGCAATAAATTTCTTGTGACTTATTTTAATTCATGTATCTGTTTGTTTTGTGTACTTTTGTTTTGATAGTGTTGTTTTTGCTGCAATTAAAGTTCTCTCATTCTGTTGTGGGAATGACTCTTTTATCGTTTTAGGGTGAATGCATGGATTTTGTTTCGTCAATATCTGCAAACAATAATTATTGAACATATACTTAAAAGTAGGTATACTTAAATGATTGTTTTTTTATTATACTTCGTGTCTTTCCGAGAATTATGACGAAATACTTAGGTATATGGCTCTTTTCTCCCTTTTAGAATTGAAAAGAGCAAGATATTGTATTATCGTATTGGCTGTTAATATTTTTGTAAACTTATATTTTGTGAATTGTAATACTGTTGCGAGTTGTTGATATGAACCCGAGTGACTCGAATGAGACCCATGAGTGGTAAGTAATAAATTAAATAAAAATATTTTTTTTTGGATTAAACATAATATTGTGTTAATTTACAAATTTAATGAGCTTTGGAGTTTTAACATTCGTGGCTTAAAATTCACCCAAAATAATCTCAATTTCTACACAAACAAGTCACTATTTTTTTTAAAAACATGTAGATAATACTGAAACTGGTTCTATTGATTGGTTGAAAAAAAAACTCAACGCAATAAGCCCGCCAATTTGGTTAATTGTGTATATTATTAATCAATTAAGTGTTTTTATTATAATTATTATTTTTAGAAATTAGGTACCTATATAAGTACCTAATCAGATTAAGCAGTAGCCCCAAAAACACGAATACAAATCAAATAAAGACTAGAATTTAAGTGACTGCTGGCAAGATAAAGTGATGCAGGGTGTGCAGACAAAGCTGTAACATTTCTATTAATTGTCGCGTATCTAAATACGAAATTAATTTGTTACGGTAATTCTATTGAAGTAGGTATTTCATCTATGACATCAAACACAATTGCCTTAACCCGATAGTAATGTTGAATAGAAATGTTGGAATACTAAGCTGGTAATTTCTTACCTTTCATACGTGGAGTGACTATGTACGATATACGAAATTTCATATCATTTGACTATCAAATTTACCGCCCGTACTAAACTGTTTGTACCACACGACTCGCGCGCGGTACAAGGGACTGCAGGTGCAGGCTCTAAAGAATTAGCCAGCTACCAGGGGAATGCACTATGTCGCTCGTCGCTTGCGCAGAAGACGGGAACTCTCTAATAATACTGCGGGCCCTACTCAGTTCAGGCCCCGTATGTTCGAGAAATGCTTCCCGCCTCAGATCGATCTCCTAATAACACGCAAGACCCTACTAGCTTCGGGTCCGCAATGCGTTCGAGAGCTCTCTCTGTTCGCCCGGCCGCGTCCTTGGATGGAGGAACTCCTAGTAACAACGCAAGCCGTACTTAGTTCGGGCCTGCGATGCGTTCGTGAGATCCGACGTCTTCTTCTGCGCCCTGCGCCCTCGACGAGAAATCTCCTAATAGACACGTAAGACCGTACTCAATTCGGGTCTTAGCGCGCGTTCGAGAGAAGTCTCGGTCCAGTGGTATCAGCCAGAGTCCAGGTCCTATTGCAAGGGTCGAGTCCACGGTCCAATGTGCCAGCCAGAGAAGGGTCCAAACAGTCCAGAGAGAAGTCCAAGGTAGAAGTCAGCCAGTTGAGTAGTCCAGAGAGAGAGCAGGTAGGTAGGTGTAGTCAAAGCCAAGAGTAAACGAAGAATGATATATTTCATACAAAAATGTCTGCTTATATTCACGACATAACGGTATCTGGGGAAAACCCAGTGTCCCCCGTCCGTGGCGAACGGAGCGGACGCCGGGAACGGGCTCAGAGCCTCGCCCCGAATCGGCCTGGACGTGCGACGGACCAGCGGCCGTCGCGGCCGAAATTCAATTATTCTAATTATCGACCTTTCGCGGATTATCTCCGCGGATCTGGGGCATATCCCGATGTGTTTGGTCTCGTTGGAATCGCCGCGCGATTTCCAATCGGGACATGCTCACCAGATCGCGCTAACCTTGATATATCGGTTTTCGGTATTTTCCGATCAATCCGCGAAAGGTCGATTAAAATCTTAATTAATTGGCCTACCCCGATGTATTTGGTATCATTGTGATCGCCACATGATTTTACATCGGAGTAGACCATTATTGGGAGGCTGCACCCTACCTCCGCGTGTCCTGGCTCGCAGGCCTCTTGGCCCTCCCTCAAACAGTAGGGGAGGGGATACCACGTTTAAGGGGTTTTTAAGCGCGCGTCGCGCGCAGCCGCCGTCATTCTATTGTTGGACACGGGGAGATAGGGTTGTCAGGAGCTCCCGCAGCCAGGGCTGCCTCAATATGCCAATGCATTTTTATTATCTATTACATAATTATTTCGCGGGCCTCGCGCCTCGGTCCGTTCGGTGGGAACTAAGAACCCTTTATTTCTGTGGCCGAGGCGCTTAGCTTACATGATCGAGTCATAATCATATCCATATTATCAATAAATCAATCATTTTATGCAATATTATCTATACAATTCAATCAATGTCCTTTACAATCGAATTTATACAAATCAATCTTATTTCAATATTATTTGGTTTTTACTTCGCTGATCCGATTTAATGACGCCGTCCGGTACACTGTTTAAACAAACATTTATTCAACGATCATTATTCCTGTCTACCAATAAAGTTAAAACAACCAATATATTATTTTAAAGCATTATTATATTAATGTACTCAAATATTTCTTATTTCACACTTAAGTTCTCTTGTAATCTTCAGTTAGTTATTTAAATTTCTGTCCCAAGTCTACAATTTTTGGTCATTTTTTTTTTCTCTCAGGGGATGTTTTGCGCTCCGACCTGCAGCCCGATTCACGGAAAAGTTTAAGTGTAAGTTTAGTTCGAAGTTCGAACGAAGTTCGATTCAAACCCTCCGTGAATAGGTACATAGACTGTAGATAGTCGCCGCCTACAATAATTATTATTACCAGCAGCCCTATTCACAAAAGTTTGAATCGAACTTCGTTCGAACTTAGACTTAAACTTTTCCGTGAATCGGGCTGCTGTAGTGGTCTATTGTGCTTCCCCTACTTGCTCATGGTGTTACCCAATTAGAGCTTCCTCAGGTGTTCCCTAAGTCTGCAGTGAGCCGTTAAGAAGTCTGCTAGGGTTTTAAGACCTATTTTACTTAGGCTTAAACATATTTTGGTTCTTCTGGAGTCAAACCCACCAAGAAGATCCTTGGATTGCCTAAGTCCGGGGAGGTTGTTCCACTGTTCTTCTCTTTCTTCCCTTCCCTTTCCTTCTTATCTCTTCTTGGAAGAATCTGTTTGACCGCAAAAAGGTTCTGGTCCAACTAGGTGTGTTGTTGCACCTCTTTTCGCTAGCCTATCTGCTTGTTCGTTACCCTTCACCACGACATGTCCCGGGACCCAGAAGAGAGTGACATTATTATTCTTGCCTAATTCATTCAGTTTTGATAGGCATTCCCATACCATTTTAGAGTTGATGATGTTGGAACTCAATGCTTTAATGGCTGCTTGGCTGTCAGAAAATATGGCTATGTTGCCTTTTTTATATCTTCTGTCCAGGTTCAGCTGGAAGCATCTATCCGGAGCGAGTATTTTGGCCTGAAAGACACTTGGGAGTTTTTGGACCCATTGGTTCAGAGTAGTTTATCCTGAGACCATGGACCCCTGCTCCAACTCCTTCTTCGGTTTTTGATACGTCAGTGTAGATTTTTGGTCATACTTCCCTTTCATTTTTTTTATTTCAGAGTTGGTTCATCTATGGTTGTACACCGTACATTTCAGTTCATTATGATGATTATTTTCGACGTTATTTTAATAATCGTGTTCAGTATTTTGGTTGGTAATCCGTTTGTTTTTCTGATTGCGCAAAGGAGAAGAAATAATTGTAGTGTTATCAGCAAGGAGGATTAAAATAACGCATAATACTTAATTCCCATACTTTTATCCTACATGTTCTAAAAACACATTTCTAGCTAGATTTGAATCATATAATATGAACATAAAAACAACTGCCGTAGTCAGTTCCTTATGAATTGCATAACTTTCTTCGACTATTGTGCGTTGATTGTATTCAGGATTGTATTATTCACACATTGCTTTTGGTACCTACCTATACGAAGATGAGATCATTAGATGTAGTACATTAGTCATAAGACAAAGGGTTTTCCCAAGTCCTTAGTATGCGTATTGTAGCATTTTAAATCTCTCGAATTCCCCATATGGCTATACACTTTTATGGATGCCACCAGCTTATTCTCAATTGCAATATGAATTATTTTACAGCACACAATTTAAGAATAAGGTATGTTATGCCCTTCACTATTTGATGGAACAAACTTCATACTTTAATTTAAGTTTAGAGTTAAGTAGGTACATTTAGTCTAAAAAAACATTATTCATAAAAAAAACTCAATTTATTTTATTTTCTTTTTTATCAATGAGTTATCGGATCGGCTATAAATTTATATCTGTTATTAAAATGATTATCAATGAATTGCACTGCCTTCTATATTAATATAGAAGGCAGTGATGAATTGGTTTAGTATAGGTGCATATTGCGAATAAAAATGCCATAAAGATAATTTAAGGTAAACGCTTTCAAAAGAAATAAATTTACTAGAGAAAAGTTGACTTTCATAATCATTAAAAGACGATGTATATAACACTGGTTGAACTAAACATGTTGGTATATCTGGAAAAGGGTAGATTTTGTGGAACAAGAACCAGTTAAGCAAGTTAACTTGCTTACAAAAAATCGTTATGTGACCAGTTTGACGATGTGTACAGTGGAACCATTCATAACGAGCAAAAGTATCTAGAAATTTCATATAACGAAAATTGAGTTTCACAGAAAAGGATGTTCCTCTTTCACGACTTCTACTCGTGAGCCGCCTTCCACGCCAGACTGCATTAATTTTAATAGTGCTTTTTCCGCTCACCCATTATTTCAAAATTTGTTAAATTTCAGACATTACTCAATCATATTTTACATTGATTTCTATGGGAAAATTTGTTTTGCACAACGAGTAAGACTCTGAAAAGAGTTCACGTTATGAGAGGTTCACTGTATTTCACCAAAGGCTTTGTTGAAGAAAATACCTAGGTAGGTACATATGTCTTGACTTTTTGTTTTGTAGGTCAGTTTGAAAGGGCAGATGATGAAGTAGCAATATAAAACCTCTCATTATGATAGTGCTGTAGGTATTATAGTAAGTAGAAGTAGATACATAATAATTAAAAGTAACATAATTTAACGTTTTTTTATTAAATACTCAATTCATAGAATGTCACGTTGATTATAATGTGTGAACAAAATTATTTAAACGTTTTGAATTTGATTATTTTCTTTTTCGGATAAAGATGTAAGCTCTCGTATGTATGTTAGACAACATCCTGATACAATAAAACGATCAGACATCCGGCACATGTTGAGGCGTGATGTTCTTGTGATTAACTGTAATATTGACGCTATTATTATTTAGAAATAATTAGTGCAGACGCCTTTTGGAAGTAACCACGGCTCAAAGTTCACGGATGTTAACAAAGTTAAATTAATTACCCAACAATAATATGAACCGTCTGACAGACATTTTTATCTGTCAACGATTTTTTTGTTTAAATCAGAATATAAACGCCCTCGAACAGATTAAAATGAAATAATAATAAGTGGTACTTATGTCTACCTTGGCCTCTACGAGTGATAGTACTCTCAGGACGAGTTTGAAATAAAATATCCATTTACCTATAAGTTTTGCGTGACATCATCGTAGCGGTGGAAATAGAAAAACCTTCAATTTGTAGCTGATTACTCGAGCCAACAGTGCATATTATACGATGTCATTTCGCTTCGTTTTACGATTCCACATACGTCAAATTGTCAATAAGTCTCACATCAAATATGCATAACCTAAATAAAGTAAACCTTATTATACTCGTATGTATAATACCTACTAATGTCGTACCTTGTCGTAGCTACGTTAAACGTTTGTGATTGCCTTATGCAGTTTTCATAACAAAATTATGTAACAACATACATTTCAAGGTAAAAAAAATTAGAAGTGTTATTGATTCCAGAAATTTAGATTGCGCTTGGAGCATGTGGATTGAGTGTATGAATATACGAGCCTATTCTGCAAACCAGACGGGATTAAAGGGCAAGGAAGGCCACAACTAACGCGGGCCTACGAAATGGGAAGTTTTTCTTCCCTTGTGTGCCGCTAGGGGCGCCCTAGCTAATCCGGTCTATTGTCAAATTCAGTGTGGCCAACGGGGCCGATTTACTGCCATTTGGTAGGTAGCAGCATAGATAATATAATAATATACTGGGTAGCAGCGCTTCTCATCTAAATATTATAATAATATGACAGCGTTATTAAAACATAAATACGTTCGGAGATTTGTCAGTTTGAGACTGTATTTTTGTTATTTTTACCATTGCGTTTAGAAATAATTTTAAAATTAATAGAAATTACGGAGAATGGTCTATAAATCAGTTAAAAAAAGAATTAAAAAGACGTAATGCGAAGGTTTGTGGGAAAAAGGCCGTATTAGTAGGAAGGTTAGTATGATTTTTATAATAAGATTTTTCTAAATATTCATAATACACATTATACTTACAATTCAAAGTTTCCTTGAAATAGTCATTTGATTGAAAATGATCCTTGCAAACAACTGAGCTAAGTGACGGTTTCCAATTTTCATGTTTAATAGCATGTAACCACTTTGACATCAAGGTTTTATCCTTTGGAAAAAGATGTGTTCCCTTGTTTTTGCAAAACGGCACGCAACAGTATGTTGAAGGCATATTTAAAAATAAATAATTTTTTTTTTTTCAAACTTTTTCCTTCACGTATTAATATTATATATGTAGATATTGAGATTATAAACGTTAATTTGACATTTACCATAGACCGGGTTAGCGAGGGCGCCTCTAGTGGCAGAAAAAGGAATAAAAACATCTATACGTTGGCAGCACTGAATTTGACAATAGACCTGATTAGAAGTTCTGCCACCTAGTGTGTATTATCGGAAGCTCCCCAGAAAACTTCCCATTACAATATGCAATAATTACAATAGGTTGGGATGAAGCTTTCCAACTGACGCTAGATAAATAAGCTTGGAAAAAGTTCGTGTACCTAGTCCATGAGCGTGTTTCAAACCAGGGCCGAATTACGATGAAATAAGTAAGTAGATATTATCTAAGTAAATTTAAATACTGAATGCAATATCTTACCAGCTTTTTTCTTTTGTTTCACAGTGTATATGATATTCTTAAATTCAATATCTACTGGAGGTCTTTTCGCCATTGTGTTAAGGGTCTTCAGAGACTTTCCGATTTCGTCAACATGCTGGAAGGGATCTTCTCCTTCTGCGATCGAGAACTTTCTGTGTTCATGTTCCGAATTTGAATAAGCGGATAGTTTTCTTTTATCCATTTCGAAACTCAGAGAGTTCTTTTGATTTTTTCTTTTTTCTTCAGACATCTGAAAACAAAAAAAAACTTGTTATGTAGGTAACTTTTACTAAATAATAACGATACGATAGTGTTGGATGTATGTATCGTTCCTGAAACAAATGCTTAATACAATTTCTCCCAGTTCTTCCACCCAACATGAGAAATGATAGATAAATATTATTATAGATAAATACCTAAATAAATTATAAACTAAAAATACCATGGATATTTTTACACCCAATTTTATAACATGATATTTTGTGCATACCTACATGGAGCATAACCCATTCAATATCTCGTTATTTTTAGGTGCCATTGCCAATTTTCTGTATTTAAAAAGTGGATCATGCACATCAGTGGCGAAGAAAGAAAATTTACGATGGTAAAGCTATGAAAAAAAAAATGAAGCAAGTCTTACAGGGTTCTTAAGTATTTTATCAGTATCCTTCCGTTTTAAAAAAAACACTTATGAAACGATGCTCCGCCACTGATATTCAAAACCCTCTCTTCATCTCTCTGACACTGTTGACCTACGCATTGTGACCATATTATTGAATGTAAATGTCTGTAACATTTATGAGGAGTGCCTCCAACGAAAATGCTTTCAACGATAAGTAAACTAGATAATGTTATGCAATAGGAACGACGTCTTATAGATTGTGTGATATTTGTATCAAGCACTTGTAATTATGCGACAGTCATCACACGGAACTTTGACCTCAAAATTTACAATAAATTATTATACCGTTCCAAGTTGACATTAATTTGACGGAATGATATCGATATTTACCTACCTCACTAGTATGTAGCTACGTACCTACATGTAAATACTAGTCTACCCACAGTATTGTTTAGTTTTGTTTAGACTGTCCGTTCTTAATGGTCGTATTCTTAAATTCTTATATGTATATTTAATTTAAGAATACTCGTACATGCATGCATGACTTGAAATTTTCAAGTCGACGACTGTTGAATGAGATGTCTCTAATCTAAAATTTGGAATAGGTAGATATAGACATTACCCTTCTACTGATTACTAAGTCAATGTTAAGCGAGTTCATTTCATCTGCATGAATTAAGATTCTACTTTAATAAGACACTCATTTAATAAGGATTGAGAATAAACATTCCTTTATAAACGTAAGTAGGTACCTATATTTACTGTAATCATCAGTTGTTGCTTGGAAAAATTTCGTTGACTATTATTCTGAAATGACAAACAGAAGATTGATTGCCTCGTATCCAATAGTTGTTGCATCTTTTGACAGTTCTACCTATTCTGAGTGCATTTAATCCAACACAACAATTGTGTAACTACTGGCAACCAATCGAGTTCTACGCAAGAGCTTTTTTGGTGTTGTTTCAATTAAGGGGTCATACACACATTGTCAAGTAGCAAGTGTATGTGCGAGTTGCGCAGTAAAATAGCAGGTGACAAGTGAGTGCATGTCCACTTCTGTGAAGTGAGAGTTGGTGCGAATCCAAAGTTGCTCTGCCCATTTCAATGTGTTGTTTATTTTCTTATCTCTCCACCGGGGCAGCACTGCGAACAGGGTGGGCGCACGTATGCTGCAAATATGGGGAAGGAGGGCGGGGATGGTACTCGCAAAAATAAAACCCGCTTCTATCACTGTTAGGTTCACTCGCAACTCGAAGTTCTGTCCTCACATGCTTATAATACGCGCACTCTCACATACTACTTAACAATGTGTACGCCGCCCTTATGATCCGTTGTTTATGTTGACATGGTGATATTTTGTAGACAGCAATATTCTATTTGTCACACGGGAATGGCGCAGTATTCTATTGTACATAGATAACGTTATGGTTCCGAAATTGGCCACCGCGAGCCAAAAATTATTGCGCGGGCTATACACTTTTTGACAGGGCTGTTGTGGTTTGACCATAGAAATACAATAACGAATCATTGGCTCGTTCATAATAAACATTTTATCAACTATTGGATTGTGATAGCCATGGAATCAATTGCAATCATTGATTGCGTTGAGTTAGAACACGGATTTGAGAATAGCAGTCAATTTCATATTAGCAAGCTGGCCTATAAGTTATTGTGACAAATGTATTTACGGGAATTCATAATCTATTGAGCCGAGTGTGAATGTAAAAATAGTAAGTCTTTATATAAAATAAAAGAAAAATAATAAATTAAAGCATAATATTTTTGTTTTGCAAATCATCAAATATTTGAAACTGGCACAAATCGTCCCTCTAGGGATGGGATGCCATAAACATAATAATAATAATCTATTGAAATTAGAATAGTTTTGATATACCTACCTACCTCGTTGTTACGTAGGTGAGTAACTCAGCCAAGAGTGACGGCAGTCGTATTCGACCACACAGAGCGTCTAGTGTATATTGAATAATATAATGCAAATAATATCAATTGTCTGAGTAATTAAACAATTCTGTTCGTAAAATATTCTAAAAACGAGGCATTAAGTGAGGAGACAAAAGAACATACATCCAAAACAGTCTTTAAAATTCCATACGTACATAATAGGGTCGTCCAATAATCACGTGAGGTCAAAAGAGGTATGGGGAAGCAGGTTAAAAAAACGAAACATCACTACAAAATTAGAGGGGGGTTGGAGTCATGAGAATTGCACAAGTGATTTTTTAATAAATAGGATATACCTACGGGAATATAGAGGATATATAAGAGTATAGAGGAGTATAGAGGATATATAAGAGTATAAAGGAGTATAGAGGATAGAGTATAGAGGAATACGGGAGTATAGAGGATATATAGAGGATATAATATAAGAAATGAAAAGTGATTAATGGATAAAAATGAAAGCCACGATTGGAACTTTATGCACTTCACATCTTGATAATTAATAAATATAACATTTTTATATTCACTTTTTCCATACAAAGGTGTCAGTATAGCCGGCGGAACGTATTGCCTGAGGAATTTTTTTCCAGTCAACCGGTCCCGTCCAATCTGAGATAGGCCAACCCCGGGTAGAAATTTCAAGTGAAAAAACACTTAGAAAAACTCTGACCCGACCGGGAATCGAACCCGCGACCTCGTGATCTGAAGTCCACGCCATTACAACTGGGCTACCGAGGTCGGTACTATAATACGATACAGTACGATAATGTAGGTACCTACTGAATAAAACTAAGGACTGACCATAATAATAGGCATGCAAAATTCCAATCGATTGAAAAACATATTTGTCCAAAATTTGTATAAATGTGTGAATGTAATAGCCATTTTAGTTTCTAGCGGCCGCGGCGCTGGCGGAGCTTATTTCCTGGGGAAATTATTTCTGGTCAACCGGTCCCGTCTAATATAAGCAGGCCAAACCCGGGGTAGAAATTTCATGTGAAAAACACTTTGAAAATTCTGACGCGACCCCTCTTGATTTGATGACTGGCTACCGAGGTCCGTGTATATTAAAATCAAATTGAGACTTCGTCATTGTTGTGGCTGGTGTCGACCACGCTAATATTTGGATTAATTGACGGTACCTACTAAGGTGACGTGACAGTGACAGTACGTCCCGGCGACTAACCACGAGCGATCAAGCTTGGTACTGTCTCCCCAATGCGGAGCCAGACGAGGTCAAAAAAACAACGGGGAGTCATAACTGTTAATGAATTTCACTTCTTCCAGAAGGAATGCGATTCCTAGAAGCAATAATACTACCTACCTTTATCAAAATTGCCTACTAAACAATATTTTATGTGACTTCTATTACGTTGTTTATGTAAGAGTAGATAATTTAGTTTTGTTTATCAGTGTCCATGTCCATAGGTTAGGTACCTTCATACTATCAAAGATGGGAGTTTAGCAGATTGTGCGTAATATTTTGTTGTTATCAATCTACATTTTGCAACTGGGTGAAGAGTGTTGTCTTAAATATTACCTGTTTATGTACGGTGTTATTTTATCAAAACGAGATGGCTCATGAGTCAATGTCTAATGACAGATAATGCCGATCTTTCTTATTAAAATGTTGCGTGGGGTATAACTATACATATTTCAATGTGGTCTTTTACGTACCCATAGCTATATTATTGACAGGTTAGTCAAAATAGCATCCTTTATCAGGCCCATCACTTCCATCATTATGGAGAGAAGATGGACATGGCTGGAACATGTGTTAAGGATGCCGAATGAGAATTGGCCGTGGAGAACGCTGTTCTTCCTCACATGGGGGTCTCGGAGACCAAGACGACCCTTTCACACAGAGATGAAGGATTTGGACATGGAGTGAGATGATAATTTTTTATGCCTAAATGATTAAGGCATAAACATGTTTTTTTTCTATGCCTAAATGAAAAGGACGAAGAGGACAGAAGGTTAGTTTTTTTTTATTTTTCAATGTAAACAGTCATTTACAAAACATATTAACTCTTAACAATATACAGTTAGTGGACCAACAAAGTTTACACGCTCAGTAAGTTATAGTTACAAGTGATTTTGGTGTCTCCATTCTCTCATACAAATTAAAACTACAAACCTCAATTTCTTATAGAAATTGAGACAAAGTAATATCCAAGAAACATACACACTCGCCATACACACCTGAGGGTCAGGATAGGAAAAGAAACAAGGAGGGGGGACAGGGATAAGTGAATGCTAAGGACCACGATGCAATGACTTCACGAGTAAATTCCTAAACGTATGCTTAGTTTTGGTGTCAAAAATGTCTACTTCACTGAAAAATGAATTATAATTAGAGGTGGCTCGATATATCTATGAATTTTGGGCGTAATTTGTTGAGCAAGTTGGTAGTCTAAAAGTTGGTGTAGTCCGGGTCTGTCTGATGGGGATGTTAAAGTTTATTTTAGTCAGTTGTGTCAGTCATATTATTAATAATTGGTATAATGTGTCAGTTATTGTCCTCCGATTTTCCAGTGTGTCCAGTCTGTGATGCGCAGCCGGTCGGCGCGCGTCGTCAAAGGTTCGTCTAGTTCTATAGTCTAAATGTCTCAGGAATCTATTTTGTATTTTCTCGATTCTGTCTATGTAGGTCACGTACTGTGGGCTCCACACTGTTGATGCATATTCTAGACAACTTCTAACGTATGTGCAATAAAGAGTTTTTATAGTTTTTAAGGATTTAAACGGTTTTGAGACTCTAAGAATAAAATTTGATTGTTTGTATGCCCTTTCAACAATTCCATCTATATGGCTCTTGGATAACATTTTTGAATCGAGTATGACTCCAAGATCCCTGATCTCAGTCTTCCTAACCATATTTTTGTCGTTAATAACGTAATCCACGATTAAAGGAGCCTTAGCACGCGTAAAAGTGATACAGTTGCATTTGTCGGTATTAATAAACAGCTGATTTTTTGAAAAATATTCTTGCAAACTGTTCACGTCACTTTGCAAAGCATCAGCGTCATCTTGGTTACGGATTTTTTTATACAATTTAATATCGTCTGCGTAAATAAGAAATTTAGAGTACCGGATACAAGAAGAAACGTCATTTACATATAAGACAAAGAGGATCGGCCCGAGATGCGAACCCTGAGGGACACCGGAAGTACATTTCCCAAAATCCGAAACAAAGTTGTCAATTACCACAGCCTGTGATCGGTCTTTGATGTATGAAGACAACCATGCTAGAAGGTTTCCGTAAATTCCATAACACCTAAGTTTTTGAAGCAGTATGCTGTGGTTAATTTTATCAAAGGCTTTAGACAGATTGGTGTATAAATTCAAAAAATTATCAACCTGCCCGCCGCCTCCCATCGAAGCAAGTATATGTTCTGTGTATTCAATTAGGTTGGATATTCCACAGATCTGCCGGGAAAAAAACCATGCTGGTTTGGCAATATGAAATGTTTTATTACTGTTGTCAGTTGTTCAACCACAATTTTCTCCATCAACTTGCCGAAGGTCGACAGTTTTGAGATTGGTCTATAGTTTTTTACATCTCGTTTGTCACCGGCCTTGTAGATAGGTGTTACATAAGACCTTTTCCACAGTGAAGGAAAACTACCCACTTTAAGGGAGAAACTAAAAAGATACGTCAAAGGTTCCGCTAGTTCGACTGCACAATTTTTAATAAATAACGGGTGTATGCCATCGGGACCCGGACACTTCTTTAAATCTAATGTTTCCAATTTTTTTGTGATATCCGATTCGGTGAAATGTAGGTATATGAGATATATCGATTTCCCCCTTGCACGATACAGTTGGCATATTTGGACTGATATCCACAAAGGCAGACTGAAAGAAACGATTGAACATAACGTTGTAGGATATCGCTTAGAGCAAATAAATATATTTCGCATATACATAAGAACTAACTCATTTATTATTATGGTCGTTGATATGGAATGGAATGGATACCATGTAGATAAATATTTAGATCTCTCAGAGCCCCATATTTCAGGAATCATTCAAAATCTAAACAAACACCATTCAACGCCACCTGACGTCACCATCATCATGCCTTGGTTGTTATTTGCTTTACGATTAAAAATTTACCTTGAAATACGCGTCGAATTCTACAAAATTGCTTACCATGATAATTGCGCAAACAAAAGTCAGGTTTTTTATTCGGCGTGCGAATGTGATAGCAATTTTAACTTGTTTATTTTACAAACTAGCGAATATTGTAATAATAAGTTGGCAGATGTGTGTCACACTATTGTGTAAATGGGTTACGCAAAATGCCATAAGTATACCTACAATATCCACATGGGCACCTTTATTTCAGGTGTGACCACCATAGCGTTTCTTTCTCAATACAATACTAATGTAAATAAAAGAGTGGGTATGTATGTAAGTAAATCTAGTCACCAAGGCGGTAATATAAAAGAAAGATATAAAAAAATATAAAAGAAGTCGAGTTAGTGCGAACACTTATAACTCAAGATCGGCTGAACAGATTTTTATGATGCTTGGTGAATTGGATTCTTCTCCGCTCCGGATAACAGAATAACTAATAAAAATCGAAAAATGAATAGAAAATAATATAAACTATAATATGAAAGTTAGTATGGAACGGACTTCCTTACAACAACGCCATCTGTGAAAATTCTATAACAACACATATTTTATTTACCTGACAACCATTGAGTTTCAAAACACCGGTACGCAGATTATTGATAGAATTTCTATCAAGCTTTAATTTTTTTAACATTTAAACATATTTTAAGCGTATTTTTGTATAAATAAAAATTAAGAAAGTGAATAAAAAGAGATGATTTTAGTTTGATTAAAAATTGGAATGCGTAAAGTGAAGAGGTCAGTTAAGTTTGATTCATATTATGTTGTGAGGTTATGCTATCTGTCATCGGGATTTTTTTTTGTATGGTTAACGAATTTTTATTTACCACGATGATTCAGAATTATCGTACGAAGATATTGAATGAAGTTTGACGGGTCAACTAGTAAATAAATAAAAATAAAATTAACATATTTTTGCTCGTTAAGAAGCTTTTTTCTTGAATGTAAAACTTGGTAAAGATTGAGCACAACTCAAGTAGATAGATATTAATAACTAGTTTTTTAAAGGCGCCCGTGGCGCCCACCTATGGCCTTTTCCTGCAAACATTGCTTTCTCATAGCTGAATTCACATGTGAGACTTCAAAATACTTGGTTGTTTTAACTCTTTATGAAAACTCAAAAACAACAAACTTTTAATTACAAACTTTCGCATGTGGGTATTTAACTATTTGATCGCGTGTGTGCGTTAGTTTTCTGATTTAGTAAACTTTTTCATGCAAACTTTGCATTTGTATGGCTACTCTACGCTATTAATTTACATGAGAATCTTAAAAAAAATACTTTAGTGTGCAAACTTTTTATTGCTAACATTGCATTCGTATGGCTTTTCTCCGCTATTAGCACTTGATAATAGAACTCTATGAAAATTAAAAAAAACTTGAACTTTTTATAACAAACTTTGCATTCAAACGGCTTTTATCATGAGTTATTATTTGATTGATTGAACTTTTTATCGCAATTGTTGCATTCGTGTGGCTTTTCTCCACTATGAGTTCGCGTGTGCCTCTGCAAACTTTTTATTGCACACATTGCATTAGTAAGGCTTTTTTTCGCTATAAAGTCCGGTTGTGCGTACCTAAGTTATGATTTGGTAAACTTTTTCATGCAAAATTTGCTTTCTCATAGCCGAATTCATATGTGCAACTTGCACTTCATATTTTTTGTATAACAAATTTTGAACTTTTTCTAACAAAATATGCATTTAAATGGCTTTTATCATGATTTATCGTTTGATTGATTAAACTTTTTATCGCAATGGTTGCATTCGTATGGCTTTTCTCCGCTATGAGTTCACAAACTTTTTATTGCACACATTGCATTAGCAAAACGAAGTCCGGCTGTGCGTAAAAGTTTCCTGATTTGTCAATTTTTTTGCCGAATTCGCAAGTGATACTTTACAGCACACGGTTGATTGAACTATTTATGCAAACTTAAGAAAGAAATTAAACTTTTTATTTGCAAACTTACAATTCAAATAGCTGTGTCATTCATGTCATTGGTTGTTTAAATTATTTGATTGATAGAACTTTTTATTTCAATTATTGCACTCGTATGGCTTTTCTCCGCTATGAGTTCGCATGTCATTCTTTAAATTACTTGAAACCGCAAACTTTTTATTGCACTCATGGCATTAGTAAGGCTTTTCTTCACTATGAAGTCCCGCTGTGCGTAAAAGTTTCCTAATTTGGTACACTTTGCTTTCTTATGACTGACTTCGCATGTGAGTTTTTAAATAACCCGAAAAATTGTTTTTCTCTACGTCAAGACCTTTATAAAAAGTGCTCAGCCACAGGCATACCTAACAATATTATTATGTTACTGTCAGCTGTCAGCCGTATTAGTAGAACAAAAATTGTCTTTAGTTGCGAGTGGCGCGCCATCTAGCGGCGTTAATGACATCAGTCAGTCAGTCAGTCAGGCAGTCAGTCAGTCAGTGAGTCAGTGTTCAAGACAAATATTATATTAATATTAATAATAATAAGGACAATTTTTATAGCGCCGTTTTGTGACAAAAGTAGCCACCTCTATAGGGCGCTTGTAGTTTGCAAATAAAAAACTAAAATTAGATTAAAAAGAAAAGTAAATAGAAGTCAACAGCATAACATACTATTTACCTAGATACATATAACCTAGTACAAGATAAGTAACCAAAAAGTAAGATAATATATTTTTCGGTGTCAGGAATATTGTTCGACAGCACAATTGTTGGAAAATCAATTAATTGTTCGAACCACAATACTATAATTTTTCGAATTTTTAGAAGTTTCCACACCATATATTTGTCCTTTATTTTTATTTATTTTATTTCAAAAATTAAATATTTTACAATAAAGCACTATACTATAATACAATACAAACTAGAGGTAAATACTTTTTTTTTGGGATTTAATATCTCACTTAGATGGAGAGAAGAATGCTAGGTATCTCATTGAGCGATAGGAAGACCAACACATGGATAAGACAGAAAACGGGAGTCACCGATGTGGTTCAGAAGGTCGCTAAACAAAAGTGGAGTTGGGCTGGTCATGTGGCCAGAGTAACCGACACCAGATGGACCAAGAAGGTTCTTGAGTGGCGTCCGAGAACCGGGAGGAGAAGTGTTGGCAGGCCTCAGGCGAGGTGGTCTGACATCATTAGACGGATTGCCGGGAATGGGTGGATGCGGCTGGCGCAAGACAGAGGGCGGTGGAAGTCACAGGGGGAGGCCTATGTCCAACAATGGACGCGAGAGGGCTGAAGAAAGAAAGAAAGATCTCACTTAGTCAGATGCCTGTGCTGAGATACTACCTTTATGCTTACCTTCTTTATCTTTTACGTTTTTTGAAATCAATAAAAAAATATTATTCATGAATATTATAATGTATTTTTTTCAATAAATATCCTTTTTAGCAAAAAAACACATCAAAGTTCTCAATTCGACAGAAATACAACTTTTAGAATTTTTGCCAATTTTTCGAGTGTGGGAACGACGGAGGAAAATGACGTTGTAAAAATTGGAATAACTGTAATTTCTGACAAACGTGTACGTCTTCGTACAAATGTTTTTCGAAAAATTGATTTTCGAATAATTTTCATGTAATAACATTTTACTTCCTCTCTAATGACGAAAATGTTATAAACAAGGACCATAAAATGCATCAGATATCAAAAGACATCCAGGATGAAAAAAAAGGTAAGTTTATGTACACGCACGCGCTTATTATTTTATTTTATTAAAATGTATAAATACGATGCTGATTATCGACTTTACCGAGAGCTCATAGCGCCTGAAAGATTTCTTCTTCTTCTTCCGATGGCGCTACAGCCCAATTCGAGACTTGGTGTCCAATACTCGTCGCCTCCAGACAACCCTGTCCTCTGCCACGGTCCTCCAGTTCCGACAGTCAAGACGTTGTTCGGCATCCTTCCTGACTTCATCCCCCCATCGCAGACTTGGTCTGCCAACCCTTCTTCGACCTCCTGGGAGTCCGTCCATAATAATTCTCCATGGCATCCTCTGTACATGTCCGGCCCATCTAAGCCTATTCAGTCTTGCGTGCACAGAGAGCCTGGGAGCTTGCTAGATGTTGCACAGCTCTTCATTATATCGCATTCTCCAGGTTTCGCCATCAGGCACCGGCCCCAGAATTAGGGAACAAAAGTTCGATCTTTTGGTTGGTTAGTCGATTGATAGAGAATATAATGCACATCACAATGCAAAACTAACGTAATTATCACAAAATCCTGATTTAGATTAAGTAATTTAATAAAGACATGTAAAGTAGGACTGTAGTACATATGTAATAACACGAATTGTTTCACAACTCTTAAAACATTGGCGATGAAGAATTAATGATTAATTTATATAAATATCAGTTTTATACTCATATAATAATATAATGCGTAAACACGTGAAAAAAAAAATTATCTTACGAAATTCAAATCAACTTTTTTTTATACAAACTTTTATCTATATTAGGTACTATACTTCTACTTACAATACTTTTACTGCGTATACTCGTATACTGTTAAACAAGTTGATGATATAATTATTACAAATCCTGTTTTAGTAACAAACTTACACACGATTTGATTGACGCACATATATTTGACATACGTTATTCTACCTTACAAACTATTTTTTATACAAAATTTTCCAGTAAGAATACCTATGATGGAAAGCGTCGGCGTTTAATGTTGAAATGTGAAATGTTTGGTGCGTGTGTGTTGACCATTCTTCTTTATCGTTGTGAGTCCTGGCACCTGAACAAAGCTCAGGCACAAGATTTCGACATAAGGTGGGACCAACGCATCATAAACGGCGCTATACACCGACATATCCGGTGCAGGCACATCACTGTGGAGAAGAGATGGACATGGCTGGGAAATCTGTCAAGGATGCCGAATGACAGTTGGCTGAGGATAGAGCTGTTCTCCCTCCCATCAGCGTTTCGAAGACGTGGTCAACACTCTCATGCAGAGTTTCGCTCCTTCGAAGCAGAGCTCAAAGATTTAGACATGGTGTGTGATTGATTGATTGTGGGAAAAGGTCATAAACATTGCGCAAGATCGAGCGCAATGGAGAGCTCTTGTTGCCTCCTTAAACCCCTAAGTGGGATATAAAGATAGATAGAAGAATGCCTTCAGATTGCAAATGATATGCAGACTTTAATATAAAAACTAGCCTTCCCGACAGACGTTGTCCTGTAGTCCTTACTATGAATATTGATTTCAAATTTGCAATTTACCTATACAAAAATACATTAAAAATATTTTTTGAGTGTTAAAAATTATTTCTGAAAGCTCGAAAAAAATTCCATCAAAAATCTGATGATCAATATTTTTAATGTCAACGGTACCTAAATAATAGTTTTGTTGATACAGATTATTTTACAGATGGCGTTGGCGTCACAGGAAATCCGTTCCATGCTATCTTAAATATCATATTTTGTATTATTTCTTATGCATTTTAAAACTAATCATGCAATTTTTTAGTTATTCTGTTACCCGGACCGGAGAAGAATCCAATAAATCAAACATCGGAAGAATCTGTTCAGCCGATCTCGAGTTATAAGTGTTCGCAATAACCCGACTTTCTTTTATAATAATTTTCATTTCGTTGCAATGACAATCTGATTCAATAGGATTTTAGCCTTGGTGAAAGCATTGTAGTTTTTAGTTAGCACATAATTATGGATGATGAAATAAAATCAAAACATTATTTTAGGTCAGTGTCTTCTCGTGAGTTATGGTGAAATAGATACGTGATTGATAGTTGATTCATTCGTGTTTTGCCTTTAAATTATTGAACTTAAGAATAGAATCTTTACTTATATAACGAATGCCACAGTATGTTAACACATTTTGTAAATAACCTTCTTAAGGTAACAGGTACTTAGATTCAAAGCGTAACATTAAGACTTATTTCAGTAGGTACCTACCTAATGAAAGATGACTTCTTGTTATCGAAGGTGATTACAGACGCAATTAATACAATGTCCACTCCGCGTTAGTAATGGTTGTACGTAGGTAACATTAGGTATTTCTCCGATAAGAAATTAATATTTTGCGTAATTGTTAATCGCGAAGATACAATACGATAAAAATTATGATCTTTTTGGAATTAGTATTTTATCATTGGATTGGATATAATCGAATATATTAATTGGCTATGTACGGCAGTAACTCGATATTTTAATTTATTAACCCCCCCCCCCATTTTACACATTTTTTTTCGTGGAAATATGATAAAACTAATATAATTACGGGAAATATATTACCTATATAACATTATATTATATATCATACTTATAATTTTCGTCGGTATATACCTAAGTCTAGGAGGAGAGGTTGTATGAGAAATGGTACCTATGTCTGTGAAAGTAGCGAAAGAGGTGTGCTTGGATAGAAAGGAGTGGAGGTCCATTCTATCTGCCTACCCCTTAGGTGGGTACATTAAATGGCGTAAAAAAAATTATCAAGTGATACTTCTTGATAAGAGAATCCTACATCAGTTGTTGCTACGAGAAGAAATAATATCATATGGTAAAGTAAAATTGGGACTTTTTAAGAGACGATAAAACTTATTACTTGGATATTCAAATAATTAATGACTTTTTCTATGCCTGTCGTCCGACAGGTTTTGCTGGCAGCTTTGAATAATCTCATTTAAGTATATAAGATTAGCATCAATGTATACATCTTTATAACCATTGAACCTATATTATCATTGTCCTTGATAATTAGTAGTGCAATAGGTAGTGTTAAATACTTAAATAGAGAGTGTTCGTAACTTGATAATATGAATCTAATAATAAACACAAGAATCTTGCGAGTGCTATTTATAATATCAAATACTCGAATAGTCAAATAAACGTTTTGCAACAGACGACAGCAGATGAATGCAACGCTCAGAAGAGCCAATGCAAATATTGGCATTACACAACCATACCTATACACATTATATTTCTGTAAGAGCTGCTTAGATGAAATTTCTAATCAATAATATTACAAATATCGATTTATATTAAAAAATACAAGAAAATATTGCACATTATGTAGTTTAATATATTTTTTAATTTTAATTCTCTATCACAACGATACAGCCAAATTAGAAGAAGCTAATGTACATATTAATATTATATAATGTTATTTCGACACTTTGTCAAACGAGATTTGCGAACAATACATAAAAAAAATTTCATTTTTATTAAAATATTCAAAAAATATTATCGCAATTACCTACAAAGCTTTAAAGATCAAATAAATAAATAAAACTTTATTGTTCATAAGTACAGTGAGGCGTCAGTAAAAAAAAAAACATTTGGAAAGTCGAAAGGGCGGACTTATCCCGAAGGATATCTGCCAGCCAACCCAGTTAAAACAAAGACATATTGAAAAAGTAAAAATTGACAAAACAATAGATACTTATTAATGCTAAAAAATATACAAATATATTGGAAAATATAAATTAGTCAAAAAATAAATAAATAAAAAATAGATACGTCTATAGACAATCAGCAAAATTGTTTCAAAAATCTTTATCGTGCACTCTTACATTTGCCATTTCTCATCCTATAGGCTATAGGTAGGACTACGGGTAATTTCTTTGAAACTTATGGACATATAAAAAGCTATTTTATGCTGGATGAAACCATCGAAGCTCTTCAGGAAACAATCTCTGGTGAGATGCATCGGCCGTATTGAGAACTGGTTTTGAACGTCGCCGGTATAAATAACTGCCAATGAACGTCATAAAAGGGAATGTTTATTATTTCGATTCGCGTTATGTTTATAGTCATATTATTTATTACTAGCTTATACCCGTCTTGCTTTACGTTTTTGATTCCGATTGTCAGGCTTGATCGGTTAAAGGCAATTAAACAGGTTCTAGTCTAGCTTCCCATTGCTTTGTAGACCTCTATAACTGACATAAGCACAGAAAAAGAAGAATGACACTTTTAATGTTTATTAAAATTTTGTATGAAGATCCTAAAAAATAGGGTTTTTAAATAGCTCTAAATATATTAAAGTTAATGCAGCAAATTGTATTAAAGAACCATCTCCGGAATTTTGCACGGCTCTGTGCGGATTCATATCTGACGTAGCATTTGTATTTTGAGCGTGATGCTATGACATACGGTAAAAAGCAAAATAAAAAAACATTTCTGAATTATTATGTAGATAGAGAAAGAGGGGCTAATGCGAGTTTTATTTAATTTCCCAATTTACCACGCAATTTTCTTAATTTTTTCTTTCATAAGAACCTTCTACTGATAAAAGCCAACACGACAAAAAAGAATTAGTGAAATCGGTTCAGCCGTTTAGGCGTGATGCGATGACATTAGGTAAAAAGCTAATAAAAAAACATTTCTGAATTATTATGTAGATTTACCACGCAACTTTCTTAATTTTTTCTTTCATAAGAACCTTCTACTGATAAAAGCCAACACGACAAAAAAAGAATTAGCGAAATCGGTTCAGCCGTTTAGACGTGATGCTCCGACATAACGGTAAAGCAACGACAAAAGGCAAATAAAAAAACAAACATTTCTGAATTATTATGTAGAAAGATGTAGATCATACTGCGCATTGCAACTTCGATGATCGTTGCAGGAATGGTAATTCATACAATAAAGAAACGTAAAAGTTTTATCGTATTTTATATGGCCTGACCCTATAAACATCCGTTGTTCCAATTTTTTTCCAACATCCAACATCCTTTATCAGTGGCGCAAAATGGTAGAAAATTCTGATCCCTTCTTCTATTAAATGTTAAATAATTATCCATCAGTAAAAATACCTACATGTTGCTTGACCACATATAATATAATACAATTTCATAGATACCCGTTTCATCATCTTATAAATTCTTGTGTTTGATAATTAAAATAAAAATAATAACAAAAATCTTATTTATGTGCTGTAAAGTTCCCCATGCAGAGAGTTTGGGTAATCTGTAAGTGTATTGAATGAAGTCGGATGCGCGCGCTTGTTAATAATAATATTGTTTTTTGGGTGAGTACTGAGTACCTACCCGCTGCATCTATAAAGGTTAATAATTGTCACCAACTTCTAAATACTGTATTCGGAACTACGAGTATTATGATATCTGATTCATGTTGCATAATTTTCGAGTTTTACTTTTTGGATATTATTGATGTATTTTTTATTTCTTTATTCTTGTGATTGTTTATTTGGTAACATGCACGGCAATAAATTTTAATTTTAATTAGGAAGATACGTAGAAATTATGTTATTGGCATAGATCACTCTCTCGAGAGTGGATTGCCACGTTGAAAGAAAGAAGAAGAAGAACATCCTTTATTCGGTTACATTTTGCTGACAGAACTCATTAACCGCCAGACAGACATACTATAATGTTGGTAGCTTGTTTGAGAGCTTCCTGTTTTCGTACCTATTTTAACTTTTTTTTTTCAAGTGATGTAGAGTTTATTTTCATATTATTTATCATCCAATGGCCTTCATTTAGGTAGGCACTCATCTTCTTCTCTCTTTATTCAGAAGACAAAGCACCCGATCTCGAGTGATTAATGAGATAGATAGGTACTCAAGACTCATCAAACGCAGCAATAAAAGAATAATAGTCAAGTTATTAACAATATGTCGACAGCGTAGGTACTATGAAACTTAAAACTGTGCAAAGTGGCTTATGCGTTGGGTTCCTAGGGAGCGGCCGTCATCTGACAAGACGGCGTCTTTCAAAATTATATGACAATGTTTTTCGTTACTATGGAAACCATATTGGCAATGTTCTCAACTGACATATCCACCGCCGTTTATTGTAGCGGCGTATCCGTAGGAAAACAACCCATTACAGCCTATAGCGGTTACGACGCGACACCGGCTTTCCAGCTGTTTCGTACTGGAGGTTGTGGGTTCGATCCCAGGTGCCGACCATAATTCCTCTTTCACGACATTTCATCTGCCGGCGCATAGGTGATTACTGTAATGCCGGCTGATGAAAGAAAAAATCGAAAATAAATAAATAAATTTCTCTTGAAATGTGAAACTCTGTTCTTTAACAGGTTTTTGTTTTATCTTAATAATTATTAACATATTATGGGATCAGATTGCTAGATTTTACTGAAATCTGCCTTTTATAAATTTAATGTAGAGAAAAAGTAATTTTAATTTTGTTGTTTTTTTTTTTGTTTTTATTTTTAATGGATTGAATACATATACAAATCTTTTATATTTTTTTATTACCTGTTATTATTTTTTTATGTAGTTTTAAAATTTTACGTATCAACTTAGTATACCTAGTTGTTTTTAATATTAAATTGAAATTGTTAATTATTTTCTCTCAAGCGGACGAAACCAACCTGGCAAAGCTTTGTTGTAATGTTTTACGTATTTTTTATAATGTCTGTGGTGTATTTATTGCCAATGGTTCACCCATTACGCACAAATAATTATTATTGTACGGGTGCCTACCCAGCCTTCTTACCGTGCAGCGGTATGTGTGAACGTTGCGGTGGTATGACATTTGACATGACATTGATCTTTTACTTAACTTTAACATGTTTTGTAAATATATTTTAACGGCCTATGGCCGTGTGTGATTATAAATAAATTATATAACGGACAACGGGAAACATTTTTGTCTTTTAGATTGAAAAATAAAATTTGATAGCTTACTGGATTTTGTAGCAAAACGTACGAAAGCAGTTCTATTAAGAAAGTGGCGTAATATTAAAAAAACAAAACCTGTGTTAACTCTTAAAATTTAAACTCACTACTACCAATATACTCGCAATAACTGAGAATAGACTATAGAAATATGAGTAGTAAATAACAAGGTATTGAATGAAGTGTGTACTCGTTTCATGTCTGCTACCTTATCTCTGCAAAAGAATTCCATGCAAAGATAAAAGTAATAATATCTTCTGTAGTACTCGTACTTAGCGCTTGTACTTAATTGATTAAATGACCTCGATGGTTCGGACTATCTAAGAACATGTGGATGAGATTTCTTTAGAGGAACATCGAATAATGGGCAGTCGGAAGAGTATTTTTTAAAGAATTAGGTATTGCACTAAACTTGAAACCCCATGAAAATGGAATCAATTTTCGGTTTCATATCGTACGATCAGCAAAGGGTGAAACTTTATCCACTAACTATAGAACAGAAGAGTTATCAAGTTGTGGCACTTCTATTGTGCCTTTAACAAAATAAATTTTAAAATTGATGACGAAACACATTCCCAAGTTCATATTTCTATTGTTTTACAGCTATAATCTCGTTTTTCCAAAAATAGTCGAATTCACGTAGATTTTCGAGCAGATTTTTTTTATAGTAACGACTTTGATAGCCTAGATGCTAAAGCGACAATTTCTGATCTAGAGGTCGCAGGTGTGATTCCCGATCTGCTCAGAATTTTCAAGTACTATTTTGTTTGAAATTTATTGTTTATCTACTCGAGGCTAGAGGTTAGTCATTCTCAGATTGGACTTATTGGAATACTTGTAGCAAGATTCAATATCTATAATATTAAGAAGATTATTATTATTTTATCTAATCGAGGCTAGAGGCTAGTCATTCTCAGATTGGACTTATTGGAATACTTGTAGCAAGATTCAATATCTATATTATATTAAGAATATTATTATTATTTTATCTACTCGAGGCTAGAGGCTAGTCATTCTCAGATTGGACTTATTGGAATACTTGTAGCAAGATTCAATATCTATATTATATTAAGAAGATTATTATATTTTTTTTGAAAGAATGGCGATTTTTAATACCATTTTTGTAATATGGTTGATTATTGTTGAGTATTTTTGATAAGTACCTACCTACTTAGGTACAAGGAAATATTATGTGGACATTATATAAAAATATAAAATAGATATGTATTAGGGATGTTGAGGGTTAAATACTGTTATTAAAATATTAAACAGTTCTTTTTAAACTTACCTTTTATGTGTTTAGAATGAAGATACACGATACAATAAAAGTTTATTTCAAAATTAATAAAACATTCAAATCAACTATATAGTATCACTTATGAAAATCATTTTAAAACAATAATTATTGCTCTTTATATGTATTTTTTAACAATATAATCCTTATTTATATTTTTTAAACTTCACAAATATTATAAAGTTGATTAATTTACGAACATTTTTTTTAACACTTCGTATAAGCATATAATGGTTTGATATATTTTCCGATACGACTGTTTTAACTCGTAAATTTAACCGGTAAGCCTCTCGGAGACCGTGAGCTCGATGCACATCCACCTTCAAGCAACGCCTGTAGAACTCTGACTAAAAGTTGAGAACTCGGCGGAGGTAGAATCAGTTCGACGCTGTCACATGGTCACTCAGCGTGTATTATAGTAATATGTACATAATACTTAATAATTATTGTTATCAGTGCGTTTTTGACAGATGAAACAAGTAGCGTAGGTACTTAGTATAAATAAACAATGTGCGTTTGGCGATACGAATAAACATCTCATACTTATCCATGCAAGATAATATTGCATATTATTATGACTACATTTTTTACGTGTTCAAAATACACCACTTATGATCCTCTCTCTCTTCTTCGTTTCCTCATTACTGAGGGTCGTGACCCATGGAACTACTGATGGGTGCCTGTTGTGAGCACCAAACGCCTCCAATCCTCTCTGTCTTCCGCCGCCCGCATCGCCGAGTACAAATCTCCCCCTGTTGCCTTTTTTATCTGGTCACACCACCTTGCAAGTGATCTGCCTCTGCTACTTCTGCCTGGAACGCCTCCGGTGATTATAATTTTTTCTAGGTTATCTGGCTCTCGTCTGGCAATGTGACCAAAGAAACTCAGCACCCGCCGACTACAGACTGCAGACATTCTCAGAGTCATTTGTTCTCTTGGCAGTCCACGGGATCCTCAGCATACGACGCCAACACCACATTTCAAAGGCATCGATTCTTGCTCTATCACGCGCTGCATTGTCCATGTTAAAATATGATTATTATTATATGATCCTAGATGTCTTAAAAAATTCGTTAGCCATTTTATGTTTTGAGGAATGTTAATAATTTTCATTGTAGATAATATTTTCATCCCTCTTATGGAATATTACCTATTTTAGCCATTGAATTATATTGTAAGTATGTAGAAACTATAATATACTAGAAGCGGTATCTCCCCTATGAAAAAGATGCCGTTTATTCACTTGCGTGAAGCTTGTGAGCAACGCAACGATCTGTTTTTGATAAAAGGTCGTTGCATCTCTAATATAAATTAAAGTCGGGTTAGTGCGAACACTTATAACTCGAGATCGGCTCAACAGATTCATCCGATGTGTGATTTATTGGATTCTTCTCCGCTCCGGATAACAGAATAACTAATTAAAAGATGAAAAACGGATAAAAAATAATATAAAATATAATATCAAAGTTATTATGGAACGAATTTCATGCGACGCCATCTTTGAAAAAAATCTAATAACAAAATTATTGTCTTCTGCACCTGCACTCTCTCATTCTCGCATACGTAATTGGCATTCTTACAGCAACCCATTTCACTTACTCCACCGTTTCGAGCGTTTTAAAATTTTTTCATACAAAGTCAACCAAATTGCGCGCATGATTGTTGATTTTTTAATATGATATTGTACATATTTTTTTATTTGTTAGTGGAATGAGATCATCCGATTGTGGATGGAATGCCAATGATAATAAAAATAAATAAATTAATTATATTCTCACGTTGATCCTGTCTGAGCTTTGAAATATGGACGTTTTAGAATTAGGTAATATTTTAATGATATTATTTAATTACTTTATTTTTGTTTCTGGAGGCGCAGTGCACATCAGTGAACGGGCCGCCTGTAGTACCAAAGGGTCCACAGGACGTCTGTCGGGAAAGCTAGTTTACAAATAAAAAAAATATTCTCGTCATTCACGGTCGACCATGCATTTTTTTATTTCGTAGAATGTATTTGCCACTGTCTTTTGCAAGAATACTAACGTAGAATTTCACTTCATTAAACCATTTTATTGCCCAGCTTTCTTAAAAATGCTGTTTCATGAAACAAATTTAATCTCTAGTTTAAAAAAAAAAACCCAATTTTTAAATGAAAATTCCAAACTTATCTTTTAAACTGATATGTGAGTGTCAATCATTACTTTGTCTACTAATCAGAAAAATAGAATACCTATACAATTGATTATTTTCATTGCAGAAAATCATAAAATATTGAGATTTACCCAGCGGGGCAGTAAATTACATCAAAATAGATTCAGTTTCTTCTCTTTATAATTATATTAATTTTATTGATTGTTTATTATGAATTATTTATTATGGAGTGTGAAATTTGGAAATGTATCATTATTTTGGAATAAACTCATTTCATTGTAACCAAATTTGGTCATGATGTATCTGGTCATCTCAACAACCTCTTAAGGTCTTAAGAAGTTTCGCTCCGGGAAAAGCGAGATGCCATAGCATTGGAATATCTGCGCCTGGATTTCACGTGGATTAAGATTCAGAAGCTTTGAATGGACATTCATGGCTTTTGATTAGTCGCATACTCCATCTTTTATGATATAAAGTTTATGCAACATTTCTCACGTTATCTGCGCAGTATTCCGTGCAGACGAACACGTGATCTTAAAATTAATTCACATCTCTACCTCAGCAACATGAACAATCCAAAAGTGTCTACAATTAACAAACATCTGCGGGTCAACTATGATTGACATCAAGGTTTCAGTCGAAATGTTTCGCGAGTTTTATAATACTTGAGCGATGGTGAGTCTGTAGATGGGTTGCTAAATGCCACTTCATTACGCTTTCGGCTTGCACCTACGGAGCTGCTGCAATAAGTGATCTCTCATATAAGGAGCAATCAATCAATATCAATACTCCCTTTTACACCCCACTCAGGGGCATAGGGAGGCAACAAGAGCTCTCCATTGCGCTTTATCTTGCGCAATTTTTATGACCTCTTCCCACACCATGTCCATGTCCCTCAGCTCTGCTTCGAAGGAGCGGAACACAGTGTGAGAGGGTCTTCCTCGTCTTCGGGACCCTGATGGGAGGAAGAACAGCGCTCTCCTCGGCCAACTGTCATTCGGCATCCTTAACACATGTCCCAGCCAAGTCCATCTCCTCCCCACAATGGTAGAGGTGATGGGCTCACGCTGGCTGCGCCGGCGTATAGCGTCGTTCGTGATGCGGTGGTACCATATTAAGCCCAAAATTCTCCTTAGGCACTTCATTTCAAAGTCTGAGACTTTTTGTGCCTGGGCCTTGGTCAGGTGCCAGGACTCACACCCATATAAGAGAATGGGCAACACACACGCATCAAACAGTTTACATTTCGTCTCGACACTAAACGCCGACGCATTCCAAATCTTGGTCATGTTGTTAAAGGCGCCACTTGCCATACCGATACGTATCGGGAGCTCAGCCCCGAGGTCACCTGAGGTGGTAATGGTTGCTCCCAGGTATTTAAATTTATCCACCCGGGAGACCTGGTGACCGTCGATGGTTATCGGTAGCTGTTTATCGGGGCAGGCATTACTCGCCATGAGCTCCGTTTTACTGGCATTGACTCGAAGGCCAAGGCGTGCTGTTTCGTCGCAGAGTCTTGAAACACTGCGCTGTAATTCCTCCACTGTCGTAATGAACAACGCTAGGTCATCCGCGTACTCCAAATCACACAGTTCGCCCATTAGACCATCTCTCTGTGTTATCGGTATACCTCTTGCTCCTTGCATGGACTTTCTCAACAGGAAGTCCATGACTATTATGAATAATATGAAAGGAGCCAGTACGCAGCCCTGTCTGACTCCCGTGGTGATCCTAAAAGCCTCAGTAGGATCACCTGGCGTCTTGACGCTACACTCGGAGTCTTCATACAGGGACTGCACCATTTTATCTATTTTCTTACCTGCCCCCAACCTCCCGGGTGATTTCGAAGAGTGTCCTTGAGTCATTACCGAGTGCAGCAGACTGTGCTCGTTGTATCTGAGAGTCCAGGTGTCATCTTTTATCTGTTCGTACAGAGTGCTTCACCTTGCGGCTCAGCTCCCTGTACTCAGACACCAAAGCGGCCAGTTTTTGAGGGTCTTTTTCGCTGTCTCTGAGGGTCTTAGCCTTCTGGCGATTTTCGGTGAGACTTCAGGACCCATCGGACATCCATATTGGCCTTTTTTTATTCTTATAGCCGACAGAAGAACGTGCGGATTCCATAACCGCGTCACGAAAGCTAGTCCAGGCTGACTCAATTGGGGCAGCTCTGGGTGAATCCTGCAAGGGGGCAAACCTTGTGCGTAACTCAGCCTCGTACGTATGACGACACTGAGCACTCTCTAACCTGCGTATGTCCAGCGGGCGAGGAGCAGATGATCTTGGCTGGAAATGGTGGAATTTGAATCTGAACGAACCCACAAGGAGTTCGTGATCCGTGTCCATGTCTGCTCCCCGGCAGGTGCGGACATCCCGCAGGTCAGTTCAGTTGCTAGCCCTTACCAGGAGATGGTCTATTTGGTTTTTCGTTCTTCTGTCGGGCGAGGTCCAGGTGTATTTATGGATATCCTTGTGGGGGGAAAAAGTTCCCCCTATTAAGAGTCCATGGAGCGTGGCGAAACCAATGAGACGGCTACCGTTATCATTCATCACTCCTAAGCCATGCGTACCCATGACGCCTGGTTCATTCTGGGGGTCGCTGCCAACCTTGGCATTAAAGTCCCCCAGAACTATTAGGCGATGGCGCCTCGGAACATGGGACACAACTGCATCCAGACTGTCATAGAAACAGTCCTTAGCAGCCGCATCCCCATCCTCAGTGGGAGCATAGCACAGAAGGACCGTCAGTGTTTCGCCACTCATCTTAAAGGACGCACTCATCAGGCGGTCAGAAACAGGCTCCCAACCAAAAAGGCGAGAGAAGGCATATTTACTTAAAAGTAGAGCGACGCCACGCATCCGTGCAGTCTGGTGGCCAGAGTGAAGCATGACATAATTGCCAGCGTCACTCTGCCCCGAACCTGGGATGCGTGCCTCACTCAGCCCCAGGAGCAATAGCATCACATTTTTAAAAAGTGGACTTATCCCAAAGGATCACATCCAGCCATCCTAATATCACCTACTTTTGTGGTATTTTACTTGTAAACTTATGTGAAAGGTGTACAAAGTTTGCGTCAACTTTGTCATAATAGGTAATCATACATTTTTTATCATCGGTAGATTTCAATCGGAATATTATTCTTCAGTACATTTAGTTTCAAAGGAGTTTTTAGTAAATTTTTTGAGCAACTATAATGAAGACAAACACTTACTAACATGCCCATTCATGTGAGAAGCTACTAAGCTTTGGGGCCTTAGTCTTGAAACTGAAAAAGCCCTATCTGTAGCTGCGAATGGGCCGATCATGATTCAGCCAAAGATGGGCAACTGAAAATGCTTACTTTGTCGATTGGTGAATGATTATTTATAGACTTTACTTAATATTTACGGAAAATCTCTGATGAAATAATTAATGTTGTTTGTTTTAAAATTAAAATTTTTACGCAGTGATGAAACCCGTGTTTCAACTATTGTGGAGCGACGACATTGAAGTCAATAAACGACTATTAGATGACATGAGATGCTTTAGTACTTATACACGAATGAAAATATGTTTAGAATTTGAGTAAGTATACCTACGTAAGTTGAGAACAGCTAAATTGGTGGAAAACTTGATTTTATTTCTTGAATCGAAGGTACCTACATAGATCATGGTGCCGATGAAATTAAAAAAAAAGCAGCTCTTACCCCTATTCCGAATATTACTAACTGACGTAAGTGAGAAACTCGGGAAACTTGTATGGGCTGCGGAACTTTCCAGAGTATGTATTCTGTACGCCATACAGGTTTTTATATAAAATTTTGTTACTTCACGCCAGCGTAAATGTCACGGAAACTAAGAATAGAGGTAAAGTACTCAATGATACATTTAGTGCCTAAAACATTTTTAAACAAAGGTGAAGATAGTTATAATTAAATTCAATTCTCGTCGAGATGTAGGTTAGGGAGTAAGCACTGTCCAAAAGTAGGCACTTGTTTAAGCAATCGAAAAAAAAGTTCGATTCCGAATTTTTCTTATTTTCTGTTGACCTTATATTACTCAATCCTCTCGTTTAGTACATTTGCCGAGTCATATTTCATATTAGGTAATGTCTTACATTATAACGAAGGGGTGTGTGATTAATTGTGAACAATATTATTTATTTCCGATGTAGTTTCTTTTCGTTCAAAAGAGACATACAGGTATGATTTTGGTTTGTTTTTGACAGAAGTGCATAGGTCAGGTTTCAAGGTTAGAGCTAAGGAAGAAAAGATATGCTGAAGTGTTTTCAATTAGCAATGTCAACGACTCACATCAACCAAGATACATACTTCAGCCTGCTTTAGGTAGGTACGCTATTAGTTAGGATAACAATGTGTTGTTTTATTTGTATACTTATGTCAAAATCTCCTCTAATGGTTTGAATCTCATTTTTGAGTGTGAATAAACTCACCGCGCTGCCGGTTATTTGCTTATTGACATAATCAGTATAGGTACACAGAGGATTGTGTTGAAAATTTACGCCTTTGCAGTGCTCTGTCTATATAAACGCGAAGGTTAAATTCCGTTGAATTACTTGATTGAAAATGAATAAACACAAAACACAACGATTTATATTTTTTTCGCTATTTTTTTGTAGGACTGCAAACATCTAGTTGATCTGCATTATTCTACTTTTAATATAAATACCTAATAATAGGTATAGGTATGCAAGGAACCTTCTCAATTTTCTAGGCCTGGAATACTGTTTACTTGTGACAATCCACTCTAGAGAGAATGATCTGTACATATACCTAAGTTTTTCAATGTAACAATAATTAGTTGAACTTTAACTTTTATGGTTATAGGCTATGTTGAACTTAACATCACATAATTCTGAAAGGTATTCTAAAATAAAAATTAGGAAATATTACTTGATACCTACTTACATTTAGCCACCTGTACTTCTGTCGGCTGCTTTGGTAACATGCAAGTGTGTAACAAAAGCCCACAAAAGACAATCAGTGCTCACACAGTACAAAAGTACCGAACCAACAAAATAAATTATTATTTTATCTTGTCCTTAAGTAAATTTTTTAAACATGAAGATAACGCCTATAAAATGCAGAAACAATTTTAATATACCTACATACCTAATCATTTATCAAGGCACTCTCAAGAAGTAGTGGTTGCTAGACCAGTGGTATCAGTCGACGGCTTTCGTACGTATCTACAGCTTATTGGAGGTCGTGGTTTCGAATCCCTTTTCCGACCATTTCCACTTTCACAACACGATTTTTGCTTTATAAATGTAAAAGATGTCAAAATTGTATTTGTGTTCATTTTAGGTATGAGCCCAGATTCATTTAAAGAAAACTCTTTATTGTGTTTAATATTGTATAACCAAGTTTATTTATACCTTCGCAGAGATTAAATGAATTTGGTTTGATTTAGTCGTAAGATTCTCAAGGATACACATTGATGAATTCAAATGAAAAACTGAATAATATTCATTGTAATAGAAGCCTGACATCACACTATCGATCAATGTTATTTGGCATTTAATAGTAGAATAGTATCGCCATAGCAAAGAGACTCGTATTTGTATTAGTAACAAAAACGGTAGGGTGACCACGTGGCCTCATGTCTTCTACGAAGTATGTAGATAAGATTATTTTTACTATTTGTAAAGCGGTTCAATGTGTGGTCACCGCGCGCAAGGAAACAACCTGCCACTTCGAGAGCTTTTAACGTACCTACTGACTCGCATACCAGTAAATAACAAAGGGCTCATCTTAGGTCCAACCCCGTGTGGGTATAAACTAACACAATTACATTGGCCCTATACGTATACGTCTAGAACCCACTAATACAAATACGAGTCTCTTTGCTATGGCGATACTATTCTACACGGAAGGATTGTAATGTACCTACCTATCTTTTTTTATACATCAATTATTTTTTAAATTTAAATATAGAATGAAGTAACTTATTCACTACAACTTCTCTTGACAGTTTAAATTTAAATTCTGTTGTAATATACCTACCTAGGTTATTTTATTTTCAGGTAGCGAGTTAGGTTACGCTATTGTTAAGGATGGTCAAGTCGACTGCATTCCTGTTATGCGCAAAGTGCAGGAACTGGTCTTATCTCAAGGCCCTTAGCTTCGAACGTTGAACCTTATTCTGCACCAGCTGGGGAGATCTATATTTACACTATGATGCTTTATGGACCACATTACATAGATCCTGTATCCATGACCCATGAGCGGTCATAATAAGAGTTGATTGAACTGGAAGATAGGACGGGTCATGGATACAAAAAATGTATAAATTGTTAGCGATAAGCCTTTGTTGTTAGATTCATAACAAGTATATGAAGATAGGACTTCGTAACAATGTCATAAATTTTTCCTTATCAATAAAAAAGTCAACCACCGAGAAATTTTTCAAGAATAAGTTCTTCACTTAGTTCTAAATAATATTAGATAGTGTCATTTTTAGTATTGGTAACTAAAATGACCAGCAATTAGTGTAACTGACTTTTAAAAAGCCTATAGGTATTGTCTTTCCCAATTCCAAAGTATTCTGCTCTCTGATAAACATAATTTGTGTACATAGAATATTTAAAAGACTACTCCACTAGGTGTCATTTTTTTATTTTTGGAATGACTTACTCAACAGGGTTAAATGACGATATTATTGTATACCTACCTACTAGATTTCCCGACAGATGTTGTCCTGTAGTTTATCCTATGAATATAGATTTCGAATTTGTAATTTATACAAAAATACGTTTAAAATAGGTTTAAATGTTAAAAAAAATACTTCTGAAAAAAATCTGCGTACCAATATTTTTAATGTCAATGGTTGTCAGGTAAACAATAATTTTGTTGTTATAGAATTTTTCATAGATGGCGTTGGTGTCGCTGGAAATCCGTTCCACACTAGCTTAACTATTATATTTTATATTATTTCTTATCCATTTTTCAACTTTTATTAGTTATTCTGTTATCCGAAGCGGAGAAGAATCCAATAAATCAAACATTGAAAGAATCTGTTTAGCCGATCTCGAGTTATAAGTGTTCGCACTAACCTGACTTGGACTGAAATTTGGACTTCTACATCTTTAGGTACTTTCTTTCTCTCTGCTCCCTAATTCGATTAGTTCTGCCATAGAATCTATAACGCCACATCTCGGTCAATACCCGTGCCCGTAGCTCACAGCTCAGTTTTATATAGTATTCTTGTTCGAAAGGTTCTACCAGGGTTGATGTTTGGTTATGTAATTTTTGGGATTTTTCAACACGTGACCAATCGAAGGCAGTCGTCAGAAAAACAGGCCGTAGGTATAGTTAAATATCAATTAAGATAAACAATACATCATACACAACGTTCTCAGTTTGTCTAGATTCTTGTGTTCATTTTTAAGGAACTTAATGACTATAATATTATCAACAACAAACTGATGACTGAAATAATGTTCGAATTTTAAACGGAGCCACCATTTAAAATTCGAACATTATTTCAGTCATTAGTTGTTGATTTATTCGTTAATACAGGTTGTAGTCAGGGTTGCCAGGTATATTCCAAAAAAAATTGCGAACCAGGGCGCCCACTTGGTATCCGAAAAATTGAAAGTTCAACAAAAAAAGTCATTCTCAAAATTTGGTATCCGGAAAGGACTCGTTTATTTTAGGGAGGAGAATTAATTGGAAAAAAACCGAATAGCCTATATTTTTGTCATACCGAACACGGTGCTGAAATACCGAACACCTGGCAACCCTGGTAGTAGTTATTATTTTAGAATGCCTTTCGTGTGACAGTCAAAGTAACCATACACACATTCACTCATATTATTTCCACTAATGTTCAACTGGCAGATTCGGCTAACTCAATATTTTTTTGCCGAACCAAATGTTTCCTCAGTGAATCAAAGCCTAATTTTATTAATACCAGCTATTATTTTCGGTCACTTATTAATACCAGCTATTATTTTCGGTCACTTATTAATACCAGTTATTATTTTCGGTCAGTAGTAAAGATATTCACAATTTACTGTTTTGTTTTACCTGTTAGTTTGACCAGATATTCGAGTTAGATTTGGGTCATAGGGTTATCGCCTCAATGAGACTATTGTTTGTAACAGAAATCGCAGATATTTTTGATGGATAGATGCTCGATGTAATTTAACAACTATGTACCATTCATAAATTAAGATAGTCTGCTATTAGGTGGTGAACTGGTGAATTTCAATTACGAAAAATTCTGAAGTAGTGAAGGTAGGTCCCATGCATATAGAAATTTAGGCATAAATTAAAATTTCTTAAAAAAGATAGATACTTAATTAAATGGAGAAGGAAATAATTGTATTCTCTAGATCAGAGGCTCCCTTTTCCCTCATTTTTCATTTTTATTCGGTTTCGGGAAACCCCCCGTCTACTACCTACTCATTTCAAAATATTTGAATTTCTTTCATTTCAACATTATAGCGTGAATAAACTAAAAATACATTTTAAATTAATTGTAAACCTTTTGATTCCCATTCTTATATATTATGTTAGTACCTACTTGTATGTACGATAGTAATGCGAGAGATACCTGTTATTGGAGCACCGGAGATTCAATGTTTTTGTTTCATTATTGCAAATAAATAAGCGAGCAATATTATAATGTATGTACCTAGTTACAAATAAACAATAAAATAGAACAGCCCAGGCATTTTGTGTAAAAGCAATATTTATATAGGCGAGGCTGAAAAGGTGTAAAAGGCCGTTTCAGCCTCCTGTCAGTAAATGCAATAACAAAAAATAAATAAGTAATGTCAATCTAGCAAACAATGAGAGCACTCTACCAAGTAGCCGCCCCAACGAGCACACAATGCGGACCAGAGCAAAAGATCGAGGGCCGGCCCAGTCACGCGCCATACGCTACAAACCTCATACAACCATTTTAGTATATAGTTTGGTTTTGATTCAGCATCTCGTCAACATTGTAAAAGCATTGTTAAACCAGATACTTCTTTATCTCTCTCTGAAAGGTATCATCATGCATGCATTTAAATGGTTCAGCTATAAATGTTATCACCAAAGCTGCAAAATAACTAAAACTTAAGAAGTGGTTGGTAGACCAGTCGACGACTTTCGTACGTACAGTACATGTCGTGGGCTCGAATCCCCGTGCCGACCATTTCCACTTTCACAACACAAGCTTGCTTTAGGGGAAATATGTCGAAAGTGTATTTGTGTTCACTTTGGGAGAGCCCAGATTATATTTTTATAAAATAATAATAATAATTAAGTAGGTGATACCCCTAGCAACACTCAAAGTTAAAAAAGAATGCGAAAAAACCATAGGATATTGTATTTTTAACAAAAATCCAGATAGGAGACAAATGTATGAATTCAATGAGTAGTAAGTAAATTAAGTTATAAAATAAAATAAGTCAATATAATATTGTTATGTCACGTGCGAGAAATTGCTGAACACATGTGATAAAACATTTAACAGGTAGATAACGACTTTTATGTATACGCTACTATAATATGTTTAGGTTTGTGTGACTTCGTCATTCGATTCATTTCACTCGTCATACGAGCATTCACTTATCTGCCTATATTTGTATTGTATTATTGAGCATAAGAAGTAGTACTAAAAATTACATTATTTTACTATGTATTTGTTTACACGTATTAGGTACTTAATATTATACCTGAGTAAATAAAGGTACCAACATTAGCGTGTGTATAAAGGAATTCGCAGCTGTATTAGATACACTTGATATTAGATTAGACAAACGTTACTATCTTAATTATAATATAAATTAATACTTAGCTAAGTATAAACACATGAGTGACCCATATTCATTAATAAAATGCGTACGAGCATGACGTAGTTCATCTACGTGGTACCTACCTGAATTATGATTTGCAATAGTAAAGAAAGTCTTACAAGATACTTACTAGTGAAGTACCGGATCGTTAGAAATAAAAACCCGAGGATGCGGTACAAAGGCGGATTATCGGTCTTAATAATAATTAGAATCGCGTATACGAACCTCAACTTTATCGAGTGTGAAATATAATTATACCTACTAGTTTTCCCGACACACGTTGTCCTGTAGTCCTTACTATGAATATTGATTTCAAATTTGTAATTTATAAAAAAATACGCATAAAATAATATTTTAAAATGTTAAAAAAATATTTCTGTAGGTTTGAAAGAAATTCTATCAAAAATTTGCATACCAGTGTTTTGAAAGTAAATGGTTGTCAATTAAATAAAACTTGTGTTGTTATGGAATTTTTCACAGATGGTGTTGTTGTCAGTAAATCCGTTCCATACTAACTTTAATAGTATTTGTTATCCATTTTTTCGAATTTTCAATAATTATCCGGAGTGGAGAAGAATCAAATAAACCAAAAATGATAAAAATCTGTTCAGCCGATCTCGAGTTATAACTTTTATGGGTGATCGCACTAACCCGACTTTCTTTTATATTATAGAGATGTACGACTCTTTTTGGAGTAGGTACTCACGATTCACCGTTTAGAACTAGACATCGTTTTATGTACCATCTGAAATATGCAAAAAAAAAAAAAAGATTTAGAAAGTCCATCTCGTCGCTCAAGCATTAAGTTGCTTTAGACAAGATGGACTACACAATATTGTAAAATAGCTGTAAGAGATTGATGTGTAATTAATAATTGTGTAAAATAATTTATAATGAATAATAAATAAAATTAAAAAAAAAAAATACAAGAAGCAAAAACTTTCAAACGACAGGCATAAAAAATAGGTTAGGTTAGGTCCCTGCAAGGCTCCCATCACTTTTAGTTTAACACGTTGAAATGTCTTCCATTTAATTGTAGGTATATGTTAATATATAAATTTAACACAAGAATGTGCAGATTTTAAATTTCATTGCTTGCCACCTCTATTGAAAATTTCGAATATTTCATGAAATACAATAAAAATAAAATCCACAAAAAATAACAGACAGATACCCATATGAAACCTCCTACTCCTTCGGATGCCCGCCGATTCGGATATCCGGCACATCACTAGTAGTAAGTAGGTACGTACCTACATACAACATCTACATAATATTTTAGAAATGTTTGTTTTTTTATTTGCCTTTGACAATACTTTTACCTTATATGTGAACATCACGCTCAAAATACAAATGCCACGTCAGATATTAATATGCCCAGAGCCGTACAAAATGCTGGAGAAGGTTCTTAAATACAATTTGCTGCATTAACTTTAATATATTTAGAGCTATTTAAAAAACTCTATTTTTTAAGGATCTTCATAGTCATCTTTTGGAAACAAAATTACTCATGTAAACGTTGAATGGAATCTTGGTATTACGGTATGAAAATGTAATAAAATAATCGTAGATTGATTTGTTATAAATATAAATGTTATTCAAATCTTATTATTCTCAATAAATAAAGATTTAATGAAAAAAATTGCAAAATGATTCCTCCATTTTGCAAATTTGACAGATAGCGCAAATCACACTCTATGGGTGGAGAGCCTAATTAATTATCACACATTAGGGAATGTAGCTAATGGGCCACACACGCTCCGGTATACCTGCACAGGTCGCCTGCGCAGGCGGCCTGTTCAGGTGTACCGGAGCGTGTGTGGGGGTAGACCTGTGCAGTTTTTTAGACCTGCGCAGGCGACCGGAGAAGAATCGAAAATCAATTCTTTCACAGGTTCACCGGAGCGTGTGTGGCGGCACTCCGGTCGCCTGCGCAGGTCTTTCAGTAGTTTTCCAGCGTTTGCATGGAGTGGTTGTGCATTCCTTAATTGCATATGGCTCAGTCGAGAGTAGAACTAGAGGAGTTTTTTTATAATTATTATTTTTTAAATAATAATATTTTTATATTTAGTATATAGCATTGTATTTAATTCTTTTTTTTTATTATAGTTATACAATGATGTATACTTCATATATAATATATTATTATTTAATAAATAAATATTTTAAATAATAATAGGTAAATAACACTCTTCTATACATCCAATCCAAACTCCCTTAACACCCTACTTAGGGACATATGGAGGCAACAAGAACTCTCCATTGCGCTCGATCTTGTTTATGACCTCCTCCCACACCATGTCCAGATTCCTCAGCTCTGCTTCGAAGAAGCGGAACACAGTATGAGAGGTTCTTCCTCTTCTTCGGGACCCTGATGGCAGGAAGAACAGCGCTCTCCTCGGCCAACTGTCATTCGGCATCCTTAATACATGTTCCAGCCAAGTCCATCTCTTCCACATAATGGTAAAAGTGACCGGCGTATAGCGTCGTTCGTGATGCGGTGGTATCATATTAAACCCAAAATTCTCCGGAGGAATGTTGGTTCTTCTATACATAGGTGTCAGTATAGCCGGCGGAACTCAATGCTTGAAGCATTCTCTACCAGTCAACCGGTCCCGTCCAATCTGAGACAGGATTCCAACCCCGAGTAGAAATTTCAAGTGAAAAAACACATTGAAAATTTCTAACCCGGCCGGGAATCGAACCCGGGACCTCTTGATCTGAAGTTGGAGCCTTTGCCACTAGGCTACCGAGCAAGCGCGGATCCAGGGGGGGGGTTAGGGGGGTCATGACCCCCCCCCTAGTCTATGTAATCTCAAGTAGGGCAGTGATATTTATTAATAAAATCTTTATTTTGCTAGCATAATTATAATTTCATGTGGGCCATGACCCCCCCCTGGAGCAAAAGTACTATATAACAAATTTAGTAAATGACCTTTTTTTTTTTTTTTAGGAAAAGTGTAGTTTCCAGATACCAAATTTTGAAAATGTCCTTTTTTTTTAGGAAAAGTGTAATTTCCAGATACCAAATTTTTAAGATGACCTTTTTTTTTACTTTGTGACCCCCCCTGGTGCCAAGGCTGGATCCGCCCTTGCTACCGAGTTCGGAAATTGAATTTTTTTAAATATTTAGATTTATTTATTTATTTTATACTTTATGCATATTAAAAATAGTGTACAAAAAATAGTGTATAGACAAGTGGCAATGGCGGGATTATAGCCGTAGCAATCTCTAACATCCAACCACAATTTTTTTTTCACATTTATAAAAGAAAATAAAAAATAAAAAAATTTCAAGTAAAAAAACAGAAAAATTCTGTCCCGACCGGGATTCGAACCCGGGACCTCGTGATCTGAAGTCCACGCCTATAACCACTACGGTACCGTACCGAGGTCGATCAAAAATATAGTCAGTAATCAAAAAAATTAATATCTTTCTAAGTAACTGCGCAGGCCGCCTGCACAGGTATACCGGAGCGTGTGTGGCGGCACTCCGGTCGCCTGCGCAGGTCTACCTTACGGTAGACCGGAGCGTGTGTGGGCGTTGTGAGGTATACCTGCGCAGGCCGCCTGCACAGGTATACCGGAGCGTGTGTGGCAGGCATAAGATTCAAACCACAGAGCTATCTCTCTCTCTATGAAAACTTGCAAATTATGTCGGTAGGTTCGTATAATATTATGAGGTCTGTGAAACAAAATTTTTAAAAGTGTCATTCTTCTTTTCCTGTGCTTATGTCAGTTATAGAGGTCTGTTAAGCAATGGGAAGCTAGACTAGAACCTGTTTAATTACCTACCGATCAAGCCTGACAATCGGAATCAAAAACGTAAAGCAAGACGGGTATAAGCTAGTTATACAATAAATTAATACTGATGGTGTTTTCATTTTCTCTAGAATACTACCATGAGTGAATTTGTAGAAAGTTTTGATAGATAATTCAGTTACCGCGGAAATCTATGTGTACCTGCTTACATATTATTATCATACTGTTAGAAATTAATGTGACATATTTTATACTTACACATTAAGTACCTGTATATACTTAGGTATGTGGTCATTTTATTATGAAGATCTATAAATAGTTATGTGTCCACATTAGGAGCGTGAGAAGCAATAGTTATCAAAATATAATATGATTGAACAATGGGGATTGCTTTTGATTGGAATGTTATAATATTGTATAATACGTATTGGAATTTTCGCGTAATTGGATAGCAGTAAACATGAAATTCATCAGTTTCAAACTTATAACAATAAATATCCATAAGTACTTAAAACTAGATCTATCAAATAGAAGAGGATCATTGCCAATATGTGACTATATCTTGCGGTTCATGCCTCATAAAAAATAATATGTCTACGTGAACTGATGAAACAGTGGGGCTAGTACGAGTTTTATCGAAAGCTTATTGTTATTATATTTTATTAAAGCGATATTTCAAAATCTTTAAAAAACAATGACATGGATAGGTATGACAAATTTGAATCTTTTTTTTTAATTTCAATTAGGTATTATTAATAAACAATATTAATCTTTTCTCAATTTGATCACAGATGAACAAAATAATATATGCGTCTGTGTCTAATTTGATTTAATATATTTTTTACTAGCTTATACCCGTCATGCTTTACGTTTTTGATTCCGAATGTCAGGCTTGATCGGTAGGTAATTAAATAGGTTCTAGTCTAGCTTCCCATTGCTTTGCAGACCTCTATAACTGACATAAGCACAGAAAAAGAAGAATGAAACTTTCACAATTCATAAAAAGAGAGAAGAATGACACTTTTAATGTTTATTAAAATTTTGAATGAATCTCCTAAAAAAAAATTAAATAGCTTTAAATATAGTAAAGTTATTGCAGCAAATTGTATTAAAGAACCTTCTCCGGCATTTTGCACGGCTCTGTGCAGATTCATATCTGACGTAGCATTTGTATTTTGAGCGTGATGCTATGACATACGGTAAAAAGCAAAAAAAAAACATTTCTGAATTATTTTGTAGATAGAGAAGGAGGGGCTAATGCGAGTTTTATTTAATTTCCCTATTTACCGTGCAACTTTCTTAATTTTTTCTTTCATAAGAACCTTCTACTGATAAAACCCAACACGACAAAAAAAGAATTAGTGAAATCGGTTCAGCCGTTTAGGAGTGATGCTCCCATATACGTTAAAAGGCAATAAAAAAACATTTTTGAATTATTATGTAGATGCATAATATATTTTTTATGCATAATTAAAAAAAAATATTAGCGTTCGCCACTCCTTCTCTGTATAAACTATAAGTGTGGGAAATTTCATACTCCTCCGTCCGCGCAATTCTCGTAAAAATGTTCACAAAAATGTTTTCCTTCACGTATAAATATATATCTAGATATTGGCCTTGCATCCAAAAAGGATGATACAACCAGATTCCAATCAAATTAAGTTAAAACAAATTCAATCGATCAAAATATACCTACGTTATGGAAATGAAAATAATAGATATCCAAAGAGTCCCCCAGTGGACAATTGTACAAAAAACACGTGATCTAGCGTTTCTTCATCGCATTCGCATAATTGGGATTGAACAAGACCCAGTCCCAATCTGTGCGTGACTATCTAGTCTGCCATGTCTAATAGGCATATTGGATATATAATACGTTCATTATGAAATCCTGGATATTCTTTAAGAATAATTATTGAACCATGGGAGCGAAGGTAAATTTGGTTGTATCTTGCTGCAGTGATAACATTGGTAACTTGGAGTTATTGGTGTACAGATGCCAATTGGAAAACTACATATTTCTATGCATTTCCGATCCATAATTTTTTGAAGATAGCTTTCGGAAGAGAGTTTCTCCCCGAACATGCCCCTTTTGCCAACATGCATTTTCTTTTTGTGGAAAGTAATTTAAATAAATACTTTTTATTTTTCTTGATAAGTTTGATCTTATTTAAGTTTATATCAGGTGTTTCTAATTTTTTTCTTGCTTTAATTTGGTTAACAAGGTAAATTTTTGAGTTTTTCAACCGAAGTTTTAATTCGATTTTACAAAATACATATAAAATATCCTCACAAGCGTGTTAGCGCATTAGAAATGAATTATTTTTGTTCTAAATAAATAAAAACTGTTTCAATTTCTTTGTCTTCCGCGACTGTATATAGGATGTTCTGTAAAACAGGTAAACAAAATCATTATTATTATTATTTCAAAACATTTATTTATTAAATCACATTATATCATATAAAGCATACATCATTGTATAAAAATTAATAAAAATTAAATTAAATCAAAATTAAATACATATGCTATATACTAAATATAAAAATATCGGTATTATCTCTCATGATACATCACGATGTAATGTAATCATGAGAGATCTTCGTACCACAGAGAAAGGAACCTTCTTAGCATCCTACATGAGGACAACTGCCTTTTGAATGGCATATCTGAGACCACAACAGATGCCAAGTTTCCCTAGATTGTCTTTAAGAGATTTAGGAATAACTCTATTCGTCGATATCTCTATAGGTATCATGTGGGTGGTTGGTGTATGCCATATATCCTTGATTTCGTGAGCAAGATCAAGATATTTAATTAGCTTGTCTTGTTCGGCTTTTTTTTCAAATTTTCGTCATACGGTATAGTGATATCCACGAGATGCGTTATCCCGTTCCTACGATCAACCAATACAATGTCCGGACGATTTGCGTTAATCGTTCGGTCAGTTTGTATTGGTAGTTATATCCCAATATAACTTTGTATTACTGTTTTGCATTACTGAAATTGGGGTGTATCTATAATAAGGTACTTCAAAATCGAGTAAACTATATTTCAAGGCAAGTTTTTGATGAACTATTTTAGCCACATCGTTATGTCTGTGCAGATACTCAGAACCACACAGGAGAGGACACCCAGACAAAATATGTCTGAAAGTTTCTCGACATTTGTCAATTATATTTGGTGTTTTAATTATATACTTTTTTTATAATTAATTAAGCATTCCACCCATAGAGGGTGATTTGTGTATATACTTTTTATAGTTATTAGTGACAATGACCTGGTCTTGTATATTGCACAGACAAAACCTTCTGTTTCGCTAAATAGTTCACCAAACCTCAACCATCCAGTCGAATCTTCAAGACTTACATGACTATTGTGATGAATTTAAAGTTTCGAAGAATCGACCGTGGATAGACTTGCCTTTTCATATATCAACCTGTGATCATTATTATTATAAAATACAAATTACATTATTATTACAAAATCATTGGGTACTCATAATATTCGGGAATTTGAACATTACCACCTAATGGCGAACGATGTTAACGTAAAGTGATCACACTAAGCCAGCCTTCGAAATAACAGTAGAAGACATATTAGTCAGTCATCAGTAGTTGTTTATATATCGTTAACATCTTTATTGTGTTTCTCTTTACCAGCTTAGTGGTGTTTAGATAAAGTCGTGATTTGATAAATAAATCACAAAAAGCGGAATAACAAATAAATTTATTTACTTAAATAAAGTGTTTGCATCATGCGGTTTTACAACATTCCTTTTGACAGTTTTGGCATTAAGTAGGTATTACACTATTGCAACCGTACAAATATAAACATTCATGCTAACACTAAGCGTAACGACATTGTTCTTTTTTTATGCTTATTAAAACCAGACACCGACTTTCTACCAAGTTGTTACAACATTAAACTTCTTTTCTTTTTATAATCTCTCTCAGGCACATTTATCTGTCACTTTATAGTAGAGTATGTTGTAATCATTCAGATCTGACGAAATACGTAATAATTCTCTTGAACTTTCCTAATTTTATTTCACTAAAAAAGTCTCTTCAAGGACAGTAGCCCTAGTATAAGTTTTCGATGATCGAATATCGAAACGATCATCGAAAGAGTTTCGAAAAATTTTCACACTAAAATTACCGAATGTTTCGATCGTTTGATTTAAGAACACTATTTGCACGCTAATGAGCGCTTATTTGCGTGCAATTAGCTTTCGATAAAACTCGTACTAGCCCCACAGGTATTAATATAAAATACCTTTCATCAAGTCCAATATTGGAATCAAAGTATAACTCAATCAAAACTTTTCCAACCAACAGGTCCCATTCAATTTGAGACAGGTATAATATTCAAGAGAAAAAAATAGTTTGAAAAATTCAGACCCGACCGGAAATTGAATCCAGGACCAGAAGTTATCACCCAAATAACAGAGGTCACTATGTAGATAAATAAAAAAATGTGTTTTTATTTGCTGTTGGAACAAAAATGATTGTCTATGTTGTATAAAATGTTGACATGTCAAATAGTTTGTTGTGAATGTAGAGAAATTTGAAAGGAAACGATTATTATCGTAATTAAAACAATATTCTACGTAGCTTTTGACCGGTTAAGATGAAAACGGTCTTTTTAAAAGCCGTAATAAAAAAAATCTAGACACATAAATCGTATTGCTAAAAATAGACAAACGTGTTTTAAAATCTATGTACAATTGTACGATCGGTTTGTACCAGTCATGGTTTTACAAATTTAGACAAAATGTTGCAATAATTGGAGTCAACTATGTAGGCTTAAAAGTCATCAATTTTTAACGGTTCGTATATTTTACGATTTACATAGGATGTCTAATGACTACTTCATGTAATATTGTTTTGATAATCATAAAAATCTTTTGTTAATCGGTGCATGTTAGAGAAATGTTGCAAGCGGTGCAAGAGTTTCTTGGGAAAACAAAACAAAAGAACTCCGTCTTGCCAATTTTGGTAGGAGTGAGTGCAATGACATCATGATTCGTACTCAACTATACATAGTTAGGCTGTGTACCGTTCAATGAAAGTTATCTTCGGTGATAGTGGTTGGGCCAGTTTGTTTCGGTGACGGGCTCGTGTTGCTTTATTTAGATACACCTTTACGTATCATGCCTAACGTAACTTCTTGTATTTTGATTGGTATTTTATAGCCATAGTGGTCAATGGCAAGAATTTCACACGTTTTTCTACATTTATGAGTATAGAGAGCATTATCCTCTGCCAGGTGTGAAGTTTGGAAACGTATATTTTTTAAATTCTCTCTGGGGTGCGAGTCCGGTAATTTTTTGTTACTGCTCATAACCGGAAAATGGTAGTAGTAAAAAACCCACTCTGGGATCATAAAATTATTGTGTTCATTGAAGTTACACTTCCACTTAGAGAGTGGGTATTTTCCTCATTACACCTCCAAGATGATACAGCAGAGGGATTAACAGGCACTAGATTGACCAGTTTTTGCTCTTAGTTTTCCGATCTTCCTTTGCTAAGATGCGGTTACTTCAGCCTGGAGTGGAGATCATGTATTCCACGGCATCTTGTTATAGGTAATTGGCAGTTTTGGCGCACTTACATAAATTCACAAATGCGTCCCGTTATAACCTCATTTATATAGCCTCTTGATAAATAGATCGACTCGACAAAGATTTTTGGATTCTTGACATAGGCCTCCCTGCAGATTCCCTCCGCTACTTACACCGTGCTTACCGTATGCAAAAAATCTTTAGGTGCGTTTGGTTACAAAGACAAACCTTATAAAATTGTTATAGTTTAGTATTTTATAGTATTTTATAGTGTTTAAAAATGATTAAAAATTTTCCAGGTAAACTACTTGCACAATCGATCAACGGCACCTGTTCTTCTATACAAATAACTATACCACATATACAGGAAGAGTTTTATTTAAATTAACTATAACAGGAAATATAATTATATGTAATTTTTATACTTATTAAAAATAATAATCAATCAGTGGCTTACAGGATTTTTATTTTTTTTTATTTTTTATTTATTTTATTCCCAAAAAATACAAAAAAAAACATATGCATTTTACAATGTGTGTATATATATATAACTTGTATAAAGGGTTTATTACCTCACTAGACGAGAGTCTGTGCTGAGGCAATACTACTTAATATAAAAAGAAAAAGAAACCATGCACCCATCAACCATATATGAAGTTTTCAACTTGCATTAGAAAATCGCAAATACAGAATAAGCACGCACACAAAATAGAACACACATACATTCATAAAGTCTTTTCAGCACACTTCACAAGCATCATCCATCACCAATTTAACCATTCGTAACTGCAAAAAACAAAAATAATAACTACTACGCAACACGTCGTCCAACTCAGAAGTCCCTATCTTAAAATTTGCATTAGCGCACTCTCCGATTCGTCAATTCCAACCCGCATCAGCCATTGGTTAACTAGCCTCTTCAAATTCTTTCCCCCGGCGTTCAGAGACTCAGAGATATCCGGCATAATTTTATTATAAATTCTAGGTCCTCCGCACTCTCCGATTCGTTAATTCCAACCCCGTTACCTTTACCCGTTACCTACGCATATCTCTGATCATAATCAATTTCCCATATTAAGCTTGATTCTGAATATTTTGTCAGATCTTAAAAACAGAGTATTTAGGTACTCTTCTAATTTTGAACCAGTGTTGTCACCTTTGAAAAGTTTTTGACCCGGACATAAACATAAAGGAAGGTCATTCCGAAAATTTGGTATCCGGAAAGGTGAAAGATCGTTAAAAAAGGTCATTCCGAAAATTTGGTATAAGGAAAGGTGGGAGTTCACTAGAAAATATAAAAGTTCATTAAATAAAGTGACGACCCGGACATTCTGTGTTTCGCCCGGATACCCGGACCCACGTCGCGAAACCCGGACAGGTGGCAACACTGTTTTTAACTCTCACCCTGCTAGGTTTCATGTATATGAACGAAGTTGCTTTAACTTAGCAGAAATGAATTGGCGAAATAACTTTTTTGGAACTACACATATTTCAACAACACAATTTCCCATGCAGATTCTCCTGTTAACTTCTATTTTTTTGACATGGCTTATTTTGTGGAAAGAATCTATATGATATTCGTCATTCTTGGTCGGATTTTCTTCTGAAACATTTTATTTCAAATGTAAAACAAATAAAAGCTAGATATAATACAAAATGCCTTGATATAACGGTAGTCTTACTGATAAGCGGGATTCATTATATAATACAAGTATGCGAACTTGAGCTAGATCCAATAAGTCTAGTATCTTCGTCGTTTACTACAGTGGCTTAAACATTATTTAGACTAATCATTACGAAAGTTATCTCCTATATTTTTAATAAGTTAGTGCTCATATTATTATTGACAGTAAGAAATCATTATTATATGGATGTGAATACTGGCATCTGATGAAGGCTCAACAAAAGAAGATCCTTAGTTTTGAGAACAGATTTGGCGATTAGTTGGTACTACTATGTCTCAAATGAGACCGTACGCGCCATACAACACAATAGCCAAGCACCTCAGTAATCCAAAATCGCAGATTGAGTTGGCTTGGTCATGACCCCCGAGAGTCATGAATACTCAAGCCTTTTCTACAATCCGGATGGGGCAAGAAGGCGAGGCAGGCCAAAATTAATAATAAAGCTGGCATTCACTGCGGTTTTACAAGACGATGGACTAAGCCGGCTTGAAGCTATGTGACTGGCGCAAGATAAAGAGGCTTAGAGGAACTTCGAGGCGTCCACATGCTCCACATTGGTAGCGAACGTAAAAGTACCTAAGTAAGAAATTATTAGTATTCGTTAAAAGATTGGGGGCACCGCGTAGGTCAGTATAGAAGTATCAAATCTGTGAGCTTTAAAGTACATTGGTACTACAACTAATTTGTATGTTTACATTACACGTTTTAACTCCATTACATATCTCATTTTAGTTTTTTGTGTAATTGCGTATTGTTTGGATATTAATAAGGAAAACTTCTTATCAATTTTTAATACCTAATTGATTTTGTTCTGGATAGTTTTTCTCGAAATTTGTAATATATTCTTATTTAACAATTATAATTATAAAAGAAGCATATTAACACCGGAGTGGTATTAATTCATACCATTTAAAATTGTTTAATGTACCAACGTACGAGAACCATGTCTCATTTTGTTGCGGGCTTTCCTTGTGTAATCACCCTATGCATTATAAGCGGATGTATGATCTCAAAGAAAACATCATTATCTGCGATAAAAACGATAGCAATAGATAAAGGTACCTAAGTCAAAACTAGTCACAGTCCAGACCAAATTAGCTTATTGAAGAATAACATTCCTATTTTTTAACTTCTTTACAGGGTCTTAGTTAAGTGCGACGTAATCATAATCTATATAGAATGATAGGTGCTACCTATACTACACCCGACATCCATTCAATATGGGTATTGGGGAATCCAAGCAAATCATCTATAGCTTTGCCGACTCAATTATCAAGGCGAATTTGAGGCTTATGGGGGATGTAGGATGTGGAGCATTCCCCCTTTGTGAATTGAATCAGTTCTGGAGTCAAGTCCAATAGAACGGCCGCCAATGGTATCGTTCAGTCGGTATTTCCATGGGAACATAGTAAAAAGCTGGCGTTTGTACGTTGTTATTATAGGAACACCGACTGAACAATACCTTTGGAGGCCATTTTATTGCACTTGATTTCGCCCCAGACCTATAAAACTGAGCTCATTAAAAAAAAGCCATGTGATCAAGGGTCTCATCGTACTGTACACATACACACAAATGCGAAAATAGACTCACTGTGCCGATTCTAACCAGTTGAGATGCATTCAGATAATGGGGGTTATTCTGAACATCCGACCCGATCGAGTTGCATCGGATACGATACAATAGCTTGACGGACAAAAATAATAATTTTGTAATACTAATTTAAAATATTCCACTATATTTTTTACATTAAAACGCGCCTATTTTATTTAACAACTAGCTGACCCGTCGAACTTCGTATCGAAATAAATAATATGGGTACTCTAGGTTTTATGCAACAGAGCTCAAATTCGTTTTTTAGTTATTTAACACAAATGACTATTTACTGGCATTAGCAAAACCTGCATACCACGCTGCATTCATTGGGACTGAGTTTATTTTTACATCAAAAACTTATAACCTATGTTAATATGATGTGGGAAGAGGTCATCATTGCGCAAGATAGAGTGGAGAGCTCTTATTGCCTCTCTTTGCTCCTGAGTGGAGTTCAAATGGAGTTTTAATATTGATTGATTTTATGTTAATATGTAAAAAAAAAGAATTTAGGTAGGTATGTCATTATATTCGATATTTTAATACTTATTTTGCTCAGTTAAAATAATATTGATTGATCAATCACAGTACGATAAGGAACATCTCCGTACCGATTCAAAATACTCATTGAGGTGCAATACTTTTTTTGCCCATCACGCTGATTCCCGAAGGGGGTACGCAGAGAGTATGGACTTTCATTCTTTCCAATCCAAACTCATTCGCTTCCTCCAAACGCATAACATTCCGCATACATGCTCTTTATTCCTTTTGCTCCTGACTTGGCCCTCCCGTAAGACCGCACCGATATGGTCGGTCTATGTCATTCCAGGTCGCCCTCGTCTGCGTGCACCTATTCTTTCAGATTCTATTCAATTTTCAATTCAATTCAATTTTTTTCTTCTAATACAACCTTCTTCTGATAAGAGCCTACACGCTAAAAAAAGAATTATCGAAATCGGTCCAGCCATTTAGGCGCGATGTGATAACACCGGGAAATAGCTCTCCATTTTTATAGTGTTCTTAAATTTTCTAATTTTCCATGAATTCTTCTTAATTTTTTTCTTCTAAATCAACCTTCGCCCGATAAAATCCTACACGGCATAAAAGAATTAGCGAAATCGGTCCAGCCGTTTAGGCGTGATGCGATGATATCGGGAAATAAATCTCCATTTTTATGGTTTTCTTAAATTTTCTAATTTCCTATGCATTTTTCTTAATTTTTTTGTTCTAAAAGGACACTCTCCTGATAAAAGCCTACACGACAAAAAAAGAATTAGCGAAATCGGTCCAGCCGTTTAGGCGCCATCTGATGACAACGCGAAATAGCTCTCCATTTTTATATATAAGATACTAATAATTTGTTATTTTTATCAATGATTATTTTTTCTTTTACTTAATTATTTTTTTTAACCGCAAAAAGTAAGCAATCTTTTACATGATATCAGCTATACTCTTAGATACAACTTTTCTAAACAATTTTCATTAAAATTCTTCCAAATTTTTAACAAATAATTAATTTTTGTACCATTTTTTACACTTAAATTAAAATAAGATGATTAAACACTAGTAAAGACTTGGTTGGATCGCAAGCGACAGCGAAATGGGCGTTGAGTAGACATCCGATAGTGTTGCGACGAATGCAACCGGTTATCCGATGTTTCATTCGAATGTGACTTGTAAATAGTAAGAGCCTATACAAAAAGTTGGATCCTACGCGACACTATCGGGACGCACACAACTCGATAGGGTCGGATGTTCAGAATAACCCCCATTGTCTAATTTTCATCCAAGCAACAAGAGTAGCGCTTGTTTTGGTTTAATAATGGTCTTGTATCAAGAAGAAATCGGTATCATTTTCTGGACTCTCTTATAAGAATCCTACCTACAATATAAGAAAAAAAAATGACAGCCGAAGAGCTCTCAAACCTCATACTTCATAATCGATGCGTAAGGACTGGATGACTGCCCTTTGCACGTATGTATCGGCTTTACCCGGAAAACGTACCTACTAACGCTTTAATAATAATAATAATATAACACTTTTCTATACAAAGGTGTCAGTATAGCCGGCGGAACTTATTGCCTGAGGCAATTTTTTCCAGTCAACCGGTTCCGTCCAATCTGAGACAGGCCAACCCCGGGTAGAATTTCAAGTGAAAAAACACTTAGATAAACTCTGACCCGGCCGGGAATCGAACCCGGGACCTCGGATCTGAAGTCCGCGCTAGTACAACTAGGCTACCGAGGTCGGCAACCTTGTGTGGATAACTTTTTGCATATTACCCGACTTAAGAATGAGCCCAGTACCACTCACGATAAAAATCTATTGTGGTGGGCAGGCGGGCAGGCCATAAACAACATTTAATATAAACAAACAAAACAGCAACCAGAAACATGAAGAAAGTACGAAAAATGCACATACTTATCTGGCATAACTCATCGATGTCACACACCAACAAGTTGGTAGCATACCTACAGTCCAGATTTGAAATATTATATTATATTATGACCTTAGTTATATTGTTATATAACGATTTCCTATTGTTGAACCCTTGCACTAATCAACACCTCTATTAGAAAACATGTCGTATTATGGAGATGTTTTGTTATGGAAAATAGATAGGTATTTCATAATAAATAAACTTATATGAAGGTTATTTCTTTAATTTTTGATTAGGTTATTACAATTATCTAATAAATAAAATATAAAACCTACAGGAGAGTGCGACGGTGAAACAAGTTCCCCGCTGGACGTGTTTTGTGCTGCGTGAATTAATTACTATTGGAATTTGATTTTTTCTACACTCGATAAGTTTTTTTTTTCTATTTCTTTTTGACTAATTCTTACTATCTTTTTATTTATTTAAATATTATTTTTGTATTTAGTTTAACACCATTTAAATTACTGTACATTTATTTTTTTATATTATTTTGTTTTGTTTGTCCCGTGCGACGTTATTGTTGCATCGGGACGGCGCGGTACGTAAATACGTAATTATTATTTCTTTATTATTTTTGTTTCTTTATTTTGTATTTAAATCACTTGTGAATATTATTATATGTGATGTTTAAAAAATGGAGGAACGTGATGGAGGTGAGATACCCCCTGACATTGGGGTGATTTCATCGGTCTCTGACCCTCCAGAGTCAGGGAAAAAACGTAAACTTGCTGAAACTAACTCTGAAAATACAATTAAAGACAAAGATGTTTCTCTTGCTCAGAACACGAGCCACGTGATCCAAAATGAATTGTTATATACACCGGATATTCCCGGGCCATTTGTCGTGTTTGTTCAGAACGCTGACGACACTCATTTGCATCCGCTAACATTCGGGAATTTCTTATATAGGAGAAACTTTCTCTGCATAAAACCTGAATGTATTAGAGCCGAAAACAGATATAAAATTTCTCTAACATTTAATAATTATTTATCTGCAAACGAGTTCGTTAAATCGACCTTTGTCTCCGAAAACAAATTGAAGGCCTTTATTCCGACTTATAAGTTGGTTAAATCAGGACTAGTTAGAGATATTCCCCTGGAATTATCTGAATCTGATATCGTTGAAAATTCTTCCACATTTGGATCCTCGATAAAAGTCTTAAAAGCCCGCCGACTTAATAGGAAAAAAGTTGACAAAGACACTAATAAAATATCATGGGTCCCTTCAACTACTTGTATTCTGACTTTCCGCGGGCAAATCTTGCCCAAAAACATTTACTTATTTTATAATTCCTTACCAGTAGAACTATACTCTGAACCTACTATAATTTGTCACCTTTGTGCTAGATTTGGGCACTTAAGGAAAAATTGTCGATCCAAACCCAGATGCGCAATCTGTAGTTCCACTGAACATAACAAGGATAATTGCACCTCTAAAGAGGTGAAGTGTCCTAACTGTCATGGAGATCATAGTGCTCTGCACTCTAGTTGTCCCGAACTAAAAAGGCAAAGAGACATAAAAAAGGTTATGGCTGCGGACAACTTATCGTTCGCCCAGGCTGTTAAGCTCTTCCCGAAATCTAGCAAACCCTATAGTGAAATTGTCAAGCCCTTAGAAGGGAAACTCCCCTCAGTCCAAGTTCCTAATAATTCCCTAAACTCTAGTCGACGAGTTACAATCTCGACTAAAGCTAACTCAGCTCCTCTCAAAAAAGTTTCACCTCTGTATAATGATAAATCTTACATAGACAACCTTTTTTACACTAACGGGCAGGCTGTGAATCTAACTCCAGGATGTGCTCTTACAACTCCAGAGTCATTCACTTTAACACCATCCGATAACGAAATCTTAAATGAGAGTACCTCATCTCTCAAAAATAACATTTCAAAATCTTCCACCGATGAGACAAATTCTTTGAAATCAGCCCTAGAGCTGTTGCTCGATATTATTTTTAACAAATCTGATATGTTCACTTCAAAAATACTTCCTCTTATTAAAACGATCATAGAAAAAGAATAGACAAACAGCATTCTCAACATTTCGTTGGAGAATGCTATTTGTTATTTCGAATTCAAACTATTTATTCTAGTAAACGTTTATTACCTACTAATAATTCAATATGTCAGATAATAATCAATTGAATATTCTTCAGTGGAACTGCAGAAGCGCAATCTCCAACAAATCAGATATTATACATATGTTAAATCAATTCTCTATTCACCTTTCAGCTTTAAACGAAACATGGATCAAACCACATTATACCTATAATATTCCTGGTTACTCTGTCTTTCGAAATGACAGAGTTGAGGGCAGGGGAGGTGGAGTAGCCATATTGGTGAAATCATCTCTCCATTGTGATCTTATTCCAATTCCAAGCAATCCCTTTTTCGAAATAATTGCTGTCTGCATTGACGGTATTGGATACGTCTCTGTATATATTCCCCCAAATGGTGGATTTGACAGTAATTATTTCAACTCGATTGTCCCTTTACTTCCAACATCATTTTTCCTGCTCGGAGACTACAATGCCCATGCTGTTGCCTGGGGAAATGCCCTAACTGACAGAGCGGGTAACCAAATATTGTCATTTGTAGATAAGCATGACCTATGCATCTTGAATGACGGTTCGCCAACCAGACTGACTTCCCCTAACCAGAATCCAAGTGCAGTGGACTTAACAATTTGTACTGGCAATCTGGCTTGTTCATCAAGCTGGAGTATCCTAGACGACCCATTTTCTAGCGACCACTACCCAATTTTTGTTACTCTATCCGTAGCTCCATCCAGAAAAATTTCTTACAGCAGACAATTATACAGTACAAAAAGGGCAAACTGGGCTAGATTTGCCGAAATCGTAAAGGAATCCATGTCTAAAATCGGAGATACGTCCAAGTCTCCTGTCCAAAAGCATTATGATGACCTGACACAGATAATTTACGAGGCGGCTAATAACAGCATTCCCTCTAGAAATAAATCCAGCAAAAACACGAAAAATGCCCCTTGGTGGGATCAGGAGTGCTCTGATCTTATCACTGAAAGAAAACAAGCTATGCGAAACTTTAGAAAAAAATTTGATTCAGACTCCTTTATACAGGCAAAGGCCATACAAGCCAAGGTAAAAAAAAAACTACGAGCTAAAAAGCGACAGAGTTGGCAGACCTTTTGCTCTTCTCTGTCCCCGAATTCTCCCCCTTCACATGTTTGGAATATGATCAGACGCTTCAAGGGTTCCTTCCAGACTTCCAGAGCTTCTGCTCCTCTTTCTGACTGGCTTTCGGAGTTTTTAAATAACCTAGCTCCTCCTACTGCCCCTAATTTGGACCAACTAATTCCCCCTTGTATAAATAACAGAAATCTTCCTCAAAATAACAATAGATTGTTAGAAAAAGTAAATATGTATGAACTAAAGCTCTGCCTACTATCGGTAAGGCATTCATCTCCTGGCGAAGACAGAATTCCGTACGCTTTCTTTCAGAAAGCTCCTGACATCTTTATCGAATCCTTCCTCGACCTTCTCAACAAAATACTATCTTCGGGAAACATTCCCAACTCTTGGAAACACCAGCTAATTATTCCCATCTTAAAACCTGGAAAAAATCCTAAACTCGCTTCTTCTTACCGGCCTATAGCCTTGTCCGCATGCGCCATGAAAATTATGGAACACATTTTGAAAAGCAGACTGGTTTGGTATATAGAACACAACTCTATACTACCTTCTACACAGTTTGGTTTTAGAAAGTCACTGTCTTGTGTAGATAATTTGAGTGTATTGATCACGGATATCCAGATTGCTTTTACTAAGAAGAATCCGATGACGGTCGTATTCCTTGATATAACATCTGCTTTCGACAATGTCTCTATCCCTCTTCTTTTCAAAAAACTTGTAAGTCTTGGTATCCCTCACAAAATTGCCACATTGATATTTAGCATGTTTACGGAGAGAAGCATTTCAGTGAGCGGAGACGTTCCTGGAGACCACAGGGTGGTCTGGAAGGGCCTTCCTCAGGGGTCAGTTTTGAGCCCTATCTTATTTAACGTCTATTGTTCAGACCTCCCCAAGATACCTGATGACTGTCAATTGATTCAATACGCGGATGATATTGCAATATATACTACTAATAAAAATAATGTATGCGCTGAAAGAGCTTTGACAGGAGCCTTAAATATTGTCAATACATGGATGGAACGGAATAACTTATTCCTATCCCCTCAAAAGTCGAGAGTTGTATTATTCTCCAGAAAGCACGTGAATCCATCCATTTCTGTAGAGCTTAACGGAAATATAATTCCTCAGTGCGAAGAGGTAAAATTTTTGGGTATGTCTTTAGATAGGAAATTGACCTGGAACCCTCACGTAACTCATACACTGGCCAAATGCGAAAGAGGTTTAAATATACTTAGAGCGATCTCTGGCACCTCTTGGGGCTCCCACCCTTCCTCCATGAAGAATATATACAATGCATTAATTCGCAGCCACTTAGATTACGGTAGCTTTTTATTGACTCCAATATCCAAAAGCTTGGTGAACAAGCTGGATGCTGTACAAACAAAATCTTTAAGGCTCTTGGTTGGCGCAATGCCCTCCACTCCAAACAACTCTCTCCAGGTGGAATGTGTTGATATGCCACTAAAGATTAGAAGACAATATCTATCTGATTCCTTCTTTATTAAAAAACGAACTTCCACTGACCATCCATTGCTAAAAAATTTACCCATACTACGTAACCTATATCACGTTAACGGTTACTGGAAAAATAAATCGAGTCCTTATTTATGCAACAGTTACAGTAATTACATGACTCAGTTTGGCGTTAAACGTTACCCCTTTCCATCCGCTGTTTATGACCTTCCTTTGGAAGTCTTGCAATTCTCCCCAACCGTCTTTGAAAATATCGGTATCGGTAAAACTCCTAAAATGTCCTCCAATCGAATAAATCAGACGTTCTTTTCAAAAGCTGACTCTTCTTGGCCAAACCACATCCAAATTTTTACTGATGGCTCCAAATTTTCTACCAATGATCATTCTGGATCGGCGGTTCTCATCCCCAAACTCAAAATAAAATCAATGCTAAAACTTCCTCCGGAAGCCTCCGTTTTCACGGCAGAGTGTGCTGCTCTGCACCAGGCTCTCACTCTGTGCGATCACCATGAATTGGAAAGAGCAATCATCTTCACGGATTCCTTATCTCTAGTAAATGTACTTGCGTCCGGCTCAGTTACTGATAACTGTATTATCTTAGACATTAGGAGAAACCTATATAGTCATAAAGTAAAAGGGAGAGATATTGTCATCGCTTGGATACCGGCTCATTGTGGTATAACACCCAATGAGGACGTAGACGCATTGGCAAAAGAGGCCACCAGCAATGGATTGGTCCCACGAAATTTTGAACTCCCCCTGAGTGATATAAAACGTTCTGCCTTTCTCGGAGCAATGTCGGCCTGGACCGATCATTGGGATGAGGTAGGTAGAGCTAAGGGGTCGATTTATCGGGACATTAAGGAGTCTATCTCCAGAAAGCCATGGTACCATGAATTCAAATTCTCCAGATCAGAAATAGTCACACTGACTCGCATCAGATTTAATCACCACAGACTGGATAGTCATCTATTTAAAATAAATTTAGCCTCGTCTCCACTCTGTGAGTGCGAACTCGATATGGAGACATTAGACCACGTCTTCCTCGGTTGCCCAATAAGAGATTCATATGAACTTTATTACGAAATTAATGAAATTCAGTTCCCCATTAATATGTCTTGTCTGTTACACTCTGAAAAGCTTTCTGTCTACAAAAAATTTTTAAAATCAGTAAAACAGAATTACATAATTATATAAACAGTAGGTATGTGTGTGTGCGTGTATGTATATATTTTTTTTATATAAATGCGAGAATGTATGTATGTAAGGGCGTGATTGTAAGTATGTAAGGCCGTGTGTGAATGTAAAAATAGTAAGTCTTTATATAAAATAATAGAAAAATAATAAATTAAAGCGTAATATTTTTGTTTTGCAAACATCAAATATTTGAAACTGGCACAAATCGTCCCTCAAGGGATGGGATGCCATAAACATAATAATAATAATAATAAAACCTACAGCATGTGAAAAGTATTATGAAATAATAATAATTATTGTGCTCAACTTATTGATACGTCATATAACAATGACAGAAGAAATTAGGATTTTCACTAATATATTGATGAGATATAAAATGTATATTTATCATTTATGGACAGTAAATATATGAAGGTGTAAATTCACTGAACGTTATATACTTATCCAGAACCTTGCAATTAGGTACATATTCTTTTAAAAATATAAACGAAATTCGCTAATGACAATAAGCCAGTAAGCCACCAAAAATGACCAATTTGATTTTGATTAGTTACCATAACCGTCTCAACTAAGTCAAAAGCCCTAGGTTCTATTATACCTTATCCTTGTATTCGACATTTCGTAGTTTTTTCCTTCTTCTTCTATGTAGCACTACAGCCTTTGATGGACTTGAGCCGCCTTCATATCTTTTCTATCTAAATTGTTTCTATATAATAAATAATATGACATGTGTTAGTTTAAGAGCGTTGTTTTGAATTAACTCTTTTAAAAACCGTCAACATAAAGATATTTTTACTAGATCATTATACTACAAAGATCTAACTAAATTGTTTATAATCATATTCCTTTAACTGGATGATGTTCCATACAATAATTTATTATAATTCATGTTATTTTCTTGTATCGATCTTTAACTCGGCGGTATCATTATTTCTATTATTCTTTAATTTGCCGCGGTACGTTTTCTGCCTTTCAATTATGTTGATTTTATTTTAATGATTTACTCATTACTTTGCATTATTATTACAAAGCAGGAATTACCTCATGTAGAATTTGATTATTATCGTCACTGACTTTATGACGCTTCCTAGTAAGACGAACACAGATACTTACTTAACTACGCATGCTATGCTCCTATATTAAACTTTTTATGCAACTTTGTTCCCAAATATTTTATTTTGAAGCATTCTGTATAGACTTTCTTCAGCATTTCTCTTATTCCGCTTGTTAAGTAAGTTGCAATTCATAGGTCACAAACAAATGATTCGACCTCAGTTTTGTATTTCAAACATTGTTCTTTGTAAACTAGATATTAGTAAGTAGGTACAGTACAATAGGTATTATTTAACATGTGGTGTAACTATAGGGCGGCAGAGGTGGCCCCCGTCCCGAGAGAACACGAGCTCAGAAATAATCATTTTTATAGCAAACAAGTGCTTATTTAATTTAAACCAATCATTAAGATTTCCACCAATACAAAACAAAAGGATGTCGGGAAACCAGAGCCCCCTCTATTTAGCCTCCAAATTTCCATATTTCAGTTCTTGTGACTTTTTCTTTACCTGATTTTTAATGACCTCAAAACATGAGAGCAGTGGCAGTCTTTAAATTTGGTTGCTTTACTTGTTCTCAATAATTTCCAACTTTTAGCTCTATCATTAATTACCTACATACCTACTAAATATTTTTGAGCATGTTGAGAATTCTGATGATTGGGAGTTTCGGAGATTCAAGCATAGCCGCCTAATGGCGAACATTGTTAACGTAAAATGATCACTAATGGTCTCTTTTTATTCGAATACGGCGCTACTATAAACAGCGGTGAATATGTCAGTTGAGAACATAATCAATATTGTTACCGTAGTAACAAAAAACATTGTCATATAATTTTGAAAGACTTTCGTCTTGTCAGACGACGGACCGTTTCATACCAACCCAGTGCATACAAAAAGTGCATTCAAAATAACAATAGAAGACGGTCGTAAGCCCGTCAGTGGTTTGTTTCGAATTATTAGTCATCAAATACATACGATATTTGATGACATGAAAAAATCCATGACAAAGTCGGACATGCAAAGACCATGTTGGTTGAAAACTTCCAGCGATGCTACCTTCAGTGGGAGAAACCAACGTCTCCATCGATGTGTAGCTACCCAAAGGAATAACTTTGAAAGAAATAATATCGATTTTGAAAAAAAAAATAATCTCATTAGTTTTCTGACACACCGCGTGTGTGACAAACATAGATACAAAATATTTTGAAGGCCTCATTAAAAAAAAAAAACTCTGTGCGAAGATCTGTCTTAATTATGCATATTATTATGTTTGATAACAAGTGGTGTTTTAACAGTGTACGTACCTACTAATTCATTGTTATTTGTTATATTAACGTTGTTTTAGATTAATCATTATCATTATAACAAATGCACTCGATTTATTATTAAAGAAAAATGAATAATTATTGCATTCATAACCTTTATGAACTTGAAACCTTTGTCCAAGTTCAAATCTTAAGTTGTTATCATAGTTGGTCTGGAGTCAAAACTATTGCTATAAAAAGATTTATTTTAATAAACATTATACCTAGTAGTAGTTATAATTTTTGTTTTTTTGCAGTTACGAATGGTTAAATTGGTGATGGATGATGCTTGTGAAATGTGCTGAAAGATCATACACTGAACGAAAGAGATGAAACGATTAAACTTAACCCCTCCTACCTCCACCTCTTAGACCAAATCACACCCACCCACCCCACACATACAAAAACCACCACCCACACCCCACAAACACATCTCCAATCGTTTGATTGGAGTTTACCACAACCTCCAATTCAACTACAAGTTCCGCCACTGACTCAAACCCATCCACAAGTACCCTAACAGACAGTATACCTACAAACACATCTCGTAATAGCGCGCGTTCCACGAGACAAAATACGTCATAATCTGCTTAGCGAGTCAACGAATAACATCCTTGTCTTGTTTCTGTAGATTAATTTTCGGCGTTATTACTTCTGTAATACGACGAAAGGCTGAAGATGGAGTCTCTGATGGCTCCGAAATATATACCACCATCTAACCAACAAACCAACACCTTTAATAATGTTCCAAATAACATCGGGAACAACTCACAACGCGACAGTACCCGAAATAACAATTTACATATTCCGCGTCGCGAAAAGCTTTATATTAATATTATATATATGACATTTTACCTATTTTCGGTTCTCCGCGTAGTTTTGAGTCGGTGCTCTAAAAGGTAAAATGTCATATATATAATATTAATATAAAGCTTTTCGCGACGCGGAATATGTAAATTGTTATTTCGGGTACTGTCGCGTTGTGAGTTGTTCCCGACGTTATTTGGAACATTATTAAAGGTGTTGGTTTGTTGGTTAGATGGTGGCAGGGCCGCCGAGAGGACTTCTGGGGCCCGGGGATATACTTCTTGTGGGGGCCCCTGCCAAGAGCGTGAAAAAAAATTCTCCTCGGACTTTGGGCCATTTATAAATGAAGCGGGAAACCGAAAAATATCCTAATTGTATTTGGAACAATGTATTCATCAATAATTCTCTTACAAAAATGAAAACGTTTACAATTAAAATTACAAAAAAAAGTAAAAAAAAAACAAATTATTTTTTATAATGCTGCATTCCGAACCTTGCGCCTAGCAAACAAATTAATCACGTCTTGAAAATCAATTTTCTTGGCCATTTCAGATTCAATCGACAACATTCCTAAATCATTCAATCGGTGTTGTGACATTGTGGATCTCAAAACACCTTTTATCCTTTTTAAAACACTAAAGGATCGTTCTGCTTCAGCAACGGTTACAGGGATCGTACAAAATAATTATTGCTATTATTATGTTGGGAAACAATACATTTAGTTTCATTTTTTGGAGTGATAGCAAGCACTTGACTCTTGAAAAAACAAAAGATTGCCACATGTGCTTACCATTTATTCTTTATTCTTTATTCTGTAATATCTCCCCTAGGTCTCATTCGAGACACTTGGGTTCATCCTTTTTACAACAATATCAATAAATACAACTTCAATAGTTACAATAAATTAACAAAAGAAAAATAAAATTAAGGGACGACAAACACAACAATAAACCATAATTATCAATAGTCAATAGGAAGGTAGTAAAAAGGTATTAAAAATATTAAATACCAGAAGAATGTAAAGGGTTCTTCTGGCATTGCGTCAGATACATATTAATATATAGTCAACAACGAGAACGGAAGTAATACAGAGATATTAGGGAAACAGGGAAGCAGTAAGCGAGACAAGAACAAAGTCCATAACGGTCATCTACACATATGTACGTACAGGTTAATTTTATTAGTATAGTAGTATCAATTGTAAGTAAATTTGATGCTAGACGGTATCACCGTTTAGCATCTCGTCAGTAGAGTAAAATGTATTATCAACAAGATACTTTTTCACCTCTCTCCGGAAGGCAATCGTTGTCAAGGATTTCATGTTTTCCGGGAGTCTATTAAATAGACGTACACTCATACACACAAAACTTTTGGACATTTTGGCCAGACGATGTCCTATAGGTCTGACGAGATTCTTTTTTCGTGTGTCATGGCTGTGGTGGTCGGAATTTAGAGGCGTATTTTTTATGTTTTTATGGGCGTAAATAACGCATTCAAAAATAAACAAACTGGGCTGCGTAAAAATACCTTGCTCTTTAAAAAAAGATCTGCAAGACTCTCTTGGGCTCAAGTCAAGTAGGGTTCTAAGTGCCCTCTTTTGAAGCACAAACACCCTGGATGACTCTGACCCCATTCCCCAAAACATTACACCATATGATAATAATGAATGAAAATAGGCGTAATAAATTGATTTAGCTGTGTTAATTCCACATATTTGCTTTACCTTTTTTATAGCGTAAATGGCTGAATTCAGTTTCTTACATAGTTGGTCGATATGTGTTCCCCATTGTAATCCCCTGTCCACAGTAATCCCCAAGAATTTACATTGGTTGACAACTTTCATGCCTCTTTCAGATAGAGCGTTTGTGATTGTGTCAGAACAACACTGTCCTCCCAGAGAGAAGCTCATAGTATTTGTTTTCGTTATATTTAGTGCCAGCGCATTATCGAGAAACCACCTCTCCAATTGGACTATCTCCTGCAAAGTACTCTCCACCGTGCTTGCCTCATTTCTTTTTGCCTTCAAAATCAGTGAAGTATCATCGGCAAACATGACAACTTCAGCAGTTTTATTTAAGGAGTGAGGCAAATCATTTACATAAATAAGAAAAAGTAATGGCCCGAGTATGGATCCCTGCGGTACTCCACATCTCATCTCAACAGCATTGGATCTAGTATTATTTACTTCGACTATTTGCCGCCGATTTTGTAAATAGGACCGAAAAAAACTGTTTGCTACTCCCTTAACACCATAGCAATCCAATTTACGTAAGAGGATGTCATGGTTTACACAATCGAATGCTTTTGAGAGATCACAGAATATTCCACAAGCATTATTTCTTTTGTCCAGTGATTCCAATACTATTCGAAGAAGAGAAGCGATTGCGTCAGACGTATTTTTCCCCTTTTGGAACCCAAACTGGTTACAGTGAATTATTTGGTTGGTGGTTAAAAATTTGGTTAGTTGATTAGTAACAATTTTTTCTATTATTTTGCTTATGGATGGGAGAATTGAAATGGGTCTATAATTATTTGCTTCTAGTTTACTACCCTTTTTGAAAATTGGCAAGACCCATGATATTTTTTGGGCATCTGGGTACACACCCTTGTCAAAACAAATATTTATAATGTCAGTCAGCAGTGGCGCTAGTCCATTTATCACCGTCTTTAGCAGTTTTGTAGATATATACCAAAGATCCACTGACGGTTTTGATTTTAATTCGTTACATGCTGATATTATGTCAAGACTGGTGACTTTTTTAAATTTGAAGTCATGTGTTAAATTAGGAGGCCTTTTGACAAATTTAATAGCATCTGTTACACAGGGGGATGGGTTATTGGTTAGTAAATAAGCTACATTAGCAAAGTAATTATTAAAGAAATTTGCTGTGTCTGTATTAGTTAAGTTTTTAGTTTCCTTAAGAATTACTTGTTCATTATTTGAAATGCTATCACTCATAGATCGTCCCGTTTCATTTTTTATGATTTCCCACGTAGTCTTAATAGGATTCTTTGAGCTTGTAATTTGCTCACCTAAAAACATTTTTTTCGCTTCCTGACAAACTTTTTTGAATATTGCACTATATTTGTTTATATAAATTTTCAGTGTAGCGGAGTTGTCAGATTTTTTTAAAGCATATAGTTGAAATAGTTTTTCTCTAGATATTTGAATCCCTTTTGTACTCCAGGTTTTGAAAGTATGTTTGTTTTTTATGTTTACTTTCTTTACAGGAAAGTAATGTTCAATTTCAACTAGAATAAGGTTGAAAATGTGTGCAAACGTTTTATTTATGTCCACAAAGTTATCCTCAAGGTGCACCGAGGACATTGATTGAATGAATTTATCAACATTTTCACGATTATACGAATTTATTTTTTATTGTGTCCCTTGTAACTGTACTTTTAATGTTGTACTGTACGCGAATTAAGTGACCATAATGATCAGATTTTACAAGGTTAATCTGTTGGGCTTCTTGAATAGGTAAATCAGTAAAAACATTATCAATGCACGTGGACGTACTATGAGTGACCCTTGTGGCAGAAAATACGGTACGTTTTAGTAAAAAACAATTTAACAAATCTATTAGTAGGCGGCTCTCATTTGAGGCACTGTCAAAATTAACGTTAAAATCACCACATAAAGCTACATATTTATTGTTCTTGTCGCTTATCTTTGTCAAAATTTCACTTAGAATAAGTAAAAATTCTTTAAAATTCCCAGATTACTGCAAGATGCGTTTGTGCCGTGTAGACTTTTTTGCAACGGGGGTTCCGAAAGCAATTTTGGCAACGGACACTCTCCAGACGTGCCCCACACACACGCTCTAGAAAAGGAGGAACATAGTTTCTACAAATTGAAATCATGATAGATTTTTTCTCCGGGGCCCCTAGAACCCAGGGACTACTCTAGAACTCTCTTGTCGGGCCTGGATGGTGGTATATATTTCGGAGCCATCAGAGACTCCATCTTCAGCCTTTCGTCGTATTACAGAAGTAATAACGCCGAAAATTAATCTACAGTAACAAGACAAGGGTGTTGTTCGTTGACTCGCTAAGCAGATTATGACGTATTTTGTCTCGTGGAACGCGCACTATTGCGAGATGTGTTTGTAGGTATACTGTCTGTTAGGGTACTTGTGGATGAATTTGAGTCAGTGGCGGAACTTGTAGTTGAATTGGAGGTTGTGGTGTTTGATTGGAGATGTGTTTGTGGGGTGTGGGTGGTGGTTTTTGTATGTGTGGGGTGGGTGGGTGTGATTTGGTCTAAAAGGTGGAGGTAGGAGGGGTTGAGTTTAATCGTTTCATCTCTTTCGTTCAATGTATGATCTCGTTTGGCAATGTTGATTGCTTCGAACAAGGTGCGGTGTAGTTCTCGATTTGACTTGTGTAGTGTTTTTGTGTTTTCGAAGTCTATTTTGTGTATTATTAGAATTTGGTGCCCCAGAAGACAAACTCAAAAATATTCAATAGACACTGGGTTAGCACGTGGGTATCCATAATATGCGAGTAAAATATTTTTCCATCGTAACAAAACGATTAAGTAATATCGGTAAATATTCTCGCGGATTGAAGACATGACGATTATCTAAACACATAAACCATTTATTTACAGTGCATGTTTACAAAACAATATTTAGGTACTTATAATGAGTGGTTGGTAGACTAGCGGTTTCATGCGGAGGTCGTGGGTTTGATCCCATCAGGTGCTGACCATCTTCTTCTTTCACGACACAAGCTTTAAGTAGCTTACTGTGAAAGAGTCAAACACCCGAATTCATAGTCGTTCGCTTGAGTAATACTTGGCCGAGGAGTACTCAAGTAAAAGGCAATACTCAAGTAGCGGATACATTCTATAGACAAACACTACCCCTTTACTTCGCCAAGTCGACACTTGAGTAGTGGGGAAGTGTTGCCACCAAACAAAATGTATTTTTAACAATTTTTAATTATGTTTTAGAACACAATACCACGGTTTTACTCTATTTATTTTGTGTAATAATTCCATTAATACTTTTAAATACCGTTTTATAACATGTTGATATATATTTAAACATAAAATGATCGTTAAATGTCACTATGCCTGTCAATTTAACGCACATGGTGTAACATAATCTCAAAATTTTTAAACAACAAACCTCATTTATCTTTGGACAAAGCGTTCAGCGTCGTCGGCTGCGTGCCGCGTTGTCTTGTTTTTTTTTGCGTTTTGATTCAATTTATTATCTAACCTGGTTGCGAAATATCCCAACAAACGTATTTGTTTTAAATATATTTTAATAATTTGTCAGAACCTTTTGATGACGTGTTAAATTGATTAGAATGAAATTAAAATGATATGAAAAATATGAAATTAAACAAACTATTAAAGAAACATTAATAATAGTTAATATTTTAAATTCACAATGATATTACAAATGTTTGTACAATAACATGAATCATCATTATCAATTAAAAAAAACTGTTCAACAATTAGTACTAAGCAGATATTCCAGAACTTATTATTTATTATGAAATATGAATTGACATCTTGAAGTAAGAAATATGTTTGAAATAAATTACGACTTAATTTATATTTATCGACAAACCTAAGTTATTCAAAAAATTCGACAAATAACTGGACAAAAGGTAACATTTGCATTGTTATCTGATATGACAGCCATGTTTTGTATAATAAATTAATAAATACTCTATTCATTACTTGCCTACTCAGCTAATAATTTATTTATAAATAGTTTCTTCGCCCTTTTATTCTTTATTAAATACAAACTGCAAGAAAACGACAAAATACATTACAAAAAAAAAGCGTTTGACGTTTCCAAGTAACACTCAAGTCGTGTCCGTCGACGACTTGAGTTTGACAGTTACTTGAGTACTACTTAGGTAAGTCTTGTATGACTATGAAATGAAAACAGCTACTTACCGAGCACTCAAGTATCGGGGAATACTCAAGTAACGACTATGAATTCGGGTGAGAGTGTATTTGTGTTCACTTTAGTGAACTGTATTTTATTTTTCCAATTAAGTAACTTGTCATTTGTCAATGCACAAGAGCTATAATAGATAACAAGAGACAGCAGAAATTCGTATGCTGAGATGTTCCACTGCTGTGTCCTTCAGAGAAAATAAGTGTTCACATTCGTGGAAGCCAAGGGGTGACAGGTATAAATATTAAATTAAATAGGTAACGGCAGTTGAGGTGGAATGGGCAACATAGAAAGATGACCGCAGGAGCATTTTGTCAACCAATAATTCGTTCGTCCAGTGAATAGAGGAAGACCAAAAATATTTCTAGGTCTGATCAGACGTAAAATATGTGGGTTGTTTAAAGAGTGTAGGTACATCCTGAGGAAGAGGAGAGCTGAACCAAAGATTCTTTAAGTTTGGAGCAAGCCAGGGAAAGAGATTATGGCCATTTTTCTTCTTTTGAATCTTAACTTCACTGCAGAGGGTTGTGATGTACCTATGTTGCTATAGTTTAGTATGAACCACCTCTAATCCTCTCTGTCCTTCGCAGCCTGTACCGTCAATCACCACCAGTCATTTTCTTTCGCTTGGTCATACAATAATAATTGGACTACTTGAAGGTAAATTATTTTCTATCTAAGAGAAAAACACAGCATTAAAAAATTTATAGTTAAGTAATATTATTTAGGGATCAACAACCAACCAAAACCAAATCTCCCTCTGAACTCCACTCAGGAGCATAGGGAGGCAACAAGAGCTCTCCATTGCGCTCGATCTTGCGCAATGCTTATGACCTCCTCCCACACCATGTTCATGTCCCTCAGCTCTGCTTCGAAGGAGCGGAACACAGTGTGAGAGGGTCTTCCTCGTCTTCGGGACCCTGATGGGAGGAAGAACAGCGCTCTCCTCGGCCAACTGTCATTCGGCATCCTTAACACATGTCCCAGCCAAGTCCATCTCCTCCCCACAATGGTAGAGGTGACGGGCTCACGCTGGGTGCGCCGGCGTATAGCGTCGTTCGTGATGCGGTGGTACCATCTTACACCCAGAATTCTCCTTAGGCACTTCATTTCAAATGCTGAGACTTTTTGTGCCTGGGCCTTGGTCAGGTGCCAGGACTCACACCCATAAAGGAGAATGGGCAACACACACGCATCAAACAGTTTACATTTCGTCTCGACACTAAACGCCGACGCCTTCCATATCTTGGTCATGTTGTTGAAGGCGCCACTTGCCATACCGATACGTATCGGGAGCTCAGCCCCGAGGTCACCAGTGGTGGTAATGTTTGCTCCCAGGTACTTAAATTTATCCACCCGGGAGACCTGGTGACCATCGATGGTTATCGGTAGCTGTTTGTCGGGGCAGGCATTATTCGCCATGAGCTCCGTCTTACTGGCATTGACTCGAGGGATCAACAACAATAACCTTATATATACATTTTTAATGAATCTGGGCTTATTCAAAGTGAGTACATTTATGACATCTTTCATACAAAGCTAAGGATGTGTTGTGAAATAGGAACGGTTGGCACTGGGGATCTAACCCACGAGCATCAGAATTAATGTCAGTGACCCAGGCACTAGGCAACTAACCACTTATCCAGTTTTAAGGTGAAATATCCAACAATAATTGAATATTTTTCAAGTTCAAACTATTGATTTCATGGTTGGGATTAAGCATCCAAACCATGCTCATGTTAGAGAAATAAGAAACAAAAGATATAAAATACATTTTAATGTCGTTCTTCTTTTTCTTTCTCCTCAACTTTCTCCTCATTATAGGTCTGGTGACTTGTTTCCTTTGAGACTGAGCTGCAGCTAACTCGCCATCCCTTTGAGGGTCTTCCTGATTGGTGCATTATTTCCTATCGGATTATTGTGGGCTGCGACATGTTCTGTGGGAGTCTATCACCGTCAGTGGCGGATTTGCCCTAAGTCCCAGTAGGCCAGGGCCTAGGGCGGCCGGATTTCAGGGGCGGCCAATCGTAATCAAAAACTCTTACTTGCATACTTTATGTGCAATTAGCCCTGAAACCGCTTTTATAGTTTACTAAACTAAATTTATGAATTGATTTCGATAACAGTTGGCAGTAAAGTGTAATTTCATGATGTAGTCAAATAAAAAGTGCTGAAAAATTGGCGGCTACGTATGGCCTGGGGCCTAGGGCGGCCAAGACTGCAAATCCGCCACTGATCACCGTCCATTCTTTTTGTGATCTAACAGAGAATATAAGGAAACATGGAGAGAAAAAAATTAAATGTCTTTCATGTCATGTTATTGACGCACAAGGAATTCAAATAGGTATCTAATAATAAAATATAACTACAAACCTAGCATCTATTAAAAAAAAGTCAATAACAATACCAATTAGGTAATATAAATTCAAGCTCTTATTTGGTACTAGCTAATACCCATCTCTCTTTACGTTGTTGATTCGGATAGTCAGACTTGAGTAATAGGTTATTGAATAGGTTTTTGTCTAAATTGCCCCTGCTCAGGAGTCTATATAGTGTCTTAAAAATAATCGAAGAATGTCGCTTTCAATGTTAAATATAAAATTTATATTCATATTTATTAAAATTAAATACAGGTGATGCATCCTATATTGCGTGAGCAAACTACGCACTTTAAATCTATCTTGTCTAGTTCCATTTGGCTCCACTTGATGATTCCAAAAGAATACAAAATTTTCGGTACAACCCATGAATTAATGGCCATAATTTAATTTCTCCCGGAAAGAAAACTTTTCAAAACTTTTTTTAATCTTTTAAAATAAATTTATTTTTAATGTTATTTTTAATAATTTTGTGGTCAAAAACTAGATTTTGTTAAAAGCCAAGATATTTGTAATTTTGATTATCTAAAAGAGGAATGTTTGTAACAGATGAAGAACTATTTTGATGATTGTTTCGGATTATTCCTTTTTGAACATTAATTTATGCACATTTTTCTAAGCCAAATTCCATTTTTATATAATCACTAAATTTATTTGTAATTTTGATTAATTTTTCTAATTCAACTAAATTTGTATCAAATAATTTTAAATCGTCCATATAAAGTAAATGACTAATTTAATACCAGACCTTTTTAATTCATAGCCACAATTTGAGGATTCTAATAATTTACTCAGCGGATTTAGAGCTAAGCAGAACAAAAGCGGACTAAGACTATCTCCTTGAAAAATACCTCTTTTGATATGGATTGATTCAGTAATATATTTTCCAGATGGTTGAGAAACAGATATTTATGTTCTACATTTTGACATCAAAAATTTTAGAAATTCTATGAGTTTGTTATTAATTTTATATATTTCCAATATTTTTATTAGCCAAGAATGTGGGACTGAATCATATGCTTTTTTGTAATCAATCCATGCCATAGAGATATTTTTCTTTTTGTGTTTCACATGCTCACAAATAATACTATCTATTAAGAGCAATTCTTTTGTGTCACGAGATCCAATTTTACATCCATTTTGTCTGACGGATAAAATATCATTTTCGATTAAGTAAGAATGTATTTTGTTTGAAATAATAGATGTCAAAAGTTTATAAATTGTTGGTAAGCATGTAATTGGTCTAAAGTTATTTGGAGTTGAAGCATTATTGATTTTTGGGATAACGTGGGTTATACCTTCTGTTAAGAATTCTGGAAGGTCCAAATTCTCAATTGCAGATTGAAACTGTCTGGCCAAAATTATGTGTGAATTTGTAATTTCTTTAATCCAAAAGTTTTGTAGACCATCTTTTCCCGGAGATTACCAATTTTGTATTTTTTTAATGCAGTTTTAACATCAATCAAATTTATATTGAAATTTTGCATTTCTGGATATTCAGAATTAATTTCTTAGAACATAACTATTAGTATTATGGGACATAGAATTCGAACAAAGATTTTTCCAAAAATTTTCCATATCATCTTTATTAGGTAAATTATTTGTTTTGAAATTAGAATCTTCCATATTTGTAAAACATTTTTTTTTGATTAAAGGAGAAGAGGTGGTTTTGTTTTCTCCTTTGAACCATTTCTTTAAATCTTCTTATCCGTTTAGCTAACGCCAAGACTCGTTGTTTAAAAAAGTAATTTTTTTCTATTATCAATTGTATATATATTTTCGATATCAAAAACTTTCTCAACAAATAATTTTAATCTTGGTCTATGGTTACCAGAATTAAATGATGTAAGTTTTCCAATTATTGAACGAAATTTAGTAATTATATTTTCTATTCTTTTTTGCCAACGTGGGTTATTTTTTTCTATTTTTTATTATTATTATTATCTTTCTGTAAACGTAACTGTTCAACGTAAATGCGATTTTTTACCTCAATTCCTAATACTGAGTGAATGTCGATATATGTAGGACCTAGCTACTAGTTAGTTTGACCTACTTAAATGGCTTTCATGATAATTGGGTTCCGTTTCACTGGTATGGTCCAAGCGAGCTCTGTTTCACCCACCTGTCATGGCTTACCTTATATTTTATATTTCTCTGTGAAAATCTTTTTAAAATAAGAATTATAAGACTTTTACTTATATTTTTTGTATTTCAAATCAAACTTGAATATTTTTTATACATTTTCATAGAGTAATTTTACAGTTTCACACAAAATTGACGCGTTTAATTTTACTTTTAAAAGATTACTGTCTCATTTATTGTAATTTTTGTATGATGAGTTTCATTTTTTTGAAATTTGTAAAAAACATTAAATATATTTGAGAAATTTGAATTGTATTATAATCATAAATATACCTGCAAGGACGAATAAAATCAAACCTAGAGTCTGCGATTTGTGCGTGATGTGCCAACATGAGAAGTTAATAAGTACATACCTTCATACATACATAACTGAATTATTATGTAGATTAATAGTACAAAAATTATCATAATGTTTATTAGGTAGGTACTACTTCTATACGCGTAGGACGGTGTGTAGGATAATAAAAACATAGGGAAGATTCGCTATGAAATGGACGGCTGCAAGGTAAGTATGCGCCGGCACATAAAACTATTACCGTCATTGAAAAGTTCTAGTTCTCGTCATATAAGTAAGCTAAATAATTATTAGATCACGCCAAGGAAAAGGCCACATAGTAAATATTTTTTATGGTTATAATAAATAGCAGAAAAATACCAGAACGAAGACACCTCAGGGAAAAAAACGTAAAGCTCTAAAACGTAATTGCAGTTTCATTAATTGTAAATAACGTTAATTTTAAAAACTTATATGAAAAAAGTCGTTTCCAAAATTTGGTATCTCTATACATAATACCTATTTAAAATGACACATTTGACATTTTAAATATGCAACGACGATATCAAGACAGTGAAGTGAATGCCACGAGTTCGTTTCTAGGATTTTTCCCTACATTGCGCATTGTGTAGGTACTTAATAGCCGAATGCTTAGATCTAAATAAAATTAGTTTTGAAATCCAATTGTAATTTTTTTTAAAGATTTACAAATGAATGACAAACCATCCTAATAGTAAATCAATAAACAATAAATGAAAGAAAACGAACACAGGAAGGGTAAACTGGAACTTTATCGATGAAAACAATAAAAAAATGAAATAAAAGCATATTCAAAACTTCGAAAAAAATATCTTTATCCTTAGTCATAATTGTACCTTTTCTGACCGATTGAGGTTTAATGACGTGAAGTGTTCAACCTCACGTAACTACAAAGATTCAAAGACCTGTTGATTTTTGTGTTTTAGACTCCTTCAAAGCGGCGGATACAAAACAACACTGTATTGCTACAATTACATAGCTATATGTACAATCGATTTATAATCTATGACTCTATGAGTGTTTATTATGGAGTTATTCTATTTTTAAGTAGTATGTAGATAGATAGGTACCAACCCATTAAGGAATGCTATACAGGTAACGCGTTTTTAGCAAATCGACCTTTTATGATGTGTACCTATACAGGTGATAATTTATGATATAACTGAATCAGCTGTCTTTGAGCCCCATAATATACAACTCGATCAATTAGATTCCTTACTACATACAACATACATTTACCTACCTACATAAAAAGTGATACTTAGTTACCTTACCTACATAGAAAAGGTTCTATGTAATGGTTTAGTAGTTGTTAGAGAGTTTGGTGTGAACTGAAGTGGTTCATGGTTGTAACTAATGTTTTACACCAAAATGTACCTGTTTTTAAATTTTACTTACTTATAGATTTTTTTCAAAGTATGACTTGGTACCTATGGTACTGGACACGTACCGTGTATTGTAACTGACCTTCACTAGTTCTGTTTACGGGTACACTGGATACTGAATATTGTTTGTGTTCTAACAGAGATTGTACGTCAGAACTACTTAATCAGCACTACATGGAAAAGTACATAATATCTATTAATAATGTGTCGTGTCAAACATCACGTTATTCCTTACATTTATTATCTAGTAATTAAAAAACTCAGTTTTGATTCTAGTCCCGGTAATTGGCGACTTCCTCTTAAAGATATTTGCAATTATTATAATTCTAATTACTATACGGATTTTCTTATAGTAATTAGATTTTATATCTTCATCACTATAAGAATTTTAAACATTACCAATGTTATGGGGTAGTTGGTTAATGTTGTGTGTTTTTTTGTATCAGGTAGTGACTGATGGTGTAGGTATATTACAGTACCCAAGAAATTTCGCCAAGAAACAGAGAAATCATCGTATTTCCATGATTCGTTACGTCACGCGTCAGTTAGGTACGCTGTAGAACTTTTAACCTTACTAGACACAATAATATTATACAACGCTTATGTTTGAGGAAATTCAAAGATTTGCTTCACGTCATAGGCGTATCTAGACGAAGTCGTATCGAAAAGCATAGAGACTTACATTGTAAAAAATATTTGCTACCTTGTTTCGGATCCAACAAAAAATGTCATTTGCACATGCGGTAACGATTTTTAGAAAAGTTCTCAGACGACACAGTGGGAATGGGCAGTTAAGGATTCTTGTAAACTTGCACGCGGAGCACAATAATAATTAGTGAGAATACACTGAAAGGCTTGGCTCACAAAAATATTCACCCTGGGATGAAAACTTGCGAATGCAGTAGTGAGTAGATGTGGCTATACAAAAATAAAAAAAAACTGATGATTGATTCTTTAATCAAATGAACGTGCAGGGTTATTCAGGAAAAATTTTAGAACAAGGCAAATCGTCTTTGGAACATTTAGTAAAGAGTCCTTAACACACGAAATTCAAATGATGTTTTTTAATTGTTGAATGAACTTAAATTTAATAGTTCAGCTAGTTACGCGTGTTATATGAGTATTATTTATTTTATCTGAAACGTCTCGTTTACCTAAACATGATTTCATTTTAGAGATATTATAATGCTCCGTAAGAAATTATTCAGTTTGGTTCGAACCAATTTTTTCGTAAGGGGGCGTCCATTAATCACGTGATGTTTTTTTTGGATCTATTATGACCCCCCCCTACCCCTTGGTGATGTTTGGTGAGGTTTTCAAAATACCCCCCCCCCCCTCCCCCGAAATCACGTGTATTTTTTTAGTAGGTACATACCTACAATATTTTTATTGGTTACTAATGCTATATTTTCTCGAGAACCAAAGTGTACCTATATGTCACGTGACTATAGAACTATACCTACGCGCGCCAAGACAGCTTCTTCTTCTTCATGTGCCATGTCAGGTCCCCCCGACGTCGGCTACCATTATGGCGTAGGCTTCACTATCCTGGGCTAACCGGAACAGTTTCCCAATCGCTGGATTCCAGTCCATTGTCTGATATTTCTCAGCCAAGACAGCTATACCTACTTAATTCCGACGGTCAACCACGAGCATTTTTTAATCAACATATACCTTCTTCCAAGTTTTTTTTTATCAACAAGAATACAGCGATCATGAACAGCCCTCATGGGCGTGAGCAGAATAGTCTCACTTTATTGCTTATTTACTAAAGCCTAGTTCACAGTGTGAGAGGGTCTTCCTCGCCCAAACAAACACAATAAAAATTCATTGAGTCGACTAAGCTGCCGGCCAGTGACGCTTCCTTTGTAAAATGTTCGGACCCGGACACAAACTTAAAAAAGTTCGCCCGAAAATTTTGAATCCGGAAAGGTACAATTAAACTAAAACAAAGTCACTTGGAAAAGTCACGACCCGGAAATTTTAAGATTCCCCCGGACTCCCGGACGCAGGTCGCGATTTCCTAACAGTTGGCAACACTGCTGCCGGCTAATCAACTCGACAAATTTTTATTTGATTAGGCAATCCTTAGAACTTAATTACTCGTCACTCGACTTAAAACACTCAACGAATGTAAACCAGGCTACTGTGAACTAGGCTTAAGAACTTGACTGTATCGATCAAAAGCATTTTTTCTTTACCCTCTTGTACCTACCTACCTCGCTGTTATTTTTATAACAACAGGATAATTATTATTCCACACAAGTCCACGAGCACGCCTCATGGCCGTGAAAGCCAACAAGGACACTCTTGTGTAATCAAGGGGTGGCTGGGCTGTGAGGAGGGTTGCCAGGTGTTCGGTATTTTTGCCCCATGTTCGGTGTTCGGTATGAAAAACATAACTTTTTTTTTAAGGGGAAATTTCTACTTTCCGGATACAAAATTTAAAAAATGACCGTATTTTGTTTTGGTTCGGTATATTTTTGAAAAAAACCTGGCAACCCTGGCTGTGAGTGTGCAACGCAAAAATTTATGTTGGTATAGATACCTACCTACTTATGACATCATTAAATTATTCTTATTAATAGGTACGACTTTTTCCCAAACGGTAATCTACATACCTACGGCTATTATTTGGTCTGCTATAAAGTTTATCTATATACGGTGAAAGAGTCAAGGAGTGTATTTGTGTTCACTTTGAGTGAGCACAGATGTTTTGATGGCACATTGATAGACAAAATAAAATGCACGTGATTTTCCAAATAGACCCCCCTCCCACCTTGTGATGTTTCGTAATTTTTTTCTGACCCCTCCCCCCCCCCTTTAGAGCTCACGTGATTAATGGACGCCCCCTAAATACCCGTGCTGCTGTTTTTATACCTACCTACGCTTTTCGTCAAATAACTGTTAGGAATTTCATGCACTTTTATAATAGATACAGTCCTATTATTTTCATGAACCACCCTGAAAATAAAACCTGGTTACGCCCATGCCACTCGTACCTACACGTAGGTACACGTACTACAAGTGTTGATATAACATCGTCTAAATAATGAATCATTTTGTTTTTGATTTACTTAGGTATGTATTACTTTGTTGCGTTGGTAGCATAATATATTATTTAGACTTATATAATAATCTGACAGCAGGAAACATAATAATTAAAACAAATCGTGCAGAGTGATGGATAAACTTTTGCAAGTTAATTTACCTAATATTAACTACCTACTTGTAATTTGGGACCTCGTGTTTTATGCTATCATTAGATATTACCTAATTATACAAATCACAGTTATTCGATACCATTTTTTAATCCCCATCTAGTAATTCTGATAGAAAATTCAACATCAGAAGAAGTCAACGTGAATCCGTTGGATAATATGTAGATATATGGAGAAGGACCAAATATTTGATGACACTCATCTTATAATTATAATAGTTTCTATCACTGACTCACTAACTGACTGATGGCATTAACGCTTTTAGTTCCTGCGATTAACCAGAAGATGGCGCTACTCGCAACTAAAGAAATTTTTGTTCTACTAATGTGGCTTACTTAATATTATGACTGGTGGCTGAGCACTTTTTTTAAAGGTTTTGATGTGTAGAAAAACAATTTTACATACTCGGGTTATGTAATTTAAGACTAACATGCGAATTCATGGCTGAGAAAAGCCAAACGAATGTGGGTAATATTTGTAATAATAAGTTTAATTCAATCAAATAATACAAAAGACCACGATGAAATACTAAAAGCCATTGTAATGCTAAGTTTGTAATAGAAAGTTTTTTAGGTTTGCACAATGAGTTCAATCAACCGTCTGCTTTTAAGACTCACATGCGAATCAAGCATGAGAAAGTTTACCAAATTAGGAAACTTAAAAGCACACACGCGACTTCATACCGGAGAAAAGCCATACGAATCCAATGATTACAATAAAAAGTTTACAGACTCAGGTAATTAAATGATTCACAGGCGAACATTGTATTGGTTGTTAAGTTACAAAAATATGTGAGGAATACCTACCTATATACCTATTTTTTTTTCATTCTTTCTTTCTTAACTCACATTTGCAATAAAAAGTTCGGTCAATCAAAGAATTAAACACCCACATGCTCAAGGCCATTGGATTGCTAAGTTTGTAATAGAAAGCTTAAATTATTTTTTAAATTTGCAATAAAGAGGTCAATCAACCAAGAGTCACATGCGAATTCAGCGATTCGAAAGCAAAGTTTGCAACAACAAAAAACTAGTAGGTACCTAAATCAGAATCAATGATAAATTTTACACGACACTTTGACGAAGACGATACCAATGGGTAAAAGTGTTTCAATTGGATAAAAAACCTTCGATTCTTTATTGATACCTTATTATTATTGTTGTATTTGTTGTTTGTTGTAATGCTTTTGTTCCTTGTCAGCTATACTATGCCACTGTCCATTAAATACTGTCGTCAAATGATTAAATTGATTGACGCTGCAAATATGTGATGTGTCACTACCGATAATTACTGTAATGTACCAGTTAAAAGCTGCATTCACGTGTACATTATCAGGTCTTCGTTGTAATAATAATAATTGAAAGATAATAATAGCATGCTCTTTAATTTATGGAAAAATAATACTGAAACCGCATAGGTATATGAATAAATAATTACGAATAGATAAATCTTTGCCATTAAATTGACAATAATGCTAGTACTATAATAATATAGTAGATAATAATTATTAATTATATATTAATTATTTTGTAGGAAGAAAATAAAGGTATTCTATACAACAGTTTTTTTTCACAGAAGCAACGCCATCTATGAATACTTTTTAAAAATTAAGACGAGTATTTATACGAACGCCATCTATGTATATTTTTTAAAAGTTGAAACTAGGTATAATTATGGTATAACCATTTTTCATTTCAGTAAAGTGAGAAGTAAAGAGACATCTATTAAAATATTTGTAAAGCTCGATTACTTACTTGTTAGATACACATTCACCGGTAAAGAAAACAATATTATTACTTCCATTGAAATTCGGTAGAGGTCAATGAATTAATTAGGCATTCCACTCTCCAAGAGTGATTTGTATCTAAAGGTGAATTATTAACTTTGGAGATAGGTAATATTGTGTACTTTTTATTATTAACTAATATAAGAGATATAAATTACATCCATCAATAATATATTAATGTTTTACTCTTTTAGCAGATTAGTAAGTAATTTTTGCTTAAGACACGAAGATTTTTTCAGTAGCTCGTAAAAAAAAAACTTTTCTTACACTTACCAGTGGTAGGTACCAACATCCGGAGTGCCGCTTTTGGCGCTTTTTCCAGTTTTGTTGAATCAAATAATTAGAGATTTTATATTTTTTTTGACCAAAGCCATTTCTTATTCTTCTTCTAATGGTCGCTCACAATTTGACCTCGAGAACCTTAGCAATTCCCACTGGATTGCATCATCCGTCGGTGCGTGCAGTCCCTATTTTTAAATTAATTATTAGACAGAATGCTTTAACCGGGTACTTTTTTAAGCATGCATGGTCAAAAAAACTTCAATAATTATTGATGGGCCTAAGGAATTGAATTTCTTCTGATAAGATTAAGTTTATGTCAAATTTTGATATGTACCTATGTACCAAAGACCAAAGCCGTGTTCTTCTGAAGATAGGGAAAACATAAGCGATATTGTTAGTATCGTAACAATAACATCCGAGGCCCCCATCACAGGATATCGTGTGCTTTCATGAGACAATTTAATTTAAATAAATATGATACCTATTTATAAAAATAAATCTTTTAACCGAGCATTCTGTTCAAAAGTATAATCTATCTTTAATAAATCGGGTCGTATAACAAAACTATAGGTACCTACTTGCGAAAATCAATGCTTAGGTACAAACGATCACGGCTGGTATAAGAATCCTCATAGGACGTGTCTGGTTGTTATATTTTTGTAAAGGTGGCGGTAATTATTATTGTTGATTACTCTGACCACATGATCAGTCCAACTCCGCTTTTGTTTGCCAACCTCTTGAACTACATCGGCGACTCCTGTTTTCTGTCTTATTCATGTATTGGTCTTCCTATCACTCAATGAGATACCTAGCATCCTCCTCTCCATAGCTCGTTATGTAACAGCTGGTTTATTTAATATGCTTTTAGAGAACAAAATAGTTTCACAACCATAAGTGAGTAGCTACATCAGGGAGAATACTTGCATGAGTTATTGTGGTACAATTCAGTGACGTATCTTGTCTTGTATAACAATTTTTCTTACTAACTAACTAGGCACCTACTTTGCAAACTAGTGAAGGCTTAAAAAACTAACTACTTTCTACAGTAGAAGACGGTCGTAAGCCCGTAATGGTTTGTTCCATTTAAAAATCGAACATTAGTAATGAATTGTTAGTCATTAGTTGTTATTTATTCTTTACTTTCTTGAGGGCTCCAGTGAGAAGCATAGAGGGACAATTTAGTCAATGATGGTCCACAATGTTGCTAGATCTTGTGCAATGTCATTGACCCTAACAGAATTTTTTTTTTTCAAATTGTTTTTATTTTATGAAGAATTTATGATTGTTTTTATTTGTGTAATCTTTCACAGCGGTGTCAAGACTAACAAAAACAATACAATTTCTCGATATATCTAACATTGACCTAAATGCATATCACGATGATTGTAATACATTGTAGTACAGTACATAACAAAAAAAGTATTTTGGCTAAAACAGTGGTATTCTTGTTTTGATGACCTTTTACATAATATTGAACTCCAGAAATTTAGGTTAAGTGAGTCTTGAAAATATTGAAAATAGTCCACAAGTAGGTACCAGCAGATATTTCGTCACATCGTTTATAAGTTATAGATATCGAATATTTATTGGTTAGTTGGAAGACGAAGCTAAGTTTAGCCATGCCATAAGTGGCGCACCGTGGGTTTTCGCCGCCCGGGGGGAACCAAACCCTTTGGCGCCCCCTCCCCCCCACACCTATAAAAATTGAACAAAAAAAAACAGCCAGAACAAGTAAAATACCTAGTAAAAAATAAGCCTATATAATAGTATTTTATTCCATTTTTCACACATAGGTACAGCATAACAATAGCAGTAGTAAAGGTATCAACTTGGTTTAAAAATTCAATTTTCGGGGAGAGTGGGATAGAGCCAGCTTCTGACCCACATTTCTCTTCCTATACAGATCTACCGCATGGAATTGTTATTTTTGTTAAGGATCTCCACCCAAGATGAAAATATTTTTTTTTATTTTATCAATCTGGTCGTGTATAGTAGGTATAGCGCGGAAAATATTTGCCGCCCTCCTGATAGAAGCGCCCGGGGCGGTCCCCCCTCCGCCCCTCCCCTCGGTACGCCACTGCATGCCATTATCATTGTGTTTCGTGGGATGATTGTTAACTCACTTTTGTAAACAGATAAATATCGCACTTTTTCATTTTTATTTCAACGATTACCTACACTTACAAAGTATACCTATAGTTATATTTTTGATGACTGGTGACCTCGGGACTGAGATACCGATTTTGTCTCATAAGACCAATTATTTATTCTTAATTATTTATAGCTTTTATAAAACGTTTCACACTTATATATTTTTACAATGAGTAAAATTATATGCCCTTCGTAACATTCAATTTTGTGAACAAGTACCTACCATCGAAGGTAACTTTGATTTATTTTCCATCTGGCACTTAAAAAACTTCTTGTTGTACTCGTTCTTGAACGGTTCTTTCTAGTGCTTGAAAGAGACAAGGGCAAATAACAAAATAACAAAGTTTAGTGTTCGAATACTTTTATTGCTGTAAGTGTAGGTACATATGTAGTATGTACTATAACATTGAAACCACTTAACTTTGTTTGATATACCTTCTACTCTGTGCATTGTGCAAATCATGATTGATTTGGAGTATTCTATAGGAGCCTTTGAAAAATTGGATGAGTATTTTATATGCCTGAACGTTTAAAGATAGCTGCGTGTTTATTTAGCCAAGTTGTCAGTGAAAGATGAAATGAGATCTATATCATTAGGTTGGTTGGAAGAAATTGCCCCAGGCAATAAGCCCGCCAATTTTGGTTTATTATTTTACCAATAAAGTGTTTATTATTATTATTATTAACCCTGTATCACAAACCATCATTAATTATCAGTTTGTAAAAATCGTTGCCATTTTTGTGTTTCAGTTACAATAATTGAAAACCTCCTGTTATTTTGATTTTAATGACCTGGATTTTTTTTTAAAGATAGGTAGTACAGTAAAATTAGGTGTATCTTTCAATAGGCAATACTTTTTTTGAGAAAAGAAATATTCCTGGCTATATTTATGATTAATTGGTTCTTGATAGCGATTTCTGGATCTATTCATACTTTTTTAATGTCCATTTATTGATACGTTGTAGCCCAGAGGTCGAGATTTGTCCATAACTAAGTGATAGGTAGGTATTGAGATTTCACATTTCACAATTTTCCTTAAAAAAATGACATGGTTATTGTCAGATTTGAAATGTACAAAGTTTTTTTAATATTATTATTAGAGACAAACAATATTAATCTATTCTCAATTAAATACCACAGATAAAAAAAGAACATAATATGCGTCTCTGTCAATGTCAAATAAGTACATCGAAGCGTGTGTGAGTATCAAATACATAACATTACAGTGTTTTTTGCATTGCTTTTTTATTGATTTAACGCATTTTTATGCATAATTTAATATGTAATATTAGCATTTGCGATTCCTCTATATTCTATATAAACTATAAGTTTATGAAATTTCAAACTCCTTCATATAGATTCCAATTTTTGTGTACACACATAGTTCAAGATCTTTGAGAAAGACAACCACATTTTTAATGCATATGGTAAATACCTGGCTATTACAAATTCAATAGGAGGTCTCTTAGCCAATTGGCTGCGTCAGAAGTGACCCCGTGGATTTCAGTTAGACCGCGCTGGAAACCGAAAATTGGACACTCAACTATGTGGCCCATAGTTTGGCGGTATATGTAGATGTTGAAATTCAGCCATGCAACATTTCAGGTGTTTGAATGAATATTATTCAAAACACCTGAAGGTGTGATAATTCACCTGAATCTTTTCATGGTACAAAAAGTGATAAATCACATTAAGTGTAGAGTATCAGTAATAAAGAACACAGTTTTTCTACTATAACTCATTTAATAAAATGTAAGTAAATTCAAGTCGTTATAAAACTATAATATTATCTATCTGACTAATTTACCATATTTCATAGCAACAAATTAACCTTTATTCTCCATACTTAGTAGTCAAAAAGTGACTCCCCTAAGTCTTTTATGAAATTGAAACAATGTGAAAGAATGAAACCGATGATTTCAAACGAACAAAGATTCCCTCCCTTAGGATAAAAGACTTAAGACTGTTTAGCAATAATGAACTAAAACCCTTTGCTTCTTTTTCTACTTCAAATTAGCATTTCCAATCCAAATCCAAACTCCCTTTAGACCCCACTTAGGGGCATAGGGAGGCAACAAGAGCTCTCCATTGCGCTCGATCTTGCGCAACGTTAATGACCTCCTCCCACACCATGTCCATTATGTCCAAATTAACATTTAACTTAAATTAATTTTTTTTAAATAAAAATCATAATCTTAAAATTATCAATCACAATAATTAATTTAATAAGTAAGTACTTAACTACAGATCATACACCATGAGATTCGTTACAATTATTATTAGTTAATTTCTTCGCAATTACCGGCAATAGCAATTAAGTAATATTTTTAATTTTGAAAATTCAAGAGAGACTATTGACTTGATTTTTTTTATGGAATCAAATCCGATTTTAATTCATACTCATTTATTAAAAATCCAAAAAAAATGATAATATTAATAATTTTGTACAATATTTTTTTTTAATCAAGGAGTGTGATAACAGATAACATAGATCCCGAAAAAGAGGTGAAGTGCAGAATAGAGATAGCGAGAGCCGCATTTAATAACATGAGAACACTCTTCTGCGATGATAATATTAATTTAAAACTAAGGCAAAGAATGGTCAAATGCTATGTTTGGTCCACACTACTATACGGTGTTGAAACTTGGACCCTCAAAGTCAATATGATGAACCGTAAAGAGGCATTTGAAATGTGGCTCCACCGCAGAATGCTCCGTATTCCGTGGACCGATATGGTGACTAACACGGAGGTGTTGCGAAGAGCTGGTCTTGAGAGGGAATTGTTAACCAGCGTCAAGAAAAGAAAAATGTCCTACCTGGGACACATACTTCGCAACACCAAGTACAAGCTGCTTTACCTAATAATGAAGGGGAAAATAGATGGAAGTCGAGGTGTGGGTAGACAGCAGATGTCCTGACTGAGGAATATCAGACAGTGGACCGGAATCCAAAGAGTGGAGGAACTGTTCCGGTTAGCCCAGGACAGTGAAGCCTACGCCATAGTGGTAGCCGACGTCAGGGGGACCTGACATGGCACTTGAAGAAGAAGAAATCTTCAGAACCATTTTAAGTCTGCCAACAGTAGTTTTATATTTTTTGAAAACTGTTTAAACAGAGGGAATTTTTATTTATTCAAGTCGCTAACAGAAATATTAAACAAAATAAAATACAAAAATATATAAGATTTCCAGTCTTTGTAACAGTGTGGTACATACTATGTGTATTAATAGGTATAAATAAATTGATTAACAACATTCTTCTTTATCGGTGCGTTTGTAAAGTCGGCGAAATTTAATGCTTATAGCATTATAGGTATCTACCTGTCAAACGATCTCATCCAACATGAGGCAGGATGCCAATGAAGAGTTCTACTCTCCGTTGGCATTCTTAAATTAAATTATCGTTAAATTTCTTTCTAATTTAAGTGAAAATTCTGACTCGACCGGGAATCGAACCCAGGACCTAATGCTACTGAAGACGCTTTTTTTAAAAATGGCAACACACAATTCAAATGACTATATTCACTTATGGTATGATTTTATCTCAATATGTATTAAATGTGACAAAAACATCCCATGTAAGCGTACAATATTACATTACATCTTATTAGATGTATTAACTTTTCTTAATTAATAATTATTATTGTGTAAAGGACAAAAAAATTAAATAATATATTTACAGTAAATTACAGCCAGTCTTAAATACTAGTAATAAACTACCTACACAAATTTGTTGTACTTGCTAAACAAAAATTTACGATGCAGATATTTTTGTTGTTGATAATACTCATTTGAGACGCAAGCTGAAGTTCTGTTTCAAGTTTTGTACCATATTGACGGATTATGAATAGTAAAGACTTTATTATTTTTCAGCTGGATCGAAGGCTCCTTCTCAACGTTAAGAAAGCTATAAACTTGAATAGTACCACCCCAAATATAAGAACCGCGATGTTTTGCCAATAACTGACTTCTGACATCCGCATTTCATCTAACAGTCTACTAGGATTCCTGTAAAAAAAAAGTTAAATGTAGATTAGTAATTGTAGAAGTCAATGTGGATGAATTTCTATGTTTATCAAAATTTAAGATGAGAATCAGATGGAATTCTGGTACAAAGAAATTATGGGAATCGTTGAAATATATTATACTAATATATTATATATTATACGTTGTTATATTGATTTTATGAACTCTTTTTGTATAAACTTTTTGAGTAATAATAAATTCAAACCTACGTGAAGCTTCAAAAAACGGCCTCATTGAAGATAATAATTGAAAGCTTTTTACAACGCGATGACTTTCTTACAAAAGTATGTTTATCTTTTATCTGAGGTATGAAGACATCGTTACAGAGAAATATTTATCCTAGTCCATAAGTCAGTGGTTCTTAGTTCTTAGCCTGGGTTCGAGCGAACACCAGAAGTTTAGTGAGTCAGTCTCGTGGGGTTTGAGGAGGTCAAAATACACATCCGGCTTATGTGATTCGTGATGACACGCCCCATTTTCATAATAAAAAGGATTCAGTGAATTTGCATATGAAACTGGTGGGGTTCAGCAACCCCAAAAAGTTTAGGAACCACTGACTTAAGTATATTAAGCTTGAAACTTATTCGGAAACAAATGAAATGTTCATAATATCGGTAAGTCATCGTTACAACGTGATTTGATTAGCTGTTTTGGTATTTGTGACTATTTACCTTAAATGACAATAAATATATTCGTATGGACATGGCAGTTGGCTGCGGTTAAAACCATACAAAGCAACAACCAAAGATTCCATGGAATATCGCAGGAACGATAGATATGAGATTCCATACATAGCACTTGACATGTGGTTGAAGAGAGCTAGGAAACCACCGAACAGAAGAGAAATGCAAATTGCCACGGCTCCGAAGAAGGTTCCTGTCTGAAATGAAAATAACAAAAAAAATATTATTCAGATACAAAAATTAAGTCTTAAGTGTTTGAAAAAATATAATGTAATGCAATATGTGCTGCTCACCACCGGGTTGGTGACAGTCCCAATTATATGTCCTCCTGCTTCAGCCACGAGAGAAGTTATGAACAGCGTTAGCACATACATGCAAAATCTCCAAGATTCTGGTGGTTGTGAAGAAAGGAAGTAGGAGCAGGTAGTATACAGACCCACAAAAACCAACTGAAATCAACACAAAATTTATACTTAGATGTGATTTTTCAAAGATACCGTTCTAAGCTATCTTTAATGACACAAATACTAGGTATATATACGCCAACAAGCACGAGCTCCATGGAAGAGGTGAAGTCTGGGAAATATTGCGAATGATAAGGTTAATATGGATGAGAAAATATGACAGATTAAACGCGGCTCCACACGCATTCTGAAAGTTGAGAGAAACGCTCTTTGAGAGTAATTATCTTACACTGAGCACGAAAACAGCAATGAATATAAGTCTGCCGTTATTCCAGCTCTGACATACGGATGCGATACATGGGTTAAATAAAGGCATCACATAAAGTCTTTGGAAAAGTATCAGCGGCGATATGTTCATCAATTACTGAGAATACGTCGGCTACATAAAATTTGGAAAGCTTATAAAGTACTCAGAAGATCAAACTGCCACAGTTTTGACACTATAATGCCCTGTCCTAGCTGGTCGCATGATCGCACGATCGTGCGATTGCGATGATCGCATGAACGCGGACGCCCTGTTCAAACATAATCATATGTCCGATCGGTGCTTTGTTTGAAATGAACGCGCATCGCTTGTATTGATCTGTTGTATCGATAATTAATATGACACCCACCTACTTGCCAAAAGTTCTTACTTACTAACATTCATATTTATTTGTTTGCGTTGTCAAGGAAAGCGGACGCGCGATCATACGATGCCAGTTAGGACACACAATTTTTCATCGTGCGATCACAAATTTGTTCATGCGATCATCGCAATCGCACGATCGTGCGATCTACGACCAGCTAGGACAGGGCCTTGGATATCAGGCTACCAAAAAACATTCTACATGAAGAAAGAACTGCCGGGCACAGGAAATACGAGTGACAGCGCAAGAGATACAAGGAAAACTTACACACTGCGCTGAAGAGTGTTAATGGGCAGTCGGATTGGGAGAGTGTTGTTGCGGAGTGTTAAGGGACAGTAATGATAAGAAAACATGGTCTAACTATCGGGGGTGAAAAAGAAGGATCGATATATGCTTGTCCTCGATTGGAATTTACAGCCTCATAGAGCCACAGAAGACATGACTGTATAATACTCGTTTTATGAGAATGGATTCATTGATTGGGATAAACTGTAGGCTGTCTACTTTCGTATATTACGTCCTCGCTAAAACTTGAATGATGGAGACTAGCTTATTAAATTCTCTTACGATCATGCCTGAAATATTTTTTTTTCTGTGATATTACTAAACAAATAAGAACACGCAAAAAATAAAGTCAGGAAACTTTTCTAATTACCTGGGTGGGAATACTACAGATTATAGCTGCAAAGTAGTACGTCCTGAGTTTGTACCAGTTGTTGAAGTTTTCCTTCCTCAGTATAAGAAGTTCTTGAGGAACTGTAAAATAAAAAAGAGGTAAGTTTTTTTAAGATACGTACAAATTTAAAACAACAAAATAAGGCGCCCATCAAAAGAAGTATGGATTTTCTTCAAGAAATACCTGAATTACCTACATATTACTTGAGTTATTTATCTTTCGAAAACTGTAAAACGGCGAATTTTAAATAGGTACCCCCTATTATCATTGTGTCAAATCTAATAAATATCTAACCTATCAACAATAATCAACGAAATTGGTGGCGGTATCAATCGACGGCTTTCGTACGTACAGTGTATTGGAGGTCGTAGGTTCGAGTCCCGGCGATGCCGACCATTTCCGTTTTCACAACACAAGCCTTTGCTTAGTGTGAAAGACGTCAAAAGTGTATATGTGTTCACTTATGGTGAACTTTTGAAAAAAAAAACAAAACTCCTATATAAAATACAAAACGCTTCTATGGATATTTTCTCCATAATCAGAGCATTTTTTTCAGAAGTAGTCCTTCTCTACCTGAAACCTTGGACAAATTTTATCAACTTCACAAAACTTTATTTTTGGTTTATATAGTCTGGATAAAATGAGATATAAGGTTCCATATACATTCAGGGGTATGTGAGTGAGAGCGCAACCCTTAATCCCTAATCTATGGAATATTGAATTGTTCAGTGGTTTAAAAGTTTATTGGTTAAAAACGATGGAGAATATTAATTAAAATTATTAATTCAATTAAAACAATTTTAGATTATCAAGTCCATAATACGCTTATAATATCTTTTTTGAAACTGAAAACTTTTGGAAAAATATGAGTGTTGATAAGTTACTTACATCTTAACACTGCAGGCATAATTGAAGTATAACTTAGGTAAACGATCCCAACCATGAGAAATCCCATATTATTGATTACTTTGGCTCCATTATTTCCACAGGACGTGAAAAATACTCCTAAAAAAATTCCTACTAGACAGTGTACAAGAGCTTTTAGGTGGGACACCGTCTGAAAAAAAGAAGAAGAAATTAATGCTTTCGTCAAGAAGATGAATAAAATTGCTAAGAATGGGGATGTAGAATTAATTAATTGAAACGTAAAGTATTTTGTATCACCAGTGGTTGAATTGAATTACCAAAATATCTGTATTATAATTACTTACCCAATCTCTGTACTGTAGAACAATGCATCGATTTAGTAAAATCCAAAACTTCGAAATTTCACTTGGTGGTAAAACTAAAACGGTCGCTTTGCATGAGTCTGCTACGGAAGGTTTGTATTCAGAAACTACTTTTTGAGATGCTGGAGTTCCTTCTAATCTAGGACTAGAATCTTCCGTAATTTGATGTCCATATTCGGTACGCCAGTTATGCGTCGATGCCCTTGACGATAATAGATCGTTAAAATTACCATATTCACAATTGGCTACTTCCAATACTAAAATGAAAGAGGATTGATTATGAAATAAAATTCTAAATTAAGTATCGACTCTAAATAGAAAATTTCAAGTGAAACACAATCGGTAAATTACGATGAAATAGAATGCGTACCAAAATCTGCTGGATTGTGATATTTGGGACATTCTAATCCAAAGTTCTTCAAATAGTCCACTATCCTAATACTGCCCCCCTGGTATATGCACATGCCCTCCGCTAGAATGTACACATGGTCGAACATTTCATAAACGGTTGCTGAAGGCTGATGGATGGTGCAGACTATTGTTCTTCCTGCTTTTGCCAAGTTTTTCAACATGCCGATGACTTGCGCTGAAGACGAACTGTCTAAGCCTCTGTAAACATATACCTAATGTTATTTTTAACGTGTGAGATAACTGTTATAAATTTCCAACATGGTAGAAGCGAACAATCATTGTGTAAGTACTATGATAACAGCTTTATACGTCTCTGATGCAAATGTAAATGCATAGTACATTTTAGAAGGAGTAGTAAGTAGGTACTCAACCAAAAAATTCGCAATATTTATCTAATCCAAAAATTGGTTTAATAAATAAAACCAACAAAGTAATGAGGATTTACCCAAGATTTCTGAATCGAGCTAATTCTGTTGACAAACTCTACATTTTTTTACCTAGATTTAGGAATGGAAGGAAAGGTGTAAGAAGGCGTGGTCGACCACTAATGCTGTGGATCGAACACATTGATTTCGTCCTCAAAGAAGGCCGTCAGAATCAAATGAAATGGAATAGGTTGTATGAGAAACGGTAATATGACGGTAGAAGAAGCAAAAGAAAGTGTGCTTGGATAGAAAACAGTGGAGGTCCGTTTTCTCTGCCTACCGCTTAAGGGGCACGGCTTGATGGGTAAAAAAATAATCGACCTACCTACAAGTTTAGTACTGTAAACAAATTCTGTTTTTATCAAAACAACAACTTATCCATAAAAAATAGGCGTGTGTCTCTGCAAATCTCGCAGATTTGATCTAAGACTATAATATAAACTATCAAAACAAGATAAAAATATTGGCTAGCGCTAGAAGAAGGAACCGATTATTAAATTAGTTTGCTGGTTAGCCTTGATAATGTTTTACGACATTATTGCGTAAAAAAATTGCGGTAGTTATTTTTTATTTACGCATTAGCAACATAACGGCAATAAATAATAGACAGTATAACATGTTTTTATAATATATAAATTTAGTACACTGGCGATGTCTATTTTTGTTATCAATGGTTAATTTTTTCTTCTCCTAAAAATAGCAAACACAACAAAATGTTGAGACAATCTATTATACTATATAATATACTAAAATGAGAGTTAAGCCTTTAGTTGGTAGCCTTCATAATGATTTGATGATATAAATATTTTTATTTTTGAATATTATCAATTGGCGTTTGACAAGCGGTTCTTCTTCTTCTTCTTGTCGAGTCGTACTGTGTGCTTTTGAACATTACATCATTATTACTGTACTACTATCACATAATAAATTCATCTAACAAAATAAGTAAATATAAAGTCAGGTTATAAAATGTTAAAAGAATAAAAACAAATGGTCAAAAGAGTAAAAAAATAAAAACAAAAAGACAAGGGTAGCCCTAGGCAAGCCTACAGATGCAAATTTTCTTTTTTAATTTTTTTTTTCAGACAAGCGGTTCATTGATAATGTTGCGATTTTCAGAATTTACCCTGCAAACATAGTTTAAACTGATGCATCGCTCGATATTATGGAAGTTAAATAGGTACCTACCTAATGAATTCATCATTATACAAATTTAAATTCAAAATTCATAGTTAGTACAGGACAGCGTGTGTCGAGAAAGCTAGTAGCCAATAATAAGTAGGTACCTAGTACCTACTGCTAGTTAAGATAATTCATGTTTTTTCTTAGAAATTTGAAGGTAGATATGTAATTTAAACCTAGGAACATATTCATTTTAGTTGAAGAAGTGTATTTTTGGGAGAAATAATTCTCAAGAAATAAGCTGCCGTTTAATAAAAAATATATAGGAGACAGGATAAGTTTAGTATTTATATGTTATTTTCAAAATCAATACAATGAATCAACATATTACGCCAACTCAGTTTTATACACAATTTAAATTAAATGTACCTAGTTAATAATAATTTATAGATACTTTAAACAGGTTTAGGTCAAGGTCCTCAATGTGGCTTTCAAAGACATGATAAGCATTGTTGATATCTCACTTTTAATAATTGTTATTTAATATGAGTAGATTGTACATAAGCGTATTATAGTTGACATTACACTAATAGGCAAGGCCCAATCAAAATTGATTGGTATACTTATATATTTGTATACATGTAGGTATATATAAATACATACGTTGTGGGCTCATCCAAAAACATTACAGGTGGATTATCAATTAGTTCTAAAGCAATGGACAGTCTCTTCCTTTGACCACCCGACAGTCTTGCACATTTCGTTCCCTTTGTTGATACTAAGCCCAATGTTTCCAGAATATTGTCTATCTGAAAATAAAAATAATACATAATGTAATATCATACCTTAAAATAATAATAAAATAACACTTTTCTATACAAAGGTGTCAGTATAGCCGGCGGAACTTATCGCCTGAGCAATTTTTACCAGTCAACCGGTCCCGTCCAATCTGATACAAGCCAACCACGGGCAGAAATTTCAAGTGAAAAAAAAAACCCTTAGAAAAACTCTGACCCGATCGGAAATTGAACCCGGTACCTCGTGATCTGAAGTCCACGCCAATACAACTAGGCTACCGAGCTCGGTATTTAATGTACCTACGAAGTGGTTGGTGACCCAGCGGTTACAACGCCGGCTTTCGTACTGCGGACGTCGTGGTTCGATCCCAGGTGCCGACCATCATCCTCTTTCACGACACAAGCTTTCAGTAGCTTACTGTGAAAGAGTCAAGGAGTGTATTTGTGTTCACTTTGAGCGAGCACAGATTCATTTTTAAAAAAAAAAAAAAAAAAAAAAAAAAATTAGAATAGCTCAGAATACTGAATGATTGATCGACAAACGGCGCCTACCCAAAGCGTTCCCTCTCTCACATACACACCCCAACTAGCAAAGTAATCCTATAACGAAAGATTATAAGTCTTTCAATACTTATAAACCTCTTATAATGGCATTGTTGTAGACTGTATTACTTATAATAGCATTTTACAAGCCTTAATATTCTCAAGAGCATTCGTTTTTATATCTCAGTCTTATAGTTTGCTACTAAACTATCGCACAGGACAGTTATAGGATACTCTTACTTATAATGGCATTCTACAAGCGTTGATAATCTCAAGAGCATTTGATTTTGTATTTCAGACTTATAGATAGCTACAAGACTATTTTATAGGTAAGTTATAGGAGGACTAATCCTATAAGAGCATGCACTAAGACTTAATAGTCCTGAGAAAAATGCTGATCCTAAAGTAGCATTTTGTAAGATAAAAGAATCCTATAAAATACTTCGCCGAGATCATTATAAGTAATCGTCATAAAGTCTTGTTCAAGACTCATATGAAACAAATAGTACTTCAAAAGAACACTATAAGTGCAAATAGTCTTTAAACTAGATTCTTTAACATACTTGGCTGAGATCATTATAAGTTCTCGCTGCTATAGCCTAGTGTAAGACTCTTACAAAACCAACAGTACTTAATTAATACGTTATAAGAGCAAATGTACACAAAACTACTAACTCAGTCACTTTATAGGTAAACGCCAGTCATTTTGTCGAGGTGGTTCAAATGTTTTTATTCTTCGTGAAAATGTTGTTTTCACATTAAATAATTAGCGAATTACTCCCGCGTTTATTCCTAGAGGGGATTTTGATTGCAAATACTACATTTTGTATAGGTTGTAAAGCCAAAAATTCGAAAATATCAATTTGAATATAGTACCTATAGTATTATTACATCATACACATTTTCCTATTATAATTCTTATCAATCTAATCAAAATTGTTCTCGATTATGACATCGAAAACTATTTTTTTTTGTTTTATTGAGAAAAGTTTTTATAGAAAATATAACACTCATGTGGTTTTCACATTAAATAATTCGTGAATTCCTCCCGCGTTACTTTCTTAAGGAAATTTTGATTGCAAATACTACATTTTGTATAGGTTGTAAAGCCAAAAATTCGAAAATATCAATTTGAATATAGTAGCTATAGTATTATTACATCATACACATTTTCCTATTATAATTCTTATCAATCTAATCCAAATTGTTCTCGATTATGACATCGCAAACTATTTTTTTTTGTTTTATTGAGAAAAGTTTTTATAGAAAATATAACACTCATGTGGTTTTCACATTAAATAATTCGTGAATTCCTCCCGCGTTACTTTCTTAAGGAAATTTTGATTGCAAATACTACATTTTGTATAGGTTGTAAAGCCAAAAATTCGAAAATATCAATTTGAATATAGTACCTATAGTATTATTACATCATACACATTTTCCTATTATAATTCTTATCAATCTAATCCAAATTGTTCTCGATTATGACATCGAAAACTATTTTTTTTTGTTTTATTGAGAAAAGTTTTTATAGAAAATATAACACTCATGTGGTTTTCACATTAAATAATTCGTGAATTCCTCCCGCGTTACTTTCTTAAGGAAATTTTGATTGCAAATACTACATTTTGTATAGGTTGTAAAGCCAAAAATTCGAAAATATCAATTTGAATATAGTAGCTATAGTATTATTACATCATACACATTTTTCTATTATAATTCTTATCAATCTAATCAAAATTGTTCTCGATTATGACATCGCAAACTATTTTTTTTTGTTTTATTGAGAAAAGTTTTTATAGAAAATATAACACTCATGTGGTTTTCACATTAAATAATTCGTGAATTCCTCCGGCGTTACTTTCTTAAGGAAATTTTGATTGCAAATACTACATTTGTGTAGACTGTAATATCAAGAATTCGAGAATATCAATTTGAATTTACTTATATATGTAGTACATATACATTTTCTTATTGTAATTCTAATAAATTCTATTCAAAATAATTGTTCCTAGTAATATAACTTTTAGGTAGGTACCTATATTTTTTTTTGCATACATTGCCTATTATGTGCACCTTTATGTCTACCCAATAATTATTAATGTATTTAGAGACGAGGCAATATTAAAAAGCCCAAATGCCTTTCTGAACTGGTTGATAACAGTGAACTTTTATTTACAAATATTACATTCATATGGGTTTTCTCGATTATGAATTCGCAGACCACTATTTTATTGTTTTATGGAGAAAAGTTTTCATAGCAAATATAACGCTCATGTTGTTTTCACATTAAATAATTAGCGAATTACTCCCGCGTTTATTCCTAGAGGGGATTTTGATTGCAAATACTACATTTTGTATAGGTTGTAAAGCCAAAAATTCGAAAATATCAATTTGAATATAGTACCTATAGTATTATTACATCATACACATTTTCCTATTATAATTCTTATCAATCTAATCAAAATTGTTCTCGATTATGACATCGAAAACTATTTTTTTTTGTTTTATTGAGAAAAGTTTTTATAGAAAATATAACACTCATGTGGTTTTCACATTAAATAATTCGTGAATTCCTCCCGCGTTACTTTCTTAAGGAAATTTTGATTGCAAATACTACATTTTGTATAGGTTGTAAAGCCAAAAATTCGAAAATATCAATTTGAATATAGTAGCTATAGTATTATTACATCATACACATTTTCCTATTATAATTCTTATCAATCTAATCCAAATTGTTCTCGATTATGACATCGAAAACTATTTTTTTTTGTTTTATTGAGAAAAGTTTTTATAGAAAATATAACACTCATGTGGTTTTCACATTAAATAATTCGTGAATTCCTCCCGCGTTACTTTCTTAAGGAAATTTTGATTGCAAATACTACATTTTGTATAGGTTGTAAAGCCAAAAATTCGAAAATATCAATTTGAATATAGTACCTATAGTATTATTACATCATACACATTTTCCTATTATAATTCTTATCAATCTAATCAAAATTGTTCTCGATTATGACATCGCAAACTATTTTTTTTTGTTTTATTGTGAAAAGTTTTTATAGAAAATATAACACTCATGTGGTTTTCACATTAAAATAATTCGTGAATTCCTCCCGCGTTACTTTCTTAAGGAAATTTTGATTGCAAATACTACATTTGTGTAGACTGTAATATCAAGAATTCGAGAATATCAATTTGATTTTACTTATAATATATGTAGTACATATACATTTTCTTATTGTAATTCTAATAAATTCTATTCAAAATAATTGTTCCTAGTAATATAACTTTTAGGTACCTACCTATATTTTTTTGCATACATTGCCTATTATGTGCACCTTTATGTCTACCCAATAATTATTAATGTATTTAGAGACGAGGCAATATTAAAAAGCCCAAATGCCTTTCTGAACTGGTTGATAACAGTGAACTTTTATTTACAAATATTACATTCATATGGGTTTTCTCGATTATGAATTCGCAGACCACTATTTTATTGTTTTATGGAGAAAAGTTTTCATAGCAAATATAACGCTCATGTTGTTTTCACATTAAATAATTAGCGAATTACTCCCGCGTTTATTCCTAGAGGGGATTTTGATTGCAAATACTACATTTTGTATAGGTTGTAAAGCCAAAAATTCGAAAATATCAATTTGAATATAGTACCTATAGTATTATTACATCATACACAATTTCCTATTATAATTCTTATCAATCTAATCAAAATTGTTCTCGATTATGACATCGCAAACTATTTTTTTTTGTTTTATTGAGAAAAGTTTTTATAGAAAATATAACACTCATGTGGTTTTCACATTAAATAATTCGTGAATTCCTCCCGCGTTACTTTCTTAAGGAAATTTTGATTGCAAATACTACATTTGTGTAGACTGTAATATGTAAAAAATTCAAACCTGGTTCGTATTTCCAGAGATTTTATTGTTTTTAATATAAAAACAGCCTCCACTGTCATCAACTGACTTGCATATTCCGTACAATTTGTCAGTTATCTAAATTTATCGAAAATAAGTCGAAATATTTAACTGAAGACATCAAGAAATAAGTAAAAAAAACTTCTAACAATAATGAGGTTCAAATTGATCTACCCTAATTTGTTAAAATGGAGGCAATGTGTTATCTTGATTGAAACTGTTATAAGTAACAATGTACCTATAATGGTTCTGTAAAGTACTCAATGCAGAGTATTTTTAAAAATGGCGAATTTTCATATAAAACTGATGAAATAAAAATTCTACAACAACTGTAAATTGAGCTTTTTTCCGAAGCGCGTGAATAAAATAATAAAATTGCGGTACATATTTACAGTAAAAATGACTTCCCACGTTCCCAACAGTGGATAGATGAGTGTCCTTTATCAATTATATTTTGCTGTTTATTAATAAATGTATTATATTAATAATAGAAAATGTACTTACATTTTTAGTATTTAAAACAAGAACAAAAAACTTCCACGACGCACAAAAAGCATAACAAAACTTACTTTATACAGTACTTTACCAGTAAACATTAAACAAGATTGGTCTGGTAAGATACTTATGGCAGATACTTATAGGAGTATTTATGCTTGTGAATGCATAGCTGAAGATCATTATAGAACCAATTGCGCTTCGTCAAGTGTATTATTTGATTATTTACATTCTGTAAGCTCGTTATAAGATCGATATAGAAATTAATGCTCCTGTAAGTGCGTCCAAATCTTGTGATTGAAGAATGCTATAAGTCTCTTATAAGAACAGATTATAGGATCGTTATAGAAATAAATGCTCCTATAACTGCGCCCAAATCCAGGGTTAAAGTATGCTATAGGTATCTTATAAGTCTACAAAATTTTACTCTTGGGAGTGCTACAAGTACAGATTTTGCTAGTTGGGACTTTGTTGTCAATTTTGTATAGACAAGCAATTAAAGTACCTTCAGCCATTAGTGGCTGCAAACCACCCTGGAAACGAGAGAAGGTTAAAACAAAGGAAGCTTTATAAAATTAACGCCCTGATGTTTGTCGAAAAATGAAATAATAGATAAGTACCGTATAGAGTATAGACTATTTGAATAAAGAGATCTTGTTTTTTTTTCACTATTTCTGTAGACAAGAACTACAAACAGCCATCATTTACGCATATAATCGAACTCATGATTCCTCCACATACTTATCAAAGGGTGACCCCTTGGGCACTTGTTGCCTCCCTATGCGCTAAAGTTGGTTCAAAGCGAGACTATCTTATGTTGTGGAATTATCGAACTATCGCTTATGTAACAATAATTATTCATTTCATAAGACATGTATTAAATAAAACAAATTGTTAAAAGTTCAATACTGGTTGATGTTTAAACTAAAAAAAACAAGAACAAATAAAAAAAAACAAGGACGAAGAGATAAAAAATGACTACTCATTTGACCACGATTCTAAAACGGCAGGGTTGTGCAATCGTGTATGGCCAACATAAGGTATTGAGCTGAGTCCTCTATAATACTTATCAATAAGGTATCTTGAACTCATTCGGTCATCAATAGATTTTTTGAACAAACAAATCATACAAGACCTCTTGTGTTGAGAACCATTGATATTAGTTACGTGCATTAAGGTGATTTTTTTCCTGTAGAAGATCATCGAAACTTTATTTGTAGGTAAACAACTTAATCTTATATTAAAACTGTTGGGCGTTAGGAAAAAATGTATTTGAATATTAAGATATAATAATTTTCTTTACACGCATTGATATTGACTCATTATGAACGACTCTTGGATACATTAAACAGTATGCATCAATAATTACTTCTGAATCATATTATTAATTTGATGAAAGGTGACATTTCGCATATAATGTGTTTATTAAAGTGCAGGCAATGTTAAGTTTGGTGCAAATTTAAGCGTGTATTTTATTATCAGTATTTAAAAGGTTGAAATGCTTTTCAAAATAGCTTGACAATAACCTTCGTTACAAGTCATCTTGATGTTGAATAGAGGCAAATTTCTCTCATCTCATCGCCAGACTTAAAATTATGTGCTATTTTTGTTTCACAGATTGGCATTGCTTATGATTTTATCGTGATCAATGGGAAGAATTTTGTGAAGCAGGTAGGTACCTACTTACTAGTTTCTTTTTATCTTTTATTTGAAACTAAAGCTGATGCCAAACTATGAAAAAAGTATCCTTGGAAATTTAAAAATGTCGGCATGTTTATGAAAATTAATTGAAAAAATGATATTATAATGGGAGGTGAGGAGCGTTACCGCTGATGTCATTTAGTTTCCTTCGACATGTTATTCTTATTATGAAGTGAATGCATATTGGTATTCTACGATAAATTACATGGCAAATCTCGGTATGACGAACTTCACGGGACCATAAAAAATATTTCGTTATAATGAAATATCGTTATACTGGATATATAGGAAATGATACATATTAAATTTTTTGTATAGCTATATTAATAATAATATATAATAATAATAATCCTTATTTCATATTTTTACACGCATTTTTTTAACAAAAGCTGCAGCCCCACTAGACAAATTAGCCTGTGTTGAGGCTTACATGATATAACAATAATATAAAATAACTACAAAAATAAAAATAAAACAAAAAAATATAAAAAAAAGAGACTATAAAAGTCTTAGAGAAAAAAAAAGGGAAATAGAGAGAACTGATAACAAAAATAAAAACAATAAAACAAAAGATAATATAAAATAAAAGATAAGAATATAAAAAAAGAAAATAAAACAATGTAAAACAAAAGAAACGGATAAGTCAATGAATTAAAGCAAAAACAAATAGAGAAAAGAAAACCAAACAAGAAAACCAAACCAAACAAAACAAAAACTCGCGCGCATTTGGACAGGACACAGGGTTTACATCACAAACAAACCCAACACTCAATCAGTCCCTGAAAAAAAAAATTATACCTACTACTGATATTATTATACCTACTGATGTCAAATAAACTATTAAGTATTGCTATTATTAGGTATATACTAGCTTTCCCGACAGACGTTGTCCTGTGGAGTGTGGACCCTTTGGTCCTAACCAGAGGCGGCCCGTTCATTGTGCACTGCGCCTCCACAAACAAAAATAAACTAATTAAATAAAAACATTAAAATATTAATTCTAAAACATCCATACTTCATTCGTATTCAAAGCTCAGACGCGATCAACGCGAGAATATATTATATATATATATGCGCGCAATTTGGTTGACTTTGTATGAAAAATTTCTAAAAGGCCCAAAACGGTGGAGTAGGTGAAATGGGCTACTGTAAGAGGAGCAATTACGTATGCGAGAATGAGAGAAGCAGGTGCAGAGGACAATAATTTTGTTGTTAGATTTTTACAAAGATGGCGTTGCATGAAATTCGTTCCATACTAACTTTAATATTAAAACTGATGTTATTTCTTATACATTTTCAATTTTTTTATTAGTTATTCTGTTATCCGGAGCGGAGAAGAATCCAATAAATCGCACATCGGAAGAATCTGTTGAGCCAATCTCTACATATAAGACGTGTTCGCACTAACCCGACATTTATTTATATTAGAGATACCCGAACTTCCGGCCAGTGATCAAAATAATATAGGTACCTACCTAGTACAGGACGTTAGAGAAATGAACCAATGTTTTTCAACTTACGTTACGAGACTATTAAAAAAATATTTAAAAACAACAAAGAAAAAGGTACTTAATCAAAAACCAAGTTTAAATGTGTATATTTTGGGTTTAAAAAAGGTTTTTATTTTTTAACGAACAAAGCAACAATTTTCTTTTGAGATCAATAAATTATCCAGTAATATTGTCAAGTAGCAAGTGTATGTGCGAGTGCGAGTTGCGCAGTAAAAATTGCAGGTGATAAGTGAGTGTCCAGTTCTGTGAAGTGCGAGTCCAAAGTTGCTACGCCCATTTCGATGTGTTCTTTATTTTCTTTTTTCGCCACCGGAACCTAAACCACTGCGAACAGGGACAACAGGCAGCGCGCACGTATTCTGCTAATTTGCGGAGGAGGACGAGGAGGGTACTCGTAAAAAATAGAACCCGCTTCTATCACTGTTAAGTTCACTCGCAACTCCAAGTTCTGTCCTCACATGCTTATAACACTTGTTACTCGCACCCGCACACGCATGCACTCTCACATACTTACTACTAAACAATGTGTACGCCGCCCTTATGAATATGATCCGTTGTTTATGTTGACATAGTGATATTTTGTAGACAGCAAAATTCTATTTGTCAGGCGGGAATGGCGCAGTGATCTTCTGTACATAGATAACGTTGTATGTAGTTCTGAAATTGGCCACCGCGAGTCAAAAAGGATTGCGCCGGCTATACACTTTATGACATTGGCTAGGCTGTTGTGGTTTGACCATAAAAATACAATAACATACGTATCATTAGTTCGTTCAAAATAAACATTTTATCAACTATTGGATTGTGATTGCGTTGAGTTAGAACGTCAATTATTTGAGAATAGCAATCATCGTAATGAATTGTTTTTGAAAAATGTTTTAGAATCGTTTGAAACACTAAGGATGAATACAGCAAAATACAAAGTCATTAGTCTCATCTCATCATGACTAATTTTGTAAATAAACATTATTTTTTTTTGAAATAGGAAAAAGGTTTAAGAATAGTTGGGGGACTTAAAGTAAACAGAACACAGTAGGTACGTTGTTATTTTTACGTGTGAACAAAAACAAATTTCAAGGAATTATCAATCACGTGAAGGAAAAATGTTAGGTAAATACTTGCGAACTCGCCAATGCCAAGGACAAACTGAAGCCGGAGAAATTTTATTGCCTAATTGTAGCAAGATTTTAAAATTTTAAAATAAAAAAGTTCGCTATACTGAGATCGTATCGTCTTCGTTACAATGAATTTTGGTTCAGTACATTTTATATGGAAGTTCTTCGGGGACAAATAATTGATGATTCGTTATACTGGAAATTTCGATACTTCGGTATTCGCTATAAAGAGATTTGACCTGTATTGTGCTCTACCTATAAACTTCGCGACATTGCAAGAAAAAAATCTAAAAAGCTTTATTGCAATCGGATTTTAACGCTATTCATAAATACAATATACAGTAGGTATATACTAAATCTATATCTCTACATTATCTACGCAACAGAGCATACGAGGGTAGTCTCTCGGACTTCGCCACATTGACAGACAGAGCAATAAACTACATTCGAGAGCAAGATTTGACCATCTTACAAGAAGGATAATTTCTCCTGCGCTCCAATTATTTTTATTGTTTTTACTGTATAACAAAAAAAAATACATTTCTTTTTAATTGTAAATTTACATTTCCTATTATTATATTGTATTGAATTCTATATAATATTGTAATGAACTGGACATGCGCTATATCAGCATATCAAAACAATAATATGTACCTACCTATATTTTTTTTCTATTAAAATGAGGTTTCTTGAAGTATAATAATATAGAGTAGGAATTATTTTTCGAATTTGAAAAAGGTAGACATTTAAAATCAAAACTTACCACCGTTTCTTTCGCATAATGTGATAAATTATTTCCTAATTTTAAGTTAGCCGCGATCATCATAATTTCGTCCACTGTAAAGAACGGATAGAGATGGTCATCCTGCAGGATGTAACATGACTCCTTCCTGTAGGCGTTGTTCCTGTTTCCGCATTTCCTGTTGCTTATGGTCCCGCTGACACCTGAAGTTCTGAAAAAAAAAGAAACGCATTCATTCCAAAAAGTGCGAAAAAATTTAAATATTATAGACACCTACAGGAACCTTTGTTTACTTATACGAATGATATTCTCAATTTCAAATGATTTGCAAACTATCGTAGAAAAAGGTATTCGTATCTTCGCATATTTTCAGGGTTTAAATCTACCACTCACCTAAAAAAACAGTCGATAGAAAGGAGCAATTTTACCGATGTGACAAATAAAATAAAGTCACTAAAATGGACCGACCGACCATATATTGAGAACAAAGGAAGACACATGGACCAAGAAAACCCTGGAGTGGAGCCCAAGAAGAGTTTTTAAAATCCTGGCAGGTTACAGCTGAGGTGGTCTGAATATATCAGGAGAATGGCCAAAAGTTAATGGCACAAAATGGCGAGAGACAGAAACTCGTGGAAGTCGGGACGAAGCCTACATTCATGGAAGAGTGAAGGTTGATTGATGTAAACGATTCGTTTGGATAGTAAACGGAACAATATGAATCAGATTTTGAGCATACGACTGTGGATAATTTAATCACACGTCATCTAATGCGGATGGCCTGTGATTTAACTATGGCAGGCAGAGAACTGACAATAATTGCATATAAGCTGAAAAACATTCATGCACGAATCATGTATGCATGTTTTATCAACTATACGCTTTTATATGATTTTTTCTTCGTTTTAATCACACGAGACATAACTGCTTTATTTAAAAACAACGATCAGTGGAAAAAATACCTCAGCGATAGAAAATATTACGATCAAGCTGTCATCGAGATAGTTTAACGCATATAGCTTGATTGTGAGCTGATCTCTGTAGATTTTTGACCCGCCATATTGGATTTAGCGTCAACTTACAGTTGTTTCGAGTATACAAGAACGCTTTTTGTAATAAATACATTATATTTACGTTTTTTCCCCGTCCAAATATGTGCTCCCTTCATATTTTGGTCCATTGAATTTTGGTTTATCATTTTAAGAATGGGAAATTTAAAGAAATAAAGCAAATATGCATTCTCGTAATCATTCGAGGCCTTACAACCATGATGTACCAACTAAATTTATAAGAAATATATTGACGTTTTGAATAAAATATTCAAAGAATACTTTTTAAGTACGTACAAATATTAAAATCGAAGTGATCAAACATAAATAAGTTCATTTTGGCTGAAACATAAAGGTTTCGTATGATTTAATAAGAACTTAACTATATTTTTATATAAAATTAATAATTAAAAAATAAGGTACCTATTCTGCATCAATAACTCGAAATCATTCAAATCCGACATAGCGCATCTTGGCTGTAAACACTCGCGTTGCACGGCTACTATTTTGTTTGTTAACAAAATTTTGTATGAAATGTCATCTTCATACATAACAAACGCGGATTAAATATTGTTTTTATAAATGAAGTAAAAACTGATCAGTGAGTTATACGTAATCTTACGATTAACGATTTTTTTTATAAATGAGACGGTAATATGTCAGCAAGTAAAATGTTTGTTGAAATCTGTTTTCCAAAAATTTCAACTGAAATTCATTACGCATGGTCCCATTATTCGTATTTTTATTTGAATTTTCATACAGGACAAAATAACGTTGAGTTGGGAAAACATTAATAATAATGTCGTATAAAAATGCGGAATTACATTAGTTCAATGCCATAACGAAATTAAGGTCTCAGGTTACATCCCATGAAGGAATCACTAATAAGATAAAATCCTTTGCAAGGACTATCACGTCAAGGGAACTTGCAAGACGCGAATTTTGGCATTCTGCCCTGCCTGTTCGTCATTATGAGGAATTAGAGAAGGACTGCTTTGGATATTAGGACTGAGTGGAGAGAAAGAGTCCTTATCATTTTTGCCAACCAATCTTAGGATTGCGATTAGAGAATAAGAAAGCCATTGAAATTTTCGCCTTTTTCTTATGTAGAGACTATGCTCATGAAATAGAAGAAGGTAAGACAACCTTCCTACAGAACAAAAGGTCGTAAATTCAATTACAAAAAATTACATGCATCATTTTCATCAAGTCATAAATATACTCAACCATCTATTAAATAAATCTGTTATTTTTGTAATTTATCTCCTTATTGTCACGAATAGTACTTACTGCATCCGCTCAGTTGTAATTTATTTTGAGGCATGTAGGTATATTCAATAATCTTTGTGGTTGAAGTAAATGAGTAGGTACTCTCTACTAATACCTATTGTTAAATAATAGTGTGTTTGACAGCAAGTTGATCACTGGTTTCACAACTAGTTTCTTTGTACATAAACATTTGCCAAGCTAAACATGCCAAGGAAGAATCTCTTGGAAAAGGATGACGGTAAGAAGGGAAGGTTAGATATCCCGAAGCTACGGTGCGAGACGTTATTACGTCAACTTACTAATTATAAATCACTTATTTGAAAGTGGAATGCATATAAGTTAACTGGTTTTATAACCTTTTGTATAATTACATGTATAAATTAACTTTCTTAATCTATCTGTATTACACATTATAAAATATATCCTTTAAATCGTTTAAAACTGTAAAACTATATAGATTTACTTAAAATTCATTTAAAAATACGTATACTAGCAGCACTGCTTTTATAAACCTAATTTGTTATTAAGTTCTAACTTTTATATTATTGAATACCATTTAATTTCTGTGTAATATGTGTATATTTTTTTCCCTAAGACAGGCTTGCCTAGTTGGGAATAATTTTGTAAATTTTTCATAATATTTTTTGTAAATGTAGCAATAATTAAATAAATAAAAAAATAAATATAAAAAAAATAAACTTGTAAATTGATCAACATTATGAGTACCTAAATCCATTTTGCTTGAGGATATTTTATTATCAAATTATTGTTTGCCCACAATTAGGTACCTATACACTATTTCAAATCATGGCATTCCATACAATATCTAATCTGTGTTTATGTTTCACTTATGCTTCGTCAACTAATATTTTTTTCTCATAATAATTGACAATCTAACAATTTTTAATCAAAAATTTCGGAATCATATTTATTGCCAAAACACAGTTATGAAAAAAACCTCAAAGAAGTTAAAAACACAAGTCATCGAACGATCTGTTACCTATAAGTAACGGTATTTTCATAAGGCAAAAGTATTGTAAATTTTTTGCAGTAGATTCAATACACACATAATTAGTGTTACACGCATCTTAACTCTATTACCACTTAATATTTTTCACAACATATTGTGGTATTCCACACTATCATTAATAAATGAATCAAAGGTAAATAACCTACCGCTTAACTACGATTTTATAATAATAATTACTTATCGGATTGTCACATAAGGTCAACACTGATGAGGGCAATAATATTGCGTCACACAAACTTGCATATTTGCATAATAATTTTCAATTTGAAAACAATCAGTCAATTAAATGCATATAATCATTAGGTTTATTTTGACATTTATGTATGTTTTCAATGGAAAATTTCTTATAGTTTTGATATACCTATGGTATTATAGTTTTAGATAATTTTACTATTATGTGTATTTTTTATAAAATAAACAGTACTTAAGTAACTCTTAATTGCATTCAAACTTCGAATTCAATTTACTCTAATAAGTTTTCATAATAAAGTAAGTAAGAATGCGTCAATTTGAGACAAAACCAAAAGGTATTTAATTACACTATTATTATAATATATGGCTCAGTATTCATATTAAAAGATACCAAAGGAATAATGTACTATGTCGTCCTAGAATTAATTTATGTAGGTGCCTATTTAGATTTTCCATAACCCAGATAGTTTAAAATAACGAAACGAATTACATAACTGGGTTGAGTAATTAGGTTCACCTAGATAAAAGGGTAAAATGAGACCATTTTGCAGTGGCACTTAAAAAGCAATAATTAAAATACAATAATTATTTCTAATAACGTTGTAATAGTTTAAACTAATTCTACATAAAAATGAAACCTATGTTATGTATGACTCATTCATTAGAAAAAGTGTACCAAAGTGTAAGAATTTAAATAACCAGAAACCCTTATAAAAACAGTTCATTGGACTTCTAAAATATTAAATGACAACTGAGGTTTCATTCTCACAAGCGATTCTCTGGAATACCTGAAAAAAAAAAGATCGAACAAGGAGAAAATTCAATGCACTATATCAATAATTATTTAAAAGTCGGTATTTCTGTACCACACTATCGATAGTATTGTTGTATATTTAAACATTTCTCAATTGAACAAATTTCAATTTGTTAGTTGGCTGGGTGTATTTATTCACTGAATGTAAATGCTAGGATTGAACGTGACTGGATACATTTTTACAATTACATATTTTAAATGAGAGATCATCATCATTAACCTCCTCACCTCCAGTATTGGAGATCATAGGCATCCCTAAATGAGATATCATAAATGCACAATGTTGGTTGATTGAAGTATAATATTATAATTATGCTGTCTTCGTTTAATATAATGGAACTATAAACTAGAAACAATATCATACAGAAACTCTGCGGCACCACCTGGGGATCTACAGTGGAGGTACTGCGCATATCCACGCTGAGCCTGGTTTATTCGGCGGTTAAGTAGGTACAAAGCCCCTGTGTGGATGAACAGTTCCCATATTAGACAGGTAGACATTCAGCTTAATGACACCATGCGCATAATTATAGGCACTCTAAGATCTACGCAATGCTGCCTGTCCTAAGCCAAATCCCAATATTCGAAGGCTGGCCCTCACCAAAGAGAATTCCAAATTGATTGAAAACCCCGCATTGCCAGCCAATATAGATCTCAACTACCTCTCTCATAGTAATCGGCTTAAATCAAGAAACTCTCCACTCAGAACAGCCAATATTAAAGAGGGCCACAATTGCAACGTAAAACGTAATGGAATCATGGATTGCCGAATGGAACGAATTTGCTGCGGAACGATCCTTGGACAAGAAAGCCAAGCCAAGAAAAAATCTGGTCCACTCAGAATGCGCACTGGACACGGCAGATGCGCGGACCTCGTACACAAATGTGGTTGGACCGATCTCCCTGCGTGCGACTTTGGAGCCGAGAGACAGACCATAAATCACACATAATTACAGAGTGTGATAGAAGAGCACACCAAGGCAGTTTCTGGATCTTTCTCAGATTTCCTCACCTTAACCGACGGAGTGATAGTATTTATTGATAACTTAGACATAAGCATCTGACAAACAGGAATATCGACCCTGTGCTACTCTTTATTTTATTTGTATTAATCCTTTCCAGTAAAATTTTAATTAATGTGATTGGCAAAAGCTAAATAATAAATAATGAAAGCATTTTGGATAAGAAATTGGTATCTTGCCGGAATACCTACAGCGAATATAAGTATTCCCTTAACGCCCTAACCCATTGAGATATGAAGTTCATCAAGAAAAATATTTTCATCGATAGTGAAAATTTATCAAACAAAGTTCTGCTCGCGAGAGAAATTTTAACTCATATCAGAAATGAGGAACCATACCAGTAAATAAAAAATTGAAAGTACCTATTTTAGAATCACACAGAACAAAATATCCCTTGAGGTTTTGAGGTTGTCCTGGAGTTGATCAAGTACCTACTCACTGCGCTATAGGAGAATCAGAAGATGTGCAAAATATTCAATCAACAGCTTTAGTTACAACAGAACTATAAGGTGCATAACGTAGCAAGGATGGTTCGTCATTCATGTTGATATTCTTCTTCTCAGCCTATTCCCGTCCACTGCTGGACAAAGGCCTCCTCCATCTCCTTCCACACCGCTCTGTTTTGGGCTTTTTGGACCCAATTGACCCCAGCGTATTTGACGAGGTCGTCTCTCCAACGTAGTGGTGGTCTCCCGACGCTCCTGGCGGTCGTTCTGGGTCTCCAAGTTTCAACCCTCTTCGACCATTTCTCTGCCTGGTCTCTCGACAAGTGACCTGCCCATCGCCATTTGAGGGAAGCGATACGTTGGGCAATATCTGCAACCATGGTTCTTTGTCGTATCACTTCATTTCTCACTCTATTTCTTTTGGAGGGTTTTTGGCGTTACCTCACCACGCTTGCCATGCGGGTTGGTGAGTCGCACTATCCTGAAGGTTTAAGGTGTTTTATGAACCTTTCTGGATTTTATATAATATAATGAAGCTGCTGCCCTTCATCAATAAACCACATCACATCATTTTTGTACGGTGGTATGGGGATTTTCGAGGTTTCCTTCCTGGGGAAAGCTGGCACAGGTATTTCCTCCTGCGCAGGTGTTACAGTTATACCGCTGCTTCTCGGTCGCCAGAGCCTCGTCGGTTGTCTAGCAGGGAATACCGCGTGCAGGTGAGGATGACGGTTGGGCTGGCTAGGTGTTATTTGCCATCACCCCTTATTCCCCCCATCACCCCTTATTCCCCAAATGTTGATATACTGAAGGTATCTTGGCATGTGATACTTAGCTAATTTTGATCGTGCCGAAAATCTTTAAAAAAATATACATTGTTATGAAGTTCATGTGTTATTGAACCTGATGTATGAAAAATGTTATATATATATATATATATATATCTATCTACTTATAAGATATAAACAATAAACACTTAAAAAGCATAGCCCGATATTTTTATACTTCTTTGTGTCCGTACAAGAAAAAAAAACACCCGTATTTGAAACAAGTTTCTTCTTTGATGGCCAAAAAACCTTTTTATTTTGTTTTTCTTAATCATCATTTTATTGTTATAAGAAAAAATAAAACTGGTTTAATCAGTCAGAATTTCATTTCAAAAAACGAGTTTTTAATCCAGATTTTTATACAAAACGACTATTTTAAAGTAGGTAGATACTCACTAAGCTTAGCATCTACGTATAAAATGGCACTAAAATTGTAATAAATATGTGATTTGATGGGCGACCTTTTAATCCGGAGATTTCAAATCAATTCTTTAGATCGAAGCCTGTACTTTGTTTCTGGTGTTCAGTAGAATTTATGTTAGTGGTACGAATGCGATGAAAGAGTTCGGTTTCTATGAGTAGTAATGTCGTCTTTACGTAATTTCACTCACTGCTTATTGCATACTCTATCCTAACCGTGTCTTGTTAAAGTACTGCTTGGAGAGAGTGCGTAAACCTTTTATCTCAGTCCAAATCAGAAAAAATGAAAAATCTGGAAAGTAAAAATGTTCTAAAAAATAATATCTTATTTTGTGTTCGGAGTAAATTATCTATTACATTATTTACGCACTCGATCTTCGAAATATTATTATTTTAAGAAGAATAAACTGTTTGATTTAAATTCATCAACGTAGACTGATATATTATATGCTGGCGATATACATACATACTCCCGTTAAGGTCCCCCCCTCTACGCAAGCAAGCCTGGAGGAGACCAATCCGCAGCAAACCCGACTCCCCAGCTCGATCAAAGCAATCAAACCGAAAAGCCGGCTCCACACAAATCAAGCCCGCCGCAGATCCCCCCCAAACCAACCCACAATGCGGGAGGCCTAAGCCCCACACAGGAGCATAGGGAGGCATCAAGAGCTCTCCATTGCGCTCGAAGGCGTCCGAGGCTCTTGTGCCTTTTCTAACCAGTTGAGGTTTAAGGACGTGAGGTGGTCAACCTTATGGTCCCGATCTGATTTTTCGATTTCCTGCCTTTTACAGGATGCTCGAAAAACCAGCAAAAAGAGCCGAAAGTTCAAGTGATAAGTCTAGTCAACAATACCTGCTAGTTTACCTAATATTTCTTCTCCGTCAGCTGCTGTATGGTTGATAAACTCTGTTTACAAAGTAGTTTGCGGTATAAACGCATGGTATTTGCATTAGGTATATTATTACCTTAAGTGCATAATGTATGTGCATACCTATATGACTAACGTTAGCAAATAATAATACTCATCACCTAGTCTGTGAGACTCTGATGAGTCCGTTGGTTTCATGTCGAATGCATACCTATAAGCGAAGACATTCTAAAATCAATCAATAGTGGTAATTTTTTAGAGTAACTTACTGAAATCCAGTTAAAATGTTTAGAAGAGAAGATTTTCCTGCTCCCGAAGGCCCCATGATTGCTGTTAGTTCGCCTGATTTGAAAGTCCCACAAATACTTTTCAGTAAGGACTTTTTCTCTGAAACAAAAAAAATACCTTGTAGATATAATATAAATATGCGTAAAGCAAAACATCATACATTGTGATTTCAGATTAGGTACTTCTTTGAGTGAAAACAGTTTTTGTCCTTTGAAATATTTTTATTTATTTTTTTGCATAAAATTAAATTTTGTATATTCTGTTGATCAGTAGGTAAGTACTGAGAAAGGCTGTTATACTTTCTATTAAATGTATACCTCACAGCGTAACTATGGTGACACGTAAATTGGTCGAATTACAATTTTACGAATGGCAATTAGTAGAAGTGACAATTCACCGAATGGCAATTTTACGAAATCACAATTATTCGTCGAAAAATTCGAATTATACGGTAAATTAACAATTCATCGAAAATTTCGAATTACCCATTAAATTCACAATTCGTCGAAAAATAGCAGCGTTATGTTGGTAGCATTGTAGTATGAATACATCTGTGACTTACCCACTCCAAAATCCGACAGATAATGAACGCAGCTCTACAAGGACTAATTTTGTTTTTTGATAAAAAAATTAAAAAATCCCTTCTGGTTTACAAAACCTTTTTTTTTGCAATGAATGTAAAAATGACAGTTTAAACGTTATAGATACATAAATAACAAACACAAAGGAAGAAATAGTAGGTACAACACGAAGTTGTCTAGTCTAACCCTAACTTAGTTCTTTGTGAAATGGTCTTGTTCTGATGCTCTCATTGCAATAATTTATTTATTATGTAGGTATGTAATTTTTCACACTTTGACTAAAGAGACCCTTTACATCCTTTTAGTACTGCACAAAATTAATTAATACGACTATATTCTCCACTGTATCATAATTTCCAAAAATTTTGATTTTTTTGTTACGGATTTTATGTTTTTGTTATTATAACCTACTGTGTGTTCATAACTTCCTTCCTATAGTTGTATATTATTGTTATTCAGAATGATGAACCCAAGCGTTCTGTAAAGGACCTACGGGAGATATTGTAAAATAAAATATAATGTAAACAGGAAAATTATCTCAACAATAAAAAAAACGCTCAAATAAAAGTTATCGTTACAACATTGGGTTAAACAAAAAAAAAAAGTTGTAATAACGATGTCTAACGTATAAAAATACACAAAAAAACAAAAATAAATAATATGGCCATGTTTAAATATTGACAAATCAATAACGAGAAAGAAAGACACTGTCTCGTTCTAGGTAGACAAAAAATGACATTAGTACTTTTGTCCAAATCCATATAAGTTAGCAGGCGAAATGACAACAAAATAATATTGATCGTATTGATGTAAACGGTAAACCATAGACTACTTATATGTAAACAATAAAATAAATATGATTGGTTTTTACGATTTTCATTCGATTTTAAACTTGGCACAAATCATTCCTTGCATGATGCAATTGCCGGTTATTTCGAAAAAAAAATATGATTACCTATAAGAATATTTTTGGGCAAATGAGATCGACTCCTTTTTATAAAACTAGTTAAAAATATTAAACTCTAAAATATATGTAGATACATTCGCAGAATATGGTTTTCGTAAAATTGATATTTCGATCAATAATAATTGTGATTCGTAAAATTGACCTTTCGATCAATTGTAATTCGTCGAACTGAGTTTTCGATGAATTGTGCTTCGACGAACTTTCATGTAATCCGTAACTATCATGGGCTAAGTAGGTACTTACGGAAAGATGTAACCTTCATGAAAGAAAGTCATCGAACGAGAGGTGGAATGACAGCGAAAACCAGCAAGAACATAATGTATCGGCCGACAATAAGAGGAAAATAAGAAGTACCTATCTCTCAGTAAATCAATATTGATAGTCGGCGAATAATTAAAGTATTGTATACAGATCCCTGAAAACTATGTCGATACCTTAGTAGCCTGCTAGTGTTACATCCGATGATGTAATTCTCAAACCTGCGAAACCAGTCACCATTAGGTCTGACGCAGGTATTGTGTCAGCTTCATTACATCTGTAGACGCCAGGAAATAAATTGTAATGAAAGCATATGCTATGTTTATATGTGAAGGACATTGATTATTAAAAACTGGGCCTGGAATTTACAGGAACCAACGTATTTGTAGTTTTCTGATTTTCCTACCAAATTCATTCAAACACAGGATCTTAGAAAAAAAACGGTAGACATCTTTATAATACATACTGGAAACATAATTGAAATGTGTATAACATTGCTTTAAATAACATCAGAAGTCGGTTTATGTATTACACACATAAACACGCAGTACCTACCTTAAATCTAGCGCATTCCGCGCATATAGGATTATTTTATTGTAAGTAATGTGGCAGTGTATTTAAACAATGAAGAAGTGGAAATCAGGTCAAAGATTAACGAAGGAATAATAGCGATGATTAAGTGAATAAATAATAATATATAATTTGTTCATATAATAAGAATGTCAGCAGATACAACCATGATACGTATACCTACGTAAGTGATATCAAGAGGGGCAATGTCAAACGTATCAAAACGAACTCCTCCCACCATACCATTGTTCTATTAACAACTTTGTTCTATTATCACACACAAGCGAGCCACATTGTACCTAGGTATTTGCTAATTAGAAAAAATATTTTTTCTATGTTTTGTTTTGATTTGAAATATTATATCCGTTTACACTTATGATATGACGAAGAAAAACGTGTTTTGATCATTGTAATTCGACGGATCGGAAGAATGTATACTTATTTGAATTAGTGCGATTACATACATTATTAAACAATTATTATTGCAATGTTTTTTTTTACTTTATCGGTACCTACCTACCTAGTGAAATATTAAAATTCTTTTTTCGATATTAGGATCTATTAGAAAAATCTGCCCCCCCCCCCACCCCCTTCCTTTATATTTTTTATTTTGGATGAATTTTAAGTTTTTCAAGAGAACAATCGATTTCATTAAAGGATGTATGAATAAATAAAATTATATATTAAACCTACTCCAATCCAATCAAACTTTCCTTGAAAAGTTGATCCTAAAATAATACAAGAAATAGTTTAGAAAATAATACTAATAATACTAGAAAATAACTTCAAATGTTAATAATATGCTGAGAGTTTTTAGTATAACTTCAAATGTTAATAAACAGAACTAGCAGCATAACCTGTCGAACGACAGGCATACAAAAGAATCATTGATGGTTTGATTTTTTTTTATAAATCAGTTACCTATATCGTCCCTTAAAATCCCAAGGAAAATTTGATATTTTAACAGTTCTACCGACGGAAGAATTTCTTGAACTAGTATCACATACCTATTTCTTCGATATTATATTAGAAGACATGAGTTTTAGCTCATTTCATTTATACGCTCACTACTGTATAGCGTGCAAAATACCCTATATGTCAATAGGTCCGGCGGCTTACAATGACAATCCTCTTCAGGCTCCATGGAATGGAATTACATTTTTTTAAAGCAAGTATCTGATAAAAAGTGTACCAGGCCGCATGCAGCGCGCGGGCCACAGGTAACGTACTAAGTACTATAGTTCATTTTTTTTAAAGATACAGTGCCAGAAAATTTCGGCATATTCCCATTTCATTCTTTTCATACATAAGAAAGAGACACAACACTTCTATAAGATTTATTGTTTTATTGAGAGGCGGTGACAGTAGCCACCCTTAAACAGGTAGCACACGCATAAATATTTTGAACTCGAGAAGTGCGGTTGTCTTCGCTAACATTTCGATAAATCAGAGAAACGGGTATTTAAATTCTGACGAAAAAAGAATAGTTATTAAGTTATATAATGGTTATATCTGCAAAGCGCTTTTTAATATGTGTATCTCTTATGTATGTGTTCCGCTCCTTCGAGGCAGAGCTGAGGAATCTGGACATGGTGTGGGAGGAGGTCATTAACGTTGCGCAGGATCGAGCGCAATGGAGAGCTCTTGTTGCCTCCCTATGCCCCTAAGTGGGGTCTAAAGGGAGTTTGGATTGGATTGGATTGGATCTCTTATACCTAATGCTTGTTTATCTATATGTTTATTTATTTTGATCTGTCTATAACGATCCTACAACTATTGCTTTTTTTCATATCTGTAGGTATATCGCATTTTTTAATCTGTGTAAAATTATTTTATACCTAATGCTTTTTTATTTATATGTCTTTTTATTTTAATCTATCTATAACGTTCCTACAACTATTGCATTTTTCATGTCTTCATAGCGCATTTTTTAATCTGTGTACAATATTATCTAACAATTTATACTTTATGAAATACATAAACATTGTATTATATAACAAATGGATGTATTTTTAACAATATAACCTGTTGAAGAAACAAAAATGATATAAAATATACCTACACCAGGATAAAAAATGCAACATAAATCAGTTTCGATAAAAATGAGAAGTAAATACGATAAACTGACTGCGCTTCATAAAATTCGTGCAGTGTGTATAGCAACCCATAAAAACAACTACCTGCGTAACAATAGGTTCTGTACCGCCTCTCGGCGAAGTCATAAATCTTATAGGAGTATTTTGTCTCTTTCTTATGTATGTAAAGAATGAAATGGAAGTATGCCGAATTTTCTAGTACTGTATCTTTAAAAAAAATGAACTATAGGTTAGAGTTCAACGAAAATACCAACCGAGCTACTGACGAACTTACCAATTACAATACAGGATAGTTAATCTGTAAATTATAGAGATCGTAGTAATTGTACGTTTACGACCTTATCTAAAGTAAACTTCCTATTATCGCAATTACAAAACAAGTAAATACATCTAATTAAAAAGATATAAATTAAACATTTCTTACATAGTTTTATAACTAGTTTGTTTTCTAGAATAATTGACTAGATGGCGTTCAGCACACGAACACAATTAATAAGAATTATAAAATATTAGAACATAATATAAATAGGTCCTACTACGGGGAATAATTATTATTGTTAAGAGTATTTTACATAATACTATTATTAAAGCATATTTTGTTGTTAGTATTGTTTTCGACCGCCCCTAAAAGCGAGGAAAGCGTTAGCGCAGGGCTATTTAAGAAAAAGTGTTAGTTTAGAACAAGTCAAACATTTAAGACTCGTGTGATCGACAATTATTGTCTTTTATCTGTTATGTCTCGGAAGGCGGAGGGTCTTCTTAGTATGGCGGTGTGCGAAATACGCGCATCATCCCTGCGCTATTTGCACGAAAAACTCATCGTGTGCGGAGGTCCTTAAGGGGGACCTATATAACACCCATTTTTGGCACTTTCACTTCATGGATTTTACTTTATGATTTGGCGGGTTTACGTTTCATTGTAGAATGTAGTTTCTAGCAGTCAATCTGTCCCATCCAATGTGAGATATAATTTATTTACCTATTTAATTATTATTTAATGTATATTGAAGGTATAATAACTCCTAGTTACATTAAAATCTCAGATCCAAACGGCAATTCAAGTCGAGACCCCTTGATCAGCATTCGGCGTTAATAATATAATAGTAAATGTGTAGGTATACTTATTGTAGATATAGCTATCAACCATAAGGCTGCCTATGTTAAAAAAATAGGTAGGTATGTAATAGAACTCCTTGATAACAATATGTTCATTAATAATTGTTAGTGACAATATTTATAGAAAATGTTTTTATATTATACGGTTGTTAGAATTATTAAAGGTACGTACTCGTATTTCCTATTCTCGCCAACGTCAATGAAACCTGACGCAGCTGAAAAACAACAATGTTATTTACTGACGAATGCACGCTGACTCGTCAACACGTGGCTTGGAATGAGCGTATTTTTTATTTCTATATAGGTTTATTATACGGCAGCTCCAAAGAAACAGACGGAAACAAAATAATACAACGAATAAAGTTATAAAATAATCAATCTTACAATAGTAAAAGAAATAGACCCTACCTGTATAAATTGTGAAAATCAAGAAAATAATTTCCTACAAAAATATTGCGAGTTGCAAGTTCTTAAAAAAACCACGTAGGTATACACAACAACAACAAAAAACTCAAAACAACTTTTAACATTATGACGGGATAATACTTTGATTAAACTCCTGTTATACGATGAATAAAAACATTTTATTTATTGCAGACTAGCTGACCCGCCCGTCGATCTTCTACCTAACCCAGAATAAAAACATAATTTTGACTTATTAGGTGAAATAAATGTGATTTACAACATAAAAACTGAATTAAATTTAGCTAATAATTTATTGCATTATGCAATAGTTATCATTGATTCGGATGCGGGATGAAGTTCAATGGGTCATAAGTTTGAAATCAAAACAATTATTTCCTTTATAATATTTTACTTTTTTTTTTAAAATCCAAGAGATGGGGGTGTAGTAGAAAATTAATCACATGTCTGTTAAAGTTTTGTATATGTTGGTGAAAGAATAGATCCCGTTTAAACCAAATTTTACTGAATCATTATGTTAAGATTTATTAAGAACTTATCATGAAAGTTTACCGATAAATAATTATTCTCTGTTAGTTTGCAATGACTGGTTAAAAAAATAAATAAAAAGTAGATAAGTATGTACAATAATCATTTTACGAAGAGTTTTTTGTTACGGTGACTCAACTACTGAAGTAGGTAATGATAGTTGCTCTTGGCAAAGACCTTGTGTCTGAAGATAATAAACCAGACGAGACTTGGTGCATTCTTTTCTTATAATTATTATTTATCCTCAGCAGTCATTAACCCCATCTATGTGTTTTTCTTAACTTGTCTGGATTTGTTGGTTGAGTCGCCAGGATTGATATTTGACATTGACATCAAATTCAAGTAAAATCTGTGTTGAATCATTTACGTTTACTTTTGTTTTGTTATTTTATGTAAATACGTCAAAATACATTTCCTGCTTTTTTAAATAAATATTTTTTTTTTAAATACTTAGCTTAAGTAAGCAATTGAAATGTGTTTGGTAATTTATTATTCTTTTATGTCTAGTATTTGTCTCTGCTCTATTGAGCAGGAAGAGTTTGCATTTGTATCGATGTTTAAGAGTTAAACACATTTGTACTTACTGGAGACTTATTCACGATCTCGTTGCGATCTAATCTTAACCCATTCCGAAAACATAAGATTTCATCAAAATATATTTTGAGATATTTTGAGATCATTTCAACTAAATTTCTTAATTCTAAATTTCGGTCTAAATTTCTTGACGGTTTTGATGCTCATGCCAAAGTGCTTAAAAAAGCACTTGTAGAAAACTACTTTTAGAAAACTAATTTCATTCTCTATTATTTCGTCTTAGAGATTGGGCAGTAGCAAATATCAAAAAAATACACTTTTGGTGGTAAAAATAAATGGTCGCTAGGATTTGCACTAGATCTTATATAGACCGTTTCGACTGATGTTCGATACCTATTTATTATTAACTTTCCAATTATTGGGTGATCTCGACAAAAGGTAAATATTTATTTATCACCTTTAACTAGTTTTCGGGAAATACCTACTGCTCTCTTTATCAGATGGATAAACACAAAGAGTATTTCTCCAGATGGAGAAATACTCTTTGTGTTTATCCATCTGATGATATGAGCAGTCGCTCCCAAAAACTAGTTTCTGGTGGTCAACCATCAATGTTGTGCTACAAATTGAAGAATTGTGTTTATATCCATAGCAGATAAATAGTATGCAATTGTTAGTGGCAAGATAACTAGCATTTTCTTATCGCTAAGCGAATGAGATAGGTCGATGTTTCCTAGGCAATAATGGCACCTTGAACTTAACATCTTACGGCCAATACACTTAGCGGCCTTGGTGTTGCTATATTCTCACCGACAAACGCACCTGTATTAAAATACTAGGTAATGATAAATAACAGGTTCATACACATAGGTATTTGATTATAAATTATAGGATAAAAATATATACCTACCTAAGAAGTAGCTATAAATACAACTTTTAAACCCCAGCTTTCAAGCTCACAGGAAAATATTAAAGAATATTCTGTTTTTTTTGGTTGAAACAATATTATTATATAGCACGTGAAAGCGAGATAAAAATATTTTTACGGGGGTGTACATGAGTAGTTGAATAATAGAACAGGAAATTGGCGATTGAAATATGGATGACTAATTAATTAGGTTCTAAAAAAAACTTTCCGTTTGGATTAGAACCACCTAGTCGTGTTGAATATTAGGTACGCAGTAGGAATGCATATGCTCTGAACACAATATTAAATTTCTTGTGTTTATCCAGATGTTAGTTAGATTCCTTTTTTAAAAATAAAAATAAATTAGTTGTTAGTATAATAAACTCTCCGCTGACGATGGTCGCATAGTCGACCGAAAAGATATTTCGGAAAAAAATATACCTACCTAAGTATAACCTATTGTAATATTGCAAAGTTATTTTTATTTATAAACATTTATAATGTCTAAGTATTACAAAGTTGAAAATAATGTGTTTGAAGAATATTATTTGTGTTTTTTTTTGTGATTGATTGTTTGTTGGCATCAACTAATAAAAAGTGATAGTATGGAAAATTGGTAGTGAAAAAAGATGTAAACTTAGGATACAACTATAGGAGTATAGGCAGTAATAGGTACTTGGGTGATTTATTCAGCGATCACCCCTATAAATTACTCCAGAAATCAACTTTTTTTTTCACTCTAAATTTGATCAGTATTATTATATAAATTTGGCAACAATTATAAAGCAAATAACCAGGAATTTTTGTTTGCATATTTTATAAGATACCTAGCTATATTAAATCTCCCTACGATATGGGCAACGATAAACGGGCTCTAGAACCTGTGTCCTGTTACAGACGTCGACAGAGAAACTTGTTTGAAGGAAACAAGTTTAAAATGGGTATTTCTTTGCAAAAGAGTGACGCTGAGATCATTGGTAGCAGAAAAGTAACAGAGAAACCTAAAAATATTAAAATCACTAAAAATGTTTTGAACACAAAAATAATCATACGTTCGATACGATACAAATAAGTACCTATAACTAAGTTAAATTTGAAAGGATTAAAAATACAATACGTATTTAAATGAAAAAGGATTAAGGAAAACATTTAGTGAAAAAAATTCTGGTAAGTATCAAAAGATTCCTATGGTTCAAACTTAAAACCCAAATATCAATATACTTATACTTTAGTATTATTATGAAAACCATAAGTACCTATACATATTTAAAAAGTCGTATTTTAAAAGGGATCATCTACATAATAACTCAGAAATGTTTGTCTGCTTTCTATCGTATATGTGAACATCACGCTCAAAATACAAATGCTACGTCAGATATGAATCTGCGCAGAGCGGTGCAATTTGCTTGAGAAGGTTCTTAAATACAATTTGCTGCATTAACTTTAATATATTTAGAGCTATTTAAAAAACTCAATTTTTTTAGGATCTTCATACAAATTTCTCAAAAAGACAGTAAGCCATCTTTTGGAAACAAAATTACTCATGTAAACGTTGAATGGAATCTTGGTATTACGGTATGGAAATGTAATAAAATAATTGTAGATTGATTTGTTATACATATAAATGTTATTCAAATCTTATTATTCTCAATAAATAAAGATTTAATGAAAAAATTTGCAAAATGATTCCTCCATTTTGAAGTTTGACAGATAGCACAAATCACCCTCTATGGGTGGAATGCCTAATTAATTATCACACATTAGGGAATGTATCTAAGATTCAAACCACAGAGCTCTCTCTCTCTCTCTCTCTCTCTCTCTCTCTCTCTCTCTCTCTATGAAAACTTGCAAATTATGTCGGTAGGTTCGTATAATATTATTAATATTACATAAATATGGCATTCCGTCCCGATGAGGAATCGTATAATATTATGAGGTCGGTAAAACAAAAATTGTAAAAGTGCTCTTCTTTTTCTGTGATTATGTCAGTTATAGAGGTCTGTTAAGCAATGGGAAGCTAGACTAGAACCTGTTTAATTACCTACCGATCAAGCCTGACAATCGGAAACAAAAACGTAAAGCAAGACGGGTATAAGCTAGTAATGAATAATTAGTTAATTATTAAAAAATATTCTTAATTTATTGTAAACTAGCTTTCCCGACAGACGTTGTCCTGTAGTCCTAGTAGGACGAATAGGGACGCAGGCTCAAATCCTACCAGGGGCATGAGGTGTTTGACATGTTGAACTCTTAATAATCATGAGAATACACAATACTCTGCGTAGGACGAATGGGAACGCAGGCTCAAATCCTACCAGGGGCATGGGGTGTTTGACATGTTGAACTCTTAATAATCATGAGAATACACAAGACTCTGCGTAGGACGAATAGGGACGCAGGCTCAAATCCAGAGGCGGTCCGTTCATATGTGCACTGCGCCACCAGCAACATAAATACATAATTAGTGCGATTGACTTAAACAAACAAAATATTTCTAAAACATTCATATTATTTTCATTCGTATTCAAAGCTCAGACGGGAAAAACCTAAGAATACCTATATGCGCGCGCACACATTCTACCTCACCTATACGAATGTGCCCGATGATAATTTTGTTGACATGTATGAACATTTTCTAAAACGCTCGAAACGGTGCGGTGGAGTAAGTGCGATGGGCTACTGTAAGAGCGGCAATCACGTATGCGAGAGTGAGATGGAACTACCTACCTGCGAAGGCGTTGGCGCGTCGCAATCCGTTTCATACTATTTTTCAAATTATATTTTACATCATTTCTTATCCATGTCTTTTCAACTTTTTATAAGTTATTCTGTAATCCGGAGCGGAGAAGAATCCAATAAATCAAATATCGAAAGAATCTGTTCAGCCGATCTCGAGTTATAAGTGTTGGCACTAACCCGACTTTTATTTATATTATAGATATCATTGAATACAGTATAGGTACTAATAGGTAGGTACTTATAAACATTATATACGTCCACTGACATTTTCCGATTCCCACAACAATGATCTTATTCCTTCTATTTTGTATGCCCATACTATCTTAACTGGTGTTCTTCTAATTATTACTAGAACAGTAACTCCAAGGCTGCCACAATTGCGTGAACTTTTGATTTTTTTATTGGAAGACCCCCTCTCCCCATCCCTGTTCATGCTAGCTAAATGGTTAAGCCTACAGTAGGAATGCTATGATCCAAGATAAACTGCATGTAAGTACATAATATTACTATAGCTGACCCGTCGAACTTCGTATCGAATTAACTATGTATAGGTATTCAAGGTTTCATGTAACAGAGCTTTAAATTCGGTTTTTAGTTATTTAACACGAATGGCCATTTGCTGGCATTAACTTTGGCAATTGGCAAAAACTCTTAACCTTTGTTAATATAGTTTGGGAGGAGGTCATATAAGCATTGCGCAAGATCGAGTCCAATGGACAGCTCTTGTTGCCTCCCTATGCCCCTGAGTGGAGTTCAAAGGGAGTTTTTATTTTGATTGATTTGATGTTCTGATGAAAAAAAAAATTAAGTTATGTCATTATATTCGATATTTTAATGGTTATTCTTCTCAGTTAAAATGATATTGATTGATTGATCAAAGTAAGAAATTTCTCCGTACCGATTCAAAATACGTATTGAACTTTTTTTTTACCCATCACACCGATTCCCGAAGGAGTAGGCAGAGCGAATGGACTTCCATTCTTTCCTATCTAAACAAACCTGTCTCACTTTATCCAAACGCATAACATTCCGTATACATGTTCTTCTATTGCTCCTGACTTGGCCCTCCTGTAATACGGCACCGATATGTTCGGTCTATGTCATTCGAGGTTGGCCTTGTTTGCCTGCACCCATTCTTTCAGGTTTATATATCATAGCTGTTACCCGTGGCTTCGCTCACAGTCACATGTTACCGTATTTGCTCTCTCTTCCGAAACAGTGCTGAAATAATTCAGCATACAATTTCGCATCAAAATTAATTATAATAAGAAACATCTTGTCTCATTTCCAAGACTGTCTGATAAGTCTGAATAATTCTTGTTTTCTAATTTACAATCTAAAATGTTAATTAAAAAATAACCTATTTAAAAAATATGTGCTTCTAATAATCAGCCCGAGAACTTAAAAATCACCATATTTGGCTAACTTGACTGACATTGTCCTATTGTTTTTAGCTCTGCCTCGTTCATCGTCCTATTAGAATCCTAAAAGATAACTCGAATAACTTTTAAATGACTTCATTTGTAATCAATTTTATATTGCTGGATATGAAAAAAAAATGTTCAGGTCTCGAAAAACAATGAAATTATTGATCTTTAAAACACTTATTTCAATCTGCTTGGGGCATTTTTCAAGCTACAAATGTTTTTTTAAACATTTCAATTTATATCAACCTCACGTTCCTGATCTGATTTTTCGATTACCTGCCTCTTACAGGATGCTAAAAAAAACAGCAAAAAATAGCAGAGGTCCAGTAGAAAGTTATAATTTTTAACCTTAAAACAACATTCCATATAGGTACCTATTTATTTATTTATTAAAAATTATATATTTTTCATGTGTAAAAAATCGCATTAATATTTATGAGAAAATATTCACAAATTGTTCGATAAAATATCCTTTATGCAGAGCACAAATTGTTTGACCTTGTGCCGTGAGAAATAATCGTAGGTATAGATAGGTAGGTACCTATGTGTTGCAAGGCAAAATTGGCAATACTCGCTATAGGTTCCTACCTACCTAACGTTTTTATTATTGTACTTCATCAGCTATAGGTACGTATTTATATTATTATTCTCACTGCAGGCGTTCGTAACATCCGAAACTTTAAAAACCCTTCTTCTTCTCTCAAACTGAATCATTGAGTCTTAAAATTTGTATTTTATTTACATTTTTAAGGAAGAATCTTTTAGTAAATTTACAGCTTTCTAAATTCATTAATCTAAGAGATATGGTTTTTCAATAAAAAGCGCCCCCCACCCCTTTCCCATTAATTAATATTATATTTTGAAAACGAAATACCTAGTATAATTTGACTCTTTCTGAAGAAATCGTTTTTTTGAAATTTCGATAAAACCAGTTTTAAACTTTTTAGGAGCCACTTAAAAATCATCCCTTTTTATATGTGCCCTTTTTCATCCCTTTTAGTAACATTTTGTAAAAATTGCCGAATATGCTAACACTCATTTCTATAGAAGATTTCATGTGCCAAATTTCAAGTTCGTACCATGTCTAGTTTCCGAGATATTCGCATACTTTGAAAAACATTCAACCCGATTTTTTCACCCCCTTAGGGGTGGAGTTTCCAAAAATCCTTTCTTAGTGGAAGGTTTTGTATTAAAACCTACCTGCTTTCCAAATTTCACTTCTCTACGATTAGCCGTTTGGGCTGTGCGTTGATGAGTGAGTATGTCAGTCAGTCAGTCAGTCAGGCACTTTCCTTTATTATTATAGATACAGCATAAATACCTAATTATTAAAAAAAATCAATAAAACTTTTGCTTTTATTATTTAGATAAAATAGTTTCATAATAATATGTCACCAAGAACATTATACTACAAACTGACACGTGCTGAGTATCAAAAGCCCCTCACTCACGATCACCCCAAATGGATGACATCCATTGTGACAGTAAAGTTGTGATACTTGAGTTTTTTTTCAATGATTAGAACGAAATTTCACTACTTTAATATGTATTAAAGTACATATATTAGAATATGTGTACTTGTGGATTGCCGCGTTGCAAGGAAGAAGAAGAAGAATACATGTACTATGCTGTTATCAAATTTGAAACAGCAATACGTGTACTTTGGTGGAAGTGTGATGAAAAAATTAGATAAATTTGGACCAAGTTTTTCATACAGACAATCAAGTGAAGTGACGTCTTGGACCACGTCCTCTCGAGTTCCCCTATTGACGATCCGTTTGGAGTGATTGACGAATGCCTTGACGCGATTGAATTTTGGACTGATGGATTTCCGATCCACATTATCCATTTGGTTTTCCCAATCACTGTCATTTTTTGAAGCGGCATCGCTCCATTTGGACGGATGGAGTGGTCGTGAATGGCGGACCTTACATGAGAGATGCCATTATAACGATCCTGAATCATAATTATTCAATTAATAACCATGAATTGAAATAATGTGTGCATGTTGTATCGTATCTGTCTGTACAATTATGTACATATGACCAATCAGATTGGCAAGAAGCGGTGTAATGGTCAACCAATAAATAATAATAAATAACTCAAATAAAAACCGAGGAATTCAGCGAAAGGACAAAGGTTTTACAGGAAAACTAGTTTTGTGGTCATTCGTTTTCGGACAAATATTAATTGACTTCTATCAAAATATTCAGATTCTTGGATTTTTTGTGCAAAGCAGCCTTGAAACAGAATGGCAGACAAAGTTGAAGGGTGATCAGACCAGTGTTGGAAGGGTTTTTGGGTTGCTTGAGACAATTTTAGACAAGCAGAGACCAGATTTACATGAGTTCAAGACTTATCATCATACGGACAAAGATTAAGAAAAAGATAAATGCTGACTGGGCTACCTGAGATTACACCTGACTATAGTTAAGTCGAATTGTGGAGATTGTAAAGCTTTGCTTTACATGGTTTTTAACAATGAGGTTTTAAAATCTCATTGGTTTTGAATTAAATTTTAGTGGATTTTTTATGCTCTTATCTTTTTTGCCAAGATTTTATGGAATATAGTAATACTCGCGTATTTGATGTAAACGGCAATGGTCAGAGTTCTGTCGTGTTCGGATGTGCTCGCTGAAGCGGGTTTTTCAGGGCGTTTTGCTGTATATACTAACAAAGCAACATAACCTTGCTCCAGAATTCCAGTTCTGATTCTTGCTCTTTATTTTTTGCTTGATGAAAACGCCGATAATGAGCTTTCATCTATTATATAAAGGAAAGTCGGATTAGTGCGAACACTTATAACTCGAGATCGTTAGTACATAATGCGGTGGTACCATCTTATACCCCAAATTCTCCTGGTGAGCCTAGATTCATTAAAAATACAACCTAAAGAGTAAACGTCTTAACATAAATGAATAGAAATAAATAAAGCAGATGACAGAACTCAAACTACCGCAGAGAATCATAAATTACGATAATAATTCATCTTTACATAATACTTACTGCAGGGATAATAAATTAGTCTCATAATTACTAGATTTTGATAAAACAATGTTGATGATTACCTGAATTGAATATTAACCAGGTGATTCATGGCTTCCTGCTGATGGGAGAGTCCACAGAGGTAAATAATTAAAAGATTTGTAATAATATTATTATTGTGATGACACGTTTATAATTTACACAGTATGTGATAGGTATGTTCTATTGTTGTTGTAAACAACAACTATTAGAATGTCTACTTTATTGAAGTGTGTTAGTCGGTTTTCTTTGTATAAGAAAGACAAGACTTGACAAAGAATGGAATATAGAGAGTGAAATAAGACACAGCTGATAGCTTGAGAGACAGTAGGTACTAGACTGCCTATTTATTATTTATTATAACAACTAGCTTATACCCGTCTTGCTTTACGTTTTTTATTCCGATTGTCAGGCTTGATCGGTAGGTAATTAAACAGGTTCTAGTCTAGCTTCCCATTGCTTAACAGACTATAACTGACATAAGCACAGAAAAAGAAGAATGACACTTTTAATGTTTATTAAAATTTTGTATGAAGATCCTAAAAAATAGGGTTTTTTAAATAGCTCTAAATATATTAAAGTTAATGCAGCAAATTGTATTAAAGAACCTTCTCCGGCATTTTGCACGGCTCTGTGCAGATTCATATCTAACGTAGCATTTGTATTTTGAGCGTCATGCTATGACATACGGTAAAAAGCAAATAAAAAACATTTTTGAATTATTAATTGGATAGAGGAGGGGCTAATGCGAGTTTTATTTAATTTCCCAATTTACCACGCAACTTTCTTAATTTTTTCTTTCATAAGAACCTTCTACTGATAAAAGCCAACACGACAAAAAAAGAATTAGTGAAATCGGTTCAGCCGTTTAGGCGTGATGCGATGACATTAGGTAAAAAGCTAATAAAAAAACATTTCTGAATTATTATGTAGATTTACCACGCAACTTTCTTAATTTTTTCTTTCATAAGAACCTTCTACTGATAAAAGCCAACACGACAAAAAAAGAATTAGTGAAATCGGCTCAGCCGTTTAGGCGTGATGCTCCGACATACCGTAAAGCAACGACAAAAGGCAAATAAAAAAACATTTCTAAATTATTATATAGAATAGAAGATAGAGGAGGGGCTAATGCGAGTTTTATTTAATTTCCCAATTTACCACGCAACTTTCTTAATTTTTTCTTTCATAAGAACCTTCTACTGATAAAAGCCAACACGACAAAAAAAGAATTAGTGAAATCGGTTCAGCCGTTTAGGCGTGATGCGATGACATTAGGTAAAAAGCTAATAAAAAAACATTTCTGAATTATTATGTAGATTTACCACGCAACTTTCTTAATTTTTTCTTTCATAAGAACCTTCTACTGATAAAAACCAACACGACATTAAAAGAATTAGTGAAATCGGTTCAGCCGTTTAGGCGTGATGCTCCGACATACCGTAAAGCAACGACAAAAGGCAAATAAAAAAATATTTCTAAATTATTATATAGAAAGATATACGACGACATCGTGCGTGCCGTTGGGAGAGAGTGGATGGGGTTGACCAGGGACAGAGAGGAGTGGCGTGAGCGTGAGGAGGCCTATGTCCTGCAGTGGATAATCAGGGGCTAATATGAATAATACTTGTACATATACAACACACCGTAGCAATAACCTAACACTTTGTATCTTTACCACGAAACTCCCGAAAACTATAACTCCCGAAAGCTATACCAAATAACCAGGAAAATATGCAACAAGTCCACAGTGAGACCTAGTATTATGCGAAACCAAAATGGAGTAATGGCATCCAGCTCTGATGAAATAAACAAGGTCTGGACAGATTATTTCAAATCCCTTCTTAACCGTCCTAGTCCTACAAACCCTATTGATATGGGAACTCTGCAACATAGCCCTCCCCAGGTGCCCCAAATCAGTGACAATCCACCAAACTTGGCCGAGGTAAAAACAGCCATTCTAAGGCTCAAAAACAACAAGTCCCCCGGACCGGATGAAGTCTACGCGGAATATCTTAAGTGCAACATCGATACTGCAGCGCAAGCATTGCACAACTTGATTCTGAAAATCTGGGAAGAAGAGAGATGCCCTGAAGATTGGGTAAATGGAAATATTATTCCGATACACAAAAAAGGTGACCCAAAAGACTGCAACAACTTCCGAGGTATAACACTTCTGAGTATTCCTGGCAAAGTAATGGCGTACGTTCTGCTAAACAGAATCCAAGAACCATTCAAATACATTCTCAGAAGCAATCAGGCGGGGTTTCTGCAGGGTAGATCTTGCGCCGATCATATTCATAGCCTCCGTTGTATCCTACAGCAGCACCAGGAATACCGAGCGCCATTATCATGTTGTTTTGTGGACTATGAGAAGGCATTCGACAGTCCCCATAGAGACACTGTCTGGAATATACTGCAAGCATATGGAGTGCCAATTAAAATAGTTAGCCTCATAAAGTCGCTGCACCATGATAGCAAATGCCGTGTACGTGTAGAAAACGACTACACTGACTGGTTTGGAGTCACAACGGGAGTGAGACAGGGTTGCGTACTTGCACCCTGCCTGTTTGTGATAATAATGGACTACATTCTTCGCCTTGCTGTGCCCCATGATCGTGGCTTAAACTTAACTGAGAACCTCACGTTGAGCGACCTGGAGTTTGCCGACGATGTGGTCATCCTTGGGAGGGACGTCCCACTTGTGGCGGAAGTTCTGGAGAGAATAAAAGACTGCTCAGAATCCTTAGGTCTAAAAATAAATTTTAAAAAGACCAAAAATATGCTCAATGAATTCTGCAGAAACCAGGCAAGCCTGCAACTGGGAGGTGACTCTATAGAGAACGTCGACCACTTTAAATATCTGGGAGTGCAGTTAACACCGGATGGTGGCAGCGGAAAAGAGGTCTCTATAAGAATAGCCCAAGCCAGCTCTTCATTCAGTGGCATGAAAAAGATTTGGAGGTCCAACAATTTCTCCACCAAAGCCAAATGTCGTCTATTGAACGCGTGTATTATGCCAATTCTGTTATACGGCTGCGAGTCCTGGCATTTGACAAAGGCCCAGCAAAAGAAACTTCTCAGCGTTGAAAACAGATTCCTGCGACAAATACTGGGAATTAGGTGGTATGATTTTGTGACCAATGACTCTGTCCGAGAAAGAACACTACAGCCCTTTGTTACTTCAGTCATCCTAAATCGCAGACTGAGTTGGCTCGGGCACGTCCTCCGTATGTCTCCCGACAGCGTTGGCCAAGCCAGCCTATTTTACAATCCGGGCGGAACAAGAAGAAGAGGAAGACCGTGCCTCACTATTGCGCGAGCCTACAGCGCCGACCTGCAGAATATCGGACTGACCTGGGAGGAAGCGGAGCGGCTGGCGCAAGACAGAAGTGCATGGAGGGACCTAGTGGCGACCACATGCTCCACCTTGGGAGCGAACGTGGATAGGTAAGGTAAGGTTGTATCTTTAAGAAAAAAAAAGTCATACTCTTCCATTAGTTCGACCATACACATAATCGACCCACGCCATATTTAGGGTACCTCTGTATTCAGATGAAATCTGATATATGGAATATAGATGAAACGGATATCCGGTAACTATCCGGTATCCTGCCTATCCGGCGGCATTAATGTTATCCGGCCGAATACCGGATAACTAGCACCTATCCGGCCGGATACCGGATAGTAAAAAAAATATCTTTGGATAACAAATACCTACACCTTGAATTCACAAGAAAAATGTCTTCAACTTAGAAAATTGATTGGCAAACATACTGCAATAAGGGTAAATTATGGAGAATGAATACTTATTTCTTTATACATATAGTGGTAGCAAAGCCGATTCGTTTGTCTCCGTAAATAAGGAAAGTTAAATAAAAATACGTTTCGTCATATATCATCCTTCTGGAAGATTCCGATAGATTCCGCGATTTTTGGAACAATAACGTTCCGGAAACGGAGTCATTCTAATTGGTATATGCCCCCTACGTAAGCGTAATTCATGCGTTGTACCCACGGTAATTCACGCACTGTCCGGGCTCTACTAAAGACTTCTTCAGTATTCAGCGAATTTTATTAATTTTGAAAAAAAAAACCACTGATATTTTAAGGGGAGCGCTGTTCTTCTAGCTGCCCATCAGGGTCCCGAAGACGAGATAAACCCCCTCATACCGAGAGAGTCTTTCTCGTGTAGAGCAGAGCTGAGGAATCTGGACATGGTGTGTGAGGAGGTCATAAACATTGCGCGAGATTGAGCGCAATGGAGAGGTCTTGATGCCTCTCTGAGTTTGGATTGGATTGGATATTAAGGGAGCCGTAAACCTAAACAGATTGAGGGCCTCTGCACTAATGATATCCTGGCTATGACTTTGGTTACGAGGGTAAAGGTTAAAAACCTCTAATCATAAGAATAAAATATTATGAAACCACACTAATCCAGACTAACTAATGCGGTTGATGGTTTTTTCGAAAATGTTCCCAATAATCCCATATGGATGCATCAACCAACCAGAAACATACGCCGGATATCCGGTATTCGGCTAATGGTAGGCCGAATATCCGGTATCCGGAAAATTTGCTATCCGTTTCATCTCTAATATGGAACATCATATGTATACATTTATGCGACCAAAATAAGCACCTACGCTTTTAAAAGATCAGTCCTGTTTCCTTACAAAGAATAGTGGTATTTTAAGCAAGCAGTACTCCTATGCCTGGTTATAGAGTCTTCGAGTGTTATTTTACTTTATTCTAAAATGCGGGGTAATTTATGCGGCTGGAGGTACGGTGGAGTACCTAGGGAATTTCTGAACGATACACCACATTCTATGTCAGTATGTCTAGATTCTTGTGCTAATTTTTTCAGGACTAGATCTTAACAAATATCAACAAGCAATGATTCCAACAATTCACTAATGATGTTCGATTAAAAAAAAAATTAATCTGGGCTCACTCACACTTTTGACATCTTTCACACTAAAAAGGGTTGTATCCAGGGTTGCCAGGTTTTTTCAAAAATATACCGAACCTGTGTTCCCGCGTGGTATCCGAAAAGATGATATTTCCAAAAAAGGTCATTCTCAAAATTTGCTAGGTATCCGGAAAATAGAAATTTCCTCTAAAGAAAAAGGTCTATCCCAAAATTTCCTACCCGAAACTTTAATGTTTTTCTCTAAAAAAAAAAAGAAAAAAAAGTCATTCTCGTATGAATTCACTAGAAAAAATGACAAAATCATTCCGGAAAATAAAAATACCGAACACTCTATAGTTCGGTATTTTTTTCATACCGAACACCGAACATGGGGCAAAAATACCGAACACCTGGCAACCCAGGTTGTATCGTGAAAATGGAAATTGTTCTTCAGTACGCTGTACGTATATGAATGGAGTAATCAGATTCCACTGGGCTACAAACCACTTCGATTTTAAATGGTATGAACATTGAACAAACCACTTCGGGCTTACAACCGTCTTCTACTGTTATTTGGAAGGCTGTTTTAGTGAGATAACTTTACGTTAACAACGTTCGGCATTAGTTGGCAATGTTAAAATCTCTGAAACTCCTTATCATGCGAATTTTCAACATGTTCAAAATGTCAAACACCCCATGCCCCTGGTAGGATTTGAATCTGCGTCCCTTGTATGTTTAGATGAGTTGTAAGCATTGTGATGGACTGATTCTGGAGTTGGTGTAGAAAGATAATAATTATTATGCTAATAATTTGTGGCCCTTATCATAACTTCATAAGCTTGATATAGAAAGTTGAGGAAGATGAAGGACAAATAATCGTAATAATACTACACAATAGGGTATAATATATGTAGTTACCACCGGCAAATAATATAACTTTGCCCAAGAAATATTTGGATCATAAAACAGATAAAACGTGTTTATACTATGAGATGACGTGCAGAGATTTTGGTGAAGTACTTGTCTGATTATTCGAGGCATTTCATGCGTTGGCTCATCTTATCAAAACAAAAGACTGGTTTGTTGACAACAGATGCCAAACTAACTTCCTTATTTGTAATTAAGTCGAAATTATTAAAAGAATGATTGCCATGTCCACATTGCGAGGTCGAGTTCATCAATATAATTTACTTCTATAATTTTTTAATGAAAAAAATGGCATATAAATTAAACGAACATGATACATATTGAGTAAAATTTTTGCATTTTAAATATTTAGCCGCAATGACACAAGAAAAATTAGATCGTCAAATGTTTCTTCATTGTAAAAGAACAATTTATTTATTGAAACTTTAATGTGGTTTAAGTGGATGGATAGACTAGCGGTCTAGTCCCCGATTTTCGTAATGGAGGTCGTAGGTCTTTTCCGCGGTGCCAAATATTTTCCTCTTTCACAACACAAGCTTCTGTGAAATTTGTCAAAGAGGTATTTTATTAACCTAGAGTGAGCGCAAATTCATTGAAGTGTTGCTGTTCATTTGTCACCAACTTTGATCCGTTCCAGTGGACAATTCATTTTTTTCCGCACTCCACATTGACAAAGTCTTCGTTTGTAGTCGAACGCCAATTATTTCAAATTGTCTACGGGGGCTGACTGTTTGTTAAATTCAATTAGGTTACATTAAAAAGTTTATAATGTAAGGTTAAAAAATTAGAAAAGTCGATGCGGTAGTTGTGTTCTTAAATTTCTAATGTTAATACGAGGGTGGTCCGATAAGTAGTTAGCCTACATAAGAAAAACGAAATTTTTTGGAAATTTTGTGATTTATTTTTCTACATAGTCTCCTTTTAGCTCGATACACTTGACCCAGCGATGCTCCAACTTCTTTAACCCGTCTGAAAAATGAGATTTCTTGAGGTCTGCAAAGTATGCCTCCGTGGCAGCGATGACCTCCTCGTTTGACTGAAATTTCTGCCCGGCGAGTGACTTTTTCATGTTTGGAAATAAAAAGAAGTCACACGGGGCCAAATCTGGGGAATACGGTGGATGAGGCAGCAGTTCGTAGCCCAATTCGACCAATTTAGCCGTGGCGACAGCGGAAGTGTGAGCCGGTGCGTTGTCGTGGTGGTAGAGCACTTTTTTCTTCGCCAAATGGGGCCGTTTTTTCTCCAATTCGGCATCGAATCGACTCAATAATTCTGCATAATACAGCCCTGTAACCGTTTTGCCCTTCTCTAGGTAGTCAATGTGGATCACACCTTGAGAATCCCAGAAAACGGTGGCCATCACCTTTCCGGCCGATAGGACAGTCTTCGCCTTTTTCGGAGCACGTTCGCCGGGTAACGTCCACTGTTTCGACTGTTCCTTGGTCTCTGGTGTGTACCAGTGGACCCATGTTTCGTCGACGGTCACAAAACGGCGCAGAAACTCTTTGGGATTGCGCTTAAACAACGTCAAACATTGTTCCGAAGTGATCTCACGGTTGCGCTTGTTGTCCGGAGTGAGCAAACGCGGCACCCATCGCGCCGACAGCTTTCTCATACCCAAAATTTCATGTAAGATATGACCCACGCGGTCTTTGGAGATGCATACTATCTCAGCTATCTCGCGCACCTTCAATCGGCGGTCTGCCAATACCATATCGTGGATTTTTGTCATGTTTTCCTCCGTGGTAGCCATTTTCGGGGCACCTGGCCGTGGTTCATCAAAAACTGACGTGCGACCACGTTGAAACTCGTTAAACCAATTTTTAACAGTCGCCATCGAAGGAGAAGAGTCACCGTATGCAGCATCCAAACGCTCTTTGATTTCGCTGCGTGACTTCCCTTCCAAAAACAAGAACCGAATCACCGAACGATATTGTTCTTTTTCCATTTTTCTAAAATCTACGGACACACCGACTTCCACAAGCGGTAAAAACAAAACTACGTGTACGAATCGGCTGAAATTTTGACAGTTGTCGTCTACGAGAACGTACTACACGATAGGAATTTTTTGTTGCGATAGTGGCGCCTTCAGGTGGTGAGGCTAAGTACTTATCGGACCACCCTCGTACATAAAATTTTCATACTTTTTTCGGTTTCTTACCGATATCGATTCCCGGCCGGGTCAGTTTTTCCCAAGTGTGTTTTCACATGAAATTTCTGTTTTTTTTTTATTTCTGTGGCCTGTTTCAGATTGGACAGGACCGGTCGACTGGAAAATATATGCCTCAGGCAATATGTTACGTCGACTATACTGACACCTTTGTATTATGTCTATGTAACTGTTAATTGTATTTAATTCTTCACTCTGAACGGATCCTTTAATAATATAAGAGATTACAATACGGAAGAAATCGGTTTTATTTCTTACAACGACATTACCCCCTATTCGGATTTTAGAACGTTCTTATTAAGAACGTTCTAAATGATTTAGAATTAAGTTCACTCGAACTAAAATTCGTATTCGGAATTATGCCTAAAAACCAATATTAGTTCACCATTAATAGTTTTTTGAATTATAATTGTCTATGGATCGAGCATGCGCCTTATTGGTTGATGCTGACAAGCGGACAGCCACGCGGAGAAGACAAATTCAAACGAGCTCCATGTTCCAAGTAACATGGTCTCCGGAAACTGCCGAACCAACCCGAAGTGTAACGAAAACGACTGTATGATGGCATTGGTGTTCAATGATAATAATTTTTGATGCTATTATTTAATACAAATAGTAATACACTTATAATAAATTCGGGGGAAATGCTTAATATTTTTAATAAAAATAAACTTGTTTTATAATTATTTGGTTAAAAAAAACGTTTATCATAAAAATATCATCAGATATCTTTTTAGACGCATACAATTAGGTGTGAACTAAGATTAGGAACGTTTTGACAGATAAACGCACTAAAGTTGACTTAAATACGAAATCCGAATACCAAAATGAACTAATTTCAAATTACTTAAAGTCTAATTAGGAACAAATAGGAACGTTCTAAAATTTGTCGAATACCAATCCGGCTAACTAAAATAGGAACGTTCTTATTTTAGTTTAGTGCGCACTTAATTTGAATTGGAATAGGGGGTATTAGGTATACCTACTTAATTTATTAAAGTAATTGTTATATTTATTGAAATTTTTATATCATCTAGCTAGAGGTACATGTTAATGGTCACGGAAATGATGTTTTAGTTTTAATTGTGTTAGGATTCTTACAACACAATAACCTTTATATAGGGTTTAACTATATGTATAATACAGCTAGGGGCAGAACTCCCACATAATAATATGTGAGTGATGGGTTTTCTTTCGTATCTCTGCTAAACGCGTAAAACAAAACAAAAAATTAACTTTTTTCGTATCTTCAGTATTTTATACCCTAAGTAAGAGACCGTTTATTTGAATATGAGGAGGTGACTTTTGTTAGCTTATTGCTTACACTTGCGTTAAGGTTTTGTTCATATTTTGTCAAATTACTTGTGAAGAATCGACAACATTTATCAGCGCGTATTAACATATATTACAGTATTCCCAACTTATCGTACATCAACCTACCCTTAATATGTCATTCAATTTCAACAAAACGTGTTCATTATCGGAAAGAAAATAAATAATTTAATTGTCTAATCACTTCTTATAATTGAACAATGACTATTTTCATATAATAAATGACATGTTATTCTGCGACAGCGGCTATAATAATTTAATATATTAAAAGTACTTATAGTTTTTTTGTTAAATAAGGTAGGTAGTTACCTAAATATAATTTTAAATATATATTAATGTTCAGACAGTTGTTAATAGTAGATGTTATGCAAATTTAAATCACGGAAAATTTGTAGTAGTAATGACCTGCCTTAGGGACTTTTGACCTACATAAGTACTTTCAATTGTTAGTAATACTAATTAGATAGTTAATATCAAGTCCAATAACTCATTATTACCGTAACGAGTGGAAATTTGAAAACATCCAATCGACTATTTAAATTTTTCCATGTTTCGTATTAAGTAAATTATGACGTTGGTAGATGTCCAGTGTCCATCAATGTACCTATTTGGTAATGATTGGGTAATGAGTTATTTGTGTTGACATTACTCTCGAAATACTTGTGGTGTGATAGTGGAGCCGGTATTTTATATAGCAAAATTGATTGCAAGTATAAGTTATAAGGGATACCAGCATTTTTTTGCCAACATATTTTCTGGAAACGAAAGACTACAAAAAAAGGTTGCGGCTATTTCAGAATGTCGGGGAATTGAAGTATGAAGGAACAAAGATAATTTGAAAAGTGATTATGTACATTAGGTAATGAATAAATTGGGAGCAAGCATGGTTAACATAAAAAATTGAAATACAATTTGGTTGTTGACAGTATATCAACAACTGATGACCTTTTAATACTGTTCGATTTTAAATGGTTTGAACAAACCACTACGGGCTTACGACCGTCTTCTACTGTTATTTCGAAGGCTGGCTTAGTGTGATCACTTTACGTTAACAACGTTCGCCATTAGGTGGTAATGTTTGTCTCCGAAACTCCTAATCATGAGAATTCTCAACATGTTCAACATGTCGAAAAATCTCATGTAGGTACCTATGCAACAAGTAGAAATTTAATAATAAAATGAAAAATAGAGATAAAAGTTGGAAATTATTGAGAACAAGTAGAGAGCAACCAAATTTAAAGAATGCGACTGCTATCATGTATTTGGCGCCAGGATATGACTATATCCATTTTTGTTAATGTCTCATATTTATTGCCTATTGGCTTTGTTGGTGCACAACGTTCTAATTATGTTTAGATTCTTGTGACCTTTTCAGGACTAGATCTTAAAGAAAAAATAACAACTAATGACTCTAAAAATTCATTACTAATGTTCGATTTTTAAATGGAACAAACCACTACGGGCTTACGACCGTCTTCTTATACTTCGTACTTCAGTCCATTTTTACGTCAAAAAACCTGCAAGAAGTGAATTCAGTAAAATATGTATATTGTATGGAAAAATATGCTGTTCCTCTCATGAGGAATTTAAAACAACTGCAGCTGCTGCAGATAGAGCGGATTGGTAAGAAAGAGAAAGGAATATAATTGGTGGCAGCCAATCCTAGGACTGTGGCCAGAGAAGAAGAACAAAAATGATGGTTAAATATCGCTGACAGATTTTTAAGGAAGTCATACCAATATGTTGTATTTGAAAAGTGTTATGATGAAACAATGATGTAAGTAATAAGATCATTAACATAATTAAAGAAAAACTGATACACGTACTTGCCACTTGTTACTCGATATAATGCGTAGACAGTTTTTATACCGAGAATAATTTTATTTAAAAATATTCAAAACGTTAGAAGAAACTCACTGTTTTAATTTTATGCAATTGAATGAAATAAACAATCAAACACGTTGAGGTTTTTCTTGTAACTATAGCAAAAAGCATGTCGTCATGCTGCGTCTAGAAAGAGCTTGCACGTTTTTGATAAAAAAAAACCCTTAAAACTAATTGGACGACGGTTTAACATCGGCCTAGAATAGAAGCAGAAAAATGAATTAAGCCTTACAATATCTCGTACTCAGCCTTGTTCCGGGGCATGGGATTTTTCCACATGTTGAACATGTTGAAATTTCTCATAATATTAGGGAATTTGAACATTACCACCTAATGGCGAACGTTGTTAACGAAAAGTGATCACACTAAGCCACCTTTCGAAATAAGAGCAGAAGACGGTCGTAAGCCCGTAGTGGTTTGTTCAAACCATTTAAAATCGAACAGTATTAAAAGGTCATCAGTTGTTGATATACTGTCAACAACCAAATTGTATTTCAATCATAGAGTAGGTATACATCAGTATCTACCTAATATGTTACGTCTACAGAACAAGAAAAATACTAGTTATGTATATTATTTTTTATTTATTTTATTTCCCATACCAATAACATGAGTACCTATAATAATAAGTACAAGTACTTACAATCTATATATATTTATTTATTTATTTTGGGATTCATTATCTCACTAGGCAGACGCCTGTGCCGAGATAATACTTTTTTTTTTTTTTAGAAATACTAATAATAATAATATAAGATGATTTATATAGCGCCGTTTTGTGGTGTAACACCACCTCAAGGGCGCTTTTTAATACTGAAATATAATCTTTATTGGAAGACCGACGTAATTTGTATTTAAAAAAATATAATATGTCATACTATTTATAAGGCTAAACGATAGTCGACTTAATGAGAAACGTGATAAGATTGCAGGTAAAAAAAAAACTAATAATACATTATAGTTTTTTGCTTAATAATATATTATAATAGTTTCAACAATGGAACAGCCCCTTAATTCACGAAAAAGTTTAACTCAAAAGTATAACAGCCCCTTAATTCACGAAAAAGTTTAACTCAAAAGTATAACAGCCCCTTAATTCACGAAAAAGTATAACTAAACCTAATTCTTCAAACATATTATTATTTGTAACTTTTGTAATATTTGATTATTATACCAATTTACAAAGAAAAAAAACTTTGCAATATTACTATACATCTATAGTAATTATTTTTCAAAGTTTGTTTTCTTTATAAATTTGTATAAACTTACTTAATTGAATTATTTTCAACGGCGTGAAGCCATTTACATGTTAATACAGTATTGATTTGGTATCTATACATATATATTATTTAACAACAATAAAATTGGAACAGATCTAAGGGGGTGATACACATTATGATGATAATCAGGATTATGAAATCGCATCGCCAAATTATTTACTTAAGGTGTCGTTTTAGGTGAATGAGACTAATTCCTTATTTATTTTCACATTTGCCGCAAATAAACTAGCGACACTATGCAAGTGCAGTAGCATAGTCTCTGCCGAGTTCATCACAGTGAAAAAGAGTAAACCTTCCATCTTCATAGCGACACTATTTTATTTAAGTTTATTCGACAATGAAAACAAATTTCAGTTTCGTATGGTGAGGAATCGCGGAATCCTTCGGTATAATCGATTAAGAAAAAGCGCCAAAAACGACTATTTTTAGAGAATGAGCACTAACTTAAACTTTTCAAACAAACTGCAGCCCGATTCACGGAAAAGTTTAAGTCTAAGTTTAGTTCGAAGTTCGAACGAAGTTCGATTCAAACTTTTCCGTGAATAGGGCTGCTGGTAATAATAATTGTAGGCGGCGACTATCTACAGTCTATGTACCTATTCACGGAAAAGTTTGAACTTCGAACTAAACTTAGACTTAAACTTTTCCGTGAATCGGGCTGCTGGTTCTAAACATTAATTTTTTTCTTGAATTACAGAACATGATAATTGCCAAATCTGTTAAGACATTTTTCATAAGTATAAGTTACAATTACACATATTATTTATAAATTATTTTCAGAAGAAAGGCTTGAAATTATACTGGAACACTTTTTATTTATTTATTAATGGGAAATCGCCTTAGAACGATACAAAAAAATGGGAAGCAAAATTATTGATCGCAGGTATTGTGAAAATGCAATTCGGTATATTGAAGGTGTTGTTGTTAGTTCATGAGAATGGGTTTTGATGAGCCAGCTCAAAAAAAATATTTGAAGAGTAGACAATGACAAAAATATATTTCAATATTCACATAATACATTGTAATTTTTTTTCGTCTGAAGTGCATTATGGGTTGATTTCTAAGTAAATATTGTATATAAGTATATCTACCGAAGCAGCAAATGAAGTTTTATTAGGTTGTAGAAGGCTTCATAACCTCCTAACAATCTTTTAGTTAGTCTAATACTTGGGGTATCTTTATCGTCCTAAAATTGGACGATGGTCAACAAAAGGTATCGGTATTTATAGATTTTTAAAGAACTTGTAGTGAATATTTTATTCTGAAAATGCTTAGTGAATATTTTATTATGAAAGTATTGTTGATTTTATTTTGAAAATTATAATGTTTACTTTATGAAATTTATGTACGTACATATATTATTACATCTTTAATTCGTGTTAAAGTAGAAAAAGTCTGTGCTACTTCCATAAAAAATTGAGCTATCTATGACTCCTGTAGGCCTAGACAAATTGCATATTTTGGCGATCGACTACAAACGAATTTTTTGACAATGTAGAGTAGGAAGAAAATTGACTGTCCACTTTTTATATTTTTATAGAAGTGTCATTGTTTGGTTTAAATAATTGTTTATAATATGTTCGACTGGACAGTTAATTTTTTCGCACTATACATTGACTTCGTTTGTAGTCGAACGCCAATTTGAATTTGTCTACGGGGCCGGGGGCTGAGTATGGCAAAAAGGAAAATATGCATAAAAATTTTTTTTTTTTCAACACATTAACATATCCATACATCCTTGTATTTCATTTCGTATTTTAAAACATATTTTTTTACTTATAGAAATATATAACGTAGGTATCAACTACGCGCTAATATTTTTTTTTTTTTTAAAAAATGATCTGTGCTCACTCAAAGTGAACACAAATACACTCCTTGACTCTTTCACAGTAAGCTACTGAAAGCTTGTGTCGTGAAAGAGGAAGATGGTCGGCACCTGGGATCGAACCACGACGTCCGCAGTACGAAAGCCGGCGTTGTAACCGCTGGGTCACCAACCACTTATTATATTATAATTATAATTATTATAATTATGTATTCATAAAAAAGGGCGAAATAAACTGGCTACCTAAGCTAGAGAATATATAATATGGATAATATATATTATACAATAAAATATTTTCATTTACTCAAAGTTGCATAAGTATTGATAAACAGATAGTATGATGATTTTAAACATAATTTCTTCTGACGCATTATGTACATAGGTATATGTTTATTCTCTGCGTCCTATCTGGTGACACAATATTGTTGGATTTTATCTAGTGAGCAATTTAATGTAGGACAATTCCTTAAATCTCATTGTTTACTTTCGTTTGATAACATAGAAATTAATGCCAACAAAATTCTAGTGTTAATTATAACATTTGAACAAGTCATTCAAAGTGATCTATGAACTTTTGCTATTTGATAATTTTGTAACAGTTACGGAGAAATTGGCACATAATCGATAGTAGGTATAAAATATGTATTGATCTATTGAATGGGCTTAGGTTATTATAAAAAATATATACCTATGTAGTTATTTACATAATTTTTAATGAAGTGTTTTTTTATGTGTTTTGGTATCTGATAATAAAACTGCGTTTTTGGATTAAAGCAGATTGCACTTTCACGTGAAATATCAATCATCTAAAAATCATCAATCATCTAACTTTAAATAAGAATTTAAAAGAATGATTTTTATTTATTTATTTATTTATTTTAAACAATCTTTGGTACATACATAACAATATAGGTATAAAAGTACACACTACACATATAAAGTAAAAAAAATTGTTACACCAAAGATTGATGAATTGAATAATTAAATTCGAATAAAAGAATGATAACAATGACTTTTAACCAATGTCATTCCGAACGATGCATCTGTTTTTAATCCGAACCACATATTTTTAATCCGAATTCTATCAATCACACCAACTATTTAACATCTGACAGTTTGTGTCAATCGACAATTTGATTTCAAAATTAGATTTATTCACTTTTCGAGTTTTTATTTATAAAAAATGCGCTTCAATGTTAATTTTTTTTTCTGAAAGCTTGAAAGAAATTATATCAAAAAATCTGCGTTTTAATGTTTTGAAACTCAATGGTTGTCAAATAAATAAAAATTGTGTTGTTATGGAATTTTTATTGTCAGTAAATCCGTTTCATACTAACTTCAATATTACATTATATCTTATTTTCTATCCATTTTTCTAATTTTTTATAATTATTATTCTGTTATCCGGAGCGGAGAAGAATTCAATGAACCAAAAAGGATAAAAATCTGTTCACCCGACCTCGAGTTGTAAGTGTTCGCACTAAACCGACTTTCTTTTGTATTATAAATAAAATTTACTAGATTAACATGCATTTCTTGGTGGAGTTTATTTGAAAATAAAGTTCAACTAAAATATTGTATAACTTTCCACAATTTTTTATTATCCAGACTAGTTTCGTGGACACACGTCCTACATGGTCACTGATGGAGACTAAGAATCTTTGTATGGATAATAAAAAACTTGGATAATATTTTTTTTTGAAATGTTATACAATCTTTTATTTGAACTTTATTTTTATACTAGCTTATACCCGTCTTGCTTTACGTTTTTGATTCCGATTGTCAGGCTTGATTGGTGGGTAATTAAGCAGGTTCTAGTCTAGCTTCCCATTGCTTTGTAGACCTCTATAACTGACATAAGCACAGAAAAAGAAGAATGACACTTTTAATGTTTATTAAAATTTTGTATGAAGATCCTAAAAAATAGGGTTTATTAATTAGCTCTAAATATATTAAAGTTAATGCAGCAAATTGTATTAAAGAACCTTCTCCGGCATTTTGCACGGCTCTGTGCGGATTCATATCTGACGTAGCATTTGTATTTTGAGCGTGATGCTATGACATACGGTAAAAAGCAAAATAAAAAAAAACATTTCTTAATTATTATGTAGATAGAGAAGGAGGGGCTAATGCGAGTTTTATTTAATTTCCCAATTTACCACGCAATTTTCTTATTTTTTTCTTTCATAAGAACCTTCTACTGATAAAAGCCAACACGACAAAAAAAGAATTAGTGAAATCGGTTCAGCCGTTTAGGCGTGATGCGATGACATTAGGTAAAAAGCTAATAAAAAAACATTTCTGAATTATTATGTAGATTTACCACGCAACTTTCTTAATTTTTTCTTTCATAAGAACCTTCTACTGATAAAAGCCAACACTACAAAAAAAGAATTAGTGAAATCGGTTCAGCCGTTTAGGCGTGATGCTCCGACATAACGGTAAAGCAACGACAAAAGGCAAATAAAAAAACAAACATTTCTGAATTATTATATAGATTAGGTATAGATGTAAGATGTAACCACCAATATACATTCGACGCTTTTTTGCAAATTACGAGATTGTGAGATTCTGATCTCAGGTTATGTTAGCATTGAATAGTTGATAAACAGCATACTTATTTGTGTTTAGATTAATAAGCCTGTACAAGGAGTCTTTTAAAAATGAGTTAACACCAGTTTTATAAAAATTATTAAGAAGCGTAATTGGTACCTACCTCTTTTTATCATCACGGTGAACGATATGTTTTTGAATTCGATGTCAATCGGCTGGGCTTTGGGCAGCTGCAGTAAAACGGACCTGCATGCTCTCTCCGGCTTTTGGCTCTCAACATTTTGAGTCAAACTACCCCCTTTGATTTTCAAACCAATCTCACGAATAAAATCAAATGTTCCAAACATGTTTATTTAATTTAAGCACACCTTAAAGAAATATGTCTTTGGTGGACACACTTTAATCACGATGCTAAGAAATGAAAATAAAACCACTACTATGTCAACATTTTTCTGTGGTATAGTTATTTCATTCATAAGTTTCAATTTCTGAAGACAAACACGATTTTAAAACTTGCTATGTTTATCATATTATCCATCTATCTTAAAAAAAATTCTTTTATGACATATCTGTTATCGAAATAACTAGTTGAGGTTATGCACTATTGTTGATTATTATCAAACAGAACTGCGGAATCTGAAACCAAAATTGGCGGTCGATTGATACGTACACCTGATAATATGCGTTCGCGTCCGCTCCACGTACCCGCGATCAACAGACTGTTGTGTACTAAACTATTCACTGCCGTAGATGATCTCTATAATGCTGACAACACGACGGGTAGGTCGGTTTGCTTGGGGCGTATCTACGAGTCTACGACGAAATTGTATGAAATCTAAAGATATTATAAAAGAAGGTCGGGTTTAGTTCGAACACTTATAACTCGAGATCGGCTAAACTGATTTTTTAATTTTTGGTTTATTGTATTCTTTTCCGCTCCGGATAACAGAATAACTAATAAAACATCGAAAAATGGATAGCAAATAATATAATATTAAAGTTAGTATGGAACGAATTCGATACAACAACGCCACATGTGAAAAATTCTAAACAATTGTTTTCAAGCTTTTCTCTAATTTGTTAACATTGAAGCGATTTTTTTATACCTAAATTAAAACGCGCAAAGTGAATGAGTAAATTTAATTTTGAAATCAAATTGATGTTTTACAGAAAACTGTCAGTTATTTGATAGTGCGATTTACAGAATTCGGGTGGAAAATATGTGGTTTAAAACAGATGCATCGGTCGGAATGACATTGGTTAAGAGTCATTTTTATCATTCTTTTATTCGAATTCAATATTCATAGTTAGATCTCGGGACAACGTCCGTCGGGAAAGCTAGCTAACTTACTTAATTCAGAAATTTGGAATAAAAGCGAAGTCAAAGTGAGTAGTAAGTAAAATATTTTTGTTAGTTAGTGTAAAGAGGCGTAAGCCCGACGAGGAAAATTGGACATTTATAAAAATATGACTCATACGCAGAGAATAATAAATTATTCTACAATGACATATTATAGGTTTCATCTCGATTGTCGGTATGCTTTTTACTCGTATAGTTGCTGAGACTGACGTATTATATTATCATTGTGTTGTTTTTGGAATTATTGTTTTTGACCTTGACGAAATACATTCCTGTTTTTTCATATTTTTCCACTCCAATGTTCAACGCCTTTGCTGCAATGACAGAGTTATCTATTTATTACCAGAAGGTTAGGGGCCTACGAACTAGGACAAATGACTCTCTGTACAGGCTATTGTTGAATGATTACTACATTATTTTCCTAATTGAAACGTGGTTGCTGGACTCAATCGGTAGCTCTGAGCTGTTCGACTGTAGATAATATAACGTATATAGAAGATACCGCGATTACGCTAATGCGGGGCAATCTCTAGGGGGTGGTGTCCTCATTCCTGTGCACAGAAGTATTCCGTCTGTGCACCGCGTTAGTTGGGGCACGCGAGCGGAGGATGTGTGGGTTTCAATAGCCCGGCCAAATTCGCGGGTAAGCTTGAATGTGTGTTGTAGGAAGTTCGGAAACGTAATTCCAATTCACAAAAAGGGCGATAGAGCAGATGTAAAAAACTATCGCCCAATATGCTAATTATCAACAATAGCTAAGCTCTTTGAGTCCCTTGTACTTGACAATATTATGACATATATCACCAGCTTAATAACCCCTAAACAGCACGGCTTTTTACATGCCAAATCCACATTAACCAACCTTCTGCTATATGAAAATTACATTGTTGAAAATCTGAACATGGGCCTTCAGGTCGACAGCGTCTACACAGACTTTGCTAAGGCCTTTGACAAAGTACCATACCGTATTCTGCTCAACAAGCTAAGCGCTATTGGAATTAGTGGATTGTTGCATAGATGGTTGCCCAGCTACCTGGAGGATCGTTGTCTTTCTGTAAAAATTAAAGGATCTTTTTCCTCTCCCTTCGCGACCACATGTGGACTTCCCCAGGGTAGTCACTTGGGTCCAATCTTGTTCTTGGTTTTCATAAACGATATCGTGAAACAATTTATTTACCGATATCAACGTTTTCCTTTTCGCGAACGATCTTGAGTTGTATTCGAAGGTTTAAAATGTTCAGGACTGTTTGACTATCCAAAGAAACTTAGACTATTTATACGGTTGGTATATCACGAACCAGCTATACCTGAACATAGAAAAGTGCCAATATATACAATTTGGAAGAGGAAAAAACAAGTTAAGCTTCGACTATACCATAAATGGGGAGAAACTGGAGAAAATCACAGAGGTGAGCGACTTAGGCGTGATCTTTGATGATAAATTAGCGTTCATAGCACACATTAACGAAATTACCAGCTCAGCAATGAAGACTCTCGGATTTGTTCTGCGAACTGTAAGAGATTTTAATAACATTAATGCTATCTTACTTCTTTTTGTCTCTCTTGTTCGCAGTAAGCTAGAATATGTCACTCCCATATGGTCTCCTGAATACCAGGTCCACATAAATGCCATAGAACGCATACAAAATAAATTCCTCCGCTTTATAAATTACAAACTTAAGATACCTAAGAGCGATATAAATTACAATCACTTGCGCGCTTTTCTCAATATAGAAAAACTGTCCGATAGACGCATACTGCATGACCTAACACTGCTATACAGACTAACCAATGACTGTTTCAACGACACTGATCTGACCCAGCTCATTCATTATCACGTCCCTGCGCGAAATTTGCGAAGTGCAGATGTTTTCCACTGCGATAATAAATTTACCGCTAACTACCTGAAAAACACAGTTGTGCCGCGTATCCATCGTCTGGGTAATAAATATTTGCAGTGCATAGATATATTTGACTGCATTCACGAGGCGAGGCACTCAAGTCTCATGTATTATCTGCATTCGCCCGGGTAGAATAGATCTACGTGTGTTGGATCCATCGTTTTGAGAGACCTCTCTCTCTTTTCGCCCCGTTGAAAGTTTAAAATGACATTTTTGTTCCTCTCAAAATAAATATACCTACAATTAATTAATTATTATAATGCTATTTCTCGGTTTTTCAGGAAAAGTATGTACCTGAAAACAGAAAACTGTTGTTGTTATTTCTGTTGTGGTGTGTGTCATGAGGTGTATTGATGTTGTTTCTATTTTTGCTGCTGTTGTTGTCGTCATGTTGTGTAATTTTTATACCTGCTTATTATTGTCACTACTATAATTATTGTTATTTTTTTGTAAAAGGCATTATCGCCGTATATTGTGAAATAAATTTAATGCCTCTCAACCACTGCATTTCAACTCGTCTCTCTACCTACAAGCGGTGGACCCTATAAAGTTGGCCCAAGCTGAAACGGCGGTTACAATCGGTCCCTGTTGACGCTAGGGTCAACGAGCCGAAGAAAGTACGGGGTGCCTTGCATGGCTGTCCAACATGCAGGGCATTTCCTACACCTGAATCAATTCCTCCTGCCTTCTGTTAGCTCTCCCATCCATATTCACCTAGTCCTATCATTCCGGAAGGAGTAAACCTTTCTGCCCAAAAATCCCCAATCCAAGGTGTCATTCGACCCGTGCCGATGGATGCGTGACTAACGGGTGGGTTAGTGTCTAACGGAGGCTCCCTGATATCAGGCAACCTCAGGGTGACTTTTGCCTTCCCCTACACTTTTTATTTTATTTATTTATTTTAACAAAATACATTACAGAAGACAACTAGGTATACATTTAAAGTAGAACAAGTATAAATTTACGGCCTTAAACTAAGTTGACCTCCATCGAGATGTGTCACATGTTACATGCAGGGTGGGGGCGGAATTTTTTCCCTAGTTGTGGCTATGGAGGATGTACATGGCACCTTTGTAGAGCCGACCTGGTGTGGTAGATATAATAGGTACTTCCGCATTAGTGGTCAAAGTGGACATAAGGTCAAAGTGGACATAAGGTCACATGATCAAAAGCATTTGTTGCAACCGAGAGATGATGAATCCTGTTGGGACCTATCTTTCAAAAAGAAGATTAAGGAGACCTTTTGCTGAGGGCAGGAGCCGGGAAGAGGCACTGTCACTCTGCAAGAGGCCTCTGGAGACGTGGCACAATAAGAGGTAGAATGAATTCATTGAAGGATGTCACAATAGATCTAATTTGGTCGCGGTGACACAATGGTCCCTTGGCCTTCTTTACAAAAAAAAACATAGCGTTACGAACTATAGACCAATTTCTAAGTTGTGAATTTTCATCAAGTTTATGGAGAAAATAGTTGTGTCACAGATGTCCCCTGCGGTGAGGTCATTTACAACGCCCCAACAACATGGATTTGTGATTGGAAGATCTGTGGAGTCAAACTTCCTCAAATTTACAGATTACATAACTCAAAGAATGGGTGGAGGTGGGCAGGTGGATGCCATCTACACAGACTATGCAAAGGCGTTTGACAAGATTAGTCACCGGATACTCTTGCACAAGCTGCGTTGTTACGGGATCCACGGAGATGTCCTTCGTTGGCTCACATCATATGTTGAGGGGAGGTCGCAGGCCGTGGCTATAGGTGGATCGGTATCTCGGTTTCTACCTCGCCCTTCTGGTATTCCCCAGTGATCCCATTTGCGGCCATTACTGTTCATTCTATATCTAAATGATATTGGTGTCTGTTTCCGTCACGCCAAATTTCTGATGTTTGCTGATGACACAAAGATATCCATGTAGATAAATAACATTCAAGACTGCACAAAACTTCAGACCGACCTCAGTCGTTTGGAGGATTACTGCCGTTTTAATCATCAACTGTATCATAATGTGTCTAAATGTAATGTCATCTCATTCTCTAGGGCTAGGCAGCCTGTGCTGTTTTCGTATGAACTTGTATTAGGGACTTGGAAGTGATCCTGGACTCACGAATGCGATTTAGGTCTCATGTTAACTCGATTATTGATAAAGCCCAAAGAATGCTAGGGTTCGTTATGAGGATGAGTAGGCCTTTTAAATCTCCATCTACCACGAGGATCTTGTATTATGCATTTGTCCGTAGTCTATTAGAATTGTCAACCGTGGCATACCACGGACTCCATAGAGTCCAAGAGTCCCCAGTACTTAACATACATTGACAGGATTGAGTGCATGCAGAGAAGGCTAGTGCGGCATCTCAGTTTCTTGAGGGGCCGGCACTTTAGCGACTATCGGCAGGCGCTTATTTACCATGGCATGTCATCCTTTGAAAACAGAAAAACCTAGATTGATATGATGTACCTCTTTAAAATTTTATCTGGCGAGGTCGACTCGGAATCGCTGCTAGAAATATTAAGTTTTAATTGGCCCTTAAGAAATATCCGGTGCAAATACTTATTTAGACTGCCTCATTGCCCTACGAATTGCATGCAGGGCTGTTTTATTCATCGCTCTTGTGTACACACTCTATAATACACTCTTCATGGTATTAGACATTTTCTATTTGAATAAAGATAAATTAAAGCGGGAGTTGTTGCAGTGGCGTAACGTGGGTTTTCGCCGCCCGGGGCGGGATTAACATTTGGCGCCCCCCCCCCCCCCCACCTACCTAATAAAGTTTGGCGCCCCACCCCCCTATATAAATGGAAAAAAAATCAAAATAAAAAAGTTCGCATATTTTTTATAACTAGTGGTTCAGTTCATTGGTCGAAATTCGACCATAATTAATTTAAACTATAATATACCTATTACAATAGTGTGCGTAGAGTTTTTTTTTATTGATTTAAACTATTTTTATGTACGATTTTTAAAAAAAATATTAGCATTTGCCACCCCTTCTCTATAAAAACTGTAAGTGTGCGAAATTTCATACTCCTCCGTCCGCTCAATTTTCGTAACAAGGGGCACAAATTTTTCCCTTCACCTATTAATATATAGATACTTACAACACTACAATATAGTACAAAAATTCAATTTTTGGATAATCGGATAGGTATAGAGCTTACTTCTGACACAGATTTTTCTACCTGCGGAATCACCGCAAAAGACCTTAACCCGAAATTACTTAAAGAAGAAAAAAAGGAACTTGAATTAACTCACTCCGGTGTACACTTTTTTGTACTAGCTTACCCTGAGACAGGTTAAAAGGAAAAAAAAATATTTTATCAATTTTAAGAATTTTAGTGATTTTTTTTTTCATTTATTTTCCCTTCACAAGCTCGGGGCCCCGATTTTTTTCTCATTTATTTTCCCTTCACAAACTCGGGGACCCGATTTTTTTTCTCATTTATTTTTCCTTCACAAATTCTCGTACCTATACTATTTCAGTTTTGTGTTTTTTACCAAGTTTTTTTTTATTTGTCGGCTCATTTTGCCGCCCCCTGAAAAGTGCCGCCCGGGGCGGACCGCCCCCCCCCCGCCCCCCCCTAGTTACGCCACTGAGTTGTTGAGCTGATGAGATGAGAAGGATGAATTCTTATATTTTAATAATCAATTATTTATGTTTTTTATTGTTTTACCATAGTGACAACCTATTTATGTTGTCAAATTATATTGTAAAAATCACTAAGAGAGATAACCCACATAAAGTTTTCTTGAATTTTCTAATGTTCCGGGCAACTTTCTTAATTTTTTCTTTCATAAGAACCTTCTCCTGACAAAAGCAAACACGACAAAAAAAGAATTAGCGAAATCCGTCCAACCGTTCAGGCGAGATGCGATGACCACGCAAAATAGGTCTCCATTTTTATAATATAGATTGTATTTTGTAGAATGAAAATAAAAATAAAGTACCTACCTACCACTTGGTAGGTATATCTATTACATCTGAAACAAGATACGTAATTAGGATCTAGTTTCGTCTTATTTTATTCATTTTTAATTTATATACGGATAATTATTAGTAATTATACTGATTAAACGGCTTGGCGTAAAACAAAAACAATGATACTAGGAAGAGTAACTAAATACCTACACATGCATACATAATATTAAATATTTGCCTTGAACACTGACTCACTGACTGACTGACTGACTGCCTGACTGACTGACTGACTGACTGACTGATGTCATTAACGCCGCTAGATGGCGCGCCACTCGCAACTAAAGATTTTGTTCTACTAACATACGGCTGACAGCTGACAGTAGTGACAGTAACATAATAATATTATTATTCCTGGTGGCTGAGCACTTTTTAAAGGTCTTGACGTAGAGAAAAACAATTTTTCGGGTTAGGTATTTAAAAACTCACATGCGAAGTCAGTCATATGAAAGAAAATGTACCAAAATAGGAAACTTACGCACAGCCGGACTTCAAAGCGAAGAAACGCGTTACTAATGCAATCTGTGCAATAAAAAGTTTGCAGACTCAAGATTCACACGAGAACTCATAGCGGAGAAAAGACCTACGAATGCAACAATTGCGATAAAAAGTTTAATCAATCAAATTATAACTCATGATTAATGCCATTTGAATGCAAAGTTTGTTATAAAAAGTTAATGTTTTAATTTTCGTGGAGTTCTATTATCAAGTGCTTTAAAGTTACATATAAATTCGGCAATAAGAAAGCAAATTTTGCATGAAAAAGTTTAACAAATCATAACTTACGCGCAGTGGGACTTCATAGCGAAGAAAAGCCATACGAATGCAATGTGTGCAATAAAAAGTTTGCAGACTCAAGAGTCACACGAGAACTCATAGCGAAGAAAAGACCTACGAATGCAACAATTGCGATAAAAAGTTTAATCAATCAAATAATAACTCATGATTAAAGCCATTTGAATGCAAAGTTTGTTATAAAAAGTTTAAAGTTTTAATTTTCGTGTAGTTCTTTTATCAAGTGCTTTAATGTTACATATAAATTCGGCAATAAGAAAGCAAATTTTGCATGAAAAAGTTTACCAAATCATAACTTACGCACAGTGGGACTTCATAGCGAAGAAAAGCCATACGAATGCAATGTGTGCAATAAAAAGTGTGCAGACTCAAGAGTCACAGGAGAACTCATTGCGGAGAAAGGACCTACGAATGCAACAATTGCGATAAAAAGTTTAATCAATCAAATAAGAACTCATGATTAAAGCCATTTGAATGCAAAGTTTGTTATAAAAAGTTAAAGTTTTAATTTTCGTGTAGTTCTTTTATCAAGTGCTTTAATGTTACATATAAATTCGGCAATAAGAAAGCAAATTTTGCATGAAAAAGTTTACCAAATCATAACTTACGCACAGTGGGAATTCATAGCGAAGAAAAGCCATACGAATGCAATGTTTGCATGAAAAAGTTTACCAAATCAGAAAACTAACGTACACACGCGACTTAATAGCGGAAAAAGCCTTACGCATTTAATGTTTAAAATAAAAAGTTTAATCAATCATATACTAAAACACTCACATCCTAAAGCCATTTTAATGCAAAGTTTGTTGTAAAAAGATAACGTTCTTTTATGAGTTTTCATAAAGAGTTTAATTAATCAAGTGCTTTAAAGTCGCACATATGAATTGTGGGGTATAAAAGCAAAACCGCCACTCTGCATGTAGATGATTTTGACAGAAAATAAAAAAAACCGATACCACCTGTATTTTGGATGTAATTTAAATAAATAGTCTTTCTTATTTTAATTTCAATTAAATTCTCTCAATGGACAGTTACAATCATTTAAAAATCATCAAAATGATTTTTATTTTTAATAATAAAAATGTCATAGTGTTGGTTTTGAACCCCACCACAGCTCCAGTGGCGAGTTTGCATCTAAGTCGCTATCACAGTGGAGTTTATGCAACTCACACGCGCGGTCACGCGCCATGCGAGTGCATTTTTGACCGTTGATTTGTCACTACCAAATTCGGATATTTAACCCTTCGTAACTCAACATCTTCAAAATATGTAAAATTTTGTGAAACGTTAGCTTTTTGTAAATAATCAAACACGTATTTTTTTGTTTTTTGAAATTTTTAATATAAACATATAAAAATCATAAAAATAGGGAGTGTTACAGTTCTGTAACATTATGTTAATACGGCAAAAAAAAATATAATATATTGGTACTAATACTGGTAATTATAATATGTGAAATAGGAACAATATAAGAGTAAAAAAGAAAATATAGGAGGTCCGAAAGTTTTCAAAGCGGTTGTTTTGCTTGTTAAAGCAAAGGCCCACCCCACATTTTTCACATATGATCTGGGACACTCCAGTGCAACCTGAATGCTTACATCTTATTCTTTTCTCCACCCAGGTTGCCCAATGTCCAGTTTGATCTTGTCTTGCTGCCTTTGGAGGCCATATTGTGCTGGACCTTTTCGTCTTTTTTTGCCTGGAGATCGGTTTCTATGCTTTGGCTCTTTAAAGTGCTCTTTGTGCCGAGCTTACACAACACCATGGCGATTTCAAAGGGAAAATCTGCCGATGTCAGTTGCTTATCTTCCATATTTTTTTCTTGTATACTCTTCTATAGAGGAGCCACGAGTTGACCTTTGCAAGATCGATAAAATGGTAAGAAACTCAGACTTGCCATCGTTTGCAACGGTCATTATATCTGTACCTTCAACATTGGTCATGTACTCTATAGAAAACCCACGTTCTTATTTTTGCAAGATCTTTATCGGTTGGCAATTAACTCCCATATAATCTATCTCTTCTGATTGTGCCGAGACTAAGAATGCCATCTTGAGCCAAATATTGCAGGAGATTTAAAGACGTGAAGTACTTATGGAAATATAATTGATAATTTGGGATACTGGCGTTTGTGTTGCAGTTGGTGTACTGTCAGTCAGTCAGTTCTACCATGATATCTCCACATTCATGTCTGTCTTCATTTCATGTCATTTGTGTCTAAATTACTTTGCTTACTTTCATTATCAGGATCAGATCGAGGTGGTGGGTAGTCCAGTGGTATCAATCGGCGGCTTTCATGCGCACAGCGTATTGGAGGTTGTAGGTTCGAATCCCGGCCGTGCCGACCGTTTCTGCTTTCACGACACAAGCCTTTGCTTAGTGTGAAAGATGTCAAAAGTGTATTTGTGTTCACTTCGAGTGAACACAGATTAATTTATTAAAAAAAAAAATCAGGATCTCCAATATCATTATCATCCTCAAAGCCATCTTTATACTGTCTTCATAATTGAAGTGTTCATCAGTCATACCCCGTTAATCGATTATTCAAAAAAAAAAAAAATATATTAGTCACTTATAAGTAAAATTAGCTCTCGAGATATACTATGAGAGAGAAGGAAAAATTTAAGCCTTATAACTCAATGTTACAGAAATGTTACAAACCTAAATTGCCTTCGTACAAAAATATTTCAATACATTTTAAATAAAAAAGTCAAGAATATTAAAAATAACGAACTTATTTGTATGTTTTTATAAAAATAAGTACTAAATAAAAATTTGTAATATTTTTTTTTATTGTCACAAAAATCACACACGTGCGTCCCAACCAGCGTCACAGAAATTATTGACAAAATCGAATATCCGCCACCAATACCACCTAGTTGTAAAAGGTATACACCAAATTTCCATAGAATGGTTTGTGCCAGCCCCGTTACATTGATTTACAACGGCCTGTATCGTTTGTTTATAAAACTATGAGCAACCAGACGGTTTGTTACAGAAATGTCACACCATGCTACGAAGGGTTAACCCTTTCAACACCGAAGTCGCATTAACTGCTCATAATAATTTATTCGTAATTATTCCAGGACAATTCAATAGTAATAAAAAATATTGATGATATTTAAAAAAAATAATATTTATTTACAATTATTATTACTTAATATAAAATTTATAAAAATTAAAATATTATGTAGGTACTTAATTATAAAATCATTCGATCTAAAATAAAATAAAAAATAATAAAAAAATAGAATTTGAAGACCGTATCACATACTGTGTTTTGTTCATATGAAGAAGATCTGAGATAATTGGCAATGGTGTGGGAGAAGATTTCCGAAACTGCGCAGGTTCGAACAAGGTGGAGAGCTTTTGTTTCTTCCCTATGTCCCTAAATTGAGTTTTAAAGGGAGTACTGATTGACTGATTGTTATTAATAAATTAAAAAAAAAAATGTCGATTTTTTTATATGGAAACTCCACTTTCCTCTGGGTAATAATTACATACATCGATGTTTGTATTAGCTGGTTCGGTTTCACTTACATTGTTTTTATCAATAATGTTTTTATAAAAATGAAGCTGTTCTCCCATTTCTTCCTTCCAGGTTGCACCGAAGTGTTTCTTTAACAGCTTGTCAACATCTTTTAATTTTAATGCACTCAATTGCACTTCGTTTGGGTTTATTATTTCTTTGTTCACATCCGATGCTTTTTTACCACTCTTTGTTATCGACTTGTATGTACCTTGATTTACCCTGTAGTTTACTTCACCTCTTAACAAAACTTTACCATCTTTTCCTCTCTTCAAAAAGTATCTTTTGCAAGGTGCAAATTTAAAATGATATTGATTCGGGGTCAAAAAAATGATTGATGCAGCTTTTTTCCATCCAAATACGGAGCAGTCAATTCCTAAATTGCATATATTACCATAATGCTCATATATTCCGTGGTATACATGCGGAGATACTATTTCTTGTTTGTTTTTAATTTCTTTTTCGATCCAGCCAAAAACCCTATCCGCTGGTAAAAATGAGTGTCCAGGAACTGGAAACACCATTTCTATCGATTTGAGAGACTCAGGAGCATGGTTTACCAACCAATAGGCACACATGGAAATCATTATTGAATTTTTATTTTGAGCGCCGCATCCATCACCCATCAATCTCAAGGTCGTTATGTCAGTTAAATCGGTATTTGTAAGCCGATGATAAACAGCCGATGCAATTTCATTGGCCCCTTTGGCGTATCTGTCTTCAGTCCAGGTGTAAATAAAGGTGTTGTCTTTGGATAAAGTGTTATTTGTTGTTCCTTGTACTATTGTGAAATTATATATATACAATTGTCTACTGTAGTAAGCGGCCTGGTCTGCTATTTATGGTAAAACCTGGTTTTTCTGACAATCGTATGAGAGTGTCAGCAGATCACTTCTCCTCTCCTTTAAAAACTGATAAAAGCACTTGGCTTTCATTTTGTGCACTCTTTTTTCAGCCATTAATAGTGATTTTTCACCGGCAATCGAACGTTTGATTTTTTCGTCAAATTCAAGACACTTAGAACACAAATCCTGGCTTGGCATCTTAAAACCAATATTATAATATTTATTAAAGATATTCCTAAAAAAACATTCTTTTACTTTTAAATTCTCATCGTTTTCAATGGAAGAGATGTACATCCTCCACATTTTTTTTATGTTTAACTCCGACGCCAAATATTTTCTGGTTGATGTCGAGTTTCTACAATAATGGGTCTCGATACATTTAAAGTTTTCTATAAATTTCATCACAGAAATTTTCTTTGGTGTGTTTTTGACTGAAATTCTATCTCCTCCGCGTTTGTCAATAACTAGAGTCCCAGATTCCAATATGTCTTCGCGATATTACGCAATCTATGAACTCCGATGTTAAGAACATCCAAAAAAACTTTTTGGCAAACTCTCAGAGTACGGTGTCCAGCAGTTTTAATGTATAATTTCGTATTGGTCTTGATTGCTGAGCGTTTTCTAGGAGCTGAAATATTGCGTCTTTTAGGCGACTTAACTTTCATGTGTTTGAGAATGAATCCGTCCTGATAAAGCTTGCTGGGTATTTTGTAAAAAGATTCGTGAAATTTTCTGATGTCTTGAGGGCGTAGTTCCTTGCATTGCAAATGTTTATCATTATGTTTGCATTTCGATGCAACATTTAAGGCCGGTAATTTTTTTGGAAGATACCTGAAAAAAAAATATGCAATTAAACACAAGGCTGTTTGAGTAGGTAAATACATCTTTTTGTTTTGTCAGAATAAATATATAAAAAAATAACCCACTTCTATCGAGCTTCGGGTGATAGTCGCGTAAATATTTTGTGGGTATTTTGATTGCGAGTGTAGATAATGAGTAGATTTGTTTAACTTACGTAGTATTGGGATAAAAAATATAAAGCAAATAAGTTTTTCGCATTCTTTTCACACACTTGAAACAAAAAGGGGAAATCAAATATTTTTTTAAATGAATCTGTGCCCACTCGAAGTGGATCCATGGTGTAAAAAAATAGTGGGGCGTTTAAGGGTTAAAAACGAATGTATGCATGTTAATGGTACTTGTATAGTATTAATCAAATTACCTTTCTTCTTTCTCTTGTGAACGCTTCCACGACTTTGGATTTCTCACACGTTTTCTGGATTTATTTGAAGGCACTTGAGTAATATTCACATCCATTATTAAATTGTTTTTATATTTAAAAAACGCTTAAAAAGATCAACATAACACTTCAAATTTGTTGGCAGCGGCCATATTGATTTATAGTTCCTTCTCGCGTGTGATTGGCTGCTTTCTAAACAGTGTAGCTTTTGCATTTAATTGAGAATGTAGAGGCGGTTTTGAATTTGACTGCGTATTTTGATACTATTTTTTCTAAGGTTAGAGGCCGTTTTGAATATGAGAGTTTATTTGAGTATGATGAGATTCACCTGAGGAACCATGGACAACAATTAACTCAAAATTTGTAATATATGTAGAGTGGCGGTTTTGCATTTATACCCCACAATTCGGCTATGAGAAAGCAAATTTTGCATGAAAAAGTTTACCAAATCATAACTTAGGTACGCACAACGGGACTTCATAGCAAAAAAAAGCCTTACTAATGCAATGTGTGCAATAAAAAGTTTGCAGAGTCAAACGCGAACTCATAGTGGAGAAAAGCCATACGAATGCAACAATTGCGATAAAAAGTTCAATCAATCAAATAATAACTCATGATAAAAGCAATTTGAATGCAAAGTTTGTTATAAAAAGTTCAAGTTTTTTTTTTAATTTTCATAGAGTTCTATTATCAAGTGCTAATAGCGGAGAAAAAGCCATACGAATGCAATGTTTGCAATAAAAAGTTTGCACACTAAAGTATTTTTTTTAAGATTCTCATGTGAATTAATAGCGTAGAGTAGCCATACAAATGCAAAGTTTGCATGAAAAAGTTTACTAAATCAGAAAACTAACGGACACACGCGATCAAATAGTGAAATACCCACATGCTAAAAGCTATTTGAATGGAAAGTTTGTAATTAAAAGTTTGTTGTTTTTGAGTTTTCATAAAGAGTTAAAACAACCAAACAGGTATTTTGAAGTCTCACATGTGAATTCAGCTATGAGAAAGCAATGATTGCAGGTGGGCGCCACGGGCGCCTTTAAAAGACTAGTAATATTATAATAGTAATAATATTATAATGCTATTTTATTCAACCGAAATGTAAATCCAATAAAAGATGAGTGACCATCTTCCAAGTAAAAAAAATAATCCTAACTACATAAAATAAATATCTACTGGTTTCACCGTGGTAATAACTTGTCAATAAAGGGAGGAGAAAAGGGAATTATAATATTAACTCTTTTGTGGAATATCAGACTACATTTTTGTGTTCATCTTCTACTCAGGGATTGATTTGATCTCCTACTATACCTATCAGCATCTCCTCTGCATCTCCTGGGAACCATGCAATATATATTTTATATTATTACTATAGATGTTCCGTCGAACTTCGTCCCTCCTCTGAACCTTGTAGAACATACCTAATAAATATGTATTTCAAGTTAGAATAAATACCTACATTTCCAAAATTTTCTCGAATCGAAAATAGAATTTATATTTAAAAAAAACTCGTTAAAAATATCGAATTTATCAAAACTTCTTAATATTGCGAAAATCTTAGATCTGCACAATAATTGTTTACCTATTTAAAAAAAATTGTTTCTACCTGCCTACCCTTGCCTACCCTTCCCTCATAATTATATACCAATATTATTTCCATACCTGGATAAAATATACGAGGAAGACCATCATCCAGATGATGTCAATCCCGCGAGTAATAGTAAAGTTTTAGCACAATACTTTACTACTATTACTCGCGGGATACTATCAGGTGTTCGTGTTACTCGATCGTAAGGAATATTAAAGTAAATGATAGGTAATCGATTAGTAACTTGCATACCGACATCACAATGCTTAAAACATTTTTTCAGCAAGCAACAGTATGATAAAATTTCATTTTTAATGAATAAATTGCTATTACTTTGCTATCGCTAACGCTTTGCTAACGCTACTAACGATCGAAAAACCCAACCTAAGGCTCAAAAGAAGAATTACTTGTTGAGTATAATACCATACTATGAAACTACAACGATGATCTTTATTGTAAGTAATCAAATTGTTTCATTAATTATTATTTCATTAAAATTACTCGACACTTACCTACCTAGCGAAGGAGGGAATTGTATAATCATGTACAAAGAATGGGCGATACCAGACACCCTTACATCGCATTACACAACCAGCAACACTGAACTCGCCCTAGCGGAAGTCCTCCAAAAGGTTGGAAAGCAGTTGGGGATCAACTAAACAGGAGGAATGAGTCTAAAGAACAGGCCAGCATGGCAATAATCAAAGGAGAAGAAGATGAAGAAAAAAAGCAACACTGAACTCGCCCTAGCGGAAGTCCTCCAAAAGGTTGGAAAGCAGTTGGGGATCAACTAAACAGGAGGAATGAGTCTAAAGAACAGGCCAGCATGGCAATAATCAAAGGAGAAGAAGATGAAGAAAAAAAAAAGAAAAAGTGATGTGAGTTCGTGTCATTCAGTATAGTCTTTCAGTTAAGATCGCGTGCATGGTTTCGCCAGAAGCACCTTCTTGCTTTGCCCCATTTACGATAATCTTCAGAGTTGCAGGTAGCTCTTTATAGATACCTTTATAGGTATAACGTTTGAATGCTGTGTTCGGATAATATTTCTCACTTCATAGCCATGTTTTAGAAAAGCTTTAGTTTAAACTTTTTGGCCATGCATTATATATACATGGATGCTAAATACCTTAAATTACACTGGCCGACACTATTTTTTTAACACAAAGCAGATTTTTATTTTTTAAATGGAAATATCTTTTTATGAATAGGAGAAATATTCCTAAAGCCCTAACACGTACCATTTTTCAATAGCTCAATAAAACCATTAGGTCAATTTTATAAGGGGATGGTAGCAGGTAGTCAGTTGAATAACAGAAAAAGTATCTGAACTGTATTGTTTACAATTTTAGACATAAAATTAAGATTAAAAATTAGTCTTCTGTTGAGTTTCGAAGTGAGTGGATCTCTGTGTGTGGATAAGAAAATATTTTAAGGACGAAAATGTCGAGACAGATGCGCCGCAGTTGCAAAATCTCTCATGACAAATTTTGTTATATTTGAGGAGAATTTATGGTGAAATCACAACCCAGGCCATTTTCTGAAAGTGTTATAAAAGCCCACTTCCTATATTTTGGTGCTTTAATCGAAGATCAAGACAAGCTGTGGGCTCCAATGTGTGTGTGCTGTGTAAGTTGTAGCGTATCATTGGTGCAGTGGATGAATGGGAAGAGAAAAAGCATTCCTTTTGCAGTCCCTATGGTATACCGAGAACCCACTAATCATTTAGTTAGACGATTGTTTTTTTTTGTCTGACAAAGACTGAAGGTTATTCCAAAAAGAGAAAGCACAAGATCGACTATCACAAAAATTCATTTCCTCTATTAACATCTGTCATTTTTTCCTGAAAATTTGGGATCTGTCGGTGATGATCAGGGTGAAAGATTCCACCAAGATATTAGGAGAATGGAGATTCGCTAACAAGGACGATGGGATCCAGCCATGATGGGTCGTTACTGCTAGTTTTTAAAAAGAGAAGATATTATGGCCCCCCATAAAAGGAAAAAAAAAGAATTTCATTAGGTTATAAGTCATTATTTTTAATCTTTAGGTTTTTTCTTAAATATAATAGTTATTTACAATTCACATCATATATAATAACAATAAAAGTGGTTAATCTTTCGGTTTTTCTTAAATCTATCATTTTTTTCAATACACATCAGAATGTAAATTAAATGTGGTTCTATAAATGTAACAAGAAAACCTTACTTGTTACAACTTTTTTCCCATCATTTTCGTATTTGGATACGTCCATTCTACCATAATATGTTATTCAGCTTTCTGTTACTACTCAAAAAAATAATAATTTGTCGGCCAGTGTTATTGGCCCAAACAGATGTTGACCGACCTCGAAGTAGAAATATGTAGATTGTAGGAATCACTATAATATAATCTATCATTCGCCAAAATAGTTCTAGGAAGGGAATGAGCAACCTTTCCCAGGAAGCGACAAGTTGTACGAAATGTGAGTGGATGAAATAATGTAATTGTGGCTGCACTCAATTAACTTCAATAGGTACCTACAACCAATTATTTTGAATTGGTTTGCTTATTGTAATGTGCCTACATACCTATTATCATTCCTCAGGTGGGCATGAAGTTAAGACTCGGGTACGTAAGGTAAAAGTACTATTTTGTTTATTTATATTAATTTGTTGCAGAGTTGTCAGGAAGTAGAGAACATATCGGATAAAGAGAACGGTACTTTACCAAACGATACGAAAAACCAAAAATATTGGTTTTTGGTTTCAATCTTGAGTTCTCATTATAGATGTAGGTACTTACCTACATATAGGTAGGTATTATATAGGTAGGTACCTACGAATAACGGTGGAGGGATAATGGTCTGTTTTCCTACGGATACGCCGCTACTATAAACAGCGGTGAATATGTCAGTTGAGAACATTGTCGATATTGTTTCCGTAGTAACAAAAAACATTGTCATATAATTTTTTCTTGTCAGACGACGGACCGTTCCCTAGGAACCCAGTGCATAAATATAATATGCACATGACGGCTTTCCTTTGCTTTCTTGCGGCGCATTTCAAAAGTGAGTAGTTATATATACCTATACTCTTTGAATTTATTCTTAGTCATATGGAATTTAGTCAGAAGTAGGTACTTGGGTGAATTTTGTACCTGATGCCTATTTAGGAGGCGTTCAAGTAAAATATAACGCAATTTGGGGGAATCTTGTAAAACGTTAGGTACCTACTGTGCGTTACCGGGGCGCAAGAGGGGGTAGAACAACGTGTTACGTTACTTACAATATTTTTTTTTATTTACCCAAATATACAGACAAAACTTAATAGGAAACACAAATTTTCCAGGCTGGCAAACATTTTAAGATGTATAGGTATTATACTTATCTATACGCAATTTTTATTTTATGTTCTATATCAGTATTCGACATTCGTTTGTGAAAATTAGAACCGATAACGGTGAAAAAAATATTTAGGTGTTACAGCAAACGCGATAAATGCAAGATCAAAGGTATGTAGGTACATAATGTTTAACTGACTTTTCAGTAGGTACTTTTACTGGTTGCAGAGCTTAACGACGGACGGCTGGCGGCTTGTTCATAAAAAAAAATCTGTAATTTAACTCCAGCACTATCAAACGGAAATTCAGAATAGAGGTTAAAATAAAATTTATCCACGTCTTCGAAGACGTTAACATAAAACTCTACGATTATTAGATACGTGAATAAGGTGTCACTTAGGTACATTTTATTATTTTAAATTTTATGTAATAACCGACCTCGGTAGCCTAGTTGTACTGGCGTAGACTTACTCACGAGGTCCCGCGTTCGATTGCCGGTCGGGTCAGAGTTTTCCTAAGTGTTTTTTCACTTGAAATTTCTACCCGGGGTTGGCCTGTCTGAGATTGGACGGGACCGGTTGACTGGAAAAAATTGCCTCAGGCAATAAGTTCCGCCGGCTATACTGACACCTTTGTAGTTATATATTATTATTAACTTACACTTTGAAGTGTTATATTATTATTATTAGGTATATTAATAATATTATTATTCCATAATATTTAAAATTATAATATATATTAATTATTATATAGTTGCTATAAATAAATTATTAATAATAAATAAAAATTATATCATACTACGATTATTAGATACGTGAATAAGGTGTCACTTAGGTACATTTTATTATTTTAAATTTTATGTAATAACCGACCTCGGTAGCCTAGTTGTACTGGCGTAGACTTACTCACGAGGTCCCGCGTTCGATTGCCGGTCGGGTCAGAGTTTTCCTAAGTGTTTTTTCACTTGAAATTTCTACCCGGGGTTGGCCTGTCTGAGATTGGACGGGACCGGTTGACTGGAAAAAATTGCCTCAGGCAATAAGTTCCGCCGGCTATACTGACACCTTTGTAGTTATATATTATTATTAACTTACACTTTGAAGTGTTATATTATTATTATTAGGTATATTAATAATATTATTATTACATAATATTTAAAATTATAATATATATTAATTATTATATAGTTGCTATAAATAAATTATTAATAATAAATAAAAATTATATCATACTAGCTGACCCGTCGAACTTCGTCCCGCCAGAGAATTATTAATAAATAATATTAACTTTTGTTGACATAAATGGCCATCACTGACATTATCAAAAATATAAGGTCTGAAATCTGAAGCAAAATGAATGGACATAAGTAAATAAGAACAAAAATGTTTCATGGAATTTAATAGTGATTGATTACTTGCTTACTACATCACTCAACAAACGAAATGCATTGAGAAAAGAAAAAAATGACCATCATATATTTTTTTTCAATTTTGCTACAGTTAATTATTTTGATATTACGGTTCCTTCAAAGTATATGAAAAAAAACATGAAGCTTATAATATTGCATGAGAAAAAAAAACGTAAGCTTATATACTACAAAAAACGCAACAATTAGAGGTTAACATTGTGCACAACCAATATAATATAGACATATTATCTTACCGACCTCGGTAGCCTAGTGGCAAAGGCGCCGACTTCAGATCAAGAGGTCCCAGGTTCGATTCCCGGTCGGGTCAGAATTATTCTGTGTTTTTTTTTCTAACCCAATTTCTCGAGATACTAACCCAAATTTATTTTTATATATTTCTTTATTAAGTTAATGGCAAAAAATTTATATATAAACAAAATAACAATCATAATATTTTTCCACAACCTATGAGATTTACAACATACTTAAATATAGAATAAATATCAATTTGGCAAGACAGAACAAAAATTATATAAAATAAAAATAAGAATGTCAATCTTAAAAATGATTAAAAAAGAATCAGAAATAATGGAGCATGCAGTAATATAATAGAGATGTCAACTATTATCAACAAAAGCAAATTAAAAATTAAAATATGTCATGTTAATAACATACCTATATTATGTGTATCAAATGATATGAATATAATGTCATTATGTCACCTATTGATATTTGATTGAAGCTTTTACACTAAAACACTTCAAAGCATATTCGATAGATGGCAGCGACTAATTAACATTTTGTTCATTAAAAAATATTAATTTTATTGTCTATGAAAAAATAATTTGAGAATGTGTAATGACACTATGTAAAACAATATGGAGGGATAAACAACTGACATTTCATAAGTAAAATAAGCTAAATAATAATTGTTTTACTTTGTTGCAATGTTTTTAAGTACTTCTATGGAGTAAAATATTTTAAAATTTTTATCAGGTCTGGTAGCTACATAATTACTCATCTATCTGGCTACGACAGTTTGACACAAAATGTGGCCATAAATTTTTTAAAATGTGTCAAATAACAAAATGGAGGAAATATTTTTCCAAAATCTTTCTTTAAATCTTTATTTATTGAGAATAATAAGATTTGAATAACATTTATATGTATAACAAATCAATCTCCAATTATTTTATTACATTTTCATACAGTAATACCAAGATTCCATTGTACGTTTACATGAGTAATTTTGTTTCCAAAAGATGGCTTACTGTCTTTTGTGAAAAATTTGTATGAAGATCTTAAAAAAATAAAGTTTTTTAAATAGCTCTAAATATATTAAAGTTAATTTATCAAAGAGTATTTAAGAACGCTCTCTGGAATTTTGCACGGCTTTTCGCATATTAATATCTGACCTTTACGTTTGTTTTCTATGATTGATGCTGTTTCAAAAATATAAATAAATAAATAAACGGACTAAAATATTATGTAGAATAATTTTAATTTTATGTTATAGTCATCTGTTGAATACACACGAAAGCTTCAAAGTACAGCAATAGTCGTTCTAAGGTTTGTTTCAAAAATAATTGTGCACGTGAACAAACACACTAGTGAAAGCTTTGCAAGAAATTGAACAGATGCTGCTATACTTCAATGGCATAATGTTTATTCAAGTATTTCATAGATGTCGCTATACTTCAATGACATACCTAATGTTTTTCAAGCATTTCATAGATTGCGCTACTAATTCGAATAATAAAATTAACAATGTGTATAAACGTCGTTTTACCTAGTTGTTTTCTACCCATTGCCTTCTGTAAGTTATATAGGTATATTATTATTATTGTTTTTTTCAGACCAATCTGAAGAATGGGTGCACGCAGACGAGGTCGACCTCGTATGACATGGTCCGATCACATCGGTTCAGTCTTAGAGGAGGGCCAAGTCAGGAGCAAAAGAAATAGGAGAGCATGTATGCGTAATGTTATGCGTTTGCAAGAAGCGAAAGAGGTTTGTTTGGATAGGAAAGAATGGAAATCCGTACTCTCTGCCTACCCCGTTCGGGAAACGGCGTGATAGGTAAAAAAAAAAAAAATTTTTTTTTCAGCTAGGAAATTAAATTACCCAGGTATTATTTTTATTAATTAGATAATATAGTTTTATCTCGAATCACTCGAAAACGATTGCAGATTTTAAAAAAATCAGGATTTCAAAAATTGCTTGTTTATTATAACTTGAAAAAAAAAACAGGTCTAGCTACAATGGTTTGATCCAAAACTATAAAATACTGTAGTACTGACTGACTGACCTATTATCGACAAACGCCGCCTCTACCAAGTGTTCCTTTGCGGGTCACACATGCATACATATCTATCTGTAGCTTAAATTAGCAACTTCTAAACCTTGTCGTTAATTATTCACTTATAAGGATTATTTTATATGACATGAAGATATTGAAGCAGCCCTGTTGAGTTACCCAGTATTTCTGTCGGTAGTGACCTGTTTTACTAAGACAACTTCCATAGATACGCTGCAACCGACTTAAGACCGCGAAAAACAATATGATTTTATTCATAAATAGATATATAGAAATCATGTTAAAATGTTAACTTGCTTGATCAAAAGCTCACATTTCTATGGAAGACGCCACCAAGGCAGACCATCAAAAAGGTGGTAGGATAGTTGGGAATTGACCTCGCAAGAGGCTAACTCCACCTCTTGAATTAGTTATACGCTACAAGGCCTAAATAAGAATTGATGAAGAAGAAAAAGATAAAGACCTTTCGATGTTACGTCTCTAGCAACATGACATTTGTACCTATTGCAATAATAATTGTTATTTTTCAATGCGATCTATTATAATGATCTTTAGGAACGCTGTTTTTGTATGCGTCGTGACCAAAAAATAAAATCAGAATATTTCGCATTTACAAGTAAATATTTATCTGTGTTCAATCAGGTAGGGAAATGTTAAATTTTCATATATTTACTACATTTTGATATATATCTCTATTTTATAATATTAATAGGGATAATTACCTGCATATCAGTATAGGTTGCATAAAAAGCCATTCAGACTTTTCGTTGAGGAGTTAAAATCCATCAAGTGAAATATTGCTCAACTACATAGCTCCGCCCTACCATCCCTTAACATAATTACCGATCTCGATAGCCTAGTGGCTTGGACTTCAGATCAAGAGGTCCCGGGTTCGATTCCCGATCGGATCAGAGTTTTTCAAAGTATTTTTTCACTTAAAATTTATACCCTGAGTTGGCCTGTCTCCGGGAATAGGTTGACTGGAAAAATTGCCTCATGCAATAACGTCCGTCGGCTATACTGACAACTTTGTATATAGAGTACTTTGTAAATTTATTTATTTATTAAAGTCACCAGAACATCGTTCATTATTTCCATTATGTTGTTGGACCTATACAGTCTTCCCCACTTTAAAAAAAATTCAAAGCGATGAATAAAGGTCCTATTATACTATTATATAGGTAGGGATAATCGATGGGTAAAACGTTTATAAAACATTTAGTTGGGTTAGTTGGTGTAATAATGTTGTATAAGCGATCTATCTCCATGTGAGGTGTCATTATCCTTTCCTCAAGGGATCCTGCCTCAGATAAATAATATAATAATATCCTGCGTGAGGAACGAAACCATAATACATTTGTAATGTCATTAAATAAGAAAATGTATCACTTTATTTGGCCACAAACGGCCGAATGTCAAACCTAATGAAGCATTTGGGATCCCCATCGCACGCCTACCTAGTAAGAGTGTATAAAGGGTGTTTGTGAGCATGATGTAAGGGTGGTAAAAATAAGTTATTTTTGTTCGACTGCACGTCCTCATTGGTTCAGAGAAATGAGAGGCTGTTTTAAAGAACATAATTACCTATTTTAGAATAAATCGTTATTTATGTATACTTTTCAAAACACAATAAACACAGATGATTTTCGAAATAGGTATGTAATTAACAAACACTTAGACAAACAAAATTCACGCAAAACATGAATTTATATTCATGGAAATAAACAGTTTATTCTAAGAACATTAAACAAAATAGACAAGAAACATTCATGGCTGAGAAATCTCAACTTATTTTTGAAAACAGTATTTAGATAATAATAATATGTTCCTACCTACCTTATCTTAAATACTTTGGCCCCCGTAAAAGTAGGTATGTGATTGTACCTACTGTTTTCTATCTTGGCTACAAATAAGTAATTATGTTACAGGCTAAGTAAAACGTATTCACCCAAATTTAGTAAAATTTCAAATATGTATCATGAATTAAAATAAAAACATTTTAATTCATGATATATGTAGGTATATTAATACATCACTAAAATTAAATCAAATTAAAAATACACTATTGGTAGAAAATTATTCAATTTGCGAAAAGATGTCTATCTCGGATAGAAGTTCAACCGAAAAATACACATTAAAAAAAAATCTGACTCGATTCCGCGCCCTCTTCTTGACCAGAAGTTAACGCTTTTTATAGTATCTAGACTACTGAGGTCCGTTATATAATTAATTATCTAATACAATATTTTCAAAAACGTTATTTTAGGACCCCTAACAGATCCGCTAGAGCTAAGAATCCGCCAAATAATAATAAGTAAATGAAAAAAGTAAATTTTAACTGACTGTTCCACTTAAATTATCATTATGCCTCTAAAATGACCCGCTATTTTATCAATTTAAGCGGCTCCTTAGAAAGACCCGCCGAAATTTTAGAGAAACTGCTTTTATGTCAAACCTACTCGTTTCAATTTTTTTCTAAAAATAAAAAAACAACAATGAAAGCAAAATAAGTTATTATTAATTAGTTCATGTTTTCATTGTAAAAGATACGTTTATAGTGATTATATTTCTTGATTAAGATGAATTTGTTTGAGAAAAAGAAAATTCGGCGGCTATATCGGTAATTTTGACATGGGTTAATCATTCGTTTGAAATCACTTGCAGCTATATTCACTTTGATCTATTTCTCAAGCAATATCGGTCGGATTGGTTGAAATCACTTGACATTGCCCGCGAAATTAATTTTATTAGTTGATGCTAATTTTTAGCGGATCTGATAGGGAATTGGGGTATTGTGTTTAATTTTCCTTTAAATTTCTATTTATACATATTAGCCAGGTTATCATTAATTTAAGTTCTGTCTCTATACCTATTATACAGAAAACACCCTATGTAGTCCTCCCGTCTATCTATACGCGTATTAATATAATATGTTACATTGCGATAATGCTTAAAAAAAGCTGAAAAGGATGAAAAAGCTTTTGTGTTCGAGATAGGCGAGAACAATGAGTGAGCGAGCGGAGGGTTGTATTGTGTAGGTACCTATATACCTACACCCACCAACACTCTCAAACATTACGCACCTAGGTAATCCTCTAAGTTTGTGGATCTAATAACAAGAAAGCAATGTTATCTTCTTTCTTTCTCATGGCAATGTATAATATTCATCTCTTCTATTTCATCCCCAATCTTTTATTTCATTCATTAATTTATTCATTAGCTTGCATTGTAGAAATAAGTCATTGTACCTACTGACATTAAATATGTAGGTATAATTATTTTATCCATGTGTATTTACATACTTTTAAATAGTAGGTAAGTACCCCCAAAAGATGATTTTTCTTCAGTGGTTTAACCTTTCCCAACAGACGTTGTACTCTCTGTACTATGAATTTATTGTGTCTTCAATATAATCCGGACCGATGCATCTGTTTTAAACGATATTAACATTCTTACTATCAACATCCATTTGACAGATGTCAAACGGGAATTATAATAAAAAAAAAACAGAAAATAAATCATTGTCAAAAGTACTTGCTTAATTTTTTAAAGAAGCCATACCGGAACTGTATCTACCTCAGAGATAGAGTTTGAAAAAGAACAAAAAGATAGGTAGGTACATGATCCACCGAGTTGGCGGGAATAGGTTAGGTAAAGATGATGAAGAAGAAGAGAGGCAGTCAAAATTACAAAGTTGACTAGTGATGGATATCAAGGAAGTGCCGATTGGAAATTATTTTGAACGTCGCATAAAAATGGCGTTTTCTTATGATGCTCAATGAAGAAACATAAAAGTTTTATCCAATCCAAACTCCCTTTACGCCCCACTTAGGGGCACAGGGAGGCAACAAGAAGTCTCCATTGCGCTCGATCCTGCGCAATGCTCATGACCTCCTCCCACACCATGTCCAAATTCCTCAGCTCTGCATCGAAGTAGCGGAACAGAGTATGGGAGGGTTTTCCTCGTCTTATAGGGACCCTAATGGGAGGAAGAACAGCGCTCTCCTCGGCCAACTGTAATTCGGCATCCTTAACACATGTCCCAGCCAAGTCTATCTCCTGCCCATAGTGGTAGAAGTGATGGGCTAACGCTGGGTTTTATACCAATTTCAAAAGCTTCATCACCATCAGCCCGTTGTGGTCCACTGCTGAACCAGGGTCTCTTCACCTCTCCTCCAACCCTTTCTGCATCTCGCCCTCCTCATCCAACTTCGTCCAGCAGCTCTCACTACGCCGTCCCTCCATCTGGTCGGTGGTCTGCCTACTCCCCTTCTTCCTGTTCAAAAGCTTTCATACCTACCAATTCCAGTGTCGATATTATAATGTATCCTTAATAAATTTGGTTTGAAGAATTTAGTAAGTATCCTAGCTGTTCCATCGCTAACTTTCGTACAAAGGTTCGATCTCAGGTGTTGACCATCTTCCTCTATCGCGACAAAAGATTTAAGTAGCTTACTGAGTATAGAAGTCAAAGAGTGTATTAGTGTTCACCTTGAGTGAGTACAGGTTCATTTTTTACATGTTGATTATTTTTGTAGGACTATATAGCTCTTTGCCAAGAAATCTATAATATTTTGTGGTCAGTTAATATTTAGCTTGTTGAGATACACCATGATTAACAAAAAAGATAACTGATGAACAAAAAATATTATGAAAGAACACTGAAAGGTATTTAGTCTCTCTCCTTTGGTAGACATTAAAATAATACCTAAGCCATTAATTTGAGAGCCATAGATTTCAATAAATGGTGTCATCTATGGGATGAAAGTAATGTGTGTGCTCACACATGACTTGTAGTGTCGCAAGACTGAATTATAGAAGTCAAACAACATCTATCAGCAGCGGGATGGCCTCAGAAATTTACGAAGTAATTAGTATGTAGCCTGCATATTGTATCAGGAGAGTTTAAGAGGCAGCAGCGGGTTGATACCACCAATTCCTTGTTGTATACATCTACCACTAACATGCAGGCAGAGACAAGCCTTACATCGTGGTTTCTAAGAGGGTAAACAGTAAGCAGCACATAGTTATAGCTTCCTCAACCAAACACACTAAACATAAATTTGTTAGTATCAAATTACGAAAAGGTGATAGAAAAAGTCAACCTACTTCAAAATAGGATGATAATACCTAAAGGTTCCTACCGACTCATTGTAGGCTGAATATTTTTGAGCATATACAGTTATCACCGACCGATTATCATAGGCCGTTTCCAATTTCTTAAGTAGAAAGTGTTAAGAATGAAAAATGTTGGTATTCGTAGGGTCCACTTCAAATTTATTGTTTGCTTTCTTTTTTCGCTACCGTGGGTGGGCGCAAATATAAGCCAGTGGCAAAATCTACCTGAAAACAGACATTGAAAATGGTAATTTATTAGATTTATTTTGATTAAAAAATGATCTAAAAAAATAAGTCGTTCATTCATATTAATAGTGTTTATTAAAGCTAAAAATATTCTAAATATATTCGATAGAATGAAAAACTTGCTAAAATGTGTGTACAACGTAAAACTTTACACTTTGGTGGGTGATTTTTATAACGTGGTAGAGTTGGTTAGTACCTACAACTTTATAACGGCTTGAAGTTAGGTACATAAACATCGTTGGTTTTGCTTTCCTACTTAACTTTAAATATTTACGAGTTACTTAAGCCACTTTCATCGCCATAAAATGTTCTTGTTAATAAATTATCATATGAAGTTTGTCCTATAGCTCTTCCTTGCAACATCCCCTGCACAATATTGTATTCAGACGCACGCCTGCATTTACATACCTACACAAGTACACATCCTCCATCGTATAATAATAAGACTTCAAACACACACCAGCACAGAGGAGACTAGACCGTATTTCGTGAAGAGGTTCTACAGGGTAAGCACTGAGGCAAGCCAAGTCTCGTAACTTCCTTCTACTCTCGAGTAATTTTGTGCATGTTATTAATGTATGCACGTTTTACCATAAGTCGGAATAAATCGTATTAATATGATGAGGTTGTGTTATGATACGATGGGTTTCTTTTCTGCACGAAGCTTGACAAACTCGATTTTTCGTGAGTAACTAATTTATAGCTTACGAGATAGAATAAAAAAACTGGATACTAACACACCAGAAATTAATGTTAGACTTAAAAACACAGGTTGAAAAAAAAAAAACCTTACAATAAATCTAAACAACCTTACGCTTTCTCCAAGAAAAAGGATATTAAATTCAAAAAGATTTTATTAAATCCGATGAATAGTTTCGGAGATTATAGCGTTCAAATATATAAGGTACGATTTTCTTATGCAGTTAAAACCGGTACAGAGATGTCATGCATAAGCCCGTCATTCACGATAACTTCATTTATCCATATGGAGCGATGTCACTCCAAAATATTACCGTGACTGGGAAAAACCAAATGGATGATGTGAAGCGGATGAGTTGGATATCCATCAGTCCACAATCCAGTCACGTGAAGTCATTCGTCCATCACCCCAACACACACTAATAATTAACACTGTACAATAATCCAAATGGATTACAAAAATAAATTGGATTGCATCCATTGCCTTACAATCAAGACAATATGGAGATGCGAAGTTTATGAAGTGGTTTGTAGATTAGCGGTTACAACGCCGGCTTTCGTACTGTTTGGTGCGGACGTCGTGGTTCGATCCCAGGTGCCGACCATCTTCCTCTTTCACGACACAAGCTTTAAGTAGCTTACTGTGAAAGAGTCAAGGAGTGTATTTGTGTTCACTTTGAGTGAGCACAGATTCATTTAAAAAAAAAATCACACTTATTTCTCCTCTAAATACCAATTGTATCTTAAAACAAGTGGGTTTATAGTTTAACAATGTATTTATTCTGCAATCGCATTTCAGTACCGACATCTGCGGAAATTTCTTTTGAGGAAAAAAAGGAATCATTTTCTTATGCAGATTAAACTGATACAATAGATGGTTTATTATCGTGGTGTGATCGTTTTCTACGCTTCTTATCAATGGGGTTGGTATTTTTAATACTTATTACGTTTGCAATTTCTCTTCGTATCTACGGGTTGATCTCTGTTATGGAAAATAATGGCGCTAAGTGTCGCAAAGGGATGATCGTAGAAAGCATAATAGTTGTAATCCAGGTACCAAACTTCCTACATGATTTAATGATAAAATAAAGACGCGAAAATTATATGGTATGAAATTAATGAGACTCGCGAAAAAAAGTATGTGTTGTGCAAAGTACATACCTAGTTCGAATTATGCTATTTTTTAATTTTTTTATCAATGCAAACAAACACTCATTTACAAAACATAATAAACCCCTTAAAATATAATAGTAAGTGGACAAACAAATGTTCACACATTGTTTAATTAATTCATTATAGGGTTAGCCCTAATGACTTGCCTTGTCACCCACTAGCGTTCCTTCAAAGACTGGCGACTTGCCAGGAAGAGCCATTTAGTTTTTCTGTACATTTTTTCTGGGTATTGAAGAAAGAATCTTAATTGATTCAGAGTTACTTTTTGAAAAAACGCCTTGTCTACAAACTTTAGTAGTAGATACCTATACCTACAAAGTATACATTTTGTTAATTAAAATAAATATTAAATAACAGTAAATAAGTGAGATAGACACTAAGCAGAAAGGAAGATCTGTATATATAATTGACAAAGTACGTTAGTGCTGACAGCGATAGTAATTAGGTTTATTAATAAACAATGTTCTCTCCTGGCTGAAGGAAAAAAAATAATTGGGTACCTTCATACAGTGGTAAAACACAACACACAACGCTATAAACATTCGTCTTTTGTAGTTGGACACGAATAATAATCTCTAATATAAAAGAAAGTCGGGTTAGTGCGAACACTTATAACTCGAAATCGGCGGAACATATTCTTCCGATGTTTGATTTATTGGATTCTTCTCAGCTTCGGATAACAGTATAACCATTAAAAAGTAGAAAAAAATGCATAAGAAATAATATAAAATATAATATTCAAGTTAGTATGGAATGAATTTCCTGCGACGCCACCGCCATCTATGAAAAAGTCTATAACAACAAAATTATTGTTAACCTGACAACCATTGACATTAAAAATATTGGTACGCAGATTTTTGACGAGCGGATCGAGACAGAACCACGGCCACCAATAGGAATCCATTATTATTACGCATGCGCATAAAGGGTATCAAAAATTTAACAATTTGGCGGGTTGGAGGGATCTGTTAAAAAAATACCTCACAGCCTATAGTGGTTCTGTCTCGATCCGCTCGTGATTTTTGATGGAATTTTTTTCGAGCTTTCAAAAATATTTTTTACATTCAAACATAATATTTTAAATCTATTTTTGTATAAATTGCAAATTCGAAATCAATATTAATACTAAGGACTACAGGTCAACGTCTGTCGGGATAGCTAGTATAATATATTTACTTTCCATGGTGTCTGCTTCTATGGCGTAACTACTGGGTGCTATGGTAGAAAAAGCCACGGCCCCCTACCCCAGCCTCAAATTCATAAAAAATATAACTTCGTTTACGTACATGGGTGCTTTAAACGTATTATAAAATATTTGTCAAGTGGGTACTAAAAATAATTTAGGTGAGAAACAACAAAAACCATATAAAAAAAAACTACTTAATCAAAGATTTCAACACATTTAAACAAAAATATGTGGACCAATAAAAGGGAAACCTGGTGAAAAAACATATTTTTTGATGAAGGGCCCCATCCAAAGTTTTTGCCATGGCCAATCTTGTGAAACCAGCTGTGCCGCGTATCCACTGCCTTGGTAACACATAACGGCCTCTTTCTTGCAAATAGTCAAAATTTTAAAATTTTCTTTCAAGTGATAATTTAACAAACTAATTGGTTGAGAAAATTGTACTTCATCTTTATTTATTTATTTCAAGTAAAATTCATCACTCACCATAGCAGATTTCTCCTTTGCGATGAGAAATTATTGATTTTTATGAATTTTGTACCTAAATGTAGCATTTAAGAAATATTATGATTTTTCTTTCATTAAATGAATATAATTAAAATTTTAACATCTCTTTAGTGAAGACAATCTTAACCTTAAATTAAGACAAGTAAGATTACCTCCTCCCACACCATGTCCCTCAGCTCTGCTTGAAAAGAACGGATAACTATGTGCGAGAGTCTTAAATTTACTACAGTAGGTATACCTACATATCTTTAAATAAATGAGAATAATAATTTTTACAAAATTTTGAATCAAGCCCGCTAACGATTCATACACAATATGCAAAGATTTCTTTTGTAGGTGAATTCATTATTAAAAAAAGGACAAAAATTCGTTAAAAACAGTTAAGTTATAGGTACAAAGTAGCGGATGATTTATTTCAATAGATTTAAAAACTGAATCCTGTGTTTATGCAAAGCAATTACCGCTTTAAAGAATAAATACATTTTTGTATTGTGAGTAATGCATGCAGATACATTAAATAAATTGAAAATGTGAATTCGTTATATTAAAGTCGCGCGTATGCTGAAAGAGAAAAATATCTAATGCGGTTCTTTGTGAAAGAAAGACAATGATTTATTTTCGCCTATTCTGCGCCCGTATAGCCGTGAAGTATTTCTCCTGATAGGAGGCAACACCTAGTACACTCATGTATTGTATAAGGGTCAGAAGTGGCCTCAGGTGTTGCCCGGGCGAAGCAATCATTATTTTCTTGTGAAGAGAAGGGACGATGTCTTGTTGATGTATGTGGGAGGTGTTACCTACTTAATAAGTAAGTAATATAATTAGGATATTCTCTATAACCTACACGTAAGCCTCCTTAAAGACATTAATTCACGTAAAAGTACAATTTTATATACCTACTTAAATACATACATATTATGTAAGAGAGCAATTAATTCACTCAATGACATTCGCGTTGGCGGATACTTCGTCACCTATAAATATCTTTCTCAGAAAATCATAAAAGGTATACCTATTGTGACGGGACTAACATTTTAGTAAAGTATTTTAGATTTTATTTATAGATTTATTCTTAAATTATAATAACTTGGAGACGCCCATGGGGTTATACACCACTGTTCTATAACACGTCACAGGTATCTCGAAATATTGCGAAACTTATTTTAATAAAAGGGGTCGCAAATACCTATTTGGGACAGTTCTTTTCAAATCTCGGAGCGGTGAGGATCTCCTACTAAGGCGGTCATCCCACAGCTTTCTGGGACAGTTCATCTCATCTCTTGAAGAGTGAAGAGCTCTTACTAAGCGGTCATCCATCAGCAGAGTCAGTTACTTTCTACTCCTGGAAGGGGGCGGAGGTCTCCAGTGCTGAACAGATCTATACCAAGCCCAAGGACAATTCAGATAATTATATTTTGTTTCATTAATTTATTTTTTCCTAATTCAATTTGTTTATTTTCATAGAGATTTTGATTTTAATTTTTACTAATTTAAAATAAATGAATGTTTCGTTGAGTAAATTTATAGCGATTTGTTTAAACATTTGATAAGTAAATATTTTAATATATTTTATATTGGTTCTAAATTGATTTCTTCATTGAATAATATATTTAATATTTTGTCTTCTACAAATTAAATAAAGATATTCCCTTTTGTGTGAATTATAATGATTTGTTTTTAAAACATTTGAATATTATTCAGCCTTTCATTTTTGATCTTGATAAATAATAATTATTATAGCTTTTAATAATAAACTCATCATTTTGTGCCTAATGTATTTATTTATTTATAATCTAAACTTTATGGCATTATTTATTTCATTTATAAATATTATTATATTTCCTTTTAATTTAAATTTGGTAAATAATACTAATTTTATAGTAGTTTAATTAGGGTCATTAGGATTATATTTTTCGATAATATTTTACTTAATTTATGTTTTCCAATTGGATTGATAAATTTAATTTTATATTTCCTTTTAGATTATCTTCAGCTTTTATAGTTTTAAATTGTGTCGATTAGGATTATGAATTTATTGATTTATTTATGATATGAATTTAATGGTATTTTAATTAGGTCGTTATTGTGTTATTAAGTGTTGCGTAATATGTCGTAATCAGATAGGTATTGCATAAGTGTTACATCATTAGATGTAAGTATGATGAAATAATGATGATACTAATCAAACCCTTCCATTTCAGATAAGGATCCTAGAGAAAGGATTCATTTCAAATTATTATTTTATAATTAACCATAAACTCCTTGATTGTGCTTCGCTACTTTTGCATTTCAGATATTCTATTGTGTCTTGGTGGAGGGTAGTTAGAGATCATTCTTTATTATTTGAAATAGTAGATTGGTGTTTTAATAATACGCTTTGAGTAGTATTCTAACAATAATTGTAGTTGCGCTAGTGTGTGGCAAATAGTAGAATATATATATTATTATTTTATTTTATACTAACAATAGTCCTATCCTTTCTTCCCTAATACAAATTGGGAATTGACTAATATTCTTATATTCGTATTTATACTTATTTTATTTAGTTGCATGGAATTTATCTTTAGTCTCTGCTGGATGTATGTAAGCATGCGTGCATATTACTATATGTGTACTCATGTGGGTAGATGTAGCAGCGAATACTTATAAACTTAACAAACTCAGTCCCTACCTAGAAACGAGAAGCGGTAATCGTTCCATTTTTCGTCATATTTCTAGGGAAGAGTACAGTCAGCGACCGTAGCGATTGCTCGTTAAGGCCCTATTATGAAATATTCTATAATAATTACTAACCTTTATTTTATGTATTGGGTGCATGCTTATTTATTTATGTATACCTTAATCTATGTGTGTTTATCCGCGAATTAGTCTAACAAGCACAGAGATTCAGCACTTGTCTAGGCCGGCTGAAATCGAAATAGGCGGGCCGTTGGGGGCCTATTTCCCCCTCCCCCATTAGGGGGGGGGGGGTGTGGTGTAGATAGAATTGTAGAATTTGAAACTGTGGTTGTGGTAAATAAGTAGATTTTGAATCTTTATTTCTAATAACAGACAAAATTCTCTCAAGACAGTGGATTCACAGCAGACCAGAATTGTCCTTTAAATTCGAAGGGCAATCGAGAAAGATATAATTATTTGTTAGAAAACTAATAAATTATTTGCAGAATGACTATAATCACGATGTGACGAGAAATTGTGCAATATTTATCTATTTATTTTATGTCGCTCTTATTGCAAATTAAATACAAATCAAGGAAGAAATATTATTTAAGTAATCGTTATTTAAGTATGATGTTTTACCATATTTTATTTCATAACTAATTGGACTATTTTATGTTTCAGGATTATCCAGTTGAATAATAAATCTCAAATTAGATTAAAACCACAACGTTTGGGTCCTTAGGTTAGTTTCTAGACGATCACGATTTGGCCATTTCGTAGACGGTTGTTCTAGGTTTTCTAGATAGTCTTTCAGATACTAGTAGAATAGAGCTGACAACGTCATATTCAGCTTAGGATTATTCTATAGCTAGATTTAGTAGCCCTAGCTTTGCGGAAGGTCTGCTTTGCTCGCAGGGCTTAGGTAGTTGCAAAATATGGTGCAATCGATAGTTTAGATATAATGGGGTTGCGACATATAGTGTCATCGTAGGTTTAGGTATAGTAAAGCTTAGATTTAGCTTAGATCTAGTTAGGTCAGTTCAGGTTCAAAGCCCCTCGTTAGGGGGGGGCTGTGACACTATGTAACTAGATCGTTTTAAATGTTTTAATCATTTTGTCATGTACGAAAAATGTAATCATTGTTCTAAGAACATAAAGAAAATCTTGGCCAAAATGAATGGACTGAGAACGGTGTTTTGCCGATGTTCAAAAAAATACATGATTGGGTAGGTGGATATGTGTAGGTATATTAGTACCTAGTTTATTTTTAGTTTTATTCACTTCGGGTTAGAACCACAGGACAACGTCTGTCGGGAAAGCTAGTATTATATAGTTTAGGGTAGGATTTTTGAAATAGATAAAAATATTAAATATGATTCCTTCTGAGTAATTCATTAAATTTGCCTATTTTAAGTATTATTACTATTTATAATTTATTTGATGAAAACTGTTAATAGAAACACAGTATGAAGGCACAGGTACAGTTTTCAAATAATTCTTACCTACCTTTGTGGTTTTCAACGAATCATTAAAAATAACTGAAAAATCGACTATCTCAACAAGGAAACGATAAACTTCAAACGAAGTCAAATCTACCTTTTAAATACAGGGGTACTTAATTTCGATTTGTGCATTTATTAATAAGTTTTTTTTATTTATTTTGAACTAAAATAAACGTGTATTTAGTCGACATTTTTGTGATTATTTCATTTATATTAACAAACATAATATGTATATTTTAATTTGATAAGAGGTTATATGGAAAGAGACTAGGCAAAGAAATGGTCGACGAGGGTCGAAATCTGGAGACCCAGAATGACACTACCATTATTGTCACCTGTGCATAGGCCCAGTGCTAAGCACAAAACACATCAACTGAGACACAACATAATCATAGCCACGAATGATACAATAAAAATAACAGTCACATATTACAAATACCTATAGAAAAATAACAGTTGATTATATTAAGTAAATCCCAAATCCAAACTCCCTTTAGACCCCACTTAGGGGCATAGGGAGGCAACAAGAGCTCTCCATTGCGCTCGATCCTGCGCAACGTTAATGACCTCCTCCCACACCATGTCCAGATTCCTCAGCTCTGCCTCGAAGGAGCGGAACACAGTATGAGAGGGTCTTCCTCGTCTCCGGGACCCTGATGGGAGGAAAAACAGCGCTCTCCTCGGCTAACTGTCATTCGGCATCCTTAACACATGTTCCAGCCAAGTCCATCTCCTCCACATAATAGTAGAGGTGATGGGCTCACGCTATATTAAGTAAATACTCTTTTTTTATTCAATGACTTAGTCTGGCCAGAGTCATGGTAGAATCATGTTGATCTGTCTCGTAAATTCAGTGTACGGGACACAAAAGATATCGATGCGATCCGCCATGCCATAAAATTGATGCTCATTTAAATGCATTGAAACCATAGAAAACATTATTTGCGGTGATCGGCGCCGGTCGGAATCAGCGTTTTTGTGTTTCAACACTTAGATTGGGCAGGACTGGTTGACATTGCCCCAGGATTTATGATGGTCTGCCGCCGATACTAAAACATAAAGAAAAGAGTTAGTTTTTAATGTAGGTATTTAATGTAAAAAAGAAAGAAAATTATACGAAAAAACATAATGCCTAATTTTGTCATTTTAACAATAAAGTATCGAGTAAGTATGTACACCTACCTACTGTGAAAAAAAGCTGGAAGAATTCAGCAGGAAGCGTAGGTGTTATTCCATAAATTAAAAATAGGTACTGAATACCTACAAAATTACGAAGTTTTTATTTATGAATTAACCTTAAACTGTTCACAAGGTTAAATTATTTTTGATTATCTTTAAATAAATATTATACATCTTGAAAAGCCCTGAAGAAAGTTAGTGTATTGAAATAAGCCGATCAATTGCTTTAAAGTTCCTGATTAAATAAGGTTAACTCGATATTGAAACTAATTTCTATGATTAGTCCGAGAGAAGGGTCGACCCTACAACTAACAGACCTATGTACTCGTGTATCAAACTAATTAAGAATGATCGTTTTCGAATAATCCCATTAGATTCTAAATTACTAACCTACGTATTCTTTCAACCTTTGCAGTTTTTTCTTAATACTCAGATTTGTAAATTTGTAGAAATTCATATCATTTTACTATCTATGTATATATTGCTATGAAAAGTTGACCTGAAAATGCATTTCTAAAATAACGCTTCCATCTCAATTCTGAAATCATAAGAAAACGTTCCTGACCAGCCAATCACTCGAATGCACAAAACGGATTTCCGAGCGGATAGGAGAAGAATTTCAAACGTTGACATTGCATTTCGTGAGTTATTCTCGATCGAAGAAAATATTATTATATCATCATATTTTTATTCATGAAACTACTCCATAAGAAAAAATAATAATATTGGGTAAAAAGCTATTTTATTCACCAAACACCTTTACTTTGTACGTTTACGTAGGTTATTTGGATATTCTACAATCTCTTTATATCTACCTGAGTACATAAAACTCTATGTAGGTACCTAGTTAAAATTTTAATTTCAAAACCCCAAGGGCGTAAAAAAATTAAAATACCTTTCATAAAATAATTCGGGATCTATCATGAAAACTTTATAATTAATTTTCGTTTTGTTCAGAACTCTTTGTGCTATATTATTATGGGTTACGTTTTATCAGAGGATATTGGAAAAATTTATTTGCTCATCGCAAAATATTAATTTGAAAATGACCAAGGGCGAAGCGGCACTACAAAAATAATTGTAATCATATTGATCCCCGTATTATGTGATTTGATCAATATTAGTAAAGTGTATAGAAAAAAAAATATAGCATTCCACGTGTTCAATCATCCCAAATTGCTCTGTTTGTTATGTTGTCCCTATTAAAAACAAACATTACAGACAATTCCGTTTGTTTCGAAAAGGACATTTTGAAAACTCGTTTTTAAAACTGTTCCCGAGAGATTTTTATCCTGCGGACAGTCTGAGTGAGGGAGAGGCGGTTGGGAAACAAAGCTTATTCAGTTTGATAAAGAAGACGAGGGAGAAGGATAGACGGAGTTATAAAAAGAGATATTGAAATTGCTAAGGGGCATTTAAATCAGATTAACGCTTGAGTTATTATATTGACCCCTGAGTAGACGAGAGGTGTGGTGGGGTCTTTCCGATTGGACCTTCCACTAACATAATTATTAATCATCGAGTACTTATCTATCATTGTTTATTCCACCCCTTACCGCATGGTGGTCCATATAATATGATCCAAAATATTTTTTTTGCAAAAAAATACAAGATTTTAATAAAATATTCCATAGTTCTAGCAATAATACCAAAGCTTTGTCTATCGTCTGCATTATTAGTTATCAAACTATGTACTAGATGCCTCTGGTTGCATCATGTGTACTCTCAATTGTTTCCAACTGGAATATTTTTACTAAACTGTACATACGTGATATTCAAAGGTGTTTTTTTTTCTAGAAGTTTCTAAATTTCAATGGTAAAAAAATTGTAATACACTCCTTTACTATTAAATTGATTAGGTAATTAATAAATTATCACTTTTATTCAAAATTATGCATGATATTGTGTAAAAAGTTTTTGGTCCATATATTATGATACATAATGCAGTTGTGTCAATATTTTTACTTATTTCATCTTCTTCTTCTTCTTCTTCCTCAGCCATCTCTCCACTGCTGGATATAGGCCTCTTCCATTCCTTTCCACTCTCCTCTATCCTGGGCTTTTCTTATCCACCCTCTGCCCGCGACTGGGATAATATCATCGGCCCATCTTTTTTGGGGTCGGCCCACTCCTCTTCTTTTATCCCATGGTCTCCATTTCAGGATTCTGGGTGCCCATCGCTCCGTTCCCTGTCTGGCGACATGTCCCGCCCACTGCCATTTCTGTTTAGCAACAAGGTCCATGATGTCCATGACTTTAGTTCTGCGTCTTATTTCTTCGTTTCTTATTTTGTCTTTTAGACTCACGCCTAACATCTGTCTTTCCATGGACCTTTGTGTGCATTTTAATTTATGTACAGTATTGGCAGTGAGCGTAATGGTTTCCAGGCCATAGGTGATTACGGGGAGGATGCATTGTTCATATACCCTTCTTTTCAGATTCATTGGTATATCTTTATTTTTTAATATATCTTTCATTTTTCCGAAGGCTGCCCATCCTAGTCCTATTCTCCTGGGGATTTCTGCAATTTGGTTTTCTTTCCCTAATTTGATTTTATGTCCGAGATAAATATATTCCTCAACAGCTTCTATTGTTTTATTATCCATGATGATGTTGCTGTTGGATGGGCTCATGATTTTAGTCTTACTGATGTTCATCTCTAGACCGATCTTTAGGGAAGCGTCATGGAGTTCTTTTATCATAGAGATAAGTTCTTCTAAGTCTTCGCTGAACAATACTATGTCGTCGGCGAAGCGCAAGTTATTTAGGTAAATTCCATTGATTTTTACTCCTTTCTGTTCCCAGTTTAATGTTTTAAATACGTTTTCCAGTACAAGTGTGAACAACTTGGGTGATATCGTGTCACCCTGTCTGACCCCTCTTTCCACTCTTATTTTGTTTGTTTTTGTGTCTTCGTCTATTCTTACGTCCAGAGTAGCATGGTCATACATGTATTTTATTAATTTTGAATATCTTGAGTCTATTCTAGCATCGTTAAGTGCATTTATTATTTCCCATTGAGCTATTGAGTCGAATGCTTTTTTATAATCAATAAAAGCTAAGTGGATATCAATGTTGTATTCTGTGCTCTTTTCAATGAGTAGACGCAATGCTTGTAAGTGGTCGGTTGTTCCGAAACCTTTTCTAAAACCTGCTTGTTCCGCTGGTTGGTAGAAATCTAGCTTAGGTGTTAATCTATTTGTCAGGATTTTCGTAAGTAGTTTGTATAGATGGGATAGTAGACTTATTGGTCTGTAGTTTTCAAGGTTTTCGGGGTCTCCTTTCTTGTATAATAATATGACTTCTGCATTTTTCCATTTTTCAGGTATTTTATTTGTATCTTATTTCATATAGTAAGTAAATTGCATATAGTCAACTAATGTGTATTTTTTTTATATATGGATGTTCGATTCCACAAAACTACAAAATACATAATAGGAATACCAAAATGGTATTATCAGCGAGGATGATTACTGATTAGGTAAAATGTGGTTGGTGCTTATACTTTAGAGTCAGAGTTTCCGGTTTATATTTTGTCTTGATGAAGCTGCTTTTGGATATCGCAAAGCCTTTAATTGGTGGTAGAATAATAGTTCTGGAGAAATCAATTGTTCACAATGTATAAAACAGGTTATTTTATTTATTTATTTTATTTTAATCTGTTAAATATCAGTGCAATAGACTTAACAGCTTAAAAAAGCCTTTGCGTATATCAAGCCAATAGATTTCGTGATCCATCATTCATTAGTCGCAATGATCCGTAGGTATTAATAGCTCGTATAATGCATTGAGAATTCTGTAAGGTAAAGGATGAGAAATTATTACATAAAAAAATCTTTTGTTAAACTATTTTGTTGTTTTATAATATAAACTTTTATTTTGACTTTTCTTAAATTTTGAAATGCCTGGTAAAAGTATGGTATATAGTAATAAAATAAAATGTAGGTATGTACCTACAATGAACTGTGAATATTTTGTACTGTTTGCTTATACCGATTGCAACCAGTGAGGTTCACACGCCATCTACTATTAGGTTCTCACTCTTTTCTTTTAGCAAGCAGTTAGTTGAAAAATTTAACTATAAGCCAGCTCATAAAATTTGTCGAAAAACAGGCAACCATTGAGTTTTATTTTCAAGATCTAACTGGTTTCCCTGTTTACAACCTGCTCGCTAGTGCAAAAAATAATTGTGATAAATTGTTATGGTAGTGCATAAAATGTTTTCATAAAAGTACAAGATTATAAATCATTCATTTGTGAGTGGAAATGCATAAAAAAGGAAAAAAAAACTGTAAGTTAATATACCTAATAATGTTCACAACCTCCATTTTGAAAAAAAAATATCGGCATTTTTACATCAGTGTTTGAAATACCGACCAATTTAGTTTTTTATATATAAGATTATAGTGTGATTATACGATGATATCTGTAATGATGCATTTTAGTGGGAGAGAGCGAATTTATGTCATCATTGTTCTCCCCTTATATTGCTATAAGTAGTGACGAATGAAATATAGATAATATTATTAATAATATATATGTAGGTACCAGACCTACTACGTGTGTGCATAAACATTCAATCTAAGAATAATTATTCCTACATATATATCACAGGTGTATAAGGTCTAATCGATGTTATTAGGAAAACAAAACATCAAGTCTCATAAACAAAACATAGTTTATGACTTCATAATAATAAATTTATTATTTACCTACTAGCTGAACTGTCGAACTTCGTCTCGCATCAGAACCAACAACCGTTTGGTTTTTTGCTGTAAATTTGAGGTTATCTGTCATTTGTATCATCACAATATGCAGATACCCTCTCTTTGTAAAAGCTTTAAGAGAGAGGAAATTTTGACAAGATTGAATGTTTTGTATTGGGAATACCAGTTACATGCAATAAAATGGTATTAATCCTTGATAAATTTTTTGTTATAAAAATGAGTATACGTTAACTCAAAGAGACACCCTGTAACTCTTTCACCGTATACAAATAAATTTTTAAAAAGGAAGATGCTCGGCACTTAGGATCAAACCCAAGACCTCCAAAACGACCTTATTCCTGAAAAAAAAAGGAAACTCTAGCTAGAATGACTTGAGCAATTGATCTAAGAGAATATAACATGAAGTTGGAAAACAGGTAAAGGGAGTTCTTCAGTATTTGAAATTATAGTAGTATTATAATACAAAGCAAATTACATGTGTCAGAAATATTATCAAAACGATTGCATTGATAATAATGTTCTTAAAATAGGTACTAATTTGTTTGTTGTAAGCAACTTCCGTTAGGATTTCTCTCTATGATAAGCCTCTCACAAAATATATCCTATGTAAGCAGCGCTGTGGTCTGGTTTTCCAATATTGGTAATAAATACCGCAATCCCGGTTGAACCCCAGATAGCTTTCTTAAGGGTCATCTTATCATTTTCTGCATCCGACATGTTGTATTACAGATTTGAAAGAAATTATTGCTTGGATTTCCGAAAGGAGTTTTATTAAAATTTCTTTCAAATTTCTTGAAGCTCACATGCGGAGAAAATTCGACATAATATTGTTGTACCGGAAAAGAACGAAGAGATAAGTTTAAATAGCAAAATGATATTTTAAATTGATCTAATGCTTATGAAAATATTAAACAAGATCAAAATATTAATCAAGTGTAAGTTGAAGGGTTATTTTTAATTAATGCAAATCAAAAAGATTATAAGAAGGTATTTATTTAATTTCCATAGTCTGTCAAAAGTATTTGAGGCTAAGCATTTCGCTATGGTACTAAGCATAAGTATATCTCATTTTGTTGAGGAAACCATTATTTTCTTTAAGTAGGTATGTAGGTACTTGTATGAAAATTTTCTGAAGAAATATGTGGAAATTTACTGCGTAAAATAGCAAATTTGACGCTTCCATTTGCATTTTCAAAACAGCAAGGTTATTCATGAAAAAGTTTAAGTTTAGAACTAGTCAAATTTGAGACTTTACACCTAAGTACCCATTTTTCGCACTTTTAATTTATCGATTTTACTAAATGTTTCAGCGAATCATTAACACACGAAACTGATATGAACTTTAATGAAATAGTTCAGCTAGTAGATCATTCAAATAGGCGTCAATGTGAAATGTGTCAAAAATTTTCTGGTGGTTTTAAAATTCTTTTTTGAAGGGTAAATTGAAGGCATTGCTGTGTAAATTGTTGAGGAATTTCAGAAGACGCAACTACCAATGTATCGTAATTTGTAACTACCAGCTTCGTCATCGAAAAAGTGGTAAAACATGATCACTTTTAATTTTAAATCATCAGACTTATAATGAGGACCTTTTAGTAGGACGATGTCTTGGGAACAATAGGAAAAATATTCTATTCAAATTTATAAAGCCACCAAGAACACGTCATTCAGTTCGTTAATTTGATACTTGCAATTTTTTTTTTTTTTTTAGAAACAATAGATAATAGATATTTTAAAGAAAATGTTTTTTTTTTAAACCATATGAATAAACGAAACTTTTGACACCTTATGCATTGCATTTTCATCAATCAAAGATATTTTTGACATTCACTCAAACAGAAAAAAAAGCTTTTTTTGATAAAATAGTAAAACAAACGCAATGCAGTGCGATTATTAAATTATTTAAACGAATAATCATTTAATTTATTGGTGATGATTGACGTCTGCCAATGAAATGGATGTTTTATCATATTGGCAGATGGAAAATAATTTTATAAATTCATATTCTCAAATCGGCTTTCATTAATGTGTTTGTTTTGTAACTATAACTTACTAACTGTATGATTCATTGCTTGGTAGAAAATACGAACATGCTGTGCTAATATAATATAATATGTAGGAGTCGAGTGTGAGAGAAAACAAACAACATCGCACAGGCTCGAATATCGTGTTATTTGTAAATGCCAACTACAGATTTAAAATAATTAATGGCTTTCTAAATTATAATCAATACTTGGTTAACTATTGGGCCTACCAAGGTGTACTTGGTTCACAATGTTGCGATAAAGATTTAGATACAATACGTGTACATTATGTACTTGTACATACTAATGTATGAGATAATAAACTAAAGCTATCTGTATTCAATGCTATCTGAACACATCCTGTTTGATAATGAGTAATGGAATATCGATTTGTTATAAAGTTTAATGTATTGTTTTCCAGAGTATCGATAATTTGTTGTTTTGTATTTGTACAAACACAACGTGTCGTTCGATATAGTCACACACGTAGGCAGGTTTCAACAAAAGTTGCCATGTTTATTTTTTGACTTGAATGAAAATTATATAAAGGATTTGAAAAAACTATGTGTTCTGAGAATACTGATGTTATTTAGATTCAAAGAAGCTCAGTACGATCAACTAAGAAATATAATATTGTGCGACACCTTGGATAGGTCCTAGGATTCTAAATAATATTTTTGTTCTAATGTTATCCAGGTTCATACGTTTGATTCCAACCAACAGCACGCTTGAAAGCGTTAAGCAATGCACGCTAGCCTGCCATGTAAAGTTACCTAAAAAGTTCTTCCCGATTCTTCATGAGCCGTTTTTACGTCTTAATAAGAGTATTTCAATTTTTCTGATAAGAAATGCGTTTATAATAACGTCTAGGAGGATTTTGGGCATTTCAAAAACACGTTTGTCATATTATATGTGGGTAAATCTTCCTTCCCATGTTGGCCAACGGGTTTTAATGTTCTATTTTTAAGAACTCTATATAGTTTCCAATCGGTCGTTTTGTTTTGTATCATTTTATCACTTAGTTCTGTCAATCAACTGATTCATTCATTCTGTGATCTCATTGTTTGTCTTTTATTAATATTTGTATATATTTTATATTTTGTTACCTGTTCATATTTTCGATTAATCAATGATTTATCTTGTCTTATTGTCTCTTTTTTTATTTGTAGTTTCTAATCTTCTAATCATTTGTGATCTGTGACTTTCACTTGATCTTTTAAACAATTCATCCTTAAATTTTATTGTTTTATCTTATCTTAATGCTTTACTTATTTTATGTTAATTTTTGGCATACTGCTTACGACGGTTTGTAGATTTTATTTTTACTTTGTTGTTGTTGATTTGTTTGATGTTAATGTTAAGTTGAATCATATGCTGATTAATGATTTGTTTAATATGTATGTGATATAACATGTAATAGGCTTGAGCCGTTTAAAATTGTAATAAATAAATAAATAAATAAATATCAATGTCGAGGAGATTTGTGGAGTTAAAAAAATCAACATAAAACGGTGCTTTTTGCTGTCAAAAATACCCCATTTTCTCTCCCTCTTTAGTGACTTAGAAAAAAATTAGGGAACACAATTCCAAAACCTCAGTTGTGAGAGTCGTTTATGCAAAATAGAACAGAAGAAAGATACCTATTTGTGACTACCTTTAGAATGATTAAGGGTAACGCGCAGCCTACACTGGTTTTGCTTGATATAAAATAGATGGATTGTTATTTTTAATATGATTAAATTGAAGTATAATAATAGTGTAAAAAGTACTGGCACCTGACCAAAGTCCAGGCACAAAAAGTGTCGGCATTCGAAACGAAGAGCCTCAGGAGAATTTTGGGTATAAAATGGTACCACTGCATACGTTTACGACGCTATACGCCGGCGCACCCAGCGTGAGCCCATCACTTCTACTATTATGTGGAGGAGATGGACTTGGATGGGACATGTGTTCAGGATGCCGAATGACAGTTGGCCGAGGAGAGCACTGTTCTTCCTCCAATAAGTGTCCCGAAGACGAGGAAGACCCTCTCATACTGTATTCCGCTCCTCCGCTTCGAAGCGGATCTGAAGAATCTGGACATGGTGTGGGAGGAGGTCATAAACGTTGCGCAAGATCGAGCGCAATGGTGAGCTCTTGTTGCCTCTCCATGCTCCTAACTGGGGCTTTAAGGGAGTTTGGATTGGATTGGATAAAAATATACGAACCAAATGATTAACCTTACAACCTTAGGATTCTGTATTTTTTTTTACTGTTAGATTTTTTGAATGTATCTAAGTGCACTTATTACGTTATTGTACACTTGTTGCTCACAACTCATTTTTCTTTATAAGTTTTAACGAATAAAACAGAAACCTTTCTTGGTATAATATTTCAATTGATTGACCCGCAAAATGAACCGATATTTATATTTAAAAATATAGTAGCACAGGCTGTGGTTAGTTCAATAGAAAATTCGATAAATCATTTGCACAAGCCTGTGGAAAATTAATCAGACAGGTATATTGAGAGCCTGCCCAGTGAAATATAAAAAAAAAACTTGGGAACATATTTCTTTGATTTCATAACTTTGAGAACGGTTTCAATTCGATAATGCTTTATTCAATAGCTTGGTTAAATAATATGATTTTCAGAAGTAAATCGCCTCTAATTAGTATTTACTTGATTGCATGGCAAAAGAGCCACCGATTAATTTTTCAATAAAAATTGCTTAATCGATTTCAAGAAATTTATAAATGTCTTCTTCGTACTATGAAATATTTTTGAAGTGAGGAATTTTTTATTGATTTAATGATGCAAGTATCCTGAAACAATACACTACTTGATCTTTTTTATAAGTTCCAACAAATTTACAAAAACTTTGTTCGGAAAGTACAAGTATGAAAAAAAGTTAGGGTTTGGATAAATCGATATTGGCCCTTCTTCGTCTTGTCGATTACTGACTGAGGGTGGTAACTGTAATTATAAATTGTTGATTGATGGTAAACGAGGGAGAGAATTCTCTTAACTAAAAAATATAAAAGTTTTAAAAGTCCTTTCTTTTTAATTAAAAACGCTCACTGCCATATTTTTATGTCAATTACACTAGAGATAATCACGGTCGGCGCTAAAAAAGACCCAAATAAAGATTATATCGTTTTTTATTCGTTCCCCCGATACTGAATAAACATTACTCCAGAAAGTTCTATACAGTGTGTTTAGTAGAACGTCAAACTGCTATGGTACCAAGGGCGGATCCAGGGGGGGTCATGACCCCTTGATCCCCTGGGCTGGGTCTATGCCCTAGATGAACCATGCATTGAGGATACTATTTGGAACATATCATTGGAGCAATTAACATACCTACCTATATTATAGTTTTTAAATGAATCTGTGCTCTTAACTCAAAGTGAACACAAATACACTCTTTGACTATTTCACAGAAGCAACTTAAAGCTTGTGTCGTGAAGAGAAAGAAGGTCGGCACCTGGGATCGAACCCACCACTTCAAGAACGAAATAGTACGAAAGCCGGCGTCGTACCCGCTAGCCTACCAACATCATTTATAATAATAATACTCGTATAACACTTTATTGTGTAAAAATAAGCATAATAATTAACCAATATTGGCGGGATTATTGCCTAGGGCAATTTCTTCCAACCAACCTGTTATAGATAAGTAATATTTAAATTGTTGCAGGTTATATAAAAAATACTTACACATACATAAACAAACACACATAATGCACTCAAATATATACATATATAGGTAGGTATACGAAAATATATAAAGAAAAAAAAAGTACCTAATACATAATCAAACATAGCGAGGAAGGAAAGGATCAGGAAACATGAGCAGGAGTACCAGAAACGAAGTGACGCTTCAATCTGTTTTTGAAAGAGAAAAACGTTGGAGAGAGTCTGATGTCATCAGGTAATAGGATTTAAAAAAAATATTTGCGATAAAAACAAAATTTAGGTTCATCTGATTTGTTTGTAATAAAAAAGTTATCGAAGCTGCCCAAAAAATCTGAAAAATTCCTCAAATGTTAAATATTTTAGTAGCTACAATATTCCAAAACGGGGTTGCAAACGGTCATCTCTATGTACCAAACCCGTCAGTCTGAAGTTCTTCCAAACATCCTGTATACACCAAATATTTGCGATATTATTTTCCTTTCAAGGAGAAATTGATAGATTGTTTGTGCGTTGATGGATTCTCCATGTATTAAAACAATAATGTGTTATGTAGAAAATCTTATTTTGATTCTAATCTAGCAGATTCTTAGGAAAGTTCTCACTCATGAAGCACAACAAGTTTCTTTGATATATTTCATTTTATCATAATCAGATTAATAAGGTCTTTCTTCTCGTGTTTGTTTATGGTCTGCAAGGCAGTCTGGATTAACTGAAATTTTATTATAAATAACATCTGATCAACTATTATCTTGAGTCTTCAATAATGTCATCTCAAAGACCATATTATTTCAATGACAATTAGGTGTTAATTCAAGGAATCTTCATAATATTTATAAATTTTGTTAATGAAAACACAAAAAGACTTATGATTTTTTGTACAGTTCTGTTTCATTAATTTTTATACGCCTTATAAAATAATTACTTCCAGATGCCTCAATAGTTCTGTTATATGAACGTAAATGTTTCATTAAGAGATTAAACCATTATTATAAAAATGTTGCTCCTATAACTACCAACATTATTTCGGTAACTTGACATAAAAAGGTCCGAGGTTTTTAGTGGAGAATTGATGCATAAATTATTATTAACTAGCTTATACCCGTCTTGCTTTATGTTTTTGATTCCGATTGTCAGGCTTGATCGGTAGGTAATTAAACAGGTTCTAGTCTAGCTTCCCATTGCTTAACAGACCTCTATAACTGACATAAGCACAGAAAAAGAAGAATGACACTTTTACAATTTTTGTTTTACCGACCTCATAATATTATACGAACCTACCGACATAATTTGCAAGTTTTCATAGAGAGAGCACTGTGGTTTGATGTGTTAAAAGCAGCTGTCAAACTTCAAAATGGAAGAATCATTTTGCAAATTTTTTCATTAAATCTTTATTTATTGAGAATAATAAGATTTGAATAACATTTATATGTATAACAAATCAATCTACAGTTATTTTATTACATTTTTATACCGTAATACCAAGATTCCATTCAACGTTTACATGAGTAATTTTGTTTCCAAAAGATGACTTACTGTCTTTTTGAGAAATTTGTATGAAGATCCTAAAAAATAGAGTTTTTTAAATAGCTTTAAATATATTAAAGTCTTGTTGCCTCCCTATGCCCCTAAGTGGGGTCTAAAGGGAGTTTGGATTGGATTGGATATTAAAGTTAATGCAGCAAATTGTATTTAAGAACCTTCTCAAGCAGTTTGCACGGCTCTGCGCAGATTCATATCTGATGTAGCATTTTTATTTTGAGCGTGATGCTCCCATATACGATAGAAAGCAGACAAACATTTCTGAATTATTATGTAGATATAGTTGGTAGCGTAACGGTTACGCTTAAAGCGACATCGACTATCGTACAGACCTACTAGAGGTCGTGGGTTCGATTGCAGGGGCTGACCATCTTCTTTCACGACACAAGCTTATTTTGAACGAGTTAAAGAGTGATATAATTATTATTGTTCCCTTTGCGGTATAAAGTTTGTCTATTTTTTTTTTTAAGATTTATATAAAGAGTGAGTATATTTGGTTTATTATTATTAAATAACTATGTTTAATAATCAAGTTATTTTATTATTATTTTGGATAGAAAATTTTGTTTGCAATATGTAAATTGTGTTTCGAATCAATTTATTCTAAAACCACTTCACAACCTACTTGCAAAGCAGCGCTCAAGTTCGAAAGCAGCTGGATATTGACCACTCCTACAACAACTCATTCAAGTAACAACCAAGTAGTGTATATACTCGGAACTCGGTTATCTAAGTTGTTTATTGTTGTTAGCTATGTACTACCAGACCTAGTAGATATATTGGGGAGGAATCCTTTCATAAGTTGAGCCGTTTTGTGTTGTTCTTGTTTCGTTGTGGCAGTGCTGGAGTTATTGTTAAAGCCGATACCATCAGTTTCTTTATAAATTGTATCATATCAGGGCTCTAATCTTGAATTTTATTGTATCCTAACTGAGAAACTCGAGCAAGTAGCGACTCCTTGGAAAGTTTGTCTGAAAAGTTATTATAGAAATTTAGCAAAATGAAAGAAAATAGGATGAGACCACACATATAGAACGAGTCTTCCCATTTATTAACTTAAAAAGGCATCAAGACGGGCTATACATTTATTGAATTGCGAAGCTGCAATATTTTCTACTAAGTATGTCCCGGTTATCAAAAATATACCTACATGAAATTATTTCGGCCACGATTATTGTGTGTGAGAGTAAATAAACAAAAAAATTGAACTTTATTTCTGGCTATAAATTAATGCTGGTCGTATAAGAATTATTGCCGTCTAGAAGCCTCTTTAAATTTGAAATTAAAATCGAAAAATGTCGATGTAAATTTATTATTTTACTGGACAGTGAAAAGGCTCTGTACCTGGTAAATGAGTTTTTGCTTAGGTACCTACTTTTGTGAAATTGGACGACACTAATAATTAATAATGTTGGTAGATTCCGCGCGCCAAAGTTCTTCTTGTTGTTGTTGATCGCTTGGTGTCAATATCAAAGATAGAGAAGAAAGAATTCTCTATCTCTGGCTCTGGCTGTATGTTAGTTCGGTGTACACTCCCCCTTAAAGAATCATTCTTAATATTATGCACAAACATTAGAATGACAATAAAACTCATTAATATTTTTTTTCCCTGTCATTTGCCAGTCTCATCCATCAAATGACAGGGAAGATTGGAAGAAAATCGAAGAGGCCTATGTCCAACAGTGGACCAGAGAGGGCTGAAGAAGAAGAAGATATTATTTTTTGTGACCAAATTCAGAAAGTTTTTGTTTTATTTTAAGTTATATATGGTAAACTTGCATCGAAACGTGAGGATTGAATTTGTTTCAATTGAACGAGAGTTGTAGTGAGCTCAGTTTAAAGAGATATACATTATATAGTCGAGAAAGGTTTTAAAGAACAAAATGAAAACAAAAAACAATAGACTGAAATTTAATATTATTAAGATTCAAATCGGGAGCAGCCGGGTAAGTATTCGCCAATGTCTGATGATTTGTGATGGTTGTTTCTCCATAATTGTGATTTATGAGAATTGTTTGAGAACAATGCGTCTGCTTTGTAACTTAAATAGTTGTTAATATTTGATTTATTTGGACATTCAAAATTCCTGCAGCGTACAATGTTAGTATTAGTTTATTGAAAAATTGTTGTGCTCTTGAATTATTGAAACAATGGGTAAAATATCTGGAATGTTAATTATAACCTCAAGGCTATTTTTCAGGATTGTCAATATTATTCGTTATCCGTTTGAAGTAAAGACATTCAGTACTAGGTAACCCGAAATAAAATTCTCAAGTTTGTGTTTGTAAACTAGGTAGGTAGTTATAGTGTTAACAACAATCATTCATTTCAAGTACCTGAGTAGGAAATAAATGGCAATCATCCAGCAGTGGATGGTTAGGGTTCAAAAGAAGAAAAGAAAAAATCTGAAAATACTCGAAAGAATGTACTCAAAAGAGAAGAATCGATCGTTGCTGACTATCATATTGACGTACCAAAGGCGTGTTTCACTTCACAAGCACTGATTACTGCGTTGAATATGAATTCTATGAACAAAACAAAAATATGGCATTTACTGTGCTTGCGCGTAAATCTCTAATATAAATTAAAGTCGGGTTAGTGCGAACACTTATTACTCGAGATTGGCTCAACAGATTCTTCCGATGTGTGATTTATTGGATTTTTCTCCGCTCCGGATAACAGAATAACTAATAAAATTGTGAAAAAATGGAAAAGAAATTATGTAAAATACAATATTAAAGTTAGTATGGAACGGTAACCTGCAACGCGCCTACGCCATCGCGGGTAGTCTCCTCTCATTCTCGCATACGTGATTGTAGTCCATCCCACTTACTCCACCGCACCGTTTCGAGCGTTTTACAAAATTTTCATACAAAGTCAACAATATTATCAGGCACATTTGTATTGGTACCTACTTCATAGGATGTTTCAGAAATATTTTAATGTTATTATTTTATTAGCTTAATTCAATCGAATTAATTTTGTACTGTTTTATGGGGGCGAAGTGCACATTATGTACATATTAACGGGCTAGCTGGTTGTTATTAAAATGAAGTTAAGAATGAAATGCTAGGGATCAAAGTAAAACCCCAAGAGCTTCACCTGAGCATCATTTAATTTCACAAGTTAGCAAAGGGCTGTGTTTTGTTTTGGTAGAAAATGTCAAGGACAGTTTAAAAATTTGGCAAGCAAACCATGAATGTACCTATACAAAATATGAATGTATTTTCATTTGGAGGGTCGACCGATTGGATTGATTAAGTTGTGATATTTCGAAACACCAAGCTTAACCTAACACTGGTGCCGCCACGAAACTCAACAAGCTGCAGCTCTTCTCATACTTTTGGTATTTTTTAAAGTAAAATAAATTTTTGAATAATAGTTTAGATGACGAATCAACTATGACAAACTATATCGATTAGATAAACACATATAAGTGATCACACTAAACCAGCCTTCGAAATAACAGTAGAAGACGGTCGTAAGCCCGTAGTGGTTTGTTCCATTTAAAAATCAAACATTAGTAATGAATTGTTTGAGTCATTAGTTGTTATTTTTTCTTTAACATATAAACATCACCAAATTTTGAAATATGACAATGATGGAGATCCTAAGAAAATAGAAATTTATAAGTGGCTTTATGAATAATTAGTCATAGGAAATAAATTGATTTGTATATGTTATTTGCAAAAGTATGTAAGGATTCGAAAATATTATTGGTTTTAGTGTGGAAGAGGATGTATCCTGTAGCTGCGGTGAGACTCAAAGCGATGAACATCTCTTCACTTGCCGAGATAATATTATGCCTGTAATGACAATGCTGTTGCAGCTGCCGAGTATTGGAGTGGCGTGGTCTAGTGGACGGGTCTAGTTGACATAAAATTTTTAGATACTAATGTCAAATTTTATTATAGAAGAAAGAATTATAAAGTATGAATAAGTAAACGAATTTTTCATTTTATTGTTAGCGAATGATAGAACTTTATGTGAAACGCACACAATCTCTTGTTGGTCCATTTTTGAGAAACTCTGGAACATGGGATAAACGCAAACCAGTACGAGGCAATGTTTGCTATAGTTTGTACAACAAACATAAGATATTATTATGTTTGTTTACTGCATGTTGGTATCTGTTGTTGAAAGGCCGAGCTTCAGCGTTACACAATCACTATAAATGTTTTTGAAACAGAACCTCTGATATTGAAAAATCATTTTTCGTAGGAGAACTTTAGTCTAAAAGTGTTCACTAAGAAGTGTTTGACGGGAACAATGGACGACCGTAGGTATAGCCTCTACCTCTACCCCCAGCATTTTCTGAAGGATCAAAGAAAAAATACTTCAACTGCTCAGAAATATTATGGAGCTAGGATTATATGAGTTGTGTTCAAACCACAATGCCTTCTATTTTGACCTTTTTTTTCTTTGGTGGAGGGAAGAATCCTCATAGGACGTGGTGCCGAGCTCCTGCACGCAGGCAGACCTATACGAACTAAAAACCCATACCCTTCATCTCCACTGTTGCAGTGCTATTATACGTGTATATTGCCGAACCAAGCCTTTTTTGTAATGTAATGCTCCAGACTCTCACACTATTGCTAGTTTAGTAACACAATAATAATTGAACTTCTGGCCATATACATATTTTCATCGAGTTTGTCGTATTTTACAATAATAACCTATGTTGATCTATCTCTCATGCTCTCAAGTCGTAGAATATACTTCTGCATTCATTCTTTTTAACAAGGCGTAGGTATTGGTATGTTAAGTTTCTGCTACGTTGGTTTTCTATGACGTGGACTTCTAACTATCACTTAAAAAAAGAACAGTTTTGTCAGACTTATGGTAGTTTCACCAACAGTTCCTAACTTTTAGGTAGCACTTAGCGAAATTTTGGCGGTCACCACACCACCTTAGATGCTACGCAAAGAGGAACCTAAAAGTTGGGATATGTTGGTAAAAGTCACCATCAGGTTGTCATTTCTTAAGTATTTTTATACTTATAGGTATGTACTTCTTTGATTTTTTTTAAATGAGTCTGTGCTCACTCAAAGTAAAAAAAAATAAAAAAAAACTTCTTTGACTCTTTCATAGTAAGCTAGCTAATGCTTGTGTCGTGAAAGAGAAAGATGGTCGGCACCTGGGATCGAACCCACGACCTCGTATCGTAGATCGTAGCCGCCAGACTACCAACAACTTATATTTAAGAAAATAATTTCTGCATGCTGTTATCAAAAACATAGTATTTAACACGTGAAAAGGAGATACCCAGTAGCGGACATAAAATTTTAATTACCTACGGAGGTAAAAAATATGAATGGGAGAAGGTGTGGGAGAAAGGTAACGAAAGTGAGAATTGTAAGAGATTGCGAACACCGACACGAATAACGGTCAACAAATTTTTAATTACAGTTTTGAAAATGAATTTTTACGATTCTTTCCGTAACTTTTACTTATGTAATAATCGTTTGGATGGACATAAAATTTTTATTTTACAAACTGTACTTATTATTATTGTTTTGTTTTGAGTGAATTTTTAAAAGGTTTTTTTAAACATCAAGATAGATAAAGAGGAAAACAATTCGTCCATTTACAAACAACAATGTTGAAAATGCAAATCTTATTTAAATTTCACTTTGAAGTGGAGGAGGACCTTTATTTATCTCAAGATTGAAACGAAATAAAATACTACGGCTTTTTTAAAATATCAAATAATGGGTACCTACCTAATTCTTATTTTAATATAGGTACTTAAAATATTTTCCAAACATAGATTTGGGCGCGCAATAATTAGTGGAAGGCTGATAAAAAAAAAACAAAAATAAATTTCAAATATACCCACCTAGGTACATTATATTTATTTTTTACATTGAGGAACCTACGGGAGTTTTTATCGAATGCAATAATAATATGTACATTCTGCATTTTGTTGCCAGTAATTATTTTACAAGTGAGGTTGGCGAGGTTCACTCTCGTCTGTCTATTCTGTACCTATTTCATTTTCGTATGCCCCGATTCACAATTTTTTAAAATTTCCTCTATGAAACAAGCATTCCTATTCAAATATATTTTAATTTATTTCAGCCTTAGGACTCCTGGTTGGTTGAGACCTGTGATCAAAGTCTGAAGATAAGAGATTAGAGAAGCCAAAGTTTCTTCGCCATCCTGATCTATCTACCCCAAGACCGACTGGCTGTGACAACTTCCGAGTTCTGACATGACACTTCTTCTAACAATGGGATGTTTTCTGGGTAGCTTCCGACAAGACACACTAGGTGGCAGCACTTCTAATCAGGTCTAATCATGACAGCTGTCAAACATACCATCTAGTATTGACTGATGGTGGACTGGTGAATATTATGCTAATATATCTCCTCTCTTTTTTGTTTTCTCAATTAAACAATTTAACGTTTTAATTATTGATGATTGCAAAAGTGGCATTTCTAGGAGGAAAACCATAGTGTTTCTTTTTACACTACACACAAACAAAAGCACTATGTATGTATTTGTCTTCAAGGGTGGATTTCCAGTGGTGTTCTTTGAGAATAAATCTCAGTGGTGCTGTTATGTATTTTCTTGTTTAATTTTTTTCTGTTACGGTATTTTCTCATTTGTATTTAGGTAGGTATATAAAAAAATAAATAAGATAAACAATTTTATTTGTAATAGTAGGTATGTAAAAAGAAATGTACAATGATTATTCTAAACCTATTATAAGTTATCTTATTATAATAATATAAAAGTTGTTTAATTTGAAATGTTGATAAATAATTGTTTTCTCATTTTTACTGTAACACAAAACATAAAAAAAAAAATTTAAAGTAGGTATTTATTTACGAAAGACCACACTACACAAAACCGAACATAGCACACACGCACATTCATATGATTGAGGTTATAAAAGTTAATTTGACCAGTGTTGCCAACGCCGTTTTTCAAACGCTAAGAAGTAGCCCAACTGAAAATTTGGTATGCGGTCATTCCGAAAAGTTTAGTATCCAAAGAGAGGTGGGAGTTCACTAAAAAAGGTCATTTGGTATCCGGAAAGGTGAAAATTCGCTAAAAGGGAAGTAGCCCAAGTTGCTACCTGTCGCATTTTAGATTTTTTCGTCGCCGATTCTCGTTCCAAATAGCCCAAATGGCAGTAAATCGCCCCCTTTGGAAACACTGAATTTGAAACAATCGACCGGGTTAGCAAGGGCGCCTCTGGTGGCACAAAAAGGAAAAAAAAACATTCCATTAGGTCATTGGTACAACATCCTTTTTGCTCCAGTGCCCTTATTCTCGTAGTGGTCTTAATACGCTCTTATCTTGATTGACAATCATAAAATGGCGGATTGGTATTCACAAAACAATAAAAAATCTTAAAAATTCGTTATGTTTGAAATTTCAGTATGAAAATGATCCAGTTCAAGATAGGATTAACATTAATTCCTATAGTTTTGTGAATACGACTGCTTGCGATCGTGTCTTAATCTTATCGTTAAGTGATTTTTTAAAGCGATTGATTACGAGAATAGCCCTACATATATTCTTTATGGTGCAAGTACTTACTTACATATATTAATTGTTGTATCTATCATTTTTTACTTCTACATTATTTGAAAAAAAAAATACTAGGAAGTAGATTTTGAAAAACAATAAAAAGGAGTTTTGGAAAAAAATATTGAATTATTATTCTACGCGAATAACGGCGTAATATGATTATATCTTCGAAATATTATTGATTGAATTCGAAAATAAAAGGTAAAAGAAAACGTTAATCTCAATAATAAATAGAAGGAACCTTCAACGAATGATGTTAGCACTTTGAAGGGAATGCTAAAAATATCCTTTAGGAAGACCTTACTATGTCCCAGACATCAAACAATAATTACTATAGGTATATACATAAACTGTTGTTGAACAAACAATAAAAGCGTATCGATAAATACCACAATATGTATTTATATAAAACAAATAGTAGAAGACGTTTTTGCTCTTACGAATTCAAATATTGTTACAAAAGTAGTTCATAGAATGAAATGGGTTGCTAAAAATAATCTTTAAACAGCCAAATCTATGAATTTGTTTGAGTATTATTATCTGGTATAGTACTTGCCCTTTCTGTGCCAGAAAACACCATCAAATTATTGGCCGAACCAACTAAAACTCCATATCGATTGCTGCAAAAAAGGTATCCAATCAGAGAAGCTTCTTCTTCTTGTATCGTATCAGGTCTCCCCGATGTTGGCAATCACGTCCGCGAAGGCTTCTCGGTCTTGCGCCAGCCGGAACAACTCCTCCACCGTTCCTATTCCGGTCCATTCCTCCACATTGCGCAACCAAGACATTTTGCCTTCGGCCAGGAACTCTATACGACCTTATTTTACTAGCTTTTACGACAAACGTTGTCCTGTGGTCATACCAGAGGCGGCCCGTTCATATGTGGATAATGTGCACTCCACCCCCAGCAACAAAAATATGTATATAATACATTCGATTAAATTAAATTAATAAAATACATGCATACATTCTCCATTTCAGGCACCCCGCACACCGCAAGCCAGCCCGGTGGAGACCAATCCGCAGCAAACCCGACCCGCACGAAATCGACCTCCTAGCTCGATCGAACAATCAAACCAAAAAGTCGGCCTGAATAATAACATTAAAATATTTCTAAAACATCCATATTATTTCATTCGTATTCAAAGCCCAGGCGGGAACAACGTGAAAATATACGCGTGCACGCACACATTCTACCTCGCCAATGAAGTATCTATACTGCATGCGTGCACATTGGAAATTGTCCAATAATTTGTTGACTTTGTATGAAAATTTTCTAAAACGCTCGAAACGGTGGAGTAAGTAGGATGGGCTACTGTAAGAGTGGCAAGTACGTATGCGAGAATGAGAGGGTACTACCATCAAGTGCAGTAAACTATAATTTTGTTGTTATAGATTTTATCATAGATGGCAATGGCGTCACAGGAAATCCGTTCCATACTGACTTTAATATTATATTTTATATTATTTCTTCCAAGGCCCAGGCACAAAAAGTCTCATCCTTTGAAATGAAGTGCCTAAGGAGAATTCTGGGCGTAAGATGGTACCACCGCATTGGACGAAGCCATCTGTGGATTATCCTGCAAAACAGGTTGCGATCCATAGATGGCTGGAAGTCAGGCGCCATATTGGAAATCATAGCCCAATTGATATTCAGCGCCAGGAATAGATGGCGCTATACAACCAACTTGTCATATGGTAAAAATAAATAATTATAGGGAATATTCCATGTATTATAATGTAAGAAATAATTTTATACTATGTAAACACTGAACATGTATAAATACGAGCGAATCTCATGGTTCGTCCTCTTTTCTGCCAGATAATCGCCGAATAAACATCAGAAGCTATCCTGCTTTGTTTTAATTTCACATCCAACCGGAGAGACGTCCACGCATCACGAACGACGCTATACGCTGGCGCACCCAGCGTGAGCCCATCACCTCTACCATTGTGGGGAGGAGATGGACTTGGCTGGGACATGTGTTAAGGATGCCGAATGACAGTTGGCCGAGGAGAGCGCTGTTCTTCCTCCCATTAGGGTCCCTAAGACCAGGAAAACCCTCCCATACTCTGTTCCGCTCCTTCGATGCAGAGCTGAGGGACATGGACATGGTGTGGGAGGAGGTCATAAACATTGCGCAAGATCTAGCGCAATGGAGAGCTCTTGTTGCCGCCCTATGCCCCTGAGTGGGGTGTAAAAGGGAGAATTGATTGATATTATTTCTTATCTACGTTTCAACTATTATTAGTTATTCTGTTATCCGGAGCGGAGAAGAATCCAATAAATCAAACATCGGAAGATATATCTGTACAGCCGATCTCGAGTTATAAGTGTTCGCACTTACTCGACTTTCATTTATATTATAATATTTTTGTTGAAGTTTCGATAAAAAACAAGATTTTGAACATCCAGGACAATTAATAGGCATCTGTCTCGTAATATTTTATTTTTTATTGAATCAAGTCAAGGCGTTTGATCACTCCCACCCCTCAAAAGTAAGATGTTATCGTTTATTTAGTTAGAACCAATGTTACTGTTTATGTTTTTCTTATGTTTCACTACTGATTATCTGGTTACGGCCATCACGTTTTTCTTGAAATATCCACATCGATCAGTTAAAATATTGATATACTTATAACGGAAAAAAACTGATGTGCTTAATGTGATTTAATTTGTTATGAAGTAAATTTATTATGGAAATAAGTTGACAAGAAGGATTATTCATTAAATTTTATGAACGCACCTAAATACTAAGCAGAACCATTCTTCTGGAATAAATTCATTACGACACAAGATAAATAATTAATTTTGTATCATATATTATTATTATTAATCAAATTCAGTAATTGATTGCTATAACAAATTATTACTAAAATGTTTCTCGTGAAATTTCAAATTTTATTTAGCAAATATACTTCAATTTACTATATTGTTTTAATGAATAAAAATATACTATTAAAATAAATGAAAATTAACAAAAAATAAACATTAATCTTCATATTTGATCCAGCACACAAGGTTTTGGAGAAGGTGCAAGCAAGCACCTTCTCCATTATGTTATAATGAAGCATAATTTACTTTAATTTGAAACAATTAACCAAGTAATAATTCTATTTAACTACTATCATATAAGTAATGTGCAAGTTTTATATTTTCAATGTAACTGCATACTCATTTATTCAAAACGTTTTTCTTCATGAACCTAACGTTTAATGTAATATTGATATAGGTATATAACAATACAACTAAAAAAAATTAAAAACTTGATATTTATGAAGACATATAAATCTAATCTTTAATAATCATTTGCTGTGAGTTTGTCCCGCCAAAACTCGGGAACGGTTTTACCGACTTGGCTAATTTCCTTTCGAAACATGCAATTACGATCATGGTATTTTAACGGTGAGAAAATATGAAAAAAAGGATAAAAATAGTTGAAATAGCAATTATGTTTTATCTGTCAATTAGATATTGTTCCACGTTTAAACAAAAATCAATACCACCTATATAAGAAGGCCTAAGCGCTGGCGGTAATTTTGCCTCTAACATCACGCGCGAGGCCCAGGCCGCCGGCGCTGTATGACAGAAATTATAGAGTACCTATAGGTAAGTACATACAGATATAGGCAAGTGCATACTGGGCCTTAAAACGTGACGTCACAGTCCCAACGCTATGGCCTTCTTATATAGGTGGTGTTGTACAAAAAGAACCTTCGGTATATCTAAATGTGTTCCTATCTTTAAGATATCATAAGGATTTACAAATCATGTTCCATCTTATAGAATGGTGTTTTGGGAGTAAAAATTTTGGGATTTTTATTTTTGCAGTAAAAACCATCCTGATTTTATTACGCAATTATGCCTGAAACTTCCAATATCTTTTGAAATATTACTATTTCATTTTGATATAAAACGGGATTTCCTTCAGATGATTCATAAATTAAAAATTTTGACTCCGAGGCGGGACGAAGTTCGGCTGGCCACCTAGTTACTTTCACTGCGGAACACACATACACATACCTAACTGAATCAAATTACGGCTTGCTGATGTTTTCCCGAAATATAAATGCTATTTTGAAACGTTTTCCAGCTAGAAAACTAAATTGATATTCCCTCGATTGCTGCTGATAATATTCACTCATTCTGAAGATCTCTTACATTTTGCCGTTCAGGTAAATCAGACTTTGATCACATCTGGGGACTACGAAATATTTTCCAATTTCACACAAAATTGGATTGATGCAATTTACGAGGTAAACACTCTAGCGATATAAATTCAAATCAATTTTTCATAACCTCGACAAAATATGAAATTAAATACTATTTTTGTATACTTATATTAGCTTTTAATTTTTGATAGGCCTGGTTGAAGATATGAATTAAGGTCCTATATTATATCTGTGGTGAAAATTACTAAAAACAGCTTTGTAGGTAAGTGCATAATTGATTAAACTTAAAACTAAATAAAAGTTCACAATAATAAATAAGTTTTGGCGGTGCACTTAGACCTCTAATGAGAAATAATAACGTATATCTTAAATCCAAACAGTTGATGCACACTGCAATCCTGATTCCATTCATGATGTATGGTAGTGAAACTTGGACTTGGTCGAAAAATCTGGAAGTTGGAATAAATGTTGTGGAAATGAGATCACTGCGTAGGATATGCGGAAAGCGACTGATTGATGAGGTGAGGATTGATAATATTAGAAAGGAATGTGGAGTGGATGTTAGTGTAGTCACTAGAATGAAAGTGAATAAATTAAGGTGGTTTGGGCATGTAGAGAGAATGAACGAGGAGAGAATGACTAAAATGATATATAAATCTGAAAAAATTGGTGCACGCAGACGAGGCCGACCTCGAATGACATGGTCCGACCATATCGGTTCAGTCTTAGAGGTGGGCCAAGTCAGGAGCAAAAGGAATAGAAGAGCATGCATGCGGAATGTTATGCGTTTGGAAGAAGCGAAAGAGGTTTGTTTGGATAGGAAAGAATGGAAATCCGTTCTCTCTGTCTACCCCCTTCGAAAAACGGCGTGATGGGTAAAAAAAAAATAATAAATAAAATATAATCAAGTGTTCAATATGCAAATATACAAATGAGTATGCGAGATTTGTGCAGATGCATAAATGAACAATACAAAGAGAAGAGACAATAATTGAATTAATAGTTCCTTAATACGTCAAAAGCGTTCGACGCTGCGGAGACCGAAGAAAGTACTCGATGTAATTCATCGATCAACCTGCCATTAATATTTATGGATCTCCGAGAGTTAGCCGCTGCCCTCCTTCGGCGTCGCGTCCTCTAATCTCGCGAGTAAGTTTTAATAGTATTTTAAATAATTTCTCTCTGTCCTTTTCTGTGTCTTCGTAAACTAAGACTATGTAGGTTATAGCATTATCGATTCCTCCATCCCTTTCACACCGCTTCTTAGATGCTATGTCAGAGCAAGAAGAACAACTTCTTACACAGAGATGGGGTTGGTAACATAATAAGCTTCATGAATTATTAATTTTTGTTATACTTTTTGATTTAGTTGAAACGATACTAAGTATTTTATTTATGGAAAACATAAAAGATAATGGTACGGTCGGGAGAAAATATGAGAATTATCATTTTTTAAAATTATATATTTATTTATTTGATAGTTAACTTTTCTCTTGTAAACTCATACAATATTAACAGAATTAACTAAAGTTTCGGGGGAAGAATCCTTTTTTTTTGTTTCAAGTTTTTAAAGATAAAATTCTTCGGTAATAACAGTTCTGAAAGTAGGCAAACAGTATTATTATAATCGTTAAAAATAATACAAAACCCTTCGCGTTAGGGAGTAACCTAAAAATAATATTATTTTTATACTTAAGTACCTACCTACATTTTTTATCGTCGACTCGATTTTATTAGAAATTTAAAGATTTTATTATTCCAAAAGCAGAAAGAGTAGGTAGTACATAGCTTAGGTACTTATTTAAAAATAGCTTAAGTATTAATTTATAATGGCTTAAAGAAGAAAGCTTTCAACGCTTGGGTACCTGTTTAACGCAGATATTAATGTACAGTTGTGATATTTCCCAGGTGTTTCAAAGTTAGACGAAATGGTCTAATTATTAGGAAGAACTTTGATAAAGTATCCATATACCGTCGTTTCCGGAGACACATTCTGGCGTGTTGCCCCGTTAATGAGAATTGACTGTCAAATTATATGCGAACCTAATAATTACTTACAGACTATTCTTAGGGCCTAAGCCTTGGTAAGTAATTATTATTACCTAAATTATAAGGAGCGGAACACTTTCTTAATTTAGAAAAGGTGATTATGTAACATCCTAAATAATTTTAAATTTATACATATGTAAGAATGTCACGACATGTTTTTAATAATTTTTATTTTTGCGCTTATTATAAGGGATACCAATACGTTGGAACATTAGTTTCATAACGTATTTTATTATAGAATATCTAATTATGTCAATTAGAACGTTGTGCACCAACAAAGCCAATAGGCAATAAAAATGAGACATTAACAAAAATGGATATAGTCATATCCTGGCGCCAAATACATGACACCAGTCGCAGTCTTTAAATTTGGTGGCTCTCTAGTTCTCAATAATTTATATATCTATATTTCATTAGTTATTGGGTAGGTATCTACTTGTTGCATACATGAGATTTTTCGACAAGTTGAACATGTTGAGAATTCTCATGATTAGGATTTTCGGAGACTTGAACATTGCCACCTGGTGGCGAGCGTTGTTGACGTAAGGTGATCACACTAAGCCGGCCTTCGAAATAACAGTAGAATACGGTCGTAAGCCCGTAGTGGTTTGTTCCATTTAATAATTGAATTGTTAGAGTCATTAGTTGTTAGATATTCTTTAAGATCTAGTCTTGAAAAAATGGTCACAAGAATCTAGACGTATTTATCATGTTCTCAGTGTTAGTTACGTAGGTATTATACTAACTTCTGACGTAATATTTTAATTTAACGGTAGGTAGCAGTTGACATACTATTTTGTCAAATTAGTCGTTGAATATTAAGCTAACTAACTGGTGATTGTTGTTTTATTTTATACACCAAGTTACTCTTTAAACAATGTCTTGTAGTTTATCAAAAGTAATTTGGATTATTCTTCAACAAGATCAAAGGATTTTGATTTTTTTGCTTTTACTGGGATGCGCGTAGTTTGGTAGTGCCTTAACCGAATTGTGAAGATAATAAGAAGGTACTTACTCATTATTTTAATGCCAAACTTATACTTTAAACACGAAGAAATTGATCTTATATATTGCTTCAAGTAAAGTAAGTAGTTTCTTGTTCTTCATTCTTTCTGTCGTTTTTATTTGGCAAATTAGATCAAGGGACCATTTTAGGTCTGTTGTGGCATCATCCAATTTGTTCTTGGAGCACTGCCTCCTATCGAACAACTTCTCTATAGGCCTCTTGCAGAGTCTCAGAGCCTTTTATCCAGCTTTTTCTGTACAACAAGTCTCCTCAATCGTATTTTTATGTCCCCGAAACAGAGGTTCTAATGGGATCCCCACATCTTAGTTGCAACAATTGTTTTTTGGCTTGTGAACAAACTACCGTCCCCTTTGATCACTGATGTGGAGGTGTTGGGTTTATCTTCCACATCAGGACGTCTCTGATGGTCCTCCATTTCTTTTTCTCCGTAGGGATGCTAGCCGGATACTCCATAGCCTTTTCTTCTAGTAACAATCATAGAATTATAGAACCAAGCATGTAAACTCTGTTAATCTTCTCCCCTCTGTCACTCGTAGTTTCTTCAGTTTATATAATATTAAAACCAGAAATTTAAGAAAAGGGTTAAATGTATACCTACATACATATACTTTTACCGTGTGAAAAAATTAAAGAATTCAAGATTGATCAAGAATCGCAATCAAAGCGCGATAAAAATGAAAATATAGTATAAAATAAGGTACTATTACACAAACCATCCTGCTAAAAAGTAAAAGGCACTTAAAATGTTTATGCAGGAAATAAGGAAAACAGTTTTTACCGACTTTTTCCGAGATAATTAAGTGCATCTAATATTTTAAACCGTGAATGGTAATAAGTAAATCTTAACAAGTAATAAAATTCGTCGGAGAGAAATTCATGGCCTCTTCCTCCCTCTTGAGATGTTGGTTCTCTGCTCGCAAGACGAGGATACATAATAATAATAGTAGAAAAATGTTGTTGACCATAAAAAATATATTTTTTCAGAGTATTCTTAAGGATTCACCCATGTATCAAACGGAAAAGGGTTTCATGCCGTAATAGATTTCACTTGAAGCGGGCGCCCTGTACAATGTGTTAATGAAAGCTTTTGAATCAGTTAACAATTGAACTTTCTATTCTATAAGTCCATTTAAATAGTCTTTAAGTCAATCTTAAGCTGGGAGTTACAAAATGAGTTTTTATTCTTACTCACAAATTCACAATATTTTTACGGTGCTTGACTTAATGATTTAAAAGAAAGAAATGTAAAGTGAAATTTGCGTATTGACTATTGTATCTGAGGTGGTTCGAGCATGTTGAGAGAAGAAATGAAGAAAGAATGATTATAGGATCTATAAATTGGAAAGAGTGAGTGCACGGAGACGTGGCTTACCTAGTTTGACTTGGACCGATCATATCAGTGGCGTCTTAAAGGACGATCAAGTATGAGGAATAGAAGACAGTGTATGCGGAATATTATTCTGTTGAATGAAGCAAAAGAGGTTTGTCTGGATAGTAAAGAAAAACTAGCTGCTTTATTCAAAAACTACGATCAGTGGAAAAAAATAGCTCAGCGATAGAACATTTTACGATCAAGCTGTCATCGAGATACAAGTTTAACGCATATCGCTTGATTGTGAGCTGATCTCTGTAGATATTGACCCGCCATATTGGATTTAACGTCATCTGATAGTTGTTTCGATTATACAAGAACGCTTTTTGAAATAAATACACCGTATGTAAGTTTTTTTCCGTCCAAATATGTGCCCCTTGTATATTTGGGTCCATTTTATTTTGATTTATCATTTTTATAATAGGAAATTTAAACAAATAAAGCAAATATTATTCATTCTCGTAATCATTCGAGGGCTTCAAGCTTATAAGTTATAACCATGATGCACCAACTGAATTTAAAAGTAATAATATAATGACGTTTTGAAGAAAATATTCAAATACTTTTTAAGTAGGTACACATATCAAAATTGAAGTGATCAAACATGATTGAGTGAGTTCATTTTAGCTGAAACATAAGGTTTCGTATGGTTTAATGAAGACTTACCTATATTTTGATACCTATAAAATAAATTATTAAAAAATAAGGTAGGTACCTATTCTGCATCAATAACTCAAAATCATTCAAATCTTACATAGCGTATATTGGTTGTAAACACTCGCGTTGCCCGGCTACTATTTTATTTGTTAACAAAAATTTGTGTGAAATGTCATCTTCATACATAACAAACGCGGATCAAATATTTTTCTTTATAAATTAAGTAAAAACTGATCAGTGAGTTTACGTAATCTTACGATTAACGATTTTTTTATAAATAAGACGGAAGGTGTTTAACTGGGCGTATAATCTCACCAGTATATTATGATTACTCCTGATCAATATTTAACGTGAAAATAAAAAAATAAATAAAAATATTATTCACGATTTAAATATTATTATTCCAGATTAATGCGACTCATCATAACACGTGGGTGTTGTAATTCTCGATGTATTCTTCAGATATGTTTTTAATTTATATGTTATTTTCTCGTAGAAACCCCCATACATCTAAACACAATTAATAATTCCTAATTTTTTTCGGTACAAAAAATATTGACGTTTCTCAAATAAAATCTACTCGTGTAATAATAAGGTAAAAATGTTGTGGTTTATAACGCATCTATTGAAAAAAAGTTTATGATATATTTTGACGGGTGTTTTTGAAGAAACGGTGTGTCAAAACCAAACACTCGAAGGTAAGATGGATGAAACGTAGAAGCTGAAGCATCCATTTTTCTTGTTTTATGGAACATTCCCAGCCCACATAGGTTTTATGTTTGCTATAAATTTACAATACACCGGGGATTATTGGCTGTGTTTGAGTCTTTAAGACAAATCCTAAATTTCCATGTTTTCTCACAGTGGTCGATTTCAGATAAAGCCGGATCTTTCACGCAAACTATCTTGAATGGAAATAAATATTTAAAGTACCTTTTATAAATTCATAAAATCGTTCTGATGTATTTTTTATGTTTAAATATATTTAAAAAAAAATGATTCTGGGATACCCAAAATGAACACAATTTCACTTTCGACACATTTCACATAAAGCTTGTGTTGTGAAAGTGGACTTTAACTTGTTTCTAAACGAGCAACCCTTACTTACTGAATAATTATTCTATACATGGTCAAAGGCTGTAATTTTAGAAATAATTTCTATATTTTTTGTCATATTACCCATTATGCTTTTTTATATATTTTTTAAGAGGTAGGAAATCGAAAAAACAGATAGGGGCCGTGAGGAAGACCATCTCACGTCCTTAAACCTCAACCGGTCAGAAAAGGCACAATAAGCTTCGGACGCCTCTGAGCGCAATGGAGAGCTCTTGATGCCTCCCTATGCTCCTGAGGGGGGGAGGGGGTAAGGCCTCCATATTGCGGAAAGGGGGAGGATCCGCGGCAGGCTTGATTTGTGTGGGGTCGGCTTTTTGGTTTGATTGCTTCGATCGATCTTGGGGGTTGGTATCGTGCGGATCTGGTTTGCTGCGGATCGGTCTCCTCCGGGCTGGCTTGTTGTGTGTGGGGGAGCAGTAAAGGGAGATGTATGCTCGCTCAAATATACTCGGATTCTTTCACAGTAAGCTACTTAAAGCTTGTATCGTGAAAGAGGAAGATGGTCGGCGCCTGGGACCGAACCCACTACTTCCGCACGAAACAGTACACTTAGAATAAGTTTTCGATGATCGAATATCGAAACAATCATCGAAAAAGTTTCGAAAAATTTCCATTTAAAATACTGAACACTAAGAGCTACCTAAAAGTTAGGAACCGTTGGTGGAAGTCACCATAAGAATTCGTTTTCGATGTTTGATTTATTGGATTCTTCTCCGCTGCGGATAATAGAATAACTAATTTATTTATTTATTTATTTACATACGGCAAAGCCATTTACATGTTTATTAATAATACAGTTATATAAGATAAAATATGGCAGAACACAATAAAAGTACATAAAACAAACTTTAAATTCACATCCAAAGAATCACAGATAAATATAATAATATCAAATCAAGACAATAAATTATAACAATTAAAATGCATGAAAAATTAACCATAATCAGAACTGAGCTACAAGCACAATACAATTTTTTTTCTTTTTTTTTTGATCCTCAACAAAATAAAAATCTATCAATAATACAGGAAACATTTCAATCGCATCTCTTTGTCTATATTCGCACACATAAGTCATCATATCGGTAGATAATAAGGTGCCTGCTAATAATACATTAAAATAAATAAAATACATGCAAAATGAACAACAAACACAAATATACGAGCAAGTCAATAGTAAACTAAAAAAAAATAAAAATAATAAAACAGAATGAAAATCTCACCATGATACAGAGCAGCAAGATAGTAAAAAAAAAACACACTGATGGAGATGCAGATGCATACCGACAAGTCGGGTAACCAACCCCGAAGTCCACGCATCAAACACCAACCCTCAAGCACTCCAGAATGTCTCTCTTGAATTTCTCGAAACTGTCAGCAAAGACATCAGAGTGCTCTCCCACCAGATTCCCCAGTCTATGAAGTCTGTTTTGTGGTGAATAATAAGTATAATTGTTCCGAGAGTTAGATTCATGAAAAGTCATAGTTTGTCTGGTCAATCCGTCAGGGACATTGAGTTGAATTAATTCGACCAATTCCGGGGACTCAATGGCACCGTTCAACACTTTATGTAGAAAACACAGATCAAACAATTTTCTACGGTTCTGCAAACTGGGAAGACCAAGCTCATCCATTAGCGCGGGATAATCAATACTCTCCACTGGGATCCCTATTTTATAATTCACCAGTCTCAAAAACTTTCTTTGAACCTTTTCCAAGCTGTTGATGTGTATAGCATAGTAAGGGGACCATACAGTTGTATTGTATTCAAGAAGGGGTCTAACGAGAGAGATATAAAGTAACCTATACGACCGAATCAACTGCAAGTACGATGTTAATCTAAATATAAATCCGAGACACTTCATTGCCCTGCTGACAGTTTCCTGAATGTGTATGTTAAAAGTAAGATCCTCGGAGAAGGTGACTCTCAGATCTTTTATGTTTGAGACACATTGTAGAATCACATTGTTAATAGAGTAGTCACATGTTAACAGAGATCTGGCTCTGCGAAAGCGAACAACCTGACACTTCTCAGCATTGAGGTTCAATTTGTTTTCCTTGCACCAGTTATTCAACGAATCAAGATTCTTCTGTACCGTAATGCAATCCTCTAAGCTACGAACATACTTTTTAGCTTCAGGTCGTCCGCAAACAGCAGAACTTCTATATCCCTAAAGACCTCCACTATTTATTTATTTATCGTATGGTATACAGTACATCACTATGTCATTTATGAACAAATTAAAAAGTATTGGTCCCAAGTGCGACCCCTGTGGAACCCCACTGTGTGCATTGATAACATCAGATATGCAGTTCCCAACCTTTACTTTTAAAGTTCGCCCCGTGAGATAAATATCTAGCCAATTATAAAAAATTCCGTCGACCCCATATCCACGTACCTTAGACAACAGCATCTCGTGCGACACCTTATCGAATGCCTTCGAAAAATCCGTGTATATGGAGTCGACCTGGCCTCTCTTTGACAAAAAATCGACAATATACTTAATTAAAAGTTGAAAAAAAAAGATAAGCAACAATATAAAATATACCTAATATTAAAGTTATCATGGAACGGATTTCCTGCGACGCTATAAGAACAAAAAATTGTTTACTGCACATTATGGTAGTTCCCTCTCATTTTCGCAAACGTAATTGCCGCTCTTATAGTAGGCCATCCCACTTACTCCAATTTTCATACAAAGTCAACAAAATTGTCGGGCATTTTCATAATATATTGTGCACACGCAGCATCGCCACTTCATAGGCGAGGTAGAATGCTTGCGCGCGCGCATATATTCTCGCAATATTCCCGCCTGAGGTTTGAACACAAATGAAATATGGATGTTTTGGAAATATTTTAATGTTATTAATTTATTATTCGGTATCGGCTGGATTGCCTTTAAAAAAAATCTCAATCCAATTAAGTAATTAGGTATGTATTTTTTAGCTGGGGGCGCTGTGCACATTTTCAGTATTTGTGGTCGCCATGAGTCTTTCGCCTACTCAGTACATAAATTCCGCATAATCTGTATTTTTGACACCCGTAGTTCGAATTCATACATATGAACACTTGACGTGGTATTATGACATAAGGTCATCCTTAATGTATTAAGAGGTATTAATTTCAAAAAGGGATTTTTAGTTTACCATTGTGTTGATTCAGTTCTTAGAAAGTGGATCAAATCTTCATTAGGTTAAGTGCGCTTCGAAACATCCACAAACATACTTGTTGCGAATATTTACTCTTTGGTAATAATTTTTGAATATCTTTATGATGTGGAAATATAAAAGTATAATAATACTAGCTGTCCCGTCGAACTTCGTCCCTCCTCTGAACCCATGATTATTTTTATTTATTAGCTAAATTGCATTCAGTTTATTGAGTATTCAGCAGATGGTCCTGCTAAACTTTTTCAATAAATCTGTATTAAAATAAGTGTCATTGGAATATTAATATTTTTAACTTCGCCTTCGTGAAATGAACTGGCCTTGAATCTATTTGCTGCAACTATCAGTATAAATTACACGAATAAAGCACCCTCAGATACCTACTGCATTTTTTCTTCCGTCTGATGTTTCAGATGCCGTCTTCTTATTTATACGACCCATGTTGTCCCAATTCAACATAGTAATCAACCATGGACATTGATATTTTTTTCCTTGAATACTATAAAAAAAAAACGAAAAATTTGACAAAGTCTATTTTTTCCCTTATCAGTTGAAATAGGAGCAAAAATCGCAAAAAACTAAAAACTTTAATTAAAACAGAAATATTGTATCTAGAAAGCAAGAGATAACATCTTAACCATCCTTGGGTAACCCTCGACATCTCCGATCATTTTCATCGAAATCCGTCCAGTAATAAAGGAAGAGTTAGGTTACAAAGAAAACGGCTAGATTTTTATAGATAAGATTACAATACTATTGAATGCAAAGTGTAAAACCACACAATTAAAGTCTGACGATAGGTTGTAAGAGGTTTATTCAAATAAATTTAAGCAAATATTAATGAGGTGTTTGCAATAATGATATGCAGTATTATGAAACAATGATATGATATGGGGCTGATATTCAGAGTTATATTACAGTTCTTTGTATACACAAACATCTGTATTATAACTCTTTGAACGATGCACTACTCGCTGGGGTGTAGAAAATAGTTAGCATATTTTGTTTGCTACACATCAAGGGAAAATATTCATAGTATGGTGTTATTTTCATTGAGAGAATTTTCATCTTAACGAATGAGCGGTAGATTTATATTAAATTTCATATGAAACTACTAATATCTCTGACGTTATTACTATTATTTATAATGATTGCTTTCAGAATTAGTTTAATGATTTACAATAGAATTTGAAATTATTATACTCACGTTTGGTAAGACTGCAGTGCATAAGGGTTAATGAATAGTTATTATAATGCTATAAATAATTGAAGTGGTTGGTAGTCTAGCGGCTACGACTGGCTTACGTATTGTTACGTATCGGAGGTCGTGGGTTCGATCCCAAGTGCCGACCACCTTCCTATTTCACGATACAAGCTTTAAGTAGCTTACTATGAAAGAGTCGATATATAAAATATAAAAAGTCAGTCTTCAAACACATTATTTGTAACTTTGTAATACTTAGTCATTATACCAATGTTTATAGAAAAAAAATTGCAGTAAGTATTACGATAATGTAAATTGGTATTGGCGTTTAGTGTCGAGATGAAAGTAAACTGTTTGATGCGTGTGTGTTGCCCATTCTCCTGTATGGGTGTGTGTCCTGGCACCTGACCAAAGCCCAGGCACAAAAAGTATCTGCATTCGAAACGAAGTGCTATGCCTCAGGAGAATTTTGGGTATAAGATGGTACCACCGCATCACGAACAACGCCATACACTGGCGCACCCAGCGTGAGCCCATAACTTCTTGTATTATGTGGAGGAGATGGACTTGGCTGGGACATGTCACTGTGTTAAGGATGCCGAATGACAGTTGGCTGAGGAGAGCGCTGTTCTTCATCCCATCAGGGTCCCGAGGACGAGGAAGACCCTCTCATACTGTTCCGCTCCTTCGAAGCAGAGCTGAGGAATCTGGACATGGTGTGGGAGGAGGTCATAAACGTTGCGCAAGATCGAGCGCAATGGAGAGCTCTTGTCTTAAGGGAGTTTGGATTTAGATTGGATACTTATGCGAGGTTGAAGATATAGTAAGATGGGGAAGGCAAAGAAGAAGATACTGGTATGCACATGTGAGGAGAATGGACTCATCCAGACTCCCTCACATGGCATTGCACGGCCAACCCCACGGAAGACGACTCCCAGGCAGACCACCAAAGAGGTGGATAGACAGCTGGGAGTCGACCTCGCAAGAGGCAAACCTCACCTCTTAATATCAGGTCTTCAGGCCTTGAATAAGATGAAGAAGAAGAAGAAGAAATTGGTATAAAAAGTCAATTGTCACGAGTGTTGTACCTATATTTATTCAAACCTGTTATTATTAAGGATCAAATTTAAATAAGTTAAGTACCTATGTCCTATAGATACTTATTATATAAATTATTGTCAATTGTCTTTGGTTTGTATGACACAATAATATAGCGAAAGGCCATCTATGTAATTTATTAAGTAATATATTATGTACATACCTAGGTATATCGCGACATAAAAAATGGTTGGATGCATTTTATTTTCCTGTCCACTGCACACCTTCGTGATTTTCAATTAATAATATTTTAACCGCTCAAATGTGAATAAACCAATAACTGACCGTGCAAGGCCTATTTCACATATACGCAATGCCATTCTGTCCGGTTAATTCTTCGGCCGCTACCGACAAAAACTATAATAAGATGGGAAACCAATAACTGACTGTGGAAGGCTTATTTTAAATAAATTGTGGTGTCATTAGGTATGCATTCCGTTTTCAGTCGTTGTCGACAGAATAATGTGATGCAGTTCATATTATGTTTCTATTCCAACAAGAAGCACTGTTCTACATTTTCGACAGCGTCCGATACTGACCGAATGAAACCGCACATGTGTGAAATAATAGGTAGGCCACACTATATTTTTTGAAGGATTAATATTTTTTATAGTAATTTATTGATCATGTGTTTAATTTACGTTTTTTTTATAAATAGGGGAAATTTGTGTAATCAATTTACCCAATTAATAAATACGACGAGAATCGAAGGGTGGGAAGGGGTTGCATGAAATGCCATTAACAACAAAATTAATGTGTCTACATATAAAACATTTGTGTATTTTTGTCTAAATAATATGTGCTCACTCAAAGTGAACACAAATACACTATTTGACTCTTTCAAAGTAAGCTACTTAAAGCTTGTGTCGTGAAGAGAAAGATGGTCGGCACGGTGGATCGAACCCACGACCTCCGATACGAAACAGTACGGAAGCCGGCGTCGTAACCGCTAGACTACCAACCACATTTGCTTATTATTATATCATTGACAGTGGAAAACATGATGGAAGGCTTATTTACACTCAAGGAGAAATATCCTCATATTTGACATAGCCAGAAAATTTTGTCAGAATGTGTCAGAAGCTCTGGATCAATAGGAGAAGTGCAATCAAAGAAGATAGTGCTAGTTTGTAGATAATGTCTTTTAGAGTCAAGGTCTTCTGTCTTCTTTGTAAAGATAAAATTGCTTCTGCTTCCTTCTCCGTAGTTTTTGTAATGTCACAGCATAGCATGTGCTTTGGCACTACAGAAAAAAGTGGTAAAAGTACGGGCTAGTGGGATAAAAGTCTCAAAACGAGGTTGGTTTGTTCTAACTTGTGAAATAAACCACTACGGATGAGTTTGAAATGCAGATAATTTGAATATTATGATCACTTATACCAATGAAGAAGTATCAAAATACAGAAGAAAGACAAAAGTTCATGTTCGAGATATTTATATTTCTCTCCCGTCTGAAGGGAATTTCCACATGAATCACTTCATACAAAAATAATGTGTGATTGTTCGAAGCTAATTTTCGAGTACCAACTCAATAAAAAACCATTCTCCCATGAAAACCTCTCTTTTGTTTGATTTTTTTTATTCGAATAATTTCTCTGTATTCAACATTACCTACCCTTTATAATTTTCGTTTATACAAGTCGATATTCACATGACTAACACAACCGACCGTACGAATGACCGATCAAAGTACTTATTTTTATTCATCAGTCATAAATAATTTGATCAAACTAGAAGAAACTGAGTGTAAACTTGAAGAATTTATACAATCATGTCTGGAAGTTGTGCCCTCTCTCAGATCTGGGGGACTACTTGGCATTATGTCCATTGCAATACCGATTTAATTTCAATCTTAAAAACGATGCCATTGTGACGTTTAGATTTTGGTTGTTAGACACGAGAAAAATTCCACGTGCATAGGTCTATATTAAGTCCGGTATTGGTTTACGAAAATAAGAGTATAAATGTTCAGAGATATACCTCAGCTCTGCTTCGAAAGAGCGGAACATGAGACTCATGAGAGGTTCCTAGTTCTAAAATATTGACGGCCAACGTTGAATTTATAGTGTATCCCCGCTGGTGCCATGGCCTTTGCGGCATTTCTGTTGACTTTGTTATTTTTGTACCTATAGGATAAAACAGGATTAAACATAGAAATTCAATATTATGCGTAGTGTTTTTTTCATCCTTCAGGTTACCTCTCAGTGGTTACCCTTCATTGTGTAAGATCTCATGATGTTGTGTGTCTGAATTGGAAAAAATAATTTCACAATTATGCGGGATGATGACATAAGAAATATTTTTAATGAGTTATTATTATTTTTATCAAGCTTATTTCCCCCAAAGAAACTTTTTCGATTAAAGTTTCAGATTTTAAATCGAGTTTCCATCTTTTCGTTAGCACTTTCATAGGTTGGTGCATTCTTAGTCACCTCTAGCTTACAAACTTCTTTATTTCATATAATAATTTATAAGAGAAAATGACAACCTAACAAAAAAACTTTTGAAACCTATCCGTTATTCCTTTTTAATGTTATCCATATAACTTTCCAACCACTACCAACTAATTTTATTCCTAATTATTTAAGAATTACATAGGTATATACGTATTTTTTTCTGAAGCAACAATTCTGAAAGTATTTTGTCTTGCATCAACTGCAGGAATCTCTTCAAGTTAGGTCCAGTATTGAGTTTCTTCTTTTATTTTTTTGGTTGTTTTTGTTTTTTTCGTAGATACAATTGGAATTGGATCAATTATCATTGAGTAAATAATTATTTAAGTAGGTATATACAGTTTCTTTTAAATACCTATCTTATTGTATGGCCATTGGCCGGGCCAAGATAATATTATGATACCTGTAATAGGTGTTTTCTCTCTATTTGTAATTTTTCTGTATGGTGAATCGTTGCTGAACTATAATTAATAAATTGAAGTAGGTATAAGAGATACACGCATATCTAACATCATTTTTAGATACCTACCTACATACTAATTGATTCTAAGGAACATTTTACAACAATCTTTTTAATAAGTGGGTATATTTACAAATCCATCCATCCATTTTCTCAAATATAAAGTTTAAGTAGGTACCTACAACTTATATCATATCATTCGTTTTGGATAAATAGAAAATTTTAATTATGCATGAAAAAATATATGCATGGTATGAAAGAAGAAAAATAAAAGAAAAAGTGATTTTGCATCAGGTAGGGGTAAGAGAATCAAAGAATTGGCAGCTAAATGCGATCTCTTCATTTGCATAAAACAATAAAACGGAAAGCGCTAATACATTATTCAAACAAGATGGAACTCGGTTCTCTCCAGATATTCGATTACTTCGAATGCTAGCACGGTAGGGGTTTTTTTTTCGTTCTGTTCATATGTAATTACACGCCTCCTACAAATGAAAGCCCTCTTTGATCGTAAGTGCTAGGGCGAGAAATCGTCAGTTTTTTGTGCTTTCAATTAAGTAGATGGTAATTTCATTTATTTATTTATAATGTTGATAATCCTGGCATCTGACCAAAGCCCAGGCACTCGAGTCTTCGCCTTTAAAAAAAAGTGCCAAGGAAGAGTATTGGGTGTTTGGTGGTTCCATCAAAGCAACTGAGTGAATTTTTGCTTTATGTATTAAATTACATTACGTGTAGGTATGCTTTGATGGTTTTTTTTTATAACAGAAGGTTATAAAACATCGGGTATGATTGGGCTCTTTTGGGTAACAGAAGTGATGCGGGTCTGCCCTAATTGATTGGTAGCCTGGCGCTTACGATGTCTACTTTCGTACTGTTGCGTGTGGAGGTCGAGGGTTTGATTCCAGGTGCCGACTATCTTCCTCTTTCACGACGCAAGCTTGAAGTTGATTACTGTGAAGAGTCAAACAAATTTAAAATAATTACCTATTCAACAAAAATGGTATTTCACAAAGTTTCCGCCAAAAACATAAATAATTTGTTAAAGAGTAGGTATATTTGTGTTCACTTTGATTGAGCACAGATTCCTTTTTCTGTAAAAAAATAATTAAGGTTACATGTTCCTTTAGGTACGTAATAATTTTGTAAATCGCCTTTAAAGTAGTAGATAGTATATTTATTTTATTTATCGTATGGTCTTACAATGTATGTCACATTTCATGTAGGTTAATATATTTTTTTTCAAATAAGTAAGAATACATAAAAACAGCATTAAAATATTAAACAGTTATATCTCCTATTGGATTGTCAAATCAGTAAAATGAAAATAAATAATTTAAAAAAATTAAATAAATTATAAATAATTATGGTTAATTTAAAAGGTTAAAAACAAACAATGGTATATTGGAATTGTGTCTCCTTGTCAAAAGTTAAAATGCTGTGGTGTAAGTATTCAATCGCCCTTTCGTTAAGATGAATGAAATCCAGGAAGTCGCCATCATAGGCTCTGGCCCTGCATTCGGAAACTATGTGTCGCACCGTCTGCCTTTCCGCTCCACAGTCGCACTCAGCGGAGTCTAGCCATCCGCATTTGAAGAAGAAGTCGGCACATCTGCCGTGACCAGTGCGGAGTCTGTTCAGTGCTGTCCAGTCTCTTCTAGGCAGGCTGAAACCGGGTGGTCTGTTAGTTATGCACGGCAAACCACTAGTCTCCCGGCTCGAGGCCTCATCCCATCTAGCCCGCCAACTCTCCACGCTATTAAAATTATTATCGTAGAGACTCTTTCCTGTTACAAGTGGAGGCTTTCTTGATTTTAGTCTGCTGGTCGACAGGAGGTAGTCAAGGTCCTGGTTGGCTGGGAGTGATGGGTACTCCATAAGTTTTCTGTACTCCCTAATCAGAGCGCTCTGTCTTCGGAGGTCTTGCGGTTGTATATGGCTTAAGACAGGCAGCCAGTGTACCGGTCGTATTCACAAAACTATCGGAATCTAATCTTAAATCTTATCTTGAACTGGATCATTTTCATACTGATATTTCAAACATAACGAATTTTTAAGATATCTACTAGATATCTTGTTTTGTGAATACCAATCCGCCATTTTATGATTGTCAATCAAGATAAGAGCGTATTAAGACCGCTACGAGAATAAGGGCACAGCACTTATTTATGGGTTCGTAACCATCACATTAACCCAAAGAAGTGCTGAGAAATTAAGGGTGGCTCAAAAAGCAATTGAACAAGCGATGCAGGGTTAAATGGCGAAGGCCCGGTCATGTCGCTCGATTTGAGGATAAATGGACAAAGCGTCTCTTGTGTTGGCGCCCTATGATTATTAGAAAGTTTAAAGTCCACAGCTTCGATGGAGGGACGACATCGCAAGAACCATTGGCTCCTAGTGGATGCAGTGGGGCTAGTACGAGGTTTATCGAAATAAAATTGCACGCAAATAAGCGCGTGCAATTAGTGTTCTAAAATCAAATGATCGAATCATTCGATCATTTTAGTATGAAAATTTTTCGATGATCGTTTCGATATTCGATCATCGAAAACTTATAATAGGGCTACAGGTTGGAAGATCGCGGGACGTGGAAGAGTCTGGAGGAGGCCTTTGTCCAGGAGCGGTCTGATACATCAGGCTGAGAAGGAACAGACATTTGGAATACGTCTTTTTACTACGACACTCCGCAACACCACCCCACGATCCTGATCTGTCTGTCACAACACTCTCCTAATCCGACTGCATGTCTACCGACACTCTTAAGCGCAGTGTGTAAGTTTTCCTTATATCTCTTGCGCTGTCCCCCGTGTTTTCTCTACATGTATGTAAATATAGTCACATTTTTAAACCAATCAATTCAAATAATGTGTAAACTAGTTCATTTAAGTAACTGGACGGTTCTAGGGTGAAGTGCGTTCGTTTAGATTCCAAATGTTTAAGTGTGGGTGTTTAAGGGTTGACGGTTATTATTATTATTGGTGCAGAGAAGGGTTATTTATTGAACCAGAAAATGATTTGACGGCATCTTTATCTCCAATCTCCCCGATAAAATATTGCTCACAATACGTTGGTGCCTAGATGTAGTCTCATACTTAGACCACGATTCCCCTTATTCAATCTATTTGGAGAACATTGAACTTACTCTGTTTGTTGTCTAGACGTACGTAGCGTCCCGCTGCTAATAATTATTATCCATCCATTATTATTGGCTATTTCCGATCATCTCCAAGGGTTAACTAACCAAAGACTAAATGCCATTTATAAACCGTTAACAAAGGAACATTTATTCCGAAAAGCCTTCTATATAAATTATATTGTGTATTTTTAAAATGTTGAACAGTTTAAATAAGTTTGTAAATAAATTGAGGAGAATTTTTTTTTAAATATTTTACGATGAAGTGTCGACTTCATCGACATACCGCTTAAATTAAACGTCAACTAAAATTGTGAATTTCACTAATAATGTCAAGCTATTACAATCAAAACAAACTATCTAACCCGAGCGATATTCCTTTAAAATTGATATAATGACGTGAATACAGCTATTAGCGATTTCAACCAAGTACTGTAAAAATAGTAATAACAACTATAATACTTGGTAAGTACCTAATTTTACACATTGTTTGCAAAATATTATCATAACTTTTATTTTATTTGTTTGATTTAAGTAAAGTAAATTAAAAATAAATATGCTACTTCCTCTCTCCCACACCGCACACCTCCACCCCCTTCCTCTGCAAGTTCTAACCTTTTGTTGTAGTAGTCTTAATTATTAGTATAGTTACTGAAGATGATCTGAGAGGATCGAAAACGTTTTGACATATTTTTGTTAAAATATTAATAAAGTGGATATACAAAGTTTATTGGTGTTATTTTAAGTGTTATTTAAAATGGCTATCCACAACGTGGCTTACGATAAAAAGTTTGAAATGTTAAAATATTTTACTTAATCAATATAATTTATGATGGAGCATCACACATTTTGTGATTATGTGATACTTCATCAGAACTACTATGATTGTTATGAGCAGCGAATATCGACTTAAACACTACAATTATTATGAAAGATATTTCGCATGGGGTTAAAGTGTTTCAACGAAATAACAATCATTTTTTCAATTATTATACAAAAAACAAATCTAGAATTTTAACGCATCTAAAATCAAAAGAAACAAGTCAGATAATATTACATCAGAAAAACATAATTTTTCAGTACCTATATGAATAAATGATAGATAGGTAGATAGAAAATTGATGTAGGAACGCACAGGTGTTTGGGTAGGCATACAATAACTAGTAACCACATCACAAAGTAACGTGATTACCAAATTGGATAGGTAATTTGTACAAGCAGGTATAAAGGGTAATTATAACAGGTGGATGTGTGTAGGTGGTATCTACCTATTTAGCTTACTTTTTGGTTCACCTCGATAGACCTCGCTTCAGGAGAATTTCACATCTGAAGGGTTGCGGTTTTTGGCCACATTAGAACGTGCGCTTCGCTTCTCCGAAACTCCCTTCGTATTTCAAAATTTAAATTCACAATAATAAAACTTTTCCTCGTAATATTTTTTTTTGTATATAAATGCATTTGAATACCAATTCTTCCCCATCCCTTTGAAACATCCTATAAAAAGAATTTTAAAATTTCGTCTTGCCAAAATGAATTAAAAAAAAAAATATATATATATATATATTTCTGTGAAGAGGTGGTCACGGAGAGAAATATACGATGCGTGAACGAAACGTTTTGGGTACTCCGTGTACTCAGGTTGGCTCTGAAAAGAGCCGTTGGTCGCCCGACGTTTCGATTGGATTCCACCAATCATCATCTGGGGCAGATGGGAAGCCGCTGGGAAGCTGCTGCATAAAATAAAAAAATAAAAAAAAAATAAAAATCTTAGGACAGCAGAGTTAAATCAAATTGATGTGAAAAGACAGAGTCTATCAGCAGTTCGGGCGATTCAAAGATTAGTTATGAGTTCGAGCTAACACATCGTAGTAATAACTTAGTTTCAGAAGAAGAGCTCCATAATATGTAGCTTATCAAAAAACCTCTTTAATGTTCAAAATCCAAGATTCTTTCTTCAGCATATCTCAGTAGCAAAAGGATTCTTTAGACTTGTACAAGAGTTGTATTCAGCTCTTGAAAAGGACCAGTGAGATCTGGTCGAAAGCTCGAGCACCGACTCAAAACTACGCGGAGAACCGAAAATAGGTAAAATGTCATATAATACTACCCGCGAAAACCTAAAACAAAACATATATATATGCCCCTTGATAACTTTGCAACCACAAAGAAATAATTTGGTCGGAAATAAGGGCAAGAGTAGGTAAGAATAATTTAGACTGGAGAAAAAGTAATATGTTAAACAAATTTTTGATTAGTACCTACTCACCTGTACAAAAATAGGTATACATTATTTTTAAGCCTATTGGTTGAAAAATGAAAGGCATGTATTTATTTTCTCATATTTCAAAATAATATATGTAATTCATATATGTAATTCATCGAGAATAGCTGATTGTGTGAAATTCTTTTATTTATAAATGTCCGTCTTTTTTTTCTCCTTTTTGGCATTTCATTCACAAAGGGGATGGTTTGGCCAATGTCCGTGTTTTGTTTACTCCTATACCTAATCATAGCAAAGAATATAACTTGATGGCCAACGTCAGGGTAACCCGATGTGGCATTCTGAGAAAATGAAATCCAGATTGGATAGATTATATTATTCTATCGTTGATTAAGTTATAATTCCAAAAATTGTTAACATGAATGATTTTATACTAATAAAAATCTAATTTCTGAATAAAACTTTCCCATCATTGGGCACTCAGATGTTTGAGTTTGAAATGTTTTCTGCGAAGGTTCAAAAGGGGTTATAAACTTTTGTCACACCTTTTGTGTTTTATTTTTAAAGAATTATTTAGATAAGGGACGCTCTTACATTATTAGGTACATAATATTGTCTTTATTCTCGCCGAAACATTATCCACAAAGTTTTGACATTGTGAATTAATTTACAGAAACCGCAATTGTGAAATCAATTAGGTATGTTTTCCCACAAAAGGGTTGTAAATGATTGAAATTTAAGGTATTATTTTTTCAGAATTCCAGCACGATAAAAAAGTAATCCTAATGTCTATTTATAATGCATCTGTTTTCCAAAAAAAGAGGACCTGATATTTATCAGCCGTAATACACAGAAAAATGATTATACTGAGAAAGTATGTAGGTATGTTGATAGGTTTTTGGTAAATGAACCCAAAATTTAAATATCAAATAGGTACTAGCCTATGATGAAAATCAGAAAATGTTTTTGATTTTAGTGTTAATTTTAAAATTGATATTTCGTTCAATACTGGTATAAAATTATCAAATTTAAATGTGATTGAGAGTTGTTAATTGCCATGCCATCCAATCTCTAATATAAATTAAAATCGGATTAATGCGAACACTTATAACTCGAGATCAGCTGAACAGATTCTTCCGATGTTTGATTTATTGGATTCTTCTCCGCTCTGGATAACAGAATAATTAATAAAAAATTGAATAAATGGATAAGAAATGATATAAAATATAATATTAATGTTAGTATGAAACGGATTTTCTGTTAGGGAAACCGCCATCTGTTGGGGAAATAGGGAGATGTCTGGTAGAATGATATTTTGGTAGAAAGATTCTATAGATCAATGTTTTCCCTATGTTTCCACAGATGGCGGTAATGTGACAACCATTGAAATTAAAAACTACGTACAAAAATATCTGATGGTACTTTTGCAAGTTTTTTAATAATTTGTTAACATCTAGCTAATATAAAAGAAAGTAGGGTTAGTGCGAACACTTATAACTCGAGATCGGTTGAACAGATTTATAACGCTTTTGCAATAAACACAATTTTTACAAATAGTTTGAAAATCATTGTAATTTTTTATGATAATAATTAATATTAGGTATAATAAAAAATCACAAAATTATACTTAGTAACAGACCAGATATTACCATCATTATAAAGGCTACAAAAAAACACCTATCTTATAAACAATATAGACATATCCATCCATTCCCAACACAGAAAACTTACAGAAAAAATTCAGTTGTATGATGAATTTCGTAAAAAAAATAATTTAAAGTGGAAAACCTCTGTTTGCAGAACATCCTTAAATTCCATATACACGGTGTTAAGTTGGTAGTGGATAATCCGAAGCAGGGAGGTAGAATACCTCAATACCTATCGATTTGACCCCCATGTATGTTCAGCGATATTGGGTGGTTCAAAAGTTATTAACGTTTTTGTGAAATTTTAATAAAAACCGGATTTCTGACTAAACTACGTAACTGTGGCTAAACTATTTAGATTACGATCATGATTTTTTTTCTGGAAATAGTCCGATAGTGACCCTTACGCAAGCTATTATTGCTATGAGTCAGCACCCGATAGCTTTTGTTCAAAAATTTTTTTTTCAAGAATTTTTTTCCAAGCACAAATTTTATAAAATCTTTCAAAGGCTCTAGACAAAAAAAATCACGGCACATTTTTTTTTAGAAACTATCTTAAAAACTTCTACTATTCATGAAGAATTATTTCTGCAAATTTCATTTGGATGGTATAATAGGATCATGCTAAAACGCTCTCATAACTTGTGCAAGTATCAATATTCAACATTTTTTCATTAACACACAGCTTTGTTATATGGGTGGTAAAAGCCAGTTTGAAAATTATTTGAGGTACCTAAATGCATAATTTGATGTGATATTTAAATAAAATAAATTATTTATTGAAATAAAGATAAAAAATATTGTTATACACGCTTAAACCTATAATTAAAATTGTAGTACTTTAGAACAAACTGATGGTTCCTTTGTTTAGCCTGAAACCAATATTTCCCGTTATTGTTCAATAACATAAGGTATTTTTTTTAATAAAATAGCTCTTAATAAGAACTTCCAAAGACGAAAGTCCATCGGATTTAAGCTGGGGACCTTAGGGGCTAGCTTTTGGACCCCCATGGCCGCTCCTTCGGCATGGATAAATTATGTCGAAAAATGTTCTCACTTAATGGTTCTCAATGTGGTCCCTTTGAATCATTAGGGGACTCTAAAATCATTCAAGGGGTCCATATAAAATGAAAATCCATTTTAGGGTTCCTGAAAAACGTCAGGGTTTCAAGCAGAGGTTCATTCCTAGTGGTAGAATAATCATGCGCATGGTAATTTGTTTGCCCTCTGTTAACGTTAATAACTTTTGAACCACCCAATATCGCTGAACATATATGGGGGTCAAATCGATAGGTATTGAGGTCTTCTACCTCCCTGCTTCGGATTATCCACTACCAACTTAACACCGTGTATAATTTTAATTAAGGAGCACTCTGTTTAAATATAAATTGTATTCTTTTTTCTAAATAAATTGATAAAAAAAAAACTTTGATAAATAAAAAAAAAAATCTAGAAACATATACGTCACTGTTGCATACGCCGCGTACGGGTGTATCTTTTTAAATGAATTTGGGCTAATTAAAAGTGAACACAAATACATTTGGAAACTTGCACATCGTCGGTGGATTATTGAAATCTGCTATATACATACTATGGAAGAGTTGTGTTGTGAAAGTGGAAATAGTCGGCACAGGGATTCGAGCCCAAGACGTATGCTGTAGTAAGAAAGCCGTCGACTGAACAGCTGGGTTACAAATTCAAATAAAAATGTACCTATCTACGCGTTTCATACAGACGCGTTTTTTTTTTACCCCGCTCGGTATGCACCCGTAGTGTGATGTGGGCCTAACTAATAAAACAAAAATAATTGTCAAATATATTTTTATATTTTAAACATTTTATCACAATAATATGCACTTAAAATATATAAAATACGTCCTTTTTTATAAAAGGATTTTCCTATATTGATTTCTGTTGAGGAACGACTTTTATTCACCACAAAATCCACCATTTCAATCCAAGAACACCGTATTACCACGGACACAACTGTCAAGCTCGAGCTGTTGTCAACGACTAAAACACGAGCGTGGCACATTTTCGGTGGTGGCACACTTTTTCACATGCCATTTTTTAGACTCGATTGCATCTCTATGAACTCTAGCTTTGTTTTGTGGATTCTTTTTAAATTGTTGTATTGTTTACCATAAATAATATAAATAAACAATACACGATTGCATTATGAAATCACAGCTAACTGAAGCAAATAATATGTCATTGAGCCTTCTATATTATAATATTTGAAGTATGTAACATCATTAGTTCAATATGAAATGAAAATTTTAATATCAATTTCGCTCGGATGACTGCAATCACCGGGACTATTTACACACAAAAACGCTTATACTAATATTATTATTCACGTAATAACTTCAATTTTTTTCTACATTTCGATTCATTTTTCAGCATAAATAAACACTAAATACCTAACGTAAAAAAACCCTTTGAAAGATTTGTTGTTTTCTTAACTAGCTTTCCCGACAAACGTTGTCCTGTGGTCTAACTATGAATATTGAATAAGAATTTATAAGAATGATAAAAATGAATTTAAACCAATGTCATTCCGACCGAATTTTCCACCCGAATTCTGTAAATCGCACCACTTATTAAACAACTGACAGTTTGTGTCAAATGACAATTCGATTTCAAAATTAGATTTATTCATTTTTCTCGTTTTAACTTATATAAAATGCGCTTGAATGTCAGCAAATTAGAAAAAAAATGGTTGTCATGTAAATAAAAACTGTGTTGCTATAGAATTTTCACAGCGTGCGTTGTTGTAAGAAATTCGTTCCATACTAACTTTAATATAATATTTTGGAATATCTATTTGATTTTTTAGTATAGTTATTCTGTTATCCGGAGCGGAGAAGAATCCAATAAATCAAACATGATAAAAATCTCTTCAGCAGATCTTGATAAGCGTTCGCAAGCGTTTTCAGCAGATCTCGATAAGCGTTCGAACTAACCCGAATATCTTTTATACTAGCTTATACCCGTCTTGCTTTACGTTTTTGATTCCGATTGTCAGGCTTGATCGGTTAAAGGCAATTAAACAGGTTCTAGTCTAGCTTCCCATTGCTTTGTAGACCTCTATAACTGACATAAGCACAGAAAAAGAAGAATGACACTTTTAATGTTTATTAAAATTTTGTATGAAGATCCTAAAAAATAGGGTTTTTAAATAGCTCTAAATATATTAAAGTTTATGCAGCAAATTGTATTAAAGAACTTTCTCCGGCATTTTGCACGGCTCTGTGCAGATTCATATCTGACGTAGCATTTGTATTTTGAGCGTGATGCTATGACATACGGTAAAAAGCAAAATAAATAAAAAAAAAATCTGAATTATTATGTAGATAGAGAAGGAGGGACTAATGCGAGTTTTATTTAATTTCCCAATTTACCACGCAACTTTCTTAATTTTTTCTTTCATAAGAACCTTCTACTGATAAAAGCCAACACGACAAAAAAAGAATTAGTGAAATCGGTTCAGCCGTTTAGGCGTGATGCTCACATATACGGTAAAGCAACGACAAAAGGCAAATAAAAAAACTTTTCTGAATTATTATATAGACTAGCCTTTTTACCCGTCCATAAAATTGTTGATGAAGTTTGTTGAGAAAAATGTGAATTACAGAACCTGATTTATGTATTAATAAAATATGGTACCTATAAAGTATGTCCCTAAGTGGAGTAAAAAAATGGAGAATTGATTGACTGATCGAGTTTGCATTACCTATAAGTCAGATGATTTGAATTGGTAAATAGGTAGATAATATAATTAGATAGTATGAGAAATTTGTAGAATTATTGCTGTGGAGGCAGAAAAGGTGAGTCATAAACATAGCATTTTCTATACCTTCCCCATCAAGTACATTTAGATAGAACACTTGATTTCTGTAAATGCTTTAGTTGTTCTTCTGCAAAAATTAATTATGTACCTACAAAGCTTTATTTATTCTTAATATCAAATTTAACAGGTAGGTACATAATTATTTTAAGTGTTAAGACCTCTACCCGAGCCAGTGATTTTGTACCTAAAAATCTTTTGTATGAAAAATTGTCAGTATAGCCAGCGAGAAAATATTGCATAAAAAACTCCTATAAATATTCTGACCCATCTGGGAATTGGAACCAGAAATTTCTTACCAGAAGTGGGTGTTAATTATTTTGAGCATAGTAAAGAATTTTGTGGCCAAGGATTCGAACCTGCACCTCACATCCAGCCTTCGTGTGAATAGAAAAATCAGTGTAGATTGCTTATTAAAAATATAACACAGGAATAGGGTAATAATAAAAATTTCAAATTGCTATGGCAATAATTCCACAAATTTATTAAATCCCTATGCCCCTAAGTGGGGCGAGGGAGTTTGGATTTCAAAAATTAATTTTACTTACATTAATAAAACAATCAATACAATTGGTAAAGAAAAACACTTTTATAATAAATAACTAAGGTATTTTGCAGTTGATCTTTAAACATCATTTTTACAGGGTAAAACTTTTTAAATGATAATTTTGAGTATAAATATTTAGGTACTTCTAGAGAATTAGAACTCTCATCTATCATAGGTGCTTAATATAAGTCATACTAAGAGTTGACAATTAATAAGAGATATACAAAACATTAAAGTAAACGTTATTGTTGTGAGAATTGTTGAGAGTATCTTGAAAATTTTGACACACTTTAAAATTCTGTAGACATTTTGGCATTGCATTCATGATAAGATATAATCCTAGGAATCTCAGCTCCATAGACGAATTATGGAAGGCATAAATGCAACGGGCCGTTGGCCCGGTGGCTAGCATCTCAGCAGATTGTTGAATTTGTCGAATACTCAAGGATTTCAATTTGACCACCTAAATAAGGAACGTTGTTAACGTGAAGTCATCACACTAAGCCATTCGAAATAGCAAGAGAAGAAAGTCATAATCCAGTTAGTACTGGTCAAATTGAAAAAAAAAATGGCATTTTAAAATTGACCATAAATAACGGTCTAATGTTGAATCTATCAGTCTGTAATAATATGACACTTTTCGATGTTACAGGAAAAGAGGTCTGATTAAAGAAACTTCAACTAAATTTCAACAAAAAAAAACAGGTTTACAATAATAATAACTCTGAAATTAAAATAATCATATATCTAAATTTAAAAACAATTAATAGTTTGGAAGTTAAGCTGCTATAGGCTAACAATTGTCCTCCAATGCAATCACTTGTAAGTTAATGATGTTGCTAGGTTCTTTTAACAAATCTATGAATGCTCTTTTTAGTACTTACGTACTTAAGTACTTACTTAATACACATAATCTGCAAATTAAATATACATAGGTAATCTTCATATTCATAAGAATGATATTAAAAATTGTGAAAATTTTTTATAAGTACCTAAATGACGTTTTAATCAGCCTGGTGTTGGTTATTTTAACATAATATCTTGTTAAGATTATAAGGCCTATTCCAATTAAAATAATCAAAGTGTTAAATATTAAATAAATATTTCTTCTTCCAATGGCGCTACAGCCTAATTCAGCCTTGGCTTCCAATACTCAACGCCTAGAGACAACTCTGTCTCTACTTCTGTCCTGATTTCGTGGGTCAAGAAGTTTCTCGACATCCCTCCTGACCCCATTCTCTCATCGCAGCCTAGGTCTTCCAGTTATGCTGGATGTCTACCCATAATTCTCTTTGGTGCTCGCAATGATAGCATTATCTGCTCATGTCTGGCCCAGCGTAGTCTATACCTATAATAATAAAACCAATATTAGGATGGGACTTTCTAAGGTTAGATAGGTATCTCAAAATTTTCTTATGCATGATTTTAAAACAAATAAGAGATTACACTTTTTAAATAAAGTAATGGATATAACATGAGTTTAATTAAAAGAACATATTTTAGGAGTGAGAAGTATAATTAAATGTACTGAATAATAAATTCTAAAATAATATGTTTCATATTTTATTTTTTGTATAAGTAATGGGGATATTTGTTGAGTTAATACCTGCTTCGTTTTTTTTTGTGTTGCTGATGAGGATATTTATAATTTGATGCTTTGTTTTATATTTGATTTTTTTTATGTGGGACTGATGAGAATATTTATTAATTTAGTGCTATGTTCTGTATTTTATTGTTTGTTTTTGTGAGTTTTGAATTGATATGATCATGTAAAAGGCTTGTAGCCGTGTATTGTTGAAATAAATAAATAAATAAATCTATAATTTTAAATAAACATTGATATTGATAAAGTTATTATTGAGAAGATTCAATACTTAGAATTGATTTGTGTTCAAGCAAAGTTATATTCATCATTCTTATCAGTTCATCCCCTTGTCAAAATATTATCAGATATTGCTCTGCCGTCTCTTGCAATGACTGGCTCCTTCATTCTATCAGGCAGAAACTTATCTGCAACAAAAAAATTATATTGTGTGTTTTTATTTAGCCTTTTAAATTTGCTGCATTTAATGTCTATTTCTTTTTATAATTTCCAATAAAACATTGGAAGGAATTTGGAAAAATGTTCCACAGGTTGAAAATGAAGGTGACGTTTGAATAATATGTATTCATAATTATTTTTAGGTTATAAATTATATGTTTTTTGAAACTATGACTAAATAAATAAAAATACATGAAATAGGTTACCTGAAGACCAGAAATCCAATATTAATGAATTTAAATCTCAGTCCATCCATCAAACTCATATTGACATGTTTTTCCAAGGAATGAATCAGATTTGATGTCTATTTTCGAAAAACCACTCAGATTTAAAATATATATTTTGTACTAAACTAATTCGCTATATAACTCAACATTACACAAAAGTCATAACTTATTGTCAACACAAACACGATAATATCATTACCGCCAATCTCTTCGATTATTGCGTTTTCGTACCAAATTGCGCTGGCGCCTTGCACATATTTGGATTTGCGTATAAAATTTGACAGCTCATACGGAAGCAAAAATACCATAGATGAAGATAGTGCATACAGTACAGAAATAATTCATTATAATATTGTAAAAATATTTATAAAATTGATTATTGAAAATGTTTTTTATTCATATAAATAATTAAAACCTTTTTTTATTTAATAATTAATTATGACGTAGCAAAGTAACTAATTAGGTAATTATAGACGACATTTTATTTCGCTATACATACATATTTTCTTTTGATAGTGTCTGTAAAACCAACCTTCATAAAAATATATTATGAAGTAGATGTCATTTACACATAAAATAAAATATATAAATTGGTTAAGCAATATTATTATTTTTTTTATTATTCTTAGGCAACCCATCCTGGAAGAATGATTATTTGTGAAAAATACGCTGCTTTAGATTATAGTGCGCCACTCAACCATAGATTTACTAATACATAGATTAGTAGAATTCATTGTCAATGTCACTCAATATTGATAAATATTGATCTGTCAAAAAAAAATAAGAGTGATGGAATGCTTCCAATTTCAAAATTAAAATAATTATTTGCTGCTCAATAGATATTTTCGGTAGGTACCTAATGTTGTTTAATAAGATTTATTATATTATCACTTCTTTGTAATTTTTAAGTACTGACTCAGAAACATAAAAAATGATGACCTTTTCTGTAACATTCTTTCCATCACTTAGTATTTTATTTTTTTAGTTTAAGAATGCATGAATTACTTTGAAATGTTAACCGAATTGGAAACAAATGAGCTAAGACAATCATACTCTTTTTGAAAATATATAAGCAATATGATTTATGCTAAACTATAAGATTTGATTTTAAATTCAACCATTAGTGCAAAGGGGTTAGTAAAGAAAAATAAACGCAAATATTTACTGACTGATGATTAATTTATTCATTTTCAGTGTCACAAACCTTGGTTGCTTTTATCTGTCATCAAATTGCGCTGTGACAGAGTCACCTTTGGGGTTTTTTTGCGTCAAAACTTGGTCGAAACCTGTCAATCTGCACATACCACATCCAACGATTGCAGTTTTGGTCTTTCAAGGATTCTTTATTCTACAGGATCATGTTTGAGATGTGTAAAGAGAATATGTTGTTGACGGAAGAAACTACTACAGCAATAATCCCTTTTTTAATATAATGCTTCTTGTCGTATTATGAAACATATGTGAAGATTGTTATATTAACGTAATAAAATATTAATATATATAATTTAACACTGTTTTTAATTTATCTTCATACCTATTAATTAAGAATTTAGATAATTTTGTTAAAATAAATTTTTTCAAATAAAGTGATCTTCAAATAAAGTGATCTTCAAATAAAGTGATATTTGACGATTCTATCCACAACGATCTGTTTTATGTGATTAGTTCAGATATGAATATTATACAGTATTTCTTATTTATTATGATGTGGATAAAACAAATATATTTTTTACTACAATAAACATGCACATATACCTGACAAATCCATTATGATTTTGATAAACAGGAACGTCATTAGTTCCTGTCAGATTCGCTTTCTTTCAGAGTTCTGTTTTATCGACTAAATCAACTTAAGAATTTTTATACTCTTTCTATTTTCGAAAATCATTTTTACGATTAATTTATTTAAATGTATTATGAGTTTAATTTATTGTATCTTTATTATTTACCAACAATTAATATGATTTTATTAGGTAGCTACATAATTACTCATCTAATGGCTACGACGGTTTTACACAAAATGTGGCCATAAATTTTTTAAAATGTGTCAATTTTCAAAATGGAGGATTTTTTTTTCCAAAATTTTCCATTAAATCTTTATTTATTGAGAATAATAAGATTTGAATAACTTTTATATGTATAACGAATCAATCTCCAATTATTTTATAACATTTTCATACCGTAATACCAAGATTATATTCAACGTTTACATGAGTAATTTTGTTTCCAAAAGATGGCTTTCTGTCTTTTTTGAAAAATTTGTATGAAGATCCTAAAAAAATAAAGTTTTTTAAATAGCTCTTAATATATTAAAGTTACTGTTGCCAATTGTATCTTAGAACGTTCTCGAGCAAATTTCACCGCTCTGCGCAGATTCATATCTGACGTAGCATTTGTATTTTGAGCGTGATGTTCACATATACGGTAAAGTATTGTCAAAGGCAAATAAAAAAACATTTCTGAATTATTATGTAGACTAGCCTTTTTACCCGTCCATAAAATTATTGATAAAGTTTGTTGAGAAAAATGGGAATTATAGAACCTGATTTCTGGATAAAATAAAAGTACCTTTAAAGTATGACCCTAAGTAGGGTCAAAAAAAGGGAGAATAATTGATTGATTGATCTACTTTAATCTTATATTACTTATATTTAAAAAGTTTGAATTGGTAAATAGGTAGATATAATTAGATAGTAGGCGTGTCTGTATGAGAAATATGTAGAATTGCTGTGGAGGCAACAAAAGTGAGTCACAAATATAGCATTTTTATCTATTTACCATACCTTCCCCATCAATGACATTATACTTGATTTCTGTAAATGCTGATCTTATTCTTCTGTAACAACATAATTATTATGTACCTACAAAGTTATATTTATTCTTAATATCAAATTTAACAGGTAGGCACATAGGTAATTATTTTAGTATTCTAGACCTCTACCGAGCCAGTGATTTTGTACATGAAAATCTTTTGTATGAAGAATTTTCAGTATGTACAGCCAGCAAGAAACATTGCACAAAAAACTATAAAAATTCAAACCCATCTGGGAATTGGAACCAGAAATTCCTTATCAGTAGTGGGCAGATAGTAATTTTAATGTTGTGGCCATCATTATCAGGATTCGAACCTGCACCATACTTCCTGCATAATGCCATCCTTCGTGTAAGTAGAAAAATCATTGTAGATTGCTTATTTCAAACAAAACTGGATTAGGGTAGTAATAAAATTTTCAAATTGCTATGGCATCCCATCAATTTATTAAAATATTTCAAAAATTTAATTTGCTTACATAAATAAAACAATTAATACAATTGGTAAAGAAACACTCTTTTATAATACATAACTAAGGGGTTTTACAGTAGCTGTTTAAACTTCATTTTTACAGGGTAAAACTTTTATAATAATTTTTTAATAAATGTTAATTTTGAGTATAATTATTTACTTCTAGAGGATTAGACCTCTCATCTATAGGTGCTTAATATAAGCCATACCAAGAGTTGACAATTAATAAGAGGTATACAAAAGTTAAAGTGAAAGTTATTGTTAGAGAAAATATTTTAAAAATTTTGACACACTTTAAAATTCTGTAGACATCTCGGCATTGCATCAATGATAATATATAACTCTAGGAATCCCAGCTCCATTGAAGAATTATTGAAGACATAAAAGCATGTTGGCCCTATGGCTAGCGTCTTAGCAGATTGTTGAATTTGTCGAATACTCAAGGATTTCAATTTGACCACCTAAATAAGGAAAGTTGTTAACGTGAAGTAATTACACAAAGCTATTTGAAACATCAGGAGACGAAGGTCGTAATCCAGTACTGGTCAAATTGATAAAAATATAGCATTTTAAAATCGACCATAAATAATGGTGTAATGTTGAAATATTATATATCAGTCTGTATAATATAACACTTTTCAATGTTATAACAAAAGGCCTGATTTTAGATTTCAACATAAAAAAAAACATGTTGTTTACAATAATAATAATTCTGAAATTAAAATAATTGTCTCCAAATAAAAAAAAATTAATGGTTTAGAATATAGATTAAACTGCTATAGGCTTACAATAATTATTGTCCTCCAAGGCAATCACTTGTAAGTTTCTTTTAACTAATCTATGAATGCTTATTTTTACCTACTAAATACACATAATCTGCAAATTAAATATAACATAGGTAATCTTTATATTCATAAGAATGATATTAAAAATTCAGTAAGTAGTAAAATAATGAAAAAGTCAGTGCGCGACGGTTGGGTTTAGAGTCACGCTGACCATCACCGCTGACATGCGAAATGTATAAACTTCTAAGAAGCGTTTTAGAATAACGCGTAGCTGTCAGCACGGACGCTTCTTAGAAGTTCATACATTTCGGCTGTCAGCACTCAGCGGCATAATCTGTAAATTAAATATACATAGGTAATCTTTATATTCATAAGAATGATATTAAAATTGTGAGAAGTTTATAAGTAAATAAATATAAGTAATAATTTTTTAATAGTCCAGGCGTTGGTTATTATAACATAACATTTTGTTAAGATTATAAGGCCTGTTCCAATTAAAATCTTCTTTTTCCGATGGGGTTACAGCCCAATTCTAGCCTTGTGTTCCATAATTCGACTCCTCCAGACAACCCTGTCTCTGTCCTAATTTCGAGAGTCAAGAAATTGCTCGCATCCTTCCTGACTTCATTCGCATATCGCAGCCAAGGTCTGCCAATTCAGCATAGTTTTCTCTTTGGTGCCCGCAATGATGGCATTCTCTGTCCATATCTGGCCCACCGTAGCCTATGATAATTAACCAATATTAGGATGGGAGGTTAGATATCTCAAAATTTCTTATGCAAAATTTAAAAACATATAATGGGATTACACTTTATAAATAATAAAGAAATGGATATAACATGAGTTTAAAAATTTTGATATTGATAAAAGTAATATTTACTTACTTACTTTGCGTTTCCGGTCTACACTTTGCCACACCAGTAAGCAGCGACAGTCATCGCCTCGTTCGCAAGGATAAGGTGTTTGCAGGTTACATGTTTCACCAATCAGCAGGCATGTCAAGAGGTGATTGTCATCCTGATGGAGCTCACCACATTCACATTCAGTTTTGTCAGCAGAGAGGTAGCCCCATTTATGTAGGTTTTTCCTACACTTGGTAACACCAACCCTAACTCTATTGAGGGCAGTCCATAAAGTGAATGGTAGGTGTTAAACCGTACTGATGCCTTGTAAAGTAATATTGAGAAGATGCAAGACTTATCTGCAAAAAAAATTATGTGTGTTGAAAAATGTTTTTATTGCGCCCTTTAAAGTTGCTGCATTTAATGTCTATTTCTTTTTATTATTTTTATTTATTTTATTTTATTTAAAACATTTATATACAAACAGTGAAATTGATACAAAAATAAGACAGTACATACAATTTGCAAAACATACACCAGTGAAGTATATACATTTAAATCAAACATATAAAACTGTGAGGTAAACATTTTTTTTGAAATAGGTTACATGTTACATACCTGAGAAATAGAATTCCATATTAATGTAAATCTCAGTCCATCTATCAAACTCATACTGACTTGTATGTTTTTGGTTTTGCAAGGAATGAATAATTTCTGACGGCTATTTTCGACAAAGCTCAAACAATAAAAATAACCTTTGTGTGAAACTAATTCGCTATATTACTCAAAACTACACAAAAGCTATAATTGTCAAGACAAACAAATAATAATATTATTATTACATATTGCCAATTATCTCATTTTTATTACGCGTTGATTATTTACTGCGTATAAAATTTTACACTTTTGACAGCACCATAGACCATAGAAGTAGAAATTTATATCATTACGAAGACGCATACAACACTATAAAAGTAGTCTGTGCACACAACTTTATTCCAACCCTTTCATATTGAAAAAAAAATACAGTATATAAATAATTCATTCTATTTAAATATTTATAAAATTGATAATATTGAAATTTTATATTTTTTATTCATTTAAATAATTAAGACCTTTTTTATTTAATAATTAATTATGACGTAGCAAATTTGGTAATTATAGACGACATTTTATTCTGCAATACATATTTTCTAGATTTGATAGTGTCTGTAAAAGTAACCTTCATAAAAATATAATATGTATTAGATGTCATTTGCACACAATATATATAATTTAGTTAAGCAATATTAAACGTTGCTTATTGCTGTTTTATTTTAATTAGATGCGCTGCCGAACCATAGATTTACTTATACATAGATTAATAGAATTCCTTGTCAATGTCACTTGTCACTCAATATTGATAAATATTGATCTGTCAAAAAAAAAATAAGAGAGTGAAGGAATGCTTCCAATTTCAAAATAAAAGTTATTTGCTGCTCAATAGATATTTTCGGTAGGTACCTAATGTTGTTTAAGATTTATTATATGATAATCACTTCTTTGTAATTTTTAAGTACTGACTCAGAACCATAAAAAATGATGACCTTTTCTGTAACATTCTTTCCATCGCTTAGTATTTTATTTTTATAGTTTAAGAATGCATGAATCACTTTTTAATGGTAACGTAATTGAAAACAAATGAGCCAAGACAATCATACTCTTTTTGAAAATATATAAGCAATATGATTTATGCTAAACTATAAGATTTGATTTTAAATTCAACCATTAGTGCAAAGGGGTCAGTAAAGAAAAATAAACGCAAATATTTACTGACTGATGATTAATTTATTCATTTTCAGTGTCACAAACCTTGGTTGCTTTTATCTGTCATCAAATTGGGCTGTGACAGAGTCACCTTTGGGTTTTTTTTGCGTCAAAACTTGGTCGAAACCTGTCAATCTGCACATACCACATCCAACGATTGCAGTTTTGGTCTTTGAAGGATTCTTTATTCTACAGGATCATGTTTGAGATGTATAAAGAGAATATGTTGTTGACGGAAGAAACTACTACACCAATTATCCCATACCATACTTTTTTAAAATGCTTCTTGTCGTATTATGAAACATACATGAAGATTGTTATATTAACGCAATAAAATATTAATATATATTTAACATTGTTTTTAATTTATCTTCATACCTATTAATTAAGAATTTAGATAATTTTGTTATTATAATAGCAAACAAAGTGATCTTCAAATAAAGTGATATTCGATGATTCTGTCCACAACAATCTGTTTTATGTGATTAATTGAGATATGAATATTATACAGTATTTCTTAATTATTATGATGTAGATAAAACAAATATATTTTTTACTATAATAAACATGCACAAATACCTGACAAATCCATTATGATTTTGATAAACAGGATCGTCATTAGTTCCTGTCAGATTCGCTTTCTTTCAGAGTTCTGTTTTATTGACCAAATCTACTAAAGAATTTTTATACTCATTTCAATTTTCAAAAATCATTTTTACGATTAATATATTTAAATGTATTATGAATTTAATTTCATGTATCTTTATTATTTACCAACATTTAATATGATTTTATCAGGTACTTACTCATCTAATGGCTACGACAGATTTACACAAAATGTGGCCATAAATTTTTTAAAATGTGTCAATTTTCAAAATGGAGGATTTTTTTTCCAAAATTTTTCATTAAATCTTTATTTATTGAGAATAATAAGATTTGAATAACTTTTATATGTATAACGAATCAATCTCCAATTATTTTATAACATTTTCATACCGTAATACCAAGATTCTATTCAACGTTTACATGAGTAATTTTGTTTCCAAAAGATGGCTTTCTGTCTTTTTTGAAAAATTTGTATGAAGATCCTAAAAAAATAAAGTTTTTTAAATAGCTCTTAATATATTAAAGTTAACGTTGCCAATTGTATCTTAGAACGTTCTCGAGCAAATTTCACCGCTCTGCGCAGATTCATATCTGACGTAGCATTTGTATTTTGAGCGTGATGTTCACATATACGGTAAAGTATTGTCAAAGGCAAATAAAAAAACATTTCTGAATTATTATGTAGATTATAGATTATTAGAAAAAAAATGACCTTTGGAAGCATTGTAATGATTAGATATGAGATTATATATGACTAGCCTTTTTACCCGTCCATAAAATTATTGATAAAGTTTGTTGAGAAAAATGGGAATTATAGAACCTGATTTCTGGATAAAATAAAAGTACCTTTAAAGTATGACCCTAAGTAGGGTCAAAAAGGGAGAATAATTGATTGATTGATCTACTTTAATGTTATATTACTTATATTTAAAAAGTTGGAAGGTTTGAATTGGTAAATAGGTAGATATAATTAGATAGTAGGCGTGTCTGTATGAGAAATATGTAGAATTGCTGTGGAGGCAACAAAAGTGAGTCACAAATATAGCATTTTTATCTATTTACCAATCCTTCCCCATCAAGGACATTAGACTTGATTTCTGTAAATGCTGACCTTATTCTTCTGTAACAACATAATTATTATGTACCTACAAAGTTATATTTATTCTTAATATCAAATTTAACAGGTAGGCACATAGGTAATTATTTTAGTATTCTAGACCTCTACCGAGCCAGTGATTATGTACATGAAAATTTTTTGTATGAAGAATTTTCAGCATGTACAGCCAGCAAGAAACATTGCATAAAAAACTATAAAAATTCAAACCCATCTGGGAATTGGAACCAGAAATTCCTTATCAGTAGTGGGCAGATAGTAATTTTAATGTTGTGGCCATCATTATCAGGATTCGAACCTGCACCATACTTCCTGCATGATGCCATCCTTCGTGTAAGTAGAAAAATCATTGTAGATTGCTTATTTCAAACAAAACTGGATTAGGGTAGTAATAAAATTTTCAAATTATTATGGCATCCCATCAATTTATTAAAATATTTCAAAAATTTAATTTGCTTACATAAATAAAACAATTAATACAATTGGTAAAGAAACACTCTTTTATAATACATAACTAAGGGGTTTTACAGTAGCTGTTTAAACTTCATTTTTACAGGGTAAAACTTTTATAATAATTTTTTAATAAATGTTAATTTTGAGTATAAATATTTACTTCTAGAGGATTAGACCTCTCATCTATAGGTGCTTAATATAAGTCATACCAAGAGTTGACAATTAATAAGAGGTATACAAAAGTTAAAGTGAAAGTTATTGTTAGAGATAATATTTTAAAATTTTTGACACACTTTAAAATTCTGTAGACATCTTGGCATTGCATCAATGATATATAACTCTAGGAATCCCAGCTCCATTGAAGAATTATTGAAGACATAAAAGCATCGAGCCGTTGGCCCTATGGCTAGCGTCTTAGCAGATTGTTGAATTTGTCGAATACTCAAGGATTTCAATTTGACCACCTAAATAAGGAAAGTTGTTAACGTGAAGTAATTACACAAAGCTATTTGAAACATCAGGAGACGAAGGTCGTAATCCAGTACTGGTCAAATTGATAAAAATATAGCATTTTAAAATCGACCATAAATAATGGTGTAATGTTGAAATATTATATATCAGTCTGTATAATATAACACTTTTCAATGTTATAGCATTGATTGGAATATAGGACCTGATTTTAGATTTCAACATAAAAAAAACATGTTGTTTAAAATAATAATAATTCTGAAATTAAAATAATTGTCTCCAAATAAAAAAAAATTAATGGTTTAGAATATAGATTAAACTGCTATAGGCTTACAATAATTATTGTCCTCCAAGGCAATCACTTGTAAGTTTCTTTTAACTAATCTATGAATGCTTATTTTTACCTACTTAATACACATAATCTGCAAATTAAATATAACATAGGTAATCTTTATATTCATAAGAACGATATTAAAAATTCAGTAAGTAGTAAAATAATGAAAAAGTCAGTGCGCGACGGTTGGGTTTAGAGTCACGCTGACCATCACCGCTGACATGCGAAATGTATAAACTTCTAAGAAGCGTTTTAGAATAACGCGTAGCTGTCAGCACGGACGCTTCTTAGAAGTTCATACATTTCGGTTGTCAGCACTCAGCGGCATAATCTGTAAATTAAATATACATAGGTAATCTTTATATTCATAAGAATGATATTAAAAATTGTGAGAAGTTTATAAGTAAATTAATATAAGTAATAATTTTTTAATAGTCCAGGCGTTGGTTATTATAACATAACATTTTGTTAAGATTATAAGGCCTGTTCCAATTAAAATCTTCTTTTTCCGATGGTGTTACAGCCCAATTCTAGCCTTGTGTTCCATAATTCGACTCCTCCAGACAACCCTGTTTCTGTCCTAATTTCGAGAGTCAAGAAATTGCTCGCATCCTTCCTGACTTCATTCGCACATCGCAGCCAAGGTCTGCCAATTCAGCATAATTTTCTCTTTGGTGCCCGCAATGATGGCATTCTCTGTCCATATCTGGCCCACCGTAGCCTATGATAATTAACCAATATTAGGATGGAAGGTTAGATATCTCAAAATTTCTTATGCAAAATTTAAAAACATATAATGGGATTACACTTTATAAATAATAAAGAAATGGATATAACATGAGTTTAAAAATGTTGATATTGATAAAAGTAATATTTACTTACTTACTTTGCGTTTCCGGTCTACACTTTGCCACACCAGTAAGCAGCGACAGTCATCGCCTCGTTCGCAAGGATAAGGTGTTTGCAGGTTACATGTTATACCAATCAGCAGGCATGTCAAGAGGTGATTGTCATCCTGGAGCTCACCACATTCACATTCAGTTTTGTCAGCAGAGAGGTAGCCCCATTTATGTAGGTTTTTCCTACACTTGGTGACACCAACCCTAAGTCTATTGAGGGCAGTCCATAAAGTGAATGGTAGGTGTTCAACCGTACTGATGCCTTGTAAAGTAATATTGAGAAGATGCAAGACTTATCTGCAAAAAAAAATTATGTGTGTTGAAAAATGTTTTTATTGAGCCCTTTAATGTTGCTGCATTTAATGTCTATTTCTTTTTATTATTTTTATTTATTTTATTTTATTTAAAACATTTATATACAAACAGTGAAATTGATACAAAAATAAGACAGTACATACAATTTGCAAAACATACACCAGTGAAGTATATACATTTAAATCAAACATATAAAACTGTGAGGTAAACATTTTTTTTTGAAATAGGTTACATGTTATATACCTGAAGTATAGAATTCCATATTAATGTAAATCTCAGTCCATCTATCAAACTCATACGACTTGTATGTTTTTGGTTTTGCAAGGAATGAATAATTTCTGACGGCTATTTTCGACAAAGCTCAAACAATAAAAATAACCTTTGTGCGAAACTAATTCGCAATATTACTCAAAACTACACAAAAGCTATAATTATCAAGACAAACAAATAATAATATTATTATTATTGCCAATTATCTCATTTTTATTACGCGTTGATTATTTACTGCGTATAAAATTTTACACTTTTGACGGCACCATAGACCATAGAAGTAGAATTTTATATCATTACGAAGACGCATACAACATAATTAAGTAGTCTGTGCATACAACTTTATTCCAACCCTTTCATATTGAAAAAAAATACAGTATATAAATAATTCATTATATTGTAAATATTTATAAAATTGATAATATTGAAATTATATATTTTTTATTCATTTAAATAATTAAGACCTTTTTTATTTAATAATTAATTATGACGTAGCAAATTATTTGGTAATTATAGACGACATTTTATTCTGCAATACATATTTTCTAGATTTGATAGTGTCTGTAAAAGCAACCTTTACAAAAATATAATATGAAGAAGATGTAATTTACACACAAAATATATTTAAATTGGTTACCTAAGCAATATTATACGCTGCTTTATTTTAATCTTGGAGGAATTATTATATTTTAATTAGATTATAGTGCGCCACACCAACCATAGATTTACTAATACATAGATTAGTAGAATTCATTGTCAATGTCACTCAATATTGATAAATATTGATCTGTCAAAAAAATAAGAGAGTGATGGAATGCTAAATGCTTCCAATTTCAAAATATTGGAAGCATTTATTTGCTGCTCAGTAGATATTTTCGGTAGGTACCTAATGTTGTTTATTAAGATTTATTATATAATCACTTCTTTGTAATTTTTAAGTACTGACTCAGAAACATAAAAAATGATGACCTTTTCTGTGACATTCTTTCCATCGCTTAGGATTTTATTTTTTTAGTTTAAGAATGCATGAAAATCACTTTGAAATGTTAACCGAATTGGAAACAAATGAGCTAAGACTTCCATACTTTTTTCAAATTATATAAGCAATATGATTTATGCTAAACTATAAGATTTGATTTTAAATTCAACCATTAGTGCAAAGGGGTTAGTAAAGAAAAATAAACGCAAATATTTACTGACTGATGATTAATTTATTCATTTTCAGTGTCACAAACCTTGGTTGCTTTTATCTGTCATCAAATTGGGCTGTGACAGAGTCACATTTGGGTTTTTTTGCGTCAAAACTTGGTCGAAACCTGTCAATCTGCACATACCACATCCAACGATTGCAGTTTTGGTCTTTGAAGGATTCTTTATTCTACAGGATCATGTTTGAGATGTATAAAGAGAATATGTTGTTGACGGAAGAAACTACTACACCAATTATCCCATACCATACTTTTTTAATATAATGCTTCTTGTCGTATTATGAAACATACGCAATAAAATATTAATATATATTTAACATTGTTTTTAATTTATCTTCATACCTATTAATTAAGAATTTAGATAATTTTGTTATTATAATAGCAAATAAAGTGATATTCGATGATTTTGTCCACAACAATCTGTTTTATGTGATTAATTGAGATATGAATATTATACAGTATTTCTTAATTATTATGATGTGGATAAAACAAATATATTTTTTACTATAATAAACATGCACAATTACCTGACAAATCCATTATGATTTTGATAAACAGGAACGTCATTAGTTCCTGTCAGATTCGCTTTCTTTCAGAGTTCTGTTTTATCGACCAAATCTACTAAAGAATTTTTATACTCATTTCAATTTTCAAAAATCATTTTTACGATTAATATATTTAAATGTATTATGAATTTAATTTCATGTATCTTTATTATTTACCAACGTTTAATATGATTTTATCAGGTACTTACTCATCCTACTCAATGGCTACGACAGATTTACATAAACTGCGGCCATAAATTTTTTTAAATGTGTCAAATTTGAAAATGGAGGAATTATATTTCCAAAATTTTGCATTAAATCTTTATTTATTGAGAATAATAAGATTTGAATAACATTTATATGTATAACGAATCAATCTCCAATTATTTTATAACATTTTCATACCGTAATACCAAGATTCTATTCAACGTTTACATGAGTAATTTTGTTTCCAAAAGATGGCTTTCTGTCTTTTTTGAAAAATTTGTATGAAGATCCTAAAAAAATAAAGTTTTTTAAATAGCTCTTAATATATTAAAGTTAACGTTGCCAATTGTATCTTAGAACGTTCTCGAGCAAATTTCACCGCTCTGCGCAGATTCATATCTGACGTAGCATTTGTATTTTGAGCGTGATGTTCACATATACGGTAAAGTATTGTCAAAAGCACGCAAACATTTCTGAATTATTATGTAGATAACAAAACACCATATGCATGCAAATTTGCACTAAAAAGGGATAAAATACCCACTAACAACTTTTCATGTATGACTTACCTTAAATATGAATACCTAATGCATATGTAGTCAAAAGAATACTTTTATTATAAATATCATTAAAATACAATAAGCGAAATATTCATAAAATTATGAAAAGTTTATATTGCAACAATTATTTTCTTTTCCCGTGGTTTGTTTATCAGAAAGTGTGAACATCTCCTCTACTCCTCTCGGTTCTTCATTGTTCGATGAATGGACTGCGCATATCCCGGGATATCTGTTGTATCTAAATATTCCCGAATCGGGCGTCATCTACCAATCGAATAACCCAGGAATATAATTAAGTATTTTTCCAAATTTTCGCTAAGCAGCACATGTATTAATACTAAGGCAACGGCTAAGCCAAATCAGGATCAAACTTATTTTTAAATTTCTATTCATTTATTCAACTAAGGATATTTTAGGCCCAATTTAACAACGCCCACAACATCTGCGATATATTTGAAAGGAAAAAAGGTTGGGAGAAGGATGAGGGAAAATAAAAGGGTCAATGGACAAGAAAAACGGTTATCTTTTTTTGTACCTAGTCATCGAAAATTATAATATCAGGAATTGTTTATTTTTAAAATCTTGTTTATGCAAATTTCAATGCTGTTGCTAATATCACACAACCACGCGGTACTAGATAGACCTTGTATTTTTTAATTAATAAAAAAAGTCCTGTTAGCTTATATAGGTGGGGTGTAGGAAAATTCATCGCGAAAAAGTCATCATCAGTACAATTCATCGCGATTACAATAATTGTCAAACATTCAAATTGTTTATGACCTGAACATAAGGTAAAGCTTCAGTTTAGTCACTCCTATAAATTATGGCGGCGATTTTGACATAGGTTCGCTGGAGTATTACCGTGTTATCACTCGGGCAGGTGTCCAGAAGGTATGGGAGGTACTACCCCCCCCAAACCCCCCTTTTTTAAATAAGCTCCAACCTTAACCTAACCTATTCAAATCGTATATAAATAGCCTCGAAATCATTAGGAGTGACTAAACTGAAGTTTTACCAAAAAAAATTACAGAGTTATAGATATACAAAAACCCAGAACCCGGAATCGAATTGCATTCTAAAAGTAGGTACCTACTCGCGATGAATTGTTCGGGATGATTTGTTTGCGATGAATTTACCGGCTACCATATAGGTGAATTTGAAATTGTGGACCTTTCACATATTGCAACAATTTCAAACTCATACAACAGCTTCTTAAAAAATATAAAATGGAAAAGGTAGGTAGGTACTTATAATAAAATTATTATTATTTTAAATAACACTCTGTTTATTTCACTTTTTTATTTTTTGTTCGGTCACACGACCATCTTCAGTGCCACAAAAATGATAATATTTAAATTAATAATAATTTTATTACAAGTTATTGATGTTTTCGGCGGTAACTTTGTGAAATCCCATATTGTATAGATACTTATAATAAAACTTTTATTATTTTAAATAAAACACTGTTTATTTCACATTTATTCTTTATTGGCAGAGGCCTTTCGGTCACACGACCATCTTCAGTGCCACAAATTCTAGAACTAAAACAAAAGAAGCGAATGTCATAGAAAAAAGAAAATATAAAATGTACAAGTATTTATTATTATTATTACAAGTAGGTAGGTACCTATTCAATATGGGATTTCACAAAGTTTCCGCCGAAAACATCAATAAATTGGAAAAGGTACCTTTTGAATTCTATATAAATGAGACACTCAGAGCGGGGCAGGGGGAACATCCTTAAAACAGAAAAAAAAAACAGTCTCAAGAGGAGTTAAAAACTACAAAGCTGGAGCCACACCATTGTATTGAACAAACCTACTCACAGAATCACGGGATCTATGTATATTATATGTATAGATATCAGTACAGATTGCCAACCAGGTTTTCTGCAGGCGAATCGAGTATTTGGTGTAGAAATATTGATGATCTGCTTTAATATGAAAATAGCTTATATATATACATTGTATTTTTGGTTATTTTGGATAAACTGCTATCTGTGCACGACGGTTGAAAGTTTATCATTAGATTATTTAGCTATTATATAGCGTCATCTATAAGATAACCTAGAAAGCTTCAAGTAGAATAGCATTAGCTATCAAGTGATAACGCCATCTGTGGAATAAGTTTCTGTCACATATCGGACATTGTCTATGATATGATTATTGATGAGCAAATTAATTATTGTCTATGAACATACCTATTTATCAGATAGCTGGAACACTTTTTTTTGTGGTGTATCATGTTAGTATATAAGCATTGTAGACAATATGAGGTACCGCCTCTTTTTACCTGTCAGCGTTGAAGATTAAACAAGTGCAATTGTAACCAGTTTGTCTCATTATCCTACCAAGCCCAGAAGGACTAACCAATAATTCTTCTTTGTTTTTTTTCATTTTCTTGTAAGTGTGATAGACGCAAAGGCTTTTTGAAGCTGTTAAGTCTATTGCACTGATATTTAACAGATTAAAATAAATAAATAAATTGTGCAACCTGTCAAAGCTGTATGATAGCCGTTACTTGTTGGCGATGTCCCTAGTAGGTCGACGCAAGCCCCTCAGTTTAATAATAGTTCGGGGCAGTCTATGTATAGAAAGCCGTCAAATAAACTTATAGGAAATTTCTAATATTTTAATAATGGTATTTGTTATACCATCGACGATTAGATACTTAAATTAATTATTTTTTCCATTATAAAAAATCGGGAATAAAATAAAATAAAAAAAAATAAAAAAAACCGGCGACACTTTAAAGGTTCAACGCGTGCAAGTAATAATATTTAACGTTTATTTATTCTGTCGGACTCTTGCAGAATTTTTCATTTTAATTAAAAACATTCCTTGTTAATCTCGTTGACTAAGTTAATTTGAACAGCGGGCTGAGAGTGGCAGCTCACCAAGTAAATCTACTTTTATTATTTTGACAGCTTTTTTATAAACATCCCTTAATTGCAGACTAATAATCATCGCTCTACCTCGACACATCTCATTAATAAGGTATAAAGGTATATACCTACTTATTAGAAACTAGCTGACCCGCCCGTCGAACTTCGACCTTACCCAGAATAAAAAAAATAATGTTGACGTATTACATTAATTAAATACAGTTTATGACATAAAACTGAATTAAATTAAATTTATAATATATTGCATTATGTAATAATTCATGTTGATTTGGATGCGGGATTATTTTCGACGAACCATACGTTTGTAATAAAAAGAATTCATCTATAGTTGCATAGCTTTTAAAAAAATCCAAGATATGGCGGTGTAGTAGAAAATAAGTCACATGTGATGCGTGTTACATTATTGTATATTATGTTGTTGGATGAATACACTCCATTAAACTGTTGATAGTTTCGGCCGAGCGTGCTTGGTAGTAGTTCATTTTCACTTATGTAAAAATAAATAAGGAGTCTTCAGTTTGTGCTACTACGAATTACACACAGTAATTCGTAGTAGCACAAACTGAAGACTCCATTAAACCCTAATTTTACCGAATTTTTGTGGTAAGATTTATCCCATTAAGTATTGACTGGAGCTATCATAATGACATAATTTTTGTGGGTTTTAAAGTACACCCAATTATTGTAATCATACTTAGTGGTCTTGGAATTTGTAAACCACAAGAATTTTTTTTATTTGTTGATTGATTAATTAACGGTTTGCGTCATTTTATTTCTACATCCTAAATCAGGAATAAGCAATTATCACAATTTTTAAAAGTTATTTTACCATTTTAGATGTACTAGACTTACTAGAGAATGTGCGAGATACCTATTTTGAATTGCAATAATATTGTAAGTAATTTGTTTCGTTTAGATCACAAAAAAGGGAATGATAATATACCTACTATAACTTGTAGTCATGTCCAAAAATTTGCACTTCTTGACTCCCTTACCTACACGAGATTATAAAATCTTTAAAAAACCTTTAACTTTGAAAAAACCTTCACTAGGCAAGAAAAACCCCCCTCTGCGTTTTTATTTTTTTACAACCACCCTATCAGTTTGTTAAGAAAATTCACTGCATCATCAAAAAATCTAGTCAATCCATTTGGTCCTATTTTTCGTGGTGACTATAAAAAGCGCTCTCTACTTATTCAGCCACTAAAAAATTACTCGATAGTCGACCAAGTGTGAACTAGGCTAATTTAGAAGCTAAATATTTTGGTTTCGATTCATCTATTGTCCCTAATTTCATACTACCTAGTAAGTACGTCAAAATGAGATATTTTTTCTAAACATTCACTCGGATAAATTGACAATGCAAAGTAAATAGAAATAATAGCTATCACGTGGAACTTACGTGTTAACTGTGTACTGTAGGTAGTGCCGGTTATTCCCTTGAGTATAAAAATCATTGTTCCGACTCACGTATTTTCTAACCATTGATTAACCCAACCCCGCCGCTGCTCTTTATTCGATCATTAAATTATTAATTAGGTCCGCGTGTCAATTAGTTATTGTCACATGAGCACGTTCCATTTTAATGGGGCAATCTCTTTAATTGTATTCCTTGTTAATTAGTCGGGATTATACATTCACTACACACCAAACTTTCATTTCTCACCCACTCCTTGTCTCTGTTATGTTATATTCACCGACTTTGTTATATTTTTAAAGCTCACTATAGTAAACGGATAGATGCTTACGTTTTTCTTTGTTCTTCTAAAAATCCTGCGTAGTTTGAGTGTAACAATTTTATTTTTGTATACATATTTTGTTACAATTTCATTTGTTTTATTTTAATCATAAATTATTATTAATAACATTATGATTTTATGGCGATTTCAATAATATTTGCACACAAGCAACTTAGCGCTTTAGAAACGTGGTCTTTTATTATTGTTCTTAATATCTATGTATGTAACTGTAAACTAAAGGTCGTTTTCTTCGTTTTAAACAAAGTGTTTACAATGTGAAGGACTGGAATTTTGGGCAAAAAAGTTTACAGACGTTGATCACGAATGCCAATAATTATTGCTCATTATTTGTATTTGTGGTCGGTAGTAAACTTTGTCTGATTCTGAAACTAAAAAAATCCAATTCCAATGTAAATCTTTCTTTGGATTTCAAGGATTCGCATGAATTTTATGTTTCTTCTGTGTTTTTTTTTCTTTGTTCTTTACGTTTATTTTGTGTTCTGTTTTTTTTTCTGTATTGTGTAGGTTTGTGATTTTCAGAGTTTTTCTAAACAGTACGTAATAAAATTATTTTGAGGTGGAATAGTCTTTAAACAACTTACTGGATGGGCAAAACGCAACATCATATTATAATATACTCAATAATCTCACCTTATACCTACTCTATAATCTGGTATTTTTAAACATTTCATTGAATTTCAAAGCAAGGTTACTACTAGCCTACCCATATAAAGTTCGACAAGTGAGAAAAATATCAAAGCCTAAATAATTAATTATGAGGTAGGTATTTTGTGAAAATGTACCAAAACAAACGGAATAACCATATGGCGGAGAGAGGAGCGTAATAAATGTTGTCGCCTGGTGTACGCTAAATAATCTAATAACGGAGTTATGCCGCGGAATACATTTTATTAAGCCATAATTCACATATTACAACCCGTATACGTCGCAGTAATACGGTGTCTTAAAGGGATCGATAATTAGTTCATACACAGCCGGGGCCAAGTGGCCATCATTAGGTACCTTTGTGGGTCGGCTCTAGTTCAGCGTAGATCTTTACACCGTCAATCCAATTTATTACCCACACATTCACCGGTTGCAGCAGCATTTCACCACATCCGAGTGGTTAATTACGTGCGCGATGACTCTGAGGACGCTCTCCAGATAACAATACGGGAATATTCATACTCACAGGTAGGGCAAAGTCTTTCATAATGAAACAAAACTAGCGAATGTCCTTGTAGATATGACATGTAACATAACAAGTATAGGTTGGCTCAGAAGTGACCTTATGGTTTGAATTCTTTAAATATTTTTTATTTATGGGATGATTATAATAACTATTTTTTATTTCAGAAACGTCCAGGGGCTGTTGAACCAGGTGAATGTGGAGGCCAGATGAAATTGCACCTACGTTTTGACAAAGTAAAGGAACGCTGGTCTAAAAAATAAAGTTCGACAACTTGGGCTCGTTTTTCGATTGAATGTTGATTAATTTTATATTTCCCAGGTCTTCTTTACAAACTAAGGGAAAAAAAAGTTACAAATCATAACTTACATTCTGCGCCACTGGGTAGATATACCTACATACCAATTAAATATTTCACTAACAATCAAACAATTTGAGATGAAAAAAACATGCAATGATCTTTTTATAAAAAAAATACGTCGATATTTGAAACAAAATTTATACTTAGTGAAGAGTACCTAACTAATTCCATCATAGCTTTATTCTGCTTGTAGAAAAAAGACAATAGCACACACTGAGTAGCACAGCAAGCAGGCTCTTAAGAAGCAACTAGTTTTGGTAGGTGCATGCATGGTTATTGGTTTATGACCTGTCGATGGATGTATGTCTATTTTTGTCCGTTGTATTTACACGTGTGATTCAAACAATTTTTTTTAAATAAATAGATACATTTTCACTTATCTCTACTAAGGTGTCAGTATATAGCCGGCGGTATTTATTGCATGAAGCAATTTTTCCCAGTCAACCGTTCCCGTCCAATCTGAGACAGGCCAACCCCGGGTAGAAATATCAAGTGAAAAACAATTAGAAAATCTCCGGCCTGACGGGAAATCGAACCCTGGAACCTCTTGATCTGAAGTCCACGCCTATACCACTAAGCTATACTGTGGTCGGTTTCATATACCTAACTAGCTCAAATAATATTAAGTCGACCTCAAAATAATACAATTTTTCTACATAAAATATTTTTTCACTCCGCATGGAGATGTTGAGTTTAAATCGTTTTCTTTGTAAATTTTGTTTCTGTTGTTGTATTTTAATAAAAACACGCTATTCAAAAATAATAAAAGAGGATAAGAGGCAAACTTACATTGTACACCGCGGGATAATGTATTAAACGAGTTTCATGTAGGATAAAAATCTGTTATTTGTCTTAATTTAAAATTCGAAATGTGTATATTAAACAGTTAGGGTCATTTTATTACCCAATAAATCTTTTACTTGAAGCGGGTTGTTAATTCCACCCTCTATTTTTTCGCTGAAGAGTTTTTTTTAATACCCCCTACACATCATTAAAAGTTTATATATTAATTTTAATAATAGCCTTGCCCCATCGAGATTGTTTGCATTTTTCTTTTATATTGAATTCAGATGTTAATAAAACGTATACCGAGTACCGACACATTTTATCAAAAAAATAAAAAGTATATCAAACAAATTTAGAAACACGATAGTACCTACCTAAAAAGAATAATTTATACCTTCAATTTTATGTTGACTTTAATCTAAAAAAAAAACTCAAATAAATGTAAAATGTAAAAAAAAAACTTTGAGTTTGATTTTATAACATGAAGGCAAGGCGAAGGCAAAAGCATGGCGCTTTCTCGGTTCCCGATGGATTTCGGCGTATAGATACGGCGTATCTACGGTGTCTCCATGTCTCCGATGGACAGATCAAATTGAAATACTTTATTGAGGAGTTTTGTAGGCAGATCGATCTATCAATTGATATATTGTGTCAAATCGAAAATACTGCTACAATATCAAGATTTGGACTGGATCGGATCAGGACACCTTTGAATGTCTACTTGGAGAAATATTGATGGGGGAATTTCTTTATTTTATTAATTTTATAAAGTTATATAAAAATGTGTTCAATAGCAAAGCTTAGGTAAGTACCTACTATATGTTAATAGCAAAAAAAATTTACTAAGCTTGTTTAAGACCTATTAGAATCAATAACCCAACATAATCATTTTTTTGCCATTTTTCCATAATGTAGATAGGTGTTGAATGAAATAAATTCTTCTCGTGCTCGAACAGCTGATCGGGTTGAAATATAATAAATTTTCGTTTTCTCATTTTTTATTTCAAATAACTCTCGAAATATAGGTATTACGACATTCGAGAACATAGTTCAATTTTCATGCATGTTTGTTTGTAAAAGTAGGTTGATTACATTGTTAAGAGTTATATGGAAAGGAAATTGTTATCAATGATGAAGAAATTTCAATACAAAGTATTTTATACATTCCTCCATGTTCAAAAGGAAAAAGCAGAAGACGCGAATTTTCGTTCTCTTCTATACCTACTAGACTCTTCTAGCCAAAAGTTGCGATAGACTGTATGTTGTATAGTTCTTAACCCTTATTGTTTAAGGGTGTGAAATTTGTTATAGGTATACTTTTAGAATGTGAGATCCTCAGATGAAAATTAGTTTGAGTCCTGTATTGAAGTACTTACCCTCTCACACAAGAATAACAACAAATGACTTGAATAAAATATTTTGAGTGTGGCATCTTTGAACCTGTAGGCCTAGACAAAATGCATTTGTCGATCGACTACAAACGAATTCTTCGACAATGTAGAGTAGGAAGAAAATTAACTGTTCATTTTTTATATTTTTATATGTGTCATTGTTTGGTTTAGATGACTGTTTATATGTTCCAGTGGACAGTTAATTTTTTCGTACTATACATTGGCGAAATCTTCGTTTGTAGTCGAACGCCAATTTGAATTTGTCTACGGGGGCTGTATAAAAAGACCGTGTGCATCAGGGTAATGTAAAAAACCAAAACTGAAGAACCTTTTTAACAATCCAACATTATCAAGTTTACAAAAATAAACCGGTGACTATGGTTAACTCTCGTTCCGCAAACGGAAAAAAACGAATTTCGAAATAGATTATAGGTATTATATACCTATTGAAGACGAACTAATGTGATTGATATATAGTGTCAAGATTTTCGATCAATAGGGGTGATATTATAAAGTGGTATATGGATGTCCTATAGCGTCATGAAAGTTCACCCTCAACATGCTTTATTGAATACAATGCTCAAAATATTTTGGATCCTTGTGCTGATTTCCAGGACGAGATCTTACATATCCACTGCATATGTAGAATGATGCGCAACTACAACGAAAAGTACATCGACATACATATTTGCAGCTACACCACATAGTTTAAAGAATTCTATAAGCAGGGGACTACTCCGTAATACTCCGTCACCTTCACCTTTTTCTCTTCCACTCCTTTCCTCTATCTCTCCTTTGTGAATGATGCTTTGTTTATTTCTTTGATTCAAATTCATTTGATACAACGTTCAAACGTTGTATTTTTTTTTGTTTTTGACTGTGTTTATAGGTTAAGTTATTGAGACATTTTAATTTTATACTAATATTTTTATTAAATTAATCATTGTCATTTATGTGCACACATTTAAGTGGGGCATTACATTGGTCAATTCTTTTGTATGTCTTTATATAGCCTAAATGTATATGTACCTATTGTCTATTGACACAACAAATGTGCCATAAGGAATAAATAAATAAATATTGCAGAATCATTCAATCTAATTAATGCAATCATTCAATCAATTATTGTCCAATTTAAAGACGTAAATTTTGACGAATTTGAACCACTACGGGGTTACGATTAACTGCAACTTATGCAAATAGTTGGTTCAATGTTTTATTAATTTTTAAAAGCGTTTCATGATGCGCAGAGAAATGAGTGTTATCCTGCGGTCTTGTATTTTAACTTTTCTTTTAAAAGTTCTTCCGAAGATAGAAAATCCGCTGGTTTGTGGCTCTGACGTATAACAAAAAATATATGAGTATGAAAAGCAAAATATTTTTTATTTCGATATAAATAAACTATTTTCATGAAGAATTTATTAATATCCAAAATACAAATATTAAGTCATTGTCTTCTGAAGCAGTTGATTTTTAAGAAACCGATTTTTTACAAATAGGTACTCGAAAATGTCGAAAGCATAATACAAATTCAACGGCCATAGAAACAAATTTAAATTCAATTTAACAAAAGTAATACCTACTTCGAAATTTTTGTAATAATTGTTTTTAATCTTGGAAAAGCATTCACAAAAAATGTTCAAATACCCGTAAATCTATTTTTATTTTAAAATTGAAAACTATAATTTGAAATATTTCTTTACCAGGTAGGTACCTATGTAAGAAAATATTCATTCTTATCTAACTACCACGAAAAAACTTTTTTCAAAAGGACGGTTTGCCCTTCTTCGGTTTTTGCCCATAAAGTTTTTAATGTCTTGATTTTATTATTGGGTGGACAAAATGATGAGAATGTGGGTTTGTGATATGTATGGATAAGCGAAAGTGAAAACTTGAAGGTATGAATGTAATCATCGTTTGTGATGATATTGCCTGAGATTTTCTAGATTTCCAATATTATATAATACCTAAATCCTATAGATAAAAAAATAACACTTGTATTGAAATAATTTTGAAGGGCAAGATCAGAAGAAAGGCAAAACTCAGAGAATAAATCAACGTTGGAGAACTGTAGTATGCCACGAGATTTTGAAACATTAATAAGATTGATTTAAATTTTTTGCCTATCAAATATTTAATTTTAAATAACTCAAGTAACAACCTGTTCCCACTTGTCGTTTATCAGATTCGAATTTTGATCGGGTGCCCTGGTGGCAATACATTATGTATTGAACCGTTCAAACTTACCCGGCCCGATTTTCGACGTGATGTTTAAAATTCGGATCCGACACACGAAAAGTGGGTACTTTGCTTATTCCACGTATTTTATAATAAGCTTTGAGCGCTTACATTTCAAGAGTGACATCCTGAAATTATTATTCTGAGCAAGGTTAATGTTTTGATGTTTGACGGTGGAACAATATTATTATAATGGACCCTTGTAAAAAACCTACTTCATACTACACACGCGAATTTTATACAATGTAAGAATAATACAAATTCTTCAATTACGTGTACAGAATTTGCGCGTGTAGGATGATGATAGGCCTAATGTAAGGTAACTGTTTCAAATATCAGAATAAGAGGAATCCTGATTCTATTTTATGTTCTCGCACCCTTAGGATCGACATTATTGTAAAGGTCCTTTAGCTTTTAGTTAACAAAATTAAGAAATTAGCCCAAAATTTGATAAAATAACTCTTTTTCAAAATTATAAACTGCTCGTCATGTTTTGGTTAAAAGTAACCATAGGCGGTAACTATAACGAATAGCTTTGCGAAAGAAACTGCGCTAGATACCTGTCTTTTTCTACAGTGTTGTATTATCGAAACGATACGAAATGTTTGTAGAGCAGATGTTTTGTCGTGCTCTTGTCACACCATGAAACGATGTCGTAAGTGTAATAGTAGGTAGGCACCTAGATGCCTATATGTTTCACAAGTTGAGTAATTTGCTACATAAAATTCACCCCACGATCTAGGTACCTACCTGGAATGTTTGGGTTTGTGATGCATTCCCATGCGATTTACTGGTCACATAACTCACCGTATCGCTTGAAATTTATTTATTTTCCCGCTAGTCTCTGAGTTTTGGGGTTAGAACCATGGGAAATCTGATGAACAGTATCGTATGATTAATTTTTATTTTTTCGCCATACGACACCAGCACCGGTCTAATAATAATATATTATACCTACTACCTACCTATTTACACTATTTTCTTTTTCATCTAAGGCCCTGTTCTAATTGAAATGTGATCGCGCGTCCGAGCGTCGAACGATCATAAAATATTCTCAATTTGAATAGTCCGCGTTTGAGGAGGTACGCGCGAACGCTTTCCAATTAGGACACACACTTTGGACAGTGTAGAGTGTAGACAGAAGGGACTCCTACTACCTACTTTCAATTTATGTAAAAATTAGAACAAGAAATTTCTACATACATAAGTACCTACATAAGGAATAATTTACATAATTAGTATTAAGTTGTTTTAATCGTGCCCGAAAAAACTTCGGCAAACTAAACATTTTGTTTATATAATTTTTAAAGAATCTGAGCTTACCCAAATGAACACAAAAATACCTACACTTTTGACATCTTTCACAGAAGACAATGGGTTGTTTTGTGAAAGAAGATTTTCAGCACCGAAGATCGAACCTACGACCTTCGGATTTTATTCTAAGGCCTGATTATATAAACATTCGTTAGTTAAACTCGTGAACTGGTAGTTAATTTGTCGGATTTTTGTTTTTGTACAAATTTTTACTTTGTGAGAAACATCTTCTTCTTATTTGTTTCTTTACTCTATAGATCCCTTAGCAGGTTCTTAAAGCCGCCTTTTAAAATCTTTGACAAAGAAAACAGAAGCACAGTGCTCTGTATAGTGTCCCAGCCCAGCTGAAAAAAAATCATCTGGAATCATTTAAACAGAGTAAATTCTTCAAAATTGTTATTCAAATCTTGTCCCGACAAGCCTTCAAGTAAGTACGTAAGCTTCCGTAGAAGTTGGGATCTTTCTCGCGGATTTTCGAGAACCTACTATGTTTTTGGATGATCAAAAGAGCTACAGTAAGTATTAAAATTAAAAACATTAAAATTTATAAAAGCATTTGAACAAATTTATTGCTTCAATTTTGATTTCAATAAAAATGTCATAATTTCATGATTACATAAAATATCAAACCGTAAATTGTGTTGTAAAAATTTTCCTGGGTGAGGAACTTTGTGGAGAAAATTGAATAACACTTTGTTGTTTTTATGGAGGTGGAGGCAAAGAATCTTTCAGGGGATTAGGACCACATTATATTAGGTATTATTACCTTATGATTTTATTAAACCAAGAGCTTGCGGGATGAACGTGTCATCATTCAAAGCATCAGAGGGCGGCTAAAGGATACATTTAATTACTTTTATTATTATTGTATAAAGTTTTATGTGTTTCACAATAAATATAACAGCTCTATTACAATTTATTTCATCACAATCATAAAGACGCGCTGCGAAAAAGTTTTCCAAGAGGGAATGAAACAAGTCGTTCACCTTGGCATTTGCTTTGAGGTTCATTGACAGATTGAGTCAAATAACCTATCAATCCAACATTGTATTAGTTGGTACATGAGGTAGGGTAGGCACACAGACAAAGCAATATAAATATACGAAAGAGAAAGCGGAAATCGAAAATACAATATTTTGCTTCTTTGATAAATAATATTTACGAAATACAATGTAAATTTGAACATAAATAAGGTTTGTTAAAACAGTGTGGGGCAAAAATAATAATATTTATTTATTTATTATAAAGACACCAACAGAGCATAAAAAACTCATACAAAGATAAACATATTAAAAAACAGTAACAACCAACTAATGACAATGTAACAACCAACTAATGACTCTAACAATTCATTACTGATGTTCGATTTTTAAATGGAACAAACCACTAAGATCTTACGACCGTCTTCTAATGTTATTTCGAACTTAGTGTGATCACGTTAACAACGTTCGCCATAGGTGGCAATGTCTCCGAAACTTCATGAACAATTTTCTTGAAGTCCTTTAGAGATGATACTGATCGTCAAGTGAGTATAATATTATTAATTCCTGTAATTCTATTGGAATTCAAAATTCATAGTTGCTTGGCAAAAACGATAAATTGACGGTGACAGACAACTAACTGCCTTTTGTAGCTGCATACTTGTCGTTTGAAACTTCGTAATAGTCAAAATTAATGCAAATTTAGCCATTTTAATTTTTTTCATCTCATCTACTTAGATCACGATAAATAAACGAATAAACGTGGATCAAATTTTTGAGAAGAGGTAAACCACCGCTCAACCAAAAGAGCTACAAGTAAACTCCAATCAGCGTAAAAATAGCTTTACTATTAAAGAAAATATCTAACAACTAATGACTAAAAATTCATTACTGATGTTCGATTTTTGAATGGAACAAACCACCACGGTCTACGACCGTCTTCTACTGTTGTTTCGAACTTAACTATTGTTGATTGTTGGATTAAGCCGTCGCTGAGGTTTTTGGGTCACATTGAGTGTTTACCTGTATTGTTGCATTTCACTTCAACTGATATGTATTTGAACGCCTTTCTTAACTCATTCAAGTTTTTCCCGTCTGATTTTGAGCCCGCTTCAACTTTTGGTCTATCGTAGAACATAATCAACGGTCAATAATTTTCTATCTATAAGATGATATGGATAGGGAACGTTGAATAAGATCTATTTAAGTTGTTGATATGTTCTAAAAATAAACTGCATTCCGTTTTTTAAACCATTATTTATATTTCCTTATAGAAAAAAAGGAAATTGATCAATAGATTTAAACAAAGTACATAATAGTGCAGTGATTTTATGTAAGTAATTAATGTTTCTACGAAATGTTTATATTAAAACTACTACATACAGTGGAGTCAGTGGAGTCCAGATAAAAAATAAAACTAAAACTATCTGGCAAAGTTTTTATCGACTAAATATTTTTTCTCTAAATCATCGTAGGGTTTTCATCGCCACTTGAATCTCTAACAAGCATTCGTTGTTTAATTAAAACAAACGTCCTCTTCAAAGTTTTTTTTATTTAAACTCTCAACGGATTTATAGGAGTAACTTCGTACTTCCATCCCTACAACTGAAATGTTGTCACATTACGTAAAATAATAGTAGAGAATTTGAATAAAAGTAAGCTGGATTGCCTAATTAATTATTAGAACTTAGATTGTCGATCGATATTGTCTGTTTGGAAAACTAGAATTAAATAAAACCTATGAAACATTTCTAATGCAGCAGGCAAAATCTCAACAACATTATCATCAAAGCATAGTACGTCGCATTTCAAATTGAAATTTGTTTCTGATTCTCGCGTTTTATGGGTCTTTTTGACAGTTTGTTACAGCAGTTCATCATTGGTCCTGGAATTTCGAAAATTTCTCTCTCCATCTTTTTAAGAATGTGCGCATGTGCATCCCTCTTGAATCTATGTTGTAATCGCATATCATCGGCGTGCTCCTTATTAATCATTTTTTATTGAATCTGTGCTCACTCAAATTGAACACAAACACACTCTTTGACTCTTTCATATTAAGCTACTTAAAAATTGTTTAGTGAAAGAGGAAGATTTTGGGATCAAACCCAGCCCACGAGTTCCAGTACAAAATAGTACGAAAGTCGTGGACTGAACCGCTAGGCTACTAACTAACTACTGACTTTATAGCAAAATAAGGTTGATGGGACATTTATTAAGTATGGAAAATATATCATTCAAGTAACGAAGTCGTGGTTAAACCACCCTTACGATAGATTATGTGTAATTTCAGGTAGTTTTTTTTTTAAGTCCCAATGTGAAGAAGTTACTAACATTATTGTTGAAAACCGTTCGTCATATTATGGCTTAGAGTTTGTTCAAACAAGAAATTCGATTTCATGAAAAAATATCGCACAAACAAGAAATAATATTTTAGAAAATTTATTATCCGAATAATGTATGCTCGATTCGTGCTGTCAGCAAGGGCACGAGATTTATTTCATACCCAACGTATCGAGCGATAAATAAATGTAGCTTAGTGGCGGATATACGGACGTATGGATATTGGAAGGTGGACCAAAAAATAATGCAGAAGAGGAATTTCGTTGGCTACATTATTAATAGATTTCCCACTGGAATTCCCTTGTGTACCTACAACCGTGTTATTGATTCCCCGTGTTTCAGTGTTCATATCGCAACTTTGTGCATAAACACTACTGACTCCTTTAACAAAAGCTGTTAATATACGAAAAATCTTTTACAAAAAATATCTACAATAAATAAAAGAGTTGGCTTTTTATAAATCATGAATTTTCTGTTATATCTAAGTAATGTTCTTCTTACGTTAATATAAGAAAATATCAATTCTGTAATATTATAACAACTCTTCCAGGTAGACCTACCTTTCTTTTAAGACAACGATGGACTCAACAAAATATATTTATTTTGTTATATATATGGCGGTTAGACAGTATGGAAATTATACCACACAAACTAATTTTCTATCTGATGACAACGAGTGTATAGAACCATCCAGGATAAAGAGCCATCTAGCGGAATACGACGAATACATCTCGTATTTTATCAACAACGTAGATTCATCACCGTCTGTACCAAGTTAACTAACTTAGGATATTTCACACCAGAGGGAGAACACATCAGCTTTTTGGAAAAATTATCTTGCGCGAATAACCCAACTATAAAAGCTTTTTCAATATACAATTTTATTACTCTTTCCTTCAGAACCTACCAGTGCATAACATTGTAATTAGTTTTAAGTTAAAATATATTTTTCTGTGATACTTTATTTGAATTCACTAATATAGTGCTTGTGTTTTTTGTAATATAAAATCGAGTTTCATTTCGGTAGTTAGTGGAATTCCTTATTAACTGTTTAATCTAGTTCATAAAGAAATAGTGAAAGTTGGTGAGTACTCCAGATATTCTTAATCTTGCCAAAACTCATAAGAGAGTTTCTCATCTTCTGATAAAGACCATTTTTCCCCAAATCATTTGACCTTGAGAAAAGAAATCAGTACTCCTTCTTCATCTCAGTCTCATCTCATCTTATGGATCAGATTCAACAAATCTGAATGCCATAAATTGGTGACCCCACGACGTTCGAACCCTTCAATTATCTACTTAATCCATCATTTTCCAATAATCTCCAACAATCCATTAACATTCTCAAACAAAATTTTCTCAACAATCTTAACAAAATTGTCACATGCACACTTTCGTCCACTAATCCATCTCGAATATTTAACACTCTATACATTCATTCCAAATTATTTCTTTCACAAAGCAATCTAAATAATATTGTCCCACAATTTAAAATTTTCATCTCATTCTACATTCAAATTTTAAGCGCGTCTCTCACATTCCCATTCGACGCAAACTTCACTCGACTGCACTCAATTACAACACGCAGCTGTCAAATAGCATTGCTTACGAAGTTTATTCAATTTTACAACTCAAATATAAATATAGGGTAAAATCATGTGCAAACTCTAAGATTCAACTGGTTCTGAAGGGATGAGTCATCCGATGGGTCTCAGGCAAGTAAAATCTTTAAAAATACCATTGTAAAATGACATTCAGCGCATAATTTTTTCCAAACAATTTCAACCTATCGGATTATTAAAAGCCTCTTGTTTTTCTGCCTTCTATTCATTATTACCAATATTTAATCAATAATGCCTTACAAACGTCGTAAAAACGATATTAAAATCTTTAAAAAAAGAAAAAAAGTTAAAAATTTGTGAACAATAATTTGTAGGTTAAAATTTTTTCACGATACAATGTCACATCGAAATTTTTTTCATAAAACTTTTCATGTCTTTAAATACTTATAAAACTTAATTTAATACATTAGCTATTTACAATCGCATGCTGAATTGCAATTTTAAATGATTTTTTTTTTACAAAAGAATAACCTTTGATTATCTGATTGCAGATTCACAAGTAAATTGTTTTCATGTTGCCAAACTTTGAGGTAACCTTTTTATATTTTACATAAACAACAAGCGAAACAAATACCTACATTTTTATTAGATTTTCATAGCGCATTATTGCATTTTAAAGAAAAACAAGAAATTTAAATGGCATTTTTCACATACATTTGTATATAGTCATATTTTACTGATTCTTATTTTATTCTGGTCAATAAACGATTAATTATGTATCAACTTATCAACGATACAAACATTTCAATGGTCTATAAAAATATTCTATCTAAATTGTCGATGTAAAATTACCATCTTATATTACCATCCACTAGCCAATTGCTATTAACGTTTTCCGCGACTAGAGAAATTCTATCTCAAGAATCTCAGTCCGAATTCAATTCGAGGTCAACTTACATATGCAAATACGGCCTAATACTTATACACATGTACTCATACACATGTATTCATAAAAGCTCTATGTATTTCACGCCACGTCTAGTACAATGCACCGCGCATTTTCAGACCGAAATTCCCATTTCGTCGGCTGACTACATACACGCAAGAGCAGAGATACTCATCTCAAAAGCCTTCTTGTAGTGATTGAGCAACAGACATACACACATGATCATAGCATCATACGTATAGTCTAGAGCAAGACATACACACATGGCCATAATGTCATACGTATTGTCCATATTATACACACATGACAACAGCGTCATACGTATAATCTATTACCATCAAATATACAACTCAACGAGTTAAGAAAAAGACAATTAATGTATTTACATTCATACAAAAGACCATTGAAAACAGAATTCTAAAAAGTGTCATATTAATTCTCCCAAATCAGTAACATTTATTTAACATTATTGACACACATACATTGACAAAATATAACATTATGAAAAATTTTAATCCAAACACACTATGTACAATTATACTACCATGTCTACCCACTATTTTTACTTATTTTATTGTATAAAAATTCTAATATGTATTTTTACAAAATGATTACAGATCCCAATACAAAACCACCAACTGTATATTGCTAATACCAGATTGGTAACAAATTTTATTATATATAAAGGATCTCACATAGTAACTTCACTTCATAAACATTATAGAAAAAGTATTTAAACATATGTCAATTGTGAACCATAACTATTCAATACCAATTTTAATAAATTTTCCTAACTTTATTTTGAATATTAAACAGAAGATAACATTGAAACACTACACTTAGAAAAATTTTTCCTAGAACAATTATCTTAGTAAAATATAACTTGTAAATTTTTTTCAAAATCAACATTTGTTTATAATATACTCAAATAAATTCTTAATTTCAAATCAAAATTTAAAATTTATTTCACAATCTTTTAAATTCAAGAACCACCCTAAAACGAATATACTTATACCAAGTCTATTGTAAATTTTTTTGTTTATTCTATATGTTGCATATTATCTCATCACGACACTACTCAACCAACGCTGGACTACACCAACACAAATCCAACTGATGGAAGCCTACGATAGCAATCTTCACCTGCTGTACTTAGCAAAGGCGGACTATACGAGTTGTCTCACAGACTTCGTAGCTCGGAGGCCAAACTTCTCCAACGAATTTTGCCCCACTACTGTCTCTCTCCAACAGTGGCAGATGTACATCACACCACGATTACACCCCACTGAAAACAACTGATGCATTTTTCCTTGCTCGTCAACCGACATCATGGATCAACCAGTTACAACAGCACAACCACCATCGCTGCTGCATTAATGGCCGAGCGCAAATCAACATCGCCGCTTCATATGTTCCAGTCGCTACAACGACCAGCCCAGTCGAGCCATGTCAACATCCAGTACGTACCATCCTACAAACCGCTCAACCAGAGGACTGCAGAGTTCCATTCCACACTCCATCACCAGATCCACATCAGAATTTATAGCACGCCATAAATTCTTGCGGGAGGCTATATGGCGGTTAGACAGTATGGAAATTATACCACACAAACTAATTTTCTATCTGATGACAACGAGTGTATAGAACCATCCAGGATAAAGAGCCATCTAGCGGAATACGACGAATACATCTCGTATTTTATCAACAACGTAGATTCATCACCGTCTGTACCAAGTTAACTAACTTAGGATATTTCACACCAGAGGGAGAACACATCAGCTTTTTGGAAAAATTATCTTGCGCGAATAACCCAACTATAAAAGCTTTTTCAATATACAATTTTATTACTCTTTCCTTCAGAACCTACCAGTGCATAACATTGTAATTAGTTTTAAGTTAAAATATATTTTTCTGTGATACTTTATTTGAATTCACTAATATAGTGCTTGTGTTTTTTGTAATATAAAATCGAGTTTCATTTCGGTAGTTAGTGGAATTCCTTATTAACTGTTTAATCTAGTTCATAAAGAAATAGTGAAAGTTGGTGAGTACTCCAGATATTCTTAATCTTGCCAAAACTCATAAGAGAGTTTCTCATCTTCTGATAAAGACCATTTTTCCCCAATATCATTTGACCTTGAGAAAAGAAATCAGTACTCCTTCTTCATCTCAGTCTCATCTCATCTTATGGATCAGATTCAACAAATCTGAATGCCATATATACATAAGACTAGGAAAACTAAGGTTTTGGAATAATCTACATAGATGTTTCTATAGGTTCAAAGCCGCATCATTTTTCTTATCATGTGATTTGCTTGTAGAACCTCATTCCTACTAAAAGTAAAATGATAGTTTTTTCTGTTATAGATAATGCTTAAAGCCGATGGACTTGTTCTGTGAATTGAAGGAGAATAATATTATTTTGTTTAAAATTATGGCTTCTAGATATTAATGCTACCATTGGGGTTTCTTTGATCACGAATATGTGAAGATTAGTAACTTATTAACATAAAACAAAATATAGAAACGATTTATTTTTCTCAGAAGTCGTTGACATGTTGGTTTTGACAAACAGTACCCGCAGCCCCCACGGTTAGACGAATCTCCCCACGCTCGTTCGAATTCGTTTCTGCTTTGGCCATTTAAAATCGTGGCCAAGTGTGTGTAAGGTCGTTACTTGTGTGTATACATAGAAAACCGTTCTTGATCACAGATTTCGTAAGCTATAGATTCAATAAACTTATTTAATCAAAGCGTATTAAATTTGCAAATTTTAGATGTAAATTAAATATGTTTGCCACCATCGATAAGGATTATGAAGAATTTCTACATCTTGTGGTTCCATAACAGGTATTCCGAATGTTAACGATCATTGTGATTTAAGAATTTCTCTCGGTCCTGAAACACCCAGAATTTTTTTTCTAAATTATGTAAACCCGTCTATTTTCTTTAATTTCGCGGCCAGGATATCTGCAGCAGTCTTAGCCTCTCTGCTACTCCCAATCTTTTCTTTCAGTCGGATCAGTAGACATTTCTCCCCACCCATGATGTGTGTCAACTTTCTATCCAGGTCGCTACTATTGTTTAGGTACTATGTTCTTTTTTACTCCACTTAGGTATATGAGTAAGAAACTTTGCATATGAAGGTTCTGTGCTGATTTTTTAATAATATTAACGTAATATGTTCTCAGCTTACATATGTATTTATGTAAATATATCATGACGTTATTACAACTAAAAACTCAAAGAATTCATTACTAATGTTCGATTTTTAAATGGAACAAACCACTAAGGACTTACGAACGTCTTCTACTGTAATTTCGAAGGCTGGCTTAGTGTGATCACTTTACGTTAACAACGTTCGCCATTAGGTGGTATTGTTTAAGTCTCCGAAACTCCTAATCAAAAGAATTCTCAACATGTTGAAAAATCTCATGTATGCAACAAGTAGATATTTAGTAATTATTAATGAAATATAGAGATAAAAGTTGGAAATTATTGAGAACAAGAGGGCAACCAAATTTAAAGACTGCGACTGCTGTCATCATGTTTATTTGGCTTTGACCAGTGACAGATGATGAACAATGATTTTCGCCTTTCTATCTTCCAGCAATGTTCTTTGACTGTAATGTAAGTTGAGAAGACTATCTTGACCTCACATCTGTAAATAATAATGTAAGTATGAAAAATGGAGGTAATTTGAAAACTCTTTTGTCAAAAAATATAACATTCGTAATGACATTCTTATATTCTCTATGCTCCTTCTAGATGATAACCGTGAGCTGCGATATCGCACATAGGGGTGAGATGGTTTTGATAAAGCGAAAAATCATATAAAGCGAGTCAGCAGTGACCACACATAACGGAATCAACTGTGTGAAAACATTTCAAATTATTTTAGTGGAAAATTTGCGGATTTCGCAATAGCAATTTTGGTGTAACTGCGAAATTTCTGCAGTAGTGATTGTTCAACGCTCGCTATATCACTTAAAATGCGACATTGTCGATGACCATAGAGTTTAATTAAGGGAAAAACATCTCTTAATATTATATAGGTAAGGATTTGTGTGAACTAAGATCTTGTTTTTCATTTGCCTTAAATAAACTGAGTTTGTTGACTCGGGGCTGGAACCTTGTCTTAGATTAGATGAGAAACTGTTTTCATAAACTACTGAATGAAGACTTTTCCAGATACCCATCAGACAGCTCTTACGTAGTTTTATAGCTTTGGTAGCACATTGCAGTTTTGTAACCTTTTCGATTAAGTCAGTGACTCCGAACCCTTATCATATGTTTGCATCTCAATGTTCATTTTTCAGTTGGAAAGTCTCGTGATCTACAGAAACCTACGAAACATGTTTTTAAAGATTGATTTCGTGTAATGTAGTCACTAGTGAATATTTTCATCAAAAAACTTCTTGAATTTTCTAAAGGCCACGATTCAAGGTCAATAATTATTCTTCTATTTAGTTCTCAGCATTCTGTTTATTTCTGTAATAAGATGAAAGATTTGGAAAAAAATCAATCAAATCTCCCTTTGAACTCCACTTAGGAGCATAGGGAAGCAACAAGAGCTCTCCATTGCGCAAGATCGAGCGCAATGCTTATGACCTCCTCCCACACCAAGTCCATTTCTATTATAAAAGGAAAAAAATATATTTGCAAAATACAACGGCTATTTCTAGCACCTTTGTAATATTTGGTAAGTTGTGATTATCTACATATATTGAAGCGTATCTTCATAATTACAAAATAAAAGCGTGTCGATTTTATTAACGTTTTGCCCCATCATCAAACTCCATTTTTTTAATAGTTCATCAGTAAACAAGGTGAAGGCTCGCATTGTTTACAAAATTATAATTTTGGTAACTTCGTTTACTTTTATCACTCACGCGAAATGAAATTGAAAAAAAAAACAACAAAAAAACCCGAACAACTGGTATGAAAAAGGGAGATGATAATGACGTAGGTTTTTAAATATATCAGCAAAAATTGAAATCCCGAAACCCGTACTGGTTAGCTGCCGCTACAACTACGGATTACTCGATCGAAGACAAATGGAGACAAGTATGGACCGCATCGTCAGTAAGGAACCAGAACCTCGTAGCTGACCCGACAAAAGAACTGCCTGGCTCAACGCAACCCAGAAATATATGGTGTAGAGTTAACCGAATACGATGTGATGTAGGCTGCACCGCTTCCAACTTACATAAATGGGGATGGATGGACTCACCAGCATGTGCATGTGAGATGACACAAACAATCGACCATCTGATTAACGAGTGCCCCATGTACGCATTTGAAAAAGGACTACAGGACTTGCACGCACTGACGGATGACGCGATCCAATGGCTTCGGTCTCTGGAGGTCAGATTGTGAGCGACCATAAGAAGAAGAAGAAGAAGCAAAAATTGGATAATTTTGTGTAAGTAAATATTATTATGTCATTAAAGTAGTGACTTTGAAAAAAATTGCGCTCACATAACTAACAACTGATGAAGAGAAAACGAAATAAAGAATGAAGTGGACTGCCCTCACACAGTTCATTGTCCAGATATAGATACAAATAAATTTTGTCTATATTATATTCGGATGCTATATAGTATTGTCTCGATGAGGGAGGTACCTATTTATTTTATGATCATTGTTATTTTGAATTACGAGACGTTCGTGTGCTATTAAGGTTTCTTAACTTTTTTTCTCTCACACAATCTTACATGACTGTTTTTATGAAACCATTGTGTAATATTGAAAATTTAAGCATTCAGTAAGCATAGGTTGATCTTGAAAACGGACCAAAAAACTATTACAGCCTTGCTTAGAAGAATGATTAAGACTAATTAGAGTGCTGCGTATAGTTAGTTTTTATTAAAGTGGTCACAAAATTGACACCTTAATTTTATAGCTAACACTAACCCAACCCAATTTTCAAATATTTTTTTGCTGCAGCAACTGCCCTCTGGCCAACTACAGTACTGTCATTTGGTATCCTTAACAAATGTCTCAGCTACGTCCAGCTCCAATAATGGAAGAAGTGATGGTTCTGCGTCGGCTGCACCGGCGCATAGCGTCGTTTGTGGTGTGGTGGTACCATTTTATAATCAAAATTCTTCTGAGGCATTTCGTTTTAAATACGGAGACATTTTATGCCATCAGGCTTTTGGTCAGATGCCAGGACACTACCCATGGACAATGCACATGCATCCATATTTGGTTTCGACACTAAACGCCGATGCTGATGTTTATAATTATCTTGGTTATACGATAAGTGTGATGATGCCTAATGATTGTTTTGACAAAATTTGAGGTGTTGTTAAATTTTAACGAATATGTAACAACTAATGACCCTAATAATTCATTACTGATGTTCGATTTTTAAAATGGAACAAACCACTACGGGCCTACGACCGTCTTAAAAAAATTTCTTGTTAAATTTGTTGCAGTAGGTACGTAGTGACAAACAGATGTGTAAATAGGTAGATACATTTTAATTATCTATGAGTAAAAAAGGGGATACATAATTCAATAATGAGTGGAAGGCTAATAAATAAAAAAAATACTTGTCAGAAAAATATATGTTTTAAAATTAACATTTTTTTTAACAGTTTATTCTACGAAACAGTTTCATGGAATATGTGGGTGCGCGTTGTGACGTGGGTTAAATTCTGGAACGTCCAACTTTACCTCAAAGTTAAACGAAGGCTTCTTCACGACATGAGCATTGCAAACGAGTGCCTAGTTGATATTATATGAACATTAATAATATTAAGAGCACATCCATATTTCAGTAGAGCTAAATGATACTGAAAGGGGTGATATTATGACATTAAAAGAGAGTTAAAACAGGCGAAATGTGGCTCCAAAAGACGGCGGTGCAAACCTTCTCACGTTACCCAACTATCAATTCTTTTTATATTCTGCAGTTAGTCAGCTGGCACGTTCGAAGCTCATTTTTCGGTGCGTGATCTAATTTCGGTTATTACTGAGGTATCCTGGCGCTAGACGTGATTTTCCTCTCCTATTTTATTCCCTTATATTTTCCTTCCTATGAATTGAGATGAATAATCTTTATCACGGTGCCAACACCGCCAGGCGCTTATGCATTTTTTTATGTAAACCTTTTACTTAATGTACCTAATTATTGAGATTTCATTTCTTGTATTGCATTTATTGAAAATTCTAGCGGAAAGCGTATATTAATCGAATAAAAATGTTTATTCATTTTTTATACAAATTGAATATTTTTACTCAATTAATTAGTATTTTTATGGCTTACCCTTACTGATTTTTTCTTAGTGGTTCTACGAAATATGGTTTAAGTTACCTACATAATGAAAAATGTGTTTATATTCTATGCAATTATTGTTTAATCATTGTCTCTGCTTTTTGTAATTATATTGTTGTCAAAGGCACTTTATACCGTATATTCTGTTAAAATAAAATAATGAAATTCAAATTCAAATATTTTTATTTAGAAATAAAAAAACATTAAAAATACATATTCACAAGAATAAATTTATACATTTTTTGAATATATATTTTACCCTCAAAATTGAGCAGAGCTCGTGCTTTGGGGGATTAATATAATAAATATAATAAATGTTTATACTAACTTGTTAGGTATGTTTATTTAGTTAGCGTATACTTAAAAATATAATACACTGATACCTTTCAATCAAACACTATGTACCTAGGTATATATTGTAAGAATTCAGATTTTTCATAAGCTTGCTATTTTGCAGTTTAGAGCAATATTTCCCCAATTTTTGCATGTATAGGTGGGTACATCAACAATCAAAACAAAAAAGCATACCTAGGAATTTTTATTTGTTTATTTTCTTCGACCTGAAATTTAGATTCCCCAATTTATTAGTGAAACTTGCAAATGATTAGTTCGTAGCTGATAAATTAGAAAAAAACCTAAGTACCTACCTACCTACATAATATTTTAAAAACAAGAAAAAGATTTTTTTTTCAAGAGACAAAGAGAACGCGCTATTGACAGCTGGTAAAACCATACGGATAAAGTACAAATAAATATCTTTTATACCACGTTAAATAATTCTCTTAGGGATCGAACTTTTTGCCATGTACTAACCCGCCGGCAAAAATATCTAATATATTTTGTATTTTAATAAGTCCTTAGTCCTTAGTGTTCCTACTTTATACAGAGAAAAATAAAAAGAATTTGCCTGTCCTTACTTCATAGTTCCTGTGGGATTTCTTTTGTCTCCTACACATGAATATAAACTTATTTCGACCTACGAAAAAGGAAAATTTCAATATTTCCCATTTTAACCTCTGTCGGACTATTGACTCTCTTCTTTTTTTCAATTTAATACGTTTTCGGAAAGAGAATTATTATTCTGCCACCTTTTAAATTTACATAGGATATTGATTCATTAAAAAAATCTGCACCCCCCCCCCCCCCCGAAGTTTTTCTATGAAATATTCATTGACAGGCATTTCAAAATATGCAAATACAAAATTGTTTACGTAAAGCTTCTTTGACGGAACACCTACTAATACGAAAAACCTAAAATAATGTTTTTTAATCTAGACTTGTGTTAAGGTTTTCTCAGTGTATTGAATTTTTAAAATAGATTATCTTAAAGTTTTTTCACAAATTAATATTAAAAAGAGACAAAATGATAAATGCTTTCAATAATGATTACTCTTTAGTAAAAAAATTTGATCAATAGTTCTCGGAATTTCTAAAAATATTTTTTATCAATTAATAGTTCTCGGAAATTCCAATATAATTTGGCTGATAGAACATTCATGGTTCAAATAGGATGAAAAGAGACGTGGGCTTAATTCCTTTGCAGATGGCAAATGATGGATGATTATGCGGTTAAAAATTTGGAATATTTAAATGTGTTTACACTTCTGAGATAATTATAAAGAGATGAAAAAATGCACAAAAGAGATTCATATGTGAAGAAATATCTACCTATAGTGGTTAGTTTTTCAAGAAACCCTGACAGGACTTCTTAAAACAGGAGTTTGAAGAGATGACCTGTACCACTAGTGCCTATAAGTTTTCGATGGTCGAATATCGAAACGATCATCGAAAGAGTTTCGAAAAATTTCCATACAAAAATGATCGAATGATTTTATCGTTTGATTTTCGAACACTATTTGCACGTTAATAAGCGCTTATCAGCGTGCAAATAGCTGTCGATTAAACTCGTACTAGCCCCACTGTGCCGTTGTTAAGAGCATGACGTATGCTTGTATATGACTGTTGCCACGTCATTTCAAGGCTTTCGCGAGACATGTTCGATCGCAGATCAATACAGAACATTGATACCTACCAAAAGTAATTTATATTAATATTATTAAATAGCCGAGGGGTAGCTGGCTAAGAATAGCACCTCTGCTCTTTTTGCTGGTTTTTCGAGCATCATGTAAGAGGCAGGAAATCGAAAAATCAGTGGGTCTAATACGAGTTTAATCGAAAGCATATTGCGCGCTAATAAGCGCTTATTAGCGTGCAAATAGTTTTCGAAACTCAAACGATCGAATCATTCGATCATTTTTGTATGGAAATTTTTCGAAATACTTTCGATGTTCGTTTCGATATTCGATCATCGAAAACGTAAACTAGTGGTACAGATCGGGACCGTGAGGTTGACCACCTCACGTCCTTAACCTCAACCGGTCAGAAAAGGCACAATGAGCCTCGGACGCCTTCGAGCGCAATGGAGAGCTCTTGATGCCTCCCTATGCTCCTGAGTGGGGCATAGGCCTCCCGCATTGTGGGTTGGTTTGGGGGGGTGGGGGGGGGGGATCCGCGTCGGGCTTGATTTGTGTGGGGCCGGTTTTTTCAGTTTGATTGCTTTGATCGAGCTGGGGGGTCGGTTTCGTGCGGGTCAGTTTGCGGATTGGTCTTCTCCGGGCTAGCTTGCGTTGTGCGGGAGGCCATAAAGGGAGATTTATGTATGTATTAAATAACTACCAGCTTTCTTTCCTTCATATGACGTTGTCATCAAATAAGATATTTCTAGCGGTAAAACCTGCTGGAAGACATGCATAGAAATGGGTCATTTTTTGCTTGATTGTCCCATCAATCAGTAAGAACTATCTCTCCCAAAAGTGTCCCATTTTTATTGAGAACTGCAAACAATTCGATATTCCATCCCGTAGCAAAGGTTCAATATAGGAAACTCTGATCAAGTACTTATCACATTTTTCTTTATTGTAATATTTTCCTCGGAAATATGTACCACTAGTATAAGTTTTCGATGATCGAATATCGAAACGATCATCGAAAGAGTTTCGAAAACTTTCCATACAAAAATGATCGAATGATTTTATCGTTTGATTTTCGAACACTATTTTTGTACGTTAATAAGTCGTACTAGCCCCACTGTTATTATTAATAGTCTTTGCAACAATTATAGACTTAAGGACGAATAATATATTAATGAAGAAAACATCTCCGTAGTTGGACTGATGTATGAACAATAGATATACCTACCTATATCGCGTTGGGATAGAGTGTTTCAGCTAGATCTTCGCCAATATTTGAATGAAGTGGAAATAGTATAACAAGGAATAAATAGTGAAACTTGACCTGAGTTTGACATAACCTTCAAAAAACATTTCTGAAGTATTCCGTAATGTAGTCAAATGGGTCTGGCGAAGTGGAAGAAAATTTCCAACAAGATTGTTTTAGTTATTCCGATAAAAGAAAACAATAGACGGAGGCTTTTAACTGAAGGAATGTGATACGAAGAAAATAATAAATTCAGTGGCACACCGATAAAAAATAAAACTAAGACCATAATAAAAGGGAAAGCTTATTTCCGTCGAAAGGGTCAAGAGAGATCCGGGTTGGATTCACAAATCAAGTAAGTGACTTAAAAAGGTGGACTCCTCCCGTGTAGCGGGTGGGTCGGGACAATGAGACCACCACGCGAACAATTCGTGACTTTGATGAGCAAATTAGATAATGCCCTTCATTTGTTTCAAAATGATCTTTTGTTTTGTTTTGTTTTCTTCTACCCTGTATTATTTTTAACTAATACTTTTTTTTTGTTTAATTATTTTTATTCGTTGGAGTGAGAATTCCTAAATAATCGGAACACTTTTCCCATTGGTTGGTCTATGAAGTCATAAATTTTCGTATTCCTATAGTAAATGCAACGGCAACAATTCCTAGTGTCAAATTTACTGTTTTCCAATACCAGCTTTTGTGAAAATTTAGTTTGAAACATGAAACATTAAAATAACAACAAAAAACGTGGTTATCTACTTTTAAATAAAACTCTTGCCTACGATTTATTGATAAGCTGAAACAGCTACAAGTCTATAACTAAAGGTTCACAATTGAAAATGGGATTCAGCGAGTTTTGAACGGTAGGATGATAAGCGGGTAGAAAGGGCGTATATGGTCGTCATGTGATACAAAATGACCGCCACACGTCATCTTGTTGTTTTTTGTGTTGTCATTGTACTGTTGAGTGATATCAAATTATAATTATTTCTTTTCTTTCATATATTGTGTTGAAATAAAATGATACTCAGACTAGACGAGCTTTGTTGTTAATTAGCGACAGACAGAAAGCTGCGTGAGCAATCGAAAGATTCTTAGAATTTTTTTAGAAAGTAGGTATATAATAGAAAATGACAGCTTTATAAACAGCTCTGAATCCATTGCAAGGATGGAAACATACTATTGTGTTATGTGTATTTATTATTTTATAAATTTATCATTGAGTACATATAAGGGTTTCTTAAAATTCATGATTACTAAAACGATAAACCTGAACAAGAGCGATACAAAATATTCTAATTTCTTGTTCTCATTCATGATGCTTTTTTCTAACCCGTAACTTTTTTTTCTATTAAATCAATATAGACCCCGTTTCTAAAGCGAAAAAACGCTTGTGTGAAACTTTATTTCATAGATCGTAGGTAAAGCTTAAATTTTTGTTTGAAGACACTTTTGTTACTTATTTGTAATATTACGAAGGTGTTAAAAGATTATTTACAGATCATAATAATAGGAGGAGATTGGCCTACGTAGACCGTAGAGCAAGAGAGTCGAAGCATTCGTCTCGGATTGATAAAAGAGAGGTTAAAATTCGCTTGTTTTGGGTCCTCCAAAAGAAGAAGGAAAATAGATGATTATTTTCATTTCAATGTTAAAGAATACTATTTTTAGTTTAATATTTTTTATAAATGTAGATAGGTGGAATAAAATGCAAAAGATCGCGATGAAAATAAACACAGGGGATAGAAGTGGAGAAGGCTGCTATTTCGAGAAAAGTGAATGTAAAAAAGCAATGAATGGCACCTGAGTCTCACCCGACGACCGGGGCGCTCTCTGCTTGTTTACTATTATTCTTCAACTTGTTTGTCTCCGATAGCTTCTCTTTCTCCTTTGTCATCTCAAACTGTTTTTATTTTTATCACTCAAAGCTCTTCACTCTGGAGAATCTAATGGTGCATGGATATTATGCGCAACCATTGCACAAAACCATCAGTGGAAAAACTTCTATAGAACAAACTCGTGATAATCATCACGTAGCATTCAGTTGCGATTAAACCTCGGTTTTTTCATACTGATATTTCAAACATAACGAATTTTTAAGATATCTACTAGATATCTTGTTTTGTGAATACCAATCCGCCATTTTATGATTGTCAATCAAGATAAGAGCGTATTAAGACCGCTACGAGAATAAGGGCACTGATCAAAAATACATCTAAAAATCATTTATGAATTTGGCCAAATGCTTTAAGTACCTAACTATATAAATAGTATAAGGTGATAAGATGGAACCACCGCGTCAAGACGAATTTTTTAATTGAGGGAAATCCTTATACTTCGGAATTTTCTCCCGACCTTCTGGTCGAATAGTGCTTCTTTGCTTTTGTCTCAATGGTCTGTCAGTCCTGTTGTTCTCCATGTGGTTCCTGACAGCCTACAAGCTTTGTATTTCTCACAGAACTCCAACTTTTGTTTGAACCTCTGAAGAATATTAATTAAGTTCTGCACTATACGGAAGGTCACTTCTCCTTGTTTCCTCCCCATCCAGGGATTGACCTCTCCTATTAAATCGTAGGCCTGTCATCCACTGCTGGTCATACGCCATCTTCTTTGCCATTTCAATAGTGTAACCTGTCTTTATAGTAAAGCTATTTTTAACTTGTAACTTTTATCCAACTCTATTTTTGTTATTTTACTACGGTTGCACCAGAGGCTTCACATCTGCAGCAAATGATGATCGGTGAACATCGACTGTAAAGGTTCCTCTCAGAGCCATACGCGATAACAATGCTTGGTATTTTAGTTCTAAGCTGATTTTGAGTCAGACAGGTTTTAAAAAAAAATATAACGACATATTATTATACAAATCAATTATACAAAAGATAATTGGTTAAGTTCGTTTGTAACTTGGTTTTTTCGGTGAAACACTCACATCACGCGAAATACTTTTTATATAATAGGTATAGTCAAAACCAATCTCAGCACGGAAATTATTTTTAATACTTTAAGTAGATAAAGCAATTTTAAAGTGGTTGACTTCTTTTTATTTATTTTAATTTTGTACTTACAGCATAACGTATGAACTACAAATGTTCTACAAATTAATATAATTTAACATATCTAGGCTTGCATATTTGTTAGAGATCACAACTTTGTTGCGGAAAGTTCGCTCATAGTAGGTATATACCTTCTTAATGCTTTTGTATTACTGTATTTTTTTTTGTTTTTAATCAATTTACTCAAAAGCATAAAAAATATATGAATAAATAATAGGTAGGGCCACGGGAAATATAATTTCAAAGAAATAATAATATGTGATACTTGATCAGAGGTTCCTATAGACAACTGTTTCTACGGGAAGGAAAATGTCATGTTTTCTACAGTTCTCGATGTGTTAGAGGAAAAACCTTCAAGAGACAATATAACTGATTTTTAGGACGGGAAAACAAATTTTGACCCTTTTCTACGCCTGTGTCCGGCTGTTTCAGCTGCTAGTAATATAATATTTCGCAAATGTGACGAGAACGATTAATCTACGTCTCATTCGAATGTCATGGACATACACACTTTACGTACATATTTCAAAAGCATTTACAAAATAGATATATGACTTACACTAAAAATTCTAAGATCATATTTTTATTTCTGTAAGTAGGTACGGACCAGTTATATATTTTGTCAACAAGTTACGCTTTATTTAAACTTGAAATTCAATATTTTAAGCTTGTTCAATTCACCAAGAACATTTAAACGTGCAGGTAATTAAATTCCTCTTCCGTTATTAATAAATGAGTAGTTTATTTTGTACCGGTGGAGTTAATTATTGCCCCGTGTAAGCTGTTGTTGTTCATAACTGTTTGGTTTATTTTGCGAGCAGCAATTGTATTGAATTGCTTTAGGTGGAACTATGTACCGCAGACGATTACACTTAATCCACTAATAACAACAAATCATCGGCTTACAATAAGGATCTGTAAGCTCACTCGCCCACCCTGAGGAATACTACGAGTAATAGACACTATCTATTGGAGTTAAAATCAATCCTTGCTTTTCTTTTAAACTATGTCTAAACGTAGAAAAACAAAATACCTACTTAAGAAAACAATATGTGAGCAAACGAAATATTCTATCGTATAATATGGGAGGCCTATGAATAATGATATAACACCTTTTAAATTATTAATGCTTCATCATAATACAAGAGGTTGATTCTGATACTTGGCTGATTTTGAGTGTCATTAACTTTACTTAACTAAGGATCATTTATTTAACAAAGTGACATTAAATAAAGCAACTGTTTAAGAGAAAATGCATATTATATTATTATTTACGTACAATAATAAACAAAATCAATATAACATTATAACTTAGAATGAATCTTGAATATTTTTTGTCATAAGCTGAAACGTTTGGGCGCCGACTAATCAAAACATTTTTTTGTCCTTTTTCTACTCTGTTTTGGATAACCAATTTTTTTTATTAAGTAAAGGTATATCTCAGGATCTCAGTTTAACAAATTTGCGCAAACATTAATTTGATATTTCATATGATAAAGAAAATGATTACTTATACCTACCTATACAGTACCTATATATGTAAAACAATTCAGACAATTGTTCTCATTTTCAACGGAAATTTTAGTCGAAATAATTTTCATTGACAACAATTCACTGCCAAGACTGCTATAAAAGTTCCAGGAAACAAAACAAGTACAATAAATTGTTGGCTTTTGTTAATTAACATGTAGTAGAGAAGAATTTTTAAAGAAATTCCTTTCCCAGCGGCGTCCAACAGGGGTAGATAATTACATAATATCGCCAACGAACCACCACCCGACATTTTACTTTTAGTTTGCTTTATTGCTCCAAGATTTTTATCTCAGTGATTTAAGGTAAAACTTTATATTGTAGAACATCAAGGGACAGGTAATAACCATTATTAATTGCCAATATCTCGGAGAGGAAAATATAAGGTAAAATTTCATTTTAGGAATAGATGCCTACCAAACATTACAGTCTAATTATATTATTTTCACTAACTGATTAACAATTAGGTATATTAAATCTTATGAATACAATATTGCTTATTTTAAGACTTAATTTACCTAAAATAAACTGCATAAGGCCCTGTCCTAATTGAAAAGATGCGTTAACAAAGTTTTGTTTTCCGAATCTGCATATTTTGTCCGTCTAAACCCTAACCCAATCAGGATATTATATAATAATAATAATAATATAATATAATTCCTTTATTGATAATTACCTGAGTATAATATAATACAAAATAAATAATTGAGACAAAATCGCTATATTTAGATCAAAGTCCTCTCCGGCGGAGTAAATTTCACCTAGTCACGGTTAAAGGTCTTCTATAGTACCTACGTAAAATCAATGTTATGTTTTGTTCGATTTTAATCAATCAATCAATTCTCCCTTCTACACCCCACTCAGGAGCATACGAATGAGGCAAGAACTCTCCATTTTCGATTTTAATACACGTTGCAAAATATATACGGAAAACAGCATGTAAAATGGCAACTTTGTTTAAAAAAAATGATCTACATACTTAATCAATACATTCCTATGCAAAGTAAACTTTCGTTGTTTTTTTATATAGGTATTTTTTTTATTTAATAAATCCTATTAAGTACCTATATATTATGTTACACAAGTTTAATTACGTTTTCACCTATATGTTTAATACGGTACTGTGAATCCATGTTCTAACATTGACGTGACACATAAGAGGTAGGAAAACTTCAACTGTAAACACAAATAACCACTGAAGAACACGGCACGAGCACTCCACCCACCACCTGAGTTTAAAGTTAAATAATAAACTTTTTTGAATAAACTTATCGGGGGTGTAATCGATGCACCGCAGCTTCTGGAAAGAGTTGAACTACTAGTACCGCGGAGAAGTACACGCAGTAGAATTACTTTTAATACGGCAAATTGTACAACTAATTATTCTTATAACGCACCTATGCAGCGTCTGCTTAGAAATGCGAATGCTCTGGACGATATAGATATATTCACTACAAATATAAATTATTTAAAGAAATTATTATTTGAAAAATATCACTGAACCGAACTCCCTGTATGTCAGCCATTACTTTTTGTGAGAGAGTAGGCGGTGCGTGTATGTGTGTGTATGTCAGTGTGACGAATGATGTTTAACAATAATAATATTATTTGGGTTGAATATTTGTGGTTCCCAATGCAACTATTTTAAGTGTAAATTTATGTACAAATTTATATAGGTGGGTACTCGTGTATCTACCTACATACTATTAAGTTTTTTTCCTTTTATCTTCAGGGCAGCGAGGCCTTTGTGTTTGCTCCTCTTGCATGGTTTTATTTTTGTTTGTTTTAATGTGAAATTGTGATTTTTTATGTCATCTTATCCAAGGCGTAACAAAATGTATAATATATTTTTAATGTAAAAGCAACAATTGTTGCGTAGAGAGAGAAATAAATAAATAAATAAATAAATATAAATGTTGGCAATATATTTAGGAGATGCATAGGTGCAATTTCCTGCATCTTATTTTCAATGTGAGGTAACACGTGCAGGTTTGATCTTAACGAATGTTTCCAACACTTGTGCTCACTTTACATACATATTACTTCCAGCAATATATTAGGTATTATTCTATTTTGATAAATTTCAATACTCAGTAGGTACTCACTTTTGTATATCTGGCTGTTGGGGGAGTATTATTTTTCTCCCAGACTGAAATTTTTCTGTTATATAATATTCCCTTTCCTGATTGGATGCCTTCAAAAAACAACTTCCATATTGGCTTCGTAAATGTATCTATTAGATTTTGTGCTCCACCGGATGTACTGACGAGATGGGTAATTTTTTTTTTTGAATTTTAGGTTTAAATTTCTTTCGGGCTTAAAACAGAATGAAAATTTTTGGAATAAGCCTGAATGAAAACATAATGTTTACCTAAATAAGTATGACAAAATTTCACGGAGTGTTTGAAAATAAAGGAGTGGAACTCCCTTCTCTCTGCGTACCCCTTAAAGGATACGGCGTGATGGACAAAAGAAAGACAGTGGAAGTTATTGCTTACGGCAATTACACTGGTCAACCAAAACACTTATGCCTGGATAACACACATTTAAAACTGAAAAAACGGGAATTGAACCATGGACCTCTTGATTAGAAGTCGGCATCCATCGAAAATATGAAGGTAGAAGATAGCATTAAGTAAAAACACTAAACTTAATAAAGTGTTTACCCCTTTTGATGAGAAAATAGTTTCAAAGTAGGTATGCAATACTTTTAAAGTTAATAAAATATTGCGGCACAACGAAAATGCCATGTATCGCTCGTATCTTTACCGTCTTTAAAATAAGGTCAAGTCAAAAGTAAAATCAATAGTAGAAGGTGTATGTCAAATCTCATATCGTTGAAGAAAGCGTTTGAAGTGTGTCTCGGTGAGAAGAGAACGATTATCTCTTCCTATTTCTATGTATAGGAACATAGAATGAAACATCTTTGATTGGAGCAACAAGTTAAAGGCATGCCATAATAGATTTATTGACTTTAAATGGAAAAAAACTACAATCACAGGACTTCTCTTTAAAAATTATACATGGTCATCAAATTCATTTCAGTACAGTAAGTGAACATAATGGAGAGAAAACTAAAAAAATTAATGAGGTAAAAATCTTTGAATTACCAAAAGCAAATTCTCTTCATTTGAAATACCTGTAGTTATCAGCTTTGAGCCATATAAAAAATTCTTCTCTTGCAAACTATGCTCACTATTTTGATGTAGGTACCTAAAGAGGGATATTGCTTGGAAAATTTATCGCAATGTTGAACGTATGAACGATATATTCCACATGCATTTTCCATTCCAATATTGAATAATTTTCCTGTCAGCGAGTTCTACAAAGACGATTTGCATCCTTTAGTACTTGCTTCGATGTGTGTCTAAACATTCCTACATACGTCGAGATCTATCAACTTATCTGGTGTGCTAGATACAAAAGATGTAGACAAACTATAACGTATTCTTCCGGTACACGTTTCTATAACATTCTTTCATAAAGAGGAGTTGCAAGCTTTTTATGGGCCAGTTGGCATGCAATGAATATAGATTTTAGTTTAGCTGGTGAAAATATCAAGAGAAAATGTAACGTAGTTCATTGTGATCCTATTTAGTTTACTCAAACCTTAATTTACTGTATATAAACCTTCTTCTTTGTTTAGATCTGCGATCTGTTTAGATTTATTTTATATACCTAAACCTTGTAATGAAAAAACTCATTTTTAAACGAAGATTTTTTTCTTTGAACCTAACCGGTTATCTATTTCAGAAGATAAATTTGGTAGGTACTTATGTATATAAAAAATCGCAATTTTTAATTGTTGATGAAAATATATTAAGAAGGTACTGTGACTGTGCTCAAAACTTGATTTTAGAATTTTTGCAGTATTTTCAAAGTTTTGAATATTTATTTAAAAAACTGACTGAAAAGTTCTGGCACGTGTGAAGGTATTGTTGAATCTGTATTCCCAACGTGAAGAAATGGTAGGTATTTATTGTTGCAAAATATATCTAACTCTTCCCTTGAGTATACAACTTGTGGGGTGATGTAGGGAACTTTACAAAGAAAAATAAAACAAGTTTAAAACATTGGAACGTTCATTGAATGTACGTTTTTCTCTCCCAGGATATCATAACCTTTTGGTACCTACATACCTGTTTGGGAAACACTGTACAAGTCTTATGAATCCTTTTGCTACTGAGATATGCTGAAGAAAGAATCTTGGATTTTGAACATTAAAGAGGTTTTTTTGATAAGCTACATATTATGGAGCTCTTCTTCTGAAACTAAGTTATTACTACGATGTGTTAGCTCGAACTCATAACTAATCTTTGAATCGCCCGAACTGCTGATAGACTCTGTCTTTTCACATCAATTTGATTTAACTCTGCTGTCCTAAGATCGAAATGTTTCAATGTTTAAGATTCAATTTTTTTTAAATTTATTTTATAACATTTTAATTATTAATGTTACGTCAAATAACTAGTACATACAACGACTCATTAAAAATAAGAAGGAAAAGAGAAAACATTATGTAGAATAAAGATGTCATGATCGACCTCGGTAGCCTTCAGTGGACTTCAGATCCGGGGTCCCGGGTTCGATTCCCGGTCGGGTCAGAGTTTTTCCAAGTGTTTTTTCACTTGAAATTTCTATCTGGGGTTGGCCTGTCTCAGATTGGATGGGACCGGTTGACTGGAAAATATTGCCTCAGGCAATAAGTTCCGCCGGCTATACTGACACCTTTGTATAGAAAAGTGTTATATTATTATGATTATTATTATCATGCTCGTGTTTTTTGTTTTTCTCTCATTCTAATGAAAATGTGCTGGATCGACCCTTTGCACCGACCAGCACAGTAGGTATGTAAAAATATTATGTAAAATGCTTTAAGTGATGTTTGTTCTTCATATTATGACGTAAGTACTTATGTTGTATTTTTCGGCTTTCACAATATTAAAGTGTAGGCACTCATAAAAATATTATTTCTTAAGGTAGATTAAAAAAATAAATAAAAAACGAACATTTCTTCAAAGTATTTTCTAAAATCGGAATTAGATGAACCCGTCGTCGCCCTTGGAACCCTCCACGTAAAACTTTTCTTATAAACTTTGATTTAATTTAATTGAAATTTGAAGTGAGTGCGTGTGTCGCGTGAATAAATTCATGTTATTAGGTGACAAAAACGACAGCAAACATGCTCTTGGATTTCGTTGAGAACAAAGTTACTGCCACGGCTTCATTATAATGAAAAATTAGTTAAACGTAATGTTTTTTTTACTCCAAAGTTACACACTTATATGTTAATTCTTTCTTTTTTTCTTATAAGCTGGAGGTCAACTCTTTTTGAACGAATTAGACATGGAGATTTTTTTCTCTATAGTTTAATCTCTTAAATTCCTATTTCTCTTAATAATTTCATCATCATCATATTCATCAGCATTAACTCGTCCAGTATTGGACATATGTACACCTCCATTCCCGACTTCAACGATTCTCTGTCTTTTGCCATTCTATGCCATTGATTGCCTACCACATTCATAATATCGTCAGACCAACTCTGCTGTAGCCTACCTGGGTTTCAATGACCAGTTCTTGGTCTCCACTCCCCACGGTTTTCGTGGTCCATCTATCATCTTCTGTTCTTATTATATGGCCGGCCCAGTTCCACTTAAGTGACGTTATTTTATGGGTCACATCGGTCCTTTTTTGCATCATCCCCCAACTTTGGTCCTTTCTCTAATCCATTCATTTCGCTTTCTGTCTCTCCGACTAATGTTTAACATCCTTCTCTCTATCACTCGTTGTGTTACTTGGAGTTTTTGTGTTGTCCGTTTCGTAAAGGTGGTATTTCAAAACCATGTCAATACTGGAAGGATGCACATATCAAATACCTTTTTCTCAAGGTTTGCGAATCGTTTGGACTTGAGTATATAGGACAGTTAACCAAAAGCAGCCCATGCCAAGCATCTTCTGCGTTCAAATTATGCTTCTTGGCAGTTTTTATCAAGTTTGAAAATAATTTGTAAAGATTTTTTTGCAACGGTTAACAGGCTTTCTGTTTCGTATAGACGAATTGGAGCTCCCAAAAAACTGTTCCCCATGGATCGAGTTGGATGAAAAATGATTGGTATGCCGAGGCTACGATGATTCAATGATCTCACTGTAGACTGCAGGGCTCTAGAGCAAAGGAACTGAAAGTTGGCAGCCAGCAACAAAAAGGTTTGAAGACGTTTGTTCGAGGCAGCTAAGACCCACCTATGTATACGTTTTCATATTCAACGTTTTCCATGCAATACATCACATATACAACTCTGCTTTTGAAATCATACTTATCAGTATGTTTTCAAAAGCAGAGCTGTTTAGGATAATGAGGATAATGGATGTGGAAGAGTGATTTTAAGATTGAACATTTTTGTGATGTGACTGAGGGGCAAATAAAATAAAAAAAGTCGCCATCTTCTTCGTCTCTTTTTAAGACCGATTGAAATATTATGACGTCCTTTATACCGAAATATTTGAATCTATTTCCATAGAAGTATAATATCATTATTATGTAGGTATATGATTACGTTTGGTGGATGTTATTTTGGAGGCTTCACGGGTAGCTAGGCACGTAGAAGGTAGGTGTGTGGTAACCTTGCGAATGGCTGACGCATAAAAATTACCAAGAAAAATGTTACATGAAATCGGTTAGACGTTTTTTCGGGGTGTGAAATAGTTACGTAAGACCGTTACTCGCTGGAAACGCCCAAGTAATAAATGATAATCATAAAGGGATGAAAAATGTACAGATATCCAATTTCCTTTAGGAATCCCTCACGCTTCCCACATTTCTATACGTTTCTATAAAATACTCTCCTTACTTAGTTTTGCTATTAGACGCGAGCTCCAAATATTTCTTTTTTAGTATTTTTATTTATTATCCAAATATTTTTATATTTTCGCCTCACGCGATTCCCATTCTTATATTTTCATCTTTCCAATCGTTTTACTTATCTTTCATAAACGTCTTACTAGAAATTTCTGAGAACAACAATTTTCTAGACATAGAGAGTTTAACAAAAATCAACGCAACATATCAGTGAAATGTTCTTTTAATTTTTTTGTTAAAACTAATTATTTAAAAAAATCCAATCATAAAATAAATAATAAATATCTCTAGTATGTAAAATTACATAGTTTACAATGTTTTGAAAGTTCCTGAAACTATTGACATTTCGTATCAAAAATAAAATATGTGATGAATAATGCTGAGACCGTCAGAATATAATATTGTCAACAGGGCGCACTACAAGCCTCGTTTCGTCTAGTTGGTTTCGCGGTAGAATGTCACGAGGGAGAACAAAACAAATAGCTCGAAGAGGAGCCACCTCAGAGTAGGCATAAAAGTAGTTATTTAGAAATGATACAAATGGCAGACCACACCATCAAAAGAAAATTGAAAATAGTCTAACTAAAGATGCCACCACAATTGAAAAGAAGATTGTGGTTGATTTCATTTAAAAATCGAACATCGGTAGGTAATGAATTGTTAGTCATTAGGTAGTTTTTACATATTCTTTAAAATCTAGACCTGAAAAATGGTCACAAGAATTTAGACATAATTAGAACGTTGTGCACCAACAAAGGCAATAAAGATGAGACTTTAACAAAAATGGATATAGTTATATCCTGGCGCCAAATACATGACAGCAGTCGCAGTCTTTACATTTGATTGCTCTCTTTTTCTCAATAATTTCCAACTTTATCTCTATATTTCATTAATAATCATTATTAAATATATTCTTGTTGCATACATTAGGTTTATGGACATGTTGAGCATGTTGAGAATTCTCATGATTAGGAGTTTCAGAGAGTTAAACATTACCACCAAATGGCGAACATTGTTAACGTAAAGTGATCACACTAAGCCAGCCTTCGAAATAACAGCAGAAGACGGTCGTAAGCCCGTAGTAGTTTATTCCATTTAAAAATCGAACATCAGTAATAAATTGTTAGTCATTAGTTGTAACAATGACATATTCTGTAAGATTGTAATAATGAATATATTATAACTGACTCTTAAAAGTTTTTCGACTGCTAGATCATGTGTTAGGTTCACATCTTAATAGGTAGGTATGAATGAATTTTTCATGATGGCATGAATTATAGTTATTAAGGATCAATTGTTTCGTAGACATATGCCAGATGAAAGAAAGAAAGAAAGAAAGAAAAAAAAAGAACGAGAAAATAATGATACATGATGAAAAAGTGTGTGGATCTTAGAAAGATTAAAAAATCAAAGATATTTTTGAATCACATTAATAAGATTCGTCTATGATAAAAAAACTGGAAAGGTCAGATTTCAAATCAAAATGTTTCGTGATTGACAAGAGGAAAGGGTCTTAGATTTCGTTCTCGTTTTAAAATCAAGGCCCCAACACATCAAACTAAATAATAATGGTGAATTGTGTTCTAGTACAGTTGGGATGAGAGATGTCGTAAAAATTCCCAGCCATGGCGTCTTCACATACGTTGCGTACGTCGTTGTTATCGAGAAAGGTCCAGTTTTATCGCATTGTAATAATAATAACATATTATACTCTTTACATGAATAGATTATTGCTGTGGTAGTTTACGAAATGGTCTCTAATTCCAGCTCTTGAAAGGACGAACCAAGCATAAAATGTAAGAATAAATCTTCGCAATGTCTCGGCTTGTAAGTTTGTGAGTTCTATTCAGAAAGTAATTTCTCAATTCTTTATACAAACAATAAACATGTTATGTTTGCTTATTTACAAAAGGTTATAATTCTTGCAAATTTTACCAGTCTGTTCTTTTACAATGATTATAAGCAGCTGTTAACTGGTGAATATTATTTCCATTCCAAAAGATTCGCTTACCTACAACGAGCATGGTCCCAGAAAGACTGCATCTATCCCTCATGCAAAAGCGATTGAAAATATTGATGTTTTGTTATCATGGACTATTATGAGGTCATAAAAAATTTCATTGTTTGGCATGAAGTCTTATTGTACCTTTTTGGACTAGATTATAAATGTACAACTAAGTTTTTTTTATTTAAAATTGTTTGTTAAATATTAACACTACTTATAGTTTTAGCATTCCTTAAGTCTATATTTAGATTGTTCATTTCTTTTTTCCTTTATGTCTTAAACTATGCGAGAGAATATCGGGACAATTGTACAAAATGTTCGAAGAAAACGGGAACATGTTTAATATTATAAAGATGACAAATTAGTTTAATTTTAAAGGAACAAGCATTCTTATTTAGTCTTAACCGTTGTTAAGTGCACTTGAGGGAACAACCTTTTAAATGTTAGACATCCTCTACGAAGTTAATAATTATTACCTTTTGTTCTTCATTTATGCCTTGAATGTTTATTACTAACTAGTGTTAGAGCTACACCGCAGTATAACCATCTAGTATAGATAAAAATCCTGCTGGTCGTTATAATGGACGAGGCTAAATTTAGTTTCCTGTTGTGTAGTTCAATACCTATCGTGCAGATAAGTTTAATTTGAGTTGGAAACAAATTAATTTGAAATCAATTCTAGTGAAGTAACTGTGTTTATAATCAAAATGTAGCTTTGAGATCAACTTTGAGGATATTTGTTTAGGGTACCAGCTACCAACTAAAGTTTATCAGAGTGAAGAAAATTATTGTTGATTTTGCAACCAATCACAATCAAATCTTAGCACAGTTTTCTTATTCCATATTCTTTTAAGTAGGTACCAACCTTATATCTTTTTCTCATAAAATTACGTATTTCGTTGCACCCATTAGAAGATTTTGTGTGTATTTGTCTCAGCGAGTGGAATCATCGACCTCTTATGCCCCTACTACACGCTCATGCTTCACCACAGTTCAGACTGCGCAGGCAAGACGTCAGGTAAGACGAAACACGGACACTGCTACCACACGACGCAGGTAAGTATGCGCAAGCCTGATTCTCCTCGCAACCGTGCAGCGAGGACATTAGACCCAGCTACAACAACAAAAACCAGAAATAGAGTAATTTAATGTTTTTTTTATTCTTTTTACAAAGAGGCCCACATTCAAAAAGCATTATTGGAGAGGCAAATGTGCAAACAAAAAATAAATCAGCTTGAGTCATTTTTAAAAATTTAATGACTTGAAAAACCTCAAAATTCTTTCGAAAGTTATTTGGTACATGCGAATCATATTGAAAATTTTATAATAATAGCGCAAGAAGAGAAGAGAACATAGATCTTGAAATTTGATGAGGAAAAAGTCCTTTTAGACGTTCGAACGCAATGCTTCTTGGGTTTATAACAACAATACTGCAAGTCAATGAAACCTTGGTAGGTACTTTCGATCAACATGACATGACATCTCGTCCTTTCCACATTAAATTATAAAAAAAACTGAGAACTTGGATAATGTGTGGCTAATATTTTCCAAAATATCCCAGCGTGAATCCGTTCCTGATTCTACGAGTGTCCATATCACGTACACATCTATCAGAAGTTAAAGCTCAAAATGACATATCACGGTTATCAAACTAATGTACTCGGATGGTTTATTATGAAATGTGTACCGGCAGGAAATCGTAAATTTAATGATAAATGCATTATAAATTATGAGGTGGGCCGGCTACTTTGGAACGATGTGGAATTATTGCGTTTCATTTTGGTTTATTCCAACGAATCATATGGGAAGCATAGGAGTCTCTCTGGCACATGTACTATTCATATCCTTTTATTGACTAATGACTCCGTTGGGAAATATCCAGCATACTCGGTGTCATAACATTGTTATTTTCGTGTGAATAATTTTGGGTTTTGGTTAATATAGGTAAAGTGATGCAATAAAGTAATACATTTATATTTTAACCAATAAAGATCAACCAACCAGTCAATATTACATTAACAAACCTACACTCCTGTTGTCCAAATATCTCAGCGCTGTTACGAAGAAAAATGGAAGTATGAATTCTTTTGAATGCCAAAAAGTTATTCCTCATCCTTAACAAATTTCCCAGCAATGTATGTTCATGTTCCCTACACGACAACATAATTCTATTCTCCCTTTAAACCCCTTTTAGTGGCAAAGAGAGACAAAAAGAGCTTTCCATTGTAAAAAAAGTAACCTTACTAAAAACTACTAAGTGCCGATTTGTGTCTTTTCTTAATTAATTTGTAGTTTTTAATTAAAAATTTTATCTAGCTTATCTTACTGAGGCCTTGATGGTCCTGAAATTAATATTGTTTGTATATTTTATTCATGATTTTATCGTTCATTTTATTAATAATACCTATTTATCGTGATGTTTTTGAGATAGCGTTCACCACCGATTACCAACGTTTGAGTTTGAGGTGACGAAAATGAGAGGACTCGCTTTTGGACCAACTATCACAAGTTTTCTAATTAACCTGCTCATTAACATCTCCGTTTTTACTTCTTTTTCATCATTCATCAATGGCTATGGTACTTATTTTATGATTTTTTATTATCAATGAAATAAGCTTCACCATTCTCATCAATTTAAAATATAACAGTCAACCAGTGCTCGAAATTCGACCATAACTTAATTTAAATTATAAGTAAGTTTGAACATTATAAAGGTTCCATTGTCAAAGACTGAGCGAGCGCTATTTCAAAAATTTATTTTAAAAACAATGATATGCATACTATTGCATACATCAAATTTGAAATGTTCATATTTACAAGGTTTTTTCTATTATTATTATTAAAATCAAATAATATTAATCTATTCTCAATTTGACAACAGATTAACAAAATATGCATCTGTGTCAATGTCAAATAAATCGAAGTGTGTGCTAGTATCAACATAACATTACAGTTGTGTTTGTAATGTATTTTTTAATGGGTTTATCTATTTTTATGAATAATTAAAAAAAATATTAGCATTCTCCACTCCTCTACACAAACTATAAGTGTGCGAAATTTCATACTCCTTCGTCCGCGTACTTTTCGTAAAAATGGTCACAACACATTTATATATTACTAGCTAGTTACCCGTGGCTTCGCTCATGTGCTTTTTGGTTTCTCTTCCTAAACTGGGGGAACGCTGACACCTACATTCACTGTGTATCAGCATTTTCTAATTCGTCAAAGAAGATAACTCTTGTATGTATCGTGAGTAAACTAACGAGGAGGCGGTTCGTTGATATATCTGCATAATGTGTACTGTGCTCCCTGCTAAAAATACATTATCAATTCGTCTTATTTAAACTAATAAATTAAAATCATCATTAAAATATTTCGGAAACAACATCCATATTTTATTTTATTCGTATCCCAGGTGGGAACAAATAGGCGAGAAAATATACCTCGCCTATGAAATATTACTACAGTACTGCGAGTTAACATTTGAACGTGCCCGAGAATTCGGTTGATTTTGTATGAAAATTTCTAAAACGGCGTAAACGGTGGAGTTTGTTAAAAGAAAACAATCACGAAACATAACCAGGGAAGAGGGGCGCCTTTTGGGAAAATCACGTGCATTTAGTCTTTTTTTTTCAATGTAGGTACCATCAATATAGGCAAACTTATAGCACACAATAACAGCCGTATGTAAATTACCTACAGTTTGGGAAAAAGTCGTACCTATTCATAAAAATAATTTAATGACGTCATTGGTAGGTAGGTTCCTACCTACCCAGCTAACTCCCGATTACACAACATAATAGTGTCCTTGTTGGCTTTCACGGCCATGAGGCGTGCTCGTGTTGCTATAAAAATAACACCGGGTACGTATGTAGGTACCTACATAAGGATAAAGAAATACTGGTGATCAATTAATACAGTTAGGTACTTTAGCCTAGTTCACAGTAGCGTAGTTTACGTTGGTTGAGTGTTTTAGTCGAGTGACGAATAATTTAGTAGGGGAGAGTGTGGAGGTATGGGACAGTACTCGTATTATTAATATTTGGCGCAGTTATATATTCATATACTTGTCAAACGATGTATATAGGGGTACGTTTAGTAAAAAATCATTGACGACATAAAAAGTAATAGTATACCTATTACAACCCATCCTTTTGGGGGAAAGTAAACCAAAGGTAAGATTATTTTTATGTTTTATTCCTAAACCTGCGATAATTATTCGTCATATTAACGCATTGTTTTAACATAAACTTAAAACTTATTGTTTTAAATTATGTCATTTACCATTTTATTGTTCATGGTGGAGGTTTCGGACAGTTCATTGAGTGAGGTATCGGACATACCCCATACCTCCTGTATGTGAATATTTTTGCACAATTAGTTATTTTTTATCAAATCAATGAAATATTGAAGCTGTAATGTATTTTTTGTAGATGCCGAGATTAAGGATATAAAAAAATATAAATTGAATAAGGAATTATTATACAAAAATTCGCCAGGCTGTTCAATTACAAAATAATGAAGTACTGGTATTGCCATCACCTCAAAAACATGGCAGTGCAAAAAGAATGCAAGAAGTTTTTGCATTCGAAATAAAATTTGATCGTTTTAGCGAAATTAATTAAATAAGTTACAATTTTATTTGCATGTCCCATTCCTCCCATATAGGTGTCCCATTCCTCCGCACTGTGTGGAGGAATGGGACAAAATCAGGGTTTTATAATATTTTGAATAACTCATTAAATATGCTCAACCGTATAATTTTAAGTATATGTCATAGCTAATAGCATACATTCAGCAACCTAGTTTTTTTTTTTTAATAAATTGCTTTTTATTTTTCCAAAATTCAATTTTTAATAAATTTGTCCCCTAAGGGTTGTGTGATCAATAAAAAATTGCCGAATAGATTAGCTGGCAGAAGAGTTGTCACCTGATAGGAAATTGCGACGTGCGTCCGGGAGTGCGGGCGAAACTTAAAATGTCCGGGTCATGACTTTTCCCAATGACCTTTTTTTAGTTTAATTGTAAATTCTTTAGGAAAATTAATTTCTTTCGCACTACATTGACGAAATCTACGGAGGTTGCTAGTGGTTTCAAAACAATTATTTACGATCTATCCTAAAATCATGTGAGTATTTTGTAGATGATTTTAAAATGTCATATTTATCAAATTGGTTACATTTTATTTTCATATTCAAAATAATCTACTTTTTTCAACATATACGTACCTACTATTCATGGATTACGCAATAAATTCAAACCAAAATTACCTAAGTATATAGTTTTTTTTTTTAATAATAAGCTAGTTTTTGTCAAATGTTTTTGTACGAAATGTCTTTCTATTTTTGACTAAATGGCTTCAAATATATTGACAGATCAAGACATAAAGAATTGTAGTATTTGTAGTACAATCCAGATTCTTACCTTGTACCTACTTACCGTAAAAAATATTTTTTTGATGCAAACAGTTATATCAAAAAAAATATTTGTACACACCTAAGGAAATGCCGCATAATAAAAAAAAATACTTGCAGCAGCTATTTTGAGACCTTTACGTTCCTATATTATATTATTATGTACGTATGTACAAAGTTTCTTTAAAAATATTCTTTAAAAATCTCAAAATCTTTAAGTTATTTTTAATTTAATTTATTTTAATTTGCGTGAGAATGGAAACTGTTAAATAACTCATACTTATAATCCCCATTTTTTATATTTCTTTTTGACAGGATATTTTCAACGTATTTAATTTCACAAAAATAATCTTTAATTTTGTAAACCACTGTTCTGGGCATTACAATAAGGTACATGCAGTATGTATATACCTAGCCGCACGTGTAACTTCATCGTGCCGCGTTTCAAGGTTAGGATCTCAATAGTATTATTTTGTTTGTTGCAAAAATCTTTATCATACCATAACACTGCTTAAAATAAATCTTTGACAAAACAATGAAACCGGTCGATTTTTATTTTAAAGTAAGAATCTATATATTAATTTACAGCTTTCTCACTTAATTTATCTAAGAGATATGGTTTTTCGAAAAAAACTACCACGCACCCTAATCGGAATAATAAAATTTGACTATCTGCAGTTGAAATTTCGATAAAACCAGTTTTAAACGTTTCGGCTTTTTTCGATATTTTTATAAAATTCTGAAATAGGTATAGGCACCGAAACTCGTAAATTTGTCATAAAAAATGTTTTACTTTATAAAAAAAGTTACATGTAAAAATGAGATCCAAGTGTCGATGGCCTGAGTCGGTATGTTTATTGTATGAAACGATGTCGTCAATAAATTAAATTTTTACAAAAATTGTTAAGAAAAGTTTGAGATGTACTGCTATGATGTATATATTTTTTATAGAAAAATCAATTATCTAGTTGGAGGGTTTCGGCGTTTATCGATATTTTTATAAAATTCTGAAATATATGCACTAAAACTCGTAAATTTGTCATAAAAAAAATAATTTTCTTTATAAAAAAAGTTTGAGAAATCCTGGAACTTCTTCATTAAATTATATTTTAGATATTGTATTTTTCTATACACATACACAATTTTAGGGTTCTAGATTTTATGGTTTTCGAGATATATGGAAAAATTAAATAAAAATTCAAAGGTTGATTACCCCTGACTGAAAAAAAAAATTCAAAATTTTGAGTATATAAATTTTGTAGGCTTAAAGTATACAATATTTTATGAAGTTTTAGGATCTGTGCATCAAGCGAATCAAAAGTTATAAAGAGGGGACGGACACACACACACACACACGTTGGAAAAGTGTCCCTCACCCCCTCCCCTCTAATTAATGATATCTTTTGAAAACAAAATAGTATAATTTGACTCTTTTTGTAGAAATTATTTTTTTGAAATTTCGATAAAACCAGTTTTAAACTTTTTAGGAGCCATTTAAAAATCATCCCTTTTTATATGTGCCCTTTTTCGTCCCAGATCCAACTGTCGATGGCCTGAGTCGGTATGTTTATTGTATGAAACGATGTCGTCAATAAATTAAATTTTTACAAAAATTGTTAAGAAAAGTTTGAGATGTACTGCTATGATGTATAAATTTTTTATAGAAAAATCAATTATCTAGTTGTATCGTTTCGGCGTTTTTCGATATTTTTATAAAGTTCTGAAATATAGGCACTGAAACTCGTAAATTTGTCATAAAAAAAATATTTTTCTTTATAAGAAAAGTTTGAGAAATCCTGGAACTTCTTCATTAAATTATATTTTAGATATTGTATTTTTCTATATACATACACAATTTTAGGGTTCTAGATTTTATGGTTTTCGAGATATATGGAAAAATTAAATAAAAATTCAAAGGTTGATAACCCCTGACTGAAAAAAAAATTCAAAATTCTGAGTATACAAATTTTGTATGCTTAAAGTATTCAATATTTTTTGAAATTTTAGGATCTGTGCATCAAGCGAATCAAAAGTTATAAAGAGGGGACGGATACACGTTGGAAAAGTGCCCCTCACCCCCTCCCCTCTAATTAATGATATCTTTTGAAAACGAAATAGTATAATTTGACTCTTTCTGAAGAAATCATTTTTTTGAAATTTCGATAAAACTAATTTTAAACTTTTTAGGAGGCACTTAAAAATCATCCCTTTTTCGTCCCTTTTAGTTAAATTTTGGAAAAATTACCGAATATGCTAACACTCATTTCTATAGAAGAATTCATATGCCAAATCTCAAGTTCGTACCATGTCTAGTTTCCGAGATATTCGCATACTTTGAAAAACATTCAACCCTATTTTTCACCCCCTTAGGGGTGGAATTTCCAAAAATCCTTTCTTAATGGAAGGTTTTGTATTGAGACCTACCTGATTTCCAAATTTCACTTCTCTACGATTAGCCGTTTGGGCTGTGCGTTGATGAGTCAGTCAGTCAATCAGTCAGTCAGTCAGGCACTTTCCTTTATTATTATAGATTACTAGCTGACCCGTCGAACTTCGTGACGAAATAAATAATAAATGTATTTTAGGTTTTATGTCACATAGCTGAAATTCGATTTTTAGTTATAGGTACCTACAACACGGATGACCATTTATGTACTGGTATTAGCAAAACCTGGATACTACGCTGCATTCATTGTGTCTGAGTTAATTTTTACATAAAAAATCTTAACCTATGTAAAATATAAAAAAAGGATAGTGGGATTATTTTTGAAATTTATATAGTTATTCTGCTCAGTTAAAATGATATTGATTGATCGAATATAGTGGAAATAATTAAAAAGCTTACTTAAACCAGTAGGTACCTTTCATTTTTTCATACATATCTTCTATTTTAACCTTGTCAGACGTGTTTCAATTTGTTTTTTTTTTTTCAATTACGTAAATAATCCTGCTTCTTTAACATAACAACGATACACATGAAAGAGTCGTTAGAATGAAATTATGTAAGCAATAGCGTAGGTACCTACATTTTGAAATCAATCTTTGTTAACATGGTACTAAGTAAATTAAGTTCTTATCTAACGCCAATTTGAAAAATTCACATTTGGAATAAAATTTATATTTTAAAGTAGGTAGTAAAAAAGTTACCTACTTAGAGTTTCCTTTAATTTTATAATTTTTCAAGTAATATTCCAAAAAAAAATATATGAAAACAACCTTCTCCTGATAAAAACATACACGACAAAAAAATAATTAGCGAAATCGGTCCAGCCGTTGAGGCGTTATGAGATGACATCGGGAAATAGCTCTCCATTTTTATAGTTTTATTAAATTTTCTAATTTTCCTTGCATTTTTCTTAATTTTTTTCATGTTAACGGACGTTCTCGTGATAAAAGCCTACACGAGAAAAAAAGAATGAGCGAAATCGGTCCAGCCGTTGAGGCGTGATGCGATGACATCGGGAAATAGCTCTCCATTTTTGTAGTTTTCTTAAATTTTATAATTTTTCATGCATTTTTATTAATTTTTTTCTTCTAAAAGGACATTCTCCTGATAAAAGCCTACACGACAAAAAAGAATTAGCGAAATCGGTCCAGCCGTTGAGGCGTGATACGATGACATCCGGAAATAGCTCTCCATTTTTATATATTACATTAATAAGTAAAGTTTTTCCTTCATTTATTAATATATAAATTATTTCTCACCTACTCAACACAGCTTAATACTTTATGTGAGATGTGTTTTTCATCTGTGTAAAATTCATATTTCAGATATAATACCTAATTCCAGGAGCTATTATCTATGTAGGTACCTCTGGTGAGAGGACAGTGGTTTTTATATATTTTTTTTTGTTTCTCGAGAGAACGGACCGATGTCAAATTATTCATAGACATTAGGGAACCCTCTCCATTTTTTGTATGATATTAATTAATTACTTTCAGCCTTTAAAGATGTTTTTTGTTTTGATTTTTTGTATAATTATATTACTTACCAAGTACCGAACCTTATTCTAGCATAAACGGCAAACGGCATTTCGCAAAAAAATTGAAAAAAATTAAAGAGCGCATATTTTTAACAGCTCAACCGAACCCTTACATGATTAAAATGTATAATTGGCTATGTGTAAAAGCCTTAATAAGGTAAGGACAAGGGTTGTCTGGATGAAGAAGAATTTACATAGAAAAAATAATCCAAACCTATGTATGTATTATGTATCTTTTGACGAGTCCTGTAGCCCCAGCGACGGCTTTGAAGGAGCCAATGGCGTATAACACATTGTGGCCTTTTTATACGAAACAAAAATACTACACTGATTATAATATGTTCTTTTTTTTTCTTCTTTTTTTATGCATTTCCACTCACAATAATATGTTCTTAAAACAACTATAATTTTTACCAACTACCATTTATAATATCACAAAAGTGAATTCTAATGTTAACGGGTATTCTCAGAATTTTGAAAAGTTTTCTTAGGAAAAAAAATAGGGTCATGTCCTATTCTCGGGAAAAAGAATCATAGACATGGGGGAGAAATTTGTAGGGCCTGCAGCAAGTATTGAAAGTGTGCGTAGGTAAAGACCAGGAAGATGATAGGTAATGGAGAAAGTGTGTGCAGTGTTGTGGCGAATGAACATCCATCAGGATGCCGATTGCCGACTCCCACATAGACCACATTTTTGATGGAATATTTGCTGGTCAAATGCACCTCGCGCTCGGACTTCGAGCTATGTGCACATGAAAGGGCGTAGCCCTCTATAGGATCCTTACGAGTATAAAAACAGGAGAAACAAGTTTGGTGATCAATACATTTTTTTTAATTAGAGACATCAACAGAGCACTGAAAAACACAAACAAAAAATCATGAAACAAAAACATATGGAAACTCTAGTGCTCCAATGCCAAGAACCTGCCCCATACAAATAGGTAATATTACCTAGGTACATAGCATCGTTCAATTCTCAAAAATTATATTTTCTTATATTAAAACACCTTGTAGATATGTAGATTCGAGTAGTTTTGGTTTGATAGTAAGTAGTTTTCACTTTCCTAGACTAGATACAGAGATATTCCAATTTAGAAACTTGTCTATTAAAATATTATCTCTTCTATAGTGAATTCCATCTACATATACACTCATTTTATATTATTCCTACTTTCATTTATGAAATCATTTAGGAGACAAATGCATATCGCCAATTATTTCATAAAAAATACATTAGTATTACGAGTAATCCATCATTTTGATCTTTTATTTTCGTAAATGTTGCAAAATGTTTATTTAATTGTAAAAATTTGGAGCAGCAAAAAAATATTTTGAGTTTTAATTTGGGAAACGAAAGGCGCGTAACCAAACTAGCACTGGATCAGACGACCCTTGAAAGTGTGAAGAAAAGTTGGCTTTCTTCTCTCATTATTTTTGCTTGTTAGGAATTGGGCCATTAATCAATGTCTCGTTGAAACAAACGGTAGGCAAAGCAAAACAATAAGGAAAATCCTTGTACTTCCTAAACGCGCTATACAGCCTACCAACAACAAAGGCTGTCGGCTCTGTACACTGCTTAATAACTCGCCAACTCGCAATGCGCCTGAGAAGGAAGTGACGACGATGAATTAACTTTTGTAATGCTCGACTCGTGGAATCGCTGTTTGCGTTTTAAGAAAGTGCCGTGATAATATTATTTGATTATTTTACTAAAATTATTTCACCACCTGCGTTTATTTACTTAACACAAACGAAATGAAACATTCTTCACATAGAACATTCTTGACGTTACAATTTGGCAGAAATGCTTTTACCGATTCCTTCAATTTGAGGTTTTCTGATGCAGAATGCAGCAACGCATTCCTTTGAACATTATCATATTATCCGCATACTGTATGTGTATGTGTGAATGTTTAATGGTGTGAGTTCCTACTGTGCTGATAATATCAAAGTGGAATGCAATAGTTGCTTTTTTCGGATGTGAATGTTTTTGTTTGTTGGTGAAATAGTTATTATGTGTATGAGCGTTTACCATTTTGAATTAATAAAATATTGCATTAAAGCATTGCGCTATGATTAGCACCACTGCTCTTTTTGCTGATTTTTCAAGCATCCTGTAAGAGGCAGGAAATCGAAAAATCAGATCGGGACCGTGAGGTTGACCACCTCACGTTCTTAAACCTCTGGGGGTGATTCAGGCAGATGGTGTTGGGGTTGGTTTCGCGCGTGTCGGGTTTGCTTCAGGCTGGCTGGTAAAGGAAGCATGAATGAATGAATAATGTTTTAGTTTCTCCGTTTATTATAATTATGCAGCAATTAGGTATGATGTAGAAAAAATAAGCAGCAAAATATTTTTTCCGTAACAACAGCTTTATGTAAGCCCCTCTGATCAAGTATCACATATTTCGCCGTTATAATTTTAATTTTTAATAATTTCCCGCGAAAAAAATAAATCATATCATATTGTAAAATGTTACAGATGAAATAAATAAATAAATGAAATGATAAGCTAAATGATAAATGATATCGGAAATAGGCGAAAGCTGTTATGGGGAGTGATGTTTATTTTACTGAAAATAAATAAACATCCACTTACTGATGAAAATATAAGAATACAAAATACTTCCCGTAAATGGATGGCTTTAGTTTCAATTTAAAAAAAAATGATGAGGGTTTCGAATGTTTCGACGAAAATACTGAGTTACAGACAAACTTACCAATTATAATATCCAATCCAAACTCCCTTAAGACCCACTTAGGGGCTTAGGGAGGCAACAAGAGCTCTCCATGGCGCTCGATCTTGCGCAACGTTAATGACCTCCTCCCATACCATGTTCAGATTCCTCAGCTCTGCTTCGAAGGAGCGGAACACAGTATGAGAGGGTCTTCCTCGTCCCCGGGACTCTGATGGGAGGAAGAACAGCGCTCTCCTTGGCCAACTGTCATTCGGCATCCTTAACACATGTCCCAGCCAAGTCCATCTCCTCCACATATAATATAGGATTGAAAAATATTTTCATTGATGAGTTAGTATGGACCATCAGCTGCTTTCACTGATTTCTGAAGTGATATAGTTCTGTTAAACTAAAAATAAACGCAAAGTTTAAAATTTGAATCATGTGCTCTACATAAACTTTGGAGTTCGCTCATCAGAAACGTATACTTATAGACAATCCGTATTATTGTTATGAACAAGTCGGTAAATCTTGATGAATGAAACAACTTCTCGCTTGGCTGAAGTCAGTTATGATAGATTTCTCAGCTTCTCAAGTTGTTTGAATGTACCTACTTTAACTAAGATCATTAGCTACAGTTAAGTACATCTGCACACAGATTTGAGTTACGGTAATAAATTAATATTTGAATTCAATAGAACTTGAAAGCTTGCAGCATTAAAACTAGGTATACTTACTATACAATAATATAATCCTATTTATGAATAAGTATCATTTGTTACGTATAGTAGATTGCTCTCTTCTAAGTGCGAATAAGAAACATGAAACCGAAAACTTTCTTATAAAAATTATGCAACGATGTTTGCTCACTAGAAGAATTATAGAAGTTTCCTAAGCCAACAACATAGTTACTAGACCTAGAGTTTGTCGCGCAGGATGAATCGATTGAAAAACACTGTTCAGGAGGCAAAAACTCTTCAGAAGTTGTACGGCCATTGAAAATAAATAAGTATAATATCTGTATGTGTTCAAATAGTTGAAGACTTTACATTACGAAAGGTCACGACCATTGGAATGCTCCATGTCCCTTAGTGGAGTTACAAAGGGAGTAATAATATAATATATCCAATTTTTGCCCTCGGTAATGAAATGTAAGGACCTATCGCCATACGGTGTCATCATTCTACATGCAGTCAACAGTAGTTTGTTTCAAGTACATTCGTAGAACTTTGTTTCTTACACGTGCGTATCTGCTCATTGTTTTATTATACTTTATTAATAAAAGAATATCATTACATTTAAAATACATATTTCAAACAAAAAAAAAAACAGATTGTTTTTTAACAAGATACACTAGAAATACTCGTAAATGAAAAATTGACTGATTCTTGGAATTTAAAAAAAAAATAATAATGCTCGTAAAGAAAAACAACGAATATTGTTGTTTCCAACGTACCTACAATAATTTTTGGGGAAAATAATTAACACGAATAAAATAACAGCTAACAATGTTGTATAAATAGTTGTCTGGTAAGTAATGTTGGTATTAGAAATAATAATAGGGATGAAGTAAATATAAAAAGTGTTGTGTAAACAGGCGTAGATCAATATGTAGGTAGGTATATAGCCGCCTCCAGAAGAAAATTAGATTTGTCTAGCAAATAAGTGGAAAAATCTATGTGATAGATTTTCTCGTGCCGCCTGGAGCGTTTCCCTTCGCTAAAAACATGTTTTTCTCTGACGAAATAATGATGCTTGCTCAGAAAATACCTTCAGCAGTGTAATATAAAGCATGCTTTTTAATATACGACGACAATATTAAAATGATGTTAAAAAATAACAAGGAATGAGCGCAAACCAACAGCCATGCAGGCAGTCGATACGGGGAAGTTAGTAGGTACAAATAATATTACTGTTTGTGTAGACTCAGAAACCAGCTGTCTTCGTCTCCAAATGAATCGGTGATTGTTAAAACAACATAACCAACATATTATTTTACAAAATCGCTTTTATTGCGAATTTGCGATAAATATTCGTCCTTCTACAGATTGGATAATAATACAACATTAATATGGTCCTCTTTGATACAAAAAAAATACATATTTATATAAGCAAAATACTTCAACGGATGTAAAAACACCATTTTTTTCATGACTCTTTAAAAATAAATAATACGAAAATGTGAGTTAAAACAATATAAGTAACACGTTGAGTGTAAAAACTACATATAATGAAAAAAATGTTTCAGAAATTCTGAATTAAATACAATAAAAAAAATCTATAAAAATATAGGAAAATGTATAAAAGTATCTAAAGTACAATATTAGACACTTTAAAACATGTTTGCATACGAATAACGATGTTTGTTTAGTTTTTGTGCTCTCCTGAAATTTTTTTTTTAGTTGGTTATGTTGTTTTGACAATCACCGATTCAAATAGAGTTTTATGATTTGCTTCAATGTTTGCTTCTTGTGTTTTTAAGTAAGTTACTTAAAAACTTTTATTAAAAAGTTATAAATTCTCGTTGGATTGTTTCTGAAAGTTTCATTCAAGATGTCGGATATTTTGCAAAGACGGATAATTTCTAACGAATGTTTATTAAAAAAATATAAAATTACCTATTTAATTCGTCGTTAAGCGATATGAAATTATCATAAATGATTTGCTGAAAGGTTTCAAATCATTTACTTATAGAGCATATTTTATATTAGTTGTAAAAAGAAGAACTTAATTCTAGTTTTTGTGTCCAGTTTTGAATAAATTAATATTACATACATACTTACTTATTATGATAAACTCATCTTTTTCGCTTTTAATTATATTTATTAAGAAGTTATGTGTGTTCACAGCGATCTAAGGTGTTTCATATTATTTTCAATACCTACATATTATATTTTAGCGAATTGGATCAGGAAGAGGTTTTGTTGAACTGCCCTAGGGAATTATGAATCTGTCATTTTGCTTTGGTAAGATCTGTCTTCCTTGCAAACATCAATTTATATTGTAATCCTAAGTCTAGTAAATCTACTATAAACTTTGCTCGTTCTGAGGATGTTCAAGCTTGTTAGAAAGATAAATCGAGGGACAATCAATGAAGTTACAGGTTGACATTTATCTATACAATAACACGCCATGGTTACAAAATTTTTGCGAGTAGTAAGTTCCGATTCATTAACCATTGAATTTGTAAGTAAAGAGTGAAGGATCAACGAATTGTTAATTTGTAAGAGCACAAGCAAGATAGGGAGTTTCATTTTGTCACCAATAATAACATATATTTTGCATAGTACCTACATACTGAGTACTTTTACTGGAAGAAGTAACCGAGAAATTAAATCGTTTAAAATAATATACCTATAAAAAACTATGCCCCGTCCCTTTTGATGAGTGAAAAAATGTATCTGAATAAGTTCACGAAAGAGATTGGATGCGCCTTTATGTGGCTTGGTGTGAACCTTCCTTAAGTTCCATCAAGTCATAACTTCCTACCTGATTATTGTTCCAATCCTTAATTACCCTTGTGACAATATTGGAGCAATATTCAGTGCATTTGAATAACTCACCGCATACGCATCATCATTAAATCATATTATCAATCGCATCAAATAAATAAACTTAAATAATCATAATAAAAATAAACACGAGCTCGTGCCGGATTAATCCATAAAATTAAATTATTTAAAATAAAAAGTGTAGTTCAAACTAGTGTGAGGAGAGCAAGAAAAACAAGGGTAAGTCCATATATCTTTCCTCCTCCTTTGTGATCTCACACCGAAGCCATTAAGGCGTATCATACTCTTTTCATATTGAGAGAAGAACACGCAAATTCTATTCACCAATCGATCGCAATCTACCAGAGCAATCCTAAATCCTATCTACAGTCCACGAAATCAACGAACCAGCGCCAACATAAAATCTGTTCACTTCGGCCGGATCATAAAAATTTTGTAACTTAGAAAATCTTATCATTTAGCTCGATTGTATAATTTCATATTCAATCGAATAAACCGCATAAAAAAGGATCTGTGGATTGTGACGGGTTGGTGAGCAGGTCACATCAATATCATTAATATTTTTGTTAACAATAATACTGTTAACAATTTATCATCATAGATAGAATATAAAAATAATTTATTCTATAATTAATTGTGTTTCCGCTAGGAAAAAAGAATTGTATCGCATGCCATAGAAGTGTTAATTTGTAGCATTATCATTATTATCGTCTATGGATCACATTGTAGAACATTAAAAATACTTATGTTCTATGGTTGTAAAGTGACATTTCATGTAAACAAACTTGACGTTGACAGCCAATGTCAACAATATTACTAAAGTTATTCGAACTTTGGTTAATAACAAATACCGCACTCATATCATTTAAATACATTACTTGTTATTAATTTATAGATATTAAACTACATTCTATATTAATATTGCAACATTTGTAATATTATTTATAGTTCTACAATATATTTTCACAACATCGCATACCATCTAAAGGTATATTACTTCTTATTGACATTATATCAAACTACGTTCAATCTTAATATTGCAACATTTTGTAATATTGATATTTCATTCATATATAACAAATAACTTGAACAAGTTTTCTAAATACATTCAAAATGTCTCAAAGACGCATTACAAATTTAGAAGCTAAAGTGTCAGCAAACCTTTTGAATATTCAAAAAATAGTAGACACTATAGAAAATATTGGGGAAAACCCTCGATTAAGAAAATTGTTCCTGTCAAAGGCTTCAATTTTAAATACAGTAAGAACGGAATTCATAAGAGATTTAGAAACATTAAATGAATTAAAACTGTCTTTAGAACCGCCTGGTGAAGTTGATTACTGTTTGCTTGGGCAATTCGACGAATTGTATGCTCTGATTAAATTAGCGGAGCAAGACTTCACTCAGGAGTTACAGCCTAAATCATTGAAAGAAGTTAAAGATATTAAGGAGGTTAAAGAACTAAAGTTAGTTAGTAGGGTTAGATTACCTAAATTAGAACTTCCCTCCTTTGATGGAAGTATTGAAGAATGGCCTAGGTTCTATGAAACATTTAAAAATGCAATTCATGAAAATATTGAGTTAAACGATACGGAGAGGGTACAATACCTTACAGGCAGATTATCTGGGAAGGCATTAAAATTATGTCAAGGGATCAATCCCATTGGTGAAAATTATCAGACACTATGGAAAACTTTGTGTGATAAATATAATGATAATCGGGCTCTTGCCATATCATATTTAGATCAGTTATGTAAATTAAATAAAATTTCTTCTTCTTCCTCATTGGAAACATTTGTAGATAAATATTCAACATTAATATGTGCCATTAAGCAATTAAAAATTGAAAACTTGTTAGAGTATATATTAGTGCATTTAGGTCTTAAATGTCTTGATGCTTCTACAGTGTCGGCGTTCGAAGCCACACTGAAGGAAAAAGATAAATTTCCCGATACTGAAAAATTTGTTAGTTTTTTGAGGGATCAACAAAGAATACAGAATAGAACGGACATTTATACAATGACGTCGAATCGTCCAATTAATAATTCAAAAAATAAATCACAATATACAGTACCAAAAACATTTGTCAATACATTTGCTAATAAATGCCCAATATGTGGGAATAATCATGGGATATATGAATGCGAGAAATTTAAATCCCAAACCGCTGAAAAAAGATATGCCAGTATTAAAAACTCTAAAATCACATTGTGCATAAATTGCTTAAGTGACCGACATAAGATAAAGGATTGTTTGTCAAAAAGCAGATGCAAAGTTTGCAATAAAGCTCATCATTCATTGCTGCATTTCGATGCAGGCTCACGTCCAAAAGAAACTGTCGATATTGCCTCACCCACTCGGGAACAATCTGATAGCCATAGACCAAATATTAGTCCAGTCTCCCTGTATTCAACTAGTAATCATGTACCGACGAATACCGTTCTACTCGGTACGGCTACGATCCTAGCAAAGGACGTTAATGGTCATTTTCAAACAATTAATATTTTATTAGACTGCGGCTCACAGAGTGAAATTATTACTAAAAATTGCTGTGCTCGTCTTGGATTTAACTCATTTTCGACCACACGCACACAAATTTCCGGATTAGGAAATTCTAAAAATAACATTAATGGATTTATTAATTTAAGTATCTCTTCTCGTATTGACAAAAATGCTGTTTATGAAATACAACCCCTAATAGTAAATCGCATCACAGATAAATTACCTACAACATTAATTCCAATAGACAATCTTAGATATATTACAGAGCTTGAGCATCGGTTGGCTGACCCCACGTTTAACATACCTAAGGAGGTGGACGTGATTCTGGGAAGCGACATCTTTGCACAGGTCGTGTTGGATGGAAGGATTCGCCGCTCTCTCAATGAGCCTGTAGCCTTTGAAACCACTCTCGGTTATGTTGTAATGGGTAAAATACCTACTTCTTGTAACTCATCACAAGTCGCACAAACTTTTTGCACATTTGCAGAGAATGATGAGGTGTGCTTATCTCGATTCTTTCAAATAGAAGACATATCTGTCAAACTACCATTAACATTGGAAGAAAAAGACTGCGAAGACAAATATGTTCATACAGTTACGCGCGATACAACGGGGCGGTATCAAGTCGCTTTGCCCTTCAAAAACAATACGGATGTGTTAGGAGAATCATATAAGTTTGCCAAACAAAGATATTTGTCATTAGAGCGTCGTTTATTAAAACAACCCAAATTGAAGCTTGAATATGACGCTATTTTCAAAGAATATTTAGAAAAGAAATACATCTCCATAGTAGAATCAAATAATGAAATAAATAATGCTTATGTTATTCCCCATCATATGGTGATACGTGACGACAAACAGACAACAAAATGTCGAATGGTTTTAAATGCAAGTATGAAAACATCCTCAGGTGTATCTTTGAATGATATTTTACATCGAGGTGAAAACTTACAATCTGATTTGTTCAAAATAATACTCAACTTTCGTTTATTTAGATTAGCCGTCTGCGCTGATATCAAACAAATGTACTTGCAAATAATTGTACAGGAAGAGTTTCGTAAATTCCAACGCGTCCTCTATCGATTTGGAGAAGATGAGGAAATTAAACTTTTTGAATTTAATAGAGTAACTTTTGGCATGACTTGTAGTCCATATTTAGCAATGAGAACAATCAAACAACTAGCCATTGATGAGAGAGATCGATTTCCTTTAGCTTCTTCAATAATAGAACAGGAATCGTTTTATATGGACGACCTTGCTGTGAGTTTTTCAACAGTAGATGATGCAATAGTGCAATCAAAACAATTAATTGATTTGTTTAAATCTGGAGGATTTGACTTGGTTAAGTTTTCGAGCAATTCTCGAGAATTCATGAGGTCGATACCTATAACAAATACATCTCAAGACTTTGTAGATTTTAATGAAGCAGATGGTTTGAAGGTATTAGGTCTTAGGTGGATGCCAGCATCCGACTGTTTTACCTTCGTAGTTTCAGAAGACGTACGTCAATGTACAAAAAGAAACATTCTTTCCGTAATAGCTCGTCTCTGGGATGTCATGGGACTGGTAGCTCCAGTCACTCTTTTAGCAAAATTAATTGTAAAGTCCTTATGGGAAGCCGGTATTGGATGGGATGAAATACCACCTCCAGCCATTGTAACATTATGGGAAAAATTCAGAAATGAGCTTCCCTCATTACAACAAATATCAGTGCCTAGACATATAGGAGTGCATAACGAATGTATTATCTCTTTATTGGGATGCTCTGACGCAAGTGAGAGAGCATACGGAGCTGTCATATATGTGCACATCTCCTTTCCTAACACGGGACAAACAGCAATAAAACTATTATGTGCGCGTTCTCGGGTCAGTCCTGTTAGAACAGAGTCCATAGCTCGACTGGAGTTATGCTCAGCATTATTACTTTCAACTTTAATGCGCACCGTTCTGGATGCTTATCAATCACGATGCATCATACAGAATATTTACGCTTTCTGTGATAGCACAATTGCTCTGTCATGGATAAATGCACCACCATCACGATGGCAAACCTTCGTTGCCAATCGTGTCGCTAAAATACAAAATAATATATCATCAGATAGATTCTTTCATATTAGAAGTGCTGATAACCCCGCAGATTGCCTCTCGAGAGGACTACTGCCATCGCAACTTTTATTACACCCTTTGTGGTTTCACGGTCCACCCTTCGCAAAGTTGCCAGTGGATCAATGGCCTCTACAGAGAGTGGATACAATCGCATCCGCCATTGCACCTGAAGCAAAGGTCAATGTCTTAGTAAATATCGTTGATAAGGTTGAATCCTTTTTACCCGCATTAGTTCATAAAGTATCGTCGTGGAGAAAATTACTCCATATTGTCATTTACATTTGTAGATTTGGAAAGTTATTGCCAGGCAATCTTTCTCCTGATCATTATGTTTTCGCAGAAAACAAAATAATCGCAATTATACAACAAACCCATTTTCAAAAAGAAATAGAACTCTTGAGGAAAAATAAACCTCTGCCACCAACAATGGCAAAATTACAGCCATTCATTCATGAGGGTTTGTTACGAGTAGGTGGTAGACTGTCGAATTCTGTGCTTGATTTCGACAAAAGACATCCAGTTTTACTACCACACAATGAGCGTACTGTTGAATTAATTATTAATCATTATCATCTAATTCACCTCCATACAGGACCAAACTTATTAATGTCATTATTGCGACAAAAGTATTGGATTCTGTCAGCGCGTAATTTGATAAGAAAATGTGTTCACAAATGTAATGTTTGTTTCAAGGCAAATCCTAAACCACACTTTCCATTAATGGGAGAATTACCCTCTCACCGCGTTCTAGAAGCAAAGGCGTTCGCTCATACAGGCGTAGATTACGCCGGTCCTCTGTCTATAATTCCTTACAGGAAAAGAGGAGTACATAGTCAAAAGGCTTACTTGTGCCTATTTGTTTGTTTGGTAACAAAGGCAGTTCATTTAGAGCTAGCCTCTGATCTGTCCACTGAAGTATTTTTGAATGCTCTTAAGAGATTCATATCTCGACGTGGACCCGTAAGCTGCATTTATTCCGATCGAGGAACTAATTTCATTGGAGCCAAGTCAAATTTGGATGCACTTTATGGTTTAATCCACTCTTCAGATTACAATGAAGAATTTAAAGCATACCTCCTCGAGAATAGAATAAAATGCAAGTTCAACCCCGCTTATTCTCCGCATTTCGGCGGAATTTGGGAAAGTAACGTCAAATGCGTCAAATCTTATTTGAGTAAAATTGTGGGAAATCAACTTCTAACTTACGAAGAGATGCAGACAGTTTTGGTACAGATTGAGGCATTGCTCAATTCTCGTCCCCTTTCTGTGCTTGACTCATCTGACACTTCTGCCCCATTGCCTTTAACACCAGCTCATTTTATTAATTTGACGCCCGTGTCAAATCTACCAATAACTCCAATTAGTGATCGCTCTTTGAATAACCGAAAATTGTTATTAGATCAAATAATTCATTCGTTCTGGGATCGGTGGAGGACTGAATACCTACACACTTTACAAATGAGACAAAAATGGACATCTCAAAGTGAGAATGTCCGCGAGGGTGTAGTGGTTCTCCTCAAAGGGAACACTCCTCCTTTCCATTGGCCATTGGGTGTCATTCATAATCTCTATCCCGGAAAAGATGGAGTTGTGAGGGTCGTTGATGTGAGAACTTCTAGAGGACTCTATCGCCGATCGGTGGCCAATTTATGTCCGCTTCCCACACAATGACCCCCCTTTTTTCGTTACAATTTAGTCTAAGGAACATAGATTAAGTGATTTGTTATAGTAATATTATCTCTATGGCATGCGCAGTTCTTTATTATTTAATCCTTCATTAAGGAAACCCAGGTATAATACCTTTTCTTTTTCTTTGTTTTGTTCATTTGTTTGTAGAAGAAGTGTCTTTACTTCATTACATTTAGATATTGATTGTGACCTTTTGGGGTTTTGATTTTCTCTTAATTTGTTTAGAAAGGCATGGCCTTCCAACCCCGGGGGCATGGATGCGCCTTTATGTGGCTTGGTGTGAACCTTCCTTAAGTTCCATCAAGTCATAACTTCCTACCTGATTATTGTTCCAATCCTTAATTACCCTTGTGACAATATTGGAGCAATATTCAGTGCATTTGAATAACTCACCGCATACGCATCATCATTAAATCATATTATCAATCGCATCAAATAAATAAACTTAAATAATCATAATAAAAATAAACACGAGCTCGTGCCGGATTAATCCATAAAATTAAATTATTTAAAATAAAAAGTGTAGTTCAAACTAGTGTGAGGAGAGCAAGAAAAACAAGGGTAAGTCCATATATCTTTCCTCCTCCTTTGTGATCTCACACCGAAGCCATTAAGGCGTATCATACTCTTTTCATATTGAGAGAAGAACACGCAAATTCTATTCACCAATCGATCGCAATCTACCAGAGCAATCCTAAATCCTATCTACAGTCCACGAAATCAACGAACCAGCGCCAACAGAGATATTACCCTAAACGTGGTAGGTACTTAAAAATGGTATAAAATTTTATTCAAAGTAACAACTAAATCTTATAAATGAATGCGAGAGATTTCGTTCTTCAAACGCGAAGTGAATACGTAAAAAGGATCAACTTTTGGTGAAAAATTGATATTACCTGATTCCATTGTGAGATAAATGTATTATAAATTACCAGATATTTCAAGTATCCTAAGGATATTTTAACGGGTTTCTGTGGGGAGGAGTGATGCGAAGGAAAGATTGATTGGAATCTGAAGTTTTTGTACTGAATCAAGTGTTTCGTAAGTTTAGTTATGTAAGTCAAGATAAATTCCTTGTTTATTATTTTTATGTTACCTATGTAGGTTATGGGTCGTTCATCGAGTTTTCTGTTTTCGATATTTTCTCATCATGCTGTTAAAATATATAAAAAAATCATAAAACAATAGCAACTGATGTTCAGTTTAGGTTTTTATTAATATTTACGCTAGTAAATAAATCAATTATTCTTCACTATACAAAAGTTTCAGAGGATTATAATATTGTCTTGAGATAGTTCCCAGTAAGACATATTATAATTTTGAAGTGACAAAAACATTGAAAATTGTCAAAATAAAGTCGGGAGTCTAAGCTATCGAGATCAGAAATTCAACTTAATCTTATTATATAAAAGAAAGTCGAATGAGTGCGAACACTTATAACTCGAGATGGGTTGAACAGATTCTTCCGATGTTCGATTTATTCGATTCCTCTTCGCTCCGGATAACAGAAATAACTTTAATAAAAAAATCGAAAAATGGATATCAAATACACAATAAAATATAATATTAAAGTGGGTATATGAAACGGATTCACTAACAACAAAACCATGTGCATAAAATTCCATAAAACACAATTTTTATTTACTTTTTTTTACTTTATTTACTTCTTTCAAGCTTTCAGAATATTTTTTAACATTCAAACATATTTTACCCATTTCGCTTCATTCATGGGCACAGCGTTCCACATCTCCTATGCCTTTTACTTCTGCCTTGGCCCTCCTTTAAGACCCGTCTAAAACATTCCATCAGACAAAAAACAATTTTTATTATTTTTATATTTTGCTTTGCTTGAATATAAATCGGTGCATAATTTGTAAACACTCACCTATATATGATTTTCAGAAGTTGTTACTTAAACAGTACCTAGAGAAACATTTAAATATCTGACGAGAATATAAAGAAGATTTTTGGAATCGGGCCAAACAAAATGCGATATTCTAAAGAAATTAACTTTTCAAATTCTCATATAAGAATAATAATAGTTTGTTTTTATAGGTGTAATGTGAGAATAAGTGGGCGTATATCGTGTGAGATCCATTCCGAGATTATAATAATACGAAAGTATTGTGTGATTTTTATTGAACCTTATGGATTATGGGTAGTTTCTAATAAGTAGTCAATTTATTCATTCCGGTTTCTAATAAAGAGTCAATTTATTCAGTCCGGTTTCTAATAAGGAGTCAATTTATTCATTTCGATTTCGACTGCATCATATTAATGTAAATTTGCAATGCGCTCTTAGAAATTATTCAGTCTTGCAACCTTGTACAAAAATTAACAATGTCTTAATATAGTATCTATATGAATTTAAAGAGATAAACTTATCATCCTAGATGAAAATATTTTGACGTTTTTTTATACTATATACTTATCATACATATATATTAAACCGGTTGACTGGAAAAAATTGCCTCAGGCAATAAATTCCACCGCGTATTCTGACACTTTTGTATAGAAAAGTGTTAATTAATTAATTAATTTTATTTATATTACAAAATAATAAAATATACAATTCATATCTTCATGAAATTCATAGATTCCAAAAATCATAGATTCATTATTGTCATAGGTTAAAAATTAATAAATACACTTAAACCTGAAGCTATCCAATCAATAATAATTATTAATCAATTCCCTGTAGGATTACAACATAAGAATTATTATATTAAATTCCTTCGAATCCACGCAGAGAGTCATTGACATCTGCTTATAGATTTAAATTTAGATAGGTAGGTAGGTGTGTAGATTTTTGAAACTTTGGTTTTGTATGTTCCTCATGCCTATGGTTTGAGTTAGCGTGTGTTTAAATTTCCAGGCAGCGTCCTAAAGACCGTTTACTGTAAGGGAAATTAGATTTATTTGAAGGCCGCGCACGATGACATCAGCGAAGGACTTTACAACACATTATTCAGGATGCTGAAGGAAGTAGTCCATTTGTATGGTCGAATGTGCGTGTGCTCCGTAGGAAATAATGCGATTTCTCAAAATATTTTGATACTACGCTTCTTTGAATAATTTTCAGGTTTGTATTTTATATTGAGTACTTTATGGGAGTTTTGGTCAAATAGGATTACTATTATATGTAAGTACCTATCTATGCATCATTATGTGGTATGGGCATTGACTTTTGAAGAGGTGGTACTCTTACCTTGAGACAAAGCATCCTTTGATTGAAAAGAAATCCTTTTTTTTTGGTAATATTTATTCGAAGTTCTATATTACCTAATTTGTCTATTACGGGGGACTGTTTTTATGCAAAGTAACGTGTATATCAGTCATGGAAGATAAAGAATCGTTGTCTTGAGTATGTTGAAAATATAGTTCGGGATAGCATTTTAAAACAAATAAAGGGTACAAATCGAGAGTAACTCGAACAATTATATGAGGACACGGGCCGCGTCATTTATGATAGGCAGAAATCTAAAATTATCAAAAAAATAGCTTTGAATATGCTTATGAATAAGACGTTGATCCATAATGAAGAACTTTAATGAGTAGATAATATTAACAAAACCAACGTAACGTAAAGTGATCACACTAAGCCAGCCTTCGAAATAACAGTAGAAGACGGTCGTAAGCCCGTAGTGGTTTGTTCCATTTGAAAATCGAACATCAGTAATTAATTCTTAGAGTCATTAGTTGTTACATATTCGTTAAAACCGACTTAGTTTGCTTACACGGTAAATTGTTGCTCCCTCGTTGATATTTTTTTCATGTGTCACTTGAAAACGTCGGGGATGGGGAGGAAATTATTAAATTATAGGTACTAAATTATGGCTCACGGCACAATAGTGTACTCTGGCACACCGTTTGCGGAGCATTTTATGAAATATCAGTAATCGGAACGAAAGTTTTTCACAACTATTTTTTATTCTAGGGTAGGTCGAAAATGGATAAGCGGGCCATCTAGTGATAAATAGGTATAAAAAAAACACAGTTGCAATTTCACAGATATAGGAAAGTTCCTATAGAAAGCAGTAAGAAACTTTATATAATTTTATGAGATAGCAAATTTCAAACTAATGGTAAGTGGAATGAAAATTAAAATTAGAGGAATAAAAGAATATCCGCGGGTATGATTTATATCATAGCGTATTATTTGAATAATGCGATATCATCTGGTTAGTCGTACTCGTATGACAAAACTGTCTGAAAACTTTAAACTCTCTTTTTGTTACGTTGTGGAACAAACAATTCATTGTTCTTACCAATGTGACTATTTTATTAGACAGGGCGGAAAATTAAAGAGGAATTTTACATTTATTTTATATGGAACGTCTGCCTCATGCCTCATATATGTACGTATATGGACTGTTATTTTTATTTTGTTTTGTTTCAAAAACAAGTAGAAACCAATGTATTATCTATATATTAATACGTGAAGGAAAAACTTTGTACTATCTTTAAGAAAAATGCGCGGACAGAGGAGTACGAAATTTCGCACACTTGTATAAATAGAGAAGGAGTGGGTAATGCTAATATTTTTTTTAAATTATGGATAAAATTAGAATATAAAATCAATAAAAAAAAACACCAAACACTACTGTAATATTATGTATTTCATACTCACACACACTTCGATGCTTCGATGTATTTGTCATTATTTGACACAGATCTTTTGTTTATCTGTGGTCAAATTGAGAATAGATTAATATTTATTTTTATAACCATAGAAAAAACTTTCATCACATCAACAGTTCAAATTCGACATATCCATGTTATCATTTTTTTAAAGAAAATTGTTAAATAGCGCTCGTTCAGTTTTTGACAAAGCAATCTTAATAATGTTTAAACTTATAATCTAAATTAGTTATGGTAGAAAATCGAGCACTGGCCGACCACTGGTAGATAATAATTATTATTAGATATGTTTTGTTTTGTCACTTCTTGTTGTTTCAATACTCGGGTGCGTTCACCATTCCGAAAACAACATTCAGACTAAATGGTACGAACATAATACTATTTATAACAGTATTCGCATGAAATGGGATACTTACAATGAATTCATCTTATTGTTCATATTTCTTTTTTTAATAGGATTAGTATGTACAAGGATCATCCAATTTCAAAATTCCATTGGGCAAAGTTTATCATATTATGCTTATTGTGTTATGCATATTATGCTTATTGTGTTAAATCTTAGGGTGCGAACTCATAGTGGAGAAAAGCCATACGAATGCAATAATTGCAATAAAAAGTTCAATCAATCAAATAATTTAAACAACCAATGACATGCTAAAAGCTATTTGAATGGTAAGTTTGCAATAAAAAGTTTAATTTCATTTTTAAGTTTGCATAAATAGTACAATCAACCGTGTGCTGTAAAGTATCACTTGCGAATTCGGCCAAAAAATTGACAAATCAGGAAACTTTTACGCACAGCCTGACTTCGCTTTACTAATGCAATGTGTACAATAAAAAGTTTGTGAACTCATAGCGGACAGAAGCCATACGAATGCAACCATTGCGATAAAAAGGTTAATCAATCAAATGATAAAATCATGATAAAAGCCATTTAAATGCATATTTTGTTAGAAAAAGTTCAAAATTTGTTTAAAGTCTGACATATGAATTCGGCCAAAAGAAAGCATAGTTTGTATGAAAAAGTTTACCAAATCAGATCTTTAAATCACAGACGCGATTTCATTGCCAAGAAAACTCTTACTAATGCAATGTGTGTAATAAAAAGTTTTTTTTTGCATTTTTATAAATAGTTATAGTATCATGAATAGTTATAATCTATCATCGAGTGCTTTACAGTCACACAAATGAATTCGGCCATAAGAAAACAAAGTTTCCATGAAAAAGTTTACCAAATCACGAATCTTTAATCCACGGAGAAAAACCATACGAATACCATGTTTTCAATAAAAAGTTTACACACCTAGATTATTTTTTTAAAGATTTTCATGTGAATTCATAACGTTGAAAAGCCATACATATGTAAAGTTTGTTATAAAAAGTTCACGTTGTTTTTTGAGTTTTCATGAAGAATTCAATTAATCAAGTGTTTTAAAGTCTCATATAAGAATTCGCCAATACGAATGCAAAGTTAACGTGAAAAAGTTTAATCAATCAAATCGGTAAATACCCACATGCCAAAAGCTATTTGAATGTACAGTGTGTAATTAAAAGTGTAAGTTGTAGGTATTTGAGTTTTCATAAAGAGTTCAACCAAGTATTTTGAAGTCTCACATGTGAATGCTCACAGCTATGCTATGAGAAAGTAAAGTTTGCATAAAATGGCCATAGGTGGGCGCCACGGGCGCCTTTAAAAAACTAGTAGAGTAAAATATTTTCTTAATCGTTGATAATATGGTCATCAAAGAAAAAGCAACGCGCGTAATCTGTAATCGCCCACAAATTAGTTCTTGCTTGTAAATCATATTTCCATTATGTCCAGTATCAACCATAAAAAAGTATGCCCTGTTTCCAGATTCGCCTCTATGTTAGTTTGGTTTAAAAATTCACCTTGGAAAACACTGATCTTGGTTCTAGGTTTGAGCTTTTTCTTCTTCCTTTCCAGTTTAATTAATTCAGTTCCGATCCGCTGCTTAACGATTATTGTTGTCAATTTGTAATAAGAATAAATATTTTTAACGTTTTTCACGGTAATTTATTAAAAAAATGTTTGTTCCATTCAAAAATCGAACATCAGTAATGAATTTTTAGAGTCATTAGATAATTCTTTAAGATCTAGTCCTGAAAAAGGGTCACAAGAATCTAGACATAATTAGAACGTTGTGTACCAACAGAGCCAATAGGCAATAAATAATATGAGACATTAACAAAAATGGATATAGTCATATCATGGCGCCAAATACATGACAGCAGTCGCAGTCTTTAAATTTGGTTGCTCTCTTGTTCTCAATAATTTCCAACTTTTATCTCTATATTTCATCAATTATTATTAAATATATATTTGTTGCATACATGAGATTTTTCGACATGTTGAACATGTCGAGAATTCTCATGATTAGGAGTTTCGGAGACTCAAACATTACCACCTAATGGCGAACGTTGTTAAAGTAAAGTGATCACACTAAGCCAGCCTTCGAAACAACAGTAGAAGACGGTCGTAAGCCCGTGGTGGTTTGTTCCATTAAAAAATCGAACAACAGTGATGAATTTTTAGAGTCATTAGTTGTTAGATAATTTATTAAAAATTTCTTCAGTGAAGATATCACGACTATGTTTGACTTAACATGTAGCATAAGGAATAATGAAGACTCTTTCATACTGTGTTACGCTCCCTCTAATTGTTCACTCTAAAAATAATAATTTATTTTCATTTCGTCTTCTGGTAACACTGAAATAAAAAAAAAATTATATTGTCTTGTACCTATAAATAAACCTGAAATTGTAGCACGTGTATGGTGTTTTCTTCAAACCTAATTTCTAAATGGCTGTGTTCTGAATAAAATAATGAGAAGGCAATGTAGGAATATTGGCGCCACACGGCATAAAGCCTAACCTATAAAGACTCTTAATCACGTTATGTCCCATTTATGCATGTTTCATGCTTTTAAAAACTCTTCACAAAATTTGCATTATGTTACGTTTAAATCCATAATTTATTAATTGTTATACTACTAAAAGTATATTTAATATCTAACTACAGGGCTATACCTATACATCAAACGATCAAACGATCGAAATAAATGATTTCTTAGATTTTTGGTGATAGCGATTTATGAACGTACAAAATATTTAGTAAGTATGTACCAGGTACCTATCTATTTGGTACCGACTAGGGAATCCAATCCCGCATCAAAATCTCGATCCCGCAAGCCTGCGGGATTGGTGACCTCAATCCCGCGGATCCCGCGGGATTTGCGGGATCAGCGGGATTGACATTTATTTGTTTGAAGTAGGTTATTATTATTAAGAAAACAATGTAATAAAAATAAGTAGGTATGCATTTTTGTAATTATTAGAAGTTGAAAATAATGATATTTTAGAGGTAGGTATAAAAAATCCGCTTCTTTTAAGATTGTGATTCGTATTGACAAATGAACACATTTATTGATTTAAGAGGCACAAAAACTAGTTATTTTTTTCTGATAATACTTCCGAAGAAATCAAAGTGTCTAAACGTTGTAGACGGAATTGACTTTACATAATTGTAAGCAGTTTCCAAGGAGAGGTGAGCGTTATAATGAAAGCTGATAAAAATATTCGATAAATTAAAATAACTTATTCTAGTTATTCGTATTAAACGATATTTGTAAATATCAGTGTTATGACTTTACTGAATTATGTTTTTAGCGAAATTATACCTTACCGCCAACGGACATCAAATTTTCGGAATGATTTTTTCTGTAGGAAAGTCTTTCCGGATACTAGTGCAATAAATAAGCTTTAAGCCTTTAAAAATAACGTTATTTAAAATTTATGAAACTGCTATAGTTTATGAATTTAAGCCGCTATTCCCACCTCTACAACATCCAAGTGCTTTCCTCTATTCCCTATTCCCTCCACATCAGATCAAGAGAATTATCTTGAGTGGGTACGGATACAGGCACAACAGACTCAGCTATCTATTCGGTACGGAGACTATGTTCTCATTCATTTTCTAGTGTAAGCGAAGGATCATCATTTAACAGATTCGTTAAAGGTAGGTATGCCTTTTTCATCGTCATTGATGTCGTTGTCATCAACTTGCAGGTGTTCAGTTTCTTGTTGGACCCGCGCGTCTGACAGCATCCTCTCTATTCAACACACACATTTCAATTCTTACTTTGCTCAGATAAAAGAATGGATCGTCCACCACATTTGTAGATCCTGAATCTTTTTCTCATATTTTTACGGCAGTCATTGATGTACTTACTTACTTAATCCACGATCACTCCCAGTGTGGAGCATGTGGACGCCACGAAGTTCCTCCAAGCCTCTCTATCTTGCGCCAGTTGCACAGCTCCATCCCAGTTCAGTCCAACATCTCGTAGAACCACAGTGAATGACCGCATCATTGTTAGTTTCGGCCTGACTAGCCTTCTTGCCCCATCTGGATTGTAGTAAAGACTTGCATATTCAAGACTCTCGGGGGACATGCGGAGAACATGGCCAAGTTAGCTCAATTTGCGATTCTGGATCACTGAGGTGATTCGCTGTTGTGACATAGTGGTACCATCTAATCCCCAAAATCTGTCGCAGAAATCTATTCTTAACACTAAGGATCTTCTTCTGTTAAGGCTTCGACAGATGCCAGGATTCACAACCATATAACGGCCATTGATGGACGGCGTTGTTTTATCCGACGAGATAGCTACAATATAAGTTCTTGGCTTATCCTGGTATTTTGTCGATCAATTTCGTTTCTGCATTAACAACTAACATTTCATCACGCAGTAACCTTCTTTGACAATTTACTACGCTCGATACTAAATCCCCTAACGTGGGAGAATCCCTAGCAATAAAGTTGATAAATATTTCATTAATGAGGTTGTACAGGATCTAATAAATAATCAGAACTTCATCTGAGCCCATCCTTATTGTTTATTATTTTTTTCCTTTTCAGTCCCGCAAACGTGCGGGATCCCGCATGAGAAATCCCGCATTTCTGATCCCGCAAAGAAGGTGCGGGATCCGCGGTTTGCGGGATTGGATTCCCTAGTGCCGACTTAAAAACTAAAGATGTTTAGGTTCATTGCGCTGGGAATGTTTTGTAGTAAACCCTTGACTGCTACATACTTAAATTCCATAATGTTATTATGTCGTTATCTCTAAAACTGGACCCAAGGACATCTAATCCGAAGAAATCGATAAAAAAGAAAGGATTTTTTTTTCAAAATCTTTAAAGTTCAATATCTCCATAACGGTTAAGTTTCAGACACCATATTATAGAATTAAATCCACCAGAAATGACCTAAATAATAACGTCCTTTAATATTCCGTACGACTTTTCCTGTAACCCTGTATAGTTTTACTTTATTAACAAATTAAAGCAACATTCGTGCGCTTATTTTGGCCGGAATGCATACTCTGCCTACTCGTGTTAAAAACATTCCAATTATTTCGATCTTAGTTTACTTTTAAAACGGGAATGCAGACGTACGTAGGTACTACTGGTACTAGGTAGTAGATACGATACTCCACTATGGCACAGAAAGTGTATTGCAAATAAAAGTTGTAATACAACATTAATTTTCGTATATTTGATTAGCGTATTATTATAACACTCGTTATTTTATTTCAATGAAAATTGCATGGAAAACCTCCAACTAATTCCTTCAATGCAAATACAATTACACAATGTAATCGAATCCGCGAATAGTTTGGTTGGATGGGTAGGGAGATGTTCTTTTGTTCTTCAAACACGTGAACAATTGTGGTGGGTTGGTAAGTACTGTCTATCTGATACTCGTTACGGTGAGATGAAACAGAAGCTTATTGAATGAATAATGAAAACTAAGCTTGAAATATATAATTTTCATTTTAATATCATACATTTTTCTTTCTTATCCATATCCAATTTAAGTATGTGTATTTCGTAAGCTGTGTTCTTACCAGTATGTGTATTTCATAATCTGTGTGGTAAGGACCAGACTTTAATACATCGTTCAGGCTAAACAATACTTTGAATATTTTTGTTTCTTAATGGTTTGGTGTTCAAAAGATTGGTTTCATTGACGTCTCTGTCACGATCTCAAATCAAATTTATCTGAATCGTATAACAGATAACGAGAAAATGACAACTGTATCCGCCTGAATTTATGGCGGATCCAAATCAGGACCTATATTCTATCCTCTAAAAGTATATACTATTACAAAACTATGCAGCAGGAAAGGCTAAAGAATAGCAAAATACGTTGTTTGGGATTTGATGGCTGTATACAAAATCACAAATGCCATTGGATAAGCAAATTTTATCGGAGACACATTTTCTACTTTATAATATTGCCACGATATTCAACATAAAAAAATGGCAGTTTATGAATGCAGGGTTTTAAGGTGGGATTTAACATTTGAAAATAATCTCTCTGACGTTTTTTTTTTGTTTTTTGTTCGCTAACTTCATAAAAAACATCATCAAATAGGAGCAAAACAAAAAAAAACTACTTAATTGGTGTCTTATCACTGATGCCTTTTAAACTCAGAAATCAAAGGAAAATGTGTAATTAGTTTGAAGTAGGCACTTAAACATGAGCATTCATATTTTTTTAATTTAATTTTCAGTAGTTTCTTTTTTTAGTATTTTTTTTGACAAGAGCATACCTTTACGGTTTTTTAAAGTTATGGATAAAGAAAAATTTGACAATAAAACGTTAATTTCCATTTCCTATGTTAAGGACGTGTGCGTGTGTGTTGCCCATTCTCCTTTATGGGTGTGAGTCCTGGCACCTGACCAAGGCCCAGGCACAAAAAGTCTCAGCCTTTGAGATGAAGTGCCTAAGGAGAATTCTGGGCGTAAGATGGTACCACCGCATCACGAACGACGCTATACGCCGGCGCACCCAGCGTGATCCCATCACCTCCACCATTGTGGGGAGGAGATGGACTTGGCTGGGACATGTGTTAAGGATGCCGAATGACAGTTGGCCGAGGAGAGCGCTGTTCTTCCTCCCATCAGGGTCCCGAAGACGAGGAAGACCCTCTCACACTGTGTTCCGCTCCTTCGAAGCAGAGCTGAGGGACATGGACATGGTGTGGGAGGAGGTCATCACCGTTGCGCAAGATCGAGCGCAATGGAGAGCTCTTGTTGCCTCCCTATGCCCCTAAGTGGGGTCTAAAGGGAGTTTGGATTGGATTGGATGTTAAGGACTCACGTAATCTTCATTTAAAATCGATTAAAAATTATTTGAAGTGACAAAAACTTAAGTACAAGTGTAGTTGACAAGTTGTAAACTTAAAACATTTTCGAGAATAACCCTGCTGGTTTTTTTTGATACTTAAAATCTCGATAAGGTTCACAACACAAGTTGGGACATGCAGAAATTTTGTTAGGTTGATTATAATATTGTGGATTTAATGCAAAATAAAACATTCAATACTACTCCTCATACGTTGAAGCTGTTGAATAATAAAGAAAAGATTTGATGAACCCAACACGTCAACTAGATAAATTCCAATGTAAGTATAGGATAGGTAATAATAGTTGACGGTGTATGGATTAAGCGTCATTGAACACATAGTATTGTCGTTACAGATCAACACCACAGTGCAACCGTATTACGAGGATGTCTTGCTAAGCCCGCTATGTGAATCCAATCTGAACCTTCACACATTGTTAGTTGTGACGTTGCATAATATAATGTGCGAGTACCTCCTAGTATCTAACTGTATTATAATTAATGCCTTCGTTAAACGGCGTGTCTACAAGTTTCTCAGCGTAGATATTACGTATAACACAGAATCAATTTAACTGAATATCCAATATGCGCTAACAGCGTTTACTAAACCGTGAAATATTTGGCTCATAATCCCAAGTGTAAACTAGTGAACAATTTATACCTATGCAGGTATGTGATATATTATTAACTAAGGTACCAATAACTTGGACAATCGAATTAAATTACTGCTTAATCTCGATATAAAGTTCATTTATCTTTGCAGATTAAGCAAGTACATATCTTACTTTTTGTATGGGTAAAGTGGTCTAGTGTTTCCCCTGTTTGCTCCAGGCGTATTTCGATAGTTAGGGCACTTTTTTATGAATTAAGACCCACCCAAAACGTCTCTTTTGACATCTTTAAAAACAATACCTATTGGCGACAAACCACTTCGACCAAGTCGACCATGAAATGTTATTTTTTGTTAAAAAAAAACATAAAAATCTACACTACTCTATTTTGAAATACACAATTAAGAACACGTATGTGAGTCTTCTTCCTGATTTATTTATGTAAAGTAAAAACAGTCTTTTTAAAAATATGGTAGGTATTTACTAAAATCTAAGTTCAACTCATTGTTCATTTTAAGTGTACCTATCGTGTTTTATAAAAAAATAACGAAAAGTTTAAGTAGAGTTAACATCGAAAATCATTGTCTCCGTCAGTTTAGTTTTTAGAGTCTCGTTTGCCCTTTTTATATTCCGTGTTTTATAATAATATATATGTGTTTGTAATTTATTTAAAGAACTTTTATTTCAAACAAGAAGAACCAAAGCTCCTGCATTACAAAATATTTGCTAAGAACTTACTCGGAGTATCTCGGACCATTATAATATAACAATAATTGTGTGAGATAATTTATTTCTTTGAAGGACACAAAAAACAGAGAATTAAAATTCTAAAAACATCTTTTAGCCCTAGGGTAAAAAATCTGGCCTTCGTTCAAGATAATATCCTGTATACCTTCAAACGAAAAACTTAAATTTTATTAAAAAAAAAACTGAAGATTTCCGCACTTATTTTTTTTTATTTTTTTTTTGGACACTGAATCATCTTGGAAAACAAATTGTTTTTAATGAATAGCTGGATTTTTTTTATAAATATAAGGTCTTTAATTTTTCATTCCATGTTTTGTTGCGTTAATATACCCATTTGCGTTAATATACCCAGCAGAAAAATTCATCTATTTTGTAAATAAAAATATTTCTCCCAAATTGTTTTACTAATAATCATTAATTATTATCGATCTTATGATTGCAAAAAGTTTTTGGTTCTACAATACTTATGTACTAGGTAACAGCAAAACCTATCAAACGACAGGAATAGAAGATCGTCATCAATTGTTTGATTGTCTGAGTTATTAAAGTTCTGATCTGGTCAGGTATGATCAGAAGTATGCGTCTATAGCACTATGCTATCGAGGTTGTTCGAATAGTTGTTAGTTGCGTAATCTAGCTAGTATAACGCCTATTAATTCTCATTATTGTGTGCACTTTACTCTTTTATTACTGTCATTAAAATAATATGTACGAGTGAATGTCCTTTCATTGTTACATTATTATTTACGGATTTTGATACGAATTTATGATTAGGCGATTTCCCATTTGAAACGACAATTAAACGGAAAAGCCAATTATGTGTTATGGTTATTGTTTGAATAAACGCTTCCAATATTTTTGCGCTATTGCAGATGTTTTTACTGTAAAAGGTGTTAATTTATTTATTTGTTCCTACATACAATCGAGGAGGTTTTCATAAGTAACTATTTGAGATCAAATCAATTTCTGAGAAAAGCATAGCTGAAATATGGCCTTCTATGATCCACACATATTAATATGATCCCCATTTTGACTATTGACAAGCCGATTTTTATCTTTTCCACAATTTATTTTGTCCCTGACATGTTTCGAAAGGACACACCTTTCATGCTCACAGGGTTTGGTGAAACATTTCAACAATTAGTTAATTTTATTGACAAGCCGTTTAAATGGCTTAATGGGGCCCATTTCACTTGCTGCAATTGTTGTTCTCTATGTATAGTTGTATATTATTTCTTTATTTTGTGTGTATTATGTATCTTATTGTGTATTATGTATTTTTTTTAAATACTCTTACAGTAGCTTTCCTAATAAACATTGTCCTTTCTAACTATGAAAAAAAACCGTTTATAATAAAGTAGCTTTTCTCGAAAATTTAATTAATGAATAACTCTATTGTATCATTTTTCATAGAGGTACAAAATAATTACTAGCTTTTCGACAGACGTGCCCTGTACAAAATATTGAGTTCGAATTATGTTCGATTAACTATCTCACCGCTATAATTCTGATGAGTGCATCTGTTTTTAAACGATGTTATACGGGGCACATTCTGTCAAACACACCAACTATCAAACAACTGACAGATGTGAAACACCAATAAAAATTCAAAAAATAGCAAAAGTTTTTATCGTCAGCTACGTTTAGTATCTTGAATTTTCTAATGAATTACTTAGCTTTCTTAATTTTTTCTTTCATAACAACCTTCCCCTGATATAAGAAAACACAAAAAAGAATTGGCGAAATTAGTACATCCGTTTACGGAAATAGGGATCCATTTTTATCTATAACATAGTCGTGGATTACTAATTTATATTGAGAATTTGTTATTTTTTTCATTAAAAAACACAGTTGCTTTCGAAAACCGTTGTATAGCAGAAAAAAACAGAACTGCTGTTCGTCTACACCTTTTGTCATATGCCAGGAACCAGATGCGGCAAGAAATTTCATAAAATAGAAAGCATATTGAAAAAAAAATAAAAAGCAAGCCTAAGTATTATTTAAAAAATAAATCCTTTTTTCGTATTTTTTAAATACATAGGTATACGTTATAATTCATAAAACCATAATCCAATGTACTTATTCCGTAAGCTTCACGGATCCAGACCCACAATAATATTTCTCACATCATTCAATATTCCCTTGTTTTATTTCAATACTCTCGATCCAATTGAATAAAATTATCTTCTTCTATCTCAGTGTTATGTACCTAACTGTTGAAACTGAAACTGTATAATTTTAATTTCATTAAAATAAAAAGCAAAAAATACAGACAAACAGCTGTACGCGAGTGATAATATAGTTTTTTAAAACATTGATAAAATTTTATGAACCTTAAAATTTTATTAGAAATGAACGAAAACAATGAATACAAAAGAGTGACATGAAATTTTAAGCCGCTGTATAGTTAATTGCTGAAAAGTTGTTAAATCGGCTAAATAAAATATCCTATTGATTTTCGCTGTTCAAATAAACGACTGCCGGATACTATTGTTAGGTTTTAAGGTTTTAAGTATTGAAAGTGTAACAGTTTGTTTATTAAGTTACCGACCTCGGTAACCTAGTTGTACTGGCGTGGACGTCAGACCCGAGGTCCCGGGTTCGATTCCCGGTCGGGTCAGAGTTTTTCTAAGTGTTTTTTTACTTAAAATTTCTACCCGGGATTGGCCTGTCTCAGATTGGACGGGACCGGTTGACTGGAAAAAATTGCCTCAGGCAATAAGTTCCGCCGGCTATACTGACATCTTTGTATAGAGTAGTGTTATATTAGGTATTATTAAGTAGGAATTAAACGTACCTACATAATATGTGTGCCCACTAAGAAGGATGGTGCTATGAAGGCGTAGGCATTTTCATACAGACGGCTCTACTTCAACAAGAATAAAATTCAAAGATGCGCTTCGTTCGGTCGCTAACACTACGAGTATGTCTTCCAGCATTAGTATAGCAACGTTGAACTAATTCCGCGCCTTCTGATCGTTTAATAAGGTTTATTTTCCGAAATTGTTGAAAATGGAAAACATTCATACGTTTTCGGAAAGCTTATTAATTGAGGAAGTTTTTCCTGTTGTTTGTACGCCAATTTTTTCATACATTTTTGGAGTAACTCCCATAGAAAATCGAAATTAAAAATTAAAAAAAACTTACTTGTGATTTTAAAACGTTGTAGGTATTCCTGAGGTTTTTGAAATTTTCTTCTTGTTTTTTACTTCAACCATTCCTTTGTTCTTCAGCTATTGGATAATGTATTTTTATTTTCCAAAATGGAGTACTTTGTTCAAGATCTTCAGTTTTAGGTCAAAAGGTGGATAATTAAAAAAAAAACTCTAAAAAGTTAAATAACTCGAAATCCTCTGGCATTTTACCCCTAGTTATTGGAAACAAAATTGTTGCAAATTTGCTCTAGTATAACCCTTTTCAAGAAATGTATCGAATTACCAGTCACCCTGTATAATATTTACTATGCAGTATCTAATTTCACAAGAAACACTGATAGTTTTTAGAAGAAGTTGCCCATGAAAAGGTATTATCAACCGGTTATCTAATTCAGGGCTTGCTCTAGACGACCTGCTTGGTGAAAGTTATTTATGAATTTTATTTGAACAAAAAAAAAAACAAGTAGATATATCGTATGTATGGGTGTGAGTCCTGGCACCTGACTCTGGCCCGGGCACAAAAAGTATCTGCATTCGAAACGAAGTGCCTCAGGAGAATTTTGGGTATAAGATGGTACCACCGCATCACGAACGACGCTATACGCCGGCGCACCCAGCGTGAGCCCATCACCTCTACTATTATGTGGAGGAGATGGACTTGGCTGGGACATGTGTTAAGGATGCCGAATGACAGTTGGCCGAGGAGAGCGCTGTTTTTCCTCCCATCAGGGTCCCGGAGACGAGGAAGACCCTCTCATACTGTGTTCCGCTCCTTCGAGGCAGAGCTGAGGAATCTGGACATGGTGTGGGAGGAGGTCATTAACGTTGCGCAGGATCGAGCGCAATGGAGAGCTCTTGTTGCCTCCCTATGCCCCTAAGTGGGGTCTAAAGGGAGTTTGGATTGGATTGGATATCGTAAACACATTACTGTTAGGTATTGGACTTCTAAGTGTGCGAGGAAAAACTTGCACACTTAAAATACTCGTACGCTGTAGTTGCCGCAAGTTCCCTGAAGAAAAAGTTTTGCATGTTGTTTGTTCTGCAGATAGGGAGCCTAAAAGTAGATGGCGATCAGTTGGGACGTAGGTATGTAAGGGACAATAATTTATTAAAACTGAAATTAGCGACTAAAGATTCTGATTCAGCATGACCATTTACTTTATTGTAGCTATTTAACATGACAATTGTTAGGTGAGCTCTGTTAGGTAAGTTCTAGCGAACAAGTAATTAGTTTCTAGTAAATTAAATAGGGAAAAGAAAATTGTTTCCGAATCTACTATATTGCACTCTACTCGTATGTACACACAGCATATCCTTATTATGCAACCAGATATATCGTAAAGTTGCTCCCGAGAGGAGCTAAGATTTATGTAGACAGACGAATAAGCCATGTGTGGCTAGATGCGCTGAATTCAATTGAAAACGTGTTATGTGAAGAGTCCTGGTATCCTTAAGGAATATTGAATATAATAATCATCGATGTGGGCTCTAGAATTTATATGAAACTATAAAATAGAGTGGTTTTGTGAGTTATCGTCTTTTCATGTCGGCATTATAATAAAAATACTTACAGCATTCTAGTTCAGTATGTTTCAGTTGAACCAATTGAAATATCTGCAGTGCTCACGCTATTTTAATATGTTATTTTGATATTCTATGTGTATGTTAGTTGAAAAATCATCAAGGGTCTTAAGTAGAAAAGGTTACCTTTATAAGTAGCTCTTTTCAAAATTGCTATCAAAAACCCTCACACTGAATGTTTACAATGTAATACATTTTTACTTTTGTCCTTTTATTGAGCGCAGGTGTTTTTGGATTCCGTGACGTCACGGCAGGAAGAAAGGAAATATCGGAAAGGGAGAGGGAAGCTGTCGAAATGCTTTATTTGAATGAACGGTTTCTCTTTGACAAATGGATGGAGATTTAAAAAGAAATTCATCCATTCCTTCTCGATTTTTTTCCCTTCCTCACTTCTTTACAGCCAACGTGATAATGAAACTTGGCAATTCAGATTTTCTAAAGGTGTTCGAACATTATGAGTGTAATGTATTGTCTAGAAGAGAATTAACTTACTGAACGCTGAATACCGCCATTGGATGAGAATCTAATATATATCCTCAGGTACAAAAAAAATCCTTATCTAAAAAATATATCTACCTAACATTTATTTTACACAGTCAACTTTATTACTTGATTTAAAAAAAAAATTAAAATTGAAAAAATAGATATGAGAATAAAGTTTTTGAAACTAAATTATACCTTACCAGGAAAATTACATAAAGGGTAGGTGTTAGCCTTGTTGTAAAATCAATCTATCTATTTTTGGGTGATTTTAAATTATACTAATAAAAATGATTTTCTCTTAGTAGTTATCTACATTATTCCTTATAAGTTCTATGTTAAGATAATGTTTAATATGGATTATAACATTTTCAGCAGATAAACGACATGAATAAAAAAAAAATAGGTACCTATGGAATTTTTAAAAAAAGTATTATAAAAAATCCACCCTTTAGGCTTTTTACTTTGAATTATAGAGTGAGAGAAATGGATATGAACTTGAACAGAAACCATCCCAAGCTTGTTGCCTATCTTTGTTTATGAGTAGAAAACTGTCGGTTGGCTAAGGAAAGATATTGATATAATATTATTATGTCATGGAGTTGACGGTGAAACGAGTTCCCCGCTGGACGTGTTTTGTGCTGCGTGAATTCAACTACTATTGGAAATTGATTTTTTCTACACTCGATAAGCTTTTTTTTTTTTAATTTCTTTTTGACTAATTCTTACTATCTTTTTATTTATTTAGATATTATTTTTGTAGTTAGTTTAACACCATTTAAATTACTGTACATTTATTTTTTTTATATTATTTTGTTTTGTTTGTCCCGTGCGACGTTATTGTTGCATCGGGACGGCACGGTACGTACTAAATACGTCATTATTATTTCTTTATTATTTTTGTTTCTTTATTTTGTATTTAAATCACTTGTGAATATTATTATATGTGACGTTAAAAAATGGAGGAACGTGATGGAGGTGAGATCCCCCCTGACATTGGGGTGATTTCATCGGTCTCTGACCCTCCAGAGTCGGGGAAAAAACGTAAACTTTCTCAAACTATCTCTGAAAATACAATTAAAGACAAAGATGTTTCTCTTGCTCAGAACACGAGCAACATGATCCAAAATGAATTGTTATATACACCGGATATTCCCGGGCCGTTTGTCGTGTTTGTTCAGAACGCTGACGACACACATTTGCACCCGCTAACATTCGGGAATTTCTTATACAGAAGAAACTTTCTCGGCATAAAACCTGAATGCATTAGAGCCGAAAACAGATATAAAATTTCTCTAACATTTAATAATTATTTATCTGCAAACGAGTTCGTTAAATCGACCTTTGTCTCTGAAAACAAATTGAAGGCCTTTATACCGACTTATAAGTTGGTTAAATCAGGACTAGTAAGAGATATTCCCCTGGAATTATCTGAATCTGATATCGTTGAAAACTCTTCCACATTTGGATCCTCGATTAAAGTTTTAAAAGCCCGCCGACTTAATAGGAAAAAAGTTGACAAAGACACTAATAAAATATCATGGGTCCCTTCAACTACTTGTATTCTGACTTTCCGCGGGCAAATCTTGCCCAAAAACATTTACTTATTTTATAACTCCTTACCAGTAGAACTATACTCTGAACCTACTATAATTTGTCACCTTTGTGCTAGATTTGGGCACTTAAGGAAAAATTGTCGATCCAAACCCAGATGCGCAATCTGTAGTTCCACTGAACATAACAAGGATAATTGCACCTCTAAAGAGGTGAAGTGTCCTAACTGTCATGGAGATCATAGTGCTCTGCACTCTAGTTGTCCCGAACTAAAAAGGCAAAGAGACATAAAAAAGGTTATGGCTGCGGACAACTTATCGTTCGCCCAGGCTGTTAAGCTCTTCCCGAAATCTAGCAAACCCTATAGTGAAATCGTCAAGCCCTTAGAAGGGAAACTCCCCTCAGTCCAAGTTCCTAATAATTCCCAAAACTCTAGTCGACGAGTTACAATCTCGACTAAAGCTAACTCAGCTCCTCTCAAAAAAGTTTCACCTCTGTATAATGATAAATCTTACATAGACAACCTTTTTTACACTAACGGGCAGGCTGGGAATCTAACTCCAGGATGTGCTCTTATAACTCCAGAGTCATTCACTTCAACATCATCCGAAAACGAAATCTCAAATGAGAGTTCCCTATCTCTCAAAAATCACATTTCAAAATCTTCCACCGATGAGACAAATTCTTTGAAATCAGCCTTAGAGCTGTTGCTTGATATTATTTTTAACAAATCTGATATGTTCACTTCAAAAATACTTCCTCTTATTAAAACAATTATAGAAAAAGAATAAACAGACAATATTCTCAACATTTCGTTGGAGAATGCTATTTGTTATTTCGAATTCAAACTATTTATTCTACTAAACGTTTATTACCTACTAATAATTGAATATGTCAGATAATAATCAATTGAATATTCTTCAGTGGAACTGCAGAAGCGCAATCTCCAACAAATCAGATATTATACATATGTTAAATCAATTCTCTATTCACCTTTCAGCTTTAAACGAAACATGGATCAAACCACATTATACCTATAATATTCCTGGTTACTCTGTCTTTCGAAATGACAGAGTTGAGGGCAGGGGAGGTGGAGTAGCCATATTGGTGAAATCATCTCTCCATTGTGATCTTATTCCAATTCCAAGCAATCCCTTCTTAGAAATAATTGCTGTCTGCATTGACGGTATTGGATACGTCTCTGTATATATTCCCCCAAATGGTGGATTTGACAGTAATTATTTCAACTCGATTGTCCCTTTACTTCCAACATCATTTTTCCTGCTCGGAGACTACAATGCCCATGCCGTTGCCTGGGGGAATACCCTAACTGACAGAGCGGGTAACCAAATACTGTCATTTGTAGATAAGCATGACCTATGCATCCTGAATGACGGTTCACCAACCAGACTGTCTTCCCCTAATCAGAATCCAAGTGCAGTGGAATTAACAATTTGTACTGGCAATCTGGCTTGTTCATCAAGCTGGAGTATCCTAGACGACCCGTTTTCTAGCGACCACTACCCAATTTTTGTTACTCTATCCGTAGCTCCATCCAGAAAGTTTTCTTACAGCAGACAATTATACAGTACAAAAAGGGCAAACTGGGCTAGATTTGCCGAAATTGTAAAGGAATCCATGTCTAAAATCGGAGATACGTCCAAGTCTCCTGTCCAAAAGCATTATGATGATCTGACACAGATTATTTACGAGGCGGCTAATAACAGCATTCCCTCTAGAAATAAATCCAGCAAAAACACGAAAAATGCCCCTTGGTGGGATCAGGAGTGCTGTGATCTTATCACTGAAAGAAAACAAGCTATGCGAAACTTTAGGAAAAAATTTGATTCAGACTCCTTTATACAGGCAAAGGCCATACAAGCCAAGGTAAAAAAAAAGCTACGAGCTAAAAAGCGACAGAGTTGGCAAACCTTTTGCTCTTCTCTGTCCCCGAATTCTCCCCCTTCACATGTTTGGAATATGATCAGACGCTTCAAGGGTTCCTTCCAGACCTCCAGAGCTTCTGCTCCTCTTTCTGACTGGCTTTCAGAGTTTTTAAATAATCTAGCTCCTCCTACTGCCCCTAACTTGGACCAACTAGTTCCCCCTTGTATAAATAACAGAAATCTCCCTCAAAATAACAATAGATTGTTAGAAAAAGTAAATATGTATGAACTAAAGCTCTGCCTACTATCGGTGAGGCATTCATCTCCTGGTGAAGACAAAATTCCGTACGCTTTCTTTCAGAAAGCTCCTGACATCTTTATCGAATCTTTTCTCGACCTTCTCAATAAAATACTATCTTCGGGAAACATTCCCAACTCTTGGAAACACCAGTTAATTATTCCCATCTTAAAGCCTGGAAAAAATCCTAAACTCGCTTCCTCCTACCGGCCCATAGCCTTGTCCGCATGCGCCATGAAAATTCTGGAACACATTTTGAAAAACAGACTGGTTTGGTATATAGAACACAACTCTATACTACCTTCTACACAGTTTGGTTTTAGAAAGTCACTGTCTTGTGTAGATAATTTGAGTGTATTGATCACGGATATCCAGATTGCTTTTACTAAGAAAAATCCGATGTCGGTCGTATTCCTTGATATAACATCTGCTTTCGACAATGTCTCTATCCCTCTTCTTTTCAAAAAACTTGTAAGTCTCGGTATCCCTCACCAAATTGCCACATTGATCTTTCGCATGTTTACGGAGAGAAGCATTTCAGTGAGCGGAGACGTCCCTGGAGACCACAGGGTGGTCTGGAAGGGCCTTCCTCAGGGGTCAGTTTTAAGCCCTATCTTGTTTAACGTCTATTGTTCAGACATCCCCAAGATACCTGATGACTGTCAATTGATTCAATACGCGGATGATATTGCAATATATACTACTAATAAAAATAATGTATGTGCTGAAAGAGCTTTGACAGGAGCCTTAAATATTGTCAATTCATGGATGGAACGGAATAACTTATTCCTATCCCCTCAAAAGTCGAGAGTTGTATCATTCTCCAGAAAGCACGTGAATCCATCTATTTCTGTAGAGCTTAACGGAAGTATAATCCCTCAGTGCGAAGAGGTTAAATTTTTGGGTATGTCCTTAGATAGGAAATTGACCTGGAGCCCTCACGTAACTCATACACTGGCCAAATGCGAAAAAGGTTTAAATATACTTAGAGCGATCTCTGGCACCTCTTGGGGCTCCCACCCTTCCTCTATGAAGAACATATACAATGCATTAATTCGCAGCCACTTAGATTACGGTAGCTTTTTATTGACTCCAATATCCAAAGCCTTGGTGAACAAGCTGGACGCTGTACAAACAAAATCTTTAAGGCTCTTGGTTGGCGCAATGCCCTCCACTCCAAACAACTCTCTCCAGGTGGAATGTGTTGATATGCCACTAAAGATTAGAAGACAATATCTTTCTGATTCCTTCTTTATTAAAAAACGGACTTTCACTGATCATCCATTGCTGAAAAATTTACCCATACTACGTAACCTATATCACGTTAACGGTTACTGGAAAAATAAATCGAGTCCTTATTTATGCAACAGTTACAGTAATTACATGACTCAGTTTGGCGTTAAACGTTACCCCTTTCCATCCGCTGTTTATGACCTTCCTTTGGAAGTCTTGCAATTCTCCCCAACCGTCTTTGAAAATATCGGTATCGGTAAAACTCCTAAAATGTCCTCCAATCGAATAAATCAGACGTTCTTTTCAAAAGCTGACTCTTCTTGGCCAAATCACATCCAAATTTTTACCGATGGCTCCAAATTTTCTACCAATGATCATTCTGGATCGGCGGTTCTCATCCCCAAACTCAAAATAAAATCAATGCTAAAACTTCCTCCGGAAGCCTCCGTTTTCACGGCAGAGTGTGCTGCTCTGCACCAGGCTCTCACTCTGTGCGATCACCATGAATTGGAAAGAGCAATCATCTTCACGGATTCCTTATCTCTAGTAAATGTACTTGCGTCCGGCTCAGGTACTGATAACTGTATTATCTTAGACATAAGAAGAAACCTATATAGTCATAAAGTAAAAGGGAGAGATATTGTCATCGCTTGGATCCCGGCTCATTGTGGTATAACACCCAATGAGGACGTAGACGCATTGGCAAAAGAGGCCACCAGCAATGGATTAGTCCCTCGAAACTTTGAACTCCCCCTGAGTGATATAAAACGTTCTGCCTTTCTCGGAGCAATGTCGGCCTGGACCGATCATTGGGATGAGGTAGGTAGAGCTAAGGGGTCGATTTATCGGGACATTAAGGAGTCTATCTCCAGAAAGCCATGGTACCATGAATTCAAATTCTCCAGATCAGAAATAGTCACACTGACTCGAATGAGATTTAATCACCACAGACTGGATAGTCATCTATTTAAAATAAATTTAGCCCCGTCTCCACTCTGTGAGTGCGAACTCGATATGGAGACATTAGACCACGTCTTCCTCGGTTGCCCAATAAGAGATTCATATGAACTTTATTACGAAATCGATGAAATTCGGTTCCCCATTAATATGTCTTGTCTGTTACACTCTGAAAAGCTTTCTGTCTACAAAAAAATTTTAAAATCAGTAAAACAGAATTATATAATTATATAAACAGTATGTGTGTGTGCGTGTATGTATATATTTTTATATAAATGCGTGAATGTATGTATGTAAGGGCGTGATTGTAAGTATGTAAGGCCGTGTGTGAATGTAAAAATAGTAAGTCTTTATATAAAATAAAAGAAAAATAATAAATTAGAGCATAATATTTTTGTTTTGCAAATCATCAAATATTTGAAACTGGCACAAATCGTCCCTCTAGGGATGGGATGCCATAAACATAATAATAATAATTATTATGTCATACATAATATGTTCAAATTTACAAAACAAACATTATGCATTTTGGTTATGCAAACAAAAAACAATAATTGTGATTAAAATTGTGTTGCCGGGTGCATTATTGCAAATTAATTCACATTATAAATAATAATTAATGAGGGTTGCGAAATTAAAACAATTTTGTTTGAACACCAACCGGAAAGTATAATAATTATTAAGCATTCGCAGTACCTACAGTAGTTTCAAATTTTGTTAATCGGAAACGTTATTTATTCATGCTAACGTTAAAATATTTTGAAAACCAATTTAGGTAGGTATCTATATACTCGAAATTTGAGTCGATTATTAAAAACACAGCAGTTAGAAGTGTTGAAATGAAATTCTACTAAAATAGGTACATAAGATTCAGAATTTAGTTTTAATAATGTCTCTCTTCTTCTTAATTTTGGCCTTGTGGCCCGTAATTCAAGAGGTGGGGTTTGCCGCCTGCGAGGTCTACTCCCAGCTGTCTCTCCACCTCTTTGGTGGTCTGCCTGGGAGCCGTCTTTCATGGGGTTGGCCGTGCAATCTGCGGAAGAATCCATACTCCTCACGTGTGCATACCAGAACCTTCTTCCTTGCCTTCGCCATCTCACTATGTCCTCGACCTCGCATATTTCCCGCACCCTCCTATTCCGTACTCTATCTCTGAGTGTCTTCCCGGCTATACTGAGAGTTTTTATTTCTGAACTTTCAGCGCATTTTTGGTAGCAGTAGTTTCTACCCTGGACTCTATCCCGTAAGTCATTATGGGTCTGACACAGATCTTTTAATATGTAAATACCTGCAATGATTTTGAAAAAATATATTTTTTAAAGTAAGTATATGTACCTTCTTAATTCATATCATACTTTCATTAGACTAGTGGACCCTTATATGTATATAGTCGATGATCAATATCCTCATGGTTCTTGCGTAACCTTTTACGGCCCGTTGTTTGCAGTTAAAAATTTAACTACTAATTTATGATTTTTTTTTTCAGTGGCCAATTCTTTCTTCTGGATTCTTTGTATTAATGTAGGTAGGGGCAATAATTTTATTTGACTGAAATAAACCGATTCTTTGAGGTATTTATTTAGTTTTCTTTAAAAATGAATATTTTAATAATAATCTAAATTACCCCAAACATTTATCAAACCATCGCATACATAATAATAATATATGTAGGTATGTACCTACCTATATAAAATGCGATATTTCTTAGTTATCTGCGTGTTCAATGCTAATTACTTTATTAAGGAAAATATATAACCGTGAGGACGAAAGTAAAAAAAGGAAGAGGCTTATTTGTAGAGGGCGCCTAATATGCTCCCGCCCGCCGTATCATATCAGAAGTAACATTAGTCAGGATAATGTCATCCCTCGGTGTGCCTAACTAAACATCCCTACCTACATAATCAGTCAGGGAAGGCATTTCGGGCGTCTCAAAGTGCGGGCGGTACAAAAATGTTTAAGGTTAGATCTTTACACACAAATACCTAAATGTATTACTAAATCTTTTTTTATTTATGTAGGTTCTTAAGAAACTGATACAAGTTGGTATTTAGAAGTATTGATGTTTTATCTACGGTTTGTTGCTTCAAAGTTACATGTGCCCTCAAATTTTTTTTTTTATATATGCCTTATTGTTCAGTCAGTTGGACACATTATGAAATGAGTAAAATTAACATAATTTATTTGAATGTTATAGAAATATGCGATTCACGGAGAATGTAGGGCCGATTTCGCTGAGCATCTATGAAATGATTGATCAACCAAATGCGGTAATCCTGCCAACACAGGATTGAAATAGAAATTTCAACAAAACCAATAAAATATATAAACTTGGTCAAGGTCGTCGCCAGCCCGGGGTCCAGGGGAGGGGGGGCAATTTGACCCATTCATAGGCTATTTTCTATATGGAAGATGAGGAAAATATGAATTGCCTACATTTTTAACCCCCCCTTGGCGACGCCCTAGAACTTGGTAATGATAGTCTTCCATCGGAAAAGGTCAACCACTACATCTATGTACTTTGGGCAAAAAACAAATGAAGATCAGTAAAGGCAATCAGACCATCGAAAAAGGGAGGGGAGAAACGATTAGCAAAGGTAACCTTCGAAAAGCTTTGAACTTCTTTTCGTAGCTCTATCCAAAATGCAATAACTAAAAGTTAAGTGTTTGAGCAGTGTGTCTGGCCAGTCTACATAATACGGAAAAAATGACCTACATAATACGAAATGAATGAAAAACTATCTGCTTGATAATAGCTCAAAAAAATTAAGAGAAGAGTGTCATGCGTGATAATATCTGAATACAGTTGTTGTTGGCGTGCACCTCTACCAGATGAATGGATGACAAAGAGGTTCGCTGGACTCCAGTGGATGACAATCTCACAGAGAAGGAGAGTGGATGTCTATGTCCTGCAGTCAAACCTGGGCTGATGAAGATATAAGAACTACCTTAACGGATATAAATAGGAACAATCCTTTTTTTTTTACTTTTAAACTTGTCGCAAAGACTCTTCAGACACCCACGGAAGTGACGTGAGTAAAGAATGTATTTAACATAACTCAAGAAATAATTAATAGCAATCTGACATTAGTTTTTGGAAAAGGGAAAAAACAGTACCTACTTATTAATAAAAAAACCTTTTTTATATAAAGAAGAGAATTAGTCAATAGGGTCGATTTTAGGCAAAATCTTAATAATGGAGATGGTAACTACTCGTAACGAATGAAGTGCTATGTACATAGTTGTATAAATATGTAACAAATAAATTGCCTTTTCTATGTTTATAGCAAACAGTGTACTTGCTCTTTATGCATAGAATCTCATTTCATGCAAGAAATTATGTTTGCGTATCCGCATGTTGCAAACAATATGCAGTTCACAGGAATTAGTTTCTCCTATTCTCGAAAGCAGAGAAAAATGGAGAGCTACATGGATGCTCGCGAGATAATTTATTAAACTGCTTGAGAAATTTGGAGTCAGCATCCAGTATATTCAGGCCATCCCCTTGAAGATAATATAAGGAGCTGAATTACTCTGTTTGTTGTGCAAATATTTGTTTACAGTTTGCAATACACATTATCGCTTGTATGTAGGTGCTAAAATTCTTATGTTATCTTGAAAATAAACATTTCGGCACATTTTGTTTATTTCTAGCTTGTACGAGTTAGAAATATCAGTTCATACAAATAAACAAAAATTCTTCTTCTTCTTTGGATGATATATTAGATCTTTTTTAGCACTGGATGTCATTCATGAGAGGGATTCACCCTCTTGGTCAGTTAGAAAAGTTCTTCGACGGTTGTCCTGTAGGTTGGGTAACTCTGATATCTGGTTCTATGCATAATGCCTTCTCTTGCATCTGTAGTATTTTTCGAGACAAATATATGGCATTCTTACTTTTAACCATTGGTGGAAGTACTTATGATGTCAAAATGAGACGAATTGGACCACGTTTTTAGCAATGACAGTGACGTGATGCATTGGACGCGTCTCACTCGAGTTTCCACATTGACGATCCGTTTGGAGTGATGGACGATGGCTTGACGCGATCTTATTTTACCGCTAGTTATTCGACTCACCCTATCACTCCACAACATCCATTTGGTTTTCCCCACTCACTTTTGGAGTGACATTGCTCCATTTGGACGGATGAATTGATCGTGAATTGCGAGAACCTGATAAAAAGACTGTAAATAATTCAGAAGTTTGTAACACTTATATGAAAATAAACACAATATCAATTTTCCAAGGTACTTACACGAATTATAACCTACTGGGGAGTTATCATTGTATAATTTTGTAAACACATTATTTGTGTAAAGAAATTTAGGTATTTTGAATCTTTTTGTTCCTATTTTGAATAAACTTGTTAATAATATTATTGTAAGACGAAAATAATAATAGCTGTGTTGTGTCCACGTAGAGATAAAACATGACGCACAAGGCCATGACAAACAGTATTTAAAATACAACGACCTATATTTAACCCTCGCAGAGTAAAATGTTTATTGTCCTTTTGTGGAATCTAGACTAGCCGACGTCGCTCTTTATATTTTTATTATAATGTCGGTGCTTCGATATAACTGGATCATTAATATAATCTTAAACGTTATCATTTCACGCCCATCTTACTACAACAGTTGTACATATATACCACATCTATGTTTGTTCAGACCATAATGATAAAAAATTCACCTAATAGATGCCTGAAAAACCTCCTTGTATTGTTATACCGAAATCGTGATTTTTAGGCGTGATTGGGATTTTTTTTTCGATAAGAGCTGTTTTCTATATCACTGTCACATCCAATATCAATACAAAACCTTCAACTTCAAGTTTTTTTAAATTTAAAAATTAATCAATATTAAAAAAAACTAATAGGGGAGAAACAAAATGTATTCGCCCTGATCTTTGGATCCGTTTTTGAATTAGAATACTATTAATGGTGTGGGTTTTCAACAACAAAATCAAAGTCAAGAACATTATCGATTTTTAAAGTAGGTATTAAAAAAAAAACCTTCATTAATCTACGCTACACAAAACCTAGAGACCAAAGAAACTTCCTGTTTAGACAATCCATACAAATTGATAAGTGTACATACAATGTAGAGAGATATTTTTATAAAACTGCCCAACCTCATAGGGTGTCCATTGTTTGAATTTATGATAAATAATATTGAAATTTCTTAGTTTCCATTATTTAGTCCATTTTAAATTTTTCACTTTAGTGATATTAAGATCATTCAGTGTCATCTGTCCGGGTTAAATTCCGGACAGTTCGGTGGTGCGTCTGGGTGTCCTGATGAAACCTAAAATTTTCGGGTTGTACCTTTACTCAATGACCGTGGTAAATTGGTTACCAAATTTTCAGAATATCCTTTCTTTAGTGAACTTTTCCAAAGGTGGTGGTAACACTGAAATCTTCGAATTCCTTTTTTGAAATAGGTATCATAATAAATATTAAAGTCGTAAAAAACTAATACATACATTTATTTCAAAACAATTTAACATAAATACCATTATAAATATGTACAAGTATTTAACAAATATATACATACAAACTATTCAATAAAATAAAACAAAAGAAAGAAACAAATAAATGCATTATCCGATTTGTCACCAATAAATCACGCATCACTATCCCATGAATCATCCCTATCATTGTTGGAAGCATTAAAAACTAAATTATTACTAGAATCTAAAATTATATCAAATTTGACATCGCTATCCCAATAGTCTCGCTCCACTGTGTACACATGCCTGCATATGTTTCCCCACTCAACACTGGAGATCGACGACGCCTCCTTTACCAGATTCTCCACAGAACTTAAAGTCATCTCATTATTATTTGAGCCCACGTGCCCCTTAATTACATACCAAATTTTTTCAATAGGGTTAAGGTCAAGGTGATATAACGAGACTCTCTTCCAGTGCAGGTCCGCTTCTCTTTTAATGTCGTCGGACCATATTGTCTGAGGCCTACACCCGCTTCTGCGTCCTGTTCTAGGCCTGCACTCCAGCACCTCTTCGTCCACCTGCCATCAGACATATGCGTTACATGACCTGACCAGTACCACTTCTGTTCCGCAATTCTTTGGGTCACATCTGTTACCTTGGTATTTTACAACGTACCTATATTTAGTTTATAATACGAGTATTTTCCGGTGATATTGAGCTTTTGTTATCAATACGAAGACACTTCATTCTATATAAAAACATAAATATCTTCACGATTTTTCATAAAACCTATATACAGTAACCCGAAAGATATGAAAAAAGGTGTAAAATTTTATTCAAAGAGAATACAATGACATCATCTTTCATACTTCCACCCACACGTTTTTTAGGCTTTGATGATGGGAAATTCCTCATGCTTGGTGTCTGATGTAATAGCTGTCTCCTCGTCCATCTGTTTTCATCCACTCTGCAATATGCACGCTGAAGACAAAACAATTAAAAGGCACATGTAGGATGTTGCAAGATTTTTTGAAGAAAAATGATTTGTATTTACACGTTTTTATTTTCCAGCAGTTTTATTAGATACATATTCTATATGTCGCTTAAAAAAATTATACTGTAGGTAATAAAACATTTTCAAAGTCAGACGGAACTAGTATAGACCTCATTGGAGACTTTTTTCACAGCCCATGTCATGTAAAGATTCATTCGCCCAAAAGAAATTAAACGCATTTTATAAATATGGAGAAATATCTTAAGTAAACTCATTTTACGTTGTGCCCGATAGTGAAAAATCACATACAATTCTACGCACCACTAACCAAATTGTTGACGGTAAAAAACTTGGTATTTTTGTAGGTATTTTTATATTCTGACATCGTTACAAGGCTGTGCAGCGAGCACTAACAATAGAAATAAATCGCTGCTCGTTATAATATTATTTTCGATTATTCAATATCGATAAAGACATAACCGTTTATTTTATTATTATTTTCATTTTATTGTTTCCTTTTTACCCGAATCCACACCAACTGGGGACCAACGCATCGAACCAACATGACAATACATTAATGCTAATATAATATTGCTTTTAAAATATTGCATTTTTGTTACTGTAAGATGTATGGTGGGTATGTACCTACCTTATCGAAATAAAAAAAGACACTTAACGTGTTGTTATAACGGCAATGGGACATTCTTTATTTGCTCAAGTATTTATTCTGCTTATATTTCAATAACCAGTTTTTTATGTTATACTAGCTTTCCCGACAAACTTTGTCCTGTAGTCCTTATTACCAGAGGCGGCCCGTTCATATGTGCACTGCGCCCCCACAATCAAAAATACATACCTAATTAATCCGATTAAGTTACTAATAAAATAATAACATTAAAATATTTCTAAATAATGCATATTTCATTCGTATTCAAAGCTCAGAACAACGTTAGAGTAATCACGCTATTATTTTTCAACGAATTGAGAAGGGAAAGTGAGAAGAAATCAACTGCAAGTAATGTGAAGCTCTGAACGTAGTTATAGTACTGGGTTGACATGAGGGTTTCCACTTGATTCAAATCAGGAAATATTTTCATCACCAAGTTGAAATGATAAACCTATGTTTCTACTGTTCGATTTCTCATTTCGTGGAAACATATGGGTATTTTTGGCCTTCAACACCATCCGTCGAAGAGTATCACGTGTATGAAGACAAGTTAAAAACATTGACAGATGGGGAAGACGAAGAAGAAGGTTCTGGAACGAGTAGGTACCAATTTGTTCAGGATGGTGAAAACAAGAGCTGTAAGGGCAGCTAGAGATGGCATTCCACAATATGGCAGGCATCCAAGACAACCCCCTAAAAGAAGGAAAAATATAGTTGGATTGGGAGTCCACAACACAAGAGATAAGGAAAAAACTGCTGGAAAATCACAGGTATGTTGCTCATAATATTGTTATGATGGTCTTTCTTGATCCCATCACTTTTCTTACGATGTTTCACTTACTTTGTATCATGTTTGTTTTTGCATCAATTTTGGAACATAATAAAAAAATGAATGAAAAGAAATTCAACGTAGGATCATAAAAAAATTCTTCATGCTGCTCAAACATTAGCAGATTTGTAACTTCAGATAGAACGGGAGATTCAACTAACTAGCTACAGTCTAGACTGCGCAGTAGTTCCGCATAGCCAATTCAGTCTATTCCACGTGCAGATTTAAATAACTAATAATAATAATTATGTTTGAGGAGAAATCGATCATCACGGCTTTCTTGCAGTCCGGTGAACTTTCCTGTTCGCTGAACCGATTCTGACTGCGCCTGTAGGGTGGCGATACGTTAGCTCGCATCACGCTGCAACCAGGGAAATCAAAACATTTCAACATTTGAAATTAAAAAAAAAACGTTATCTTTTTTATTTTGCAGGTAATTTTGGTATCTTATTTTCTTAGAATTTGCTACATCATATTAATATTATGCTCGTTCCAGTTATACCTCCCAATGCTTTACGGATTACATTTTCTTCTCATTTAAGTGATTCTTAATCTGTGTTTCCATTTTTTTCTTTCTTTCCTTCCAAATCTTCACAACCCAGAGTCTTAGTTCAATTTTATTTTCACTTCGTATCTTGCAGTGATTATAGGGGTCTGTACACATCTGAACACACGCAATTCAATTCCATAGTACGCGGTTCGCTACTATGAAAAAATTTGATACGTTGCATGCTACATGACATTGGTTACGTTACCGCGCGTGTTCAGATGTGTACAGATGTGTACAGGCCATAATATACGTATGTGGAGATGATATACTTAATGGATCTTTGATGGAACAGCATGTTTCGAGGTTGTTCTCAGATTCCCAGACAATATAAAAATCCAACCCTGATGTTAGCAATGATTTCTTTGATATGTACTTGTCTATTATTTTAAATCTCTTATGGAAAGGAAAAAATAAATCCACCTCATTCGTGTTGGAAAGGGTAAGTATTCAAATAAATACATCATTTAATATGGCAATATACATAAATGTGTTAGTTCCCTACAACCCCTTAGAATGTAAGGCGACTATCCCGTGATTTCACAACCGCTCAAGGCATGAAATTGTTCTACACGTCACATGTTAGAAGTCAGCTGATTCCACAGTGCGTTCCTTCCGTTCACAAAGTTGCTACCCGTATTTACACAAGGTTGTGTTTATAAACGAACACTTATAACTCGAGATCGGCTGAACAGATTTTTATGGTGTTTATTCGATTCTTCACCGCTCCGGCTGAATCAATATCCACGTAATCCTTACTATGGATATTGATTTCGAAATTGTAATTTATACAAAAATACGTTTAAAATAATAGGTATAATAATAATAATATGGTTGAAAATATATTTCTGAAAGATCGAAAGAAATTCTATCAAAAATCTGCGTACCAATGTTTTGAAACTAAATGGTAAATAAATTTTTTATTGTTTTGGATTTTTTCACAGATGGTGTTGTTGTCGGTAAATCCGTTCCATACTAACTTTAATATTATATTTTATATAATTTGTTATCAATTTTTCGAATTATTAATAATAATTATTCTGCTATCCGGAGCAGAGAAGACTCCAATAAATCAAGCATCATAAAAATCTGATCAGCCGATGTCGAGTTATAAATCTTGGCACTAACCCGACTTTCTTTTATATTATAGAAGATGTTAGCCCATGTTTTGCTTAATACGAAAATATATATATAAAAAAGAATATCAGGTACCTTTAATTATGAAAAAAATTGTCACCCTAATAATTTTACTTCGATATAAAAACCTGATAGAGCAATCGTAGATACGTGTTATTGGTTAGATTACACCTATCAAAAATAGTACAGCGAATGCATGCGAATGAAACATTGTTATCCCTTTGTATGTGATATGATGAAGATTTCATACCACAAATACTTAAATAATGCAACGGGTTAGAATAGACTTTAGAATATAAGCGAGCTTATTAATGGGTATTATTTATTCCTATGCAGTACGTTGCATGTGAAAGAAACTTCAAACAACAACGTAACGATTCAGTACGTTTGATGCTCGTGAAATCAGTGCACATACTTGTAAATAATTCAGTTATTTTATTTGAATAGAACTTTCCACACAAGCCAGAAGAATGCGCGACAAATTATCCAGGGCGTGTCGCAAACTGTACTTGTACTTTTATTGCACCGAAGAACTTCACTCACTGGTATAAGAAAAAGAGAGTGCTTTGCATGTTTATAGCCTCAAGGATAAAGTTTGTGTAAATTTTGCGAAACTTTATAGAAAGACGCGTTTATCTACCAAACTAGACGCACCTAACTTGTATTTTAGACAATCTTACAAACTCTTCAGATCGTGTAGGTAGTAAGTTCTTTACTTTATTTATCAGCCAACAGTTCATTCGCTATGGTTTTTTTTTATTTCTTCATATTTTGGTTGTGAGTAGCTTTGTAGGATGGCTATTTAATTCTATAAAATAAAAGAAAGTCGGGTTAGTGCGAACACTTTTAACTCGAGATTGGCTGAACAGATTCTTCAGATGTTTGATTCATTGGATTCTTCTTCGCTCCGGATAACAGAATAGCTGTTAAAAAGTTGAAAAATGCATAAGAAATAATAAAAAATATAATATTTAAGTTAGTATCGAACGGATTTCCTGCGACGCCAACGCCATCTATGAAAACATTTATAACAACAACATTATTGTTAACCTGACAACCATTGACATATTGGTACGCAGATTTCTGTTGGAAATGTTTTCAAACTTCAGAAAAAAAAATCAACATTCATATTTTAAACGTATTTTTGTACAGATAACAAATTCGAAATCAATATCCATAGTAAGGACTGCAGGACAACGTCTGTCGGGAAAGCTAGTAAAATATAATCTTTAACGTGGACTCCTTGAAAGTCGTACTAACTCAAAACATTGAACAAAACAAAACAAAAAAGGTTTGAAGAAATTTAAGTAAAGATGGTAAAATCTCTATTTTTAAGTAATTAAAATGTATAAAAAGTGTTTAGAAGAGTGTGATTTTTAACCTTCCTTAAATGATATTTTACACGTCCATTTTTTTATTTATTGAAATAGTTAGTCCAGTTTTGAAGGACGACAACATAATTATTATAAAGATACATAATATTATTTCATTTACCTACTTAGTTTCTGTTGTGTTATACCTTCTACATAATATGTTTGTCGTCTTTTAGAGTAGCCGAAGCTGAAACCAAATTTTCTACGCACAATACGGACATTGGATACGAAAGCTTCTTACTATGTATCTGCAATACATATTATCACCACAAAAGCATATTGCGTAATTTAAATTGATCTAAAAATAAAAGGTATTGCATTATTTCATCTTCAACATGAGTATATATTTTGAAAAGTCCCCATGTAGGATTAAAACCCTTGCACCTAATTATGCCATGTGGTGGTGCTAACTTTTACATTTGAATAACTGGGTGTACGCAACTAATAAGAAAGCTTAAATAATTATTTCTTTAGATAAAGTTACAAAAATGATGACATCTGTTGGATATTATGTCAAAAAAAATGTCGTATCTCTATTGATATTTTGGATCAGTTTATGGGTGTGATACACTTAAGGCAATAAGAAAAATCCAATCTAAAAAATGTTAAAACAAAGAGGATCGATTGAGTTTACTTCTTGAAAGAGAAAACGATAGAATCTGTCAACAATTTGATGGTGTCAGTTGCGGATCATTATAATGTAAACAGTATAAGTCGAGTGGGTATGTGATGACCATATTATTTTGATACAGCGAATGGGCGTGCTAGAGACAAGATGAATGACATGCTGTCCCTTCTACATAATATATTTCTCCTCTTGAGCTGTAATAGTGGACATACAATGTGGTCAACTTCCACATTGTATCATGGCAAACCAACTATAAGTTCGAAATTTGCCGGGCGAACAATATGATAAAAATGGGTATCTACCTAGACACATGTTGGTAAAGCTAAAATAATAATAATATTGTTTGAAACGAGATATGTGATAAATTTAAGGTTTACTTTTAGTTTCAATGTGTATTCATGTCAGTAATAAATTTAGCTTTTGTTTACAAAAATGTTTTATTTGAATGAGAAGTGGCCCGCGAGAACAACAATGTATTCAGAATGACAACCGTCATGTGTTATTATTGGTGTCGAAGTATTGACGTCCCGTTGAATTAAAATATGGCAGATAAGTATCGTACAAGACGGAAGCTAATCGTCAATTTAACGGGGTGCGATATTTTTTATTTAAACTTTCAAATAACTTTGAACCACAAACAACGTTTTAGAATCGCAGATCTTTGTTCCAAGGCAATAGTTTCTATGCTTAAGATTCGTTTGAACATTATGCATCTTTAGTAACTTATGACATTAGGTGTAAAAAATGAAACTATGTTTTCTTGTTATCCAAATCTTGAAATTAATTTTTCAGACTCTATAGTATAAATTGCTTTATGTGAAAAATGTCGAGTCGTTGAGTGAGCTCAGATTCATTTAAAAAAAATACAGATCAGGGAATAGAAATTGGCTCGGGTTTATGGCCTTATACCTACATTCCAAAAAAAAATCTTTACGTTACTCTATTCAGGAATGTCTCCTGTATAGTGTTACAAGTTTTATAATATGTATACAGTATAATATAATAAATTCAATATTATGAATCTTAATAATAATCTTATTAGAAAGAGATGAGATGGATAAGTTTTTTATAAGTGGTACAGAAACTACTACTTTGTCTTGTTCAGATTTGAATTTTAGAATAAAACACCACTAATAGTTTTCGTAAAAAATATAGAAAGCTTGTTGCTATTACACTTTTGTTATATCGGTCTAAAAAAAGTTATACGACCGCGCTATTTAATTTATTTGCTAAATTTGAGTTTATGACGGCACTAAGTCCATTCGAAATAATTAATTTACACAAGAATAAACTAATCCTCAATTAGGATCCTAAATAAACTAAATTCAAGAACAAACATTACGAGTGAGCGACCGAGACGGTATAATTTTATTTATATTAGATAAATTTATCTGACCCACGTACCGAAAAAATACCCAAATCATATGAAAATGGTTCGGTTGCTTTGAAATGTCGAACGTTATACAAACGTGGAAAACGGTCAATATAGATTGGGTTCAAGATGAAAATATTTGAAACATGCGAATTGTTTTATGGGGGTGAAAATTGATCACTACGAGTAGGTACAGCGTCGCCATCAAAATTGATAAATGTTCGAAAATATGATGCGTAGGTACAACACGAAAGTAGGTAGGTACATATATAATAATATGATAACGTAAGATTAACAAAAATAAAGCAATAATCTACATGTAGTGGGAGTAGAATATTGACATTTATTATATTGCGCAAGTTTTAACCAAGTGTGATTCTTGGTTGGCACACAAGGGGAGAATTATTGATTGATTGAGGGCTCGACGGTTATGTTGACAACTTTTGTACAGGTTACTGAGAGCCGTGGGCTCAAACCACAGTGCCGACTAACCATCTAAAACGTCGAAATTGCGTTTTTGTTTTACTTTGAATCATATATTATTTATTTTTATAGTCATACTATGTAGATGATGTTGTTATATTTTAAAGTATGTCCGTTGATTAATTGTCTGTTTTTATTATTTAAAATATGATGGGCAATAATCTATGTTTTTATCGACTCTATTTTTCGTTCTTTTTTATTTTTAAATCATCGTCTTAATTATCTTTTTGTTCGCTTTTTTTCTTTTGACAATATATGTACATGTAAAGGTATGCACATAATATACTTCGAAAGGTTTTTTTATGAGTTTTATTTAAATTTTCAGACGTTGATTGTACCTACCTAACTATGTACAATAGCTATGCGGGAGATGTTTGTTCTTGGAGCGCTGGATATTCTATGTGTTTGTTTCATGTTTTTATTTTGTTTGTGTTATTCAGTGTTCTGTTGGTGTCTCTATGAAATAAATAAAAATATAAAATATTACCACAGGTAGGTAAAAGTTATGTTTATTTTAAGATGTTGTAGAGTTGTTTGTCATTCAACTAACCTTATTGTAACCTTTGAGATTACCGAAACTGAGAATAAAATTTGTGATTTAAAAAAAGCCATTATCAAAATAAATCAGTTATGTAAAAATATATCAAAGGTCGAAACGAATATTCCCCCCTGAAAGATGTGGGGTCAAGCTTTTATATAATTTTCGATAGTAAATTTTTTTAGGAAAATATAGGTATTGCAAAAAGTTTTGACATTTTCAAGAGTATCAGATTATGAGTTTATTTGATGTTGAAGAACCTATTATTAGCTACGAGGGAATAGTAAAAATGTCAATAATTGGCTCGTATGCTGTTGTTTATGTACTTGTTAGATGGAAAAACATATCGCAATGGAGGGGATTTTAATGCTTATCATGAAATCATTGCCTTTAACCTTCACCTGACTTAGTTTATTTGAAGATAAGATAGAAGTTGGTAGAGTGAGATAGAAGGTTTTGGAGGTCTGATTAGTTTTATTGTAGAATTAATATGTTATACGGAATACAGAAAATACTATTGAGCGGGCGCCGAGTGGCGCACCGCGATGCGCGTCGCGAGGTAGAAGGTGCGTGTTGACTGTATGCGGATTTGGTGAAGACTTGATGGTGACTGATGGTTGGTGTGCTGCCTTGTACGATGTGGCAGGCTGCTACTGGATGACGACATCTTGAAGGAACGCTATTGGTTGATGATGTCGTCATGAACAGGGTCGAACGCTATTGGTTGATGATGTCGTCATGAACAGGGTCGCCACAGTACTCCCCCCCAAGTGACGGAGTCACGAGGTTCAGCGTGGAAGCTGTCATGTTCATGAAGATATTCATGATTAGGTCCTCTGATGTCCAATGCGTAAAGAAAAAGATTGGTACGAATAATGCTTCTTAAAAAATGTTGGTCATCTATGTCAGTCGCGACCAAAAGGTTTTACACCCCTGGTTAGCAGGTGTAGTTGTTCAATACTGTGTGCGTAATGAGAAATCTATACAATGCAAAAATGATAAAATAATAATGAGTATTAGTTATACAATAGCAAGATTGTCACGAAGTGTTGTAATATGATTACGTAGACAAAACAACAATGTTCACGGATGGATTTCTGATATCCACTGCAAGTGTCAACTCGCCGAAGAATAATTTTAATTATTGGTGTTCTGAGAATCATATTACACAGCTTGCTTCTCCGTAGGTCGGTGTTTTGATTAGATATAAGATTGTGTAAAGTAAACAATTCACTGCGACGAGTTCATGAGTCATGTTGCATTGTCTTAGTCTTGATAAAAAATGCTGATGTAACAGATTGATGCTTTTGAGAACGGAATGTAAAAATATTGTTGCACTGCACTGTGAAAGTTAAGATTTTTTTTTTAATATGAAGTATTGCACTTTCGTATGCTGTTTCTGCTGTTGAAACTGATGTTGCTTGCTTTTTGCTTGCGTAAGCGTTAGTTGTTGCTGGGTCATTTTTTGGCACGATTGCTTTCTTCTTGTTCCTTACATAGATTTTGAGTTTGTGCCAGTGAAGAAGTGCTGATCCTAGTTGCTGTTGCTGACTATATATTGCTAGTCAATAATTCATGTCGAATTATGGGTGCTGCCATATGAATATGCCAGAGCGTGTGTACTCGGGATGCAGTATTCATATTTTAATGAGTGACGTCGTTCGTCGTGCTCAAAGTGGCGTTTTTTGCTGCTGAGGATCGTGAGTAGCGATGGTTATTTGAAGTTCCAGCGTAGGAAGAATAACCTTGCTGCTACCTAGTGTCTCTTCTGGCGTAGGCAAGCAGTCCTTTGCAGCGGTGATGCGAGGATGCTCCTTGGTTGTTGTCTATGTTGGTCACTATCCATTGACAAGTAAAATGTCCAAGTCTGATAGATATGTGTGACGGTTTGAACATTGAGAAAAAATGTTGATATGATGAAGAATATCGTGGCGAAAAATGAGAAGTTCATTGAAGACTTCGTTGAATGACGTACAGCATGTTGAAGTGTGCAAGTTGCTGAGCTTTGAGACAACTAAGTAATGTTTCTTACTTTGGAATGTCCTTTCTTGCTCGTACTTGTTGTTAGTTCTCGAAGACATGTATATAGTTGAGTCTTCATGTGACGTGGTGTACAGATGCTAGCTGCTACGTGTCCGAGATTTGCGGATGTCTGGATGGTCCAGTGTGTTGCGATGACTGCTGCGCCGGTTTTTCCGTGTCTCGGTTGTAAGCACTGTTTGAATTTTCACTTTGTCACTCTACTGCTATACCCATTTTTTGTTTTCCATGTTGGGTCTATCCTTTCGGCAGGACAGCGCTTCAGAAGGTTGATGGTTGCGTGTCAATGCGTGTTCATATCACGTCGGTGGTCACCACTATGGGTATTGGTGGTTGAGTGAAGTAGAAGGTTTTGGAGGTCTGATTAGTTTTATTGTAGAATTAATATGTTATACGGAATACAGAAAATACTATTGAGCGGGCGCCGAGTGGCGCACCGCGATGCGCGTCGCGAGGTAGAAGGTGCGTGTTGACTGTATGCGGATTTGGTGAAGACTTGATGGTGACTGATGGTTGGTGTGCTGCCTTGTACGATGTGGCAGGCTGCTACTGGATGACGACATCTTGAAGGAACGCTATTGGTTGATGATGTCGTCATGAACAGGGTCGAACGCTATTGGTTGATGATGTCGTCATGAACAGGGTCGCCACACTAGTGAAAAGTAAATAAGTGAAATGGTAGACTATAGGAAGTAAGTAAAAGAAAAGGAATAAACCAATGAAAGTAAACGAAGACAAAAATATAATAAAGAGTTAGAATAAAAAGTAGAATGCTATGTACCTAAGTACCTACGTAGTTTGATGTCGTGAATGCGAGGAACTAAGTTGAATGGAGCCGGACAAAAAGTTTTGATTTCGGTACACCGGCTGTAGTCCCAAATCAAGTTGACAAAGGAAATAGCCTATGCATATTTTATGAATAAACCCTACCTGTTTTGTACATCCGATATTTTATTGTTTTTGTTGGGGCTAACCTTCTTACCTACTTTCATTTTTTTATTTGTAGTTTTGGGGGTGTTTTGTTATTGTCACCAGATAAATTCGCTTTTCATAAATAAACATTTACTTTGAAAATACGAGAGTATTTTCCTACTTCAGTTTTATTGCATTTTTTTTTTGTTATCGAAAAACGTTTTGGAATATTTTTAATATGGGACTAATAACATACAAAATGTTCGGAGAGCTGGTGGAAGATAATTAAATTTTTATATAAAATAATCTTCTCTTTCATCATAATTGTATCGTTTGACTTAAGGCCCTGTCCTAATTGAAAAGTGATTGCGCGTCCGAGCGATCATACAATGTTCTCGATTTGAACGATCCGTCCACGTTTGAGTATATGAAACTCGTTTTCCAATTGGGACACAGACTTATGTTTGATGGATGCTTCATTTTTTGTGTTCGCGTATTCAACAGATTCATAAAATTTGTCTTCGTTTACAGCACTATGACTTTTCATTCGTCGTGCCTTTACAGCAATCTATACTTCATTGTTATGTAAGTCAGCTTCCGCAATTATTATAAATGACAAAATAAGAGTAAGGTTCGGCATCAATCAATCAATCAATTCTCCCTTTTACACCCCACTCAGGGGCATAGGGAGGCAACAAGAGTTCTCCATTGCGCTCGATCTTGCGAAATGTGTATTGTTTTTGTAATTTTAATAAAAACTGCTTTATTCTTATTACGATTATTTATTAATAATTTAGTTACATCACATAAGGTACATACTCTGTTTGTCTTATATTACTGGTCTGGTAAAGTGCCGTCATGGCGTACCAGGTACTTCCTGCCTGTGTTGCCACCCTATGATCGTCCATTAAGGATACCATATATTACAAAATGTTTATGACCTCCTCCCACACCATGATCATGTCCCTCAGCTCTGCTTCGAAGGAGCGGAACACAGTGTGAGAGGGTCTTTCTCGTCGGCAAGGTTCAAAGTTCGGCATAGGTTTCAAATTTTTGGCGAATATTAGATTACCTAAACTACAGTTTCTCTTCCATGAAAGCCTGAAGAACACTTGACAATCAACCACGTCTAATTTCATAAAGGTATTTATTTATTTGAAATCTACGCAACCAGTGGTTCCTTTTAAATTATAAATTATTTATAAATCAAAAGAAAAAAAAAATACAATAGTAATGTATCACAGTAAAGAAAAATAAGTATCTCAAAGAATTTAATGAGCCAAGGGGTAAGTACCTATTCTTTAGCATTTTTTTCAAGAGGTATAAGATGAAGTCATGTAAGTCTGGATGGCTTGATGGTATTTATCCAAATCCAAACTCCCTTTAGACCCCACTTAGGGGCATAGGGAGGCAACAAGAGCTCTCCATTGCGCTCGATCTTGCGCAACGGTGATGACCTCCTCCCACACCATGTCCATGTCCCTCAGCTCTGCTTCGAAGGAGCGGAACACAGTGTGAGAGGGTCTTCCTCGTCTTCGGGACCCTGATGGGAGGAAGAACAGCGCTCTCCTCGGCCAACTGTCATTCGGCATCCTTAACACATGTCCCAGCCAAGTCCATCTCCTCCCCACAATGGTGGAGGTGATGGGCTCACGCTGGGTGCGCCGGCGTATAGCGTCGTTCGTGATGCGGTGGTACCATCTTACGCCCAGAATTCTCCTTAGGCACTTCATCTCAAAGGCTGAGACTTTTTGTGCCTGGGCCAGAGTCAGGTGCCAGGACTCACACCCATAAAGGAGAATGGGCAACACACACGCATCAAACAGTTTACATTTCGTCTCGACGCTAAACGCCGAAGCTTTCCATATCTTGGTCATGTTGTTGAAGGCGCCACTTGCCATACCGATACGAATCGGGAGCTCAGCCCCGAGGTCACCAGCGGTGGTAATGGTTGCTCCCAGGTACTTAAATTTATCCACCCGGGAGACCTGGTGACCATCGATGGTTATCGGTTGCTGTTTATCGGGGCAGGCATTATTCGCCATGAGCTCCGTCTTACTGGCATTGACTCGAAGGCCGAGGCGTGCTGTTTCGTTGCAGAGTCTTGAAACACTGCGCTGTAATTCCTCCACTGTCGTACTGAACAACGCTAGGTCGTCCGCGTACTCCAGATCGCACAGTTCGCCCATTAGACCATCTCTCTGTGTTATCGGTATACCTCTTGCTCCTTGCATGGACTTTCTCAACAGGAAATCCATGACTATTATAAATATAAAGGGAGCTAGTACGCAGCCCTGTCTGACTCCCGTGGTGATCCTAAAAGCTTCAGTAGGACCACCTGGCGTTTTCACGCTACACTCAGAGTCTTCATACAGGGACTGCACCATTTTAACTATTTTCGGAGGTATACCATACAGAGCAAGTATTTTCCATATTGATGGTCTATGTGGGCTGTCGAAGGCCTTTTCAAAATCTATAAAGCAACAAGCGACTGGAGAGTTAAACTCCTTGCACTGCTGAAAGATGCACCTGGCACAGAAAATTGGATCCGTGCAGGACCTTCCAGGTACAAAGCCGCATTGTTGCTCTCTCAGGACAGCCATGACAGGCCCCCGAATGCGGTGTAGTAATATCTGAGATAATACCTTACCGGGAACACTCAGTAGAGTAATTCCACGGTAGTTTCCGCATTCAAGGGGGTCCCCCTTTTTAAATATTGCGACGATGGATCCATTCCGCCAATCTTTTGGGCACCTCTCCTCTTCCCACGCCATTTTAAATATATCTAATAGTGGTTGGCCAAGGGTGTCTATGCCTTGTTTGAGGAGCTCTGCGTGAATTCCATCGTCTCCTGGCGCTTTGTTGTTCTTAAGTCTCATCACGGCCAGCACCATCTCACTGTATGTCGGCGGTTCCTCACATATCCCAGTTGCCTGAGGTATATTCAGACCAGCCAACTCCTCCTCAAAGTTGTAAGGTGAGGAGGGCTCGGGACGGTTTAATATTAACTCAAAGTACTCCCTCCATCTCCCTTTAATCAGTTCGGGGGCAGTGACAGTGGCTCCACGAGAGTCTCGTATTGCCGTCACGGGTCTTTTTTGACCCCTGCCCCCGACCTCCCGGGTGATTTCGAAAAGTGTCCTTGAGTCATTTCCGAGTGCAGCAGATTGCGCTCGCCGTATCTGAGAGTCCAGGTGTCTTCTTTTATCTGTTCGTACAGAGTGCTTCACCTTGCGGCTCAGCTCCCTGTACTCAGACACCAAAGCAGCCAGTTTTTGAGGGTCTTTTTCGCTGTCTCTGAGGGTCTTAGCCTTCTGGCGATCTTCGATGAGGCTCCAGGACCCATCGGACATCCATATTGGCCTCTTTTTGCTCTTATAGCCGACAGAAGAACGTGCGGATTCCATAACGGCGTCACGGAAGCTATTCCAAGCTGTCTCAATTGGAACAGCTCCGTGTGAATCCTGCAAGGGGGCAAACCTGGTGCGTAACTCAGCCTCGTACGAATGACGACACTGAGCACTCTCTAACCTGCGTATGTCCAGCGGGCGAGAGGCAGACGGTCCCTGCTGGAAATGGGTAAATCTGAATTTCAACGAACCCACAAGGAGTTCGTGATCAGTGTCCATGTCTGCCCCTCGGTAGGTGCGGACATCTCGCAGGTCAGTTCGGTTGCTGGCCCTTACCAGAAGATGGTCAATCTGGTTTTTTGTTCTCCTGTCAGGCGAGGTCCAAGTATATTTATGGATATCCTTGTGGGGGAACAGAGTTCCCCCTATTAAGAGTCCGTGGAGTGTGGCGAAACCAATCAGACGGCTTCCATTATCATTTATCACTCCCATGCCATGCCTACCCATGACGCCTGGTCCATACTGGGGGTCACTGCCAACCTTGGCATTAAAATCCCCCAGTACAATTAAGCGGTGGCGCCTTGGGACATGGGACACAACTGCATCCAGACTGTCATAAAAACAGTCCTTGGCAGCCGCATCCCCATCCTCAGTGGGAGCATAGCATAGGAGGACCGTCAGTGTTTCGCCTGTCATCTTGAAGGACGCACTCATCAGGCGGTCAGAAACAGGTTCCCAACCAAGAAGGCGAGAGAAGGCATATTTACTTAAAAGTAGAGCGACGCCACGCATCCGTGCAGTTCGGTGACCAGAGTGCAGCATGACATAGTTGCCAGCGTCACTCTGCCCCGTCCCTGGGATGCGTGCCTCGCTCAGCCCCAGGATATCCAGTCCATAATCTCCCGCCAACTTGGCAGCAACAAGCTCCCCGCCCGCCCTCAGAGTGCGGACATTCAGGGTCCCGATTTTCAAGCTCTTGTTCCGAGCCGTGGTCAACACAGGGGGGACACTAGCTGCCTGGACCCCCCCCTGGTGGGGCCCAGGCGTCCGAGGCTTAATTTTGTTGCCTTTTCTGACCGCTGGAGTTTAAGGGTGTGAGGTGGTCAACCCCACGACCCCGATCTGATTTTTCGATTACCTGCCTCTTACAGGATGCTCGAAAAACCAGCAAAAAGAACAGAGGTGCTATTCTAAGCCGACAGCCCCACGGCAAATGGTATTTATCATTTGCTTAAAAAGCAGACACGTTTTGACAAACAAAAACAGCTTGTTAAAGCCCGTCATATGTAGTTGGTGTACCAATGCCTACATACATACTTTCTGTTATTATGTAGATAGGCTACAAGAAGAGCTGGGCGTGTATGTATGTCTTCAGATAATGTAGGAAGATAATAATGTGTGGAGGTGCTAGGTACGCACTCGTAACTTTCTTTTATCTACGAGCAATTTTAAATTAAGAAAGGGAAAATAATATAATTTCACGAACATAAACGAAAATTTACGATCTCTTCCGTCTACCCAAGGAATTGGATTCATAACCTCCGAAAAGGAATTAACTGAGATGATTTATTATGTTTCGTTTTAATATTCTCCTATTTTTTAATAATATGAAAAAAAAAACATATAACTTTTTGTGGTAACAGCGCCGAACAATTTCTTTACGTGTCCGCGACATTGTCTTGAATTTTTTCTTTTCTTAAATTAAAAATAAAACGGGGAAGATGGCATTTGATACGGCGTAGGTATAATTAAAAAGAAAAGAAATTTTCCCGATTTTTTTTATCTCTTGAAAGAGGAAAGTTGAACTACACAAAATGGTCGAGTCTCTTTTAAGTGTATAGGTACTTTCTTTACATGTAGTGTAATTTTATTTTGCTAACTTTTTTGTTTTTTTTTGTTTATTTCAAAATGATGCAGGCGTATAAAATATATTTTTACTCAACCGTTAACAGAATAACATGATTATGCTTACTTTTATTATAATATTGTATAGTTCGTATAGATCCAAGGAAATAATACAAGCACATATCGTGAATATTATGTTTGCACGATTTCAACGGAGAAAGTTTTGTGAGGCATGCATCCTCCCCATGAATACGAACGGTTTGTATACATTGCTACTCAATGTCAATAGTCACTGTCACAAATTCAAAAGATAAGCATTCCGGTGTCTGAAAAGAAAAATGATAGGCATAAATTATAGATACAAAAATCCAAGTCTCGTGTGTTCTATTTACCAGCGGAGGAAATTGAGCTTTGTAAACATAGAACTTCTGTACCTATTCTTTAAATTTTTTGGGCAGGACATGTTTGTTTTTTGTGGATTTATAAAGATATCATAATAAAACACCAGTCTTCGATTCATTCTGTTGAACAAATGTTTAGCACTAAAGTCATACGAGAAATTAGGTGAAAAATGCCTTAGCTTTTTTTCGAAGGAGCGGAACACGTAATGAGAGGGTCATAATCGTCTTTGAGACCCTGTAGCTCTAGTATAAGTTTCGTATAACGATCATCGAAAGAGTTTCGAAAAATTTTCATACTAAAATGATCGAATGATTCGATAGTTTGATTTAAGAACACTTTTTGCACGCTAATAAGCGCTTATTTGCGTGCAATTAGCTTTCGATAAAACTCGTACTAGCCCCACTGATGAGAGGAAGAACTCTCATCAGTGGGGCTTGGCAGGTCTCGGGAGAGAGGCTTAACTTTGATGTTAAGAGAAGGAGAGAGAGGAAGAGGATGTTGATATTGCTACCGCTGATGGGATGAAGTAACTACAGTATAAAAGAAAGTCGGGTTCGTTCGAACACTTATAACTCGAGATCGGCTGAACAGATTTTTATCATTTTTCGTTCACTGGAATCTTCTTTGCTCCGGATTACAGAATAACTATTTATAAAACATCGAAAAATGGTAGCGAATTATAAAAAATATACCTACTAAAATTATTTATATTTATAAAAGCGAATAAATCTAATTTTGAAATAAAATTGTCGTTTGACACAAACCGTCAGTTGTTTGATGGTAAGTGCGATTGACAGAATTCGGATGGAAAATATGTGGTTTAAAACAGATGCATCGGTCGGAATGACATTGTTTAAAAGTTTCTTTTAAATTCGATTTCAATATTCACGGTGAGATCACAGGACAACGTCCGTCGGGAAAGCTAATTTAAATTAAAAAGACAAAACACAATTAAAACAAAACATCGCTCCGTCCGCATTAGTTTTAAATTAAATAATATTTTCAATTAAATTAAATTAAATGATATTTTCAATAATTTGTCCATTTTTGGGACATTTGTCCCATTGCAACAAAATGTCTACGAGTTGCTCACTCGTTCACTAAGCCATAACATATTTTTAAAGCAGTTTCTAAAAATTGAATCAATTCACATAATATCTCTGACTGCACTGAATCAGTGAATATTTTTAATCCATCATCACTTAATAATATCCAAACTCATGTTTTCAATGCAAACAAGAACAGTATGTCTGATAAAATTTTTAGATTTTTCAATATTTGGACATGGTTTAGCAGAAAGTCATTGAAGGCTCGCAAGATCGAGCATATTGAAGGTCTCTTGTTGTATCCCTATGCCCCTTAGGTGGGTTAAAAGGCAGTATTGTTGTTGGTTTTGTTTAAAATTTATCTTGAAGAATGCTGTGTTAGATTGAGAAAGTATCTAATAGCCCCCGGGACGGACATGATATCATCTTCAGTTTTTGAGAACAAACAAATGTAAAAAAAGTTGAATAATTCGATTCTAAAAGGACGACGTTAATGATAACACTATTGGAAGGGAATGGGTGGACAAAGCCAAAGAAAAAACTTTACCCAAGATATAGTCACAAATATAAATAATCCGATAAAAAAACATTTATTCAACTGAGCGGAAGAGATTGATAAGTTGAAATAAGGAAAAGAGTGATATGGTAACAAGAATGAAAAGAAATGGATTGGTGTCTCAGTCGGCAAAAAAGAAAATAAAAGATGGGTATGTGTTTAATATTTTATGAAGAAATGAGCTATCATCCATCAATCTAATGAAGAAGCTTTAGTTTATTTCAAAATTAAGGCCATCATAATTATTCTAAATTTAAGTAACTTGATAAGCATGCTCGAGGTCTATGGGAGGAATTAGCCACCGAAAGAAGGCCTTCCAGGTCAAACGAACCTTCTTGACAAAATTCAGGCAAAAAAAAAATTCCCAATTCGATGCGACCTCACGCCTCGAACAGGTACCAAAAAGGGGCCGAAATTCGGCTATCAGATATAGTGTATACATACAACTGGAAAAGGTTCCTGATGGTGTACAGACTACAGGGGCTGAAAGCTTTCTTTTAACTATCTAACTCTTGACTCTAAATACCTAAACGTACTTCCAGCAGAGACTCAAAATAGGACAGGATTTTACTACGCGAAAAATATGCCACGGCTCTAGCTACAGTAAAAACGATCCTGACTATTAACAATGTTAATGTCTACCTCGAGTGCCTTTAATTATTATCGATCTCACTATCAAAATAACCGTTCAATCACTTTACCGGCGAACTAATTAACCTTCTTGTCGAATTACCGCGGGCTGTTCATCAGACCGCAAGTCACCATCTTGGGCTTGTGCACTGCTTTTTCGAAGGGAACTTCCTGAGCTGAGCTGAAGAGCTTCCAATTCAGTCATCCCATTCTCCCGGAGAGTCATGTGAGGTATATCTTCAGTCCACAGCCCTCCTGACATACTACATATTATTATACGGGCTTCGTAACTTTAACTTCAATAGATTTACACCGATTTTTATGAAAAATATTTTTTTATGAATATGGATGTGGAATACCAGGGAAAAGTTGCTTCATATAGTTATTAATAACACCCCTAAATTTGGATGTTCTAGCTCGACATCTAGAGGTCCCGCCATAAACTTCAAATTTCATATTTTATGTTTTTATGGACATTTTGTAAAGTACACCCAATAAATAAAATAATTTGTAAATACAAAATATATGCATGTAAACAATAAAATTAAAGTATATTTTAGAAAATAGAATTATTCAATTCAAAAGTAAATACAGGTTCAGAAAGATGTGTCGCTATGAATACCGTCATTTTTTAATGAATTTCTCAAATTTTCGCATAAGCTTTCGAGATACTTATTTGGATTTTATGAAACCTTTTTTTCTTGTCTTATGGCTTAAATTTAGAGCTGCTTCTGTCACAATTTTAACTAATCCTATCACAGTCTGGGTGTAGCAAAACAGTGTCATAAATTCCAAAAAAACTCCTCCATTTTCAATAAGATATCGTAACTGCTCATCGGAAATATTAATCAGTATTGGGGGTTCGTATATATTTTGTTGCCAGTCAATCAAGTGTACATGAACATGCATTTGGATCCACTTTTGGCACCTCTACCATGCGTGAAAGAGATTTTTTACTCACTTAATGAGCCTTTAAAACGCGTCTTACAGCGAGTTCTCTAATGCGCATCTGTGTGAATCTGTTACCATACTCAACAACAAGTTCCTGGATGGACAAAGTAACTGTTTCAAATTAAAATAAGGTGTTCTTTCGATTACAATTTGTTAGAAAATATCTAGTGCTGTGATGAGCTTCCATTTTGAACCATCTTTGCTGGATGTGTGTTTCGACGGCAAACCGGACAAGGGTGTATGATTTTATGACAAACGTTAAGATTTTGTCGTAGATTTTTGACAACCAGCGGGTACGAAATAGCTTAACTAGGTTTCTGTTTAATGAATCAGGGGTGCTGGATCCATTTATGATAGCAGTAATAATTTCTTGTAAATATTTTTGGTCTGCGTTGAGATCTGTTGATATTTGTGTAGGTAGATCTTCAATCTTCTCAAAGTGGACCAAAAGCATAGGTAAACAAACGCTTCAATGGCAACTCATTGACGTGTAAGTGAAAAATTATCCATTTCAATGGTCGAGATAGTTTATTTTCCAAATGACGAACCCAAGCTTAACAGAACTTGACTCCCTTATGTTCAGAATATGTTCCTCTGGTACAACTACTCTAGGCTTTTGCGATCCTTCAAAAATAGTTTTAGCCGTCTTTTCTTTACTTCCAACGAGGAATTTATATGTGTGAAGACCATCTGCGGCCGACGAACAAGAAGGCAGATTTACTTTTTAGCGGGTATAAAGTAGAAGAAATTTCTTCAGTTCGTATATTTGAATTATGCCTGATTTCTTGTATTAGAACACTTAATCTTCTTTTCTGCAATTTTTCACTTTGGATTAGATCTATTCTTCTTAAATATATTAGTCTGTGAGCCATTTAAAAATATTTGTTCCTCTTTTGGCAATTTTTTATCTCTAAAACAAATTCTTTATATTTACATGCAGCTTAGTCAAAAAGCTTTCTACTTTGGACTCTGAACCCTTCTAACTCTTCTTCCTTTAGTTTGTTCAAAGATTTTTTTCAAATTATAACATTTGCCAAACCCATTTATAGAATTACATCACATTTTCATTCGTAGGTAGGATATATTCTTTTAACTCTGCACAAAAGTGCTAGGATACCAAGTATCGGACATATTATTAACTTTTGTCTCGTAGCAGTCATGTTAATACACATAAAAACATACATCACCTATTCCTACACACTCGCTGAAAAAATTGACACGCGACCTTTACTTTCAGACAATATTTATCCACTGCACTTGATGAAACTAAAATTTGAAACAAAACACTGAAGTTTATAAATCCGCTCGTGACGGCCCCGCTTTGTCTTGCACTTTGCTGCTCTCTCATAGGGCCAAAGACTATTAAAATGATGAAATAGTGATTGCAACAGCTAGTCAACTATATTTGAATTAGTTTTTGAATAAAATAAACCTATTTAAGTAAATTCTGTTATATTTTGTTGACCGCGCAAACAGCCCCTAAATTGTCGTTTTTTGTAAATTTTCGACGTCTCGGCGGGGGCTTTTACCGTTGTATGAGGATTTTTATATTTTTTATATAGGTTATTGATGCCAATAGGCAACATAAAACAACTATTCCAAATCGAAATTAGAAAAAAAAAATCGTTCCACTCTAACGCCCATGCAAAGGTTACTTAGGGGAGGGGGGAGGGGTGTAATGATCTTGGCGAAATTGATAACATATTTTCTACACCCTTGTATAGTTGCAAAAAAACGCTAAAGCATAGGTACCGTTTGGCTCATTTAATTCTTTAAGATACTTATTTTTCTTTACTGTGATCCATAACTATTCTATTTTTTTCTGATTTGTAAATTGTATGTAAAAGCAACCATTGGTTGCGTAGATTTCAAATAAATAAATAAATAGTTCAATCAACCGTTTGCTTTTAAGACTCGCATGCGAATCCAGCCATACGAAAGCAAAGTTTGCATGAAAAAGTTTACAGACTCAAGTAATTTAATGATTAATAAGCGAACTCACTAAGGAAAAAAACCCATACGAATGCAATATTTCAAGCTCAAAGCCATTCAAATGCTAAGTTTGTAATAAAAAGTTCAAGTTGTTTTTTTAAGATTGCATAGAGTTCAATCAACCGTGTGCTTTGAAGACTCACATGCGAATTCAGCCATACGAAAGCAAAGTTTGCATGTAAAAGTTTACCAAATTAGGAAACTTAAACGCACACGCACCAGTTCAAAGCGGAGAATAAAGCCATGCAATGTTTGTAATAAAAAGTTTAAGTTAAGTTAATTTAGTTGTAGATTAAGTAAATTTTTCTTTATATCATGTACAATTAAAGAGAACACGCCGATAAATCTTTTAGATTTGGCGTGACTCAATAATATGATACTTGTTTTTTTGTAAATAATTATAATCTATATTTATTTCAATAAATAAAAAAATCAATGAAATAATTAAACACCCACATGTTTAGTAATTGTTGTGCTAAGTTTTCCTTATATAATGAAATATTAGCTAGGTAATGACAAATTACGTATTTTGTTATCAAACGTTCAAACAAACATAAATCATAAATACATTGTAAATTATATTTCAAAATATATTGTGGGATATTAAGGAAGGGTCTTAGAATGATGAAAAAAAAAACAATTTCCTTTTTACACATTTTTTTTCTAAGCTTCAGATTTAAGTAGGGTTTACGCAAAGTTTTTTTCATCATAAAATAAGTAAAAAGTGTTAAACAGGTAAGTTTTTACAAAGCGTATAAATTATTATTATTATAGCCTTAGACTTTTTAAAGAATTCCATCTCCTTCCTGCAAGGCTGAATGTGAATTAATACACTCAAGGGTATTGTGGACTAAAGAATTGTCGGATCAAATTAACTTCTCCGACAAAATAACCTTGAAAGAGTGTAAAGCATAAAAAATAAACGCGACATCTTCAATGGGGTGTTTGTACAAGATGGAGGTGCGGCGTGAGATAACAGGGTAGGTGCAGATGAAAGTAGGTGAAAAAGACACATTTTGGTGTTTTGTTACGTTCTAAAATCTAGAGTTTTTTATATGAATTAATTTCAGAAGACCAATCCAAACTCCTTTTACGCTCCACTTAGGGACATAAGGAGGCAACAAGAGCTCTCCATTACGATCGATCTTGCGCAATGTTTAGATTTCAGAATACACTACAGTTAATATCAAAATGGCTGTTTACAACCCTGCAACACTCAAAAAATATATTGAAAAAAAAAACTAAGGGAGGACCAACTGACCAGCGAGATTACAAGGGCAGAAAGACGTAGAGACTGCGTAACAGGAGGACCGACCCCAGATGAACTGGGAAGGGTAAGGAGAAGAATTTTTTTTCTCTCGATGTCGTAACAGTTGCGTCCGAAATTGCGAGAAGGCTTCAGCTTGGGACTCAGGTCAGTAACTTTCTATTCATCGTGATTTTCTGAAAAGATTAAAACTTATGTGCACTATCATATTACATTCTATGGAGAATTTATTCGGGGGCAATACTCGTGATCACTGTATCATTTGAATATACAATACAATACAATTCTCCCTTTTACACCCCACTCAGGGGCATAGGGAGGCAACAAGAGCTCTCCATTGCGCTCGATCTTGCGCAATGTTTATGACCTCCTCCCACACCATGTCCATGTCCCTCAGCTCTGCTTCGAAGGAGCGGAACACAGTGTGAGAGGGTCTTCCTCGTCTTCGGGACCCTGATGGGAGGAAGAACAGCGCTCTCCTCGGCCAACTGTCATTCGGCATCCTTAACACATGTCCCAGCCAAGTCCATCTCCTCCCCACAATGGTAGAGGTGATGGGCTCACGCTGGGTGCGCCGGCGTATAGCGTCGTTCGTGATGCGGTGGTACCATCTAACACCCAGAATTCTCCTTAGGCACTTCATTTCAAAAGCTGAGACTTTGTAAACTGTTTGATGCGTGTGTGTTGCCCATTCTCCTCTATGGGTGTGAGTCCTGGCACCTGACCAAAGCCCAGGCACATAAAGTCTCAGGTTTCGAAATGAAGAGCCTCAGGAGAATTTTGGGTGTAAGATGGTACCACCGCATCACGAACAACGCTATACGTCAGCGCACATTATGTGGAGGAGATGGACTTGGCTGGGACATGTGTTAAGGATGCCGAATGACAGTTGGCCGAGGAGAGCGCTGTTCTTCCACCCATCAGGGTCGCGAAGACAAGGAAGACTCTCTCATACTTTGTTCCGCTCCTCCGAAGCAGAGCTGAGTAATCTGGACATGGTGTGAGAGGGGATCATAAACATTGCGCAAGATCGAGCGCAATGGATAGCTCTTGTTGTCTCCTATGCCCCAAAGTGGGTATGGATTAACACATTGAGTATATACCTATATAAAAACTAAAGTTTCATTCGTCTATACTTTATAGTTTCATCGATGGAGAAATCATAAAACGAAATTTGGAATGTTTCCAATTCAATGAGATATAGAATCATAAGAAGAGAGCAAAAAAAATTAGCAATTCAAGAAAATTATAATTGATTCAACATTATTTATTTTTATTAGTGTGGATTTATTGAGTTAAGTTTACGTGGGACTACCTAATAAAAACATTTAGCGAGTGATAAGTCACATAGAAAATTTTAGCGTAGAATCTAATCTATGGAACGATGAAGCACATGCATGCTTCAAAATGAGCTAGAATAAAAAAAAAAACATAGCCATTCCTATATTCGTAATATTTTGATAACTTTATCTACATTACTATAGATGGTTCTTATTTGTGATGGAATTTTTTCAATATATTTTGAAGCCAATATTGAAGTTCTCTCGATCATTTCGATAGATGTTGCCATAGAAAGATACTTGTATAAGACGTTTAGATATGTAAAAATTGACGAACAAGCTGTACCCGCCAGTGACCTAATGGCTACTGGCGGCAGGCCATTAGGTCACTGGCGGGTACAGCTTCTACACACACATCGTAGGCATTGGTTCAAAGCCTGCCTCCGACATCGCTGGAGAGGTAAAAACCTGGATCAATGGAACCTAATGGTGAATAGTTTCTATAGTGTAAAATGATAATTCTAAACCAGCCGCTAATGCGAGGGTCATAAGCCCCAATGGTTCCAAATCCAACAAGTTAATCTTCAATATTGGTCAAATATTAGCCATTCCTAGTTAGAAAAAAAAACATAGCAGCAATTTTAGAAGTCACAAAATTCTATAGTTAGTTAATCTATTTTATTAAAGATGTTTTAAAATTTGCTTTCTTAGGCTCGGTACTCACTTGCGCCATGAACGTGTATCGTTACGTTTTCTAATCATGTACGTGTACAGTGTACACTTAACCTTTCGATTAAATTGATGCAATGTCACACTTTCGCGGCGCAAGTGAGTACCGGGCCTTATTTACTGAATCCACATTCGCTCCCCAGCTGCAGTATATTGTCGCCATGAAGCCTATTACGCCTCATCAGCTATCAAATTTTTAACTGTGACTTGTTTAGTTTATTTCGTTTGGAATCCCAATGTTAAATGATTCAAAAAATAATTTCTTCCTCTTTAGGGTAGAGTAACAGAACTACTTTTCGGCTAGGGTGAAGAATGTCAGCATTCAGTAATATCCAGTCAATAAATTATTAGTGGAATGGAATGGAATTTGTCCCTTATTAGTGGAATCTTATCTTATTAGTCTTGTTATTTAGTAAAGGCATTATTATTTTTACTTTTATTTATTACTATTATTTTTTTTCTTCACTGTAGGTATTATGCTTTTTTGTAAGATGATTGGTTGGTTACATGATTTGATTTGAAGTAGTATTGCCCCAGAACAGACTGTCTAGTGGGGCAGTAAATTCCAATAATTATATATTAACTAGTCTTTTAAAGGCGCCCGTGGCGCCCACCTGCAAACATTGCTTTCTCATAGCTGAATTCACATGTGAGACTTCAAAATACCTACTTGGTTGTTTTAACTCTTTATGAAAACTCAAAAACAACAAACTTTTAATTACAAACTTTCCATTCAAATAGCTTTTAGCATGTGGGTATTTCACTATTTGATCGCGTGTGTCCGTTAGTTTTCTGATTTAGTAAACTTTTTCATGCAAACTTTGCATTTGTATGGCTACTCTACGCTATTAATTCACATGAGAATCTTAAAAAAAATACTTTAGTGTGCAAACTTTTTATTGCAAACATTGCATTCGTATGGCTTTTTCTCCGCTATTAGCACTTGATAATAGAACTCTATATGAAAATTAAAAAAAAAAACTTGAACTTTTTATAACAAACTTTGCATTCAAATTGCTTTTATCATGAGTTATTATTTGATTGATTGAACTTTTTATCGCAATTGTTGCATTCGTATGGCTTTTCTCCACTATGAGTTCGCGTTTGACTCTGCAAACTTTTTATTGCACACATTGCATTAGTAAGGCTTTTTTTTTGCTATGAAGTCCCGTTGTGCGTACCTAAGTTATGATTTGGTAAACTTTTTCATGCAAAATTTGCTTTCTCATAGCCGAATTCATATGTGCGACTTTAAAGCACTTGATTAATTAAACTCTTTATGAAAACTCATAAAAGAACGTTATCTTTTTACAACAAACTTTGCATTAAAATGGCTTTAGGGTGTGAGTGTTTTAGTATATGATTGATTAAACTTTTTATTTTAAACATTAAATGCGTAAGGCTTTTTCCGCTATTAAGTCGCGTGTGTACGTTAGTTTTCTGATTTGGTAAACTTTTTCATGCAAACATTGCATTCGTATGGCTTTTCTTCGCTATGAAGTCCCACTGTGCGTAAGTTATGATTTGGTAAACTTTTTCATGCAAAATTTGCTTTCTTATTGCCGAATTTATATGTAACATTAAAGCACTTGATAAAAGAACTACACGAAAATTAAAACTTTAACTTTTTATAACAAACTTTGCATTCAAATGGCTTTAATCATGAGTTCTTATTTGATTGATTAGGTAAACTTTTTATCGCAATTGTTGCATTCGTAGGTCCTTTCTCCGCAATGAGTTCTCCTGTGACTCTTGAGTCTGCACACTTTTTATTGCACACATTGCATTCGTATGGCTTTTCTTCGCTATGAAGTCCCACTGTGCGTAAGTTATGATTTGGTAAACTTTTTCATGCAAAATTTGCTTTCTTATTGCCGAATTTATATGTAACTTTAAAGCACTTGATAATAGAACTCCACGAAAATTAAAACATTAACTTTTTATAACAAACTTTGCATTCAAATGGCATTAATCATGAGTTATAATTTGATTGATTAAACTTTTTATCGCAATTGTTGCATTCGTAGGTCTTTTCTCCGCTATGAGTTCTCGTGTGAATCTTGAGTCTGCAAACTTTTTATTGCACAGATTGCATTAGTAACGCGTTTCTTCGCTTTGAAGTCCGGCTGTGCGTAAGTTTCCTATTTTGGTACATTTTCTTTCATATGACTGACTTCGCATGTGAGTTTTTAAATACCTAACCCGAAAAATTGTTTTTCTCTACGTCAAGACCTTTAAAAAGTGCTCAGCCACCAGGAATAATAATATTATTATGTTACTGTCACTACTGTCAGCTGTCAGCCGTATGTTAGTAGAACAAAATCTTTAGTTGCGAGTGGCACGCCATCTAGCGGCGTTAATGACATCAGTCAGTCAGTCAGTCAGGCAGTCAGTCAGTCAGTCAGTCAGTCAGTGAGTCAGTGTTCAAGGCAAATATTATATAGATTATATGTAAACTGTTTTTTTGTGTAATTGATAATGGAAAATAAAATAAATAAATAAAATAATATCTTAATTGTGTCTGTCATATTAAATACAAGCTGACCCATCAATCCAATCCAAGAGATGGCGGTTCAGTAGGAGATAAGTCACATGTGAAGCGTGTTACATTATTGTATATTATGTTGTTGGATGTATAGACTCCACTGAACCCAAATTTTACCGAATTATTATGGTTAGATTATTAATTAACCTACCCGTATTTTTTGTAACATGTAAATGGCCTTTCCGTATGTAAATGAAATAAATAACACTAATAATAGGTGACATGCTACTCTTTCGAATTACAGCGACGAATACGTTTCATTTTCTTTTAAACGAAAACCTCAATATTGTGCACAGTTCAAATAAAATAGGTACTAAGGTATTGAAGAAAATTTTGAACTTGCACACCACCTGCCATGAAATATTAGAAACATTATTTTCAAAAGAACAATAATATTATGGTCAGAATAAGAGCTAAGTATAATATAAATATCCGGTTAGTTATTTTATCCGATGTTTCATTTCGAAATATATGTTAGGAGGAAGTTGGCCTGAAACCAACTGTAACTGGCCGTCTTGAAAGAGTCCCCAAGTGTGAGAAAGTGTCTCATTAAAGAGTTGAACTTTAGTTAAGGTAACGATTAGTGATTTCATTTTGTTTTCTTTTGTTGCGGCGCCCTGCGTCTCACCAGTCCCTCTCGCCCCATACAAATGTTACCCAACACAACAACTCCTATTATTTTCCCTTTTTGCTTCTGTTTTATGGAAATTTATTCTCGGGCTGTTCTGTCCCCGTCTTCCATTTCACCATAGTTTTGTTGTATTTCAAGGATAACGGAAAAACTTAAGTATTTGAATATACCTATAAATTCTACGTTGTATCCCATTTTAGAGGTTTTATTTCTGTAAAATCCTTTATTTTTTATTTATCGTAAGTAACAATACTGAATGAATGTTTTTCTTTTATGAACCTCAAATCACTCGTGTTCCATTTAAGTAAATAAATGTTGGTGTCCGTAATTAACAAATGTACCTAACCTCTATATAATTTTCTTTTTCACGAAGAAAACAATATTTTTCTTTAGAACGGACAAAATCTCATTCAAACCCTATAGATCTCCATAACATCTTAATAAAAAAAAGTTCCTACCAATTTACTCACTCACTACCTACCTATACTTATTTAAAACTAACAAGGTTAGCGGCTCTGTAGGGTCTTAATACGCTCCTATCTTGATTGACAATATTAAAATGGTCGAATAAGGCTCCTGGTTAGGTCAAAAAAGAAGGCGAGTTCGAGTACCTTTCTACTCTGTGGCGACGTTTTAAAAGTACATTTTTACCACACCAACCACTCGAAAACAAATGCAGGGATTGATAAAAACAGCATTCGAAAGACCGCTGTGGTTAAAACTTTTAATTTACAACTTAAACTTATTTTAATAAAAAATAATTTGTTTCAGTGTGAAGGAAGCCGAGTGTCAGATGGGCGAAGAGAGCGCTGTTAGCTGTTACTGAGTATCTATAGTGTGCTTAGCAGTATAAGAATACCTGTGATCATCTCATAAAAGGCATGATTCTTATAAACAGTTACACTTTTAGACTTTAGACTAAACAAATTGAAAAAATGAGGATGTTCCATTGATAATAAAATATTATCGATGTAGACCCTACAAATTGAATACGAAATTCAATATTCAAGTAGTTCTATTCTACGGTTACATCACAAACCTTCATTCTTTAGAGCGGTGTAGGGGACGGGGGGGCAAAACGGGGTAGTGGGGCACGACGGGGCCACGCTCAAATTCAAATAACTACACGCACTAGACGTGTGTTATTTGGGCTAATAAACAGCCATTTTAAATCCTTCTTCAGTACCACAGTGACCGGCGACTGGACCGCACGCGTTCGTTTTTTATGTCAAAAATTTGTTTTCAACATTGTTTGATCTAATTTTGCGTAGACACGAAAATACATATAATAAAGTAAGTGTTTGCATTACTACTATTGTTTTTTTGTTATGCTTTTCTAACGATATTGCTTAATGAAATGTTTTAATCAAATGCCCTCTAGCTGTCGAATCATTTCTTTTGTTCATCATTTAAAATATTGTTAGACATGGGGGCATAATGGGGTCAGACATGGGGGGCATAACGGGGTCATCGCTATGGGACTCGATTACACCCCTATTATGTATGCATTTTGAAGGAATTATCTGTTCATTTGATAATAGAGTTTATTTTGATAATAGAGTTAGATAATAGAGTATTCATTTGATAATAGAGTTTATTTTGTTTTAGGCATAAAATGGTACGAACATATAAAAAGAAAACCTCGAGAGGAAGTTGGTCTGTTGAGAGCATGAAACAGGCAATTGATGCAGTTTTAAGCAAAACAGCGGGCTACAGAAAAGCAGCTCAATTATACGGTGTTCCACAGACCACACTGGAGCGATATGTCGCCAAAATAAAGAAGGGTGAGCTGTCTTTGAAGTCCACTCTAGGTAACTTCAAATCGGTGTTTAATAAGCAAGAAGAAGAGGAGCTGGTGTTGTACATTAAGGAAATGGAGAAACGATTGTTTGGATTGAGCACTGTCGTCCTACGTAAGCTAGCATATCAGCTGGCGGAAAAAAATGGTAAGGCTCATAGTTTTGATGCTAATAAAGAGATGGCTGGTGTAGATTGGCTAAAAGGCTTCTTAAAGCGTCACAATGACTTATCGATACGAAAGCCAGAAGCTACATCTGCAGCTCGCGCGATGGGGTTTAACAAGGTGGCTGTGGATAAATTTTATGCCTTGCTCGGGGAAGCGTATGACAAATATAATCTCACACCAGATAGAATATATAATTGTGATGAGACTGGTATATCGTGCGTTTCCAAAACAAAGAGCAAAATTATTGCAGAAAAGGGAAGAAAACAGGTTGGCTCGCTTTCTTCAGCAGAACGAGGGCAGACGGTTACGGTTGAAGTATGTTTTAATGCAGCTGGATCATACATGCCTCCCATGCTTGTCTTTCCTCGACAGAGAATGAAGCAAGAGTTATTAGATCGAGCACCTCCAGGGACAACAGCAGAATGCAATGCTCGAGGTTGGATGACTACTGAGACTTTCATGACTTGGTTCCAACGATTTGTCAAATTTTCTGGGGCGTCAATAACTAATCCTGTCTTGCTCCTTCTAGATGGCCATGTAACACACACACGCAAAACTTAGAAGTTATTGAAAATGCGCGCAAGAATGGTGTTGTAATGCTTTGCTTTCCTCCGCACTGCACGCACAAGCTGCAGCCATTGGATGTTGGTTTCATGAAACCCTTGAGTGTATATTATGACCAAGCTTGCTCTAACTGGTTAAGATCGCACCCGGGACGAGTAATAACAACTTTTCAAATAAGTGAAATATTTGCACATGCGTATATTCAAGCTGCAACAATGTCCACAGCAATCAATGCATTCAAAAAATGTGGCATATGGCCAATCAATCAAAACAACTTCACCGATTCAGATTTCTTACCTGCATCAACAACGGACGTGCCGATAACAAATAAAGAGCCTGAAATTGCTTCTATAAGCGAAATGCAATATCAACTGCCTCCTTCCCTTGAAGATAACCCACCTGAACCATTTTTGCCTGCAACTGCGCTCCCTTTACAGAGAACTCCTTTCTCAGACCCTCAGCCTGGACCATCTACACAAAACGAAGACAACCAAATCCGATCTCCAATTAGAAAAGTATGTCGTGATTTGGCAACTTCCTTCGAGAATGCTTCTCCCAAGGATATTCTCCCGATCCCAAAAGTCGAACAAAGAACCCAAGTGAGGAAAAATTATCGAAGAGGGAAAACTGTTATTCTAACTTCAACTCCTTACAAAAACGAGTTAGAAGAACGAGAACAACTTAAAAAAACGAAAAAGTGTTCAAATCCCAGTGACCCCAGGTTAAAGAAAAGCACCAAGAAACAGAAGACCAAAAAAACTCATTCTGATGTAGAAAATGTAGAAGAGGACACGGTATGCCTATATTGTGTTGACGTGAACCACACTTATTTAAAGTCATCGGAGGGTTGGGTGGCCTGCCATCTATGTGGACATTGGGCTCATACAGCCTGTGCTGGTGTCGACGACAAAAATGCAGAAGAAGTCCACATCTGCTTATATTGTGAAGCGAAATAATTATGTACCCCATTCTGCCCCAAATTGATACCCCATTCTGCCCCTACCCTGGGGCAAGATGGGGTTTTTATAACGGTTTCGTAAAATAAAAATAAAAATGTTGTTTGATTAGTTACTTCACCAAATTTAGTGCCAAATGATAATTTAATATGTAACCATTATGTTATGATTAGTTTATATTAATAAATATATTCTGTTCATTTTTTATTGTTTTTTTTCCTTAACGTCCCCGTTATGCCCCCCCTTCCCCTACGTAGATACAAGAGATCGCTATTTCATTAGGTGATGCACTCTGGCTAGGGAGAATCTCGAGAGAGGAGCACAATATATTATTACCTACTGTACGCCGGGTATTGCGATCTCAAGTTATTATCCTTATAGATACGTGGATTTAATCTCTTAATTTCATTTTTTATTTGTTTTAAATCTAGATGAAGTCGAGATGGGTGGGAGTTATATTACAAAAAGACGCTTGCTATAAGCGGAAATATTATGATTAGATAGATACATACATACATATATTCTCCCTTAAAGGCTCCCCGCACACCGCAAGCCAGCCCGGAGGAGACAAATCCGCAACAAACCAGACCCGCACGAAACCGGCCAAAAGCCGGCTCCACACAACTCAAGCCCGCCGCAGATCCCCCCCCCCCCCTAAACCAACTCGCAATACGGGTGCCTAAACCCCACTCAGGGGCATAGGGAGGCACCAAGAGCTATCCATTGCGCTCAAAGGCGTCTGAGGCCTATGGTGCCTTTTCTGACCGGTTGAGGTTTAAGGACGTGAGGTGGTCAACCTCACGGTCCTGATCTCATTTTTCGATTTCCTGCCTCTTACAGGATGCTCGAAAAACCAGCAAAAAGGGCAGAGGTGCTATTCTTAGCCGGCAACCCCACGGCAAGATAGATATCTATATATATATATAGATAATGTTAATGCATTTACGCTGCTAGTTTGCATGTATGTATGTAAGTTCAGTTGATTTACATGTAAAAAGCGCACTTGTCTTTCATAACACAAGCTTTAGGTACTTTATGTGCGAGATGTTAATCAATTAAAGGTATGCATTTTTACGTGTAATTTGGAGGAAATTATATTTTCTTATTACTAATATTAAATTTCGTGTTTAGTAAAAAAACAACGTGTCAGTTATGAATATCCCTCCGTCTTATAAAAAATCTCACTTAAATAATTAAAAAAATATGCAAAACGATAAAACAAAAATATGAAAACTGCAGCATTTTTTTAACTCAGTGTTTTATAAAAAAAAACTATTTTACCAGTACATAGTTTTTGAATGTTTTTTTTTTCTTTTTTAATAAATTGGCTTTTCTTTAAAAAATATATGGCGTCCATTCTTTCTGCTTTCAGAAAACGTGAACATTGGGATTATTTTTTTTTATACGAAACTATTTTCTTATTCGTGCACAATTTGAAAAACTGCAATTGTTGTTTTTCTATGTACATAGAAACTACGAGGCCACATGAACGAATGACTTATTATTACTGGGTTTCTAAAACTGTGGTCCGAGGGAAAAATATGAAACAAAATATAACACTTGATTTTCCATAAATAACAACCTTTTAATTTTATGTAGGTACTATTCGATTGTCAGTTATGGATAACCTAAAGCAAAAGCCTGTAGTTTGTAAAGGGAAGTTTATATGCAAACTTCTCCTTCCTTGTAGTGAATCGGCCGGATGTCATTTCCTCTCAGTAGGGTCTTAAACGTATAATAATATACCTAATGGAATTATTTTAGTCTCAGACTTCTAAGTTGTCCTTAAAGAAAGAAAAACATGAACTGAAATCCTACGAAAATTTATCGCCTTTCCATACCATATCTATTTTTTGGAATCAATGTAACAAAATCTAAAAAAATTACTAGTTTTTTGCAGGGCACAACTTATTTTAATTTTATTTTATACTTACCTGAACCTAACAGCATTAAAATTTCACAGTTGCCACAAAATTCAACATAATATACAGTCGGTTAACACTTTTGAAAACACTTCTCTAGTGTACATCGCCTCGAGAGTATAATTTCGTTACACGTTTCATTGTTGTGGGGCGGGGGTGCTGATTTCGCTAATTGTCTCCATTTGTTTTGTATGCATGTGTTAAAACAAGGCCAAGTAAAGACTGGAGTGCTCCTTGAGGAAACGTGTCCTTCAATAGTTCTAGCACAGGCACTCACAATCCAAACGTGCCACATTTTAGTTAGTACGTATTTTTTATAACACAGAAAGGAGCATTTTTAACTGAAATCAAGCTCTCGCAATCTGAAGATACTAGTGTTAAATTACTCATTTTACAAAATTGTCTAATGCCCATTTACACCTGTTTAACCCTTAATCTCTTCTATGAATTTTTTCAGTCATCGTACCCTTGCCGCCTCTCAGGTGCATATATGAAAACTGAAAAAATATACCACTTTTAATAAACTATCCCTTAAAAAGCATTCTGGTTTGTTTATCAATAAAAATGTGCATCTTTTTATATTTTGCATGATCGTTGCATACATTTTTAGGCATTTTGAGCATGGTTGTAAATTTTTTCCGTTATTTTTACTCAAATAACGTTGGCTTATTTGTTTTTTTGGTGGTGGTTTTAAGTAAGATGGAACTCACCTACGTTTCTGATAGAATCAATGCTTCTTTTTACCGATACCTTAAAAATATTTTCAGTTTCAGAAAATGGTCGCATAAATGATGTAACCCAGCTAAGACCCCTGAGCAGGATCAAGTGCGGCGGAGGACTCTTGTTACTTCCCTTTGTCCCTCAGTAGGGTCATAGAGGTAGCTTTATTCATTCAATTTGTAATGCTGGGGCATTAGGTTCTTCTTGTTGTTAAAATACAGGTTCTTTTATTATTTATTTATTTTATTAATTTTATAAAATCATTCGTATGGTTTTTCTCCGCTATGATCTCGTGTGTGTGGATTAAAGATTCGTGATTTGGTAAACTTTTTCATGGAAACTTTGTTTTCTTATCGCCGAATTCATATGTCGGACTGTAAAGCACTCGATGATACATTATAACTATTCATGATAGTATAACTATTTATAAAAATGCAAAAAAAAACTTTTTATAACACACATTGCATTAGCAAGGGTTTTCTTGGCAATGAAATCGCGTCTGTGAGTTAAAGTACTGATTTGGTAAACTTTTTCATACAAACTATGCTTTCTTTTGCAGAATTCATATGTCAGACTTTAAACAAATTTTGAACTTTTTCTAACAAAATATGCATTTAAATGGCTTTTATCATTTGATTGATTAAACTTTTTATCGCAATGGTTGCATTCGTATGGCTTTTCTCCGCTATGAGTTTCAAAACTTTTTATTGCACACATTGCATTAGTAAAGCGAAGTCCGGCTGTGCGTAAAAGTTTCCTGATTTGTCAATTTTTTGGCCGAATTCGCAAGTGATACTTTACAGCACACGGTTGATTGAACTATTTATGCAAACTTAAAAATGAAATTAAACTTTTTATTGCAAACTTACCATTCAAATAGCTTTTAGCATGTCATTGGTTGTTTAAATTATTTGATTGATTGAACATTTTATTGCATTCGTATGGCTTTTCTCCGATATGAGTTCGCATGTCATTCTTTAAATTACTTGAAACCGCAAACTTTTTATTGCACTCATGGCATTAGCAAGGCTTTTCTTCACTATGAAGTCCCGCTGTGCGTAAAAGTTTCCTAATTTGGTACAATTTGCTTTCTTATGGCTGACTTCGCATGTGAGCTTTTTAATAACCCAAAAAATTGTTTTTCTCTACGTCAAGACCTTTAAAAAAAGTGCTCAGCCACCAGGCATAATAATATCATTATGTTACTGTCAGTTGTCACTGCTGTCAGCCATATTGTATTAGAAGAACAATATTATTATTTGTCTTTAGTTGCGAGTGGCGCGCCATCTAGCGGCGTTAATGACATCAGTCAGTCAGTCAGTGTTCAAGGCAAATATTATATAGATTACATTCGTAAAAAATGACATGGGCTATCTGCTACATTTTATTTTGCACACGTATGTGATCATCAGCAAGCATTTATTCCATTGGATTAGCTCCTCCTTTTACTTTTTGTAATCAATAATACTTATTTCTGGGTTTCGTTTATTTTCCAACAAAACAACGGTGCATAGATGTAAGTAGAATAACTGCTTTCGTTTGTTCAGTACGTAAAAAAGTACGAGTGTAACTTTTTTCAGTACGAGTGTGGATTTTTTAATTGTTTTATTTGAATTCTGAATAACAACGTGATAATAGAGGAGTACTGAGAAAGGTGGCGACTTATTTTAAAAAAACTTAATATCGAAATCAGCTGTTAAAGTATCCCAAGCGCCTAAGAGGCGCCGAAGATACATTAATGGTTGTCTATAACAAAATAGTTCTGAACTTGAGGTGAATCAAACTATGTAGGTAATGCTCTATTGTCTACTTATGTATGATGCATATAAAAATGGGCTTAGTTTGATACTATAATAGTTGAATTAAATTCAATTCAGTTCAAGGAACTTATTTTTGGTATTGTGATGACAAAGTTAGGCTGTTCTCACTCTTTTCTGTTTTCATTCTTTGAATGACATAGATTTTTGTACCGTTTCCGGGGTTTTTGTTTTTGTGCTGTCAATGTGATCCCAAAACCTAGCTTTTGTTAAAGCGGGGTTTATACTGGTCGTTTTTCGTCATGCGGCTAGTCGCTTCACAAATCGCCTCACCAAGCTGCATCGCTAGCCCATTTATAAAGGTGACGGTCACATAGGTATGTCGAAACTAGTCTACATGCGGTGGGCGATCGCCTGCAACTGATCGTTTTACACGGTCGATTTTAGTCACCAGCCGCATGCGGCCGTATGCCCTGCGGCGAAAGTCGGATGCCTACCAACTTTGGGGCGTGCGTCCTAGTCGAATTTCCATTTTCGGAAATCGTGTGGCTTTAGTCACCCGTGTAAACCCCGCTTAAGCCAGCACAAATGCAATGACCGATAGTAATATTAATTAATTGTTACTTTATGATTCTCTATAAGGAAAGAAACCCTAATTTTAATTTTTGTAAATCGGCTATTGATTGCGGCTATGTGAATAAGTTTGGTCATTTTAGGTGGATGGTTTTGGTCTGACGATGGCTGGTAGCCGAAACATAAAAACGATAAAAATAGAATATTTTTTTAAGTAAACAAGAAATATATTATACATATTTTAGGTTTCAGGTACCAGCTTAAAAATATAATGAACATTGAGTTGTTCCTTAAACATTATAAAAACGATACAATATTAAATTTGTCCAATTTGTTCGACGTGACTGGATAAAAATATGTAAATAATATGACAATAGTACCCGACTACCACCCTCTTATGGGTTACCATTCATGTGGGAAAAGCTATGCGGGAAAACTTCCCTTGACATATTGTAATGCAAGATTTCCTCACAGATACTTTTTACCATGAATGAGGCTCTCCCACCCCATTGTGTCCCGTGCAAATAGGTAGTCCTTTTGTGTACAATAGGAAAAGGACTAACACCTGTGTGTGCTACGTATATGTATATAAATCTCCAATCCATATCTGCTATTTGCCGTAGAATCTATCTAGGATTTTGTTTGGGCCGCCGTAGATACTTTATTCGTCTTATTTTTAACAAAAAGTAGATGTTTTAGTTGGAATACGTAAGAAAATATTGAAAACAAGACCGTATCTAATATAAAAAGGATATATCACAACATGATGTAAATATACATTTCATATTTGGAGCACTTATTTCAATCCTAAGAGCATGAAGCTTTGTATATACATCAATGAAAATTTGTAATAGCTTACCTGACACACTTAGAACGATAAAAAATACTACTACATTCAAGAAAAAACAGAAACTACACCTTAAAACCCTAAATCTGACTAATCACAATATTTACTACACATACTAACTCTACTGACTAAATTATAGCTTAACTACTTTAGATAGGTAGGTACATAAACAAAGAAGTTAACATTTTATTATATTTTATGTGTAAACATACCTACTAGATAATTTGGTCAATATTACATAACATAATAATTGTAACATAGGTTTGGAACTCTAATAATATAACCCCTAAATTCCACTACTAGATTCTAAGTAGTATTTGATAAAATATTGAATTAACATAGTTGTAAATATCTTTTAAGAAAGAAATACCCAGTTATTTTTATGCATAATTTAAGACATTTTTTTATGTAAAATATAGTTATAAGTGTTATATTAATAAGTAATATAGTTTTTTTGAAATATTTCTCCTGATACCAGCACATTTCTCGCTGTCTGGAGTCTATCAAATAACGTGAAGATAGATAATATTAAGTTGTTGTCAGCTGTAATATAATCCAATGTCCCACTAGTAGGTCAGTATACCCCTATATACTATCCTTACTTACGCAGACTTTGAAACCGCATATTGAGCAAACGATGGTAGCGAGTTTTGACACAAGACAATCTCCATTTATTACATTTCGTCTATGGCCGAGTCCTTATAAAATCACCGTAATCAACAAAATAATTAATGAGAACGGAGGTGCCTACGCCATCATAGTAAATGCCTGCTTTATAAATCGTGATGATTTTGAAATGAATAATTTTATGTCAGTTAATATAGTAAAGGTGCATTTCCATTTGAATGTGTCTTACTGACCGACCCATACTCCTTAAAATTACAATAATTTAATCATAATTTGTCATAGACGAGTTGGTAATCAAAATAAACCCACTTCAAACGATGATATCAGATCGTGGTGAAAAGTGAGGAGAAAATGAGTGTGAGAAAGGATCTGATAAATGTAAACACAAAATGTTGACAGGGAGTTTTAGTTTATGTATCCTGCTAGTGGTTAGATTCTTAACTCGATCCGAAGCACAATATTGAATTAAGAGTTTGAAGTATAGGTATCTTTTGTAGCCAGGTAAAATCAACTGCTTACCTACTTGTTAGCGATGCATGTTACATTTTATTAGTTACGGACATACGGCCAGGGTGTCTAAAGTATTCACTGATGTTTTGATGTTCATATAGAAGCGTACTTGCTCTAATATTTAGAAACTGTCTGTATAAATTATTGAACAGCAGCCCGATTCACGGAAAAGTTTAAGTCTAAGTTTAGTTCGAAGTTCGAACGAAGTTCGATTCAAACCCTCCGTGAATAGGTTCATAGACTGTAGATAGTCGCCGCCTACAATTATTATTACCAGCAGCCCTATTCACGGAAAAGTTTGAATCGAACTTCGTTCGAACTTCGAACTAAACTTAGACTTAAACTTTTCCGTGAATCGGGCTGCTGTATGGTTTAACCAACGGACGAAAGTGCTACTATGTATTTATAAACTAGTAGACAGACGTTGTCCTGTTGTAGTACTTAGTATGAATATTGATTTCGAATTTATAATTTATACAAAAAAACGTTATAATATTATTTTGAATGTTAAAAAAAAATCTGAAATCTTGAAAGAAATGCTGTAAATAATCTGCGTAGGTACCAATGTTTTGAAACTCAAAAATAAATAAAAAAATATGTTGTTATGAAGTTTTTCACAGGTGGTGGTGTTGTCAGTAAATCCGTTCCATACCAACTTTAATTTTATATTTTATATTATTTTCTATCCATTTTTCTAACTTTTAATAATTATTCTGTTATACGGAGCGGAGAAAAATTATTCAATAAACCAAGCATCATAAAATCTATTCAGCCGATCTCGAGTTATATTACCCGACTTTCTTTTGCTTTAAAGATTGAAGGAAATGTAAACGACAACAGGGAAAAATGGGACAGATTTATTTATACTGTGCAAGTAGGTATTAGCTACATACCTATGATAATTAATTATTTCGTAATTACAACACATATTTTTTTTTAAACTGCACGCGATGTTTGCTATTAAAAATACCAGTCGACATGAGCAAAGAAGTGGTATCATAGCCGATTATCTCAATATTACTGACGGAAATTTAACGAAAATAATCTGTTTCTACTTTTACTAGAATACCTAGGTATTGAAAGATAGTTACCTCCCCTACACATTCTTAGCAAAAACAATATGAACTTTAAACGAACTTCAATATGGAGAAACCTAGCGAAAATCGTCAGTGCTCGTATATAGGTAGGTAGTAATGTAAGAAAATAGACTACCTGGATTTCAGAGGTAGATCTAAGAGATGTAACGGGCAGGTGTATCGTATAGTATAATGTATGCGATTAAACTTGGTTATTTCTTCTACTTCATCCTAATCCACACGACTGCCTTAATCTCGGGATCAGCCGTGTGATATCCCAAAAGTTTGGCCAGGAAGCAGGGATTTACTTGTAATATTGTAGAAATGAACCTTTGTTTATTATAGTGGTCAGAATTTTCATTTTACCCCAAGAAATATTTGATAAATAATGGATCAAATTATTTATCAGATTAGTATTAAGACGGAACGTACCTACCTCTTTAAAGGACATCATAAAAGCATGTGGACTAATAGAGTTAAGCTGAATTTTAGCAATACTATGCATGTAAAGTCAAGGATTTTACATAAAATGTAATCTTTTGATAAAATAATTTAAATAAAACAATTGATTAGTTATTCCACTATATTTATTTACCTGACTAGTTTCGCAGGAACAGGTCCTGCGAAACTAGTCAGGTAAATAAAATATAGTGGAATAACAAATCAATTGTTTTATTTAAATTATTTTATTTATAATTCCACCAAGAATGCACGTTCAATTCGTTAATTTTAGTAATCTTTTGAATTTTCTTAATATGATCCCGTAACTGTAACCATGGACTGGGCAGGGAAAATTTAAAAGAATACCCACAAATCTTGAGGCACCATAGAGAGAAAACAATATCATCCGATTTGAAACCATTACCTTTAGATAGATAAATAAGACAATCGTGAAAGCACCAAAACTATAGAATAAAAAAAATATCCAAAAATTTGCTGCGTGCCGGTTTATGGATATTGAGATATACTTACTACCTATTTAATTTATATCAGATATTTAAAAAATTAAACATTAAAAGAATCTTGCGTAGTGTATTATTTTTAACCATTTGGTTTAATTGCAATATAAGGTAGATATATTATTAGAAATACTTTTTTGACTTTCTGAAAAAAGAAGATTAAAACGGAGGTGAGAAGGGTCCAAGTCTGCCACCTAGGTACCGCACTTTGGAAGCATCAACATATAAACTCGGATCGGGAAAATCAAATAAGGCAAGTACTTGGTGATATTTGAAAGGAATACCAATGAGACGATGGAAATATTAGGGGCCAAGGAAGAAGACAAAAATATTATTTAAAGTGTGAAGACTAATTTCATTGAGATCTCAAAGGGACATGCCGCTGAATATGATTGCTTCATTTTCATACTCGTACCTATAATGCGTGGAATAGATATTTTACAAAGGTTTATTCAAGATAAATGTCTTCATAATATTCTCTTCGGCTCCTACGTCTGTTGAAATAAGCCGTTCTTTCGTTGCTTTTTAGAGTTTTCACCTTTCAAGCGGTACAAAATATGACAATATTAACCTTTTTCTATATCAAGCTAAGAAAGCTTACAATTAATAAATGACCTAACACGATGTAAATTATTAAGTTTCACAACAATTCCGGCCTTATTACTCATAGTATATGGAATATACCTACATGAGTCTTGTGATCGGATTTAAAAAAATAGATTTCGCTGAAATTAATTTTCTCGACGTTTTCGAGGGTGTAGATTCCAAAAATGCAAAAAAATGTTTTTAAATTTCCGGGTACCCGTACCCGTACGCGTAGGTACCTACGCCAAGAATTTGTGCGCACTCATAACTCATAGTAATTCTTATCCGATTTGATTGAAATTTGGTAGAACGATTAGCTCCTCGATGTAGATGAGTCAGTAAAATGTTGAGTTCAGGGGAACCCTCTTATAGTATCCAAAGAAAATTTCACTTGTTCTATTTTAATTATTATCGTATGGCATCGAAAATCAGAAAAAGAAAAAAAAATGTTCTAGAAAAAGGGCTAAAAAAGAAAAAAAATTCTTCGATTTGCATAAAATTTGGTATACGGGTTGGTCTTATGCTCCTACACAAGCACGTAAAATTTGAGGTCCGTAACTTCAGTGGGTCCCCCTTAAAGTACCGATTAATATTGAATATGTAGTTCTAAAGGAGATAATAAAAAGCTCCAATAGTCGATATCATTTTAAAGTTTCTATAATATTTCCAAGGATAAATTCATTTTAATTGTGAAATTATGAATTTTTATGCAAAGATATGTTTTACACGAAAAGGCTGTTATAATATACCTACTATGAGTTCTGGGCTACCCTAGGTTAGCAGCTTTTTTCTGTTTAATACAAGTTGTTTTTCATTTGAAATTTTAACCCGGGGTTGACTGACTCGTCCTCAGGCAATAAGTATGCTGGTAATAAATTTAAATGGACAAACTTTATTTATTTATATATAAACCTACCTACATAATTAATATAATTTTTGATGTATCACGTGAACACATAGACACATTTGGCATATTCGATAGCAAGCAAAGCTTGTGTAGTGAAGAGGGGGATGACTGTCTGCATTGGATGTTAAACGCACGACCTCCAGAACGAATGTCAGTGACCGAATCACTAGGCTACCAGCCACATTGTTATTGACCAAAAAAAATCACATTTCACATCTAAGTAAATAGAGATTTGTTTATTAATAGTCTGATGATTATCCGACTTGAAAATAGTAGTGTAAAAAGGGTCCTTAAATCGTAAATTAATACCTTGAATATAGTTCTCGCTTGAAAAACTCATAATTCGACCACATCTTTCAAAATATCGTGGCTGAAAAATCTTAGAGGGGTGTACCAGATGCTAAGAAAATAACAATGGGCAGATCTACCAACCTCCGAAAGAGGTGGCATAAGAAGATGGATAATACAAACAATCCGAAATAGGTACTTTTATGGCTCAACAGGCGCGAAGGATAGGTATCTTAAATAATACAAGAAGAAGAAGAAGTAAAAAAAATCCCTTAAGTTGTTCTCATGAAAATAATGTCAGAAGAGTAAAAGTTTTTGTGTGAAATACAAAAATTTATCCACGCCTTAGAGGAATAAATCCTTCCGAGTTTCTATCCGTGAATGATGTTGTTCTTTCAAACTATGAAAGATCCATTCTTTCTTGTGTCAAAAGTTTGGAAGTAAAGGAATACGTGACCAAGTTGCGTAAAGAGGCACTTAGGAAAAGGGGAGAGGAGAATGATGTGAAATAATATTTTCAATCAAACCATTTATGTACGACGTAACGTAGGCACCCAGCTAGGTTATGCGCTACTGAGCTGCGGACAATTAGCTCCTTAAGGATTATCCTGCAGAGTCACGGCAGGAATCTACTTCATTCTACACTAAGAGTGCTTCCCCTACGTACCTTCTTACTTAAAACTTGCTTTTTATTATCATAACTTGGAAAATATTAATTATCATATAGACATAAAGAGGTGTTTATGAGAAATATGATGTTAAAAACTACGATTTTTGCAATTATTTAATGTCAGCGTTCATTATTTTTAAATGGAAAAAATAATTATTATTGATTAACTGATTTTTACTTAATCACTTCCAAGTCTTTCAATGGCCGACTTCGTGTGTTCACTTGGTAAATATTTGATATTAAACATCCAAAAGTCAACGTCGCTTACTAACCATACCTATTTAAATAATATTTTGAACACAAAAAAAACATAATCTTAAATCCTTGACTCTTCCACAGTCGTATGGTTAAAAGGCGCATCAAAGTCAAAATTATAAAAACAATTTAAAATCCCTCAGCCAATTCTTGGCGTCGGTCGTCAGAAAATTCAAATTCTCCATCGAGCCAGGAAACATATGTATTGGACAAACATGCACAATATGCTGTAGCGTCTGTGTGTCGCTCCCACACTCACATCGGGGACTGTCGACGTAACCCCATCTATGGAGTTCGGCCGCACTTCTTCCACAGTCCGTTCTTATACGGTTAAGCACCGTCCATGATCTTCTATCCAACTCAAAGCCATCAACCCTATTCGATGGCTATCTATTTTTCAAATTTTTAATAATAATCGTAAACTCGAAGACGTAGAAGACCCTCTCATATCGTGTTCTGTTCCTTCGTGGCAGAGCTGAGGGAGTTGGACATGGTGTGGGAGGAGGTCATGAGCATTACGCAAGATCGAGCGCAATGGAGAGCTCTTGTTGCCTCCCTATGCTCCTGAGTGGAGTTCAAAGGGAATTTTCATTTTGATTTGATTAATAATTATTCGACTATCCGGGGCGGAGAAGAATTCAATAAACCAAGTATCATAAAAATTTGTACTTTTAAAAGAGACTTAAATTATTATTCAATGGTACATATTTTTTTGCGTTATTATTTTTTCTAAACCTATGTTATGTAGGTACCTTTGCGCAAATTGGCGAGTACACAATGCATATTCGCATTATAACTCAGCATGGAGCTTCTGTTTGTGTATAGAAAATGTTTGTTTACAGAAAGATATTGACAAACGTTCTGTTTGCTCACCCTATTCGTCGATGTTTTGGTCTTCTCTTTCTGTTCTTTACACATTCCTACTTATTTTTATAGTATACTAGAGGTCCGCCCCAGCTTCGCACGGGTAGATAGATACTTAAAAATAATTTAGTTTTCATACAGATCCCTAACTTTTTCAAAATATTTTATAGCATATGTTAATCTGGAATAATTGCATTGCAATGTATCGTGTCACGTCACTTTACCACCGTGACTACTTTGCGCGGTATTTCTACTAAACTTGACATGACTCCCCTCAGTCCCTTCCCCGGCTCCCGTACGCACTCTGCATCGGATAAGTTGAGATGATAAGAGACTATGCTTATTTTTCCAATACTCACATTTTTAAACTCGTGATAACTTTCGAATGGAATGTCCGAATTGAATAATTCAAAAAGTTATACAAACATATTGAAGCAGACTTGAATATGAACTAATTTATTTTAATAAGGAGTAATACCAAGATACCAATAAAGAGCCTTTTCTAGAGGTGACATTTTATTGATTTTTTTTAAATAAAAAAACACTTATTGTGGCATAACTATAATAGTTAGACATATGCTGTCGCGATACTTTTTGTAAATAATGATGTCTTCTACAAAATTGTTTTACATTGTTTTATTCTATCATCATTAGTTTTCACAGCGTTCGCGATAAAAAGAATATTTTAGGTAAATTTTTTTCAAACAAAAAATCAAATCTTTCCTCTTTATATATTATAGTAACTACAACATTTTTATTGATTTCGAATAAAATATTGAAAAAGTAGGCACACACTTTAAACAAACTAAACAATATTGGTTTTTTTCAAAAGGTCTTCAGTTAACACATGATAGTTTTTTTTAAATTTATTTACATGCAGGTTGATCCATTTTATAAATTAATACTAGCTGACCCGACAGAATATATTTTGTACTGTCTTAGCTTGAATTCAAAATAATGAAACTGTTGTTTTACTTGAAATTCTGAATCGTGAGGAGCTTTGTAGAACGACATAATAATACCTAAATATTATCTAAGTAGGTATATTAATCACAAAAAACCTTGTTTCCAAAAAAAAACTTTATTTGGTAAAAATTGCTAGTACAAGTTTCAAGGTACCTACAACCTTCATCAGTAGCTTTATTCTGATGATGTCTATTAGTAGGCCACCTGAAGCGTTCTAGCAATTATTACCAAGTAGAAAATTTAAGTTTTTTTGAAATATTTTTCTTAATAATACAATTCAAACTCAAAGTGAACACAAATACACTCTTTGACTCTTTCACAGTAAGATACTAAAAGCTTGTGTCGTAAAAGAGGAAGATTGTCGGCACCTGGGATAGGACCCACGACCTCCGAACGAAACAGTACGAAAGCCGACGTCGTAACCGTTAGGCTACCAACCACTTCTACGCATATCATAATCATATTACCTCAGCCCACAGCATGTCCAAATCGATTTGGAACAGTTATGTACATTTTTATTATTTTAGATAAAAGTTTATATTGCCAAAAGCCCTAAGAAAGAACGTTACATTAGAGAAATTAATATTTTAGATAAGTACTTATCAAAATAAGTTATACAAAATATTTAGTTTTTTTTTTATACAATTTAACTACTTATACACAACCAGTTTTCGAAGCTGATTCAGCGCTAGAATCTAGATGATGATCGGTGGAATCCGGTAAGCGGACACCGTTGGTCCGGTAATTAACACGGTCCTTTATCCTATATTTGGCTTAAACTTGTCCTGCCTGAAGCACCTCTCATTTGCGTCCATAGTTACTTTTTCCAAAAACTGGTACATTGCACCACAAAAAATGATCTGTTTTTGTAAAACAGCAGTATAAATTAATTTAACAGTATTACAAACAATTATACCTAACAAAATCTTGTATTTTTTTTATTATATTATTCTCTTTTGTTTTTGCTTACGTAACTACATGATGACAAGTCTGGCATATTATTGCTGAAATAGTTTATTATTTATTGTTTTTATATGATTTTAGCGTCCAGTTATATATTAATCTTTTTTTTACTCTGTTTTTAAATACACTTAACTTTTTATTATATTATGATTCTTTTGATCTATATTATTTATTTCTGTAATCTACTTTATCTGTTTCAAATTGTGTTTTAATTTTGTCTTCGGTGCTGTCTTGGATGTTTTGACTTTACACGAATTTCATTTAATGCGTGCTCAGGTTTTTAATTATTTATGTAATTTTTGTAACTGATATTGACCTGACCTTCGTTTGATTGGATATTTTTTTCCCTTTTTGATTTTCTCTTTTTTATGTTGGTTTTCTCTTCTGATTGGCTTTGATAAATGTCGGCTCAATTAGCGTTAATTTAAATTTATCTATTTTTTCTATAGTTTTTTTTTATTCTTTTATAATAATTATTATCAATATTGTTATTATTGTTTTATACATTTTTTCACGATTGCCATGCTTTGTGATTGTTGTAATTTTGTGTGCTGTTACTTTTCAATTGTGATATATCTACTGCCTTCATTTATATTTTTTTTTCAGCATTTTATTGCTTATATATTGTCATGTATAAACATAGTATTGATTCTTAATTATTAATTTTCTATGTCTATTTATTTGAACTTATCGTTTTTGTAATTTTTAAATTGTTTTTATTGTTTTTTATAACCTATTAAAGGCACAGTGGTGCCGTATACACATGAATAAAAAAAAAATATTCTGCAGACGAAGGTATTCAGCTGAATAAATTTTTATGGGGCCACTCCGTCAAACAAGTGGGTAAGTAGGTACCTACATAGTGAATTATTCAGAATTTTTTCTCCCTCATTATTTTTCTTCGTAATGAGTTTTTTAGATACGCACATCTCGTCTGAGAAGTACCTATTTGTAGAAAAAAATACCTCGGATTTTAATTTAAGAAATATTTTATTAATTTTTATCATATGTTTGAAGGCCGATTAAATAAAAAAAAAAACAACATATTATTTCTTCATAAGACAGTTATATAATTATTTTTTACCTAGTTATTATTATTTTAACCCTACACTAAATCATATCTATCTAAGCTATCTCTTGTTGCATCTTTATGCCCCTTAGTGAGGTCAAAAAGGGAGAATCTTTCTACATATTAGTATAGTTAATACTATCATATTGCATCGTTTTTTTTTATTTAAGATCTCTTGCACTGTTATGATATAAATTTAAAAAACTCTCTCACCATTTTTTCCGTTAAATACCTATCTAAATAATTATTTTATAAAAAAAACTAACATTTTAACTATTGAGCTCATTTTTTTTTTAAATAAGAACTAGGTAGGTAGAAGAAGAATGATGGGAATAAGTGATTGACCTGCATACCGTTCTTTATTCTTCCTTTTGTGAAGGTATGCTATCTCAATAGAATTAAAATTAAAATAATCGTAGTTTCTATGATTATTTGAAATGAATTGCTGTTATAAGTACAATTTTATTTACTTTATATACCTCCGTTAACAACTAACAAGCATCCGCCTTAACTGAGCACTACTAAGAGTAAAAAAGGAAAGAATATAACTTCTTATTATACCTACCATCTTTTTTCAGTTTCCTTCAAAATAGTGCATTTAAAATTCAATAGATTCAGATTCACAAAGGTAAGTTAAAGTAGGTACATTATGGTAGCTACCCGTTATTATTACCTACGCCTCATTTAGATAGTATTTATTTTATAACGCGATTTAATTTTAAATTAAACTAAAAAAAAACAACAGCTCTTCTTTTAATTGTTGATAGATCCTGATGTGAATCTGTTTGTGCCATCGCTTCAGCCACTTGATGTTTACGTCTTATTGTTCTTACAGGGCCCTATCGGTTCTCTTTAGCGAATCTCTTTCTGTCCTGCGCAGCTCATAAAAGCTCCTCTACACTTCGGATGCCGGTTCAGTTTCTTAGGTTGCTCATCCATGAAGTTTCTTCGGCCAGATCCTTGGCGTGTTTTGTTTTTGTTATTAAAACTATTAAATGATTAGTTAAACAACTTTATTTTATTATTAATTTAACATTATTAATTTAACATACACTAGAAACAACAACGTCTCACTACAAGCAAAGAAAATAGTGCTAAACGAAATCCTGCATCCATCGATGATGTATGGTTGTGAAACGTGGACATGGACGAAAAAAGAAGAAAGTAGTGTAAAAATGCAGTAGAGATGAAATCTCTACGAAGAATACCTTTGTGGAAAAACTTTATGGGATATGGAAAGGAATTTAATAATTAGGAAGGAATGTTGTATGGAAGTAAGTGTTGTGACAAAAATGAAAGTTAATAAGTTGAGATGCTTTGAATATGTGGAAAGAATGGATGCAAACAGAATGACAAAGAGAATAATAATAATAAACACTTTATTGGCATGAATATACAAAAATAACAAACCAAAATTGGCGGACTTATTGCCTGGGGCAATTTCTTCCAACCAACCTATAAGAAGAGAATCCATTAGGCTGAAAGAAAATGTGTAAGAAAGCGTGGCCGACCGAGAATGCCGTGGATCGAACACATCGATTCCGTCCTCAAGGAAGGCCAGTTAAGAAGTAAGAGAAACAGGAGAGGGTGTATGAGAAATGTTATGCCGATGGAAGAAGCGAAAGGAGTATGCATGGATAGAAAATAGTGGTCCATTCTCTCTGCCTACCCCTTACGGGACTCGGCGTTATGGGTAAAAAAAATACACTTAAATCATACAACCTAGTAGGTATCAAGTGGCCATCTAGTTTTCTGGCGTGTTCGTATCGATACGGTGAGCTCTCTCACTCGTTAGTGTTGCCACTCTATTAAAGATTAACTCGTACAATGGCGTCCCTCAATTTTGGCATTTTATAATTATTATTATTGGTACGCGTATTGCCTTTTATATATTTTTTTTAAATCACAGCGTGTCGTATACATACATATTTCACAGCTTAATTATTATCCGCTCAATATACCTACGTACATAGGTTATCGTTTTCATTTTTATAGACCCTCATTCACGATCATCCGTTCAAATGGAGTGATGTTACTTCAAAAAAATACCGAGAGTGGGGAAAACCAAATGGATATGTGAGTAGTGATAGGGTGAGTCGGATATCAGTCCGAAATTCAATCGCGTCAAACCATTCGTCCATCACTCCACACGGATCGTCAATGAGGAAACTCGAGTGGACGTGGTTCAAGACGTTACGTCACTTGTCAGTGTTAAAAACGTGGTCCAACTTCGTCTCAAATTATCAGTATCTTTCCACCAGAGCTCACGTGTTGCTGTATTCATTTAATGCAAGTAAAATACGTGTAGGTATAAACGCAGGAAATTATGTTAAAATGATTAAAAAAACGTAGGTTTCACATCTGTCACAAGTGAATGTCATCAATTTGGAGTGATCGTGAACACTATTTTTTGGATCCCATTGGAAACTAATTGGATAGACCCATTTGGAGTGATCGTTAATGGCGGGTTTAAACGATGCTCAATCATTATTCCAAATAATTAATTTCTATCAAACAATTGGTAATATCTATACTGAAATAAAAATACTAACCGTCGAAAGAGAAGAAAGATTATTTTTCTCAAAATTATTATTAATGAGAGTAATAGGTACATACCAACTCAGTTGTTCATTGAAAAGCATTTAAAATAATAGCTTTTGAATCCGATCAAAATAAGCGGCGAATATAGAGAAACGATTCAATATTGTTTTCACTGGTAAAAAAATATTTTTTAGTAATGAAAAAGGGAAGAGATTTTTCATAAAAAACAATCCTCGTCTGATCACATCAGCCGCACCGCGCCGTCCCGTTTCACCGAAGGGCATAAAAACAATTCTGACCAGGCCGTTTGTCTTCCCATGACCAAAGCCTTTTGACCCTTGTACCCTTTTGCAAATTGAGAATTTGGACAAAAAATACCCCACACTTTTACAAAGCTCCCACATAACAAAAGGATCACCTATTTTATCTTTAGTGATATTAGGACAAGCTTTATATTCACACGATGCGAACACCGCACTATAAAAATTTATAACGATGTTTGCGTCTATTTTCTTCTCGTGATTTTTTGCATATCAGCAGATATTATTTCTATTATTTTTACTTATGAATTTTTCAAGATAGTTTTCTATTTTTTTATAAATATTGCTTTATAATTTTCTATTTAGGTATTTATTTATTTTAGTAATTAGTATGCTTAGGGTAAAAACTTATCTTTATAATAAAAATTAAACAGTAAAACAGTATCTGAATTCTGTATTCATGATAGTTCTTTACAATATCTAAAAGTAATATTTTTAATATGCATTGCCCCATATTTAACGGGAGTAGGAAGACGAAGGGAGAAAATTCTGTGTGCCATCACACTAGCTGATGATAAGTTATTCATGCATAATAATATGCTATGTGTGATTTATATTATGTAGGTATATTTTATATCATAAGACACGAGATATGAACCAACTGTTTCTAATAAAATATCGCGAAACTCAACGTAGAGAGTGCAACGGAGATGTTTCATAAAATTTCCGAATAAGATTCCCGAGAGCAAAGTTATGTCAGCCAACGTTCCTAAACATATGTAAAGCCTAGTTCACACTGGTAAAATATTTTGTTTAATTAATTTAGTACGTTTTTCGAAAAAGAGTCGAGTGGGTTTTCTTGCAATGTTGTCAAATCAATCCATTTCGGTAACTTTTCTAGGCAAGTAGCTCCCCCAACATACGTCAGCGGCCAATCGCTCACTTGTTCAACGGGTGTGAACCTATGTTTTGTTCATTAGTAGTACCTAAAAATGATGACGTTTCGCTAAAGTAAAAGCTGTAGATAGGTATATTATTGTTTGTTATATTGTAAAGTCCATAAACAGAAAACATTGCTCTAGTTCTAGTATCTATGATATTCAACGTACCTACAACTGCTTAGGTTTCGATCGTCAGCGATGCAACGACGCGACGCTTCCAACTATCCCCTACATTATTTTCCGTTTTTAAAAACTCTTTTCACTAATAAACCATGTACACAATCGATAGTGTGGACTAGGCTTATGTTACGGAAAGTACATAGATTTTTGAGTAACAATTCAATCAAGGTCTCAGTACAGTTTTGTATGCAATACACGCTAATGCGAAGAGAAGACCAATATATTTTTGATGGTTTCTTTCTGTACCTTATAACTGTAATTTTCTCATAAGTTGACATATTTAAAAAAGGCGCTATTTTTATTTAACTAGATGGTGGAATATAAATTATTAATTACAAGAATGAAATAAACACCAGATGGGAATCTAGACCACTGTGTCGATGAATAAGTGTTCATAAAGTAATTGCATTTATGTTCCAGTTAGAATATTATAATACCGCACCAAGAGAAAGCGAGCTTTTCTGCTTGAGAACGTAATAGAAATTCTTTCATATTTTTAACGGTACCTCTGTCCTACTTTTACGCAAATACTCACATTTACGGTCAAATATTCTGCATCCACATTCGCATAAAAGAGAAATAAGTAAGTATACAACTATGAATATTTTTTTAAGACGTGACATTTCAATACTTAACTTATCTACTTTTAGAATATTATTTTTCACCATTAAACCTGTAAAAGTAAATATGGGTTTATTATGTAGAAATTATTTGCATTGCAAAAAAGCTGATTATCCGCTATCGTCAGACAAATCCTTTTGCATATTATTATCCATTTGTCATCCGTATAATAATATCTAGGTATTCATCTTCTTTTCCTTGCTTCCTTTACAAAAATAAGTTCGAACTCATGCAGGGAATTTATTTTATATTGTTAGTTTCCATCGTGTTTTACACTCAACCATCTTTAAGATATTTCATTAACGTTTGCCAACTCAATTTGTATTTCGCATTTAGTATAACCAAGACATGCGTCAACCGCTAAATTATAACCGTATGCATGCGAGAATAATTCTTGCACTTCGACAGAGTGTGTGAGTAGGTAGGTACCTACCTATACATCAGTTATGAATATTCAAGGCACTTAAATACTTTCCATACGACGACGTGTTAATGTATTTGAAATTCAAATTGTTTTGCATCAAAGTGATTACGGAGTAACTATATATAGTAGGAAAGTGTGTGATATAATATGTACCTAGTAGGTAAGAGTGTTATAACCAAGTACGAGTATGTAACGCTGGTACTAGCATGTGGATTGTGGAATGTTGGAGTCTACCTACCTAATTCACTAGATGTCGTTAGCATTCAAAGTGCATGCACAAAGTCCTCGCGAAAGTTCGATCGCTTAACCTCGTTGCATTAACATTTACCTAACACGTTGATTGTTTTCAAATCTTTTATAATCTGAAATTTCTAACAAAAATAATAAGTTAATGAATGGGTTAAACGTCAGAGTTGAAACTTTTATAATATTAATTAAAACAAAACGGAAGAACTTTCTTTAGCAGTTCTGCAGTACCTACTGCAGTATTAATTTTACTTGCAAAACTAATTGAAGGATGTACCTACGTATGTTCTAATGAACTACATAGATATCTTTTCTATTCCTATCTGCCCTCTGCTACTCTCCTCCAGTTCGTCATTCTGATCGCTCTGATGTCGTCTTCCGTGTCATCTTGCCGCCTCAGTTTGAGTCTGCTATACTTTTGGGATACTATCATCACTCATTCCGCTGACAAAACACAACCTAATCTAATTCACGTACTTTTATGAATTATTTTTCGATTCATCATAATATTATTGAAGTGCCTGCAGTTCTTGATTATAATGTATCCTCCAGTATCCATTGTCGTTACCTACTGCTCCAAAGATCTCTACCTATTTTTCTTTCAAATATTGGCAAGCGATTATTTTCATTACAGACTTTTTGTTAAAAGTCTATTCAACTATTTTGTGCCTTATATTTGTATGATTGTTTACTAGCTGACTTGTCTATTCTTTTGGATTGTTTTATTATGTGCATGCTCCATACACAATAACAGGTCTCAAAATTTGTTTTGGCAAAATACGGCGAGCACAGTCTGCTGCACTCGGTAATGACTCGAGGACACTCTTCGAAATCACCCGGGAGGTCGGGGGCAGGGGTCAAAAAAGACCCGTGACGGCAATACGAGACTCTCGTGGAGCCACTGTCACTGCCCCCGAACTGATTAAAGGGAGATGGAGGGAGTACTTTGAATCAATATTGAACCGCCCCGAACCCTCCTCACCTTACAACTTTGAGGAGGAGTTGGCGGGTCTGAATATACCTCAGGCGACTGGGATATGTGAAGATCCGCCGACCCACAGCGAGATGGTGCTGGCCGTGATGAGATTGAAAAACAACAAAGCGCCAGCAGACGATGGAATCCACGCAGAGCTCCTCAAACAAGGCATAGACACCCTTGGCCAACCACTTCTTGATATATTTAAAATGGCGTGGGAAGAGGAGAGGTGCCCAAAAGATTGGCGGAATGGATCCATCGTCGCAATATTTAAAAAGGGGGACCCCTTGAATGCGGAAACTACCGTGGAATTACTCTACTGAGTGTTCCCGGTAAGGTATTATCTCAGATATTACTACACCGCATTCGGGGGCCTATCATGGCTGTCCTGAGAGAGCAACAATGCGGCTTTGTACCTGGCAAGTCCTGCACGGACCCAATTTTCTGTGCCAGGTGCATCTTTCAACAGTGCAAAGAGTTTAACTCTCCAGTCGCTTGTTGTTTCATAGATTTTGAAAAGGCCTTCGACAGCCCACATAGACCATCGATATGGAAAATTTTAGCTCTGTACCGTATACCTCCGAAGATAGTAAAAATGGTGCAGTCCCTGTATGAAGACTCCGAGTGTAGCGTCAAAACGCCAGGTGGTCCTACTGAAGCTTTCAGGATCACTACGGGAGTCAGACAGGGCTGCGTACTGGCTCCATTTATATTTATTATTGTCATGGACTTCCTCTTGAGAAAGTCCATGCAAGGAGCAAGAGGTATACCGATAACACAGAGAGATGGTCTAATGGGCGAACTGTGCGATCTGGAGTACGCGGACGACCTAGCGTTGTTCAGTACGACAGTGGAGGAATTACAGCGCAGTGTTTCAAGACTCTGCGACGAAACAGCACGCCTTGGCCTTCGAGTCTATGCCAGTAAGACGGAGCTCATGGCGAGTAATGCCTGCCCCGATAAACAGCTACCGATAACCATCGACGGTCACCAGATCTCCCGGGTGGATAAATTTAAATACCTGGGAGCAACCATTACCACCTCTGGTGACCTCGGGGCTGAGCTCCCGATACGTATCGGTATGGCAAGTGGCGCCTTTAACAACATGACCAAGATTTGGAAAGCGTCGGCGTTTAGTGTCGAGACGAAATGTAAACTGATTGATGCGTGTGTGTTGCCCATTCTCCTCTATGGGTGTGAGTCCTGGCACCTGACCAAAGCCCAGGCACAAAAAGTCTCAGCTTTTGAAATGAAGTGCCTAAGGAGAATTCTGGGTGTAAGATGGTACCACCGCATCACGAACGACGCTATACGCCGGCGCACCCGGCGTGAGCCCATCACCTCTACCATTGTGGGGAGGAGATGGACTTGGCTGGGACATGTGTTAAGGATGCCGAATGACAGTTGGCCGAGGAGAGCGCTGTTCTTCCTCCCATCAGGGTCCCGAAGACGAGGAAGACCCTCTCACACTGTGTTCCGCTCCTTCGAAGCAGAGCTGAGGGACATGGACATGGTGTGGGAGGAGGTCATAAACATTGCGCAAGATCGTGCGCAATGGAGAGCTCTTGTTGCCTCCCTATGCCCCTGAGTGGGGTGTAAAAGGGAGAATTGATTGATTGATTGATTGAAAATGATATTTGTAACATGGGAGAATTCAAAATGTGAATAATATAAACATAAGTAATAAGTATAACATTTGACTTTTAAAATAATACATGACAGGAAACGAAAATTTTAAATGAAAGTAACATAATAAATTATTTATCGAAGTGCTGTCTATTACAAAAAAATCTTATACACAAACAAAACTGAAAATAAAGAACTTGTACCTATAAAAGGACTCCCTTCAAAAGTGGCAAGATATAAGACTGGAAATCGTTGCCAAGAAGCTTAGTAGCTTTCTCCAATTTATGTTCATAGGAATATATTGTTCTTCCTACATGTATTTTCTAGACCATCTAGAAAGTTCTGTGATAAACTTTAGTCTAACGCAGGATAATTATTACCTACATATGTCTAAATTGATCAGCTGAAAATTGAACAGAGTGTTTGATATAATAATTTCAGATATTTCCATAACAAAAGAAATAGGTGTGCATAAATACCTATAAATTTTAAGGATAAAAAATTATTTTGTTGGAGATGAATAAAAAAAAACAGTTAATTTTTTTTTAATGCATATGGTAAAGACCTGGCTATCACAAATTCAATGAAAGGTCTCTTAGCCAATTGGCTGCGTCAGAAGTGACCCCGTGGCCCATAGTTTGGCGGTGACCACACTCACATTCGGGGTTCGGAGAAAAACCCCATCGATGCATTAAATCTGCGCATCTTCCGTGACCAGTTCTGATTCTACTAGTTTTTTAAAGGCGCCCGTGGCGCCCACCTATGGCCTTTTCGTGCAAACTTTACTTTCTCATAGCTGAATTCACATGTGGACTTAAAATTCTTCAACTCTTTATAAAAAAACTCAAAAACAACTTAAACGTTTAATTACAAACTTTGCATTCAAATAGCTTTTAGCATGTGGGTATTTAATTATTTGATTGATTAAACATTTTCATGCAAACTTTGCATTCGCATAGGAGACTTTAAAGCTTCATTTATTGAATTCTTCATGCAAAACTCAAAAAACGTCGTGAACTTTTTATAACAAATTTTGCATTCAAATTGCTTTAGGATGTGAGTGTTTTAGTATACGATTGATAAATTTTTTTATTTCAAACATTGCATTCGTAAGGCTTTTTCTCTATGAAGTCGCGTGTGTGCGTTAGTTTTCTGATTTGGTAAACTTTTTCATGCAAACTTTGCATATGTATGTCTTTTCTAAGCTATGAATTCATATGTGAATCTTTAAAAAATTACTTAGTATGCAAACTTTTTATTGAAAACATGGCATTCGTATGGTTTTTCTCCGCTATGATGTGTGTGTGGATTAAAGATTCGTGATTTGGTAAACTTTTTCATGCAAAATTTGTTTTCTTATGGCCGAATTCATTTGTGTGACTTTAAAGCACTCGATGATAGAACTGTTAATTTTTTTTTTATAACAGACTTTGAACTTTTTATAACGAAATTTGCATTTCAATGGCTTTTGTCATGAGTTATTATTTGATCGATTAAACTTTTTATCGCAATGGTTGCATTCGTATGGTTTTTCTCCGCTGAGTTCGCGTGTGTGTGATTCTTGAGTTCGCAAACTTTTTATTGCACACATTGCATTAGTAAAGCGAAGTCCGACTGTGCGTTTCCTGATTTGACAAATTTTGTTTTCTCATGGCTGACTTTGCATGTGAGTTTTTAAATAGCCCGAATAATTGTTTTTATCCACATCGAGACCATTAAAAAAAAGTGCTCAGCCACCAGGCATAATAATATTATTATGTTACTGTCAGCTGCCACTGCTGTCAGCCATATTATATTAGAAGAACAATATTATTTGTCTTTAGTTGCGAGTGGCGCGCCATCTAGCGGCGTTAATGACATCAGTCAGTCAGTGAGTCAGTGTTCAAGGCAAATATTATATAGATTAAGCGTGGTACGAAACAAATGACACCAACTAGGCGTCCAAACGTCCCCTCTGGACCTCCTGGACGAACTGGCCCAAAAGGTCCTTGTCAGGACCGTGACGACCCCCGCAACAGTTAAATTAGTTAACAAAACAGTTACTTCATACGAATTTTTATGAATAAATCAAAATAATCATACTTTTTAAGTTAATAATGGAAACGTGAGATCCTTGAAAAAAGAACGAAACCGTCCTTAATGATTCTTCTGTAAAAAATGTAGTAAAATATTTTGGTATTTTGGTTGTAGTAATATTAATTTTATTAAAGACTAGCTAGTTACCCGTGGCTTCGCTCACGTGCTACTGTATTTGCTTTCTCTTCCTAAACAATGCAGAATTAATTATATTCGCATCAAAATTAATAATAATAAGAAACATCATCAACATTTCTTTTTTTAAATATATATTCTAAAATTTCCATTAAATTACTATATTTTTATTTATATTTGTCGTTATTAATCTGTATTTAAAAAATATGTGCTTCTTATACAAATAGAATCAGCCCGCGAACTTAAAAATTTCGCTAACTTGACTGACATTGTTCTATGAGAATCCCAAAAAATAACTCGAATAACTTTTATTCCATCAAATGACGTTATTTGAAAACAATTTTTATATTGCTGGATATGAATAGAAAAATATTCAGGTCTCGAAAAGCAATGAAATTAGTGATCTTTAAAACACTTATTTCTACCTGCTTTGGGCATTTTTCAAGCTACAGACGTTTTTTTAACATTTCAATTTATATCTTTCACGTTGATTTGTTGTTGTTTGTCTGGTCATAGGTTCGAAATTTAGTTCATAAATATCTTATCCCGAGCAAACACGACATAAAAAGAATAAACGATATCGGTTCAGCCGTTCAGGGTTCAGGTCGAAATAAATAACGTTAAACGTGAAAACTGTTAACGTTCCGAACGTTAACGTTTACCAAAATGAAAATGGTTTCCAAACAAAAAAAAAATGCGTTTCGTCTTCAATATAATAGCAGCGTCGTAATACTTCCAAAGATTTTGAGGTAACGTTTAACGTTAATTTTGAATAACTGACAGAATTATTTTTTTGACTCGGAATTTGGAACAACATTGTTTAACGCACGTTGAACAATGTTGTTTCTCCCTTTTAAGCCCCCCCGCTCACCGCAAACCAGCCCGGAGGAAACTAAACTGCAGCAAACCCGATCCGCACAAAGCCAAACCCTAGCCCGATTGCCAAAAAGCCAGCCGCACACAGATCAAGCCCGTGGCGGTTCCCCCCAAACCACCCCATAATACGGGAGGCCTTGGACCCACTCAGGAGAATAGGTTAGGCATAAAGAACTCTCCATTGCGCTCGAAGTCGTCCGAGGCTCATTGTGCCTTTTCTAACCGGTTGAGGTTTAAGGAAGTGAGGTGGTCAACCTCAGTATTCTAATGGCGTAATTGACGTTCGACTATAAAGTAATTGGCGTTCGACTATAAACGAATTTTCGACAATGTAGAGTAGGAAGAAAATTAACTGTTTATATTTTTTATTAGATGAAACGGATATCGGCAACTATCCGATATCCGGTCTATCCGGCGGCGTAAATAATATCCTGCCGGATACCGGATAGTAAAAAGAGACATGTTTGGATAACTCATTGATTTGTTTATTAAAGTATCACTAAAGAAATACAAAATAAATTCTACAACTTAGAACATTGATTATCAAGCATAAGGTAAATTATGGAGAGTAATTCTATATAATATTTCGTTATATAGACTATTAGACTATATAGAGGAAAACAGCAGCTTTGCTGGTCTTCGTAAGTAAGGGAAGTTTAATAAAACAACGTTTCGTCATATATCATCCTGGCTGAAGATGCAGATAGTTTCCGCGATTTTTGGAACAATAACGTTCCGGCAACGGAGTCAGTCCAATTCGTATATACCGCCTACGTAAGCGTAATTCATGCGTTGTACCCATGGTAATTTACGCACTGGCCGGGCTCTAGTAAGGACTTCTTTAGCATTCTGCGAATTTTATAAATTTTTGAAAATAAAAACACCGATATTTTAAGGGGAGCGCTTTTCTTCCTACCGCAAGGGTTCCGAAGACAAAGAAGATCTTCTCATACCGAGAGGGTCTTCCTCGTGTTCTGCTCCTTCGAAGCAGAGCTGAGGGATCTGGAAATGGTGTGTGAGGAGGTCATAATATCCGGCTAACTGCTATCCATTTTTTATACGTTCCAGTGGACAGTTAATTTTTTCGCACTATACAGTGACGAAATGATGTGGTCATTGACTTGCCAGTGTTTTCAAAACAATTATTTACGATCTGTCCTAAAATGATGTGAGGTTTTGTAGATAATTTTAAAATTTAATATTTTGCACATTGACTACATTTGATATAAAATAATTTACCTATTGACTTCATAATACTATTTACCTTTTTTCAACATATTATTATATCAACTTACTATTCATGGTTTACGCAATAAATTCAAAGCAAGATTACCCACATAGTTTTTTTTTGTTGCTAGTGTTTTTATGAAATGGTTTCAAATGTTTTGACAGATCAAGACATAAAGAATTGCAATACAATCCAGATTCTTTTCGTGAACTTACCGTAAATTATTTTAGTAGAGATAATAAATTACTAAAATAGGTAGGTACCTACATAATGATTTTAATGTCGATCGTAAAAAAAAACAATTCAGAATCGCTGTACAGGATGCATGGTACGAAAAATATATTGAAGTAGGTAGGTACGTAAAGTGTTTCTCTGAATTCACGGAAAGTGTATTATCTCTTATATAAAAATGGAACGCTAATTTGCGCGGTCATCGTATGGGTAAGAACACGTTGAAAGCCGATTACGATCCGCGCCGACCAGCTCAAAGATTGTTGTCTATGGTTTCCATGCATTTAAATGGGCATGTCGGAAAGCGGGTTCCTGCTTTTTCTGTGGGTTTCCCCATTCAAATGCATAGTAACATTCTTTGCGCCGGTTGGCGCTAATCAGAATCGGCATCGGCTACGTGTTTCTTACCCTATGAGAACAGCTGAACTTATATCGCCCATTTTTTTGTCGTGTTTGCTTTTTTCTGAAGGGTCTTTTTTTTTTTTTTTTTTAAAGAATCTGTGCTCACTCAAAGTGAACACAAATACACTCCTTGACTCTTTCACAGTAACCTACTTAAAGCTTGTGTCGTGAAAGAGGAAGATGGTCGGCACCTGGGATCGAACCACGACGTCCGCAGTACGAAAGCCGGCGTTGTAACCGCTGGGTCACCAACCACTTCGAAATGAAAGAAAAAAGTTGCACGGAATAAAAAACTTCCATTATACATTTTTTCTAATTTTGAAATTAAATCAGGCGTTTAACAGGAATCAGTTGTTTGATAAATGATACGATTCACGGAATGCTGATAGAAAATAATATAATAATATGTTTTATAACAGATGCATCGGTTACAGTACCTAGTTAAAAAGGTATTAATGAATGTATCATTATACTAATTCATATTCAATAATATAAGGACCACGTCGTCGTCTGTGTTATAACTTTAAACTGAAATCAACTTAAATTTATACATAAAATCTCAAACATATTATTTATATTCCAAGACGGGACGAAGTTTGACGGGTCGGCTAGTTCAAAACTATATTAATATTATAGATTACGCAATAGTTTCGACACGTGTATTGGAGAAAGTAGGTTGGGCTGGGTAGGTACCTACCTACGTATATATTCATTGGATAGGAACACGTAGAAAGCGGATTCCGATACGCGCCGACCGGCTCATAGATTGTTGCCTATGGTTTCAATGCATTTAAATGAGCATGCCGGAAAGCGGGTTCCTGCTTTTCTGTGGGTATCCCCATTCAAATGCATAGTAACATTCTTTGCGCTGGTCGGCGCGGGTCGGTATCGGCTTACTACGTGTTCTTAGCCATACACCGCGGCACGATGTCGTCAATAAATTAAATTTTTACAAAAATTGTTAAGAAAAGTTTGAGATGTACTGCTATGATGTATGTATTTTTTATAGGAAAATAAATTATCTAGTTGTAGCGTTTCGGCGTTTTTCGATATTTTTATAAAATTCTGAAATATAGGCACTGAAACTCGTAAATTTGTCATAAAAAAAATATTTTTCTTTATAAAAAAAGTTTGAGAAATCCTGGAACTTCTTCATTAAATTATATTTTAGATATTGTATTTTTCTATATACATACACAATTTTAGGGTTCTAAATTTTATGGTTTTTGAGATATATGGAAAAATTAAATAAAAATTCAAAGGTTGATAACCCCTGACTGAAAAAAAATTCAAAATTCTGAGTAAACAAATTTTGTATGCTTACAGTATTCAATATTTTCTGAAATTTTAGGATCTGTGCATCAAGCGAATCAAAAGTTATAAAGAGGGGACGGATACACACACATACACGTTGGAAAAGTGCCCCTCACCCCCTCCCCTCTAATTAATGATATCTTTTGAAAACGAAATAGTATAATTTGACTCTTTCTGAAGAAATCATTTTTTTGAAATTTCGATAAAACCAGTTTTAAACTTTTTAGAAGGCACTTAAAAATCATCCCTTTTTATATGTGCCCTTTTTCGTCCCTTTTAGTTGAATTTTGGAAAAATTGCCGAATATGCTAACACTCATTTCTATAGAAGAATTCATATGCCAAATCTCAAGTTCGTACCATGTCTAGTTTCCGAGATATTCGCATACTTTGAAAAACATTCAACACTATTTTTCACCCCCTTAGGGGTGGAATTTCCAAAAATCTCTTCTTAGTGGAAGGTTTTGTATTGAGACCTACCTGATTTCCAAATTTCACTTCTCTACGATTAGCCGTTTGGGCTGTGCGTTGATGAGTCAGTCAGTCAGTCAGTCAGGCACTTTCCTTTATTATTATAGATTGTTGCTAATATTCAACAAACCCTTGGTGAACATTAAAGAAATTTCCTTTGAAAAAATCTTAAAAGCCTTTTTCTACGGGTAGTTAAAATTGTATAATGATTATTATTACGGGCTTATTCAGAATGCCCACTTAATATTAATATTTTAAGAGTCACCATCACCAGTGGTTTTATAATCTAGACGAGGTTTCCGGACTTAGCGCTTTTATAAAGTAGTATCTAAAGAAAATTAATGGTTCTCTTTTTAATCTACATGAAACACGAAGAGAATTAAATCAAACATCTTTGTAGGTAGGTACCTACTAAAAAAAATTATTTAAGGTTCAGATTACCTACTTTTTTTAAGGAGTGATGTTTTAAGGAAAAACCATATATTCATAGAGTTAATTCATTAAATTTATTAACATTTTAGCCATTTTAATACTTTTTTATTTATATTTTAGACATTTTAATACACATCTTGACTCTGTGGTTTTTGTGTGTTGACATTGTTTTTTTTTTTTTTTTTTTTTTTTTTTTATCTTTGTGTTTGACATCCCTATTAATTGTCCTTTTGCCATTGACTGGCTCAGTGATGTTGTTTCGATTCGATATTTCTTCTGTAAATGTAAGTTCTTTGTGAATGTTGTGTTGTTTTATATTATCTTGACTGTTTTCAAAATTTCAAACCCATTATTACAACTAAAACATTGTTGTCTTCGATTTTCTACTGTATTTGTCTTGACTATTTTTGAAACTACAATTTCATTTAATTCTCTAAGATTCAATATTTAAAAAAAACCCGTTATTGGTGTAATATTATGTTTTTTTCTTCTGATTTTGTACGACATTATGTAATGTATAACATGTAAAAGGCCTAGGCCGTGTATATCTTAAATAAATAAATAAATAAATAAATAAATAAATAAATAAATAAATAAATAAATAAATAAATAAATAAATAAATAAATAAATAAATAAATAAATAAATAAATAAATAAATAAATAAATAAATAAATAAATAAATAAATAAATAAATAAATAAATAAATAAATAAATAAATAAATAAATAAATAAATAAATAAATAAATAAATAAATAAATAAATAAATAAATAAATAAATAAATAAATAAATAAATAAATAAATAAATAAATAAATAAATAAATAAATAAATAAATAAATAAATAAATAAATAAAAAATAAATAAAGAAAAATAAATAAATAAATATTAAAATGTATAACCAATACCGCACACTTGTATAACCTCGTAAATGAGCATCTAATAAGTGTCAAAATGCCAATAAATGGCACCTACCGTTTTAATCTGACTAAAACTTAGAAATCATTAAACTTCCGCCTTTTTAACAATTTTGAGAATAATGACAATGTTCTCCGGGCTGTAGTGCCGTGGTCTGCTGGAGGTGTTACTAGATTATATATCACTGTGGCGGGCATCTTCAGGAGCGGTGGTTCGTCTGCTGGCGTTGTGACCGCCTAGGTGGATGTGCGGTGTCATTTTTTTTAACATCTTTCACATTAACCAACGGGTTGTGTCGTGAAAGCGGAAATGGTCGGCACGGCCTGGACTCGAACCTACGATCTCCAATACGCTGTACTCATGGAATTCACTGGACTACCAACCACTTCAACCGGTTACGGTTTACCAATACGGTTCAAACGACAGCTTATTACATTGTTTCCATGGTAACACCGACCGACCGATACCGTTGTCGGACATTTTATTAGGTAAACTTGGCTTAGGTCCCAGCTGTAACGGACCGGACTAATCATTTCAAAACCGACTTTAAATAACAATATTAAAAAGTTTATCGAAACTATATATGTATAGACCTTTTACGATCTTTATGGAAAATATTCAAATTTATTGTCATGCCGTCTACTCGAAGTTGAAATCCTGTATCTGATTAGATGGGACCGGTTGACTGGTAGAGAATGCTTCTAACATTAAGTTCCACCAGCTGTTATACTTACACCCATGTATGAACTGAAGAGTGTTAATTATAAGCCTTGTAAAACATGTCATTTTAATAAACTAGCGACCAGTGCCCGAAATTCGACCATAACTAATTATAAGTTTGAACATTAGTAAGGTTCCATTGTCAGGATTGAGCAAGCGCTATTTCACAATTTTTTTTTCAAAAATAATGACATGGATAGGTAAGTACGTCAAATTTGAAATGTTGATAATATATGATCAAAGTTTTTGCTATGGTTAGGATTTAATATTTCTTCTTCTTCTTAATTTAGGCTTTGTGGCCTGTAATTCAAGAGGTGGGGTTTGCGGTCTGCCTGGGAGCTGTCTTCCATGGGGTTGGCCGTGCAATGCCATGTGAGGGAGTCAGGAAGAGTCCATAGGATTAAATACAAAATATATTAATAATATATTCTCAATTTTACCACAGATAAAAAAAAGATCTGTGTCAAATAATGTCAAATATATCGAAGTGTGTGTGAGTATGAAATTACATAACATTACAGTAGTGTGCGTAGTGTTTTTTTTTTATTGATTTAACCTATTTTTGTGCATAATTTAAAAAAGATGTTAGCATTAGCCAACCTTTCTCTATATAAACTATAAGGGTGCGAATATGCATACTACTCGACGTGCGATTTTCGTAAAAATACTTAGTAACAAAGTATTTCCTTCACGTATAAATGTATAGATAATAATTTTATTGAAATAAAAAATATGCGTTACGATAAAAAAATAAATAGGTATGTGTTGAAAGTTTTGATCTCAAAAATACTTTATTTTACCTCAAAATTAATAAAAAAACAACATACCTTGAAATGATTTTTTTCGCAAAGTGAAATATCTTTTATGCAAATCAACGTTCTCACCTCCTTCATATAAAATGTATATTTTTCTGCATTCGTTTCGCAGTTTATGTGTTTTATTATTTAGCTTTGCAAAGTGTTGGGACTGTCGTGATGTACTCGTAAAGCAGGTGAGACCTAAATATTAAAACGCTATGCTCTGCGAGTCCTAAGTGCTAGCACATACACCTACGAGTATCAACTGTAAATATAATTATTATTCGTAAAATATAGGTAGGTACACGCAGCAATATTCAATTATCTTCATATGAATTTATAATTATTATTGTTTGTTAGCATGAAATGTCTTCGATCTATGCGTTGAAATGTATGTATTGTTTTATCGTAATTTGATTTGAGCTATTCATATATTTGACGTCTTTCAATGATGATTATTAATTAAATTATTGTATCAACCGATATAAATTTTATGATACATAGCTTGCGTTAAGTATATTGTTATACATGAGTTCATGATGTAAATGTCTGGAGTTTTATAATCAAATTTCCTTTTTAAAATTAATCAATAAACGTACACTTCTCTACATATACCTACAAAGTTGGCAGTAAAGCGGGCAAAACTTATTGCATGAGGAATTTTTTTCCAAACAACCGATCCCGTTCAAATCTGAGACAGTCTAACCCCGGGTAGATTTAAATGAAAAAAACTTTTATGAAAAGCTGTGACCCAAACGGGAATCGAAAACGGGACCTCTTGATTCAAATCAAGTCAAAGCTCATACCACTGGGCTATCGAGATCGGTAATGTTTCATAATAATTGAGAAATGAAAGACGGCTGAACCCGGTCTGAATGAGGTGAAAAATTGTAACACCAGCTGCGAGGTGGGTATGACATATCCTAATTAAATATAGAATTTTAGATTTTGGTATGACTGAAATGACTTTAGAATAATACTTTTATTACTATGATATATTATTTTTAAAGATTAACGATAAATGAGAAGATAAAAGAGGAGAAAATTCATATCATTGATTCCCTCATTGTTTGTTTGTTTGAAACGATTGGTAAGCTACTAAACTATGATATTACATCATCACTCTTTTAAACAAATTCGTCAATACTGTCACCATACGAGTATCATTGTGTTATCACATTGCTGTTATTTAAAAGGAATAGGCGGGTACCCAATAGGATTTTATGTCTAAACCCAACGAGAGCATGAAGAAAGTACGAATTTAACAAAATAAAATATCTGTTTAGATCTTCAATCAGTTTTATTGGTAAATTGCAAAATATTAATAATAATTAATGATGAAAGGAATCGCATAAGTACTCGAATCAAACAATGTTGTATCCGAATGCAGACTCGGTGGAGTTTACTTTTCTATGATTGATGGCGGGTTTATTCTAAATCTGCTGTTGACATTGCGGTCAGAAACGTCTGTCAGATAGCGTTGTTTTCTAACGATTGATTGTTTTACAAAGTGTTGTTGGGGAGAAATGTTTTAATAACAAGTAACTTGCAACCAAACTACTTACAAAGATAAAGTTTCTAGTATGATACAATATAACATGGTTTTCTATGCTGAGAGATTGCGGAGAGGTTTATTGATCCGTAACACCCAACAAATACATTAACATCAATATAATATAAAAGTTTTATTTAGATCATATTATGATGTCCTCCTTCATACCAGCAAACTGCTGCATAGGAGGATGCTTTTTGTCATATATTTATTTCCCATTATATAAAAAAAAAAAAAATCTGTTGTAATTATTATATTGTATTGTTGTAAAAATAAAATAAATAAATAAATAAAATAAATAAATAAAAATAAAATGTTTTTATGGCAAAGGTTTCTGTACGAAAATATAACTTACAATGCTCATTAACAATAACAAAATTTAAAGAATCAAAATGCTTTCATAAACAATCAAAGAGCTACACGCTACATAGTAGTCTTACCACATTTAAATGTGAAAAAAGTCATCACAATAGTCCTTAATACTTCCCACTTCTACGAATTTACGAATCTAATATGTCCTTCCTCATTATTTGCTACAAATACAATGATTCTCTGCCACTCTCTCATGTTTTCAGACTTCTAACAATTGTTGAGAGATTCGTGTTCTACAGCTTTTATGTACTTTTGAGAGAGTTTCATTCGAATATTTCTCCTACGAATGTTGAGAACCCTTAACCTCTACGAGTCTACGCCCCTTCCGTAACTAGGATTTTTAAAAATGATTTACTAAAATCACGGACGGATAAGGTTTGGACGGACGGACTAGATTTGTTATATTCGTAAATTTATCTTATGTAATTTTTAAGGCTGTAATAAACTGCTTTTCAACAAAATTTGTGCAACATTTAGAAACTAATCCTGGAAAAGTAGGGCTATTCTCGTAATCAATCGCTTTTAAAAATGACTTAACGATAAGATTAAGACACGATCGCAAGCAGTCGTATTCACAAAATTATCGGAATCTAATGTTAATCCTATCTAGAACTGGATCATTTTCATACTAATATTTCAAACATAACGAATTTTTAAGATATCCACTAGATATCTTGTTTTGTGAATACGAATCCGCCATTTTATGATTGTCAATCAAGATAAGAGCGTATTAAGACCGCTACGAGAATAAGGGCCAAGGTCGAAAAATTTATTGAAGTATTCAAATGTGTGAGGTATAAAAATTATAATAATATTACAGAATAATCCGTCACAGAGGTGTTGTGATAAGTTGAAATGATTAAAACGATTTAGAAATTCCCCAGTGACGGAGGTAGAAAGGAAAAGGATGGGATGCCTTGAGACGTTCGCACGACGCGACTTTCTGAAAGATTCCAAACTTTCTTACGCTTATGATTCCCAGAACAATCGTTGTTAATATCTCGTCAGTCTTACTCTCCTTTCTCACTCTCAGCTAATTAAAATACTTTTTCTCAAAAAAATCTGACATTGTTCTTAACGTTTATTACCGTCACGCTTCTCAAGGTTAAGACAAGGTTAAAAAAAGTACCTAACTGATTTATCGCGTTAACTCAATAACTTTCTGACTCACCACCACGCGATTTTATTTCTTTTTTATTCAAATAACATAATATCAACTGCATTTCCAATCAATTAATATGTGAACCTTTAGTATGAATTATTGATTTGAAAAGTAAGCAATAAGCATGGCCCTTATATTCTTATAGGTATTTCCACGAATATAGCCCGTAAGTGGAATTAATCTCATAACTACTCAATATCAGTAACAAAGAGGGAAAATTTTCGATGGTAAAACTGATATGAAAAATATGTAAGCACTTTTGAAAGTATTTTATCACAACCCTTACAAAGTGCTAAAATTCATTGTTTTTTTAAATTTTGGTAAAACTTTTTAAAGATTCCGCTTTTTTGGACGCATCTTAACTGCTCAACACTTTTTTATGATATGCCATATCCATTATCCATTCATAATAATACCATAAAAATATATGATTATTTAAAAAATGGGTAAGTTTATATGAAATCAGATGTCGCCTTGAGTACCTCAATATAAGAAAGAACTGAGAAATAAAGGGAGAAAATAGAATATTATTTCTCGGGGATAGGTAGCCGTGTAGTATGAAAATTATTGTGTACTAGTTAAGCCGTCTAACATCGTTTCGCCTGCAATATCAATTATTATTGTGTTAAATAATGAAGGTTTAAACTGAATTAAATTTTAATATTAAACAATTTCAAAAACTATATTTTTTTTTTGTAATATAATTTTTGTTTTTTAATTTTAATAAGAATGGCCTGACGAACGTTACTCGATTTACTGCGTTTATGCATAGTTTTTTATCTTTCCTTTCTATAAGTTGTCGCATAATAGTTGTAATTGTATACTGTTGACCATTGATTAATTTACCTATGCACCCTGCTGATATAAACTTCGATGTACCATTTTTATATTATGGTGGCTGCATCACCCAAGATTGGGTGCAAGCCAATAATTAATAGAAGAAGAAGAAAAACTATATTTAAAATTAGATTGATATTTTCGAAGATAAGCGCCTTAAAAAACGCACCTTTATGTGAAACTTCTTATTGCGAACATGAAGTAGGTATATACGTTATGAAGATTTTTTTCCAAACAATTTTCTTTTTTTTTAACTTTATTTACACAAAATATTAATACAACATACTTACAACGTAAGGCCCAGTACTCACTTGCGCCGTGAACGAGTGACATTGCATCAATAATAATTTAATCGAAAGTTTTAAGTGTACGAGTATATATATATATATATATGTCCAATCCAATCCAACGAGGACGAGTATATAGGTACGTGATTCGAAAAGCGAACGCGAGCGGATCACATGCATTCTTTTGTTTAAATTCATGTAACGATACACGTTCGCGGCGCAAGCGAGTACCGACCCTAACACATAAGTAAGATGTAACTGAATGGGTCCCATTAAGCCATTAAAATTTGAGATGGAACATGATTTGAATCGCCTTTAGATAGCCTGAAGACACATTTGAAATAAGCTCATTGTCACAATCTTATTTTTATATTTAAAAAAAGGGATGTATCCTGTTGTGACCGTGACATAATAATTGACAGTAATATGGAACGCTGTTATCGGAAAAATACTTATTTATCCATTCCTCTCTCAACTATTCATATATTTTTTTAAATACTCTGAGCATGTACGAACATTTCGCAATCAAAATCAGCGTACTACATATTTTCTCGCTGTTATTTTATACGAATATTTCGAAACATGTAGTACATTCACGAGAGTCAAAGGAATAAGTCCGCCCTTTGACTCTCGTGAATGGATTGTATCAGGACTGTATTTTTAATTTGTAACAATACAGCATTATTTTTTATTTATTTACAGCCAAATTGGTTTAGCCGTTCTAGAGTGTTAGGGAGACACGCACAGCCAATCATTTTTATACATAACACAAGATCACGAAGTTTGTTTTTGATTGGGAAATGAAATAACAGGGAGAGGGAATCAGTGCACGTTAGTACGAGGCAGTGGGTGCCTACTACCTTCCCTGTGTCTACCTTCAAACGATATCAAATTTCTTAATTTATTTCTGATTATTGAAGCGAAAGAAAAATGATACGACCTTCGTGTATCTACACCCCAACTCCAATCCCACCTACGCTGCAATTTTATTTTCATATTACATTTTCTCATAACAATCATTTTCATACGACATGACAATATGTATGAGATGTTCTGTTTATTGGCATCGCACATAATTGAATCATGAAAAATATAATGATCATTCGTTATTTATTATGATATTTTGTGGTGAAATGACGAATAAAATATATTAACCTTTATAACAATGATAAAATAATTCAGTTCCGTAAAATGCCAACTTTCTAAATTTGATATTTTCGGTAAAATTTCAAATTGTTCAAATCAAATCTGCATGATCAAAGTAAGATTTTAATCAAACCCAGACAAGTTTTGTTTTACAACAATCCATTTCCAATAAACTGTTGTTTTTATTTTCAACTTGCTTTCCCGACAGACGTCGTCCTGTAGTCATTCCTATGTAAGTTTATTGATTTCGAATTTGTAATTTCCTATACAAAAATACATAATATGTTTGAATGTTACAGATATTCTATTAAAAAACTGCGTACCAATGTTTTAAAATCAATGGTTGTCAGGTAAGTATTGACAAGCCGTTTAAATGGCTTAATGGGGCCCATTTCATTTGTGGCGACCCTGCTCATGACGACATCATCAACCAATAGCGTTCGACCCTGTTCATGACGACATCATCAACCAATAGCGTTCCTTCAAGATGTCGTCATCCAGTAGCAGCCTGCCACATCGTACAAGGCAGCACACCAACCATCAGTCACCATCAAGTCTTCACCAAATCCGCATAGAGTCAACACGCACCTTCCGTCTCGCGACGCGCATTGCGGTGCGCCACACGGCGCCCGCTCAATATGGTGACCACCGACGTGATATGAACACGCATTAACACGCAACCAGCAACCTTCTGAAGCGCTGTCCTGCCGAAAGGATGGAAAATGGGTATTGCAGTAGAGTGTCTCACACAAAGTGAAAATTCAAACAGTGCTTACACCGAGACATGGGCGAAACCGCCGCAGCAGCCATCGCAACATACTGGACCACCCAGTCTTCCGCAAATCTCGGACACGTAGCAACTAGCATCTGTACACCACGTCACATGAAGACTCAACTATCTACATGTCTTCGAGAAGTAACAACAAGTACGAGCAAGAAAGGACATTTCAAAGTAAGAAACATTACTTAGTTGTCTCTAAGCTCAGCAACTTGCACACTTCAACATGCTGTGAGTCATTCAACGAAGTCTTCAATAAACTTCTCATTATTCGCCACGATATTTTTCATCATATCAACATTTCTCAATGTTCAAACCGTCACACATATCTATCAGACTTGGACATTTTACTTGTCAATAGATAGTGACCAACATAGACAACAACAAAAAAGCATCCTCGCATCACCGCTGCAAAGGATTGCTTGCAAACGCCAGAAGAGACACTAGGTAGCAGCAAGGTTATTCTTCCTACGCTGGAACTTCAAATGACCATCGCTACTCAAGATCCTCATCAGCATACGCCACTTTGAGCACGACGAACGACGTCACTCACTAAAATATGAATACTGCATCCCGAGTACACACGCTCTGGCACATTCATATGGCAGCACCCATAATTCGACATGAATTATTGACTAGCAATATATAGTCAGCAACAGCAACCAGGATCAGCACTTCTTCACTGGCACAAACTCAAAATCTATGTAACGAACAAGAAAAAAGTAATCGTGCAAAAACATGACCCAGCATCAAATCCAGCAACAACTAACGCTTACGCAAGCAGAAAGCAAGCAACATCAGTTTCAACAGCAGAAACAGCATACGAAAGTGCAGCACTTCATATTTAAAAAAAATCTTAACTTTCACAGTGCAGTGCAACAATATTTTTACATTCCGTTCTCAAAAGCATCAATCTGTTACATCAGCATTTTTTATCAAGACTAAGACAATGCAACATGACTCATGAACTCGTCGCAGTGAATTGTTTACTTTACACAATCTTATATCTAATCAAAACACCGACCTACGGAGAAGCAAGCTGTGTAATATGATTCTCAGAACGCCAATAATTAAAATTATTCTTCGGCGAGTTGACACTTGCAGTGGATATCAGAAATCCATCCGTGAACATTGTTGTTTTGTCTACAGTAATCATATTACAACACTTCGTGACAATCTTGCTATTGTATAATTAATAGATACTTATTATTATTTTATCATTTTTGCATTATATAGATTACTCAAACAGTATTGAACAACTACGCTTGCTAACCAGGGGTGTAAAACCTTTTGGTCGCGACTGACATAGATGACCAACATTTTTTAAGAAGCATTATTTGTACCAATCTTTTTCAATCGCATTGGAGAGCAGATGACCTAATCGAGGATACCTTCCAGAAAACGACAGTTTCCACGCTGAACCTCGTGACTCCGTCACTTGGGGGGGAGTACTGTGGCGACCCTGCTCATGACGACATCATCAACCAATAGCGTTCGACCCTGTTCATGACGACATCATCAACCAATAGCGTTCCTTCAAGATGTCGTCATCCAGTAGCAGCCTGCCACATCGTACAAGGCAGCACACCAACCATCAGTCACCATCAAGTCTTCACCAAATCCGCATAGAGTCAACACGCACCTTCCGTCTCGCGACGCGCATTGCGGTGCGCCACACGGCGCCCGCTCACATTTGCTGCAATAGTTGTTCTCTATGTATAGTTGTATATTTCTTTATTTTGTGTGTCATATTATGTATCTTATTGTGTATTATGTATTATTTATTCAAATAAAAAAAAATAAAAAAATATTAAACAATAATTATTTTGTTAAAGATTTTTTCATAGATTTCGTAGGAATTATATTATTTGCTCCATTTTTCGAATTTTTAATAGTGATTATGGTATCTGGAGCGGAGAAGAATCAAATAAATCAAACATCGGAAGAATTTGCTCAGCCGATCTCGAGTTATAAGTGTTCGCACTAACCGGACTTTATTTTATATTATAGATTAATTATTGTTAATCAACAGAAGTTGGTTTGATTGCAATCCAATCAAACAGTCTTCATTCTTTTGTTAATATCTTTTCAAGTCCAAAATGCTGAATGGCTATCATTTCCCGTAGCGTTCTTTGCAATCTGAAACATTTATAGATATTGTTATCTTCTTCTTTGCAATGTGGAAATTCACTCTCGAGAGTGTGATCTATAACGACATTTATATTCAACAAACAAAATATTGGAGATGCAAATATTATTTTTTTATGCATACACACATATTTTGTAAAGAATCGTTATTTTTTTTATTGTAAGTAACTGGAAATGAATTAGATAGGTTTAGGATGTAATGAAGTGGTACAAAGTTTACCAGGTCACCAACTCAGTCAATGACTATTATTCTGAAATGAAAAACAGACGATTGAGTTGCGTCGTATCCAATTTTTATTGAGACTTTTGACATTTCTGTATTCTGAAAATGTTTTATCCAAAACATTACTTACGTAACTACTGGCAACCGATTAAGTTCTTAGCAAGAGCTTCTTGCGTTGAGTTGGAATATGAAAATTATCACAAATTTTAACCAAAAATAATTATTATAGTGATGTGTTATAATTTGTTTATACCTTTACACTCCTATAAGAAATGGTATGCAAAACATAACGAACTTCTTTTGGTTTTTTTTTTATAAAGAGCTCGATTAAACTGCTTAACCTACTTATCAGATTAGATTTAAGTTTTCATAATATTGTGTTTTCAACAATTTTTCGAATTTAGTAGTATTTTACTTTTTATTAGCCTCATATAAAATGTATCTACTAAAACATACCTTGGTACCCAAGAAGTGCTGTTGAGTCTGAGGGTAAATTTGGAGTGTTGCCGTTGAAAATGTTAACTCATTGTCGATAATCTCATTAGTATTGTACACGTCCATCTGATAGGTCGAGAGGACGTATGAGGCTGTCATCCATCACGTCAGAGTATCTGGGTCGCTATCTTTATTGGTCTTCAAATGAAAAGGGTCAACGTGAAATCCATTCCTTTTGAAAGGGGTTAAACAGCAACGAGTTTGTATAAGAAACCGTTTCATATAATATTTTGTATCGAATATGTAACATGAACTACGAAACATTCACCACAAACCATAACAATACATTATCTTTGCGTAAAAATTACGGCTCATGTGTAAATTTTAATTCTTGCCTACAAAATTAGACTTCATTATAATACCTACTATACAAACGGCATCTAGCTATAAAATAATTCATTCATGAAAAATAAGCTGTTTATTCTCGTATGTGATTAATCAACGATCTTAGTTATCCTATATATTTTTTTTGAAACCCTTTTCATAAGTCTCTAGAAAATACTTTAAAATTTTTGATATTATTTGACAGACAACCCATAATAGGGTTCGGACTAATTACGATCACATTCACCGGGATCATCCCTTTTGTGAATGCGACCATATTGAGACAGTTAGACACATTGTACTGGGCTGTCCTATCGAAATATTGAAGGAACACTTGAAGAGTATTATTAGAGCAGCAGAGTAGGTACCTTAAAAATATTGATGCGGATCTGTAACTCCAAGATCCCATGATCTTATGTATACAAAAGAAGAAGTTCTAATAAACATTATAAAAACACCTAAATTCTTGTTCCTAACGCTTATAAACGTATTACCTACATGAAAATTGAATGGGTCTAATCTCGCTCAAATTTGTTAATATTTTCACTTAGTCTAATTTTGAACGTAACTAATCAAATTGCACGTAAGTCATATTTTGCGTGTAAAGACGCCTATTACAAAACTCTAATTTTAATGAGACTTTTTGTTCATTTTCTTTAAGATAAAATAATAGTTTATTGAAAATGTTTTAATCAGCACCCCATCATTGTTTTTATTTACCGTATATGACCATTAACCATGGCTATGGTTTCACTTTTTTGACATTCAATAGTCTTTTAGATTTAGTAGTCTTCCAGAATCCACATAAAATTAAATTTACATAAAAGTGTCATTAATTGAGCAACCGAATGATTTTTTGTTCCATTTTCCTATCTACATACATAGATTATTGAAGTTCCAGATGTACAATACCCGTGTATCGTTCGGGGTATTGGACCATACTACGTATCAAAAACCAACTCCTGCTATCATTCAAAAAAGGATTCTGGAATGGATTTAAGGACATAGTTCAGGAAATTTCCCTGGCACCTGGAGTGCTAGAAGTCATACGGAGACACGAGCGCAAACAGAATATTAACTAATTACTTCAGATTAAGTTATAAGTTTTTGAAAAAAAATATAAGGTAACAGGTTCTGAAATTTGAAAATGCGTTCAAAACTTCTCCCCTTTTGATTTGCATCGAAGTTTCGATATTTTCCTTCAACAATATAAATAGATATTCTGTTAAATCTAAAAAAATACCTTTTCTTATATTTTTTAGATATTTCCATCTCTGCTACATATAGAAATCTTTTATTAATTTATAATTATTGTGAATATGATTGTTTATAGTTTAGATAATTTTATCACAAAATTCTAAATTTTACCTCAGTTTTGTTAAACTGTTTTGAAAGTTGTCTTAATGTGATCACTTTAAGTTTATGACGTTCGTCATTGAGATTGTTTTGCTCGAAATTTCCCAACATGCTTAACAGGCTTAAAAAATTCCATGTTCCGACTAATAGGACTGAAACCCGCATGCCATGCTCTTCTTTGCAAAGAAGGTAGCTTTTGGGCTTATGACCCACGCCTATAATAATATGTTACTACACCTTCGATAATTTCGCCATTTCGACATACTTCGATATTTTGAATTTGACCCCATCAATATCCAATGTAGTTTTTATTTTTTAAAATGAATCTGTTCTCACCCAAAGTGAACACAAATACATTCTTTGACTTTTTCACAGTAAGTTACTTAAAGCTGGGATCGAACCCACGACCTCCAAACGAAACAGCGCGAATACCGGCGTCGTAACCGCCAGTCTACCAACCACTTCAAAACAATATAGCTATATAGTTATATAACAATAAAAAAAATGTGTGAGAAGATGGTCGTAAGCCTGTAGGGGTCAAATTAAAAATTAAATTTGAAATCGAACATTACAATTGTTATGTTGAGATATAACGCCTTTCTATCCATTCAGATTACATTAGATTATATATATACTAGCTAATACCCGTCTTGCTTTACGTTTTTAATTCCGAATGTCAAGCTTGATTGGTAGGTAATTAAACAGGTTCTATTGTTCTAGTCTAGCTTCCCATTGCTTAACTGACCTCTATAACTGACATAAGCACAGAAAAAGGAGAATTACACTTTCACAATTCATAAAAAGAGAGAAGAATGACAGTTTTAATGTTTATAAAAAAGAAAGAAGAAAAATTATAGTCTGCCACATACCTAGGTACATGGAAAAAACTGCATGGATCATAATATGTTACATCTTACACTTGATTCAATTCCACTGCTCAATAGAAGGGTAAAAAATTCCTTTAATAGTAATATAATACAAACCTACCTAAATAATATGAAAGTTTTACTCTCAATATGGTTTGAGTCTTGACTACATTCCCTACAACCTCTATGTGTGGAATGGTACAAATTTTATGCGATTGGCTAATGATAAAGGCAGCTGTTTTACCGACCTCAAACGTTAGTCGAAAAGTAATCTGAAAATGTACTTTCATTTTAATGTTGATAAAATGTGTTTTATATGGTTTGAATTACATTTATTTTTACTTCAAAACAACCTTGAATCTTTTAAATACATTTTTATTCTGTCAAACTTTGGTTCCATGCAACATTTACATGAGTAATTTTGTTTTCAAAAGATGGCCATCTGTGTTTACGCAGATTTTACTATGAAAATTTTGTAATTTTAGAAATTTATTAATCACATTAAATATATATGAGAAATTGTAAAAATTTGTATCTATGATTACCATAAATTTCTTTTCCATGTCTGGATACATCAAACTCAAAATAATCGCCACAAATTGTTGAAGAGTTTTGCATCTAACTTGACTTCAATGGTTGATGTGTTATAACTTCAAGATGCAAGTAACAACATCTGGTAGATTATTACTGAGCGAATAAAAATCAACTTGATTATGCAAATAAACTCACCTACATAGATTAACAATACTCTCTATTTTGGTGGTTCAACTTATAAATCTGCAATCCCCAGACTCGTCACAGGAAATTGAAGAATTAATTGCCCATAGTAGGATTCGAAACCTACCGAGATGCTCACTTGACGTCAATAGATGTTGTATTATTATTATGTGAAAAATTAGGTGAAAAATTCTATGGCAATTAGGCAAAACTATTTAATGTCATTTTGAGAAAGGCATTGGAATCAAAACAAAACTACACCACTACAATATAATTTAAAAAAATATGTGAAGTTACCTATAAGGAAATTTTCAATGAATCAATGCAGGTATATCAATATCCAATTTAGGTATTTCTTCTTCTCCTTATTGATAAATGCCATTATCTATTAAAATTAAACAAAATTTGAACCAAAATGTACATAGGAAACAAATTCAAATTTAAGTTATTGGCTTCTGAAAAATGTCAAGTTTTTCAAGGTAGAACCATTTTAGTAGTAGTATTATTTATGAGTATGAATGAATGAATGAAAGAATTTTTATTTATTTTTTTTCCAATCATTATTTAATTCATAAAACATAAAATCAACAATTGAAAAGCTATATAAAAAAAAAAAAAATGTATAATCTCAAAGTTTTATTGTTAAATCAGCAGAGTAAAAAAAATATTCTCCCAAACAAATGGAAACCAGAAAAGATATTCCGACCCACCGTTATATTAGTTATTCACTTCTTAACCCAACATTATATCATTTTTATTCCATAACCGAAATCAAAAATTTAAAGTTTAAATAAATCTGATGCTAGAACACAGAATTCTATACAATAAATAACGTAGAATCCCGATTCGCATTCAAAAATGAAGCCGAAATATTGCAACTTTTGACAGTTTGGTTCCCAAAAGAACGTGGTACGGTGTATATTTATTCAGTCGATTTTGTCGTGTTTTTTACAATAAAACATATTTTTACATTGAAATACCTAAGTGAAATTAGATCATTTTTAAGTATCTTTATAAATGTCAACATCATTTCTTACGTTCCGTTTTGACTACTGTACTGTCAAAATTGCCGGCCAAATCGGCTTCACTTATTTACTATGAAGAGCTATTGGAGTACTCCATCTCGGTAGTTATATATAAAAATCTATTTGCTAGAAACACACTAATTGTATCAGCTTGTGTTGTGTCGAGCCAGAAGCATTATTGTTTTTATATAATATGGTTTAAGATACATTTAGACTCTGTATGAAGCTGATAATATGCTTTTAGCGGGCCACAACACAAAAGAAGAAAGAGAACTTATTTATAATGATATGTAGTAAAAATTGATAAAATCACTGGCACCCGCAAGAGTCTGTTATTGATTATGGTCAATCTTCTTTACATCCCATAAGCTGCCATTGAATATTTTTTCAATACAATTATTTCCCTTCTCAACTAAATGGGAAATTTTAAGGAACTCTCTAAAATTATTCATCTGCAACATAATGTTTCTGAATTAAAATACACATAAAGAAATTCAAGAAACATAATTAATGAAATTTTTACATAGCTTACCATTTTGTTAAATAATGTTGTCTTGCAAAAATAAAAATTTTGAGTTTGTTTAAATAGAAATGCACTTTATCAATCAATTTGATCATTAGAAGTATGTACTTAATTGCTATGTCAAAAAGGTGGGATGAAAGCAATTAGTCTTGTTGAAAACACGTTTGCCAGAGGAACCTGAAAAAATATAAACAAAATTAATTACTTTAATTACTATTAAGATCCTGTAATTTCGGTACTTTCCGCCTTATAACATAACTATTCTGCAATTTGCAACGCATAAATGTTTGAAGTTATGGCTTAAGCTTACAAATATTTTAATCAATTAATGACTTACCAGTTTTATTTTCATTAAACTCAATTGAAAATAATTATTTTCAAAATCGAACCGTAACTTTCGTTTGACAACAAAATACGATTTATTGTCATCCTGTCATCGTGGTGTGATCCATGGATAACAAAAGATAATATTACAATTCAACATTAGTTAGAATCATAGATTTTTATATATAACTACCTAGGTTATTGTATAGAATTCTGTGGTTAGAATATAGGTATAAGTACTATAAAATTATTTTATGATATAATAATATTTTGATTTACTTTTATAATGGCCTCTTAAAATACTTAATTCATTCAAAAAAATATTTTTTACACATAAACCACCTTAAATGTGAAAAAAAAAATATAAAACATTCAATAAATTATATTTTTTCTCGAATTACTTATATAATGGCCTCTTTAAATACTTGATTCATTTAAAAAAATATTTTTCACACAAAAACTACATTATTGTGTAAAAAAAAAATTATAAAACATTCAATAAAAATTATTATAAAAAATTTCTTCATTCTTTTTTGTTTTCTCGCTCACTATCTATGGCGACCGCGGACCGATTGTCATTAGATGCAGATTCTGACAGCTCATACAAACAAAACGAAACAGCGATTGAATTCCAAATTCAAAAACATTGTAAGCTTTTAATATATTGAAATATATTTTTCTAAGTAGGTACCTAAGCTATATATAATTACTAAGATTAGGCTATTCATGAATTGTAAAGATATAGGGGCATAATATGTGATACTTTTTGAATTTGCTGTCCCTGTAACTAAAATATGACAGGTTTTGAAGATTATTTTGTATACTATGTTCTAGACATGGAGTAGCAGCTTTGAAATAATAATACCTGGTACATTATGCAGTCTAAATAGATTTTATGAAGATCTTTAAAAGGTATAAATGCTACACTTTCAAACAAATAATGAAAGATTCCAAATGAAGGTTTTATGCAGATCATATATCAAATATGGTTCATTATGCAGTCTAAATGGATTTTATGAAGATCTTTAAAAGGTATAAATACTACACTTTAATATAATATGAAGTTCTTAAAAGTTTGATATACTTTCTAAATCCTTAATATTGATTCTAATCAAATTCTCACAATGTGTATTTTTAAAACAAATCCCTGAAAAATGCAAAATTTTCTAATCTTGAACCATGGCCATGTAATCACTTTATTTTGCTTTCATATATTAAATGAATTATGTTTTTTTCTAGGTTAGAACCTTGCAAGGATTTTGGATATGTCAAGAAACGCTGCCAAATTTTTAGCGGATGCTTCAACATTCAACAACATGCTATGTTTATTAAAAATATTACCCACCTTGTTTTGTGATGAATGTAACATTAAATAAAATAAGTAAAAGGTAAGAGAATATAAGTTTGTATTTATCTACATAAGAATTTTGAGCTCGATACAGTTTCGTGAATTCATATTCTGTTAATGTTTTGAGATTTAGATGTGGGTAAGTACACACTACGCAAATTGTTTTACCATCCAATTCTTGCTATTATGGATGTTCATACAAATTTCAAATTAAATCTTCATTAATATATTTTATTACCTTAGCTTTATTATATTTTCTTTAATATTTAATACATTTTCTTTAATATTTAATATGATTTTATCCGGTACCCACATAATTACTCATCTATCTGGCTACGACAGTTTGAAAAAAAACTGTGGCCATAAATTTTTTAAAATGTGTCAATATTCAAAATGGAGGAAATATTTTTCCAAAATCTTTCATTAAATCTTTATTTATTGAGAATAATAAGTTTTGAATAACATTTATATGTATAACAAATCAATCTCCAATTATTTTATTACATTTTCATACAGTAATACCAAGATTCCATTCTACGTTTACATGAGTAATTTTGTTTCCAAAAGATGGCTTACTGTCTTTTGTGAAAACGTTGTATGAAGATCCTAAAAAAATAAGAGTTTTTTAAATAGCTTTAAATATATTAAAGTTAATTTATCAAAGAGTATTTAAGAACGCTCTCTGGAATTTTGCGCGGCTTTTCGCATATTAATATCTGACCTTTACGTTTGTTTTCTATGATTGATGCCGATTCAAAAATATAAATAAACGAACTAAAATATTATGTAGATAACTATTTTGGATAAGATTTTTAAACTCAAAAACAACGTTGGTATACCAACTGGTATTGGTTCATTGTATATGTGCTTGGTTGTTTGAAAAAGGAACTATTATAAATCCATCATTAGAGTTACAAGACGCTTATCCTGATACTTGAGAGATAAATGATGAAAATAAATTAGCTGAGATCGTTTAAAAAATATTTTTGTACACTTAATAAGGAAGTAAATAATAAGAAAAGGGAGCATACGTACCTACGATGTATGAAATATTGTTTGTCAGCAATGAACATTACATACACAAAACTAATGTAAATATTGATCAAGTCTTTACAAATGAAATCCTTCATAAATCGACTTTATAGTATGTACAATGTACATTCGACTTTACCAAGACTATTTGAATTATTTGAAAGTTATTGTAGTGAGACCGCCTCTGCACTAAGGCAAGATCATCACCGCAGCCGCCCCTGACATTGATTAATGTTCAAGGGTTGTGCACGCTTTACTATCGATTTAAATGTGATTAATGCTTAGACCCGGCTCTGCTCAACTATGGTTTCTTACGTTCAGAACTCTTGACTAAACTCTTTAATCAGCGTTGGATTATTCTACGATTCATTTTCAGTCATGTCTGTTCGCTATTCTGAATAACTAAAACTAGTGTATTTGCTATCTGAAATCCTACAAACTTTCAACTATAACACCATGGATTCCAAGTGGTTAACAAGGGTAACAGTCTGTTTATTAAGTGAAAGAACACCACAGTCTTATTCATGAAAAAAAAGTTGATCTCACGATTTCATCCGATTCACCGATCAATTTTAACTTTATTTATAAAAAAATCTTTGATCTGCGTCTGCTATGTATGAAGATGACATTTTACACAAAATTTTGTAAAAACAAACAAAATAGTAGCCGGGCAACACGAGTGGTTGCTACCAATATTCGCTATGTGAGATTTAAATGATTTAGAGTTATTGATGCAGAATAGGTTTTAATGATTTATTATATAACAAAATATTATACTTAGTTAAGTCCTGATTTTTATTTCAGAAATCAAAATGTTGCATTGAATCAAACGAAACTTTTTTGTTTCAACCAAAATGAACTAAATAATATTTGATCACTTTAATTTTAATCAGGTAATTAAAAAATTTTATCATATAAAATTATTTAGATAATTATTATAGTTAATAATAAAATTGTTGCCCTACAAGGTGAATGTCAACTCTTCAAAATTCTGCGAAAATGTCACAATTTCATACAGCCAAGTATAGAGTTTCAGTTTGTTTTTTTATAAAAAGTTCCATACTGTTAACTATACTGAATATTTGTACCCACTTAAAAAGTATTCTTCGAATTTTTAATTAGCTGAAGCATCATGGTTGTAAGCCGTCGAATGATTACGGGAATGCATATTTGCTTTATTTGTTTCAATTTTCCATTATTAAAATGATAAACCAAAAAACAATGAAACCAAATATGAAGGAAGTACATAATTGGAGCTGAAAAAAAACTTAAATAATAATATAGTGTATTTATTACAGAAAGTGTTTTTGGTCACTCGAAACAACTGTCAATGTGAGAATGACAAAATGATCTAAAAAATGTGAAATAATTGCTACACGCAGAATCTTGAATAACGTAAAACGATAATATCAGGGAATGTAGATAATGAATGCGGAAAATTATGCAATTGAATGATAAGAATGAGGTTTGTCTGAAGAGAAAAGAGAGGAAATCTGTTATCTATATCTATCGCCTCCGGAAAACGCAGTAATGGGTAAAAAAAAAACTAATAAATATATGGAAAACAAAATGTCCCTCCTATAGCACATCAATCTCAAGATCCACGCATTCTCCATTCTTTGTTATTAGTAAATTTCGGCATTCAATATTGTGCAATGTTCATTTTTGCCGTGGGGTTACCGGCTGAGAAGAGCGATGTGGCTCTTTTACTGGTTTTTCGAGAGGCAGGAAATTGAAAAATCAAATCGGGACAACTTCACGTATTTAAAACTCTGATGTGGGATTAGAATCTTCGATCTTTCAGACTTCGCCACAATAAAAACAAACTATCTCCTTAATCGACTGAGCGCTAAAAATACATCATAAATCTTCCAGTAGAATACGTTTAACTTTTGAAAGGTCTCCGGGTCATGAATCAAGTAATCCTTTAAGGTCCTAAAGATCATTTTATTTTGTAAGTAATACGATTTTCTATCGGCAATGAAACATCAAGCGAGACTATTTTGATGTCTTTATAAAAAAGTTGCATAAAAAATCGAATGATACCTAAGTGACTTATTCATTTTTCCTTAAATTCACAATATAACTAAGAAAAAGAGTTTATTAAAACTGTACCTACCGCATAAATTAACAAATTTAAAGAGCTTTAAAGAAAACGTTTAAATAGATCAAAGCCATCTTGCATTATTTTGTTTCAAGGGTATATTGGTTGAAGTAATACCGACAATTTTATAAGCTTCAAAGAATCATATAATAATTTCTCATTTTACATAATTAATTCGTTAATTAATTATTATCAATTTAGCACTTCTAGCAGTAAAGGTGTTATTCGAGCTAAATATTTTTTTATTCTGTAATAAAATATTGATCTTAGCCCACACTAATTTGGCTAATTAGTCGTGATAAATCTATTGATGCTGATAATTAACGATTAAACAATTAAAATTATTTAAACACAAATAATTGAACTTATTAATAGTTTTATATCAGACGGCAACTTAACTATGATATGTTTTTAAAAAATTTATTATTACCTACTATATAAATATGGCATTACGTCACGTAAAGGACGATTTGTGCCAACTGGCAGCAAAGTAAGACTTACTCACAGACGGAAAATAGACATGGAGAGAAAAAAAAAAAATATCTATCTATAATAAAATCATATTTTTCTCTATGTACACCAAAATATGTTTGTATATGCTCTTCGAAGGAGTGGACAAGAGATGGGTCATATTGATAGGGAGTTGAATATTCATTCTATTGTAAAATTCGTATCTGTCTCTTAAAGGACAGTCAAAGAACACATGGTCCAAGTTCTCCAGATCCAGCTCGCACTCGCAATATGGACTGTCGACTAGATTAATTTTGAACAAATGACTGTTCAGTCTATGGTGACCAAAACGCATTCGGCAAATGTTAACGATTTGAGGTCGGGTCAACTTCAAATTATGATACCAGGGTTTTTTGGAGATACTATTTTTGATAGCTTTGTATAGAGATCCCTTGGTAAGGCTCTCTCTATCCCAGAAGATTTCCCATCTTTTAAAGGCTGCCTCCTCCATAATGCGCCTACGGTCACTTATAGGAAGAACAAATCCCCCAAGAATGGTCCCAGAAATAGATGCTGATCTCGCTAGAGAATCAACTTGTTCATTATATTGTATACCCTTGTGTGATGGGATCCACGTGATGACTGTCTCCTGGTGGTTATTCATTTGATCAAATAGTTCCTTCTTAATTTGTAATAATATCTCATTATCCATACGAAATGGGTCTGAGAAAGAGAGTGATTGGACCAATGAGAGGGAATCTGTGAATATAACCGTTTTATCGAATTTAAGATCACTGACGATGTCAAGAGCCTTCAGCAACGCAACACACTCCGCCGTGAAAATCGATGCTTCTGGAGGTAACTTGATTAGAACTTTTATATCGAGAGAGGGAATAAGGACTGCTGCACCCACGCATTCCTCGGAAGTAGTTTTGGAGCCATCAGTGTAAACTTGAATATGCTTTGGCCATTTAGACTCAATTTGAAACTGAAATTCACTGTTTATTTGTTGGGCAGACATCAAACAAGATTTGTCTAAACCCATGTGTGGAACGGTATCAGGTCTAAAGATTAAAGCTTCGAATGGGAGGTTGTATATAGGGGAGGGAAATGGGTATTTTTGTACATGGAAGTTGATGCTCGAAAAACTTTCACACAGATTAGGTGGTTGTCGTTTCAACCAAAATCTATCATTTCTTACGATGTTATTGAGTACAGCAATTCTGCTGGTTAAAGGATGTCCTTCGTACATGGGCATTTTCGTAGAAAAATGTCCCGGTTACAAAATGGAAGTCAAATTTTAAAAATAACCGATTAGGCTTTGGAATATTTTAAAATGATTACCTATATATTGTAGTTTGTTACTGTAGTAAAAGAATAACTCAAACTTTATTACTTTTTACGAAAATAATCTTTTTATGGTACCAAGTCAGATTTTGGTTTCCATTTTGTTACTTTTTTGAATCGTTCTAAAATAAAAACTACGGTTGTTATGTATGAAATAAGTTAATTTATAAACTATATATAGACTGTTTTTTGAGAAAATATTAGCAAAAGCATCAATAAAAGCGCATTTGTTTTGTTATTAACAAAAACATATCCATTTTGTTACTTTTGGGTTTTTTTGCCTTGTATTTTTCATGTTTATGCTTATATTAAATCTAAATAACTTTTCAGACTATTTTTTAGTGAAATACTCATTTCACACTTTAATAAGATCTCGTATTTTATATACTGATTACTAATTAAGAAAATAACTACAATCAATACAAAAAAATTAAAATATGGGACAGGTTACAAAAGAGAAAATTTTGGTAACGCAATGGAAATGTAAAGTTTAGTTCACATTTCTTACATTTTGTTTCACATTATAGGGTAACACTTTGAAACGAGTAAACCTGATTATATTACCCTGGCATTATCCTCGTGGTTTGATTGTGTCTTTTAAACTAGGATAGTTTTAAAAAGGAAACACAATTTCTTTAAAAAAAATATTTATTCAATATAAATAAAAAATTAAAAAAACGTCAAAAAACATATGTTAATGTACATAGTAGTAATATTTTATAACTCATTTTTAAAGAAATATAAAAATATGGCAACAAGAAAAACAGAACATTGATAAATATTGATGATCTATTTAAATTAATTATTATTAATTAATTAAAAAACATGCTCAAAAAATACAAACTAAGGATTGCTTTTTGTTATTTTTTTGAACTGTGGGCCACTCGTGGCACATTAAAAATGAGGTATATTACCCCAAAATAGTAGCAAAAAAAAATAGTAAACACCAATTTCTGTAAAATTGTATACTTAATAAGAGGTGATATAAATCGATTTCAAAGAGAAGAAGAAGAAGAGTATTGTTAATGTTAAAATATCGAACTTTCATCCAAAGCAAGCAAATATACAAAATTTCAGTAAAATTGGATGATAAAAAGTCCTTTAAAAATCGATTTAAATTTTAAACCCGGACCAAACAAGAAACCAAACTAATAAAAAGAGGTAACAAAATGAAATAATAAAATGTAAGGTATGCACACGTCTTTATACTTCCATTTTGTTACTTTTGTCATTCCGCATATACGTAACCAAACAAAATGGAAGTAACGTTTCACGACCCCCAGTCTATAATTGCAAGTTTATTAATTATATCAAAATATTTTTTAAAGAATATTAAATCCATTGTTCTTAATATAAACTAAAGTTATAATAATTGAAAATAAAATAAACAAATACACAGTCTTACCTGGTCAAATCACTAAAACAAAATGGAACACAAAACTGACATGGTAACGCTTCGAAAGTTTCGACAAGAATTCCTGCTGCGGTGAGAATTCGAGAATAAATCTAAATAACCTCATCGATGACTAATGATGCCAGCAACCAATAAAACACATTATTTTGTTAATAAACGATACACACTTAAAGAAATCGCGCAAACAAAATGGACATGTCCACCTAGGCCGAAAACGTGGGACACACTTCAAATGATGAAAAATAATTAATTTTGTATAGAAAGGGCCTACAATTTATATTATTTTTCAAATTTTGTGATATAATAAACGTTTTAAAACTATTTTTTAACCTTCAAACAAGTAAAATATCAAAAATAAATTAATCCAAAAGTATGAAAGGTATAGTGGGACATACTAAATTTACCCCTTTTCAGAAATAATTTTACATAATTTTATGAATTATAACAGCAGAAAAAGCCTAGAATACGGTTTTTACAAAATAAAATATGTTATACTACCCATATAATTTAAAAAATATAGTGAATTGTGTCATATATTTAAAATATTAAATGTTGAACTCATGGGACAGCTCAAAATGTGCAGGGACATTTTTTTACGAAAATGCCCACATTATCTTTTTCGAGTAATAACAATCCGACAAATACCGACGTCGAATTCTCAACGGCATATCAGCACATTCGACCTGAAGGGCGTTATTTGGAGTAGATTGCATAGCTCCTAGAATCAACCTCAGGGACTTTGTCTGAATCCTGTCCAATTTAGACTCCAAAGTTTTTGGGAGAGGGTCAAATAGGAAACTCGCGTAATCCAAATGACTTCGGATTAAGGCATTATAAAGTAGCTTTAATGTGGAAGGGTGTGATCCCCAGGATATGTTGCACAGAGCTCTCAACATATTGATACCTATTTCACATTTTTGAGATATATGATTAATTTGGGAATGCCATGATAGCTTCCTGTTTATGAAAAGGCCTAAAAATTTGACTTCCTCTACTTGAGGAATTGGAAGACCTTCAGATTTTAGTACGATTGAAGGGTTGTTATGTTTTCTAGAGAATACTATTGATTGTGATTTATGGGCCGAAAGTTTCAAGGAATTATCAAACATCCATTTGTTGATTTTATCAATAGCAGAAGATATGCACTCCTCAGCAAGGGAGAGATTTTTGTTTGACGTATATATTGCGATGTCATCAGCATATTGGACAATAGAGCAGTTAGGTGGAATAAGAGGTTCCAGATCAGAACAGTACAGGTTAAATAAAGTTGGGCTCAAAACGGATCCCTGAGGAAGTCCCTTCCACACGCTTCTACTCACATTTTTCTCACCATGATTGACGACGATGGTTCTTTCAGAAAATATGTTGAAAATTAATTTGGCAAAGGGTTCCGGAAAGGAAAGATTTATCATTTTTTTATAAAGAGTGGAAAGACAAACATTATCATATGCGGAATCGATATCGAGGAATACTGCGATAGTAAACTCTTTTTTGGAAAGAGCTATATGTACGTCGGAGATAAGTAAGCTAAGATTATCAATACAAGAAAGGGATTTACGAAAACCGTATTGGGATTTGGGAAGGATTGACTTATGTTCAATTAACCATTCAATTCTATTTTTTAGGAGGTGTTCCAGAATTTTCAAAATGCAGGACGAGAGGGCGATAGGTCTGTACGAGGAGCCTAAAGAAGGGTCTTTTTTTGGTTTAGGTATTGGAATGATAAGTTGTTTTTTCCAACTTTCAGGAACAGAAGAAGATATGAGGATTTTATTTACAAAAGACAAAAAATATTCTAGGAAAGATGGTGGGGCCTTTTGGAAAAATGTATATGGGATCAAATCTAAACCTGGAGCAGAGTCTTTTACACGCTGCAGACAGCATATTAGTTCCCCCATTACGAAGGGTGAAATAAGAAAAGAGAATGTTTCTGAGCTGGAGTAATTTAAACAAGGAGGAGAAATTTGATCAATACGTGGCGCATATGGGGGAGCCAAGAGATTCACAAATTCAGGTAACCAGGTCTCTACTCCTTCCTTAGGGAAGGAAGGAGAGAAAGAACCCTTAAATCTCTTAATCATGCTCCACACGTATGACGAATGAGAATGGGGAGACAGCGAAGAGCAGAATTTCTGCCATCCCTGTCTCTTTTTTTGTCTTAATCTTCTTTTGACTTTAGCCTGGATAGACTTAGCCGTTAAGGAGGCATCCAAACTAAAATTTTTCCGAACTTTGCGCATAGCCTCCTTTTGATCTCTGATGAGCTCAGAACATTCTTCATCCCACCAAGGGGCATTTCTTCTAGGGCGATTATTACATGCCTTTTTAGGAATGCTTTCATCCGCAGCTGAGTAAATAAACTCTAATAATACAGTATTTTCTTCATTCACATTTGAACATTCGTTTCCTTTTGAAATTAATGATGGAACGTTATTATCTAGATGTCTAGAGAAGGCATTCCAATCTGCTTTGTTCAAATTGTATAATTGTCTTCCGTGAGGAGAATTTTTGATAGGTTTAGTATGAAATTGAATCACAATTGGATAATGGTCACTGGATCGAGGGTCATCCATAATCGACCAGTGGAGGGAAGCCATTAAGTTATTGGTACAAATAGATAAATCTACTGCGCTTTTGTTCTGGCCTGGAGGGGTCATTCTAGTTGGAGAACCATCGTTGACAATACATAAGTTATGAGAATCTAAAAACGAAAGGACAGAAATCCCTGCTCTATCTGAGATAGAGCTTCCCCAAACGTTGGAGTGACAGTTCAGGTCTCCTAAGATAACGAAAGATGAAGGAAGAAGTGCGACAACAGCGTCAAAGAATCCGACGTCGAAGCCGGTGTTGGGAGGAATATAAACTGATACATATGCGATCCCATCGACAAGGATCGCCACTATTTCCAAGTACGGGTTTTGTGGTAAATTAATAACAGAGTGAGGTATTCTATGATCAACTAATATGGCAGCTCCGCCACCTCTTCCATATAGTCTATCTGAACGGGAGCATACATAACCTGGTACATTAAAATTGAAATGAGGAAGGAGCCATGTCTCTTGGATCAATGCGATATCAATGTCCAAGTCATGGAGGAGTTGAATTATTTCGTGTTTATTTGATACGGCACTTCTGCTGTTCCACTGTAATAAATTTAAATGATCTCTTTTGTTTTTATTGTTATCTTGTAAATTTGCCATGATTATTATTTTATTGAAATATAAATGTATAAAACGATCGATTAATGCGTTGTACTAAGGTTGTACAACACATCATTCTCGCTCTCAGACATCTTTTCAAATACTTTTGTAAGCATAGGGAGAATCAAAGGAATAACATCATCTTAAGGACTAGAAATAACTAGTGAGAGAATCTGGGAAAGCATTTTAAATAGTTGGTTTTTTTCTGAATCGTATGAAAGCGTGGAAGGAACGGTTTCTATATTTTTAAGAGCGCAGCCATTTTGGAGATTTGTGGATTGCCCATTGGAATATGAAAGAAGGGCCTCTGTGGCTCTTTTATCTAGATTTGGTTTTACCACAGGACGTGTAACAGGGGTGGTAGGTTTATTTTTTGTAGATGAACCATACTGTTTTTGTGAGGGCGAAACCACCTCACTGTAAAATTTTTTTGAAGGGGGAGTTTGTTTGACGGCTTCAACAAAAGAAATATTTTCAGATGCCATAATGTATTTTATTTTCTTTTGCCTGATGAATTCAGGGCAAGAAACATCTGTCGTCAAGTGTTCTCCCTTGCAATGGGAACACTTTGGAGGGAGTTCTTTATCTGGGCAAGATTCACCAAGGTGATTTTCACCACAACGGAAGCATTTAGGGGAAGAGGTACAGTTCTTTTTAGTATGTCCAAATCTAAGGCAACGATGACAAATATAACATGGACGAGCGTACAACTCCACTTTGATGGAGTTATAGAACAAATATATATGCTCAGGTAGGGATTGGCCCTCAAATGATAACAAAATAGTGGTAGATGGTTTCCATATAGTAGTCCCATCTGGAGCTGTAATCCTTCTGTTTAGCCTTCGAAGTTTATTGAGCTTTCCACAAGAAGAGGGAACCTCAATATTCTCAAAGATTTCTTCGTCTTTAAGCTCTGTTGGTATTCCGCGAATGATTCCATGTTTATACAATTTATAGCTTGGAATGAATGCATTCAAATTGTATGTAGATAAAATATCATTAGAAATGAATGAGTTCGCTGAATTTGCAGATGAAAAAGTCACAGCTATTTTATTTCTACCGTCTGAACGCACGCCACCACTTACGATGCCTTTAACGCCATTCTTAGCCACTAGACCTCCAAATACCATTGGGTGAAGATGTTTGTCAGGGTTTTTATTTTCTACTATGACCAAAAATGGAGCATGAGAAGATTGAAGGTACCTGGCCGGAGCCTTTCCTTCTGGGTTAGGTTGGGCCTCGGTACTCGGAGAAGGTACTGATGAAGGAAATTGAGCATCCATGATTGTCCCAGAAGCGGACATCAGAGAAGAATCATCCGTTCTTCTTCTCTTGGTGCTAGAGTTTACATCGTCTAATCTGATTTTATCGGGGTCGGGAGGATCTCCCATGATGCTACATTAGTATTAAAGAAAAAAAAAAAAATAACAACAAAAAAAAAAATCTAATTTTAGAATGAAAAAGAGAAAAAAATAAATGGGTACTTATACCTACTTAACACTAATAAGTGAAAAAGAAAAAAAAAACAATAATATTATTATTAAAGTGAAAAAATAATAAATGGTTTTATAAATATCTGTTTTTTTCCCAGCGATGTTCAATGTAAATAAATGACGTCACCACTACTGAACACCTGCACAAGAAATAATAATAATAAACGTAAACACGACCGCTCGCCACAAGAAGCCGGGGCGAAAAAAAAAACTTAAAAAAAAAAAAAAAAAAAAAAAAATTTACCCTGTGGGTAATATTCGCTTGTTGCATATTATTATTATGTCGCATCCTTAAAAATTGGAAATCTTAAGTAACTTTTACTCTTTAACCTTCAACCTCCTTATACCCTTAATATCAACCAGGGATCCGGAAAGTTTTTCTGGAAAACACAAGTTCATACAACTTACAGTTCGCCGGACAAGGTGTTAGAATGGAGATTTTTTTTCAACGTTTATGTGTAATACTAGCAATAACTAGGTTTAACATATTATTACTAAGTAGACACCTTTTTTGCAAAGCTATATTAATCTGCGGAGTGATTTGTCACAGATTATGGGTTAAATTCTAGTTCATTATTCTTCTTCTTTCTGTGTCCTTTCACGACGCTCCTATGTTGAGTATCACTCTGGAGATTGTATCCCAGTCTATAAATATCTTATTCTTCTTTATCCATGTCCGCTCCCTGGTTGGAGCATATGGACTCCACGAGTCCTCGCCATGCGGTCCTGTCCCCTGCGATTCCAGCAGCCGTACCCCAGTCAACACCAACAGCCTGAAGGTCAGCTTCGTAGATCTTTTTAATTATTTAAATATCTCTGATGTAAATTAAAGTCGGGTTAGTGCGAACACATAACTCGAGAATGGCTCAACAGATTCGTTCGATGTGTGATTTATTGGATTCTCCTTCATTCCGGATAACAAAATACCTAACTAATAAAAAGTTGAAAAATGGATAAGAAATAAAATAAAGTATAATATTAAAGTTAGTATGGAACGAATTTCACACGACGCCATCTTTGAAAAAATCTAACAACAAAATTATTGTCTTCTGCATATGCACCTTATCATTCTCGCAAACGTAATTGCCAATCTTACAGTACCACTAGTAGGTATAAGTTTTCGATGATCGAATATCGAAACGATCATCGAAAGCGTTTCGAAAAATTTCCGTACAAAAATGATCGAACGATTCGATCGTTTGACTATTTGCACGCTAATAAGCGCTTATTAGCGTGCAATTGGCTTTCGATTAAACTCGTACTAGCCCCACAGTAGCCCATTTCACTTACTCCACCGTTTCGGGCGTTTAAATTTTTTTAATACGAAGTCTAGCAAATTGCGCGCATATAATTATATTCTCGCGTTGGTCCCGTCTGAGCTTTGAATTCGAATGAAATATGGACGTTTTAGAATTAATATTTTAATGTTATTATTTAGTTAGTTTATTTTTGTTTCTGGAGGCGCAGTGCACCATGAACGGGCCGTCTCTGACTAGGACCAAAGGGTCCACAGGAAAACGTCTGTCGGGATAGCTTGTAGTGTATAAATATAGACTGAATAATTTTAAACGTTTATCTCTAATATAAATGAAAGTCGGGTTAGTGCGAACACTTATAACTCGAGATCGGCTGAACAGACTCTTTCAATCTATAAAAAGTTGAAAAAAAAATGGGTTAGAAATGATATAAAATACAATATTTAAGTTAGAATAGAACGGATCACCAGCGACGTGCCAACGTTATTGCCGCTCTTACAATAGCTCATCCCACTTTCTCCAATTTTCATACTAAGTCAACATCGGGAACATAGAGGTAGAATATCTGGGCGCGCATATTATATTCTCGCGTTGATCCCGTCTGAGTTTTGAATTCAACTGAAATATGGATGTTTTGGAAATATTTTAATGTTGATATTTTAACTCAATCGAATTAATTATGTATTTTTATGGGGACGCAGTGCATATTATTTACATATGAACGGGTCGTCTCGGGTTAGATCCACAGGACAACGTCTGTCGGGAAAGCTAGTTTTAAATAAATTCGACTAAAAATAGCTTAAAAAACTAAAAAACGACAAATTTAAGGCCGTTAGTTGTTTTTCTGTAGTAGGTAACAAATTACTAAATTTAGGTATTTTTGTAAAAAACCAAAGGATTGCAACAATTACTGGTAAGTAAGTACTGAAAAAATCGCGTTTACGTTTGAAAGCAAAATCCATTTTGATTTTCATTTCAGATAAACCCATCTTCAATTTTGCACACCGATAACATCTTCTCGTTCAAGTGCAGCTTTTGGATAATATTCAAATCATATACGAGTAGGTAACGGATCCCCTATCAGGGAACATCTAATTCGCTATTTTAATATCTACCTCAATTTATTCTAAGTGAGTGAATAAAATATTTTGGAAGCAAACATTATATTAAAAATTCTATTACTTATACGTCACTAAATAGTGTGAATAGGTACCTACATACAATTTTCAATAGTTTCTTAAGAGTAGTAATATAGGTATTTTTGTTTCATTTATTAATTCATCAGTGGGTCTACATCTACAACCCAGGTCGGGTTTTGGCCTAATCAAGAGCTTACCTGTTGTTAACCTAAGACCGAACGTTTTCTTCTTCAGACTATTTTATATTAAGTAAAAAAATTAAACATTAAATAGCATGAAGAAGAAGAAGACGTTATTAGAAAACCGGTAAGATTAATAATACAATAATTGAGGAAAAACCAAATATTTTCTTATTATTACTTATTTCAATAAGTTCCACCAAGTTGTCATGGTCGAGAAGATACATAATTATCTTGTATATCCTTAAAAAAAATTTTTGATACGTATGGGAAGTGTAGTTGAATTAGAAAATGTCCGACTACCTGGGTCATTCGGATTATCCGATAATCTTCATAATAAAAAAATGGTGATGGTACCAGAAAAGCATTGAACGATTTATGTACGAAGGGTTGCTTCAATACAGGTAAGATGTAACCAACTCCACTAAAAATGTTGAATTGTAAGGGCGTTGTATAGAGAGCTTGAACATTGTTTATTCGTTCAAAAAAAGTAAACACAAAAAAGTTTATCACTTGATAATTATAACGAGAATCGTTCGCAAAAGTGCGTTTTGTCTGTGGAATGTTTGTGTGAAATGTGGAATGGGATTTAGAGTTTACACTGAATGCACATCGTTTCAATTCACATATCCAGTGTGAATGTTTGAATTTACAGTACCTATTAGTGCAGCGATGTACGTATTTATTTGTCTGTCCGTTTGTTCAATACAGACTAATAAAAATCTATCGTCGAACCGTTGTACTGAGTTAACTCAATAATGATTGCGAATATATTTCATCGTTTGTTTCTGTTAGTCTCTTTTGTGCATTTTATTAAATTACACGCGCCGTAAAAATAACTCCGATTTATCCTTTTGACGGATGAACTTTCAATTTCGCACTAAAAAATGACAACAATCGTAAAAGCCTAAAATAAAAAACTATGAGAAGCATCGCTTGGAAGAGCAACAGTGATTGAATTGGCAAAAGTAGGTAAGTATAACATTGAAAATAACAGCTCATTGTTGCTATGTTTTTGTTCTGGAACTATAAAGCCATTCCATCACGTTCAACAACGTTCGATGACAGCAAGGTGACATACTAGCAGGTCAATATATATTTTTTTACCCATCACGCCGTATCCCGTTAGGGAAAGGCAGAGAGAACGGGCCTCCACTCATTTCTATCCAAGCATACTTCTTTCGCTTCTTCCACCAGCATAACATTTCTCATACAACCTCTCCTATTTATCTTACTTCTGACCTGGCCTCCTTGAGGATGGAATCGATGTGTTAGATACACGTCATTCATCCCATCAATTTTATTTGTCATTCTGTTTACATCCATTCTTTCCACATGCCCTAACCATCTCACCTTATTGACTTTCATATTTATCACAACACTAACTTCCATACTACATTGCTTCCTTATATTCTATTTCCTATCCATATCCCACAGAGTCTTTCCAAATATTCTTTGTAGAGAACTCATCTCTACTACATTCTTCTTGTATCGTCCATGTTCACGTTTCATACCCATACATCATTGATGGTAACAGGATTATCCACTAGTTTCTTTGCTTGTGGTGAGACGTTGTTGTTTCCCATCACAGGTACACCGCCCACCCTGCATCCAGCAACTTTCCTACGACCGATTTCTTTTTCACACTTTCCATCCCGACTAAACATACTTCCTAAATTTACATACCTACTCATTCACATGCTCTCATTTTCTACGGTTATTTTACAATTTGTTCTTGCTTTATCCCTTTCAAATACCAAAACCTTTGTTATGCTGACATTCTTTTTTAGACCTTTTTTTGTATAATTTTCAAACACACTTGACACAAGTTCTTGCAAATAATTTTCACACTCAGCCATAAGTAGGTACTAAATCATCTGCATACATAAGCGCACATACCTTTATTCCAATCCATTCAACCCCTATCTGCTACTCACGCACACCAGTACACTCCTACAACCACACACTTAACAAACAACGGCCACGACATTTCCACAAAAAGCGGTGTCTTCTTCGTTAAAGGGGAAAAAGAGTACACAAGGAGAAAACATCGGCTTTTAACATTCATTGGTAATAATATAGTTTTGAGTGTCAGATTGAGGATAACTTTAAAAAGTGGCATCTCTATCTTTGGGAGTTCTGTCGTATCCCTGTAATTAAATTCACCAAAATAATAATTAAAATTGGTAGATGTTTTATTATTTCCGTAAGAAACGCAGAGAGTAGAAGAGGAAGATAAATAGTCCTGTGGTTGGGATAATGTTGATGCGCCATTTAAAATAGGCACTTAGGACGGAGAATAGCGAGTAGACTCCCCTCTCGCTATTACCCGGCAGAAGCTGCGATTAACACCGCCCTTTAACGAACCGGCACCACTGCTATTAGGTAGACATGTTTGCTCACCTACATGTAGAAAGACGTACAACCTACCTACATACATATTATATTACTGTGGGACCAAACACATCAAAGATGGATTGTATCAAACGAAGTAAACCCTCATTTTCTTCAACAAGATATCTACACCCTTTTTTTAGAAAACTTGTAGTGAAAAAATAAACACCCATCTATCATGAGATAAATAATAAATTGCACGAAATTTATCTCCGCAATATGAAGTAAACACAGTCTTGTATTTTTAATACAATAATGAAGTTCCTTTTGAGATATTTATTAGAGAGTTTGACAGACTCTTTATAGAACGATATTTTTTTCTGTTTCTAAAGCGTTCGTGATCGCGGTTGAAAAGAAATAACGGAATAATACGAGTATAATAAACTTGTTTTGTATTAAACTTTGACACCAGTTTACAGTGTGTTTATTATAAGGCATATTGAAAACTTTACTATTATCTTTCAAGAAACTACTAGAGCGCAGTAAAAAAAATGGACGCGTTTCAATCATCAATCAACTAGGGTTACCCACGTGACTTTGTCTGCCGTTTTAACGGTTAAACAATGAAAGTAAACAAAAATGCGATTAAGTTTTATTTAGTTCTTGACATCACATAAAGAACTCTTAATTCAAATGTCATGTTCAGCTTTCTGCCACTGGAGTATTTATATGCATTTTTCTGTATTATAGAATATCACCCTTTTGAGATTTTTGTGACTTTCAAGATGTTTACATAATATACCTATTCGTTTTTTTTTTTTTTTTAATGAATCTGTGCTCACTCAAAGTGAACACAAATACACTCCTTGACTCTTTCACAGTAAGCTACTGAAAGCTTGTGTCGTGAAAGAGGAAGATGGTCGGCACCTGGGATCGAACCACGACGTCTATATCTATATCGACGACGATATCTATATATTCTCAATTTATATCCCGCTATTCCCAACTCTATTTGAATATACCGCCTTCAAAAAGCATTCTGCGCCCATTATGAGGCGCTTTTCATTTTTCATTTGTTTCTATGAAGTTGATGTTCTTTATAAGTAGACTGTGGAAGTGTGTGTGTGAATATTAAATACATACCGCAGTGCGAAAGCCGGCGTTGTAACCGCTGGGTCACCAACCACTTCAATTTTATATTCATTTATATATACCTACCTAATTACACTTGCTGACAGGAGGCTGTGAGGACCATTTACACCTTTTCAGCCTCGCCTACGTATTCATTTGTCTATTTCGTTGTGTACTTTTGAAGATTGTTTCATGTGCGATTCTTGTTTTTTTACTATTATTTTGTATCATTTTTGTTTGAATTCATTAATGTAATGTTTTGTATCTTTTTGACGACTCCAAGTGCCTGAAAAGGCCTAGGGATGAGAATGATAAATAAAAATAAATAAAATAAATAAATAAAGTACACGTACCTAATGTAGGTATGTGTATCCACCCGCTTCAAACAACAAAATAACGTATCATTAGGTACATAGATGTGTGTGCGTGTGTCACAAAATATTACTTCATAGCGTTAGTTGGTCAGAGTTCTGGACTACTAATAATAATGATACCTACAATACCTAAGTTATTTTATCAAAAAATATTGGTCACTTTTTTACCAGAAAAATAAATGAAATAAAACGTATTTTTATTTGTGACATAAATTCAGAAGAAAAAAAGATATTCGTTTGGAATGCAAGCACCAACAAGTTAAAGGATATCGCTTAAAAAGGAAGCACATAAATAAATCTGAAACAGATGCAAACTAATTTGTTAAAAAAAACGTATATAAACATACCCACTCAATAGCTCCCCAAAAGCCATAAATTCACCATGACATATGCCTTCGTCCCATGTGGAGGCCATAATAATGAAAATTCTTTTCTAGTTCAATTACAGTCAAGTCTAAGATATTCTACCTACTACATATACCTACCAACTATTTATATCTACCAGTATTATGGGTAGGTGCCTCCTTATTTTCTATCTCAATGTGCGAGTTCAAAGTTTAGTCGCTATTTTGTTATTTGAGGCGTACGGGGAATCTAGGAATTTATAACACTTTTTCCTAGACAACTTAAATGGCTGTATATTATTATGTTTTAAATGATGACGAAAACTTTGAAGCCAACATACTAACATAAGTAAAGGTATCAATGATTCAATCCCTTTGTTCCATAAATTTTCAGTCTAGAGGCGTAAAACGGACTTAACTTGACTTATATTAGCTGGTAAGGCAACACTGTCGCCACCCGGTCTACTTTTGTCGAAAATCGAGATAGCTCAAAAAGCAGCTGCTTTGTAGATAGAGAATGATTGGTGACATGCGCTGTTGCTAGTATGAGAAAAAAGTGTTTTTTTTTTTCAATGTTTTGAGCTCTATTAAAGTGAACACAAATACTCTTTGACAAGCTTGTATCAAGCGAGTGGAAATGGTTGGCACCGAGATACGAACCCACGACCTTCAAATACGCTGTGCGTACGAAACCCGTCGACTGATACTACTGTAGGTACTTTGTTTAGGTACCTACATACTTGTCTACTTTTATTTATAGACATAAGTTTTTTATTTAATTTAAAGTTGGTAAGTACTTAGATAAGTACAAAATTTAATTTCTTCTTATTAATATTTCTTTAAGATTGGTAGATATGACAAGGTTAACACTAGAAAAAACTTGGGTTCTGTCAATAATATCTAAGAAATTTAGCAATTAGTTTGATAATTTACTCGTAAAAAGAAATATAATGTAGGTAGGTATATTTTTTTCAATGGTAATAATTTTCGTTTTTGTGATAGGTACATTTTGTAAAAGTTTGAGCTGTATGAGCTCACTGAAACATTGGCTTTTGTAGAAAAAAATATACAAAGTTCTTCTAAACAATTATTCTACGAAGACTGTGAAGCTTTTCTATTCCGCACCCTTTCAAGTTGTCGTATATTAGAAGCAAAGATTAATTATACCTTGTGTGTGGCATGTCATTAGAATTAATACAGATGGAGAGTGTTGGCAATGGAGGGGACTGCGGGGTACTGCAAGATCAAAATGTCACTTTGATCTTTGGTAAAAAGTAATTACGTTTCTTCCTCGTCGATATTTTTTTAATTTACATTTTCCCATTTCTAAGGTTGTGTTTTAATAACAAAGAACAGGCATCAATTAATAATCAACATGAATAATAAATAATTGTATCAGATCTTATAAGGATAGAAAATAAAACACCCCTTAAAAAGAGATAAGAAAGCAAAGACCAAACATTTTTGATAAAAAAAATAACGTGAAATAAATTGAAATATTAACAAAATAGTAGCCGGGCATCGCGAGTGCTTTCAACCAAGATGCGTTACGTCAGATTTGAATGATTTCAAGTTATTGATGCAGAATAGGTATTTACCTTATTTTTTAATTAGGTATTTATTTTATATGAAAATATAGTTTAGTCCTCTTTAAATCATACGAAACCTTTATGTTTCAGCCAAAATGAACTAATTCATGTTCGTTCACTTCAATTTTAATATTTGTACCTACCTACTTAAAAAAGTATTGTTTGAATATTATTAATTTAGTTAGTGAATCATGATTGTAATGCCTCGAATGATAACGGGAATGCATTTTTGCTTTATTTGTTTGAATTTCCTATTATTAAAATGAGAAACCAAAATACAATGGACCAAAATATGAAGGGAGCAGATATTTGGACGGTGAAAAAACTTAAATACAATGTATTTATTACAGGAAGCGTTCTTGTATACTCGAAACAACTGTCAGTTGACGTTAAATCCAATATGGCGGGTCAAAATCTACAGAGATCAGCTCACAATCAAGCGATATGCGTTAAACAATCTCGATGGCAGCTTGATCGTAATATTTTCTATCGTTGAGCTATTTTTTCCACTGATCGTAGTTTGTAAATAAAGTAGAAAGACATCCCAATAAACCTGAAAAGTCGAGTCTTCGCAAAACAAAAACGGCAATGGTTGGGACATGTGGCGAGACAGGAAATGAAAGATGAGCACCCAGAATTGCAAAATGGCGCCCCTATAAGAATAAGAGACCAATTGGGAGACCTCAAAAGAGATGGATGGATGATGTGGTTCCTGTCGCGGGGAAAAATTGGTCAAAGACTGCACAAAACAGAAAAAAGTGAAATACTTGAGAACAGGCCTACATCCAGCACGGCTGACAAAGAAGAAAATTATCAGACGCATCGGTTAATGTATGTGAATACATAAGTTCACATATCGATACAGATGATTCCATAAAAAGTCCTTTGCTATTTGCTTTGGGGAGATGAAGGAAATCATGGAAGGGTAAGGCCTGAACTGGATAAGTAGATTGACTAAAAGCTACTGAATTAAAAGTTAATGAAAGGTATTTATTATTAACTAGCTGATACTTGTCTTGCTTCACATTATTATTTTGGCTAGTTAGACTTGTGCAGTAGGTTACTGAACAGGTTTTGTCACCAGCTTCCCCTATTCAGGACCAGGATTCTATATTATCTTAATGTTTCAAAAGGAAAAAATAAGTGTCACTTCTACTTAGATATGCGAAAAATTAAAAAAAAATTCACTTTCCATGTTTATAAAAAAGGGAAGAAGAGGAAAAATTAATACTCACTATTAAATACGCGAAAAAATTAAAGAAGAATGTCTCTTTGAGTGTTTATAAAAAAGAGTGGAAAAAATAGTCTGCCACAAATCAAATTATTTGAAATTGAAATGTGAGTCCTCGACTCCTCGATTCTACTTTGTTTAGATGTTGGTACATACCTTCCTACCTAGTATTATGTAATTATAGTTCGTTTGACCTACTTAATTGGCTGTTATAAAATAAGAATTATAAGACTTATTCTTATTTTTGTTGTGTTTCAAATCAAACTTAAACTTTTTATACATTTTCATACCGTAATGCTACAGTTCTACATAAATTTTTCACGTAGGTATAATTTTATCTACTTTTAAAACATGATTGACTCATTAATTGAACTTTTTGTATGAAGATTTTAAATTTTTTGAAATTTGTAAATAACATTAAAATATATATTTGAGAAATTGGAAAAAAAATGTGTCCATGATTACCATTAATATACCTGCAAGGATCCACGACGATTAATATTTAATATCAAACCTAGAGTCTGCGGTTTTTGCGTGATGTGCCAACAAACGAAAGTATAAATTATATATACATACTTAACTGAATTATTTTGTAGATTAACTTATGTAAATTTGAATAACATTTATGAGGAATGAAATCAAACGTCTTCTTATTAATATTTTTTCTTATTTACTTGATAAAGGGATAAGCTGCGAAACCAATTAGGCGTAAGGTGCGATTTTTTTTATACTGGTGAATTCATTTTATATAAAATAATTATTATTCAATTCAAACACTCGCTCATTGGTGGTTGCCGGATCAGAATCCTCTCACCCCATCTTCCCTTTGAGAATCTATATAATATTTGTCTTGAACACTGACTCACTGACTGACTGACTGACTGACTGACTGACTGACTGACTGACTGCCTGCCTGACTGACTGACTGATGTCATTAACGCCGCTAGATGGCGCGCCACTCGAACCCTCAAACAAGTTTTGATCCAGCGGATCGGGGATGCTTCTGAGCAACCAATAGCGTTTTGCCGTTATGCGCACGCGCGTTGAACATACCATAGATAATATAATATACTGTAATGGAATGTGTGGAACATACAGGTATACTAACTAATATTATTAAGTGTTGCCAACGTGGGCGATTTATCGTCATTTGGGCTACTCGGAACGAGAATTGGCGACTACAAAATGCCCTTTTTTTGGTGAACTTTCATCTCTCCGGCCAGGGGCGCCACGGGCGCCTTTAAAAAACTAGTATTTCATAATTTCGTCTGAAGTGAATATTATTTCCCAATATAACAGAATTAAATTTTACGATAACTTGAAATGAAAATTTATGAGATTAATCTACAGTACCTAAGCTAAAAAAAAAAAACAATAAGCATTTATTAACAGGCACCCCAAGAAATCAGTCGATACTCATAATGCCAAGATATTTGCTATTACGTAATACAGTACAGCAACAAACGTAGAGTAGGAAGAGAAAAGGTTTTTATGAAGGTCTCCTGTGACGTGGAGATATCCGTCTTATATGTACATGATGGTCAGTTTGCTTCAGATGTAGACAATAACTCCGAGGCGTGTTCTCTTCCGGAACAGCCTTCTTTACGGTCAATTTGATATGAAAAAAAGAGAAAAACCTTGTGTTCTTTGAGAATTTTTTCCCTCATTTCGTTTTGTGGTCCTCTAGAGCTTCTCCTTAATGATAATGAAATGAATGATATTTTGTAAGGTTTGTGTATTTACGTAGTGAAAGTTCATTATAATGAATTAAAACAAACACAGTTGCACTTTCACGATATTTTATTGAGGCTCGAGCGCTTTCGTCTATCTCATGTAGACATTATCAAGAGTCTCTTGACATTAAAACATAGTTCACATTCCACAACTTTTAAGGCTGAATGATTTAACTGTTTTATATTGTTTATAAAAAAAAATATTTGAGGAAAATATGTTACGGTAAGGAAACCCATCCTTACCACTTGTGGATCCGACAAAACGTCGTGTTAATGACAACATTTTATATGCAGCTACCCGGCAACGATTTTTTATGTCCCTTCAAGAATTTTTATGTCCCACTGCCAAACGACGAACGAAAGAGTATTTGTGTTCACTTTAAGTGAGCCCAGATTCATTTTATAAAAAAAGTCGAATCCGACACACGACATACTAGGCAGCGCAGTAAGACCTTAAAAAGTAACCATACTAAAATATGGTAGGTATATGTATTATGATAGCATTATCATTCAATAGAAGATCGTGGGAAATTTATTTTGTATGAAATAATAATCAATATTACTGTGTGAAATAATAATCAAATAAAATATTTATTTTATTTATTTATTTATTATCTCAAAGAATACAAAAAAACGTAAGTATTTTACAATGTACAATGTAGGTATATTATAATATATAAAATTTGTGTAAAGGGTTTATTACCTCACTGGACGAGAGTCTGTGCTGAGGCAATACTACTTAATGTAAAAGGAAACCGTGCACCTACCAACCATATATTAAGTTTTCAACTTGCATTAGAAAATTGGAAAATACAGAACAAGCACGCACGCAAAAGAGAACATACAAGCAAACACACAATGACATACGTTTATAAATTATTTTCAGCACATTTCACAATCATCATCCATCGCCAATTCAACCTTTCGTAACTGCAAAATAAAATTAATAACCACTCCATTTACTTAGATAGTTGATTTTAAGCAATTCTATAGTCATCACAAGACTATCAATTTTGTATTTTAAATTATTTCATTCCTACACCCAAAAAACAAAAGAGGGATTTTGTCGTTTAAAAACAAAAGAACAAAATTAAAACCGAGCAGCCGCAATTTCAGGGTCTTGTTAGTACGTTAACCGTCCACGCTTTAGTGGTTTTCGGTGAAAAATAATTCTTCCAGTTATTATATTTTATGGTTCCATCATGCCAACAATGCTTTAAAAACAAGTTATTAGAATAACAACTCTCCACCAGCGACAGTTGTAGGCGCTTTACAAAACCTACTGCGCGGTATAACTTGCTATTGTATCCAGCCTGAAAACTATAAGGCTGCACATTGACACTACTGCCTCATACTACGCCATAAAGGTTATAATTTATTCGCTCGGATTTAAAAGTTTTGCTTTGAAATATAAATAAACACGTGCGATTTTAAACTGCATTCAGACACATAAATCCGAAGTGATTACTTTTTAAACAAAACGTTGTTAAAACTTATAAGTATCTACTTTTATTAAACATTTTCCAACCTTGTATTTTGTAGTATCTTTAAGTATTTTACTTAAATAATATAAGCTAGGCTTTTTGTAATTATCAAACAAAATGTAATTACTGGTAGTTAAGCTGTCCAATGGCCGACGCTAATCACAGTCCTTTTTTCAAAACACAAGCTAAGAAATAGGTACCTATATCAAAAGTATACCTACCTATTTGGGTGAGCTCAGATTAATTTAATGAAAAAGTCATCTTACACTTTGACTTGATAATATTATAACGAGTCTCATTTATACTTATTTTTATTTTTTAAGTAAAGACTTCAAAACTATTATATTGATAATATACCTACCTAACTATTTTCATTAGCAGCTAAAAAGATAGAATGAGCAAAGACATTATTTTTGTTCTATACAGGTACGCATTGCTTACCTTCAAATCGAAATTAAATTTTTGAATTTCTTAAGATCATTGGTAGCTACTTATTTAAGAAAAAATTAACCAATACGTTGCCAGAGGGTTATATCCGCTCAAATAAACTCGAAAGTTCTAAAAATTGACTTGAAGAAATGGTTGTGTTTTTGTTTTTATTGATGACGAATAGGCTAGATGACGACTAGCTATTACCATACAGGCACAGACTAATAAAAATGGGTTATCCTAGATTTTATAACACCTCTTATCAATCTCTTATAGTATTATTACCAGAATCAGGGCGATTCCTAATAATAAAGTATTGATTCTATCACACTAATATCTTCATACATTTGATGTTTGGATTAGAAAAATATCGCTTACCGCGCGATTCAGTCAGTCTGTCCGCCGACTTTCAGTACACGTGTGCATAATACATAATATGGATGTGAGTAGGTATTATCTAAGGATTAAACATGTAACGGCACATTCTATTGTGGAGTCTTATCAATTCCCCTTCATTGGAAATCGCTGTATTTCTACATCATTTAACCGACACAATAATAATCTTGGCTATATACATGCATGCACACACGTACAAAACTACTACCTAATAACAATAAGTATTACACCTTGTAAATCGCACACATGTCATTATAATAATGTACGAACATTCTCGTTCGATTTGTCCTAATCAGATCTTAACTTGACTTTTTTTCAGCCAATCTTGTATAGGTATAATGACTCTTAGGTCTCACATTCGCGATCACTCCATCCGTCCAAATGGGGAGATGTCACTCCAAAAATGCCCGTGATTGGGGTGGTGAGTCGGATATCAGTCAATCGCGTCTAACCATTCGTACATCACTCCAAAGGAATCTTCAATGGGGAAACTCGAGTGGACGACGTCTAAGTCGTCACGTCTCTTGATCGTTAGTCAGTAAAACCCTTGGTCCAATTCGTCTCATTTTCATCATCCTTCCACCATGTTGCTGTTTTAACTTTAATAATTGCAAAATACCTGTATTATCGAAGGTAGTAAAATTTCCTATAGGTAATTATTAAAAAAAAAACTCAAGCATCAATAATTAATCTGTCACAATAGATGTCAAATATTTGAAGTGTTCGTGAATAGGACGATTTTTTGATGTCATCCATTGGTTGTAGCGATCGTGAATGGGGGCCTAAGTTTGCTACGGAGTAATCCCGCATGGTGGCGCTTCTTTTACCTACATTATCGATTAGACTAACCTAAGTAGGTACCTATCTATAGGTAGGTTTAAATAAATTTTCAAACTAAGACATTAAAATAACAATCAAAATGAAATTTAATAAGTACACTGACTAATCTATGTACCAAAAGCGCCACCATGACGATAACACAAACAGTCAAACAAAAAAATTGAAAAAAGATTTCTGTCAAACCCTGAAACACTCGAAAAATTCAATTCAGTTTAATCTTAATAGGGAAAGTTTTACTTATACAGCCTCAATGTTATAAATATAGGTATTAAAGATAAGTCTTAATACAACTTAGTAAAGTTGAGTGTGCCAGCTACTAACCATTAAAGTATAATGATCTTAATATGTTCCATATCGTCATCTAATACACCTTCGCGATCCCTAATTACCCAATAAATAGAGACGTGTTTAAACTGACGATCTTATCGGAGTTCATTACCATCTTAATACTTCGAAATCTGGCGCGGAGAATAATATAATAATGGCTGCGAGGTGGTAATAATTTTATATTGTAGTGCTTGTTCCATCTTGCGATTATATTGCACCTGTAATTACGGGAATCCGGGAGAATACCTGGCACCACACTACGGTGCTTAAAGAACCAATGAAATGCATTACTTAAACGCCCAGAGGAAAAGATATTATAAAATACGTACAAAATTTCTCTAGATTTATTTACTTCCATTCCGCATAATGTACTTACTTACCCTTGCGTAAAATGAGGAAAAAGAATATAATAGAGATTCTGAAATCAAAGAAATTAATGTGGGTTTTATTTTATTCTTCAGCGACCGTTTCAGCTCTATATGAAAAAACTTTTTATTTTTAATACGTTCATAAGTAATTAATATAAAAAATATAAAAAGAACTTTTGAATAATAATATACTAAAACGAATTGATTTTATATAATTTTATACTCTTTTTCACTTATGGTTACTTACATGCAGCGTCCATAAACATTACAATAAAACGTGTGAAAGAAATCAAAATACCTATACTGGCCTATTAATAGTTTTGGATCCGGCAATAAACATATTGAGAAATGGATAGTAAATAATATAAAATATATAAAGAAAAAATAACAACTAATGACTCTAACAATTCATTACTAATGTTCGATTTTTAAATGGAACAAACCACTACGGGCTTAAGACCGTCTTCTACTGTTACGTTAACAACGTTCGCCATTAGGTGGTAATGTTTGTCTTCGAAACTCCTAATCATGAGAATTCTCAACATGTTCAACATGTCGAAAAATCTCATCTATGCAACAAGTAGAAATTTAATAATAAATGAAATAAATAGATAAAAGTTGGAAATCAAAATATATAATTAAAGTTAGTATGGAACGAATTTCGATACAACAACGCCACCTGTGAAAAATTCTATAGAAACACAATTTTTAATTATGTGACAACCATTTTGACATTAAAAATATTGGGACGCTGATTTTTTTATGGATTTTTTCTAATTTTTTAACATTGACGCGCATTTTTTAATAAATTGAATAAATCTAATTTTGTAATAAAATTGTCGTTTGACACAAATTGTCAGTTGTTTAATAGTTGGTGCGATTGACATAATTCGGATGGAAAATATGTGGTTTAAAACAGATGCATCGGTCGGAATGCATTTGGTTAAAAGTCATGTTTAAAGTTTTTTTTAAATTCTTATTCAACATTCTTTGTTAGACCACAGGACAACGTCTGTCGGGAAAGCTAGTTAGGATATAAAAATAACGCTGGGGGATATTTTTAGGGTAGGTACTAAAAATGCTTGAGAAAAGCCGCGTCTTTCCAGAGATGAGAAGATCCTCTCACTGTGTTCAATTTCTTAAAGTATCTTCGTTCTAATTAAAAAACTTACCTGACGAAATCGCTGCGATTGGACGATTCATCCATTCAGAAAATTGTATCGTTGCGCTATAAATAATTCAATTATTACTCAAATACCATTGCGTTATCTGTAAACAGTATTATGTATGTAAGTTACATAATATCAGATCTATAATGATATGTTAGCTCCAATGCATGCACTTAACACAATGGTGCAAACTAAACCCTGTTAGGTGGTAGGAAGGCCAATATGCTTGACGTGTTGATAATAACAACTACTGAAGATTACAGGTGTCCTGTCTACTGCGGATCAGATAATTAGCAGCCTTATGTACACACATGGTTACCAACAAAGCCTAGTCCAATCTTGTTTCAATCAACACCTCGACTGTATTCTTGTATATTCTTGTATCACGGATTCTATAAAGAGTATGGTATTGTGAATTCGTTGTATCCAACTATTACTTTCACTGATTTCAAAAGGTTTATTTTTGTCCTAAGGAAGGAAATATTTAAGATTTTCATTTGATGGTTAAAAAATTATGGAAAGATTCTAATAATATCAATAAACGTTTTGTACGAAATTGTTTTTTTTTTTCGCATTGAGGCATATTATTTTAAATAAAAATTTTGTGAGAATAAACTATCGTTATGCTGTATTTAATGTTAGGTATATTATTTATTGCTTAAAACAGACTGAAAATAAATAAAAAAATATAATAATCAACATCATCTCAGCGTGGGTTTGAGTTGTCTCTAAAAACCTTCTCCGTCCTGACCTGTCACTGGCTTGGCTGCCACCTTCCAGTTATCCAACCAAGTTTAGGTCTTTCCTGTCCTTTTTTTCTTTTAAAATTAATGCCTTTTTGGGTTATATATAAAAAATATAAATTGGTATATTATTATCTTGGTTGGGAACCTGTTTCTGACTGCCTGATGAGTGCGTCCTTCAAGATGACAGGCGAAACACTGACGGTCCTCCTATGCTATGCTCCCACTGAGGATGGGGATGCGGCTGCCAAGGACTGTTTTTATGACAGTCTGGATGCAGTCGTGTCCCATGTCCCATGACGCCACCGCTTAATAGTATTGGGGGATTTTAATGCCAAGGTTGGCAGTGACCCCCAGTATAGACCAGGCGTCATGGGTAGGCATGGTATGGGAGTGATAAATGATAATGGAAGCCGTCTGATTGGTTTCGCCACACTCCATGGACTCTTAATAGGGGGAAATCTGTTCCCTCACAAGGATATCCATAAATATACTTGGACCTCGCCTGACAGGAGAACAAAAAACCAGATTGACCATCTTCTGGTAAGGGCCAGCAACCGAACTGACCTGCGAGATGTCTGCACCTACCGAGGGGCAGACATGTATACTGATCACGAACTCCTTGTGGGTTCGTTGAGATTCAGATTTACCCATTTCCAGCACGGGCCGTCTGCCTCTCGCCCGCTGGACATACGCAGGTTAGAGAGTGTTCAGCGTCGTCATACGTACGAGGCTGAGTTACGCACCAGGTTTGCCCCCTTGCAGGATTCACACGGCGCTGTTCCGATTGAGACAGCTTGGAATAGCTTTATGGAACCGTGACACCGTTATGGAATCCGCACGTTCTTCTGTCGGCTATAAGATCAAAAAGAGGCCAATATGGATGTCCGATGGGTCCTGGAGCCTCAGAGACAGCGAAAAAGACCCTCAAAAACTGGCTGCTTTGGTGTCTGAGTACAGAGAGCTGAGCCGCAAGGTGAAGCACCCTGTACGAACAGATAAGAGAAGACACCTGGACTCTCAGATACGGCGAGCGCAATCTGCTACACTCGGAAATGACTCAAGGACACTTTTCGAAATCACCCGGGAGGTCGGGGGTAGGGATCAAAAAAGACCCGTTTCGGCAATACGAGACTCTCGTGGAGCCACTGTCACTGCCCCCGAACTGATTAAAGGGAGATGGAGGAAATAATTTGAGTCAATATTAAACCGTCCCGAGCCCTCCTCACCTTACAACTTTGAGGAGGAGTTGACTGGTCTGAATATACCTCAGGAACTGGGACATGTGAGGACCCGCCGACATACAGTGAGATGGTGCTGGCCGTGATGAGACTTAAGAACAACAAAGCGCCAGGAGCCGATGGAATTCCCGCAGAGCTCCTCAAACAAGGCATAGACACCCTTGGCCAACCACTATAAGATATATTTAAAATGGCGTGGGAAGAGGAGAGGTGCCCAAAAGATTGGCGGAATGGATCCATCGTCGCAATATTTAAAAAGGGGGACCCCCTTGAATGCGGAAACTACCGTGGAATTACTCTACTCAGTGTGCCTGGTAAGGTATTATCTCAGATATTATTACACCGCATTCGGGGGCTTGTCATGACTATCCTGAGAGAGCAACAATGCGGCTTTGTACCTGGCAAGTCCTGCACGGACCCAATTTTCTGTGTCAGGTGCATCTGTTTCAGCAGTGTAAAGAGTTTAACTCTCCAGTCGCTTGTTGCTTTATAGATTTTGAAAAGGCCCTCGACAGCCCACATAGACCATCAATATGGAAAATACTTGCTCTGTATGGTATAACTCCGAAAATAGTTAAAATGGTGAAGTCCCTATATGAAGACTCCAAGTGTAGCGTGAAAACGCCAGGTGGTCCTACTGAAGCTTTTAGGATCCCCACGGGAGTCAGACCGGGCTGCGTACTAGCTCCTTTTATATTCATAATAGTCATGGACTTCCTGTTGAGAAAGTTCATGCAAGGAGCAAGAGGTATACCGATAACACAGAGAGATGGTCTAATGGGCGAACTGTGCGATCTGGAGTACGCGGACGACCTAGCGTTGTTCAGTACGACAGTGGAGGAATTACAGCGCAGTGTTTCAAGACTCTGCGACGAAATAGCACGCCTCGGCCTTCGAGTCAATGCCAGTAAGACGGAGCTCATGGCGAATAATGCCTGCCCCGATAAACAGCTACCGATAGCCATAGATGGTCACCAGGTCTCCTGGGTGGATAACTTTAAGTACCTGGGAGCAACCGCCGTGGGGTTGCTGGCTAAGAATAGCACCTCTGTTCTTTTTTTCTGGTTTTTCGAGCATCCTGTAAGAGGCAGGAAATCGAAAAATCAGATCAGGACCGTGAAGCTGACCACCTCACGTCCTTAAACCTCAACCGGTCAGAAAAGGCACAATGAGCCTCGGACGCCTTCGAGCGCAATGGAGAGCTCTTGATGCCTCCCTATGCTCCTGAGTGGGGTTCAGGCATCCCGCATTGTTGGTTTGGGGAGGATCCGCGGCGGGCTTGATTTGTGTTGGGCCGGATTATCCGTTTGATTGTTTTGATCGAGCTAGGGGTCGGTTTCGTGTGTGTCGGGTTTGCTGCGGATTGGTCTCCTCCGAGCTGACTTGCGTTGTGTGGGGGGCCATAAAGGGAGTATGTGTGTGTGTGTGGGAGCAACCATTACCACCACTGGTGACCTCGGGGCTGAGCTCCCGATACGTATCGGTATGGCAAGTGGCGCCTTCAACAACATGACCAAGATATGGAAGGCGTCGGTGTTTAGTGTCGAGACGAAATGTAAACTGTTTGATGCGTGTGTGTTGCCCATTCTCCTGTAGGTCAGGTTTTGACCAAAACATACCGAGGTCAGTTTGTAGTAACATAGGTGCAAATTTCTGAAAAAGAGGTACTGGGTCTGATTTTACGACTCTGAAATTTTCGAAATATATTTCACATGAAATTTCAATTCGGCTTTGACCAGGCGGGTTGGATTGGACGAGTCCGGATGTTGAAAATATATTAAGTCAAGTAATAATATGTAAGTTGTTTCATCCATTAAGCTTACCCATACCTTTTTAAAGAAAGTTTTAATAAACATTTTAATAATTGTATAGCCGAAATAAAATACGGACTAAACGACAAAACTTCATTTTGAGATAATCTAATAAAACTGATTTTTCCCCCATACAGATATAGTATATTATGATGATTTTTGGATCTGTTTTTTTACGCTTTTAGATCACCGATATGGACTAAGTGCAATATTTAGGCTATTGGCAATGGTTTATAGAACATTTCCTCATACTCGTTTGGTGAATGCCACTTTTGATGTGCGAAAATTAATCGAAATAAAAGTACCTACATATTGAAAGTTTGTGTGATCATTGTTTATCTTATTTATAGGTAGTGAGGTATACATTATGTAATAATTCAATTTATCCTATTACAGTGTTTATAATTACAAACGATTCGGTTAAATAATTATTATACGGGAATCTCAATTGATTAAAATATTTCGAAATTGTGGTCAGTGATTGATTATCAATTAAAATTATCGGCGATCGTTTCAACCAGATCGCCTTTAATATTACGCACCGAAAATTCAGTTTTGTGTGAGAATTCCATATTTTCTCAGGCTATTTTTCCACTCCATTTCCATAGTTTGAAGGTTTGTCAAACCGCAATCAGGGTCAACCATTGAAAATTGGAGGGGGTTTATAAAACCGTTATGGCAATTAAAAAAAAAGTAGCAGGTTATTCTTGTAGATTATATTATTAGGCATGCACTTACCATCATCATGCCCAGCAACTCTTCATGGATGTCTGAAATTCCTAAATTTTCACAAAAATCATGTACCAACACTATCAGTAAAACAGTATGGTAAAAACTCAGGTTAAATTAAAAGTACTTTACTTGTTAATTGAGATGAAAATATAAAAACCTACTAGTGCCTTTCCTCTTAACGCTTTTAGTTGATTTCAATCTTCTATAGAATTTGAAAAAAAATATTTCCCTACATTTCAGTCTCGCTTATTCTGTTTAAATAGAGAAAAAAATATTAAGCAGGTAAGCCGACATCAGCTTATTGAAAATAAACAATTATTATTCTTCGAAATGTTGCGTCAATCTGTCTATCTTGGCTTAAAAGTTTCTAACTTCTGTAATACTCTCGGGAAAGAATCATTGTAGTCTCACAGTTGTTATCATGACATTTTTCTCATCTAGTTATTCTGACGTATGTTTGTAGGATCACCTGCTAGATAAAAGTGTTTTTTTTTTTTGTAAATTATCAAACAATAAAGGTACCAACATAGCTTTACATACCTACGTGTCAATAATCTTAATGGGTAGACAAAAAGCAGTTGTGATCAGTTTTATAAAAAAAACTACAAATATATTTCCTTGATTCAAAGGTCACAATTTATTGCAGGTACGTACTTTCTTACTTTCTAAGTATAATAAAAAAATGGATTTTTGTCTCAAAATCATTCATATCTTGAAAATCTTCATAAATGCACTATAAATTAAATGGTTAGTAGACTATCGGTTACAACGCCGGCTTTCGAACTGTTTCGTGCAGAGGTCGTGGGTACGTCCATCTTTCTATTTCACTGAACACGCTTTAAGTAGCTTACCGCTAAAGAGTTGGAGTGTATTAATTTGTCAAATTTTATGAACCCCTTGCAACATTAAAATACGTCAAATTATTATATTCACGGTTTTAATTGAGTCGGTAATTTAAAAGCAAATCCGCCATTAAAATTTAAAATGTTATTTATAAATACAAATCTATAAATTTGGAATTCCGGTAAATAAATTAAATATTATTATTTTCCAAATTTGACTTCTCGTATGTCAGTGATACCCATATAGGCTAATATTATACTCTCTGTTGTTACAGAAACTCGTTATATTTTTATGTAAAAGATACCAGAAAGTATATCAATTTGTTTTAATTTAAGCCTGAGAAGTTTGATGAGAAATTCAAAAATGGATATGAATTTATAAAAACTAGTGGTCGGCCAGTGCTCGAAATTCGACTATAACTAATTTAGATTATAAGTTTGCTGTTTGAACATTTTTAAGATTCCTTGGTCAAAGACTGAGCGAGCGCTTTTTCACAATTTTCTTTCATAACTAATGACATGGATACCTCAAATTTGAAATGTTGACATGTTCAAGTTTTTTTTATGGTTATTTAATAAAAAAAACTATTAATCCATTCTCAATTTGACCACAGATAAACAAAAGATCTGTGTCAAATAATGTCAAATACACCAAAGTGTGTGCGAGTATGAAAATATACATAACATTACAGTAGTGTGGGCAGTGTTTTTTTTATTGATTGAATCTATTTTTATGCATTATTTATAAAAAATATATAAGCATACGCCACCCTTTCTCTACATAAACTATATAAGTCTGCGAAATTTCGTGCTCCTCCGTCCGCGCAATTTTCATAAAAATGGTCACAAAGTTTTTCCTTCACGTATTAATAAAGATTAACTCTCACCTAGTGAAATCCAAAATAGTTTTTTGTCCATTGTGTCTATGATATTATTGGTCCTTATTTTGAAATGAAAATAATCATCCCTTAAATTTGGTGAAGTTTTTTAATGGAATTAACATTTGTATCTGTTGTTAAATACAGATAGGTATGACCTGACTGTTTTGGATTGATAATTTTATAGAACCTAGTCGATGGAGTACTTGAAAACAAAAAAATCCTTGGACAATGCACATTTTATGTATCAGAGAGTTCAGGTTTGCCAGTACGTACTTAGATGAACAGAATCCAGATAGATGTATCGTGTTCTCATTACGAATACATTTCGGTTATATAGGTTACTAGCTTATACCCGTCTTGCTTTACGTTTTTGATTCCGATTGTCAGGCTTGATCGGTAGGTAATTAGAAAGGTTCTAGTCTAGCTTCCCATTGCTTTGTAGACCTCTATAACTGACATAAGCACAGAAAAAGAAGAATGACACTTTTAATGTTTATTACAATTTTGTATGAAGATCCTAAAAAATAGGGTTTTTTAAATATCTCTAAATATATCTATTAAAGTCAATGCAGCAAATTGTTTTAAAGAACCTTCTCCGGCATTTTGCACGGCTCTGTGCAGATTCATATCTGATGTAGCATTTGTATTTTGAGCGTGATGCTATGACATACGGTAAAAAGCAAAAAACATTTCTTAATTATTATGTAGATAGAGAAGGAGGGGCTAATGCGAGTTTTATTTAATTTCCCAATTTACCACGCAACTTTCTTAATTTTTTCTTTCATAAGAACCTTCTACTGATAAAAGCCAACACGACAAAAAAAGAATTAGTGAAATCGGTTCAGCCGTTTAGGCGTGATGCGATGACATACAGTAAAAAGCAACTAAAAAAACATTTCTGAATTATTATGTAGATTTACCACGCAACTTTCTTAATTTTTTCTTTCATAAGAACCTTCTACTGATAAAAGCCAACACGACAAAAAAAGAATTAGTGAAATCGGTTCAGCCGTTTAGGCGTGATGCTCGGACATACCGTAAAGTAACGACAAAAGGCAAATAAAAAAACATTTCTAAAATATTATGTAGATAGTTAGCTCCTTGCTTGTATAGATAATGGAGCGTTAGGTTACGAATAACATTCTATATTACTACCCCCATCGTATGTACAAATGTTCTAGGTAATGTATATTGTATACATAATATTATTTAAATATGTCAGTAACACTGCATTATACAATGTTAACCTATCAATGTGCCTGCAGTCGTAAACGATACCTTTTGGTTAAGTTTGCGGTTGAACAAAAAGCCTGTCGATGGCATACTAATAATATCAAAGCAAATAAACATTCTGCATTTCACTATTGATACACCAGAGAAACGATACCATGCGTTCTCTTATTTCAAACTATCATACTAATGTTGATGAGTATCAGCGCTTTTGATATTGTGGCAAGATTGCGATTAAGTTAGAATGTTGTACGAGAAAAGAAAGACAAAAATTACATTTATGCTGTTAGTTTCATAAAAAGACTGAAAATTCCACAACTTAATTATTAGACCCATATATGACCGAAATAATTATGTACCTTCACAAAAAAATTGAAGTATTACAATGGTTTATAAAACAAATACCTACTGGCCTATGCTTCTTACACTATGCATATCATGACAGAGTTTTAAGTTAGCAGCAAAAGTCTGGGCTGTTCTGAGAAAACTTTTCTGTTGCTTTGACCTCTTCTAGTAAGTTGCATAACATTTTGAAATAATTGTGCAATAATAAGAAATGAGAAGTGAGAAGCCAGAAATGTTCTTTTCACACATTTCAAGTAAATTTCAATGGTGAGGTATCGTTTTCCTTTAATCTAAAGGTAATTAATATTGATGAACCATTCAATGGTTGAACAGTGTATTTTGGTAATTGAAATCTCACTAGGTTGTAATACATGTTATCAATGTCCTTTGAGCATGATATTCATAATTTTGGTACCGACTATCAGGCAAACAGTTTATTTGGTGCAATAGTGCACATATGATACGAGTATAATCAACAATAACTGCAGAGTCTGTCAGATACAATTATTGGATTTACACGTATATTTAATCGGGCTTTCTTAATGCCCATGCAAAACATTATTAATATTCTACGTTTATAGAGGTTAAACAGGATCAATTTTAAAGGAAACCTATATACCTACTTTATATATTTGTACCATATACGAGAACATCAACCGCCGGTTAGCAGCGTTATATATGATCATTTAAAAGCAACCAATCTTTATTTTATAACTGCCAGTTTCTACATGTTGTTTGTCGGATCCGACAAAATATCTTTGCTTTGGTTGATTAAATTTTTATATGGAGCTTTTCACATCACTCCGGCATCAATTTTTTGTCGTCCACAATTTTTGTCACATACGAACTATGTGACAGTGGGAACATATAGTGGGTTCTGGCATACGGCACAGTAAGGGGGCGTCCATTAATCACGTGAGCCCAAAAGGGGGAGGGGGGTCTGGAAACAAATCACGAAAGATCACGTAGGGGGAGGGGGGTCTGGAAACAAATCACGAAAGATCACGTAGGGGGAGGGGGGGGGGTTACGTGAGAAAATCACGTGCATTTATTTTTTCTGATAAATTTAAAGAAACAGTTGAAATTATAAAATTTTAAAAATTTGACGATAACTAAAATCATTCGTTTCGTAATTCCTTGTACTAAAAAATACACGTGATTTTCGGAGAGGGGGAGGGGTATTCTGAAACATCACCAAAATATCACCAGAGAGGAGGGGGGGGGGTCCAAAAAGTTCCAAAAAAACATCACGTGATTAATGGACGTCTCCTAAGAACGCCGAGTTCTTAATAGACAAAAGTTACTCGGCCGACACTAGAAGGTCGAGTTGAAAGAGTAAGTAACGTTATATCCAATCGTAGGTCTGGCTTATCCCAAAATAAGTCTTCCAGCCAGACACGTCATACATAAGTGTTCCATTCTTTTTTTTTAATTCCTTTTTTTCTTTTTAAAATATACCTAATAGGTAGGTACTACATGTTAAATATATCATTTTTCAATATTCCTACATTGAATAATAAATTATGTCTGCTAACGAACCAATTATTATAAAAATTATTCGTCAGCATTTTATTGTTCGATCGGCTTAATTCAGCTGCGGATACAAACGGCAAATATTTGTTTTCTTCGTATTTAAATCAATTATTTTATTTTAATCTCTATTGTGCGAAGGTAGCTACATATTTTTTTAACAAAAATACATTATCTTTTATTTTGAAGTACTTACCTGATTATTTTACGCTGTTTGTACCCCACTTAGGGGCACAGGGAGACAACAAGAGCTTTCCATTGCACTCGATCTTGCAATGTTTATGGCCTACTAGCAAACAAACACGTTTATAAAGTCATTTTAGTAGATACACATTATACAAAATCATCTAAGTACACAATTCATTATTGTAAATATTTTTCATCAATAGGTAAGTAGTAAAAACCGGTTTAAGATTTAAAACGTAGAACAGTACCTACCTATCTACATACCAGCATTTTAACAAATTATATATTTTCATTCCCTATTTATCTTTTAACACGCATAAAAATAAAACGATTTGAAACATTTTTTTCTATCATACTATTTTTTTGATATAAATAGCTTGGTTTTGAATTTCGTGATGGTAGGTACTTCTTTCTGATATATAAAAGCTTGCAAATATTGTTAAAATAATAATTTTACCCATGGTCTTCGATAAGAGATCAAATCGATTAGAAATACTAAGCAGAAAAGCCGAAACAAATCGTTTCAAGTTTGGCGGTTGTACTAACTCACTGTGTTAAAGGTCAAACAGCTGTCAAACTATCGACACGAGGAAAACTTTTATTGATCAACATATTTTCAAGGTGTAAGTGGATTAATCTCAAGGCTATGAGATGACCTTTTCTAATACGAATAAATGGAAAATAGTTTATCCATTTCTGCGAAATTTATCTTAACGATAAAATAAACCCTATGACAAGTACTTAGTACTAGTACTACGTAAATAAAAAAAAAACACCTCATGGCAAAGGTACCTTTCTATCGATCTATAAATAAATAAAAATCTTCTATCTATCTATATAATTTTGACTTAAAATAATGTCTATACCCAACACCACCTATATAAGAAGGCCTTAGCGCTTGCGGCCATTTTTCCTCTTGCGTCACCAGGCCGCCCCGGCGTGTAGACAGATATCATAGCGTACAGGTAAGTACATACAGATATAGAAAAGCAAATGCTGGGCCTCACGATGTGACATAGCACTAAGGCCTTCTTATATAGGTGGTGTAGTGTATACCTAAGCATAATGAATTTTTTAATATAAAAAAAAAAAAATATTGTTGTATGCCTGTATTGAGGCAAAATGAAACTCGGACAGTGATAAACCTTGAATAAAATATGAATCTGTGCTCACTAACATATTTTATGCTTGATCAGTAACGAGGAACGAACCCACGACCCTTATGTATACACGCAGTTTGACAGTTGTTGATTCAACCGCTAAGTTTGTCTACCAACCACTTCCATTATTGTGAAACAAATAGTAAGTACCTACTGAGAATTTGTCCTCAGATAGGCAGTTACTATTTAAACCATTGGAATATATCAATATTAAAGTGATCGGTTGCCTAGCGGTGAGGTCGTCGAATTTAGTTCTGAAAGTCGTGGGTTCGATTTGGAGTTGAGCATTTTCCTTTTATACCATAACGAATAATTATATTTATAACATATCGAATAATTATATTTATAACATATCGAAAATTCGGATATTGACCAACTGCATTATTTTCTCAGGTATTTATCAAATGAGTCATCTTAATCTTTTTATGAGGAAAACATTTGAATAAAAAGTTGGGGAGGTTCTGATTCCCGGTTTGGCTAAAATCTCCCATATGGAATTTTCACTTGAAATCAGTTAGTACTCAGGGGGTTCACATCCTACACAATAATAAGAATATTATAAAATGATTTTGTCGACGAGATCATTTGTCTGGAAGAAATCTCCTCATATATACCTATACACCTTTGTATATACAAGAGTCCCTTGGTACCTAACTATTGTTTAATTTTTTTATCATCTCCCAAAAATAGCTCTTCACGAAATTAATAATCGGATAAATATAAAATACCCAATGTATGAACCGATCCTATTGATTTATTATTTTTAGCAATGTTTTCTGTTTTGTTGTGTTCCAAACGTGGTAAAAATACATGGGGCGAATGTATGGTATCAATGTTAGCGAGCCTTCTCCCACAGTGGGTAGGTAGTTACAATAAAACACGCTTCACTAGTCGATAATTTTGACCGCGCGCCCCGAACAGAAATGCCCATCAGACAGCAATGGAACCGTAATTCTATACCCCCTCTCCCCCCCTCCACGCACAGCATTACGCATACTGCCTGGTGGTGCTATTTTATTATTATTCATTTAAATGGCTTAACGGGTTCCGCTCATTTGTTGCACTGTTTCTGTGTAAAATATTGTGTAAATAAGTTAAAAAAATAAAACCTTTAAAATAAAGAAGAATGAACAAAAAAAATATTTAAAGATAAGGTAAAAAAAGAATGACAAAATTTGAAAATATATTTGGCCAGAAAAATATCGAGACAAACATGATCTACGGTGTAATGGTTCAGTACAAAATGCATTCATTTCGTCGAGTACATAATAGGATTTAAATCTCCACTAGTTAATTTTTGTACTACGCCAATAAAAATGATTTGCAAATCTTCATTTATGTTTCCATTCTCTTGAGGATCAAGATCTACTTTGTCATAACGCTTTAGTACGAAACGCATTCATTCCTCTCTCTCTCCTCCATACACGTAACGTCTATGAGAATATCCACCGGCAATTTCCTTAACTTCAGGCCTTTTTTGTATATTTTGAGTATTGCAAAGCAGTAGATATTATATGCATCATTTGTGTTCATATGCATCGTTGGGATGGAAAATACCTATACCTAAGTAAGGTATATTTAATTGAATGTGTTCAATTAAATTATTAATCTTCAACCTTTCAAAATCACTCTGTTATACTGTCTGCAATTTTCAATATTAATGAAAGTTAGAAAATTAAACTCTTTGATATTATCTTTAATTTGTATTTTGTTGCTCTCAAAAACAGGCGCATAACTGCCAATCAACAAAACTCGAAATACTTTCATTTTATATCTTCTTCATTCGTTTTCGCTCCATCATCCTTTAATACAGGTTGGTACAATAAATAACAATATTGGAGAATTCCGCGGGATCACTATTAACCCTATCAATATGGCGGAACACATCTACTTAATTAGCAGAAGTACATAAATGCGGACAATTCCTCGGTGCCGTTTCACTCAATAAACTTATTTTACATTCTCATCAAACGTCAATGAAAATGAACGCAAAATTAATTAAAACTTGTTTAATTTGAAATACGTCCCGACAGTTTACCTATTTGTAACAACATGTAGCTGACAGTATCACGAGTTGAGGGAAATTGTTTCTAGAAAATCAGAATTCTAATCTACTTAATAGCTTAACCTTCTTTTGATATCAAAGTTAATATTCGTAAGTTTGAGAGTAAAAGATCTTTAACCTGTTTTCCTAACTAACTAACTTGCGTTAATTTAAAGATAACTACTTAACTTACTTAAAGGCATCAAAATTTCTGCAAAAGTGTCGAACTATTATTATTTTGACTGTCTACAATCTACATTGTTGTTGAAATGCATGAATTTCGTATCAACAGTACCACGTTAGTATTTGGGTACTTTCTTACTTTATTTCAACACTAGCTAATACCCGTCTTGCTTTACGTTTTTAATTCAGATTGTCAGGCTTGATCGGTAAGTAATTAGGTAAACAGGTTCTAGTCTAGCTTCTCATTGCTTAACAGACCTCTATAACTGACATAAGCACAGAAAAAGAAGAATGACACTTTCACAATTCATAAAAAGAGAAAAGAATTTCAACACATTTAATGTTTATAAAAAAGAGAAAAGTTTGAATTACATTTATTTTTATTTCAAATCTATCTTGAATCTTTATTACATTAAATATATTTGAAAATTGTAAAAATTTGTATCTATGATTACCATAAATATACCTGCAAGGATCCACGACGATCAAAATCCAACGCAGAACCTACGGTTTTATGCTCCAAAATATAAAAAAAAATACTATTATATATAAATAAAAACATTACTGAATTATTATGTAGATTATATTTTAAAAATTTGATCAATTATAGGTACTTAAGTAATCTAAATAATTAAAATTGCTGAAACAATTAAAATATCTATCTTCATTAAAAATATTGACTAAAAGTAGGCATGAGCTACCATAAAATATACCTGCAAGGATCCACGACATTAAAATCCAATGCAGAACCTACGGTTTTATGCTCCAATATACAAAAAAATAAATAAATAAACATTACCTACTGAATTATTAGGTATGTAGAATATATTTCAAAAATTTGATCAATTATAGGTACTTAATTAATCTAAATAATAAAAATTGCTGAAACAATTAAAATATCTATCTTCATTAAAAATATTGACTAAAAGTAGACATAAATTTTCTTAAGATTGTTCAAGTTAAGCTTCTTACTATGGAATTTATGTATAATATAATAAAAGGAAACTTGTCTTGTCCTATAAATACTACAGTAGTAATATATAATCAGTGTAGTCCCTGAAACAATGTATTGTATTACGTAAGAAAGCATCTATACAAACTTTGATTCCTTCAGAAATAGAACCCAGGTCCTCATGATCAAAAGTCGACATCTTAATATTAAAACTTAATGCACACAACTGTTAAGGTCCACGTCAAGTTTTAAACCAGAATCTAGCTCTACATAAACTGATTATTTTCTCTAGATGTGGTTATATAGAAGAATGCTGAGCATCATGTGTTGGTAGGGTGTCTATGAGTCCTGGGGATGATAAAAAAGTAAAAAGAGAGCTCCTTACCACTGTCAAGAGACATAATCCCTCATACTTTGGCTACATACTCATTACTCCGTGATGAAAAATATTCCCTCTTCCAACTTAAAATTCAAGGAAAAAAGTGGTTTGAGCAGAAGAGAGTCTTCTGAGAAAAGGCTGGCTCAAAATCATGAAGAGTTTGCAGTGATGGTCACCAACTTTAGTTAGGAGAACCACACGAAGATATTCATATACGTCGAGCCATGATTGAAATCCTCTATTTAGACTAATATATTTTTTTTCTTTTTTGGCATTTCATCCACAAATTTAGACTAATATGTAACAACTAATGACTCTAACAATTCATTACTGATGTTCCATTTAAAAATGGTTTAAACCACTACGGGCTTCTTCGACGAACGTCTTCTACCGTTATTTCGAATGCTGGCTTAGAGTGATCACTTTACGTTAACAAAATTCGCCATTAGATCTAATAAATCTGCTATCCTGGACCTTAAAATGAGTAATTATGGTAAAAAGTTTCATGCCAATTGCAGGATTCAACCCCTCATAGGGATATCTCCTACATGAAGATACTTCTTTTGACACCGATAGACATTGTTAAGTTATATGCAACAATGGGAAATAATTCATAAGGAAGAAATAGCACTTTGTGGGACATATTAAATTTATAAAGAATTCTATATGAAATTGACTTGCTAATAAGACAATCATGTTATCTTCTTGCTTCTCAAATTTACAGAATATCTTTTTAATAATAATAAAGTAAGTTGTGTTAAAATGCCACATTATTTGATACTTATTTTAACAATAACATAAATATCTTATGTAAAAATACTTACAAAACTCCCTGAATTCTCATAATTTCTTTTTGCTGGAGGCATCATTTTTAAATTTAGTGGTGTTTGGGAGAATATATTATTATGTTTGATGAAAAAGAAAAACATAATGTTATTTCATTTAGTATATTTCTAGTTATGAATAAAACAATTTTGTTTATTTCATTTCAGTCATATGACAATATGTCATTGTAAGATCTAACAGATAAAAAATAGAAAAAATATCTCCTATACAATTATACAAATGAAAAACGGGGTTAGTGTGTTGATTCTGTGATGTCTTTGTTATGTTAAGTTTTTATGTGTATATGTATACAAATTTACAGTAAAGAATAAATAAAAACCTGTATAAAAATGTATTTCATATAGAGTCAGCACACAACACTTCAGACTCGCTAAAACAAAATATTGTGTTTCAAACTTGACATACCTAGTTAGTGTTATCTACATAATATTTTAGTCCGTTTATATATATATATTTTTGTAACAGCATCAATCATAGAAAACAAACGTAAAGGTCAGATATTAATATGCGAAAAGCCGTGCAAAATTCCAGAGAGCGTTCTTAAATACTCTTTGATAAATTAACATTAATATATTTAGAGCTATTTAAAAAACTTTATTTTTTTAAGATCTTCATACAAATTTTTCACAAAAGACAGTAAGCCATCTTTTGGAAACAAAATTACTCATGTAAACGTAGAATGGAATCTTGGTATTACTGTATGAAAATGTAATAAAATAATTGGAGATTGATTTGTTATACATATAAATGTTATTCAAATCTTATTATTCTCAATAAATAAAGATTTAATGCAAAATTTTGTAAAAATCATTCCTCCATTGACATATTTTAGAAAATTTATGGCCATACTTTTTACAAAGCGTCGTAGCCACTGTAATAGATAAGTAATTATGTAGGTGCCTGATAAAATAATATTCTAATGTAGATAGGTATTAAATAATTTAAAAATAATTGTTGAATCATTTTATATTTCTGAAATATAAATAAAGTTTAAATCTTAAATTCATCGTTGAAAAATATTAAATTTAAAATCATCGTTGAAATTGGTATGAACATTCCATAAACAAACTGGTCGGTAAAACAGTAGCCGATAAATTAGATCATAACGTACAGTGAACTTGACAGAATTGTTGAGAGAAAGAAATAAAATTGACAATAATTGAGAATCTTTAAATGGCTTCAGGATTTTAATCAGTTTAATAAAACGTTTGTTTTATCCACATAATAATTTAGAAATATAATATTTGTATTGAAATTAATCACACTCAACAGCGGTATTACATTGTGTCTAAATTAGTATGTAAATAAACTCAAAACCACATTAGCTTATTGATTTTATCCTGCATATTATAAAAGTATTGTTAAAAATTTGGACTCATGGTCCTATTGTTGGTGTGAAAATTATTTTGAAAAAATATTCATAGGGTGTCATATACTTAACTTTAAACCAATCGTGTTAAAAGAAGTATTCTTCAAAGACAGCGGCCAGTAAGAGGTTTGATTGGAAGCCTTACTTGACGACCCTCCAAGGTTTGTGACAAATCATTCATCCTAGAATAAATACAATATTATTATGATACGACATATAATATCATTTCATCTTCCACATAATTTTTGTTATGTAATATTGTGTACATTAATTAAAGTTATTGTAGGTATATAATACACCTATAAGTAGCCAAAATCAACACTCTTTTTATTACAGGTATTTTTTAAAAGTATTTAAATGAATAAAATCACAATGAAATCAATAACAATTAAGAAATCAAATTAAAAACATATAGTCATGGTTACATTAGATGCAAGGTAAATGCCAAATCATATTTTTATCTACATAATTCACAACAAAATATTTTATGTGCAGTTTCATTAATTTAATATTATAAAGTAGGTACCTACTTAGAAAAAAATAAACAGCAGCAATAATATTCCTATATTATAATTTATTCAATCTTATTCAAATTTCGAACAAAAATTTAATTTACTTTTTGTTTTGTTTACATCGCCTATGTGTCAAAATTATTGACAACCGTGAATCCATAGACTATGATTAAAATGAAATATTGTGAAAGATAATGATTTTTTAAATGTGTATTTTGTGTGAATAATATATTCTTAAAATTAATAAAAAATACTTACCTCAAATTACTTACGATACACACCTACGTATTTTTTACAAAACTTTTTTTATTATCCAGCCGAATTGCTCGAAAACGAAGCGCTAAAAAAGAAATATTTTGTTGCGTTGTCTATGCCCTATGGATTCATTGTCATTGACACTTCTTATTTTGTTGTCAAAAAACTAATTAAATAATACAAACGAATGAGATGTAAAAAACTTTCTATTTTTCTGGTTATTTTTTAATTATAAATAACAAACAGGAATATTAATGGACAATCTACTGGTAAGCATATTTATTTGTTTCAAAACAATAGGATATTAATAATTAGTTGACATTATGGTTATAATGTCATTGACAAATTTTTGTGTAACTATATTTTTTACAGGCTCGGCAGCATTTTCAACAATAACAACTAACCGGTGAATATCTAAAACGTAAAAACACATATTTCAAGAGAAGATCAACCAAAATCGGTATGTAACGTAGTATCTTATCATTATTTAATTCTATTAATTTTGTGTGTATAACCGCCCTCACCCCCCACCAATAGCCATAAGATTATAATTTGTCATTAGTTTTAGTTGTGAAATACCACCCGCTGAAGATGGACGCATAGCCGTCCGAAAATATTTCGGGTTAATAAAATTTAAGTAGTATTTGCAAAGTTGGTTTTTATTTACTATCATGTCGTCGAAATACTACAAAGTTGATAAAAGTGTTTTAGAAGAATTATAACTGTTATGTTACAGATTAAATTTTGAGTTCCTAAAAATTTACCAGTTCAATGAGGAGGAAAAATATTCAATGTTTCCAAGTTTGAAATGTAAAAATACAACTATTAAGTCATAATCAGTAATAATGAACTGGCTGTCATAAGGATAAGATATGCTGTGACAATACATAAAAACTTAACATAACAAAGACATCACGGAATCAACATACAGAGGGCGAGTTTCTATCAACTAACCCCGTTTTTTCATTTGTATAGGATTTTTTTTTCTATTTTTTATCTGTTAGATCTTACAATGACATATTGTCAAATGACTGAAATGAAATAAACAAAATTGTTTTATTCATAACCAGAAATATACTAAATGAAATAACATATTATGTTTTTCTTTTTATCAAACATAATAATATATTCTTTCAAAAACCACTAAAATTTAAAAATGATGCCTACAGCAAAAAGAAATTATGAGAATTCGTGGAGTTTTGTAAGTATTTTTACACAAGATATTTATGTTAATGTTAAAATAACTATCAAATAATGTGACATTTTAATTCAATTTACTTTATTATTATTAAAAAGATATTCTGTAAATTTGAGATGCAAGAAGATGACATGATGGTCTTATTAGCAAGTCAATTTCATATAAAATGTCCCACAATGTGCTTTATTCCATTTTTAAATGGAACATCAGTAATGAATTGTTAGAGTTATTAGTTGTTACAAATTAATCATGCTTCGACGTATAAGAATATCTTCTTCGTGTGGTTCTCCTAACTGAAGTTGGTGACCATCACTGCAAACTCTTCATGATTTTGAGACAGCCTTTTCTCAGAAGACTCTCTTCTGCTCAAAACCACTTTTTTCCTTGAATTTTAAGTTGGAAAAGGGAATATTTTTCATTTTATTTATTTAGATACATAAATAGGACAATACATTACGAAACATACACCAGTGAAGTATATACATTTGAACTTATTCATCACAGAGTAATGAGAATTTAGCCAAAGTACGAGGCATTGACAGTGGTCAGGAGCTCTTTTTTTACTTTTGTATCATTTCCAGGACTCTATAGACACCCTGTCAATACGTGATATGCTCAGCATTCTTCTATACAATCACATCTAGAGAAAATAATCAGTTTATGTAGAGCTAGATGCTGGTTTAAAACTTGACGTGCACCTTAAAATTTGTTCTTCAACAGTTGTGTGCATTAAGTTTTAATAATTAGATATCGACTGCTGATCATGAGGACCTGGGTTCTATTTCTGGAGGAATCAAAGTTTTTATAGATGCTTTCTTATGTAAAACAAAACATTGTTTCAGGGGCTACACTGATTATAATATATTACTACCATATTATTTATAGGAAAAGACAAGTTTCCTTTTATTATATACATAAATTCCATAGAAAGAAGCTTAACTCTACAGTCTTTAGAAAATTCATGCCTACTTTTAGTCAATATTTTTAATGAAGATAGATATTTTAATTGTTTCAGCAATTTTTATTATTTAGATTAATTAAGTACCTATAATTGATCAAATTTTGGAAATATAATCTACATACCTAATAATTCAGTAATGTTTGTTTATTTATTATTGTATATTTATATTTTTGTATATTGGAGCATAAAACCATAGGTTCTGCGTTGGATTTTAATTGTCATGGATCCTTGCAGGTATATTTATGGTAATTCATGTCTACTTTTAGTGAATATTTTTAATAAAGATAGATATTTTAATTGTTTCAGCAATTTTTATTATTTAGATTAATTAAGTACCGTCATGTCGGGTGACTTTATCCCAACATTTGGAAACATTTCACTATTCACTTTGTGGTTTTCACTGTTAAGGATGTATCAGCTCCATATCATTTTGATAAAAACTAAAAGGTGCCCCAGTTGCAATACAATCATTTCAATAATTTTGACTACAAATATATATAAATATTTTTATTTTGGGCCAAAATATATCATCATAGAGGGTGACTTTGGCCCCCGTAAGTTCTGTGATAGAAAATGTACTTTTATTATACTTAAGCTAATGTCACCCGCCCAGTAGGTTCATACATAAACAACTCTTTTAATTATTTGTGGTCACATTTATGTACCACAACTGATTATGGCGGAAATATACAAAAACGGCAAATGCGTGGAGATTTGTGAACTACTAATGCCATCTATCGATTACACGCAAAAGTTTTTCTATATCTCTGATTATTTTGTATCGGCGGGAATTGCAATTTTATTATCATTTTGGGCCAAAGTCACCTGCTAGGGCTAATGTCACCCGACATGACAGTACCTATAATTATTGATCAATTTTTTGAAATATAATCTACATAATAATTCAGTAATGTTTATTTATTTATTATTTTATATCTATTTTTTTGTATATTGGAGCATAAAACCGTAGGTTTTGCATTGGATTTTAATTAATCGTCCTGGATCCTTGCAGGTATATTTATGGTAATCATAGATACAAATTTTTACAAAATCTCAAATATATTTACTGTAATTAATAAATTTCTAAAATTATAAAATCTTCATAGTAAAATCTCCGTAAACACAGATGGCCATCTTTTAAAAACAATATTACTCATGTAAATGCTGCTTAGTACCAAAATTTGACTGAATAAAAATGTATTTAAAAGATTCAAGATTGTTTTGAAATAAAACTAAATGTAATTCAAACCATATAAAACACATTTTATCAACATTGAAATGAAAGTTCAATTTTTACCATTCTACACATAGGTAGAGGGTGTAGCGAATATAGTCAAGACTCAAACCACATTGAGAGTAACACTTGCATATTAACGGAAAGTTTTCCCTTCTATTGAATAGTCAAATTGAATCAAGTATGAGATGTAACATATTATACTGCAGTTTTTTCCATGTGTGTGGCAGAATTTTTCTTCTTTCTTTTTTATAAACATTAAAAGTGTTATTCTTCTCTCTTTTTATGAATTGTGAAAGTGTGATTCTTCTTTTCCTGTGCTTATGTCAGTTATAGAGGTCTGTTAAGCAATGAGAAGCTTAATACTTATAAGTAGTCTGTGGAGGCTAGACTAGAACCTGTTTAATTACCTACCGATCAATCCTGACAATCGGAATTAAATACTTTATTTTTTCTGGAATTAAATACGTTAGGCAAGACGGGTATAAGCTAGTAAATAATAATTGTTAATTATTTATCAAACAAACAAATGGTTTATCGTCTTGTAGGTATTGTCGCAGCATAACTTATCTATACCATGCAAAGTTTTAGAGGATGACAGCCAGTTCATTATTACTGATTATGACATAATAGTTGTATTTTTACATTCCAAAATTGGCAATTGGCAAACATTTCATATTTTTCAGTAAGACACTTGATTCTATCCTCGTTGAATTGGTAACTTTGATATAGGTTTTTACGTTTTGGAAATTCACCAATTAGTTCTTATTGTTGAAAATGCCACCAGAGCCTGTAAAAATATAGTTACACAAAAAATTATTCAATGACATTATAACCGCTATATAATTATTAATATTCTATTGTTTTGAAACAAATAACTATGCTTACCAGTGGATTGTTCATTAATATTCCTGTTCGTTATTTATAATTAAAAAATAACCAGACAATAAAAAGTTGGTTACATTTTATTATTTTCATTAGAATAAGAATAGTTCTTCAATTTCTAGCTTGACAACAAAATTAGAAGTGTCAAAAAATCCATAGACAACGCAACAAAATATTTCTTTTTTAGTGCTGCAGTCGTTTTCGAACTAATACAAAAGTTTTGTAAAAAAAATACGTAGGTGTGTATATGGTGTGTATCGTAAGTAATTTCAGGTAAGTATTTTTATTAATTTAAAGAATACATTATTCACACAAAATACATATTAAAAAAAATCATTATCTTTCACAAAAATATTTCATTTTAATCATAGCCTATGGTTCACAGCTGTCATTAATTTTGACACATAGACGATGTAAACAAAACATAATTAATTGTTGTTCGAAGTTTGAATAAATTATAATATAGGAATATTATTGCTGCTGTTTATTTTTTTCTAAGTAGGTACCTACATTATAATATTAAATTATGTAATCAAACTGCACATAAAATATTTTGTTGTGAATTATGTAGATAAAAATATGATTTCTCTAAGTGTCATTTACCTTGCATCTAATGTACCCAACCCATGACTGTATGTTTTTAATTAACTTTGTTTTAAAAGTTTTTTTTTATGTTCTAGGTATGCGTTAGTTTGATTTCTTAATTGTTAATATTGATTTCATTGTGATCTTATTCATTTAAATACTTAAAAAAAATACCTGTAATAAAAAGAGTGTTGATTTTGGCCACTTATAGATGTATTATATACCTACAATAACTTTAATTAATGTACATGATATTACATAACGTAAATTATGTGGAAGATGAAATGACATTAGGTTTATGTCGTATCATAATAATATTGTATTTATTCTAGGATGAATGATTTGTCACAAACCTTGGAGGGTCGTCAAGTAAGGCTTCCAATCAAACCTCTTATTGGCCGCTGTCTTTGAAGAATACTTCTTTTAACACAATTGGTTTAAAGTTAAGTATGTGACACCCTATGAATATTTTTTTTAATTAATTTTCACGCCAACAAACAATACGACCATGAGTCCAAATTTTTAACAATACTTTTATAATATGCAGGATAAAATAAATAAGCTAATGTGGTTTTGAGTTTATTTACATACTAATTTAGATACAATGTAATACCGCTGTTGAGTGTGATTAATTTCAATACAAATATTATATTTCTAAATTATTATGCGGATAAAACAAACGTTTTATTAAACTGATTAAAATCCTGAAGCCATTTAAAGATTCTCAATTATTGTCAATTTTATTTCTTTCTCTCAACAATTCTTCTTCTCAAGTTCACTGTACGTTATGATCTAATTTATCGGCTACTGTTTTACCGAGCAGTTTGTTTATGGAATGTTCATACCAATTTCAACGATGATTTTAAATTTAATCTTTTTCAACGATGAATTTAAGATTTAAACTTTATTTATATTTATTATTTATTTATTTATTTATTTATTTTTATATTTCAGGAATATAAAATGATTCAACAATTATTTTTAAATTATTTAATACCTATCTACATTAGAATATGATTTTATCAGGCACCTACATAATTACTTATCTATTATCAGTGGCTACGACGCTTTGTAAAAAACTATGGCCATAAAATTTCTAAAATATGTCAAATTTCAAAATGGAGGAATGATTTTTACAAAATTTTGCATTAAATCTTTATTTATTGAGAATAATAAGATTTGAATAACATTTATATGTATTACGAAACAATCTCCAATTATTTTATTACATTTTCATACCGTAATACCAAGATTCCATTCAACGTTTACATGAGTAATTTTGTTTCCAAAAGATGTCTTACTGTCTTTTTTGAAAAATTTGTATGAAGATCTTAAAAAAATAAAGTTTTTTAAATAGCTCTAAATATATTAAAGTTAATATATCAAAGAGTATTTAAGAACGCTCTCCGGAATTTTGCGCAGCTTTTCGCATATTAATATCTGACCTTAACGTCTGTTTTCTACGATTGATGCGCATTCAAAAATATAAACGGACTAAAATATTATGTAGATTTTGGTATGATATAAGTTGAAAATAACTTATGATATTAGACAATTCATTTTTTATTTAGCATTTGCCAGTCACATTTTGTTCATAAAAGGGTTAGAAAAAGTAAGCATAGGGTCAGGTTTCCTGCTTACCAGATGCTTATGTCTAAAATGCTTTGATATAAATGTATTTTTATGAGCGATGAGTACTCAACTACCGCAACCAGTTTGGCAAACTAGCAAATAAACGTCACATTTTGAAATTGATATTACCTACTTCTTTTGAAAATATTTGAGAATAATAAGTATGTTTCATAAAATAATATCAAAGAAGACAGTAATTTAGGATTGAAATGTAGACAATTTCCAATTTTTTAAATCGTAGGTAGCATTTACATATCTAATAATATATTGTAATATCTATGTATCTATCGCTTATGATACAAAAATAACGACCGAAAAGATCTATAAGTACATCTCATAGAATGAGTGTACGGAGACGTGGCCGACCTAGGTATGCGGAACATTAGGTATGCTCTCGAATGAGGCGAAAGAGATTTGTTTTAATAGGAATAAAATTATAGTCCGTATACTCTCTGCCTAACTCCTCTGGGATACAGAGTGATGGACGAGAAAAAAATATTTTGCACTCAAAATTTGATAAGTCAGTAGAGTCTACCACCCTACATACTCAATAATAAACCATTTTAGTCAAATATCCTGCCGAAAAATAATTGATGTTTGCATTGCATTAGGACCTCCCTTCATTCGACATATTTTTCAGTAGGTAATGTAGGTTTTTTTTTACTTTAATAAAGGATCTATCGCAATATAATAACACTTTTATATAAGGTTATTTGTTTTGATTATAGAGCCAACAAGTTATCGTTAGATGTCTTTGAGGTTGATTCACCCTTTAAAATATTTTCTATGCAGACGACGCGACGTCGATAGTTTAAAACAACTTCGATAGAATTGATTCGGAGAAATTTAGCGGTTGCCTGGAAAGTTTGTTAGTGTAAGGTAATAAACACAGGCTGGGATTGTAGATAGGTACCCAAGTACATGTGCAGGCAGTAAGAAGTGAGTTCAAGGACTGGTTGTGTTATTGGAAAAATATAAATATCAGTGTTGCCAATGGAAATGTTATGAAATAGGGAGAGCGGAGGAGAGAAACTACTAAGCCGCCATTTTAGGTATTTAGGCCCCAATCGATATATTCAATCTTTCCCAGCCAGCTCTACACCTACCTTAGATTAAAGAAAATTCCTAATAGGTATGTGCGTCTAGAAAAGCGTATACCAATCTGTTTACATACAAGCGTTGGGTTAGTCGGTTCAATATTAAATATATTATTTTTAAAGTCATTGAACAAAAAGATTAAGTTTTCTTTTATGGTAACTTTGATTTTAGAGCTATATGCTAGGAATCGATACATGGAGACGAAATCTTTAATTAGTATAAGAGATTGTTGTTGAAAAAGTTGTGCCATTCGAGTAACGTTTGCTACTAACTGTCCATAGCTCATGAGACAAAATATTTATATCGCCACAACAAAACGGTATGTTGTCTTTTCTTATCGGTTTAAAGACTATCACTACAAAACTTGATTAATATATATGATTCAATATATTTAATCTATGCTTGGTATCTGTGTAGTTATATAAAAGTGAACACACCGACAAGTCTTCTGTTGAAACTTGGCGTGGCACAATAGTATAATTGTATATTATTTTATCTTGAATTAATAAAAAAATTGAGGATAATGTTGTAAGACAACTTGGCTGAAATGGTGTTAGGGTAGGTGAAAGGTTGTTTGATAGAGGGGGCTTAGCTTACAATTGTACCTAAGTCTCAAAATGGTAGAAAAAAAATCTTTCCATTTGTTCAACAAATATTACACATTATATTACTGAAAAAACGATTACTGAATAAAATTAAGCGCATATAATGTACAACAAACGTTCTTGTGATATTAATTAAAAACTCATTGTGAATGGCCGAGCATATGACTTTTGTTTTATGAGTTGAAAGCATAACCGCCATTCCATTATCCTACTTTTTGAGTTGAAAATTTGTCTATCATATTATCAACTTCGTTAATTTATTCGATAGTAGCCTGGTTTAAATCGAAACACGGGGCAAATGCGTTGACAGCTACAACGCGCTTAGGGAGTGTTCACACCATAGGTTCGATCTCGGTCCCGTCTCGCTCCATTCTCGGTCTGGTCTCGCTCCATTCTCGGTCTGGTCTCGCTCCGTTCTCGGTCTGGTCTCGCTCCGTTCTCGGTCTGGTCTCGCTCCGTTCTCGGTCTGATCACAGTTTTTTCGCGGTCTGTTCTCGCTCCGAGCGCGCTCTGGTAACATTCGTTACCAGAGCGCCCGTCAATCAACGTAGTCGGGTGTGTTTGGTATTTAATTGCTTGTACATAATATATTATTCGCATCCGAAAATGTCAATGAACTTTTAGATTGAAGAATAAGGTGTTATGTGTTTAATTCTCGACGAAAAAGAAAATGTTGAAGGCTAAGTTAAGTAAGCCCGTAGTGGTTCAAATATGAAAAAAAATATCTCCTAAAATCGAACACTTATTATTGATTCTATGATGTGCTTCAAATGTTGGTTCTATAATATAAAACATAATAATTTATTAAATTTGCACCATTCGCAACTGTAATAAAATTCCGTTAATAGGATGTGTTGAGGATGCCGAATGACATCAGGTCCCCGAAGGCGAGGAAGACCCTCTCAAACTGTGTTTCGCTCCTTCGAAGCAGAGCTGAGGGATCTGGACATGGTGTGGGAGGAGGTCATTGAAACTGCGCATGATCGAGTGTGATCGACATGTCACACAGTACCCCTACTTGGCATAAAACGCTATAACAAGTATACTGATATTTAAAAAAATATATCAATTACACATTCTCACTGAAAGCAAAAACGATACAAGCCAGGAATAATTCAAATAGCTCGCTGGAGGTTTGGTACAAACAAACCTAAAAACACTTTTTTTTTCTTAATATAATAACATTACAAAAATTATTTATTACTAAGAACGTAAAAAGCCAAGAAAAGAAAACAATCGTTTTAGCTCAAGTACTGAAGATACACTTAATCCAAATTATCTAGCACTAGAGGTCCTCCCCAGCTTCGCACGGGTAGATAGATACTTAAAAATAATTTAGTTTTCAGACAGATCCCTAACTTTTTCAAAATATTTTATAGCATAAATATGTTAATCTGGAATAATTGCATTGCAATGTATCGTGTCACGTCACTTTACCACCGTGACTACTTTGCGCGGTATTTCTACTAAACTTGACACGACTCCCCTCAGCCCTCCCATACGCACTCTGCATCGGATAAGTTGAGATGATAAGAGACTATGCTTTTTTTTCCAATACTCACATTTTTAAACTCGTGATAACTTTCGAATGGAATGTCCGAATTGAATAATTCAAAAAGTTATACAAACATATTGAAGCAGACTTGAATATGAACTAATTTATTTTAATAAGGAGTAATACCAAGATACCAATAAAGAGCTTTTTCTAAAGGTGACATTTTATTGGGTTTTTTTAAATAAAAAAACACTTATTGTGGCATAACTATAATAGTTAGACATATGCTGTCGCGATACTTTTTGTAAATAATGATGTCTTCTACAAAATTGTAGAACATTGTTTTATTCTATCATCATTAGTTTTCACAGCGTTCGCGATAAAAAGAATATTTTAGGTAATTTTTTTACACCTTGGGTTACATTATTGAAGTTTTCGTAGGTTACCCACTTTTTTTTGGAAATTAAATATAGCCTATGTTCACCGCCGATATTGTAGCTTCCCAAAAGTGAAAGAATTTTTCAAATCGGTTCAGTAGTTTTGGAGCCTATTCGAAGCAAACAAACAAACAAACAAACAAACAAAAAATCAAATCTTTCCTCTTTATATATTAGTATAGATTACTTTTCATAATACGTTCTGCACTTACCTGCTTATGTACCTGTTCACGCTTACTACACTCTTGTTTCTTGGGAATATATTTTTAAATTATTTCATTACACGATTGTACATAAAAATAAATTAAAGTCAAGACCTAAAAGCAACTTGCTTAGATTTAATACAAAATGAAAAAAAAAATACTGAGGCATGCGGTCGAGGAGTACGTAACCATCAGCAAGTTCATAGGGAGCATCTTGGTCAACTACGAGTGGAAATCTGAGGCGGTGGTTACCTAGGCTTATTGTTGCACTGGAGCCGAGATTCTAGTAAGGTGCTTGTGACGACGCAACATGCAAGAGCGAAGAAGAATCCACAAATCAAACGGAATGATGCACGAAAAGTAAACTTCCTTCAGCCTTTCTTCAGCCTCCTTTATGTGTGCAGTATTGGATAAAGGTCTCCCTCCCTCTTGGATAACCAACTCTTTGTTAGAAAGAACTCTCTTCCAGTGCAGATCTTTTTTTTTCTTCTGCGTCCTATTCTCGACCTTAACCTACCATCAGACATGCAACTCTAAGGATACAGTTAAAAAAAAAATCTAAAAAGCTTAAACTTGGAATATACATTTTTCTAGCGAAAAAATACAGATCCCTCCTACATCGTAGAAAAAAAGTTGATTAGAATTCAATTTGGAAAAAATATCAATATCGTATTTTTGTTAGGGGTTGATGAACATAATTCGATCTTAGAAACCTGATTTAAAAATTTACAGAAATATTCTCCCACAATTTCTCAAAGGCAATAAGCGTAATGCAATTCGAATTATTAATACGCAAATAAGGGAACAACCCCAATTTTTGTATTGCCAGTTTCAAAAATAAACTGCTCATAGTCATTATACCTACGTAAAAATAATTCTCAGCAAAAATATCATATAACACCACCCACCCCCGTTATCTTCCCATCGGTAAAAACAAAGGGTGAATGCATATTCTGAAATATTACCTATATCTTAAAAAATGTCGTTTGACTTTTGATTACTTTTGTAGGACATTCGAAAATCTCTTGTATACTGGAAATAAAATACGTACTATAAGCGCCAAAAACGAAAAAAATGAGTTGAGTATGAGGAAATGTTCTATAAACCATTGCCAATAGCCTAGATATTGCACATAGTCCATATCGATGATCTAAAGACGTAAAAAAACAGATCCAAAAATCATCATAGTACTATGTCTGTATGGGGGAAAAATCAGTTTTATTAGATTATCTCAAAAAGGAATTTTTTGGCATTTAGTGCGTATTTTTTTTCCACTATACTCTTGTTCGGAAAAAATGAGAAGGGTTTCTCAGAGGCCTCATTCTTATAAGTATTTGTTTATTGATAATAATGAAATTAATTCGAGTGTGGTGTACTTATACGCATTGTAATAGTTTAGGGATTGCCCTCGTTAAGGACCTACCGTATATATTTTATTGGCCCATTTATCCGTTGATTCACTGCTACAAAAATGAGCCCCATATTATTATGTCATAGCTTAGTCTCATATACATAATAATACAAGTTTTGTAGGCTTGAAGGATTCAATATTTTCTGAAATTTTAGGATCTGAGGATTAAAGGAATCAATAGTTATAAGAGAGTGATGGACTCACACACACACACGTTGGAAAAGCGCCCCCACCCCTTCGCCTTTAATTAATGTTATCTTTTGAAAAAAATTTAGTAGGTATAATTTGTATTGTATAATTTGTATTGTATTTGTATTCGTAGACCTGGAGAAAGCGTATGACAGAGTCGACCGAAAGAAATTGTGGGAGGTTTTGTCTTTTTATGGAGTGGATAGGCAACTGATACGCGCTGTTGCTTCCCTTTACTCTGATAGTTCTGCTTGTGTCAAGGTGAATACTCATCTGTCACGAGAGTTCCGTCTTACGAGAGGGGTGAGGCAGGGATGCGTGATGTCACCTTGGCTGTCCAATATATTCTTTGATTTTTGCGTGCGTGATATAAAAAACAGTACAGAAGGTGTAGATCTGACTGGAATGAATGTGTGCGCTCTGATGTATGCAGACGACCTAGTGTTGATGGCTGAAAGCGAATGTGATTTGCAAGAACTTGTGACGCGTGTGTATCAAAATTGTGAAATGAATGGTCTTAAGATGAATGTCAATAAGACAAAGGTCCTTGTTTTTGAAAGAGAAAATTTAAGAACGCAATGTAGTGTGAAAGTGAATGATGAGAGCTTGGAACAAGTGGATGAGTATGTCTATTTAGGTAGTTTATTTAGCAGAGATGGAAGGTGTGAAAAGGAAATTGAAAGAAGGAAACTGGCTGGTAGAAGGGTTGGCGGTGCACTAAGACCTCTAATGAGAAATAAGAATGTATCTCTTAAATCCAAACAATTGATGCACAATGCAATCCTGATTCCATCAATGATGTATGGGAGTGAAGCATGGACATGGACGAAAAATCTGGAAGTGGGAATAAATGCTGTAGAAATGAGATCACTGCGTAGGATATGCGGAAAGAGACTGATTGATAAGGTGAGGAATGATAGTATTAGAAAGGAATGTGGAGTGGATGTCAGTGTTGTGACTAGAATGAAAGTGAAAAAATTAAGGTGGTTTGGGCATGTAGAGAGAATGAACGAAGATAGAATGACTAAAAGGATATATAAATCTGAAAGAATGGGTGCACGCAGATGAGGCCGACCTCGAATGACATGGTCCGATCATATCGGTGCCGTCTTAGAGGAGGGCCAAGTCAGGAGTAAAAGGAATAGAAGAGCATGTATGCGGAATGTTATGCGTTTGGAAGAAGCGAAAGAGGTTTGTTTGGATAGGAAAGAGTGGAAATACGTACTCTCTGCCTACCCCCTTCGGGAAACGGCGTGATGCGTAAAAAAAAAAAGTATAATTTGACTCTTTTTGTAGAAATTCTTTTTTTGAAATTTTGATAAAACCAGTTTTAAACTTTTTAGGAGCCACTTAAAAATCATCCCTAATTATATGTGGCCTTTTTCGTCCCTTTTAGTGAAAATTTGGAAAAACTGTTCAAGAAAACTACTACTCATTTCTATAGGAGAATTCATATGCCAAATCTCAAGTTCGTATACCATGTCTAGTTTCCGAGATATTCGCATACTTTGAAAAACATTCAACCCTATTTTTCCCTTAGGGGTGGAATTTACAAAAATCCTTTCTTAATGGAAGGTTTTGTATTAAAACCTACCTGCTTTCCAAATTTCACTTCTCTACGATTAGCCGTTTGGGCTGTGCGTTGATGAGTGAGTATGTCAGTCAGTCTTTATTATTATAGATTTAGGTAGCAGGTCAGCCTCAAGACTGATGTTTCATGTAACTCATGCACAAGCTGTCTGTGTGCGAGTAGTCTTGCTCTCTCGAAGTTCATAAGTGGCCTTGTTCTAATGGATAAAAAGGACGCGTAGCATAATATGCCAATGTAGGATATTTTGATGACCCCTCCGTATGTGGTACGTAAGTCGTACGTAGTACGGTAACAATACAACCAATCTGCACAGAAGAAATTTACAAAAATCAAGTTTGCTACAAAATAAACAAATCAACCAAACAATTTATCATAATATTATTATCTAATAATAGGCATTTCAACAAAACTAAAACATTGTAGGTATTTTTATACATTTTATCAAAAACTAGCTTTCCCGGCAGACGTTGTCATGTAGTCCTTACTATGAATATTGATTTTAAATCTGTAATTTATACAAAAATCGGTTTAAAATATGTTTGAATGTTAAAAAATTATTTCTGAGAACTTGAAAGAAATTAAGTATATCAAAAATATCCGAATGAATGTTTTGACACTAAATGGTTGTCAAGTAAATAAAACTGCGTTGTTACGGCATTTTTCACAGATGGCATTGTGGTCAGTAAATCCGTTCCACACTTATTTTAATATTGTATTTTATATTATGTTCTATCCCTTTTTTCATGTTTTATTAGTTAATCTGTTATCCGGAGTGGAGGAGAATCCAATAAATCAAACATCGGAAGAATCTGTTCAGCCAATCTCGAGCTGTAAGTGTTCGCACTAACCCGACTTTCTTATATTATAATATAGATGTAGACGGCAGCTGATCACAAAAACGCAAAGTTATCCCTCTATCATTTCGCAATTTTCTGAGACACCAATTTATAATATTGTTTATTTTGCTGAACAAATTACTTATTTGTTTTTATTTCGAGGGATTTCGAGGTATTTTGGGGGGAAGCTCCTGCCGTGTCGCTTCAGTAAACAAAGAAGCAAGCGATAGAAACAGGAAAAATGATAATTAACATGATAAATATATTTTTTTTTGTATAAGATAAAAATTACCTTAATTAAATATGCGGGAACAGGTATGTTAATTTATGTATTACATCTCTCTTTATGTGGCTATTTGCATTATAAAACATTCTTTAATAAGAAAAATTTGAATAAAACAGAAATACAGGAAGCGTCGCGTTATTTAAGAGCAGAGCTTTTCATAACGTGAAAACTTGGCTTAATTATAGCTCGCCATTGCATGAAAACTGGCTTCGTTGCTTTTGTTTTATTTTAATGAAGTAAATAAATTCAAAGAAATTGCAGATAGATATTTTATAATGATTATTTTTCAACATTTGTTTTTTTTGTACTGATGGTGCTGCTCAGTGGTAGGTATTCATTGAGTAGGTACTCATTTCAGAATCAAAGATTTATGGCAGAAATTCAAATCTTAAAAATTTTAATCCACCTGGATTGTTAAAAACTAAAGGCATTTTTGGTTCTGAAAAGCATATTATGGTACGCTAGTAAACGCGACTTGTGTTGGTTCAGAAACACGCATGTCAAGTAAAAGAGTATTCACGGTTAAATTTTCTCAGTTTATATTGGAGTGTCCCAAATATATCCTTCACAAATTATTGGACAGTTTTACATCAGGCAACTTCCACAGATATCAATACTCTTGTAAGAGAGCTTCGGATATACAAACAGATTCCTACAAACATAATATCCGAAAAACCATATTGTAAGTGAACAAGTGTTATTCGAGGTTTTTAAAGAGAACAAAACTAAATTAATACAAAAACCCCATAAAAAACGTTTATTTCTATGGGTACGTGTATGCAAAACCTTCACCTCCCATTTAAAGTTTTGACAAATACCACAGATGATTCGAAATTTACGACTCCATAAATCTGAATTGAATGTTTCAGAAAATATCTCTTGACTTGTTTTTTAATTCTCAATAACTTTTTTCAAGGTTTTTATTGTACAAAAAACAAATTTGCTTATGAAGTTGCTATAAGTAGATATATTCCTACATACAAATAAATATAGGCTCTATGAATCAATCAATAATCCATTTTACACCCCACTCAGGAGCATAGGGAGGCAACAAGAGCTCTCCATTGCGCTCGGTCTTGCGCAATGTTTATGACCTCCCACACCATGTCCATATCCCTCAGCCCTGCTTCACAGTGTGTGAGGGTCTTCCTCATCTTCGGGACTCTGATGGGAGGAAGAACAGCGCTCTCCTCGGCCAACTGTCATTCGGCATCCTTAACGCGTGCCCCAGCCAAGTCCATCTCCTCTCCACAATGGTAGAGGTGACAGGCCTTCGCAGGGTGCGCCAGCGTATAGCGTCGAAATAGGTATATCAAAATATATCAATAATGAAATATCGAAGAAAATGCAACAACATGTATCCAATATAATAATTATACTTATATATGCAAGGGTCGGTGATGTTTTAAATCGATCGGTACGAAAATATATACTTCACTGAATAATTATTATTATGAAGATTACGGCAATGCTGGAATCCTTAAGACTTTTAAGCCTTTTAAAACCCTAAATCAATATAGATGCATAGATATTTCCTATCAGAATTTCAAAACTTATGGGAATGATTTTTTTTTGTTTCAAATAATGTTCCTAAATTTTGGGAGAAAAACGACGAATTGAATGATGTCATTGATCCTTAAATATTGACAGAAGGAATAAGGATGTATGAGCTGGATGGTCAATCTTGTCTTCAGAAACTTTCTAATTTAATAAAGACCAAGTTAAGATAGTTGTCGACTGACTTCCTCTTGATAAAAAAAAAAATGTTTATTGAGTATTTGACATTGTTTGTTTACTCCCAGGGACACATTCTGTATTTTTTTTTTCTTCGATTTTTCAGTGTTATTATCTTAATTGTTTAACATACTCGATAATTACGATTAAAAAAATGAAATTACATAATTATTATGAGCTTCATAAGAATTCTTTGTTAAAGTTGTGCAGTAGAGATGAGAGCTCTTTAAAGAATTATGTAGAAAGACTCCGTGCGACTCGGAATGGGAATATTCGTAAGGAATGTAGTGTGGATTTATGGAAGTAAAAGTTGTTACAAAAATGAACATAATTAAGTGGAGATGTTTTGGGATGTTGAAAAAATGGATTCAAATAGAATAAAGCAGATTTTTTTAAGACTGAATAAAGGTGTGGTGAACATAATATCGACGTGGATCGATTACATCAAGCAAAAAAAAAATGGAGAGGTATGTATGTATGACAAATGGTACCTACCTACATCGGCGGGAAAGGCAATAGAAGTGTGCTTGGGTAAAACATAGTGAAGGTCCTTTCTCTCTCCAATCTACATAAATCAAAACTCCATTTACGCCCCACTTAGGGGCATAGGGAGGCAAAAATATCTCTCCATTGCGCTCGATCTTGCGCAATATTAATGACTTCCTGCCACACCATGTCCAGATTCCTTAGCTCTGCTTCGATAGAGCGGAACACAGTATTAGAGGGCTTTCCTCGTCTTTGGGACCGTGATGGGAAGAAGAACAGCGCTGTCCTCGGCCAACTGTCATTCGGCATCCTTAAGACATGTCCCAGACAAGTCCATCCTCCATAATGGTAGAAGTGATGGGCTCACGATGGGTGCGATGGTGTATAGCGTCATGGTGATACCATCTTACACCCAAAATTCTCCTGAGGCACTTCATTTTGAAAGCTGAGACTTTGTGTGTCTGGGTTTCGGTCCGTTCTCTCTACATGCTCCTTTATGCACACCGGGTAATGAGTATTACAATACCATCCCTATTTTACAAGTTCACAGGTTTATTTTTTGATGACATAAGGGTAAACTTGACCAAATCTCTCGAATTTAAGATACACACAAAGCTAATATTGTGATCTTAAATTATCCAATAAGACGTGACCCTACAACATCACATCGAATCGGTCGGTTGCTTCAAAGCTACATATAATCGTTGAATTTAAGCTGACACAAACTGCGAGTAGATATGCGTGTTCTATTATTAATTGTAAGGGGAATGTGATGTAACGTTAATTTCGTAACTGACATATTCTGATTAAATAGGCTTGAACATAAAACGTTCTCCTTGCAGTCTGTCAAAAATGTGTATTCTGTCATTTTGACTTTGAGTGATACCAATGTCTTATCTTATTTTTAGACGGAGCGCCATCTCTCCCGTGTGTTTGATATACGTGACGTTTCGACAAAGCGCTATAAAATGTTCAAGTAGTAGTATGATGTAGAAGGTTTTGCCACGCTCACACATTTTGCTTTTACGTTTGGGAAATAAGAGTTATCACGGCTTTTTTTCCTAGATTCATCGTTGAATAAATCATTCGAGCGAAATGAATGCAAATAACGTTTCACCGAAGTTTGGATAAAAAATAAAGAGGAGAGTTACTCAAACTTCTCTTGATGTGATAATTATTATTACCTTAGCATAAATAAAAAGAAATGAGAAATACAACTGGCAGGAAGACGATATAATGACTGGTATTCTGAAACTCACGCTCCGACTCAACGCAATCAATGATTTAAACTGACTCCATGGCAATCAAAATCTAATAGTTGATAAAATGTTTATTATGGACGAGCTAATGGCATGTTATTGTATTTCTATGGAAAAATCATAACAGTTCTGTCAAAAAATGTATAGCCGGTGCAATCCTTTTTGCCTCGCGGTGGCCAATTTCGGAACTACATACAACGCTATCTATGTACCTACAGAAGATCACCACGCTATTCCCAAGTGATAAATAGAATGGTGCTTTATTGGTGTTTGAAAATCACAATTCAAAAAGCATTGAAATGGTTATTCTGAAAGAGCATTGAGTTCTTTATGGTATTTCTATGGAAAAACACAACAGTCCTGTCAAATGCGCTGTCAAAAAGTATATAGCCCGCGCAATAATTATTGGCTCGCGGTGGCCAATTTCGGAACTACACCTAACGTTTTCAAGTACAATTAATAGATCTCTGCGCCATTCCCGCGTGATAGATAGAATGGTGATGTATACAAAATATCACCATGTCAACGTAAACAACGGATTTTAAGGCCGGCGTACACATTGTTAAGTAGTATGTGCGAGTGCGTGTGTATTTCAGAATAATAGTCAATGACGGTTATTCTGAAATGAAAAACAGACGATTGAGTTGCGTCGTATCCAATTTTTATTGAGACTTGTGACATTTCGCTATTCTGAAAATGCTTTATTCAATACATTAGATGGGTAACTACTGGCAACCGATTAAGTTCTAAGCAAGAGCTTCTTGCGTTGAGTTGGAACGTGAATTTGAGAATACCAGTCATTATATGGTTAACCTAGCTAGTTCTCATGTTGTTCCTTGTGCGATATTCGATAAAAAAAAATTACACCCAATAATAATAATTTACAACAATATTTGTTATAAATACCTACATAGATATCTACTTGATTTTATTTTAAAATGAGTGGCTGCTTCAATGCAAGTACATACATACTTACCTGCTTATAATCTACATTATTCTTGAAATTATTCCGGGAACATTTATTCATGATTATGTAAGTGTGTCAACTTGATTGACGTCACTTCATTGAGATTACCAATTTATTTTTGGACATTATTAAATTACACACATTTTTTTCGAGGCAATCCATAAACTAAATAAGAACGTGGTGAAAAAAAATTTACTTCAATTAACTGAGCCGTCGAGCTTCGTCGCGCCTCTGAACTAATTTTCTTACGGTTGGTCCTTATACAAAACTAAATGTTCACACAACCGAACGCTGACGCACATGTTTGAAAACATAAAATTATTGAATAAATCTTCATTTCTTTAACTTGAATGAATGCGCTTAAGTAAATACGCTACATCGAATATTGAAACGTATGCTGAAAGGTAAAATTATACAGGTGTGGACGTGTGTAGGTACTTCATGCAAGCTAGGACAGTTTATAATTATAAAAGGTTATAAGAACAATATAATAATATACATAATATATTAGTATAGGTATAAGTGTCTGATTCACAAAATAAATATATCAATTTCATGCAAGAGCATAATAAATTATTGAAGCACTGAACAATGATAAGGATTGGAGTGAAGAAATAGGGGTCGACCATTAATCTTCTCTCCGCGTGATCCTGTGTCTGTCCGTAGATAAGACCCTCTAATAATAACAAACCTATATAAAGATTGCACCCCATCTACCTATAACATATAACATCTTATCTACTCTTTTATTTTAATTATTATATTATATAAATAACTTCATTAAGAATAATTATGGAGAGAAGACAGACAAGGCTGGGATCAAGAGCTTTGCTGAAATCAGTTTGGGTATTAGGTATGTCTACTGGGGAACCTTCGGCAAGACTCTCTGCAACCTAGGTATATCTAGTATGTGGGTAGATTACTAAATTAATACAAGAATTGCAAAAGTGTATAATTGTTATTAAAATAAATAAACAGAAAAGAAAATCCATCTAAAGGTTGCAAGCTGTAGGTTATAAGTATGCAGATTAAACCTGATGTCACACGACTCGGCATCCACAAAATGAAAGGCAAGCTTTCATCATAGTATCCAACTCGACTTTTAACGAAAATATTATAATTTGAATATGAAAGCAAAGTACGAATATGGAAAACTGAGGGTACCTATTAACTCTTTACCCATTTATATTTACATTGCAAATTTTTAAATTTCCTGAATTTAAACATTTTACGAACTGTTTATGATTTGAAAAAAAGTAGGTAGGGAGGTACTCACCAGGAAGTATACTTACGTGGAAACGAGCCATTCCTACAAATAATTACGATAATGACGCTATATAAAGTTTTTTGAACAAGTGTGATTTTAATTAGGGCTTTAATTTTCTGGGTAATTACAGTTCCCTAGTTAGGAATTTTACATCACAAGTCGCGTTATGTAACACGGGCTTACTAGCAACCTGGACATAAGTTAGTTCCTACGTTGAAATTGTATAATCAGAACTTTTGAAATAATAACATTAGGTACCTTTGTTAGAAATTTTAACATAGGTGTAATGTTTGTAGCTACGAAATTTTGTAGGAAGGCATATTATTATATTATTATCTTAACCGATTATTAGGTTAATCTGGCATTATTATGTGAGTGAATACTGAATGCTCCTGCCTAGTTGCACGTTAAAAGCCAAAAAGGTGTATCTTTAGTCATAGCAACGGGCACATTCTTTTACAGTTACATTCTTCTAGTTTATTATTTTATGCATGGCAGTTGATACCGTGCATTATAGCAAATTTGCACTTCTTTTTAATACCGTTGGCATCTTTGATATTTCAACAAAGCGTTTTGCATAGCAGTGCTTTTATAATATAGCCTCACTTTGAGGTTTAAGAGGTCTTTCTTTAATTCGTACGAATTTCTTTAAATTATTACCTAAGTGATTTTTACTAATTATTAAAAAAGAAAAAAAAGAAGTGGTTGGTGACCCAGCGGTTACAACGCCGGCTTTCGTACTGCGGACGTCGTGGTTCGATCCCAGGTGCCGACCATCTTCCTCTTTCACGACACAAGCTTTCAGTAGCTTACTGTGAAAGAGTCAAGGAGTGTATTTGTGTTCACTTTGAGTGAGCACAGATTCATTTTTTCAAAAAAAAAAAAAATTCCCAGTGATTCATTGCAATCAAACCACCAGCATTTTATCCTATATCTTCTCATCAACTAATCATATCCTTTTTTTTAATCAACCTTTTCAGAAAGTAAAAAAAAAACATGCTCAATGCCTGAATTTTAATAAAATATGAAAAAAAAAATTATCAATTACCTACCTATTGTATGTTATGGAATAACTCCGAAAATAGTGTTAAAAAGGTGCGGTCTCTGTATGAAGACTCCGAGTGTAGCATCAAAAACGTCAGGTAGTCCTACTGAAGCTTTAAGGATCACTACGGGAGTCAGACAGGGCTGCGTACTGGCTCCTTTTTTTATGATGAATCTGTGCTCACTCAAAGTAAACACAAATACACTCATTGACTCTTTCACAGTAAGCTACTTAAAGCTTGTGTCGTGAAAGAGGAGATGGTCGGCCCTGGATGGATGGCCCTTTTATATTCATAATTATTGTCATGGACTTCCTCTTGAGAAAGTAAATCAAGAGGTATACCGATAACACAGATAAGTGGTCTAATGGGTTAAATGTGGGTTATGGAGAACGCAGACGACCAAGCGTTGTTCAGTACGACAGTGGAAGAATTACAGCGCAGTGTTTCTTCAAGACTGCTCCGAAACAGCGCGCCTTGGCCTTGGCCAGTAAGACGGAGCTCATAGCGAATAATGCCTGCCCCGATAAACAGCTACCGAAAACCATCGACGGCCACCTGGTCTTCCTGCATGGTAGACACATTTCGATACCTGGGAGCGATCTTTACCACCTTTGGTGACCTCGGGGCTGAGCTCCCGATACTTATCGGTATGGCAAGTGGTGCCTTTAACAACATTATCAAAATATGGAAAGCGTCGGCATTTGGTGTCGAGACGAAATGCAAACTATTTGAATCGTGTTTATTCTCCTGTACGGGTGTGAGTCCTGGCACCTGACAAAATACCCAGGCACAAAAATTATCTGCATTCGAAACGAAGTGCCTCAGGAGAATCTTGAGTACAAGATGGTACCACCGCATCACGAACGACTCTATTAATCATTTTCACCATTACGGAGAGGAGATTCATGGGCATGGCTGGGCATGTGTTGAGGATGCAGGATGATAGTTGAACACGGAATGAGAGGTCATTCCGTGTTCCGTTCCTTCGAGGCAGAGCTGAGGGAGTTGGACATGGTGTGGCAGGACGTCATAATCATTGCGTAAGATCGAGCACATTGGAGAGCTCTTGTTGCTTCCCTTTGCTCCTGAGTGGAGTTCAAAGGGAGTTTTGAATGATTGATTGATATGTACCTATTTAACCTATCAAAACATTTTTAGTTTTCAAAAAAATAAAAACAGATTCAGTATTTAATTAAAAGAAAACATGTTAAATATAAAATATAATTGTGTTACCCCTCATTATGTATGTATCTAATATAAATTAAAGTCGGGTTAGTGCGAACACTTATAACTCGAGATCGGCTGAATGGATTCATCTGATTTATTGGATTCTTCTCCGCTCCGGATAACAGAATAACTAATAAGAAGTTGAAAAAGTATAAAATATAAAACTAAAGTTAGTATGGAACCGACGACGCTGCGACGCGACAACGCCATGATGGTAGTTCCCTCTCATTCAGGTAGTTCTCTCCCTTCTACGTGATTGCCGCTCTTACAGTAGCCCATCCCACTTACTCCAATTATTTTCATACAAAATCAACTCTCGCGTTGTTCCCGCCTGAGTTTTGAATATGAATGAAATAAGGATGTTTTGGAAATATTTTAATGTTTACTTCGAGTGAGCACATATTAATATAAAAAAATGTTAATAATTTATTAGCTTTACTCAATCGATTTTTTTTGGGGGCTCAGTGCACATTATGTATGTATATATGAACGGGCCGCCTCGGGTTAGAACCACAGCAAAAAGACACATTTTTAAAAAACTTTTTCTTATAAATCAATTAGATATAAATTTTTTAGTTGGATAATGTTTTAGATTTGGTCCTGGCTTTAAAAGTTTTATTATTTAAAAAGAGAAAAACCTAGGATTCTACGCGATACAGAAATAAAACGCAGAACTTACAATAATAATAATTAGAGGTCATTTTCTCGTTAGCAACGTTTCCTTAGTTAACTATACCTAGAGTAACAACTATAGAAGGAAGCCTGGTGCAGTAAGCTTTGTGCAGGGCAACACTTGATTAAATACGGCGAATTATAATTAATTATAAATTACCAAGCGCAAGATATTATTAAACGAAGAACTCAAGGGAATAATATATTATTATATCTATCTAAGAAATAGTCAGAAAATCTACGTGGGTACGAGATAACTAAGTTCTCAATAGTATTATTTGTCGGAATTCACAATTTTATTATTTTCTCTTGTAAAACTTCCAAGTCCATTGACGTGATTTTCGTCGAAAACTTATAGTACGAAGAAGTCTCCTGTCATCGTAGATGTGTGTGTGTGCATATGTGGATCGCGGTCAGGTGGCATAAGTCAATCAATCAATGTTCTAGAATATTGTAATATAGATAGATGTATTTTGTTAAAATGATTCTTTGAGAAACGATAAGATTGTTTTTTTCGGATTCAGGACCCCAGATATACCTCAATTGCTATAAATCAAAATAGAAGTACCTAGCCTTGTTTAATTCATACCAAATAAAAATATTTACCAGAATTTGAAATAACATTTTTGTAACTTTTGGTACTGGTATTTTAACGAAGAATTTCTAGAATTAGACAAATTAGCAATGCAACGTGAAGCAATTGGAACACCTGGCATCACAGGCGCCTCATTCAGTTGCTTTGTCAGAACTAGCGCCGCCCGCTTCGTATGTGTACGACGTACGTTATGTAAATAAACCCGTAGGTACATATAATAATAATGTAATCATAACGTCATTCTGTTCTATATAATGATAATATTAAGTTTTCACAAACCGAAGCCATGAAAATACCTAGTATTTTTTTTTATTATTAGTAGGTAAAAATAGAATTAACAAATTTTATAAAATTAGTATGCTGTGGGGTTGCCGGCTAAGAATAGCACCTCTGCTCTTTTTGCTGGTTTTCCGAGCATCCTGTAAGAGGCAGGAAATCGAAAAATCAGATCGGGACCGTGAGGTTGACCACCTCACGTCCTTAAACCTCAACCGGTCAGAAAAGGCACCATAAGCCTCGGACGCTTTCGAGTGCAATGGAGAGCTCTTGGTGCCTCCCTATGCCCCTAAGTGGGGTTTAGGCCTCCTGCATTGCGGGTTGGTTTGGGGGGGATCTGCGGCAGGCTTGATTTGTGTGGGATCGGCTTTTTGGTTTGATTGCTTCGATCGAACTAGACGGTTGGTTTTGCGGATTCGTCGCCTCCGGGCTGGCTTGCGGTGTGCGGGGGGCCTTAAAAAAGAATGTATGTAATGTACCTATGTATAAAATAAGAAAATAATTGAAGTAGATACCTCTTAATAAATTTAGAAAAAATTGAAGAAAATTGAAATTGAAAATAAATTGAGAAGAAAATTGAAATAGAAATTAAGAAGAAAATTGAAATTGAACAAAACTTATAAAATTAAGAAAAAAATTGAAGTACCTCTTCAAACCCGTTGAATGGATCTTTGTTAGGACACACAAATAGTTATTAATACCTACATACAAAGAAGCTTAAATGGGTGTAAAATATGGTGTTTTTAAGCATAAATCAATCAAATCAAAACTCCCTTTATACCCCAACTAGGGGCATGGAAGGCAACAAGAGCTATCAATTGCGCTCCATTTTGCACAATGTTTATGACCTCCTCCCACACCGTGTCTAAATCTCTCAACTCTGCTTCGTAAAAGTGGAACACGGTATGAGAGGGTCTACCTCGTCTTTAAGCATACATACCTATTACAGAAAAAAACCGCTTCATTATGAATCAAACTTATTTTTGGAGTATTATTAGGTAATATGTCTAATCAAGACTGCTTTTTATGAGTAAATTGGCAGGCGAGGAATGGGGCGTAACAGAACCTCGTTGCCAAAGAATCTGAGAAAGTGTTTTTGTTGCGGAGCCTGTAGAGTAAGTGAGAATTGCCCAGGTTTGTGAAGCTTTTTCGCTGAGGGTCTCCAACCTTAGGTGTGAGTCGCACTTAATGAGGATTCACATTCTAAAATAATAAAGCTTTAACTTGAAATTCCTCATCAAAAACGGATTTGAATACTTATGTAAATACGCTGGTTATACAGTCTAGTGTGGTCCGATTTCCTTTTTTCCCTCTATTGCTAACGTAATAGTTATATTTTAATGCTAAATGCTGTTTTAAATACGTATGCAAAATATTTTTCAATTCGAAAGATATCTTCTGTCTCCGAATTGAGCTCAAAGTTTCAAGAAATTGTTAAATTTGTCCTATTTTGAAGCAGGTATAAAAAAGTAAAAATATGTTTTACATAATATTTTTTAAGATTGTATGCCATAAAAATGATGGAATAATCAGTTCTGTATGATATAAAGCATAAAAATGCAATTTTGACGTCAACAAATTACATAGAGTGCCGCGAAAAACATTAGAAAATCTCATAAAATTAGAAAAGGGTTACAAATACCAGTATTGTATTTTGATGGCCGTAAATCCAAAGTTTTAGGCTAGTGATTAGAAAAAGTGGTCAAAAATACATATGAACAATAATAAAAGAGAGTGTTAAAGGAAACTATTTCTAAATTGTTGGAAAATTTGGAAAACCGAAACCTATAGAGAGATCGATTACAGATTTCTTTTCAAAAAGAAAAATTTCATTTGATCTTTTACTTGTCGCCTGAAGTGATGAAAAAAAGTGTAGGTTAATGCCGGAAAACATGATTGAATAATTAGTTTGCAGGAGAAAATACTAATAAAACCATTAGAATGAATTTTTTGCTTATTGCAAACCACAAGTAAACCCAATTGAGTCGCCGGTAATCTAGAAAAAAAAATACGACAAGTAACAATTATTTAGGTTTTTGTATAATATGTTGATATTGCTTTCTCAAATCATCATTCACATTCTGACCAAATCGGAAAACAAATTGATATGATCCAGGTGATTACACCAGAAATTACTATTTTATCATTTCAAGATCTACGAAAAGATCAATTATATTTATTCCAAATTGGCGCAGTCATACCAACAGAAACATGTTCTAATGATTTAGGTAACTGAGCTCTAGGAAAAATATTCCATGTTAGATCGCTAAACGAAGCTAATAGGATTCTGCGACTGCGATTCTTTCATAAAGTTTGATGACCTTAACTTATCTTTATTGTTAATGTTTGTGCACCAAGTTACCTCGCAACTGATGATCAGTTACCTATGGAAGTTTAATTTCTTATCCACATATTTATCAGATGATCAAATCTGTTATATAAACTGTAGGTAATTACTAAAAGAAAAAGCTATTTCACTCAAAATACACTATGTAGTAAGAGAATGAACCGCTCGCCGGATAGTGAAAGCTGAAAACACGCATCTTTGATTCTTGAAGTACCGAAAGTAAATTTTGAAGCATCCTTTTACAAGAACTACGTTATAGACAGACAGCAAAATGTAACAGAAACACCAATCGACAAGTATCCGACGAAGATCTTACGGCATTCATTACATACAATGGCGAAGATGAATAAATACAGTTTCCTGAATTTTCCTTGTCATATCCAAAGAGTTTGATGATCTGTGAAATTGTCAAAGAAGCCTCACCAACTTTACGGAGAAATTTATCAAGAAAAGATTATGTAAAAGCTTATAAAGCAACGAGTAAAAAAGATATCAAACCCAATTTATCAAAAACAATCACTGCAAAATAACATAACTTCATATACTTACTTTACATAAAAAATATAAAAGTTTTATTTATTATTTTTGTATAATTACTTAAATAAATAGAAGTATGTACTTGAATTATCTGTGAAAAAAAATGAATAAAAAAACAAGGCCGTAATAATTTTCCATGATTATTATAAAAATGTCAGTTAGTATGGGATATTTTCGTCCCATACAAAACTTCAAGGTCGATTCGGAGACAGAAGGTATTATTTTTTTGTCATGAAATTTTGTAGATAGCTATAATACATCATAAGGCAACAAATTATTACTATTACATTAAGATTAGAAGCACTTTTTTAACTTCCATACTAGAACGGCCCAGCCTTATACACTAAATACACCGCAAATGCAATAATTAATCAGTGATTGGCGCGCCACGTATCTACTTTCCGAAAGTGCAACTCGGGGTAGCGCTACAGGCCGGCCAATATCCGTGTATCATGTTAGCGGAAGCAATTAGTCATGAAGCAAGCTTAGTGGTGGGCTGCCTATTAGCTTACGCTCTCAGTGCTACAGAGGTGATAATCCTTCTGCTCTTGACGTGTAAATACGTCTGGTGAAAATTGGCTGTAATTTAAACTATTGATAAAATGGTTCATGCTACCGATTGAATTATTTAAACATGGGTCGGAAAATAGCTCAAAAGCTGCGGAAATTAATTTCCACCTGCCTACCTAATAGAATCAGTTTTATTTTACCTTAAACATTCTGTCGTTTGATTGGTAGATGTAAATATTGTAATGTAGAAACTCCGTAGAATACTAAAAAATATTGTACTACTTTATATAAATCTTCTTCCTCTTAACATAGATCATCCCTCATTTTGGAACAGCTTTGTTCAGCTTTCCCCCAATCTCTTCGGAAGTCTTCCCGGTAGCGTTCAACCCTATGGTGTCTTGCACATCGATGTGTTTGGCAGTCTTTCAGGACTCATTCTGCAAACATGATCCATTCACAATCGCCTTCTATCTCTGCCCCATCTAACATCCTATTACTAACAGGTATTTCTTCATTGGTTCTCCAATCTCTAAGATAATATACAATTCTGTCTACCTTCATGTGTGTTAAAACCTATCAATATTTTCTTGTTGCCTTTTTATGACCCTGAGTGGAAGTGAAAGGAAAACGAAATGTCTCCGTATTGTATTTTATTTTATCAATTTTTTGCTAACTTAAACGGTGTTGCTTTTAAGTGGCTAGTTTAATGAAAAAAAAGTCTGTGCTTGGTTTATTCGGATAAGAACTTTTAGAGATTTGAACAAAAATAGTAGAATTTTAATAAGATTATCTAATTTTCCTTTTTTCTTCTTCTTCTTAACTAAGCCCTTGTGCCCTATAATTCAAGAGGTGAGGTTAGCCTCCTGCGAGGTTCACTCACAGCTGTTCCTCCACTTCTTTTATGGTTTGCCTGGGATGTCTTCCAGGGTTAGTCGTGCAATGCCGTTTGAGGGAGTCTGGAAGCATTAATTATCTTCACGTGTGCAATGTGCATACCAGAAGCTTTTTCGTTGCCATTACCATCTCACTATATCCTCGACATCGCATATTTCCCTTACCCTTATGTTCCTTACTCTATCTCTAAGGGTTTTCCCGGCTATGCTATGGTTTCTCAGCAGCCTTGTTAATTTGACCCAATACATCAGTCGTTAGATCGGTCTACTTTCGCAACTCCACTCCAAAGTATTTGAATCATTTTACTTTAAAAAATATAAATATTAACTGCAAATTAAGTACACATATTTTTTATATATCTATATAAATGAATCTGTGCTCACTCAGAGTATACACAAATACACCTTTGACATCTTTCACACTAAGCAATGACTTCTGCCGTGAAAGTGGAAACGGTCAGCACCGGTATTGCGCTGTGTCTCTTAATAAAACTGAGATTAAACATGAGGTACCTACATTGTATTTCATTTCACCGCTGCTGAAGCGATATAAATTACAGTTTCGAATAATCTGAAACATAAATTATTTTATTTCGAAAAAGTAATAATATTGAAACGCAGACAATGTCACGCCTAAATTAAGAAAATTTATTTCTTATTTATTCAACATAAATAATTGTTATCATTTCCTGTTTTATTTTTGGCAAGATGCATTATAAAGATTGTTTAAATATTCAGGCGGTGCGATAAAAATTTCTAGCACGAGTACAAAATTAATTTACAGCCATTAATTTTAGCATCGCTCCCTCGTATTTTAAATAAAAAAATCATTAAAACTTTTTGTTGTACGTGAAGCTGTATCAACTAACTTACTCACTTCCAATAATTGTGTGAGATATTCTTTTGCAATATTTCTATACAGTCCTATACATTCGCCAATATTTTTTAGCATTTCAACATTTGAAGCAGTTTTATTTTTAGCAGTTAAAGCACTGAAAATGAGAGTTTTTTTTTCTTATTTCATATCAATAAAAATATAAACCTGCCTATGTACCTACATAATACGTTGATATATTAAAATCGATGTATGATGAAACACAGCATAACGAACGATATTATTATGATAGTTTCCGTATTTTTACAGAGAATTGATATAAGATCATGAAATTCACTAAAAAATTATTCCTACATTAATAAGGGCATCAATTAGCAAATACGTAGGTTTTATATACTCGCTTATCCAGTTTTAGACTATTTAAATTTTGAACTGAATTAAATTTTTGACAATAAAATTAAACGATTAAATATTCAAACAATATTTCCATCCACAATAAATAAGGTTCCTATAAAGGTTTAGACGGGAGTGTTTCGTCAGTCACTGCCTTAATCTGGTTAGAAGCATTGAATGCTTCGACAATTTGTGTTTTATCTACACAAAGGTTTCGCTGCGAGTGTTCAAAGAGCTTCCTCAAGTCAATGCTGTTACAGCAGTTAATAACTCAACTAAGACTGCCCTGTCATGATGAATTAAACAATCAATCATAGTATTTGACGTGCGGTCAGAGTTGAATCAACTTTACCAAACTACTATAATGAGTTAATATAGGGATTGTTCAGAAAATTAGCGAGGTGAGTTGTGTTTCCAACTGCTTTCTAATATAAACTTTTCTCAAAAAGTACCTATTTCAGTGTTCTTATACGCTATCTGTTAAGATATAATGCCAAATTCTTCCCATATACCTACATTTGCATCAAGTCGAATTATTTCAAACGTAATGCATGCTAGCCTCAACACAGGTTCACACCTAGTGAGGCGGCAAATTTTTCTTTTTTATTTGTATCTGGTGTGTATAATTGTTTTGAACTGTATAATATGTATGAATTTGATGTGACAATGATTAAAATAAATAAATAATAGCTTTACAGTTGTATTTCCTAAATATAATGTCTGAAGTATGAAAAATTATGTTATAATTCATTTTTTTTTCAATATTGGCGATCAAACCCCTCTGGGCTGATATATGCCAATATATATTTCAAATTATTATAGAATTTTGGAAAAAAAGTAGTGTCTCTATAATTTATGTTGTCTGAAAAAAAGTATAACAGAGGTCAGAGCTCACTCACTATTTTCACACCGTTTATTTTAGTACATAACATTAATCTGTTTTTTTTGTGCTGTTTGGAAGAAATCAAATAAGTTAATACTAAATAGGTACCAACCTATTTACCTTAGGTGAAGAAGAAGGATTATATTTAAATGTTCCTACAGAGCAGATAATCAAAGATAGCCAATATAAAGAAAAAGTCTAAATTGTGATTAAAATTGATAGGGGTTGCTTCCAAGATCTAGAAATTACTCACTCCACTGTTGGTACTGTGGGGCTAGTACGAGTTTTCGGTCATCGAACGAACCATTCGTTGAACGAATGGAATCTCCATACAAAATTTTCGAACGTGATCGTTGCGCTAATTGCACGTTAATAAGCGCTTATAGAATTAGCCTTCGATGAAACTTGTACTAGCCCCACTGGTTGCGCTACAATACAATTCCCCCCTCTATGCTCGATACCTTGACGCAGTGAGGAGGCCTGTGCATGGCGGTGATGAGGGATGATATTACTAAAACCCAGTGCAACCAACATCTTTGTTTGTCCACTCATAACTCAGACATGTCTCGTCCTTAGCACTAACCTTCTAACATACCTACTAACTACGCCAAGCACACTAAAATCGAGCCAAGGCATTTGTCAACAAAACCTGCAAATAGTTAATTTGGAATTGTATTACGACAAAGATCAACTTGCTTTTAAAACCCAGCTGAAAATATATTTTAAGGACGAATTTACTTAAAAGCGACAAATGAATATATGGTAAATAATTCTAAATGCCGTTTATGTTATGTTAGCTCACGTAGCTACCGACGCTTCTATTTGCAAATATAATAAAATAAATAATTTTCTAGATGTGAAATACTTTAAAACGAAATGACATAATTTAATAATAAAGGGAGAGATCCGCTCATAGTATACGGCAGAGTTCTTGAACAAACATATCATTAAGGAAAATTATTCCAAAGTTTCATTCACCAGTACAAATATTTTCACTTTGTTAGTATGTAGGTACACATCCCTGAATACAATATAACTATATTACCCGAATACACAAGAAGAAAGTACGTAGGGATGTTGTGTTTCAAGTTGTGAGGGAAAAGAGAAAGTAAGTATGTAGCTACCTATGCAGTTTCTATGTTTCTCTGTGCCACTCCAAGTTTTTTCATGATGTAATCATTAAATGTGAGGGCTTAACATAATGTCCGTGAAAAAACGAATATCTCGTTAATTTTTTGAATAAAAACAATGTTTTAAGGAGAATACATCTTTATCGTTAAGTAAATTGGTTCGTATGTTGTAATATAATGTATTTATTTACTTAAAATCACATAATAATTATATCTGCTAACATGAGTTATACTGATTAGTATAACTCATGAAAGCAGAGACTTTACAAAATAAATTACAAGGAATATGCTGCATCACTATAGGTGTAAACCTGTATCGAGAATAGCGAATACAACGCAAGAGTAGAAAAAACAAACGATACAGAATGAAAATTGGAATCATTAGTTTTGATTTTGTGTCATTAACTTTGTTAATACTTTATTTCTATCATTTTGATTGTTAAATATTTTGTTGATGCCATATTATATTATTATATTTTCAAGCCTGTGAATGAGGGAATATAAAAAATATCTCATGGATTTCTGACAAAAACCTAAAATCTTCGATGTGTTTAGGTAGATATAAAATACTTTTAATCAATAATATTTGAGTGATTTAGCTTTCAAATTAAGCTTAGACTGTCTTAAGATGTCTACTTGTTATGGCAACTTGTATTTTAAACCATGTCTAGGTTGTGAAAAAAATTCTAACAAAAACATATAGGTTCTTACTGAAATAACCAAAACAAATATTTTATCCAAATAATTTCTTAAGCCAAGATACTTAAAATATTTAATAACAATTAATTTTTAAAGATCTATTGTTTTCGAACACACCCCATTATAGCAAAATATCTTCTTGTTAAAGAATATTATCGATGCAGATTGTGAAAAACCTGTTTAAAAAAACCAAAGATGCAATTAGTTTCTGTGGGAAACATTTCATTAAAACGGATAATGAGTTGTGGATGAAAAACAAGAAACGTTCACCTCCCTTGTCTTTCGGAGCGATAGATTCTTACACGTGCGGAATAGTCCTACTAACCTAGACGAATGTGTTGTGTTACTAAATGAACAAAGCTGAAATGTTCAAAACTGGAAAATAGTGTTCAGTCTTTCGCTCAAAACTTTAATGATATTAGTTTTGTAGAGCTGCACAATATTTGCGCAATTTCCAATTACATCAGTTGAAATGATCAATCAGGAAAAAGATAAATCATCAGTAATTTTGTTGTAATGCTACCTGGTGTGACTGTGAAAAAAATCTGCAATATTACAATTTTCTAGACAGGGCAACTCCGCTCCGACATTGGGTCAACCGGGTCCACGCCTCCTAATCGAAGATTATGCCACGACACTTCCCCAGTTTTCCCTATTCGCAGAGACATTCTCTCAGTCAGACTGCAGACCAAAACTCTTCAACGCTGCATGCAGATTCTTCTTAAATCTATAGCGCGGTCCTCCATTGATGCAAAGCCCCGAAAAAATGCGAAAATTGAAACACAGTGCTAAAAAGGTCTTTCTCATCTGTATGAAACTGATGAAAGCAAAAACAATGAATTGAGTTATTTGCAATACAATGGATTCTAGTGTGAGTCCATACTTATACCATTTAAATATTATTAAAAAACATTTTTCAAAAACACAGCTCTTTTCTACCAAAAAACTGTCACAGCCATGTCCATTTTCCATATCCTTCCATTGTGGAAGAGCTGATTTCGATGCACTAGGACATCTCTTAGAACCTTTAACCTGCAATGCAATCAATAAAAGCCGCTTCGCGATTGAGAACACAGTGAAAAATCATTATATCATAACATGATATTTCAACCTAAAAAGACACCTACAAGAACTTAAAAAAATATAAGCAGCCACGTATTCGTCACTTGATAATTATACCTTTTGTTTTTTTTTTTCATTTTGTTCGGCGTTGAGATAATATTATCAGATATGAAAAACATACAATATTTCACAATAACTTAATGATTTTAAAGAATATAAAGGTAATGCCTGTATTGAATTTCCATATTGTACATAGAATTATAATAACCTTCTTATGTACCTAAATAATTTTATTATAATCTATGGCGGTGCCTAGTGATAACGGGTGTCATCTCAAGGGCATTGTATTTATTATAATAAACAGTGGTTTGAAAATAAAATTATGTGGGTAGATAAAATAGATGGTGAAAGGTGTTTTTATTTTATTTCAATTCGTTTATATAATTTATTCAAAGTCTATAAAAATGTATACGCCAACATGATAATAAAAAGGTAAGTACATAGATGGAAAGAATTTTAATTTTTTTACACCATTTCTACCTGGCTAGGATAAAATTCAACATGGTCACTATGAGATAATTATTACTACTGTTATTATATACCTACATAATAATCTTACTTTCATTCAAGCCATTTGACTATTTTTATTGTTTTATAGCATGTGTATACTTATGTACCTTACTTGGACCTGTGTTTGTTACTAGAAGTACCTATATATTACTTCTAACTGTGTAGGTGCGACTACTCTGTGTTCTATCATATTATAATCATTTTGTAAAATATTGTGTTCAACTATTGATATAAGTTAAGAATAGCTCTGTAAACTTAAAATTGTTTTTTTTTATTTTCAATAAATTTAAAGCTGTGTTGTCTTTAACAAAAATAAATAAAAATGACTAAGTACCTGAATGTCATATGAAATATTGATAATTTATCCTATTGATAGAATCAAATCTTATGAAGATATCAAGATTAGTTTTTTTTTGTTGTTTTATTAAAGTAGTTGATTACATTTAGGTAATTGGGTAATTCTAAATTTATTTTTAATAACATATTCAGTATAATATTTAAGCATTCAGAGAAGTCCAGTTTTTTTCCATTTTTTTTCACTACCTCATAATAATAATTATTAATTCTCAAAAATGAGACAATTTTCAAGATTGAATACAAGTCCAGTCGAGTCTTATCAAAAAGGCGTTTTTTGGGAGAAAGTTCTCTACATAAAGGAGTTTAAACATCTTAACGCATCTACTAAATCAGCTACGTTTACACACATAAATAGTAGTTGATTATTATATCTTTATATTACCACATGGAGGAAGGTTTAATTATGCCGACTGGCTGCAAGGTGAGAATAACTCACAGACGTAAGTAATTTTTCATCATAAAAGGTATCAAATGTTTTGGCTTTTTTTTCTTACAAGTTTGCCAAACATATTATTTAAGGAAGGGTCTGATGTCTTACCTTATATTATGTGTGCACCTACTTACTCTCCGCCAACAATAGAACAAGAATTTTCTTTCAGGCCTTTCCTTTTAATGTTCATGAAAGCTTTTTTCTTAATGATACGTATTCAATTACACATTGCTAAAAATAATTATTTGTCAGGAAGAAACTTTCAATCAAATCAATTCAGATACCTACCTATACATACCGTATTTGAGTTGGTGGTTGTGCTTTTGTTCGTGTTTGTATGTTCCATTTTATATTCTTTTTTATGAACTGTTAAGATGTTTGCCCTAGTACAGGCTTGACCTATATGGGCAGCATTTACATTTGTTATCTATTATCACTGTATTATTCTGTATGAATAAAATAAATAAATAAATACATACATAGTCGTACTATTTGATTTCACTTCAACATTCAAAAAGCGTATTTTTTTGAACCAGAAACGAACTTTCATTTCTTATTATTTAATGATACGATAAACATTCTTCCGACCGACCTCTGTAGCCTAGTGGTAAAGGCTCCAACTTCAGATCAAGAGGTCCCGGATTCGATTCCCGGTCGGGTCAGAAATTTTCGATATTTTTTTTCACTTGAAATTTCTACTCGGGGTTGGAATCCTGTCTCAGATTAGACGGGACCGGTTGACTGGTAGAGATGCTTCAAGCATTAAGTTCCAATGGCTATACTGACACCTATGTTTAGAGGAGTGTTGTTTATTTATTCTTACATAAATGACAGTTTAGGAATCAATTAAAATTTTCAAAAACTATTTTATACATAAAATTGACGCAGGGTGTAGAATATGTTTATGTATGTGTATGTATCCACTCATTTCAAACAACAGAACTCGGGCAACAAAACAACGATAGCATATCATTATGCGATTATGAGCCTTTTTAGGCTGCGTTAGTTGATCAGTCAGCCATTAACTGCTTTATTTAAAAACTCTGATCAGTGGAAAATAAGAGTTCAGCGGTAGAAAATTTGCGATCAAGCCGTCGCACAGTACGATATTATGATAATCTAGCGGGACAAAATTCAGTTTAGGAACATGTCTTGAAATACTCTTAATTGTAATAAATTCAAAGCTAACATATTATACTACAATCGAGGAAATTTTTAGGAATCTATTCGAAAGAATAACTGGAATAAACGGTTCGGGATGGCCGACCGCTATAGCCATACCGCCCGCGCGTTTGTTGTTATGGATTCATACGTCCAAGTTTGCTCGATTAATACGCTGTGTTTCTGTGTGCTAGTCGTAATTTTATGCTGCAATCGTTTTTGTGGAACCATTAAGGTAAATGTTCATGTATTATTTTCTTTGAATGTATGTTAGTTTAGTTATAAACATTAAATTAATAGAGAAAGGTTTATAGTGAATCATTAACTCTACTTCTTAACCCCTTCAGACCTGAATTATTGTTTGCGATATAAAAAAATATTTGATTATTGAATATTGGTAAAAGAGTCATCATTAAAACAAATTTATGATTTTTTTCAAAATTTTCATAAATTTTCCCCATTTTCCGGCATGTGCAGAATTGTGCACATTGAGTCTCAAATGTCATAACTGAAAGCCATACAAGTCATTTGATAACATTCATAACAAAGCATTTTTAATAGAGTAAAACTGTTCTACACTTTATATTTTTCTTTGATATGCTACAAAACAGTTGTTACTTTTTCACGCGAATCTAGATTAGATTTATAACAATAGAAATCAATTTTTTGGTGACATAAATTATTTTTTGCATCTTTTTCCCTCTTAACTGTTATCATCTAAAAAGGTCCTATTAAGTTCCATTTATAAAATTGGCTTCACATCATCGTTGGGTCTTCTTTCTCTGAGTATCTTGGGTTCTTCAGAGAAACTGGTATCTCCGGGACGTTCAGCTTTTCTTTTTGAGGCATTTTTTGGCGTCAATCAACGCCTCATGAAAAAGTGAAACAAATCCAGTTCGTTTTCTTTGCGATGGTAAATTATCAACAGTCTTTTCTGTAGGTATTCAAACCAACCATTAACTATACCTGCTAAATCTACAGCGTGAAAATACATACGGAGTGTCCACGTTTTTATCTTTTATATATTCCATAACGAGACAACATCTGATCTTGGAAGTCAAAACCACTCACAATTTCATTGTACTAATTCTTTTATCAATGGAACCTCTGCCTTTTTTCATCTCCATATCGGAAAGAAACGGTGGGTTTGTAAATTCATTGAGTGTTCCTGCTGCAAAAAACATTTTTTCGTTTCAGTACTTGTAGATGATAAGCTGAAATCGTTCACAGGGAAATTATAAAGTGCCAATTTTGTGTAGTTCAAACACCCGTTTTTATTTCACATACAAGAGTTTATTCGAAATTCCCATGTTTATGAAGTCCATATATGATTGTGTCTGTATTTCTTCAAAACCATAATCAGGCATAATATGCTTTTGGAAGTCTCCCAATGGTTTTTTCAACATAACGACAAAATTACATCATAATTATGGTCCCAAAGTATTTTCGTCGCCATTTGGGTATTTCCTTTCTCTGTAAGAAGCATATTATATGTTTTATACAAAATAAAATCTTCTTTTGTAAGTGTGTTAAGGCCACTGAATCAGATCCAGTTATTTCATAACATCTTGGAGGGGCTGAAGAATTTTCATTATCCTCATCTTTCTCATCATCGCTCAAATCCCAATCAGAATCCTGTTCTAACATTTCAGACATTATGTTTACATTAACTTCATTTCAAGGGTTATATATTTGGCTGAAATACATAACAATTTTATGAAATATTACGTATAAATAAGCAACAAAAATTTGGGCAAGATGTTACTAAGTTGTCTTTTCTTTGGTACTCTTAGGACGGTTTGGGCATAATTATGCACATCTATTTTTAAATTAATTTTATAAAGTATTTTGTATTTTGTAGTTCCACAGTCTTATAATTTACACATAATTTAATCGTTTTTATCAACATTGGAAATATTGTTTTTGATAGAAATCACAATTAAATAATTTAAAAATATTTAGAACATAACCCTACCTCGACGTTGACCAAAATGACTGTTGGACTAATCATAAACTACGTTGTTTGAAAGCGTTGCTAATAGATGGCACTAGTTGGATGATTTTAAAATAACTGGAAAGATTCGGTTCATGCGCAGAGAGATGGCGGTAGGATAAATATTTTCAAATAACAATTTTATAAGGATTCAAATGTTATGTGCATAATTCTGCACGCAGGGTCTGAAGGGGTTAAGTTTCATCTAGTCTTTTAGTTAGTTTCCCATCAATATCCTGTCAGTTAAGTTTATTCTTCTGAAAGTTACATTTATATACTTCAAGAAAGACGTTAAATTTTTTGCGCATATTTGCGGCACTCATACAACATTTTCTTATTTTCAGAATGACTACACAAATTTTTCGTCGTTTATTTTTTGACTCTTGGGTAGTTAACGTTAAGAAATCGAGACACGATGCTTTGTTAGATTATATTTTCAATAACTTGGTGTCCAGTTCATAACGGACGATGTTTTTCGAAGAGTTTGAAAGCAAAATTTAGTGGAGGTAGTAAAATATTTGGCGAAAAATGGTCGAAATCAGAAAGAAATGCAGAACGCTTTCTATGAACGAATTCCTCGTGATTAGCAGCTAATATATCATTTACAGGGAATGTCATCGAAACTGTCGTTAAAGTTTCCCAACCTGAAACAGGTAACCCTCCCGGAAGACCACAAAAACATACAATTTTACAATGAAAGAACAAATATACGACGAGTTTGTCATTTTGAAACTACGCCAGCATAAGAGATATCGATGACAAATAAAATTCAGATTCGCCAGTCAGGGAAAAAGTATTCTGCAGCTATATTGTAAGGGAGATTTGCTTGTATTCACATAGAAGAGGTACATTAATAAAAAATCACGTTTGTGTTTAATGAACCCAAAGCAAGGTGGGCTAGGGATAAAATAATAATTCACATTCTAATGATAAAAGTTTGTTCAGCATTTCTATGGTGCCAATAAAAATTTAAAGCCGAAGTAATAAGCAAATTGTTTGACAAGACGTCTTCAAATAAATATTTTCGATACTAATTTCCTTTGTATAAATAAATATGTTCTATTTTTAAATAATACCTCTGAAACTATAAAAAATATTTACTTATTTATTTTTAACCATCTTATAAAACATAAATGCATTCATTCACCCTTTGTATCCTACATAGGGGCATAGGGAAGCAACAAGAGCCCTCCACTGCGCTCAATCTTGCGCAATATTTCATTTGCTGCCTGAACCTCCCCCTACCTCCATCTGATGGGGCGCAGGCGCCCGAGGCTTATTTTTTTTATCCTTTTCTGACCTGTTGGAGTTCAAGGACGTGAGATGGTCAACGTAACGGTCCCGATCTGATTTTTCGATTTCCTGTCTGTTACAGGATGCTCGAAAAACCAGCAAACAGGGCAGAGGTGCTATAAAACAAGGGTATATGGGCAGAGGAACATAAATATGGGAAAAAATAATTTTGTCCCGCTAGATTCTCAAAATATCGCACTGTGCGTCGCGTCGTCGAGGTAGTTTAACCCATATCGAATGATTGCGAGATGCCCTCTGTAGTTTTCAGCCCGCCATGTTGGATTTTATGTCAACTGGCAATGGTTTCGAGTGTACAATAACGCTTTCTGTAATAAATATACTGTTTTTAAGTTTTTTTCCCTTCCAATTAGATGCTCACCTCATATTTTGTTTTGGTTTATCATTACGATAATAGAAATTTTAAACAAATAAAGCAAATATTGCACTTCCGTTATCATCGAGGTCTTACAACTATGATGCACCAACTAAATTTATGATTAATATAATGACGTTTTGAAGAAAATATTCAAAGAGTGCTTTTAAAGTAGGTAAAAATATTAAAATTGAAGTGATCAAACATAAATTATTTCATTTTGGCCAAAATATAAAGGTTTCGTGTGATTTTTTTTTAATGAATCTGTGCTGACTCTTAGTGAGCACAAATACACTCCTTGACTCTTTCACAGTAAGCTATTTAAAGCTTGTGCCGTGAAAGAGGAAGATGGTCGGCACCTGGGATCGAACCACGACGTCCACACCAAACAGTACGAAAGCCGGCGTTGTAACCGCTAGTCTACCAACCACTTCATTTTTAACCACATCGATTTTATAAGGACTTACCAATTTTTTGATAATATAAAATAAAAAAAAAAAAAATAAGGTCTGGCACCTATTCTGCACCTACTCGAAATCATTCAAATCTGACATAGCGCATCTCGGTTGTAAGCACTCGCGTTGCCGGGCTACTATTTTGTTTGTTTACAAAATTATGTATGAAATGTCATCTTAACAAACAAACTCGGATAAAATATATTTTTATAAATCAAATAAAAACTGATCAGTGAGCTATACGTAATCTTAAGATTTACGAATTTTTTATAAGTAAGACGGTAAATGTTCTGGGCTATTCTGATAAAGATTTCGGTTTTGGAGGAACTTAATTTTTGTTTATAGGTACATTATTATGTAGAAGGCATTTTAAGTCATATAATAATTGTAATGTACCTTTTCTTTCAAAGATTTTTTTTTTGATTTTACAGTGAATTTACATTGAAACCAAAAACTCAAATGAGGAACCCAACAATAATATTCTCACTAGTTAACTAGATGTATTATTATCTTCAAATGATGGGGGGTAAAACTTAAGAATTATCTCGTAAAACTTAGATCGAAATTATTGTTGTATAATAATGTAACCTTGCTGACACTAAAGTATCATTTCTTTCAGAGGCAACGACTTAGAAGACGAATGGAGGAAGTTGATATATCATTCTATACTCGGGTATAATACTCGTACATGAAAGGCTTCTGTATTAACAGGATGTTCGTTCCAAAAAATAAACGGAATCGAGTCCAATTATTAACGCAAACAATATTATTTGAAAAGAAAATCAGTCAGCGTAATAATTTATTTGAAGAACCGTCCAAATAATTGAATCAATTATTTATTTCTGTAATCCATCTTATCCAACTATATATTCATACAAATATTTATATAAAAACTAGTTTTAATTATTTTGTATATAATAAATCGGATTACTTTCATTGAACCACTCATATTTTTTTGTAATAAAGCACTGGGAAGCTGGCCGCAAAACCACGATAGTCTTTTGCCCTTCTACCCTATTCTTCAGAAACTTGAGAAATCGATTTTTACGTGGATTGAGTATTCGTGTATGGAAAGTAGTTGGAAAGGAGTTGCATTCTCAAACGGTTGCGCCTGAAGTAAAATAACCCAAGAATAAATTAATTTTGTGAGATTTTATTTTAAACTCGTCAACTTAATAGAAAGTTACTACCCCCTATTCCAATTCAAATTAAGTACGCACTAAACTAAAATAAGAACGTTCCAATTTTAATTCCAATCAATTCGAGAAATTTTAAAACGTTCCAATTTGTTCTTAATTAGACTATAGTTTGAAATTAGTTCATTTTGGTATTCGAATTTCGTATTTAAGTCAATTTTACTGCGTTTATCTGTCAAAACCTTCCTAATCTTAGTTCGCACCTAATTGTATGCGTCTAAAAAGATATCTGATGATATTTTTATGATAAACGTGTTTTTTTAACCAAATAATTATAAAACAAGTTTATTTTTATTAAAAACTAGCTTTCCCGACAGGCGTTGTCCTGTGGTTGTAGCCCGAAGTGGCCCGTTAATATGTACATGATGTGCACTGCGCCTCCGTTAAATAATATAAAATTAATTCGATTAGATAAGCTAATAAAATAATAACATTAAACTTTTTCTGAAACATCCCTATTCAAAGCTCTGGCGGGAACAACTTGAGAAAAATGCGCTCGCGCACACACCCTACCTCGCCTATTACCAACACGAATATGCCCGATAATATTGTTGACTTTATATGAAAAATTTCTAAAACTATCGAAACGGTGCGGTGGAGTAAGTGGGTTGGGCTACTGTAAGAGCGTATGCGAGAATGAGAGGGCTAACAGCAACTACCCGCGATGTGGGCGCGTCCCAGGTAACCTTTTTATACAAACTTAAATATTGTATTTTACATAATTTCTTATCCATTGTTTTAACTTTTTATTAGTTATTCTGTTATCCGGAGCGGAGAAGAATCCAATAAATCAAACATCAGAAGAATCTGTTGAGCCAATCTCGAGTTATAAGTGTTCGCACTAACCCGACTTTAATTTATATAGTAGATATTAAGCATTTCCCCCGAATTTATTATAATTAATACAAATAATAGCATCAAAAATTATTATCATTGAACACCAATGCAATCATACAGTCATCTTCGTTACACTTCGGGTTGGTTCGGCAGTTTCCGGCGACCATGTTACTTGGAACATGGAGCTCGTTTGAATTTTTTCTTCTCCGATTGGCTGTCCGCTTATCAGCATCAACCAATAAGGCGCATGCTCGATCCATAGACAATAATTATAATTCAAAAAAATATTTATGGTGAACTAATATTGGTTTTTAGAACACGGCATAATTCCGAATACGAATTTTAGTTCGAGTGAACTTAATTCTAAATCATTTGGGACGTTCTTAATATGAACGTTCCAAAATTCGAATAGGGGGTATTATTTATATAAAGTTGTAGGTATTTAGTTATTTCATGAGTAATCTTTATCGTATTATTTCAATTTTCATCAAGATCACAGTAGGTAGGTATAATCTGCATTGGCATTTCAAAAAAAAAAATATTATCATGAACATAAAAGCCTAGATACAGTAATTATTTTATTTTCAAGGAAGAATGAAGGGTAATATGTTGAACTTCTTAAAGTTAAAAAGTTAAACAAATTATTATCATTCCTCATTCATTATGCGTGAAGCCCCATCTTATCAGATATTTTAAGTAGGTACCTGATCAATATAATATGTTTATCCATTGTGAAATATTAAAATATTTAAAAGGGAAATCATAAAGAAAATCATTACAGAAATAAATAAAGTCGAATAAAAAAAAACAACACTACAGATAGTGGAAAACATCGATATACCTAAGTATAAATAAAGAGACATGCAAACCGCATCAGTATGTACTCCTTCTCCAAACACAAGTATTTTTTTATTGCAAAAGGTATGCGATGTTTTTATATTTGAGAAGCATTAATTTTATATAAAAGTGAATTTAGATAAGTATCTTATGACGTCTGTTCAATTGTAAAAATATTTCAAATGAATAAATATAAATCTTATTAGGTATAATACTTATATTAATTCCAGTTAAAGGAGTTAAAATTCTTAGATCCTCCTGTGAATCAGCTTTAAGATTGATGATGTGCTGTTAAAAAAATACTAGTGGATCTTTCCTTCAATTCTTGCTAACCATCTATTATCGCACTCGTCATTTTTTTATTCTCACTCAGTATAGACAGACACCCTCACTGGATGACTACGAGGTGTCTTGTGAAATAAATCATCCACCCCTATCCCTCTTATATTCACCAACTTATTGGCGAAGTATAAAGCTTTTCTCTTCGCTATATACTCGGGTGGTTGTCAAGGGCTATAAAAATAAGAAAATATAAAGTCTCATTAATATTCTCATCCATGTTCTGGTTTTTTAAATCTTCCATCACTTCGTGGAACTTATGTATGGGACAATCACCGACGATATGCTTCAGGGTTTGGGAGTAGCGTCACAGTCGAACCGAATGTCTGCAATGTAGCCCCATTTGTGGCGTTCCGCGGCACTTCTGCTGCAGCCTGCCCATCCAGCTCAAACTCAGACTTCTTTAGTTGTTGTTTTCCCAACATCTGCGCTCTAGACCAAAACACTTTCCATGACTTCAGTGTTTCTTGTCGAATATCTCTCGATGTTGTGTTTTGTGTTAAGAAAGTGGTGTTGTTATTTTATTATCTAATTGTATCGACATCTCTTCCAAAGTTAGGTGGTTCAATATTCGTCAGGACGGGCAACCACTGCCATTCTCCATTCTTCTCCAAAATACACCAAGAAGGGACACTTATCTACTCCAGTAAAAATTACTTTCCTTTGATTTGATAAAATTAAGCGTCTTTTTACAGACGCGTACCTAAACAAAAATAGGTACCTATATCGTTACGAAATGTAACATTTCCATCCTTACTTATTTTAAAAATTAACTATTTCTAGAACAATAAATATATTGTACTTACATAAGACAAAGCAAGTGGTTTTCAGCCGCCAATAATGCCCTGATGTGATTCTCTAGGTGAGAGGAAAAAACCTAGATAAGTTGAGAAATTCAAATATGTAAGCAGCATCCTTACTGAAATTCCAATCTGCTGTTACAGAAATTCGATGCAGAATAGAGATGATTCGTATTTAAAAGTGACATGAGAGTGTTATTTTGAAAATATGATTCAAATCTCAAGCCATTCGTTGGCTTAATATAAGGTACCTACCTACTGCTACGTATTATAGCTGGCACTCCATGCGGATGCTCAAAGTGAATACTTTGAATATGGGTTCCTTAAAGAAGGCAGATGGGTAAAAATACGAAGTTTAAGATGTCTCGGGTGTGTTTAAATGTGCCTTAACAGCAAACGAACATAGATCCAAATCTAGAAACAGAGCAAATTTTCTTTTATGGTTGATATTGGACACCATGGAATCGACACAGATTAGTCTTCATATCAACCATTAAGGAAATATACTCCACTACCAGCTCTGACTCTATGTTCGATTGGTTAAAATGAACCCTTATATGATAAAGTACATACTAGAATTAAACAATGTAGAAGATTATCTTTTAAAAGTCAAGTGTGGCGTTTGAAAACATGAATTTGTCGGTCAGGCATTGTTTTACTTAAATCAATGAGATAGGCAAAATGCAGGTATAATAATTGAATCTTTCTTTCGGACTACTTACCAGGTTTGTAGCATAATATGTGTAGATAGGTAGGTAACAATACATAATCTAATCCAGAAGTGAAGTGAAGAGGATGATATAACGCGCGAGTAGCTACGTACTTCAGAAAAGAAACAAGCACCGGTTCTAGTGTTTGTTTTTTTATTAAATTCCTACTCGACGTTTGTTATTTTGTCTGTTGTGCTATGAGGGAAAGTTGTTTTGTTCCGACACACAGAGATAAGTAGGTCGTCATTGTAATCCGTCTCTATACTTGCGGAGTAACGAACACCGAGCACCGCACTATATAGCAGACACGTCTATTTACTGTACGTACATGCATATCTCTTCATCCAACTATACGGCGCTACTTCACTAAACTACTCGTACAAGCACGTATTATGAAAAATCCATTATTTTCATTCCCGCTACAATTTCTTTTAGTGCAGATTCTAAACTCTCAAAGCTAAAGAAGTTATTTAATTTAACACTTGGTCACACGCATGGTTGTGAAACTCTGCTAGAGGTACCTGCTTTTTTTAATAAATATCTGAAGGACCTATCCTGAATTAAATGATACAATTGAGATTTTTGGGAAAAAATTGGAAAGTTTTTTTAACAATTTCTTATGCTCGCAGGGAGCTCTGTTTTCACCACGGTACATAATACAGCAGTCCATGATTTATTACACAGATGATTTGAAATATCTTTGGAATAGGGTTAATTTTAGATATGTACCTACCCTAAACTGGTGGATCTCATTTTGAAGAATATATTAAAAAAATTCACAGACACTGCGTATAACTGCGATACTTTCTAAACGAATGTGACCAAGTTATTGTTGTAAAAATAAAATAAATAAATAAATAATTTTTTATTTTTATTTTTTAAAAACTTTTTTACTCTTAAAATTTTATTCATTTAAAAGCATTAGAAGAATTCTCAATTACCTAGATTAAAATTATTTTTAAGACTGCAGTGTCAGGATATTTACTAAATAAAATTATATTCAAAATTCATTTAAGCGATTCATTGATATTGAAATAAAAAAAAACCGCGAAGAAAAGGTGCCGGATTGCCGTTCCACCGCGATTTACTCAATCATACTAAAAATGGTACAAGCTACTATTTTATTTATTTGGCCTTATGGCCAAATTTATTATAAAAATAAAGGTATCATAGGAAATACCTACTTGCAAAAGAAAATATTTCACTACGTGCATTTAAAATTAAAGTGCTGTAAATTCGCTGTCATTGATGTTGCATATATTCAGGCATAATATGTACAAAAAACGAACAAGAATTATAATAAATGGTATCTCCCTCGATATTTTAGTAAAAATACTCATACTTCGCACGAAATATTGTCAAAAATATTTTTCATACATATGACAATACCAATCCTACTACAAGAAATATTTATCATAATATATATAATTTCCGTCGGTAATTCGATGGTTTCTATGACAATAAGTTAACATATGTGTAGAAAAATTACAAATTTCCCGCTGTTTTTAACGTGGTAAAGTAAAATTTGGACCTTTAAAGGGAACACGAAATAACGATTTTTTTCACTGTCGTTCGACAGGTTTTGCTGCTTGTATGTTAATATTGTGGAACAACACACATTTCTTGCCCACATCACGAACAAGTACATAAATTCTATATAAAAATAAAAAAAAACTACAAAATAATTATTTTAGAACGTGAATTGAAATTCTCATTATTTTATTTCAATAACCCGTTATGAGGGAATATCGTTAATATTATTAATAACGTAGATGACACTTCCGTCATCTTGTCAAATTCACGCCAGACAGAAAACAGGGGAGCTCTTCTCTGCTTTCCCCCCCTTCAGTTGACTGTCTGTTCATTGAGTAGGTACGTTATTATTTTGACAAGTAAAGTCCGTGAAGCTGCACACTACTCTACGTATAAATCCACATGTGATATCTACGTACGTCCCTAACAATCAACAACAACATGTCAGGTTGCCAAGTATTGGAGGGTTGATTAACGCAGTTTTTGATGACGTGTCAAACTGGAGCAAAGCGTTGATTTTATTAAAATAGCTGGAATTTCAGCAATAGACTCTGGAATACTGTCAATATACTAACGATGTTTTAAATATTGAATCTCAAAGGTTTAATATAATAAACCGTGCATTTCAAAGTAAGTAGGTATACCTACAGCTACTTTTTTTTAATAAACAGTATTTTAGTCGTCATAAACAAGAAGAAGCGATCCCTGCTTTGATTTATTGACTGACATAATTGGCAGAAAATAATAGGTCTCATGGCTGAGAAATATTCGAGATTGGACAGGTTTTCGACTAAGTGGAGAAGATTTTATCCTCAGTGAGACATTTGCTCAAGAGATCGCTGACGTTGGGAGAGTCTTTTTTTTAACTTTCTGCAATTCCACTCACAATTGAATGACTAATCTGGGAGAACTTGCATGATACGGAAAGAAGATAAAAGGTAATCAATATATTTTTCATCAAAGATAAGCAATTTTTGCATTAATGCCTTAAAACACTCCTACGCACCATAAACTCATTTACCATTATCAAATTTTTAGCATCTGTTATAAAATCAGAAAATCTTAACAGCTAACTATATAAATTGATATAAATTTGGAAACACACAAAAGGAAACAAACTATTCCTAGTAAAATGTATCGAATGTTGTGTTCACATTTCTCTATTTTAGTTGGTTGAACTTGATATAGGACTCGATTGCGACTGCGTACAACGGAAATATTTCTTAGGATATTATATTTTCACAAAGCTAACACAAACAAGACAGCTTAATAGCATTGTACACAGAACTGAGAAAGTATACAGATCAAGTCGCTTAAGAAGACCTTGCGGAGGTCACGGTTGAAACAGCAGCTGGTGAATAAACACCTCCGTAATAAATTTTGTTGACATATTCAAAGAAAGGAGAGCGGGCGTTAAGAATTTACCTGCACGTGTAGTCAAAAATACATTTTTCATTCAACGGTTTCGTTGAATTCGAACCCGAACGGCAGACCCTAAATCAGGTTTCTGAAGAAAATAAACGGTTACTAGTCTGCCTCTACACGATAAGCCTTCTTATAATTCACGCAAAATAACACATCTTTTATTCAAAACGCGACGGAAAAATTATTCTTTCTCGCATAAAAATATATTTTTTGTCTAAAACGGATTTCATACATCAGAGATTATGCCGCGTTCGTACATTTAAACATCGACCGGGTACTCATCTTTTTGTAAGAAAATTGAATGGTCTTAAAGACCGTCCTGATGTAGAGTAGTCTCAGAGACGTGAATATCTGAATAATCGCATTTACGATTATTTTCTTTCTCTTTACGGCGCGATTTTAAAATTCAGATTTTTTTTTGTCTGACCTGATTTTAAACTGCGGTATCGTAACATAATGTATTTAGCCGCGCATAATGTATATTGCATTGTCTGTCTCATAATAAACAAACTGTTCTCATCCTATGTATGTCCTGCGTCTTAGGTGGTTTGAAAACATAGGTATAAATCTAAAATAATTTTAATAATGGTAGGTATTTTATTCATAAATATTATTTCATCATAGACTCTCATTTTACGTTGACATTGACACTATAGGTAGACATAGATCATAATATTAACTTATAAATCATTAGCGTCTTAATAGGTATATGGTCAATCTTTTAATTCATAAGAATAATGTCAAAAAGAGAAGCATGCACCTACTTACTTTTTAGTAAACTTCGCTCATTAGATAAAAACTGTTTTTATCTGATGACTGAAGCTTTTTTCTTCTATATTATACTTCAGTTTTTTGAATAATTATTTTTTCATGGTTATTGTAATTTCTTTCATATTTCAAAGACCACCTTCTACATCATAATCAATGGAAAGTCGTCGAAAAAATGTCAAGAAAAATATTTATAAAATTTCTTCGCAGATTCAAAACTTGAGCCAATCTTACTTTTTTATAAAGATAAGGATTTATTTTGTAGCATGCTTTTCAGTAATTATTATTATTTGATAGCTGTTCTTTAAAATTTGCAAATACAAAAAAAAAACATTGTTCGAATGAAATTAATACTAAGTACGTATATCTTTGGTCCCATCTGTGATAGTGGAGAATGGCGTATAAGGCGTAACTATCGTTTCGTAACAGCTTATCAGCTGTATTGCCTCTATAAAGACCCAACCATCACTGCAGATATAAGAATTCCAAAGAATGGCTGAAGAGGAGATGCCGAAGAAGATTTTGGACGGCATGCCGAGCGGAAGACGAAGACCAGGAAGGCCGAAGCTTCGATGGCTGGATGGTGTAGTGCGGGATGCCCGACAATGCCGCGTGCAGCGCTGGATCGTCAGGCGTGGAGGCAAGCTCTTGAGGAGGCCAAGACCCGACCTGTGTTGTAGAGCCACTGACTAGATTAGAAGTACGTAGGTATATAGAGTTTAGAAATTTTATATTAAGTTCACATGGGTTTATGACTTTAATTTATATTGTTATTAAATGAATCACTCATTTTAAACACTTAACTTTTGGTTGAAGCAGAGTATATCCTCTTTCGAGTCTGTTTGTATTTTACAAATAATCAATACCAAATTGTGCCTTTACTTTATTAATCAAAATCACATTTTTAGCACAATCAATATCAAAATCTGCTGTACAATCACGTGGTATTCTGAATTTACAAATTGTTATTTTTTACGTACATGAATAACTCAAAGCTTTCGCATGGAAGTGTTCCATATTGTGCCTAACGAACTAACAGTTTCAATAAATTTTCGGTCAACAGATTGTGCAAAATAATATTATTATTATATTTATAACCTGTAACGGCCCAACCGTCAATTCATTTTTAATACCTGAGCTTATAGCATTAAAATAAAAAAAAAAAACAATCGACACAATAACGAAAATTAATTACGTTTTCATGCATTGAATATTTAAATTTAAGTACTTTATTGTATTCATTTATATGGAAATCGAACAAAAACTATATTGTGCCCAATTCTTTTAGTGTTAATTTTATTGAAAGTTCAAATAAAGTACAATCATAGATAGGTCTAAATTTCGAATCCCGACGACTTTTAATTTTGGCATATTCAAATCAACGACTCTGCAAGCAAAGCATCAGGCGTTTTACAAAATAATGTGATGGTTACGAAAATAGGCACTTACCTACTTAAAATATCATGAAACACAAGTTCTCTTGAGCGAGCACTCAATATTATCTTCGACATACCTACCTTTTAGTTCGCAGAGGAGAGAAGGTTGACAACGCTGAAAAGAAGGTTACAAATCGTATATTTTCTATTTGGTTGTAAGATAAGACGGCATTTTGGGAGCTTCTGTCTAAAACCGATTTAGAATTACATATTAGGGCAGCAAATAAACGGGATATCTCTTTGAAAAAATCTTCTCGGATATCGATCATTGGTTGGATGAGGCTCCAGCCATACTTGTCAAATATCTCTGCTTAAGCCACGGCTAGACTATGGGTCATGCTGGCCAAATAGAGGCTCTGGCCCATCATGGGCAAATAGTGTGGCCGCTCCACCAATGACCAATATCGCCAAATATTTCACATTGGCCGTTACTTGTTTACTTGTCGATCGAGTTCGCAAGTATTCACCAATATTGGAACAATGTTGACAGCTGTCATGTCTTCCATGTTGTTATTTTCATAGTGTTTTGTACATTTTTTATATCCAATCCAATCCAAACTCCCTTTAGACCCCACTTAGGAGCATAGGGAGGCAACAAGAGCTCTCCATTGCGCTCGATCTTGCGCAACGGTGATGACCTCCTCCCACACCATGTCCATGTCCCTCAGCTCTGCTTCGAAGGAGCGGAACACAGTGTGAGAGGGTCTTCCTCGTCTTCGGGACCCTGATGGGAGGAAGAACAGCGCTCTCCTCGGCCAACTTGATAAAATAATGGAAGTTGACAATGATAATATCATATTATGGCATTAATTGCAGCATTCTATACAGTGATACATGCGGCATCTGCTTTTCTGTTATTAAAAATAATGAAAAACGCAAACGGCAAAGACGGTGGTTGATGCTTTCTTCAAACCACTCGAGTATGTATGTAATGTACCCATGATTCTTGTTTTTTTTTTATCAATATCTTTTATTTTCATTAATGTTATAGTCCAAATCAACCTGTAAGAGCTAGGTAAATATATACCTATTGCAAAACAATAAACATCAATAAAAATTAAAGGTTAGGCTTAATAAAATTATGAATGTTTTTATTGTGTATATTTGTGAATTGGAAATTATATTAATATATCCTTTTTTCCCAGGGAGATAAACTCTCTTGAAATTCCCCACTCAGATAGGAGTATACAGCAAATAATTGGAGATTATACTGTAAAATGATGAATAAAAGCAAGAATTAATCAATAAATAAGTGATAGAAAGATTGTGTAGCAGTCTAGCCTCGTGCCAGCTGTCAGAGTTGAGCCAATAGTGTAGCCAGGTGTACAAGTATATTTGCCAAATGTTGCTACTTGCCAATGCTTGGCCAGAGCCACTATTTGGCCATCCTGGACCAGCATGGGCCATAGTGTAGCCGTAGCTTTACCTTAAAGGCAAAGAAAAACGACTAAACTATATTATATAAATAGGGAAGGAGAGTCCATCGGGAATCCTTTGAAGTACAATGCGTGGTGTTTGTCTCTTCCCACCCTTTTTATATTCCCTTCAGAAAAGTCATCGTTGTCTTCCCTAATCACAATGTCATACCATGTTCTACACGTGTTTAATTTATCTTCTTTTTTACACGTGAATGTGGGTGTCAGGAAAAGTATTCGAATAACTGAAATCGTTCAGTATTTACTAGCAGAAAAACTAGTAGGATCACAATTTTTTATTGTCAGTTAGGATATCGATCCTTAAAAGAATCAAATTTTACTTTGAATCGTTTTGGATTGCGGATAATCTGACTTTTTTCCCGCAGTAACAGTTGTATATTGTACGAAAATCTGCATCACATATTAATTTGTAGATTCAATACTATCCTCGGACACTGCGATTGTCAACGATCAACGAATTTTGACAAACAGACGAATAATCTACATAATAATTCAGTAATGTATGTATATTTATGTATTTATTTGTTTCACTCCAACTGTATGTCAGAGCATCACGCTAAAACCGTAGGTTGTGCGTTGAATATTTTTCTTCGCAGTTTTTCGCAAATACAATTACCTATGGTAATCTGAGATACAAATATTTACATTTCATTAAATATATTTTAAATTATTTACAAATTTCTAAAAATTTAAAATCTTCATACAAAATGAGAAAGTCATGTTTTAAAAGTAAAATTATACGTCTAAATTTTGTGTAGAACTGTAGCATTACGGTATGAAAATGTACAAAATCGATCGAAGTTTGATTTGAAATACAAAAAATATAAGTAGAAGTCTTTTAATTCTTATTTTATAAAGATTTTCACCGAAACTTCTTATAAAATATGTACGCCATGACAGATGACTAAAGCCGGTAAAGCAGAGTTTGCTTGCACCCTCTCTCTCCTAAGGTACCTCATTAAATTTATCACTACAGTCATAAGTAGGTCAAACTAACTATACATAATATAATACTAGGTAGGTAGGTACCTATGTATAACTTCATTCTTCTTTTAATTTTTTCGCGTATTCAACAGTGAGTATTAATTTTTCCTCATCTTCTATTTTTTTATAAATATTGAAAGTGACATTAGTTTTTCAAATTTTTCGCATATTTAGCAGTGACTCTTATTTTTTCCTTTTTTGAAACATTAGCTGGGTACACATTCTAAATCTTAGCGTGAAAATTTTTGAAAATGATAGATTATCTATAACATTTGACCGATAATCGCTCATTTTTAAAATCTTAGCGAAAATTTTTTTTGAAAATGAGCGATTATCGGTCAAATCTTAAAGATAAATCGTTACGTGTGTACCCAGTTATTAAGAGAATATATACTCCTGCCGCCGTAGACGAATTCAAATTGGCATTCGACTACAAATAAAGATTCCGCTAATGTATAGTGCGAAAAAATTAACTGTCCACTGGAACATATAAACATTTATACAAACCAAACAATGATCCTTATAATATAAAATATAAAAATAGACAGTTAATTTCCTACTCTACATTGTCGAAGTCGATTGCCAAATGCAATTTGTCTAGGCCTACTGGTCCTGAGAAGGGGAAAGCTGCATACAAAACCTGTTCAATAACCTACGGCTCAAGTCTGACTAGCCAAATCAACAACGTAAAGCAAGACGGGTATCAGCTAGTATTATAATATGTATGAAAAATATTTTTGCGCGGGGTTAGAGTTTTTCAATGAAAATACCGCGCTTCGAATGTATCTACTTATCAATATTTGCTCTCGTCATTTAAAAATAACAATTATTGTGATCAAAATAATGTATGTATGACGAGAAAAGGAGTATCCTGAAGTGTGTATATTGACATATAGATTGGTGGCAAGTAAGTAGGGAGAAACTACCTTATACCAATGAATGTCAAACTCCGGTAGGTCTGGTTTGTTGATATTTTGTTTTAGATATTTATGTTTGAAAGTTAATATAGAATCGATGGACTCCGAGTAAGTGGGTTGGGCGGGACTAGGGGTATAGTCAATATTTTCAAATTCCAAAACTAAAGTTGTACTAGAGTAAGTTAGAGCACAGCTAATAATAATCCAGTGCGTTTGTATAAATTTACCACAAAACTTTAGCAAATACGTAAGCCAAGGAGATACAATTTATGGGGGCATAAATCAGGGCCCATGCTGGATGGTGGTTCTCTCAGTACATTGCTTACGCTGTTCTGTAGCGGGTAGCCGGGCGGAGGGAAGTACGAGTGCCACACCAGGGCTCGGTGCGCGCTTAAATAATACTAACATTGCGTTATAGCTGCGTGAATCGCGCCAAACTTACTTATCCTCACACAAAAGCAGCAGCCATGGGTCGGGTTTTGTCAAAGTGCACAGTTGGCGTTTTGCGTGAATTATCAATTGGCGAGATTTCAATGAATTAATGGATTTATTATCGGAGCAAATCAGTGGCAATAAATCCATAAAATAAATATTTTTCAATCGAAATATGGTTTATTAGGTACTATTTTATTGCGTTTTTATTCGAATAAAATAATATTTTCCAACTCTTAAACGGTTTTGACAAACTTCATTATAAGTCCTTTCATACTAAATATCGAAAAAACTCATACGTTCAACACTATGTACCTACCTACCTACATGATATTAGTATAAGTTTAACTGGCAATAAATGGTTGAGTAATGTCTTTATTGAATAATAATATAAAAATCTTCGCAAGGCACTATTTTGTATACTTGGTTCTTTGACAGTTCATATAACTCCATCTTTCGTTTCCATAATGATAATCTGGTGGGTCTATCGACCTCATTACATAATAATAATATAGTCTTGTGTGAAGTTGTAGGTAGCCTAGCGGTTAAGTCACATCTCAATCTGAAGGTTGTGGGCTCGACTCCCAGTACCGACCATCATCCTCTATCACGTGAATGATATCAAAATCAAAAGCGTATTATTGTATTCACTTAAACGAGCCCAGATTATTGTTTATTATATAATAATGTAGGTTTATTCTATCAAATCCTCAATTTTTTACTCAATTAACATTGGGGTTGAATTTTCCATTTTAAAATCAAGGCTCGATGATGGAATGAATGGTAACTTTCAAAGTTTTCAATAAATGTAGGTATGTGACCACTAAAGTAATTTTGAGCACAGTTTACATACAAAACTGTGCTTTATGGCTGGTTGTATGAGAATGTTTCAAACACATTTCCAACGAGTTCCTAACTATGTATGATAAAAATGTCGGGCACTTAGTCGATTTAGTATGGAGCTACAAACATTTGAAGGATGCAATATGTGGACGTCGGTAACCCTGATAATTTCGGAATTCACACATGGGAATATCTTCCTAAGGCGGGCGCCTACCCACCTAGTGAGTGTAATTCCACCACTCGACAAAGTATTCTGACATTGTCAGCTATGTTTTAAGGTTTATTATGGTTGAGTAGTTTGTAACAATATATACATACACCTAAGGCTGCCGTGCGTGACACTGACATTATGACTCTAGTATTGATATTCATATAAGCAAAAGGGAAGGTATAGAGATGGATCATAATTTTCAACATTTCCTAAATATTCGCGATTTTTCCTGAAATGGATAAAAAAATGTTCAATAATAATTCGTTTCATACGTACCTAATTATTTTATGTTCCTAAAGCCTCTCAAAATATTTGTTCCTAAAATATTACAAAATTACACTCAAACATCTAAGTCAAAGTAGATTTATTTTTTGATAATTGAAAAAAGTACGTGTTTTATTTTGTAATTTTTTTTTTTTAAACATAATGACAATACGCAGAATCTTGCCAAATAAAGATAAACCAATATAAGAATGTTTCAGAACCATCAGCTGTAAACAACAATGTAAGAGAAGTAGATGCACATTATAATATGTAGTTTGAGGGTGAAATGTAATTAATCACAATGCAAAATCATCCCCTAAAGTCGTCGGCAAATCTTCGCCATGACAATCATGGTAATGGTTTTTCTCATACAATACAACCCCACCCAAGATTTACCCCTGCAATTTTATTCACTTTCCCCGCGCTAGAAATGCGACCGCGGTGGGTGGTTAGACGTAATGAGGGTTGCTGAGGGTGACTCTCAAGATTTAAAGATCATCACAAGCAACTAGAATGCTTGACTCACAGGAGTGCTACCAAATACAAGGGGAGAAGTCTGCGTTCTGTGAAATTCTTTTTAAATTTGTCAGGCAATCAATGCGCTGTATTTATGAAGGAGAGCGTGTGGTTAAAATGTTCGGTAATTTTAATCTTGACAAATAGGAAAATGTTCCCTAATTTGTTGCACAATAAACTTGAATTAACTAGGAAATGGGGGAAATTTTCTGCATAAAACAACTTACTTTTTAATAAAATTAACGAATTGAACGTGCATTCTTGGTGGAATTATTTAAATACACGGTAATTTAAATAAAACAGTTGACCATGCAGGACCTGTGCCTGCGAAACTAGTCAACTTATTAAATTTGTGGAATAACAAATAAACTGTTTTATTAAAATTACCAAACTTACATTTTCTTCTTCTTCTTTGTCATACTTTTTCTTATATATCAATTTATTTTTCATAACTTTAAAAATTCCGTTAAGAAAAGTGTGGATTTGTAGATTTATGCTTTATTGTTAAAGAGGTGCCCCTAGACTAAATATTCCTACTTAATTATTTTTTGCAAAAAGATTATCTCAGAATTGCTGCCGATTAGTATTGATTTTTTTTTGTCTTATAGCCAGAAACTAGAGATTCAAGTGGGGCGGATGCCGAAGTCACGGGATTTTTCGACATCTTGAACATGTCGCATGGTATAAGCCGATTAACGACGCAAAGTATTATAGCTCAAATTGAAGAATTGTGCCGCTACAGCATGGTGAGAAAATTTTTATTTTTTAAAATTATTTTTGATGTATTAAAGCTTAAGAATGACTGTTATTCTAGTTTCCTATGCCAAATTGTAAAATTCATGTAAAAAAACCTAAATAAATCTTGTCGTCGCTGTTTTTGGGTCACCCTAAAACAATAAAAAAAAACAATCATTGAAAAAAATATTGATAAAATATACAGCGATATGTAAAATTACTGGTTAAAACCATATACATACTAACTAAGGAACCTATCAATAAAAATAAGGAGTTTGTTAAAATTGTGGTCTGTGAGGTTAGTAAATGGCTCCTGATATAATAAAGCCGGAAATATAATAATATTTCTCGGTCTCTTTAAACACAGACTAAGAAAACTAATGAACCATTCTGATTTCGCTCCATTGCCTGCTTTGCTTTGGTGTGTGTGTGTGTGATGTAGATGTTATACCGCGATACATAACCAAACAGACTCATTGTATTAACGGACTTGTGCGGCAGAGATGTAAGGAGGGCCCCAGTTGAGGGTCAGAGATAAAACTTTTCTTTTATCTGTCATACATAGGTACCCGCTTACTTACTTACAGAGATCTTTTTATCAACCTACACAGTTTGTTATGTCTGAAGTTGGTTGAATATCAGGCCTATTATATCAACATCTTATTGAGCAATAAAAATATTATGTGCCAATATCTTTGTGTTATGTGAAAGCACTAAGCTAGGGAACTACTTGTTAAAAGTTGTATTTTTGCACTGATTGGTATTAAAAAAGTGCTCAAATTGCTAATAAAATAGACGTGATTTCTTCCTGAAGTTATTTAAAAAATGTTTGTTATTTCATTTAACTGGCTATAGTTTCGTAGGTGTTGGGTGTGGGCACGGTAGACTGTTGCTTACGAAACTAGTGAGGAAAACGAATTAATTACCCTTTTCTTCTTCTTCTTCTTATTCTAGGCCTGAAGACCTGTTATTAAGAGGTGGAGTTTGCCTCTTGCGAGGTCGACTCCCAGCTGTCTATCCACCTCTTTGTTGGTCTGCCTGGGAGTCGTCTTCCGTGGGGTTGGCCGTGCAATGCCATGGGAGGGAGTCTGAATGAGTCCATTCTCCTCACATGTGCATACCAGTATCTTCTTCATTGTCTTCCCCATCTTACTATATCTTCAACTTCGCATATTTCCCGTACCCTCGTATTCCTTATTCTATCTAAGGAGGGTCTTCCCAGCAATGCATCTTAGTCTTCATTTTTGAGACTCTTAGCGCATTTTTTGTTATGGTGTTATCCGCTCTAGAGTCTATGCCGTACGTAATAATGGGTCGCACACAAGTTTTATAAATTTTCATCTTGCTGCTGATTTTCATGTCGGGGTTTTTCCATATTGAGTTTCTTAAACAACCCGATATGGCGGCAGCCTTGTTTATCGGACCCACTTTTTCAGCTGACAGGACAGGAATAATTATTGTCGGTTGTTAGATAGTTGGTGCGATTGACAGAATGCGTATGGAATATAGATGGTTGAAAACAACTATCAAACTGATAATTAATTCATAGTTCGGGAAAGCTAGTATTCAATAATAAGCCACAAAACACGTGTAGCTTAACGTCAGTGGCGGCTGAAATTAAATTAATTTTCCTTTTAGTATACAATAATTGCATTATTCATGCAATTTTTGTAAACTATGAATAGCTGAGTTTTCAAAATTTTGAGTCATTAATTATTTGTTAAAACATACTAAGCAAAACTAATGCGCAGTATAAAATTTATATTATTTAATACTTACATAGTATCACCTCAGCACGCTTTTATCAAGTGGGGTGATAAATTCCATTATGTTAATCTGAATTTATATTTGAACACATTAATGTATTACATATATCAATATATTTGAAAATAAAAATTAAAAAACAAAAAATAAACTTCACACTGTAATAATTTTAACAGGAAAAAATAGTTCACAACAATCCCCTTGGTTCTCTTTGTCTGCTTTGGCTCCCTATTGCGGCTATGGGACCTCCGGGGCTTTAGGATCTGGGGGTTTGGTGGGCACTTTGGTGTGCCGGGGTGGGCATTGGGTTCGGGGGTGGATGGCCTGAGTCATAATATATTTACACCTGAAATGGGGTGCAGCATGATCTGTGTATTGATGTTTGTTAATGTTTTATTATTTTTATGTTGTGCCTGTTGGTGTATGGTTGCGAATAAATAAATAAAATAATAAAATAAAAACAACAGATTGCGCAAACAATGACATGATGACCAAGCCCTCAAAAGCAAGGATAACGAATGTTAGTACGTTATCCTTAACTTATGACTGACCTCTACTTTTAAATTGTCTAGGCGATACATTTTCAATCAAGAGGTCCCAAATTCGATGACTTGTAGAAAATGTATGCGAAATCAAATAAATTGACAAATATTTGTTTAAAATAATATGTGATAGACTTCCGGGAAACCGCCGACCGGGAAGACCCTCCACAAAGTTGTGAGGCAGTTGGTGTTTGGTGTCCCAGGAAACCGCTCTACAATAAAAAAAGTTCATCAGACCTATTTAAGGAGATATAAGAAAAAGAAGATAAAACCACGAAATCATAGACGAGATCTTCGAGATTGAAGTTTAGCTCACTGTTCTATTTCGGAACCAGCTTACATTCATTTCGAATAATATGACATTTCTTTTCGATTGACAAAATGTTGACAAAACATGACAATCACCCATTTCGCTCGATTATCATTTCTTTTTGTAGATAAAATAACGTTTCAACCCGTATTTGAGGTACAGTATTCTTCAAAAAAAAATATTTTGTGCTATAATCTACATAAGTAGGAAGGTATATTTTGTGAACTGTAGGTTTGAAATATTGTTAGTTTTTCAGACAATTTTGAAACAAGAGTTACTTAAACCACAATCCAGAACTACTTTCTCACCAAGAATAATAATTATTCTATAACGCCACGAACCACCACTGCTTGTTAGATAAAATAACTGTATGTAGGTAAAATGTTTTATTTTTACAATAATCGTGAAATAGAATAAAAGATTACACAAAACATTTGTTTAAAATTTTATTATTAAAAAGTTTATTTAACCTGATATAAGTATCGTTATTCGTTTTAATAAAAATTCATGAATCAACTATAATATTGAGTTCAATATTATAATTTGTTTATCTTCTTCGTTAGGTGAATCTCGGGTATAAGATGGTACCACCGCATCACGAACGACGCTATACGCTAGCGCACCCAGTGCAGGCCCATCACTTTCACCATTACGGAGATGGACATGGCTGGGACATGTGTTGAAGATTGTTTTTTTTTTCCTCCAATCGGGGTCTCGAAGACAGTTGATTACACAAGATCGAGCGCAATGGATAGCTCTTGTTGTCTCCCTATGCTCCTGAGTGGAGTTCAAAGGGAGTTTTGATTTGATTGATTGTATAAGGCCCTAGCTGGTCGCATGATCGTGCGATTGCGATGATCGCATGAATGCATAAACAAATTTGTGATCGCAGGATGAAAAATTGTGTTTCCTAACTGCTACTTCTTATAAAGTAGTAAGCTTGCTTATGTACCTAGTAGCTTTCCCAACTGCTGTTATTCTAGCTTTACTATGAATATTTGTGTGATGATAAATGAATTGCCTATTAAACCATTACATATAGGTAATTCCGAGCGATGCATGTGTTTCAAATGATGTTTACAGGCCAAGTTCTTATTATATTATTCCAAACAACTGACAGATGTTAAACGCCAATGAATATTCAAAAACAGAAATTTTATACTGTCACAAGCAGTAAGAAGGTTCTTTATGCTAAGTTTACTTGATGCTTCGCGAAAATTCTTTATTTCTTTTCTAGTTCCTTCCTTGACAATAGAAAATACAACAAAAAAGAATTAGCAAAATTGATCCAGACGTGCATGCGCGTTACTATATGTCCAAAGGGAATCGGGCTCCATTTTTAGTATGTGAACGTTTTATTAACTTAAGTGTTTTTATACGATGACTTAATAAATATTTACAATTTATAGAAGTTTTCACCCAAAAATACCGTCAGACGCCTCAGGGTATGTGTTTCATAGGATTATATAGTTTGGGTGAGTTTATTGATTCAATATCCCAAGGTTTATCCCCCATATTCTTATCTTGTTATCACTTGGCTCAACTAATAACTAAGTTATAATCCTTCAAGTTGTGGTTTGCCTTATATACACAAAATATTTCTAATGAATATTTAAAGATAAATATATCTTAGAGTAACTATAACAACAATTAATACTCGCCGCAGATTCCTAAACCCTAATCACTTTCAACGATTGAACTATTTCTGTATGTTAATGTGGTAAAAGTTCAATCCAAAAAATATAAAACTCGGCTGTTTCGTCTCCCAAGTGTTGACATTGTCATTTTTAGTAAAACTAAATGAACTGAATGAAAATGAACAAAATGATCTTGACGGAAAGATTTTGGTAACTGATTATGGTACCAGAAAATTATTTATATTTTAAACATGTACCCTGATAATATTCTTGTATTTAAATGTATACAGAGCCGCTTTAAAATACTTCGGAAAGCTCCACAATCTTTTAGCGATTAATATAAATAATTAAGATTAATATTCAGAATAGGGGAACTTAATGAGTAAGATTATTCGATAAATACAACATGTCATTGTTATCTCGATCTTCCTTAATAAGTACACACAAAACTGACGATCATCTCTCTCTCTCTCTCTTTCTCTCTCCCTGGCTTGCTCCCAGCTTAACGTCTATGAAGACTGCTAGGGTCAGCTCTCCTCGTCCTCAGGCTGTAGACTCTCCTCTGCTGCACTACTTCCCCCACCCCACATCTTTGCATCTGCTCGCGCCTTTGCGTCACCCAGGAATTCTTTGGCCTCCCTCTAGTCACAGAACGTGACTACTTGTGGTCCAACATTCATTGTGGTCCTTCGGCTTAAAGATATGTGGTCCTTCGGATTAAAGACATTGTCAGCGTGATTTTGTGAATTGAAAAGTTTTGTGATCCGTCGGCAATTGAGCATATTGGTGTCAATCAGTGAGGGAGACTCCAGGATTGGCGCAAGTGCTACCAGCGATTTGGAACAAGAGGAATCAGGTCAAGGTTTTGGTGTCGTTTGGTCTTGTAGGGCTGTACTTTCCATCTTATAAGCCCTTTCCATTATCCTTGTCTGTGGGCAGAAACTTATGTAGTATTGTTGATTTTGTGGGTTGTTTATCTGAAGGGTATCGAGGATATCCACTCATTGGCCGCGTGTGATCACGTGTGGGTTTTTTGTGTAGTATATTGATATATGTATCAATTTCACAGCATTTGTTATTAAATCGGACATCAACCAATATAGACGTGTTTTCTTCTCTACTATATAAGAACCTATATTATTTTCTCTGGTCTGCTCTCAATTGGGCTTATCCATTGTGGAAAACTGACAAAACTGACGATCATAGCATCAAAAAATGAGTTGTTGGTACCTAAGCCAGCAGTTCAGTTGCCTGATTTCGTTAAATCACATTAAAAAAATAAAGTTGTAATACCTATCTTCCGGTGTTTTCAATTATTGTTTAAACTTTGACCCTTTTTAACGATTGCCTACCAAACCAATACTGAATCAACAATCAACATTTCATTTTCTATAATGTAAAAAAAAAAAAAAATCCGAATCACTCAAAAACGAGTGCCAGAGCTAAAAAAAAAAAATAGTGTAAAAAAACTGTATTTTATTAAGTAATGAGTAACTCGGGATTAATACCTACAACGAAAGCGTATGATATATTATATTTATATGTAGATGTATTTATTTTTTTAATTAATTGAATTGCAGGTAAATTAAAAACAATATTTACGCTCGTTTCCAAAACACATAATATTAAAAAGTAGATTACTCCATCCAATAAAAATCATTTAAATCCATCTATTGGAAAATATCCAGCTAACATTTACGAAAATTTAACTCGCTTCTGTAGGGCTATTCTCGTAATCAATCGCTTTTAAAAATCACTTAACGATAAGATTAAGACACGATTGCAAGCAGTCGTATTCACAAAACTATCGGAATCTAATCTTAAATCCTATCTTTAACTGGATCATTTTCATACTGATATTTCAAACATAACGAATTTTTAAGATATCTACTAGATATCTTGTTTTGTGAATACCAATCCGCCATTTTTTGATTGTCAATCAAGAATCAAGATAAGAGCGTATTAAGACCTCTACGAGAATAAGGGCACTGTATTGTATTCAGTGTCGAGAATTTGTTCATTCTCTTTATTTACGAAAGATGAAGATTATAATATTTTTAGTATTTTGTCTCATTTCATCGTTTTAATTTATTATTTTATGGTAAACCTGTGGCCCTAGCCAATTTGAATTTTGCGAAACGAATTTTCGCAAATGTAGAGTAGGAAGAATATTTGCTGTCCACTTTTTATAATTTTAAATTAGTGTCTTTGTTTGGTTTAAATAAACGCGGAAGTGGATGGACCGTTCAAACTAAGAACATTGTATGAATATAATATCCTGATTGGGTTAGGTTAGAACATCGATACTCAACCTGCTGCCCGCGGGCCGCATGCGGCCAGCCGAGCTTTTCCCGAGGCCCGGCACACTTTTTATCCGAAATATTATTTGAAAAACTCCATTCCATGAAACCTGAAGAGGATTGTCATTACGAACCACCTTACCTATCAAAATGTAGGGTTTTTACACTCATTCATCCAGTAGTGAGCGTATGGCTTTAGGTGACCGTAAAATAAGCGAACGTCGATCGAACGTGATACTTTTATTTTTCATTTTTTTAAATTTGGTAAAAAAAAAAATAGAAAAAGTGGGAGCCATTTTAATGTCACTTCAACTAAATGGCCGCTGTTAACTGTCAAAGTACGGACGTTCCTATTGAAAAACCCTTTTGGATACGAAAAAGTCGATCTCGGGCATATCTCACTTACTTAACTTATACTACAATCAACCATTTGATGCTAACAACACCTACTTACCTTAAGTGGATTTTTTTTTAATTGGCAGATTAATAGAAATATTTTATTCATCCTTAATCTTGGTAGTTTATATTTTTATGAAACTCGAGTATGAATAATTTAAGGGGAGGAGGAGTACGGACCGCGTAACTTTTAATTTATATGTATGTAGCCCTACGAAAAAAAAGGTTGAGTACTATTGGGTTAGACGGACAAATGCAGATTCGAAAGACAAAAATTTGTTAACGCGTCGACGCGATCATCGCTCGACACTCGGACGCGCGATCACTTTTCAATTAGGACAAATTTCAACGCCTGACGAAAAATTCGTTCGCAAAATTAAAATTTTTCAAACGGTCAGATAATAATTAATTTTGTATCGCTCATCGAGATGCCAACGCTGCATTATCTCTTTACAAGTCTGATTTTGTCTTTACGCGTTTACTCCAGAGCACATAGTTATTTTGTTTTATTAAAAAAAAAAACTCAACAAAAGTAAGTCGATTGAGAGAACGAGTATTTCATTGGCTCTTGATTTATGGGTTTTACGAAGCATTTATCAAATTCTATCAATGTTATAACATCCCTACAGTTAATATTTTTTTATAGTTTTGTGGATTAACTTTGGTTTTTTCGAAATCTATATAGATTTTGAATTGTTTAAAACATGGCAAGTCAAAGAAAGTTTTTTGAATCTGGACGGAATCAAATCAATTAGGTATGTATAGATTTTTTAGATAAAACAACTCAAGATGTTGAAAGATAGAATTCTGACTGACGAAACAACGCAAAGATGCACGATATGAATGGATTGGATATATTATTATAAAAACTGTAGGTACTGATTCCAGCTTGGGTGTACGTACACCCTACTTGTACATGTACAAGTAGAGTTCCAAGAATATACTTCATATTTCAGGACGACGAAGTGGTTGGTAGACTAGCGGTTACAACGCCGGCTGTCGTACTGTTTGGTGCGAACGTCGTGGTTCGATCCCAGGTGCCGACCATCTTCCTCTTTCACGACATAAGCTTTGAGCAGCTTACTGTGAAAGAGTGAAGGAGTGTATTTGTGTTTTTTTTTTTGAGTAAGCCCAGATTCATTAAAAAAATTAGAATAGAATATAATGTTTTCAAGATACAAGATCAAACTATTAGCAACTTCTGATGGCCGTTTACAACTCCTGCAGAGTTTTGGGCTTCTGAATAATGTTTTTTCAAGCCACCCTGTCCTGCGCAACAGACTACCACTCATACCCTATCCCAACCTAGCAAGTGTGTTGAGCTTATTGATATTTTAAATATGTATTAATAATTATTCGAGTGTTTGTTTGGGAAAATATCACAAATAAAACACGAAAGCGTTTGACAAATGAAACAGAGAACCGATGTATACACAGTTGATTATTGCACGTCTCTAGAGAAGAATAATTGCCTTCGCTACCTGACTAACGTCAAATGTTGTGTTGGTACAAATAGAAGTAGGAAGGAACCTAACAGATGGTTTGCCGCAACTCACAAGTTCAGAAGTGTTCTTCACTGGTTCTCAAACCTCTTATGCCACTCTCACTAAATCGAAACTTAAAAACCAATTATCTCTAATAGGATTATATTGTGAAACCTATACTAACAATATAATGATACCATCTCCCTCTGTTTTACAATAGAATGCAATTCTGATTTTTTAAAATATTTCATTCCAATATTATGTACCTATATTTATTATTCTCATGATAACAGTAATCATTTTAGATTTTTACTAATTGGTATTATCTTGGTTGATCTTTTTCAGTGCAAATATTAATGTTTTAAAATTTAAGCTCTCAAAATCGTTTTTTAAAATTGTCATCTTCTATGTACGTAATGATGACTTAAATCAGTGGCTGCTGCTACAAAATTATAGTAAAACTATGACACGTTGTAACCGTTTGGAATATTTTATACGTACTTGCAATCCCTCATGTAAATTGTTTTATCCAAATAAATCTAATAGTGTCTCACCACTATTTTACAATAATCCACAATCGTTACTGAGTAACTTACGCAATATGTAAGAAAAGCGCTCTTTTGCTTTTTATTAAGAATTTCTTTTTTCTAATCATCTAGAGAGATGGCTTTTCATAGAGGTCTGTCCGATTCTCGATCGACAAAAGGTATGTACTTATTTTAACATTCCAATACATTAGTCATTTAAAGACAACAAACAGGCAGGTGAGCACTGTAGAGTATATTGTTTTGAGACCAACGAATCCTATTATCGATAGTAAAAAACTCGTGATGAATATCGAATAACATAGACAATAAGATTAAGTAATTTTTCAAAGATAAAACTTCCACATGAAGCTTACTTTTCCAATAGCTTAGTTTATAGGAAGGAATAATTCCATAAGTGATTTGGTATGAAAAAGCCTTATATTATTTAAAAAAATAGAGGTTTAACATACCTACTTTAAACCTCTAATGGAGTTTCGTCGCACTACTGAATATCTCATTCAGAGACATGTTTCAGATGAGAAATTTGCTCCTGCGGTGAACTATAGACATTTTTTATTAAACAGACAAATTTTAAAAGATATTTGCTAGCGAGTATTATTTTTCCAGTCCAAAACAATTATTATATTGTTATTTATCCCATATAATATTTGCAGACAGCTTATGACCGAGAATAATCTTTATACTAACTTACAAAAGGAGTTATCCATACAAAATACGTGTAGTCATTGAAACATTGGATAATAATAGAAATCACATCAATCAGGATACATTTGGGATGACGGAAAATTAGGACTTTCTTAAATAAAATCTCATATTATGAGAACGTTATTAGTTAAATTTCAATATTCAAATAAGAGTCAAAGAGTGTATTTATTATTATTACACAGATTCATTTAGAAAAATATAAATAATACATGTTGATCGTTTTATAGTAAGCTGTTTCTGACTTAAATTAATCTCGTCGTGGTTTTATTAACTTCGATGCAAAGGCAGGAAGACGAAAATATTTAAAAATACAAAGGCAGACAGGAAGTAAGAAATACCCTGACGTTAGTATAAGACTCGTGTGCTTTACACTATTGGAGTTATTCCAACCCACAGAGTCTCAATACGTCTCGTGTGTGTTCGGTGAATGCAGCTTAGGTAGTGGTGAGGCGTACACTTGAATGAACTCTGCAGTGTGTAATATCCGTGTGTACCGGATATTACGGTAGGAGATGGAGCCTTTTGTTCTGCATGCTCGGAGGTTCTGTTTACCCCGTGTTGCTGCTTAGAGGGGATCGTTTCATTTACATACATATATGTTTCCAATGGAAATATTTAGATGCATTTCATTTAAGCGGTAAGTAACCCATCTTTGTTTTTTCTTTAACTTCAATCATCCAAAATATGTTCTGTCCATTTCACCGATTGTCCATCCCAGCATTTTGCATCAATTTTCAAAATGGGAACGAAATGATTATAAGAAGTACCTAATAGTACATCAAAAATAACGATAAGAAGGAAAATAATAATAGTTTATGTTAAATCTCATTGATTTCTCCCTACGTTGTAGCTAGAGTATGAAAGTCTTTCCTATCAAGACCAACATCTTTCACTTCATTCCACATACATATTCTCTTTTCCCTTATACTCTTGACTTGGTCCTCTTTTAAACTCGTTATTATTGGTCCACTTCATTCTATGTCGGCCAGTCCCCAGGTTCTTTTACATTTATTGGTCTTTCTTGTCATTTTCTCTACATGCCCAAACCATCTCAATTTAAACACTTCCATTATTATTAATACGCTCAACTTATCAGTTTTTCCCCGCTCATTATGTGTAGGAAGCTCATGACTCTCATTTCTACAGAATGTATGCCAATTTATATAACTTTCATTTTTGTATAATTTTCACTTTCATACATGATGGTAGTTATCGGGCTTGCGCTGTGGTACAACTATTTGGATTTTTAATTGGAGATATGTTATTATTGCTCATTAGCAGTCTGCGGTCAATCGTTAGTACTTTCAAGAAGCAACCGCCATCGAAAGATTATTAATTGATTTCAAATGTGCCAAAAAAAATATCTTTACACCTCCACCAGCCATTTTCATGTAAGGAATATAAGCCATATACCTGCTGCTAGTTATTATAGAGTATTTATACAAAAATTTGTACTATGTCCGTTTTTAAAAATGAATCTGTGCGAACTTTAAGTGCACACAAATACACTTATGATATCTTTCACAAAAAAACAAAGCTTGTCATGTGAAAGAGGAAGTTGGTCGACACCAGGGACCGAGCCTATGACCTTCAGAATGAAAGTCAGCGACTGAAATGATAGGCAATTTGAAAACCAAAATAATATGCATTGTGCATTTAATTCAGTTTGTAAAAATCGGGCGTAGGTAAAGGTTATTTAATTTATTTAAAATCACAGTAAGTACCTACCTACTTATCTCTTTCGTTGAAATAGAACAATCAATATTCAAAACCGCGTATGTTATCGCGTGCCAATACTTTTGTGTGTACATCTCATTGTATTTGGCGTGTAGTTACCAACCTTGCGTGATACGGTATGAATCAAAACACAACCACAAATCACTGTATTCACTTTAGCGTGCGCTCACTAAACATTTCCGAGGTTCTAGTAATAAATCTGTCACAATTTGTAGCTAGTCATTCGCCGGTGTACCTATCGCTGTGTGTGACAGTCACATATGTAAACCCCCCCCTCCCTCCTCCAGTTCGGAAGATAACTAATAAATACGCACCCGAAAGTTTAAACAATATGACGCCACCCAACGGATATTTTAAATCGCACTTAGGAACTTTCTCACGCGTTTTGTCATATTGTTTCAAATAGGTTGGTGGAATGTCAACATTTCATAAAATATTTCATACGCTATACAATTGTATATGAGAAGTATACCAAAGAAAATATATAATGCAAATATAACAATACAATCATTCGGTTCTCGGTGTACGTATCTTTGCTCTTATTAAGCTATTGTACGAGAGAAAAAAAAGTACAAAATTGCAGATTATTTTTATTGAATAAGAACCTTTTTCTTGTTCAATTAAATTGAACTTTTCTCTCATTGCATCACAACACAAATGTGATAACTAATTTAATTATATCATAATATTCAGTTGCTTGTTATCTCTTATCCAAGCTAATGGTGAAGATTAGCACCATATCTAGACATGTATAGTCATCGTCTTACATTACTAATCTTTTGTACTTTTCATTTTCATTATACAAATTTTAAGGATTGATTTGTTTCAAGCTTTGATCGTGCTCTTCAATCACTGGCTCTATGCACTCCTACCGTATGGCAATCTCTTTAACATCATATAGGAATATATACGTGATCTTCATTTATGTAACAAAGCACGCATTTAATTATGACCTTATTTACTTAATTCAGTATTCTATTGTGTCCAGCATAGGACAATGACCTCCCTCTTACACTTCCATAACTCTCTGTCGGACACCACGCTCTTCCAGGACAAGCCCGCTACTCTTTCAATATCGTGGGACCAGATGGCCCACCAATATTCTGCATCTAGTTTTGAACCTCCAGTCCAGCACCCTCCTTGGACAATATACATACACCCACTCAAACTAGAAGAATCTCTTTTATTACTATCCTTGACCATTTCTACTGCTATTTTGTTAAAAAGGTCAGATATCGTTTGTAATGCTCTATCGTTGAAACTTCAACCTACCTAATCAGTATCAAAACCGATATTATAAATTATGTTTATCTGCATAGAAAAAAATATAAGTCTTTAAAAGTCCATTCGAAGCAAAATATTTTTCAAATAATTTCTCACTCAAAGTGAACACAAATACACTCCTTGACTCTTTCACAGTAACAGCTACTTAAAGCTTGTGTCGTGAAAGAGGAAGATGGTCGGCACCTGGGATCGAACCACGACTCCCGCACCAAGCCGGCGTTGTAACCGCTAGTCTACCAACCAATGAAAGATTGTGGTGAATTATGGAAATGGTCGTCATTGGGATAAAACGCATTTAAAAATTCTAGAACTTACTATTTTTTCATAAACTACGAGTACCTAGGTATGTTAGTTAAAATAATAATAATGAATATTGGGAATGACAAAATAAAATATTTGCATCTTATTAAGAAATTCTTTGAGAGCTACATAGATAAGGAATCACATTATACAATTACCAACATTTAAAACCTCGAAATGTTAATGTTACAAAATTAAAGTTGAGACAAAAGTAATGTAAGTAATTTCATGATATAACTCCCACGTTACAAGTTTTGTAAACCCGTTATGTCTCTATCAAGAGAATGTTATTACGCACTGATACATACATAATTTGGAGCACACACTCAGTGGTGATACCAAAACGGGGCGCTCAATTCTCAGACGTGTTCCCGTTTGATACTAAGTTTTAGAGGCTATAAAAGTTTGCTCAACTTTCAGTTAATCCTTTTGTCGGATTTTCTACAAAAAATATTATGAGTCGCGCACTACGTGGAAGTTGGAACACATCGCGCACAGCGGCAGGCGAGCTCTTCGTTTAAGGAAGGAGGTCTATTAAAAACTTAAACAATCTACATCTGGCGTCTAGTTGAATTATAATTACTGTACATCGTCTTCGATAGGCTCTTTTAATAATTAACCCTCCGCATTACTTATACGATTTTCACTTTCATATAAAACTCTCTACAAATTTATTTTTTCGTTTTTTCACCTTCTGCGAATATTCATCACTTAAGTAGGTACTCAGTTAGTATTTTATACCGCATGTTGTTAGCTGAATGAATATATTTTGGACAATTCAATCCAAACTCTCTTTGCGCTCCAATTAGGGTCATACGGAGGCAACAAGAGCTCTCGATTGCCCTTGATCCTGGGCAACGTTTATTACCTCCTCCCACACCATCTCCAGATTCATCAGCTCTCCTTCGAAGTAGCAGAACACAATATGAGAGGGTCTTCTTTGTCTTTGGGACCCTGATGGGAGGAAGAACAGCGCTCTTCTCAGCCAAATGCCATTCGGCATCCTTAACACATGTCCCAGCCAAGTTCATCTCCTCTCCATTATGGTAAAAGTGATGGGCTCACTCTGGGTGCCCCGACGTATAGCATCGTTCGTGATGCGGTGGTACCATCTTACATCCAAAATTCTCCTGGGGCTCTTCATTTCGAAAGCTGAGGTTTGGTCAGATGCCAAGACTCACGCCCATACGGGAGAATGGGCAACACACATGCACCAAACAGTTTTCATTTCGTGTCGATACCAAACGCCGACGATTTTCATATTTTGATCATGTCATTGTTGTTAAAGACGCCCCTTGTCAAACCGATACGTCTCTGGAGCTCAGTTCCGAGGTCCTGGCAATTGAAAATAAATACATGTGATATTCACCAAAATTGAAGATATGTCATCGTATGCTGACGTTAGAACATTCACTACTTATTGTTATACGAAGCGTTTTAACACAAGAGCCCTCTTTTTCTAAATCTTTGACCATGACTTTCTCTGCAACCTTACGATGTATATTATATATCAGCTAAACAATATTTCAAGGCTTCCAAGATCTGTAAACTTGCTTGTTTGGGCAAGAATTGTTCGAATGACGTCCGGAGGGAAGAAAAAGGGTAGGCACACAACAACTACGTTGGAAACGCAGGGTCAAGAGGGAAACAATGTAGCTTCTGCATGTGACAGACTGGAGGGATGCATCAGAGGACAAAGCGAGATGGAGGCGGAATTGAAGGGAGACCAAGGCGCTTTTGAGCTGCCATAATCTCCACGACTTCGCTTAGTATCTTTAAAAAATAGCGGGAACATGCAGCAAACTTTTCTGCGTTCAAAAACTGTTGTTGCTTTATCAAAATTTATCAAAAGGTTTTCTGAAAATACAAAAAAAAATATTCCAGATATTGAATTGGGTAGTCTCAAACGAATTTAAACACATTCACCCTCATTATGCACCACTGCAAGATACAAAGGAATAATTCATACACAGGGATTAATAGAGGAGACATTTAAGTTGTGCACGTTAGATATTATTATGTATGAGGATGAATGTAATCTCAACAATATTGCAACTACGCAACCAAGTATTTGCAGTAGACTTTAACCGATTTGTTGAACTATTGCAACTTTTATATTAGTAGTTACCTACCCATCTACTAACATTGCAAAATATACGTTAATCAATTTCAACTAGAATCAAACGCCAAGTTCTCAAAGTGTGGTTTTATTTCATGATATTTAATCGATATTCAAATAATCAAACCCTCAACAAACTGTTGTTCTCAAGAATGTACTTACTTAAATAATTATGGTATTTGAATTTCATTCTAAATTTGATTTTTTTTTAAATAATGACTAACATATAACATAAGGTTCTCCCTTTTAAGCCCCCCCCGCTCACCGCAAGCCAGCCCGGAGGAGACCGATCCGCAGAAAGCCGACCCCTAGCCCGATTGCCAAAAAGCCAGCCACACACAAATCAAGCCCGCAGCGGATCCCCCCCCCCCAAACCAATCCACAATGCGGGAGGCCTAGGCCTCACTCAGGAGCATAGGGAGACAGATACAGGATGCTCGAAAAACCAGCAAAAAAGAGCAGAGGTGCTATACCTAACCGGCAACCCCACGGCACATACCAATGACTTATACCTATACCATTATATTTTTCATATTTTTTTAAATATTCAATCAAATGTACTTTTTTGTCATTTATTTGTACATTTTTAAGGATGCCGAATGACAGTTGGCCGAGGAGAGCGCTGTTCTTCCTCCCATCAGGGTCCCTAAGACGAGGAATACCCTCTCATAATATGTTTCTCTCCTACGAAGCAGAGATGAGGAATCTGGACATGGTGTGGGAGGAGCTCATAAACATTGTGAAATATTGAGCTCTTGTTGCCTCCCTATGCCCCTAAGTGGGGCTCAAAGGGAATTTGGATTGGATTTGTGCGTGACATTTGCAAACCTTTCAACCCTTTTCCTATTGGTGCGAAAACTAGACTGGAATATGTTTAATAATCCACTGATCCAGCCTGATGACTGTCTAAATCAACAACGTAAAGCAAGACATAATATATTACAAACTTAGTCGGAAAGATCTATGTTGCGTCTTATAAAGATATGAAGTCTGATCCTTCCGAAAACTGTTTCATATTTTCAATCATATCCAACATAAAAAAGTTAAATCAGCTTCAAACAAATGAAATACTTAATGTTTATTTAATGAACCCCTCAGTGATTAAAAGAATCTTTTTTCTTAAATGTTAAAATTGCTATGATAAAAAGATAATGTCGTATTAACTCAGGTTGTAACAAATTACAAATACTCGAGGTTTCATTATGAGGAGAGTAAGGCCTGAAAAACTTAACAAAACAAAGCTATTATTTCCTTTTTCTTTGACTTTGATTGTTCAATATAGAGTATCATTCCAAAATTCCTTTCAATGATATGATTTTTCTTGAAATACAAATATTTTTGACAGCAACGAGTTTCGAATAAAAAAAAAAACATTTTGAAAGGAAATGAAAACCATTTTGAAAACCGTTCCATCCCCAATGAGCAGAGCTCAGATAAGCAATAACTCGGCCGCTTTTGTTCGCGTGTAATATTACAAGAATAAAAGATTTTGTTTTCGATGGATTCCCCCTTCCATTCGCCTATTCCCCGCGCCATCTCCACCTTGTCTGGGCTATCTTTGCAATATGTTGAATTAAAATTTTCGAACACTCATTCTGTACCCAGTAAACTAGATGGCTACTGCCACTCTGGGGAGTACATAAGGTGTATATTCCAGGCTTCGTGCGCCAAATAATAATACCTACCTCATTCTACTCCATTTGATTCAGTTCCGAGAAGTGCTTATAGTCTTTCAAATATTCAAATTAACACATTAGGTTAGGGTTTATAAAGCAGGGGGTTGAATTTAAGATGCACAATAATTGTACTGTACAATTGGAAGTAGAAAACAAGATTTTTCATAAAATGTTGTGTAAACGTGCTTTAAAATCTGTATACATACTTACTTACAAGACAAAAAAATATATTTCTATCTATGCACGTTGTATACATTTAAATCATCCAATCGATGTGTGACTTTATTAGTCTTTGATCATGGATAAAGTCACATTGGTTGCAGTAGACTTTTCCGTAAAAGGCTCTAATTAAATAATAGGCGTAGGTAGGTACCTATATTGCGCCCAATCTTCAATAAACAGCAATGTTTAATCGTATTGGTGGATCATCGTAAATTTTGGGCTGTTGCATCCTGATTATATATTTTTAAAATTCTCAATTTTCATACTGGTACCTACCCAGATTGCAAAAACATAATACCCCCTATTCCAATTCAAATTAAGTTCGAACTAAACTAAAATAAGAACGTTCCTAATTTAGTTAGCCGGATTGGTATTCGAGAAATTTTAGAACGTTCCTATTTGTTCCTAATTAGACTTTAGTTTGAAATTAGTTCATTTTGGTATTCGGATTTCGTATTTAAGTCAATTTTAGTGCGTTTATCTGTCAAAACGTCCCTAATCTTAGTTCACGCCTAATTGTATGCGTCTAAAAAGATATCTGATGATATTTTTATGACAAAAGTATTTTTTTATCCAAATAATTATAAAACAAGTTTATTTTTATTAAAAATATTAAGCATTTCCTCGAATTTATTATAAGTAATACAAATAATAGCATCAAAAATTATTATCATTGAACACCAATGCAATCATACAGTCGTCTTCGTTACACTTCGGGTTGATTCGGCAGTTTCCGGCGACCATGTTACTTAGAACTTGCTTGGAACATGGAGCTCGTTTGAATTTGTCTTCTCCGATTGGCTGTCCGCTTGTCAGCATCAACCAATAAGGCGCATGCTCGATCCATAGACAATTATAATTCAAACAAAAAAATATTTATGGTGAACTAATATTGGTTTTAACACGGCATAATTCCGAATACGAATTTTAGTTCGAGTGAACTTAATTCTAAATCCTTTGGAACGTTCTTAATAAGAACGTTCTAAAATCCGAATAGGGGGTAATATATTGGAAAAATAACTTCAACTTCAAACTTCAAATTCTGATTCGCCCCTAAGTCGGATCTAGGTTTAAAAAAACATATCTTTAAAAAAAATTCGAATCGCGGCGGAATTTTCAATTTGCATTAAAATTCCAAAGATAAAACTCGTTGTTGAATTTTCCAAAGAAAACGTCTCGTAATATACAATTATAATAATTTCGATACCCCAAATCAGTAAAGTGTTAGCTAAGAATATTCGCAAATATAAATATTCACAAAGAAAAATTCTTAAAATATTTTTTATTTCCTTCAAATAATATGACATTGTAGGTAAATCTTAAAATCGAGATGAAATATTATTAAACTAATTCAATTTTTTTTGTTCTAGGTTCTTCCATATTCATGTCATGTCATTAATATCTTACAATTAAGAGGATAGTTTTTTTTTTAGTTTTATTAATAAATTTGAAATTTAAATTAGGCGGAGACTCACTTGATAATAAGACACGAGAAAAAAAGTTTAACAACAATGGCATATTAACAATACCTGTAAGTTCTAAATAACTTTATACGATACTAAAACAACAAGAAAAAAACGCATTTAAATTTGATATAATTTTTTTTCAATAAGATAATTTGAGAAGTATCAAATAAAAATATTTACTTCAATAGTACAGCTTGTCCTGGACCCTACAGTCAGACAACCCGGGTTTGACCTGCCCAGCAGGCAATGGACATCCCTTAATAGGATTCGGACTGGTCACGGTAGATGTGGACACCTTTTACACAAGTGGGTAAAAGGTATCATCCCTTTTGTGAATGTGGCCAGATCGATATTCTTGGACACATTGTGTTGAGCTGTCCTATTAAAAAATTCGAGGGATCACTAGAATAAATCAGCGGGGTGACGCCTAGGGCAGCAGAATAATAATAGGTAGGTATATTAAAATATTGACGCGGAGCTTTAACTCTATAACAAAGTTCGCACGCATACGAAAGAAGAAGAAGAATGGTTAATATTACCACAAATAAGTACCTACCTTGTGTTAAAAAAAAATCTTTCGAAAACATGTCTTGTATTTTTAGAATTTTTTATTTTGTTTACCTTTTTAGAAGTACCGCAGTGACGAGTCGATCAAACATCGCGCCTCCAACAAAATAATACGAAGAATAAAGAAAAAGAAATGTTAAGAATATCGAGGGAAGAGAGGGGCAGTAAATTCATAATTGTATTACAAATACACGGATGACTAACTTATTCGAAAATGATATTATAAAGTGTATGCAATATAAAAGTCTCATTACTCCCAAGCGGCAACACAATATACGAAAGCTCTGAATATAAATGCTAAATTGGGGTTGTGTGCTTTTTATAACTCAAGGCGGAGTGTATTGTGTATAAGTGGGCAGCCCCTGCACTACATGTCCCAGTAGAAAAGTAAATATCACAATAAGTTCACTGTGGACTTACATACATACATGCCTAGTAGTCTAGTCTGGTTGACATCATTAGGCTACGAGTTAATCGCGCCGGTTCATATGGCCCCACCTGGGACTGCTTGAGGTTCGTTGCGATGGCTTCGTTCTACATAAATATTCTCTCCTACAAGTATTACATAAACTTATATACTAAATTTCATCCTGAATCATGCATAAAACGATGTGATTTGATTTTATGATTATTTCTACAATCCTTATGCTTAATTTATTAAAAAAAGTGTTTTTAAACGGAGTCGTATTAATTATACTTAAATTCTTTGAACCTTGGCATATCGCCTTGAAAATACGCCAGCGACGTTTGTATTGATGAATTCAAAATAATAATCTGTTTCATCGAAAATTCATAATTAATAAAATCACTCAAAGTTCGTTCACAAACAAAACACTTTTGCCAACAATATCACAACCTTTTATATCTCTAAAAAGTATATCGTTGTTTATACCACCAAATAATTTTGTAAAGACATAGGTACAAAGTTTGGTAATTTTTTGAGTATAATTGTGTGGTTCCGAGGAGGTAGGATAACTCGTTTAAAGAACTAAGTACCCTTCTCTACGGAAGCTCAGATTACACTGTCGATTTCATTCATATTAAAAAAGAACTAGTACTGAAAAGAAAGATTATGGGTGGGGTCGAAATTCGAAGCAAGTTGGTACATTTTAACACAAAGTTAAGCGTCATACAAACTATTCGTGTATGAGTAGGAACATGACTGCGTTCAACATTTAAGTTTTTTTTTATAATCCTAACAACTCTTTTCAGTAGGTCCTATCATGCCGAAGAATGGTGTAAAACTGTCAAAACTGCATTTTTTAATCTAAAGATATAAAAGAAAGACGAGTTAATTTGAACACTAATAACTCGAGATTGGCTGTACAGATTTTTATCATTTTTGGTTTATTGGATTTTTCTCCACTCGGGATAACAGAATAACTAGGTAACTAATAAAACATCGAAAAATGGATAGCAAATAATATAAAATTAATGTTAGTATGGAACTAATATCGATACAACAACGCCACCTCTGAAAAATTCTATAGAAACACGTTTTTCATTTACCTACCTGACAACCATTGACATACAAAATATTGATGCGCACATTTTTTGTTTTTTTTTTCAAGTTTTTTTCTAATTTGTCAATATCGAAGCGCGTTTTTTTATAAATCAAAACGCGAAAAGTGAATAAATCTAATTTTGAAATCAAATTGTCGTTCTTCAAACACATTAATTGTAACTTTGTAATAATTACTTAGATATTATACCAATTTATAAAGAAAAACAAACTTTGCAGTATTACTATAGAAATTTGACACAAACTGTCAGGTGTTTGATAGTTGGTGCGATTGACAGAATTCGGATGGAAAATATGTGGTTTAAATAAGATGCATCGATCGGAATGATATTGGTTAAAAGTCATTTTTATCATATTATCTTTGAATTCGAATTCAATATTCATACCTAGCTAGATCATAGGACAACGTCTGTCGGGAAAGTCGGTATTGAATACAATGCAACGTAGGTATGTACCAACACAACACCATTCTTATATAATATATAGGTGGTGTTGATACCAACAGAGGCATTTGAAATAAATTGATGACATCCAATTCTTGATGATGGCATTAATATAACCACTAGCATAGCGACGTTTTCTATAGAACAGAATGGAATAACAGGAGAATTATTAAGTTTTATTATAGTTCCTTATGGGTTTTTTGAAAGGAGCTAAATAAAAACTACTTAATGGCTTCGTGGCATGGCGTTAGCAAACCCGATTTTCTAATTTTTGGGGAACAAAAAGGAACCTTGGGAACATTTTATTAGGTACTATACGGGCACAATCATAATAGGTATGTTTATTCATAACTGTGTAAGGTTTGGACCAATCTTCTATTATTTTTCAAGAACTTACCCCCAAATTATTACTTACCGTTCGGTCTTGTGAATTTAGAAAGTAAATTCATTCATTCATCAGTGGCTCTACAACCCAGGTCGGGTCTTGGCCTCCTTAAAACCTTACCTCCACGACTAACGATCCAACGCAGCACTCCACTGATCCCTTTCCTGCCGTTAGCCATTCTTTGAATGTGTCCGGCCCATCTTAGTCTGCCAATTCTTATTTCTGCAGTCATAGTTGGGTCTTTATAAACGCTATTTGGTTTATCTACCCAGCACGTCCTTTCAAAATACTCCATGGATATAGTAGGAAGATACTTTCATATTTTTACAAAGTTCTGTTTTGAAAAGTACCTAAAATAAAATTTGGATGTAAAAGTTAATCCTATTAGAATCTATCCCTTTGCTATTGTTAACATGGGAAATAAAATATATTTAGTATTTAGCAACGTTGAATTCTGTGTACCACCTATTCGTTAAAACTTTTAATTGAATTTTCTTTCAGATGTATGGGAGGATGTTGTGTAACGTATCGTATCTCGTATCCACTTGATTTTAGGTTCGGTATATCAAATATAGACTGCTTAAAATTCTTTTCGGTATGGGTAACTTTATATTATGTTTCTACTAGCTGACCCGTCGAACTTCGTCCTGCCAGAGAATTATTAATAAATAATATTAACTTTTGTTGACATAAATGGCCATCACTGACATTATCAAAAATATAAGGTCTGAAATCTGAAGCAAAATGAATGGACATAAGTAAATAAGAACAAAAATGTTTCATGGAATTTAATAGTGATTGATTACTTGCTTACTACATCACTCAACAAACGAAATGCATTGAGAAAAGAAGAAAATGACCATCATATATTTTTTTTCAATTTTGCTACAGTTAATTATTTTGATATTACGGTTCCTTCAAAGTATATGAAAAAAAACATGAAGCTTACAATATTGCATGAGAAAAAAATACGTAAGCTTATATACTACAAAAAACGCAACAATTAGAGGTTAACATTGTGCACAACCAATATAATATAGACATATTATCTTACCGACCTCGGTAGCCTAGTGGCAAAGGCGCCGACTTCAGATCAAGAGGTCCCAGGTTCGATTCCCGGTCGGGTCAGAATTATTCTGTGTTTTTTTTTCTAACCCAATTTCTCGAGATACTAACCCAAATTTATTTTTATATATATTTCTTTATTAAGTTAATGGCAAAAAATTTATATATTAACAAAATAACAATCATAATATTTTTTTCACAACCTATGAGATTTACAACATACTTAAATATAGAAAATAAAAATAAGAATGTCAATCTTAAAAATGATTAAAAAAGAATCAGAAATAATGGAGCATGCAGTCATATAATAGAGATGTCAACTGTTATCAACAAAAGCAAATTAAAAATTAAAATATGTCATGTTAATAACATACCTATATTATGTGTATCAAATGATATGAATATAATGTCATTGTCACCTATTGATATTTGATTGAAGCTTTTACACTAAAACACTTCAAAGCATATTCGATAGATGGCAGCGACTAATTAACATTTTGTTCATTAAAAAATATTAATTTTATTGTCTATGAAAAAATAATATGAGAATGTGTAATGACATATGTAAAACAATATGGAGGGATAAACTGACATTTCATAAGTAAAATAAGCTAAATAATTGTTTTACTTTGTTGCAATGTTTTTAAGTACTTCTATGGAGTAAAATATTTTAAAATTTTTATCAGGTCTGGTAGCTACATAATTACTCATCTAATGGCTAGGTACCACAGTTTGACAACACTGAAGCCATAAATTTTTTTAAATGTGTCAAAAAATTTCAAAATGGAGGATTTATTTTTCCAAATATTTTCATTAAATCTTTATTTATTGAGAATAATAAGATTTGAATAACATTTATATGTATAACAAATCAATCTCCAATTATTTTATTACATTTTCATACCGTAATACCAAGATTCCATTCAACGTTTACATGAGTAATTTTGTTTCCAAAAGATGGCTTACTCTATTTTTTGAAAAATTTGTATGAAGATCTTAAAAAAATAAAGTTTTTTAAATAGCTCTAAATATATTAAAGTTAATATATCAAAGAGTATTTAAGAACGCTCTCTGGAATTTTGCGCGGCTTTTCGCATATTAATATCTGACCTTAAGGTCTGTTTTCTACGATTGATGCTGTTTCAAAAATATAAATAAATAAATAAACGGACTAAAATATTATGTAGATATTTTTAAGGCTTCAAGTTAATTTAATGTCTATTAAATAAGGTTGAAACAAATAAAATATAATTTTAGAAAAAAAAAACACTTTAAATGATTTTGTAGCTCTCTCCTATTTCACCAGCGTTAGCAAACACTCGGATGGTGGATTTTATTATTTAGTTCTTTGTAAAATTGTCACAATAAACACTTTTCCTATATTTGGTGTAAATTCTTGCTTCCCATACACTGCAGATTTTTCGACATTAAACTTAATCAGTACGAAAATGTATGCGAGTGCGCACAGTAAAACCATTAAATCTTTGTTTGCTGACGACAGTGTGCGCCGTGCGGGGAGCCTAATCTATGGGGTTTATCGTATGCCACGACTCATTCGTCTTTCAACTTTTGCCGATGTGCCTATGTGTCCTATTAGAAAATAGGCAAAATTTTGTGGCTTAATGATAACAAACTACAATGTAGGTACTATGATTACCTTTCAGGTTTCTTTGTAAGACCGATCATTTAATAATCAGCATATTATTATCTACGAGTATTCGGTAAAACGTGCTCCTATGTAACGCTATTTTGTGTGTAGGATTGATGGACATTCTTTGGTTACCTATTTTTTGTACATTTCACTATGATATACGTAGAAGTGTTGTGTATATTTATCTTCCGTATTGTATCTGTGTCGTTGGTATTTCCTCGATTTATATAGCTCGGAAAGAAAGCGACTCTTTTCAAACAGCGATTTCTATGAGTTTCTATATCTCGCTCGAGAGTGGTAGGTAATAAGTCGAAGCCTGAAAGGACGGGATATTAACTTCGTTTATCGTTCAATTTCCAAGGACATTTAATCGATATATGGATATTCTTTGGAGAGATTCCAAAACATATTAAAACGGGTACTTTGTATGAACACTGATAATGATACTGAGGCTACTCAAAATACGTGAGTATATGGGTACGATTGTATGCTAATAATAATAAAAACTATTTTTATAACCCACCCTAACACTCGATAATAGATATTTTTATTATTTCATGCAATTTGGTTTGCAGTGGGCTAATGGAGTGAACATTTGTCTATCCTTTATATCATAATATGTAGGTATACAGTATGTATAATAGCGCCCCCAATTGGATTGAAACCATCTTCCCGGACTAGGCTATTTTGAAATGTACCTACCTTCCATTAATCTCAGTTTCAAGCATGCTCACTTTTGAGTTTCCACAGCTCTCAATATGCCAAATCGCATGCACCAAATATTTATTACTATCTAGTTCAATAGTAAAATAAAATTTTATTGTACTCTGTATGTTTCCAACAATGAATAAAGTTATCTATTCTCACAAAACTGTTACCTATGTATAATATAAAAGAAAGTCGGGTTAGTGCGAACACTCTTATAACTCGAGATCGGCTGAACAGATTGGTCCGATGTTTGATTTATTACTTATCCGCTCCGGATAACAGAATAACTATTAAAAAGTTCAAAATGCATAAGAAAAAAATATACAGCATATCATATTAAAGGTAGTATGGAACGGATTTCCTGTGACGCCAAGGTCATTTATGGAAAATTCTATAGCAACAAAATTATTGTTTACCTTACAACCATTGACCTTAAAAATAATGGTACCTACGCTGATTTTTGATGGAATTTTTTTCGAGCTTTCAAAAATATTTTTAACGTATTTATGGACTATTATTAGGACTACAAACAGGACAACATCGGTCGGGAAAGCTAGTAAGTATATAAAAATGAACATTTAACACGTTATATTATGTACTCAATTAACATAACTAATTCACTAACTACTAGAGATTTCTAAAGCCTATGAAAATTGACTGAATGTTTATAAGCATCCAATAATATATTTATAAAATGTAACCTTAAAATCTTGATCTATTTTGACGAGGGCTGAGAATCCCAAGAGCACGCGCCCTCCAGATAGAACCATTAACTAATCAAGCCTTGCAAAATAGCTTAGATGCATCAGGCAGTGCCAATATAGGGGTAGGCGCGCTCGTAGCTTTAAACATTATCTTTTTCTATCCAGTAAAATGTTTAACTTGTCTATCAGACAATTCAGGTTTTGCATAAACTCTTCTAATCCTGGATAGGCTTTTTATCGTTTGAATACCTTGGTTTTAGTGTAGGTATATACTAAAATTAAATTTATTTATAGAGCTGCTTAGCGCAACAAACGCCTAACCCACAATTTAACACATGTTCATTTTAATTGTTTTTTGGATGATAAAAATGACATATTTTATCGCGCAACAAACGAATATCTAATTGGTAGAATGTAAAAATGATAAATACGAAATATCTTGAACCATTTTAAATCTTTTGTACCATTTTAAATTATTTAAATATTTTGAATGCATCAAAAACCTAAAGTGGGCGCCTACGTTTGTTGCGCTAAACAGCTCCGTGTTGAAATAGCAATCAAATTAATAAGAGCTTCGTTTCATACTTACTCAAAATTAGGTACCTACATTATTTTCCAAAACTTGCGCAGACAAAACAAACAATAATTATTATTACTTCTTGTTGCCGAGTCCTTCAAATAATTTGACCCCTCTACATTTATTTTTATTTTATTTATTTTATTTTATTTATTTTAACATTTATATACAAACAGTGAAATTGATACAAAAATAAGACAGTACATAAAATTTACAAAACATACACCAGTGAAGTATATACATTTAAATCAAACATATAAAACTGTGAGGTACCTAAACTTTTTTTTTTTTTAAACGTATATGTGTATTATGAAAATTACCAACAATACATACAAGTACTCGCCTCAGATACAGGGAAAGGGAACAAGAGGAGAGGGTAAAGGTTTAGAGGGAGAGGAAGAAGGATAGTAGGTACATCGAAGTGGTTGGTGACCCAGCGGTTACAACGCTGGCTTTCGTACTGCGGACGTCGTGGTTCGATCCCAGGTGCCGACCATCTTCCTCTTTCACGACACAAGCTTTCAGTAGCTTACTGTGAAAGAGTCAAGGAGTGTATGTGTGTTCACTTTGAGTGAGCACAGATTCATTATATAAAAAAAAAAAAAAAAAAAATATTTTACAAAGAACCAAATATGTTTGTAAGATTTGTTGCAGTTTAAGCTTGTTGCATATGCCGCAGTATAGATCTCTTGAATTTCTGCTGTGATGAGTCATATAAGTTAATGTCTCTGAAAAAAGAATCAAAATTTGCGCATGCTCTTTGAAGAAATGAGTTTTGAGCATAGTTTGTAGTACGTCTAGGCATACGGAACGTGGAAGGTGATCTTGTGGATCTAGCAGGACAGTTAAAATATATTTCACCAAGAAGGTCGCCAGAGTCACCAAATCCATTTATAACTTTAAATAAATATGTCAAGTCTCCCAAAGTACGTCTGTTTTCAAGTGTCATCAATTTGTGGTAACGTGCTGATTGTACTGAAGAGTCAAAACTGACTTTCAATCTATAATTAAGATGTTTAAGTAACTTATTTTGTACTCGTTCGATTCTGTCGATGTAAGTGATATACTGGGGACACCAGACAACTGTGGCAAATTCCAAAATACTACGTATATATGAGAAATATAAAATTTTTATTGTTTCTGTTGATTTAAAAGGCTTAGATATTCTAATTATGAAATTTAATTTTCTAAAAGCCCTGTCGACAATGTTATCTATGTGATTCTTAAATGTCATCTTGCTGTCCAGCACCACACCAAGATCTCTAACATATGAACACCTACCGACACTTTCATCACTAATCATATAGTTATATGCTATAGGGTTTTTACCTCTTGTAAATGAAATGACGTTGCATTTTTTTATATTGAGGTAAAGTTGATTTTTTATACAATAGTTCTGTAGATGGGATAAATCGCGCTGAAGATCGAGGCAATCTGAGGCATTGGATATTTTTTTATACATTTTAATGTCATCAGCATAGATCAAAAAGTTTGAAGATGTGAAGCATCTATTTATGTCGTTTATATAAAGAATAAAAAGAACAGGGCCGAGGTGCGATCCCTGTGGTACTCCGGATGCACAAGGCCTGTATTCTGATTCACAATTATTTATCGCCACTGACTGTAGTCTGTCCCTCACGTAAGAGTCAAGCCATCTTAGTAGGTCGCCGTGTATACCGTAAGTCTGTAGTTTGTGTGTCAGTATGTCATGATTTATTTTGTCAAAAGCCTTGGAAAAGTCAGTGTAAATTGCGTCCGTTTGTCCCCCGTTACCCATAGAATTTAAAATAAATTCGGTGTATTGAACCAAATTGGACTCTACCGACCTTCCCGGGAAAATTCCATGTTGATTTGGGAGTATGAAAGGCTTAATAACAGGCGTGAGTTGTTCAACGATGATCTTTTCCATCAATTTACTAAACAGTGAAAGCTTAGATATGGGTCTATAATTTTGTACGTCGTGCTTGTTTCCGGATTTATAAACAGGGGTAATATATGACTTTTTCCACAGCACCGGAAACACTCCTTCTCTCATAGATTGATTATAAATGTGGCAAAGAGGAGTCACTAGGGAGTCTGCACATTTTTTAATAAAAAGTGGGGGTATACCATCGGGCCCCGGTCCCTTATTCAAGTCAATGCCCCTTAATTTCCCCAACACGTTCCCGTCCTCAAAACAAACCCTGCCGATGTCTAGTTCACCAGAGCAGGTTACATCTGGCATAATTGGTTTTACATCACCTATGAAAGTTGATTGAAAAAAGATGGAAAATATATCACACACATCCTGCGAGCCGTCTGCAACCTTGTCACCAAAAAACATTTTTTGCGGATATTCAGAAACAGACTTGGTTGACTGCACAAAAGTGTGCAATGCCTTTGGATCTGATAATAAAGCGCTTTCGGTTTCCCTTATGTATACGTCATAGCATTGCTTTTGTAGTTGTTTTTGTCTAGCTCTTAATAAGGAGAACTCATCATAATCGCTTGTGAGACCGGATCTCTTCCATCTTTTGTACGCCCTCAGTTTCTCACGTATGCACAAAATTAAAGGCCTTGAGTACCAAGAAGGGTGTCTATGATTTCTCCGCACAACCTTTTCCGGTACAAAAACCTTTATGCACGTGTTTAATATGGAGTAAAACTTCTCCGTGGACTCCTCAATCCCAAGACCAAAAAATTCTTCCGACCAATTTAATCCAGATAAGTGCTGATTTATCTGGGCATAATCAGCCCTGTGAAAAAGCTTAACCACCCTATCAGGAGATTTAATATATAAGGTGTTAGTGAGTGAAACTGTAATCAAAAGTGGCTTATGATGAGGATCAGGGACAGTGAGCGGATTTGAATATTCAATAACCTTGCATTTGAGGTCGTTTCCCAAAACCAAGTCCAGGATTCTGTCGTTGTTATTTCGTACTCCATTATATTGTTTCAAATTGGAAAAAGACATGTTGTCAACCATGAATATACTATTAGAGTCAGAAAATGAAGTTGGGGAGAAAGAGTCATTATGTTATGTCATGGTTTTTCGGCTTCAGTTTGTACGTCCATCGCTCATCATTATTATTAGCCTCGAGCATAATTAGAACTTGAATGTTAATTTCTGATAGCTCAGCAGAACATTGGGAAACGATTATAAAAAAACCTATTCTTCACCCGTGTATTACACAACTCTAACACGAATAAAAAAAATTCAATATAACACTAAAATATTTTTTTGTACATCCTTCTCGACTCCCCCAACATTTGAAGCACATTAGGTAGCAACCTACGTAGGTGGAAGGTATATGTATGTGGAGTGAGTGTGTGTTTATTTCAACACATTTAGTTCATAACGCATTCATACACTTGGACCATGCTGGCGCCTTGACGGAGATCACAATCATATTCACAAAACAGAAGCGGCAGCCAGTTGCAACTTATTTCCTCACCTGGATAATACATATAAAGGCCCCTGTAAACGATATAATTTGTTTGTTAAACTTCAGGATCATTCTCAAAACTTAGATTACCGAATGGAGTAAATTCACACCAGGTAACGCTCTCTGGAATATCCCCATTCACAAAAAAGCCACCTGGCTTTTAACCAACCAAGAAAGGTCTTGGGGGGTAACTCTTGAAACTCAAACCCGATCTCAATGTCAACCATAAATACTTTTAGTACTATAAATACTTGTATAAATCATTATTTATTATTACTTTTTTTTCGTAAACCAATACCGGATTTTAAATAGACCTACTTGAAAGTTTGTTTATGCATTAAAATCAAAATCTTAGTGTGATAATGACATCGTTATATAATTAATGAAATTGAGTAAGGACCCTGGTCAGCCCTTAATAGAACCTCGCACATAGCAGGTGCGTCAGTTTTGCACACAAGTATGGGTAGAGAGATTCCTTGGGGTAAGACTGTGGATTCGAGAGACAGACCATCAATCATGTGAAAAAAGAGTACACCGCGGCAGCTTCTCAAGACATTAGACAGGCGGGAAACTTGACCCGGCGCTTTAAATTTTCTACCCCCTTTATGTTAAACGAAATGTGACAGGCATATCTATGCTAAGTAAATAAAAATTGCACTTAATAAATCAACTTACAAAATAATATCAATAGGATTTGAGATAAATCAAAGAATGAAATCGTCCAAGCAATGTTTTTCAAATCAACTTAATGGTTTTCGTTAATATACCATATTCAATAAGAACAACAAATAAATAGAATTATTTTTATAATGGCAGACCTCTTGTATTTCAGACAGGTAAACAGTATGAACCCGAGCACCAGTACGTGTATGAATCGTGAATACTTCAGCCCACTACACAGAGATGTACTCAAATAAACAAACATTTTGCCTCAAATGAAATATAATCTAACATCTTTTTATTTTTCAAGCACTTGACTGTCCGCAAATAAAAATAATACCTATTTATTCATCGCATAGAGCTTTCAGCGGCTCTCAAATTAATAATATTTTGAAGCGGCGAAATAATTAATTCTTTACAACGGTAGGTACTATTATTATTATTATTTCAAATCATTTATTCATCAAATCACAATATATCATATGAAGTATACATCATTGTAAAAAAAAATAATAAAAATAAATTAAAATTAAATACAATGCTATATACTAAATATAAAAATATCGATATTATCTCTCATGATACATCACGATGTAATGTAATCATGAGAGATCTTCGAACTACAGAGAAAGGAACCTTCTTAACATCCTACATGAGGACAACAGAACTGCCTTTTGGATGGCATATCTGAGATCACAACAGATGCCAAGTTTCCCTAGATTGTCTTTAAGAGATTTAGGAATAACTCCATTCGTCGATATCACTATAGGTATTATGTGCGTGGTTGGTGTATGCCACATATCCTTGATTTCGTGAGCAAGATCAAGATATTTAATTATCTTATCTTGCTCGGCTTTTTTCAAATTTTCGTCATACGGTATAGTGATATCCACGAGATACGTTATCCCGTTCCTACGATCAACCAATACAATGTCCGGACGATTTGCGTTAATCGTTCGGTCAGTTTGTATTGGTATATCCCAATACAACTTTGTATTACTGTTTTGCATTACCGAAATTGGGGTGTACCTATAATAAGGTACTTCAAGATCGAGCAAACCATATTTCAAGGCAAGTTTTTGATGAACTATTTTAGCCACATCGTTATGTCTGTGCAGATACTCAGAACCACACAGGAGAGAACACCCAGACAAAATATGTCTGAGTGTTTCTCCTGTTTGGCCACATGCACGACATTTATCAATTATATCAGGTGCTTTAATAATATATTTTTTATAATTATTAGTGACGATGACCTGGTCTTGTATTGCACAGACAAAACCTTCTGTTTCGCTAAATAGTTCACCAAACCTCAACCATCCAGTCGAATCTTCAAGACTTACATGTGATGAATTTAAAGTTTCGAAGAATCGACCGTGGAGAGACTTGCCTTTCCATATATCAACCCGATCTTGTACCCCAATTATCGGTGGTGAAACAGGATTTGATAAATTTAAGGGCGTGTACTTCAAATCACACGCAATGAGGTCTTCATAACCCAATTTATTCCTTGATGAGATAAAGTAAGATTGGAGGAGGTTTATCTCTTTGTTATTCATGTTTTTGATGTTTAACATGCCTCTACCACCAATCTTCCTTGGTAAATATAATCTCATCAAGGAACATCTTGGATGATGCATCCTATATTGTGTGAACAAACTACGTACCCTTAAATCCATCTTGTCTAGTTCCGTTTGGTTCCACTTAATGATTCCAAAAGAATACAAAATTTTCGGTACAACCCATGAATTAATGGCCATAATTTTATTTCTCCCGGAGAGAAAACTTTTCAAAACTTTTTTTAATCGTTTAATAAATTCATTTTTAATGTTATTTTTAATAATTTTGTGGTCAAAAACTAGATTTTGTTGAAAGCCAAGATATTTGTAATTTTGATTATCTAAAAGAGGAATGTTTGTAACAGATGAAGAACTATTTTGAAGATTGTTTCGGATTATTCCTTTTTGAACATTAATTTTTGCACATTTTTCTAAGCCAAATTCCATTTTTATATCATCACTAAATTTTTTTGTAATTTTGATTAATTTTTCTAATTCAACTAAATTTTTACCAAATAATTTTAAATCGTCCATATAAAGTAAATGACTAAATTTAATACCAGACCTTTTTAATTCATAGCCACAATTTGAGGATTCCAATAATTTACTCAGCGGATTTAGAGCTAAGCAGAACCAAAGCGGACTAAGACTATCTCCTTGAAAAATACCTCTTTTGATATGGATTGATTCAGTAATATATTTTCCAGATGGTTGAGAAACAGATATTTTTGTTTTCCATTTTGACATCAAAAATTTTAGAAATTCTATGAGTTCGTTATTAATTTTATATATTTCCAATACTTTTATTAGCCAAGAATGTGGGACTGAATCATATGCTTTTTTGTAATCAATCCATGCCATAGAGATATTTTTCTTTTTGTGTTTCACCTGCTCACAAATAATACTATCTATTAAGAGCAATTCTTTTGTGCCACGAGATCCCATTTTACATCCATTTTGTCTGACGGATAAAATATCATTTTCGATTAAGTAAGAATGTATTTTGTTTGAAATTATAGATGTCAAAAGTTTATAAATTGTTGGTAAGCATGTAATTGGTCTAAAATTATTTGGAGTTGAAGCATTATTGATTTTTGGGATAACGTGGGTTATACCTTCTGTTAAAAATTCTGGAAGGTCCAAATTCTCAATTGCAGATTGAAACTGTCTGGCCAAAATTATATGTGAATTTGTAAATTTTTTAATCCAAAAGTTTTGTAGACCATCTTTTCCCGGAGATTTCCAATTTTGTATTTTTTTTAATGCAGTTTTAACGTCAATCAAATTTATAATAAAATTTTGCATTTCTGGATAATATTCAGAATTAATTTCTTCTAACCAATCACTATTAGTATTATGGGTTATAGAATTCGACCAAAGATTTTTCCAAAAAGTTTCCATATCATCTTTATTAGGTAAATTATCTGTTTTGAAATTAGAATCTTCCAGATTTGTAAAACATTTTTTTTGATTAAAGGAGAAGAGATGGTTCTGTTTTTTCCTTTGAACCCTTTCTTTAAATCTTCTAATCCGTTTAGCTAACGCCAAGACTCGTTGTTTAAAAAAGTCAATTTTTTCTATTATTTTTAAATTAAAGTTATCAATTGAATATATATTTTCGATATCAAAAATTTTCTCAACAAATAATTTTAATCTTGGTCTATGGTTTCCAGAATTAAATGATGTAAGTTTTCCAATTATTGAGCGAAATTTAGTAATTCTATTTTCTATTCTTTTTTGCCAACGGGGGGTACTTGAATGCTCAATGATGTTTTGATTTCGATTAAATTTAATTTTTGCCATTATTATTATTATATTATTATTTATTATTATTATTATTATAGAATAATCCTCCTAACCTGAATTACGTTTGAAAAACAGTGTTTTATCAAAATATCTTTTTCACATTATTTTCGAAGGAAAAATATACTTTGTTATTTTTTTGTTTTACATCCCTGTGTTTATTATAACAACAATATTTTGAAACCGTCTGCTTGGAAGAAAATAAATATAAATGTAGGTAAGTACTTACTTACGCACACACATTAAAGTATACAAATCACCTATATGATTTATAAAATAAACCTAAAATATGGCTGCTATTTAAATGAAAATGAAAGAATCTTGTACAGCTCTATCACAAAATTTATTGACCCGGTAAACGTAGATTAAGTTAAGGTTTTAAAACATTATTGATAATGGAGACGGTAGAACTATAAAAAAACTCTTTCATTTTTATTTTGAAATGGACCTTCACCAAGCACCTTCTGCCCAAAACGTCGAAGATCTACTGTTATTGCCCATGAGAAAACGATTACTTTAAGGTAGGTAGGTACTCGTTCTCAGAATTTTTTTCTCCTTTTTTGGCTACGTCACTCGATTCATTTTATATCGCGTATAGAGTAGTGAAGAACAAAAAACGTTTGCACTAGCTTCATAAAAGACTATGTTTATCACCCCTTGCAGCACTAGTTATTTTGTTATTCTACCGATTAAATAAATATTTTACATCAGCTCCAACGAATAAGTAGGTACCTAATAGAAAGGTACCGTGTGATATTCCCAGTTCGTCCCTTAACTAAAAGTGCAGTGAAGCTTCACGAAATGGGTTCGGTCGTAAGTACATAGGTACCTACCTATGTACATAGTTTGCAGTGCAGGCCCACCACAGTGTTTGCCTACTTTTGCTCAAATGCAAAAATAAATTGGATCCACGGACAAAATAAAACGATTCACCGTTGATGTTTATTTATTTATTTATTTATTTATTTATTTACATGTATACGGCACCACTGTGCCTTTAACAGGTTATAAACATTAATTGAAATAACAAAAAAAATATTTACATAAATGAGTAACTTAAACTTGTATACTCCTAATTTTAATATAAAAAAGTGAGACCTTGTAGACTAGTAATTTCAATATAAAAAAGCGAAGTTTACTATAAAACATTATTAAAAAATCATAAAAGTCAAAAAGTATGAAATCATAATAAAAAATAATAATAATAATACCACAAAAAAACATAGGTATGCATAAAAAAAACAAATTGTGTCAAAATTATCCCAAATAAATAAATCCACCAACGCAAAATCACCCATACAGCATTGGACACACAGTACAATACACAACTCGAATCAATAAGGTTGGATAAAAATAATTAAGATACAGAATAAATAAGTAATACAAACTATAATTAAAATATAAAAAGTGAAGTTAATTTAAAAACAAATAATATTATAAGAGTCAAAGGTATATAAACGCAAATAATAAAATAAACGAAAACATTGAGAAGTTTGTATAACTATAATTAACATATAAAAAGTGAAGTTTATTCAAAAACAATATTGAAAAAAAAAAAAAAAAAAAATCAAAAATATTATAAAAGTAAAAATTAAAAGACAAAGGTATAAAATCGTAAAATAATAAAAACATTCAAACAGCGAAAAACCTGCACAACTATAATTAAAATATAAAAAGTGAAGTTTATTTAAAAACAAAATTGAAAAAATGAATAAAATATTATAAAACTCAAAGGTATAAAATCGTAAAACAATAAAATCATTGAAAGCAGCGAAAAGTATATAACAGCCAGACGAAGTGAGACAATGATTCAAAGCAAACCTGGTAGCGCAATTTAGGACAGGAAACACAGTAGAAATATTATCGAGATGAGCCACACACTGCGCTCCTCACCTGCGTCTTGAACTGAAACAATTCAGCTCGAAAAATATCAATGGATTCCAAACATTGGTTCCCCAAGACATGCAAACGAGGCATAACCATATTGCGCAAATAATTAGTCTGGTGCGCGTCAATATGGAACAAATCAGTGCTTCGGGTAATACGGGTGGGTATTACCCGAATGTTGGAGCCAATATCGATGTTTCAATACAGGGGGATAGTTCGCACGAATTTTTGAAGCTACTAAACCTAGGCTTTGACTAAAACCAATGAAGCATAGATAGGATATACGAGTAGTGTGAACGAATAATTTTATTCTTGAAGTTAAAAAATTTGAATTAGATTTACACAACTTTACTCGACATATTAGTAGTAGGTACTGCCCCAGAACAGTCTAGTGGGGCAGTTAATCTAATAATACATTTATATATAAAGGAACTTCTTTTTGTATGAAAATAATTAAATAAATAAATGAATCTCCGCATATCAATGAGAAATAAAAATCATAGCCTAGGTAGCAAGTACTAAGTAAGATTACTAAATTATTAGACAGGTTTTTTACTTGAAATTTTACATTTTCCAAAGCGGAATGCACTAATCAAATAGAATTTTTTGAATTCAAACGGAGAATTCATTACGTTCTATTTGATTTGTTAAAAGAAATATACATACATTCTCCAATTCATATTGTGTTACTAAGGTTCTTACTGTGATAACCAGTATTTTAAAATTCAGTATGTCTTACGGATATTGAGATAGTGTTGTCTACAGGTTCATCTTTTTTTTTTCTATATTTTACTCCTTGTCATTTCTCTGCCTCAAAACGTAATTTCTCATTTTAAGCTTTCAATTATTTGAGCCTGAAAGTAATTATAGTGGATGACTGTTTTCTTCTAAAGGGCAATCTACATAATATTTTAGTCCGTTTATTTATATATATATATTTTTGTAAGAGCATCAATCATAGAAAACAAACGTAAAGGTCAGATATTAATATGCGAAAAGCCGTGCAAAATTCCAGAGAGCGTTCTTAAATACTCTTTGATAAATTAACTTTAATATATTTAGAGCTATTTAAAAAACTTTATTTTTTTAAGATCTTCATACAAATTTTTCACAAAAGACAGTAAGCCATCTTTTGGAAACAAAATTACTCATGTAAACGTAGAATGGAATCTTGGTATTACTGTATGAAAATGTAATAAAATAATTGGAGATTGATTTGTTATACATATAAATGTTATTCAAATCTTATTATTCTCAATAAATAAAGATTTAAAGAAAGATTTTGGAAAAATATTTCCTCCATTTTGTTATTTGACACATTTTAAAAAATTTATGGCCACATTTTGTGTCAAACTGTCGTAGCCAGATAGATGAGTAATTATGTAGCTACATAACTGATAAAATCATATTAAATGTTGGTAAAAAATAATAAAGATACATTAAATTAAATTAATAATACATTTCAATCTAAAAATTGTTGTTTCATAAAGATTTTAGAGAAAAAATGATATTTGAAAATTGAAATGAGTATGAATATTCTTTAGTAGATTTGGTCGGTAAAACAGAACGCTGAAAGAAAGCCAATCTGACAGGAAGTGATGACGTTCCTATTTTACAAGATTATAATGGATTTGTCAGGTATGTGTGTATGTTTATAGTCAAAAAATATATTTGGTTTTACACACATCATAATAATTAAGTAAACTTCCTGTTTATTTTGGAAAAGAATCAGATATGTAGGTATTTTGGTAAAGTAAAATTCACTTGATTTATCCACAATATGTATTCACAAAACTGTATCGAACTCAAATTTCTTATGTAGATAAATGCAAACTTATGTTCTCTTACCTTTAATTTATTTTATTTAATGTTATATTCATCACAAAACAAGGTGGGTAATATTTAAAAAAACACAGCATGTTGTTGTATGTTGAAGCATTCGGTAAAATTTTGGCAGCATTTCTTGATATATCCAAAATCCCTGCAAGGTTCTGAGTGTTCTGACCTAAAAAATAAACAAATCTATTAATATATGAAAGCAAAATACAGTGATTACATGGCCATGGTTGCAAATATATAAGACGACATTAGAAAATGTTGCTTTTTCAGGGATTTGTTTTAAAAATACATGTTATGAGAATTTGATTAGAATCAATATTAAGGATTTAGAAAGTATATCAAACTACTTATGAACTTCAAATTAGAATAAAACAATCAACTGCTAGATACATATTTGATATGATATGCTCTGCAAAAAACCTTCATTTGGAATCTTTCATAGTATTATTTGTTTAAAAGTGTAGCTTTTATACCTTTTTAAGATCTTCATTAAATCCATTTAGACTGCATAATGTATCAGGTATTATTATTTCAGATAGACTGCAACTCCATGCCTAGAAAACAATATTACAAAACATCAAAATCTGTCTAAAGTTTAGTTACAGGAGGGACAGCAATTTCAAAGTATCATATTTTATATACCCATATTTTTACAATTCACAACTAAAAACTTCATGATAGGTAAAAATCTTAATAATTAAATATAGCTTAGGTACCTACTTACAAAAGTATTTCAATATATTAAAAAACTTACAAAATTTTTGAAAATAGAATTCCTGTGGTTTTGTTTGGCTGTCAGAATAACAATAATTGACAGTAGGTTACCATAGACGAACTTTTTAATATGTAATTTTTTGTCTTAGCTTCATAATATGAAAACAAAATAAGAATGATTTTTTTAATAATTCTTCTTCACATTTAAAGTGGTTTTTTGTGTGAAAAAATTTTTTTTTAATAAGGGCCGGTATTTCGAACCAGCATTAAACAGCCCAACAGTAAATGGACAATTAATTTTAATGGCTCCACTAACTCAAAACGGGTCTTTCATGAGAAATTTGATGGACCATTGGTTAATTGACAATTATCTTGTTTTTTTTTTGCGACTGGTAATATTGTACTCATTGCTATCTTCACTCTATACATGCGTGAGAGCGAGACACGCGATAAACACCATTTGTTAGAAAGAGATGACGAACAAACGTCAAAAATCCGCCATTGATTTCATGTCATTCTGATCACGCGTCATACCGGTCATTCGCTTGTTTCCGTTGCTCGTTCTGATTGTTGTTTCAAGTTTTATAAGTTCAAAATTAATATGGAGAAGAAAAGAGAAAGGTCCACGAACTTCACACAGGCGGAGACAAGGTTGTTAGTAGACATTGCTGCGCGATTCAGCCGAATCATAGAAAACAAAAAGACCGACAGTGTCACGAACAGGGAGAAGGAGGAAGCATGGACTGCGATTGCTGACCAATTCAATGCATCGAACGGGGGCACCTATAGGTCGATGAAGCCACTTAGGCTTAAATACGATAATGTGAAACAGACGGCGAAGAAAAAAAGTGCTCAAAATCGCCAGCAAGTTTATTTAACCGGGGGTGGAACGGCTGCAATCACGCCGTTTACGGACGTGGAGGAGAAAGTGTTGGCGATATCGTCTAATATTGGCGGCCTACCGGCACGCTACGATTCAGATGATGTAAACGGTGAGTTATTGTGTCTTTCTATGAAATTTCGATGTTTTGTAACATAAAAGTATAAACTGTATATCTTCATAGTCTATTTTTTTTCATTTCAGTTGTATTACCCGGAACAAGCAAACAAGCCAGAGTTAAAGTTGATGTGGAAAATCAAGGTAATAAAATATCATATATGTAGGTATATCTAATTCAGTATAGGAAAACAGCTCACTAAACACATGTCTGATGATGCTGTGGATTCCTTACATCATTTATTAATAACTATGTTGCTGACACAAGCACTCATCGATTAATTGAACTGTTTGTTGAAAAAGCCCTTTTCTGAGCCTCATAAAAAATTTACCATTTATTACATTGGTCAACAATGAATCTCCATACCAAATAATGTTATTCTATTTTAACACCGTCAATTTAATTTCAGGTTATGTTTACACTGTTACCGATGAAGTTGAGTGTGTCATGATAGATACCACCACCAAGAATGGTAAGTTTTAAGAATTGTATATCAAAAATATTGGCCATACCTTCCTATAAATACATAATATATAAATTTTTGATACATTGGATTTTCATGTTGCAGTATTATGTTGCGTAGGCAATAAAAATGAGTAAAAGTACCTGTGTAGTTTTTCCACTGTTATATTTATTTAAAGCAATCTGGTTTTGGAAGCTGGTTTGCTTTAAATATCCAACCCTAGATGGAAATTTTATAAACATTAATAAATACTGACTCCAGGATTCGAGCCCAGGACCTCTGGAACAGACTTTTTAATTGTTTTTTTTTTTTTTGCAGAAAAAAGTTCTCTAGAAGAGGAGGCGACCATACTACTCGTTGAACCTGCATACAAACAAACACCCATGACAAGTAAGTGAATCCTATTTACAATAAAAAATTTAAACGATTCTATAGATTCATAATAATTATAGATGCCTTGTTCAGACCGGTTTGCTTTAAATAAATGTTACAGTGGAAAAAAACTTTAGTTCTTACGTTCCACCAAGAATAAACGGCAGAAAAATCAAATGGTATTACATTGCCTAAATAATTGAACACATTTCTATACAAAGGTGTGATTATGGCCAGTGGAACTTATTCTTGTCCCATTCTGTCTGAAGCAGGCCAACCCTAGATATAAATTTCATGTGAAAATCACTAATAAATTCTGACTAGAGGAATGGAATACAGGACCTCTTGATCAGCCTTTTTAAATGTTATTTATTTATTTTGCAGACAAAAGTTCTACAGATGAGGAGACAACCATACTGCTCGGAGAACCTGCATACAAACAAACACCCATGACGAGTAAGTCAATCCTATTTGCAATAAAAAAATTTAAATGATTCTAAAGATTCATAATTATAGATACTTTGTTCAGACCGATTTGCTTTAAATAAATGTTACAGTGGAAAAAAACTAGTTCTTACGTTCCACCAAGAATAAACGGCAGAAAAATCAAATGGTATTACATTGCCTAAATAATTGAACACATTTCTATACAAAGGTGTGATTATGGCCAGTGGAACTTATTCTTGTCCCATTCTGTCTGAAGCAGGCCAACCCTAGATGTAAATTTCATGTGAAAATCACTAATAAATTCTGACTAGAGGAATGGAATACAGGACCTCTTGATCAGCCTTTTTAATTGTTATTTATTTATTTTGCAGACAAAAGTTCTACAGATGAGGAGACAACCATACTGCTCGGAGAACCTGCATACAAACAAACACCCATGACGAGTAAGTCAATCCTATTTGCAATAAAAAAATTTAAATGATTCTAAAGATTCATAATTATAGATACTTTGTTCAGACCGGTTTGCTTTAAATAAATGTTACAGTGGAAAAAAACTGTAGTTCTTACGTTCCACCAAGAATTAACGGCAGAAAAATCAAATGGTGTTACAAAATCTGCATTGCCTAAATAATTGAACACATTTCTATACAAAGGTGTGATTATGGCCAGTGGAACTTATTCTTGTCCCATTCTGTCTGAGCAGGCCAACCCTAGATAGAAATTTCATTTGAAAAACACTAATAAATTTTGACTAGAGGAATGGAACACAGGACCTCTTGATCAGCCTTTTTAATTGTTATTTATTTCTATTGCAGACAAAAGTTCTACAGATGAGGAGACAACCATACTGCTCGGAGAACCTTCACACAAACAAACACCCATGACGAGTAAGTCAATCCAGATATTTGCAATTAAAATTTTAAATGATTATAAAAACCATAAGTACGGAATTACATTGTTCTTAAACCCTCTGAGGCACCTTACTTTTAAAAGCACCTACTTTGATACTTACACAATATTTTGGCACATCAAACTTTATAAAATATATATATATTTTTTTTTTTACCCATCACGCAGTGTCCCGTAAGGGGTAGGCAGAGAGAACAGACCTCCACTCTTTTCTATCCAAGCATACTTCTTTCGCTTCTTCCACCGACATACTATTTCTCATACAGCTTCTCCTACTTCTTACCTGGCCTTCCATGAGGACGGAATTGATGTGTTCAATCCACGTCATTCTCGGTCGCCCACGCTTTCTTACACCTTTCCTTTCAGCCTTATGAATTATCTTTGTCATTCTGTTTACATCCATTCTTTCCACATGCCCAAACCATCTCAACTTATTAACTTTCATCTTTGTCACAACACTTACTTCCATGCCACATTCTTTCCTAATATTTTCATTCCTTTCCATATCCCATAAAGTTTTTCCACATATTCTTCGTAGAGATTTCATCTCTACTGCATTTATACTACATTCTTCTTTTTTCGTCCATGCCCACGTTTCACAACCATACATCATCGATGGTAGCAGGATTGCGTTATGCACTAGTTTCTTTGCTTGTAGTGAGACGTTGTTGTATCTCATTATAGGTCTTAGTGCACCGCCCACCCTGCAACCTTCCTATGTTCGATTTCTTTTTCACACTTTCCATCACGACTAAACATGCTTCCTAAATACACATACTCATTCACTCGCTCAAGACATTCATTTTCTATGGTTACTTTGCAATTCGTTCTTGCTTCATCCCTTTCAAATACCAAAACCTTTGTTTTGCTTACATTCATTTTTAGACCATTTTTGCACAATTTTCAAACAAATAAAATATATCAAGAGGTTTTTAAAAAATGAATTTCTATGAGTTGTCCTCAGAATTGCTTCAATTTCATGATTCCTGAGTGTACATTTCTCATACACATTGGGCTTATTTTTTTCCAAAACCATGCATGTGCACACCGAGTTTACTAGTGCCAGCTTTTGTCATTTTAGGAAGATACTGAGACCTATTTATTATCTGTGAGTTTCATTACATTTATTTTATTTATTTCTAGAATGGAAAACCTGGAACCCAATGTCTCTTCGGACAAAAAAGAGTGATGTTTTGTCAGCGAGAAATGAGGCGAGCCAGAGCATGCGAGAGATGTTTGGCGTGCGAAAGGAATTAAGTGTCATTCAAAAAGAAGCAGCAAATCTTGATTTGCAATTGAAAACAGAGGCTTTGGAACATCAGCGTTTGTTGTTCAATTTAAAAATGAAGCAACAGCAGGAAGCTGCTGAAATCGACATTGTAATAAAAAAAGAAGCTTTGGAGCAGCAAAGATTGCTCGCTGAAGTCAAGCTAAAACGGGAGCTCAAGGCTTTAGAGCTCCAGGAACAAGCTCTGGACCTGCAGCGTCAAGAATTTTTGGTTAAAATTGAAAACCTAAAGAAAAATTGAAAATAAAAGACTTTTTTTATTATTAATTAAAATTGTAAATTATTTTTTATTATATGCATTATTATACAAAAAAAAGTTATTCAACATTTATTTACAAAGCCCCAAAATAATCCACCAACTCCCTCCTCACATTATTTTCACTGACAGCCTGCAGTGGATCCACAGATGATTCATCCTCTTCAGTTGATGTTTCTCCAGGAGGATCTTCGTTGCTTTGCTGTCTTGCGATGTTGTGAAGCACTGCAGTGCATACCGCAATGTCCTGAGCTAAGGGCAATTTGCATCTTAGGCCTGAATGTATGACTGGAAACCTTCGTTTCCACACCCCAAAGCATCTTTCGACAACATTCCTGGTTCGAATTTGTGATTCATTGAATCTGGTCTCTCCTATGGACACAGGGTTTGCTATTGGGGTTATTAAATAAGGTCTTAAAGGATATCCACCGTCTCCAAGGATTAGCCCATTTCCATACTGCCCACTTTCGAACCTGGCCCTGATCAAAGAGTTATCAAATATATTGCTGTCATGGCTAGATCCAGGCCATCGGGCAACAATATCTGTTATCATCATGTCACTGTCACACATCACTTGCACGTTTAATGAGAAATATCCCTTCCGGTTTCGGAATGTCTCCGCTTGCTCTCCACCGGGTGATAATATTTTTAAATGAGTACAGTCTATAGCACCTATGACCCGTGGAAATCTTGCAATATTATAAAACCCATGTTGTGTTTTATGGATGTCCTCAATTGACACTGGTAGTTTAATGTATAAAGGTCTTAGAGCAGCAATTGCAGATGTCACTCTGTGAATAATTTTAGAAGCAGTGCTCTTATGAACCCCTCCAAAGTCACCAACTGCTTGATAAAAGCTACCGGTTGCGTAGAATCGTAGTGCCATCAATAGCTGGTCGATTGGTCTCACGGAATGATTTCTGTAAAAATAATATAAATCCTAGTATCATCAAAATCAACACCTCTCATCCTGCTTCGGGTTCGTAATTGGTTTTTAGAAAGTAATATTTATTTATGAAACACAAACATAGAACAGATATGAATATGCATCTTTCATGAAATACATACTATTGGATGATCAATTACACACATAACTTTGTATTTAAATTGACAGGGGAATGCTACGCATAAGGTGCTATAAATATATAGATAACTGTAAATCTTACCTCTGAGTTTCATTTTTTAATTTATCATACACCAATGAGAGTAATTCCGTTACTGTGGATTTATTCAGTCTGAACCGGCGAAGAAATTCTCGTTCATCCCACTGATTGAAATGATGGATCCTGTTACGTACGTTGTATTCCAAGCTATACTCTGAATTGAAGGTGGATTGAAATATATTGACTTCTTCAGCTATTAAAAAATCATCAATAATGTCGAAATCCATATTTCACCAGCACAAAATAAATACACACCAAACGCCGAAAACACAACAAAACAAACTGTCAAGTGTCAACACGCGCAAATGACAGCCGCTAGAATGTTCATAGAACAATGAATGAAGCCTACCCGTTGGATGATATTTTTATTCATAAACAACATTTTATTTTATCCTAGACCCTATATATTAATGTTTTATATGAAACATTGTAATCCGAATTATAAACTGGTCAAGACAATTTGGGCTCTCTCATAATAAGAAACATCAACAATTTCGAAAAACGGTATCAAAACCACATCAAAACAGACAAAATTGACAACCATTTTGACAGTTCTTAATTGTCCATCAGTGTGCTAATGGCTGTTGCAGCGGCCCACTAAATTTAATCTTTCATTAAAAGGTTTAATGCTCCAATCGCCGCTATTTGACTGTTGAAAGATCCGTTTTTTTCTCTAATGGGGTATTAGTGAGTTAATCCTCCATTAAAACTTATTTGACTGTTTAATGCTAGTTCGAAATACCGGCCCTTAGTCTAAATATTTTAAGAGACCATTATATAAGTAAATCAAAAATATACATCATAAAATAATTTAATAGTACCTAACTGTGTTGAATTATATTATTATCTTTGGTTATCCATGGATGGTTAATACTTCACTATACGTCATATTTTGTTGTCAAACAAAAGGTTCGGATTGATATCGTCGATTATGAAAAATATAATTACCTTATTTTCAATTGAGTTTAATGAAAATAAAACTGGTAAGTCAAATTGATTAAAATATCTGTAAGCCTATGCCGTAACTTAAAACATTTATGCGTTGCTAAAACAATTGCAAATGTTAAAAGGCGGGAATTAGTGTGTTACCGAAATCACAAAATTAATTTTTTTTTGTTGATATTTTTTTCAGGTTCCTGAGGCAAACGTGTTTTCAACGAGACTAATTGCTTTCATCCCACCTTTTTGACATAGCAATTAAGTACATACTTCTAAGGATCAAATTGATTGATAAAAGTGCATTTCTAACAAAGAAATTCAAAGGTTTAATTTTTGCAAGACAATATAATAATATTGTACAATATAATAATATTGTAAATATACCAAAATGGTAAGCTACCTATGTAAGAATTTCATTAATTATGTTTCTTGGATTTCTTTATGTGTATTTTAAAATCAGAAACTTTATATTGCAGATCCATGTTAGAGAGCTCATTTAAATTTCCCATTTGACAAGGGAAACAATTATATTGAAAAAATATTCAATGGCTGCTTATGGGATGTAAAGAAGATTGACCATAATCAATAACAGTGTCTTGCGGATGCCAGCGATTTTATCAATTTTACCACATATCACTATAAATAAGTTCTCAACCCGTTAGAAGCATATCAGCTTCATATAGAGCCTAAATGTATCTTAAACCATATTATTAACCACTATTACCGCAAAGGATTACTCTGTAATGGTGAGCAATGCTTAATTTTGACAGAAAATAAATAAATAAATATAAAAACGATAATGCTTCTGGCTCGACACAACACAAGCTGACACAATAGTGTGTTTCTAGCACATAGATTTTCATATATTCTTCGTAGTAAAAAAGTGAAGCCGATTTGGCCGGCAATTTTGACAGTACATTTATAAAGAAACTTAAAAATGATCTAATTTCACTTATTTCAATGTAAAAATATGTTTTATTGTAAAAAACACGAGAAAACTACTGAATAAATATACGCTGTACCACATTCTTTTGGGAACCAAACTGTCAAAAGTTGCAATATTTAGGCTTCACTTTTGAACGCGAGTCGGGATTCTAGGTTATTGTATGGATTTCTGTGTTCTAGCATCAGATTTAATTAAACTTTAAATTTTTTATTTCGGTTATGGAATAAAAATGATATACCTAATACTTTTGGGTTAAGAAGTGAATAACTAATAGTTTTTTTTTTATAACGGTGGGTCGGAATATCTTTTCTGGTTTCCATTTGTTTAAGAGAATATTTTTTTACTCTGCTAGATCTAACAAAAAACTTTGAGATTATACATATTATGTTTCAATTGTTGATTTTATGTTTTATGAATTAAAATAATGATTGGACAAAAAATAAACAAAAATTCTTTCATTCATTTATTCATACCCATAAATAATATTACTATTTAAATGGTTCTACGTTGAACAACTTGACATTTTTCAGAAGGCAATAACTTACATTTGAATTTCTTTCCTATGTACATTTTGGTTCAATTTTTTTTAAATTTTAATAGAGAATGGCATTTATCAATAAGGATAAGAAGAAATACCTAGATTTGATATTGATATACCTGCATTGATCCATTGAAAATTTCCTTATAGGTAACTTCATATATTTTTTAAAATTATATTGTAGTGGTGTAATTTTGTTTTGATTCCAATGCCTTTCTCAAAATGACACTAAATAGTTTTGCCTAATTGCCACATAATTTTTCACCTATAAATAACATAATAATAATACAACGTCTATTGACGTCAAGTGAGTATCTCAGTAGGTTTCGAATCCTACTATGGGCTAAGTTGAACCACCAAAATAGAGAGTATTGTTAAACTATGAAGGTGAGTTTATTTGCATAATCAAGTTGATTTTTATCCGCTCTGTAATAATCTACTAGATGTTGTTACTTGCAACCTGACGTTATAACACACCAACCATTGATGTCAAGTTAGATGCAGAACTCTTCAACAATTTGCGGCGATTATTTTGAGTTTGATATATCCAGATATGGAAATGAAATAAGTACCTGTAGTCAAATTTCATATACAGGATATTTTATTATTTCAATTATGCACCTACTTGAATAGTTTTTTTTAAATATAAGGAATCTATAGATATAGCTGGAGAGAAAGAGTGGTAAACATTGCTGCCAACTATTCCTAGGATTATGACCAGAGAAAAGACGTTGCGTTACAGTTTTTACTTTTGTCGTTGCAAAGCATAAAGGCAGCATTGTTATTATTATTATTATGTTTATGGCATCCCATCCCTAGAGGGACGATTTGTGCCAGACGCAGCATTGTATTATGAGCTTATAGTTCACTACAAGTATTTCAAGCATTCTATTAAATGTCAATTGTGGGGTAGGTGTAGAGAATATATCACCACACTACGAATTTGACTCACATGTCTTTCACAGTTATTCTATTTTTCATAGATACAAGCCGGTTTTATGAGTAACTCACCAATTAAAATCGTGATTCATGACAAACGTTACGTAGATTATCTATATAATAATTCAGAAATGTTTTTTTATTTGCCTTTTGTCGTTGCTTTACCGTATATGTGAGCATCACGCCTAAACGGCTGAACCGATTTCACTAATTCTTTTTTTGTCGTGTTGGCTTATGAAAGAAAAAATTAAGAAAGTTGCGTGGTAAATTGGGAAATTAAATAAAACTCGCATTAGTCCCTCCTTCTCTATCTACATAATAATTCAGAAATGTTTTTTTATTTATTTTGCTTTTTACCGTATGTCATAGCATCACCCTCAAAATACAAATGCTACGTCAGATATGAATCTGCACAGAGCCGTGCAAAATGCCGGAGAAAGTTCTTTAATACAATTTGCTGCATAAACTTTAATATATTTAGAGCTATTTAAAAACCCTATATTTTAGGATCTTCATACAAAATTTTAATAAACATTAAAAGTGTCATTCTTCTTTTTCTGAGCTTATGTCAGTTATAGAGGTCTACAAAGCAATGGGAAGCTAGACTAGAACCTGTTTAATTGCCTTTAACCGATCAAGCCTGACAATCGGAATCAAAAACGTAAAGCAAGACGGGTATAAGCTAGTGTGAAATAAAATGAAATACGAAATAAATGAAATACTGTGAACTTTATTGAATAAAAAAATATGCGCGTGCACAGCCTGGGCGGCAAGCAGAGAATGAATAGGTACAGACAAAAATATCCATCGATGCCTCTAAAATAGAAGCTTACAAATAAATCACGACAGATGGCAGATACCACCAAATGTCACGTGACCTTGCATGCACCATCTGCGGAAGGCTTCAATCTGTCTCCATATATCTAGGAAGGTATATCCTGCAGCCCGATTCACGGAAAAGTTTAAGTCTAAGTTCGAACGAAGTTCGATTCAAACTTTTGTGAATAGGGCTGCTGGTAATAATAATTATTGTAGGCGGCGACTATCTACAGTCTATGTACCTATTCACGGAGGGTTTGAATCGAACTTCGTTCGAACTTCGAACTAAACTTGCACTTAAACTTTTCCGTGAATCGGGCTGATGAATCCATGTTGACGAACTCGGGTGGTTACATCCTGTATGAAAGAAAGCAATAAAATATCTCACGTGCCGTTCAGTGACTGATCAAAGAACAACCCCTGTATCGCAATACAATATACCTACCTACATACTTACGTACTCATCTAATATATTGTTTTTTTAAGAATCTACCTACTTTCTTATACACACCAACTGCTGGTTTATTTTGGACTCTAACTACTCGTGTTTGCTTCATTTTCAAAATGAGATTTCTCTTAAGTAAATTGAAAGCTTTTTGATATGTTCGAAGGTTCAGTAACTGCTTGTCTAACGAAGTATCCATCAATCAGTACCTATTATCAAAAGTTTTCAAAAGCTCTATCTGATTTTAGTATAAGAAATAGTTTTTAACGAGTATTCAATAAGCTTTAACCATAATATACATACGAACTGTAATAAAATACGTAAATAAAATTTGAACAAAAAATAAAATAAATTCTAGGCAAGTAAAGTCCGTTTAGTTTATTTTTTGAAAAACCGTTTAGTTTATTTTTTGTGCCCTTAAAATCAACGAGTATCAAACAAATTTATTTACTAACAGTAAATTTATTCATAAATCAAATTTTCAATTTTCTAAAATTTTCTTACGAAAATTTCGAATCAATTAACGAAGTTATTAAAAGACAACACATTTCTTAAAAGTGTATCCATTGTATGTGAGCGTCTAGATGGGCATGGGCCTCTAGTGATATAGACAGGACTGGGGCATATTCTGTTACTGAAAACAACACTACGGACTTCTTCGAAGAAGTGTCTTCGACTCTACATGTCCTCGCCAAGCAACCATGTCTCCCGAAGTCCACGCCACCATCAAGATCAGCATCATAAAGTCATTCTGACTGTGTGGCCATATGGACCTACCTTCTCTTCTTTTGTCTTTCGTGTGGAAATTTAGGCTTAGGCATTTTATGTTTTCTCTAGGCCTCCTTTGTGCGTGCCTCAGCCCAGAACTATATATGATGTGGGAATGGTGAGATGTGGTTAATCGTGCCAACGCATACACAGTATTCTTCGTAGCCAGAAGACTGCTATTAATTTATACATATGTATGTTTTGAGCACACGCTGATTGTGAAGATTTTTAACCATAAAGAATAGAATAAGTTAAAAAAACTGAGTCTTTATTAATGAAATATCTTAAGTTATAAATGATTTCAGTCAACAGTTTTCGTACGTACCACGTTTTGAAGGCATAGTTTCGAATCTCGGTGCCGACCACACCCGCTTTCACAATACAAGCTTGCTTTCAGCGAAAGATTTCTAAAGCGTATTTGTGATGGGTGATCTCAGATTCGTTAAAAAAAGTTTTTTCAAAGATAATTTATAAACGCTTTCTTTCGGAATAATTTCAGATTTGTTGCGCCGAAAACCCTCAACGCTCTTCCAAATGAAATTAAGCGACATACTTGCTACACAACATTTTTGAAATATGTAAAATCTTGGTTGAGAGAAAAGGATATTAATTCATTTCTGTTGTAGAGCGAAAGATATGTGTGTGTATGTATGTATATTGTACATGTTTATTTGTTTAAAAAGAGGATGCGTTTTTTTATTTTTTATTTTTTTTTATTTTAACATATGTGATTGGTGCAGTGATGGATGAATGAGTGAGGTACCTAATGTTTGATGAATATCTTGTTGCAATACCCACAATCAGGCTAAGCCTGGTGGGATTTCTCACGTGAGCTGTGTACCTATCACATGTTTTGAATAATTTACAATACATGTTCTATTTCCTTTTTTATTTTCTTTTTTACTTTTACCTATATGTACTCTTGGTCTTATTTATCTTATATTATGTATATATAACTTATGGGATTTAGCAGTGTCTTAAGTCCTGAATTATTGTTTCTTTTTATTATCATCTTTATTTTGTTTGTTTGAAAATTGTATTGAAAATGTGAGAAATATAGGATATATTTTCTATTCTTATTCTATTCTATTCTACCAAAAACACCTACATGGTTGCAGTTATAGAGCTTAATTAGGTATATCTTAAGTATGTTACACCTTTTAAGATTGTTACATTTTTATTGTTGCAACTTGCAAGCGTTTTCACATTTCGCTTCTATCATTTTCTAGCACATCCTGCAAAAAGAAGTTGTACAGCTCAGCACATCCCCTATCTTTATATATAATTTTTAATGGCTAAACATCAGAGTAGATGCGTAAGAAAATTTATACAAAATGCGAAGGTTTTTTTACAAACTTATTATTTTTAAGTGGATATTTCATTCTCCAAACCTCTCTTATACCTCCTTCTTTAAAACGTACAGCGATCAACCCTCAGTCACGTATTTTTCTCGGCCAAGGGGACACCAACATCTCATGGGCGACGAAATTCCACAAGAGTGACTTGATCGAGCCTTCGTGCTCTCAATTTGACATCATTAAGTGTGGAGGTTTTTATATCGGGCGTGTAGTACATTAGATGCATTATATTGCGAGATACCTACCTTCACAACTTATTTCTCTACCATAATATTTTGTTGTTCGATTTGATATGGTTTGTTATTAGTACTACTAAATCACTTGATATACAGATTCACAAATCTTCTAGATCAGCCGAAGAGTGCACTGTTGTATTATATAAACCCATGCAATCTACATTTAAATGATATAAGAAAATCGTATTCAATGATAATATATGAATTCAGAAATCACCTATCTTACTAAAAAGAGTGCATGGTCATTCGTGGCTTACCTAACCCTTTGTTTGCAGTTAATTTTTTTTTCATGTTTGGGCTTTAGACACTTGATAAGGCAATTCCTATGACTGAAGACGAAGATCTTATATATGGTAAGAATGATAACTTAAATCTTTTGGTTAAAACCAGATACCTTAATATTGGGCTTTTATATTTGTGGAAAAATACAATATAATATTGCATTATGTGTGTATAACAAAACATTTTCGAAATACAGATGGTAGATACCTTATAATATGGAGCTCCTATTCAAACACACCTACCTACATATAGACTAAATAGAGACGAGTGCGACATCTCAAGTAACTGAAATATCTCGTGCGGCAGATAAATAATTAGCATTTCTGACAGCGTTATTTGCGGTTTTAAGATCAAAAGCGTTCAGCCGTAATCCTCTTCTAGGCCACAGAAAATATAAGTCTTATCGTCAGTATGAAACCAAACATTGATAGACGTGTCTACTAGTATCCATTATGGATGACCATTATATTATTCAAAGTTTAATTGAGTCTTCAGTGAGGTAATAACGAAGATGTCAAGACCGGGACCTGTCGGCACTGTGTATCTACTTATTATTTCCAATTTATATCCAGAGCCAGCAGAAGCCACGATGCTTTGTATTATTAATATTAATTTCCCAACGTTCGTCGGACAGCAAAGTAGTTATGATACTGTTGTTTCAAAGATTAAGTGTTCATCAACATTAGAAATCGGTATCTACCTATATTCCTGTTATAATTTCAAATTTCCATACATACCTTATAATAATTATTTTAATCAGAGAATAGATACATTAGTGACATATTTTATGCAAATTTGGTTTACCCATCACGCTGTGTCCCTAAATGGTTAGGCAAGAATTGAGGCCATCGTATCATTCTCAAATGCTTTTAACTCTATTGAATAAATTCTTATTTTCTTTCTTTTTTACTTATTGTATTACCGCTCTCAACGACTCTTGTGACGTGAACTCTCAACTATCCTTCCATATTTTGGGTATTGACCTGAATGTCTAACAGATTCGGCCACCTCTAGCACCCTGTCAGAGCTCATGGGTTCACCACCCCAATCGTATGCTCGTTCTGGAACATTCAATTGGTCGTCCCCATCTGACAATGTATTCATCTTCGCATTATTAAATAACTAATTACATTGATAAATTATCATTTTTTTTATAAAAACGTAAAAGTAAAATTGGTGAAATCTAAACCTTTGACAATTTCAACAAATTACCAGGTCCCGTCCGATTTGAGACAGGATGTCAAGGCCTGATGAGAAAAAAATCTGACCGGGAATCAAACCCGCTCTATTACAAGGTACCGAGGTTGGTGTAAAATCATGTACCTATAACATTATAATTAAAAATTTATTATTTGATTCAAAGCTTTTTTTCACCGATAAACTTGCTTCATTATACACCTGTACATATTATGTACCTTTGAAAAAAATGGACATACACTAAATCTTTGAAAAAAGGGGACCCAAGTACTTTAAATTATGCCTTGTTAAATAATTATATGTAATGAAAATTATATCATTTTTGTGGGGTATGAAAGTGATATCCATTAAAACCATTCTGAACGGTAATTAAATCTCGAAACCATACAGAGGACCGGAGCTTAATAGAAAAAACTGTGTCACGTGTGTTTAATTAAAATTCATTATAGCGTTGAAATATCAATATCGCAAAATAGAGCTTCTGAGGGGCGGCAGTGACATTAGGGGAGGGGGCGGGAGGAAATTCAAAATCCATTTCACATTTTTTTAATCAAATATATTCAACACTGTATACAATCTTTTTTGGCCTTGGTTATTTCACAACAATCGTCATGAGGCTCATTATGTTACCATTATAAACATTTAATCATTACATACATTTAGTATTTAATATTATGTATGCATGACTTTTGATTCATTTGCACTTTTCATGCCTTTTCAATAAGACAAACATATTTTTTAAGTGTTCAAATTCTCTGTTCATAAAGTTCGTATTCATATTGATTCATCAAAACATAATAAAGTAAAAATATTCTGACGAAAAAATGCTCACTTCCAGCTATACCTTGATTAAAATAATGAATGTTACACCAAAGTTGTCAATAATTGTAGATTACGCATAATTTTCTTGCAAACTCGTGATATTATCTCTGCAAGTAGGCTCAGAACAACAAAGGAGCGATGTTAACTTCATTAATTCTACTGAATTATTATTGTGTTAAAAAAGATAGACCATTCTTTCGTTGGTCTATTTTTGTTCATAGAATGCTCGCTCATTCGATGATACAACCTGCGATAAACTGGTGATTTCATTTTCAGTCTCGCATATGCACTACGTGGGATCAAGTGCGATTTTTATTGCATTCTATTTGCTAAGTGCTAACATCGAATGATCGAATGGTTCGATTATTTTGTATGGACAATTATTTCTATACTCTTTCGATAATCAATAATTATCCGGATGATCAACTTATATTAAGGGTACAGAATACCAGCATTTGAAGAATGATCAGAAAATAATTGGCACTGTCTAGACTCTAGAGGACTTGCCACAGAATTCTAGGGCTATTTTACTCTCGCTCGCTGATTTGCTGAAAACGAGAATGAATGATCTATTCCGGCTTTAGCTCACTGACCGTTCAGTCTGAGCCCGACCTTTATACAATTCAATGTTTCATAACATTTTCATCTATACGAGATGACATTGGTTTTACTTGATACAATTTAACCATAAAAAAATATTAATAGAATCCTTAGTGTCTTAAATCCAGGACCTGACTGAATTATGATCGATGTGCTTAGAAAAAAAAACAAAAATTATGTTCACGGCACTAAATTACTTTATCATAAGCAAATAATTTAGTGTAACAAAACACTATCGTGCATATTTAATTGAATTTTTTTTTCTGTTCAAATACATTTGTTATTTATTGATTTGAACATCGTATTTTATTGTTATGTTTTTTTTATTTAAATTTTGATGAATCGACATGATGAACATTTCGTGATGAATCCAATTTGGAAGTGTTATCTACTTTATAGATAGTGCTAATTACATAGGTGACAATAACAAATAGAATAATAAAGTATGATACACGACATCTTTATATAAAATACGTTAATCGTTAAAGAGGGTTCAATGTTTCTCTACGGAGATTCTTCATCAATATAAAATATTATCTAAATGGCTTTAATTTTATTATTTACAGGGGTATCTACCCTTAACTACACAATTATAATAATATATCATATATTAAACCCTTAAAAAGGTTTGTGTTATTATTAGGTATATTTTACACATTTCATCAATTCATAAAAAATATGGCCTCAAATTATAGGTAATCTGTCAAATTGCTGTTGTTTATCAAAATATATACTTACTTAAATTAAAAAAATGTAAATTAATTTATTCAAAAGTTTTGAGGAAACCTTTATAAAGAAAAAAATATAACAAACAAGAGGTATTTACTTGTTTGGTATTTTTTTTTTAATACCAAATTTTTAATAATATTTAACTGAGTACAACTGACTGATATTATTTTATGGTAACTATAATATTTTAAATAATATTTAGAGACAATATAGCTAAACAAAATATCCAGATACTGCAAATTTTCCCCAAAAATGTAAGTAACTAAATTAAAATTTATAGATAAGTAGCTATCTTCAAATATAAAAAAAATCGATAGATACATAAATTTAGTCAATATATAAATGCATTTTTTTAATATAAAAATACTGGTAAATAAATGGTATGCAAATAATTATTATAATATAAGTAGGTACCTATATACAAAGTACAACATTATCAAAGTGTCATTGGTTTCCCCATAATTCACAATTTGGTATATTATAATAATATTATTATACATGTTATGTGTTGAGCAAATCTCTAAATATAAAATAATTTAATCATTAAAATTCTACCTAAAATTAATTCGAATAAAATTTATATAAATATATCAACATAAATGATACATACCTACCTATTTATTTTTATATATACCTAAACATTATTTTGATTTTCCATTCATAAGTTTTCGAATTAACTATGCACATTACCTACTATTGCTTGTTATGGTTGAGAATTGCATTTAATTAGATCATGAGTCCTTTTTTTAATGCACTATAAAAGTGTTCATATAATTAACTTTACCCTGTTTTCTATAGATACCTACAACACCTTAACACTCGGACAGGTTTGTCAAATTTGTCTCCTCTGAATTTATGACTTTTTGTTGCCATGATTTTCATTTGAATTTACACCGTTCGCAGAATTATTCCACTTTCTATCATCCTTTGCAGGATCTTTGAAATCGGACTGCGTGGGGTTGCACTTACCATTATTGCAGATATCCTGCGACCTTCTTCGTCAAATTTCAGTTGCCTCAACACCGTCACCAACATAGCCCTCGTCTGGACTTTCTGAGAAATTTTCTAAATCTTTTGTACTGCATGATTGATTCGATATTCCGGCCTTTGACTGATCTTCAGACTTATCATTGGATAGCCTTGAATCTATGTCATTAGTTTGTGTAGGTACGCACCTCGTTGATATAACACAGCCGTTTACGGTAGTTGGTAGCATATCGCCGTTCATTCTAGTTGCAGTCAATTGAGCATGAAAGCTTGTTGGCAAACATGCAGGCCAAGAAGTTTGTATAACGGTCTGAGGAGAGGAACAGCATGGATTTGAGGACGTAGGTGAGAGCGGACCTGTTTTATATCCTTCTGGTGGCGAAGGAATAAAAGTTGTTTCAGGCAAGCCAACTTGGTTGGGATCATAAGACTGCTGAGGTCGAGGCTGAGAGTAAGGGTATCCTTCAACGGTGTATCGAATATCCGAAGGGCTGTAGTGTTCATACGAAGGTGGTTGATTTGATCGCACGAAAAATTCGGCTTCTCTAGAAAAGCGCACTGCCTGATTTGGAGCATTTTTTAATTTTGATCTATTATGTGGCAGTGTTCTATAAAAATTGTTTTGACCTTCAGAAATCAAAATTGGTTGAGGCATTTGTTGTACCTTTGGTAGGCCATAATCAATAGGATAGCCGTCAGCATCAATGAAGCAACCAGGATTCAGATGAACATCAGCAACATGTTGATACATATCATTCCTTGTACCACGGGGCAGAGTAGCAACCGGATTCACAAATTTCTGCTGATCTTGCCACTTGACTTGTCGTGGAGGAGCTGAAGATAAAGAAAGAACAGTGTTTGTATCAAAATTGTCATCCGCCTCATCCTCATTTTCCTGATGATCATCGTTTTCGTTGCTCTTTTTACCTTTGCCCACACTTTCGGCATCGTTGATTAGATCAGGGTTTTGTTCCAGTTGATAGCTTCTCAATGTAGACGCATTGAGACAAACCATATTATCGATATTATTTATAACAAACTCTCTCGAGTCTGTTGCGTACACAGCGACGTGATGGTGCTGGTCGCTAACCATGATACTTCCATTCATTTTGAGTGGAAGTGGGTCTGGACCGGTGCTGGAAGTTGAATTTTTTAATCCCGTGGAATATTGCATAGCCACATCTTTACTACTTTCCTTTTTCTTTCTCCGTTTTTTATTTCTCTTGCACTTGATAATAGCGACGATTATCACTATAAGAATGATAATGAATAGTATCCCACCCCCGAGAGCAAAGGTTAGAATATACTCAAACGGGAATGTTACCACTATTACAATGGGTTCTTCCTTCACAATAACTCGAATCGTGTAGTTTGATTGCGCCTTTCCAGCGGGGTTTTCTGCAATGCACGCAAACGTTCCATTATCTTCACTGTTAGTATTGTAAATAAACAGTTCACTCTTTTTCTCAACAGTGCCTTCTTCAATATAATAGTATAGATGAATTCCTGGCGCTACCATGGAATCGTTTTGCAATATCTGCCCTTGGAACCACCAAGAAACTTTTGCCTCGGGAAAGGCAGAAACTTGACAAAGTAGAGATATATTTTTACCTTCACTGATTTCTAAATAGAACGTTGTCGGGGAAACATCTGGCAGACAGGCAAGATCATTATCTGTTAACGATTTAATTGACCTCCCTTTAAGTCTACTAGGAGTAACGCACTTCGGTTCGACAGAGTGCGGAATATTGAAATTTAGCAGCCATGTATGAAGATCTTGTGAGTAACAATCGCATTGCCATTGGTTGTTGTGCAAGTCAACTCCATGGAGTGACTCGGGTAGAATGTGAGATCCTCGCATTGTAGTCAATCGGTTGCCATCTAATTTGAGCCACTCCAAATGGCTCAAGCCTATGAATGCCTCATCTTCGATCAAACTTATGTCACAATTACTCAGTTCAAGATTCGTTAAATACGTTAAATGTTGGAATCCATTGCTTTTTAAAGTTTTGATGGGATTTTCGTTAAGCGTTAATCTCATCAAGGATGGAAAATCGGCAAAAATTGGTGAAGGGACGTGTAGGAGTAAGTTTTGAGATAAATCCAATTCTACTAAATTTGTTAATCCCTTGAAAGCATCGTCGTCAATTTTTGTTAATCTGCACCTCGAAAGGAAAATCTTTTGTAGATTAATCAAACCGAGCTTTTTAAATCTTTCTTTCGAGAGCATTTGCAGATTGTTTCCAGAGAATTCTAACACTTGCGTTCCATAATCAAGTTCGGCGGGAATAACAGTGAAACCTTTATCTTGACACTCGACGGTTTGTTTCCCGTTTTTCCATTTGCAGACGCAAGGCTCAGGACAGGCTGGGGTTTGCGGTGTATACAGCAAGAGGAGAAGCAACCAAAGTTGCCACCACCTCAACAAGGACGGCATTGTATGTTTCTGTATTTCACATCACAACACTACAACTATATAACCAACATGCTCTCGCACAAAACATTTTTTGACGTTGCACTGTGTTCTTTAACCGCTGCGAGTACCATGAGATTCCAATTATTTTATTTAGAATTCAAAATTGATGATGTTCTGTAATACTTCGGTCTTCATTCCTCCTTTTCGATAAGAATCCATCATCTTGGTGAGTCTGAAACAAAATAGAAAAGACTAAAGTGAATACATTTTCTAATTTCACAAAAATAAAAAAAATAACAAAATACCTACACTTCAAACATATTATTTTGGTAATAACGTTTTGTATTTGTTTTATATAAAAAATAAATATAATCTAAATTTATTCCTAAACCCATAATGTTTGTGTCTGAAGTGGTTGGTGACCCAGCGGTTACAACGCCGGCTTTCGTACTGCGGACGTCGTGGTTCGATCCCAGATGCCGACCATCTTCCTCTTTCACGACACAAGCTTTGAGTAGCTTACTGTGAAAGAGTCAAGGAGTGTATTTGTGTTCACTTTGAGTGAGCACAGATTCATTTAAAAAAAAAAAATATATATATATATATATATCCTTGTCTATTGCTTACAGTTGATCTCAATGTCGGAATTCCCACATGAAAGTCAAACACATTATATGTTACCAACTGTGAAAAATAAAATTGCTAAGATCATTTCTTCTACCTAATACCTATATAGATACATATAAAAATTTATCGTAAGTGTTTTCCTATGTATATCGGTTAGTAAAAACAGAGTTTTTTGTTTGATCTATGTAATAAGTTTTTCTCCATTTTTATAATACCTATACATATAATAATTATTGAGTTTCACTAAAATACGCATTTGAAAAAAAGTAAAAGAACTTCTTAAAAGTAAGAAGTATTTCTTTTTCATTTCCATTTCTGAAATTGGATAAACTTTGGACTCTTTAATTCTTTTCATATTTTGCATCTTAGTACGGACTCAATCTTGTCCGGGAAAAGCTGTCCCAGATTTGTCTGTGCAACCACACCAGTTGGCATAAAAGACAAATTGGTAATGTTTTTCTCGTTTGTCTGTCTCTTGGGCTTGATTTGATTTCGTTGTTAGCAAACTAGTCACCATGGTCTTTAACAAGCATTTAAGGCAGACTTGCAAGAAACATTTTTTGGAGTCAGGTAGCGTGTTACGTTACAACTGTTATGCAGTGGGTTCCTAGGAAACGGTCCGTCATCTGACAAGACGGCGTCTTTCATAATTATATGACAATGTTTTTCGTTACTATGAAAACAATATTGGCAATGTTCTCAACTGACATATCCACCGCCGTTTATTGTAGCGGCGTATCCGTAGGAACCCAGACCATTACAAGTCAGTTGTATTTTATTGCGTTGCGACCTCATGCTTATGGTTTGTTTTCCTACGGATACGCCGCTACTTTTAAAAGCGGTGAATATGTCAGTTGAGAACGTTGTCAATATTGTTTCCGTAGTAACGAAAAACATTGTCATATAATTTTGAAAGACGCCGTCTTGTCAGATGACGGACCGTTCCCTAGGAACCCACTGCATTATTGAGTCAACGCATTATATTAAAATCTTCATCAGCAATAAATAACATTGCTTTGTTCTTAAAAAAAAAAGAAACACACAAACATTAAGTTGAATGGTTTGGTGCATAACCATGTGCGACTCTTTTCTATAATTTTAATATCGCTGGTTACCTTTTTGCTACAAAATAATTGTTTGTTCAATAATTGAAGAAGATATTTACACGAAGGTCGTTCAACCGGTGTCAGAACAAAATACAAAAGCTATCATCCCATGAGTAATTATTGAAACGTAAAGGAATTTCGGCGAAGTGAAATATAATATAATTTTTTTATACATTCGGGAATAATAACAATGGTGTATTTACAGCACAGCGTACATACAAATAACATATAATATTACATAGACACTTAGTACTCCATCGGGAATACGTAGTAAGAATAACAGACTCTAATTGAAGGAACGTGTATTCAGGATTTTATTTTGCAGTTTACTTTGCAACCGAAAATAAATAAGCTACGGGTAAAATGTGTTTTACGACCGTCGAACTACTGGCTGGGTTAGAACGTATAGAAGTACCAACAAACAAACATAGTTTGGTGTTTTCGAAATGTATCGCGTAGTAAAGTATTGTAAGTAATCAAAACTATGAAGTGAATGCAATTTTTTTCAGCCTTTTAGTCAAAGGCTGTTAATCAAATGATCGGTCTTAAAAATATAGGAATACTTATTCGTCGATTCCAATCTATGCGAACTGTTATTTTTTTATTGTGATGATGAATCGACCAAAGAAGGATATATTCAAAAAATTCCATAGTTTTAAAATGTTCATTTTAGTTCATGGCTATGAAGTTTACCAAAGTATCAAAACCAAAATAATATGTATCTTAAAGGAGTATTTTATTCATTTACGTACGTATAACTAGTGTGATTATTACGAGTAGGTAGTAAAACTTGGAAAACAGAGGATTTTTCTGTTTTATAATATTAGGTTCTTTTTGTTTGATTGCGTTTGACGTTAAACCAATGTTAAAAAATTATATGTGCACTGGACGACAGTATCAAGAAATGAGATGATGTAGGTATGACTTCTTCATTCTGAACAAAATGGAAACATCGTCAGCAATAATTACAACACATCGTCATACGTGGGAATAAGGTTTCCCACCCCAAAAAAAAACTGAAAAAACTGTTGGAGAATGAGTATGTATCTGATTGGCCATTCATTTCATGGCCTATTATGATGAAACAAAACTGTTCAAAAAATCGACCTCTGTCATAAATTATATTTGAGCTGTAAAATTGTAATTTGACTAGTTTAATCTCTCAATGCTGCACTGTAACATATAGCTTAAATTTATTTCAGATGTTTCTATAATCTATAAGAAAAATTTACCAACCTACTAGTATTTTATTTGATTTAGTAGGTATTTATTTAGTTCCTTTATCATGAAAGGTAAATTAAAATATACCAACTTTGCAAGTATGTAGGAGGGATTTCTATGTATGTGACCTCATCTCTCTCCAGTGGGTTCACTAATATTGATCTCCTGTGGTTAGGATTTGCTATAATTTATGAGTACAAGAGACTCCTATGGCGTGGGCCACGTTTAGTGTAATTAAGCGGAGAATTAGGCCCCTCCACTGATAACATCACAATATTATGTTTACAGGGAAATTTCCGACTTCTAAAATACGGCGCGAGTCTAATAATTATTATAGTGTCAAGCACGTATGTTGCGCAAAATTATTAAACTCTTAATGAATCAGTTCATGATATTATTCCTACTAGTGGCCGAACAGTACTCGAAATTCGACCATAACTTATTTAAATAATTAGTTTGAACATTATTAAGGTTCCATTATCAAAGAATGAGCGAGCGCTATTTCAATTTTATTTTCAAAATCTAAACATCGAAGTGTCTATCAAATACATAGGTAACATTAAGTAGTGTTTGTAATGATTTTTTATTGATTTTGCATAATATTAACATTCGCTACTCCTTCTCTATATAACAATAAGTGAGCGAAATTTTATACTCCTCCGTCCGCGCAATTTTCATAAAAATGGTTAGGTTAGGTTAAAGTTTGTCCTTCTCGTATTAATATATTAGATAGTATAATTATATTTTCCAATTAACACCAACCCGATTCCAACAGGATTCGATTTGCCGCACCTGTTTTAAAATAATAATAATATAACACTTTTCTATACAAAGGTGTCGGTTTAGCTGCCAAACATATTGTCTGAGGCAATTTTTTTCCACTCAACAAGTCCCGTCAAACCTGAGACAGACCATCCCTGTAGGGTTATTCTCGTAGCGGTCTTATTGCAATCTTATTGAATCTTAAACGGCGGCTCGAATAAGATTGCAATAAGACCGCTATGAGAATACGGGCGCTGGTTAGAAATTTCAAATTAAAACTGAAGTCCAAGACTATACCTACCACAAGACTACTGAAGTCGGTCAATAATGTTCATGCATTTATAAAAAAAAAAATCATTTTATTATTATTTTGTAAACTAACATATACCTACCTATTTTGATTATATTACCTATACATATTTTTTTTCTTAATAAAATGAATGTGTGCTCACTCAAAGTGAACACAAATACACTCATTGACTCTTTCACAGGAAGCAACTCTAGCTTGTGTCGTTGATGAAACAATAGTTTTCGTGTTTTAAGAAAGGTAATATAATCAAAATGAATTATTCTTAATTCAACCAGTAAATTCAATAGAAATGTCCAATCGATAAAACCTAAATAACATTAAACAATGAACTTGATCTCATCAATTTTGCAAAAAAAAAGTGTGAGACTTTAATACAATAAAATGATAAGAGTTTTTTTTTACCCATCACGCCGTTTCCCGAAGGGGGTAGGCAGAGAGTACGGATTTCCATTCTTTCCTATCCAAACAAACCTCTTTCGCTTCTTTTAAACGCATAACATTCCGCATACATGCTCTTCTGTTTCTTTTGCTCCTGACTTGGCCCTCCTCTAAGACTGAACCGATATAATCGGACCATGTCATTCGAGGTCGACCTCGTCTGCGTGCACATTCTTTCAGATTTGTATATCCTTTTTGTCATTCTCTCCTCGTTCATTCTCTCTACATGCCAAACCACCTTTATTTATTCACTTTCATTCTAGTCACTACGCTAACATCCACTCCACATTCCTTTCTAATATTCTCATTCCTCACCTTATCAATCACTCTCTTTCCGCATATCCTACGCAGCGATATCATTTCCACAGCATTCATTCCAACATCCAGGTTTTTCGTCCATGTCCATGTTTCACTCCTATACATCATGGATGGTATCAGGATTACATTGTGCATCAGCTGTTTGGATTTAAGAGATACGTTTTTAATTCTCATTTTACACGGCCAACCCTTCTACCAGCCAGTTTCCTTCTTTCAATCTCCTTTTCACACCTTCCATCTCTGCTAAATATTTAAAGTTTAATCAATATTACTATTCAAAATGGTTAATTTTTTTGAAAATTCGATTTATTATGTAGAATTTTTAATAATAAACTATCTAATAATTAATTTTCGTACAGACTTAACGTTCAATTTTAAATCATTGAACGTTGCAATTATTATTGAAGTTATGTCAGATAAAAACTATTCAATTTTCTCGAATAATATGATAGGGTCTTTCTTTATAGTAAAATTTCAGTGTAAGAGATAACACTGAAATTATACTTTAAATATACCCTTTAAGGCAGACGGGTATTTAAAGTATAATTTCAGTGTAAGAGATAACACTGAAATTATACTTTAAATATACCCTTTAAGGCAGACGGGTATTTAAAGTATAATTTCAGTGTAAGAGATAACACTGAAATTATACTTTAAATATACCCTTTAAGGCAGACAGGTATTTAAAGTATAATTCCAGTGTAAGAGATAACACTGAAATTATACTTTAAATATACCCTTTAAGGAAGACGGGTATCAGCTAGTATCAAACTTAATGAATTCGTTCTCAGTCTTGTGTAATTGTACATTTTTGTTATCTCATTATTATTGTTGTTTATAAAAGCTGTTTTGTTGACAAAATAAATAGTATTTTTGAAAGAAGACCTAGGGTGGGTAGCGGAATGTTTAAAGTAAACTCCGTCCTAGTATTTTTTGATGAAATACGACGCAAAACAAACATTTTCATTCTAAAAATATCAAAATTCGCGATAGTGACAGCGTTATTATAATTTCAAAATCCATTCTGTGTTTGAGACGTTTTCGTTTGCGTCTGGGTGGATTTGCTCCTCCAAGGTTTATTTCGTAAAGCCCCGAATAACAATGTCTCCGAGAGGAGCGAAATGTTCTCACAACATAACCAACACAATATTTACGTAGACGGCAACGTGTGTCGGGTGTGAAATGCAGACTCTATGTCGTATGAAATAATATTATAATGATTACAGTTTCATTTTAGAAGCATTGCTCGTATTATTTATACGACGAGTATGAACCATACTCATAAGTAATAATTAAATTAAACTAGCGTTAACGCTCGACTATTAGAATAGAATAGAATAGAAAATATATATATTTCTCACATTTTCAATACAATGTTCAAACAAACAAAATAAAAATGATAATAAAAAAGAAACAATAATTCAGGACTTAGACACTGCTAAATCCCATAAGTTATATATACATAATATAAGATAAATAAGACCAAGAGTACATAAAGGTAAAAGTAAAAAAGAAAATAAAAAAGAAAATAGAACATGTATTGTAAAGTATTCAAAACATGTGATACACAGCTTACGTGAGAAATCCCACCAGGCTTAGCCTGATTGTGGGTATTGCAACAAGGTATTCACCAAACATTACCTCACTCATTCATCCATTACTGCACCAATCACACATATGCTAAAATAAAATTAAAAATAAATAACAAAACGCATCCTCTTTTTAAACAAATAAACATGTACAATATACATACATATAAATACACACACATATCTTTCGCTCTACAACAGAAATGAATTAATATCCTTTTCTCTCAACCAAGATTTTACATACTTCAAAAATGTTGTGTAGCAGCTATGTCGCTTAATTTCAGTTGGAAGAGCGTTGAGGGTCTTCGGCGCAACAAAACCAGGGCATCTCTGTGCCAATCTGGTTCTGCATTTAGGCAGCCTGAACTCATATCCCAACCTTGTGCTAGTTCTACAAGACTCAGAAGAAAGAAAATTAAAAGGGTTCTTCCTTATAAGTTTCACGCACTGTAACAGGTACAGTCGGCGTAAATCCATCATGCCGCTCATTTCAAAAAGTTCATTGCTAGGGTATCTTATTGGTTTCTTGTATATGATTTTTAAGATTATCCTCTGCAACCTGCTCAAACTTAACATATGGCTGTCGTAGGCCCCACCCCAAGCGATCATCCCGTACGTTAACACAGACTGGGCTAAGCCAAAATAAGTTAAACGAATTACATCTAAGCTAATCACATCCGCCAATCTTCTATAAACGTACAACTGACTTCTGAGTCTCCGTGTTACATTATCAATATGTTTATCCCATCTAAACTGCGAGTCAATATATATTCCCAAGTACTTTGTGTGATCAGCTCTATTTACCATGGCACACTTCGTACAGTCCGCGTCACAAGAAGTATCGTGGAATTCCATTGTAAGTGAGGATCGTGGAGCCCTTCTTTTAGAGATGTAATATGGAACATACAGAGTTTTGTCGAAATTTAAAGAGAGTAAGTTTGAGTTCAGCCAACTTCTTACAACTTTTAAGGATGTGGAAGCATTCAAGAAAGCTTCCTCCCACGTTCGCCCTTTAACTGTAATTGATGTGTCATCAGCAAAAGAAACTATTGTTCCGGGAATACTCAGATCGCAAAGTTGGTTAATGTAGATTAAGAACAAGATAGGCCCCAGTACAGTCCCCTGTGGGACCCCATACAGTACCCCAAGCTTCCCGCTCCAAGAATCAACTATCCTAGTTTTTTGATATCTATTTGACAAATAACTTTTCATTAGCCCTAGACACTTCCCACCGATTCCCAGTTGAGCCATCTTTTTTAAAAGAAGATTATGGTTTACCGTATCGAACGCCTTGCGGAGATCTAAAAATACTGACAGTACACACTCGCCACGATCCAAACATTCACTCACACAAGAAGTCAATGAAAACAATGCATCGTTTGTGCCCAGACCATTCCTAAATCCATACTGGTTTTTTGATAATATTTTACCAGCCTCCAGAAACTTCATCAAGCGAACCTTTATTGCCCTCTCATACACCTTCGCAATCTGGGATACAAGACTTATTGGTCGATAATTATTGAGCACCAGTGAAGATCCACCCTTGTGTATAGGCACAATGGTAGACTCCTTCATCCTATCCGGAAAGACGCCTGTATCGATTGACAGATTCATAATAAATCGCAAAGGCGGAACCACGTACTCTTTTATGTGCTTCAGCAAGTCAGTCCCAATACCATCAGGACCAACCGCTGTCCCACCCCTCAAACCATCAATCAACTTCTTCACCTCACCTTCCGTGATAATTTCTAAATTTGCGAGATGGATCTGATCCGTGACGCAGTCGTCCGGTTCAGAGGTTGAACCCTGAATATCCCCAAGTAAGTCCTTAGCAACATTTGTAAAATAGGAATTGAACAGGGCAGACATTTCTGATTTGTCCGTTACAATTCTGCCATCGATCTCTAGTTTTTCGACGGGCCGCGCCTGACTTACATCTCTACCGGAAATACCATTGACAACATTCCATATTTTCTTCATGTTGCCACTTGCCTTTTTTAGTTGTTCCTCATAATATTCTCTTTTGCATTTTTTAATGAGCAAGTTTAGCATATTACGATAATTCACAAAATTACTTTTCAAAACGTCACAAACTGGTAACCCGGTTCTACGACAATAAGCTTCATGCTTTTTCAAGTCGGCAAAGAGCCTATTTCGACATTGTATAGATAAGACGATTCCGTGTGAGATCCATGGTTTAATTTTTGCAAATTTCTTTTTAACAACATTTCCGGCCACTCTGCAATTATTAATATGTGCGTCAAGAATTTCATAGAAGGAGTCCAGTGCGCTATTTGCATCTGGAGATGTGTATACCCCGAGCCAATTCTCCCCAGACAACGCCTCACCGAGCTTATCCTTATCCACTCTACAGGGGCGCTGTTTACGTACATCTGCACTCGACCCTCCACTATAGCTAACAGAAAGAAACACTGGAAAGTGATCAGTTATATCACAAGTTAATATTAAAGCCTCATGATGTGAGGAGTTTCCGGATCTGACCATTATGTGATCCAGACAACTTCCACAATTAGAGTTAGGTCTAGTCGTTTGGTCAACCAAGGAGTCGAACCCCAGAGAAGACAAGGAATCCAGATATGAATTCTGTTCAATATTCAGAACTTGGTCCCTGTGAATATTTATATTAACATCACCGACAAGCAGACAGATGTCATAGTAGCCAGAGGCTCTGTCAACAGTTAAAGTATCACGTAACTCTTCAACATAACCATTTACACTCAGGGATGGAGAGCGGTAGTTCGCGAGGATATTATATTTTTTCCTTTTATGAGTGAATTTTAAAATAATACCATTTGAGTAAACCAATTGGGGAAAAACAAAAGCAACATCACTCAATGTAGATTCATTATAAAAAACAGCCACCCCATCATGTGAAGTATGATTAGAGACTCGCGAGATAAACCTATAGCCCGGTATATGAAACGGCATTTCACACGTAAGCTGCGTCTCAGTCAGAACAATTAAATCACATCTGAAACTTAAGGAGTTTAAAAGTATACATAATTCATCAAAATGTTTTGACAAGCTTCTAATGTTAAAATTGAGCAAAATAAAATCAGTACCAGACACTACATTGTTCAGTTCATTCACATCCTTTAATATCGAGTCAGTAGGCAGTTCGAGATCAAAATTGTATAGATCCACCATTGCTAGAGTACACTATTACCGAGACGGGATATCATCCACATCCCGTACAACTGTTACATTAAAACCCTCATCCTTTTTTATGTGGATCAGCCCATTCTTCACCCAGACGTACTTGTATCCTAAAGATCTTGCTGATTTAGTTAACCAAAGTAAATGCCTGTTAAAAGTTGTGAGCCTCTCGTTTACAAATATTTTACTCCCCTCGTATGACAAGTCTCGCGCTTCAATGCTAATTAATTTCTTTCTGCTAGCCAATACCATGTCTCTCGTTCCCTTTGATGCAAACTTCACCGCAACAACACAGCTACCCCTCTTAGCATGGTTATAGACAAAAACATCTTCCACCTGTTGAACGGCATCCCCGCAATCCATTCTATTTAAAATCGAAGCAATAATGGGCTTGGCCTCAGAGACATCCTTGACCCTGAGACCATGGACCTCCATCGAGGACGCAAGTAATAGCTGCTCAACTCTGTTTAGATCCATTTTCATTTTTTTGTTTTCAGATTGAACGACCTTTAGTTTGGCAATCGTTTTTTCCTGCTCCTCTGTGAGTGTGTCCAATTTGGTAGTAAACTTTTCTATAGTAGTCTTGAGATCGGCCAACTCCTTAGATTGCTTCTCGTATACGTCGCTCACCCTTCTGCTCATCTCCGTAACCTCAGTCTGCAGTGAGGTAAGCAGTGAGACTATCGCCTCAAGCGTAGGCGCGCCTTGCTTTATTGGCGAATGTATGACAGGGGAGGCCTGCGGAGATTGGACTGACTTGCAACTTTGGCATTTCCATTTCATTTTATTCATCTTTAACATATTTTTAAAGTTGGTTTCGCCAATACCTGCGCATTTGTAGTCTGTAGTTCGAAGGCACCTTGTGCACACTATGCAGTCCTCACTAGGGCTCGACAGATCACATTTACAGCAAACACTCCTCTCTGCCATTGTTTATATTGATTACGGTTACCAGGCCCGTGCAACAATAGATTGCAACAGAGAATAAAATCGCGTAGTTCAGTTTAGATAAGGAGACCTCAACGCGCGCTATAAAGTTTCTTGCACGAAACCCTGTATGTGGGTATTTTCACAGAACAAAAATAGTATACAAGACTATAACTTTACAACAAAAAAAGATAGAACACTACTGTCGCGAACAATTTTATGCAGTTTAAAGTCCTCTTTTCGTTGGCACTAACAATATCACCAAAAACGATACGCTGAAAGCAGCGTTTTCAAATTTATGCAATTTTCTTAGGGAAAACTTCTTCAAACAGGTATAATGTTCAAGCGATATTATATTTTCGAAAACTGTTTTAATATTATGAATCACTGTAATCAATACCTTTAAATTTTATATATATCCGATATTTTCCAAGTTTTTCAAAAAATTTTCCGGAGGAATTCCAGCTCCCTTCCCTCTGAGGAGGCTCCAAGAGGTATACCTCCACGAGCTTTTTTATGCGTCTCGCAGAGAGGAACAGAATGAAATGAAACAGAATGTTAAGCATTCACCATCGATAGACACCAGGTTTCCCTGATGAATAAATTCAAATATCTGGGGATAGCTAGAATTTTATCGGGGAAGTGTTTCTAATACGTATCGGTGTGGCAAAGACGCCTTTAACAACATGACCAAAAAATGGAAGGCGTCAATGAATGTTAGAATTAGAGACGAAATCTATTTGTTGCATATATTACTCATTCTTCTACACGGGCTTCAGTCCCGCTACCTAGCAAAAAAGAGGCTTTAAAAATCTTCCTCCTCAAAAATAAAGTCTCTAAGAAGAATAGAATGTTGAATATTTCACTTAGGGACCGAAAAACGAATGTTTGGATGAGGGAAAAGACCAAAGTAACAGATTTGACCCAAAGAATCGAAGAGCAGAAGTGGAGCTGGGTAGGTCTAGAACAGGACGCAGAAGCGTGGGTAGGCCCCAGACAAGATGGTCCGACGATGTTAAAAGAGTAGCGGGCCTGCACTGGAAGAGGGTGGCGTCCAACAGAGTTGTATGGAAGTCCAAGAGGGAGGCCTTTTTTCAATACTGGACACAAAAAGAAGGCTGAAAGGTAAGGAGAATAATGGCAGTTTGTACTGCGCAAGATCAGGTGCAGTGCAGGGTTATTGTTGCCTTCCTATCTGCTAAGTGGGTTCACCAAAGGACAGTAATTAATTTAAATATTTTGGGATATTATTATTTTCCCTCTGATATGTTCATCAGATCATGTTTTAATTTACTAAAATAGAACGAGAGTCTGTTGTACGAATCAAATATTATTCAAAGTCAGTATCCGTGTTATAGACGCTGTCCACCTACGCATTGCTCTCAGCATTTTATTGTTTAGATAATAACATCAACTGTTGTTAGTTACCATACAGAGTCTACAGAAAACATTATCCTTAAACAAACCTCAGTAGGATTATGTTTCTACATGTTATGTAGATTTGATCCAAGATTATGAGTAATGCTATGTAAATTCAATGCAAACGAAATCTGAAAAACGCATAGGTATCACAATGACATTCAACTGTAATTTCATACAACGTGCAACTGCAATGTACATATATAATAATATTCTTCATAACGGCATTAGAATTCTTCTTCATGATGACGCATATGGCTACAAAACTATTACGCGGACTCATTTTGCTAGGGAATGCGTATTGCGTAATCTCATGATGGGTTAGTGAGACATTGGCTGAGGAAAAACAGTACTCTTACACAGAATCAATGAGTTTTGTATTGCGTCAAGTTCGTTTAATTTTATCTACGTATTTACAAGAATGGATGAGAACCCATGACCCTCGGTATATGTATTGATAAGTTCGTCCGTTAATGGGTATTTTCATTGATACACACGCATTTCGTTTTTCATACAAATGACAATACTAATCCAACTACGCGAAACATGTATCCGCGGAAAATGTTATTTTGGAGAAATTTCATTCAGATTCTTGATCACAGATTCCTTAAAGGTACAACTGTTACTACGGGAAGAAATGCCTAATTATCCGTAGCTCTCAAAGTGGTTTGGTACAAATAAATTGGAACCCTTTTAGCGGATGATGTAACTGACTTTATAGGACAATCAAACAGTCAATCGACCTTTTGTGCTAGTTAAACAATAAAATAAGTAAAAATTAGAGTTTAATTAAAAAATGTTAAATTATTATCCTGTCGTATCATCGTAATTTATGTACTCCAGTTATCTTCAATACACCACATTTTTTTTGCTAAAGTTTTATTCAAATTTAGACACCAAATACTGTCATTCAAAATGAATTAATTAATCATTAACCAAAATCTCCACATTCTACCATTTTCATTTTGATACAAATTCAAATGAAAATAAATACATATTCAGCAATGGAAATGTGTTGATACACCGTACATGTACCAACGTCAGAATCACGTTATGTCAAGCTCGGAAATAAATAAATAGAAAACAGGAAAAAAGGAATAAAACATCAGGGCAAGGCGACTTTCCCGTGGGTGGGAACACATGATTCAAGTGAAAATAAAATTGAAATGTTATTAGGAGAGGAAAGTGCGTGTTTGGAGCATAAGGCGCCTCTCCAAGCCCCGTACATCATCCCTTTTCCTGTTTTTACTTTCGTCGATTTCTCGGGCCAGCCGCCTGCCTAGGCTTCCACTTGTACACACCCTAACCTGGAGGGTGAGTATGAACATGCCCCATACCACCGATACTATCGAAAATAATTGTTATTATTATATTGCTTGAACCAATATTATACACGTTACGACACTCTCAGAGACACTATTTTTAAATAACTGAAATGAAGAAAAACGCAAATCCATATTTGCCACACAGGTTTAGGGTCATGGAATGTCGTGACATTCATGTTTTTAAGCTTGCCATGTACCCCTGAATGATTCACGCGTACGCGAATAAATAAAAAAATGTGGGTTCGATCCCAGGTGTCGACCATCTTCCTCTTTCACGACACAAGCTTTAAGTAGCTTAATACCCCCTATTCAGATTTTGGAACGTTCCAAATGATTTAGAATTAAGTTCACTCGAACTAAAATTCGTATTCGGAATTATGCCGTGTTCTAAAAACCAATATTAGTTCACCATAAATATTTTTTTGAATTATAATTGTCTATGGATCGAGCATGCGCCTTATTGGTTGATGCTGACAAGCGGACAGCCAATCGGAGAAGACAAATTCAAACGAGCTCCATGTTCCAAGCAAGTTCCAAGTAACATGGTCGCCGGAAACTGCCGAACCAACCCGAAGTGTAACGAAGACGACTGTATGATTGCATTGGTGTTCAATGATAATAATTTTTGATGCTATTATTTGTATTACTTATAATAAATTCGGGGGAAATGCTTAATATTTTTTATAAAAATAAACTTGTTTTATAATTATTTGGTTAAAAAAAACGTTTATCATAAAAATATCATCAGATATCTTTTTAGACGCATACAATTAAGTGTGAACTAAGATTAGGAACGTTTTGACAGATAAACGCACTAAAATTGACTTAAATACGAAATCCGAATACTAAAATGAACTAATTTCAAACTGAAGTCTAATTAGGAACAAATTGGAACGTTCTAAAATTTCTCGAATACCAATCCGGCTAATTAAAATTGGAACGTTCTTATTTTAGTTTAGTGCGCACTTAATTTGAATTGGTTTGATTTCCCTCCCGAAGCACGAGTATATACTCATTTTCGGGAGGTATCTTGTTTGTATATTTTAGTTGTTAATAATTATTATCTGTAAGCATGTTATTTTTATATTTATATATATTATCAATAAAGGTTTTATATTATTATATTATTATTATTATTATTATTGGAATAGGGGGTACTGTGAAAGAGTCAGTGTGTATTTGTGTTCACTTTGAGAGAGCACAGATTTTTTTTGAAAAAAAAAATGTAATAAATAAAATTGTGACTTAAAAAAGCTAATAATAATTTGTAAGGTAGGTATATGAAGTCGAGGACTATTTTAGCCCAAAATGAGGTGATCCAAAGAGAATCGATCGATTCATTTAGTATTTTTTAATTACCCATACCTAATCATTAACCCCACGCTGGGGTCAACTGGGTCCAAAAAGCCCGAAATAGAGCGGTGTGGAAGGAGATGGAGGAGGCCTGTGTCCAGCAGTGGACGGGAATAGGCTGAGAAGAAGAAGAAGAATCATCATAATACCCAGATTGCGATCCTCGTTTTTATTATTATAGTAATCCGTCTGTTTGAGCTGTAATAAAGTCTTCTGAATTGAAGAATATGTAACAACTAATGACTCTAACAATTCATTACTAATGTTCGATTTTTAAATGGAACAAACCACTACGGGCTTACGACCGTCTTCTACCGTTATTTCGAAGGCTGGCTTAGTGTGATCACTTTACGTCAGCGGTCCGCAACAGGCGGACCGCGGTCCGTTTGCGGACCGCGAAAGGTTGAACTGCGGACCGCCAAATATTATAATGCAAGTACATACCTTTATTACTTAAATTTTTTTTTTTATAACAAATAGAATCTTACTTGGTAAGTACTTAGGTATTATACTTTAATGGTGACTTTCACCAACGGTCCCTAGCTCTAGGAGACAGCCTTGGAACCATTGGTGATTTGAACCTTTAGTTGTCTAGATCAGTGTTCCGCAAATGGTGTGCCACGGCACACTGGTGTACCGTGGTCATAAACTAGTGTGCGGCGAAAAAATGAGACCCAAGTGTTTTGTAAAGTTTCATGGTTCATATTATGTGTTAAAAAGAAAACAATGGGTAGTAAAACTTATTTATCTGCTGGATATAAGCACCAATTCGCCCATATAAATGAGCACACAGAAAAATTGAAGTCGCCACAGTCGTTAAAGAATTCCACTTTTAGGAAGATCGATGAACATAGGAGAGCAACCTTATCAAGGATTGTACCAAATTTTGATCGCCTGCTGTGAAAAAAGTCACTTTCCTAATTAAACATTGAAAACGTTACTCCGAGATTAATGGGCGAAGGGGAGGGGGGGGGGGGTCGAACTCCAAAAAATGGGTGTTGAGGTGCAAGTCGGGGTAGCAGGGTACCAGAAGTAATCTTATAGCGCGCCGGGTATAGTATCATTTGTTTTTTTTCTGGACCTCGTTTGAATTTTCCCACAGTATTCGGACCCCAACTAAAACTACTTGCCGACCCCTGCTTTACGTTAACGACGTTCGCCATTAGGTGGTAAAGATTCCTTTGAATGAGTTTTTCGGCTGTGTTTAGGATAATAATTTTATATTTTGCAATGCAGCTAAACCTAAAAAAACTCCAGGGTGTTCATTAAATTTACCTTCATCATCAAAAAACTATTTGAATAATTATTGCTATTTAGATAGTATAGCATTTCTAAAACTCTAAGAATAAGCTGTAAAAAATCAGCCTTCTATGACCCAGCCAATGCCCACATATAGGTCAAATCCATACTACTATTCGGGACTAATGAAGATTCCATGGAGTAGGAATCGTCAATTATTACGGTTGCGGATATTCAGCACTGCAAAAACTGACTCCTGAGTCATTTCAAGTTTTGACTAGACTTTCTCAGCCTTTATGTTACCAAAATTTTGGTGATGAACTAGGTTTGATAACATTAATGATACATCTTAAATAATTCTTTTTATAGGTACTATACCTACATGACATTTATAAGGTTTATTCAAAATCAATGACAAAACTTAAAAAAAAAATTGAAATTATCAGGAAGTATTCAATATAATAATATTATGTACCTACTTAAGAACTACTAATGTATAAGGAAACATGGCGTCTATTATTTTAATTAATCACCTTGTTCTTGCACTTTCAAGGGACTCAGTTCCCGAGTAATTAGAGAAAACAATGACGAATCTATTTTGGGGAACCATCCATTTTCTTTTCAGAAAAATACTTTTATTTTCTCTCGTATTTCACTCCACCAATTGCGAATCGTAATTCTCGCAGTTTTATCGACTTCATTATTTCCTTAGCCCTTTATTACTCTATTTGAGCGGGGCTTGTAACTACATAACTTTGAATTGCTCAAGGATTATTGTGTATAATTATTATTAAAATTTCGACACGGAATGAACCGTCAATTATAATATTAGGTACTCTTTCACTTTTGTTTCGGGCAACATTTGTTTGATTTCGTTTTAATGACTTTTCAGAAGCTATGAAACAGCAGCCCGATTCACGGAAAAGTTTAAGTCTAAGTTTAGTTCGAAGTTCGAACGAAGTTCGATTCAAACCCTCCGTGAATAGGTACATAGACTGTAGATAGTCGCCGCCTACAATAATTATTATTACCAGCAGCCCTATTCACAAAAGTTTGAATCGAACTTCGTTCGAACTTCGAACTAAACTTAGACTTAAACTTTTCCGTGAATCGGGCTGCTGGACTTGTTTCTAATTATTACTTGCGAATAGCAACAAAACGTCAAATCGTAAAACCGTCTCACAGACGTATGTACCTACTACGATGTGAAATGTGTTTTTAATTATTTCTATTGTTATTTGCCTGCGTATTATATATTTTATTCAATAAGCAATAAACTTAACACTTACAAACGTATCAGCCCCTATTGATGTTTACGCCTCTCACATCTTCGTGTCTTTTAAATTTTATTGCATCATCATCGGACCAAAGCCTTGTAAAATTAAGCGTTAGTTTCTTTAATTCTAGTAGATATACTTTGCAGTACATACATTATTCACTACTTATTTCATTTTAAAATATACATAAAGACAGATTAAACAACGTAGGGAAACTTGCACGATAAATTAGATTCGTTCGAGCGCTTTCGTCAATCACGTGTTGTTATTATTTATTACGTCAACGCGGCATTGACAATAGCACTCGATCTCATCTTAAATGATTACCGCGGAAGGGTTCCCTCACCAAAACAGCTCACAAACCCTAGAAGGGTTCCCTCACCAAAACAGCTCACAAACCCTAGAAGAAGAAGAAGAAAACAATATCTTTCCAGCAGCGTATAATGACACGAAGTTAAAAAATAAATAAAGTTAATTACAAATTAGACAAAATGGTGGGCGATTAAAATACAAAAATGTATGATTAAAATACAATAAAGAGTCCGAGAAAATCATATCTATACCGGTACTTCTGAACATAAGCTATAAAAATATACCCGAAAGTAATGCTCCAGCAAAAAGCTATTCAAAGCTATCTACCTACACGAGTGCGTTATGAAAATTTTTGTATTCGAATGGTGTTAAACATAAAAGTGAAATATTTGTGAAGGACAATCCATAAAACCTTATTGAAGAAACACAAACGCCTCAGTTTTAAACATAAAAAGATAAATCAATTTTTACGACAAAAGTGTCTAGAAAAAAGATTAAGTACGACCTTAGATAAGATATTAAATCCGCTTTATATTTGGACGCTGTATTATTTCTCACCCCATGTCCAGGTAATAAATTAAGGGAAAACTTATAAATACGGACATCCGGATATATTTCATATTTATTGTACTATTGTGAGCTCTCTACGTGGCTTACTCATAAAATCACAAATGAATAGGTTACGTCTCATTAACTACCTATCTGAAAAAAAAAAACACATTCCATTAATAAGATTAAAAACCTAATAAAAAAAATAACATTATTTAGAATTAAGTAAGTATTATGGGACCTTTTGAAATGTTTATCACATTATGCCGTAATAAAATCAAGATAGAAAATGTTGAGTTACTTAATTTCGCTGCGGGTTTTAGGATTATAATCAAAACATTGGCAAAATAGGTGTTTGGTTAATCGCTTGAAAGTCGGCAGGTAATATGCCTCTCACACGGAGCTAACGACACAATGAACATTTTTCCCATTAGCGACTCCTCGTAATATATTAAAATGTGTGTTCATAAGTAAACACCTGAGTCTCTGCTGACGTAATTTTATACGGGGCACCTCTCCCTTATGAAGAGTTGTCTTCTTGTTCTCGGCAATATTTACCAAGCTAAATTCCCTCTTTCAACAACAAAACAATTAACTTTATGGCACCTACTCACGTTTATATATCGCTGCTCCAGAAGAACACTGTAGGATAATCGAGTTTAAAGATTGTGTTGAAATTAAAATTGGGATAACTATTGTTTTTGGATCATCTAGAATTTTATGAAAACTTTTTTGAAAAACTCATTTATTCCTTTAACTTTTCATTTATTTTTTTTTCTAATCTGCATAAATTTTTTATACTATTTTTACAGAAAACTGACAGTAGTTAGAGATCTTACAGTATTCATCTCAAAGTATATGAGTATTTTGAAAGTAAAATTTAGATATATTACTGTTTTTTGAGATGATACTGTAATCATCTCATAGATGCGAGCAATTTATAATGAATTTTTGGGGAAATTAAATAATATTTTGGAATGTTACAGTATTCTTCTGAGCGCCGTAAAAAAGATATGTAAGATTCCAAAATGTTATAGTGTTTTACTTAAAAAATTCACTCAGTTTGAGTAAGAAATGTAAGATATTCAAATGTTACATTATTATCCTCATATATTTTTCAATTTTGAGATCTTATTTCTGTGGTGGCATGGTAAAAGGCATTAAGTCGTATTTTTCAGCATTTTGAGTTATATGTGCTACATCATACATTATCACAAACAGAACAAAGTTCAAAAACATACATTTAAAAAAATCCACTTATAAAGGATTTAAAAGCATTTTTTCATTCCGGCATAACTCAATAATAATTTTATTTGGCAAGGTAAAACGACGCGCGTCGAATTTTGTCTACCACGAAGTAAAACGGTGTTGTCTATGATAGAGCTGCCGTGAGAAGCCGTTCTTTTAAAAGTGAACCTTTTTAAAATGTGTTTAAATAATGTATTTTGTGAACTTTGTGCAGGTATCTTCCTTATCTGTCCACTAATCTTTTTACAACTTTCGTTGTTTTTATTGTTAAGCTATAGACAATATATAGACGATCGGTAATACTATCTGCATATTATTATTTTTTTTAAATATTTTTTCATTGCTATTTCAGTACTATTATTGATATAATTTAAAGAAAGTCGGGCTAGTGCGAACTATTATATCAACAACTGATGACTGATTATACAGTTCGATTTTAAAATAATATGAACAAACCACTACGGGCTTACGACCATCTTCTAATGTTATTTCGAAGGTTGGATTAGTGTGATCACTTTACGTTAACAACGTTCGCCATTAAGTCGTAATGTTCAAATTTACGAATATTCATCTGGTTTGCAATGGTTTGATGTTGGAACCTCCCTTGCGCACGATTTTGTGCAGCTTGTATGACCTCTTCCCAAACCGTGTATAAATTCCTCAGCTCTGCTTTGAAGGATCGGTACATTGTGAGAGAGGGTTATCTTAACAAAGGTAATAATACCTATAATTAACTAATTTCATTTTATTATTCAAAGAATATTCTTCATTTATTACTTAAGAATATTACATTCTGAGCAAAAAAATATACCTACTGATGTTCTGGGAATGCTATGCTAGAAAATAATAATAGGTAAGCTAAAAAATAACTAATATTTATGAAGAATAAAATGTAAGTGTTAAAAAATAATAAATTAGCATGTGATAGAGAGTAACTGGGTATATTTCCTTGTAAAATTTGACCTAAGTACAAAATTTTTCAACCTATGAGCCAAAATTGTCAAGGTAAAAAGACACGCATTACAAATAAAGCATATAAACAAAGAAATATTGAAGAAATAAATATGAGTTATCGTATAGTGAACCCTTTTTAACGAAGTAAATGCATCAAAGTTGATCTATTTTATTTGTATTAAATAATATTTGACAAAAATGAAACCTCTTAAAATACTGACAAGTAAATCCGCCATACTGAGAAATGTCATCCCACTGACTTAATGCCTTTTACCATGCCACCACAGATTTTTTATTTTTGGCTATAGCGGCGTCATTTTCTGTTGTATCTTGAGTCAGTAGGTCTCATTAGATGCTACGGAACGAGACCCTTCCAACGATACCAATATCTCAAATTTCGTATATTTTGAGATCTTACAGTATTCTTCTGGAGCAGCGATATGTATAAGGACTTTTGTAGTGTAACTAACAACATTATATAGATTATTGGGTGGGTACCTAGGTACCTACAATGACGTATTTTGTCATTGCAAGTTGTCATTGTTTTAAAAAAATGACATGATATGAATGTTTCAGAATATGAAAAAAATGTTTTAAGCCCTCAACGACTGAAAGTTTCTGCTGTGAAAAATATGTGTGATCAATGACGAAATTTGAACCAAGTTTTGTTACGGCTTTTAGACGAGGTGCTTGTCTACAATCTATGTTGCAAACGTCTCACTTTGACAGGTCCATAGGCTTAGAATTCGCCCTTTTTAAGTTTTATGGTAAACATAGAATTCGAGCTCATTGATTGTTTGCGTCTTCCAAAATATCCAGATATTTTATTTCAATGGTTAAAAGACGAGCGGTTCAGGCGCAGACTTTCGTAGTGGAGATTGTGGTTTCGATGTCCAGGGCCGATGTCCGAACAATAAAAATTCGTACAAATTGATACGAAATTAATGTGCTGATAGTCAAAAACTGAATTAAAAGCTTTTTATAAAGCAGTTAGTAGGTGCAGCACAAATCATCCAGGTAGCGAGTTGGAGGACGGTGGCAGAGGACAGGACTTGTTGGAGGCGAATGCTACGGGAGGCCAAGGCTCGATATGGGCTGTAGCGCCATTGGAGAGATAAATAAAGCAGTAGGTATTATTTTTCTATTATGACAGTCGTAGTTAATTAAGTAGGTACTGCCAAAGATACAAAAAATAAAAATATTAAAAAGTAAAGGCATGTGAACTTTTATATGTTTAATTTTAGGTATAAAAAATGGTTCTCTGTTAGAAAATATTTTCACAATACATCATCGAAGAACTCGCAACAGAAACATAGATACCCACCCATATGGACGAAGTTTTAGAAATGCTTGAATATTATTATTTTATGATATAAGAGGTGCTTAGGGATTCAGAAATGTGGCGTGATAGCTCCCTCGGTATCTCCGCTGATATCAGCTACCTACGAACTACGTCGGCAAGTAGGAAGGTACCTCCAGTCTCCAGGATCTGCTATCTACAACAGGTCTATCGCTTCTAAGTGTGTATAAGGGGATAATATCTGTGGTGGCATGGTAAAAGGCATTAAGTCAGTGGGATGACATTTTTCAGTATGGCGCATTTACTTGTCAGTATTTTAAGAGGTTTCATTTTTGTCAAATATTATTTGATACGAATAAAATAGATCAACTTTGATGCATTTACTTCGTTAAAAAGGGTTCACTATACGATAACTCATATTTATTTCTTCAATATTTCTTTGTTTATATGCTTTATTTATAATGCGTGTCTTTTTACCTTGACAATTTTGGCTCATAGGTTGAAAAATTTTGTACTTAGGTCAAATTTTACAAGGAAATATACCCAGTTACTCTCTATCACATGCTAATTTATTATTTTTTAACACTTACATTTTATTCTTCATAAATATTAGTTATTTTTTAGCTTACCTATTATTATTTTCTAGCATAGCATTCCCAGAACATCAGTAGGTATATTTTTTTGCTCAGAATGTAATATTCTTAAGTAATAAATGAAGAATATTCTTTGAATAATAAAATGAAATTAGTTAATTATAGGTATTATTACCTTTGTTAAGATAACCCTCTCTCACAATGTACCGATCCTTCAAAGCAGAGCTGAGGAATTTATACACGGTTTGGGAAGAGGTCATACAAGCTGCACAAAATCATGCGCAAGGGAGGTTCCAACATCAAACCATTGCAAACCAGATGAATATTCGTAAATTTGAACATTACGACTTAATGGCGAACGTTGTTAACGTAAAGTGATCACACTAATCCAACCTTCGAAATAACATTAGAAGATGGTCGTAAGCCCGTAGTGGTTTGTTCATATTATTTTAAAATCGAACTGTATAATCAGTCATCAGTTGTTGATATAATAGTTCGCACTAGCCCGACTTTCTTTAAATTATATCAATAATAGTACTGAAATAGCAATGAAAAAATATTTAAAAAAAATAATAATATGCAGATAGTATTACCGATCGTCTATATATTGTCTATAGCTTAACAATAAAAACAACGAAAGTTGTAAAAAGATTAGTGGACAGATAAGGAAGATACCTGCCACAAAGTTCACAAAATACATTATTTAAAGACATTTTAAAAAGGTTCACTTTTAAAAGAACGGCTTCTCACGGCAGCTCTATCATAGACAACACCGTTTTACTTCGTGGTAGACAAAATTGGACGCGCGTCGTTTTACCTTGCCAAATAAAATTAATATTGAGTTATGCCGGAATGAAAAAATGCTTTTAAATCCTTTATAAGTGGATTTTTTTAAATTTATGTTTTTGAACTTTGTTCTGTTTGTGATAATGTATGATGTGGCGCATATAACTCAAAATGCTGAAAAACGCGACTTAATGCCTTTTACCATGCCACCACAGATATATCATTCGTTAAGATATAGAGGCGACACATACCATCTCACATAATAGGCAGGCTAGGCCTTGTAGAGCTTCCCCATCTGTCTAGTTGTTCTTTTCATAACTTTCCGTATAAAATAATAACTAGCGGTCATTTTACCATCACTTTTGTTCTATTAACTGTGAAAACCAATAACACCTTTGAGTTGATACACTTACCATGTTTATGTCAAACAGTGTATTATAGGTGAATACTGTAATACCAGCTGATTGAAGATATTAGGATAGATAGACAGATACTCTCTTTTTGACCACACTTATAGGCATAGAGAGGCGTCAAAAGCCCTTCAACGCGTTCGAAATGCGCGTCTTCTTTGACCCTCAATGGGATGCAAATGTTGTCCCACCTCCTCGTGGTGCATCCTGGGCAGTTTCTGGTGCTGGGTCGCTCATGTAGGGGTGGCTACTCCTACATGAGGGATCGGGCTATGCCGGGACTGGCTAAGAGGACAATACCAATCTAAGGTGTTAAGCGTACCGTGCCGATGGATGAATGGCTGGGGGTTTACCCAGTCTAAACGGTGCATCTCCGATACCTGGGCGCCTCGGGGATTAACCTCAGCCCTTCAGCCGACATGCGGGGCTCTGTCGGCTGTGACTTCTTTTCCCTTGCTAAACCTGGGACCGTCATGAACGTCAATACAATCACTAATAAAGTGAACCCTTCCTCACTGGATGGTCACCCGGCCAGTGAGGAACTGACTCCCTCGGGAGTAACACCATCCACTAACTAAGGTAACATGGATATCAAAAAATCCGCAAGGAACCTACTGTCACTTAGCAGGAATAATCTATGCATCACGAGGTCCCTAACGGGGCACTGCAGGCTGAACAAGCATGCACATGTGCACAATAGGGATATTGGACTGTGGCATGTGCAGGGTGTGTGGGGTATCACACTTGAGACCCCAATGCACCTCCTGTGTGAGTGCCTACCGATGATGCATAATAGACACAAAAATCTGGGCAAATTTCTAATGTGCCCAGATGACATCAAAGAGTTGAACGCCAACAAAATCCTGCGCTTCCTCCAGGAGGCCGGGTTGAGCGATGAACTCTAGATACAGGGCCAGTCACAAAAGTTCCATTATGGGACGCAGTGACGGCGGCCTCCATGGAGGCTGCAGGCTAGTATTCAAATAATAAATTGACCCTCAATGACCAATGATGGAAGATAAATCGGATATAAATAAATTAATCAATTAATATTAAAAATTATGTTATACAAAATATGAAAAACATGCTTGAAGAACAAGTGGAACATAGTCTGCCAGCTATACGAACACCATGTTTGTACAGAAGAGTGTTATTTTTATTTATATTATTTTTTAATAATTTAATTTTAATCTACAAATGGAAAAGTAATAAGTATTTCTTTTACACACAAAGATTTAAACAGCTTAATTTTTTTTTTTGAAAAAAAAGCCGACTTTATTTTTTTGCTAAAAGATTGTGTAGAGAAAGAGGAAGATGGTCGACACCAGGGACCGAAGCCATGAATTTCGAAACGAATGTCGACGTCTGTACCACTATTCTACCAGAGCCAGCAGTTCCAAAGATTAAAAAAAGAAAAATATTTTGTCTGTTTGTGGCACTTAAAATTGTAATAAGTGGCAGTAAAAAAAATGCAATTATTGGGTAAAAAAATCAGATACCTATTCGCATTTTAAAAGTTTAATAAAAATCCCAAATGAAATTTAATTTGAAACAAAATTAAATAGGTATTAGTATATAATTAGCGTCCAGATCAAATAAGTAGGTAGGTTGGTGGGTGTACAAAGTCAATATTGGCCTGCGACATTATTTCAGGCTGGTTCCATGGTGGGACGAGAGACCTGTTATTATTTACAAAATAATTTCCATTCGGCATTTCAGTTGGCTCCAACTTCAAATAAAAGATTAACAGAAGAGCAGTTGGTTGCGCGTAATTCAGAGGTTTAATTGAAGATAAGAACCGTAATATTGAAATCCCATTTAAATTTTGTCGAAACAAATTAAACAAAAATCATCGCGTATTTCGTTCATTTTGTTGACGATTATCCCTGGGGCGGGGTGTCCGGGTATATTTTAATCTTTTGCCGCGCCGAAATAATACGCAGGCACAGAACTTTATTACAATATTCTGATATCAAAATGTTCCGTTATTCTGCTTTACCTAAAATACTTATATTCCTATAAGAAGTTCTGTGAATTTTCACTCAATACGTATAAAGGAAGAAAAAAATATATTCAAATTTACTTCTTAATAAACAGGGAGAATATTAATACGTACCTACCGTATATTTCTTTCAATCCTTAACAATATTATTTTTTACAGCTATAGAGAACAAGTTGAAACAAAATTATTCAAAAAAACACACGCTGTTGTTTCATCTATTACACTGTATGCTTTGGTTCTTTGCTTTTCTTAAATTTTGTAAATTAATTTGGCAAATGAAAGTCACTTTTGCAGCCGTAATACTAATACTGTCATACTACTTCAATGTTTTGGGCAGAAAGTGCTTGGTGATAGTCCATTTCAAAATAAATAAAGATATACAAGAATACTAGTACAAATTATAAAAAATATACAATATACAAGAATATACACTTCTCTTTCATTTATATTGTGTTATACTACTGTTATGTTTTATGACTAACACGAATTTGAAACGATTGCACAATCATTACTCGAATATAGCCAGTACCTATCGCAGCCTGTTCATTGACTCTATGCACAGAGATGAGAACTGTTGATTTTATTTACAAACTGATGGTCACCAAGATGAGAAAAAGGTAAATATCATGGCGCAAAAGTATTAAAAAAACGTATCGTATATATTTCTTGAGAAACAGAGGTGCATAGATATAGCCAACGTTGAGATATCCTGATGAAAAATGTAGTAAAGTAAGTACTTCAACGTTACGATTTTGCAAAATTTACAAAACTTGCCTTCATAAAATGTGCAATGTGCATATCTTTTTTAGGTCAAATAAAAATATTGCTCGGAGCTCGCTTATAATGCTCATATTCAGATTTTTAAATTAATTTTTTTTTTGAGTAGGTACTTTTGATTTCTTTGTGTTTTGTTTTTATTAAGTTGACACTTGTGTTTTCGGCGTAAAATAATATTACCCAATTTCCACCCCCTGTCCGCAAAAGGGTGCTTTTTTTTTGTTTTGGTGAAAATCGTACGTTATGAATCAATGTCACTTTTCTCCGGAGCCACTCCCGGTTTTGTTCTCATGTCCAAAGCCAAAACAACGTTCACAAAGATAAATCCCGAGAGATATTCCTTATTTGGCAAAAATAAAAAACGATACAAAAAAAAAGAAAATGAAATGTTTCACATTTTTTGTCGATGAAAAGAAAAACGTTGCACACACCACAGGTCTCCCTCGCTTCGAACAAAGTAGGCTTTTTTCTCACCGTACGGTACAATTTTCCTATGGGTACATAATTTAACTTTGTAGAAGGATTTAAAAAAACCCGCCCTTTTTTGTAACATCACTTTACACGGAAAAAGTCCTTCATAAATGCGGCGAATCAGGCGCGTACTTAATCTTTATTTATGCTTAGTTGTGAGAAGTTAAAAATTGGAATATTTTTTATCTTAGCAAAAAGACGAGCAGGTGCGATTTTACATGGGTTTACTATCTTGAGCGTAAAGAATATGTAACAACTACATAATAAATCTAACAATTCATTACTAATTCATTACTATAAACTATTATTTTTTCTCTATAAACTATTATTTTTTCTCCATGTATATTTTTCTGTGCCTGTGCTGTTTCTTTTTTTGTCTTGTTTTCTGATTTTTTTTATTGTTATAATAAATAATGTTCAAATGACGATTCCAAGTGTCCGAATGGACCTAAGGATGATAAAATACAATAAACAATAAACAATAAACAATGTTCGATTTTTAATGGAAAAAACCACTACGGGCTTACGACCGTCTTCAACTGTTATTTCGAAGGCTGGCTCAGTGTGATCACTTTACGTTAACAACGTTCGCCATTAGGTGGTTATATTTAAGTCTCCGAAACTCTAATCATGAGAATTCTCAACATGTCGAAAAATCTCATGTATGCAACAAGTAGATATTTCTAATAATCTACATAATAATTCAGAAATGTTTGTGTGCTTTCTATCGTATATGTGAACATCACGCTCAAAATACAAATGCTACGTCAGATATGAATCTGCGCAGAGCGGTGCAATTTGCTTGAGAAGGTTCTTAAATACAATTTGCTGCATTAACTTTAATATATTTAGAGCTATTTAAAAAACTCTATTTTTTTAGGATCTTCATACAAATTTCTCAAAAAGACAGTAAGCCATCTTTTGGAAACAAAATTACTCGTGTAAACGTTGAATGGAATTTTGGTATTACGGTATGGAAATGTAATAAAATAATTGTAGATTGATTTGTTATACATATAAATGTTATTCAAATCTTATTATTCTCAATAAATAAAGATTTAATGAAAAAATTTGCAAAATGATTCCTCCATTTTGAAGTTTGACAGATAGCGCAAATCACCCTCTATGGGTGGAAAGCCTAATTAATTATCACACATAGGGAATGTAGCTAAGATTCAAACCACAGAGCTCTCTCTCTATGAAAACTTGCAAATTATGTCGGTAGGTTCGTATAATATTATGAGGTTGGTAAAAAAGTCATTCTTCTTTTTCTGTGCTTATGTCAGTTATAGAGGTCTGTTAAGCAATGGGAAGCTAGACTAGAACCTGTTTAATTACCTACCGATCAAGCCTGACAATCTGAATCAAAAACGTAAAGCAAGACGGGTATAAGCTAGTCAATGAAATATAGAGATAAAAGTTGGCAATAATTATTATTGAGAACAGGAGAGCAACCAAATTTAAGGCTGCGACTGCTTCTTGCGCGCGTGTCTATCTTGAGCGTGTCTTATAAAAACAAGAACAAATTGGCGATTTTTTGTATTCTGACTAGGTTTAAAAATAATTATTGGAACCCATTTTAAGAGCAAATATTATGTACCTACTCACCCATAAAGTGTGAATTACACCTACCTACATTAAAAAAATTTAATACCTAATCTTTTTTTCTTTTAAAAAATATCTATATATTAATTAGATTTAATGAGATTTTTCGATATGTTGAACATGTTGATAATTCTAATGTTAGGAGTTTCGGAGACTTAAATATTACCACCGACATATATAATATTACCACATGGCGAATGTTGTTAACGTAAAGTGATCACACTAAGCCAGCCTTCGAAATAACAGTAGAAGACGGTCTTAATCCCGTAGTGGTTTGTTCCATTTAAAAATCGAACATTAATAATGAATTGTTAGAGTCATTAGTTGTTATTTTTTCTTTATATATAAATACGTGAAGGAAAAACTTTGTGACTATTTCTACGAAAATTGCGTGAAAAACTTTTTTTTTTTAAACTAAGTGAGAATGCGAACAGTAATCTAAAACTGTTCTGGAAGGAAGTCAGAAGAATGCGATCTGGTGGTGATGATGCGGTATGCTGCATAAAAAGTAAGGATGGGTGTATGTTGATGAATGGTGAAGATATAGCTGAAAGATGGAGAGAGTATTTTGAAGAGTTGTTTGAGACAGGGATTGGAGGTAGTAGCGACGTGCAAATGGAGAGCGATGGAAGTGAAGAGCGCCAGGAAATAAGTATGACTGAGTTGAAGAATGCACTAAAGAAGGCAAAGAATGGGAAAGCGACCGGCTGTGACAGAGTGGCTACAGAGTTCATTAGGTTGGGCGGTGAGGTGACACTGCAGTGGTGCTTGGATCTTTTCAACCAATGCTGGAGGACTGGACGAACTCCAGAAGACTGGAGGAAGGCCGTTATACGTCCTCTATATAAGGGGAAGGGGTCAAGACTGAACTGCGGCAGTTATCGAGCCATTAGCTTGCTGAGCGCTGTAGGGAAAATGTATGGCAGGATCTTAATAGATAGAGTGAGGAATGTGACTGAGAGTAAGGTATGGGATGCGCAAGGTGCTTTTATGAATGGAAGAGGTGTGCGGACCAAATCTTCTTTCTGCGAATGATAACGGAGAAGTTATTGAACAAACATCAAAAGCTTTTCTGTGCATTCGTAGACCTGGAGAAAGCGTATGATAGAGTCGACCGAAAGAAATTGTGGGAGGTTTTGTCTTTTTATGGAGTGGATAGGCAACTGATACGCGCTGTTGCTTCCCTTTACTCTGATAGTTCTGCTTGTGTCAAGGTGAATACTCATCTGTCACGAGAGTTCCGTCTTACGAGAGGGGTGAGGCAGGGATGCGTGATGTCACCTTGGCTGTTCAATCTATTCTTTGATTTTTGCGTGCGTGCTATAAAAAATAGTACAGTGGGTGTAGATCTGAATGGGATGAATGTATGCGCTCTGATGTATGCAGACGACCTAGTATTGATGGCTGAAAGCGAACGTGATTTGCAAGAACTGGTGACGTTTGTGTATCGAAATTGTGAAATGAATGGTCTTAAGATGCATGTCAATAAGACAAAGGTGCTTGTTTTTGAAAGAGAAAATTTAAGAACGCAATGTAGTGTGAAAGTGAATGATGAGAACTTGGAACAAGTGGATGAGTATGTATATTTAGGTAGTTTATTTAGCAGAGATGGAAGGTGTGAAAAGGAAATTGAAAGAAGGAAACTGGCTGGTAGAAGGGTTGGCGGTGCACTAAGACCTCTAATGAGAAATAAGAATGTATCTCTTAAATCCAAACAATTGATGCACAATGCAATCCTGATTCCATCAATGATGTATGGGAGTGAAGCATGGACAAGGACGAAAAATCTGGAAGTTGGAATAAATGCTGTAGAAATGAGATCACTGCGTAGGATATGCGGAAAGAGACTGATTGATAAGGTGAGGAATGATAGTATTAGAAAGGAATGTGGAGTGGATGTTAGTTTAGTGACTAGAATGAAAGTGAATAAATTAAGGTGGTTTGGGCATGTAGAGAGAATGAACGAAGATAGAATGACTAAAAGGATATATAAATCTGAAAGAATGGGTGCACGCAGACGAGGCCGACCTCGAATGACATGGTCCGATCATATCGGTGCCGTCTTAGAGGAGGGCCAAGTCAGGAGTAAAAGGAATAGAAGAGCATGTATGCGGAATGTTATGCGTTTGGAAGAAGCGAAAGAGGTTTGTTTGGATAGGAAAGAGTGGAAATCCGTACTCTCTGCCTACCCCCTTCGGGAAACGGCGTAATGGGTAAAAAAAAAAAAAAAAATTGAAGAGCGTATAGGCTCATTTGTTACAGATTGATCAAAATGATGTTTGAAAGATTATTCAGTTAACTGCCTTCACTATCGGCTGATGACTGTTATGCACTGGGTTCCTAAGGAGCGGTCCGTCGTCTGACAAGACGGCAGTGTTTCCAAATAGTTGACAATATTTTTGTAAATACGGTAACAATATTGAAAATTCACATTTACCGTTGTTTATAGCAGCGCCGTACTTGTAGGAAAACAGACCATTAAGCCTTTGCAGTTGGCGTAGAGAATGTCTGTAGAATTCCCTACAAAATAACACCGAGCACGACTTCTTACCTCCAGTAAGAGAAATCACTATTCTATATCATCTAGTCTGCCAAACAATTATTCATTCTTTTGACAATATTGCTCTCGCTATAAATATTCCAATATGTAGGAACCTTGTAAGTAGGGGGATGGGAATATCAACAACCAAGTTTCATACAATTTTTACACCTTGTAGGTATATATTTCTTACCCCAAAACATAATATATTTACCTATGTAAGAAGCGACATTTCGAAGAGACAATACTTTAAACTATAATCTTACAAGTTGAGTGCAGTTCTCGGAGTTATGCATGTAAGTAGGTCATTGTTGATCGGCGGTGCATCTAAATTGTGTGTTTTTCGTATATTCCCAGTTTATGATATTCCGCGTTTTTCCATCATACAATGTCGAGCAAATCTGCTGGGAAAAGTGCAGCAATTGCAAGTGAAGCGTTAGATTGTAACAACATGGTGGAGTACTTTCCTGTATCCGAACCAATGTATTACCATTAAGGCGGATGTATACATAATGTATTTACAGCGGAATACTAATAATAATAGTATGTTGGAACACGGGTTAAGAGACGAGGACTAATGGCCACCATTTGTTGTTGGGAATTCCCCGGGGCTGTGGCGGGGTGGAATAAAGTTTGCTGCTCATCTTCCACGGTAAGACAGCAGAACGGTGGCGGCGGTACCCGGGACCGCACACCTATTCACTTCTCGGCGAGGAGTCCGAGGGGCGAGTGGAGGGAAACCACTTGTGAGAAGGAGGGGGAGTATTGTTGTCTCACTCGCCGAAATTTCCCACAAAAATCTGTCAAAGAGACAATATTATCAATCAAAACTTGATTTTATTTAACCAAAAATGAAATCAACTGTATGTAATGGTGATTACTTAATACTTTTACAAATTTATGGTATATCTATATAATATTTGCCTTGAACAATGACTGACTGACTGACTGCCTGACTGACTGATGTCATTAACGCCGCTAGATGGCGCGCCACTCGCAACTAAAGACAAATAATATTGTTCTTCTAATACAAATAATACAATATGGCTGAAATCAGTGACAACTGACAGTAACATAATAATATTATTATGCCTGGTGGCTGAGCACTTTTTTTAAAGGTCTTGACAGGTACCAAAAAGGGGGCCGAAATTCGGCTATCAGATATAGTGTATATAGACAAACGGAAAAGGTTCCTGATGGTGTACAGACTACAGGGGCTGAAAGCTATGTTTTAACTATCTAACTCTTGACTCTAAATACCTAAATGTACTTTCGGCAGAAACTCAAAATAGGACAGGATTTTACTACGCGAAAATTATGCCACGACTAGCTGCAGTCAAAACGATCCTGCCTATTAACAATTTTTTTAATGTCTATCTCGCGTGCATTTAATTATTATCGATCTCAATATCAAAATAAACGTTCAATTACTTTATAAACGAACCAATCAACCTTCTAGTCAAATTTCGTACAGGCTGTCATTAAACCGCAAGTCCTTCCTCATTGGAATTCCAAATCGCTCAACTGCTTCGGTCTTAGCGCGCGACCTTTTCGCCAGTGAACCTCATGAACTGAGCTGAAAAGCGTCCAAATCAGCAACAGCCCATTCTCATAGACAGTCATGTGGGGAAGGTCTTCAGCTTGCGCCAACAGCCCTCCTACACATACCGGTTTTATAACATTACGTTTATCACGGCGGCGAAAACTAAAATACAAACTCTACATGTGCGCGGACAGACGCGAACTTTTAGGAAACTCATTCATAGCTCGACTGTATAAAATTACTCTCACGGGTAACAAACACACCAATGTACCTACTTTTACAAATGAAAATTCTACACTAAGCTTACTAGAAGGTTCTAAATATGAAATTCTTAACCGGATTAAAAAATAAACATTAAAGATAGGTCACACCACTGGTATCGGAAAATGGGGTAACCCGCGAATGACAGATAACAATTCGCGACGTGTGCTTGACATGTGACGTGTGAAAACAATACAGGGAGGTACATGCTGCAATACAATAAATCCATTGGCACACAGAGATCACAAATATTCATAAATATGCCGTATCGCGTCGGCCATATATCTCTCATCTAAAACCACATCGAGCAATTTGCTCATAAGCATGCTTGGCGGGGGGCAACCAAGCAACAAACAATATACAACATAAAAATATATCTCTGTGCCCTATCATCGTCCTGGGGGTAGCTGCCAGCGACGAAACAAAAACACTCTAATAAAAATATGGCCACTCACCCGAAATTCAGCATACCTTCAAAATAAAAGCACACAGCACAAAAGAAAATAAACACGTCACATTCACACATATGAGGTATGGTCTGTCACTTGTCCCTTTCCAACCACGCCACGCCACCCCGCTCAGATCACAATTAAACGGAAGGTTTAATAAACAATCGCGGGACTCTAAACAAAACTCTAGATATGTGACACACCATAGCTCAATCGTCAAGCACTCGCAAATTACTACAGAAACTATAAAACGCGACGAAAATTATAAATTGATTAACAAGGAAACAAAATTGCAATAAACTATGGAGAGATGTTTTCTGAACGAGATCTAATATTGAACTGAAGTCAAAAAAAATCAAAGCATTCACCTCAAAACGGGAGAATTTGCCTTCTATACTAATCGCTGTAAACAATGAAAATTTTAATGGTTTCCTGGACATATCTTCAGTGCGTAAAAATTCCAACCTTTCTAATCCGGCATAAACAAACAAGCAACTGTTTTTCAAACTGTTTACCATCGCGCTCCCAAACTTTCAAATAATGACTTAACAATATTTTGAATAACAATATATGAATAAATACCTCACATCAAGCACTCCATGATATATTATAACTATTCACTTGATATTTTTTTTTATAACAAATGATGTCAAGAAGGTTCGTTTGACATGGAAGGCCCTCTTTCGGTGGCTAATTCCTCCCATGGACCTCGATCATGCTTATCATGCTTTACAGTCGCACATTCGGCTATAAGAAAACAAAGTTTGCACGAAAAAGTTTACCAAATCACGAATCTTTAATCCACACACACGAGATCATAGCGGAGAACAACCATACGAATGCCATGTTTTCAATAAAAAGTTTACACACCTAGAGTATTTTTTTAAAGATTTTCATGTGAATTCGTAGCGTTGAAAAGCCATTCATATGTAGGGTTGCCAGATGTCCGGTTTTCGTCATGCTTGTCCGGTCAAGAAATGTCAATGTCCGGGTTTTTTTAGGAGAAACTCATGTTTCCAGATACCAAATTTTCGAAATTACCTTTTTTTTAGGAAAAGTTATGTTTCAAGAAAACAACCAAACCCCCACCCCCAGTCCTGTCCGGTTTTTTTTTTCAACACATCTGGCAACCCTGCAATGTTTGAAATAAAAAATTTGCACACTAGCGGAGAAAAGCCATACGAATGCAACCATTGCGATAAAAAGTTTAATCAATCAAATGATAAATCATGATAAAAGCCATTTAAATGCGTAGTTTGTTAGAAAAAGTTCAAAATTTGTTATAAAAAAAAATATCAAGTGCTTTAAAGTCTGACATATGAATTCGGCCAAATGAAAGCATAGTTTGTATGAAAAAGTTTACCAAATCAGATCTTTAACTCACAGACGCGATTTCATTGCCAAGAAAACCCTCACTAATGCAATGTGTGTAATAAAAAGTTTTTTTTTGCATTTTTATAAATAGTTATATTATCATGAATAGTTATAATCTATCATCGAGTGCTTTACAGTCACACAAATGAATTCGGCCATAAGAAAACAAAGTTTCCATGAAAAAGTTTACCAAATCACGAATCTTTAATCCACACACACGAGATCTTGCGGAGAAAAACCATACGAATGCCATGTTTTCAATAAAAAGTTTACACACCCAGAGTAATTTTTTAAAGATTTTCATGTGAATTCATAACGTTGAAAAGCCATACATATGTAAAGTTTGTTATAAAAAGTTCACGTTGTTTTTTAAGTTTTCATGAAAAATTCAATTAATCAAGTGTTCTAAAGTCTCTCTTAAAAAAAATTTAATCAATCAAATCGGTAAATACCTATAACATGCCAAAAGCTATTTGAATGTACAGTTTGTAATTAAAAGTATAAGTTGTAGGTATTTGAGTTTTCATAAAGAGTTGAATCAACCAAGTATTTTGAAGTCTCACATGTGAATGCTCACAGCCATGCTATGAGAAAGTAAAGTTTGCATAAAAAAGGCCATAGGTGGGCGCCACGGGCGCCTTTAAAAACTAGTTTATTAATAAACGGACATACAATAAGACCGATAACAATTCAAAGAAGCCATGCAACAGTTTATACTTATAACTAGATATGATACCTAATATAATATTTTAAAGTTTTTAATACGTGATTCAAAGCTCAAAAACAATAAAAACATCGTTATTTATGGATAATGGCAACATCTTCTTCTCAACGCTAGCACAACTAACAAAACATGAAATCATTTGGAAATATCATCGTCATCAGCTTTCGTCATTAACATTTATTTTAATAATAATATAAAAGAAACCAATTTTAAACTTAAACAACTTACAGTGGAATTCATCCAAGTCCAATAAATTCCACCTAATAAACTCAGATTTTTTTTGATATTTAAATGTATGATTTACTTAGTTACATTATAATTGGTTATTTTGAAGGGTTTTATAATACATACGAGTATCTTTTAAAATTTCAACAATTTATAAACGTAAATCTCTTTGAAAATCTACCTAAGAACGTTAAAGTGATTGATTTTATGAATCAAAATGATGGAAATGTAGTATTTTACTAATTGTTTTATTGAAACAAGGCAAGTCTGATATATCGAATATTCTCCACACCATACGAGTCAGTACCTACTTACTTGTACAATGTGCGTAGTCGATTTTAATATTCAATGCTGCCTAGATGTACGAAAGTTACGTATTGTAGGTAGCAATGATTATAGTTTGAGAAGCAAACAAAACCCAATTGTTTGATTAGGTATCGACAACCCACAAAGATAGATATATAGGCACTGCTTGAAATAATTTATACTTGTAGAATTTCTAAGCACACGTTTCCGTAAAATTTTGATTTCCAATACTAACTATGTACTGAATAACCAATTCATTCATTCAAGTTAAAATACACTCTGTTAACATAATAAAGGCAAAATGATTAATTAATAGAATGTATGTGCGTATTATTGTAAGTCATTTTCGATGCGTATTACTAAGACTCTTCGCGTGAGGATTAGCAATAACAATATTCCTTTAACACTGCTTCATATTAGGTACCTATAAATACTCGAAATTAGCAATGCTTTGATTGGATGCTGGAATAATTACATATCAAAATAGGTACGAAGTATAAAATCAAGACACCTGCTCAATAATATCGCAAGCGTCGGTAACCAAGTGTGATTTTGAAAGCGAGTATACGCCATGAAATAATCACAAGGTATTGTGATGTTTTGTTTTGAAATACGGCTTAAGTAAATCTACACAATTTAACAACAATCAACACAATATATAATATAATCGTCTTTTGTTTTATGTTTGAAAGTTTATATTACATATTATTACATTTGATACAATTTTGTTCTGGGTACGTGAAATAATAATTAATCGGCTGTTTTGTATTAAACTTATTATAAATAAACCTTCAAAACGCTTCCCGCCATAATATTTATAAATTAAACAACATCGCATTAGGTAAGCATTAAGAGTGCCTCATTTTTCACTCATTGCTTCAGTAAAAAGAACGTTAATCAGATATTCGTTACAAACGCTTACCTTACCATTCATAACTGCGTATTTTATACTTATTAATTCATTTCTCGTAGGTAAATAATTTTCTAGTGATGAAACATACCCCATCGCTTTTTGCAGCAACTGCTTTTACCAATTTTCCCATATATTTTATTTCTGACGTGACTCTGTCCTCAAACCATGTGTACAACGCGTCTCAGTAATAAGTAACAAATTTCATTTAGTAAAAAAGGTGCGTATTTGATAATTATGAATGTATTTAACATAGAACTGCAGGCTGATGTGCACATTAACAGAGTATTAATTGTGAATAAATCAAACAAGGGCATCAAAAAAACAAACTTTCCTTATCTTTAAAAGCATTGATAAAATAATAATATTATTCATTGAAAATATCCGATAAGCTCGGTTCTGTAGAAATTTATAAATAACGTCAACTCGAAGTTTCGTGTCTCCCACGAAGATGGGAGTATTTAAACTTTGTACTGAATAGAATAATTTACATGAAACAAATTACAACAGCGAAGAGGATGATGAAAAGGTCCATTAACTTGACTTACTTAAGAAAACTTCAATTCGCAAAATAATTAATTGAAAACGTATTAACATTCTGCAGCAGAAGTAGCATACGGCTCCGGAATTTTATACACTCTGAAGAAACTCCATTTTCGTACAAAATCGTACTGAAATAATCAAACCGTACAGACGAAACTTTCTATGGAGTTTTTCTTCTGTTTAGTTTCTTGTTGTTGGAGGATACAATCCTGGATATATCTACATACTGTGTCATAGTAATTAAGAATTCTAGGATGGCAGTTGCGAAACGTAAATATAGCACCGTACCCGTTATTTTGTATGGCAGTCCAACTGATGAATATTCATGTTGTGCATTGCATCTGTTATGGTAATAATTAAATAATACCGAATACCTCATCATACCTCATAATATAACAGCAGAGCTTGTGTGTATGTTGAGAGGTTATAAGCTCAAAAACCATTCAACCAATTTTAATACAAACTTCAGAGGTTGTTTATGGGCAGACAGCAGTTTCATGCGCGTTCTGTGATGATGTGAAAACTTCGAAATATTGTTTTAGCTTATAGATAAATAACTAATCTTCAATTCGTATTCGAAAGTTATCGCGCGAAAGTTAACTGAGGGTTCTTATGTTATGTTAAGTAACATTATTTTTTTTCGATAATAATGTTTTTTACACTAATAAAGTCTTGATACCTTACTTAATCTTATACTAAAAGGTATATAAACTTCTTTGTTTTCGGGACAAATGAGCAGGAACTCGTATATTAGTTAGACTGCTGACAAGTCGCAATTGTTGTACTATAGATACAATTTTTTACCCATCACGCCGTTCGGCAACATATTTTCTTTACTTCGAACGACATACGATTTCAAAAAAACAAAACACCATTTTATTTTCTTTTACTCCTGAACTAGACTTCCTTAAGGACCGTAGAAATGTGCTCAAAGGACGTCTCCTTACTATTTTCTTCCCTTTTTTTTACCCATCATGCCGTTTTCCGAAGGGTGTAGGCAGAGAGTACGGACTTCAACTCTTTCCTATCCAAACAAACCTCTTTCGCTTCTTCCAAACGCATAACATTCCGCATACGTACTCTTCTATACTTTTTGCTCCTCTAAGACGGCACTGATATGGTCGTACCATGTCATTCGCGGTCAGCCTCGTCTGCGTGCACCCATTGGTTCAGATTTATATATCCTTTTAGTCATTCTTTCCTCGTTCATTCTCTCAACATGCCCAAACCACCTTAATTTATTCACTTTCATTCTAGTCACTACGTTAACATCCACTCCACATTCCTTTCTCATTCCTCACCCTATCAATCAGTCTCTTTCCGCATATCCTACGCAGTGATCTCATTTCCGCAGCACTTATTCCAACTTTCAGATTTTTCGTCCATGTCCATGTTTCACTCCCATACATCATGGATGATATCACGATTGCATTGTGCATCAGCTGTTTGGATTCAGAGATACGTTCTCATTAGAGGTCTTAGTGCACCGCCAACCCTTCTACCAGCCAGTTTCCTTCTTTCAATCTCCTTTTCGCACCTTCCATCTCTGCTAAATAGACTACCTAAATAAACATACTCATCCACTTGGTCCAATTTCTGATCATTCACTTTCACACAACATTGCGTTCTTAAATCTTCTCTTTCAAAAACAAGCACCTTTGTCTCATTTACATTTAACAATTTTGATAAACAAAAACAACAACAAACAAACAAACATTTTTCCTCTCGGGATAATAATATACCTAACGTTCCAATAGTAATCAGCGATCATTTTTTCAAAATCTAAAAACGGCCTAAATTTCTGGACTCGCATCTTTTTTATACCTATATCTAAAGCGCTTCCATACAATTTTCTTTCTCGATTTTTTTAAATACCTACGGAATTATACACTGTATAAAAAAGTATTCTAAGAAGTTACACGTAAACGGAAAACGTCCCGATTGTAAACTTTTAATTCTAAATTTCTTCACACGACACTTTTTATCCAAAATAAGACAGCGCAAAACAGATATTATATTCGTATCAAAACGTCGCAGTCATACACGTGTAAATTATTACTTTCATACTATTTTTTGAATTTTCTGATATTATATTCAGGCGTCAAGTACCTACGAGAGAGAAAGCTCATATGCTGTAAATAACATGTTGTGAAAATATGATATTATAATATTCTTCTTATTATTATTATCATATAGACATTTCGGTGTCTTTCATTGTGAGAACTCGCTCATGTATATAGTTGATAGTAACGTTGGAACATGGCAGACAATACGTAAACAAACCAGAGATCTCGAAACTAAACGAGAATGGACGTGAACAATCCAGTATGTTTATTTCATGTTATTATTATTCAAATATTACTAACTTCAGTTAGCATTTTTTTAAGAATTAAACAGACATATGCAAGCAAGAACAAAAGATGCACAAAGCAGAATAAATAATCTTTTATTTATTTATTTAATTCTTTTCTGCCGAGCAGCAGAAAAATTGTATACCTTTACGCATAAAATTCTTCAAATCGCCACCATGTAGCTTAGGGTGCTTCTTATAATTTGATTTTTAAATGTCAACTGGTCACCCTGTCATTCAGTTCTACTATGTAAAAAATGGAACTCTGTTTTTTTCAGAATTTTAAAACATAGTTTAGGGGTTGCTACCGGCTGTTGAAAGTTTGTATAGAAAATGTATGGAGACGGAATCTAAATTATAACAATATTTAGCTATGTATCTAATATATCAATATTTTTTTTATTTTGAAATTACAGTAGGATTAAGTAAATTCTTAAATAAAAAAAAATTTAAATTGGTAGGTATGTATAGGTATATTTTTTTATTTTTTATACCGACTAATGACATTTTCTTCTAGAGGTAGCGACTCCTAAAAGTTGTTTAAAAATTCTATAAAAAAATCTGTAGCAATAGATTATAAGTAGCATAGAATAAAATACAAGGATGACCCCTTAAAAATTTGAAAACTTGAAATCGACCATACATATAAGAAGCACCCTAATGTAGATTTTATCAAACCTCTCTATAGTGAACATAATTTTCTAAAAAGGAGTAATTATCCGTTTAAAATTTTTACGAGAACTCATTGTCACCGTGCTTTGAGCTATTATAAAAATTTAATATAATTAATATATTGAGAAGAAGCAAGTAACCAGTAATGATACCCAGCCGTAGAAACCAGCAAAATTTGTGATAAATATCTTTTTGTTTTTTTAATTTTTTTTATTTGGAAGTTAGTAAGTAGAAAGATTTGCATTTTGCCAAAGACCTCTCTCGAAAGAAGAATGCCACATTGAAAAAGAGGAAGTCACAAGAAAGGTGGACAGAGAAGAAAACAGATATTCCTACTAAAATAGACCGATTAGTTTAGATCCTGAAAAAAATCTAATTCCTTTTACAGATTTCTTTATTGGTGCGAGTTTATGTGTCAGTTTCCTATTGACATAAACCGTGATGGAAATTTCAAATGTAATTACATATTTAAGATATGTCTTTGTAATTAGCTTTTAATAAATTAAACATTAAGTTAAATTAAACAATTCAATCCAAACTCTCTTAAGGCCCCACTTAGGGGCATAGGGAGGCAACAAGGGCTCTCCATTGCGCTCGATCTTGCGCAACGTTTATGACCTCCTCCCACACCCTTAAATTAGCATTAACGCATAATAAAAAACATTTCACAAAAACTTATTGAAATAATAAAATAGTAAATGCGAAAAAAATGTGTAGCTTATTTTTAAAGCAAATTCGGCGCAATAGAACAAGCTAGTGCATGGAAGGCATTGGAAGGAGCATGATGAATTTTTAAACATCAACTGTTTTTTTTTTTAACAAAAGTGCACTAGGCATAAAGCAGGTAATCAGGGAGTTAATAACTAAAGTTAGGATAATATAAAGTTCTGGCGTGTTGGAGTTTGTAGAGTTAAGGCAGAAATGAGCATGCTGTAACTCAAGTCAGGCGAACCATTCGTCCGATTTAATCGTCTAAACTTCACGAAAACATGCAAGACAAAAGTTTCTGTGTTTAATGGACTGGAAAAGCGACGAAACGGTTTGCATCACGGGGGAGCTCCTCATGGGATTTCGATAAAACCAACTGACTGATTCATTTCGAAAAAATTAGCACAATTTATAAGTTTCTTACTTTAGTTTGCTAACTAGTTGTACTTTATTCATTTCTAGCGTTCCCTCTTTAATCCACACGACTGTTAATGACGGCTGTACTTTATCGCAAGTGCTTTTGTTCCGGATTGACCTGAAAGCATCGGTCACTGAAAATGACATTGTATTTTTAATCAGTCGCAAGTTATAGTTTACTGACCTCTGGACCTATTTTACTCCTCTCTTCAAGTTATAGTTTACTGACCTTTGGACCTATTTTACTCCTCCCGTCTAAGTGAGTCTTTCAACTCTTTTTGACCCTACTCTTTATGATGTACATATGTACATTATGATACCTATGTCAGTAGCTACAGCTTAATGCATTTTCTTTTATTTAAATACTAATTTGTATAGGCAAGGGCGTCGCCAAGGGGGGGGGGGTAGGAGGGGGCAGCTGCCCCCCCCCTAGACATTAAAAAATGTAGGCAATTCATATTTTTTTCATCCCCGGGCTGGCGAAGACCTTGTATATAGGCCTTCTTGAATGCTGTAGATAGTCTGCATCACAATTTAATACTCTAGTCTGGAATGTCAATATGTCAGTGTTTTGTTTTTTTTTTTAATAATAACAATATGTTTGTATTAGGTATGTAATGTATAGAAATTTCATTATTATGACTCAAAAAAAATTCTGTTCCACTTCTTTCATTTTTCCAAACGGATTAGAGCGATTAGATTGCATCCATTTGGAGAGATCGTGAACGGGCAGTGGCGTACCGTGGGTTTTCGCCGCCCGGGGCGGGCGTCGAAATTTGGCGCCCCTTTTAATAAAATTTGGCGCCCCCCTCCTATAAAATTTGCCTCCCCCCTCCCCCCGAAAGTAAAAAAAAATCTAAATAATTAAAGTACCTAAAGATATTTATTAAATAAATGATTTTCATTTACCTACATACTTACATCTCAACAATACAGTACAAAAAAATCAATTTTAGGACAGAGCTAATTTCTGACAGATTTTTCTACCTGCGGATTTACCGCAAATTTTTTTTAAGACCTTAACCAGAAATTAAATGTTTTTTGTAATCAATATAAATAAAGGAGTCCGTTCGTATATATGTATGTAACGTCCTTTATAGACGGCTAAACTAGGGATACCAGAAGTAAAGTAATACCCTCTATAGCGAGTCATATTTCCAGTGGACGTTTAAGCCTAAAAATATTTGGAAAATGTTATTTATCGATAAAAATATTAGATTTTTTCATAAATCTCCCATACAAATTAAGATTTTCATCCTGCCATTTTGTCAGAATCAGGTATCTTGAAACTGTATTTAAATCTCATTTAGTTGCACCGTCGCTACTCATGTACGGTTTTGTTTTAATCTACAATGCTTAAACTTTCTATTTATTTCAAAAAAATTTCCTCTATAGAAGTAAAAACATTGCAACAAAGTAAAACAATTTAGCTTATTTTACTTATGAAATGTCATCATATTCCTCCATATTGTGAAAATTTAGGGAGATTTAGAGTTGCCGTTGTAAAAAATATGTGGAATATAATAATAGAGGTCTGTATTAATATGTAGGTAGGTATTAATATTGAAATGCATGAATGAAGCAGGTAACTACAAAGTATATGAGTAGTTTCAGCGTGATGTAGTAACGCATGAAAATAACAACAACATTTCATATTTATAATAATTAGAAGATAATATATAAGTAATAAATCAATTCTTCCTAAGCAGGAATAGCTTTATCATTCTGTTGATAAGTAGAATAATTCTCAGAAGATCAACGCTTTAATGGTAGAATGATCTCTGTGGGCTCCGTTGAAACCAGAATGAAAATGTCAAAGTTTGGACGACAATGGCTTGGAGAATATTCTTTTAGGTGGCATTTTGTGGTCTTCATAATTCAATCTAAAATAAATAAATAACATCAGAATACAATTTTTATAATGATTATGTATGCATGTTTAAGGGGGGAATATTATTTACTTTAATGGAAATTTATCATTTCATTAAAGACCACAGTTAATATACATGTGTAAGTGAAATGAATGATTCATTTAAATTACTATAATAATTATTATTATAAGTATTTAACCTCATATTAAACATTTTTCCTGAAGGTATACTGTATAATGTTTGCAATAAGTATATTGTTATAAAATAAGTCTTTAATAAACATAAACACGAATTATAGGTGAATTTAAGCAAAAATAGTCATGCATTAAGTTAAGTACCTACCTACCTAATAAAAATAAAATGAAACACAAAACATTAATTAAATTTTGAATAAGGAACAATTATTTTGACGTTTATAAAAAGCTTCGCGTTGACAGTGACAAACAGCTCTGCTGCTAAGGTGAAATCATTGCCATCTTCTGTCCGTTGCAAAAAAAAAAAATCAAAAACGTACCTAATGATGGTGTTTTTTAAATACTATTTTTATATTAAGTGTGTATAATGAAATGAAAATATACCAACACCTATTTTTTATGATATTTCGGATAATTTAAATAATTTAAAAACTATTCGAAACATAATATTCGAAATATCATGTTTGCAAAACACTTTCATCTATTGAATATATCTTTGGTTGCACACCACCATAGACTTATATTTTATTTCTATCTGTCAAAATACTCAAAATAATAATACTATTAAAAATGTCAGTAGAATATACATTTATAATATTATTATAATAATATTTATAATGTGGTTTACAAACGAAGTGGTAAGTGACTTATTTCAATTTACGACGTTAGCCATTTACATGTTAATTGTGTTTTCTAATTTTTTACAGAATGTTAGTGTTTACCAATGATGACAAATCAAGGATTTATCACTGCAAAATATGAATTTGATACACCAATTTCATCACCCCTAAAGGTTATTTTATTTTATATGATTCACTGAATAAACAAACATAAATGAAAATAAAAAAAAAAAACTGTCAGTTCTACTTTGAGTATGTATGGTCAAAAAGTCAAAACGTTTTCGGACAACCGTCCATCTTCAGGAACCTTAACAATACAGTATAAAACGTTTTAACCAAATCTACATACTCAAGTAGAACTGACAAAAGTTTTAGTTAATTTTAATTTATTATGTTTGTTTATTAATATGTTCTACAGATTTACTTATGACAAAAAAAATTAAGATTCACTGAATGTTGTCATTTGATTTGAACTTTAAATTGCAATTTATTGTTTTCATCCAAGTTAAACAAATACCAATTTAAAAAGTGAAAAATCTGTCACTGTCTTGCATTGATTCGTTAAATTTTACCAGTCTTCAAAATCCAACCAAAAAAGATGTGTTGCTTTGTGTAATTTTTATGAATTCTATGTTTATTTTAATTGAATCATATTTCGTTACAGTATTTATGTGTCATTGTGCATCGGTTTACATAAGAGTCCTTGAACTGTTGCCGATGAAAAAGTTGGATGATCAAAGAGGTCCCGGTCGAAGGCGACTTGAATGCGCAATGTAAGAGATTGTACCTACTGGAATAAGAATAGCAGAGGAGTTAAAGAAGAGCTTGCCAAGGTCATGGAGAACCGTTACGGCACAAGAAGAGAACTGGTGTGTTAATCCCAACAGCTTCTTTTTCAATCACTGATTTAAATAATAATATCAACTGAATATTCATCCATTTAAAGAAATTTTATCTTTTTTACCTAATCTATATTACTGAATTCTTATATTAATAGATATATAATCAGCTATAAACAGCACACACTGTACGCTTCTTCGTTAAATCTTTCAATACGTAATTGCATATAATTAGCTATAGTATTTCACAATCCTGCATTTTACATTGTAAATTTAAAAGAAATTGCATTTGGCGATCGACTACAAACAAATTCTTTGACAATGTAGAGTAGGAAGAAAATTAACTGTCCACTTTTTATATTTTTATATAAATGTCTTTTTTTGGTTTAAATAATTGTTTAGGCAGTTAATTTTTTCGCACTATACATTAACGAAATCTTCGTTTGTAGTGGAACGTCAATTTGAATTTGTCTGCGGGGGCTGTTGTCTCATTGTATTTTGGTTGTCTCTTTGATTTTTAGTTAAGAAGTGGACAAAATTAGTGCACTTTTTCAAAGAATGATTTAGAATATTATTAAACTATGTATATTTTTTGCATTTTATGCATCGTCACTGTTGAAGTATGGTAAACTCTAATGTATATCTGACATTTAAATATAACATAAGTACTTCTAATAGCTTCTAAGAAAATTGTTGCTTTAAAGGATATGGATTCTGTTAATTTCTTTAAAAATAATATCATTTTGCAAATGGATCACATGGTATCATGTTATAATTATTTTTTTATTAAAGCTTTAACAATAAGTAGGTATATCACATAAAAAAAAAACAATTTTAGTTTTACAGCGCCAATTAAATGTCATATTTTTATTAGATCATAATATTATAATGATAAAATTATGCTTCAGTTGTTCATATTTATGAATTCCTTTTTTAGCTTATATTTTGTGTTACATTCTAAATATGAACAGTTCAAATGAAAATAATTAATATTTGAGTATAAACATTTAAATATTCACCAATTAAAAGAAATATCCTCATATTATTGTTATCATTTTTTTTCAACTCCACACATTAGCTTAAAGTTGCATAAAACATTTTTTTACAAAATGTTCATATTGTTTTATTTAACTTTTTCCTGTCTCCTCCAGCTTGCTATGTCCTTGGATTCTTTTAGATACCCATTAAGATGGCATTATCTGAACATGCCTTGCCCAATTTACTTTGGGCTTTATTGTTTTTTTTTTAATGAATCTGTGCTCACTCGAAGTGAACACAAATACACTTTTGGAAATCTTTGACACTAACCAAAGGGTTGTGTCGTGAAAGCAGAAATGGTTGGCGCGGCTGGGATTCAAACCTATGACCTCCAACATGCTGTGCACATGAATGCCGGCGATTGATCCTACTGGACTACCGACCACTTCGTGGTAATATAAGTGAAATTAACAGTTTCATTTAAAAACAAATGAAATTAACCAACTATATACCTTGCCCTTCTGAGCTTGCCCAATCTAGCATAATCAGAGATTGTAATGCTCATGGTTAAACCGTATTCTCCAGGATTCTCTATCTTTTATGGGCTCCAAAATCATTGCCCGTTCTTCGTACTCATATGTCATAACTGTTATAATAGTTTTATAGAGGTTGATCTTTGTTTTTCTATGGATACTTCTTGACTTGAGCACAGACAGTAGAGTAGAGAAGAATGCTTTGTTTCCTGTTCTATTCTTTGGTTGATTTCTATATGTCCCAACTTCTTTGCTGCTATTTCCAAGGCGTCAAAGACCTCTTATGGATATCAGGGATCTTCCTACTATATTGAGGTTATATCCAACGATTTGGCTACTTTGGAAATAACTATTAGTCTTTGTATTTTCGTGGTATGATTTATGCACCACATATTCCAAGAATAAGCTGAAGAGTGTGAGGACCAGTCTGCCGCCTTGCTTGAGTACCTGGCCATCCGCGCCGATTTTATATTTTGTCATACACATAGGTGCCCTAATCAAAATTAACTTAAAGTATTCTTCTTCTTCTCAGCCTATATCAGTCCACTCCTGGACATAGGCCTCCTCCAGACTCTTCCATGTCCCCCGATCCTGTGCAACCTGCATCCACTGCGAGCCTGCATTGAAGTATTATGGTCATAAATTCACGATTCCTGTGCAAGCCACGGGTACTTAAGCTAGTTAAAATAATAATTCTGATTTTATCAATCTGGTCGTGAATAGTATAGCGCAAGCAGATTTTGCCGCCCACTGAATATAGGCGCCCGGGGCGGTCCGCCCCTCCGCCCCCCCCCCCTCGGTACGCTACTGTGAACGGGACAAATTTTTCGGTCGTAATTCAAACGAATTAGCGCAGAGTTAAGTTGTCCGATGTCGTTAACTATTTCTGGAGATGCTCTCCTTGCAGCCATATACAATATCGAGATTGGCACTATCTAACCCTTTAATACTAAATTCGTAATGTCAATAAGACAAAGGTGCTTGTTTTTGAAAGAAAAGATTTAAGAACGCAATATTGTGTGAAAGTGAATGATGTAAACTTGGAACAAGTGGATGAGTATGTCTATTTACGTAGTCTGTTTAATAGAGATGGAAGGTGTGAAAAGGAGATTGAAAGAAGGAAACTGGCTGGTAGAAGGGTTTGCGGTGCACTTAGACCTCTAATGAGAAAAAATAACGTATCTCTAAATCCAAACAGCTGATGCACAATGCAATCCTGATATCATCCATGATGTATGGGAGTGAAACATGGATATGGACGAAAAATCTGGAAGTTGGAATAAGTGCTGCGGAAATGAGATCAGTGCGTAGGTTATTCGGAAAGAGACTGATTGATAGGGTGAGGAATGAGAAAGGAATGTGGAGTGGATGTTAACGTAGTGACTAGAATGAAAGTGAATAAATTAAGGTGGTTTGGGCATGTTGAGAGAATGAACGAGGAAAGAATGACTAAAAGGATATATAAATCTGAACCAATGGGTGCACGCAGACGAGGCCGACCGCGAATGACATGGTACGACCATATCAGTGCCGTCTTAGAGGAGCAAAAAGTATAGAAGAGTACGTATGCGGAATGTTATGCGTTTGGAAGAAGCGAAAGAGGTTTGTTCGGATAGGAAAGAGTTGAAGTCCGTACTCTCTGCCTACCCCCTTCGGGAAACGGCATGATGGGTAAAAAAAAGGGAAGAAAATAGTAAGGAGACGTCCTTTCAGCACATTTCTTTGAGTTTTTTTTTCGAGCTTTCAGTCAGTCTTTTTCATTCAAACATATTTTAAACGTATTTTTGTATAAATTCTAAATCAATATTCATAGTAAGGACTACTACAGGAAAACGTCTCTCGGGAAAGCTAGTAAGAAATAAAATTTTCCGACCTCATTATTAGTTTTTACGAATAAATGATTTAATTTGAGTGTTATCAAGAAGTAATGGAAGAAGAAGTGCACAAACTTTTTATTTTCAAGCACTGTACCTACTCGTTTTCGAATGATTTGGCAGTCACAAACTTATTCTGGAGAAAATTATATTATGTACATACGCAACGCCTTAGAGTCTGAATCAAATTTGAAATAAAAATAATGTTACCCCTCCATCGGATTAAAAACGTGAAAAAAGAAAACGAGTTGGTGTCTTTAGTTGGTTCATAAAATACAACCGGCTTAAACACTTTGCACGGGCCCCATTACAATAGGGAGGAAGTAGGTGCGTACCAAGGATATTACGTTAACCGCATCGCTTACCAACAAACGTAATCACAAAATAAACGGAATAATTTCTCAATTTCATTTCTGTAAACGACGCATTAAGTTCACGTGTATGTTATGTTATATCAATACACAGTCTAATATTATAATAGGAACATACTCTATTATGAAAACATCATTATAATAATATAACATAAAGTATGTACAATATTACCTTTACTCGACTTTTGCGTTTCATGGGGTATGAATGATTGTACCTATGGTTTACTTTGTGTTTTTTGTATAATTTAACATAGGTAGGTACCTAAATTGATTTCTTTGATGTCAAAATTATAAAGGATTGATTATATTAATAAGTTATTGTTTAGAGGAAAAGAAATAAAACGTAATTTTTGAATTTGCTGGCAAAGATCTTTGGAGGCAAGTCTTCAAATTTTACAAATCGACAATAATTTTTTTTATTTATTTACTAGCTGACACCCGTCTTGTTTTACGTTGTTATTCGGATAGTAAGACTAATCAATAGGTTATTGAACAAGTTTTTGTCTAGCTTCTCCCACTCAACAAAACAAGATGAAAGGGCTTGAGGTATAATCTACATAATATTATTAGGCATTATATTAGGAATATTACACACAGAAAATAAACAAAAAGTCTCCATCAATATTTAACACATGAAGAGTCACAGCAACACACACAAAAAAGAATGAGAAAAATATCACTTTCAAAGTTTTTTAAAAAAGAGAAGAAGATGAAAAATAAGGAGATCACTGCAACATACACGAAAAATGAAAAAAAAAATAGAATTTCTGGTGTTTGAAAACACTCTATCACACATACACAATAAGCCACCACTCTGGCAACGAAAGAATGTTGTAGCAAAAATGCTTTTCCGGTTGTAGAAAAGTGAACTAATACAGGAAATAAATAATGAGTTCTCTATAATAAATTCTCATTATATTTGTGTAGGCAAGAGTTTTAGGTACCTACAACAGCCATAATTTACGCGTGGAATAAGAAACCAGCGTAAAAACGGGCAATTGAAATCCGTCAAACAGTACGGGGTAGCCCCTAGTGTCAGCAAAATGAAGTACATCATCGGTTATTCTCCGTTATGTGCTGGACAATGCTCCATTTTGTCTGCATTCTCTACTGATCGCATGCTAATTGCAACTCCCTATTATTCCCTCGGCAACAAATTATCGGCCCATCTTTTGTGGCCCCTTGTCTTATTCCCTGCATCCATTATAAGGCTTGCATCTGAATGCGACGTCCTGCTTTTGTTCTATGTAATAATCCGAACTGGCATCATATTTCAACTTAATAACGAAGGCACTGTATATTAAGCATTTAGATAAATTTGAAAGTTTATAAAATTTAAAGGACCGAAAGAAAATGTGTAAGAAGGCGCGGTCGACCGAGAATGACGTGTATAGAATACATCGATTCTATCATCAAGGATAGTCAGGTCAGAATGAAAAGGAAATACCGGACATTCTATATTATCGGTTTTGTCAGTGGAAGAAGCGAAAGAAGTGTAGGTACTTGGATAGAAAATAGTGGATGTCTGTTCTCTCTGGGACATGTTTTAACTCTTACGGATGTCGTCGTGATGCATTATAAAAAAGGTAAATTTGGGAGTTTTTTGTCTGATAAAAATATTCTTCAGCTTAATTAATAAAATAATACCTATTGTTTTTGTTATTCTATTATTTTATAAAATGTTAGTGATATACACAATATTGTTTTTTATTTATTTTTCATAAGGGAAACTGTCACAAATTTATCGCAAAAGAAATTTAAAAAATCTTCAGCTTGTTTAAGGCCCAGTACTCACTTGTGCCGCGAATGTGTGACATTGGATCAATTAAATCGAAAGGTTAAGTGTACCTATACGTGATTCGAAAAGCGAACGCGAGCGGAACTCATGCATCCTTTTGATAAAATTGATGTAACGATACACGTTCGCGGCGCAAGTGAGTACCGACCCTAAGATACATGACAGTTTTAACGTTCATTTTTCTATAATAATTTCACGCATTGTAAAAAATAGATAGGTGCATTAAACTAAACTGTTTGAAATGTAACATATTTGAGATATATCCTTAAGGAGTTTGCTCATCAAACTGCTGGTAAGAAACAAAGTTTAGACAACCATGATATTGTTCAATATTATTATTTTAATCCGTATTACAGTCGCGTCTTGTAAAATTATCTCCAAAACATACTCCAAACACACACAGACACAAGAAACGCTGTTATTACCCATCCTCATATTCTGATAGTCAAATGATATCAAGATGAGAAAAAAATATTCAATCACTGTTAATTTTGCAATAGTACTAAGGTGCCTACTTCAGCTGTTATTTTTTTTTATTTAAATGTCCAACTAAAAATAATACCCTTAGAATAGTCTTGGGAACACTAAGATTAACCACTACACAAACTGGCAGCCAATTTTGAGTCATATTGCACCTCATGACCCCCGACGACAAAGCGGAATTCTTCTAAGGGTAGGAGAACCTTAAAAAACAGTTTCCGAGCGGCCCAGGGGACGAAGTCAAGTGTAATAAATTCTTGTAGAAAGTTATAGTTTGAAGTTGTTGTTACCATGGGAACACCGACCACTGATACCGTTGGCGGCCATTTTATTACACTTGGCTTAGACCTCAGATCTTGAATACCTACCTTTTAAGAAGCGACAGTCTCAAATCAAGAAAACCTCCTTAAAATAAAGAATATTTAACAACTAATGACTCTAACAATTATTATTCATTACTAATGTTAAATGGTTGGTTTAAAATAGACAAGAAATTGCTTGACTCTTGCGTTAATATCATAGAAACATGGAATGCCAGACGGATTCCTCAAGCCCAGTGAACAACTGCCTGCTGCTTTGCATAACGGTTAAACTACCTATTATTGCAAATATTTAAGATGTACTTAATGTGATTTTTTGCCATATTACAATATAACAATAAACAATATACAAGTAAAATGCTTTAATTTCGTTAAATAAACTTTTATTGACATAATTTACTCAAATGTAAAAATCAGAAATCTATGTTAGATATTACAAAAATCCCTGTTTAAATCTCAACCAAGTTTAGCCACTGCTATTTCCGTAGATAAAATAGGCTATAACAAGTGATTCGTTATCCTGATAACTTTCTTCCGAATAAATAGTGCGAGGGCGTAGCTGGTTGGTGCTATTTAGTGGGACGTGAAAGCCAGTGACAATAATAGTAATAATAATATCAGCTGAAAATTCAGATAAGCCAAGTGTTCGCCGATAAGAAATTACTAGGCAATAAGTACTAGTGCTAGGCTACAGCCACATAAGATATTATAACGACATTAACCATTAGCTTTGTGGTTAAGAAAATAATACAATTTCCCACTAAAAAGGCACTTAGATTTTGTTTTGTTCTCTTGTTTAGCCTGTTACATAAAACATTTGAGTATAAAACTCAGCAAATAAAATATCTATAATAGAATAGCCCAGAACACTGATCGAATAGTGCCGCCTACTCCACCATAACACACACACACACATCTGGAAACGGGCGAATACAAATATACACCTTATAACTGCACCGCATCAGTTACGTTTTCAATTTTGTAAAGGCAAAGAGATTTGATACACAGCATAAATTTATAAAATATCACGTAGGTTTATTTTTTTAACATGCTTAGGTATATATCGTTCATTGTATTCACCACATCTTATGTGGTTATTATCCTTCTTCAACAGTGTAAACAGACCCTTACCAAAGCCGCTTTTGTAAAACCCCTATTAGAAATTATTTTTATGATCGATTCTAAAAAACACACATCCAATACGACATAATATTATATCCACAGTCACACATCACCCGAGTAAAACTTATGGCCCATTTGAGTAAAATTCTGTGTGTAATGCGCCGCTTGCTCGAAATATCGACAGGATAATACCAATAGATTCTAAAGAAGTGACATCAAACTACGAACATTAATCATTTAATTCAATGCGATTATCATAACCAAAGTTTCGCCCGTAGTCTAACAATGGATTTCAAAAAAAAAGTTTGCTTTTTTTTATCCGCTCGCTGATTTTAGGGAAATAGTTTTCTTAGGTCAAACATACAATTTGAATTATTATAAAACTTTCGATCTATAAGACTTAAACAAACGTATAAAGGAGGGTTAAAAAAGTTATCAAATTTGTCTGCGTATACTTAGTACCTTTGTACGGAAGTGAAATTATATAAAAGGGTTTATTCCTACCCAACATGATGTAGAAAAAAATCCTTTGAAAAAAACTTTGAAATATTTCAAGTAAACGCTAATGTTTTTACGAAATGCTTTTATTTGAAACTAGCTTTCCCGACAGACGTATTCCTGTGTTCCTGAGTATGAATATTGAATTAGAATTTGTATGATGATAAATTAATTACCTTTTAACCACAAAAATATGATAAATTTTGAAAGGCTTAATCTCGGAAACTATCATATTGTAGCAAATTTAGTCAACTTTAAACGTCCTGAAAAGGTTTTTATTTTCAAAAAATAGTCCTTCAGGGTTTTAATGGCCAAAATTTGAAAAAATACGATTTTTTCGAGGTTGTTTCGATTTTTGACAAAGTTGCGTTCGGCGCTCGAGGTCACAAACTTGGATTATTCATCAGGCCAACATCATAAACACTTCTGCAAAAAATCAGAACTACCGGATTTAACGCACACGGTGATGTATAAAGTTACTGTACTTATAGATAGGTAGGATCTAATATTAAATGAATGTTTTAAAAAAGCTGTCTAGTTGCACTTAGTAAATGCATTGGTGAATAAATAAACAAAAACATAAGTGCTACTGAGTCGAGATGGTGGAGAATAAATAATTTATTGAATTTAATGTAGGTTGTATGTAAAGATGGAGAGTGGGGAGAACTCATCTCCAGAAGAGGTTTCTTTGAAAGGATCTCCACTTTGTATCTTTAGTTCGCCGAAGACGATCATCGTTTATTGATTTATTCCAGTATTCACAAACCATTCAGTATAAATCGACTTAAAAGCATTTCCCCATTCAAGACACCTCTTGTAAATAAATTTAAAGGCAATTTTCTTTTTACTAAATTCATAACTACATTTTCTTTTCACAAAATTGAATAAAATCATTCGATCTTCAACTAATTTGAATTCTAAATCGTTTTATGAAACCAGATATTTTCGTACAGGAATATATTTTTTATTCATTTTAAAACGTCAGTTTAAAAACGTTATAAAACTCAATACATACACATATACTCCCTTTTACACCCGACTCAGGAGCATAGGGAGGCAACAAGAGCTCTCATTGCACTCGAGCTTACGCAATATTTATTAGAATGGAACACTTTTGTATGAATTTATGTACATGCGGCTATATCAAAAAAAAATCTACTTTTGACTCAGCATTCTTCTAACTCTTCTTCCTTAAGTTTCTTCAAAGATTTTTTTTCAAATTATAACATTTGTCAAAACCATTCATAGAATAACATCACATTTGTATACGTTAGTAGGGTAAATACTTATAACTCTGCACTAAAGTGCTAGGATAGCAAGAATTGGACATTTTCATTTTTGTCTCGTAGAAGTCATGTTAATACACATAAAAAAGTACATCATCTATTCCTACACACTCGTGAAAATAATTGACACGCGACCTTATCTTTGAGACAATAATTATCCACTGCACTAATTGAAACTAAAATTTGAAACAAAACACTGAAATTTATAAATCGGCTAGTGCCGCCCCCGCTTTGTCTTGCACTTTGCTCCTCTCTCACAGCGCCAAAGACATTTAAAATGATGAAATAGTGATTGCAACAGCTAGTCAACTATATTTGAATTAGTTTTTGAAAAAAATAAACCAAAAAGAAAATAAAAACATATTTAAGTAAACTCTGTAATATCTTGTAGACCGCGCAAACAGCCCCTAAATTGTCGTTTTTGTAAAAATTCGAGGTGTCGGCGGGGGCTCTTACCGTTGTCTGAGAATTTTTATATTTTTTATGTGGGTTATTGATATCAATAGGCAACTTAATACAACTATTCCAAATCGAAATCAGAGAAAAAAATCGTTCCACACTAATGTTTATGACCTCCTCCCACACCATGTCCAAATCCCTCAGCTCTGCTTGGAAGGTGCGGAACACAGTGTGAGAGGTTCTTCCTCGTCTACGGGACCCTGATGGGAGGAAGAACAGCGCTCTCCTCGGCCAACTATCATTCGGCATCCTAAACACATGCCCCAGCCAACTGCATCTCCTCTTCACAATGATAGAGGCGATGGACCCTCGCTGGGTTCGCCAACATAAAGCGGCGTTCGTGATGCGATGTGTCGCAGATATCTCGTGGCAATTACACACTAGTCACTTAGTTTTTTTTTTTTTTTTAATGAATCTGTGCTCACTTAAAGTGAACACAAATACACTCCTTGACTCTTTCACAGTAAGCTACTGAAAGCTTGTGTCGTGAAAGAGGAAGATGGTCGGCACCTGGGATCGAACCACGACGTCCGCAGTACGAAAGCCGGCGTTGTAACCGCTGGGTCACCAACCACTTCAAGCAGAGTTACAGTCTTTTTTAACTTGTTTCACAACAATAATTCATCAAAGACCTTTTATGTAAGTTACAATGTGAAAACAATTTTAATAATCAGAACATATTTTTATTTTTTTCTTATATTGAAAACAAAAAAATATATCCTCTTCTTTGTTTTCTGCTAGAGTTATTTTTTGAGCAATACAAAACATCTGACAATTGATGTTTATAAAAATAGAACAAAGATTTCAATATTTAAATAATAAACTAAGTAATAATATTTAACTCGACATCATCATAGAGAATATGTATATTTTTGTTTATAAAAGAGATTGTTTTGATATTTTTTTCCACTCCGAAAACCATATTCTGGAAATTCATGAATAATTGCTTGGATATAACTTATTTTATCTGAATATAAATTCGTGTTTCATTTTATCATAAAAAACTTTGTTATTAAGTTAGAAAGAAAGAATTATTTTGAATCGATGACATCAATTTCCTGGTTCCCAATTATCGTGTGTCAAGTCCGACTTATAATTGGGTGATTGGTCTACTGGCAGCACACCTTGTATGGAGCTGCTCACACCTAGCCGGTGCCCCATACAAAATGTGCTGATACCAGAGCACCCGATTGAAATTCGGACCTGACACATGACAAGTTTAAACGGGTTGTCAAGGTTGACGTTTGTATAAAGATGAAATCTGGCAGATAGACTTGTAATATTTTCCGCGATCAGACTCATAATAATAATCATACAGGTAAAGAACTCAACGAGTATTCATACTTTACTCACATAAGAATCTCATCAAAGCCAACTAGGTAGGGTAAGGTTGCGTTAGTCGTACCACGGCCTAAGTCGTACCCCGGCAATATTTTACCTGATAATTATAGAATGCACCATCTAGTGACGTCAATCTGAACTATTTAGTTGGGTGAGCGAACGTAATCTAATGAACGGCCGGCTGTCATCGTGAAGCAAAAATATTGGAAGAGTAAGTTTTTTGTACAGTCTTCATTAAATTTCTTGACTCATTTGTAACCTTTTTATGGCATGAATGTGATCCCTGCCTTTTTTGTTTGTTAACGTCTATTTGTAAGACTTATCTGGCGGTTTTTTAGCCGGAGTACGGCACTACCATTATGGGTGTCCATGAAGGATTTTTCCACTCGCTATTAAAAAAAAGGCAAAAGAACGGCCATTTATTGTTTAAATGATAACATGATGTCAAAAATGTACTCCTGTTTACTGGGCGGCCAATGGATTCATTAAAAAAAAAACTAAATGAAATAAATCGAGAAATCAAGACAGATAAGAAACGGTTCTTGGAAATAACAGTAAAAACAACAATTCTAGAATCCACCCTGATAATAAAAGGCTGATTGCGAAAATTCGCTGAAAACTATTAATATGAGAGGGGAAAATTCAAAAGGCAATGTTAATTAAATCGCAGTAGGTGGCACTCATAATAATTACAGGAAATTTTAAAATAATAATTTATTAAATACTAAAGTGTGTGAAGACTCTGTTTCTTCTATTCTGTACTATTTGCTAAAAAGTTTGTATGTTTAATTTTACCCAACTATTTCTTTCCACATATTAATCTGTGGTTTTAAATGATTTTGCTCTTGTTTATTAATATATGTAAATGTGAAATTTAAGCCCATTTATTCGTAGGTATTCTGTAAAGCTCCAAGTATGTATGTTGTTATGAAAATGATCTACACTTAAACGCGTTTACAAAGGATTAAAAATACATCAAAGAGTTTTAAACGTAATTTTTTAACCTACCGCGTCAACAGACAAAAATATTTTCCTTTGAAATACTTGTATTATTTTGTATATTCATTTTTTATAAAATGTTATACCAATACGTCTCTTAAATATCACTTGAAAACTTTTTGATTCTGCAGATACGAAAAAACAGGTAAGTAGGTAGATAAGATGCATGTAAAACTTAATAGTGATATTTAGGTACCTACATTCGTGTATCGGTTAGTAAACAATGGATAAAGGTTTAAAAAGTTTACTCTACAAAATAATTATTATTCACTTATCAGATGAGCCTGAAGTAATTTATTCAAATGCTTAAATAAATACCTTTGTATTTTACTTCGAAAAAAAACTTCTCAATTAAAAGGTTTTTTTTTCAGAGAAATTAATAACTGGAACATTCTAAATATTTTAAAAGTTTTGTACAAGTAAAGTGTAATTAATTATAAAGATGAAACAATAAACTCAATAAAATTTGCAAATACTTAATGTATGTAATATCTTAGAAACTTTTCAATAAAGAAATCTATTGTAGGCAACAGTCAACAGTAAGAGTCCCTTCAACAAATTTATTTCTGAAAATGGCCTAAATGGTTACTTTTTTGTAGAAACTTCATAAAACATATAGGTACATAGATAGGTACTTTTTGAAACATTCAGAATAATAAAGTTGAAAAGATTGGTGCACTTGTGAAAATTTGAAAAACTGTTCTGAAATTCGAAAACAAAGGAATGAGTGGCATTATTCTAAAAACAGCTAGTGTATGTATTTTGAATCTAAAACACAGTGAAGGAAGTCTGAAGTAGAATATTGACAACATGTTCTGTGGAATTTTATTCATTTGACTACTGAGTTGCAGAGCACATCAGCTTGAATGTACGATGCCTGACATTTCACTCGTCTCATACATTTTCAATGAAATTTCAACCACATTGCGGTCTTTTCCTGTATTCTCCACCTTTCAAACAATGTTTCTGCATACCGTCAATTCCTAAAAAAACATATCAACAACATAAATCTTCATAATAGTACATTTTAGAAGTACGTATTTTTGTACATTGTTTTACTACATTTTGCATATTTCAATCGACGTACAATGCCCGTGTGAAGGTCGATATTTACTTACTTATCATAAATTAATTACTGTTTAGCTGTTAATGTTTCCTTTATAAAAACGATCTCAATTAATTAACTTTCATGTTTGCCACAACACTAACTTCCATACCACATTCATTTCTAATATTTTCATTCCTTTCCATATTCCATTTCCACGTTTTCTTCGCAAAGTTCTCATCTCTACTATACACTACACTAATTTCTTCCTTTTTCTTCCGTATTCACGTTTCACAACGATACGACATCGATGGTAACAGGATTGCGTTATGCACTAGTTTTCTAGCATGTAATGAGACTTTGTTATTTTTCACTGTAGTTCTTGATGAATCGCCCATTCTGATACTAGCCACTAAGTTATTTGGAATAAAGTTATTTTGGAGCACTTTTATATTTTTTCCCACCGAATTTGGTCACGCTGATGATTTTAAATTCAATAATAATGCAAATAACAAATATAATATAAATACAATCACATATCGGTCACGCAAGTAACTAGGTAGGTACTGTTGTGGGTGAAATTCCACCAATAAAACCTCAGACCCTGAAAACGTAGTTCTGATATTGCCATAAGGATGCCCCCACTATGTCGCTCTGTGGTATTGAATATTTCACGTATCGAGATAATTAAAGACAGGATATTATTAATCACGAAGGGCGCGTGATGAAATTTCAATTCCGTTTCTCACCTTGGACCATTATTATTAGTAGGGGTTAGTATCTGGCTGGAGGTCAAAGAGGACGAGACAATGTGCGGGCAAACTTCTAACTGAATCAAATCACATGGGAATTTAATATGCATGATATCTTATATAATTTAGATATTAACTGGTGTAGAGAACGCGCGTTTATGGTTGTTGATTTTGAAAAACAGTTCTAAAAATAAACTAAATAGGTAATGTGCGAAAATATAAAATCTCGTCAGAATAACATTGTTAAATCTGAGTAAAATAATTTATATACCTAATAATATTGTATAATTTTGTGATAAATGTTAAGTGTGAGTATTAATATAGAGCATGCCCGGTTTGTTTTAATTTAATATTTATTGATTTTTTTTATATTTCTACTTTTATAATAAACTTTGATTACACATTATTATTCTAATACATAATAATATGAAGTGTTACAAAGTTGTTTCAAAATATCTTATTGAAAATGTTAAAGGTAACCAGGTTAATATGGCCCATGCAGAACAGTTTGTTTTTACAACTTCTTAGTTTTAAAAACTATTCTGCATTCAATTAATGCGTTGGGTTCAAGAATTAATAATTTAGTTGCTCGTCGAATTTAAAGCCCCCTTCACTGTCACCCCAAATGGATTTCGTCCGATAGACGTCATTTGTTGGACGACATACAAAATAATTGCCCCATTCACGATCACTCCATCCCTTGAAAACTCCAAGTTCTTCGAAACCGCAAGAAACAATTGATCAGAAATTCAGTAGAAAACACTTTAACTGTTTAAAATATGAAGATAAAAGGAGACTGAACACGAATTTGTACAATTCCTCATCGGCTGCTTGCTGTCCCAGTGGATGGATTTTTAAAAGAAAAATGAAAGCGCATCCAAGCAAAGAGTTTGTGCTCTTAAAATCATAAAAGATATCTTTATATGATCTTAAGAGCATAATCTCGTATACTATGTTTGTGTACATTGCATTTTCCCCCAATACAGGGAGCCGTGATACTGTTGGCGACAAACAGTTCCAACGAGCACTCAAAAGTGATTCATATAACGCGACGCAGTGCAGCGGGCATCTTGCAAACAACCAGACAATACGAAGCAAAGAACAATGAGGTCAGCCACCGCCCACAATGGTAAGGGTTGTGGACATTTCCTTACTCTCAAAGCGCCATTCATATTATTATCATTACTGTTATTGTTTTTCTTAACGATTCTGTCGTAACAATAAAAACTTATTTTATGTTATCTTGTTTGAATAGTGTCTCGGGGAATTGTTAATTTGTGTTTCATTTAGGAAATAAAAAACTTTATATATACCTACATGTCATAAACATTGCCAAAGATCGAGTGCAATGGAGAGCTCTTGTTGCCTCCCTATGCCCCTAAGTGGGGCGTTAAGGGAGATTGGATTTGGCTTCTTTATAAATCAAAGTGACATATTTTCACAGATTCAGTGATTTTTTTTGTTGCTAATGTTACACTAAAGGTGATTTTCTCCTTTTGTATTCGCATATTTTTTTCTTTAAATTACATAATATTAAGATTTTTTATTGTAAATCTTAGATTTGTAAGATTTTTTTTACTTATAAATGTCTCTTTAGTGTTATACGCAAAAACAATTAAATAAAGAAATAACACTCTTCTATACATATATGTCAGAATAGCCGGCGGAACATAATGCTTGAAGCATTATTTACCAGTCAACCGGTCCCGTCCAATCTGCGACAGGATTTCAACTTCATGTGAAAAAAACACAAAGAAAATCATTAGAATTATTCAAATCAGATAACGTAGTCCTTTAGAGTTTTCAATATTTGGTGTCATGCTCCATAGAAAGAAAAATAAAATCAACTCGCCTTAAAGAGGGCTTGAAGAATTAAAATGATGCAGTTCATTTGCGTTCTGTGTTATTCTGAATGTTTGAAGTGTCTAACTACTCCAGAAGTTGGTAAAAAATCGATTGCAAGACCCACCGAGACAAAGAAATAAACAAGAACATAACCTCTGAACATTGTAAAAATAGTGATGTGATATGGATATATAAAAATGAAATTCATATACGAACAAACGAATGGTAAAAATAAAAAATCAAAAGTCAATCCGACTATTTTGCTATGGAATTATCGGGAGTAATCCTCAAAAATCTTTTTTGATTTTAAATAATATTCTCATAGTAAATATTTATAGTACAAAATAAGAAAGTTTTTCTGGAAAAGTATCACAGCCGGATATTCTCTAGAATAAATTAAATATGAAATAACATTTATGTAGTGAAAGTATTTTGAAAAGTTTTTAGGAAAACATCATAGTTTGACACTAAGAATATTAACTTTTATTATAATACGGTGGATGAAACTAACTCTCTAACTATGAAACATGAATATTGTCTAAAACTTTGTAACAGAAATTTTCGGTCTGATAATTATTATTAGATACTTAGGTACTAGGATCGTCATTCCGGAGACCATTTTCTTAAATGAACCCTATTTCATCTCAACGTATCCATTCTTATGTTTGCGGCTTTTTCTTGGTTCCCAAGCGCCAAATTTATTTTTATTACGACCATACTCTGTCTTTATACTTTCAACGTCTATTAATTTGAAATTTTGTAATCGATTTTTATCGAATTTTTATTATGCAATCGAAATAACAGTTCATTTGATTCCCACCTAATATAATATGGCATTTTTTATATGCATAAAATTATGAAATTTTCTTATAAGAAGATTTTTATTTAAGATCTGAATCTTTTTTTTTAAATTAAAAGTATAACTAATAGGTAGATATGTACAATTTAATATGAAAATCATTTCTTAAATCAGAGCCGACACTGTCATAATAAAAAAAATCATGAAAGTAATCGAAATATCGCTGGCAAAACCCTCCGAGACAGAGTACGGAATACGGAAATCCGAAGGATATGCAAAGTTGAAGATATTATATCTATGGTGCAGGGGTAAAACAGTATAACTAGTAAAAACCATATTTTGAGTAAATCGAAGTTAAAGATTCAAAAAATTCTCACGAATCTATTTCATTAAAAAAGTTATTCTTTACTATTTGACTTTCTTAAATGATCCTTTTGAATTATTTATTCATAAAATAAGCTCATCATATCTGTTTTTTTATTCATAAATTACAAGAAAACTGATGGCATGTCTAACATATACTACTTTTCGCAAAACATATATGCTATATATATGCTTTTACACTTATTTATAGTATGGTGTTATTGGATGATAAAAACTAGAATATCCATTTATTTGTTTTGTTTTTTACAAAAATATATAAAATAAACATCATAAAATAATAATATGATGTTTTTGTGATTTTTTTTTGGTTTTTTTTTTCTATTGTGTGTGATATCTTTTATCTAGGTACTTAAGTACGAATGATTTGTAACATGTAAAAGGTGTTTTATGCCGTAAATGATTTTAAAATAAAATAAATATTGCATATATGAAATATTTAACTAGTCATCATCGTCTACACCCTTGTCCTCGATTGAATCTGGGAAAATATTTCTTTCAAGTGATGTTGATGGTACATAAGTTTTTATAATAATCATGAAACACGTTTTGGAATCAACGGAATAAATCCGAAAGGTCATTCTTTTTTGATTCTGGAATTTTTAATTGCTCTTTATATGATAATGGTGGCTCCAAATTAGCATTGGCTTGACCCCTTCATTTGTATGAAATTGATTTAAATGGCTCCTCTAGATTTAACTATTCTTTGTATAATAATATTTCAGGTTCATATTTTATTTCTCAACCACTTGACATTTTTCCAAATAAACTTTTCTCCCACATCATTTATTTTCCTCACGTGTAATTTATTTTTTTAGTAAGTATGAATAATCTTTAAATTAAAACTCTTTTTTTTCTGTTTTTTAATCAGTGCATGGTCACTGTCACATTCAAGATGCGTGTGACCGGAAATCAAGAACTTGTGGTCGATAGTCTGAAGGGTTGGATGTGCCTTAATCATGGACATGCCCATAGCATACCCATGTGGGTATTTTTATTTTGCCTCCACATGTGTCAGAGTACATGGACACTGGACACGTGGAAAGTATTTGGAGTAATTGAGAGCACATGAAGCTACTTGATTGGCTCCTTTTCCTCCATTATCTTCGCTCCACATGTAGCAAAATGCTTGGTTTAAGAGCATTCATAGATAGTTAGATTGAATTTCCATAACGCACGTTTGTAAAAAGCCATGGACTATTTTAAATGTGGAGTCGGAAGACATTGTTGCATATCAAACGCTATACTCATTTTTGTATCGTCCTGACTTGCTTCCTCTTTATCACGAGACTTTGATGCATACGCACTTTCAGCGAATTTATGATGTTCTTTTAGTAAATTTTCTAGAAACGGCTTCTCTTTCGTTTCTTTATAACACAGTTTTTTGGTCTCCTGTGACCATGTAGGACGTGTGCCTACGAAACTAGTCAGGATAATTAAAAATTGTGGAAAAGTTAAAGGTGCAATCTTTTATCTTTTTTTTTCGTTTCAGCGTGTTTGAATTCCGTAGTTATTAGACTAGAAATGTAAGAAACGCGCCTTGAGTAGTTGTTCATCTTCCAATATTATTCAAAAAAAAAAAAAAACCAAGTGTCGCTGGAAAATCTCTCATTGCAATTCATTCTACAGGGTTTGAGTGTTTTGCACTTGCGTTCCTTAATATGTTTTCCCTTCTCAGTTATAATATGCATTTCCAAAATTTCTCTTCTCTTTTCTTTCTTGCCTAATTTTGCGCATTCTGCCTTTGAGCCTAGGTTTTTGTTTTCTGAATCTAAAAAGTATGTTCATTTGTAATTATTTTAGCTGCCCACTTTCTTCATCCAAATAGTATTCCTTACTACGCCGCATATTATCATTATTAATGTTACCTGAATTATCATTGTTAATGTTCCCTGAATTATTACTTTCGCACTTTTATCATACATAAATTTGGTGTAAAACAATACAAGTCTACGTTGAATTTGCGTAATTGCATATAACTTGAGATATACTTTTTTACGCCTAACAAAAATGACATTTTATTTCCGTACTCCTTTTCACATGCCTGTACAAAAGTCATATTTTTAAATATTAGTTGTATTATATTATACCCCAACATAGATTATTTTTTTCTCTACATTTTGGTATAAATAACTCATTTTACCCAAAATGACGAGTTATACTGTTTTACCCCGGCACCATAGATATACAGTCACAAAGTAACTGCAAAATTTTTTAGTGATATCGCACAGTTATCTTTATAAGTATCGAAGTGTTCAAAGTGACTGCAAAATTTCTTAATAAAATCATTGTGTTGTGTTCATTAGTACCTATCCAAGTGTCAAAAAGTAACTGCAAAATCTTTTAGTGACATCGCACAGTTATATTTATAAATATCGAATTGTTACAAAGTGACTGCAAAATCTCATAATAGAATCATTTTGTTGTGTTCATTAGTACCTATCCAAGTGTCAAAAAGTAACTGCAAAATCTTTTAGTGATGTCGATCAGTTATGTTTATAAGTAACGAAGTGTTACAAAGTGACTGCAAAATCTGTATGTATAATCGCATTGTTGTGTTTAATAGAAAAAGATTAAACAATATCACTAAGAGTTTTCATAAGTCTTTCTCAGTTAAGATTCTACAATCTGTGACTTAATGATAACCCAAAGTTGTGTTTAAAAGTATTAGGATTTAATACAAAAAATGAATATGAATTTTCGATCTTATCTAATTCAAAAATTCCTAGAAGGAAAAGATTGAAACAATGAGACATATAGTGCAGAGCTATCCCATTAAAAAAATTGCTATATAGTATATAGATAGCATAGTCGCACGCATAGGAAAGAAGACTTCAAAGATACTAAAATTTCGACCAAAAGTGTAAAAAAAGTATAATTTGATGTAATTTATTAACATGGTTCAAATTTAAAACACGTAATAAGTTAGGAGACAGGCAAGAGGCGTTATCTTTTTGTTTCACCTAAATTTTCGCTATCACCGAAAAGTAACTTGTCAAAAGTTTAAAAGCCAACGGTCCAGAGGTGGATGTAGACTTTTACGCAACCGCTATCAACTTGAAGATTTGTTTTCATGAATAATTTACAACTTGGAGGCCAGATGAAAGGTTGTGTTTCCCCGAGACACTCGACATGGTGTCAGGTAAAGTAGCACCTCTTTTATTTGATTTTATTTCCATAACATACATACATTTTAACATCACTGTCAACTTTTTTCTAACCATTTATTTTAAACCTTCACCATAATATGGGTTACGAGCGGATACAAGCGGACTACGATTCATCTTTTTTTCTAGAAAGATAGAAGCTGCTGTAAGAAATCATTTTTTATAATCATCTTAAAAAGGAGCAATTAAAATTATAACAAACTCTTTTGTATGAATTATGTGTATAATTGAAGCTTCTGTGGTGCAGTTTGAACGGAAAGGGGGTTTTTAAAGTCTCTCTTAGGGCAAGCGTAACATATTGATGACAGCTTTGCCGACATTTTATAAAATCCTTTCACACTCCAAGAAGGCGTGTGAAGATTATGAAGTCTACAATTGTGTGAATGTTAAGATACGAAACTTTGTGCGGAAATGCTAGGACCAAGAAAGGCCAATCACCCCATATAACAGAAGGATGTGTTAAAAAATGACGCAGGTAAGTATGTAGTTAGCTCTTTTTAAAAACTTAAGAATCCTCAATAAAATATTTCGGAATATAAGTACAGATCTAAGAAACAAACCTTCCACGTGACAAATTTCGTTAAAGAAAATGTTGGCGAAGTAACACATTCAAAAGATCCTTTTTAGATTTCACAATTCAATAGCGGTTCTTATCTTTCGCCATTTTTCGTATATTTATTTTTTTAAGGAGAAACACTCGTATTTGCCTAACTGAAATAAAAAATTTAAATAACATAAAATCTCTTATAAAATCTATATGTGCCTAAGCTTTGTAGATAGAACCCAAATACAAATAGGCTGAATATCAATGACAATAGATTCTGTCCTATGGTACTTACGTGTGTTCGTGTAAGTTGGAACAAGGCTCTGTATGTACGCGTCATGATTCTGCACAGTAGGTAGGGGTAGGGGCTCATTGTGGAATGTTGGATATTTCTTTATCTCGGGATATTTATGGAAACGGTCGTTGTACAGAGAACATCCGGTCAAACGATGGCCGTTATGTTCATAACGACGACAACGCAATACATATCGGATACCTACCTACCTACATATTATTATAAACCTGTGTATGTATCCTACATACATCCTCTTCACAACGATTGAGTGATCAGAGTACACATTCAAAAACGTCCACATCTTTCATTTCGTTTAGCCCGAAAATTTTCATTTTTAATCTTTAAATATAGCTTACATGATAAAAATGATTGAGGTCTTTTCAGAAACCATATTTATCTGAGTAAAGATCAGAGTAGAGATCAAGTATTTGGCCTTTTGTGAACTCTCTGCTTTAGAAAATTATAGGTGTATGAATGCTTGGTGGTCTAAAAGTTTTTTTTTACAGGATTCTGCTGTCCTATGTTGTAAAGGTATATTGGTTTCTCATAAATGCCATTAAGTTTTGCTATTCATTGACTTTGCTGATTACCATCATCTGATGTCTTAACCCTGTATTTAAAAGTAATATCAACATACCTATTCAACATTCCACCTAACTATGTACAATAGCTATACGGGAGATACCTGTTATTGGAGCGCTGGATATTCTATGTGTTTGTTTCATGTTTTTATTTAGTTTGTGTTGTTCAGTGTTCCGTTGGTGTCTCTATGAAATAAATTAATAAATAATCAATCAATCAATCAATTCTCCCTTTTACACCCCACTCAGGGGCATAGGGAGGCAACAAGAGCTCTCCATTGCGCTCGATCTTGCGCAATGTTTCTGACTTCCTCCCACACCATGTCCATGTCCCTCAGCTCTGCTTCGAAGGAGCGGAACACAGTGTGAGAGGGTCTTCCTCGTCTTCGGGACCCTGATGGGAGGAAGAACAGCGCTCTCCTCGGCCAACTGTCATTCGGCATCCTTAACACATGTCCCAGCCAAGTCCATCTTCTCCCCACAATGGTGGAGGTGATGGGCTCACGCTGGGTGCGCCGGCGTATAGCGTCGTTCGTGATGCGGTGGTACCATCTTACGCCCAGAATTCTCCTTAGGCACTTCATCTCAAAGGCTGAGACTTTTTGTACCCGGGCCTTGGTCAGGTGCCAGGACTCACACCCATACAAGAGAATGGGCAACACACACGCATTGATTGATTGATTGATATTTTGTTTTAAACAATTTATACCTAAAGTTATTTCAAATATTGAAAATCCTATTTCGTTTTGGTGCATTAAGAAGTGAACCTTTAATGTGGTTGGTTAGTCAATGGTATCAGTCGGCGGCTTTCGTACGTACAGCGTATTGAAGGTTCGAATCCAGGCCATGCCGACCATTTTCGCTCTCACGACACTAGCCTTTGCTTAGTGTGAAAGTTGTCAAAAGTGTATTTGTGTTCACTTCGAGTGAGCACAGATTAATTTTATATAAAAAAAATGAACGGATTACAAAAAAAAACAAAGTAATAGTGTTTTGGGTTTGGAAGTGTGTTGCTTTTGCGACAGGCACCTACAATTCTACGGGTCCGTAAAGCTACAAATGTTCGCAGTTACAACTTTACCCGTAACAAATATTGGATGTTAGATTCGCTTGTTGGGCTTTTAACATTTTTTATCATTGCAATTCTTGAGAATTTATATCGCGCGATAAAAGATCATACACACTCATACACAAAACACTTTTATATCCAAAACGTCTATTCGTTTGTGCCATAATGGCCTGTGGAAGTGTTCCCTCACATTTTATCCGAATAACGTCATAAAAGCTTAAATTTCAAGAGAAAAATGTTATGAAGGGAGTAAATTAAAGCTAACGATCGTCCTCCACGTTTGTTAAAAAAAATAACGTAATAAAAAAATCAATTAAGTTTACAAGAGAAGCGCGAATCGTATAATGCTCTTACATTGAAACAAAAAACGAATATTATGGGAATATAATACGATTTCAAATTACAAACATATTAAATTGAACCGTTTTGAATGTATTTCGATGCTCGTAGGTCTTTATTACCTATGTACTTTCGATGGAACAGTTTATTATTTGAAAATTAAACGCTAATTAATAGCTGGAAATTACTAGTAGACTGTTGATATTTTAGACATGCCAATCAATGAGACAATACTCCCTATTCTGGTTTTGGTTCGAACTATAATAAGAACGTTCCAAAATTTAATAATTAAGTTCACATGAATTAAAATGTACTAAGTTGAATATTAGTCACTAAAATTGAAATAGAATCGGTCGTAGTATAAGTATACAAACAAAATATCCTATAATGAGCAGCTGTTGTTTGGAGTACGTAAGCTTCAAGTGGTTGGTAATCTGGCGGTTACGACGCCGGCATTCGTACTGCATCTTTTGGAGGTCATAGGATCAATCCCAGGTTCCAACCACCTCTTTCACGACATATTTTTTAAGTAGCTTACTTCGAAAGGGTCTGAGAGTGTATTTGTGTTCATAAACACCTAAATATACGTATGCGATTTAAAATAGTCAAGATTTATAATTTTTTTTAATAAAATGAATCTGTGCTCACTCAAAGTGAACACAAATACATTCCTTGACTCTTTCACAGTAAGCTACTGAAAGCTTGTGTCGTGAAAGAGGAAGATGGTCGGCACCTGGGATCGAACCACGACGTCCGCAGTACGAAAGCCGGCGTTGTAACCGCTGGGTCACCAACCACTTCGAAATTAAACCTAAAAAATATTATGTTGTGTTTGTAGAGATTGTCATGAAATATTACATTATATTCGCAATGTACAATAACAGCGTTAACGATTTAAAAAGAAAACAAATTGAAATTCCTGCAAGTGTAAAACGCCAGGAATTCATTTGTATTTTTAATACCCGAAGCTGTTTTGAGTTCACTCGAGTTACCTGGTCAGTTACGAAACCAATTACGAGGTTCCTACTATCTGGCCACATGAGTAGGTACCGATAAACGGAAATACTCTAACTTTCAAAAAGATTATAGAATTTCTATTTAAGTATTTTATTTTACATAAAAAAACGCTAAAAAAAGTATTTAATTCACTCGTCAGTTTTTTACTAAATAACCTAAAATATATATTCTGTACCTACGTGTATTGTATATTCAGTATCATTGTAAGATGTGGAAAATGTTTCGATATGTGAGAAACGTCGTAGAATCGCATCCTGATTCAAATAAGATTATTCAAAATTTAGAATTATCTTGTTATCATCAATTTAATTAATAATTTATTTAGTAATTTATATAACAGATAGGCTAGTTATTAATCAAAATCTGCAGATCCAAATTTGGAATTGCAATCCTTGATTAATTTAACCTGATTGTTATCGAAGTACGAGTATGTGGACGTGTTAAAAAGGCACTGTACGCTATTTGACCGTTGCAAGATACAGAGATTTTTCGAACAAAACAAATTGAAAAACTCGTTACGGTACAATATGAAAAAGGAGAATTTGACAATTCAGAGAAAGTAGATATCCAACAGAAACGGTCGCCACAGACATTAATTTAAAGTAATACGAACATACTCGTATTAGTTAATAAATTGTGAAAAATGACAATTGTCTGTTAGTGAACCACCATATCAGGTTAGGTGGCCCACTGTTGACCTTTCAGTTAGAACGTTTCGACTCGTATGAACGTCACATAATATAATAATAATCCAACGTAATAATGAAATATGTCGTGTTCACCGTGTACCTATTTCAAACAAACATTGTTCCCTTCGTCTGTCTCCGCTGAAAACATTTCTTATTTCTCTTAATACCGAATGTTTTTCTATGACATTTCAGCAGTCGTCTTGACTGTGTAGATTTATGGAACACACAACACTACTTCGTGGAAAGTAAATAATGGAAGTCTTTGTTAATAACAGGGAATAAAAGGGAACACTTCCATTCGACTCATGGAGAACTGAAACAGGGAAATCCTAATGTACTGGCCTTGTCAGCAGTACTGGACATCAACTGATAGTAAATAATATTGCTTACTTTATGGCGTCTATTAATCTTCAATTCCTTTTTGTTTTATGCCATGTTATATAGATAAAACATGGTTATAAAATAACAATATATGTAATAATATGTAGATAGCAGTCATATTTTGCATTGATGAATTCTGATTATTCATTTGGTATGGTATTTATAGTATGCGCTAGAATTTAGTAATTTGTTCCTAATTTAAACGTAGTTTATATTTTTCCAAATTGCATCTCAAACTTTATTGTAAACCCATCTGTCGTCTTCCATGAAATCTAAGCACACGTATTGAAAATTTTAAATATGATGTTCATCACAGTAAAGTTAAAAATCACTTTTGTCGTGTATGATATGTTGAATTACTTAAATATTAAAGAGGTTTGTACATACATAATATTATATAAGTAGCATAGGTACATTAAATAAGTTTTTATTTTATTTTTCGGTTGCAAATACGATGAGCATTGAATCAAAACATATCCTATTGAATCATAATATGTAGGATGCCAAGTTCAAGTATAAATTTCAATCAAATCAAATCAAAGCTCCCTTTACACCCCACTCAGGGGCAAAGGGGGGCAACAAGAGCTCCCCATTGCGCTCGATCTTGCGCAATGTTTGTGAACTCCATCCACACCATGTCAAAATCTCGCTCCTTCGAAGGAAAATCGACCCCGACCCCATTAAAAAGCCGCTGCCAAAATTATTAAGCTAAATAATATTGAAAATATTTTCCTTTTATTTCAAGATGTCATGCATTTACTGAAGTTCTAAAACGAAGAACATAGCTTATTTTTAACTTCTTCTTCTTCTTCTTTTTTTTCCGGCAATGCACCCGATCTCGAGTGATTTATGCCCTAATTCGTAAAAAAACCAACAAAAAAATACAAATTAAACAAATTAGTCATAGGGAAGGACCACATACATCAGTAAAAAAACTAATCCCCCAAAAATTATATACACAAATATTTTTTTTTTTTTAAATTTTATTATTTTTTTTATTTTTTATTTTTCCTTTTTTTATGTCTATGTTATCTTAAAAACACACACACGCACGCACACACCCTCACACACACACACAACCCTCGAATCCTCTCTCACAATGCACACATACACACATTATACTTTTTTATCGTACTTTTTAAGGTGATTTACTATAATTTGATTGACTTTAAAATCGTTAAGTGCCAAAAGGGATTGAATCTTGATAGGGAAAGTGAGACAGACATCTTTGAAATTTCTTTGATAAAATCATGGTTTGGTAAGAGCGGGCAATTAAAGAAAACGTGGTCTATTGTTTCTTCCTCCCTCCCACATTCGCAAGTAGCGTCACCAACTATACCGATTCTAGCCAAATGGAAAGATAGGACGACGTGTCCCAATCGTAGTCGTGTTATGAGAGATACATTCAACTTAGGAATTTTGCAATTTTTAAACCATGGACTATACGGGATATCACTCTGCACTGCCCTGTAATGACCACCAGTCGCAGAAATCTTAAAAACTTCATTCCATTCCTCCCGAATAGAATGTTCCACAGTGTTCATGCAGTCTGTGACAGGCAGAATAAATGAGTGCGGCAACACTCCGCACGTACAAGCATCTTTGGCAAGAGTATCTGCCCTCTCATTACCACTTATTCCGATGTGAGAGGGTATCCAAACGATCATCACGGTAAGCTTTCTCACGAACGCCAAGTGCAAGGAACTCTTTATGTCACCCAAAACATGAGAACTCAAGGAAGATTTTGAGTTTGTGTTTAAGCAATTAACGAGACTCAGAGAGTCAGAGAATATTACGGTGCGGGGTAATGACTGAGTTAAAACCTCCAACAGTGCTTCCCTCATCGCTACGCATTCGGCTGTGAAAATGGACGCCTTTCGAGGAAGCTGAAACATTCTATTAATGTCAAGGGAAGGGATGCAAAAGGCTGCTCCACATTCTCCACCGGAAGCCTTTGATCCGTCAGTGAAGACTCTAACAAAGGAGCCCCAATCCTCGTCCACCTTTTGGTTGAATAAAGTATTGACTACATGCGGGGGAAGCGATGCAAACGACCTATTGATATCAATAGATTCGACGATATTTGGGGGGTGTACAGTTGCTTCGAATGGAATGGAGAACATCGGAAGTGAGGAAGCCAAAGAGTCAGAAAATTCATTGCAAATGCTTTCAAAAATCGAACAAAGTAGGGGCGGCACTTTCGAATGCCAGTAAGAATTACTCCGACAGCTGTCCGAAAGGACGTGTAATACCGGGGTGAGGGGGTGATCAGATAAACCTCTCTTCAGAAGAAACTTAAAACCAAGGAATTTTCTACGCAGTGTGAGAGGTCTTTCCACGCACTCCGCCTGGAGGGCGACCAAAGGAGATGACTTCATAGCTCCTAAAATGAGTCGAAGGCACTTTGACTGGACTCTTTCCAACTTGATGGACAGGTACTTCGGGAGAGGTTCCATGAGGAAACTACCGTAGTCTAAATGACTACGGACGAGAGCACAATACATTGTCCTCATAGAAGACGGGTGGGCTCCCCACCAAACTCGAGACACCGCTCTCAAAACGTTGATGCTTTTTTCACATTTTTGTATTGTTTCTTCAATATGCATATTCCAATTAAGTTTTCGGTGAATGGTCATACCAAGGAATTTAAGAGAATCCCTGATTGGTATTGACACATTGTTACATTTGATAGAAACGTCTGGTATCTTGTGTTTGTTGGAGAAAATTATCACTTGACTTTTAGAAGGAGACAAGGACAACCCGGCCTCGGAAAACCAAGGCTGTATGAGGTCCAGAGTGTTCTCCATTCCATTCACAGCTCGAGACATTATATTATCCTTACAGTATACTACAAAATCATCTGCGTATTGCAAAACACTACAATAGGGAGGGATGCGGAAATGAAGATCCTGGGTGTATATGTTAAACAAAATGGGACTTAGTGAAGAACCCTGAGGCAAGCCTCTGCACACCGTTCTCTGAATTGTCTCCCCGGGAGTCTCAATTAGGAGCTGACGTTCGCATAGTATGTTAGAGATCAATCGACAGGTGGGGACAGGCACCCCCAAAGAAACCATTTTATTGTAAAGTATTGGTAACAACACATTGTCATAGGCACTTGAGACGTCCATGAAACAAGCTACCATAACCTCCTTTTTGGACTTGGCTATATGTGCCTCTGTAATCAGAATACTCAGGTTGTCCAGGCAGGATTTACCTTTCCGGAAACCGAGCTGCTGCTGAGGAAGTAGGTTGTTCGTCTCCAAAAACCATTCGAGTCTAGCTTTTATCATTTTTTCTAAAATTTTAAGAAAGCAACAAGACAAGGCTATTGGTCGGTAGGACTGTCCCAAAGATGGGTCCTTACCTGATTTTAGGATCGGGATAATTATTTGCCGTTTCCATGTTTCTGGAACAGAGCCACATTCCAAAATTTGATTGAATAATTTCAAGAGTTGCAGGAGGAAGGAGGTTGGGAAGTGTCTAAAGAAAGAATATGGGATCTTATCTGGGCCAGGGGATGAGTCTCCTGACGATTGTATTGCGTGTACCAGTTCGTCTAGGGAAAATTGAGAAGAGAGTAAGCAATTATCTTGTTGGGACGCTGAGCTAACTTTAACCGTTTCCGACTCATTAGGTACATAGGGAGGTGCAAGCCTCTCCACAAAACTATCGACCCAATCAGAACATTTATTTGGGTTGGGCTTGGGAGACAAAGAGCCTCTGAACTTTTGAATTGAGGACCAGACCTCGGAAATCAGAGTGTCTGGAGAAATAGAAGAACAATAGTCCTGCCATCCCCGACGTTTCTTTTTCCTAAGGAGTTTTTTAGTTTGGGCCTGAATGTTACGGAATGAAAAGAAGTTTTCCTGAGAGGCGTATCGTTTGTACCTCTTGATGGCGTCGGATCTCAGTTTAACCATATTTGTGCACTCCTCATCCCACCAGGGGGGAGATGATTTTTTCCTTACACCGGTCTTTTGTTTGGGAATTGAGGCATCTGCTGCTTCAATTACGCTTCTGGACAGATCATTTGCGAACGTATCCACCAAAACCTCACCGCTGTCTATGCCGCGCTTGGCAACGCTACAATTGGCAAGGAGGTCTTTGAAGTGAGTCCAATCTGCATTTTTTGTTCTATAACCTATTCTTAACTGAGATTTGTGGAGTTGGATCCTATTGTTGCGGATCGACAAGTGAATCGGAAAGTGATCGCTCGAGTAAGGATCACTTGAAATTTCCCAAGACAGTGAAGGGGCTAAATCAGCGGAACAAAGAGAAACGTCAACTGCACTAGGGTTTTGATTAGGTAAAGAGAGTCTGGTAGGCTGACCATCGTTTAGGACTACTAAATTCTGGTCATCAGCAAACTCTAAAATAGCCCTTCCAGCCGGATCAGTGAAATGGCTACCCCAGGATGGTGAATGTGCATTGAAATCGGCTAAGAGGATACAAGAGGATGGAAGGCTGGAGACTACCCTCGTCCAATAATCAGAATTGAATGCAGTTCTTGGAGCAGAATAGACCGAAAAAATAACAATACCTAGGATCTCTGCGGCTACTACTTGAGATCCCGGGGAGGGAGGAATTTTTAAAGGGGAAAAGTGGAGGTTTTTTTTAATAAGAAGAGCGGCTCCGCCTCTACCTTCGGAACGATCGTCCCTCAGGCACACGTAGCCTGGAAAAGACACGACGGTATCTGTGGAAAACCATGATTCGGAAATTCCAGCAACGTCCACGTGATGCTTTTTCAGAAGAAAAATAATGTCATCCCTGTTACTAACCGCACTGCGGCTATTCCACTGAAGGATTGACAGGTTGTTGATTTTCTGTATTTTCGGAGCCATTTTCGGAGACAAATTTATTTAGAGATTGAATTAGAGCAGCGTATGAAATGTCAGAATTCTTGGATGAAAGTGCTTCTAAAAGTAAAGAGATCAATGATTTCAGGAAGTTTTTGTTGTCAGAGTTAAAATCTTTTGAAAGTCTTTCTATATTTTGGGCAGATGATTCATAATTGTTTTGAAGGGCAAATCCATTTGGAGAGGATGATAACATTTCCCCATTTGGGGAGATTAAAAGGGCGTTAAGCTCCGTTCGGTCGTAAGACAGAGACGGGGGGTTTCTTGGGGACTTATAAACAAATTTACCTCTCGCGGGGGTCGATCTAACTGAGTTATATGAGATGTTTTGTTGAGAGTTCTCAACGATGACATTGCGTTGGGGAATAGGACGGGGGTTTGGAACGTCTTTTTTTACGATATTTGCATACGATAGTTTTTGTTGGGGATGACGTTTGGAGGCTTGAAGAAACGAGATATTGTGAAAGGCCATGGATTGTTTTATTTCCTTCTGTCTTTGGTACTCCGGGCATGCCAAACTTATTGAGACGTGGGGTCCTCCACAATGGAAGCAGGTAGGCTCAGAATAACACTCATTTGCAGGGTGATTTTCGCCACATTTGAAACATCTTTCAACTGATTTACACACTGTTTTAGTATGGCCAAAGCGAAGGCACTTAAAACATTGTACTGTAGGATAAAAGTATGTTTCAACGGGAAAACTATTGTAATATATGTATATATTGTTAGGCAGACGTTGTCCCTCGAAAGTCACCACAATCGAGCCAGACGGTTTCCATTCGACTTTTCCCGAGGACCTGTCTTTGTAGCTCAGCCTACGGATCTTCAGCACCTCTCCAACATCGGGATTAGACACTGAAATCGCGGCCATGATATCCTCGTCAGAGATGTTTGTAGACACACCCCTTATAAGACCCATGCGGGTCACGTTGTGGGTTGGGATATATGCTTTGAACGCTGAGTTCGACTGGATATAGATGTTTTTAATGAAGGAATTAGCCGAACTGGCCGTGGAAAACTCCATGACCAGACGGAACTTCCCCTCCGACTTGATGGAACCATTAATAATGTTGTTAATTTTTTTATTATAAAGAAATTTACCGAAGTCCATGGGGTGGATTGACTTGCCAGGTTCTGTACTCTGGACAAAAACAATGAACGGGCCAAGAGATCTTAAGGAGTAAAAATGTTCCCGTAAGGGAGTCTCCTTGGGTTTTGAAGCATTCGATGAGGTAGAAACAGACTGATTGGAGGATAAATCAGGGTCAGATATGAGACATTCCTCGGCTTGAGTCATTTTTCTCTTCCGCTTATTCGTTTCTTGAGGATCCGGAGGATCTGGAGGGAGAGGTGGAACGGGAGGGTGAGGAGGTACCTCCATCTTCTATGAAGATGGAAGTCTGAACACCCTTTCTATACCAGAAACGATAACAGAATAAAGAAAAGTAAATAGAGAGAAAAAAAGAATAATAGTAAATAAAAAACTTAATACGGACCTGATCCTTGAAGAATATTACAAATAAAAAATAAATTTTTATACTTAAGTTACATTCCACTTTGCGACAATAACAACACGAATATACGAAAAAATAATTCCTGAAGCACAGCGCGAACAGCGAACACACACGTCCTTCCGAGTCGGCAGCGAGCTGGAGAATGTATTTTTTAACTTCGTTTTCATCAATCTCACTAATCGAATCAAAACATAGCGCATCATGATAAATTAAAACCTGGTGATAATGGAATTCAGGCCAGACAACTTTAAAATGATAGCAGTGTAATGATTTAGGTGTGACTGCATTAAACAGCGGTGGAAGAATGTAGTCCGGTAGCCGGCGGTAAGAGTATACTTAAAACAACAAGAAGAATATTAAGGCTGTTAGAGTCGCCAAAGGGGTGATTTTAATGATTTTTCAATCCATTTTCCGGCGTTATCTACTGTCGGATTTCGATGAAAAAAATATATAACATAAATTAGACTTTAATGAAGGCGGCCTCAGAGCCGTTTTTTGATATCTAGTATAGTTTCTTGTAGAAAATAAAAATATCAAACGTCGTTTTTCATCTTTTTTTTAATATTCCAACTGATATATACGTCGGAATGAAATAATTCTTTTTTTGTCTTAAAGAGCATTAAAAAATCTACAAGATTATAGAACGAAATGCTAATATTTATTTCCGGCTTAGCGTATAATCCCAAAAAACCTCTATTTCAAATAAACACTGAATATCGAAATATTCTATCGGCTTTAGCGTGCATGCGATAATGACACTTATAGCACGGGAATTACAAGGAACGCACTGGTTTTCGTTGTGTCAGTTATTCAGTCGCCCACTACATCGTGGACTTAGATGACGTGCAACCTGCGCTAGTCCAATTTACGTTTTGTATTGTATACTTTTTGACGAAAATTCGTATATTACAGAGGACGACAAACATTGGTTAGTGATTTTTATTTTATTATTTTTTGTATTCAGCAATTAATTCTATCATTGCTGTTTGGTGATTTTAAAGTGTATATTTTTGAATTAGGTATAATATGTTTATAGTCACTTACATTGCATACCTATTATGAACTTTTTTATTCTAAATTATTATCATTTATGCGTTATACAGGGTGGCACGTTCCTATTGGGCAAAATTAAACTCCTTTCTAAAAATCGCTGGATACCGAATTCTATTAGTTATGTAGTCCGAATTCTAGCAGTTTTCTATAAAACAAAATTTCTGGACAAAATTTTAAACGCCGCGCCAATCTGAATATAACCCATTCACAAACATATTGTGATATAGGTACCAACTGATTTTGGCCCAGTCGATGGATATCTTAAGTACTATTAGGTATATCATATTATTTTGCTTTTTCAGAAACTATTTTATCACGCCGAGTGCAACTTAGAGCGTAAAATAAAAAATCAAAATGGGACGAAAAGAGAAGTATACCGGAATAGTGAATCGTACAAAAATGTCTCCTTGCCAAAGCACGTAACATTAAGAAGTAAGTATTTTTTATGTATAAATTGTAACATTTGGTCTATTAATAAGCCGTAATTTGAGCAGTTTGGTCATTTTTCCATCTTATGGCAATACTTCAGTCAAATTTCAGGAACTTACCGAGGAGGTCCTATTTACTCCACGGGACATGGTAGCCGGAAACTGCCGAACCAACCCGAATTGTTTGAAAGTAATACAAATAGCATCAACATTATAATTGACACTAATACAATCATACAGTCGTCCTCGTTACACTTCGGAATGGTTTGGCAGTTTCCGGCTACCATGTCCCGTGGAGTAAATAGGAACTCGTAACTTACCGATGGTCGAATGACCAGATATGTAATATTTTAATAGTTCATTTTAGATATTGTTGACTCACTTTCTTCTTATCACTAAGAGCGAGACAACCCAACGTTGTTTTGAGTGAAAGTTTTTATGGTTTTGTTCACCAGGGCACGTCATTGTTAAAATTCGAATGTTTAAAACAGGTTCAAGTGTTGCCAAAAAAAACCATTGGAAATTAGATTATCCGGCAGTAAAATCCACACAATTTTCCACACTATTTTCGGATTGTTAAAAATGTTTTATAATACCATTATCGGAACAATTTACTTAGGAACGACCATCCGTTAGTTTACCAGCGACATACTTACAGATATTTTAGTATCTCTTTTATAGTATTGGCCCAATAAAAAAAAGTTACAATATTATGTATACCTTTCAAAGATTACAGATATATCTTCAAAATCTCGTCAATTTTCAGGTCACGGAACGCTGTCCCGGACCAAATGAATGCAGCTACTCCTAAGTCCAGAGTTACTGCAAAATTAATCGATACATCTCAAGACCAACCGAGTCACAACAAGGATTTAGATTCAAAGAATATCTTAGCATGCGAAACTTCCAGATTAGAACCAACGACTGAAGGGACAAAAATATCTGGAAGGCGCGTTTTTAATATGATGTGGTTATCTTCACATCCTTTTGATACCATGACATATAATCTTGACCGTCCAGTTTTAAAGGAGGAGTTCGACGGCAATGAATCTGCACACATGCAATATATACATAAGATATAGCATTTATTTTTGTATGAATTTTGTAATTACATTTTTTTAATATGCCATTAAAATCAAATATTAAAAAAGTGTATTTTTCCCGTTCCCATTTTATAATCATATAATCTGAAATGGTGGCAATTAGAATGAATAGTATGTGAGTGTTAGAAGATATTAATTAATGGTGAGAACCCATGTTTAAAAAAATCTGGTAAAAGCAATGTATACCTGAATGTAACGTAAAATTAATAATGTCGCTTTAACCAAATACATGTATAAACATGATGATAACATCATTATCGGCATTATCGTTATCATCACTATCATCCACCGTTGTTAAAAAATTCCAAACACATTGCAGTCAAAAGAACATTGAGGTTTTAAATATTTCGACGCATTCCACTGGTTTCCGACCCCTGACTCTACACTTACATACGTACGAATATTGTGAGAATTAAGTAGTGGAGAGAGTCCGCCCAAATTTTTATGCCCCGCCCGAAATTGACTTTGAAGTCAGAGCTGACACGCTCTTAAAGTCATAAACAATGACCAACGTTGTTTGAAATACGAGGGGAGATAATAGTTTCAGTGAACTCTGCGTTTATTCACTGTATTCTCTTATAAAAGAATCACCGCGGTAGAATGCTCCTCGCCTGAAATTACTTTACAAAGATGGTTCACGGTGCACTTAATTGCGTATTATTTTTAAATTTATTTACGGCAGTTGTTAACAATTTGAAATAATATAATATATTGTTTTCCACAATAATATCAAAACTTCGCTCTTTCTATTCAAATTATCAACAAAGTTGAATATTATCTTCTGAAGCCTGATACAAAGACGAAATGTCAAAGACAATTTGCAACAATAATTATTATAAACCGTAAATTTCTAATGAGTTTTGCTTGATTTCGTCTCACAAACATTTCCGTCATCCTCGAAGTTCTATTCCCACACCGATAAAGGAACCTCCAAAACACGCTTTCTGTACGCATAAATGGTTTCTTCGAGGTCAAAAATCGTTGTCATGTCATTGGGTTCCAAATCAGGACTATACGGGGATGACTTATCAAATTGATTAAAAATATTATTGTAATTAATTCCGTTAATTTATTAAATCATTTAAAAGTTTTTTTCCAGTTTAAAATAATGTTACACGAAAAGTTTTAATTCGTAAAAAAAATTGTTTGAGTTAGATACGGTGGAATATAATAATACGACTGAATGAAAAATGACTTTCCAATTTAATAATACACAAACTTTAAGAAATATTGGGAAAAATTTGAAATCTAAACATTCGTTTCTCTCATAGAGGCTCAAAAGGCTTTTCCAAAAATATTTCACATTCATAAAAGCTGGAGAAAAATGACTGTTTTAAATCTTGTGTTTGCGAGAAAAAGGGTCATTAGAAAGTTATAATGTGTGTACTTTAAAAAGAAATTTACTCGATGCCTCTCCGGAGACTAATGCGAGAAATGACAATTTATTATACAGCTAAAGGTTAACTTAATACGGATATTTATCATTAAAATTTGTGACGCTTCGAAGAGACGTTAAAATAATGATTAGTTTATATTACGGGTGGGATTTTCTTAACAAAAACTTAACGACTCTGACATTAAAAGTTCCAAAGAAAAATTAAATGAATACGTATTGAGTATTGCGGACGGAAAAAAATAATAAAAAAAAAACTATTTGAGAAATATTCCATTCAGTATTAAAGTCTTTGACAAATCTAAATTTACTCGAACACTTTGAAAAGTTTCGTGAAATTAAGAAAAACCTAGAGGAGTGATTCTTTGAGATAACTTTATCTAATTTATTAAATCGATGAAGACAACGCCCTGAAAGTCTTGGCGGTGACGACAGAAGTGTGGTCTGTGAAATGTCTTACAAGATGGATGAAGATCGTTAACTAGGGGTGGATGTGCTTAAGAGGAGAGTTCTATTACCTCACCTCTGTATAAGGATTTATGTAAAGGACGGATCAGGTAAATTCCAGTTCCCCTTATAATGGAATTAATAATCGGAAGCAGCCCTCTACTTTAGATAAACGTTTACTAATAACGTTATTTTATATCTGCGCTGCTCAACGAGTATCGGAATGATTTGAACAAATATTATTTAAAAAAAAAATTGCTTTTTGGTGAGCGGATAATATACATTGGCTCTGACCAAAGGGATGTTCTAAAGTAGAATAGTTAATCAAACAAACACCTGAGCTCGAAAAACTTTCTTAGAAATTTTAAATAAAAACCCCCAAGCAAACTGATAAATAGCATGATATGCTCATCCTGCTTAAAATACAATTTTGAGGCTGAGTTAGGATGGAAAGGCGATGATTTTTGAGAATGCCAATATTCAAAGATGAGAATATTCAAATTAAATATGATCTATTTCTAAAGACATCCAACTATTATTCCATATTTTTGCCGGTCTTCTCATGCTTATCGACCCACCATGATTACATGGACGTATTGACTGACCATTTGATTGTAAAAAAAAATACTTACTTTATACTGACACCTTTATGTAGAGAAATGTTATTTTTTTTTTTAATTTTATCAATTAACATCTTAATACAAATTAACACACATTAATAAATAACATAACCCAAATCACTCGACAACGAGTGCAAAGGGTTTAAAAATAAATAACATAACATAAAATGCTGGAAGTTTTACAATATTTGGTGTGAGTACGCTATTTCCTATAGGTACTAATATATTATTTTTTATTTAAAAAAAGGAAATAAAACATTTTTTAGAATTTTTGGAAAATGCTTCAGAATATTATTATTATTACTACCTCCCCAAAACGTCTTGATCTCTCAAATAATATTACCCAATATAAATTTCCTCTTCGATTTTATACGAAGAAGTATTATAAACCTTCCAGCCCAGACGACTATTTCGACCTTGGTTAATATCAATTAGAATTTATTGGCAGTTTTTCGATAGGCATAAAGGGGAGGAGTTCTGCCTTAAATTTATTTACCTACAGATCGTTGGAAAGAAGTCGCAGTGTTCGAAAAGTAGAGTTGGGGAGAGTCGGGTAATATAACACAAGATTTACTGGTAAAGTTGAATTCCGGAGAGAGAGATAGCTGTACACAAAATGCTTTTCTCTCTGTCTCCGATAATTTAAAGCAGTCTTTTGATATAGGTACCTTTTTGGTGCAGCCTGATATTTTCACGAACGACAAACTAATAAAATATTTATTGTTATAGTTAGGCATTTGTTGGATCTTCTGTTTATTTGGATTGAAGAACAACCAATTTTCTTACTTCATCATGATGAAACTCTGAGGTTTTATAGGATGTGAGTGTATTGGTTGTTTTAGAATGTGTCGATTTATCTAAAGGAACATGGATAGGTAGGTATATTTCATTTTCTTATAAGAACATAATAATATAATTTACAGATTGTATATTATTTTTTCATATGTAGGGGAAAAAGACCCTTCGATAACTTGAATGGTATATTATGTACTCACAAGCTTTTTTCTCCATCTGCAAAACGAAAAAATAAATGCTTTTGCGATTAAAAAATAACACTATCACAAGGACATGTTATATATCAAAAAAAAAATCATGTTATATAAAATACAGATTCAGACAAATCTTTTTTGACAGCGTGTTATGGAATATTTTGAAAAAAAATCAACCTATCATTTGGAACATCATAAGATTTAATGAACTCCTAAGGGAAAGTTAAAAAATAAAAACAATAATTATGAAAATCAGAGAAATAGTAATAAAATTACAAATTTAACATTAATTCTATAAAAGATTTTTGGATTGTTCTTAATAAGAACTTATCAATCATTGAAAAAAAAAACAATTCGTAAGTTTATCTTAATCCAATTCCATTAACTCAATTGTTGATCAAAATAATAACAGTAGGTATAAATTGTTTTGTTTGAATTATTATTCTCAAGAGATTGTTCATCTCAATATTGGACGTGCCTTCTTCATAGACTTACAAACAACAGTAGATGTAGGTAGGTACGTACAACAAAGTACCAAATCAGGCACGAGGTGGCCAAACAGTCATTTTGGAATGACTACCTACCATAAAATTTCATGCGCTATTACGCGTTCCTGAGAAAGCTAATAGACGGTAAAGCCTATTCCTTCTGAGTTGTACCTACCCTGTCCCTATAGATCGCTTATTATTTGTATAAAAGGCAAGTTTTACAATGCGTGCGAACAATTTTTCGCTATTATTATTATATTGTTTTGACAAATAAAACCCAAAAGAGGATCGGACAGAATGGATATTACCTACTTTGAAGGGCCAATCACGATATGATGAACGATGGTCGTTCGGCTAGGCACGCTCGTATGTCAATACACCATTACGATAACAATATGTCAATAATGTATATTTTGATCCACGAAAACAAAAGAATACAAGATATAAAAATTTAAAAAAAGGCAGAGCATGACATAACAGTTGAAAATATCTTCATCTTTATCATGAAATCAATGTAATGTGGGAAACAAAATCCATAGTTCCCATAAGGTTATTACAAATAATCTTAAATATAGTTTCATTAAAAAATTGGCATCTGAAGAATAATTAATACCTAAATCTTTTTTTTTTTAGAATATGAAGCTGTGCTCACTTAAAGTGAACACAAATACACTCCTTGACTCTTTCACAGTAAGCTACTGAAAGCTTGTGTCGTGAAAGAGGAAGATGGTCGGCACCTGGGATCGAACCACGACGTCCGCAGTACGAAAGCCGGCGTTGTAACCGCTGGGTCACCAACCACTTCATCTTATCTTAGACCGATTTCGCTAATTCTTTTTTTGTCGTGTAGGCTTTTATCAGGAGAATGTCCTTTTAGAAGAAAAAAATTAAGAAAAATGCATGGAAAATTACGTAGACAACCTTATAAGTACTTTTTATTCCAAATTTGAAATTTTGACATAAATTGTCAATTGATGCGATTGACAGAATGTGGATGGATTATACATGGTTTAAAACAGACGCATCGTTCGGAATCACATTGGTAAAATGATAATTATTAATTCATCACCATACAAATTCGAATTCAATATTCATATTTAGGAACACAGGTCAACATCTGTCGGGAAAGCCATCCAATCCAATCCAAACTCCCTTTAGACCCCACTTTGGGGCATAGGGAGGCAACAAGAGCTCTCCATTGCGCTCGATCTTGCGCAACGTTAATGACCTCCTCTCACATCATGTCTTGATTCCTCAGCTCTGCTTCGAAGGAGCGGAACACAGAATGAGAGGGTCTTCCTCGTCTCCGGGACCCTGATGGGAGAAAGCTATAGTAATTAAAATTTTACACTTTTCTATACAAAAGTGTTAGTATAGCCGGCGGAACATATTGCCTGAGGCACTTTTTTCCTGTCAACCGGTCCCGTCCAATCTGAGACAGCCCAACCCCGGGTAGAAATTTGAAGTGAAAAAACACAAAAACTCCTACCCGACCGGGAATTGAACTCGGGACCTCGTGATCTGTAGTCCACGCCTTTTCCACTATAGGCTACCGAGCTCGGTAAATAATTGGTAAATATAGAAAAAGAATACGAAACGATAACATTTTTTTCACCGAATTTTCAATTCTCACAGTAATTATTTTCATTAGAAATTCAGAATTTATTTTGGTATAAGATGGATCCTATCAATATTTACTTGTAACGAAGCCAGCGACGATTTATAACGGATATGCAGTACTTGTCATATTATATCCACGTCAGTAGAAAATATTGCAAAAAAATGCTGTGACAAAAAATGTTGATATTCTTCTTAATGGTAAATTAATTTGTTGGATTTGTAATAGTATTTGAACACCATCAGCGCAAAGGCGAAAGCTGTCATGCTGATGGTGTTATATTGTAATTTTGTAAAATAAATAAAAATAAATAAATTTTTTCAAATGAATCTTTAAATGACCCAAAATGAAATCAAATACATTTTTAACATCTTTCACAGAAGGCAAGATGGTCAGCGACTTCAAAGTCTAGGGCTAGTCATTGGCAACCAACCACTTCGTATTTGTTGATTAGCTTAAATACGTATTAAACCTACAGCTTAAATACGTATTAAACCTTCAGGTAGGTACCTACATCTAGATCCTATAAGTATATCACCTTAAAAGAACTAATAAGTGGATAAGAGATTACAACGTATTAACTTAGAAAAATGTCAATTCGCTTACCAAAATATTCGAATGTATCCCCAATCGCACATACTTAATACTTTATAGCTACACTAGCTTATACCCGTCTTGCTTTACGTTTTTGATTCCGATTGTCAGGCTTGATCGGTAGGTATCTAAACAGGTTCTAGTCTAGCTTCCCATTGCTTAACAGATCTCTATAACTGACATAAACACAGAGAAGAATGACACTTTTGCAATTTTTGTTTTACCGACCTCATAATATTATACAAACCTACCGACATAATTTGCAAGTTTTCATAGAGCGAGCTCTGTGGTTTGAATCTTAGCTACATTCCCTACACCCTCTAACGTGTGATAATTAATTAGGCATTCCACCCATAGAGGGTGATAAAAGCAGCTGTCAAACTTCAAAATGGAGGAATCATTTTGCAAATTTTTTCATTGAATCTTTATTTATTGAGAATAATAAGATTTGAATAACATTTATATGTATAACAAATCAATCTACAATTATTTTATTACATTTTCATACCGTAATACCAAGATTCCATTCAACGTTTACATGAGTAATTTTGTTTCCAAAAGATGGCTTACTGTCTTTTTGAGTAATTTGTATGAAGATCCTAAAAAAATAGAGTTTTTTTAATAGTTCTAAATATATTAAAGTTATTGCAGCAAATTGTATTTAAGAACCTTCTCCGGCATTTTGCACGGCTCTGCGCAGATTCATATCTGACGTAGCATTTGTATTTTGAGCGTGATTCTCACATATACGGTAAAAGTCAAACAAACATTTCTGAATTATTATGTAGATAATGGTTTGTGAGCAGGAGACCGCCAGAATATATTGGCCACTGGGCACAAGCTCTTGAGGTCCCTGGTAGGAGGTCACGAGGTAGACCCAAACGAAGATGCCGTGGTGAAGTTAGTTGTATGTCAAGATATGAGGAGTTGCGGAGCTATCCCTGAGGATGCACAATACAGAGCTGAGTGGCGGCGTAAAACACAAAAGGCAGGCACCACCATCATGTGGGAATAGAAATGGCCCGGGTGAAGAAGAAGGTTTGTAATTTTTTTTTAAGAAAAAATTCTTTACAAGCTCTACTATTTGCGCTGATAACTGTACGAAAACACAATCAGTGATTGGGTAACTTTGTTCAAACTTAGTTTATCACAGAACAATCCACGGGAAACAATAATAAATTATTAAAACAGTGCGCCGTAAAATTTTATAAAGATTTGATTGTGGTTGGGATACGGTAATTAGTCGCTGAGGGGTTCTTGTTATTCCTTTGTTGTTAAAAGACGGATTATTATTTTATTCTTCGGATCGCTTTAATTTCCTGACTTGGCCGCGATAAAAAAAATTGAGACAACAACCTTTACGCAAAATAAATAGAAAAAAATAATAATAATTTGTTTGCCGAATTTCTTTCATCCAGTGAGAAACATCAAAGGATTCGTTTCGAAAAAAAATTAATTAATTTTTTATTAATTGTCTGCCGCAGGTCGTGAAAAAATTCTCATGAAGCATCCTTTAGTTGTAACGTCATTAGCATCCAGTAGGGGGGTTGACTGTGAGAAATCCCTTCTGATAAGTGCGGATAAAATTGATCAAAAGAGGTTTTTTAGAAGGCATTAAATTGTTTTGATTTATCGAACGATTAAGAAACTATCCATTTCAAACGTACTATAGAAAGTATTTTTTTCATTTCATTAAGTTACCTTATACGTATATAATCACCTAAATATCATTTTGAATTCTAATGTAGATACAATAAAAATGAAAAAACGTGATGATAAAGAGCGGTATAAAAAATTGTAAAAAACTAAGTTCAATATTTTTTACCCTTCACGCTGCATGCCTGAGGGGATAGGCAGAGAGTACGGACATCCATTCATTCCTATCCAGAGAAACCTCTTTCACTTGATTCAAGAGCACAACGTTCCACATGAATTTTCTCCTGTTCCTTTCACTCATGTCTCCTGGTCCTCCATAAAGACCGCACCGATATGATCAAACTACGTCTAACATCAATATTCCTCACCTTAATAATCAGTCTTCTTTCGTACTTATATCTAGTGTCAAGATCTCATTTATACGATCTTTCAAATTTTCATCCATGTCCAAGTTTCACTCCCACGCATCATGAATGGTATTGTGCATTGTACATCAACTTTGGGTTTAAAAGATAATACCTAATATGTTTTTATTTCTCATAATAGTTTTCTACTTTCAATCTCTCTTTCACACCTTCGATCTCTAATAAATAAGCTACCTTCTCGGAAATACGTGTATTTTGATTTCACATTTTGATTGAAAGAGAAAACCAATGATGAAAGTACGTCATACACAATGTTACCTGAAAATTATTATTCTCGTTGCGCATGGCCAAAATAGTTAGAAGATCATGTTTTAGCTATATATAGGTACCTATTATCACCCTGTTAATGAAAAAAAAGTATAACACCTAATATTAATAATATCTTTATACAACTAACACAAAAAAGCTGTTCCACTGTTCTATTTGAACAGTGAGTGTTATTAACTCGCTTCTTCGAAACTATCTCAAAATCAATTCCATTTTTATTTTAGGAGCATTAAATATTATAATAGAAATACGAATCACATCTTCTGCGCAATTAAAACATTTCGAGAAAGTTTTAAAATATTTGATAAAGTTTTTCCATATTTTTATGCGAATGAAGTGTAATTGCACCCACCTTCTAATTTAATTTTCTCATAAATAATACAGCATTTTGATTTGACTAAAATACTTTATCAATGTTCTGCTTCAAAATCTTTTATTTTTTCAATACCTAATAATAATTAGGTTCTGTCGGTTAGTTTTGAGACAAGTGGTGTAGTTTATTCTGAGGTCAAGGGATTGCAAAGTTTACCTGTTAATTTATTTATACATAACTGTACATCGATTCTAAAACAATAAAAAAAATAAATTTACCAGCACAATAAAAATAATCAACATAATACACCTACCTATAGAGTAACATTTAGTTATATTGTTGGCCACCGGTTTCTCCAATATTACAAGATAATTTTATCTGTAAATATCCATCTGAGTATTTCCAAAGATAATATAACATTATAATACTTACTCTCCGTATCCAGAACACCATCAAATCTGTGATCCCCAGTATACGGCCACCCGAATACCACTATTGTTTGCCATCAGTGCGTCTTCCCGTGTGCATGTCACACCCATCAGAGGACATGTAAACAGGTGTGCGTTGTCCTGAACAGAGCCACATTCACAGGTGTCGTCATCTCTATAACCCCATTTCTTGAGGTTACTGTAGCATCGGGAGACACCTGTTCTTAATCTGTTCAGTGCCCTCCAAGTAGGATATGGGAGGTCATGTCCTGCTGACATTTCCTCCGCCGGGGGTAGACATGTGGGGCCAGCAACATTACGCCACATAGATAGCCTTCGGGCATCGGGCGAGCCGGTCATCGGGGAGGTCGTCTCCAGGAAGCTGTTTCTTGATTTAAGTCTGCTCCGTTGTCTTGGTTGGGAGCCATGCATGGGGTGTCTCGGATCATTGATCTGGTTGTTTCGTTCCACCTCCGCTGCAACCTGCCGTCTGATTGAAGGGGGGGCAACGCCCACTATTGGGTATAGATCATTGATAGGGGTAGGTTTAAGGCATCCAGATATAATCCTAGCTGTGTCATTTATTGCCACATCAACCCTCCTGGCGTGAACTGACTGGTACCAGACTGGCGCAGCATATTCCGCAGCGGAGAAACACAATGATAAGGCCGAGGTTCTGAGGACATGTGGTTGCGCTCCCCATTTTGTGCTGGTCAGTTTTCTCAGAATATTGTTTCAGGAACATACTTTCCCCTCAATCTCTTCGCAGTGCCTCCGGAAAGTCAGGGAGCGGTCCAGGCGCACCCCAAGATACTTGGGCGCATCGCTATGTTCGAGTTCTTGACCCTGCCACACCACTTTAAGAGCTCTCTTTGCGTCCCGGTTTCGGAGGTGGAAGGCGCAGACTTGAGTTTTAGATGGATTTGGGTTGAGGTGGTTTTCTTTATAGTAGACGGCCAAATCCTGGAGCGAGTTCGACAGCATTCTTTCCACTTCGTCAAAGGTCTTAGCTTGTGCCGCTACAATTATAATTAATTAGCATAAGGTACAATAATAATATTCGCTTATAAATATTAATTGTTTTTCAATATGAAACGGTTCATAGTACAAACAATTTATACTTAATCACTTTATAACAAAATTCTCCATTAAGACAATATTATTTTTATCAGTGTATTCAAAACCTGCTAAATGCAACATCGTAGCGCTAAACTTCAGTCAATCAGCTGGATGTAAGAAACTACCTCTATGGTGGCTTAGGGGTACTTACAGGGGCTTAATTTTGATCAAGAGGTCCCGGATTCTATTCCCAGTCGGTTAAGAGTTTTTTTCTGCTGGCAAGAAAAAATTGCCTCAAGCAATAAGTTCCTGCGGCTATACTGACTCATTTTTATAGAAAAATGTTATTTACGTATTTATACATGAAATTAGTTAGAACTTTTGAATAAATGCTGAAATAAAATACTGAATAGTCAAACCAGAACACAGATTAGTGCATTAACTTACTTCTTTCGATGAAATGCTTCAAATATATATATTCTATTAAGATGCGAAGATTATGAAAATAAGATGTTCCTAACATACCTGAACATTGTTCCTGAAAAGATACCAATCGCGTTACCCAGATTCAGTTCATACCTCAAGAAATTAGTTTGCCCTCTATGTGAAACGAGTTCTCAAAATATCTCAGACAATTTAAAGTAAAACGGTTGATTTGAAATTGAGAAAATAACTTTTTCCGATTTATCGCTGAATCGGAAGCGGTGAACGTAGGTAGCGCGGTAGGAGGCTAAATAATAGCGAATATAAGCTGAAACAGGAAAATAGAATATCACGTATCTTTGAAATGAAAGTGAATTATTATTATGGAGGTAGGTACCTACCTAATTAAGGATAAAAAAGAAAACTCAAGTCCTCAATTTGTTCCATTTAACAATATAGAGCTATTATAGGCCAGATGTAGGAAATAAATGAATTGGAATTATGGGTTACGTAGAAATTGAATACCTTCAGGAAGTTCGAAAAAATAATATTGGAAACTATAAGATGTTTGCTAAATTATGGCTGGATTTTTTTCCGAGTTTAATCTGTACCGTTTCTTTTGATCCTTATTGTTTCATTAACTCATAATCAGGCATTCCCAACTAGAGGCTCATCATAAAAAAATAACGTAATTGCATGAATTAATGAGCTATATTTTGTAACAACACCTGCTTGAGTTCCGCAACCAGTTGACTTTCTTTGTTCTCCAATGCTTTGGCCTGAAACATTTGATGGGCCATCTCTTAGAGTAGATCGTTTTAAATACCTTGGCAGCATAATTACATCGTCTCTGGACCCGGTCATAGAGGTTAAATGCAGGATTAAGTGTGCTAGAAATGCGTTCAACAAGATGAAGTCATTCTTTTGTAATGATAATCTGAATTAAAAACTAAGACACAGGATGATAAAATGTTACGTCTGGTCAATACTGTTAAATAGCTCCAAAGCGTGTACACTAAAGGTCAACACGATGAATAGAATAGAAACCTTCGAAATATGGATTCACAGGCGGATGCTAGACATATCGTGGACTGAGAGAGTTACAAGTTCGGAGGTCCTGTGCAGAGTTGACCGTGAGCTAGGTACTCATGACTATTAAAACGCGTAAGATCTCACATCTGGGTCATGTGCTGAGAGGCGATAAATACACCTTAATCCATATAATTACGAAGGGGAAAATTGAGGACAGCAGAGGAGTTGGGAGAAGGCAGATGTCTTGGCTACGAAACGTTCGATAATGGACCGGAATAAGAAGCATAGAGGAGTTGTCCGGATAGAAGCTTTCGCCGAAGTGATAGCCAACATCGGGGTGACCTGATACGGCACACGAAGAAGAAGAAAGGTTTGATAAAGAAGACGATAGTCTCCGAAAACCGGGGGTTTTACGAAATACACGTTGTATTTGACATTCTTCGTATCAAATTCTTATATTATCTACTAGCTAATACCCGTCTTGCCTAACGTATGTAATTCCGATTGTCAGGATTGATTGGTAGGTAATTAAACAGGTTCTAGTCTAGCTTCTCCACAGACTACTTATAAGTATTAAGCTTCTCATTGCTCAACAGACCTCTATAACTGACATAAGCACAGAAAAAGAAGAATTACACTTTCACAATTCATAAAAAGAGAGAAGAATAACACTTTTAATGTTTATAAAAAGAAAGAAAAAAAATTATAGTCTGCCAATCACATGGAAAAAAACTGCATTATAATAATATGTTACATCTCATACTTGATTCAATTTCACTGTTCAATAGAAGGGAAAACTTTCCTTTATTAATATGCAAGTGTTACTCTCAATGTGGTTTGAGTCTTGACTATATTCCCTAAACCCTCTACCTATGTGTAGAATGGTAAAAATTGAATATTCATTTCAATGTTGATAAAATGTGTTTTATATGGTTTGAATTACATTAATTTCTATTTCAAAACAATCTTGAATCTTTAAAATACATTTTTATTCAGTCAAATTTTGGTTCTAAGCAACATTTACATGAGTAATTTTGTTTTTAAAAGATGACCATCTGTGTTTACGGAGATTTTACTATGAAGATTTTATAATTTTAGAAATTTATTAATTACAGTAAATATACCTATTTGAGATTTTGTAAAAATTTGTATCTTTGATTACCATAAATATACCTGCAAGGATCCACGACGATTAATTAAAATCCAATGCAAAACCTACGGTTTTATGCTCCAACAATATACAAAAAATAAATATACAATATTAAATAAATAAACATTACTGAATTATTATATAGATTATATTTCAAAAATTTGATCAATTATAAGTACTTAATTAATCTAAATAATAAAAACTGCTGAAACAATTAAAATATCTCTCTCCATTAAAAATATTGACTAAAAGTAGACATGAATTACCATAAATATACCTGCAAGGATCCACGACAATTAAAATCCAACGCAGAACCTACGGTTTTATGCTCCAATATACAAAAATATAAATATATAATAACAAAATAAACAAACATTACTGAATTATTAGGCATGTAGATTATATTTCAAAAATTTGATTAATTATAGGTACTTAATTCATCTTAATAATAAAAATTGCTGAAACAATTAAAATATCTATCTTCATTAAAAATATTGACTAAAAGTAGGCATGAATTTTCTAAAGACTGTTCAAGTTAAGCTTCTTTCTATGGAATTTATGTATATAATAAAAGGAAACTTGTCTTTTCCTATAAATACTACGGTAGTAATATATTAATTATAATCAGTGTAGCTCCTGAATCAATGTATTGTATTACGTAAGAAAGCATCTATAAAACTTTGATTCCTCCAAAAATAGAACCCAGGTCCTCATGATCAGAAGTCGATATCTAATTATTAAAACTTAATGCACACAACTGTTGAAGAACAAATTTCAAGGTGCACGTCAAGTTTTAAACCAGCATCTAGCTCTACATAAACTGATAATTTCCTCTAGATGTGATTGTATAGAAGAATGCTGAGCATATCACGTATTGACAGGGTGTCTATAGAGTCCTGGAAATGATACAAAAGTAAAAAGAGAGCTCCTGACCACTGTCAATGCCTCATACTTTGGCTAAATTCTCATTACGCTGTGATGAATAAGTTCAAATGTATATACTTCACTGGTGTATGTTTCGTAATATATTATTGTCCTATTTATGTATCTAAATAAATAAATCCCTCTTCCAACTTAAAATTCAAGGAAAAAAGTGGTTTTGAACAGAAGAGAGTCTTCTGAGAGAAAGCTGGCTCAAAATCATGAAAAGTTTGCAGTGATGGTCACCAACTTCAGTTAGGAGAACCACACGAAGAAGATATTTTTATACGTCGAAGCATGATTAATTTATAACAACTAATAAGTCTAACAATTCATTACTGATGTTAAATTTAAAAATGGAATAAAGCACATTGTGGGACATAATAAATTTATAAAGTATTTTATATGAAATTGACTTGCTAATAAGACCATCATGTTATCTTCTTGCATCTCAAATTTACAGAATATCTTTTTAATAATAATGAAGTAAGTTGTGTTAAAATGTCACATTATTTGATAGTTATTTTAACATTAACATAAATATATTGTGTAAAAATACTTATAAAACTCCATGAATTCTCATAATTTCTTTTTGCTGTTGGCATCATTTTTAAATATTAGTGGTGTTTGAAAGAATATATTATTATGTTTGATGAAAAAAAAAACATTATGTTATTTCATTTAGTATATTTCTGGTTATGAATAAAACAATTTTGTTTATTTCATTTCAGTCATTTGACAATATTATGTCATTGTAAGATCTAACTGATAAAAAAATAAAATAAAAAAATTCCTATACAAATGAAAAAACGGGGTTAGTTGATAGAAACTCGCCCTCTGTATGTTGATTCCGTGATGTCTTTGTTATGTTAAGTTTTTATGTATTGTCACAGCATATCTTATCCGTATGACAGCCAGTTCATTATTACTGATTATGACTTAATAGTTGTATTTTTACATTTCAAACTTGGCAAACATTGAATATTTTTCCTCCTCATTGAACTGGTAAATTTTTAGGTTCTTTAATCTGTAACATAACATTAATGAGTTATACACACAAAATTAATAGAATTAAATAATGATAAGATACTACGTTACATACCGATTTTGGTTGATCTTCTCTTGAAATATGTGTTTTTACGTTTTAGATATTCACCGGTTAGTTGTTATTGTTGAAAATGCTGCCGAGCCTGTAAAAAATATAGTTACACAAAAATTTGTCAATGACATTATAACCATAATGTCAACTAATTATTAATATCCTATTGTTTTGAAACAAATAAATATGCTTACCAGTAGATTGTCCATTAATATTCCTGTTTGTTATTTATAATTAAAAAATAACCAGAAAAATAGAAAGTTTTTTACATCTCATTCGTTTGTATTATTTAATTAGTTTTTTGACAACAAAATAAGAAGTGTCAATGACAATGAATCCATAGGGCATAGACAACGCAACAAAATATTTCTTTTTTAGCGCTTCGTTTTCGAGCAATTCGGCTGGATAATAAAAAAAGTTTTGTAAAAAATACGTAGGTGTGTATCGTAAGTAATTTGAGGTAAGTATTTTTTATTAATTTTAAGAATATATTATTCACACAAAATACACATTTAAAAAATCATTATCTTTCACAATATTTCATTTTAATCATAGTCTATGGATTCACGGTTGTCAATAATTTTGACACATAGGCGATGTAAACAAAACAAAAAGTAAATTTAATAGTTGTTCGAAATTTGAATAAGATTGAATAAATTATAATATAGGAATATTATTGCTGCTGTTTATTTTTTTCTAAGTAGGTACCTACTTTATAATATTAAATTAATGAAACTGCACATAAAATATTTTGTTGTGAATTATGTAGATAAAAATATGATTTGGCATTTACCTTGAATCTAATGTACCCATGACTGTATGTTTTTAATTTGATTTCTTAATTGTTATTGATTTCATTGTGATTTTATTCATTTAAATACTTTTAAAAAATACCTGTAATAAAAAGAGTGTTGATTTTGGCTACTTATAGGTGTATTATATACCTACAATAACTTTAATTAATGTACACAATATTACATAACAAAAATTATGTGGAAGATGAAATGATATTATATGTCGTATCATAATAATATTGTATTTATTCTAGGATGAATGATTTGTCACAAACCTTGGAGGGTCGTCAAGTAAGGCTTCCAATCAAACCTCTTACTGGCCGCTGTCTTTGAAGAATACTTCTTTTAACACGATTGGTTTAAAGTTAAGTATATGACACCCTATGAATATTTTTTCAAAATAATTTTCACACCAACAATAGGACCATGAGTCCAAATTTTTAACAATACTTTTATAATATGCAGGATAAAATCAATAAGCTAATGTGGTTTTGAGTTTATTTACATACTAATTTAGACACAATGTAATACCGCTGTTGAGTGTGATTAATTTCAATACAAATATTATATTTCTAAATTATTATGTGGATAAAACAAACGTTTTATTAAACTGATTAAAATCCTGAAGCCATTTAAAGATTCTCAATTATTGTCAATTTTATTTCTTTCTCTCAACAATTCTGTCAAGTTCACTGTACGTTATGATCTAATTTATAGGCTATTGTTTTACCGACCAGTTTGTTTATGGAATGTTCATACCAATTTCAACGATGATTTTAAATTTAATATTTTTCAACGATGAATTTAAGATTTAAACTTTATTTATATTTCAGAAATATAAAATGATTCAACAATTATTTTTAAATTATTTAATACCTATCCACATTAGAATATTATTTTATCAGGCACCTACATAATTACTTATCTATTACAGTGGCTACGACGCTTTGTAAAAAGTATGGCCATAAATTTTCTAAAATATGTCAATTTCAAAATGGAGGAATGATTTTTACAAAATTTTGCATTAAATCTTTATTTATTGAGAATAATAAGATTTGAATAACATTTATATGTATACCAAATCAATCTCCAATTATTTTATTACATTTTCATACAGTAATACCAAGATTCCATTCTACGTTTACATGAGTAATTTTGTTTCCAAAAGATGGCTTACTGTCTTTTGTGAAAAATTTGTATGAAGATCTTAAAAAAATAAAGTTTTTTAAATAGCTCTAAATATATTAATGTTAATTTATCAAAGAGTATTTAAGAACGCTCTCTGGAATTTTGCACGGCTTTTCGCATATTAATATCTGACCTTTACGTTTGTTTTCTATGATTGATGCTGTTACAAAAATATATATAAATAAACGGACTAAAATATTATGTAGATATATTAATACTTGAAGCAAAATATTATACGTAGGTACACCTTTTAGTCAAATAATCGAAAAACGAAAATCGCGCGAACGGAGGAGTGTGAAACTTCGTTTATATACAGAAGGAGTGGCGAATGCAAATATTTTCAAAAAATTAAGCATAATATAATTACATTAAATCAATACAAAATCATAACAAACATTAATGCAATGTTATGTTTTTGATACTTCCACACATTTCGATGTATTTGACATTGACACAGATGCATATTATATCATTTTTATTATCTCTGGTCAAATTAACAATATACCTATTAATATTATTTGTCTTTAATACATAGTAGAAAAACTTTCATATTTGAAGTAGGTATCCATGACGTAGTTTTTGAAAGAAAATTGCGAAATAGCGCTAGCTCTCTACAATACGCCCGAGACTCTATTTCAATTTTAGTGTGCACTTACTAGAATAAGAACGTTCCAATTTTAGTAAGTGCACATTGATATTCTATAACAATTAAAAATCTTTCTAATAAGACTAATATTCAAATTAGTTCACTTTAATTCATGTGAACGTAATTCTTAAATTTTGGAACGTTCTTATTTTAGTTCGAACTAAAACCAGAATACCTAGGGGTATTGGAACCTTTGTCGATTCAATAAGTTTTCTAGGTTTTCAACAAAGACTTTAATTGATGGAAAAGGATAACCTGGGCAAGGTAAAAGTGGATTGGCATTCAGATGTAAACGAGATTTTTCGAACGACGCAGGACAACGAGAGAATCTTTGAAACAAACATCAGATAGACATGCACTATAGACACTTTAAGACACATTAAAGATTGTTGAGAGCAAAATAATCGCATAGTTTGAAGATAGTTTTATATAACGTCAAATCTATGCCATTCTGCGAAAGAGAGTTACATAGCAGCTTACTGATTCAAAACTTGAGTATATAATATTTTACAAAAGAAGCGTTCCATTTTTTGCGTTCGTTACAAGGAATATTCCCTGAAATAAAATAATAATAATTTTGATAAAAATTACTTCGCAAACAAACTTCCTTTTTTCCTTTGATAAAAAAACATTCATGTTTATCTACGTATTTTCATTAATAAAATATATGTCTTGTACGCATTCGTGTGCGAGGATATTTAAATAATACAAAATTTAGATACGTCGTCGCAGAAACAAACATCATTGAACCTGATTACATTAAAATTCAATTCAAATTTAATAATATAATAATCTGTTGTTATCATAATGAAATGAACATGTATGACTTATAAAATGTTGCCATGTTCAAAAATAATGTATATATTAGCTGACCCAACCGACGATACCCTGTCTTAAGTATAAATATTGAATTTTAATTTTTTGGAGCACTGCACTCGTTTTCGAGTGATTCAACAATTTGAATTTGAGGAATGACAAATTGAATAAAAATTGAATAATTCCATCAATGCATTACTGTTTCAAACGATGTTAACAGGGCATATTCTGTCAATCGTACCAACTGTCAGTTACGTCAATAGACAATTATTATGTCTCGAAAATATTCAAGTTTGTATAGTCAAAAGCAGAGAGGCCCTCCGTAATGTTTTATTAAATTTTCTTATGTTCCGCGTTATTTTTTTTATACATAAGACCTTTTCGTGAGAATATAATCCAATAAAAAATAGAATGCGCAAAACTTGTCCATCCATTCTCACGTGATGTAATAATTGCCAAGGAAAATATTGATCCATTTTTACATATTATATAAAAATATGAAAATCAAACATACGCAACATTCAGGAAATTTCTTTAAGTATCCTTGTCAGCAACATCATGGAAAATCTGAAATAACACAAAAACATAGTTTTATAATCGAATGAAATGTTAAAAAAAAAACAAATCAATGAAGAAGAAATTACGTAAAAAATGAATTAGGTATATTTGAAAGAAAATGTATTTGATAACATCAAAATATACCTGCTGTTAATACGAAAGCTTTTTTACTGTTTTTAATCCTTTGGTTTTTATATTTGCAAGTGTTAAAGTTAGGTTTATTACGCAGGTTATGAAAATAATATTACGTAGGTAGGTACTATTTTTAAAAATATTCTAAGATTTTTTTATCTAATGTTTCAACTGTATCATGTTGAAAACCTGAAATTGTATATTATTGAACTAGCCTTTGTTCGCATGTGGTAGGTACTTTATGCCACCGATATACGAAGAATACGCTAAGAAAGAAAACCGCGAACTGCAGCCCGATTCACGGAAAAGTTTAAGTCTAAGTTCGAACGAAGTTCGATTCAAACTTTTGTGAATAGGGCTGCTGGTAATAATAATTATTGTAGGCGGCGACTATCTACAGTCTATGTACCTATTCACGGAGGGTTTGAATCGAACTTCGTTCGAACTTCGAACTAAACTTACACTTAAACTTTTCCGTGAATCGGGCTCCTGATGTAGAAATTTGCGGGGGATCTCCAATTGAATAGAAAATGGTCTTATCGATTTCGTATAAAACAGATATTAGAGCCACGGTCAATGGGGTTAATAATCATAAAACGACATTATTTCGTTGGGTTTGCATGGGAATATCAGTATCTCTTTATACACCCCCTAAATATATACGATAATGACATGTAGCTTTTTGAAATAATGATTTTATGAAAACCTCTATGACTGCTTAAATAAATTAGGCTAATAATTATTTTAAGAATCTTGACAAATTTGACATTTGGGATATAATAGAACATTAAAAAGCATGACATTTTCAAGAAACTCTGAAAAAATACGAGAATCAACGCGATTGAAGAAGACGATCGAGCCCATTTAATTCATGTTGAAGGCGCAACTATGTACTTGTAATTTGTTATAATGCAAAAACACTACGCGTATACAAAACTTACAGACAATAGACTAATCTATCAAATCTCCCTTTACACCCTGCTAAAGGGAGTGGGAATATCAGTATCTCTTTATACACCCTACTAGGGAGGCAACAGGAGTTCTCCATTGCGCTCGATCTTGAGCAATGCTTATAGCCTGCTTCCACACTATCACCAAATCTCTCAGATCTGCTTCGAAGGAGCGGAACATGGTATGAGAAGGTCTTCCACGTCTTCGAGACCCTGATAGGAGAAAGAGCAGCTATCTCCACGGCCAATTGACATTCGGCATCCTGAACACATGTCCCAGCCATATCCATCTCTTCTCCATGATGATAGAAGTGATGGGCCCCGCTGGGTGCGCCCTCGTATAGCGTCGTTCGTGATTCGTCGGTACCATCTTATATCCAAATTTCTTCTGAGGCACTTCATCGATGAATAGACAGATTAATATTTTTACACTTATGATTTTAAATAGACATGTTTGTGACAGCTGTTACGCAGATATTGATAATAAAACTGAAAAATTTCGATAGTAAAAAAACTGTGCGCTCGTCGATTTTTGTCAGACGTTTAAAGTAATTGCTGTAATACCTAATGTAAAATTGCAACATTAAAATCTGTAACAAGAGAATAGCCGGGGGCTTACACCTTTCCCTCGAGTAAACACAAAAAAAAAAACAAATTTACTCAACTATCTACATGGAAAAAGTTCGAAAACATTGTTATTACAAAGTATTTGGAAGAACGCAATTGGATGTCCCTTATACGAAACCTTCGAAATAAAAATATAATAACTTTAGATAAAATCAAATTCATCTTTTCCTTTTGTTTACATTAAAGAACTTTCCCAATAACGATGCAAAATGAAATAAAAAGATTTCATATCTTGTCTCGGGCCCGTTCAACTTCCCCTGGAAGAAATCTTAGCGGAGACCCAGAGAAAAACGTAGCTAGGTACTCCTCGTCTACCTTTTTCGTATTATTCAATAAATCGTGAATTGATTTTATTCGTCGTGCGATGTTTATTCTGCAACGTTTCATCAGTTTTGGGTTTCCTCAATGATATTCACATATAAAAAGGTATCTACATAAAATACTTCACTACCAGCTTCGTATCCACATACATTCACACTTCTGTCAATCACATCAAATCATCGCGCAATAAACTGAATTATAATGTTTAAACGTGTTTTTTTTTTATCATTCCTTTATTTAATACAAATAGCTATGCTTTTTTACCAATTCTTTTGCTAATACGATTATCACGAAAAATTTTCAAACCTTTTCCAACTGTCGATTTGTTGAAGAGAAATAAATTATTTCTCGAGACAGATCGGCAGTATCAAGCCAAGATACGTGAGATTTGTATGGCCAGGTCTAGATTTTAAACGGTTTTTCAAACTTTGACGACAAAAAACACCAACTTAGAGGCTTCGCAGCATATATGTTCCATATATGGATTTATTCAGGATTCGGAGGAGAACAATTAGTGTGTCTGTGTGTGTGTGTGTGTCTGTGTGTGTGTGAGGGTGTGTCAAAGGGTGTGTCTGTGTGTGTGTCCGTCCCCCCCTTATAACTTTTGATTCGCTTGATGCACAGATCCTAAAATTTCAGAAAATATTATATACTTTAAGTCTACAAAACTTGTATACTCAGAATTTTGAAATTTTCTTTCAGTCAGGGGTAATCAATCTTTGAATTTTTACTTAATTTTTTCATATATCTCAAAAACTATATAAGCTAGAACCCTAAAAATGTGTATCTATATAGAAAAATACAATATCTCAAATCAATTTTAATGAAAAAGTTCCAGTGTTTCTCAAACTTTTTTTATAAATAAAAATATTTTTTTATGACAAATTTACGAGTTTCAATGCCTATATTTCAGAATTTTATAAAAAATATCGAAAAACGCTGAAACACATCAACTAGATAATTTAATTTTCTATAAAAAATATATACATTATAGCAGTACATCTCAAACTTTTCTTAACAATTTTTGTAAGAATTTGATTTATTGACGTCATCGTTTCATACAATAAACATACCGACTCAGGCCATCGACAGTTGGATCTCATGTTTACATGCAACTAGTAATAAAAAAAACTATTCGACACAAAACTGATAAAATTATGTTACATCAACTAACTAATATAACATGATGCAATAGGTACATAACGCAATTTTATGATAAGTAATGTCAAATTTCGAACCATCAGCCAATCAAACAACTCTTGAGTTGTTATTGATTCCAATTTCAGTTTTTTTCTCACAGTATTACACGTCCGTCCATATTTCAGAAATGCAGAGTTTTGATAAACAGACATTCTTCGAAAAAACGGAAAAAAACTATTATTGTCTTTTATAAAGTGTCACTTGATGTATTGTGATGTAGTGTAAAAAAAAAACGGATTTATGAAATGAAAACAAATTATGATAAGATATTTCAAAATGAGCGTTTAAAATATGAGGTAACTAACAATTAGTTAAATTTATTATTTAATTATAAATAGGTCATTTTAAATCAAGTGGATCCCGCGGATATTAATTACTGTATTTATCTTATTATACAAATATTTATTCCACCAAACCTATTAATAATTAGGTATCGTCTAACTGAAAATTCATTAGTCTCTACATTGAGATTGTTCCTTTGAACCTTTTTCCACGAAATCTTACCTATAGAGTCAGCTCATGAAGTAGTTACTTTGGTACAAATAAATGACGAAATTCGCCAGGGAGTTCTATTTCACTTGGACGGGCATAATGTATCAAAACCGTCCAATACAAAAGATACATAGTTTCTTTCATCTTTTTACGTCAATTGCACTATGAGATAAAATATTTTATCCATCCCAAACTGTTACTGAACATTTTACATTGATCGATTTGATTTATTTTGTTCAAAACTTGTGTAATGTATTGGTGTTCTTCTTTTCGTTGTGTTCAGAGTTGGTACTTTGTAACCTAAAGATTATATCAGTGACCATAAGATATCATTTCAAAAAGAAATCTCTCTCAATTTGTTGAAAATTTTGGTGATAAAATTATTAAGTGTAGGTAATTTATTTCATCAAAAATATAGAGTCGTTATTAACGATAATAATTTATACTGTTTTATGACTAAAATTGTTAAAATTTTACCTCATTTCTATTTATCAAAGCACAAAGAAGTACCTACATGTATTTGTATAATATAATCATATAGATTCTGAAATTTCGAGAAATTTTTGAACTTTTTATGTGATTGAAATATTTTTTATAGCTTTAGGAATTTGATTTAATAAAATATTTATGAGAAGTTAGATTCTACAACTTTAGTTCTGTTGAAGCATCTTTTGTTAATATGCGATGATCCTTTATTGAGTGAATAAATTCATATTTTTTGTATCTGGCGGGTGATTAAATTTATTCTTTATGGCTGCCAAACGGACACCGAGCGTCAAAGACCAGTGTACGATCCAGTGCTGCTGAATCACACATACCAGCGATGCGTGCGCCAGTGGATGGGAAATTTATTTTATGCACAACCCTCGTATATTGTGACTTATAAGGTTTAATCTTAATAATGCGTGCTTTCATCATTCCAAAAATGAGAAAGTAAATAATAGAAAAAAGAGAGTAAAAAATATTCCCTTTTATATTCCATTTGTGTAAGTACTCGTATGGTTTGATTCGATTTTTGAGAACATTGATAAAATATGGAATTTGTAGAAAAGTTAGCAGAGTAAGTAAACATTGATAGATGAACGCTTTTACAGAATATTAAAGTGAAGCAGTCCAAAACACTGACCGACTAACGCTATGTCATATAAATGAGTGTCACGTACACACATTTATGATATGGTAGCGGACGAATGCATATACAAAAGGTCCGCGTAATTTCACTTTTCTGCCATCGGGTACGATGGCAGAAAAGTGAAATTACGCGGACAAAAAAAAATATTTTAATACGACAATGTCGTGATTAGTCCACTGGATTCCAAATGATTTATACTTTAAAATTAGAATATACCTATTCCAAAGACACCGCTTTTTAATGAATAGTCATATTCATCGAACACTACAAAACTTAATCGAATGTTACTATGGTTTCCATAGCAACCACACTCTTGTGTTAAAATCAAAGGACGTCACACGTCTACCTTATTGCATGAACTCGTTTGAGCGGTAAAAAAAATGTTCCACCTTCACAAAAAGCTATAAATCAGAAAAATGTTAGATAAAAACCGTTAATTCTTTTTTTTTAAACACACAGCATGTACATATCTTCACAAAACTTTGTTGTTTACCATCATTGTGCAACCCTTGATACGGTCTATGAAGCCACATGTTGACAGGTGACTCCTAGAATAAAAATAATAATTGAATTGTAAAAGCAGATGACGGCGAGCGTTCGCGTAGAAAAGGTCTTCAACCGAAAAGGTTTGAAATGGAATTGCTGCCATTCGTACTGCGAAACTTTTATATCTACATCACAATCAGATTTTACTATTTGTAGGCTGTAAAACAGAATAAAATATATACCTTCATACATTCATCCCCACCCCTACTTCAAAAAACCCTCGACAAACATGCGTTATGTACAAATTATTATGGTAAGTACCTTATATTTGCCATAACCATTTCTTGTTTGACATCTTCTAATTTGAAGCTTAAGTAAAGTTAACAATATCAAAAGTTTATTTGACAAGATGAGAATCAACGAGGAGTAATTAAAATGTGGTAATAGTATGGATCACGCCGGCGCACCCAGCGTGAGTCCATCACCTCTAGCATTGTGGGGAGGAGATAGACTTGGCTGGGACATGTGTTAAGGATGCAGAATGACAGTTGGCCGAGTGTTGTGTTACAGTAGGTACTTCTTATCAATCAATCAATTCTCCCTTTTACATCCCACTCAGGGGCATAGGGAGGCAACAAGAGCTCTCCATTGCGCTCGATCTTGCGCAATGTTTATGACCTCCTCCCACACCAAGTCCATATCCCTCAGCTCTGCTTCGAAGGAGCGGAACACAGTGTGAGAGGGTCTTCCTCGTCTTCTTATAGCATTCTCAAATAAAATATTAAAACAAATGAGATGAAATTCTTTGTGAAAGTTGATAAAATAGATCACAGATGTTTTTTATAAAAAATAGATATCCCCAATCAAATCTAAGATCTTAAATTATTTCAATGAAAAAGTGTTGATTAGAAAATCAACACCAAAGTAAGAAAAATACTATAATAATACAACATCCCGTTATGTTTTTTTTATATTTTCATGAGACGGCTAATTCTGTAAAACAAAAAGCTTATTTTAGTCTCACCAGCATTAAACTTTTTTCGTCAAACGTGTCTGTGTTTTACGTAGAATATAAAAATTATACGATTTCCGTATTAGACAGCATCCAAGGCGCAATTCTTTTTTATTTTTTCTCATTTCTCTCTTCTTTATTTGGTGTTGTATTTTTCTGTATAGCTCTATATGGCCGTAATAAATTTCAAATTTCCCGTCTCCTTAGATGAAGCACCGTGTTATAAAACATTTCTTTCTCAAGAAACTGATTAAATATTAAACATTTTAAAGAGTTTATTTTTTTTTTGATAACATAATCACACTCTGTCCAATTCTGAAACCATTATCTTAAAACCTCTTTTAAATGTAACCTTCAAAAATATGAACAGTCTTTAACACTACTTAAAAAACAAAATATTGTGTTCCTTTTACAGGAAGGTGACATTAATCTTAGGCTTGTATGTTCTACTAGGGAATACCAAAGCCTTCATCATGGATGGGTTACAAAGAAAGACATTAGGATATTGGAGGGGTCAGTAACTAAGCGCAAGTACAAATATTATCTGAACTCGATGACAAATAATAATTTTAGACCATTCGTTTGTCTTTCAACCCTGGCATTTTGTATAAAAAGTCATCATCGTTTTTTCCTAATTACCAAGGTTCGTGACCTGGTAATCTTTCTACCGCACTATCTAACATCTTAATTAATTTGTGTTCACCTCTCCCGACACATCGCCTTCCGCACCGCTTCAACAACTGTTGTGTCCGTAGCAACCCTGATTTTGTCTGTCCATCTAGTGGCTGCTCTTCCTGTGCCTCTCTGAATCGTTCAACACCACCAAGGACTACCCATTTTTCCAGGCTCTCTTCATTTCGTCTGGCAATGTACTCGAAGAACTGGAGAATCCGGAATAAAGCGGAAAGTCTGTCCGTTATTCTCAACTCTAAAAATCGACGCATTGGTTCTTCTGGCCGTTCAGCACCACATCTCGAAGGTACAAAAAGTACGAATGCTGACTTTAAAAAACTAACGACGTTATACAATATTCCATAACTTCGTAAGAAGACAAAAAAAAACAAAAAATATACCTAATACAAGTATTATGTTCCATAGGAACTCAACAAAACAGTTTCACATCTACCATCTATGAATTATTACCGATCAAATAGCTGATTCAAAAAAAAAGAAAAAAAAGTTGGGTTAAGTAGTACAATTTTGTTCTTACAGATTTCCAATATTACGGGAGTTGGTAGCCAAGTACTTACTATTTAGGGGTTCATCTAATTGAAAACTTGGGTAAGTCGCTATATTAAAATTTCAGTCTCGGAAAATAATAATATTATTATTATTATCGTAAAAGTAACAAAGGTCTTAAAAAAAGAATGAGTTTTCTTTTGTTTTCGATCCAACCCTTTTATTTTGTTTTTTTTTTTTGAACAATTGAACAAAGAAAATTTCCAATTGAAAACCTCCCGGCTCTTCGCCTCTCCTTCGTTACATCCGTCCCTCTTTATTTCGATTAATCTAATTTTGTATTTGTTGTCACTAAGATGTGATCGTTTACATGTCAACTCGTAACTTGATTTCTCCTCTTCATTATTATACGGTGTACATCGTTCGGTGTAAAAGTTTGTGAAACCAATGATCCGTAATATTAGAAGGTGTGAGAAATTCAATTTCAGAAAAACTGATAAAAGAGTGTTAAGTAAAAGTTTTAAATTTCAAAATGCAACTCTTTTATTTTTCTTTTGTATGAACGAAACATATTTCGACTTTACAACTGCACTTACTCTTATGTGAGAATTTATTTTTTTTACTTTTTTTTGTGTGAAGTTGGCACTTCATACAGACTGTCATCTGACTGATCTGACTTTCTCGAAAGAAACTGTTACGACCAATAATAATAATAAGTATATTTCTCAAATAAAAAATGTTACAAAAAAGTAAGTATCATTTTTAACACATAATAATAATAAGTTCACTTGGTTATTAATTCCCGTCACCATGAAATGCTCAATTCTACTCGTAGGTAAAAGTTATTATAAAATACGTACTTCGAAAAATTTAGAACTGACAAGGTACTCCACTGCATAGATAGCGCCACATTGTGTGAATGTGCAGCCCATAGGTATCCCTTTGCTTAGGGTGAGCGGCGTCAGTCAATCAGTCAGTTTTACTAGGGAAGAAGCAAATACCAGATGTCCGCTTATTTCGAAATAAAGTAGATAGTCTTTCAAAATAGGTGATACGAAGTTTACCAAGTAGGTAATATTTTGCTGATTTTCAAAATAACCATACATAAGTACCTACGTAAAATCTGCCAAAATCACCGTTTAAGATAGGAAACATAAAAAATAATAACATTGATAAAAATATATTGTAGATTAGCAAAAGATTGTATTCGGGTTTAGGAAATTTAGTTTCTAACAATGTGGTGGAATCTTTAATCGTAGTCCAGAGGGAACATTTATCAAACTTAAGAGAATCATAACGCCTAAAGCTACAATTAACAGGAGACCCCTACATACATACATGTATATAAGAAGGGTGGAAAAGGAAAGAGACCGCGAAGGAACGAAACTACCGGGAGCTATTTCTTAGCGTAGAAAAACGGGAACCGGAAAAAATAAATAATTCATTTGTTTCTCCTTTATGCTCTCGTACATTAGCCAGATAATTTATTATCCTCCAAATAATGAGGTCCTCATCCCTAATAGAGATGAGCACTTGTCTGATCCCACGATGTCGTGAGGAAGCGAAGTTTCATAGTCTAGTATTTCCTTTGCAAATTATAAACTAAATAGATTTCAATTATACAATCAAGATCATAATGAACTTATTAAGGTTCACGTTCGTGAGGTTCAAAAGGTCAAAATCCACAGTTACGTAAAGTGAGCTCCATCTTTCTGGATGATTTGATGCATAAAATGCTGTAAAAGGCTAGTGCTTATGCTCTGGCATGTCCTTCGACTTGACGGCGTCCATACTATACATTAAAATGAATCATTCACAACATTAAAGGCTTAGCAAAAGACCAGAGCATACAATGAATAAAATGCTAAGTTCCCGAAGCCTGGAAACCAGGACCAACCCATTGTAGAAAGACAAACACTTAATAAAAGACATCCAGAGAAGCAATGGGAAACTTCGTTGGTGGAGTGGAGTTTATTTTTTCCCAATACATCACAGTCACACTTTTCAGACAAAATAGAGACAATTTAATTTTAACCAGAGAGCAAAATCATTTGCTAAAATTGCATAAAGATCAATTAAAAAAGTAGACTTCCTTAATAACATAATAGTTATATTCCTTGTTTAGTTTGTTTGAAAAAGGCACCCTATACCTTCCTTTAAAAGGCTTAACTTACTTTTGTATGAAAAGGAGTTTGACGCATTTCAAATAAGATCGATGTAAAGAGGACATAGGAAAATTGGTTGTAAATTGAAGAATGATCCTCCAAGTGATGGCCTACAAAGTTTGCCACAGTCTTAATAGCGGAAGCAGGTTTTTCTGGATGAGTCTATGACTGCTATTCTCAAATTCACATTCCAACCCAATTGCTTCCATGGCAATCACAATCCAAAAGTTGAAAAAATGTTTATTGTGAACCAGCTAATGATAATATGTTATTGTATTTCTATGGTCAAATCACAACAGCCCTGTCAAAAAGTGTATCTAGCCAGCCCAATCCTTTTTGGCTCGCGGTGGCCAATTTCGGAACTATAACGTTATCTATGTACAATAGATCACTGCGCCATTCACAAGAAGAATGGGGTTGTCTACAAAATTGTCACCAAGTCAACATAAACAACGGATCATAAGGGCGGCGTACATATTGTTAAGTAGTATGTGCGTGTGTGTGCAGGTGCCAGTTACAAGTGTTATAAGCATATGAGGACAGAACTTCGAGTTGCGTGTCAACTTATCAGTGATAGAAGCGGATTATATTTTTGCGAGTACCATCCCCATATTTGCAGCATACGTGCGCGCACCCTGTTCGAAGTGCTGCCCCGGTGGAGAGAAAAGAAAATGAAAAACACATTGAAATGGGCAGAGCAACTTTGGTTTCGCACCAACTCGCACTTCACAGAAGTGGACATGCACTCACTTATCACCTGCAATTTTTACTGCGCAACTCACACTCGCACATACACTTGCTACTAAACAATGTGTGTAAGACCCCCATAATTGAAACAACACCAAGAAATCTCTTGCGTAGAACTCGATTGGTTGCCAGTAGATACACAATTGTTGTGTTGGATAACATTCACTCAGAATAGGTACATAGAACTGTCAAAAGACGTAACAACTATTAGATACGAGGCAATCAATCGTATTTTTGTCATTGCAGAATAAAAAGTCTTGTTTAGAACTTAATTGGTAGCCAGTAGTTTCGCAATTTATGTGTTTGATAAAATATTTTCAGAATATAGAATTGTCAAAAGTCTCAATAACAATTTGATACGACGCAACTCAATCGTATGTTTGTCATTTCAGAGTCTATAATATCAATTAAACACATCCGATCACGCCAAAGCTTTCTGTTTTCTATCGGAAAGTAGGGATCACAGATTTCCACACTTTATACTATCCAATAATAAAATGTATCTATGTCAACCTTTCATACGTAAAGTTCAAGCTTAAAACAACGAAGGTCGAATTAAGCGAATCAATAACGGCATAGCAATATTGAATCGGTATACCGTAGAGGAACATCTGAACTGAAAGGGGTTGGTGTGAGCAGCGCAAAGTAAAATATTTATAGATTATGAATGAGTCCCGAGCCCCTTGCAGGAAGCATTTACATAACGTGTGACCCTATATCCGCTCCGGCAATATCCACAATGATAACCTCGTACACGGCTCGCGTTATTGTGTACATGAATAATGATGCATTATGGGAGCCACCGGCACCGGTGCGGCGCGGCGGGCCAATGTATTTCGAATTACCTACAATATTATGATTTATCCAATACCCCGGTAGTGTCAGTCCCGTGTTATAAATATGATTATCTACCGATAATGACTAATTATAAAATCAGTACCTTTGTATAGGGTTTTTATTTAGAGTTAGCAAGTAGATAAATAATATGGGACTTTCTTAAGGTGGGATTTTATCTTAACAAACCAGAGTTAGATTAGAAAATTTTGTTCTCAATCTTCTACGGGAAACGATGGTTTTTCCGGAATGTTTTTTTTTTTTTTTTGTGAAACATTAATTTGGAATTGCAAGTTATGAATCATTTATATAAAATGATCGAACATTTTTAAAACATTTCATAGAATCTTGGCGGAAAAAAAAATCTTGGCGGACAAATGTAAAGCAACAAAAGAATAATATTAGGTGTATATTTTTTTACATAAGAAAATTTCAGTAGAATATTATAGAATCGTATGGCCTAACCGTAATTAGTCGACCGTTTCATCCAATCACAGAGTTTATGCTGTGCTAGCACTGTGCGGGATCAAAGTATGCTTTATTGCCTCCATATGTAGGTACATATGTCCCTAAGAAATATTCCAAATGGCGAACACATAGATACGATTATCATTGAGGCGATTTCACATTACATTTCTGACTTTAAAATACGTAATCCAACTGTCGATTTGTTGAAGAGAAATTGTTTCTCGAGACAGATCGGCAGTATCAAGCCAAGATACGTGAGATTTGTATGGCCAGGTCTAGATTTTAAACGGTTTTTCAAACTTTGACGACAAAAAACACCAACTTAGAGGCTTCGAAGCATATATGTTTCATATGGATTTACTCAGAATTTGGATGAGAGCATTTAGTGTGTCTGTGTGTGTGTGTCCGTCCCCTTATAACTTTTGATTCGCTTGATGCACAGATCCTAAAATTTCAGAAAATATTTAATAGGTACTCTAAGCCTACAAAACTTGTATACTTAGAACCTTTGAATTTTTACTCAATTTTTGCATATATCTCGAAAACTATAAAAGCTAGAACCCTAAAAATGTGTATGTATATAGAAAAATACAATATCTCAAAAAAAATTTAATGAAAAAGTTCCAGGGTTTCTCAAACTTTTATTTATAAAGAAAAATATTTTTTTATGACAAATTTACGAGTTTCAATGCCTATATTTCAGAATTTTATAAAAATATCGAAAAACACCGAAACACCCCAACTAGATAATTAATTTTTATATAAAAAATGTGTACATTATGTCAGTACATCTCAAACTTTTCTTAACAATTTTTGTAAAAATTTAATTTATTGACTTCATCGTTTCATACAATAAACATACCGACTTAGTCCATCGACAGTTGGATCTCATGTTTACATGCAACTAGTACTTACATAAGATGAGGAAGACCCTCTCACACTGTGTTCCGCTCATTTAAAGCAGAGCTGAGGGATTTGGATATGGTGTGGGAGGAGGTCATTAACATTGCGCAATGGAGAGTTCTTGTTTCCTCCCTATGCTCCTGAGTGGGCTGCAAAAGGGAGAATTGAATTGAATACTTACATATTATTTTCTCGGACAAAAATTCCCCAACGCAAATTTATCTACAGTACTAAATATGATTAGGTAAGTAGGTACATAAACGAAAAATAAATAATTTCCGTTAACTGGAACCGAATATTAACGAATCGAATGAGAGCACACAAAAAACGTGAAAACGGACGAAGAACGAAAATTTCAATTCAAAATTATGAAAATTAAATTACAGCTTTTCACTTCGTTTTGTGTTTATTAAACGTGCAAAAATGTAATTGAACATTTCGTCCCACTCTGTGAAATTAACGCGATTGGAATATTGAAATCACCTAGCGATGAAATATTTTAAACTCACCTTCATATTACTTTATACATAGTTATTTTTTGAGAGCGATTTTATACATTTTCATATATGCAAAATTGGACAATTTTAAATATACGCACTGTTTGCCAATTTTTAACGATTGTACCTACGTTTTATGACCATTTTTTCAAAATATCCATATTTGGGTAAAAATCAAAGAATAACAGCTTTATCGATAGGTTTCTAGTGCCTGTTTCTAGTACAATTTGAATTTTGCGAACGAACGAAGAGTGCGGAAAAAATTAACTGCCAACCGGAACATAGGTAGGTATAAATAATTATTTAAACCAAACAAAGATATTTCTACCCGTTACTATCATGTAAAAAGTGGACAGCTTTTTCCTACTCTACATTAACGAAAAATTCAAATTGTCTAGGACCTCTGAATTTAATTTCTATAATATTGATTGCGCCTTTACAGAGAGGACACCATCTGATGGGACCCAGTCGTCCGAGGCTTATTTCTTGTCCCGATCTGATTTTTCGATTTCCTGCCTCTTACAGGATGCTTGTAAAATCAGCAAAAAGAGCAGAGGTGCTTTTCTAAGCCGGCAACCTCTCTGTAAAGGCGCATGATCCAGCGCAATGGAGAGCTGTTGTGCCTCCCTATGCTCCTTAGTGGGGCTTAGGCCCACCGTATTGCGGGTTGGTTTGGGAGGAACTTTTATAATCCTATTTTGCGCATTTATGTTGCATATTTCGATAATTTCAAGTTGCATATAAAACGGTCTCTAGTTATAATCAAGTTTGTTTATACATTGTTTGAACCTACATACGCTGTACATATTATGTACAAACAATCCGAATCGAAAACTTCACAAACAAACCGAACAATACCTACCTACATAACGTATAAAACCCACATTGTTACGACAATCCCGCCCGACTTTTAATCAAACAATTTATTTTTGAATCTGTAATTGTACAAAGCAACAAAATATCGTATTATTTTCATCAAATATTCGTAGAGGTTGATTCAAGTTGATTTTTTCAAATAACTAAATATTTTTTCACATTGTGAGGTAACCAGTGAGAAGAAACTCTGTTTATATTACACCCGTACCCCTATTCTAAGTTTCTGTGACATTTACGCTGGCGTGAAGAAATAAAGTTTCTATGGAAATGTGTATGTATAGCGCTCCAACATTATACACTAAAGCTCGGTACTCACCTGCGCCGCGAAAGTGTATCGTTACATGAATTTTATCAAAAGGATGCATGTCGTGTTCCGCTCGCGTTCAATTTTCGAATTTTCGAAACCTTTCGATTAAATTGATGCAATGACACACGTTCGCGGCGCAAGTGAGTACAGGGCCTAAGAATGCACAGCAGCCCATAGCAAAATTCACGTAAGTTTCTCACTTACGTTTGTGAGTAATATTCGGAAGAGGCGTACCTACTGAAATAAACACCATGTTGAAATCAATCGAAAGAAAATGTTGTCACTCTCTATTGGAATCACCAAGAACGCTGATTGGTCGAATAACGCCGATGAGTACCCGAAGCGCTTCCCTCGGGCCAAACATAGACAATGGCATATTTAGTGGCACATGAGATCTATTGTTTCAAACAGACGGATACACACATCCCCATACGTTTATCGCGTTTTGTTACCAATTTTGTGTAGAAACGAACTTTATGCACCAACAGCTATCATTGTTTGGGTTCGTGTCGAACCGAAATGAAAGAAATTCGCTGAAGGATGACCTCAAGTTTAGAAATACGAGAATAATGATGTTCATCATAATATTATTGTATACTTACTGAAATATCTACCAGAGAGGTGAGCGTCAAGTCTTTGATTTAACGGGAATAGTTGACTAAAAAGGTTACCTCGGGTAAAAAGTTCCGCATATTTGACTGACAAGATTAAATTTTTTTCATATTATTATGTAGATTATTAACCTTGGTTTAAAGGGTGTTTACGTACAATATTCTTCTCACAATAAAGTGTCAGTAGGTATGTGAGTGTGTGTTTGTTTATCTGAGTCGTCAGTCTTACTCAATCGTCAGTCTCTTTCAGAGGAAATCAAAATAACGTTTCACATTTCCGATTTCGAACGGAATAAATTGATGGTTATTTATGTATCTACTTACACAAATCATTCGTTATATTATATTATTATGTTGGTACAAAATAAGTTTTTGAACGTAAATCAAAGGCTAGGTGTGTTCTACTGAGAAAGGCTCACATGCTCTTGGAAGGACAAAATGTTTTCAGGAATAAACAAGGACTTTCAAAAAAAAAATTTTTTCAATACTCAAATCAATCAAATCAAAACCCCCTTTGAACTCCACTTAGGAGCATAGGGAGGCAACAAAAGCTCTCCATTGCGCTCGATCTTGCGCAATGCTTTTGACCTCCTCCCACATCAAGTCCATTTCCCTCAGCTCTGCCTCGAAGGAACGGAATACGGTATGAGAGGGTCTTCCACGTCTTCGAGACCCTGATGGGAGGACAAAAACAGCGCTCTCCTCGGCCAACTGTCATTCGTCGGCATCCTCAAAACATGTCCCAGCTACGCCCATCTCCTCTCCATGGTGGTGGAAGTGATGGGCCTGCGCTGGGTGCGCCGACGTATAGCGTTGTTCGTGATGCGGTAGTACCATCTTATACCCAAAATTCTCCTGAGACGGAGGCACTTCGTTTCGAATGCAGATACTTTTTGTACCTGGGCTTTAGTCAGGTGCCAGGACTCACACCCATACAGAAGAATGGGCAACACACACGCATCAGTTTACATTTCGTCTCGACACTAAACGCCGACGCCTTCCATATCTTGGTCATGTTGTTGAAGGCGCCACTTGCCATACCGATACGTATCGGTAGCTCAGCCCCGAGGTCACCAGTGGTGGTATTGGTTCCTCCCAGGTACTTAAATTTATCCACCCGGGAGACCTGGTGACCATCGATGGTTATCGGTAGCTGTTTATAGGGGCAGCCATAATTCGCCATGAGCTCCGTCTTATTGGCATTGACTCGAAGGCCAAGGCGTGCTGTTTCGTCGCAGAGTCTTGAAACACTGCGCTGTAATTCCTCCACTGTCGTACTGAACAACTCTAGGTTGTCCGCGTACTCCAGATCACACAATTCGCCCATTAGACCATCTCTCTGTGTTATCGGTATACCTCTTGCTCCTTGCATGGACTTTCTCAACAGGAAGTCATACAGCGACTGCACCAATTTAACTATTTTCGGAGGTATACCATACAGAGCAAGAATTTTCCATATTGATGGTCTATGTGGGCTGTCAAAGGCCTTTTCAAATTCTATAAAGCAACAAGCGACGAGAGTTAAACTCTTTACACAGCTGAAACAGATGCACCTGGCACAGAAAATTGGGTCCGTGCAGGACTTGCCAGGTACAAAGCCGCATTGTTGCTCTCTCAGGACAGTCATGACAGGCCCCCGAATGCGGTGTAGTATTATCTGAGAAAATACCTTACCGGGAACACTCAGTAGAGTAATTCCACGGTAGTTTCCGCATTCAAGGGGGTCCCCCTTTTTAAATATTGCGACGATGGATCCATTCCGCCAATCTTTTGGGCACCTTTCCTCTTCCCACGCCATTTGAAAAATATCGAGAAGGGTATATATGCCTTGTTTGAGGAGCTCTGCGTGGATTCCATCGTCTCCTGGCGCTTTGTTATTCTTTAATCTCATCACGGCCAGCACCATCTCGCTGTGGGTCGGTGGATCTTCACATATCCCAGTTGCCTGAGGTATATTCAGATCCTCCAACTCCTCCTCAAAGTTGTGAGGTGAGGAGGGCTCAGGGCTGTTCGATATTGACTCAAAGTACTCCCTCCATCTCCCTTTAATCAGTTCGGGGGCAGTGACAGTGGCTCCACGAGAATCTCGTATTGCCGTCACGGGTCTTTTCTGACCCTTACCCCCGACCTCCCGGGTGATTTCGAAATGTGTCCTTGAATCATTTCCGAGTGCAGCGGACTGCGCCTATGCTATTTAAGAAAAATCTTTCTCTGCTTTTTTATATACATACCTATATCTGAAGTGCTTTATGAGGTTCGCTGGTAAAAGGTCGCGCGCAAGACCGAAGCAGTTGAGCGATTTGGAATTCCAATGAGGAAGGACGCGATTTTATGACAATCCACGTTTAGTACGTAATTCGACTAGAAGGTTAATTACCTCGTCGATAAAGTAATTGAGCATTTATCTTGATAGTGAGATCGATAATCAGTAAATACACGCGAGATAGTCAATAAAATTGTTAATAGGCAGGATCGTTGTTTGACTGTAGCTAGCCGTGGCATATTTTTCGCGTAGTAAAATCCTGTCCTGGTTTGAGTCTCTGCCGGAAGTACGTTTAGGTATTTAGTCAAGATTTAAATAGTTAAAAGATAGCTTCCAGCCCCTGTAGTCTGTACACCATCAGGAACCTTTTTCAGTTGTCTATATACACTATATACTTTTGGTGCCTGCTCGAGGCGTGGAGGTCGCATCGGATCGGGGCCAGTTTCGGACCTTCAGGTTTTATTATTGCCTGAATTTTGGCAAGAAGGTTCTTGAATAAAACAAGATTTAGTCTAAAGGTTCTCGGCGGTTTAGGTAATTAGGTAATAAATCTGTCCTCGTTCAAACGGTTTCGCATCTAAAGCTGTATTATCCATTTTATAAAAAATCGTGTGCGCTCTAATAAGAAATTAATTATGTATTGTGGTATTTTGAATCATCTTTTTTGGGGTTTGCCTGCCTCAGATTGGACGGGACCGGTTGGCTAAAAAAACGACACATTCAAAATATTTTTCCGACGTTTAACATAACAACTGTTAGTTGTTTGATTGTTGGTGCGATTGACAGAACTTGCCCTGCAAAAATCTACCTTAACTATATTGGTCGGAATAATATTGGTTAAATGGAAATTCATTTATCATTATAAAAATTCGAATTCAATATCCATAGTTACTGGACAACGTCTGTCAGGAAAGCTAGTATCAAATATTGCTATTAGTTTAATATATTATTATTATGTTTGAATATTCTGTTTAGGTGACTGTATACGTAAAGGAGCTGATATCCTTTGTTACATGCTGAAAGCCTGAAGATTAGAGCAATGACATGTGCCTTGAAGAAGAATCGAGTAGGAATTAGGTAGCGATCATACGTAAGAAAAACGTATAGACAGTCTCTGATGTATCTCCACTATACAGCGACAAAGACATCAGCCAGTATAAAAGTCATCTTAAAAGCACATTACCGCTATCATTCAGAACATCCGAGTATTCAGCGTATTAGATTCACCATTATTCTTTAAGCTCGTGTAGGTAAGTAACATTGTAATACTTTTTCTTTGTAGTTTACCTTCCAGCCAAACAATGGTAATATTTTGAATTATGTAAGCTTTAAAACATAGCTATATGTACAAAATTATATTTAAACTTAATATAATTTGATATATTTAGTACAATATTTAGATATTTTCATCAAGCAAATTAATATTATCATATGGTCTTTTTCGGTCTCCAGTGGATCTCAACCTATCTGTGAAAGGTGTGTCCTTGGAACTGTTCACAAAATTGAAATATGTACATTGGAGGGTAATTGTGTTGGCACACTGGTCAACCGACTGAGATATCAGATTGGTGTCAGACCTACCATGACGTGCAGAACCGAGTCCAGTACCCCTAGTATTAGTAGTAGTAGTAGTAGTAAGTTTTCGATGATCGAATATCGAAACGATCATCGAAAGAGTTTCGAAAATATTCCATACAAAAATGATCGAACGATTCGATCGTTTGATTTTAGAACACTAGTTGCACGTTCATAAGCGCTTATTAGCGTGCAATAATCTTTCGATGAAACTCGTACTAGCCCCATAGGGCGAACAAAAATGTGCTGAGAGTTTCAGAAATGAAAAATTAATTTAATGCCTTTTGACCTAAAGTAAGAAGAAGAACCAAACAAACAAGGCAAACGGCTTGATGAAAATATTCATTAGTTCCACTTATTGGTAGGTTTGAATGTTTTCATATATGAAATGATGAAATATGTCTAAGCAGACAAACAGAAATTAAAACGCTCCGTGATATTACTAATAAAACTCTGGGTAATCGAGTATGAAACACAGTAATCAGGGATATTTGTGAGGTCGAAGATATGGTCACAAACATATAAGCAAGAGATAAAAAATGGCTCGCATGGAGTCTCAACAAGCAGCGCCGATCATGAAAACCCCCTAAAAGAAGGAAAAAGAGCTGAAGTTACGCGTCTCAAGAGGACAACCCAGACATAAACAACTCCTAAATCTGAGAAAGTACGGCTGTGAGCTTCTACGATTAAGAAAAAGACCTTTGTCAATATCGGCAATCAAGCCCCGAGATCCTTCAGTATTTGAATTCTCAGTGTCGAAGTCATAAGTTATCAGTATATTATTATAAGACTTGATTATCTAATAGGTTTCCAACCTTGCATCTGCTTTCAATAAAACACTGACACTTAACTGCCACTTGCACTAAGGTTATAGAAACAGTTTATAATCCTAATTATGCAATCGCTTTTTTCAACATTATCTTATATTATTGATACAATATAGGTACAGCAGGTGTGCAAGCCATGGACATTGGACAGTCAGAACAATAATAAATGTCATCCACAGTTTAGAACATATTTCTACAAAATCTTTGAAATAACGCACCGAATTTCCAATATTATTTACAATTGTTAAAATAAAATGAAATTTTACAAATTCCAAAATAAAAGAAGTAAAACTTACTTGATAAATAGGTACTTTAAAAGGAATATGATTATTTCTAGAAAAATTATATATGTACCCCATGGTGATATCAAAAAGTTTGCAAGCGTTTAGTCATGTCTTTGTAGCGTTCATATTTGCCGTACACCCTGTGTTCTAACTGAGAACACAAATAGAAATGGAGAAATGATCTCAAACATTTGTAATCTGCGACATTAAACGGTCTTCCCTTCATATAAATTCTCCAGTTTATGTATTGTAACCTTCTTAAAATCCCCGCCAATAGAAACAAGAGAACTAACGGTCTAACTAGAAATTCGAGCTGCTTCACACACTTTCTATTAATGGAACATCTGTTGGCGGAATATTTAAGCAAATAGAAATAACTAAAATAATAATATTGCATTTCCCCACTTCAGCCCCTAGGAACAAGATAACCAAACAACGTCACATCATTTTATTGAATTATTGTACGCGTGATTTATTTGCAGATAAAGTTTGCTGTTAATTCTCTGGGTAGCTCAGTAAGTATTATATCAAATATTCACTTCGATTTATTTTATAATAATAGAGAAAAAAAAACTACATTTTTGATAACAAAGGATAATTCTCAACATATTTTTTATCACTTTGATTTTCTGATAAATGCTCCAGACACTTAAAAACATACGCGTTAATGTGAAAAAACATACGCGTTAATGTGAAAGTGGACAAAAAAGTGGTTAACACAGCAGGCAGTCATTTCAGTCATACAAATCCGCAGATCGAGCTGTCTAATGCGGTGTTCACACGAGGCGAATATCGCCAGGACACCAAAATATCGCCAGCCAATTGAACCGTGTGAACAGATTGTCGATAAATCTAAAGCGATAAAAATGGTTGAAAGTTGAAAGCGATATCGCCTCAAGTTGAACGCCTTTCAACTTTTGTTTCTGGTGGAACGATGCACGCATGCGCAGATATGCGCGGCATCCGTTTGTTCTGTTTCTTGACAGTTGACATCACTGCTCTAAATTTATTTCTCCTTAGAATCGAATTCCGCACCCAATATCTGCGTATTTTTTTATTTTTCCTTAATAGGAGTGTCCTTATATCGTCTAAAACAACATTTTTAACTAACCCCAAGTACTCCGCGACTTCTACCTCGACGTCCGCCATTTTTAAAACTATCAGCGCACCTGACAGATTGAATGTATGTCGGTGGACTCGTGTGAACACATCACACGATCAATGGGCGACCGAGCGATATTTTTTTATGCAAGCGAAATCGTCTGGCCTTATATCGCCTCGTGTGAACACCGCATTAGCCATGTTATCCGCATCTCCCCTGAGAGTGTGGAATTTGCAAGCCATGTCTATAATCCGGATGGGACAAGAAGACAAGGCAGGCTAAAATATACGATCGAACGAGCATTCACTGCGGTAACACAATATTCTGGCATAAACTGGCATGAAGCTGTGCAACTGGAGTATGGTAAGGAGGTTTGGAGGAATTTCGTGGCATCCACATGCTCCACACTGGGAGCAAAAGTGAATTAAGAAGGATATACATGTTCATTACTTGAACAATTTTACACTCCAAATTTACTTTTATACGTATGAAAAAAAACTGTCTTCATAATACAATTAATTATTATAAGTTGACTTAATTGTGTATCTTTGCAATATCTACATACAAATCCAACAATTTGACTTATCTTAACATTATATTGCTCGACTTATTAGTGGTATGTTTTTTTTTTTTTATTTTCTAATACAAAATGCTTCTTAGGAAGTTTTCACTTGAATAAAAATAAATTTATTGTTTCTCTTCCACGTGTTATTTTTTGTTAGAATAAAGTAGAAAACGATGGCAGGCAGGCGAGATTAATATGGTTTTCTTATCCAAGAGCACAATCTTTATTAGTTCTTGATAGCACCCTCTCCGTAGCGTGGGTAACGTGTTGTTGTGATCTGGCGAAAAAAAAATAAACGCCGAGTGAAAGCTTGAGAGGATCTCAGCCACGTTCTGAAACAAAAACATAAAGACATACCTTCCTCCCAACTATTAAATTGGGTCGGATGGAATGACGAGAGATTGATCTTGTGGATGCTAAGTATCTCACATACTCACAGACACGAGAGAAAACAATACGTATCTGCTCTTCGTACATGTATGTTCTATTTTATATTTTCCCAATCATTTTTTCTTATTCCTCTTAATATCTTAAATCTTGGATTTCGACAAAAATCTTATTTAAGTCTTGAGTTCACTCCATCACTTTATCAGTCTCCCTGGTGGTCTAAATTCTAGTTTTTGATAGCTACTTTTAAAACAAAAAAGAATATGTAAGGGTTTTTCTCTAGACTTTCTCACAATAATAATAACTTTTAAATAATATTTTTGTTTCATCAGCGGAAGTTTACAAACAGGCACATTAATGAGTTTATAAAGTAGTTTAAATAAAGTTTATTTATAATTAAGAATAACAACTTCTTAATGCCTTGATAATATTTTTGCTTTTTACGTTCTAGTTTTGGACTTTGTTTTTTTATGTAAGTTTGTATAAAAAAAACTCTGCTTTCTAAACAAGATGCCTCACAACAATAATGGAATTAATGTGGTACCACCGCATCACGCACCGTGTACAATGTGCATATCCAGCACTTCTATCACAATATAGAACGATATTATACAAACCGGGGACATGTGTTAAGAATACCATTGGGCCAATGAGAGCGTTGTTACTTCTCCTATCAGGGTTCCGAAAAGTACAGATTCTCTCATTCGGAATCCTTAATAGATACATGTCCCAAATATTAATTTGATTCATTCATTCATTCATTGGGGGTGGTTGGAAGCCCAATAGTAGGTACCAGTCCACGGCTTACTAATCCACAGCGTACTGAAGGTATTTGTGTTTATTTTGAGAAAGCCCACATTCATTTTTATAAAAAAAAATGAACATAATATGTTAAAGGTTAAAGTGTGAGTATGGCTAAACGCTAGAATAGAATTGCTTGTAGGTGGCTTTAAGAAACCACGACATTTTAAGAAATGGTTTCCTTCAAATGGTTATTTTCTAACAAGAGATCTATATTCCTGTAGAAACATGATTTGACCATCATAAGGGCTTCATTTAATGTCCAAACAACGCTATAAGTGCCTTCAATCTCACCCCTAATTCGGGGAGCATTGATTTATGTACCTAAGGGGTATTAAAAGTATCTTTGGTTCCATAAAAACTGCGAATGTAAAAAAGTTTTAAAATAAGACTAGCTCTGAAATTTACCATGTTTTTATTGCTTAGGAACTCGTACATTTTACGCCTCAAATTCTTATTTTTTTTATAAACCATTAAATATTTGCTGCCAAATTTAAGTTTATCTATTCGCTAAATTCAAATCTGAAATTCGTTCAAAACCAAAGTAATCGATTATAATACATAAATATCGCCTTCAACGAAAAATCATGTAATGCTTGTAACAATTATTTTGTTACGCCAGATAAATAACAGCGAATGCTAATTGTCAGACAAACCTATGCGCCAGTGAGCGAAGCCGTGCCTCTCGCGGTAGGAAAAAGTACTGATAAAGAGATTTCGCGGCAAAGATAGGGAATATAAAGGGAACACGCCGTGTCAATCAGTTGAAAGGCTGGTCAGAATCCGCGAGATGAAAGTGGTTTATTTTTTTTTAATTTTGTACATACATGATGTTTTAACAAGTGCTGGTTGAATTAACTCACTTTTCGTTGAGAAAGAAAGATGTAATTTTAACTGTTTAAGTGAACCCGTTTCAATCCCGGAGGTACGTAAAAGTGATTTAGTTTCATTTTATATTTTCTGGTAAATTTATTGAAGATATAACTAATTTTTTCAAGATGTATGTAAGAAATATTTTCGATCGTATTCTTTTCTTTCAGAATACGGGTCTCAGTGACAGGGTTTTAAAAAAATGAAAGATTTCAATTGCATGTTATAAAAATTATAATTTGAATACAATTTTGCTGAATCTATTTATTGGGTAGATTTAAGGAAAAAACCTACAAGGAGTTCCAACCAATGTAGTGTCGTTGAAATGTTGAAATCGAAATAGCATGCCGGCGATATCTAGATTGTCGTGAAACTTCTTTTATTGTTGGGACCTACCATGTTGTCCAGATGATCTAAGGTAGATCATTGAGAAAAGTTTTAGTGAAGGATGGTTATAATTGGCTATAAGATTTGGGACGTACAATTCTTACGGGAGATGAGGGAACTGTGAACTTTCATTGGGAAGGCTCTTTTAAGATGGAGACTAACGGCGATTTTCAACTCAGGATTATCGTAGATAAGTAGATGATAAAAAATTTATATATTTTATTCTCGTTCAATGACCAATCTAAATATCCAAATTTTCAAAAGCAAATTGTTTAACTTCGCCAGTAACTTTTTTAAATATATGTTTTTTCTTCACATTGGGTGAAAATACTAAATTTTTAGTTATTTTTTTGTTCGATTAAATTACTTTCATAATGTAAGTGGAATCTTGTAAGACTCATTAGATATTATAAAATTATAGTACCTACATTAATTTTGGTTTATGGAGACCAATTGTTTTCAAGTTTCAATTCATAAAAGTACCTATATCGTCTAAGACGAAATTTAAAAAAAAGTTTTTTTGTTATAGTTCAAGTGAGTTTAGGTTTTGAAATTGAATTGGTTTAAATGTTTTATTATGAAGTGATGGTCAATGTAATAAAACAATGTTCCTCTTAACTTGTAAATTTATTTTTTATTTTGAGTATATGTTTGTGCTGTCTACAACCTCTAAGGAAATGGCATAGTCTGCTTACCACGAAACCCATGCTTGAGAAAAGAGTCTAATTTTATTTATTTTTGTTTGAGAGATTAATTAGCCGGGCATCACATAATAAAGGTATTCTTTAATTTTATTTTGAGATTCTAGATGTGGATGAGACCACGCAAAAGTAAGCACCTTTCCCGATGGCCATTCGCACCGGGCAGTTTGAGTAGGGATGTTTATCCAAATTCAAATGGCTCATTGTGTGCATGATTTTTCTTGATGCCCAGAGATTCTTATGAGTCTCGGGACATCGAGGGAAAAAGTGGTACATGCTGTTACGCTGAATACGTTTCATTTTATTAGACTAATTATCAAAATTTAAATAAATAATTAACCTTCAAGACCATACATACCTCCTCCATAATATACCTATTATTAAAAGCAAGAATTTCAGAAAAACTTTCTGGGACTGATAGGAATTACCCACTAGGATAAAAATGTGGTTCGAAAAGATTGTGCACCGCAGTATCATTATTTCGGATAGGTAGAACTCTACAGAGAATTTTTAATTGAAGTTCTACGAAGGCGAGGGAGTTTCATGTGACTGAAATGCCAAGTGAAGGTTGACTTTACATCGAATGCGAAGATTTATGAGTCTTCAGTCTATATTGAGCACGCTTTTTCTTTTGAACCCCAAATCCGTTTCATCGCATATTAGATATACCATGGACAAAAATATGAGCATCCAGGTAAAGGAACCTTGATAGTCAATTTAATACGGTGACGGTTTTTCAAATAACATACAATGACATATCAGTAAAAAGAGTCATTAATCGATATTCGTTGCTTTGACAATAACAACCATAGACATCCGCCGGAAATATTAGCTATATTGACGAAATATGTGTTACTTGATCAAAGTTTCCTACAGGCAACTATTATTGCTACGAGAAAAAAAATTTACATTTATACTTATTCAACATTTCTTAGCACCAATAATGATCTTTCTACAAGCTATGATGTCATCTTCAATATAATAATTTAGAAATGTCTGACTTTTACATTTCAACGAAACCAAACTCCCCAATCTACGTGATTGTTAAATCATTTTAGAATGAAAAATTATTATAACAAGACCAAGTAAGCAGGTATTAACTGATAAAGACGTTATTTTACGGACAAGTTATAAAAAGGGCCACGTCTTAATAATATTATTATTGTAGGTACCTAATCTGTTAAGACGTCAGAATGGAAATAACATTATTTTTACGATAGATCTAAAAATCCAGTTAAAAATTTGCTGATTTCTTTACGGCCGTCGTAAAAACGCCGAATGACAGTCTATTAAAAAGTATTAAATACGATCCGAAACACCCCTCCCTACTTTATTGCAAATCTAATAAATATTAAAATCTCCTTATGTTCATGTTATGCGTTTGTTTCCTGTTATCATTTTTGTTGATGTAGTTTATGTAATCTATGTGAGCGGCTGTTTGTTCCCACTTTTTTAAGTAGAAAGAGCGTGTTGTGTAGCGCAGATGCGAGTTAACAAGAAGCAAACACGATCGTGTGGATAGCGCGGCAAGTTGCAAGTGAAGTGCAGGTGTTAGTTTTACGTTGATAGAAGCGGATTATATTTTTTGCGAGTAGCCTCATCCAGCGCGCCTTCCTTAAATACGCGGCATACCGTAAATGAAGGTGTGTGTGTACCCTCTTTGTCAATGCTGCCCCCGATAGTGATAAAAAAGAAATAAAACCCATTGAACTGCACGTAGAAACTTAGGAATCACACTTAACAAAAGTGGAAACCCACTTAACGACTGCAAAAAACTTGTCATAGTGAAATGGCCCTGAAATCTCGTAATAATCGAAAAAGGGGTAAACGCTCAGAAAAAATCACGAAAAGTCACAGATGGATGGGGAGGGGTATTGTGAGAACATCATGTGGATTGTTTGTACACGATTACTCAATAATTTTTTAAGACATTTTTTGTTCGTGCACATGGTTTGGCACCAAAGTCAAAGCTGCAAAAATAACTGTCTTTAAAAAAAGCTACGATTAAAACACCGGAAAGGGAATACTACACCCTATGGCAAAAGAGATAAAAAGAAAGGAAAGTATAGGGGTACCTTCTATTATCTGTACAGACCAACCTATTAAGGGATGTTTATTAAAATCACGAAAAATATTGGATTAGGGTACGTAGGGAAAAGGTACGTAGACAATATTATTATTTGCAAATGAGATTCTTAATTACAAAATGTTTAATTAAGATTTCCCCATCTTAGGGCATAGATTAGGTTCATATTACCTTCTAAGCGTTGGCTTTAATGAGACGCCATATTATTTCAGAATTAAAATTCTTAATATAACTTCGAAAATATCCGTTTTCAAAAAAAAAATTGTGAAAAATGCGACTATAATCTTTATTAATTTCATCGGATTCTAGATTCTTTAATAATCCACGGCGTTTGTTTCTTTTTTTTTTCAATTTTTCGTAATGTTTTTTTCCCCAACGTTATTAATCGCGGGCTCAGTTTAATACACAAGCTTGATTATGTAACTGGGATCGATATGTGTTTATTTATTACTCTTTTTGGCTTTGTGTTTTATTTCAAGTGGCATTATAAATTAAACAATACATCCCACGTTTCATTGGATTATTTTTGGTAAATTCTTTATCAGATTTAAAACAAAAAAAGGTAAATAATAATATTAAAATTTGGTTTCATAAAAATATTACGTAGTTTGTGTGTATATTATCAACTATCTATAACACTCCAATTTTAACACCAATATATGTAAGGGCAACATGAGTCCTCCACTGCGCTCGATCTTTCTCATTTCATTGACTTCCACTCTTACCATTTCTTTGCCAAAATTCAATGAATCTAGTATGAAAACTTGATAAATTTGTTTTGGTTTTTCTTCTTCCCCCTTTCATTAAAGTTCCTGCTGCATTTTCCTCATGGCAAGCCGACTGCCAGCTATACCTCCTGCGTTTAAGTGGTCCTCTTAAAGGTCTGCTTCTATATGTGGTATCTCGGTTTTTGTATCCTCCATTCTTGAGACACGATTGTCGGTTGTCCCAAAAACCTTTACTTTGTCTTCTTTCAATTTCTTTGACTTCTAATTGTTTTTACGTTTGAAAATTATGAAAATAAATTACTTAAAATATTTTTTAGACTAAAAGAAAACGTATTTTAGCTTGCAGTTTTGGAGAAATCTCATTATTTGAAAAACAAACAAATCAACATACAAGCATCTGTTAAAGAAATCCGGCATTGCAAAGTATTGGAGTAGACAAACTTGATACCAACGTCGGATTGATATATATTTTTAGGTGCAAAAATACATAAATATAATATACAAATAAAACGTGGTGGAAGAGAAAGCAAGGTTTGAACTAAGAGGCCCATCCTACATTTTTAAAGCTAGACTTAGAAACATTTTTTATATATTTCCAACGAACAGATTTAATATTTTTTTTAATTTGAAGAATGGTAGCAGCACCTGCCTTACTGTGTTCCATTCCTTTGAGATAGAAGAGTGGGTAAAAACCATGTAAAAGCAGGTCATCAGTAGGTATTAACGATTTCTATTATTTTACTTTGCTTTCTAGAAAAGCAACCAAAAGAGAGATTTAATGTTATGTATTTTTTTAGGAATTATTATTTATAAAAAAATAAATAAAAAAATACACAAAGCAGTATCTAAGTACAAAATCTAATAAAATACGAGCTGGTAGGCATGTACACCTACCATGTATATTGTGAACTGATATGATAAGGTAGGAACTACTATTAAAATAGTATTATTATTATAAAGCGATTCCGTTCAAGGAATTATTTAATCTATGCATAGTAATATACATGGGTTTTGTATCAAATATGAGAATAATGTACAAACATAGGAGAAGTTAGGTAGAATAAGGGCAGCACATATTATTATTATTATACGTAAGTAAAGGTCCACACATTCTTCTCTCATAACCTTTACAACATTATTGTCCTAGCATCCCCGGACGGTACTACCCTCTCTTTCTTTATAATACGTAGGTATTATTTCTGGGTTACTTTTAATGAAATTACTTTTAGTGCTGGCAACATCAAAAGGGACTCGCCACTATAATAGAATGGTTATCTACACCAGGCCTTCAAGATGCGATTCCCATTAATTATTGTCTAATTATTCTGCTAATGTGCGCCTCCTGATAACCACATAATGGAAAACATAATATGTAGGTACCTTTTACGTAGCCAAAAAAACATTTATTTCGGTACTAAGGCATAGAATATTCTTCCTCTTTTAAAAACACACTTTTTACTTTTGCGACAGTCACTTTTGATCTAAAATCAATTTCTCACGACAAGCAATTTCTTCACTTTCAAATCTTCATTCGAATTTATCAAGAAAATAAGGTAATTCATACAAACATTTACACATAAAACAAATAAATAAATTAACCTGCGGCGGTATTTAGATTCCTAAGGTATACCATGAGGGGAAATAAATATATTCGATTAGATTGGTTCGCATCCATAATATTATAAAAATCTTGTGAGCAACCCATAGCCTCATACGCAACACTTAGCTACTAGAAACCAATGAAGGCGATGCTTCATGTTTCGTGCTTTAAGACAAACCTCAAGGAATAAGCCCACCAAAGTGATGGAGAAAGTTGGCAGTCGACCAATCGACGATTTCGACAGAACCCTTTTGAACTGATTCTTCGACACCTTAATTTTACTCATCAATATTTTTTTTAATATTCGAAAGAAATATATTTATTTTTCCAATAATTTACTGTACGAATGGTTCATGTGTTTTGGTTTCAAGATTTCAATTACTGAGTTACGACAAAACATGGGGATGCTTGTGTTTATTCTCCAAATTGACAAGATAAATCCAACAATTAGTCCGTTCCTGCATAAATTAAGTGAGGACATTAAGTGAATAGTTATTTAAATAAATTGTATTTTAGAAGTAGGCACCTAGCTAAGGTAATAATTAATTACGAAACTAATCCGATTTACGAGAATTCGGTGATCCAGTGCAAAGGAATTATTTTAGATTAGGTATGACTTGAACATTGGTAAATTTATAGATACTAAAAAAGACTAATGCCTTGACAAGTTTAGGGACATCTCCATAACTACAAAAGTTCGTTTGGTTAGGACACTAATCTTCCCAATATTTTCTTACGGACACGAGACATGGACAATAACAGCTCGGATAAGGCGAAAAAAATTTAAAATCCTTAGTTTTAGGATGGATGAAATATTTTTTGTGGGCAAAATGATACGGCATTCATTCAACCTTAAAAAATACCACTTAAGGAAGGAACTTATTGTTTGCAGCAAATGGTTGATTGTAGTTTTAGTTAAGCAAGTGAGGTATGCTCGACTTTTTGCGTATCCACAAGGGTTTTTAAAATAGCAACGTCCGTACTTTGACAGTTATGTAACAGCGGCTATTTTGTTGATGTGTAATACATCAAATTGAGAACCCCAAAGATGGTGCTGCTACGGACACAACAATTGTTTAAGCGGTGCGTCCGGCGATGTTTCGGGAAAGGTGGAGAACAATCATACAATATGTATTGTTGTTGTTGCAGCGGAAAGATTGCCAGGTGACGACCCTCAGTAATGAGGAAAATCGACAATGATGATACTTAATTATGTATTTTTTACTAATAATAATATGTTCGCTCACATATTGAAATATTTCGCAATCCCAATTTCATTTGGGTATTCTCAGGTTTCAATCTCATCTTTCTCTTACACTATTCTCTTGATTGCAAAAAAGGACTTACCTACTTAAATTCGTTAAAAAAACGAGTACCTCGGGGGACATTATGTTTTGTAGTTCGCCTGAGTACAGAGATACTTGGTAGGGCGAGCCGATTTGCTTTTCTCCCGATATTGCTAACGTAATAGTTATATTTTAGTGCTAAATGCTGTTTAAAATACGTATGCAAAATATTTTTCACTTCAAAAGATATCTTCTGTCTCCGAATTGAACTCAAAGTTTCAAAAAACTGTTAAATTTGTCGTATTTTGAAGCAGGTATAAAGAAATTAGAAATATCTTTAACATAATATTTTTTTAAGATTGTATGTCATAAAAATGACGGAATAATCAGTTCTGTATGATAAAGCATAATAATGTAATTTTTGATAGCAACGAATTACAAACGAATACAGAGCGCCGCGAAAAACAAGAGAATATCTCATGAAATGAGAAAAGGGTTATAAATACCAGTATTGTATTTTGATGGCCGTAAAGCCAATTTTAAGGCTAGTAATTAGAAAAAGAGGACAAAAATACATATTATGAACAATGATAAAGAGAGCGTTAAAGGAAACTGATTCTAAATTTATGGAAATTTGGGAACACCGAAACCGATAGAGAGATCGATTACAATATTGTTTTCAAAAAGTAATATTTCATTTTATCTTTTACTTGTCTAATGTGATGAAAAAAGTGTAAAAAATACTGGAAAACATGATTGAATAATTATTTTGCAGGTGAAAAGACTAATAAAACCATTAGAAAGAGATATTTTCTTATTACAAACGACAAGTAATTCCAATTAAATGAGTCGCCGGTAATCTAGAAAAAAAAAACGGCAAGTAACAATATTTTTTTGGGTTTTGTATAATATATTGTTGATAGTGCTTTCACAAATCATCATACGCATTCTGACCAAATTGGAGAACAACTGGAAAATGTAAAAAAAAAACAATTGATATGTTCCAGGTGATTGCAACAGAAACTACTATTTTATCATTTCAAGATCTACGAAAAGATCAATTATAGTTTGTAATTCCAAATTGTCACAGTCATACCAATAGGAACATTTTCTAATGCTTAAGGCAACAGAGCTCCAGGAAAAATGTTCCATGATAAATTGCTAAACTAAGCTAATAGGATTTTCCGACTGCGTTTCTTTCAGAAAATCTGATGACCTTAACATATCTTTATTGTTATTTCGCTCAAACTACACTAGTAAGAGAATAAGCCGCTCGCCGGATAGTGAAAGCTCGTGTCGCCCGAAAACACGCACTTGTCATCCTTGAAGTACCGAAAGTAAATTTTGAAGCATTTTTTTACGAGAACTACCTTATAGACAGACAGCAAAATGTAACACCAATCAACAAGTATCCGACGAGGATCTTACGGCATTCATTACATAGAATGACGAAGATGAATAAATACAGTTTCCTGAATTTTCCCTGTCATATCCAACGAATTTGACGATCTGTGAAATTGTCAAAGAAGCCTCATCAACTTTATGCAGAAATTTATCAAGAAAAGATTATGTATAACCTTAGAAAGCAACGAGTGAAAGAGATATCAAACCCAATTTATCAAAAAACAATCACTGGAAAACAACATAACTTCATATACCTACCTACTTTACATAAAAAAATGTAAAGGTTTTATTTATTATTTTTGTGTAATTTAATAAAAAAAGTATGTACTTGAATTATCTGTAGTATAGTAAAAAAAAATAAAAAAACAAGGCCGTAATCATTTTACATGATTATTATAAAAATATCAGTTAGTATGGGATATTTTCGTCCCATACAAAACTTCAAGGTCGATTCGGAGACAGAAGATCTTGTTTTTTTGTCATGAAATTTTGTAGATAGTTATAATACATCATTAGGAAACGAATTATCGCTATAAGATTAAGATTAGAAGCACTTTTTTAACTTCCATAATTAAACGGTCCACCTTAGTCAAACAAACTTTTTTCCGAATCGTCAGACGGATGCTTCAAATTGGAATTACCCTGAAGATATTCCGAAATGATAATATCATCCCCGTTAATATTATATAAACGTTCACTTATATTCAAATATTGTTTATTTTCCGTAGTTGTATTCGATACAAAGCGGTTTAGCGAACGAACCAACCGTGGTCCCACGGTCCAAATAAAAAACACGCGCGCACCGCCTCCGATATGATAAACAAAGTACGTTATAGAATCTGATAACATTTCCCCTCAACCCGGGATCTTACATGGGTCCTACTACCAGCGGATGAGCTCGACTCGGTCCCTTTAACCTTTTTATATTCCAAATAAATGGGCGTACGAGGCAAGTCTGTTTACGCCGCCTAATGAACCAACTAAATCTATTATGTATTCAAGCCTCGCGCTCCCAGATACCTACTTACTTGGATTACGCCCCAAAAGCTCCTTCCCATTTTATTCCAACCACTTCCATTCTAAGAATTTTCAATTTTTTTTAATTGCACACTTATTTTTTTCCCATTGTACCTTTATAAAATGTTCAGCTTATAAACATTTTTATACATAGGTGATGTGCGATAGCTTTGTTGCCTAGAGGTTCAGTGCACGACATTCGTAACCCCGAGCCGACTATTTTTTTATTTCACAACAAAACCTTTCTTTTGTCGGCCATACACGATGAAGCCTACCAACAAGCCTGCAGCGGGCTTGGCGTAACGCCCTGTTTGCAGAGCGACGAGAAAGCTTTTCATATAATATAGTAAATGGTGTATAGCTATCAATAATTACATCACGGTGAAATATTTCAAACATGCGTTAGGTAGGTATATATTTTATTCACTGTGGGCGAGCCCAAATTATTAGTTTTATTAAGTGTACGGCTTCTGCTTATTTTGAATTTAATTCTAAAACAAATTTTTAAATATTTTTTGTTATTCCTTCTTTGACAGGTCAATTTTGTTAAAGTTCATTTATTTTTAAATATAATCTATCGTAAAAAAAAACATGATTTTTGAGGAAGAGAGTGTTTTTTTTTCATGTCGTTAATATAGGAAATTTAAGAAAACCAACTGATTCCATATAAGGAGCATGAATGGGTGTCAAATTTAATATTAAACGAAAAATAAGTTATTGAGCAAAAAAGACAACGAAAAATTTCAAGGTCACAAGATATCATTTAATTCATTGATTCATCATAATTTGATCCACAAAATTTCCCATATTGTATTCAAAAGGTTAGTTTAAAATAGATTATTTCGAGAAAAACAGCACCTTGCTTTGTACATTTTATTGAATTTTAGTAGGTACAAGATATATCAGATTGGTTATTAAAGTAAAAAATATATGTTTTATTTTCATTTGAAATGTGTCGAGATTCATAAAAAATTACCTATCTATAACCTATCCACTAGAAAATAAAGTTTTCTTTAGAGATGTTTTCAATATCAATAGCAGAAAAAACCGGCATATGAAAAAGGGGAAGTTAAAACTGAAACAAATAGCTGAAAGAGAAGAGTTCCCCTCGAATACGAAGGAATTATCTCTCTTGTTTGGAGGAGCCATTTATCAAAGCACCGCACGTCAAACTGTGAGAACATCACGGGCCCCTAGTTAAACGTGTCAACGGGTGAGGCGAATTTATGGGAAAACTTACACATTTTTTATGGTTGCTTTGTTTCTTACTCCCTATTTCCTATACTCTTCAAAATATTATTACCTATTAAGAACCTAAGCTATCTTCATGACATCAGAAATTAAGACATTGCTTGCTATTTTAGGAGTTTGTGCCGCTTTGATCCGACTACGTGATTAGGATGAAAAACACTGCGAAAACCAGCGTGAAATGGAATATCATCGGGCAGTCGCGTAATACAAAATTTAGCGCACATCAGCTGCCCCGTAAAATTTACATCGATCTGAGCAATGTTTATGTTCAAGACGGCTGATGTCCTAAATATTAAAAGGGTGGGGAGTGGCATTCAAAACGAAGGGTAACTCATTCATACCGCTAACTTAAGACAGGCCTTTACATCAAGTGGTAGGGAGATCTGACTGGGATATTTGCGAAGAAAAAAGTAAGCAGTATAAAAAACTAGTAGGCAATGTCAGGCTCAAAAGTTTCCAAATTTATTTCCTTATATTGTAATGGATCAGGACTGTGAGTTAGCAGTACCTTACCTAAATACTTAATGCGCTTAAAAAGTACCTAATCCTTTTAAAGGCCTTATAATATAAAATAAACAAATTATTTTTCCCAAAAGTTTAAGAAGTTGGGGATATTATTTATTCATGTATTTAGAGTAATGTATCGGGAGGAGGATGGACATAGTAGATATATTTACGTACTTACCTCCCGTGTCCCTTAGGACCGCTTCACTTATATATTCTACTAGACGTCCGATATAGCACCGTAGAGAATACGGTAAGATACATAATATATTACCAGAATTTACTTTTTTAAAGGGCGGCAAGTGTCCGTTTACAGAATGTGTCCATTAAGTCCACGAGCAATATAACACGGAAAAGGTGAAATGATATAAAAAAAAAACACGTGGCAGAATCAAAGTCACATTTTAATTGTTGTAGAACCTACAATTAACACCCAATACATTCTTACTGTGTTCAAAGATAGTATTAGGACAGAATATTGTTTGGATGTTAGCGTTCTAACAGAGCAATAAGTTTATATGTTTTGAAGATGGTGGTAGAATTTATGCATGCAAATTTGATTTCAAAAAGGATATAAGGCTCAAAAGAAGGCATGGTCGAGCTATGGATGAGGTGGATCGAACACATTATTTCAGCCCCAAAAAGATGAGCTAGACAGAAGTAAAAGAAACGAAAAATATTATGAAGCATAGAAATAAATCCAGTTTTTCTGCCTACTCCTTAAAGAACACGGTGTGAGAGGAGTATGATGGTTCTCTTTATACTATAACCAAACCCTTGAAATAACTTTACTCTCCTCTTGTTTACATATTATAAGCAACTAGCTTTCCCGACAGACGTTGTCTTGTGGTTCTATCCCAAAGTGGCCCGTTAATATGTACATAACGTGCACTGCGCCCCCCGTAAAACAATACAAAATTAATTCGATTGAGTTAAACTAATAACATTAAACTATTTCTGAAACATCCATATTTCATTCGTATTCAAAGCTCTGGCGGGAAGAACTTGAGAATAATGCGCTCGCGCACACATCCTTCCTCGCCTATTACCAACACGAAAGTGCCCGATAATATTGTTGACTTTGTATGAAAATTTTCTAACGCTCGAATATGTGCGGTGGAGTAAGTGGGATGGGCTACTGTAGGAGCGTATGAGAGAATGAGAGGGAACTACCCACGATGGCGTGGGCGCGTCATAGGCAATCGTTCCATACAAACTTAAATATTGTATTTTACATCATTTCTTATATAGTTTTTAAACATTTTATTAGTTATTCTGTTATCCGGAGCGGAGGAGAATCCAATAAATCAAACATCAGAAGATACTGTTGAGCCGATCTCGAGTTATAAGTGTTCGCACTAACCCGACTTTAATTTATATTAGAGATAATACACACACACACACACACACATACTCCCTTTTACACCCCACTCAGGGGCATAGGGAGGCAACAAGAGCTCTCCATTGCGCTCGATCCTGCGCAATGTTTATGACCTCCTCCCACACCATGTCCATGTCCCTCAGCTCTGGTTCGAAGGAGCAGAACACAGTGTGAGAAAGTCTTCCTCGTCTTCGGGACCCTGATGGGAGGAAGAACAGCGCTCTCCTCGGTCAACTGTCATTCGGCATCCTTAACACATGTCTCAGCCAAGTCCATCTCTTCCCCGCAATGGTAGAGGTGATGGGCTCACACTGGGTGCGCATAGCGTCGTTCGTGATGCGGTAGTACCATCTTACGCCCAGAATTCTCCTTAGGCACTTCATTTCAAAAGCTGATACTTTTTGTGCCTGGGCTTTGGTCAGGTGCCAGGACTCACACCCATAGAGGATAATGGGCAACACACACGCATCAAACAGTTTACATTTCGTCTCGACACTAAACGCCGACGCTTTCCAAGTCTTGGTCATGTTGTTAAAGGCGCCACTTGCCATACCGATACGTATCGGGAGCTCAGCCCCGAGGTCACCAGAGGTGGTAATAGTTGCTCCCAGGTACTTAAATTTATCCACCCGGGAGACCTGGTGACCGTCGATGGTTATCGGTAGCTGTTTATCGGGGCAGGCATTACTCGCCATGAGCTCCGTCTTACTGGCATTGACTCGAAGGCCAAAGCGTGCTGTTTCGTCGAAGAGTCTTGAAACACTGCGCTGTAAGCCTTTTCTGACCGTTTGTTTTAAGGACGTGAGGTGGTCAACCCCACGGTCCCGATATGATTTTTCGATCTCCTGTCTCTTATAGGATGCTTGAAAAACCAGCAAAAAGAGCAGAGGTGCTATTCTAAGTCGGCAACCTCACGGCCATTAGAGATAATATTTGATCAAAATTTTAACTTTAAAGTTCCAACTGTAACTGTTCAACCTTCAACTGCATATTATTCTGCTTACAGACATTCGTCACGTTTCTAACAGGTCCCAGCAAATAAAGCCCAAAGCAATGAAGTAGCTTCATACGTCATTTGTGCTTTATTAGAAATGTGTCTTCTGCAAATAAGCAGACGGAACATTCCCGGTCGCCTGAGGCTATTCTTCGATCTTCTTAAGCGCATCGTATATATTATACAGAGTGCCAAGACAGACGGCCAGACACTTATTGTTATACCTTATACCTTATTGTTATCTATCTTTAAAAAATATCAAAACCAATCTACAACATTCATTTTAAGTACGAAAATAAAATACGAGAAACAACAAGATAGAATAATTTATTCTTATGATGTTAAAAATATAACCGTGGAAACTTAACTCAAAGTATTTTCTACCAACAGGGTTCGAGACCCCCATAAGAAAGAACTTCATGTGAAAAATACTTGGAAAATCGGATTCAAATCCAGAACCTCATGCTCAAAATTTGGCGGCCAAGCATTAAGGCTACTATTATGAAAGGTTATAGCAAATATTTTTGATACCTTTACTATTCATATGAAGATCAGATTGAAAACACCTTTTTTTCCGGAATAACCCAGTATACCTACAACAACTTGTTTTTTCATTCGTGCTGATGTTTTGATGAATTACAAAAGTTTCAGCATTGAAACTATTTTTTCAGCTCATGGAATCCGTAGCCCGTATAGGCATCGTAACGCCGTGTATTTTGTATAGTAGAACTGCTAAATATCCCATCCCACCCGCTTCTAACAAAATGAAAACTTTCCATGATCCTACACAACACACGCGAGTTATTACGGCTCTGAATATTTTTCCATGGAACCGTAACATTAAAGTAATATGTGAACCAATACCTAGTTGGATAGGTAGATGCTTGCCCACCTCCTATCAGCATATAGGCGCCAACTACCTCTTATAGGACAGTAAATGTATCATGTTTGTATTTCGACAGCCACCCATTTCATTATGAATTTTGTATTCCGTTTCGAGTGGGATTTCCCGAATAAAAAAACACCGAATATACAAACCATTTTTATGGCCAGAAGATAAAGCCTCTTTATGTGTTCGTTATTATTTATTGCTGTATAATAGTCATACCATTACCCATCAATCCTTGATATATTTTTTCTTTTAAATAAAAAAAAAGTACAAATCGGAAAAAAGCAATTTATTTGGCTTTCAATGGCAAACTCCACTGTCAGAAATATTTGAAATCAAAATAGTGTTTTATTTTTTAAATCACAGCTTAATAATTCATCAACGTAGATTTGAAAACGTGTAATTTCTTTATCATACAAAACCCCGAAACGGCCTATACAAAACAAATTTGACTCGATGCAACAGAAATCGAGAATCTAATCAAAATATAGAGTATATGTCAAGAGACAAATAAGTATGGGAAAACTCACTTTGATTCCAACAAAATTACATGTAACGCGAGTCTCTAAACGCATAAATGATGCACATTGTAATTAATATCATTTTTTTTTTTTTTTAATGAATCTGTGCTCACTCAAAGTGAACACAAATACACTCCTTGACTCTTTCACAGTAAGCTACTGAAAGCTTGTGTCGTGAAAGAGGAAGATGGTCGGCACCTGGGATCGAACCACGACGTCCGCAGTACGAAAGCCGGCGTTGTAACCGCTGCGTCTCCAACCACTTCTATGCTTCTAAAAGATCTAAAAACAGTCCTAAAAGGAAATTTTTTCATATTTTAATATTACTGAACATCTTTCGACTAACTCAGTTCCTTCGCATAACTATCTTTTCCATCATATATAAATATCTACACATTTTGGTACATACTGCTCACATTGTGGGTCCATGATTCTGTTTCAGATAATGTAAATATTATGTAGGTACCTACTGCTAAAATAATAATAAAATATTTTTTTTTACAAAATTTCTTCATTTCTTCCTCATATTCATTTTTACATCAAAATTTTTCAATCACCTTGGTTGTTTTAATTCTATACAATTTTCATAATAGTTCTCGCTTCAAAACTCACATCTATAATATAAAAGAAAGACGGGTTAGTGTGAACTATACTTATAACTCGGGATCGGGTGAACAGATTTTCATGTTGCTTGGTTTATTGGATTCTTCTCCGCTCCGGATAGCATAATGAATATTAAATTCGAAAAATGGATAGCAAATTATGTAAATTATAACATTAAAGTTGGTATGGAACGGATTTCCTGTGACGCCAACGCCAAGTATGAACAAGTCTATAACAACAAAATTATTGTTTACCATTGAGTTTCAAAACATTGGTAGGTACGCAGATTTTTGATAGAATTTCTTTTGAGCTTTCAGAAATAATTTTAACAATATTCACACATATTTTGGTATAAATTACAAATTCGAGATCAATATTCATAGTATATAACGAATACAGGACAACGTCTGTCGGGAAAGCTAGTATTACAATAATTTTCGCTTCAAAACTCACATATTACAATGATTCTCGCTTCAAACCTCACATATTACAATAATTCTCACTTTAAAACTCAGATGGCAGACTACAGACAGACTTTAAGTTGGTCCATAGTTGAGTCGGATTCATAAGCAGTCTGAGGAAAGGTTTATGCACGGACACTTATTAGAATGAAATAGTATTGGCCGATAAATGTATTTGATTTCCTTCATTATCAGCCTTCTACTTTTCACTATTCCTTTTAAGCTATTAAAAGTCAACTATTGAGCGATTGTTTTATCTGAGCAGTCAACCGATTGAAAATCTGCTATGCTATATGCCAATGACAGCTTTGTTTAGAATGGTCTAATCAGATACTGTTGTTAAATTTGCTAACCAAAACAATAAATAGCCTAAAATAAGGGCTTTATTATATTTTGGGATTAATATAGTAAGTAGATACAGTATGAAATCTTGTGCCAGAGAATATTAGGTGTGAATAGAAGGCCTCGAGTGAAGTGTGTTGTAGGTAAGTACTAGAGCCACGTTGTAAATAATATCTATCCGTGGGTCCTTTGTTCGGATGAGATCTCAAGAGGATATGATTCGATAGGTGAGGGTAAAGCCTGCCATGATCCCACTCTCTCACCCCACGCGTGATATCTTGCCTTACGGGTCACGGGGGTGAAACATTACGTGACCCAGTCAAATGGTGGCCTCTGTAAGAATTTATCCCTAATTTCTTATCATATCTTATAAAGATTTTGGACTTCGTTCAATTATGTGTGATTCAATTAATGAGGGATATCATTTAGATTTTCTCATATACTTAGTGACATCAAACAAAATTATAAATTTGTTAGTTTTTCAGTTGTCGAAACAGAAGTTGAAGTCAACTGCAGAAAAACAATAACAGTTTGTGTATCTTGCAATTAATGAAAAAAATTGCCATGTCAATAATTTCAATTTAAAACTGCGAGAATGTTCAAGTATGATTAATCTACTTTTTACGTCGTAAAAACATCATATTGAGCCTCAAAAAAAACACTCGTATAGCGGAATTCTATAGAATGTGCCTCCAAAGTGTACTGTGTATCTATGTAATGATTTTGTGCCGAAAACAGCTATCCGAAACCAAACAGGCAAACCGCAGTTCAGATTTATAAGGTTTCGCCAGGTGCTAAAACTAGAAGATGTGGTAAAACCTCTAAAAAGATGTGGTAAAGGTGCTTAAACTAGAAGACTGTACAATGCCGACGTTCAGAGCGTCGCCGGTGTAGTCTGTAGTGCGGCTGCAAGGGTTTGGAGGACTATGCACTATGCAGTCCAGTTATATATGTTCTTCTAAGAAAAGAATAAGGCCAGAAACTACAAACGCAAATGTTCTCTGAAGAGCCCGAGTTGAAAGGGATAAGTCTTTTAGTCCAAAAGGTGTCGTTATGAAAAAAAACATCGTTTTCAAAACGCATAACGTTTTTAATTTGCTCAGAGCTGATAAAAAATGCACTGAGTTTAGAATAATTTCAATTTTCCAAAGAAAACATCTACTTTCTACACAATACATTGTTGCGGATAATATCACCATAGTGATAGATGACACATATATAGACACCTACTTAATTCAATCAGTTTGTTTATGAACTGTGATGAAATAGAGAAAATTTCCGTTGTGAATTATTAACACAAAGATTCCAGAACCAAAGTCGCCGCAATGATGAGAATAGGGTGGAGCGCAAATATAAAAAGACTCGAGGGTGATGTAATGAAACACTTTGATGGGATCACATAAACTTTTCATCTCACTTGCTTGACAAAAATAACAATGTACAAGTTTAGTGTTCGCATCTAGAATTATCATTGTGTTTTTATTGAGATTTCTAACAACCAGATCTTCTTGGTAATTGTTTTTTTAAGGATAAGATAATATTATAGGATCGTTAACCATTATTTGTGATTGTTGTAAGGCTTTAACTAATAGGAAAGTATATTCGATATAACCGATTTTCTCTAAAAATCTAGTAGGTAGGTATATGTTTTTAATAAAAATTGTATCAAATAAATAGCAATAAATCATAGAATTGTACGATCTTTATACAATCTCGTATTTTATCTTTTTATTTATTAGCAGCAAAACCAGACGCAAAAGAAAGACTTATAAAGGGGCAATTAATTTAATATTATCGTCCCTCAAAGGGCCCAGTTTTATTTTACCACCTTGGCAACTGCGAAAAATTTGACATTTCTTCCCTTACAACAGTTGTACCTATGTCTGTTAAATATAACATACCACTTCAATTGTATATTTTCCGTGGAAACTTTTTTCGTCATAGCAATAAATAATATCGATATATAGATAGACCAATTAAAAAATATTTCTAAAGTAAAAATATTAAAACACAAAAACTTTGTTACTTCACGAAATTTTATTTGAAAAAAAAAAAACAAATAAATGTATAAATATGGCAGAGGCCTTTCGGTCAATTGAAAAAACAAATAAAAATTCGTGAAGTCACATATTTTTTGTGTTTTTGTATTTTTACAATGGACCTTCACAACCGTAGGTACCTACCGCAAAAAAAAATTACACAATTTTATTATTTCTAAAGTAGTTGATTTAACGAAAATGGTGATTTACGGACGAACTTACCAATTTTTATACCTTTTTTTTTCGTTAAAATTCGATTTTATATAACTTAAACTTGTTTGTCTTTTTCAAACTTTTTAGAGGTTAATAAGTTAGTTCTTTCGAGCAGAATTGAATGCATTTCATATTGAAAGTAAGTTCAAAATATTACAGTTTTGTTGAATACCTAATACAAAAAATAAACCACAGTTACGAGTAATAAGAGCAGCTGATATACCTATATTATTTAAAAAATAAGTATTTAAGTACGTAGAACTTTCTCAAAAAGCATAATAGGTTACTATATACATACCTACAAGCTGATGGTACCCGTCTTTCTGTACATCTTCAAAAGTTGGCTTTATCTTGAATTGAAATTTTACTATGAAGATACCATCATTTTAGATATGTAAATTATTTTTTAAAGACTTAAATAATAATCCAGAAAACAGAACTTTTTCTATCTAACATTACTACATTGCAAAGGCTTAGCGATGATTGAAATCAAATACTAAGTCTGCGGTAAATGCGTGAAGTGATGACATAAGAAAATAAGTACGTAACTGATTTATTATGTAAATGTAATAAATAAATAATAATATATGGGCGTTCTTAATTTTTAAAGTCATGTTTCTATCAGATGCATCGGATAACATCGATGTATATTTCCGATGCAACGCACATCGATGTATTATTTATCTAAATAGCCAACCCTACTTTACGTACTTACTTCTTGTACATACCTACCTATATCTTTCTCTCAATATAAAAAAAACCTTACCATAATACCTGCTTAGAAAACGAAAGACAATTTTATGACGTTTAAAAAAAACACAAACGATTCTTAGGTCTTATGTACGCTCTTTAGAAATAAAATCATCCTTTTTACGAACGTAGTTGTTTTACTCGAAGGTGTTTTGACATAAAAGTTGAAATGGGAGCAAAAAACGCAAAAACTAAAAACATTAATTAAATCAGAAATATAGTATCGAGAAAGCCCCTGTTTTCATTTAAACCATCCTTGGGTAACCCTCAACATCTCCAATTTTTTTCATCGAAATCCGTCCAGTAATAAAGGAGGAGTTAGGTAACAAAGAAAACGGTTAGATTTTTATAGAGTAAGCTAGATCAAACCTGCTTTTGAACCAGAGTATTGTAAAAAAAAAATTTGCGAAAAAATAGGAACAATGTGTAAAAAAGTTAAAACAAATTGTGAGAGTAGCTAAAGTACAATAATAAGCAAAAAATCTTTGTAAGATAATTATTTTTGATGAAGAAGTTTAATTATATTATTTTTTTTTGCTGGAAGTAGATTATTTTTAATCTCGAACAGCAGCAGAGTTGGGAAAGTAATCCTCGAGTTTTTGTTCTCAGAAGAAACTTCTTACTACGGTATCTCTTCCTGTAGAGCTGATAGTAATCTCAGGTATCCATCACCTTAAATATTTTCAATGAGATCTTGTCTTTGATAGAGAAACTCCGTTATTTCCCGGGAGAGAATCCCTTACGTGCATTTTTATGAAAAAGGAATACGGGAGAAAACGATCCTTTGTTTATTCGCCGTGAAGCGAAATTAAAAACAATTGTTTATTCATTTTGCACCATGCTAAAGTAAATGCAACTACCTATTATACCTTCGCAGTTTCGCTAAAGGAAATGCAACTACCTATAGGTACCTAATACCTTCGTAGTTTGATGTTCCACCTCTAAAGCCGGTTCACGAGTTTCATGCATGAAAAAATTTGATAAAACATCAGTTTGAAAGTACCTAACGATAGAAATGGTCTTTATGCTCGAGAACACGTTACATGGTTCGTTTGTACTGAACAAGACTATTGGAATAAACGAGGACCTATTTTTTTTTTTAATATTCTTTACATGCAAGTAAACGCCGTGGGGCGAGTTATGAACTTGTTTGTTATTAATATTTATTGTATACCCAAACACAGGCTAAAGCCTGATTGGGATTTTTGTACCATCCATTATTTTTGTTAATTTTGTTTTTAAGTGTAGGTATCTATACTCGCCTGTATGTGCACAATTTTTGCATAAATAAATAAATCGAAACCCAACGGTTCAAAAAATTCTTCAGACAATATAATATGTAAAAATTCCGTCGGCTAAACTGACAGCTTTGTTTAATAAAGTGTAAATTTATTTTATTTTAACATGATACGGAGCATGACTACACAACGGTAAATAACTAAATCTTAAAATTATCTTCTAGTATAGAGATCTAATCCTATCCGTTTTGAGAGTTGAAAAATGAGACCTTGACGAATTATCTAAGCTCTTATTAAAGATGTTTTGTGTGTGTAATACTTAAACGTGTAGTTGTTGGCTTCCATAACATGTTATAAACTTTTTATTGTTACACGGAAATAAGTGATAAGTTTGAAGAGTTTAATTTCTGATCTCAAAATAATAATGAATTGTATTACGACCGAGAGCTGGGGGGACCACAAGAGTGGCGGGTACTTACATACCTGACAGAATAACAAAACAAATGACTAACCGCGCATGAAGCATTTTGTTTGTGGTCGCACTCAACGTCGATTGTATGGGCAGGGATGTTTAACAATAATTTATCGCACTAACAAATTCATACATACGCAAATACTTTGACATGGGTACTGCTCGTATGTGGGTGAGGATGCTATACAAAGAGACCGATATACATTATAATATTGTATATTATTATCTTTTATACAAAAAACATACGTACAATGTAGGTCAGCGTAATTTCGGAAAGCTAACAAAAGAATCGATTGTAATTAAAAAAACTTTGTGTTTATCAGCGTTGCACACAAAATATGAAACACATGTAATAATTTAAATCTAATCTTAAAATTTGTCAAATCAATCAAAATTAGACTTAAATGCACATTTTCACACAAAAAATATCATCTTGACCATCGAAACCACTAGGTTAAACCACGTTGTCTTCTTTAATCATGCTGTAAAATCTCTCTTTAAAACTAGTAGATATAACTTTTTTTGTAGTATCACTGTGATTTTTTATACACAAACTAATGAAGGCATTATTCAATCAGGAAAAATGTTGAAAAAAAATATATGTATGTTACGGAAAAGCGGGGAAAAAGGTGTTTGATATACGGAACGCTAGTATTAATGTACTACTGTTTATTGGATGTTCATAGAACTTAGGCAGTTCAAAAATAATTCACTAGTTTCTAAAAGTATGTATATGTAACATAGTAAATCGATTTAAATGCTAGGAACAAGCATACTTTTAATCAGTCTGAAGCAGTATGGTAAAGATAAAAGCACTTTTTGATGGATGAAGAAACATTTTTGCAATAAAATATAGCGGTTTTCTCACATACCGCACATCGTATTTGTTCACTTCTGTACTTTATAATCTACTAGCTTTCCCGACAGACGTTTTCCTGTGGTTCTAGCCCGTTAATATGTCGTACATAATGTGCACTGCGCCCCCATGAAACAATACAAAATTAATTCGATTGAGTTACATAAGCTAATAAAATAATAACACTAAAATATTTCTGAAACATCCATATTTCATTCGTATTCAAAGCTCTGGCGGAAACAACGTAAGAATAATGCGCTCGCGCACACACCCTACCTCGCCTATGAAGTAGGTACCAATACAAATGTGCCCGATAATATTTTTGACTTTGTATGAAAATTTTCTAAATATATCATTAAAAAATAAATCATTACTGCCATCTGTCGAAACATAGATCTATCGAATCTTTCTACCAAAATATCACTACTATTTCTACCAGATATTTCGCTAATTGCACCAATAGATGGCGGCGACAGTCCGGTCTGAAAACCCTTTCCATACTAATTGTATATTTTATATCTTTCATATTCATTTATTCAACTTTTTATTAGTTATTCTGTTATCCGGAGCGGAGAAGAATCCAATAAATCAATCGTCGGAAGAATCTGTTCGGCCGATCTCGAGTTATAAGCGTTCGCACTAACCCGACTTTCATTTATATAGTAGATTCCATTGAAACGGGATTTTTCTTGAAAATTGTGTGATGTGAGCCCTGGTTTTCGCTCTAAACCCTTACCATAGGTTTCCAACAAACTCGTTGGAACACTCCTTTGGATTTTAAGATGGTCATATTCTCGCTCATTGATATTATAAAGTTGCCAGGCATTATGCAAAACCATATATTTTCTGGATAGATAATGCAAAATAAGGCAGAAGTACCATTTCATTCCTTGAATACTTTTGCGATATAAATTAATGTTCTTGTGCATGTAATCTATCGACGACTCCCATATTTTTGTTGCAAGCTTTGGTAGCAGCTGGTTGGTTAATTCGAATGTATCGCTTAACTAGTTGGTTCCAGTATTGGTCGCTTTTGTAAATGAGCAAATAGAACGCTGCATTCTTCATCATCACTTGACGAAGAGTTTTCATCGTCAACTTCTGTGACCCAGGAAAGTTGTGTAGGGTCATTTCATTTTCATCACCAGAGTCCTCATCGATTGTCAGCATTACAATTTTCCAGCGGGAAAATAATTGTAAACGAATCAGGAACAGGCTCGTCTTCATTTGCCTCCAGCTCCTCGATAATTTCATTGAGTGTCGAAAAATGTGACGTGAAAAAAATGCGACACCCATATTACTAGCGCTCTTTTTACGGAACACCAAATTAATGGTTGAATTATGAATAGATAATATTAAAAAGAAGATTAGATTGCTATCAGTTCATAAACAGTATATTACATTCTTGCATATTTTGAAATGAAATACTGTTAATTAAAAATATATATTTCAGCACTCAACTTGAAACAATCATCATCAATTTGAAGTAAAATAACAATGCGAGCACAGTTCAAGTTTCGACCTCGATCAAGTTCAAAACACAACTGACCGATAAAGGGACCTCTCAGCTAACGTGCAACATAAATAATGTGATTCCAAAATACCCACATTAATTATTGGAATATTTTTATTTCTATGGCGATCCGTATATCAAACGGTAGTAACAAGTGGGTTAAATGAAAGAATAGATACAATACACGAAAGAAAACTCAAAGAATAATTCAAATTTTCTGATTAAAATTTAATGATTAAAGATTTTCTTTACAAAAAACAGTTTTATTTTTGAATAAATTGCCTATACGATTTACCCCAAAATCCTTGAATGAACTTAGGGATGAGGGCTGGGAACTCACAGTTTTAATGATATTGGCCTTCCAAGGGTTGTAGCATCTATGAAAGTTGAACCTCTGTTGGACAGTAAAACGTCTCTCTTGGTAATTTATGGGCTATAACAACGTATTTACCAACTTTTTGAGAAACCTCTGCTAAAAGTAAACATGAAAAGCCCATTAAGCTTTTAATTGATTTTTTCAAAGTACTTACATTCTGTTCTTTTGAAAAGAAAATATTTCATTAGATTGTTATTGTTTTCGTATAGTCTGAGAACGACTTTTAATTATTTATGTAATTCGCAATCAATTGATAGTAAGTGGATTTTACAAGTGTATGAAATGAAGGTCGGTATACTTACTGTATCAATAGGTAATATTGGAAACTTTATTTTACCTACTGTATAAAAAACATAATTATTACGAGCACAATTAACTGATTTCGATAGAAGTGGACTATTTATAAGAGAGCTGAAGTTTAACATATAAAGTATCCAAGATGTGACAGATAATTGTGAGAGATTCGTTGTTTATTTACCAAACAATTTTTTTTTCAACCATCCATGTAATCTCCTTCCTCTGCATTCCAAAATGGATTTGTGGCAGCGAAAAAAATGAGTTCGGGATGAAGAATCCCATAGGCCTGTTTTAACTTTTTAAATTTAATGCCTGTACGAAGCTGCCTAATTTCGCTGTTTCAAGCCCGTGGAATGATTTAAATGGTGACATTTTTTGATCGTCTAAAGAGCGCTCTTAATAAATATAATACTACTAAATTTTAATTGCGAGCATCTTAGCTTACTGCTGCTCAATATAATAAATATATTTTCGATGCTGTATTATAAATCTTTGTAAAGTAATGGTGACAGCTATTAAGCAATTCAAATTTAAATCAACGTTCATACACAAATAATACTTAGGTACTTTTTTATTTACTATTCCGAATTAAAAAAAAACACGGTCTGGAAAATGTTGCTTGAACTTCAAAACTTTATTTAAAGTAATTATACTATTAATGGAAACGAAATATTTATCAATATACATAAATAAATCACATAAACCATTTCTGGCAATCATCTGTTATGTTGGTATCAATTGATAAAATCGTTCATTAAATTTTAAATGAAAAACATCAAGAATAGTGTAATGTTGGGGTTTACATGAACCATTTAGCAAACAAAAACCAGCCAAATTGCTGGAAATGACTTGCACTATTGCGAAATTTCAGGGAAACATTGATGATGGAAAAAAGAGGAACACAGTCATCGGGGAGCCGTCAGACAAGAAAACAAATTTAATTAAACAACAATAAAAGTGGGGATAATTGATGCGATTCCCAAAATAATTATAATTCTCGACAAAACATAATGTAGGTGTATTTTCTTGGCCCTCAAAGGGCAAATAATTGAGAACATAATTTATAAATCTCACGTAGAGGGCACATTACGTGTAAATGAATTGGAATCAAATCCAATGAAGAGGGAACAAAACGAACCCACGGCGTACAAAATGGATTCAGGATCAAAGATATGTAGAATAAATAGCCGGGGCTGGGGGCAGGTCACGGGAAATAACGGGGTCTGACCGCATCCTACGAGGGTCAACGAGTGCCATAGGGACGAAAATTCCCTTAATTCTTCTCATACAAACTAATATAATAATACACACAATTATGATATAATTTATGTACAAACACATTAATGTAAAAAGAAGGTGGTTTTGTTTAATGGTTTTATTATTTAACACTTTTCTTCCCCATTTACTCTGAACCCACCTGCCAACATTATTTATTAAGCCTTTCGCGCGCTGTTTGCGGAGTGGGGAATCATTTTCAATTTTATGACTGCCGGGAATGTATGGGACTATTTAGTTACAAAATATGTATTCGTCGCTCTTCACAAAAATCACATGAACGTTTTATCCCGCACCACAAAGGAATAGATTTGTGTCGTGCAAACTATTCAAAACATGACAACGTGTATACAATAATAAGGCGGGCACCTATATACCTGCTTCTACGTTAATAGATACGAGTAGAGGTCTGGAAACGAAAACAGCTTTACATGTTACAGAATGAATAAAACTAGCTACACACGTAGCAATACTATGGTTCGGTGTACATAAGAGACAAAATAATACTCATGTGCGGCTGACAACCATAATAGAGACTAGACACGAGGAGACGCAGTCTCTAGCGGAGGTGTTTTATTTACTACTTACATGCCCCTTCTGGTGGTTTTCAACATAGAAAAGACCACTTTAAAATGTCAACACCACCGTTATAATTACAACAAAACTTTACATTTACTCAACCTTTGATGATGAGCTATCAACATTTACCTTTGTTGTAATTATGTAGGTATATTCATAGCCTCTGTCTGGTCTGGAATCAAAACTTTCAGATCTCCTCATCTAAAATAGGAAATCTAAAATTGGCTCTCCATCTTTCCTAGCCGTCTTGCATCCAGCATTGTACCTATATAACCTTAGACTTCATCTCTCCCTAGAGTTGTTTGTAAATTTTACCTTTCGTGTGACCATTTTGACCGGGGAAGTTTTTTTTTTGACAATTTTATGTTTGCGGCATTGACTAAAATGGCCATTAATATCATACGCATGCCACGGTCAAAAATGAGAGTATTGTCATACTGGATTACTTGCACGTCTCTTTCCTTCTATTATCTATAGTCCAAATTCTATTTACATAACAGGCTACTCCATATTTTTGCTAATTGCGACTTCATTGACTTCCGTTCTCTGTTGTATGCATTAACTGTATAAATCTTCCATCTTCCAATTAGATATCGTCTAAGGACCACAGTGTCTTTAGTGAGATTTAATTCATATATTTTCCAGAGTTATGTGAATTTTCTATACAAATACAGCTGTACTGCAGTCGCTATAGGTACTGTTGACTTACGGCCGGTTTCAATAACCCATCCGTAGTAATCAGTTAAACGCTATCCGTCAATTAACCGCAGTTAATATTCTATCCTTATCCGCGTTTCAATAAACAAACAACAGATAGATAGTATTTATGTCAGTTACCATGGAAACTATCCGCGTTTGATCATAGAAATTGTCAATACTTCATCCATGTCAATTTTCGAAAATACGTCAGAGTTTCAAAATCAACAATATTATTATATTGTCTATGGACAATATAATAATATCTATGCGTCAGAGAGACGCAACATTCGCCCACCATTATTTTTCTCGTCTCGTCGTCGTATATTGTTTATAAGAAAATAATTTATAAAAAATAAATCATTTACGACGGTTTTGGTTAACCGAAACCTGACAAGAAAATTTTTGTTCAACAATATCGACATGAAATTTATCCGTGAATATAACATCCGGGGTTCTTCGTCCTCGTCAGAGTCGAAGACTCCGTCTTCAAATAACTCCAAATCGCTCTCGTCACTTGAAAAAGCCATTATTTAAAAAAAAACTTGTTACTATACCAAACACTTGCCGTCGAAATCGGGGGATAGGAAAAAAAACCGTCGAAATCGGGGGTTAGGAAAACCATAGAAAAAACAGTAATCACAAATGTCACAAGCTACTAGAGATAGGTTATTGAAACGCTTTATCGCCGATTTCTATACAAATCATATAATGAAAGATAGATAGAAAGTTTAGATAGAAATTCTATCTATCCATTGTTTATTGAAACACCAAAGTGTAAAGATAGATAGATTTTTAACCATAGATAGGAGATAGATAGGTTATTGAAACCGGCCGTTAATAAAATAACTCCGAGATAATTAAATTCAGCGTAGGTAGGTACGCAATAGAATAATAATCATTAAGGTTTTAATGCTTAAATTGAATTAGATAATTTTGATATGAAAGGGATGTTACAGGACCTTTATCGGAACTTAACACCCTTTTGTACGGATGATCATCGAATAAAAATCACACCACTTAAATTTTATTATCGTATCCTAAAATATCAAGAAACGAAATTATAGTGCGATGTCGATACTCGATCTGAGCTATGCCGCCCGCCCCTTATGTGTAAAATGTACGATCATCGTTTGATACTATATTTGTGAAGTGATTTGACCGTCGAACTGCTAAATGCGGAAGTTTTAATTAAATTATCATTGATTTTTATAATTATTATTTTCGTTGAGATTTAAAATTCAATTAAAAAATACGCTCTTTTCCACAAAGGTGAGATGTCTGCTAAAGCTATGTCCCTGCGAGACATAGGTACATTATCATCTATATCTATACTAATATAAAGAGGAAAGATTTGATTTTTTGTTTGTTAGCATCGAATAGGCTCCAAAACTACTGAACCGATTTGAAAAATTCTTTCATTTTTGGGAAGCTACACTATCCCCGGTGAACATAGGCTATATTTAATTTTTAAAAAAAATTGGGTAACCTACGAAAACTCCAATAATGTAACCCAAGGTGTAAAAAATTTACCTAAAATATTATTTTTATCGCGAACGCTGTGAAAACTATTGATGATAGAATAAAATAATGTACTACAATTTTGTAGAAGACATAATTATTTACAAAAAGTATTGGGACAGCATATGTCTAACTATTATAGTTATGCCACAATAAGTGTTCTTTTATTTAAAAAAAATCAATAAAATGTCACCTCTAGAAAAGGCTCTTTATTGGTATCTTGGCATTACTCCTTATTAAAATAAATTAGTTCATATTCAAGACTGCTTTAATAATATGTTTGTACAACATTTTATTCAATTCGGACATTCCATTCGAAAGTTATCACGAGTTTAAAAATGTGAGTATTGGATTGAAAAAGTTAGGGATCTGTATGAAAACTAAATTATTTTTAAGTACCTACCTATCTACTCGTGCGAAGCTGGGGCGGACCTCTAGTTTTCTATAAAAGACAAAAAAAAAAGTTATGTATGAGTTTGTTATAGACTGATAAACCATCCAACCGATTTCATTAGAAAGTAAATAATATTTCGAAGATGGTTTGATGACACTTTCCATATAGAAAACATAAAAAAATGTATCTTCGTTTATCGGACATTGGCACTATCCAATCAATGTCCTCTTCAACCGTCTCATTTGAAAGATTATAATGCGAAGATGGTTTTAAACCACTTAAAGTTCAAGAAGCAAAACACGGATTTATCATTCCCATAAAAAAGGTTACACTCAGTTTGTGGTTATTTAGTCCAGTGTTCCGCAAACTTTTTGTGTTCAAGGCACACCTACCAAATCAAAAAAATCAGAGGTACACCAATGATTTTTTTATATGCACATTCCTTTCCCTAAACACCCATGTGGCTAGCCAGTCATTGATCGTCCTCAGCCATTCTTTTTTTTTTCGATTTAATAATGGTCCAGAGTTGAAAATCGCAATTCGCATTAATATGTTGTGGCAAAATAGTGATGGCATTTCAACAGCACGCTTTGAATGCAGAGATACTTAGAATTATGGCCAGCTCTTCCGATCCAGTCCATTGGTTGCAGGTCACACATTGGAAAGTAAAAGTTCATTTTTTCTGCTAATAGCTCCAACTATTTTCCTATCAACGCCTGCAATGTTTTCTTGTTGAAACATTTTATAACGTACCATCATTGAGAGCGTACCTACTTGTAGGCCTAGACAAAATGCATTTGGCGATCGATCACAAACGAATTCTTCGACAATGTAGAGTAGGAAGAAAATTAACTGTCCATTTTTTATATTTTTACTAGCTTTGCCGACAGACGTTCTCCTGTGGACCCTTTGATCCTAACCAGAGGCGGCCTGTTCATTGTGCACTGCGCCTCCAGAAACAAAAATAAACTAACTAAATAATAACATTAAAATATTAATTCTAAAACGTCCATATTTCATTCGCTCAGAAGGATTAACGCAAGAATATAATTATATGCGCGCAATTTGGTTGACTTTGTATTGAAAATTTCTAAAACGCCAGAAACGGTGGAGTAAGTGAAATGGGCTACTGTAAGAATGGACAATTGTCCATACGTAATTACGTATGCGAGAATGAGTGGGTGCAGGTGCAGAAGACAATAATTTTGTTGTTCGATATTTTCAAAGATGGCGTAGCATCATATTCGTTCCATACAAACTTTAATATCATATTTTACATTATTTCTTATCCATTTTTCAACTTTTTATTAGTTATTCTGTTATCCGGAGTGGAGAAGAATCCAATAAATCAAACATCGGAAGAATCTGTTAAGCCAATCTCGAGTTATAAGTGTTCGCACTAACCCGACTTTAATTTATATTAGAGATATAAGTGTCTTTGTTTGGTTTATATAATTGTTTACAGGTTCCAGTGGACAGATATTTTTTTCGTACTATACATTGGCGAAATCTTCGTTTGTAGTCGAACGCCAATTTGAATTTGTCTACGAGGGCAGGATGATAATATACACACACACACACTCTTAGCGCGAAAGCTTTCAATTTTGTTCAGGAGACGTTAAAATATTAGAATTCCTGCCTTCCATTTTTCTATTGAGCTCATTTGAATGAGCGAATGTGTCCGGCAGATAAACAAGTTTTGCCACCCATTCTTTCTTCTGACAAATCTAAATAACGAGCCTCTGACAATATTTGGGTCTCAATTGCGTTTGCGGAACATTGATTTAGTCGATCATGTCAAACAATCGTAGTAGCACAAGTCCCAGTCAAGTCCATCCCTTCTCCATAATGGTTAAAGTCTTGGGCTTTGGGTATAATGTTATCTTATTAATAGGTTCTTTTAACAATATAATTTTTATTACAATTTTGTTAAATTTAAATTAAATTTAAGTTTAACAGGAACTGTCAGTTGTTTGATAGTTGGTGCGATTGACAGAATGTCTATGGAAAATTTAATAATATGGTTTGAAACAGATGCATTGGTCTAAATTAGATTGGTTGGGCCGATCTTATAAACGAGAGACCAAATATCCGTAAGTTTATCGATGGAAATTTGAAAAACGAATTTTTTTAAGACGGAAAAACGAGCAAAAATTTCGGTTTATTTGGTTTGACTTTTAACTAACGGATGTTTGTAAGACCGGCCCTTAAAGGTAATAAACTTATCATTATACAAATTGGAATTCAATATTCATACATAGTTGGGAACACAAGACAACGTCTGTCGGGGAAGCTAGTACAGTAAAACTTGAGAAATGTGTTTAATAACTTATTTTAATGTTAAACTTTTAAAATAAAAATCAGTGAAATGTTTATGCTCCCGGGAGACATGGAACAGAATGTAATTCAAGACGTTTAAGTATATTCAAAAAGGTTGTAAGCATTATCTACAGACGCTTGTTGAACATTTTTATTTTCAATTCCTTTTATTATTATACGTTAATACGAGTACAATTTGATCTAAAAATTATAAGTAGCTGTAAATGATGTAAAACCAACGTTAATTTTTTTAAGTTATATTAGAAAGTTAGTTATATATTTGTAATCATACACGACCATCAGCCATTGTTACATTTTTTTTTTACAAAACAAAGTTGAATACGATAACAAGCAAGTAATGTCAAAACAATACACTACCGAAAGATATGAAAAGGATACACCAAAAGAAGTACCCCGATATTCCGCCGTGACAGCAAGGCATCCAACTGCACGGTGAGGGAGCAGGATAGGGGAAAAATAATACTAAAAAACGTTTATGTTACTGACTCACTGACTGACTGATGTCATTAACGCTTTTAGTTCCTGAGTTTACCGGAAGATGGCGCCACTCGCAACTATAAAGAGAAATTTTTGTAATATTTCTATAACACTCGCAAACGAGTGAAGAAGGCATAAAAAAGTGGCTGTCAGTAACATGACTGGTGGCTGAGCACTTTTTGTAAAGGTCTTGATGTGTAGAAAAACAATTTTACATACTCGGGATATTTAATTGACATGCGAATTCATAGCTGAGAAATGCCAAATGAATGCAATATTTGTAATAAAGGGTTTAATCAATCAAATAATTTAAACAACCACAATGACATACTAAAAGCCATTGTAATGCTAAGTTTGTAATAAAAAGTTTAAGTTGTTTTTTAGGTTTGCATAAAGTGTTCAATCAAGCGTGTGCTTTAAAGATTCACATGCGAATTCAGCGATACAAAAGCAATGTTTGCAAGAAAAAACCATAAGAGGGCGCCACGGGCGCCTTTCAAAAACTAGTTAATAATAGTGTACGAGTATGTATTCTATTTATAATCAAAACTGCTATATTCATTCCTATCGAACGATACTGTTCGTGTTTTTATATCTCAAAATTTCTTCTACATAATATTAATATTTAATAATTTTTTACCTTTTTATATATCTAAATATACCACCAAATCTGATAAACTTAAAAAATATAACTAAAAAGCTGAAAGGTAATATTATTAAAGGCTTCCGAGAAAAATGTAGATGAGGTATCAATTTGGTTTTGAAATGGTTGGTGAAACAGCAGCACCTATAATTTGAAGGGTTTCGTACTTACTTTTTCGTATTGAAGATCATGGGTTCAAATCCTGGTGTCTGCCATTTCCACTTGCACAACCCAAGCTTTGCTTTATTATGTCAACGATATCTTATGTGAATTTATATTCACTTTGAGTGAGCCCAGATTCGTTTTTATACATATTAAAAAAAATGATAATAATTACTAAGCACAACGTTAGTAAATATGAATTTTTTGACGCATTTCTGGGGTAGCCCTCAGAGATAAGATGAGTATATAATTAAATCCTTGAAAACTGCAACTATGCGATTGGAAAACCATTTTCAAACCCTACAATAAAAGCTATAATGCGGCAACTGGACGAACATCCAAAGAGATATTATGAAATTATCGTCCCAGGACATTCAACATAGATATTGTCGATAGAAGTTAAACAAGAAGTGAAGATCAGAAATTATTGTAATGGAAATCAATCAATCAATCAATTCTCCCTTTTACACCCCACTCAGGAGCACAGGGAGGCAACAAGAGCTGTCCATTGCGCTCAATCTTGCGCAATGTTTATGATCTCCTCCCACACCATGTCCAAACCCCTCAGATCTGCTTTGAAGGAGCGGAACACAGTGTGAGAGGGTCTTCCTCGTCTTCGGGACCCTGATGGGAGGAAAAACAGCGCTCTCCTCGGCCAACTGTCATTCGGCATCCTCAACACATGTCCCAGCCAAGTCCATCTACTCCCCACAATGCTAGAGGTGATGGGCTCACGCTGGGTGCGCCGGCGTATAGCATCGTTCGTGATGCGGTGGTACCATCTTATACCCAAAATTCTCCCGAGGCATTTCATTTCAAATGCAGAGATTTTTTGTGCCTGGTCTTTGGTCAGGTGCCAGGACTCACACCCATACAGGAGAATGGGCAACACACACGCATCAAACAGCTTACCTACATTTCGTCTCGACACCAAACGCCGACTCTTTCCAAATCTTGGTCATGTTGTTAAAGGCGCCACTTGCCATACCGATACATATCGGGAGCTCAGTCCCGAGGTAACCAGAGGAGGTAATGGTTGCTCCCAGGTATTTAAATTTATCCACCCGGTAGACCTGGTGACCGTCGATGGTTATCGGTAGCTGTTTATTATTCGCCATGAGCTCCGTCTTACTGGCATTGACTCGAAGGCCAAGGCGTGTTGTTTCGTCGCAGAATCTTGAAACACTGAGCTGTAATTCCTCCACTGTCGTACCGAACAACGCTAGGTCATCCACGTACTCCAGATCGCCCACTAGGCCATCTCTCTGTGTTATCTGTATACCTCTTCCGGGTCTCCGTGTAATGGAAATAGACAACAATAAATTATTGAATAAGAAAGCAAAGTACAAAATATAAGCTTTAAAACACGAAGCTTTTAACAAATATAAAACATCTCTAAGGCTCCGAAAAATCATTATTGGCTTTACTCATTTAAAATCAGATAATTTGAACATATTTATGACACATTTCTGCAGCGGATGGTTGAGCAACATCTAGAGATGGCTATAATATGCAAATTCTAATCAGCCGTTTTAAGGTGAGTGGATGCCGTCTAGATATTACACGTACATGCAATCACGGAGTTCTATCTCCGGGTACGCTGTCAAGTACACAAAAGAGCGAGATGAAAATATCCCCGAGGTATTCATTGTATGAGTTTCAATTTAGACTGTACACCATCGAGCTTATGAAATATAGATCTCTGCCATTTCATTAATATGTAGATACGTACTCACCTCAAATGTCATTATTTCGGTGACGAAAATATATCATATGTAATACGATTACCCCCACGTGGAAAGGAAGAAGCATGTATCTCTTTAAAAATGGCCGTCTTATATGCTCGTATGTGCGGCATTTTCATATTTTACTTGCTCGAAAATGACACACATTGTAGATCTTGAAAGTTTAATAATGTACGTGAATTCGCCAGGGCGATATAACAGAAGAATCTTAATGATAATAAAGATATGATAATCTTTCGTGCAACACGACGAAGTTTCTTTGAAACAACATCGCTGTAAAATGAGAAACCATGCACGTTCAGTTCATTTAAACACATTTGTTGATTACTGAATATATGTAAATGTGCATCCACTCATTACTATTCTTGATGATATCTGATACAGTGGAACCTCTCATAATGAGCACATTATTTTTGTTTGTGGTGTTGATTATCGCGCTGCCCATCACAATCGACAAATGACTGATATCGGCTAACAATATTTTTATCTATGACTTAAAATGTAATGTAAACACTCAAAATGGCGTACTTGTCATTTTTCATGTATGCATAGCATGTTTGTAGTGTTGAACCTGGTTTTAGTGATTTGTTTTGGGATATTACCCTTTTTTCAATTGTATTTTGTAATGTTTCATTTTTCTCAATAATAAATGTACTTACACTTTCATAGTGATATTTGAACACCATCAGCGCAAAGGCGAAAGCTGATAACATACTGATGGATGCTAATATCGTAATCCTCTAAAATAAAAAAAAGGAATTTAATTGGAACAAACGTTATTTAAAAAAATACTTCCCAAATGGAAAGCATTATCGTATCATTCGTTGATTTTTATGGAAAAACTGTTTCGCATTACGGGTAAGATTCTGGAATGTAGTATGCTTGTTATGAGAGGTTCCACTGTACATGTTTTACTTTTAGAAATAGGTTTCTACCTTTAATACTACACATAGGGTGACCATAGATATTCTTGCTAATCCAAGCAACTCTTAAGTTTTCTATTTAAAAATAATACTTTTACCTATTAAGTACCAGTTTCATTCATCAGATGTTGAGATTGCTTCCCAATACTTAAAATAACATGATAACATTGTCTATTACAAAAATAATTTAAAGGTTTGAAATGTCTTTGTGGCTTTGGAAACAACCAGATATATTAATGGAATTAAAGCAGGTATTTGTCTTTTTCAATAAAATCTGATAGGACATTTCAAAATAGAAACGACACCTAACAGTTTTTATTCACGCCGTATTTTTTTATTAAAGTAGTTGTTAATCGAATTGAAATATGTCGCGAGGTACAAAGGATAATAAATAAATTTAAAAGAGGAAACCCTCATTTAAAGTCCCGTGCACTTATCACTCTCCGTAATTAATTCGAAGTCCAGTTATAAACTTAGAACATATTATTATTTAATTTGGTGAGAAAAGATAAAACACTTAAGACGGTCTTCCGCCTGAGATTGGAACATTCCGTAATTAAAACGTTTACTTTTATCCTTAGATTAAAACGAAAGATTATATGGCGATCATAAATTCGTAATTAAACTATTTAAATCAGCTCATCTCTGCTCTCTCTCTCTCTTGCTAAGATTCAAAATGTATGTAAATGGATGACGTAACATTCTGTTTATAGCTCTTTAGCAATTAGTTCCCCGTTTCAGATTATATTACCCAGTACTATGTATTATGAATGACAATAGGTTTAAATTAAATAAGTACAACTTGAAGCGGGTATTGAATAAATCACTCATTGGTTTTTCCTTGTGTATCCACTTAGTAAAATGCTTTATTGTTTAAGACAGTTTTACATTTTTATCCTATATGAGAGATAATAAAACGAAACTCTGGGATTCAGGCTCATCGCTTGACAGGTTTAAACAAAACTACCTAGTCGTTGACTTCAGATAATGAAGTATTTCAAAAAAGAGGCAGTATGGTGTGTATTAACATACTTATCACCCTTGTCTTGTGTTATCATTAAAGAAGATGTAGGTACTTGTCAAAGTTGTTTTCAGAACGAACGAAAGATCAGTTTTACTAATAACAGCGTAGTCAGGATCATGAATACTTATTAACTCTGCGCTGGCTGGGTCACTTACGGCGTATGGAGGGGTATGAGAGCTCCCAAATGGGGAGGTGTAGGTACAATGACCTAATCGGTAGAATAAGTGTCGGAAGACCAAAATTACTAGCAGACTAGCAAGCTTATGGGCAGCATGATTGTAATATGGCAGCCAATGGCAGATCTGGATGCAGATGCATCTTAGAGGCAGCTAAACCCACCACGGTGTTTACGCTATTGATGACGGTGAAAATGAGTACTTATTCCAACGACAATCAGAAGAACTAACACGGACCTCCAAAGATTAATACCGACCTCGGTAGCCTAGATGTACAGGCGTGGACTTCAGATCACGAGGTCCCGGGTTCATTTCCGGTCGGGTCAGACTTTTTACAAGTGTCTTTTCACTTGAAATTTCTACCCGGGGTTGGCCTGTCTCCGATTGGACGGGACCGGTTAACTGTAAAAAATTGCCTCATGCAATAAGTTCCGCCGGCTGTACTGACACCTTTGTATAGAAAAGTGTTAATTTATTATTATGAATAGGTAATAATTGTGATCGTTTTCTTCGAAGATCGAAAAATATACATAAAATTAGAATAGTAGTAGGTACATATATGTCTGTTTAAAAGAGTATTATACATTTTCTTACTTTTTCAAAACTCCAGGGTGTCATGCTGTATTCATACGCACAGGTACAAAATAATATAAACAATATTCTTCGCAATATATTTCCCTTTTTTATACTTTGTAATAAAAATATACATAAGAATAATCCAATTTCTTCATAAGGGTTTTTACCTTAGAACAGGGGCTGCCTTTACCCATGCCATGCCTCTCATTTAAATAATACCTTGACATACAATACATAGCTACATACTGAACTTGCGAGTATTTTAAGACACAGCGTGAGTTTTACAATGCTTATTCTATATTCTCTCTCGAAAGAGGTTGAATTTTTGAGAAAGCATTTGGAAACCTTCGTACGATTTTCAAAATATTATAAAGCAAGCAGTAGGCTTGACCTGTTGGGGGGTTTACAAAATCTATTCAGATACAAGCAGGATTATTGTCCACCTTAGGATAATATGAAATGATAGATATGTAAGATTTATTTTTTATTTTTTTACTAGCTTTCCCGACAGACGTTGGTTCTAACCCGAGGCGACCCGTTCATATGTGCATAATGTGAACTGCGCCTCCAGAAAAACATACATCATTTATTCGATTGAGCTAAACTAATAATATAATAACATTAAAATATTTCCAAAACATACATATTTCATTCGTTTTCAAAGCTCAGGCGGGAACAACGCGAGAATATATGCGGGCGCAGACATTCTACCTTGCCTATGAAATGCCGAAACTGCGTGTGAACATTATTATGAAAGTGTCCGATAATTTTGTTGACTTTGTATGAAAATTGGAGTAATTGGGATGGGCTACTGTAAGAGCTGCAATTACGTTTGCGAGAATGAGAGGGAACTACCATAATGTGCAGTAAACAATATTTTTTTTGTTATGGCGTCGCCGTAAAATCCGTTCCATACTAATTTTAACATATATTTTATATTATTTCTTGTCCATTTTTCAAGTTTTTATTAGTTTGTTATTCTGTTATCCGGAGCGGAGAAGAATCCAATAAACCAAACATCTAAAGAATCTGTTCAGCCGATCTCGAGTTTTGAGTGTTCGTAATAACCCGGCATTAATTTATATTATAATATGAATGTGATTTAGGAAAGTTCCAGTTGTACAAATACAAAACTTTGCTGAGAGAACTAAACTGTTTACGAAAGAACAGACTCATTAATATTTTTTTTCTCACAAAACAAGAAAAAATCATTAAAATTCCTTAATTTCTAAGGGTATGCTTATTAATAAAATAAAACAAGCTACAAAGGAGTTTATTAAATTCTTTTAAATATAAAAAAATCGTAGTTTTACATGAATTATAAAATGAAATAAGTAGGTAGGTAGGTACGTACTTAAGGATTCCGTTTACAAAACCTTACCTTAAAGCGATGTTTAAAAAAATGTCTACTTAATATGTAACCACGCACTTAAAATTCCTTTAAATATTCCGTAAAAAAAAAACACTGAAAAAAAATGCTTAACTTACAAAGGAACATTATTGAAATAATGAAATTACAAGCTCTTTTGAATCCAAACCGTATTTTTGGAACTCTCTTTGATACGATTAGTTTCATTCTTGCATTAATGTTTAATTTTAACCAATGTTTAAAAAGGTTTCTAAAATATTTTGTTTCGAACGATTTTTGATAATTCCAATTAAATTTTGTAGCGAGAAATGTACCTATGTACTGAGAAAAAGGGGTTTTCTTAATAAAGAGTCGCGCTCCTACACAATCACAATTTATGGTCTCGGAAGACGTAAAAATATAAAGGGACAGATTATAAAATATCGCGATCGTTATGAAAACGTGTACGTAATTAATTTCATTTTGAAAAATACACTAGTAGCCATTATTCTCGACTTAACGAAAAGAAGACATTATTATTATCAGGTTCCGAGTAGAAACGATGAAGAGGAAGATTAAAAAGGAAGACGCGATGATAAAAAAAATGTTCAATTTTTCCACGTCTCGTAGACATTAATTTCATCCTTACCTTGTTAATAGACAAGCAAGAATGAGGGTATAGTGAAGTGGGAACATGTTGAAATATTTCTTTCGACTTATCCTAACAAATTGAGACTTGCTTTCAACTCCATCTTTTGATTGTAAATAAAATGTTTTTTCATAGAATACCTACGTACATTTTGTTACATTAGTTATCCTATCGACAACAATTAGTTTATTGTCTGCCAATATCGAAATTATATTTTTATCCTCAAACAAATTAATCTTCTTCTACAAAATCAGAGCATACTTTTTAGCCTTCTCACTTTATCCATCGTTTTATTCTTCAATGACGCTGCAGACCAAATAAAGCCTTGGCCTCCGGTTACTTTCGTTTTTGCAGCTCATATAATCTCCAGCATCCTCTCAAATAATGCTTCCACCTCGCTCTCGATATGCTCATTGCCCACCCTTCTTCTTGTCCCGGGTTTTATCAGTATTCTTTTTGGATTCCTTAATTTTGGCATTTAATGTTTACTCTCTTACTCTATGAAACTTTATATGCGTTGAGATGTAAGTGGCCTGAAATATTGTGTGAATTTCGTCATTGCGTCGTATGCGCCGATTTCACCGGTCCACAAAACCGTCTAAGCATTTCAGCACTCCTTACCATCATTGTTTGTGTCTGACATAATAATATGCCAGCCCAGTCCTAATAATGGTTATGTAAAGTTGAACTTCTTTATCATGGTCTTTCTGTGGACGTTGCGGGACTTGAACGCGGGCACTAAGGAAAAGTATGTTTTATTGGCTGCCAAGATTCAAAACCAACGAGACCAGACAGAAGAATTATAAGAAGATTTAGACTGCGGTGGCTGGATTGCACCGAGAGGGGCCTTGGGCTTTTGAGGCTCGATAACTGGCGCACAATGGTTGCAGGTAGGGTTGCTTGGAGAAGTTTGCTTAGGGAGGTCGAGACTCCAACAGGGAGATGTAAGTTATTAAAATTATTGATACAAAATATTTCGTTTTTTTCCGCAATTTTATTACTAAAAGAGAGACGTTCGGTTTCCTATAACTGGTTATCTTGGTAATAATATGAAACCAATCATGTGCATTTAATAACAATCCATTATATTATTATCTTAGTAAGCACAGATTCATTTAAAAAAAATCATTAAAAAATTGGTACCTTACCCGTTACTGAAAGAACGATGAAAACAGAACAATAATAATTGTATCGCATTGTAGCATTATAGTTCAGTGCTGCCATTGCGTTTACATTCAATACACAAATTAAGATAAACAATACGTATTGTCTTATATTTTAAAAGTATCCATTGTTGTACTCTTGAATAGAGAATACCTACACAATAGTCGGGTTTGACGGGGAGGTATCAGACAGGAGGAAAGGACACGTATAGACAGATGGAGGATATATTTTTTTTAAATACTGAGGCTGTTCGAGAAGTTGGTAGGTACTCGTATCCATTTTTGCTATTCATGTTCATACACAACACATCGTATTGAATGTTTTGTGGTGGAGATGAAACTTTTTTTTTCGATTTGTCTAACACAATACATCTAAAAGTGTAATAAACGTGCGATAATATCGGGCGAGCTATATTTTTTCTCTTCTTTGCCCTAGCCCCTGTCCGCTTCCTTAGGTCTCTTGTCATTTTTGACATCGAAGTTATCAGATTCTATGGATTGCGTCCTACTTCTATGTCCATTGTTTTCGTCTGTGACCAGTTTCTCCGTACCATTTTAATATTTGCATAGACACCATTTGACATAGCAGGATCGACTTTGATACTACGACTGATATAGAAATTTTAAACTCTTAACCTACCACCACCAGCTCAGTCTGGACGTGATTGTTTTCTTAACCAACCTTTTCTTGGTAACCAGAGAAGTTATCGTTTTTATTCAAAAGAGATAACTTAACCTTCACTGCGCATAATTTTCGTTACGCAAAATAATTTAGATTTGATGGATGAAACGATAGACATAAAGAAATCTTCTAGCACGCGTTATATAAAATCTTGGACATTCAAAGTACCTACCCTTAACGATATTTTTCGGTCGTGTAAGCATATCATTTCAAAACAGTAGAGATCTAAGTATCGAATGATGTATATTACCGTTTTCAGGAATCCATCAACCTATTTTGTCTACGTGACAACAAAGGCGTTCGCCCTGGATTTCAAAGTAAAAATAAATTATCCTCGTAGAAACCACTTGTGAATATCTTTGTGGGTTCGTTCAAATGTTTTTTGTTTATTCATAAAGAAATAAAAGAATGAATTGCTTGTCTTCAACTCTTTAAACAACGCTCTTTATTAGATCTCTTTTTTATCAAAGTTTATTATTATTATATTCATGACGATAAAAAGGAATAAACTACCTATATGAATGTGAACTGTCTTCTATATAAGACTTGCTATATTCTTAGAAAATATAATATTTGTTGGCTAATTATCGTTTTTCTACCTCTATTTTTTTATTAATTTGAGTATGTTTGATATTTTAATGTATGAATTTTTCTGAATCTATGTCTCATTATATCAGAGTATTCAAAAGCTAATAAAGAAACTCGTATATTTATTTTAAGTATCTCAGAAATCATAAGTGTAAAGCCACCAATAATAATGACAAAAGTAAAAAGAAAAATAGACAACTCTCATGTTATGTTGTCACAAATAGGGTACTTTTTTAAAAACTAGCAGACCACAAAGGTAAAGTATCTCATCTCTTAGATAAGATAATATAATACGGTGGATGAGCTTACCTTTATTATCATAAATTGGGTATCAGATACAATAGCTACAAAGGTTTTGTGTGTTAGAGCGCAAAAGACGGATCACTCCTTGATATTCCCTATGCAAATTGATCCCACCATCTTTGTGGTCAGTTAGGCGTGTCATATTTTATTCGGCATCATAGATCCATAGACATAGTCCTGCTTTATTTAAAGTTAGAAATAATGTATACAGAAGGTAGGTTCCCTTAACATCATAACATTCGTATTAAAATCGTTGGAAATAAAGTTCTTCAATCAGGTAAGTTTTCTGGGATACACAATACGAATAATGATTTCTAAGACGTTTGTATTTCTATAGTTTATAAAAAAAATACAAAATATACTTATGATACTTCAAACAACCAAAAATCGAATTTTTCTTACCTTTTCGCTCGTATAAAACTCCATTGGATTTATAGTGATCTGAAAAAGAAAGAAAAGAATCATTGACAACTTTTTTAATAATTGCGTAATTTTTCTTAATAAATAAAACTAGTTCATTTTATGTAATACAAGAAAAGGTCACCAGACCACCGAATTAGGAACAACTCTTTACCGGCCGATGCATAACATCTACCAATTAGGGGAAGATATAGGCATGGCTGGGACATGTGTTAAGGATGCGAAATAACTGTTTTCTCCTATCAATTAATAATTACCTATAAATGTAATTTTAGTTCCTTCACACTTTGATAGACCACATTGTAATCTTCACGTTTTTTAGAATAAGATAAAAGAAAACTTTATTGATTGGTTGTAAGAAATTGCCCACGGCAATAAACCCGCCAATTCAGTCAATTATTTTTATTCAATAAGGTTTTTTTTGTTACTTATTGACGATTCTGATTTTTGTACCACTATAATATGTCTCAAATAAGACCGTACCTACGCACCAGAAAAGCCAATCTTTGTGGCGACCACATGCTCCACAAGTTTCGTAATTGATGATTCAGGTGCCACACCAATGGCACTCGAATCATCCAAGAATAAAAAAAAAGGTATAAGATAATCATATTATTGTACCTAGCTAAGTATGGTTAACTCTTTTCATCCCCCCTTTATGCGGTGTTCATACGAGGCGATATAAGGCCAGACAATTTCGCTTGCATAAAAAAAATATCGCTCGGTCGCCTATTGATCGTGTGATGTGTTCACACTAGTCCACCGACATACATTCAATCTGTCAGGTAGTTTTAAAAATGGCGGACGTCACGGTAGAAGTCGCTGAGTGTTTGGGGTTAGTTGAAAATGTTGTTTCACTCCTAATTAAGGAAAAATCAAGAAAAAAACGCAGATATTGAGAAAAAATTTTGGATCACTGCTGTCATCTGTCAAGAAACAGATCATAAACAGAAGTTAACCATAGATACGGACATGCGTGCATCATTCCACCAGAAACAAAAGTTGAAAGGTGGTCAACTTGAGGCGATATCGCTTTCAATCATTTTTATCGCTTCAGATTTATCGACAATCTGTTCCCACGGTTCAATTGGCTGGCGATATTTTGGTGTCCTGGCGATATTCGCCTCGTGTGAACACCGCATTACAAAAACTTTAGATATTAATGTATTTACTGAAACCAGAAAGGTATAAAAAACAGCTGAGTCACGTAACCTATTATAATACGAATTTAAAAACACTGAAATAGATAAAAATCAATTTTGTACAAATATAAACATACATAGAGTAATATGCGAAATACAACATTGCTTTTTATCTTTTATACCTTTGAAGGCTCTTATCAAATTATCAGCCTTCCATCCACATCGATGATGGTAAGGAGATAAGACAGTGAAAGGAATACCTTCCACTGGAAATAATAACGAAATGGCTTACACTTTTACCTGAAAAAATAATATAATTTTCGACATAAGAAAATAATACACCGCTCGAAACAGATATGTAGAAACATCCTTTTGATTTTACGTCAAAATAAAATATATTATTTTCTTTGTGAAAAGAAAACCGCTTTTTCACTTTACACGAGAATTTATTCGCCGGCTCAATTATTCACATGTGCTGTTCCTACCGCCTTTTACCCGCATATTTTAAAACGGTCTGAAACTATTTGGTTTTAACATGGAAAACACAAGTGAGAAAGTTTCAGAAGTTACCTTTACATCACCAACAACTGTTATCACATTGAATAGTAGAAACACATGTTTGTGTTGTGCTGTGTTGCCTCGCGTCTCGTCTTTTTTAGTTAACTTTGTGATGATTATCCAGATATTGGAGTGGCAGAGTATAACCGCACCTTAAAAGTAATTAAGTAATAAATCTCTAATATACATAAATTAAAGTCGGGTTAGTGCGAACACTTATAACTCGAGATCGGCTCAACAGATTCTTCCGATATGTGATTTATTGGATTCTTCTCCGCTCCGGATAACAGAATAACTAATAAAAAGTTGAAAAATGGATAAGAAATAAAATAAAGTATAATATTAAAGTTAGTGTGGAACGAATTTCATGCGACGCCATCTTTGAAAAAATCTAACAACAAAATGATTTTCTTCTGCACCTGCACCCTCTCATTCTCGCATACGTAATAATTGCCACTATTATAGCAGCCCATTTCACTTACTCCACCGTTTCGAGCGTTTTAGAATTTTTTCATACAAAGTCAACCAAATTGTGCGCATATAATTAGGTATATTCTCGCGTCGATCCCTGAGATTTGAATACGAATTAAATATGGACGTTTAAGAATGAATATTTATAATATTTATTAATATTTATTATATTTATTAATATTTAATATTTATTAATATTTATTATTTTTAGTTTATTTTTGTTTCTGGAGGCACAGTGCACAATGAACGGGCCGCCTCTGGTTGGGACCAAAGGGTCCACAGGACAAAGTCTGTCGGGAAAGCTAGTAAGAAATAAAAAATAGTATACTTATGTAATTAATAAATAAATAATATCGTTTTTATAGCTCATATTAAAATTGTAACTTATGTGTGACAAATTTCTAATATTTCATCTGAATGCAAGTTGATGAAGTCATGTTCGTTCATAATAAAGTGCGTAAATTTATGAAATATAAATTTTATGTCGGCTTAAATTTTCATAATTAACGAACCTATGTAGGTACATAACAATTTTGAAAGAAGGGTAAAATTTAAGGAGATGTTTTCGGAATATTCTTTCTTTATCCCCGGTTTCTCTTAATACATTTTCTTCTCTCGTTCGCTGGCCACCCGTTTCTGTAATTTTCCAACCTTCACGTTTTCTTAAATTACATTATAACTCACGCAACGTTATTATTCTGCACGAAGAATTTTACCAAGATGAATATATCAAATATGAAAGTAATGAGCAAACAAAGAAAATAGTCATTTTCCCTGATAAAAACTCTAATATTTTATATACAGGTAATCACGAACAGTTTGCCTTCTAAGTTAGGGAGATATTTTTTGTGAGCTTGGAGATTAACAAAAAAAGATATTTTAGTTCACAATCAAGAACTCCGGCAAAAAATTCTAAATGTGATTTCAATCTGCTATAAGTATTAACTTCCCTCACAATACTATCTAATATAATGCGATTTAACCAAAATTGATTGAATATCAAAAGCTGTTTTTTATGCTAAAATTAAGATGGTAAAATAAGTATGCATCAAAGAGCTGACAGGAACAAAACGGCACAACAATCCACAAAATCAAAAAAACTGATTTCTTCCTTCATCTTCTGTCGTATGCATGCGACCATAGGTATTTGGAGTTATATCTCTGCGTCAATATTATTAAGACACTGTACTGCCCTAGGCATTACTCTTCTATTTTTTTTCAAGTGATCCTTCAAAATTTTTAATGGGACAGCTCAGCACAATTATTTATCTAACAGGCTCAATCTGGCCACATTCACAAAATGGATTATCCCTTTTACCCCACTTGTGTAAAAGGTGTTTACATCTACCGTGACTAGTCCGAGTCCAATTTGGGGTTGCCCAATGCCTGCGCGACTCAAAGAAAACTTAAACTTCTTCCTTAAAGACGACTTATTGAAAACCTCTTGAACATATTATAACCCCTCTGTTTCTCCCATAGTTATGGTTATGACACGATATGTGAGATGGCATTACGATGCCAAATATTTCTAAATGGCCCAATTTATAGGATGATCTTGGACCTTTAAATACGTAAAAATATTCAAAGAAATGGAGGCAAAGCTGTTCATCGGCATCCCAAGAACCAAAATAATTCCTAAACAGATCAACAGGACCTTAAAAGCTCCAAAAGAGTATGGTTGCCTGCCGACTCCAAAATAGAAAGAAATATAATATGTTACAATATATGTACCAAGGTGTTTTCCTAAATTTGTGATGAGAACAAATTGATTTGCGTGCGACGTCGACAAACCAAACATTGATGTTTTTCTACAACCTCAAAACAATATTTCTCTACATACAAGAAGACAAAAACGTTTATACGTATTCAGCAAAGTGGTAAGCTGTATCAATGTTACATATAATGAAGAAGCCTTCCTGTTTTCAAACGCCACATTTGTCATTTCTGCAACGTACTCACCTTTATAATAAAACCTTGGTTATTATTATCACGTGTATAATATTCGTTCGGGAGAAACATCCAGAGCGTGCACGATGATAACAGACATTTATATAACCTCCCAAACACACAATGTCATTGTGATGATCACTGCCTCGTATTAACAACACGTCCTCTTTCCAGACACACACCTATAGCACATGAAGGGAATACGGGGTAGGAAATGTGATATAATATTATATCAGTCCTTATTATACTACTTATCTTTATAGTCCAAAGAATAGAAGACATTTGTCATGAAATAAAATGTGAGAACAAGAAACATTGTGGTGAGGGTACCTAATATCTAGGTTCCAATTTACTCACTCAAAATATGAACTGGATTAGCACCACCTGAAACATGAATTGAAAAAAATCGACGATTTACATTTTTAAATATGAAATCCTTCAAATAACGCTGAGGGGAAAGACGGATGGTCGAAGGCAAATAACTTTGATACCCAACGTGAGAGAATGGACCGGAAAAGGTACAGTGGAGGAAATATTCAGGTGGCACGTGACCGAGAAACTATTTCGCAGAAGTGGTTGCCAACGTAAGGGAGACCTGGATAGCGCACAATCAAACAAAGAAATAAAAATATCAATTTCGAAGAACATCCTTCATTAGAATTAACTGTCTATATACTTGATTTAAATCAGGTATTTCAAGCATTTAATCAATTTACGTGCCTTTGCGAAAGCATCAAGAACAGTAGGTATTTGATCTTAACGACATTTCTAACTAGAGTTTTGATATGAAGATTATGAACAATATCGATCCGCTATTTCAATAAATCATAGTGAAGTTTTTTTTGTTTTTTGAATGGTTGGTATGTTACAAGGCATTCGATCTACAGCTTTGAGGATCAAAAGAACGCTACTATCTACGACAAAAAAGGTTTTATCTGAAATTAAACTATGATAACTATGTTTAAGGATCTCAATTTTAAGAGGAAGTTAGTCTAAATATGTCCATGGATTGAGTTTTACCACATTTAATAACACGATATGACCAAGTATTTAACATGAAAGGAAAAAACGTTAAACGAAACAGGCCAAATGGCATATATTTATCTGAATAAAGAAGAAGTGTTTATCAAACTATGTGATTGTAATATTGTATTGTGGAGTTGTCTGCCTAACCTACGGACAAGTACATTCCGTTCAATCTCCGCAACACAATACTAAGCAAACAAACATAATAGCAGCACTACTCTATTTCGAACACACAACGCCCTCTCGCAAAGTGTTGACATTGTCTTCTTTTCAAACTAGCGCACTTGAAGAGACTATCCGCCCCCTCCACAAACACGACATGTCAAACAAAACAAATATTCGAATAAATCCAGTATAGGGTTACTCCTTGATTGCTCTGAGGTCTTTTAATAAGCTTTTTATGAAAGATGTCCGTGTCTCGATTGTATTTCACAAATACAGGATATTGACAAACGTCCAAGAAATGTACAAGAATATGATCTGACGGCTTGCATCAACATGAGTCTTTGTGCACGAGCATTAAAATATTTCTATAGTTTAGCTAATGTCAGCGGAATCTAACACGTCACATACAGCTGGATTCGGATGTTCATAAAGATGTATCTTTTTAATAAATGAATCTGTGCTCACTCGAAGTGAACACAAATACACTTTTTGACATCTTTCACACTAAGCAAAGGCTTGTGTCGTGAAAGCGGAAACGGTCGGCACCGCTGGGATTCGAATCTACGACCTCCGATCGTTGCCGATTGATAGCACTGGAGTCCCAACCACCTCTAGTTGGTTGGAACACTTATTTGACAATCTAGAAAGAAAAAGAAGAAGATATTAAGTTGCTGTCGGCGGCTTATTATGAATTATTCTTGAAGTTGGCCCGCCATCCAAAAAGTTTGTCTATTTCCGCTGTTTAAGTAGGTAATCCTGCGCAGTACTTATGTACTAAATTGTATTTTTTTTAATTTACATTCGTATGTAGAAAACAGTCAAAGTGTGTTTTCGGGACACCCGACAGTGCTGCCAGATTATTTATTCAATAAAATAGTCTTGCGAGAATATAAATTTTGGCAATTCTATTGTTTTATTGGAAAAAAATTTCCCGACCCACTAAATATGCAAATCGACCCAATTTCGGGTCGCAACCCGAAGGTTAAGGACCGCTAAATAACACAAACCGCTTCAAATTCCATCATCTTATGTGAACACGAGTTCCTTTGATATGATATAAATACCTTAGCAAAAGAGTGAAGATAAAATACACAATATTATTTTAAATGATGTCTTTGAAATTTTATAGATAAATCCTGAATCAAATCACGATTTCAATACGTTAACTCAATGTGGAGGTTTTGCTTTGGCGCATTTTATATTCAGAAATATATTACGTGGATTTATTTTTCGATTTATACCTGGCACACATTATAAAATCATACCATATAAATATTTCTACAGAAATAACGTCTGGTGGAAATTTTATTAGCAATACGTCATATCTCATGAGAATAGTCATAGAGAGAAATTCAATACAAATTATATAGGATTAGTTTTTTAGCTCTGCACTCGTTTTCGATTGATTCGGCATAAATTATAGGATTATGTGATTTAAAAAAATATTGTATAATTTTGATTAGGAAATAAAAGACGCAATTTATTTTCGAGTAAAATCTTCAAATTTCTTATACGTTTTACAATATTTGAAAAAGTAATGTATATTTTTGCAAAGTCACTCATGTGCTAATCACTCAGTTTCACGAGTGTGGCGTTTCTACATTTCAATCTGAATTTAAAAGTAAGTATATGTAACAACTAATGACTGTAACAATTCATTACTAATGTTCGCTTTTTAAATGGAACAAAACCACTACGGGCTTACAACCGTCTTCTACTGTTATTTCGAAGGCTGGCTTAGTGTTATCACTTTACGTTAACAACGTTCGCCATTAGATGGTAATGTTTAAGTCTCAGAAACTCCTAATCATGAGAATTTTCAACATGTCAAATCTCATGTATGCAACAAGTAGTAGATATTTAATAATTCATAAATATAGAGATAAAAGTTGGAAATTATTGAGAACAAGAGAGCAACCAAATTTAAATACTGCGACTGCTTTCATGTATTTGGCGCCAGGATATATATATTTTTTTTATATGATTAAAATCATATAACATGTACAAAATATATACACAATAAAAAAACTTCAAACAAAGCTTAAACAAACAATGACTAGGTATATCCATTTTTGTTAATGTCTCATCTTTATTGCCTATTGGCTAATCTGAATTTAATTATAGTGAGTGGTCATGATCAACAGAATAAAGCTACTTTAAAGATATATTAATAAATAGTACTTCAAAAAAAAATTCGATTGAAGCTGTTAAAAAATGTACGAGAAATTTTTTTCTCAATTTTTCTACTTCTTTCTTTCACAGTCAATGAATTTGCTTTTGATTTTGTATGAAGTATGAAATACGAGGATAGTAAAAACATATATTTTCATTTATAGTTTTCAAAGTTCGAAATCAGTACAATTATAGGTATATGCAGATTAAGTTGGAACATTTTATAGTTGCTTAATCTTCAAGTAATAATTTTTGACACCGAAGATGTAATTGTCACGACAAAAAGCTGATGAAAAAATGATCCCAGGATAAAAACTGGTAGGGTTTTTTATGTGGGCAACGAAAAAAAACACTAAAAAAGGTTCAAAACAGAAAATATTTATATGAAGCATGTTTCATAGAGTTCCCAGGAGGAGAAAACGACCAAAGTGAATATAAATGAGGAAAGTATAAAAAATAAGATATTTTTGATACGACTTGGTACTTATGTATTCAGAATCACCTAATTCCCAAAGGTTGTCCTTCCTTAACAAATTGCTCTAAATTTCGTCCTAGGAATTATGTTATTAAAATAGCGCATAAGACAATTTCATACTAATTCGTATCATGGAGTTTTTATTTTCCATCCATCCGAAAACATATTATTTCCATGATTTTGAGTGGTTCTTCTCTACATTGTATTTCAAGATTATGTCCAGTGTACTTTCTCATAACAAGTTTTCTAATAAATATCGCATTACCTCCAGCCTCTTTTTAGGAAGGAACATGTTCAAGAGGGGTTGCCGGCATGAGTACAACCCTCTTAGACCTTTTCTCCCTCATACATTATACATCACCCATTTTGTTTTTAGGGATGCAGTATCTGTTTCTGTGCCCGGTAACACTTGAGATGGCAATTATTTTGGCATATATACTGATACACTTTAAAACCATATACCTAATTTTATTAAATTTTATCAATTCGAAATAAAAACCATTTGTGGTGAGAAACCGGGAAAAAACTGCAACACCGAAATTAAGGCGAGGCGGAGCAAGAGTTGCTACTTCTATTTATTTATACATAAATATACAGCACAAGTAAATAACAAACTAAAAATCCAATAGGAATATTTTTATTTTCTTCATTTTGTGTGAGTTATTGTACACATAAACATAAAAATAAGGTGTCGCGTAGATACTATCCATAACATTTTTTCGCCAACACAAAAAAGTTGATTGGGGGGAATAATGTGACATCAAAAATATCAAATATTATTACATAAATTTTTAATATAAGCCCATATCAATAAAAAACATCATCCGAAGAGTCGTATATTCCCTCTGCGAACTGGATGTCTATATAAAACTAGGATCATAAACATTGATTTATTGATCTATAGAATTTACTTCAGTTCAGCACTATAAAGAATATTAGAACTAGGGGGGGACACTTTGTTGTTTGCAAGAGAATTTCTTCGGTGTTTTTATCAATCCAGCTACCGCCTATATATTAGGTTTACAGCCGATGGGCTGTTTAATGTCTTGACTCCTAAATTATAACTTCTTTATAGTCCGATATAGTAATAAGAGTATTATTTTCATAGTAGTTTCATAGGTACTTATACAAGTTCCTCTGAATTATTATGAGTAAGTATGTCTCTGAATGTAGGTATAAACTCGGTGAAATTCGATTAACAGTTTATTCGTAGAGATGTTTGCTAGTATTGTACTTTTTATCTATTACCATGCACAATTTATTATTGCTGTTTTACTTCATTTTTTCTAGATTTTTACTTGCAATTGTTATGAACTAATGTTTATTTTATCATTGTAAATCATTGTATTAAAAAAGCAACACAGTTTCGTGTAATGTAATAAAATAAATATTGGATAAATGTATTTGTAGGCTAAAAAACTTACTTATTTGGAACAATCATGGCATTATCTTATCCTTAAACAAATTTTTAAAAATCTGGCTTTATGCTAAGAGTAAATACCTACTAGAAATACGTTTTTGTTTTATTTTTTCAAATTAGGTATAGTTTTCTAAGGGCAATCAATAATTTTACTAGGGGATTAGGGTTGAAAGAAACTTTATAAAAATAATCCTAGAAGAAATAATCTAGAAACTCTACGTTTTAACTCTACAAAACAAAAGTTTGATCAATAATAGATGACTACAGTATTAAATAATAATATTAAGCCGACTTGACAATTGAATTTAAAATCAGAAGAAGCTTTTCATTGTCTTGACAGAAATATGTTCTCGGAGCCGAATAAGGAGCATTATTAAGAGGCTTCAATAAGGATGTAATTCCCGCAATTAAAGCGACCCATGCTTTGTTCTGTTCTGGTCTCTTAGTTCTAATACTTTGCACCTAATATATTATTGAAGAACCATTGCAGTTTCAAATCCATCTACTTTCAATTGTTGAATTATTATTCAACTATGGCAGAGGTTGGCAAATTGCGGCTCCGGAGCCGCGTTCGGCTCTTTGAACTCTTGAGTGTGGCTCTGGCACAAATGTCTTACGGGTTTGCCCGGCCGCTAATATTATCCAGCCGTGGACGAAAAAGCCGTATAATAGTATGTACGGTCGCAATTAATAAAGTCCTTATTAAATATGAAATCAAGTTTTATTCAGTTTACCCATAATTTAATTAATCTCTAAAATTATGATATATGTTTACTACATTTACAAACAGATTTGACTCTCAATTTTTTTTAATCGTTTTAATATGCATTGTTTGTCGACCAATAACTAAGGTAACGAAATTAATAAATTCATTCTCCAGAGTTGAATAGAAACTATAGATGACGCGGTCATTGGAATCAAATTGGAAAAATCAAGAAGCCTGATGTAACAATCCAAAAATAATAATATACATACATGCGAGTTTTATGTTGTGAAGTCTTGATGTATGGAGTTTTCATGGACTTCTATTTTTTGAGGAGGGGGTAAAATCATCATGGACTGAGTGCCGGACTCCTTCCCAATAGTCACACACCAACTAACTAAAAACTCATCCTCATTTCCACTTCACTGCAATGGGACCGCCTCTACGGTATTTCTTCCTTGTAGGAAGTTGGCTAATGTTTTGAGTTGAAACTTTCACTTTCATGGGCCTCTTTTCCCTTTATTATCAGTAGTATCATTTTATTTACATAGGGTGGCACATGTTTAGCTGCTCTCCAATACAGCTCCGATCAATTAATCATTTTTTTATAACGTCTTCCGATTGCCTCGAACTATTGCTGCTGCTTTTTGCGTCTTTCAACTTTTATCATATGAAAATTGTACGCCTGGAATTATCTTTCTCGCCGCATATAACACAACACACCTTCAAGGTATATTCATGAGTATCTACTCAAAGACAGAAAAAGAAATATGCGCTGTTGAAGAAGCGAAGACGGTTTACTCAAGCAGGGTGGATGGACTCAATCACTCTCGTATATTCAGTGTACGGGAGATGACTACCAGGTGGCCAACCAAAGATATGCATGACAACTGGGAGTCAACCTCGCATAGGGGATTTGAGAAACAAACTGAATTCCCGGTTAGGTAGGAAGGGATTCAGCAGCAGTATAATGAGGGGTTTTAAGAAGTCTGTGTCCGTGACTATCCATCGGGTGTCCAATTATAAAAATCTCTCAATAAACAATCAGCACCACTACAATAACAGGTCAATAAGCTAGGTTAAAAAAAAAGAAAAAGCATTGTTTAATGTAAAAAGTTTCCATTCAATAGCGTCAAACGTTCTAATAACTTAAATGATAAACTTTTAAATGCCTGAATTAATTAAAAATAAAAAAATGAATGAAGCATGAGATATCTCGAATAATAAAAGACAGTTTTTTGAAGAAAATTTATTTTTAGTGTCAAACTCAGGCCAAAAAATACATATTATATAGATTTTCTGATAAACTTTATCTAACGGTACCAACCTTTGAAATATAATTTTCACGTTTTTCAAACTTTTATGTTAAATCACCGCTTTAAGAGAAGTTTTCTCATGATCAAAATATAAAAAACGAAGCAAGTCCTCTTGAAAATAAATTAATTATGTGATGATGGACTTTTTAAAGTATGAAGGGTTAATGAGATGTCAACAAAACAATTCTTTTACATAAAAAATACAGATAATTTAGATAATCCAACTGTCGATTTGTTGAAGAGAAATTATTTCTCGAGACATATCAGCAGTATCAAGCCAAGATACGGGAGATTTGTATGGTCAGGTCTAGATTTTAAACGGTTTTTCAAACTTTGAACCACTTAGAGGCTTCGCAGCATATATGTTCCGTATATGGATTTACTCAGAATTCGGAGAAGAACATTTAGTGTGTCTGTGTGTGTGAGGGTGTGTGTGTGTCTCCCCGTCCCCCCCTTATAACTTTTGATTCGCTTGATGCACAGATCCTAAAATTTCAGAAATTATTGAATACTTTAATACTAAAAAACTTGTATACTCATAATTTTGAAATTTTCTTTCAGTCAGGGGAAATCAACCTTTGATTTTTTTCTTAATTTTTTCATATATCTCGAAAACTATAAAAGCTAGGACCCTAAAAATGTGTATGTATATAGAAAAATACGATATCTCAAATCAATTTAATGAAAAAGTTCCAGGATTTCTCAAACTTTTTTTATAAAGAAAAATGTTTTTTAATCACAAATTTACGAATGTCTATATTTCAGAATTTTATAAAAATATCGAAAAACACCGAAACATTCCAACTAGATAATTTAATTTTCTATAAAAAATATATACATTATATCAGTACATCTCGAACTTTTCTTAACAATTTTTGTAAAAATTTAATTTATTGACGACATCGTTTCATACAATAAGCATACCGACTCAGGCCATCGACAGTTGGATTTCATGTTTACATGCAACTAATTTAGAAAAAAACGGCGAAAATTAAGGTTAGGGTCATGTGTTTCGCTGAAGTCGTATATTTTTCGTGAAGATGATAATATGTATATTAGTGATTATGTTCCGTCCCCCATATAACAAACATGTGAAGGACAAATAAAATATATTTTGTACATCTTATTAAGGTGTGGAAAGAGGTCAACGTAAATGCGCAGCATTGGGCGCAATGTTGCCTCTCTATGCCTCTAAGTAGAATCTGAAAGGGAGTATTGATTTACTGATTAATTTATATAAAGCTTAAGCCCATTATTAAAGGAGTTAATATCAAAAAGGATTGGTGGTGGCTTATGTTGATGATTTTCGAGGCTTCAACTTATTATAAAAGGGCGATTGAACGTATTTAATTTATTTCATTTTCAACCGTAGACCTATTACAGGCACTTGGATACGTCAAATAAATTTCACAATTTTATTTGTTTACATTGAGAATACACAGAGACATAGAGATGGGTGTATATACTATTTGAGTCATGCTTGGGTCCCATTCACGCTCACGTAAAAAAACAATAATGATTTGAGAAAAGGTTATAATATGACCTTTTGATAAAGAGTCATATTTCAATACATTTCTAAGTTTATATAGGGTTTCTAATGCCGCAGAATTTATATCACAATGTATCTGTGTATTGTACTATACCAAAATTTTCTGTACCTATGTACCAACAGTGCAAATAATTTTCTATACTAAATTGGTAATATGCTGATGGCAAAGCTTCTAATGTATGAGGTGCATAGCTCTATAGAATGAATATCTACGTAGCAAAGAGAATCGCCAAACAATACTTGTATTTCACGTGATAAAAAATAATATTGGTAATGTATTGACCAAGTCCAAGGGAGAAATAACTTTCTAAAATCAGCCAATTGTTATCGGGTTTTTTTTTTTTTTTTTTTTATTACGGCAACTCACCCTATAAGAGTGATATGTGCCTAAATACAGATTTATAATATATTACAATAGTATAATATTATATTATATCAATACATTTTACTTAACTAAAGATACCTTATTATACATCGGTGGTGTTTTAACATATAGAATTCTTTTTTTTTTTAAATGTGTGACGATATACTTTGTTATCGGTTGATCGTGTCCGCATTTTTACTCTTAACCACCAACTGATTAAGAAGGCTTTTTGCTTGGTACCATTTCATCCTTGCGTTGTGAATATACATTACACAATAAATGTTTTGATTTATGTAAATGTTATACAGACCCGTTCGAACGTATGTAGGTACGTTCCATCATTTTTCATGTAATTTACATGAATTGCGTCCCGACCGATGTACATAGATAATTATACCGTAAATATTCCCCATTAATCTTTACATTGTGAGGGAATTCTATCTTTTGAACATTTCACAAACTCGACCATTATTCGAATAAAATTAATCTTAATCAAAATTATTTAATTCTGTATGAAAACAGCGAGGACGCAGGACACAGACACACACACAAATACCAGAGGAATAAAATAACGTTTTACAAATTCTTAGACAAATGACTTTACTTGAATAATTCTTTCCATGACGACATTTTTGAACAAAGCTGATTCCTTTATATTTTTTTCGTCGTTTTTTCCTCATCCATTGTTTCTGTGTTTCAATGTGGGCAATCAATTTATCATTTGTGAAAAGTATCTCCGACTTCCCAAACGTCGTTTCCCCAAATAAGTATTATAATGTATATTTTGCCATCCAAATTCAGATATTTCTATTTCACAGAATATCTTATAATAATACCGGGACTTGGTCATTATTTCAAGATTATTTTCACAAGCAAAAAATGGTTATATATTACATAGGTACACATTGAAGTTAAGAGATTCCCTTGGTTTGAATTTAAAATAATGGTGACAAATTCATTTCAAATTCAAAAATAATATGATAAGTGCCTACGCTAAAAACAATTCTTTTTTAAGAAAAACCATTAAAGGCTTATTACACTGCTCTTTTAAAATAGTTCCTATATGAATTTATTACAAATTTGGTATAACTACGTAGATGTATGTGTAACATAAACATTATATTGAAAAAGAAAAAAAAATGTATAATGTTGTTGTTTTGTATTGTATGTGCATTGTTCACCGCAAAGGATTAGGTGCTATGTAATGGTGAGCAATGCTAATTTTGACAGGAAATAAATAAAAAATAATAAATAAATAAATATTCTCATCATGAAAGTACATAAGCTCCGCCGCTTTGGCAGAAAAAAGAAACCAATTACCCTTGCTTTATTATTGCTGCATCAATATTTTATGACGGATAAATGCGTTTATAATTTTGTCTTTTGCTCGATAATAGTGCTGGTAATCCTCCATAGAAAAATCATTTCTTTGAGTTAAGCTAGCTTTGAAATTAAAAAAAAAACGAGTGCTAAATTTCAAAATAAGAAAAGACTTTTATCAAAAAGATAATCAAAATGTGAACCTAAATATTACAAGGGCAGCTCTCTTAACAATAGACTGATATATATTTATAATATTATATATACTATCGATTTATGATTCAAAGATTAAATTACTATATTATTAGCTCTATTTGAAGTGTAAGTAAGTGCCTACTCGTATACCTACGGATTAATTTTGATCTGCAGTAGGTAGGTATCTACCTATATATAAACAATTGAGACATTACCAACTCTCCTAGATAATATATCGAAGCTTCAATAACCACCTTTGATGGATTATGTTGACTTATAAGCCTGGAAGGATTACCTTGTTAAGCCTAAAGAAGAATCATTCTATTGTCATCAACAATCCCTCAACAACCTAAGAAAAGAAATATCTTCAACAGAATGAACGATAAACAGGTTGAAGAAGAAAAAAGCAAGGGTAAACATTCAATGAAGTAGAAAACATCTTCTAAAAATACATCACTAACTGTATTCTTTAACTGCTTTATTTAAAAACTATGATCAATGGAAAAAATAGCTCAGCGATAGAAAATATTACGATCAAGCTGTAATCGAGATAGTTAAACGCATATCGCTTGATTGTGAGCTGATCTCTGTATATTTTTTCCGTCATGTCGGATTTAACGTCAACTGACAGTTGTTTCGAGTATACAAGAACGCTTTTTGTAATAAATACACTGTATTTAAGTTTTTCCCCGTACAAATATGTGCTCCCTTCATATTTTGGTTTATCATTTTAAAGGAAATTATTAAAGAAATAAAGCAAATATATGCATTCTCGTAATCATTCGAGGGCTTACAACCATGATCTAAATTTAAACTAAATTTATGAGAAATATAATGACGTTTTGAAGAAAATATTCAAAGAATACTTTTTTTAAGTAGGTACAAATATTAAAATTAAAGTGATCAAACATAAATAACTAAGTTCATATTGGCTGAAACATAAAGGTTTCGTAAGATTTAATAAGGACTTAACTATATTTTGATATAAAACAAATCAATATAAATAAAAGAGTCCGTTCGTATATATGTAACGTCCTTTATAGACGGCTAAACTAGGGATACCAGAAGTAAAGTAATACCCTCTATAGCGAGTCATAATACCAGTGGACGTTTAAGGCTATGAATATTTGGAAAATGTTATTTATCGATAAAAATATTAGATTTTTTCATAAATCTCCCATACAAATTAAGATTTTCATCCTGCCATTTTGTCAGAATCAGGTATCTTGAAACTGTATTTAAATCTCATTTAGTTGCACCGTCGCTACTCATGTATGGTTTTGTTTTAAGCTACAGAGTATAAACCTTTATTTTATTTCAAAACATTTAACTCTGTAGAAGGAAAAACATTGACACAAAGTAAAACAATTTAGCTTATTTTACTTATGAAATGTCATCATATTCCTCCATATTGTGAAAATTTAGGGAGATTTAGAGTTGCCGTTGTAAAAAAACTTGTGGAATATAATAAAAGAGGTCTGCACTAATATGTAGGTAGGTATTAATATTGAAATGCATTAATGAAGAAGGTAACTACAAAGAGTATGATTGAGTAGTTTCAGCGTGATGTGATAACGCATGAATATAACAACAACGTTTCATATTTATAATAATTAGAAGATGTAATAAATCAATTCTTCCTAAGCAGGTATAGCTTTCTGTTGAGAAATACAATACTCAGAAGATCAACACTTTAATGGTCGAATGATCTCTGTGGGCTCCGTTGAAACCAGAATGAAAACTTCAAAGTTTGGACGATCTTTCTGGGCTTAGAGAATATTCTTTTAGGTGGCATTTGATTGTGTGGTCCTCATAATTCAACCTAAAATAAATAAATAACATCAGAATACAATTTTTATAATGTTTATGTACGCATGTTTAAGAGGGGAATATTATTTACTTTAATGGAAATTTATCATTTGATTAAACACCACAGTTAATATATTTGTGTAAGTGAAATGAATGATTCATTTCTCTTATCTACTATAATAATAATTAATATAAGACTTAGTATAACCTCATATTAAACTTTTTTTTATGAAGGTATACTGTATAATGTTTGCAATAAGTATATTGTTATAAAATAAGTCTTTGTTACAAAATATAAGTACATTTAAGCAAAAAGAAAGTTGTGCAATTAGTTAAGTACCTACCTAATAAAAATAAAAGGAAACAGAATGCATTAATTGAATTTTGAAAAAGGAATTATGGTTTTACCATACTATTTTGTTTGACGTCTATAAAAAGTTTGACGTTTGGCGATGACAACCACAGACAATAGAACAACCATAAGAGAGGACAGCAAAAAAAAACGCAAACGTAATGATTCTGTTTTTTTAAATCCTATTTTTATATTTCGTGTACAGAATGAAATACAAATAAATAAACACCTACTCTTTAATGATCTTTCGGATTATTTTAATATATTCGTTGTACATCAACAAGTTTGGAAAATACATTTATTGATTGAATATTTGTGATTATGGCAGGAACATTAGGACTATTAGGAGTGATATGTCAAAAAGAAGATGCCATGAATAGCGAGCGCATCTCTTCTGTCAAAAAAAAAATGCAATACCAGTTATTAAAATGTTTAAAATAAAAACCCACACGAACTGGTAAAGTAATAATAACACGGGATAGTTATTGTGGTTTATAAATTGTGTTTTTAAAACTAATGTTTTATTATCATTGTTTACAGAATCTTGAGTGTTTACCAATTATGACAAATTTATATATTTAGCACTACATACGATGATTTTTTTGTGAAATGGAAAAAGGCACCTCTCCTGAAGATTTAAAGGTAATTTTATTTTATACAAGCATGTTATGGAGTGATTTGATAACATTTGAAGCATTTTATCAACCAATTTTTTAAATAAAAATCAAATATAAACGTTGCATATTTTCTCATACAATCTCTTGATTCTCAATTTGATGTTTTTGTTTAAAAAATGAAGATATTGCTGGACATTGTCATTTGGTTATTCTATTTGGATAAATTAAAGGATTTGATAACATGTTCGAATAATAACACTACAATTTGAATAGGTTAATTTAAGATTGGAACATAGTTTTTAGGGGGGTTTCTGGACACCTCCTCGAGTGTTAACACTACACTTTGTTAGGTTAAAACATATTCATTTAGGAGGTTTTTTGTCAAATATCAAAAGAAGCCCGCAAACTTAATAATAATTACCATTTTTTAACGAAATTTAACAAATATTAATTTAAAAAGTGAGAATTCTGTCACTGTCTTCTTTATAATTCCACTATTTCATTAAATATTTACCAGTCTTCAAAACCCAACAAAAAATATGTGTTGCTCATGGATTCTCTGTTTATTTTAATTGAATAATATTTTTTTACAGTGCATCGGGATCAATATGAGTCCTTCAACTGTTGCCGATGAAAATGTTGGATGGTCAAAGTGGTCCCGTTCGAAGGCAAATATCTTAGATGCCCAACATGAGAGATTGGACTGGACCCTGAACAGCGGGGGTATTGAAGTAGTGGTTGCCAATGTCGTGAAACTCGATACGACATAAACAGAAGACAGGCCAGCAGCTCTTCTTTCAATAGGATAGACAATATAATAATTAGATAGACTATAAACAGCACACATTGTACGCTAAATATTCTATTCGTTAAATCTTTAAGAACAAGGCTTTATTTTTATAGATATAATAATATAGTCTATCACACCTTACGTCTATTTAACTTATAGGAACCTTTTTTTTCATTACTTTTATGGAAACAAACCTGAGACTTCATAATTTAGTTTAGTTTAATATTGCGATGATGAGCTTATGTAACTAGGACCACAATGTATCCTTAAATATTATATGTTCAATTTTCTTTACACGCCTGTTGTCTTATTGTATTTTGTTTGTGTCTTTGATTTTAAGCTAAGAAATAGGACTAAATAAGTGCACTTTTTCTAATGATTTGGAATATTATTACTTCAACCTACTACATATATTTTTTGTATTTTATGCATCGTCACTATTGAAGTATGATAAATTCAAATACAGATCAAATTTTTTTATAGCAAATACCGAAGTACCTAACGAAATTTCCAGTAACGAATCGTCAATTTGTCCCTGAAAAACTTCCATTAAAGATGTACTGAACCAAAATTTGTTGTAACGAAGTCAATCTAATATCGGCATTAAAATTTCTTCAGTTTGTCCTTGGCATTGGTGAGTTTGAAAGTGTTTGCCGAACATATTTCCTTTACGTGATTGATGAATCCTTCAAATTTGTTTTTGTTCTCACCTAATAATAGCAATTAATTATATTTTATTTGACATCATTAGGTATAATATGGCGACACAAAAAATTAAATTTTATAAGTGAAATTAATAGTTTTATTTAAAAACCAACCAACCAAATAAAATCAAGCAACAATATGCCTTGCCCAATTTAGCATATTCATAGATCCTGGGAGCTTTGTAAACATTGTAATGCTCATGGTTAAACCATACTCTCCAGGATTCTCTATCGTTCATGGGCTCCAAAATCTTAGGAAGCATTCTTCTTTCAAATGTGTCCAGCATTTCCATGGATTTCGCAGTCATTGCTCATGCTTCCTATCCATATGTCATAACTGTTCTTATAATAGTTTTGCAGAGAGTGATCTTTGTTTTTCTATGGACACTTCTTGACTAGAGCACAGGCAGTAGAGTAGAGAAGAATGCTTTGTTTTCTGTTGCTATCCTTCGCTTGATTTCTATATTATGTCCCAATTCCTTTGCTGTTATTTCCAAGGAGTCAAAGACTTCTCTTATGGCTATCAGGAATCGTCCTACTATGTTGAGGTCATAAGCATATCTGACGATTTGGCTACTTTGGAAATAAATATTAGGATTTGTACTGTTGTGGTATGTATGTGAGGGCCAGTCAGTCACCTTGCTTGAGTCCCTGGCCATCTAGGAGCTCATCTGTGAGTTCTGCGCCGTTTTTGCATTGGGTTGCCCTAATCAAACATAACTTCACAGATATAAATTGAAGTATCATGGTCATAATGCACTATTCCTGGGCAACGCACGGGTACTTAAGCTAGTACCTAATAAAAAAGGTACCTTTTCCGCATGAATAACTCGAAATCATTCAAATCTGATAGCGCATCTTGGTTGTAAACACTCGCGTTGCCCAGTTATTTTGTTTGTTTACAAAATTTTGGCATCTTTATACAAACATAACAAACGCGAATAAAATATTTTTTTTATAAATAAAGTAAAAACTGATCATTGAGTTATACGTAATCTTACGATTATCGTTTTTTTTTTATAAATAAGACGGTAAATCTTTATTTAAGCAAAATTCCTGCATCAACATTTCTCATATTATAACTTATTAATTTACAAGAACCTTGAAACAAAAAAATGACGTCTCGATGTGAAAATAAAAAGTAACATTAGAGATAAAATAAAGATAATAACATGAAGACAATCACAATAAAATAACTATTAAAGCGGAACAAGTTATTTGTTGTTTTTTTATTCATCTCATTTCCATCATCCATCATTGTCCACGATTTTCGAAATAAATTAAACAGTCAAAAGAAGAAATATAACAACGATAAAAATGACAGTGAATCGTCTAAAATGGTCTTGTATTATGAAAAAAAAAACAAAAAAACTTTCTTTTTATAATATTTGTGTAAATGATGGAGAAAAATAACAATAAATATGAAAATACGATATAATAGTAGAGGGTAGGTACCCCAGATATTCTTATGTGGATTGCCTTTGTTTAACCTATAACTTACGTACTTTATGTGTATACATACGCTCCATGATGCGGAAAACATTCGAATGAAAGAGAACTTATCGAAATGGGTTTTTTTTTTCTTTGAAAAAATGATTTCTAAATCACGAACGAAATATGCAACACGTCTCGAAGATTTATTACACGAACAGAATAAACATACGATTTTCGATTCAATGAGGAATGAAAACTTCAAAGTGGATCGCTTTTAGATATTGACGATGTGCATTATATCGAATCCTCGATAATATTGAATTTCAATACAGTAGGTACAAAGAATCTTTGTAATCTATATTTAAAAAATGGAGAGCAATTTGGCGTCGTCATCGCATCACGCCTAAGCGGTTGGACCGATTTCGCTTATTTTTTTTAACGTGTTTGCTTTTGACAGGAAAATGTTCTTATGAAAAAAATTAAGAAAGTTGCGGCGATTATTAGGAAATTCAAAGAAGGTAATCTTATTGGTGTTTTTATCACGATATTTTTTCGTTTAACGGAAACTGTCAGCTTGATAGATAGATGAGTTTGATAGTTGGTGCGATTGAAAATTTTTTATTGTTCTGTTCTCTTCTCTTCAGCTCTGGTCACAATTTTATGAATGGTTGGTAGCATTTTTTTCCACTCTGTCTCTCTTCTCTCCGCTCTGCCCGTTGCATCTCTTTTCAGTTCCTCATTTGAGGAACAGCACTTATCGAATACCTACACGTCTTACAGGTATTACTCAAGTAGTCGTCCTTGGAAGTTTGTCCCCTCGGTTATTCCCTCAACGATGGTATTAGGAAACCTTTGTTTCCTAAACCATGTCCTATCCATCTTGCACGCGTGCTTTCCTCCTACATTCTTTGGGGAACCTCTACATTTGGTATGTGGCCTCTCCAACGTATACCTAAAAGTCTTCTATATGACCACATCCTTAACCACAGGACCACATCAAAAGCTTTAAGTCTCGAAAAAGTATAAAAAAAAATAGAAAAGGCACCAAGTCTCACAGTCATACATCAACATACTCCATACGTAGGTCTTTATAATATGTAGGTGTCTATGTTTTAATGATTATAACCGAAATATTTTATTATAACCCGCAAATAGATTTGATCTTTTTTAAAACGAATATCCCCTTTCAACGTGTAAAGAAATGGAATAAGAAGGTATGTAGGTACACCTTCACATAGCACACATTATTGAATCCTGTGTAAGAAAAGTAAAGTAGTACAGTTAATTTTCTTACGTAGAGTAGTAAGAAAATTAACTGTCTACTTTATATATTTTTACATAAGCGTCTTTGTTTGGTTTAAATAATTTTATATGTTTCAGTGGACAGTTCATTTTATTCGCACTCTACACTCTACATTGACGAAAAATTGTTATTGTCTACGACTAGTGGTATACTTAACCAGGTTAAAGAACACAACCAGACCATTTCGTATCTACCTATAACCCACTACATAATAAACCCCACATGCTTCGCCCAATATAAGGTGGAAGTATAGTTGGAATTTAGGGGGCGTTCAAGTATTACGTAACGCAATTTTTGAAGATTTTTTACCCCCCCCTCCCCCCCATGTAACGCGCCGTAACGTTTTTCTGTACCCCCCTCCCCCCCCCCCCCTAAATGTTACGTAACACTCTGGAAGTGACTATTTTTTACTGAACTCTCGTATTTATTATGTTCCATAAATTTTTCTTTATTTTTTCTTTTGATGTTTTTCAAATTTCATTGGTATTTTTTTGACATAGATGCGTTGGAAAGTCAGCATGAGAGCCTTTATAGGCCAAGAACAGTTGATTATGTAAATCCCCACCTTTTGTGGACATTATAGTACCTATCTACAAACTCACTAACAACGCTCACTACAAGCAATTTGTGTTTATGCGTACTGCGTGTTTAAAGCACTAACGAATACTAACAACGAAAATAAAATAAAAATGACGTAAGTATAATACAGTCGAGGGATTCCCCGTAAAAAATAAAAGAAAAGGTTTGCTAACTTAGGAGAGCGAAATGAAAATTTCGACATACAATGCAGTCGAGGGACTCCCCGTAAGACGCAATCGAAAAAGGTTGCTTTTTACGCAGAGCAATAAAATTACATACAGTAGAATTGAGGGACTCCCCGCATTACATAAACGAAAAATCGAGGGACTTCCGGTAAAACATTGTCCAAAAGGGTTGCTAACTTCGGAGAACAAAAAATGATGTACATTACAATCGAGGGACTTCCCGTAAAACATAAACGAAAAGGGTGTCCAACTTGGAAGATTTATTTCACAATTTTTTTTTATTTAAGAAAAAAAAACGTTGCGTGACGCATTGTTCGAACCCCCCCTCCCCCCCTTGTAACACACAGTAACGTTTTGCAAGACCCCCCCTCCCCCCCAAATTGCGTTACGTAATACTTGAACGTCCCCTTAGCCTAACAATAAAGAAACACTCTGCTAATAAAAAACAGAACTATTGAACTAAAAAAAAATATGATATTAAACGTCAGTTGTTTTGAATACCGCCTAACTGTATTGTGGTTGATAAAAATTGTGTTCAAAACATTGATAAGTAATTTGGTTAGTATTAAAATAATTGAAATGTTCTTGATAAATAAATACACACATACATATTCTCCCTTAAACTCTTTCCAACCTTGACCTAGGTAAATAAAAATTAACTGCCTCGATGTGTTTTTTGTCAGAAGTGAGGCTTTCGTTTGTTGGGATCGTGATTTTTGTATATTCTCACTGCAGATTTAAATCTATCAGCTCAATTTGAAAGGAAAGGAATATAATAAAAAAAAAATTACGCCATCAACTCCCTCATGACGGTTGAAAAGCGTTCTCTACGGTCTACTTAAACATCTTAACAAAGCATTATGATTTTTGTATGAAAAGTCATGAAATCGAATGGAGATCTGATAAAGCCACGTTTAAGAATGGACATAACCAGACCATTTTGTATCTACATCCCACTATATTACAAATCCCACAGGTTTCGTCCTTTAAGAATGTAGAAAAAGTACCTACAGTTGGAGCCTGACAAAGATAATAAACATGTTAAAAAACCGGAGAACAATAATAATAAGATTAATTTAAAAAATTCATTGATCATCAGTAACACCGCCAAACTATCTTGTGGTCGATAAAAATCGTGTTCAAAATATGTATTGATAACACATTCGGTTAGAATACGAGTACCTATATATAAAAAGAATTGGAATGATTTTGATTATTTAGTAACCACTTTGAAACATTCAGAATATTAGATATGGACGCGTCAAAAGATATAATGAGACATATACATCGGCTTTTATTTGAAAAAAAATATACGGATGTTATCGACTACGTTGAAAATTATAAAGGCTATCGATTGGAAGATATTTTTTACACAAAACTTTTTATTTACAAACTAACGGCACATAAATATTACGAAGACTCTTGGACAGTGAGCGATTACGAACAGACTCAAAATTGTTTAAACCTTGCTCTCTCATATTTGGACAAGCACAAAGAATTCGAAATGAATCCAATAGACGAACTGGATATTTTTAAAAAGATTAATATGAAAAGAGTAGGAGATGAGAGTAGAAATCTGGGAGAGAAGAACGAAAAAAAAGGTGATGGTTATGTGAAAATTGCTAATTATTACGACGCAAAAGGAATATATCTGATTGCTGAAGATGATTATGGAGCAGCTCTTGAACATTATCAGCTTGGAGAAGCACTTGATGGAAGGTTCACTCAAAACAAACAGGAGGTGCAAAAAGCCTTAGATCGCCTAAAATCTAAAATAAGTTCTATTCCTTAAGTGCCATAAAAAGTTATAATAATCATTTTGTATTGCATGTTGATATTATTATTAATTATTCTATTTATATATTTAATTGTACTTATAAGATGTTGACACAGGATTTCAGCGCAGTAGAGCCGTGCGAATTCGTACAGCTCTACGCCGGATTCACTTTATATAATTTTTGTATGTCTATGCATTTTTGTATTTCCGTTCCCTTCTTCAGCCATGTTGTAATAAAGTAATACGACATGTGTTCTAATTGCTCCGCGCATTTTAATTTAAAACAAAATAAATTACCCCAATCCATACATACTTACTAAATCTTATATTTACTAGAAATATGCTAAAGGCCCTGTCCTAACTGAACCGTGATCGCGCGACCATGCGATGAGCAATCATACAATGTTCTCAATTAAAACGAGCCCGCGTTTGAATAACATATGAAACTCGACGCGCGGACGCGCGAACGCATTCCAGTACACACGGTAACAATCATTAATCATTAATTTTATATCTGCGCAACTTTTGGTTGATTTTACAGAATATAATATACAATTAATTATTTAAGAAAATTCTGAACACTGGACTCCATTGAATTACATCGGACAAGATACAATAGTGTGACGGGCAAAATAATACATTTCTAATACAATTAATTTAAAATATTACATTTTATTCTTTACAAAAAAATAAACACGTCAAATTTAATCAACAAATCTGTTTATTTCTTTTTAAAATAAGTTATTGTGCCAACCTCGGAAGCCTAGTGGTATAAGCGTGGACTTCAGATCCGGGGTCCCGGGTTCGATTCCCGGTCGGGTCAGAGTTTTTTAACTTAAAATTTCTACCAGGGGTTGGACTGTATCAGATTGGACGGGACTGGTTGACTGAAAAAAATTGCCTCAGGCAAAAGTCCGCCGGCTATACTGATACATTTGTAGATAAAAGAGTTAATTTATTTATTTTTAATTTTTACCTTATTTACTCGGTACTCTTGTAGTATTAGGTACAGAACTTTTCCAAATATTTCTCACTTGAAATTTCTACCCGTTGTTGGCCTATCTTGGATCGACAGGACCAGGGGCACTAGTCAAAGTGAATTTTACGAACGACTACAAACGAATATGAATCTGAAAGAATGGGTATGCGTTTGGAGGAAGTGAAAGAGGTTTTTTTCGGATAGGAATGAATGGAAGTCCGTACTCTCTGCCTACCCTCTTCGGGAAACTCGTGATGTGTAAAAAAAGCTGCAAAATAATATTTTGACAATGTAGAGTAGGAAGAAAATTAACTGTTCACTTTTTATAATATCTACTATATAAATTAAAGTCGGGTTAGTGCGAACACTTATAATTCGAGATTGGCTCAACAGATTCATCTGATGTTTGATTTATTGGATTCTTCTCCGCTCCGGATAACAGAATAACTAATAGAAAGTAAAAAAAAAATGGATAAGAAATTATGTAAAATACAATATTTAAGTTTGTATGGAAAGGTTACCTGGGGCGCGCCCACGACATCGTGGGTAGTTCCCTCTGATTCTCGAATACGCTCCTACAGCCCATCCCACTTACTCCACCGCACCGATTCCAGCTCGACATCGTCTTAGTTCCCTCTCATTCTCGCATACGCTCCTACAGCCCATCCCACTTACTCCACCGCACCGATTCCAGCACGACATCGTCTTAGTTCCCTCTCATTCTCGCATACGCTCCTACGGCCCATCCCACTTACTCCACCGCACCGATTACAGCGTTAGAAAATTTTCATACAATGTCAACAATATTATCGGGCATATTCGTGTTGGTAATAGGCGAGGTAGGGTGTGTGCGCGAGCGCATTTTTCTCAAGTTGTTCCCACCAGAGCTTTGAATACGAATGAAATAGGGATGTTTCAGAAATAGTTTAATTTTATTTTATTAGCTTATCTATTCGAATTAATTTTGTATTGTTTAACGGGGGCGCAGTGCACATCATGTACATATTAACGGGCCACTTCGGGCTAGAACCACAGGTCAACGTCTGTCGGGAAAGCTAGTTTTTATATAAATTCTTTGTTTGGTTTAAATAATTGTTTAAATGCTCTAGCGGACAGTTAAATTTTTTTTCTCACTCTAGATTGATTGAAAAAATCTTCGTTTGTAGTCGAACGCCAATTTCTAATTGTCTAGGGGCGGGCTGAATCGAGACGACTTGTATACATAAATAAGCAATATGTGTACCTCCGTTCTTAAGAATAAGGTAGGTACTATTACGTACGAAATTGGCGATGTTGAATAATATTTGAACAAGGCAACTTGAAGTGTACAAAACCAAGAGAAGAACTTCCAGTTCAAATGCAATCCCTGCTTTGAAAGCCTGCATACCCTTTTCCAGTACAAAGGAGATTATGTTTGTACAAAGTTTATTACTTCCACGTACACAAGTATTTTCCATCGTATCCGTTTTAAAAGGAAGTAGGTACATAGAAGCAGACTTCAAGTGTTCCGATTGGAAATTACAAAAATAAATCGAGAGCGACACGACCATTTATCCGTAGAAGCAAACGGACCAAGTCGTTGTTAAAATAATATGGTTAGCTTAACAGCAGAGTCTTGTTGTTATTTCATTTCTTCAATTCATTTTATTCATACTCGTATCTATATCACTATATTGACCCTTACGGGCACTTGGAAGTGTACAACTGTACAATATAATATATTATATTTGAATTACAAAAATCTAATTATTGTTTTCGCAATATATCTTTTCTCTAATGTAAATTAAAGTCGGGTTAGTGCGAACACTTATAACTCTAGATCGGCCGAACAGATTCTTTCGATGTTTGATTTATTGGATTCTTCTCCGCTCCGGATAACAGAATAACTAATAAAAAGTTGAATAAATGGCTAAAATGATAAAAAATATAATATTCAAATTAGTATGGAACGGCTTTTCTGTTGGGGACATTACCGCCATCTGTTGGGGTAATAGGGAGATGTCTGGTAGATTGATATTTTGGTAGAAAGATTCTATAGATCAATGTTTTCCCTATGTTTCCACAGATGACGGTAATGTGACCACCATTTTTATGGTACTTTTTTCAAGCTTTTTTACAATAAGTTTGTTAACATCTAGCTATAATATAAAAGAAAATAGGGTTAGTGCGAACACTTATAACTCGAGATTGGTTGAACAGATTTTTATCATGTTTGTAGTAGTCATGTATGTAAGCTATCTTATGTTACCCAGCAATATTTTATTGGCTTTAAGGCGGGACGAAATTCGATGTATATTATAAAAACCAGACGTATTCAAAGAAGACTCATCAAGACGAATCAAAGTAATTGTATTTTTAGGTAAATGAAGTGCTGGTCAGTGTAAATGGTCAATCCAGCACACTGTAATTGGAATAAGAACCGAAACACGAGCATTCATTTTGAAAAATGCTTCATTATAGTATCAAATTTATATAACGTCCAGCGCCTGTGGGTGTGAAGGGTCAACTACCACATTGTCAGTATTATAAAGTTAGTTGTGATGCTAGTTAGTTGACGCTTTTATCCATCGCTCAAACTCTGAGTTACTTAGGTTTTTAAACATTTCTGAGAGCACATTGGTCAGTCGAACTCTTAGACACATGAAACACTGACGTTTTTGTAATGTTTTTCTTACTGGTTTCATAGTTATACATAGTTATCGCCATGAGGTGAGTGCACAGCGAACATTCCAATATATAAGAATATTCAAGTGTTTGGATATCCTAAGTTTTTAAAATTGTCTCGTAAATATATTACATAGGTATATCAAATGCGACATAACATCACTGATTTGTGTAGATTAGCAATTAAAACGATGACATAAATAATTATTCGGATTTATCTCAATTGAGATATTACATCTTCAACAAAAGGTTTTCAGCGTCTTGAATAGTATTAACAAATTTAATAAGAAAGCTAACGTTAGTTAGGTACCACCACAGCACATTCGTATAACCTCACAACATAATGTATATATTATATACTCGTATGAAAGCTGGTATGTTAGTAGATAGAAGACTGTTATGTGTACTCGAAATACCTCAGTAATTAGCTAAAGCGATTAAACCATCAAACATAAAACAATATCGCGTCTACAGACATCACACACAATCATGATTATCTCTACAACACGCTTCACTTGACTAATTAGGTATATTAATGCCACCATGATTATCAAATACAATACGTTTTTTCATTACTCTTAATTTCTTTTGATCTTTGATAATACCGCAAATCCTCTTGACAAATGATTATCCATGATGATTCTCAATACAATACGTAATTCATGTACCTACCTATTGTTTCTTTAAAATCATCTATCCAATACAGTGTTTTGAACCAGCTACCAACTTACACAAGGACATACATAAGTACAACTCGCAAACGTGGAGAGTTTATTTATTTATTTTCAGTAAAATATAAACACCACTCACTGAGAAAGGTTTAAAGATTTACATAATGTTCTTTTTCTTTTCCAGTCCATTCCCATTCACTCCTGAACAAAGGATTCTAAGTCACTTTCTGCATCCAGATCACTCCAGCAATCCGTTTGAGCGCATCAATATAAGCTGTGGATCGTCTCACGCTTCTTTTTGTGAAACGAGGCCTACATCACCAAACTAATTCCTCTCTACTAGTTAATTTCTTAAGATCTAGCCTAAAAAATATGTATACAATAATAATAATATCTTGTCATCTGTTAGTTATAGTATCCTCTCCCGCCATCATTGTACCATACTTTTCTTTGAGTTTATAATTTTTATTTTAGTCTCTTGACAATGTCTGCATGAGTCGGACGAAAGCGCTCGAGATTCATAAATTTTTTGTGAAAGTGCAATTGTGTTTAATTTTAATCATCAAAATGAACTTTCACTATGTGAATACACAAACCTTACAAAAAGTATATGATAAAAACAATGTTCAAATGTCAAGAGTAAAAACAAATAGGTAGGTAAATTAAAAGTTCAACCTTTTTATGTGTTACTGAATAACTCTATTTTGGGGACAAAGAAACGAGTGGGTTGGCAAAATACAATATTAAGTCCACAGCAGACGAATGGTTCTAACCGCCGCCTTTCAAATACAATACGAGTTCATAAAACACGTGTTTGTATTTCTAATGCGCGAAAGAAAAAAAAACAGGTAACTACATATTCTTGAAATTCTAAATAAAAGAATTCATTAAAATCGAAAAGCAATATTAAACAGGTTATTGTCACAGTGGGTACTGAAAATCATTGTAGAAAATGAAATGTATGTAACTCTTTCACGGAGAAAGCACGTAGTCTGTTGTAAAAGTTATCTGAACTGAGAACACTTTGTTATATGGACTTTCTCGCATGATATAGAGGGATGTAAGTAAGTAATCCCATAACAGTTTAGCCCATTAACTCGACAAGTTTTAGCAGGATACCTACATACATAAAAGACAGCTTAAGACACGGCCACATCTGGTATACCGTAGATACTGTCTCGAACAGTGAGAGTATAAGGTGACCTGGATAACTTGAGTCTAATTTATGATTGTCAGAGCGTAGCCTGCTAAAGAAATAGAAGTGTTTAGCATTCGGCTTATGCTCATTCGGTTATTCAAATATTTCAAGAGAATTTACTTTTTTATGTGATTTTTATTGTGTTACTTTCTGAACTAAAAACAAAGTGTCTATTTTTAAAAAGAAAGTAAGGCCGATAGTAACATGAGCGAATCTATAGCTGACACGGTCCATGCAAACCCTAGATATAAAAGGTCTATAATGTACGGAATAAGATAATGATACTCTGATCCAAAGAAGATCCAAAAACACCGGTTGCAAGCCTCATCACAGCATAGTGAATATAGGGTCAATAATATCTACTCGACCACATGAACCAAAAACAAAAAGATGCCGGAACAGCTGGTGGTCCAAACACACCAAGAAGTTTTTTTTTTTTTTTAAATGAATCTGTGCTCACTCGAAGTGAACACAAATACACTTTTGACATCTTTCACAGTAGGTAAGCAAATGCTTGTGTCGTGAAAGCGGAAAATGGTCGACACGGTGGGGATTCGAACCCACGATCTCCGCACGAAACAGTGCGAAAGCCCGCGTCGTAACCGCTGGTCTATCAACCACCTCAATTTGAAATGCAACAAAGAACAGGTCATCAGATCTTTTAAATCTGCTCTCTTCTTCGACAAATTCTGTTATTTTTTTCTTCCTTTTTTTTCTGAGAAATTAAGTCCCCTTTTTCCTATGGCAATAAAATGCAAAGCTGATCAGCACCAGGAAAATCCTTTAAACGAAAAAAGAGGTGGAAGCCGGCATCTATTGAAGACAACCCTGACAAATTTTACTTTTTTTTTATTTAACATAATAGGTATATTAGACAATAATTATTTTCTCACTATTGTGTCACGCCAAGTGTCAACAGAAGACTTGCCGGCGTGTTCACTTTTATATACTTCAGTCTACAAAAAGAAAAAAAGATTTAAATAAAATTGATGACTACATTCAATTCTTTTTCCATCCATTATAAATAATATCAAATACCAACCCTCTAGTGTAGCTGACAGAAGGCAAAAATACATTTTTAAATGTGTACTTACTATATTTAATTTATTTCCGAAATATTCTCTTTCACTTCACTTCATTAAAATCAACAGCTGAGCATAAATAAAATCGAACAGAGTCATAATAAAAACAGTTTTCTGTTGTTTTTAACATTTTGGTTCACTTTAAGCTTCTAATGGATTGGATTCGATATACTATGCAAAAAAGTTCTAACTTAAATGCGACGTAGTGTTTCAAGTTATTTAATACAGTCATTGTTTTAACGGGGCATTAAAAAGTTTTAAAACCCCTAACATCAATTTCAAGGTTTTGTGCTTCATGAATATTCATTGATTTTACTGTGAAAATAATCATATTTTCACATCAAATTGTGAAAAATTAAGTTGATTGGGTGATTTTATTATCAGTTATCAGAATAATACAAACTGGATCCATACCGGTCAAAATAGACCTACATGAAATAATTTTTATGCTTAGTTATCAAAAATTAAATGTCAAAATTGGCATTGGATCAGAATCGCGATGTAAATAACTGTCATAGGTAAAAAACATTCACACAGACTTAAGTCACAAAATAAATGCTATTTTGCCCATCTAAATGTCTTCAATCTCCAACAGAGAATCCTATTAAACTTACTGACAGAAACATTCAATTCACCAAAAGACAAATACTTGTTGACACATGACAGACTGACGAGACAAAAAACAAACAATCAACTACAAACTTCTAACTTCCACAATGACTATGGTAGACGAACGGATGACATTATTATACCTAAAATTTGGAACCCTGTACCATCGGGCATTAAGGAATGCAAAGCCATGGCCAACTTTAAAAATAAAATTAAGGGTTATATATTACATAGAAAAGTTGGCTGGCTGATCTGATTTGCCGGAGGGTCCGGACTTTATTCCTTATTATTGAGTAAATTCTTTATGTATAGTGTATGAGTTATTTTTAAGTTATTTTTAAGTGTATAATACCTGTATGCAGAACAGCCAAAAATCCCGTAAGGGATTAGGCATCTTCCTATTTAAAAATTTTTGTACAAATTTTTTTGTCAATAAATTAAAAAAAAAAAAAAAAAAAATGCAGAGTATAAGGCCCCAGATCAGCATACGGACAGTTTAACAAGAACGGAAATTATCTTTTGGTAATCGGTCCAGGTGCCGACCATCATTCTCTTTCACGACACAAGCTTTGAGTATTTTACTGTAATAGAGTGTAATTGTGTTCACTTTGAGTCAGCACGGATTTATTTAAAAAAAAATGTTTTGTATACTCACTGGCATTAGAAAATATAGTTTATTAGATTACCTTTGAAATAAAAAATCTTGACTTGAAATAGCTTCACATTCTTCGAAAAATTACATAAATTCCTAATCCCAAATAATATAACAACAATTTAATATTGGATGGCGTAGAACGCGGAGCATCCTATGAAGTATTTTATTAACATGTATGAAAGTTTAATAATATGATTGTATTATATGAGTGCAGTATAAGTCTTTAATATAGAGCCAGCGTGAAGCAGTAAGACATCACGTTTTAGTGAAGAATAAAGGAAATAGTCACGTTACCGCAGTAACTCTATTTACACTGATCTCATTGTTTTAAAATGTTTATAGACAATCATAAAAATTTCTGGCGTGGTAAGGCCACTGCAGTCTACAGACAATTTATTAATCTTTAAGCATATATACCTACTAGGTACCTACCGTCTATTTACATTGTGATATTTCACGAATCAAGTAAATTTAATGAAGTAACTATTTTGTTTCATCCGTTTCACTTTTTTCATGAAATATTTGCTAGTTAATTCTTTAAGGTCTACTTAGTCCTGAAAATGACATGGCTTTCTAAATCCAAGTTCGATTCCAGTATGGAGCTTGTGAAAATTTCTCTAAGCATCTCTATCTTTTGCCAGGTTGCATAGCTTCATTCCAGCTTTATCCATCTTCTTGCCAATCCTCAGAGATTTCTTGCTTTATAGTATGTAGGTATTTACTGTATATTTTGGGCTGTATTGCCTTCTTGACCCACTCGGATTGTAAAAAAGCTTGCATTGTATTGGTTTAAATTGATGAAGACGTGCAGAGTACATGACCGAGTCAGCTAAATCTTCGGTTCAGGAATGGCGGTGCGCTGTTCTATCTAAAGCATAAACCTTATCAAAACACAGAAATTTCCAATATTGTGCCTCCGAGAAGTGACAGGATTCAATCCTGATTAAAATTTGCATAATACATGCGCGTAATAAAAAAGCGACACATGGTGGAGTAAATATAAATAGTGTTCTTATTAATCTTTATTTTGTCCATCTTCACGAACCGATTCTCTTTATGAGCCTGAGCCAGTTGAATCGACTTATAGCGTCTACTAAGGTGTTGTGGTCGAACCACCTGATATCGTAACTCTTCTCAAGGACTTTGTTTCAAAGACAAAATATAAAGTTATCCAGAATGAGTATGACATACTGATAACAGAATGATGACTCCATTCCAAAAGTGTGGCCGAAGTGTCGTTAGTTTTATCGTCAGACAATTTCCCCTTTTAAACGTTGCCGTATTTCGTTGGGAATGGTTGGCTTGTCAAGGAGTAAGTAAGTGTATTATCATTCGGATAATTTAACAAAGCCGTCGTTATAACAACCATATTATTTGACGTAAAAGTTTAGCGGCGCACTCTTATCTGCTGCACTAAATATTATAACTTCTTGTATTCCGGTAAAGTATTACATCAGCTATTCAATCTTAGTGGTGCTTTTAAAAAATAAATATACCTATCTACTTTCATACAAGGCCATAAATTTGTTTTATTTATTCACTCAATCACATGTTCCAAATGCGAGTGGTGGTTTAAAAATATATTGTTTCATGACTGTTGTGAAACTAGGTAGAACCTTTGCCAACTTCATTGGTCATAATTTCTTTTCATTTCAATGAATAAATCTAGCTCTTACGAATTGAAGACTAGTTTAACAGCATATCCTATCCTGTTTTTTAAATGAATCTGGGCTCATACAAAGTGAACTCAAATACACTTCCGATATCTTTCACATAAAGTAAAACTTTTGTTGTGAATTTGGAAACCATCACAACCGAGATTCGAACCCACGTTCTTTTGAAAAATACCTATTTACCTACTTTATTAATACTTCTTCAAATGTATAACCTTTACTGTTGACACAAATAAAAACAACGCAAACTACTCTATAGCTTTACAAAGAAATTACCGCATCGATAAGTAAAAATCTGATTTGCGACAGCTTATTCATCTTTATTAAATCGAAGAAACGGAAAAAAAACGCAAAAACATATTTTTTTGTTATTTTGTCAAGGAACCTACATATAAAAGTGACATTAATTGAAAATATCTTATTCTTTTCATCTCAGAGACGTTTAAATCGAGAAGCATTCAAACTCTCTGAGTGTAACGAAAGCTACAGGTATTTTTATATCACCGTTTCCTTACAGAAGAATATTATGAATCACAGTCGATGTAAACACATTAGCAAACGATAGATTTGGGTGAAGATTATAAAAAAGCAACAATCGAACGGACTCAAGTACCCATTGTTCAAGGGATTTCACAGCAAAGCAAGTAACGCATATAGTATCAAAGGTGGATTACAAACAAAGAAGTACTTCTTTTGTGGCGATATCAACGATCATGATAAAATTTCAGCAATATGGCTGCCAGATGGTGGGTACCTGCAGAGCCCGAAGCACTACCAACATAACTTTCGCCATTTATTTTCCCTTTCGCTTCTTGGACAACTTAATCCATTGACAATATATTTGTTATAATGGAAATCTACTTAACTAAAATATCTTTTAGTAGCTATCAAAAATACTTTATTATACATAATTATTGTTATAACCTGCGAATAGTGGTGATTTAACATGGTTACAGTTTTTATTTTTTTAATATTGAGTATGCTCAATTTATTATCCTATCCTATATTTCTTATCCTACCTTATACTGTCAAATTGAATAGTGGCACCTACCTCAATCAACTGGAATTGGCTGAACATGGATCGATTTATTCAATTTAGAGGTTTTATGTAATGTCGATTGTGTTCAATGTTAAATAATCAGTTATGTCTGCGCTTAATTTAAAATTTTATATAAAGTTTCAAAATTTCCTATACGCATACGAAGATTCAAAAACCTGAATCTGATCTTTCCGCATTTCCCATTATATGCTTATACTCCAGCCACCGAAATATCTTTTAAAAAAATTTCGTGACGCCAATGTGATAAACAAAGGTTAGATTTTTTTTTGCAACGTACTTAGCTTTGATACGTCAAGCATTATTTATCAATCGATCTTTCGCAATCTGAGGTAGGATTCAAGCCCCAAGAAATAAAAAGTAAAAGATTCCAAGATCATTTGTGTATGAGCAACTAGATTTTCGAGGTCGGTAATTAGCCTGAATTAAAAAAAACTCAAGCAGGAAAAGGCTTTTTGAAAGCAAGAATTTATTCTGGGTTAAGTTGGACTTGTGTAACGTAAAAGGGCTCTTGTGTTCCGGAATAAGGAACGCGAACATCGCACAAGTGGAAGATTTCTCTCTCGAAAGGAGATTTCTTGAAAATTTCGTACTCGTAATATTCACATCCTTGTGTTCAAGCGTGTATCATTATTTCCCACAATGAAACCCATAGACCTTCCCTCATTATCTGAAGGTTAAACTTTATATTCGGTACCAAAAAATAATTATATTCAATCGAACATGAAACCTTCCAACACAATGTCGAAAGAAACCTTTTAATCCAATTCAATTTAAGTTATACCAAACTAATCTTCTTCAAATCAATTGAGTTGGGGAACAACAAGTAATCATATTTCATCGAAGAACTAAAAAAACTAATCATTTTATCGGTTTACTACGAATAAACATGACATACGTACGTACACTCCCTCAGAAACAGAAAAACAGCATACCTACATATATATTTATAACTCCCACATTTCTTACTTTAATGATTGAAACGTAGGTACCTATCTTTGTGAACGAAGATACCTGTAATAATGGCTAAATTTGTTTTTTTTTTTCAACATTCCTTTAACCATTCAAAATTATTGGCCCTTAGGTTTTTTTTCCTCGAGTATAAATGTTTTGTTTTTATACCATTTTCTAATCGAATTATTCGACTTTATATAATTTCGGAAATTCGGATTATATCTGAGTTAAAGTAATTACCTAATCTTTTAACATAATATTTTATATTGCGTCATAAATAATTCTTTAATTTACAATAATTTAACCCTTGATAGATCTTTTAAAATTTATATCTTACTTTGCGACATTTTTTCGAAGGAAGTGATCTATTTGATATAAAAACGTATGCTAAAAGGTGGTTTTCTGTATTTTTTTTTAATTATTCCATAGCCAGCTCAAAAGCTGTTTGAACGTCGAAGATTCCTAACACAAAAATTTCGATATTTTTAAAATAAAAATATATTTCTTGCAATCATAAAAATAATCAATCGTATTAAAATTAACGCACAGGGTGAGTACTTTTAATTACGAGTATTTTTAATATGAATAATTTTAATGTTATAACTAATTGTACCGTTGGGGCTTGCAACATTCATCATTGAATTTTACGTGATTGGTATACCCGCACAACCCATGAGGTTCCTTTTTTCTTAAATGCAACGCTGAGTATTCGAAAACTGTACATCTACACTGAAAATTAGACTAAATTGTTAAATATCTCAAGCCTCCGCACATAACATTTTGTAAAATCAATCGAGCTGTTGGAAGCAGCATATTATTACTCGCATACATTCAGATGAAAGAAATAAAGTATATAGATTTTCAATTACCTACAATATTTTATCATAAAAACCTGTCTTTAATAAGTACCTGGCACAATAACAATTATTCTTTTCAAACTATGAAATAAAGAATACCTATAAAAAATGGTCTTTGATTAGTTGCAACTTCTGTGGAAATTCACCAGCTGTTATATTTTTTTTTTAATTAAAATAAAAAGATTATCGTTAGTCACGTTCGATGAATTTGCATTAAACTCTGCAGCAATTTTCTAGCTGAGTGAACCCACTGTTATAATTTGAACGGATGCTGTGGAAAAAGAGACGCCATATCTCGGTGAAAATGTTGGGATTAAGAAAATTCTTGTCATGTCCTGCAATACTAACTCTAATTCTCAAAAAGTCCGCTGGCGCAGTTGGAGATTCATATCTGAGTGTAAAAGATACTTTACCGAATACGCGCGCTTAAGGGATAACCTACGTACATAATATAATATGTTTCTCTCTGTATCTCTCCGCTTTTAATTGGAATTATAAAAGAAACAGCACAGAAAAGACAGACAACGTTAGAGTAAAATTCTTCCTGTCTACTGCACAATAATTATTATGAACTTACTAGCTTTCCCGACAGACGTTGTCCTGTAGTCTTTTTATGAATATTGATTTCAAATTTATAATTTATAAAAAAATACGTTTAAAAATGTTTGAATGTTAATAATTTTCTGAAAGCTCGAAAAAAATTCCATAAAAAATGTTTGTCAGGTAAACAATAATTTTGTTGAAATAACATTTTTCACAAATGGTGTTGGCGTCGCAATAAATCGTCGCTTTAATTTATTTTTTTCTAGATTACCGGCGACTCATTCTATTCGGAACGTATTGCGCCGTGGTTAATATCATATTTTATATTATTTCTTAGGCATTTTTCAATCAAATATCGGAAGAATCTGTTCAGCCAATCTCGAGATTGTGTTCGCACTAACCGGACTTTCTTTTGTAAGAAAATTATTTTTTAATTAGATGTACAAACAAGCAGTACATCGCGTTATACCAGTATTACTACACATATTTGCGAATATTTAAGTACATAGTTAGGCTTCGTATTTTCTTGTCTTTTAGTATGACTCCTAATGTGAAATCAAACATTACCTGTCTCTTATCTATGTAAAGATGGACAAATTTCTTGCGATATTAGGAAACCCGCTTTTGAAAACGGCTATAACATATCATTTCTTCCTTCGCATTTTATACTAACTCGCAATAAACTCTACTGCACATTCCGTACTCTTGAATTTCTCTCAAAATCCTTCAAGGTTTTGTTGGATTAAAAGCTCTTAATGTGTTCATATCGGATGTTTTAAACACTTATCTTGACATAATCTGTTCGTTATATAATATATCATATATCTTACACTCTTTATAAATATATAAACAGATGGCTTACAGCTTAACCAATTAGCGTCCGGGGTTTTAAGTACATTGATTTCAATTTTATTCTTAGAAAAATCTACTTTTAAGTCTCCCGCTGCCCATAATATTTAACCTCTTCAGTAAAGTAGAGTCTACTATCGCTCTGAAAATGGCGCTGATACCGGTATTTTCTTGATTAATAATTTATTTGGCTAATGTAAGTTTGGCCCATTCAATTATGAAATTATCACATAAATTTAACGAACCGTCAAATATCATTTTAAATAATCGGTCAATCACCGCGCGACCCTATCGCTGTCCTGTCTCCCCAAGAACAATGGGTTCGGGTGTCTATTATAAAGGCCATAGCAATATTCCAAGAAAAAGAGATTAAAGAGAACTCTTTTCAAAGCGTTTTATTATTTATTTTCTGCTTAAGCCGACAATTTTTTTTTATTGAATTTGTGAGACACTATATTGTTCGTATAATTTTTTTGGTTTTACAAGGGTTACTTACAGGTTTGGAACACTGTTTCGCCCATCCAAAATCACTATTTGCTTTTTCTACAACAAAAAAAAATATAAAAACCTTCATTTAGTACTTATGTGTTCGCGCCGCGAACGTGTATCGTTATATCAATTTTATCAAAAGGAAGTATGTTTTCCGTTTGCGTTCGCTTTTTCGAATCACGAATACACTTAAACTTTCGAAAATTGATGCAATGTCACACGTTCGTGGCGCAAGTGAGTACGATGCTTTATTGAGTTCATGTTATCTAGAGAAAATTTATTCAAACACTTTGTTCTTAACTCGTGTCCATAATGAGCATAAACTGTTGAACTATGAAAGTTATTGGGCTCGCTCAAAATAAATGTAGATACGATTCATATCGTTATTTCTTATATAAATAATAAAAAACGATATGAAGGCAAATGCGGAAGGAATTTTCGGACTGGACGAATGGACGAAAATGGGAATGTCCAGCTAAGGACGCTTCTACTCAATGAAGAATTAGGTAAATTAGATCGCAATTAGATACACGACTTTTTGTATTCACTTTCGGTGGAAGGAAGAGACGCTTTATTTCCTAAATTATCATTCATTTAATTTATGGTTTATATTTCCCCACATAGGTACATAGGTACTTAATGAACAAACAATCACGCTCTACTACTGGTATTCTCTATTCATTGCGGCAAATCAAGAAATCCTTCCAGACACAGTTTGTCTGCTAATATAGTTATCTATTATTAGTGTATCAAGTATCAAGTAAGTCATATTATAGCCTAGGTATACCGATGCGGTGTGACTGGGAATAATTTAGTAAACCCCAAGCGCCGACTCCTTTATACTTCCTTCCATCTTGAAATTATATTTCCACAGTCAAGAGCAAACAAAACAATTCGATAACTTTATAATTTGATTACCTATCTATTTGTTCGATCAAAACGTCATTAATATTCCATGAAATCGTGATCTGAGGAAAGTTCTAGAAGATTTATTTCGCCTAGATACAAAGAACTTATATCTATATTATTATGTAAATACAGCTACTTGAGCTACTCACTTCTATGCAAGATGGAGACCAAAACTAATAAAGACGCCTTTATATTTAGCTCGATTTTTTGAGTGTAGAATTCTATCCGGGAATGAATTTTTATAGGAAAAATCCTATTTTTTTGATTGTCCAATCTGCTGCATTTCTCAAATAAAATTGCACAAGCAAAATTCTTTTGATTTAACTTTAACTCAATTTTGTTTATCGCAGATATAATATAGGTACTTTTATTTTTTAAACCATCTTGTTCTGTTCCTTAGATAGAACAAATATCCACTTTTTTCTATAGAAACATACTTCTTCCCTCATTCAGTTTTTTTTTTCATTTAGAGTATACCATCTGATGGAACCGACGAAGCGATAGCATTTGTTGACTAGCAGGAAAGAAAGTTGAGCCTGTGCTACAAACGTCACACATCCTATTTTATTTGTTATAATACTTTCCTGTAAAAATTTCTTAATGTGACTGGCAAAAGTCAAATAAATAAAAGTACTAGAAAGACAGATTTTTTTCACAAAATTAATTATCAATTGAGTATAAAATTACTATGTAATCGCTCAAAGACGAAGTTATTTTCAACTTACAGAAGAGAACAACAATGTATGTAAAATCAAGAAGACTTAGTAGGTATGTGGGTTAAGCTAGTTATTTTGCATATTATTGTAGGTAATGTGCATGCTTATTTCCGAATGGTGTCGACAATCTATAAAAAAAATAATATCTGTCATCTGTCAAATTTGAAAGTTGTTGATAATTTTGCTACTGTGTTTTGGACTAAAATTGTGCGATTGGAGAGGAAGAATTAAGTTTGGAGTGTTTTAAAATATTCCGGGATAACCATTCTGAGGGAGCAAGCGTTGGCAGCTGAAATTATAAAGTGAGTGATTGCTAATTACTCTATTTAAAAGTATAAAAATATAATTTATCACTTTCTGAACAACTGTCAAAACACTGGATTCGCAACAATAACATCTACATTCTGCCAAGTACATTACCATAAACCACACCACACATTGCATGAAGGAATAGATATTGAGGCTACACTGGAGGCATCTGGTGGCGACACAAGGAACTAACATACTGATTTACTTATATAAATCTAAATTATCTTTCACTCCTGATTGTATGCGTCGGTTATAGCATTCCAGTACTGTTTTTGTACGGGTGCTGGGACTGCTGGGACAACAGTCCTTGACCAATACATCATAAATATAGTGTCTCTAATACTTTTGAATTTATCCACAAAGGAAAAAGAAAAACATTTTTCTTTTTTTGAAATGAAACCAAAGCCTAAGTTTACGGCGCCAGGGTGGGGAAGGGTTTCTGCTGCATCATCAAGAGAGTCCTCGCCTGTAATTTCCGAGGCAGACAGAAAAAGAATTTCGGGCTTGGCTACTCCGGAGTTGTTGGTTCAGGATATCATATCACTGGTAAGCAATACTGGAAATCTAAAAAAAGAAACAAAAGAAGCCATAATTGACAAGACTAAGGAGCTTCTGAACATAATCACCAAATACAAACGAAAATGTGATCTTGAGGAGGCGACGACTTCTCTGTCTGGGGCTCTGGAGGGGATAGATGCGAGACTGACCTCTATAAACTCAGCGCTGAACGAAAATAATAACAAGTTGAATACCTTACTAACTAATAGAACAGATACCTACGCTAGCATGGTGGCTAAAAACTCCCATTACTCTGGTCACTCCCTGATTGTGAGGTCGCAGACCGATTCTGTATCGAGCGACGTGATAGAAAGTACACTAAGAAAGAAAATCAATGTAAGAAATAAAGGCATAGCTTTGGTGAACATAAAAAAAATAAAAAACGATAAAATTCTAATTAAATGTGTCAGTGAAGAGGATAGATTAAATATGAAGAGAGAGATTGCGAACCAGACCGATCTTATACCTGAAGAACCAAAAAGGAAAAAACCCCTTATTATATTAAAGGGAATAATAAAAGGCATCACAGATGAGGATCTGAATGAATCTATTCAGAAACAGAACAAGCACATAAAAATAGTTGAAAACATCAAAATTTTATTCCGAAAAGGCAATCGAAATAGTCTCTTGGCAAATTTGGTGTGCAGGGTAGAGCCAGAAACTTGGAGATTACTCATCGCGGAGGGCAAAATCAGTGTGGGTTACCAAAGAATAATCGTTGAAGACTATAGTCCAGTGATACAATGTTACAACTGTCTGGAGTTTGGTCACATGAGCAAATTCTGTGAGAACAAAATAAAATGTCCATATTGTGGCGAAGAGCATCGTTTGAGTGACTGCAAAAGAAAAACAAATAACCAGTCCCCTATCTGCAGAAACTGTTGTGATGGCGGAAAGGATTCAAACCATTCTGCCACAAGCCACGAATGTCCAGTTTGGAAAATTTTTGACAAAAAAATCCGAGAAATGACCGACTACGGTGAATGTTTACCTCAAAGATACTAATGATTCTTCAAGGACACCAACAATAAATGTGAAAAATCTACCAACATTAACATCTTGTATGCTAATTTGAGGAGCATTCGTAATAAGTATGCTGACGTCCAGGTAATTACAAAGATGCATCCTAAGACAGACATTATGATATTCTGTGAGACGTGGCTTGTGAAGGAAGAGACAGACTTTTACCGTCTGGACGGATATAATGCTGTATTTAATTGCCGAAATAGTGTAAATAGAGGCGGAGGTACTGCTATATATGTTCGTGATGATTGGAGCTATAAAACCGTATATGAGACTGAAAATCACAACATTATTGTGCTGGACATACTCATCGATAGAGACAATGATAAGAGTAAAAAAGTATGTGTTTTTTATAGAAAGCCTACACACGAAACCATGAAAGACTTTGTGGATAAGCTGGATGAGATAATGACACAATTTGATGACATGATATTGATAGGAGATGCAAATATTGATGTGCTCAAGGGCGATCATGATACAGTTTGTTACAAGTCAGTTATTGAATCGAATAACTATAGATTAATGAACGATTTGAGCTTGGAAGGCGCAACGAGAGTCTCCAATGACTCGAAAACCTTGATTGATCATGTTATTAGCGATAACATTAAAGACCAAATCGATATAAGCATGCAAGATTGGTCGGGATTAGATCATAAAATACTTAACATATGTGTTAAAACTACAATCAAGCGCAGAGAAGAGATGATATTCATAAAAAAGAAATTAACTGACTCAGAAAAATTCAAACGTTTGGTTGATTCCAAGCTCTCTGAAAATCTCACAGGTCCAGAAATGAATATGGAGACGCTGATAAGTCTGATCAAAGCATCAAAAGAACAATCCACTACCATCAAGTATTTTCGCATAAGAAAAAACAACGAATGGATGACCATCAATCTCATAAATCTTATAAAACACAGAAATAAGTTATACCGCATTCAGAAAATGGCTGGTGCATCTCGAGATGACAAGGAACGATACAGAAGTTATAAAAATAAAGTAACAACAGAAATTAGACAGGCGAAGAAGAGATATGTAGATATAAGACTTGAGCGGGCACAGGGAGACAGAAGAAAGTTCTGGGGTGTAATCAACGATACTATTGGTATTAAACGAAAAAATAAATCTGGAATAGAAGAGTTACAAACGGATAAAGGCATTCTCACGGATAATAAAACTATTTGCAACCATATTAACGAATACTTTGTAAATATTGGAAGTGAATTGGCGAAAAATACAAAGAAGAACACTGCAAACCTGCCCCCTATGAACTGCTCGATCTCACCTCTGAGTAGCATGTATCTGTTTCCGACCAATGAATGCGAAATACTAGATATAATATTGAACCTTAAAAATAGCGTCTCTTCCGGGTGTGACGGAGTGACTTCAATTGATATGAAAACAATTGGAAAAATTATAGCCAAGACTTTATGTAGAATAATAAACAGATGCATGGTAGAAAGCGTATTTCCTGCTTGTCTCAAAATAGCAAAAATTATTCCCTTATTCAAAGCAGGAAAAAAAACAGACACTAGCAACTATAGGCCCATAAGTCTGCTGAGTACATTTAGCAAAGTCTTTGAAAAAGTTATTAGTAGACGTCTAACCACATTTATCTTGAGAAATGGGGGCTTTGATGAAAACCAGTATGGATTCCAGAGCGGAAGTAACACTACTGCAGCTATGGTGGATGTGTTGGAGTACATTAATTTAGAAATGGACCAAAACAAATATGTTGTACCAATATTTATTGATTTATCGAAAGCCTTTGATACCGTTGATCATATAATTTTGGCTAAATCTCTGCATCGTCTCGGTATCAGGGGGGGAGTTTTGAACCTCTTGAAAGATTACCTGCGTGACAGAGAGATGATGACACTGAACAATGAAGAAACGAGTGATCCTATGAGCATGAACATAGGCGTTCCTCAGGGCTCGATACTTGGTCCACTGCTGTTTCTCTTATATGTGGACGACTTAAAACATCTCCAAGTAAGGGGTCGATATTTCGTTTATGCCGATGACACCTGTATAGTATATAGTGGAAAAGATGGCCAAGATCTGCAACAGTGTGTGAATGATGATCTGCAGAAGTATATTGATTGGTTGAACATCAAGAATCTGTGCATCAATGTTGAGAAGACGAAGTACATGATCCTGAAGCAGAAAAATAAACCTCCAGTCGATATCATTATACGGATTAATCGCAAAGTTTTGGACCAGACTAAGACCAGTAAGTACTTGGGTCTCTTGATGGACGATTCTCTTTCATGGAATGATCACATCGATATGATAATAAAAAAACTTGCCCCAATGATAGGCGTATTGAGACGAGCTGACATATTTGACACCCAAACAAAGAAATTGATATATAATGCCTACATTGTTCCATGTATTACATATGGCATAACCGTGTGGTCACAATCGAGTCAGAAAACCAGGGACAAAATAAAACGGCTTATGAACAAAGCTTTGAAAGTCATATTTAACATGGACAGATTAACTAATACAAAAGAGGTATACGAAGTGACTGGTATGCTGGATTTGGAGGAGCATACGACGCTCGAAAGGGCAAAGATGTTTTTTAAAATAAAGAAACAGCTGATCAAAACGAAGCAATCAATTACTCTCAATGAAGAAGTACATACATACAACACCAGAAACAGAAGTGACATAAGACCAAGTATTCCCCGCACTGATCGGGTGAGGTCGAGTTTCATGTATTCCGCCAGTACAATCTACAACGCTTTACCAACCCACATCAAGAAAAAGAATGGTTTAAAAACTTTTTCGAAGATGCTTAAACAACACTTATTAGAGTCCAGAGCCAAATGAAACCATCACGAATCTGAGGTTCAGGGTCCTCCTTCATACCAGCAAACTGCTGCATAGGAGGATGCTTTCGTCATATATTTATTTCCCATTATATAAAAAAAGAATCTGTTGTAATTATTATATTGTATTGTTGTAAAAAAAAAAAAATATGTCAATAAATAAAAAAGTTATGTGCATTTTTATGAAAAAAAAAAAAAAAAAAAAAAAATCAGAGTATTGATCAATTGCCCGCAACTGAGGGGAGCAAGGGGAACTCGCAACTTTGTAGCAACACAGCAATAGGTAAGTATTCTCCTTGTTCCTTGTCTACATCACGTTAAATGTCTTCCTTCACTCCTGCCCTTCGGAACCATTTTAATATATTCTTATATAGCCTTTGGGCAAACTGCCAACTCACAATAGTTTCGCCCGTGTTTTCTGACATTTCTTATCATTAATCTTTCCACGATAATAATATTTCAGACATGATTCACCGTTATCAACATTTTTCTTAAGACTGTTAACAGTCCCAGGTCTTAAAAAAATGTTTATCTCTTTCTTACGCATAAAAAATCGTACGTATAAAAGAAACATTGTAAATCAAATGACTATATAAATACATATGTTTTGTAAATCAAAATAGCATTAAATGGTCGGTATAATATTAAGTACCGTTCAAACCCGTATATAAAATGTTCAGTCGTTTTTTTTTATATATAAATAGAAAGTAAGTATAAAATTTTATGCAGGGAAGATGATTACATGTAGGTACACTTGCTTATACACACATCAAAATCGAAATCACGAATTATGGAGAAAAATTATACGCGTCTAGCTAGATAAATGTTTTAAAGAACCTTCTAAATATTTTATGGATTCTTGTGTCATTATTTTCGAAGGCTACATAGAATTTACTTACGAAGTACATCGAAAGCTAAATTATTTAATGGAACCAACTAGTTGATGCAATCATTTAATCTACCACCATTAAATCGAACCACTATACGAGCGACCGTCTTTTACTTTATGGTTGCTTGGCTGGCTTATGCTTTGAGACAAGTGTAAAGCCATATGTATATCACTTTCACTGCCTGCAGTAAAATAATGAAAGCGCGAAAGAGACAGTGTAAGCTTGAAGGTTAGTGTCGCTTCACGTAGCTTGGATAGCATGATAAACAAGACACATACCGAAATAAAATGTTTGAACTTAGTAAAAAGGTTCATAAACTTAAAACATTTATATAAATGATCATTCTTATTTAGAAGTAGGTTTCTAAAAACCAAGTTGACACACCCGTGTAGATCGAACACCGATGAAGACACTTTTTTCTGTGATGTGAAGGTAGGTACCTTTAGCCATGAGGGATGAAACAAATAGTAAGGAAGTCATATCACTTTAAATTTAAATTAAATAATGAAATTAAACATTTTAATATTTACATATACATATTTAACTAGTACTATAATAATTGTTTACTTAATTAACGAGGCGTTATTGATTATATAGAGTGGAGGCTAAGGAAACATCTCAGGTGAACAAGGTATAATACCTAATGATATTACGATACCTGTAAAACCCTAAGGAGATACTATTAAATTACATAAAACAACAGTAAACGTTTATTGGAATAAGTTAATTAAGATCCGTAGAGATGATCGTAACAACGCCAGGCTCTAATTACTCAATTTCTGCTCTTCAATTTTAATTGTTGAAATACTATCCTTGAACCCTAACAACTGTAGCCCAAATAACTGACTGATTGAATGATCGAATACTAGTATTACGTCAGGGAGCGTGACTGCGAGCCACAGATACACATTCACCTGTCGTCGCCACATACCTATGTAATGGTGCGCCAGTGCTGTTGTTTGATAAGGGGGGAAACAAGAACCCAAGTGGTTGAAGGTTGAAAAGTAAACAAAAGCAGAAAATTTTGATTATGGGTTCTTTGCAATTAATTCTCACCATCTTTCTGTAGACCATAGAAATCTATTATCATCACTTACCATCCGAATCGCAAATCAAAAGTTGTACAGTATAAAATATTATATCCATATTTACTTGTAAATCAATAAACTGAATTACCCATTAACATGAATTGTTTACCCACATAATATCAGAAGGCGACTGTCACACGGGGATGGAAACTCCTAGACTATTGGTAATATACTGTCGTATTGCAAATAAAGATTACTATTTGTTATAGGTACTGATAGGAATACTACATTTTAAAAAGTATAAAATAAATAAAGTTAGAAATTTGACGACATCGCTTCACATGCGGGGGGAGAGCGAGGTAGAACAACTTCCCTCTCTTTCTGTCAGTAAGCAAGGCGCATTTCTTCCGCGCATGCCAATGCAAATCGAGTTGGGAATTGGGATCTAACGGTCGAGTAAGCTCCACGCTTCTAGTCCCAACCAAAATCAAATCTTGTCAATATAATAATATAACACTTTTCTATACAAAGGTGTCAGTATAGCCGGCGGAACTTAATGCCTGAGGCAATTTTTTCCAGTCAACGGGCCCGTCCAATCTGAGACAGGCCAACCCCGGGTAGAAATTTCAAGTGAAAAAAACACTTAGAAAAACTCTGACCCGACCGGGAATCGAACCCGGGACCTCGGATCTGAAGTCCACACTAGTACAACTAGGCTACCGAGGTCGGTCTTGTTCCGACACCATTATGTCGTAATAATTTCCGGTGTGATAATAATTATATTTTTGTTTTAATTTATATCCCGGTTAAACGAGCGCGCTAATAAAAATAAAATTTGTTATTCTTCTCTTTGTGTCAAGGTATAAAATTCCTCGATACTGCGTTGCAAATAATAAATGGATTCATTACAATAAAGCAGTAAACTCTGTGAACATTGTATTGGTTCCAGCGAGGATTGACCACTTCGAAGTTCGATCATCCAAGATCTAGATCATCGCTCTTTATAGACGACATTTGGTTACACGTGGAGTAAGAGGAATTTCACAACTCATCGACAAAGTATTTTTCTACTTACGACAATACATATAAAATAATTTTCTAGTAGATATATTTCATCATTTAGATGATAACACAGTTTTACATAGATAAGTAGAATATTCTGTATAAAATATTGAGTAAGGTGCTAACGACAAAATATGTAAATACTTATTTTAATTTCTATTACACCCTGCTTCATTGAAGCTCTCTGTGAAAGGTTCCAGGCATTCAAGATGTTTTATTCTGACCAGTTATTTAAAACCTAATCGCCTGATTGAAAAATATATAAGTACCTACTTACCTACTGTTATGTTATTGAAAAAAAGTAATGTTGAAAATTTCCAAACGACTACTTACGAAATAGGTATTTATCGTTTGCTTGAAGAGCACGTTTTAGTCTTAAACAATAGAGTGAAGGAATATTCCGTACCTACCAGCTGTGTTATATTACCAACGGATGACTTTATGATTTTCCAGGCCCTACATAATAAAAGTAATGCGAGATTAATATATGAATGACTTGCAAGTATCACAAAAGGGGAGAAAAAAAGCTTCAAAACAAATCAATCAGACTAAACGAACTGTTGGGAGAGCGTGTACGTATTTCCCTTCTGTCGAGAGACGTTTGTTACACTGGACACGATTAGCCAGCATTTTGTATTATAAATCCCTCTACTAATTTCGTAATATATGTACATGCGTAAATTCAAAGAAATTTTCATTTCATCTCACTTAAAGACTAAAAGAATTTGACTTTCGTTCATTTCTGGTCTTCGTCAACAATTTGGTATCTCACTCGTGATATAATCATGTGGAATTAACACCTTAATATTATCATACTGTGTCATGATTTATTATTACATACACCTTGTTTGTCCACATTGCGGAAGATACTATGTTAATAATAGATATTATTATGTTTATCTCCGAAATGGTTTCTAGGTTCAATGGATAATTGGACAATATGATGGTGAATCAACAATGCATTTACCAAGTCAAAGAGGATTGTTGAGAAAAACTTAAAGAAACATCACGTTTTTTCAATGATTTTTTTTTAATGGTTAGACGTTTTAAGTAGATTTAACATAATGCTAAAAATACAAGGATGTACAAATCGTTATTTTTTTATACTTACTTAATTTTCAAAGTGTTGTGTTAAATCACCATTATATTGGATGTCTCTCATATGTACGCGTGGGACGTATGTCAACAAAGCAAGATGGGAATGGCAATAACGAAAAAAAATTCAAGGTATTTGAAACCCACAACCAAATGGGTAGGTACTTTCCTTTGATTGCGTTCCACCCACGAAACACTTTTGATATTTGCAGAAACGATCACTAACGAATGGCTTGCTCGGTTTCACTTTATTTTATAAATAAAAGTAATTGCTTTCATATGAAAAAGATTAAGAGCTTAGTAAATACAAGTATTGAATTAAATAAGGGGCAATATTTAAGATAAAAAGAAAGAAAGGTGGTGAAGAGTTAGATCCGCAACAAACAAGCGACAATGGGAAAATAAAATCTCTCCAGCAATCATGTTATTATTTCTCGCTGTCAAATTTATCAAAATAATGATTGGATGTAGGCGCCGATTGTTCCATCTTTAATGGCGTCGATGTTCAGTGTGTGGAAAAAAATAAGCATTGTATCATCTGTCACTCTTCTCCTGCTTCGCCAATGCGAGAGGAAAGGAGAAGAGAAATACAAATGAATTATTGTGTTTCCCAGCGTCCCCATTTGTATGGGAGCATTTCACACGACGAAAGCTATTTTGGACAGAATACTAGAACGACATCAACTCTAACAATACCCCGAAATAATTTATACATAGATATCATGTTATTTTCTAAACACTGAACACTACTTATATTAATATTCGTCATATACATTAATCAAAAGCGTAATAGTCACACATCTCAAAAATGTTACAGGTCCTAAATAGTTGTACACCCCTCCCTTGTAGGTATCTCATATTCTCTATTATAGAAAGTCCATCTAAAACATTTACTAAGATGAAGCTTGGGCATAAAATCAAAAGGTTTTCGCAGGAGCTACAATACCTGGGAACCACCCAAATAGAAAACATCGTCTAACTAGATATTATGAATACATCACCTGTCAAACTTCACTATTAACAAATTTCCTTTAATAGTCCGTCTACTCGTGCTTGGAGATACTGAAGTGTCATATTTTAGGTATAACTTAACTATTTTATCAGAAACCGATGAAAAGGATGATTATCAAAAGTGCGTAATGATTTAAAAATTATAAGATAGGTTTGATAAATTTCACAACATCATCCGAAAGATTTTTGTCATTCCTAACTCACCCTTTTGATTTTCCTCTTGATCTGTTACCTTAATTATATCGACTGATTACACCCTAACTTTGTTCCAAACATGTCTACCTAAAGGGTTCCTTAATAATAGGGAAGGGGGATATGGTCTACTGACAACAACAGTTCTAAAGCACCAAAGGTCATTATCCCAAACCACATACCATAATTAGATACGAGGATGTTTTATTGGTTGTGGCCTTGAAAAGTTTTTCACTCCATGGACCGGAATTATTTTCGAAAGAGGGAATAGCCGAAAAGCCTAAAACCAGGTTATTCGATGAATGGGTTGTAATTTGATGATTGAAATCATTTTATTTTCGAGATTATACCTTATTGCACAGGACTCACGCCCAACTACATACATAATTTTTATACATAGGTACATGTTCCTAGCAACTCCTATGACGAATGTACAGCATTTCAGATTTTGGTGAAATCTTTATGTGTATGTAATGCAAGTCCGTAGGTATAGTTGCAATGTAAATTTGGAGCCTGTAAATACAACTGCTTGTAGATTTTGAACACTCTTTCCCATTAAAATCTGGTAGAGGACAATTAACAGAAGTGTTTAGATGCTCAATCTCAGTTCACATATCTATAAAGTCCACGAGCAAAGTCATTATAGCCAGCAAACCATTGAAACACATCACATTTTTTGGTCATTACAACACATCGGTCACCAGCTGAGCGAACGAAACGCAGGTACTTCTCGGTGAGTTTTCTTTATTATTGCTGCTTAATTATTTGCACATCTTTTTATAATCATTCCAAAATGGCTCAAGCTGAACCTTCCAAGTTAAGCTTGACGAGCGACAATTAAACGCAATAAATTAAAAAAAAAACGCAACTAACATACAGAAAAGAGAGCCCAACAAATATACGCAAACCATTGCCAATTGAGTATCGATACCTTATAGTGTCAATATACACTCAATAGTTAAGTTTTAAAAATGAAATAAAAAATAAGTAAGTTAGCATTGGGACATAAAAGGCATGGTTTTAATCGAAAAATTGAAAGTGCCATATATTTGTTAATATTTCTATAATTATTGAAGTCGAAGTTGTTTGTTTTGCTAAGAAACAAGTCGCAAGTCGATACTTGAATACCAAAAACCGAGCTTAATACAAAGGATTACATGCACAGTCCGGATTAGCAAGTTTTTCTCATTCCGCACAAAGAAATAGAACCATTGAAATGTTTCGAGTCACTGCAATTAAAACTTATAATAACAAGGATTACAACGAAAAACTTATCTCACGGATGGAGTATAAATTTAGATTAAGCTTCACTTCTTTTGTTTTCCACGTCGCAATCGATTTCATCCCTTTGGTCACTCACTGCGTAGGTACCAACATCTCAAAATAGCATAAAGAGCGATTAATTATAAACTTTGTGCCAAATTATACTAGATGCTTAAGTATTATAGCAGTACTTAATCTTTATTTATACTTAACTATGAATATTGATTTCAAATTATTTTGTAATTTATACAAAAATACTTTTTTATGTTTGATTATATTAAAATTATTTCCGAAAGGTGGAAAAAATCCATAAAAAATCTGCGTGTCAGGTAAACAATAATTTTGTGTTACATAATTTTTCATAGATGGCGTTAGCGTCGCAGGAAATCCATACTAGCTTTAATATTATATGTTATAATATTTCTTATGCATTTTACAACTTTTTAATAGTCATTCTGTTATCCGGAGTGGAGATGAATCCGATAAATCAAACATCGGAAGAATCTGTTCAGCCAATCTCGAATTTTAAGTGAATTGGCGCATACTCCTGATTTTGAGGTTGTACAGTAAAAAATATACGTGTTGTTTATTTTTTTTTTCATTATTTATCTATTTGATATAGTCTCTGAAACGAAACCTATGAACTATATATTTAAAATGTTGAATATTTTTATATATAAGATGAAGGAGGTAACTTTTTTAGCTGTGCACTCGTTTTCGAGTGATTCGGCATGAAGTACCTTTGTAAGTATACGTTGGTTTTAACTTCGCGACACCGATCGCTTACTCTATCTAACAAGGGGCATAGTGCTGGTCATTTACTATTTCATTATTATCTTTCTCTGCTCCACAGGACAAAATTTCAGAATATTTTACAGAAATATTTCAAAATTCCAGATTCTACGACATTGTAGAACTGTTTTAAACAGGATAGACTCCTGTTTAAAAACTCTGTTGTATTTTTTTTTCAAACCTATCTTTTTTACGCATGAAGTTATCTGAGGCGTTTAAAACCTGTTTTTATAAAGGTATAAGATTACAAATTACACTTTTGTATATAACATTAAATTCCGGTGTTAAAGCTGAGAAGATTATAATAATATCATTTGAAAATTATTCTTGTAAAATTCGTCCCACGCTATTCGTTTATCAAAACATCCGATTTAATTTATTTTTATTGTAAAATAACCCTTTTTTCTACACATAAAAAAACATTTTTATAACAATTATTTTGATAACTTAATGAAAGGAAAAAGCTTACCATCCGTTAATATTTTAAATTATGTCGATACGATACACGCTTTTGCCGTCTAACGGAGGATGCTGACACATGAGCTGTGTATTGTTTTTGCACGATGTTAATGTTGTTAAATAGAAATCATCAATAAACGTGATTAATAAATGAAGGTGTTGTGCCTCGTACCGTTATTACCAAAACTTAATAGTATGGATACAATTAATGGAGGAACCACACGCAAAGACCTTCCAAATCCCCGGCGTTCTTCTCAACCTCCCATTTACTGTTTCCAAGTGATTCCTACCTGTGTAATTTTCAGATACCTCGAATAACGGTTCCTCGGAATATTGTAAGCCTTTCCCAAAACATCTTACAAACTTTAATACTCACTAAGGCGCAAATAGTAATAATATATCTTATAAATTAATAACAACAGTATTATTAAAATAATAACTTATAGGTGAGGCGATGGGCTTCTATCTTAATGTTACGTAATATTAAGTTAGTACAGAGAGCGTAGGTGTATTCACAGGGACAACTTAAAAAAAACATAACAGGTACCTAATTCGCTCGCTAGGACTGTTGATGTTCTGGAAACACAAACGCTCTCGCTAGAACATTTTCTAAACCTAAACAAATTACCTCCAAACAATATAGAAGTGTAGTTGTTACGAATCGACTCGCTTTAATCTTATCTGTCGGCTTAGCCCTAAAGCCATTCAGGTAATTGAAATATTCCGAGCAGCCTCCCACCGTGTACTACATTTATCCGAACACAGCGGCGCAATAAATTGCGAGCCATTTAAACTTAAAATGATGATAATAACTCAATCGTCAATCCAATAATCCGCCGTATCTCCGTGGAATCTGTAACGTCTTAATCTCGACTACTGCACACGTCTCGGTGGTTAGGAGAGAGACCAGACGTTAGTGAGCATAACGAGGGAAAACACAACGTTGCTTAAAGGCTGTGTACGTATAATAATAATAATAATTCCAGCTTGTTGTTTCCCATCAATAATGCTTACGTAGCGGAACACATAAAAAAGCGCAAAGCTTTACGGATTTTTTACACTCTGAGTATCACCCCGCGCCACCAAGATAACACTGGCCGCCTCCAGTGGGCGGGTGATAGGAAAACTAGGGGCAACCTCCAGTGTAATAATGTAAACGATACAAAAACAACAGCCATTTTATGAAGCATTACCTTACCTGGCTATTTTGCTTATTTTTGTTTTCATTTAGTGAAAAGAGTTTTTTTAATTTATCGTCATTTTCCGTACTTCCGCGGGTATTAAGCGTTTTTATTTTCGCATTTTTTTTATTTAATAATGGTTGGTTATTCATCCGCCAGCTTAATTCTCATTGTGGTGTTTTTCTCTCCATTAAATTATATTGATTTGCGTCATTTTTCATCATCGACATCATTAAAAACGCTGTAAAGTACTAAACGAAAAACTGGTCGACTGGACGAGCACAAAATAGAAAAAGGTGTGAAATTTTTTTTAAATTTAGAAGAGGCCTAGATCCAGCAGTGCAGGGTCGGCTGATTAAGATGAAGAAGAAGAAAAGTATTTTATTAATATTTATAATATGTATTATCTATATCTTTCCAATATTATAATTGGTAAGTTCATCTGTAAATATTTTTTATACACATATATGATTAAACTAATCCAACTAGCTACATGAAATATTATTCACACACTTATATTATTCGTTTGCAAGTTAATATTGGTCACTATTACAATTATCTCAATCATAGGTGTCCACAAGAAATATTACATCGACGATACATGACGTGATACTTGATGCGGTTAGAGTTCCAACATATTATCATATCATATCAACATATCATTAACTATGAAATGAAAAAATATCAAATTTTCCGCAGTCTTGAAGGTGTTTTGGTGAAATTTGAACTATTTAACTGATTAATAGGAGAGACAAACAATTAATGCCCTTTTTATGCCCGTTGTCAAACACGTTTTGTTGATAGTTAGCGGTACAAAAGCCTATCTACTCACAACATCAATTTCAACGTTCAGATAGGTAGGTACCTATCAAAAATAAAATAAAAAATATCTACCAGAGTCCGTTTGAATAGTTTTAAAATATCATACAACTATGAAAACTATGCTAGACTTTTAATTTTGAAATTTTCATGCAATCAGGAACTTTATGTACCTACCTAGATGTGTCAAAACCATAAATATTTAATACCAACAAATTTGATTGCAAATGTTTGAGATCATAAATTATCATAATGATAAAACTTTTTACAAACTGCCTTCTGAATCGAACAACCTCTCGTCATAATATAGAGGTACCTACAAGTACTTAATAAGGAAAATACAAAAATTTTCTCTTTAAAAAAAATAACAACATACACAAGTCGATGCTACCCTTTATCCCTTTCCCTTCCCTCCCAAATTTTATGAGTATATTCGTATTACTGCTTTGGGTATTTAATGTTTGCAAAATCCTCACCCCTCATCCATGGAAGTGATATAAAAGATCTTTGGATTTATCTTTTTAGCTGTCTCCTCCCTAAATTTATGCGTTGAAAACATTCTAATGCTTTAAGCGAAACCCATAGCGATATCACTTCTTTTTGTGTTTTATTTTATCTCGCTACCCACCCATATTATTCCTTTGGTAAAAAAAAACCGTTTAAAGCAATTCAAAATACGAACACAATTCTGGGAGGTTCTTATGAAATTTGCATGTGAGTGTTGAGCGTCAAATGGATTATTAGTGAATGAATAAGATATACAGAGCTTTTAATGTTGTCAAAATACGGTAGGTAATTACAGTATATTGATATTCATGACGTTAATCTATATTGGTATCAAGTTAACTCATCGTTAATAATTCTATCAGTACTAGTTTCAAATGCAATAATTTAAACTTTGATCTTGTTAATATATTTCAATTCGTTCTTTCGAAGTTTCTCTGAAACATACCAGCATAAATTTATGTACGAAAGAGACACTTTTATACGTATTTTTTTTTTTATTTTTTTTTGTATGAATCTTTATAAAGTGAAGATGAAAAGCAAAAAGTATTAATTAATCTTTCAATCCTCAAGGTTGGGGTCCAAGGAAATGTTACGCGCAATATAAGAGCATTTAATGCCTCTTACCCACTGCATTTCAACTCGACTCTCTACCTACAAGCGATGGACCCTGTTACGTTGGCCCAGGCTGAAACGGTGGTTACAATCGATCCCTGTTGATGCTAGGGTCAACAAGCCGAAGAGAGTACGGGATGTCTTTCATGGCTGTCCAACATGCAGGGCATTTCCTACACCTGAATCCAATCCTCCTGCCTTCTATGAGCCCTCCCATCCATATTCACCTAGGCCTATCATTCCGGAAGGAGTAAATCTTTCTGCCCAAAAATCCCAAATCCAAGGTGTCATTCGACCCGTGGCGAGGGATGCGTGACTAACGGGTAGGTTAGTAACTAACGGAGGCTCCTTGATACCAGGCAACCTCAGGGTGACTTTTTGCCTTACCCCTACAGTACATGCCGGGATCTGTAGGGGCGGACTTTTATTTCCCTAGTTCTGGCTATGGAGGATGTACATGGCACCTTTGTAGAGCCGGCCTGGTGTGGTGGATATAATACATAGGTACTTCCGCATCCGTCAAAGTGGACATAAGGTCACATGATCAAAAGCATTTGTTGCAACCGAGAGATGGGAAACCTGTTGGGACCTATCTTTCAAAAAAAAGAATAAGGAGACCTTTTTCGCAGGGCAGAAGCCGGGAAGAGGCACTGTCACTCTGCAAGAGGCCTCTGGAGACGTGGCACAATAATAGGCAGCGCTCCATGAATTCATTGAAGGATGTCACAATAGATCTAATTTGGTCGAGGTGACACAAAGGACATATGGTCCCTTGGTTTGAAAAAAATCCACAAGGTTTAAACTACTAAAATCTATAATTAGACTTGTCGTTCAACACTAAGCCATTTCATTTGCTTGGAATGTGTCGATGATACGATGAAGGATTTTGGACATTTGTGTTTCACATTTGATTAGATTGTGCACAATCCTCGAAACTACACAATACATCTAATCGTAGTATGAAAGTGTTTTAAAAAAAGGATTCTAAGATGACCATTAACTTGAACCCACTTTTTTAAAAAGGAATGGCAGGATTGAAATTTACAAAGTATATTTTTCTCGTAAAATTTTCTCCGAATAAACAAAACAGATTATGCTTCGTTTATTGAACGAAATTTTTCGAATAATCTGAACTTGCTCTAGAGATCCCAAACTAAACTTTTGTCCTGTAAAACGAACGAACCAACACATGACGGAATCTACCTCAGGCGTGTTATATATACCTATATATATATATATATATATATATATATATTAACTCACCATAAGTAGAGCTTTGTATGTAGTTTATTACACAAGACCCACACGGACTGCGAAAGTTGAAACGAACTTTTCCACTTACTGTGTTGTTTCACTGGAGCTGCCTATGTGCTGTCAAAACAAAAAACTACTCAACACGTTTTCTCATAAATAAACACGGGAAATTTGCAAAGTAGCGAGTATTAAAAAAATAAGCAACGGGGCAAGTGCATATGCAAAAATATTAAGTAGGTACCTATCTAGTGATCACTTAGTGTACGAGATGGTTGATATCCCTGTAGTATCATTTATTTTATTTTTATTTATTTAATAATTACTTTAAAGATACAAACATTTCAAATAAATTACAAAAATGTTGCCCAAATAGGCTAAGCCTGTGCTAGGTAGGGTAAGCCTGTGCATTGAATAAGATCCTCCACCATTCGAGTATTACAGGAATTTGGGGATTCCTTTTTACTCGCATTATATAAAGCCAAGACGGGAGTATCAGTCAGCGGCTTTCATACGTAAAGCGTACTGAAGGTCGTAGGTAGAAAACTGTCTATGTAGTTACCATAGTGACAAAAACATTGTCGCGATTTTCAAAGATTTTCAATTTCTCCTTATAAACCCATTGCAGTACTACCGCTTCTTTTCTTTTGTTAAGATCAAATTCAATTTTCTTATAGCGGCAGTAATACGGCAGGGCATACTGTTACTATAAATATTTTCCATGTAAAACTAACTTGTGGCAATTGAAACCGTATTTATGTACCTGCCTACTTTGCACCCATTATAATATTATAACGGTCGCTATGACAACACCGCTTTTCTAGGTAATTAGAGCTAAACAGATCATTTTTACTTTACCAGTAGTACACTTAATCTACGCGGACTGGGAAGTTCTCAGCAGTCCGCCTACATTCGTCTATTATTGTTTATTTTATAATCCTTCCCTCCACTATACCAACTAATTAATAATCATATTTCTAGAAAATCTTCATTGTTTAAAAGTCAACATAATAATGGTTGTGATACTGTCAGCCCATTTTTTAAGCACAGTACCTATATAGTTTCATTCATTTTTTTCCTTTTTAAGTTTTTTTACACCCACTTCTGTATTCAATTTTTAATTAAATTTTGTTTGTGTTCTATGGAATTTGTCAGAATCATTATTTGATAATGGAGACAGTACCTATACGAAAACTGGTTCATAATATATTTATGGGAGTAACGATATACTTACCTAAGACACATTTTTTTTAATTATAAATTCAAATAGGTATTACATAAGTTACCTCAAAATATTAGTTTAACTTTTCCAGATTTTATTTGTCCATATAGTATTCCACTAAATAGTTTGAGAACTATTCTCCGTGCCTACAATATGTTTATACACGAAACTCAGTTGCTCGGGGCGTTTAAAGGAGTTTATAAACAAACTGAACTTGGCTGTTTTTTGTTTGTTTTACTAAAAGACTTGTCACGAAGATATTATTACAGAAATATTTTGAAAAGAAATTGTGATTCTCAATAACGGAGTTTCGAGAAAAGCGGTTTGCATCAATGTTCAATAAGTAGGTAGTGATCAAAACATGATTGAAAATCGTGCAATTTTTCTTTCCGTACCTATATTTTGCAGGCCTATAATAATTTATGTACAGTGTAGATAAATTATAATTTACAATTTTAAATTATAATTTATCTACACTATTTCCTTTTTTAATAACCTACCGGCTTTCCCTCCATAATTTCCATATCCGCTCGAGAGGAATACTTTCTTGTTGCACATATTATATAGTAGGATAACATCAGTGCATCCTTACGAACAATTTTGTTTCTCTGGTTTATCATGAACAATCATCAAATACATGTCCCAAAATAATATGTCGCGTATCATATTGTACAAAAGCAATACTTGTTGATGAACATCTCTAATATAAATTAAAGTCGGGTTAGTGCGAACACTTATAACTCGAGATTGGATCAACAGATTCTTCTGATGTTTGATTTATTGGATTCTTCTCTGCTCCGGATAACAGAATAACTAATAAAAAGTTGAAAAAAATGGATAGGAAATGATGTAAAATACAATATTTAAGTTAGTATGGGACGGTTACCCATCGCGGGTAGTTCCCTCTCATTCTCGTATACGTGATTGTAGTACAGTAGCCCATCCCATTTACTCCACCGCACCGTTTTAGAAAATTTTCATACAAAGTCAACAATGTTATCGGGCACATTTGTATTGGTACCTACTTCATAGGCGAGGTAGGATGTGTGCGCGAGCGCATTATTCTTACGTTGTTCCCGCCAGAGCTTTGAATACGAATGAAATATGGATGTTTCAGAAATATTTTAATGTTATTATTTTATTAGCTTAACTCAATCGAATTAATTTTGTATTGTTTTATGGGGGCGAAGTGCACATTATGTACATATTAACGGGCTAGAACCACAGGACAACGTCTGTCGGGAAAGCTAGTAATATATAAAAAAAATTGTACTTTTTGAGTCCTCTATCTTGTTGAAAATTGTAACGTATGGATTAACAAATTATAAAAACAATACTAAGGAAATTATTATGTTTCGTTACAGCAGAAGTCACTTAAAGCTATCAGTTTCAATAAAAAAAATACAAAAGAATTAATTTGAATATTACTGGAACTGTTGACTAAACTTATAAACTTACGTAAAACTTACTTAAAAGTACGAAGAAATAAAAGTCGTAAAGTTTTACAATTTACATAAAAAAACATGCTACTAAATAAGTACCTAATTAATGATAAAATACATTCAAAGTTATGTACATAGGTACATATAGCCAAAGAAGGACAATTTTGTTACGATTTACGGAATAGGTGAATTTTTAATTTCTTGTTGGACTCTTTAAAAGTTGCTCATCTGAAGGATTGGATTCAGCTTGCTCGTGGTTTATTATTATTAAGATATTCTCAAAATTGACCAATTTTGACTATTCAAAGGTAGGGAGCTTCAATTCCACCTTTTTAGAGGTCACAACAGCAAAATATGTAATTGTTATAACGGCGTTAAAAATATATCTTTAAATAATTGACCATCCCAATTTTTTTTAAATTTTAATATGATTTTCATTCAAGGTTAGTGGTCCATAGTAAAATTGGCTGATTAAGAAATATCATTCGAGATGCGTTATTTCCTGTTTTGATGTGAAATAAAACGCGAACGTTCGCTCGGAAGATCGATATATTTCTACTAAAATGTTCACACTACATTAAACGATTGTTGCAATAAATATGAAATAAAAAAGATGTATTACATCGTTATTCAAGGGATTACTGCTGCGGTAGATATAAAAAGATGAACACTCGGCACATACCGACTAAATGTGTTTGTAAAAAAGAAGTTTTTTCTTCTCCAGGAAGACACATTTCTGTAATATTTCTTGTTTTATAGCGTAGCGCCCCAGGGATTCGTCAAAGCGATCAAAGGAATAGAAAGTCTTTAGTGGGAAGAAACGACATTAATAAATTTAGTGCGATCACCGGATCTAAAATGAAAAAGTATGGTTTGATATTTAACGCTACCGGGCTTCTTCAGCGACCAATGGTTGCATTATTTAATTGACATTAGAAGATTATTTATCTTATAGTTAACCTTTTGAACCGGATTCTTTTATATTATATTAAATAAGTACAATCATCTCTTTAAAATAAACATGACATGGCCACATTGTAGCTCAACCGTCTTTCAAAACGTCTATAGACCACGTCATGAATAAAAAAAAAATATTTTTAAAGCAACCGTACATTTCATAGACCCCCCCCCCCATTCTCAAGAGTGGATTGCCACACTGAAAAGAAGAAGAAGAACCGTACATTTGTTAAGTATTTACTAAAATACTGCTTAAATATTTAAATCTTTTATGTTTAGAATGTTTTAATAAAAAAATTCAATAGTATTTTTATTATAAAATAAAATATTTATGCATCATCTTGACCACCTCACGTCCTTAAACCTCAACCGGTCAGAAAAGGCACCATAAGCCTCGGACGCCTTCGAGCGCAATAGAGAGCTCTTGGTGCCTCCCTATGCCCCTAAGTGCGGTTTAGGCCCCTTACATTGCGGGTTTTTTTTGGGGGGGATCTGCGGCGGGCTTGATTTCTGTGGGGCCGGCTTTTTGGTTTGGTTGCTTCGATCGAACTAGAGGGTTGGTTTCGTGCGGGTTGGGTTTGCTGCGGAAGTGTCTCTTCCGGGATGGCCTCCGGTGTGCGGGGGGCTTTAAAGGGAGAATGTGTATGTGTGTGTGTGCTTCATCATTAAAAATCTTTATGAATGACCTTACACAGTATGCTTTGAAAGGTATCCTTTAGGATTTTTTCTTTTATGGATTAATAACATCATCTCCTTGCTTTGAAAATAATTAAAAATATTTTAAGTTCCAAAAATACAAATACAAAATCATATTTTTCTCCCAAAACTTGCAGATACGTCTTATTACGAATCATTATTTTTAAATTATCAGTATGGCAACATTGATTAAAAAAAAAAGTATAACAAAAAAAGGTAAACCTGTGAATTGACTGAAATCTTTTATTTAGAAGAAGGCTTATACAATAATGCTAACATATTGGTATTTAAATCTCTGTGTATAAAAATGGAGCCCTATTTTGTTTGGCCAATGAATATCGCCCATTTTTTATAGTGTTTACTAATTGTCAGATATGAATGACAAAATTAAGAAAGTTTCGCGGAAAATTACGAAATTTAAGAAAACTTAAATTAGGTAACCTTCTTATTACTTTTGACATTATATACTTCAATTTTAATGGGCATTTGACTCAACTGTCGGTTTTTTGATAGTTGGTGCAATCATCCTTATACGACGATTCATAATGGTTTAATAAGTAATTAGTTCCAATTCAATGGTCATAATAAAGACAGGGCTCTAGTTATGGAATCTACCTAGTTATTTTTAAATTTGAAAAAAAAATCAGACAACATTAATAATCAATAAACAAAATTGTTAAAAAAAGGTGAGAACAATATAAACCAACGAAATATATGTCATACCTTTGTGAATGTTACGAATTATGCGCCACTGAAATCCGATAAAATACACCACTCCGACACCATGCGCCTTAGGTTAGTGAAATACAACCTCAATATCACATTTTATAACCGAGCAACCAACGCAACGCAATAAACGATGTACGGCCAATATTGCTGGTGGGGCCATAAAACATAACATCATTATTTATTTGTGAATTTCGTCGGCAATAAACCAGTCAGACATCACCAAATTAGATAAACATGTGCCGCCATTTCCTGCACTTGTTTCATATTAACATGCCGCTGTAGTGAACTGAAACTAAAAACCTGAACTCCATTTGAATGTGTAAACTACTGTATGATACAATTATAATTATTATCCTATCAGGTATAATCAGCGAAATTGGCTTGTGATTATTTTACACGCATAATACGAGTTATACCAGGCATGCTTTGAAGTAATTTTATCGTTGAATAGGGCCCTCAAAACCGTCCAATCATCACAGAATTGATTGACAAAAAAATAGGTAAATCTCAAACGGAGAGAGAACCCCATCATCCTCATTAAAGTCAAATGCTTTATTAGATCTTTTCCGATATAAATTTTACGACGAACTTAAGACCATGTATACGACCAATTCATTGTTTTGTGAAATTTATACTTGTTTGTCAAAATATTTGCTAATTTGGGGGTTATTTTAAAGATTTGTCAAATTATTTGCTAATTAGTTGTATAGAAATCTCAATCGACGTCATGTTTGGCCAGGTTTACAAGCATGTTCGATAAAGTACGGTCATGTTTGTCAAACGACATTTAAGGCAAGTCCTAGTAGACATCATGTGAAAATAAGAGTGAAAATAAAATTAGGTACAAGGAGTTTACTTTGCATTTAATCTCCATTAATCTTGATAAGTATGCCGATGGTATGCGGAAAAAAAATCCAAAGATTATATAGATACAAATAAAGCAAAGGGGGGATAAAAAAAAACGAATTATTGAAAATCTATCGTCAGAATAACGCCAAGGAAAAAGTGAAAAAAAAATCATTATTTGCACGACTTAAAAGTCAAGAAAATAAATAGCAAATGCTGGAAATTCGTCAAATTTGTTTAATCTTTGATGGCGAACATTAAGTTTGACAAACAAAATTGATCGTTTATTGGGACTTTAAGTCAATGTTTCTGAACCAGAATATTTTTCTATACTAGGTAGATATTACATAATATACAATTATATCTGTTTACAGTTGTTTAATTTTGTTAGAAGACAACCTATAGCCTATAGTTACTGAACGATTAATGACCATAGCTCTAAATTGTACAGAGTTATTCTTAGAAGATGACAGAAAGGGTAGATGACTCATTATTTACAAAAGCTTGTAAAACTAAGAAAGTTGTTGCTTATATACAAAGAATGTAAGAGCGTAAAACTCAAAACTTATCAACTTTATCGTATTCGATGTCCACGTCAACCGCTATCTGTAAATTAGACAGAAAACAAAGGATAGAATGAACAAGATTACTGTAAATTATTACAATAAGGATTCGCTGCGGTTTATGGTGTCTTTCTTCCTATTCTTTATACGATAGAAAGAGACAAAAGATTTTACGGTATTTGACTATCACCACCATAAAACCTATCGGATATTTTTGTTTCTTATTTTTGCTTATGTTATTCAAGATGAAAATATTATCTGTGGTCCTTGTTCTTTTCACGACATGCTTTTATCATCAAATATACAAAAATCGAAAAAATATAAAAATCAAACATCAGTAATGAATTGATAGTCTTAGTTGTTACTTATTCGTTAAAATAATACACAAACTTAAAAAAAATGTTTCGAAGTGATTGGTAGCCTGGCGGTTCCGTTCATACAGAAGGACGTAGGTTCGATTCCTGGTCGAGCCAAACATCTTCTTTCACTACATACACATAAACATATTTGCTTGTTATGAAAGAGTTTATTTAAGAATTCTTCTATGTTTTGGATATTGCATACTTGGTGTTTTTATATGTTATATACTGTTTTTCTCAATTATTGTTTAGTTAATTCCTCAATTACCTAACCGTTGTTTGATGATGAGAAATGCAACAATACTATGTAATTTTTTTATATTGAGTTTTTTCTTTTAATGGTTGTGCAAACTGCACAGTAAATCTCTATGTATAAAAATGGAGCCCCATAAGTTGTGAAGACCCTCTCATACTGTGTTCCGCTCCTTCGAAGCAGAGCTGAGGAATCTGGACATGGTGTGGGAGGAAGTCATAAACGTTGCGCAAGATCGAGCGCAATGGAGAGCTATTGCCTATGTCCCTAAGTGGGGCCTTAAGGGAGTTTGGATTGGATTGGATAAGTTGTACCAATTATTTAACTAATTCAAAAGAAGGTTAGTTAGAAGAAGGTTCATATTATGGAAAATTAAGATTTTTTTTTTATTTATTAGACTTCAACTCATTATGAGGTGGGTGATTTAGGTACGAAAATTACGCAAAACATTAGAAATTTTAAGAAATTCTACATTAGGTAACTTTCTTAGTGCTTTACACAATGTTATTTAATTCTTATTTTAAAATGATTGTGGTGTTTAACAGAAACTCTCGGATTATTGGTGCGATTGACAGCGCGAGAATGGAAAATATATGTTTTAAAACAAATGCATCGGTCGGAACTATATTGGTTAAAAAGTAATTAGTTTATATTGTATATAAATTCGAATTCAATATTCATAGTCAGGATCACATAACGCCTGTCGGGAAAACTAATGAACAACAAATAAATTAATTTTGCTCCAAAGTAGCAGAATATTTGATGGTCAGACGTTATTTTGGAACCCCGAAGGGAGAAAAAAACTTTAATAATGAAATAAATAACGACTAAATATTTTTCATTTTACTATACCAAAATCAAACATTCCTTTCTTCTCTTTTGTATTCACATTATTCTCTGACACATCCGTGGATTTCTACACAGAACAAATAATAAAATGTTTAATAATACATCGAGATGATGTTGTTTATCTGACGACGGATTACAATGAAACGAAAAAAAATTCTGTGTAAAATTTCATATTTTACACTTGTTATTTGAAACCTTTCATATTTTAACATCCCCGTTTAGTTATTAAAAATTTGTTTATATTTCAATAAAAAAATAAACGGTTGAAAAATATTTTGTAATTTAATAAAACAACCAGAGCGAGTAAAAGCAATAATTTCGAAGAAAATGAAGACAAGCCTCATGCTAATGCCTCACCCGTTTGCGGCTATTGCGGCCAGGTTCATGGTGTCCAATGACTTCTTCCATAAACTAAAAAGGTGTTTATTATTAGCTATCCTTCGAGTGGTACGTATAGGCAATAAATATGAGACATTAACAAAAATGGATATAGTCATATCCCGGCGCCAAATACATGACAGCAGTCTCAGTCTTTAAATTAGGTTGCTCTCTTGTTCTCAATTATTTCCAAGTTTTATCTCCATATTTCATTAATTATTAAATATCTACTTGTTGCATACATGAGATTTTTCGACATGTTGATAATTCTCATGATTAGGAGTTTCAGAGACTTAAACATTACCACCTAATGGCGAACGTTGTTAACGTAAAGTGATCACACTAAGCCAGCCTTCGAAATATCAGTAGAAGACGGTCGTAAGCCCGAAGTGGTTTGTTCCATTTAAAAATCGAACATAAGTTATGAATTTTTAGAGTCATTAGTTGATACATATTCTTTAAAATAAATAAGGTATTCAAAAAAGTTTAAGATACTTTATTTTATGTTAGAACATACTTTATTCTCTCTCAAGTGTGGCTCACAAGAGCATATTCTGTTTTTGTCCCAACAACGTTGCATATGTTTGGATTTTTTTTATTTCTTGTTCAATAACTTCTTACGTAATGATATAGAAATTTATAATAGCAACATAAATCAAATTTATAACAGGCATGTCTATAAGAGCATCTAATAATTAATTGTTTTACAATATCAACGTCTTGTCCACTGTTTCGTGTATATGAAAATAGCAAATTTAATAGGTACCTATATAGTATTCTATAGAATTGTGACAGTAACCAAACATCTCAACATCAGACGATTACGAACCAAAAAAAGTTAGGTAAATTTCTTTCTGTCCCTGGTATGCTTGTACAATGTACATGATGATAATAATAGAAAGTACTGAATAAGGACCAAAGGTTTTGAAATATTTCTCGCAAAGTATGATGAGAAAACGAATTCGCTATTATTATTTTCGTCGCATTCTGTTGATGCTGTGAAGTATCTGCTGGCATCAGCAATCTGACTTTTTCAAACAGAATTGAATTCTTCCTAGTACATTTTTTCCTTTTGTTGGTTGGTGTGATATAAACCGCTGAAAGAGCAAATAGAATTCTCTTTGTTTCCTTTCGAATTCCTTTCGTATCACACTTTTAACATATGTTTGCGCACACGTACATATAGTCATATCTACCCTAAAATACATTTTCCTATTGATTCTCCAACATAAGAAGTCCATATATCGAACGTTTTATTTGAAGGAAAACGAAAATATTATTCATATGTTCAAAATATGTATGAAGGCAAAGAAAGTAAAATGAAAAAAAAAAAGAACAAGAACGCAAAACTTTGTGATATTAGGAATTAAGTATTCGTAGTTCGGGAATTCACTTAGTTTTTCATATACTTAACTCAGCTTATTCTTATTTATTCTATATGGTACATATACGAGTATATTAGCTTAATAATATTCAAAGAAGTGACCGAATCATTGATACGAAAAATCTTCCAACACGAGTACAATATTTCAATATAACGGAATTCCCCACTTGAAGTTACTATGCATCATCGTAAAATTTAATAACTAAAATACTACTTTCATCCATCCCGCTCATTGTACCTTTTATAAACACATTAAAATATGTGGCAACTCCCAAATGTACAATTTAAAGAAAACTCTTCGAGCCTCTTATGGTGTGTGAGACTGAAGATATTGTAAGGTTGAGCTATGCGAAGGAGGAAGTGGTATCACCACATTCAAAGAATGGAAATGGAATGAAACTAGCTTATATATTGCACTACACAACCAGCTTCATGGGATTCGTCCACGTGGAAGACCTTCCAAGGATTTGGAAGGGCAGGAATTAACGTCATTAGAGGAAAGTAACTGAATTATTATCGGACCGATAAGACCTACTCAAAGAAGAAGAAGTAGCCTGTTTAGAGCTGGCATATCTAACTTAGTTCAAACACCTATTTATTCGATTTTATAAAGACGCTTGCGCTATGTTCAACGCAGTGGCTCATAAATTTTATGAATCAAAATTTTTTATACCTACTTTCATGATACTGGTCTCCCAGGATGGTCTGAATACTTTATCTCCTATGTGGAAGATATACTCTTCAATCCGCTTGACAAACTGCGCATTGTGTCAATCATCATCTTCATATCCGAATACACGGATAATACGCGTAAATAGCGATGATATTAAATAATTATTACCTTCAACCTAGTACTATTAATAATTACAACCTTATACAATAACTGTATGTATGCAATAAATATCTTTACGTACAACATTTGAAATTATTTATCAAACTTTTAGACGAAAAAACTTGAAAGAATATTTTCCTCAGAGATTTTTTTACAATATTTATCAAAAACAAGTATAAGTTAAACATGACAACATTAAAATTTATATTATTCGACCTAAGTAATTGACTAATCAGATTTCAAAAAAACGTTGAAAAAGTATTCAGTCATCGGCTGTCTTTAGAAAAAGGAATTTTATAATATCAAAAGTTTAGTCTTTTGAAAATAAGTAAAATAATAGTTACTTACTGTTTTTTGGGCGTGTTTATTCAATTGAAAGATCTTTAATAAACGCAAACATTGAACAGGTGTTTTTCTAATTTTGTATAAGTAATTATGTAGTGAATGAATCTACATAAAAAATCAGTAATGTTTGTTTTTTTTATTTATGTGTTTTTGTATTTTAGAGTTGTATTCTAGCTTTTGTTGTGGTGTTTAAAATTCTGATACCAAAGCCTAGTTCTAACACGGTCGAGTTACGAGTTATTTAGTTACTACATTACACGCTACCCGACCCAAAATCGTTCACACTATATCTGAGTAGTCGTCATTTATGTTGAAACTATTACGTATCATACAAAAATCTATGGTATCAGGAAATTATCCAAGAATTAGTACTATTAGCTATGGTTTCAGCTAATTTATTTAGGTGACGCCTGGTGAAGGCGCTTCTCGACCGAAAATAGAAAAAAAAAGATTGACTTGACTAATGTGCCAGCTAAATTACTCGACCAAGTTTTAGGTGTTCAAACACGTTTTAGTACTAAATTACTAGCCACTTGACTAAAATCGTTTAAAGAATCGATCGTTTCATTGCTCATTATTATAATAATATATAAGTTTTTGAGAGTGAAACTATGTTTTGTTTCATACTCATCATACTGAAAACTCACTACGTACATACACAACTCTTGCACAAAATGACACATAGAGGCTAACCTAACTAATGTATTTTATAAACATACTGTTTGTCCGCTACGTCTCCCAGCTTTAAGCAGGAAGTACGTAGACGAACGAAGAAGAAGTGGACTGTAATTGAAAAGGGACTCACCGATTGTTTGCTGGCTCTTTCCTTTACTCCTGGTTCCAGTAATGTACTTGATGTGCACAACACTTATGGGACCGCCGACCGTTATTTGGTTATGATGGTTTTCCGAGCGTAATTTCCGAATTTGACGTTTTGCAAGTAGGCGAGTCAGAAGAAGAGAGAGAGAAGTGAAAAGACGAACGCTTTTGTTGCACTCAGTACGCATAGAATACTTTTGAAAACGACGTAATATACGTAAACTCAATTCGATATACGTACCTAGTGCCTACCCATGTTGTATATCGAACATACACCCGCCCCGAGAAAAGAAAAAGAAGAAAAGAAAATGAAAGAAGTTCATCATTTGAACCCTTGTACCCAATCAAAAGTATGCAATATACAAGCCATCCTGTTTGAAGTATATGCTTAACCTAGAAAAGTAAAGAAAATGAAAGAAAGTTCACTTATCCAAAGTGAGAAAAAAAAATGAAAATAAACCTTTTTAAAAGTATGAAACAAAAAGAACCAAAATGTACCCATTCTAAACAAAGATATACACCTCGAAATCCGTTCAAGATGCAGCTTGATGATTTCACCATACTTTCCATGAGCCCGTTTATGTGTGGAGAAGCTGGTGAACACTGATGTAGAACAATTTGTTTCTCCAACAAATAAGATTTTAATACCTTTGAATTCGATTTATTGTGTAAGATTTCGCGAAAGTAATTATCTGCGCCTACGTAATTCGTTCCCCAATCCAAATATAAATCTGAAAATAGGACCCGTCTAGAAACGAACTTAACAAGAGTGGCTATGAATGCCGCTGTGGAGAGTTCTGAAACGACCTCTAAATGAATCGCTTTTGTAACCATGCATACAAATATACACAGGTATGCCTTTTGGATCTTTGCCTTTCGTAAACTGGAAGATTTCATGTAAAACGGACCACCAAAATTCGTCCCTGTTTTAAGAAAAACTCGATTTGGCCTGACTCTGAAATCCGGAAGATTTCCCATCATTGGTTCCAGAGGTTTTGGATTGATACGAAAGCATTGAATATATTTATGTATAACACCTCGTACTGCATCTCTACCTGAAATGATCCAGAACTGTTGTCTAATAAAAGACAGCAGAGTAAGTGCCGGACCTGAGTGTAAATATTTCACGTGATAATACCTAATAAGTAATGAATTAAAATTATGATTTTTAGGCAGTATCATAGGATGCCTTTTGGAACTACCTGATAAAGTATTCTGCAATCGACCGCCAACTCTAAGTACACCCTCACAATCGATAAATGGATTTAATCGATGCAATCTTGAATTATTAGATGATTGAATATTTTTGATAAAATTCCAATCTCGTTGAAACTCGTTGTGTTGTACAATCCTAACTAGTGAATGTAGCGCTGATCTCCATTCACTCAGTGAAATAAAACCTATCCGCTTGTTTCTTTTATTTTTTAAATTGTGTATAAACCGTTTACACAACGCAGTAACCCTAATTAATTTTTGAAAAGAACTATAATGTTGAAAAATATCCCAAGTCCCTTCATTGCGTACAACATTCTTCGGTAGTACCTTTGAATTAACTGTTACATTGTTATTTTCACTAGCCAGAGTGGCGACATGTGAAAATGCCATCCTCTTTTCCGTGTTATAGCTTGAATTTTGTTGATACTTCCCTATTAACACCCAGCCGAATATTGTTGCATGAGCAGTTGGAAGATTTGGATGTATTGTTATCTTACCGCTTATGGAAATATCGTTATAAATATCTCCCCCAAGTAAAATATCTATTGGTTTTGAATTGAAACAATCTGGATCCGCCAGAGTAATATGTCTATATTCCCTTAAGACATCCGAAGAAATAGAATGTGCAGGTAAATTTCCCGTGATGTTACCTAACACAAGTGCATCAAATGAGATGACTGGACCACTAGATGTAACCGGTTTTACATTGCAAGTGACCTGACCTCTTGCACCATTAGAAGAGTTTCCGCCTACCCCTGAAATATGCACATCAGCTGATTGCCGTTTCAACCCGAGACGCTGAACGCACGATTCAGTGATTATACTGCATTGAGAACCTGGATCTATTAATGCGCGAACTGACTGAAACTCACCATAAGAATTTTTTACATGTACCATCGCAGTTGCGAGTAATACTGTACTGAATTTTGAATGTGTTCTAATGTACGAAGTACAAGCAATTTGGTTACTATTATCAGCATTCGATGTTGAAGGTTGATCCTGATGTAAGAGTGTATGATGTCTGTTTTTACAGAGTTTGCATGAAAATTTAGAATTGCACTGTTGAACTTTATGAGTACCCATACAATTCCAGCATAGTTGATTTTCCCGTATAATTTCTCGTCTCTTACTAACACTCAACTCTTTGAACTTATGACACGCATATAGATTGTGTGTCTCCTTGCAAAATAAACACTTTTCCGATTTCACATGTGTTGTAAGCACATTGTGATGCTTTTTGGTAACCGAGTTTACCTCCCAAATATTCGATACATTGCATGCCTCTAAAGCCCTACATTCGACCTCCAGAAAGTCGATAAACTGAGAAAATGTAGGAATCTGAGCATTAGAATATTGCAACTCAAACCTCCTTCTAAGATCTGAAGTAATTTTCTTTAACATGATATGTAACAGAATGAAAGACCATTCATCCACATTGAAATCCAATGACTTTAACGCCGCTAAGTTTTCTATTAAAGTATTAATAAAATATCTCAACTGCATATTTTTATCAGTCAAAGAAGCTAAATTTAAGATTCTGTCTAGGTGATTTTCCGCTATAAGCCGTGGATTGTTATAACGCTTATGTAAAATGTCTATCGCCACGTTATAATTTTCATTAGAAATTGTAAGATGTTTGATCAATTGGTATGCTTCACCCTTCAAACAGCCTAACAAGTAATGTAATTTTTGCACACTTGGAATTGACTTCTCATTATGAACCAAACTATCGAAAACATTCCTGAAACTTTGATATGACGTTAAGTCACCTTCAAATACAGGCAAATGCATTTTGGGGACCGACAACTGTTTTGCATTATTAGTCACATCAGCTAGACCCGTACTAGGAGTTGTGACAGAAAGCATTGTGTTGTATAATCCTTTAATTTCGTATATAATGGATTCGTATTTAATATACTCCTTCAAATGCATCTCTGCATCAAAGTCCTTTGGTTTTGCTGCTTCCATAGAGACATATGATTCAACAAAATTATCCCATAATTTTTCGACATCATTATATCTCGTATTAAACTGAACGAGTAAAGATAAAGAATCTTTATTGGATTGTGCATCTTTACCTAATTCTAATAAACTATCAATTGAAACTTTACTCAAATTATATTTAATGAACTTTGCCATGATTGTTTTTGTTTACATTTGTTATGTCAAAACAAACAAGATGGCCGCTATACTGAATACCGGCTGACCGCAATCGCTCTAACTTCACGTATATGAACCGAATATATACGAAGCTAGGAGCCGAAACGTTCCGAAAGAAAAATTAGTATAAGCGTCCCTCGTAATGAATCCTACCCACAAAATTAATATAAGCACAAGGTACATATATCGAATCCGACCGCAATGAATTTTTCCGAAATGTTGTGACGTACTGAATGCAACTCACGATTCTTGAAATAGGAATGGAAAATGGAATAAAGGAAATTTGGGGAGAAGGACCAAAATATGTCCGCTACGTCTCCCAGCTTTAAGCAGGAAGTACGTAGACGAACGAAGAAGAAGTGGACTGTAATTGAAAAGGGACTCACCGTTTGTTTGCTGGCTCTTTCCTTTACTCCTGGTTCCAGTAATGTACTTGATGTGCACAACACTTATGGGACCGCCGACCGTTATTTGGTTATGATGGTTTTCCGAGCGTAATTTCCGAATTTGACGTTTTGCAAGTAGGCGAGTCAGAAGAAGAGAGAGAGAAGTGAAAAGACGAACGCTTTTGTTGCACTCAGTACGCATAGAATACTTTTGAAAACGACGTAATATACGTAAACTCAATTCGATATACGTACCTAGTGCCTACCCATGTTGTATATCGAACACTGTTTATTTTGATATCTTGAACATATTTGTTAAGTATTTGTATATTTTGTACCTATAAGTGATTCATTATTGTTATTTCTAATTTATAAGTTTGTATATAAAAGTGAACACGCCGAGAGACTTGGCGTGACACAATAGTGTATTATATTTTGTAAGGTTTGTGTATTTACGTAGTGAAAGTTCATTATAATGAATTAAAACAAACACAGTTGCACTTTCACGATATTTTATTGAGGCTCGAGCGCTTTCGTCTATCTCATGTAGACATTATCAAGAGTCTCTTGATAATGTCTACATGCAACTGTGTTTGTTTTAATTCATTATAGTGTATTATGTATATTCTTTAATAAATAAATAAAAAAAAAATTAATGAGTTAGACGAAAGAGCTCTAGATTTAATTAAATTTTATAATATCTAAGGGTAAGTTTTAAGTCAAATAATAAGTCATCTAACAATATTCTTCAAATATTAATAAAATTGACAAAAAAAACTATTTTTAACGTAAAAAAATAAATTCCAGACTCGACGCAAATTTCAAAGACTAGCTATATTTTTAATAACGACGCAAATAGAAGGGATATAACTACTTTTTCATCTCAACGCCAGATATGAAATTTCTATTTTTTTTTTCATAACGATTTACGCCATGAAATTGTCATTTCACACAAAAGTTTATACTTAGATACCTGCACACGTTTGCGGTTTAAAATTATTTTTCCACAACGTGATTATAGAATAAAAATGCGCGATTTATTTTTACTAGCGGTCGACCAGTGCTCGAAATTCGACCAAAAATTATTTAAATTATAAATTTGAACATTAGTAAGGTTCCATTGTCAAAGACTGACCGAGTTCTATTTCAAAATTTTCTTTCAAAAACGATAACATGGATACGTCAAATTTGAAATGTTGATATGTATAAAGTTTTTTTATATTATTATTAAAGACAAACAATATTAATCTATTCTAAATAAAACTAAAAGTGGACGAAAGCACAGAACAATACTTCTCTCCTGAATGTGGCTCTGAACGATATTCCACACATGAGACTCGTATCAAGGAAACCCTTCTGGACTAGGGCCCAGGCTCTAGAGACCGAACAGTTCACAATCACACAGGCATGGACTGAGAAGTGGCGGAACGCAGACGTGAAAAACAAACACCTTGTTGCAGATCCGTCTGTGGGTTCCAGCTGGAACGAACGCAATGGACGACACTTAATCGTGTCCTGTCCAGACCCTCGAACACATAATCGCCGAGTGTCCTATACATAGGTTCGATGGACATTGGATGTACTTTTTAATATCCAGACGATCGAAGCCAAGGATTGGCTTCGGGATAAAAATTCTATTTTATGATTTTAAATTTTATAATTTGACATTTTTAAATTCTTTTTATTTATTTACAAGCGTAAATACATAACTAAATTATTATGTAGATTTTGTGAGTTTTAATTAAAGCGCCATTGAGTATACATATATATGTAGGTATACTGGAAATAAAATACGAACTAAGCGCCAAAACTAAAAAAATGAGTTGAGTATGAGGAAATGTTCTATAAACCATTGCCAATAGCCTAAATATTGCACTTAGTCCATATCAGATCATCGGATCTAAAGGCGTAAAAAAACAGATCCAAAAATCATCATAGTACTATGTCTGTATGGGAGAAAAATTAGTTTTATTAGATTATCTCAAAATGAAGTTTTTGGCGTTTAGTATGCGTATTTTATTTCCACTATACATATATATATGAAGCGTGAACGAAACGTTTTGGGTACTCCGTGTACTCAGGTTGGCTCTGAAAAGAGCCGTTGGTCGTCCGACGTTTCGATTAAATTCCATATATATATATATTCTCAATTTATATCCCGCTATTCCCAACTCTATTTGAATATACCGCCTTCAAAAAGCTTTCTGCGCCCATTATGAGGCGCTTTTCATTTTTCATTTGTTTCTATGAAGTTGATGTTCTTTATAAGTAGACTGTGGAAGTGTGTGTGTGTGTGTGAATATTAAATACATAACATTACAGTAGTGTTTTTTATTTTATTTAATATTTTTTCAAGCATAATTAAAAAAAATATTAGGATTCGCCACTTCTTCTTTAAATCTACATAATAATTCAGAAATGTTTGTCTGCTTTCTATCGTATATGGGAGCATCACGCTCAAAATAAAAATGCTACGTTAGATATGAATCTGCGCAGAGCCGTGCAAACTGCTTGAGAAGGTTCTTAAATACAATTTGCTGCATTACCTTTAATGTATTTAGAGCTATTTAAATACTCTATTTTTTGGGATCTTCATACAAATTTCTCAAAAAGACAGTAAGCCATCTTTTGAAAACAAAATTACTCATGTAAACGTTGAATGGAATCTTGGTATTACGGTATGAAAATGTAATAAAATAATTGTAAATTGATTTGTTATACACATAAATGTTATTCAAATCTTATTATTCTCAATAAATAAAGATTTAATGAAAAAAAATGCAAAATGATTCCTCCATTTTGAAGTTTGACAGATAGCACAAATCACCCGCTATGGGTGGAATGCCTAATTAATTATCACACATTAGAGGGTGTAGGGAATGTAGATAAGATTCAAACCACAGAGCTCTCTCTCTCTCTCTCTATGAAAACTTGCAAATTATGTCGGTAGGTTCGTATAATATTATGAGGTCGGTAAAACAAAAATTGTAAAAGTGTCATTCTTTTTTTCTGTGCTTATGTCAGTTATAGAGGTCTGTTAAGCAATGGGAAGCTAGACTAGAACCTGTTTAATTACCTACCGATCAAGCCTGACAATCGGAATCAAAAACGTAAAGCAAGACGGGTATAATCTAGTAAACTATAATTGTGCGAATCTTTTATATCATAGATTATAGATTTAAAGGGTCTTAGTTACGCGAAAAGGTCGCCGGTACCACAGGTTTCTAAGTGTTGAAGTATTGAAGCAAAGCGAAACAAAAAAAATGTATACTTTACAACATTTTGCAGTGGTTTATGTGTAAGATGCTTAAGCATTGGTAATATTTTATGTCAGAGAGAGGTATAACAAGACAAATCAAAAGGGGGCCAAGATTATCAGACGTTCTTTCTGAGATTATATTCTATGGTAGAAGATTTCAATGTTTACCTGACGAGTGGAGTACAATAATGTAAGAGAAAAGCGGTTATTCTTTTCTTATATGGCTTCATTCAAAGGTTATGAAATAAGTTGTTCAAAAATGAAGTATATATTTTGTAAAAACTCCTTGATTAATGATTGTGGGTCAAGAAACTTCTGTGATATAAATTGTGGAATACCAGGATAGATAATACTTATTAGGTAGATTAAGTAAAAATTAAAGTTTAGATTTTAGTTACAGGTATTTCTTATATAAAATAAAACTCGCGTTTATAACAATAAAACTTTAAAAAATATTGTTCAAAATATATAACAATAAAATTACTCAATGACTAGAAAAATCATAATAAGAAGTTAATAGTGTGAACGTAGCGTGGACGGCAGAAGCTGATTGGTTCAGATATCAAAATTTCTTGAGCTGTAGAGTGTAGTTCGGCTCACTTCGGCAAATGTCGTTTCTTGTGAATTTTTTACATATTTTATAATTTTCCTCTTCTTCATAATGTGACATATGTGATGATGTGGTAGTGCCTACTCACCACAAATTATATGCGGCATTTGGTAAAATCTCGAAAATTTATGGCGTATTTTAGTTGATGATGTATGAAGAAGAGGGAAAATCGAAGAGGAGAAGGAGAAGCAAAAAATCACTACATTAAGTTTTAAATAATAATATGCAAGAGAAATGCCTTTTTAGATTTTTAAGCTATGTTTATTCGAACCGTCATGTATCTATCCGTCTTTTTAAACAAATAAATAATAATGTTTGTTGACTTTTTAAAAAATTATTGGAATATCTCTTAAAAAGTATAATATTTGAAAATCCAACGACGTTTTATCGAACATAGACCGTTACAAAAACGCAAAGGTGATGAAATGGGTTTCTTTTTAATAAAAACATTTTAGAAAAAGATGCTTCATCTAGTATACGTAGAACATAATATTATAACTCAATGCAAAACTCGCGTATAATCGAATGCAAGTATGGAAAACATTTAAAAAGTTCCCCGCTCGAAATGGAAAAGTTCTCACGTCTATGCTCCTACAAGGAATACATGTAGTGGGTCATCTCTTATTTTATTTACGCGTATGCGCTAGGCTATGTCCTACATACTAAACTCAGTTACAGTCTACAAAATTCCCTCACATTCCCATACTTTGGTATTTTGAGATTATGATCACGTTTATTCAAAACGTGTTATAAATTTTTCAAGAAGGAAATAGAAATGAGGAATTTGGTGAATTTTTCGGTTGGAATTTGAATTCGTTTGCTCGGACATCTGAAAATATCTTATTTGAATGTGAGAAATAATTATTATTGTTCATACTATGGGTATGTGGTAGTTGGTAGGTAGAGATAGAAGGTTGTATGGATGATCAGTTTTATTGCAGAAGTAACATATTATAAAGGAGTACAGATTATAATTGAGCGGGTGCGTGTTCTCTGTATGCAAACTTGATGGTGACTGATAGTTGTGCGGCTTTGTACGATGTGGCAGGCTGCTACTGGATGTCGACATCATGGAGAGACGCTATTGGTGGATGATGTCGTCATGCAAAACATGGCCGCCACAGTACCCCCTTTCCAGTGACGGAGTCACTCGTTCAGCGTGGAAACTGTGGAAACCTCGGTTCAGCGTGGAAACTGTCGTTTTCTGGAAGGTATCCTCGATTAGGTCATCTGCTGTCTAATGCGATTGAAAAAGATTGGTACAAATAATGCTTCTTAAAAAAAATGTTGTTCATCTAAATGTCAGTCGCGACCAAAAGGTTTTACACCCCTGGTTAGCAAGCGTAGTTGTTCAATACTGTTTGAGTAATCTATATAATACAAAAATGATAAAATAATAATAAGTATTAATTATACAATAGCAAGATTGTCACGAAGTGTTGTAATATGATTACTGTAGACAAAACAACAATATTCAAGGATGGATTTCTTATATCCACTGTAAGTTGCAACTCGCCGAAGAATAGTTAATTATCGGTGTTCTGAGAATCAATTACACTTGCTTATTATTATTAGATATAAGAATGTCTGATGTAAACAATTCATTTCGACAAATTGATGAGTCAAGGTACATTGTCTTAGCTTGATGAAAAATTGCTGATGTAACACATAAATGTTTATGAGAACGGAATGTAAAAAAAATTGTTGCACTGCACTGTGAAAGTTAAGATTTTTTTTAATATGATTTATTGCACTTTCGTATGCTGTTTCTGCTGTTGAAACTGATGTTGCTTGCATTTTGCTAGCGTAAGCGTTAGTTGTTGCTGGGTCATTTTTTGCACGATTGCTTTCTTCAAGTTCCTTACATATATTTTGAGTTTGTGCCAGTGAAGAAGTGCTGATCCTGGTTGCTGTTGCTGACTATATATTGCTAGTCAATAATTCACGTCGAATTATGGGTGCTGCCATATGAATATGCCAGAGCGTGTGTACTCGGGATGCAGTATTCATATTTTAATGAGTGACGTCGTTCGTCGTGCTCAAAGTGGCGTTTGCTGACGAGGATCTTGAGTAGCGATGGTCATTTGAAGTTCCAGCGTAGGAAGAATAACCTTGCTGCTACCTAGTGTCTCTTCTGACGTAGGCAAGCAGTCCTTTGCAGCGGTAATACGAGGATGCTTATTTGTTGTTGTCTATGTTGGTCACTATCTATTGACAAGTAAAATGTCCAAGTCTGATAGATATGTGTGACGATTTGAACATTGAGAAAAAATGTTGATATGATGAAGAATATCGTGGCGAAAAATGAGAAGTTCATTGAAGACATTGTTGAATGACTCACAGCATGTTGAAGTGTGTAAGTTGCTGAGCTTAGAGACAACTATGTTTCTTACTTTGGAATGTCCTTTCTTGCTCGTACGTCTTGTTACTTCTCGAAGACATGTATATAGTTGAGTCTTCATGTGACGTGGTGTACAGATGCTAGCTGCTACGTGTCCGAGATTTGCGGAAGTCCGGGTGGTCCAGTGTGTTGCGATGGCTGCTGCGCCGGTTTTTCCGTGTCTCGGCTGTAAGCACTGTTTGAATTTTCACTATGTGTGAGGCACTCTACTGCAATACCCACTTTTTAGTTTTCCATGTAGGGTCTATCCTTTCGGCAGGACAGCGCTTTAGAAGGTTGCTGGTTGCGTGTTCATATCACATCGGTGGTCACCACTATGGGTATGGTGGTTGGTAGAGTGAGATAGAAGGTTTTGCAGGTCTGATCAGTTTTATTAAAGAAGTAACATGTCATAATGGAATGGAGATTATACTATTGAGCGGGCGCCGTGTGGCGCACCGAAATGCACGTCGCGAGACGGAAGGTGCGTGTTCTCTGTTTGACTTATCATATATTATATTTTTGTATTTTTTTTATGTATTTTATCTAGCACTGTTTTTATGACTTAATTTATTTATCTTGTAACGTACCTATTTTTTTTTTTTTTTTATTTCTTCGGCATATCAACAGGTTATATATAAATTTTTAAGCAAACATAAATAATTAAAATTAACCCATTTACAGATAGCACATTTGTTATCTAATATTAACATATATGTATTGCAGCAAGATAGGAAGCCAAAAATGTAATGTGAAATTGAAACCTATAGGTACCACTTATTTGAATACATGCATGATGTAATATTTATACTTTAAAATTGTGCTTTGTTTGCTAATGTTGTACATTGAATTGAATTGGAATTGAATAAATTGAAAATTGAAGGAAGCAAAGAAAAAAAAATATTTATTTGAAGTCACATTATAATTACATCTGCATTTGTTATAAAAGTCAACACTACATAACATTGTTTTATTTTATGTCTAACTAGCTTTCCCGACAGACGTTGTCCTGTAGTCCTTACTAAAAATATTGATTTCGAATTTATAATTTAATGTACCAATGTTTTGATACTCAATGATAAATAAAAATTGTGTTGTTATGGAATATTTTACAGATGGCGTTGTTGTCAGTAAATCCATTCCATACTAACTTTAATATCATATTTATATTTTTTGCTATCCATTTTTCGATTTTTTAATAATTATTATGTTATCCGGAGCGGAGGAGAATCCGATAAACCAATTATCATAAAAATCTGTTCAGCCGATCTCGAAATAAAAGTGTTCGCACTAACCCGACTTTCCTTTATATTATAGATTTCTCATACTTTTTTAGTGGTTGCCGTTTACCTATCTGATTCAAAAATACTTTTCACAAAATTTCAACCAGCTAATTAGTAGACACTTAAGAAAGTTGTTGAAAGTTTAAAAAAGTGGAATATAAATAATTGAGATGCAAGAACGAAAATATTAAAGCCGATATTATATCGCCCACGTTTTAAAATCATTCAATTCGCAATTTCTTCAATAACAAAGAAGTTGACAAATTTTGTAAAGAATAATGATGTCTACTGAATATACCTACCATAGCAATAAAATTATGAACAATATCTTTAGCAGCAAACCATGCAACAACAAACTTAATACTTACAATGAAATTAGTCACTTGGTATGCAGCATTCTGAAACAACAAAATATAAAATGAATTATTAATATTCATGTTCAAAGATTTAAGAAAAATGTTGTTAAAAGATTGGGATATAGGTACTATTAAGTACACTGACATAAGTAATATTCTTATATTCAACGGGTGTGTGTACATTAAAAGACATTCATAAAAGTCCATTATATGAAAATGTGGATAGGTTAGAGAGGGTAGTGTCACTTGGAAGTAGGTACCGCAGGTAGAATTTTAATTGCACCATTAATCCAAGTTAATCTCCGTTACACGTAATAACAAAGGCCTTTTTCAGCGCTTAAGGCTTTTGTGTTATAGCCGTTGGAAGCCTTGAGGGAGCTTCTATAGACACTGCCCACCGCTAACTGCGTTCGTTATTCTTGCCGGAACCAAATCACTACCGTAAAAAAGTGCGCTTCTCGGTATTCATTATTCTCATACTTTGTTTCATTTAATTTCCTATGTACATTTTTATCCACTTTTTAAGTGAGCAACATTAATAGCCAACTAATCAACCAACCAACAATTTAGTGTAGGTAACTATACCTTCTGCGTTATGATTATGCGAATCAATTAATCAATATACCTTGAACCATAATAATATTCTCATTAAGAAAGATTGAATCGAATGTTCATGCAGGTACCGAAAATGTTTCAAAGTCCTAAATATGTTTTACCCTAGCCTGAGCCAGGCACCAACACTAGTTTTAGCGAACAATCAAGCCCTGAAACTCTGAATTTCAAGTTCATCAAAGTCACCATTACTCAATAATCGTATTTTTAAGTGAAACAAAACAATTTGTTAATTAACACAATTCTATAACAATATACGAATCTACCTGCAGTCGATAAGACATAACACTGAATGCCAAATTTCTCCTAGTTAATCTGCTCGAACAGCTCCGGACGATCCAATCGATTTTAATATTTAAGTTGATAATCAACTTATTTACCCGTACAAAAGCAATGAGCTTAATGGCGACTACATACTTTTTAAAAAAGGTGCGGTTGCATCGAATAATTAAAATCCGTTCTAGAGAAAGAACAATAATCGTTTAAATACCCGGATTGTCTCTTGTCAGATTAGTCTCTATTATTTTAATACCGCCTCTCTATCTGGCGCCTCCACTCTCATCCAGCAAGCTCATGGTAATAAATTGCCATCCATTCCCACCCATTTCTGTATTTCCTGCAATGCGGTCAATCTACACCGTTATTTATGTAGGTGGCTAATGGAATACAATAATACGAAACATCAATAAAGTTAGTGTAAATGGTCACACTAATTTAATACTAATTAATGATATCAGTGGACGCATCTGTTATTGACAAGGATTGCTCGATACGGCCGTGTTTACACTCCGCTGCTAACTGTATTGTGTTTATATGTAGCACGGATATAATGGCTGTATTAATATAGTATGTATGTATTACTTATCTCAAACACATACACGCGCCTATAGATATAAATACAGATGTATTTAACTACTTATTTTATCTCGAATTCCTTTGGGGTAGAAACGCCTTTTGCAAATAAGTAAATCACTCAATTAGGCACGTCTTTGATAATAATTATACGTACGTACGAGTATTTTCAAATAAATAACTTGGTGTTTGTTCTAGCGTTTTGTTTTATTCCATGATCTTACCTTATCGTTAATTTCGTGTTATGGTTCATAAATAAACAAAATATTATTTATCGTTAGTAATTACGTGTCTGTTTAATGGCATGCGTGATTGGAGTATCCCCGTATTGTAGGATAAACTCATCCGCACATGTACATGAACCCGAAGGCCCATAGGCTGAACACGCATCCCTTATTTTCATGAAGAACTATTTACCGAAATCCCAAGGCGCGTTAGAATAACACGTTATAAGTAAAGGAGATACTTAGGCAGAGCAATTACGCTAAAATAATTACCAGAACTTTCAACGCCAACTTAGGACCTTTGATTCATTACGAGAAGGGAATATTGCATATAAATTTTGCCCTGATTAAAGCTTAATGAAGACATTTATAACGAATAAATAAAGTTATTTAACGTCTTTACGAGTAATAATTATGATAAGTTTCTAATAATTGTACAAAGAGAAAGGCAGTTTTGTCTAAATCCTGTAAAATACGGGCGATATATTTCAGGTTTGGGACCTAATTACGGTATCACTCCTAAAAACCCGGAAAGATGTCTCCTCAGATTTCGTTTCCAAACATTATGATGACATTTTACTCAAGCCAGGGCCATAAGTATGTCCTAGATAAAGCCTTTACCAAAATCTATTTTGAGGAAATATCGGTATAGAAATCTATACTCAAGGGAAAATCAGGAACGCACTGTTCTGTATTTTGTTGAGAAGCGACTAAAATTTCTATTTTTTGGGAAATAAAATATAAAATTGAGACACCCGAGTTTTGGAACATGTCTCGCACATAACACAGTTGTCACTCGAGAACTTGGTGAAAGTTTCACTTACTCTTACACAGTTCTCCCTGGTAAACGCAAAATCGTGTCTCCCGCAATGTTTTTTTTAAGACAGACACAATGAATTTTCTTCGTTACACATATTACATAACAATAATTGGTTAACCTTCAGTAAAGGTAATCATAAAAGTTAGCAAGTAATCACATGTAGTTAATTTTATTAATCATGGAGAGGTCATGTTTTTTTCTGCTTGTAGATAAAGTTTAAAATTCAAAACATGTATTAAAAACATACCTACCTAATATAATTTGTATAGCGGTGTATTAAACGTATTTTGCTATCAAAAAATATTTTTTACATTGGGAATCATTACAGTCCTAACGTAAAATCTTTACATAAAATAAATGTGACAACCTGTAGCACACTTGTAAAGGTTAATCAAATGTTTGCAGTTAATAGAAATACAAACTTCAAACAATTATTATGACAGGCATTCAACTTATAGGTATAATATGCAAATTGAATAAAAAATTTACATGTTGGAATTTGAAGGGCTTATTTCAAACCACTGTGGATTTTCAACCGTCTTTTTGAGGTTATAAATTAGCATTTTTTGTTTTGGTAATTTTTTTTGAAAAACGAGTTTGAAATTGGAGTTTAAATATTACGGAAAGTATTTTTTTTAAAGCCATGATTGTACTAAAATAGGAACCTTTCTATTTCGAAGTGTATCTATAAAAATACTTCCCAGTTGAATCAATAAAGTGAGCAGGACTTAAGTTTCATATTTCTTGATTATGAAATTGGATATTCTGAAGTTGGATAACATCGCAAAGGAAAACAAAAGTAAGAATTTCAAAGTTATGTTCAAGATCAAATATAAAGACTCCTTTTAACATTACGCGAGTAGTACTTCAAAAGAAAACATTTTTCATAAAAAAATAACTTTTAATTTTAAGTACCTACCTACCTTCAAATTCAAATTTTAAGTAAACACTTTGATTAAGATTGTCCAGTTACTCTGGATATCGCTTAGAGAAAGGAAGTTAATAAAGGATCACAATATACATTCCTGTATCCTGCAGTGAGAAAATTTCGTCAGCTAATCAATTTAGATAACGCGGTTAGCTATTAGGTAGTCATGCTTCTCATCTCCAACCCAACATAAATTAGATGTTGAAAAATACCTTCCCCCACTAAGATTTATTCTATTAAATCGAAATAAGATATAACTATGAATAAATTTGGGATTATATTGGTGTCCCCCCTGTATTGACCACGGCTCGATTAAGGAACAAGAGCTTGAAAATTGGGACTCTGAATGTCCGCACTCTGAGGGCGGGCGCACAGTAGTCCCACAAAGAAATTTAGGGCGCCAAAATTCAGATTTTTGGTGTATGGGGGTTTTTCGAGGCGCTAAATCCGTTTTTGGACTTATTTTTTCGAAAAAACCAAATGGGGTGCCAGGGGGGACGGGGGCAAATCTTAATATGTTGAAATTTTTCGTGTGGGGTATCAAAATATATGTTTTTTTGTATCGCTGAGTCCATTTTTGGACTTATTTTTGCGAAAAAACCAAATTGGGTGCCAAGGGGAAGGGGGCAAATCTTAATGTTTTGGAATTTTTCACGTGGAGTATCAAAATATATGTTTTTTGTATCGCTGAGTCCATTTTTGGACTAATTTTTGCAAAAAAACCAAATTGGGTGCCAAGGGGAGGGGGGCAATTTAAAAATTTTATAATTTTTCGTGTGGAATATCAATTTTTTTAGGCGCTGAGTCCATTTTTTGATATATTTTTGAAAAAATGTGACCAAGGAAGGGGAGCAAATCTTTCATTTTGAAATTTTCTGGGGGATTGAAATGTTTTTCAAAGTTATGAGTTCATTTATAAACTTAAATTATACAAATTGAAAAAATGGGTGAAATAAAACAACTTATAATTTTACAAATATTTGCACGCATAGAAACATTTTAAACATTGTCCGAGTCAGATTCCTCGGATGTGGTTAGATGATATACATCTGAGTCTGTACTTTCGTCTGAGCTTTCTTCTGGCTCCACTTCTTCATTATTGTTTTTGGGGTGAAAGATACAGTTAGACTTTTCTATTGTTAGCATGTTGTTCCTAAGTGGAAGATACAGATAGTACAAGAAACATGCAAGTAAAAGAGATGAAGAGTAAATTATTGTATTCTGTTATCAGTAGGTACCCGTATTCTGTAGCAAGTGTAGGGTAGTCACTTGAAAAAAGTGACTATTAGGCGATACATTTTGTATGAAAAACCTCTATACGTATCAAATGCGAGAATCGCATATAGACGTTTTTCATACAAAATGTATCGCCTAATAGGCACGTTTTTCAAGTGACTACCCTACACTTGCTACAGAATAGGGGTCCAGGTGACAAATTAGAAAGGATAGCACCCCTATTTATGATGGACAGTTTTTTACTAAAATTTGTATGGCGTTGCAACATTTCCTGAGAAGTAAAATCAAAATATAAAGAAGAATCAAATTATTCTTTTAGCAAGTTTTATTTAACTGAATTTATTGTTTTATATAAGAGACACCAGTAGAGCTCTTAACAACACAAACAAAGAAACCATGAAACAAAAACATATAATCTCCAGTGCTCCAATAACAGGTATCTCCCGTAAGGCTATTGTGCATAGTTAGGTAGGTACAACCAACGTCTCCTGAGCATTCAAATTAAATTTCAATAATAAAAAACATGATTGCTTGAAGAACTAAAATTTACACAATAGTAATCACTAATTTAGTAGTATAAATCAAATTTTAAGGATTTGGGGGGAAAACGGGGGAAATGTAAGTGATGTAGGTGATAGTACTGGCTTTAAGGAGAAACTTTTATCTGAAAAGTTTTTATGGGAAAGGATGGGAAAATTTTGTAACACTACATATAGTCAGTTAAAAGTGACTAAAAAGTACATACTTCAAATGCAAATTTCCAGACTACCGATTAAATTACAGTAATGAACGAGCACAGATTCGTATTCAGCGAGAAAAATTCAATAAAACACCATGTTCATTAATTTTAAAATACCGGAACAAGGCACTGTAAAACGCGCTTGAAAAACACACACAAATTGACAATACCAGTTGCTGTAGATAACCACCATCTTATAGCGTCTCCATAGCAACGAGACGTACTTCGAGCGAGTTGTCATATGTGGTATTAGAAGCCTTCAAGGTCACAGTACATCAGATCATAGCTAGTTTGTCTCTCTGGTACATTTCATTTTTCTAATTTTGGCGCCCTAAATTTTTTTGTGGGACCACTGTGGGGCGGGGAGCTTGTTGCTGCCAGGTTGGCGGGAGATTATGGACTAGATATCCTGGGGCTGAGTGAGGCACGCATCCCAGGCTCGGGGCAGAGTGACGCTGGCAATTATGTCATGCTTCACTCTGGCCACCGGACTGCACGGATGCGTGGCGTTGCTCTACTTTTAAGTAAATATGCCTTCTCTCGCCTTCTTGGTTGGGAACCTGTTTCTGACCGCCTGATGAGTGCGTCCTTTAAGATGAGTGGCGAAACACTGACGGTCCTTCTGTGCTATGCTCCCACTGAGGATGGGGACGCGGCTGCTAAGGATTGTTTCTATGACAGTCTGGATGCAGTTGTGTCCCATGTTCCGGGGCGCCATCGCCTAATAGTTCTGGGGGACTTTAATGCCAAGGTTGGCAACGACCCCCAGAATGGACCAGGCGTCATGGGTAAGCATGGCTTAGGAGTGATGAATGATAACGGAAGCCGTCTCATTGGTTTCGCTACGCTCCATGGACTCTTAATAGGGGGAACTCTCTTCCCCCACAAGGATATCCATAAATACACCTGGACCTCGCCCGACAGAAGAACGAAAAACCAGATAGACCATCTCCTGGTAAGGGCTAGCAGCCGAACTGCGGGATGTCCGCACCTGCCGGGGAGCAGACATGGACACGGATCACGAACTCCTTGTGGGTTCGTTCAGATTCAAATTCCACCATTTCCAGCCAAGATCGTCTGCTCCTCGCCCGCTGGACATACGCAGGTTAGAGAGTGCTCAGTGTCGTCACTTGTACGAGACTGAGTTACGCACAAGGTTTGCCCCCTTGCAGGATTCACCCAGAGCTGCCCCAATTGAGTCAGCCTGGACTAGCTTTCGTGACGCGGTTATGGAATCCGCACGTTCTTCTGTCGGCTATAAGAATAAAAAGAGGCCAATATGGATGTCCGATGGGTCCTGGAGTCTCATCGAAGATCGCCAGAAGGCTAAGACCCTCAGAGACAGCGAAAAAGACCCTCAAAAACTGGCCGCTTTGGTGTCTGAGTACAGGGAGCTGAGCCGCAAGGTGAAGCACTCTGTACGAACAGATAAAAGAAGACACCTGGACTCTCAGATACGGCGAGCACAGTCTGCTGCACTCGGTAATGACTCAAGGACACTTTTCGAAATCACCCGGGAGGTCGTGGGCAGGGGTCAAAAAAGACCCGTGACGGCAATACGAGACTCTCGTGGAGCTACTGTCACTGCCCCCGAACTGATTAAAGGGAGATGGAGGGAGTACTTTGAGTCAATATTGAACCGCCCCGAGCCCTCCTCACCTTACAACTTTGAGGAGGAGTTGGCGGGTCTGAATGTACCTCAGGCGACTGGGATATGTGAAGATCCGCCGACCTACAGCGAGATGGTGCTGGCCGTGATGAGATTGAAGAACAACAAAGCGCCAGGAGACGATGGAATCCACGCAGAGCTCCTCAAACAAGGCATAGATACCCTTGGCCAACCACTTCTCGATATATTTAAAATGGCGTGGGAAGAGGAGAGGTGCCCAAAAGATTGGCGGAATGGATCCATCGTCGCAATATTTAAAAAGGGGGACCCCCTTGAATGCGGAAACTACCGTGGAATTACTCTGCTGAGTGTTCCCGGTAAGGTATTATCTCAGATATTACTACACCGCATTCGGGGGCCTGTCATGGCTGTCCTGAGAGAGCAACAATGCGGCTTTGTACCTGGAAGATCCTGCACGGACCCAATTTTCTGTGCTAGGTGCGTCTTTCAGCAGTGCAAAGAGTTTAACTCTCCAGTCGCTTGTTGCTTTATAGATTTTGAAAAGGCCTTCGACAGCCCACATAGACCATCAATATGGGAAATTCTTGCTCTGTATGGTATACCTCCGAAAATAGTTAAAATGGTGCAGTCCCTGTATGAAGACTCCGAGTGTAGCGTGAAAACGCCAGGTGGTCCTACTGAAGCTTTTAGGATCACCACGGGAGTCAGACAGGGCTGCGTACTAGCTCCTTTCATATTCATAATAGTCATGGACTTCCTGTTGAGAAAGTCCATGCAAGGAGCAAGAGGTATACCGATAACACAGAGAGATGGTCTAATGGGCGAACTGTGCGATCTGGAGTACGCGGACGACCTAGCGTTGTTCAGTACGACAGTGGAGGAATTACAGCGCACTGTTTCAAGACTCTGCAGCGAAACAGCACGCCTCGGCCTTCGAGTCAATGCCAGTAAGACGGAGCTCATGGCGAATAATGCCTGCCCCGATAAACAGCTACCGATAACCATCGATGGTCACCAGGTCTCCCGGGTGGATAAATTTAAGTACCTGGGAGCAACCATTACCACCGCTGGTGACCTCGGGGCTGAGCTCCCGATACGTATCGGTATGGCAAGTGGCGCCTTCAACAACATGACCAAGATATGGAAGGCGTCGGCGTTTAGTGTCGAGACGAAATGTAAACTGTTTGATGCGTGTGTGTTGCCCATTCTCCTTTATGGGTGTGAGTCCTGGCACCTGACCAAGGCCCAGGCACAAAAAGTCTCATCATTTGAAATGAAGTGCCTAAGGAGAATTCTGGGCGTAAGATGGTACCACCGCATCACGAACGACGCTATACGCCGGCGCACCCAGCGTGAGCCCATCACCTCTACCATTGTGGGGAGGAGATGGACTTGGCTGGGACATGTGTTAAGGATGCCGAATGACAGTTGGCCGAGGAGAGCGCTGTTCTTCCTCCCATCAGGGTCCCGAAGACGAGGAAGACCCTCTCACACTGTGTTCCGCTCCTTCGAAGCAGAGCTGAGGGACATGGACATGGTGTGGGAGGAGGTCATAAACATTGCGCAAGATCGAGCGTAATGGAGAGCTCTTGTTGCCTCCCTATGCCCCTGAGTGGGGTGGAAAAGGGAGAATTGATTGATTGATTGATATTATGTAGTATTTCATAATTGGTATGAAACCCTGATGGATCAAAGAGATGGGGTTTGCCATAAGTAACCAAATTGAACCTTCTCTGCGGACGAGTTGCTTTGCGTGCTAGTTTTTGTGGCGTCCACGTGTTCTACACTGGAAGCGAACGTCTATTAAGTGAATATTTCTTTCATAGGTTTCCATTGGTAAAAAAATCCATGTGATTTTAATGCGTCTACGTGTTACTGAGTAAGCTATGAGGGCAGTTTCAGGAAAGTATGATTTATGTTGGGGTATACGTGACTACCTCCCCAAATTAATCGATATAAATCTGGTTTATAAACCATCCATCACTACCGGCGGCCGTTTCGACCTCTAATACTTCGATGATGAAGGTCTTTTCAGAACTCGCTTAGTTTCAAGGTTCGGGTCCGAAATTAATTCTTCCTCAACCGCTTGTTTACCAAAGCACGAATCAAATCATACTGAAGACACAGAACATCTGCATAAATTTAACAACCAAATTTTAATTGTTTAGTTTGAGATTAATTTTGTATTTATTTAAATATTTATGAGTCATTGTCGGAGTTAAATAAAATTATTCGAGCGAAGAATGTCTAAAAAGTTTACAAATAGATACCAACATCTAAATAAAATGTAAATTTGGAAGCTATAGGTAGGGTTGCCAGAACTTCTAGGATCCAATACGGGACGTTTTCTCTCCTGATGTCCACAACGTAACACACCATCCAACGTCGACAAGTATAAGTGAAGGCACGCTTTGTGCATAGTGCAGGGGTTCCCAATCTTTTTCAGCCCGCGGCGCACTTACAAGTTTAGTATTTTGTCACGGCGCCCTTCTTTTGTAAGCTATTTGGAATAGATATAGTTATTATATAAAATATATATGTACATGCAATAATAGTAGTTATATAGAAAGGCACAAATATTAAAACATCAATAATATGAAATTGAGTTTTACTATACATATATTTATTAGAAATCAGAATTGGGACCTTAAAGTTAAAAATAAAATACGACAGGTACTCAATCAAATTAATGTGAGGAGTGAGCTTGATGATTTCCGCACAGTTTTTCAAAGCGGGGAATAAGACAGACTGCTCCATATCGATCTTTGAGCGATTTAGTCTTAATCACATCTACAAGTGAAAATCAAGCTTCACATAGATATGACATGGCAAACGTAATGAAAATGTTTAAAACTATCGAATTTCTTCTCGAAACTCTCGAATCGATAACCAAAACTCACCAATCGGAAGTGGTCAATCTAGTAAAGTTTTGAAGCTGATATCACAAGAGAGTTCAATGAGACTCTTAGAAGCTGATATCGCAAGAGAGTTCAATGAGACTCTTAGAAGCTGATATCGCAAGAGAGTTCAATGAGAGTCTTAGAAGCTGATATCGCAAGTGAGTTCAATGAGACTCTTAGAAGCTGATATCGCAAGAGAGTTCAATGAGACTCTTAGAAGCTGATATCGCAAGTGAGTTCAATGAGACTCTTAGAAGCTGATATCGCAAGAGAGTTCAATGAGACTCTTAGAAGCTGATATCGCAAGAGAGTTCAATGAGAGTATTGTGAATCCTGGTGGAACTTGTGCATGGAAAGGATTACGGAACTACACAAATTTTTCGACATCATCATCAGCAAAGTGCTTTAAAAACCATTCGGTGAGATTCGATAAGTTTAGTGTTCCGTGAAAAGCTCTAATAGGCTTTTTTAAAAAAAAAAAAGTTGTTGGAGCTCACTTCATGTCAAGCTTTTTATATAATAAAATTAATATTAGGTATATTCAAATTTTATTTAAGCGATTAATTGATTTTGAAATTTAAAAAAAAAAAAACATGTAAAAGGTGCTGGAACGCCGCCCGTTCCACCGGATTAAATGAAAAAAAAAAGCCTTGCTTTAATAAGACAACCAATTCATTAAATGCACATATTTATATAATTGCGAGATGCAATCTAGACCGCTGCCTTCATTCTGTATTTTTATCCATAACTGCAGTTTCTTAGTTAGTTTCAGAATGTGCATGTTGTTGCCTTATAAAATAAATAATATATTTTTTTTTTAATAAAATGAATCTGTGCTCACTCAAAGTGAACACAAATACACTCCTTGAATTCAAATTATTTAGTTAACAAAATATCACAGAAGTACCTACGCTAGTTTTAGAAAAAATCTAGTTCCGTTAAATATAGCGCTTTCATGGCGTTCTTCTTATAAAAAATTGCGAATTTTTTCATGTAATTCGAATCAAAGTAGGATTTTTTGGTTTATAAATAAATACTCGCGAATATTTGTGACTTCGGATGATGATCGGTGGTTTCGGATAATGATGAGAGGATCGGCTCACGGCGCCCCTCTTTAGTTTCCACGGCGCACCAGGGCGCCGCGGCGCACACTTTGGGAACCCCTGGCATAGTGGAAGACAAACACAAAGACAATGGATTTTAGTATTTTCTTTTATGAACAAAATCTCTTTTTGTATTGGCAAAAAATCCAGTAAGTGCATACCTATATTTTTTTTTGATCTCATAAAGAGAAATTTACTTGATAAGTATTACTTTTATTGAAATAAACAAAATATACATACACAAACAAAAATACAATAAAGAGATTTAAATATATATGTATACCTACACGAAATGGTGTAACAAATAAGAGGAACCCGTTAAGTCGTTGAAAAGACTTGTCAAAAATGTTTTTTCTTAAAGGTTAATTTGCATAGAAAATAGTTATTTTTAAACTAACATTTTTACGAATTTTTAAATTAGTTAAATTTTTAAAAATTATGTGTAAATTATTATCGAAAGATTTTAAAAGAAAGTCACCAACCATACCCCTAATAACGATTTCTATGAACCCAAATTAAGTTTTTTTAAGCGCAAAACTACAATTGGTATTTAGCATTTGGTTTTATATTTTTTTAAATCAAAATTATCATGTTGTCAACGAGATTTGAGATTAAGACTACCAAACATTTTAATATTTTCAGCGGCCAATAATTAGGCATGACTTCAGCAGCTTGTTGTCGAAAGAGTGTTACGAAGAACATGTGGGACATCCTACGCCAACAAAAGCCTAACCCACATTTTAACAATTTTTCATTTTATTTGAATTTTCGACGACTTAAATGTCATATTTTATGGTGCAGCCAACGACTAACCAATTGGAGGAATATAACAATGATAAATACAAAATATCTTATACCATTTTAAATCTTTTGTAGAAATTTAAATCATTTAAATATTTTCAAATCATCAAAAACCTAAAGTGGGTTAGGCGTTTGTTGCGCTAAACAGCTCAATTAATCTTCACAGTTCAGCGTTAAGTTTCGAAAAGACATTGTTACTTATTTTGTCAAAATACGGGACAAATACGGGATGGGGATGGTCAAATACAAGACAGTCCCGTACATATGGGACGTATGGCAACCCTAGCTATAGAGGGTTTTTCAGAGGTGCACCTACAAATTTCAAATGAAAAAAATACCTAAAAATGAAATTTACATGTATTAGATTTTTTTCAAATATTATATTGTTATGCAATTTGTGCATGCCTAAAATGATTTTGGGCATATATTATGTAAAAGCTGACTGAAATATAGCGTAATCATGATGTCCAATTTTTGGCCACTTTCTTGAGAAACAGCAGGGCTATTCTCGTAGCGGTCTTATTGCAATCTTATTTTTTTTTTTTTTTTATTTATTTATTTAAAACAAAGTTACAGACAACAATAGACATATTTTTACAATAGGTAAATTATATGACAATCAAATTGATTTTCTTTCAAATGGTTACCCGGTATTGAAAAGATATCTTAAAGGGTAGCTAAAAATACGATGTAGCCAATCGTGGAACGATCATGACGCTCCCCCTTTCTCTCTGATTGGTCCAATCCTTATCCGAGCCGCCCTTTAAGATATCTTTTCAATAAGATTGCAATAAGACCGCTACGAGAATACGGCCGCTGTAGCCCTATATCGCCAATAACGCTGCGAATGTTAGCTTCATGTGGTCCAACGTCTGTAGTGTATTTGCTTGCTTAGACATGATTGTGAGTTCAATATACTTAAAAACAGTAATCCATCACGATCGTAGAGGCCGCTCTCTACATGGTTTTCCGAATAACTTGCTCGTTTGGACGATTGCGTCGATGGTAAAATGGACGTAGAGTACGGTATATGTTTGTCAAACTTAACCACGATTTTCAATAATTTGCAAAAATTTCCAAGCGTTGCGTCGTTCTGAACTAATTCTATTCATTTTGAAATGATTTTTTTTTTTTGCATAAATGGCAAAACAATTTCTTTTAAATAAATCAAATAGGTAATATTATCATAAAATTTATTTTTTGATATTTTTTTTTCATGTCAAAGTTGTATACCTACTTCTAAAAAACATCCTGTAGTTCACATTTCACTATACACATAACAATATGAACCATTTTTTCCTTGCTTGGCTTAGCTTGGACTTTTAATTTAAAATTTTTAAAGAATATAACTTTCATGATCGATTGAATTAAAAAGGGTTAAATCAGAAGTTCGGACTCGTGAATGTAGTTAGTAAAATGGTTTCTATAATATACTCTTGGTACTGAACTTCCCAATCATTTCTTTAAAAATATTCTAAAATTAGTATATGACAATAATTAAGATTTTATATGGTTTAGACAATTTATACAAACTTATTCACCAAAATGGTAAATTATAGGTATCTATCATTTAAAGTCAAATGATTTCGCAATTCTACACGTCGAAAAATCCAATGCAATATCTATCTGTAGTTTCAACGTGACGAGGTTACCATACGGAAAGGTATATTATTGTCGGTAGATACAATAACAAACTTTTTTTACGATAAAAGTTTTATCTACAAATCTTCTGGATGGAACTGTATTGACGATTGACGTTTTTTTTCACTACTTCCATTGTATAAAAATCACATATCAGTAAAGTATGAATGGTCCAATATTTTAGATTTTAGAAATACATAATTAAACACATGAATATTCATAAGTTTTGTATATTTCGTGGTGTGAAACTGTTAAACTTAATTTTATTAAGTAATTTATAGTTATAAGAAATATATTAAATAAAAAATATTTGAAAAAATATGTGCTGTAAGTTAAAAAAACGTGAATTATACTCTGTAAGGGAAGTTACATAGATATTGGGCGAATGAAAATGATTATTTACTAAAAAAAATTATGTGTTACATTTTGATGTTTTAGGACCTCAATGATGCTGACCATCTTCGTCTTTCAAGACACAAGCTTCCCTTAAAGGGAAAGATTTCAAAGATGTACTTGTGTTCCCTTAGAATGAGCCCAAATTCGTTAAAAAAACACACAAGAGAAGGTTTCAGTAAAACTGAATATAAAAATGTCCGCGTACTCGTTACTACCTACACATAGGTTTGGGAGTGTGTACATACTTATGTATGTACCTACATAAGTATAGGTCGCACAAATCTACCTTTTTATGTAAGTACATACCTTGAGAGGTCAAGCACAATATAAAGTAGATAGTCTAATAAACGAAATGTGTCAGCTGCCTGGGAACGTCGGCTGAATGCTAATTTACAAAAAGAGCCGCTGGTCGGAGAGATATGGGTACATCATTTAGTGCTATTTGTCATTCGGTGTGAGAGAGGAAACATCAAAAGCAAAATGCTTCCAAACGCGATTGAGCGTTGCTGGAGGGAAAAAATTTTCCGAAAAATTCAGAGAAACTTTTTATTTCGTCCATTTTTTTAACGTCGTTGTTTATCAAATTCGTATTGTGTGACACCAAAAGACATGGGCTAAAGTCTTAACATGAAGAAAAACCTATGTGAGAAATTTTAGGGCAACTTAGCTTGTGGATTCTTTTTTCTTCCGTTATGTATATATTTATTGCTCTCTTTTCGATGGTCACCCCATAATTTTAGAAATTTTGTTATTTACGTACATAGCTACGTTTTACGTTATTCATTATATTGATTTCATAAAATACTTGGTAGTATATGAGGTTGAAGGGCGTATTGACATAATCAAGTGAAAGTTGTGAGTTCGAAGCCTGTTTGCGACCACATTCTATGTTACTCTACTGCATCTGAAGGAGAGGACAAGTATTCTGGTCTTCTTGTCAAATAATCAGATTCGAGCGAAGTCTTACAAAACATAACATTCCTGTACTCTTGGATTAGTTCATCACAGCGGAATTTGGAACAAAAATGCAAAAAATGATATCATATTAAATTCTATGTTTATTCGAACTGTTCTTGTCTCTTTCTGTTTTTTTTTTTTTTAATTATTAGCTGGGTACACACGTAACGATTTATCTTTAAGATTTGAACGATAATCGCTCATTTTTCAATTGTTTTCTTCGCGAAGATTTGAAAAATGAGCGATTATCGTTCAAATCTTAAAGATAAATCGTTACGTGTGTACCCAGCTATTAAGGGAGAAAACGGATTAAGTGAGTATTTATGAAAGATTTTTGAAAAAGGTACCTATTCAAATAAAAATTCCTAACAGAATAGCTATATTTGAAATACTCTTTCAGCAACCTTTCATCGAAAACAGACAGTTGCATTGCAGGTGAATAAATGCATCCTTTTAATCATACGTTTCATGACAAGGTGCCACTTCTAGTAACTCATTTTTAATATTATTTTTCTGTAGCACAAGTAAAACTTTAATCCGACATTGAAATACGATGACGTATAATTTACTGTTTTGACATTGTGTCCATAGACTAGAGAAGACAATATTTTACACATTTCAATGTAGGTAGTAGGTAGGTATATGGGTGTAGCATCAATAATTAATTAGAGGCGAGACTCAAATAAACCCACATCCGAATATTTTCCGCATAATTAAATGAGATTAATGAAGCGTTATACAGCATCCACCAGCTAGAGAAGAATCTACAATAGTTATACTTCCAACAGCCCGTGCACATGGTATGGACACCCACCTTTTATCTATTCAATTATATCACCATACATACCTATTACAAAAGTGATCAGTAGGTACAGGATGATTGAAAATAAAACTGAAATAATGCTACAATTCGAATGAAACGGCAAATTGTCAATTTTGGAACAGAATATTTAAAATACAAGTAGGTACTAATTAATAGATAATAATAATGTAGTTACTCTATGGACTTCAAAATAATAGCTATTAAGGTATGTAGATATAAATACGAGCAGACTCATACGCAGCTGTCAAACGCTTAACAAAGGCCATTTTAAAAAGTTAATAGCCATTTTCATCAATAGTCGTAAACTTTCATTTTCATCATTTTCCTTTTGGAACAATTTGGAGCCGCACAATTATTAACCGTAATCGTATAATTGAGAAAACACAACTCAAATACAGCACTACAAACAAAAAAAAAACCGCAATAACAGCAAGCTTAGAAATGGCGGAGGTCACTTGGTCTATGAGTCTTCCTCCTTTTATCTAGCTTCCTTATCAGCTTTTTCTATATGACCTATTCTGTGTTCTGCATTATAAACACTGTTGGCTGCAAAGTTTTTACTGTCATGTTAAAAAGTGACTTTTTTTTTTTATTTAGATTATGAAGTTACAAAAATTACATATTTTATAACTTAAAAATAACAATATTATTCCACTTATATTATACAGATTTTTTAACATTAAATAAATGTGTACGTCACAATTATATTGATTTGGTATTTTTTGCCTTTTTTACCTATGAAATTATACGATAATTTATCTTTTCGACCGTGGAACTTGGTGGAACATACTTTGAACTTATTTGAAAGAAACAAAATATTTAGTTTTTTCCACAATATTTATTACTATTTATATAACTGAAACCATTTAATAATTTGCAATTAAATTAGTGCGTATCGATGTATTAAGTTGCGAGCAATAACATGTTTTTTATTACGCCTGTTTTCGATATACCTACCTATTCCCTTTTTCAACATTTATGTAAAAATTGAGGGACGAGGGTGTATGGAGCGAAAAAACATCTAAGCTAGAAAATATTACACAGTGATTTGGAATACAGGAAGCGGAAACATTAATACGACTGGCTCATGATCGTGAGGAGTTTGAAGTGTGTTAGGAGAGGTACACAAAGAAGAAGAATATTTCTGTCAAGCTTCCTCGTTGTCCAATCATAGATTGACTGGCCACCTTATAAACAAAATTTATTAATTTTAAAGATAAATTTAATATTATCCATTGCTGAAAGTACTCGCTGAAAACTTACAACAAACCCTTGAAAAGAGTCCAAATACCCACTTAAAGGGTGGCATTTCTAAGTAGTTACTTTACTTACTAACCTACAATATTTACACAGACAGGTACCTAGGTATGTATTTATTGGCTTGAAAAGTAAGTGAGTTAAGTTAAAACGAAAAGTAAGTTGCGTTAAGTTAATTACAGGAAAAGACCACAAACAAATAATTAATTATTAGTAAGAACATTAAAGTAATCCTCCTGTAGAGTGTTCTGTTTGATCTTCCTGTACCTACCTACCTATCTATGTACCTACATAACGAACTGACCGCCTCATAAACAATGTAAATGTGTGCGAAGGTACCTACAACAAATTAAACTCAAACAATCAAACTAAATTAATAATTCGTTCGGTTATTTATACACATTTCTATAAATATTTATTCTAGAAAATGAAATTCACGGCGGAGCAGGATGAAAAACGAAACGACCAATTAGACAGAAATAATTGGAAATAAAAGACTAGCAGTTTTCATGTCAGAAATTGATTTCACTGTGGCGATATTTATTGACGCGACCACAGTGGTACCTCTCAGATCTGCTTTAATTTTTGCAGAATCTTGCTCGCTATGTGGAAACCCGTTAATAGAAAAAATTCTTATATAAAAGCGTGATCTGCCCATGTCGAAAATCTGGCTATTTTAATGCATTTTCAGTCTGCCGTGATAACTGAAATATACTGCCGTGAAAATAGGGGCCGATAGGGATTTCTATAGGATGAATCCGCTGCGTGCGGCGGCCGGCGTTGAGCATAATAATATGCTGTCACGTTTGCCCCAGATGTTCGGTACCAAATTTTCAGATTAGTTATACTTATATGATACCTGGTGGTGGCAATACTGGTTCGGTATTATTATTTTTTTTTTGGAAAGACCTATTAACCCTGGCTGTCACACTTGCTGGAGTGTCCGTTGTGCCGTCTATTACAGAGTCTACAAGATAAATAAATGTGTTGAATGTAAAATCTTTGATGCAGCCTGATCATATTTTTAAATGATTCAACGTTTCATTTCATCGTAAAGATGGAAACATACTATAATATCACTGCCGTTTTGAATGTTGTGACGCGCCAGAATGAAATCGATTTCATATACTTATTTAGAATGGTTAGGTTAGACATATTATTGGTTATCGCTCTATACAAAAATGTATTTTTCTGGCGTGTCACAACACAACGCAACACAAAGATAATATTAATATGTTTAGGTATGCCTTTAAATATCTTTCCAGTGTATTTTGTCAAGTAATTACATGCAACACTTACATACGTAATCTTCTTAACGATCCTCGTTAAAAGCGGTACTACTGTATGTTTTATTAGTGTAATTCGCTGGAATACAAAAAAATGCCAATTCGAACGAAATCTGAAGGGTACGTCAAAGATTTGCAGATTTTTTTTCTCAAACGCGTAGGTATTTATTTATTTTTTTATTGATTCATAATACCTTGTAGCATAACAGCTTGCGCCTTTTCACCACTAGGTCTCAAAATTATTGACACATATTGCCATATGAATGGCTGTAATTCTCCATTATTTGACATTACTTTCTTAATCCACGCTCGCTCCCTAGTTGGAACATGTGATCGCCACAAAATCTCGCCAAGCATCACTATATATATTCAGGGCGTCATTGCCGGTATCTCGAAGGTCCTCATCGTAAGCTCTCTTGACAGTGAGTCTTGGTCTGCCACGATTTTGACATTACTGCTAGAAAAATTTACTGTTGTGCTGGTCATACACGATCAAGCCTATCGTGAAGCCTGCAGCGGGATTGATAAACTTGACAGTATATTTATTATCAGCAGGCATAAAAAGTCTACTCCTTGATCTGCAATCTGGAAGCCGGCCGGTGCAAATTGCTTATGTGGGGTATAATGAAAATTTCGCTCATTTTATGATGCTGAGCAAAAGATCGACTATGTTTGTATTGTGCATAATGTATTGATTACGTGAAATACTTTCTTGTAAAATCAAATACCAAAAATAAAATAGGTATCTACTTGAACCTTCGTTATGTGTGACGTATGATGTTGACGACCATAGATTACAAGGTGAGGTGAAGCACGGGAACATAAAAAACTAAAGCGGTGTGGGGGAGGATTGAAGTATTTATATCGGACATTCCCTTAATGTAGGATCAATGTAGGGCGTGATTAAAGCACTCAGTTACTCACACAACCCGGCGGATTATTAAAATAAACGAATAAAATGTTAGACGGGGCTCAAATAAAATCGCATCCCTTTCCCGTTTCATTTATTTTTACGTGGGTTTAAATTCATCATTAGTAAGCCCAATCACGTAGGGCATTTTTATGACTTGAATTTCCTTTGTGCCCCAAAGCGGGCTACCTCCACGACCCGTGTACTGCTAACTTAGCGCCAGCAACAGAAAATTTACTTGAAAAAAAAAATCAGTATATTAGAAGTTTGTACATACGAGTAAATCACATATTATTTGCGGCGATTGTTTTTTTTTTTATTAAAAAAAATACAGTTATTCGATGTTAAACAACGCGAAAAAGATTCTCGAAGGCCAAGAAGTGCTGTTTCATCGCAAAGTCTTGAAACACTGCGCTATAATTCCTCCACTGTGGTACTGAACAACGCTAGGTCGTCCGCGTACTCCAGATCACACAGTTCGCCCATTAGACCATCTCTCTGTGTTAACGGTATCATCATCATTCTCCCTTAAAGACCCCCCACACACTGCAAGTCAGCCCGAAGGAGACCAATCCGCAGCAAACCCGACATGCACGAAACGGACCCCCTAGCTCGGTCGAAACAATCAAAGCAAAAAGCCGGCCACACGCAAATCAAGCCCGCCGCGGATCCTCCCAAATCAACTCGCAATGCGGAAGGCCTAAGCCCCCCTCAGGAGCATAGGGAGGCATCAAGAGCTCTCCATTGAGCTCGATGGCGTCCGAGGCTCAATGTGCCTCTTCTGACCGGTTGAGGTTTAAGGACGTGAGGTGGTCAACCTCACGGTCCCGATCTGATTTTTCGATTTCCTGCCTCTTGCAGGATTCTCGAAAAACCAGCAAAAAGAGCAGAGCCGACAACCCCACGGCAACGAGTTAACGGTATACCTAAATTCAAAAAATAACACTATTATAAATAATAATAGGTGTTCAGCGTATTAAAACTATTGAATTGACTCATCATTTCCACACAAGATATCTCAATAATTGTGATTTGACCTACCATCATAGCATCATTCGACTGTTTATCAATTAGACACCGACAATTAATCATTCGACTCTTTAGCAAAATTGATATACCCGTAAACATTACACTGTCATTTCAAAATATTATGTAATATGCGCTATCGCTCCTCTTTCGTAATATTCATAGGTAATTAATTTTCAGATAGGTAGTCCTATAACACTCACCTATGTATGCTTGCTGATAATTTCATATTTGAATGTGCATGTAGGTAGCTACCAAATATAAAAGCGGCATTCGAATTAGTATTCATAAAAATTTGCTATGATTATTCGAAATGTTCTTGTCTCTTTTTGTCTTGTTCGTTTATTTTATTGTGAAAAGCAGGATAAAAAATATCAAAAATTCATTAAGTATTGTTTTGTATTTTTTAACATTGTACAATTTATTGTTTTACATTGGCATTATCCCAGTGTTCCAAAAATGGAACGGTTACCTAATACTTACTAATACTATTTTAATGTATCAGTATAAGCAGGTATTTTTATTATTTTTACCAATGAAATAAGAGACTGCAGCAGAACATGAATCATTTTTTTTGTAAGTTAAAATAACTATAAGGAAAAAATATTCTGACGCTTAAGAATGAGCAAGTTTTCTCACAAAATTTCCTATAAAGAATGCTTTATAGCAGAATAAACATACACGCGTATCACGCAACAACTGCTCAAGCTAAAGTCTATCGATCGAAGATTTCAAACATAATCAAACAAAAGTTTAGCGTTCTTAAAAAATTATAATAATTACAAGCTATACTTACCGTTCCAATAATGGAACGTTGGGCAGATATGGGACTTTTGAAAACGGTATCCAAATAAAAATATCCCAAAAAAATATATTTAATAATAATATTAGGAACAGTACGTGGTACATTTGTAATTTAGTGATTTAAACTTTCAATAATAGTTATGATACAAAATGAACATTTTCAAAACTATCTCATTAATGTTGAAGTGAGTTTTAGTTTAGTTTTGAATTTTCGCGCTTTAATGCGTAAATTTTAGCCCCTTTACTTACTTACGTGACATTTAACGTTAACGAGTTCCTTTACTTAAATATGAGAGACTTTGTTTTAAGTCGCGGTAACAGAGCGCCTACTAAAATGTTTTATTGGCGACATAACAAACCCGTGAAAAGCGCTTCAATAAGCTTTCAAAATACTTAATACTCGTGGCGACACAAAATGAATACGTTTCCCCGGTATTTCACGACAAGTTTTAAACTTCCTTTACGAAATTATTTTAAATGGCAAAATATAAAGGAGCCGAACTTTGGACATATCGGACACTTTGCTTCTCATCGCCTTATTGTATAAAAGGCGTATCTAACAATAGGTTATTTTGCAGGAGACAATTTATACATTCCAGCCACATTTTATAAAATAATAACTAAGCCCCTTCCTTTGATAAGCGCTTTTATCAAAACACCAACGAAATCTTCATTGCACACAAAAAATGAGCCATACGTAGATCATTGTATACACGAAATTATATTAATTTTGCACATAATAAATGTAAGTGTTATTTTGCGTGCATTAAAATTTACACGTGACTCATTTTATGAGCAACGACGGTATGTAAAATGGATCGCGGGATACTGAGAAGTCGCTCCGGGGGAAGATTGAAAGTTCCGACTTAGCTTTATTTCGGGGCAACACTCGTATGTTTGTGTTTATATCCATTTAATTCTATCAGGTTTTGCCTTCACAAGACTTATATTTACACCCTCGTTTCAAGTATAAAACATAAAATATCTAGTTTTATAAAAACAAACTGTAGGAAAGCGAACCCGGGACTCCTAATTATGATTGGATACATACATACATACATACATTCTCCCTTTAAGACCCCCCACATACCGCAAGCCAGCCCGGAGGAGACCAATCCGCAACAAACCCGACCCGCACGAAACCGACCTCCTAGCTCAATCGAATCAATCAAACCAAAAAGCCGGCCCCGGACAAATCAATCCCGCCGCGAATCACCCCCAAACCAACAGCAATGCGGGGGCCTAAGCCCCACTCGGGAATATAGGGAGGCATCAAGAGCTCTCCATTGCGCTTGAAGGCATCCGAGGCTCATTGTGCCTTTTCTGACCAATTGAGATTTAAGGACGGGAAGTGGTCAACCTCACGGTCCCGATCTGATTTTTCGATTTCCTGCCTCTTAAAGGATGCTCGAAAATCCAGCAAAAAGAGCAGAGGTGCTATTCTTCGCCGGCAACCCCACGGATTGGATACCAATAATAATATTCCAACATATTTATGGATTCTTGTGAAGTTTTCCAATATTACTAGCTATTTCTAACCAAATTTGTTTTCTTAATGTTCTCACCATTTCCAACGTTTGTCTTTTATTATAAAGAAATAGTTTATGAAAGGCGCCCGTGGCGCCCACTTATGGGTTTTTCTCGCAAACTTTGCTTTCTTATTGGCGAATTCGCATGCGAGTCTAAAGAACTTGGTTGATTGAATTCTTTATGCAAACCTTGAACTTTTTATTACAAACTTAGCATTACAATGGCATTTAGCATTTCATTGTGATTGTTGAAATTATTTGATCGATTTAACTTTTTATTACAAATATTGGATTCGTTTGGATTTTCTAAGCTTCGAATTCGCATGTGAGTCTTGACTTAAATATCCCGAGTATTAATGTTTTTCTACACGTTAAGACCTTTACAAAAAGTGCTCAGCTACCAATCATATGTTACTGTCAGCCACAAATTTCTCTTTAGTTGCGAGTGGCGCCATCTTCTGGTGAGCGAAGGAACTAAAAGCGCTAATGACATAAGTCAGTCAGTGAGTCAGTGACAAAGACAACTATTATAGCTATGTCTATTGTCTATTATGATCATTAAAAGTATGTAATACAATATCTTTAACAAGCTTTCCAGTCATTGTCCTTCCTGTACTAACTATGAATATTGAATTTAAATTCGTATAATTATAAGTTAACTATATTCTGTTGAATCGTTATAATTCTGGCCGATGCATTTGTTTAAACGAAGTGTTCAGGGTATATTCTGTCAATCGCGCCAACTTTCAAACAACTTTATGTCAAACACTAAATCACAAACAGAAAAGATTATTTTATCAAAAGAACTAATTATGTTGCCTTCATAAAATTTTCTTAGATTTGTTAAGTTTTTCTCGCAGCTTTCTTAATTTTTTCTTTCATTATAATCTTCTCCTCGTAATAGATAACACAACAACAAAAATTTTTGCAAAAGTTGTCCAGCCGTTCTTGAGTGATTATTTATTTCTTATTCTAATATGGCGCACAGCCATTAAAAAGGCAAAAAGTCATGCCGTGATCAAGTTGAAAAAGCGACCATTTTGTATACCTATACAGATTTATGAATTTATTTATTTATTTATTTATTTTATACTTTATGCATATTAAAAATAGTGTACAAAAAATAGTGTATAGACAAGTGGCAATGGCGGGATTATAGCCGTAGCAATCTCTAACATCCAACCACATATGATAAAAATAAAAATATAGATACATACATAATATATACACAAATATATACACACAATACATATAATCAACAAACACCAACAAAAAAAAAAAAAATTCATACAAAATTTTATTTAGATATAGTACACCAAATGGGATAGTTTAGGGTGGAGTGGGAAAAAGGGGTAGGATAGGGGAAATAGAGTCTACGATGCACCAGAAGACAACAAATGTATCTTGACCATTTTTTTAAAACAATTTATATTATTGGCCAATCTAGCCGAGGACGGGAGATTATTCCAACAACGAGCACCGTGGACAGAGAAAGAATAGTCATAGAATGAAGTTCTGTGTGGAGGTATGGCAAGAAGACGCTCGTTGTTAGATCGTAATGGAAGACCATGAATTGCTAGGTATTGGAATTTGTCTTTTAAGTAATATGGAGAAGACTGTGAATATAGAGCTTTGTGAACAAGAGATATTGTGTGGAGCTCACGTCTTTTACGTATTGTAAGCCACCCAAGACTATTTCGGTAATTAGAAATGTGATCAAACTTTCTAAGGTCGAAGATAAAGCGAATTGCGAAATTTTGAAGCCTCTCCAGGACGTTGACCAGGTCTTCGTTGAGATCAATGTAGGCAACATCCGCATAATCAATTGTGGGTAAAAGAAGAGACTGTACCAGTAAAGTTTTAATGCTTACAGGGAGAAATCTCTGTTGCCTCTTTAGGAGATGCATTGCTGCAAAAAATTTTCGTCGAACGTGATTAATATGCGATCTCCATGAGAGAGTCTGATCAAAAATCAACCCGAGATTTCTAGCAGTCTTAGAATATGGGATTGCGTCAGTGCCAAGAAAAGTTTGGGGTATAGGGTCTTGGTTGATTCTATTTATGTTATAAGGACTACCCAAAAGCATGCTTTGAGATTTTTTAGGGTTGAGAATAAGACCATGGTCTTTAGCCCACGAGGCGATATTCTGGAGGCATTCGGAAATCTTATTGATTGTATTTGATAAGTCCTCTACTTTGAAATGTGTGTAAATTTGTATATCATCTGCATATAGGTGATATTTAAATGGAATCAGTCTGCATATGGGGTTGATGAAGATTGAAAATAGTAGAGGAGAGAGAATACTTCCTTGAGGGACACCCGCTGTTAACTCCGCCCAGCCAGAGATAGAACCACCTTCAGACCTCACAGCTTGCATTCGTCCATGGAGAAAAGAGTGGAACCACAAAACAGCGTCGCCTGAAAGATTGAGGTTTTTGAGAGATGCCAGAAGTAGATCGAAGTCTACTGAGTTAAAAGCATTGCTAAAATCAAGAAGTGTTAGATGAGTCAGCATTCGTCCTTCCATGGCCTCTCTTATATCATCGGTAATTTTAACTAACGCTGTTGTAGTGCTATGCCCTTCACGAAAACCAGATTGGTAGTTATTGAGGGAGTTATTGTTATTTAAGAACACTTTCAGTTGTGAATGGGCAAGCTTCTCGAGAATTTTGGAGAAATACGGGAGTATCGATATGGGTCGAAAATCCGAGGAGACCGTCGGTGACTTATTTTTAGGCAAAGCAATAACGTGTGCTCTCTTCCATTGACTGGGATAAGTTTTACACGAAAATGAATAGTTTATAATGTGCGTGAGAATTGGAATAAGAGTGCTCATAAATAATGTTACAAATGCGATGCAAACCCCATCATCGCCCACTGCCTTGGATTTGATCACATTTAGACAGCGTCTGACCTCCTCCTCCGAAACAGAAGTGAATGAGAATGGCTCTGATGAACTGCGAGGTAGTGAATTCAGTCTCAGAAGTGTGTCAGATTTAGCTCCTGTGTTCAATAAAACTGGCGGAGTCACAAAATGTGTATTGAGAGAATCTGGATTAATAGTAGTGGCTTTATACGTTTCTCCAACGGATGGTATTCCCAGCGAATTCAGGCACCTCCATTAGGGTGTCCCGTTAATGTATGGAGAATTTTTTTTTCCGGAGTATCGTAACGTAAGAGGTGTCAAAATTTGGGTATTGACGAGTACTTTCATGCCCCATATTTTGTTTTTCATTACAGTACTACTTTTAGACCTCTACCGGGCCTTGAAGTTTTGAAAAAATACAAATTTTCTTTATATGGGTACCGTCGTTTATTCCACATAATAAAATAAAATTTATATGTAAAATATGACTCAAAATTTTGGAATTGAAGGGCTTATTGAGAAAAACATAGTTTTAAAAATTATGAAGGCTAATTATAGAACTCTACTAGCCTTTGAAATTTGGAAAAAAAACACAAATATTCATTAAAACTGCATCTTCATTCTTTGATTTGAAGTCCTAAAATATTTAACTGTAGGTACTTATAAGACGTCTAAACCATAGTATTTTAATATTTTGTGTGTTTCGTGTCAAATATTAGTCACACAAAAAGCAAGATTTGACAAGAAAATTACAAAGCCAATGCGTGATGCGTCCTTTTTGTTTTAACATGCTTTCTTTGTGATATTATACTTCATTTCGCATATTGCAGGCTAATAAAGCTGACTTTTTTTTAACTGTGCACAGAGACAATAATTTTGTCCCGAATAAACTATTTTATTGTAAAGATTTTTTATATTATTAGTGAAGTGTGCCTTAAAAACAATTAAAATGAACAAAAATAAATTAAAATCAACAAAAACTTTGTCAGTTCTACTTGAGTATATTTGGTTAAAACGTTTTAACCAAATATACTCAAGTAGAACTGACAAAGTTTTTGTTGATTTTAATATATTTTTGTTTATTTTAAAATGTTCTACAAAGTTGCTCGCGACAAAAAATTTGAAGATTAATTAAAATGAGTTGTGGAGCTCGACGTAGTGAGACAACCTTTCCTATCTTTGGAAATATATTGATCCTGGCTCTGACAAGATGGAAACATGTTCTTCATTAACTTATGTACTTACGGTGAAAACGACCGACTTTCTTCTCATTTATAAGTGTTTTATATTTCCGTCCATCGAAGTTAAGGCTCTTCACAGAAATATTTTCTATGTTATTCTGCATATTATGCTCCCTTGATTTTGATACAGCTCTATGTATTTTATTTTTATCAATCACGAACCGATTATCTGCAGAAGTGATGATACCTGCATCTAAAAGAGCCGTCGAAGCAACTGCTGCCGCAGAACGGCTTGATAAACCATACCGATCACAAACTTTTGCAACAGAAGGTAGGTTTAAGGTGTTGCGACTGCTTGACGATGATGAAGGCTCCAAAGAAATATCTGCCGGTTGTATGAGTTCTTCTATCTCACGAATACTATCTCCATTTTCTGGCATAGCCACTGACGACCTTGGGATTGATTGAAGTATAACATCCATTGGGTGTATTAGTGTAGATTCCAGTATCTTTTTTTCCATGCAATCGTCTTTCAATTTTCATTGTTTCTTTTTTTATCTATGATACCTATAACCATTTTAATATCAGTTCTTTGATCCAATAAAAATGGTCTTTCTTTGAAATGTAGGTACTTTATTTATTTTAGCTCATGAACAACACTCCAAAGAAATGCACTTACCTGATGCAATGTCGAACAACGTCTTTGTACTGGTCGTGAAAAATTCAAGTAATCTAGTTTCAAACTTTTCATTTATTTTGGTTTTTGGATATCTTTTTATCGTCAAGTATGTATCAAAATGGTATTGAATTAATTGTATGATTCTTATACGAGAGACACTTGCAATCGAATCATTTATCCAAATTAATTAAATTTTTTGGCTAACAATAGCAAAAACTTCAGAATTTGAGGGATGTTTTCCGTTACATTTAACTTTGAGGTCATTTTTAGTATAAATTACACACTTAATAACGTCACATATAGTGGGCAACTGATTGCAACTGAATTCACAAAAAGATCCAAAGATAGGAAAGGTTGTCTCACCACGTCGAGCTCCACAACTCATTTTAATTGTTTTTAAGGCACACTTCACTAATAATATAAGGTAGAATACTAATTTTAGCGAAAATCTTTACAATAAAATAGTTTATTCGGGACAAAATTACTGTCTCTGTGCACAGTTAAAAAAAAGTCAGCTTTATTAGCCTGCAATATGCGAAATGAAGTATAATATCACAAAGAAAGCATGTTAAAACAAAAAGGACGCATCACGCATTGGCTTTGTAATTTTCTTGTAAAATCTTGCTTTTTGTGTGACTAATATTTGACACGAAACACACAAAATATTAAAATACTATGGTTTAGACGTCTTATAAGTACCTACAGTTAAATATTTTAGGACTTCAAATCAAAGAATGAAGATGGAGTTTTAATGAAAATTTGTGTTTTTTTCCATATTTCAAAGACTAGTAGAGTTCTATAATTAGTCTTCATAATTTTTGAAACTATGTTTTTCTTAATAAGCCCTTCAATTCTAAAATTTTGAGACATATTTTACATATAAATTTTATTTTATTATGTGGAATAAAAGACGGTAACCATATAAAGAAAATTTGTATTTTTTCAAAACTTCAAGGCCCGGTAGAGGTCTAAAAGTAGTCTCTAGGATTTTTTTTATTATTTTTCCCGTAATCAGGTTATCCATCCCCAAGTTTTCCGTGCTATTACGTTTCCGAATTCCAAAAAAAAATTTAACGGGACACCCTAACCTCCATGCTTGGGATTGAGTGCAATTCTTAAAAAGGTCTTTAGTATAGGAGATTTTAGCAAGTCTGCACTGCTTGGTGCAATTTTTGCGTAAAGACTTGTAACGGTCCCAGTTTTCGGCGGTGGGATTGTGTTTGTGTTTAACGCGGGCTCTGTCCCTTTGGGCTTGCAATTTTTTTAGGTCGTCCGTGAACCAATAAGCCTTCGGATTTTTCACTTTGATCCTTCTCGGTGGTGCATATTTGTCATAAAGATATTGTAGGTGATTGTTTAGAATTTCAACTTTACGGTCCACGGAGTCGGCGCTATATATATTTTGCCACTGTAGATTTTCTGCCTCAGAAACGAGAGCCTCACGATCAACACGATAAAGACTACGCGAAATTACGAACTTTGGCTTTGGCTTTTCAACTCTTATTTTGTATTCTAGGAAAAGAAGGTCATGATGAGAAAATCCACCCCCAGAGACCTGTCCATGGGCCTTTACCAAATTAGTACAAGAGACTATGATATGATCTATTTGTGATTTGGAATTTTGAAGTACATGGGTGGGCCCAAGAGGAAGAATATGAAAATTAATAGAATTAGTAATTCGGAACAAGGTCTCCGCCCGTGGATCAGCCCTCATAAGGCAGGTATTGAAATCGCCCATTATTATGACCTTGTCAAAACTGATAGCAATGTTCTCGAATATATTCTCGAGTTTAGTAAAATAGTTGGACAATGGAGGGCAGTAAATGACTCCGAGTATGATGGAAGAGTGAAGAGCATTGACTTTTATAATCAGATATTCGGGATCGCCAATAGCCTGTTGAGGAGAAGATTGGTACACGACCTCATACTTTAAGTTGTCACGAAGATAAATGCACACACCACCGCCCCTTCTTCCTTCTCTGTCGCAACGTATCATATTAAATCCAGGCAGTGAAAAAAGCGAGGAAGGAAGGGTGGGTTTAAGCCACGATTCAGATACCAGAAGTGCATGAAAATCAACATCACTGAAACTGGTAACTAACTCAGAATGGTGGCTCGGTATGCTCTGAGCATTTATGTGGCAGACTCTAAAATTTTTCGATCCCGCGCAGAATTTATTATTTAATGAAGAATTTAGGTCTACGTCCATACAATTTTGAGTAAAGCTTGCATCGTTGGATGGCGAAGGGAGCGGGTTAGGGGTTGCTGGAAAAGTAGGTAGGGTAGGAGATAAGGAGAAGGAATTTGGTGTACATGTATTCATTGTAAAATTAAACATCTTTAAAATATACAAAACAAAAAAGAAAAAATATACAAAAACTTATGCTAATAATTCACGAATTAAGTTTATGAAAATTCTATGATTTTACTCAATAACAAAAAAATAAATACATAAAAACAAAAACGAAAGTATGAAATGCGAAAAATATTTCAATAAAAGAGTAATAAAGCAGTAAGTGATCACGGAAACATGTATGAGATGACGCAACGTATCAAAACAAATAGACGTCGAAACATGCAAATTAAAAACTCAACATAAATCCACCGGGCAGAATCAGAATGATATTGCTCACTAATGTTCGCCCATACACAGAAATATGTCCATAGGCGAACATTCGCCCCCAACAAACGAACGAAAAAATATAAAGAGAGAAAAAAAAAAAAACAAAAATTAAAAAAAAAAACAAAATCAAATCGATAGGTTGTAAACACTATGTCTATGGATCTAATGTCTAATGTCTATGGACAGAAAAAAAGAACAATAATAGGACGTAACAATACGGAGTTACGGTAGGTAGTTATAAAAAAAAAATAATAACTAAGTGTTGCACCGTAGAGAACTGTCAGAAATTAAACAATGTTTACATGATAATTTTATGATAAAAAGATAAAAAAGGGTAAAAAAGGCAAAAAGTGCATGTCTGAAATAACGGTGAAAGGTGATAGACGTGTTACATTGACTTAAATATGAGTCGACATGGTGAAATACGCCTTTCTATAATGACAAAAACTACAAGTGTGAAGTGTAAACAAACAAAGTGCACTGCGACAAACATGCAAATTATCCTCTGACATCCCTCACTTCTTTGAGAGACTCCTAGTTTTCACGCCCCTATTCTCAGTAGCACCAGATTCTCCAACCTGTGACAGTGTAGTGTTGGTAATCGACATACGTTTCTTAACCTCCTCCAAGCTTTTCATACTGCTCACAGTAAGTACACTATTGTCTTTCAACCTCACACTTATCCTTCCGTTCCAAATCCACGCACTGTCACCCACCACTCCTCTTGTCTCCCTATATAAGTTAAGTTTAGACTTAGTCAAAAACTCTGATAGGAATTGGGGAGATCCCTTAAGTCTCTTTCTCGCTCTAAGAGCATCCATCCTTGACTGTGGTGAGGAGAACCAGATGACTACTGGGCGAGGCCTCTCCCCAGTTTTGCGTCCCAGGCGATAAACTCTTGAAAGATTCAGAGCACTTACTTGGAGCCCATGTTCAAACAACTCGGTGACAGCTGCCGTCAGGTCTCCATCCTGCTCCTTCAAACCATGCAGCATTAGTGCCGAACCCCTCTCCCTGGTCTCCAGCTGCTCCACTCTGTCTTCTAGTACCGACAAGCGCGCCTCGATAGCTGCTAAGCTTTTCTCCATCGTGCGCCTGAAGGTGTTGAACTCGTTCAAGAGCTCACCAGACTGCTCGCTCTTCTTTAGTGAGTGGAGTTTCCGGTTAAAAGTCTCCATTTCGCTTTCAAAACTCTTTCGGAGTTCCGTGATATCATTTTCCGCCATTTCTTTTAACGATTACGGTGTGAATTACTTTTTTGAAATTTGACACAAGAAAATTACGTGCGCGCCATTTATGACCATAGACATTATTTTCCTGATGAATCTATGGTTCATTTAAAAAAAGACAGTGTCTTTCTTGGTAGGAAGATACTTCTTGTTGATAGAGTAAAAGGCACACACCAATATGGGTTGAAACATGATTATTGTAGTTTGAACAAAGTTAAAATATAATACACTTCTTAAGGTTTAATAGTTTTACAGACTGCAGTAGTCTGTTGGTCCCGCTTAGTATTGTTCAAAACGGCTATAAATTATTAATAGCGCGCTACATACTATACCTATGCTAAAAATATATAGTGCGCTATTTAATACTTTTTTTTTATCAGAGACTTTCGATCGCGGATGGTGTGTTAAAACTTGCATCACGCTAGATTTCGTGATGCTGCACTTACACGCTTGCCATGGTTTGGCAAACCACCACAAACACAGACGTGTAAACGGGGTGTTTGCCTTGCCTTGTGTGAGCTTGCCAACACTTGCGACAAGCGTCGGTTTTTACACAGATCAAAGGAATTTGCGGCAAATGTATGAAAATACCGACGCGCACGCCAACGTGTAAACGGCGTCCAAGCGTTTGTGAAGGCTTGGAGCTTGTGGTGGTGTTGGTGCTTGGGGCAAGCGTGTAATTGTAGCATTACACGTTACGTCACACGTCGTTCGTTATACGCGCTTTTTTCTACTCGCACACAAGAATATTTTTTTTATTAATGCGTCGCATATTAGCTAAAAATGACATATTTTAAAGGAAACCAATTAACTTTTCTTCATACTTTTTTGGCTTATGACTGTCCGTCGATAGTTGAATTAAATGTTTAGGTATGTAGGTATTTAACGTTATTGTAAATTTTAAATAAATTATTATAGGGGTATTAAAATATGCTATGAGCTAAATTAACCACCTCTAGTCCCGCCGGCTTTATTATTTAGTTTTTTTTTTAATTATAACGAAACGGATACTTATCATTCTAGTTTCTTTTTGAGTAATCAATAAAATACTTGAGTAAGCACATTTTGTAAATTAATCCTAAAGTGCAAAATGTTAATTCGTGCAAGTCAGTTGGTGAGTGCAGAATGTTAAGAAGGGGAAAACCGGAATGCAATTACATGTGAACGGTTCCAAAACGGAGAAGGAAGTATGAGAAGATTTACGTGAAACTCATTCGGAAGTGGTATCAGCCAATAACTTAGATGTCGTGTCCTTTGAAATAATATATATGGTCAGCCAATACTTTCTGGACAGCGTCCAATTTCCTCCAAGACTTTATTATTTTGTGTTGGCAAAAAAATATTTTCGGCAAAACTTTTTATCGGTAGGTAACATGTTTAGGGGACGAACACAGATAAACCTTTTAAAGAATATTTTATTCCTACGGTACAATCGCTCCCAAATTCCTTATTCTCTTTAATAAATTCACCTGCATACCTTCTTTGTGTTTCTTCCTTCATCTACATGTTGTATAATTATTTTCCTCCATAGCACCTTTCATGGTTAATGTAATGATCCGATACAAAAATATATAATATGACACTCAAACCCAAGAACTTTAGTAGTATAGGTGTGGACTTTAGATCACGAGGTCCGGGTTCGATTCCCAGTCGGGTCAGAGTTTTTTAAATTGTTTTTTCACTTGAAATTTCTACCCGGGGTTGGTCTGTCTCAGATTGGACGGGACCGGTTGACTGAAAAAAATGCCACAAGCAATAAGTTCCGCCAGCTATACTAACACCTTTGTATAGAAAAGTGTTAATTTATTATACCTTTTGTCAAATTAATAATAAAATTTCGCAATGAATAAGTATCGATTGTGTTTTATATTTATTATAATCAAACTTCTTCTCTATGTTTATTAATCTCAACAAAAAAAACAGCAATTGAATAGTCAGCGTCTTTTGAAAAAAATTCAATAGAGATATTTGAAAAATTTTCAATCTTTGTTACGAAAGTTTTTATAATATCTTTAAAAATTATCAAAAATCCAGTGTACTTATCTTTTTGAATAAACTTTTTATACGCGTTAAAAATGTAATTACAAAACTTTTCGTAGAATACTTAGGCCAAAAATCGATTTAGTTTTTTTTATGATTTTCTGTTGGTTCAATTAAACCTGATACTATGTAACTATCGTCATGTTTTTTTAGTACCTATCCCGTACAGAACTTACAAAAAAATTGCGCATGGAATGGTGAAAATGAAAAATGAAATTTTCAGTTGTTTAAAACCGACTTGAAATAAAAAATTGACTGCGTGTCTCTAATAAGGAAATTCAAACCATAGGAGGTAAGGCGGTAATAGAAATTAATCGAAATTCACAAAATGATTTCCCTTGCAGTGGAAGGATGTTTTCTTTCAAAGGGGATGAAATTATACAGCGGATACCTCTACTGTGTGTGTATATATGCCTCAAGTTCCTACCCTTTCCTTACTAATCCTACGATTTGAAAGTGATTACATCCCAAGATCTGTCTTTAGAACGTTTCATGCCCGGTTGCCGACAAACGTGATATCGATACTTTAAATCTAGGATTTTCGAGCACACAACAAATATAATATTATCTCCCATCAAAGTACATACGTACAAACTCATGAATAAAAGTCGATATGGTGGTGGAAACAAAATCCGAAAATTATACCGCAATATAAGTCTGATCGAATATTACACAGAGTTATATTTATAATATTCCATACATACATTGAAGATTTCGAGTAATAAAAATAATACATTCATAGAATTAGAAATTTCTTTAGTTATATACACAATAATATAATATAGCGTTTCAAAGTTACATTGTAATTACATTACATTAATTGTACTGCCATGACATGAATTCTCGAGTTTGTTCTTCTAATATTCAAAACAATTTTTAAAATATAAAATTAAATTTAGATTATGAATTTGTATTGAGAAATGTTTCTCAATAAGATCACACTTAGCCAGCCTTCGAAATAACAGTAGAAGACGGTCGTAAACCCGTAGTGATGTTAACGAATATATTCAACTAAAAACTCTAAGAATTCATAACTGATGTTCGATTTTTAAATGGAACAAACCACTACGGGCTTACGACCGTCTTCTACTGTTATTTCGAAGGCTGGCTTAGTGTGATCACTTTACGTTAGCAACGTTCGCCATTAGGTGGTATTGTTTAAGTCTCCGTAACTCCTTATCATGAGAATTCTCAACATGTTCAACATGTTGAAAAATATCATGTTTGCAACAAGTAGATATTTAGTAATTATTAATTAAATATAGAGAAAAATTTGGAAATTATTGAGGACAAGAGAGCAACCAAATTTAAAGACTGCGACTGCTGTCATGTATTTGGCGCCAGGATATGACTATATCCATTTTTTTGTAAATGTCTCATCTTTATTGCCTTTTGGCTTTGTTGGTGCACAACGTTCTAATTATGTCTAGATTCTTTTGACCTTTTTTAGGACTAGATCTTAACGAACATATGTTTTGTGTTCGTAGTGATGTGATCATACCGTTTAAAAATCGAATAGTATTAAGTCCGTAGTGATGTGTTCATACCGTTTAAAAATCGAATAGTATTAAGTCCGTAGTGATGTGTTCACTGTTATACCGTTTAAAAATCGAATAGTATTAAGTCCGTAGTGATATTGTGTTCATACCGTTTAAAAATCGAATAGTATTAAGTCCGTAGTGATGTGTTCATACCGTTTAAAAATCGAATAGTTTTAAGTCCGTAGTGATGTGTTCATACCGTTTAAAAATCGAATAGTATTAGTCAGTCATCGGTTGTTGATAATATATCGTACGAGAAGGTAGATAACACAACTGAATGTTTAGATTTGTGTGTTTTTATTGCCTATTTTTGGGAAGGTAATTGCAAAAAATAGAAAATGGAAAAACTCTTACCTGATACGATAAAAGAAACCTTACTTATATTTTAAAATCACATACAAAAAATACAAGCATCGAGGTGACTTCTCCAGAGAGCTCTTTGCAATTCAAAACCAAACACGACCGTATAGGTTTAAATGAGACAAACGTCATTGGATGTATTCCGAAATAAGAACCAAAATGAAGGTTTGTGTTGCTGAACTCCCAACTGTTCAGACGTATCTATGGTAAATGTATTCATGTATTCTTTAGCTCAAGCTATGCATGAACTTATGTTCCCACAGCTAGACAAACACGATGTGCTGGATGGTGAATTTCAATTATTAGTCTCTCCAGTGCCATCTTGAGTCCCCCCAATAATTTCATGTCGGCGACTATAATAATCTCAATTCAGGGTAATCTCCTTCCATTGCCAACCAAACCCTCTTAACTATTGTGATAATGTCAATATTCTGTACATATTATTTACATTTGAATATTTAGATGGGGATATCTCTCCTTTGCTAAAAACCTTACATTATTCTGAATTTTAAAAGATTCTTGATTCTTTTGATAATGCCGTAAATATATGCAACCCAAACATTATAAAATCGGGTTTTAGTTTCTCACATGCGTAAACGGCTTAATTCAAGATTTTATTATTTCCAATCGATCGACCAATTTGTATATTTTCCTAGTGGATAAAATTTGTGTTGGCTGTCAACACTTGTTTGACAAGCAGGGCTGCATTAACTAATTAGCGGGACAATGATGGCATTATGCACCTCTGTAAATAGACAGGGATGCATATATTAAATTTCACATGTCGGTTCCCTCCCAAGTTCTCTCCTTCTCTTTTTGCTGCCTTACCTCGTGAAATAAACATCTTTAGGTATACACACCACGGAGTCTCTCATTCTACAACTACCACCTAGAGTGTTAATGAGCTTTTTCCATTAAAAAAAACTATGCAATATCCACCCTAATAAAAAGAATCCAAATCCAAACCCCCTTTGTGCCCCACTTAGGGCATGGGGAGGGATCATGAGCTCACCACTGCGCTCGATCTTGCGCAATGTTTATATGTTTATGTCCAATAAATTTATTTCAATTTATAACCAACTAGCTTACCCGACGGACGTCGTGTAGTCCTTACTATGAATATTGATTTCAATAATATTGTAATTTATACAAAAACACGTTTGAAATTTGTTTGAATGTTAAAAAAATATTTATGAAAGCTTGAAAGAAATCTGTCAAAAATCTGCTTACCAATGTTTTGAAACTCAATGATTGTCAAGTAAATAAAAATTGTGTTGTTATGGAATTTTTCTCAAATGGCGTTGTTGTCAGTAAATCCGTTCCATATTAACTATAGTATTATAATATTTTATATTATTTTTTATACATTTTTTCAACTTTTAAATGGTTATGTTATCCGGAGCGGAGAAGAATCCAATAAAACAAGCATCATAAAAATCTGTTCAGCCGGTCTCGAGTTATAAGTGTTCGCACTAACCCGACTTTCTTTTATATTATAGAAGATAAAAAGAAAGATGATAAAAGTGTAGAAATTCTGCTCAAACATAGGAACTTACTAAACAAATTGATAGAAAATATTAAAGCAATGGTATTCCTCATAAAACATTCCAATGAGCAAAAAAACAGACTGATTTAATTGTTTATTAAGATGATGAATAATCCATGGAGAAAATTAATATAGGGCAAAAAATAATAGATAAGTACATTGAAGACCCTTGCCGTGGGGTTGCCGGCTAAGAATAGCACCTCTGCTCTTTTTGCTGGTTTTTCGAGTAAGAGGCAGGAAATCGAAAAATCAGATCGGGACCGTGAGGTTGACCATCTTACGTCCTTAAACCTCAACCGGTCAGAAAAGGCACCATAAGCCTCGGACGCCTTTGAGCGCAATGGAGAGCTCTTGGTGCCTCCCTATGCCCCTAAGTGGGGTTTAGGCCCCCTGCATTGCGGGTTGGTTTAAGGGGGAGATCTGCGGCGGGCTTGACTTGTGTGGGCCGGCTTTTTGGTTTGATGGCTTCGATCGAACTGGATGGTTGGTTTCACGCGGGTTGGGTTTGCTGCGGATTTGTCTCCTTCAGGCTGGCTTGCGGTGTGCGGGGGGCCTTAAAGGGAGAATGGATGATGAATGACATTGAAGACGACGTGTTCATAACAGTCTTAATGTCGACGTATTTTTGGATTACGAGTACCTATCTTGGACAATGACGATAAAATTCAATAAGCGATGAAAAAGATAGTGTCCGAAAAAGGTGTTTACGAAAAAACGCTGATGCAAGGTAAATAAAATTTTGTGTGGAAAAATGAATAACATTTCCACACAGTGCTTCGATAATCACTGCAGCCCATACACAATTCGGGCGAATTGAATTTCTCACTGGTGATGTTAATGAATTATGGTGCATATAGAATTAGAGATGAATCAAAACTAGTTTTTTTTTTCTTAAATTTAAAAAGAATTGGATTCTTAAAAGTCTATTGAAATCTGTACTCATTTTGATTCGTTTATATTAAGACCTCAGCCATTCGTAGGTATTTGGGATTATTCTGCCCAATCGACTGAACAGTTATTTCTAGGACTTTAATCCTCAACATGAAGGAGCTATGAAAACGTCACGACCTAATCCGTTTTGTGGAATATAAATCCCCACGGTGTTATCGTTGCGATGCAAACATGATATATTATTACAACACTCGCTGTTTAATCATGAATAGATCTTGCTCTCTTGTTAAAACACGGTTAGTTTAGAAAGATGATAAGATTCTCTTATTGATAGGAAGCAGATCTAAAATCATGTTGGAACGTTAATTCATTTATTTATTAGAGACACTGACCTATTACAAATAATAGGGGGTTACACAGCACACACGTCACCAAGTGATTGATTTAGTCGCCCGTTTTACGGTTGCACAATGACAGTAAACAATAATGCTTTGATGGGTAAACTTATAAATATGGAATTTATTCTGTGAGCCTTTTGATTTTCGATTCGAGGTAAAATCTATACAAATTTAGTGTAAGGTGAGAATTTATTTTAATGAACTTGAAGACCTGAAGAATTCAAATTTCGAAATTTCTTACATTTGTTCACTTTTCTACCACTGCAATATAATATGTTGTATGTGTCCGCCCGTACCAAACAACAAAATTCACGGGTGTGGATAGGCTGCATTAGTCGTTCAGTGTTAGGACCTAGAAATTTTTATTTTTCCATAAATCTTTTTCCATGAACCTTATTAAATAAAGTCTTCCTTTTCTTGGTATATATTATAAAACTAGCGGTCTGCCCCAGCCTCGCAGAGATATTTAAAAAAAAATATTCAGTTTTCTTTTGATCTTTATAGATCCCTAACTTTATCAAAATATTCTAAAGGCTAGGTTAATCTGGAATAATGTAGCATTCTAATGGTACCCTCCCCTGCGGCTCGTACCCCATAGACGACTATATCTCTGCCACATTTCAATTAAATTTTTTTTTAAATTAAAGAACACTTATTGTGGCATAACTATAATACTTAGACATATGCTGTCGCGACACTTTTTGTAAATAATGATGTCTTCTACAAAGAGGTGGTACATTATTTTATTCAATCATCAATAGTTTTCGCAGCTCACGCGATGTAAAGAACATTTTATGTATTTTTTTTACACCTTACGTTACATTATTGAAGTTTTAGTACGGATCCCAAATTTTTTTGAAAATTCAATATAGCCTATGTTCACCAGAGATAGTGTATCCCAGAAGTGAAAGAATTTTTCAAATCGTTTCAGTAGTTTCGGAGCCTATTCAAGGCAAACAAACAATCAAATCTTTCCTCTTTATATATATTAGTATAGATAATACAACAAGCTTCAGAAGATTTGTTGAAGCCGATATGCCTTCTCAAAAAGTAAAAAAAAATTAAAACTTTCTGACTTAAGAATAAAGAGTTGTTCATTTTTTTCTGCTAAAGTTAGAAATATTAAATTATTATTTCCAAACTTATCTCGTAGGTACCTTTATTTTTTTAACAAATTAACCGTTAAACTATCGTGATTTGTAATGTTTACAATATTCACTAGATTCGCTGGACGTTTTCAACAGCTCAGAATACGATAAGCAAAAGATACATAGAAGGCTCTTTTGAGATCTAAATTAGTATATTCCTTATCTTAGAAAATAAAAGCTACCTAGGTGTGATATTACAATATGAAACTAACTTTGCAGTATTACGGCAGTTTATTCCGAAATATATATTCGGCCGACTAGGCAACCATCTTCAGCGGAGAGTTTTTGTAAACTAAAGCTCGGTACTCACTTGCGCCGCGAACGTTTATCGTTACATCAATTTTATCAAAAGGATGCGTGTGTTCCGTTCGCGTTCTCTTTTGCGAATCACGTATGCACTTAGCCTTTCGATTAAATTGATGCAATGTCACACGTTCGCGGCGCAAGTGAGTATGATGCTTTACAATTTTTAGGGTCAAAACTTACAGATAAACACTGTCAATATTTATAAATTGGTATCGCATGATTAGGAGTTTCGGAGACATTACCACCTGATGGCGACCGTTGTTAACGTAAAGTGATTACACTAAGCCAGCCTTCGAAATAATAGTAGAAGACGGTCGTAAGCCCGTAATTTCTTTAAGATCTAGTCTTGAAAAAAGGTCACAATAATCTAGACATAATTAGAACGTTGTGCACCAACAAAGCCAATAGGCAATAAAGATGAGACATTTACAAAAAAATGGATATAGTCATATCCTGGCGCCAAATACATGACAGCAGTCGCAGTCTTTAAATTTGGTTGCTCTCTTGTTCTCAATAATTTACGACTTTTATCTCGAATTTCATGAATTATTAAATATCTACTTGTTGCATACCTACATGAGATTTTTCTACATGTTGAACATGTTGAGAATTCTCATGATTAGGAGTTTCGGAGACATTACCACCTATGGCGAACGTTGTTAACGTAAAGTGATCACACTAAGCCAGCCTTCTAAATAACAGTAGAAGACGGTCGTAAGCCCGTAGTGGTTTTTTCCATTTAAAAAATCTAAAATCAGTAATGAATTGTTAGAGTCATTTGTTGTTATTTTTTCTTTATAATGAGGAAGTATTACAAAGTTACAATTAATATGTTTAAACAATTATATTACAAGTCAAGAGCAATCGAGATAGATGTCAATAAATTCATGTGCAGTTCTGGGGTTATAAGAAGTTATCCCTTGAACCATACTTGCACACTTTCTAATCACTTTATTAGGTTAGCCCTGAAATCAAACTTGCGTAGCTATTTTCTTATCATTTTTTAGGTTAGCCCACTAGCAAACAAACTAGAAGCGCACTTTCTTAGTTTCTTCTGGGACATCCCAGACAATATTTTCAACCTGAGACATGAACCAACCCTTAGTAGATTCTCTAGTAAATAACAGACAGGAAATTAAACTATTACCGTGTGTCCTAAGTGGAAAGCGTTCGTCGAGTTTCATGTATTCAAACACGGACGGATCGTTCAAATTAAGAACATTGTATGATCGCTCATCGCATGTTCGCGCGATCAGTTTTCAGTTAGGACAGGACACCTTGATGTCAAGGTGTCATTGGTCAAGATGTCTAAGCTTCGAATGTCGGTTGTACATGTACATACCTAAAGGAAAAAGTAAATATACCTACATATATTATGTGCTCATTATAAAAGTCGAATAAATAATAAAAAAGCTGGAAATTCTACTTAAAATAAAGCGTTTAAATTAAAATAAAACGTAATATAAATATGTATGTATATGTTCATTGGACTTGGTCAGTAGCTTCAAGGAGACATCAACTCCGCATTTTGCCTAGAACTAATTCAATTTTCACAGAAAACCGGTTAATATTCACGTAACGTCATTCTTTTCGAGCCTCGGTTTAAGGCACAACTCTTCCGAGCAATTAGGGGGCCGAGGGATTACAGAGCGCCCGATACTCTTTGAGATCCGTGTAATAAATATTTTTAATTCAGAGCGATTAGACACTCGAATGAATTAGCGTCTACGTGTACGGCGAGCGTAAATGTGGATTATTGACCTTTTTCTCGAGTACAGGGATACGTCTGCCCTAAAGGATTTGAGAGTAGGCAAGTCATATTAAACGTTAATACCCTTAATTTATTCTGCCGTCCCTCTTTTACCCTAACCCTCAATCTCGAACAAGGCTACGGCGGCGCCCCGATATCCGAAATGGAACTTCGACAAATTTCAATTTAGAATTTACAACGAACAACAATCATCAATGGGGAACTTAATTTAGGACGGGTCCCACCTCTACCTGCATTAATAAGAAAATTATTTGAGTGACTCTGAAATCGAGGAGATTTCAAATAATCAAATTAGTTATAAATTCACGGACAAAAAACTTTGATTTCCTTATTCCACTCTCCTCCATCCAAATTTACATTTTAATCGAATAAATTAAAATTCATTTCTATACATATGTACCTATTTGCTATCTCTTAGGAATCATCAGGGTATATGTTAGTTTCTTCATTTATATGAATTAAGTAGATTTTAAAGTTTTAAATGTAGATTTGTTTAAAAATTTTACATATTCGTGTTAAATTCTACCAAATCTTGATGTAGGACAATTTATTTAAAAAGACATCATATATTTTTAGACATTTATTCACATATTCACAATATAATCATAAAAGTTGTACATCATTAGCCGTATCCAGACAGACCGAGCACGGCTCGCGAGCCACGATCAGACTTCTTGCTCGCGAGCCGTGGAACGCGAGGCAAATTTCAAAGGTTGCGAGCGGGCCCCGCGAGCTACGGTGAGCCAGTTTAAGCATTTAGTTTCCCTTCGTATACGATCTTTCCTTTCCTTTCCCTCCCACGATCCGACTGACAATTCTTAAAGGCGCCTCAGTCTGAGAAAGATCGCGGGAGGGAAAGGAAAGGATAAATCGTATACGTAGGGAAACTAAATGCTCAAACTGGCTCACCGTGGCTCGTGAGGCCTGCTCGCAACCTTTAAAATTTGCCTCGGGTGCCATGGCTCGCGAGCAGGAAGACAGAGCGTGGCTCGCGAGCCGTGCTCGGTCTGTCTGGACATGGCTATTGTATAAAAAATAAAAAATTCTTAAAATTAAAATTAAATTAAATGAAACACTGTAAACTTCACGTGATATGTTATTCTGTTCCTACAATCTACCAATACAATGTCCAGACGACTTACGTTTTTCATACGGTCAGCTTGTATAGGAATAACATTAGGTATTTTCATTAAATTATGTTTTATTATTAATATTCAATGGATCATCATAGTGTTCTATAGAAATCAATAAAAAAAACACCCTTACTCACAAATACAAAATTTTGAATTATTATTTTTAATAAGGTTCCAATTCAAAGTTCCAGGCGTAAGTAGATTTCCACCTAACGAAAACTTTAATTTTCTTTTTTCGCCTCCCTTTTTGCCAATTCATTACAGTTTTATAGCCTGAATCCGAAGCAATACCCTTACAACACGTGTATTTTATGTACGCAAATTATTACTCATTACAAAAGGGCCACCTTTCTTGATTTACTATAAACACTTTTATTTAGTGCCTCCCATTACCAAAAGTAACCTTAGGTTAAGTACGCACTTAGAAGCGGCACCCGTATTAGTTTACTCAGAACATTGCGACGCTATGACGACCGACGCCGACGGCTCGATTGATTTTCTTAGCCTGTCCGATGTAGTACGCATCCGTAACTTAATTCTGCATTACAATCGCAATATGTCTAGCATATTTGTATTGGTTAGAGTCTTTGTCTGTAATTTCATTATAAACACGATCCAACACAGCATTTATGTACTTCCTAGTGTCTATACACTAACATAATAAAACATGAAGGTATTGAAGTTTTGTAGTAAGATTGCGACTGGAACATTGAAGGAAATATGTTCCAAAATTCTTGTCAAATGTGCCCAAATAGTTGACATTTAAATATGAAGAAATTTGATTCTATATAACCACTATTTATGTAGGTAATTACTACTTTAAAAGAGTTTGGTCTTCCACCAGTTTCGTACCGCTATCGTTTCATTGACGAGCTATAATAATATGAGCATTTCATATACATACATTGCGTCTATGTTCCGAAACCGGTTTTTAGGCTTTAAATCTTTTACCTTTATATTAATACGTGAAGCAAAAATATTGTATTCCTTTTTATGAAAATTGCGCGGCTATATAATTTCGCACACTTATAGTTGTTTATATAGAGAAGGAGTGGCGAATATTAATATTTTCTAAAAATCTATAATATTCAAGAAAGTCGGGTTAGTGCGAACACTTATAACTCGAGATCGGCTGAACAGATTCTTTCAATGTTGATTTATTGGATTCTTATCCGCTCCGGATAACAGAATAACTGATAAAAAGTTGAAAAAAAAGAGTAAAAAATGATATAAAATACAATATTTAAGTTAGTATGGAAATGATCACCTGCGAGGCGCCAACGCCATCGCGGGTAGTTCCCTCTCATTCTCGCATACGTGATTGCCGCTCTCACAGCAGCCCATCCCACTTACTCCACCGCAAAGTCAACAAAATTATCGGGCACAATCGTTTCGGTACCTACTTCATAGGTGAGGTAGAATGAATGCGCGCGCATATTATATTCTCACGTTGTTCCCACCTTTTGTATTTTGTATTTTTGTTTGTGGGGGCGCAGTGCACATATGAACGGGCCGCCTCTGGTTAGGACTGCAGGACAACGTCTGTCGGGAAAGCTGGTAGGTATATAATTTAAATAAAAATGAGAAAAGTCATATTCAACAGACGATCGTACACATGCATCATCTTAAGGTGCATTCAACCAATATTACGGATAAAAACCAGAAAAAAAACTTTGTGGTGTATCTTTTAATTGGAATTTATACCTTTGGAATAATGTTTCAAGTCAAACAAACGATACGCGAACTCCTACAAATTCCACACCTTCACTGGAAATATAATTGAGTTAGTAAACTGCATTCAACTAAAACGCCCAACACTGCAAAACATACTTTATCCATCCACATAAGCCACCTTAAGTTGTTTGAAACTTTTTGGATAGTAAAATATTATTCTCTTAACTTGCACACATACGGATCATAAGGCGTCGCGATTTATGTAAACTTTCTGTTTGATCTGCGGGTGACGTCAACGGCAGAGTGACGGAAATGCTGAAAGCGTTCAAATTATGTGAAAATGCAATTGTTTAACAAAACAACTAGTATTCTTAGTGTAGTTCACATTTTGCAATGTCGTTTCTTCCGTAGCAGATCTTTTTCAAAGATGTTATTCGCTGCAGTTGATATCATTCGCACCAATACAATGACAGTGTACGAGCAATAGTTGGCAAGTCGTGCTAAAAAATCGCGCGTCATGCGAAAAAATAAACACAACTGATACGACCCCTATTTGATATTTCGTGATTTTTCAAACCCCCTCCCTCCTTATCGATCTCATGTTATTAATGGAGCGCTTTACACTGAAGAAGGCAAATATTTGTTATATAATATCATCTAGCCAAATGATTTAAAAGCTTGATCTATAATATTATCTACTAAATTGTAGATAGGTGTAGATATATCATTTCTAATAGGTACAAATTAAAGTCGTGTTAGTGTGAACACTTATAACTCGAAATTGGCTCAACAGATTCTTCCGATGTGTGATTATTGGATTCTTCTCCGCTCCGGATAACAGAATAACTTATAATAAAAATAAATAATATAAAATATAATATTAAAGTTAGTTTGGATAGAATATCATGCGACGCCATCTTCGAAAAAATCTAACAACAAAATTATTGTCTTCTGCACCTGCACCCTCTCATTCTCGCATACGTACCTTATTGCCACTCTTACAGTAGCCCATTTCACTTACTCCACCGTTTCTGGCGTTTTAGAAATTTTTCATACAAATTCAACCAAATTGCGCTCATCTAATTATATTCTCGCGTTGATCCCGTCTGAGCTTTGAAAACGAATGAAATATGGACGTTTTAGAATTAATATTTTAATGTTATTATTTAATTAGTTTATTTTTGTTTCTGGAAGCCCAGTACACAATGAACGGGCCGTATCTGGTTAGGACCAAAGGGTCCACAGGACAACGTTTGTCGGGAAGGCTAGTTAGTTGATAATACGTAACAATAACCTTACGATGTACCTACTATAGTATAGTACTTATTATGCTTTAAAAATAAAGTAGGTAGGTACATAGTTTAATAATAATTATGATTGTATGTACCTATAGCTAATATAAATAAATGGATATTGAAATCACATGACATCCAGTAGTTTTCGTTACGTATTCATTAAAACCGATAACCACAAATTCTAATAACGCAGCTACTCGATGGGGCGAAGAATGGATACTTATTCAAAGCCACCCCTTTTCACTCGAACTAGATGATAATAATATTGTATTTGGAAGAGCTACTCCTAACCATCTGGGCTATTTATAAACAATAATGACCTCACCCTTAAGCGAGGGAGGAAACCGTGAATACTAGACCTGTCTTACGCATTACAACGGCCTGTACTTTCATACGTACACAAGGGGTAAGCAGTCCGTCTGTGTATACTTCGGAATACTATTAATTCCACATGTACGTTAAATTTGCTTTAGAGTATATGAGATAACACGTAACAGTTGAGAGAGATAGGTACCTAGTTAGGTCGGAAATTTTATAGATAGGTACCTATATTGTTTTAGATTTTACACAAAGTCGGAATGTTACACACAAAATTATATTAATTTTTTAGGAGTGGCTATTTTTTTTTGTATTATAGACCTCCACCCGGACTCGAGTGATTTTGGTCTTGTATTTATAAGAAATATGTCAAAGAAAACTGAATTATTGATTAAGCGTAAATATTAAAAAAAGGACAAATAAATTAAAAAATAAATAGGTAAATCGATAAAAAAAAAACTAAATTTTCAATTGGTTACTTTTAACAAAATGTGCCAGATGTTTGTAAATTTTCTGGGAATCTAATGACAACAGGTGGGGTACGTTGAACGGCCGTTCACAACCCTCCAAACTATCATAAAGATCCAGGTTGGACGAAATGGGACACCCGAAAAGGACATGGTGAGTGGCTATTTCTAAATTTCGCGGGTTTTTTTCAAACAATCAACCGCGAATAAGTGGTTATTCCTAGACAATTTCTGCGACTTTTAAGGTTTACTTTGAGTCACTGAATTAAAATTGCTTCGTTTTTTGTTTTTTTTTTTTTATTTAGTTATTATAGAAACAACATAATATACCTTCTTCGTATTTCCATAATATTCCATTGAGTCCTTCGTTTTTAATTGTTTTCTCAGTTTTTGTTTCATAAAGAAAAAAGAAAAAAGAACAGCAATATATGTATTAACCTTGGATTGTTTATGGTAATCAAGAAAAAAGATTTTAATAATTTGACACTAATGTTGCTCGGCCTAATTTTTTACTTATGTAATATGAGTGTTAGTTCTCAACATGAAAAGCTGTAAACTTTTGAGATATACTCTTTGATGGAGAGGTCTAAAAATATTACTTACCAAACTAAAACTACTTACGAGGCAAAATATAAACACAATGTGGAGTTTACTATTAAAATTATCAAAGTATAAGAAGTTTTCTGAGCAGCATAATACAGAAAAATAACTTTTTCAAACTCTACTCGTAACAATCTCAAGGTTGCACCGTACCGTAAACAGGGAGCTAAGTCGAAATAAATAACGTTAAACGTGAAAACTGTTAACGTTCCAAACGTTAACGTTAACCAAATTGAAAATGGTTTCCAAACTAAAAAAAATGTGTTTCGTCTTCGTTATAACAGCAGCGTCGTAATGTTTCCATAGATTTCGAGGTAACGTTTAACGTTAATTTTGAATAACTGTCAGAATTATTTTTTTGACTCGGAATTTGGAACAACATTGTTTAACGCACGTTAATCAACAGTTTTTACGTTATCTCTATGTAAATAACAACAAATTGTTAACGTTAGAGCTGTCGTTAATATTTCGACTTGGCCTCCAGAACTGTCTTGTCGATATAACCTATGGACCATTATACTTGCTCGTATACATTTCCTTATTTTTTAATCAGCTACCTTGGAAACCAATTATCCAGATCGTTTAGAAGCCAATCAAGCTCATTGGGAAGCCGTCGATCGTCACAAACAAAGGTATGTATTATAATTAACGGAGCAAGGATTATTAATATCTGAAATATCTGAAACAAATAAGAACACAATAATTTGTGTCAATAAAACTCAATGGGTTTTTTTTTTATTTTCCCTCTAAAAAACTCCAATCATTACTGAGGATGAATCATTCATTCATTACAATACAAAATCATGTCAATTCTTGAGGTTGAATACCCATAAAAATAAATAGATCAAAAAATGAAATTAATATAATATCCGTTTAAGGGCACCTAGTACCTACAATACAAATAACCTCCTACCACACCATGTCCAAATCCCCAGTTCTTCAAAGGAGTTTTAGTACAACAAAGAACCTTTCTTCTCTAGTTCGGCTTCCATAGGCACTTACTGGAGTCTTCACGAAATAAATAGTAGGTGTTTATGTATCAAGACGGTAGCTATTGCATTTTTATTGTTTTTTCTTTAAAAATATTCGATCCATGTTGAAGTGAATTGTAATGTAATGTAACGCTGGCTATGTGGACGGCACGCAAACAATGCGAATTGGTCCTATAGACAATTTGAATTTTTCGAACGAATTTTTCGCAAATGTAGAGTAGGAAGTAAATTTACTGTCCACTTTTTTTTATTTAAGTGTCATTGTTTTGTTTAAATATAATTGTTTTTATGTTCACATGGACAGTTAATTTTTTGTTCGCATTCTAAATTCACGAAAAATTCGTTCGCATCAAATTGTTTACGGGGGCTGAGCTGTTCCTCTTAGTTTCTATGAACATACCGAACAGGCAAGTGGTGAGAACACTGAGTACAAATAGAATTGGAGAACTTTTTTGGATGCGCAGAACCGAAAATTGGTTCCTTCATTCAACAGTCACGTGGCTGAAGATAAATTATCAATAATAATTCATTTTACTTTCATCCACAAGCACTAGGCAACACAACAAAACCCATAGGTTGGCAATTCCTTTAACTAATTGTACGATTAAAACATAAAATTGCTCTGTTTTACCGCTAAAATATTAAAAATAAAAAATCGTAACGTGACACCCCCCTCCCGACAAACGTCACAGTTTGTATGAGTTAACAGCAGTCACGTGGTACTTGTTGAGACCATGCGCAGAAACACGTTATTTCTCTATAGTATTATTTCTTCTCAAAGGGTGAGAGCTTGTTTTTCTTTCCTATAACGATATTTCCCTTCGATGTGAAGCGAGCTAACTGGCCACCTTAGTCTTGCATTCTTCTACTTCTCTTTCCAATATGCGGGCAATAGGTATCACTCCGAGCATTGTTTTTTAATATTTTTCTTTTATAATATACTAGCTGACCCGTCGAACTTCGTATCGAAATAAATAATATGGGTACTCTAGGTTTTATGCAACAGAGCTCAAATTCGTTTTTTAGTTATTTAACATGAATGACTATTTACTGGCATTAGCAAAACCTGCATACCATGCTGCATTCATTGGGTCTGATTTTGTTTTTACACCAAAAACTTATAACCTAATGTAAATATGTGGGAAGAGGTCATCATTGCGCAAGATCGAGTGCAATGGAGAGCTCTTGTTGCCTCACTTTGCTCCTGATTGGAGTTCAAAGGGAGTTTTAATTTTGATTGATTTGATGTTAATACCTATGTAGGTTGAGTGTGTTGTTGGCGCTTTGCTGATTGTTTTTGTTTGTTTGTGTTCCTTTCTGTTGTGCACCGTTTGCTCGTCTTTGTGTCTCGTTAATGTTAGGTCTACTTGCACAAAACTACAGTAAATAGTTATTCATCATAATACACCAAATACTCTAATACTCGGAATAAAAACTAATGCGCAGTATAAATACTTAGTATCACATCAGCACGGGCTTTTGTCTAGTGGGATGATAAATTCACCTCAGCACGGGCTTTTGTGCTACCCATCACGCTGATTCCCGAAGGGGGTAGGCAGAGAGTATATGGACTTCAGTTATTTCCAATACAAACTCATTCGCTTCCTCCAAACGCATAACATTCCGCATACATGCTCTTATATTCCTTTTGCTCCTGACTTGGCCCTCCCATATGTCATTCCAGGTCGGCCTCGTCTGCGTGCACCTATTCTTTCAGATTTATATATCCCTTTAGTCATTCTCTCTTCGTTCATTTTCTTTACATGCCCAAACCTTCTTTCTTTATTCACTTTATTCTAGTCACTACACTAACATCCACTCCACATTCCTTTCTTATATTATCAATTCTCACGTTCTCATTAAGTCTCTTTCCGCATAACCTACGCAGTGATTTCATTTCCATAGCATTTATTCCAACTTCCAAATTTTTCGTCCATGTCCAAGTTTTACTCCCATAAATCATGGATGGTATCAGGATTCCATTGTGCATCAACTGTCGATTTCAGAGATATCTTCTTAGAGGTCTAAGTGCACCGCCAAACCTTCTCCCAGCCAATTTCATTTTTTCAATCTCTTTTTCACACCTTCCATCTCTTCTAAGTAAATTACCTAAACAGACATACTTCCAAGTTCTTGACATTCACTTTCACACAACATTGCGTATTAAATCTTCTCTTTCAAAACAGTGGAAATAATTAAAAATCTCATTTAATGCAGTATCTGTGATTTTTTTCTAACTTCTATTACAACATGGTGGAAGTGTAGCAATTTTTATTTTCAATAAAGAAACAAATGCTAGGTTATTAGCAAATAATATCCAGCTTTTTATACATATTAACGATGCAGATTATATTTACGTTATATGTATGTACTCATCCTCTCTAAAAATCAGCCCATAAACGAAGAATTAATTATCAAACAAACAAAAAAAAAATCTACTTGTTCTTCAATATAATCATGAATTCCTTGTGTAAAACTTATCAAAACTCCTTATAAAATGAACTTCAATTAAGTACAACTCCTTAATAGCAATGTTATATCTACGATTCTATTTGCTGGCGGTTTTAAAAATCTCTGTAAATAAAGAAAGTTTTCAAAATTCCTTACACTTCAATACAGTAATGTATTCCTTGTATTAAAACTTACCAAAACTCCTTATAACTGCAATGAATATTATATGACTTATCCAATCAATCTGTTTCATACGATATATTTTACATTCGCATTCTATCAATTGCAACAACAATCAAACCACTGACAGTTCTTTCAAATGTCAATTAATTAAAATTCAAAAGTAGAACAAAATTATATTGTAAAAAGTACCTACTATAAAGATTGCCTACTTAGAGTTTTCTTTAATTTTCTAATTATCCACGCAATTTTCATATTTTTTTTGTTCCCATACAACCTTCTCCTGATAAATCCTACATGACCAAAAAATAATTAGCGAAATCGGTCCAGCCGTTTAGTTGCGATGCGATGACATCGGGAAATAGCTCTCCATTTTTATAGTGTTCTTAAATTTTCTAATTTTCCATGCATTTTTATTAATTTTTTTCTTCTAAATCAACCTTCTCCCGATAAAAGCCTACACGACAAAGAAATAATTAGCGAAATCGGTCCAGCCGTTTAGGCGTGATGCGATGATATCGGGAAATAAATCTCCATTTTTATAGTGTTCTTAAATTTTCTAATTTTCCACGCATTTTTTTAATTTTTTTTTTCTAATTCAACCTTCTCCCGATAAAAGCCTACACGACAAAGAAATAATTAGCGAAATCGGTCCAGCCGTTTAGGCGTGATGCGATGATATCGGGAAATAAATCTCCATTTTTATAGTTTTCTTAAATTTTCTAATTTCCTATGCATTTTTCTTCATTTTTTTGTTCTAAAAGGACACTCTCCTGATAAAAGCCTACACGACAAAAAAAGAATTAGTGAAATCGGTCCAGCCGTTTAAGCGCCATCCGATGACAACGCGAAATAGCTCTCCATTTTTATATATAAGATTAAGGTGATTTTGGTTACCAAATAACGTTATTTTGTTGGTATAAACTGATAATTTCCAGCGATTGTCCGTCACTCTACTACATATATAAGCACCTACCTTCATATAGTGGAATAGCACACAAAATAAAATAGCATTTTAAAATCAAACTGTAGAATGGAATAATTCTACATAGGTATAGATAGAAATAGATATTGCCACGTTCCTCTCTGTCAAATACACATTGGTAGGTACCTGTTCATACATACGTAAGGCTGGTACCTACAAACAAACCAATGATCCGCTACTTCACTGTAGGTACATAATATGATTCGCGATTACATAATCGTATTATTGTGGATTAACCATTAAATGAAACCGAAACCTTTGCAGCACAAATAATTATTATAATGCTTTGTAGGAACAATATCGTTTGTATTCATAATATTATGTTTAATTTGTTTTATTTTCGAAATAAATTCAGCAAAATATTTATTTACTAGCTGACCAGTTATTACATGGATTAAATACATTAAGACATAAAAACTTAATTGAATTTAGCATAATTATTTATTTTATTGTGTAATAATTACTGTTGATTCGAATTCGGGATGAAGTTCGACGGGTCATAAGTTTGTAATAAAAACAATTTCTCTATAGTATGTAAGTAACGTCACTTTTAAAAAAAATCCAAGAGATGACAGCGGCGGTGGCAGAGAGTAGAAAATAAGTCACGTACGACACATGTTATGTTGTTGCAAGAATAAGTTCTATTTTAACCAAATTTTACCGAATTATTATGAAGAGATTTTATCTTATGGTCTTTGTACGAGTATGTATATCACTATCACATCTTACTCATATATCACTATCACCCGTGAAGCGCTCACAATAATGAACATTCTGTTACAAAAATGCTATGACCAGAGAAAAGACATTTATGCTTGTTTTATTGACTAGGAAAAAGCATTCGACAGAATTAAACATACGGATTTGATAAGAATGTTACAAAAATGTGGCATAGATGACAAAGATGTAAGAATTATCAAAAATCTGTACTGGGAACAAAGCTCTATTATTAGACTTGAGAATGGAACTACTTCAAGGGGTATGAATTCCCATTCAGCGCGGTGTACGACAGGGATACACCCTTACACCTATTCTGTTTAACCTATACTCTGATATGGTATTTAAAGAAGCGCTGTCTGATACAAATCTTCGAGTAAAAGTTAATGGCGAACTTATCAGTAACATAAGGTACGCAGATGATACCGTCCTGCTGGCAGATAATATACAAGACCTTCAACTCCTGCTCAATGAATCAATCAATTCTCCCTTTTTACACCCCACTCAGGGGCATAGGGAGGCAACAAGAGCTCTCCATTGCGCTCGATCTTGCGCAATGTTTATGACTTCCTCCCACACCATGTCCATATCCCTCAGCTCTGCTTCGAAGGAGCGGAACACAGTGTGAGAGGGTCTTCCTCGTCTTCGGGACCCTGATGGGAGGAAGAACAGCGCTCTCCTCGGCCAACTGTCATTCGGCATCCTTAACACATGTCCCAGCCAAGTCCATCTCCTCCCCACAATGGTAGAGGTGATGGGCTCACGCTGGGTGCGCCGGCGTATAGCGTCGTTCGTGATGCGGTGGTACCATCTTACGCCCAGAATTCTCCTTAGGCAATTTCAAAGGATGAGATTTTTTGTGCCTGGGCCTTGGTCAGGTGCCAGGACTCACACCCATAAAGGAGAATGGGCAACACACACGCATCAAACAGTTTACATTTCGTCTCGACACTAAACGCCGACGCCTTCCATATCTTGGTCATGTTGTTGAAGGCGCCACTTGCCATACAGATACGTATCGGGAGCTCAGCCCCGAGGTCACCAGTGGTGGTAATGGTTGCTCCCAGGTACTTTAATTTATCCACCCGGGAGACCTGGTGACCATCGATGGTTATCGGTAGCTGTTTATCGGGGCAGGTCAACTCCTGCTAGACAAAATTAACTCTGTCAGAGAAGGCTTTGGTCTAAATATAAATATAAGCAAGACCAAACTGATGGTTTTTAGCCTAGACACTCATCCAGGTGCGAGTCTTCAACTCAGGGGCATTAATATTGAGAGAGTGAATCAATTCAAATATCTGGGTAGCATTATCACTCAGGATTTAGACCCTGACAAAGAAATAAAATGCAGGATAGAAGCCACCCGAACATCCTTTAATAAAATGAAAAGTCTCCTTTGTGACGACAACCTCAACCTGAAATTAAGACAACGGATGGTCAAATGTTACGTGTGGTCAGTTTTGCTGTACGGCGTAGAGGCATGGACCCTCAAAGTTAATATAATAAATCGCCTCGAAGCATTTGAAATGTGGATCCATCGCAAAATGCTTAAAATAGCCTGGACCGACATTACCACCAACACAGAGGTCTTTCGCAGAGCCAACACGACCAGACAATTGTTCACCTCAATTAAGATTCGCAAGACTTCGTATTTTGGTCACATAATGAGAGGTGAAAAATACAAGGTTCTGCAACTCGTCATAAAGGGGAAAATAGAGGGCCGCAGAGGAGTCGGTAGAAAACAACTTTCCTGGCTCCGAAACATTCGTCAGTGGACCGGACTGAGGACTGTGGGGGATTTGTTCAGAGCGGCTGAAGATAGGGAGGCTTTCTCTCAGGTGGTCGTCGACGTCGGGGGGACCCGATAGAACACCGAAAAAAGAAGATCACATCTTATTTAAATTGTTGCAAATAAAAAAATTGTGGATAACTTAAAAATAAACAATTCTTAATATGCATAACATGGCGATTATTGAATATTGTCCAGCAAACTGTAGGTTCGAGTAATCGTTGTTTAAATCTGTTAAAGTGTGGGTGCAGTACATACTTTCACTAGGTGCGTGAATACACAAACTCCAATGAAATACAATTAGGTACATACAAATAAATATAATATAACGCTATCAATTCGATAATCCGTTTATACAAAAAAAATACAAACAAATTCACATACAACTTTGTTCAGTTAGAGAACTATCTACTCGAATACACATTTTATTCAAACGCGATGTGACAATCGAGTTGTTGACATTTTGGCAAGTGCTGTGGTGGCAGTTGTAGTTATCGACACTTCAATACGTTTGCGCTAGCTAAGTGAGTATGAAGACTTTTTGTTTTTGAGCTAAAACATGAATGACAGGACCTCATAGATATTAAATTCTTCGTATTCCGGACCGCGTAACAGCGGCAAGTGTTTGTCAATCCAAAACACATTATATTGTGTGAAGGCTTGTCTTCGGATCTCAATAAAACAGTAAACCACATATATAAAATAATAATTTAGAACATACGTTGTACCTAGTCATGTGAATAAATAACAAGCAATAAATTGATACAAAGAATAGATGCCTGAAGGGAAGATTGCTTGAACGGATCTGATTTCAAACACCGACTTTAATGAATCCATCACATTAGTACATAATCCCCTTATTATCTGATTACGATACAATAATATAAATATGTGTACGTATTACAACATTATCGGTTAATTTTCCATCAATCGCAAGTTGGGTTATTTTAGGAGATAATAAGAAAACGTCTTGAAAATTCAACAATGAGGTTTATCCACTGAGAATAATTTCCTTATTTGATGCCACAGTAATTTAGAAGGAGGGGCGGATGCATGTTTCAAACTCTCCTTATACTTCAGTTCCTCAGCACACCTTGCAGTAAAAATTTAAAGTTCAGTTTTTTTTTTATTTTCGCTCACATTTTGGCCTTCAAAAACCAAATTCATTGAATCGTGAATGCGTGCATGAAGCGCTCGGTAATCAAATTTCTTTTTTGGCTTAAATTTTGTCTGGTGGACATTTGACTCCCATTTTTTTAAGTTTGAAAGTAAACAGGCAATATCACAACTTATTTGGTCGTGTGGTTAAACGATTCTTTTGTCGAGTAAGTGTAATGAATGTATTGTTGAGGAACTTCGATAGAGCGCTCTGCGACCGTGACACTCCGCTACGCACCGATCTACAGTTAACATCAAATAGAATTGTCTCCGTCAGTTATAGTATTAGAGTCTCATTGCCCTTTTTATATTCCGTGAAATCGTAATATATGTGTTATAATTTTATATAAAAGAACTTTTATTTAATTCAACGAAGAACCTAAAAGCTACAGCATCACAGTAAGCTACTACATTCTGATCCCTTACTACAATGCAGTCTATAGCTTTCTCCATTTTTGACTTCAAACCGGGAAATCCGCAATTGTATAAGCAATATTTGTTTAAACAACCTATGTTTTCCATAGTTTTCCATGGTAACACTACCCACTACTACCAACTTTCAAATATTTTTTTGACATTTCAAACGTTAGGTAACTAAAGTAAGCGGGAATACGAAACGCGTCACCCAGGAGACTAAATTTTAAAAGCTCCTTTATCTAAAGAATTCTTTAGTCGCTTTTTTGAAACCGGCAGTTAGTGAATGTTAAAATATAAGAACTACTCTCTTTTTCTAATGTAAAGGGTACCTACAATAATTCAAAATCGAACAGACAAAAAGTTCGCTAACCACGGTAGATTATATAAAGTTCTTTACTATAGAAAACTAAACAAAATCTTAATAACTCAATTATGAATAGTCGGTTATTAAAAAAAAAAAAACTATAGAAAAAGAAAGGTTTTCTAAATCTATGTATATCAAAAAGACAAACAGTGATTCATAGAACACTAATAATAAGCCAATAATAATAATAATTGATCACTTATACAAGTTGTTATAACAACGTCCTTAAAACGCTAATGCCTACTTACGTAATTATATTATAATAATTATAATCAACGCACAAAGGCTAGTAAGGATTCAGTAGGCACAGCATAACACGAGTTCCTTGACAACTCAACTACCCCTGAATACAACAGTGAAGTTCTATGTGGAACCTACCTACGCTAGTTGGTGAACGATCAATATCTCGGTTACCGTTCGTGCCAAGTTATTCAGTTTTAGTATCACTTATATACCTAATATACGACCTACATCGGTAAATAATCAGCACGAATAATTCAAATATAAAACTTTTATACGTCTAAATTAAATTTATTAAATTTGTTTTGTCTCTCAAATAATTATTGAATGGTTCCAATTTAAATGACAAAATCTGAGAAATATCTTAAAGAAAGTTATAAAAGTCAAACTTTTTGTTCAGTTATTGACAGTTTCAGGAAACAAAACATAACATTTTGTTATCTCATACACGTGTGCTTTCTCATATTATCGTACAAACGGCCAATCCTACGTTCTGCTGCTTCTCATTCTATTTAAAGACTTCATTTCTATAAAATTGTGATATTAGAGACACCATGAAAACTATTTTATAATCTACATAGTAAAGTCCTGCTTTGAATCATTAGATTTTCAGATTCTACTCGTAAAATATACGAGTAGATAACCTAAAATACAATTATTATGACAATTTCTACGTAGCGCGTTTTTTATTTTACCCATCACGCCGTGTCCCATATGGGGTAGGCAGAGAGAAGGACCTCCACTCTTTTCTATTCAAACACACTTCTTTCGCTTCTTCCAACGATAAACATTTCTCATACAACCAAAGGCGGATCCAGTGGGAGTCACGGGGGCTATGACCCCCCGTGCTGGGTCCAGGCCCTATATTTTTGTCTATTTTTAAGTACAGTACTTACATTTATTAATAAAATACCTACTTTTCTATTATGATCATAATAAAATTATAATTTATTGTGACATGACCACGAGTCTCGAGAAATACCAAATTTTGGTATCTAAAAAAGAATAAGGCCGTATATTAAGCGATTCACCGTGTGCTCTACAGTAGGTATACACATATTATCTATGTAGTGGTGCGTGAATTCTTTTTACTAGTTTGTAAATACAGCGCCTGTTTAGTTGTGAATTTTGTTTAGCCAAGAATATTGGTTAAGTACCGGGCTTAGTTGCTGGCAATCACCCTGCCAACGAAGAATATTATAATAAAACATGATGCGTAAGTTTTCGCCATATTTTGTGCATTATGCTTCACATGGTGACGGGTGAGCACTAAAACATAAATACAATCAAAAGTATGTAATAATATTCCGCCGGCTATACTGACACCTTTGTATAGAAAAGTGTTATATTATTATTATTATAATATTCCATGTTCCGTTCCTTTGAAGCAGACCTGAGGTATTTAAACATGGTGTGGGAGGAGGTCAATGAAGCCGCGCAAGAGCGAGCACGATGGAGGGTCTTGTTGCCTACCTATGCCCCTGAGTGGGGTCAGTCAGTTGTTAGTATTGATTGATTGATAATATTATTGGCGTATGCATTAAAATTTACAAAATGCTTAAAAAAACCCAACTTCTTCAATAACTCAATGGCGTTTCTAAGCCTTTTATCATAAAGTAAACGAAATAATACTATTATCATCCAATCCAATCCAAACTCCCTTAAGACCCCACTTAGGGGCATAGGGAGGCAACTAGAGCTCTCCATTGCGCTCGATCTTGCGCAACGTTAATGACCTCCTCCCACACCATGTCCAGATTCCTCAGCTCTGCTTCGAAGGAGCGGAACACAGTATGAGAGGGTCTTCCTCGTCCTCGGGACCCTGATGGGAGGAAGAACGGCGCTCTCTATTATCTATTATCATCATGCGTGTCTTAATTATTACTGTCCTTACAGGCGCCATTTTTTACTATTATAGACATCAGCTGTCACCAGGGTTGCCAGGTGTTCGGTATTTTTGCTCCATGTTCGGTGTTCTGTATGAAAAAAATACCGAACTATAGAGTGTTCGGTATTTTTATTTTCGGAACGATTTTGTCATTTTTTCTAGTGAATTCTTATCTTTCCGGACAGCAAATGTCGAGAATGACCTTTTTTTTTTAGTGAAAACCTTACAAGTTTCGAGGTAGGAAATTAAAAAAATGTCCTTTTTTAGTGGAAATTTCTACTTTCCGGATAGCAAATTTTGAGAATGACCTTTTTCTTTTTTTGGGAACGTTCATCCTTTCGGATACCAAGCGGGAACCTGGTTCGGTATGTCCCGGGCTGTCACACGAGAAAAACGAAAATCGCTCCAACCATTTATCAAATATGGTGTTAAATTATTTTTTACATTTTCAATACATACCTAATAATAATTTACTTTAGAATCGGTCTTTAATAATATAAATTGAATATATATTTAGAAAATGTAAAGTATAAAATCTTGTCGTTAAAAATAAGAGATGTTTCCCTTCCTGGAGTCTATAAAATACTGAATTATTATACACCTGTATATATGAAAAGAGACGGCAACACCAGAACACTGATAACAAAGAATTTATATTCGATTGTTATTTCAGAAACATTCATCCGTCAATCAGCCCCTTATCGCGCTTTCGCTGTAGGCAGCTTGAACTCAAAAATAACATTTGTGACATTTTAAAACGTTAAGGGATTTTTTGAATAAAATTAATATCGTAAAAAAAACAGACTAGAGAAAATAAATTCTATACCTACTCGTTTTTTTATTGATTTTTTTAAGGTGAGTTCCAATATAATAGAGTGCATTTTTTTCTCCATACCTTTTTTATATAAAGACTAGCATTCCCGACAGACGTTGTCCTGTAGACCCTTAGGTCCTATCCAGAGGCGGCCCGTTCATTATGCACCGCGCCTCCAGAAACAAAAATAAACTAATTGACTAATAACATTAAAATATTCATTCTAAAACGTCCATATTTCATTCGTATTCAAAGCTCAGACGCAACAAATTTGAATCCATTATTCACAGTAAAGACAAGAAAACGTTTGTTTGAAAAGCTAGATTTGTATTAAGCTGAAACAGATTTATGTTTGAGAGCGAAACTCAAAAACTATTTAAAAAAAAAGCAACGGCCAACGGCCGTACATATCGTTTACCCCTAGTATTATTAATATGTGTGATGGTCGAGGTAAAGAAGAGTATTGGGCAAATTCTTGTTGGCATATATTAGGAACTCATAAATGACTCATAGATGATCTTAAAGACATTAGATTAGGTACTTGGCCGGGACATGCGTGTCATGTGCTATAATATGATGCCTTTGCTATACTTTGACGCCATATGCTATAATATGATTCACACTCACGGGAACAAATAATGAAAAAATATCATATTATTTACTTGGCTGAACAACGTTTGCCGGATCAACTAGTATTTTATAAGACCAAATAATTATTTATTAAAATTGGCAACAAATAAATGTGTTCCCTTTCAAAACAATTTCAAGATCACTAACTCCAACTTGATAGCCTTTTTCGGACATTGTTGATCTCCTTATTATTCATATTAATCTCTTCTAGAAATCCTTCATTTAACTTAGTTCGAAGAAGATTAGTAAGTTTCAGTGAGAATATTATTAATTCAATATTTTAATTAAAGAAAAGACACATCTTTAATTAGTTTTCTTCTCAAATTAGTTTGTTGTTATGCGTATATTACGTTCGTGCTTTCTCAAAAAAGGGAGGAAGAACAATCTTCCACTGAAAACGATATTCTTTACTATTTTAACTGGCCAATGACTGGTCATAAAGTTTGAGGCTTAATAATTTATTTTAAGAACGGTGAATTGATCAATGCCTTAAGTAGAATCGCATTACAAAGACCTTAAAAAGAAATCTCCGCTTATTTGCTTATGTCCAAACTCTTTACAAGATGCATTCATGAGTTGAAATCAAATAAAATAAAACCCCATAATATTACAGAATAGTAAAGTTGTTGTGTTGTATCTCTACATGACAATTATTACAGTGAATAGTAGTCATTGGTGGGGAGGTAAGGGATGATGGCGAAAAAACACCCAGCCGACCCAAATGTAAACCTCACCTCGACATAGTACCTCCTGCTAGAAAATTAACGAGGCTTTGGCAACCGAATATTAGCGATATAGCCATATCAACTGGATGGAAGTCCATAAAATTGTAAGAGGAAGGAAAACCTGAAGCAAATCAATTCCAATCCACCTGGACAGAGTATATCACTTCAGTACAACAATAATGATACAAACATATTTAAAAAAATATTCAAGGTTGTGTTACAAAAAATATCGCCAAATATTGGGATTTAAAATTATTTAGAAAATAAAAATATCACTAAAACAGTGAATTGTCACAAAACTTTAATATAAAAACCGATACTATTTTCACAGCCGTTTTTCTTTTTATTCTTTTTCACAATAAAACTCCTTTATAGTATTGTCTTTTCTTCAATTTATCAAATATTGAGATAAATGAATTTGAAAAGTGGCAATATTCGTCTTATGTTTGTCAACAAGTTGTTTATTGGTGCATTATTTATAATATGTTTGTATCATTATTGTTTTGTAGAAATATTTGTAAATAAGACACTACACTTACAATGTATAAATAAAATAAAATCAATAAATTAATTAAATACTTACAATATATTGTCAATTTTAACACTTAAATATTTCTTCTTGTTGCCTACTAGATGTCCATACGTCTATCTGTCAAAAATAACAAAACCAAACAAAACGCCGGCAAAATTCAAGTAGACGCGAGAAATAACAGCGCGTAATCAAATAAAAACGCATAGGTTTTCACTAAATTACGGTGACGTAGGCTTACATACTACCGATGTAATTAAAAACTGACAGTTGGCTCCGTTTAGGTACAAAACGAAGACTATAAGTACGTTTTGTGTCTTACATACTTAGGCTACTGGCTGTCTTACCTTACCAGTCGTCGTCCTCATTACTGAAGGTCGTTGCCATCTTGAATTCTTTCTTGGAAGATGTCCTGTCGAAGAGTTGTCGCGTGGATGTTTTGTTTTATTTGGTCGGTCCAGCTCATCGGCGATCTGCCTCGTTGTCTTTTACCTGGCGCTCTTCCAACCATTATAAGCTTTTCAAGGCTGTCCTCCCTTCTACGAGTTATATGTACAAAAAACCTTAGTATTTATTTGTTCGAAACAATCTCACCATGATGTGGAGTTCTTGCGTTAATCGTCGGTATGAGGCATGTATAAATTCCAACAAAATCGATTGTGATACAGTGTTGTTTCGGCTTAAACTTAAGTCTCCAAATTGCGTATTTAATTAAGTACCTACCTATTATTTGCCGAGTAAAGAGTGAGGTAAGTGAGGTGATAAGTGAAAAATAAAATAAAGCAGACAAAAACCATTAAATTATCCCACAGACACAAAAACTTCCCTAATAATGCGTTCGTTCCCTTTTCAATCGAAGATAATTCCTCCACAGCGCTCCATCTAAACAACCTAATGGATCTTCCTTATATATTACATTAGTGCGAGTATCCATCATTTCGGTCTTTTGTAATCCACGGTATTAATCTCTTTTTCCTTTTATTCCAGCAAACATTTCGAACCCTGGCGTTGAGATAAAAAAAAAACAAAGCAAATAAAATCATGAAAACGATACATGTTGTTTTATCTCTGTAAAAAAACGTGAGCTTCTACGTAATCATTTGACATTCTCCCATATTGCGCAAGTTCCTACACATGGTATATAAACACTAAACAGTGGTAGGTTAAAAAGACGCATTAAATTCGAAATGCGTTCGTGAAAAAGAAGCTGTTCAAAATCACTTGAACTCGTGTGGAGGTCTTTAAGCAAAAAAAAGGAAGCCGTTTTTTCGAGTAGGCATGCGTTTCATATGCAACGCAATTGCCTGGGGTCGATATTTCTATTCATAAATAAGTATACATTTTTCAACCAGAAACACCACTGGAGTATAGAAAACAGAAATATAAAAAATTGGTTTTTCAAAATTATATTTAGAAACAAGTCAGAAAGAGACAAAACAGACAATAGAATAAAATACAATAAAATAATAAGACATAATATTTTTACATTTCTGTTCCGAATGCCCCTTTTAGAGTAGGTACGTATAATCTATTTCTGGAGAAAATGAATCAGAAACACGAGGGTTCGGGAAATATACGAGGTTGAGGATATCCTCGAAGAAGGATATCCATGTAAGATGACGGGGAAACGAAGAAGATTCTGGTATACATATGTGAGGAAAATGGACTCAACCAGACACTCTCACATGGCATTTCACGACCAACCCCATGGAATACGACTTCCAGACAGACCACCAAAGAGGTGGAAGGATTGCTGGGAATCGACCTCACAAGAGACCAATCCCACCTCTTGAATTTCACGCCACAAGGCCTAAATTAAGATGAAGAAATGTGAATTATTTAATTCTACACTAATTTTCACCCGGGTTTGTGTGAACCGTGATGTTACGAATGTTCAATCAAATATCACCACCCACATACGAGGTAATTGTGTGCCGGCCAGAGAGGAATAAGAAACACGTTTCCTTGATTTGCCCGTTTCAAATAATATTTTCTGACAGGTGATGTTTGGAGATTAACGCCGGAACCTTCAGATTTTCACAAGAAAGGATAAAAAGAGGTATTAACAAAATAAACAAGATTGCATTATTATTTGGTAAATTGAAAGAAACGTTGTGAAATACTCTTTTACTATGGGCCTAAATGAATATCCATCAACGGTCTTACAAAGTATTATTTGAGCAAGACTTAAGTTCTATTTCTTGTCTTGAAAAATATAGAGAGAACGCTACTAATCAATAATAATATAACTTTAGATAATATACCTATCATCAGAATGTTTAGTTTGGTAATAATGGACATGATGTTGAGGAGCTCATTGACTTTTGCGCAAGATTGAGCGCTTGAGCGTAGTGGTGAGCTGTTTCTAGGTAGGTAGGTACCTCCCTTTACTCCCAGAACTGATTGTTGATTGATTGAGAGGGATAAGTAGCGACCTCATTAGCTATACATAACTTGTTAAGGTGCTAACTTATAAACAAATATCTCGGGTTCGATTACCGGTCGGGTTCGAATATTTTCACGTGTTTTTTTTTCATCTGTAGGTAATTTGAACAGACCGGTTAAATTGTAAAAACTAGGAACAATACTCGTAGTAATACTTTTATAGGCATAGAACATTGACAATTTAACTTCACAGTTCTTATTTACATGGATATGGAAGATTAGAGACAGGCTACATTTGGCATGCCGAAAACACCCATCTGATATTGCTCTTCAAGAGCGATACAAAAGATTTCGAAATAGGTGCACAAGAACTACTCGAGATGCAAGAACGACATACTACAGAGCGCGATTTGAGGCCAACATAGGCAATTCTAAGGATTGTTGGAAGACAATTAAGGAATACCTGAACATGCAAAGAAAAAATGAATCTGACTTAAAGAAAATCGTCGGGTGTACAGAAGAGAAGACCGGATTAAACATGGTAAACGATTTTTTTGTAAGCATTGGTGAAAAACAAGCAAGGACAAAGATGAACCAAACTGGACTAAGCAGCGATGACCTGAGAAACCGTGTTAACGTGAAAACAAGACCTCTTCAATCGTTTTACGCGGTGCCAAGTACTCCAGCGGAAGTGTCGACAGTTATTGCTTCCTTGAAAAAGAAATGTGCTCCAGGAGTGGACGGACTTAACACAAGTACCTTACAGGAATGCAGTGAGTATATAAGTGGCCCATTGAGTCATATTTTTAATTTAAGTATCTGCTCGGGTATTTTTCCGGATTCAACGAAATGCTCTATGTTATGCCCTATATTTAAAAAGGGAGATCCTACTGATATGACTAACTACCGTCCGATATCCTTGCTTCCTAGTCTCTCAAAAGTGATGGAAAGACTCATGAACTCACGTCTGGTTGGCTTCATTGAGGCAACCGGTGGGTTGTCTGATAGACAATTTGGATTCCGCAGCAGGAGATCTACGGAGGACGCTGTTGGTGAACTGGTGAATTTTGTGGTCGCTGCCTTGGATAAGGGGGAGAAATGTATTGGTGTATTTATTGACTTTGCCAAGGCGTTCGACACGGTATCCCACGAACTTCTGTTGATAAAAATGCACCAGTGTGGCATTAGGGGTGTTATGAATGATTGGTTTAAGAGCTACCTGGCTAACAGGCACCAGATCATTAGAATGAAGGATATTTGCAGCGATCCAGCCCTAATTACGTATGGCGTTCCACAGGGGAGCATTCTTGGACCCACTTTGTTCCTTATTTATATTAACGACCTGTGTGAGATGCCATTAGAGGGTGGAAAAATAATAACATTTGCAGACGATACGGCTCTACTTTTTAAGGATAACACATGGAGGGCGGTGTACGAGAGAGCACAGACTGGTTTCGATGATGTAAATGAATGGATAGATTGTAACCTCCTTACTCTTAATGCGGATAAAACCAAACATATGTGTTTCTCCATCAACAAAAAAACTAGCCCTTCATCTGATTTTAAAATCAGGTGTCGACTTCACAGTGGATCAACCTCTTCAGAGGATACTATTTCTGCTGAAATAGGTAGAACTAACTACGTAAAATACTTGGGATTGCAGGTCGATGAGAATCTAAATTGGAGGGAGCACATTTCCTACGTTGCGGGTCGAATTAGAAAGCTAACCTACTTCTTTAGGGAGCTTAGGGGCGTGTTGGATTCCATCCGAATGAAATCCGTATATTATGCTCTTTGCTATTCGATAGTTAATTATGGCATATTGGCATGGGGAGGTGCTTCAAAGTCCAGTCTTGAACAGCTAAATGTAGCCCACCGATTGATTCTTAAGGTGATGTTTGGGCTCGATTATCGGCACCCAACAATAGACTTATATAGGGAGTCTGGACTCCTGAATATAAGACAGATTTATATGCTAAGACTCGTCGAAAACATCAATCGCAATTTAGTAAACAGACCCAGAGTGGATCACTTACACGAGACAAGGCAGTTGGGCAACCTCATCCCAGTGAGCGCGACTAAAAAATTCACTCAAAGATTCTCAAGTTTTCTGGGTCCTCGGTTCTACAATAATATTAGCAGAGTTCTAAATGCAGGGCTAAATAAAGCAAACATAATGGCATACTTGGTTGATATTGGGGTGCATGAGTCTGAGAGACTTTTGATGGGTATCCTGGTATAGAATGCACTGTTCCCGTTCCTTTTTAGCATTGAAGTATCATGCCTACTGTTTTTCAGTTTTTTATTTGATTGTCCTTTCGTTTCTCATCTATTTTGTTTTGTTTAATATATTATTACACAAGACGGATACATATAACTGTTACAATGGATTGTGCATTGTTTTGTGCAATGGACAGATTTGCATCCTAATTCGTTTGTGGTACTGTTTGACTTGGTTCCTGCATTTGTCTGTATCTGACATAATTTTACCCTTACTTAAACATTCATTCGACGAATTTATGAGATGAAGATATTACTCAATTTTAAACCGCTAATTGTATTTGATTGTACTTTGAGATATTTTATAAATAGGTATGTGTTTTTTTTTTATTATTGTTTTGAACATATTATTATTGACACAATATCGAAGAGTTTATTAATTATATAAATTTTAAATTTTTATTTATGCTGTTTTGGTACTTTTTATATGACTTATTTATTGCATCCCGCTACCCACTATGATTTGATTAAATATTTAACTTCATTTTGTTTATTTGATCGCTAAAATTTGAATTTACACGGTAATGACTTATAACATAATTCTTACATTTGACTGTATCTGACATTATTTTACTCTTGTTTAAACATTCATTCAAACGAATTTACGAGTTGTGGGTATTTTTCAATTTTAAATCGTATTTGATTGTATTTTGAGATCTTTTATAAATATATATATATTTTATTGCTTGGAATATATGGAGGAATTTATTCATTACATTAATTTTAATTTTTTTAATGCTGTTTTAATACTTTTTTATATTGATTTATTTATTGCATCCCGCTACCCACTATGATTTCATTAAATATTTAACTTCATTTTGTTTATTTATTTTATCGCCAAAGTTTAAATTTACACGCTAATAGCTTTTAATATAATTCTTATATTTGACTGTATCTGACATTATTTTACCCTTGCTAAAACATTCATTCGACGAAATTACGAGTTGTGGGTATTGTTCAATTTAAAATCGTATTTTGTATTTGATTGTATTTTGAGATCTTTTATAAGTATATGTATGTATGTGTGTATGTGTGTATATGTGTGTGTGTATATGTGTGTATGTATATATATGTATATATTTTATTGTTTGGAATATATAGAAGAATTTATTCATTACATTAATTTTAATTTTTTTAATGCTGTTTTGATACTTTTTATATTGATTATTTTTTTATGATAGCACTCCCCGTTACAGGCTTTTGCCTAGTGGGGATGCTAATTTGTTTTTATATTCTAACTAAAATTATGACGAATGTACACTTCCATTATTGTTTGTTATATCATATTATACACGAATAAAGAAAGTTATTATTATTATTATTATTATTATTATATTATCATATTTATTGGCTTCCTAGAAAAGCGGACCCGCAAGTTAACGGCCATACATAATACATAGAAATATAATAGAGAGATAATACAAAAATCTCATTTTCAATACAAGTAGCTAATATTGTAAAAGTTTTTGAATTTTACCTTTTTACTTACATAGTTCATGCATTTTATTTTAATAGGCTTACTGTTTACTGCGGTACCCAAACTACGCTTAAAGACACTATGCTTACAAAGCCTCTTTCACGTTTTCATTATTTTACTACCGGCAGTGAAAGAGCTATAGGTAAACAATAAACATAGAATGCTTTGTACCCTTCTTAAAAAAATACGGCGTTCGTAATGTTAAGGGCTGCTTTTTTATCTTCTAGGAAATCGTAGCATTAAGAAAGCATGGTGGGACTCAAATATTTGTTGATGAAGAACAATGCTTTCCTATGCCAATTGAACATCTTTATAAGTAGTAGGTACTTATTTCGGGCATCCCCCTTGTTTGTGCCGGAGTCCGTCGGATAGCGCCGTTTGTTACCGATAACCATTTTTATTATATCAAAGTTCTGTAATCCATCTGAGCATTCTAATTACTATCAATTAGAATTGTAAAATCTTGTGTGATGAGTTCGTTCTCAAAATTTGGGTACACCCACTCATGGAATATATCGCGTTCCCTTTCGATTATAAACGCCGGCGCTTTTCACATCTTAGTCACGTTGTTGGTCAAAAGGCGCCACTTGTCGTAGCGATACGTCTTAAAAGCTTCTCTTAAGCCACAAATGATAGTAATTCTTCCTTCCACGCGTTTAAATCATAAGAATTAACACTGCCAAACGTTTCATGTTCGTAGGTAAGAAAGGTCAAATTTTTTTCTTACATCACTTGTTTAGTATTGGGCCTCCTCGTATCTCCGGTGTATTTTTAACGCAACTTTAAGCTGAATATTATTAATATATAACTCACCTCACATATTTATCAAAAATTTTATGTTTAGTAGGTACCTACACATATAGGTACACATTTAAATGAATTTTTTATATTCCACCATACAATAATTAATAGACATTATCAAACCGGTCAAATTTACATACGATACAAAAATATTTCAATTTCTAGAAATTATAAATAAATGACACCTTACCTTAAAATCCCAGAAATCTGAATACTGTACTTTCAAACGAAATCCACTTAGGTATGTCTTGAAGTTAAGAGATATTTCGGTAAGATAAACTCAACAATAATTCTCCATACCTACAAGGTAATAGCTTCATACAAATAGTGCGTAACTTCTCAATACACTATAACTTAGAATAAGGCAGTATCTTTGCCAACAAAAGTAGTACACAATCTTCGAGCTCAATACAACAATAATTCCTAAGCAATATATTACAAAACCAATAGTTGCGAGTTTCTGATTCAGTACACTCAACTAGAAACTTTTAAACTTAGTAATGCGTGCCAAGAGTTAGTAATTCCACTCCAAATAATTCAACAATTTTATGTACCTATAACGAATTTGAGTAAAAGAACTCTTCGAAAATAATTTCACTGAATAATTAGAAGCACTGTTTTTATTCACTGATTTTATAAAAAAAAAAAAAAAAAAAAAAAAAAAAAACAACATACACTGTTAAAGAGAAACCTTATTAAAAAGTTTGGCACAGCGGCTCATCTGAAAGGACGCGTGATCTTGAAGCACGTTTGTATTCAATGATATCAGATTAAAAGGTTTGTTTGTTTTTGAATTTCACCAAAATTAACCTGCGATAACAATCTCTCGCGTTTATTTATTAAGATTAGATGACACTCGAGAGAAAACATTGGTAGAATTTATTCAGTTTTCCCCCAAACGAAAGCGAAGAGTTGGTTCCAACTGAATAATAAACAAATAATGTTAATGCGGATCCACTATGTCAGGTGAAACCTTGACGTTTCGTTATAAAGGAGGTGTGTATGTGTGAGTGTGTGTGTAGTAGAGCACACGAGTCCAATAGACACCCAGCGACGCGTTGTAACGACGGCGACGTCAACTAACGACTGATTGAGACGGCGTCGCGCAAGCGCGTCTAATTCCCCTTAGATCCTCCCTGTCGCCTCAGTGGGGCGAGGGTGGCCACATAAAGGGAGTTATAAAAAGAGGACACTCAACACAACAAAATACAACGGATATTGTCCTAAAAAGGGTACAAACATCAACGTGCTACTTTCAATGTCATTTTATGAAATGAAAATTTAGATAGGTGCCTACACTCCGCCAGCTTCGAAATTAAGCAAACTTCATCAAGTTTTTCAAATATTACTTCCGTTTTTAATTGTCAAATATAATTCTGTATCTTTTTATCATTTTATCGTGAAGAATAAATAAGCGCGCGGTTTCGTTGAATGTTTAAGAAAAAATAATTTAAACATAAACAGCGTTATTAATAAAAACACCTTATTACTGGTATAAACCATAGAATTACTAAATGTCTAAAACCGTGGTACAACGAGGATATTATGTGCTTATTATATGGTTTATACCATAGATCTGTGGTATACCTGGATTTTTAATAAAAAAAAATCTTAAACCATGGTATAAACCATTGTATAACCTTATACCAAGATTTTTGATAGGGAACACTGAAAAAATATAAGTAAGGTATATAAGCATTTAGTTTTTATAATTTAGCGAAAAAAATAACCACCCGATACCACATTTGATGCCATTATTTTAATACATCGATTGTTCGAATACACGAAATTTTTCAAAAATTCTAAATAAATAGCAAAATGGAACTTGAAAGAATATTGGAGAACATTACTGCAAACCAATCCTAGGATTGAACATAAAGAGAAAAAGAACATATTATTATGTTTACAAACCTACTAAGTTTTTAAATTTTCTCTAGCAATCATCATGCTAATAATTTTGATGTCAAACGCCGGCCGGTAGGTATACATACAATTTTTTTTTATTCCTTTGCACTCACATACAAAATTGTTATCACCAAATTCGCTCGACACGACCGCCGGACGTCACGGCTAATTTTTTCAAAATTGACTCTCCATACTAAACAAAAATCTCCCTAATGGGTTAAAAAGGTGACGAAATCTTGTGTCCTGAAGTCCTGTGACAATAATATATTTATCTAATGATTATTTTTATACTAAGTCTATTAAAAAAAATGAGCTGATCTGGCAGTGGAGCAGTTATAGCGGAATGCCAGAGAAGAAATTCCAAGGAAACTCTTTGTGAAACCCACTAGAAGGGATCAAAAGCAGTGACTAGATTACAACGTTTAATCCAAAATTTCCGTTGCTCGTGATTGAAGCAGCCTGGGGTGGAAAAGAAATTACACGAAGAGTCATAAAAAATGAAAGTAGGTACCTACATTAGTACGATTAGTAGATTAGCTTATCCGAAGATTAATAAATTAATCGGTAGATAAAAATTTCATAAAAACAACGTGATAATTGTAACACTATAGGGAATCTTAGCAGTGCGGTCAGGTACCTGCATAGTTTACTAGATAATGGTGGCTAAGAGTAGGTAAGAGAGAGGGTCTTCCTGTCCCTCTAATGAAAACAATCCAACCATGTACGGGCAATATTTTTCAAGTAAGTTGATATTTGCTATGACAATTTATTATTGATAACAACAGACTGGTGTCTGCGTAAAATATTATGTCGAAGATATACCAATTTCTTATTTTATCAAAGGTTCCTACATACAAAATATGAGGTTACGGGAAGAAATGTCAAATTATCCGCAGTTCTCAATTTATACCTAGTAAAGTAAGATTGGAACTTGATACTTAATATACCGATGTAATATGTATGTTCCAAAATAGTATCGTTCACTTTAATTTATCAGAATATACATGCCGAATTTCACCCATCCTTCGTACACACAATATATTCCTCTATCTACACTATGGATATAGAATAAATTGAGATAAGCCACACACCGCATACTAGTGGCAACCGGAATCCGTCACAAAAAACCATCCCCCTCCAATTTAACCATCGGCCGATCAATCAACAGAGGAGAGGAAAAAGTTATTGAGAAACTCTTGCAATATTCCAAATCATTCACTGAGGGTTCTTCCTTTTCCCCATTTTTTCCACCCTCTTCCCTTCATAGCTCAGACACATAATTATTATAACGTACCTACTTATACGCAAGATCTAAAGGAACAGGCTTCTTATTCAACAATATGTACTGTACATGCCTACCTATCTACTATAATCATTGTCCAAAACGTTATTCGGAAAATGTATATAAACGTCTCCCCTTCGTTCCTATTGATTCTCTGTGATGACAGATTTGATTAACTAAAATATTATATTGAAAATACTAAACAAAATGAAGCACCCCAATGAGGAAACATCGAAATTATTATGATTATTGAATTTCTCCCCTAAATAAATATCTCGTTTCTTAGAATCGAATAAAGAATTATTTGAAAGAAAATGGGTACTAAGATCGTTTCGTGTGTGTATACGAGAATGTGAACAAAAATACCTATAGGTATGATATACTTTCGACATTTCATATAAATAAGCAATCCTTGATAGGTGGGTGATGAAATAGGTCTAAATATCAATGAGGCCAAAAATAAATTCATGGTTTTCAACCGACAACCAACCGCGTAATAGAGCTATCCTTCAGCTTAACAGAATGCCAATATAGCGCGTACACACGTTTAAGTATCTTGGGAGTGTGATAACAGACAACATCGATCTTGAAAAAGAGGACAACATTCTTCTGCGATGATAATATTAATTTAAAACTAAGGCGGAGAAAGGTTAAATGCTATATTAATGCCGTATTGGAGACTTGAACCTTCAAAGTTAATATGCTGAACAGTATAGAAGCATTTGAAATGTGGCTCCACCGCAGAATGCTGCATATTCCGTGGACCAATAATATAGTCACCTACACGGAGGTGTTGCGAAGAGCTGGACTCGAGCGAGAACTGTTGACTAGCATCAAGAGAAGGAAAATGTCCTGGTACAAAAATCTGGTACAAATACTTCGCAACACCAAATACAAATTGCTTCACCCTCTACTGAAGGGGTAAATTGGTGATAGTGTAGATGTGGGTAGACGGCAGATGCCCTGGCTAAAAAAATACTAAGCAATTCACGGAATCCAGCGTATGGAAGAACTCTTCCGCAATTCGGTCTTCAATGTCTAGATATGTCCTCACTCTAAATAGCCCAAATTCATTATTTATTTTTACTGTGCGAGCATTGTGTACCTAATTCCGTTTTTTTTTTTTGCAATGTTTCTGGCAAACGGTTTTTCGATTCAAATTTCATTCCCAAATTTAAAGGTACCTACATATTATATTGTATCAAGCAATAAAATACCCGTTATACTGAAAAAAGTGTCAATTAACGCTGTTAAGATTTATAGTATCCCGTAAATAAGATGAAGGTAAGAATGAACCAAATTACCCTCAAGAATAAAATAATTTATACAGTAGGTACCTAGCTATTATTTGAGAAACATTTTAAAGGTTCGATGAGCCGATCGCTGCGAGTGAAGATTACGTCGAATATTTTTTTTAATAAATGCACCCCTGTTCACCGTCACCCCCGCCCGAGGCTAACTTTTCAATATTTAAAATCAATTACAGCTTTCTCGCATTTGGACACATTCTCATCATTAATCAAGTTTTTTTATCATGAAATATTATTCAAAATTAGATAAGTAGAAGTAGTAGGTACCTACTCAGTACTTTCGATCAACAGTATCAACCAGCCTAGATCGTTTTATTATATTACTAGCTGATCCGCCCGTCGAACTTCGAATTAACCCAGAATGAAAAAAAATATTTCGATTCATAACATGGACATAACATATTATATATTAAAACATCGACATAAAAACTGAATTAAATTTATCTAACAATTTATTGCATTATGCAATAATTATTGGATGTGGGATGAATTTTGACGGGTCATAAGTTTGTAATAAAAACAATTCCTCTATAGTTGAGTAACCTTCAATAGGGAAAAAAAGCCAGGCATATTCATTCCATAGAGTTGCAAACTGTCTAGCAAAATCACGTAATCTATTCTAATATATAATATGTATAAAGAGCAAAGATTTGATTGTTTGTTTGCATTGAATTGGCTCCAAAACTACTGAACCGATTTGAAAAAATCTTTCACTCTTGGGAAGCTACACTATCCCCGGGTAACATTAGCTATATTGAATTTTCAAAATAAAAAAAAGGGATCCTTACTAAAACTTCAATAATGTAACCCAAGGTCTAAAAAAATACCTAAAATATTATTTACATCGCGTTCGCTGTGAAAACTATTAGATAGATATTACGACTTTGTAGAAGACATCAATATTTACAAAAAATGTCGCGGCAGCATATGTCTAACTTTTATAGTTATGTCACAATAAGTGTTCTTTTATTTTTAAAATTTAATTGAAATGTCGCCACTAGAAAGGGCTCTTCATTTATTTCTTGGTATAACTCCTTATCAAAATAAATTAGTTCATATTCAAGACTACTTCAATACGTTTATAAAACTTTTTGAGTTATTCAATTCTAACATTCCATTCGACAGATACCACGAGATTAAAAATGTAAGAACCTATTAGAAAAAAAGAGTGGTCGCCGCTCTCCGTGGTTCACTCTGCTCATCTAGCAAGGCAGCGATATAGGGCGTCACTGGTCACTGGGGTACGAGCCGTACGGGAGGGTACCATTAAAATGCTACATTATTCCGTTATTCCAGATTAAAAGGATATTACTGATTTGAGGGTATGTTTGATTTCACAATATTATGTTTTTAAATGTTTAATATCAGAATATTTAACAGTACCTAGAAAAGGACATATCTACAAAGGTTTACAATATGTTTCCCAAAGCTTTATCAAACGAAACGTGCAAACAATAAACCATAATTTATCGATAAAAATGCGAAAATATGACGATTTTTTTGGAAAAAATCTTCTTCTTTTTTGTGCTGGCTTGTCCATTTTTTTTTCAAAAATAAAAACCACCGAAGGCACTGGACTCCAGATAGTAGGAGTTATGACTTACGACACTGTCCTGTTAATTAAATGTTTTCTAGATAGGTAATAATAATATTATTATGCAGATACATTATATTTTTATCCAGTGGCAAAACTACAGGGTGGCAGTAGTAGCAAAATGCCACGGCCCCCCGCGCCCCGGCCCGAGAGGTTTTGCCATCACAAATTATCATTTTTTGCACAAATTCCTTATTTTTTTTAATCAATCATTTATATCATTACCATACACAAATTCAAATTACATACTTTAAATTAACGAATTTAACGTGCATTCTTGGTTGAATTAGGTATTTAAATTACTTTTACAAATTATTTAATCCTTTTGGAGTTCAACCCCATCAAAACAAAAAGATGTTCGATAAATTTTAAAAAGCATCCAATGGTTTCATAATATTTTGTTGCGGTACATTAGTGGTGTGTGCGTAATTCTCTCATTATTTGATTAACCAAAAAAGTACTTTTTTCGAGAGGAGGCCCCATCTTGATGGTTTTACTGGAGGTGGCCTATTCAAAAAAAATTGCCACAGGCCCAGATGTATAGTATAGTTACCCCACTGATTCATTCCTGTTTTATCTTTCAAAAATCCAATCAAATTAAATTTATTGATGTCAAGTGTTTATGGCGAAATATCTAATTTGTTAATTGAGTATCTTAAAACTCATACAAATATAGGTTCTTACGCGAGTTTTTTTTTCTTTCTACCTGAGCACTACATACTTAGGTAATATACATAATTCCGTTTTTTAATGAACCCGATACATGTACCTATAACTATATCGTGTCGTTATTGGCCTCTTTTTAACTTGTGCAGGGATAGAAAACATGTTTTCAATGGAAGAGAGTCAATGGGACCGTAATATTATGCCCCTTGTGTCACTTGGACCAAATTAGATCAATTAGGTATTGTGATATCCTTGAATTCAATCATGCAGCGCTGCCTCTTATTTTGCCTTGACATTTCCAAAGTGCCCTGAAAGATCATTTTGGTTCGCCTACCTATATAAATATTTAGTAGTCAACTCTTGTGAATAAAACCATAATTATTCCCTCCTATGTATGTGTACTTATAGTAGAGACATAATATCTGCAAATTTATAAATGATAGCAGTATAGTAAGTAGGTAGGTACCTACCTATAAATAGCTCCACGTTTGCCTGAGGTAGATACCTATCCGTCAACATTATCCATCGAGAATGGACTTTCAGGGAAGGTCAATGTTGAAAATATACGGCCGTATGAAAAAATCCCTGTGTACCTACCTACAGAGCTAATATTATTTTGTTAATATTTTCGTTTAAAAAAAATTGAAATGAAAAAAGTCTGAAAGCGCTTCATATCTCTATATAGCCTTAATAAAAGAGCGCTTTATATTTTAGTACGCTTAAATTCTACACGAAGTACACAAAATGCCTTCACATTTTATTTTGATTACACATCTTAACATCTGTAGTAAAATTTTATACTTTTATCAGCGCGAATTCCTTAAAAAACCTTGTTAACACACGTTCCAACTTTTACACTAAGTAGGTAGATGCCTAAGTACCAATGTATATTTATGCAAGGCCGGATCCAGGGGGGTCATTACCCCCCCTTGGGCTGGGTCCAGACCTTTACCTTGAAGTACAGTAGGTACTTACATTTATTAATAAAATACCTACTTTTCTATAATAATTATAAGTTATTGTGGTTCATGACCCCCCCTGGATCATGGAAATGACCTTTTTTTTAAGGAAAAGTGTAGTTTCCAGAAACCAAATTTTGGGTTTTTTACCTTTTTTTACTATGTCGTGACCCCCCCCCCCCCCCTGGCGTCGATGCTGGATCCGCCCTCTGATTGTATTCACCTATTCCTGAAAAATAAGTTTCGCGAAACGATTGCAGATGAACAAAGTCAGTGAGAACATACCTACTATAAACATTGAACTAAGTAGGTACATATGTATACCTAGGTATAAATATCTACTTTTTTATTAGACTTCCACTCTGTTTAACCGTTAATGTATCTTTGGCGCCTCTCCGGCGCTTGAGATACTTTGACGGCCAATTTCGGTATTTATTTTTTAAAGTATTTCGCCCTCCTTCTCAGTACTCCTCCAATACCAAGTTTTTATTCATAATTCAAAGAAAACATAAAAATATTCCAGGGCTCTTGTGAATAAATTATCATTTATTGAAAATGTCAGTCAAACTCTCCTAGGCGCCTCAGCGGCCTGGTATGAACTCAGTACATTAACTCGGAGTTTTAGTTTGGTAAAAGATGGCTAATAAATTTTAAATTAATGACGAAATCAGTGAGATATGAAAATATTATATTTCTGATGGAGACACGGATGAGGTGTCTGATCATTTGAGTGTTAATTGTTATAACAGCGATAATGTTAGTGAAGATGAAACCATCGATGAAGAACGCGATAAAACTGGTAGTAACAGAGAAGTGTTTGGTATCCAACTCTTCAAATATCTGTAAGGGCACTGTGTCATAAAATAATAATTAGATCGACAATTAAAGTCATATTACGTCCAAGTTTGATCTTGAAATTCCTATACAATCATTTCATAAGCTATATCTGTTTACACAAATTTTACCAATATGATGGCTCAAAGAGTGTTTACGAGAAAATATTATTTGGAAAATTTACGAGAAATAAATTTTGAAAAAATAGGAGTGTGACATATGTACCTGTGATATTTTTTTTACAAATAAACAACTGGCATTGTATTTCAAGTTTAGCGTTCTGGACTTACTTCGATAGGAACAATACGAAAAAATAAGTAATATATTGGACTCGGGAAACTTCGTTTCATAAGAACAATCTCATTAGTTTCTTAAGTTCAAAAAAAAAGAAAATGCTGCTATTACCAATTCTACTCTCATCTATGCATAACGACTCTGTTATGCCGGGAAATGAACGAAAACTAGTAATACTTATAACCTATAAATTACAATTACGGGAGGAACTGATCCAATGGATCAATTGCTTGCCTCTTGTACATGCAAAATGAAGCAGATGTAACTTGTACATGCAAAATGAAGCAGAAGCAGATGTAACGTAATTTTTCATGAACCTTGTAGATAAAGAAGCATTGATTAATGAATGAATGAAAGTCCTTCTGTGGCCCTATTTAGGGGCAAAAGCCCTCCGTCGCACTCGATCCTACGAGGAGGTATCAGCTGGTTATTGGTTTTAAATGAGCTTTTCCTGAAACTGGAATTCAGGAAAATGCTCAAAATATCGGTAAAAAGAAGTATCGACTCATTCAGAAATGTCAGTGAGGGTTTTTTGTACTCAGAACCATCACAAATAGGCCAGTGTTATTGTGTAAAAATACAGGAAAAATTTTTCAATTTTGCTCAAATTGCTCAAAAAGTGTATACAACTGTCATCCAAAATATGAAAAAATGCACTTTTAGTGATATACATACAAAATACTTTGAAAAAAATAAATGATAATTCATTAAAAGTGGTACATTTTGAAAGTTTTCATATATGCACCTGAGAGGCGCCAAGGGTAGGATGACTGACAAAATCCATAGGAGAGATAGGGGGTTAAGGTTGGATATTCGATTTTGTGGGCATAAGTTGCTTGGTGGTAGTTCATCTATAATCTATAATATAAATTAAAGTCGGGTTAGTGCGAACACTTATAACTCGAGATCGGCTGAACAGATTCTTCCGATGTTTGATTTATTGAATTCTTCTCCGCTCCGGATTACAGAATAATTAATAAAATGTTGAAAATGCATAAAACATTAAATAAAAATAAATATGACATTAACCTATGTAATGGATATCCTACGACGCCATCTATGAAAAAAATCTAACAACAAAATTATTGTCTACTGCACGCACCTGCACCGTTTCGGGCGTTTTAGATAATTTTCATACAAAGTAAACAAAATTGTACGCATATTATTATATTCTCGTGTTCTTCTTGGCTGGGACATGTGTTAAGGATGCCGAATGACAGTTGGCCGAGGAGAGCGCTGTTCTTCCTCCCATCAGGGTCCCGAAGACGAGGAAGACTCTCTCACACTGTGTTCCGCTCCTTCGAAGCAGAGCTGAGGGACATGGACATGGTGTGGGAGGAGGTCATAAACATTGCGCAAGATCGAGTGCAATGGAGAGCTCTTGTTGCCTCCCTATGCCCCTGAGTGGGGTGGAAAAGGGAGAATTGGATTGGAATTGGATTGTTCTTCCTGCCTGAGCTTTGATACGAATTAAATATGGACGTATTTTAATGCTATTGTTTTATTATTTTATTTTTGTTTCTGGATCTGGTTAGGACCACAGGCTCCACAGGACAACGTCAAAAATGAAGTCATCTTAAATCAGCCTCAAACTTTATTATTTAGATGTGAACCGGTTTTCTGCGACTATCGACTCCATCATCAAATGTTCAAGGGGTCTGGAGGTCAGGAACATTCGATATAATTAAAAATCGTTTATTATATTATCGCTGCTCCAGAATCCAGATGAATACTTTAAGATCTCAAAATTTTATAGTTTTGAGATAACCGAGTTTAAAGATTTTGTTGAAATTAAAATTGGGATAACTATTGTTTTTGGATCATCTAGAATTTTTTGAAAACTCTTTTGAAAAACTCATTTATTCCTTTAATGGATTTCATTTATTTTTTCTGATTTGCATAATTTTTTTATACTATTTTTACAGAAAACTGATAGTAGTTAGAGATCTTACAGAATTCATCTCAAAATATATGAGTATTTTGAAAGTAAAATATATTACTGTTTTTTGAGATGTTACTGTATTTATCTCATAGATGCGAGCACTTTAAAATGAATAATTGGGGAAATGCAGATAGATCCTTCAATAACCTTTTCCTTGAAAATTCACACTTTCAGTTATCAGTAAATATTCAATAGAAATTTGTATATTTTAACTTTCATATGAAAAAATAATTTCCTTTTAGTAGTCGGATAGTGTAAGACAAATAAATTGTATAACATTTTAAATTAATCCGCTTTGGTCGGCTAAATAATTAATGTGACAACACTGTATAATGTTTTGGCTAAATTTGCAGAACGTAAACAATAAAAGCCCGCAATAAACAATGTTGTTCTTAGAAGAACACTGTAATATTTTGGAATGTTACAGTATTCTTCTGAGCACCGTCAAAAAAGATACGTTAAATTCAAAATGTTATAGTGTTTTTCTTAAAAATTTCACTCGGTTTGAGTAAGAAGTGTAGGTAAGATATTCAAATATAACAATATTATCCTCATATATTTTTCAATTTTGAGATCTTATTTTTTGATTTTTGGCTATAGCGGCGTCATTTTCTGTTGTATCTTAAGTCAGTAGGTCTCATTAGATGCTATGGAACGAGACGCTTCCAACGATACCAATAGCTCAAATAATGTCGTATATTTTGAGATCTTAGGCCCATCGCGCACTATAGGCAGCCACGATCTCCCGGCTGCGGCAGCCAAAACAACGCGTCTGCTTGCACGGCAGCCAGCTGGCTGCGGGCAGCCAGAGCATGTGTAGGCGAATGTATGTGGCTGCCGTCGGTCTCCGCGCACTAGTTGAAGCAGCCAGGTGTATTTTGGGTTCCGAACTTTTTAAAAAATTACTTTCGATAGAGAGAAATTTATTCGGGAAATTGAAAGTCGTAAAGCAATTTGGGATATAACATCAGAGGAATACAGAATACATTTAAAAACCGGTCTGAGAATGCAAAACATCCTTGAGATAGGTTTGGAATAAGCCTTTTGAGTGCATTTCTAGAAAAAGAGGATGAATCCAGTGTCTTTTTTTGTTTTGCGTTTTTACGAGATAAACAATAATAAGTTCTTTCACGTCCATATCGCTCAAAGTAAGGATCTCAAATAGTTGTCGATTGGCTGGCCTAGTTCGCGATGGGCCTTAGCAGCTAGGTGTTCTACTAGTCGTAACTGTGCAAAATTCCTTACTCGTACCGGTACGACTTAAGTATTAAGAAAATTGTTTAATAATTTACCTAACATTTTATCAGATAATACCTAAATATGGCGAAATAATGTACAATACTTGGAAGCAGGAGGATATGGACGAAGCGCTGTAGAAACATCGGAATGGAGAAAATGGATTTAATGAAGCCCCTAGATTCTCTAGAAGATTTAATATACGACGAAATTTGAACAAATTAACAAAATTAGGAAGACCTACTGATATGTTACCAGACATGGAAGAGACATACACAGCATTAATTTGATGAATTTAGATTCTTATTTAATCTCAATCTCAATTTTTTTTCATAATTCTATTTTCTATGTGTTATTTACTTAGTAATTAAGTTTGACCAAAAAAAAATTGTTTTGTTGATCTCATACTGATGTGATGAGACTTAAACGTAACCCGAAACTTTACAAACCTCCGCGAGCTCCCCGTACCGACGACTCTGAGTAGCAACTGCTGCGCGCCTGCCGTGTCCTCTCCCCTCCCGGGTCCCTTTCGCCGTCGTTACTATCAAGAGGGCTCCGCAACTCAACACCACATGCCCCCTTGATGTCATCATCATAGAACAAAGTCTTTTGTCCAGACAGGCAGCTTCCGGCTGCGTCTGGACCTCGGCCGTCCTTTGCGCTCGTCGCTTTCCACTGAAACTGACACTTCATCAGCCGAGTCAGGATCCTCGTCATCGCTGGAGAAAAGCTTATTCAAGTCAAGTCTTGTCGGCGATCTTTCCGTTCCGGCCTTTACAGCCCGCGGAAGATATTGAAGGTCGTCAAATCGTCTAATGTCTAGAACATGCCGCGGAACACCATCCACTTCGACAGTCGTATTCGAGAGAACTCCTGTCACTCGTCCAGATCCCCATTGAGAAGTACATCTAGCATTTGCTGGTTTAACCAACACACGATCTCCCACCTTGTACCTACATTCAGTTGTCTCGCAAACGGAACTATCTCGAACTTTTTCTAGAGGATGCCTCCACCTATATGAATGCACACAAGAGGCGGGGACTGACTCTGCACTTAAATTCTCTTTCGGTGATAGGTTGTACCAGAAAACCGCTTGTTCCGGCACGTCTCCCGTCCTCGCGGCCATCCTTTTGATTGTGCGATGATGGCGCTCCACAATCCCGTTACCTGATGGTCTGTAGGCAGCCCGATATCTTCGGCTTACGTTCCATCCTTCGCACAAGTCAGCCAATTCTGTTGACCGGAAAGCTTTACTATTGTCCATTAATATCTCGAGCGGTGGCCCTCTTTCTCTGAACACCTGTCTCAACTGTTCTGTAACCTCTCTCGCACTTTCACTGGTAATTTTCCGCCATACAGCAAACCGACTTGGACCACAATCGATCATGGTGAGATAACAATGGCCACCATAGTGTGTCACATCTAATGCCAACCGGGTCCAATTTTTAGAGACACTCAGCTCCCCTGCCTCATGAACTTCCGGAGCAGGATCAATGGACCTACATTGCAAACATCTGCGGACGCAATTTTCCACGTCTTCCTTTCTGACCGCAGGGTCCACCATGCGCGCTAAATAGAGCGAACGGTTGACTCCCATGTGATGCTTAGCATGTGTTTCGTCAACCACGGCTGCACAGACGCCTTTACTTAACTTGAACCATTGCTTGTTTACACGTGTGAGCACATCCGCCTTATTGCGACATGATTCAACAAAATTAATCGACAATTCGATACCCAGCTCATTAATCAAGTCTCCTATTAACCCGAGGCGCCTCTTAATGAGCATCTCATGTATACCCGACGCCCGCGCTCTCTTTTCCCCCTCAATTATGGATCTCACCCAGTGTACGACTGTCGCGGAGTCAGATATCACTTCAATTTGTTTAAGGGACCATTTCAATGCTAAATTGATACCCTTCAACACAGCGTCAAGTTCCGCCACGTTAATATGATTCACGTCGGATACTTTTCGAAGCCACGATGCATCCTCTACCACAACTCCGCTTATTTCTAACACGACACCCAAAGCGAGTGAGCTTGCATCACACCACACCTTGCCTTTCTTTTCATTGGAGACCTTCCAGACCCCTCGTACTGGATCTTCTATCTTCACTCTTCGAAGAATTTCTTCGATCAAGATTTGCGCCGTACTGCCTACAAGTGCTTCCCACTCCTCTCCCTCACACATTCGCTTCACGTAGCCACACGCCGTCCGCAACCAACCGCATACCGGATAGTGGCCTGTCAGCTTTCCACAAATGGAAAATAGCTCCCTTTTTGTTAACATTTTTCCCTCTTCAAAAACCGGTAACTCATTGCCCCTATGAAAATTTACTTCTCCCCCTCTCTCAGGCCGCAGTTGCAGCCCCAAAACCCTCGCACCCTCTAACGCCTCCGGTGGTTTGGTTTCCAGCCCATATTTACGGAGCAGTTCTTCAACTTCCTTGACACCCACTATTGACTCATCCACGAGAATGTCGTCAATATAACTATCCGTACCCCGCCTCACTCTTTCGTCTTTCGACAAAACAAAATTCACTATGGCCGTCATTATCTTTGGCGCGCAATTAAGACCGAACCCGAGTCGTGTCAGGTAGTAAGATTGACCCTTATACACCACGGATTGGTACCTCCACAATTCTTGGTCAACTTTGACCTGTAGGTACGCCGATCTCAAATCCAAAACTTGAAGAGGACCTTCTCGTCTGCGCCATCTCCGAATGGTCTCATCGCACACATCTATGCCCTGCGCGGTGTGGCAATTCACATACTCATTCAACTCTCTATAGTCCAATACAGGTCGTACTTTGCCTTTATTTCTCTGAATAACTGCCATCAGTGGAAGAACACCTTCGCTTCCTCCGAGGCGCGGCACCAACCATCCCTTTTCAATCCACGCTTCTATCTCAGCGTCCACGTCGTATTTACCGATGCTGGAATAATTCTCAATTTTATTCAGCAATACCGGCGGTTCCCCTTTCCACTTCCAACTTACTGTCCATTCTTCCCCATCGAACTTTGCCGTAAAGTCCTTGTCTTCTAACACTTCTGCGGCGCACTTTACACTCACAGCGGCCGGCACAGGCTCGCTATGCTTATCTAAGAATTTCACACTGTGATTGGTAACGGTGACACCGCCGAGCATTGCCACCAGGTCCATTCCTAAGATGATATCCACTCCATCAAACAGTTTGTCCGCCACGATACACTGAATCTTCAAATCGATGCCATCTAAAACCACCCGCGCAATCGTTTCACCGATACATTTCACTCGCGTACCATCGACGCCCACGATACTGCAATTACCGCCTTTTACGTCACCAGCGAAACTTCGCCTGATTACTGAATGCGAGCACCCCGTGTCTATGAGTGCACGCCCCCGTCTATTGTTTACTGTGACATTGACCATCGGAAGCGCCTTCAAGCCCGTCGGGAAAGAGCTGCCGGCGCACCAGCTCTCCCTTCGTCGTTTCCCTGTTTTTCCGAACACGCTCTCGAAAAGTGTCCCTCCATGCCACAACTCCAACACGTGACCGGTCTTACTTCTGAGCAAAATTTTAGCATGTGTGGCCCCCCGCATCTGTAACAACGTCTTGCAACACCAGGTTTCTGCTCACGTATATCTTTCTTGTCGGAAACTACGCGCTTGTTCGCGTCGCGGTTCGTGCTAACGCTTGCATTCGAATTCGGCACGATCACGGCGGCTGCAAGCGCATGTTCAGAAAATTCTGCCATCAACGCCCTCGCTCTTTCAAGTACGTCGACGAGGGGCAGGTCCTCGATGCCGGTCATGGCTCGTAACTCTCGTGACACCGTCGTGGGTAAGCCCACCACAAAGGCCTTCTTCAGAAGGTTTTCTGATGAAACATTAGCTAACCGCGCCAAACGTCTTAGCTCTGTCAAGAAGACATCGACCGGCTCATCCTTCCACACTCGACGTACAAAATGCTCATAAGCGCTGAAAGAATTGAGTGCAAACGTCGAAATTAACACTTTCTTGATTTCATTGACATCCGCTTTTCCACTTTCCGACATTTCGTTATAGACTGCAAATGCAGGACCCTCCAGGAACAGCGGAAGCAGACGAGACATATCAGTGACTTTTTTTAGATTTCCCACAAGCTCCATCTTAGTCAGCCACTGGACCACGTCCCCATCTCCGTCATACGACCGCAACATATCACTCATTTTCAACGCGCTTGCCATTTTGCCGAAATAGCTTGTGATGAGACTTAAACGTAACCCGAAACTTTACAAACCTCCGCGAGCTCCCCGTACCGACGACTCTGAGTAGCAACTGCTGCGCGCCTGCCGTGTCCTCTCCCCTCCCGGGTCCCTTTCGCCGTCGTTACTATCAAGAGGGCTCCGCAACTCAACACCACAACTGAATTTAGTTTAGTGTTTTTTTAGTTATTCATTTGATCTCTGGTTATTATAATAATTATTTTTCTATAGTTTATTATGTTTTCAATAAATTATATTTTCTAAGTACGACTAAGGGTGGTACGCATTAGGCGACTAGGTGCCTTAATCGTACCGAAGGTATATTTTTGAAAAACGTTAAAATACCTATTTTGATAAACGATTTTCAGGTTTCTATGATTGTTGATTAAAAGGCAACTAAATAAAGATTTAATAGATGCAAAAGATTTTGTTTTATTTTAATTGTACTGAATATTACAGTATTATTTCCTTAGGGGGTACGACATAAGCAACCTTACCTTAAAAGAATGTCCGGATTTGTTTTCAAATGTCCTGAATTTTGTCTGGAACCTAAGCTATCAATTTTGTAGATGAGTAATGCATGCGTGTCTATAGGCAAATAATTAGCTGATAGTAGGTCTAAGGTAAATTCAATCTAAAGCTTGTGTAAATAATTCATAGATGGCTCTTTATGTTTTCTCCATGCAGGATTATTTTTAGCATGATAAGGATTTTTCATGTAGTCACCTATGTAAAATCATTCTGGTACTGATCGATGTCGGATAATCGCTTCAGTGTTTGATTTAAAATTCTTATAAGTAAATAATTTTATAAATCAATAGGTAATATTAGCCAAGGTCGTCGCCAGCCCGGGGCCCAGGGGGGGGGGGCAATTTGACCCATTCATAGGCTATTTTCTATATGAAGGATGAGGAAAATATGAATTAGCTACATTTTTAAATCTCAGGGGGCAACCCCCCTCCCTAGAGATTCAAAAATGCCCCCCCCCCCCCTACCCCCCCTTGGCGACGCCCTTGATATTAGCTGTAAATAAAGGTGCCCATAATAAATATAAATCAAGTCTTCAGTTCCGTTATTCTCAAAAAATAACTAAACGAAGAAGCAAACTTACCTACTAAACAGTAAAACCTTATTCCTGAAACCCTGAATCTTCAGATCAAAGTAATACTTATTCTTCGGCTTCGGTCTCGGGGTCGAATTGTGAAAAGACCATAAGAAGAGGAAGAAGATAAAAATGTGATGCATAGAGTAAAATAGATGTGATGATAATTCCTGTGTAAAGTGTGACGTCATTTGACCAAATTTGACAGCTTTACGCTCCAATCCTCCAAACATTTTGTATGGAATTAGTTCCACAAAAAAAACGTTTCATATAGACCAAAAAAATAGAATTAATGTAAATCCTCGGTGTTATTTTTAAAACAGGATATTATTCCACACAAGTCCACGAGCATGCCTCATGGCCGTGGCTGGGCTGTGAGTGTGCAGCGCAAAAATTTAGGTCGGTAGGTAACTACCTACTTATGACATCATTAAATTATTTTTATTAATAGGTTCGACTTTTTCCTAAACGGTAATCTACATAGGCTATTATTTGATTTTGCTTTAAAGTTTATCTATATTATTGATGGCATTATATTATAAGTACTAGAACAGGATTTGCAAAAACTATCAACATTCTTTAGAGATTGGAGGTTAAAACCCAACCCCGCAAAGACAGAGGTTGCAACATTTCACCTGTGCAACCAGCAATCCAATAGAAAGATAAACGTCCATTTCGAGCAAGTCCTTCTCCACCAAACTGAAAATCCGAAATATCTCGGCATTATATTGGATCGAACTTTAACGTATAAAAAACAAATAGATGTTCTCTGCGCCAAGCAGGACTATCCCTGGTATACTCCACTGCCGAATACTGTGCCCCTGTGTGGAGTAGCAGTGCGCACGCCAAAAATGTGGACGTACAGTTGAGGTCCACAATGAGAACTATATCTGGGGCTCTAAAGCCCAGCAACGCCAATGGCTACCAGTTCTAGCCAATAGAGCTCCACCCCACCTGCATAGAAACTCCGCAACACTGAAAGAGTGGACTTAAGCACAGAACAATACTTGTCTCCTGAATGTGGCTCTGAACGATATCCCACACATGAGACTCGTATCGAGGAAACCCTTCTGGATTAGGGCCCAGGCTCTAGAGACCGAACAGTTCACAATCACACAAGCATGGACTGAGGAGTGGCGGAACGCAGACGTGAAAAACAAACACCTTGTTGCAGATCCGTCAAAGGAGGTCCGTGGGTTCCAGCTGGAGCGAAAGCAATGGACGACACTTAATTGTGTAAGAACAGGCTGCTCCAAAAGCGCTTCAGAACTCCACAAATGGGGCTACATATCTGACCCCCGCTGCGAATAAGGCGCCCCTGTCCAGACCCTCGACCACATTATCACTGAGTGTCCAATACATAGGTTCGATGGAACATTGGATGAACTTTTTTATATTCAGACGACTGAAGCCAAGGATTGGCTTCGGGATAAAAATTCTATTTTATGATTTTAAATTTTATAATTTTATGATTTGACATTATTTTTAAGTTCTTTTTATTTTATGAAATTTTTTATTAAAGCGCCATTGACTCCATACGCATATATATAGTGTTGGAAATTCATTTAAAAATCTAGGAAATAAAAAATGAAAAAATGAGTGTAATCATTTTTACTTTCAATTAAATTTTTTAAAGATTCTTCATGTTTGAGTCAAAAATATTAAATTGTGAGACTTAAAAGAATAAGTGAGTAAAGATGCAATGCAAAATAATGATGCATTCTTTCTGCATATTTTCCAATATTTCATGGATTTGAACATCAAATGAATTGCGCCATTTATAAAGCGCATCTTGAAATGAATTGAGAATCATCGAGCGACAGCCAAAGATTAGATGTTACCCTATGAGCTCCCAGCAAATCCTCTTCGTTCTCTGTGTATGACACCTATAGCCTCCAGCACTTGATCAGGCAAAATAATAAAATATACAGCCATATAAATTACAATTAGGGCATAGAGCATTGATAATCAATACTGATATTACGTAACATTAATAAAATCGCCATAAACGAAAATATTTTGTCACTTAAACTTTTGCACCCAGTGGTATCGCCATATAATATTTCACACTAAGCAAAGGCTTGTGTTATGAAAGTGGAAATGGTTGGCAGTATGATTCGAACACACAACCTTCAATAAGCTACAACAAAAACTGTCGACTGAACTGCTGGGCCACCAGCCACCTGACTTCCTCCATGTTTTGAATTAACATAACTTCATAAACTGAAATCATCGTCCTTGGTAAGCTTTTCAAAATACAAGGAACCTTTTGCAGTATCTACAAGGTAACAATATCAAATTCATAGAAAAATAACTTTTTTATAACTATCTAGGTATTTATTTTGAGTAAGGGTTAATACAAGAGAAAAAGGAGAAGCTTTTGCAATATTACTTTTTGGGCAGAAGTTATATAATATTTTCAAGGTTAATATTGTTAAAAGAATGTTCTATACGTCACCGGAGATATTTAGGACAATAAAATTAAAGTTCATGTATCCACTGAACTTAATCCAATACTAAAAAAAGTCAGTTAAATGTTCAGATTTAACTGAAAGAGGATAAGTTATTAACAAATTAATAGCTATCACGGGAATTGAACTTGATTTAACTCTTACATCCAGTGGTATTGAACTTGTAAAAACTGAAACATGTATAAGTACGATTAAATATAAAAAGCAAAGTGTACAAAATGCAATCAGCATTAGTCAGATTTGACAGAATTGACATATGTGTCCCACAAATTGATTCTCAAATTCTCATCTACCACCTTCCAATTGGGTGACGCCACATCGCTTACCAGCCAATTGAAATCGTCCAAATTGTTCCAGTTGTTCACATTCAAATCTAAGCCAGACATGGCGAAATCTTTCTCCACTTCCGAATATTTCAAATTATATGGTGCAACCTTGATATCAGTACAGTCCTCTATGATGGCTTTGCTGGTCACATGCAGGTACACCTCACAGTCCGATGAAGAATGACAGCGCAGTTGCTGACACGCTATGGCCATTTTATTACCCACACACCTGTCAACAAACACAGAAGTGTTGACAGGGCCACTGATGATGACGCAATCTGTAAGATGGTCTAGATGCAGCGTGGCTGGACAGCCTTGGAGGGTGATGACGCAGTTGTGTAGGTGCTGCAAGGTGACATCTTTCTTATAGACACTCTCACTATTTAAACACAGCTTCTGATTAGAAATGTTTGCAAATCCACAAGTCACAACATCCCAGGAAGTTTTCTTCTGATCACACAATATATTACTGGCATCCTTGAAGGAGTTCATATTGTCAACTTCATCATTGTTTAATACTTTCTTATTTGGCTTTCTATTACGAAAACCAAATTTTTTCTTAGGGAAATAAACACTCTCGAGATCCGAACTCCTGGTTTGTAGATCCTGTACAATGTCTTGCGACTTCCTAATGTTATAATCCTTCAAAAACAAACTAGAAGCAGCTAAATACTTTTGCAACTCTCTCAAATCACTCCTGATTTTATCAAAATGAGATATCAACTGTGACTTGTCTAAATTACTTGTGTTTTCCAATGCCATTTCTATTTTATCTGTTTTTTCTTTAAAAACTGTACAAAAATAATCTAACTGTTCGCTAAATGCATTCACCTCATCTTTCAGTTTTTGCTGTTTTTGTATTGCCTCCAACCTCTTTGCATCTCTTTTATATAATCTGTCCACAACAATTCCTTTCTCCTCCATCTTGAATTATTTCTACTTATTTTGTGTTATCTACATTAGGGTTATATCCACTTAGTTTCTTTTCATTGATTCTTTTCATTCGCTCAAGATGTTCAATGTTGATTGTTTTCTGAAACAGAAATTTGAAAATTAAAACACTTGCAAGCTAAAGAACACTAAAATTAAACTTCTCAAATTGACAATCAGTTCAAATCAAAAACAAAAAACTAAATAATATGATCTATGTAAAGAAATTAGAAAAAAAATGAGATCTTTGAAATCAAAATGTCTATGAAATTATTTCTATGTTGAGTAATATCCAAAATTTATAGAATCTAATTTGAATTTGACACACTATATCAATTTGACATCATTGAGCAGGAACAGAAGGAAATGGCTTTGGAGCTGTATTAGTATTCAATACAATTGACATGACATGTCTCTGAACTATGTGATTTTTTCAAAAATTAATAAATAAAAATAAATTGGGCGGCAAGAATGTGTGAATTCCAAATTGTAAAATTGACTTATACAGGTTTGTTATACAAATTTTAGCAACCTTAGGTTAAAATGTGTGTTTTTCCTTACATGGAGTGACACTTTATTTTTCGATTCTCAAGATGGTGTTATTTGTTCAGAAAATGAAGATGTCGCCATAGTCAAAAATATTTGCCATTATCAAGATAATAATGTACCTAGTATTATGTACAACCGATGCCGAGTTAGTACATTTGGATTGCTTAGGTGATTTGTTTACCTCCCCAATGATAACTCTACGATTTGGATAGGCTAGGTTGGAATGTAGTTATAGAGAAGGCTTTTGGTCACCTGCCCGAGTGACAGCACTGTACTCTTTTATAGGTTAAAACATAATTATTTGAGGGGTTTGGGAGGGTGGAACCCCTATACCTCTGTATTCAACTCTGGATTTAATTTTTATTTCATTTTGTACATAGGTATCAATATTGAGTGGAATTGTAGAAAAAAGGGTACCAATATCAAATTATAAGTAAGGCACACATTTAAAGCAACCATGCATATCAATATTTGAAAATTTCAACTTGATTTTAAAAAATGGAGGTATCTTGAGTCAAAAAAATCTGGATTTTATCACAATTTTTTTTAGATCAAGGTTCTCAAATTTGAATTGAATAATATACTATATTTTTTATAAAATATTTGTGTCATCAAAATTAAAAATATCTGTTTCGTTTCATATAAAAACAAATCAGCCTGCAACTTATTACCAAAATTAATTTCAAATTACTTGGTACATTTCATCCATTCACGTATCTATAAAGACAAATTTTTAAATAAGGGTACACTTACACCAGAGAGCCAGAACTGTAAATAGTGTATATTTTCTTGATGGTTGATATGGTCACCAAGGAAATAATGATAAAGAATTGTCATCGCCCACAATTACTTGTTGCTTGTTATTGTTTCCATGGTGTACAGTACCAACCATAAAAGAAAATTTGCTATGTTTCTAGATCCGGCTGTATGTTCCTTTGGTGTAAATGAACACTAATCTGTCATCGCCCATACTTCTTGCTGGATCATTTTAAAAATGAAAAAATATTCAAACACAACAGCTCCCAATCAGGTGTCTGTGCGATGCATATTATAGCAATATTACAGATAGGTACATAACGAAATTTAAAAAATAAAATTAATTAGGGATATCTACATTTGGGAGGCTATCGCGGAGGATTGCCGGATGTGTACTCTATTTCTAGCTCCGGTTCTATATTTGTTTAGTGTAGCCGGATGTGTACTCTATTTCTAGCTCCGGTTCTATATTTGTTTAGTGTAAGCGCACACTAACATAACCTCAAACCAAAGAAGAACTAGAGGTTCAATGGATCAAAATATTTTTTTTGTTATTAACGAACTTTGATGAAAAGCATTTGAAAAGATTGTGAGTTGGTGTAAAAAAATATTTGATTACCTGAAATTCGGATTCATTTACTGGAGTAAATGACTTCATCAAGGCAACAGTTGAAACTACCACTACCGTAGTCCAACCCAAAAACTTCCCTAGAATTCCCATCAATACGAAATATCAACTAATTCTCTTTTGCTATACCCCAAGTCTTTCTGTCACTTTCTCTCAAATAATTGTTTTTGTCAACAATTTCCAGTATTGAATAAAAGTATTCCAAAGCAAAAGGATATTTCTGATGAACGCTTTGTCTGAAATCTGATCAAAAATTATCATATGGCATGAATATCGATAATTGACAAATTTATATTACGTTGTAACAAATAACCATAAAAATAACAAACCTGAATCGTTACTTAGCTTATCCCACACAAAATAAGAGCCGGCCAGACCGATCAATTCTCCTACAATCAACACTTTTCCAGAATTTACCACGAATCTTTTAATACTAAATGTTTTCGGCTCCTTACGAATCATTGTCAATTACAACGAAATTGTAAGACAGATTACAGATTGGCTAACGTCATGGGCACGAAATACATAGATAAATTCTATACATCAGATGTAAAGCGTACTAAGTCACAAAAATATAGAATTGTTCTGGACAAAGATCTCCCATTTTCTTCAAGCCGCTCTATTTTGGAATCTCAGAACTCCAACGTACAACATACTTCATGAGATCGACTCTCCATCGAAGTGGTGGTATCTCTACGCTCCTGGTAGTTATTCAGGCTTCGAGCCTCTTCAACCTCTCATTTAATATGCCCACTTCTATGTAAGTAATGTGTTTATTTATGTATATTTTTTTAATCCAATCAAACTATTTTTTTTTAATTAAAGTATTTTATGTCTTTTTATAAAATATTTAGCATCTTAGGACGTTTGGTATAAAATCAATCAAGCAATACTCCCTTTTACACCCCACTCAGGGGCACAGGGAAGCAACAAGGGCTCTCCATTGCGCTCGATCTTGCGCAATGTTTATGAAATAATAAAATACTTCTACAAATAATAATTACTTAATTTTTTTTTCGCTACATCCAAGAAACAAAGTTTCGCTGTTGGAGGCAGCACATAATACATTTTTTACATAGTTTGTTACATGATCATACTTAGAAAATAGACTTAAGCCTAGTACAATTTTATAAACTATTTAAACTATAATTCAACATGAAGATAAAAATGAATTAAAAAAAAACAAACGAAAACCAAGCATGCAATAAAAAACAGAAGAGAAAAAAAGAAAACTATAAGTCATTGATAATAAATAAGACAAAGTGGGATAGAGCCAATCAATCAGTGAAAAACATTATAAATAATATGGGTGTAAAGTCAGACAGCAGAGACATCAGATGTCTGATGGCAGATTCTGCCGCACTCCACGAAGCTATCTAACCTTTCGAATCCCATACTAATGAAATTTGGTTTTTTGTTTAATTTTTTTTTAACCACAAACGAGGTTTTTAAGATTTTTTTGCCCCTTTTTGTTTTCAGTACAATGATTAGCAATAATTCTATTTTTTGTTTCTCTATGAAATTTAATTTGATTAAAATTAATTTAATTAATTTTAATTAACCTCCTAAGGCCCAGGCTTATGAAATGAAAGAAGTAATAAAGACCCAGAGTACTTTAAATAGTACTAAATAAATAAATGCGTTCAGACCCAGACAAACAACCCATCTTTTTTAGATTTATAGTTAAGCAAGCATTTTAGTAATTCGTAAGGGATATTCTGAGCACTAAAGTAAGACTTTAGTGAAGAAAAAAATCCAAAATGTTTTTACCTATAAAAAGGACTTTGGGTCTGTATGCTGTAAGTTCGTCATATCATTTTACCTTAGGAAAGGAATTAGGGTTTCAAAATAACATTCAAAATCATTCTTATTTGGATCAAATTTGTTTTAATAAAAAGGAAAACATGGTTTCTGTTTTTTGTAAGGCACAGGAACAGGTTTCATGTTGAAAATTTGACGCATGTTTTCATTTTGCAGCCTTCCTTCCTACACTTATGTTTTACACAAAATCCATTTCAGGCATATCATGGTGTGCTCCATGGGTTCTCGTAAATTTTTGAGGGCAAGGGAACAATCGTAAGTCGTCCTCTTTTTCGTTATATGTCATCTGATTCTATCGATACTTATTCGGTGATATCTGCATTAAACGCGTTTTCTTCGACTAGCATTCCACTAAATTCCGTTTTTAAGAATCTAAACAACACCTGTGTCTAAAATGATCCAATAAATAAAATAAACATAAACATTTAACAAAAATGTTTATTTATTATTATCATAGCTCAAACCCAAAGTCCTACTAACAGTACCAAATAAATAAACTTTCTTGAAGAGGATAGACCAGAGGTCCTTATTAAAGCACTTAATAATTTGAGGCTAAAAATTGCAGCCACTACTGCAGAAAACTATAAATTTATGACATAAACTGGTATTATAATTCACTATATTCCTAAAAAATCATTACTTTTGTAAACAAAACGCAGGATTTTAAAGATAAATACAGATTACTCACATGACACGCACCCCGACTCCATGATCGCTGACTTTCAACTGACAGATGACATTCAGATTTATACATTTTTTTATTAAAGTGAGTATTGCCGGCATATGAGAAGTATAATCCATCATTCTATGCTGAATTTAAGTTTTAGGAGGGAAATTTAAATATGCTAGAACCAATAATATAATTGGTACTTCAAGAAGTACCATGGGCGTTTATTGGCTATGTTGATTTAGTACTTTTTATAGTACCCGGGGCCTTAGGAGGATAAGTAATTTTTTTTTTTTTCTGGAACTGATTCCATACAAAATATATGGAAGAGTGGAGCGCAAAGCTGTCAAATGACGTCACACTTTATACGCGTATAGTAATAAAAAAAAGCAAAATAATAATTTAGTTTTTTTTATATTTCTTCAAGATAACAATCATAAAAATATACCTCTCCAGTTAACTTTATCGGCCGTTGAAAATGCACATTTCTTCATGCAAGAACCTTCGTGTAGCAATCATTCTGTAGTGTAGATTAATATAATTCAAAATAATTTTATCAGCTTCTACTACTTGATATTTTTTTTTCAACAATTATATCTATATAATAATTCAGAAATGTTTGTTTTTTTATTTGCCTTTGACAATACTTTACCGTTATGTCCGAGCATCACGCTCAAAATACAAATGCTACATCAGATATTAATATGCCCAGAGCCGTACAAAATGCTGGAGAAGGTTCTTAATTACAATTTGCTGCATTAACTTTAATATATTTAGAGCTATTTAAAAAAATCTATTTTTTTAGGATCTTCATACAAATTTCTCAAAAAGACTTTTGGAAACAAAATTACTCATATAATCGTTGAATGGAATCTTGGTATTACGGTATGAAAATGTAATAAAATAATCGTAGATTGATTTGTTATACATATATATGTTATTCAAATCTTATTATTCTCAATAAATAAAGATTTAATGAAAAAAATTGCAGTTTGATTTTGAAGTTTGACAGGTACAAATTGAATAAACACATTAGATTACAAAATAGTACCAGCATCGCCATCTGTTGAAAAGATAAATAAATGTGTTATGAATTGATATCGATTCGTGTTTTGGCGTTGGTTCCACAGATGGCGGTGGTGACTTGATTGATTGAATTGGTATTATTGTTGTTGTATATGAGGTCGGTAAAAAGTCATTCTTCTTTTTCTGTGCTTATGTCAGTTATAGAGGTCTGTTAAGCAATGGGAAGCTAGACTAGAACCTGTTTAATTACCTACCGATCAAGCCTGACAATCGGAATCAAAAACGTAAAGCCAAACGGGTATAAGCTAGTAAATAAATAATCTATAGAATAATTCAGAAATGTTTGTGTGCTTTCTATCGTATATGTGAACATCACGCCTAAACGGCTGAACTGATTTCACTAATTCTTTTTTTGTCGTGTTGGCTTTTATTAGTAGAAGGTTCTTATGAAAGAAAAAATTAAGAAAGTTGCGTGGTAAATCTACATAATAATTTAGAAATGTTTTTTATTAGCTTTTTACTCAATGTCATCGCATCACGCCTAAACGGCTGAACCGATTTCACTAATTCTTTTTCGTCGTGTTGGCTTTTATCAGTAGAAGGTTCTTATGAAATAAAAAATTAAGAAAGTTGTGTGGTAAATTGGGAAATTAAATAAAACTCGCATTAGCCCCTCCTTCTCTATCTAAATAATAATTCAGAAATGTTTTTTTTATTTTGCTTTTTACCGTATATCATAGCATCACGCTCAAAATACAAATGCTACATCAGATATGAATCTTCACAGAGCCGTGCAAAATGCCGGAGAAGGTTCCTTAATACAATTTGCTGCATTAACTTTAATATATTTAGAGCTAATTAAAAAACCCAATTTTTTAGGATCTTCATACAAAATTTTAATAAACATTAAAAGTGTCATTCTTTTTTTTCTGTGCTTATGTCAGTTATAGAGGTCTACAAAGCAATGGGAAGCTAGACTAGAACCTGTTTAATTACCTACCGATCAAGCCTGACAATCGGAATCAAAAACGTAAAGCAAGACGGGTATAAGCTAGTAAATAAATAAAGCTTTATTGTGTAATAAAAAACATTTAAAAAAGATTCAAAGGGCGGACTTATCCCGAAGGATCTCTTCCAGCCAACCCAATATACATATTTTTTTAACAACAATATACCACCGGCAGCCCCCCCCCCCCCACATTATTTCCTGGGCACCGTTGCTAAAAGTCATGATGGGCCCCCCTCTCACTACCAAAAAAAGAATTTTCCACCCTTTTTTATAATATACATTTTTTAACTTTTATTACAATTATTTTTCATAAAATCGAACACACATTTAAAAGACATCATAAATTTATTTTAAATACTGGTAAAAACATAATTGAACAAATAAAGTCTTAAATATTTTTGTTTGCTTGATTATTCACACAGATAAAATAATTACTGACGTAGGAAATTGGTAGTTACGTTTTAAACCATGGATTAATAACCATACATTACGAACCATGGTTATATTTGTACGCAACGCACTGCAAATCCAATGAATCAATTTTATATTACTCTGATGTAATATTTCATTGAATCATTGATACACATAAATCTAGTCCGAGTGATTTTATTTTGGTTTTATTTCCCTGTCTTTGCGCCCCCCCCCCCCCCCCCCCCTCTAGCCCACGGGCCCCGTTGCTGTAGCATCGGTAGCACCAGGCATGTGGGGGCCCTGACCACCGGATAGAGATAGTTTTTCTCATAAAAATTGTTTAAAAACTTATTTTTGAATGTTTTGGACTTAGCATACTTTTTCTCTTATGTACAGAAAATGTTCTTTGCATGTCGTCATCGTCATTATGACAATTAATGACAATTTGGGATTGGAGGTTAACTGTCAAAATATTGCGGATAACAATAATAAGACCGCAATGAGCATTTTTTAAAATATCTTTAAGAAACGTGGGCTGAAGTTGTCACTATACACATTTATAATTATGTAAATTATTATTTTTTAATCGGCATAGTTTTTTTCAGCATGCAAACACCATATTTGCCTCTTCATAATCGAGTCCAACAAAGGTATTTTCGTCGATTCAAATATAAAGGGTTCGCATACTTCTCAGTATTACTTCCATTGGCTGGTTTTGTGCTGTGTGTTTTTATATCCCTTTGGAAGGACTTTGAAGCTGTTAATTTCACACATTGTCAAGTTTATAATATTTTACCTTCAGTATCTGCTGCTATTGGAACATTTTATCCTCAGAATTTGATATGGAAAGTGACGATTGGGATTCACACAATACCAAGATATATTACAACTAGAATTTATTATTGTTGTAACAAATCTGTTATCAAAGAAGCATTCCATTATGTCTTGTTCTTGGCAAGTATGTTAAATGCTATAGAAATAGCTAGTCTATTTGGACTCTCCTTTTGGTCATCAACAACAAATTATCGTAAGTACATCATATTATAATGTTTACAATTTCGTGAAACGATTTTAATATTTTCCCTGTTTGTTGATTATTTATTTTTTTATTTTTAAATTAATTTCACAAAGATATGATTTACAATGTTCAAACATGAAGTTTTTCATATACAGTAGAATCCGACCCTCAAGGGACCGACAAGATTTCGATGTACTAAACGGATGACGTACAAAGCGACTGTATAATTTGACCTGGTTTTTTTTCTTTACTTTTTTTATATAAGTTTAATATCAATGAAAATAAAACAAAAACGTATGAAAATTTCAAATACTTTATTGATACGTAAACACATGCATACGATCGTAAAAGATTTTTGCATCCCAGAAGAATTGTAGCGCGCAACCCTAACCAACAGAAGAATAAAACTGAGTGTTTTTTGCGCGCCAATAGGGGTGATAGAAAACGGGATGTGGGGCGGGGTGGCAGGTATTGTTTTTGCGCAAGGCCAAGGATATGATGAAACAGTGCGCACCTTTCTAACCGGACGATTTATTATAAAATTTGGTCGCTAAAAGCAGTTAGTCGCTTAAACAGGAGTTGTAATATACGGATATCCTTTCATACAACGTCTCAATGAAACCTAACTTGTGATTGCAATTACGTCGCTAAAAGCAGTTGGCCGTTATAAACGAAGTCGTTCTATCCGAATTCCACTGTACTATATTTTACTATAGCCAAGCCCGCACCGACAGGTTGCTTGCTTGGCGCCTTAAGTCTAGCGCCAGTCACCTGGTAGGTAGTTTATTAAAAAAAACATTCTAAAAGGTTCGCAACTGGCCACATGAGCACATACTTTAGCGTATTCAACAACAAAATACAAACAGGTGGTGTAATTTTTTATATGAAACACTTATCAACTTTGGTAATACTTCAGTTTAGTCACTCCTAATGATTTCGAGGTTATTTTATATACGATTTGAATAGGTTAGGTTAAGGTTGGAACGTTGTTTAAAAAGAGGGGTTTTTTTTGACAACGCCCGAGTTATAACACGGTAATGCTCCAGCGTATGTCAAAATCGCCGCCATTTTAATTTATAGGAGTGACTAAACTGAAGCTTTACCTCAACTTTACATACAGATTGGTAAATAAGCATGTTGATAACATTTGAAGTAATTTATCAATTAAGTTTTAAAAAGATATCTATTTAAAAGATGCCTATTTTCTCATAGAAACTTTTCCTTGCCTGGAGTAACATTTTATGTTTTTGATTCTCAAGTTAATTTTATTTGTTCGGAAAATGAAGATGTTGCTAGTCGTTGTCATTTGGTGAGTCAATTTGGATAGGTTAGGGGATTTGATAACCTACCCGAGCAATAAAAACTATAATTTGGATAGCTTAGGTTAGGGGTCGTTCAAGTATTATGTAATTAAATTTTTTGAGATTTTAGACCTCCCCCCATGAATGTGCTGTAATGTGTTTTGAGCCGTCCCCCCTTACAATGCGTAACACCCATGTGAATATTATTTATGCCTAAAAATCACAATTACCTGATTTGTAGACAGCTTGCTCAAAAATAATTTTTCTCTTTAAATTACAAATGCTCTTTTATGATGTCATGAAAGATATGCAGGTACATTCAAATTAAGATGTTTCAATTGAAAATCGTATTGTACCTATTTCATTATAGGTGTATAGAAACAATTGTAAAATATTATTTTTTATTTCAGCTGTTCATAAGACATGTTTTATTACTTTTGTCATTACTTCAGAAATATACATGCTTATGTTATGTTATTTACTTAAATATCAAAGGCAGATTAAGCCAACAGAAATGGAGACAAAATCTTTAAATTACAAGTTTGCGTTGGTTGCAGTCAATATTTTTTTCATCCTACTGGCGTGCTACTTCTTTGACAGACACAACACATACTGTGAACCCTGGAGTAAGTTTTCACAAAGATATCTTATAGAATAATTTCTAAATGTATTTAAATTTTTATTATTATAAAGCTAAATATAGTTTGTTGAATGATATAATTTCCTCAACTATTTTGCAAACCGAGATACCTACATTTTTTTATATGAATTCTTTTAACAATTACTCTTTTTCAATAAAAGGCTTTATATGTGAATGAAAAAACACAGTCTTTTTTCATTCATATTATGAATTACTACACGGTAAACACCAAAAATATTAATTATTTAAAGGTAGCACACACAGCTACTTTAATGGTGTTATATCGACGGTGTATTTTGAAGCGAGGTGTTTTTTCATTCATATTATGAATTACTACACGGTAAACACCAAAAATATTAATTAAAAGGCTTTATATAATTATAACGCGTAGACTATAATAGCTGGCTGTAACATTAGACCAGTAAGTATGTACCTACCTATGTTCAAGGTTGAATGTATTTCTGACTATTCATATGTTTGTTGCGAAACAAAAAAAAATATTGAGCCTTATCTTCCCTTAAACTGAATCTTTGACAAAACAATGAAACTTGTATTTTTTATTTTAAAGGAAGAATCCATTTATTAATTTACAGCTTTCTAACTTCATTTATCTAAGAGATATGGTTGTTCAATAAAAACTACCCCCCACCCCTTTACTCCTAATTATTGTTGTCTTTTGAAAACGGAATTATACAATTGACTCTTCATGAAGAAACCATTTTTTTTTAAATTTCGATAAAACCAGTTTTAAACTTATTAGGAGCCACTTAAAAATCATCCCTTTTTCTAGGTGCCCTTTTTCATCCCTTTTAGTAAAGTTTTGGAAAAATGGCAAAACACCCTACTACTCATTCTATAAGAGAATTCATGTGCCAAATCTCACGTTCGTACCTTGTCTAGTTTCCAAGAAATTTGTATACTTAGTGGAAGGTTTTGTATTAAAACCTACATGCTTTCCAAATTTCACTTCGCCGTTAGCAATTTGGGCTGTGCGTAAGTGAGTATGTCAGTCAGTCAATCGGGACACTTTCCTTTTTATATTAAGATTATAGGAATGTATCTCAAAAGCCTAACTTGCATTGTCGGAGAAAGATGTCAAATACTAAATGGTATATATGTAGGTATTTAAATAAACATGGAATTCTAATTAATCATTGTTGTTTTCAGTTTATTCTTATTTCGCTTGGTGTGAATACATGGTGATTGTAACCAATATGTGGTATCACATCACTTCTTGTCATGAAATTGGAACTAAATATTTTGGTATTGGAAAGAATGGAATAACCTTGTTATAACTAGAGCATGCCATAACTAGACTCGTAGTTATATACGTCGTTTGTCAGGAAGTGTTTGGAGCAAAGAGCAACCCAGCCATAACGTTTATTTAAATATTTGGTTAACCTACACTTCGATAAAGATATTTAAAATCCCTGTCCTTCCATAGAACATCACTTTTCAGCTGAATCTGCACCCTTATATCTGTGCTTTCAATCAATCCTTGAAGTTACTTAATTCGCTTTAGAAATTTCATTCATGATAAACTTGACACAAAATATAAATGATATTCATTAAAATTTAATTATACCGAATCGACATATCATTATATTAGTCTACTTATTTTACCTATTTAACATTCCAAATTCTCTTTTTTACCACCAAGATTTGTATTCTTTAGATATTTTATTAGTACCTATATTAAGTACTTACTTGCTATTTTATATACGAATAGTTCCCTGGCGGAATATTCAATTAATCAATTAAATAAAAAATTGGAAATCATCAGTATTTTACAAAATACAAATAAATAAATAACAGTTTATTACTTTTATAGATTTTTGAGTTTTTTTGTGACTAGATCTTAACAAGTGACATTTTACCAACTTATCCATTCCAATATTTATCTCGATAAATTGGTAACTTGTCATTTTGGTAACAATCCATTCTCAAAAATATCAACAAACATTTTTCTTATCAATCACTTGTGAAATCACACAAAAAATTGTTCTTACACTACTGTTAATTTTTAACGCTCTTATAAACTAACTTTATTTCTTTATAAAGGCAGCTAAGAATGTAAAATATTTTTTGTGTAGACTTAAAACATTTTATTTCATATATTGGTAAATCTATATTTTCCAAATGAGCTTGAAAAATCAAACTGTCTAAATTGTAAGAATATGATTATAAAGGGTGGTCCAACTTAAATGCATGATGTTAATCTATATAATAATTTAGAAATGTTTTTTAATTTGCCTTTTATCGTTGCTCTATCGTATGTTAGAGCATCACGCCTAAACGGCTGAACCGATTTCACTAATTCTTTTTTTGTCGTGTTGGCTTTTATCAGTAGAAGGTTCTTATGAAAGAAAAAATTAAGAAAGTTGCGTGGTAAATCTACATAATAATTCAGAAATGTTTTTTTATTAACTTTTTACCTAATGTCATCGCATCACGCCTAAATGGCTCAACCGATTTCACTAATTCTTTTTTGTCGTGTTGGCTTTTATCAGTAGAAGGTTCTTATGAAAAAAAAATTAAGAAAGTTGCGTGGTAAATGTACATAATAATTCAGAAATGTTTTTTTATTAGCTTTTTACCTAATGTCATCGCATCACGCCTAAACGGCTGAACCGATTTCACTAATTCTTTTTTGTCGTGTTGGCTTTTATCAGTAGAAGGTTGTTATGAAAGAAAAAATTAAAAAAGTTGCGTGGTAAATTTACATAATAATTCAGAAATGTTTTTTTATTTGCTTTTTACCGTATGTCATAGCATCACGCTCAAAATACAAATGCTACGTCAGGTATGAATCTGCACAGAGCCGTGCAAAATGCCGGAGAAGGTTCTTTAATACAATTTGCTGCATTAACTTTAATATATTTAGAGCTATTTAAAAAACCCTATTTTTTAGGATCTTCATACAAAATTTTAATAAACATTAAAAGTGTCATTCTTCTTTTTCTGTGCTTATGTCAGTTATAGAGGTCTACAAAGCAATGAGAAGCTAGACTAGAACCTGTTTAATTACCTACCGATCAAGCCTGACAATCGGAATCAAAAACGTAAAGCAAGACGGGTATAAGCTAGTTGTAAATAAAACAAAAAGTTTTCAGAAAATTATATCCATATTTTTTATTATGATAGACGGATCTATGGCAATTATGTGTGAAACAACATATCGGCCAAATGCTCGCCACATTTTCGGTGAGACACCTCTATCCAATGGTCCATATTTTTAATGACCCTGAGACATAATTGAGGTTCAATGTCGTTAATGTGCTGAATTATTTCATCCCTTATCTCGTTCTTGGCCTATTGACGTACACTTTTTATTTCAAATATCCCCAAAAAAAGGAGTCCAACGGTGTCAACTCACATGATCGTGGCGGCCAATTTACATCGCCACGTCGTGAGATAACACGGCCATTGAATTTCTCGCGCAAAAGAGCCATTGGGAACCACATATCGTCCTGGTTCATATCCTCAATTTCTGGCTACAAGTAGTCTGTTATCATCTCGCTATACAAGTTTTATTGAATACAAATACAATTCACGGTAACTGCTTGGCCGACCTCATTTTCGTGGTTGACGGCTCTTCTATTTATTATACTCCAAATTTTTATAGATTTTTGAGTTTTTTTTGTGACTAGATCTTAACAAGTGACATTTTACCAACTTATCTATTCCAATATTTATCTCGATAAATTAATAACCCGAACAACAGCAATGTTTTCCGCAGAACGAACTGGGCGAGCATGCACAGGTGTTTTTACATTTCCCACAGATCCGGTTTGCTGAAATTTGCGCACGATTCTCCCGATTGTGGACACATTTGGTCGATTATGTTGACCAAAAAATCACGAAGTGCATTTTGTTTTGAACACCCATTTTCGTAAAAGGCTTCTACGATCTTAATGCGCTGCTCAATTGTGTACCTCTTCATGGTTGAATTTGCCAAACATTGAACCAAACAAATGTCAAATTAAGTTGGGCAAAAAACTTGGCGTTAAGGTGTGACTCAGAATTAACATCGTGCATTATTGTTGGACCTTTACCTTCCTCAGAGCACCTATGGGTCGACAACTTGAGATGGAATTCAGCAAGTTGTAAATGGTAGCATGTAGATTGGTTGTGGTTTGGAACAATTATCCAATACCGAATACTTACCCCATTTATTTTGAAATCAGTTTTCTGCTACAGCTTGGACAAGAAAGTTTTTTTTTATTTATGGCCTGAGCGGATAATTCTTTCGAGGAGTATTTAAAAAAATTTCTTAGCTACCATTAATAAGATAAATATATCAATCATGAGACGGCCAACCCCAGGTAGAAATTCCAAGTTAAAAAACAGAAAAACTCTGACCCGACCGCGAATCGAACCCGGGTCCTCGTGATCTGAAGTCCACACCCGTACAACTAGGCTACCGAGGTCGGTTAAAAAACATTATAATCTAAATTATTTGTAATCTTCTAGATGGTGCCTCGTCCCGATCCACCTCCTACCCGAATCCCATCCCCAGTTCGATCTATGGGAGGTGGTATCATCCGATTAAGTAACATATATCTGCTCTCTGCCATGTGGGTGAAAATAGCAGAGTGGACTTGAGATGTTTGATATTCAGAACTTGCAATACCCTTAGTTATGAAAAATGTATCCATCTTTTATAAATACGTTGTCAATATGTAAATAAAAGTATTATTACCGTTAAATATCAAATTCTGTATTCATTCAAACATATCGTTTTGAAAACCTTTGATTTAAAATGTTTATGTGATGAATAATAGTATTGGTATTATAATAGGTGAGATAATGCATTGCTGAAATAAAAATACGGTTACTTAACTTTGTTCACTTCAATAATATTAACTTATGGGTGATTTGAAATGCTTAATAGAAATTAATTGCGTCAATCCCAGTATTATTAAAGAAGTAACTACAATATTGAAAGATGCCAATTTTAGAACAGGAGAGAAAATGTCTGAAAATAAACACAATGTTAAACATTTTAGTTTTTACTTTAATATTTTATTAAAAAATGAATATTTTATGTATCATGTACAACACTGGTAGTAAATATTGTAATACTTTGTCATTAATAATCATAATACTTTATTGAATTAATATACAGAATATATATTTTATTTAAAATATAAATATTTTTAAGAATATTTTATTATCTTGTGTAGTTTTTTATTGAGGCTCATGACCTGCTATATTTGTGACCGAAAAGTTAATAATTAAACTTGTATTGAAAGGGGATTTACTTTACATAGTAATAATTACTAACTTAAGCTATTGGTGATGATTTTTTGACACTGTTACTACTTTTGCCTTCACCCCTGTACCTCATAATCCAAAACGTTTTGAAACTTATTGAATTTTGAAGTGGTTGGTAGTTTAGCGACTACGAAGCCGTCTTTCGTGCTGTTTCGTATCGGAGGTCGATCCCAGGTGCCGACCATCTTCCTCTTTTACGACACAAGCTTTATGTAAGTAGCATACTGTGAAAGAGTCAAAGAGTATATATTTTGTGTTCACTTTGAGTGAGCACAGATTCATTTTATAAAAGAAAATTCCAGGGTAACTGGGATACCTACTATCAAAAATGTTTCAGCTATGTTAAGGCCTGTTTATGAACTCCATAGACACATGGTTTCTAAATCTCCAGCCTCAATGTAGGTGTGTGTTTATGAATCAAATTAAGATAACATAATAATAAATGTAACATTTCAAAAACGGATTAAGTATTTGTTTTATCAACATTTTATTACAAAGTATGGTATATTCTATTATTAAATTAGCATAATTTATGTTATATATGTTTATAAATATTTTATTCAATATCTTTGATAAATACTATATTTTAAAATGATTGTTGTAAAAAATAGATATAAAAGATTATTATCTATGGTTGTGTTAAAATGTTTTACTAAAATTCAGTAGGTATACTTATATTAGTATATCTCGAAAAGATTTGGAAGACAAATTTTTTATCGAGGATGATGTATTGAAGTATTTAAGTAATTTTTAAACTGTTTTTTCTTTCTTCTCTTCTTGACTTAATTCCATAGTGGGAACACCTTTCAGCAGTTTCTTCCTTAATGCTGATGATACAATATTATTATTAATTACCTATGTGATTTCATCTCTTGAATTGAATATTTTGTATAAGAGCGAGGCAAAAATTTTCCTTCACTGTAATAGCTCCAAGTCTAAATGAATTTTAGCTTTCAAAATATTTTGAAAATTTTGATACTTATCAATTTAAAAAGCTTATTTTCACATTCTCCGACTATGTTTTTATAATCTTTACCAGATACAATTTATCAATCTTTCCTTAATATGTATCTTTTTATTACATACCTATATTATTTCGTATTTTAATAAGTATAGGGTGTTCTTTTAGAAGTATACAACTATGAAATAAAAAAAATACCTATAAATAAATTATTATAATGACTGGTATTCTCAAATTCACGTTCCAACTCAACGCAAGAAGCTCTTGCTTAGAACTTAATCGGTTGCCAGTAGTTACGCATCTAATGTATTGGATAAAATATTTTCAGAATACAGAAATGTCAAAAGTCTCAATAAAAATTGGAAACGACGCAACTCAATCGTCTGTTTTTCATTTCAGAATAATAGTCATTATTTGATTTATTTAAAAGATAGTGTTATGCGATTTGTGTAAAAAAATATTTTGATTCACAATGAATAGAATTAGTTCAGAACGACGCTTGGAAATTGTGCAAATAATTATTGAAAATCGTGGTTAAATTCGACAAACATACCGCACTCCATGTCCATTTTACAGTCTATGCAATCATATGAGCAAGTTATTTGTAAAACCATGGAGAGAGCAACCTTCATGATCGTGATGGATTTAAGGATATGTGAACTCAAACATCTACGCAGATAAACCACAGACTTTGGACCACACGAAGCCAACATTCGCAGTGCTATTTGCCACATACGGCCCCAGTTGCTCGAAAATTGGACATCATGATTATGCTATATTTGAGCCAGCCTTGGCATTCATAAGCACACATGGTATAACAATATCTTTAAATAAAATCAAATAACATGTCAATAAAATGTATTTTTAGGGTTTTTTTTTTGTATTAAAGTTGTATACCTCTAAAAAAACACCCTGTATAAAATGGGTACCTACTTTGATAATAAATGCAGTCACTAATGGCTTCCAATATTTTATAAAAATCTCTATATTGTTGCCAATTTATAAATGATATATTTTTTCACATAAATTCTCTGCTACGAATCTATCACACTTTTTCATATTTATATCACTGAATAACTTTTTATATCTATTTACTTCCTATTGTACAAACATGTACATATTGTATGTTTCCAAATTATTATGTGTGACAAAGAATAAGTATCTATAAATAAAATTAACCAACTCGTGAACATGCATTTCTTGATGGATATATTTGAAAATAATGTTCAAATAAAACAATGTTTAACTTATCCACAAATTTTTATTTTCCCGACTAGTTTCGTAGGTACACGTCCTACATGGTCACGGGAGACTAAGAAACTGTTTCTTAACTGTCTCTGAAAGTTTCTTAGTCTCCCGTGACCATGTAGGACGTGTACCTACGAAACTAGTCGGGAAAATAAAAATTTGTGGATAAGTTAAACATTGTTTTATTTGAACATTATAAGTATCTATATTTATTTGATTGTTGTAATAAAACAGCACAATTACCAAAGAAACATTTATTTTACAATAATAACAGGATGATGGACACTGAAATATCTATCTTTTATTTATTTCCCACAACACACATAAAGTTCTTTTTAAGCTTGATCTGCACCTGTTGTAGAAATGACTATTATTTGAGGAATATAACATCTTTACCCATGGTTCCCTGAATAACCATCATTGTAATCATGCGAGTTAAAATCATGCCAAAAGACTAAATTACAGAAAATTGCCAACGTCGATTTTAATGAGGTAATGTAGCGGTAAGAGTTATTTTGAAGCTAGCCAAGATTTTTTTAGGTTTCAGCTATATTTGTAAGGTGCTCAAACTGTATTTTACTCACATTAAGCTGCCCAAAATACATGAAAATTCACAAATGATATAATATAATCTGGAAGACTAGATTAAAGATGAAGAATATTTCAATTTATGTTTAATAATCTCTATATATAAAAACATAGCCATATTTTCCATGGTCATTGCACCGTGCGTGAACGGCTGGGTCAATTTCGTCAATTATTTTTTATCGTATTTGCTATTGTCAAGAAATGATTCTTAATTATAAGTTGCGCCTACTATTAGAAAATTTAAGAAAACTTAAAAGTACGCAACTTTAGTGCTTTTTACAGCATAATTTTATTCTAATTTTGAAATTAAATTGGCATTTGACAGAATCTATCAACTGTCTATTATTGAATGAGTGTGATGCACTTACCTGCAGCCATCAGCTGAGTTTAAGTGTCATGTGGTTAAATAAAATTATTTAATAAGTGTAATAATGAAACATCTGTTAGATAAAACAAATGCAATTTTAAAAAGTTAAAACCATAAAATATACAAGATAAACACAAATGTCTACAGAGATTACTTTACTCTTATTGGCATCTCAATTTTTTTCACATAAAATTTAACATAAAATTTTAAAAGAAAGTGATTGTTACACCAGTAAATTATAGAAAATTTGACAAACTACAACTTCTACTCTATGTACTGTTAACATTAATTTTTCAATACTTTTGTTTAGTAATTGAAACAGTAGACCTTAAAATATATTATAAATCAACAAATAAAACTGATAAACAATAATTATAGAGGAGTCTTAAATATGTGATCAATACAGCATACAAAAGAGCTTATGTATTTAAGACCTACAATGGTACATGCAGAAAGTAATCTAGTAAGCTACCCTAATTGAGGTATAATACAAATTCACTCCATTATTTTTTAAATTTTAATTTATCAGTGTAACACAAGTCATTTACAAAACATAAAAAATAATTAAATATTATAACGTAAGTGGACCAATAAAGTTTACATGCTTAGTAAGTTTGTAATAATATAACAAGTGGATTAGGTCTCTTTAACACCTATAACAAAAAAATTAATATTATTTCATTAGATAATAATATTATTACTTATACTTACAAATATCTTAAAATTTTCAAAAAGTGTAAAATAAATGATTTACTATAAAAAAAACTCAAAAAGTGCTACTCAATATTTTATATATGTAGCAACATTATAAGTAACTCTCATCTCAACAGAACTAAACAACTTACACATCTATATTATATTACGACTATTCTGCCCCCGTCAACATAAAATAAATGCAATTTAATACACTACAGTTATAAAATACAATCATCCAGTAGATATTGTTATTAGGTAGTTGAATATTTTATTGCACTGGAAATGGGTGATATATCGACACCTAAAAGGCCAAGAGGTATAAGCAACAAGACCATAAAAAGTTTGTATGTTAAGGACTCGCATAATAAAGATTAGGGGGCGTTCAAGTATTACGTAACGCAATTTTTGAAGATTTTTGACCCCCCCTCCCCCCATGTAACGCGCCATAACGTTTTTCTGTACCCCCCCTCCCCCCCCCTAAATGTTACGTAACACCCAAGAGACTATTTTTTTACTGAACTCTCGTAAAAAAATAAAAGGGTTCCTTTGCTAACTTCGGAGAAAAAAAATACTATTTATATGTTCCATAAATTTATCTTTATTTTTTCTTTTGCTGTTTTCCAAATTTTGGCATAGCTGCGTTGGCAAGTCCAGTTGATGATGTAAATCCCCCCTTTTGACCACTAACGAATGCTGACAACGAAAATAAAATAAAAATGACGTAAGTATAATACAGTCGAGGGATTCCCCGTAAAAAATAAAAGATTTGCTAACTTGGGAGGGCGAAATAAAAATTACATTCAATGCAGTCGAGGGACTCCCCGTAAGACTTAAACGAAAAAGGTTCCTTTTTTCGCAGAGCGAAAAATTCTTACGCTTAGGGTGAAAACACGTAGAAAGCCGATTCCGACCGGCGCAAAGAATGTTGTCTATGGTTTCAATGCATTTAAATGGGCATGCCGGAAAGCAGGTTTCTGCTTTTGCTGTGCGTATCCCCATTCAACTGCATAGAAACATTCTTTGAGACGGTCGGAGACCCCCTCCCGCCCTCGTAACGCACAGTAACGTTTTGCAAGACCCCCCCCTCCCACCCAAATTGCGTTACGTAATACTTGAACGCCCCCTTACACCAATTATTGAAATAAATTTATAACAAGTTGAATTTGCAAATACCTATCTTATCTGTGAATTCGGCTATTTAACTTACGGGTAAGACAGCATAAGACTGCTTATAATAAAATGACTTTTTGATGCAACTTCTCTTCTAAATAGTCACGCATAAAATTCTACATTACCCTAATAATTGGCCTTTTAGATATTGATATTATCAATTGATGAGACAATAACTCTATAAATAAACATTATGCAACTGAAAAACAATTTCACAATGATTTATTAATTAATAAATAGAAAATAATAAAAAAAGAAAATTCATAGAATAAAAAAGTTATGATGTATCACAGATCACCTTTAAATTGAATCTAAATAGCACCGGATTGTCACCAAATATCTTTTAACAGTATGACACTTCTTATTGTCAATTTTATTAAATAATACAAATGACTTGATAATTATTTTCGAGGGATTTAATACAAAAGAGACTTTCTTGATCTAGCTATATCCCAACATGATTTAAATTTATTTTTTTTGAATAATGGCATTTTGGTTAACTAGGTATTTCACTATGGTGGCACAATTATCTTAAAGTTTAATATTTTGGGTTGGTACAAGTAAATTAAAATCTAGGTAGGTATGTTTTTTTTTATTAATAACTAAAAAAATATCAAATTCAGCATAACAGGTTTGCACCCTTTGCATGCTTACTATATCTAACTTTTGTACTATTTTATAGCTTCAGCTTGAAAAATAATAAATAGCCAGCTAGCTACATTAAATTTTGTCAACAAATTTTGGTGTAGGGTATCACAATGATTTTCTTTCTTAAAAACATTCATTAAAATGTTCAATCAATTTTATCAGAAATAAAATTTATGTAAAATGACAAAGATATTTCACTTTTCAATATATTTTTTTTTATTTAGATTTAGTGTTCAACAATTTCTTAAAAACAATGCTGTATTCATTAATTTCAAAAAGAAACATTATTTATAGAAAAAATAAATGTATATAAGAATCATTTTATACTTAAAATGCAGTTTATCAATTACCTAAGATATTTCAGAAAGGTATCCAGTAAACTATATACAGTAGTTACACATGGTTAACCTTTGTACAAAATCTTTTTATTCCTTAACTTAGATACCTGCTTTAAATTTAGAATTTGAAAGATTCGGCTAATTTGTCGTTGATCATTTTAGCTATGGCTAGTGATGATGTAGCACCGGGCGACGGAGCATTCCGACAGTGCAAAACTCTACTTCCAATTCCAGATTGTTGGTATGAGTCAAACACAAAGTCTTCTATCAGAGAACCTTAAAATTATTAATACACAATATTAGTTTAAAAATGGTATTTGATTATATCGACAACAGTGTGTCAATAGGTGGTGTGGTGAATATGGTTAAATGTGGTGCTCTACAGACGCAGATCATACTACAAAGATTAAATTGAATAAAGCCAGGGAAACAAGACAAGTCCTGAAAGTTGCCAAAAACATGCTAAATGGGCAGGTTGTAGCATCAGGCACCTGGGTCTGCTCTTTAGCATCGTCGAAGGAATGATTAAAGGCAAAAACCACAGAAGATGCTCCAGGGATAGCTATATAGATCAGATGATTGGGGACATGCGCTGCAGCAACTACCAAGAACTGATTAGGTTGGCCAATGACGGAGAGGAGTGGGGGAACGGTGATATCATGCAGTACAATCCTAGAAGTGTAATGAAAAAATAAGAAGTGAGGATAACAAAGGAATAAACATACCATCAACTCCCATAGCTTGAGCCCTAACACCACTAGGTCCGGGTAATACACACAATTCAGTCAATTCGGGAACATATCTTTGAAGTTCTTTGACTTGTAGAGATGTAATTGCTGACCTTAATATTTCCTTCATCCCAAAGCCGACATATTTCATAGCCATTTTACGGAAACCAGGATAACGAATTATTTGAGAAAGTTCTGAAATGTTGATGTCGCTCCATCTGCAATGAATCATTTGTTGGGCGTTTAAAACAAGAACCAAAAAACAAATTATTAACTTTTCCATGTATACAATGTCCCTTGAAGTTTTCTAATGATAAAAATTATGTAATGATGACTGACTCAAAATGATATTCCTGATACTATACAATGTATGTAAAACTTGCCTATCGATAAAGTTTTCTAATTAAAAAGATTTATTGTCCTTGTTTAACCAATAACTTCAAATAGATGTTGGTAATAATGATCAGCTGTTTAATACTAATCAAAACACTAAATAGTTTTGAGGACAATGCTGGGTTGGTGATTATGAATTTGTAATAATAAGCGGGTTGGATAAAAGTTGTAAATATTTTTGGTCCACATTTGCAAATAAATGTGATCTGACTTACTTGTAACCTTCTCGACTCAATGCCAACACAGCATTTGGACCTAACAATACGCTTCCATCCATTCTTGGTGTAAAATGAACTCCTAAGAAAGGAAATCGTGCATCGGGAACTGGGTATATGTTTCCTCTAACCAAGTGGGTTCTCATGGGATGTAATAACAAGTACTCTCCTCTAAACGGAATGATTTTAGGATTTGGTGCACACCCTGACATCACAGCAACCAAATCTGATTGCAATCCGCAGCAAGCAAGAACATACTTGGTTCTTATAGTGGACTGCTTATGGGACATCTCTATTGGATACTCCGCATCTTCAGAAGATTCTCTAAATCTATTAACTTCGAAATCCAAATAAACCTTCCCTCCAGCAAGTCTGAAATCTGCAGAGTAGTGGTGAGTAACGAGGCCCCAATCAACTATACCAGTATGTGGGGACCAGAGAGCTCTTATCCCCTCACAATGAGGTTCTATTTCTTCTATTTTATCCCCGTCAATCATCTGTAAATCGGGGACACCATTTTCTATGCCTCTCTTATGTAAATCATCTAATGCTTTCAGTTCCGATTCTTTGGTGGCTACTATTAATTTGCCACACTTCTTATATGGTATATTATTTTTATCAAGATATTCATAGGCTAAGTTCATGCCTTCCACACATAGTTTAGCTTTGAGGGATCCGGGTTTGTAATATATTCCCGCATGTATAACTCCACTATTGTGACCACTCTGATGCGCAGCTAATTTTTTTTCCTTCTCCACAAGCGCTACTTTGAGAGTTGGATGTCTCAAAAGAAGTTCTCTTGCTGAAGCTACACCAACAATCCCGCCACCAACTATAACTATATCATATCTGGGAATTCTATAACAAGGAAATATTTTTATGTGAATAAAATATATCAATCAATCGAATAAAAATTAAGATTTTTATAACTGTATACTTAACTAAAACGGTTGATGTTAAGCTGTTTAACATTTAAAAATAGATGGCAGCCTAGCAGTTCAGTTTGACCTTCATAGAGTGTAGGATGGAAGAAGTTGATATCTTCACAATATGGTTAATATGGAAAAGAACTTACGATACTATTATTAAGACTGCAGTGGAAAGTAAATGCAAACTTACCTTTCTGTAGTATAGTTAGAAGAAATTACTGGAATGGCTGATTTTTTTAAGAAGTTGGAGCTTCCAGTTAAAAATAAAGCTTTTTTCATAAACATTTTGATATTATGCTTGTCAATATAATTTTGTAATTAATATAAACACCTAAGTATTTAATATATTATTTCTGTTGTGAAATATTGATTAGTACAAAGTTTATGACGTAAGGACAGCTAGAAATGGATAGAATTCACTTAATTGACTTTGACTATAAAGAACACACTACAGATAATACATTATTTTAAATTTAAACAAATAGTGCAATTTATTATAAACCCCATAAGATATTACGATATGACTTTGACAACATAATATTTTTTTCTCTTCTAAATAATAATAATGTTCTCAATGATGACGTAAAAATAGAAACAGCGGACGTAAATAATTAGCCACAAAATTTAAAAGAAGTGCGCTGTATGAATAATGTATCACAAACCCACAAGATTAAATTCTTATCACCAATGCCAGTGTATTATAATATCATATCAGCTGTCTATAGTTATATTTCTGTTCGTTTCTGTTATCATCCCAAAATCCCACACTGGAATTATTATGACAAACCTGTCAAAATGATAATGTTACTAGATATCAGAAAAAGTAGAAAAAGTATATCAAAGTTTAAATATTTTGATTAATTATTGTGTACTGATATTATCGATAACACTGTGAAAAAAAATATAGCACGCTTATTTGTCTTCTAATGCTGTCGCCTACTGTTGCGACAGGAACCATACCAATTAAAAAAAATCGAGTTTGTAAAGTATAATATTAATATTTGAGCCGAGTGAGTTGAAACACAAGAAACTAAAATCGATGACACTCGCCATTTATGTATTTCACCGGGATCAATGAATTTGGCTCAGCGCTGGTTGGATCGGGCGGCAACAGACAACTCGTATAAAACTACTAGGATGAAGAAGAAAATGAACGGATGGTTACTATTTTATAACAACTTGTTAAAGCACATTACCGAAATAAACATCAGCTGAAAAAGATATGTGAAATGTACGTTTTTGTCTAAGAAATCTGTAAGTGTAAACATTAATTGGCGAATATTTTTTTAAAATATGATCAAAACTACATCGCCATTTATTTTGTGCCCATGGCAACATTGTACATTATTGATTTTCCTGATTTCCGAATATCACCAATGCACCTTAAGAACCACACTATTAATCATATTAATGTAGGTACAAAGATAACTTAACTAATCTAGTTTTACTTACGTCTTTACTTACCTATGCTCTATTTAAAAAAAAATGTTTGTTTTCTATTTCCATAAAAGTGGCGCGTGAAAAAATAAGAGTGGTAAGAATATAATATAACTAACGTTAATGAATAAATCATTATGAATAATATGTGTAAACCGAATAAAATATTGAATACTTTCAGCTTGGATATTAATAATTAAATTTTGCATTATTTTTTATTAAAATAACTTATATAAGGCTTATGAAATACTGTTAGCTATAGTAATTAATATTTTTTAAAGCAAACTTCATTATTTTTAAGTTAGCACGGTTAGTGAAAATTGCCGAAGCCTTTGAAATGTCAAAGTTCAACTGGTAGTCCGTAGAGGTGGGTTCGTCGGCTGGTTGTTCTTTGATTGGAATAATTATTATTAGTGTATTTGATGGTTCTAGTAAGTTTGATAAAATTAATTTTGATTTTTATCTAATTATTATTGTCTGAAATTAGTTGCATTCGATGCCTTTTTGTTTTCCGTATTTTCAATACGAGAATTAAATCGAAGGCGCATATTATTTATTACATACAAACAGTGAAATATTCAAGTGTCTTGTGATCTATTTAGTGTTTTTGGTTTGTTTCGTCATTTCTTAGTGATGTTAATGTTTTTGTATTTTTTTTTCAGATGTAGAATCCTGTTTTATTAAATTTGCCGAGTGATGAAAGTTTTGAGGATATTGGGAACTTAGTGGGTAAATATAACTATCATAATGCTAATCAAAGAATACCGTATTCCTCTCCCCTTAACAGTGGAAGAGTATAGGATAGCTCAGTTGTACATGATAGCTAAGAAGAGTAGAAATGAAAGTTCTGGAGAAGGAAGTGGTATTGAAATTATTGTAAATGAACCTTATGAAGATGGTCCTGGAGGTAAAGGAGGGCAATACACAAGAAAGATCTATCATGTGGGAAGTCATTTACCTGGGTGGATTAAAAGCTTGCTTCCTAAATCAGCTCTGACAGTAGAAGAAGAGGCATGGAACGCTTACCCTTATACCAAGACTAGATATACTTGCCCTTTTGTTGAAAAATTTTCATTAGAAATAGAAACTTACTACTTTGGTGACAATGGTCATCAGGAAAATGTTTTTAAGTTGACAGGAAGTGATTTAAGAAACCGTATAGTAGACACTATTGATGTTGTGAGAGATCAGTTGTATGGGGCCGATTATGTTAAAGAAGAAGACCCCAAATTTTATGTCTCGGAAAAATGTAAGCGAGGACCCCTGGCAGATACCTGGCTGGATGATTACTGGAGAGAAGTTCAAGGAAAGCAGCAACCTTTGCCCAATGGGAAATCATTAATGTGCGCTTATAAATTGTGTAGAGTTGAATTTCGTTATTGGGGAATGCAAACTAAATTAGAGAAATTTATTCATGATGTAGCACTTAGAAAAACTATGTTGAGAGCTCACCGTCAAGCTTGGGCATGGCAAGACGAATGGTATGGACTCACCATGGATGACATTAGAGAAATTGAGAAACAAACACAATTAGCACTTCAACAAAAAATGAGCAATGACCCTGATTCTGAATTATGTGAAACGTCAAGCAGTCAACAAGAAGATTCTTCAAAAACATTAGCTGCTATGAGTTGTATAGAGAAAAATGAGGATTTGGCTAGCCCAGTGATGATAAAGAAGTCTGACTCATCAGGAAGACATGATACCAATTCTAGAACAGTGGAATTTTCACCACCATCTGATCATAAGATTTGGCCTTCGTTAAAACCTGGCTTGAGATCATCATCTTGTGGCTCTATTAAGAGCTTGGAAGCACAAATGGCCAATTGGAGAATGGAAAGTATAGTAAGAGAATCAGAAACAGATTCAGAAGATGAATTTTTTGATTGCCAAGATTCAAATGATCGTTCAAGTGGTCTAGCAAAATGGTCATCTTTAGGCTCGTTAGATGAAGCAGATCTTGATGTGTCTCCAACACAAGGACAACAGAGTAACGATGATAACATGTTCAGTCATTCATTTCTACAAAGAGTTGCATCTGAAAGAGGGCCACGCAGGCTATACACCCTTACAAGTGGGAACAGTATAGATGCGCCCTGTGCTGATGTGTCCACCCACACCTGTCCTACGACTGTTCTTCTTCTGGTACTTCATGCCGGGAGTGTTTTGGATGCTACAGTCGACATGATGACTAAAAAGTCTGACATAACAACATTCAAAGGCGCCTTTGAATCAGTGATGAGACAACATTACCCCACTATGATGGGTCATATTGTCATAAAGGTTGTTTCATGTCCACCAATAAGTACAGAAGCATTAGGAATTTTGTCCACATTAAGCCCATATAGTTTTGATGTATCTCCATCCAGTGTAGATATGCCGTATGTAACACATGACTTAATTCCGATTGGGGCTATTCCCATTTTGGCCACAACTTCTCCTGATTACCATGAATCAGTTTCTAGGACTATTTCAGGAGCTAATATAGTGTATCAAGAGTTTTTGAAATCTGATGAAGGAAAAGGTTTCAATGGGCAGGTTTGCTTCATTGGAGATAGTATGGGCTCTGTTTTAGGCTATGATGCCTTATGTAGGTCTCAACAGTATCAGTCGAGACATGCGAGTGAAAATAGTATCTTAGATTCAGACATAAATGTTTATACTGATCTCAATACTGAGCAGACTTCTAAGCAACATCTGTCCGCCCCGTCACCCAGGAGGAGATCTTCTTCTACAAGTGAACACCAACTTAAGCTTGAGTTTGAAGTTTCCGACTTCTTCATGTTTGGAAGTCCTCTTTCTTTGATACTAGCTTCGAGGAAAGTTTCTGAGGATAAAAACAATGCTATCGTAAAACCCAGTATTCATCAAATATATAATCTCTTTCATCCCACGGATCCAGTTGCCACTCGCTTGGAGCCATTGATATCGGCAAGATTTTCCATGTTGCCTCCCATGAATATACCGAGATATGCTAAGTTTCCCTTGGGTAATGGTCAGCCTTATCATTTGTTGGAACTAATTCAGACTCACCCTCAGATGTTTGGAGACACCCTTCATACACCAGTGACTATGCGGAGGCTATCTGAAGTATCTATGCAAAGTACTGTCAGTGGTTTGGTTGACAACATACCTCTGGTAACAGTCAACGCACTGCAGCAGAAGTGGTGGGGAACCAAACGCCTTGATTATGCTCTCTATTGTCCTGAAGGCTTAAATAATTTCCCGACGCATGCTCTGCCACACCTTTTTCATGCTAGTTATTGGGAAAGCTCAGATGTTATTGCTTTCATACTGCGTCAAGTTGGTCATTTTGATTTGGCGTCTTTTGGAGGTGTGGATGAAAAAGATATGCCATCTTTCAAACCTGGTCAACCCCGTGAAAAATGGATTAAAAAGAGAACTTCAGTCAAATTGAAAAATGTAGCTGCCAACCACAGAGGAAATGATTTGATTTGTAAAGAAGGATCTCAAATTTCTTTGGCAGCACGATTTATGTATGGTCCACTGGATATGATAACTTTGGCAGGAGAAAAAGTCGATGTCCACATCATGAAGGAGCCACCTGCTGGTGAGTGGACTCTTATGGCTACAGAAATCACAGATAAAACGGGAAGAATAGCGTATACACTGCCGGTTGATAAATCTTTTGGTTGTGGAATTTATCCTATTAAATTGGTTGTTCGTGGCGATCATACGTGTTGTGATTTACATCTTGCCATTATCCCTCCGTATACCGAGTGCGTAGTGTTTAGTATTGATGGCTCTTTTACAGCCAGCATGTCAGTGACGGGACGCGATCCCAAGGTGAGAGCTGGAGCTGTGGATGTAGTCCGACACTGGCAAGAGCTAGGTTATCTTATTATTTATATAACAGGCAGACCAGACATGCAGCAACAAAAAGTAGTCTCGTGGCTAGGACAACATAATTTCCCCCATGGACTGGTTTCCTTTGCAGATGGATTAACAACTGATCCTTTGGGACACAAGGCTGCATATTTGAATAACTTGATATTAAATCATAATGTAATAATCCATACCGCATATGGATCTGGAAAAGATATCGGGGTTTACTCCAGTATAGGTTTGCAGCCAAAGCAGATATACATAGTGGGAAAAGTTGGAAAAAAACATTTGAATTCAGCTACCGTTATATCTGAGGGTTATGCAGCTCATCTTGCAGACTTACAACAACCTGCTAACTCTAGACCCGCCCAAGGTAATGCTCGAATGGTGATACCACGTCGCTTCTTTGGGCTTCCTGGACAGAAAGCATCAATACGTCGTCGACGATAGGCTGTTCTATCTCTTTGCTCTGAGCAAGCAAGAATATTAATTACGCTTATTCATTCTAATGTTGTATATATTTATTTATATGTGGATTTGTTGACTTGTCTAAGACATGACTTTATTATCAATTGTATATTTAAACTTTGCTTAAGTGTATTAAATACTTAGCATGTATTGTACCTATACTGAACATGTTTTAAAGAACACATTGCATGCATATGCTTGCAGTAAAATAGTATATTTTATTTATGTAAATAATTGTTCGCATTTAAATAATTTATTCATTGAATGTTTTATGTTTAAATATTATTAAGTTCTTATGTAAATTTTCAGATCCGCGTGTCTAATTTTTTCAGATTTATCTGTAAAAATTATATTTAAATTTGCCATTTAATCATAATTGAAAGAATATGACAACAAAACTATATACAACCTTGACTTTGTCAGTTTTTATTTACAATCTATATAATATTTGTCTTGAACACTGACTCACTGACTGACTGACTGACTGACTGACTGACTGCCTGCCTGACTGACTGACTGATGTCATTAACGCCGCTAGATGGCGCGCCACTCGAACCCTCAAACAAGTTTTGATCCAGCGGATCGGGGATGCTTCTGAGCAACCAATAGCGTTTTGCCGTTATGCGCACGCGCGTTGAACATACCATAGATAATATAATATACTGTAATGGAATGTGTGGAACATACAGGTATACTAACTAATATTATTAAGTGTTGCCAACGTGGGCGATTTATCGTCATTTGGGCTACTCGGAACGAGAATTGGCGACTACAAAATGCCCTTTTTTTGGTGAACTTTCACCTCTCCGGCCAGGGGCGCCACGGGCGCCTTTAAAAAACTAGTATGCTATAAATGACTAATTCCGTTCAACAAACTATTCTTGTTTTTTCTTTGTAATTTTAACATAATATAAGAATAGAATAAATATAATATATGTTAGTTGTCTTTGACTTGTATGTATTGTGGCTGTAGTGGAGAATAGTCGAGCCACAATTGTTATGTTGCCATTGTGTAAGAAGTAAAATAATTTTCACAAGGGAAATAGTTGACGTTAAAATCTTTGCCAGCCACTGTTTCTGAATAAGTAGTGTTGTATGGCTTGCCTCTTCTCACCACTGCTGTGTTTATGTAACATGTTCCAATGATGCACGGGTTAATTAACACCAGCTGCACTTGTCTCGTATTCAGTGAAGCTCGCTGATAGTATATTATTTATTTATGTTGTACACAGTTATTCATTTCTGTATGTACCGAAATATAGTTCAAAACAATCACATCCATGCAGTGGCTCTACTATATACAGTTTATATTGTGAAAAGATTTCAATTCAAGAATTCAATTTTTACTGATATTGGAGGTTTTGAAAAACAGATCTGTTTTTATTTTAATTATTTTGACTTATTGTCAATTGTCATCGCCTTTGCATGTGTGACTATTTTTATTTATTTATCTGAAATATTTACTTGATTTGTTTCAATAAATATTTATTTATAAAGATCACATCTTATAATAATAGTAAAATGTTAAAAATTATGTGCGGGATATTTACTAAAAACAATTGACAACTTAAACAGAAATGGATTATCCACTGGTTTAACGTGTTAGATTTGTGTGTATGTCAGTGTTTAGGTAACCTACATAAGTGATTACTTATTGATTTTTTGTGACTTCATTCAGTCTCAAAACATTTTATGTAATGTTATTATTCAATCAAGTTGATTGCATTACATAATACATGTATTTGTTATGACAGTGCCAGATCTAGATTTAAGCTATTGAGATTTACAGAATGGTTTTTTAACATTGAATGTTTTGTTATCACTTATTTAAAATGTATGTGTTCAACAAGTTTGTGGTTTCAAAAAAGCCATTTAAGAGACTTTTTATTGCACAGTTTCATTACACAAAGTACTGTTTAGCCAACTTTATAACATGGCACAAACACAAGATCATCTATTTTTCCTCCATGGCATGAGTAATGTGTTTTATAGTCGGCAAACTGTTAAACTGACTCCACTGTAACTGTATACCCACATTAACAGATAAAACAACAAAGTTGCACTTTCACAATAAATTAGCTCAAGCACTTTCGTCAATCTCACATTGACATATTCAAGAGACTCATTCGGAAATCATTTAATTTGTTGTGACAGTTCAACACTATGTTGTTTTAATTTGTTGAAATGATCATTCACTAATCACTATGTGAATACACAAACACCTCAATTATTTTTCACAAGATATGAAATAATAATAATAGGTTAATATTATGGAACATTTTTAATTTAGTTTGTCAATCTTGTGTTGACATTTATGGAGACTAAGGATTCTTTTGAGAGCAATGAAACTCATTTAAATTATTGTGAAAGTGTTATAATCTACTAAAATGATCTTTCACTATGTGAATACACACTTCAATTATTATTATAACTTTTTTATGTGAATAGTGAATACCCATATACATACAGCAGCAATTCTGACCAACAATTCACATTTTTTTTTAAATATTGAATTTTAATTATTATACCTGAATTTGTATTATAGAATTTGAATTATTTATTTATGAATATTAAGGTTTAAAATTAGATAATTGAATTACTTTAATGTCTATTTTTGTATCTTCGTAAAAATTTTGTAAATATAATTGTGTAATATGTGCCGACTTCATTTCAAAGTAATTTGGTTTTGTACATACACACATATAATCACACTACATCTTTGAGTCAAGCATGATCAAAATATAGTTAAAACAAAATATCATTCAAAACAAATTTTAAACTTACTAAACACCAAAATTTATTTGAGTACTTATATTTACAGAAATAATAATCAGTATACTCCTTTAAAAGTTTTCAAAAGGTGTCTTGAAATTCGACCCTTTTTATATAAGTAATACCCACCTTTTTTTTCAATTGCTACCTCTCAGTATGAAAGCTAAAATGCTCACTCTTGTACAGTAGGAACCAGATTGATTTTTCCTGGTCTTGATCACATTTTTTAATAAATTTGCATGTGCAAGCATTATTAGGTTGGGTTGATTTGTTATTGTAATTGTCGTTTATAGATTAGTTCACCATTAAGTTATTTTATATAAAATTATTACTTATTGCAAATCTATGTTGAATTTATTAAATTATTCCCTCCCTACCTGTGTGTGATTCCAACAATTTTTTATGCCTTAGAATTGGTATTTTCAATTTGTTTCGTAGTCTGATATATGCTTTTGGGTTCATGCTCAAACTTTTGACTAGATCCTAGATCATATTTGCCAATGTTTAGAGTAATATTACAATTATTGTATGTACATTAATGTCCACTAGTAAAATGTGATAGATCTATTAAAGGCCAATTCTTCTATTGGTGGTTGTGTTATGTATTGTGTGTTAGAATAAATTAAATATTTTGATATAAATTCTTACACCGCTGGTTGGTTATCTCATATAGAGCTATGAATTTGGCAGAATTTCTTATTCCTCAAATATTATGAAATGGTTGGTAGCCTGGCGGTTACGACGCTGGCTTTCGTACTGTTTCGTACGGAGGTCGTGGGTTCGATCCCAGGTGCCGACCATCTTCCTCTTTCACGACTCAAGCTTTAAGTAGCTTACTGTGATAGAGTCAAAGAGTGTATTTGTGTTCACTTTGAGTGAGCACTGATTCATTTTTTTTTTTAATTTTTTTATTTATAAATTGATTTAATTTATTGTATGAATCACTGAACTTTATCTTATCTTTATAGTCATTGATCTTCATTTCGTGTAAACTTGAATCATGTGCATTTATTATGAAATTCGCATGTGACTCAAATTTTAATAATATAACATTTTAAATTCACACATCCTTTACCTTTTTTAATATTTTTTTATTTATTCAAGATTATCTTACAATATACAATTACAATATAGATATTCAAAATAATAATAGATAATTACGATAGTAAAAATCTATAACTTCTCATTCCGCAAATTATACTCCACACTCTTACAGCAAGGTTCCTCCAATCAGTTACCTGCATTATTCTCAAATACATAATTCTTCCACTTGTATGCAGAGACAAACCTAAATAAAGCTGAGAAACTTAGCTCGATGCCATATTTTCCAAGCAAAGTAGTAACTTATTAGAAAAAATATAAATAACACTCTTCTATACATAGGTGTGGGGTTGCCGGCTAAGAATAGCACCTCTGTTCTTTTTTTCTGGTTTTTCGAGCATCCTGTAAGAGGCAGGAAATCGAAAAATCAGATCAGGACCGTGAAGTTGACCACCTCACGTACTTAAACCTTAACCGGTCAGAAAAGGCACAATGAGTCTCGGACGCCTTCGAGCGCAATGGAGAGCTCTTGATGCTTCCCTATGCTCCTGAGTGGGGTTCAGGCATCCCCCATTGTTGGTTTGGGGGGGGATCCGCGGCGGGCTTGATTTGTGTGGGGCCGGCTTTTCCGTTTGATTGCTTTGATCGAGCTAGGGGGTTGGTATCGTGTGTGTCGGGTTTGCTGCGGATTGGTCTCCTCTGGCTGGCTTGCGTTGTGCGGGGGGCCATAAAAGGAGTATGTGTGTGTGTGTGTATACATAGGTGTCAGTTTAGCCGGCGGAACTTAATGCTTGAAGCATTCTCTACCAGTCAACCGGTCCCGTCCAATCTGAGACAGGATTCCAACCCCATGTAGAAATTTCAAGTGAAAAATACACTGAAAATTTCGGACCCGACCGGGAATCGAACCCAATGACGTCGTTAAGAACCACTTTTCGTTTAAAAAATTTTATGAGAGTATTTGAAATCAGTTGATCTATGGGTTATAGAAAATTTTCAGTCATACTGAGTTCCGAGTTGTCAGTAATCTGTTGTGCAGTCAAGTATTTAATGGAGTCCTTGAATCTCAATTTTTAAATAAAAAAATTCCTAACTGGAAGTGTTCAAACTAAATTCCTAACGGGAAATGTTTAAACTAAAATCGCACAACAGATTCAATAGCAATGACACAGTCACAGATGTCTATAAAATCATATAACATCTAAACAGTTTTTTTTTATTACCCTTTGCACTCGTTGTGGAGTGATTTGGGTTATTTAAACAGTTCCTTTAGAAAATTTCGAAATAAAGGTTATAGAATAAAATAAACCCCTTATATTTGAGATCAATGTTGTCAGTATAGAGAATCAATTACTTCAGTCAAAATAAAAAAAATATTGTTTTATCTTTAGCATTCCGGTCAACTTGATATTTTAGCTAATAGCGTAATCGTTAGAAAATAATATATTTACTTACATTCTTTCCACAGTTCTCATAGGTTAATTAGATAGGCATGTTGCATTCAGGGTTTTACAAAATGCTGACACTGTTCCTGTTATCCATATTGGTGTTAAATAACTTACATAACAATTCTTGCCAAAAGGGGGCGTTCAAGTATTACGTAACGCAATTTGGGGGGGAGGGGGGGTCTTGCAAAACGTTACTGTGTGTTACAAGGGGGGGAGGGGGGGGTTCGAACAATGCGTCACGTAACGTTTTTTTTTTCTTAAATAAAAAAAAAATTGTGAAATAAATCTTCCAAGTTGGACACCCTTTTCGTTTATGTTTTACAGGAAGTCCCTCGACTGCATTGTATGTCGAAATTTTCGCTCTCCTAAGTTAGCAAACCTTTTCTTTTATTTTTTACGGGGAATCCCTCGACTGTATTATACTTACGTCATTTTTATTTTATTTTCGTTGTTAGTATTCGTTAGTGCTTTAAACACGCAGTACGCATAAACACAAATTGCTTGTAGTGAGCGTTGTTAAAGTGAGTTTGTAGATAGGTACTATAATGTCCACAAAAGCGGGGGATTTACATAATCAACTGTTCTTGGCCTATAAAGGCTCTCATGCTGACTTTCCAACGCATCTATGTCAAAAAAATACCAATGAAATTTGAAAAACATCAAAAGAAAAAATAAAGAAAAATTTATGGAACATAATAAATAGTATTATACGAGAGTTCAGTAAAAAATAGTCACTTCCAGAGTGTTACGTAACATTTAGGGGGGGGAGGGGGGGTACAGAAAAACGTTACGGCGCGTTACATGGGGGGAGGGGGGGTAAAAAATCTTCAAAAATTGCGTTACGTAATACTTGAACGCCCCCAAACCATAATATGCGAATCTATTGAAAAATATCCCGGATGTCATAAAATATAATTCTAACTTCTCAACACTATATTTGATATAAAAGCCCCATTAGTGTCATAAAATGATTTATTATTGATATGTTTTATAAAATAGAATGAATCTGGTTAATGTGTGAATCATTTTTTTTACTTCTTTCTAGTTTTTTATCTTTTAAGATTTCAATAAGTGGGTGTTTAAGTATTATGTAACACAAGTTAAAGGTGGGAGGTCTTGTAAAATGTTGCTGTGTGTTTCTGGGGTAAGGGAAGATCTAACAATGCGTTGCATGGATGTTAGCGTAGTGTAAAAAAAATAGTTTTTGGGTTTTACGCAACGTTTAGGGAGAGAGGTACATAAAAATGTTAGGGCGCGGCGGGAAGAGGGGTTAAAATTTCCAAAAATTGCGTTACGTAATCCTTAAACACCCCCTAGTTTTTATCATTTAAAGTTTGACCCATAACATATGTTGTCTAAATTGACTATATTATTGGTTTTTTTGTCTGATTTAATTGACTATATGTTAGTGTCTCTGGGTTAAGATATGGTTTTTGAATTGGTTTTATTAATGTTATGTATTAATTCATGAATTAAATTAGTTAATTGTTAATTAAGTAATTAATTTTAATTTATTTTTTCATCAAAGGTTTTTTTTTAATGAATTTGGGCTCAACCAAAATAAATCCATACACTTCTTGTATGTATGTTTCAAACTAAGCGAAGCTTGTGTCAACCCACATATTTCATTAAGCTGTATAAGAATCGGCGACCGAATCCCTATCCCTTCCAAATTATTCAATAGTAATAATTTTTATTTCCACCTTTCCTTGTGGTGTGTTTTTCTAGCAATATTGGGTGAAATTCGTTTGGTTGTTTGATATGAAAAACTCACCCAGGTGACAATGTTGTTGTTTGTTCAACTGTAGACTATAACATAACTATTGTTTGTATTTAGCTGTAAGTGTATAAACTCAAAACCATGTTATGATAAACATTTAAGGGTTAAAATTTTAATGAGACTTGCTGTTTTCAATGTCTTCACTAGTCATGAAATATCTAATATTATTACTTAGAACTATTTTAATAATATATAACTGCTTCACGTTATTTTGGTTCTGTCAAATAAGGTGTGTTACGTACCTATTATTTTTTTTTAAATTAAAGTGACACTTCTAGTCCCACAAATTTATGTATCAAATGTATGGATGGACTAATGTAGGACAATTTTATTGATGTTTATTTTGTTTTAATATCTACCATTCCAAACTGAAAATTCCTTTAAACTATTTATTATTATTATTTTTTTTATTTTATAAGGCAATCCACCCGATGTCGAGTGATTTGTGAACTATTTATTATTATACTTATAAGCTTTCATACAAGAAAAAATATTATCATACTGGTTTGAAGACTGTTATTAATATCCACAACTTATGTAATAATATATTGTGTAAGATTTCTTCGGAGCTGCTGGTGGTGATCACTAATGAAGCAGCTCCTTAGAAATCTCTCAATTGAGACTTGTATTTTTTAAATTAATTGATTCAAAATTATTGAGAAGTGCACTCCAAAGCGAAGTTTTTGTTGAAAAAGAACATAATATTTTGCATCTGGATTTGAACCCAGTACCTTAAAGTAGGATTTATAAAAGTCATGCACTCAGCTAACGTCTTCATATCGTTTTATTTTCTCACATACTTCTTATTCCATGTTATCTGTAGGTGCTCATAAAGTTTCAATCTTTCTAAAAAATGTGATAAATCATTTAAAAAAGTCATGATGTTGTAAAATAGTATTAATATTGGGAGTTTATTATGATGAAACTTATATTTTGTAAGGTGTATGTTTATAGAAATAAAGATACATAATATATTAATGGATTCATTATTATTCTTGTCAAAATTTGTTTATCAACAGTTTTGCTGATATGTATATTTTATGTAAAATATAATTATATATGAAAGGATATTCGTTGAAATTGTGCTTTATTATTTCTATTCATTTAGGAATCTAGATATTCCCCCTGTTGTTAAAACAAGTAATTTGAGCTAAAGATAAAAGCATACTTCCTTCAGTACAACCTTCCAATTGCACACAATTCTTTCTATTTCAGGGAGTTGTTTAATACCTGGAACATCCCTGTGTAGGAGTGTAGACTAGACTATGTGCAATAGCTTGTATAGAAATTCTTTAAGTATCCTATACATGCTAGGGCACTTTGACACTGGCCAATCTAACTTTATCTATCTTTTACGAGTCACGCTGTAACTCCAGCAAAAATATTGATGGAAATAACACTTTCGAATACATATGAAAGTGATTGTCACCGGGCTGAGCCGGGGAAATAACTTATTTTTTTTATAAATGAATCTGTGCTTACTCAAAGTGAACACAAATACACTCCTCGACTCTTTCACAGTAAGCTACTCAAAACTTGTGTCGTGAAAGAGGAAGATGGTCGGCACCTGGGATCGAACCACGACGTCCGCACCAAACAGTATAAAAGCCGGCGTCGTAACCGCTAGTCTACCAACCACTTCCAACCAATTACAAATAGGTTGTTTTGAAAAATTAGCAAACCAAATATTTTAAAATCTTACTCATCCCTGCAAACAACACTATCAATGACAAGATGTTTTTGAATACATACAACCTGAAAATGAGATTTACTCCAAACACTTATCTAATTGAAAAGCCATGACAGCAAGATGAAGTTCACAAAAGCATTCAGCTGCACTGCAACAGGCACACTGACAAAAATTGGGTGTAGCCCCTGCACTATATGTGCTATTCCTTCCATCTTGTGGCTGGAGAAAGCATCTAGATCATATCTCAAATGAAACATTTTGCTGGTACAATACAGTAACATTTTATTGTTTAAAATTTCAGTGGGATCAAAAGTGATAACTCCATTTTGTAAATTTAAGCCAAATATTTTGTCTATATTTTGGAAATTCTGTGCGTGGAATGACCTATGATTAAAATAATTACACACATTCAAATAAATTTAAAAGGGCATTGCAATACAAAACTTCTCTTCGTACTGTTTGGAGTTGACGAACTCCTCTTCCATTCCAAATCACGGCAATGTTAGTCATCGTCCAATCTCTGTCTAGTATTGCGTTTTGCGCTGCTGTTGATTTTTCTCTTTTTAAATTCAGTTATGGTAGTTTCAGATTCTTCCAATTTCACTACTTGTTTTTCTTTAAATTTCTTCTCTTGCGGTTCTATAGGTGGTACAACAACTGGAGCAGTATACTTTTGTTCGGGAAGTTGGAGATCAATAGTTGGTCTGTAAAATCGAAACCACTAATTAATGTTTAAATAAAAGCTTTATACACAAATCATACATAAGTTTCACTTTCAGGTATTGTAAAAATAATAGTGAAATTCTAGTACAGTCTAGTCATTTTACAAATTTTTTTACATACCTATATGACGTATTCGATACAGTTTTATAAAATAAAATTTTCATAAATAATAAAGAGAAATTTTGTAAAATTCATAGTTTTCGTATGTAGGTACAACTCCAATGTGAGTATCATTGCTAAATAAACCAAGATATTTTATTCCTAATCACTTCAGGATTTTTGTTGTAGATTAGGTGGGTATTAATTTACTAGCCAGATCCTATTATTTTATAAATTCATTAAAAACTTTAAATATATACCTACTTGAGAAAATAGAATAATTTTTTTCTAACATTACTACAATAATAATTGCAAGGGTCAGCACTAATTAAAATGAAATGTAAAGTCTGCCATTTATCAGTGAAGCAAAGACATAAGAAAATAAGTATGTAGAAATAAATTAATGTGACTACTTACGCAGGAGTAATAGGTGTCCATGATCCATAAGGGGCTTCTTTCGCCTGTGGACCAAATACTGATGACGGAACATATGAAGATGTTGATTCTCTTGGACCAGCAAACGGGATTTTGTTTGTTCTGTAATGTTTATGGTTTTATTATTATTAAAAAAATAATACTATGCACAGAAGTCTATATCATTATGGTTACTAGATAGTCTTTTCTTACTTCTTTTCTTCTTTATTTTTTTTCCTCTTTTCAGTTTTTGATATTCCTTTTATAGGAGCAAATCCTTCAGATGGCGGTTCCCAGCTTGTTTCTGAAATAAATGAAGTTACATGAGTTTTACCCTTGACTTGGAAATTTGACTAAATTAAAAGTAATGAAGTTTGATCTTAAGTCATAAAAGGACAAAGTGTTCAAGTTGAATTGAGAATTTACCATTTGAGCCAGTGTTCCAATAATAGGTTTTTCCATCACCAGATTTCATTTCGTTCCATTTTGATTTCTTTTTAGAATTTGATGAGGGTGGTGTACAGGTTACATTTGAAGGTTCCTTGATAGATTTAACACCAATTACACTATCTGTTTCAGCCAACTTTTGGTTTATCAACTGCAAAAAACAATGAACTTTAGCACAAGCTTAACAAGTTTTAAATTTAATTAATTGAACGTGCACTTTTTAATTTCTATAATATTTACCTGAGATGTCAAATCTGCATTGCTCTGAATGTCCTTCAAGTATGAAGCCATGGCATTTCTTTCCATTTTGCTCATTTCATCGTCCAGTTTCATTTGTATTTTGTGATCTTTCGTGGATTTCTTATTGATATCTGAAATTCTTTTTGCCACATTTTCTTTATGTTTTCTTCCTCCTTCGTGAGTTATAATAGTCTGGAAACATACGCCATTTTATAGTAAAGTTTTATGAAAAGTAATAATTCCAAAGGTATTGTAAGTTTGGATTCATGGACTTAGTTGAAAAGATTGCAAATTTTTTACAAAAAAAGAGACATACACAAAAACGATAGGAAAATGGAGACCTCGGGAAGACAAGAGAAACAGGGGTAAACCTTCCACACATTATTCAGATATCAAGTTGGTTACAGAGCACACAAAAAGGACATCTCGATTTTATACGGGAAAAATTATGTACATAAATGGCTGTATAAATAGAATAAAGTCACTATTTTTAGATTAAAAGTAGTTAACATACAACTTTGTTGTCAGTTATCCAGCATTTGCAAAAATCGCAGTATTTTTTCTCATTGGATTTCCAGTAATCAGTCCTGAAAACAAAAGCGGGCAAAATTATTCATCTTCCAACAATTAAATTTCAATAATTCACGAACTCAGAACGAAAAGGTTCTACCAACCCACAATTTTGGTAAAACAATTTTTGAACCAATGTTTAGAATGACCTCAATTTGTATTTGTGTAAGGAACCCCTTTGTTCTGAGATCGCAACATAAATATACATACTTCATATGAAATCATCCCATCCCAATAAAATCTCATCGTAATTGGTATATAATCTCAGCTGTAGAGAATGTTTCCGTTTACTGATCAGCATGCCCATAATTAATTTTGACTTGTGCTGTACTAAACAGTATATCATCATAAAACTGACAACGTTACTGAAATAAGGATACTTTTTCTTCGTGTCTGTTAGGATAATTTTCTAATGAGATTTTAACTATGAGGCAAATTTATGAAAAAAACTCTTTTCTATACAAAGGCGTCAGTATAGCAGCAGAGTTTATTGCCTGAGGTTGCCTTTTATAGTCAAGCAGCTTCATTTTGAGACAGGCTAAGCCCAAAATTCTAACCCAAGCAGGAATTGAACCCAGGGCTTCTTGCTAATGAATAGACAACCAATGTACTGTGTTCAGAATGTAATTGAATTAAAAATTTGTTTTGGATACTTTTTTGCAAGTTTCCATTAGATTTATTTTATTGATGATATTTTAAGTATAGGTTTATATTCTCCTATAAATAATATAATACATTATATCACTGTAAAATAATGTTTATTAACGATAATAATTACTTTATAACACAAATGATAACAGATAAAACATTTTCAACATTTTTTGGGATACAACATAGAAAAAAAGTTAATTTAATATTCTTTAAGTGCAAAAAACATTGTATGTAAAACTAAAAAGTTCAGTAAAAGCCAAATTTTTTTGCGCTTCATGCCGAATCACTTGAAAATGAGTGCAGGGCTTAAAAATAAAAAAGTTATATTGCCTCATAGACGGGAGATTATTTTATTAATAAATCTGGACAATTAATTATTAAAACAAAAAGGGATTCTTATAAAATAAAATCACAACAGAGTTTTATAAAATAAATATACTTTGGTAAAATTTGGATTATTAAAAAATAAAACGTACATGTATTATACTTTTTATATACTTACTCCCTTTGTGTCCCCACTTAGGGGCACAGGGAGGCAAAAAGATCTTTCCACTGAGCTATGCATTATAATATCACTATGGATAGATAAAACAATAAATTTTTTATACAGATTGAGTTAGGACATCTATTATTATAGAACTCTTTGTAAGCTATAGGATTTTTTTACAAGGACTTAACCTGTTTTGTCAATACCTATTCATTAATATTACAAAAAATGGTACCATGTGATTTCTATTAGGTAACAGGGAATAAATTTATTACTGGGTTATCCAATACGAAGTTTCATTCTGAAAAGTCCGCTATTTGGGCAGCTCTCATTTTTGACATTTGACAAGTAAAAACTATGCCATGATACATGCTTTAACAACGCATTTACATTGCTTAAATTCACAGCAAAATTTTCATCCTGAATTTTCATCGAAAAATCATCTTCAGTGACGAGGCCCAGATTCTCTTTGGAGGCTACAAATTGTCGTATTGGGGGCTCGGAAAATCCCAGAATTATTGTTGTAAGGCCTCCCCATCCTTAACATGTCACTATTCGGTGCTGGTTTTGGAATGGCGGTGTGATTGGACCTTACTTATTCGAAAATGAGGCTGGTGCGACCGTCGCGGTGAATAGATTGCACTACATAGTTATGATTCATGGTTTTCATGACCGTATTTGGAAGGTAATCATGTGTACGACGTTTACGACACTATAACAAATCAATTGCAATTTTGGAAGAAATGTTTTCTGGCCGTGTTATTTCTCGAAGGGTGATCACAATATGCCACCGAGATGTTGTGATTTAACACCTTTAAACTTTTTTTTCTTGGGGCCACGTCAGAGATAAGACATTTGCCAATGCTCTACAATCCATTCCATACCTTGAAGCTGGTATTCTGGAAGTTATCAAAGATATACTGCCACAAATGGACGAATTGGTCATGGTGGAAAATCGCATGAAAAGGATATGGTGCTCCAAGCGTCGCAATTTGGCTGATATTGTGTTTCATTGTTAATGGCATACAATTTTCTTTACAATGAAATTAACATCCATTGATTTCTCTTAAAAACCACTAGTTTTTTTGGAATATCAAAATAAAACCTCTTATTGGATAACCCTTTATAATGCGACTCCGTAATTTTCTAAATATTCTGTAAAAAGTTTGGGTAGTCTCTCGAAAATGTCAATGCAAAATTGACGAAAGGGCTCGAACTCATATAACTAATCATGAAAGTGCAACTACATTGTTTTAATCTGTTAAAAATCTATAGTTTTCCTAATTCAAATGTGCCCGAGTTCCATAATGTTTAAACAAAATTAAAAAAAAAACAATGAGTTAGTATAATATTAAAAAAAGTAAAATTTACATTATGTTTACTGGTAACATTAGTAATTTAAAAGACAGGGATAGTTTTAGCCATGTGTAGGTAAGTTTGATAAAGATCTATGGAAGTAGTAGTGGCATTCTATAAAAAATTTGTATGTTGTGTTCTAACACCACCTATATAAGAAGGCCTTAGGGCTGGCGGCCATTTTTTCCTCTCGCGTCACCAGGCCGCCGGTGTGTAGACAGCTATCATAGCGTACAGGTAAGTACATACAGATATAGGCAAGCGAATGCTGGGCCTCACGATGTGACGCAGCACTAAAGCCTTCTTATATAGGTGGTGTTGGTTGTGTTCAAGATAATAATATAAACTTTATATGGGTTGACACAAGATTACTTAGACACATAGATAGTGAGGAAAATGTTAAAAAATGCACACCTACCTACAAGAATAACAGCGTAACAACATGCGATTCCATCGCTAACAACAATCATGGAAGTTAAAATATAGGTATTAACAACATTTGGGAACATTTAAGAGAATACATTTAAAAAGTTTCAACACACATAGGTACATAGATATACAAACAAACACATATTATTTTCTTAAATCTCAATTTGGTGATATAAATCTGAGAATTTCACAGTTTAATGGTTATATAAATGTTAGATTCAAATTCATTTTTTTAAATAGAGAATCACTATGTGATCACAATAATATTTTTTTATAAATATGTATAGGTACCTACCTATCTATTTCAAAGAAAGGGCTCATTTTGAACACAAGTAACTAAAACAAATATGTTGATTCTGACCATCTTATGGTGATCGTTATTAACTTAAAGTGAGAGTAATAGATATTAAATCGTACATAAGTGTAATTTTCGCAAAAAAGGTTTTTCTAATTAACCCACATAAGATAACCTGTCTTAAATCTGGAGTTTTTCTAAACGTATAGTTACAGTAATTTAATAATAATTATTAACACATTTTGCATAATGGACCTATTAATTAAATGTTTTATTTTATATCAATAAAAGATTTAGTTTATCTGTTACAGCTGTTATAGAAGCTATAATAAAGTGTAAGATTTTTGTTCAATGTCTATAATATGCAACTGTAATACTGCAGATATTAAAATAAAGAAACATTTAATTACTAGGTACAAACTAAGTAAGTTATCAATATTAGTGCATGCTATCAACTTTTTAGACCACATGGTGGACTCGATTCTTATGAATACACGTTCAATATCTGTTACATTTTTATGAGTGTTATTTCAATGTTAGTATGTGTACCATTAGGGCTTACGACTTTCATGGCTGGTTTAGTTGTGATCACCTTTATGTATACAATGTTCACCTCTAAAATCAATAGATGTAGCAGATGGTCATAAGGGAGACATTACTACCTGGTTTCTCTCGATCCCTGACGAGCCGCTCACAGCCCAGTGCTAGCGACGGCATACACTCGGACATCGTCGGAGTGGCTGTGGTTCGAATCCCCAGTGTGGCAATGGGAGAAAATATTCGAATCAGTGTACTTAAATGGTGAACGTTGTATATGTAAAGGTGATCACAACTAAACCAGCCATCATGATTGATGAAGGTCATAAGCCCTAATGGTACACATACTAACATTGAAATAGCACTCATACAAATGTGATGTTTGCAACAGATATTGAATGTGTATTCATAAGTAAGTTATATTAATTAAGTTTCATAAAAATAAATGAGTATTACTTCAATAATTAATCAAAATACATAACATTAATTACAGACTTCTTTCAACTTCATTTAGTATACATAGAACACAACAGCATTTTAACAATAAACAAGACAGCAAAGTGACTAAAGAGATTTTAATATCTTTTATTAAGAGTAGAAATTTGACTTAGTGTAAGATAATGCAGTATACATCTTTTTATTAGTACAGAAGAAATACCTACTCCTATACTCTATTGAAACCAATCTAAATCAGTTCATACAGGTTGGAGTAAAGGTGAAAACAAAATTCACGGTGTTCTTTGTTATACTTAACCCAACATATCAATCAGTAAATTGATAAATTTGTCTTGAAGAAAAGCTTGTCGTTTGCTTCATCAATGTATAGATATCACTTATCATTAGAATATACAAGGAAATTTTTAAATAGAGGTTATAGAGATAACTATTTATCTATCTACACGATGGGCTGCCAATTGTGGATCACTGACATTTAGAAGTACCCATGACACCATGAATGTGAAAAACTTGTGACTTGTTTTTTCTTAAATAAAATGAGAAAGATATAGGTAGATCTTCATTAACCACAATGAGAAAATATACATACGATCATCTTAATGCTTAGATAAAAACATATTTTCTTCGATTTCAATGGACAGAAGATCCTAATTTGTTCGTTTTAAAACAATGTTGTTAAGGAAATCGGAAAATCTGATTGAAAAATTAAGCACATCTAGTTTTAGAAATGTTATAATCTGTGTAACCAAGGGAGAACTATGAAAGACGGGCTAATGCTATGACAAAACTTTGCCATGTATATAGAAATACCTGTAGATGGGGAAGTTAAAACAATTTTGTAAAGCCAACATTGTAATCTTCTTGATAACCATCTACCAGATGGTTTTCAATTGTTGAGGCTGTCAGATTCTTTCCATCCCTCAATCTACAAGATAACTTTATCTCATTAATTGGTAACAAGAATATTTATCTTCACATTGATGCGTTGGACTTTAAAAGTTCTAGATTTTGTAACTTTTGAGTTAAGTAAACTTTTTCATTTTGATTTTTTCATTGAGACAGCTTTAGTTTAATAACATTAAAATTATGTTTCAGTATATTTTATTCCAACAACTTATGTTCAAATCACAGGATTGTGTCTTTTATTTATACTCATTTCTAATAAATATCTAATCTTAAAATCTTATTTTTTTGTGTACTAATAATGGTGTTTTGGTCAAAAATGCCACAAAAATGGCAAAGTGGAAACATCAGTAATGGTATTCTTTGACTATTAAAAACATTATTTTCAAGTAGCTAAAAATTAATCGTGCAATATAAATACAACAATCTTATGAATATATGAATGGTATTTAACAACGTATGTATGTATTGCAATTGGATAAATAACGCAGAACTGCTACTAATGTGAAATTGAGGTTAAATTCAAACATAATGCTATCTCAGTGTTGGATAAAAAATATTTAAGACATTAATAAAATAGTTTATTATTTATACAACAATAGAAGAGAAGTAAAACAAAGTAAAAATTAATTTATTTAACAGAATAATTTCATAATTAGCCATAGCGGAATGTTAGATGATTATTAAAAAAACTAAAGTCTGCAAACAACTACAACATTTCTATATAATTTATTTTATCATAAAATTTTTGACCGCATTAGTATCCACCAAATATTAGTTGAAACAATATTTTTTTTTTTTATAACAGTTATGCTTTACGAATAAAATTGTGCATTTTTGACAAATGATTAATTCATTCTGATTGTGTATGTATGTAAAATACCCACACTTCAAGTTAAATCAACCCACTTAAAATCTAAATATTTTCAACTTCCAACATCTTTTAGTATTAAAAATTTTAAAATAGACATTTCATGTTAAAATTTGGCACGTATTTGTTACATTTCATATTATGATACGATAAAAATAATTAATTCATTTAACATGATACTCTTTATCAAGTCTTTGGATTGTTTCCAAAAATTAGAAATGTTCTAATGACTATAACAATTGTAAAATTGGCTATCCTATGTCAGTCTTATTCTGGCACTATGTAAACTCAAAAAAATAACTAAATTCATTTAATGTAAGTGAATAATATTGTTTACAAGAAACTACTACAAGTCTCGTAACAATGTCTACGAATGGTCCAAATATATCAATAATCATTTCTTACAAAATATATTGTCTGTCTAATTGTTTATAATAATATATAAGATATAATCAATACCTTATATATTTTGTATAATTAAATACCAACAAATCGAAAGACACACCATAATGTAATCAAAATTCTCTTCATAGGATTATTTAAAAATGTGACTAGTTTGTGAAAGATTGAAAAAGATTTGATAAGTACAATAATTATTTTTAACAACATTTAATTTAGCTTGAATTATTACGACGAGAAACATTTTTAGGTTTTTAAGTTACAGGAGTCAATACTAAAGTTATGTTAAGAACATGTGATGAAAATGACTTATTTTAATAAAGATTATGAATGTTATGAGTTGTCTTGTTAAATAGTAAGTAGGAACATATAAATGGATTAAAATTTGTCTTTATTATTTAAATAAACTATACACACATCTACCTATGTCTAGACATATTACCTCACAACATTTTACTGAACAAAAAATAAGTGTGCAGTGGAATCTGCACACCAACATATTGTTAGAGTCTATCTTTGGATACAGGTGTGAAAGTCAACCATTCATCAAGTTGAAAAGTTATGATTCTGTTATCTTTCCAATGGGGTTTAACCCATCATCTCCAGAGGGGAATCAGCAGGCATGTGGAGGATGTGAGAAATTAAGTACATGGTTTATGACACATGGTAATATTTGTTGTAAATACTATAAGTGTAAATTCAGTACATAAAGGACTAGATAACACAGGAAAATTTTGGTAACAAATAATTTTATTATAATATAAGCTGTAAAGATGATATCAACATATACTACGGGGCAAGGGGAAGATGATATGTTTTTTCATATGCGGAAGAGTTATTGTGGAACATGGAACCCTGAAGGTCCAAACTTCAAACAGATATAGTTGGGGGATTTATTTCCCATGCAACTCTGAAATACCACTGTAAGTTTTTGTTTAATCTGCCTTCCAATTGATTTTTCGTATGCTCAAAAAGGAAGAAAGTTAAATATTCCACCAACATGAATTTTACAAACAAAAAGAATCACATGAAATAAATCAGAAAGTATTATGTAATGAATCAATAGTTATTGATGAATGATAATTAGATTAAGAAGAAAGAGAAAACCACAAGAAAACGCATTTTCATAATGCACTTATTCTATAATCAAATTAACAACAACAACTAGAGATTAGCGAGTAAAGAAAATGATGTTAGTTAGCAAATAATTAGATCATGATATTTGCTAAGAATTTTATAAAAATATCATAATTATTTTCGCATTCTGATAAAATTTCTTTGGTTTAACACAGATATCAAAGCTCGTTCAGCAATGAAATGACCAGGAAAGTCTTTAATCAAAAAAAATGTTTCTATATAAAATGTACGAATTTTCAACCATGGATATTTTGTAAAAAAATATACCTACAATTTTGAAATCAATTTATGATATTTTTACTCATTATGATCAATATGGGATAATGTAAACTAGGATCATAATTTTGATTAGAGTTCATAAGATGTGAATGTCTGTTCCAAATATCGGGGTGATACTTTTCAAGTTTTCTGCATGTAAATCCTACATTTTGTGATGCAGATAAAAACATATCCAAAGTATTTCCCCTCTGTGGAGCCATCACATAGGCCACCCCATCATCTCTCAAATAGAGCCAGATAGTGTTTATCAGATCTTCTCTGACCTCATCAAAAAACAGACAATCAGCAATAAGTATAATATCATATTTCTTTACAACTAATAAGTTAGCACCATTTTGTTTGACATCCTGCCACTTCAAGAGTGAGCACTGCACTTTCTCTTGTAAACTGTTATATTTAATAATACCTTGTACATTATCAATTGACTTAGAATTTCCATCAGTGACATGGACATACTGTGTTTGCCCATACTTGGCTGCCACCAGCCCAGCTAAGCAGGACATCCCCCCTCCCAGCTCTAGCACGCACTTGTTTTGGAACATCTTCAAGTTGGACGTTACATATAAAGCGAGGGTTTCTTCTGATGGCCAAACGCAAATATTTCCAGTGTTGTTGAAACCAATTAGATCTTTGGCGGAAAATGTTTTATGCAAATGTTGGATCGACAATGAAAACATTTTGTCTTCGGTGGTATATCGAAGCCAATTTCCATCTTGTGCGCTGGGTGAAAATATTCCAAAGGAAGTAAAGCGTCTCACAGATATATCCTCTAACTCATCTTTGTTTCTATCGAAAAGAACTTTGGCTAACATACTCCATCTCTTTCTCGCCGTTACCTTCGGATTTTTTTCTTTATATTTGTTCACTACATCATCATTATTGTTATTATTTGAAAATTGAGCATCATTCAGGATTGAGTTGCTTGCTTGTTTTGGCATGTATTACCAATAATTTAACTTAATGCCCACACAAAAATCCTGGAGATTACACTATTAACATTTTAATGTTGCAATTATGTGGGTAATCTTGATGTAGTATAGGTATACTTTAGCCAAACCAAAGAATAATTTGAAACAATACTAATAAATTAGAATGAGTGTGTTGAAGGAAGAAAGCTTGCAAACATAAATATTGTTCTAAGAAGTCCTGAAAAGTAACAATAATATATTTTCGATGTTTTATATAGACCTACTATTGATATTAAATAAAACCAAAATATGTAATTATATTTTACATGGAGTAAGTATTGATCTATAATTAGGCTGTCATTGAAAAAAATCTCTATAGCTTGCCAATTCTCAGAAATGGGAAATATAAATAAAATAACATTTACTTACATTGCTGAGCACTATCACTTAATATCCTTAAGTGTTATATTATTTGTAATTTGGAACAGAAAACAGGCAATAAACTATTAATAACAAGCTTGAAAAGCGGATATCCAACGTAAAAACAACGCTTCTAACAAAACTATGACTGACAGCACTCAATTTTGCTATGGAAATGCTACGAAACGTCAAAATATCAATCATGAATGAAACGCTTGTGGAAACGCTATTGGATGATAATTTTGTGCCATGCGTAGAATTTTGTTATCAAAGCGCCACATGCGGTAGATAGTTGAACTATTGTGTTGTTTAGAACTTAGAATTTCCCGCCATTAATATGAGGTCTGCAAACAGTGTTTTTTTTTTCACATTTTTTGTCGATGATGAGGTAGCTTTTTATGCCTACTTACTTTGCATTGCTTTGAGTCTGAGCCAGTCTGAGCAGTGGTTTGACACCGCTTTCAAATAAATCGCCATACCAACCTAACAACGGACAAAATCTATTGTTAAATTAGGCAGGCGGGTTAAGTATAGGTATAGGACCTTCCACACTGTGTTCCCTTTCTTCGAAGCAGAGCTGAGGGATTTGAAAATTGTGCGGGAAGAGGTCATCGAAACTGCGCAGGATCGAGCGCACTGGAGAGCTCTTGATGCCTCCCTATGCCCCTAAGTGGGGTCTTAGAGGGAGTATTGATTGATTGAGATGGATATAAGTTGGTATAACTAACATTTTTAAAAGATTCTATTCTAAATCAGTGTTGCTACCTTTTTAAAATTTTTGACCCGGACACAGCCTTAAAAAAGGTCGTTCCGAAAATTTGGTATCCGGAAAGTTGAGGTGGTTGGTGTTCCAGTGGTAGGTATCGATCGGCGGCTTTCGTATACGTACAGCGTATTGGAGGTCGTGGGTTCGAATCCCGGCGGTGCTGACCATTTCCGTTTTTACGACATAAGCCTTTGCTTAGTGTGAAAGATGTCAAAACGTATTTGTGTTCATTTCGAGAGAGCAAACATATTCATTTATATAAAAAAATTCACTTAAAAAAGGTCGTTAAAAAAACTATTGGTTTCGCCCGGACACCCGGACTGTCCGGGTCAAATCCGGAAAAAAATCTTGTACAGTTAAGACAAAGAAAAATCTTGTAAAAAATGGTCTTGTATTTTCATTAAATCAATATTGGTCTTGAGAGCTTGATGGGAGGAAGCATGGATTTCGAAAATTGTTTTTTATGTGATTCCTATGCATTTTTTTTTTGTAATAGTTGGTATTTTTTTTAATTACATATTTACTTATTTAAACAATAAATTTATGCGTACAATATTCTCTTAAAATAAATTACATTCACTTAAATACATAAGTACATTATTATTCTCCCACTTAAGCTAAATAGTAAATTATTTACTTGTGTGTAGGGTGGGTTTATTTTCCTATTTCATATTTTTCACGACTCCAAGTGCCTAAAATGAAGAAAGGGTAACAGGAACGAGAATGAAAATCAATAAAATAGAGCCCTTGTTGATAGATCACATGACCACAATATGTTCTCCAGCTCAACTTCATCAAATGGCTCTATGGCTCCAGTCAGCTTTGAGAATAGTAATTTATTATCCCGCGGCATTATCTACTGAAAAAAAAATAAGGGATAGGTACCTATTATGGCTCCTTAAAAAAAATCGGCTCCGGGGTCGGCCAGATCTTGAAACATATGTGGTGGCCCATACTCTTCAAGTTGAGCGGCATAACATTATATAATTATAATAATTATCTTCCTATTTGTAGCTCAATGGGAAGTTTTCTGGGGAGCTTCCGACAATACACACTAGGTGGCAGAACTTCTAATCAGGTCTATTGTCAAATTATGACAGCTCTCAAACATACCATCTAGCATTGACTGATAAATATTATACTAATATATTTCCTCTCTTTTTTGTTTTCTCATTTCAACAATTTAACGTTTTAATTATTGATGATTGCAAAAGTGGCTTTTTCTAGGAGGTAAACCATAGTATGTCCTTTTACACTACATACAAACAAATCACTATATAGGTATGTATTTGTCTTCAAGGGTAAATTTTCAGTCCCGTTCTTTGAGAAAAAAATCTCAGTGCTGCTGTTCTTTATATATTCTTGTATTCTATTACGGTATGTTAGGTTGTATTTAGGTAGATATATAAAAAATAAAACAAGATAAACAATTTTATTTGTAATAGTATGTAAAAAGAAATGTACAATGATTATTCTAAACGTATTGTTATCTTATTATAATAATACATATTTGAAATAAACTAGAATGATAATTGTTTTTTTCCATTTTCCACTGTAACACAAAGTATAAATATAAACGGACCGTTGAGGTTATAAACGTTAATTTAACCAGTGTTGCCAACGCTGTTTTTCAAACGCAAAGAAGCCCAACTGAAAATTTGGTATGCGGTCATTCCGAAAATTTTAGTATCCGAAGAGATGTGGGAGTTCACTAAAAAAAGGTCATTTAGTATCCGGAAAGGTGAAAACTAGCTAAAAAGGTAAGTAAGTAACTAAGTAAGTAAGCAAGTAAGTTCCAAATAGCCCAAACGGTAGTAAAAAAAAAAAGAATTTGACAATAGTACGGATTAGCTAGGACGCCTCTAGCGGAACAGAAAGGAAGAAAAACATCCCATTGACTTCAGACCAGTGGCGTAACTAGGGGGGGGGGCCGGGGGGGGCGGTCCGCCCCGGGCGGCACTTTTCAGGGGGCGGCAAAATGAGCCGACAAATAAAAAAAAACTTGGTAAAAAACCCAAAACTGAAATAGTATAGGTACGAGAATTTGAGAAGGAAAAATAAATGAGAAAAAAAATCGGGTCCCCGAGTTTGTGAAGGGAAAATAAATGAGAAAAAAATCGGGGTCCCGAGCTTGTGAAGGTAAAATAAATGAGAAAAAAAATCGGGGCCCCGAGTTTGTGAAAGGAAAATAAATGAGAAAAAAAAATCACTAAAATTCTTAAAATTGATAAAATATTTTTTTTTCCTTTTAACCTGTCTCAGCGTAAGCTAGTACAAAAAAGTGTACACCGGAGTGAGTTAATTCAAGTTCCTTTTTTTCTTCTTTAAGTAATTTCGGGTTAAGGTCTTAAAAAAAACTTTTGCGGTGATTCCGCAGGTAGAAAAATCTGTGTCAGAAGTAAGCTCTATCCCATTATCCAAAAATTGAATTTTTGTACTATATTGTAGTGTTGTAAGTATCTATATATTAATAGGTGAAGGGAAAACTTTGTGCCCCTTTTTACGAAAATTGAGCGGACGGAGGAGTATGAAATTTCGCACACTTACAGTTTTTATAGAGAAGGGGTGGCAAATGCTAATATTTTTTTTAAAATCGTACATAAAAATAGATTAAATCAATAAAAAAAACTCTACGCACACTATTGTAATAGGTATATTATAGTTTAAATTAATTATGGTCGAATTTCGACCAATGAACTGAACCACTAGTTATAAAAAATATGCCAACTTTTTTATTTTGATTTTTTTTCCATTTATATAGGGGGGGGGGGGGGGCGCCAAATGTTAATCCCGCCCCGGGCGGCGAAAACCCACGTTACGCCACTGCTTCAGACGACGGGGAAATCCGCGCTAAAATTGACGCTGCGCCAACTCCTACCTACCAATGGGAAGTTTTCTGGGGAGCTTCCGACAATACACACTAGGTGGCAGAACTTCTAATCAGGTCTATTGTCAAATTCAGTGCTGCCAACGTAGAGATGTTTTTTCAGTGATGCCAACGTTGGGAAGATTGTTTTCCATTGTGTTGCTAAGAAGTTGTTGATTGAGTGGCTAAGAAGTTGTTGATTTTGTTGCGCATAAATTTGAGAATAAATCTCAGGTGTGCTGTTCTGTATTTTTAAATTTGTATTTAGGTAGGTATATTAAAAAAGATGAACAATTTTATTTGTAATAGTATGTAAAAAATGTACAATGATTACTCTAAACCTATTGTAAGTTATCATGTATAATAATATATAAGTTGTTTAATTTGAAATAAACTAGAATAATATTTTGGAGGTTAGATTGTGAGCGACCATAAGAAGAAGAAGAAGTAAATCGCCCCCGTTGGCAACACTGAATTTGACAATAGACCGGATTAGCAAGGGCGCCTCTAGCGGCACAAAAAGGAAAAAAAACATCCCATTCAAAATAAAAAACACTGTACTTAATGATTATTTCAGACTATTTAGGAGCTTAGAGTAGCTAGGTTCCTAAACCGCCATGTTGAAAATATGAAAATACGCTTTTTGCAAAAAATGAATGCAATGCGCTCGAAGTGAGCACAAATAGGTACACTTTTGACATATTTCACACTAAAGGAAAGGCTTGTGTCCTGAAAGCGGAAATGGTCGGCACCGCCGGAACTCGAATCTACGACAGGTAACTATTAATAATTCATTAGCGTATATGGCATCATCATTCGCTCATGATTCGTTTTTTTATGTGAAAAAGGTCATTTGACTTGTGACTTATGACAACTCTCGTATTAAATCCTGCTTTTTATTTCTTTTAAGTTCAAAGTCTACCTAGTAGTTACAAATTCATTCGATGTAAATAACGACTCGTAAGATCTACCTATACCTACCATCTTGCTGCTTGCACTAGATCACGTTTAAAAATACAAATCGCCGGTTATACAAGATCAAGCCTAACCTGCTGCAGTGGGCTTGACGCGGTTTGCAGTAGGAATGGTCTGCAGTGACGCGGTCTGCAGTGACCGATTTGCAGTAGGAATGTCACACACGATCAAATTCACCATCAAGGCTGCATGATGGCGAATCATTAAATTTAAGACCATGGCGTTTCCAGCGGACGACGACACGTTGGCCATCCTAGGCTTATTGCTTGCAATAAAGAAAAAAGAAAAGAAATATCGTTCAGGGTGTTAGAAGAGAAGATTATCAAAAGATATAAAAGAAAGGCGGGTTAGTGCGAATAGGTACTGATTACTCCAGATCGGCTGGAACAGATTTTTATCGTGTTTAGTTTATTAGATTTTTCTCAACTCCGGATAACAGAATAACTATTGAAACATCGAAAAATGGATAGAAAATAGTATAAAATATATTAAAGTTAGTATGGAACGGACTTCCTAACAACACCGCCATAATAATATGTGAAATATTCCATAACAACACAATTTTTATTTACCTGACAATCATTCAGTATCAAAACATTGGTAGGTACGCAGATTATTGATTGAATTTCTTTCAAGTTTTTTAAAATATTTATATTACGTATCTCTAAATTAAGCGTATTTTTGTATTTTTAAACCATTTAATGAATCCGTTTCTGGTGTTTTTGTTGTGCATAAAATTTGTCCAATTATTTTTTATAATCATCTGACTTATAAAAAATCAATAAAAATATCTAATACCTATATAAAATGTGTCAGTTTTGGTGCTTTTTAAAGTACCTATATACTGATTCATAATATTATTACCTCTATATGTCAGCTATGTTTATTACCCAGCAATATTTTATTGGCTTAAGGTGAGACGAAGTCCGATGGGTACCTAAGCTTGTTATCCATGAAAAAATTAATAAATGTAGGTACCTACATATTTAAAACTCTTATCTTTGCTGATATTCAATTCAGAAATATGACACAGTCACGAGAAATGCTATTAGCCACATGAAAAACGAGTAGGTAGTATCTAACATTAATATTTCGTTCACCAGGAATATCATATTATAGAAAAGTAGTTAGACTATAATATTCTGTTAAAATAATTGATTTTTATAAAGCTCGCAGTATTTTACAATATGGCGCACACTATCAGGGTGCATCTGCATGCACCTCAACAGACTCATGCAGACTATCACGGTTATATGCATACTTAACAGCTCATAGACACGATCAAATTTATGTACTTGACGATGCAAAATTGATCAAGCCGGCAGAATTTCAATGATGATGGCTTTTCATGTCCATACACTGTCAAGCATAACTGATGCCGCTTCAAGCCGTTGCAGGCATGACGATAGGATCGATCGTGTATGACCGGCGTAAAAAGTCTTTACATAACACTACTTGTTATGGGTAGTATGAACCTACCTACAAGTTTGAGAAATTACCTTATGTGAAGACATTTAGAATTATTATTTATCTACCTTTCTCATTTATAAGAATATTTTTTAATTTCAGGAATTCGTAAATTTTGTGAGACCTATTACCTGCGCCAGCGTGAGTAGGTACCTACCTACACATCATATTCCAACTCTTAATAACTACATAAAAAGCCTTTTGATTTCGTGCTCATCCATTCGCGATACGTGTGTCATTAGCAATATGTCACAGACAGGTAAACAGTTTTGCGAGTTTTCGAAATTGCGAAATTGACTCAATCTACCATAGACAATATAATTGACAGCATCGCCTATACCTATAGGTATCTGCCTACTCGTTAGCATTTTATTCGTAAGTAGGGGTAGGTAGGTACCTACTTAGGTGCCTTGTCAGGAATACCCGTACTCGTAGTTATATCAATGGCATGCACAAACAATGCCTGCCTACCTGAAGGGAATATACCAAAATTGGTTATACCATCAGTATAGGTAATGGCAGCAGTTTACGCTAGCACTATGCATGATTTGAAGGAAGGAAGGTGGCAATTAAACGAAAAAGGCTAAATAAATGAAAAATTGAAGAAAAGTGAATGGGAGTAGGTATAGTTATCTTGTCCCTCCGCACCGATTCAATAGGCTCGAGTTGCTAGGTTCAACCATGCATGGTTCAACAATATCCATCATCCACTTATAATAATGATTTTTTTTATTTCCAAAGCTGTAATTAATAATTTTTATTTTCAAAGCTGAAAAAAGACATTAGTGGAAAGCGATTTTCTTAAGACATTAGTGAAGGATAAAAGTAATTTTTGGAGACTATTGAAAAGATTAATACATACCTAATATACATATGTAGGTACCAATCAATATGTTTTATTTTTTATAGGTTTTTTGTCTTTCTTAGCTACACTTTTGACAGTGGAACACTTTGGAATTCTCATCACTGATCACCATAGTACGTAGGGACTTTCCTTAGTTTTTGACATTGCATGCGATAGAGTGGATTATCAAGTAGAAAAAAGCTTAGGGGAAGTCGGTATGTGTTTAATAAACAACCCTTGATTTCCATTTCTCCTCCTTTTCAAATACCATATTATTTATTTTTTAGGCAGAGACAAGGGCCCTCATTCTTGAGGATGGAATCGAAGTGCGTGTTCGATCTATACCTCATCACCTCATTCTCGGTCAACCACGCCTTCTACAACACCTTTCCCATTCAGCCTTATAAATTCTCTTTCTTATTTTAGTTGCATGCATCATTTTTTCAAAACGCCCAAACCATCTAAATTAAATGTCATCTTCGTAACAACATTAACTTCCATACCACATTCCTTCCTAATATTCTCATTCATTTCCATGTCCCACAGAGTATTTCCGCATATTCTTCGTAGAGCCCTCATCTCTTCTGATTAAGGAAACGAGTAAGGTAAGAGTAAAGTAAACCATTCAGATAGACCATAAGTTTACGCACATACTGGATATTAGATTTTCTTAGATCTGTTGCGATAGCGTCTTCCAATAATTTCACATAATATTCATCTCTCAAAGTATCTACAAAAAATAAGAACAAGTTCGTAACATTTACCAAAGTCTTAAATAATATTATGTTCGTAGGTCATGTATCATTCACTATGTTTTTATTTATACTAACATTCCTATATTATCATATTGTGTTACTGTTACCTATAGCGCTAGAATTTCAAAGTCACGGTTAAATATGGTCATGCCTGTTACAAATCTGACCATAGTGTGAAAATAAAATATGGATGATTAAAGTAGTATGTAGGTAGGTAGGTACATAAGTACTTATTGAAGAGAACGCCGTCTGTCATGTATGATATTGTAACTGAGAAAGAACGACCCTGTAGCGACATCATAAAATAGCTACAAGGTACCTATACGTCAGTTTTGATATTTTTTCTAGGAGATACACGACACTAACCTTTGAAGTGTTGGCATTTTAGCGGTTACGACGCCAGCTTTACGTACTGGAGGTCGTGGGTTCAATTCCAGGTGCCGACCACCTTCCTCTTTCACGGCGCAAGCTTTTACTAGCTTACTGCGAAAGAGTCAAATAGTGTATTTGTGTTCACTTTTAGTGTCTTTTGTTCCCAATTTGAGATACTTTGGGCATGGTAATAATAATGCTTAATATTTTTTATTCACATATAGATACCTACAGACAAACAAAAACAAATCTTAAACTCATTACACATTAAAAAGGTTTGTCCTTCCCAGACAGCAATGAGATGCTGGTATGAGGGGAGGATCTAATTTTAAAACTTTTAACTTAATTTTCGCTTTCATTATAACTAAATCACCAAATGAAAAAAAAAATGGTAAAAAATGGATCCAAATAGAATAACAAAGAGAATTTATGTGGCTGAAAGAAAAGGTGTAAGAAGACGAAGTAGCAGGTAGGTAAACTGAAAATATATGTTCTACATTCCGTCAGTGGTGAGCCTCTGGGAAGCAATAAAAACTTTCTTGAGGGATGAAACAATTGAAGAACTAATTTGAGCAACATTGCCATTTGCTGTACAGTCATTATTTAATCCTACAAAGGTTATAAAGAGTAAATACCCACTCATACCTTTACCTACCTAAAGGTGAATGTTGTGCACCAGTTTTCAAACTCACGACTTCGGAGAGGAAAGTCAAGCCTCGCAGGTAAGCTACACCATCAATCTCGATGTTTTTTGTTTTTACAAAATTACGTACCTACTTAGGTAAAAGTAGCGAATATCCTGTGCCCAAAAATCCTAAAAAAGTTACTAGGTACTAGGTAGGTAGGTAAGTACTTATCATGTTTAAAAATAATAAGAAGGTTATACTATTTATTCCGACTTAATTAGGTAGGTATCAGCTTTAAGTAGGCACTTCTTGCTTTAAAAAAGAAACTATTTTAAGAACACCCACTCACCTATGTGGGTATTAGGTAGATATGTACAAATTGATAAGAATATACTAAAATGGTGCTATAAATAACAAACTTTTTCTATTTTTACAACAAAAGTTTTTACTTCGCTTTTAAATTCGCAGATACTCCTCAGTAAACAAGTTGCTAGTAAGCCCTAACTATGCAAGTCTATGCGTAGGTATGTATACCTATACCTACATACACTTGTGTGTTCTACTAATTGATATGCAAAACATCATTATGAATAGCAATAATTTGTCTTATTATTTATGTATTGAGTACCTATGCCAAAAAATGTTTTATTTTGTATAATTTTGTATGTTAGTAAGTATCCAAATCCGGCTTCATTAAAAAAAATATCGATTAGTAAACGCCATATAATTTGTCCTTGACTAACTCTTGTAAAAATGCAATATAATATATATATATATATATAAGGTATATTTTTATATTTTTATGTAAAACGCATTTTTAGGCCGTTAATGAATAAATAAATAAATATTTTTTATTGTGTGCTGCATTTATTCAATGCTATATCGTTTCAAAAAATATAAATTGTAATTGCAGAAGAAAACTTTAAATAATCTTCCAATACCTACCGTATTATTTTACAGCTTTGGCTGTGTTTCTATTGAAAAACCCTTGTGAATTCGCAAAAAAGTCCATCTCGGGCAGCAGAATTATTCTGTAAAAAAAATGAAAGAGTCTTGTAGGTATAGTTCTATCACAAAGTTAATTATTCAAAAATGAACCGGTTTTCGGAGATTAATGACTCCATTCGCAAATGTGGAGACGGTAATCTCCGAAAACCTGTTCATTTTTGAACAATCAATTTTGTTATAGAAATATACAACAAGACTCCTTCGTTTTGGTTTTGAAATGTACTATCACCATGCAAACACCTCCTGCTGTAAACATCGAAGATATTACTGCAATCAACTATCGTTGCTAATATTACCTACTGCCTATCTATTTTATAATTTGTAGTGATTAGAGTTTTTGAAAAGAAGTTTGCAGATTAACTAAGTATATCTAACCATGTACAGCACATGATACAAATAAGTAGGTACTCGCCCATGCATTATTAACATTTTTTCAATACTTTATCAATAATTTTTATAAGTCAACCCCGCTGCCCTGGCTCCCAGTTCTTTCCAATATCGCTCCTCCCGACCTACGCAGGAAGCAGGTGACTTCCCGGAAAATAACCAAATTGGAGCATAACCCGCAGCTGCCAGGCTATAATGATGTTTTCTCACCACCACCACTCAGACTACCATCAAGAAACCTGATGTGGAGACAGGTGGCATCGTCTCCGCAGCATTTAGCGCTCAATGAGGATTGGAGCTCCCTCTGGAGAGAAGCAAGTCTAACAAATGGCCACTTGATAGAAAACCCTCAAGAGCGAGTACCTGGATTTGATCTGCCCCGAAAACAGTGGACCACGCTTAATAGAATCAGAACTGGCCACGGAAGATGCGCAGATTTAATGCATCGATGGGGTTTTTCTCCGAGCCCCGAGCGTGAGTGTGGTCACCGCCAAACTATGGGCCACATAGTTGAGTGTCCAATTTTCGGTTTCCAGCGCGGTCTGACTGAAATCCACGGGGTCACTTCTGACGCAGCCAATTGGCTAAGAGACCTTCCATTGAATTTGTGATAGCCAGGTCTTTACCATATGCATTAAAAAAATACTTCATCTATTCTGGATCTTCTTCTATGGTTAGGTACCTATATACCTACAGCTATCCCGATTGTTAGAGATTTTCCTATTTTACCTGCCTGTAAAAAGATGATTTCAATAAACTGCTTTGATGTGTCTATTTTTACGGGCAGTGTTCAATCTCACATGTAAGTAAAAAATACTTAACATTATCAACTAGGTATATAGGTAGATATACACTCATCGCCTATTGTATTGTCTTTGAATATATCAATTCAAAACTGAGATGTCACGGCTATATAAACAGAACATCTTAAGCGGGAGGTAGTCTCCTAATACAAGTTTTAATCAATACACTCTGTACAAATTATTTTTTCTGCAATATCACGATGTTTTTAAAACTGGTAACGTACCTACATTATTCTTAACTTAATTGATATTTTTTCTTGTTTAGTGAAACATTTCCCTTATATTTCTACAATTTATAATATATAACTTTATTTTTACGAGGTTATTTAACCATTTCAAATAATATCATCTATCACATGCTTGTGTTTTTCATTTTCGTGAAAGATTCATAGGTAGTTATTCAAAAAGCTACTTAAACATATGTCTTAACATTTTGGTACCTATATACCTACACATATACCTATAGGTACAGGTCAAATCTCTTTATAATGAATACCGAAGTAATGAAATTTCCAGTATAACGAATCGTCAATTTGTCCCCGAAAAACATCCATATAAAATGTACTGAACCAAAATAATTGATCGTAACGAAGTCGATCTCAGTATAGCGAACTTTTTTCTTTTATAATTTTAAAATCATGTTACAAGTTACAATAAATGTAAATGGGTAAAATTTATATAAAAAAAATTATAAATTTTATTATTGTGTAGGTACCTATATGTATTTTGAATGTTTTTCTATTCTCTCAATAAAAATATTTGAATTTGAAAAAAAATTAGGCAGTAAAATTTGTCCAACTTCAGTTTGTCTTTGGCATTGGGGGGTTCGCAAGTGTTTGCGTAATATACTCGTATTTCCTTCACGTGATTGATAAATCCTTGATTTTTTTGTTCTCACGTAAAAATAACGTATCTAATAAACTTTGTGTCCCCAACGATTCTTAAACTTTTTTCAAAAACAATACATTACGATTCTCCAATTCAACCCGACAAGGATAATTTTTTGATCAGTTTTTTTTTTTTAAATAAAAACCTTTTTTTAACCCAAAATAAACACATTTAAACTTGGTTTGAATTAAGTAAGTACCTTTCCTTTGTTGTTTTCAAAATATTTTCTCAATAAAGTCTCATAGTTTGAAAACCATTGGTTCATTTCTCTAAAGTCCCGTACTAGGTAGGTATGTACCTACCTATATTGTTTTGATCACTGGCCGAAAGTTCGGGAATGTATAATAATAACAATAATAGTTTATTTGACATCAGTAGATACTTTATTTATCTTATGGTCACAATGTAGTACATCACAACAAAGAGATATTCAGCACAAGTATGTTTGTCAAAAATTAAAATTTCCTTTTCAGTAGGTATGTTCGCTTCTGTAATTTCGGAAATCTTTCGCTTACTTAAGTATATAATATGCAGATACGAAAAATTAAAAATGCATCGTTTTCTATATACCTATCCAGTATAACAAATTTCATTATAACGAAATATTTTTTATGGTTCTGTGAAGTTCATTATACCGAGATTTGACCTGTACGACTAGTGTAGTTACGTGAATAATAAAGATAAATAATTGTATATAGTCAGCTTGATTACCTCTATATATGTATATACTTTAGATACCTTTCTGATATTTTACTGAATCGTAGGTAAATATCTTTCTTACATTGAAGTTTCTTGAGACAATATAGTTTCTAGCTGTCCTTCCATCTTTTCCAAAATTGCAAACCCTGACTATAGATGGTCCTTTCAGATATAATAATATACCTACCTAACTGTCTTCTGTGTTGCATGAATCCTTCATACTTCGTCACATAAAATTAAGCAAAATTTTGTGCACTAATTTTAAGGCGTAAGCTATAGGTAGACTGTTCTCGATCTAGAATCTTTCGTAGCAATGTTGACTTACTTCCGCTTCTTTCCACTTAGGTAGAGTTCCACACGTCTTGCAGGTGTCTTTATAGCGTTGTCATCTCCGGGAGTTTGTCCCTTCGGCCATCCTCTCAATAAAGGTCTCCTCTCCTATCCGTTTTGCTTGCCATTCGGACAAGATTTTGGGCGACAGGACGTTCCTTCCTCCTTTGATTCTCTAGGTATTCATACTAAAAGATAATCCCTACCTACTTATTACTAGGTATAGGCTCATGACACGAGAGTTTTAATTTCGGCTATAATATTTTCAAATTCAACGTTAAATCCTAAAGTAGTGAATATAAATTTGGAAATATCACCACCCATCACCCAAACTTCAACAAACTTTTCATACAAAATTATCCATTTTTTTTCCAGCTTTTTGTGGCTTTCTTGGTGTTTGGAATATCTTCTGCTCAACTCTACTACCAGTACAGTCCGCTGGCCTACGACACTAATTATGCTGTTCCTTGGCCATACACCTACTACCCAGCCGCTGCTTACAGTCGTCCCTTGACCTTAACAGGAGATTACTACACTTTACTAACCTAAGACCTAACCTAACTCATTATTTAAGATGACAAAAATTATATTTATTCTCAATAAAGTTTAAATAAAAATCCACTATCTATGTCTATTTTGTTCTTGTTTCGTAGGTAGGTAAGTATAGATAGCTACTGCATCTTTCTAGAAATCAAATGTTTAGGTAGGTCTTCTGTGAAGATACAATATGGGCTACATAATTATATTTTTTTTATTCAGTGATCTGACTTCAGTAATTTCTTTGAGAGTGAGCTTAAAATAAGTTATTTTCACAAAAATGAACTTATTTTTTTTAATTAGTGCATTTCAATAAGTACCTATACATATTATTAAATAGTTAAAATAGAATCACTATGATCTTGCTTCCGTATTCTATACTGCTGTTTCGAAGACTCTCTTATTGTGAGATCCTTTTAACGTGAACATAGGTTGAATCTCCCATCATTAATTAGAAACTCATTATCCGCCAGGATTCGAACCCACATTCCTAGCTGATTCATACTGATATGAATGCCTGACAACTAATTGATGCCTTAAACTCGGATCTAAGTCTAAATATTATATTAAGCAAATTGATTTTAGAGCGATTTCGCCATGAAACATCTAATATTTGCAAAGATACTTAAGTAGGTAGGTACATATATGTGTTTTATTGAAAATAATAAATGGGTAGGACAAAATAAACATATCTTATTCTCTTAATGTAGGTATGTTTCATATTTTATTGTGCTAAATATATTATTTACAAAATGGCTCATCAGTTAACTAACAATAACAAATCTTTTAGTTGAATTAATACCTAAATCTACTTGCTACACAATATAAAGTAGGTAGGTAGGTAGGTACCATTTAATAATATTACCTATTTAATTATTTTATATATACTTACATAACAAATCGACTAGTTTCAATAATATAATAATACCTATGCGAGTATAGGTAGGTGCATATAATAATACAATGTAGACATTCATGAATTTTGTTAAAAAAATAAACCGTATTCGTCACCTTAGAGCAGAACTATGCTATCTCCAAATTTATCGTTTTTGAGATTTTTAGGTGATGTATTCGTAATACATAACTCCATCTGTTGAAGAAATATTGAACTAATGACTGCAATAATAATCTCTCCATAATAAAAAAAAAAAAATTATTCTATGTATCTCCAATTCTCAAATTTTGTTAATGCAGAACTATTCTAACAGACCATAGAAAACTTCTGCACCAAACATTAACAAACTCAATATTGAATTTTGTTGATGCAGAACTATTCTAACAGACCATAGAATACTTCTGCCCCAATTATTAACGAACTCAATATTGAAATTTATTAATGCAGTACTATTCTAACAGACCATAGAATATTTCTGCCCCAAACATTAGCGAACTCAATATTGAATTTTGTTAATGCAGAACTATTCTAACTCCACATATAATAGTTCTGTACTAATATTATTTTAGGCCAAATTATCCTATCTCCCCTAAAATAATAAATAATGCATTTTTTTTTGCTAAAAAATCACGTAAATAAATAAAAAAAAAACATTTATTGTTTATATGTGAAAAATAATATTCGTTTGAAAAGCAAAACGCTAGATATTAACATTTAAAACTTTCAAATCGCTCTACTGTAAAATTGTCATTTCGGAGATAGCATAGTTCTGATCTAAGGTGACGGATGATTTAAACAATATTTGGATAAAATCAACCGACTGAGGTATAAAATTCAACAAAAATTCACTTAATTCAATGGAATACCTAATGAGTAATTAAATAGATATACGTTTATAAGTTTACATCGATCTCTTGGAGGGATCGAGTAACAAACGAGGAGGTCTTGAGTGCGATGAATAAGGAGAGAGAGCTGCTGACCACTGTCAAAAGACGAAAAGCCGCATACTTTGGCCATATCTTTCGCAACGACAAATATGCTCTCCTTCAACTGATTGTGGAAGGGAAGATAGAGGGCAGGCGAAGTATGGGCCGTAAAAGAGCCTCTTGGCTTAAAAATCTACGACAGTGGTTTGGTGTGCCAGAAGCTGCAGAATTGGTTAGACTTGGCCAGGACCGTGAGACGTATTCGCGGATGGTCGCCAACCTCCGATAGGAGTGGCACTAAAAGAAGAAGATAAGTTTACAACATTCTCCCTTGAATGTGGTCGCTCAGACGGCCGAAAATATTATATTCCGGATCAAAAAATATTCATAAACATATTTTTTTAACATACATACTCCACTCAAATATCACATTAATAACAATGGGACACCCCATAGAACTTTTGGTCGTTCCTACCAACTATTCTCATAGGATGATATGGTGATAGCAATAATTATTATTGGCTTGAAAATAATGCTGGACTGGGTTGGAGTAGTTAGGGCACAGAAATCTATGGGCTAAAAAAATCACCTATAGTCTATAGGTAATTAGAAAGTCGAAATTAAAAAACAATAAATATTTTTTTAGCACTGAAAATGCTGAAAATATCCTGATAGACGGCTTGCTTGTCAAAAATTTGGTTTTAGTGTAAAGAAAGTAATTTGTAGTTCAATTACAGGAGTTCACCGGTTATTGCATATTACAGTTTTGATTACCTGTAGATACTTACTTGTATTATAACACATAACTGAAGGTGAAGATTTTTTTCAAATGTTTGTTGTTCAGCTTTTATGTTTACCTCTCACTGGTCAAGACAAATATTATTATAGAAGATTGATTTAGGTACCTAGGGTTTACCAAAAATCCAATATTTAATCTAAATTGGCACATCTGTAGATAGGTACCTTAATGATTCAACTGACAGTTACATAAATAAACAAGTGGTTAGGCCTATCTTTCATTTGGAAAGATGGTTGGACCGAGGTGATAGTACAGGATGCGTGTATAGATAGAAATTACCTAAGTAGGTACATAAGTTTTAACCAAGTAGGTAGGTACATCAAGAATTTCATATAAATAGGCAAATTTGTGGTAAAATAATATTACGTATAAACATTTAATAGAAGGTAATCTTATAATAATATTATTTTCTTAATATTTTAGTCTACCTAGGTAGGTATCTAGATCTACCTACGAGTAATGTGCATCGCAATGAAGTGTAACAGATATGTAACTATTTAGGTAGATACCTACTTATAATAATATCAATATATTTACAGACATGTAATAGTATCATAAATAATAGGTATGCTTAAGTTTTGTTTAATTTGGAATTTATGTGACCTCCAAATCGGACGAGTCTTCGTCGGAATAATGCATGACGGGCAGATGTGTTGGCATATTGTGCTGTCCTCCTGCTGTGGCCCCGGCATCTTCCTGCAATCTCCTCAGCCGTTCTTGCTCTTCTCTCTTCTGTTTCCTCCATTTTGCTCGTCTGTTTTTGAACCAGACCTGCAAAAAAAAAGAAATTCAGAACTAATACATAACACCCACAAATCTATTAAGTAAGCTCTGATGCGATATCCAATATGAAAATTAATTATTATAGGGACATTCCTGATATTCAAAATACTAATGTGTATGTAGATAGGTAGGTATGTACCTAAGTAGGTACAGTCAGCAGGTGCGGGGGATAATCAAATAAACCTGATGCTTTTTATGTTTGGAGTTCAGAGTCGATTCCAAGCTGAAAAATTAGGAAAATGCTTTAATAAAGATTTTCTAAATATCTACATAAACAAAACTTTGTTTCATCAGCCTTTTGGAATAGGTATAATATAATATCACTAGGTTTACTACTTTCTCACATCATTGAATGAATACTTTATGTAGGTTGAATAAAAATCAAAAAAGTCATCAAATCACAAAAAAACAGCAAATATAAAGGCACATAATAGGTATAAGGAGGTCACTGATTACTCGGAGTCTCGCCAGTAAGCCAATGATTAGGTATCACGAAGATAAAAAACAGAAAGCAGGATTCCTTCCGTTGAAATAAAACTCAGAAGAAGGTAGGTACCTATCAACTCAAGAATTAATCAAAGTTGTTAAAATGTAACTAATAAAATATGACCTATATCGGTAGCCTAGTGGTATAGGCGTGGACTTCAGATCACAATTAATTGTGATCTTGAAACCAAGACCTCAAGGTCTCGGTTTCGGTCCCCGGTTGGGTCAGAGTTATTTCACTTTAAATTTCAACCCGCGGTTGGTCTGTTTCAGATTGAACGGGACCGGTTGACTGGAAAAAATTACCTCAGGCAATAAGTTCCGCCGGCTATAGGTACTGACACCTTCGTAGAGAAAAGTATTATTTTTTTTATTTTAAATATCGGATGGAAAGAAATGACACAACGGTTGGTTGATTGGACACATGAAGTGGTTGATAGACTAGCGGTTACAACGCTGGCTTTCGCACTATTTCGTGCGGAGGTCGTGGGTTCGATCCCAGGTGCCGACCATCTTCCTCTTTCGCGACACAAGCTTTAAGTATCTTACTGTGAAAGAGTATAACTATTTGTGTTCACTTTGAGTGACACAGATTCGTTTTTATAAAAAAACTGGTGTAAAAAGAAAATCTTAAAAATAGGTATGTTCAGTGATTTGATCTCAGAACGTATATGGACGCTCCTAGCGCCGGTCCTACGCGGTGGTGCCAGGCGGTTAATTCGTTTCTGTAATAAGATTCTGTATTGTACAGAAGTCGTACAAGTGAAATACAAATTAAAATCTCTTTCAGCAACCCTCACAAACTTATAAAATGATTTTTCATACCGAACGTGCGTAGGTAGGTTAGTAAGTAAGTACCTACACTACATTACAGACGAGATTCTCTCTGCAGATACGAGGCGTGTGTACCTAGTTGTGCGTATGCTGGGGTGACCATCCGATAACAAGTTGCAAAAAAACATTTGTTTAAAACAATTTATTGTTAGGTATGTAAATAATTATTATTTTGTTATTATTATGTGATTATTACGTTCTTAAACAGCGGCCTTAAACAGTAGGTACTTATCCTACATATTACCTATAATTTGGTCCTTCGAGCCGGATTTCTTCATGGAATGCTTGCTGTTGAGCATTTATGATGAAATCGTCATGTGCATCTACCGATTATGAGACTTTTAAATTTGGATTGCGTCCTTTCGCATGTACCTATGCAGATACCTACTCTTCTTGAAATTTGACAAAAAGTTGTAGGTATGTAACTGCAAAGTTGGTACCTACGTTAAATCAAAGATCAATATAATGTATATAATTGTGTAATCTATAAGGTAATCAAACAATGGAATTATTTTTGTATTTTGTAATAATTATGTAAAAAACCTGTTGACGAGGCTTGTAAAAGCCTTAACAGGACTTGTATTGTTTTTTTTTTATTATTTTAATGAATAAAGAGATAAAAAAAACTAAACATGTATCGAATGTTTCAAATAAGCATATTTTTAACCATATGATACCTATAGAAAAAAGTAAAAGATGCATCGAGAGATTTTGTGATCACTATGAATAAAAATTAATGAAAAAAGACACATAAAATGTAGGTAAGTATCCTAAGTCATGGTCACTATGAAAGTTTGTAACAATCCGATGTTTTCTTTGGATTGAAGGGTAAATTGATATGGCTTCGATCAAAAGTTAGTAGAATAAAATGTGTCTACCTTTTGACGGTAATTTTTTATCTCATTTCATACATTCATTCCTATATTAATGTTAGTACCTTCTAACAGCCGTTAAGAAATTGATCAATATTAAAATAATATAACAAGTAGGTAATAGATTTATATATCATTTCAAACGTTATTATTTTTTTTATAATAAATCTTGAACTACCCAAAGTGAATACAAATAGGTATACTCATAGTATGAGTCACTTTATAAGCCAAAGCTAATTTACAGCAAACTGTATGGCGTAAGGTAGCAAAAGAGAAAGATGGTCGGTGCTATGGCTCAAATCCTCGGCCAGTAAGTATAGGTACGCTCTACAAAAGTCGTCTGCTTAATTACTAGGCTACATCGTACCGGAAAAATTTAATTGCACACGAAATTTTATTTCTTGGCGAATCTAAGGTTACCTATAGTTAAAAACGTGGGTGACACTATATAGTTTGATCGGGCAAAATGAAACATTAAAAAAATGCAAATGCCTAAAAAATATGAAGCATTTTTCATTAGATGGAATCAGACTTGTAGCATATAAATCCATAGCATGCATTATTTACTGAAAATTAAGAAATATGATTTTTTAAAACAAGAAGTACCTATAGGTACCTAATCTGGGTTGCTGGTTTAGCTGGCAGAGATTTTTCGAGATAAGTCCGTCCTTTCAATTTTTCAAATGGTTTTCTTCATATTATTGAACAAATCATCCGTATCACTCGAATATGAGTGCAATGCTAAAAAAAATGTACAAATCAGCAATTAAGTAAGTTATACTTAGATATTTATTTATAACGAAACGAAATTATTTTCGTCGGGTTTGTTTCGTCAACTTTTTTCTCGGTTTCCAAAATATTTATTCTCATCAGTTTTAAAAAATCAAATAGCTAATCTTTAGGATTTCTAACAAAACAAGAAGCCTGTAAAATTTTAAATATTCCTATTCGGTACATATAGTGTACTTACCACCACCCCATATTCTATGTAGAGATGAAAGGTTAAAATCACAAGAGACTGCGGGTTCGGCTTGCAAACAAAGCAGACGGGCTGGGAATGGAAAGATGCAAAAATAATAACAATAGATATCTCGTACGGCTTCTCCAAGCAGTGCCACCAACCCAAACAGAACAGCCCCCTCGGTTTATACAACTTAAATATAAACAATGTTTCCGCATCGCTTTAAAACAACAAAAATATACCTTATAATTGAAGTGGTTGGTGACCCAGCGGTTACAACGCCGGCTTTCGTACTGCGGACGTCGTGGTTCGATCCCAGGTGCCGACCATCTTCCTCTTTCACGACACAAGCTTTAAGTAGCTTACTGTGAAAGAGTCAAGGAGTGTATTTGTGTTCACTTTGAGTGAGCACAGATTCATTTTAAAAAAAAAAATGTTTTTTTACTCCAACAGGCCTATTCCCGAAAAAGGAAGACGGATAGAACAAATCTCCGTTATTTTCTACCCGAACAATTTTTCTTAGCTGCTTCCAGTCTCATACTGCTTCCCGTTAGGTAAATTTTAGACAACCTCTATAAACATTGAGGGCATCAGTAGGGATATCCATCCTGGCAATCGACAAGCCTATGACTGCCGCTGCGCACCGGTGTGCCACAGGATAGAACGGATTCGAAAAGTAAGTATTACGTAAATAAAAGGTATGTTAAACTTTTTCGAAATCGAACCACATATCTACCCATTCTTTTTCCAGCCATTTAATAATCAGATATTCCAAAAATAAACAAATAGGTATTTATAAAATTTTCATTCATCCGATGTAAATTTATCAAACAATAGTTAAAAAGGTTAGTACCTAGCTATTACGTAACTAAGTACAGGTACTTTTTTAATATTTAACGAGATCCGAAATCTTGACGAGGTACCAACGTACCTCATTCGAATTTCGATTGGCTTTGATTTTTTTACTCATAATTATAAAATTAATATCTAAAACTAGGTTGGTACTGTCTGTATTGGATGGATTCGACTCATTTTCACGTAGATAGGTACCTACTATATTAGTTTAAAGCCTCTTTATAGGTATACTAGCTGATACCCGTCTTGCTTTACGTTGTTGATTCGGATAGTCAAACTTAAGCAGTAGGTTTTTGTCTAGCTTTCCCTTACTCAGGAGTCTATGTATTATCTTAATGTATCACACAGAAAAATAATGGAAGATTGTCGATAAAAAAAGGAAGGAAAATGAAAAAATGAAAAAGAAAATGAAAGGGTCACTGCTAAATACGCGAAAAAAATTTCAAAAGAATTTCAATCTGACCGGGGCTTGGAGAGAGAAATGGCGTGGACTCCCTATTGAACAAAAGCCTCATCGAAGACCCAACTGTCAGAGTCCTAGGATACAATCTCCCCCGACGACTCTGGGTTCAGCAGAACAGAATCCGCACTGGTCAGGGCTGCTGCAACTACCTTATGTGGAGATGGGGGAAGAGGGAATATCCTGTGTGCGACTGTGGGGCTCCCTCCCAAATAATACAACACCTGGTGGAGGAGTGTTCAGGAAGAAGGTATGAAGGAAACTGGACAGACATCCACATTCCACAGGTCGACCACGGAGGCGGTGCAGTGGCTTTCTGGACGGGAGCCGAGAATCTAATTTAATCTCAAAAGACAACAGGACGCAGCAATCTTAAAATTATATGACTTCTACTTATATTTTTTTTATTTTGAATCAAACTTGGATTCTTTTTATATATTTTCATACCGTAATGCTACAGTTCTACACAAATTTTACTCGTATAATTTTAATTTTAAAACATGACTGTCTCATTAATTGAAATTTTTGTATGAAGATTTTTAAATTTTTAGAAATTTGTAAATAACATTAAATATATTTGAGAAATTGTAAAAATTTGTATCTATGATTACCATAAATATACCTGCAAGGATCCACGACGATTAAAATGAAACCTTGAGTGTGCGGTTTATGCGTGATGTGCCAACATATGAAAATAAATACATACATAACTGAATTATTATGTAGATTTTAACAAGGTGGTTGGTAGTTCAGTGGTATCAATCGGCGGCTTTCGTACGTACAGCGTATTGGAGGTCGTAGGTTCGAATCCCGGCGGTGCCGACCATTTCCACTTTCACGACCCAAGTTTTTGCTTTGTGTGAAAGATGTCAAAAGTATATTTGTGTTCACTTCGAGTGAGCGCGATGCTTAATTTTAAAAAAAATTGTTGGTATATCTAGAATTATTTACTGCATAACTAGTTAAATTTAATAGTAGGTTATGTGAAACATGCTGTAGGTATACAGAACAAACTAATAAATGGTAAATAAATTATAGCAATAAATGGTAAATAAATTATTCTGATAATATTAGATACCTATACTTATTTTTTTTATCTGTCATAAGTTTTTCACCTCGAAAAGTCAAAAAAAATCCTTTATTTTTTTTTTTTATTTGTGATGCAACTATAATTTACTCAAAGAAGTACCTAGTAGGTATTTATCTCACGAATAATAGAAACAAAATGCAAATTGAGTAGGTAGGTAGAAAAATACCTAGAAATAAAATTGTTAACTTATAACAATGTTCTTATTTTCATTTATTAAGTACCTACTATAGATAAATAGTAAGAGAACTAAAATCTACAGAAAATTAAACTTTCTTATATCAATAGGAACTTAGGTATATCAATAGAATCTAGAATGAAATCATTAAACGATAACTTTGAAATCAGGAATAAATGAATTAGATATTAATCAATTTATTTATTAGGTAATGGTTGAAGCAGAAGTTATTGAGGTAATAATGCATATCATTAATAATGTAGACGTTTTTGACACCAGATTGATCAAAATATGCCGGCTCGTTTTTAGGTTTTTTTGTTGTTGAAAGAATGTATTGGATATTTTTATGCTAAAGAAACTGCCTTTGAAGAAACACAGGTTGAGTTGGTTCAATTGTTGTCAAAAGATCTGCAATACCTAGACTTTTCGGCGTCGTAGAACAGCTGATAGTTGCCAAATTTAAGATATTTTATAATCTTTCTTGTTTAATTTCCATGCGTTTTCATCGCATACTTTCTCATACATAAGATTATCCTGTTCCATTGATCTACCAATACTAACATAGTGGGTCGAGTTTAGGGAAAGGGTTAGGTGTAGGACCACGATGTTCCCAGCCACAGGCCGGGTAGGTCTCATATACAATAGTATCATGTCTTAGAATATAAGGATTAGCCTTACTAATCTGCCGGCTTGTTGGGAGTTAAACGAAGGATGTCACAATAGAATCAGCAGTGGACCACACCGCCGCTGAATTCAATTGTCAAAACTTGTGAACTAGGTAGGTACATCTTTCTATTTGTAAAAATGATATGTAGCCATGTTTTGTGCAGCTATATCTACCACTAAACACACTATACTTATATAGTCACTGATTTTTTTTTATGATAGATACCTACATAGCCTAATCAAGGAAGCGTTTTCGTAACAGATATACCTACTGTAGTCAGAAGGAAACAAAAGAAGAACATGGTATGTGTTCATAGAACGTGGATTAGAATATAATACGTTGTGTAATGGTCAAGCAGACAATATATCCGAAAATCCTAGAACAACACCGTACATCCAAGGAGAAAGAAAAAATAAGAATATAATTCAAATACCTACGTTAGGAGTAACATAGAAAATGCCTATGGTTGTTCACCAGCCGTGAAAAGATGACTGTAAAGTCACTAATAGAAGGGTAAAAGATTACAAATCTTTCTAGCAAAATGATAGCCTATTAGTGCCCTATGTATACCTAAGTGTGATTTAAATCTTTAAAGATGTTAGATTTTAATCCATTCTAAACATCTTAGTACCTACGTTCCATAGCGGGAGATGAGTGGGCTTGGAATAAGATGTCATGCATAGTGCAAATGCCGTGATAGTTTGTACTGGAAATGTACAATATGTATGTATATTATTTACCTTCCTACAAGAGAATAATTTTATACCTATAGAACAGTATTGAGATAATAATATGAAGGGTGCGCAATGTGTTCAAGACAGAATAATATGGATATCATGAACCCTATCACAATGCAGGTAGCAGAATGGATCTTTCACACCATTGTTGTCTGCAAATGCAACAATAGAACAAATTATTTTGTTATTGTCAACAAACCCGGGTGGTAGCTCGGTCAATAAGGCTTTTATATCGGTGGTTCTACAGGAATAGGTACACACAAATCTAGTAGCTGAGGAATATAAACTGTTGGCAACAAAAAGGGACTAAAAATCACGAGTGCAAAGAAAATATTAATATACCTAAATATTATTATTTTCAAACAGATTTGTACCTAATGATATATCTCATCATTGTATAGGTACAAATATAATATTTCTACTTCGTAAAGTGTAACACAAAAAAATTGATTTGTTTTTCTATTGGATTATATACCTATTATTTTCAGATTTTTTTCATGAACCTTTTGTTTTATTAGTATGGCAATACATTCTAGCAGGAATAATCTGCCTTTTTGATAGCAAATAAATACAAGTAAGTACCTACTTATAGAAAAGAGAGAAAAAAATTCAAGTAAAAACAATAAATAAAATATTAGTACCTACCTACTCTATAAAAAAAGATTCGAAAAACTATATAGGTACTTACTCATGCAAATATATAGACAAACTTATTTGTGCAAGACATAATATTATATACTTAACAGGTACCTACATAATATCTATTATTGGAATTTGTGAAATCTTTTTAAAACATTATTTACTGTTAGGTAGGCTACAAACAAAATATAGCTACTTTCTTAAGAATCTTCTTAGTTAATCATACAAGGAACACACACATATACAAGGAACATAATGAACAAAAAAGGTAAACCTGCATTGGCATTAAAAATGCATTTTGTGAAAGATACATGAACACGAACAAAATAAATCTTAAATGTTTTTTTTTAGAAAATATGAATAATAAAGAAAAATAAAAATAATCACGTAGGTAATACATAAAACGATCAATAATTGTGATAAATCTCACCCATGGTAAACCTTGATTTCCTAAAAACCTTATTTATTAAATCATCATAGGCATGATAATAGGTATCAGCATGATTACTGAAGGAAGTAGGTATTCTCAAGATCCAGAATCGCGAGTATTTTTTTTTATGCCGAAAGAGCCAAAACGGGATCTACCGATAGCTGACATGCATTCATATTGTGTATATGAAGGCTTCGCTAGACATAATGCCGACAGTGGAAAGGATGCATCCAGTGATTGTGTACAACTATAGAAGCAACAATAATATAAGAGTAAAGCAACGATTCAGTCCATTATGTGTTTGCCTACATTGTGTTGCGATGTGCAGAATAGAATGGGTTTATTGTTGGGGAATTAGGTTAGAAATTTGTTTACAAGCAATTAAATTGGCGGGTTTAATATAGCCACCCAGGATGTTTTCTAGCGCGTATACTACCTATCTACTAAATAGTAATATATACATATAAGTAACGTAATAATCTACTAACATTGATATGAGAGAACGGTATAATAATTTGTTTAATTTTAGCCACATTAAAAAATAAATAAATAGAAAATTACTGAAATAAATATAAATTACTAGCTGACCCGTCAAACTTCGACCTAACCCAGAATAAAAATATAATTTTACACGAATTAAATACCTACAGTTTATGACATAAAACTGAATATTGCATTATGTTATAATTATTGTTGATTCGGATGCCGACGGGTCATAAGTTTGTAATAAAAACAATTCATCTATAGTTGCGTAACTTAAAAAAATCCAAGAGATAGCGGTGTGGTAGCAAATAAGTCACGTATGAAACACGTTAAATTAGTAAGATTTAAAACAACTTAGCAAATAATGAATATCAAGTCGAAATGTGGTATGTTAAAGAATCTACACTAGACTTGAAATACATTGTTTAGAAATCTTACGTCCAGGTAACGCTGGCCATACACGATCAAGCCTACCGTAAAGCCTGAATCGGGCTTGAAACCTCGTCCGGTAAACTTGAAGATGTATGTTGCCATGAGAAGCTTAGTCGCTGCATTACAAACGTGCATGGCCAGCAAAAACAACCCTTATGAAAAACGTCTGATCGGTTAAACATATTGACCAATACCTAACCATCGATGGTTGCCGAGTCTCCCGACTGGATAACCCAAGCTGCGCAACCGCGGATAAAAATGAAAAAAAAAAAGAACATTTTGACTCAGTCTGTATCCAAACACGGTTCAGGAATCAAAACTCTTGAAAAGTCTAACTAAGAAGGTAGCTATATTACTGGGTACCTACACAAGTTTCTGATCTAATCAACATCTATAAAAGATCAAAAATGTTTCTATGTCGGTTATAGATAGGGTTGCCAAATACGGTTATGCTTGTCCAGTCAAGAAAATCTCGATAAACCGGATAGAAGATTGCCCGGTTTCCGTGAATACTTTCATAACTGACTGAAAATCGTGCAATATATGTGTGTAGTATTCCTGTATCTAATGCCTTTGTAGAAAGAATCTTTAGCGTCATGGGAAATGTATGGACAGAAGGAAGAAATAAAAATACTGTTAAAAGTGAATTGTGCGTTTTCTTTAATATTACTGCTAGTTGTACTGAATTTAAAGATGCCATATCACGCAATAAAACCTTAATAAAAGCAGTAACATCAAGTACTAAATAATATATGAAAAAATAGGTCTATTTAGTACCCCCCCTCCCATTCATCAACACAGGTCAGATGATCAGTCTCCAAATCTCCGGCCACCCCCCCCCCCTCCCCGCTCCGGTCCGGTTTTCAACACATAATAAACCGAGGATGGTTTAATATCCATATACATATAAAGGTAAAACACAAATGTGTTTCTACCCGTGTCCAACTTTGATAAAATCCATCCGACGTACTTTAAGCCGGTCTCATTTGAAAGCTTATAATGCGAAAATAGTTTTAAGCCACTTGGGCTAATATTCTTAAATGTAAAAACAATGATCTGACATGTTTTTAATAAATTCTTCTATACTCACTCAAAGTGAACACAAATAGGTACATCAATAGACTCTTACCGTAAGCTACTTAAAGCTTGTCAATGTGTTGTGAAAGAGGAAGAGGGTCAGCACCTGGGATCGAACTCATGACCTCCGAACGAAACAATACAAAAGCCGGTGTTGGTAACCGTTAGTCTACCAACCATTTATCGTCAAAAAGTTATATCATTTTTGGTTATTTTGTGTCGATCAAGTCAAACAAGAATAGACGACACAGCCGGGTAAGTATCTGCTTGTAAGATATAAACTTATAAATCTTCATTATTGTGCGAATATCATTATATTTTTTAGTGAATTACTGAAAAATATAATTGAATTATCGAAGAAACGCCAGAAATAATATTTTTCTTTTCATAAAATATTAAATGCGATTTCAAAAGTAGGTAATTCTATTATCGCCTCATTGTTGATACAATAAAAAAAGAAAGTATGCAGTAGCAAAATGTATAGTGGGTGCCCAAGCTTACACAACAGCGAGCCATTCTTCTCGTTAACTTTGAAAGAGCCGCCATAATAACGGGCAATCCGTGATCCGTACCCAACTAACACTTGTTTGGCGGCTCTTATTTAACTTTTATCAAACGGAAAAGACTTTTCCACCTGAACGAGCCCCAAAGAAGAACCGATTCAATGACGTTGATTGGTTTATCATACCGGGCCTATATTTACATCATAAAAATCATATTTTTTTTATTGATCTTCTAAGAATCACATTATTCTTCTAACCAGATTTGTGTACGCGGTAGAAGAAATAAATTACTTAATAGAATCAAGGCTTATTATTTTCTCACCTTGAGAGCGAATTTCAGATGCTTTAAAATATTCAATATTTTTGTTAAAAAAAAACATAAAGAACGTGATCTCTGCAGGGTTCATTTTTACTTCTAACTACATAGATAAATAACACTGTAATATCTCATTGTACAATAGGTACCACTTAAACTATGAGTAGGTAGGTATGTACCTATAATGATATTATTACTCATATTATATGGAATATACATGAGTCTTGTGATCGGATTTCAAAAAAAAAAAATAGATTTCGCTGAAATTAATTTTCTCGAGGGTGTAGATTCCAAAAATGCAAAAAAAAAAATTTTTTAGAAGACGAAGAAAATTTCCGCGTACCCGTACGCGTACGCCAAAAATGTGTGCGCACCCATAACTCATAGTAATTCTTATCCGATTTGATTGAAATTTGGTAGAACGGTTAGCTCCTCAATGTAGATGAGTCAGTAAAATGTTGAGATCTGTACCTTTAGGGGAACCCTCTTAAAGTATCCAAAGAAATTTTCATTTGTTCTAGAAAAAGGGCTAACATTGAAAAAAAAAAACATTTTTAATCGATTTTCATAAAATTTGGTATACGGGTTGATCTTATGCTCCTACACAAGCATGTAAAATTTGAGGTCCGTAACTTTAGTGGGTCCCCCTTAAAGTACCGATTAATATTGAATATGTAGTTCTAAAGCAGATAATAATTGTCTTCTGGTTATTATAATATACTATGAGTTCTGGGCTACCCTAGGTTAGCAGCTTTTTTTAAAGATGGCCACGCCCCTCTAAACTCGAACCTAGTTCTATTAGAGGGGCAGTGGTCAGGTTCACTAAATTAGCAGCATTTTTATAACAATAGTATTTATATTTTGATATGTTGTATTGTTTATATTTTGGATTAAAATAAAAAATAATCTATTTTATAATTAATTATTGAAAGGATTGTCTGTAATTCGGTATTTAAAAAGTATATCTGATACTTGATCAGGTCCTACCCTACATACCAATGTTTGCTACTGAAAGAAATATTAAATTCGACCGCAGTTCTCAACGCGGTAAAGTAAAATTGGGACTTTTTAGTGGAATCAAACTGCCTGCTGTCCTAAAATCTCCGGTAATACCACTAAATCCTTATTCATGAATGATATCTAGGTACACAAAAATATAAATTAAGCTATGTTTCAATATTATACCTACAAAAATTTACTTAATCTAAGGCGGGATGAAGTTAGACGAGTCAGCTAGTTACCTATTATTATGATACCAAGGAAACGGCTACATAGACACGTAGTAAAATCGGAAACTATACACCTAATGACATTTTTATGATGAGTTCGTAACTGATCGCATTTTAATGTAAAACAAGTTTCATAATCACCAAAAACATGTTGAATAATTAAAAAATTAAGTGGTTGGGGTAAAATAATATCGTATTATTAAGTACCTATGTTATTTGTAGGTAAGTACTCGCGATTTACTCCTACATTATTATTATTATTACATCCAGCAGAGTATTCGTATCAAATTACTTAAAATAACACAGAATCAAATCAAATGCCCCACTAAATATAACAATCCATGTCGAATGTAAACAATATAAAAAGTACTAATTTGCCCTCGGGGGGTGAATGGGAATACACGCCTATGTGCGTCTCGGGTTCGGGAAATGTTAAACGGTCCTCTATTTTCCTACAAACTATTACCGTGTGCGTGGGGAGGATACAATATCCTATCTACCGATGAAGCAGCCGTTAACTTAACTCACTATCTGCTTAGAATAATAATAAGTACCTATACTTACTAGATTTTTAGATATTATAGAACCAACGATTTAATGCTATGATTGAATATTGAATTAATTGCTGCTGACGTTCTTTTTTCAAGTTTTACAAATTTGAACGACTACAGGCTTAAGACTGCCTTTTTTATGTTTTTATTTTAATTTTATTTAATATTCTTTTACGAAACATAACAAATTCTTTAATATTATAATAATGAGTGGACCAATAAAATTTTTATTGCTCTTTCGAAGACTTGCTTTAGTCTAAACACTTTACGTTAACGTTTTTTTTATCTAGAATATTTTTTTTACTTGGTATGTCCCATACAATATTCATAGCTTAAAAAATATATTTAAAAAAATATAAAATAGATTATAAATTTAATCCACAATTAAGAGAAAAACTTCGATTGCTAGCAAGCAGGAACTCAAAACATAACATTTACATTTTATTATGTTATTAAGATCCCTTATTCCATTTTCTACATTATTTTTTTTTTAAACAGTAGCACAATATTTTCAACCTAATTGCAGTATTTCGCTTGATTTAACAGGTCTTGCATCTTTAATAATCAGCTAAATCTACTCCTGAAGTGGTTGGTAGCTCAGCGGTTCAGTCGACGTATTTCGTGCAGCGTACTGAAAGCCGTGGGTTCGAGTCACGGTGAGGACTATTTGCACATTCAAAAACACAACTCTATCACTTTGGAAAAAACTAGATTCATTAAAAAAAACTTCCTGTTGTAATAAGCTGTTGAGAAAAAAATCTATCTTTTAAGATGTGAGAAAATAATATTAGTATCTAATATGAAAAAGAAGGAAACGAATGAATTATTTTAAATTTGCAAATTGGTAAGAGGGAATAATATGTCCCGGGCTCACCCCCAGGGCAAATTGACAGGCGGAGAAGGAACATTAATGTACACTTAAATATGTAAACAAAGTGTTATCGAGGGTGCTACCCTAGAACGGATTCATCTGGGGTCTACATTGTGAAGTACAATAACTTCCCTCTGTTGGTTGCGTACAGCATACACCTCAAGTACTATTTTGCTTATTCGCTTAATGGATATTAAAAAATAATAAACTCGAATTAATTTATCATGTAATTACTTCAGTGTGTTTTCATTTGTTACTAAATTATAAATCAACAAATAGTATTACTTACAGCTATATTACTTTATCGAGATACTGTAGGTATTCATCTAACTACACAATTGGTGAACTAGATTGTGATTTTCACTAAGTACAAATTTAACATCAATATTAAAGCCAGCTCGATATTTCACCGTTCGTTTTTGTGTGATCAGATTTCATTGACTTGTGGTATAGATAGGCGTTGATTTTCTATCACGAGGTCCCGGGATCGATTCCCGGAGCAGAGTTTTTTTTTTTCACTTGAAATAACGAAGTGGTTGGTGACCCAGCGGTTACAACGTCGGCTTTCGTACTGCGGACGTCGTGGTTCGATCCCAGGTGCCGACCATCTTCCTCTTTCACGACACAAGCTTTCGGTAGCTTACTGTGAAAGAGTCAAGGAGTGTATTTGTGTTCACTTTGAGTGAGCACAGATTCATTTAAAAAAAAAAAAAATTGGTAAAAAAAAAATAGGTAATATCTACTTGCTGTTGGCCTGTCTCAGATTGTACAAAACCGGTAGACAGTAACAAGTTGTCTCGGGCAATAAGTTCTGCCGACTATACACTGACACCTTTAAAATTATAACTTGGATAGTGGGGTGCATTCAAAATGTTGATCAATGTGATGCGTGCAGCATAATAATTATTATTTTTCAATTAATGAATCTGGGGTCAAAGTGAACACATTTTTTTTAACTGAATCAGCGCTCTCTCAAAGTGAACCGCACAAAGACACTCCTTGACTCTTTCACAGTAAGCTACTTAAAGCTTGTGTCGTAAAAGAGGAAGATGGTCGGCACCTGGGATCGAACCACGACGTCCACACCAAACTGATCCGATCTGCACGAAGAAGGATCGCCACCATCAGGGATCGATCTCACGACTTTCAGAATATAGTAAGTCGGTGATTGAACTGCTAGGCTACCAAACACTTTGATAAAGTATGATGCAATTTATTTTTCTTGTTATTTTATAATTTTTATTACACAAATCTTTAATAAAAGCCTACTCCGAGATTTGGTAAAGATTTTCAAAAATACGAAAATAATTAATATTTTTCTTTTAAGTCCTTTCTTTCAAATATGGTATGGTAAATACTGTTAAAAATATACTTAACTACCTATTAGAAACTACAAAATGACTCTTTTGACTTTGAAATTATTTACTAGATGTACATTGATTGATTTTAAAACAATAAAAATTTAAAGTTACAACCACAAACTTCAACATACAGAGGGCGAGCTCATTGCGAGAAGTTGCAGTCTGTAACAATTAACTGAAAATAATGAAGAGTTTTTCGTAAATTTTATGAAAAAGACAATAAATATTATAGGTACTTAACTAGGTACCTAGCTCAAATCTGCACCCTCAAATGACCACGAAAGAACCACTCTATTATGTTGTGGTTAGGGTTTTTAAGGTTACTCCTATATGTTTATTCTATAGAGGGGAGGCAATACGTAATAAGTAAGTGCCTACTCTTTGTCAATTGTGTCTATTTTTATACATTTATGGGTTTTTATTTTTTGAATATGAAAAGTAAATTAAATACCAATGATTTTCCCACTTTAAGCCCCTGTCTTATTGATATTTCATAATGTTTTCCCTCTCCTTTCGAGCTCGCGTGATTAATGAACGATCCCCAAGTCATATACCTACCTATAATTAAAAATTCTACGTTTCCAAATTTAATTTAATTTAGTCATGAGATTCGGTAATTAATGAAAGGAATTTCAGAATGATTAGTTCGCCGAGTTCGATTTCCAATCGGATCAGTGTAGGTAGAGGATTTTTACTTCAAACTGGACAAATTTTCAAACCAAAATGATCGTTTTACAAATCAAATAGAACATTTTCAATTCAAACGGGATATTGAAAACATTTTATTTGATTTGTAAAAGTAGGTACATTATGATTTAAAAATTTGTCTAATTTGAAGTAAAAAAAACTGCATAGGTATAATCACACAAGAAATGGTTTTCAGGAATTGAGTTATTTTCGCCGACATTATTGTCATTTTTTTATGGAAAAATGTCATGAAACGTTATCATATAATAAATGTTACACACATAGGTGTCTATTACCTAATGTAACAAGAAAATGTTGTATACCTATATAAAATATAATATAGAAACATATTATATAGTTATTATTAGTTTCTTACCACGCTGATCCTGGAGGGTAATTTGCGAAACGGTTTAAATACTATCTTATCCCTTTCAGACATCATTTGATTTTAGCAAAAATATATATGTTTTGATAATCTTTAAAAGCCAGGCGTAAAATTATGACGAAAATACATAGAGTGGAATGGACCTAAGGATGATAAAATACAATAAACAATAAACGATGCCCCTTTATTATAATATGTTGGCATAATTATTATTTCAGTAGTTTTTTTTAATAATGTACTAGGTATATTTAAGGTCTTGCATGTGCAGAACTGTCAATAAATTTGCAACCGATATAGATTTACTAAATTGAAACGATTCCCCAAAAAATATGTTGGTAATATTATAAAAGTTGTCGTAATGAGCTGAGATATAAATTAGATCTCCACAGGATCGTATTTAGACCGTTTCGTGAATAGCCTCCCAGGATTATATAATAACGAGATAAAGTGCACGCAGTTTTTATATTTTCATTGGTTTTTATATTATCATGGGAAATGTATGTAGGTATATAGTTGGTTTTGTAAGTAGATGATAGTATTGTGTAAACATATTTACCTGAACCTATTTGTCGTGTTAATTGACGGGACGGAAAGGGTTGGGGCCTATTTGCATCCTGTTCCCAGTTGGTACCTATCTACTTACTTAAGTAATATTTACCCCACACATTATGTTAGTTCATTGCGGACTTATTTGATTATGAGGAAGGTACGGTACTTTGATATAAACACAAGTAAGGTATCAAATGAACTTGGACGGCCTTAATTAGGTACCACAATATTAATTATCTTGATACGCTAAGATTAAAATACCTTTTTGAATAGTAGGATGCAACTTTCATTATTTATCTACTATTTTGGGAACAGTAGGCCTAGACAAAATGCATTTGGCGATCGACTACAAACGAATTCTTCGACAATGTAGAGTAGGAAGAAAATTAACTGTCCACTTTTTATATTTTATATAAGTGTCCTTGTTTGGTTTAAATAATTGTTTATATGTTCCAGCGGACAGTTAATTTTTTCGCACTCTACATTAACGAAATCTTCGTTTGTAGTCGATCACCAATTCACCAATTTGAATTTGTCTACGGGGGCTGGGTGGCATGGCGAGGACTTATGGAGTCCATGAAATCTTCATCTAGGATCTAGGGAGCAAACATGGTCGAAGGAAGGAAAAATATATCTATTCGCTATCGACATTTTCAGTTTTTTTTTTTTTTTTTAATTTTGGCAGAAAATAACGATCTATAAAGGCCAACGCTTTTAGTTACCTACAATTTTGAACGCCTTTTGTGTAGGTAACTATCTAATTGACGCAATACTTTTTTTTAGCGAGTAAAGAGGTTAGGTAGGTATATAAGTTCACCGAAGCAATCTGATCTAATAAATATATTATATGTTGTTGGAAGCTCAGCGATACAGTTGACGGTTTTCTACGTACAGCGTACTGAAAGCCGTGGGTTCGAACTCCGGTGTCAACTATTTTCCACTTTCAAAATAGAAGCTTTGCTTTTTGTGAACGATGTCGATGAAATATAATATGATCCTCCTTTTTAACCCCACTTAGGGGCATATGGAGGCAACATAAGCCCTTCATCGTGCTCATGTATAAGAATCTGCAAAAAATATTTCCTTCTCACCAGAGTGAAGAAAAATTTGTACAATTAAGTCACGTTGTCTTTTAAAATACTATCAGAGGGTAGGTACATAATATCACATGCGTTATTCACGACTCGAACACTTATCAGAATATCAGAAGGTCGAGATTTAAATAATGAAATCTTGTTTTTTTATATAAAACTTTCAGTTGTTTTTGGAACAACTTTTACCTCATTATAATAATATGCCGCTGTTGAATGATTTCTTTATCACGAACTTCGCTCGGATAAGACACAGTAACTTTACCCCTTACCTTTATTCCTACACAAATTCTAAACATTTTTTAAAAAAATGTCAACTTTTGTATTTGGTATTATAATGACTGTATTGTTAATTGCCAAGGCGTGGGTAAGTATCAGATTTATCGATGTACCTAAAAACGTGATAAATAAACCAATTCCCTTCCAGAAGGTTTGTTGGAAAAGGGTATGATAAATAATAACAAAGTCCAGGCCACAATTCAAAAAGGTTAATTAATTTAGCACTAAATGGTTTCCCGAATGATTGTTTGAATGAGGGTCAGGTTGGTTTAGATCTATGTAAAGACTTAAGTTTAATCTCGGAGTAGGTACCGCCATCACATAAGTTGGTTATTAACTCTTAACAATAGAGGACGGCGTAGCATTCAGGCCAGCTAACTTGTTACAACTTTGCAGAAACATGTACCTACCTACCTACCAACCAACCCTTTCATGTATTGATTAAACGCTGAAGTTCCGTTTCAATGAACGGGACCTGACTGTCTTATATAATATCAACCCCAATTGAAGATTTTTTTTTAAATCGAACATTCTTTGAATGTTTTTATTTCACGTGTTTGTGTTTAACAATAAACCTACCTAGATACAAGTAAATGAAAATGATGATGTTTTATTTTTCCCAAGCATTTCCTGGTTAATTAGGAAAATCTTGGATAGGTTGGTAGCTAGGTAAGTATATGTGCCTACTTTTGTAAGAAATATGTATCTTCCAACTTTTATCGAATAATTAAGAATTTTTAATTAAAAAAAAAGAAAATTAATGCAAACTTTACTTGCAATACGAGTATATTTCATAGAACTTCGGCTAGTTGTTTATCAGTAGGTAGGTATAAGAAGGTATTGCTGAATCGATCTTGGTACGGTTGAAGAGTTCACAACTTATACAAACAAAAATACGCATTTTAGTGAAAAAAATAAATAAAACGTCTTCTCATTATCGGGAAAAGCCATGACGATTCACGTATATCTAGAAGCTTTGCTACTGGAACTAAGTATATAGGTACTTGTCCTAATGCTGTGGTTTTCATGCAGATACCTAACCTAAATCTGGAAATGGGGAAAAAAGAGAGACCCTGATTATGAGAGTTGAGCTGTGCAGACATTAAGCCACATTGTGCAGGACTGCCAGCTCAAAAAGTTTACAGGAAGCCTCCATAACATTCACGATGCAACTGCAACTAAGGCGGTGGACTGGCTGAATCCAAGCCTGTAGAAAAGGATGGGACACAGCAAAAATAATGTCATTGTAGCTAATTAAGTAAAAACCTACTTTTGGAAGCATATTTTAGACAATAATTAGGTACTTATGTATACCTATCCTCTTGTAAATGGAGGCATTCAATATTTATTTTGAGACTAACGATTCAATTCGTACTCAATTGTTAAAGTCTGTGTAGACCAGTGGTGTATTGTATGTAGATGTTTCTCATCTAATATTCCATTGAAATTTCTCCCAAGAACTTCAAGTTGGTAACAAACTTGTGTAAGAAGCTATTTAACATGTATAAGGCTAATAAATAATGGATACTGGGTACATTATTTTAACAAGAGTTCCTTCATGAAGTAGGTCCTGGGTACGCGGGTAATATGTAAGGCAACCAAGGGTATAAACCAAGCGAATATAATTCTTTAAAGCAACATTGACACAACCGCTGAACTGGGGATTAAATTGTGAGCGTCACCTGAGAGGTAGCTAATACCTTTTTAAATTTGATTGGTTATACGGAAAGAGGTTAAATTAGGAGTAAAATGAGTAGGTGGATACAACGTAACTAACATATTTAGACAGTCTTTAAAGGACCGCAATTCGAGGACAGGCATATTAGGTCGGGGATAATAATAGGTAGATCAGGTTGCCGAAGAACACCACATAAGTAGTATGGACCAAGTATAGAGCTATGTGACACCTATTATAAACTAGTTGATCAGGCAAACATTATTATACTTTGGAACATTATTTCATTCGTTTTTTTTATTTGGTAGTCATCCCCACGGTCCCGATCTGATTTTTAGATTTCCTGTCTCTTATAGGATGCTCGAAAAATTGCAAAATAGCAGAGGTGTTATTCGAAGAAGACAATCCCACGGCTTTCCATAAGACTAAACATTAGGTATTACTAACCACGATGGATTATTGCCTTTCGAAACGATTGGATAATTGGTATATCGAAAATTGATTGTAAGCATACGTAAGTAGGCACCAATGTCTAATAGATCGGATTCTCACACAACAGTTGGGTATAAATAAGAACCTACGAATAAAACTTTTTAAATTTCTGCAATTGATTTTGACCTTTTTTCCCTTACAAATACTCCTACCCACAATGTTTCAGTTGTGATAGGCACGTGTAAAATTTTTGCTTTTTTGATAGATAGAATTTGAACGCCATCCAAAAATTATTGCAGCATTCGAGAATTTTGAAAGATTCGGTTCGGTTCAGTGAAGCATCCTGTATTTTAAACACACCAGTCAGCCTTTATACTTATACCTTGTAGTTCAAAAAATTGCTTCTAAATTTCTACAAAAATGCTATTGGCGGTATTCAATTTATGCGAACAAGCGGGGCACCTCTTCTAGTTTCTATAGGTACCTATAGGTACATAAACCTGATATCGGATCTGTGCGTTAACGAAGTAGTACCTACCTATTGGTGTGAATAATTATTAACAAGATATTGATTTGAAAAGCACAAAATCCATTAATCTTTACACTATAAAATGCAAATCCTATCCATTTAATTACTGTTTCTGTCATATGATGAAAAATATGTAGGTATATCTAACCCATAGTAAGTGTAGGTAGGTACTACCGAAGCCACGGGCAATTCAAACAGATGTATAATAATAGTGTTCTATATAATAGTTGGTCTGTACCTTCCTCGTTATTTTCGTTGAAACACACATTTTTTGTCATATTTGTGTTTTGGTTCACTCATTAAATCTTCAAATTTTAATATGTGACCATTGTTGTAGTCTAACATGGTTTGAACAAGAACTCTACACTTGCCAATATCCGGTCAAAATTTCTTTTCATCAGGACAATTTTGTACAATGCACAACCTGTTGAAAAATGTCATGACTTATTCTTCTACATTCGAACCTGCGTCGCTTAGCCACGAAAAAAGGGAATAAAAAATACTTTATAAGTACCTACCTATATCTTTTTGTGAATATAGGTAGATATATTCAGTACCTACCTATTATAGATAACCATCAGTTCATAGGTATTTATAAGGTAGATACCTAAAATTCCAGAATAACATTTTGAATAATATTATTAAGTCTTGCTGATATCACGTATACCTACACATAAGAGGTAAGTATATGTCGTATTGACATGTATTATAATTTACACACAGGCATACCTATGTAAGGTGATGTGGGGGGAGGATAAAGGTGGGATTAGGGAGGTGGGAGGTGGGACCCGAATATCACATCTAATACAGTCATCTCTTGATAACATAATCGTTAGGAGATTACAAACATCTACACAGTAAGATAATCATATTATTATTTGACGCTCCGCCCTTTTATCTCTTATATCCTTCTCCTCCACCCACCCCCTGCAACACTGGCCACGCCTTGAGCTAATGATAGCATGGCATAAATACAAACCCCCTTTCAGCGCGATGTTCTCAAACATATTGTTTGTAACATTTTATTCTTACTTAAAAACTATTATATTATACCTACACACAAAGGTAGGTTATTTTTTTCTTAATAAACTTTTATGACTTCTGCTCGTACCGAGGTCGTCGCCAGCCCAGTGATGAGAGCTCATTTTCGATTGTAAGCTGTGATGTAAAAAATAAATCAGTTCATCGAATACAAAACAAAAAAACGTTTTTCGATGTTTCTTGATATAAAAAGCGATGGAAGTTTCTCCACTACCCCTTCTGAATTCACCTCTTACATTGTGAATTGGGACGTGTGTTAAAAAGAGGAAAAAGGCCCATGCACACAATGTTTCGATCCTTCGGAGTAGAGCTGAACAATTTGAAAATAGTGTGGAAAGACGTCATTAAAATTGTAAAAAAATGATTGAGCGCACTACGAGGCTCTACTTGCCTTCGTAGTCCCTATGACCATAATTCGGTCACAAAGTGTTAATTGATTATGACGCATTGATAAGTAGGTTCACATATAAATATATTAAAAAATTTTAACTTGAATATTATTAAAGAATCGTTAAAAAAGGACGAGTTACGTTTCTTCGAGGCGGAGCTGAGACATGGTGTAAGAAGAGGTCATTGAATCTGAGCGAGATCAGCGCAGTGGATAGCTCATTTTGCCTCCCTATGCCCCTTATTAGGATCAAATAGGGAGGTTTGATTGATTGATTGTATAACACATCGATTATTAGAAATGATACTTACTAGTATTTTTATTTGTTGATACGAATGTTCCTACATATTAATTATTATGTTTAAAAAGGAGCAAAATGCAATCTCTATACCACAAAACATACAGTTCTCATGGCTCGTCTTTTCATTGCTGGATATGGGCATTTTTCAAAATTACCTATACACTTTCTTTACTTTCTCTCAGCCTATTATGTCGACCCAGGCAGAAACCGTGGTACAAAAGTCCCTGTGGAAGCTAGGGCCGACAAGCCGTCCCTTCCATCCATACTCGCGTCCATAGTTCCATCATTCTAGAAAAAGTAAACACTTTTATAAACCCGAAAAGCCCCAACCCATGGTGTTATTCGCTCTGTAGAGGCTGAGTTTTATTTCCATAGCTTTGGCTGTGGAGGATTCACCTGGCTCCTCTTATATCCTCTTATATTGCGAGAATATGAAAGTGAAGGTACTCCACAGGGATGACCTTATGTGGAGGACAAACTAAGTAAGTATCTACCTTCACATCGATGGTTTAAGGGGCATAAGGTCGCATGAACACAAACACTTGTTGCAATCGAGAGAACCTATCTTTCAGGGGCATCAAAAAGACGATTAAGGAGACTTTTGCTCTGTATGGTCTGCAACAGCCCTCTTGAGACGAGACACAATAAGTCTATGACAAATTGAAAGATGTCACAACATACCAACGTTTTGATCGCAGTGACACGAGGAAAATATGGTCTCTTGATAAATAGAAAAGTAGGTATGCGGCCTTACGTCTTTTAACAGAGCTCCTGACCACTATCGAGAGAGGTTTCATACATTTCTTTTCATAGCTCATTCATGTTTTCACTTACAGGCATTAAGTTCAGATAATACGGGGGTGATTCAGATTAATTTGAAATTTGTTTTTAGTTTTATTGTTAAATAATGTCAATTTTGAACAATGTGTTTGAATAGATTTTCTTAAGAATTTCCACTGCAATTCTCCCGCACTGCCTCGCTGTATAAGAAACAAATTTAAATGCCTTTGATCGTTGACGTGTTCAGGTGGAGATATAATCAGAATGACATCCCCGATGTACCTAGTAGGTAGATGCGGGGCGCACAATAATATAATATCACATCTACAATACCTGGGAACAGACTTCCCCTCTACGTAATTCACGGATGGAATCCCTTCAACTCCACTGCCCTGGCTGACGCTTTTAAATTTATGTTGGCGTTTGTTGCTCTATTACCAATGGTTCGTTACACCAATACAGAAGCCATTTTGCATTGCCATAGAGATGGCAGCAGAGTTTGACCATTAAACGCTTACACCTCGATAACTCGCAAATAAAATAATCATCTCCGGTTTTTTATTGTGAAAACAAACAAGAATGTTATTACTTTGGATTGCAATTAACTGCATTTTAATGATACACTTTCATTTTTAAATGCAATATGGTAACATTTTTAATAGTGAAGTAAGTACCTATGCTTACCTATCAACAACATCTTCATGCTACCATCTACAACGATTTAACATCTTAACAGATGACAGCTATTTTTATATATTTTAATCGTCATTTACAGCCTTACCTAAAAATCTCTAAGATCGCGATTTGAATCTAGGATCTCCTAACCTAGGATCCACTAATTGTAATTTTAATTTTTTAACTATTAGGGGAATCCCTGATGTAATTCTTGAAATGAGGTAAAAATCCCACACACCCTATGCAGGATTTGTGCCTACAACGTGTATCATCATATTGTAAGTATAGGTATCTACCAAAACAATCTCGGTGACAGTAATCTAAGAATACTAAAGATGAAAAACTACTGGGAGTAATTACGCATCAAAGTTGATTTTAGAATAATGAAATATAATAAATATGAGTGGAAGGCTAATTTAAAAAAAAATATAGATATATAATAAATGAATCACACTTTTCTATACATAGGTGTCGGCATAGCCCACGATTCTTACAGCTTGAAGCATTCTCTACCAATTAACCAGCCTCAATCAATCTGAGACAGGTTTCCAACCTCGAGTAGAAATTTTGAGCGAAAAAAACCCACAGATGATTGTTGAAAGGACCGAGGATAGAGCCCGGTTATCATTACATTTAAGAAGGAGAAATAAAATAACACACATTTTTGACAAGGCAAGATTGTGACAGATGTATGAAAAAAGAGTTTTTTTCAATCATAATGAAATTTCCCTAGGTTAATACTTAGGTATACTAATAATACACGTATAGTGCTATTATTAATTTTAAAACAGCAACACGTGTACCCTGGGGGAAGAATCATGACCAAATTATACAAATCTGGAACAAATTTTTAACACTGACAATAAAGTGAAGTGACGACTTGCACCGGTGGATATCTGACTCATCCTATCACTCCACATTATCCATTTGGTTTTCCCCACTCACGGCCGTTTTGTGGAGTGACAGCACTCCATTTGGATGGATGGAGTGATAGTGAATGGCGAGTTATCCAGTAGTTTGGTACATACAATACCCATGTAAAACAAAAATGAATATCGTGTCTCAAAACCGTTATATTTTTTTTGCCAAATTTTAATTCAACGAAATAAAGAGATAAAGTAAACAGATGAGTATATAGAAATATAATGTATACATAAACGAATCTTCGTTTACATAAACTGTGTGCAAATTGTCTTTTAAAACAATGTTAAATTTATGTAAATATTGTCTCAATGGAGTTCATAATTTATTCATAAACTGCTCCACGAGTGACTACATCCGACTACAGAGACGGCAAATATCTTTTCAGCTTACCTACTCACGTAGCAATACAATAATTTTCTTCAAAAAGAGGTTCTTCAATTTCTACTAGAGATTGGCCTGTCTAGGATTGGACAAGACCGGTTGACTGGAAAAAATTCCCTCAGGCAATTAGTTCCGCCGGCTATACTGACACCTTTATATAGAAAAGTGTTAATTGATTGATAATATTGGAAGTGGAGGGGGGAGCTTTCTTAAAAGTTGATAAAAATATCACGTAATAAGTTTATGGACTAGATCTAAGATCTTCTCGGCCGACTGTCATTCGGCATCCTCAACACGTTTCCCAGTCATGTCCATCTAAGGTAACAGAATATCGAAAAGAAAAAAATGCTAAGTTTGAAATAAGTATGAGTAAGCATGTACCTAAATATCAATTCTTCTCTTTTATGAAACCTACGTATTTTACATGTAACGGAATCTATAAAAGTCACCCATCACTAGTGTCATTCTGTATTAAACCCAAAAATAAAGGTCGAAACAGCCCCGTTGGATGAATGTGGTTAAACGCACACTTGTAAGTACCTAGTAGCTTTCGAGTAGGAGATAACATTATGAGAGGTAGGTATAGGTATAGATAGAGGCAGAAAGAGAGGGGTTGGCAGATGGCGTTGGCTCAAGACAAATGTTTATTTTGATTGTAGAATAAATGAGCAATGTATTGTGCGGACCTTTTCTTACCCCGTGGGTAAAGTTAAACCAACAATGCCTGTATTAGCCAAGAATAATGGCTAATAGGTTTACAACAGACTACCCACTCGCAAATATCTCGTGGATTTTTTTAACCCGGTATCTATTGTAATACTTACAGTCATTTTCTATAGGATATACGTGAATGTTGAATGATATGTTTAATGCTTCTTCTTTCTGTGTTGTGTCAGGTCGCCCCCACCAACGTTGACTATCACTCTGGAGAATGCAGCGTGAAGTTGAAAAGATCCTAGTAGTAATCATTTCAAAAAGAATCTGAACAACTATTTTCCTAGAAGACTATGTTTAAATAGTACCTACGTAAAATATACATTGAGTTCAAGCCAGCCTTTAGCAGAAAATTGCTGTAAGATCGAATTGATAAGTCTAATAGAAAAACAGTTTTAACAATTATGTACATATTATTATGCAATAACAATTTCATTTCGATACATATAAGTTATATATAGTGTTGGTACCATTATGAAGTAAGTAGTGTTGGCTCACATATATGTAGTGGTTTGAATTGGGGGATGTAGGGGTCCCCGCGACGTACCCACCGACGTATACAGCCGATTCTTAACTCCACCGAGGCAAAATCAAAGGGTGCAGGATAAGTTTATTTCTAAACAAAGGCATTTTAATAATGCATTTTTCAATTTTCATAAAACAAATAGAAAAGCGGTGAGCGCAGAATACGGAGCAAAGTTTCTCAGTAGGTATTATCGCGGTGATTGTGTTTTGTCGACTTTAGAACAATCCTTCCCGCTTATCCAGATTTTGTTTTGAAACGTTAAACGAAAAAAAAATTAATATCATAGATAATTAATATTTTAGGAACATATTATATAATGCAAGAAGTTGAAATAATCTATGAGCTAATTAAGCTATACTATTTACCACTGACCTGTGTAAGCCGTCCTCAACTCTCAAACAGTTGCGCCACGAAGTATGTCAGGACCAATTTTTGTGGAAAATAAATACCTACCTATGGAAAAGTATTTGCTATTTCGATGCCGCAACGACCAAAATTGAGTCTTTCCAGTTTGCTCAAGATGTAGAAGCCTGATTCAACGTGCCGTGAATCAAGCTTTTACATTCCAGCCTAACTGACGATTAAGAATAAATTTGGGAACTTTGAACTAAACAGTATGAGCTTATCACTTTTGGTTTGTACCTGCCTAGGTGTTGTCTAGGAATCGAGAAGGCTATTTTGATCATGTCTAAAATAAGGACGACCAGAGTTCCTTGAGGAGATATCCCAAAATATTGTAAGGAAGTGGAAGACAATTTCACGAAACGCGAGGAACTATCTGCAACAAAAGACTGATATAGAGCCTTTTCCCATACACTCCTTTGCTATGATCGTCATTTCGATAAGCGTGAAATCAGCGACTAATTTGTTCGTAACTGCACACATAAAGTAAATAAAGGTAGGTGAACCATATCAATAATTCTTTAACCGAATCATAGTTACGAGGAGTGTGAGTGAAACGGAAAAATAAATAAAAAACAGAGAGAGTAGATACCTATGTATATAGGTTCCCGTCAGAGTGGAAACAATACGGGCTCTGGCTGGAGAATAAAAAGATTATGTGTGGTTTGTTTGCTATTGGTACATTATATATTGTGCCTATTCGTAGCCCGGAGCTGCCTGCCATGTTGTTTATTTTGTTAATAAATATATCCACCAAATAATAAATGGAATAAAAGGATCATATCGCATATGTGGATGCTTTAAACCGAATATACAAAACTGCTTATTTCCACATATCGAAAAAATTATTTCATATAAAATTATTCAACATCTGTTTACTTGAGGTGAAATTCTTCAAACACATAATGTGAGGATAATTTTTAACGCTCCGTTTTGTGGCACAATGGACACCTCAAACGCGCAAGGTGTAATACTTAGTCATTATACCAATTTATAAAGAAAACAAACTTTGCAGTAACACTATAACCATTATAGTAATACTGCCAAGTTTGTTTTCTTTATAAATTGGCATTATAATATGAACTCTGTTTTTACAATTAACATGTATAGTAGGAGGAGTTCTCCAAGCAGATTGGTGTCGAATAAGGGAAAAAAATATAGAAGCTAAATCATAAAGCGCGTATAAGAACGCCTATATCCAGCAACGAATGAAGAAGAAGAAAAAACACAAACCAAACATGGATAACTGACATTTGAGAAAAGTAGAGAAAAATAAATTTGATGCTGTTGAATTTGAGTCACGTTAAATAACAATTAAACATAAAATATGTAAGTCAGAGTTTTACAGCATTCTCTATGTGTAATTTGTGTAGGTAGTTGCAAATTATAATCCTACTAGCTGAACCACCGAACTCCGTCCCGCCTCAGAACCAATAATCGTCGTGTTAACTTATAAGCTGAATTAAATTCCGGAGAAATCACTTCGAATCGTGTTACGTAACTAGATTAAAATTTAAAACACTTTGTTAAATGTCCTTTTAAAAACTTGTTTATTGAAATAATGTATACCTAGCTTAATTATTTTAAAGTTGTACCACCGACATTTAGGTAGGTATAGGTATATTCAAAATCAAACCGATTTGAAAAAAATATTATATGTGGGTATTAAGTAGGAAAGTAGGTAGGTGTACAGAAATTTTCTTCCTATAGGCTTTTCGAAGCTTAGTATACACCAACCTTCTTAATACGTTCCTAACGCATATTATTTATTTAAAAAAAATGTATTTGAAATGTATGAATTATATGATTTGATTCCATCAACTCGTATTGCTCGAAATGTTAAGTGACAGGGCCGAGTTATTCACATTAGTGCGTTCAAAGAACTCGCGCATAGCCAGAATCGAAGCGATTATATTGGGAAAGCGGGCACATACATAATATAACAAGATACTTCCAGTGGCGTGTAATGGACTAAAAAACAGGTTAAAAGAAAAGTGCAAACTAATATTACCTAACAAAAATCAAATTTTAGCCATTTTTTAAATATCTGTGATTATCTTGTTCATTATGTTATTCTTCATTATTTTTCTAAGGTTATTCGAGATATTTACACTATCGAATATGAATTTGAATTGAAATACTTCCAAGCATTAATACTTACTGTCTATATTCTACCTCCATATTTTTTTAAGCAATAAATTACAATTTTGTTAAATGCTGATGTAAGTAGCTAGGTAAGTACATTGAAATTCCGATCAAGATGAACTAATTGTCACGAACCTCCGCGAACCGCGTACTATGGAATTTTGATATGCAACGTGACACTGACACTGGTTACGTTACCGCGCGTGTTCCAATGTGTACCTTCGTGTACCGACCATAAGAAACAGTACCTACATACAATTTTACATAAAAAAGACATCACAGAATCAACATACAGAGGGCGAGTTTACCACAACGAAGTTGTGTTCTCTCACATCTAACCCAAACCGAGTGTCTGTTTGCAAATAGGTAAATATATGCGCACCAGTCTATTTGTTATGAGACACACTAACATTTCAACAACCTGTTTGTCATAAAAAAGAACGAACGGGCGATTTGTCTCTATCTAAATCATTGAATATGTTTATTTTTTTAATGGCGTGTATGAAAACAAGATAAAATAAAATGTGGCGCACTTCAATTTACTTGCGAAACTAGAGACATAGGTAAGTATATGGGACAATTGCTAAAATTCAATGATAATATTACTTCGTGCGTTGCGCACCAGTATGTACTAATTTACTATCGTACTCAAAGAGTAATTTCTAAAATATTTTTTTTCTTCCATTCTTTTGGAAAATTGAGGAGAAGATAATATTTGCTTGAATAAGCTGCACGTCACTGGTGCTTACCCACTTAGTTGTATATTCACGCGTGGTTTGGTTCGAAACTTTGGGGTGGAGTGTGCTTGCATTATAACGGGTTGTTAGGATTTCCTTTGTGTTGACGGAAAACCAGCAATTGATTTATGAGCAAACAAAAGACATTATCAACGACATAATATGCTTTTTTGCATCAAACTATTTTAATAAAATATATTATGTTTGTGATGTTAAAGTTTCATGGTTCTCTTTTCTTCAGTTGTAGCATACTCAGGTCATTCCTCAATCAGTAGACATTCTCCTTCACTCTCAATGATAAATAATGATCTGCTTCGACTGATTGTAGGTATACAATATTGTTTCCGACTATAATGGAGTGATTCAGCCTTTGTGGTAGTTCAGAAATAACAAACCCCTTTCGAAGTGGTTGGTAGACTGGCGGTTACAACGCCGGCTTTCGTACTGTTTGGTGCGAACGTCGTGGTTCGATCCCAGGTGCCGACCATCTTCCTCTTTCACGACACAAGCTTTAAGTAGCTTACTGTGAAAGAGTCGAGGAGTGTATTTTGGTTCACTTTGAGTGAGCACAGATTCATTTTATAAAAAAAATGTGCATTCAATGTTCCAGTATCCTGGAACATTCAACATTTCTGCAAGCATATTATGCTTTACTTACTTTTCGTATGGCTTTTCAGGAAATAATCTTGACCCGTAGAGGGCTGCGTCCCGTTCTCTTCTACAGTCTTGGCTCCAGCACCATCAGCCAGTCTACCGCCTCCGGAGTAGCTTCGTTGATGTTTTGGAGATAGCAAAGATATTGGTCTATAATTATTTGGGTCTTCGGCTGTTTTGCCTGGTTTCAGTATGGTGATAACCTTACTTTCTTTCCACTCTTTGGGAAATTTTCCCGAAATAAAAGTATTTGGCAAGGCAATCCATAGCCCGGTCTCTTAGGTGCTTTAAATCACAACATGAAAGATAAAATGAATGGAATATCCCGGATACCATTCACGTGCATTCTTCTTAAAAGAAGATTCAAATGTTTGTGTTTCCATAATATAACTTGCCAACAAAAGGATTTTTGAAAATTTTGATCGATTGGTACCTATACCTACCTACTGTGCCGATTTGGCAATTGAATTTTCACCAACATGCAGAGGTAAAGGATTAAGTAATTTTTTAAAATAATTAGGACTTCGCCTGTGCAATCTTGGAAGATAAAAGATGCAGAAGCGGTGAGCCGGTGCCAATGTTGTATTATTGTAGGTATTATTTTGTTCTACCCCATGATCCGTCTGTTCTCTTCGAAGCGAGGGTTTTATTCACAATTAGAGGTGAGGGCGGGACATCTCTATAAATAATTTGATTTGAACCTTTGTAGAGGGTGACATTAATTAGCCTGCAATAGATAATGTACAAGCAGGGGATTTTTGTCAAGGCGAGTTATTATTTTACTTCTAGTTTCTTCTTATATGATTACCCCACTAATTTACATAGTAACCTTAGCCATAAACGTGTGAACAAAAACTTCCAACATCGTTTGAACTTGGACGAGGGGGAAAGACCAGAAAAATTGCCTCAGGCGATCTCAATAGAGACAGGATTTTATTTATTACCTATCTAATTTATTTAATGTTTGTTAATAGTTGACATTCATCGTATATTTTTATAGAAGTTAAGTACAGAGAGCTTTTGTTGCCTCTCTATGGCCCTAGTGGGATCGATAAGGAAGCATTGATCGAAGTAAGAACTCCTTATTCTTATCTGTAAATCTGGTAGTTTACTAGCATTTTAACGTCAAAAATCCCTTGCCCCCGGCAGATCGAAGTCGCATCATCGAACCTACATGAGTTTTAGCACGTGCTAAACATATAAAAGACTCCCATAGTTTGGAATTTTGGTGTTTTGACTTCGACCATCTAGTGGTAACGTTGTTAGAGTAAAAGTAATCAAATAAGCCAGATTTAACGACTAACATTTTGAAGTTCTCACATTTTCTGGTTGTTTGGCAGTAAGCACCATTGACAGAATGCATGTTGCAACTATCGCTCAAAATAGATGCATCAGTCGGTTAAATTAATGTTTACGTATACCAATTCGAATTCAATATTCATACTTAATTTCAGCAGCTTTCGGGTCAGTTAGTACCTGCATTATATATTAATATTCTAAAGTCTGCCAGCTCAAAATAAAAAGAGATTATCACTTATAGAATATTTAATACTCCTATAACACCTCTCCATGAGGTGATATCGGGGGTGATTTGTTTTGATCTCGGTGCAAATCACTCCGAGGGTAGCTACTTAAAGACACTGTTCTCGAACCTACATAGACATTATAGTTCAGAAGTAAAGTAAAACAAAATGCTAAAAATTATACCCCCGAGATAGATTTAGGGTGCCGGTAGAGGGATGAAGAGTCCCAAGCTGGTATTATTTGATGTGTCACTTACCTTTGTTGGATTTACAACGAATTATTTAAATTAAATACGTCGGGCGCACCCTCAGTATTGAAGTAGGTATACCTAAACCTACCAACTGCCTGGTCGTAATCATTCTAATACAGCTAAGTAATTTGTTAAAGCCCGTGTCTGAACTGAGTTAGCGTCAAAAAGAGAATTTATTTTAGACTGGATTTACCGAAATATGCCTATCTTTATGAAAAGAGTTGAAAAAACACTTTTTGGATTTCATAATACCTAAGCTGATAAAAAAACAAACGTTATTTATGCCGTTCTTACATTATACATAAGAACAAAGCTGTATGATGATAAAGAGTTTAATTTTCGAAGTAAAAAAAAACACAGGAAAAGTAGGTACCTACCTACTCGCTAACGTCAAGAATGATTAAGTGCTGAATAGTTATAGTTGTTGCATAGCGATAAGGATGTGTGTTAAAAACATTTAAGTATATCGGTCTTCTCTCTCCAGTTCGTAGCTCGTGTGCATACGAAACTTGTCATGTACCTGAAGGACCTATGTGAAGGGATAATTACCTTATATTATATTTAATTTAATTATACTATTTAAAAAAGTTCCGCCAACAGCCCTCGTTCAATTGCTTAGATTTCGCATCAAGCTATGTATTCAAGGTGGCTAAAAAATCGACAACAGACGTCTATGTAATTTGGCAATTCAATTATTATACGTTATACGTAGTGTCTATAATTTCAAAAAAATTTATTTTATTTTATTAACAACTAAAAAAAAGTCATAATTCAGCATAACAGGTTTGCACCCTTTTCGCTGAATAATGAGAAACAATACAAAATATATAGGCATATAAAAAAAATACAGGCAATGAAACATTGGTAAAAATAATATGAAAAAAAAAAAAAACAATATTATTATAACATTATAAAGAGTTACTAAGTATGTAGTTAAAAGTACATTACTATGTCTATGATACAAACAATAATAATTGTTATTATTGGTGCGCGATAGATCTGACAACATGCACCGGCACAGGTAATCACCTGGACAGTATTAACTACAGTTGCATACATAGGTACATAATTATCAACACAGAGCGCAGTGACACTTAATAATAATACTGTTTATTAAACTAGTAATGTGAGCGCGCACATCGATGAAATCCAAATGTATCGTAACAGGTCATGTCGGCAACAAGTGAACATCGATATTTCAAGCATTGTCGATAGGGAAAGAATATTAAATAACTACATACAAAAAAACACTCAATCTTACCATAATAATTCAGTATATTTTGGTTTAAATGGGGTCTATTCTTTCAACAATGTATACAATTTATTTATTTATTTATTTCAAAGAGACACCAACAGAACACTGAACAACACAAACAAAATAAAGATATGATATAAACACAAAGAATATCCAGCGCTTCAATAACAGGTATCTCCCGCATATCTATTGTACATAGTTAGGTGGGTACAATCAACGTCTGAACATTTAAATAAAACTCATAAAAAAAACCTTTCACTGCGTAGGCATTTAGTAAAGAAAATTAAAGAAAGGAAATATATGTGCATACCTAAACATGTATATTTATACACATTGGTTTATTCTCAAAATAAAAAAGAGAACAAAAAGATAATTAAAAAATAAACGATGATTTAAATATAAAAAAGAGCGAAAAATGGAGTCGGTAAAAACATAGATTATGGCCCATCATATTTTAAATAATAAAGACAGACAATTAATCAACGGACATACTTTAAAATTTAATAACATCAGCTAAATAGCATTAAAATAAAATAAATATTATTTTATTGTCGCAACGATTCTGGCGCGAAACACCACACTCACTTCATGCAGAATATGATTGGTAGGTGCATACGCGAATGCAATATGACGACTCTCAGTAGGAAACGTCGCGAACAACATCGGGAATTCGGACAAAAATTGACTAATCCACGAAATATGTGAAATCCCGAATCAACAAAATATAAAGTGCCGGGCAAGGACAAAAACGCGCATCACCACTCAACAACCACGGAACCACAGCATCAGTGTGCGTCGACAATTAATTAGTAAACATACATCATAATGTGATGTATTTCCTACTACACCGCCGTCTATTGGTTTTTTTTCTAAAGTAAAGCAATTATAGAGGAATTGTTTTGATTTCAAACATATGACCCATCGAACTTCATCCGAATCAACGATAACTATTACATAATGCAATAAATTATTAGCTAGATTTAATCAAGTTTTTATGTTGTAAATGACATTTTATTGTTATAATAAGTCAACATTATTTTTTTAATTGGGTTAGGTCGAAAGTTGACGGGCGGGACAGCTAGTTCTAAATATAAAGTAGTTACTTCAAAGCTAAGAGACCTTGACTGAGAGAAAAACCTATATCTCAGTTAAATAATCAAACGTGCCTAAATATCTTTTTTCTCGGCAAATTCAAAATCCTTTTTCTTTTAAGGATAGATAACATTACATTAGATATTTCAGATTCATTGATGTTTACAGTCCTTGAAAGACTGGTAGGGAAGTATAGTTTCTTTGACAGGATTTATGAATATTCAAAATACTTTTTCACGAAAATCCTTAAAGAACGATTTCAAAAACACTATTTTGGTATTTAGGTATAGTGCTTGAAGGTATGAAATCACATCAAAAACCTTTTACTGCGGCTGATCTTATACAAAGAAGAGAACCAAAGATATTATTTGATATTAAATATCAGCTCCAACATAAGTATGGCTTGAAGCGGATACGTAAAAAGGTTTAATAAACAACATGTTAAGCCAGGTTGGATGGCACAAGATCTGCTGATATTTAGCCCGACCTTAGCGGCAGGTAAGCAGCTTTAAAACGAATAATATTCTAATTATATTTCACTTCTCGAAATATTTTTCTTAAATATTTATTTTCTTATTTATGTAAGTATGAATAAGTAGTAGGTACCTAATCTGCGGATTTGTCACATAAAGAAGTTATAAAACATGGCTAATAATTGAAAATATTTTTTGATCTTCCTTTATGATAAAATATAATTATCCAAGAAGACAGATGTGTGTCAAGATTCTCGAAAATATTTAGAAAAAAAAACATTAAATATTGATTTTCCGCCGATATTCATTTTCAAATGTTGTCTCTTCGGATTTAGACACAAACAGGTACTTATGTATAGTCGGATAGGAAGAATTGCTGAAGATGGCTCTTTGGCGCGAGTCTTTGAGGAGAAGAGAAAGATGGACTTGTATGGATTAAAATATGGATTACTGTAAACTATTGTAAGATGATTCGATTTTGTGTTTAATGAAACCGTCAGAATACGAAAGTTGCAACCTGCTGTTATAACGCGAATCCCGAAACGTGGACTAATATGTTGGCTCGGCCATGTCCTACGTATCTCACCCGAGTCCATAGATTATGGCAGCCTATTTTACACACCGGGTGGTACAAGAAGAGAGCATGCGCCATGGATAGAGATGTTTGGCGAAGCTTTGTGACGACCACGTTCTCCACCTAAGAGCGAACGTGGACGATGTGAAGTGAGAACCAAATATATTATTTTATCGAGACTTGGAAATTTGTCATTGAATTCAAGATTCAGGTATGTAAAAGTAACAGAAAAAAATACGCATGAGAAACTAGAGATAGCTTACAAGCATCTATATAGCCCCCACAATAGAGGCATTCGATAATTTTTGTAAAATCTACGGAAGTGTTAACATTTTTGGCTATGGTATCAACTATTTGTCTAGATTATGAGGAATAGGCGTCTAGCTTATAAATGGCTTTTATATTTGTAGATGGCCCTACATCGTGTAAAATTTCCAAGATCTTATTCACCAAGCTCTACTTTAGAAACAAAATATTTGGAATGAATAATGAACCTACCTCCACTCTCTCTTCTTTAAGGTCTACTTTGAGTGCTAATTGTTCCCTGAGGACCACGTCCGGGTAATGAGTTCTATCAAAGGTTGCTTCTAATTGCTCTAACTGTTCCTCTGTGAATATGGTTCTGTGTCTTCTTTTGCGCTTGGGCGGTGGTCCCAGCTGATGTGATCCCCCTAAGCCCGCTGCAACGGCCGCCTGGACGTATCCCCCATAAAGTCCTGGGTAGGCAACAGCTGCTGCAAAAAATCACAAGAAGACATTTCTTCAATACGCCTGGTCAAAGTAGATATATATTTTTTTGCAAAATCATAATAACAGTAGATTATTTCATGATGAGAGAGCTTAAGTGACTCTATACGATTCGAATCATAATAAGTATGTTCTTTAATAAAGCTATCAACAATGATTTATTGTTGATAGCTTTATTAAAGAACAATGATTTATTGTTGATAGCTTTATTATTAAAGAACATACTTATATTATTAAAGAACATACTTATAAGCCCAATATATTTTGTTAACTAAACTCAAAAAGGTAAGAAAGTTCATTTTAGTCAATGAATTTATGTAATAATTTATGTACCTAATCAAATTTCGTAACGCAATAAAATAGCACCAAATACCTACCGATCATACGAAAGTGTCATTTCAAATTTTTCTTTTATAATAACTGAAATGTACTGTTATAGGAGTAATCTGATTTGAAGATTAAGAATTTATAGGGATTCACAGTTTTTCCTCGAAGATCAAAGCTTTGTGAAAAAATACTCTTTTCATTGTGAACGGAAAAATTTCAGGAATTCGACTAAAATATATGAAAGTACCGACGAATGTTTTTGAATGAAAATCATAGATATATTATGAATCCTTTCTAGGAAATACACCAATTTTGAGTGAATGAGCTGAGCTGTCCCATTAAGAAAATTAAAGAAATTGAGGGATTGCTGAAAGAGATGACACTACTTAGGGCAATAGGACTCAGTGCCGTAACTCTAAGATATCATGTTCGTATCAAATAGTAGTTAGATAGCTCAGCGCACTTTTTAACTAATTTTCTTTTTCTGGAAGTCTCTCAAATTTTTCTTGATCCATAACTCAAAAAATACAACACTTTTGCGGAAAAATGTGAAGATTAATCTTAATTATAATTGGAATTGACTTAATTTGCCTTATAACGTTATGATGAGTGATGACCCCTTTTCAAAGACATTATATTAAAATTTTGAAATGTAGAATCATTTTTTGTTTATATCAAACTGCTTACGTTTATCCAACTATTTGTTATTCGATCCGGCTCGAAGGACCAAGCTACAGACTACAACATTTTAATATGGTTTTTGAATACAATAAAGAAAACACAAACAGAACATTCTGTAACGGACTACCCCTTAAGACCTTACATTTTTAAAATCTTTTACGAATTCTCGTAGCTAATATCCCCACATTCTAAGTAGGCACTACCCCGAAGTTGTATGTGTTTAGGAAATATTATAGAGCGTAAGCTTCCTTCACGGGTTTTTAACACCCGCGGGCTGTAGCCTGGGGGCTACCATCAAATCACTTCTCTCTTTATTTGGGGATTCGCCCGCTTTAATAACCGCTTTGCTTAAGTATAAAATAACATTTTTATTGGAACATACTTCCTTACAGACTCTGTTTATTATACTGGAAAAAATGAGAAAAAAAAAGTTACCAAGTAATTTGGAATTAGCCCACGGATGTTTTTTTCTGTGATAAAATTATTCACGTTTGGGATTTTAATTATTATCAAAAGGTTATTATTCATAAAATTAAAATATTATTGTATTAAAACATCACTGAATACAACCTCTTTTCACGCTCGTTTAAGTTTTCAGGTAGGTAGTGAAAAATATTCCCTGGAACAGTGATGGTAATTTATGCAGTCAGCTTCCCGCGTACAACAATATTTTAAACAGTTCTACTTAATATAAATTTTTTTTTTTGGGTGAATAATAAATTATTATGAAGTATTACAAAATCCACAAATAGGCTTACAGATTAGTTACGTATGAATTTGAAGTTGAAAAAAAAATACAAATTATTTCATTTTTTAATCCTTATGAGGAAAAATAATTAAAATCTACATTAATTATGACATTTTTTTAAAAAATAAAAAGTATAGACTAAATAAATACTACATTTTTTTGTTATTTCCTCTATGTAACTCGATGTGGCCTACCTCCTTACTTAGACGATAGTCGGTAGGTGGATATTTCCCTACACAAACTACTTTCTGAGTTAAGAATCTTTTCACATCTGATATTCTAACGCTAAAGCAACACACCGTGTATTATACTCGAATAATATCACCTATTGGTTGATGTGAAATCTGACATACGATGCTTTAGCAGCTTTACTTCGAAATCTTTATGGTATGCGCCAGTGTAGGAATGGATATTTCGTTAATAAAAATAGGTATCTCCTCTAATAATAGATAATAATATTGTATGAGCTCTGTTTAGTTAGATGATCAAAAATCGCTTTACAAATCACTCCACGGCCTTGAAAGGACATTTAAGGTTTTTTTAATATCTTAAATAAAAATTTATCATACCTACCTATTACATTTATTGATTTTTTTTAACAAATGGTGAATAAAATTATAAAAATGAAAAAATGAGATGAGTAATTTCAAACTAACATAACTAAAGAGTTTAAAGAAACTATTATTTTATTCAAAGGTTTAATCAGTGTATGTGTAATGTGTGTTAATCTTATGTGATTAACTAAATTTGTGTCTCTTGATAGTATTGTTGTGTTTGTGCTGTGTGAATACCTACATAGTAACATCATCTTACTGGTGAATATCAGAGAACCAGCTTATTATCTGAAAATATCGCAATTACCCAATTATGACAACTATGAGATCTCCTGTAAAAACGAGAGCCAGAAAAAGTAAACCTAAACCTAATAACCTTTATATTACAATGTTTGACACATCTCAAGTTGATGATGTCTGTGAAGAAACTCCAACATTTGATGGAGATGAGATTGTGAATTCAGAGTATGAGAGAGTGATTGATGAATTACAGAAATGCAGGAAAGTACTTGCTGCAAGAAATAGTGAAATTAAAATGCTTTTACTACAAATTTCCAATCTGGAAAATCAAAAGGTTGAATTAAACATAGTAAAAGATAGAAACATTGCAATGCAAGCAGAGATGAATGACAAACAATCCAAACTTAATGACTTGAAAGAATTATTTGAGAGAAATAAATTAACTCATCGGATGGAGTTAGATATGTTTATTGAAAATGAAAATATTATCCTGAGAAAATTGAATGATGCCACGAAATTGAATGAAAACCTTAAAAAGTCCTATGACGACATTCATAAGAAATTAGAACTAACAAATTTGAATAAAATTGAGATAAGTAAGGATGCATTGAGTGATCCTAAAATGCGGAGGGTGGTGCCTAGCATGATAGATTGTAATAATTATAATGACTGTGGTAAGAATTGCAAACAAAACTTATTGATCATTGGTGATGATTATGCATGTGGTTTGGGCAGGAAGTTATATCAGAAAATTCAAAAATATAATGTCCAATGTATCTCGAGACCGGGATCAAGAATCTACAGCGTTTTTAATGAAATCGTTACTGCTATTCATAGAGCTAACAGAAACGACATATTGATGTTGATATTAGGAAATAATGAAAATGGTTTCAAATATTATATGAAAAAAATCAAACAGCTGTTGGAAATTGCACATGATTTAGAAATCACTTTATTTATTACAACTATATTCTATGGAAAAAGTAATTTGAGAAATCAGAAGATTTACAGCGCAAATTATTGTTTGTATGACTTGGCAGGCTTTTATAAAAATGTCAATATCATTGAGGTAAATGGCAATGATTCAAAGCTTGATGAATTGATGATAAGTCATGTTAATTGTCCGATACGGTATATGAATTCTAATTTAATTGAAATACCTTTTACAAATATAGACGCTCTATCCAATAAACAGAGGATGGAAAGAAATAATTGTGACATTCGGGATTTTCCAAATCACTGACAATGTTGTATGCAAATGCACGCAGCGTTAGAAATAAATTAAACGATTTTGAAATTTTAGAAAAGAAACATAAACCTGACATATTAATCCTGTGTGAAACTTGGCTTTACTCATCCGAGGTTCAATATTACAATATTCCCGGCTATTGTGGAGTTTATAACTGCAGAGACTCAAATACGAGAGGAGGTGGAACTGCAATTTATATTAAAGATGATATTCAATACAGTGTACTTTACAAGAATAATAAGTGTAACATGCTCATAGTGGAAGTTGTGATTTGTGAAAATATCCGACAAAAAATCTGCACATTTTATAGATCTCCAAACTTGGATCCATTGGATGAGTTCTTCAACTCATTTGATGAGTTCCTATCCAAGTATAAGGGAATGATTGTTGTTGGAGATGCAAATATAGATCTTCTTGAAAAGAATAACACAACCTTTAAATACAAAACAACAATCTCCACTAATAACTTCAGAATAATTAATAAATTAGATGTTGATCATGCGACTAGAATAACCGACTCATCAAGCACACTTATAGATCATGTGCTAGATAACAAAACAAATAACAAGCATGAAATAGAATTGATTGACTGGCCAGGCTTTGATCATAAATTGATTAAAATTTGTATTACAAATACTCCTAAAAAAAAACAATGTATGTATAGTAAAGAATTTAAAAAAATCAACCAAAACATCCTTAAGCAATATGTTAGTGACAATATTGAAATAGTGGAAAACAATGGAAACTTGTGCAATTTGATTGATGTTGTAAAAAAAGCCAAAGAAATTGCTACATTCACTGTAAAGCACAGAATTAGAAAAAATAATGACTGGCTGACACCTAACATTCTACAATTAATTGAAAAACGTAGTAAACTCTATAAAATATATAAAAGAAGGGATTCTACAGAGCTTGATAAGATCAAATATAAAAAATGTAAAAATGCAGTTACTTCAGGAATAAAAAAATCTAAGAAAATGTACATTGAGAATAAAATTAATAAATCAAATGGTGATAGTGGAAAAATATGGAAGGTGATTAATAGTGTGATACATAACGCCAATACTAGTAAGAATAAAGATAGAATTGAAGTGTTGAACACCGCCGATGGTACGTCAAGTGATCCAGTGAAGATTGCCAATATAATGAATGTATACTTCCAGTCAATTGGTAGAAAATTATATGATAAAATAGTAAATGATGGTGGTGATGTGAATGTGAGCAATGATGAGCCTGTTGACTCTGCACCAATGAATAGTCTGTTCATATCACCAACCAATGTAGAGGAGATGACAAATATCATAAAAGCACTGAAATTAACTTACTCTGCCGGATTGGATGGCATTACATCTATGGATTTAAAAATTCTTGTGGAAATAATAGCTAAAGGACTGACAATATCAATCAATAATATATTCGAAAAGGGTGAATTTCCCCAATGTTTAAAAACTGCATTAATCACTCCAGTTCACAAGAATGGACCTAGAAATGAATGTGGGAATTATAGACCTATCAGTATCCTGAGCTCCTTCAGTAAAGTAATTGAAAAACTTCTTTATATAAGAATAGTAGAATTCATAGAAGGGAACTCTGGTTTTAATAAATACCAATATGGTTTCCAAAAGGGTAGTGGAACTACATCTGCAATAGTAGATGCTTTGGATCATATTAATAATGAACTAGATAAAGGCAATTATGTTGTGGCCATTTCCATTGATTTGTCAAAAGCATTTGACACTGTTGAACACAAAAACTTAATGGTGTCCTTGCAACGAATTGGTATAGGGGGAAATGCTTGTAAACTGATCGAGAGCTACTTGTATGACAGAACTGCAATAACAAAAAATGGTGATAAAATGAGCCAGACATGCAAAGTTGACATCGGTGTTCCGCAGGGGTCTATATTGGGGCCTCTGTTGTATCTTTTGTACATCGATGATATGAAGCATCAAAACCTAAAAGGGAAATACTTCATCTATGCAGACGACACCCTTCTTCTGTATAGTGGACGCAATATAAAGGAACTCGAAACTGAAATAAATAACGATCTCAAAATATATGTAACATGGTTGAAGAAGAAATTCCTTACAATAAACGAAAATAAAACTAACTACATTGTATTCAAGCAGAAAAATAAGATGAATGTTCAACTGGACTTGTATGTCAACTCAACGGCAATTAATAGAACTGACAATATTAAATATTTAGGATTAGTAATTGACGAAAGGCTTTCCTGGAATTTGCATGTAGATGGTAAGATTGACAAGATATCTCCACTGGTTGGTGTAATGAGGAGGAGTGAAGTGTTTGAAAGGAAAGTGAAGCACATTATATACCACACCTTCATTATGCCACATGTGTCGTATGGTTTGCTGGTCTGGTCGCAATGTGGTGCGCAAGTAAGAAGTGCAATGCAAAGAGTCATGAACAAAGCTTTAAAGCATATCCATGGCCTAAAAAGAAACACTAGTACAATAGAATTATATCAGATGACTAACGAACTAAACCTAGAACAAAAGATAATACTAGAAAAGGCGAAGTACATTCACAAGATTATAAATGGGGAAACCAAAACAAATATAAAACTCCAATTGAATAAAGATATCCACAGTTATGGTACGAGAGCCGCTTCTCAACTGAGAAATGCCAATCCAAGAACCAATAGAAATAGAGATGGATTCTTGTACTCGGCGATTGATATTCATAATAGAGTTCCCGACGACATCAAGAGGTTGACAAATGGGAAGTGCTTCGGAAAGCAGATGAAGAGGATATTACTAACCAATGAGTTTTAATAATAATCTGAGATTGTAATTGTGTGCCTTCTAATACCAGCGACCTCGTTGCTGACTGAAGGAAAATATAAGAATAAAAGAAAAAAAAAGAAATGTATATAATTGAAGAGTTTTCATATTTAGAGCCCCACTGATTTTGATTTCATGAAATAAGCTTTTTTATAAACAAAATTTTATGAACCTTAAATAAGTTTTTTTTAAGTGAAATGCTAGTATTGGTAAATTAAATGGGGACCTTAAGTGGACACTATCTTTGTTTTCTCAAAGAGGTTTTCGGTGCGAAGCCTGCTGGAATGAGCAACGTAGGAAGACCCACCCTGAATGCCTTGAAGGAGCGGAGAGAGGCCTCAGACTGCTGGAGTAGAAAATTGGCGAAATATGGCGGAGGACAGGGTGACACTAAGGAATCTGCTGGAAAAGTGCTATTATTGCCTGCTTTTTCCCCTAGTGGAATCATAAATGGATTAGATACGAATTGAATTTTTTTATACCGACAATATTTTCTATAGGTATACTATTTTTCGAACAAACTCACAAAACAATCGATTGTTTTTTTTTCAATGATTTGTCGTGCGTACATTTTTCTTTTGTGAAAAGGAATTCGATTTTATTGTAGGTAGGTACATATTTTTTGTATGTATTGAGTACCTACCTACCTATATTTACCTAATCCATAAAATTGTATCTTATATCTATCTAATTGGAAAGTCCTGTAAGTAAGTAGGTATAGGTACCTATAATTCTTCAAACACATTATTTGTAACTTTCTAATCCTTAGTCGTTTTCTTTATAAATTGTTATATAAGTATTACCTACTGTCAGTATTCGATGTCACGAATTTTGCAACTAGAATAAGTAGATATATACGATGGTTTTTAGTACTATTAGCACTGTAGGTAACGAGGGTGTGTTGGTATGTGTGTTCGATCTCAACCGAGGCATAAGATTTCTTTCTATATCGATCAGCTAGTTAGGTAGGTATACTCATTGTTTACATTAACTTCAGCTCCTTCTAGCAGGACCGCAGCAGTCAATAGGTTTTGGAACAATGAAATTACGGAACTTTTTTGGGTTTAGGGGTTTAGGCGCTATATTTTGATCTTAAAGGGACAGGTTCAATTTCTGAAGTAATCGGAATTTTTCTAAGTGTTTCACTATTTTTTTTTAATTTAAGTTCACTGGAAAATATTGCTTATTATACAATAGGTAGGTATATGTTGTTTGAATTTTTTTTAGATATTTCATGCTTACTTATGGCAAACAACACAGCAGGAATATTTTAGGCCAACGTCGGCCTAGTCAAAGAAGAAGAAGAACATCTTACTTAGATGTTTGTTTTGGCCTCACTATAATAATAATATGATGTTACGCAGGTATCGTGTTTAAAAATTTAGTTTTGTTCTATAATAGATATATTATAGTCCAGTCACTAAAAGTTGGAGAGATTTGGTTATTGTGAAGTATTCTTCTCTCCGGAACCGTTGGCTCAAAAATAATGAGATTCAGTCCTGGAGAGATCTTTACATAACCCCCCTAGAGGCTGCGGTACCTCGCGCCCGCCCCCCTATATCTACTCCACGCTGTAACCGCTTACGCTAATGTTATTCTATATTTTTTAGAATAATATTTTGACAGTTGAATGATTCCTCGCCTAAAAGATTATTTTCCTCAGTGCGTGGCAATGACCCTTCTACCTACATCCAAACACAATATTTATGTAAGTAGGTAGGCATGTTCCTACCTTAATATGATTTCGCTAAATATTTTTGGTTTCTTGAAGCGTGGCGAAGACATATCAAAACAATAAAATAGGAGACCACATTGGAAACGAATAATTTGAAAAATATGAGAAAATATTACGCCAATTAGTCGATTACAAGGTTGTTTTTCTTCCAATCGTAATTTCAATGTGATTGTTTTGATCGCCGACTTTTTATCTGAAGGTTGTGGGTTCTTCAAGCATGTAAATTGAACATTGTATTTACATTATTATGTCGTGTGTACACACGGCCCTGTTTCGGAATATTACAGTTTAGATTTAGTTTAGATTATTGCACTGTGTCTCTCTCTCTCTCACTCTCTATCCTCGCTGCCGACAATGCATTTTCCTCTTTCACGGCACAAACTTTGTGAAAAGTGTTTTTGTACATTCATATAGGTACAACAAGCTTTCCCGACAGACATTGTTCTGTGATCTAACTATGAATATTGAATTCGAATTTAAAAGAATGATAAAAAATACTTTTAACCAATGATATTCCGACTGATGCATCTATTTTAAACCAGGTATTTTCCATCCGGATTCTGTCAATCGCACCAACTATCAAATAACTGTCAGTTTGTGTCAAACGACATTTTAATTTCAAAATTAGATTTATTCACTTCTCGCGTATTAATTTATAAAAAAATGAGCTTCAACGTTAACAAATTAGAAAAAACGTTGAAAACAATTCTATCAAAAATCTGCGTGCTTCTACAGAATTTTTCATAAGTGGCGTTGTTGTATCGAAATTTCCATACTAACTTTTAATATTTTATTTTATAACATTATTTTCTATCCATTTATTGATTAGCGGCGTCACACCAAGCCTCTGGAAAACCTTCAGCAGCGAAATCTCCTTGCTGAGAATACGTCGCTTCCATAAAATTGACTGAATCTTGTCACTGGCACTGATGCGTTGGTTTGGTCACGTGGTCCGAATGATAAATCACAGGCTCCCGAAAAAGAACCTGGAATTTAGCGAACAGCGCAAAAGATAAGGACAACTTATACACTGGGCTGAAGAGTGAAGAGTGTCTGTAGGCAGTCGAGCTGGGAGAGTGTTTTGACCAACAAATCGGTGTGGTGGAGGGTCGTTGCGGAGTGTCAGGGGACGGATAATGTAAGAAGAAGTGGTTCAATTGTCGGGGGTGGACATCCGTGTCCAGAGCGAGGATATACTTGTCCTGGATTGGACTCCACAGTCACATCGGGTGGCTGTGGAGAAGACTGTAAATGGCATTGTAAATCAAAATTGAAATAAGTTGGTACCTACCTACATATATGATTGTAAAATAGATTTAAGGCTGTTGTATCTACAAAATAATAGAAATCAAAAAAAAATATAATCTTTAAATTCCCGTTTTGTGTATGTACTGAACATCCGTATACGGCCTATGGGCTTTGAATTAAAAACAGTCGATTTAGTTTCTTGCGGGAAAATGTTATTGAGGATCGAGCGCATTCGAAGGCTGTCGATTGCTATCAAGTGAATTTGTTTAGAAAGTACCTATAGGTAGGTAGATGTTTATTTATTGATTTATTTAAGTAATTTTTCAAAATTTAGTTCGAACTTAGCTTAATTTCTTTCTTTTTTTTTCTCATCACGCCGTGTCCCGTAAGGGGTAGGCAGAGAGAACGGACCTCCACTCTTTACCTACTATCCAAGCATACTTCTTTCGCTTCTTCCACCGACATAACATTTCTCATACACCCTTTCCTATTTATCTTACTTCTTACCTGGCCTTCCTTGAGGACGGAATCGATGTGTTAGATACACGTCATTCTCGGTCGACCACGCTTTCTTACACCTTTCCTTTCAGCCTTATGAATTATCTTTGTCATTCTGTTTGCATCCATTCTTTCCACATGCCCATACCATCTCAACTATTAACTTTCATCTTTATCACAACACCTACTTCCATACCACATTCCTTCCTAATATTTTCATTCCTTTCCATATTCCATAAATTTTTACCACATATTCGTAGAGATTTCATCTCTACTGCATTTATATTACATTCTTCTTTTTTCGTCCATGTCCACGTTTCACAACCATACATCATCGATGGTAACAGGATTGCGTTATGCACTAGTTTCTTTGCTTGTAGTGAGACGTTGTTGTTTCTCATTATAGGTCTTAGTGCACTGCCCATCCTGCAACCAGCAACTTTCCTACGTTCGATTTCTTTTTCACACTTTCCATCCCGACTAAAAATGCTTCCTAAATACGCACACTCATTCACTTGCTCAAGACATTCATTTTCTACAGTTATTTTACAATTCTTTCCTTCATCCCTTTCAAATACCAAAACCTTTGTTTTGCTGACATTCATTTTTAGACCGTTTTTTGCACAGTTTTCAAACACAATTGACACTAAGTTCTTGCAAATCATTTTCACACTCAGCTATAAGTAGGTACTAAATCATCTGCATACATAAGCGCACATATCTTTATATCATTCAGTTCAACCCCTATACCTATTTATATCTTTTAACCCAATCCAATCCAAAAACGAATTGAACAACCAGGGTGACATGACGCACCGTCGGCGCCGGAGGGTAGGTACTGTGAAAACGTAAGGTTTTTTTTCCTAGATACATAAATAAAATTTAAAAAATACATTTTGATATACCTACCTACCTAATTGTATCTAAAATCTTGACGTTATAATATTGTGCGAGACTTCGTTAGAAACGAAGTAGGTAAGCTGCCTACTTATATTCAGGTAGGTACCTACCTACTTCCGTACCTACATTTTCAATTAAAGGTTTTTGGGGACAAATCGATGGTTAGGTATAGAAAGGTACCTACTGAAAATTTCGTTTATCTCGCGATAGATAGGTGTTCATTATAACGAAATTTGACCTGATAAATAAATAGATATATACCTACCTACAACATTAAGAAAATAAAACCAGATAGAGTTAGGACCTTATGGATTCTCCTATTATCTATGAGTGAGAGCTTGTATTTACCTACATGGTGTAACACCTTGGATTAAAATATCATCTTACAAAAGGAGTTGACCACTACTTATTTCCTTCTCCTTTTGTTCTTACTTCTCTTTTGTGAAGGCTCATCTCAAAGAAAATAAAATTTGTTCGAGGGAAATAAAGTAAAGTTAGCTAAGTAGGTAACAAAAGTTATAAGCGTGACCATGTACCTACCTAGTATTTAAAAAATAACAATGTTTAGGGAGTGTATGTACCTAATTTACAAATATCATCTGTAGGTAAGTAGGTACCTAATCAAAACAATGTTTTACAGTATTACTTAGGTGTTTTAATTGGTGTGTCAAAAAATCTAAAAATGTATTTAAAAAATGTTAGTTATATAAGGTTTTTATGATTGAAATTTTGACAAAATCACTACTTTAACTCGGATGGATTATTTTTGTGTTGATGGCAAGCATGACGCCTTTTTATATTAGGTACATTTTGTCTATAGTGGGTGATAAATTCCATTATCTTAATCTATATTTATATGTGTACCTAGGGGGCGTTCAAGTATTACGTAACGCAATTTGGGGGGGAGGGGGGGTCTTGCAAAACGTTACTTACTGTGTGTTACAAGGGGGGGAGGGGGGGTTCGAACAATGCGTCACGTAACGTTTTTTTTTTCTTAAATAAAAAAAAAAAGTGAAATAAATCTTCCAAGTTGGACACCCTTTTCGTTTATGTTTTACGGGAAGTCCCTCGTTTGTAATGTACATCATTTTTTGTTCTCCGAAGTTAGCAACCCTTTTGGACAATGTTTTACGGGAAGTCCCTCGATTTTTCGTTTATGTAATGCGGGGAGTCCCTCAATTCTACTGTATGTAATTTTATTGCTCTGCGTAAAAAGCAACCTTTTTCGATTACGTCTTACGGGGAGTCCCTCGACTGCATTGTATGTCGAAATTTTCATTTCGCTCTCCTAAGTTAGCAAACCTTTTCTTTTATTTTTTACGGGGAATCCCTCGACTGTATTACACTTACGTCATTTTTATTTTATTTTCGTTGTTAGCATTCGTTAGTGCTTTAAACACGCAGTACGCGTAAACACAAATTGCTTGTAGTGAGCGTTGTTAGTGAGTTTGTAGATAGGTACTATAATGTCCACAAAAGCGGGGGATTTACATAATCAACTGTTCTTGGCCTATAAAGGCTCTCATGCTGACTTTCCAACGCATCTATGTCAAAAAAATACCAATGAAATTTGAAAAACATCAAAAGAAAAAATAAAGAATAATTTATGGAACATAATAAATAGTATTATACGAGAGTTCAGTAAAAAATAGTCACTTCCAGAGTGTTACGTAACATTTAGGGGGGGAGGGGGGGGTACAGAAAAACGTTACGGCGCGTTACATGGGGGGAGGGGGGGTAAAAAATCTTCAAAAATTGCGTTACGTAATACTTGAACGCCCCCCTACACATTAATGTAATATATTAATATATTTGGAAATAAAAAATAAAAGTCTCAGGGTCTTACCCATTGCAAAATAAAATATCTAAATTTTATCACAAAAAATCACAAAAAATAAGCCATTCATACCTATACATTGAGTTGAATGACAGGTTTGGCGTTTATATGCAATACCTGCCTACCTAGAAAATAAAGGATGTGGTGCATTTTTAGTATCAAATAGGTAAAACAGTAGGTATGTAGGTATTAGGTAAGAACCTACCCCCGAAGAAAAGTGTTTAGGAATACGTAGGTATCTACCTACTTATAATTTAAATGAAGAATCCTTTGCTATTCGTCGGGGGCTGTCGATAGATATATTATGTAGGTTTATTGGTAAATGGACATATGCTTACTAGTAGGTACCTACCTATACTTTGATTTTAACAATAAATTGATTATTGTCTAAGAATTACAGAAATCAAGAAAGTAGGTAGGTAAATGTACCAATCCACTTGAGAGGTCTGTAGCATGAAACAAAAAGAACCTGATGTACCTACCTACCTAAGAATTAGCTATCGAACGAAGAGTTTCTCAACAGAATCTAAGCAAGAAGGCATCTGCTTATAATTTATTATAGGTAGGTATATCAGGAAAACGTGTGGATGAATGGATGGACATTATTGTGACTACAAGTCTGTAGTCTGTAGGTACGAGACCAGTTTGAAGATAAGTTGGTAAAAGGTTGCGAATGAAAAGAACCGTTCGTATGAGGAGAGAAAGTCTAGGATGGAAAAAAAATATTCATTAGATATCTAGCTGTGAGACAATTATTTACTACCTAGGTACTTATTATTAAAACCAATGGGAGATGAAAAACCTTATTCGTGCACACTGAGAGAAGTAGGCAAGTGCCTACCTACTTTTTATATTCGTAAAGTAGGTAGGTACCTACTATCAAATTTTGCGACATGTGTTAGGTACCAAACGGGCTCAATGTTGATATTCGCGGCCTCTAAGGGTAAGTACCTACGTTTACACTAATGAAACACAAAATCAGGGTTGGAAATAGAGAATCGTTGATCAAGAAGGAAACAACAACGAAAAGGAATTAAAAACTCTGGCGCGCATAATTTATCATCGCCCATTATTAGTTGTTGCTCTTCGTTGTCCGATATCAATAAAAAAAGAAAGCATAGGTATAGATAGAAAGTAAGTTCTATTTCTAGCGCCGCCGGCTCTCTCACTAAGGTGTAGTTTTTTTAACTTAAGTATATTTACTAGGATAAATACTAATAAATACTATAATTATTTTGTACTATACTATAAGTATTGCTTTAATTTTTTATAAAATACGTAGGTATCTACCTAATAAGTAGAAAGGTAATCATTTTGTTGACTAATTCCATAGGCTAACGTTCTTCATTGTCACGTGCAGATGAAATTATCATTTTCAATAGCATGCTTAATAATATTAATTAGGTAGGTATAGGTATAACTTATAGGTAGGTACCAACTATTAAGTATATTATGGTATTCACAATTTTGAATTTAACTTTGCTTAAGGTATGGGTATACTAAATTAGTATAGGTACCTAGTTCAGTTCAGATATATGCTCAAAATGATTTCAAAGAAACCAATGCTGGATAGTAAATTTACAGATAAGTACCTACCTACATAGTTCTATTACTTACAAAGCATTGTACAAAATGAAGGTTATCGTTTTTTAATATTTGAGGAAGGTATATAGGTATTACCTAGGTGTCCTAGGTATACCTAGCTACCTCCCTATTGACGTAATATTGTATGAAAATGTGGTTTATATGTACCTACCTATCTACTTACAGTAAAATTTTTGGTAGAAACATTAAAAAAAATGTAAAGTAACTACCTACCAACCGACCGAGCTATTTAAAAAGGAATATTAGGTAGGTATATTTCAAATTATGTCAATCCTATAGGTAATAAAAATTGAAATAAATATTTAATTATAAGGTAGGTGTTGTAGGTATTTAGGTATAATTAGGTACCCTACATAATGCTGTTTTTACCAAGCTTTTCGTGTAATTTTGTTTTGTAGGTACAAGTATGTAGGTACCTACTTGGCATTATTAAAATTCTCACAAAAATGATGACTCAATCTGCTCCATGAAGGTGTCAACATTTCAAATAGGTATAAAACCTACCTATTTATACCTATGTGTATTAAAATGGTTGGTAGGTATACCAGCGTTTCAGTCGACGGCTTTGATACTGAAAGTCAAGGGTTTGGTGTCGAGCTTTCGCACATTCACAAAGCAAGCATTGCTATATATTATTTATTTGAGAAAGATCTCGAAGAGTACCTATTATTTGCAGTTTTTAAGTAGGTACCTTATTATGTAGGTACAACATCTAAGTACCTACCTACATGTCTGTCGCTTAACAGTTATGGTCACTACCTATTTGGAATGTACCTACTTAATTGTGTTCACTTTGGGTGAGCCCCAGATTCATTAAAAAAGCCTACGCTTTCCAAAAGGTTTATTGCATGTCTTACATTAGAAATTACCCAGATATTGCAAGAAGTAGGTAAAGGAAATGTTTCTGTAGAAAAAAAGAACTCACCGAAGAAGTCATGTGCGGCGTGAAAGCCGGTGGCCGCGGCTGCTAATTGGTGTAGTCTTAGAGCAGGTGGGGCCAGCAAGGGTCTCGGGGGTCTGGGTGCTAACAAACTGTCTATCGTGAAGGCTGCTCCAGGCGCCCTGGTGCCCCAAGACGTGGCAGACCCTCTGCTACCAGACTCCACCTCACCCCTGGCTTCCCACGACATGGTCTCTGTTTTCATTGGTAACTTGTCCTCGTCTAAGAGACCAGACGACGATCTCATTTGGATTCAAGGCAATTTATGTTAAACTTGTTTCTTCACTTGTCCCGGAATAAACTAACACTCATTTACAAACTTTCATCAACGTATTGATAAAAATAAAATAAAAAAACTGTTTTTTGTCCGTGTTATGACATATTCACTCATTGAACTTTGCGAGGTTAACACGTTGGAGACTGAAACCTTACGAATACAAAACAATCCCTACACACGATTTATTTTATTATTTGACATGTTTCACACAACGTTTTAACCGTAGGTAGGTAATTTTATTTTTCAATACAAAAACGGTTGCCGATCGTAAACAAAAATATATGACAGATTTTCACAGTTCAATTTAATAATGTTCCGACTTTTTAATCTCAATTCAAATATAAAAAAACATAACCTCACTTTACGAAAGTCTTCACTGAAACAATTTGTATGTGTTGAGTTGATAGATAAGATTCTTATTTTTGATCGACAGTTCCCGCGTCCGATGAGAAGCGAGCGTGATTTATTGTGACGCTGGGGACTGGTTTGCCGCCTGTGTCGCGGTATACCTACCCTGTCTCCTCTGAAAGGGGCGGGACTCACCCCTAGCCACCCCGAGTGGGCGGAGCTACGGCATGGGTATTGGGATGGAGAATGGATAGCAATATTGCTACAATGTGTGTGGGTGTCTGATGGAGATATTGTGCCCACGTGGGATGGGTGGGAGCCTAGATATTATGATATTACCATTGTTATCATATTATTTGAAAGCACATTATTAGAATTTAGGAATGATGTTGATTATCTTTTTAATTCTGTTATCTTAACTAGCACAATACTACCTTCAAATTAGGAAGATACCTCCAAATTTCAATGCTCAGTTATTAGATAGATACCTACGTATCTTCTATGTACCTACCCTATTTTTTATGTACCTACCTATTTGAGAGTTGTGGTCATTATGAAGTACCTAAGTACATTTTCTTCCAGGCTTGATGTTTGTATTTCTGTTTCATTATCAGCTTCTTGGTGTTTTTATATTTGAAATTCATTTCGGGGTCTACCAACTAGGTACTTTTGCTTCTGTACCTACTCAATTATAGAAAATTCACCAGCTTTCCAATAAAAAGTAGGTAGGTATTTGCCACTTCCGAGGCAAATTATTATTGTTTGGAAATAGAAAAACGAAAATAAGAACGTAAGTTATCTATCTAAATATAAATAGGTAGGTAGGTACCTATAAGTACATAATTAAAAAAAACAATACCTAACTCCAATCGAACTCGCATTGCCTATATTATTAAAAAAAATTAAATAGGTAGGTACCTACTAATGTAAGTAGGTGAGTCTTTCGAGTGAGCACAAATTCATTAAATAAAATGATTTATTTAAAGTGCCAAAAGTTTCTAGTCCTCAATAAGTTTGAATCCTGATGTATTTTTATCTTCCAATAACTAATTTAATAAAACAGTTTTATACATACCTATCTATTTATTCATTGAGTATAAACTAAGGTAAAAAAAGATTAATGATAAATATAGGTAGGTATACCTCGGTACAGCATTCTTGCTTCCAAATTTACCTTTTTATCTTATTTTAATCAGAAATCGAAGACAAAGTAACAGGTATCTATAAAGGCAAGTTGGTATTTGAGAATATAATAGATGCGTAGGTATAGATAGATACTCTGTTCTGTATCTTTAAATGTTTGTCCATCCATTATAATTTGATCAGAGGATATCCAACAAAGCCTAAAATCGTTACCAAGGTTTCGATCTCTTTTATCTGAGCACTGAGCACCTACCACTTTTGAATTAGATACCTAGCTACTTATTTTTGTTTATTTTACCTAAGTAGCTACTTTTGTATTACTTACCTATTCCCTCTTCTATATAATAGGTATAAGTAGGCAGTAGTACCTATGTATAAGTAGATATTTAGGTAGAATCAACAATTAAGGTAATTTTTATTTGATACTAGCTTTCCCAACAGACGTGCTATAGGTAGGTACCTATATCATCCCAATTATGAATATTTTATTCTAATTTGTATAATATGTATGTGATAAACTATAATTACCTATCTCTATTTAGGTAACCATTGTATTTTCGACCGATGCATTTGTTATAAGCCATACTACTTAGTGGTCAACCATCAGTGCTCGAAATTCGGCCATAGGTAACTTATTTAAATTATAAGTTTGAACATTATTGAGGTTCCATTGACAAAGACTGAACGAGCGCTTTTTCAAAATTTAAAATGTTGATATGTACATTTTTTTTTCTTTTATTTATAGGCAAACAATATTAATCTATTCTCAATTTGATTACAGATAAACAAAAGAATGTTTGCGCCTGTGTCAATTTCAAATAGGTAGGTACTTACTACAATTACAGTCTTAATAATGTTCAAACTTAAATCAAAATTATGACCACTGGCCGACCACTATAGTAGGTAAGTATAGTATAGATGTATCGCTACATTCACAATTGAGAGATACGTGTTTATTTTGTTTGACTCGATTTCAATGTACCCATTTACGAAGTAGCTAGGCCCTTCCCCCTGCGATTGTAGAGCACAGAGTAGACGCGGGTGGTTTTGGAAGAAAGGCACATTGTCAGAATAACCGCATGCGAGGAGAGAAGAGGAGAAATGTGAAGAGGAATCGGATACTCTGCCCAAGCTGCTCCCTAAGAGATACAGCCTTGTTTACATTGTAAAGAGCCTATTAAAAGTTTATCCAATTCGGTTACCTAAATCATGGTAGCTTTACGTATGTAGAATATCCAGTTACACACTCTCTGCTGCTGATATTGTGTTATTTCAGGTCTTTAATTATAAGAAATTTATCCAAAAATACGTAGAAACATAGGCACATACATGCCTATCCGTCCTAAAATTTATGTAAAAAAGTCGTATTCACCTTAGGTAGGTAGGTATATACCTTCAGGTGACGAAGCGTTGTAGAAGCGGTAGCTTTTCCAACAATTATTATTTTCCATACGAAGTGGTTGGTAGACTGGCGGTTACAACACCGGCTTTCGTACTGTTTGGTGCGGACGTCGTGGTTCGATCCTCATCTTCCTCTTTCACGACACAAGCTTTAAGTAGCTTACTGTGAAAGAGTCAAGGAGTGTATTTGTGTTCAATTTGAGTGAGCGCAGATTCATTAAAAAAAATTAAATTATAATTAAACTTTCAGAAACTGTGTTTAAAGAAGTCAAGGATAGCGATATCTTTGGAACCTTGTAAAATTGTAAAATTTCTCCGTAGATTTATCATCGATATTTTTTTTACTCTTGGCTACTTAGACTTTAAGTAAGTACCTACCTATTTTAGTAATTTCAAACCTGATTTATTGTGATCATTTAAATATAACCGCCGTCTTCGAAATAACTGACGGGATAAACATTCTAAAGGTGACTTAGACTAAACGAACAAAGAACCAGACCTAGAGTTGAGCAATTGATCATCCATGAACTTTTAGTGTAAACGAATGCTCGTTTTCAGGATTAACACGAAACAAATGTCAACAATCATGAATGAAAAGCAGGAACTAGAATTCTGGGACACACACTCTGGAGATGTTGATTGCGAGTGCGAATTATTGATCATTTTTCAAGAAGTGTCTATGGTCAGTAGGAATAGTAGGTATAGGTACCTAGCTCTCCTAACTCATAGACTAAAGTTGTAATTGCAAATTTTGCACCGTTTAGGTATAGGTATATCAAACGATCGAGCATTTAGAACATTCCATAGAATCTTGACCATAAAAGTACCTAGTATAGATCAACGAAAGAATGATTCTTTAGAGAGTTGTAGGTTACTAATAATTGAAAAATCAATCTTCGTAAGAAGTTAAATAATTCTTAGTTCTTTAAGTTTGGAATGAATATTTTTTTCCTCCTCTAAGGACTATATACAAGAAGTAAGTATTTTCAAACAGATCTCACGCACCACTACCTAGGAACCTACATAGATGCGTTTATGTGTGGACCGGGAGTTTCGTTCGCTTCGGGTAGGTGCCATTAGTCGATCAGTCACTCAGTTCTGGCTATTCCGATACAAATAAAGGATATATTATGTAAGTAGATACTTAGATATCTATTAGGTCCTATTATGAAGCTAACTACAATGATACGTAGGTCCTTATTACATAATATCTAGTAGCAAAGCATCGATATAATGAATTTAATATAAATCATCCGCTAAATAAAATGCGTTGTTGAAAGATCAACCAATGAATGGTAGGTATACATACATCCGTCACGCCTCCACAATAATTCTTTCTTCCTTTTCAATCACTTTTGAATTCGTTGTTTACTTGCGTGCCACTATTATTTGCCATTCAGCGGGGCTGCACGGCAATTTACCAATGCACCATTTTACAATGTTTTTATCGAGGAATTATATCTGGCCACATGTTAACATTGATGTTTCACAATGTGCAGAGCACAATATCGCTATTATACCACCATAATACCGATATATTCTTGCGTATCTTCAGAGATTAAACATTTAGGTAGATCAGTGGTATGGTTTACAAATTTTAACAAATAAAGAATTTGGTACCTACTTTTTAACATTTTACTTTTTAACAACATCAAATAAGCCGACTTTGCCCTTTATACCATTTTTAACTGTATTCGATTGAAGCATTATATGATATATACCTACCTATGAGACATAAGCAAGAGCGCCCCTGGGGTGGGGGAAAGGGGGGCTATTGCCCCTCCTGGACCGATTGAAATTAGTCAAATGATGTTTCTTTTATTTTAAATCAATTCGTGTTAGCATAAAGAATGTGAACCTATCCCATAGGCATGTGCAATGGGCATATTATGGGCAATTTTGTTGATTCTAAACCAAATCAAACTTCAAATCGAGTTAGGTATAGTTATATATTTTCATGATCCATCAGCGTTTACGTGATTCCATAAAAGTCTGATAATTTATTACAACTTTTGTGCAAAATAAATACGAATCACCTCAAATATTTATTTTAAACTCAATTAGGTAGATTTTTGTGTTATTACTTTCGACGAAATACCGTATTTCTAAAACAAAGTGTACCTCTACTGAATCACTCGAAAACGAGTTCAGGGTACCTACATATAATAATAGGTAGGTAGGTACTTATATTTTTCGCATCGGGAATATCAAATAAACTTTAAAAAATTCGAGTTACGCCAATGCTGCAAACATCAGTTTATGATTGAGCAATTGGTTATATTGTTGTCTGCAATGAATGGACTGTCGATTTCTTGTAAAGTCCGCAATTCTTCATGCTTAGGACTTACACGTATAATTTTTATACCTACCCATAGGCTTTTTATGTTTGGCAAATACTAGATAAGCTCGACTTAAACCATTTCAAATGAGCAATCCTACAAAAAGATTACCAAGTTTTTAAGAAAAAAAAATCACAATGATATCTATGGATCATTTAGGATTTTTGTAATATTTTCATTTATCGAGTACCAAATGGACAATATCCTTGCTTATTGTACCTAGTAAATAGATAAAGATAATCGGGTATTTTGTTCATTTCTTCGATCGTGACAAAATAGTTGTTAAATATTTACATATAGCTAGGTAGGTACCTACTACTTTTTGCTGAGAAACAACTTAAAATTTCAACCATCACTCCACATACTTACCTAATTATTTTTTATCATATTGTGTTAGAAAATAACATCTATTATTTTTTTTTGATAATTTTTTTTTGTAAACAACCAATAAAAAACGTGACATGATGAAACGCTCTCTAAATGATTTAAAGATTATTTTCATGTCATTTACGCACAACGTAGGTATAAAGATTCTTATAGCATGAGCATGCCAATATTTATGTTAATCAATGTACCTATCTGTACAAAAATATTAGGTAAGTGGTCGGTAGGCCTGATTCCTGATGGTGTCGACAATTTCTTTTTTTACAACACACGCTTTCTATAAAATATGCCAACTGTGTTCACTTTGGGTGAGTCCATATTAATTTTATAAAAAAAAATTAAATATATTTGTTTGATTTTTGTTAACAAGAAATCCTTCGGGGTAGGTACCTAAATCCGCCCTTGAAACTATATCAGCTCAATCCTCGTGTTTTAAATCTTCAAGCGTTCTTTTGAGTAAGTACCTACCTATAGGGTTTTATATATTGAACTTTATTTAGCCACCACCTAGCATACCTATAATAGGGTGCTTCTTAAAATTTTAATATTACGAGATAATCTATTGTACCGTGGGGTGGCCGGCTAAGAATAGCACCTCCGCTCTTTTTGCTGGTTTTCCGAGCATTCTGTTAGAGGCAGAATATCGAAAAATCAGATAGGGACCGTGAGGTTGACCACCTCACGTCCTTAAACCTCAACCGGTCAGAAAAGGCACAATGAGCCTCGGACGCCTTCGAGCGCAATGGAGATCTTGATGCCTCCCTATCCTCCTGAGTGGGGCCTAGGCCTCCGGCATTGCGGGTTGGTTTGGGGGAGATCCACCGCGGGCTTGATTTGTGTGTGGCCGGCTTTTTTGCAATCGGGCTAGGGGTCGGCTTTGCTGCGGATTGGTCTCCTCCGGGCTGGCTTGCGGTGTGCGGGGGGGGGGGGGGCATAAACGGGAGACCGTTATGTAATGTTAATGTTAATCTATTATTCAGTTCGCTAATGGGTATGTAAAACATGGTTTAGGGGTCGCTACTAACTGGCTGTTGAAAATTTGTATAGCCAATGTAGGTATTTCCCTCACCGTTACTGTTATATAATATAGTAGGTAGATATGTACATACTAGGTACCTACCTATTATTGATATTTTTTGTAACTTAAAGATGCTGTAGGACTTGAAAAAAAAAACTTTTTTTGTACAATGCAGCTATCTACCTACCTAAGTACCTACATTAGAAATTTCCTCCAAGTGCTAGCGCCCCTTAAACATTTTTGAAAAATTGTAAAATAATATCTGATGCCTTAAATTATAGCATAGAATACAAAAACCGGAATGTCCCTTCAAATTTTTGACAACATAAGAAACATCCTGAACTTATCTTATTCATGAAATCTTCTCCGAATGTAGATACCTATCTTTAGAAAAAGGTAAATTTCTAAAAACACCTAGGTACCTGGACATATTTTTATCCATGACATCAGGCTGATATTATGAAGCAAATTGATCCTTATGGGATTAAAACAAATAAGGTAGGTAGTATAACATATGTGAACGTGTTCTAGTTCCCACGACTTAGGTATATCCGTCAATAGGTCAACAGTTAGTTCCTAGGTAGGTAGGTATATGGCCCGTTTACTCTTAGCAGATGATTACTATGAAGTGTAGGTAGGTACCTACTATACTTACATATCATCGATTTACTGCGTCCACTCCCAAAAATTCAAGCAATTACCTACTATTAATGTATAAAAAAGGGAAGTGAGGTCTATTGATTATTCCCACGCACCCCGCTGGATGAAGAGATGACGGACACCTGGCTCCACCTGTATCTACAAACAGAATCCTTTCCTTTCCTTGACCATTGTTATAATTAACAGTTACTCGCACGATCACTTTACCCTTATTTGAATTATTCATCTACTCATTGTACCGTGTGTGTCTTCCTTTATTACGTATACTTACCTACTTATATTTGACGGTCACCTAAAATCAATATTCCCACGTTTTATATGGGTTAACGCTTTCAATACACATTTTGTTTGATAATAAAAAAAGTGTTAGTACCGACAGGATTTGAGCTATATGGACGAATTTATAATAAAACATTTAATTGAAGTACCTATCTACATATGGGTAGGTACTAAAAATCATACATCCTTAGATACATTGTGAAGAGAAACAAATCGGCAGATCTAATAAATTATAAGCATCCTTGCAGGTAAAGCTTAGGTACTTACTTCATCCACGTTCGCACCCTAGGTGGAGTACCTATACCTAATATTGTGTTCGCCATAAAGAAAGCCTCGCGCCAATCAAGTATCTTTATCCTGGACCGATCCAGGGCGTCGTTATAAATTTAAATATTATACCTACCAAAGTGAGAAAATTTAGCCTAATCACTTTCACCCAACCAAATTAAAACTAATCAAAAACAAATCATGCCGATCAATTCATCATTATTTTGTTACAGTAATGTTGGCTTGAGCTATAGCTTGTGATTGAATTTCCCTAATCTTGGTAGCAACAATTTTTTTTTTCGATCTAGCTGTGCTCTTAATGTTAGGAGAGTCCCAGATTTCTATGTTTTCATTGATGATTGTCGGTAGGTAGTTTGGTACCTATTCTATTTATTTACATAATATAAACGGTTTTCGCCTTTAAACACAAAATTATTCCAAATATATGAAAAAATCACTAAGTAAATTTCATTTTTAAAAAAAAAAATACAGATGATCAAGTAGATTCATTTCAGACATTAATACCTACTAATGTCACAAAAAATTAAAATATACCTGTATAAAAAAATAGATAGTAGGTAATCTTTCCAATCACAACCTTTAAACAAAAAATGTCACTCCACTCACAAGCTGATAAAATCAAGTCATAAAATAATTCAAATAACAATATGTACCTACTGGAAGTCGATAATTAAAACTTTTAAACCCACAACAAAGTCATTAAAAAAATCGAACTTCTCTAAATAATAAAAAAATAAAACTCTTTGAAAACACATGTATAAAAGAAATTTGAAAAACAAGGACAGATTTTCATAAAAAACAAATTGACACAATAACCACACCAACCACGACTTTGAGTTTTCGTACCTACCTAGTTTTTGTTTACTGCTCGACCTTTAAACTTTTTTGATGTAGGTAGGTACCTACCTACTTGTAATAGAATATACTTTTGCGGAACAGAAATCTCGGAGAAAAGAATTTGATTCATAAAAATCTTGTTAAATTTCATCGTGAAAATTAAATCAATTAGATATTTAACTAAAATGTACACAAATTTAATAATACATTAATTTAAAAGCTTAAAATTAAGTAGAATAAGTATAGTATAGGTACCCATAGGATAAGTAGGTCCTAAGGCCCAACGCATCAATCAGTGGATAGATAAAATTATCTTACAGAAAAGCCTTTCTTTGAGATATTTGCCGTATCAATGTGTAGATCTCGCTTATGATTAGGATAACCGACGCCATCTTTAACAAGAGGTTCCTACTGTTGGATAACGATTTTTCTCTAAGATAGCTGTCAAAATAGCGTTCAATGACGTTTATAAACTCCCGTAACGCCGTGAATGTGGAGAATTTTCGACTTGTTTTTCCATAAACCAAAATGATAATTATACCCATCTTCATTAATAATAACGAGAAAATATAGGTAGGTACATATTATAATGAATTATCATTTTGAAAATTCGGAAAAATCATATTTTTCTTCAGTTTCGATCGACAAAAGATACCAATTTGCCGGATTTCAAACAAACGATCTGGAATAAAATGTCTAAATTATTGTGATCGAAATATTGTTATATCCTCAAATTTTCAGTTAAATCATTGTATAATTACAAGTTTTAGAAATAATAATACAAAATTATAATATGCATAACAAAATACAACATTAGAACCTAACCTAAATATTTGATTCAATACGCATTAATTGCCAAAACAAGACTTTTTTTTTTAATTTATCAAAACAAGACTTCATCTGACATCAAATCTGGCGCCAAAAAGCTAATCCATAGAAATCAATAGATTGCAGCATAGCAACACTGTAATCTTCTTGATATCCATCTATCGGTTATTTTTCAATCGATGCGGCCGTCAGAATCTTTCCATCACTTTATCCACTACATAACTTTATCTTATGGCTACCAAGAACATTTATCTACACATTGAGGCGTTGGGCCTATCAAGTAGTTTATTGTCTAAATAAGGCACAACGTGACGATTTTTTATTGGGAAATTCTCATTTTTGCCACGGGCCAGCCAGATCTCTATTCTCAACACAATAGATGAAGCAAGCAAATGAATGATATTGCTAGGTATAGGTATATAATTATACATCTGCATATTACTTACTTTCGTAGCATGTATGGCTGTGTGTGCAGGCAGAGCGTTGCAGAAGCCAAGTCTCACTACGGTGACAATATTCAAATACGCAAATATCCGTTTACCCCTCAATTTAAGCCCCCCGATGGCATTTGACAGTTCATTTACCCATCCATTATTATCCAATGGGAAAGCCGTATTCCCCATCCCCGATTCCCCCGGCTTCCCTATTGGCGGGTGGCAGACAGCTGTCTCCCTGCTCACTATCGGCTCTGCCACCCGGCCAGGGTGTGAAGAACTTCTTATCATGGAGATGACACACAGTCGACTCTTCCTGCTTAAAGTTTCTCCAGTGTTGTTCCAAATTTATAAACTACAAGCTAGCCTACTATAAAATCACGCTTGTAGAAAATTGCCTGTTATCAAAGACATATGTAACTAAGTATGTAGATGAATTTGAATTTTTAGAATCACTTTTTTTAAATCTTATCCTCGACAATTTGTTATGTTTATCTGAAGGAAGGCACCTATTACTTTTTTAAAATAGTTATCTATAAGTATAATTATTTAGGACACGTTTTTTTACCGGAAATTTTTTAAATAAACAACTTGGAAGCATGGGCGCCCGCAGGTAGGGGCAAGGGGGGGCACTTGCCCCCCCCTGGACTGAAAGATTAAAAAAAATTTTAGACAATAATGGAGAGAAAAAACATTAAAGTAAATTAAAACTACCTACATTAAAAAAAACATTACTAAAAATATTTTGCCCCCCCCTAGAAAATTTTCTGCGGGCGCCCATGCTTGGAAGCACTCTTCTTATATTACCTAGTATGATAATACTACTTAAAATAGAGTGACTACTTCAATACAATATAAGAATACAGAAATGGGTTGAGTCACTTCAAGAAATTATAAATATTCGCAATTTATGGACAAAATTGAATAGGTACCTATGTACTGGGGCATGTCAACGTCTTGAATATTTTACACTAGCTATTTACGAAAAGCTATTAAAATTTTGGATGTTATAATGCATTACTAAAACAATCCAATAAAAGAAATCAACATTTATTTGTAAAAAAAATTATAATGCTTTTTTGTCATAATAATTTTGTAAAATAAAATTTATATCAGAGTGAAGACTTAAGAAAAAAACTTATCACAAATCTTCCTATTTCTTGAGATTTGTTCAACACTTCGACCTTTCAATCTTGAACCACAGATTTGGCATTAAATTAGGAGACAGATCGTTCAAATATCGCAACACCAATACAAACAGAAAACAAAACGTCCAAATATCACACAACGATACAAAAAATATATTTAATTTATAGGTAGGTACGTCACTGCTAGAACGTGAGATATGCGATAAAATCATCACAATATTCGCGAGGGCTGTTGGAGCCCCAACCACCCTCCAGCGCTAGAGGGGGGGGGGGTATGTGGGTGCTGCACCTCCAGATATGGTGAGAGAGACATTATAAGATAAAGTCGCAACAATAGTGTGAGTACGCCAGTACACGCCTTCCCTTTATTATAAATTCTTTCAAGATTTTACGCTTAATTCTCCAGAGTTCACATCTCTTGGTACCTACAGATACAATTTAGGTATGTTTAAAGCAGAGGTTCCCTAAATTTTCCCTCTCATAGACCCCTTATAATGTTTTTTGACAGATCCCCTGATACTCATTTTGAAATGTTCCAAGTTTTAATATAACTGCCGAGAATTACCTAAAGCGTGGAAAATTGTTATGTACCTTCCTAAAAACATAGAATATATGTAGAAGAAATTAAATTAGGTATGTGAGATTTAAATGAACCCAGCTAAAATTAATTAGGTATATGTCACATATCTAATATATAAATTAACCATTTATCTACTTTAACAAAAAAAAATACAAATTCACGCTTCTCTATACAACCCCGGGTAGAAATTTCAATGAAAAAATACTTCAAACACGGGACCAAGGGTGGATCCAGGATCCAGCATTGGCGCCAGGGGGTGGGGGTCACGACATGCTAAAAAGGTCATTTCCAAAATTTGCTATCTAGAAACTACTTTCCTAAAAAAAAGGTCATTTCCAAAATTTGGTATCTGGAAACTACACTTTCCCTAATAAAAAAAGGTCATTTCCATGATCCAGGAGGGAGGGTCATGAACCACAATAACGTATAGGTAATTATATAATAGAAAAGTACGTATTTTATTAATAAATGTAAGTACTGTACTTCAAATTAAAGGCCTGGACCCAGCCCAAGGCCCTGAATCCGCCCTTGCACGGGACCTCGAATATCCCTAGGGGTCGATATAGACCACTTTGGGAATCACTAGCTTAGTCTTTAGACTGTATACTTATATAATATCATTTCAATTCTCTTGTTTTACATAGCTATGAGAAATTTAATATGAAAAACGAAATTTGAATCGAATAGATTGAAATATTTTCGATGAATCCATATTTCATTGATATTATGAAAGTTTTGAAATAGGGTAGGTACCTACTCGACTCGATATGTGGAGAGGATTGACAATCTTTAATACAAATTAAAGTCGTGTTAGTGCGAACACTTATAACTCGAGATTGGCTCAACAGATTCTTCCGATGTGTGATTTATTGGATTCTTCTCCACTCCGGATAACAGAATAACTAATAAAAAGTTGAAAAATGAATAAGAAATAATATAAAATATGATATTAAAGTTAGTATGGAACGAATTTCATGGGACGCCATCTTTGAAAAAAATCTAACAACAAAATTATTGTCTTCTGCACCTGCGCCCTCTCATTCTCGTATACGTAATTGCCACTCTCACTCACTTACTCCACCGTTTCGGGCGTTTTAGAAATTTTTCATACAAAGTCAACCAAATTGCGCGCATATAATTATATTCTCGCGTTGATCCCGTCTGAGCTTTGAATACGAATGAAATATGGACGTGTTAGAATTAATATTTACCCACTCCGCCGCGTGGGACGTTCGAAATCGGTTGTGTCGTGGTTCTCGCGCCGTGTTTTTAGCTTCATTTTTCCAACATGACTCATGACCTTGAACCTTATGTTCAGGTTAGTAGAAATTTATTAAAGTAGATTTAGTTGCATTTAGTTTAAGTTTAGATACTAACATGGTGATGGATGTGTAGTTTTTAAGGTACTAACCCCTCTGACAATACCCACATCGATAGGGCTAGCCACCCATCATGCTGTGTCGGAGCGGGATGGCTCAAAGAGGAGTACGGATGAATGCAAGTTAGGTTTATGGAATGTGAGGGGATGTATGGATGGAAAAATGAATGAAATTATTGATGTTTTGAATGGAAAATGTATGGATATTTTGTGTCTGACTGAAACAAAGAAGAAATGTAGTGGGATAATAGAGAAGAATGGTGTGAATGTAATTTGGTCTGGTGTGGCGGATGAAGAACATGCAAAACAAGGTGTTGCTGCGGTTTTGTCTAAAAGAATGAGTGAGTGTATGAAGGACTTTGGGTGTGTAAGTCCTAGAGTTATGTGGATGCGATTTAAGATAGGGATCGTGAGAGTATTTATTATTGTAGGATATGCTCCATGTGATAGTGTGTCTGATGTAGAGAAAGATGATTTCTGGGAGTGTGTTAGAGATACGGCAGAGAAAAGAGGAGTGAATGAGAAATTGATTATAGCTGGTGACTTGAATGGCTGGGTAGGGATAAGAAGAGATGGTCATGAAAGAGCATTAGGACCGTATGGTGATGAGAGAGTGAATGATAACGGCAACAGGGTGCTAGAGGTATGCGCTGAGATGGATCTTTTTGTGGCAAACACCATCTTTGCACATAAGAAGATCCATATGCATGTATACTTGGAGAAGAAAGAATGAACAATCAATTATTGATTTGGTATGTGTGGATTCTAGTCTGAGGAACCTCACCACAGACACTCGAGTTTATCGAGGTGCCGAACTTGGGACGGATCATTTTCTTGTGATTACAAAAATTGATCTGTTTCGTGGTTGGCGGTCGAGGAAAAGAGTTGTGGTATCTTCCAAAAGAATAAGAGTTGAAAGACTGAATGAAGATGCAATAAAGAAAAATTATGAAAGAATGAATGACGTTACCTTGAGTAAGTTGGAGATGAATGAATCGAATGTCGAAGAACGATGGAGAGTATTGAGAGATGTATTAGTTAAAAATGCAGTGAAAGTATGTGAAGAAAGTAAGACTGGTAAAGTAAAAGGTGATGCGTGGTGGGATGACGAAGTAAAAGAAGAAGTAAACAAAAAGAAGAAAGCATGGAGAGATTTAATGAATGCAAAGAGTGAGTATGAAAGACAATGCAAGGAAAATGTATACAAGGAACAAAAAACGGTTGTGAAAGAGGTAGTACGGATGAAGAAAAATTTACTGAAAGAAAATGAATGTAAGAAACTAAGTGAAAATGCGAACAGTAATCTAAAACTGTTCTGGAAGGAAGTCAGAAGAATGCGATCTGGTGGTGATGATGCGGTATGCTGCATAAAAAGTAAGGATGGGTGTATGTTGATGAATGGTGAAGATATAGCTGAAAGATGGAGAGAGTATTTTGAAGAGTTGTTTGAGACAGGGATTGGAGGTAGTAGCGACGTGCAAATGGAGAGCGATGGAAGTGAAGAGCGCCAGGAAATAAGTATGACTGAGTTGAAGAATGCACTAAAGAAGGCAAAGAATGGGAAAGCGACCGGGTGTGACAGAGTGGCTACAGAGTTCATTAGGTTGGGCGGTGAGGTGACACTGCAGTGGTGCTTGGATCTTTTCAACCAATGCTGGAGGACTGGACGAACTCCAGAAGACTGGAGGAAGGCCGTTATACGTCCTCTATATAAGGGGAAGGGGTCAAGGCTGGACTGCGGCAGTTATCGAGCCATTAGCTTGCTGAGCGCTGTAGGGAAAATGTATGGCAGGATCTTAATAGATAGAGTGAGGAATGTGACTGAGAGTAAGGTATGGGATGCGCAAGGTGCTTTTATGAATGGAAGAGGTTGTGCGGACCAAATCTTCTCTCTGCGAATGGTAACAGAGAAGTTATTGAACAAACATCAAAAGCTTTTCTGTGCATTCGTAGACCTGGAGAAAGCGTATGATAGAGTTGACCGAAAGAAATTGTGGGAGGTTTTGTCTTTTTATGGAGTGGATAGGCAACTCATACGCGCTGTTGCTTCCCTTTACTCTGATAGTTCTGCTTGTGTCAAGGTGAATACTCATCTGTCACGAGAGTTCCGTCTTACGAGAGGGGTGAGGCAGGGATGCGTGATGTCACCTTGGCTGTTCAATCTATTTTTTGATTTTTGCGTGCGTGATATAAAAAACAGTACAGAAGGTGTAGATCTGAATGGAATGAATGTGTGCGCTCTGATGTATGCAGACGACCTAGTGTTGATGGCTGAAAGCGAATGTGATTTGCAAGAACTTGTGACGCGTGTGTATCAAAATTGTGAAATGAATGGTCTTAAGATGAATGTCAATAAGACAAAGGTGCTTGTTTTTGAAAGAGAAAATTTAAGAACGCAATGTAGTGTGAAAGTGAATGATGAGAACTTGGAACAAGTGGATGAGTATGTCTATTTAGGTAGTTTATTTAGCAGAGATGGAAGGTGTGAAAAGGAAATTGAAAGAAGGAAACTGGCTGGTAGAAGGGTTGGCGGTGCACTAAGACCTCTAATGAGAAATAAGAATGTATCTCTTAAATCCAAACAATTGATGCACAATGCAATCCTGATTCCATCAATGATGTATGGGAGTGAAGCATGGACATGGACGAAAAATCTGGAAGTTGGAATAAATGCTGTAGAAATGAGATCACTGCGTAGGATATGCGGAAAGAGACTGATTGATAAGGTGAGGAATGATAGTATTAGAAAGGAATGTGGAGTGGATGTTAGTGTAGTGACTAGAATGAAAGTGAATAAATTAAGGTGGTTTGGGCATGTAGAGAGAATGAACGAAGATAGAATGACTAAAAGCATATATAAATCTGAAAGAATGGGTGCACGCAGACGAGGCCGACCTCGAATGACATGGTCCGATCATATCGGTGCCGTCTTAGAGGAGGGCCAAGTCAGGAGTAAAAGGAATAGAAGAGCATGTATGCGGAATGTTATGCGTTTGGAAGAAGCGAAAGAGGTTTGTTTGGATAGGAAAGAGTGGAAATCCGTACTCTCTGCCTACCCCCTTCGAGAAACGGCATGATGAGTAAAAAAAAAAAAAAAAAGAATTAATATTTTAATGTTATTATTTAATTAGACTATTTTTGTTTCTGGAAGCGCAGTGCACATTATGCACTTAATAATATTAGTCATATTATGAACGGGCCGCCTCTGGTTAGGACCAAAGGGTCCACAGGACAACGTCTGTCGGGAAAGCTAGTCTATGAATAAAATTTATGAAAGAACGAAGTGATTAATACATACCTACTTATATTTTATGACCTTACTAAGGTCTTTATAACCTTTACTAAGGTCTTAATATTGCTGATCCTTTTAATTATAATTGTATTAATTTTACATTTTAAGACACGTATAGCTTTGAGGTAGTGAAGGAATTTGCTTTCCCCGCTTACCGATCCACAATTAGAAAAGAAAACGAAGATAATGTGGAAATAAAACGGAAGATCATGTGGAAATAAAACGGAGGATCGCAACTGGAAACAGAACATTCTTTTCCCTCCTGCCAATGCTAAAATCCAGAAACGTCAACAGGAAGAGAAAAATAACCCTTTATAAAACAAGTATAAAGATAGTGGTGCATGGTATATCATACTATGTACTATCATTCCTATGTGTGTGAATGGGAAGTGCGGAATGTTTTCGTGGGAAATTACGATCTATTTAGTCATTATTAATAGTTTAAAACATCAATACACGAATTTTAGGAAGTAAATTGAATTTACCTATTAGAATTAAATACTGCGTAGTTTGTGGAATAAAAATGACGCGCAATTAATAAAATACTGCGTAGTTTCTTGGATCTTAGACAGTGATTGCCAACTGGTGAAATATGTTCAAAATATTGTATTATTATTTTTATTGTAATTTGTAAATAATGTACTTTAGTGGTTATAAACTAGGTTAAACTATCACTATAACTCTGTTTTTCTTAAATAAATAAGAAAATGTATTAAATAATCTAAAATGACCCGGATAGAGTACCTAACTATTGTAAGATCATGTATGTAAAACTTGATTTAATTGATAAAATTGTATAGCTCTGTTTGATTGTTCAGTAAGAACATATTATATGCAAATTTACATTGAAATAATCAATTTCGAGATGCCACTTTTTTAGTAAAAATTTTGTGTTGGCACTCAAGGTTATTAAGTTGTCGATTCCTGGGTGGAATCCATAAAATTGTATCAGTCGTCCGATCCGTTTCCTATTGTGGTCGATTTTTGTACCTTTTATATAAATATTGAACGTTGAACTTTTGGTGTTCTTAATCAATTACCACGAATACCTGCAACATCTCATCGATAAATGCTTAATGTTCATATGCCCTAGTTATAGATCCTTTATTGTTATATACTGATGACATTGTATCTTGTATAGTTTGTAAGATATTTAACTAAATATACGAATTTCATAGTGAAAATTTTTGGTGAATTTTTAGAAAATGGAGGCCTGTGATTGGTCAAAATAAACAATGATTTTGATTGGTTTTCTGTTTTTGAGATTTAGTATAAATAAAGGCGCAGTTGTAAGGCAGATCATTAGTTAGTTCGATTAGTTCGAATTGTGAATTACTCGTCGGAACACTTTGGAACTCGTGATCTCGCCGGACATCTGCCTTCAGGAATACACCGCTAGTTTCATTTCTACCCTCTCATTTCCCTGGTGATCTGGAGCCTCTCTATTGGACCAGCTGCTGCCCTGAGTCAATCATCCATATTGGTCGTAGCTAGGGATTGCAATCCCGCACCATTTTCAATCCCGCGGGAATTTTGCGGGATTGACAACAATCCCGCGGGATCCCGCACGGTTATACAGAATTAAAAAAAAACTTTTTATATGGTATTTAATAATCGAATATTTATTAAAAATTGCAAAAATTGAATAATTATAAAACACCTCACTGTAAATAATTGAATAATTATTTGAAAACTTGACTTCTCGTTTACTTATTTAATAATGAAAAGTCCAAAAACAATAGCAATTTGAATATATTTGGTACTTAGTAAGTTCTTTGATAAATATTTGATAGTGATTTCTTTGAAATAAATTGTATATACAAAGGTGTGTCAGTATTATAGCCGGTGGAGTAGTTATATTATATTGCCTGAGTCAACTGGTTCCGTCCAATCTGAAACAGGCCGACCCTGTTTTTTCATGTGAAAAACGATAAACACAAAGATTTTAAAGATTTGATAGAACAAATACCCAGCCAGAAATGAAACCCGGGACCTCTTGGTTAGAAGTCAGCGCATATAACACCAATTTTTGTCACCTAGTAAATTAACTAAAAATATTAATTCTAATCTTTATTTAAGGTAGTTATTCTTAACCAGATCAGTCTTCTTTATCATATTACCTACTATTCTAATATTTTTTTTCTTACTAATTAATCAATCAAGAATTACGTAACAAATAAAAAGTCACTTCTCCTACTGAAATTATGATCTTAAAAAACAAATAGCATCATCGGTGTTATTTACCAACCTACTTCTTATGGAACTTATATGTAGCCAGCGGCCGAAAAGGCACTTTCTGACTCCTCACTTGTTGATTTGATAGTTAATAAATTATTTTCTGCATTAACATCGTCTGCAACTACAAGTTGAACATTTTGAGAGTCTTCTTTATGACTCAATGTTAAATGTTTTTCATTTCTTTTAATGAATTTACGCAATTCGATGCTTGCGGATCCGCACTTGCGCTGTTGCGGGATCCCGCAGGCTCTAAAATTACGCGGATCCCGCATTGCGGGATTGCAATCTCTAGTCGTAGCCTTGTCGGTTACAGTAGATGTGCAGAACAATTTTTACAGGGTAGTCAGGGAGAATATATAAATTCTCTCTCTTCTTTGTTTCATTTCTCAATAAAATGTTCATAAAGGGACTGGTTAGGTTTGTGAGATACTAATATTGTTATAAAAGAGTAAGTAGGTATAGGTACGAAGATACAATAGTGTAGTCCCTTCATTTGAAATTTTCAGAAACAATTAATTTAAAAAAAGGGTAGAGGAATTCATACAATTTTCTCTAATTAATGAATAGTTATAACAAAGTTAAATTTCCTAATTATAAAAACTCTTCAGTGAAACCATGCAGATATCTATCTAGACAACCTGAACCTACATAAATGTGTTATCTAACAATCTTTTATAATGTTTTTTCTTAATGAATCTCATTTCAGCACAAAACACTTTTAATGTCTTTCATTTTTTTTTCATATTTCAAGTTTTTTTAATCTGTTGGCATATGAACAGGGGGCTGTGGGAGTCAAGCTCACTCCAGCAAACGAGTAAGTTCAGAGAAAAGAATATTTAATGTAAAATTTTAGTCTAAGACTTTATAAAATTTTCAGATACCTACTTAATCAGAATGGGTAAAAAATTTAGAGAATTTTCTAGTTCCTGCCTTCTTTATTTTCCCATTATAGATATGCGGAAGCCTACCTATGTGTTATAAGTATCCATGTACCTACATATCTACATACCTAATAGGTATCTTGAAAGGGATGAACGATCTCTAGATGTGATATGAACTGGCGTGGCAGGGCGGCTGACAGGGTGGATTGGCGACGACTGCTTGAGGAGGCCATGAGTGCCATGACCTACAGTGGGTTGTAGTGGCATAGGTTGATTTGAAGTATATAGGCCCATATCTTCGATGATCTACATATCTTAATTTTGGTTAAGTGGTTAATGTGAAACAGATCCTTAGCATGTTGGATTTATTTCCGCTCAATAGCAGAATCCTGAATAACTACCATCATATAGCGTTTTGTGTGTCGTGGGTTCGATCTCCAATCTGGTCCATTTTTTTCACGACACTAGCCATTCTTAGGTACTTACTGTGAACGTACCAAATGAAAAATAAAATTTACTGACTGAGATATTGGGTCAGGCTGTTGCAGTCTCAGAGTGAACTGTGATATGAGCAGCAAAATGAAAATTTACAAGACTCGTATCAGACCCATCATGACATTCATGACCTACGGGATCATGTGCAGGGCTGATGCCACAGCGACTGAAAATGCGCTGAGAGTTTCAGAACTGAACACTCTCAGGAGCATAGCCGGGAAGACCCGGGATACGAGGGTAAGGGAAATATTCAAGGTCGAAGACGTAGTGAGGTGGGAAGGCAATGTAAAAGGGTCTGGTATCGCACATGTGAGGAGAATGGATTCTTCCAGAATCCGTCACATCGCATTGCCAACCTCAAGTAAGACAGCTCCCAGGCAGATCACCAAAGAGGTGGAGGGACAGCTGGGAGATGACCTCGCAGGAGGCTCATCCACCTCTTGAATTCCAGGCCACAAACCCTAATTAAGAAGAAGATATATCGACATGACACTGTAGGAAATCATGACCTCGAATCTGGTCTAGTTAATGCGGTGTTCAGACGAGGCGAATATCGCCAGGACACTAAAATATCGCTAGCCAATTGAACCGTGTGAACAGATTGTCGATAAATCTGAAGCGATAAAAATGGTTGAAAGCGATATCGCCTCAAGTTGAACGCCTTTCAACTTTTGTATCTTTTGGAACGATGCACGCTTGCGCAGATATGCGCGGCGTCCGTATGTTCTGTTTCTTGACAGTTGACAGCACTGCTCTAAATTTATTTCTCCTTAGAATCCAAATCAGCACCCAATATCTGCGTTTTTTTTTATTTTTCCTCAATTAGGAGTCTCCTTATATCGTCTAAAACAATATTTTCAACTAACCCCAATTACTCCGCGACTTCTACCTCGACGTCCGCCATTTTTAAAACTATCAGCGCACAGACCTGACAGATTAAATGTATGTCGGTGGACTCGTGTGAACACATCACACGATCAATGGGCGACCGAGCGATATTTTTTTTATGCAAGCGAAATCGTCTGGCCTTATATCGCCCCGTGTGCGCATGAACACCGCATAATCCCACATTTTTCCTTGGTGTGGACAATAATTATTATTATTGGTCAATGTCCGTTGATCCCTATATTTGAGTTAGAACTCAGATTGTGAATAGATGTTTAGGAGTATTTTCTGTTATTTACTCTTTATCTATACTACTATGTTTATAGGACACTACATATTTCTGCAATATGAAACTGGAAATAAATTTCTGACATTGAAATGTGTAACAGTTTCTATATAAGCGGGAATTAGGTATTATATTTTAATATTATTACACAACCAGTTACCCTATACATGGGTAGTTAGGGGCTATCGTTATAGGCTTAGGAAAGAACGCGAGTGCAGCGTTAAGTGCATTAGTCAGGTTGTCAAGGTAAGAAAGGGGTAGGTGCTTAGTACGTCTCGCAGTGCACAGTAATCGGTTTAGCATGCCTAACAAGATATTATGAAAATAGGTGAAGATTTCAATAATGTGATTATATGGAGTTACATAGCGACGTTCTTCGCCCACTTATGACAACAAGACTTAGATCAGTAGCTGCTAAGTAGGTACACCTACCTACTGAAAATATCGCAGATTTATTTATAAGTTATTCTGTCCTGATTTCTTTACTCTGCGTTTGTACTATTAAAATACCTACATACTGACATTTTCTACTGCCAATTATTAGGTTTAACACCATATTATTTCTGCCCAAAATGGTGCCACAATGAGCCTCGGACGTCTTCGAGCGCAATGGAGAGCTCTTGATGCCTCCCTATGCTCCTGAGTGGGGCTTAGGGCCCCCGCATTGTTGGTTGGTTTGGGGGGATCCGCGGCGGGCGTGATTTGTGGGGGGCCGGCTTTTGGGTTTGATTGCTTCGATCGAGCTAGGGGGGTCGGTTTCGTGCGGGTCTGGTTTGCTGCGGATTGGTCTTCTCCAGGCTGGATTGCGTTGCGCTGGGAGCCGTAAAGGGAGTATGTATAGGTACGTGTATGTATGTATGGGTGGACACTGATTCAATTTGAAAAAAAAATGTTGTCGAGTAATGTAAGTGGATCTGACTGTAGGGAATACGCCTGACGGTTCACATATTATTGGAGGTACCTACTTTTCCAGAAATAACCCAAATGCGCCGTTAAATTAGTCAGAAACCTGATAAAAAAAACTACCGACGTTAAAATCGTTGTAAATGCGTGAAGCTTATACCTACTCATATCTGCCTACCCTATAAGGGACGCGGAGTGATGGTAATTATATAATTAATAATCAATACTTAAACACGTGTAATCTTCTTTCTATACAGGGTAGATGCCTACTGTATTATGAATCCGTTGATGTGGAAACTTAACACCTTCCTACCAATATGATGGTAAGAAAATTTCCAACGGTATTAGCTATTTGGCACAGTAAACTCCTTAGTAGCTACCTTAGTTGAAAGCTAATAGGAATCCGTCGTGTGAATCAGGTGAGTGGGTTCTTGGTAGGTGCAAGCTAGACTAGGCTAACAGTAGGTAATACTGTAGGTACTACGGGGCTAATCTCTCCCTCATACTAAAAGTAGGTGTACATATTATTTTATATCTCAGATTTCATATCACGGATTCTAACCACAAAGGGCAATTACTTGGGCTATGGGATTATGGGCTTGGGTTACAAGACGTTTGTATAAATAAATAAATAATAATATTTAGGAATTGTTCCTCACTTAAAGCAAAATGTTCCTATGAATAATAAAGAGCTAATGGTCGGTTATAAATTGACAAACCATCTATTGAAAATATTGGTAAATAATTTCCTTAATTTTATTTTATTTCGTGTGACACGGCATTTTTTTTCTTTTCTTTTCCAATCCAAACTCCCTTTGCGCCCAATTTAGGTGCTAGATAGGGAGGCAACAAGAGCTCTCCATTGCGCTCGATCTCGCGCAATTTTTATGACCTCCTCCCACACCATGTCCAGATTCCATAGCGGAACACAGTATGATAGGGTCTTCCTCGTCTTCGGGATCCTGATGGCAGGTAGAACTTTTTTTAAATCTTTTATTTTAACTCTTTTATTTTAAAATCTTTTAATTAAAAAAAATATAGATACCTACGTAAGTACCTACCTAAATATACCTATTTACAGTTTTATTTTTCCGTGAAGATTTTTTAATATCATATTATGATCTCGTATAGGGAGGTAGGTACCTTCGAAATATGCCAGGATAAACCAAACTGTGGAACTGATGTTCTCAATAATTTCCAACTTTTCTCTATATTTCATTAATTATTGAATATCTACTTGTTATATACACGGGATTTTTTGACATGTTGAACATGTCGAGAATTCTCATGATTAGGAGTTTCGGAGACTTAAACATTAAGTACCTACCTACCACCTAATGACGAATGTTGTTAACGTAAAGTGATCACACTAAGCCAGCCTTCGAAATAACAGTAGAAGACGGTCTTAAGCCCGTGGTGGTTTGTTCCATTTAAAAATCGAACATCAGTGATGAATAATTATTGTTAGTCATTAGTTTTTACATATTCGTTAAAAATTGTGGAAAGTGCTTAACATTGTACCTACTTACGTGAATTTCGTTTTAAAATTATTTTTCTACCAAGAAGAAAATTGTTTCAACAACTTTTAAATATTATTCCTTTACTTCTTACTTATTGAAGCATTGAGCAATTTCGCTCAAGGTCAACAAAACTGATGGTAGGTACCTACCTACATATTTATAATTCTGGAATATTTGATTACGTCACATTTGATAATTAAAAAAATTGACGCAATAACATTAAATCCATTGAATATTTTTACCTATATAATTGAGCGTCGAAAGGCGTGTTTACCTATTCTTCTCTCAACCAATCAAAAAAATCATTTATTTCAATTATCAAAAGTTATATTCCTGCCTTTGAGGTGTGGTTTGATTAAAATAACACCTCAACTAAAAACCGTTCACCTCACTCGTGTGACTCATAAACACTGTTGGGAACTGGAGGGACATCTAAAACATATCTACAAGATGCTGGGTGATAAAAATATTAGATAGCTATGTAAAATTTTATAATTTTCCTTTTAGAAATACAGTGATCAGCTAAAATAATTATTATTCCTAGGTTGGTTGCACTTTCTCAAACATAGCCCTAAGATCTTCGCAATTACGCTTAGGGTAGGAAAGGAATCTATGTATCTACTCTTCTTCTAAGACTTACGACTCTCTCTCTACTGTTTCTCTCTAATAATAGGTAGGTACCACGGCCTCCTCAACCGTTGGAATTTTTCGCTCAGAAACCATAAAATTGAAGTTAAGATTTTTTGGGCATGCTCTGTTACCATTGTCGATGCCGCTATCATCTCTTGACCACGTCACGTTAACAACAATCCACAAAAGATATTATTTTTTTAATTAACTCATCGTTTGAAATTTTTTTCATACTTACACCAGTTTTTGCTTTTAAATAAGGTAAGTTAAAGTGTTTTTTTTTTACTAGTGTTTTCTATTTTCATACCTAGCTTATGCTAAACTTTCATACTAATCGACCCTTTGTCCTGGATGTTTCATCTATTTGCATAACAAAGACATCTTCAAAATCTAAACCTAATTCACAGCATTAAGCACAAATTATAAAAACTTCACATAAATAATCTCTGCATAATATATATGTATGTGCAATCTGGGAATAACGGATAAAATAGTTTGTTTCCAATGCTTGATGCAGATTTGTATTGTTCACAATCTCAGTACAGAACAACGTAACTCATTTTGATAACTTATTTTTAAAACTTTACTATTATGCTCAAAATGTAGCTAATTGTATGGTTGAATCAAACATATAACAGCCGAGTTTTTAAATTTCAATAAATAAATTTGCACATTTCTATACAAATGTGCAGTGGCGATGCTTCCATACAAGTGGATTCCTTATAGCTTTAGGTAAATATTTTTTTCCATATTTTCAGTGATAAAATAGTTTGGAACCATGTAAAACTTGTCTAAGTTTTCGTCATAGCTTCGACATCGAAAATTTTTACTTTTCGCCAATGTAAAGGTGTCGATACCTCGGGTAAAAAATTCAATTGAAAAACACTCTACCCCGCGAACTGATCAGAAGTTAGTGCTCATTCCACAAGGCTACTGAGGTCGTTCAAATTTACTCTACAATGAACTTTTTATCGGCTAACGGCCGGTTTCAATAACCTATCCGTAGTAATCAGTTAAACGCTATCCGTCAATTAACCGCAGTTAATATTCTATCCCTATCCGCGTTTCAATAAACAAACAACAGATAGATAGTATTTATCAGTACTATTATATTATCCATGGTATTTATGTCAGCTACTACAACTATGCACCGGCGTATAGCGTCGTTCGTGACGCGGTGGTACCATCTTATACCCAAAATTCACCTGAGGCACTTCGTTTCGAATGCAGATACTTTTTGTGCCTGGGCCATAGTCTGGTGCCAGGACTCACACCCATACAGGAGAATGGGCAACACAAACGCATCAAACAGTTTACATTTCGTCTCGACACTAATCGCCGACGCCTTCCATATCTTGGTCATGTTGTTGAAGGCGCCACTTGTCATACCGATACGTATAGGGAGCTCAGCCCCGAGGTCACCCGTGGTAGTAATGGTTGCTCCCAGGTTCTTAAATTTATCCCAGGCTCATAGTGGTCTATATTGTTCTCAAAAACGAAATAAAATAAATAAATACTTAAACTGAAATTACCTACACAGTGGTGGAATTCTATCGTTATTAAAATACTGACACAGTTATTTTGAGTTATCTTACCTCGCACCAAATCAGTTAAGCCTAATCCGCGTAGAGATCCGTGAAGGTAATGCGTGTTGCAACATGGAGGCCGTCACAGTGAATACACAACAAGGGATAACCAAAGCATTCATACTATACCTACATACCTTTCCACCAGATATTTATGTACCGCGATATAAGGACGCCTCTATAAAAAAATGTAGTTTTAATTGTATCTATTGTGAAATATTTTCCATATAATTTCACAATGTTTCACAAGATTTCCCTTCCTCCCATAATTATTAGTAAATACTCCCCTAATAACTACCTATATTCGCTCAAAGTCGCCCTCTCTGTCTTATCGTTAGTTGGGGTCACTACCCCTATTCTTACAGGGTACCAACTCAGAGTAGAAAAAACATTTGGAAAAATCTGAAAACTCGTTTTTTTTTTCATATATAAAAAGGTAGGTACCTATATTGTTTATATTCGCACAATTACATGTAAATATGGCGATTATTATTATATATTATTATTATTATGTGTCTTACATAACATTAGTAATTATTATTTCTATTGAACATACATTAATCTGAAATACTGAGGTTCTTTTTAAAAATAATCAATCCTTCACACAAAAGTAATACATATCGTGTTGCACTGAATGGTCCCAATACTTGGGATGTTGATGTATATTTTAGCATTGAACAAGGAATAAAACAGCTGTACACAGATTGGCCCTGGGGCTCATATATTGTGGCAGGCAAGGGGGCTGGATTAAGCTTAGATTTAGCAGCGGATTATAGTAATGTCACGGAGCTAGTCATGAGATTATTAGTCATACGCTAGTAAACTCTTAATCTATCACTGAAAAGGACGCACGGTACCTATTTATTTTGGATTTTATTTGATAGGTACCTACCATTCTACATACCTACCTAACTATATATGAACCTATAAAATATTATGCCTAATATATCTTTATGATATAAATGAAAGTCGGGTTAATGCGAACACTTATAACTTGAGATCGGTTGAACCGACTATTCCGATGATGATTTATTGGATTCTTCTCCGCTCCGGATAACATAATTACTAATAAAAAGTCGAATAACAAAATAAATGGATAAGAAATGATATAAAATATAATATAAAAGTTAGTATGAAACGGATTTCATGCGACGCCCCAACGCCATCTATGAAAAAATCTATAACCACACAAATGATTGTTTATACTGCACCTGATTGTAGTTCCCTCTCATTCTCGCATACGTGATTGCCGCTCTTACATCAGTAGCCCATCCCACTTACTCTACCGTTTCGAGCGTTTTAGAAAATTTTCATACAAAGTCAACAAAATTATCGGGCACATTCAAAATAAATTTGCACACGCAGCATCGGTACTTCATAGGCGAGGTAGAATGATTGCATATATTCTCACGTTGTTCCCGCCTGAGCTTTGAATACGAATGAAATATGGATGCTTTAGAAATATTTTAATCTTATTAGTTTAACTCAATAGTACTCAACCTTTTTTTTCGTCGGGCCACATACATGTATTTTAAAAGTTACGCGGGCCGCACCCCCTCCCCCCCCGGATTCATACTTGAGTTTCATAAAAACCTAAACAAGAAAGGATGAATACCTACAATATTTATATCAATAGGAACGTCCGAACGGATGCGACCATTCAGCTGAAGTGAAATACATTAAAATGGCTCTCATTTTTTATTAACTTTGTCATAGTTTATCCAAAAAGGTATCACGTTCGGTCAACATTCGCCCTTTTTACGTTCACTTAGAGCCATATGCTAACTACTGGATGAATGAGTATAAAACCCTGTATTTTAATAGTTAAGGTGGTTCGTTTCTCTTCAGGTTTTATGGAATGGAATTGCGAGTTTTTTAAATCATATTTTGTATAAAAAGTGTGCCGGGCCGCATGCGGCCCACGGGCAGCAGGTTGAGTATCGATGTTAACTCAATCGCATTAATTATGTATTTTTGTTTTTGGGGGCGCAGTGCACATTATGCACATATATGAACGGGCCGCCTCTGGTTAAGAAGACCACAGGACATCGTCTGTCGGGAAAGCTATAGTATATACATAAGTAAGTACCTACATAAAAAAGCTTTTTGGAGAATTGGAAAAAATAGCACTTTTGATTTTCTTCCCTGGAAGTGTTTTAATAGTAACATTTAGGTACATTGATTAGCGGCATTTATGGGTGTTGATTAACTCCCTTTTCCGTTAGGGACATCAGCTGGGTTATATTCACGAAAATGACGCACGAAAACACCCTTTTTTGGCACTTGTACTAAATCTCCGCGACTCCACGACTCCACAAAACTGAAATTAACGTTTTATTATAGAATCAACTTTAATCAAATATTTTAGCAAGGCAGCCAGGTTCTTTATTTTAGATCTACTTGAAAATAGAAAACTGCGTAAATTATTGTAGTTTGTCTCATTTATCTAAACTACCTATATATTATCATATTTATCTAATATATAGCCTTTTGGCGTTATATTTCTCCTCGAACTGGACTTTTTCGTGCACATCCCTGGAGATTATTCATCAGATATCTTATTATAAAGACACATCAAAACGAGAGGGAGCATTGTTCTTGGATGATGGTAATTAACGAGCGTAATTTATAGATAGCTTATTAAATTTAACAGATTTCAGGTTTTATTCTTGACTTATTTCGTAAACGATTGAATTAATCTAAATTGCTGAAATTATTGTCTTTCTTCAGTTTTATTGGGAACGTTGTTGTTTGATATGTGGTCCAAGTTATAACTACAGAATCCTTCATTTCGTAAAAACTTCTATTCAGTCTAGTATACCTACCTATTTTTGTATCTTCATTTAGGCACTCTATGTCAAAGTTGTACCTACAGCAAAATGATGAATTGACGTTATTGATCAGCAAAATACCAGATTATTTTGATCTACATACATATATACTTAGCCTTGATAGTCTTAAACCGAAGAGACCGTCCTGCGTAGCGGCATATGACTATAAGAATCAAAATATTACATATTATGACAGTTGATAAGTAGGGATGTAATATTTATTTTGTGCATGTAACTAAGTAGATAGGTATTATCTATGTATGTGTGTGATTATCCTGAGCAAGGATTAATAATAAATTTTATACGGGTGTTATTGTAAAATGTATTATGTAGGTAGGTGTACAATATAGTTATGGTTTATTCAGTAGATTAAAGCGATACAGGGATCAAACAATCTGCTTCCAAAACATAATGGATATATGGATAGGTACCTACCCGCTTTTCCTTCATTCGCTATGATACCAGGTTCATACGGAATATTATCCAAACGAGACCTGTACCAATACATACACAGATTTAGCATACGGCAACTATATGTAGTAAGGCTTACGGGATAAGCTGAATCCATAGGCGTGGAGTGAATTATCTAGTCGATTTTATAATATAATAATATTTAAGTATTTATTTATTTATTTTTCGTTTCGAAACTAAGAAGACCAATCAAACTCATCTCCAGTACCTACTGAAGAGGCACAGCGCGTGGAGATGCGTCGCAAATATCCTCCATAGGGCATAGCGGACACTCCAAAAAGCGCGATATGGTCTGTCCTGCACTAAAACAAACCATAGTGTTTTTTTTTTTACGGCAGTGCATATCTATCACCAGACCTGTTGAGGGTTGCACAATGACATGTCTTATAGTCTACTTCGCTTCCTGCGGCAAGGCATATTTGCGGATTTTGCACCTAATTGCATAATCGTTCAAATGGTAACAAGGCCTTGTACAAAAGATGAATCGATCCAAATTAGTTATTGTCCATAAACAAAATGTTGTTTGATGCAACTCCTTAAATCTGATAGTTAGTGTCCTCTTTGCCAAGCCATTCCTGGTGGCTTAGTTTGAGGTAACTATCTCTGTAGGAGGTATCCGGCCACTATTTCCAACGTGAAGTCGAATATCGGTTCAATATCCTCAAAACTCCTTATCTGAGATGGTACTGCAAGGTCATTTGCATATATTAAGTGCTTACAGAATGGAGATATCGACTAGTCGTTGATTCAAATATTGAACTGTACCCATATTATAAATTTCCATGTAATTTACGCTGGCGTGAAGTTACAAAATTTTGGGAATTTGAGGACATGCAATGAACGCTCACGGAAAAAGAACGTACCTACTTTATTCAAGTAAGGATAGTCACTTGTATAAAATAGTTCTCAAATTAAAAAAAAAATTAAAAAAAAGGATAGGCACTTAGCATTGGTAATCTAAGCATTAGCCATATGAACAACAACATACTATGGGAGATTTCATATGGTAAATTGTCATTTTTTTTATTCACCACGTACCAGCTCTGGTTTTTCTACAATAATAAACCTACCTAATGGGCTAACTAACTGATGGTGCGAACGCTGATTTACATTGAAAGTGTTTGAACAAGACCACCAACACCAATATAATATAACACACAAATGTATCTAAGTATATTATACCTACATAATAATGTAGGTGCCTAGATACTACTGATTAATAATAACATATTAACGTGAGAGTGAATCTCTGAATCCAGCTCTGTGTGCCTTCCATATTTTATAACTATACCTACCTATATGTTCATATTTGCAGAGGTTTATATACAAACCTGAACAAAATTGTTCTAGATTAGAATATTACCTATGGTTGTGATACTTATACCTAATCTTATACTTATGTTATGTATTTATCTACTTATTTTTTTAGCAAGCACTGTAATGCCGACAATATTTTTATGAATAAAATTTGATTAGGGTAATGCCGAATCCTCGTTCATAATTTCTGTTTACTTTTGAGCTAACAGCGGTCCCGAAAAACGTCTTTAAATTACTAAGTTCAACATTTTTGAAATTAGGTTAATATGACTACATCCTATACCGAACAATGTAGGTAGGAATCTTGATATTTTACCGATGAATGGGTTTTATAAAAATCCGTTGCGATAGGTAAGTGCATTCCTATCTATGTTTTATCTATCATTTGTTTAATGAATTGTTCTTACATATATGAGAAAAATAAAGAAGAAGAATCTCGAACGACACAAAATCCACACAGACACTCAGATGCCAAGTATCGCGCAACTTAAAGGCATTAGACACCCGAGGGCGAACCGTTGGAGGGATACCTCTGGAAGTTAGCTCAAACAAGGCGGGCACCATGGCTTGAACGACAGGCAAGCAGGCCTAATCAACGAATTTCTTCAGTATGCAGAATTTGGTGAATTTTCTTTTATACGTATGATTCATACTGATGGTGCAAAACGCATTATTGTTATTAGATCGCATATAATGGGGGTTATTCTGAACATCCGACCCGATCGAGTTGCATCGGATACGATACAATAGCGTGACAGACAAAAATAATAATTTTGTAATACTAATTTAAAATATTCCACTATATTTTTACCTGAAAAACGCGCCTATTTTAATTAACAATACTAATAATTTGTTATTTATATCAATGATTATTTTTTCTTAAACTTAAGTAATTATTTTTTTTACCGCAAAATGTAAGCAATCTTTTACATGATGTCTATACTCTTAGATAGAACTTTTCTAAACAACAATTTTCATTAAAATTCTTCCAAATTTTCACCAAATAATTAATTTTTGTGGCATTTTTTACACTTAAATTAATATAAGATCATTAAACACTAGTAAATACTTGGTTGGGTCGCAAGCGACAGAGAAATGGGCGTTGAGTAGACATCCGATAGTGTTGCGACGAATGCAACCGGTTATCCGATGTTTCATTCGAATGTGACTTGTAAATAGTAAGAGCCTGTACAAAAAGTTGGATCCTACGCGACACTATCGGGACGCACACAACTCGATAGGGTCGGATGTTCAGAATAACCCCCAATGTGCACTTAACGTTTATTGAACTGTACATTCTAAAGAAACGAGAGGCGCACAACGGTTCTTTTCAGAGCCACCAACAGCCCTTTTCAGCACCATACTTGAACTTGGATTAATGCAGGTATTTCCAAAGTTTTCCCACAAAATATTGCTATAGGTACATATTTCACTCCCTAAGTATTAGTATAACAAATTGCTACGAGTATTATGCTGTGTTGACTGTTGGTGCTTTACATACTTGCACGTTTTCACTAAAATACTGTTCCTATTTTACGCCAGCATAATTTCGCTGAGATTCAGAATAGGTGTAGGTAACTGTTGAACCAACAACTCAACGTTACTTAAGCTCATTAATTTAATACAGGTATACAATGTGTGGTTGGTAGTCTAGCGCTTCAGTCGTCGATGGTCGTAGGTTCGATCTCTGATGTCCATCATCTTCATCCATCACAAGACAAGCTGTCAAAAGTTTATTCGTGTTCACCTTGAACCCAGATTCGTTTAAAGAAATGGCAAAACTTACTCGACAACTTTCAACCAGATGAATATTATGATTTTTCCTTCATAAGAAAAAAGGGATTGTGTATTAATTTCATTCATACGTGATAATCTATAGATAAAATCAACTAATAAAAATTGGAACTGCCTACCCGTTATCTATAAGACTGAGTACCTAATATTATAATATTGTATTTATGTTCATAAACCATTGTCAATGGATTATGGAGCGTTGAAACAACTATTATCACGCTTAAAAAAATCAAGTGGGTACATTTTTTATTGATTTAAAATTTAAAACCAATAGTAAATTACAGATCAAACATTTAAATTTCATTGTAGGAGTGACAGCTGAGTGTGTTTGGTTTAGCAAAAGAATGGAACAAAAAGATATCAAATCTTCAACAGAAGCTTAGTCAAACATTGGAGAGAAGATAATAATATAGTATTAAGTGCGGGCTCTGTCAACAAGAGGATGGGTGTGCAAACAATGATTTGTCATCTTGTAAGCTCTACAGGACACGGCTGCCTTCGTCCACTTTCCATGACGTGACTTGTATTAAAGTATTGGTTAAGAACCTTAACTTCAAGAAAATTTTGAACACTAAGTAGAAATATACGCCTACGCTTTGCATGATTCAGATTTGAAACATCAATAAGAAATTCCTTAGGCGGTCAGATTTTTTAAACAATCATAAGATATCCAGTTTCATTTGTTGGGTAAAGTTTTAACACCATACCTAATTAAGAAGGTATTAATTTACCATTTTTACGATATTGATGATTAATTAAAAAATTCCAATGCTCATTATAGGAACACATGACTTCACCGATACTAGCAAAAGATAATGGGAATTTCGTTTAAGAAATCTCTCATTAGGCATCGTTTACACAATAATATCCCAGACATATCCACCTCATCTCCATAATTTAAAAAGTTATGGATCTACCTACAGTCGATTAATTTAGTATTTTAAAAGATAGGAACCAAAAGAAAGTCTAAACTGAAATCACTCAAAAGAACCCAAGGTATCGGATAAACATTTATTAGAGAGTATCTATTATGATCGCGATACCTATAGAGTAACAATACAATATTCGTCTATAAACTTTATTTAGCTACTCAAGTGAATAATCTTCGTAGATAAGCATAATAAGCATTGGTATAATAGTATGAGTGTATAGCGACGACAAATCGAGTGTGCACCATGAATGCTGGAGGTGGGTGGAAACTCGCACAAAGCACATATTTACATTGTGTGGACGCTTCAGTGATAGGTGGGTCCTGTATTGGTCCTGGGTACAGTCATTGTGACTCTATTTGCATTATCAGAATCTTCTCTACACACTGTGATGGCTTTATTTTATCACAATTCACCGGGTGTTCCAAACATTTTAAAGTATACACCTATTACTTAAATGGAAATAAACATACGTTGGCAAATTCAACATTATCAATAGTTACTTATTTACAAACCGCCTTTTTCATGCTTGATAGATCCTGTGGTGAACTTTTGATCTCCAGGTTTGTCTATCCGCAGCCAGATTTGCGGTGCGTTGTTCTGCTTCGCTAGCCCTCTGTGCGCATCTTAATTTGTGTATTGTGTTGGCTGTGAGTGGCATTGTTTCCATTCCGTATGTCATTACCGGGAGGATGCATGTTTGCAAGACTCTTGTTTTCGGGTTTATTGGATGTCTATACCTTTAAAGATATGGTGGTCCAGTTTGTCGAAGGCTGACCAACCCAATCCGATTCTCCTATCAGATATTGACCGTGTTTGGTTTTCTTTTCCCAAATTAATTTTATGTATCTATATTAAATTCTTCAACTGTCTTGTTGCTTATTTTCAAGTTGCTGTTGTGTGGATTTAATATTTTGGTTTTGGAAATGTTCATTTTAATGCGGCATCTACCAAGAACTGAAGAGGCTGGCGAATGACAGGGAGAAGTGACGGACTAGATTTGTCATTCTTGGTGCAGACAAATCGTATCCAGAAATAAGAAGCTTAAAATGTCGGTCAAAAAAAACCTCTATAAATGTTGAACACCCGGTGATTTATCCGAGTAAATCTACGCCTGAACTATTTAGCATAATCGATGACTGATCAAACAGGATGTGTAAACTTAGCTTTGTGTATCATCGTGTAGTACGTAAGGACAAACACAGGCCTGTCGGGTTGATGGTGTCGTATTACTAGAAATTATTCAGACGATGTATTTTGAGAAGAATACATTCTTACTTATTCTTAATATTCATTATTTGCGTGAATAATTGTGTTAAATCTCTCCTTTAGATTGGATCTTTGATTATTGTGTCATTGAATAGATCGCGACGTATACCTATAGTCGCCCCCTACGGTATCGATTGACCAAAGTTCTTGCGTTAAATCCTTAGTTTCATGACCATTACCATCTTTTGATATTATGATAAATCCTCAGAAACCTAAGTTGACCGATGTTTTTCATATTCAAAGTGCCAGTTCAGATCCCCCGAAATCGGCTGTTACTTTGGCGCGGGCCATGTTTTTTTTTTAATTTTCAAACTGACTGAGCTCATCCTCTTTAGATTTTAGCTAACCGGCGATTTTCACTGTTTCGAAGAAAGCTTATAAAATACCTACAACCTGTTATTTATTTCCTATGAAAGGTTACAATAATTCTCTATCTAGGTATAGATAAATTAGCTTTCAGTCAGCAACAGTGATAGCGCATGACCAAGTCAGTCCACGAAGTACGTATCGTCCCGTGGTGGAGCCAGCATTCAAATTCTTCTGTACGAATTATTATGTTTACTAATTTTAAACTGGTTTAAATTAAACATAATATAATTCATTGGCAATTTTCCAAACCAAATGTTTTTTTATTCGGTCGATATGAAATGTCAATATCAAAAAAAAATCCAGGTTAGGCAAAAATACCTACCTACATAGTATATGGAGTTTTAAATAGGTACCTACCTACCTATGATCAGAGTCGATTTATTATTGACTTAGGATCGCTACCTACTTACAATATATACCTAGTTGTCGCCAATAGCACGGACAATTAATTATTAGTAATTGTAAATAAAATGAAATGCAAGTCACCGTGCATAAAGTGCAGTAGGTAGCCAAGTATCCTATTACGACGGAGCAGCTGTTTTATATCTCACCACTCAATACGTTAAACAAATGGAGATTTTAATTGACGAAGGTTTCTCGGATATAAAAATAAGCATTAGATAAAATAAGTTTTAATAATTTGGGTAGCTACTTAAACTAAAGTTTCATACTTTGTATAAAATTTTATTATTCGCATGATCCGCTAAAATTTTGCTTCCGTTAAGTTTTGCATATTGCGATGTGATTTCAACCAAGATAAAGTGGATATCTCAAAACTCTTGTAATATGTCAACGCTTTTCAGTTTTAGAAAATAAATTTATTTTGATCAAGAAATAAATAGAAATAGTCAACATCATCGGAAAACTAAACTCTGATACTAATAAATAAATAACACTCTTCTAAACGTAGGTGTCAGTAGGTACTTAATGCCTGAAGCATTCTCTAGCAGTCAACCGGTCCCGTCCAATATGAGACAGGATTCCAACCCCGAGTAGAAATTTCAAGTGAAAAAACACATTGAATATTTCTGATCCGACCGGGAAATGAACCCGGGACCTCTTGATCTAAAGTCGGAGCCTTTGCCACTAGGCTACTATTAAGGTCGGTTACTAATACCAGAATCAGGGTCGACGGACACCTCTCAAATCCTGTCAGAATCGGTATCAGACAGTGAGACAGCTTGAGCCAATTCCTCTTCAATCTTATTGACTGAGACTGAGGAGAACTTGCAGTCACTTCTACAAGCTTTTCATCAAGCAAGTCAACATTTCAACATGATTATAGGTATCTCAGTAACGAAAACTAAAAGCATGGTGTTTTCTCGGTTTCCAGTGGGTTGCAGCGTTTCTGCGGAAGGTGTCTCCGTGGAACAGGCAAGCGCGGATCCAAGGGGGGGGTTAGGGGGGGTCATGACCCCCCCCTAGGCTATGTAATCTCAAGTTTGAAAATTACCTTTTTTTTTTTTTTAGGAAAAGTGTAGTTTCCAGATACCAAATTTTGAAAAAGACCTTTTTTTTTTTAGGAAAAGTGTAATTTCCAGATACCAAATTTTTTACTTTGTGACCCCCCCTGGTGCCAAGGCTGGATCCGCCCTTGGGAACAGGTCACTATAGACATTCAAATACCTTGGAGTGGACTTGTGTGGGCAGACAGATCTACCGACAGAAATACTGGGTCAAATCAACAAGGCTGCTTCAATATCAGGATGTCTTAGAAACTCCGTATGTAAGAACCCTGATATGCGAATTAACAGCAAGATTAAGATTTACAAAACTTAGATATGTTAGACCTAATGACATAATAATATGCTGCCTACTAAGTACTTACTGTCTGGATAAAGATTAGACCGGACACGTAAATAACTAAGTTATTGGATTAACCGAGTAGTTTTATTCCTTCTTCTTCCATTGCTGAACATGGGCCTCCCCCCTATCTTTCCAATCATTCCTCTTTTATTATTTTTTAGTTTTATTCCTAGATAAATATAATATTTTTATACCTCTATACCTACCTATACATTATTTTAAAGTTAGTCTATATTTTTCACTCAGGTATTTTAAGCATTTCATTAGAGGCACTATGATAACTAATGACATGACTTGAATCTTGAATATTGATTGGTTTGAACCTTGTAGAGATGAATGAATGTGGAGGTGGGTCGGTGAGAAGATATTACCTTAGTGAAGCTGTTAACGAGTGTGACGGCTAAAGAGTGTTGGCTATTGGCCCCACTGCAGGTCGTGGACAATGGCAGCGGAGAGCAGACAAAGTGATATAAGTTTTACAATACAACAACGGTTCAATGATCAATTATTTTGACATCAAGTCCCACTTTCAATCATTTTGCACGGATGTAAGTAACGACATCGTTATTCGATGGTAACATAGACAATAGGTATACTTACTTACCTACCAAATAGGTACCTACTTAGGTCTTTGGGCATCACTGATCCAAGGGCGACACTCGAACCTTTCAAAAGCCCTAAGTTACCGACGTTATGTACTAGCTAAATGGTAAATAAACAAAGTAGGTACCTACACTTTTCAATAGAAAAGTGTCAGTAATGCCGGCAGACGGAACTTATTTCGTGAGGCAATTTTTTCCAGTCAACCGGTCCCGTCCAATCTGAGACAGGCTAACCCCGGGTAGAAATTTTTTCCAGTCAACCGGTCCCGTCCAATCTGAGACAGGCTAACCCCGGGTAGAAATTTTTTCCAGTCAACCGGTCCCGTCCAATCTGAGACAGGCTAACCCCGGGTAGAAATTTCATGTGAAAAAACTCTGACCCGACCGGGAATCGGACCCGGGACCGCGTGATCTGAAGTCCACGCCAGTACAACTAGGCTACCGAGGTCGGTATTACATATTACATACCTACCTGATGAATTTCAACCTTCATAAACTTCATCCACTTCATATACCTACCAACACGGATTTTTCCACCGCACAGTATGCGTTTTGACATTTTTAACTAAATATTCGATCGATCTGTGAACTGGAATATAGTTATTTCAATCACATAAATGTTTATTTACAGGTAACTATTTTATGTAGGTAGTCTAGTTGTCTAAGAGTCGACTGCTGATGAACTGATGAGATGAGATCTGGGGTTCAATGCCCAGTCGAAAAGAGGCGATTTTTTATATTAAATTTCTACCTAAAGACATTCTGTCTCACATTGTAGAGAATTGGTTGAGTTAAATAAAAAACTGACTCGGCAGTAAGTTCCTCTAGCAATATGTAGGTGCTAACACCTTTCATAGACAATACCAATGATTTCGTTTAGTCACATCCTACGTATGTGTAAGAATTATGTAAAAAGAGTAAAATAAGATAGATAACACATATTATGATTGGACGTAAAGCTACACGCACAGAGAAAATGCAATTTTTATGAACTCGAAAAGCTATCCTTGTATATATACATATCTAACAGTCTGCAGGTATATACCGACTCGGGTGCACAAAAACAAAGAATCACAATAGGTGCTTTCTGTGCCACTTATGTAGATGTATGTAGAGTCGTCCAATTTTTGACAAGCAGACCCCGGTACACTCCGGGCAGCGATACTCCGATCACCAGGGAACTGACACAAATAAACATAAACAATAAAAATATTTTAGAAAATCGGTTTCCCGAATAATTTAGACGATGATACTTATGATTTAAAGTCAAACTTATTGAATAATGCTTAAACAGTAATTGATCCGATAGTTCGTGATGACTTTATTGATCTAGTATAATCATCTGGTACCTCGCTGACTATTGGGCAGCTAACTCACAGCTGATAATGGAGTTACTAAATGAAATGAAAAGTGTATCCAAACGATTGTGTTGTCACCACTAGCCCAGCCGTGTATTCGCCCGTCCACTCAGGCATAAAAACACTCAAATAAGAAAAATCAAACTGTTATCAAATATTGCAAAAACCATACAACATAGCTCTAAGGAAATTTCATTATAATCTGGCGCTGTGGTTTACTTTGAAGAAAGTACCGGTATAAATAGTGGCCTGCCAACGGAACCAAGTCAGTTCTCAGTCAGCTCGACTATCCATCTGTATATGGAGGACTGGCTTTAGCCTGTACGTACCTCACTTACATTTCTTGCTTCTTGTTTTGGATAACTATTGACAGTGATAAAAACTAGTTATTTGTGACTTAAAAATATTCATTTTATTTCAAAGTGATGTATTGAATTCAGTGTTATTAATAAAATAAATAAATTGTTTGTTTGTGTGTTTCAGGAGAATGCGGTTAATCTGTTTAGCAATATTTGTGGTGGTAGGATGTTTCCTGGTGCAGGCGAGGGCCAAGGAGTTGAAGGAGGAAGAAGAAGTACAAGACTTGGTACCAGCTGCCTCGCATAAATCCAGTTCTCACGAGTCTGGGGGAGGGCATGAGCATCACGCGCATCACCATTCCAAACACGGCAAGAAGGGAGACAAGGGATACAAGTCGGGACACCACTTCGACAAGGGAGAGAAGGGCCACCACGGCAAGGAACATCACGGGGGACATTACTCAGACCACAGCGGCCACAAAAAGAAGCACCACGATGAAGCTTCTCATCATGGCAGTCATCATGAGGCTAAGAAAGGTCACAAAGGCGGCAAGTTCGGTCACAAGAAGGGACATAAGAAGGGATCCAAAACTACCGGATATCATCACAAATCTCACAAGGACGAATATCATAAGGAGCACAAGTTCTACGATGACTTCCACAAAGGAGGACACCACGGGAAACATGGAAACTTCCACGGCCACCACGCCAAGAAGGCCGGAGGTCACAAGAAGGGAGGTCATCATAAGTCTGGTTATCATGATGATCATTACGGAAAGAAAGGACACCACGACAAGGGGCATTACGACGAGGATCACAAGGGACACAAAGGTCACGGTGGTCACGAGGAGCACCACTCCCATCACTCCGACTACGGAAAGAAAGGAGGTCACTCCGGCGGAAAGGAGTATGGCTTCAGCAGCGGAAAGCACTGATTACTTACACTCAATCACTCATCATCTTCAGACTTTAGATTTCCTATTTGTTATGTTGTTATCTTGTTTTGTTATCATTGAGAAAAAGTAAAATTGTTACAAATATTAATGAATATTATTTTCTATCAGGCCAATAATAATGTTAAAGTAATCAAGTCAGTTGGGATGTAATATCACCCGCCTTGTTTAAAATCTGTTTGCGTAAACTGAGAGGCGAATGCTAATGCCTCATTTAAATTCATTCAGTTATTTGAATCTGAATGGTTTTCTTTTATATCGCGAGCATGGGCCGAGGCTCTCGAACACCTTATCTGCTGTGGTATCTGAAGAGTGAGTAGGTAGGTACATACACCGCAGCAGGGGTGGTCGGCAGTGTAGTGCCGTGGGAGGGTTGGATTGGATTGAGGCGGGAACAGACAATGGAAGCATATAAGTCAACAAACAGTATAATTATATTTCGCCCCTTATTCCGGATCGACTCAATTAACGCCAAGTGGCGGAGAAAAGACGAGCCGAGGGGAGAAACGCCGGCCACTTAACATCATTGAATTGATATCAAATACCGAGATTTGATATTGCGCTGGAAGGAAATTTTAACAGGGGCGGATGCGATCATTTTCAGGAATGAATCTGTTAGGAATCCGAAGTACCTGCCTGCTGTGCAAGCAATGGACGTAGGTATATCTAAGGCTGATAAACAAATAAGAAGAAAAACAAGTGCATGAACTTGTCAATAGAGTAGGTAGGTAGGTACCTATTAATTGATGCTCCTTCATAAAAGATTCGGTTTTTAGTATTGAGCTTATTAACCATCTATGTTGGAGACTTCAAACTCTACTAGTAAGTACCTATTATCCATCTTCTTTTTGTTGTCAGCCTTATCCGTGTACTGCCATCACATCACATTTTAAAGATGTCCTTAAACATTGATCCATTTTATTCACCGATATTGGTATATAATAGTTTGAAAACGGGACCGAAAAACGAATGCATGGATTAGGGAAAAGACCAAGGTAACAGATGTGACCCAAAGAATCGCAGAGCAGAAGTGGAGCTGGGCAGGTCATTTGGCGCGAATGTCTGATGGCAGGTGGACGAAGAAAGTGCTGGACTGGAGGCCTAGAACAGGGCGCAGAAGCGTGGGTAGACCCCAGAAAAGATGGTCCGACGACGTTAAAAGAGTAGCGGGCCTGCACTGGAAGAGGGTGGCGTCCAACAGAGATCTATGGAAGTCCAAGAGGGAGGCCTTTGTTCAATTCTGGACACAAGAAGAAGGCTGAAAGGTAAAGTTAAGGTAGTTTGAAAAAAAAATTTCAAGGAGAAGTGCTAAGATATTTGAGTTCAAATCAATCCATGGATACTACGCTACCCAACAGATTCAAAATGTTATCCCGTTCTTCAACCTCTTAGGTACCTACCTACTTGAGATTGGGAACACGTGGGAAACCTACTTAAAGGACATAGGGGATAACTTAAGTTAGCTAGGAGACATTGGACAATAAATCCAGTCTTTCAAACCTTTAGGTCTTTGGTCATCCGACAAATAAATCTTTGGATTTCGTTTGCTTAGGCAAGGGAGACTGGAGAAGGATTAACAGCGGGTTTTGACCCGCTGTTAATCTGTCGACGATTTGGCACACATTTTCTCTTGGCTGTGTAGGTGCAAATTCGTCAATGAAGCTACCCATCGAAATTAATGATGAATCACTATCAATGGAAGAAATGGGTAAAAAGGATGACACGATGCAACGAATAATGGAAATAAAATATAAAATAGTTAGGTACAGAGCTTCCGATTCCACCCCTTGATTGATAGTATTAAGTATTTGATTTATTGCATACCTAAAGAAAGCGCGAAAGCTTGCCCTCTTGAAGCGATTGTTGTCAGGAGCATGAAAAGTTTATAATAATAAATGGGGTAGTGCGGGAGGTCTGATGGGTGGGCGCACCCATCACAACAATCATGTACCGGCGGGCGGGGTGTTGTTTAATAGGAATCTATTATTAAAGACATGCCCAACACCCACCTACAATGAACCTAATAAATACTCAACATAAAATAATTATTATTCGATAACCTAATCAATAGATCCATTAATACCTACTTATTGGAATACATTAACCAAAATGTCATCTACTTAATGCTTAATATGTAATGTCAGTGATGTTATATGGCTGTGAATATCTTTTATTGCCTTCTGTTGAAGCATATTTAAGTTCTTAGACCATGCGTCCGCTGTTTTCCAGCTTTGACACTAAGATTACCATGGTTCTTTTGTCATCCTGATCCAGAGACCTCCTCCTACTTTAGACCGATCGACCGGGGAAATAAAAATGGAATATTTTGGGTCCAACGAAACCGTCCGATTACACGCACACCTATAGGATATATACGATTCAGTAACAAAACTTCAGCTGTAGATTATGGGAGCAGTTCACAAATATGTGACAGACCAAGACTCACAATACGATGGAGACCTTCAAGATCCAAAATAAAAATGAAAGAGTCTTGTATAGTTCTATCACAAAATTTCTTGTTCAAACATAAACCGGTTTTCGGAGACTACCGTCTCCATTATCAAATGTCCGGTTTATATTTGAACAATAAATTTTGTGATAGAACTATACAAGACTCTTTCATTTTTATTTTGAAATGGACTATCACCAAGCACCTTTTGCCCAAAACATCGAAGACCTTCAAGATCCGGCTAAGGCTTGGAACGCCCAAGACAGGAATGCTTGGCGAGACTTTGTGCATGGCGACCAAATGCTCCAACTGCATGTAGTTAGGTAGGTACCTACCTATTTTTGAGATGTTTTCACCCACCCTAAAAGACCAACCTCCCGAAGGCCTTAGTGGTTGAATTGGAAAAATGGATGAAGGGCTGCAAAGGGCACCAAAAAACTCATAATACTCCTCAAAACCAAGGTAACAAGAACTGAAAACTAAGAAAAATAAGGACGAGGGAGAGCTCCAATGCGAGGGCTGGACCAGATCAAATTCGGAATTGGACCCCTTTTCTGGTTCTCTCAAGAGGTTCAGGAAAGGTTTGGTGGCAAGGTCCATCCAGGGAGCATCCCAGGGTGAGAGATGATCACTTGTCGCTGTGTACCGGCGTGTTATCGACCTATTTGCTGACCTACGGACGAGACAGACTGTTTATTACAGACTATCCGACACTGGACCCCTTAGGACAAACTGACTGACAAACCCTTACAGACATTGACTACAAAAGAATCTCCTAGCCCTCCTTCCTTCCCCACCCTCCCTTCCCCTGTAACTCAAAAGTGAAGTTATTAGTGTAGACTGTGTAATAAAAAAAATTGTGTAATTTAAGTGAATAATATTGGGATACACATAAATGGCAATATAAAAATGTAGATGATAATATATTAAATTTTGTAAATAATTATAATAAGCTGTCTGTATCCAATAAAGAAAAAAAAACTAAATTTTATAAGCTAGAACCCTAAAAATGTGTATGCACCTATATAGAAAAATACAATATCTCAAATTAAATCTAATGAAAAAGTTCCAGGATTTCTCAAACTTTTCTTATAAAGAAAAATATATTTTTATGACAAATTTACGAGTTTCAATGCCTATATTTCAGAATTTTATAAAAATATCGAAAAACGCCGAAACACACCAACTAGATAATTTAATTTTCTATAAAAAATATGTACATTTTTAACATTTTTTGTAAAAATTTAATTTATTGACGACATCGTTTCATACAATAAACATACCGACTCAGGCCATCCACAGTTGGATCTTGGATCTCATGTTTACATGCATTATGCAACTAGTTAAGTAATAAGTTGGCACTTTTTTGGTTTAGGTACCTGCTTATATGAACTAAAGTTTCATCGACATCTATTGCTAAAGGTATGAAACAAAATACAGTAGTTATGTGAGACAGCGTCAAATTGCGCTATAACCAATGGCCTATTCAGTGGTCCTCAAAAGTGGGTCGGAAGGAAATTGAAACAGAATTGGGTCCATGAACAAAGTCGAGGATCCGCACAAAATTTGAAATAAAACCTTAAATGCAATACAAGAGTTACAGTTTAATCCAACTGTCGATTTGTTGAAGAGAAATTATTTCTCGAGACAGATCGGCAGTATCAAGCCAAGATACGTGAGATTTGTATGGCCAGGTCTAGATTTTAAACGGTTTTTCAAACGTTGACGACAAAAAACACCAACTTAGAGGCTTCGCAGCATATATGTTCTATATATGGATTTACTCAGAATTCGGAGGAGAACATTTAGTGTGTCTGTGTGTGTCCGTCCCCCGCTTATAACTTTTGATTCGCTTGATGCACAGAGCCTAAAATTTCAGAAAATATTTAATACTTTAAGCCTACAAAACTTATATACTCAGAATTTTTAAATTTTCGTTCAGTCAGGGGTAATCAACCTTTGAATTTTTACTTAATTTTTGCATATATCTCGAAAACTATAAAAGGTAAAACCCTAAAAATGTGTAAGTATATAGAAAAATACAATATCTCAAATTAAATTTAATGAAAGAGTTCCAGGGCTTCTCAAACTTTTTTTTATAAAGAAAAATATTTTTTTTATGACAAATTTACGAGTTTCAATGCCTATATTTCAGAATTTTAAAAGAATATCGAAAAACGCGCAAAAATATCAACTAAATAATTTAATTTTCTATAAAAAATATATACGTTATATCAGTACATCTCAAACTTTTCTTAACAATTTTTGTAAAAATTTAATTTATTGACGACATCGTTTCATACAATGAACATACCGACTCAGGCGAGTCTCGTTCGCCGCTTGCCGATGAACAGTCGTGCGGTCTGTGCAACGTCGCTTATTTTCAGTGTTTTTTGCTATATCACTATTAATAAAATTACTGGAGTCGGTCGTAAAAAAAAAAAAAAAACAAAATTTATTTCTATTTTTTGGTTTACTTTTTTATGTTTGATTAATTTGTTTTCGTTGTTTGTTTTCTTTTGGTTTCGGAACAAGTAAGTGTCCTCCACTATGGAGGAAGCAGGCCAGCCACCAGACCCACCTGATGGCAGAAAACGGCCACCACCTGTCAATATAGACCACGACGTTCCTAGGAAGGTCGTGGCCTTTACACCCAACGAACCACCATCCACGCATCTCCCACCCTCAGAATATAAAATATTTTCTACAGGCCCGTTCGTCGTGTACCTTCAGAATCAAGATACCTCCTCCGCAATTCACCCGCTGGTAGTTGGTCGCCTCCTACATACAAATAAATTTACAGGTATTGTCAACGGCTCAATAAAGGCAGAAGGTAAGTACAAAATTTGTCTATCTTTTAAAACTGCAAAGCAAGCAAACGAATTTGTTAAAAATGGTGAATTCTTGTCATCTCAAAGGCTTAAAGCTTTTATACCAGCACATAAACTGGTTAAACACGGAGTTATCCGCGGAGTTACCGAGGATATTGACATTGAAGACATAATTAAAGATGCTCAATTGCCGGATGGTTTCGGCAATATCGTAAAAGCAAGAAGATTGAGCCGAAAGGTAAAATCCGACGAAGGGACTACCTGGAAACCCTCCCAAACACTGGTCTTAACTTTTGAGGGACAGCGCATTCCTGAACATATATTTATGTATCATAATGCTTTCCGTGTAGAACAGTATGTGTTTCCGACCGTATTGTGCTACAACTGTTGTCGATTTGGTCATACAAAAACGAAGTGCCGCTCAAAACCCCGCTGCTATAAATGTGGAGAACAACACGCTGGGGATGAATGTAACGTTTCGTCTCTGAAATGCGTTAACTGCGGAGGTCAACACTCTGCATCGAACATATCGTGTCCCGAACTCAAAAGACAACAAAACGTTAAAAAGACTATGGCAACAGACAATATTTCATATAAGGAGGCATTAGATCTCCATCCAAGCATCTCCTCCACTTACGCTGTAAAAACAGCTTTTTCTGCGCCAAATAACTCATACTTCGGGACGTCAATCATTTCTCCAAGATCAACTCGCCCAAAATCTCCGCGACAACGTTTGTTTATTCCACCCACACTTTCCCCAAAAGAGCATGAAAGCAACCTCATGTATACGAACGGGGAGCCCCTTAAATTTAAGGATGGCTGCGCCCTTAACTCCAATAAGACCGACGACAAAGACTTAACCACAAAATCTTTACTTATAGAAAACCTTTCACTTCTTTTGCTTAACCTTATTTCAAATAACGAAAAAAATTCACCATCCATCGCTGCTAACCTATTAAATTATTTGAATGAATTCTGTAAATCTAACAATGCCTCAAATTCAACAGATAAAGATCTTACAGTGGAACTGTCGTAGCGCGAGCGCTAATCGAGACGACATTCTACTTCTAATTAAAGAACACCAACCTGACATTGTTGCACTTTGCGAAACTTGGTATACATACAATTCTTATGTTTCCTTCCCTGGCTTCTCTTGTCATAGGAATGACCGCCTTGACGGGAGAAGCGGGGGTGGAACTGCAATTCTAATTAAAAATTCCCTCTACTACAAAGAGATTCCCATCTCCTCTCCTTTAAATGTACAGCTATCGGCTGTAAATTTGGGAGACATTTCAATAGTTTCTGCATATATCCCCCCGCGTAACTCCTTTGATGAAGTATTCTGGAAGAACACGTTCTCCAAACTAGGTAAAACGTATATTATTTTAGCAGACTTTAATGCACATGGCATGCCGTGGGGATGCGCTTCAACAGACTCAGCCGGAAGAGGAGTAATTGACGTAACAGATGAACTAAATCTATGCATCCTTAATGATGGAAGTGCCACCCGATTCTCCCTCCCTCACCAAAACCAAAATGCTCTGGACATCTCTATTTGTACTGGTGATATCGCATCATTGACGTCGTGGAGAGTTTTGGATGACACAATGTCGAGTGATCATTACCCCATTTTAATCGACATTAATAATAAATCACAACATCTTAGGCCCCGGATGAATCGTAAAAGATACTGCACTCGATTTGCTGACTGGTCGAGGTTCTCTTCAAACTTAACCAACTTTGTTGACACGATGTCGCCGCTTCAACATGAAGCAGAAGCCTGCGCTTCGCAGATTTACGACATATTCGACAAATCGGCAAAAAACACTGTACCACGGACAACGTCCATGGCAACTAACAGAAAACATCCTCTATGGTGGGACGTCGAGTGCGACGAAATGGTTAAAAATAGGGCACATACTTTAAAAAAATACAAAAAAAATTCGACACCGGACAATTATTTGGAGGTTAGAAGGGTGCAAGCATTGACAAAGAAATTATTGAGAAAAAAGAAACGTCACGGATGGTACAACTTCTGCAAATCATTGTCCCCGGATACCAACATTTCGGAGATATGGCAGTCAATTCGACAATTCCGAGGAGTTTACTCCCCAAAGTCAGACCCGTGGAAATATTATTCATCGTGGATTGCGGGCTTTGTAGGAAGGCTGGCCCCGGACTACGTCCCAAATCTGTCTGAGATTCAAAAAGAGAACACTTACAATACTGAAGACTCCCATTTTTTAACATCACCGTTTACCCTCGACGAACTGAAATCAGCTATTAATTGCTCAAACGATTCCACACCAGGTCCAGATAACGTCCCATACACATTTTTCAAACATTCTCCGGAGGAGTTTCTGGCTTGCATTTTGAACCTCTTTAATTCAATAATGAATTCTGGAAATATTCCTTTGGAGTGGAAAAGTCAACTAATTGTCCCCATCCCAAAGCCTGGAAAAAGCCCCTTTTTGGATAGCTCTTACAGACCAATCGCACTATCAAGCTGCTTTCTAAAATTATTGGAGCGCATGCTCAAATGTAGACTGGAATGGTTTTTGGAGAGCAATGATACAATACCGGAGTGGCAGTGTGGGTTTCGGAAAGGGAGATCATGCATCGATAATATTGCGATGCTTGTGTCGGATATTATGCTTGCAAAAACTAGCGGAAAGGCGACGGTTGTATGTTTTATGGATATCCAGAGCGCTTATGATAACGTCACACTTCCCATACTTTTTAAAAAAATGCTGCAGGCTGGTTTGCCGAAGCAAATTTGTTGTTTGATATTTAATATAATGTCAGAACGTAGAATTATCATAGATACCCCAGATGGAAGTATCTTCCGAAACGTATATAAAGGACTACCACAAGGGTCTGTTCTAAGCCCGATATTGTTTAATATTTACACACTTGATATTGGTCAAACAATCGCACCTGAGTGCTCAATTTTGCAGTATGCTGATGATCTTGTTGTTTATTGTGCTGAAAGCGTTATATCTAAAGCTGCTGTTAAGCTCAACGAAACTATGAACTCTATAAATGAATGGCTCATTAATAACGGCTTTTCCTTATCAGTGCCCAAAAGTCAATTAATTGTTTTTACAAACAAACACCGCGTTCCACCAATATCCATATCAATCAACGAGGAGGAGATTCCAGTCAAGGAATCTATACGGTTTCTGGGAATAGTATTGCAAAGGAAGTTGTCCTGGAACATGAACATTGACAGCATCATTGCTAAGTGTGAGAAAAACTTAAACATCATGAAAGCCGTATCAAGAGTGTGGTGGGGCGCACATCCCTCCACTTTAAAAACTCTCTACATTGCACTCATTCGTAGCCACTTGGAGTATGGAGCCTTTTTAATGGAACCACTCCCACATTACCTCTCATTAAAATTAGACAGAATTCAATCAAAATGTTTGAGAATCATATTGGGAGCCATGCGTTCCTCTCCCTTGATAGCCCTGCAAGCTGAATGCGTTGAGATGCCTCTTTTCCTGAGGAGAAAATCCTCCGCACACCGTTTCCTTATAAAAAAAATGAACCAAAGTAATCATCCAATATTTCAGAAAATAAATTCACTTTCACAACGATATGCAGATTCCCCCAAGTATGCAAACAAACTTCCACCTCTACTGTGTAATTCATTAGAGTTAATAAATGACAAATTTGAATCCTGCTTCGCTCACACACTTCCAATATACTCAATTCCTTTCGACTCATTAATGTATTCCCCTTTAATTATACCATCCATAAATTTAGACAAAAGCCACGCATCTCTTTCCCCTAAACATGTGAAAAATATTTTCCAAAATGAAGTTTCAAACCGTTGGCCAAAATCAGTATTATTTTACACAGATGGGTCCAAAAACTCTGTTGGCGGATGCGGTGCCGCTTTTTATTCCCCCGCTCTCAGCATTTACAAGAAATTTCAGCTCCCTCAGATTTGCTCTGTTTTTACAGCGGAATGCTTGGCAATGAGAGAGGCTCTGAGAGAAGCCATCACATTATTGTCCTCTGATGTTGTCATCTTCACTGACTCCCTAAGCTTGGTTAACGCTTTGCAATCTAATTTCAATGCCCACGCCAACAACCATCTAATTTGTGATATTAAAAAACTATTGTTTATAGCAAACAGTAAAGACATACCTTTATCAATCGTCTGGATCCCATCCCATATTGGAATACCTGGAAATGAAACAGTTGACTTGTTGGCCAAAGAGGCCTGTTCCTGTGGTATTTTCCCCCCATACTTTGCACCCTCCTTAGATGACTGCATTAATTTCTCAGAAAACACAATTAGAACTGAGTGTGGTGTTGAGTTGCGGAGCCCTCTTGATAGTAACGACGGCGAAAGGGACCCGGGAGGGGAGAGGACACGGCAGGCGCGCAGCAGTTGCTACTGAGAGTCGTCGGTACGGGGAGCTCGCGGAGGTTTGTAAAGTTTCGGGTTACGTTTAAGTCTCATCACAAGCTATTTAGGCAAAATGGCAAGCGCGTTGAAAATTTACTTCTCCCCCTCTCTCAGGCCGCAGTTGCAGCCCCAAAACCCTCAAGGCGCTTCCGATGGTCAATGTCACAGTAAACAATAGACGGGGGCGTGCACTCATAGACACGGGGTGCTCGCATTCAGTAATCAGGCGAAGTTTCGCTGGTGACGTAAAAGGCGGTAATTGCAGTATCGTGGGCGTCGATGGTACGCGAGTGAAATGTATCGGTGAAACGATTGCGCGGGTGGTTTTAGATGGCATCGATTTGAAGATTCAGTGTATCGTGGCGGACAAACTGTTTGATGGAGTGGATATCATCTTAGGAATGGACCTGGTGGCAATGCTCGGCGGTGTCACCGTTACCAATCACAGTGTGAAATTCTTAGATAAGCATAGCGAGCCTGTGCCGGCCGCTGTGAGTGTAAAGTGCGCCGCAGAAGTGTTAGGAGACAAGGACTTTACGGCAAAGTTCGATGGGGAAGAATGGACAGTAAGTTGGAAGTGGAAAGGGGAACCGCCGGTATTGCTGAATAAAATTGAGAATTATTCCAGCATCGGTAAATACGACGTGGACGCTGAGATAGAAGCGTGGATTGAAAAGGGATGGTTGGTGCCGCGCCTCGGAGGAAGCGAAGGTGTTCTTCCACTGATGGCAGTTATTCAGAGAAATAAAGGCAAAGTACGACCTGTATTGGACTATAGAGAGTTGAATGAGTATGTGAATTGCCACACCGCGCAGGGCATAGATGTGTGCGATGAGACCATTCGGAGATGGCGCAGACGAGAAGGTCCTCTTCAAGTTTTGGATTTGAGATCGGCGTACCTACAGGTCAAAGTTGACGAAGAATTGTGGAGGTACCAATCCGCGGTGTATAAGGGTCATTCTTACTACCTGACACGACTCGGGTTCGGTCTTAATTGCGCGCCAAAGATAATGACGGCCATAGTGAATTTTGTTTTGTCGAAAGACGAAAGAGTGAGGCGGGGTACGGATAGTTATATTGACGACATTCTCGTGGATGAGTCAATAGTGGGTGTCAAGGAAGTTGAAGAACTGCTTCGTAAATATGGGCTGGAAACCAAACCACCGGAGGCGTTAGAGGGTGCGAGGGTTTTGGGGCTGCAACTGCGGCCTGAGAGAGGGGGAGAAGTAAATTTTCATAGGGGCAATGAGTTACCGGTTTTTGAAGAGGGAAAAATGTTAACAAAAAGGGAGCTATTTTCCATTTGTGGAAAGCTGACAGGCCACTATCCGGTATGCGGTTGGTTGCGGACGGCGTGTGGCTACGTGAAGCGAATGAGTGAGGGAGAGGAGTGGGAAGCACTTGTAGGCAGTACGGCGCAAATCTTGATCGAAGAAATTCTTCGAAGAGTGAAGATAGAAGATCCAGTACGAGGGGTCTGGAAGGTCTCCAATGAAAAGAAAGGCAAGGTGTGGTGTGATGCAAGCTCACTCGCTTTGGGTGTCGTGTTAGAAATAAGCGGAGTCGTGGTAGAGGATGCATCGTGGCTTCGAAAAGTATCCGACGTGAATCATATTAACGTGGCGGAACTTGACGCTGTGTTGAAGGGTATCAATTTAGCATTGAAATGGTCCCTTAAACAAATTGAAGTGATATCTGACTCCGCGACAGTCGTACACTGGGTGAGATCCATAATTGAGGGGGAAAAGAGAGCGCGGGCGTCGGGTATACATGAGATGCTCATTAAGAGGCGCCTCGGGTTAATAGGAGACTTGATTAATGAGCTGGGTATCGAATTGTCGATTAATTTTGTTGAATCATGTCGCAATAAGGCGGATGTGCTCACACGTGTAAACAAGCAATGGTTCAAGCTAAGTAAAGGCGTCTGTGCAGCCGTGGTTGACGAAACACATGCTAAGCATCACATGGGAGTCAACCGTTCGCTCTATTTAGCGCGCATGGTGGACCCTGCGGTCAGAAAGGAAGACGTGGAAAATTGCGTCCGCAGATGTTTGCAATGTAGGTCCATTGATCCTGCTCCGGAAGTTCATGAGGCAGGGGAGCTGAGTGTCTCTAAAAATTGGACCCGGTTGGCATTAGACGTGACACACTATGGTGGCCATTGTTATCTCACCATGATCGATTGTGGTCCAAGTCGGTTTGCTGTATGGCGGAAAATTACCAGTGAAAGTGCGAGAGAGGTTACAGAACAGTTGAGACAGGTGTTCAGAGAAAGAGGGCCACCGCTCGAGATATTAATGGACAATAGTAAAGCTTTCCGGTCAACAGAATTGGCTGACTTGTGCGAAGGATGGAACGTAAGCCGAAGATATCGAGCTGCCTACAGACCATCAGGTAACGGGATTGTGGAGCGCCATCATCGCACAATCAAAAGGATGGCCGCGAGGACGGGAGACGTGCCGGAACAAGCGGTTTTCTGGTACAACCTATCACCGAAAGAGAATTTAAGTGCAGAGTCAGTCCCCGCCTCTTGTGTGCATTCATATAGGTGGAGGCATCCTCTAGAAAAAGTTCGAGATAGTTCCGTTTGCGAGACAACTGAATGTAGGTACAAGGTGGGAGATCGTGTGTTGGTTAAACCAGCAAATGCGAGATGTAATTCTCAATGGGGATCTGGACGAGTGACAGGAGTTCTCTCGAATACGACTGTCGAAGTGGATGGTGTTCCGCGGCATGTTCTAGACATTAGACGATTTGACGACCTTCAATATCTTCCGCGGGCTGTGAAGGACGGAACGGAAAGATCGCCGACAAGACTTGACTTGAATAAGCTTTTCTCCAGCGATGACGAGGATCCTGACTCGGCTGATGAAGTGTCATTTTCCGTGGAAAGCGACGAGCGCAAAGGACGGCCGAGGTCCAGACGCAGCCGGAAGCTGCCTGTCTGGACAAAAGACTTTGTTCTATGATGATGACATCAAGGGGGCATGTGGTGTTGAGTTGCGGAGCCCTCTTGATAGTAACGACGGCGAAAGGGACCCGGGAGGGGAGAGGACACGGCAGGCGCGCAGCAGTTGCTACTGAGAGTCGTCGGTACGGGGAGCTCGCGGAGGTTTGTAAAGTTTCGGGTTACGTTTATTAAGTCTCATCACACTGAGTGGAACGCAGTATTTGTGGCGTCTCCACACGGTTCTAACTACAAAGAAATTCAACCCTCAATCCTGTCTAAACCGTGGTACCACGGGATGAAATTACCCAAGCTGACCGTCTCTCTCATATCAAGGCTGAGATTGGGACATTGTATCATTGCGTCACATCTTGCCAAAATCAACATTCTTCCCTCTTCCATGTGTGAGTGTGAAAAGGAGGAAGAAACTGTCAATCATATTTTCTTCAACTGCCCTCTCCTACCTAACGAAGAATTTCTAATGGACATTCTGGCGCAGGGAACTACTTTCCCTGTGTCAGTGAATTTCCTACTAGCCCAAAATGACAAAAGAATAATATCCACCATTGCCAAACATTTAATCAAAAATAAAAAGATGATTTAATACATTAAATGGTTTCCAACTTAAAAACTTGAATTTAATGCGCAACTTTTAATTTAATTTCCGTTTACATGACCAACCCCGTTCACCTTAGTCTTCGCACTGCCTAGGTGTTAGTGACAACAACATTAAATCTATTTTTGGACGGCATCACATCGCTGACGCTCCAGGTGTAGATGAAAAAAATATCATTGTGAATATTTCCCAATTCATTTTGATAATTGTGCATTTTGAATTACTCGTACTGTATTTTACTTTTTGGTGGGCTGCTTCACCCTTGTTTTGGGTGCTTGCCCAAATAAAATTAAATAAATAAATACCGACTCAGGCTATCGACAGTTGGATCTCATGTATACATGCAACTAGTAATTAAAAAAAATGATGTCCCCTATATAAAGGTACATTTTATACCAAATGAACAAACACCCAGAGCTTGAAAATAGAGTACCTATCTATATTTTCCTAACCGTTGATATGTTCACCAAGGAAATAATAACCAGAAAGAACTGTCATCGCCTACTAATAAGTTGTTTTTTTCCATGGTGTCCAGTATCAACGATTAGGAAAATATAGATAGGTACTCTATTTTCAAGCTCTGGGTCTTTGTTCGTTTGGTATTAATGCACCTTTATATGACTGACGCCAGAATCCACAAGAACTTGGTAAAATAAGAGTAAGAAAAAAAAAGTGTAATCATGACCGTGGGTATTTGTGAATATGTCCACAAGGCTGCACCCCACTTTTCAGTTTAAAAATTGTCATTCGAAAGAGAAAATAAATAACTCACTATACTTTTTGTACCCCCCCCCTCCCCTTTTAAGAGCTTATGTAGGTATGTGATAAATTGACAACCCCTACTGCTATTCTTCCATCCGTGGATCTTTCAATCCAGGTCTTGACCTCCTCCGAAGATTGCATCCATTGAGCAGCGGCATTTCTAGTCTTTTCCTTCACATTAACATGCTGTTCACATCTTCTTTGACATTATCTCAAGAAACATATTGAAACTTAAGATGCTTTTAAATATCCTAACATTGTTTTTTTCAGTCTATTCAGACACTTGACGGAATAGACAAGTTTCATAAAAAAATGTAGGTACATTTCACATAGGAAATGGAGTTTGAAATTTTTTTGTTTTACAAAAACTGGTGGTGGAATAATTATTATCTGTATAATATAGTTATTTAATTTAACTTAGCGGCAGTGGTCATATTCAGCGGGTTCACACAGGTTTGGCCAAACCCGTTGTTACAATTTTCAATGTAGTTTTCCGAACCTTTTGTTAAACACACATAATATTTCGCAGTGTTTTTTTTTTAAATAAGTAGGTACCTACATTAAAATATGTTGTACTCTGTGTAACACTACTAAACTATATAATTTAAAACTTTATAATTTTGCGAACGCTCTTTTGCTTATACGAATATGGGTACCCTAAGTTATTTGCGCTAATGTTAAAAATATTAAAGAAAAAATTTCTGTTTGCGAACCCTTTGTTAAATATTTTGAATATCACCACTGCTTATACACTTTTGGGGCACTCCCTTTTCAGATATGTATGATATAGATAATTCATCCTTGTATGGGAAAACAAAATTGTTATTCCTCGTAATTCACCATATTTTCTCATTATTTAAAAATACCCTGAACTGATACAAATATTTTGAAACCAGATAGATACAACCATTCTCGAGTTCTAGTGAGACAAATGCTAAGTAAATCATTTCAAAACGAGATTCCAAAATGGAATGGAAAATAGTTATATCTTTTGTTACAAAACATAGAACACAAATATCTGAAAATCTTGAAGTACTGCACAAACTTCGTACTTTTATCTACTAGTATTAAAAGTGTGATCAGTACTTCTATTTCTACATCCAATTGGGGTGGGGCAAAGTCCGCTAGGCAATTTTAATTACTAACTGTAAGTTAGGTGGTGTTCTAAAGCCAACAATAACCAAAATGTCAACGTTAATTTATCTTTTCAGAGGTTAAATAAAAACATTTCCTATCTGGATATAGTCTTTACTTTATATCAATAAAAAATTACGAATAAAATGGTTATGTTTGATTTACAAACAAGTTGCCATAAGCGGAGCTAAGTTATCAAAATCAATCTTTTCCGTGATGTTTTTAGTTTTGATATTCTCATCTTGAGATGAAATGAATATCAGGTTGCCCTCGTCTCTCCATCCATACTTCTTAACCCAGAATTTCAAAGCACCATCTGCAAACAAGATTATATCACATTAATTTCTCAAAATATATGCTTTTTGTTTTTCATATAAATAGATGCCAGTATGACTGGTTCCTGGTTGGATAATATATAATGTCTTAGTATTAGTGAAATTATATAATTTTGTAGAAACGCTGATTGATCCCAACACGCAATGTCCTAGACAGGCAAAGAGTATGGATCTCCACTCTTTTCAAAATTATTAATAAATAAAATATCTTTTCTGAACTCACCATCAACACCTCCCAATAAATTAGCAAGATTCACTTTGTCTATAGTTTGATAAGTAATGCCAACAACGTGACACACAAACTTTCTTATTGAATCATGGAATCCGGTGATCCTACCACATAGTTCAGGCATTTGATGAACTCTATTCCAGAATTGAGCGAAATCACACTGCTCAAGTATATCAGCCAAATATTTTATTTGACTTATTGCTTCCTCTTCAGACTGCAAACATATAAAATTATATAGATTAACATCTGGTTCACTTTCAAATTTTAATAGTCCTTTTCAAACCATAAGTCCAATATGCATAATAATATAACAAAGATTAGTTTGGGTAATTATTTACTTCGCGGGCTTCTTCGATTTTTCACCAAACCCTTCTAAATGAATATATTTCAACCTAACAGAGTGTAGTGTTATCATTCGGAGGGGACTCCAGAGAAGTATGGTGGGTTCCACCCCCCAAACAACTACGTTCCAACCTTAACCTAACATATTATGGGGAGGATGTTATCAAATCCCCTAATCTATCCAAATTGACTAACTAAATAATATCAATATCTTCATTTTTCAGAAAAAAACACCAATTTTAGAATCTAAAATAAAATGTCACTCCATGTAAGAAAAGTTTGTATGAGAAGATAGGCAACTTTTAAAATTGATTTCTACTTTAAATTGGTTGATAAAATACTTCAAATGTTATCAAATCAATCCATAACATGCTTATTTACCAATCTGCATATAAATTTGATATGTGTTTCATATAAAAAATCGTGAAAAATCGAAGAAGCCCGTGACGTAAATAATTACCTTAGTTTGAGCATAAGATAAATAATACTTTTTGATATACCTGGGATTCCAAAAGAAGACATTTGCACAAGATAAAGTCTGTGTGAGGGAAATTCGTCAGTGCTTTCAATAAAATTTGGCTGGTAATATCCAGATTGAACATTGTTGGATTGAATTGATACAATTTAAGAACTGTCAAATTGGCTTCCAAGTCATATGAATTTTCTCTCGATTGAAGTTCCACATACCTCTCCAAAGTGGGCAAGTTATTAGGATTGTACCTAAAGAAAATAAAATAATTTTTTATAACCATAAAACATTGAACAGCAAGTATTTTTTGAATGAATGTGTAAAGAGTATTACCTATCAATGCCTTTAAGCATTGCCGAAACTTGTTGTTTCATAGCTTCAACCATTTTAATGATTTTTTGATACAAATTTTAAAGACTATAGTAATAACTACAAAACAGCAACGTGACAGACGAATTGAATAGACTTTCCAAAGATACAAAATGGCGTCATAAAATGACATGAGCAACAAGCATAGACAATAAAAATATTGCAACATTGAAAAATATCTTTTAAGACTATTAATGCTTGTAATATAAACAGCGGACTCAAAGAGCACATTTGATTTCAATAGTAAAAATGCAGTACTATTTGCTTAATCATTTACAATAAAAAATTGCCAAAATATTTTTTTTCAAATAGACCATTAACGGCAACGTGGATTTTGGCATTAGCCGGGAGGCATAAAAAGTTTAAGAGTTGGTATGAGTGTGTTTATACATAAACCCATCACTATGGTTTGTGTGTGTCGCCATTTTGCATCCAGCCTAGTGTCAGATGACGTCATCCTTTAATGGTCTATACTCTATCTATAACATGGGTCGGCAACCTTTTTTTGTAAAAGGGCCAAATATTTTTCAAATAAACGCTACCTAAGTGTATATTTTAACGACATTTATTGTAGTTTTAAATGCATAGCACTATGGATATTAATTTTTTATAAGCAATTGTGTATAATATCGTCCGTCATGTGCGTTGCGGCGAGAATCTTGCGGGCCGCATGCTGCCCGCAGGTTGCCGTCCCACGGTCTATAGTGTCACAAACAAAATGTGAATTATAACGGTAGGTAGTAATAATAACTCTACATTTTTGAAAGATAAATAGGTACTCTGCACCATAGATAATATATACTGTAGTATATATCAGCGGTTGCCAAAGTGGTGGTCCGCGAGAAAATTTCAGAAAAATGTGGAATATACTTACTCATCATGTTAAGTATTTTATTATGGTTTATTAATAAAGCTTTCATAACTTGGTTACTATTAATAGTTTCATTTTATTAACTAGGTACCTACATTTTATGTGTTCTTTGATCACAATTTTTTTTTATAAATATATTTAAGTGGTCCGCGGGATGAATTAACTGGTCCGTGAGGTCAAAAAGTTTGGCGACCACTGGTATATATTATTATCTCTGCACAGCATCCGTAAAATTAAATAATGTAGTTAGGTACTGATAGAATATAGGGTAAAACAGATATTTTCAATTGAGTCTACTTTTTAAACCTCGTGATAAATTCTACAAATTTAGCTGAGTGACTTTTCTAAGCTGCCGGATATCACTTCCATTTTAGGGAGTAGTGTAAAATACCTATATAATTTTAATAGGCACCAACCTTTAATTTCCTCAATCAAGCAAATACAGATAAGGAAGGAGGTATCTTCTTTCTAAAAGGCTATTTGCATACCTATTAAAAAATATTTTTCTTTGAATAAAGCGAGAAACTCCAGAAAGCTATAGGAATTTCTTTTTTTTTATTATTTTATTTAAAGCTACAACAGCTATAATATTTTTTACAGTCATAAGTATAGAAACAATCTTATTTTACATCGCCGATTAATGTATCTACATATCTATAAGTCTGTGGTTATCTAAACAAATGAAAAGAGGGAGGACGGGTAGGGGAGGAGAGGATGGGACACCAATGCCCGCAATCTTTGACAGAGATCGCACATACACGCATATATACACAAATTCATTCCCTTTTTACACATATCCATGCATACTCATAAATCTTAGTTCAACTGTTTTTATAAAACTAAAAAAAAAGATAATTTCCAGTCTCGGTTTAGTATAAATTCCTTTCTTCTAGTTTAGCGTAGGTGCATAATTTTAAAATTTCCCAACATGTATGTTCATTAATTAAAAAACAGTTTTATTTTACCACTTGGTCTAGTATAGCGCTGTTTTCCTCCCATTACGGTCCCGAAAGCGAGGAGGACCCTCTCATACAGTGTTTCACTCCTTTCAAACAGAGCTGAGGGATTTGGATATGGTGTGAGAGGTCATATACTTTGCGGAAGATTGAGCACAACGGAGAGCTGTTGATGCCTCCGTATACCCCTAAGTGGGGTTTAAAGCAGGGCTGGGCAAAATTTTTGGATGGTGGGTCAAATTCAATAATGGGCAGCGAAGAAGAAAATATTTTCTTCTTTTTTTTTTATAAAAATCACTATTTAATGTTAAATACCTACATAATATACTCACATTGTTTATTATCACGAAAAAACATTATAAAAAAATATGAGAAGTGAATTGCTCTTTGTGAACTTTCTTTATTAAAAAATCAGTTGCAGTCTGTTCGAAGTGTCGATATTCTCAAAACTGCTTGTGACAATGAGCATCGGTAAAAATTCATTGTAAACAATTTATTTAAATTGATGTTCAAGATAAAAAGTTTAATACACATAGGTAATTAGTAGGTATGTTTTATTTAAAAAATTGTTTTTAAAATTGGAATAAATATTGTTCTGAATTAATGGCATTATAAAATTTGGAGATATTTTTATGACAAAACATTTATTTAAAACTCTAAACTTATGGACTGTTCCAATCAGGAAGAATATGTCAATTTTATTAATACAATAATTTAAAAAAATCTTCGGCAGATTTAAAAATGGCGGGCCGCATAAAAGAGCTGCAGGCCGCAGTTTGCCCAGACCTGGTTTAAAGGGAGAACATTATGTTTTATTTTCGACAGAAATGGATTCACCCTTGTGAGAGGATAGAATGGAAATAAGTGTCCTCCAGCAATAATATGCCCCCCCTTACTATTTTTTTATCCTCAACACACCTTTAAAGTAATGGAAAGCAGTACTGATGGTTCAAATGTTGACGCTTTGTTTTGCCTTCATTAAGTGCCCATTGATTGAAAATTGAAATTATGTCATAGAAGTTGTAAGAGAGCTCCTTGCTACTCATTAATAACAGCTTTATGGTTCTGCTGCTTATCTACAATATTTTTCTTTGAGTTCATGTCGACACCAATCATTCAAAGATGTTTTAGGCGTGTACCTTAATAATGATTGCAATTTGTTTCATTCACCTAAAAAATATTTGTTAAGGAAATGACACCTTAAGTAAATAATCGAGTTTAGTTTGAAGAAAACGTGAATTAGGGAGCTGTTCCTATAAATTAAGGAAAAGTCTCAATGTACCTATGGCATATATTAAGAGTTTCATATGCTTATTTTGAGATAATTGTGCTAAGACAGCCACAATTTCTTGTTCGTTCAGGAACTCCAGCAGACCAATCAGTCCTTTGCTTATTTATATGACATCACTTGCATACAGTACACAACATGGTTCCTGTAAGGTTATCAAAGTAAAAAAAATGACACAATCAATCAGAAACGCAATAAAAGTAAATAATAAATTCAAAAAGAACACAATAAATGTTTATAAAAATAATTTTAACTTAAATAACATCCCAATATGGGAGAAGGTCACGCTAACAAAATTATTTCACATTTTCACAAAATTCAATTCTCTCATTTGCACTTGGCGCTTAAAACTCACTTGATTAATTATTATTGTCTCTTTATTGTTTCTTAAAACTTTTGAGAATTGGATAAATATTATCAAATGCTTCGTAGATTTCTCCTCTTACTTTAGCACCAGTAAGTACAACTTTCCCGGAAACGAATATTAACAAAACAATTCTAGGTTTCACCATTCTGTAAATCAGTCCAGGAAACAACTCAGGTTCGTAGGAACTAAACTGTGCATGAGTCAGAACTAATCCCTCTAATCTGATAGGAAACTTTACATCACAACTGCCCACCATGTTTTGTATTTTGAAGTCTAAAAATTTTGCCTGTAAAACACAAAAATAAAATTCATTATCCAGCAGCTGACATGAAGTGAAAAAAATGACAAAAAGTGAAAGGATATAAAGGATTACATGTTCTTGGTCACGGAAGGTATACAGTTTCATATACTCACTCAGAAATTAGTTTCAAACAAGTTGGAGATATGTTAATAAATAATCATTTACTTAAGATATAAACGATAATTGTATAGGGGAAATAAAATACGCACTAAACGCCAAAAACTTCATTTTGAGATAATCTAATAAAACTGATTTTTCCCCCATACAGACATAGTACTATGATGATTTTTGGATCTGTTTTTTTACGCCTTTAGATCATCGATATGGACTTAGTGCAATATTTAGGCTATTGACAATGGTTTATACATTTCCTCATACTCAACTCATTTTTTTTTCATTTTTGGCGTTTAGTGCATATTTTATTTCCACTATACAATTATTGCAACCATGGTTTTAGTGATACATTCAGGCTTACGAAAACAGATGATTAGAGTGTCACTCAGAATAGGCGAGTCACATGGACTTGCAGCCATGTAAACGAGGTTTAACCGACCTCGGTAGTGTGGACTTCAGATCACGAGGTCCCGGGTTCTATTCCCTGTCGGGTCAGTGTTTTTTCACTTGAAATTTCTACCCGGAGTTGGACTGTCACCTTTGTATAGAAAAGTGTTTATTTATTTTAAGAAGCTCCTTTATGATCAAGCCACCCTCACCTACCAATATCCGACTGAAACTCCACTCTCTTGTGCAACCACATTCAATAAAAGGCAGACAATGCAGTTTTTGACATCCTATCCATAAGAAGTTATTTTAGTTCTAAGAAGACGTAAGTAACAAAAGACACAAACCATAAATCCTAGTTTTTGAATAATCCTTGCATACTTTCTGGCAGCTAGCCTGGAATCCTCCTCACTCTTAGCTCCAGTACACACCATTTTACCAGAAGAAAATATGAGAGCTGTGGTCCTAGGTTCTCTTATTCTCATGATGACGGCGGCAAAACGTTTTGGATTGTATTCAGCATTACGGGCATGCAGAGCTATCTTTTTTAAATCCAGTTTACAATTTAAATTTACTGTGGACACAATATTCCTGAAAAATTGTTATAAGCGGTTTAATAACTATTATAGTTTTATTATAGAAATTAACTAATCTAAAATAATGTATTCACCATAATCATTACGTAAATATCTTATCATTTAAACCATGGGTCGGCAACATGCGGCCCGCGAGACATCTTGGTGCGGCCCGCAACATTCTCGCCGCAACTCTTGCTTATAAAAAATTAATATCCATAGTGCTATGCATTTAAAACTACAATAAATGTCGTTAAAATATACACTTAGCGTTTTATTTTTAAAACTAAAATATTTGTACAGATATATTGTAGGTATACCTACTGCAAGTGCGGCTCGCACTGATCCTCATGAAAAATATTTGGCCCTTTCACAAAAAAAGGTTGCCGACCCATGATTTAAACTACCATATTATTTTGATGAATTTTTAAATGAATATTTTGTAAGTAACTTGACAATAGCCGAGTATGTACCTATATTGGTTAAAAAGTTTTGAAAGAACTAACTAGTGTTCTAAAATAGAGTGGTGAACTATAAATAATAATTATTATTGCGATAAAACTCAAATATTATGAAGATAATATACAATGAGCTCTCAATAAATAAAACATATGGGACAATTAATAATAAGATGAGAGCAGATTTGTCCAAATTTGGTTTACTATGCAGGATCATTTTGCTCAATAAACAATTTTCTTTTTACATGACTGTGGGTGGATGATTCTTATTTATGATGAATTGTATCAATATTTGAAGCTAATATTGAAGATATTTTTTTCAGTGGATTTGGAACCATTGGCTTTATGATCCTCTGATTATTAGTTGGTTTTGAATGATTGTTCTACGCTACAGAAACGTAGGTTACATTTTTTTTTATAAAATGAATCTGCGATCACTCGAAGTGAACACAAATACACTTTTGACATCTTTCACACTAAGGCTTGTGTTGTGAATGTGGAAATGGTTGGCACCTGGATTCTAACCCATGACTTTCAATACGCTGTATGTACGAAAGCCGCCGATTCATACCACTGGATTACCAACCACCTCAACATTGATACACATTTTAACCTCTTCAGTGCAGCCTGGCTTCGACATCAACGGAGAGGTAAAAATGTGTATCAATGGATCCTAACTATTACTTACATTACTAAATTGTAAAATAATCATTCCAAACCAGTCACTTACGCAAAGCCCCAATGGTCCCAAAAAAATCTTCAATATTGCTGTACCCCTAACGCTCGAGGAACACTAAGCTATTGAGAAGAATGATAAGTGTCCAAAAACTTTATAACCAATAGATACACTTAGGTATTTGTATTTAAATTTAAATTTATTTAATTCGGCTAGTCTGTAGATTTTTGGTAAGCTTGTGGAATAAATTGAATGCTTACTGTAATTGAGGAAGTATGGCAGGATCCGCAGAATGGGGAGTCATTGGTGTCATAGGGGTAGCCGGTCCAGTTATTTGACTAAGTCCAGTGGGAACTGCCATATTACTTCCAGCGTTTATCATAGGTGACATCATTTGCTGAAAATTATAATAGAGGGCAGTCATAATAAGATACATAATCATAATATAATTAATATTAGAAGAAGATTCAAATGGGATTTTAAACTATTAGCCAATAATAAAATGCAGTACCGAAAAATTATTAACACTTATAGCTGTTGTATTAAGAAAAGGAAACACTATCCTACTTGTGCATCATTAGAGAAAGGGCATATTTATTTCATTCTTTCCATCAATAATAGAAAGCATTTTGACTCACTAAAATTACCCTCTTTTTAAACGTTGAATGCATATTGGTTCAAACAAACATGTGTGCAAACACAACAAATGGAACGTTTTCAAAGTGCTTGCTTTTATCTATACTAATATATAAAGAGGAAAGATTTCATTGTTTGTTTGCATTGATTAGGCTCCGAAACTACTGAACCGATTTCAAAAATTCTTTCACTTTTGGGAAGCTACACTATCCCCGGTGAACATGGGCTATATTGAATTTTCACAAATATTTGGAGTCCTTATTAAAACTCCAATAATGTAACCCAAGGTGTAAAAAAATTACCTAAAATATTCTTTTTATCGCGAACGCTGTGAAAACTAATAATGATAGAATAAAATAATGTACTACAATTTAGTAGAAGACATAATTATTTACAAACAGTTAAAGTTTAATAGTTGTTGCGACAGCATATGACTAACTATTATAATTATGCCACAATAAGTGTTCATTTATTTAAAAAAATTAATTGAAATGCGGCAGAGATATATCAGGCGTCACTGGGGTACGAGCGGAGGGGACCATTAGAAAGCTACATTATTCCAGATTAACATAGCCTATAGAATATTTTGATAAAGTTAGGGATCTATGAAAATCATAAGAAAACTGAATTATTTTTTTAAATACCTACGTACCCATGCAACAGACCGCTACTAACTGATATTTTTGAACATTGTTTATAAACAATTTTGTAACAAGATGAATAAAAAAATACAGAAAACTCACAGGTGTATGCGGCTGCATCATGCTTTGTGGAGTAGCAAATGCAGGTGGATATGCGTGAAGAGATCTTTGAGGAGTAGATAGCATTGATGGCATACTTCCAAAGACCCCCATACTGGAAGACTGCCCCATAGGAGCTAATGGTGGCATTTGCTGCTGCATGGCATTAGGAAGAATTTGTTGATCTTCCTCTGGCTGATGTAAAGGAGTTCCCATGCTGGGAATTGAATACCCTGGACTTGGTAACATTTCATCCATTTTGATGTTTAGTCGTTTCTGTGTATAAAAAAGAACGAAATTATTAGAATGAATGCTGAAACAGCAGTTAGATTATATCAACTAATTAAATAACGCACATCGTATAATTCAAAAACAAAACAAAATTTGGTTGAAAACAACCCGGCAACAACAGTTTCTTTTTGACTTTTACAAGAAGCAATAGTACTTATTCTATGGAAGCAAGCAGTGAGCCGAGAACTGTATTTTTGTCTATGGAGTTCTGTGTTCTGTGTCTGTTTATTTGTGCCACATTTTGTGCTGCGGCTAAATGTGGAGGATAAATAAACAACACATAGGTTGTAACTATTTTCTCCTTTCATTATTTATAACAAAAGTTATTCTTTATAACAAAATGTTGTCAGCAAAATATTCTTCCATAGATATAATATACTACTGTATTTATTCTTTACAACAAATTGTCTATGATTTTGATTTTTTTTATGTGCTGCCATCTATCGGTTTATTGTAATAACGGTCCCAAACATTGGTCGCGTCGCGAAGGGAATGTTGATGTAAAATTTCCAAAGATGCCGTTGTAGACTCATTACCGATGTTGATTTGAAATCACTCGAAATTAAATACATACATAGATACACTAGAAGCAATATGCGGAGACATCCCATGCTTCATTGCATGGGATTTCCATGGTGCATTGTTGACGAGTTTATGAGCCATTTTAACTTGATTTTATCGATATCTGTTAGGGTAGTGGTTATGAAAGAAGACAGCGGTATATCTTGAAAATATATAACTTTATTATAATACGACTTAATACAACTGTATACGGGAGCGCGGCCTGCGCGGCTTTATTTTTCTACAACCGGAAACGGATGACATAAGGTTACATACTAAAAGAGTCAAAAACACAATGTTTTAAAATATAATTTACAAAACTCAACAATATCAAAGAGAGGAAACTTTGTATACCTATTGTATTGTTGAATTTTATTGTAGGTAACTATTTTTAATTCTGTAAGTAAATTATCTCAAAGAATAAAATAAAGATCTAGATATATATAAGCTTATTAGGAAAGAGAGGATATAAGTCTGTATTTTCACAGTGCAATTTTTCGATAGAATAATAATAATAAAATCACATTGTGTTTCGTTGTTTTGAATGTTCTGTAAATAATTAATATGAATGATATTTTCAAATTCTTGCATATGTGGGTAAGTAGGTATAATACAGTAGGTAATCATCACAAACTTTTCAGGTATGTTTCTATGTAGGTACCCATTTCTTCTTCTTCTATTTTTGGCCTATCACCTCTAAATGGGGTGTTCCTGCCAGTGGCGGATCTAATGGTACGCGGACTAAGCGGCCGCGGGGGGCCTCGAGCTCGTGAAGGGCCCCGAAATAAAATGAAATAAAAAATCGTGGCCCGAAATTAAATGAGAAAAAAAAATTCGGGGCTCTGAGCTTGTGAAGGGAAAATAAATGAGAAAAAAAATTGGGGCCCCGAGTTTGTGAAGGGGAAATAAAATGAGAAAAAAACTGGGGGCCCCGAGAATTAAAAAAAATTTTTTAGAACATTTCCATAGTTATTATAGGTTTTTCCTGAGGTCACGACCTACATGATCACAACATTTTTAAATTTTGAGGCTGTGTAACTAAAAAAGCGCTTAACGAAATTTGTAATTTTTTATTCAAAATACCTAAGCAAAAAAGGAATTGCGTTAGAAGCGAAATCATTTCGGTATAAAATAAACAAGTAATATGGAACACGCAATTTTGCAATGGATTAATGCTACGAACAAATCACTACAATCAAAGGAATTTGATTTAAAGAAAGGATCCAAATGGTTAAGTCTTTGGAAGCTTTTATCGAAAACCTCAGGCAAGACTTGTTGGAATTTGAAAAAGAAGCAACTGAATAATTATCAGGTCATTCATTCAATATCAAAGAGGACCAATAATGCAGAAACAAAAAAGGAAAGTATTTTAACTATTTTTAATGTTATCTGCGATAAACTATCACTAATGGCCTGTACACATCTAAACACGCGCGGTAACGTAACCAACGTCGCGTTGCATGCAACGTATCAAAACTCCATAGTACGAGATTCGCGGTGGTTCCTAAGAGCTCAATCATATGAAGTGATTCTAGAGCTTTTCCGTAGGCATTGTTTTGTTCAGAAATATCAAAAAAATAAAAACCGAAATCAATAAAAATACATCTTACTATAAAAAGGAAAGTGTCCTGATTGACTGACATACTCATCAACGCACAACCCAAACGGCTGATTGTAGAGATATGGAATTTGGAAAGCAGGTAGGTTTTAATACAAAACCTCCCACTAACAAAGGATTTTTTGAAATTGAAAATTTGAAAAATATATTTTTCATGGATGACATTGACGTAGTTATGTGCGAGTATGAGTTTTAACACTCTTCGTTTTTTGCGGAAGAAAATGGAAAAATAAACGATTAAGAAACAATATGGGGGAAGATGGATTAAATGATATGGAAATATTGTCTATTGAAAGAGAAATTCTAAATCAAATTAACACGGATAATTTTGGGGCCCCTTATTTCTACCGCTTAGGGCACAGAACACAATATACTCTCTAACGAGGCTTAGGGCCTTCACTTGCCAGGATCCGCCACTGGTTCCTGCCATGATCACACTGTTGATTAGGTATACACTTTCGTCTCCTTTATCTCTATTAGGTAAACATTTTTATTAGTATCTACTATATTATGATAATATATAAAAAAGGGTATTGTATTAAAGTATGGATAAATTAATAAGATTATATATTATTTCTATCAATGAGTGAAATTAAGTAAAACAGAACATTGAGAAAAAATGTAAATTAAATTTTAAGGGCATTGGTCACAAATGTTTTAATAATGATTGTGTTGTCGGATGATACAAGAGTCGAAATTGTGTATCTACCTATTCAAAATATGGCAACATTAAAAACGTAGGTACCTACTACTTTTTCATCATTAGATAAAGAGTAGTTTCGCAACTCTCATGCATAAAGGCGTTAACATGACTTGCCGGTATTTATTTACTACGAATTGAATTAATCTCATACCAGATACGGTCATTAAATTCAACATTAAAATATCTCCACTGTGGTATTTTCCTGGTAATTGTGACTTGAATACTTTTGTGATGATAATGTCTATGTAGCCAAGTTTTTTTTGAATTGTTGGCATTGTCATCGAGGCATCGGTAGAATAATTTTTATTCATCAATAAAACCCGGTGTATACCTACTTACCTATAGGTAGGTACATTTAGGATTTTACCTACTGTTTACGAATTCCTAGCTAGGTACAAGCTGGTTAATAGGTAGGTAATAAGGTATTCAAATTAAAAATAAACATTTAGGACATTTAGGTTGTTTTAACAATACCTTCATCATCAATCATCTATGATAAACGAGTGCTTCATGTACCTACCTACCTACGCATTTAAAGGACTGCAGGACTTGCACGCACTAACGGATGACGTGATCCAACGGCTTGGGTAAGAAAAAGAAGAACAATAGGTACCTGCCTAATAATTATTATTGTTGTCAATAGATGATAAATAATAAAGTCCGTCAAACGCAGGTTTTAGTAAGACAATCACGTGAATTTATTTTTTTATGATAAATTGAAAGAAACACAGTTGCACTTTCAAAATTTAATAAAATTACCCGTTGTGTCTATGTTTAAACTTACGTTGGAAAACCCTTATGTCAATTTTGATATGGTTGGTAGTCTGGAGGTTACAACGCCGGCTTTTGTATAATTTCGTGCTGAGGTCGTGGGTTCGATCCCAGGTGCCGACCATCTTCCTCTTCACTACACAAGCTTTAAGTAGCTTACCTACTGTCAAAGAGTCAAAGAATATACCTATTTGTGAAAAACGTTTTTCCTTATTTTGTTTAATAATTCAGTACCTACCTATAGGTAATGTTAATATGTTATGATATCTATTGATATATTTATTACCCGTTTTTTTCATAGACGCATTATTATTATAATTTACATCATGGGTAGGCATGTATAAGTTTTTTAAAAAGAATTTCAATAATTTTGTATGCCCTAAGTGTGAATTGTAACATTCCTAATATTCTTTATAAATTTATTTTAAAGAAACAAAATATTTAGTTTTTTCCACAATTTTATTCAGCTAACCGGTTTTCGAAGACCGCACGTCTTCTTCGTCAGGCTAGTAGATGTTAACTTGTTGAATAAAATTGTGGAAAAAACTAAATATTTTGTTTCTTTAAAATAAGTTCGAAGTATGTTCCACCAAGTAGCCACGGTCGAAAAGATAAATTTTCTTTATAAATATCTAAGCATAAGTATATCGCAAAATCGAAAATAGTGTGTTTGATGGATTATATGCGAAAATCCTTTAGGTACCTACTTGTTCATGTAAAAAAAAATAATAAAATAAATATTTAGATAATTAATTGTCCGGAACTTTTTCGTGAAATCTTATAATCATATATACCTACCTATTGTAATATAAATGAAAGTCGGGTTAGTGCGAACACTTATAACTCGACATCGGCTGAACAGATTCTTACGATGTTTGATTTATTGGATTCTTTTCCGCTCCGGATATCAGAATAACTAATAAAAAGTTGAAAAAATTGGTTAAGAAATGATATAAAATATTAAAGTTAGTATGGAACGGATTTTCTGCGACGCCACCGCCGCCATCTATGTAAAATTATACAACAATAAAATTATTGTTTACCTGAAACCATTAAAATTAAAAATATTGATACGTAGATAGGTAGGTACCTACGCAGATTTTTGATAGAATTTCTTTACAGCTTTCATATTTTTTTAACATTCAAACATATTTTAAACGTAGGTATATTTGTACAAATTATATATTCGAAATCAGTAGGTAGGTATGTATTCATATAGTAAGAACTACAAGACAACGTTTGTCGGGAAAGCTAGTATTTAACTACATAATATAGTATACGTAAGTATACGACCAACTTTCGTAGTTTGCAGCGTATCGAAATACCTATCAATTTTACATAGATCGAGAAGTTGAGTTTTTGTACAACCACTCTTCTCTTCTTGGATAACAAAACAAGCATCGTATGAAATCTTATGACTCCAATTACCTGTATAATGTAGCTGGTGCTGGAAAAAACAACCATATTTTATACGAGACGAAGTAAACATTCACCTGCACAATATTCACACTCGCGATTTCTCCTTCAAAAGTTCACATAGTGGTGAAAATAATAAACAAATATTGACAGTAGGTAGGTACCTATACTTAGCATCAATCCGACGCATTTCTTGCACATGGGTAAAGTGTTATATTAATCGTAATCATTGATCAAGATCAACTTAGGTAGGTATAAATTAAGTGCAGCGATAGTCTGCTCGTAGGTAGAGGTATTATTGACTATCAATATATGCAATGATCCATGAAATAGATCTTTGATTGACTGCGATTCTCTAATAAGCTATAATTACTCTGTTCAGTTAATATGTTATTGTTATAATAATGTTGGCTTTGTCTTTACTTAGTGTCAAGTGAAATAATTTTACATTCACAGAAAAGCAAGCCACTTTGACTATTTCACACAAACTCATTTTATGTTTTAGGGGTCAGTGGGTAAAATATACAGCTGGGGAGTAAACTTTAGTGTCTAATAAGTAATAAGTTGATACCACAAATGTGTCTTAACAAAAAAAATAAAGGAAGAAAAAATTGAAATTAGAAGAAAATATATTTGTTTTTTATCGGTATATTTTTTGTTGAGTTTTGTAATGAATGTATTATTAGACTAGCGGTTATAACGCCGGCTTTCGTACTGTTTGGTGCGGACGTCGTGGTTCGATCCCAGGTGCCGACCATCTCCCTCTTTCACGACACAAGCTTTAAGGAGCTTATACTGTGAAAGAGTCAAGGAGTGTATTTGTGTTCACTTTGAGTGAGCTCAGATTCATTTTTATGTAAAAAAAAAAATATCTGCATGCTTCCTACACTGCTTGAATGAAATACTTTACCTAATAGGTATGTAAATATCAAAATCTTCCTTCATCATTGGAAAGATCTTAGAAGTAGTTCAACCATTTTTAAGTATCTACCGTTTAAACCTGTTTTCTATTTGTGGCTAAGAATTTGATAAGTGATACCTATACCTACCTATAGAAAATTATCTCACATATTTATTTAGAGATAAAAATTCGCTTGTCTTCGAGCCAAATTTTTGAAAATGTCAACCATAGTACAAAACCAATAAATCAAAATGATAATTAAAATCTATTTAAAAAAAGAGAATGGTCATGAGCTATATCCATATTGTTTTACGGAGGGTAGGTAATACTTTGACAATCAAATTAAACATAGTGTACCATAAAATAACAGCAGTTAAACAATAAACATGGAGCCATCACAGAGATTCCTATCTTTTAGATTGGTATTATATTTTGGTCACTAACATGAAGATATTATGATGAGCTTAAATACTTGCTGAAGAATTTTTAGTTGTGTAGGTACCTACCGATATGTTGAAAGAGAAGAAAATAATGAGAACAAAAATTTGAAAGTCACGGTAACCACCTACTTATTTACCCGAACAATCCGAACACTCGGACTCGAGTGATTTTGAAACCATTCCATAATATGCAATATGGCTACACTTAAATTTGAAGGTGCGGTAGGTATTAGGGATCGAAGTAAAGGTAGCCGGTAGTCTTCTAAAGATTCTTCTCCGCTCCGGATAACAGAATAACAACTATTAAAAAATCGAAAACTGGATGGAAAATACATAGTATGAAATAATATAATATTAAAGATAGTATGGAACGGGTGAGTTTTTGTGCTTTTGAAATAACTGATAATAACCACATAACTTTTGATTTTTTTACAGAGTACCTACCTAGTGATGTGTGTTATGTTACCCAGCAATATTTTATTGACATTAAGGCGAGACGAAGTTCGATGGGTCAGCTAGTAAATAAATAAATATTTGTACGAGAGCCGTCGTTTAGTAGATACGTAACAACAAAATGGGAAGTTTCCTGGGGAGCTTCCGACAATACACACTAGGTGGCAGAACTTCTAATCAGGTCTATTGTCAAATTCAGTGCTGCCAACGTAGAGATGTTTTTTTCAGTGATCCAACGTTGGGAAGTTTGTTTTCCATTGTGTTGCTAAGAAGTTGTTGATTTTGTTGCGCATAAATTTGAGAATAAATCTCAGGGGTGCTGTTCTGTATTTTTTAATTTGTATTTAGGTAGGTGTATAAAAAAAGATGAACAATTTTATTTGTAATAGTATGTAAAAAATGTACAATGATTACTCTAAACCTATTGTAAGTTATCATGTATAATAATATATAAGTTGTTTAATTTGAAATAAACTAGAATGATATTTTGGAGGTTAGATTGTGAGCGACCATAAGAAGAAGAAGAAGTAAATCGCCCCCGTTGGCAACACTGAATTTGACAATAGACCGGATTAGCAAGGGCGCCTCTAGCGGCACAAAAAGGAAAAAAAAACATCCCATTAAACTATAGGTACCTAAATACAACCAATTTGCACTGTACACGCCCGTACGTGCGACTTCCGATAAATCCGAACAAATTCGGATTCCACGGTTGGACGTCCGGCCAGTGTAGCCGCCCACCCGTACGTTGCCGGACAATGACTGACGTGTTTGTATTCTCGGTATCTTTATTTAAAAGTGTTCGATCTTTCGTATGTTGCCGTAGGTTGCCGTACGGCAACGTACGTTAACGTACGGGCAAATATCGGATTCAGTGTAAGCGAACCGTAAGGGTGAAAACACGTAGAACGCCGATTCCGACCGACGCCGGCAGGAGCAAAGAATATTGTCTATATGGTTTCAAAGTTTCAATGCATTTAAATGGTCGAACATTTTTCAGTAGGTATTAGATAACATATGGTCACAAGAATCTAGACATAATTAGAACGTTGTGCACCAACAAAGCCAATAGGCCATAAATATGAGACAATAAAAAAATGGATATAGTCATATCCTGGCGCCAAATACATGACAGCGGTCGCAGTCTTTAAATTTGGTTGCTCTCTTGTTCTCAATAATTTCCAACTTTTATCTTTATATCTCATTAATTATTATTAAATATCTAGGTACTTGATGTATATGAGATTTTTCGACATATTGAACATGTCGAGAATTCTCATGATTAGGAGTTTCGAAGACTTTTACCACCTTTGTTAACGTAAAGTGATCACACTAAGCCAGCCTTCGAAATAACAGCAGAAGACGGTCGTAAGCCCGTAGTGGTTTGTTCCATTTAAAAATCGAACATCAGTAACGAATTGTTAGAGTCATTAGTTGTTACATATTTGCTACAGAGATCAGCTCACAATCAAGCGATATGCGTTAAACTATATCGATGTCAGCTTGATCATAGTATTTTCTATCGCTGGGCTATTTTTCCACTGATCGTAGTTTTTAAATAAAGCAGATAGGGCCTAGGGCGTGTAATTATACAAAACATGTCAGGTCAAACCTGTGAAATAGATATTCGGGCATTTTTATTTTTGCAGAATTATCAAATATTTGCCGACTGTCTCATTTCATAGGTGATCCATGATAATATAAATGATTGACAACTGCCAGGCTTCCGTGCTAGTATTTTAAGTTAGTACTTCAGGTTGAAGGTATCGAGGACGCAGAGTAAAATATCATTTAGTGAGTAGCTTCTAGCCAAGCATCTAGTTTCTTATACCAAACCAGATATATTGTACACATCATAGGTACCTACACAATAACGCTTATAGGTATAATACTGTACATGTACATATTTTTAAGTATATGATATAATGACAGTGCTGCCAGTTGTACGAATGTCGATTCCCACACTTTAACTAAAAGCGGTGGCGTGGCTTTTTTGAGGCATTGATGAATCTCGTTGATCTGGTTTCGGCAACAACACAGTACAGTCCTTGCCTTTATAGATTCGCAATGAGACTAAGCTTATGAATGAACTTTATCTGACACATGACTAATGGTTCAAAAGTAGGTATTTACCAAAATTATTTGTGCTGTCCATTTTCCATAGAGAGATGTGAAAATACGAACGTCAGTCTATTGTTGAATGTCTACGAGATGTGAGTAGTTATAAGCACCAGTTGTGCTGAATGGGATTTTTCAATTTCATGGAGTGCTTTAAAAACTAGGATTTCTACGAGTATTTTTGATTCTTCGCATTCTGATGGACACTCAACCAGTCTATAGAACGGGTGAGACATATTGGATGGCGATTGACGAATATCTTCTTTTTCTTCTTCCTGGCACCCTCCCAACTTATCGCCTCTGTTGATTGTTGTTGAGGTCGCCTCTTCCCGTCCAATTGTTTTATACTCTATACACTCTACAGTCCTGAGTTTGTTCCTCTGTTATGATATTTTTACGCAGTTTCTAAAACCGTTGCGTTACCCAGTTTTTATCTTAGTCTCCCTCTATATAAACGACGGGCAAGATTTATCAACATATTATTATTTGCTTGATTCACCGTTTGGTCTTCGTTTTATGTGCGCATTATTATTTATTTATTGAGACACAACATCAGTGCACTGAACAATATGTACAAAACGAATCATGAAATAAAATCATAGAATCTCCAGTGCTCCAATAACCGGTATATCCCGCATAGCTATTGCAGATAGTTAGGTATAGGTAAAAATATTGAAGAAAAACAAGCTAGCGGCCTAAGTAAATACCCAATTTAACATAAACCTACCTAAGTCATAATGCTTGTTGACCAAATTTCGTGATAGGCATATCTTGTTGTTGCAATAATTATAATTGGGTATGTTTTTGCCATTTCAATTATCATTTCAATAGCGGATATGAATAAACAATATTTAAATGAATTTACACACCTATAGTGGTTATACCTACTCCTATTATAAGTGAGTAGGTAGTCATACCTACAAGATAAATGTTCAATAAACAACTAATTACTTGGTCCGTAAGACCGGCATGTCCTTGACGAACGAGCAACCATTTTTTAAATATCTGAGTTTTATAATAAATCGGTTTAAAAGATAGATTCTACGAAATGAAAATATAATGCACTTAATGACTAATAGGTAGGTAGGTATATAAATACCTATACGTGTTGTGAAATACCTACTCAGTATTAGACAATAATTATAATTACTGAGGAGCTGACGTAATAAAAATGACAATATATGTATTTAAAAAAATTACCTTACTTGGCATCTTAAAGACACGCAATAAACTTAAAAATAGGTATTTATAGAAAACATTTCCAAATAAAAAAATACTGCATGCATTTTACCTGCAAACTCACTAGTTAAAAAAAATAATCTCTAAACTTTTTTCTTCCAACTATTTTATAAATCTTGCCAATTTATGTGGAAAAGAAAATATGGAAATGATGGATCGATGTAAACAGACGACCGAGAATGACGTGGATCGAAAACATTGATTCCGTCCTCAAGGTTCGGAATTAAGAGAAATTGGAGAGGTTATAATATGTATGAGAAATTGTTTGTATATTTATTTTTTGCCTGACAACATGACAATCAAATTTATGGAGTTATTTCGCTTGTCTAAAAGTTCTGCTAGACGCACTAATAAATTTGCATTCTTCATTTTTTCACTGAATAATATCTTATAAATTTCTCAACACAATTAGCGAGTAGCGCCCACGACTTATCAGCATAACAATAAAACAATGCCGGGGGTTTCATTTCCTATAAATCACGAATAATAAGTAAGAGGTAAGTAAGTAAGGACATAATGTGCTAAGTACTGGGTACGTACCCAATCATTGGAGTTAATCCTGAATTAGTCACTCGCACAATGCGGTGTCGGAATTATTCAACAACGAGATTTTCAATGTGATCTTAATAACGAATTATAAACCATTAGTCATACTCAACAGCGGTATGTTAATTCATGAATGCGTGTCTACGAACCAGTGGTGGTACGCGAGTCTCGAAGCTCCGTACTGCAGCCTTATTCACGAAAAAGTTTGAATCGAACTTCGAACTAAACTTAGACTTAAACTTTTCTGAAAACTTTTCTAAATATCTAGTCATATAAGTAGTCTGTGATCTGTCAGATTTACTCCGACTTTTCAAACTTTATTCATATTAAAATAATATTATTACAAATAAACACGCATATGTGGCTTGTAAATACGGAATAAATCAATTATAAAGGCTGAAAAAGAAATTTAGATGGGCGAAATGTACATATCTAACAGACAGAATTTTTGACAGCTCAATAAGTTGGAAAAGTCGGAGTAAATCTGACAGATCACAGACTACTTATATGACTAGATATTTAGAAAAGTTTAAGTCTAAGTTTAGTTCGAAGTTCGATTCAAACTTTTTCGTGAATAATAGGGCTGCTGATCCTACATTAATGAAAGTCTGAATTCTCGTTATCGTAAAAAAGCTTACCATTTTTTAGCTTATCGATTAATTACCACAAACTTTGTGAAACATATCAGCCGAGTGAATTAAAATTCAATAATAGTTATTGGTTAAGTAAGGAAGTGTCGAAAGGCCCAAGAAAACATAACTGATGCACATAGCAGAGAGAGATCTCGAACTTTAAGAGGGAGATGATTAGCAGAATTTGGCAGCAAACATGATAGCATTAAGTTAACTGCTGGTGAGGTCAAGATTCAGACGAGCATATGTATCATAAAAATGTATTTGTACAATAGAGCTATGTCTATAGTAGGTACTTGCTTTTATTCAACAAAGATCAGTATTTGAGCAAAGATTTTGATCGTTTTAAGTAAAAAAATGTGATAAATGGTTGTACTTTTGTAGCAATATTTTTTTAAAATTGTCATTGTTGTCAATATTGTTTCCGTAGTAATAAAAAACATTGTCATATAATTTTGAAAGACGCCGCGGCCGTCTTGTCAGACGACGGACCGTTCCCTAATTCTATTTTTTTCCTCATCGCATGATGTTGCGCAGCCTTCTATTTTTAAAGTTATTCACTCTTTCTGCGATGATAGTTTTTGTCTTTACTGTTTTCAGAGGGCAGTTGATTGTTCTCGACGCAGTAAAAATATAAAAATATCGGTTTCTTCAAAGCTTTTGCAATTCTCACAGGTATACTTTTTGTATTTTCTTTCATATTTCTTCTTCTTCTTCTTATGGTCGCTCACATTCTGACCTCCAGAGACCGAAGCCATTGGATCGCGTCATCCGTCAGATTTGCCATGTGAGTATTGAAGTGTGGCTTTTATTTCACTCATAGTAGGCACCTTTCGGTAGGTTACAGCTGAGGCATTCGGAAGTATGAAAGGTGAAACAGATGGACCTTGAACTATACCACGACAGACTTTGAGATAGATAATGAGTTGACCGGTTGGTAATAACAATGCGGTGGCCCGTGTGTGGGTTGCTAGATGTAAGGCCCGCACTGCTCTAGAAGGTCGCGTGTTACGAAATTCTACTCCAATTCGTTTACCTCCTAAATAACACCGCGTCGTGTTATCATTATAAGTGGACCACATGTTTGCTTTTAAATATTTCGCGAGTCTTGTTGAATAATCACATGCATCACGCACTATTTGTTGAGAATGTTATTAAGGATAGATCAATATTTGGACAATGTCAAAGAGCATTTGACACGACAAGTAACTTATATATAATTGCTATTGTAGCCTAGTTTAATTTACGTCATTTGATTGCCCTGAGTTTGAACCCTGCTGTTTCTCTTTTAATACAACTGGTTTGCTCCAAATTGTGGGTGTGTTTTGTCAGATTCAAGGGTATAGCATTACAATTAATGCCTCTTATAGAAAGCACTAAATTATCTGAGTCATTCAAATTAAAAAAAAACCACAAAGGTCAAAGTAAAAGAAATCTGTCTTTTCTAAAAAGAGCTCGGTGTTGTTTGTTTTGAGGATTACGCTGTAGATATATTTAGATTGAAGGCGTAGGTAAACATAGAGATTGTGTTTTTATCTAATCTTCCCATTTTGGCCACAACCCTGTCCAAAAATTCACCGGGAGTATAAGACCTAAACGTATATAGATCATGGATACACTGGTCGGACCTCATGAAGTACCTACCTAGAAGATTTCTTGAGCTTTGAATATCACTCTCACTCTCAAGTCTTCCCGTCAGGTTGACGGCTGGGTTATCTTTTAATAATTCGATGTAGACATATTACGGAAATAGTCACTACAGTTAATCATCCTATAAAAACCAGCCAAATGAGTTTTCAAGCTATTCTCAAGAATAGAAAAAAATATTATTGTAATAAAATTTTGAAGCATCAATGCTTCAATTTACAATCGATAGAATGTAGAAAGAAATAACCTGTACTTTATAGGTATTGCATAAATATAACAAAGCATATAAATCTGATATAGTCTAATAGCGTCTACATCTGTTTTAGATATTTAATTGATATTTTCATGGCTTATACGTAATTAAATACTATTCAGACAATTATTTGCTGGTTTATTCTAACTCTCATAGGCCGATGGTGTTACATAATATTGCGAACTTAACGCATCACTGATGTGGCAAATGGCAGGAAACATCGACCTTCATGCTGCTAATTTCTACGGCAATACTAAGATTCGTGACAGTTAAAGTACTCTTTATTATCCAAAATATTACATAAAACATCGTAGCGGATGATTACATTTTAATACAGATGATGATACTGTGAGGAGAATTTCTAACATGATCTGAAACTATGGCCTTTTTTACATATTACATGTTCAGTTTGTGGGGATTTCTTTTCTGGTAGGACTTTTTACTAAGATCCAGAGAATAGGCGGAAGTGTGGAGAGGTTAAAGATCAAAGAAATCTACGTATGGGCATTGACACCATGCATGTAGAATACAATAGTGTCAATAAACAAGAGATTTCTTTTTTCCTGGCCATTCTCCTCATATCTGAGGATCCTCGCCTGATACCAATCTGCTCTTGATTCCCTGAAAATATTTATGCAACCATACTGAGATAAAAGAAGGTCAAGGTGCGGTGTGCCCTTTGTGTCACCGCGACCAGAAGAGATCGAGTGTGTTGGCCTATATACGCATTTCTTTAAGTTAAATAAAAAAATACTTACATACAAGGAGCAAGGAGTCAATAAAAAGAAATGTTCTTTCGGATATTGCTAGAATTTTTGATCCTCTTGGTTTTTTATATCCTGTTACAACATTTGCAAAGTTAATAATGCAAAAAAATATGGAAAGAGAATATCATTTGTTAGTATTATCATTACATTCCCCCCTATCTTGTAGGCAATATTTACTATATGAGTAAACCAGTTATAGGCTAGCATAGGCACGAAATAAACAAACGGTAGGTGGGTTATTCATATTGAAAATAATCATTCCACTTCAGGTCAACTAGGTCACGGATCAGACGTCGAGTGCTGGGCCAACCGATAAAGCCTTTCTTCAGACTGGACAAGGTCTCAGGATTGTTTTATTTATCATTCGTCGTTTGTATATTCTTATCAGAAATAACTTTACTTGCGCCCCAATCGTGCAACTTTACTTCGTGTCATTAATAAGTATGTATTGTATTCAATAATGATTGTGTGAACATCACACATTTTAAGTTTCAATTAGTACGAGATTGAGTTTGGGATTGCGGTCGTCTCCTACAATGCACCACGTTTTGAGAATTCGAACCGATTAGTGCATGTAATGTTTAGGTACGTTTACGGAATCATCAGCAATGACGAAATGGAAACGAAAGAGTAGGTTTAAATGTTTTCTTAATATCTCCACTATACATGAAGCCATGTAGACAAGGTAGGTGCCTACAGCCATTAATAGCTGGCGAAAACCCTGGAAACGAGAGAATGTTTTGAGAATGTATATTGTAGGTATAAAACTAACGCTCGATGGTAGAAAAGTGAACTAATAAACGAAATTATTGAATTAAGAGTTCTTTTCATCGAATTCTCACCATATTATTTGGGAGATCCGATGAAAGAAAAAATCGATAATAAATATTAATAATCTTAGCTGCAGAATACTGCGGTTGTGTTTGTCAATCTTTTACAATTATGTGATTATGATTCTTCTTCTCGTTATTCAAGAGGTGGAGTTTGCCTCCTGTGTCCCTCCACCTTTTGCTGATCTTCCTTCGTAGGCGTCTTCCATGGAGTTGGCCTTGCAATGCCATGTGAGGGAGTCTGGAAGAATCCATTCTCCTCACATGTGCATACCAGAACCTTCTTGATTGCCTTTTCCTTCTCACTATGTCCTCGACCACGCATATTTCCCTTACCCTAGTATTCGTCACTCTAATCTCTGAGGCTCTTGGCGGCTATGCTCCCGAGAGTTTTCATTTCTGAACCTCTCAGCGCATTTTTGGTCGCTGTGGTGTCTGCGCTGGACTCGATCCCGTACGTCATTATGGGTCTGACAAAAGTCTTTTTTGTGATTTTGTGATTATGATTAGGTACTTTTTTTTAATATATACCTGAAAATTAATAAAATAAGTCTAATAATTAATAATGATTTGGGAACTATGTAAAACCATCATGAACTATTAGGAAGAATTATTATTATAGTCATTATTGCCTATGTATTTATGTAGGGCAGATCTTTAAGACATTCTAATACATCATAAACATGCGAAACCGAAGGTATACCCAAGTACCTTAATATTATGTGAGATGCGTCGTGATTCCTAGTTGTGTGAGAAAATCCATGGCAACAATATGAACTGCTTGTAACATCGCAAGAAAATATGATACTTAGCTTACCTACACTATAGGTTGAAGAGAAGCATCTCCAATGATCAGGTATATACCTATCTAACTACCTTGTGATATTTTCACTTCCTGCACATAACGTGTAATTCAATACACAGAGAGATAGTATATAATTACGACTATCTATGAGACGAAGTATGTAGTCGTATTGTAGTGAGCATCTAGAGATGTTGAGACTTAAAGTTTAAACTTTAAGATTTTTACATTGCCTTCTGCCATTTTCCGACAAAACTGTTGTTTAGGTTTGATATATTGTTAAAGAGTAGGTATGTGAGTGCGTTGATCGTACACTATTGTGCGAAAAAAATACATTGGTTAGTTACGTTATCTTGATAAGCGAAGCCAAACCATCTCATTGTTATGTCGTAATAAATGGTGACTCAACCAATAATCTCACACACACACTGGATGTATGTAAACTTTTACATAATTTATTAAAAGTTTTAAAACGATATAAGTAGGTAGGTATAATATAACAATAGGATCGTTTTCTTTAGAAATCAAAGCTGACTAGGAAATTGAATCTCGACTTTATTAAATGCTGGAAAATTATTCTCATTCGTTGTGTTGGACGATCAGAAAACTCAGTCGCTTGAAAGATTCTAATCACATCAGGTTAGCATTACCTTCAAATTTTTATTTTTCTTTATAATATTGAAATACTCGCTTACAAATCAAGTCACGTTCTTAAAGGGCAACAACTGTAATTCGAGAAAGAAAGATATATTGTGAAAAACAACACACGTGGGTCTTAAGGACGAGATGTATCATTGAAGGTTTTATTTATTTTATTTTATACGACAGAAAAACCTATCATAGCTTAACAGTCGTATTACTCACCAGCTCTTGAGGTTCGTGGTCATCGTGCTTGGTGGGCTCTGTCGTAGACCATTGTTCTTTAGCATTGTCTGTCCGCTGCCAAATGTATGGCGCAATGGAGTGTTGGAGCGTTGTTCTCTATTTAATCGGATCTACATCGGCGATGTGCCTCTGGGTCTGATTCCTGGAGCTCTCCCGACCAATATAAGCTTTTCTAAGCTTTCCTCTCCCCTGCGATCTATACGTGACTAAAGTATTTTTGAGTATAAGCTCAATACAGACAGTCAGTAGTCTGACCGTGATTCTTAAATCTTGCAATATTCATGGTTAGTTCTCCCTGCTCCCCAAATAGACAAACAGTGATAGGTAATATAAAATAAATATATTTCACTAAAGGCATGCACTCCAAAAACACGAGTAAAGTACCCATATGCACAAACATTAATCAAAAGACAAGTAAAAGAAAACGTAGGTATAGCTATGTTAGCTTGGCTGAGGTTAAAGGATGTAGGCCAAGGGCGAGGGAGAAGAATAAGTGACATGGAAAGAGGACGAAGGATGAGAAAGCTATTGTTCTGACGTCAAATGTGTGTCTTTACGTTTGCCTGATCACAGGAAAGGATGAGTTGTTTAGTAATGGTACCTAATGGATGCCACACCAAACCTGCTTTGGTCGCGATGAATAGGTACCAAAAAATTTCGTCATTGCACATTTACCTACTCGTAATATCAGTATTTAATGCATATAATAACAGATTTAAATCAAAACTTTAAAGAAATAGGGTGAAATATAATTTTGCGTGCACCTACATTTTTGCAGATCGTTGTGTCCTTATGGGTTTAAATACGTACAATTTTGATATTGTTATATATTTGCGAGCACAACAAAAGACTTATTGATATGTCAAACACCAGTAACTACTGAAGGATAATGAAACAGAGCTAGACTATAGCTGAAATTGTGTTGATGATGCTGAGTGCAATCAATCGGACTTACAATATATAATACCGGTTTCACGGTTGACAGGGAGGAATGGAGGCGATTTCTTGTTTAAAAACTACTCAGTTCAGGTCGTATTTATTCTCTCGTATTAGCACTGTATCCTATTGCTTCACGATTCTTTTTCCTGCTAGCTGTCATTTCATCTTCTTGGTGGTCTGTTATCTATGTTGGTCGAGTTTACTTGTTTTCCTTTACTTATTTTTCTCTGACTTTAACAGCTTATCCTTAATAATAATTTTAAGGAAAGACGTAAAATACTGTAACTTTTATTACCTTTTGGAAGATGTGGGTTTAGAATAGAATGCATCTCATCGATATTTCCTGCAAGATATTATCTAGGAGGATCTAAAGCCGGACACGGTACCATGCTGAGTATCAATAAATGAAACAGACATTGGCAATGTGCCTACTTATATTTCATTAAGGCAGTAAAGTATACAGTGATACCTCGAAATACGATTGCCTTGGTCTATGAGAAGTCGAGCAAGGTTTAATTTTCTTTTGAGAGACGATGAACCGAATTAGTGTCAATGAACATTAAAGAAAAAAAGTAGTGGCTTAAAAAATGCGAATGTAACAAAAAGTGTATCTACTTAAGAAGAATAAATATAAAGCTTAGGAATAAAATTCCTAAGCTCCTCCGTTAGCTCACGTTGGCTTATTTTCTAAAGTAGAAGGTAATATTTTATAAACCATTTGAATTCTTTATTATCTTTTATTTTGCTTTTGTAACATATTTGTCAATTTAAAAAAATGTATTTTAAAACACGTAATTAAAACAATTATTATAAAATAAAGATGTCATTTTTAAGGCTGGAACGGATTAATGGCATTCATGTAAACAATATATCAAAGGGGGAAAATTGCTTTCAGATACGAGTACTCGTTTCTCGAGGTAACACTGTAGGTACTATTAAATAGCCACGCCGGACAGTCAGATAGAATAGTATTTAGTGCCTACTTAGAAGGTATGCCATACTATACCGACGCCTACTGATCTGATTTTATTTTTATTACTTTTAGATTAAGGCTGTTCTCAGCACGTGTGCTGAAATATACGACGTCTATTCGGTATGTTTTTATCTGTTGTCGCTTGCGTAAATTAAATACTTTATGAGGACATGACTTCGTGTTCGCAAGATAAAACTGCTCCGAAGCATGAATTCTTTTCTTTGCTGGATGCTTGTGCAGGTAATTCTTTAGACCCTGGCGCCACAGTAATTGAATACTTAGAGGTCTTAAAATAATGAATAGGTATTTAAAACCTTTTCATGTAATGACTTATTTGAGTGAAACTTGCAGCATTTCCCCAATAAATATGATAGGAACAAGAGAATACTGAGTATTTTTTTTTAATGAATCTGTGTTCACTCAAAGTGAACACAAATGCACTCCTTGACTCTTTCACAGTAAGCTACTGAAAGCTTGTGTCGTGAAAGAGGAAGATGGTCGGCACCTGGGATAGAACCACGACGTCCGCAGTACGAAAGCCGGCGTTGTAACCGCTGGGCCACCAACCACGACTTATTCAAGTGAAACTTTAAACATACAGATAAATTAATACGGTGGCGACCAGCGAGAGATATGAGGGAGGTATCAAAGCCAATACCCCATTCACGATCATTCCATCCGTCCAAATGGAGTGATGTCATTCCAAAAAAAACCCGTGAGTGGAGAAAATGAAATTGATGATATGGAGTGATAGGGTCAGTCGGATATCCATCAGCCAAAAATATCTTCCTAAGACAGTAAATTGACTTAACAAAGACAGATAATTAAGAATATTATATCTACTTTATTAACTGTCGTTTCGGACAGGGTACCTACAAGAGGTATTTGACAGAAAAGACTTACCTAATTGACATAACCCTTCTTACAGGCTTTTTTTTTTATCAAAAGGTATATAATATTATGTACCTAATTAGCTATTCTATAGCTATATGCTTAATAACTCGATCCATCAAAAAAATGTTTATTGTTGACGTTTTTTTAAATGCAACTTTTCATAATGTGAAAGCAAAAGTATAAATTCGACATCTTGTACCTACAATAAGCAAAGCTTCTGGCGTGAAAGAGTTAATAGTTCGGGGTTCGGGATTCAGGCGGTAACGGAACTGCAAGGCCATCAACTAGTTAAATAATAGGTAACCGACGAGTTCATCGAAAATCAATTCATCGAATATAAATTCATCGAAAATCAATTCATCGAATGATCAATTCATCGAATCACCAATTCATCGAAAATAAATATTTTGAAGATATTTGAGAGACACAACCTTTTTGGCAACCAAACTCTATTGTTGAAATATTTGGTCTTTTATTTAATTTAGAATGCAATTCGATTCCGGGTTCTGGGTTTTTGTATATACCTAACTCTGTAATTATTTTTCGTAAAAGTTTAGTCACTCCTAATGATTTGAGGTTATTTTATATACGATTTGAATACGTTAGCTTAAGGTTGTACCGTAGTTAAAAAGGGGGGTTTGGGGGGTGGAACCCTCCATTCCTCTTTGGACACCACCCCGAGTGAAAACACGGTAATAAATTTGTAAATAACCTGTTGATATACCTACCAATGATATAAAATTAAATTAAAATAAATATGTACTCCAGCGTATGTCAAAATTGCCGCCATCTTTAATTTATAGGAGTGATTAAACTGAAGCATTACCTTATTTTTAGGTCATAAACAATTTCTCTCAAATATCTTAAAAAATTTTTTTCGAAGAATTGGTGATTCGATGAATTGATCATTCCATGAATTGATTTTCGATGATTTGATTTTCGATGAACTCGTTTTCGATGAATCGATATTCGATAAATCGATTTTCGATGAACTCGTCGTGAATCTAATAATAATAATATACTTTATTTTACACTTCTTATTAAATTACATTCTACTAAAAACGACACATGTAAAATTTTGAAATTTTGTCCAGAATGAGAACTTAAATCTTTTTACAATGTCACCTTACTAGACGTCGCATTTCAGAAAAAGAAATGAAAATAAGAATCCAAAATTAAAGAATCAATTTAATTTGTATTTATGTGTTCCATAAAACAATCATGACGGACGACGGTTATCAATATACCTAAACACATTTGAAAAAGGAATCTGCTATATGGTTTTGTTAGTAGGACCAATTTGATTTACAAAACTACCTCCACATTTTATTCTATGTTATAACACCTTGATATTATTTTTTTATTTTATTTATTTAGATATTTGTTTATTTTATTAATTTTATAAAGTTGTATAAAAATTTGTTTAATATATCTTATAACAATTACTTATAATATGTTAAGCAATGTTTTTTTTTTAATTAGTCTATTTTCAACACGCACTAAATACTTCTTAGTTACTTATGCAGAGCCGTTGCAAGGGGAGTGTGTGCTCGGTGCGAATGCTTACTGCCTCCCCATCAAATTTAATTTACTATGGCCTTCCCCACAAATTAGATTGATCAAGTCCTGCCCCACTAGCGTACATTGAAGAAGGTTGCATTTAGCCTGTGATCGTCATCTTCATGTCACCTCGCCCTGTCTTTGGCTATCCCCATCCCCAACAGCCCGCACGATCTCGTCGCTCCATATAATTGGCCGTTTACCAATACTTTTTCGGCCAGTCTCTGGTTTCCCTCCACTGTTCGCTGCACGTGGTACACTCATGATGATTGCATACTTGGTTGTCAATTTGCACTAGCCATCTTCGTTCTATGTAACCATACTATCTCTAATGTCTTTCCTCCAGCTAACCTACTATTCATATCCATCATAAAAATATTTTTTCTCTTTCTGAGGTAGCCAATTATTGAAATATAATTTACCTATTTAGGTATGTTTATAATAAATTCTTTCTCAAAAATCAATTTCAAATTTACAAAAATAATATATATTTGTTAATTATCACTTAAACTTTTTGTATTGGTTTATATTTCCGTTTCGGGCGCCCGAGGTTTGTGCACCCAGTTACCGACCCCTCGCTACGGCTCTGCTCGTATGCTAACAGCACTCACTCACTTTGTCGTACTAATAAATTAATTATTATCGGACACACCAAATATATTATTAATTGCAGGGCGTTCAGTTTTATAATCGAATTTACCAGCATTTATACCCGGACACAAGGACGAAGCTAACAGTTTTGTGTGTGTGCTTTTTTCTTCAAAGCGTTGTAATGTCGAGAGTGTAATGTAACATATCTACATAAGTGAAAAAAATCTGTGCATAAGTATTAAAGTTTAAATAAGACGTGTCCGTACGATACAGTCAGAAAAAATACATGCCGCATCCGGGATTCCAAATTACCTACTTTCTGAGAATCTTGAGCTACTTTCTCTTGCCTCATTCCTCTTCCTCCATTCACACAATAAGGTAAGCAGCTGAAGATATCAACATTTGATAAAAAATTAGTTAGGTATAGTTTACCCTAGTATTTTTCATTCAAAATATCAAGCCAAACTTGACTCAAACTTGACTCATTTTGGAAACATGCCGAAGCCCGAAGTATAAAATGAATCAGTTGGTACTGAAGGAGCACCTTTGATTTCAACTTGATGACGGTATAGGTACTAAAACGCAACGAGGATAGCTCAGATGAAATATTATTATATCTAATTCTATTTCACTAAAATGTTATTATTATAATAATAAATACGGTTAGATCAGAATGCTACGTTAGCATTATCATAAAACATAGCTGCTACACAATTTGGTTTTCTCACTCATCTAGGTACCTGCTACTTCCCTGACCACTGGTTTAATAAGAAAGTTAGTTAGCATTATTACACGAATTACTCGTGTTCTTGATTGCGTCAATTATTATGACAGTGTCAAGACATAATGCGGAATGATTTCTACTTGCTATCTTACTATAAGTACTTAACACACTATGTGCACTTCAAATAGTTGGATGCATATTGTATGATATTCTAACTACTTAATTACAAAATATTTTAACTACTTAATCGCCTTATAAATCGTATCTCCTATTTTGGTAACTACGGAGTATTGTCATAGGTAGGTATTGAAACTTCTTTCCCTTTGCTATAGGTATATATATTTTTAAGTGCCTGTTATTGGAACATTGAGCATTATAATAAATATGTGTATTTTATGTTCACGCTAAAACGCGTGTTTTATACTGCTGACCCGCCCGTCGAAAAAAAAATAATTTTGACTTATTACGTGAATAAAATGTGATTTACGACATAAAAACTGAATTAAATTTAGCTAATAATTTATTTGCACTATGTAATAGTTATCGTTGATTCGGATGCGGCATGAAGTTCGATGGGTCATTTATTTATTTATTTATTCGTTTATTCGTTTATTAAGTTGCAAATATCAGTTATAATTACATTGAATCAACCCACTAGGACAAGCCTGTCTCGGGTAGATAAAAATACATATACATTTAAAAACAGTAAACAAAAGAATAGAAAGTATACAACATACAAAGAATAACCCTATAAAAATAAACAAAATTTGTAGTCCAAAATATAAGTAATTAATTATCACTATAAGCAGTCACAATAATAAGAAAATAAGTATGTAGTTCAGGCAATAGACAATCATATAAAATGACAAATAGGTAGATACAACAAATAATCAATGAACAAAATGTCCAAAATGATCTTAAAATAAAAAAATAAAAAATCACAGCAATATAAATAATGTATTGATGAAATAAATACTACACACACATACCCTCACACCCTAGAACACTCCTTCTCACACACACACACAGACACCCTCTCTCTCTCACACATTTACACACACCCTCTCACACACATATTAACATACCTTCTTTCGTACTCATTTACACACGGGGAATCCACTAATATGGAATTTCGCCGATCTGCTCTCTAACCCAACCGTCAACAAACCTCCTGAACAGTGGCGTAACGTGGGTTTTCGCCGCCCGGGGCGGGATTAACATTTGGCGCCCCCCCCCCCCCACCTACCTAATAAAGTTTGGCGCCCCCCCCCCACCTACCTAATAAAGTTTGGCGCCCCACCCCCCTATATAAATGGAAAAAAAATCAAAATAAAAAAGTTCGCATATTTTATAACTAGTGGTCCAGTTCATTGGTCGAAATTCGACCATAATTACATAATTTAAACTATAATATATTATAATAGTGTGCGTAGAGTTTTTTTATTGATTTAATCTAGTTTTATGTATGATTTAAAAAAAATATTAGCATTTGCCACCCCTTCTCTATAAAAACTGTAAGTGTGCGAAATTTCATACTCCTCCGTCCGCTAAATTTTTGTAAAAAGGGGCACAAAGTTTTCCCTTCACATATTAATATATAGATACTTACAACACTGCAATATAGTACAAAAATTCAATTTTTGGATAGTGGGAGAGAGCTAACTTCTGACACAGATTTTTCTACCTACGGAATCACCGCAAGAGTTTTTTTAAGACCTTAACCGAAATTACTTAAAGAAGAAAAAAAGGAACTTGAATTAACTCACTCCGGTGTACACTACACTTTTTTGTACTAGCTTACGCTGAGACAGGTTAAAAGGAAAAAAATCTTTATTTTATCAATATTAAGAATTTTAGTGATATTTTTTTCTCATTTATTTTCCCTTCACAAACTCGGTGCCCCGATTTTTTTCTCATTTATTTTCCCTTCACAAGCTCGGGGCCCCGATTTTTTTCTCATTTATTTTCCCTTCACAAACTCGGTGCTCCGATTTTTTTTCTCATTTATTTTCCCTTCACAAGCTCGGGCCCCGATTTTTTTCTCATTTATTTTCCCTTCATAAACTCGGGGACCCGATTTTTTTTCTCATTTATTTTACCTTCACAAATTCTCGTACCTATACTATTTAAGTTTTGTGTTTTTTACCAAGTTTTTTTTTATTTGTCGGCTCATTTTGCCGCCCCCTGAAAAGTGCCGCCCGGGGCGGACCGCCCCCCCCGCCCCCCCCTAGTTACGCCACTGCTCCTGAACACACCCTCACTTTTAGCATTCCTAATGTTTGGGCTTAAAGAGTTAAAAATTCTTGGAGCTACTGCAAAATACTGGCGCCTACCAAAAGTTGTTCGACAAAATGGGACCCAGCAACTAATTCCCACTGCCGTTCTCGTTTCACGGCTCTGCTGAGACCTCGACCTAGACACAGAAGTAAAGTATCTTCGTAGTGTGAGTCTAACAAATAATTGATCCACAGTGAGTACCTTAAACTGTTTGTAAATTTCAACAGTGGGAAATTTCATGGGTTTCTTTAGGATCACTTTTATGAGACACCTCTGTGCCACCCTCAGTCCCTGCAGAACCGTAGTTCCACAGCTGCCGAATGCAATTAAGCCGTAGATAAGCCGAGACTGTGCTAATGCGAAATAAACTGCTCTCAGGGTTAGAGGATCCAAGACGTTTCGCAAGTTTTTAAATATGTAAATAAGTTTTCTTAGTGTTTTACTAAGTTCCTCAACGTGCCCGTGCCATCCAAGTCCATCATCTATCTTGAGTCCTAAATATTTAATTTCTCTCTTCTTTTGAATAATGGGACACTGACATTTACCGTGACCAGTACAATTATGCTCGTGTAATCTCAAAGATTCATTCATGTTAGGTTGACTCACTTCCCTCAGGCTGAAGGCGAGATACAGGGTTTTATTTAAGTTTAAAGTCAATAAGTTGCAGTCCAGCCATTTCTTTACCTTCTTGAGTCCCATCTCAGCACGATGGTATGCCTCTGTCCATGTTTCAGCTGTGAACAATAGGGTTGTATCGTCTGCAAACGCTATAATTTTACCGCCAATATCAAGGTTGCATAATTCATTTATGTACAGTAAAAATAATACGGGACCCAGGACACTTCCCTGTGGAACACCATATTCGACAGTCTCAAATGTACCACAAATCTTCCCCACCTTAGTCGCCTGTCTTCTATTAGTGAGGTAGCTTGAGAACCATCGATGTGCAGGGCCCACGATTCCCACCCTAGTAAGCTTTTCCAACAAGAAACGATGTGACACAGTGTCAAAAGCCTTCTTAAGGTCCAGGAATATTCCCAAGGTTTTCTTTTTATCATCCAAACCCCCCGAGACGTGTTGAGTCAGATCCAGTATGGCATCGACTGTGCTCTGCCCCTCTCTAAACCCATACTGAGAACAAGATAATATAGAGTTAGTTTTCATATATCTAGTCAAACGGATTTTTATGATAGTTTCAATAATCTTCGAAAGAACATTCAAAATGGAAATGGGTCTATAGTTTGATGCGTCGCTTCTGTCACCATTTTTGAAAATAGGAATTATAACGGCCTCCTTGCATCGATCTGGAAATGTTGAACCAGCAATACTTAAATTTGTTAGATGCGCTACTGGACCCGCGATGAAGTCACATGATCTTTTATATGCATCGCCACACAACCCATCGGTTCCGGCGCCACATCCTGTTTTAAGGTTAGATATCACGGTTTTGACTTCGTTTATGTTGGTCTTAGTCATATGAAATTCAATACCGCTCATCTCCACCTCTCTCAGATCACCCAGAATATTCAAACAGTTCACACTTGATTGAGTGCGCACGGCATCACGCGAATGAATCAGCTCATCTGCCAGCTTTGAGCCTATTGAGGAGAAGTAGCGATTCAAGTAATTGGCAATCAGTCTCGAATCACGTTCGTACACTTTAGTGTCCTCTACAAGTATGCTTTCTATATCTACTCTATTGGTTTCGATATTTGCTGCCTCCTTTATCGTCTTCCATGTTTTTCGAAGATCGCCTCTATGATTATCCAATTTATGCTTATAATAATCTTCTCTAGCCCTTTTAATTATGGAACTGCATACATTACGATATGTTTTGTATTGCCTGGAAAGAAATGGGTTATGCGGATCCCTCCGACAAGCTGCGTGCATAGTATCTCGCTTATTCATACATCTAATTAAGCCTCCAGTTATCCAAGGTTTTTGGTTTTTTCTTCTATATGTTACGATCTTAGAGGAATAATCCAAATGTCTCCCAGAAGTATGTAAAAAGTTCTCTGTAGCTATATTTACATCACGGCTATTCATGACGTTTGACCAATCCTCGTTCGACATGGCTTCATTTAATTTGTCATAATCAATTCGTTTATACTGCACGCTGGTGTTCATCCTCTTAATAGGAGGTATGTCGTTCTTATAGCGATATAATACTGTATAGTGGTCGGTTATGGTGCTCTGATATATTAAGGCAGATACCTCATGCTTGGATCTCACCATCACATGATCCAGACAACTGGTAGAGGACCCAAAAACTCTCGTCGGCCCCTCCACCATCACCTTCAAGCCATAGGCCGCCATAAGATTCAAGTATTCGCTTGAATTATTTTGTAATAAGTCAATATTAATATCGCCAGTAATGAGTAGGTTTTCCTGAGCTTCACTATTACGTAATACCTTTTCCAAATCACTCAAAAATTCGTCATAACACCGGGTGGAGGGGGACCTATATATCGCTAACATGCACAATGAATTCCCGATCTTCAGCTGCAGACAGTTGGCACCCGAGAGAGTGTGTTCTCTGACTTCGACCCCTATACCATCTTTGACATAGACCACTACACCGTCATTCTGTAGTCTGTGTATAGTCGTAGAAAAACAGTTGTAGCCCTCAATAGATCGAATTTCTTTCTGGTCTCCAAGTCTACACTCAGTTAGTGTTATTACATCAATATTGCGTAGGGTATTCAATAGAATCAGCAATTCATCGAAATTCTTGTTGAGACTTCTAATGTTTAGAGTGAGTGAATTAAGATGATCAATCGGCGACAAGAACCTCCGACACTCGTCAATTTTGTTTGTCTCAATCGCTGGTGAGTTGGTGAGATCATTCATAAGAACGTCATCTATAAGATCCTGACTCATTTTCTAAAGATAAAGCCCCACACATCGACGATATCAAAACCAATTCAAAATGACTCACCACCCCCAGCTGTTGTTGAATGTCAGAGTTTCCCCCACTCCAGAGCAATCGCAAACAACCGACCATAATACTAGTCAAGACAACCCCATTACCACAGTAAACTTCACCCAGTTCAGACTCAGACACAACATGCACACACACACCATGGGAACAATCATAGTTCAGGTACTCAAACACAATCACACATCCATATAATATAATCGTCAAATACACACTCACACACACAAATATAACACCTTGGATAATTAATAAAATTATTGAATCAGAAAAGCATTTACATTGCCTGTAATATAAAACAAAACATAAACAACACGAAATACATATAAAATAGGCATATAATTTGTAGACGGTTACTCCCTCTTCTTCTAAGCTTTACTCTTCCGTCTGCTGGTCTCTGGACTTGGTGAAGATGCAGCCCCTCGTGGAAAGCGTCATATTAGTAGCGTGGTTTCTACTTACGAGGTTAGAGGCGACACATTCTTACTCGTCTCGTTCATCCAGATGTAAGGAAGTAGGGCTGCCCAACCTTGGAGACCAACTGACTGAGTTACCTTATACCCTTGGCTAGCTGGTAGGGCATTACTCTCATCTTCAGGGCTGTTTGTGTAGTTCGAGGAGTCTTAGGATCGTCAAAGTAAAATCAGAAGCACGTTTCACTGTTTATTGAATCAAGGTGGTCACAAGGAATTTACATTTTTAAAGTACATCCGAAAGTATTATCTATTTATGAATTAAAATTGTGTTCGTTCTAGTTTCACCATTCTATTATTACATCTTTCCAACACTATGCAACTTAAGTTCTTTTTATCTATACGTTTACATTTAACAGTCGTATTAATATCTTTATACAATATTCAACGTACATACTGAGTAGCGAAACACAGCCTCTACTCTGTATACGAATAATGTCTTTAAACACAATACACTATTTTTCTACGCATAATTCATTGTCTTTATAAAACGTCTCTATTCACTATTTATTCAATTCTTAACTTAACAAATGATTTCTATGACTCTTTCCCTCGGAACACATAGAGTGTCCCGAGGGAAGACAAAACGAAAATACCAACTGTCTTCTAAGAGGTCGGTTCACGGAATGCTTGCTCGCCGCGTCTCGTAGGACGGAGCAGCGATGAGGTACGAAGTGGGGGGAAAGGGGTAGACATCCTGTATCAGTGTGGACGGTAACCTTCGACACGATTCTAGAATTTTTATACTAAGGCAAAATTGTCTATTCCCATATTCAGTGGCCTAACTGCGATAACTTTGGAACTAATGGATTATACACAATCTTATCGAGTCCACATTTCACATGCTACAAATATTCGTTTACAAATGATTAAAAAAAAATTAAAAAAAAAAATTCTTTAAGTACTGCCAAAAAAAGGTTGGTGACCCCAGAACGAACGAAAAGTCATTATACTAGAATACAAAACATAAACAACAAATTTATAGATATGACCATATTACAAAAAAAAAATGGAAGCTACTAGACATTTAACTTGCAAAGGGTTGAAGTTATAGGAGTTATACAAGAATCAACTAAGAACAGTTGCTACAAAAAGAACTCCATGATATTCCTTAAGAAAACTTAAATTTCTTCTTGTCTAATACATACAATTAAACTTAGGAGGTAATACTCTTAAATTATATAACACACACATTCCAAAAAAAAATAATTTGTTATTTATCGAGTGTCACACGCACGGAAGCTTGGCAAGACTCCTCGGTATACTACAATTTATACAGTTATTAGACTTTGTTTATTTATTCAAACTTACTTGTTTATCCATCCGCATTCTTGTCCACATTCATAAATTCTCACTCCTACATTTACTCTATCATTAAACAACAATCATTAATACAAAAAATTTATACATAGTCCAATTTATTACATGTCCCGAGACCATGACCAGCCTCGTACGAGTGCGTCACCCATCAAAAAAAACAAATTTAATACTATACACTTGTCATAAGGAAAGAAACAGAACTTTAATATGTAAACAAAATTTTGAATTATTCAATTATCAGAATATCTTATACAATACCTATTAGTGCTTGAACTGTTATTTTTAAGTTGCGTTTAAATTGACTTAACATTTTCCAAAAGGAGGAAATGTCCACTATTATTTTCACTGTACACTGTTAATGTTAAAAAAAAAAGCACTCCTAATCATGAGCACACAGCTCCAAAAGTTTTTTTGAGATAGCTAAGTTAGAGGTTGTAGGTTGTTGTACAGTCTTCAAATTAACAAAAAAAATTATTTTCTTCTAACAATAAGTAATTACAAACAATTCCTTGTAAGGAGATTCATAAGTAAAGTCTCTTAAGTAATCCGTTTGCCCAAGAATTACGGATAAAAAGATGTTATTAAATTTTGCTAGCAATTGCCCTTAAGATACCTGGGACAAAACTTTCTTTTATAGGCGCCACCTGGATTAAGTAATAATTGGAATAAACCAGGAATTCCAAGAGAAAAGTCTATCATATAATATGATAATACACTACAGATCATATCCCTTGACAAATGTATTTATGCAAAAAAAATAAAAAAAAATTGGAGAAGCGCGTTCCCATTCTCACTCATACAGCTTAACTAATAAGAACTAAACAAAACTTAAGGCGAGTTGCAACTCTATACTAAATTACGATCATCCAATTTAACTATTAGTTTCCCCTCAGATTCAGAAGACTAACGTAGAGCCGGCTGATAGAAGACGAAGGAAAGAATCAAAAGTAAACTAGATACACACAAAATTTAAATAAAAACTTAGGTACATAAGGTTACTATACAACAGTCATAACTATTGGTACCTCCTAACCAAAAAAAAAGAAACATTTTAGCGAACTATAAGCTTGCCATGCTCTGGCGCATGATGCGTAATACACAACACACACACTGTATTTAATACAGCAATAATTTATGACAATTATGATAATTATAACAAATTACTACACTTTACAATCCCTGTCTAGAATAGGATGTACCAAAAAAAACATAATACGCACTTATGTGACAAAGCACGTATTTATTCTTTACAATCCTCAACATTGAGAAATGTACCAAAAAGCTTTACACTCTTCATGTGCAAAACAAAAAAAAGAACTCTCTGCCATCAATCAAAATCCTTGAAAAAATTAAAAAAATTTTACGTTATTTTATACCTTTAGACATTACGGATATTATAACGTGAGTACGTATCAACATGACCCAGTTTCTCAAAACAGAATTACTAGCCGCATCATAAGAGGTCAATGAATTCCAATAAAATTCAAAAACTGAAGTTAAACGTAGGATTCCTCCAATACTATTATTCAAATTCTTTTACGAAACGAAATCTATAATGCAACTTATTATTATTATTACTTCCTTTCCCGCAAGTCGTGAAACAAAAAGGCGAAACTAGATTTGAACTATGCCTAAGTACATGCTACACTGTCATTATTTTAAACCCTCGAACTTAATACCATCTATGTGCCTATAAACAATCCTTCTTTAATACGACGTAGGTATACTCCATACAAAAAAAAACTATCTCATAATTTATTATAAACCCAATTGATATTAACGCGCGATATTACTATATGCAAACAGCTGATTTGACTAAGCAAGACGTTCAGTCCAATAGGTACTTAAACTTCCGAACAGCGAATAATTATTATTATTATTATTTATTTCCAACGGGGTCACGCGAGTTCAAAAATCATTTCACGGTCACTCACTTACACGCAGATACTAGCCTGGGCAATTTATCATGAGTCCCAATTTTCCCTCCAAAAAAAAATATTAAAAACTCAAACTACATTTGAAATTATTTAAACTAATGTTTACGGATGATGACTGCCTAGCAACTGAGTTTATCAATTCTTATCCTGACCAAACTGCCATTATTAATTCTATGCTAACTGTAACTAAGTCCTTCCGTTCATACGCACAGATGTCTAACCAAATAAATCATTTTATTAAACAAAATTTATTTCTTTTACTTTATAATGAAAAGGAGACTAATTCTTTTCAAACAAAAAAAAAACTCTACATGTCAAAATTAAATTCTTTAAGCACTATGCTAATGTGAAACTTTTATTCGCTGACTATTTCCTTTTCTTCAATTATATTCTGCTATTCTCTGTATCTATTAAATTCTAAACCTGAAGTAATATTTTAAACAAACATCTCAACGGCGCTCGATTTTATTGTATTACATCATCACAGCGTGCATTTGGAAACAGTAGGTACTAAGTAGCTACATGCCTCGCGACTCCACGGCCTTGACTCATGAACTAACCTGTAAATATTATGGACGAGTCTATTTTATAACAATAATATTTTACGACTTTGAAAACTTTTTATCTTCTCATTTAATTTATCAATTAACTGTACTTTATCACTTTTGATACTTACTTTAAATTGCGAAAACTAAAGATACACTAATTTATTGGCACCCATTTTTGACTCAAAAAAAAATTTAAATTTTATTTTTCTGTGGGTCAACGATTCCTTCAATCAAATGGCTTTACAAATGGGGGCTACAATTACCTTTCCAATAAGAGATGCTGGATATAAGACAAAATATTTCGGTCGGAACTGCGTTGTTAATATACTTTATCTTAATAAATTTACGGAGGAGAGTTAAAAGATCTTTCGCAATATACTATGAGCTACTAACTATAAGAGATATCTTTAACTATTGAAAAATACTCAAGCAAGCAACCCTCATAAACCGCAAACAAAATCCCAATCAAATTCAACCTGTCTGAAAATTTTTACTTACTCCAAGATTAACACTGGTTTGTAGATCGCACTATTCTTAATATATTTATTACTGGCTTAATTTGTCTGACTAATCCTTTTACTTTATTTATTTTTGAGACTCTAGAATACCGATCAACCTACTGTCGCTAGGTTCCCGTTCCGAACAGATTTCATATAGTACCCCGAAATACTCATGCCGCGAATTATCCCTATATGTTTCACACGTTTTCGCTCATTTACATAATTTCGAACTGACTGACATTCCAATTACTTTTTCTTGAAAGAAACCCAAATGAACCTATCCTTTACTATACTGTCACTCTTGATAATTAAACATTCACAAATCAAAACGGAAAGAAAACATTTCCCCAAGAAGATTGCTACTAAATACTGTATTAAACGTTCACTGTTACCCAATTATCTTGATTATGATTATTATTATTTTGACAAAATTTCCCATTAAGAGAACGGTGCAATAATTCCTTTTAACTGTCGACGTTCTTTACACACAACAACTACTTGTATGACTTTAATACGATGTTTACCCGATACTGTGAAAGCAACATAAAAAACTATATTTAAAGAATCATCCCACAAGACAGTCAGGCAAGGCTCCCATACAATTATCAACAAAACAAAATTTACTTCAAGTTCCCGACGGCACCCCATTCAAAAATAGTATCCATTTACCTATCAATTTGCAATTTCAATGAGTTGTCTAAAATTTACTTAAATGGGCTTATCTGATCTGTGCTTTAATTTCAAAATTTGAGATATTAAAACTCGTTAACACTCATTAGAAATTATTACAACAAAACAAAAATTATTTTCCTTTTAAAATGTAACAACCATACAACACTATTTTTTTCTTTTATTTATTATTAATCGTTAATTTATTTTTAAATTTTCTCGCTCACCCAATTTCCTGTCCATTTTGCCACGTGCATCCTGGTCAGCCCGAAGAACATGCTCCCGAACCACGAAGCTCTCCTGATCCTTGGATTTGTATAGACCTGTGAAGGCTTCTGGAGACCTCTGGAGACCTGTAGACCCCTGTAGCGCTCCCCGTTGTAGGCGACATTGTAGACGGTTACTCCCTCTTCTTCTAAGCTTTACTCTTCCGTCTGCTGGTCTCTGGACTTGGTGAAGATGCAGCCCCTCGTGGAAAGCGTCATATTAGTAGCGTGGTTTCTACTTACGAGGTTAGAGGCGACACATTCTTACTCGTCTCGTTCATCCAGATGTAAGGAAGTAGGGCTGCCCAACCTTGGAGACCAACTGACTGAGTTACCTTATACCCTTGGCTAGCTGGTAGGGCATTACTCTCATCTTCAGGGCTGTTTGTGTAGTTCGAGGAGTCTTAGGATCGTCAAAGTAAAATCAGAAGCACGTTTCACTGTTTATTGAATCAAGGTGGTCACAAGGAATTTACATTTTTAAAGTACATCCGAAAGTATTATCTATTTATGAATTAAAATTGTGTTCGTTCTAGTTTCACCATTCTATTATTACATCTTTCCAACACTATGCAACTTAAGTTCTTTTTATCTATACGTTTACATTTAACAGTCGTATTAATATCTTTATACAATATTCAACGTACATACTGAGTAGCGAAACACAGCCTCTACTCTGTATACGAATAATGTCTTTAAACACAATACACTATTTTTCTACGCATAATTCATTGTCTTTATAAAACGTCTCTATTCACTATTTATTCAATTCTTAACTTAACAAATGATTTCTATGACTCTTTCCCTCGGAACACATAGAGTGTCCCGAGGGAAGACAAAACGAAAATACCAACTGTCTTCTAAGAGGTCGGTTCACGGAATGCTTGCTCGCCGCGTCTCGTAGGACGGAGCAGCGATGAGGTACGAAGTGGGGGGAAAGGGGTAGACATCCTGTATCAGTGTGGACGGTAACCTTCGACACGATTCTAGAATTTTTATACTAAGGCAAAATTGTCTATTCCCATATTCAGTGGCCTAACTGCGATAACTTTGGAACTAATGGATTATACACAATCTTATCGAGTCCACATTTCACATGCTACAAATTTCATTGGATAATAGTATATTCTGAATAAAATGTGGATAAAATATACAAATACAAATGATAATATTAGATACATAAAACACACACAGGTGCTGTAAAAATAAATTCTAGAGAAATAAAAAGTCAATAAATAAAACAAGATAATATTAAAAGTAACCTGTAAATAAATATAAAAACATGCAAAATACAAGTTTTTTGTTAATAAAGTGTAAAAAATGTGGCAATACAAATAGACAAAATAAAAGTAAAATAAAATCTTCCATAGTAGTAATTTACAGTAGTTGAAAAAATACTTACTAAGAATCGGTGATAGTCATTTGGCACACATGGACTTTAGGTCTGATATATGGTAAATGGGCAATGGCTTGTCGTCCATTTTTACACGGATGTGAACCTTGCCCGCGTATATCCAGGTCCTAGAAATTTTCCCTTCTCTTCTCATATCTCTTGCCAGCTTCAACAGATGCTTTGTATCTCTTGTAAGACGTGGATTTACATAAATTGGTGATTTAGATGTGCTCTCTGCTGTCAGGTGGCTAAGATTCAGCTTTTCATCAACGCTTTTATTTTTGTTAAAAACATTAACAGCTTGGAGAAAACCATCCCTCCTTAGTTTGTTGTGGAATCTTATGATGGTAGGACCGTTACGTACCTTAGTATTTTGACTGACTCCTGACTCACCATGTTGACGAGTTTTTGTAGATCCAACCAAAGTCTCCACCACGAAGTCTTCCATCTCCAAAGGGTAATCAACTACAGAGCCAATCTTATTAATTGATTGTGACACCACTGTGGCTGTCCCACTCAGTCCAAATAGTTCAACGTCTGCAGAGTAGAGGGTCTGCTCAGCTGTGTTCAATTTGGTTGATATCTCTCTAATGTTACTTTTGATCTCTGAGACAGATGATTCCAGTTTCTCTAATCTGCTTAATCTGTCCTCCATATTGGACATTCTAGTGTGGCATAGCTCCTCGTGATTTTTATATGAGTTCTTGAATTTGGTCCACTCATCCTTAATACTCCTTAAGGCCGTAATCGGTCATAAGTTTGAAATCAAACAATTCCTCTATAATTGCTTTACTTTAAAAAAATCCAAGAGATGGCGGTGTAGTAGGATATAAATCACATGTGAAGCATGTTAACGTATTGTATGCCTTGTTGAAAGAATATACTACATTTGAACCGAGTTTTACCGAATTATTATGGTAAGATTTATATTGTAAAACGAATCAGATTTTATGGGCAAGAACATTAAAGTTATATGCTGAAAGCACTAAGATAGAAAAGTCCCAAACAATAATAATGTTATCGACTAAGGCTCTGCAGTAACTAAAGGGTCAGACGAAGTTAAATTTTGTTTAAAAATATCTACCATTGTTACAGTGAGATTAATAACATATCTTCATCATCATCAGCACGACAGTGCCGTCCTCCAGCTCCTCAGTCCAATGACACCTGCATCCGTGTTAACACCGTCCATCCACCGTAGCTTGGGTCTTCCTGCTCTTCTACGACCTTCGGGATGTGTGAAGGTTAAGCGTCTGGTATGGACTTCTTCGTTCATTCGTATTATGTGTCCAGCCCAGCGTAGTCTTGTTATTTTGATTACTTGTAGGTATGACGTCGGATCCTTGTAGAGATCATACAGTTCTTGGTTGTATCGCCGACGCCATACTCCTCCCTCATTTATTGGCCCGTAGATTTTTCGGAGAATCCTCCTCTCAAAGACCGCAAGCTGTTGCTCATTCATTTTAGTGAGCACCCAGGTTTCAGAGGCGTATGTCAGCACTGGTCGTATGAGTGTTTTGTACAGCACTGTTTTAGTATTTCTACTGAGGTTCCTTGACTGGAGTTGTTTGATCAGTCCATAGTAACATCGACTGGCAGCCATTATGCGTTTTTGAATTACCTCAGTAGTGTTGTTATGCGTGTTGACAAGAGACCCGAGGTATACAAAGGAGTTGACTATTTCAAAGTTATAGTTAGCGGCGTTGAACGTGTGTGCTGCATGGTTTGGGGTTGCTGTTGGAGAAGAGATCATAAGCTTGGTTTTATCCTCGTTGATTCTCAGGCCCATTCTTTTGGCGCTCTCATCAAGGGCCAGGAAGGCTTCTCTAGTGTCCTCCGGTGTTCTACCAATTATATCAATATCGTCGGCATATAGGAAGTTTTCTTGCGCAACGTGGTAGTCGGCAATTTTATTATATTGGAATCTGGATGGTGCATGGATGTTTACATTTTAAAGATCGCACTAAACCAGTCTGGAAAAATAATAAAATACCACGAATGAACAATACAAGATATTAAATGGAATTGATAGCTCTCTCTAAAATAGGAACAGTTGCAAAAAAATCTTTCAACAAAATTGTACATACACGTCAGATCATAAACAACTCTAGGACTATACTAAATTATGTTTACCTACGATTCATAAAAATAACAAATGTTTTTTAGAGACCGTACCTCTGTTCTGGACCCTACTTTCTCACTGGTTATGCCAGTATTACAAAGAAATTTGTCTGTGGTCACACAACGTTTAATATGCGGGTGTTCGCATTTTTGCAAAATTCACCTGTCATAATAATATTATGAGGCAGGTTGTACTTATACGGTTCGTCATCGGAAGTATTATTGACCAGTTACAACATAGATGCGGATTGGCACAATATGTTTAAAACATTATTCTTAAGCCTTACGAAGTAGGTATATAATCTAACTTCAATTCAGTTTTTGTTTATATTCAATAACGAATGTCCTTGAGATATTGAGGACGATATGTCAGAAATATAATGATGGGGTCAAATGACGATATGAAGTATTGAAGGTATTAAGGTCGTAGGAGACCCTTTAAAAGATTGACTGATAAAATCGAGGTTATGCATAATGAGGAGTTTGGAGCGCCGGCGCCAGGAGATAGCGAGCCACGATCGATCAAGTGTTGATGGCAGGAAGGAAAGGTCTAAACCTAAACCCTTTATGAGAATACGGTATAGAACACGAACGACCATTTAAGGTTCACGCCTGTAGGTACTCATGGCCTTTCAAAATACAACCTTTTCTTTTCTCATTTCTACAAACTATGCAGACAATTAAAAAATTTGGAATAGTGGACCTTTTGAAGTTAAGGAGAATCAAAATACTTTTGCTTCTATAAATTAGAAACAATCTCATCAAACAACTTTATTCTTTATTAGCCATTTCTACACTGAATGTGAATGTAGGCCTCCTTTGAACCTTTTTTTATCTTGCGTCACTCAACAATCTTTTTGGGGTCTCCCAATTTGCCTCTTGCTCTAATATGATCGCTATATGTATACTATCTACGACTCTTGTTTGGCGCCTGATCTTTTCAGATCTTATTTTATATCTCCAGACTTATACCCTTTGTCGCTCCCTATACCTTTGTGCGCATTTTTGTGTATTTTGCGTTGGTTGTTTGTTCATTGTTTGCATTCTATGTGTCATTTCCGTTTTTAAGAGTTTGCATAGGACAATGCACCTGTTAAGTTTCGGACATTAGGGATGAAGGCTGATAACCTCTTTTCCTTTGCTTTTCCCTAGTTAATACGAAAAATCTAATCCTTAACCCTAAAATACCTATATAAACGTAAAATTAATAAATTTTTATGACTTTTAAGCTCGGAATTGTTATGTATTGTTGATTTGTCGGTCCCTCACTGCACAAAATATTGTAAATTTTAACACGGAAAATCACGAAAAGTTGGCGCAGGGGTCCCCGTATAAGAGAAGGCCGCGAGTGGTGGTCGCGTTCATTCGATTCTGTACTTTCATACCGCGCGCGTGCTTCATCAACGACCTCGCAATAAGCCATACAAACAATACACATAACTAAAGTAACACCATATAAACTAGTCAATAGTCGAATACATTCATTGGAAAGACAGTCTGATTCTGTGGTGTCTATCGGTGGGTAGTTTTGCATTCGTCTGTATACCCTAGTGTTGTGACTCTTAAAAGTATAGTGCTGTTCTTCTATTTTCTAAGGGAAATATGACTACGATGATGAAATTGATTGTGAGTATTTGTATCCTTATTTAGTGTGCTTTTATTACTTCAAAGTGTTTTTTTTTCTTTATTTTTGAATGGTATTATAATAATGGTGATGGTTTCAGTTCATAAATACCCAGTTACTTATTAGTTTTCTGAGATTAAGATAATTATTAGAAAAAATCATTGATTCATCATACATATTTAATGAATGCATTTTTCATTTGCCATAATCATTCATAGTTATCGTTTTATACAGAATAAAGTTGATAGGTATTTAGATTTGTAAAAAAAATGAAAAGGCATTTAAATTTAAACAAAACAGCATAAACAACCAACGGTTTAATGTAATTGTCATGTTTCGTGGGTGTTTAATTTCATTAAACTAATTATACGTGTACATTTAGTATCTTCATACATATCTTAATGATTTGAGATTGCATGACTTTTTAAGTAGCATGTTACTACAAACAAAGATACCGTCTATTTACATGAGGTACCTATAGGCTCAGTTGGATGCACAGTGATAGCTGATGTAGGTGTTATTATATTGTCATTGTAGATGTCATTAGTTGACAGGTAGGTATCTAATGATCGATTGGTCGTTGTGAGCCTATCCAGTCATTACTGAACACAAATCAATTACAAGTTTTACTTTCAATCAATCACTCTCTTCAGGAAACACTGCAAATATTATTATTATTGTTTTCATTCAGAATTCACTTTGTTCCGAGATTGCGCAGTTCACTCGCAATGCACACGTATGTTCTAACTCTCTTATTTTGACAGAGATTGTTTGCTTGTTTTGATTATAGAGTTTCTCTTGCCTTCCAACAACATTGCGATCGCTTATTTGCCCTTCGTAAACATTACGTTTACATTGAGAAGATTTTTTATGTGAAAGTTGATTTTTTATCTCAAATATAGCAATGAGTTTTTAGTATGCTTATGCATTTTTGATGAGATTTATCTCAAATCTATCAACGAGTTTTTAGTAGGTATGTTTATGCATTTTTGATGAGATTTATCTCAAATCTAGCAATGAGTTTTTAGTAGGTATGCTTATGCATTTTTGATAAATATAATCAATAAATTCTGGATGTTATGATGAAGGCTTCTTAACCCATTTGTTTCATGGTGTGTAGCTTCTTATTGTCTATAAGTTCTTTTATTTCAGCTTTCAAACGCAAGGTCAGGGAATCGGTAAACAAAAGCTTTGAGCGCCTCCCTAAACAGTTTTCACTCCTATACCTACCAATCCACTTTCGAATGTTCCGCAACCATGATATTATTAGATATATTTCTCTCAGCCTCTCAGTGTCTCTTATTTTCTCTGCGTCGTTTAGTTTTTTGCTCCTTTTGTTTGGCAATTTCCATCTTCTTTCTAGCACTGGGGCTAAAAGCAATATACATCTAGGTTATTAAACTTGTTTGATATATTTGAAAAACGCTCACGCCTAGTTGTAGGAGTAAATAGTATGCACTCGCATATTTAATAAAGACCTACACATGTTTCCAAATTCGCAATAGCAATTATTACATGTATAATCGGCTCTCGTTAATTTATGTTTGGGAACACGTTGCGTACACAGTTCAGAGAGCATTGTCTTCGTGATAGCTAAACGTGCTGCAACATTTAGATATTAGTGTCGCATTTGTACAAAACTCACCTACATAGGACATAATACCTATATAATAGGTACAGGTTGTTCTTTATTTACCTCAGTTATTTTTTTTTCAACCTGTAAAAAATAACAGTGTAGATATAAGTAAGTAAATTGAACTTGTGTCATTTGTACTCTGCATTGTAGCTTATTGAAAGCCAGCACAACTTAGCCGATCTTTTTTTAGAACTGGATTAGATTTCCTCACGTAAAATGGACTAATAGAAGAACTTTTGGACTAATAGAAGGCCTACTTTTCTACATCCTATACCTTCCCTTTTGCCCTTATTGAATGAGTCAGCAGTGGACTAGGGCGGGTATAAAAGGCCTTTGCTACATGATAATAATAGTATAGGTTTTGAAAATAAAATAAACAATTATCACTTTTCCACCATATTGGGTATAATAGGGGAGTACTGTGGGGCCCACTCGTAGCTTGGCCCTACTAGTTATTATTAGAGTGTATAGAGTTCAGAAAGATCCATCGTTAAAAGCGATAATTTTAGAAAAATTACCGAGTAAAAGGGTCCGGTCTGACCTTATACCTTCCCATTCTTTTTCATTCTTCCATCTCTTAATTCTAAAATTTCCGATTAATATAGTTCGATGTGTTATTTACTACTAAGACGTAAACTTGTGTCTTAATAAGAATTTGTTTTTCTTTTTATCATTTTTAAGCTAGGTAAATAAAATGCTAAAACTAACCCTATTATATTATTTTTTCAATGATGTACCCACTTAAATAGTTTCCTTTAAGTACATCGATATGGGCAGATACTTACTAAATGGCTTAGGGCCTGAATTCGATTACTAAATATTATTAGAAGGTGTACCTAATGATTCACTGTTGTTTTGTTTATAATAATTACTAATTATTATAATAGGTATAATCTTATTTTAATAGTTTGAGTGTATGTGTGTATGCGTCTATAGAAGCGTGCATACCTAATAGGTACATAATCCATTTCCATTCCGCCTCGAACGACCTTGCAACTCTTGAAAAGCGTTCTGCCCATATTGAATAGGTATACACACACCAGACGTTTGAGAATGAGTATTGTACTGTGTAATGATCTAACCCACTTTTTCGATTGAGATACAACCCATAGTGAGGCTGTATTGTCCTCCATTCGATGCACACTCTGTAACGTCTCATTGTTGTACAATTTGTGTGATTTTTAATGGGTTGCTAATGACACGTTGGTCTTTGAAGTTGCGAAATTCATTTCGTGTCATAGAACACATGCAAAACCCTTCGTGCACTCAATAAACGTACATATAACCTAACAAGTTAAGATTATCATATTGAATTTAGATATTATCATAAATGTTTGTATAATTCTTAGGTGCATGTTTCTGTATAATAAATAACTATATTTATTTATCATTCTCATCCCTAGGCCTTTTCAGGCCTTTTCAGTCGTCAAAATTGCACAAAAAAATATATTACTGAATTACAACAAAAAGCATTACAAAAAAAATCGTATATGAAACAATCTTCACAAGTACACAACGAAATAGATAAATGAATACGTAGGCGAGGCGGAAAAGTTGTAAATGGACCTTTCAGTCTCCTGTCAGCAAATGTAATTAAAAACAAATAAATATAAACATCTAGGGATGTCTTGAAAATTTCAAAAGGCTATACTTACTAGTTTAAAAAACCCTTTCATTTCAACTGGTATATGCCTACTTAGTTCACGTCTTTTGTGCTAACTACTGCACTGATATTTCCATGAGAATAATAATTAGTCCATAGAATACCTACTCCTAAAAAATTACATGGGAGATAGGTATATTTTATATTATCATCTTTTTAATTTTTTCATATACCTACCTCTTAACTCTATTTCATATGAATTATTACATTGTAGGTACCACCAAAATAATATGAATTTTATAATAATATTCATCTCCAACGTAGGTACACAATTCATTAAATTTTATCTTGATTGAAAAAATACATTGTAATTACATTTTGAGCTTTTCTACAAGTTGAAAAGTTGATATAAGTCTATTGCAGATGGTTGATGCTTGAGTTAAGATATGGTAGGTAATATAGGGATAATTAATTATGACGTAATTGTTAAGCTTGTATGAATCAGGGAAAATAGAGAGAGGCGGTTTTGCAAGGAACGGATCATGACCCTTTTACTGGAGGGTTACTACCTTGAAGTCTGATTCCACTGCATAACACAGACAGCTGATCCTCACTTATAGTTTAATCCCGATAATGAGTCTCATATTCAACTTTTTTATACGTGTAATACTACATAATATCAATAACATTAGCGATGAAACGTGTAAGGATTAAACACTCAATTTTTACTTATGGAGGTACAACAAACTGATATTACTAACACGATTTTATATTTACGACCATGTTAAAATATCTATGATAACATATCATTTTAATAGTACGTTACACATTATGTATAGTACACATAAATTGATGTTAAAATATTTCTATCCGCGTTTAATTACTCTTGTTAAAAATTATCCTAATGCATTTTCAAGGCTGTTATGGGCAGATTTTAATTGGCTACATATTTTTACATGATCTCTTAAAATTCCACCCAACATTTCATATAAATTATTTCCCATGTATTATGTTATAAAAAAATCGCTTTGATCTGATAAAATTTTTTTTTTTTGACTAACAACACTAATTTTGACAGACGTAGTATTTTCGCTCCAACAATTTAAAATAATTATTGTGTTTTTTAATGTGCTTTGAGGTGTTAAAAGTTGCACAGCAGTTAATTGAAGCACCGCGCATCTTCTGAACAGACACATTTCTTCATACCATTCATATAAGGTACCAAATCTTATCTTGATTTATTCACTGAAGAGCCAACACCAATAATATCAAAATACATCAAGTGGGTAGCTGTATATTTTGTACTGCATCATCCACATTATATGTACTGAATATTTCTCAACGACGTCACGCGCTGTCATAGCTGAGATACTTGAGGCGGCGTCCCTACAAAGCGTGTCTGTTTGGTGGGCCTGAGTTCGATCCCCGGTGTGGTCGCTTCGTGCGCTTGATTTTTTTTCAAGATAATTAAAAAAATCACCACAATGGATTTAAATAATTCATCCAAGATCCAAACCAGAGCAAAAACGATTATAACAAAAAATAATTCACCAGCGACATCTAGCGCAAAGATCAATAAGAACAAGGGCGACGTTTCCGTTGATAAAAATAAACAATCAGTGCCATCTAGCGACAGAAGAAAGAGACAAAGTGTAGACAGAGACGTCTCTATGAACGACGTCATCACCATAGATGAGAAATTGAAACAAAATTTGAGCAGCTTACACCATAGCGTTAATGATGTGAAAGAAGAAATGATGTCTCAAAACAGAAATATCATCACTAAAATGAACGAGCTAACATCCAAATTATTAATCATCGATGAACTAGTCGCCGAAAATCTACTTTTAAAAGAGAGAATAAATAATTTAGAAAAGAAGATCGATAAATTGGAGAGTAGTAAAAAATCTGACGTCACAGACATGAACTCAATAGCTAATGAAATTGAAGAGAGAAGCCTAAGAAAGAGCAATGTAATAGTTTGCAATATGGAGGAAAGTTCACTAGCGGAGCGGACTGAGATCATAAATGAAGATAGGATGAAGGTGTACAACTATCTTAAAGATGCTGATAGCTCGATATCCCTTTCCGATTTAAGGTGTTTTAGATTGGGAAAAAGTAACAACAAACCAAGACCTATCAAAGTTGTACTAAAGAGTCCAATTCAAGTTGCAGAAGTGATGAAAAATAAGATGAATTTGTCAAGCCATTATAGGATCTACAGAGACCAAACCGTAATCCAAAGAAATCAATATATACAATTGAAGGAAGAATTAAATACCAGAGCCAGAAATGGGGAAAAGAATTTATTTATTAAGTTCATAAAAGGTTGTCCCAAAATTGTGAATAGCAGTAACTCAAAAAACTCCTATGCTACTTACAAAACGTTCGCGGTATAAATACGAAACTGCAGGAACTTCGCCAGTCTCTTCCTCACTTTTCTTACGAAATTATTTTACTCACAGAGACTTGGCTAAGTCCTAGCATTGGTAACTCTGAAATTGGTTTCTCCAGCAATTTCAATGTATTTAGATGCGATAGAAATTTGTGTACTAGTGGCAAGTCGAGGGGTGGGGGTGTGCTGATAGCAGTATCCAAAAATATATCAAGTAGAAAGTTATCGACAAAGCATAAGAACCTCGAACAGGTGTTTGTTTTAGTTAAGCTCCCCCTGGAGTCAATTATATTTGGCTGTGTATATATTCCGCCAGGCGCGGATGCAACACTATACAAAAACTATCACGAGGAGGTTGAAATCTTGAGATCCAAATTTAAAAAACATAAACTTATTTTAACGGGCGATTTTAATCTTCCTGAATGTGACTGGGGAACTGTGGACGTTGCCGACAATGATCATGGTCCTGCCGAGCTACAGATCTCCAATAGTAATGGTAGTGAAAGGGCTTCTGAGATTGTTGACCTAGTTAACTTTCTTGGTCTCTTGCAAGTAAATGATGTTGCTAATAGCCTTGGTAGGACCTTGGATCTTGTATTTACATCGGATCCCAATTTAACATCTGTCAGTAAGTCTACCTCAATTCTCCTACCTGCCGATGCTTACCATCCTCCTCTCGATATTGCTATAACTTCATGTTTGCAAAATACAGGCAACAGAAAAATCCTTAAAAGAAATTTCCATGGAGCTGATTACCCACATATAAATACTTGTTTAGAAAAAATTAACTTTGACTTTTTACACAGTGAGGCTGATTTGAACACTGCTGTTGGTCTTTTTTATAAAAATATACAATCTTGTATTGACGCCAATATTCCAGAACGATGTGTGAAGCCTTCACTTTATCCCAAGTGGTTTAGTGAAGAGCTGAAACATCTGGTAATAAATAAGAAGCTTGCGCATAAGAAATATAAGGAGACTGGAGATGAGAATGATTATGTTTATTTTTCTAGTTTACGTAAGCAGTGTTCTATGTTAGCTAAACAGTGTTATGCAGAGCACATTGAGAAAATTGAAAATAATATGCCGGGTGAATCTCAAAACTTATGGAAGTTTGTTAATGGAATGAGAGAAGATCGGGTTGAAATACCATCTAAGGTATTTTACAATAATCAACATTCTGATTCCGCCCAAGATGCGACTAATCTGTTTGCCTCTTTTTTTCAGAGTGTATATGATTTACCATCTTCACATACATGTAATCATCCTGATTTTCTCTCCAATAGGATTATCGATCTGCCCAGCATTTACATTACAGTGGACGAGGTAAAAAGTGCGATCCTTGCCTTAGATGCTTCAAAAACGCCGGGTCCTGATGGCATCCCCAATGTATTTATTAAGAATTGTGTCGACACTTTTACCATGTGTCTGCATGCCTTGTTTTCTTCATCCTTAAAATCAGGCATATTTCCTGATATTTGGAAAGTAGGATTTATAAATCCAATACTAAAGAAGGGTGATAATAGTCTCGTTACTAATTATAGACCTATATGTATTTTGTCAGCAATTCCTAAACTTTTAGAGTCCATTATAGTCGAGAAGATAAAGAAACCCATTAATAACATAATTACTGACTTGCAACATGGTTTCATACCGAACAAGTCAACACTAAGTAACTTAATCATTTACCAGGAGAAAATAATGAAAACTCTTGCACTGAGAGGGCAAGTCGACTCCGTATACACGGACTTTTCTAAAGCTTTTGACAAAATGTCTCATGACATGCTACTCTGCAAGTTACGTGGGTACGGGGTCGACGGCGTATTCTACCACTGGCTAGAAAGTTACCTCAGTGATAGGACTCTGAAGGTTAAGATAGGTAATTGCGTGTCAGATACTATATATGCATATAGTGGTGTACCGCAGGGATCGCACTTGGGACCAATATTATTTAATATCTTTATAAATGACATAGTCGAGATCTTCGGAGATATGGATGTATTATTATTTGCTGATGACTTAAAACTATATAAATCCATAAAGAGTACGGAAGACTGTAAAGTCCTGCAACACAATCTTGACTCTTTGAATGATTGGTGCAAGAAAAATAAACTTCACCTTAATATAGCCAAATGTCAAGTCATTAGATTTCACAAAACTAGATCTCTAATTTCTTTCAACTACACAATTGATGGTATTTCACTCGAGTGTGTCTCGAACTTGAGAGATCTAGGCATTACCTTCTCCGAGGATCTGACTTATAATTTACACATTGAGGAAATTGTCAGCAGGGCTATGAGGACTCTGGGATTCATTTTTAGACTCGTCTCCGATCTCCGCTTGATTCGGTCTTATAGATTGCTTTTTGTCTCTCTCGTGAGACCATTATTGGAGTATAATACTGTAGTATGGTCCCCAAATTATGCTGTCCATATCAAAAGCATAGAGAGAGTTCAGAGAAAGTTTTTGAGAGTGATTAATTTTAAACTCGGTATACCCATTGAAAACATTGATTACTCGGCTCTGATGAATGATCTTAGACTCCCCAGCCTGGAAAACCGAAGAACACTGTTTGACCTTTGCTTCCTTTACAAACTCGTTAATGGTGTAATTGATTCTCCTGAATTGCTAGAATTAATCAAATTCAGTATCCCCACGAGAAGTACTAGACAGGCAGTGTTATTTCGGGAGCCTTTTACCAGAAATAATTACACGTTCTATTCTCCCATGGTCAGAATACACAGACTGGGAAATCTGGTAGGCAATATCACCGATATTTTTGTTGACAGTTTACCTAAGTTCAAAATTGACGTTATTAATTTTCTAAATGTTTAAAATTGACATTGGGCATTTCGAAGTTGTTTGTGTTTGTATATGCATGAGAATGTATTTATATATGTGTACATGTACCTATGTGTTTTTGTTTGACTATGTGCATTTTTTTTTTCATTATTTTGACTACAATATTTAATTTCTTTCTAAATTTCATCGACATTTATTCACCTTTCTGACCAGAATTTAATCATATCTGCACGACATTGATATTTTTATATATGATAATTTCCTTTTTTGACATTAGTATTACCTGACATCCTGCTATTATTGACATTACATTTGTATTATTTGACTTCCTGCTCCGTCATGTCCGATTGTATTTTTTTGAATACTATTCAATGTTGACATTTTTACTTGCGTTTGTGATTGTACAATATTTATTATTTATTGATATTATATATTACTTATATATTACTTATATATATATATATATATATATATTGCTGTGTTGTTGAAGTGAAAAATATTATGATTGTTAGTTTTTTTTAACATGTAAAAGGCTATTGCCGTTGATTGAATAAAATAAAAAAATAATAAAAAAATAAAAATATACTTGATAGTTTTACAAAATTTCTCAATACCGCGAGCTCTTCACATTTACACGAAAAAGAAGACAAAAGAACAAAATAACATTAAGTAAAAGAGGCTATCTTAACAATGATTCCAAGTTCAAGTCCCAAGCTGTTTTACATAGACGAGTTCATAGAAATATTTTTTTTATATAAGTAAGTGTACGGATAGGCTATGGTTCTAAATACTCTTAGACTAAATATTTATCTAACAAAGAACAATTAATAACGTAACAAAGCCAATTAAAAATACACCCTACATTTTGAAATTCAACCTATTATTTTATTAATTGCATCTATTAACTAGCCTCAAGTCAATAATAATAATACTGATTATATCATCAGCTTTAGAATTAATGATTGGGTTGCCGCTTGATTATTTCGATCGACAATTCACACATTGATCGATTATAAATCACAATTGGGCAACAAGTTTCTATTTGTGGGTCATTTACTAAAGATTGTTCCACATACATAAAGCGACCGAAAAAGTCTATCGACATCATTATTTGCATAAAAATGTCGTGGGTTCAGTCGACAAACTCAACGGGACGATTTAACTACGTGATAACAAACTATTAGTTAGCTTGCTACTTCTTTAACAATGTGGTAACTGGATGGCAAGAACGAGCGCAAGGTGTGTGCCCGAGTTAAGGCTCGAATTATTGATGTAGAGAATGCGGTATGTCCAATTTATGGATGTAGTACAAACTACTTTGAGCAATACCCTTCCGAATACGTATAGGTATATAAAGACTCGACTACACTGCTTTTCTGATCCACATTACTTGGACTTTGTTATATAATCACTTTCACTATACGCTACGTGTATGTGTACCGCTACAAGCTGCATGCTCTGTGTAGGACTGTGCTCATATTATGTCAACTTACATGTATTGTACTTGTACCTAACTAGCAGTGGTGTAATTCTGTTTATTATTATTTGATGGGGCAATGTGATACACTTACAACTTCGAATATTCGACTGACTACTATAATTTATTTACTAGGACGAACACAATCATTAATAATTATCCACTTAATATTTTAATCATTTTTATTTCGTAGGTAGGTAGGTACATGGATTGCCTTATTAGTATGCTGATTTCTTTTTAATAGCAGGTACAAGTACCTACGTATAAGGCGATTTTCTTATGAAACAGGTAATCGACGATGATATTCCCAAACAGAAAGTTACCATTGACGATTTTTCATTTAAAAGTGTACGTTGACATACCATTTGTGGAATTTTAAGGAAATTCTTTTTTAATTTCCGCAGACGGTTGAGTATACCTACATTTTTTAAGATTGTAAATATGAGCAATAAATACGTTTATCAATCAAATAAAATTTTCATATAACTGCTTCTACCTATATTATGTTTTCCAGCGTTCTTAAAGAGGTAGGCAAAGAAACGGATATTATGTACTTTTGTCTGTCCAAATACAATTCCTATGCTTCTTGCAGTGGCGATTCTCAAGTTTGTGTCAATTGTAAGCAAGCATTTCTTCAACCAATTGGTCAACCCGTGTCATTTTCGCTCTATTTCGCCTTCTTACATTATTCTTTTATCTTAATTATCTTCTGATGTATTGTTTTACTCTGTCATGTTCGTTTAATATAGCAATCAAATTTTATTTATGTTATGTTTATCGTATATGATTTAAGAAAACCTCTGTTCGGCTAGAATGATGTTGCCTTTTCGTGTTTTTTGCTGGTCGTGACTGCGCTGTCAACTTACATAGATGATGATTGTAATCGGGGATGAGTAGGTACCTGCCTATTACGCCCAGTAATAAATAAGTGTTCAATTTCAGGACAATCACTTCCTCAACAGAGTTAACTAATCTTTTATTACGCCATAATATCAGACATAATAGTAGGTCAATCCCTCGATTATTAAAATCTGCATTTTTGCTTTGTATAAGTTTGAGATCTATAATGATAATTATTACCTTGTAAAGAATAATGCAGAAAAATTGCAATGTTTTAATCGCCGATGATGACAACTTTGTAATTAATGGTCTATGTATTGGTGTCCTGGAAATTTTAGAAGGTCCAAACGCTTTGGATTAAGATAATTAAGATATGCTTTAAAATATGACAAAATATCGTTATATTCCATCAGTTTTTATACAGATACGGTGTTTGTCGATTATTTCTGATAATAGGTACTTAGGCCGTTTGTTTGACACTTGGAATCATAAAGATATTTTTATATAAAATATATTGACATTTTCAACTTCAACAAATACTATTAATTTTAATATTCTTGAAAGCACGAAGGGGATCCACGACTCCGAGGCCCAGCTACAACAACAACAACAAAATATATATACAAGTACAAAATAAAAATATAATAGGTATACATAATAAAAATACAATATAGGTACATAATTTCCAACTTGCAGGTATCTGAAATATGAAGAAAATATACAATTAAAATGATTACGGAATAATATCAAAGCTATTTTGAGTGTAAAGGGTTCAAAATAGCTTCACGCCAACCTATTTAAAATTAATAAACTTAAATCTCATAACAAAATGCAGTTCTTAGTTTGTAATGTGGCATAAAAGTTCTGAAACAATAAATTTTCATTATAAACGTACACAATTCTTCTTTATTTAATGTTTTTTCGTTTTGTTTATTTACCAAATTAAACTTATGCAGTCTTACTTTTAAAAAAAATCGTTAATCGTAAGATTACGTATAACTCTTTAAGTTTTTCTTTTTAAGTTTTTACTTGATTTATAAAAAAATATTTAACCCGCGTTTGTTGTGTAAGGCCTGCCGCGCACTGGCAACTTGTTTAAAGCAACTATTTAGTTGCTTTGAAGAAGTTCGTAGAAAACAACCGCAACTAAAAAGTTGCCCGTGTGCGGGGCTGCATTCAATACCTTGTGTTTCATTGGAAGCAACTAAATAGTTGCTGTCAACAAGTTGCCAGTGTGCGGCAGGTCTAAGAAGATGACATTTCATGCAAAATTTTGTAAACAAACAAAATAGTAACCGGGTAACGCGAGTGCTTATAACCAAGATGCGCTATGTCAGATTTGAATGATTTCGAGTTGATACAGAATAGGTAGGTACCTACCTTATTTTAATTTTTTTTTATTTGATATTAAAATAGGTAAGTATATGTAGTCAAGCCCTTATTAAATCATAGGAAACATTTATGTTTAAGCCAAAATGAACTAATTCATGTTTGATCACTTCAATTTTAATATTTGCACCTACTTAAAAAGTATTATTTGAATATTTTCTTCAAAACATTATATTTCTTATAAATTTAGTTGGTGCATCGTGGTTGTAAGCAGTCGAATGAATACGAGAATGCATATTATATGCTTTATTTGTTCAAATTTCCTATTATAAAAATGATAAACCAAAATACAATGGACCAAATTATAAAGGGGGCACATATTTGGACGGAGGAAAAACTTAAATACAGTGTATTTATTACAAAAAGCGTGCTTGTGTACTAGAAACAACTGTCAGGTGATTTTAAATCCAATATGGCGGGTCAAAATCTACAGAGATCAGCTCACAATCAAGCGATATGGGTTAATCTACCTTGACGACTTATGATTTACTATCGCTGAGCTATTTTTTCTACTGACCGGAGTTTATAAATAAAGCAGATTATATTATTTGAAACTACATTATATGAATAGGAAACTTAGGTATAGAGGGAGAATATCGCTTACAACAAGTTAATGTTTATTAGGTGGATATTTTTCTCTTGCAAGAGATATACGAATTATTGCCTTCACCTTTAACAGCTCTTGTTAAATAACAACAATACTGCATACACGGGATGTTCGGTGTATGGTCTGTAATTAATCATTTCTACTTGAGTGTATCTAGCCGTTATCGTTATTAGACATCTGAACATATTATCAGGCAGGTTACTACAGAATATGTAGAGAATGTTGCAACATATTGTTTTATTTTTTTAAATTTTAATTCGAAGATACTTTATAGTCGCAGCTGTTTGGCTTATTATTTGATCGTGAGAGATTAGAACAACTTAAAGAGTTTCCTTTCAAGGTTTCAGCGGTCAATCTTATAAGCCCCATGGCTATATGATACACCTTTAAGATCATACGCTCATGTGCCTTTTGTACTTTTGAAACTAATGTACTGGCGTGAAATCATTCGCTATTATTTGATAACAGGTTACGTATTATTAACATGTTCCGACGATACTCGTTTAGCTAATTTGACATATAAATGATTTACTTTTAAACGATTCGATAGTTTATAGTATGATATTGTGTATGGCTGGGAATCATTTGGTTGTGTAATTTTCTCATTTAAGCATCCCACATATTGTGTATCGTGCATCAAATTATGTTGCTCGTTTTATATCGGCACTGCAAATAATATTTGTATTACTTTAAGTTTTGGCTAGTCAAAATATGTTTCAGATAGCGTGCAGCTCAGAAATAATTTCTCTATCGCACTTAATAAATTTTTGAGCCTTTTTGAGTTTTAAACGTAATTCTTCCTGTTTAAATTTCTACACTAGAATGACAGCGAATTAATTTCTGCAATGGCAGGATATGAAGCTGAGTGCAATAAGATAAACAGTGTCAACTACTTCTAACTTAGACAGCTAATTCAATATGTAAATAATTATTCTACACATCCGTTTATTGTTGTTCTCGGCGTGTTTCCACTCGAGTGGAGTGAATTGTACGGTTAAACACGAAACCTCGCTTGAACGTAATATGTGAGAGATACAATACAAACTATACTTCGATACCATGTCCCAAGGCGTAAGATTAAATTGGCTTAGTAATAGGTAATATGCATGTATTTCGAAGGATTTATTCATCATGAGAAAAAATACATACAAAATGATTTTGTTTAAGACAATTCATTATAATATTATTAACATTTGGATAAAATAATAACTTAATTTCATTAAGTAGGTATATGATTAATTGAATAATAAAACTCGTTATTTTCATCAAAGTTTGATTGATTCGTTTAAATAATATGGGCTTTGTGTAATGACGATCTCCAATTAACGGCTTTTATTGATTTGATTATCGCACGAGTGTAACGTCTGGCACAATAAATTAATTTGGATAAGTAATTTGTTATCACAATAAACACTTTTTGAAACCGGTTATAATCTGATCAATTTCAATATGATATTTTGTAGTAGTGGATGTTAATTTTTGAACTGTGTGAGAATGGAATAAGAAATAATTTATACGTTTCCTTGAAGCTTGATGAACTTACCATCTGACATTTGGTTTCACACATACAAACTCTTATTTCGAACCTCGTAAGTATTACACACGATAAAGATATATTATGTGCATAAAATGTAAACCTGCTGCGAAATTATTCACATAGCACTTATTCTATGCCAGTTTAATTTTGACCAAAAAAAAAGTTATATCCTTTTGAAAGACGATCCAATAGAAAAACTATAGAAAATTTGTAAAATAAGGATTCCAACCCGCGAATTTCAGTAAGCCGTACACACTTATACCATTGGGCTACCAATAACTTTTATTGACTCATGTTTCATTGAAAAACGGCGAATCGATTTTGAAATAATTTAATGAATAATCTTTTTTATAAAATAACTAGGTTTTAAGTATTTCGAAATAGTTATTTTCCGAACAAATAGTTATAATAATTTAAATAATTGTATTACGAAAATTAATAGCTACCATAAAGGTAAAGGGATGCGAGCTAATTTCGGGTTAATTAGTAATTAATTAGGAAATGGTGATTGGTAGACCAGCGGTAGGTAGGTACTTACCTATCATTTCCACTTTCACGACACAACCCTTTGATTAGTGTGAAAGATATCAAGTGTATTTTTGTGTTCACTTTGAGTGAGCCCAGATGACTTTTATGTATCAGAATTTGTGAATATTTTGTTTTGAAACTTCAGATTGGTACATTTATTTCGCATCGAAAGTTCAAGGAATTATTTGGACTAATTATATAGACAAAAAATGTAACGTTGAGACAAGAATCGTATATCGGCAATATACCAACCTATATTCGTCTACGAATTGGATCTTACGAAATATTTGCAAACATGATTTAGTTTGTAATAAAACACAAACATGTGGTGAAATGAATGATATTCGTAAATTTATGCCATAAAACGCTTCTATAAAAAACAGTCTAGCATCGAGTTAGCGTAATAAATATATTGAATTGGCTATAGAAAACTCTTAACTTTTTATAAGGTAATTAAAGCTTTTCCATAAAAAAACATAAGTGAAAGTTGTATTGAAAGTATGATAAAACTCTATGAAAATCTAACACGGGAATAGGTATAGTTTAGCTAGAGAAATTTAAAAAAATTTGACATCTAGGACCTTAGTATAAATTAAAAAATATTCTTGCCTATATCTTGGTATAACGGATGTAGTTCTTACAATATTATGAAATAAATTAGCTCGGAAGTATTGACTTCTACTTAATAAAAAAACAAAAGGCACCCAAATTGTATTAAAAAAATTTAATCAGGAAACAATATAATATGAATATTGAATACGTATTTTATATTTTTTCTCACAAGAGTTCTGTTATAATATACATGATTGATTTATTCTCATTATTATAAAAAAAAAATGCTCTGAACCAAGGAAGATAAATCACATTGTATTTCATATATTTTCTAGTTATTTTGTTTATCCGGAAGAATACATTAGGTACGCATTTATTAAACAAAGTAATGAGATTTGTATTGCAGACAATAACAATAACGGATATGTAAAAGTTTAGTGTTCTTTGTGCAAGGAGGTTCTGTATGATTGCTTATAATTTATCACTGACCATTACAGTGGGTCTACATATCACCCACGGTGTTAATGTAAGGTACGTACTTAAAGTAATGTTGATTATACAAAGTTGATGCAAAACCCGGATTTAATAACAGCATGACTTTGAATCTGTCTGATTGCTTAATCCGCTCAGAGCAAAATAATCGATTATACACACTTCTTATTAGAATGACTCACAGACAGTCTAACAGCTGCTTGAGCTGATTTCCATACATATAAGTAAAAAAGAAAATGGCAAAATAAATAATCAATATGTAGGTCTTGTAGGTAGGTATATAAATTTCATCTATCAGTTTGTATGTAATCGAACTCTTCTTAAACGTTGGAATAATTTTTATGAAACTATATATTATGTAGGTGAGTGTTTACATACATAGACTCACAGTTTGTTCCGCCACATTTTTTTAAATTCATTTTTTCATTTACTTTTTTTTTTTTTTTTTTTTTTTATTTATTTTATTTCCATTAGCAATTACACAACAAACAGTTTACATATATAATTGTTAGAATTTACTGCCCCACTAGACAAAGTCTGTTCTGGGGCAATACTACTTCAAATCAAATCATGTAACCAACCAATCATCTTACAAAAAAGCATAATACCTACAGTGAAGAAAAAAAAAAACAATAGTAATAAACAAAAGTACAAATAATAATGTCTTTACTAAATAACAAGACTAATAAAACAAGATTCCAGTAATAAGGGTCCACTGCACTCCACGTTACAAGCAATCACAAACAATCAATCAGCGCAGGATGTGAGTCAGCGCTCTCTCACATTCACCTCGTCCCCTCTCACATTTACTTAGGCATTAAATTAGGATTTCTTTGTTGCGTTTTCAGTAATGGTTGTGGGTCCCACGGAAGTACTTTTTCAAGACCATGTTTCTGAATAGCCAGAACTATTTTCAAATTACCTTTGAACATGACTTTCAATTGGACTTTGGAATACTTTGATTTAAACTGAAGCTGATAGAAGTGTAAGTTGATGAATAAAGTAGTATAAAGAATAAAGAAAAAACTGGGGATAGGTTGTGTCACTCTGAAGATAGGAAATTAAGGCCTTTTGTACACGGCATAAGGTGAACCCTAGTTATATTCTAGTAGACAATATATCAGTAAAAATAATGACTTCTAAGTTTTAAGTATTTTATATTTTCTACTTAAATATTTTCAAGATCAGCTGTAATTTTTTATATAAACCTTAGACGGGCAAACTATTTTTCTCACATTTTATTGTCTGTCCGTTCAATTATTTCCCACATGAATGATTTCGCATTTGGGAAAGATTAATAAATGTTTGAGTATAAATAATGTATCTAATCGTCCGTTCGATCATTTTGAAATCGGTTTGATCCGACGCAATATCTACGTACCTACGTATGATAACCGCGATATACCGGCAGAGTATGTGAACGGTAGGTCTACAGACAGACGTTCGCGATTTAACGCAGACTTATTATCGGATTACACACACAGAAATACGATATTTTCTCACAGATGCAATAATTGGTTGATGGTGTAAAGTGGTATTCTATTTTGTACTGATTAGGATTTTGCGTGAGATTTATGGGCAACTACTATAGGTTTTCATCCTATGGATTTTCAAGGATAATCCAAAACAGTGTTTTTTTAAATGCACGAGGTACTTACCCTAGATCTTTGTTACGTATTTTTTTTGTATAAATAACAATCTTCTATATACATAGGTGTCAGTATAGCCGGCGGAACTTAATGTTTGAAGCATTATCCACGAGTCATCTGAGACAGGATTCCAACCCCGAGTTGAAGTGTCAAGTGAAAAAACACATTGAAAATTTCTGACCCGACCGGAAATCTAACCCGGGACTTCTTGATCTGAAGTCGGAGCCTACTACTAGGCTACCGAGGTCGGTATATTTATAGTTTTTTCTAGGCCTGCACTAGTTTTCGAGTGATTCGACACATTAGGTATATCTCAGCCTATTGAGAGTCGATTATTGTGTCTTGATATTCCTACTAAACTATAGTGAGATGTAGGTATTGTTAAATTAGATAATATGCTGAATAGCACACCTTATCGACAGTAACCATATACGTAGGTACTTAAAAGAAGAGTGCATTTCGTGACGTCTTTCGTAAAAATATGACACTACGGAGTATCGAACCAAGAAATTTTTGTATCGTCTAGACTAGATAGTTATACCAAGGAGACTGCTTTATAAGTACAATTAATATTCAAGCAAGAAGCAAATGAAATGAAACCAAGTATCCTCAAAGGCCGAACAAAATCATAGGATTGATGTTGGTTTTTCCCAACCGTTAAATCGATATTATAATGACGTAGAACTGTGTAATTAGCTTCCAGAGTCTATATTTTTAGTAGGTACTAATACTGATGGACAAACCATTTATAACCTTTGTAAGTATAAATATAGCCTCAAGATATTTATGGATTAGGAACAGCCAATAATGATATGTCAGTTTGTTTGATGAAGGTTTTTATTAGATCTATTTTATTTGAAAAAGGCTTAAATGTCACGAAAACTAATTGTAGGATAAACGATGACGTACTTACTAAAATATGATTAGTGACATAATGAGTTATTATTATGTAAATGCCGTATTGTCATAGTCATTTCATTCTACTTCCTAGGCGTTTCTCGCCTTCGTCAAATTTATCAGTATTATACATATTGTCAATTTGAAGGGCTTAATTAACAAATATTTAAATGCGTCAATATTATTTTTTATTTGCTCGCCTGGGCGTAGGACCTTTTTCTAGGCTCTTAATGTGAACACATAGATTTTTGACATATTTTTGAAAATGGAGGATGGTGGGCACCGAGGATTGAAACTTCGACAAGATTTAAAGTCAGTGGCTGAACGGTGATGCTAGCAACTACTTCGTATTTTACTTGTAGGTGTATGAGTAGTATAGGTAGGTATACTCGAAGAATATATGTATTTTGAATTTCTTGAAAATTATTTTGCTGAATTATGTGGATGTAATGCATTCCATATCAATAGGAAATCGTTGGGCCAAAGTACTAAGTCTAAAACATTCATCATTCATTCATCGTGGTACCGGAATTTCTCAAGGTTCATGGAGTTCCGAGAGTTCATTCTTCTTTTACCTACGTTGAAACCATTTACTAGGGAGGGTCATGCTAATATTCATTACTATACGTAATATTTAGTGTTTCATATCAGCCCGTGATCACTGCAGGACATGGGACTTCTCATGTTCATGCCACTCCTCTCTGACTCTGGTCATCCCCATCCACTCCATTTAGTGTTTAAATTCAACCAACTCGTAAGTTTTGGTGATGGATGAAAAATTGAGTCTAAACATTTGTTGTGCAAATTAATACAATAATTCTAATTCATATCGATGTGAGAGAGTTAACAAGGGCTAAATCGAATAATATAACTATTTTTTTTAAATATGCGGAACGAGAATAAAACAGATGAAAAAAATCTTAAAAGTTATAAGAATCTAACAATTAATGTATTGTCACACGAGTAGTTATTATAGGCAAGATTGTTTTAGTCGTACAATCACGTAGAAATTTTACCGACTGCTCGAAGATAATGACTATTTACTATGTGATACTTTTCCGAAACAATGCCCACTTTCTTTCTCGTTATTGTGGCCACATAATTTTATTATGAGCGTTGAATAAAAATTATTAGAGATCCGGTGATAAAGATTCCTCGAATTACTTGTGTGTATAATATGTAGATAATTACGGTTTCCGACGGTGCCGATGGGCGCCTTGAACCCGTGCATAATCAATTATTATTAGATTCAAGGATCCAAGAACCTTACCGCGGTGGATCATTAGGTACGTAGCCTTTTTTAATATCTTGATATCAATCAAACAGCGTTTGTACTTCAAATTTATGTACGGACCGTACAATTTTCCAATGTAGTTTAATCACATTCATTGACCTGTTTGTATGCACTATATCCATCTCAGCTGTTTTATGATGTTTTCTTGCTGTTAGCTGTTTTCTTGACAGTTGCTATGTGTGTGTATTCTACTCTGTGATCATTCCCTTATGATATAATTCTGTTTACAAATATTGCACTATGTTTATAGTTACTTCTTGCAATCAGTTAAGTGAGAATTCTAAAATCTGTTGGCGACGCTTTTGTGGTCTGTTTATATTTTCGTTCTTATTTCATATTGAAATTGACCCTATGGCATATTATTATGATTTGGACGATATTATAATAAGCTAAGTCCGTCCGTAACTCGCTTTTTTCTTTGAAACACTTTACCCACACGAATTATTTTTCATATATACAAATGACAAAACAAATCCTACAGCGAAAAATATTTTCTCTAAGCCGATGGTTTCTATCTATGACTCTTAATAACATGTCCCCGCTGAAATCATTGTTCCTACGAACAACCTGTTGGTACGGGAAAAAATGTCAAATTGTCCACAGTTCTCAATGTGGTAAAGGAAAATTGGACCTTTGAGGGACGGACCTTATTTGTAGGGTAATCAAACAATTGATGCATCGCATGGAGAAACGTTGAATATAAAATAATTTTAGTATGCATATTCAACTTATTTCCATGAGATGAGTCAATTAGTGAACCTTTTATATGAATGACGTCTGACTATTTTTGCCACTAGTAGAAATATAATTGCTATGTTACTAGTACGTAGTCAAGGTGCACAAAGATTCACTTTGAATTAAATTTGAAATCAGTCACTGAGCGTGTCATTCAAAATGTTTTTTATTTCGCTTGAATAGATACAAACTATAATTTATAAGATTAGTTGCACCAAATAGCAGTAATTAATAATATTTTAACTCATTTTTGTCTGTAATTATTTAAATATATAATTATTGACTGATGGCTGATCACATTTTGACATACAACTTTAGGTGTGGTCATTTATTTATGATTTTTGTGTCAATGACTATAACATAACTCAGGTTATTAGACATTGATACACATTTAAGAAAACTTATACCTACATATTATTATTTAAATAAATCATATTTTTACGCAACCACGAATGAATGGTTTGATGAAATATTTTACACATGTAAAAGACCGCAATGAACATAATTAACAAATTGAAGTTTTTAAATTTAATGTACATAAGTTGTTTGAGAACAAATTTATTTATCACACAAGCCTACATTCATGACGTGTTGAAGTTATTTTATTTTTAGCATAATATGGCACTTAGTGGATCGCATTTCGTTTAGTAAACCTATATGTAGAGACAGTTGACAATAATAATTATCAGCATTGCGTAAAATCCCCTCGGAGGATAGTTTAGTTTATATTTGCAAAATCATTAGAATGTTGTTTTACCATTATGAATTAGATTAGGTTACGTGAGTAATTATCAGATCCCATCTGATTTCAAGGTTTTATTTAATATTTTAGAATAAACGGAAGATCGTAGATGCGTGAAACAACACGTACATATTATGGGAATCACCAACACGTTTTTAATATTGAATCAAGAGATTCTCCTGATAAAATAAACAATATTATTTTAGACATTAGCTACCTCTTTTTATAAGTATCTGCTTAGATATTTTAAGTAAATAATACTGAGATAATGACTGGTATTCTCAAATTCACGTTTCAACTCAACGCAAGAAGCTCTTGCTTAGAACTTAATCGGTTGCCAGTAATTAATGTTTTGGATAAAACATTTTCAGAATACAGAAATGTCAAAAGTCTCAATAAAAATTGGATACGACGCAACTCAATCGTCAGTTTTTCATTTCAGAATAGCCGTCATTATACACAGTAAGTAACATAATTCACATAATTAAAATTGATAATAAATCATTTTAATTAATTCTTGTTTTCGCTTCAACTCCATTTTTTGGGTGAAATGACTTAAATATACACATAATATCCGAAATAAAGGTATTCGCTGCATATTCCATCCGGGCCAAAAATACTTTTTGATATTGTTTTTGGAGTTTTTAGCTCTCAGGCAGATACAATGAAAATTTTACCTAAATATATTGATAATAATTTGGGCTTGTTTAAAAATAAGGATACTAAAACATCGCTTACCGCTATTTAAGTTTAGATATTTACTTAACTTGTCAAAATTAGGTAAGTATAATGTACCTATTATTTTTTTCTATTAGTTGGCAAAGTACCTACTATAATATTTAAAATCATTACCGATTCCCCGACCCTTTTTGAGAACTTAATTCCGAACGATGCATTTAAACCGAATCGAAGTGGTTGGTGACCCAGCGGTTACAACGCCGGCTTTCGTACTGCGGACGTCGTGGTTCGATCCCAGGTGCCGACCATCTTCCTCTTTCACGACACAAGCTTTAAGTAGCTTACTGTGAAAGAGTCAAGGAGTGTATTTGTGTTCACTTTGAGTGAGCACAGATTCATTTTTATCAAAAAAAAAAAAAACCAAACTTATATACTTAGAGCTAGAGCTGGAGGTAGAGTAGATATGTTTCTTGATCGATAGTATGGACACTAATCTGTCGTCGTCCATTAATTATTGAGTAGTTGCTGCTTGTTATTGTTTCCATGGTGTCCAGTAATAATAATAATACTTGGACAACTTTTATGGCGCCGTTTAGTGAAATATCTTCACCTAAGGGCGCCTCACATAAAAAGAAAAGAGTAATAATCACCAATCAGGTCTGTCAAAAAATAATAAAATAACAAAAATGGCAATAATCAAAAGTATCAATCATCCAAGGAAGTAAGCTCTTTCTAGATTCGGATCTATTTTCGTTTGGTGTAAACGCACACTTATCTACACAAAATTTCTCTCTAACATGCTTCCCCTGTAATACCAATGAGTATAAAAGAATATAAAATTGACCAAATTGCTCTTAATTTCACTAAAATACAAAAAATATTACAGTATTTTTCAATAAGTAGTTCAAAGGCGTGGTCAAATGTATGATGTAACCCCACTGCCTACTCTCACCTGTATACAAACTACGATCTCTCTATATGAGAGTTATGAACAGGTACCTACTAAGTAATTCATGGACTTATTAATGATCTTTAAATGAAATGTATCTCATTCTTATGTAGAACGACGGGCGTTTTCCATATAACAAACCCGTATGTCATCATAAATACATAATATTATTATTATTAAAGGCTTGCTGCCGATTATGAGGTGGGTACTATCTGTGTCGAAATGCTATCGATCATAACATATTATATCAATCTGCTTTAAATAATAACACGGTAGGTTATGTATGTCTATGTCAATATTCTAGAGAAAATACGATTACATCAAAACATGACGCGTACTGTATGTTGCCTGTGACACTGACTAAGCATTTTAAGTATGATTTATTGTGTCATTAGTGGGCCGACCAAGGTTAATGAACATAATTTCCATTTTCTTTTTACTCTCTGTGAAAAAAAAATTCTCTAAAGAATTTCAAATTATGTAATCGTAACGTGTAAAAATGTAGAACAAATATATTCATACAAAATATTATTATTGACGACCTCATATTTTAATAATGTCTACTTACTTTATAATAAACCCGATAGAAATCGTACAGAAGTCCATTAATGGATAATAACAAGGATCACATCTTTCTTACACGGTCGACCACGCCTTCTTTCACCTTCACTTTCAGCATTATGAATTATCCTTTTCATTCTTTCAACATGCCCAAACTCTCTCGACTTTTTAACTTTCATTTTTGTAAAACACTTAACTCCATACCATATTCGTTCCTAATATTCTCATTCCTTCCTATGTTACACAGCATTTTGGCATATCATATTCTTCGTAGAGTTCTCCTACGAGTATCTACTGCATTTACACCTTATTATTTTTTTTATCCTTGTTCATGTCTTGTGCATATTATTGATCGTAACACAATAATTGCGATATGCACTAGTTTTTTAGCTTGTAGTAGTAAGTGCACCGCCAGCCAACCACTTTCCTACGTTCTATTTTTTTTTAAACATATTTCTTCCCTATTTTTGTAAACATGCATATTTCCTAAATTTATACCTACCCGTTCAATTGCTCGAGACAGCTCTAATAAGTAAGAACCACCTTTATATTTGCATATTCTCCTCTTAGCAAATGCATAGATAGTTGTCTTGTTATCGTTTGAGCTCCATAATACTTTGACTTGCGATGTATTCATGTTGGCACGGGGTTATACATGAATTGATACAAAAGTGCATAGGTACTATATAGGTAGGATATAGAGAGAAGATAACATTCGTTATTCACCTCATGTTTTTCACACAAGCCAACAAAAGTCTTACGAAACTGTTGATACTTGGCACAGCAGTCAAACACAAGTGCAGAATTTTAACGTTGATTCTGCAATTACCTATTTTTATAAACGTATGAAGAACTTACTGTTATTAACCAATTTACTCCAACGTTCTGTAGGTCCTCAAGGATGATTCGTGTTGGTGGAAATGTTTTTTGGCAGCAAGATAGAGTCACAACATTTAATTACTTACCTAACCAGAGATAATTGGAATCGTTTCGCTTGGACCTTATAAAAAGAGGCTTATGTAACAATATGTGCAGGCTCGGCTGGGGATAATGGCAAGAAGGCTAAGGGTGAGGGATAGGATATTATACGAAGGATCTTTTAATGAAAAATATTGTTATTAAAATATTTATTTATAAAGAACACTACTACTTCTCTATTAGCAGTTTTCGTCTATCCAAGACAATGAAAGATGGGTCTGGCATGGCCGTGTTCAGAAAACGGACAGCACCAGACTCACGGTACACACCCTCCAAGAATACCCCCTCCCCAAATACTTTATGGTATAAAAATAAGGAATTAGCAGCAAAATTAATTGTAATTTTACGGATATAAGTGTTTAATTACTCGTATCAGAAATAATATGACTAGTACGTGCATTATTAAAGTAGTATATAGTGTATAATAGTTAGTATTACTCGTATGTAGCACATAATGAAGCTAGGCAAAAAATGAACCCTATCTGGTTTAATAGTATGCTACACAAAGTAACCGCCCTATGCGCGAGGGAGTGAACTGTTATTAGTTTTTATTTGGTTTTTATCAGCATTTTCGTTTTGCTTGTATTTTTACTTCAGTCAATTTTTTTCGCACTAGAGTCTCATCACTACACTAATGGCCGACTTGGTAAATTGTTAATTGTTTACTTATCGAGATTTAAACGTTCGTCTTTCGAAAAAAACTCACGTCGCATCATTTACGGCGAGTGTTTCGTAACTCGATCCACGCAAGTAAAGTTAATAAGAAGGTTTTTTTTTATTACTTTAGAGTTCATTGTTTCCTAATATCAAATATTGGCAACCGTACAAAGATTGCCCACCCGAGTAGCTACAGATCGTTACCTTCGATAATATTATTGTGTACTTGTTTATCATAAGCCTATTATTTCGTTTTTTTGCACAATTTACCCGTAATTATTAATGAATAACGTATTGAATTGGCTTGTATTTTTTTTCATAGAAGAAAGTTAATCTTACGTAAAAGACGCGTGATCTTCACACATTATATCTTGTTCACAAAACTCTGCATTCATAGTCTTCTCCATATTACTGAATAGACAAAATCCAATACCTAGAAATCATTTGTATTCGTATATAGATTAATTTTTTTGTGTTTCATTGTAAGGTTGTTTAAGAACCTCTCACAACGTTTATTCGAGGCAGGGCTGAGGGAATTGGACATAGTGTGGGAGGAGGTCATCGCATCTCCGTATGATTGAGCACAGTGGAGACTTCGCTTGTTGCCTCCCTATGCCCCCTAGTGGGGTTTTGAGGGAAGTATTTTGTTGTATTGTATTAGTGTAAGGTTGATCAAAGAAATTGTTCGGAAATAACCCCACCAATGCACGCTCTTTTTGTACACTATTCTTTTTTTTATTTTTATACTTGTAAGATGTTCCCTTGATTTCCTTCAGACATTCAAAATAATCATTTAAGATTTTGATATCTGACACGGAGCAACGGGAAACAATGTTGTTGTTAAGAGTAGAAACATTACACGTATACCTAATATTTAATTCTAGTGTCTCACCGCCAATATTTTGCAAACACATAGGTATAATGAGAATTATTATTTTAAGTATACGCTGTTAAATTTATCGTTTACCTGTCAGTTCTCTCTTTGTTGCAACATTCGAATACATAGATCAGTTCTCGGAGAAAGCTTTTATATATTAGTGTAATTCATTATTTCCTTAAAGTTTTTAAGTGCATAATATACAATTAATATTTTAAAATCGAGATAAGTGAAAAGTATTTATTTTGGTGCCAATAAAGAAGGTTTTATTGAATGCCAGCCCTCAGCCCCTATAATAAGAATTAAAACATTTTGAGATGGCATGGCAGTAAAGCAAAAAAGCGGCTGCAAAAAGACAATAAAACTGACAATTTAGTCCCGAGAATATTTTTATAACTGAGGAATTTTTAAACATTTGGAAAATTAGAGAAACATATGTTTTGAAAACCTCACAGACCAAGACATTGAAATTAAAACACAGAATTTAGTGAAAAAGATAATTGGCAACTAACCATACAACTATACGTAGGTAATCTAATTGTTTAATCTCAAAGACCCAGATGCAAGAACAAGTTGATATAAATTGAGTAATACATTTATAATTCAACAAGAATGCAAGTTAGTATAGTTGTTTGTTAATTTTATCAAACGTTGATTTTAATTAGAGATTGGGCCATCACACAACAAAAAGACGATATTTTATTAATGACATTCTTTCAAGTCACTCAAACAATAGCCAATATACGTTTATATATGTCGCGCTATTTCACCACTTGTGCTCGTTGTGCTATAAATTGCGATCTTATCTGCTATTAATGGATTAGATTCGACATAATTACTTGTTGCATAAAGCATTAAACTATTTTTCATTCAACAGGTCATCAGATATTGTCAAAAGAATTTCTCATTAAGAAAAATACAAAAATGGAGCTAGGTATAAAAATGAATAATACAGAACTATGAAAAAAAAAACGTTTTGTTACAAAGTAAATGTGCAGATTATAATGGTATGCACCATGAAAACTCCTATGAAAGTTGTATGGTTCGCATTTTTCTTTCTCACATTAAATTTTCATATATATCAAAAGCTTTCTCCGGAATTATTTATCCCTCTTCACATTGCTTTGACAATCATTTTTAAATTATGGTATGAATTCTCTTAATATCTGGTTAGTACCAAACACCAAGGAAAACACGGAAATAAACGAATGTCCCATTGTTGGCAGAAGCGAAGATATGGACATAGGAGACGATATTTTAGGGCATTGTTGGATGATATCATATTAAAATAACGACATCCTCTTGTTAATAATTAACAGATTATTAATATTCACGGTCAAAAAAAAAAAACGTTTTCCACAAATTTGTTTTAGTATTCAAATGTCTAGATGTTGAACGTATGATAGTAGATTTTAAATTATTTTGAATCGAGATGTTTTATCAAAAAATTTAAATCTCATGGGAATTGCGTTTATTTCAGTAATTAAATACACACAATGATAATGGATTGTTAAAGTCGTACTGACCTTAATACAAAAATATTATATTTTTTACATAATAAATTTATCATTTTACGATGTATTTAAAGCAGAATTATTGCCGTTTGAAAATTCTTATCTAATTGTAACGATACAATATATTTAGAGATTCGAGTACTTATTGCCTGCAAAACTTGCATTAAACGTTTCGCACGGACTGAATTAAGTAGGTACTTTAATATTTTATTGTTTCGGCAATAATTTAATTAGCAAACTAATTTGTTTTGCATTGATGTACGAATTCTTCACTTGATTAATATAGGAATGAACTGTATAATTTTACAATAATTGAGATTCATATTTTCATTTTAGTTAATTTTCTCGTCGTAGATAATATTCATATAAAACGTAAGTTTACATTCTTAGAGAGAATTTTATGATTTTAACTAGCAATATTTCGGAGAGTTGTTCTTAAGTCGTAGAATGATGGTTTGATACTTACTAGTTTTTTTTTTTTTTTGTTTCTTTATTGGATACAGACAGCTAAACAAATAGCATACTTAAAATGCTTTGTTACTAGTAACAGCATATTCAAAATGCTTTGTTACTAGCAATCGCATGGTTGTCTTAGAATACACGTGAACGGCTATGTCAAATTTAGTGCCGATAAGTTTTCTGGGCTATTTGGCCGTGGTCTTGTAGGTGATATGCTTGGGACCTCCCTCAACCCACCAGTGCATAATTCGAAGCGAAGAGCGATATAGTGACAATGCATGCTTCCCTGTTGGGAGGCGAAACATTGGGTAAATCATCGCCTACCGGTGTGATAACGTTTTTGATACTCTGAAGTACCTATCTGCAAACTGTATGTCCGAGTATAAGGGTGACCACGTTTTTCTAACAAGATTTTTTTTCTCGTGCATTAAATAACAACGTAAGAGGCAAGTTGCACAAACAATAGATAGATGAGACACGTTGTTTTAAAAAGTATCTAAAGGATTTTGACAATGAATTTGCCCATTGTTGTGACTATCAAACTATAGGCACCTACTTATAATATTAAAAGGCAATAACATGGTATGTGCAGTATTTATAACCCACCCACGTTATGTAACTTTAATATAAAATAATAATATGGAGTAAAATTTCTACATATTAATATCGAATAGCAACGAATCAATGATTGTGAAAAATATCTTAATATTCGTGTAAATTGTATGAATGTTATTTTTGTAGTTGCTTCTCACGATAGTTATGTTTGATAAAAATATTAATAAAAGAATTCCATCAAAATGTCAAATTCTCGAAAAATTTATCACTGACAGATGTCGTATTATTATTTGTCATGTTCAGGGTTAAAAACGAAGTGAATAATTATCAGTTATATGTTTAAGAATGATAGCTTGTAAGGAACGGTTTCTGAGTGTCCTTGGGCCCTATAATACAAATGGTATTATATCTATGTTTATTCTACTCTTTCAGTTCTTCCGTCTATTTCTCTCTTACGACAAGCAAATCTTTTGTCTTCAAAATGAAGATGAACTGTAAGAGAGTCGTCCGAAAATCGCTAGGCTACAAACATACAACTATATCGTGTAATTTAGTTAATCGATCGGTTTTTTTGAGGTCTATTAATAAGTTTTTCAAGTACCTACCTAGTTGCCTTCTCCACTTTATAAAACACTGTCAGCTGCTGTGTGGTTCGCTCTAAGAAAATTACCAACGTGTAGGTAGGTATATCATTTTACTTTTCTGAAATCTAACATTGTATGAAGGAGGAAGGTGAATTTACGTCCGATCAATGCCTGTAATATTAGAAATATTCCGTGAGAAACACACCCACATAATAATGTATGCAAAATCCGAGAGGTATGCAATAAATAACTTTTTTTTACTCAAGATAAAAATAAGGGAATAGCTGTTTAAACAAGGTGAACAGGTGCTGTTTTTATGTTAGAAACGTGTAATAAAAAAACGTTATACTTATTTTTTATAACGAATAATCTCGGATAATTTTATTATGTAGAGATATCTCTTGAATAAATAAAAGTTTATGTTCATAGATCATAATAATATTATTAGGTATAATTTTGCTTTATAATTTCATAAAATGTATTTTACTATTAAGAAAACAATAATAATTATTTTATTTGATGCTTTTCGCAACAATAATGTGAAGATATACCTAACGGCGCGTGGCTGTAAGTATGAGGAAAAGGACAGAAGCATGCTCGAATGTCTAATATATTTCGAACATGTGCCAATTAGACCGCAGATAGATACAAATTTTAATATTCTATTTCGTTCATATTTTGGATTGTGAGGTATGGAGGCGATGGGATTAGAGGAAACGTAGAAAAAGTCTTAAATAGGTAGTTATAATTGCTAGGCTAGACCTTTTCGCGAAAATAATAAGGCGGAGCTATGTTTGTTCAAACAGTTCTTGTCTCTTTCCATTTTGTTATTTTAAATTATTATGACATTCTATCGAACACAAACTGTTTTAAACTAAAGAAATGGGTGACTATAATATTGGAAAATGCAACGACCTTCTATCGAACACGTACCGTTTCAAATTAAAGAAATAGGTCACTATAATATTTGAAAATGAAATAATATTTTATGGAACACATACCGTTTCGAACCGATGAAATAGGTGACTATAATATTTGAAAATGCAACGACATTCTATCGAACACGTACCGTTTCAAATTAAAGAAATACGTGACTATAATATTTGAAAATGAAATAATATTTTATGGAACACATACCGTTTCAAACCGATGAAATAGGTGACTATAATATTTGAAAATGAAATAATATTTTATGTCGACGTTGACGCCATCTACAGGTACTAAAATAAATATTGATGCCAGATTCAAATTAAAAAAAAATAGCCAAAGGATGCATTACTATGCATATAAAGTACAATTGATATTCATTAAAAAATAGGCTATAAACTTATTTCAAAACGCATCAACCGGTTTCGTCGTTGGTTAATAAAAATTATATAGTTGAGCAATCAGTAAGTGAACTATAACGAATATATAGGTACCTACCTCATCACATTCTCTACTAATTAATGTATTGCATTTAGCGGTTCATTACATTAAGTACATAGTACCAAGCCAAGTAAAGCGTATGGCAATAGTAATCAATTAGTATTATGGTGATGATATACATGATGAAGTGTTGATTGTGTAGCGATGTTACGTATGCGCAGGCTGTGCGGTGATCCGACGGAGAGAGTGAACGCTTCTTCAAGTTCACTGTCAAGTGGAGATGTAACGATTATCATAATAATCGCTTGTTTTACTGAGAGCACGTCTACTTATGCTAATTATATGTATCTCTAAAATACACTTTATGTATCAAGATGTTATATTATTATGCAATAATTATTTGGATTGTTTTCATATCCGTTCCATAGTAAGACTTGATGAAATGATGAAGTTCATATTTAATGGGTCGGAAATGAACTCTGCCGCGTTCCCTCATTTTTACGTGTTATAGAAAGATACCTCTGAAATTGTTACGTCCATGTTTAGTCTCGAAGATTAGTTCTTCTTTCCATATTTTTGTTATTAAAGTGTGAAGCATTTGGCTTGCAGGCAGAAAAGATGTTTCTACCCAGATACCTATACCTATATACTGTTTTCTTGCAACATTAGTGAAAAACTAGTTCCTTTAGTTAGTTCCTTTGTGATATAAAGTGACAAACGCAGAAAATAGTTCAGAAAAACGAGTAGGTACTTACAGTTTTTATGGTAGCTTTTTTCTTCTAATTTCTTCACCATTGTTTAACCAAAATAAGTCAAATAAACGTGGTTGAGGAATGATTAATCCAACCTACATAATGGGATATTCAATAAAACTGAGTGTGTATGTCTAATAATTGTAATGAAGATTGTTACCTACTACTGCCCGTATATGGTGTATCGCAAGTGTGGACATATGCGGCACACGTAGATAATAATATATGCTCCAATGTTGGTCTTCCAGTCTTCACTTTCGTCAGACACGTCGTGCGTGCTATCAACAGCCAACCACCACAATATTAATTTGTGTATGTTTTGGTTCACTAATAGGTGATTAACCTTCGTCGATCTTGCAACTGCCTGGTTTAGTAAGTGTTTAGTCTGGTTTTAACGGTTCACGAGCTAAATAAATCGAATTTTGAAATGGTGCGTATCGCCTTATATATTATGACTAGATGACTCTTTAAACGTTTACTCATATCCTACGACTATATTTTCTTCATTTCCACATACAATCAAAATAACGATGCTTTATTAAGAGAAATCTGATAAATAGGAACACTGTGATGTAAATTTTCCACGCATGCAATGGTTCCAGATATTCTTACCCTTAAAATAGCCGTGAACTTTCACGGATTACAACATCTTAACGTGATTTTATCAGTTAAAGTTTTCTTCATGAAATAGGCAAATATCTAGGTTTTGAAATTATATTTATTTCAGTATAGATTTAAAAAAAAGATATTTAGTTGTGTAGTATTAGGTACTAAAGATGACCGTGCATTCTGGGGATGTTTCGTATTATTGGAAATAGCACAGAGTTGCAGAAATGACTTCCTTCCCGATAGTTGCAACTAAAGCGACTTTATTCTCTAATAAATCACCGCTATAATTTATTTTATGATTAACAACAAAATGTTAACGATTTCCCATCAACGCTTTCTCTCTCTCGGAAGTTGCTCTGACAATAATTTCACTAACCGCTAGTAGGTATGTATATTCACCACATGAATTAATAATCTCCTGTATGAGGCAATATAGTTTGTTGATAATGATATTAATATTCAAATTAATCAATTTATTGTTTTATAAACACCTACTGTATTATCAAACTGACCTCGGGAGCCTAGTGGTAGGCAAGAATTCTGATCAAGAGGTCCCGGGTTCGATCGACAAAGGCACCGGTTGACTGGTGGAGAATGCTTCGAGTTCCGGCGAGTATATACTCACACCATACACAATATGAAACATATTGTTTTTTAGATAGGTAATAATTGTCAAAATCACTTTATTTTTTCTAGGCCTCCTGCAACATGTTCTGTCATTCGATGTAATCTTCCAGCTGACTACATGATGCAGTTCCTCCGCATCCTTACCAACATCATCCTTCCATCTAAGCATTGGTTTTCGCTTCCCCTTTCTTCCCCCTGGGTGTCCCGTAAAATTTACTTTTGAAACCCGAGAGTTTGGCATCCTCTGTACGCGCCCAACCCATCTCAGCCTTGCAATCTGTGTGTGTTGAGAGTTTAGGGGCGTGATAGATACTGTCCAGTGTCCAGTCCTTCATTGTGTCGTATGTGTCATTCTTCGCTCTCTCTCACAGGTTCGCAATCCGACGGAGCACCTTCCTCTCAAAGATCCAGCGTTTCGCAAAATCACACACAACCAGCTATATTACATACTTATTTACTATTTAAAACTATCTGAATTACAATATAACTAACTGATTTATTTCAATTTTCCTGAAGATGCCGCGATGTGGCGATGTTCTCTATTCCCCTTGTTCATCGCATCAGGCGTGAATGGCTAGACCAATTTCGCTCATACTTTTATGTGTGTTGTGTTTGCCACTATCGGTAGAAGGTTTTCCCCCTCCCCCTGAAATCACGTGTACTTTTTTAATTTGACATTTTTTGATATTTTTTTTTATTTTGAAAGTGCAACTGTGTTTCTTTAAATTCATCATAAAAAAATAAATGCACACACTAAAGCCTCCTTTCGCGATTTTTTTCCTCCATCCCCCCTTTTAAGCTCATGTGAATAATGGACGCCCCCTAAGCTTTGAGAGCAATGAAAAAAAAATATCGGATAAGAAGCAATATTATTATTGAAATAATGGTGAAATAATCTCATCCAAATTATTTGTTTTGTAAATAACATTAATAAATGCATTCTTAACCTTGCCATATAAATTATAATAAAATATAATAATATTATGTTAATTCAATAATAAAATTTCAATGTTTCTGAATTGGTTTTAAATTGAATAAAATATTTAATTGTGGGAAAAATTGTTTCAAATATGAAATGTTTTTATTATACGAACGAACATTATGTACATAGATAATTAATTCTTTTCGGTGTCCTTGAACTGAGACAATAATAAATGAAAAAAGTGTTTGTAAGAATTTTTTTACACCAGTCTATTGTTTCTCTTTTCCATTCTCAACTCAGAGTCTGTTCTGTTTTTTTTTTCACTTATAGAAAACTCTCGAGATAATGGTAGATGTAACAATAATTGTTGTAATCATTATACACAAGATGTAACCGCAACATATCTACCACTTTCAATTTTCACAAAGTAGAAATTGGTTATGTGAAATTTTGTAACATGTGAGAAAATCTCATTATAATTATTATTGATTAATAGGCTTGATTAAAATAAAAACACTTTCAATTTCTATGAGGTGGTTGATAGACCAGCGGTTACGACGCCGGCTTTCGCACTGTTTCGTGCGGAGGTCGTGGGTTCGAATCCCGGCCGTGTCGACCATTTTCCGCTTTCACGACACAAGCAATTTGCTTACTGTGAAAGATGTCAAAAGTGTATTTGTGTTCACTTCGAGTGAGCACAGATTCATTTTATAAAAAAAAAAAAAAAAAAAAAAAAATCTTTGTCATACATTCTTGTGATGATTACTATTGATGTATGCGTTACATTAAACTATCACTTAACACCTCTGTGTAGTGATTGACAAGTAATTTGAATACTGCATCGATTATTTATCATTTGCAATATAAAAAAAAGTATTAAATCACTTTTATTGCATTTTATAAAATGTTAATCGGATTTCTCTCCGCGGTGCATATGTACATTTGATAAAAATATAATTTCATTGGATTCAAATCTTTCTCGAAAACTTTCTGTAATATTGATTTATAATCTTAAATTGCAATGTAATGCTTATTAATAATTATTATTGTTGATAAAAGTATCAGGTTCTGTCTTGTGATGTGAAAACTTCGTTGATTTCACTTTTGATTTAAACTTTGAAAGTGAAATCAAACTGTACTATCTTATTGATGAAGCATCAATTATAATAATACCAATCAAACTGTATTCAAATACTCCAGTGCCAGTGGTCAAAAGACTTGACCAACTATTATTTTTAGCATGCAAGTTGTGGCAAAATTGGCTCCCGTTTAAGCATGACAAAATAAACCATTGTTCCTAATAGCAAAACACTTTATATTATAAGATGGAATATTCAACTTTAAACTCCCACACGGTTTTTCTATGTGTAGATGATTTTATATTTGTTTAATATGGATGTAGGAATTTAAGAATCCTTGATGTATACTACTTTTAAAAAACCTATTCTAATTTAACACGAAACCTCTGTAGGCCTAGTATAAGTTTTCGATGATCGAATATCGAAACGATCATCGAAAGAGTTTCGAAAAATTTACATACTAAAATAATCGAATGATTCGATCGTTTGATTTTAGAACACTAATTGCACGCTAATAAGAGCTTATTTGCGTGCAATTAGCTTTCGATAAAACTCGTACTAGCCCCACTGTCAATTCAAGGTTCTTGATGCAAAATCATAATATTTTTTTTCTTTGTTTCAGGTGATATCCCTGTCGTTAGTATGTTTGCTAGCCGACGTTGATGCTCAAGCGCGAAGAGTTAGATTACGCCCACGACCATTGCCTGTATCTGAAGATCAGTTGCAATATTACGAACCTGAAGAACGAGCTGAAGACGAAGATGTTGTGATTGTTCCTCAAGACGAACAACAGTTTATTTATTCAAGACCCGCTGCCAGAGCAGACAATTACATTCGGCCGGCTGCTGCAGCACCCAAGCCACGCACTAAAGAGTCTGCAAAGGCCCCTCCAGTACAAACGATTAGAAATTATAATAAAGTGAACGATGACGGATCTTTCACCTTTGGTTATGAAGCAGCCGATGGAAGTTTTAAAGAAGAGACAAGGGGCACTGATTGCGTAGTGAGAGGTAAATACGGATATATTGATCCCGACGGCAACAAAAGGGAATTCACATACGTTTCCGGCAATCCGTGCGATCCAAATGCCCCAACTGAAGATGAAGACGAACTCGATACTAGAGACGAATCAAATGAAACTCCAAACGAGCCCCCAAACTACCCAGTTCGCCCCTCTCGTCCATTGAGTACACCCAGACCAACAACAACCGTCTTCCAAAATACTTACCGCCATTCCTCTAGTCGCCCCGAAGTTGAAGAACCATTAGAAGAGGCTCCACGCACTCCTGCTCCACGACCAGTCTCCAATTCAATATCAATAACTCCTCGCCCAACTCTCCCAGCGACAACATTTAGACCACAATTGCTCCAAATTACTCAACGCACTCAAACACCATCACCACGTCCACAAGTTATCTACAGTAGTGTCGCTCCATCATCCATTGCCACCACACCTTCACCTTTCGGATCTTCGCCATCTGCTCGCCCATCTGGTCACATTGATTTTGCTTCTGAATTTGCAAAATTCCAACAAGAAAACCAAATAACTTCATCTCCGTCTGGTTTTAAGACAAAAGCCAAAACTACAGAACCAGTCTCTTCAACAGGAAACCCAATATTCTCCACTCAGCTCGTATTTGACCCATCAAGCGGGCAGTACGACAGCAGATTGTTCCAATCACTACCTCAGACCACAGGAGATTTCACATTGACGCATCGCGTTCCACAATCTGTTTCAAGGCCTGTTTTACAACAACAGCAGCAACAATTCAGACCATCTCCTCAACATTATACTCAGCAGTACCGTGCACCACAAGAAGTGTATCAGAGGCAACAGTCTGAACTTCAGTACCAGAGTTCTCAACAGTTATACCAACAACAGCAACAGCTGCAACAAAGTCAGCTTGTTGCTGACAGACAAGCCGCCCGTGCTGCGTTTGCTCAGAATCAAAGACCTGAACAACAATATTACTTCGTAGCTCCTGGAAGAGATCAACAAAGTCCAATAGACGCTTTCTTAAGAGGACACAACATCCAGTTCTAAAAAGTGCGTTAGTTTCAGTTAATGAACATTTATAAAAAGACAGTTAAATCGAATTAAATAGTATACCAACAGTAAGGTGCCCAGTCATATAAAAGCGACATTATTGTTTACCATAGAAATAATATTATTATTTATATTAAATGTGAAATTGTGGAGGATGTGGTTTGTTTGCGCGAAGGAAATGTTTTATTATTTACTGCCAAAGTCATCTTTGTTTGTTTTTATTTTATTTTATTGATGGTTTGAGTTTAATGTTTTGCAAATGAGGATTGACGAACATCGAATAAATATAATTGAGGATACCTCGAGAAAGTTATGATATTTTATATTTTCTTGTTACGTAGCTATATTTAAATTTCAAATGGAAGATATTAATAATTATCGAGAATAACAACTTTTTTTTAATCGAGAATAACAACTTTTAATTCTTCTTTATGACTTCCCGGATATCGAGATATTTTATCACCCATACAAAGATGGATATGTCTTTGTTTCCAATCGTATAGTTATCACACTCGTCCAAGAATACAAATTAATATCAGGAGATATTAGAATAATAGAAAATTTATAACACATTAATTGGAATAGGTTTCATGAATTATTATTATAATGTGTTCCAGTATTACCAGTTTCAAAACTATAGTAATAAGCTTTATGTATAATTATTTATGTTACATATTGGTTACCATATTATTATTGTAACAGTACGATGCTCCTTATGATGGTTTTATTATAATTGTTCGATATGACGTAATCTTAAATAATTAATTCTCAATTTTCGTTTTTTTTTTGTGTAATATGTTTATAAATATTTATTTTTTCACATTTTACCTCTAATTAATAATAGTAATTATTATTAACTTAATGTTTTCTTTTTATTAAATCATAATAATATGTCTTTTGGAGCGCCCAATTTTAATGTGTAATTTATAATGTGTTTTTATTTTTCTAGTGTACCTACCTACGTGCGTATGATTTTTTTGTACATATTATAAATTATATAAAATGAAGTAACCGATTCATTGAGTGATTGTGTTTTGTAAACAATATTATATAATAAAAGTTTTTTTTATAAATAAACTATATTAATTAATCAAAACTCCCTATGATAGCTAAATAAAATTGAGATAAAACCAGACAGTCAATGAAGAACATTTCATTTTACTCTTTGTCTTTTGATGAATTTGATGGGAAAATTCTTCCGGTTGTCGCCTAAATTGTTCTGTATAGCATATAGAAAGCCACGCTAGTGCATATTACCTAATATTATGTTAGCTTGATATGTAATAGTTCATTCCCTTCCAGTTTTCATTTTAGAAGGAGTAATGCAGTTATCAGGCTATTGGCTTTTTTTGGTTGACTACAAATATTTAAGTAGGTACCTACATCTATACATACTTACTTGCTTACTCTAATTTTGATAATATTAATACGATTAACCACTATTAGCATAAACCATAAATCCAGTCAGAGAAGAAATCCACCAAATATAAATCCTAAAAAGAATTCCAATAGGTTGTAATACTATTTTTAACCATCACAAAAATTTGGTGGTGAGATATGAGTAGTACCTACGCTTATTTTGGTCTTCTTCTGGCTCCTGACACTAATCTTTCTTTTCTTGGTTATACTCCCTCCTATCACGAAGCCTGCTCTGTTCACATTCTTTATAATATCCAAACAAATCATTTTTTAAAGAGTCAGATTTTGTATTACCAACCAATCTTTAAAAGTATTTCACGAATTAACGTACCTACATAATGCAATAAGAAACAGAACGCGCATTCCATTAGCCTCTTCTTTCTCAGCACTTCTCCAATGTTGTATATTATGCCTTTTCTATTTTTTTCTTACTGGCCTCTATCCTGGGCTGTTCTTATCCATCCTCTAACCGCGACAAGAATGTAATCATCAGCTTATTTCTTTAGAGGCTGGCTCTCATAGCCTCATGAGCTAGTAATAACATTCAAATACAAACTATGTTTATATCCGGTGTTAATAATTGCTATCCAAGCAATTTTTTCTCTATAAGGTACAGTTAGCTGTCCCAAGCTGAAATTAAAAACAACTAATACAGAAAAATAGAAACGGTCAGTAATAATCATTGTACCAAAAACCTTCAGTTTAAAATATTGGTCCATGTGACTCCAGTGTATTTTAACTGTTGGATCTTGGTGTATTTGTTTAGGTACAGTAATAGCGCAACCTACGGACATATTATTGTGTAGTAGTATGATTCGTATAGGTGAGTTGACTATCTGTAAGATAGGTGACCTATGAAATTACGAAAGTATGAAATAATAATGATCGTCTGAGATCCCACAAGAAGTGGGTCGTGTACCGCGGTTCACATTGTGCGGACCTACCTGTCGCTCAACATGCGGTGCAGGCGTGAGTTACTGTGGGAATACATGTTCAATATTCATATAGCACTTAAAAAAAGGTTGTCAAAAATGAAGTGCAATATGTCAAAGACTTGAAAAATTGGTCATGTAAAGATAAATACATTTCTCAAAGGAATCTTTGTAAGTTTTATAATATTTTGTAAAACAGAAGAAGTCTTCATGAAGCACTTTTAAAAAGAACTCTCTATTAGAGAGTTACAAACTTAGCTACCAGTTGCATAGTTTGTTTTAATTATAGTTTCTCATCTCTAGAAGGGTCGCCTTCACAAGAAAGAAATAAAGGCTGATTGAAGGTAAGTTGATAAGAGAGATAATAGAAATTTTTAAATTATTTTATTATAAAACATAAGATTTCGGTTAATGAGAACATTGTTCCATAGGTCTGATCTAGAAACATCAGCTGCTATTCTCTTGATGATTTCACTACGAACAAGATGTCAAAATACAGATTTTCTATTAAGATTGGTTTGAAATGTTCTCGAACCAATTAGGACTTTTAAATAAAAATACTGTGATTATCTTTCTCTCAATTTTTCATGCTCTTGGGACGTGATGTGGAACTATTCATCCATCTCTTTTACATTCTTGGATTCCCGCTTAATGCTTGGTTTCTACAAATTATGCATGTTGTTGCCGCATAAAATCCTTTATAAAGATACTCATTACTTCGACGTAAGCGATTGCTTTGAAGAGAAAACTCTTCGTCCTTGTAGCGAAGGCTTTTGATTAAAGTCATTATTTAGGTTTTACAGATCCTTATTGGTTTGTATGAACTAAAATTAGAAATCAATCAATCAATATTCTTTTAAGACCCCCAAATGGCCATAGGGAGGCAACAAGAGCACTCTACTGCGCTCGATCCTGTGTATTTGTAACAACCTCCTCCAACACCATGTCCAAATACCTCAGTTCAACTTCGAAGGAATGGAACACGGTGTGAGAGGGGTCTTGCTTCAGAACACTGATGAAAGGAAGAACAGGGCTCACCTCGGTCAACTGTCATTCTGCATCCTTCACACATTTCTCATGTCAACCAAGTGTAGGAATTGCATTCAATAATCTAATCTGACTAGTTTTGATTCAAATGAAAAGATGGGATATTTGAAGATAATCGCTGCTAATATTCACAGTGTATCTATATGCTGGCCACCCCATGATCAGCCAAATATCATAAATTAATAGTTGTTAAACTAATAATATATACTCCATGTGAGAAATAAGAGATGCTCGTACCGCAAAGTCGGTAACCTTTTATAAAACACATTTATCGATATTATAAACACGTCAATGATTTATTTATTTAGCATTTCATTTTGTTATCTCATTGTATTACCTCGGTATAGTTACGTACACAAATAGAACTGCGAACCCAATAATGGTGAATCTTCACCTTTCCCATGTAATCATTACAATGTTTGTACCTATATGTACTTGCCTACACAGACTAATAAGGCTTGTTGTATCTAGACATAGTTACTTACTGCTACGTGTAACTGAGAATTGCAATGATATTATTATGTCGATACACAGCTGATTATAATATCTACCTATTATATGTAGATGCATGAAAAACTTTAAAGAACTGCAAATCTACATATAAATTTACAATGTTAAGAAAAATATTATTTATAATTAAACTTTATCAGCGAATGCTACTGCATATACTCGTTTTGACATCATAAGAAGAAAACACAAACTTACTTATTATGGAACACTGTACCCGTATTCTTAGTTTTATCGGAAGGTAGTCACGGAAGTAAAGTGAGTAAGCTGATACATTTTGTATGGAAAACGTGTATAGCGCTTCCACAAGGGTATTTAAAGAAACAAAAGCGTTTTTCGCATTCGATATACGTATAGACGTTTTCCATACAAAATGTATCTTGTTACTCACTTTATTTCCTTGACTACCTTTCGATAAAACTTAGAATACGGGTATTGTATGAAAATTTACACAAATCATCCCACAACGGATGTGGTACTTGGAACAGTAGCTCATAATAGTAACATATATACTCTATTACTAAAGAGAATGACCAAAAATGGATTATACCCGCTTATCACACACACATCATTGCCATCTGACTCGCAAGTATTTTTATTAGAAGAAAGTGCGACGTTCGTCTTCCTCCTTATTACCTCTGTTGGCTGTTTGGGGTTGGATCTTTTCGTTCACATATTCTACGGTTCTGTATTTCCTCTAATGAAATGCCGTTTTGATGCAGAAGCTTATTGCACTGAACCATTGATTTTTTCTTGGGTCTCCCTAATATAGGTAGGTACGTGAAGTGGGAGAATAATTATTGCGCAAATAAATTCAATTTCGTTTACCTTTTGGTCACTCTCTCGAGAAAAAGAGTTGAATTCAAATTCAAGTTAAAACATCAACGATTTTAAATAAAATAATCATCAAAGCCATTATATTAATAGCTACTCCCGAAGTACTGGAGCCTAGTATTGCTTATTAAATTGTAAATTGTACCTTTTCTCAGATGTATATGTAACTATTTATAAAAAACAGTGTGGATGCAATTAACACAGATCGTCTGGCAACGAGAGGAAACTAGCGATTTTGAGGGCTGCAGGCTGAATAAAATAAAAAGATTTTCTTGATAAAGAAAGGTCTTTATAATAATGGCTGCTGTTAGATATTAACCGTTAATAGAGAAATCATTGAATAGAAAGAATAACAAAGATTAAAAATTAATTTATTGGGAAATAAAACAAAAACAAACTGAAAATTATTGGTCGGCTGAAGGATTATTTATTTAATTCAAAGGCTAAAGTTAATAAATAAGAACAGTCGAAGACATTTTCAAAAGCCAACGGGAAGAAAATAAAACACAATGTCATTGTAGGTTCTTGTCTACTTAGGTTAGTCACGCGCGTGTCCGATTATTCATATAAATTAGCTTTTAATACATTATAATACGGTTACCTGTCCATTTATTAAAAAAAAACACCTACAATCCACCACACAAAGGGAAAGTATTACATACATTCAAACAATAAGAACATTATATCTACAATTTTTATGTAATTCACGTAACACTCAAATAACTCAGGTTGATCAAAATATTAACTGTCTCGCCTCGTGTTGGTTCATAACAGGAGCAACATGTCACGCCTGCATACTTTGTGTTTGTTATTAAATAAAAGAGTGCAGTAAGTACCAAAAGCAAGTTTTACAAAAAAAATATAAATAATAATTATTCAAGCAAATTATGGCATTCTCATATACCTACGTTAATTATTAATGAAAAAGCTATAATAACATCCTTGTATAGTTTTAAAAGGGTGTTATTCTGAATTTCGCTTTTGTTACGTCTTTAAAAGAAAGTCGGGTTAGTGCTAACACTTATAATTCGAAATCGGCTGAACAGATTCTTCCGAATTTTGATTTATTGGATTATTCTCCGCTAAGGATAACAGAAAAACTATTAAAAAGTTGAAAAATGCATAAGATATACCTACTACAAAATATAATATTAAAGTTAGTATCGAACAGATTTACTGCCATGACGCCAACGCCATCTATGAAAAATTCTATAACAACAAAATTATAGCAAGGACTACAGAACAACTAACTTCTGTCGAGAAAGCTAGTACATATAATAATATCATCTCCTATAGAAGCATAAACTTTAAAAATTAGTATTTTGTCAAACTTATCCACGGCAGATGAAGGGAAGATCTAAGGGAGGCTGGAAAGTCATATTATCGAATATCTTTGTAGGCACATAATGTTCTAAAATTGGTATCTACCTAGTATCAATTTTTTTTATGAAAATTGTAACTTCAGATTGTAAAAAAAACTTCATATCATACATCATACGAGTTCATATTAATGATAATGATAGTCAACTTTTATAGCGCCGCGCCGTTTAGTGACAAAAGCGGTCACTTCAAGGAAGAATGGTTAGTTGATAGAATTTAATTTAATTTAATAAAAAAATCAATAATAATCGTTTTAAAATTAAAATCGTTCGTGTATGCGTACACCCTGTATAGTAAAACGGATTGATAATATCAAATAAAATGATTATTATGTTACACTTGTGATTCAGTTAAGTCATATTTTAATATCTACCTACGAATTTGATTGTGTAAATTTTCATGTCTAATTTCTATTCATAGAGCTATTTGATGAAAGCTAAATTTCCCCGATCACCAATGCATGATAAATTTGTTTATATACCTACCTATCATAATATATGTAAGTACTACGTATTAATCGTTATAACATGTGGTGAAAATTAATGTTATAAGGTTTATTGTAAATTTATAATTTGTAGAATAAAAATGTTAAAAATTCCATTATTTGGTTTTAATTTTCCTATAAGATTTATATTTTTTCAACATCCTTCAGATGGTTTCAGATCAAGCTACTGATATACTATACTGATACTTCCAGTTCTCATCAGATAGGGTATTAAAACTGGGTGATGGCTAAGCAGAGTGAGGGTTCCACAGCAAACTTTGAAAGAAAGACTCTCTAAAATATATAGGGGGGCTTTGCTAAATTCAGGAGTCTCCATGCACTGAAGAATGGGACTTAGGACTGTCGCGCTCATGATGATGAAGATACAAGAGAGCGATCTAAATAATCGAATCAATGAAATCAAAAACAAAATCGGTAATGCGGTGTTCATACGAGGCGATATGAGGCCAGACGATTTCGCTTGCATCAAAAAAAATATCGCTCGGTCGCCCCATGATCGTGTGAAGTGCTCAGACGAGTCCACCGACATACATTCAATCTAGAGTCATGTGCGCTGATTTTGACGTAGTTTTAAAAATGGCGGACGTCGAGGTAGAAGTCACGGAGTGTTTGGGGTTAGTTGAAAATGTTGTTTTAGACGATATAAAGACACTCCTGATAAAGAAAAAATAAAAAAAAACGCAGATATTGGGTGCGGAATTGGATTCTAAGGAGAAATAAACTTGGAGCAGTGATGTCATCTGTCAAGAAACAGAGCATACGGACGCCGCGCATATCTGCGCATGCGTTCATCGTTCCACCAGAAACAAAAGTTGAAAGGTAGGCAACTTGAGGCGATATCGCTTTCAATCATTTTTATCGCTTCAGATTTATCGATAATCTGTTCACACGGTTCAATTGGCTGGCGATATTCGCCTCGTTTGAACACCGCATAAGTAAGTGCCTATATATACCTACTCTGAAAATAAGAGGATACAATATACAGTAACATGCCTGAATTTTCATTAATTTTAGATGTTGGTCGAGAATCATTGCTGTATTATTAAGCTGTGGAAATGATTTTTTTTTTAATTTTGTTCATTAAACCTAGTTGATAAAAAAATACACAACCTACAGTAATTCTTATAATGAGGAAGTCACTTGACAAGATTTTTTTCCACAAATATTAATTTAGATAATTACTTTTCCTACCATAACATAACAGTTCGTGCGTGTCCTTTGTGAATGTGACTGTTTTTGATGTTGTCCTAACAAACAACACCTTTAATAGTTGAAGTTGCGTGTAACTAATTCATATTCAACTTCATAAATTCTCAGATTGAAGAGTTTGTTTAGATAATCTATCATTGAAGTTGCCATTTCTGGAAAGTCTTCTATGATCTTTACCTCATATGTCTGTGATAAATTCCATAACAACACAATTTTTATTTACTTGACAACCATTGGGTTTCAAAACATTGGTAGGTACCTACTCAGATTTTTGATAGAATTTCTTTCAAGCTTTTAGAAATAATTTTTTAACATTCAAACATATTTTAAACGTATTTTTGTATAAATTACAAATTTGATATAAATATTCATAGTAAGCACGACAGGACGTCTGTCGGGAAAGCTAGTATTCATATAAAGGCAAAGTTTTTTTTTTGACTTGTGTTAGTATACTAGGTAATTCGTATATTATATTAAAATTATTAATTATTTTTTTGTTAGTATATTGGAGCGCTGGATATTCTATGTGTTTATTTCATGTTTTTATTTTGTTTGTGGTGTTCAGTGTTCTGTTGGTGTCTCTATGAAATAAATAAATAAATAAATTCAAATTTTGATTGTTTTATTTAAAGCCCCCAAAGTAGATGAATTTGAAAATACAAGTTTAACTCAAAACAAACTTTGCAGTATCGTATAAATACTAGCTTACTTCTACCACTTCTGCAAAGGATGCATCCTTTCACTCATATCGTCCTGGTCCTGGGATGCGGGTATCCAGTTTTCCTTTCAAATGGTTTCGCCTACATTTAGTATGCCTCTTTCGCACAGCATTTTGGACATCGCGAGTTCTTCTAAATCGGGAGTTCCTGATCTTAAACTGAAGTGTAGTTCTTGCAGTGGGAGAAAAACTTCATCTCTGTTGTAGGTAGATAGTTTTATAATACAAAGGTATTCTAACTTAACAGCAACAATCTTTATCCAGACCTTAGTGCAGTTGGAGAGAGCAACTTTTCAAGTTCTTGAGTGACAGAAGAGTTTTTTCTTCTCCGCTAGCCATCAACCACGACTATCAGTCATGAAGATACCCACCGTGAAGTGGGATAAAAGTTTCGACATTGAGTTTTACGAATTAATCTTAAGATATAAAAGAAAGTCGGGTCAGTCCGAACACTTATAACTGGAAATCGGCTGAACATAATATTTTTATGAAGCTTGATTTATTGGATTCTCTCCCCTCCGGATAACAGAATAACTATTAAATATCAAAGAATGGAAAGAAAATAATATAATATATAATATTAAAGTTAGTAAGGAACGGACTTCCTAACAACAACGCCATCTGTGAAAATTCCATAGAAACACATTTTATATTACAAACATTGAGTTAAATCCCTGATAAGGAACCAAAAAATCTGTCTTCTTCCCTCGCTTCTTCAACTCTCTATTTTGCTCTTATATTCAATCATTTGTTTAAATTCAACGTTTCTCTAAATTTATTTATTTATATTAATTAAAAGGTACCTAAATAAAAACTTTTCTAAAGAATATAATATTTCTAAAATACAAACAGTCGATGCACAGTGCAATCTTGATACCATATATTATTATTATGTATGGGAGTGAAACTTGGACGAAAAATCTGGAAGTTGGTTTAAACGCTGTAGAAATCTTAAAGATCTTTACGCAGGATATGCGGAAAAAGGTGGCCGGCCTAGATTAATATGGGTCGATCATATCGGTGCCGTCGTAAAGGAGGAGTAGGAGACAATGTATGCGGAACGAAGTGCTAAGAGGGTTTGTCTGGATAGGAAAGAATGAAGTTTTTTGCTTTCCCCTCTGGGATATGGCGTGATGTGTAAAAAAAGAAAACATGTAGAATGTAGGATATCCTATAGCATAAATTCAAAAAATACAAATCACTTTTTTGTGAGAGAATAACTTTTAGACAAAAATATTCATAATAGGTATATTATTTACTTTGTTTTTTACCACCTACAAAATATTGTGTTGGTAGGTTAGTTAAATTTTCCATACGAGCGACATCAACGCAGTAAACGCGAAACTTGTACGAAGCACCACCGCAAGCAGAACTCTCACGCCGTTATACCAACATCGGCATGTTATTGTTTTACGGATCTCGTCCATAGATGGCGTTGTATTATAATATAAACTTCCGTTAAGACAATTTTTTTCACGAATAAATGAAGTATTATAATTTTCTCGGTTACTAGGATAAACCGAAATATTGTAGGTATTTAATTATAAATTTAATTTTCTTTTTTGAGATCATTTTTGTTCATTCCCATGGAAGACATAATAATTTGGGAGATCCTCTAATTATTTGATGTCTTTTGGGTGGCACCTGACTCAAAGCCTGGACAAGAGGTTTCCACGTTTGAAATGAAGTGCCTCAGAAGAATTATATTTCTTGGTTATAAGATGGTACAACAGCATTCGGCATTACGAACGACGCTATTCGCCAGTGCCCGACGCTGGCCGATCACTTCTACCATTATGGAGAGAAGGTGAACATGACTGGGACACGTGTTAAGGATGTCGAATGACAGTTGGGAGCGCTGTTCTTCCTTCCATCACGTAACATGTGACACATCTCGATGGGGGTCAACTTAATTTAAGGCCATAATATTCAATTGTTTTTACTTTTAATGTACCTATAGTTTGTTGTTGTCCTCTATAATGTGATTTGTTATTTTTTTTTTAAATCAGGGTCCTCTCACACCGTGCTACGTTCCTTCGAAGCAGAAGTGAGGAGTTTTGGCGTGGGAGGAGGTATCGCAAATGTGCAGGATCGAGCGCAGTGGAATGCTCGTGTGGCTTCTTAAGGTGAGTGTATTTAGATTGATACATCATCAGGTCCATAAATAGGAAAGAACAAGAACCAGTGGCGTACCGTGGGTTTTCGCCACCCGGGGCGGTACAAAAATTAGGCGCCCCCCCTACTAAAATTTGGCGCCCCCCCCCTTATATAATTTGGACCCCCCCATATATAAATGGAAAAAAACACGAAAATAAAAAAAAAATCATAATAAAAAAGTTTGTATATTTTTATTATAATTTACATACCTACTTAAGGTCATTAACGTTGCGCAAGATCAAGCGCAATGGAGAGCTCTTGTTGCGTCCTTATGCCCCTAAGGGGGCGTTCAAGTATTACGTAACGCAATAGGGGGGGAGGGGGCGTATTCTTGTAAAACGTTACTATTGTATTACCGGCCGGCGCCGCAACAAAGGTATTTAGTGACTTTCCTGTAATAATTGTGATTTTAGGCATACATAGTTGTAATATGTGCGTTAGGCAACGTTTAGAGAATGGGAAGAGGGGTAACAAAAAGCGTTACGATGCATCTCGGGGGGGGGGCAATAATGTTAAAAAAATGCGTTACGTAATACTTGAACGGTCCCTAAGTGGGGTCTTAAGGGAGTTTGGATATGGATTGGACATACCTACTTACAGCACAACAATATAGTACAAAAATTCAATTTTAGGACAGAGTGGGACAGAGCTAACTTCTGACGCAGAAATCAAATGTTATTTTTGGTAAAAATAAAAATTCTGATCTTATCAATCTGGTCGTATATAAACAAACAGATTTTGTCGCCCTCTCAATAGAGGCGCCCGGGCCGATCCGCCCCTCCGCCCCCCCCCCCCACCTCGGTACGCCACTGACAAGAACCATAAAAGAATTAAATAATTTTATGATATCTCAAAAACAATGGTTTTTATGGTTTATTTTGTACAGAAGTGTAAAAACAGTGTAAACGTGTGAAACGTTTTGAAGCGAGGACGATGGTAGTGTAATAATACCCTATAAGAATTTGTCTCACAGAACATACCCGGTCTATCGGCCGATATCTTAATGTCAATGACATCGGTTTTATTATTGAAATTATCTCATACCTAATGTTACATATTGTTTGGAAGTTCTCAAGAGATGGAGTATTGCAACATTTCTGTGTATTTTTAACAACGAAGGTTCCAATTAATTGGACCTTGAGAGTCATTCATGCGGAATTGATGGGATCAATGTTGGTGCTGTATTTTTCTACTTGTCATACTTAATCCAAGCGTTTCCATTGTACCTTTATCTCGTTCAAATTAAAATCTTTTTTCTTTTATAATGAATGACTAAGTGAATTTGTCAAAATTAATTAACACGACACAAACTTTTAGTAGCGTAGAACTATATAAGAGTCAATGAGTGTATGATAAAAGGGACGCAACAATAGCTCTCCGCTGCGCTCATCTCGTGCAGCTTCGAGTGAGCAAATATCCATTAAAAAAATAGATATTTATATACCTATTAGAGATTAAAAATAAATAACGTACGGGACGGGAGAGAAAAGCAGAGACGGCAGCAGACCTTGAAGATAATTCCAAAGTATGGCAAGAAATCAGAAAGAAGCAAGAAATCATCAATGGTGGTATTTACGAAAACACCGTTCATATTTTTTTTAAATTTATTTACTAACCTGTCTAATTTATATGATATACATACGTACCTACCTATACAAAATAACTATATTTGATTAAGTATAATATGGACAGCAAAAACACTAGTATTCATGTTTATTGTTCGCAAACATTAATAGTGAGGAATAATATATTATAATATGGAGAATGAGAGATAGAATAATATGTGCCAAGGGATAATGCTCGAACAATTAGTCAGTGTTCTGTGTTTTACACAAACAGGCTGCTGGTGTGAAAATAAATGAAAACTCAGAGTATCTATGTACTTTATTTTCAATTTCAAGAAGATTCGTTTGATCAAGTGCCGAGAAAGCACATTTTGTATCGTCCACAGAGGTTTAAGCCTACACAATGCCTATTAATTTAATTATTAATACAAAACTATAATATCTACCTATTAATTTGTTTGATATTTTGTTTATCTTAAACACGTCAACAGCAATTTAAAAACAAATTATTTGAAACTTAAGAGTACCTATGTAGTTGAATTGAAGTAACACCAACACATCCATTTATATTGTTTCCTTTATTATCTACTAACGCCTTACATAATCGCATGGAAATACAATCGATAATTGAACCAATTAATCAGAAATCAAACTTGACCTTCTGATTTGAAAATTCTAAAACTTACAATGTTTTATTGAACAATTGATCAGACTTATGCCAACATCTAATATAAATATAATAGGTAAGTCAGTACTCTCATGGTGCAGTGCCCTTATTCTCGTAGCGGTCTTAATACGCTCTTATCTTGATTGACAATCATAAAATGGCGGATTGGTATTCACAAAACAAGAGATCTAGTAGATATCTTAAAAATTCGTTATGTTTGAAATATCAGTATGAAAATGATCCAGTTCAAGATAGGATTAAGATTAGATTCCGATAGTTTTGTGAATACGACTGCTTGCGATCGTGTCTTAATCTTATCGTTAAGTGATTTTTAAAAGCGATTGATTACGAGAATAGCCCTACTGATCCATGAATCATTATCTATGACAAAAAAGGGTTATATGTCAGAAACTCGGAAACCATCCGAATGATGTTCTCCACATTTGAAAGGTATAGCGATGATGGTTTGAGACCACATAAAATATAAAAACATAAAAAAATAAAGTTTCTAGGTAGGTGGGTAGGTATGTCTAACATTGACATCCTACCGATTGGTTTTTAAACAACTAAAGCTTATTTTGATCGCATTTGTTAAAAACTTTTAACACAAAAAATTGATGTGTCATTCTCATCAAAAAGTTTATCATTTGTGGTTATTGCGTCAATCATGTCGAACAATCGTAGTAGCTGGGTATCCGCTGTAAGTATTACAACGTGCATGGTATAGTGGAAGTTGTGTTAATCTCAAATTTTCTCTACAATAATCGGAAGGTATAATAATATATTCCCAGCTCATCCACAAATAATATTATTGTTCATATTAGTGTATTTATCCCACACTGTGCGCTTAGCTGTTTTACGGTCACGTGACCAAACAGCATAATATGACTTTTTTTTTAAATAGGTAAAGTGAGGTGAACGTAGATTTTCGAATTCCATTTATTTTAAAATGAACTGTCATAAAGTTACCCCTGAAAAATAAGATAATTGGTATCTTTTCAGTTCATTTAATTTTTTTTCGATAGGTACCTAGGTATCTAGTCTTTAGCCCGTCAATCAGTAGGTAGGTATCTACTTACTTAGATTATAATGTGTATTTTCGTATTGTATTGTTTACGATTCAACAGACTAATCACCGCCTTTCTATAATTTAAAGTTATGAACTAAGTTTAGAGTAAATAGGTACATTATATGAAAACCCACACGATAGTAAATTCATTTTTTTTCATACATCATCGAGGCCTTTTTTAACTTAATGATTTAGTTCGAGAGATATTCCCTTTGATCTAAATTGGGTCGTTATTCAAAAGCTTCACCCACTCAAACAAAACCGTAAAATTAGTGTTAACATTATGTATTAACAACATCGGTGTGAAATCTTTAAATAAATTAAGAAAAAATATTTATCGCTCACTTTCAAATAAATACGAGTATGTATTCTTCCGATAAAAGATAAGTAATCATCTCCATTGTTGAACATGCGTAGGAGTCAATCCTTCTGGTCAATTTTATTACATAATATGTATCGATTTCGCTAAAATTTATTTTGATCTTCGGGGGTTATATTAAATGATTTCAACCAACCCGAACGAAATTCCTTAAGAAAATCTTACGAAGGGCAAGTGATTTCAAGCGAATGATTTCCGAATTTCAAAATACCTACTCAATATTCTTACTGATGGGTGGAAGAACAGCACCCAATTGTCATTCGGCATCCTAAAAACATGTCCCAGCCGAGTCCATTTCTTCTCCAAAATGGTGAATGTGATGGGCCTTCTCTGAGTGTGCCGGCGTATAGCGTCGTTCGTGATGCGGTGTTAACATGTATTAGGTATTATTATTATCATCTACCTATTTAGGTTTTTCTGTTAATTTGTCTTTTACATACTACCTCTCCCCCTCCATATATTATAGGTAGGTACACAGTTTGTTCGCCTGTCGCACTGTAAGCCCTCGCATTGAGAAGAATATACGAATTGAGATTCTTAGGTCTATAATAGGAGCGTTCACCTTATTTACTGGTATGTAAAGAAAAAGGCATGAACACTTTTCTTGTCCGTGTTAAGTGACAATAAGAGGTTTATCCTGGACCATATACCTACTTATTATGAATCATTAAGTCGTTTTTGTACTTTTGACAGCCTCTTACCATGAGTCCCCCGGAGTGAGAAAAACAGTGACGTCGACGTAGGTGAAATGATATTGTGATCAAAAGCAACCCACCGGGCCTTCCGGAAGGACGTAATGTGTTTGATACACATCGTTCTCGGTCATCCGTGATTTCTTACACCTTTCAGCCTCACAAATTTTCTTTATCATTCTGTTTACATCTATTCTTTCCATATACCCAAACCATCTCAACTTATTGATATTGAACTTAGTCTTTGTGACAATATTTATTTCCATACCACATTCCTTTTTCAAGTAGTTTCATGGAAAACATTGAAAATCTTTTTTCAAAAAATTCCTTAACTAGGTATATTTACCTACGAAATCAGACGAAAAGTTTAAAAAAGTTAACGATTTATAGATTTTACTGCTTATTTTATTAAATTGATGTATAATTATACAGGGTTTCCCAAAAAGTATGGATAATCGGTAAACCAGGAATAGAGGACCCCTAGGGCTATCTAAAAACTTCAATGTATGTTCTACGATTTTTTGTCGTTTTCGAGTTATAATTTTTTTAGAATTTTTTCGAAAAACTCCGACTGTCACCACATAATTAGTCACAGAAACGTTATTTATTGAGATACACCCTTCATTATTTTTTTTAAAATTGTTGAATAGTGTTAATTTTAGATGTGATAATTTGTTTTATCCAATTTGATACCATATCTTAAAAAATAAATGTTGTATCTCAAAAAACATCAAATCAGAAAATGATCAAAAATGTTTGAGAGCGATTTAAAAATAGAAGGTCACGTAAAAAAAAATCCCAAACATTTTTCAAAAACTTCCTTATTTCATCTAGTAATTACCCTGTAAATTTCATTTTCCTATTCCTACGGGATCATACATAAAAACGGTTTGAAAATAAGAGAGGTGGATTCTTACGTAGTGAAATTTTGATACAAAGTGAAATTGATCATTCTAATACATGTATTTATTACTCGTAGAATAGTAAATGATTTTTTTTGAATAGAAAAATGTATGTATTTAATTACGTGATATAACGGCCTCTTGTTCTTTCAAACCGTTTTTAAGTATGATCCCGTAGGAATAGGAAAATGAAATTTACAGGGTAATTACTAGATGAAATAAGGAAGTTTTTGAAAAATGTTTGGGAATTTTATTTATGTGACCTATTTTTAAATCACCCTCAAACATTTTTGACAATTTTCTGATTTGACTATTTTTGAGATACAACATTTATTTTTTAAGCTATGGTATCAAATTGGATAAAATAAATTATCACATCTAAAATTAACACTATTCAATAATTTAAAAAAAAATAATGAAGGGTGTATCTCAATAAATAACGTTTTTGTGACCAATGATGTGGTGACAGTCGGAGTTTTTCGAAAAAATTCTAAAAAAATTATAACTCGAAAACGTCAAAAAATCGTAGAACATACATTGAGGTTTTTGGATAGCCCTAGGAGTATTCTATCCCTAGTTTACCGATTATCCATACTTTTTGGGACACCCGGTTCATTGATACCTACCAGGTAAATTTGAAACACCTGCTGAATTAAATAAACCTTTTACTATAAAGCAAATAAGCCAACGCTAAATTACACTGTTTGCTCACAATGTTATTTCTTAACCGTCTTTTCATAATAACTAAATACCTAGAGATAATGAAAATTTATATAAAGTCTCACTTCCATAGAAACGTCTTTCCACACTAGCACCGAATCGTACGTGTAGTACGTACATATCTGCAGAAAATTGTAACAAGTTGAATGATTATTATTATTTGAAAACAATGGAGTTATTTCTAGACAATACACGTACCTAATAAATTAGTTTATACACAATGGCAAGTATATAAGGAGGGTTTGAATGATTGACATAATGTCACAAGTATCACCACCACTATGTCTTATGTTTTGAGTTTTATTGCAGGGATTAAGAAAAACTTGGCAAAGAAAATGTACTACATATTATACTAAGTAATATAAAAATCTACGGAGTCCCTATCTATAATATAAAAGAATGTGGGATTAGTGCGAAAACTTATTTTACCAGATTTTTATGATGCTTGGATTTATTGGATTCTTCTCCGCGAACAGAAAAACAATTAAAAAGTTGAAAAATGCATAAGAAATAATATAAAATATGATATCAAAGTTAGTATTGAACGGATTTCCTGCGACACCAACGCCATCATTGAAAAATTCTAAAAAGGGATAGAAAATAATATAATAGTAAAAGTTAGTATGGAACGAATTTACTGAACAACGTCACCTGTGAAAAATTCCATAACAACACAATTTTTATTTTATTTTTTATAATCCATTGAGTTTCTACACATTGGTACCTACGCAGATTTTTGATACAATTTGTTTCAAGATTTCAGAAATATTTTTTTTTTTTAACATTAAAACATATTTTGTGCCAAATCACTCGAATTCGGGTGAAAGCCCTCAATAAAAAAAAACATATTTTGTATATTATATTACAAATTCTAAATCAATATTCATAGTTAGGACTACTCAACGGATGGAAAGACCAACTCACGCCAGACGCATTATGATAATAGATCCAAAAGGCACAAGATGGGAGAATATGGAAAACATACAAGAGGATTACACAACATGAATGTACCTATACAATATACCTATCCAGCAGTGAAATGATGGATGTCGAATAAGTGACTATGTTCAATTGCTAATATAAAATATTAAGGTAAAGTGGCCTACCAGGTTTTTAAAGGAAAATTGTCTGTGGTTAGCCGACAAATACGACTGGTTGGCGATTTGGTGGATGCGGGAGAACCACCATCACCACCCTGTACCTGTTTAAACATAATGTTTTTTTTTTTAATATTGTGACCATAACAAAACTATCTCACTTATGTACGCAGATAGGTAGGTATATAAATGTATTACTCAATTTTTGTTCATTCATTAAACACTGTAATACTAACAATTTTATGGGAAACACATTGGTGGCAAACATGAGACTTGAGAGCAGACGTGTAACAGGATATTTTGTATCGTTATTCAAAAAATGCAGTTATTTCTCATAACACTTTTAATCAAAAGATTTTTGAGTTGTACCTTCTTAATGGTAAATTAATAACTTTGTAAGGCACATAATATAAAATGTTCATTTTTTTTATTCAATTGAATAAAATACGAATAGGTATCACATTATTATGTCCTATAAATAGCATATTACTCAGATTCTTACCCATTTCTATATAAAAAAAACTGTTTTTTCATGTTGAATCCCATGTAGGTAGCCTAGTTGTAATGGCGTGGATTTCAGATCCCGGTCGGGTCAGAGTTTTTCTTAGTGCTTTTTCACATCAAGTTTCTATCCGGGGTTGGCCTGTCTCAGATTGGACGGGACCGGTTGACTGGAAAAAATTGCCTCAGGCAATATGTTCCGCTGACTATACTGACACCTTTGTATATAAAAGTCATATATTATTATTATTAGGTACCTATATCATGGACTTACTTACCTATGTGTTTTGTAAAATCAACATTGATGCTGGGTAGATTTCACTAAAACAATAAAAAATACTAAAAAATGCGAATGACGCTATACGTCGGCGCACCCGGCGCAGGCCCATCACTTCCACCATTACGGAGAGGAGATGGGCATGGCTGGGACATGTGTTGAGGATGCCGAATGACAGTTGGCCGAGGAGAGCGCTGTTTTTCCTCCCATCAAAGTCTCGAAGTCGTGGAAGACCCTCTCATACCGTGTTCCGTCCCTTCGAGGCAGAGCTGAGGGAAATGGACTTGGTGTGGGAGGAGGTCATAAGCATTGCGCAAGATCGAGCGCAATGGAGAGCTCTTGTTGCCTCCCTATGCTCCTAAGTGGAGTTCAAAGGGAGATTTGATTTGAAATTACTTAACATTTCGTGGTGTGACGGTTTTCGATCCCAGATTATCCGCTATGGGAGTCGTTAGGCCTATTACGTTACCTATTGTGCGTTGCCTTGCATTTGTGAACCATTTTATAATCCGCTGTGTTAATTATTTCTCAAAACTGACGAAGAATAATGTTATTAATATTAATTAAATATCACTTAAAAGAGTGTTAAGACGATTGAGGAAGTTGTAAATATAAGTCTCACAGTCAAAGACAGTTTGTTTCTTTAAAACAAACACTGTTTTTATTTCGGCCATTAGGGACTATATCGTGGGATACCAGGCAAGGTATTCCGATATTCAATGAGATGAACGATACAATAGACTTATAAAAACCTTCATCGAGAGTAGGTAATGTGTTTATTATATAATCTAACTAAACTATAGTCTCGATATAGACAGATCTTTGATGAAGAATAATATTGAAAAAAAAAATGAATTTCTCCGAGAAAATGAGAGCGTTGAATATTTATAAAAAAAAATATTGTACGTAATCCTAATGATATGAAATCGCATTGTTTTCATTTTCTATTTTTAAAAAAGTTGTGATGAATGCGTAGATTATCAGGGTAATGAAAATGAAATTATTGATGAGTGCTAAGTGAATTTGTTCAATACATATTCGGACGGAGAAAAAACTTAAATACAGTGTATTTATTACAAAAAGCGTTCTTGTATTTATTTATTTATTTATTTCTCCATCCATAGGCCCTTGCAGGCACTTGGTGGCGTCATTATTACATATAACAAATATGAATTTTCAATAGTCAAGGAATTCAATATAGACCATAATAATGTAATAGAAGACAAAAATAAAATGTGAAATACCTATGATTTGCAGTGCCGGTTGATGTAAAGAGTCAACCGGCACATTGTCCTTGACATGTTGTATTTTTATTATCAATTTAAAAATTTTTGAAATATAATAATAAGTAGATACCTACCTAGTAACAAGTTGATAGTCTATACTAAACGCTGCTGTTAGCCTCATTTAGCATATCGTCAGTGGAGTAAAATGATTTTTCGACAAGGTACGACTTCACTCCTCTCTCAAACTCGGAACCAGCCAGATTTCGGATGTCGGCCGGGAGCACATTGAACAGTCGGACGCTCTGACAGATATAGCTTTTAGATGTTTTTGTCAGTCTATGTTTGACGGGTCTGATGTCGTGTTTGCGTCTTGTCTCGTATCTGTGTGCATCGTCATTTTCGGGGGTTCTCGGCAGATTCCTTCGTGCGTACAATAAGCACTCCCTTATGTACGCACCCGCGAGAGTAAGTATGCCTATACTCGAAACAGCTGTCAGTTGACGTTAAATCCAATATGGCGGGTCAAAATCTACAGAGATCAGGACCCCTATTCTGTAGCAAGTGTATGGTATTCACTTGAAAAAAAGTGACTATTAGGCGATACATTTTGTATGAAAAACGTCTATACCTATGCGATTCTCGCATTCGATACGTATAGACGTTTTTCATACAAAATGTAGGTATCGCCTAATAGTCACTTTTTTCAAGTGACTACCATACACTTGCTACAGAATAGGGGTACAGCTCATAATCAAGCGATATGCGTTAAACTATCCGATGACAGCTTGATCGTAATATTTTCTATCGCTGAGCTATTTTTTCCACCGATCGTAGTTTTTAAATAAAGCAGTAGGTGTCCAGGTTTCTGAGCCTTCAGTAGTTCAAACCATAGGTACATAATATTTTTATTTTCTCTGTCATCCTCACAAGTTTTAAATTCAAAGTATCGTTGCAGAAGAAGGTTGGCATTCCAATGAAAGCGCTACGTCTCCGGTTTCGTTCCTGTAGAGACAATAATAATATTATACGTGATCGAAAGATCACAGCATAAAATAAAGATGGTAAGACAGACAATACACGTTATTGTAAGTATAAAAGTTCCAAGATATGTAATTGCACCCATATTTGAAAATAATGTTAGTAAAATAAAATACACATTTTAATGTAACGTATGTAATTAGAGGATATTGCAATGTGTCTCATGGTGTTTGAATATATCCCAGGTGGTAAGCCCAACAACAATGAATGACCTGTGCCAAAATAAGTGTCTCGCACTACTTGAGTAACAATCAGCTACACTACACACCAGATATATAATATTGTTTATTTCGCAGCGCAGATAACAACTATTATTTAAATCGTATCTCTCGTGCTGTCTAGGTAAGGTGTGCAGTATTGCGTATACACGCTTTGGACCAAATATTAGGATCACCTAAAAAAATGAAAAAAAAAATACTCACGTCAATAAACCTAGGTTTTTTTAATGAGAATCTTCCACTACTGAGCTGTTCCGATTGTTTATTCTTTGATTTGATTTTAATTACTTACCAGCAACAAAATTCAAAACTTTGGGCATTAGTTTATCTCTTTTCCTCTTCCACGAGCCATCTTCAGTTCATCTGTACCCATGTTCCAAATATAGCTTACAAACGTAAGTGAGGAACTCATGGGTATTTCGTATGAGCTGCGGAGTATGTAGGGGCGCTATATACAGTATATACACGAAACTATACAAAATTTTCTTACATCACGACAGCGTAAATGTCAAGGAAACGTAGAATATAGGAGTACTGGTCATGCGTTTACACCAACCAGGAATTTAATCTCCCCCTCCATATTATTATTATAGCAGTTGAATAATGCTGCCGACATTTAGCATCCTTGTCACACTCATTGACTAACCAGATCTACTGTTTCCAAACAATATTACAGCGCTTTCATATTTGTATACGTCATGTAGGCTATATTATTATATCTATAACTATTTTCACCCAAATCTGAGCACTGGCCAAATCTATTCAAACTATAATACAATAAAAAAAGGGTAAATTATTTTTATGACGGATGCACCCTTGTGTTATTGTTATTGGCGAAACATTAATTGGAAATTCATTACGTCAACCTGTCTAGATAAATGTGACTATAACTGACAGGATATTAATTCTTTCTCATTTTTTTCCTGGAACAGTTATTGCAACTTATTTCCTTTCATAATGGGAATTTTTAAATACTATAAATTCCGTTGAATTCAATTACATTTTTATGTTTTCTATAGTGTTTTGAAAGTTCAAAGAAGATGTCAGGAACAAAGTATGAGTCATCGACCTTTGTTGTTGTGTTAATGCATCTTCAGACTGATTGTAGATTATTTGAATATAAATGACAAGCATGTATATTTTTACTGTTTAGTTTCTTGTGAGCTTTGAAATTGATCGGAGAAAGGTATTAATATTTTATTAAAATTCGTGAAAAACATCTTGGTTTTTGTAATTTGCCGATAACTCTAAGAAGTAAAGAAAGTACCTGTGCAAAACCCTTGGATATTTACACGGTACGTGATTGGTTAATAACACGTGTCACCGTAAGACAATACCAATACCTGCTGTTGTTTCCCTACTGCTATTCTTTTGAAGATTTATGGCTTGTTCGTCAGATTTCAAAAAATTCACTTATAGGCTACATATGTAGCTCATACACACTGCTCGTCTATACTTATAACATTGTTCGCGCTATAAACTGAGTTCGTAGGTACATAGGTACCCATTATACATAGGTACTTATTATAACTGTTCAAAGTCTCGTACCTAAGTAACTATTTAAGCTGTATTGTGGCAAATAAGGTTTTTTTTAATGTTTATTTTAAGTCTATTTATTTGTTTTTAGTCTTGTCACAACTAATAAATCTTCAGATGTTCCTGAAGCTTGGGTCCTTTTCTGCATCAAAAAGTTTTGTTCTCAATACAACCTTTTCCAGCCCAAATAAACTTGAAGGGAAATTGTATTTACAAATTTACAACTTATCGAAAACTTTAATGAGCTGTTTACGGTCCATCTTATCAAAAGACTAGATTTATTTACCCAAAACGTTTCGTTCACGCATCGTATAATTCTCTCCGTGACCACCTCTTCACAGAAATTTATAACCTTCATGGAAAGAAATATAAAACTCTCATCTCCCAATTCCAATCTCTTCGCATTAAGAGAGGAAAGTTGCTTTGCGATATTTCCTTTCTCTGCAAGTGCCGTGATTCCCATGTCATTCCCGTGTCCATGAAACTTCGACACCATCTCAACAACAACACTTCTCGTAGGATTCTCGAGAAAGCGAGTTTCGCCCTCCTGAGAGCCGAAATACAATTCAAACGTATGAAGCTCGATGAAGTAGGCAAATCGTTGTTCTCCCTTCACAGTAGAATAGCCGCTACCCTATCCCCGGAACACTTCGCACATGTTGACTCAGTCACATTTTCCCGTTCAGAGACAAACACCTCTTCGAACGCACAACGCCTCGATAGAAAGTTCGAGAAACTTTCCGCGTCCCAGACCAAATCCCAGCTGTCAAGACCCACCCTCGACATGAACAAACTTGTTCATAATATTTCTGATTTCATACTCGATGACGCCACCAAGTCCGTTCTAGCCAAAGGCGGTAACTTCGCCGTCGCCCCCACTCGAATACCGGTTGACGATATCGTCATGGCAATCGAGTTTTCACTTAATAAAATCCCGCACTTGGAAGCCGAAGAAATTCGATAACAAGTGTGTAACACCATCCGATCTTCTAAGCCCCCAACTCCCAATATCACTCGCGATGAACGTTTAGCAAAACGCTGACATCATCGTTCTCTCAAAGTGAACACAAATACACTTTTTATTCGGCATCTGGGATGAAATAAAATGGTCAGGCAGTGTATAAGATTTATTTGTATGTGTGTCCGCACTTATCACATGTGTGGGTGCCGTCGTGAATGAAATGAAAATCTAACAGGCTGCCAGATCTGCTGCTACGCAGGTACTTACCCTCACTCATACACTTGCAATCTTACTACTGATAATTAGTTGCGCAATATGATTTTTGACATATTTACTTAGCCTGGCATTTTCGATGTCTGTATGTTCTACACTTACCTAATTGTTTAAATGCAATATAGGGCATTTTGTATATTATATTATGTAAGTAAGTACTTAGTTTAGTTTACTTTAGCTTAGTTTGGATTTGAACTACTAACGGATCATAACACTGCTTCTAGTTTAATTTTCCAATTTTGTCTTACTGTGACAATTTTGATCTTGGCATCGACATTATGTGCTGATAATATTGAAGACACTGGCTAGAAAAGACAATTTTAGATCCAGGAACGAATAAAAATAATTTGTCTTAGTAGATTACTTGCTGCTGGAGACTGAAAACAGATTTGCCAGGTGCTAAAATATGAGCTACTGAGCAAGTACTCACTTTTCTACATTTTTTTGGTGAAACCCCTAGCCCCCCTATTTACCTAATCAGGTTGTCGTAAGGAAACTAGACGTGATATAAAAAAAATCTTAGCAGATTCGGAATCGGTACAAAAAAAGCTATATTGTTTGGGGCAAAGGTGCTTGGTGATAGTCCATTTCAAAATAAAAATGAAAGACTGATGATTCTGAATGTAGAACGTAAGGAAGAAAGTAAGAGTGGAGACGATAGTCTCCGAAAACCGGTTCGTCTTTGAACAATAAATTTTGTGATAGAACTAGGTTCTATTCATTTTTATTAAAAAAACGCGTAAGATAACCTATTAACATGTCTAGGACAGATATATTTCGTTCATCAGTGCTATACGGTGATCTGTGATGGTATTGGTCCCTGTATTAATTTAAATTTTGGCACAACTTAAATTCTTTCAGCTATCCCAAATTTTCAATCAAAACAATAATCCAAAAGCCCAGTCATTGACAAATGTTGTCTTTGGGTCGTTTAAAGTTTATAAGTTCATTTGAGTAAAAATAGGAAAAATGAATAGCTTAAAGTTGATTACCATAGTCCAAAATCAATACACATAAACTTAAATCATTCAACACAATCTTGCGCTTTTCGCAAAAATTCTAATATCACTTCCATCAAAATTGACGTCGGTTTTAAGAACAAAATATACTACAGATTGTAATTCTCCCACGACTGCCCGAAAATTCCCACAGAAAGTAGCGATGTGTTTGTATATTAGCCATTGTGGTGTTAGCCAAGGCTCTGGAAGGGGCCTCAGCCTATATAGGGGACCCAAGAGTAATTACCCGTGTCAGTCTGTATTCTGATCTGCTTTCATGTAGTCCTTCTCTATGATGAGTGTATTCCGCCAGGTGGGTAGACCAGTGCCATCGCTATTGTTTATGTTTAGTGACAATCAGTGCGAGTGTAATGTTCTCATTTATTATCTGTTATTATAAACCAAGTTTTATGTAATCTCTTTGCACGTCATTGTCTTACCTCAAGTGATTTATTTTATACGAACTGTGTTAATTGCGTGATATATGAAGAGTTTTTCGTGTGACGACGTGAAATATAAGTATAACTACGTTGTCGGAGGAAAGGGTCTTTCACCTTTGTACTTTACCCCTTATTCACGCCTACGAACAGTGTTCATGAGTCTTTTTGAACTGCATGAGACGCATGTATTTGCTTTACAGCTTTTCTTTTTTGCACTTTGCTAATGTGCATGATACTATAGGAACTACATACATACCTTCTTTATACATGTTTTAAGCAGATGTTCCATAATTTGCTCATTTTTATTTAAACCTTAAATCATTTTTATCAAATTGATTCACACAATTTCTTTTGTTTATTGTAGAAATTACCATGGTTGATTTTGACGATAACGAGTATGCTCCTCCTTGGGATTGCATCAGAAGAAGTAATACTAGAAACTAGTCCTGCAGCTGCTAATGTCTCTGAGACAGAACCAACTGTTACAAATTCTACCAAAGATTTAGATGCATCAGAATCAGCAGATCCCAAAAAAATAGAAATAATAAAACAGATTAGAAAAATAAATGACGATGGTTCGTATACAGTTGGGTATGAAGCTGAAGATGGTACCTTTAAAATTGAAAGCAGAGATGTTCAAGGGAATATCAAAGGAACGTTCGGCTATGTGGATCCAAGCGGTGAAATTAAACGAGTGTCTTATTCTACCAGCAATAGTACTCAGCCTTCCTTAATACCACCTCAAGCACCGCCTGTTAAAACAAATAGAACATCTATTAGACGAGCTCAACCAACGTTCGTTTACCCGAAATCGAGTTCTCCGACAAAACCAACAGTGATTCAATCCATTCCTAGAAGAAAGCCTCCAAACATCGTAAGTAGTACTCCTATTGTTACCACAACCGAATCCTATCGGGTAGTCTCTAGAATCACACCTAACATGAACATGACAGTTTCACATAAAGAAAATACTCCTTTGATATTTACAAGAACAACTGCTGAAACTTTGAAATCAGCGCTTTTATATGAAGAGCCGACAACTGTCACAGTAGATGTCAATAGCTCAACGAATTCAAATTACTTGCAAAAATCTTCTGTTATATTCGATAAACTTCCAGAAAGAACTAAAGATATTAAATCTAGTAGGCCAAATACATTCAGAAGGCAACTAAGTACTGCAAATTATGACCATGGGCCAATGTATGCATTTCAGCAAGCTGCAGGAGATGACACTACTGATGTATATGGTGGGTCTATTGCTCTTGGAACACCTAGACCTCTGTTCACCACTACAACAGGAAGACCTAGACTATTACACAATATTATAAATTCAAGACACAAGGTTCTTGAAAAGGGTGCAGCTCCACAAGTTCACGAAGAACAAGAAGAATCTACAATAGAGGCAACAACGAACAAACTAGACGATGAGAAGTTTGTTACATCAAATCCAATCCCATTCCTGCAGTATCCCACACCACAAGATAACATCGACTCTAGAGTGCTAGAGCGACCATACAACATACGACCTAGTGCTCGAGTGCCAAACGGACCAGCATCTGTTGTACAGTTTAAGACGAGAGAATTTTTAAGAGATAATCCTGGAGCACCAATTCCGATAGGAAACCAAAGAGTTTTGTTCAGATATAATCCAAATATACAAGTTGATAGAAATGCGGAGTTCATAGCACAACATCCTGTTACTGTTACTCAACCAAACATAGTTCAAGTTGTTAATCGCCCTCCCATTCAACACATGCAACCTCAGGAAGCAGTTCCAGAAAATAAACCAAACTTGATAGCTATCCCGATATATCAACAAGAAAACCAAGAAGTACCAAGGTACCAAGTGAATTACAATCCATATAATATAAGGGAAAATCCCTACATACCTCAACGAATCCCAATTCCTGTGGCTCCAGTTCCGCAACCAATCATGAACGAGATACCACCGATATCAGCACCCGTCAGTACGAGAGATTTAAAATTTCTTTTGCAACAACTCTTGGTGAGACAAAATCGCCTTCAAGCTTTGATAGATATTAGAGAAGGTCTTGGGAATCCTGGTCCTCCATATCAAAATCCATACAATACTGAGCCACAAGTCTTTGACAATGAGTACAGAAGCCCTAAACAAGCTTATAGACCACGTCCTGTATATCCTCAACAGTTTTCAGAAGCAAGACAATACAATTCATTTGTGCCACATAACCAATACAACGCCTACCAGCCTGTTTATCAAAACCAACAAAACCAATATCTTAGCAGAAATGATTATCGAGCCCAGGATGATAGTTACAGAAATGAAATAATGCCTTTTGATCCATCAATGCATTATGAAAGCCAAAGATATGTTCCGAGGAGACGATTCTACGGAAGGCAATACGATCCGAGATATGATGATGGAAACGGTGGAAATGCAAACGATGAACAAGTGGAATATTTGCCTCCTGACGTGAGAGAAGCTCTTTTACTAAAAATGTTAATGCTGGCAATCAATCCAGATTTTAATCCCATGCCGCCCGATGCACAAATAATGATGACAACACCAATTCCAGAATTTAGAAAGAAAGTACGAAACGTACAAATACTCGGAGAGGAAACGGATACCAAAGAAACTGAATCAAAGACAGAAAAACGAATGTTAAATAATTAGCTTCTAATAATATTATTTTTATTAAATTAATATAATACTGCCTCCAAACAGCTGTGAAAATTGTTGTAGTTACCACTGTTGAAACTGGTCTATACTCATTGTGAATAAATATAGGGTAAGTAAGAAAATGCATGTTTTTTTTTCATTTAGAAACCATAAAAAAATTCTTTTTTTACTCACTTTTTTATCATCATTACTTATATAGGTATATCTTATTTATTTTTTGTACCACTCATAAATCACAATATGAGTTTAGAAGTGGTTGGTTTCCAAGTGGACGATGATTAACTTTTGTGTTGAATTGGGTTCGATCACCGATGCAGAAAATCTTCCATTTATTACGATGCATTACATACATTTGAATAAATAACAAATGAAAGTGTTAATAAAAAAATAACATATCATTTGTGATAAAATATGATTGTCTAAAATTGAAATTCTCGTATACATTTTATTCTTTAGGAAATTTTAATGTTGGGAAAAAAGTGAAGTTCTTGTAATAATATAGTAAAATGAAAAACTGTCGATAGTATTGTTTGACTAGACAGAGTATAGGAACATTATGCATACTTCAGTTGTGTATGTAATAAAAATAATATGTGATATTAACGAATATGTTATTAAGGAAAAACGTATTAAATCTCATTAAAATACAATAGAAATAAATTGTACTTTTTTCCCATATATGAACAACGCACAATATGTTCACAACACAGTATGAATATTGCTAAAATGTCAAAAGAATGATAACACTAACGTTAATTTAACCTATTTTTAAATCCTAAACTCAAACACACAATATTTGTATCGATGTGCATTAGCTGTAAAAAAGGTTTATCGAGCGTTGCAGGAGAGCGCTGTTCTTCCTCCCATCAGGTTCCCAAAGACGAGCTGAGGGATTGTGACATGGTATGGGAAGAGTTCATAAACATTGCTCAAGATTAAGCGCAATGGAAAGCTCTTGCTGCCTCTTTATGTCCCTGAGTGGGGTATAAAGGGAGTTTGGATTTGGATTGGATTAATATTGTTGGTGTTTACTGTAAAGTATTTCTTTATGATACAGAAAAAAACACTCGTTTTATTCTACACAAACCATTTTTTCACAGAGACGAAAAATATTTTACCTGGGGTTAGACTCGGTTAGAGGGTTTCAACCCAAATATCGAGCTACGGATGAACTTACGAATTTATTATAAAATAGGATTCTATGTTTGTTAAAAATCGGGTGGTCTCCCACTATCTGTCGAAAGCCCACCTCTGTTTTATGTTACGTAGGTGATGTTTTGTCACATAATAACAGTGAGTCCGTGAGAAGCCACATAACCAAATGGCTTATTGTGAGCTGTTAATGTGGAGCAAATAAAGAAATCTTTATGCAATTGCTTTGCGTGTCAGTTAATGACGTCTAACTCATTTGGTAAAAAGTTATTTTTAATTTTAATGAAACATCTCATTGTGTTTGCTCTGAATATCATTATTCGCAGTTTTTCCAAACCTTCAGTATATTTATCAAGTTTACTTCTAAAATTCTTTTTTGAAGAAGTGGTTGTCACAATACCTATTCTTTCATGTTAGTCTAAAAACCCAATAAGAGGTTGAAACATTCTGTAGATACTCTGTGAGTGCTTTCTGAAAGTAAGCGTTGGTCTTCTCCATCTTCTTTTATCAGTTTTTTTTAATTTATTTAATTTTCGTTAATATTTATTTAATCGATTCGATTGTTTCCCAGCGGAAAATATTGCCGGTACCGCATCTAATCTACCCAATCCCGTGTATAGAAATGGATGTGTAAAATAAAGAAATAATGTGGCTCGACCAGAAATCGAACCTGAGAGAGTTGGTAGAACTGATAAACTTATAAATAGAATGTCTTTTATTTGTGAGCAGAGTTATTTTGTATTTTTTTACCTGCGGGCCAAAAATTTGCATTGCAAGTCATTTAAAATCACTACACTCATGAGAAATCTCTGTCTCGACTGCATTCAAAAGAGAGAGAAAGATAATAATTTCTGTTATAGGTTGAACTCCCTTTTTGACCTATTCAGGGACTAGGAAGACAAAAAGTGCTCCACTGTTGTCGAACTTGCGCAGTATCAAAGATGTCCTGAAGGTTTTGTAAAACATCTTAATTTATTGTTTATTTGCTAAATGTATGTAATACATTCCCCCTTTAAACCCCACTTAGGGGCATAGGAAGGCAACAAGAGTTGTCTATTGCGCTCGATCTTGTGCAGTGTTTATGACCACCTCCCATACCATGTCCAAATATCTCAGCTGTGCTTCGAAGGAGCGGAACACAGTATGAGAGGGTCTTTCTCATTTTCGGAAATTACTAGTTAATAGTACAGATTTGTTAATGATAATAATTTGGAAAGAAACCCGTGTGCTTAAGTTAAAAAAAATACTGTCTCAATTTTTTTACACTAAGCAAAAATAAATGTTGTGAAAAAGGAATAAGGTCAGCATTCTGATTCAAACTCACGACCATCAAAGTACGATTTGAATCCTCCCACTAGGCTACCAGCTACCCTCAGTAAGTTGATCTAAAATATGTTTACGGATGCTTTTAAAAAGGAAAATTCACCTCTCAGGGTCTAAGTTAGAGTCGCTACCTCCAATAATGGGCGAAATATTTCCCTAATACACCAAGTATAATTACGTACAATATTATTATGTAAAAGGAAATGAGCGCGTGGGTAAATAGACGCTTGTAAAGATTATCTCGTGCAATAAATTTTAATAATATTATCTTCTCGTATCTACGTAGTAATAACCCAATGAAATATGGCGATGTAAATCTTCCATATAGAAAGAAATATAATTTTTAACGTCTTTTGAAGTTGAAATGGCATTTATATTGACAGCTCAGAGATCCAATACATTTTTTCAAAGCAAATATTCCAAAAACATTATAAAAATATAAACTACGATGTTGGATGGTGTCAAAGAAGGGCATAGGTGGAACCATGGGGGAACCATTTTTTTTGCGCTTTACACATAAAGTCTCTAACCATCTTCGCTTTTTTACCTTTCTAATAAAACATTTTTGGATCACATCGTTAGGTTCCAAGTCTAAAGATTTTTATTCTTGTATAGATAATGATTTGGGCAAAAGTAACTATTTAAAAATTTAGGCGACTGGTTGTTTCCTCGAATTTTTTTTTTAATATTGTAACATTTGTAACTTCGATGTAGAATTATTAGAATGTCCTTCAAAATAGTTTTGTATGCCTTGAAGAAAAATATGTATACTTACACACTTCCCTAGAGCAAAAAAATGTCTCAACCAACCGATAATATTTGAGAAAGTCGTGCACTTTCGATAAATTCTTGAATGTCTTCCGTTGGTTTCTGAATGTATCAAACTGAGAAGGAAAGAGAGAGGTGTAAGCATATGACTGGTATTTAAGTTGTGTAAGTGGAACACTAGCAAATTTGCTCTTAAAAGAGACATTTAGTCAAAAGGATATCCTGGCGCCAAATACATGACAGCAGTCGCAGTCTTTAAATTTGGTTGCTCTCTTCTTCTCAATAATTTCCTTTACTTTTATCTCTATATCTCATTAATTATGTTGAACATGTCGAGAATTCTCAAGATTGGGAGTTACGGAGACTTAAACATTACCAACTAATGGCGAACGTTGTTAACGTAAAGTGATCACACTAAGCCAGCCTAAGTGATTAGTTCCATTTAAAAAAGACCGTAATGGTTAGTTCCATTTAAAAATCGAACATTAGTAATGAATTTTTAGAGTCATTAGTTGTTACATATTCGAAAAGGATTGTTGTTTTCAATATAAAGGCTTATTAAATTTCCTGTGCGTCTTTTTTTTTGTTTTTTGTACATTTTAATTTTCAGTTAATAAATTTTAAAATGTCGTATTGTTCATAAAACGGTCTACATAGAATTCAATCACTTCTATGACACATTCATATTCTCATTACGTAGGTATAATTCCCAAGGTTTGTATTTTCTCATTAGCTTACACAACTAATCTCGTTTATATTAAGCACCTACTTGCAGCGGGCGGGCGCAGTGTTCTAATCCACACAATATGTGATTGTTTTTATCTTGGCACGTTACACGTTACAGTATTACACATTATTGTTGTACTGTCACGGCACCCTATTAAATCTGTAATCATGCTACACCTTATAAAATATCGTCGTGTACAATTCTCATTGTTACAATGACTCTATTTCGTCATATTTTTTGAGCAAACTATCAAGATAGTGGTAATTATTTTAAGATTTATCTCATTTAGATGATCGATAAGATTGAGTCTATTCTTAACATAAATGTATGTAAACAAAACTTCAATGTCTTTGTTTTTCAAGAAAAGTCGTGTGTCTTTTATTAAGGACAATGCCCACCTTTTATCCGCGGATATGTGTATTATTAAGAATCGTTTGTAATTTCAAAATACTTATGTATGAAAAAAGGAAATATTAAATTACATAAATAGTCAGTTGTCCTCTACTTTTAATTTATTGAAAAATTTTCTAGGTACCTAACTGCTTTTTAAAATAAAATGTGTTCTTCTTGAAAGAAAACCACTTTATCACAATAATGTAGGAATTTTATTACGATCCAGATGATAATAATAATAATTATCCCAAAAATCAATAACGCTTCAACTCCAAATAATTTTAGACCAATTACATGCTTACCAACAATTTATAAACTTTTGACATCTATAATTTCAAACAAAATACATTCTTTCTTAATCGAAAATGATATTTTATCCGTCAGACAAAATGGATGTAAAATGGGATCTCGTGGCACAAAAGAAGTGCTCTTAATAGATAGTATTATTTGTGAGCAGGTGAAACACAAAAAGAAAAGTATCTCTATGGCATGGATTGATTACAAAAAAGCATATGATTCAGTCCCACATTCTTGGCTAATAAAAGTATTGGAAATATATAAAATTAATAACGAACTCATAGAATTTCTAAAATTTTTGATGTCAAAATGGAGAACAAAAATATCTGTTTCTCAACCATCTGGAAAATATATTACTGAATCAATCCATATCAAAAGAGGTATTTTTCAAGGAGATAGTCTTAGTCCGCTTTGGTTCTGCTAAGCTCTAAATCCGCTGAGTAAATTATTGGAATCCTCAAATTGTGGCTATGAATTAAAAAGGTCTGGTATTAAATTTAGTCTATTAAACTTTATATGGACGATTTAAAATTATTTGGTAAAAATTTAGTTGAATTAGAAAAATTAATCAAAATTACACAAAAATTTAGTGATATAAAAATGGAATTTGGCTTAGAAAAATGTGCAAAAATTAATCTTCAAAAAGGAATAATCCGAAACAATCATCAAAATAGTTCTTCATCTGTTACAAACATTCCTCTTTTAGATAATCATAATTACAAATATCTTGGCTTTCAACAAAATCTAGTTTTTGACCACAAAATTATAAAAAATAACATTAAAAATGAATTTATTAAACGATTAAAAAAAGTTTTGAAAAGTTTTCTCTCCGGGAGAAATAAAATTATGGCCATTAATTCATGGGTTGTACCGAAAATTTTGTATTCTTTTGGAATCATTAAGTGGAACCAAACGGAACTAGACAAGATGGATTTAAAGGTACGTAGTTTGCTCACACAATATAGGATGCATCATCCAAGATGTTCCTTGATGAGATTATATTTACCAAGGAAGATTGGTGGTAGAGGCATGTTAAACATCAAAAACATGAATAACAAAGAGATAAGCCTCCTCCAATCTTACTTTATCTCATCAAGGAATAAATTGGGTTATGAAGACCTCATTGCGTGTGATTTGAAGTACACCCCCTTAAATTTATCAAATCCTGTTTCACCACCGATAATAATTATCGGGGTACAAGATCGGGTTGATATATGGAAAGGCAAGTCTCTCCACGGTCGATTCTTCGAAACTTTAAATTCATCACATGTAAGTCTTGAAGATTCGACTGGATGGTTGAGGTTTGGTGAACTATTTAGCGAAACAGAAGGTTTTGTCTGTGCAATTCAAGACCAGGTCATCGTCACTAATAATTATAAAAAATATATTATTAAAACACCTGATATATTTGATAAATAATGTCGTGCATGTGGCCAAACAGGAGAAACACTCAGACATATTTTGTCTGGGTGTTCTCTCCTGTGTGGTTCTGAGTATCTGCACAGACATAACGATGTGGCTAAAATAGTTAATCAAAAACTTGCCTTGAAATATGGTTTGCTCGATCTTGAAGTACCTTATTATAGGTACACCCCAGTTTCGGTAATGCAAAACAGTAATACAAAGTTGTATTGGGATATACCAATACAAACTGACCGAACTATTAACGCAAATCGTCCGGACATTGTATTGGTTGATCGTAGGAACGGGATAACGTATCTCGTGGATATCACTATACCGTATGACGAAAATTTGAAAAAAGCCGAGCAAGATAAGATTATTAAATATCTTGATCTTGCTCACGAAATCAAGGATATGTGGCATACACCAACCACCCACATAATACCTATAGTGATATCGACGAATGGAGTTATTCCTAAGTCTCTTAAAGACAATCTAGGGAAACTTGGCATCTGTTGTGGTCTCAGATATGCCATCCAAAAGGCAGTTCTGTTGTCCTCATGTAGGATGTGAAGGTTCCTTTCTCTGTAGTTCGAAGATCTCTCATGATTACATTACATCGTGATGTATCATGAGAGATAATACCGATATTTTTATATTTAGTATATAGCATTGTATTTAATTTTAATTTATTTTTATTAATTTTTTTTTACAATGATGTATACTTCATATGATATATTGTGATTTAATGAATAAATGATTTGAAATAATAATAATATTTATATAGCGCCGTTTAGTGCATTGCACTTCAAGGGCGCTGTACATACAATATTTAATATCACCCAGTAGGCTCGTCAAAGAATTTTAAAATTATAGTCAATAATCCCTTTACCAGTTCGTCAACAAAAAATAAAATAAATAAAAACATGCATCACAGTTGTGCTCATAGATAATTGTCCCGTTCCTATGTCGATGTCTGACCAGACCCGTAGTATTTAGCAAACAGATGAGTCTTTAGGCCCCTTCTGAACGCCTCCAAACTCTGTACTTGTCGGATAGCTAGGGGTAGAGCATTCCAGAGGCTAGGTCCAGCCACACAAAAGGCACGATCACCATAGCGTGTCAGGATCCCCTCCGGGGCTCCTCCAATTCATGAGGAAGACTCCCAGCAGACCTCAGTGTTAATCGTCTTGAGGTGATAGCTCTGGGATTGCACATTTCATTCATGCTTAGGTGCATCCCCACATATGGCCCTGTACACCATTACACAGACCTTGAATTGTATTCTGGCAACAATTGGTAACCAGTGAAGATCCTTGAGCAATGGTGTTATTCGACAGTACTTATCTTGACACAGAGTTTAGGGTTTTATGAAGGTGGGGTCTAGGCTGGTTTTAGAGTCACGCTGATCGCACGCTGACCATCAGCGCTGACAGCCGCAATGTACGATCTTCTAAAAAGCGTTTTAGAATAACGCGTAGCTGTCAGCGCGGATGGCTTCTTAAAAGTTCATACATTTCGAATGTCAGCGCTGACGGTCAGCGTGACTCTAAAACCAGCCTACAGAGTTCAGACTATACCAACAGGCAGCTCACTCACCCAAAGGTTAAAAATGTAAAAGGTAAATTTAATTATTTTTGGTCATAAATTTTTGAAATTGCCTCTTTTAACTTGAATATCTTCAAATAAAATATAAATACCTATGTACACCTTAACTCTGTAAATAGCTATGCGGAAGATAACTGTCATTGAAGCACTGAAGATTCTATGTTCTATTGGTGTATCTGATAAATTATTAAAATAGATCATTGTGTGATCGGGAGCATTATACAAACTTTTATAATAATATGTGAATAAAAATCAATAAGTATATCTTTTTTCTATTGCATATTCGTATTAAAGAAGTCCACAAAACACCTACTTAAATGTAACAAGTAAAAAATATTCCAACATCCACTTTTCTTAAGCTATTAATAACAGAAAAAAATGTAAGTAAGTACTTACTTATTTTGAATATTCTTTCTGTAAGCACTTGGAGAACTATTAGTATCGTCGACATCGAGGGGACCATCAGTTAGGATACATGAAGAAAAATATTAGGTAAGTACTCTAATAGGTAAACTAAACTGTCAATTTTTATTAATGAAATTTGTAAGGATAGCTCCATATCTACTTATAGACATTCCGATAAAGTTAAATTTGTTAGTAGCAAAACTGGTAAATTGAAATCGGAAACAATCCTAAACAAAAAAAAACTTTGATCCACCGAGCCAAAGTTATTGGTCCTTCAGCCTTTCTGTACGAGATCTGGATATTTAGAAGTAGAAGTTCTAAAAAGACGGTATTAGGTAAGTACCTATAATACATATTACCTAACATCATCCATGAGAAGTATATAGTAGAGTCAAATTCTGGAGCAGCATCTTGGGTTGCCGATGGAGTAGGAGTTTATCGCAAGGATCACATGATTTTCAAAACTAATTGCAGGACTGCTCAATGTGTTTTGTGGAGATTAATGAATAAATATAATGGAATTTATGTTTATAATGTTTTTTTTTTTATTTTGATAAGTATTTCTATACAAAATAGTGATAAATTATTTTCATTTCCGCTTTGAAACCATCCAAATAGAATAGATTAAGATTTTGAAATTTATTTACATAGGTAGGTATAGCAAAAAGTAATAGATAATAGAAAAGGTATAAATATTTTTCATTGATCGGTTTTCAATCTTTCAAAATGATTGTAGAACCAGTCTGTAGGTAGGAACCTCTGACAATGCATAGTCAACCCTATATTTTAAAAATTATTAATTAAGCTACCTATTACTAAATCTCTAATTTAGTAGAATCCAAATGACACATCATGTAGGGGTTGCGCGTTTCCCCTAGGAAGGGCAAACTGTTCCTCGAGTTGGTCGAAGAATCCTCCAACTTTAGCTTTTGGTTGTCTAGGAGTATACTCTCTAGGCTCTTCCCTAAGAATGGCTTCAGTTTGGGTATATCTGACAGGCTGGGGCTTTGGTCTACTTTGGGGTGGTTCAGGACGGAAGAGTGTCTGTGGCTGTTCAATCGCTTGATATTGTTGAGCAATTTTTGGCGAAGCTCTCTGTTGTGGTTGACTGAATTGAATAGCTGATGAGTATTCTGGTGATGGGATGAAGTTGGCAATGGGAGATTCGGCCTGGGCATATTTTACGGGTCTTTGTTGAGGTTGGGCATATTGCACTGGCTGTGGTTGGGAGATGAGAGCAGGTCTGGCAGCTGGTCTTGGAGCTGGCCTAGGTTGTGGTGCTGGTTCATCGTAGTCATAAGACTCTTGTTCTTGAGGATCAGCGGGTTGTGCTCCAGCAAAGAAAGAGGGCTAAAATAAAAACAGTGGACTTCAGTGCCTGATTTGAAATTTATCAGTCGTTGTTGCAATAAATTAGATGAATAAATCTGACTTACATATACCTTTTTAGGTACAGGAGAGTAGACAATTTGTGGTTGTGGAGATGGAGCTCTGGTGACCTGGGCAGGTTGTCTGTAAGCAGCTTGAGCGGCTGGGGCTCTATAGGCTGGCTGAGGAGCAGCTTGTGCAGCAGGAGCTCTATAAGCTTGTTGTGGAATAGCTTGAGCTGAAGGTCTTGCAGATTGTTTGAACTAGAGAAAATAAATATTGAATGCATTAATTATTTTTCAATATTTTGACACTATGTATGTATTTTATACGTTTATAACTTCTAACTATTTACCTGAGTAATTCTTTGTTCAGGTTCTTCTACTTCTTCCTCAGGTTCTGCGTAGTTGACAGGTGGAACTTCGATTCCTTCGCCTGAAGGTTGGAATCCAAACTTGTTGGCTCCATATTCTACAACATGCAACTGAAAACGGAAGCGTAACTGCTATAACTTTTTCAATATTTAAACACTCGAACAAATTACTACTTCTGAAATAGTAACAATAATCACAATAAATATCTATAAATGTAGAATGTAGGCTATAGGTTAGACCAAAATGACTGACCTATAACAATCCACCAGTCATATTGTTCAAGTCACAAACCGGTCTTCAAATAAAAGGCATTTTTTAATATTGGTATAATTCTCAGTACAATAGCTGCCTTGCAATATTTTATCAACATTGTTATCCACTAGGCATGTCCGTATTTTTAAATGTCATAATTTATTACTTCTTGTTCTTGTGGCGTGGATATCTTAATATTATAAAAAGGTAATCTAGATTGAGTCTATTATTTTATATGTGTATGAAGAAATTAATACAGAGATTGTCAATAGCGAATTTAATGATACAAAATAAATATCACAGTACATACTTATTATAGAAATGACCATGAAACTGCTTTATCGAAGTTTATAATGCAATGATGAAAGTAGTATTTTTAAGAAATTTTTGAACGGATGTATGGGCGTGGGCAAAATATAACTCGTATGGTAAAATATTATAAATGTACGTAAAAAAATAGTGACCCACATACTTTTATAACACTAGAGAATTGATTTTAATCTTTGACAAATAACAATCAAACACAACAGTAAATCAACTTTTTGATGTTGAAATTAAAACTAAAAAATTGCATATTATGGTTCAAAGTGTTGAGTAATTTTAACAGACTATTCATATAGCTTAATACTAAAAATAATTATTAACTAGATAGCGATATTATTGTGTGAAAACTAGTGATGTATGTTAGGGGGTTTTTATTGCCACATAAAAGGGTTAATGGGCCCTTATATCTTTCACAGGGTTAACAGGACAAGTTGAAGAAGGATTATAATATAAACTGGATAAGGAGGTCAACCAGAGCACTGTTTTTCTCCCACCAACGTCTCGAGAGCGAGGGACACTCACTTATCGTGTGTTCCATTCTTCAAAAGACAAGTTGAGAAATTTGGAGGTGGTACGTGAGATGATTTGTATAATGAGCAAAATTGGGTGGAATACATTTATTTTTGCATCCTTATAGTCAAGTGGCGTCTTAAAGGCAGATTGTTATTAAAAAAAAATTTTTGAATTTGTGCTCACTCAAAGGGTACACAAATACCTACACTCATTGACTCTTTCACAGAAAACTACTTAAAGCTTGTGTCGTCAATGAGGAAGATGGTCGAATCCACGACCTCCGTACTCACTTATCAAAGACTCATCGAGTCTCATATTACAAGCAACAATCTCTAACTTGACCATAATGTAGGAACCGCCATGGTCTATCAGTGTAAGATAGTCTTCTTTAGTTTGACATTTTACTTATCAAAATGTAGATCTTCAACAAATTACCATCTTTAAATGCTCACAATTATAAGTCAATTATCCCTTCACTGGCCACTGTATAGCAAACGCATAATTACAAAATCAAGAATTCAATACCTTTCCGTTAGCATCGGTGTATCCATATTTGCCTCTCACTTGGCCGTTGGCTTCCTTCGTTTCGATTTTGAAGGATCCATCCGCCGCCTCGAAGCCATACGTGTAGGATCCATCGTCATTGTGGCTGTAACATCCATCATGCATTATTAGATTAGGAAAAAATGTTATGCTATATTTTGTCCAAAATGTATTTGATGTAGGAAGAACTAATAAGCTAGTGGGTGTGTATACATTTCTAAACCTGTATTAAATATTTTTTTAGGTTTATCCAAAACTAGTTCTATATAGCCTTCAAACTATATTTTTGGTGTGGTCATAAATCTTAAAGTTTCTGGAATTGTAATATATTAATACCTATCTCATTTTTTGGTATATTTGTTTATAAAACATAGATCCTACACACAATATATATTATATGGTAATCCCAGGTGACTGAATTTACTTTGCCTCAGAAACTTGGTTAGTCCAATCAAATTCCATTCAAAATAATGACCATTATGTGTCCCGATGTTACAGTAACCTCAAGAAATGGGGTTATAGAGATGACGACACCTGTGAGTGTGGCTCTGTTCAGGCCAACGCACACCTATTCACATGTTCCCTGATAGGTGTGACATGCATACAAGAAGACGCATTGATGACAAATCATAATGGTATTCGGGTGGCCGAATACTGGTCATTAAAGATTTGATGGTGTTCTGGATACGGAAAGTAATTATGTGTCAATATTTGTTTTTTTTTTTTTTTTTTTTTTTGGCGGCTCATCCAACTGGATTTTATGGCCTTATTTAATCACGAAAATCATACATTCATAAGAAAAGAAAAAAAACGGACAATGATGAGACAAAATTAAATTTAACAAACACTAAAATATATGACTATATTAGGATCATGTTCATCTGGACACTTTGGAATATAAGTTCGTTGACCTGATGAGAGTTCAATCCAAGGAGATAGACAATACTTATTGGGTACTCTACATTCTCTAGCAAGAAATAAATATCAATTGCGTCTCTTATTGGGCAACCCAGGATGACATGGTCTGGAGTCTCCTCGTCCCAACCGCATTCGCAGTAGGGAGATTCAACGAGACCAATTTTAAATAGATGTGCATCCAGACGCATGTGGCCAAGACGCAGTCTAGAAATGCAGACAATATGTTGCCTCGATAATTTTTTCCCATGGAACCAAGGATGAGATGGTATGGATAACTGTATTTTTTTATAATGTGCTCCCTTTGGACTACTTTGCCAGCATGTATACCATTCTTTTAAGTTGTTTTGTTCTAATTTTTTCAATTCATCACATTCGGGTAGAACAAAATTATCGGGTGGTCTGCCGTGGAGGGCAGCCTCCTTGGCCAATAAATCTGCTCTTTCATTTCCGAGGATTCCGCAGTGCGCTGGTATCCAAGCGATCACCACATCCTTATCCTCTTCCTGTAATTCAAGGAGGAGCATTCTTATATCAGTAATAAGTTGATTGCGTGAAAATAATGAATTTGGAGATGCCAGACACCCCACCAAGGAAAGCGAATCAGAGAAAATAATTATATTATGTTCGGTTAATGTTAAACATTTTCGTAATGCTTCCCTTAACGCGAAACACTCGGCCGAATACACCGAGGCCTCAGAAGGTAATCTGAAACCTTCATCTATATTAAGCTTCGGGATAACGAACGCGGATCCACTTGATCCGTTAGGAGAAAATTTCGAACCGTCAGTGTAAATCTTCAAATGATTGGGCCATTTTTCACCCACACATGAAAGGAATTTTTGGTTGTAGTTATCAAAATATTGGTTGGATATCTTGTTTAAGCCAATGTTTTGTATGATTTTGGGCAGTGTTTGAAAGGCTTTAAGAGGTAAGTTAAAGATTGATGAAGGTTGTGAATTTTTGGGGGCTCTGTACACACTTTCTATAGTAGTGTAAGCAGTGCATAAAGGAGGGAGGGTTTTTTTGAGCCAATATCTGTTAGAATGATATGAATGATTCAGTTTAATAATATTGTTGAAAAGAGGGTGACTGGAGAAGCCGAAACGTTTGAGTATAAATCTTTCTGCAAGATATTTTCGCCTTATAACTAAAGGCATTTCTGAACACTCAACTTGAAGGGCGTTTATTGGAGTTGATTGCATAGCACCCACGATCAGTCTAAGGCATTTGGACTGAACTCTCTCAAGCTTAGTCTCTAGATGGATTGGCAGGGGATTCAAAAGAAAAGAAGCGTAATCGAGATGGGACCGAACTAAAGCATTGTACATGTTTCTCATAGTAGATGGATGAGATCCCCATGATACTCCAGCCACTGCTCTTAATATGTTCGTATTCCGTTCGCATTTAGAAGTTGTATTATCAATAAAAGAATTCCATGCCAATTTTCTGTCTAGAATAACTCCTAGAAATTTAGTTTCGTCAACCTGGGGAATCTCGTGATCATTGAGGCGAACCGAAATCTCAGGATTCCGGTGTTTTCTGGAGAAAACCATAATTTTTGACTTTGCAGGTGATATTTGAAGCGAATGAGTTAGTAACCATTTATTTAAGTTAGAAAGAGATTCAGAAAGCGTCCTTTTAGCCCTGTCTATATCTTTATGTACAGTGTAGAGTGCAATGTCATCCGCGTATTTCAAGATTTTACAATCCTCAGACAAAGCAGATTCAGCGTCACAAATGTATACATTAAAAAGAAGGGGGGATATCACAGAACCCTGCGGTAGCCCCTTCCATAATGTTCTAGAAATTTCCTCCCCATCGTTATATACGGTTATTCTTCTTTCAGCAAGAAGATTAAAAATTACTCTCGCTAGAGAACTGGGAATGCCCAGTCTGATGAGTTTGTTGTACAGTGTGTGAAGACAAACATTGTCATAGGCTGCATCGATATCAAGGAAGGAGGCGACTAGAAACTGTTTATTTGAGAAAGCCATTTGCACATCAGTGACAAGAGTACTTAGGTTGTCCATACACCCAAGGGATCTTCTGAACCCAAACTGATTTTTGGGGAGTAAGACATTATGTTCCAAGAACCATTCCAGTCGAGTTTTGATGAGATGTTCTAGCAATTTTAATACACATGATGATAAGGCGATTGGTCGATATGACGCTCCCAGAGTCATATCCCTGCCCGGCTTTGGGATTGGAATTATCAGTTGGAACTTCCATTCCTCGGGAATGAAGCCTTCATGCAAAACTTGATTATAAATACTAAGCAAGAAAGGAAGAAACGATTCAGGAAGTTTTCTAAGAAAAGAGTATGGGATCATATCCAAGCCCGGGGAGGAATCCCTGGTTCTGGACAATGATATTTTGAGTTCCTCCAAAGAAAACGGTTGACTTAGATGTGAGTTTGCATTAGGAGCCGAAAACTGGGTATAAAAAGGTATTTGAGTTATGTTGGGGACATATGAGGGAGCCAAGGAACTAACAAAGTCAGAGAGCCATAATTGCATGTGTTGTAATCTGCGAGGAGGAACCATCGAACCTCTAAAACGTTTAATCATGTCCCAGACATACGATGGAGGAGAGTTTGGTGACAGAGAAGAACAGAACTTAGACCAGCCATTACGCTTTTTAAGTCTAAGAGCCTTCTTTGTTTTAGCTTGACAAGCCTTGGCGGCTAAAAAATTTTCATCAGACATGTCATTTTTGTATTTTTTCATGGCCTTTTTACGTTCCTCTACAAGAATGTCGCATTCTTCATCCCACCATGGGGTGTATTTTTTTGCCCTTTTACCGCCTTTTTTCTTCTTAGGAATGGATTCATCTGCAGCGTCTTGCAATATTTGAAAAAAAGAATTGTAATTTTCCTGTACAGATGCATTGTTATTGTATAAGTTTCCTCTCACATTCACGGTATCTTCAATTATTTCCCTGAATTTGGTCCAGTCCGCTTTGCGAGTGTTATATAAGTTTCGTTGATTGTGAGGTAAATGTAAATTGGTATTATAATTAAAGGTGAAAATAATTGGGAAGTGGTCACTGGAATGTGGATCATGGGAAACAGTCCAATTCACCGAGCCGGCCAGGTCCCCAGTGCACAGAGATAAGTCTAAGGCACTGCGACCCTGACCCGCCGGCGAAAGCCTTGTTGCCGATCCATCATTCAAAATACAAATATTATGGTTATCGATAAAACTCAATAGTTGATTTCCTGCTCTATCTGTTCTTTGGCAACCCCAGGACTGACTATGAGCATTAAAATCGCCCAAGATGAAATATGAAGTAGGAAGAAGAGGTATTATTGCATTCCAAAATCCAATATCAAAGCCTGTATCCGGGGGTATATACGTTGATACGAAAGCTATATCACCAATCTTGATTGCCACTACCTCCAAAAAGGGGTTAAATGGCAAATCAATCTGTGAGAAAGGGAGAGAGGAGTTGACCAGCAAAGCTGTGCCCCCGCCCCTACCTTCCTGCCTATCACACCTTACACAAAAATAACCAGGGATATTATATGTATAGTGAGGACGAATCCAAGTTTCGCTAATGGCGGCAAGATTAATCCTATGATGATTAAGCAGATAAATTAGATCGGATCTATTACTCACAGCACTGCGAGCATTCCATTGTAATACTGTAATATTTTTAAGAGAATCAGTACCTATTTTCCTTATTGACATTTTTATTATTATAAGCGATATTCGTGTGTAAATTCGAATACAGCTGTGAGTAGTAATTGATAGTGAGAAATAATTTGAGGTAATTTAATCTGAAGATTCTTGTAGGAGCGAAGACATTTGAGTAAGGACAGATTCGTCATTAATGTTTGACAATAAGTAGGTAAAAATCTGGAACATCAGTTTAATATTGTTTGGATTCTGTGGCGACTCAGAAATAGAATGATTTATAGAGCGGGAAGAGGAGGGATAAGGAGAGGACGGAACGGAAGGATTATCTTTCGGTTCAGAGGGGAGGGCACATCCGTTTCTTTGGTTTAGTGGTTGACCGTTTGAGTAAGACAGAAGAGAATTAATCGCTTTATAATCGATATTTTTTCTAACAATTTTTTTAGGAGAAGATGGATTTGCATCCACCCTAACAAACGATTTTTTAGGAGCTGATGAAGTGGCAACCACCTCACTAAATGTTTTTTTAGGGGTCATGGATTTCTTAGATGCTTCAACGAATGAAACACCCTCCGTTGCCATAATGCGTCTAATGTCGCGCTGTCTATGCAGCTCGGGACAGGAATTACTGGTAGGCATGTGTTCACCTTTACAGTTTACACAGCTGACAATAGTCTCAGTTTTAGCGCAAGAGTTTGATTCATGACTTTCCCCACATTTCGCACATCTCGGCGAATTCGTGCATTTGTTATGCGTGTGGCCGTATTTAAGACATTTGTGGCAAATGTAGGAGGGAGGTATGTATAAATCAACGTTGATTGAGTTATAGTATAGGTAAATATGCTCAGGCAGTTTTTGCCCCTCGAATGTTACCAAAATTGTTGTAGATGCTTTCCATTCGATCTTCCCGTCAACGTTCATTCGTCTATTCAGTCTCCGCAATCTTACAATTTTTCCGTATGAGTAAGGCACCTGTACATTTTCGAGAATATCCTCATCGGTCAGATCCAAGGGTATGCGTCTGATTAGACCATACTTGTATAACCTATAGTTAGGTATATAGGCCTTAAGGCCATTTGAAGAAAGAATATTTGAGTGAATAAAATTGTTGGCATGTTTGGCTGTTGAAAAGGTAACAATGGTGCGCCGACCTCCATCAGCTCTTACACCGCCAGGGACTATTCCCTCCATCCTTGATTTGGACAGTAAGCCGCCCAAAACCATGGGGTGGATGTGTTTGCCTTTTTCAAGGCTTTCCACAACCACTATGTAAGGTGGCAGTGCCGAAAGAGAGTATTCAGGTTCATTAGTTATATCATTTTGTCGTGTGGGCTCAATGATTGACTCACAATCTAGTTTTTGCTTTTTAGCAGCAGGTGAGATCTTATCCGGGGGATCACCCCGCTCCGCCGGATCACCCATCATGGGCTATGATGACATACAATCAACAAATAAAATATATGTAATAAATGAAAAAAAAACAAGTATAATAAATATCTTACTAATATTAAACTAAAAAAAAAAACACCTTTACCGTGAAATGAAAACAAAAAAAAAATAACTTTAATAAAGTAAACAAAAAAAAGAAAGAAAAAATAAATAAATTGGTTTCACCAAATCCCTTTTAACGTGCCACCTCTGTGTAACCGATAGCCTGCCGATAGCCCGCTCCGTGAGAGCGGGCCTAACAAGAATCGTGTGACTGCAGCCTTATATTATTGTTACGCGATATTACTATTACAAAAATATTAATTGAAAAAAATGTACAAAATTATTTTTAATAATGAAATATAAAATAAAGTCTTATCTTATATGCAAAGTTATATACGAAAATAAACTCAGAAAAACACAACACTTCGGATTTTGCTAACTTCGAAAAGAAATATAAACAAATGCCGAAATAAAACAAATTAATCGATTAGCGAATATTTTCAAAGCATAAGATACGTCCGACGCTCAATAATAATACCGCTCGACCTCTCAATATTTGTTGCTGGTTTAATAATAGTCTGAAATATTCCCTACATCGATGAAATATGTATATTGATCAAAGGTTTATACATGCAATGCCTTGATATGGGAAGAAAATTCTAATTTAACGCAGTTGCCAACGTGGTACAGTAAAATGGGACTCTAAGTACGGATTTCCATTCTTTCCTATCCAAACAAACCTCTTTCGCTTCTTCCAAACGCATAACATTCCGCATACATGCTCTTCTATTCCTTTTGCTCCTGACTTGGCCCTCCTCTAAGACTGAACCGATATGATCGGACCATATCATTCGAGGTCGGCCCCGTCTGCGCGCACCCATTCTTTCAGATTTATAAATCCTTTTTGTCATTCTCTCCTCGTTCATTCTCTCTACATCCCCAAACCACCTTAATTTATTAACTTTCATTCCAGTCACTACGCTAACATCCACTCCACATTCCTTTCTATCAATCAGTCTCTTTCCACAGTGATCTCATTTCCACAGCATTTATTCCAATTTCCAGATTTTTCGTCCATGTCCATGTTTCACTCCCATACATCATGGATGGTATCAGGATTGCATTGTGCATCAGCTGTTTGGATTTAAGAGATACGTTCTTATTTCTCATTAGATGTCTTAGTGCACCGCCAACCCTTCTACCAGCCAGTTTCCTTCTTTCAATTTCCTTTTCACACCAGAATTAAAAGTGCACAAAATCAAATAGATGAAAGTTGAATATATGTAGATACTATTTAATTAAAACATACTATGTAGCTATGAATTCTTTATCAATTATTAGTCTGATTTTTAACATATTGAATTGATACATTTTAACCAGAAAATAATTATCAAATTTTGAGTTAGTTTGTTTAAACTTGTAAATAGCCATTAAACTGAATTAAGTTAAACCACTTTATCGAATATTAATCATATTAATAACCTTAACCCGCTTAAACCTGATTTGTGTTTTACTATTGTTTCGAATATATAATTTGGAATAAGAACTGAACCATTATCTTATTAATTATTTTCAATGTCACTCTTAGTTTATGTATTGTAACTAGCAGTTTGGCAAAACGTTTAATTATGATTTTACCCACTCATATTAATTATTATTGCTATGGGTTCAGTTATGGAATAGGTTACTTCATTAAATAACCATTGTTTATTTAGACAAATATCGTGTGAGTAATTAAGGCTAGCTACAATGGAGGCTGCAGTCTTTTGTCATAATTATTTCGGTTGCATCAAAAATAGAGAAATTATGTCATTCGAACTCGTCAAAATTGCAAGTTGTATCGCGAAAGACTAAGATAATCGATATTATAATTATTACTTATATGGAATTTATCATAATTAGTCATTAATAGATGGTTATTGCTTAAAACTGATTTTATAAACAACTTGTGTAATTACATATTTTTAAGACAAAAATTAATTGTAGTTTCAATGGACAAAAAATAAAACAACTGATTTCCTAAAAAGATTAACGAATTGAAAGTGCATTCTTGGTGGAATTATTTAAATTATCCTAAAAAGATCTTGAGCCAAGTAGTTGATCGACAATAAAGACATAGATGTGAATGCTTTTTGTAATGTTAAGACAAAAGAGCCCGAGTACCTACCTAGTGAGGGGCCTATGGGAGATGAGTTTGAAAATGATAAGACTGCTTCAAATAAATACAGTGATAGAAGGTAATAAGTTCAAAAAATCATTTCTCCACACACTAGTTAGACATTTAAAAGTTGTTATTAATAATATCAATGAAATAATAATTACTTGTTTATTTGCTTCAATATGGGAACTGGTGTTGTTGGTTTCTCGAAAGCCTGATCGTCAAAGCTGGCGTACTGCAGCTTGGATGGGCGAGCTGCTCTGTACTCTTCCTGAGCTATTGCGGGGCTCAATAAAGCCACAACAGCTAGACCCTAAAAGATAAATAAATATATTGTTCAATAAATATGGTCATAGCCTATTACAATAAAAGAAAGTGGGATCGTTGAATGCATACAATTGAAAGCAATTAATTTAAAAGTGGAAAGTATTTCGTATTATTTGGCACTTCATCAAGTCTCAGTTTGTTTACAGCATACAGAGTGGGTAATTTGTATAATTGCGTTTACATATGAAACGATTTCTATGTATATAAAAAAAAACTAGATGACGGTTTATGTACGTATTCTATTTTTAAAATGTTTAGATAAGTATTAATTATTATTACCTATTTTATTTATTGTAACCATAGTAACCTAAAAGTTTTCGTTTTGCCGGTTTAAGTGATGACTTCCTTGTGATCACTTATTTTGTCAATCAATTTGTAAGTGAAAATGATGAACTTACAAAAATCATTGCATTGATATTTTTATAACACGGTCAAATAATGAGCTCTTTAAGAATACTACACAAAAGAGTGGCAACAAGGAATTACAGACCAACTCGTAACGTAAGGAAATTATGTAATTTGAAATTATAATCATTAATATCTACTGAAGGTCGTAATTGGAAGAGAAAATGTAATTCTATGCAAGTAGGTATATTCCTTTAGTTTCACTTTAGCAACAGTCATTACGTAGTCTGTTTCAATCAATTTTTTAAAATCCTCCTCGTTAAGCATGTGTTCACGTTAGAATATCTCCTGTATCTCTAGAATTATCATACATATTATGTGTCCGTCGATTGCGTGGACAAATCGGTATAAAATTATCAGAACTCCATGTTTCAGCCTTGAACCTTTTCGCTCACTTTTACTCTTGATCGTGTACGTGCTCCAAGAGTTAACTCCAGTAGGTGTAGGTATGATTTTGTTTATTAATTACCGACTACACTAAGCTACCTGACTAGAGAATTCCTTAATACCATGGCAAATGCTTGCAAAGTGGTCGGTTAGACTAGCAGTTCCGTCACAGTCTTGAGTTCGTGGGTTAGATCCCAGTTCCTCTTTCACGACACCAAGCTTATATTATATGCTTTCAATGAAAGGTGTCAAAGGGAACACGTATACATTTACTGTAAATAAATGATAGGCATATCTTGCCGAGTGAAGCTATATGCCTGGTCATATGCAAATAATAATTATAGTAGGTATTAGCCGATAATTACCTACGTTTTGATAGGAGAAAAAGTAGAGAAATGGTTTGTATGTGAAGAAAAAGTAGGTATAAGTACCTAACTAATTTCGAGTAGGTACGCCATAAGACTAGGCAGAGAAAACCAAACCGTCGAAGTCAAAAGACGTATAGGATTAAGTTGGGCAGCCTTCGGGAAAATGGGTCACATATCTACTCAAAAACCGTAAAATCAGCAGAGTTTATGAGACGTGCATAGTGCCGGTTGCAACGTATGGCCTGGAAACAGTGACGCTGACTAAGTTTGAGTACAGAGAAGATAAGGGTTAAAGAAAAAATAACAACTAATGACTCTAACAATTCATTACTAATGTTCGATTTTTAAATGGAACAAACCACTACGGGCTTACGACCGTCTTCTACTGTTATTTCGAAGGCTGGCTTAGTGTGATCACTTTACGTTAACAACGTTCGCCATTAGGTGGTAATGTTTGTCTCCGAAACTCCTAATCATGAGAAATCTCAACATGTTCAACATACCCAAAGATCCATGGAAAGAGCCATACTGGGTATCACCCTGAGAGATAGAGTGAGAAACGAAGTGATACGACAAAAAACCATGGTTGCAGATATTGCCCAACGTATCGCTTCCCTCAAATGGCGGTGGGCAGGTCACTTCGCAAGAGACCAGGCAGAGAAATTGTCGAAGAGGGTCGAAACTTGGAGACCCAGAACAACTGTCAGGAGCGTCGGGAGACCACCACTACGATGGAGAGACGACTTCGTCAAATACGCTGGGGTCAACTGGGTCCAAAAAGTCCAAAACAGAGCGGTGTGGAAGGAGATGGAGGAGTTCTTTGTCCAGCAGTGGACGGGAATAGGCTGAGAAGAGACAGCAAAAAATCGCAGTGAGTGTAAAGTAAAAGGCACCAACCTCCACAAAAACGATGAGAAGAGAAGAATGTGAATATATGTATAAGTCAGAAACTAAATCCTTATGCCTGTTTACATACGCTGGATGTAAGACCGGATTGAGATACATACTGAAAGTTGTAGAGTCCTTTAATTAGTTCCTTGATTATAATAATTAACCGCATGATCTTGGTACATACCTACACTAGTCGGCCTTTAACAACTTTTTTATCTTTCATTATAATACAATTAGTTTGCATAAATTTACTCATTTAGATGACCATGGTTGCTTTAAAGTGCTTTAGAAATTAAGTTACTTTTATATTTATTTTTTTATGAGACATTTCTACAAAAAATAGGTAGTATATTAGACCGACCTCGATAGCCTAGTGACGCTGACTTTGATCAAGAGGTCGTAGATTCGATTCGCAATCTGGTCAGAATTTACCGAGTTTTCTAATATATAAGTAATAAGTTACCGAAATTTCCACCCAGGGTTGGCCTGTCTCACATTGGACAGAACCGGTTGACTAGAAAAACTGCATCAGGGAATACGTTCCGCAGGCTATATACCTACCTACTGACGTTTTTGTATTGAATTTTTTTATTGAATTATTATTTCACCGTTTTAATATTATTACTATCCTTCATGGCGACTTGTTCGGAAAGCGTATTTATAGAAAATTGTCTACACACTTGACATATTTTACGCTAAACCAATGTTTGCGTCGTTAAATTGGAAATGGTCGGCACTGTTATTCGAACCCACGATCTACTTTCAGTATGCTCCAGCCGTCAACTGGCCTGATTTAGGTATATAGTACGATGTTTTTGTTTTCTATCAACTCTATTCTTGGACGATATCTCAGAACATCATTCTGTTGGAAATCAAAGTCAATTATTTATCATCATCAGCCCATTGTCCTTCGTTATTAAGCGAAGGACTTGGTTGTCACCTCTTCGTATGGAGACGAAGGCAAATACGTAGGGAGCGTTCAAGTATTACGTAACGCAATATGGGGGGGGGGGGGGGTTGTAAAACGTTACTATTGTATTACCGGTGCCGCGACAAAGGTATTTAGTGAATTTCCAGTAATAATCGTGAATTGAGGCATACATAGTTGTAATATGTGCGTTAGGCAACGTTTAGAGAATGGGAAGAGGTGTAACAAAGAGCGTTGCATCTCGGAGGGGGGGGGGGGGGTCAATAATGTAAAAAAAAAATGCGTTACGTAATATTTGAACGATTCCTAATGTTAATGGATTAAACAAAACATTGATTGAAGGTTTACTCAAAGTTGGGTCATTTTCTATCAGACTGTGCCTTACATAACCAAAGTATTATTAATAGGCTAATGTCATGTTGAGCTTAATTATCTATTCGCAGAACCGCTAATCCGTTTGCCTCCTTTGAACAACTTTTCAATAGACCAAACCCACAAGAGAATTGCCCAACAATATTAAATAGAGCAGTTGTTTATCCGTTATCGATACTATTCTGTTATGTAAATTGATATTTTAGTATTGTCTTTTGCAAATGCAAGCAGTGTATTACAGTTACATTAAATGTGCGTTATGTAGGCTGATATTTTAACACCATTGTAATTACCTATATCATCTGTGCGAACTATGAACAAACTTAAAATATAATTATTTCAACTCCATATAACAATCACTTAAAAATTAAATATCCCTTGAAGTTTGAAATTTGTAATTAAAATAAGTAAAAGTTTCTAATTGAAAAAGAGAAAACTATATGTATGTAGCATCCTACAAGTGGCTTTTCCCAATCAATCGATCCCGTCAAATTTGAGACAGCTTTGAAATCATTGAAACCTCAGACAAGAGTTTCAAACGACCGGGAATCGAACCAAGGACCTCTTTTCACATAACAGAAGACAATACCACTATAATTCCAAAACCACTATTATATAAAGAAAATTGTTTTCACAATTAAAAAAAACACTCAACACACAGGGTTCGAATCACTTTGAAAAAGAGTCACTTTTTGATTAATATAAAATTTTCACTTTTAGTAAAATAATTTAAATACACATTAAATAAAAAAAAACTGTGGGTGGTAACAGCGGCGCCACACAACTTCTTATCACAAAATTATTGTAATTCCTTTTTTCCTTTACCAAGCGCCGGTTTTTTGTAACGTTCAAGGTTTGCGGACACGTTTTTAGAATGTAGGTAGACCAGACGCATTGTATGAATAGTGCGCTGTAGAGTTTTATTTGGAACAGTTGTATGGAAAAATGATTAAATAGTAGATATTATTTGAGACTAACCAGTATTGTTACACCGATCATTGTGGTGGCTTACTGTGTTATCAGAGCCGATGGCCGTAAACTGCACGTTTTATATACTTGACCAGCATGTTCCTATAATATCTTATTATATTATATCCCTTTCACTTTGACATATCGGTATCAATTGACAGTACCTAGATATAACGTCAAAATATTGTATTAAAAAGGATATTTTTTAACCAAATTTTAAAAATAATATTGTTGGAAATTTTTTGACCTATGAAACATAATTATTAGGAATCGAAAATTAAGATTAACAAAATAGTAAAACAATTGAAGAAATTTTAAATACAGGATTGATATGAAGATCTCTACGGAAGAATCATTGCAACGATCCCTACCTGCTTATGTCTCTATATTATTAGATACAGTTATATGTATTCATATAAAAAAAGTCCTTAGAACAAAAAAAAAATAAACATAACTATAATCAGGTACCTATGCCTGAAGGAGTATTTCGAAAAACTAGGTAGGTGTAAAATGAAATGAATCGAAATTGTCTTTTTATGCCTTAATGAAGGTCAATTGAAAAATCAGTTAACAAAAAGGTAAAAAGGAGACCATGTTGAAAAATTATATGCCCCTAAAGGTAGAGTATCGTTATTTTAGAATATTGCTCAGTTCCCTCTCTTTCTAATTTATTTATTTATCGTGTCGAAACCAGGAAAACCAATTAAACTGATCTCCAGTAGGTACTGTGCAAAATGCACAGCGCGTGGAGATGCATTCTTCTAGTAACACTGGCCGACAATTTTTTTTTTGTGTTGTAACAGAAAGCTGACTAGCATATTATGGTATAATGGACATATCCAAATACGAAAATGATGGGAAAAAAGTTGCAACACGTAAGGTTTTCTTGTTACATTTATAGAACCACATTTAATAAATGATTAGATTTAAGAAAAACCCAAAGATTAAGCACATTTATTGTTACAATTGAATTGAAAATAGTTATTACATTCAAGAAAAACCTAAAGATTAAAAATATTGACTTAAAATACTAATTAAATTCTATTTTTTTTCCTTTTATGAGGGGTAATATCTACTCTTTTCAAAAACTAGCAGTATTGACCCATCATGGCTGGATTCCATCGTCCTTGATAGCGAATCTCCATTGTCCTAATATCTTGGTAGAATCTTTCACCCTGATCGTCATCGAGAGATCCCGAATTTTCAGAAAAAAATGACAGATGTGTGTATTGTAAACAATACAGTTCAGGTACTTTTCCTGTTATTCAACTGTCTACCTGCCACCGTACCCTTATAAAATTGACCTCCTTATGTAAAATGGTTTTATTGAGCTATTGAAAAATGGCACGTGTATATTAGGAATATTTCTCCTATTCATAAAAAGATATTTCCATTTAAAAAAATAAAGATCTGCTTTGTGTTACAAAAAACGTGTCGGCCAGTGTAATTAGGGACAAGCAAATTCATATTCAGAACATCTTGTGTTAATATCCACATGTCCCTTCATTGATCTATATTACCTACTTAATTTTCTTTTTATATTAGCCGAACATTCTTAGAAGGCGCAAAATTCATGATCATCCATTTTTCGTGTCAGATTTCATTTTACATAACTAGATAATATTTTTTCAGACTTTTATTTTGTAAAGAAGGTGGTTGTACACTGTACAGTTTTCAAAAATGAAATTTTCTCGCCTTCAATGTAGTCCTTCTGTTTTGACTAATTTAATTTAGTAGGTACCTATGATTTATAATTACCGACACTTTTTACGGATCAAAAGATGTGACAGCAAACAGAACGTCTTGATAAGCAATGATTGCTCTCAGCAGAATGCATAATAATGGCCACGACCCTCAGTAAAGGCGATGTTGACTGATAAGTTATTAAGTCTAGATACTAGTTTTTCAACTCAAGTTTATTGTCTTCTCCTGAATTATTTGAAGAAATTATTATTTATTTGGTACCTACGTTAGAAATTTTAACAACCACAAAGCTTACGTGCGCCATCTGTAGACAGCCTCCAGAAGCTGTTGCAAAATTGCTTGATTCTTGCACCGATCATGTACGTATGTCGTATAAATACTCACTGTTATAACAGTCGTTCTGTAGATACTGTTTTGATCAAATGTTCTCTTGATTAAAAACAGCTAATTTTAATAAATAGGTAAATTGAAATATAATGGAAGTGATTGAAGTGAACTTCGTTCTGCTCCAACTCGGGAGCGAACTTGGTAGGTAAGTATAAGAAGATACAAGAGATTTTATGTAGAATCAAATTCAATAAAACTTGCATCAAATTGCATCATTTTTATGAAAACTTGGTATAAGAATAAACAAGAAATTTTATGAAGAGTCAAATTCAATAAAACTTGCATCAAATGATTAGATACTTTTGTTTGACAGTATCTATTTTGTTGAGTATAAAAACATCAACGCGTGAGTTACGAAACCCGTTAAAGGTTGATTAATAAGGTTTTGATGTCTTAGTAGAGTTACTGGAGTTGCGTTTGATTCGCATGTAAGGTGCAACTCTGGTGATTTATAACGTTTTTATCCTTCCATTGGATTTTAGTTTATAGTTTATTTTAGTTTATCATCATCAACGCAAGTTAAGCGGATCTGGAGTATAAAACATTTGAGAATTATTATTTTTGCAAAACGTCTTTTTCTGTTTTGTAGGCATAAACAGTGTCCAGTAAGAGGCAGGTTATCTAGGAATTAGATTGAGACCAAATGGTTGCACCCAAATTAAAGCTGGCAGGAAACTTACAACTATATAGCATGAATCTTATTAAATACTTATACCCAGTACCCACTCTTCTATGAATTGAATTTTCTCACTAGGTATGTAAGGTTTTGAATTTTTTTCTGCACATGTATTTATGTAAGAATGTAAATGTTTACTTCCCTTGTAAGCAGAGACACAAAGATGGAGCATAGTTAATCATTGGAAAAGTACCTATAGGTTTATGGCGTGGTGACTATGTTATTGAGTCAAATACTTTGTAAGTGGAAGTAGGTAATATACAAAGCGGCTGACGATTAAAAATTAACGCGACTACTCACAAACGGGAGTATTGACGACATGGACGAATGGATTAATAATATAAAACAAATGCTACCAACCTTCTTTATATCATTTTTCAATAACGCATACCTGAAACCTTTCACCCGATCCAAATTAAATAATAATTTAATATATTAGGTAGGTATCTTAAACCGGTTTGTGAAATCCTTGAATGTTAATGAAACTTGCTCCAAGACAGATGGCGGATCACATTATGTATTCCGTGAGGAAGGAATTTCACTACGAACGCGACGATCTAGCATAGTAGTAATATTGGATTTTCAGATCCTATTTGACTCATGTCTTGTTCACTCTTACCAGTGTTGTCAGTTAAATAAATCAATCACCGTGTTGTGATGTGTTCCTTATAATTTAGTTTTCTCGGTGTGTTTTCATAGATGTACGTAGAACTAGAGCCAAATATCGTGTAGTCAGAGCAAATCTTTAGAGTTTAATTGCTGTTCAATAGCCGGAGTTTGCGCAGTTCCTGAAAGATTTCTAGACTGAAAAGAGATCACCCTAGCAAAAAAATCTAGAGCGTTTTAATGTTCCTCAAGAGAATGAGAGAAGACCTAAAAACCAAAAGATATCGTAAGAGTAGAAACAGTAAGTACCTATATCTAAAAAAATCGCTAGAAAATGTACTATGATGTCGTAACAGAATATTAGGTTACCATACGTTTTTATGAGTTTTTTTTTTAAATGCGTTTGTTTTTGAAGATTTGATACCTATACCTAATGAAGCCCAATGGTGTTTAGTTAAATCAAACGAGTCAATACTAGGTACCTACTTATTTCATGTCCAAAATACCTACTGACATTTTGAAAAATATCTTCTTTCGGTTAATCTAACACACACCATCTGGTAGAAAACAATCTATTTTAGACATATGTTTAAAGGCAGCCGAAGAAGGTACCTATTACAATATATTGTATCTTTAATGTAATGCACCTATATCGAACCTTCCTAATCACTTTTATTATGATAGTACCTAGCTGTAAGCGTCCAACACGCAAGTTGTAATGACTCTGTGATATGAATATCTGTAGATCGCTTAACTTAGATTTAGTCTGTTGGGTGTTGATCGAGACATGCTCAATAACATTATGGTAGGTGCATCAATATTCATTCAGTGTGCGCCACTTTTTAATGGACAAGGCCTTTCCTGGGCACCGCCCGAGCAGAGACGCATTAGTCAGACTTATAATACTAACAATATATTTTGCCTAAGGATTATTTTTACAAATTAACGGTGTTAATGTTTTTTTTAGTTCGATTGTAAAATCCGAGGGTTTCGTGAATATATTTTTTTTTCCAAAATAAACTTACCTATTTCTATCACATTAAAAATGTTTTTTTTACCCATCACGCCGCTTAGTTACTAAGAGTGTATTTTTCTTTCTAGACACCGTTCCTCAGTTTCTTTCAATGACAGTACAATTCTCACACAACCTTTCCAATTTTTTTAATTCTGACCAGGGGCCTAAGTTAAGTATAATAAAATGGCCGCCAACGGTATTGGTCGGTCGGTGTTCCCGTGGTAAAAACGTTCAAACGACAGCTTTTTGGGAACATCGACCAACCAATACCGTTGACGGCCATTTTGTTACACTTGACATAGGCCCCTAGGTCCTTTTTCTGGGTTTACAATCCGATTCCGATCCATTTCCAATCTTAATAACACATCTTTCCCACTCTTCTGTATTTTTAGAAACTCTTTTATTTAAATAGGTACATAGTGAACAAAAAGAACTATTAATAGAAATTACCTTTTTTACGGTTGTACGAAATATATCGTAATGATAAATAATAATAATAGATTTATTAATCAGAATATTTACAACAAAACAACATAAAAACATTATTGAAACATTAACAAAACAACATAAAAACATTATTGAAACATTAACAAAACAACATAAAAACATTATTGAAAAATTAACAAAACAACATAAAAAATGTTCTTAATGTGAAGGTAGAAAATGAAATACAAGGCCTATTTATTATCACAACTTGCTCAAAGCTGAGAAGAGCAGGATCCTTATTTTTAGTTTACATGTAGACCTGAATCAACCAACACAGTTTCTTATGTAGAATTTTTTCTTTCATAGATTTCTAGGGTCTGTTTCATTTAAAAAAATATATCAGTATGATATATTTTCCCCAGTGCGGCCACTCGGTTTTTCTTGCCACGCGCCTCGTCAATAACAGTTCAGGCCAATACTTCATAGACAGTCAAATACATTCCTACATAAAATATCGACATTCGACGTTTAATAATTAATTCCCTCTCATTTAATGATAATGCAGGCCTTACCCAATAGTACTTTAGGTGTGGAACAACCTTAATATAGTATTATATACCTACATCAGAATAATATTATATAACTATTGGCAAATTATAAATAAAATATTTCGCATGTTCATATGTTGCATTAGCCTAATTTAAATTTCTGAATATATTTGGTCAAGTTTGCTTGGAACGTTGAGAAACTAAGTGTCCTTTTAAAGCATCATATTTTACAATATTCTTGTGTATTCATTATTTGAAAACATATCCTAATTAGATAGAATAAAAAATGATTTATATGATCATTGATTGATGAGCTGGCTTGATATTGTATTGAAAACAACTAAGTAGATACATAAACAATGTGTTTCGCATGGTTTTACGTGTACGATCCAAATTGTTCCTTCTAACTCTAGTCTTTGTCTTATTTACGTTAGGTCGCCTCTCCTAGTCCTAATCCTCCAAGACCTTCTGTCCCCCGCATCCTCTGCTCGTAACTTCTTTTATCTCATCTTCTTATTGTAGACATCCACGTAGTCTGGTGTTTACATGGTAGGTATGTCCATTTTCTCATCACTGTCTTTCTTATAATGTTTTCTTGTTCATTTTCTTTCTTATAGTGTTCTCCAAATATTAAACATAGAAAAAGCTACTTAAGTTATTTATTATCCTAGACTTGAATAGTGAATGCCTTACCGATTGTTTCTAGGTTTGTTCCCTACAATTTTTTTTTTTTTTTTTTTCAAAAAAAAAACGATAAAGACAGTAGGTATGTAGGACGTAGGTATAAAAGCCAAATATGTGGTGTAGAAACGACGGATGCACAATGACATGACGTTGTAAAAATTCGAACAATTGTAATTTCTTACATAATGACTGGTATTCTCAAATTCACGTTCCAACTCAATGCAAGAAGCTCTTGCTTAGAACTTAATCGGTTGCCAGTAGTCACGCAACAACTAATGTATGGGATAAAACATTTTCAGAATACAGAAATGTCAAAAGTCTCAATAAAAATTGGATACGACGCAACTCAATCGTCTGTTTTTCATTTCAGAATAATAGTCAATATGTGAAGAAAACTCTGATATTCACATATAAGGAAAATGATTTTCCGTTGAATTCCTAATTACCTATTGCGAGATTACTCGAAGTTCAGGTGCCTATAGGAATCAGTTCAATATTATTTTCAAATGACTTATGTATGATGACCATAAAATGGGTATTTACTATTTATATAACAATAGAGTCTATCATTTGACAATGAACTAGTAAACTTGAGTCTGTCTCTTATACTTTGTATTCAAATTCAAATTAACTTCATCTTTTGTTAGAATGTTAAATCATTCAAGAAAATAGCAGATGCCAATCTTTTTGTGTGGGAACAAAACAATCTTGATTTCACCACATTAGCTAATTACTTACCATTGATTGTAGAGGACAATCCCATTAAATCTGTAGATAAACTTTTTGACCAGATAGCGCTAGCCGAGAGCTGTGCTTGAAGGATTTCCTTGCATTAAGAAAAAAAAATTTTTTTCTCAATATTGACTATTTTCAAAATCATTGATATCGATAATAAGCTAAGTAATTCTTCCTTTCACGGAAAGATCAGAACACAATACATTGTTTTCTGTTCAGACATATTTTGGTTGCTTCTTCCAGCTACAAAAGATTTATAATAATTATTTAAAGAAGGTTACGTTGCGTCAACATATTTTTAACCCCGTTGTTAGCAGAACAACTCGTATTCCTAACTCAACTATGGCTAGAGCAATTTCTGCTTTTAAATGAATTATCAAAGCATATTGAAATGTTTCATATAAGCCATAGGGACTTGTAGGATTGAATTTCTGTGAAAAGAGGAACCAAAATATTTATTTTAATTGACAGATTTGAAAAAGTTCAAAGACTGGGCTTTGTAACATTCAACATCATCATCATTATACTCCCTTTGTGACTCCACTTAGGGGCATAGCGATGCAACAAGAGCCCTGGCGCGGCTTCAATTAGGTACTTTCTTCCACATCATGTCCAAATCTTAAGAACTGATTTGAAGGAACGGAATACGTTGTAAGGGGTATTCTTCGTCGATCTTTGTAACAATATCAGCATGAAAATCGGAACTATAGCATTTTTACATAATAATGTGACTCATAATGGGGCAGTTAATAATAATTATTGAAATTTGTTTCACGTACTCAATTTGCATTTTAAAAAAATATGAGTAAAAATGTCGACCTTGTTCCAAAAAAAAATCACATTTTGAGATGATTTCATCTTCTTTTCACTGTGTTAAAAATCATTCTGCAAATTCAATTCTAAAATATATTTTTTCTGTTCTATTTTTGTCATTCAAAGAACTTCATTGAAGATTGTTATATTGTAGAAAAAATAATTTTCAATGAAAGAAATAATAAACAAAATGTAAAGTGGGTTTAAACGTTTTTATTATCTTGGTATTTACACATTACAGTTATTCAATTTTTATTCGATCGATTTGAGTAGGGTGTATTATATTGTATAATCTGAAAAATGGCCAAGTATGTAATTTGAACCATTTTCGATGTCTAGTCCATAATATTATTTTCGTTCAAGTATCCATAAATGTACGTACAAAATCTTATTAAAATATAAAAAAAAACATGACTCGTTTGCCTTAATCTATTATAGAAAATAACTAACTTAATAATCATTTCAAAAACCCCGGGGCAAAACACAATATATTGGTGACTTGTTATCATTAACGCTTACTTATTTAATATGAAACTATTTACATGGCAAACCTATCAGGCATTGAAACTTCATCTTCCTGAATAGTTGATGCTGTAAGATCCTGAACCGATGTCAAAGTTTCTGATGGCTGGGTGGAAGTTGAAAGCCACTGGCTGAGGTTGTTGGTAGGATTGGTATTGTGGTTGATAAGCTGGTTGTTGATAAGTTTGCTGTTGTGGTTGTTGATATGTTTGCTGTTTTGGTTGTTGATACGTTTGATATTGTGGTTGGTTAAAGTTGCTGAAGAATCTACCAGCAGATGGTTGCTGGAATGAAAAACCAGTGGGTCTTTGGAACACGGAATATTGTTCTTGAGGATCTTCGTAGTCGAGGTTTTGTGATGGTTGTTGATATTGGAATGTATTTTGAGGGACAGATTGTCTGAAAGAGAATGCCTGTTGTGCTGGTCTGTAAGTTTGTTGAACTGGTTGGGCAGTCTCTTCGAAAATGCGGAGGGGTGGGGAAGATGATTTGAATGCTGGACGCTTGGGAGCTTTCTTCAATGGAAGGTTATTTCTGTATTCCTTGGTGTCGTAGATAGCTGGATCTTCTCTGTATTGACCGTCATCTTCTTCTCCTTCGGGAAGCGGTGCGATGTCTCTATCATTGGCAGGCGATGGAGGTGGAATATTAATTCCGTTTCCTGTAACAAAAACAAATATTGTTTTTAATTACTGTATGGGAATAGATGTGCTCGTGGTCTACGCACTAATCCAAAACAAAAAAGATTATTTGGCTATTTATACGTTGATATAGATCTAGAAACAGACATATACCTATGGATTTGATGTAGTAAGCCGTTTCCTTGAGAATTTGCATAATGTTTGTAATAATTAATCAGCGTGTAAACAATTGCTTATTTTTACTCGATTAAAAAACACAATGGAAGGAAATCGATCCTTAGTAAAAACTTTTACGCGGCATTGGTTTTACCCACACGGTTATTCCTACTTATCTTAAATATTCTATGAGATAATTAAAAAAAAAAAACGGGTACCTAGGTATTTAAATTCATATTCTTAAACATACAAATCTAATACGAACGTCGAACATGTTCATGAAATGATTACATAGAAAAGTTCTGTATTCGTTTTCATCAACGGATCACATCAGGGCCTTTATTCTCGTAGCGGTCTTAATACGCTCTTATCTTGATTGACAATCATAAAATGGCGGATTGGTATTCACAAAACAAGATATCTAGTAGATATCTTAAAAATTCGTTTTGTTTGAAATATCAGTATGAAAATGATCCAGTTCAAGATAGGATTAACATTAGATTCCGATAGTTTTGTGAATACGACTGCTTGCGATCGTGTCTTAATCTTATCGATAAGTGATTTTTAAAAGCGATTGATTACGAGAATAGCCCTACAGGTTTCCCGGACATCAGCTAGTTTCTCTGTTTGAGCTAAATTGAAGAGTAGGTAGTACTATGGTATTTATAATTACTCCAGTCTACTTACAGATGATACACAGCCAGCCGCCCTCAACCGATAACTTTTCAATTTTTTCCCTGACAATATCAAAATTTATGCTCATATTTCGGATCCTATAATTATGTGAGAGAAAAAATAAATCTAGCATACGCTTCCGGATTGTTGATAGTAATGACAAAAGTTATCCTTTCGTACCGAATTTGTTCAGCAAACACATTTTTATTACATCCACACTTTGTGTCTTTGCTTTTGTAAAATATACCTATCTAACATTCTCGAGTTTAGGTTATTGAGCTGTTGATTTAAGAAGAGAAAATATTTTTTAAAAGCTTGAACAGAGACAGAATATCAGTCTGAAAATTCAAGTGCGATAAATTCTATCACATAATAAGTAGGAACTTATTCTGGTTATAATTGATTACGTAGAAATTACCTTAAAAATCAACTTATCAATGTTATTGTGATTGTTTTAGGCAGGCACTAACATTATACTAAGGCATAAATCTTGACTTAAAAGTATGCAGCTGGCTTGAGAGTAATGAAAGAATACACAAGTATGGTAGTGGTCAGGTAGGTAGGTACCTAGGCTAATGCATACTGGAGTGATTTTTCAACAAAGAACTTGATAAGTTCTCCTTCAAGGTTATTCCCTGTCACTTTTACAGCCAAAGCAAATATAGGCAGACACTTAAGTTGAAGAATGATATAAATATTATATGACCGGTTGCTATAAAAATAAACCCCATGAATGTGACAACTGGCCACAAGGTAGGAGTCCGATTAGATTGTTCCATTCGCAACAATAATTTACCTACACCAAAGCTGACTGCAATTAAGTAGGTATTATTGTTTATCTTTGTGATTTGCTGTGCTTAAGATGAAAATTGGCTATTAGACTTGTATTGTAATGGTGAAATACACCTACAATGGTGAAAATAAAATGTATTTTATCTACAAAAAAATCTTAGAATTTGTTGAAAATTTTAGTGGTCATTGCTAGACGGACCAGCAAGAACGTTTTTCGAAGTTGGCTCTTGGTTCAATAATATTACAAAAAAATATTTATCACATGGATGTGCAATGTCAAAATTCATATAGGCGTTATAATTGGGATTCATCAATAAATTATTGTTTATATTGTTTGAAGATCTACTACTGCTGAAAGTAATAATATTATTTGTTTGGTTCGATACCCAGCCGAGTAACACTTGTTAATTTGTTGCATTTTTCTTTAAACAGACGAAGAGTAGGTACAATCCACCAAACCAAAAACTTTACAGGAAATTAAAGACAAAAAACATGAATTTATACGATGTAGAAGCAAGTTTTATGTCGCTTTGTAAAAGCAAGGTGGAAACTGTAATTACACATCAACTTTCATTAATCCTCCGCAGACTCGTGATTACTGGTTAGATTGTTAATTGTTTATTTTAAAAAGACCTCCATCAGATTTCGGCCATTATCGCTTTCCACCTATTGGAATAAGTGAAATGGAGTAAGCAAAAAAAGAGTACTTAGTAATGAAATAGAACTCTTCTTAGTTGATCATTTGGTTAACGATGCGATTGATTGATGTATTTTAACGAATATAATGTAAATGATTGAATATTAGATTAAATAAGAAAAAAAAATCTAAAAATCCATTGCGTAGGCGGGTGTGTGTTTATAAAGATGGCGTGTTCCATAAGTTACTCGACATATTATTATTTTGATACAAATATTTCACATTGGCATTGAAAGGCGCAGCACGTTGACACGGACCAGTTCACATTGAATTCCTCCACTCGACTTCACAATAACCACATTTTAGAGCACAAAAAATAGTGAAATTGTTTTGTTTTCTTCCTGAATCAGTGACGGGTTGTGATCTCAGCCGACTGGTTTGTGTAAGCAGTTGCGTTTTCATTATACATGAGTCAATTTAAATAATCATCTACCAGTTGTAGATAGGTACATTTTTTCATTCCTATATACTTCCGGAGTAGTGGTATTTTAGCCTAATTATCGACTTTGAAATAAAGTTATCTTGCCATTGAATAAATAATGATGCATTGGTTTTGATATCAGCTGTTAAAAGCTTAAAGAAAATGGATAGAATAGTGTTTGTCATTAAACTACACTACATGAGTGTAAGTGATTTAAGTGTAGCGAGGCACATTACAACAGATGGACGAGGAAACTGCTGGATTGGAGACCAAGGGAGGCTGGATTGGAGACCAAGGGAGGCTGGATTGGAGACCAAGGGACGATAAAAGTTCACAAAAACGGTCGTCTGAACCAGATAAAGGGATGACATTTGATACGGTGTTCACACGGGGCGATATAAGGCCAGACGATTTCGCTTGCATAAAAAAATATCGCTCGGTCGCCCATTGATCGTGTGATGTGTTCACACGAGTCCACCGGCCACCCAACGGCATACATTCAATCTGTCAGGTGCGCTGATTATGACGTAGTTTTAAAAATGGCGGACGGAGTGTTTGGGGTAGTTGAAAATGTTGTTTTAGACGATATAAGGACACCCCTAATTAAGGAAAAATAAAAAAAACGCAGATATTGGGTGCGGAATTGGATTCTAAGGAGAAATAAATTTGGAGGAGTGCTGTCATCTGTCAAGAAACAGAACATACGGACGCCGCGCATATCTGCGCGTCGTGGTATTGGCGGTGACCCCATGCAGTGGATAAGAATCGCACAGAAACGGCAGGAGTGGGAGGGATATAAAAAACCTCTGCATTATGAGCATTTTTTATAAATTATGAGTATTTTTCAACGCATCCTATCCTATCAGAATCTTGAAGTTCAATAAAAAAATCGTTTGAGATGTGCTTCTTCCAGATTCCTGACCTCCACAAGAAGTCTCATTTTTTATGTCGCCCGTAACATAGGTCCAGGATTCTCATCTTCCGGTTGCATAAATTGTTTTTGGTTATGTGACTATTGGTCCCCTTTGACCACTGATGTGGAAGTACTGAGTAGTGAGTATATCTACCACATCAGGTCGTCTATACAGAGGTGGTGGGTGCATCCTCCAGCCAGAGCAAGGGAAATAGATTTCTGCCCCTACAGTTCCTCAGACAAGCATTACAGTGTCCGCCAAGCCCACGTAATATGGTCCACCCATTGGTCGGTGCCTTCTTTGGAGTGGAAATTCTTGGTTTATTCTGCACCCAGCGCTTGCACTTGTCATGATTTTTTTGTTAAAATGTATTTTAATACAATCATTGAACGGCCTATACAATTAGAATTGTTTGCTTTTATCTAATGTCGCCTGAAGGCTTAAATTCTCACAGTAATGAAATTAGTTAGACTACCTAAATAAATTATTTAAGACATGTGATGGCAGTGGAAGGTTACTGTGTTCGATTATCAGTTTTGTTCTACCTGCATTCCGACACTTGCTAGATTATTTTCTTAGTTATTATCAGTTGTAGCTTCGGGCGAACTATCACATGTGGAGCGCTTTCATACTAAACAATATTATGTAAGGAAATCGAGGATACAAGGTTATATAATTCCTATAATAAGGTGTAGAATGAGTAATGGCTTTTAAATGAACCTGACAAAACTAGTTCACTCTATTTTGTTGGTAGTAAATCAGCGTACGTAAGACATGGGTGATCTCATTAATCGTTTACTTTAAATGTCAGAAATCTATTTTTCTCATAGAAGCTGTTTCTAAAGTTAAATGTCATCTGTTCATGCGTAAAGTAATGCCATGTATCACTTGTAATAATATTACATCGGCTTAAATACAGACGATACTATTCAAGGTGACAAATACTCATTGTTTCTCATTTCACGGGTGACCGATTTCCAATTAGTTTCAGAATCCTTCAATAACATTGGTGGCCTTTCCATGGTAATCTTATTGACTCATCTGTGTACAAATTGGACATACTTGGATGACCATTTCATGAGTAAATTAACAACTTGCTTAGATTCAAGTATGATTAATGAATTTAAAACAGTAAAATTTATTAACGTGAATGCCTATTATATATTTTCTACAAACAATTTTGTTTACTTGACGGATTATGCTGTCAGATAGTGAGGGCATCTGAGTCACATATGTGATGGGGCATTTAAATTTTTTTAGCCCTGTACTCGGTTTCCAGTGATTTGATGTAACTTAGCCCTCTTTAATAAGGACAGTTGACAATATTTCTCTATAACTTTGTGATGAAACTTATGACTATTAAATGTTTAAAAAACTTTACTGGTGTTCTTATTGTCCATAATATTTGTGTAATTGTTTGTTATAAAATCACTGTTTGTATATTTGTTTAATAAAAAAAAAAAAAAAAAACAATGAGCTTTAGTTATGTGTTATTGTACATATTAGTATGGAAGAATTGACAGAAATTAAAATCTCTGCGAGACCGATTATAAGTTAGGTATGTCAACAAGATCCTGTTATTAAATATTCACATATGTAGAGCACCATTAAAAACAAGAAATTTATCAGGCAAATAATTAGCCAGACAAGTTTCTGACAGGGTTAGTCACACGACTTTTGATAGCAGTGTTGTCCTATGATAAAGACAAAGGGAAACTTTCAGAGGTCAATTTCGCATGGGTGACGGGAAGGGAAAGATGCTTAGAATGGTTCTAAAAAATACATTTCTATAAGCATCCAAAAACCTACTCATACAAAACAGTAACAAAAATACTATACCTAATAACGTTATTTATCTTTCTATATGTAGAATAACAAAACTCTCTATGAGCGACAAATTCATAAGCTGTACAACTTCTTAGCTCTAAGTATATAATTATGCTGATTAGTGCAGTATTAGGAACTGTTAGTGTTTCTAATTAAATCACTCTATTAAAATATCTCTTTGCAAAACAGCGTGGCTATATTGCATACCTTATGAAGATTTTGTAGCAGACAGGTTTGAGAGTAAGTAGTGTGTGCTAGAAAGATCTTTGCAAACCACAATTATTAGCTTTACTTTAAACCCACAACTACATGATAAAACTACATGAAACAATGAAGTGGTTGGTAAACCATCAGGTTTATCAGTCGGCGACTTTCGTACGTATTGGTGCTCGTGGGTTCGAATCCCGGTGCCGGCAATTTCCACTTTCACAACACAAGCTTTGCTTTATGTGAAAGATGTGGAAAGTGTATTTGTGTTCACTTTGGGTGAGCCCAGATTCATTAAAAAAAATATCGTATGTAAGTATAAGATAAACGGAGAACTGTGTAAAGTACATACGAGTAAAGTTAAATGTATCTTTGTTAAAATAAAAACAAGTCTATCCAATAAATTAACACTTTTCAATATGTACAAAAGTATCATGTCATTGTGGAACTTGAAGATTTGAGCAGTTTTTATAGTTCTGTCCAAAAACTAAAAAATAAATAATATTGCTAATTTAGTTAAAAACAATTTTTGAATAAGATTTTATCACGACAATTCTGTGACTGGGGATAAGGTATATAGGTTCTACCTTTTGATGTTAACATTAAATCAATCAAATTTCAAACTCATATTAACCATTTTAAGAATTGAACACTTTTTTTAATTTATTCACAAGATAAAATAATTATACAAATGTTATGTACAAGAATGGAATTTATGAGATTTTTTGCCCTCAATGGTCTAATGGTAACATTAAAATATGGTAACTAACCTAACACAACTTATCATTTGTTAAGATCTAGTCCTGAAAAGAACTAGAGAATCTATATGTTGAATGCAAATACACTTTTAACATCTTTCAAAGAAAGCAAACTTATGTGTTGTAAAAGTGGAAGACGTTTGGCACCGGGGATGGAAATTACGGGCTAGGCTACCTAATATTTCATTTACATAGAATAAAGAACAAACCTTGTGGTCTGAATCCTTGTTTGGGTGTTGCTCCATATTCCACTTCTCTGAGTTTTCCTTCATCATCAACGTATCCGTATTTACCCTGGACCTCGCCGTTGGGGAATTTGGTTTCTATCTTATAGGAGCCATCTCCAGCCTCATACCCGTAGCTGTAAGAACCGTCATCGTTTTGTTTGCTGATCTGCTTCAGAATTGGCACAGGATCTGGTCTCTTCTGGGTGAGTTGGGCTTCTGTCAGGCAGACCAACCAAAGGGCCAGTATAGATAGCTGTAAATAAAAAAAAACAGATAAGTTATACATTTTGTGAACGGTTAATTTCGATAAAATGGCTCGTGAACAATACAGAATAGAAACTTGAAATAAAGTAGAAGCCCAATAATTAAAAAGCATAATAGGTATATAAAACTCGTAATACAACATTATCATATTATTCCAAATGAAAGAACATAAAATATAGCCCTATTCAAATAAGTATGAGATGCCTAAATTATTTCACTATCCCAGTAATTGTGATACACAGTTATTAAAATAGTGGTATAAATCGCTTCTTAAGAGTAGCTAAATTTTATAAGAAAAATAGCATACAAAATGAGTAGGTATAGTCAAAATACTTGGATATCATAGACACAAATGCATTATTTTTAAGATTTTCAAGAGGTCTAATTTCATCATAAATCGATAGAATTGTGATGTAAACGGAAATCGAACTCGCAGCTCTATACAAAGCCAAATATTTAACCACCAAGGTCGACAGATTACGTTTATTAACTAATAATTTAATGCGCTTTTACATTACGTCTATGCTGAGCGAGAAGTGTTTTGAAATATTTTTATATGTATTTTTTTTTAATGTGTGACAAAAACTTAAAACAAATACAAACATAATAACATTTCCTATAACTTAAATTAACAAATTGTTATCGGTTTGGAATAAATAATACCTATAATGAGGAAATAATTGAAGATTTGTTTAGGTGTGTAGGCTATACATAAATAAATACCTATAACAATGATACAAATAACTTTTAATACTTCGGTATGAATAAAAATAAGTCAGACGCGAAACCTAATTTCCATGTAGCAGTTTCTTATGGCTTCACAGAGCAGCAGATCTTTTGGGTTGGGTTTTTTTTTTGAAAACAGGCAATGAATGAAAGTAGTTAAGTATACAAAATTTTAATGAATCTATTCGGAAACACAAAGAAGCTACATGCTCATGGTTGCAAAAAGGTTTTCTATCTAAAAAATGGTTATTTTATACGTTCTAAAAACTTACCATGCATACAAGTAAATTGTTATAATTCTACATACAGAAATTATTTTTACGATTTATAAAACTTAACGGCGCGTCTTTCGAAGCTTTTACATAACTTTAATCCTGGATTTACATCCGCTATAACTAAGGTTTTCGATTCAGCTTTATTATGAAACAATGGTTATAGAATACCACTTACTGCAATTAGTGTACACTGTTATTTAAAATAAAGTGTTGGCCATTTCATAGCTGCATTAAATAATTTCAATAAATCGATTTATCATGACATTCTATAAATAATTATTCAACTAAATTCCAATCAAGCTATAAAACCATTGACCAAATTTAAGTTAACGTTACTGTGATTGTCGTTTGTTCAGAAAACAGTCCGTAGGGACTAGCACTTAGTTATATAAAACTTTAAAGTTCTTTAAGTAGGTAGGTACCTACGTTATTGTTGGGTTACATGAACATTGTTACAGCGACAACTGGTTACCTACAAGTTATTCGCATATTGAATTTGCGAAACGAATTTCAGGAAATTTGAAGCTGTAGGTAGGTACCTACTAGAAATAAATCTGCACAATAATAAGCTAGTTATAATTAAAATGATATCTGATATAATATTGTGCCTAACGTATTTTATAGGAAGAAAATGCAAACGGTAGAACCAGTTTTATCTAAATTGACAAGTGGTACTAAATTTACGTATTTTTAGTGTTTAAATATAATATGTAGTTGTTTTTTTAAGTACCTACCCCGCCTTGCAACAGAAAATTCAAAATAAAAAAAAACCATCACTAATTATTAACAATGTCAAGGTTGATTTATTTCATGGTTCGATGGCCAATACAAAAATTACTATTCGCGTTTAAAGGTTCTATGGGTTTTGAGGAATATTTCTGTCGTAGGTTTAGTATTTGAAAAATTATTGGTGAGAAATTTTGATGGAGTCGTTAATCCGCTAGGTACTCAAATTCTTTTTTCGATCCCTAAACCTAGGATACTAGCCATTTTAATAAAATTTTATATGTCAATGTACCTACTCCGTCATACTGCAGTGAATCATCGAACGCGGCATAGAAGCAGGTATGCCCATGGACCAAAAACAATATGCCAATCAAACAGTGAACTTTATGGACCGGTGATTAAGTATAATAATATGAGTCAGTAGAAAATACATATTATTAGTATAAGGAGATTTATTAAAATCAAGGCGGTGCACGCACATTCCTCCACAAGAAACTCGGTTGCACAATAGGACTGGATTAAATCACTATGACTAGACGTTACTTGCACTACTATACACTTACTAACAAAATCACTGCCCACCTGTACACTACGTACGTTCCATTATTAAGTGTTGCATTACTGAGCTCATTACGAAACGTTTGCTCTGAAGGATCTATGCTACAAGTAGCCGCCTATAATAATCTGTTGTTACCAATACTTTTACTTTCTTTCCATTGTTCAATGGATTGTTTTGTTCGTCCATTTACGAAGCACGTGCAACTACACAATAATGTCTAGTGCATTAAAAGTCTGTAGAGGTTGTAATGTCCTAATCCAGTACCTAAATTATCATTACAAGCACCATACAAACATTAGAATCACGATCTATATCTATATTTTCCTAATTATGTGTGTTGGTTTGTAAGTATAGGTAATTTTCTAAACGAAACGAAAGCGGTGCATCCATTTCAAACCATAGGCGACACCATCGTAAATTTTTTTACTGGAATATTGTCGGTTCTGTAATATGTACATTTTTTAATACTTAGCACCGATTTCTTAAGACGAAGTATCACAATATTGTGGATAGTGAGCCGAAGGTGAGGTGACGCAGTTTCGATACCTTGGCCACAATGATAGATCTAGAACAGTTAATCATCAGGCAAACAAAGCAGCACTATAGCGGGTTGCCTGAAATATTACGAGTTTCGGAGACTTAAACATTATCACCTAATGGGGAACGTTGTTAACGTAAAGTGATCACACTAAGCCAGCCTTCGAAATAACAGTAGAAGACGGTCTAAGCCCGTAGTGGTTTGTTCCATTTAAAAATCGAACATCAGTAATGAATTGTTAGAGATTTAGTTGTTACATATTTGTTGCCTGAAAGACATTAGTAGGGAAAGATGCAATGTAAACGACGTCGTAAGTTGGGTCAGAAGCAGACGAAGACACTTGAGGGATCATATCAGTAGAATAGGAGATGACCAATGACACATAACGAAGACCGTGAGGCAGACCTCCCAAGAGGTGGAACAATAGCTGGCAGTCGGTCTCAGACCTTCCAGATCTTGTGATCTGACCAGAATATATCACAAGGTCTGGAAGAAGTATATAATGCATGATGATAGTAAAATTATAAAGTCTGTCGCTGAAGGTCGAGACAGGGGCATTCCTCTATTGTATGTAGGTATAGTTATTAAAATATTATTTTTGAGTGGGTACTTAATGAATTATTTCTTGTACCTACCTACTAAAAAACTTTTGCAATAAAATTTTAATACGTTATTAAGAATGCAGTCAACTTCATTGCTACGTGCATAAAGAAACAATACCTACGTGTGAATAAATAATATCATTGCTACGAAGAGAAATGCCGACAATACTGCAAGAGAACGTTAATAAGTGCCGCTACTAAAGTACATATGTATGTAGGTCCTGTAAGTGTGGTGACTCTAAGAATGATGTGAAATTTAATATGACAATTGTTTAGGTAATTAATACAAAAACCTCATATCAAATAGATATTATGAGGTAACTTTTATAATAATTGTAATTTGAATCACATTGAGATTTTATTGTATTCACTAGAGATTCAATATCAACAATGTTTTTTTCTCAATTCAGAAGCAGCTATTTTATTTTTAATTCAATTAATTATTAAATTGATGCACAACCTGATACCATCCATGATGTATGGGAGTGAAACTTGGACGAAAAATCTGCAAGTTGGAATAAATGCTGTGGAAATGAGATCACTGCGTAGGATATGCGGAAAGAGACTGATTGATAAGGTGAGGAATGATAATATTAGAAAGGAATGTGGAGTGGATGTTAGCGTAGTGACTAGAATGAATGTGAATAAATTAAGGTGGCTTAGGAATGTAGAGAGAATGAACGAGGAATCACTAAAAGAATATATAAATCTGAAAGAATGGGTGCACGCAGACGAGGCCGATCTCGAATGACATGGGCCGACCATATCGGTGCCGTTATACAGGAGGGCTAAGTCAGGAGCAAAAGGAATAGAAGAGCATTATGCGTTTGCAGGACGCGAAAGGGGTTTGTTTGGATAGGAAATAATGAAATTCCCTACTCTCTGCCCACTCCGTTCGGGAAACCGCGTGATGGGTTAAAAAAAAGTATATTTTTATTTCCATTAGGTACCTGACAGTTAATTTTTAATAAACGGGATATTCTCAAACTTAACTTGGTATCTAGGGAGGAAAACAGTTATTTTAGTTCTGAAGGACGTATGTGAAAATTTTTAGATGTCAAGAGTGTATTTCTGTTCACTTCACAATTTATTTAAAAAAAAAATCAAAGCTTGTGTTGTTAAAGAGGAAGATAGTCCGCAACAGGGATCGAATGTACGACTTCCGCTATCAAAATCGCTAGAATATCAACCAATTTCAATATTGCTTATTTTCTTTTTACCTTATCAAAGGCTTCGCAAAGTAAGGTCACAATTGAAATTGCTTATATGTGAAATATATAATATTAATTCTGTCACTGAATTTTCACAATATTGATTGCACCAATGGCTTAGCTGGGCCCCGCCCATCAGTTTAATTGACACAAACTAATGAATCAAAAAGTGGATCAAGATTATCATTTTCAATCAGAGACATCGTGTTGGTAACGGATTGTCCATCATGAGCACGCCACATGACGACATTACGAGCTCATGTTACCACCACGCTTGGACTGTGGAAATGTGTGGCAAGTGACGCAATGCTGAGGTAATTTGGCGATCAAGTGAGACCACCGCTGTATGAGGTACACATGCATTTTTAAGAAACGTTTGAAAAGTGTTTATGTATCAGTATCAAGGTCGTTAAAATAAATAATGTATGTAGAGTGTCGACCAACAGACATTCTTGAGGTATTAATACTGTTTAAGCAGGTAGGCGTATGGGAGTTGAATAATTAACAGCAGGTTGGTAAAATGAAGTGTACGCTATGATTTAGGTTTATGGTTTAAAACATCATAAAAAATTTAGATAGAGCGATCAAACAATCGTCGTTATATATGCATGTAAATTTTGACACACGTGGAAATCATAACGACGAATTTCAAAATCCTCTCAATGAAATCTCATTGATAAAATAGGAAGTACACACTGATAGAAAACTACTCTGAAATGTTTGCGGAGCGGAGGTTTTTTCATGTTTCTTGTTCCTGGTTTCGGTTTTAATAAGATTACGTTGATTAAATATGGTTGAAATTGAACCATGAAAATAATTGGTAATGTTTGCAAATAAAATGTGGTAGTAAATTTATTTCATCACATAAAAATCATAATTATTGCCAAATTATCATTCTGCATCCTCCAACTCCTTTGTTTGTGCTGGGATAACAAGTTAGAACCTCATTCCTTTAATCCTTTTAAGAAACTTATTGTATGGTCCTGTTTTTTTTTTTTAATACAAAACATTGATAAAAAAGTGCGTAGATAGGTATCTCCAGTATTTCAGCTACAATACCTAAGGTTATATTTTGATTGTTTTTCATAATATCTTGAGCATTTGGTACTCTGCAACATTCATGTACGCTAAATTTGTTATCAGGTTGCTTGTCGCTTTAGGATACGTCGATTATGGTGTTTAAATGAAATGATTGATATCATCCTAAGTAGATAGGTAAAAAAAAACAAAAGAATCATGGCCCACCCAATGTGAACACAAATATAGTTTTTTAACATCTTTGATTTCTAATATCTTTCTGAATAATTTTGTAAAAATAAAGATAAGTGAAGTCATAAGAGAAAGATGTTGAGGCGCAGAAAGATAGACAGGGGTTAGAAATGAGGAGATTTTTAACCAGCAATGAACAGGATACGTCCTACCCCTGCAATATTGGATAGCTGCCTATCAACTATTGCCTATTGGTGATGTCAAGAGACAGTCTTTGTAACTTCTCTTTCTCGAAAATGTACGTAGGGAGATAGGTATAACTAGAAGTTTTTATTTCAACCTAAAGTTATTCAGATTTGTGCCGCTTTAATTTAGTAGAGACATCACTAATTTCACCATAAAATCATCCTATAAATCAACACAACTGGAGATGAATAATATATTACAATCATATAGGTAGTTATTATATTATGATTAATTAAGCACCAGTTGGTCGTTAATTTGACTTAAGTGTATTGACAGAACATAACGATGTCAACCTGCTCTACATTTTTTGTTATGTAATAGGTATCTCTCAACAGATTGTGTAATAATTAATAATCTACATGTTATTGTATCAAATAGAAGCTGGGTGTAAGGTGTATGGACTCAGTACTGGTAGCTACATATGTACCGGAATTAATGATAACTTGTTACACAAATACTTAAGATACAAATGAGTTAGAAATTTCAAGAAATGTTGTTAGCCATACCGACATGAATTCTTTAGCGAGTAAATGACATAATACTTCTACTGTATCCTTAGACTAGACCAGCTCTTTTAAAAAAAGTAATTTAGTATCTGACGTGGGATATCAGTCAAGAAAAAGAAAGTCTTTAGTTTTCTGTCCGATTTATAAATTATTTTTATGAAATGTGTGTGCCTACATATATGTTTTTCAAAACATACTCACGTCTTAAGTATTTATTTTTACTTAGAGTACCTACTTCAAATATGACAAAAGCTCAGTAAAGAAAAAACTCTGCGTTTAGAACTGATTGATTCCTGCGGTAAATTTTGGGAATCGGGTGCTATGATTTTGTAACAAACGACACCGTCCACAAAAGAAGTACAGTCATCTGGGGATGACTGTCGCCCCAATCTGGTATGTCCTCCGCATGTGTCCCGAAGGCGGAGGTCGTGCCAGCTTATTTTACAAGACAAGAAGAAGTTCAAGACCTGCCTGATCAAAGTATTAGTGTGAATTGGGAGGAAGCGTAGCGGCTGACACATGCAGGACGGAAGTGGATGGAGAGATGTTTTCGCGACCACATGCTCCACCTTAGAGCAGAGTGGATAGGTAAGGTAAGGTATTTCTGAACTAGAGATTGTGAAGTAGTAAGTGCCACTTACGGCCGGTTTCAATAACCTATCCGTAGTAATCAGTTAAACGCTATCCGTCAATTAACCGCAGTTGATATTCTATCCATATACGCGTTTCAATAAACAAACAACAGATAGATAGTATTTGTCAGTTACCATGGAAACTACCCGCGTGAAAAAACAGTAATCACAAATGTCACAAGCTACTAGAGATAGGTTATTGAAACGCTTTATCGTCGATTTCTATACAAATCATATAATGAAAGATAGATAGAAAGTTTAGATAGAAATTCTATCTATCCATGCATTGTTTATTGAAACACCAAAGTGTAAGGATAGATAGATTTTTAAACATAGATAGGAGATATATAGGTTATTGAAACCGGCCGTTAGATATTATTGTTTCGATTGGAGGTCTTACAGCAAGAGATGTCTAAAATAAAATGAAACTAGATACATTTCACTACTTATTTTAAATGTCTCTTGAAAGAACATAAAACAATGGGTGATGCAACTGTTCAATGTTCAGATGTCTGTTACGGGAGAGTATCACGTGAGTTCTGGAACGACATCTGGATATCAAGGTAAATATTGGCAGACTCTGGCTAATCTGGAAGGTCGGATTTAGGCTGGACGCGGTCGAATGTCTGCGGACGACATTAATAGTTGTCGGCGTGAATGAGAATAAATTTCGGGATGAGCTGAAGAACTAGTGGGTCTTGGTAGTCAAATCTTACCCGATTTCTCGACTATAAGAGAGATGCCTAGATTAAGTTGTGTTTGCCTATCAAACACAATATTACTATATAAAATCAACATTGTGTTGAAATTATTTATGACTAATAGAATCAAGAGTTTGCCCACCTAAATATTAATTGGTTTTAAATAACATATCAGATTATTTATACACCGCCTACCTACCTCTTGTAATTATGCAATGCTCATAAATCGTAGCAATAACCTTTGTTGGTAAGGTCCCGGACAAAAAAAGTGATTTTGAACAAGTTGGATACTAAGTCAAGATATTGCAGAAAGTATGCACATTAACGTCCAGATTTTTTCAGACATGTCCGGCGGAAATGATGGTTTTTGTCCGGAATGCAGGTGCAATTTAAACGTCCAAAAGCTATGCAGAGAAATAGATAATTAAATGAATAAAGTCCGTGACCATCTTGATCTGTTAAATCTACAATATGACTGAATCAGCGACGTCTCAAATTAGGGCAAGTGCAATGAGAAATCGGTGAAAAATACACAGGTGCCCACGTATTTAATTTCGTAATTTACCCCGCAAAGAGGGAAATGTGGTGTAATAATAATAGGGGAACTCCATGATGATATAATATGAAACAAACTATTGATTCGCTTATGAAGATACAATAATCCATCCAATGAAACATTTTAAGTTAAGTAACTGTAATAATATATTTAAAGACTATAACGCAAATATTTCAAATCATCTTGGTAGGTATTTTAGATACTTTTTCGTAGAAGAAAGTCCTGAAACTAAAACAATCTTTCGAAACCGTCTATAAGGAGTTTATAGTAGTAAAATTAAAGCTTTAATAAATAAATAACATACCTGTAAAGTTTTCATTTTGAATATCTCGCACTACTCGCAGACGAACTCGCGGGAAAATTGACGCGAACACGAACAATGGAAAATTGTAAATATTATTTTAGTATGAACCGGCTGATACGAAGTGGCGCGGGAGTTAGCAGCGAGGTATAGAGTCGAGTATTGTACGAGTGCTGGCCGCAACGCCTTATATTTATAGCCACGCGGAGTTGGTGGTTGAAAATTTTATATCATATTCATGCTAGGTGCGTCTTGCGTGGAATCCGAGGGGAATAATCAGTGGGCGTTGGATGTAGTCCTTCCTTTCAACCGAAAAATTCGCAGAATTTCCTTTTGTGTTACCAATAGAATACCCGAATTATTTACTGAATACGCTCTAGTAATAAGTCCACATAGTTTGATTCAAAAGAATAAAAGAAAAGTTTGTGCTTAAAGAGAGCAAAGTAAGAATATAAGACCTGCATCAGACCTATCCTAGCATAGGTACTGTATATAGAATCTAGGGCTGACGCAACAAAGAGCCTTTCTATACTCTCCGTCCCATTGAAGTAACAACACACCAGGACAGGGACTAAACTCCAGTATTACGTAATCTGCGATGTCCAGGATGTTGTGCGATTGGGTAAGCGTATACACTATACAGAGAGCAGATCCTGATAGTCTAATAAAAATAGCAACTGATTTTACACCCAGCATGACCACGTCACTTCTACCATTATGGGGAGGAGATGGACTTGGCTGGGACATGTGTTAAGGATGCCGAATGACAGTTGTCTGAGAAGAGCGCTGTTCTTCCTCCCATCAGGGTCCCGAAGACGAGGAAGACCCTCTCACACTGTCCTCCGCTCCTTTGAAGCAGAGCTGAGGAATTTGGACATGGTGTGGGAGGAGGCCATTGCCATTGGAGAGCTCTTGTTGCCTCCCTATGTACCTAAGTGGGGCGTAAAGGGAGTTTGGATTGGATTTTACACCAGGAAGACCACCCAAAAGATGGATATTGCTGGATATTCACAGGGAGATCCGAGAGAAGACACAAATAAGTCTCAAATAGAAATGCTTCAAATTCGCAACAAAATTCTTCTAGTAGAAGAATTTCATGAAAGTGTGTCATTCACATACCTACCAATCTCGGAAAAAAAATTGAATTGAAGAAGATGTTTTATTGCAGTTCGCCTCGTAGAAAACTGAATCGCTCTATGTTAAAGGGCCGTAAGTCACAATAAATTTTTGGTAAAATGAGTTAAATATCCAACGAAGTCGATAAAATATGTATGCATCTGTGTAGCACATAGAAACTAATGTTTCTAAGTCACCTGTGACCATGCAGGACCTGTACCTGCGAAACTAGTCAGGATATTAAATTTGTGGAATAAACAATATATTTTTTTAATTACCACATTTTTTTTCTTTTTGCTTTAAAGCCGTAAGTCCAATTTATTATAAATAGGTATACAAAAATATCTAAAATATATTATTTTAATTAAATAAAATTGGAAAAAAGCTATTCCCATTATATTTTTCACCACGTATAGTTTTTTGATTTTCTGAAAATTTAGCGGATTGGACTTGTGTCCCTTTAACATAGAGTGATTCCTAAATTTCATTTTAAATATATTTGCCTGCTCACAAAGCTATATACTTACCTACTTTGGTCCTAGGGATACTGAAGCTTTTTAATAGTATAAGATGGCAGTGATGCATTCAACAAAATGATGAGGAAATCCGATATTTTTTAAGCCACCATTCAGGCATTCGAAATAAGCAACACAATGTGAATAAAAAACTGCCTTTACAAAAAAATTAAGGCATGTAACCAAATTATCATGTCAAGAATACCATAATATAATATGAGGTAGATTGTAGATTTACATCTAAATTGGTTCGTAGATTATTGATTTTGTACCGAAGTTCAACCGGGGAATAACAAAGGATTTAGTTCGTGCAATGCGTGTCTCCTGTACCCCTATTCTGTAGCAAGTGTAGGGTAGTCATTTAAAGAGCGAGGCCTCCGCGATTTTACTTGGTAATAGCGAGGCCTCCGCGATTTTACTTGGTAATAGCGCGAGGCCTCCGCGATTTTACTTGGTAATAGCGCGAGGCCTCCGCGATTTTACTTGGTCTCCCTTTAACGGAAGAGAGACAGCAAAACAAAATCGCGAAGGCCTCGCTAATAGGCGATACATTTTATATACGTATCTATCTATACGTATCGAATGCGAGAATCGCATATAGACGTTTTTCATACAAAATGTATCGCCTAATAGTCACTTTTTTTCAAGTGACTATACCCTACACTTGCTACAGAATAGGGGTCCTGCAAGGTTTTGGTAAATTATTATCGTGCAGTCTGCAACCCTCTATCTCGAAATAAATGTCCCCCCCCCCCTCCCCCACACGAATAAATGTTTTGATTTTTTTTTAACAATAATTAGTGTTCTGCTAATTAGTAGGTATTAAATGTAAATTATCAAGTCGAGTTTCCATCGACGTCATTTTTATAATGAAAAGAAGCACTTAAAAATGTTACAGATACCTTCTCCTTTACATGTTCAGGGACAGTTTCACGCGCTTCAGCTGCGGTGTTCGAAAACTCCGTCCGAAATTATAGTAGGTAATAGTAGGTATAGTAGGTAATAGTAGGTAATGATGAAAACATCAACTCCCTAATCATTGCATTTTCAAACACGTACTTGAATAGGTACTCGTTAATCATGTAGGTACAATAGCGATGAACACGAATCGAGGCGCCATTTTTTTTTAATTTTTCATGATCAGCTGTAGGTACTTAATAATTTTCGAAATTTAGAGACGCTTTCGGATCGAACAAATTTGCTTCAGGATCGACTAGTCGATCACAATCGACCGGCTGCCCATCCTTGCGCCAACCATCATCTATTACAAAAAATATGACGTATTTCTCATTTATTGTTACATCATAAAGGTATCTATAATAGTTCTATTTAAAGATGGTTTAAATATAAAAAATCTTGTTTTATCTGTGTTTAATAATCTTTATTGCATTATTATACAAGTAGTTATAATATTTTACAGAGGGTGTCGCTTACATACTAATTATTTGATTTGGATTACCTAAATTGTGATTATGAATATTTCACAAGATTGTCAGTAGGTACCTAGGTAGGTATATATGTAAGAACACAACGTTTATTGAATATTATGTTGGTAAGTAGATACCTAACATGAACCAAATGATAGTCACACCAATACCTAACGCAATGATTCGTCAATCAATGATCTGAGTATGCAATACTTCCGTGAATACATAATAATTATTAATGTGTACACACTTTTGCCTATAGTACCTAAAGTTAGTTGTTGGACATCATTGTTGATAGTTCGTACACAATATAGATAAGTCCTTTCGTTCGACGCCGATCGCCGCAAAGAATGGTGTCTATGGCTAAGAACACGTAGAAAGCGAATTCCGACCCGCGCCGACCGGCTCATAGATTGTTGTCTATGGTTTCAATGCTAAATGCACATTCAATGCTAAATGCACAAATAAATGGACATTCCGGAAAGCGGGTTCCTGCTTTTTCTGTGGGTATCCCCATTCAAATGCATAGTAACATTTTTGCGCCGGTCTGCGCGTGGCGGAATCGGCTTTCTACGTGTTCTTACACGGTTTCAATGCATTTTTAAATGGGCATGCCGGAAAGCGGGTTCCTGCTTTTGCTGTGCGTATCCCCATTCAAATGCATAATATAGAAAAATTCTTTGCGCCAGTCGGAGCGGGTCGGAATCGGCTTTCTACGTATTCTTACCCTATTGGGCTTATTGCATAGAAACTTTCTCTGCGCCGGTCGGAATCGGCTTTCTACGTGTTTTTACACATCGCAGTAGGTGCCTAAGTGCATTATTGACATGTTTTATTTGGTCATTCATCAGAATGATAGGGCAGGCTAAAATATGGGTAAGTACCTACATACCTGCCCCCTTAGAAAATTTGAATTTTGCGAACGACTACAAACGAATTTTTCGTCAATGTAGAATGCGAAAAAAATGAACTGTCCACTGGAACATAATAACCAGTGGGTCGAAACCGTCATACAAGCACTTTTTGTATGGATGGCGACTGGTTTTAGGTACCAACATTGAAAAACAAAAATAATATCATGAATTGCAAACTTGTTGTTGCGACGCGACTGTTTATGTTTAAAAAACATCAAACTAAACTGAAATATTAACGCCATTTTTAGCGGTCTGTTGTGTTATTGTATTATTTTCGAAGAGAATACAAAACCTACGGATTGAGTATTGAGGTCATTTTGTTGATATTCAAAGATAATCATAATGCGCAAAAGGTGTGTCATTTGTCACAAAAGTGATGAGAAAAATACTAATTGTGATGTTTATTTTTTTGACTTTTGTGATGATTTTTTTTATCACTTTTTTCAAAAATTTCAAATATTATGTATTAAAAATATGTGTACAACAAATATTATGTAATAGATCACTCTCTCGAGAGTGAATTGCCGCGTTGTAAAGAAGAAGAAGAAGAAAATATTATGTATTAAAACTTTTGTCAAAAGTGTTATAAATATCTAGTAGGTGTATAGATACTCTTGTGTAAATTTTTGTAAAACTGCAATAAAGCTATCATTAAATTAAATACTTTTTTTAACCAATGACTTAAGAGAAATTTAAAATTGCTTGGGTATGACCATGACTGCCCGCTGTCACCGAGCTGTCAAGTACCAGAAAGGCAACATCACCATAATAAAAAATTTGTTTCAATGTTGGCTAAACAAACCATTCAGTACATTTTCCAGATTTTTTTTCATCTATGGAGTTGCGTCTCTTATCCGTAAGGTATTACCTATATTCTCTTTGATAATAACTAGGTGACCCGTCGAACTTCCCTCCTTGGAATCTATAATAATAAAGGAAAGTGCCTGACTGACTGACGACTGACTGATTGACTGACTGACTGACATACTCACTCATCAACGCACAGCCCAAACGGCTAATCGTAGAGAAGTGAAATTTGGAAATCAGGTAGGTTTCAATACAAAACCTTCCACTAAGAAAGGATTTTTGGAAATTCCACCCCTAAGGGGGTGAAAAATAGGGTTGAATGTTTTTCAAAGTATGTGAATATCTCGGGAACTAGACATGGTACGAACTTGAGATTTGGCATATGAATTCTCCTATAGAAATAAGTAGTGGTTTTCTTGGACAGTTTTTCCAAATTTTCACTAGAAGGGACGAAAAAGGGCACATATAAAAAGGGATGATTTTTAAGTGGCTCCTAAAAAGTTTAAAACTGGTTTTATCGAAATTTCAAAAAATTGTTTCTACAAAAAGAGTCAAATTATACTATTTTGTTTTCAAAAGATATCATTAATTAGAGGGGAGGGGGTGAGGGGCACTTTTCCAACGTGTGTGTGTGTCCGTCCCCTCTTTATAACTTTTGATTCGCTTGATGCACAGATCCTAAAACTTCAGAAAATATTGTATACTTTAAGCCTACAAAATTTGTATACTCAGAATTTTGAATTTTTTTTCAGTCAGGGGTTGAATTTTGAATTTTTATTTAATTTTTTCATATATCTCGAAAACCAAAAAATCTAGAAGCCTAAAAATGAGTATGTATATAGAAAAATACAATATCTAAAATATAATTTAATGAAAAAGTTCCAGGATTTCTCAAACTTTTTTTATAAAGAAAAATATTTTTTTTATGACAAATTTACGATTTTCAGTAGGTACATATATTTCAGAATTTTATAAAAATATCGATAAACGCTGAAACCTTCCAACTAGATAATTGATTTTTCTATAAAAAAATATGTACATCATAGCAGTACATCTCAAACTTTTCTTAACAATTTTTGTAAAAATTTAATTTATTGACGACATCGTTTCATACAATAAACATACCGACTCAGGCCATCGACAGTTGGATCTCATTTTTACATGTAACTTTTTTTATAAAGTAAAACATTTTTTATGACAAATTTACGAGTTTCGGTGCCTATGCCTATTTCAGAATTTTATAAAAATATCGAAAAAAGCCGAAACGTTTAAAACTGCTTTTATCGAAATTTCAACTGCAGATAGAGTCAAATTTTATTATTCCGATTAGGGTGCGTGGTAGTTTTTTTCGAAAAACCATATCTCTTAGATAAATTAAGTGAGAAAGCTGTAAATTAATATATAGTTTCTTACTTTAAAATAAAAATCGACCGGTTTCATTGTTTTGTCAAAGATTTATTTTAAGCAGTGTTATGGTATGATAAAGATTTTTGCAACAAACAAAATAATACTAATGAGATCCTAACCTTGAAACGCGGCACGATGAAGTTACACGTGCGGCTAGGTATATACATACTGCATGTACCTTATTGTAATGCCCAGAACAGTGGTTTCCAAAATTAAAGATTATTTTTGTGAAATTAAAAATACGTTGAATATATCCTGTCAAAAAGAAATATAAAAATAGGGATTATAAGTATGAGTTATTTAACAGTTTCCATTCTCACGCAAATTAAAATAAATTAAATTAAAAATAACTTAAAGATTTTGAGATTTTTAAAGAAACTTTGTACATACGTACATAATAATATAATATAGGAACGCAAAGGTTTCAAAATAGCTGCTACAAGTATTTTTTTTTATTATGCGGCATTTCCTTAGGTGTGTACAAATATTTTTTTTGATATAACTGTTTGCATCAAAAAATTATTTTTTACGGTAAGTAGGTACAAGGTAAGAATCTGGATTGTACTACAAATACTACAATTCTTTATGTCTTGATCTGTCAATATATTTGAAGCCATTTAGTCAAAAAAAGAAAGACATTTCGTACAAAAACCTTTGACAAAAACTAGCTTATTATTAAAAAAAAAACTATATACTTGGGTAATCTTGGTTTGAATTTATTGCGTAATCCATGAATATGTTGAAAAAAGTAGATTATTTTGAATATGAAAATAAAATGTAACCAATTTGATAAATATGACATTTTAAAATCATCTACAAAATACTCACATGATTTTAGGATAGATCGTAAATAATTGTTTTGAAACCACTAGCAACCTCCTTAGATTTCGTCAATGTAGTGCGAAAGAAATTAATTTTCCTAAAGAATTTACTAAAGCTTGGTTTACACTTGGTCGAGTAGCGGTACTTCAGTAGCTAAATTAGTAAATTACACGCTGCTTGACCAAAAATCTTTCACACTCTATTCAACAGTTCATTAAAAAATTTATTGACCCGACTAAGCTACCGGCCAGTGTTGCTACCCTTGTATAATGTTTGACCCGAACACAAACTTAAAAAATGTTAATCCAAAAATTTGGTGTCCGGAAAGGTGAATGTGCGCTAAAAAAGGTCGTTCCAAAAATTTTGTGGCCTGAAAGGTACAATTAAACTAAAAAAAGGTCATTGGGAAAAGTCATGACCCGGACATTTTAAGTTTCGCCCGCACTCCCGGACGCACGTCGCAATTTCCTATCAGGTGACAACTCTTCTGCCAGCTAATCTATTCGGCAATTTTTTATTGATCACACAACCCTTAGTAGGGGACAAATTTATTAAAAATTGAATTTTGGAAAAAGATATTGTTTTTAAAATATTTATTTATTTATTTATTTATTTCAATATCAACGGCAATAGCCTTTTACATGTTATTTACAATATATTTTTTTGTATTTTTATTTCAAATATAGAATGATAGTGACAAAAATATTATAAAAATATAATAGGCTATTAGGATATTAAATGTAAATTTTAGAATGTAAATAAAAAAAAAGAAATATTCAGGCTTCTCAGACAGTCTTGGCGAAATAGGACAAGGATACAACAAACAACAACACTCCCTTTTACACCCTACTCAAGGGCATAGGGAGGCAACAAGAGCTCTCCATTGCGCTCGATCTTGCGCAATGTTTATGACCTCCTCCCACACCATGTCCATGTCCCTCAGCTCTGCTTCGAAGGAGCGGAACACAGTGTGAGAGGGTCTTCCTCGTCTTCGGGACCCTGATAGGAGGAAGAACAGCGCTCTCCTCGGCCAACTGTCATTCGGCATCCTTAACACATGTCCCAGTCAAGTCCATCTCCTCACCACGATGGTAGAGGTAATGGGCTCACGCTGGTTGCGCCGGCGTATAGCATCGTTCGTGATGCGGTGGTACCATCTTACGCCCAGAATTCTCCTTAGGCACTTCATTTCAAAGGCTGAGACTTTTTGTGCCTGGGCTTTGGTCAGGTGCCAGGACTCACACCCATATAAGAGAATGGGCAACACACACGCATCAAACAGTTTACATTAGTCTTGACACTAAACGCCGACGCTTTCCAAATCTTGGACATGTTGTCAAAGGCGCCACTTTCCATACCGATACGTATCGGGAGCTCAGCCCCGAGGTCACCAGAGGTGGTAATGGTTGCTCCCAGGTATTCAAATTTATCCACCCGAGAGACCTGGTGACCGTCGATGATTATCGGTAGCTGTTTATCGAGGACAAGGATAGCCTACCCCAAATAATGGGACATTGTTTTTTTATGGCTTTCATCTTCTAAAGAAAGTGTTATTATTTTTGCCATAGGGGTTTAAAATTATGCAATATTATTTAGGGGCTTAAAATTGCACACATAACCAAGAAACAATTAAAGGCATCACACACTCCTGTCATATTCTCAAGTTGTTTCTTATTATAATTAATATTAATACGATTCTGCATTGTTGACATGAAAGAGATGCTGGATACTATATTTGCTTACGACTTCCACATGTATAAAAAAATAACTCAAATATTTTAATAGGACAATGACTGTTAAGACAGTTCAAATAATTATATATCTCTTTATATAAAAATGGAGCCTTATATCCCTTAGAACCTTCTTAGTGCTTTTGACAAAAAAGATTCTACCTTTAAATTTGAATTTGCGTTTGACATAACTGTAAGTTGGTAGATAATTGGCGCGATTGATAAAATGCTCCCTGCGTATATAGCAAAACAAATTAATTTTTAAGTGGTCGGTAGCCCATCGGTTCAGTCGACAAAAAAAATATAACACGTAACTATAAAAAGTCGTTTAACATACATTTAGGTATCTCTAAAGGTTTTATTATATACTATTTGACGAAGAGGATGATGCTGGTTCACAGTGAATATATGTAGGTGTTAGCTTTCAGCCAGTTAAGGAAGAGAAACCTAATAACATGTCAGCGAAGCCACGGGTAACAGCTAGTAATAACATACTAATAAAAGTGATAATATGGTATATATTTTGTGTTGCATTGTAATATTTGAATACATAGCCTACATAGGTATATAATTTTTGCATTTTTATATGCGTGTTTGATAAAAAAATAACCAAAACATAATGTCCATTGTGATTATTATTTAAAATTACGATATTTTATGTTTATTTTAAAGAAAACGATGATTGTTGCACATAGGACTGAACAACCGTAGAATAAAGTTACGCTGTAACATAGGAACGAGATTAACGAGATGAAGTCCGTAGAACAAAGGAACATCTTCACTTAGGGTGAAAAATTTCCCTAGAATAAATGCCTATGTGATTTTTCTTGAAAAGTATAAATATTAGGGAATCTTTTAAGATCCTTAAAAATCAATAGTATTATTTCTACTACAAATTTAAAGTTTGAAGAATATAACTCAAGTATAGTTATGAAGGTATCTCAACAAATGTGTATCGGAATCTTTAAACTGCTCTCCTGTAAAATGGACAAAAGTCACATAGATCTTTTTTCTACGGACCCGACGAAATACTTCTGGGTCTAGTCAGCAGCCCGATTCACGGAAAAGTTTAAGTCTAAGTTTAGTTCGAAGTTCGAACGAAGTTCGATTCAAACTTTTCCGTGAATATGGCTGCTGGTAATAATAATAATTGTAGGCGGCGACTATCTACAGTCTATGTACCTATTCACGGAGGGTTTGAATCGAACTTCGTTCGAACTTCGAACTAAACTTAGACTTAAACTTTTCCGTGAATCGGGCTGCAGGGGGGTGAGTACGTAAGGGCTATAGCACGACTAACTACTTCCTAGTGTAGTTAGCGCGAGTACGTAACGTTACAAAATAAATGTAGTTAGTTTGTGCGTTTCAGCGTGGTTATTATGTAGTTAAGCCGTGGTTATGAGTAGTTAGATTGATGTGTGGTTAGTCGTGCTATAGCAAAAGTTACGTACTCACTACCCAGCAGCCCGATTCACGGAAAAGTTTAAGTGTAAGTTTAGTTCGAAGTTCGAACGAAGTTCGATTCAAACCCTCCGTGAATAGGTACATAGACTGTAGATAGTCGCCGCCTACAATAATTATTATTACCAGCAGCCCTATTCACAAAAGTTTGAATCGAACTTCGTTCGAACTTAGACTTAAACTTTTCCGTGAATCGGGCTGCTGGTCTAGTCTAGTCACTGACTTACTGACTATCGAATAAAAATTTGCTAAGGGATAACACCTCACCTTATGTCAAAGTTACGTCATAAGAAAAAAAATTCAATCAATAACAACATGCGGCTAAATGTCAAAATCAACCGAGTAACTGTCAGTGTATTCGGTTGATTCGGTGTTTCTAAAATCAAAATGATAAGATTTGTACAGAGCCATATTTTGTTTTATCTCTGTCACTCAAGCTGCATGAATTAATATACCACGTTGTATACATACAACTGCAAAATGTAAGTTATTTTATAGCTTTGTATTACTTTTAAGTGAAAAAATCATCGATTAAACATATTTTTTTCCATGAAATTTTACAGAACTCACCAAAATGTTAATAATTGTAAATAGCTATTTACGATGTCGGGGGATAACATCTAAGCTATCAATTGACGCATTCCCAGTATTTTTGGTTCCATTGATATGTGTTTTGGCGTCTCTATCCTTTAGTTGGACAGTTGGAATGTTCATTAGTACGACTCTTGGTTTACTTATCATAAGAAGAAAATTGGCTCAAATAAGACCAAGGTAGGTCAATGTTTTACAGTTTATGAATGAGCTTAGCTTGATCCAACATTTCCTCCAAACAAAAATTATAACTATCAGACTAGTAAATGTGTTCAGGAACAATTCAGATTTAGTTAAAAAATAGTTTTCATACTTCTCAACATTATCAGTGGCACTAATAGAAATTGCGTTATAACACCAATAGTTCTGTTATTCCGGCATAAATCACTTATACCACACGCTACTAGTAATCAAGCCATGTCATAAGTATACCTTAAAATACTCGCATTTATCAATGAAGTTTGTAGGTAGTTGTTCCATACTACGGGGTTGATTTCTAAGTATTCTGTACGAACCCGATTGGGCCTTCGAGAAAGTTCGAGACAGCTCGGATTTCGTATGTTAAGTTTCAAAATATGAAGAGTGCAGTGGTAGTCTGTCTCATTAAACGTCATTATTACTTCTTTATACCTGGGGGTAGCCCGGAATAAAGTTGGCATGGAAATCATTCTCGTTAGGTATAGCTTATTACTTGTTTTATTAGTAGCACTTTTGCGTATTCTGCGTGTATGCGAAGAATAACGTTCTATTAGTACGGCTATATGAGTGTTGTTCAGAAATGTTTGTTACAATATTAACTGACAACTTTCTCTAAATTTCACTTTAAAGAATTCCATGTAGTTACTTAATAATTTCTATATTTGCCCTCTTATAATTTCTGCAGCAACTTTGAAGAATTGCTTCTTATGATGAGTGATATTCTCTATATTGCCCCAACTTATACATGTTTTATTTTAAAGGAGAATTAAAATGAAAAAAAGACTATCTAGTTGCCGACAACCTGTAAAATATAATTCACAATAAACTGTTTTTTTTTTCAGGTCGTCATTCTTTTTAGTTTGGTTTATAATGACAGTTGTATGGTTAGTGTGGGTATTTAATATATACGTAATTGCCATGACAGAAATTTTACCAGAAGAAAATTTTCTGCTAGTATTATTTATAATCGTAAGTTTAGGGTCTCTATACCATTGTAAAATGAAGGCACAAAAAACACTGCTACCAGTCAACAAAGCTGCTTGCATCAATGACGATATTGATGATGAAGACATGGACAGTTTGATTGCGTAAGTTGGTTTATTTCTGCTAAGACAAAAGTATGAATAATTATAAAAGTTGTTTAAGCGTTTAATAATTAAAAATTCTCATTGTAGAATTCAAAATGTTGATCAGCCATTCTTCTGTAGACATTGTCAAGCCAATGTGCAAGTTAAGAATCATTGTCTCTGGTATGTTGGTTTTTATATTATTCTTCTATTCCTATTTCATTTTAACTTTGTAATTTTGTAATTTCTCTGCAACATCTTTTGACAAACAATTTACATAAGGAACAAAACAGACTGTAAACATGCTCCCTATATGAGGAGCAAACATTCAAACCGTGTTTTGTCACAAATACAAAAAAAATAGTTATGAATGCAGAATTACTCGTTATCAACAATAGTATGAAGTAGTATAAACGAAATCAACAAAAGATGATAACTCACACACAAAACTTATTTGAAAAGTGTTCTTTCAATCAAACAATGTTTTGTCCCCATTGTTGATTGTTAGTTTAAACGGAATTCGTTTTTTGTCTCTATCTTTTTTTCATATCTCTGTGACAAAACACGGTTTGAATGTTTGCTCCTCATATAAGGAGAGGCAATTCCATCATTGTATACAAATTTTCCAAAAATAATCTTCCAACTATCTTCACAGAATTGATTAATAATAATTGTGAAATTTTATTTTAGGTTGGACTGTTGTATTGGTCATGAAAATCATAAGTTATTTGTTATTGGAAATATATTTGGTTTCCTAGCTTTGACTTATGGTTCCAATTTAACCTTCACCACCATCTGCCATCCTTTTATATTTTACTACCCTTATTTGAGGTTGTTGTTGCCTGATGACTGCAGTGATGTTTACCTTACAACTAGGTGAGTACAATAATATCATAAAATTGACACAAATAATAGAAGGTTGAAACTCTGTTCTGGTGGCAATTTATTTACAAAGGTGGGCTTAGACTAAACTTAATGAACAATGAGCCGGGGCAATGCTTGGTTTCAGCGTTTACAATTCAAACCAAGAATTGGAATTCTGGGGCATCTGTGACATACATGTTTAGATGACGTTTTCCCACTGCTCATTCGTTGAATATCTGTGAATGGTAGTACACTTTGTCTGATTTTGAGATATTATAATGTAATTGCAAGTTCTGTATTTTATCATTTTGAGACAATTTCAGTTATTAAAATAAGTATTTTTTTTATTTTATTTTTCTGACTTACAAAATAAGTACCTAATACAAAATAATAAATTATTTTCCACAATTTTGCTATTGAGCCAAATGGTTTTCAAAGGCCGAATATCTTCACACTATTCTGAATAAGAAGACGTCTGGTTTTCGAAAACCTGTAAGCGTAATATTGAAATTGTGGAAAAAACTAAATAGGTATTTTGTATTATGTATTTAATTTAATAAGTTTCAAAATATGTTCCACATTTTATTTACATTATACAATTTTCAACTTCACTTTTCGATAATATGACACTCAAAAAGAACTATTTACATTTAATTATCTTTGAAAATCTTGAATGGTAAAGGTATAACGAATAATTAAGCATGTTTCACATTGTAGGTACTAAAGTATTTTGTTACCATCTTTAGAACTTAAAACACTGTCTCTAAAAAATGAAAACTTCTTGGTGAGGCTACACAGGATCCACTCGTATGGAATCTGCCAAGAATGTGAGAGTGTTAAGCTTTCTGAGTTGTGGTGATTTCATAGCAAAACCTCCTTTGTCAAGCTTTTTTTGTTGAAGAAAATCTGGGTATCTCTAAGTATCATCTGATGGTCAAAGTGAAATGCTCAAGGATTCCCCAATTCTTCCTAATGAAATTAGTACCTATGATTGTTTCTATTTTAAATACTTTCTTAAATTGTCATTGCGGTTAGTTTGCCTTTTTGTCATTATTAAAGTTACTACATGATTGCAGACCTAATCTGCCATAACTTAAAGGTCTCTTTTTTCTCCTATCCATTAATGAAATGATAGTCTTAAGAAGATAATTAAGTTTTAATATGACCTTATCTCCTAATTTGCAGTACTTCTATCTCCTTTGTCAGTGCCACATATAGTGCTTTTATGTCTCTACAAGTTGGCTGGTTCCTTTTGAAAACATTGATTAGAATGTGTAATAAGAAAGGTAAGCTTGTACTTCACTCTAATGAAATTAAATATTATGATGTATACTCGTTTTTTCTAATTTATTAATTTTTTAGGTATACAGCGATGTTGCCTTCTGCTACAAACATAGATGGTTTTAAGCACAATATCTCTAGTCCATAATTATATTACTATGATAAAACCAATGACTTGTTATATTAGTGAAACCAATGAAGTATTTTATATTATATCTTGATTAGAAACAAATTTGGGTTATTCTCAGGGCATTCTGCTACACTTTAGTGTCTTCTAAAATAATCGAGGACATTAAATGAAAAATAGATTGTGTGACCAACAATTTTGGTATAAAGTTGATGAATCGTCTAAAAGGACCTGCTATTTAATAAATGCAAAAACAAAAAAAGTTGCGCAAAAATTTTAGTATCTCGAAGACTATGAATTAGCAGAATGCACAGAGTTATGCCTGTGTGCTGACTTTATAGCATAGTTAAAAGTTTTTTTGTATTTGTTAATTTTGTTTTTAATGTTAATTGATTCTATAATATGACATTATTTAACTTTACTGATTCTATAATATGACATTATCTAATTTTACGTCCTTAGTTTTCTTTGTATACTTAATGTTACAATACATTTTATTCTCTAGTCAACAAATTATTCTGTATAAATCAATTTAATAGGAATTTAAAGATTTTTATGATTCTGGAATCAGAAAATTATGGTGAGAAGTAATAATTAATTAGATCGTCAGTGAATAGGAAATTATAAAAATCTGTACTAATACAGTGTTATTTTAGCTTTCAATCTATATTATTCTTCATTATTCCATGTCTACTCTTTATATTCCTCTTTGTATGAAATAAGTATTCTACTTATGTTAAATTAAAATTTTCCGAATAATGTATTTAAAATTTTATTAGTAGGTACGTACAAAAGTTGTGATTTAGAATAGTTAATCTTTATTAAATTTTTGGTATAGTTTGTTTTTTATAATACATAGATACTATAAAAATTTATGTATTTAAACATCTAATTAGGGTTTTTTTATTATTCACCATAATTTAGTAGATTTTGGATTATGAAGAAGCATATTGTGATGTTGGGAAGGGACAGTGAGATACGTCTGAAACCTTTTAACACGTTTCGTCAGGTGTGAGGGGGTCTTAAAAGTAGAACATCTTTTCTTATTCATTTTATCAGTATTTCCCCCCACTCATATATTATGATTCAAATGTATTTTGCATCGTCCATATCTTCTACACTTATGGGAATGAAGTCCGGTAGGACCTGTTGTACTTTAAGTCTCCATTTATGTTTCCGCGCTTCTTGTTCCCTCTCCAATCTATTGATAGTGGGAAGAGTTTGCCAACAACCAATTGCTTTCCACAACAAACGACTGAAAAATGTTCAAAATAACATTTAAACAATTTTTGTAGTTTTTCTCTAACTCAAAGAGAGACCAGCCATTTGGCAGCTTTGTGTCAGAATAAGTTTTTGTTTGAAGTAAGGATTTTGTTTCAACACGTTGAGCTGCACAGCCAAAAAACAGTAAATTCTTAAAAAATGCACAGCAAAAAATGACACGTGCACAGCAAAACTATAGACGACATGTATAGCATCTGTGTTTTATCGGCATCTCTCACTAGACGTGTTTATCAGACAGAGCAGCTCAACGTGTTAATACTGTACTTACAAGTTATAGTGTTGTATTGCTAAATTCCATTGTTTTTTCCGTTGATATTTGATTTTTCGTGTGTTATGCCTCCAAAGAATAAATAATCTTTCTGTTATGTGAAATTCGTACCAATCTTCTGCCACTTGTCGTTTTTTGACCATCGTTCTGTGAATCTGAATACATTCCCAAAAGAGAGGCTTTAAAGGATAGTGTTAAAAATTGTGTTATTTTTTAAAATAAATTTTTTGTACCTAATTAACTTTTGATTTGTTTTAGTTACTTACGCTGACATTATTCCTTATGATATTCATTTATTGTGTATAAAAAATGTTATAATATTGCTTTGTCATACAAAATATTATTCCGGATGATCATAATATTATTTTGTGTCGACGGGAATATTATAATATGTGAAGATATATCCATGTCTATCTTACTAATTAAATAAACGGGAGTTAATTTTCTCGTCAATAGACAGTAAAAGGTTATTGTGCAGTAAGTTTTTGGTTATATGTTTGTTACTGTGCCCTTCACTAAGATATCGAGAGCTACGGTTCTAGAGGACCAAATTGATACTATGTTTTTATGACCGTACGACCAAAACTTTGCCATCGTAGCCATCTCTTGATACACTGAACCACATCAAATTAAGTATATCCAAGGGCAACTTTTTGATAAGATTTTGATGCAATGTATTTGGAGGGTGGTAGACATCATGGCTTACACAGCCATAAGGGATTGGACTGGAATCACAACCATGGAAGAACTGTTTTGGACAGGGTAGGACAAAGAGGGCTTTGCCAGAGTGATTGCCAATGTCGAAGGGACCTGACAGGGTGCATGTAGAAGAAGAAGATGATGTGAAAATACTGGAAACCCGTAATAGTAATAATAGTACAGTAAACTTTCTTACCATTTTTATCTCATAAAATGATCGAGACAATAATTTGTTTTCAAACAAATTGTTTGCAATCTCTGTTCTTCTTGAGAGGACTTCCTCAGTATATTTCTTCCAAGCATTGAAATGAATTTGCATAACATTTTGTCTGCTGTGCTTGGTGGCTAACTCGTTGTCCTCTTTGATTTTTTGCAAATATAATCTAAATGCATTTAGCCCATATTTGATTGTGATCTTTTTCTCATAATGCAAGTCAGCCATCACCATAAGCGCTCTCATCTTATCCCGCATTTCTTTCCTCCTGATGGCTACAAGCTGTTCTTGCTTTCGTTTTTCTTTATATTCATTAAGTCTTTTATTTTTTTCATCTTGATCCATTATTTGTTTTTCCAGCTCCATCTAAAAAATCATTTTAATCTCTAATTAAAGTAAGTATATCAAAATTATTAGGTGTGTGTGTGTCTGGCTAAAACTCGAGAGCAACTGGCTGGATTTGCCTAATTTTGATTCCAAAATATCTGTAGAAGGTCACAATGGTGAAAAAATATAGAAAAATTGCGAAGAAAATAACAAAGTAACAATTTTGTTTTCCCATACAAAGTTTTCCTGCCTGTCAGATGTGTCACAACAAAGCATCGTTAATTTTTTTGGTTTTGAGTTACTGGAAATGAAGTGTACTTAGAGGTGATAGGGCATTTACTGAGTCATCTACTATTATTATAACAAACCACAGTAATATTTTGTCAGGAGTAATGGTCATTATCTTAATCACAAACTAAATTTTGAAGAAATATGCTACATAGGTGGTGGAGTAAACTGCCTTTATGTGAGGAGTTACCTGTTCTTTTGCCCTTTGTTTTTCGAGTTCAATTTGTCTTCTTCTTTCTCTCACTATCGCTCTTTTTTCTTCCCTTTGTCGTGCTCTTTGCTCCATCTGTTGAATGAATTTGGGAACTTTCACACAGAACGGTATAATTACATCACCTGTAACAAAACAAGATGGATGGGTGTTAAGGCTTAGAGCAAGAGGATATTATTACCTACAGAAAAAAAATTGATGGGATTGTCAAAAATTTTGTCCAGCTTGAATTCGGTTGAAAGTATAGTTCACCTGATTCGATCAAAATCAAACTTGACAAGTGAGACTAACGTTTGACAACGCACTAGGTTTAATCAAGAAAGACATTCAAGGACAGTCACACCATGACCAAAAATGGTATTTAGAATGATCAATTACACTCACCATTGTCTTCATCTTGCTTTGCGTTTTCGCCTGCAAGACATTTTAGCTTTGGTTTAAGATTTCTGTCGCAATTTTGTAACGTTTTTCTAACATCAGTTATCAGATTATTATTTGAAAGATTGTTGTCTTCCACATATTTTTTCAATTTTAATTCATCTATTATTCTTTCTTGATGCTGTAATTTCAATTTCTGCAGAGCGATTATATTTTTCTGTGCTTGGTATCTAAAAATTAAAATAATTTATTGATATTTTTCCAATTTAATAAATGTGAAAAATCCTATGAATTTGTCACCTGTTATGAAATTTCTCATAGTGAAATTTATCCTGAGTTCCTTTAATGTTATCATTACTACTTGACTGAGAGGATGTACTTTCAGGTTGGTGTAAAGCTTCTTTTTTGATAAGGCGTCCATTCTTCTTTTTCAGTACATTGACAAAAAATTCATCTATCATTTTAGATCTATCATCGCTGCTCTTTTTTAAATCTATTTCTGGTTTTAAAACATGATCTTTCCATTTAGAGAAATATATCTTAAGTATACTCAAATTCTCAATATTTTTTGTAGCAATTTTTCCAACATTTACTCCTTGATTCTCCATTATGGAAGAAATGTACTCCTCCGAGTCAATGTTATATGAGTAATAAGACACATTTTCAAAATCATAATTATTTAGAGAGTCTGGATTTGCCACAAGGAAATTCATATTTTTTATTATCATAGAACAATCCAACACTTATGTCATTTCATAACTGCATTTCAAACAACTTTTACGTAGACCTAATCTTCCGGGCTGGAAGTCTTAAAGTTTTATCTTTTTGGCAACATTAAAACATAATGTCTTATCACAAAGCCAACTAAATAACACCAACACTACTGCCTACCTTAAAAAACTTCCACAACATAGAGATTATTAGGGTTGCTTTGATAAATATTGATTTAATAAACATAGTAACCAAACAATAATAATTATTATTTAGAGTTGCAGTATTGTCAGTGATTCCCAAATGAGTAGCATTGGATAATTGTATTTTTTTGTCATTAAAATATAATCCATTACCTAGTTAGTATTCCTTTAAAAATGAGGCAATAAAATTTGAAGAGAAATATGTAGGTAATAATTAACCTTTTTAATAGTAATTATGTTTATGTACAGGCTTTTCCAACTAATTGTTGCCTTGAGTTAACAGGTAGACCAAAAATATATAGTAGATTTGTATTGAGAGGACTCAAATCTACTATATTATATTTTTGGCGTGAGTCAAAAAAGTTTGAGAGCCGCTGCTTTTACTTCGTAACTCTAGGTCGGTATAAGATAGCTAGTAAGTACCTATGTATTTTTATTTACGATAAACGTTATGAAGCGAAGCAGCAAATACTACAAATCACTAATAAATAATACATCGAAATAAATTCTAGTTATTTATTTTGTTAATATAATGGTCTCCCATAGCAATCCAATCAATGCTCGTATTTCGTCTATAGCGAAAGAGAGTCAGTAAATCGGGAAGGCCTCGGTTATATTATTCATATTTAAAATTGATAAAGTAATTAAATTTGGTTAGTAAATTTGACCACCAAATATTGTAATTTTGCGCTGGTTTCAATGATTTCTTCCGTTAATAATAGACAGTGGCTAATGGTGTCCGCCATTAAACTGTGCACCGTAACCAAGAACTTGGAGGAATTTAACCATAGATTCATCCAAGACCAAGAAAAACAAAATGACGTTTTATTTTGACAGTAACTGTCAAGAAGTGTCAACGTCAACAGTATGCAAGCAAAGAGAATAATACCTTACAGTATGTATGAGTTGTATCGGACCTCTTGACTTATTATTAAATATAGGGGTTTATTTGAGAATATAATTTAATAGTGTTAAGTGCATTTGATGATAATTCTAAAAGTTAAAATAGTTTTTATTTTACTTCGCTAAAATGAAGCACAAAACAAAAAAGCAAACAGTTAAGCCTAAAGATTTCGATTTTGCACCTATAGAAGAAATAGTAAGAATTTCAACTATTATTTTAATATTATTACCTTTCAAAATCCGCTAGTATCTTAGATAATTTCTTATATAAAATATTTTTATTTTAAGGTTATGTACCTATGCTGATTGCTTAGATTATCTGATCAGGTAATTATTTACTTCGCAAGCTTCTTCGATTTTTATGGAAACGCCAGTTGTGGATAATTCGAATAGAAATGTTCACGACGCTAAAACTCATTTTTACCCACATATCAAATGTATATGCAGATTGGTAAATAAGCATGTTATGGATTGATTTTATAACATTTAAAGTATTTTATCAACCAATTTTAAGTAAAAATAAATTTTAAAAGTTGCCTATTTCTCATACAAACTTTTCTTTCATGGAGTGACATTTTATTTTTCGATTCTAAAATTGGTGTTTCTGTTTGAAAAATGAAGATATTGTTTGGTCATTGTCGTTTAGTTAGTCAATTTGGATAGATTAGGGGATTTGATAACATCCTCGAATGATAAAGACTATGATTTGAATAGGTTAGGTTAAAGTTGGAACATAGCTTTTAAGGGGGGTTTGGGGGGTGGAACCCCCCATACCTCTTTGGACACCTCCCCGAATGATAACCTTACACTCTGTTAGGTTGAAACATATTCATTTCGAAGGGTTTTATCAAAAATCGAAGAAGCCCGCGAAGTAAATAATTACCGATTATCAGATTAAGTTGGTTAGGGGTGGATAGCCTAATAAAAAAGGTTGGTTAGATTAAGTCGGTTCGAGACATACCTAAATTACTTGTCATTAATTTAAGATATTAATCTTATTAACATGTAGGGGGGACTAAATGAATTATATTTTGTAAAGCTCTGCCTTGTGTTCAAACTTATTTACTATTGATTTAAATTTTCCTGCAATATTCATTTATCCCATGTGTAATTATTATTGTCAATATGCGGATTGCTCACCAATACAGAATAATTAACTTGGCGGTGAGCAATGCAAATCATTAATGTTTTTGTGAACAGAGTATTTATTGAAAGTCTCAAGTTATATTAAGACGCGAAATATTCTTCTTGACTACCTATATTATCTACTATTATGCAATTCTTAGCAATTATGTAAATTGGTCATGCATTTTTTTCTGTTTGTTTACATTTTTAATGAAGTCAAGAGGAATAATACTTAAATTTTATTTTTTTAGGAGAAAACTTTAAATTACCTGAATAGTACAGAAATTGTAAAATCACGAAATAGAAACATGTGTCAGAGCGTTAAGAAAAAAAGGTTTAAAGACACATCACACCTTGCAAATATTCATTATTGTAGCCTTATCAGACATGCCATATTAAATCACAATTGGAAGGATGTTTTAAAAATACTTTTGGCTTATATAGATGAACCAAGACCAGAAAAGTACACCAGTGGTGTAATATTTAAGGTAAACGAACTTAGTTAGAAATGTATATTTTTTTATTTATTTTATTTACTGTTCTCTCACCATAGACCCTTACGGGCACTTGGGAGTATAAAAATGATCGAGTGTAGATAAAGCACTGGCTTCACTAAAGATGTTGTTTATCGCATTTAGTGACAGAATTACTAGAAAAAATCAAAGAAGGTGAAGAATGCCTTTGTATGCAAAAATTGACCTTTCATAGTTTCACCTTTTATAACCCTTTCAATCCTGAAGAATTTTTTTTTATTTCTTTTACTTATTTGTATCAATACAGACTAAAAGTGTAATGTACATTAGAGATGCAACGGATATCCGGCAACTATCCGGTATCTGGCCTATCCGGCGCCTAAATGCTATCCGGCCGAATACCGGATAACTTGCACCTATCCGGCCGGATACCGGATAGTAAAAAAAGACATTTTTGGATAACAAATACACCTTGAAATCACAAGAAAAATGTCTCCAACTTAGAAAATTGATTAGCAAACATACTGCAATAAGGGTAAATTATGGAGAATGAATATATAGAGGTAGCAAGCGGCTTTGCTTTTCTCCGTAAATAAGGAAAGTTTAATGAAATAACGTTTCGTCATATATCATTCTGCTGAAATATGCAGATCCGCGATTTTTGGAACAATAACGTTCCGGCAACGGAGTCAGTTCAATTATTTGGTATAGGTATGCCGCCTACGTAAGCGTAATTCATGCGTTGTACCCACTGTAATGCCCGGGCTCTACTAAAGACTTCTTCAGTATTCAGCGAATTTAATTAATTTTGAAAAAAAAACACTCATATTTTAAGGGGAGCGCTGTTCTCCCTCCCATCAGGGTCCCGAAGACGAGAAAGACCCTCTCATACCGAGAGGGTCTTCCTCGTGTTCCGCTCCTTCGAAGCAGAGCTGATGAATCTGGACATGGTGTGTGAGGAGGTCATAAACAATGCGCGAGATTTAGCGCAATGGAGAGGTCTTTTTGCCTCTCTGTGCTCCTAAGTAGAGCATAAAGGGAGTTTGGGTTGGATTGAATATTAAGGGAGCCGTAAACCTAAACAGATTGGGAACCTCTGCACTAATGCTATCCTGGCTACAACCTTGGTTCCGAGGGTAAATGTAAAAAATCTAAGCGCTCCAATCATAGGAAAAAATATTATTACACCACACTAATCCAGACTAACTAATGCGGTTGATGGTTTTTTCGACAATGTTCCCAATAATCCCATATTGATGCACAAACTAACCAGAAACATACGCCGGATATCCGGTATTCGGCAGCTAGTTGGCCGAATATCCGGTTATCCGGCTAAACTGCTATCCGTTTCATCTCTAATGTACATCATGGGAAAAATACAAAAAAAAATTTTTTTCTTCTAATATTTTAGGCACCCACACGATCGTGCTGGTCAGGATTAATTTGTGACAAATTTTGCTGTTTATGTTCTTTGTCTGCAAATACCATTTCCTTCCAAAATATTATTCTTGAAGTTGAAGGTGTTACCATTTCAGGTTCCAATCAAGGGCGGATCCAGGAGGGGTCACGGGGGTCACGACCCCCCCCTGGGCTGGGTCCAGGCCCTATATTTTTGTCTACAGTACCTACTTACATTTATTAATAAAATAGCTACTTTTCTATTATGATCCTAACAAAATTATAATTTATTGTGGGTCATGACCCCCCTGGGTTGGGTCCAGGTCATTTTTTTAAAGGAAAAGTGAAGTTTCTAGATACCAAATTTTGGAAATGACCTTTTTTAAGGAAAAGTTTAGTTACCAGATACCAAATTTTGGAAATGATCTTTTTTTACTATGTGACTCCCCCCTGGCGCCAAAGCTGTATCCGCTCTTGGTTCCAATGTCGGCTGCCCAGTTACCTCAGTGTTGGAATCTATAATAGTGGCTTCAACAGAGTCTTTTCCTAACTCTACTTCAGATTCTGGCACTTGGCTGGAGCTGATATTGGATGTGTTTTTCAACAAAATCTCTTCTTCAACTTCATCATCACTCGACCAACCTTCAATTTCCGACTCATTACCATCTCCAATCCACTTCAAAATTGTGTCATCGAAATCAAAATGTCCCAACGTGGTTCCTAATACAAAATAATGCATTCAAAATGAAATATGTAAACAATATTAATGCTCAATGTATTGAAATTTTACATTTTGTCTTAGACTCCTCCAGGCAATACAACGGTTCAAGTGTGAACTGGCCAGCACGTGCGTGCGGGTACAAACATTGGCGTATAAAGTAAAAATATTATATTCAAAATAAGAATAGTACAAGCCATTAATATTGTCTTATTTATCTAAATAACATTAAAATGAATTAAAAAAAACATAAAATAATATGTACTTACGTTCAGCCATTGTCAAAACACTGCACGTGGATCTTTCGAGAAACACAACAGACCGCTCTAGCGAACGAAGCACAAAATAATATTTTTACGCGGCAAACCCGACCGCGCACGATCGTTTAAGGCCGGCACGCGCACAAAAATACAACAGATACCTGAGAAATAGTGTTTTAAACCGACCCGCACGATCGTGTTCACCAGTTTCGAAAGGGATAACTAAACAGAATGCATGTATGAGAGATGCTGTTACGATTACCTTTGGAAGTCAATTAACCAGCATAAACATGCTGAAACAATATGACAGCTCCTGACATTTTAAGTTCACATACTTTTGGTGACACATGGACAAAAACGTTTGTCGAGCCAAAAGTTCTGTATCTGTTAAGTTTACCGTCACCCGATTTAGTTCTTGTTTCATTATAACCAACAAAATATTATTCTTGAGCCATTATTTTTTAACTTATTTTATTTCATTTTTTTATCTTTTCAGTATACTTTAATTTATTTATTAAATGACCCTGTGGCACGTCAACTTAATATAATGGAAGAATTTCTTCAGCTAGCGCTCTCCTGTCAAACGCATGAACAAAGAAATGAATTGTTGAATGCCGTCACAAGTTTATCGTGATAAAACTATAATATTAAAATTTGTTAAACTAAATTAATAAAAGGCTTGATAAAATGAATAATTATCTTTTATTTAGTAGGCTTATGTTGTATAGAACAAGTTTGTGAGTTGTACAATAACACCTTGTATGTTGGAGCCGAGCCTTCAACAACATCTCATTGCTTCTTCGTATCTGAGGGAAATAATGATAATATCTTCGAAGTTTGACAGTCTGGTTGTTAAAACCAAAAATTTTATGCGAGGTGATTTTCAGGTCAGTGGCTGGCACACTAACCATGACATCGAAAGTTGTTCACATATTCCAATACATGCTGCTGAATTCTTTTTATATTTAAGTACAACTCCAAAACGAACAAAAAAAAATTCAAATGATTTTAGATTACAGATAAATTAACTGGCCTCGTCCATCGTCATTGTCTTTACATCATAACCAACCAATGGGCTGGTATATTGTGAAAGAAATAATTGAAGATTTAAAATAATAGCAATGCAGATATTTCAGGGAGCCTAGTAAAAGTGCACTGATCCAAATTATTATTATAAGGAATGACGCGAGGAATCTGGGTCATGTTTGAACAACAAACGTGGATTACCACCACACCATAATGCTGCCATATAAAAACACAGCACTCTCTGTTATTTTACTACTGTTTTTAATCAGACAACACTGTGATTGAAACAAAAAAAATTTTTTTTATACTTTGCTTAATTTGATTGGTTATAAAATTATGGAGGATGGTAAGGATGCTAAAAAAAACATTTTAAAATAAATAAATTTTATTTTATCATACTTAAACATTAAATAATGGTCCACTTAGTTATCTACTGTATTTCATGATTTTTATTAGACTAATCTCAAAATCAATGTTACGAAAAATATAATGCACATAACAAAATCTGCATTTAATAATGCTATTTGAATATATATTTCAAAAATATGTATGTAATGATTTAATCATCATGTAAAAATATTTGTATAAAATGTATAGAATATTAAAATAAAGCTTTATGTCATTGTGTACATTATACAATATATAAATTTTGTGTTCAATAGCAACACGTCATAATCTTTTACATATTATAAAACAAGTTAATTATCATTTGTGTATAAAATCAAAAAAAAGTTAACTTAAACTATATAAAATGAAATACAATTTGTAATTAAAGTCAAACATTTAAAAAATAAAATGTAGCTATTTATCAGTCAGTTGATTAAAATAATTATGCAGTCATCTTGGACTTAGTCAAAACTTTTTCCATTTCTTTATACGACTTTTCTAATGCGTCCTTGAATTGTGTTATACTCACATTTTGAGGGTAGCCCGTCACTACAGTACCAAACGCATTGTCCATAACAGAGTATCTGCAACACAAAATATTAAATCAGCTGTGTTCTTATTTTGTTTACAAACAATGTAATTGACATATAACGAGTTCGCCTTGAATAACTGTTGGTAATAGAAATATAGGTAAGTTATGAATTTAATATCTATATTATAAATTGACACTTTTCAAAACAAAGGTGTCGGTATATCTGACAACCTCATAAAATTTTTCTATCCAATCGGTTCCCTCCAATCTTATACGAGATGCCATCTCTAGGTTAAAAATTCAAGTGAAAAACACCCACCAGTCAAACCCTGATAATAAGAATTCTGGTGCCTTCAATGTACAATCAAGTTACCGGGGATGGTTGTTCAGATACACAGATAGACAAATAAGGATGAAAATCAAGACATATAGATAAACAAATAATAAGGATGAAAATCAAGACCTACAGACAAACAAATGCCTAAGGGTGAAATCAAGACCTACAGATAAACAAATGCCTAAGGGTAAGAACACGTAGAAAGCCGATTCCGATCCGCGCCGACCGGCGCAAAGAATGTTACTATGCATTTGAATGGGGATACCCACAGAGAAAGCAGGAACCCGCTTTCCGGCATGCCCATTTAAATGCATTGAAACCATAGACAACAATCTATGAGCCGGTCGTCGCGGGTCGGAATCCGCTTTCTACGTGTTCTTAGCCTATGGGTGACCTACAGATAAACCAATGCCTAAGGATGAAATCAAGAACTACAGATAAACAATAAGGATGAAAATCAAGAAAATGGTTTGAATTTTATTTGCTATATTTTATATTATTATTTACTTTTATTTAAGACTTGCAATGACTAACAAATTTTTACCAAAAACAAAACAGTCCACCTTAGGCGTGCTGTTCATGTCAATATTTAACTTGCAAGTTTCTTATTATTTTGTTATCTGTCGTAACTGCACCTTCAACCCCAAAGAATAATTTGAATACATTAATTAAAATAAAGCAATAAAAATCTCACAGATCTTACTACGTCTTCATTTATAAAAATTAATTAAATAACCCTTTTTGAGACTTGCATTATTTTAACAACTTTCATTTGGATATGTGCAGACAGCTACTATTGTTATTTTGAACACAACTTTTGGTTTCTATACTTACATGTTTTTCATGTACCTATGTGTTTTATAAGAGCACGGAGAATTGTATCTACCTACATTCATAATGCATTACCAACTCAAAGAAAAATGTGACAATAGCTATATTTTCCTCATACTCCTTCAATGAGATACTTTTAAACGTTTTCAACAATAGAGGATCTTATTTTAAAATCAAAAATTAAAATGGAAATAGATTGTTTAGAAGATCAGAATTAGATTTTAAACCACCCTTGAATAACCATGATTTTTTTTCTATCCATTTTGAAGGAGGAGTATGGTAACAAAGAATCTGCACACAAGAAATATACAGTGAAAGACAAGTAGGTACTTACCCAATACCATAACCATTAGAAACTGTTGGTCCAAAGCCACCAGCCATAAGAGCGGGTGAGTTGAGTGTGCTGGTGCTAAGAATTGAAGTGTTCAAATTTTTATATTCAGGATCCAAAAACAGCCCTGGTGTGGGTAACCCCTGTTGTTCAGCCAACTTCCTTAAGGCGAAAAGATGTCTGTCGAAACCTTGTCCCATGGCTGCTTCTTTAGTTAGTTTGTTATGGGTAACAGAACATTTCTTTATCATTTCCGCTAAAGTTGAGATGGATACACTTTTTCCAGAATGTAAAGCATCACAGAAAGCCTAAAAAAAATACATTATGCTCCGATTCAATTTTACGTCCAGTTTTAGCATAAAAAATGTTAAGTATGATATTATTTTTAGTCCCTTTGCACTTAATTTTTATAAGAATATCTGGGCAACTCTCTCATGTTATGTTTAACCCAAATACGTAATGTGCAACCACTAACATTACTGTGAAACTATGCATCCCTGGTTTGTTCAGCCTGGGTCACACATGGCTCTCATACATGAAAGTGATCCTGTAGATTGAAAGACATAGTTACCTTGGTATCCATTGTACAAGGTCGCATAGTTTCAGTTCTGCCATGCTTAAAAGCTGACGTACTACAAGATTCATATGTTCCTACATATTTGCCAGTCATCAAATGATACGCTGCCTAAAAATATAAAAAAAAATAATTAAATTTACACTTCCCTAAAAAATGCGAAAGTAGAGCCGGCGGAACTTATTACCTGAAGCAATTTTCCCAGTCAACCAGTCCCATCCAACCTGAGACAGGTCAACCCCGGGTAGAAATTCGAAAGGAAACACATTTCACTTAATTTCCAAAATATGGGCAAAATGTAATATTATGTGAAGGAAAAGTTGAATTTAAACTTTTTTAATATTATGGAATAGACAAAAATATGTTTCATTTGATCATTGATCAATAAAATAATAATAATAATAATAATAATAATAACTTTATTCAATAAAAACAACACAATAATTAAAATATACAACTTGGTGACTCCCTCCACTAGGCAATGCCTGTCTTGGAGAGGAGGTTGAAGAGCAATAAAATTAAATATCTACATTTAACACAATAATAAAAATTACAGTCAATCAATGGAGCCCAAAAAACAATGACATCAATGTTGATCATAAAAATGTAAAAATATCAGCTTAAAAAAATATATCAAAAAGGTAAAAAGTGGTTTTAATAAAACTCCTGTATCCCAATGAATTAGTAATAAAATTTTTAAAATTAAATAGTAAAGATAAAATTAAATCATAGTCATAAAGTAAACATGTATATAAGTACTTAAAAATGCAATGCAATAACAATAAAAAACACCTACCATAAAATAGCCATTAATAAATATATAATAACATACAATAACAATAAGAATTACAAAAAAATAAAAAATAAAATAATAAAATATTAAAATAATAAAAAATAAAAATACCATAATAAAATAATAAAAAATATATACATATATACAAATACAATACAATACACACACACACCCTCACACATACACACACACAACATATGATCAGCAATCAATATAAAAGCATCGGAATAAATAACACAATATACACCTAGTACTCAAAACATGCAAAATGAACAACCCAGTGGAAAACCATGAATAAACATCAAGACGATGAAAAAGGCCTTAAACAACGGTCTCAAGCAAAGATCCGATCCAATGCATGTGGCCGACGAACATAGTCTTTAGCAGCACATTTGAATCTAACTTTATGCTTTATAGACTTCAATTCTGGTGGTAAAGAGTTGTATAGTTTTGGCGCAATAAAGTAATACTGCCTCTGTCCACACGTTGTTCGGCAAAATGGAACCACAAAATTAACATTCGTCGATCCCCTGGTTACCCGTTCCTGTTGCGTTCTAACGTGTACAGCCATGTGTCTCTGGAATCTACATAATACATTTCTCGCAAACAACTGTCTGATGTTAAAGACAGGAAAAGCTTCAAACAAGTCCACAGTCGGGTATCGGATGGGTTTACGAAGAATAACCTTTAAAATAGCTTTCTGTGTTTTAGCCACCCTATCGATCAGATAATTTGGGCAACCTCCCCAAGCCTCTATAGAATAAGCCAACAACGACTGCGTCAATGCGTAATAAACCTGCAGCATAGTCTCTTTATTTAGTATATTTCTTAGATTTCTGTAAATATATATGCCAGTTCTAAGTTTTTTTACCAACTTATCTATATGATCCTCCCACGCAAGTCTTGAGTCTATTAGTGTTCCCAAGTATTTCACAACACGTTTTTTTCCGATTCTAGGACAATCACAGTCGCAGGACATACATTCCTGAGAGTGGATTTGGATTGCATCAAGCCATTCCGGCCTGTTGATCTTGTTAAGACTATAGAGCATGAAATTGGTTTTATTTGTATTTAAACTCAATAAGTTATTGTTGAGCCAATCCTTTACTTTCTGCATTCCTTCTTCCCCCAGTCTTCTTACTTCAGTCCAAGAATTTCCCGTGAAAAGAATGGTTGTATCATCGGCAAACGTTATTATTCTTCCGTTCACGTTTAAGTTACACAAATCATTGATAAAAACAAGAAACAACACCGGTCCCAGTACACTACCCTGCGGCACACCGCAACGCACATACTCAGAATCACTATATCTATCACCCAATCTAACCTTTTGACTCCTATCGGCCAGATAACTTTTAAACCAATCAAGTGGTTGCCCCAATATTCCGATCTTCATGAGTTTTTTTAATAGCAAGGCATGGGACACCGTATCGAACGCCTTTGCTAGATCCAAAAACACCGCCATCGTTCGCAAGCCCACATCCATATTGCTTGCTACCGTCTGGGTCAATGTCAATATGGCATCGCAAGTACCCATCCCCTCTCTAAAACCGTACTGGTTAGGCGAAATTAGGTTGTTAGTACTTAAGTAGTCCATGAGTCTCTTTTTAACTGCGGTTTCAATTATTTTTGATAAGATATTTAAGAGGGAAATAGGTCGATAGTTGGAGATCACTCTTTCATCTCCATCCTTGTGGATAGGGATTACTATAGCCTCCTTGCAATGGGTCGGGAATACACCATCTCTTATACTTATGTTAACAATGTGAGTCAAGGGAGTCACCAGCTCGAGAGCCATTCTTTTGTACACATCCGACCCCAACTGATCAACACCCCCTCCACAGCCAGCCCTAAGTCCGGATACTATAGTAGTGATTTCAGACTCAGTCACGGGAACCATAGAAAATAAAGAATCACAGGGTTCACTAATTCGTTGGCCACACAGTACCTCTTCATTCCTTCCAATTTTGACCCTAAGCTCCTCCGCCAGCCTCGCACCAATTGTTGCAAAGAAATGGTTTGCGTGATTAGCGATTATCTCAGGATCAGTTTCCAGCCCAGCATCATTATCATCTACAATCAATGTCTCCAAATTAACCGTTCTTGTACCAATATTTGCCGCTTCCTTGACAGTCTTCCAAGTAGCCTTGATATCTCCTCCATGTCTCTCTATTATGTTTTTGTAGTGCAATTCTCTAGCGGATCTGATCATCTGACTACAAACATTTCTATACTTTTTATAGGATTGGGAGAGAACCGAATTATATGGGTCTCTTCTACATAAAGCGTGCAGTCTATCTCTTTTGTTCAAGCATTTAACGATACCAGCCGTTATCCATGATTTCTTCTTTTTTTTATTCGGTCTCATCACGATAGTACACTTATGTACGTTTTCTCTGAGAATAGATATAAAATTTTCAGCAGCATTATTTACATCCTGTGAATTAAGTATTTCTTGCCAATTCTCCTGGTTTAATCTACTTTTAAGCATATCAAAATCGATTCTTTTTCTCACATGCTGTTCAGCCCGTCCCCTCATCAATCCGCACCCAAAATCTCTCTGAATCCTGAAGAACACTGAAAAATGGTCTGTAATAGTATTTTGGAATACCAGTGCCGCAGCCCTACCATCCGAGCGCACCATGCAATGGTCCAGACACGAGCTTGAAGCACCTGCAACCCTGGTCGGCGCATTAACCATAACCTTCATACCATACATTGCAATGGTGTTTAAGTAATCTTGAGAATTATTATTCTCCAATATATTTATGTTTAAGTCACCAGTCAAAATAAGGTGCCTCTTGTTATTATTCACATTCAAGACATTACTGAGTCCGTCAAGAAAATCATGCTGGTCTCGACTAGAAGGCGAACGGTAAATAGCTATAATAGCAAGAGAATTTTCAATGTTCATCTGCAGACAATTTGCTCCTGATATTACGTGCTCTTGTACATCACACGAAATGCAACTCCTCAAGTAAATAACCACCCCATCGTTTTGTAATCGATTATTTGATGTCGAGAAGCTTTTAAATCCGTCCACACACTGCACATTCTCACAGTCCATCAGTCGACACTCCGTCAGAACCATCACATCAACACTGTCATTCAGGGAGTTGAGCAACACCATCAACTCGTTTAAGTTTTTATTCAGACTGCGAATATTCAATGTCAACATACGGAGGTACTTTGAATCTCTTACGAACTCTTTACATACATCCAGATCATGCGTTTCAATCATATTCATGGTGGAAACTTCGCTCAAAAAGCTATCATTCGATAAGTCGTTTATCATTTTGCACTAGTACTATAGTGGCAAAATATATCCCACAACGAGCAGCTTCCACCTGTAGTATCATTTTAACATTAAACATTGAAACAAAAAATATACTGCATATTATTAGAAGCGACATTTCAAACAAAAAATTTAAAATTTTATGTCAAATTTTGGTATGTGAGGTGAAAGGACATTGATAGAAGGAAAAGTAGCGACTACGTTGAAAATTTTTTTTTTTAGCTCTGCACTCGATTTTGAGTGATTTGGCGTTAAAAGTTAACCAAAAAAAAATTAGTGCATAAGGAAGGAATGTGGTATGGAAGTTAGTGTTGTGACAAACAAGAAGGTCAATAAGTTGAGATGGTTCGGGCGTGTGGAAAGAATGGATGCAAACAGAATGAATGACAAAGAGAATTAATAAGGCTGAAAGGGAAGGTGTAAGAAGGCGTGGCCGACTGAGGATGACGTGGATCAAACACATCGATTCCATCCTCAAGGAAGGCTAGGTCAGAATTAAGAGAAATAGGATAGGTTGTATTTGAAACATAATTCATAAAATTAGCAACGTACCTGAAAACCTAATTGCATAACTGAATCAGGACTAAGCTGAAGTTCTTTACACCTTTTCTTCCCCAGACCTTCGTAAACTAAATAATCTATATCTAAGCTCTTATACCATTTGTCATACGCTTTCTTAGCTAGTGTGATGCTTTCTTTTAACTTATCATCCAAATTGAAATCTGCAATCAAATTTTTTTCAAATTAGTAAATAGAAAGACCTTAATAATGCATTGATGATAATAATATTATTTCTGTGGCATTATAATGACCACCGTATGGAGTGGATTTCTGGAATCAAATATAATTAAATTGATGCTTTTATGGGAGATAATAGTTATGTGAATATCATGAAAAGATCTGAAAATGCAGTTTTATCAGTTACAAATGGGGATGGACAGCTGACTGCTGCCAAAGAAGACAAGTAGGTACGAATATACATACTTTGGCCTAAACTAGGTTTATTTGAAAATAAAAAAAATATGCTCTTCATCAAATTCAATCTCATTAAAGTAAATTCTGGGGTATGTAGATATGAGAAAATAACCAATCAACTGATAAACTATCTCTATATATAAAAATGGAGTCTTATTTGCCTGTGAACGGCTGGACAATTTCACTAATTATATTTTTTGACGTGTTTGGTTTTGTCAGGAGAAGGTTCTTATAAAATAAAAAATTAAGAAAGTTTTACGAATATTAGAAAATTTCAGAAAACTTAAAGTAGGTACCCTTCATAGTGATTTTTTCCAATTTTGAAATTAAATTGAGGTTTGAAGTCTACACGTGCATGGAAGCTGATTATTATCGGTGAGCTGCAACATACGAATTACGTGAAAGAGTGCGCATGAAAGCTAACAGAATCGGCCAATTTTCGTATGTTATAGTTCACCAATAATAATCTGGCGATGAATTTAAGCTTCCATGCGCACCTTGACTTACTGTCGGTTGTTTAAACGTTGGTGGGATTCACAGAATGCAGATGCAAAATATATGGTTTAAAACAGAAGCATCGGTCAGAATTACATTAAATAGGTCATTTTACTATTATGCAACATTGAAATCAGTATTCATAGTTGGGACAGCATCAGTCAAGAAAGCTAGTTACTAAAAATATAATTTAATGAAATTACCTAGCTTCTTTACTATTTTATCCAAATCTGGTTCATTAACATTGGTGGATGATGAAACAAATGGGTTGTTGATGGTTTCTTTGTAAACATCTTGGAAAAATCTAAGAACAGCTACTCCGTCACCCCATGAATGTTCAAAATTAATACCACTGACACCATCTTTAGCAACAATCAAACTAAATGACTTGTCAAACCATCTGCAACATGTAAATTTGCAATTGATTAAAATTAAATACTTAACAATTGAAGTTGACTAGTTTCTTCAATTACATTTTCAACCAGCATTAAATTACCATCATTAAGGCAAACCTTATTATGAGCATGGATTGGATATAGGTTCGAATCCTACAGGGAGCATGGGATTATTCAGCATATGCGACATGTCAAAAACACTCATGATGAGTTTAGGATTTGAAATTTGATCACCTAATGGCGAACATTGTAAACAAAGTGATCACATTAACCCAGCCTTTGAAACAACAGTAGAAGATGGTCCTAAGCCTGTAGTGGGCATAATTTACAATTAAACTTTTAATATGATTAGTGTAACGCTGCATTGATAAGTTAGAAACAAGTAATTTTTCAAAATGATTTTGTATTTTGATTCAATTACAATGTAAAAAAATAATTCAAACCTGTTATTTCCATCCCCATGAAGGAAATTCCTCAAGGATTTATCATAATTTCCATCCATTGTTTCATCATCCAAAACTAGATTGAAAATTGCCGTATCTATTGCCTTCATCACCTTCTCATTACCCACTTGCGACAAGTGATGCCTTTGTGAGGCCCAAACATCTCTATCTTGAGTTGTAAGAATTCCAACCGGATACTCCGTCTCTGGTCTTGGGTCACTTAAGATGTAGCTCAGACGAGAAACAATTTGTGATGGAGAGATAAGTTTCCCTGCAAATCAAGATTCCGTAATAAAGTCAATGTCATCACAACTAAAATAAAGACTAAAATATTTACATCATGCAAAAAAATTGATTGTTTGATCTAGTACTTAGTGCCTCACCAATAACTCATAAGGCATGGAATGGTTAAATTCGTTGTATTTATTTATATTCATAAATCTTAACATACACAGTATGGCCGGTGATTATGTATGTAGCTGAAATTTAGATACTCAAAGCAAATTCGATGAATAGAACATAAGTTTTTTGAGGTGTGCAGATCATCAAATGATATTTCTAATAACTTCGACAAATACAGTCAGCAGTTCAGAGGTCCTACGCTGGGGCAAGTATTGATAGAGAATTGCAATGAATCAAGAAGTAATTTGCATTTAAAAAGTATCCTGTCAAAATAGGTTTTTGCTATTGAAGTACTTTAACCAAGTTTCAGATATTTAATATATTGTTATCAGTTAGCTCTCTTCACCATTATGTTTTATTTAGTTGTAATTGTGACTAAAAGTATAAGATAAAATAATTATGTTTCCAAATAATATACATACCTTCAGCATCCAAAACATCAAAGATATAAAAATGTCCTTTACGCTGGACTAAAATATGTTTGCTATTGTAATCATTCATAATTCTGTCCATTCCTTGTTCAGGGATCCGAGTAGAACCAAACAGCCCCCGATATTGACTCATATCTAATGGGAAGGCTTTGAAAGCGTACGCACCATACCTGCAACCAAATATACCTAAGTATGGAATATTTTTATGAGCAACAACCATTTTTCATTGCCCAAAACAAATAATTTTTATCATGTTTCAAATCTTTGTGCCAATTATCACCTTAATGGCGGCACCACACTTCGCTATGCGTGTTACTAGACTGCATACGACAAGGTGTGGAGAGCTTATTCGGCAATATTTGGTATATTCGCATGCATAACGCATAAGCGCGCATAGCAAATACGCCTATCTATCCTAATATGTTCGGCATGCCAGCCGAAGTGTGGATGGCACATTTGTTGTTCGCTCACATAACAAATAGTTGGTTGAATACAGCGTAGCCCACAAAAGATTTTTAGCACCTTTGGTTTGACAAATAGGTATGTTATTCTGAACTGTAGAAAATTTTTATCTTTTTTTTTATACTTGAAACAACATTAATCAATACTTGCAATTTTATATTTTCATTTACATGTGCATTGTGTCTAAAGATAGCACACTTTACTAATCAGATATAAGATATTTGTTAAGATTAAATTGTTTTTTTTTCGTTGTTGGTCTGTAAGGTTCATCAGTCACCATTGAAGAATATACCTACAGCAAGTTTCGCGAAACAGCTCAATAAATGACTAGGTAATGATAACGATTTTCAAGCAACAATTGAGAAAGTTTGTTGAAGAAAAAATTGAGACACTATTCCAGGACAGTGATATATAAATAAATCTCAGACTTACCAAGAAAGTGATTGTGGCAAAAATCCCGTGACAGTCCTGAAGAGTTTTGTATCACTCTTTTTTGGATTTAAATGGAACACTTCTGGTTCTAATAAACCGGCTCTGAGAGAAAGCATAAAGCGAGTTGCAGATATAAGAAAATTGGATGCTCTTATAAGTTGATTGTTAAACTCTGGTTTGGGATCATTGTTAAAGATGAAGAATGGGTTGTAGTTAATGGGCAAAGGTATTCTATCACTGAGGTACATGTCAAACCACATCTTTGAAATATAACTCGTATGGCTATTTTTCTTATCTTCTTGTTTTAATGTACTATCTAGATCTTGTCCTATTCCGTTTGCAAAACTATGAACTTGATTTTCAATATGCCAAAACTCTTCTTCCGGCGTAATTGGTTTCTGAGCTGCCAAATATCTATCGCAGGTATTTTTTAAAACAGGAATTGGTAATCTTGGTAATGATTTTTGAAAATGCATAGTTGGCACTGAGCTGCGTTGTAAATATTGATAATCTTCATTCCAGCCTTTTTTGGGAGAAGTTGCATATTTACGCTTATTGACTGTATTGAAACTTTTATTAAAATGCCTAAAATTTCTTGAAATGGACATTTTAAACCCTACAAAAAGTAAATAAATTTCAATTAGGTAAAAATTATAGTGATGATTCAGTTAGTTGCTGTTGTAGGTAGACAAAATTTTAAAACTTTTTGGGTAGGCACGAATAAAATAAGGCTAATTCACATTGTTGACTTGGTGTTGTCTACAAATTTTTGAGAAGATTCTAAGAAAAATATTAAAATGATTGAATAATAAATATGGATACAAAGGTCAAACCTTAAAATAACAGGTGATAAACCAGCAAATTCAATCAAAACCAGAACCAACTGACAGAATAATAATTAAGTAAGTATCTCTGTTCAAAAACTTTATCAAATGTCACAAGTTAAGTTAGTGTCAAACATGTGTCAAACATAACCATAGAAAATTTGTACGACTAATAGAACAAGACAAACTACTCTGTAGGTACCAATGAGCTAGATTATATAACTGGAGTGCCGCTTCCATACTTCGTTTTTGTGCCAAACAATAGTGCGAATGAGATAGCCCGTGGGGGTATTTCTATCTCTGTCTAGGAATGTTACTTCAAAGAATATACGATAAACATGAAGTAATTTTGATACTTGTAATGGTTTTGATTTCGAAATTCTTTATATACTATGGTAATTTAATTTTGTTTACACTCAAAATACTTACTTGAAGCACTAACGTAGTACTTTTTTTTGTATTTTATGACAATATGTAGTTTTAAGACTTATAGATCTTATGCTAATCCCTTGCAAATAAACAAAACCATCCAGTTTTTCCTCGGCTCGGACTACTTTATAATTAGAGTAAACTGAAGGTGTTTCATATAAAATACAAATCTTAATAAAATTTTAAAATATAATTAAATCAATCAATCAAATCTCTGTTTATATCCCACTTAGGGGCTTGGGGAGGCAACACGAGCTCTCCGTTGCGCTCGATCTTGCGCAATGTTTATGACCTCCTCTCACACCATGTCCAAATCCCTCAGCTCTGCTTCGAAGAAATGGAACACGGTATGAGAGGATCTTCCTAGTCTTCGGACCCTGATGGTATTAGGTATACATCGTTGATGAAAGCTAGAAGTGAACTCCTACCTTTAATATTTTTTTTTATATAAATGTATCTGGGCTTACTCAAAGTGAACAGAAATATACTTTCGACATCTTTCACACAAACCAAAGCTTGTGTTGTGAAAGTGTAAATGGTTGGCAGACTGATACCATGCACTGGTCTATCAACCACTTGTTGAAGAGGAGATGGATTTGGCTTGGACATGTGTTAAGGATGCCGGATGACAGCTGGCCGAGGAGAGCGCTGTTCTTCCTCCCATCAGGACCCCTTAAACGAGGAAGGCTTTTTAATACCGTGTTCCACTCCTTCGAAGCAGAGTAGAGGCATTTGGACTTGGTATGGTCATAAACATTGCGCAAAATCGAGCGCAATGGAGAACTCGTGTTGCTTCCAATGGCGTTTCCGGGGGGGGAGGGTCATGACCCCCCTGGGCTGGGCCAGGCCCTATATTTTTAAGTACAGTAGGTGCTTACATTTATTAATAAAATACCAACTTTTCTATTATGATCGTAACAAAATTATGATTTCTTGTGGGTCATGACCCCCCTGGGTTATGGAAATGACTTTTTTTTTTTAGCAAAAGTTCAATTTCCAGATACCAAATTTTGGAAATGACCTTTTTTCAGGAAAAGTTCAGTTTTCAGATACCAAATTTTTGAAATGACCTTTTTTCAGGAAAAGTTCAGTTTTCAGATACCAAATTTTTGAAATGACCTTTTTTTGCTATGTGACCCCCTTCTGGCGCCAAAGCTGGATCCGCCCTTGGTTGCTTCCCCATAAGTGGGGTCAAAAAGGGAGTTGTAGTTATAGTTAGTTATTGAAAATCAAATTGAGGAATACCTCCTGAATGAACACAAACTTCAAATAGGTACCTATACGTAGAGGAAATTGAAAAAGGGTTGCAGTAGGTATTTACTATTTACACCATTTTTTATTAAATAAAAAAATAATATTGTATGTACTGCTGAATAAGAATAATCCAACGGCCATACGTCAACGAGAACTTAGAACGCGTAGAAAGAGACGGAAATACCACTTGTGTTCTCTTCTATTCGCACACTTGGTCGGCACATATTCTTGTGTTTTGTTGTATTGCCTTTAGCACTCCAGTTATGTATCTAGCTCATTGGTAGGTACATGTATTTTTACCACAGAATTCTATACAATATATAAAAATCTATGATTTTTACTCAGTTGATGTTTTTATTCTACAATAATAATAATTATAGACCATTAACGGCCACGTGGATTTTGACATTATCCGGGTGGCAAACAAAAAATTTAGAGTTGGCATGAGTGTGTTTATCGGGTCACGGATAGAGTGAATCTACAGATGTTACGAGTAATTGACTCGTATGAGATAAATAAATAAATGGTAAAATTTGAGAAGAAAAAGCAATGATATATATACTATTTTTATTTACCATATATTCTTTTTATTTTGGCTAACATTTCACAAAATATCATTGCTTAACATAATAAGAGTTGGCCTATTTTAAAACTTCACAGCCCGCGCTCGAAAAATTCTATAAGGGCCCGCGCCAACGGGGAAACCTTCGGACTTTTTTAATGACTTATTTTTCATACAAATGAGATGTTTGGAGTTACAAAAATATTCCAGTATGAAGCATGAAGTCTTCTCTCTCGAATAGCATTAAATTTTTTTCGCTAAATTTAATAATAATTGATTAAAATGGGATTATATAATGATCCTTCTTTTTGACAAACTCTCAAACACCTTCGTAGCCCGCTTCTTTAGAAAATACCCGACTTTTATTGCCCTGCATCCAAGGGCCGGTGTCCAGGTAGTGACATCTTTTGTATTGCTTCGGCGTTGCATTTATTTTATTATCAGGATCTCGGGCGCCTGTCCCAAGTCTATTTTTGTTATCGAGATTCTTTTGTTATTGCCGTCTAGAAATAATTCCCTTCGAAAATATCGAATGATAACAATAAAACCTTGAACCGTCCGCGGCAAAATATTTTTTACATTGGGACTGTTGAAACTTTACACACCCTAATCACCCGCTGCCTTGGAGAATCTCCGATGATGACGAAATAACTCTAAAAACTCATTTAATTTGACACATATACCAACCATTTCAAATTAAAATGGTATAATCTACAAATGTGAAGGATATGGTAAAAGCTCAGGGTCTTACAACTAAAGAAATTTTAGAAATTTCAAAAAAACTGTCCTGATCGGGGAATCTCCGGGGTGCGGGCTCTGAAGTGTTAATTACGGCAATGTTTTGCGAAAAAAATAATACTTACAAACAGCTACCGATAACCATCGACGGTCACCAGGACTCCCGGGTGGATAAATTTAAATACTTGTATGGCTGTGAGTCCTGGCTCCTGACCAAAGCCCAGGCACAAAAAGTATCTGCATTTGAAATGAAGTGCCTCAGGAGAATCTTGGATATAATATGGTACCACCGCATCACAAACGACGCTATACGCCAGTGCACTCAGCGCAGGCCCATCACTTCCACCATTACGGAGAGGTGATGGACTTGGCTGGGACATATGTTAAGGATGCCGAATGACAGTTAGCGCAATGGAAAGCTCCTGTTGCCTCCCTACGCTCCTGAGTGGAGTTCAAAGGGAGTTTGATTGATTGATTGATAAATAAAGATTTATAAAAGTACTTCTCTTTATGTGCCTTGTCGGGTCCCACCAACGTTGGAGGTCACATTGGAGAACATTCCCCTGTTCAGCGCTGCTCGGAACACAGCTCCTTTATAGTTTGGATGCCGATCCACTCCCTTACAGGAACATGAACATGAAGTCACAGTATTTTATTTTAATAAATTCCACGCAATTAATTCAAAAACTTCAAGAAACATCGCTAATTTGGAATAAAATATTTAATGTGTAACTTATCAATAGGAACAATCTAAAATTTCTGTATTTTACAAGAAAAATAATGTAAGTATTATTATTGTGTTGTATTGGTGGAAAGTATCTCAAAACTGACCAAAGTGAAACAGGATAACTGATTCCGATCACTATTGATTCGGGCAGTTCGGGTCGCTATGCAAAGTAGTTTGTTAACCATCACTATGGTTTGTGTATGTGTGGCATTGTGTGGTGTGTGCATAGATTTACATATATGTAAATCTATGGGTGTGTGTGTGCCGCCATGGCCGCCATTGTGCCGCCCGCCTAAAGTCAGATGACGTCATCCTTTAATGGTCTATTATAATATCTAATAATAAGTAGGTAATTAATGATTGCATGCATGCGATATCAGAAATACATAAATTAGCATAGAGTACCTATAAATATTTCTTCTCCAAGAGGATATTATAACCTAACCCAACTGCATCAGTTTATTATTTTTGATATCTTTGTACAAATTTTGTTTTTTTTTTTCTTATTAACCAAAATCCCTTATTAAAGTAAAGTTGCAGAGTATGAGGTGGATCGAATCAAGGAACATCCTGGGGCCGTACTTAAATCAGGATTCCGATCGAATTGTAATCTCAATACGATGTCATTTGGACATTTAGATTTTGGATGCCAAGCACGAAAATAACTCCACGATTGGTTTATTTTGAATAATACCAATACCAAAACTTTTCTAGTATTAGTAAGTAGGTACCTATGTATTTTTATATTATTTAGGTGTGATATACCTACCTACATAGATAGGAGACTTAAATTAGGTATGATAGGTATTAACAATGATGTTGCAGCCGATGAATATTGGAGTAGGGTCAAGGGCGGATCCAGCCTTGGCACCAGGGGGGGTCACAAAGTAAAAAAAAGGTCATTTTCAAAATTTGGTATCTGGAAACTACACTTTTCCTAAAAAAGAAGGTCATTTTCAAAATTTGGTATCTGGAAACTACACTTTTCCTAAAAAAAAAAAAAAAGGTCATTATCAAAATTTGGTATCTGGAAACTACACTTTTCCTAAAAAAAAAAAAGGTCATTTCCTAAATTTGTTATATGGTACTTTTGCTCCAGGGGGGGGGTCATGGCCCACATGAAATTATAATTATGCAAGATTTTATTAATAAATATCACTGCCCTACTTGAGATTACATAGCCTAGGGGGGGGGGTCATGACCCCCCTGGATCCGCCCTTGAGTAGGGTAATAGATACCTATATAGTGATGGGTAGTAGGTACACGGACTTGGCATGTACATTGTACATATGTAAGTAAAACAAAGGGTTCAAATTTTTCTTTATTGATGGAGACTGCGGACAATTTGATATTTCTTCCCCTAGCAACAGTTGTATGTAGGAACCTCTGATCAAGTATCACATATTATTTCGTCGATAAATTTTTTCCCACCGACACCTATATTATGATTGTTATTATTGTCATAGCAACGAATATCGACTTACCAAAGTATGAAAGATACATATTTCCCCTGGTTGGAATGTTTTTGGGAAGGTTAGTGTTTCATCGAAAATATCGAGTTACGGACGAACTTACCAATTATAATACAGTAGCCCTAGTATAAGCTTTCGATGACCGAATATCGAAACGATCATTGAAAGAGTTTCGAAAAATTTTCATACTAAAATGATCGCATGATTCGATCGTTTGATTTAATAACACTATTTGCACGCTAATAAGCGCTGATTTGCGTGCAATTAGCTTTCGATAAAACTCGTACTAGGCCCACACGACTAGAGAAAAAGAATAACTTCCCAATGGCAATTATTTTAAGATCTTGAAAAATGGTTTCAATTAAATAATAATATGAATATTAAATAATAATAATATGATACATTCCGGCCAAAATCCTTGCGAACGCTTAGGTAATTGAAAATGGGAGCTCGGCGAAATTAATGGTAATTACGATAAACGCGTGAAATGTCGGCGAGTGTTGCGGAGCTGACGGGGGTCCTCATTGGCTGAGTGGGTGATTCGACCTGACTGTATCCACCGGCCCACTATCGCCTGTTTTTATATGATTTTTTCAGTAGGTATATAGTGACATGATAAAATTTTTTCCGAGTATTTGAAGTTGTAAGTTTTGCCTCGTTAAATTCTAAGCGACTTACCATAGGTAGTATTAATTACTCATTATCGTAAAAGTTAATGTCCATCTGTCTCTTCATAATTATTAGTCTCTTGAAGTCTTGAATGGTCTGACAGCTGGTATCTCATCTACTATAACAGGTTTTTACCTACATCTGTCTAAATAGGTACCTAGGTAGGTACTATTATTATTATTACAACACATCCCCGTAACTGGTGTAACCAGTGAGTATGTCTTTCTCTCTCTACTTTCAGCTCTGTTTCGAAGGAACGAAACACCCACCGCGTGATAGGATCTTCCTCGTCTTTGGGACCTTGATGGGCGGAAAAACAGCACTGTCATTCGGCAAGCTTAATACGATATGTCCCAACCAAGTCTATCTCCTCTTCATCTACATAATATTTTAGTCCGTTTATATTTTTGTACGAGCATCAATCATAGAAAACAGACGTTAAGGTCAGATATTAATATGCGAAAAGCCGCGTAAAATTCCGGAGAGCGTTCTTAAATACTCTTTGATATATTAACTTTAATATATTTAGAGCTATTTAAAAAACTTTATTTTTTTAAGATCTTCATACAAATTTTTCACAAAAGACAGTAAGCCATCTTTTGGAAACAAAATTACTCATGTAAACGTTGAACGGAATCTTGGTATTACTGTATGAAAATCCAATAAAATAATTGGAGATTGATTTGTTATACATATAAATGTTATTCAAATCTTATTATTCTCAATAAATAAAGATTTAATGAAAGATTTTGGAAAAAATTTTCCTCCATTTTGAAATATGACACATTTTAAAAAATTTATGGCCACATTTTGTGTCAAACTGTCGTAGCCATTAGACGAGTAATTATGTAGCTACCTAATAAAATCATATTCAAATGTTGATAAGTATAAAATAATTTAGCAATAATTGTTGAATCATTTTATATTCCTGAAATATAAATAAAGTTTAAATCTTAAATTCATCGTTGAAAAAGATTAAATTTAAAATCATCGTTGAAATTGGTATGAACATTCCATAAACAAACTGGTCAGTAAAACAGTAGCCAATAAATTAGATCATAACGTACAGTGAACTTGACAGAATTGTTGAGAGAAAGAAACAAAAATTGACAATAATTGAGAATCTTTAAATGGTTTCAGGATTTTAATCAGTTTAATAAAACATTTGTTTTATGCACATAATAATTTATAAATATAATATGTATTTGTATTAAAATTAATCACACTCAACAGCGGTATTATTTTATGTCTAAATTAGTATGTAAATAAACTCAAAACCACATTAGCTTATTGATTTTATCCTGCATATTATAAAAGTATTGTTAAAAATTTGGACTCATGGTCCTATTGTTGGTGTGAAAATTATTTTGAAAAAATATTCATAGGGTGTCATATACTTAACTTTAAACCAATCGTGTTAAAAGAAGTATTCTTCAAAGACAGCGGCCAGTAAGAGGTTTGATTGGAATCCTTACTTGACGACCTTCCAAGGTTTGTGACAAATCATTCATCCTAGAATAAATACAATATTATTATGATACGACATATAATATCATTTCATCTTCCACATAATTTTTGTTATGTAATATTGTGTACATTAATTAAAGTTATTGTAGGTATATAATACACCTATAAGTAGCCAAAATCAACACTCTTTTTATTACAGGTATTTTTTAAAAGTATTTAAATGAATAAAATCACAATGAAATCAATAACAATTAAGAAATCAAACTAACTCAAAGCTAAATGAAAGATTAAATAGGTAATGCACATTTACTCATAATATATTCTGCATTGTTAGATTATTTAGAAACTTTATTTGTTTCGAAGAGGTTACAAACTTACATTTTAAAGAGATTAATTAAAACCTTCAGATAGAATGGTGTTTTATGGGCAGAAATTCAGATTGAAACGCCTATAACATAAAAACATCTACATAATAATTCAGAAATGTTTGTCTGCCTTTGACAATACTTTACCGTATATGTGAACATCACGCTCAAAATACAAATGCTACGTCAGATATGAATCTGCGCAGAGCGGTGAAATTTGCTCGAGAACGTTGTTAGATACAATTGGCAATGTTAACTTTAATATATTTAGAGCTATTTAAAAAACTTTATTTTTTTGTGATCTTCATACAAATTTTTCAAAAAAGACAGAAAGCCATCTTTTGGAAACAAAATTACTCATGTAAACGTTGAATAGAATCTTGGTATTACGGTATGAAAATGTTATAAAATAATTGGAGATTGATTCGTTATACATATAAAAGTTATTCAAATCTTATTATTCTCAATAAATAAAGATTTAATGAAAAATTTTGGAAAAAAAAATCCTCCATTTTGTAATTTGACACATTTTAAAAAATTTATGGCCACATTTTGTGTAAAACCGTCGTAGCCATTAGATGAGTAATAATTATGTAGCTACCTTTAAAAATCATATTCAAATGCAGATAGGTATAAAATAATTTAGCAATAATTGTTGAATCATTTTATATTCAATATATTTTATATTTAATAAAGTTTCTTAAAATCATTGTTGAAAAAGATTTGCAAGTAAAATAATAAACATTGAAATTGGTATGAACATTCCATAAACAAACTTGCCGGTAAAACAGTGACCGATAAATTAGATCATTAGGTACAGTGAACTTGACAGAATCGTTGGGAGAAAAGAAATAATATTGACAATAATTGAGAATCTTTAAATGGCATTCAGGAATACTGGATTATAATCAGTGTAGTAAAACGTTTGTTTTATCCACAAAATAGTTTAGAAATATAATAGTAAATAAACTCAAAACTATGTTAGCTTATTTATCATATATTATATTATGCAAAAACAGTAATATACAAGGTTCATTTAAAAAAGACTGATGGTATTGTTGCCGTGAAAATTTGTTTAAAAAAACAATATGCATAGAGTTTCATCGTGTCAAAAGAAGTATTCTTGAAGAAAGCAATCAATCAGAGGTATGACTTGAAGCTTTTCTTAAAACTATCCAACGTTTGTGACAAATCATTCATCCTAGAACAAACACAAAAGATATAGGTACCTATAATGACGGATAATATCATTTCATGAATTTTTTGGGCTAGGTACACATTAATATGTAATCTAAAGTCATCTACATAATATTTTAGTCTGTTTATATTTTTGTAATGCAAAATGCCGGAGAGCGTTCTTAAATACACTTTGATGTATTTAAGTTAATATTTGTATCGAATTTTGTCACAGACAATGGTGGTAAATATTATATTGAATCTAAATCGTTATGTAGATAAACGCAAAGTATGGTAACTTATTTATCATATGTTATATTCTTTAAACAAAATACAAGAAAGATCATACCTATTGTTGTGGTAAAAAATCTTAATAGATGTAGGACGATCATCGTGTTGAATGAAATATATCCTTGAAAGACAGCAAAATGCAGTGATCAGTAATGTTTAGAGACATTTTCTTGACGGAACCTCCAAGGTTCCTTCAATCCAAAAGAAAACCAAATAGACTATGGTCATCCCATCCTAGAATAAAAACAATAAATTATGGTAGATAGTTATTACATGGCCACCATTATAAAATATGAAAACTTGAATCTATACCTGTAGATATATGATATATCTCCATTATACATCCATTCTCAAAGTATGCTCATAGCCTCATGTTGATTTTTTACACCCAACGTAAAATTTATTCCAGGACAAGAACCATTTATCACATCCATTGGGTTGTATAATATGTAAGTAATATAATTTTTGGTTGATGCTGGAAGACAAGGATTTCTATTAAAAAAGTGTTTATTCTACATAATTTAGTAAATATTACGTAGGTAGGTACATAGGGTAATCTAAATAAATAAATATTACCAGGTACTTACTTAGAAATATATTAACAGCAGCTATCAATTAAAAAAATATTCGAATTTTGAAAATGTTTTATTGTTTGTCAAAATATCGATGACAGCCAGTACGCCATAGATATCATTACGCCAGTACCATAGATTACCCATAAATTATTTGCGGTATTTTTTTGTGAATGAAAATTAAATCATGATATTTTTATTGAATGTTTTTTTTAATTTTCAGGTTTAGGATGTGTGAATTATAAACATTTTATATGAATTCATTTTATTGATACTTTTCTCCTTTTTAATAAATTCCGATAATAATTTAACACTAAGAATATTTTTTTAGTGTGTTTTGGTTCTATGGTTCATTTGATACGTTATAAAAAATCTATGGATATGTCTAATTTTGTTGTCAAACTATAAAAAAATGTAAACATTGAATTTAGATATAAAATCAATTTTTGGGATTAATAAAACAGGTAAGCAAAGTTAATGAGTAAATATTATTTCAAATAATCGCGTAATTACAATGCAGCTAGCCAATTACATTAATTTATTTTCTGTTACTATATTTTTTTTACAGGATAGATTACAAGATATTTACAACAATATCAAGAATGAATTTCTAAAATGTACAAGTATGCATTTTATTACTGGAATAAGCAAAGCGGTAAGTCCCGTATTATTATTTGATAATTGTACATCATTTCATATGTTTGTGTATATAAATTCCATAATGTTTTGTTACAGATTAATTGTACTGCTTTTGTGCGTTTGACTTCTGGTGCCGACCATTTTCAACTATTACAACACAAGCATCGTTTTGTGTGAAAGATGTCAAAAGTGTAAATTTGTTCACTTTGGGTGAGTCCAGATTCATTTGTATAAAAAAATGTGTTTTGATGAGCTATGACATGCTAGAAGCAACATCGGATTCATACATTTAGTATGATTAGAGACACATTATCGTTGAGCATTGAATTTTTATGAAAAAATAAGCTTTTGGCGTGCCACAACACAATTGTTCACAACACGTCTGTAGGCCTAGACAAAATACATTTGGCGATCGACTACAAACGAATTCTTTCACAATGTAGAGTAGGAAGAAAATTAACTGTCCACTTTTTATATTTTTATAAGTGTCTTTGTTTGGTTTAAATAATTGTTTATATATTCCAGAGGACAGTTAATTTTTTCGTACTATACATTGGCAAAATCTTCGTTTGTAGTCGAACGCCAATTTGAATTTGTCTACGGGGCTGTTTCTACTGTAAGATTTAAATGTGAAATTTATTATGGAATACAAATTATAGCTTTTGGTAAAGAAGGTGCCCATATGATTTTCTATATTCTGTTTTTATTTATTTTTTTCTATTTTTAATCTGCTAAATCTAACAAATTATGTTATTTAATTTTACAAATTGGTAGTTGTGTTTATATTCATTGAAATATATGTAATTGAAATGAAATAAACAGAATGTTTTCATTTATTTATAACCAGAAATAAACTGAAAAAAAAATACATATTATAGTGTTTTAATTTTCTATAAAACATCTAATAATATATTATTCTCCTGAACCACTTCCAAACAATAGATAATTTTATAATAATAAAATAATTTTATATTGATTTTTTTAGTTTTAGTCAAATAATCCATCAACGACAAGTTAATATAAAGGATGAGAAGTCATGGATTTAGCAAGTATATTTTCAAATAAGGTTACTGTGTTAAAATATCAAATAATGTGATATTTTAAAACAACTTACTACCTATACTATTATAGGTGATTGTACTAGCAAGTCATTTCATTTACATTTCTTATAAAAACATGTCCCATAAACAAAGAAACAAATACTCCCATAAAATGGTACATATTTCTAACTTTTGAAGCTTGCCAATTATAAAAGCATTGTAGTTACCTATAACTTACCAAATAATGACTTTATGACGTCAAGAGGAGCATATCAGTTTGTGAGATAGCTACATGTATGTTTGAATCATGCACTTTTCACCATGATTACAGGACATCAGATTTATAAGAAGAACCACCTACGGAGAATTTATAAATGTAAAAGTAGTCACATCTCAATGTGTTGTTATTGCACTTAAACGCAATAGATCTGTTGATGAAAAAGCTTAACGCAGGTTTGAAACTTGACGTGGGCCTTAAATTCTTCAACTGTTGCGTTATGTTTTGATGATTGGGTGCCGACTTCTTAGTTTACTTATATTTATAGACATATTCCATAGTGAGAAGCTTTACTTGAACAATTTTTTATAAGTTTTATCCACAAACAGGTTGTTGGAAGTTCGGTGGTATTAGTCAATGACTTTCGTTTGCACAGCGCACTGAAGGCTGTGGGTTCAAGTCCTGGTGGTCCCATTTGCACTTTCACAACACAACCCTTTGGTTAGTGTGAAAGATGTCAAATGTGTATTTGGGTACTTTAAGTAAGCCAAGATTCATTTTCTTAAAAAAAAATCATAAAAATCTGTACTAAAAAGTCAAAACTTTTATTAATACAGTTATATATTTTTATTTTATTCTATAAAAAATATGATTTTCAAATAAGTATGAATCCACCTTCACAATTTGTTAAATATAAGGAACAAAAAGCTGTGTTGGTACATACTTAATTGCAGAATAATAAAATCAACATTGTGGTGAGAGCCCATAGCTCACCACATATAAATTGAGCACTCTGTCTTTTTAACTATGGGGCAAGCATAGAGAATAAGTCAGCAGTCTATGATTATGACTTACAGCGCTTTCTTATTGCTGATGAGGTGTGACAAAAAAATTAAGTCCAATTAATTATAAGTACATTATGTAGGTACACCACACTTTTATAAAGCTCTGTATGTAAACTTCCATCGATCAGATTCTATAACTCCCATTATTCTACAACTTTTTATTATTATTGTAAACCTGTTTTTTTTTTGTTGAAATTTAGTTGAAGTTTCTATAATCAGACCTCTTTTCCTGTAACATCGAAAAAATTCATATTATTACAGACTGATATATTCAACATTACACCGTTATTTATGGTCAATTTTAAAATGCCATTTTTTTTTTTTAACATTTAACCAGTACTAACTGGATTATGACTTTCTTCTCTTGCTATTTCGAATGGCTTTGTGTGATGACTTCACGTTAACAACGTTCCTTATTTAGGTGGTCAAATTGAAATCCTTGAGTATTCGACAAATTCAACAATCTGCCAAGATGCTAGCCACCGGGCCAACGGCCCGTTGCATTTATGCCTTCCATAATTCGTCTATGGAGCTGAGATTCCTAGGATTATATCTTATAATGAATGCAATGCCAAAATGTCTACAGAATTTTAAAATGTGTCAAAATTTTCTAGATATTTTCTCACAACAATAACATTTACATGTTTTGTATATCTCTTATTAATTGTCAACTCTTGGTATGACTTATATTAAGCACCTATGAGAGATGAGAGTTCTAATTCTCTAGAAGTACCTAAATATTTATACTCAAAATTATCATTTATTAAAAAGTTTTACCCTGTTAAATGAAGTTTATCAACTGCAAAATACCTTAGTTATTTATTATAAAAGTGTGTTTCTTTACCAATTATTGTATTGATTGTTTTATTAATGTAAGTAAAATTAATTTTTGAAATCCAAACTCCCTTTACGCCCCACTTTAGGGGCATAGGGATTTAATAAATTGGTGGTATAATTGCCATAGCAACTTGAAATTTTTATTATTACCCTATTCCTGTGTTTTATTTTTAATAATCAATCTACACTGATTTTTCTATTCACACGAAGGCTGGATGTGAGGTGCAGGTTCGAATCCTTGGCCACAAAATTTTTTACTATCCTTAAAATAATTAACACCCACTTCTGGTAAGAAATTTCTGGTTCCAATTCCCAGATGGGTCAGAATATTTATAGGAATTTTTTATGCAATATTTTCTTGCTGGCTATAGGTACTGACAATTTTTCATACAAAAGATTTTCAGGTACAAAATCACTGGCTCGGGTAGAGGTCTTAACACTTAAAATAATTATGTACCTACCTGTTCAATTTGATATTAAGAATAAATAAAGCTTTGTAGGTACATAATTATATTTTTGCAGAAGAACAACTAAAGCATTTACAGAAATCAAGTGTTCTATCTAAATGTACTTGAAGGGGAAGGTATAGAAAATAGATAAAAATGCTATGTTTATGACTCACCTTTGCTGCCTCCACAGCAATTCTACAAATTTCTCATACTATCTAATTATATCTACCTATTTACCAATTCAAATCTTACAGGTAATACAAACTCGATCAGTCAATCAATTCTCCATTTTTTGACCCCACTTAGGGACATACTTTATAGGTACCATATTTTATTAATCCATAAATCAGGTTCTGTAATTCACATTTTTCTCAACAAACTTCATCAACAATTTTATGGACGGGTAAAAAGGCTAGTCATTAATATAGTAGTAGTCATATAGGTCCGGACAGAGTGCGCGGGAGTATAGCGTTGTTCGTGATGCGGTGGTATCATGTATAATATCCATAATTCTTCTAATGCGCTTTGTTTCGAAGACGGATAATTTTTATACCTTACATTTAGTTTTAGGAAAGCTACTCGGATTATAAGAGAGTTTAGCACGTGTCGCAAATAAAATATTAGGAAGAAATTGACAAAGATACGGAAAGGTACCTAAGTAGGTATAAGTATAAGTAATTAACACAAATTCTCCAATCCAAGGTGTTGTTCGATCTGTGCCGAAGGATCCGTGACGTAACGGGTAGATTTTCTAACGGAGGCTCCCTGAAAACAGGCAACCTCAGGGTTACTTTTTGCCTTACCCCTACTTACCCTACATCTGTAGAGGGAGGGAAACTTCTTTTATTTCCTGGTACCTTTATGTACCTGGCACCTCTGTAGAGACAACCTGTTGTGGTGAATATAATGGGTACTTCCGCATCAATGGTCAAAGGGGATATAAGATCACAATACCAAAAACAATTGTTGAAACCGGGGAAGGGAATCCTATTGGCACCAATAAATACATAAAAATAAATATATATATATAACTTTATTGTTCAAAAGTACAGTGTGGCGACAGTAATTTTGACAGTCTAAAGGGCGGACTTATCCCGAAGGATCTCTGCCAGCCAACCCAGTAAAAACAATGACAAATATTGACAAAGTAAAAATTGACAACACAATAGGTAGATAATGCTAAAAAATATACAATTAGGTATATTAGAAAACAAAAAATAAATATGCTTTAAAAAAGAGGTGGTTGGTAGACTAGCGGTTACAACGCCGGCTTTCGTACTGTTTGGTGCGGACGTCGTGGTTCGATCCCAGGTGCCGACCATCTTCCTCTTTCACGACACAAGCTTTAAGTAGCTTACTGTGAAAGAGTCAAGGAGTGTATTTGTGTTCACTTTGAGTGAGCGCAGATTAAAAAAAAATAAGAATAAAAATACACACCTACATATATACATATAAACATAGAAATACAAAATGAGGAGATACACATAGGGTTAGGATGGACTGGATGTTGGAAGGGAATAAGGAGGAAGGTGGGGACTCTTCTCATCTTGCCATGAAGAATTGCAGATTTAGGCCTGGTTTTTTTATGTTGGGAAACTTGGAAGACTAACGGTCAGCAATAATCCTGCGGAATGAGTTAATGGGCGAACAGACACGACATTGCAGTGGGAGCTGATTCCACAATCTCGATCCATGCACCGTGAAAGAGTCCGTGTAGTAGCCAGAGTTATGTGGCGGGATAGACAGAAGATTGTTCGTCAATCAATCAATCAACCAATCCTTCGGGGGCATCAAAAAGATAATTAAATAAACTCCTTGAGGAGGGCAGGAGCTGGTAAGAAGCAGTGTCACTCTACAAGAGGTCTCTGGAGACGAGGCACAATAAGAGGCAGCACTCCATGAATGAATTGAAGGATGTCACAATAATATACATAATTTGGTCGCGGTAACACAAGGAGTATAATATTATTATGGTCCCTTGATCTTCTTTATAAAAAGTAAGTAACACAACATTCATAATAATAATACTTATCATGTATGTACCTAATCAAACTAGACCATATTATTATTATTATCCACCTCTAGTAATAGCCGTCTCCGTTTTGGGAAACTTATGGGTTATATTGATCGTTATTATAATAAAACGCTGTCTCTTCGAATTTCAATCAATCTCAAATGATATTAAAGAGATATTTTATGAAAATATTGTAGCAGAATAAATTTCGTGGGAGCGAAAGCACTTAAGTATAATCACATCGCAAACTGATTATGTTTTGTTTCTTGAGGTCGGCTTTCGAGGATATTATCAGTCTGCCCACATCTTTTCTTACGAAATTTCGTTCTTTACGGTACAATTATACAGAGTGTTGTTTGATAGAACGTTAGACAAACTGATATGATATATTATAGAACGGACCATATTAGGTATTTTGTAACGGAGCCTTCACGAAAGATTGCGATATAGAAACGAACCAAAATGATAGAGAATTCATGAACAAAGTAACTGATGATGCAATCTGGCGCCCACTGGAAACGATTGAACGTCGGCAAATCCTTTCAGTACTGAGAAACCACAGCCACAACCCTGAACGGTCTTCTCAAGACCATCTGACAAAGCCACTGAATACTATACTTCAACAAGACAACCTCAAGGGCCTTATAAATAGTGATGAAAAGGAAGACATTTTAATATTAATAATATTGTTAATAATTATTTGTAAGCATGTTATTTTTATATTTGTATATTTTATCAATAAAGGCTTTGTATTATTATTATATTGGAATTGAGTGGTCTAGTCACTAGACTCTAGTGGATGGGCGATCGGACTCGTTTAGTATGTATTTTGGAACACCTTGTGATTACTCATAATTTATAAAATTTGCTCCCTTTTTTAAGTATTTTGTTTTTAAATTTGAGAAATTCTAAAATTTTACCTGTACCCTAGTCTATATAACTATTTAATTTACCAAACAATCAGATTAAAAAAAACTATACAAAGGTTTTTCTTTCCATATCCATTTTTCGCGGTCTCTATTATTGCCTGTATGGCTGATCACACTAGGCTAGCATTCGAAACAACGATAAAAACTGTTGTTAGCCTTTGGTATGTAGTCTAAATTTGCCATTGAAAATTCGAACATGATTAGTACCTATATTATGTTAGCACGAAGGGTGCGAACCTGTTAAACTGAATTATGATCTTTTTTAGTTATAAATAACATAAAAAAGGTAACTTGTCATTTATTATATTATTTTAAGATATTTTTCATTTCAAGAACACAGCAGCCATTCATTTCAGTCATCCAGAATCGCAGATTGAGATGGCTTGACCGTGTTTTCGGCTTGTCCCCCCAGGATCTTAAATTTGTAAGTCTTTTGTACAATCCGGATAGGACTAAAAGACGAGGCAGGCCAAAAACACACTTACTGCGGGAAAAGTAGTTCTATACCATTCTATAGACTTACGCCTAAGTGAGGGACGGGTAGTTCTACCCGTTTTACTTACTATAAGCTCTTATATGTACCTATAGCTTTTTAAATGATATATTATAACATTATGTTATTTGTATTATTTATGCATTGCATTGTAATTTGTGTGTCTAATAAGATTGAAAATTGTCCAAGGCTTAAATAAGGAACTTATAATCGATGATGACCTCTATCATCATAAGTTCAGGTCTTAATAATTTCATAGATTCAATCAAGCCAAGAACAAATTAATTATTGTCCATGGATGCAATTTAAAAATGAGGTTTAAATCGTTTAATTCTTTTTGAATAATTTTAATTTATTTTTCATTATTGTACAATTTGATAGATAAATATTACCGCTCTAATGATGTATTTTAATAAATTCATTGTTGCGGTTCAAACCGCGATATTGTCAATCAGCGGTTTGATATACCTAAGTAGTTACAACAAAATAATGAAGTAGAATATTAATATGATGTGCAAATGAAATGAGACCATTTATTTCAATCAGGACTTTGTTGTGTGCAGACAATATGTGCGCTGTGTATGGGATAGCAATCACAATCTGGTAGTGCAGTTAACTTACCTACACCCCGATTCACTAATAATTCCTCTAAAAACTGTTTTGAAAAGTTTATTTTAACTGACAAAATATCTTCTCTAAAATGCCAGTTATTCTTCAATTTAAGCAGCACCTGATGAGAAAGACCCGCCAATTTTTTTTAAGGAAACCGTTTCTCAAAACTTCTCTTTTCAAAATAATATTCTCTAAGATACCTACCTTAAAAAACATAATCCAAACAAAATAATGTAGTAGGTATATACAGTAAGTTATGTGTTTTTTAAATATTTTTTTTGAAAAAATAGGCGTGGTGTCTAAATGTTTGTGGGTGCAAAGTTAAAACAGGAACTTTCAGCGTTACGGTCCACGAAACAATGAGATATTTTACCGTCCACAAAAAATTTAGTGTTTAACATTGGCTAATTTGTTTTATTTTTTTTTTTTAACAAAATGACTTTTGACCCTGGTTATTTCAATTAGAAGCATGCATGCGACTTTTAGGTTTGCCTAAGAATATTTTTTTTTTGATGTTTGGAAATCATTCGGTTACAATCATTTGCAGTTAGCTATATATTGACTTCAACAAAAGAGCTCTTGTTGCCTCCCTATGCCCCTGATGAGTGGGGTGTAAAAGGGAGAATTCTGTAATCGTTATATTGATTCTAATAAATTTTGAATGGAATACCGCACGTTATTTTGGGTGATACCTATCTCTCATCCCGTGGAATTCAAGATATTATTATTTTAGTTGATGCTTTAGGTGGGTAGGTACCTATTTTAGCGGAACTGATACAGAATCGACCAGCTAATTTGGTATTTACATATAATCCTACTAACAGGTAAAACCCCGACCAACGATGGTTAAAATCAATCAAATGAATATTTGAATAATGTTTGGTTAAGGTAGCTATTATAATGAATATACAAATTATTAATATGTACAATTTGGATAGTTTGCAAAAAGGGGCAAAATTAAATTAATCAGTGGATAAAATACATGCTTTAAATGTTATTAATCAAGAATTTCAATGCTATAAATAAAGTGTCACGATTAATCAGGCATTCAGAAGGTATTAGAAAGTGAGAAGTTTCGGACAGAGATCAGAAAACGAGGTGAAATGAGATGAAACTCAGCTTCTGCAGACACAAGGGAAAGGTTTCAGAGGGTATCAGAGGCAGAACGTACACCTTGCAATAAGGTGGAATTGATGCAACGCCAATGAATAAATTTGCTCAATTTTTACTATATTTTTGAATACGATAATTTTTATTATCTATGAAGGGGGTTCTCCATTTTTGGCCTAAATGAATTTATTATTATTATGGTCTTTGATTTATTCTATACATATGACACGCTGAACTGATACATGACCGACTCTGAACAACGAACATGATAATTTAATATTATGATAACAGCTTGACACTATTTAGATAGGCACTAAAAGACGAGACCATTCACGAGTTTGTTGGGAAAATGATGTTATCACACTATGTACCTACCATTAGTTAGATACATATATCTTGATGTTATCACACTTGATAGCTATATTTGCACCAAACTTCATTATAATTATGTACCTACCTATAACAGTATGACGGAAGTTCACTGACGTACGCGGTATATACATCTTCTTCCTCTTTTTATAGGTCTCAAGACAAGGACCTGCTACGACGACGTCCAGCTCTCTCTCTCTATCTCAAGCCGTCGTGGTGGTGGTCTGCGTCCCTCTGGAATCTCCACCATTGCCGCTTTGGCTTTTCTTGAGGGGTCCATCCTCTTTACATGGTCCCTTCAAAAACGTATTTTTTGTCTGCTCCATCTGACGACATCTTCGACTTTGCAGCATTCTCATCCTATCTCTGAGAGTTTTTCTGACAAGCATGATTCTCAGAGTTTTCATTTCCGTTGTCCTAATCTTCTTAATTGTAAGTTAGTATCTTCTTACTGTTGATACTTTCGACCGAGGGTGCTTGGTAGTAGTCCATTTTCACTGATGTAAAAATAAATAACGAGCCTTCACTTTGTGCTACTACAAATTATTTTATTACCATAAACATGTTTTCGGGAGCGACTGCTCCCGATGGACAAAAAGAAAGAGTCTTTCCCCATCTGAGGAAGGGAGCCGTCGCTCCCGAAAACATGCGTTAAAGGTAATAAAATAATTTGTAGTATAGTACAAAATGAAGACTCGTTATTTATTTCTAAGAAGATTATAATTATTATAAAATAATTAATTCAAATAGTCTTCTTCTTCGCCCTCGCCTTTGTGGCATTATTTGATGTCGGCTCTTCTAGTCTTTCTTCATCAATAATCTCTGTCTAGTTCTGGTTCCACTTCGCTTTCCTTGAGCTCCCTCTTGATGCTCGATGATTGATGTCTATCTAGTCGCCAAGGCGGAGTTTCGATGTCCATCATAGCTCTCTGATTCATGTCGTCCTTTGGTCGCCTCATAATATGCCTACACAATCATAGATTGTTTTCAATAATCTTATCGGTTATGGGTGCGACCTTGGTACTTCTACGGACAATACTTCATTTAAACAGTTTGTTTATAATAGTTAAAAAAAAAAGTAATTTATTTTTTCTTCAATAGAGTCCAATATCGATATCTGGCGGCTTAAATACAGTTTTCAGGTCTTGCATTCATTCACGTAGAAAGCCGATTCCGACCCGCGCCGGTCGGCGCAAAGAATGTTCTCTATGGTTTCAATGCATTTAAATGGGCATGCTGGAATGCGCGTTCCTGCTTTTGCTGTGCGTATCCCCATTCAAATGCATTCTTTGCACCGGTCGGCGCGGATCTGAATCGGCTTCTTACGTGTTTTCATCCTTCGTCTTCCGCTCGGCATCCCGTCCAAAATCTTCTTCGGCATATCCTCGTCAGCCATTCTTTGGATGTGTTCAGCCCATCTCTATCAAAAATAAGTAAATTTCACCCACTTCAAAATGTCAGAATATTTCTCTGTTTATTTTTGTTTTATTTAGTCTTGTTTTTTAAATACAGAAAACCAAGGAACTTATACGTTACTAGAAAAAAAAACACAAATCTAGGTTAATCACAACACCATTACATATGATCTGTTATAAATTAAAATATCTTCCTACAATTATGTGGGTCCATTTGTGACGAGATAACGAATGTAATAAAAGGTATTTCAACCAAGTATTATTATTTACTTTGATGATTGATAACAATATTGTTTTTTTTTTACATTGAAATGATAACCTCTCTGGAAAGATTTATCTTAAAACACACCCGTTAACTGTATACACATTAAGTAAGTAAGTATACCAAATAGAAACACTGACGATCATAAAATAATATTTGTCAGCAATTTAGTATTGAACATTATTTCATATCGGTGGTTGTTGTAAATGGTTACATGAAATTATTAAAATGTAAAATTTTAAGGTTATGCTATTATTGACAAGTGAGATTGGTTTAAAGTTTTATGAGTGAAAGAAATATTTTCTTTACAATATTGATAAGTTGTGTTTCGAGAATAGATTCCAATAAGCTGATTCAGTGGTGTAGAAAAATGTACGCGTTTATTCCGACGTGCTTTAGAACCACCCGACAGAAGGTCAAAAGTGTTATTCACAGAAAAAAACACGTGAGTTGTTTTTGAAATAATATTTTTTTTTAAATGAATCTGTGCTCACTCAAAGTGAACACAAATACACTCCTTGACTCTTTCACAGTAAGCTACTGAAAGCTTGTGTCGTGAAAGAGGAAGATGGTCGGCACCTGGGATCGAACCACGACGTCCGCAGTACGAATATTAGTTTAGGATCATTAAACATATGTGTCTTTTTATCATATTAACGCGGATAACATATGAATATGACATACGGATTATATAGGAACTCGACAACAGTTGTCAAAAACAGTTATATCAGCGTTAAGGTTTTCTGGAAAAAGGAGACTGGCCGGGGAAGTCGTCGGGAAGGCAGGCGTCTGTCCAATACAGGAAGTTGATGATGCTAATCCCTTTGAAATAGGAAACTACTGTAATGGATTTGCTGGAACTGGAACAAACGTAGTTGTTGAAACAAAAGTAGTTGATCACATAATATATGACTTATTTTTCTGTCACTCCTAATTCTGTCAGTCCAATGGGATGTTTTTTTCCTTTTTGTGCCGCTAGAGGCGCCCTTGCTAATCCGGTCTATTGTCAAATTCAGTGTTGCCAACGGGGGCGATTTACTTCTTCTTCTTCTTATGGTCGCTCACAATCTATAACCTCCAAAATATCATTCTAGTTTATTTCAAATTAAATAACTTATATATTATTATACATGATAACTTACAATAGGTTTAGAGTAATCATTGTACATTTTTTACATACAAATAAAATTGTTCATCTTTTTTTATATACCTACCTAAATACAAATTAAAAAATACAGAACAGCACCCCTGAGATTTATTCTCAAATTTATGCGCAACAAAATCAACAACTTCTTAGCAACTCAATCAACAACTTCTTAGCAACACAATGGAAACCAAACTTCCCAACGTTGGCATCACTGAAAAAAACATCCCTACGTTGGCAGCACTGAATTTGACAATAGACCTGATTAGAAGTTCTGCCACCTAGTGTGTATTGTCGGAAGCTCCCCAGAAAACTTCCCATTCGTTGAAAGAAAATAAGCGCAATAAGAATTAAATAGTTTGTGGCGTTTTAGAAGTACCTACCTAGACGTTATTGGTGGAAAGATTTCTGAACAACACCTTCCGGGTTGATTTCGGGGTTTTCCTTTCAAATTTACAACCAATATCGAAATGCGTTTAAAAGCATTTTGTTAACTTAATTTTTTATCACATTAAAGAACTTTAAATGATTTTATAATAATTTTGTTAAGACCTTCCGTAGCGGAGTTTTCTTTGAAATAATATAACCCCACGCAAAATGATTTCGTTCATATTATTCATACATGACAAAACTAATCCAACCTCCTACAGGGAATATTATTTATACTTAAGGCGCCCATCTAGTAAATATGGTTAAACGTTCGATTTTTCTACAAGTTTGGGGCTCTTAATCTCAAAACTCGTTGGGGCTATGAATATTTTGATTTGAAAAAATATGAAAACAAAAATTATAATCATACCTACTAACTATAGCTTACACTTCTAAAGAAAAATAACAACTAATGACTCTAACAATTCATTACTAATGCTCGATTTTTAAATGGAACAAACCACTACGGGCTTTCGACCGTCTTCTACTGTTATTTCGAAGACTGATGGCTTACATGGTTTGAGTCTTAACTACATTATAGCACCCTCTATGTGTGGAATGGTATAAATTTTATGTGAAATGCCTAATGATAACGGCGGCTGTTTTACCGACTTCGAATGTCAATCGAAACGTAATCCGAAAATGTACCTACTACTCGCATTTTCATTTAAATGTTTATAAAATTTGTTTTATATGGTTTGAATTACATTTATTTTTATTTCAAATCAATCTTGAATCTTTTAAATACGTTTTTATTCAGTCGAACTTCGGTTCCATGCAATATTTACATGAGTAATTTTGTTTTCAAAAGATGTCCACCTGTGTTTACGAAGATTTTACTATGAAGATTTCATATTTAATGAAATGGAAATATTAGTATTTAAGATTACCATGCACAAATGTACATATTTGCGAACAACTGCGAAGAAAAAAATCCAACGCAGAGTCTGCGGTTTAAGCGTGATGTGCCAACATACGAAAATATAAATAAATAAATAGATATATATATACATACATAACTGAATTATTATGTAGATGTATGCCATTTATGATCATTTTTGGAGTTATGCTGAAATGTAAAATGTAGGTACCTACCTACTTTATAAGTCTTAAAATAACCATTTACGAATGCTCATGATATACCTATTATGAAAGTAAAATAATATAAATTTATTCGAGTATTTCTTATGAACAGTAAGTAGGAACAATACGTTTATTAATAAACAATACAATGAGGAGAAAATAGCGGTATAAGGTTCTCTGTCACTTCATAACGAGATGATGAACGTGTAGAGATGATTGTACCTCGGAGGCGGCGAGGGATGTTAGCTTAGCACCCGCCTCGAGACAGGCACTTATTACTCTAACAATATCAAGAATAATCGTCTCATTAGACCTCCTGGTTTTATAACTCTCTGAATTTGATCTATTTTTTACGACGCCAAGTAAGTGGGTTCTCTGCAGTAAGGTTGTTTGAAAACTGTAAAATGAGCATCAGCTACTAATTAGATGGTTGTTAAGTTAATTTGATAAGTAAATGCTTTTCGAAGTCGTAAAGAAATAAATATATTTTTTAAAATGAATCTGTGCTCACTCAAAGGGAACACAAATACACCCTTTGACTCTTTCACAGTAAGCTACTTAAAGCTTGTGTTGTGATAGAGGAAGATGGTCGGCACCTGGGATCGAACCCACGACCTCCGCACGAAACAGTACCTATGAAAGCCGGCGTCGTAACCGCTGGGCTACCAATCACGTCATATTATTTATTCATTTATTTATTTTATTTAATTCTTAAGGTGGTACAAAATAAGCAATAATAAATACATACCTAGTTAGGTACGTATAAGAGGAAAGAAGTATGAAATGGCAGGATTATCTCCTTAACGCCGATCTCTTACATCCAACAATTAGGTAGGTAGGTACATATACCTACAAAAATAAAAACAAAAAATAACAAGTTATTGAATTAAAGGATCCAGGAAACATTTGACAAGTGAACAAAAATACGCTTTTGACATTTTAACAAAGAGCGGGAGATGGCGGATGGAATCAGGGGTGGAATTCAATGCCCTCAGTACAAAGTCGGTGACTGAGCTACTCAGTTGCTTTTTTCAGGACATAAAATATTCCATACAAAATGTATTTACCAAAAATGAATTCAATTCTGCTTAAATATGTCTTATAGAGTCAGCAGTGCACTGTTGTGTACAAAGTACCGATATAATATAGAAAAAAGAGAAAAAAATTATTTAAGACTAAAAGATCTTGACAATCTGAGGTGATGGTGGTTTGAATCAGTTAGAATCATTATCTTTTTAGCGAGTGCACTCTAGGAACTATAATTTTAAGCCATTTTATTATTTTGATTGTTTCAGAGTGACAAAGTGATCGCAATCCGTAGAGAAGACCAGACAGTATGGGAAAGGAGAGCTCCATTCTCACCAACCAACGTGATGAAGTTGACGAGACAGCATGTCAAAGTCATCGTGCAGCCGTCCAACAGAAGAGCGTATCCGATGCAGGTAAACAAACGGGAGGGTTTTGAGCCAAGGTCCAATATATTACTATATATATCTTACTAGTTTTCCCGACAGACGTTGTCCTGTGATCAATGTAACTATGAATATTGAATTCGAATTTAAAATAATAATAAAAATGACTATTAATGTCATTCCGACTGATGCATTTGTTTTAAACCACATAATATATGTATTTTCCATCCGAATTCTGTCAATCGCACAAACTACATTTTTTAATATAAATGGTTGTCAAGTACATAAATAAAAATTGTTTTTCTATAGAATTTTACACAGATGGCGTTGTTGTATCGAAATTAGTTCCATACTAACTTTAATATTACTTTCTATCTTTCTATTTTATTAGTTATTCTGTTATCCGGAGCGGAGAAGAATCCAATACACCAAAAATGATAAAAATCTATTCAGCCGATCTCGAGTGATAAGTGTTCCAACTAACCCGACTTTCCTATATACCTTAAGAAGTTATAGTCTGTCACCGATTGATGGTTGTAACTGCTTATCGAGCATACAACCGTAAAGCTTTGATTTCTCAAAACTCGTAGTCTACATCAGTGGTTTAAGGATAATTCGTTGTTTAATGAACTAAAAGATTCTAATATCCATAAAAAAACTTGCATAATATATTATCATAAGTAGGTACAACTAACATGAGACGCAACGCTGTTTCTTCACTTACCCTTGGAACTAAACGTACCAAAAGCAATCCCTAGTAAGCTGTCAGAAAACATTTCATACTATGTAGGTAGGGAGGGGTCTCCCAGACGTTCCTCCCTCTGAATCAGACGAGTGACAGCTACTACAGGAGTTAGTGACATGTCAGTAGGATATCAAGAGCTTTCTAACAATTTGTTTCCTCCCATGTTTATTTTAATGATCAATTAAAACAAAAATATATTATCATGTACTGTTATTATAATAAACTGCAAAGCAGGGTCTTTATTTCTAACCTATACAGTATAATGTTTTCTTACCAAGCTGATACCCGTCTTGATTTACGTTGTTGATTTGGAAGGTCAGACAGGCTAGAGGTTCTTGTTATATTCGAGGAAACGGAATAATTTATATCGAACATTACCTACTATAATTAAAATTGAAGGTTCAGTGATTATTAAAATCAAAGATGCAATGGTATACGGAAATAAGAAGTAGAATTACCGAAGTATTATAAAAATGAAGGATGGAATCATAAAATAATTCTCCAAGCAATTATTGACAATATCATTTTTCTTCAGCTCGTATAATATGCAAGTAGGTAAGCGTATCAAATGATTCGATGTTTTGGCCATAAGGTGTTAAGGGCAAGTTCATTTGCAAAAAAGTCTTATATAAACAAGCTCAATAATTTATTTCAAATTATGTATAATGCGGACGGTAATCTCGGAAAACTCTTGTGTCAGAAGAAGGTTCTTGTTAAAAAAAAGTAAGATGGTTGCGCGAAACATAACACAAAATTTAAAAAACTTAATGTTAGTGTGGCAGGCACAGACCTAACTGAACCCTCTACATTATCTGATTATTATGGGAGTTTCCTTAAACTCACAGAAATCGCAAAGAAAAATTCCATATAAGTACCTAACCTGTGATTTTGACTCAGTACCCCTATTCTGTAGCAAGTGTAGGATAGTGACTTGAAAAAAAGTGTCTAATTGGCGATACATTTTGTATGAAAAACGTCTATACGTATCGAATGCGAGAATCGCATATAGACGTTTTTCATACAAAATGTAGGTATCGCCTAGTACCTAGTAACTTTTTTCAAGTGACTACCCTACACTTGCTACAGATTAGGGGTCCAGTTTAATATAAACTTTTCTATTTTTGAATTTTAATTGGTGTTTGTTTTTTTACCCATCACAGGTAGGTACTTATGTATATTTCTTTTTTCATCAAAATAGATAACTCGTTTCAACACTTGCTGACAATCGCCTATAAATTTTCTAAAGAAACAATATTTTTCAGAATATGTTTGTCAGCATATTTTTTAAAATACCCGCAGCAGGAACGAGTTCTGAAAAGAAAATTCTTAACCAAATTAAAACATTCGACTCCGGGTTTTTTTTCACAAAATAAATAAATAAATAAATTGGTACCTACGTACGTACACAGGTTGGAATTTTAGTATTAACATCAAACTTATTATTACTTGCCGGGCAGTATAAAACCTGATGTCTATAAAACATCGGCCAAATTAAAAAGTAAACATTTTACGAGAGCATATTTCTTACGGAAACCATAATTTAATGAAACAAAAAATAATAAAGGAAAGTTACGAAGTATTTACTATCAATTTTTTTTTTTCTTAAAATTCCAGAGTTATATAAATGCGGGTGCCATTATCCAAGAAGATATCAGCGAAGCTTCGGTTATTTTTGGAGTAAAGCAAGTACCAGTTGACTTGCTCATCCCTAACAAGACTTACTGCTTCTTTTCTCATACAATAAAGGCTCAAGAATCCAACATGGCCCTGTTGGATGCTATCTTAGAAAAAGTAAGTAATTGAAGAACGATTTTACCCCGTACCTATTTAGTTTTATATTAAGTCTTTTTTATTTTAATTTTATATAAGTCAGTTGTGGACCTTAAGAATTAAGTTAATAATTAAGAAGTATGTATTTATAACATAATTTTAATATAATTGATTGTTATTTGTAGAATATAAGACTGCTAGATTACGAACGATTGGTAGATTCGACTGGCAACAGAATCGTTGCATTTGGTAAATACGCAGGTGTTGCTGGTATGGTGAACATACTTCATGGCATGGGATTGAGGCTACTCGCATTGGGACATCATACTCCTTTTATGGTAAGAGATTTATTGAATTGCATATTATTTTAAAAACTTTTATCCTTTTCGGCAAATTTCTTGATCTCATTAACAGAAAATTATTAATATCCTGAAGGAAAATATCGCACAACTGGAAAGGTTTCACAGTTAGGCAACATATTTTCCATCGGCTAGGTACTTGCCTACTCTAAATATTTCAACTTAGAATCAGAACTGGATACTGAAGATATGGCTTTCTCATCTTCTATAGCAAGCGGGACGTCCACTGTCCAGAGTAGAGTCCATTAGCCAATAACCATATCGCGAAAGAATGCCAATTCACTAGATTCGACGATACAATGAAAGACATTCATAAATAATTATCTCCTGTAGCTCCCTCGAACATTAATTTCCGACGATGTTCTATCCAACGCCGTTTGATAAACAATTTATTTCAGAAATAGATGTCTGTTTGACGTGTTCAACAGACTTGAATAAAATGATAGATAATTCTTATACAATTTTGTTATGATTTCAGCACATAGGCCCTGCGCACAACTATAGAAACTCTATGATGGCCAGACAAGCTATACGAGATGCTGGATATGAAATATCTTTAGGTGGGTACCTTTATTCATAACCAACACCCAGTAATAGTTTAATACAGATACCAACGGGGATGAAAATAAAAATAAATTTAGGCTACATTGCGTAAAAACCAGCATTCGCAACAAACTGCTTTCTTCCTTAATCGGGCAAAGTCTTTATACTCTCAAAATATTTAATATAAAATATAAGAAATATGATAAGTACCTAAATGAAAAGTTAATACAGCCAAAAGACTCGTTCGAAACTATTGGTATTTTCTTAAATATAGATATAATCTTCGGGTAAAAGAAAGCCGAGAAAAAATCATAACTGTTTTAATCAGACAAGAATGCTTGGATCGAGTCCAGAGCAGACACCTTTGCGACTAAAGATGCGCTGAGAGTTTCGGAAAAGAAAACTCTCACATGAATATTCGGGATGACCCTTAGAGATAAAGGGAAAATGCGTGGTCGAGGAATATAGCAAGATTAGGAAAGCAACGAAAAAGATTCTGGTATGCACATGTGAGGAGAAAGTAGAGGTGGGCGTTATAACGAATGCTGATAAAAATATTCGATAAATAAAAATAACCTCTCTAACGATATTCGTAAATTTTATTCTAACAAAAATAATATGCAGTACCTATTGATTTTGTGTCTAATAACGGAGTTATAGAATATTCATTAGTTGAATAAAAATATTCGGGTCGGAACTGAGTCCTATTGTCAAAGTCCTTTTTTTAAAGTAATTTTCACGTTTCCACATACAAAATATTCGGAATATCTATATTAAATTAGCTTTCAGCCTTTAATAATAACGTTATTCAAAATATTAATGAAACTATCTATAACGTTTTTGACTTTAAGCCGTTAATCCCACCTCTAGGAGAAGGCGCTTACCCCCACATGGCATTTGCAAGACGACTCCCAGGCAGACCACCAAACAGATAAAATGGTAGCTGGGAATCGACATCGCAAGATGCCAAATTTACCTCATGCATGAGTAATAATTACAGGTCACAAAAGCCAAAATAAAGAAGGGTAGTGATAATATTTTTTGCACGGTTTGCTTCGGGTATCCACCGTCACAAATCTTATATATACAAATGGAGAGCTATTTCCCGATGTCATCGCATCACGCCTAAACGGCTGGACCGATTTCGCTAATTATTTTTTTTTGTCGTGTAGTCTTTTATCAGGAGAATGTCCTTTTAGAAGAAAAATATTAAGAAAAATGCATGGAAAGTTAGAAAATCAAAGAAAACTCTACGTAGACAACCTTGATAGGTACTTTTTACCAAAAAATTTTTTTTCCAAATTTGAAATTTTGACAGAAATTGTTAATTGGTGCGATTGACAGAATGCGGATGGAATATAAGTACATGGTTTTAAACACACGCATCGTTCGCAATCACATTGGTCAAATGATAATAATTAATTTATCACCGTACAAATTCGAGTTCAATATTCATATTTAGGAACACAGGACAACGAATGTCGGGAAAGCTAGTTGTATCAATCATCAAAACAAAAAAATGATCATGAAATCTTGTGTTTGATTTTGTTAAAAGATAACTACACAAATTAAAAAACAGTGATATTTATTTTATAGCGTTGTATTTTCTAAAGATACCTAAGTGTAAATATTAAGACATTTCCGCGTGATTTTTAACAAATTAATGGGGCATCATTAATTCTCAGTATTGATTATAATAATATTATTTATTCAGGACCGAAAAACACGCCCTAGGGAATTTCAGCGGAAAATAACAATAAAGTACTCATCATCGGGCCGAAGGATATATTTTTTGAGTTAACTTCAGAATATTATCTTATCACGACCTCATATTATACACAGACGTCACTCAAGTAATGGCTTTGCAGCCGACACAGGAGTATAGCTCGATGTTCTGTTAATCACAATAATTGCACTCCACACCCCACAGAGGATGCAACATTATGTCAAATATCGACATCTGAACGTCGCCGACTGGCTGCAGAATTAATTATTGGAAAAGCCGGTGAATATTAACTACGTACCTATTATGTACCACGTAGGTACCTACTCCCTCATTTAACCAAATTCAAAATTTTACGTAACCAAAGTCAAATGAAATTAAATTATTTAATAGGCACTTATTGACTATTGCATAACAGATTCTGCCTTTTTGTTCCCATGAGTTCTTATGAGAGGAATCAAGAAAACTCAATAGCTGTCGATAAACGATTAAATTATTTTACCAGTATCGTAAAATCTCCATAATATAGTCAAAAGTTACATACCTACCTATATGGTCGCTAATATTGCAGGAACACGTTAGTTGATTTTTTTTTGTAAAAGAAGGTATTTTTTATTTATTTTAGGCACACGAAACAGTGGTAATCAAGGCGATGAAATCCGATTAAAAATCGGAGTATAGATGGGGAAACACGTGAGCTTAATTTTAAATTCTTAACCTTTAAGTATGGACGTCATTTTTATTTTACACTATCTTGGACACGGAGTCACACAGGCACCTATATTCTCAAGCAATTTTTCTTCGGAAAATTATTATGAATTGCATTAAAATTGTATCTAGGTCAAAATATGACTTTCTAACAAAAAAAAATTTATCCAAAAATATTAGAAAATATAAAAAAATTAACAACTATGGCACTTTTTAGGCTATTTGGTCATAGGTTATGTTTTTAACAATCTAATGTGTATAAAACTACTTGTAGAGAAAAATTAATATTTGTACCTTAATTTCTAATATATAAGAAACAAAAATACACATAAAAGTCAAATCTAGTAACAAACAAAAAAAAATTGACAACACGTAGATGTTGTTAATTTTATTGGCAGTCACGGCATAGCGGATGAGAACATTGCAGACAGATCTTGAACATCACCAATGTCTTCTTCGTCACTGTCTTGACGCTGTATAAATTCAGTCTGATATAAAAAACTCGTACACTCAATAGCCTCCTCATTGTCCGATTGATCTAAAGCTAACAGCAACTTGGTCAATTCTCCCTCAAAAGATAGATCGTATTTTTTTTTGCAGGTTGCTCACGTGAACTTTGGGAGGGTGGTTTTGTATAAGAACAATAATTTTCCTTAGCATATTCTGCCATTTTGCACAAAAATAAAAACTGACTATAAATATTTTGTATGACAGCTATTATGGACATGGAGTCACACAGGTTCCGGTCAAATTTTCGATCTATATAACTTACTTACTATATGCAACCAACGATATGTCTTTTATGCTTGCTGGTCATCTCACTACTAAAACTGAAGCTACTGAGCAGCTGGGTCCCAAGGAAAAGGGGGAAGTGTACGAAAAGAAGAAACCCGAACTATCGTGGAGCCTGTGAGACTACACGTCCATACTTAAAGGTTAAACCTAGTTGGAATTATCGTATTTGAGGATTAGACCCAGAATAATTTTAGACAAATAGGTACATGAAAAAAAAAATTAAAAAGTCTTTCTTTTTCAGGAATGATGCCAAAATCAATTGGTCCATTGACGTTTGTATTCTCTGGTTCTGGAAATGTTTCTCAGGTAAGTGATATTAGTTAAGAATGGCGTAAAAAATAATTGAAGTTCGTCACTTATTTGTCTTATAATATTGTCTTCGTTACTTACATAATAGTGTATATTAAATTTTTTGGAACTTATATATCTAATTTGTAAGGATATAAAAATTTGCATACTTATTTTTTTACTACCTATAGTAGGTAATACAATAACCAATACAAACATGCAGGACATTAGGTATATGAGACAGTTTTTTTATAATTTTCCGTTTGGATATCACGCATCAAAATATTTTTTTTTCAAGTAGATAGGTATTTAGTAGACATTCGATAAAAGCCCGACTGTTAAATGGGTAGTCTGAAAGAAGGGTAGTAGTGCGGCTATAATTTACATAAAATAAGTGGCATAATTTAAAAATTATTCAAACGATGGAGGTTTTAACGATATTCCAGTGAAACCTGATATTATTAGATCAACGATTACCTTTTTGGTGAAACACAGAGCGGATATAATAAGTTCACCTCGGGTCAGAGTTATTAATGTGTCTGGTCTATTACTGTAAGATCTATTTGCAACCTTTGCGGCTGTACATAGGTCAGGAGATTAACTTGAGGTATTTTGAGATCATAATAATTCCCTTATTTATTAATTTGTTTGTGTCGTCTACCTGAACAAGCTTTGTTGATTTTAATTATCTATCAAAAATTTTACGAAATTTATTATTACAAACAAAATGATAAACAGATAAGTACCTACTTAGACAAAGGACGTTTAAATTGAAAGTCAGCCCGTGTAACCTTCAGTTTTCCCTTTGAGAATTTTCTGTATTAGATCGTACTTAAAAATATTCATTTTTTCTTCTGCTCCTGGTCACTCACAATTTGTTCGCAATTTATATTTTTATAAGCAATTAGGCGGGTACTTATTATGAGTAGAAAATATTTACATACTGCGATACATATCTCAAATGACGAAATAATAAGAATTGAAAGGTATAACAAATTATACAAGCTAAAGTATATGAAAACAACTAAGCTTCACAGTTCCCATAAGTGTTATTAAATAATAGGTAGGTACATATTATTTAACAGCTGCAACTAAAAGTTTCTTCTGTTTTTAGATAATCTGTTATGCAAGTAGAGTAATCGAAAATACACAATTATAAAAAAAAAACGTCAGTTGCTTGTCTTACAACAACCCTAGTAATCTATTTTTTTACAAATTATCCGATATATTTACATTTATATGAATTTCATAATGAGTAAATTTGAAATTTTTAAAGAATTTAATGTTAGAATGCAATCCCATTCAGTGATTATCGGAATGAAATATTTGTATCAAAGATTAGTCTTGTTATCTACGATGATGGTGTACCTATTTGTTTAATGTTTCAATTTCAGGGTGGACAAGAAGTTTTTCAAGAGTTGCCCCACGAGTATGTGCCACCCGAGATGCTGAGAAAGGTCGCCGAGCATGGAAGTTAGTTCTTTTAAAGTCAAATATTAATCGGAATAAGTTTAAGAAAGGAGTCGATTTTAGACATGTCAGTCCAGTATGAAATGCCCTTTGAAGATTTGGATATTTATTTTAAACTTTTTATGATTGAGATGTTTGAAATAATATTTTGTCAATATTTGATCCAAAGACAAAGTTGTCTGAGGCGTGGGCGTCTTGCCTATTAAATAATCTTTTACTCTAGCGACGTTTGATATGTCACAAGATGTAAATGAAAGTAAAGGGCACGAGAGACGATCGAAATAATTGTTTAATCTTTGATGTGATATGCAGTACCTCATATTTTCTATTGTGAATCATTAAAGGCTGAACAATAATATTGAACGTCTTACTAGACCCTAAACAAAGGCTGTGACAGGTACTAAGAATGTATGTATCTACCCTTTCTACCTTGTCCTTGTCTAGGTCGCAGACATTAAGGAGAGGTAAGTTTTGAAATTTCAGCCTATTTTCATTTTACCTGAATAAAATATGTAGAAATACGTGCATGAGACAAACCACATTTTGTTGAGAATATTTTAGGGGTTGGAAGTTTATTTGCTTTCTAAAAGTAAATTTTGTAAATTCTAAAGTAGGTATATGAGATTTTTGTGTGAGATTTTAGAATTGGGCATTCACTATTATATCTACGATTTTGCTTTCAGCAAATATGAATATTGTGGTAGTTTTAGGTTTTCATAATATCTTCTTCTTCGACCATGTCCGCTCCCTAGTTGGAGCATATGGACTCCACAAGTCCTCGCCACGCCACCCTGTCCCCTGCGGTCCTCACCGTCTCGTCCCAGCCGATTCCAGCACCCCGGAGATCAGCCTCGTACAGTCTCCTGATTGTTTGGAGGGGCCTACCGCGCCTTCTGTTACCTTCAGGGTGGTAGTCGAGGCTCAGGCGCGTGATGTCATCCGTAGGCTTCCTCAAGACGTGGCCCAGCCAGGTCAGTCGGCGGGACCTTATGGTAGAGGTGACGAGTGGCTGACCCGTCAGGTCTCTGATGGCTGTGTTTGGGATGAAATCGTGCCACCGGACACCCAGCATTCTTCGGAGGCACTTGCTCTCGAATCCTGCGATACGTGTATTTTGAGCACAGGTTGGGTGCCAGGTTTCACAACCATACAGTAAAACGGGCAGAACACAGGCAGTGTACAGGCGGACCTTTGTCTTTATACTGAACGCATTCGACCTCCAAACCTTCCCAAGTTTACTGAATGCCGCTCCAGCCAATGCCAAGCGGATGGAAAGCTCCCTATTCATGGTACCATCTTTTTCAATGTGGACACCGAGATATTTGAAATACTGCACGTCCTCCACGGGCTGGCCATTCAGTGTTAGCTGTGTGTCCTCGTCTGTTATGCTATTAATAATAATAATAATAAATCACATTTATTTTCGATATATAAAAATTCAGTATAAAAAAACAAGCATACAATTAAAACAAAAAGCAAATACAAGTATTTAAAACAATTAATCGAAAATCCCACAAGGCAGTGCCTGTGTGTGGGGGTATACATTAAAATAAGCCATAAAAGTCAGTGTGAATAAAATAAAATAAAATAAAAAATCAAAACAATAAAAAGTACTTAGTAAAAACAATATACAATTAGTAAAAACAATAATAAAATATGGAAAATAATAATGATAAAAATGATAGTAGAGTTATATCCAGCATAGTTGGACAGATTTCCCATAAATACACATTTCAAATGAAATAAATAGTTTACATGTTTTACAAAAAGAATAAGATTACATAAAGGATAAATAGTCAATTAGATAAATTCAAATCTAATTAATAGTAAATATCAATAATAATAGAGAATTTGAAGGTATCCATAAATATTCAACATTAGCAATAAAATAATTCATTAGAATAAGAAAAGGAAAACAAAAACAATAAAACACATACAACAAAAATACAGAATAAAAAGTACGAAATTGATAAAAAAGGACCAATATATAATCAATAGTAAAAACAACAATAAATATTACTCAGATAATAAAACAAATAATAATGAAATAGATAGTAAAACAGATCCAGCATATACTTCATACTTACACCATACGCATTTTACATAAAAAAAAGTGAATTAGATAAATACATAATGAATAGGTAGCAAATGATAATAGTGAGTTTGAGGTTATAGCATGTAGAAAGTAATATATAATATTAGCAATAAAATAATCCTTTAAAAGGAGAAAATGAAAATAAGAATAAAACACATAAGAATACATAAATAACAATAACAAAAGATTAAAAGAAAAATAGAACTGAATAAAACTGCTAATAAATAAATAATAAGATTTATAATACAAATATAGAAAAAATAAAATTAAAATAAAACAAATAAATTGAAAAAGATAGTTAAATAGGTAGAGCATACGGGTACTAATGATTAACATTGCAATAATTTACATTAATACACACTTCAAATCAGAATTGTTAATTATATAGAGGATAAAATAGTAAATAAGATAAAAGACAGAAGCAAACTAAGTATACAGCAAATCAAGTTGGATAAGAGTAAGATAAATAGTAGATAATAAGATAAAAGATAAATGAATAATAAGCTATATACCCATTGATACCCCTTTCATTCAAAGACAGGCAAACATATCATGCGGCACACAACTCACAAACATGCCACATATGAAACACCCATTCCAAACGATAAAACACCCCAATAGTTGAAAACCATCACTCGACAAACCCATCAACATCACTACATCACAATCTAAACTCTGTACTCCACAGTGAAGTAAAATCTCGTTACGAATGCGGGGAGCTACAGAAGGAAAGAGGAAGCATCCACACCAGGCAGCCAAAGCTTGACACATCTTGAGAAAGCCGCTATACTTCCACTTTTCCTGATATCTTCGGGTACTGTGTTAAATAGTTTTGGTGCCACATACGCTGGGTGTCTTAGCCTCTGCCGTGTTCTACAATTAGGTAATGTAAATACATTCCTTAATCTGCTACTCGTTCTTCTATTCGATGAGCTTACAAATATCTCTGGCTTCTTATAAATAAATTTCAGAATTTGTAGCAAATATAACTTCCTCAATTCCAAGAAGCCACTCAGGTCATACAATTGATTGGTATCAAATCTGATTGGCTTCCTATAAATTATTTTTATTATCAACCTCTGGACAACATTCATCGCAGATAAGTGGTTATCAAATGCTCCTCCCCATACCAAGATCCCGTATGTTAGAACGGACTGAGCAAGGCTATAATAGACCAATCTGACAACATCCAGTCCAACAACCTCAATTAGTCTTCTGTAAATATACTGTTGACTTCTTAATCGCCTTGTTACATAATCTACATGTTTGGACCATTTTAAATGCTCGTCGATATAGACACCCAAATATTTTACGTGTTGAACCCTACATACCTCTGGGCAATCCGTACAATTTTCTTCACAACGTTCATTATGAATCCTAACAGGCAAGCAATCTCGTGGTGACTTACGTTTGTTCAAAGAATATGGCACATAAACTGTCTTTTCATAATTAAGTGATAATAAATTGTTTCTTAACCAGGTCTTCACACGTTTAAGGCATTCTGAAGCATTTTTATAAACTGAATTCCAGTTTTGGCCATAGACAGTAATGGACGTGTCGTCTGCAAAGGTGATAATCTGTCCTGGAACGTCCATGCCACAAAGGTCGTTTATATATAGAAGGAACAATACTGGTCCCAATACGGTTCCCTGTGGCACTCCATGCTCTACTGTCATTATAGAACTGTACTGTCCATTGACTCTGGTTCTCTGTGTTCTGTCGCTCAAGTAATTAGCCAAAAGTGCCAAGCAACCTCCACCGATCCCTCGATGCTCCATCTTTCTTAGGAGAATACCATGGTTCACTGTGTCGAATGCCTTACGGAGGTCCAAGAACACTGATAAGACATTGTCTCCCACGTCCAGCCGCTCACTAACCAACGACGTTAGTCTATAGAGAGCATCCTCCGTTCCCATCCCAGTTCTAAAACCATACTGATTATTTTCTAATATGTCCTTATTAGTTATATAGCCCAATAATCGCCGCTTAATGGCCTTTTCAAATATCTTTGCTAGCTGGGAGACGAGTGATATTGGTCTATAGTTATTCATTAGGAGCGGTGAGCCTCCCTTATGTACAGGCACAACTATAGAATCCTTCAAGCTTGCGGGGAATACACCTGTATTCATTGTAAGGTTAATTATGTAACATACCGGATTAACAATATATTGTCTTATGGATTTAAGTGTTTCGGCCTTGATTCCGTCCGGCCCCACAGCTGATGAGTTTTTTAGCTCATCTATCAATAAACCAACTTCAGCATCTGTAATGCTTTCCCACACTTCCATGTCCACGAGCGATGCACCCATCATCTCTTCACGGGATGGTATGGATGCAGAATTCATTTGTTCTATCAAATTGTTTGCAATGCCGACGAAATATTCATTAAACATAGTGGAAATCCTCAATCCATCCGTTTCTATCCTACCATTTTCTTCTTCCAATCTATTAATCTCCGTGAGCTTGGGGGCTTTTCTTGATGTTATCTGGTTAACCACATTCCATAATTTCTTAGCACACCCACCCGAAAGTCTCAGTTGATTCTCATAATATTGCTTCTTGCATCTTCTGATTAGGGTGTTCAGCATATTTCTGTACGTGATATAGTTAGTTTTAAGTCCATCGCACACACTCAGACCCTTCCTCTTACATCTGTCTTCATATTTTCTCCAATGTTGGTAAAGTGTATTCCGCCTATGTATTGACACGATTATACCATGTGTGATCCATGGCCTTATCTTCTGATATTTCTTTTTTTTTGTTCGCCTAATAACTCTGCATTCATCCATATGCCCATTCAAAATAGCATAAAAGATCTGCATTGCTTGATTTGGGTCGCCTGATGAAAAAACATCCCTCCAGCTTTCATGTGACAACTGGTTTCTGAGTTTATCCATATCAACAACTGCATAATTTTGTTCATTCTGTCCGGTCTCATTATTATTGGGAGTCATTCGGTTAGTTGATGGAATGGTTATTTTGACGTACGTTGGAAAATGATCAGTTATGTCAGTAGTAAGAGACGCAGCACAAATTTGTACCGGTTCTATTGATTTAATCATTGTGTGATCCAAACAGCTGTCGTTGCCTCTCGTATTCACTCGAGTGACTCCATTTATCAGAGAAGTAAATCCCTTCGAATATAAAGTGTTAAGGTAAGAATTAGCATGAAGATCCAATACAGTCTCTTCACTTATGTTAATATTAATATCTCCCACTAAAAAATAAAAATCGCTAAGGTTAGATTCAACGGCTGAGGCTAACAAGCTGTCTATTTCATCAACAAAGTCAGCAATGCTCAGAGAGGGGGAGCGGTAATTAGCCAAAATGAAGTGTTTCCTTCCACTATTTGTGAATTTAAATACAATACCATTAGAATAATTTAGGCAGGGATATTCACAATGAACCTCAGAAATAGTTTCATTATTATAAAATATTGCCAGTCCATCATGTGTTGTATGCCTGCCAATACGAGCAACAAATGTGTAACCTGGAATATGAAATGGTATCTCGCCACACAGTTGTGTTTCCGTCAGGACAATCACATCACATTTAAATTTCAAGCTGCTAAGGAGTAGACACAAATCATCGAAATGCTTCATGATGCTTCTAATATTAAAATTCATGATTATAATTCCATCTCCGCCGTCAACAAAAACGCTATTTAGGTCATTTATGGATGTAAGCGAGAAGTCCCTATTCCGTTCCATGTCGTCACTGTCAAAATCCATCTTTGCTAAGGCTATCCATTACCGACACGGAATATCGTCGACATCTTTAATAACAATAGGCTTAGCTCCATCTTCCTTTCTCAAATAAATTCGACCGTTCTTTGTCCATACGTATTTATATCCTTGTGGCTTCGCAGTTTTGGTTAGCCACAGCAGATGCCCATTGAATGTAGTAAGCTTTTCGTTGATGTAAACTCTCTGTCCCTGGCAGTTCAATTCCTCAGCGCGAATCTCACCCACCCTTTTCTTGCTCAGTAGGACCTTATCTCTGGCGGCTTTCGTCGAGAACTTAACCGTGATTTCCTGCCTTTTTGCATGCGGGTTACGGTTAATTTCTACTATTTCCCTAGTCAAGTCCTTGCAATCAATCCTTGTAAGTAAGGAGTCTATTACAGGTTGCAGTTGACCCTCTACAGGCAAGTTTATTCCTTGTATTCCAATACTAGTATCAAGCAATGACTGCTCGATTCTGTTGATGTCGCCCCTCAATCTCCTGTTTTCCTCTTGCAAAGTGTTCACTTTAGAATCAGTTCTTTCACGATCATCATCCATCCTATTGAGCCTTTCTGATATACTGTTAACAGAGTTCTTGACCTCAGCCAACTCATGGCTTTGCCCTTCAAATATACTCTCCATCGAGGTTCGCATTTCTGTCATCTCCCTCTTCAGGGCATTCAAAGTCCTCATCACCTCTTCAAGGGTAGGCGTACATGTTTTTTTCATAGGAGGAGAGCCGTTCTTACAACCCACACACCTCCATCTCATCTTATTCATCTTAAGCATGTTCCTGAAATTATTTTCCGAAAACCCGGCACATTCATAATCAAAGCAGGTGTGACACTTAGAGCAGACAATGCAATCATCACAGGTCACTGTGCGTTTACACTTACCGCAGTCCATCGCAATGTGGCTATGTTAACGGATATTCGATTCGATTGGGATGCCCACAATTAAAGGGCGAAAAAGAAAAAGATGATGCAAAGGTCAAAGGGCAACAAGTGAAATCGCTCAAAATCATGAAAGCAATAACACCCCAATATCAACCACAGTAAAGGCCCAACAATATTGGAATTAAAAACAGTAATTAAAGCAATAATAATAATAGAAGAAGACAAAAAAATTAAATTAATGGTAACAATATGTGATTAATTAAACTTATATATAATAAATAAATAAGAAAATCTGTAAAAGTATATTTATAATTTAGATATGTCAATAAAAATAAGAACAGTAAATACTAAAAATATATGAAAACCGAACATACATAAAAAGTCACACAATTGTATAGGTAGATTCATTCAATCAATCAAAAGGTAGCAAAATACAAATTAACCCCAATTAAAAACGATTATTAAAAAAAAAATAAAAAATCAACATAAGAGATAAATAATAATGTAGATCACTAAAAAGAATCTGATAGAACAAATAAATAATGTGAACCGAGACATACAAGTTAATAAAATAAAATTAGTAATGTGAAATAATTTTGCAAACAAAATAAAAAGCGATGGTAAATATTCATTCAAATCAATAATAATAAATAAAGCAAACAAATCAAATAAAGAAATAAATTCAGGCAAATAAAAAATCAATAATAATTTCTCATAAACAGCAATACATAGAGTAATCTTTTTTTTCACTCTTCCGCCCTCGTACGTCTTGGTCGCACGCGACTGCGGCCAACTTCACTTCGCTGTACTTTATATTTAAGTCTCTTGTTTATCTCTGGCTATGGTGCGGCCCTAGCGCGGGCAACTGACAGCTAGCTGTCAGTTTTTCTCAAGATATAGTATGTAAAATGAATATTATGAAACAAAATGCAGCATATTGTTCAGAAGTTTCTTGCAGTTGAAAATTATCCCTTTTATGTTCCTAAATATGTATGTTGGTGCACTTCTCGTTCGCTACACCTAAGCAATCCCAATGATTATTATTGTTTTACGTCTGAATATGTTTGAAAACGTCAATCTATATAAAGCAGTGTTGGTGATGTTATTGAATCTGCATTGCCATAAAAATAGATTGTGTGTATGTTATGTTTGTGTTTAAGCAAGGAATGAACGTGTGAATAAGGCACATATACGTGTCATTGCTAGAACCTCCTAGAAACTTGGAGACCCCAATGCACCGCTGTTGTATCCGACGTTTTATCGCTATCGTTCCAGTACAATATAACCCTTCTTTCTAGACTGTAGCCCTTTCGACAGTGATTTTCAACAGAGATCATGCAGAACAATCGTGTAATTCCTTACAGTGTTATAAGATGACTTGTACTTACGTACAAAATCTGAACTCCCGTTAACATCGAAAAGTGGTCTTCCTTTCATCCAATCTTTGCGTAACAATGAACAGTCGTATGTTTTCAATCACTACTGGTCAGAATTAAATTCTTTCATTCTATTTAAACTTAAGTTTTCAATTTTTTAAATGATTGAAAAATTTGAAAAAAAACTGACAGTCACAACCATAGATGTATCATGTTGTTTTTCATATAGCTTATAAAAAAACAGACACAATGAAAAATTAAGCTTCAAAAAGTATTTTACACACCTTCAGGAACTATATAGGGTCACTTATTTTAACAATAATTTTCTCCTTAATTCAATGAGGCCTTGGAACAATAAGATCACAAGCCACAAAGTACATTTTTTATATGAGAGCGAAATTAAGATTTCAAAACATTCTATACTTAATTATTATTTTGAGCTATTTTTCATATCTGTAACAAGAAACCAAAAGTTAAAATTATTATTTATCTTTATTAATGCTAAATGCTAATAAACAGAATAAAACTACCGTTTTCCTACACTAAGCATTTATTTTATATCATCACCAGTTTTTGTGGCTTGTCGTGTTATTGCACAAACAGGTTTTTTTTAACTACTTTTCTCAAGCCATTTCTTTATTGTAAGTATTGATATTTTATGTAGTTTAACACAGGTATTTTGTAATTTAAAACGATATTATATAAGTAGGTCTTACTTGTAAGTCATTTTTGAAAAAAATGTGGCTCGTCGTCATATTGCTCCAAGGCCTTCATTTGTTAATTTCTTAGAAATTCTTAAAACGTTATAAATTTGAACTTTGATTTTTGATGTAATTATTCAACAAACGTTTCTGTGGTAAAAAAGCAAAAAAACACGATATAAATAGGAATTACTAAATTACATTTTTTCTTCAGATCCAAACAAGGTTTACGGGTGCGAAGTTCGCAGAAGACATCATCTAGAGAGGAAGGAAGGAGGCGGCTACGATCCCAAAGAATACGACGAACACCCCGAGAGATACATCTCGACATTCAGCAAAAAGGTAAGTAATTGGGTTCATCTATTCAATTCTTTTAACTTTCCTCAGGCAAAATATTTAGACAGTACCCCCTATTCCAATTCAAATTAAGTGCGCACTAAACTAAAATAAGAACGTTCCAATTTTAGTTAGCCGGATTGGTATTCGAAAAATTTTAGAACGTTCCTATTTGTTCCTAATTAGACTTCAGTTTGAAATTAGTTCATTTTGGTATTCGGATTTCGTATTTAAGTCAATTTTAGTGCGTTTATCTGTCAAAACGTTCCTGATTTTAGTTCACACCTAATTGTATGCGTCTAAAAAGATATCTGATGATATTTTTATGATAAAAGTTTTTTTAACCAAATAATTTTAAAACAAGTTAAATAATTTTATTATAATTATTAAGCATTTACCCCGAATTTATTTACAGTAATACAAATAGCATCAAAAATTATTATCATTGAATATTAATACAATCATACAGTCGTCTTCGTTACACTTCTGGTTGGTTCGGCAGTTTCCGGCGACCATGTTACTTGGAACATGGAGCTCGTTTGAATTTGTCAACATCATAATCTTTCCCCGATTGGATGTCCGCTTGTCAACATCAACCAATAAGGCGCATGCTCGATCCATAGACAATTATAATTCAAAAAAATATTTATGGTGAACTAATATTAGTTTTTAGAACACGGCATAATTCCGAATACGAATTTTAGTTCGAGTGATTTGGAACGGTCTTAATAAGAAAGTTCCAAAATCAGAATAGGGGGTAATCTGTACAAAAATCTATGCATAATAATAATATGCAGCAAAGTTCTCGGTATATTAGCGGTCGACGATATTTTTCCTTCCGTCGAGTAACTAGGATACCGTCACATTAAAAACAAAAAACGCCCTTTAGCAGTTATACGACTTTTGACTTGATTAGGAATAATTTTCAAGGAAACAATACCTAGTGTTTCCTTAAAAATGATAAGAACGCCACTAGTGTTAAAATCAATAATATAAAAGTAAATCGGGTTAGTGCGAACACTTATAACTCGAGATCGGCTAAACATATTCGCGCGATGTTTGTTTTATTGGATTATCCTCTGCTCCGGTTTACCTGACAACTATTGACATTAAAAATATCGGTTCGCAGATTCTTGATGGAAGTTTTTCGAGCTTTCAGAAAAAAAAATAATGTTATTTAACGAAAAAACTTATTTTCGTAAAAATTGATATTCTTTTTGTTACCTCATTCTTCCAGCATCGAAACTCAAAAAATTTTCTGTTTTTTTTTTGTACTTATAGATGGCGATAAACGCCGTGAGAGTAACGATGAGTTTAAAGAAACAATTTTGCACGTTCACAATATTCAATTAGTTACTTAGTTATTTTTCTGGGCTAATCTCATATAATATTAAACACTGTTGGACTGTTGTATTATAATATGACTCAAATAGCAGTGTACGATTCACGGCTTTTCAAGGTACTGCGCTAATTTCATGTTCATAAATTGCTTCAGAGAAAAAATAGGTTGGCCTTTTGATACCTTTTGTTATTTTTGTGCACCGTGTCGCGTGGCGGAGAATTTCCATCGCGCGATAAAAGGAAATAATAATTAATAATATTTGCGGCTCGGATTGTTGCGTGAGACTCGAGAACCTATCAATCCTCTCGGAGAAAAAAAATAACATGGCCATTTCATAAACCTACACGTCAAAATACCGCAGACGTAGTTAGCTGCTAGACAGCTCCGAAGTTATTTGATACCACCCACTCAATAGCAGAAGTACCTACTTGGATAAAATGTGGAATTTATATTTATACGGTTACATAACTAACGTTTTTTCGAAGGTGTATGTCCTTCCACTACTTATCTCATTTCATGATAATAAATTTGTTGAAAACTAATTTGGTTTTAGTGAATTTTAAAAGGTAGGTAAGTACATCTCAAGAAGTGCTAAAGGTATAATCTCATGAATGGTAAAACATTGTAGATATACACTTTTTCTTGTGCCTTATCAGGTCTCCCCAACGTTGGCAATCACTTTGAGGCCTCTCTATCTCTTGCACTCGCCCTATTCCGGTCCAAATGTCGCACATTGCGCCCACGGTGTCCATCTATCTCACCCATCAAAATAAATTGGAGGATTTCATTTTTCTCTCCACGCATAATGTTCCAGATATGAAACCTCGCAGACTTTAATATTTTCAGCAGCTATCTATTGCAGTACCTATATAGTAACTTAATAACGAATAATTTCTAAAGGTTAATACGCCGCCCCTTCCGCCTCGCTGGCTATCTCAAATCATTCAGGCCTCGGCTAGCTCACTTACCTGGCCAGCGAGGTCAGGGGTCGGGTATCTATAAATTCCATCAGGTCTTCGGAGGTATCTCCCTCTCTCCACCAGTCTAGGTACTTAAGATTTACCAAACAGAGCCCAGGGGTAGGGTTACTAATCTACTCAAACTCAAAACTCTAATTTAGGTATGACTCAATTTAATTCATAAATATAAAAACACAAAAAAAAAATGTACAGAAACAATAAAGAAAATGTGAAAGAACACATACACAAAAAAACACAAAAAAAAAATTAAAGAAAATTACATTAACCGAGAGAACCTACATTAAAAGGCAATGAACAATATACTTATTATATAAAGAGAAATAATTGGCAAAAAACAAAGAAACTAGAGACATTTGAACCCGATCAAAGGGTTGCATACGGGTTTTCAGAATATAAGATCTACATAAACAAGCTTACATCGGACATTGTACATTTTAGTAAAACCAATATATATTGGTTCCGGTCGATCCGCTCGGAATCGTTGGTTTCTGCAGCCCTGACTTCCCTAAATCTCTTGAAGTGAATTCCCAGGCCGTTGATGAAGATTTAAAAAAAAAGGTACATACATTAAATTGGCCTCCTACGCCCCCTCGGCGTGTGCCTCCCAGCTGAGTATTCCCGTCGAGTAATTCCCTTGGATTATCACACACACAGTACACACTTTATTATTATCAGAAACTGTTTACTTAGTTCGTTTATTTATCGAGATGATCCCGTTCACTAATTATAATGCCAAAAATAAAAATAATATGTCTGTCTGGTTGAAATTCTTTAGCCACCAAAATATATTGTCTTGTTGAAAACTTTGAATAGATATTAATAAGTAAATTTAGAATTTAGTGGAGATGGTGAAACAAATTCGCCCACTGAATATGGCTATGTGTAGATGCCCTGATTATTTTCTTTTTCTCACTTTACTCGCGAACTATGTCTTACGCGCACTACTCACGGAGAATTTATCTCCTCTCCACGTCGGAGATATAACCTGATTCCCTCCAGAAAAGTCACTTTTAAACTCTCGCCGCACGACAGGTTCGTAAGTTCGCGTGAAATAATTTTTTACGTAACTAATTCTTTCGTACAGCAAGGGTTCATAACTATGACTCGCCTGTTCAATTTCCCGATAACAATCAACTCGATAAGGATGCTCACTCGCGAGATTCACACACGATTCTCCTCACACGATTCACCTTCACGATTCACTCTACGATCCACCTCACGATTCCATCCGAGATTCACTCTACGGTTCACCTTCGAGATTCACCCGAGATTCACCTTACGATTTTCTCGAGATTCACCTTACGATCCACTCTACGATTCACCTCCCTCCCCTTCTATTACCGCGTTATATAGGAGATGCACTCCTCGAATTTTGGAACCTGACCACTAAGACGCTTCAAAATTTCATATCAACCAATCAAATGCCACTCCCGAAAAATCTCCCGGTCCACGCGGACCTCGAACCAATCACCATACAACCCCCTACCCCTGGTTCAATTTTTTGTACCTTCCAGGGCCCCTTTCAGGTACACATCCAACCCGCTGTAGCGAAGGGTGTTAACAAAAAAAAATTACAATGTCTAAATTATATTTGTTGTTCTCATCTCCATTGGATACTTCAAGTGTGCATTTCCCCTTTTCTTCTAAACCTTAGTCCATCTACTTTTCCAGTTTTCAAAAACCCCTCCCCCCTTACAGTTTCCTCTTACTCTACGCTAGTAACCCTTTGTCTTTCACCATACTGGAAACGACCTTTAACTATCGTCATGGTTCTAACCCTTTTCCTAACTAATTTTTATCTTACTCGCGGATTTACCCCAATTCGTTCCCTAATCTTGGACCGCGTTAACTTTCTGGAGACTAACACCGTCCCTGGATAGCCACCCTCGATTCACAGAAAGATCTATAAATCAATTGATCTATAGTCCTAGGTCGTTAAGTGACCGCGCCCCGCCAGTGGCGTGTGTTCTGGTCAGTTTCGGTTAAATTATTTTGCAATTACAAAAAAAAAAATTCGCTCAGCCGTTAACATTTTTTTCCTTAAATCTGTTTTTATTTACCATCCTGATAATATCTTCCCTTTACCCGTGCCCGAAGTTATATACTTTAACTTTCCCCATGGAAAACCCGACTTTCGCAGTTTAAGCATGTAAAACAAATACAATTCTTCCACCATCTGGCGACCGCGACTGATTATGGATCTTAGGCATCCAGCCTTTGTATAAATTCCCCGTTAAATGAACTCTGATGTAAGATTTTCGGCGATGGTGAATATACGTAGGCGACACTTTTGTCACTGTCCTACCGGGTTGTGTCGCGGACGCCACTGCTCTATCTGCGCACGTGTGATGTTTCTAGGATCCTACCAAATTCTACGAACGTCTTTTGTCTTGCTTTTTAAATTTCAGGCTAACTCGGGTGTTTATTTAAGCTTTTATTTATGAGTCTCAAAATCAGAGTTCCAAATCCCTACAAAAAAAATTCAACTATTGGGTTTCAAAATCTATTAAAAATGGCACTAATTGTTATTAATGTCCCTCCGAACCCGGTATTTTGCGAAGCTGTTTCCTGTTCCCACGTTCGGTCTCTTGGCAGACCCCACACATTGTCCCTTACTAGACAAATCTAATCACTTTTGCAGTAATGAATTTTTATCACCTACAAGCCTCCCTACTTGGGTTACAAGCCTCCCTACTTGGGTCATATCAAGGTTTATAGTTTTGTTCATTTTATCATCTTCGCTCAATGGTCGCCATTGGATCGCATCACCCAACAGTGCGCGCAAGTCCTGCAGTCCTTTGAATGCGTAGGTACATGGGCGCTTGTTTAACGAACGAAGTTTATACTCTTTATTCTTTAATAACTGAATTATTATGTATATAATACATAATATATGTATAATTTCTAAGTTCTCCTATTTGCACCATGGTACATATTCCAAATAACCTTTTCAACTCCTATGTTACGCTATATTTAAAACTCTACTGATTTTTTAAATTTAAAACGCTACTGTTCTTTTAAAAGCAGTGGTTTTGTTAGTTTATTTGATAGGCCTAATTAAGAAATAAAGATGAAATAGTTATTTATATATAAATATTTACATTAAAAAAAGAATAAATTCAAATTCAAATATTTTTATTAAGGAAATAAAAAACATTAAAAAAATACATTCACAATAATAAATTTATACATTTTTTAAAATATATATTTTTTACCCCCAAAATTGAGCAGAGCTCGTGCGATGAGTAAGTATAATTACAAAGAAACCTTAATAAAAACAGTCCATTTTCGATGAATAACCTTTTCGTTACTTTTGAAACATTATTTAAAAATTCTCTTCCTAATGAAAATCGCTGAAAATAATATATTGTTGAAGAAGAGAAGATAGATACAGAATATTAAATATGATGATCTCACTCATAATTCCCCTTCAGATTTCTTAGAAATATCAAGAGCAAGTAGACGGCAGTTTTTAGTAGGATGAATAACAATGTGGTTGTTGCGAGCAATTTGTTACACAAACACTTGCGGAGTGGGCCAACTTGTTGATGAGTTTAATTCATTCCGGCAAAACCATTCCAAGATTGAATAATAACACGAGTACCTTCCTTGTATTATTACGCCCCAACGATGGCAACAGAGATTGTTCTCTCAAAGAAAACCACTTCTGAGATTTAGCATTTACATATATATAAACAATGTCCTATTTTTTAAATAACGAACCTTTTACCTATATACAAATACTAGCTTTCCCGACAGACGTTGTCCTGTGGTTCTAGCCCCAAGTGGCCCGTTAATATGTACATGTTGTGCACTGCGCCCCCGTTAAACAATACAAAATTAATTCGATTGAGATACTTAGGTAAGCTAATAAAATAATAACATTAAACTATTTCTGAAACAACTTGAGAAAAATACGCTCGCGCACACACCCTACCTCGCCGATAATATTGTTGACTTTGTATGAAAATTTTCTAAAACCATCGAAACGGTGCGGTGGAGTAAGTGGGATGGGCTACTGTAAGAGCGTATGCGAGAATGAGAGGGAACTACATGCGATGTCGTGGGCGCGTCCCATTAAACATTCCATACAAACTTAATTATTGTATTTTTACATAATTTGTTATCCATTTTTTTAACTTTTTATTAGTTATTCTGTTATCCGGAGCGGAGAAGAATCCAATAAATCAAACATCAGAAGAATCTGTTGAGCCAATCTCGAGTTATAAGTGTTCGCACTAACCCGACTTTAATTTATATAGTAGATGGAGGCCTATTTCTCTCGGTCATCGTATCACTCGTGAACGCCTGGACCAATTCCACTCTTTTCTATTGTTTTTGCTACTGTCAGGAGAAGTTTTTATGTAAGAAAGTTGCGCGGAGCATTTGAAGCGCGGAACCTATGGTAGAGAACCTTTTTAGCACTTTTAACTAAACAAACTTTTAACAGACGTTTGACAAACTGTTGGTTGGTTGATGGTGCGATGCTGAGAATGTGCCCCGTAAACATTGTTTGAAAAAGATGTATCGGTCGGAATTATAGGAAACTATGTAGCTGATCCGCCCGTCGAACATCGACATAACCCAGAATAAATAAATAATTTACTCCTGGTTTTTGCAATTGAGTCGTATAGTATCAAACATCAACAATCTCCATATAAAATCGAAATTGAGATAATGATTGAATCAGATAGAGCTCAGACTATAGATTTATTTGAATTATTAAAACATTATCAAAAACAACGTTTTAAAGTAAAAAAATCGAAATAAAAATTTCAGTTGGTGTCAAAAATCAACAATCTCCAAAAAGTTAGTATCAAAATCTACAATGTCCAAATAGACCAATGGGAGGCTTCCATTCCAGAAGAATTTCAATACATTTTGGCGGTTTCACTACTCGCGTGGTGTGGAGAATTTCATCATTTATTTGGTGTATGAGTTGTGTTTTCATAAATAAAAACAATTTTATTTAAAAAATGGAATGCCATCCTATACATGTGAATAAAAATACCGCTAGAAAGAGGACAAGAAATCCTTCAAATTGGAAGCAGAGCTTCGCCAAAGCGAAGAGGTTATTTCGAACTGACATTAGTTTTGTACAGTGACGGCACCGTTTGCTTTAAATATTTATTTTATTATCCTTATTGTGTTTTTATTTTGGTTAATACTTTGAATTTATTTTGCACTAGGTATGCTTTTTTTAAATAACAAATTTCAAATATTAGGTCTTTACCTATAAAATTGACGATTTTTAGTACTGATCATTTCAAATAAAAAAAAGTTTTGAATGGCTGTGAATTAGAAATAAATAAATAAAATATAAATAAACACTTTTCTATACAAGTTGTCAGTAAAACTGGCGGAACTTATTGCCCGAGGCATTTTCTTCCAGTCAACCGGTACCGTCCGATCTGAGAAAAGCCAACCCGGGTAGAAAATTTAAGTGAAAAAATTATAACCCGAACGGGAATCGAACTCGAAACCTCTTGATAAGAAGTTACCGACTACACCACTAGGTTACTGAAGTCGGTAGGTACATCAGAATTTTCAAACAATCAAGTAATCAAATTACTATCCTCATAAAAATAATATGTAGGTACATTGTACATATGAAGATTTTTTTTTAAGTATCTTATATTTTATAATAATAAATATACAATGAGTATATTAATGTCTACCTATAAAAAAACTAAGAAATGAAAAAGAAAATATTAATTACAAAAATGATAATATTATAAGGTCGCCGCCACTGGCCACTCTCCCGTATACTTCTATCACGCACTGCTCACGTGAACCAAAAGGTTGCGTATCATAAACCAACAATCTCCCCATGCGTCAGTAATAAAGACAACAAAATCCGAAACTCAGTAACAAAATCAACATTCTCCAGTTTTATTTTCGTTATAAATACGTAATTATCGAATGTTTTTACATTTTGAAACGTAGTTATCAAAATATGTGTCAGTATGTTTCGATATATAAGCATTTCTGAATAATGCCGCTAATCATTTTAAAATTAAACGTTTATTTTGATTCCTGTAAAATTATCAAAAATGGAGATTGTTGATGTTTGTTACTATACGACTCAATTACAAGTAAGTAAATTAAATAAATAAATATGAGTAATAGAACCAGCCCCCGTAGACAAATTCAATTGGCGTTCGACTGCATACAAACGAAGATTTCGCCAAAGTATAGTGCGAAAAAATTAACTGTCCACTGGAACATATAAACAATTATGAAAACCAAACGATGACACTTGTATAAAAATATAAAAAGTGGACAGTTATTTTTCTTCCTACTCTACATTGCCGAAGAATTCGTTTGTAGTCGATCGCCAAATGCAATTTGTCTAGGCCCACAGTTATGGCCTTTTTAAAAATGAAATAAAGGATTAACTGTAATCTCAATTTCAAAAAAGCGCTCAATAGTTCGCGATTAAGTATTCTGAGAATACGTCAATTTCGTCAATCACGAGTAGTTGACAATACTATCGTAAGTACTGTTGGCATCGTGGTGACTAGTTATTTTTCTCTTTTTTTATTATTTGAAAATGACAAAGAAAAAACCAAGGAGTGGATGCGAAAGTGTTAATTAATTCGATATTCTCGTTTTGTTTGTCTTTCCATTCATTGAACATTTCCAGGGTAGGTAGACACCGGAGTAAGCTTCTAAAATATGCAAATCAATTTCTATAACAATACGAAGCAGACGCAGCTTCAGGATGAGTTGTTGACCTGTCAGAATTAAGACCCTCGTTCCGTATTCTAAATACATTATTCATCTTTAAAAGTTTCTCTTTTACTAAGACCCCGTGTTTCACTGCTGTTTATTTTCATTTGGTAAATATTTCTTAAAATTAACGAACTGAACGTGCATTTTGTGGTCGTTAAGTACCTATAAATTTATTAAATTTATATGGAATTATAAAAAATAGGTATTGAAATTTCAATATACGTTTAATTTTTGTGTAGTAAGCAAACTATGGAATTGCATTCAGATTCGATGCGTAATTAACTAATTACAACACAAGCACCTGTAGTAAAAAATCATTTGGTTAGAAGCTCTATTACGATAAAAACAATCAGATTAATTAATTAACTTGCAATACTGTTATGATGACATCCATTCGTTGTCTTGATGGTTTGGTTTTTCTCTAAAGTAAAAAAATTTCGGAAATTTTAAATTTGGAACTAAAATCTGATGGAATATTGAAACTCAAAACAATTGCTAGTATTAAGACACGGTACGGTTTAGTCACGTTTGAAAGTTTTAGGTTAGGTAGGTATGTACATAAAAAATGAAATGAAAATTTCCGTGCGACCTCGCAGATTTCGCGCTGTGTTTCTTATTCGATCACGCAGTATTTAACCAGCTATCTTACAAATCTTTTTTTATATTATTAGATAATCTTTATTATAGCGTTTAAGTCAAAGTGCTGTTAATATAAAGGTCTAATAAAGTACCTTTTAGCCACAAAGCAAATATGCGGTGATGCTGACTAAGGGTTTTATTTAAAAAAAAGAAGGAATTTCATTATGACGTTATGATGTAGAATGGTAGGTACTTTTATAATAATTGAACAAAGAACGAGAAATGTCGGCTATCCGTTATTCATTAGGGATTTGATTCAGATTACTCTGTATTCTCCTAGCTGCGTCGGGCGGCGGCTGTAGGACGATTTGATTATACTTCTTAATGGTAAACGAAAGATAACGAAACCTCTCGGCGGAAAATGAATTGAGGGCCATATCATTCATCATACGACCACGAGCTTCAAAAGATCACAAACTTCAGTATATTTTTTTATTTGGTTGAACAATAAAATTTACAAAGGTGATCAAGCAATAGTTCCACACAGAATGTATTTAACCCTCATTGGATCTATGTTAGTTTAAAATTCATGCTGAATGCGGGTTATATTTTTTAGAATCGATTAATAAAATTTATGCAGTGATTTCATTTCTGAACATGATGTCTCTGTTGTAGAATATTGTTACCACAGAATCACAAACAACGTTATACGATGGCGCAATATAGGCGCAGGTCCATCACTTGTGCGGGGTGGAGATGGACATTGGACATGGTTAGGACATGTTTATAGATGGCTCGATGATGAAGAAGATAGATACCCTCTTATATTGTGTTCTGTTCCTTTGAAGTAGAGCTGAGGGTTTTGAAAATGGTTCGGGTCATAAAAATTGCGCAAGATCTAGCGAAATGGAGAGCTGTGGGGCTAGTACGAGTTTGATCGAAAGCTAATTGCACGCCAATAATGGCTTATTAGCGTGCAAATAGTGTTCGAAAATCAAACGATCGAATCATTCGATCATTTTTATATGGAATTTTTTCGAAACTCTTTCGATGATCGTTTCTATATTCGATCATTAAAAACTTATACTAGTGGTACTGTTGTTACCCCCCATATCCCTTGTGTGGGATTTAATGGGGACAGAACATAATAGCTATGAATCCATCTGGAATTTAAGATTGTAAATCAGAATATTTAATTTAAAAATTCTTCGACATTATGTCGGGTCTCCCTATCGGCGTCAACCACTACGTCGGACATATCTGAAATCTTCCTCCACATTCTATAGTCCACTCCACTCCCGGATATTCGTTACACATGCAACCTTCTCTCGTCACCTCGTTAATCCGTATTTTTCCAATAATTATTATAAGATGAATTATATTAGGTTGTGATCATCACCTCTCAGTACATGCCCCAAGAGGTAGGTATGTTTAATAATAAAAAAAAATCAATTAAAAAAAAATAATGATTCCAAATGATTTGATTGATAAAAACTCTTTCAAAGTATATTTTTGAGTGAAGTCTATATAGAAGCGTGCACAAAATGGAAGTGATTACGCCCCGATTTCCATTGAATGATAAAATATTTTGTTCAAATTGATGCTGAATAATTACCTATTATTATCAATGTTTTCCATTTATAAAACACTCTTTAAAATAATGTGATGAAAATGATATTCCATATTATTCGCGATAGATTTAAATGTGAATTATAATATTACTAGCTGACCATGGAACTTCGTCCCGACTATAAAGTCAATAAAATATTGCTGGGTAACATAAGACAGCTAACATATACGACTACTACAAACACGATAAAAACCTTTTCAACCGATCTCGAGTTATAAGTGTTCGCACTAACCCTTTTTACTCATAGTATATGGAATATACATGAGTTTTGTGATCGGATTTCAAAAAAAAAAAAATTGATTTCGCTGAAATTAATTTTCTCGACGTATTCGAGGGTTTAGATTCCAAAACTACAAAAAAAAAATTTACCCGTAAAAAAACGCGTACCCGTACCCGTACGCGTACGCCAAAATTGTGTGCGCACCCATAACTCATAGTAATTCTTATCCGATTTGATTGAAATTCGGTAGAACGGTTAGCCCCTCGATGTAGATGAGTCAGTAAAATGTTGAGATCTGTACCTTCTGGGTAACCCTCTTAAAGTATCCAAAGAAAATTTCACATGTTCTAGAAAAAGGGCTAAAAAAGAAAAAAAAAATTTCTCCGATTTTCATAAAATTTGGTACACGGGTTGGTCTTATGCTCCTACATAAGCATGTAAAATTTGAGGTTCGTAACTTCTGTGGGTCCCTTAAAGTACCGATTAATATTGAATATGTAGTTCTAAAGCAAATAATAAAAAGGTCCAATGGTCGATATCATTTTAAAGTTTCCATAGGTAATAATTCCAAGGATAAATTCATTTTAACCGTAAAATTATGAATTTTTATGCAAAGATATGTTTTACACGAAAAGGCTGTTATAATATACTATGAGCTCTGGGCTACCCTAGGTTAGCAGCTTTTTTTATATATTACCTATAGCTAGATGTCAACAAATTGTAACAAAAGCTTGAAAAATAAAATTCGTACGTATCAATATTTTATCATTGGTGGTCACATTATCGCCATCTGTGGAAACATAGGGAAAACTTTGATCTATAGAATCTTTCTACTTAAATATCAATCTGCAAGACATCTCCCTATTTCCCCAACAGATGGCGGTAATGTCCCCAACAGAAAATTCGTTCCATACTAACTTTAAATATATATTTTTATATTATTTGTTATCCATTTTTCAACTTTTTATTAGTTATTATGTTATCCGGAGCGGAGAAGAATCAAATAAATCAAACATCGGAAAAATCAGCTGTTCAGCCAATCTCGAGATATAAGTGTTCGCACTAACCCGACTTTTATTTATATTAGAGATTATGATTGGTTCACGTCTACATATAATTTTCAATGCTTACAAAATGTGCGTATATTTTTAGTTCATAATTATTATACCTTTTGTTTTCGATTCGGGTAACAATTGAAACAAAACAATATTAAAATGGTAGTATTATTAAATAATTACTTCTTTAATACTAGCTATTATTAATTGATATAAGCAATCATTCGAATTGGTGGCTTTTATACTATACATATATACGACGCGCACCTATAATACCAATTCTTTTCAAAAATATAGAGCACTGGTATATTTATAAAAAATCGAAATTAAGCATATACGTTTCCCCTAAACTCTATTCAATTTGAGTAATTGAGATGGTTTATCAATCCTGTGGATTAGTTTGCAGTAAGCGCGAATATCTCCACCACCACATCTCTCGGTTCTCTGGTGGTCTCTTCTATTCAGTGTGTGAACTGCACTCAATATCCTGGCATAATATGCCTGTAATGCACGAGATATTATCCCGGGTTAAAGGAAACAAAATTAGTCTATAAAATGATTTTGAACAATGCAACGAACTCTCCTATAAGAGGACCATACATTATTTTGATGTCAATTGTCACTTAAAAAAATTAAAATTGCTTGTATTGTATTAGTCTTGTGAATTATCGACCTGGAATATTGTAGGAGGACCTACGATCCGCAAACGACAACGCAATATCGGTCGCTGAATATTGGAGTGGCAAAGTCTAGTCCGGACTCGAAGAAGAAGAAGAAGAATCGAATATAACTGGTACCTGAGAGTCATACTTTCATTCACACACATTTAGATGAAATTAACTCTTAAATCAACCCTTGAGTATAAAAGGAGTATATTATATTTTTATTCATAACAATAATAAAATTCCCACAAAGTATAAAAAACCCCTCACAAAATAACTTTGTTCTTGACAGTTTACAACAGATAATAATTTTTAATGTACCTAACTACATTAAAAGCATCATCCACATGACTGCTATGGGATAGCAATGATCAGACAGCTGTGAAAAATGTCAACAGGACAAGAGCTAACTCCATCCTGATTCTACAGTTTTTAATTTTTAAGTTTTTTGGAAAGTACATTACAAGTTTTATTAAATGATAGGTACTTTAAAGAGATGCCTTTATAAAAAAGAGAGAATAAGCATTGGATTACTACGTACTAGAAGCCTTATTTCATCTAACATGTAACTTTGAGTATGAGGGCAAGTAGTCACCGTGGAATAAAAGCGAATTAATACCGCATCGAAACTTATTTTATTCGCGTAAAAGGGCACTTTCCTAATAATAATAAAGTCATATCTGTTACTTTTATCTAGTCCAGTCATCAAAAAATGTGACATAAAAATTTGAAAGTTTTGTTCCGAATGCCGTATCTACATAGTACTCATAGTATATGGAAAATACACGAGTCTTGTGATCGGATTTCAAAAAAAAAAAAAAGATTTCGATGAAATTAATTTTCTCGACGTTTTCGAGGGTGTAGATTCCAAAAATGTAAATTTTTTTTTTAATTTCCGCGTACCCATACCCTTACGCGTACGCCAAAAATGTGTGCGCACCCATAACTCATAGTAGTTCTTATCCGATTTGATTGAAATTTGGTAGAACGGTTAGCCCCTCGATGTAGATGAGTCCGTAAAATGTTGAGATCTGTACGCGGAAATTTAATTTTTTTTTTGCATTTTTGGAATCTACACCCTCGAAAACGCTGAGAAAATTAATTTCAGCGAAATCTTTTTTTTTTTTTGAAATCCGATCACAAGACTCATGAATGCATAATTTATGAAAATAGATAAAAATTTTGAAAAATTATTTAAATATTATTTAAAATATTAAACTATGTTTCTAAAGAATTTGCGTAGGCTATAGAATTAGCTGTACGAATTTTAAATGAAAATAAGTAAATAAAAAAAACCAACACGTTTTTATAAACTTTGAAAACAGTGAACATTCAAGGAGATTTTTCACATTTCTTATTTTGCTCTCATACAGGTAATAATAATAATACTAAGATAACAACTTATAATAAGAGCGCTGTTTTGTGGCCTACAGGTCCTCCACCTCAAGGGTGTTGGTACTAACTATGCAAAGGCAAAATTTACATTAACATTAATGGATTAAATAATATTATCTAATTTCATAGACAACCGTGCATATTATGAGACACAATAATTATTATTATTCAAGATGAAGGATAACCTGGATATGATTTTTGGAACAAGAATGTTTTAATGCCTTCTTAAACTCGTCTAAGTTCTCGCAGCTTCTAATATTTACGGGAAGTGAATTCCATGATTTTGGTCCAGCAACGCTCAAAGCTCTATTCGTGTAATTTGGCTTGTTTGTTACGTTGAGTTCATGGAGTTTATTATAGTTTTTGCTTGTGATTGAGACCTAAGCGAAATATGTCTGTCATTGGGAGAAAACAAGGTGAAAAGTTCTGATATGTATACCTACTGGGGCCATATTATGGAGTGCTTTAAAAACTACGAGACATATTTTGAATTCAATGCGCTCTGGACCTTTCAACCAGTGAAGATCGTGAAGAGTGGGTGAAATGTGGGAAAAGCGGTGAACTGGATGAATAAAGCGAGCAGCAGAGTTCAGGATAAGTTGTAACTTATTTAGTTGGTATTGCGGTAGATTCACAAGCATTGGATTGCAGTAATCTACTCGGGAGACGATCAGCGCAATAACTAAGGTTTTGGCCGCATCTGTAGAAAGACAGCGCCGAATGGGTTTGAGTTGCCTAAGGGAGTAAAAACAAGATCTTGACACCGAAGAGATATGTGTGTCCATAGATAGAGAACTATCGATATACATAAATACCAAGAAATTTAACAGTCTTAAATGGAATTATTTCAGCTTCTTGAATATGAATCGGATCCTTATTTATGAGGTGCTGTCTACGGGGTGATGCTAGCCAGAGGAATTCAATTTTTGTTGGATTCAGCTTTAATCGATTTATGCTCATCCATATTGAGATTTGGTTAATACAAGAGGATACATCGGATATAACTTCTGATTTAGTCTCAGGAAAACAGGATTAATAGATAATTCGGCCATCCGCATATGCATGAGTGTTGAAACCAAGATGTTGAACTAAGTTTTCCAACTGATTTGTATACAAGCTGAAGAGAATTGGTCCCAGTACAGATCCCCGTGGAACTCCGTACAAGGATGTGCTCTCTCCAGTTGTTCCCCCATTGAAATTAACTGTGAACTTTCGATCGTTTAGATATGAAGTAAACTATGCTATGCAGTTTTCCTGCAGCCCGAATTCTGAATGGAGCTTAGAGAAGAGAATGGAGTGATCAACCGTATCGAATGCAGCGCTCATATCGAGGAATGAAATGAGTCAACTTACCTGATTCTGCCTGAGTGATGAGGTCTGATAAGATTCTTGTAGTAGAAGTTTCGGTGGAATGGTACTTTCTATAAGCTGATTGATGTTTAGCCAAGAACTTATCCGAATCCAAGAAGTCCGTTAGTTGACGCGATACCAATTTTTCTAAAACTTTTGAGAGGAATGAAATGTTAGATATTGGACGATAATTATCTGAAACGTTAGGGTCCAGGTTATCCTTCTTTAAAATGGGAGAAACAATAGACACTTACAGGTACTGTGCCACCATGAGTATGATATTATATTTCTTAAGATATCGGTATGGTATAAAATGAAAATAAATACTGCAGTTTTTATTATGCCTATGAAATATTTTATTTCTGTTTCTAAAGGTGGCTTAATTTGATTTGAAATAACGTCCGCAATTTGTTTTATGTATATAGGAAAAATATCGGCATATTATTGTGTTGAAAAAACGACGTAAATTACAAAAAAAAAACTTAATAAACCGAACGCAATCCTTTGTGATATAAAAATGATATTTTTTGGAACGGTTATGAAATTTCATTTCCATTTTGAAATTTAATCATTTTCGTCGGTGGACAAAAATAATTTTCTACTTCGTTTGACTATTTTTCTATGGGCATTTGATTTTTGAGATTTTATAACTGAATTTGAAAAAAAAGTATTAACAATACACGTAAATCAGTGAATCACAAATAAAATCGACCATTTTTTCGGTGAAATTGCGCATGAAAAATCATAATGGAATTTTAAACTATGATAAATACTCGTTTGTCGTCTGTTTTAAAAAGGATTAAATTAGCTTTCCTTCTATGGACAATTAATTAAACATAGTATTAGATAAACGATATTTTGTTATTTGCTCGACCAATATCTTGTACAACGAAGCTTTTCAATTTCTGGTACCTACATCCGTTCCGTGTCTATTTGCTTTGAAATTCGCTATTTTCTTGTGAGTAATTTACTTGCAATAATACCTACTCAATTGCGATCGATAAATCCCATGGAATCTGCCAATAATAATAGTTGTCAGCATATTATTATAACAAAACTGCGTCCGCCCAATCCGCCCGAAAGTATTCAAATATATCCCTGGTAAAACTCTTTGAGACAAAGTACGGAACTCAGTAATCCGAAGTTGAAGATATTGTCAGATGGGGACGACAGACAACGTTCGGGTATGAGCATGTGTCGAGAATTAATTGCCGTGTTCAGACAGACCGAACACGGCTCTCGAGGCAGCCTCGCGCGCCAAAGGCTCGCCCGGTTTGAACGTGGCCCGGGCTGCCTCTGGAATACGTTGCCTCGGCCGAGCGCCGCTCGTCAGCGATCCGTTCGTTGTAGGTTTTGCCAATTCTCAAAGGCGCCTCAGTCTGAGCTGCTCGATTGGTGTGGACGGATTGATCGATACTCGCAAGCCAGTGCAACATTATGGATAGAAAAGCTTGTATTGGTTTGATACAACTTTATGGAAGTTTCAAAATGCTATGTGATCTAAAGATCCAGATCCAGAAGATTGCTGGATAGAGATCGCCAAGGAAATAAACATTGTTGTACCCGAGTTGAAATGCTCAAGCTGGCTCACCGTGGCTCGCGAAGCCCGCTCGCAACCTTTGAAATTTGCCTCGTATGCCACAGCTCGCGAGCAGGAAGTCTGAGCTTGGCTCGCGAGTCGTGCTCGGTCTGTCTGGACACTGCTTATGGTGGATGAAATACCTGTAAGGGGGGTTGATGGTATTCCATTATCTGGTATACTTCGTAGGAGAGTTGTTAGACCATTTTGGGTAGGAATTTGATGCAGACTAAAAACTTCTGCTAAAATATCTCAGCACACAACTAAAGACGTGGCTGGGGGATAGCGGGGCAAAATCTACTTATCACCTTATGTTCCTGGCATGACAAAAAATTATGTAAAAATCTCAATCAATGAGGGTGATACAAAATAAAATAACAGTAGACAAGCATAATAACAACCTAATAATATAATTTGAACAATTAAAAAAAAAATGTTATTGTTCGTTTAAGTTGTTTTTCCATTTTTTTGTTTTAAACGACATTACAAAAACAAATTTGGAAAACATGAGTAATAAAAATAAACGTAATTCGAAACTCGTTCCTAATACCAATACACAACAACAACTGTCCGGCGGTTAAAACAATAAAAGTTTATCCATTAAATTTAACATAAGTAACATATTGTAAATAAGCGGCGAATCCAATAAATGGATGCCCGACCTTGCGTTCAGTTATTGGGAGATAACGGAAACGAAACAAAAGAACACGCGGACCTATTTTCATTTATTTTGAGATTTTTTTTATGGCTTCTAAGATCCAAGACTCAATCGGATAAAGAAATTTTATCACAAAAATAAAACCCATCGTTTTAAATTAATGCAATATTGGTTCTTATTGTTTTGTCGATTCAACGAATACGTATTTTTTTCTACCTTTGTACATTTTTAAATATTTTTTTATTAGGTATTTAGGCTGATTTTGATAGCTGTTTTCACCCTTTTTCTATTTTGTGTTTTAGATAATCTTTTTGGGGTTTCTCGTGTTATGATACGATCATCTCTCACGTGCATCTCTCAAACCGCTGTCTCGCTACATATCCAACCCATTCCTTTTTTTTTTGTTCTGAACTATGGGCTATTACACCTACATTTTTGCGATTCTTATTTGTCGTCTGATCTCTTCATTTCTTATTTTACCTCTAATACTTATAGGTATGTAACATTTGTCACTCTATATAGACCTATGTGTGCATTTTAATTTGTTTACCAAATTAAATGGTAAAATTGAAGTATTCAGGTAGGTATATAAAATTTTTCTAACTTGTTTAACATTTTTTTCGTAAGACTTGATTCCATCAATTTGTTTCAAACTTGCTTGTTATACGTTTATGTACCTATGTATGCAGCTTCTGCTTTTTGAACAATCACTTAAGCGCACAAGGGACTCTTACTATTCTTAAAAAAGCATAATAATAATATAGAAGACTTTGCATTCAAGAACTTTTCTGTCAATTTCGAGATTTGAAGCATATTTCATGTATGGAGAGACGTAACACATTTTAAGTGTTAAGTACCTATGTTTATCATTATCGTCTGAAGGATATAATATATTAAATGTTCATCACGGTTTCTTACATCTAATACGATTTTGTTATATCGCCTAAGGGTCCGGAAGAAAGGTTTTCTATTTAAATGTTTCCTTGAGACGTGTTCTATTGGTGTTCATGAAGATTAGGAATTTACTTGATTTGAGTGTTTCCCAGTCTCACTTTTTTCATAACATATTATGTTGAGAATCATCACAGGAAAATTGGATACCTGCTAAAGTATTTTATTCAACAGGAAATTTCTGTCTTTACCCGTCAAAATTTTCTTGGTGTTTTACATTTGACATTTTTACCTTTGTTAGAACCGTGTCTTCGATTGGACGAGATTGATCTACCGGAAACAGTCATTTTGTTGAATTAAAGGCTATACAAGTTTAACGTAGAATTTACGTAATAAATCAAAATGCATGTTTTCGTTCTTGTTTAAATCATTCAGCATTATTTACAGCTTGAAGTTTTCCATTACAACTTTTGACAGAAATGTTTTAGTTGATGTTGAAGTATTATTCTATCTGAATTTTTTATTAGCCAACAAAAACTAGCCTTGCCTTTTCTTATACAAGAGGTAGGATTTTAAGTTGTCAGAAGAATTCACATTTTTTAAACGTTTTTAAAACTTATTGAAATACATTATGTACTATACGTACGTAGTAGGGGCATCTCCTCCTAAAATGCATCCATGAGTCGGAAGTTCTTAGTTACCCATAAGTTAAGTATGTATTGGTCGTTATATTTCCAAATATATAGATATAAACGTTTTTCAAAAGTCTCGAAAGTTTTTATTAGACCTTTTCGGCAATTCATCCATTAGGATGTGTTGTGTCAAAAAAACCATTAATTTAATTTTCAAAACAACCTTTAAAGACTTAAAGATTCAATATAATAATCCTTACAAAATAACAACATTCTTATATATCAAACCTATTATAGTTTTATTAATTTACGAAGATTTCAAAGATAACAGATATTGAACATTAATTGGGTACTCAACGTCCTCGAATGAGAAGTACCTACTCCTGGCAATCGGCTTCCCTTATCGGACTAGAGCGTGTTCCTCGGACTCTTCATCCATACCACACTCGCAATATGGAGAGTCCGCCAATCCAATTCGAAAGAGGTGTTTAATAAACACTGTTTATTCAATCTGTGGTGTCCAAATTTTAATCTACATATATTTTTTATCTGATTGCGAATTAATTTTTCTGAATAATACCAGGGTTTTGTAGGAATTGTTTGTTGTATGTTTCTGTACTGATGGAGGCCCTTAGATTGGAGATTCCAGTATGCCGTCCACTTGGAGTGGTCTCGAAAGTTTGTTGTATGCTAATCTTGGAGATTGAGTGATATATCCGTCATAAATAACGTGGAGCATTCATTTCGGTGCCGTCATAAAGGAGGACCAAGTTGAGAGTAGGTATTAGGAATAATAAGGTAGGAGACAATTTATGCGGAACATTATGCTGTTGCATGAAGCGAAAGAGGTTCGTTTGGATAGGAAAGAATGGAAGTCCGTACTCTCTGCTTAATCTCTCCAGGAAACAGAGAAAGGCAAGAAACTTTCGAATAATATTCGCAAAAAGGGCACTTGCCTATCAAGATAGATACTAAAAGAACAAAACATGACATAAAATTTTGTTTTTGGTTCGAATGCGGCTTCTAGTGGGTAGGTAGTACATAATTCAAGATTAAAACGCAGTGAAAATTTCCTTCTATTCTATAAACTAGATTACACAACTTATAATATTATTTATATAATTTCCCATTATCTTTTCTCGCAAATAGAAAAAGGATATCCCGTTGAATTCGCTCCATCCCTTATAGGGTTTCTTTTTGTCATTTCATTCCGGGCTTCCGGTCACTTCACAACAATGAACAAAACACGATACTAGGACCCACCTACGTAGACACAGAACTAAAATGTTCGTAATTTCATTTTGACTTGTGATTTCACTTACATACATACCCACCTATATACGCTACCCATAAAAAGATAGGTATGTATATCCAATTTAAAGGAAATTCTTTTACGGAGAACGTATCACTGCGATATCGCAGAGAAATGAAATGATTCTTGAGATAATTCAATATATTTTTCATATCGAAATAAGAATTCTGAATTCATTTTATTCTGAAATAACAATAAGAATATCGAAAGTTAAGCTTTAAACTGTCTTTTACTCACTTATTACACATTTTTGAATATATGAATATGTTAAAGTATGTATATATTGTACATACTTTAACATATGTCTAGAAAATGCCTCTTTGTTTATGTTTAAACTAGCAGTAATACCTGTCGGACATCAGGCATAGGAAATGATCACTGATTGTCTTGTGCATACCTTAGTTAAGTTATATCGTCCATTAAAGGTCAAAGCACCCCAATTTTAAAATTTACTAGATGAACATGCACTTTTTGGTGGAGTTTATTTGAATTTTAGATCCTAATTTTACTTCATTACGTTGAGAATTGCGAACAATTTATCACTTTTCTTCATGTCGTATGTAAGAACCTCTGATAAACATGCTGTTATTGATTACCATGGAGACCATCGACTTTCTGACTAGTAGGTACTCTTAAAAAATGAAGTCCACGACGAACTCGCGAATTATAATATAGGGATACTTAGGGATTAGTACTATATATTTTATCACTTAAATGTTTTTTTTTTTAAATTTGATTTCAGATTGCCCCATACGCTTCTGTTATTATTAACGGAATATACTGGGCAGTCGGCAGTCCCAAGCTCCTCACCATTCCAGACGCCAAGTTTTTGTTGCGACCTGCAGACACCCCATGGTTGCCAATAAGCGTCGGGGCGCCTGCCTTACCTCACAGGTAATAATTAATAATTCATTATTTTTACTTTTCTCTCACGACGTTACAAGTACAAACATGTTCTAAAATGTTTTATTTGAAAATATGTAATTTTTTTTTTACAATTTACGGTGATAAACCATCAAGGTATGTTTCAATTATTTCGATGAAATAAATTTAACAATAACAAAATTTTAACAGTTTATTTAAAGGATGATTATCAGGAGAAAAATCACATTGATAGTAGATAGTTCTGGTCGAATGTATTTCTACATTCATCGTCATTTAATGATTGAGATTTCTTTTAAAGAAACATAAATATGTAATTAGTTATTCTGTTATGCGGAGGGGAGACGAATCCAATAAATTAAACATCGGAAGAATCTGTTCAGCCGATCTCGAGTTATAAGTGTTCGCACTAACCCGACTTCCTTTTATATTTAAAGATAAGTATTTTTCCTACAAGTCGGCCCATCGTTGAAGTATCTTTTAAAACTAGTGGTCAACCAGTGCTCGAAATTTGACCATAACTTATTTAAATTGAACATTATTAAGGTTCCGTTGTCAAAAAGACTGAGCAACCGCTATTTCACAATTTTCTATCTAAAAAAATGACAAGGATCGTCATATTTGAAACGTTGATATGCATGTAGGTATAAAGTTTTTAAATAAATAAGAAATTAATTAACACTATTCTACATAAAGGTGTCAGTATAGCCGGCGGAACTTATTGCCTGAGTCAATTTATTCCAGTCAACCGGTCCCGTCCAATCTGAGACAGGCCAACCCCGGGTAGAAATTGTATGTGAAAAAACAGGCTACCGAGGTCGATTTTTTCTATTATTTTAAAAGAAAAACAATATTAATACCTATATTCTCAATTTGACCACAGATAAACAAAATAATTTATGCATCTGTGTCAATGTCAAATACATCGAAGAGTGTGTGAGTATCAAATACATAACATTACAGTAGTGTTTGTAATGATTAAGTCTATTTTTATGCATAATTTAAAAAAATATATATTAGCATTCCCCACTTTTTATCTATATAATCTATGAGTGTGTGAAATTTCATACTCCTTCGTCGCGCAATTTTCGTAAAAATTGTCACAAAGTTTTTGGTTCACATATTAATATTTAGATACGAGTTATTAATATAAGGCACACCGATGCTTTTATATTATAATTAATAACAACGTTTTGGTTGATGCTGAAGAAAAATGTCATGTAGAATAATAATTAATGACCTGTTAATTAATATTTTTTGCCCCTTCTTATTATCAGAAGGATAACGTATCGTATGAAAAAGGTGTCATTTCAATTTAGCATCAGGTGCTGTGCTCCAATCTTTTATATTACTTATTTCTTTCCCCACGGACACTATCGCCTGATTGAGATTTTCATCCCCCACATTGAGATAAACTAGATATATAAAAACATTTGGCGGATAAGCGACAAACCTTTACCAAACATTTAGATTTGAAAATAAAAGAAACAAAATAAAGTTTTAATTTATAAAATCACTAGCTTTCCCGACAGACGTTGTCCTGTGGTCCTAACTTAATAGTTGAATTAATATATTGAATTAATATATTAATATATTGAATTCCAATTATTTGTCTAGTGATAAAATAATTATTACTTTATTAACAACTATTTAATCAATGTAGTTCCGACAGATGCATATACATATATGTTTTAAGCCATATATTTTCCATCCATATTTGGTCAATCGCACCAATAATCACACGACTGATAGTTTCTGTCAAAAGCCAATTTAATTTCTATTTCAAATTATATTGTAAAAAGCACTAAAAAGTATTCATGTTTTAAGTTTTCTTAAAATTTATAGTGTTTTGCGCAATTTTCTTTATTTATTCTTTTATAATAGTTTCTCATCTCGGAAAAGGTTAGCAGATAATTGTCAACATTAATCAAATTACGTTTTCTACAAGAAAAAGGTCAATAGATTGCAAATTATTGCAGAAGTGGTAGTCTGAATATTTTTTGAAATATTTTCGTGTTTTTTGTCATTTTCTTTTTGAAAATTGGGGTAATATTATGATTATCACCTTTTTTTTAAATTTGATACACAAATTAATGCAAAAAGGATTGAAAAGTTTCAATCTATTCCTTTGAAGGTTGGGGCGATGGGGTACAACCAGAGCCCTATTGATGCACGAGACTGACAATTGTCAATACGTTAATGGCGCGTCCTCTTAACCCATATCTAGGTATATTACATTATGCAATCAAGTGTAATTCACAGTAAAAACATTTTCTTTACATTTTTTACTAAGCGGATAAGTAGTTAGTACGTCAGTAAGTATAAATTGACGATGTTCCAAATAAGTGTCATAGAAATTTTGATTCTATAGTGTAGTAGTAATTAATTATTCTTTTGAACATTTTTTTTTCATTATTTCACAAAATGACGCCAGCTGTAATTAACTTTTTAGAATCGTTTTCCAAAGAGATAATATTTAAAAAAAAGAAGAGAAAAAAATATATTTACGTAATCAAAAGAAACGAAGAGCGAGAAAAGGTTATGAAAGAGAAGTAAGGTTTGCAATATAGACGCAATTTACAATTATTCGTTTTTTAAAAGAATTTTTGTAATTATTGTCCGTCGCAAAGGGAGCGAAATTAAAATGTTGAAACAAGTTCAGTGTTCTCAATAATAAAAATAATAACATTCCTCACTTATGTGTCGTCAAGATGAATGAAAAAAAAAAACAACCTAAATAATTTGATTGTCATCATTACTCTGGTCCCTTTCTAAATACAAGTATCTAACACTGTGAAAAAATAAAAGATTTTTCTGGCATAATTATTTCCGTAATAAAATTGTTAAGTTTGAAACGAAAATGATAGGTACATATTTTCTAAGTAATGAGATAAATTAGTCAAAAGCTGGACATCGTATCGTAGTTCTTATATTATTATGCAGATTCAATTCGTTTATGTTTACAAATGTTTGAGATTATAATATTTTTATTTGATATAAATTTTCGTCTTCGAAACTAGACATCCAATAGTTTTTTGTAGGTATTAAGACCTTTGTTCATGAAAGTTTATGTATTGTATAGGTACTGCAAAAAACGGGTAAAAGGTACCTGAAGGGACCTCTGAGGGGTTGGTTATTTCTTCATTCTGGCTTGATCAACGAGATTAACATAGAATTACACCTACGCGGTCTCAACTTTAGAAAATTAAAACTAAAAAAATGTTGAAATAAATTATCTTGAAGAATGAGAATATCTGATGAGGGAAATCACGATGGTTATCTGAGAAAATACAACACCAATTGGAGCGGAACATGATCTTTTTGATAAGTATCTTAAGGATGTCTACGTATAATTCGCTTGCTGTAGGTAATTGGGCAGCTCTGATGAATACAAATGCGAGAAATTAAGTGAAAAATTCAGGAACCATCTGCAGTGGTGAATATTAATTCTATTTCCAGAAGTCCGTTGAGCGCTTCATTCTTTCAAACTTGTGCATTGTTATAATATCGTACACAAGCCTAGGTACACTTAATTCTCACTTTTGTCCTTTTTTTGACAATATGACTTCCAGATGCAGGGATTCCAAATACAAAGAGCCCGTATTGAGCTGTGGTTTCCACAATCTTTCAACTCCAGCACTCCCTGTCTCTGTCTGTCATTCTAAAGTTCGATATTTCCAGCAGTAGCGTTGCAACCACCCTCACTTCGTACCTGTCAGCATCTCCAGTAATAATCTCGGGGGTGGAAAATCTTCAGTACATCCATTCTTCTTCTTCTTTGCCCTAGCCTTTATCCCATTTACGTGGGATCGGCTCTCCTAGTCCTCATCCTCCAAGTCCCTCTGTCCCCCGCGACCTCCTCACGGATCCTTGCCTCTTTATTAGTCCCTTTTTATTGAGGACATCCACGTAGTCAGAGGTCTACCTGGTCTTCTGGGTCCTACTTCTATGTCCATTGTCTTCCTTATATCATATTTTCCTGTGGCATTCTCATTACGTGTCCGTACCATCTAAGTCTATTCTCGGTCACTTCAGTACATCCATTCCAGCCGAAATCATCAAATAACCGATAATACTTTTTTTAACAAACAGAAGGGCGAAAATTTAAAATGTTATTATATAATCCTTACTTACTGACTCATTCACTCTTAGCCGAGTGTTGTTTTTGTTTCCCAATATGCGACTTACCTATTGAATGACACTAACCAATCACGGCTTTGTTTGTCCAAAGCAATCATTGTTTCTATGAATTAAAGAAGGAGGAACTAAATGCCTGTCATTTTTTGATATTTAAGAACAGCTAGTACTGGACGCTCTACCCTTTGGGCGTTCTCCGATCAGAAAAGAACGTCTTATCGGAAAATGCGTGTACCTATTTTTATTTTTAATCGAATTTCAAGTCCTGTAGTTGTCAATTATAAAATGTCTCGAGAATAAAAATAAAATTAGCATATTTTAATTACTTTCGTTAATTGAAATACCCTTAGAATAAGAAAAAAGGTCACAGGAAATACCAAGAACTTCTCCCTTTCCGGAGTCTTTTCGGTTCAGAAAAACTGAGCTATCATATCCATATTTTTTAGTTTATTTATCTATTATTTCGCCTATAGGCCCATTCAAATACTTGAAAGTTTGCAAACAGCCTGAACACAAATTATACATGCATGTACTTGTATATAAAAACAAATCAGAAATAAATTTCCAACAAAGGACGTTTGAAAGTAGATTAATGGTAATAATAGAAGATTTCTTGTTCGATATGACAAAAATATGGGAGGAATTAAGTTATATCTTAGGAAAAAGTACAGCTCCAAGAAAAACATTGACACTTAAATCTTCCTTACCTATCATTATACCTAGATGTTCCTACATACCTACATTTCTCAGTCATTATAAAAAAGTGAATAAGGTTATTTCTATGGAAATAATTCCATTCTTAAATAAAATTAAAAAAATCCGTAGGGTGTTTACCATTGTTGGCGTTGGCAAGGAAACGACAGAGGAAGGAATCAATTACAGAAGTGCCGCTTAGCGTGAAGGGAGATCCACGCTCAAGCATATTTCCAACAAAACCCTTTAGTCCCATTCTTACTTCTAGCGTCGTTTTCTTTTCATAATTTTTATTAACTTTCTTGAAACCCCAGTAGGTACACGATCCAACCCCTCTTTTGTTTCGCTTTACAACATTATGTTCTTCTATAGGTTCCTACCTCATCTCTCATTAAGCAACGCTAATGGTTTTTCGTTTCATATTCATGAAAAGAATTTTTGAATAAATATTCCGCATACTAACTTACTATGGTTGGAACAAGACACAACAATATACCTAATATTAACTATTGTTATGGAAAAAAAGAACAGCACTGAGAGGAGAAAGGAGTCTGTTTAAGTAGCTACTCTTGCTTTTGTGCCATGAAATATTTGCATCGTTCGTAAACAGTTCAAGAAGAGGTGCCCAACTATAACATTTAGATGCCGTTGAAAATTATTATTTCACTTCAACAGCTTCTTACAAAATTTTAAGTCAGACAGCAGCAGGCTAGAATTCAAAATCCATTCAATAAGAAACTCAATATCATTTGAATGAGTATTCAAGGAATTAGGAATTAGCTTATACTCGCATAGATCTGATGGGACTTCTAAGGGTAAAAAATGTCGATTTCTTTCTATTTTCAAACACATCTTTTTAGACCGCATAACTATGTAAGGACTTTATGTAAGCAATATTTTTCTAAAAATCAAGAAGCTGAAGGTGGACAGGTTTATGTATCGTAAAGGATGACTGTTAGAAACGCAAGATATTATAATGACAGCAGGAAGGACAGCATGAACCGGAAGAATAGAAATACGCAATTCACCAGCCATCAGGTGGAGGAGAAAATGATAATGTAGTGAGGACGTCTGGAAGAAGTTGGAGGAGAAGTGAAGAGGCCCTGGTCCAGCAATGGACTACAATGAGCTGATGATGAAGTTGATATTGTTCCACGAACACTAGGTCTGATTTTGATTCACCAGCATGTAAATGGAGGAAAACACAGGTCATTTTACTTATTCATATCTACTCCTTGCTTAAAAAAATTCGAAATGAACTAAGGGAAAGTGAAAAGGGAGTGTTTTTTTTATGTTAGTCAGCAAGCAGTTTATAATAAGACCATCATCTGTAACCTATCATGAAATTAGTGACCTTCCCCTTCAGCCGCTTGTTCATATATTTTTCTATAAATCATTACGGTAGGCATATTATATTCATACCTTGTGCTATTTTGATTACATACAAAATAAGTAAAGATACGGTCTGGCAGTGTTAGCACATAGAAAAACACCATATTTTATTCACATAAAAAATCGTCTTTGTAGTCTGATCAAGGGTTGTGTATCTCTGGTTTACAGTTCAAGTACGTCGTAAGTCTATTCAAGCAACAGAGAGATGTTATTGGGTAGTTTATTATACAAAAGAGATAACACTGAAAATATATAGGGTACAAACTGATGGGATCTACCCCTAAGAGATAAATAGTTATGGTGATCTGCTATATAAACAAAACAACCAAGTAGTTCTCGAAAAGCATAACTCTCGGCTTTTGTTCCGTAGTAAAAACTTTATTTAAATTTATTAATAACGATTTAGAAGTCGATATTTTTTTCTCATTTGAAAGAAGAATATTCGTTGTTCTTTTTTTTACTTTGACAGTTGAGATGTCAACCTTGATATTGATTATTTTTTTATTTTGAATTTTTCGACAGAGAAATAATAAATTCATTCAGGCGTGGATTTAGACATTACACGGCCCTAAGCCTCAAATTTGGTATATATAGAGCCCTTTTGTTAGACTAGCTTTTCAATGTCAGTTTAAAAAATCATTTTTGGTACTGACATAGAATCATCAATAGGATTTGATAATTACGTTTCGCCCGTCAGATTGGACGGGACCGGTTGACTAGAAATAAATGCATCAAGTAATAAGATTCGCCGGCTATACTACTGACATATTTGTATAAAAAAGTGTAAGTTTTGTGAGCCTTTGAGAAAGTGGCCCCTAAGTTTGCGCAGGTTTTACGTATTGCTGCATCGAATGAAGTTATATTACATTGAAGTAATGATATTTATCTGCATCCCGTAATTTCATATACCGGTGTTTTTTTTGTACATTATTCTCATAAATACACTTTCTCTTAATTTAATTTTGTCAAGCGATTAAATTATTGAACGAATCTTTTACGCCATAAGACTTTGATTATTTAGAAGATTATTATTTGTGTTCAGCTCGGGTGAGTCCAGAATCAAATTCATTAAAAATATGCATTCTGAAGTAAGAATCTTGAATAAAAAAGGACCTAATCATAAACCTGAGTTTAACAATACTAAAAATATGTATTTTTTATCGAATGCGTAGTAGGTACCTACCTATTTTGGTGTAATTTGCGATGGGGTATATGAAAATAACAATATTATTATGATGTAGTAGTGGGTAGGAACGGGGGCAACAATGACATCGAGCTCTACTTCCGTGGGGTGGCGATGGTGTTCGATGGTTTGAGTGGTAATCCTTCTTTAAGGCAATAAATCAACTATGTGTTTAACGAGTCGTGAACTCTAAATTTTGTATAATGCTCTCTGTATCTTGTTTCCATTCATCCCGCCTCTCAGATAAACGTCAATGTTTTGATTGATATCTTCTTTATGCTCGTGGGTAGGAGTCTGTCTATCTACATAAGTACCATTATAACACAATAGAAAATATTATGTACTAAAATAATGTTTATATATAAAAATGGAAACCTATTTCCCTTGGTAACAGTATCACCCACGAACGGCTGAACCAGTGTGGCTTACTATTTTTTTATTGTATTTACTATCGTCAAGAAAAAGTTGCGATGAAAAAAAAAGTAACGTTAAGTTTCCTTGAAAACTGAAATAATAAGCATGTTCGCGGAACATAACAGAGAAATATCGAAAAATAATGAACTTATTAACTTTTCTAATGTAACCTTCTTATTGTTGGGATAATATACATTTTTCTAATGAAACCTTCTTATTGTTGGGATAATATACATTTTTCTATATATTTTTCTAATGTAACCTTCTTATTGTTGGGATAATATACATTTTTCTAATGTAACCTAATAATCATAAACGTTGCGCAAGATCGAACGCAATGGAGATCTCTTGTTGCCTCTCTATGCCCCTAAGTGGGGCCTTAAGCGAGTTTGGATTGGAACCTATAGAAGTTTGACATAATGATCTGTCTATTCTGTTGGGTATTTTCGGCGATTGACAGAATGCGTGCTTCAAATCGTTCAAAACATAATAGGTACATGGGTTGGAATTAAACCTATAGATATATTTTTTTATTTACTGTACGCAATTCCACTCTCAATTATTGTGATTTATCATTATTAATTTATCAAATATCAATAGGTATGTAGATATATCAATAATTCGAATTATTAAAAATTAATACTTGACAGGACAGCGTTTGCCAGGGTAGTTAGTATAATTATAATTTATCAAGCTAGAATGTTACTCAATATTCATACCTGGATAAACGCCATATGGGAAATATTTACGATTATTTTTTCCCTTTTAATGTCATCGTTACGGGGTATACTGCTTCTACTGCTTGTAACATTTTTATTATGTTCTGTAATGATGGTAAGAATTTGTTTATTAGAGCATAAGTCAATTATTCTTTGAATTTTTTTTCTTATAAGCGAGATCAAATTTGTTCATTTTCAATTAATACTACTCGGAAAAAAATATTTACTTTGAAATAGATATACCTATACGAAAAAGTAAAACAGTACATAATAATATGGAGTTCATCATTGTGAAAATAACTTACTGTGATAAAAAATTACCTTACCACCAGGACTACTGATTGGATAAATTGGAATACATGAAAGCAATCTTTCATCATTGGGTAACTCTGGGATGAAATTTCGTGCTACCTATGGTAAGTTGTACCAAAACAAAATCTCAAAATGAAGGTGTCAGCTTTTTTGCCATTTAGACAAAAAAAAGTCAAGAAAAAAACTCAAAACGACAGTGTTTGATCAATGCATACTCCCAGTTCTCACATACGGATGTCAGACGTGGACCCTCACAAAGGAGATCATGAATACATTGCATGTCACACAGAGAGCTATGGAGAGGGCCATGTTAGGAATTTCGCTCAGAGACAGAAGGAGAAATGAGTGGATCAGATGAGTGAGAAGGGTCACTAATATCGTCCAGAGAGTTACGGAGCTGAAGTGGTCGTGGGCTGGGCATGTGGCAAGAATGACAGATGGACCAAAATAATTTTACAGTGGCGTTCATGGTGATGAAGGAGAAGCAGGGGCAGGCCAATGATGAGATGGAGTGACGACATCGTGGCTTGCGCTAGTTTTGGCTAGATGAGAAGGGTACAGGCGAGAAGAGATTGCGACAATTGGGGGAGGCCTATGTTCAGAAATGGACGCGAGAAGGCTAAAGAAGAAGAAGAAGAAGACAAGAAAAATAGCGACCTTCTAATATAAAAAAAAGAAAAATGGTCCTTTATTGAGAATAACAGCTGTAATTAGCATTTTTTTTTTAATTTTAATCAAATGGGAAGATAAATAAAAAGAAAATATAAAAAAAAAATTCGAGTGAAAGTCTAAAATGAAAGAAAAATTGAATTCTCAATAATTATTATATGAAAGGTTTTTTTTTTGTAAAATAAAGATCTATCATGGACTTAAATTTATTTATCGAAATGAACTCCTAGTATGCTTTGAATAATATCAAGTGCTAATATTTTTACCAAGAATTTTTGTTATGTTAATAATGGGTTTCTTCTGAAATCGGGATTTCAAGGTATCTTTAACAACCTGGGAAATAAACACAATAATTTATAAACACAATACTTTACTTATCAAAATAATTATGGCAAAATTCTTTATTATTTTTACTTTTGAGGATGAATAAATTGTAGCGAGGATTGTTCGCAGGGTCAAGAACCAACGTGGGAGTTTTTTTAAGCTTATTTCATTATATTATTTTAATGAAATAAAATGTTTAATTGGCTTTACTAACGAAACAGCATGAGATACATTTTAAACAAACAAGATTAAAATCATTATGAAAATCTAAGGCGGTTATACAGTAATAATTGTATGTAAAATAACGGGAGCGATGGTTGTGTTGAACCGTTAACAGTGGCATTAATAGGGTATCAGCCATTCGCGGTTAAAATATTTTTAATAACCTCGATGCTAACAAACCTGTTATAATGAATATAAGTTTGCTCATCTTTGTTAATTCAGTTTCTATTACTGTTTTATGTTAATTATTGTACTTTATATTATTAAAGACAATCATAAATTCAAGCCCTCACCATCAACATCGCATAAAAGATCAACCCCATTCGATATAAATAACGGCTTTTATATGTTGATGTTGTTACCGAAGGTGGAGGTCGGTCTCTTTCATTACCGAGTACATTTCAGGATAAATTACAATATTTTTCATTTCAACTAATGACTTGAACGCTGATGCAGAGACGAGGGTGAATAAATGCATTTGGTTTTGTGTAAGGTCTTCTTGAAACAATGTTACTAAAATGTAAGCACATTGCTCGTATATTTGCATTAAATTGTACGGAGTGTACAATTAATCCCGTATGAATTTATTAGACAGTCAATGATTCGGTTGAACTAAAATTGTGTGCAATCATTTTTCACTAATGCATGTGGAGATGGCGTCGAATGTTATCTTTGAGACATAAGAGATTATCCTGGCACCTGATCTATTCCGATTACATATTATAATGTTTCAGCGTTTTAAACCATAGTTTTTACCGACCGACCTCGGTAGCCTAGTTGTACTAGCGTGGTCTTCAGATCCGAGGTCCCGGGTTCGATTCCCGGTCGGGTCAGAGTTTTTCTAAGTGTTTTTTCGCTTGAAATTTCTACCCGGGGTTGGCCTGTCTCAGATTGGATGGGACCGGTTGACTGGAAAAAATTGCCTCAGGCAATAAGTTCCGCCGGCTATACTGACACCTTTGTATAGAAAAGTGTTATATTATTATTATTATTTTTTGATGGCGTGGGACTTTTTATTAAGGTTATAAATATCTTCAATGTTTATATAGAGATGGAGGATTTTTTTGGCCTCACTTTGCTCAATGCTCACTTCAAAATAACTAGCTGTTTTGTTTTTGATTTTTATATACTTGAAAGAAACACAGTTGAATAAATGATCTCGAAAGTTTTCTCTCTTATGGAGACAAATAGCTTAATACAATTTACAGGATACATAGCCGATGGACAAATAGTCTTCAAGTTTTTTATAAAATTTTATATTAAAATTTTATTGGTAATAAGGTATCAGATAGACCCATATTTTTTTGTATCTGTTAGGTACTTATATACAATTCAGCGTTTTCAGAAAAAAATATGCATGTATCTCAAAAATGGATGTCTCTGGAACCATTTAAATCCTGTAAGTCAGAGGGTTTGACAAAAAATGTACTAAAATAATTAATTATAAGTCGAAAACTATAAAAAATTGCCCAACATAATAATAATATTTATAGGTATTTGGATAGTCCTTAAGGTATTCTATCTCTGGACTTTCGCTATTCATGGACAGACCAGAGATGAGTTATTCAGGTCAATATCATTGAAAAAGGAATTAAAAATACCCGTAGAACGGTTTAAGAATGAGTTCTGTGCATAATTATTAGTTTCGCATCTTGGCATCCCAAATGTGGTCATAAGAATCCCACAGACTTTTATATAGCTTTTATTTAGGTACGGTGTTTTTTTATTCAATCTGTGCATCATAATACGAGTATGTACCAATGGGGTGTATAGTTATTTCATAGCATGCTCTCAGACCGTTCTCAGTAAGTGCATAAAATATTCATGTTTATACCTTTAAGCGTATAAGTTGATGGTAGATAATAAACCTGAATAACTTTTCGAGACTGAATAAAACTAGTAGTTATTATATTACGATTCTTCGTAATGAGCTTTATAAATGTAATAACTAATTAATATTCATTTCATCTTTTAGTTTTTAGTCGTATAATTTTATCATAATCTCTATATTCGAGTATCTACGCTACGTATTATGAAATTATAATCCTTAATAGTATTAACCTTCTACGTGACACGAGTCTGAGTTTCTTCACACAGACCTTGGAGGGCCCCTGAGAAGCGGAGGAGTGTTTTTGAAAAGTTCCTTCAGCTTTGATTGACAGTAGATATTATATAATATTTTATTATTTTGCGTACTTAGCGTTTCGTACGAAAACATCACAGCGGATGGAGACAAAAACGTGACTAAAATATGACATTATCTTGTTATTATTAAATGCTCTATGAACTTCTTTATGTCTTCGAATCCGAGTGTTGTGTGTTGCAAAACATTACATAAAAACAATATCAATAATTGCTTTCTTTAGTCAACATGTCGAATAGTTGTTCAATAAGACCAATAATATCTCACATTATTTGTCATTTTTTATACTGCTCTTCATCACGGTCCCAAATACGAGGAAAACTCTCTCAAGCCATGTTCTGTTCGTTCGAAACAGAGGTGAGAGATTTGGACATGGTGTGTAAGGAAATCATTAAGCTTGCGAAAGTTCGAGCGTGGTAGACGGCTCTTGTTGCTACCCAATGCCTTTAATTGGGGTCAAAAACGAAGTTTTGATTGATAAATGGTAATAAAAAAATACCAAACTTGATTTTGTCATTTAAAAACCTTCAAATAACATCATATTATTCCCTTCCGTGGTAATTAAGATTCAAAATTGACTTAATCGACTACGGGAATGTCAAATTATTTGTGTATAAATTTTACAAATTACTTTATGTTATTTTTTTTAATCTTTTATTACAGGATGCTGGCAATCTGTGACATTTCTGCTGATCCTGGTGGTTCGATTGAATTCATGAACGAATGCACGACTATAGATACACCGTTCTGCTTGTACGATGCTGATCGAAATAAGGACACAAAGAGGTTTGTTAGGTTTCATAGATTATTAATATCTACCTTCTCATTGTTTAGGTTAACTATAATATGGCGATTGTTGTTGTGTATATTCGGGCATCTTTGTTATTTTCAACTTATCTGGAACAATGCAAAACGTTTTCGTTTTCTTTTTGTATGATTTAAATACAACAATAGGAGAACAAAAGTTGATTACTTGAACCAAGAGGAATCTAATCTACGTTATGTTTTTCTTATAAGAAAGACTGTTCAAAAATTCAAAATGAAATAACAAAGGAACCCGAAAGATAAAAACAAAAAAAAAAGATATTATTTTCCTCCTCGATAAAATCAAATCATTTAAAATAAAGTTTCTGTCGAAATAAAAAAGTAGGTAGGTACCTACCTATATAACTAAAACAAAGGTGAATTCTTTCCCTTTTATTTTTAATTGGCTTTTCATAGGCATCCATTTACGAACTTACCGCATTTTTGTTTATATCCGATGTACAATTTGTATAAAGTTAATTAACAATTTTAAAAACAAAGAGGGTTCCTGGAGTTGCTATTAGGTACGGGTTGGAAAGAAAAAACGTTGATTTGTGAGCTTTTCTTCTAGTATAAATATAGCAGTTTATCGATTTGAAAGGTCATGTCGACAAGAAAAATTTCTATATAAATACAAAATTGAATCTGCACTTTATGAGGAAACCAGCTGTTATGACGCCGACTTTTGTACTGTTTCGTACTTGGAGTCGTTGGTTCGATTCCAGATGCCGACCATCTTCTCTTTCACGACAATGACATGATCTTTTTTTTCAATAGCCTTTGTGACAGTTATCCATTTTTAGATAAATAAATGTACAACTATGAAGTACCTCTCTGTCACTAATAATTTTATTGAGTAGACTTGTTTCGGCTATTACCTAGCCATTATCAATAAGTACTAACTTCAACTCTACAGATCTACATATTATATTGAAATTTTAACTAAGATGTCGTGAGAAGGGATGGGGAATAAGGTTAATACTGCATAGCTTTACATTTATTTATCTAAAAATTACATAATCAATTTTTTTTATAAAAAATGAATACTTTCCAACATTTTTGTTTTATTAATAGTGACTATGAAGTCGGGTATTTGACAGATGTTATTTTTTAGATGTAATATTATAGAACGTAACTTTATTCACCGGCTGACTGGAAGGGTGGAAGAGATTCCTTGAATTTCTCCACGACTCCTTGAATAAAACCGTTCCAGGTATCCTTTGAATAAACCTTGAAATTACATTTTTTTATCATTTTCGAATCAGTATTCAATGTTCTTGTGAGTGTGTGTATTTTTATTGATACTCTCGATGAGCTTTTTTTGCTGCAACAACAAAAAAAACCTGAAAAATCGACCAATGAACTGAAAACGCCAACCAATTTATGTAGTTTTTTGCTCGTTCACGATATAAGCACTTATTGAAAAATCGGGCGCGATGTATTGTTGCCCTCGCTTGATACGCTCGCTCGTAAATAAAACTTTCAAGCAGACGTTTGTCAGGAATAATGAGATGTAGTTCCAAACGGTTAAAATATACGTTCCAATCGATCGGCATTTTATCTGAAAATATTTCAGATAAATATCGTATACTAGTTACATGTAAAAATGAGATCCAACTGTCGATGGCCTGAGTCGGTATGTTTATTGTAAGAAACGATGTCGTCAATAAATTAAATTTTTACAAAAATTGTTAAGAAAAGTTTGAGATGTACTGCTATGATGTATATAGTTTACCCTTTTAGTGAAAATTGGAAAAACTGTCCAAGAAAACTACTACTTATTTCTATAGGAGAATTCATATGCCAAATCTCAAGTTCGTACCATGTCTAGTTCCCGAGATATTCACATACTTTGAAAAACATTCAACCCTATTTTTCACCCCCTTAGGGGTAGAATTTCCAAAAATCCTTTCTTAATGGAAGGTTTTGTATTGAGACCTACCTGATTTCCAAATTTCACTTCTCTACGATTAGCCGTTTGGGCTGTGCGTTGATGAGTGAGTATGTCAGTCAGTCAATCAGGCACTTTCCTTTATTATTATAGATAAACCCGAATATAACGCGACCCCGAATTTAGCGCAACTCTTAAATACTCACTCAATGAATCAAAACAATAATATGTAGTTGCGCAAGAGGTTTTAACTTTTAACACTGGGAAACATAGGTAGGTAGTAGGTACCTAGCCGTATACAATAGTATCCACTCGGGCATAACCCCGAATTTAAAGCGAGTCGATTTTTAATGCAATTTAAATGGTCAAAAAATATTCGGGCTAATATTGTTGGTCATGGCTGGTAGTCTATAGTGTTATCAATCGCCGGCTTTCATGCGCACAGCGTATTTGAGGTCGTAGGTCCGAATCCCGGTCGTGCCGACCATTTCCGTTTTCACGACACAACCCTTTGGTTAGTGTGAAAGATGTCAAAAAGTGTATTTGTGTTCACTTCGAGTGAGTACAGATTCATTTTTATAAAGAAAGAAAGAAAGATAATCTGAACCTAATAATAAGAACGGGCCAAATATAGCTAAATAACGGTAATCAATATCATAAATTAAATTATTTAACACTAAACGAATTTTCCCATTTTTGTGTTTTTATTCATTTAAACAACTTTTCTACACAGAGCTGTCAGTATAGCCGGCGAAACTATGTTGGTTGTGACAGAGTGTGAACCCTGGATAGAATTTTCGCAAGTAGAAGCATTCTATCTCTCCCGTAAATCGAACCTGTGACCATATTGTTTTTTCAGTTGAAGTTACCTTTCTTTAGATGGTAAATCATGGGCGTTTCACAGCATTTTATATTTTTTGCTAGTTACATATAACTACACAAATTTAGTATTTATTAATATGAAGAGGACCTTTAGAATATTAGAGCTATCAATACGACACTCGACTGAAAACATGCAGTTTTGTTGCAGGCAAAAATGTGGGTATACGATTAAATATATTTTCAAGCCTCTATGGAAGATCAAATTTGGGATTATCCCCCATTAAAGTGAGTTTATTATCGTAATCATATCGTGTTACATAAATCTTGCGAGGTGTGGTCCAGGACACCTGTGGAGTGGTAATCCACCCTATACTGAAAACATTTTGTAAAAGGGTTTGTCGTTGGATTATTGACGTGATACCGAATTGGTTATTAGCCGCTAATCTTTCCATAACTGTACTAAAAATATTTTTTTAAAGAGAGTTTCGTGTGACTAGTTGTGCAATGAAACTATATGGAGTCTGGTATTGCTCATTCTTTGGAAATGACTATACCAACTCTTACTTCGCATTCTACATCATCTGACAATTTAGCTCCACACATATCTCATATTTCTTAGCTATTTTAACATCTTTTTTTTGGATATTTTGCCTTTGTTATTTCTTCTGGCGGCGTGAGCTCTAGCTTGAACACTTTATATTGTAATGACGAGCGCAATCAAGTTTTATAAACGGGGATTTTGTTTTCATTTGACAAAGGTATTTTCATACTCGACCAAAAGTAATGTAGGTAACGAGACATTTTGAGTAAATTAATGTTCCATGGAAGTTATGAAGAATTTCACTATCTTAAGTTACACGACGCGACGGCTCTCGAGAGAAATCATAATAGGTACAAATTTGAGTAAATCTAATAGTGTAAAGAAGATTAAATTTGAGATTTAATAAAGGATTGCGAACGTACCTCAGGGTAAACGAATGAAGAAATAATAAGGGTTTTTGTCAATTTTACGTACCTACCTAAGTATGTAAATAATTCGAATCAAACAAAAATTCCTCCACAATGTAAGGCACGGTAGTGTTGTTAGCACCAGGTAGAATTCACGAGTGTCAGCTACAAGGCAGAGTTCTGTTCTGAACCGGGCATAATAAATCACTCTTATTTCGCCCCAACCACTTGGCGATAAATAGAGCACACCGTGTAGCCAGGTTCACACAACCTTTTATTGGTTTCAATTCAAGATGTAGGGAGGACTTTTGTTTCTTAAATTACGAGTATTATTCCCTATATTTGTTAATTAATAGAAAGGTGGGTGTATCATCTGCCGTTATCGTTCACAGCCGTCTTCGCATTATTTAAAATATTTTTCCTTTTCGATAAAATGGATTCCCAAAGTTCAATAATTAAATGCGTATGACATATGCCATTTACCTACCTTTACCCATACCTTCAAAATTAAGTTGGAATGGAATTGGACGAAAGGTTTGGGACAGCATCGAGTATTTACCTATGTATTATCGAAAAATTTTGATGTTCAGGCAAATAAAGCATACATAATTATATTTTTCCTTTGTGACTCCATTAAGGAGCATACGGAGGCAACAATAGCTCTCCACTATGCCATCGTCTCCCCATGTCCAAACACTTCACGCAGTTCTGGTTGGAAGAAACGGATAACAATATTACGAAAGATCCTCCTCTACTTCGAAGAAAAGCGTCATTCTGCATTCTTAACAAGTAGGTACCAGCTATGTCCTGAACAGCTCTTCATAATGGTGAATGATTTTGTGATACGGTGGTACCACAGTTTCCCATAATTTTCAGGTACTTATATCCCTGGGATTATATCAGGTGCCAGGAATTACATCCATACAGAATGGGAAACACGCACTTACCAAACAGTTAACCATTTTCATACTAAACGTTGACGCTTTTCATACTTTGTCATATGGCTAAAAGTGTTAGTATACATATTAAAGAAAAGGACAAATAATGATGATAGTAACATCTGTATTACCTGTTGAATTTTAAGGTGATAACTTAATACATCATCGATCGATGCTTATATTTTTTCAACATAACAAAACTGTTAGAAAGGCAACGTTAAAACAAAGCCTGATACAGTTTTTTTCGCATTCCGTCGTTGTTTATCTCTGAAGCTTTTGTTAAAAATAAATTGATGTGATTTATCGGCAGACGCTTATAGACGTCGCTACTGAACACTAGATGTCTCCTAAGGCTGTATTGTTCAGCCACCAAGTATTTAGTACCGTCTCACGCCTCCTTGAACGAGCCTACTCCGCTACAGATCTACTTCTACTAATTCCTGCCGCCTTATTTATTGGACAGGTCTTGAACCCATCTCGGAGGTGTTGTTCTCTCCTATTTATGCCCCTGAATGTTTAATAACATCCTCCATTTAATTGTAAATCAGGGCCTTCGTATTGATTTTGCGCGCCACCATACTTACATGTCCCGCTTACCTACCGTTTTTTCTTTCAGACTCGATAAACAACACGGCCGTTATTTATTGCACAACACAATACAAAACATATTATCGATTCGGGAAAGATAGATTGGATACTAACAGTATTAAAAAACCAATTAATGATTTGTAATCAATTTGGAAAAAAGCTATGATTCACATTTTTTGTACACTCGTTGTTTTTGATCAATCCACGAATAATTAATTAAGTAGGTATATGTTTTTAAATTAACTTTTTTTTAAAACAGGTGGTATAAATTTAAACAATGAAATTTACCGATGTAGTTTTGTATTTAGTCTTCTGTAATGGTCCGTTGGATAATATTTAGGCAGCACGTATAAGTACCTACCCGAAGAGTAAGTCCGCTTTTGTTTTTATTTTTCAAGTTAGACACTTAAGTAGGTGAATAGAAATTTAACATGGCTAGATAATTTTAAAGGCATCAAACTGGCTAATCATGCCTTTTTAATTTTATGGTATCTGAATTAAGAATCACCATTCTTACAAAAATCTTACAATAAAACATCGGATATTTTTAAGTAACATTATTCTTGCTGATGAAGAAAAAGATGACAGAGGACACATCTCATCAAATCAGACTTCTACGTCGATAGAAAAAAAAACTTCAATAAAAAATGTCTAATTTTGAGTTCATCTTCTTAAACCTTACAATATTCTCGATTGGTCAACTCGCTGATCAGGATGCGACCGAACTATTTACTCTGTTTCGTTATATTCTTTCTTAGGCCAATCTCTTTATAGGTATGTTATTCTTTATTAAGAGCCTTTTGTCTCTTCTTTGCTTTTTTTTGGTTTTATACCTACTTACTATTTCTACTACTTTGACTCCAAGGGCCTACTCTTAAAAGCAAATGAAGCTGATATTTAATTTATAAATGTATATACTTACAGGTTTCCTATGAATTACTTATTGTATCCATTTTGTTTTTATGAGTAGGCATATAGATAAAAAGTTATTTGAACTATATTTCTGCTTGATAAAACTCTAAGCCATCTCTTATTAAGAGTTATCTATATAAAAGGAACGTTTGCTAGGTATAAGTATGTCGCCCATATGCCCCATCAGATGTATGTTCCTAGACACTTGACACAATATTGACTTCTGCCACTTGTCGTGCTGATTAGATAGATTTCCAGCTAAGAATAGTCGAGTAACAGAAATGAGGGTTATAAATTTTCCAATAAATCACACTTTGTTTGCTCTTCAATAGATAGCGCTCATATTGTCTGGAGTCAATAAGCGTTCTACGATACGCTACGAAACTCAAATCAAGGACAGTTTTATGTCCATGCACAATTATTGTAACAAATTGTGTTTTTTTCGTATTTTTTTGCCGACATACCTTATCTCAAATTCAGTTACAATAAATAAATGTTTTATCAAAATTCAAAATACCTATAAGTTATTAGATATCTTTTAATCAAACAAATATTACAGAAATTTCAAAGAATTAGGTCCAATTTTTGTTGGTAGCAATATAAGAATAATGTTTTTAATTTTAACTTGCAACACTGTACTTACAATATATAATATATGATATACTTAGATCTATGGTCAATTACATTTGTTAAAATGGTGGATCTATAATAAACTGTGTGTTTAGACAAAACTTAAAACTCTTTATTTAACATGGTAGCAGAGCTCCGTGGTTAAAAAATATAAAAATAGTAATAAAAGTTGATGCTGTGTGAAATAAAAAAAGTAAAAATTTATTTGAAAGACTTAGTGATTGAAAAAATATTAAAAGATTAAAAGTAAAAACGTGTCCATTAATAAGTAAAAAATAATATTAAAAGATTAAATGCTGTGTGCATCTCTTCAAGAAAATATAAAAAAATCTTAAAAAGAAAAAGTGATTGTTATAGGATTTTGAGATTAAAAATAAAACATAAAAAAAAACATGTCCACCATAAATGAATATGAGTCAATAATAAAATTAAGTGATAGTCAAACATTTCCAATATGGAAGTTTCAATTAAATGTATTTTTGAAGGCTGCTGGATATCAAAAACTAATAGATGGGACATTTAAATCGGAAGATGCTGAAAAAGAAAACAAAATGAATGAATGGAAGCTCATGGATGCAAAAGCACAAAAAATAATTATAACAAATATTGACAAAAGCTTGCTTATACATGTGATGGATACTGGAACCGCAAAAGAAATGTACGAGAAGATTATTAAAATATTTGAACGAGATACAGATCATAACAAGCATGTGTTACTACAAGAATTTTATAACTTTAAGTTCAACAAATCTAAAGATATCATGGAAAATATAAGTACGTTGAAGGTAATAGTAAATAAACTGAACTCACTAAAATCAACAATTGACGAAGGAATGCTCATTGTAAAAATATTGACGAGCTTACCAAATGAATTTAGAACATTCATTACTGCGTGGGAACTTACTTCCTTAAGTGAAAGGAAAATCGAGAACCTCATATCTAGGCTACTAATAGAAGAGATGAAGATGAATAATGAATCAAAGGAAATAGCTTTCAAAACGGTCAGTAAAAATAGAAAATGTTACATATGTAAGAAACCTGGACATATAGCAAAAAATTGCAGACAAAATCACAAGCAATGCAGATATTGTAAGAAATATAACCATCCGGAAGAAAAATGTTTTTTTAAAAATAGCTCTAATATAAAATACAATAGTACCAAGAAAGATCATGTATCATTTATGAGTTATCAATATGCTAATCGGAATGACTTTGAGATGATAGTGGATAGTGGGTGCACAAGTCACATGGTAAACAACAAAATGTTATTAACAGATATCAAGAACAAAAATTGTACAATTTATGTAGCTAAAGAAAATGAATCTATGAATGCAATCGGAGAAGGAAAGATAATTCAAGAAAATTATACATTAAACAACGTATTGTTAGTTCCAAATTTATCTAAAAACTTACTGTCAGTTCGTGCCATAGCTGATAATAATGGTAAAGTAATATTTGATAAACATAATGTTATTATTCAAAAGGACAATAGAGAAATAATAAAAGGAAATAGAAATGATAGAGGTTTATATACAATTAATGTCAACCAAAATAAAAATGAAGCTTATTTAGTTGATTGGCATAGAAAAATGGGACATATTGGTTTTAATAACTTAAGAAAACTTGAGAAAATGGCTACAGGAATTTATATTAAAAAAGATGAAAAGGAATATTTTTGTGAAATATGTGCGAAAGCAAAACAAACCAGACTACCCTTTAAAACAGAAAGAGAAAGAGCAAGTAGACCACTACAAATTATCCATACTGATATCATGGGACCAATTTCTCCAAAGACATGGGACGGATATAGCTATGTTTTGACACTTCTTGATGATTACACACATTTTACCAAAATATATTTAATGAAGTATAAAAGTGAAGCATTCAATAATATAAAATATTTTGTTAATGAAGTTGAAAACATGCATAATTTAAAAATATCAAAGATAAGATGTGATAACGGAGGAGAATATAAAAGTTACAATTTTCAGAATTGGTGTAAAGAAAAAGGCATCATTATAGATTATACTGTTTCACATTCTCCACAATTAAATGGCAAAGCAGAACGATTAAACAGAACTTTAATGGAGAAGGCCAGAGCATTGATATTTGATTCTAAAATGAAAAAAGAAATGTGGGGCGAAGCAATGTTAACTGCAACATACCTTATAAATAGATCACCTACAGAAAAAATGGATTGTACACCTGCCGAATTATGGTACAAGAGAAAACCAAACCTAAGCAATATCAAGCAGTTTGGAAGTGACACTTACTTAAAAACTTTACAACCCTTAAAAAAATTAGATGAGAGATGCAAAAAATTTATACTAGTTGGATATGCACCAGTGGGATATCGTCTGTGGGATCCTATCAAAAGAAAAATTATTATTGGACGAGATGTGATAATTAATGAACAATATAATCAAGATTCTGGAATAAGATTCAATGATAAAGTAGAAAAACAATCATTTTATCGAGATGTGATAATTGATGAAATTACTAGCGAACAATGTATTGAAAATCGTAGAAGTCCTACAAATGAAGAAGAAAAACAATTATCTGATCAACACAATGAAATTCAAAATAATGAAGATAACAGTCTTGGTGACAGCCTTAATTTTGATGAACAGAGTACTAGCCCAAAGAGTGTAAATAATGAAAATTTGGAAAACACTGATGAAAGTATCGAAAATGATTATGAAAATTCGGAAAATACTGTTGAAGAAAATAACTTGTATTTTTTAAGAAACAGAAATAATATTGTGAAACCTAAAAGATTCGAAGATTATGAATCTTATTTAAATATAGAAAATATTCTGAGAGAACCAATAACTTATGAAGAAGCCGTAAAAAGAGAAGATTCAGAAAAATGGATAAATGCCATGAACTCAGAATTAAAAGCTTTAATAGATAATGATACATGGGAAGAAAAAATTCCACCAAAAGAAAGTGAAATTATTGATACAAAATGGATATTTAAAATTAAAAAGGATGAAAATGGAATCCCAATTCAGTATAAAGCCAGATTAGTTGCACGTGGATTTCAACAAAAATCAGACATTAATTTGAAAGATATTTATGCACCGGTCGCTAAACTTCCTACATTCAGAATATTGTTATCTGTTGCTAACCATTTTAATATGGAAATTCATCAAATGGATGTATGCAATGCATTTTTAAGCAGTCATATTAAAGAGGATATATATTTGAAGACGCCAAAAGGAATGAACATAGATGGAAAATTTCTTAAATTAAAAAAATCTATTTACGGACTGAAGACATCTGCAAAAAACTGGAATGAAATGCTCAACAATGTATTGATACAGCAAGGTTTTATTAGATCTAAAAATGACTACTGTTTATACACAAAAACGAATGGTGATTTAAAATTTTACATTCTTATATATGTGGATGATATACTGCTTATGTGTAATGATACAGCTGAAATTGCACAAATGAAGAAACACTTAAATAATGTTTTTAAGATGAAAGATATTGGAAGGATTTCAACATATCTTGGTATACACATTACTCAGAATATACAGAATAAAACAATTACACTGGATCAAAAATCTTATATAACGGAAATAATAAGGAAATATGGAATGGAAAATTGTCGACCAACTAAAACTCCAATGGATCAAAATATTGATTTACAATTATTTGAAAATGCAGAGATAGATGGAAACTTGGAAACAAAATGTAGACAACTTATAGGACATTTACTATATATCTCCCAAGGTACAAGACCTGATATTACCACTACAGTTTCCATATTGAGCAGATATCAGAATAAGCCATCTTCAGTATTATATATTGCAATGAAAAGAGTACTTCGATATTTAAAAGGAACATTAGATGTAAAATTATTTTTTGAAGATCATGAAAATAAACAAAAATTAATTGGATATTGCGACGCAGATTGGGGAAGAGATATATCTGGAAGAAAAAGCATGTCGGGTTATGTGTTTAAATTATTTAATGGTTTGATCAATTGGTCTTCGAAGAAACAAGATTGTGTAGCGTTATCTTCTACTGAGGCAGAGTATGTCGCTCTTAGTCATTGTATAAGTGAAGCAATTTGGATCAAAAAAATTTTAATTGATTTGGCGGTTTGGAAATCCTGGCCTCCAATTAAAATAATGGAAGATAATCAATCAGCAATAAGAGTAACTGAAAATCCAGAATTTCATAAAAGACTCAAGCATATAGATATTAGATACCATTTCGTACGAGATCATGTAGATAAGAAGAATATTGACATTGAGTATTGTCCAACGAAGGAGCAACTGGCAGACTTGTTGACGAAGCCTCTAGGTGGAGACAGATTGAAGTATCTTAGTGAAAAATTAGGATTGAAGTGAAATCACATAATATTTTAAGTTACATTTATTTTTTGATAATATATAATAATATATTTTGTTTTGTATAACTTGTAGGATTCTAATATTGAGAGGGGGTGTTGGTAGCAATATAAGAATAATGTTTTTAATTTTAACTTGCAACACTGTACTTACAATATATAATATATGATATACTTAGATCTATGGTCAATTACATTTGTTAAAATGGTGGATCTATAATAAACTGTGTGTTTAGACAAAACTTAAAACTCTTTATTTAACAATTTTTATCGAGATCATTAATTTTTTGCCAATAAAATTATATTTTTTATTAAATATAGGTACCTACTTTAAGAAATTTTATTTGCGATTAAAACATAGAACACTTTAATCGCTTCTAGGTACCAACTAACCGAAAACATCGTTATGTATCCGCAAATAGTTAACATATAGCTTTGATTGGACACTGACATAATAATAATATGGTATTAGTTATGGGAAAGGTTTAACTACCAACGAAAAAATGGCAGAGGGTACCAAATAAAAGCAAACTTTATACGTAAAATAAATAAATATTTTTAAAATTTTAAAATCTATAACTTTCATCCATACATATCTCGAATATTACAAATGCACCTATGTACCTAAGTTGATACTTAGCCCATAAATCTCACATACTCGTAGATGTTAAAAAAATAATAATCATATTAACGTTATTTTTTGTTTCTGTCAAAATATTAGTTAAAAAAGTGGTATTGAATGCTCACTGCCTATACTCCTTTAGGGCACTACATGGCGGTAAGCTAGCCTGTTATGAAAGATGAGGAATCCTCCAAACTTCAAAAAAAAAAGAATTTCAAAAAAAATCGAAACATTTGATTTGAGATACGAAGCAAGTGGTTTAATAAACGGGGATGAAAAATCCATTTAACAACGGCAACTTAATAGGTCAATGGGGGGGAAGAACAAGTCTTCCTGTTCTACTGACAAACTCGATTCACCCAACTCTGATTTATGAAATTAATAATCAGGGCTAATTATCACTTTGGTTTCCTTTAGAAAATATTTAATATAGTAAACAACGAAGGGGATGTAGGTTGAAAATGTTTGATAGAATATGGTGTTTATAACGTCCAAGAGACTGATAGTAATATGAAAAAGGGGATCTTTAGTGTTTCGTATGTGAGCTTTTTGTCATTGCATTGAAACATAATACTCAAGTAGGTACATGTAGTTTTATCATCATTTCTTTTGAGTAGGAATTCTACGCTTGTTACGACTGGGGATGGGGGTTTGAGTCCTGCAGTAAGCATGGAATTTTTCAACACGATTCCCATGATTTGGAATTTCGGGGCTCACGATGAATTTGGCTACCTAATTTGCATACGTTGTTAACGAAAAGTAGGTATTCATACTTAACCAGTCTTGAAACCGTAGAAGGGGTCGTAAGCATGTGGTGGTTCAAATTCGAAAAAAAAAAATACCTCTTAAAATCGATCAAAAATCATCAAATAATAGATGGGTCTATATAGGATCGATCTAGTCCTGGAAAAACCAACACGAGAATATTCGTGTTTAATATAATTATTCTATTTTGCATTTTTCATCTAAGAACAGCTTTTATAACAAGCTACCATTGAGCCTTCATTGTGTGTTTTTTCATCATTCTTCGTTTATTTTGGTTACTAGCTAAATAAGTACCTACGTCTGATTACAAAGCTATTCATCTTAAATTCTATCTTTGTACTTTTTGTTGTTTTTTATGTACTGAACAAAAGCATTCAAAGATATGTAACTACTAACTAGGTATATTTGATGATAAAATTGTCTTTTTATTCTAAAAAAATTCCATCTTTAACGAAGTTTTTTGTTCTTCAAGCTGGTGCAACAATTACTTTTCTGAACTTCAGTTTGCACTCTTTACAAAATACGAGAATGTGAATGTAAAACTAGCTTACTCCTACTCTGTTATCTCACACATAAAATTAGTTACGAATGTTGTCAGTGCTAACACATAAAATTTCATTTTAACACACTTGTACAAACACGGGGTTCTTCTATAGTATCATCAAGTTCCTGTTTTAATGACTTTTCTCTTCTTTAAGCTACACGTTCGCATTATCACCGTGCTCGTGCTATTTTACGACTCACCCCCGAGAGTTTGCTTAAAAATGTTATATATTTTGTATATTTATTTTATTTTAATCTATCTACATGTGTTTCAGTGCTTAAGAAAGTTTAAAATGTCGTCGACTTTTCTATCAATCATACAAATATGAAAAACAATAAAATACAATAAAAACAAATCAATACATACCTACATATATATTAATAATTAACTAACACTTATCCATACAAATATGTCAGTATAGCCAGCGGATTTTATTGCCTGAGGCAATATTTTCCAGTCAACCGATCCCGTCCAATCTGATACAGGGCAACCCCGGGTATAAATTTCAAGTGAAATCCTGGGAATCGAACCCGGGACCTCGTGATCTGAAGTCCACGTCTATACACCTAGGCTACCGAGGTCGTTACATTATTATGAAAAGAGAAAATAAATATAAAATAATACGTTTATACGAATGGATCAACAATTTCACCTTGTTTTTTTTATGATTAAAATATGCATATTTTTCTAACAGGTAATATTTAACTATATATGCCACTTTATCAAAGAGGAACAAGAATAATGTTTTTTTCGGTCTAGTGTCTTATACAGATTATTTCCTAGACACTTAAAAACTGTTCATAAGAGGTTTTTGTTTTTTTTATAAAGAAGGTCAAGAGACCATACGTACGTAGGTACACTCCTCGTGTCACTGAGACCAAAATAGGTCTGTTGTGACATCCTTCAATTCATTCGTGAAGCACTGCCTCTTGTGCCTCGGTTCCAGAGGTCTAGTGCAGAGTGGAAGTGCCTCTTCCCGTTTTCTGCACTCCGAAAAAAGTCCTCTTACACGTCCTTTTGATTCACCCGAAAGAATTGTTCCAATATGATTCCCATAATATCTGGGTTGTTACAATTGTGTGTTGCAACTGGGATAACCACGTGTCATAATGTGCCTATTGACCACCGTTACCGAGTATATCCTCGACATCGGGTCGTCTTTGGGGAGGTGCTTGGAGTACCCTCCACTTTCATATTCTTTACAGAGTTGGCAGAGCTGGGAAAATAAGAGACCGCCATTACAGATCCGCGCATGTAGATTGTAGGGCTATGTCTATAAGTCACCCTGAGTTTGCCTGGTATCAGGCAGACTTTGTTAGTACTATCCTACCCGTTTATCAGCGCGTGTAAAGATCCGCAATTTGTTAGATGAATGATTAAAAACTGCACTCGTTTTGTAGAATTACATTGTAGCGTTTTGACCACATAACGAATATGTCAAACACAAGTAGTTTTGTTATGTTGGATTAACCTATATTAAGTAAATAACCGCACATTTTTTTAAAATATTCACATGTAATTCTAACCATTAAATCATGTTCACAAGATAAGAGATGTGTCTTCTTTATATTTAAATACTGAAATCTCCAATACGTCTGTCAGAGTGAATCGAGAGATCTTACAGTATATTCTAGATTTCATATACTTATTGAATAAACAGAACCATGAGTAAGAAGAAGAATGTAAAAAACGGACTTCGTCTGTTATTGGACAAGCCATCAGAACCGTTAATATTTCCAAAAGGCGAAAGAGGTACCAACCTTATAATGCCGCATGACTTTCTCAAGAAAATCTACAAAAAAAAATTATCAAAGATAAATAGAAAAACTCCGAAGCCTGGTTCTGAAAGTATCGTAATCGGAAATATTACTCTTCCAGAAAAGGAGATAGCAAACGCAATGGAGATAAAAGAAGGATTTAGTCTCTTTTTTCCAAATCACCTTGAAGCTGCCGAAGCACTCACCAGTGCATTTCTGGATGCAAAAACTCCTGAAGATTTATTGAGTATCGCGGCTTACGCACGTGAAAGGATCAATCCAGTTTTGTTTAATTATTGTTTAAGTGTGGCTCTGTTACACAGAACAGATACAAATGGCATTGTCTTACCAAGTTTTATGAATTCGTTTCCGGGAAAGTTTGTGGATTCAACAGTTTTTTCATTAGTTCGAAGAGAAGCAAATTTAGTAGGTCCTGGTATCAGAGAACCTATTATCATAAGAAGAAACTTTACAGCCACTGGAAGAGAACCAGAACAATTAGTGGCGTACTTTAGGGAAGACCTTGGCATAAATCTTCACCACTGGCACTGGCACGTGATTTATCCAATGAAAGGAAGATTAGCCCTTGTGAAAAAGGATAGAAGAGGAGAACTGTTTTATTATATGCACCAGCAAATACTTGCCAGGTATAACACAGAAAGAATGTGCAATAAACTGCAAGTAATAAAGCCCTTATCAAATTTAAGAGCAAGTATCGATGAAGGCTATTTTCCCAAGCTTAATCAACTCAATTCAAACCGCGCTTGGCCTCCAAGATTTCGGAACATATACTTAAGCGATATAGATCGGCCAGGTGATAGAGTAAATTTTTCGATAAATTCGATGGAAGATTGGATAACAGCTGTCAAACAAGCTATAGCCAATGGAGAAGTCGAAGATTCAAATGGAGCTAAAATAAAACTAGACGCGGTGACGGGGATCGATATTCTAGGAAATATGATAGAATCTTCAGATTTATCAGTGAATAAAAAGAAATACGGCAACATTCATAACATGGGGCACGTGTTAATAGCGTGGTGTCATGATCCCGATGAAAGATTTGTAGAAGGAATGGGAATCATGGGAGATGTAGCTACAGCTATGCGAGATCCAGTGTTCTATCGCTGGCATGCTGCAGTAAATGAGCTCTTTGTTAGACATAAAGTCAGCTTACCTCCGTACACCAACGAAGAACTTAATTTTCAGGATGTAAATATTGAAAGCCTAGAAGTGCAGACTTCTGATAAGCCAGTAAACAACCTTTACACGTTTTGGGAAACCAGCACAATAGACATATCTCGTGGGTTGGACTTTGTTCCATCAGGACCTACACCAATCTCAGTAACATATTTACAACACCAACAATTCACATACAAATTAGTTGTGAATAACACTTCGGGTAAAAATCTGATGGGGACAGTACGAATATTTTTAGCTCCAAAATATAGTTTAGATTCACTTGAATTATTTTTTGAAGTAAAAAGACAACAAACGATCGAACTGGATAAATTCACTGTATCATTAGCCACAGGATCAAATATCATTCAGAGGAAATCACTTGATTCATCAGTTACAATTGATTACGAAACAACATTTAGAAATGTGGACGTGGTAACATTGAACCCTGGCGATATCAGACAATTCAGATTTTGTGGTTGTGGTTGGCCAGATAATATGTTGATTCCAAAGGGAACCATTGCGGGATACAAAATGGAACTTTTCGCCATGGTGTCTGACTACCAGTTAGATCAAGTTGTTCAGGATACTGGAAAAGCTTGCGCTGGCTCTGATAGCTATTGTGGATTGTTTGACGGCAAATATCCGGATAAAAGAAGCATGGGATATCCGTTTGATAGAGCTGCAGGTCCAAATGTGGACAACTTGCCAGCATTCTTAACAAACAATATGAAGGTGACTGAAGTGAATATTATACATGAAAATAAGGAAGTTCCTAGAGTACCGAAGCTAACGGGAGCACCTTACGTCGTAGAAGTCGTTGGAGTTTAATGCTTCTAGCTAGATGGACGGGGAAGGACGATGAATGCAACCTGGACATTCAACATAAATTATACGTTGAAGGTTTGACTTCAAATTCTTTGACTAAGAATAAATTCTCATTATTATTTATTATAAAATAATAAATTCTTCGGAATAAATGAACATGTAATAATGGAACATTCTCTTGTTATTATTTATTTTTACATAGATTATATATTATTATTGCATGTTTTGTTATTATATTTTAATGGCCTATGGCCGTGTATAAATGAATAAATAAATAAATTATCATTTTAGTGTTTTTTTTTTTAAGTCCTACCTTTTAGGTTTGAAAGCCTATGTAACTTTATAGTGATGTGGATTTCTTTTCAAATTAAAATTAGAGTCTTTTGAAATGTTCTTTTAAACAAGACGCTAATAATTATAAGTGTGTATTATTTTGTGTCGTGGGTGAAGGCGAGTTGTTTTATGCTATCACACTAACTATTTCCCTTGTAATTAAAACCGCTTCGCTTTATTAAACAAAATTAATAACTAATTGAGCTACAAAAATCTTTCAAGCACGTCATTATTATTCTCCAAATAATATTGTTGAGCATTTTTGCTTTGCTCCTTCCTTCCTTCTGTTTCATTAATATTTATAATAAACAAAATAAAACGGTGAATGGGCGTTCATTTCAAATTCTATGTTTTTAATTTAGTAAAATAATAATTTGAGTAAAATCTAAAATCAGTCAGATTTTCCCTTATTGTGTTTTTGAAAATACATTTTATACTCTTGGTTAGAATCCTGTCTCATATCGGACGGGACCAGTTGATTGGTAGCTACTTAGAAAATGGTTAAAGCATTCAGTTCCTCCGACGATGCTTCGACATCCTTCACGGACAGTGGAGATTTATTAAATAAGGTTTTATCGATCTTCAGAGACATACAGATCAGAGTAACCAAAGAAGAACACAAAAGTTAGTAATATTAATATGTTACAAAATTTGTACCGGATATGCACAAAATATTTTATAAAATGTTTAAAAAAAATGGAAGAGTATGGAAGAGGCTTATTAGAGAAGGCAGAAGAGCTGAAAAGATGAAGATGAAGAATATAACAATAACTTTGTGCTTATAATTGCTTCTGCCTTGACCTTTTCATTTCAGTTGTTTGAAAAATATGATTAAAATTCTAACGAAGAATTTGATTTTTTTCCGACGATGAAGATAATACTTTTGTTAGTTTTTATTTTAATTAACAAAACTGCCTGTATTTCTTTCAAAAAGTCATAAAAACGTTTGAATGTTGAAATTGTACAAAAAAAAGAAGTAGATAGAGAAATAAAGTAGAAGTTGAAATCCAAAACAGCACATGATTTACCAGTGTTTTAGTCCAAAAATCAATAATATTGTTTTTTATCCGTTTTTGTACACCTTACTAGAATGCTGTTATCGATGTGGTTATGTAATTAAAAAATGTTCAAAACTGAGGTCATGAAAATGTTATTGGGGCGATGTATGATGAAACAATAAAAAATATTTTCTAAATAGATCCTGTTGTCAACATAGTTGTACGGTATCTCTATAACATATTTGACCAGTCATTCACTGGTTAGAGAAAGTGCCTACGCAGTGTGGTAGAAAAGTAATGCGACTGGCATCACTCGAGTTTTCTGTCAACGATGCACGGCGGTCATTTATAGAGCGAATTTCAACTTACTTCGTTTACTAGGTGATTGTTGCAACTGTTGTTTTTACGGTATGCGTCATGCAAAGTGGAACAGCCATATTTGGAATAACGTTAAGTATGCCATTAGTTTTTTTTTTGTTAAACTTGGGCAATCGAGATGTTTGAACATTAAAACAGGCCTACTTGGAACATCCATTATGCCGAAAAAAAAACTTGAGCTGGCTCCAAATCATTTTTGGAAGGCAAATGAAACATTGAACATATACACCGTTCAAAGAGGCCTTCAACTTTAAAATATCAACGAGTGAAACCATCTTTTAACAATTATGAATGTTGTATGAACAATAATGTCCTTGAATGGCCTGAAACAGTCATTTGCGTGAAACCAGATTTCATGACAAAACTCGCCATGCCCTATCCATAACGATGACATTTTCGCCATCAAAAGGTATTCCTGTGGCTCCCCCTCTCCTTTCTACCATTTTCCTAAATTGAAATAGGTACTTCCTCGATTAACCACATTTGGAAACATTTAAAACTTCTAATAGTGTATTGGACATGCTGCAGACCATATCGGTTGAAAATTCCAGCCCCGCTTTCAGCAGTGGGAACAACATCTCTGTTGATAAGTAGCCGTCCGAACTAGTTTAATGGATTTTTTTTAAATATTCGTGAATAAAAAATCCGTCTCATTACTTTTCTGTCACGCCTTGTATGTAGCTGCGGTATATTGGACTATTTAGACTAAGAAATGTTTGAAAATATTACCCTCCTTTGTTCGCAGACAGAAGATAAAGATAACAAGTACCTAATAAGTAGTCTATATATATATATATATATCACTGTTTCTCCATCAAGTGTAGTAAATTGACAGTAATAACGTGTCACTCCTTTTTATTTTATTTCTATTATCCTTTTGTGAGAGGAGAGCAGTATTATGTGGCGGCCGGTGCTATATCATCCCTTTCATGGTATAAAATATGACGGAGAACAGCGTTTGACACATTCAATTATTATCCCTGGAATTCGATGGACGTAAAGGAAATAAAATATCCAACCCCGCTCCAAGTGTCTACTACCTACTTGACAGAATAATGTGCACTTTCTACTGTCCCTTCTTTTACCCTTAACGCTCCATGCGGGACTAGATATATTAACAAGTACTGAAATTCGATAAGGTTAATAGTAATGATGTATTATTGTAATACTATGTATCAAGATAATACCTTCGAGTAGTAAATCGAAATATCAATAGATCGTATTATTTTAAAATTCAAGAGGAGTCTTTCTGGTTTTTTGGTCAACATTCAGTGCTGTATCATTTTATCCTGTCAATACAGGGAAGAGTGACATCAGGTTTTGAGATCGTCTAAGATAAGAGAACCTATTTTTTGTTTTTTGAAATAGTCGTACCTTTATTGAAACTTACGATTTATTGAATATAAAGTAGGTAATTTTCAGTTTAGGTACAGACTTTTTCGTACCGATTTGAGGGGTTAAATAAAACTTTGCAGTATTACGATATTTTTTTTTTATCTGAAATATATTTTCGGCCGACTATGCGACCATCTTCAGCGGAGAGTTATTATAAACTGACAATTGATGTTTTAAATCTAACAAATTAAAACATCAATTGTCAGTTTATAATAACTCTCCGCTGAAGATGGTCGCATAGTCGGCCGAAAATATATTTCGGATAAAAAAAAATATCGTAATACTGCAAAGTTTTATTTAACCCCTCAAATCGGTATAATGGCTAAGTATTACAAAGTTACAAGTAACGTTTTTGAAGACTTTTTCGTGTTTTTATTTCTGTATTTTTGCTTGATATCCTGTTTCATGTTGACTGATAAAAATAAACTTATCGAAATTTTTGTTAAGAAATGAGTTTATTTTTGTATTGGTAGGCCCCCATCGGTTATCTTCTTCTTCTGTGACCTAAGCTGTTTTCACCTCAGGCAGACAGCTAACCTAAACAGAACTGAAAATCCTTCTCTTTTCGCATTCTGGCATGGTACCAGCGTTGACAGATTTTTAGGAGAGCACTAGAATAAATTTATAAAACCTGCATCAGACCAAATCTGACATACATAATAATATGGTATAGAGTCAAGAGTCTATCGGCAAGGACGAAGAGCCTCCTACGTACAACAGAGATGAAGACTCTCCGTCCTATTGCAGGAACAACACTTCCGGAACAGAGTAAGAATACCCTGCGATGTTCAGGATGTTGCGTGATGGGGTAGATCTAAAAGACGTTTCTCGAGAGACGACCACCAGGTAGACCACCCGAGAAGTGGAGGGATAGCTGGAAGCGGAGGGATAGCTTACCAAAAAATGAACGTTCGAGAGGACACAGAACGCAGTCCAAATAGAAGAAGAAGGGGAATCTCATATTAACCCAACGATAGTCGATAATCATTGGTCATCGATGAAATGGAAACAAACTGTCATGGGATTAAAAAAAAACATCGAAGTTAGTTCGCTTTTAGCATTTTTGTTATTGTGACACAGCAATTATTGGGTAGCAAGCTTTGTTCTCTCGCGGCCCGTGACTAAGTTGATTTAGGGAACCGTAGCGTTTGATATATGATATTGTCGTAGGGACACACCAGAGGTGATATATCAAAAGTCTACCGAGGAAATATCAAAACGAAGTCGGGCAGTTTTATCGTGAAAGACCAACTTTTCTTTCGGTTACGTTTGTTGCTTCTACACGTTATCTTGGACGGATTTAACGCCAACAATTCCCGTTCACCAACATATTTTTACCGCTTGCGGTTGTTTTCAATTTGTTACTGATGTTAAAATGTATTTAATTTCATAGCTGATAATCGTTTCAAATACTTTCAATTCTTTCTTAGCATCCTGATTAACAATTTTATTAAAGTCTTACCGTCTTACTTATAAAAAATTCGTTAATCGTAAGATTACGTATAACTCATAGATCAGATTTTACTTCATTTAAAAAAAAAAAATTTATCCGCGTTTGTTATGTAGGCATGAAGATTCATACAAAATTTTGTAAACAAACAAATAGTAGCCGGGTAACGCGAGTGTTAACTACCAAGATGTCAGATTTGAATGAATTAGAGTTGTTGATGAAGAATGGGTACCTTATTTTTAATTATTTATTTTATCAAAATATAGTTAAATCCTTATTAAATCATACAAAACCTTTATGTTTCAGCCAAAATGAACTAATTCATGTTTGATCACTTCAATTTTAATATTTGTGCCTACTTAAAAAGTATTCTTGAGTATTTTCTTCAAAACGTCATTATATTTCTTATAAATTTAGTTGGTTGTAAGCCCTCGAATGATAACGAGTATGATGCATATTTGCTTTATTTCTTTAAATTTCCTATTATTAAAATGATAAACCAAAATACAATGGACCAAAATATGAAGAGAGCACATATTTGGACGGGGAAAAAACTTAAATACAGTGTATTTATTACAAAAAGCGTTCTTGTATACTCGAAACAACTGTCAGTTGACGTTAAATCCAATATGGCGGGTCTAAATATACAGAGATTAGCTCACAATCAAGCGATATGAGTTAAACTATCTCGAAGACAGCTTGATCGTAATATTTTCTATCGCTGAGCTATTTTGCCGCTGATCGTAGCTTATAAATAAAGTAGATAATGTTGACCATTAGGTGGTCAAATTTCAAATCCTATCTGGATGTAGTTTTTAAATAAAGTAGTTAAGGTTTTAAATAAAAGATCTTCAGGAAGATCTCACGAAGATTGAAAGGGTAATCAAGTGATCGCTGAACAACTGTCACAAGTGAAGAGATTTCATGATTTACAAGAAGAATGCCTCGATTATAAACTAAAGGTATCAGAGACTTCAGTTCCTCAAAGTCCTCGATTTGGAATTTTTGTTTTTTTCTTAAAATATTTCCTTAAATACTATTCTATCAACTGGTCGAGGTCGATTGAATCAAAGAAAACAATTCGCACATGCACTCACATCCATATGCAGAATACTCAAGTGTTCATTCAATCCATACAAATAATTGTAGTAAACACTAAACTTGGTGTGACGTCATCCTGTTATGAAAACCCTCAACACTTGAGTGTAGAAATTATACTGCACACGGATGTTAGTTTCATGGGGGAGAAGTACAGTAAAACGATAATATATGTAACAGACTTTGAATTTAATGGATAAAAAAATCGGTCAAATGTAAGCAAAAATGTTCATATAAAACATTCTCAAATTCAAAAGAAACAAGTCATACGTCTAGCACAAAAAAAAATTGAGACATAATGGTTTCCTGCTAGGAGAATGGACCATTGATTGACGAGTTTAGGGATTCCCTATTTGTTTTTTATTATTCATTTAAAACTACAACTATTCACACATTATGGACCTCCTGTTAATCGAAGTTTTACTGTACTTACACTTTTGTATGTAAAGGTTGTATATTATAAAGTTGTTTATATTTTTTATAGATCTTTATTTAATAAAAATAATCATAGATATAAAAAAAATCCAGACAAATCATCGTGTCGGCAAAACAGACAAACTGGCATGCTCTCATACACTTTTGTAAGAACTATGGGGTAATTTGTCAGAACGAAACGGTGGAGTGAGCGGCCAAAGAAATTGCGTAATGTCTTGTTAGATTTGCTTTTATATCAACACAGATTTTATTTCATAAGAAGAGGAAAAAAAGTTTTCAGCAAAATTAATTGAGATGTCGTATTCTTTAGAAAGTAATAAAATTAATGTCCCGCATTGGAATCTGATTCAAACGTCTTAATGGAATTAAATTAATCTTTAGACCCAATTTGTAAACAATCTCAATTGGGTCCTCACATATTCAAAAGTGATTTTGCATGTGGCACTTTACGAATTGAAATTCGCTGAAAATGAAGCTTTGTGTATTAAAGTGATATAATATCTCACGGCTGGCTAAGTGACATAATACGGAGTGATTGATTTATATCAGATTGATATTATTAAGTCGAGGAAGTGTCGAAGAAATTTAAATCGGCTTTCTATACGGGACATACTTGGGCCCGCTAAGCTTTTGATTGACGTAGTGATTGTGCAATTTAATCCATGAACTTTTTGCCATTCTATAAAAAGGATAACTTTTTAGTTAAGTTAATGTTTTTCTGATATTTTCATAAATAATCAAACAGGTTCTTAAATTGTTCTAATTTTGTTTAGTTAAAATGAAAATATAATTTTAGTTCTGATTAGATTTGATTGCTATTAGTTGTCATGGAACCAATATCTACTTATATTTCCCGTAATTGGTTTTGTACTTACTTACTTTGATTTGTTTCTTCTTCACCCGTGCATGATGCGTCGTCTCAAGTACCTGAAACTTCTGCTCCAACGCTGTAAGCCAAGCCACCACCTCCGGTTTCCACTCGTGGATGATCTGGATACTCCTCATAAATTGGCTTGATACTCCTCAACCACATCACATCACCGTTTATACAGCTCCTCACTCAAAATCAGGATTATCCCATTTTCCCCACCTGCAGAGCAAGAAATTACAGTCCTCGTGTTCCGCTCTTGGCTTTGTAATTTGTATGAAAAAGTTTCTATAAAAACGAATTCTCAAAATGAAAGGAAGAGAAGAGAAAGTTAATAATGAAAAACATAGTAGGTTTCCTTTAGAGCTGAGGTGTAGCCGCACCCAGCGACACAGCTCGCCTTCCTATTTGCTTATCACGAAGGTGTGAAGTTATGACATCGTTAATTTAACGCAAGGTTCCTTAAAGAAAGTAAAATATTATGATGTAAGAATGTTTTGATGTTAGAAGTCACGCGAATATTAACCACGGTGTTTTTTTCTTGTTATCTCTGATATCTTATTTTCGTTTTGTTTTTTTGTTTGTTGTTGTTGAAATTATGTGAACATTTTCATTATGTTGATACTTACGAGATATGTTGTTATAATGATGATTTTATTTATTCGCGCAAATAGCTGATATTATTAACTTATTATTATCAAAACTTCGCAAACATACTGTTTTTTATATAATACTAGCTTTCCCGACAGACGTCGGTCGTCCTGTAGTCCTTACTATGAATACCTGTTATACCTATATACAAAAATATGTTTGAATGTTACAAACATATTTTTGAAACCCTGAAAGAAATTCTAACAAAAATGTGTGTACGAATGTTTTGAAACCCAACGGTTTTCAAGAAAATAAAAATCGTGTTGTAATGGAATTTTTCACAAATGGCGTTGTTGTCAGAAAACACGTTCCATACTTACTTTAATAATATATTTTATATTATTTTCTATCCCTTTTTCAATTTTTTAATAGTTATTCTGTTATCCGGAGAGGAGAAGAATCCAATAAACCAAGCCTAATAAAAATCTGTTCAGCCGATCTCGAGTTATAAGTTTTCGCACTAACTCGACTTTCTTTTATACTATTGATACATACTACAAATAAAAATACTCTCATTGACTCACAGTAAATCACTTAAAGCTTGTGTCGAGAGAGAGGAAGGTAGTCGGCACCTGTGATCGAGCCCACAATCCCCAGTACGAAAGTCGACGGAACTGTCAGGTTAGGTTAACAAACCAGTTCTAAAGAGGCTTGTTGAGATAATTTTAATTCACGAGAGTCATTGTGTTTTTGATGAGGTAATAAAATTAGGTAATTACATACACTTTTATGTTTACCTGTTGATATCTCGATCAAATCACGCTATGTTTTTCTTTTCTAATCGAAGTTGCATTCAATTAAATCGTCATTACAGTTAGGTATATAGATACAACAAATAAATTATACCCTCCGAAACAACTGAATATTTTCTTATTGTATTTTGTTTTCAGGAGTCTTCGAAATGTGGTTTTATTCGCTACAATCCTTAATTGTAACAGTCGACAAAATATTCCAGGAATCGGGATAACTTTTTGGCTGAACAAAACCATGGCGAGACAGAGTTTGGCGTGAGAAACAATAATTGGGTTGAATATCACTCGCTTAGGATAGTATTGATACGAATCACTCGCCAAACGTGTGGGGTGCATAAACAAAATACAAATAGTATGGATATTGTTGGTTAAAATATCCATTTGACTGAAATTAACCCCGTTGATTGGTACGTACCTAATAATAACAACTAATGTTCCAGATAGGAATTGTATTATGATGGTGTTTTTATCATTTTGTTTGTAGACTTGCCACATACTTCAAACATAAAACTGCAGTAGAATTAACGGAATAGGTTAAGCCAATACCTGACTCGTTTTTTATTTTGTTTATCAGTATCATACTTATACAAAATTAGGCATTTATGTGAAAAATAGAACAAAAAGGTTTAAAATATTACATACCTACATCGTGCGGATGAACATTGTAACGAAAACAAGTAATTCGTTTTCTCTGAATTTTGTTATTTTTCTCATATTCTTGTTTTGTTTTGTCCCACAACTGTGTCTTGTTTAATATTTTTTTTCACGCATCGAAATTGAAACAAGTATACCTTCTCACCTATATAAAAAGAAAGAAGAGAATTTTGTTAAATAAAAATATATATGTACCTATAAGTAGAATGTCGGAATGAGGGTTTTGTGGGGAATTTTTAATATTTTTAACATAGAAAATTTTTGTTTCGTGTTTGTTTTTGTAAAAAAATTAGGTTCCTACCAACTTCTTTATATTTTTTCTTTTTTTTTTTTATTTTGACGACAGATTCTGAAATATCCACATCACGAAAATATAAATAATTAAAATAGTTGTTGGCTGCTTAAATTTTGCGAAATATAAATTTAAGTAAGTAAGTTTTGTTGAACGAACGACCAACCAAGGATACACAATAAATCTTTTTCTTATTGTTAAACAAAAACTTTCGAACTTTGATATAGTTAGAGAAGGTTTGGTTATATATTTTTTATTTATTTAAAAAAAAATGAATCTGGGCTCACTCGAAGTGAACACAAATACACTTTGGACATCTTTCACAATAAGCAAATGCTTGTGTCGTGAAGGCGGAAAATGGTCGACACGACCGAGATTCGAACCCACGACCTCCGCACGAAACAGTGCGAAAACCGGCGTCGTAACCGCTGGTCTATCAACCACCTCGAATTTCCATATTATATTTTATAAAATAAGCTCAAAAGGATTCACATTTTGAATAGGTAACGTATGTATAATCATTAAACCGACCAAGTGTAGGGTAGTCTCTTGAAAAAAAGGTGACTACCCTAAACTTGCTACAGAATAGGGGTACTGGCACCTGAACAAAGCCCAGCCAAAAAATACTCTGCGTTCGAAAAGAAAATCCTTAAGAGAATTTTGCGTATGATGTGGTACCACCACATTATGAACGACACTATACGCCGCACACCCAACGAAGGCCACAGAAGATGACCATCTTTCTTTTGAACGAATACTTTGAGGGAAATATGTCGTAAGACTCGTAAGTGTGTTTATGTTCACTTTAAGTGAGCAACAGAATTCGTTTAATTTTTTTAAAGACTTTCGCATTTACTAAACAATATCAATTTATTTAATCAGAAACAATTCTAGTTTTATTACATAATTTAGAAAGAACAAATATAATTAACAAAAAGGGATTTCAGGGTTATCATAATAAACCTTTAAATAAGTTGAACCTGTATGTATAGGTACTAGGTACCTAACAAGCCTATCACACTGTTTTGCATAGTTAATATTATGCCAGCGGTCGTTTTAATTACTGAAATAACATTTATGTCTGAATGTAAATATTATCAATACAAGCGGATAATATTTAATAAACCGTTTTATCAAAAGTTAAATGATTTAAAATGTACTCACGCATATTTAACCCCGTTTTGTTTCCATTATCAATCTTATAATAATAATTGAAAAAGCGCTCGCTATCGTAAAGCCTTTAAAATGTTAACATTAACGAAATAAGACTATATTATTTTCAAACCCTAAGTAATTACTATATAATATACTAGTTATATTGTGTGATGACAATGTACCTATAAAATATGAAGGAAATCCATTATTCCTGGGCCACGTTGCATTTCTGTATAATGTCTCGCCCTTAAAGCCCCCCATTTGCCCAAAATATCAGGCTTATTCTAAGACATCAGCTATCAATTCTTTTTTTTTCTATTTTAAGTAGGTACCTGACCTAGGTGCAAATAATTTAGTGCCGACTAATATGTCTATGGAAGTCGGGAAGGGAGGCTTATGTCCAATACCGAACAGCAATGTAAGTCGGGAAGGGAGGCTTATGTCCAATACTGGACAGCAATGGAAGTCGGGAAGGGAGGCCTATGTCCAATACTAGACAGCAATGGAAGTCGGGAAGGGAGGCTTATGTCCAATACTGGACAGCAATGGAAGTCGGGAAGGTAGGCTTATGTCCAATACCGGACAGCAATGGAAGTCGGGAAGGGAGGCTTATGTCCAATACTGGACAGCAATGGAAGTCGGGAAGGGAGGCCTATGTCCAATACTAGACAGCAATGGAAGTCGGGAAGGGAGGCTTATGTCCAATACTGGACAGCAATGGAATTCGGGAAGGGAGGCCTATGTCCAATACTGGACAGCAATGGAAGTCGGGAAGGGAGGCCTATGTCCAATACTGGACTGAGGAGTCCTGATGATGATGAATCTGCCTATGAAACCCGTAAGTATAGGACCGACCTCGGTAGCCTAGTTGTACTAGCGTGGACTTCAGATCCGGGGTCCCGGGTTCAATTAACGGTCGGTTCAAAGTTTTTCAAAGTGTTTTTTCACTTGAAATTTCTACCCGGGGTTGACCTGTCTCAGATTGGACGGGACCGATGGCTGGAAAAATTGCCTCAGGCAATAAGTGTTATTTATAGGTACCCTTATACAAATCATCCAGGGGAGGGTTAATATGAACGAAACGGTTTTAATATGATCTAGTTGCAATCTAATTCAAATCTCTGCGACACTATTAAATCATAACAAAACATTTTTGACAAGCAGGCATTGCCTAGTGGAGGGAGTCACCAAATTGTTTTTTTTAATCATTGTGTTGTTTTATTTATTTATTTATTATTATTTTTTGGAGATTTTTTTAAATAAAAATAAATCTGGGCTCTCCTAACGTGAACATCAATACATTTTCGACATACTTATTACACATAAAGCAAAACCTGAACATCGGAATTTGAACCGACGACTTTCAGTACAAGAATAATCAGAATAATTCGGATTGGACGATGGATCGTAAAAAGATCATTAATAGAAACACGTATTTAGTAAGTATATTTATTTTTTCATTTACAAATTAATATGAAAAATACAATAATATTTCCCACTAGGCAAGCAAGGGAATATAATTGAATGAAATTTAACACAAGTCTCAACATCCCAGTTAATATTAACAGACATGGTGTATTTATTTTATTAAAAAAAGGAATTGAAATGAAAAGGAACGGGCGGCGGATTGACAACAGCCATGTGACCAAGTGGCGAGACACTAGAGAGTAGTGTTCAGACCTGCCGAGTGAGCAAGTGAGGCAATAAAGGGGTGCGGGAGAAGTTCGGAAAGGCAGCAGGAGGGTGTGCACTCGGCCGAGTAAATATGTAGAACGGGAGGCGAGCCACTGTCTCGCCGCTTTGCTCGGCTGAGTACTCGCCTTAAGGTTTAGACGCAGCGAGTACTCGGCCAAGTGCACTGTCTCGCCTGTTTACTCGGTAAGTGTGATCAAGGCGTAACTGCATCGTATTTAGACCGCTTCGTGAATAAACTTCAAGATCCATAACTCTGTAAAGAAAATTGAACGTAGTTTATATGGAAATTGTAAAACTTTCCGTAAAAGCTAGTCCTTTATATTCGTTTGAATGTTTAATTAATCTGAAAATCACAGTAAAGCAAATGATAAAATTATTTGCATTTATTGAAATAACAATGAATAATAATAAAAATGTGCAACCAGGATAAATTGGAACGAATTCTTTATAAACAGGTACCTATGTGGATAAAAAATGCTTTGACAAAGTCCGAGGAAGCGGACCGTATTGTCCTTGCAATTAAGCATTGTGGTTAGGAACCACATTGAGTGTAATCAAACTTCAGCTGGAACAACACTTATGAGAACTTATTAATATGTCAAACTCATGTAAAATGAAACGAAAGAAACTGTATAATCTATATAAGTAGTAGTATTATAGGCGTGGACTTCAGATCACGAGGTCTCGGCATTGTTTCCCGGTCGGATCACAGTTTTACTAAGTGTAATTTCACTTGAAATTTCTACTCGGGATTGGCTTCTCGCAATTTGGATAGGACTGGTTGACTGGAAAAATAGCTCTGACATTGAAGAACTATTTTAAATTTTTCATAGCAAGAGTTGCAAATGCATTTTCGGTGGAGTGAATTGATTTTTTAAATTAAATTGGGAAACATGCGGGTTGCTAAAAATGTTAAATAAATGACTAGTCAGAATGTAAAAAAATATTGAAATAAATTGCGCGGACGGATGAGTATGAAATTTCGCACACTTATAGTTTATATAGAAAAGGGGTGGCAAAGGCTAATATTTTTTTTTAAATTATGCATAAAAAATAGATAAAATCAATAGAAAAAACACTACGCACACTAGTAATGTTATGTATTTTATACTCACACACATTTCGATGTATTTGACATTATTTGACACAGATCTTTTTTTATCTGTGGTCAAATTGAGTATAGATTAATATTTTTTTTTCTTAAATAATCATAGAAAAAACTTTGAACATATTATCAACATTTCAAATTTTACGTATCCATGTCATTGTTTTGGAAAGAAAATTATTGTTAAATAGCACTCGCTCAGTCTTGACAGTGGAACTGTAATATTAAATTATTTTCTGTATTATCGAAGATGCTGCAGAATTTTATAGAATCCTTAGCCTAAAGCTCATTTAGAACGAACAAGTTGGAGAAAGCCTAAAGATCCTCACCACAGATAACCTAGTGCCTTCCTGAAGAAAAATCTATCAGATTTTTTGACATGGTTTAAAAATGTTATGCATTGTTTTTTGCTTGATTTGGTTTTGAATCGCTAGGCCATCAGTTCAAGCTCTTCAAAAAATAATAAACGATACCATTTTTAAGAATGATTGTGTGTCTTTGATAACTTAATATAGGATGAAACGATAAACCTTTTGTTATTTAATTCAACTCATCATATTATATCTTATATGATTTGTTCAATATTTGCCATCACGGGTTACTTTTAAATCTATTAAATCAATCGGTTAACTTTTTTTACAGTTTCAAAGGACCTGGAGTGCTAGTGTGCTCGATAGACAACATGCCAACTCAGCTCCCGCGGGAGAGCACAGACTTTTTCGGAGATCTCCTTTATCCTTTTGCCTTCGATATAATGAAATCTGACGCCACGAAAAAGTTAGAAGATCACAATTTTACATCTCCGGTGGTTGGGGTAAGTTCGTAAAATATTTTTAAAAGATTTTTTTTGCTTTCTTTAGAAAACTCTCTTTCCGATCTATAACTTATTCGAATATATCTTTTTTTTCTGGGAAAATGTGTTCGTCATTTTGTGTTTTTAAAAGAGTTTGAATTTATTTTGGGACCGACATCATGAATATCCAATTCCCAAAGGTCAAATAATTTTCCTGTATTGTTGGCTCATCGGGTGTACGCATTGTATAGGTATCACATAGAATATTCAATATATTGCTGATTGTTACTCAAAAACACTCGTCGTTGACATAACAGAATATACTTTGCGTATTCTGTATCTCTCGGATGTTAGTCCCTCAATTTTATTTCATAGACCTTCTTTTCTTCGTTATTTATCTGTATTGATCAACGATGAGTATCAATCACTATCTGAAAATCACCATTCCTACAAATTGATAACTTTTATAGGTACCTACTTAGTACCTAACTTCTTAAAACCTTGACCGACCTCGGTAGCCTTGTGCCATAGGCGCCAAATTCAGATCAAGAGGTCTTAGTTTTTATTCCTGGTTGAATCAGAAATTTTCAGTTTTTTTTTTCACTTGATATTTATATTCTATCTATATAGCATCACAATAACAGGACCACATAGTTGAGTGTCCAATTTTCGGTTTCCAGCGCGGTCTGACTGAAATCTACGGGGTCACTTCTGACGCAGCCAATTGGCTAAGAGACCTTCCATTGAATTTGTGATAGCCAGGTCTTTACCATATGCATTAAAAAAAAAATACGAATATACTAAACCTTTTTTTATAATAATAACTCATTTGTCAAAAAGATAAAGCCATATTGGATTGAGCAATTCGTTAGATCGAGTTACAAACTTACATACTATTACAGTAGTTGTAGGGTATTCGTTGAAAGCGTAAATGGGACACCCGTTTATCAGATGATCGATTGTTTGTGTCATCCTACAAGCGCATGGTAGTCATTCCATACACTCCTTTTGTATTATATTGTATAAGTTTGGGCGGGTCTGACATCCTACATCGCATTATTGAAATTAAATTTTACAATAATTAAAAAAGATGTAGGTAGAACAATTACAAAAAAATGCCCGTATGTTATTAGGTCTCGTATTTACAATTGTTAAAATATGTTTTTCAAAATATTTACTTACTTAGTACTTAGACGAGTTTAGAGAGATTACAAAAAGGAAATAGTTTAAAAGTTTTGCAGCAAGCACATGTTACAGGTTAAGAAAAGTAATATTATTTTCCTCGGCAAAGTCAAACTTTAGGAAAACAGATAGATACAAATTGTTTTGCGTGTTATATTGTAAGAGCCTGAAACATCGACGGATCACGTGTTTCGCGTTCTCCTAAATTTGTTTCCGAGACAACCTACGAGGAATATTTATTGCCACCAGCGGCTAATGTAGCACAGGCGAGCGTTCCTCCTAAATGAAACTTTTAAAATCGTATGGAAAATTGTGAAAAAGGATTTTGTTATGTAAGATTTGTTCGGAAAATGCCCTAAAATTTTTGTTTTTGAAAGTACACTCGAAATAAGTTAGTGACGAAAGACATTGTGACTACCCAATATAAAATAAGCTTTCACAAATCATTCTTTCAGGATGGGTTGCCTTGGAATTATAATAAATAAGCTTAGATATAATTATTTTAAGACTGACTTGAGATTAAGGTTTACAAATAGCAATTCATTTTTAGAAGGATCATCTCCTAGATTTCATATTTGATACGAATCATTTGTTGATGTGTTAAAAATATTTGTTTCCTCGAGTGCATATTGCCTTACGATGGCCTCTTTCATACATAAAGAATTTCATTCAAATTCAATTCAAACTCCCTTAAGACCCCACTTAGGGGCATAGGGAGGCAACAACAGCTCTCCATTGCGCTCGATCTTGCGCAACGTTAATGACATTCTCCCTTAGCTCTGCTTCGAAGGAGCGGAACACAGTATGAGGGGGTCTTCCTCGTCCTCGGAACCCTGATGGGAGGAAGAACAGTGCTCCCCTCGGCCAACTGTCATTCGGCATCCTTAACACATGTCCCAGTCCATCTCATCCACATAATAGTAGAAGTGAAGGGCTCACATAGCGTCGTACGTGATGCGGTGGTACCATCTTATATCCAAAATTCTATTAAGTGCAAAATTAAGTCTCATCACGGCCAGCACCATCTCACTGTATGTCGGCGGGTCCTCACAAATCCCAGTTGCCTGAGGTATATTCAGACCAGCCAACTCCTCCTCAAAGTTGTGAGGTGAGGAGGGCTCAGGACTGTTTAATATTTATTTATTTATTTATTTATTTTATACTTTATGCATATTAAAAATAGTGTACAAAAAATAGTGTATAGACAAGTAGCAATGGCGGGATTATAGCCGTAGCAATCTCTAACATCCAACCACATATTGACTCAAAGTATTCACTCCATCTCACTTTAATCAGTTCGGGGGCAGTGACATTGGCTCCACGGGTCTCTTTTGACCCCTGCCCCCGCCCTCCCGGGTGATTTCGAAAACTATCCTTGAGTCATTTCCGAGTGCAGCAGATTGCGCTCGCCGTATCCGAGAGTCCAAGGGCCCGTTCCATCATCATACTTTTCACATTGCAACATTTCATTATGCGAAAATCGCCTAGCGCGAAACAATCTTGTTCCATGAAAACAAAATATTCGCTTGGCGGCGCCGGCGTCTAGATTATTTGAAAACTCTTTTCAATTGTACAGTGGTATCTAGGGTGGTGAGTGTTGAAACATAACGCAAATTTGAGACGTCAAACTAGTGTTTTCAATTGATTCGCAAAGTCGTAATATTTTTTTAATGAATAGTGTCTATGGTGAAACAAAACTGTTTGTCCTCTAGAACAAAACGATGCTATAATTTGAAAAACTGCAAAGTTGCGTAGTATAATGGTGGAACGGGGCCCAGGTGTCTTCTCCTATCCTGTTCGTACAGAGTGCTTCACCTTGCGGCTCAGCTCCCTGTACTCAGACACCAAAGCGGCCAGTTTTTTAGGGTCTTTTTCGCTGTCTCTGAGGGTCTTAGCCTTCTGGCGATCTTCGATGAGGCTCAAGGACCCATCGGACATCTATATTGGCCTCTTTTTGCTCTTATAGCTTACTTACTTACCTTAATATAATTCTCATGTTTATGACGTAATAAATTATTATCAATGCAAATTCTTTGCAAACCAGCCCCCGTAGACAAATTCAAACTGGCGTTCGACTACAAACGAAGATTTCGCCAATGTATAGTGCGAAAAAATTATCTGTCCACTGGAACAAGTAAACAATTATTTGAACTAAGCAGTGACACTGATATAAAATTATAAAAAGTGGACAGCTAATTTTCTTCCTACTCTACATTGTCGAAGAATTCGTTTGTAGTCGATCGCCAACTGCATTTTGTCTAGGCCCCCAGAAATTAGAATGTAAAATATGTGTATTTTTTTTAAAATTATACTCGCAAATAATTTTGTCGAGTAAGGAACAAATTACTTAAGTTTTTTACATTTCATTTAAACTAGGTATTTTCAAATATTTTCAATCAGTATTGAGCTGCATATCGGATCTCCGCAACTTTTTATAAACTTTACGTATTCAATTTCTTGAACGTATATATCCTACCTTTCATAAATAACATCTAACACAACCTTATTTCTTTTTACAAACCTTATTATTTTTGTCTACTTAATCATTATAAAAAAACAAAGAAACCAATGGTTGTATTTTTCTTTGGAGCTACGAAGAAATTTCATTTTTCAGCGCAGCAGGGAATATAAGATATGGGTAAATTATTATTGTATTCACTTTGTTTACAAGGTGAAAAAAAAATCATTTCAGAAGAAGGTTCCTATTATGGAGTTGGTTTCTTTCCCCTCTATTTTAACACACTGATATTTTTCGGTCCAATCAGGACAACTGACATAGATTATCTTATATAGAAAATATCTCAATTTTAAAATGTTGGCTATCATTTTTAGAGTCTGGGTTTAATTCAATTGCCTTGGGTCAAACTTCAATCTAATACAAGCTCCCTTAACACCCCACTTATTTCAGGGGCATAGGGAGGCAACAAGAGCCCTCCACCGCACCCGATCTTGCGCGGGTTCAATGAACTTCTCCCACACCATGTCCAAATCCCTCAGCATTGCATCGAAGGAGCGCAACTCAGTATGAGAGGGTCTTCCTCGTCTTCGGGACCCTTATGGAAGGAAGAAATCCCCTCTCTTCGGCCAATCCGGCATCCTTTACTGTCCCAGTCAAGTTCATCTCCTATCCATAATGGTAGAAGTTATGGGCCTACTCTGGGTGCGCCGGCGTATAGCGTCCTTCGTGATGCGGTGATCAAATTTTATACCCTAGATTTTCCTGAGCCACTTTTAAATGCAGATACCTTTATCTGATACCTAGTATCTGGGCTTTGGTCAGGTACCAGGACTCACACCCATACAGGAGAATAGGCAACACATACGCATCAAACAATTTACATTTTCATCTCGACACTAAACGCTGACGCTTTCCATACTTTGGTCATCTTGTTAAAACAGCCACTTGCCATACCGATACGTAGCGGAAGCTCAGCCTCGAGGTCACCTGAGGCGGTGATGGTTAAATTGTCTGTTTTAATAACAATTAATTGGAATATATTGTAATATTATTATGCTGCTTCCCAGTGGCTTCCCATCTGCCCCAGATGATGATTGGTGGAATCCAATCGAAACGTCGGGCGACCAACGGCTTTTTTCAGAGCCAACCTGAGTACACGGAGTACCCTAAACGTTTCACGTACGCTTCGTAATATTATTATGTATGTTCTTATTTATTTCGATAAACTCACTCTTGATAATAACTAGCCTGATAAAAAAAAAATTATCGTACCTACATATTTTTTTATCAAAGTGAGAAACAATTCTCTATTTTAATTTCCTTCATAATACTCGTATTTTTCGGTTTATGAATTTCTCAGAGATGTTTTGTATTTCGTTGAATATGTTTCCCCTCTCAAAATGTTTCTTTGGAGACTTTCAAATGTATAAACATTACGTGGAGTTGAAGATACGACCAACTATTTTTGTACCGCACTTTTCGTTGAAGTGTACTCAAAACAGATGGATGTTTGCTTAAACGGCATTTGACAACTTGTCCACAAGTTGAGTACATCTTGTGGTTTTGTATGTAGATACACGAGAAACCTGCGGGACGTTTTATTTCGTATGATGTTTCGATATGAAATCTCAATAAAATATCCGTCGTATATTTGACTTATATCCTGCAAACGTTCATTTAGAAAATCTATACTATAGAAAGTTTCAAGGACATTATCTTGATCCTTAATGGAAATTTATTTATTAACATTGATAGTGCCGTAGTTTGAGCACAATTATGCAACTGAATCTTCATTAAATGGATGGGCTGAAATTCACATTCTTTTAATTGTTAACTAGCTTTCCCGACAGACGCTGTCCTGTGGACCCTGATGTGGTCCTTACCAGAGGCAGCCCGTTCATTGTGCACTGCGCCTTCAGAAATAATTAAAATAAACTAATTAAATAATAACATTAAAATATTAATTCTAAAACGTGCATATTTTATTCGTATTCAAAGCTCAGACGGGATCAACGCGAGAATATAATAAAAATGCGCGCAATTTGGTTGACTTTGTATGAAAAATTTCTAAAACGCTCGAAATGGTGGAGTAAGTTTAATGGGCTACTGTAAGAGTGGCAATTACCTATGCAAGAATTAGAGGGTGCAGGTGTGCAGGTGCAGAAAACAATAATTTTGTCGTCGCATGAAATTAGTTCCATACTAACTTTAATATTACATTTTCTATTATTTCTTACGCATTTTTTTCAACTTTTTATTAGTTATTCTGTTATCCGGAGCGGAGAAGAATCCAATAAATCACACATCGGAAGAATCTGTTGAGCCGATTTCGAGTTATAAGTGTTCGCACTAACCCGACTTTCATTTATATTAGAGATTAAGGTCATTTTTGTTTATTACTGTTATTTTTACAATACTTTTTTTTGTCGACAGGCCATCATCGCCAGCAATGGGAAGCTGACACCAGCCTATGAATACATCAACGACCTACGATTTGCCAACAGGTATTCTTGAACAATAATGATGTTTCTGAAATATTTTAAAGAGATTGTGTTTTGTAGAATTAAATTAAGTTAGACCACATTACGAGTATACACTGACTCATTCACGGAACTTTGCCATTCTTTGCCTTTACTTGGGGGGTAATTTACCATCTGATATTCTTCCGAGATAGTAGTATGGTATAGTAAAAGATCCTGTATTCGATTCCCGGTCGAATCATAACTTTTCAAAGTGTTTTTTTTTTGTCACGAAATTTCAACCCAGGGTAGGCCTCTCTCAGATTGAACACAACCTTCGACATCTTTCACAGGAATCAAGGATAATGGTGTGAAAGATTATGTTTGTCGGCACTGGAGAGTGGAGATCGCACCCATGACCTGAAGACAGGTTACCAACCACATTACTTAAAAACATAATTATTCGTCTCTTCAAAATAAAAATCATGTCTATACAAAAGGTGTGAGTAGGCATAGTCGGTATAACCGGTCCCATCCAATCTGAGATAGGTCAGCCCCGGGTAAAAAAATTAAAGTGAAAAAATATTTTGAAAAACTCTGAACCGTCCGGAAATCAAACTCGGGACTTCTTGATCTGGAATACTAAGCCACTAAGCTACTGAGATCGGTTAAATATTTAAACGATTTTGCGTAGGTTTTTATAACTTCTTAACGCGTATTGAAGGGAAAAGGCCGGTACCCACTGTTATAGGATTATAATATTGTTGATTATATATTTCAATTGAGAATTCAAGTAGGCGAAAGGCAAACATCCTACGCAGTAATAATTACGAGGAGCCTCTAAGGTTTTGTAAATTTCACATCAAACCACACAACACAACCTAACTTTAAACTATGGCCGCATGTTTGTCTGGTCTCCGCACCAGCTGTAGGCACGCACCCAGATATTTTATTATCGCTTTCACTTCACTTCTAGTGCGAGTAGTGTTTGGTAGGCAAATGTATACGAGCCTGCTCAGCATTACCGCTTCAAACCGCTAAGTACTGCCGGAATAGCCTTATTTAGTACGATAAAACATTTTGTTTACCTAATAACATTATTTTGGTCTGCTTGCTTATACACACTCGCTTCCTAATAACGTATTAAAGATACGGTTTTGCCTTTGAAATAGACGTTTCAAAATTTTTGTACATTAAATAATATCTATTAAATAATATAGAGCCCTATTTTTCTTAGTCTACACATCACGTATGAACGGCTGGATCAATTTCGCTAACTCTTTTTTGTTGTGTTTGCTATTATCAAGGCGATGATTCTTTTAAAGAAAAAAAAAAGAAAGTTGCATCGAAAAGTACCTATTGAATTAAAAAAAACTTATCCTTGGTCATCTTCTAAGTAGGCGGGTACCTAGGTACTTTAGATAACATTTAAATTGACATTTGATAGACTGTCAGTTGATTGATAGTTGTACGATTATCAGAATATGCCCTGTTAATCCAGATTAAAACAGATGCATCGGTCGGATTTATATTGGTTTAATAGGTAATTCATTTATCACTTTATTATTATAATATAATATACAGGTTCGGATTCAATATTCATAGTCAAGACAGGACAAAGAAAATGAAGAGAAAACTTAAACCCCTATGGTAGAAATGTGAATTATAATAGAAAATTTGGATTAAAGTTTTGTGTAGATAGGAACTTTAGGTACCTAAAGCAAGAACACATATTATGCCTCAATCCGAAAATCAACGTTATTAAACCGTGCGACTAAGTCCGTCATATTATGATGATGGGTAACCACTAGTTGCTTCGTGTCGATGCAATCCTTTTTATACAAATTTAGCCATCGCTTCTTAAATCTCAACTGGTCAGAAAAGGCACAATGAGCCTCGAACGCCTTTAAGCGCAATGGAGAGCTCTTGATGCCTCCCTATGCTCCCGAGTGGGGCTTAGGCCCTCGCATTGCTGGTTGGTTTGGGGGTGATTCGCAGCGGGCTTGATTTGTCCGGGGCCGGTTTTTTTTTGTTTGATTGCCTCGATCGAGCTGGGAGGTCGGTTTCGTGCGGGTCGGGTTTGCTGCGGATTGGTATCCTCCAGGCTGGCTTGCGGTATGCGGGGGGCTATAAAGGGAGATGAGAATGTATGTATGTATCATTACTATAATTATCTACCTTCCTTTCAAAGTTCTGTGACTCCACATTTACCAAGGTACGTTTTAAACCTATGTCTTGCTATATTTTTTATTCTCCCTTCTTTCTTAGAATTTCAGTTGAGTCGGCCCATAAGTGACGTCATAAAATTCTTATGATATTGGGTAAGTATACCTATGTACATAAAATGTGAGTGTTAAGTTTTAAAACAGCACTTCAACAATGTGTGTATGAACATCTTAAGTCGTTAAGTTAGGCCCACTTAACAGATCTCAGGGACGAGAGGAGGTTGTTGCTAAAGTAATGTAGGTATTAACGTAATTTAACACTTAATTAAACTTAGCGTGTACATAAATTAAGCGTTAGTTGGACTATCAAAGACATCAAGAATCGAATTATTTTCATGAAATTGCGAACAGCTTTTCAATACCTACCAATTATGAACATTGCATTATTTTCGTATACTTACTTACATTTCTTTATTTTATTTTAATTTTTGATAAGCTTTTTGACTCAATATCTATAATTTTCATTTCGATTGCATGTACCTAACAACATTTTTGAAAGAAAGATCTTCAAGGCTATAATGGGCCCATTAGTGACAAATAAGTAAGAAGTGGTTGGTGGCCCAGCGGTTACAACGCCGGCTTTCGTACTGCGGACGTCGTGGTTCGATCCCAGGTGCCGACCATCTTCCTCTTTCACGACACAAGCTTTCAGTAGCTTACTGTGAAAGAGTCAAGGAGTGTATTTGTGTTCACTTTGAGTGAGCACAGATTCATTTAAAAAAAAAAAAATATATATATATATATATATATATATATATATATATATATATATATATATATATATTAAGTACTAGCCGTCTTGGCTTTACGTTTTTGATTCCGAATGTCAGGCTTGATCGGTAGGTAATTAAACAGGTTCTAGTCTAGCTTCCCATTGCTTTACAGACCTCTGTAACTGACATAAGCACAGAAAAAGAAGAATGAAACTTTCACAATTCATAAAAAGAGAGAAGAATGACACTTTTAAGGTTTATTAAAATTTTGTATGAGGATCCTAAAAAATAGAGTTTTTTTAAATAGCTCTAAATATAGTAAAGTTAATGCAGCAAATTGTATTAAAGAACCTTCTCCGGCATTTTGCACGGCTCTGTGCATATTAATATCTGACGTAGCATTTGTATTTTGAGCGTGATGCTATGACATACGGTAAAAAGCAAATAAAAAAACATTTCTGAATTATTATGTAGATTTACCACGCAACTTTCTTAATTTTTTCTTTCATAAGAACCTTCTACTAATAAAAGCCAACACGACAAAAAAAGAATTAGTGAAATCGGTTCAACCGTTTAGGCGTGATGCTCCGACATACGATAAAAAGCAAATATACAAACATTTCTCAATTATTATGTAGATTAAATAGTAAATGATGAGGTTTTGTGCTTTGGCGGGATTATCGTTGAAGGTGATCTCTGGCATCCGACCAAAGATTTTACTTTTGCTTTTTTCTATTTAAGCATTTTACTTTTTTCTATTTACATTTTGTCTATTATCCTTGGGTTACCTTGGTACGGGCTTTGCTCAGTTAGATGGATTAAAACACATGTAAAATTATTGTAATACTATTATCTATGAATAAGGAAATTATAATTATGAATTACCTATGTACGTAAAGCGATGAATTAAACAGATTTTAATATGACGATATGAACAATTGAACAATAAACATCATTAAATAAAATTTTGACGTGACGCTGGCACTCCACTTTAATGAAACTTTGCCAAGTAATCCGACTTGAAGAAGAAATATTGGCTGACCCAGACCCAGAAGGCTCGATTGAAATGTATACGTGCCTTTTAGGTGAACTGCTAACAATACCCATAGCCCACAATGAGTTTTCTTTTGCAATGAATTTGGACTAACTGCGTTTCAATTAATTCAGTACCTATGTACAGTTTTTTAAGTTATTCAATGAATTCAGTATCTACCTATGTACAGTTTTTTAAGTTATTCAATGAATTCAGTATCTACCTATGTACAGTTTTTTAAGTTATTCAATGAATTTAGTAGGTACCTATGTACAGTTTATTATGTTATTCAATTATTAATTCAGTACCTATGTACAGTTTATTATGTTATTCAGAATTTCTGTCATAATAATAATGATAGGTACCTACTTACTAAAAAAATGCGTTTATGATACATGAAGCCATCCATTCCAATGCAAATGCAAAATCTGTTAATACGATTGAAATAAATCATATTATCACAATTACGTATTTCATAATAATATCTGCTGGTATGTGTTACAAACAAATGTAGGTATGTATGTATGGACATGATACAGTGTCTATGTCTGCTTATCAACACTGTATACGTGTACTTATCTACAAACTCGTACATAATCCTCATCCATTAGATTCGTTAATTTGTGTGTATTCCATCACCAGCATGGCTACTCTGCTGGGAGATAATCGCCATACAAGACGCAGGGATTATTTTTCCTCTGAATCTGAGTAGGTACCTATGTATCTCTACCTCCCAGTGGGTATGTTAGCGTACCTAATACCTTTATTTTCTTTTTTTTTTATCAACGCTAATTATACGGTATTTATCAATTCGAATGTATTTTATTATTCAGTATGGAATGTTTTTATCTATTCCGAATTATGCTGACCTTATGGTAGCATTGGGAAATTTTATTGTTGAATCGTGTCGGTTTTCTTATTTACCTAATTCTTATATTTAGTACCTGCACATCAATGAAATTTTGTTTTAAAATAATGATAAACTCTTTCAAGATACCTTTTAACATAATATTGTTATATTAGGTACTGTGCTTTATTTTTATCTTTCAAAGTTAAAGATAACTTAACCATGCATTTTTATTATACTAGTGTCTAGCTTTCTACTTTAGTTAAAGGACCTCTTAATACTTAATAAGGCACAGAAATAGCCTGGTATTTAGAGTTTACATAAATATTTTAAAGTAACAATATTCCACCATAAAACAATTAACACAATCTCAAAATGTATCGTATACCTACTATTTTTTTAAAACAAAGGCATTACTGGCTAAAGAGATTTAGGAAAAATATAGAAGAAACAGAAAATCAACCTTCAAAGAGTATTAGAAAGTATTAGGTATTTATTCTTTTACTTATTTACGACACGACGTGCCGTTGACTAATTTAAAAAAAAATACAAGTTAGATTATAATTATTACAAAATAAATTAGGTAGGTACAACAGTTTACAAAAAAATTAATAGTTTCAAATGTCACCAAAATAACAATCAGTTCAATCACATACTTATTATAATAAAGATTGTTATACGACATTAACCGGTGCATAGGTGAATACTGGTAATGCCGGCTGATGAAAGAAAAATGGAAAATAAATTTGTATATAATAAAATTTGTCAATAATTGGTCCTAGTAAACAACCGTCCTGGTAAGTTAATATGTCGTACAAGATCCCAAAACGTTTCGTCTAAAAAAACACTGTCTATCACTACAGGGTTTCAATAGTACGTACATTTAAACCTATATAAGTAGGTACTTTCTATATAGGTGCCTATTTATGAACATTCGTGAAAACGGTATACCAAGTTACTTCTGCCATTACTTACCTACTATAATTTTTTTATTTATTTTATTTTTTATTTTAATCATTGTCACATCAAATTCATACATATTATACAGTTCAAAACAATAATACACGTCAGATACAAATAAAAAAGAAAAAAATTGCCGCCTCACTAGGTGTGAACCTGTGTTGAGGCTAGCATGCATATACGACTAGGCACATTAAGACACAACAAATCTTTGGAAAATAAAATTAAAGAACAAGATGATATTAACAATGATAACAAATTACAATAATAGTATTAAAATGCAATAACAGTTATAATTTACAATAACAATAATATGTTTCAACCATATAAATTAAATACAATAGCAATAACAAATTACAACAATATAAATAAATTGCAATAACCTTAATAAATTACAAAAAACAATAATAATAAAATACAACAATAATAATAAATTAAAACGGGACAGTTGCACAATTAAGCATACAAAGAAATCCAAAAGAATATTTAAAGTATACAAGAACAAAATTAATAATAGAGCCGCGGGCTGTCAAAAATTAATAATAAATAAAATAATAATATAAATAAGAGTATTATGTTGATCATATTATGAATGTCCGTAAATGTTTGATTATAGTGGAAAATCACGACAGAAAGCTGATGGAGAAACATCCAAGGAGAGTGAAAAACACGTGTTGGTGCTCGGAGCAGGCTTTGTGTCGGCGCCTCTTGTGGAGTATCTTCATCGAGAGAAAAACATCGCTATAACTGTTGGTAAGAGATTTTATATATTATTTTTTTCTTAAATAAATATTTTATTGTACTAGTGGTCGCCCAGAGGTAGAAATTCGACCATTACTAACACCGACGTTGAGATATATTAGATATACATAATAGGTAGGTATACAGAACGAGCGCTATTTCACAATTTCCTTTTAATGATAACATGAATGCATCAAGTTTGAAATGTTGATAATATGTACAAAGTTTTTTTCTATTATTATTAAAAACAAACAGTACCTAGGTAGGTATTTATCTATTCTCAATTTGACCACAGATAAACAAAAGAATATATGCGTCTGTGTCAATGTCGTATACAACGAAATGTGTGTGATTATCAAAATAAATACATATACAGTAGTATTGATTTAATGTATTTTTATACATAGGTAATTAAAAAAATATTGGCAATCGCCTCTTCTCTATAAAAACACTGTAAGTGTGCGAAATTTCATATTCCTCCGTCCGAGCAATTTTCGTAAAAAGGTGTATAAAGTTTTTGCTACACGTATTAATATAATAATATTACCTATAGATTTTGTATCTCTAAAATAAATTTACACAAAATACTATTTTTTAATTCCTACTGAGAAATATTTTTTTCTTTGTTTATTTTAAATTGAGTTGGTTTTTTAATCGTTTTTATCTACAGTTTTACACATGTCAAGATAAAAATTTACAACCATAAGCCACTAATACTTATCGAGATAAGCCGACATTGTATAATCAGAACAATGCAAGTAGGCAAGTATGTTAGTACCTACCTATTTATGATATTTCATATTATTATTGTTTACATTGTTGACGATCAACAATGTAAGGATTTAAAAAGTTTTTTGAATATTGATAAGTAATATGGTTAGTAAATTTAAGCTTAGGATGTGAAAAAAACCTGCTCCCTAAGTCACGAAAAAGTTTATTTTGAACTAAACTTAATTATTTATTTAAGTTTAGTTTAGTCTTTAAAAAAAACTTTTCAGGTGAATGAAGCAAATTGCAATCATTAATAAAATTTATTTTTACATTTTTACGCAACTTAAATGGGTACCTTGACTATTTAATAAATAAAAGTTCATTTTAAAATAAAACAATAAATTCAGTTTTGATGTGTTAAGGTAGGTATTGTGGAACCATAAGGTATAATCGATTAAAAAAAGTGCCAAAAACGAGTGGTCCAAGTTAACTTATTGATGTTCATAGACTGCTATTTTTAATTTTTCTTTTTTTTTCTAATTTATTACCTTCCTATTGTTTTCCAGTTATTATATAATACTTAATAATTATATAACACTTTTCTATACAAAGGTGTCAGTATAGCCGGCGGAACTTATTGCCTGAGGCAATTTTTTCCAGTCAACCGGCCCCGTCCAATCTGAGACAGGCCAACCACGGGTAAAACTTTGAAGTGAAAAAACATTTAGAAAAACTCTGACCCGACCGGGAATCGAAACCGGGACCTCGGATCTGAAATCCACCCCAGTACAACTAGGTTATCGAGGTCGGTCTTATATCGACGTTAAAGTGAACATTTCGAAACTATTTTTATCCCTAGGTTTACTTATAAATGCTAAACCCGAGCAAAAAATTTAACAAAATGAAAGAAAAAATGTTATATTGTATCCTTCAATACATAATTCTACTTGACACAATGGCGTTCCTGCGAGTTGAACAACTGTTTATGTGTGAACGAAAATATCTCACTCACACCTCGATATCTTTCGAATCTCACTATATAGAGGGAAGTAGGGCCATATTGATACAAAGGGAGGAATTAGCTTTCAAAAAACAACAAACGCGGTTCTATGTAAGTAACTACCTATATATCGGATTTAGAATAATAATTAGGTAAATATTTGTAACGTTGTGTTCTACGCAACCAATGGGCAATAAATGGAGAAAAATGAAAATTGTTAATGTGTAAGATTCCGATGATTTGGAATTTTGAGAGTCTTGACGAATTTTTCTAATTGGCAAACGGTGTCAACCTAAAGTGATTAGACTTAGCCAGCCTTCAAAACAGAAGGAGAACACGGTCATAAGCTCGTGTAGTGGTTCAAATTTGAATAAAATTTACCCCTTAAAATCTAACACTAACTAATTGAAGTCCTGAAATTGGGTACAAGAATACATTAATACTATTTGGACCGTTGTGTTCAACTTAAGTGTGTTTTGAGACTCTGAAAAAAAGTGTATCAATCTGCCCTTACCTACTGCCCCAAGAGGTGAAGGGATGAAAAATATATCTTTATTTAGGCTCAAGTAGGCACCTCATATACACATCGACATAAACATAGTTCCATAATAAAATCATTCTGCCTCCTCTAAATACTATAAGATACCCATGGAACTTCTTTTTCCATCGCATAAGTGGACTGCCTCCTTATGGGGAACATTATTGTATTGTACACATACCTAAGTGATTTGTTGTTTTTTTTTGGCTACGCACAGATTTCGTTTGTATTTTTACAATACTTCATGTTTACCATAGTCTTTTCGTGATATATTTTTGAAAATAAAATGGAAGAATGTTATAAACAAATACGTCGATAGCCTCATATTGTTTTCTTCTTCTTACTAAATATCTGTAGTTTTTACCACAGCTTATCTCGAAGTGTTGATTCAACCCTGTTTTTATAGCTTAGTTTGAGGATCCGATGTTTACTTCTCTTTGCCTCTAAAATGATTCTTAAAGAATACATTTAGTATGATTTGACAAGGGCTATTTTTCAAAGCTTTTTTGAATGCTCACAATCGAGGCTCAGAGGAAGTGAAAAGCTATATTGCATGTCTTACCTCTTCGGTAAGTATTTTTGATTATTTGGTCTTGCCTTGGAAGTCCACCACAAAAAATAATGCATTGATAATCTAAAAAACGAAGACTTAAAAGAATTGATGGGAATACCTCAGAGATAAAAATAAGGAATACGAGGATACGGAAAATATGCAAGGTTGAAGATGGGGTGGGAGGCAAAGAAAAAGATCTTGTTATGCATATGTGAGGAAAATGGACCTGTCCAGGCTCCCCCACGTTGCATTGCAAGAGACGATCCCAGGCAGACCACCAAGGAGATAGATAGACAGCTGGGAATTGATTTCGCAAAAGGCTAACAAACTCCACCTCTTAATAACTAGGCTTTAGGTCTAAAATAAGAAGAAAATAAAGATGATATAACAAAAACTTATTAAAAAATCTTGTACAAAATCAATCAGCTATGTTTTGCTACTGTGAATCTCAATGCTGAGGACCACTCCCGATACCCAAAAATTATGTCGCATTTGAAAATCAGCAAGGAAATGTCTCATGGATTTCATAATATTGCCTGTCATACTTCTTCTTGTGTAGCAATAATAAAAGTAGGTAGGTATTTAACATACCTAAATAAATAACACTCTTCTATACATAGGTGTCAGTATAGCCGGCAGAACTTAATGCTTGAAGCATTCTCTTATTCTCTACCAACCGGTCCCGTCCAATCTGAGACAGGATTCCAACCGCGAGTTGAAATTTCAAGTGAAAATTTCTGAACCGACCGGGAATCGAACCCGGGACCTCTTGATCTGAAATCGGAGCCTTTGCCATAAGGCTACCGATTTCATCAACATACCTACTATGTATCACATATTATACAATTTCACGAATTTCATAAGGGTTTACAACATAAAAAAGAAATCAATAACAAATAACATTTACTTCTATATTGAAGATTATTTATGACAAATGAAACATTTAAGTAAGAACATATTATGAAGTGGTATGTAGTGTGAGTAATGAAAAGCGTCGTCTGTATGGAACATCGTCTGATAGGTGCTGTCCACTGTCCACCCACCAATGCTATTTTATTGTGTTGGATTATCTTGAGATATCGGACAAGGACATAGGAAATCTTTTCATACTAACTGGAGGGGAAGTTATTATGAAGCAATACTTAGAAAAACAAAAAACACAATATGATACTCAAGTTCATAATAATATTCTTTTGTCACGTTATCATAAAAATATAATCCGCCACACTATAACATGTATTATAAATTATAAGACTTCATAAAATATATGGATTTTATGAAAATTATATTATATTTCTTCAGTGATTGGTGATGGGTTTTACTCTTGGTACATCCTCAATTCCTACCCAGAAGGGTTCTCTTAGAGATTTTTCCGATTGACGGAATTAGTCGACAAAATTGAGTTCTGGAGCAGATATTATTTCCGCACCAATATCTTTCTATGTGAATTCCTAGAAGGAAAAAACGGAATAGTTTATTTATCAGAAATTTTAGGTTATGTTTACGTCATAACGAAAATATTTAAAAATTTGTGTTATGCTCGGGTATATTATGTACCTTGAAAAAGACAAATAAAGGAAAAATTGTTAGCAATAAACAAGTAATAATAATGATATGTATGTGAGAAATAAGAAATTAGTAGAAAATCTAACATGATCTTTTACCTTTGCATCTCTCATGATTATATTATACCGAGATAAGTTTTGAAATAATTGTAGTTAACGACAAAATCGATTTCGTTTGCGTTTATAGGCTACCAACCACGTCGATGAATAATTTTACGTAGGTAACTATTTTTTTTGGAGTCCCTATAGGAGGACTCTGCATTAACATCGCGATTCCGAACATAGATTTTGACATCTTTCACACTAAGCAAAGGTAAAAGGTCGAACCCATGACCTCCATTGTACGTACCAAAGCCGCCGATTGATACCACTGGATTACCAATCTGACTAATCATCGCAAATATTAATTCAAAAAACTTTTGGTATTAAAAATATAGACCGTCGATATTGAAATCGGGATTGAGTTTCAAGAGTAGTCCAGCTGGTCTTCTCAACATAGGGCACCATTTTAGCAAATATCTCTCTATTTTCACTGCCGATGCTGGCCAACTCACGGTGTTTGTCCAACTCCACGGCGCCCTTCAATTTTGATTTAAATCACAAAGCGTAAAACAACAGACGGCCTGGATTTGGAGTTTCGCGAGCTTTGAATTTCGACAAGTCATGAAAATTTCTATTCCAATTCGCCACGGTATTTTCTAATCATGTCTGTCAAACTTTTGCTTTAAATCTTTTTCCCTGCAAATATATGTTTGTTCCTACACTCATATTTATTCCGTTATCAAATCGAATGGAATTTATGAACTATGGAAGTAACTGTTTTTATGTTTCATTTTGAGATATTCATTGATCTGATGGTTAAAAGAGATAACTTGAGTAGCTCCGTAAAATGCTCCGGTATACGATACAAAAATGATGAAGCATGATTTTTCGGGTCTTTCAAATAAAACAGCTAACTTGTATAATTTATATCTGTTTCAATAAATCCTCTGTTTTGTAACTGCGTTTAAAACTAATACTTATTTTTATAAAAACAAAAAAAAAACTATCACTGGAATTTTAAACTTAAATATAAGGGTGTGTATATTTCCTTTTTACTTTGATAGAAATGTAAACATTTCGAGGTGACAATGTGTACAGGTGTAGTTTTCAGGTAATACGGATTATTCCACAGTGCAGACAGAGTCCGGGCGAAATAAAAAACCACCTTCAGAAACGACACGGACATCGTTATTTTTGCTCGTATTTTCACACCCTCAGCCCACGTGCTTCTCCCTATTATTGGCTGATGTTTAAAGCGGTGGAGGCCTTACGTAGCTGTTGTATCTAGGATCTGATATAATCGTCTCACTACGTTTGTATTTTATGGTCGAATAGATACACAAAAAAGTTTTGTTCCGGGTTAAATGAAAGAATTCCGATACATTTCTGGTAAAGTAGTTTTCATCAAATTACCCACCTTTCTTTGCAGGAAATTCTTTGAGTGGGAATCGTTACAAATTCTCTCATGGTATTAAATTAGAGTTCAATTATATTTCAATTATATTTTAGTGTTCAATCTTTAAGTTAGTACCGCAACAGCATCAGAAGAGCATAATGAAAAATAATACAATGCAGATGAAAGAGCAGGCCGAAAAATCTCTGCTTTTGTAAACAGCACAGAATCACGTAAATGATCGGAATCGTGCCCGACGCTATACGATTTTTTTTTATCCATTAAGCCGTGTTCTTTAGGGGTAGGTAGAGTAGGTCTTCTATCTAAACATTTTCCTTCGTTACTTCCACAAACATTTCTCATACAACCTTTCTAACGCTCCTTTTTCTTTTGCTTCTGAGCTATCGCTTCCTTGAAGACGGAATGATGTGTTCAATTCACGTCACTCTCGGTCGATCACTCATTCCAACACCTATCCATTCAGCCTAATAAAGTATTTTTGCATTCATTTGCATCCATTCTTTTAACCTGCCCAAACTACTACGACTTATTGACATTCATCTTGTAACATTTTCCATATTATGCCACATTCCGCAGAATGTCATCTCTAGGTACTGTATATTTATGCAGGTATATTCTTCTTCATTTGTCCGTGTTCATTAAAAACACATACATCATTGATGGTAACAGGATTACGTAGGAAACTACTTTTTTTAGCTTGAAGTGAGGCGTTGTTGATTATCATAATATTGTCTTTAAGCCACCCGCCCCTGCTGCCAGCCACTTTCCAATTTTAGAGTTTCTTCACATTTTCTATCCCTACTAAATATACTTCCCAAAAACGCATACTTACTCATTCACTTGCTCAATACGTTAATTTTCTACGGTTGTTTTAAGGTCTACACAACATGTGAAAACGCGCGGTAACGTATCCAATGTCACGTTGCATGCAACGTATCAAATTTCCATAGTACGCCGCGTACCTTCTATGAAATTTTGATACGTTGCATACAACGTGACATTGCTTACGTTAACGCGCGTTTTCAGATGTGTACAGGCCATTACAATTCGTTCTTGATTCATCACATTCAAAACCTAAAACCTATGTTTTGCTGACATTAATTAAAAGCTGTTATTTTTGCAAAATTTTAAAACACACACTTGATATACAAGGTCTTGCAAATCAATCTCAAACTCAGCCATAATGTACTAAAAACTGAATCATCCGAATACATAAGCGCATATAGGTACCTACCACCATTCCATTCTATTCAAAATAGTCAAAGCATTTACGAGAAAATATAAGTAGGTATAAAATTTATTTATTAATTATATAGAGATGATGTTCTTGTTTTAAACTATGGCATTCAGATTTGGCTGAATCTGATCCATAAGATGAGATGAGATTGAGATGAAGAAGGAGTAATGATTTCTTTTCTCAAGGTCAAATGATATTGGGAAAAGTGGTCTTTTTCTGAAGATGAGAAACTCTCTTATGAGTTTTTGCAAGATCAAGAATATCTGGAGTACTCACCAAGTTTCACTATTTCTTTATGAACTAGATTAAATAGTTAACAAGGAACTTGACTAACTACCGAAATGAAACTCGATTTATATTATAAAAAACACAAACACTATATTAGTGAATAAAAATAAAGTATCACAGGAAAATATATTTTAACTTAAAACTAATTACAATAATATGCACTGGCAGTGGGTTCTGAAGAAAAGAGTAATAAAATTGTATCTTGAAAAAGCTTTTATACTAGGATTATTCACGCAAGATATTCTTTAAAAAATAGGCGGTGTGTTCTCCCTCTGGCGTGAAATATCCAAAGCTAGTTGACTTGGTACAGACGGCGATGAATCTGCATAGTTGGTAAAACATGAGATGTATTCGTCGCACTCCGCTAGATGGCTCTTTGTTCTGGATGGTTCTGATGGATGGTTGTCATCAGATGGAAAATTAGTTTGTGTGATAAAAACTCGATACTACATAACCGCCATATAGCCTCCCGCAAGAATTTATGGCGCGCTATAAATTCTGATGTGGATCTGGTGATGGAGTGTGGAGTGGAACTCTGCAGTCCTCTGGTTGAGCGGTTTGTAGGATGGTACGTACTGGATGTTGACATGGCTCGACTGGGCTGGGTGTTGTAGCGACTGGAACTTATGAGAAGTTGGACAGAGTGTTCACGACGTTAGTGCGGTTGCACTGGGGTAATATGATGGCTAAAATAGGTTAAAACAGCGTTGATGTGTTTTACCATATGAAGCGGCGATGTTGATTTGCGCTCGGCCATTAATGCAGCAGCGATGGTGCGTGTGCTGTTGTAACTGGTTGATCCATGAGGTCTGTTGACGAGCAAGGAAAAATGCATCAGTTGTTTTCAGTGGGGTGTCATCGTGGTGTGATGTACATCTGCCACTGTTGGAGAGAGACAGTAGTGGGGCAAAATTCGTTGGAGAAGTTTGGCCTCCGAGCTACGAAGTCTGTGAGACAACTCGTGTAGTCCGCCTTTGCTAAGTACAGCAGGTGAAGATTGCTATCGTAGGCTTCCATCAATTGGATTGTGGTTGTGTAGTCCAGCGTTGGTTGAGTAGTGTCGTGATGAGATAATATGCAACATATAGAATAAACAAAAAAATGTACAATAGAATTGGTATAAGTATATTTGTTTTAGGGTGGTTCTTGAATTTAAAAGATTGTGAAATAATATTTTAAATTTGAATTTGAAATAAAAAGTTATTTGAGTACCTATATTATAAACAAATGTTGACTTTGAAAAAAAAATTTACAAGTTATATTTCACTAAGATAATTGTTCTAGGAAAAATTTTTCTAAGTGTGGTATTTCAATGTTGTTTTCTGTTTAATATTCAAAATAAAATTAGGAAAAAATATTAAAATTGGTATTGAGTAGTTATGATTCACAATAGATATATGTTTAAATACTTTTTCCATAATGTTTATGAAGTGAAGTTACTATGAGAGATCCTTTATATATAATAAAATTTGTTACCAATCTGGTATTAGCAATATACAGTTGGTGGTTTTGTATTGGGATCTGTAATCATTTGTAAAAATACATATTAGAATTTTTATACAATAAAATAAGTAAAAAGTAGTAGGTAGACATGGTAATATAGTTGTACATAGTGTGTTTGAAATAAAAAATTTTATAATGTTATACTTTGTCAATGTATGTGTGTCAATATTATTAAATAAATGTTACTGATTTGGGAAAATTAGTATGACACTTTTTAGAATTCTGTTTTCAATGGTCTTTTGTATGAATGTAAATACATTAATTGTCTTTTTCTTAACTCGTTGAGTTGTATATTTGATGGTAATAGAGTATACGTATGACGCTGTTGTCATGTGTGTATAATATGGACAATACGTATGACATTATAGTCATGTGTGTATGTCCTTTGGTAGACTATACGAATGATGCTATGATCATGTGTGTATGTCTGTTGCTCAGTCACTACAAGAAAGCTTTTGAGATGGGTATCTCTGCTCTTGTGTGTATGTAGTTAGCCGACGAAATGGGAATTTCGGTCTGAACATGCGCGGTGCATTGTACTAGACGTGGCGTGAAATACATAGAGCTTTTTTGAGTACATGTGTATGAGTACATGTGTATAAGTATTAGGCCGTATTTGCATATGTAAGTTAACCTCGAATTGAATTCGGACTGAGATTCTTGGGATAGAATTTCTCTAGTCGCGGAAAACGTTAATAGCACTTGGCTAGTAGTAGATGGTAATATAAGATGGTAATATAATTGTTTTACATTGACAATTTAGATAGAATATATTTATAGACCATTGAAATGTTTGTATCGTTGATAAGTTGATACATAATTAATTATTTATTGACCAGAATAAAATAAGAATTGGTAAAATATGACTGAAATGTTGGTAAGATATTGACTGTAGGAGTCTGAATGTCCTTTTGTGTGTTTACCAAATATCAATATGACAATATACAAATGTATGTGAAAAATGCGATTTAAATTTCTTGTTTTTCTTTAAAATGCAATAATGCGCTATGAAAATCTAATAAAAATGTAGGTATTTGTTTTGCTTGTTGTTTATGTAAAATATAAAAAGGTTACCTCAAGGTTTGGCAACATAAAAACAATGTACTTGTAAATCTGCAATCAGATAATCAAAGGTTATTATTTTGTAAAAAAAATTATTTAAATTTGCAATTCAGCATGCGATTATAACTAGTTAATGTATTAAATTAGGTTTTATCAATGTTTGGAGACTTGAAAAGTTTTATGAAAAAAATTCGATGTGACATTGTATCGTGAAAAAATTTAACCTACAAAATTTATTGTTCACAAATTTTAAGTTTTTTTCTTTTTTTGAAGATTTTAATATCGTTTTTACAAGGTTTAGGCATTATTGATTAAATGTTTGTAATAATAAATAGAAGGCAGAAAAACAAGAGGCTTTTAAAATAATCCGATGGGTTGAAATTGTTTGGAAAAATTTATGTGCTGAATGTCGTTTTACAATGGTATTTTAAAAGATTTTACTTGCCTGTGACCCATCGGATGACTCATCCCTTCAGAACCAGTTGAATTTTCGAGTTTGCACAAGATTTTACCCTATATTTATATATTTTGTCTAAAATTTGAAAATATTGATCGCGAACAAAACGGCTGGTGAGCTATTTTGACAGTTGTACTCGCAGTAGAGTGAAGTTGCGCCGAATGATAAATGGATGTTGGACGCGCTTAGTTTTGAATGTAGTATGTGATATGAAAATTTTAATTGTGGGACAATATTATTTAGATGGCTTTGTGAAAGAAATAATTTGGAATGAATGTATAGATTGTTAAATATTCGAAATGGATTAGTGGACGAAGGTGTACATGTGACAATTTTGTTAGAATGATTGTTGAGAAAAATTTGTTTGAGAATGTTAATGGATTGTTGGAGATTATTGGAAAATGATGGATTAAGTAGATAATTGAAGGGTGTTCGAACGTCGTGGGGTCACCAATTTATTATGGTAATTGGTAGAAGGGTGTTCGAACGTCGTAGGGTCACCAATTTATGGCATTCAGATTTGGCTGAATCTGATCCATAAGATGAGATGAGATTGAGATGAAGAAGGAGTAATGATTTCTTTTCTCAAGGTCAAATGATATTGGGAAAAGTGGTCTTTTTCTGAAGATGAGAAACTCTCTTATGAGTTTTTGCAAGATCAAGAATATCTGGAGTACTCACCAAGTTTCACTATTTCTTTATGAACTAGATTAAATAGTTAACAAGGAACTTGACTAACTACCGAAATGAAACTCGATTTATATTATAAAAAACACAAACACTATATTAGTGAATAAAAATAAAGTATCACAGGAAAATATATTTTAACTTAAAACTAATTACAATAATATGCACTGGCAGTGGGTTCTGAAGAAAAGAGTAATAAAATTGTATCTTGAAAAAGCTTTTATACTAGGATTATTCACGCAAGATATTCTTTAAAAAATAGGCGGTGTGTTCTCCCTCTGGCGTGAAATATCCAAAGCTAGTTGACTTGGTACAGACGGCGATGAATCTGCATAGTTGGTAAAACATGAGATGTATTCGTCGCACTCCGCTAGATGGCTCTTTGTTCTGGATGGTTCTGATGGATGGTTGTCATCAGATGGAAAATTAGTTTGTGTGATAAAAACTCGATACTACATAACCGCCATAAAACCAATAAATCTTCACAGTATATAATATTTTATTATACGTATTTCATTATTTATAAACAGGTAGGTAGGTACGCAATTTCGCAGTAAGTGAGTGAGTAAGTAGATCCTTTTATCCTTGAGAAATATTCAGTGTTGTATTAAATTCGATAAATTCGTTTATAAACAAGAATATACCTAACATTGTAAGACCCCGAATAGGTTTATTCAGTCTAAGATAATTGAATATAGGATTAAATCTGTGTGGCATCAAATTATACCTACACGTGCTGGCGGTATCACATTTTATACTCGCATACCTACCTGATAATATTCGTAGAGTTTTAGGAATGTGTGAGAATCTCTCCATAAATGTTTAACGTATAGAAAAAGTGTAAGCAAAGCTGTCAAACCTTCAACAATCAACATTATTTTTGGCTGATATCTTATTTTTCGTTTAATATAATTAATTATCAAATTTGGTACTTACCCATTACATGAACGGTAGTTGATAAGAGTTGATTTATAGACTTAAGAGTCATATTTTTTTGCAAATTTGGCAAAAGCATGTGTTGTAAATATAATAATGAACTAGCGCTTACTTTATTCTACCGAGGTACCTACCTACTTCGTTTCAAACGCATGCACTTTTTATGCCTGTAATTTGTTAAGTGCCAGGACTCACACCTTTACAGAAGACTTAGTATCAAAGAGCTTACATTTTTTCGTCTTGACTCAAAACTCCGACGCTTTCCATGTTCTGCATGTTGTAAACATCATATCATTATATGATGTAAATGCAACATACACACATCATATTTTGCGAAGCTCGCAAGTAGTTGTCATTGTTTCAAAAAAAAAAAAAAATCTTTAGACAAAATGAAACTTCAATAAATTAAAATTATTTTAAAATTGTTAAACATATTTAGCAGTATTTTCTGACTTGAGATAAAGGAAATGTGATAAAGGAAATGTAAAAAGTGTGAAATGTGACGAAAATTTTTGTAATATTTCTTTAAAAAAATTATAATGAACATTCTAGCTTCTCATCTGAAAGAGGAAGCCGATGCCTTAGCAGCAAGATACCCGGGAGTGGAGTCCATCTACTTGAGTGTAGGGGAAGTGGCTGGTTCGCTGGAATCCCTCACGCAGAAAAGTCACGCGGTGGTGTCACTGCTGCCCTATCATCTGCATGCAGCAGTCGCCAAAGCCTGCATCGCGGCAGGATCGCATCTCATCACGGCGTCTTACGTTACTCCAGGAATACGGGAACTGGATCAAGCGTGAGTAGGCTCTATTTGATTTTGTACTATCTGATTTGGATTGGAAAAAAATAAGGATACCTCAACAAACAAGCTTATAATTCATGTAGGTACTAAGGAAAGACAAAAAAATAAACTACTTTAATCAGTGGTTGGTAGTCTAGCGACTTTCGTTCGGAGGTCGTGGGTTCGATCCCAGGTGCCGACCATCTTCCTCTTTCACGACACAAGCTTTAAGTAGCTTACTGTGAAAGAGTCAAAGAGTGTATTTCTGTTCACTTCCGAGTGAGCACATATCCATTTTTAAAATAAACAAAATTAAGTATGAAACTGTCTGCCGGTCTAGACAAATTCGAATTGGCGTTCGACTACAAACGAAGTTTCGTCAATGTATAGTGCGAAAAAATTAACTGTCCACTGGAATATAAGTATAAACAATAATTATTTGAACCAAACAAAATACACTTATATAAAAATTATGAAAAGTGGACAGTTCATTTTCTTCTTACTCTAAATTATCGAAGAATTCGTTTGTAGTCAATCGTCAAATGCAATTTGTCTAGGCCTACTGGTTTTAACCAATTTATAGTTTGAAAATGCTTTATAGACCTGAACTGAGCTAACTCTCAAACAATAGGACAGACAACTTGAAGTAGTTTCTTTAGTGTGATCTAGTTAGATTCTTTTCGCTATTCCCGTACACAGTCATCTTTGCTAGCTCATGGGAAGAAATTCCCATTGGTTGCTTCTACTCGAAGTATTGGTTTTCTAATTAGAAAATAATTTATTTCAAAACCCATTTTAGTGCTCAGGAAGCCGGCATTACCCTTCTAAATGAAGTAGGACTGGATCCAGGGATAGATCATCTTCTAGCCATGGAATGTATTGACGAAGTAAAGAACGCCGGAGGCAGGATTGAGTCTTTTGTGTCCTACTGCGGTGGTAAGTTACATTTTTTTTTTATCAAGATTAAATATTAAATAATGATTTTATCAACTTTTAAAAGTATTTGCACGAAGTTTTCGTGTTTGTAAAATTTTATATGTCGTATTATATGTATCTGGCAATAGCCAATTATTTCCTCTTCAGTTCATCAATCATTAATATTAATTTCAAGTAAAAACTCAAAAAAAAAAAAAATTGAACACGGAAGCGCTGACTAAGTCTCATTGCTTGAATAAACAACACGTTTATCTTTAAAATGATTTGAGTTTTATAAAATTAATTCGTCTTTTATTAGTTCAAAAGTTAATTATTATCAAACATCCAAAATAAAAGGAAAAACAGAACTTATTCAGATATCTTTGTTCGTTTTAATTGAAAATTGCCCAAATGACTGTTTATGAAATCGCAATGAGAATGGATTCAGTGACCGTACTTTGAATAAGCACTGATGCGAGGGAAATACCTAATAATATTCGGAACTGGGAAATCTGTTTTCGATTATCAACTTGAATAGGAATATTATATTGTTGTTCCTCTACAGACCTATACTTACCTTTTACCCCTGCCCCTGCTCCCACTGTTTGGCAACAGCCAGAAATCAGTAGATGTCTTTGGTATATTGACCAGTTACATTGTTTTCATAGCTAAATACTTACTTATAATACAACGGTATAGATAAGATATAACAGGTATATAGAGTAATTAAAAAGAATTGAATTCTTTCAGTAATAGTACCTATATAACACTCATCTCATTGGCTCATTCTCACATTAAAGTAGCGGAAGGTTCGGCTATCGAATGTTTTGTAATTTCTTACTCCTGCTCACTAGGTTCATTATAGGAGGAGTTAACCAATCAAAACGAATCTTTTTTGGCTCCATTCAACTACACTGCACGGAAGGAACGTAAAACAATGCAATGCAATGTTCTGCGTATAAAGTAATCGAATTTCACAACATTGGTCTTGCTCAAGGTCCGATTAGAAAACTATGTGGAAAATTGGGTAGGAATGCTGAGAGATTATCCAATTCAATGGGTGTAAAATGAGCACGAAACACGTCAAAGGTTCACTGTATTATTACTCAATAGGTATTTTCCGGTACGCTTGTATGACCGGGAAAGGAAAATATCGGTTAAACAGTTTCTATTAAAGGCTTAAATCAAATATAGGTATACATTATAAATCAAAATGGTCAGGGATAATGTCCTTATAATATGTTGTTGCTTGCGGTACCGAATAATTCGATTATAAAGGATGTGGTACGTTATAGTATTGATTTGTTTCAAACGAGTTGAGAGACCGTTCAGCTTTGATTGGAACCTGGCGGGCGCTACTGAACGGATTTGCAATCCACGGGTAGCTGAGCACTTGGAAGGTACCTACCTACAAAATAAACAACCCCATTCTGATTCCACTCATATTATTTGCTAAGTATGTTGTCTGCTAATAGGTTTATTTCGTCCACCGAGATACATTATTACTATACAAGTATGTACCTAGCTACTAACTTTACTGGTCTGGGCGGTGCCTATTCATAATGTTATGTTGTATCGAAAATTAAGTTTCTCGTTGTTCAGATCCACAAATTACAGATTCAACTGGGATTTGTGTTTCGGTACCACATTTTAGTTCTACGAGGCAGATTTAATCTACATACGCAAATACAGAATGTAGTTGAATATTGTTCCACTATAAGTTCAGATGATTTACGATGATGCCGAAAATGATAGAGTTATTATTCAATAAAACCCTCACCCTACATAATATTTTTTCCAGGTTTACCAGCTCCAGAACACAGTGATAATCCTCTGAGATATAAATTTTCGTGGTCTCCTAGAGGGGCTTTGCTGGCAACGATATCTGGAGCCAAATACCTGAGCAGAGGACAGGTGAATAATCTAAATTTATTAATAAATCTAAATTAACATTTATTTTTTACTTTACTATAAATCACATTTTATTGTTATGTAGCTTCCAACTATCGATGTCAAAGGTTTCTTTCTTCTAGGTAACAATGTTTCATTCAATCATGCATGATTCAGAAATATTCACTACGGTTTTCAGCTTATCTTAATGTAGACATAAAGGCAATATAGTTCACATTTATATAGAAAAGTAGTGTGAATTTATTTGAAACAACATGTATAATAATTATTATACTTATTTCCTTTCTTTTTTTATTAACAGATCGTAGAAATAGCACCTGGTGGTGAACTTATGACCACTTTGAAAGATTTGGACTTCTTGCCTGGTTTTGCCCTTGAAGGCTATCCCAACAGAGACAGCACGTTGTATGCAGACCTTTATGGAATCGCTTCTGAAGTGAACACAATCAAAAGGGGCACTCTAAGATTCAAAGGTAACAATTCAAGAATACAATTCTTTAAGAAGAGCCAATAATTGGAACTGAAGACATTATACTATGGGGCAGATATACAAAAAGGTTCTGGGAACATATTTTTGCCGAACGGAACGATCTAGAATATCATATGAAATGATTCCGGCAAAAGTATTCTTGATAGGACATCGCCTCCACAAAGGCCAAAAAAGACGGAGAAACTGATGACTGATGATTATTTTTATGTACCTACTAAAATTCTGAAGGGCCTAACACATCATATATGTCCATAATATAAGATTTCATCTTGTAAAAGGAAATTATTGAGAATGTTCTTCAGTCATATTTTCTTTCACATGTGTTGCTAAGCAACAAGTCCTTTAGGGATCAAATTAAGGGAGGGATAGCCATTGTGTTATCGATAAAATATAAAAATTATTATTATTTCATCTTTGATTTCATTGCTCTATCCAGAATAGAAACTATGGAGCTTAAAATTGATGTACATAGGTAATATTAAATTTTAAAGATATTACATTTCAATGATAAATGAAGAGTTCTTACTTTGTCTAGACAAATTGGACAAAACATTTAAGTTTAAAGATTAATGTATTATTGTTTATTTATAAACTTTGCTTCGACTCCCATGAGCTTTTGAATAAAATTAAATTTAGGAGCAGAAAGCGATACATGCGATCTTCGGAACTATTCAAATGCGACAACATAAGCACTAACTATACTTTCATAATTCCGTAATCCTACGTATACTGAGCCTGGTAACGAGTACGCTGATACACTGATTATAATATTTTTCATGTCCTTGCACCTTGTACTCGATACAAGTTCTCATGTGCCTATATCGGAAGTGTAATATGATGTGCCTTTACATTGTCTAAAGTTATTTGGGATTTGCGACGTGACTTGCTGTTTCTGGTGCTACAGCATATAATAATAATGAATATAATAATCTTCTATTGCTTTTTATTACCCACTATTATTTTTGTAGACCGTATTGTTTCTCTTGGATCACCTGGTTTTTGCTTTATTGATTTTTTATAGATTGCATATTTACTGTCTACGATCTGATTTTTGGCTGCATTTTGAGGGTTTTCTACTATATTTATTTTCCATCATCAATATCATATTTTTTTTATTATTGTGTCCCGTAAGGGGTCTTCGCGGGGTTGCCGGCGAAGAATAGCACCTCTGCTCTTTTTGCTGATTTTCGAGCATCCTGAGGGAGGCAAGAAATCGAAAAATCAGATTGGGACCGTGAGGTTGACCACTTCACGTCCTTAAATCTCAACTGGTCAGAAAAGGCACAATGAGCCTCGGACGTCTTCGAGCGCAATGGAGAGCTCTTGATGCCTCCCTATGCTCCCGAGTGAGGCTTAGGCCTCCCGCATTGCTGGTTGGTTTGGGGGTGATTCGCGGCGGGCTTGATTTGTGCGGGGCCGGCTCTCTGGTTTGATTGCTTCGATCGAGCTAGGTCGGTTTCGTGCGGGTCGGGTTTGCTGCGGATTGGTCTCCTGCGGGCTGACTTGCGGTATGCGGGGGGCCTTAAAGGGAGAATGTATGTATGTATGTAAGGGGTAGGCAGAGAGAACGGACCTCCACTCTTTTCTATCCAAGCAAACTTCTTTCGCTTCTTCCAACGACATACCATTTCTCATACAACCTCTCCTATTTCTCGTACTTCTTACCTGGCGTTACGGAATTGATGTGTTCGATCCAAGTTATTCTTGGTCGGCCACGCTTTCTTACACCTTTCCTTTCAGCCTTGTAAATTTCATTTGTCATTTTGTTTACATTCATTCTTTCCAACCAACCAACTCAATATCACGGTGTTATTCTTATAAGTCCTGTATTATGCTGTTGGTTTTTTTTTCTATGGTATTGTGGTTGTTTATAATGATTATAAAGACTGTATTGTCGTATAAATATATAATCTATTTTTTTATCTGATTTAGGATTCGCTGAATGTGTACGATGTATGCAGTTGTTGGGACTTGTAGATCCCAACCCACATCCAATGCTTCATCCAGATGGACCCGACATCACTTGGAGACAATTCCTTTGCGAACTTCTGGGCTTGCCAGACAGCGGCATATTCTACGAGAATTTGAAAACGAAAATCAATGAACGTGGAGGTTCCGAAGGTGCTACCGTCTTGGAGAATCTAGGATTGTTAGAGGAACAGCCAGTTATCAAATTGGGATCCCCCTTAGACACTCTCAGTCATTATTTGTCTAAAAGATTGGCATTGAGTAAGTTCACAATATTGTTTACTTAAAGAAGGAAGATGATTAAGTTCTTTACTATCTTCGATAAAACAATAACAATAAAAAAAAAAAACTAAAGTATGTAAGCTTTCCGGGATTGGTAATTGGCGAGAAGCCACCCCTTGGAATTCATCACCCAAAAGAAAGCTAAAAAGATGTGATCTCTAACCAAAGATCTGATAACATAGTTATTCAGAAAGCATTGTCTTTCATCTATAATAATACGTCATAACTACTGTAAGGAATATTAAATAAAGGTTGCTTTTTTATTCTAGAAATTTGTTAGAAATCCTCTTCCTGACGCAAACAATACTATAAGAATCTACTCGTATAAAAAGTTTCCTACAATGGAAACAGTTGACGTACCAAGATTAACAGTGTTGTGAAAGATATTGTGTACCCTTTATATTATAAATACAGCGTTTGTTCCGACCTACATTCCAGTTTTCAATGTAACGGTGGGTTTTTCTTGTAAGCCGTTAGAGGATAACAAGAGAACGTTTTTCACCCCGAGTTTCCCTCTCTCATTGCATTCTATAGAAGAACACAATTTAAATTTAAACTTTGAACATTATAATATAACCGTGCACAAGTCCCACATCGCATACATTTGTGTAAAACCCATAGAAGTCCATACCTATTTAATGTCAGGAAAGTTTATCTCGACGTGGAGTGTTTTCACAATGGTGGAACTGGACACGCGTATTGTTTTACTCTGCAAATCCGTTGGTTTCATTCACGTTATGAAATAGACATTTCATGTTTGTTCCCTGCTGGTTTTGGGTGTAGGCATGCAACTATATTGCTAAAGACCTTAATAATGTGTATCTATGCATAAGTTACTACTTTACTACGTTATGTACTACATAATACGATTCATATTATTATTATAATGAAACAATTATTGCTTCTGACGCTCCACAACAAACCACGACACATAGTGATTTAGCTTTTAGAATGAGTTACTTGAAGTGCAAAGGTAGGCACTGGGGAAATTCGTTATATTATAACTTAAATAAATAGAATCATTGCTCAATGCTTTAACACTTATGAATAATGGGTAGTCAGCGGTAAAATTTAGCAAATGGCAGATCGATTTCTATAACTTTTTAAAACTATCTAAGTAAATAGTTCGGTCGGTATCTATAGGTATATGTTAGATTCTTGAACAAACCGTCACCTCCTAACTTTGATTATTTTGCTACACAGATATTGAATTAGAAAAAAATGTGTATTCTAATAAAATTCCCCCGGTCATTGAAATAAAAACGATTTTTATGGACAATTAAACATCGCTCCTGTTACGAGCGGCCTGAATATAATTGCGTTCCTAACGTTAGTGCCACCTTTTTTAAAACACAGAAGTGGTACTATAAATACCTACCCACTATCTAGGTGCTAAAGTTATTAGGTATACACCGTTAGTTAGTCATTGGGTGGAAAGATTAAATATACTGGAAATTTTAAGATCCTTTAATTTGTTCGTTTTAAAGAGAATTCGTTACATTTAAATGTCGAGATTTTTTTTTATCTTGAGAGCGTTTAGAATGTCTAATTGAGTTAACCTTGTGAATTATTATTATATAAGATAGCTGCTTAAAATAATACGTAGGAATGACAGGGATAGCAGGACATGTTCCGCCGTTTCTTTTGAGTTGTTTTTTTCTTCTTTTTGACAAGGGTGCTAAGAGACTTTTTTGATAATGTCTTATTTCTTTGAAAGAGCTTATAATATTATAAGTTTTTATATGTTTATATTCCGCTACCCTGTTTCATCGTGTCAACAGCAATCAGTCATTGTATTTACCATAATGGCCATGAATATCAAAACTTAAAATGATACATTTTTCAAAAAACCTCTAAAAATTTGTAAGAAGAACTCAAATTTTAACAAGATCCTTTTTTTTTATAGAATGTCATCTCACGTAATCGCAGTATATTAGAGCCCGTTTCCACTTGGCGAAGTGCATGTGTGAAACAGAAACTGTTAACGAACTCGCTTCTATTCTTTACGAGTAGCCTCATCCCGCACAGCCTCTTGTCAGATCAAAACAATCAACCCATTAACTGAACGGAATAGCTTTAAACTCAAACTAACAGAAATTACTGATGACCATACACCTGCAATTTACACTTGCTTCTTGCAAAATGTGGAAATGGCTCTTTAGATTAAAATATTATGAAGATTCATTACTGTGTGAAAACTATATGCTTAGATCATTTTCTGCAACGAATGAGGAGTTTTTTTAACAATGCTTCAATTGTAAAAATTTGCATTAGTTTATGTACCTATCTACTAGTTTGTACCCTGCATAGACAATATCAGCAAGATAGTCGTGTTGTAATAGTTTTGTGTCTCTTTCTATACCTTTATGCACTTCTTTTGTGATTTTTTTTATTAAGTTTAGTATCAAACCCAATTAAGGGGAGAAAATGTTCATATTTCAGGTAAGAATGAAAGGGATCTTGTTATCCTTCGACATTCGATCGACATTATATGGCCTGATAGTCGCAGAGAAAGACGAGGAATTAATTTAGTTGTGTATGGAGAGCCTGCTTCATCTGGTGGACACTCTGCAATGGCGAAAACTGTGGGAATTCCGGCTGCTATTGCGACGAAGATGATCTTGGATGGTAAGATGATTTATTTTTAATCCAAGATAATTTGATTAGTTGCGAACATTAATAATGATTTTGATTCTTTTCCAGGTGAAATTCAAAAGAGAGGCATCGTTCTTCCCTTCACTCCGGACATCTACAGACCGATTCTCTCAAGACTCAGGAGCGAAGGGATCAATGAGACTACGGCTTCTGTTTGGATGGAATGAAAATACGATTCATTCGTTTATAATTTCTAAGATTGTAATTTGATTCATTTGTATCATGCTCGATTAACAAAATTTGTATAAAAATTTCTAGCTTTTATTTTCTTTTTCTTAAGGCTACCTATTTTTTAGCTCGACTGTTTCCAATAACCATGTAGGTTGTGTGTTTACGAAACTAGTCAGCATACTTTTGGAAAGATATTTTTACCTCACGTTTCTTCGTGTCAGTACTAAACAAAGACCTCTTTATGTACAATTTGAATTTTGCGAACGATTTTTCGTAAATGTAGAGTAGGAAGAAAATTAACTGTCCACTTTTTATATTTTTATAATATATTATTATGAGTCTTTGTTTGGTTTAAATAATAATTAATCGTTTATATGTTCCAGTGGACGGTTAATTTTTTTTGCACTCTACATTGACGAAATATTCGTTAAGTTTTCGCGAAATTCATATTTTATATGGTGGCAAAACATTTTTCATGTTATACAGCACCAGATTTTTGTACCTAATGTCTAAAGAATATTCAAGACAGTTTGATCAACTTTTTGACCTCGATAGAGAAGTATTGGCTCGAGGGATCGCCAATGCTTGAGAGACTTGAATAGAAAGACATATAATGCATGTCATTTCTATTCAATTACCCAGCTCATCAGTAAGATCTGATAAACTCGTCAAATGTTGATTATTTGCTAGTAAGTATAAAATTTTGATAACCTGGATTTGTTGTAGTAATTAGGGAAAAACCCAATCTCTAATCAAATCATAAAATCAATATTGTGATGATATTTGAAAAAAAAAAATGTACCATCCTACTTAATGCCAATCATTAAATCAATAAGTGTGTGATTTTAAGACCTGTGAGTGTTACAACAGTATGTTTCAGGCAATTAGGGCTGGGGTCACATCGGTGGCAATGGGTTTATAGAGGGATATGCAATTGCATATCCTTATTTTGAACCTTGTACTAATATGTGCACCTACTACTCTGTTTTAAAATATTTTTCAAATTGTAAAAGGCAGGTTGGCCGTTGAACCAAATAAAATAAATAAATAAAACTTTCGCCATTTAGATGGTCAAATTCTTCGATATCCCCAAAATTCCGAAATCGTGGGTATATTCAATATGTTCAACATGTTGAAGAATCATGTGCCGCCTGCGGGAGTCGAACCCTTATAACCCTGTCAGTGGTTTACGGTGGGTATTCGCTTCCAGGGACGGGATCCAAATTTGCCCCTCCCTCCACTATAAATTGAAAAAAAAACAGTCAAAATAAAATAGGTAACTAGTAAAAAAGTAAGCATTTTTATTTTATTTTTCATATTTAGGGACAGCACAGCAATTTAGTTTTAAAATTCAATTTTCGGGCGGAGATGGACAGAGCTATCTTCTGACACAGATTTAATAGTGGCGCCCGCGGTGGTACACCCCTCCGCCCCCGCCCCCCCTCGGTACGCCACTGTCCCTATTCATCCCAAGCGGAGACACTAGCCACTAGGAAACTTAAATTTTAAAAAGAAGACGGGTTTAGAGAAAAAGTTTAACTTTTCAATCTAGCAAGAGACATGGAGGCATTGGTTTAAAAGATTGTCGACGATAAGGAGGCTTATATTGGCGCGTAAAAAACTGCCGAAAAAAGCCCAGGACAAAGAGGTTTCCCAGTTATAAAGCAGACGCCAGAAAAAATGAAAAAGCGATTAACAAACAATCGGTCAGCAAATCTTTAAGAGGTGATAAAAGATAAAAATTGAAATAATTGGTTTTTACATGGGTTTTCCCAAAAGTTGATGTTATCCCAAAAGTAATATTGTATTTAACTAACTGCTCAGCAACCGGCCTCTGTGGATTAGGAGCAATGCGCTCGATAAAACAAATTATCTATGGTAGATAGAAAACTCATCGTGAGCCATTAGATAATGGTATTACGATGTGGGGTATCTTCTTATGTCTCCAATTGCACTTTAAAAAGATAATTATGTACTATCATCAGATTCAGTGTGAATTGGCACATTTTAGTAATAGGTTCCAATCCAAAATCCAAACTCCCTTTAGACCCCACTTAGGGGCATAGGGAGGCAACAAGAGCTCTCCATTGCGCTCGATCTTGCGCAACGTTAATGACCTCCTCCCACACCATGTCCAGATTCCTCAGCTCTGCCTCGAAGGAGCGGAACACAGTATGAGAGGGTCTTCCTCGTCTCCGGGACCCTGATGGGAGGAAGAACAGCGCTCTCCTCGGCCAACTGTCATTCGGCATCCTTAACACATGTCCCAGCCAAGTCCATCTCCTCCACATAATAGTAGAGGTGATGGGCTCACGCTGGGTGCGCCGGCGTATAGCGTCGTTCGTGATGCGGTAGTACCATCTTATACCCAAAATTCTCCTGAGGCACTTCGTTTCGAATGCAGATACTTTTTGTGCCTGGGCCAGAGTCAGGTGCCAGGACTCACACCCATACAGGAGAATGGGCAACACACACGCATCAAACAGTTTACATTTCGTCTCGACACTAAACGCCGACGCCTTTCATATCTTGGTCATGTTGTTGAAGGCGCCACTTGCCATACCGATACGTATCGGGAGCTCAGCCCCGAGGTCACCAGTGGTGGTAATGGTTGCTCCCAGGTACTTAAAAATAATAGGTTATCTTTATAATAAATAGTAAATAAATAAATAATGCTTTATTGTTATAAATTAAACATACATTCCTGATACAATGTAGCATGTATTTTTTTTGTTGTGAAGCTTCACCCGTCTCAGTACGGAATATTCTTTATAAATTTCAAATATTGCTATACATACCTACCCCTATACTAACAGGTATGCATCTATTTATAATTTGGTTTCTGTTGATCGTGCGATTTTGCACGTAGGCCACAGGTCATGTTGCCAAATATGGATATAATTGCACTGGTGTAAGTGGGATGGATGCCTATGCATTTCACTCACTCACTTTCTCTCCACCCCTTTTTTATAATTAGTTACGACGCAGATTCTATTCCTATGTTGTCAAACTTTCGCTACTGAGTATGGGAATATGAGAGGCAGATATCTTCCATCTCTCTCACCCATAGTCACATGATCACGGGCCTGCTGACCCAAGTAAAACGACCGTTAAGTATTTTTTTCCTTTGTTTCAAAATTCATTCTTAAAACTCACCTTGTGGGAATCAGACGTATAAAATTTTAGAGTACTCCCTGATAGTTGGAGAAACTCAAACCATTTCTTACCGCGATTTCCTTAGAATCCAACCAATTATATTCATAGATACGAAAAGTGATTAATATTGTTGTTTTAAAAGAATAAGCAAACATTTTAATTGATTGTAAATTTGATACAATTACTGTTGTGAATTACGTGAAAATTCTGAACTTTTGTATATTTTCCAATTTCCTGTTACACGCAATAAACAAGTGTTTCTTAATTTATCAAACAACATCTTTGATTAAACAAATCATCATCTCCTCCTGGATCGAACTTCCAAAGACCAGAGATTCTGGAGTCCGCTCTACCAACACTAGCCGAGGCAAGTATTCATGGTTAAAAGAAGAAGAGAAGCTGAAGCAGATTCCGACTCCGTAGAAGACACGTAACAATTATGGCGCTATCCAACGTGTGAGCATCAAATCCAGAACGAGCTGATGGCAATGCGAGCAGCGTCAAGATTCGAAGACATCCAGAGGAACCTTGTCTGCGCCTCCCTTGACTCACATAGATGCCGGACAGGAAATTGGTGAGCGAAACGTAATTAATAATCCAATTCTTTTGAAAATCACTAAATAATGCAATAACACAGTGTTCTGGTGTTTAAAGTTTTTTTTTTTGATAATGGTGTATTAAGTTGCCTTTTTTTTTTCCTTTTCTTCTCTCTTGAGTATTAGCAAGTTCTATTGTCTCAATTTAAATTCTGAAATTGCTAAAATTTTGTTGTGGGCCAAGAGCCGTAAAGTTTTGCAATACCTACAGATAAATTCAGCCGACGGCAACTAGAAAAGTTTTTTTTGTGTTTTGTTGCAATTTTTCTTAAAAATTTTTATTTTTGCATTTGGGTACTCTGTTCTGCCACAATAATTCAATAACTTTCCTTGAGAAAGGGTCTTCCTCCCTTGAATGTTGGATAAGTGAGTGAGGTTGAGATAAAACTTCGATAATTTTAATAATTTTTTTTTTTTGACTTTCTTGTGATCGAATACTCCCGACGGTGGTCAAAGTTTGAGATAGTCACACTCCGCTAGTTTTATTTCTTAATAATGTCATCCCTGGTCGATCAAGTTATTCCGCGTGTGGAGAGGGCGACATGCAAGACTCTCTCTAAAGCACTGTTGAATAGAGGAATCCAGCCTGATGTAGGTATTGAATCTCTGCGAAGGCAATGCAGACTTTTCAATTCTAACTTATTGTCTGATGTAGGTCAGCGTGACAATCACCCTTCGGGATTGTTAGGTATCCAACGCCCTGATAGCCTCTCGGAGATTAATCCACCTCGTGATAGTTTTGTACCTTCTTCTCCGCCCACTCAAGCCGTGACAATGATAAATACTAATGTTTCCAACGATTTAATTATTACACCGGTTCGCAGAAATTTAGATAGACCCAATCCTACAGTTAGCCAATCACACATCATACATTCAGTAAATTTTAGTTCATGGCCAGTTCAACATTATTCCGGTGTCGAGGATGTTAGGGATTTCTTTTTGAGATTGGAGGAAATCTCCCGAGCTCGAAATTTTCCACTGGAAAACCTAGGCCCCGCCTTGCCCGAATTTTTGGAGGGAAAAGCACTCACCTTCTACCGGACATTTTATAACAGTGTTAAAACTTGGACACAGCTTAAACAATCGTTTATCAAGCGCTTCGATTTGCCTGATGCTGAAGGCAACAGACGATTGGAAATCTTAACTGCATCACAGCAACCTTTGGAGAGTGCTAGTGATTACATTTCACGTATAACCCTTTTGAATCAGTCCTTACAGTCTCCATTGCGTATGTCAGATATCCTAAAGGCCATCAGAAAAGGATTAGATAGCAGATACGCCAGTGTATTAGTGTCCAGGCGACCGAACTCAATTGCTGAGCTAGATGAAGTTTGCACGGAGTTGGAGTGTGTTTCGGTTACAGTTCCAACCCGCTCTCCCTCTAAAGTTAAGATAGTAAGGAAAAACCCTGTTCAATCAATTTCTTCTCAACAGCCTTCTGCTCCTATGATTAAATGTTTTCACTGCGGACGTATAGGTCACATTGCTCGAAACTGTTACTCTAAGTCAGGACCCAGTGCCAATAATGTTCATTCATTTCAGTTTAGGAAACCCTTCAATCCTGTGCCACGCCAACGCTTACCTGACGTGAGTAAACCGCCTCCCCCACTTAGAAATTCAAAAAACGAACAATGAATCCTGCAATTTTCCCGAGCCCAGAGACCTCAGCTCGCGAAAGATTGTCGTGGATTCAGAGTGTTAAATTGTTCTTTTCAACATTGCAGGTCAATAAAGTTTCCGTAATAAACGAGAGAGATCGACGCCCTTATTTGCTATTTTCTATCTCTCAAATACAACTCCGAGCCTTGCTTGATACCGGATCAGCTTGTAATGTCCTGGGGGGTCAGTTATATCGGTCTTTTATCGAAATAGGGTTCCGTCCTGAATATTGTCAGCAAAATATTCGTGGGGTTGACAATAATTCCATAAGATCTATAGGTACCATAGTTTTGCCATTATGTTACAACAATAAAATTCAGCAGGTTAAATTTGTTATTGTTCCTTCCATTCCTGACCAATTCATTTTAGGGTCACCCTTTCTGGAAAAGTCAGGAATAATTCCTCGGTTGTTCCCCACCAAAACTCATGTTACGGTAGCATCCATATCTGATCAACAGTCGTCTAATGTAGAATCAGCTCCAAAATGTCTTAACTCCATAAACGATTTGACAGTGTCGCAGAGGAAAATTTTGGATGACCTGAAAAATGAATTCGAGAATATTTCTTTTGAGAAGATGGGTTTGGGTAGGACAAATGTAGTTTCTCATGTCATTAATACAGGTGATAGTTTGCCCGTTAAACAGAAATTATATCCAGCTTCCCATGTACGACGAGTTCAGATGTGTCAAGAGGTAGATAAAATGATAGCTTTAAAAATAATAGAACCTTCACGTTCCCCTTGGTTAAATTCCTGCTTCTGTGTACCAAAATCCGATGGCACAGCTAGATTCGTTCTCGATCCTAGAAGATTGAATGAGGTCACAGTCTCAGACTCTTATAGACTCCCTAATATCAACCATATGTTGGATAATCTGAGAGACACCAAGTTCTTAACCACCTTAGACTTGAGCTACGGCTTCTGGCAAATTCCTTTGAGTCCAGAAAGCAGACCTAAGACAGCCTTCTATGTAGAATCCAAAGGGATGTATCAGTTTGTTACCTGCCCGTTCGGCCTGAAAAACGTGCCCGCCGAAATGCAGAGAATTATGGATAAGCTTTTCTCCGATTTGGGACAAAGAGTATTCAGTTTCCTTGATGATGTTTTGATTTGTGGTTCAGATTTTGATTCCCATATTTCCACCTTACGAATTGTTCTCCAGCGCTTGAAAGAAGCCAACTTGACAATTAGGCTCAGTAAATCCGTGTTTTGTAAATCATCGCTTAAGTACCTCGGTCATATTATTGACAGGGAGGGAATTCATACGGACCCAGATAAGATTAGTGCTATGAAAGATTATCCTAGACCATCCACCAGTAAGGAAATCCGCTCATTTTTGGGATTAATGTCTTATTACAGGCGTTTCATTAAGGACTTTTCTAAGATTGCTTCTCCCTTGACTCGCCTCACGAGTAATAAATTTAACGGTAAAAAATTCGAATGGTCAAATGAAGCTGAACTTGCCTTCCAAGCCTTGAAACAAGCAATGATTTCCGCTCCAATCCTTAAACCACCAGACTATTCCCTTCCGTATACATTGACGTGTGATGCAAGTGGAGTTTCCTTGGGCAGCTTCTTGTCCCAGAAAGACTCTAATGGAGTAGAATATATAATTGCTTATCATTCACGTAAATTGTCCGGTCCAGAACGAAATTATAGTACCACGGAGAGAGAACTTCTCGCCATAGTAGATTCTATACAACACTTTAAAAGCTATCTGGACGGAGTACACTTTACAGTAGTCAGTGATCACGGATGTTTAAAATACCTAAACTCAATTTCTTCACCTTCTGGTAGGTTAGCCAGATGGGCTTGCCGACTTTCACAGTTTGATTTCACTTTTGTATTTAAGCGTGGCTGCGAAAATAACCTTGCCGACGGATTGAGCCGTATTCCTGTTTCTAGTCTATCTGTTCCAGAACCGTTTGAAAATATTATAGACCCCTGGTATAAAAAGGTGTACAATTCTTGTCTTCAAAAACCCCAATCGTTCACTAATTTTATGATAAATGATGGACACTTGTATCGTTATTCTAGGTATAAAAAAGATTCCTTGTCTAACTCTCCCACTCACCTTTGGAAATTGGTTGTCCCTGCGTGTAAGATAGAAAGTCTCATATTGGACTACCATAAGGGAAACTGTCATTCTGGAATGAAAAAAACCTACGAATTTATTTCCCGTACATACTTCTGTAAACGATTATTACCTCTTGTTAGACAGGTTGTGAATGAGTGTGAAATATGCAAGGCCTACAAGTATAATAACCAAATGCCCCATGGTCTTATGAAATACCCTAAAAAAATTGAACGTCCCATGGAAAGTATATCTATGGATTTCATAGGTCCCTTACCGCTGAGTCATAAGCGAAACCGTTACATTTTCACTGTAGTTTGTAATTTTAGTAAAATAACTTGGGCATTTCCTCTCCGAGCCGCAAATACCAGTAGTATAATTCAAATCTTAGAAGAAAGAATCTTTAAAGTCTTTGGAATCCCTCGACAGATTGTTTTAGACAACGGAAAACAGTTTGTTTCTCGACAGTTTAAAGAATTCTTACATTCCCACGGAATAAATGATCTTAGATATAACGCATATTTTCATCCCCAACATAATGTCTCCGAAAGATATAATCAGTCTCTAGTAACCTTGTTGGCAATATTAGTAGAGGAGGACCAACGCAATTGGTGTAAACATCTTCCAAAAATCTGTTCTTGTTTAAATTCTATGACTAACATTGCTACCGGATATTCTCCACATTTTTTTGATGTTCGGTAGAGAGTACATTCCCCACGCCTCTTTTTATAAGCCACTACAGATAAATCATGATTCCCCGTCTGAAACATTTGATCCCTTAAAACAAAGATTGAATGACATTTCCACCTTAGAAAATCTATATAATAAAGTCTCACAAACGTTAGTACAAGCTTTTAATAAAAATAAGGACCGTTATAATTTGCGTCGTAAAGACATATCCTTGTCAATTGGTCAGCTGGTATGGAGAAGATCTCATTATCTCTCAAATGCTTCGCAATATTTTTCAAAAAAATTAGCTCCTCGCTTCATTAAGTCTCAGGTTGTACGTAAAATATCAAGAACAATTTTTGAACTAAAGGATTGTGATAGTGGATCCATCGGTAGGTTCCATACGAAGGATATAATAAAGTTGTAGTTTAGGTTTTATCATATCTTGATTTATGGTTAAAGGGCTCCTGAGGACCCGTTCCCATACGTTTATTATCTTTTAACACCCTGACTAGTCTCGTACAGTCAGAATCATAAGTCAAATTGGGCTCACCCCAATACATGTGAATTTTGTTTAACAAAAAAAATTCTAATCGAAGTATATTCAGAGATCCTAAGTGTGCCTCCTGGAACCCAACCTTCTGTTGGCTATTCATTTGGGAGGAGCAGGGCGAGAATTCCAAGTATACGATCCTACTTGGCATCTCTCTTCCTTGTGGTCCAGTATGATAGCTTACTTCTTGCTTCAGGCTATCATATTGGGACAACCCACGTTTAAATACTGTTTTACCCGGTAAGAAGCATGATCTCCATTTTTATTATTTATTTTTTTTGTTGCACTAAGTGTAACTTCATTTTTTTATTAATTAATTTTTTTTCTCGTCTAACGACTTGAACTCGGTACGCCTTCTCATTAGATTACCGTGTTCCTTGTCCGAGGATGTAGGCTAAGTCATGAAAGACTTCTTTCCATTATGTGAATTCCATTAACATATCTTCTATACCACCCACATCCCTCTAGGTTGTCGAGTAATTTTTATAATTATAATTATCTCAAATAACTTGTAGAAGAATTACGTCCTAAGTTCCTTTTTTTTGTGTGACTGTAGTAAATAAAAATACTTCCCAGAATATCTTAATAAATAAATGTTGTGACGTTATCCCGCTCCGCTTTTCATATTATAACTTCACATCACTAACAAAATGTGTGTTCTCTCCTTCATTAAACTGGTTTTTCACTCACTAATCGTGTTGCGTCCCCGACACACAGCACCGCCCAGAGTCGGCGAGTGAGCGAGATGGCATGTTTTGAGCCTGTGAGAGAGTGGTTCAGACATATTACACATTACGTGAACTTCCACAGTTGTTTACGAATTGCATCGCTCGCCCCGTAAAAACTTCCATGCGCACCGCTAGACCCACCTCCCGGCCCACAAAACTTCCCTGCGCCCCGCATCGCGGCTAACGAGTTTCATAGAAGCGCGTCAGAATATCGACTCTTTTCATAAATTCCCCACTAATAATTTTTTTGTCGAATACGTTTTGTTTACTGGGTCAGTGTAATTCTAGGTGTCCTATATAATTTCTAGTTTGGTATTGAGCGCGGATACTATTCTGTGTTGTTGTCTTTCGCTTCTGCGATTGTTAATTTTTTTTTTTGAACGTTAATTGTAGTCACGATTTATCCACATGGAACTATTTTTTTTTCTTTTCTTCATGATATTACCCTAATCGTAGTAATACCTTCTATACTGTTTTGTTACACACAGGGTCAATATTAGTTATTCACTTCCTTTTTTTTTTGGAATGCTCAATTCACTTCTCCTTGATCTAATCGCACCCGTTAAGAAAATTTGTGCGAATCATAAACTTGGTACACTCTCAACCTTCCTAATTAATTTTTTTTTTTGAGAGCTGTAAATGAGCAAAGCACACTTGTGAGAATGTGTGTTGAATGAAATTTTTTTTTTAGTACATTTCTGGTTATGCCAGGCTTGTAAATCTGTGCTATGATAAGCGCAATAATAAACTTTGGTACACTCTCAACCTTCCTATTTTTTTTTTGAGAGCTGTAAATGAGCAATGCACCCTTATGATAATGTGTATTGAATAAAATTTTTTTTTGGTACATTTCTGGTTATGCCAGGCTTGTAAATCTGTGCAATGATAAGCACGCTATCTGATGTAAAAATGGCATCTTTCGTCACCGCGTTGTTGGCGTAGAGCAGACATCAATTTCAGTGAAACTTTTTTTTTGTGTTCCTAATTAAGGCCACAAATCTTCTTAATTATTAGTTAATATTTTAGTCGACTCATAACGTTAGTCTACTGACAATTTGTAGTTAATACTTCTCTAATAATCTTAGACAATTTTTTTTTGAGTTGCAACTCGTTTTCTCTATTTAAGTATATTCTTAACTTTTCTATTCGATTGAAATGAGGACGCTCGGATCAATCTTATACAACTTTGGCATACTCAAATCTTTCTCTCTTGTCAGGAAGTAAGATAATATTTTTTTTTGCTGTTTTGGTTTATTATTGGAATTTTCCTAGTTCATTCCCCGTATTTTCCCAAACTAGGTGGCGCTCAAAACTTAGTATTGTGTCCTAATTACAGGACAATAGCTAGCATGAAGTTTGACATCTCTTCTTACTTGTCGATCCGTAATCTTTGGGCAACGGATACCTTTCTCTTATATATTTTTTTTTAAGTGAATTTCTTTCTTTGCAGGATACTCTTATGCAATTGTAAATGATATAATAATTTTTTTTTTTATGTACAAACACCAGAACATTTAAATTAGTTCTCTCCAAACCTTTGAGCTACAAGCTAACCTTAGGAGTGCTCTTAAACTACTCAGTGAACAGTGAACTAAATCAGTGGACATTTCTCACTTTGAGAAATGTTATGGGCATTTTAAAATCAATATTAATAATAATCTAAGTGAGCACTATCAGATATTCTTAAGAGATGTCCTTGATGAAGAGGAAATATTGTACGAAATATTTTTTTTATTTATATCTTTTTTTTATGTTTATGTTTAATATTCTGTCACCTTCTACTTCTTGACAGTTGGATTGTTAATTGTATTGATTAAAAATAATAATTTTTTTTTGTGGAATTATTGGATTGCAGTCTCTGCTTGGAACCATTATTTAATAAATATTTTTTTTGTGTTGTTTGTCTAACCGTGTGATAGTAATTATTGATGAATAAATCTAGGAGTGAGAGGTTATGAATGAAGGCCGTTAGGGATGGATGAATAGGTAAGAAAGTGTGACAAACAATTTACCAATCTAGGTTGTACTCTTCATGAGGGTTGTCCCATACTTCCACAATCAAATTTTCTTCTCATGCCATGTTTAAATTCCTTATCTATATGTATGAAAATATAAATTTTTTTTTGTTATACCTAATTACTAAACTAGGGTATCTATCTTTGGTATACCCCTTACAACTTTGGAACTCTTGAAGTTAAATGTTCAAGGATTATTCTAATTTCCTTGATCCTACCTTATTGGATCAGTTACTCCTTAAGAGATTTTTATGTACTCAAAATCTTCTTTTTTTTTCTTTTTTTTCTTTTGGTAACTAAAAATCGATTTGTAGCATGTATTTTTTTTGTTGTGAAGCTTCACCCGTCTCAGTACGGAATATTCTTTATAAATTTCAAATATTGCTATACATACCTACCCCTATACTAACAGGTATGCATCTATTTATAATTTGGTTTCTGTTGATCGTGCGATTTTGCACGTAGGCCACAGGTCATGTTGCCAAATATGGATATAATTGCACTGGTGTAAGTGGGATGGATGCCTATGCATTTCACTCACTCACTTTCTCTCCACCCCTTTTTTATAATTAGTTACGACGCAGATTCTATTCCTATGTTGTCAAACTTTCGCTACTGAGTATGGGAATATGAGAGGCAGATATCTTCCATCTCTCTCACCCATAGTCACATGATCACGGGCCTGCTGACCCAAGTAAAACGACCGTTAAGTATTTTTTTCCTTTGTTTCAAAATTCATTCTTAAAACTCACCTTGTGGGAATCAGACGTATAAAATTTTAGAGTACTCCCTGATAGTTGGAGAAACTCAAACCATTTCTTACCGCGATTTCCTTAGAATCCAACCAATTATATTCATAGATACGAAAAGTGATTAATATTGTTGTTTTAAAAGAATAAGCAAACATTTTAATTGATTGTAAATTTGATACAATTACTGTTGTGAATTACGTGAAAATTCTGAACTTTTGTATATTTTCCAATTTCCTGTTACACGCAATAAACAAGTGTTTCTTAATTTATCAAACAACATCTTTGATTAAACAAATCATCATCTCCTCCTGGATCGAACTTCCAAAGACCAGAGATTCTGGAGTCCGCTCTACCAACACTAGCCGAGGCAAGTATTCATGGTTAAAAGAAGAAGAGAAGCTGAAGCAGATTCCGACTCCGTAGAAGACACGTAACAACAATCCATTCACTAGAATCAAAGGGTGGAATTATCCCGCCGAATCTCTTCCAGCCAACCGAAATTTCAAACAAAAATAATAATAATAATTACACACTTAGGTATCACATAAGATCACACAATGAAGAGATAAAAATAAAAAGATAAAAGATTTAAAAACGGTGAAATTCATACAGAATTAAACTTAAATAAAATTAAATACATAGGTACATATTATAATAAATTCAATAAATTAAAATAAATTCAATGAACTAAAATAAATTCAATAAATCAAAAATAAAATTATAAGATTTATAAATAAAATAATCAGCATCAAAGAGTAGGGGAGGTGGGAGAGGGGATCCTCTTTAAATTTGGAGTAGGGTTTTATCTTGCCGTCAGTGATTTTTTAGAGGTGTTAATAGTCTGCGAGCCTCTTATGGAGAGGGGAAGTTGGTTCCACAACCTTGCGGCACGAACGGTGAAAGACTCAGAATAGAATTTTGAGAGATGGGATGGGATGAGCAGCAAATTACTTTGGTCAGAACGCAACGAACGTTGGTACAAACTGAGAAAAGTGAATCTCTGTTTGAGGTGGTTAGGGGAGAACGGGTTATGAAGTATTTTGTACAGCAAACAGAGAGTATCAGTAGGGCTAGTACGAGTTTAACCGAAAGCTGATTGTACGCTAATAAGCGCTTATAATAAAATTCACTAACTGATGAACATTTTAGTTTCTTAGTCTCCTGTGACCATGTAGGACGTGAGCCTACAAAAATAGTCGGGAAATAAAAATTTGTGGAAAAGTTAAACAATTTTTTTTTATTTGATCTTTATAAGCGCTTATAAGCTTGCAAATAGTGTTCGAAAATCAAACGATCGAATCATTCGATCATTTTTGTATGGAAATTTTTCGAAACTCTTTCGATGATCGTTTCGATATTCGATCATCGAAAACTTACACTAGAGGTACAGGTCTCTCCTTTCTCGCATGGTTTTCCCTTGAAGTTGAAGCCTGTATTCAGAAATTTGATCATATTTTCGTAGAGAGAAGATGTACCGTATGCACATGTTTTGAGGACGTTCCAATCTGGACTCGACCTCCACTCCACTTTGGAGTGCATGTCCATGAAGTGATAAAAATACCTTTCTACTAAGTTCATCCGCCTGTTTTCTCCATGAATGTTTACAATCAATGTTTATCCCCAGGTCCTTTACATCATCAGAAAAAGGAATTAACTGATTATGCAAGAAAAGACATGGCAAGGAATTACGGTTAAATAAATTAAGGAATCTGGGACCAATAATGATGGCCTGTGATTTAACAGGATTTATAAAGAGTCCATGCCGCTCGCGCCACAAGGCTATATGTACTGAAGATTTTCATTCATGAGAGCAAAGGACTCGACGATATTCTGTGGCCTGAAATGAGTGTAGATTTGTTTGTCATAGGCATACAGGTAAAAGGGTTCTTGGATATTTTTAGAAATAGGACATATAAATAAAGAGAAAAGTATGTATTGGTATTATAATATTGAAGTCCCATAAGATTCACTTACTTAAATCCAGTTTATGAGGTTTGTTTTCAGATTGGTTTTTAGTAAGAACACCCAAGTAGTTATTTCGGGAATGGCATACGAATATATATGTAGGTAGGTTCATATAAATCAATTTTAGAATATCGGTTGATTCGGAATCAGAATCTCTTCTTGATTATTACAACCAGTAGGGGGGCTATTCTCGTAATCAATCGCTTTTAAAAATCACTTAACGATAAGATTAAGACACGATCGCAAGCAGTCGTATTCACAAAACTATCGAAATCTAATCTTAAATCCTATCTTGAACTGGATCATTTTCATACTGATATTTCATACATAACGAATTTTTAAGATATCTACTAGATATCTTGTTTTGTGAATACCAATCCGCCATTTTATGATTGTCAATCAAGATAAGAGCGTATTAAAACCGCTACGAGAATAAGAGCACAGATAGATGTATGATATTAAGAGGTTCGTTAGTCCCCAGTAGATAGAAATCGTACAGACGCGGAAAGAGTAAAAAAGGAGAAAGAAGGCCTATATCCCGCAGTGGGCCAACCTGGGCTGATGATGATAATATATAGGGCTTTCCCCTAAAAAGTTTATACTTGATCTTTATTTAGAACCCTGGTAACACAGTTCAAGTCTAACACATACATACATTCTCCCTTTAAGGCCCCCCCGCACACCGCAATCCAACCCGGAAGAAACCCGCACGAAACCGACCCCCTAGCTCGATGAAACTCCCGATCTAGCTCCCGACAGGGAACATTTAGAAAGAAAATGGGAAATTATTTTATTCACACTTTTACATTGCATATTATTATATCTTATTTATGAAGAAATCAGTCAGGTGGCCTCAGCATTGGCTAACACTTGGAAAAAGAACTTCTGCCTCCAGCTGCATGAGTAAGTTTCCTGATGGTGTGGATGGTGGTTCAGATTTATGTTATATGGTGTTCTAGTCCACGCCCATTTTTGTTTCTTAACTTGATTTAAATTATCGTTGCAAAAATAATGTTCGCTTTTTATTTCTTTTTAAATAATTTACCAGCCATATCTATTCTGCATCGAATTTCTGTATCTGTGTAGACATTTCCAGTTAAGACGTTCCCTAAATACCTGTACAAATTTCTCAAATCTATCAACGTTTTTCCATTTTAACTCTTATTAACCATCAAGCCATTCTTGGCGGCCGACAACAATTACTTGGTCATTATTATGCACATTTGTATTTAGACTATTCTGTCCCCGAATTTGTCAGCGTGGTCTAGGACAATTTGAAGATGCTGCGGGCTATAAGCAATGCAAAGCGTGTCGTCGGTATATCAGTTGACTCTTAGGTTCAGTTTATTTCAATTCGAGGGTTATTGTAAGGTTTTATTTCTTGTATCATTATCTTGATAAAAGTATTTTGTATATTTATCTTATATTTATAATATAAAATATAATATAAATATAAAATATAAGATAATATACTAGCTTTCCCGACAGACGTTGTTCTGTAGTCCTAACCAGAGGCGGCCCGTTCATATGTGCACTGCGCCCCCAGAAGCAAAAATACATAATTAATCCGATTAAGTCACTAATAAAATAATAAAAATGTAAGATCTTTACAATTGGAATATTTCGTGATTTATTGTAAATAAAATATGTTCTGTACTTATAATAGGTACCTGTTGAAGAACGAAATAAAATAAAATAAATAAATAAATAATGTTTAAATATTTCTAAAACGTCCATATTTCATTAATATTCAAAGCTCAGGCGGGAACAGCGTGAGAATATAATATGCGCCCTCACCTATGAAGTAGGTACCTAAACGAATGTACCCGATGATATTTTTGACTTTGCGGTGGAGTAAGTTGAATGGCTACTGTAAGAGCGGCAATCACGTATGCGAGAATGAGAGGGAACTACCCGCGATAGCGTTGGCGCGTCGCAGGTGATCATTTCCATACTAACATAAATATCGTATTTTATTTAATTTCTTACCAATTTTTTCAACTTTTTATTCGTTATTCTGTTATCCGGAGCGGAGAAAAATCCAATAAATCAAACATTAAAAGAATCTGTTGAGCCGATCTCGAGTTATAAGTGTTCGCACTAACCCGACTTTAATAATTTATATTAGAGATCTAATATAAATATTATTTATCTGAGAATTATACATGAATGCTATTTTCTTCTTCAGCTAGTTCTTCGATTCTAAGGATAGCTGCTGTTACCAACTTCCTCCGTCCCTCCCAATCTTTTCCATAATATGAACCCACGAGCTGCGATACCTGATGCCCGCTTGATGAACTCGGACCGTCACATAAAAAACGAATCCTTTCGGTTCTGCCCCTATAATGATCCTCTTTTCTGGGATGCAACTCATTCAATGAGTCATCACTCATAGTCTCGTGTTCATACTTCATACCAGTGAACATGCAGAAGATGTCTCTTGCACCATATTTGAATCGCATGAATTCTCCAATGAAGACAGTAAGTTCCAAATACTGGTTTTTCAACGCCAAATTTTTGGGCAATCTTCGATGACTTGTATTCGTGAGTAATATTTTCCATAAAAATTGACTTTGAAATAACATAATAAATGATGATCATATAATAATATGTCTAGATTTTAAAAAATTTTGCTTAGCATTTTTTAACTATTGAACAAAATTCGTTGTTATTATTTTTATGTAAACAATGAATGAGCGATAATTGGAAAAAAAACCCAGAGCACGTTATCTGCCTTGAGTGTCAGACAAAATCTGTTTACTTAATAGGATTAGGTCAGATTATCAAATATTTTCTATTTTGACAATAACTATTATAACTGATCACCGTGTTATGTAAGAAAATGACGAATCAAAACTTATTGACGAAGTGTTCTTCGGTTAATCTCACCTCAGTTTTATATAAATCGTTCAGCCAGCATCTTGGCTCATCATTGTTCTATTTACCAACAGTGAGAGTAAAGGTTAGCATATTATTTTATTTTCTATACAAAACCTATCTTATTGTTTACAAATATTTTAGTAGATAAGTAATTATTATAATACTTTAGGGTTATTAAGTGTTTCTTTTAGTGTACATAGAGAAAAATATGATTTTATTATAGATAGCTTTTTTTATATTTAAGTTTCTTTTATCTTTCTCTAATTATATCCGTTTTCCGTCTGTGAAGTCTTACCTTGCTGCCAGTTGGCACAAATCGTCCTCATTGGGACGGAATGCCATATTTATGTAATAATAATAAGTGTTTCTTACAAAATAAACTGTCCGTATCAATTCTAATGTTGATCGATTGAAATACTCACAGTTTGTTCTTTAACTTCAAAATCCTAACCGAAGAAACACACACTTTTCTGTTGTGTTCTGGCTCTATGTGAAAATATATGTATTTCTGACGCGCCAGAACACAAAAGTGTATCTCTACATTACATTTGAATATAAATTATCACATTCATATGTTTAAATAACCTATATGCTTTGTGCATAGAGTAATTATTTTACAAGTGAACAGAAATTGGTTCGAATATCGAACTATCTGACTACAGTTTAAATATCTGTATAAAAAAAAACAACAATAAACAAAATTTAACTAAGTACCTAATGACCTCCATGAATTTTGAAAGATTTTATAGTCAATTTGAAATTATTGTTTGTAAATCTCGTTTTAATGAGTTAGCGAATATTTTACATTTGAAATACTCTTAACTTAAATATTGTTAGTTAAACGACACATGTTTTTAATTAATTCTTGGTGTTGAAATCAGTAGGATATTAGTTTAAAATATAGCTGAAGGTGACACACAGTAGTTATTATTAATCCATAACTCGTATACACTCATTTGTAATTTCAGTATTATTTCTGAAAATCTTTTTTTGAAAGAAGTGACAGCGCTCTATGAAAAAATTTAAGAATTCCACAATATATGTAACTCACTTGATCGCAGAGGAACAAGAAGCATATCAAAGTTCCTTGACATTCATTGTAACAAAAAAAAAATGTTTTTCTTCGTTGAGATATGATAGTGAAAAGCATATTATAAGCGTTGGCTTATGCCAGTGAAATAAAATACCTACCTATGATACAACAACATGTTGTTAAAACAAACTTATTTTTAGATCAGTCTGATGTTAAACGTCACAAAATGATTATCACACTCTTGTTTGCTCGTGAAAACTTATAAGTTTTTCTGGCAAATGCAAATAAGTTAGCCATTTTGTTAAGCTGTTTAAATTATTTAGGACGTTGTATTATCAAAAATGAATAACTTAAACTTTAATAATAAATTTCCAAAGTTGGTTTTTTAATACTATTAATTAATCTTATTAAAAGCTGAAAATCTTTTTTGAGTAGACGAAAATCTGTTCATAATTTTTGCATGTTGGATTATTTCCGAAGTTTTAATTAAAAAGGAAAATAAAAAAATGTCTCTTTTATGTTAATGATATGCATAAAGAATAAAATAAATAATTTGAAACTATTGCCCTTGGTCATTGCTTCACGTGTGAAAGGCTGACTAATTTAGGGAATATTTCTTTTTTTGTTGTGCTTGCTGTTGTCAAGAGAAAGCTCTCTTAAATGAAGAAAATAAGAAAACTGTGTGAAACTTATGAAAATTTAAGAAAACGTTGTCCTTAGTTAACCTTCTTAGTGCTTTTGACAATAAAAAATATTCTATTTTTTTTAAATTTTAATTGACATTTATTGATATTTGGTTAGTCATCGCGTATCTTCATATTTAAGCTTTGTGTATAAATGGGTATGTAAATACGGATTGTGCATTTCTAGCATGCTTGCATTACTTTTTTATGTGTGTAACCTCATAAGTGTGTAACATAATTCATAATTTATTGTTTCCTTCCAGAAGGCAGAATGTTTAAGTTGATACTGATTGTGTCAGCGGTTCTTTACCTTGGAACCGTAAGCGGTAACGGTCCAGAAAACGAAGACTGGTGGCACAGTATCCAACTTTACCAAATATACCCAAGATCATACAAGGACAGCGATGGAGATGGCGTTGGGGACCTTCTTGGTAAGATTCTATTTGTCAATTAAACAATGGTATTCAGCTTAATAATTATTGTGCTGGGTATCATACGAAGACAGTGACTTGAAATGTCAATTTTCAATTTATCTATTTGTCGAACAGCAGAGCTAATAATAAAAAATGTATATGATGATTTATGCAATACGATAAGTGAGCACCTGCCTATATACAAAATACAAATTTAAAAAACGTTTGAGTATCGATAGTGATTCTACTTTCATATTATTATGTATGTAGGTGTAGGTATATGCTATAGACGAGACACTAGACAATTTGAATTTTGCGATCAAATTTTTCGTCAATGTAGAGTAGGAAGAAAATGAATACGGTAATGTAAATGAAACAATTTATTTGTTATTCCACAAATTTAATAACCTGACTAGTTTCGCAGGCACAGGGGGGCTAGTACGAGTTTAATCGAAAGCTATTTGCTCGCTAATAAGCGCTTATTAGCGTGCAAATAGTGGTCGAAAATCAAACGATCGAATCATTCGATCATTTTTGTATGGAAATTTTTCGAAACTCTTTCGATGAATACTAGTGGTACGTCTTGCATGGTCACAGGTCACATACACAAAAAACGTAGAAACCTAGTTTCTAAGTCACCTGTGATCAAGCATGAACTGTGCCTGCGAAACTAGTCAGGTTATTAAATTTGTGGAATAGGTAACAAATAAATTGTACCGATTTGAGGGGTTAAATAAAACTTTGCAGTATTACGATATTTTTTTTTTTTATCCGAAATATATTTTCGGCTGACTATGCGACCATCTTCAGCGGAGAGTTATTATAAACCTCTCCTTTATAATAACTCTCCGCTGAAGATGGTCGCATAGTCGGCCGAAAATATATTTCGGATAAAAAAAAATATCGTAATACTGCAAAGTTTTATTTAACCCCTCAAATCGGTATAATGGCTAAGTATTACAAAGTTACAAGTAACGTTTTTGAAGAAATAAATTGTTTTATTTAAATTACCGTATTTAAATTATTTCACCAAGAATGGACGTTCAATTCGTTCATTTTATTAGAAAATTATTAATTGCTTAGGATCCAGCGGACAGTTTATTTTTTTCACACACTAAATTGAAAAAAAAAAATTGTTCGCAAAATTCAAATTGTCTATAATGGTGGGTTCTCCAAGTCAATCTTTACAATCGATGGCATTCCCGGATAGACAAAGTGCGCAAATCAATTTTCGATAATATTACCTACTTATTTCATTATTTATTTTTAATAGAATTTTGATAAGAAAAGGAGGCAATTGAATACAACCCAGGTGTAGGTTATCTGCGGATAATTTTCCTCTATAGAATATTTGTTTTATAAAAAAAAATAATCTGGGCTCACTCAAAGTGAACACAAGTACACTTTTGACAGCTTTCACATAAAGCAAAGCTTGTGTTGTGAAAGAGGAAGATGGTCGACACCTGGGATCGCAACCACGACCTTCAGAACGAAAGTCGCTGACTGAACCACTAGGCTATATACTAGTCAGAGCTGTTCCGAGTACAGGCAAAAAATACTCGAGTACTGAGTACAAGTACTACGCACAAATGTACTCGAGTATTGAGTACAAGTACTCAGTGAGAAGTACTTGAGTACAAAGTACCGAGTACAAGTACCGAGTACATGAGTGATTAATTAAGTAAACACAAATCTTTTATAAACAGAGGTTTATAAGAGTACAGATAGAGATCTGTTCCACCAGGTTGGTCACCACCAGGGTTGCCAGGTTTTTTTTTTTAATATACCGAACCAGTGTTACCGCTTGGTAGCCGGAAAGATGAAGTTCCCTAAAAAGGTCTTTTTCAAAATTTGGCATCCGAAAAAGTAGAAATTTCATCTAAAAAAAAAAGGTCATTTCCAAAATTTCCTACCCCGGAACTTGAGGGTTTTTCTCAATTTTCTGTCCGGGAAGTTATGAATGTACTAGGAAAAATGAAAATAATTTCCAAAAATAAAAATACCGAATACTCCACAATTTTTTTCATACCGAACAGTTCGGTAAAATACCGAACACCTGGCAACCCTGGTCACCACATGAAAATATCACGCGCACGCGCATTTTTTATTTGGTTCAACAACCAACCGGCATTTTACAATAAAATTTATATTTTATTATAGAGTTGTAGTGCACATTAGTACAAGGATAAATAAAAAAGATTAAAAAAAAAAACACACAATTAACATAATAATAACATAAGACTTGTCTATACAAAGATGTCAGTATAGCCGGCGGAACTTATTGCCTGAGGCAATTTTTTCCAGTCAGCCGGTCCCGACCAATCTGAGACAGGCCAACCCCAGGTAGAATTTTCAAGTGAAAAAACACTTACATGAACTCTGACCCGACCGGGAATCGAACTCGGCACCTCGGATCTGAAGTCCACGCCAGTACAACTAGGCTACTAGGTCAATTAACATAATAATGACTAATAATCGTTGCCGCGGGCCACCTGCCGAAAGAATTTTAAAGATCTAAAGTGCTGGTTTTGTAAAAGCCTGAAAAATCCCTGCTAAACCAAACAGTTAACGCCCCCTATCCCTTTTAGTGTCTGCTACAAGTTGCTTAAACATCAGCTCATTCTCAACGTCTTCTTTTGTTGTGTCTAAATCCTACAAATGTTTGCTATATTATATCACTTATGGGATATTCAGTATCTAAGTCCTGAATTTTTGTTTTCTTTTTATAGTAGGTACATATTTTTATTATTCTATTCAACAGATTAGAGCCCACCATAGATCACAATTTTTTCATGTAAATAATATACCTACTTCAGTTTTTACGTGCAGGAGCAATAGCAGAATAGGATTTCCGATCATACTCCATAAAATGATGAATGCCTCAATAACAAAGTAAAGTTTTTGAAAAAAACCAATTCAATCATAATACACGGGTTTTTAAAACAACAATTTCGTCACTCTCGAATAAAAACAAGAACCATACATCCACACTTTACCACTACCAATTACCACGACACCTAACAAGTCCTACTTGCAATATAAATTCAAATTACGTATCATAGTAGGTTTAACGTATTCCAATAAATCCAAAAATGTACTCGAGAACTTAAAATGTACTCGAGTATCTTTAATGTACTCGAGTACCTTTACTGTACTCGAGTACTTTAAATGTACTTGAGTACATTCAAAAGTACTCGAGTACGTTCAAAGTACTCGAGTACATTTTAGGCTCAAAAACGCACCGAATACAAGTAAAAGTACAGGTTTGAGAAATGTACTCGTGGACTGAGTACTGAGTACACCAAAAGTACTCAGAGTACAATCTACGAGTACTTGTACTCGAGTACCGCCCAGCTCTGATACTAGTGTGGGCCGATTTCCGTTTTTCCCTCTATTGCTAACGTAATAGTTATATTTTAGTGCTAAATGCTGTTTTAAATACGTATGCAAAATATTTTTCAATTCGAAAGATATCTTCTGTCTCCGAACTGAGCTCAAAGTTTCAAGAAATTGTTAAATTTGTTCTATTTTGAAGCAGGTATAAAGAAAGTAAAAATATGTTTAACATAATATTTTTTAAGATTGTATGTCATAAAAATGATGGAATAATTAGTTCTGTATGATATAAAGCATAAAAATACAATTTAAGATAGCAACAAAGTATATAAAGCGCCGCAATAAACAAGAGAAAATCGCATGAAATGAGAAAAGGGTTAAAAATACCAGTTTTGTATTTTGATGGCCGTAAACCCAAAGTTTTAGGCTAGTGATTAGAAAAAGTGGACAAAAATACAGATGAACAATAATTAAGAGAGTGTTAAAGGAAACTGATTCTAAATTGATGGAAAATTTGGAACACCGAAACCGATAGAGAGATCGATTACAGATTTCTTTTCAAAAAGCAATATTTCATTGGATATTTTACTTGTCGTCTGATGTAATGAAAAAAAGTGTAGGTAAATACCGGAAAACATGATTGAATAATTAGTTTGCAGGAGAAAATACTAATAAAACCATTAGAATGAATATTTTGCTTATTGCAAACCACAAATAATCCCAATTGAATGAGTCGCCGATAATATAGAAAAAAACGGCAAGTAACAATTATTTAGGTTTTTGTATAATAATGTGTTGATAGTGCTTTCTCAAGTCATCATACGCATTCTGACCAAATTGGAAAACAACTGAAAAAAAACAATTGATATGTTCCAGGTGATTACAAGAGAAACTACTATTTTATAATTTCAAGATCTACGAAAAGATCAATTATATTTATTCCAAATTGGTATAGTCATACCAACAGGAACATTTTCTAATGATTTAGGCAACTAAGCTCCAGGAAAAATAATCCATGTTATAATCGCTAAACTAAGCTCATAGGATTTTGCGACTGCGTTTCTTTCAGAAAGTTTGATGACTTTAACTTATTTTTATTCTTAATGTTTGTGCACCAACTTACCTCGCAACAACTGATCCAGTTACCTATGGAAGTTTAATTTCTTATCCATATATTTATCAGATTATCAAATCTGTTATATAAACTGTAATTACTAAAAGAAAAAGCTATCTCGCTCAAAATACACTATGAAGTAAGAGAATGAACCGCTCGCTGGATAGTGAAAGCTCGAATCACCAAAAAAAAACGCATTTTTGATCCTTGAAGTACCGAAAGTAAATTTTGAAACATCCTTTTACAAGAACTAAGTTATAGACAGGCAGCAAAATGTAACAGAAACACCAATCGACAAGTATCCGACGAAGATCTTACGGCATTCATTACATACAATGGCGAAGATAAATAAATACAGTTTCCTGAATTTTTCTTGTCATATCTAAGGAGTTTGACGATCTGTGAAATTGTTAAAGAAGCCTCACCAACTTAACGGAGAAATTTATCAATAAAATATTATGTAAAAGCTTAGAAAGTAACGAGTAAAAAAGATATCAAACCCAATTTATCAAAAACAATCACCGCAAAATAACATAATTTCATATACTTGCTTTACATAAAAAAATTGAAAGTTTTATTTATTATTTTTGTGTTATTAAATAAATAAAAGTGTGTTATTGAATTATTATCTGTGGTATCTACATAATATTTGAGAAATGTTTTTTTATTTGCCTTTGACAATACTTTAACCGTATATGTGAACATCACGCTCAAAATACAAATGCTAAGATAGATATTAATATGCCCAGAGAAGTATAAAATGCTGGAGAAGGTTCTTAAATACAATTTGCTGCATTAACTTTAATATATTTAGAGCTATTTAAAAAAAACTATATTTTTTAGGATCTTCATACAAATTTCTCAAAAAGACTTTTGGAAACAAAATTACTCATGTAAACGTTGAATGGGATCTTGGTATTACGGTATGAAAATGTAATAAAATAATTGTAGATTGATTTGTTATACATATAAATGTTATTAAAAGCTTATTATTCTCAATAAATAAAGATTTAATGAAAAAATTTGCAGTTTGGTTTTGAAGTTTGACAGATATAAAAATCACCCTCTATGGGTGGGTTGGCCAATTAATATCAAAGCAGGCAATGTATGTAGCTAAGATTCAAACCACAGAGCTCTCTCTATGAAAACTTGCAAAAAACTTGCAAATTATGTCGGTAGGTTCGTATAATATTTTTTTTATTATTATAGACCTCCAAAAAAAATAAAATATTATACGAACCTACCGACATAATCAGTATATTTATATTATTATTATTATTACAATCTGTGGACATAATTTGCAAGTTTTCATAGAGAGAGCTTTGTGGTTTGAAGAGGTTGGTATAATATTATGAGGTCGGTAAAACAAAAATTGTAAAAGTGTCATTCTTCTTTTTCTTATGTCAGTTAAAGTGGTATGTTAAGCAATGGGATGCTAGACTAGAATCTGTTTAATTACCTACCGATCAAGCCTGACAATCGGAATCAAAAACGTAAAGCAAGACGGGTATAAGCTAGTAATAAATAAGTGAAAAAAAAAACAAGACCGGAATCATTTTACATGGTTATTATAAAAATATCAGTTAGTATGGGATATTTTCGTCCCATACAAAACTTCAAGGTCGATTCGGAGACAGAAGATCTTATTTTTTTGTCATGAAATTTTATAGATAGTTATAATACATCATAAGGCAACAAATTATCACTATTACATTAAGATTAGAAGCACTTTTTAAACTTTCATACTAGAACGGCCCAGCCTACTATATACCGACCAACTTTTACAAATCTTTAAAAGTTCGCCATGCATACAAAAAAAAAACAGTCCAGGGACGATATTATCCCACATTTGAAGTAGTATTTCGAAATATCCAAAATAACCTACCTTTTTGTTTATTGTTGTGTATAAAGATGACACAATAAACTATGCAACAGTTTATATGATACGAGTAGGTACACACATACTGCGGAATTCTAAATTCGTTAGGTTGACAGAACAGGACATCGTCATAAAAGGATAATAATAATATTATGTTTATTAGATTATATAGCTTTTAGTTATAGAAAATTTGTCTACATACCTGCACCCTCGTCAACTTATGGTCGGTTACACAATAGCTTCATATAAATAATATAACATTGGGTTCATGCTTGCTTAATCTATTATTACACATTTTCAGAATACAAAGATGTTTATAATGTGTGTCCAAATAAATATTAGGTAGGTACCTCTTTAGTCTACTTATATACTTAGAGCGATAAAAGGAAGATTTTTATACATAAACTAGCTTTCCCGACATACGTTGTCCTGTAGTTCTTACTATGAATATTGATTTTGAATTTGTAATTGATACAAACACGTTCAAAATATCTACCTGTGTTTGAAAGTTAAAAAAAATATTTATAAAAGCTTGAAAAAATTCCATAAAAAATGTTAATGGTTGTCAGGTAAATAATAATTTTGTTGTTATAGAATTTTTCATAGATGGCGTTGGCGTCACAGGAAATCCGTTCCATACTAACTTTAATATTATATTTTATATTATTTCATGCATTTTTCAGCTTTTTAATAGTTATTCTGTTATCCGGAGCGGAGTAGAATCAAATAAATCAAACATCGGAAGAATCTGTTCAGTCGATCTCGAGTTCTTAGTGTTCGCACTAACCCGACTTTCTTTTATATTATAAAGATTAAGTAGTCAATAGTTTTAGATTTATACTCATATTTTTTAGAACTGAAAAATAAAATAGAATAACGAACGACATAAAATTAATTCTTGCAAATGATACAAAATCATGTGTTGGCATAAAATATCGATTATTTTAGTCTTCTGTGTAACATTCTACAGCTTATAGTTTTATTTGTTTGTATTTCCAGGTATAAGGGATAATCTCATCCACTTAAAGAATATTGGTGTGAAAGCCCTTTGGCTCTCGCCCATATTCCCTTCCCCACAGAAAGACTTTGGCTACGACATCTCAGATTACTACGATATTGACCCGGTTTACGGCACTATAGATGATTTGAAGCAAATGATAGCCGAAGCCAATAATCTCGGTAAGTAGTCAATAATCTCACCGCGCTATGTAATATGTATATTGATAACATTATTGACAACTTGTTTAACATAATTTTATATTTTCAAAGGAATCAGAATTCTGTTAGATTTTGTTCCAAACCATTCTTCTGACGAATGCATTTGGTTCAAAAAATCAGTCAACAAAGAACCTGGATTTGAAAACTTCTACGTGTGGCATCCAGGACGACCAAATCCTGAGGACCCTAGTAAACCATTGCCACCAAGCAACTGGGTAAGTTTATTCACGTATTCGATCCTTTTCGACCGAATCAAACGATCGTAGTATACTTATTGCATATCTTTTTTCAGATTTCAGTTTTCCGAGGACCAGCATGGACATGGAATGAAGAACGTAAGGAATATTACCTTCATCAATTTTTGGCTGCCCAGCCAGATCTTAACTACAGAGATCCTAATGTAGTTGAAGAAATGAAGGTAGGTATTTAGATTTTTTTTCAAATAATAAATGTTGTATAACTTTTTCCTTCTCCTCCACTATGTTCATACTAGCCCGTAATTATCCACTGCAGGACATAGGCCTCCTCACGCTCACGCCACTCCTCTCTGTCCCTGGTCAACCCCATCCACTATGTACCTAGTTTTTATTCCACTTTATTCTTCCTTTCGTTTTCAAATAATGTCTTTTATAGCATTCACGTGTTTGATCTATGAGTTCTCTTTCGTCCACGCACTTTTTGCTAGCCTTCTATTCAGTCATTGCTATTTTTCTGAAATTATTCATTAAACAATAAACATGTCCAAATCATTTCAATTTTCATCTTTGTTATAATCTTTACCTAATACCATGCCACGTAATGTCCTCAAATTCTTAATATTTTCCATTCTGGCCAGAGCTTTCTTCTCTACCTACTGCATTTTTATATAACGTAAAAATCATACTCTATATTAATAATTTTCAGAACGTACTTCGATTCTGGTTAAACATGGGTGTTACTGGTTTCCGCGTTGACGCCATCCCGCATTTGGTAGAATATGTTGACGAAGATGGAAATTATCCAGATGAACCACTTTCAGGCGCAACTGACGATCCAGGTAGAACCAATCAATTTAAGTTTGTCTATAAACCTATGTACTTATAGTTAAAAGGATAATCGATAAATGATATCGGTATATTTTTATAGTAAATACGTTGATAGATAGGTTGATTTAATCCTTAATGATTTGTGATAAGTATTAGTAAATTCAATATATCATTTTTTTATAGATGACTATAACTACTTAGATCACATTTACACTCGTGAGAGAGATTTGACTTACGACACAGTATACCAATGGAGAGAGGTATTGGACCAAGTTACAGCTGAAACGGGATCGGAAACGAGGTAAGCAGGGATTAAAAAACTTTCCACATAAATCATAATATATAAAAAAGATGTGACAAATGGAGTTTATTTGACATTACCTTCTAGGGTTTTACTTATGGAAGCTATGAGCGAAGTGGATTTGGTAATGAGATACTACGGCAACGATACGCACGAAGGAGCACATTTTCCATTTAACTTTAACCTGGCCTTCCAGAACGAAAAAGCAAAGGCTTGGAAACTGAAGGAAGAAATCGATAAGTGGTTTGATAATTTACCAGCTGGACGAGTAAGCAATTGGGTTGTAAGTATCCATTTTGCAGTTTTCCGAGTATTAATATTCTAGAAATTTAATGAATTATTGTTATTAAAATGTCGCTTTCTGTTTTTCAGATTGGAAACCATGACCAACCACGTGTGGCCAGCAGGTTTGGAGAAGAGCGAGGCGATGGTATTGTGATGATTGGTATGCTCCTACCTGGAGTAGCCATCACTTACCAGGTAAAAAAGCAACATAAAGATTTTTTTATACCTATTCCTATCCAGGAATTAAAAAAATTAAACTAAAGATGAGAAATGTGCACTTTCCAGGGTTTTATATTTTGGTAATGAATTTTCGATAAGCTTTGAAACATGATCTAAAATAAGTATGATCTAGCTGCTAGCATGAAGGTGTCCTATTAATTTTTACGGACGATAAGTTAAAATGTAGGAAATTCATGGGATTTAGATCTATACTTGCTTTTAAACTATGTACCTACTTATTAATTAAGAATCGCTTTAATATTTTTCAAATGAAATAATTCTTATTAGGCTCGGCACTTACTTGCGCCGCGAACGATAGTACTTACTCTAAATCACTGGATACAGTTTTAATTGAAATAAAAACTCATCCATAACATTGAGTAGTTTCTCACGAACTGGGGTCCAGATTTATGTAGGTATATACGAGAGTGAACCTTTAACGATTACCGTTTGACTAATGATTTCTCTCCTAGAGAGAAACATTCAAACAAACCCCTAATAATATTCTTCAACTTCTAAAATATGTACCAAATGTTATGATTCCAGGGAGAAGAAATCAGAATGGTCAACTTCTATTTGAGTTGGGAGGACACAAAAGACCCAGCTGCTTGTCAAGCTGGACCAGATAAATTTAACGAAACCTCCAGGGATCCAGCCAGGACTCCATTCCAATGGGATTCAACAACAAGCTCTGGTAATGATCAAATTTTAATTTTACACAGAGTTACAAATAGAGGTGGTGTTTGTTAATAGTGTACGAAGACAGAGGGAACAATTTAACACTAAATAAACAGTTTTATTGAATTAATATTAATTATTTATCTATAAGTTTGAATTTTATTAAAACGCCGTGTTTTAAATGATAATTAATAACTGCGAGAGTACTTTGTTGTTGAAGTTTCTTCCCATTACAAAATCAAATTTCATTTACTCTGGAAAAGATTTCTCAGCAGATACCTACTTAAACAATTTGGAATAAAAGCTTTGAAATTGTAATGAAAAGTTATTTTCTATCGAAATTCATTTACATGGTGAAACACAGTCGAGAAAATACAAACTATTTGGTGAAATATTTCAGGTTTCTCCACAAACGAAACAACTTGGTTACCAGTCGCTGACAACTACTTGGAACTGAACCTGGAAAAACAATTGGAAGACGAGAGGAGTCCTATAAAGGTCATCTATCTAAGCATTATGTATAGAAATAATTATTATTCTCTAAAGTCTAAGCCCTCCCCCCCCCATTCACGATCAATCCACCTGTCCAGTTGGAGCATTGTCACTCCAAAAACTCACCGTAAGTGGGGAAAAACAAATCAATGGTGTGAAGTGATAGGGTGAACTGGATAGCCATTAGTTAAAAAATCAGTCCCGTCAAGTCATTCGTCCAAATGTATTGTCAATGGGTAAACCAATTGGTCCAAGTAGTCACGACACTTGATTATCAGTGTTAAAATTTGGTCCAAATTTGTCTTATTTTTCCATCATCCTTTGACCAGGATAGATACATGTGTTGCTGTTTTAGACAAAATACAGAAATGATTTTGATTTTTTCGATACACAAATGCGAAAGTTCTGATGGAAAAACTGGTGACATTTGACAATAAAACTTGTGTACTTATATAAATTCATATTACCTCATAGTTTTTTTTTCAGACATATTTGCAACTCTCTGCCTTGAAAACGAATCCCATTTTCGAGTATGGCTCTCTTGATGTTAAAACTATTCATGAAGATGAGATATTGGCATTCATAAGGTATGTAGAATTTTAGGTACCTATCATCAGTACTTACAGTACCCGTTTTTCATACAAAAAGTATCGTGTAATACTCACTTTACTTCCGTGGCTACCTTTCAATAAAACTTACAATACGGGTACAGGATAATAATTATTTTATTCACTCAAAAGCGTATTTATTTTACGGAATCAGAAATTAGAGTAAACATTAATACATTTTCATGCTGTAGTAATGTTCAACCGAAAATCAACAAATTTTGCATTTCTCACCGCCACTTTTTTGTTCAAAAAAGATTCTTGAAAATTTTATGTGAGATGAAACCCGTCATGAATACCTACCTATAAATAAAAGGTACCTAGTGCCGGACCTACCGACTAAAACCGAGATCACCGTGATAGGTGTCTCTTTAGTCAAAACGAATGACAGAGACAGCAATCATGATGGTCTCATTAAAACCCCTCATTTCTCCTTTAATAGTTCGGTTCCTTCCTTTAGATATTTCCGACACTGCAAAATAATACCCATGTCCTATTAATTACTTAGGATTTTTAATGTCTCTTTTTTGTTAATTGGCCAAATGAATGGATGGCTATAGACATCCTTATCGAAGTTGAAACTTTTGAAAAAGATATTCTTATTAATGTTACTTTATAAAATGGTTAAGTAGTTATGTTTCGAATATTTGAATGTTTTGACTTACCTACTTGTGATGATTCTTTCTGAGAAAATTGTTATTCCTCACTTGTATCTAACTACATTAATTAATTGTATATTACAGAACATATGAAGGTAAATCTGGAGTAGTTTTAGTGAATACTGGACCCGAGTCACTTTTAGTGGATCTTAATGAGTCCTTTGACAATCTTTCGGAGTTACTCGTAGTCGGAGCTGCCAGCACCGAATCACCAAGAAGCCCTGGGTATTTACTTTTTATAATCACTTAGTACATATACATGATGCACAAAATAAGTTATAGGTACACGGTGTAACATCAGTAGGTAGAGGATGTCAATACCTATCGATTTATTTATTTATTTATTTATTTATAGAATATACGGCTGAAAGCCTTTTACATGTAAAAATAAAAACATTTACAATCACAATACTACTTAATAACATGTTACAATCGGTTCAATGGCAAAGTCAACATATGAAACACAATCAACTGTACAACAATTATTAACCCCATATGTGCAGCGATATAGGGTGGTTCAAAAATTATTTATGTTTTTTGATGAAAATCCGGATTTCAGAGTAAAATACAGAACTGTGGCTGAACAATTTTTTGCCTGAGAATAGTTCGATAGTGGTCCTTATACCATGTTTTACATATCTTTGCAAGTCAGCACTCTATAGCTTTTGTTTGAAAAAAAAAAACTTTTTTTGACTGTCAAAAAACTATTTCGTGACTGTCCAAACTGTTCCAAATTCAAATATTTTTTTTATAAAAGGTACCTATATATGTTTTGTTTCTTTTTCTTTTTCAGTGATACTGTGCAAACAGATTCGATCTATGTGAACCCTTACGAAGCTTTGGCGTTGCTGACAGCTTAAGCTTATAAACCATCTTATGATTTCGAGATCCGCACAATGTAATACTCTTAACAATAAACGCTTACAATTCCAATGTGTTGAATATTTTTTTAATAAATGTTTTAAAAATTATTATGATGATCATATTTTTAACATTAATACTACTTGTAATGAATAAGCCCAATTCCAACCATCGCAATTGTTTCTTACGTAATAAAAAAGGGAAAGCAGATATCAATGCACTGTGACTTTGTTTTGTCGGAAAATAAACGAAAACCAGAAATAATTATTGTTGATTACAATAAGTCAAAAGGAGGAACTGATCTTATGAATCAAATGCCTCTTATACATGTAAAAGAAAATGTATCAGATAACCCATAACATTTTTATGAACCTTATAGGTATTGGAGAATTAACTGATTTTATAATATTTTATACTACGATTTATTTTAGAACCTCTTAATATTCAGGAAAATGTGAAAGGAATACAAACTTAATTAGAAGAAATCGAAGAATGAATGAAGAACCAGAATATTATCAAGCGATGTAAGGAAACAGTTACAAAGAAGTCATTAGAAATACACCGCACTGTTTAAAATATCACTAAGAAGAGGATTTAAATTCCTTGAAACAACGAAAAAAACAAAGAGTAAAATATAGGATAAAAATTTCTACATTGCTAAAAATTCTTAAAAATGCGTCCAAAAATCATTAAAAATATAACAAGATGCATATTTATTGATAAATATACTTTCAAAATAATAAGTGATATGTAGTTTATTAAAAGTCGTATACCCATTTTGACAAAATCTTCAAATTTGTTATCGTGAGTAACGTTGTAGAACATTTTAAAATAATTTAAAAAAAGAAAAACTTTGTATGTTCTACTTTTTATTTTGAATATATAAGGTTAAAACGTTTTCGGACTACCGTCCATCATCAGTAACCTAAACTATACTAAACTAAAAACTAAGAGGATAGGTTGCTTTCTATGTTTCGAGGAGGAGGGGGATTGGGCGGGGGTGCTATTAACAGTTTAACTAGTGGGGATGTTACGGGCGGGATTTGAATATTCAGGAGGTTATTATTATTGTTATTATGTATGTGCATTGTCTCTAAAATATCTAATTTTCTACCTTTATCACTTATATTTAAAATCTTAAAACTACTTAAATCAAATCGGTGTCCGTGATCTCTTGCGTGGTCTGCCATGTCCGAATTCAAAGTTTTTCTTTTTTAAAATCATTTTGACAGTTTTAATATAACCGCCTGAGAGACGCCAAGGGTACGATTAATGGCATAATCCATAAGAGAGATTAAGAGTTAAATAGCCAATGATGAATCCATTTTTTTAACAGGGAATTCCATAAACATTACTAGACCACTAAGGACCCTATCATTGTTTTTTTTTTAATCACAGCCAAAGTTTATAAAAAGAAATTGAGTTGACTGTTCAGTAATGCGCTGTACCTATGTAATAAAACCCAAGTATAACGAATAATAAAATAATTAATCTCCTAATTAAATTGGAAATATATGGCATAATTTATTGACATAAGTAAAATGTGGAATGCCGACATTTGAATGCTTCGAGAAAGATAACAATTTAAACTTGTGACTACATCACATTCGATAAACAATTAAATGTCTTCATATCTTTCCAACGTCTTAAATTCGTAAGATACTCAGATCATAAGATTATTTTAATGTCATTGATAAAAATGTCAATAAATTATACCGACCTGTTCACACTTTAAGTATTTTAGCAGGTACATACACTATTTCAACTTTCTTTTACAAACTGTTTAATGAGGTTGTGTTATCTAACCTTTTGTAGGGCTTCAAACTATTTCTTCTTCTTATGTTAATTAGTAGCAGCCTCACCATGTTTTTCACAGTGATAACTGGTTGGAAACCATGCTCTGTTTCCGACCTGTCACAGTCTCAACTGAACCCCAGCTTTGAACATTACTTCTCGTGTCTCTCCCAATCTTGAATTGGACTTAAATATTGTCTCTTATTGACTATTTACTAATTTGCAAACATTTTCTAATTGCGTTGGTAAGTAACTGAATGCTGTTAAAAATAAGACTTCATATACTTTATAGTCAATACGTTTTACATGTCGTACATTTCTTAGTTTTTAGCATAGTAGAGAGGAGTCAAGTTGGGTAGAACTTTTTCTCTGTTCTTCCTTCAGCAGGAACAGCTTGTGAAATATCCACATGGCAAAATCTATACCTTATTAAAAAGGTAGGGTGTTTTCTTGTTAAGTAAGGAAGAAGTCAAAAAGAGTTTTTCAAAATATTCTTCCTTAGGTATCCATAGATCCTGCATGGGCCCGGTTGTACCTACTGCTTTTCGCTCTTCCAAGAATGTGAGTTCCAAATAGGTCTACTCCCTAGAAATGTGATATGCATGCTGACAAAGACCAATAATTATAAATATAACAAATAAAATAGTGATAAAATAAAACTGTACACAATATAATTAAATATTTCTCCAACAAGTGTTTATTTATATTATTATAAGTATTGTGTAAGTGAAGTTCACGTTTGTATCAGCATTATCTATAATATTGGTGTGAACACTCTGTGTTGTTGTCTTATGTGTGTAATTATCTCTGTGTACGGATCGACACTTTAATAATTATTAACCCATATTTACGACAAGTCAATAAACGGATAAATTATTGAAATTTGCCGCAAGATTACGCTTCAAGAGGTGACTTTTTTTTATTTTTATTAAATTGTTTATTTTTATGTATGAGTAGACCACAGTGAATCATTTTACAGGCCTGAACAATATTTTTTTGCCACGACGTTTTATTATGGATGCAATAATGGGATTAGGTACGCTTTTATTTTGATAACACCAAATCTTCCAGAGCTCCAAATTTAATCACTCAAATCCAACAGTAATTAGCAGTTCATCTTAGGTGTCATTCAGTTTTGGTTATTCCAAGACATCGCACAATTCAACTTATAAGATTAAATAATTTATATATCGAAGGAAAGGGGATTTGAATATTTTTTTTTATAAAAACGAAATGTTTGTTGTATCTCTAACATAAAATTGTGAGTGTTATTCATATTTATATTTTTAAATTATTTATTTTATTTAGTTTTATGTAACCAGCAAAATAATTAGTGTTACTAGCATAATATACATAGGTTTACGGAAGAGTGTTTATTTAGATTTCAAAGGACTTAAGTAAGACAAAATAGGATCTTGCATTCTAAGGTATTCTGTGTGCTTCTATGTATATAAATTATTTATAGTTATGTGAATATTCTTTTGAAACATGATCTACATGTTTTTTTACTTCAAAGGACATTTTTTTCATCAATGTTTTCTTTTTTCAAATTAAATAGAACGTTTACAATTCAAACGGGGCATATTTCAACTCAAAATGATCATCTTAAAATCAAATTGGACATTTTCAAAACAAATTCGGTGTAGTATTCAAATTTGAACTACTTACATTAGACTTACGGCCGTCTTTTACAGCTGCTTTGAAGGCTGGAATAACATGTAGTGTGAATCTTCGACATTTTTAATATATCAAAAATCCCTTGCTCCCGGCAGGACTTGAATCCGTATTTCTAGCTTTCTTAAGCAGATTCTGATAAGCTAGTCACCGTGTCAGCGGCTCTGCAGCTGGGGTTTGCGCATTTGTGAAAATAATTTGTTCTACTCATCCAGTCCCGTCCAATCCGAGACAGACCAACCCATGGTTTAAATTTTAAGTGAAATCTACCTGAATAAAATGAATTATGCCTATCTATCAATCACGATAGTCTCAAATTCAAACGATTTTAATGTTATTGGTAGCCTAGTGGTTTCGTAGCGTAAGTCGTGTGTTCGACCTCCTGAGCTGACTGAGTTTCACACTTGAAAGATGTCAATTATTTTGGATTATTTGTGTTCATGTTAAGTAAAAATATATTTTTTCTTCTATGAAACAAAAAAACGAATTATTATTTTTCAAGTCTTCTTCACTCTGTAGTTTAAATAATAAAGACCTAAACGACACTAACTTACACAAGACTTGACGACGCTGCATTGTATCAAGATAAGTTCCTAAGTTTGTGGCACTTAAGCTACGACGTCTAACAACCTCTTCAGTCAAGTTGTGACTCCAATTACTTAACCTTGTCTTATTTTACAACTCTTAAGTAAGTTTTTGATGTAGAATGACTCCTTTTCTCAAAATCAATAAATCGAGAAAGTTATGAAGTATTTTTTATGAAAACATGCTGCAAAGTAGTTCTTAATAGTTCTTAAGTAGTTCTTAACTATGGAAATTGTCAAATAATGAATAAAATCATCCACTCTTAAACATTTTTGTATTGATACAATCCAAGAACTTTACGTACCTCTATAACGTCGTACAAATAACACCAGGGTTTTTTTTAGCTAGGCTTATTATAAAAGTTCTTTTCTGACTATTGTTGATGAAGTACCTACTTCTCTACATATACGCACCTAATAATAATTATTCTTATTTCTTCAGTAAAAACAAAATGGGCTTTAAGTCAGTGTGCGGGTTAGTTTTGGTTCTATCGACCCTTTCGTGGGCTCAAGATGACTCATGGTGGAGAACAATGCAGCTCTATCAGATTTATCCCAGATCTTTCATGGATAGCAATGGTGATGGGATAGGAGACATACAAGGTGAGAAATTTTTTTTATAACTTTATTCGCATATTTATACATCAATATCAGTAAAGTATCTTTTTAAGATAAGGCAGGTATGATTTTTTTCTATGTCAAAACTTATACATACTTAAGAATTTCTTAAAAAAATCGCTTTTTCATGCGCAATTCGTTTGATCAAGTGCCGAGAAAACACATCGTAAGCATATTGGGGTCTCGAAGACTGGTGGCGTCAGTGGTACCATACCGTGCTGGACGGGGGTACTAATAAATACTGACAATGCCTGCGCAATATACAGCATAAAATCCAGTAAGACCTATCATCTGGCGTCCACGACGCGAGCCCTGGTAATGTGTTGATAATCAGCACAGCTAACAGATGAAGGACGAAAGGCAAATCTCTGGCGCCTATAAGTAACGAGAGCACTCCAGCTAAAAGAAGGTTAACCTTGAAAAAAAAACCCTGGTCCTCCAGGTTGGGGGTTGGGCAAGAGGCTAATAACCTCTTACTGTAAAAAAAACTTAGATTACGAAACCAAACACTGAGCCTCGGACATGGACTGAAAATCGGAATCGACCTAGCAAACGGAAAAAGGACTTGAGAGGACCGAGGCAGAGGACAGGGTTGTCTGGAGGCGACGAGTATTGGAGGCCAAGGCTCGAATTGGGCTGTAGCGCCATCGGAAAGAAAAAGCATATTGATAAATAAAATAAATTCTCATTATCCAACCTGATCAACCCTGTCGTAAGCTTTTACCAAATATACACAATAATGTTGATCAGAAATTCCTTCTCTGTTAAACTTTTTAACCATTGTCATTACCAAAGCGTTGATCTGATCCGCACATTATTATCCCTTCAAATGCCCACCTTGCCCATAGTCAGTTGGCTTAGTCGAGAATGTTTTTGCCACAAGAATTCAAAATCGTTAATTGGTCTGCAGGTATAACATGGAGGTTGCATCATTTAAAAGACATTGGGGTTACGGCAACCTGGCTATCACCTATCTTTCCATCACCTATGTTGGACTTTGGATATGATATTTCGAACTACACAGATATAGATCCAAATTACGGAACAATGGAGGATCTTGAAGTACTTTTGAAAGCAGCTCAAGCAAATGGTTTGTGTTTCAACTATGAAATATTTAATTTTACAGGTTGACTTCGGATAGGTGATTTTTATAGAGAGCTAATATTGACCCTTTTTATTGTTACTAGGCATCAAAGTTCTACTAGACTTTGTTCCAAATCATTCTTCTAGCGATTGCGAATGGTTTCAAAAGTCTGTTCGAAGGGAACCTGGCTTCGAAAACTTTTATGTATGGCATCCGGGTAAGCCAAATCCAGACCAACCAGACGGCCAGCCTTTACCACCTAGCAACTGGGTAAGATATTTTGACAGTGATATTCTAATAAAATAAATCTTCGCTCAAAATACTAACACAATATTTTGTTTCTTCAAGAGGTCAGTTTTTAGAGGAAGTGCATGGACTTGGCATCCCGTCAGGGAGGAGTATTATTTACATCAGTTTTTACCAGAACAACCAGATCTGAACTACAGAGATCCAAATGTGGTCGAAGAAATGAAGGTAGATAATTAATGATACATTACCTAGCTTATTAGAAAATTTGTGTCATTGTGTACCTACACGAGTATCTCCGGAGTGTTGTCATGAAATCGCATCGATTTTGGTTAACTGGTTATATTTTTCCTCATTGCAGAATGTACTTCGCTTTTGGCTGGACATGGGAGTAGCTGGCTTCCGAGTAGACGCTATTCCTCATTTGGTTGAGGTAGATGTAGACGCGAATGGAGATTACCCAGACGAGCCGCTTTCTGGGAATACTGATGATCCAGGTAAAATATTAAAAAAAAATCTAGACATTTAAATATACTTACCTTTCATGAACAATCTGTCAATTAACAAATTTATTCTGAAAAATAAATGGTATTTTTTATTTGATAGACGATTACGGGTATTTGAATCATACATACACTCGAGAGAGGGATGAAACGTACGATCTAGTGTATCAGTGGAGAGCTGTCCTTGATGAGTATACTGAAGGCTTTACAAGGTTAGAATATGCTTTTATTATTTTTTAACATACGAAAATACGCCACAACTTTTGATACAAAAAATCAAAATGGAATATCAATATTGGTTCACCATCCACTTATCTATTTTATAATATGACGTGACGTGATCGTAAGAGGAAACACTTTGTGAAAACTTATTATAATTATTATTATTGTTATCAATGGCATGAAAAAAGAAATATCGAAAGATTCAAAGCAGCTTTGACCGCAAAACAAATGTCTGTTGGTTAGGACTTTTAGAATGTATGCTGACATAATACCCCCTATTCGGATTTTGGAACGTTCTTATTTTAGTTTAGTGCGTACTTATTTTGAATTGGAATAGGGGGTAGGTAATGTAGGTTCCGAAGATTAAAGGTTCCCAGAATAAGCGATTCTAGTAACAACAACCTTGAAACGTTCCTTGTTATGTAAAATATCAATCTTATGTTATTTCTAGGGAGAAATTTGTTTGTCTATCCGCCTAAGGGTACAGGCTGATAGATAAGTAAAGAGAACGTTATCTGTATTACATCGTCTTTACACGACATACCTATATGTTATTCGGTGTCTACAGTAAAGATAATAATACTGACCGTTATATTATTATTATGTTCGAATAACAAAATTACAGAGTTCTTTTGATGGAAGCCATGAGTGAAACGGAATTAGTTATGAAGTATTACGGGAACGACACGGCCGAAGGGGCCCATTTTCCTTTCAATTTCAACATTGCTTTCCAGAGGTCTGACACCAAAGCGCGGGGGTTGATGGCCGCCGTTAAAGGGTGGTACGATAATGTGCCAGAAGGGCGTGTTTCAAATTGGGTGGTGAGTGTAAAACATTACATGATTCAAATAAATAATATCAGATTTGATATCAGATTAAAACGACGTAGTTGCTCTTTCTGGCTGGGTCACGTACTCAGAGGACATAACTCGTCTTAGTCTCAACTACCATCCAGAAGGCAATCGAAGACGTGGTAGGCCCCTCCAAACAATTAAAAGGCTCTACGAAGCTGACCTTCAGGTCATTGGTGTTGACTGGGGTGCGACTGCTGGAATCGCAGGGGACAGGACCGCATGGCGAGGACTTGTGGAGTCCATATGCTCCAACTAGGGAGAGGACATGGATGAAGAAAGAAGAGTTGCTCGAGCGCATTCGTCAAACTCGCATTGGCATTATCAAGAGACTAACCTAAGAAATATAAACTTAGAGTTTTAATAGGTCCTCGATTTACAGAAATTTGGTTACATCTATTAGTGCATGCCATATGAGAAAATGAAATTTTTATTATTTTACATACATTTTTTTTATGCCTAGTATTATGGTCTTAGTAGAGCTGATGGTGTTGGGATCTATATATACATGTATCTGTTTTCCATATCGGCGAAAAAGGTCTTTTTAAAGATCCTAACGATCCCTCTTCGGGTGAACATTCAAATAGGCTTAAAAAAAGCCGAAGCCATAAGAATAATAATAATAATATAATGTTGGGATCTGGACGTTCTGCGATATTCTTGTGAATCTCCAACGTTTTGAGTCCAAGTCTCCGATTTCTATGGCGCTCTGAATGTATAACCTTTGCATTATTAGATTCAAAGTTGTGATCCTGTGTTATGCAATCGAGGACCTATTATTATTCTTTGTTTATATTTCTAAGGTAAGTCTCTTGATAATGTCAACGCGAGTTTGACGAAAGCGCTCGAGCTCAGATAATTTTTCGTAAAATTGCAACTACGTCGTTTCAGTCTGTTGAAATGAATATTCACTACGTGAATGCATAGACACTTCAATTATTCTATATTTGATAATTTTGTATGACATTCACGTGTAGGTTTTTTTTCCTAGATCGGAAATCATGATCAACCAAGAGTTGCAAGTCGTTTTGGACCAGAAAGGTCTGATGGTGTCGTAGTGCTAGCCATGTTGCTTCCTGGTGTTGCTGTCACGTATCAAGTAATCCTAAATTTCAATGATATCTACATAATTTGCAAAAATATATTGATATTGCCACTTACCGTAAATGTGCTTTTAGGGTGAAGAAATAGCAATGGAGAATTTCTATCCAACATGGGAACAGACAAAGGATCCTCAAGCTTGTAACAGTGGAATTGATTTATTCAACATCACGTCCAGAGATCCAGAAAGGACACCATTCCAATGGGATCATTCTAAAAACTCTGGTAGATGCTTAAATAGTTTTTGAACTCTGGGTTATAGGTATTTCTTAAATAATTTACTGCTGTAGGTACCTCAACAACATTTGAATCATTTTGTTTTGTTACGTACTTACCTATAGATATTGTGAAATTGACTATTTTTTCCTTTATTTTGCAGGTTTTTCAACATCGAATGAAACTTGGTTACCTCTCGCCGATAATTATTTGGAACTGAATCTGATAGAACAGATGATCGCTCCAAAAAGTCACGTTAAGGTAGTAAAATAAATTATTAATTATTGGAATTTCTACGGTTTTTTTTAGAAAATAATATTTATTAATTATCATTTACAGATGTACAAAGCCCTTTCTAATTTGCGCAGATCACCCGTGATACAAAATGGAGATCTTGAAATAAAAACTGTAAACGACGAAGACGAGGTTCTAGTTTTCATGAGGTAGGTTTCCTAACTGTCAAATGATTTTCATTTCGCAAACAGAATTCACAATTTAATAATATAATCACTGGAGATATTAGAAGTTGAAAATAATTTCTAAATTACCTAGATGTTATATTTTATTATAATCAACATCTTGTATTATATTGCGAGATTATATTATTTACTTCATATTCACGTATAATGTTGTAATATGATGAATTTTTGTGGGATTTTATAAATGAATGCTTATACCTATTATTTTCTCTTCCTACTTCACGAGTTCTTGCTATGCGGTCCTGAAGAGTACCTAGTTCACCAAAAAATTTAGGTTAAGAGCTATAGTCAAATATTTGAAAATTGAAGCCCTATTCTCTCAAAATAGCCGTTATTGGCATTTTTCTTAATTGATTCCGCAATTCTTCAACATAAGAATCTGCAAAATTTACGTTTAATTGTAGAATGATCTTTATTCGTGAATCAGGGTCCCGCAATCCCCACCACCTTATAGAAGCTGAAATAACTTCTTCGAAGAACAGGCTCGTGAAACAACCGTACCTAACTTTTATTACTTTCTGAATGGTAGTTAACACTGGCAGGTTTTATCCTCTGTGTGGTGTTTCAAAGTAGGTACGTGGGGTAGCCAGGTCAGTGACATGCTGTTGGCCTGTTTTAAATAGTTGTGTTTGACATGATCTCGTACCAAAGACTATGCAATACTCTTCGGGAGCACCTCCTCTTAAATCATAAGCAAGCTTATTCAAGCCTAGGTTGGGTGCCAAATTTTACGCAGGATGGAATGCAGGTATTGAACAGCCAAATCTTTTTTTTTTTGGGTCCTGTAAAAGTTCCCATTTATTCCTTCCACAAAACCCTTTTTGATCATTCTTATGAGGAAACGTAGGCTTGTTCTTGTCCAATTTTGATGTCCTGAAATTCCACAACATCCATGAAAAAAAAATCCATCTGTTTTGAATAAATATTTTTATTCACGTGTCTCTGTCATTTTGCCATGTGCAAGGTGTCTCTTCTAACATCGCAATTATATTAATTTGACTGAATGTTGGCACAGGTCACTCCAAACTGAAGAAACTACCAGCAGAGTAATCGTTCTGATTAACACGGGATCTACAACGCCTGTAGTTGATCTGACCCAACTTTTCGATGATCTTCCAGAAAAATGTGCAGTCAATGTGACAAGCGTGGCTTCAACTAAACCGATAGGGTAAGGAGACAAAACTTTAAAATTTTATATACATATTGTAAAACATTTCAGTAATACTTACATTTGATGAATGTTTGTTATAGATCGGAAGTTGACACAAATAGAGTTCCCCTGGTCCAATACGAAGCTTTAGCTCTTGTTTTAAATAATGGTGTTGGTTCTATTTTCATGTCCAAGATAATTTTGTTAGCTGCTTCTTTATTATTGATATATAATTGTATTTTTTAAGATTATATTAATGTAAGTCTTATTTCGATGACGGCTATTCTGAAATTCACGTTCCATCTCAACGCAAGGTTGAGTTGAGTTATAATAATCGGTTGCCAGTAGTTACGCATCTAAAACATTTTCAGAATACAGAAATGTCAAAAGTCTCAATAAAAATTGGATACGACGCAACTCAATCGTCTGTTTTTCATTTCAGAATAACCGTCATAGTATGTTACAAGTGTAACGTGCAAGGTTAGAAGAAATAAAGTGTTGACCTAATTATTAGGAAGAGTGTTTTAATGTTTATTTACCAAAGTGGATTTTAAAAGAATGCATTTAATATTTTGTGAAGTTGAAGAGTAATCATTCTCGTCGTAAGGATTGTACCCGAGTGGGTCGTACCATCAGCCTGCTCCATGCCTTAACGACTATTAAGTTACACCGCTGCAGAACTCACAACGGGGGGAGATTCTTCAACATAGTCAGTAACTTCAAGAGTTTTAACTGTAAAAAAAAAACAAAGTAACCAAGTTTTCCTCAAAACATTATGAACAAAAAAGTAAAAAATGTCGTTTGTGTTTTTTTTCATAAAATAAATTATTTTAACCCTCAAAACAACTTACAAATAAGTACAGAATAAATGACTAACTGACGCAATCGGAAGCCATGACTCGCTAGGTACTGAAATTTGGAAAAAAAAAGTTGAGTGTGTATAAAAAATAATGTTCTGGATCCAAAGGATGGAACAATTCCTGAGAGCGTAGGACAGAAATACTTCCGCCAGACAAGGATGCTGAGATGCTGACATCGGGTGCACCAGATTTTTTCTCAATCTTCAAACTAAAAATTATCTAAATTATCAAAAGCTATATTGTCTAAGAGTATCTTAATTCCGAAGTTAACCTTGTAAATCGATTGACCAAAAGGTAAGACTTTGTTAGTTTTCTGTTGATATTTATTAGACGCCCCATTTTGTTATTTAAATTTTTTTTTTTTTTGACAGAAATGGGTTAAGCAGATCTTATGGAAGTATGAATCATATCATATTAGCCCGTAATATCCACTGCAGGACATAGGCCTCCTCACGCTCACGCCACTCCTCTCTGTCCCTGGTCAACCCCATCCACTCTGTCCCAACGGCACGCACGATGTCGTCGCACCACCTCATCGGCTGTCTTCCCACACAAAGTTTTGGAAATGCCGTTGAAGGGAAACTGAGTGTAAAATATGAAGGAACTCGCCCCTATTTACTTGGATAGTTGGAAGAATGTGAATAATTTCTTCTTGTGCTCTAATTCAGTTCGTTGTCCCCAGGGTGGTGTTTACTCACAAGATCTACAACACTTTTTTGTACGAAAACCGACAACCTAAGACCACGTCTTAAAACGGCGATAATGTAAATTTCATTAAGTTATATGTTACAGCTATGTTGTAAGTATCTTTATTTTTTTTAGCTACACTTCACCACTGTTACGGCCTAGGGTGGATTTTATTTGTCTGTTGCAAAAAAATTAGTTTAGGCGATATTTATTATCTCTGTAAGCTTCCAGTACTTTTGGAATAACTACCTATTTGTAAAAATGAATTGCGATGTAAAGCTGCGTAAGCATGACCCGTTGGATCAATGTTATTAAAAGATCAGGTTTGTACGTGGTTTGCAAATATAATATTTATGCAACCACTCGTGCTCGCAGCTTTAGATACCTTGATAAAATGTATCTTTGATTTTTTGAAGTGAAAAAGTTGATGAGCAAGACACTTCATTGAAAATTCAATCGTCATCTAAAATTTTGCAACATTTTCAAACTTTCAGCTAGTTTTCAATTCTAAATGACCTCAGAAAATGATACATATCATATGCAAACAGCTTTGTGAATAACAATTATTTTAAGGATTACATAGGAAGGATGAATATTATCAATCAATCATTAAAAAGTATGAAGGAAATTCTCCTAAGTGTGGTCGGAGTGCATATGATATGTAGGGAGTATTCTACGACTTTTTTAGGAAGATAAAAACTTCGAGAGAGGTCGAGAATCTTAGAGAATTTGAGGATTACTAATTGATGGTAAAAAAAAAATTAAGGGAAAATCTGAAGAATACCAAGATTATCGGGGTATTGTTGTAGTGCAGATAGTAGCAACACATCAGCATAACTTTTTAAATGCCGCTGAATAATCGTTTTTTTTTACTAAAGGTACATTATACACAAAAAAACCCGTTCCGATTTATTATACTACACGACAAATTCCAAAGTATGTAGGTAACTGCTTTCCGTTCTGTCATCACTCCCTCGACAAGAATACTTAACGCCACTATACTTTACCAACAATTATTCCATTTTTTCGGTAATAATTTCAGAAAGATCGTTGGGGTTTATTGTCGAAAATAAAAATGAAAATTATTTCATTATTTGGGTGGTGTTTCAGGGGTTCATTTTATATTTTCAAGGAGAGTAACGTACGTAATTAAACTTTTAAATTTTATTATATTGTTTTTTTATAGATCCAAGTTGAAACAGACGATGGTAAATGGGAGAAATATGAAATTATTATCATTTTTGTGGTTGATTTTATTTCAAAGTTCGTTAAAGGTTCTTCAGTCAGCATTACCATTCCATTTCCAGAATCCCAAGATACTTTTTTGAAGTCCTTTGTTTTCACCATCAAGGGTTCATCACATTACTTCATAAAGGTACAAAGCATTAGTTTATTCTTTTAAATATTTTCAGTAGGTAGGTACATGAACCTATTAGTGAAAGATCCAATCAAGGGTCGGATCCGACACACGAAAATTGCAAATGGGATGTTACGCTTTAGTTTTGCGGGACAGCCCCCGTAGAAAAATTCAAATTGGTGTTCGACTACAAACGAAGATTTCGCCAATGTATAGTGCGAAAAAATTAACTGTCCACTGGAATATATAAACAATTATTTAAACCAAACAAAGACACTTGTGTAAAAGTATAAAAAGTGTACAATTAATTTTCTTCCTTCTCTACATTGTCGAAGAATTCGTTTGTAGTCGATCGCCAAATGCATTTTGTCTAGGCCTACAGGTGCGACAGATTTTTTTTAGATAATTTAAAGCGTATATTGTAAGGGTTAGAATCTTTCATTTTGAAGCCGAAATAATTTATTTTTATACTGATAGGAACAATATTATTATTTCATCGAAGAACTTGGATGATCCATTATAAAAAAAAAACTGGTATAAAATGGGACAAAACGATACAAACTGAGAAAGTTACATAACGACAGACTAGTGGTCTGACAGACACCTTATGTTCTTTTTTTAATCGAAAATAACTGGAAACGCAAAGTCATTTGTGCATATTTACAAACGTTGCCGGGTGACTCGAGGGGTAAAGAAAAGCGCGAAGGATAAAATATCTTCGATAACATAATGAAACTAGAAATTTCGAACTCTCAAGGTGTGTAGTAGACCTCTTGTCGATACTTACATAAAGATGAAAAAAAAACCCAGCTCGAGTTTATGCCTCATATAGAAGCGAATACATTCGTTGTAGGTATTTCACTACACGCCGAGTGTTATTATAAGAAATCTTTAGGCTGTAATTAAATAAAATCCAAATGACTGCCAGTAGTTCCTAACGAAGCAGTGGAAAATGTTTCCGCATTGCGCTTGTATGGTGCAATAACACAGATCTAAACATTTTAGTGAATCTAGTAAACGGCACAGATGAAACGGATATTGCTTTGGGCGTTCGACCTTTTTGAATTCTCGGGCTTCAAACAACTAACGGGATCTCTGCGATATACCTAGATTTAATGGCTACATATTCTATTAGGTAACAAAGGGATATTGCGTGTGGCAATACCCTTTATTGCAAAGGAAATAATTGTGAACCTATGTTTTATTTAGAGTAAGTATATAAGTAGATTTAAACACTTGGTCACACGCAGGACAATGAAACTCTGATTGAGGTAGGTACATTTTTTAAATATTTTTGAAATACTCTAAAAAATAGATTTTGTGAAAATTTTGAGTTTTTTATGACAAGCTAGCGCCAGCGGGGAGGCTCATATACCTATGAAGAGTCGTATCAACATGCAATAAATCTGATAATACACAGATGGGTTGTAATATCAATGAAGTTACAGAAAATAATAGACATAAAAAACTAGTATGCTGTAAAACAAAAATGTTGAATAAAAGTAATAATAAAAATATCGAAGATTCCCACACACTATACCTATATATTGGACTGCGGTCACCTGTGACCAAGTGTTGAAACACAGATAAAAGTGGTCTAATTATCCAACAGAAATTTATGTTAATAATCCAGTTTATATTTATTTTATACATACTAAAAGCGGATAAAAAGATTATTATTATATGCAAAATTATTCAGAAAGCTGCTTGTATTTATCACCTTCGTATTATTTATTATGTGCTAACGTTGGCGTGTCCTCCAGTTTCCTGCATGAAAAAGAATAACAGCATTTCTGAAGTAGTATAATGCGTCGAAACAATTTAAATGAAAAATTCATTTTAAATTTTTATTGGAATCTTAAAATAAGCATGAATGAATCTAAATGAAAAACTGATATTTAAAACCGAAATAAGTATCATACTGTTCTCATTTTCGTAGTTACCCTTTATTTATTTGTAATCATAGGTGTCCCTTAGGGAATAATAATAATATATTAGTTTATCAGTTGAACAAGGACATTCATTCCCTGATGCCACAATATCATCGAGATATTAACAAAGTCTTCCTGGAATTCACTTTATCATATATTTTTTTTAATATCGAAGGCTCTACGAAGCTGACCTTCAGGCCGTTGGTGTTGACTGGGGTGCGGCTGCTGGAATCGCAGGGGACAGGATCGCATGGCGAGTACCTACTTTTGTGGAGTCCATATGCTCCAACTAGGGAGCGGACATGGATGAAGAAGAAAGAAGAAGTATGATTGAATAATTTCAATGGTTAATTTATAACTAGAACACCTCAAATACCAGTCGGGGATATGAATATTGTCTACCGATAGTGGCAAAAATTGTGAACATTACGTCTGATATTAAGCCAGCTTTCAAATAATCAACATTTATTTACTTTTTGACGTTCGTAAGCACATAGTGGTTCAATAGTGTTCAAAGTTTTCTGTATTTATGTTTACTTATTCCAAAATAATCATTTCTAGTATGTTGTCGATCCCCAACAGAACTGTCACTCCAACAAAGAAAGTCTTCTAAGAAGTTGAATTCCGCGTTGCTGGTTATGTAGGGTGATTATACGGATTTTAAAAGACACAAGAGTCTTTTAAAAACTTAAAATATTGTTGTGATAAAGTACGTATTATACTTTTCATAAAGATATTTTTCTCTGTAGATATGATTCATTGAAAACTATTCAAAAAGGTTTTAAAAATGTTCGACGGATGTCGGTTATAAATAAACGGAACTAAATAACTGTAACACTTGGCGTCTAGTGGGGCACTAGAACGAGGTAGTCATTCAAAAGTTTGACTTTTTTATTCCCAAAAGCTCGGGTCGCTGGGTTGATCACGTTCTCGAGCAATCATTCCATGCTCCTTTGTGGGAAAATATACAATCTTGGAAATGACGAGAAAATAGTGCGTGTTGCCATTAATCTTCTCTCCCCGAATAACCGGCCCTTGAGAGAGAAAGGTGAGCTGTGAGGGGAAGAGAAAAGTGTTGAGTGAATGAGGGGCTTAAAGAGATTTAAGCTCAAGTTATTACAGAGTTTATCCTCCATCGCTGATTCGTGAGATTTTTTTTGAAATAGAATTGAGCCCTACCAAAAAACTGTTAAAAAACTATACAATAATATTCACCAGATACCTAAAAGTTCCTTCATTTCCTTTGCAATATACAAATACTTAGCCACATACTTACTTTCACTATACCCATGTCTTTTACGTATCTTACATACTTAAAAACGTATCTTACATACTTATAGTTGGAGTAGTATTATTATACCTACTTCCTTATTGACCGAATAAAAGAGCAAAGGGTCCGGCATTCCTAAATCTGCACAATTTTCTTAGTTTCGGTCACTAAGTCTATATATTATTCATTGTTTCTTTACCTTTACAGGAATAAATTTTTGAGGGTTAATAAAGTAAGACCTATTGTTTCAAAGATATTATTAGATGAGTAAGAAAACTTAGATCTGATTTTTCGTTAACCCCCCAAATAAAACGACAAATAGCCTTTTGAATTGGAAGGAATATTATAAATAACACAACATGACTTACTCAAGTATTTAGCTAAACAGTTTTTGCATGATTGCTTACCTATTTGTTTGATAAATGTTTATTTGGATATGAGATTCAAGAAATGTTAGAAGGCTTCAGAAGTTTTTGAAAACCTTAATAAGTCTAGTGCGCTACTTTATTATGAGGGATTAGTATGACATACATAAGCTTATGTTTTAACGAAATATATTTATTTCTTTTCATAAAATAACCTTTTCATTGAGTGATCATGCATAAAACAACCATTGTTTTGTCTATATTCCAAATCCGCACAGATCTATTATTTTGAATACCATTAATTAAATGAGGCCTAAATGTTTTCATTAAATTCTTAAAGTATACCTACTTTTGTATAACAAATATTGCATGGCTTAAAATACACATGTGACCAAAAGAAATAGTTGTTCAAGTCGAGAAGTTGGTTGGCAAATTGCATTCGGCTCTGGGGGTTCATAAGGGACAAAGTATTCGAAGTAAATGCATGTCCCAAGAAGCACACGTGTGTCTTTAGTATCATGCTCGTAAAAGTTTGCAAAATTAGTTTCGAGACGACATAATACTATTCTTGGGAATTCTGCAATAAAGTTTTTCCATAGTTTAGAAAATTTCTTCATTAATTCGCAAACGGTCCAAGCATGAAAGATGAAATTTCTTTCATTCGCAATTATTGTTTTAGTAGGTATCGTTTTACAATGTCTTTTGTACAAAAATAATAAACTAGTGGTCAGCGGCCAGACAGGGAACGGAACGATGGGCACCCAGGATCCTGAAATGGAGACCATGGGATAAAAGAAGAGGAGTGGGCCGACCCCAAAAAAGATGGGCCGATGATATTATCCCAGTCGCGGGCAGAGGGTGGATAAGAAAAGCCCAGGATAGAGGAGAGTGGAAAGGAATGGAAGAGGCCTATATCCAGCAGTGGAGAGATGGCTGAGGAAGAAGAAGAAGAAGAAGTGGTCGACCAGTGCTCGAAATTCGACCATAACTAATGGATGACTTCTTCTAAAGGTCGATGTGGTGAAACGAAAAGATGGCGTTATTGAAAGAACACGGAACTTTATTTAGACAAGAAAAAATATGTGTGTGCACAAGTCGGGCGACACGTAGAGAATGAAAACATAGACAACAACATTATCTATCAATGCCTCTATAGAAGCTTTATATTAGGCTACTGCAGGTGGCGGCCACCGCCAAATGCCACGTGACCTTGCACGGACCGTCTGCGGGAGGCTTCTGTCTCCTCATCCTTCAAAGTTTGTAATTATTATTGGGGAGCTCGAATCCACCAAATAAATCTATCCATACTCCCCCCTTGGGAAATGCATTTTTCCAATGGAAAACAGAGCCACCCGCATCAGGTTGGCAAGAAGGAAAATTAAACTCATATACTGGCTAGACCAGTTCTAAACTACTAACTTAAATATTTTCAAATGTCATTGGTTAGGCCAATGTTACTTATGTATTTCATGCAGTGCAACTTAAGATAAACTAATTACAATTCAGCATTATATTTGAAAACTTAACTAAAATGTTGCATCTTTTTTGTCAAGCAACATTATTACAAAATAAATGTCAAGTCCTTTCCGAAGTTGGTTGTCTTCCATCAAGTCAGTTCGCCAGTAATGTAGTGAAGTTCTGAACCTATTCTTGAATGTTTCCTTTGTTTTATTTCAATCCAACTGCAGCATTCTGATTGTCCAAAGATGATTAATTTTCCCTTTATTATTATTTAAAGCATTTTTATATTAAATAACAAGTTCTTAAATTGCATGCAAATGTTCACTTTTTTTTTCTTTAAAAATCTTATTATTATTCATAATTTATATTGATAGTTCAATTTTCTTTCTTGATTTCATTTAAATTCAATTTTATTTTAATTTATGTTCTTGATGATAAACAATTTTAAGCTTTATACCAATTGATTTAAGCTCTTGATGTCAAATTATTATTCAAATTCTGTATTTAATTATTAAATCATATTAAACCTTTTTTTATTCATAAACGTTATATGTTTCAAATTTAGTCTTGATTTGGTAATGGTGCCAGGCTGGTAATATGTCTTGTGTAGATCCCCCTTGAAGTCCGGATTCTTACACTCCTCACAGCTCCGTCTGATGATGGAAGCAGTTGTATCACTCGTGCCAAAGTCCAGTATAATGGAGGTGTGCCGTCTTCCTTCACAAGTACCAGTTGACCCTCTTTTATGTTCTGCTCCATTGTCAGCCATTTGCCTCTCGCCTGGAGTCCCGTGATGTAGTTCACTCGCCATCGATCCCAGAAAGAAGAAAATACAGATCTTAGTTTATTGTAATGAGATAATTGAGACGCTGGTAGTTTGCTTACACCAGGGTCCGGCAAGGTCTGAAGGTTCTGGGAGACCAAAAAATGGCCAGGAGTCAATGCTTCTAGGTCTGATGGATCACTGGACATGGGAGAGAGAGGACGGGAATTCAATATTGCTTCTATTTGCACCAAGACGGTACAGGTGTCTTCATAAGTAAGAACCTGTGACATTAAAGCTTTTTTAAGCAGGGTTTTAACTTGCTTAATCTGTGATTCGTAAATGCCCCCCACGTGTGGTGAGACAGGAGTTATAAACTTCCATTCTATTCTACTTTCAGCTAATTTACTAGTTATGTAATCCCCATTTTTACTCAAAAAATCAAACAAAAAATTGAGCTCAGCAGACGCTCCCTTAAAAGTTGCAGCATTATCACAAAATATCTTTGTCGGCATAGACCGTCTAGAAATAAAGCGCCTTAGTGCTCCCAGAAAAGTTTCAGTAGTGAGATTACTAACTAATTCTAAGTGAATGGCCTTTGTAGCCAAGCATACAAAAAGACAAATGTAAGATTTTACCTGTTTGGCATTTCGCAAATTACTACATTTCACATATATTGGGCCAGCAAAATCACATCCCACACTAGTAAATGGGCGTACCCCTTGTAAACGTTCCTTAGGTAAGTCAGCCATTAACTGTGTACCCATTGTAGGTTTGTATCTGAAACAGACTATACATTTCCTGAAAACTTTCTTAATCAAAACCAATCCTGATGTTATCCAATATCGTGTGCGTACGATTCCAAGTAATGTGCGTGGTCCACAATGTAAATTTATAAGATGATAGTGTCTCACAATAAGTTCTGATAACTTGTGGCTCGCTGATAACAAAATTGGATGTTTAGTGGAGAAATCCAGATCTGATTTCTTTATTCTGCCTCCTACACGTAGAACATCGTCCTGTAAGAAAGGATTCAAACTGATTATTTTGCTCTTTCTAGAAATCTGATTGTTCCTGCCCAATGATTGTATTTCTTCTTGAAATGATTCCTCTTGTGCTTTCCTTATTAATACGTTGTGAGCTTCATCGAGCTCAAACGCCTGTAGTGGCCCAAATCTTCTTGAGTTGGGATTCCTTACATTAAAATAAAATCTTTTAATATATGCGGTTATTCTTAACAGTTTAACAAATGATGAGTACCTTTCAAAGATTCCAAAGTCACCTGTGGGGTCCGATGATATGAGTACTACCTTACTTCTGGTTTCTGGTGGTTCAATGTTGTCGTTTACAACGTCCTGAGGCCAACTGCCCTGGTCTTTTGTTAGCCATGCAGGTCCATTCCACCATAACACTTTATTCAACAACTGTTGAGCTGTGGTTCCTCTTGAGGCGACGTCGGCTGGGTTGTCTCCAGAAGATACATGATTCCATTTATAATCTGGTCCTATACTATGTATTTCCTTGACTCTATTTCCAACGAAGATGTTCCATCGATTTGGATCTCCTCGCAGCCAGCAAAGAACTATCGTGGAATCTGTAAAAAGAAAAGCTTCCTCCTCCTCCATGTTTAAAGCTGTCCGAACTTGCTGCATCAGCTTGGTAAGTAGTAGAGCGCCACACAACTCAAGTCGTGGAATTGTCAATTCCTTGATCGGAGCTACTTTGGTCTTTGAACAGATAAGATGTACAAAGTGCTCACCTGTGCCAGTTGACGACCTCATGTAAACCGCTGCACCGTAAGCCCTCTCAGAAGCATCACAAAATCCAACGAGCATGGTCCTTGTTGAGTTTTTCGCCTTTATACATCTTGGTATCCTCATGCTGTTTGCCTCCAATATATCCTGCTGAAAAGATTTCCATCGTTCAACGATGTCACTGGAAGGCACCTCGTCCCAACCAACCTGATCTTTCCAGAGTCCTTGCATCATTAATTTTGCATTAATGACAATTGGAGATAACAAGCCTAAAGGATCATAAATCTTACTTATATTTGATAAAATATTCCTCTTCGTACAAATGTTTGGATTTGATATTTCATTCACCTTGTACGTCAAAATGTCATCACAATTGTTCCAATTGAGACCTAAAATTTTACAACTTTCATTTTCATTAACTGGTAATAAGTAATCACTTTTACCTGTTTCATCATTCAGTTCTGTAACATTTGACTTCCATTTCCTCAGCTTTAGTTCAGCTGTGTCCAAAATAAAAATTAATTGCTCTTTGAGCTCCTTCAATATTTGCATATCATCATGTCCAGTAAGTAAGTCATCTACATAGAAATCCTTTTCAATTGCCTTTGCTGCAAGAGGAAAATCATTTTGAAAAATTCTACCTAGTTCAAGAAGACATCTTGTCGCCAGAAACGCGCTGGACCGAAGTCCATAGGTCACCGTTGTCAGCTTGTAGTGTGTAACCTCAACGTCCTGAGATGGTCTCCATACTATTCGCTGGTAGTCCTGATCGTCTTCATGAACTGCTATCCCTCTATACATTTTTTCTATGTCACTCACTAACACATGTTGATGCAACCTGAAATTTATTAAAATATTAAATATATCCCTTTGTACTGTAGGACCTTTTAACTGTCTATCGTTTATAGACAGTCCTGTACTTGCCTTTGACGACCCGTCAAAGACAACTCTTATTTTAGATTCCTTGAAGACAGCGTGGTGCGGCAGATAGAACACCTCGTTGCCATCGTTTGGGTCACACCTTTTCATGTGGCCCAATCTTTCATACTCTCGCATGAAATCTATATATTGATTTTTCAAATCAATATTCCTGTTGAATACCTTTTCCATATGATTCAATCTTCTTAGAGCAGTTGACAAAGAAGGTCCAATATTCGGGTCCTCCCCCCATGGAATACTAACAATAAATTTACCTGACTGTGATCTTGATACATTCTTCAGAAAGTGGGACTCGCACACCTCATCATATTGATCGATAGGTGGCACATCCTCAATCTTCCAAAACTTTTCTATCTGTAAATTTAAATCGTTAGTTGCCAACATACTACTCAGTTTTACTTTGCTCTCATTTTGAGAGCAATCTAATTCTCCGCCGAGAATCCAACCCAACAACGTTTTTTGCAAGGTTGGTCTCTGCGGTCCTAATGAAATCTGTTCTAACTGGAGTATCTGCCAGAACACTCCAGCTCCTATAAGCATATCCACCGGTGCACTCTCATCGAAGTGTGGGTCTGCCAGCTGCAAGCCCTCTGGTATGCGCAAAGATGCTCTGTTGATTGTGCACTGCGGTAAGTCCTGCGTTATGCTTTCTAAAACTAAACAAGTTATTTTTTCATTAAAGTTTGAATTTAATGATGTTATGCTGACCTGTGTGGCTCTTTTAATGTCTATGACTTTATTGTGTATACCCGACACAGGCGCATTCATGTTACATTGTGATAACCTCAAAATATCACATGCTCTTTTTGTAATAAAATTACTTTGACTGCCGCTGTCTAATATTGCCCTTAATTTGAAAACCTTGTTCCCAATCCTTATGCCTACAACAGCAGTCGACAGCAAAACCTGTATGTTTTGCGAAAATGTTGCATGAACTGCAACCGTGTTGCTGGGTTCATGTCTTACATTACTAGCCTGAGCCAGTTCTTCAACACCCACATGCATATATGTATGGTGTTGTCCTTTACATGTTGAGCAACTTATTTTGCTCCTACAATTTTTCTTTATGTGATTTGACTTTAGACATTTACCACAAATTCCCGCTTTCCTGACCAATCTCCACTTTTCTGCGCTACTGAGCAGCCTAAAAGTGTGACAATTGTCTAATCTATGAGCCCCCTTGCACGACAAGCATCTATCCGTTTTGGATTCAGTTACAAGGTGTGCTTGCGTAACTTTTGGTGAGTTCCCTTTGTTTGTTGTTGCTTCGAGTATACGCGCTCTGCCGTTTAAGAAATTTGTCAATTCTTCTAAAGTAGGCACCTCCTTTGCAATAGGTGTACTTTCCCATATATTTCTAGTGTGAGGATCTAACTTTGCTAGCATTATGTGTATAATTAAAATGTCCCAATGTTCTACATTGTAACCCAAGCCCTTCAACGCTCTCAAATGCAACTGGGTTTCATCTGATAATTGCCTTATTTTATAAAATGACTCTACCTTAAATGACGGCAAATTAAAAATAGCATTTACATGGTGATCGATTATTACTCTTTTATTATGATATCTCCCTTGCAGGAGTTCCCACGCGATTTTATAATTTGGTTCACTGATTGCAAGAGATGAAATTAATTTTAACGCGTCCCCTTTTAAAGAATTAATTAAATAATGAAACTTTTGTATAGGAGATAATTGCGCATTGTTATCTATTAAAGATTTAAAAGCATCTTCAAACTGTAGCCACGTGGCATATTCGCCGGTAAAAATCGGCACATGAATTGCTTGCAACTTTAATTCTGGAGTGAATTTGAGAGATTCTTTGCAGATATTTCTGGCCTTCCCGATGGCAGTAAAATAAGCAAGTTCTACCGATTCACGATCTTGTGTTTCGGTATCATTCAAATGTTCTATTAAAGCTTGAATTTCATTATAATTATTAAACACTGTAGCTATTATTTCCACGCGCGCCTCTAATTCTGATTTATTAACATTTATATTGTCGACAAATTTACAAAATCTAGTGATTTGGCCCTTAATAATTCCCCTTTTAAAAACTAATTTCTTTAATTCATCACTTTCTGACATGATTAAATTACACTGTATTATATCTCGAAGCAAAAACTCCTGATTCCCCACGCGCGCACAAACAAAACACAATTTAGAAAAAAATATGAAATTAAACACAAAAATATTAATAATCTTGGTTAAATAAAAACAATATGAATAGAAAGATGGATAATACGACCTGACGGTTCCCTGGATTCGGCTCCAAAAAATGGATGACTTCTTCTAAAGGTCGATGTGGTGAAACGAAAAGATGGCGTTATTGAAAGAACACGGAACTTTATTTAGACAAGAAAAAATATGTGTGTGCACAAGTCGGGCGACACGTAGAGAATGAAAACATAGACAACAACATTATCTATCAATGCCTCTATAGAAGCTTTATATTAGGCTACTGCAGGTGGCGGCCACCGCCAAATGCCACGTGACCTTGCACGGACCGTCTGCGGGAGGCTTCTGTCTCCTCATCCTTCAAAGTTTGTAATTATTATTGGGGAGCTCGAATCCACCAAATAAATCTATCCAACTAATTTAGATTATAAGTTGGAACATAAGACTGAGCGAGTGCTATTTTACAATTTTCTTTCCAAAACAATGACATGGATACGTCAAATTTTAAATGTTTATATTTTGTATAAAGCTTTTCCTAATATTACAAAAAAAAACAATATTAATATATTCTTAATTTGACGCAATGAGTTTGAATATCCCGCTGCCTTTAAAAAGCTTTCTGCGCCCATTATGAGGCGCTTTACATTTCAATTTTTGTTTCTATATGAAGTTGATCTTCTTTAGAAAATAAATAGAAGTGTGTGTGAGTATCAAACAATTCTTTTGTTTTGTTTGTAATGTTTTCTTTATTGATTATATCTATTTTTATGCATAATTTTAATAAAATATTAGCATTCGCCACCTCTCCTCTATATAACGACCGCGCATTTTTCGTAAAAATAGTCGCAAAGTTTTTCCATCACGTATTAATATATAGATATGGTACGGGTATTATGCGTTTTATTGTACCTATTGTTCCATGCTTCTGCTTTCTTATGCGCGTCAATTATTTTTTTTACGTTTAAACTTTATAGTTAAGAGTATCTTTCTTTTTAACATTTTTATTAAATATGTACCTACATGACGAATTCCAAAAGCACCTACAAAATAAATGAGTAGGTTCCAAGTTTATTTCATACTAGGTAATTAAAAAGTTTTTAAAAAAAGAATTTAGAAAAAAGAGACCTAAAAAGACAAAAATCTAAAGGACAATAATATATGTAGCTATTACCACCTCCCAGCTAAACTTGCTGAATAGCTAAAAAAGCTCTTGTCTAGCTTTAATTTTATGAAAGACCATTTCTGGACATTTTCTCTTCTTTTAAAATCTTGCTTTAGTCTCGATTATTGACTGTTGAGAAATAAATCGATTGTTCTGCCCAATTGTTTTACAACCGGGCAGGACGATCGATTTATTTAATAAAATACCCTTCGAATTCTATTTAGACATACGATATTTCCTTAATACGAGGTGGTCTTTGTCACAGTTTGTGAAGTATGAAATAACTCAAACCGAAAAATTGTGAAATAAAATACTTTTTTATTTTATTTTGGTCTGTAACTTTTGTATAAAGTCTTTGAGGTTGACTTTTAATCTGTTTTATTAAATTTCATAACTTTTTTTATAATAATAATTAACCATTTCGTATTTTGGATCTTCTATTTTTGTTGTACATAATTGAATAATTTTATTTATGGGATCAAACAATTAATGGATAAAACCTATCTCAAATTATATTATTCTTAATGTTTTGTTCTTAAATAACAATGTTTATGGGTGTGTTTAAACTCTCACATAATTTCTATTGTTTAGTTAGATGTAAATTTCAAAAGCTTTTAAAGCCTGTCCAAATGCTCTATAAATAAGAACTAACACAATATACCTTCCTGCTTATTTGAATTCTTCTTATCTCATATCGTTTATCCTATTGGATTATTTGGTTTAATTAAAAATCTTTCAGCGATCTTAAAGTTAAGTTGTTATGTAAGTTAAACATTGTAGTGAGTAAGTATTGATAGATGGTGAATTTAGAACGAACATCTTACCTAACATATTTTGGTACTTTGGTATCAATCATAATGAGACACATCTAAATACCATACACACACATTCAAATTACTCAATCCTTAAGAATTCAACACAATAACACGTAGCATCCAACTCAACTGTTGCATATTTTTTTGTTGCGGTACATTGGTGGTGCGTGCGAGCTACGGATTTTTTGGGACATTCCCCAATTTTATTAACCAAAAAAGTTAAATAAGTTAGGGGGGGGGGAATCGTGATGATTTTTATTTAGGGGGGGGGGGCTCAGGTGTGATTCTCCTTATACTCAGTACGCAACTGGGTATAGTATCTATGTTCAAATAAAATTATTCAAAAGAATTAAAATTAATATTGCCTTGTGATCTGTTATCCTGGCCTGACCTATAAGAAACTTGACTTGATGTAATGTACTTAGGTACTTATCGTTTTGTTTGTTTGTTAACTTCATTTTATAAGCTGACCAGATTTATCGTGAAGCCTATCTTTATTAATATTTTGTTGGGGAAACACAGAGCCTTTTAAGAACCCCTAAGACTCCCAACTACCACAAAGGCTTTAACTTACTTAATATCTGATTTAGTGAAACACTCGTGAAAGTTGTTAATCTCTGGAGCTGCGGTGTTAGACAGTTCGATGTAGAGTTGGAAGATTGATGGAACTATACTTCTCTTGTTTGGTAGAATAGATTCTCGTTAATATCTTAAATAGATATAACTCATTTTAGTAGTATAGTAGGTACTTTTATGATGTATAATAAAAACGAGTCTTTAATTTCTTGCTACTATCCTACAGTGCATATTATGTTTATTTAAAACCATAAACTAGCTCCTTTCCTCAGAAAGACAACGACGTCTTTTGACAGTGGACAGCCGCTCTCTCTCCTTATTCATAAGTTGCAGGACTCATGCGATCCCTCCACGAAATACCGAGCATTATTTGTTAAAGCAACAGTTCAAACGCCTCAATCCTTCATGGTTGAGACTTTGAGGGTTCAAACATCACCTCCATACAGAAGCACTGGCAGACCATAACATTATTCAACGGTTCTACACCTTAGCTCAGGCCATGATTGGTTACACAAGAGTTTCTGCAGTTTGTAAAAGGTTGATCTCGCTATCTCAATTTATGTTTTGATCTCCGAATCAGGATCCCACTCACAGCATATGAGTGAGATTGGGACTCTGAAATAAAAAAAAAGATTGAGATAAGTAGGTAGTGACTTTTCGCAATGTGAGTTTTTTTTTACATTGGGTCCTCGATTATGAAAAATTGGAGATACAGATAATCACCCCTAATTTCGAAATACCTAGTTGTTATTGTACTGCATTTTGAGCATTGCGCTATTGTATGCCATGTCTTGTCCGCTTATAAATTATAACAATCTTTGAGAACTATTTTGTTGAATTAGGCACCTATGTTCCTACTAAGAAAATAAATACTTTATGACAAAATAATAAGTATGAAAATAATTATTACGAGTATAAAAAAACTTTGGATGAAATTTGTTCCATGGGTAAAATATGGATGTCCTGCAGGAATTCGCTTGCAACGATTTTCACGGCGCAAAAGTTAAATCTTATGTAGGTAATGTACCTACCTATGAATAATCGTCCAGTATTATGGGTCTGTAACGTTATCAGAATTATCGTATATTTTATTCAATGGTTATGAACATGGTGTGGTTACTTCAGTATTAAAACTTTCACAGGCTTTAGTTGGGGGAGGGGGAAGGGTTTATTTTTAATTTTGTTGTCTTCAATTCTTGATAAAAAAAAAACTAGATCCAAGTAGAGTCCAAGTAGATTTGATATTAATGACCAATGCGAATCTCAGGCGAACGTTGCCTTCAGAAAGCCACCATGAAACGAAAAGAAGACGAAGGTATCTATTAATAATTATTATTACAAATAGTTATCGTAACAGAATAGGGTGAACTAAATGCTCTGAAACTACTGTTGTTAAACCTAGTTTTATTTATGTAAATACTAGCGGATAGTCAGCGTGTGCTACTTTGGGTAAAAAAGAAGTCAGCGAATTAAGATGTGAATGACAAATCAGTATTTTAGATTATCCGCCAATAAAAAATCAACGTAGTTCAATAAAAGAAACGGGACACGTAAATTGGGCATTTGTTACATTTGTTTTGAATTCATAAGATGCGAGCAAAGCCACCCTTTGATGTGGTCATAAGCAATAGAAACACGGCCTTCAGATTAATAATCTGAAAACGGACGATAATATCCGTCAACATAAGTTGGGAGACTCCTTCCAGTGTAGGTATATATATTTTGTAAGTAGGTAGGTACGTATGCAATAATTTATGGCTCCGTACAAATTCACGTTCGAGTACTTAATAAATTTCTAGACAAAGTTTTAAATACGTGTGTGTATTCGAGGTACGTGGCCTGATACATTGCGATGATACAAATTAAAAGAGGAATGAAACCTTTTTTATAACACGTTTTCGAAACGGAAAATTAGTTTTAGCCCAGATAGTTCTGAATTTAGGTATATTTTTACAATACTACTTGTCCGTTCCCGAACATTCAAGATAGAACGAGATGAATACTAAATATCTATTATATAATTTATCGAATTTTCGCCATTGAACTGATTGTCTTTTCGTTGATCTCAAAAAAATAATTAATAAGAAAATAAAAGAAGATTCAATATGATAATGTAAGAAGTGCTCTACCTCTGAAAAGAACGTTACATAATATATTATGCACATATACAAGATATTATGTACTAATGTAGGTATATTATACATTTTCAAATAAATTGCAATTTCGAGGAATCGAATGGAATCGTTGGGAAATATTAAACGTAGAACTTGAAAACGTTCGAACATTTAAACGATAATATTTTAAATTAGGTACTAAAATATTTTTCAAAATAACCTCTCTACATATTATATATCCCTATAATATAAATAGGGGGGGGGGTTCACACTTTCTTTGTCCCCCCCCCTGCGGGAGCTATATCTGGAGGTGATTTTACAGAATTGTGGGTATTTATTGAAATTGATAATATCATAATAATATCCTTTTTTCCATTATCTAGGTACTTACTTAATCTAAAAAAATCAATATGTAGGTAGGTACCTACCTACATATTATGTAACTACTTATCTACGATTTTTTACCCATTAACCATTAACCTATATGGATTTTCAGAAGAATTGGTTCGTAAACTGGTCGATTAAGATAAAACTGCTTCCTCATACGAGTAATATTTTATTTTTCTCAAAATTTATGAGCTGTTATAAACAGACATGTCTCGCAATGAGGCTGTCATGAATGTACGAAATTCGTATGTGTAGGCGCAATGATTCGGCAGTTATTTCAAATTCAATTTCAATTTTCATATTTCTTTTTAGACAAAGGCTTGTAGTGTGTTTTTTTTTTCGTATAAATTTGAAAATGACTTTCAGTTACCTTTAAAATATTAATGTTATAACCGTGTGATACGTAGTGAAAGAAAAAATAAATTTACAACGGGTAAGGGCTGTTGTGTTTACCTCGTACAAGTTTTTGAAACTTTTTATCCCAGTTTTAACAGCTTCGAAAGATAAACCTATTTGTAATTTCAAAAATATACGTATGTATAGTATTATTTTTACATTGAACCCCATGAAGATAGTTGCAATACTCTAGAAAATTCAAAAGTTATGCCATTGCCTATCCTTATTGCATTGTACTGCATTTATTAAAATCCTTAAATTTTATTATCGAACAACACCATGTTAAAAAAAACACATCTAATCTACAAATTAATTAAGTTTTGTTTTAAGTAAAAAACTTAAGTAAAATTTCATACTAGGGGACGTCTTTTTATCACGTGATGTTTTTTTTACAATTTTTTAGACCCCCTATACCTCCTGGTGATATTTCATAATATCCAGAAATCACGTGTACTTTTTTAGTACAAAGAATGAAAAGTTTTATGCTCGACAATTTAAATTTTTTTTAAAAGTGGAACATTATTGTGTATCTTTAAATTCATCAGAAAAAATAAATGTACCTACCTACTTGATTTTCTCATTAGACCCCCCCCCCCGCCCTTATATGATCTTTCGCAATTTTCCACCGAACCTTCCCCTCTTATAATTAATGAACGCACCTTAAATATTTTAATTAATAAAAAAAAGTCGAACTACAGATCTAAATTTCCATGATACATACATTTTTATTTCTCTGTAATTTAAAAACAAGGTACCTAATTATTATTAGGTATACATTTCATCTAATTAAAGATTGTAGAAGGTGTAAGGTAAAAAAGAAAATCCATTCTGTCAATTTATACTGGTCCGATGTGTTGTAGAACACTTTAAAATCTTTTTAAATAAAACTTTATTACTTCGTAGTTAACTTTGTTCACACGCTTGGCTATCAAATTATATATTCTTATTCAAAACGCAAAACACTTTACTTTTAGACCAGAATAACGACCTCTGGGCCCTTTTTTTTACAAAATGTAATCATCATTCAGTTTAAAAGAACACAACATTATTGAGCATCCGGCATTGTATTCAATAAACATTTATTGGTAACATGTGTGCGGCATGCAATGAAGATCAAACAGATCCCAGGTATTAAAAAACTTTACCTATAAGGAAAACTTTGTAAATTTCCCTTGGGATCGAAAACGAAACCAAAGCACACCAGAGATGGGAAGTAAAAATTTGGAATGAAAATATCGCAAATTATGTAATAATGTTTGTGTGAAAAAAAAAAACAATCTAGGAATGCGCACTTTTGGGTCCACTAAAGTTTTGCGATTAAGAAATTTCCATAACTGTTTTCTCAGAACTTGCCTTTTTGTATTGGAATTGAAATATACATTTGTAATTATTATTAAGACAATATCATCGTCCATTAAGTTTATTTTACGTTACCATTGATATTAAGGTTTGGTACAACCACAACAGTAGAATGGGAGGTCTAAGATGCCGTTTAAAATTAATTATTCTTGATAGCAACTCAACTTATCGGGATCACAAGACTGTATAGAAAAATTTCAGATAAGTAGGTGATAATTCTCAATATTTCAGGTAGGTATATTGCATTATAAATACTGAATTGTCACTGGATCATTCCGAAGCGATAAGATAAGCCAATATCTACGACCTTTCTTCTCTGCCGTATCGCTATTTTAATGCTTACCTAATCGGAATAATATGTCTACTTTAATTACCAATATAAAAAACGATTAAGTTTTTATAGTATAAAATAAAAAAAATGCACATTCTATGAGATAACCTTAATCGTACTCACCTGCCCATAATTTATAGGAAAGCTAAAATCTATATATTAATACGTGAAGGAAAAATTTTGTGAAAAAATTTACGAAATTTGCGCGGACGGAGGAGTACGAAATTTGGCACACCTCTAGTTTATATAGAGAGGGAGTGGCGAATGCTAATATTTAAAAAAAAATATGCATAAAAATATAATAAATCAATAAAATAAAAACATTACAAACACTAAACTCTAATGTTATGTATTTCATACACACATACACACTTCGACACAGATCTTTTGTTTATCTGTGGCCAAATTGAGAATAGATGAATATTTTTTGTATTTAATTTTCATAGAAAAAACTTTGAACATTTCAAATTTGATGTATCCAATATCCATGTCATTATTTTTGAAAGAAAATTGTGAAAAAGCGCTCGCCCAGTTTTGACAAAGGAATTAATGTTCAAACTTATAATTTAAATAATTTATGGTCGAATTTCGAGCACTGATGGCCGACCACTATTTTTGTTAATTCCGCAATGAATGATATTTTGTTTGACATTAACCAAATTATTATTCATTACCGCTCTGACATGATGTATATATTATTCGTGCGTTGGTAGACGTTGGAGTGTAATGAAGAATCTGACTTTGAGAGGTCTATTTATTGACAGCTGATAAATGATACCTGGATAAGGTTAACACATCGGTGGTTGGAGGCTTTTATCCAAAGCGATTTATTAACCATTGCGATGTACAGCATGCGGTGTATGAATCAAAACCTGCACTTATTCAATTTGTAGAAACTGGCTTAGGTTGGTTTTCAATTTAAAAATTTAAACCGCTTTATTTTTAAATCATTTTATCATAAATGAGTGCTTAGATTATAATCGTAAAAGATAAAGCTTTCACAAAATTTGAATAAAGATATAGAGGGTGATTTGTGCCACTCTCAATCAAACAAACTTTGCAATAGATTTAACCATTTTTATTTACCTAGGATTTGTATAATTTCAATTAAAATTTAAATTGTCGTTTTAAGACCATTTGATATATCAAAATTTAAAAAAACCTACTTTATGTCCTATCTTCTTTAGCCTTTTTAGGCTTATATTGTTTTTATTAGCAGAATCTGCTTCAAAATAGTTCTGTGTTTTGTTTGTTCATAACGGTTATATAAATTTAATGATAATATCTATAATCGGCTGAACAGATTTTTATAATATTTTGTTAATTTCATTTTTCTCCGCTTCGGATAACAGCTTAACTAATAAAAATCTAAAAATGGATACCAAATAATATACCTACTATTATAATCAGTATGGAGCGGACTTCCTAACAACAACGCCACCTATGAAAAATTCCATAACAACAAACATTATATTTACTTGACAACCATTCAAAACATTGGTACGCAGATTTTTGAAAGAATTTCTTTCAAGCTTTCAATAATATTTTTAACATGCAAACATAAACGTATTTTTGTATGAATAACTTATTTGAAATCAATATTCTTCGTAAGGACTACAGGACATCGTCTGTCGGGAAAGCTAGTCACTATATAAAGTAGCCAAGCGGCAAAGAGTTTTTTTCCATGTTGTATTTATTGTAGCATGGCAATAAATTATTGATGGATCCTGTTCAGTATTGTGCATTTCCTTCTAGGTTGAACCAACACCACCTGTATAAGAAGGCCTTAGTGCTACGTCACATCGTGAGGCCCAGCATTCGCTTGCCTATATCTGTATGTACTTACTTACCTGTACGCTATGATATCTGTCTTCACGCCGGCGGCCTGGTGACGCGAGATGAAAAATGGCCGCCAGCGCTAAGGCCTTCTTACATAGGTAGGTGGTGTTGGGTTGAACAAAACCTGAAGGTTGTTCAGTAGATCACTTTAGTAAAGAAATGATTCAGTAAATTTTTTCATCCACTACGCCTTGATTTTTCCAACGATTTAAATACTTACATACCTTTTTATTACTGTTAGTTAATGTTTATATACTTTCAAATAATCTTTCCTTGATGACAACATTTTTACTTTCATATAGATCTTCTTTTACGCCTTCAATAATATAGGTATCTTATATTATTTTGCAAGATAAACACGATAAGTTGTGTTCAATAATCTTAAACATAATATTTTATGAATGCAAGAATTAAACTACATAAATCTGTAGCCCTAGTATAAGTTTTCGATGATCGAATATCGAAACGATCATCGAAAGAGTTTCGAAAATTTTCCATACAAAAATGATAGAACGATTCGATCGTTTGATTTTAGAACACTATTTGCACGCTTATAAGCGCTTATTACCGTGCAATAAGCTTTCGATAAAACTCGTACTAGCCCCACTGGAGTGAAAATATGTTCCATTACGTACTTTTTCCATACAGAGAGTGAAAAAGTAGGTAGGTAAATAATGCATCAAGTGTGCTCAAAGCAGAAGGCATACAATCTCAGAAAATAATTTCCACCACAACCGATGTTGCGAATAAAAAATGATAAGTAAATAAAAATATTTTTCGAACTTTTTCATATTTCTCATCTAAAAAAAATTCGCGTTCCATCTACTCTCGTGGGTAGCTCTTTAGAGCACGGAGTATTATGTTAATCTTTCACAGAGTAATGGTTCGGATACTTTGTATGTAGAAACACGTCATGTTTTTGAATAAAAGCTAAATATGACGTGTGTGTATATGAGTGATTTAAAAATATGCTTGCTCATCCATTCACCTTTCTACAGCAGGTGAGTTTGTATACATTCATATTTGTATGGTACGAAAAAACAAAGGTAGCAATTATATGGCTGAATATATTCTACTTAAGCAATACACTGGAGAAATTTCATAACTGAAGCTCAAATGTAATCTGTTGGTAGTCGTTTTTGTAGGTATGTCAGTACTTTAGGGAGACGAATTTTCTGTTTGAGTGAATGCGGATTTAAGGGGTTATTCTTATTTTGTGAGTTTAATGCTCTTGCATTCACTCGTATTTTGAACATAACCAGTAAACACAGACTAGAGATGCTTCACATTAAATATGTACCTACTTACATAGCCTGAGATTACGTCATAGGTTTTATAATTTGATGACTGCGTTACCTTAAGAATATTAATTGTAAGTGTTCTGGCTATCACCATTTACCTAAGTAATTTCTGTTATCTGAATCGGAATATGTTGTTGTTGGGAACTGTATGTTGATTCTAAGATGTTTTTGTTAGGTATGCTAAGTTTTTATGTGTACCTATATGTAAACAATGTACAGTAAAGTATAAATAAATAAAAAAAATATGGTCAAGTCCAATTCACGGAAGAAACTAGTATTGGAGCTGGAGCCTTATAAATATAAGTATCCCAGGATATATAATTTGTTAAGTCGACACTCGGGGTCCAAGGAAATGTTACGCGCAATAAAAGAGCATCAGCCACTGCATTTCAACTCGACTCTCACCTACAAGTGGAGGACCCTGTTACGTTGGCCCAGGCTGAAACGGCGGTTACATTCGGTCCCTGTGGATGCTAGGGTCAACAAGCCGAAGAGAGTACGGGGTGCCTTGCATGGCTGTCCAACATGCAGGGCATTTCCTGCACCTGATTCCTTTCCTCCTGCCTTCTATGAGCCCTCCCATCCATATTCACCTAGTCCTATCATTCCGGAAGGAGTAAACCTTTCTGCCCAAAAATCCCCAATCCAAGGTGTCATTCGACCCGTGCCGAGGGATGCGTGACTAACGGGTAGGTTAGTAACTAACGGAGGCTCCCTGATACCAGGCAACCTCAGGGTGACTTTTTGCCTTACCCCTACATGCAGGGATCTGTAGGGGCGGACTTTTATTTCCCTAGTTCTGGCTATGGAGGATGTACATGGCACCTTTGTAAAGCCGACCTGGTGTGATGGATATAATAGGTACTTCCACATCAGTGGTCAAAGTGGACAAAAGTTCACATGATCAAAATAATTTGTTGCAACCGAGAGATGGGAATCCTGTTGGGACCTATCTTTCAAAAAGAAGATTAAGGAGACCTTTTGCGGAGAGCAGGAGCCGGGAAGAGGCACTGTCACTCTGCAAGAGGCCTCTGGAGACGTGGCACAATAAGAGGCAGCGCTCCACGAATTCATTGAAGGATGTCACAATAGATCTTATTGGTCGCGGTGACTCAAAGGGCATATGGTCCTTTGACCTTCTTTACAAAAAAAAAAAAAGTCGACACTCGATAAAACGAAATATGCCAATAAAATACAATATGCGTCTTTCGTGATGCGGTGGTACCTACTATATTATTATACTCAACAATTCTTCTGAGGCACTTTGTTTCAAATGCGCATGGGTTTTGGTCAGGTGCCATGACTCACAATCGTTGAGATGAATGGTAAACACACAAGAATCAAACAGATGATTAAAAAACCGTTTTAGATGTATAAGCTGTTGATATACCTACTTAGGTCTAAGTATATAAGTATAAAATAATTTGATATAGGTAGGTATTATATGAAGTTGATGTGTACCTATATGAAACATATTATAGTCCTGTTCATTGAACTGTTAAAAATGCCTATGCTACCAACTAAAAATTATTCAAATGTTAGTAGGTATATTCAGAATCCGAGAATAGAGGGGTACAGTACATCCCTTGAAGATATCTGATATGTTAATATTTTGCGTTAAAACCAAACATGTCAGTAGCACAAACTTCCCCACGTTATCATCAATCATTTTATTATTTCACAGCAAATCTAGTACAGAACCTATACTAATATTAGCACAATGCCAGTTCGAATATCGGATATAGTTATGTAGCTACACAAAACAAAAAAATAATAATAATGGGAAGTTCAATACCTACCTACACCAAAACACATAATATTATCCTGGGAAATTACAAACAATACAAACTGTTCAGCCACTAATCGATAAGTTTTGATTTTTTTACGTAATGTTAGCAATGTAATAAAATTTGTTGGTATGTAAAAGAGGAAGAAGGTATAATTGACAAGGAATGAAATGGAATGTCAATCAATACCCAGCAACACAAAAAACGATATCATTATAACCTATGTAGGTACCTATTATGTAGGTGTGTTTGGTACAAATTTCAATCAGCCTAGGTGTTTTTAAGTGCAATGAAAAATAAGTTATGTATTTTACAATACTGACATATTGTATGATGAAATACATAATTATTGAAGTTAATGATATCCGATTAATGTGCTGAAAAAAAAACGTAGATCTTTATGTATGTTTTTTTTTAGGAAAAAACTTACAATATAAATAAAAGAAAGCGGGAAGTTCCAGAGAAGTGGTCCTACAGAAGACTTCTGGAATATCCTTGAATGACCGCATTACAAAATGAAAAGGCTCTCCAAAAAAACGAAGGAGGAAGGCACCAAAAAATCAAGGCCATGTATGCAAGGTCTACGATATACCTACCATCATTAAGGGGATAACTATGTCTTGTCAGTATCAGCCAGACGTGTATCTGAACAGGCGCTTCGCCTGCTATGAAAAATGTAACAGCACCGCTATGTATGGATGAGGAGAAATTGAGAAAAAGTGGTTGACATTGCCGCCTATCTGTCTTCTCTCTTCAACTCCAGAGTTAAAGAGGGAACAAACTCAAGATGAGTGGTTCTCCTTCCTTCTTGGGATACATGTTTTGAATTTGAAATAATGACGTATACTCTCCTCTCTTGATTTGGGTTAAGTTCCGCGTAATCATTATCCATAAAAAATATAAGTCTCACACTACATTCATCTTTCATGGGTCATGAAGGATTCAATTTTGCCGACACCATTTCTTTGATGCATTTTAGGTTTATGGGGAATGTGGAGCATTCCCTCTGTATGCATTCAAGCAGTTCTGAACTAGTGCGCATTAAAAAAACGGTTGCTCATGGTCAAGCGTCCACATAATATATTTAAAGCCGTGTACCATGCCTATTCCATCTAGGCGAGATGCATTCAGGTAGTGCCTCGATAATTTTCATCCTAGCAATAAAGCGATGCGTTAGTTTTGAAAAGTTTAATGGTATTGTACCGAGCTGAGAACAAAGGTTACTAAATTAACTGTTAGTTGTTATTTAAAAAAAATCCCATGATATAAATCCAGTGATTATGTTAATATCTTTTTGCTGGTTTTTCGAGCATCCTGTAAGAGGCAGGTAATCGAAAAATCAGATCGGGGTTGTGGGGTTGACCACCTCACACCCTTAAATCCAAGCGGTCAGAAAAGGAAACAAAATTAAGCCTCGGACGCCTGGGCCCCACCAGGGGGGGTCCAGGCAGCTAGTATGGAGAGCTCTTGTTGCCTCCCTATGCCCCTAAGTGGGGTCTAAGGGGAGTTTGGATTTGGATTATGTTAATATACGTACAGCTTCTTAACCTAACGATGTGACTTTCTATACATACAAATATAATATTCGTACCTATGAATATTTTTATATAGATATATTTTTAACAAAAACAAAAAGGTCTAAATATCCATCTCTTTTTTCTCTTGATATTATTTGCGAAATAAAACAAAAAGCCCTTGGAATGTTTTCAACAAGTCCCTTTATGGTATCAAAGTACAATTTATCTTTTCGTATTAATATAACACGTAGGTAGGTATATTATAATAATAGTCCTTCGCTGCTGTAACAAAAATAATATGTTATGAAGTAACACACACACATGTTTGATATGAAGAACCATTTGTTATAATATTACATTTTGATATAACATTAGATTTATAACACATTTTTATATCTCTAGATAAATGGATAATTCTACATTATATTCTTTTTAAATATAAATTATGACAAATGTATATTTTTTCATATTTTGAACGCGTTAACGCACTGTGAATTATGATTATCCATTACAATTTTTAATGGGATTATCAGGAGACTTTAAACATATTTGTTGACAACTTTTTTAAGGTATAAAATTAATCTATTCTAACTTAAAATGAAGACAAATAATAGATTCTTTGACTCTTTGTCACGACGCCATAGTTTGAAGTTTTTTACTGAGGACAGAATTTGAAAATTACTGCATGTATTCTGTTGTATCTATTAAAACATTCTTTATTCCTTTGAGTTCGGAAAAATAATTGTTAATTATTTATTATTGAAAAAAAAATAGGACCACCATTGGAAAATACGATGGATGTATGCTGTATGCATGAAACAATGACATTCCTTCATGTGTAAAAACCTGACATTGGTTTATGAAGTTTTATAATTTAGTTTCATTGTTTAATTTCTTGCAAATAATACTATAGGAATGGCGAATGACTCACTACTTCTTTTCGATTTTAAATGCTATGAAGAAACGGACCACCTTGTACTATTATTTTGAAGGCCAGCGTGATCACTTTACGTTTACAACGTTCGCTACTATAGGAATGTATAAAATAATGTTAAATTGGTAATGTAAAATTATAATATAATAATGTTAAATTATCTTTTTTATGATAATGCGACATACATGATACATGCATATGGGATCTATTAGTACCGGATCTATCATAATGAAAAAATATATTCCTACTAAATTATAGGTACCTACTTCCGAAAAAAGAAATTAGATAAGGAATTAACCTTAACCGGAAATGATTTGATATATTATTATATTGTAAAAATTGTTATTTATATTAAAAACAGTCAGGCATAAATTTAAAATTTGGATGACACTTATATTATTAATAAATATCTACTGTTTGATTTTAGATTTTTAAGTGTACATTTACCTCGTGTCTGCAACTGGAAAATTTAATCTTTGAAATGATGTTTAGATAAGTGGAGTGTGTTTTGTTTTCGATAATCTTCTAACTGTAAACTGTAGGCAAATATCTGACGCTGGTTGGTCGCTTTAACTCCAATAAAACCCTTTAACAAACCTTTTATTTATCAAATAGTAATTTAAACAAGTATAAGTACTTTATCGTTTTTTTTTATTACACACACAGTGAGGAAATATATCCTGAAAAGAGAAAGACGTAATTAATTAAAAAGGTAAACAAACTTGTCATCCCCTTTACATCTGATATTTGCCAATACCCCGATAATTCTTCTCGAAAGTTCTGTCACAGGCACGTATGTACATATTATTATATTGTTATAATTCTGTTAGCTCTCAAGAACGTATATAATATTGATGTACTTATATTAAGGTTTGTGTGAGAAGTATGAATATAATGCGAAATACGATTGGTTCGGTGTGGGGAAATACCAGAAACGGGCGACGTGGCGCCGGCCAGGCGGCGTCGGCGTCTGTTTGTCACTGGGATTCTGTGTGAGATGAGGTAAATGGAGAAACGGAAGAGAAAGGATGTTTTCAGTTTTGTATTCACTCACGGTATATTGAAAAGTATGCGAGCGCAAATTATATTCTTCGTCGTACCGCTTTATTAAATACCACCTAACATATTGCTGTGTGAGTCTTGATATTGAACTGAAGTGAATAAGCAAAACGATCACGTTTTCTTCATTGCCTCATTTCCATTATTGAGAAGAGAATTATTACTCTTTTATTAATTTGATGATTTCAGACGAGTTTTACTCTTTCTGGTAGATTGTTATAGCTATACAAAAGTAAAATAAACACATACCTATCTACTTATACAAATAATACTTATTACTATATTATACAAAAATTGATTATGAAACTGGTAGGTTTTAATTGAATCGAATAGATAAATGAATATTTTGAATTTTGGTAGATTCAAAACTCAACAATCAATATGAGATTCAGTTTTCAGTACCACTCGATAGCTGATGTTTCGTGATTCGACATTTGAACTAGTCTCTCTAGTCTTATTAACGCCAAATTGACAACGTAGAACTTCAAATTGCAAGCTTTTGAATGGGAGGTGTTTTTATATTTTATTTTTTATGCTTTAAACATTAATTGATATCGGTCGATTATACGAGTATACTAGCACCTATTTAAACATGAGTTCCGTGAAAAAAATACCTAGGTATATTAATTTATCACTTGCGGCTTAATTAGTTCAATGAGATCAACTGGTTGTCAAAAAATATTGCTGAAATTTTCATATAAGAACTAAGAGTAAAGATATCAAGGACGAAATAAGTGCATTATATAAAATAAATAGACGTGACACAAGATACCTTCATTCTGTTTAAAGTACCTATCAGTAACGTGATGAGTAATGCAAGTATATCGAAAAGGTTATAGCGTCGTCTGTGAGTCTAGTCTTGTATTTTATTACCATTAATACTAGGAACTTGCACCGAAGTGAGTGTGTTAACCTCTTCTCTAGAACGTACTTACTCTCTACCGATTCACATCCCAAAATCCGTAGGATATTCACAATGGTAGGTATTAATGCTCTGATTCGTACCCATTTCGGTCAATAAAAAATAATTAAAATTGTATTTTTGCACTGAAATTAATTATCAAAAGGTTATTTATTAAATTACGAGGATTTCACAGAAAAATAAGGGTGAAAATAACTAGCACATTACGGCATATTCCATATATTTTGTTAATTATATAAGTAGTAGTAACATAAGAAAATATGAATATAAAGTGTATATTTCCTAAGCCGCATCTCTTGAATGCTTAGAGGAGGCATGAAGAATGGCTAGACTTAGTTAGGCTGTATAGGACACGTTTAAAAAAGCATAGAAGAAAGTGTAGATCGAGGTATTTTTAATAATTAATATTAATGCTTCATCTTCTGATAAGAAAATTATATTTATTTTTTCCTTTACTATTCAAGATCTGGGGTGGACCTCCAGCAAGGATGACTCATTGCTGTCCTTCATCTTTGATGGTCTTCCTGGGAATTTCCTGGGAATATTCCATGGGGTTGGCCGCATTTACCACATATCTGCTTACCAGAACCTATTTGCAATTCAGACCTTACTTGTCCCAGATCTTGATCAAAAAAAGGTATTTTTTTGTTACCTTCAATATTATGCTGTAGAGTAAAAAAGAGGAGAAACGCTGATAGGTAAGTACTTATCAGCGTTTATTTAAAGGAAGAAATGGGTAAAACTAAAATTTCGAATTCTTAGTTCAAAGAGATACAAGAAATCCGATAAAAAGTAAATTGTTTTTTTCAGTATGCTGTACATTTTCGTTTTTGGATGTCGTTTGTGGGTAACGTAGGGTGTTTATGATTAAAATGTACCTACCAAATTTTACTTTTATTATAAGGGGCAATATTCTAGATAGAAAATAAAATTATCAGGCCTGCTTTGCACTTTTACATATTAAGAAATTCTGAGAATTCATAGACCAACATATCAACATAATGCGAGGTAACAGTTCATTACTTTATATTATTCAACTTATTTCATAAGAAAAGGGACTTGCAAGAAACGAAATCCGAAAAGAACTCGTATTAAATAGTAGGCGTTTGTTGGTATCGTGACAGAGCCAATGACCTGGGCAACTTTGTATAAGATAGTTCCCCTGTTTTATGGGAAATATATGCTGGGGTTGTGTGTGGACCTCAGAGCACGTCTTTAGAAAGACATTATAAAAAGACCAATAAATAATACCTATATTTTCACACGTGCCTTTTATGGCCTCATAAAATTTTATTATATTTTGTCTCGCACTTACTTACCAAACATGTAGGTACATAACGTATAATGTGTTTATTTAAAAAAAAATGCGTTTTCAGAGCGCTTTTTAAAAAATTCTCATTCGCACGCCCTTTGGATGAAGTAGCAAAGTAGGTACATATACCTAAGGAGTGGGGAAAAACACAGGAACAACAACATCTTCTAGAAATCCCGAATATTGAGTTGAGCGTAAGAAGATCTTATTGACGCGAATGATATGACCAAACATGAGAATATCCATTGGTGGCATAATTTCAGAATGTCCATTATAATAAATTTAAAAAAATGGTCAAAACTAAGAAATTTATCAAGTGTTATTATTTAAAATTATTCGTCAAAGAAAAACCCACCAATTAACTATGGTAACTTCTTCCTCAAGCCAAATATTCGAACTTGTTAGTTGGTGAGTTTATGTATTCTTTATTTCTATAACAATACGTATTGCTAGAATGGTTGTGATATTTTCCTAAACAGACCGTGAAACAACAAGGTTTCCTGTATAAATTTGTTGATACTAGCAATCTACATGTTCCTTTCTAGACCATCCGTCGACCGAAGTTTGGGTCTGTTCATTCCGCATCTCCCATCTGCTCGTGTGTTGAGAATTTTCTTTGGTAATGACATATTATGTTCTTACATTCTCAGGCGATACACTTAAATAAGTGAAAAAAGACTTATAGCTGATTCAGGATACGGGTTTTGTCAAAATGCGTTCATTTTTTGAGACACACAATGACCCAATTGATAAAAATTTGCTTATTCAAACAATCGACTTTATCTTTTTGATATAACTAATTGATTGCCACTAGAATGTTCACTTTAAAAAGATCAAATAATTTTACAGGATGATTTCACGAAGAACTGATCTCCAGATTGTTTGATCGAAGAGAAATGATGAGAAAAACTTAATTGGTTTTATCGGCAGACTTAGCCTCTTGAAAGACTTGTTGAAAACGGCTGGAAAGGCTTGATTCATATTTTACATAATAAAACGTATCACTAGTAGGTAATACAAATTTTGTTCTAAAATTATGATCAAGAAAATGTGTGGGCTTTTCCACTAAAAATATATTATTTTTTCGTTTTTAGATGATAAAAAGCAATCCTACCTACCTATTTTTTTACTTTAGCAATAGCTATAAATCTAAAACCGAAGATCCAATAATAATTGCTCTTTTGTATAAATAAGGTGGTTATATTATTACCAATTTAATAATTTTTATTAAATATCGTTTTTACGAATACTTATCAAAATAGGTACCTACTAAAATGATTTCCTTATATTGGAAACAATTTTACTCGAAATTCAATACATTTAAAGAATATTATTGAACTATTGTTTTATTTCTTTTTCAGAATTATTATTTGAAAATTGTTCAGACACATTACGTACAATCCTGAAATAAACCATTTCACCATTAATAATTATCTCCATTTAAACTATTGTTGCTTGATTGATGACAGCATGAAAATGATTGTGTAGAAATTCCGACATGCGTTTAAAAGTACAACCTAAAGAAAAGCCTTGCTATATTATGTGTATGTGTGTCTACCCTAATAAAAAGTATTCATAAAAGTTCTTTGTGATGTAGAACAATTATTATTATTTAGGGCCCATATCACTTGAAACTAGAAACAATGCCTCGGAAATTTGGAAACAATAGAAACAATAAACATTCAAGTAGAGAGTGACGAGTTAATGTGAAGTGTGGACGCTTATGTACGTATTATTGTGAGGCAGCCTTTGTCAGGGGCTGGGACAATAAAAAGTACAATGGCGGGTTCATGTGGGCTAAATTAGCCGAAATATTATCACTTAGAAGTTATACTTCCTACTCGTTAAGTAACATAATATAATTCTAACCAACTATTGGGTATGCTCGTTAAATATAAGGACTGTCTTATATAGGTCTCATCTAGTATTTATACCAGAGATAAAACGGATAGCAATTTTGCCGGATACCACATATTCGGCCAACCTAGCAGCCGAATACCGGATACCCGGCGTATGTTTCTGGTTTGTTGGTGCATCCATATGGGATCATTGAGAACTTTGTCGAAAAAACCATCAACCGCATTAGTTAGTCTGGATTAGCGTGGTGTGATAATATTTTTTTCCTATGAGCGTTTAGATTTTTTACTTTTACCCAAGGTCGTAGCCAGGATAGCATTAGTGCAGAGGTTCCCAATCTGTTTAGGTTTATGGCTCCCTTAATATCCAATACAAACTTTACGCTCCACTTAGGGGCATAGGGAGGCAACAAGACCTCTCCATTGCGCTCGATCTTGAACAATGTTTATGACCTCCTCACACACCATGTCCCATTCCTCAGCTCTGCTTCGAAGGAGCGGAATACGAGGAAGACCCTCTCGATATGAAACGGTCTTACTCGTCTTCAGGACCCTGATGGGAAGAAGAATAGCGCACCCCTTAAAATATCAGTGTTTTTTTTCCAAAATTTATAAAATTCGCAGAATGCTAAACACTGCTAGTATAGAGCCCGGGCGTGAATTTCCGTGGTACAACGCATGAATGACGCTTACGTAGGTGGCTTATACCAATTGGACTGACTCCGTTGCCGGAACGTTATTATTAAAAAAAAACGCGGAATCTATCTGCATCTTCCAGTAGGATGATATATGACGAAACGTATTTTTATTAAACTTTCCTTATTTACGGAGACAAGCGAAGCTGCTTGCTACCGCTTATATAATTTACCCTTATTGCGGTGTGTTTGCTAATCAATTTTCTAAGTTGTAGAATTTTTCTTGTAATTTCAAGGTCTATTTCTTAAGTGATACTTGCAAAATAAATCAATTAGTTATCCAAACATATATTTTTTTACTATCCGGCCGGATAGGTGCTAGTTATCCGGTATTCGGCCGGAAAGCTGTACCCCGCCGGATAGGCCGGATACCGGATTGTTGCCGGATATGCGTTTCATCTCTAATTTATTCGTCCACACTTTTCAAGATTAAAACTACAATGATCTGAAAGTGATACAAAGTAACTGTTATAGGTAGGTACTTATAAAATAAATCTAAATTGTCTGATATCTCATTATCCATTCATTGAGTTTTACTTTACTGACGTTATTCAACCACGTGACTAAGACAATACTGAAAAAAGTGTAGGTACCTATTTAAAAAAAAGTAATAGGTACTTAAGGCGAGTAATTATTATCCACATGATTGTATACAAATTGTACCTGTATTCTATACAAAACCAAAAATTTAATACAAAAACCTGTATAAAAAATCCACAGAATTCGATAAAAAAGGCAGTAAAGTCTATTTCACTAATATTTCACCAAATAAGATAAATAAAAAAAACGCGTAATAATAACCGTTTAAAGAACACCAAGGAGTTTGTCTACCTCGGGAGTAAGATAACATGGGACGTTTGATCTAAGAGCGAGGTCGACAGCCGTATACATCAGGCTAGGCTTGCCTTAAATAAAAAATCGAAATAATAGAATCAAATAATATTGATCTGAAACTGAGAATACTCCTCATTAAGACCTATGTATGGAGTATCTTAATGTACGGCTGCGAGACATAGTGCCTATCTGAAAGAGATAAACGGAGACTAGAGGCTTTTGAGATGTGGTCCTACAGAAGACTATTAGGAATTTCCTGGAGAGACCGCATTACTAACGAGGAGGTTCTCCAAAGAATCGAAGGAGGAAGGCACCTGCTCAGGACCTTGTCCGAAAGGCGTGCAAGATGGATCGGCCATATAATAAGACAAGAAGGCCTCTTGCATGCGATAATGGAGGGTATGACCGAGGGGACAAACTCCAGAGGACGCCCACGCCGAGAGTACTTGGAGGACCTGTTGGTGGACGTTCGATGCCAATCATACGGAGAACTTAAAAGTTTTGAGTACTTTAGCCTTTCCTACAATCCGGATGGGACAAGAAGGCGAGGCAGGCCAATATGAAGCGGGCATTCACTGCGGTTTTACAAGAGGCTGGACTAAGCTGGGATGAAGCTGTGTTACTCGTGCAAAATTGAGAAGCTTGGAGGAACTCCGCAGCGTCCGCATGCTCCACACTGGGAGCGAACGTCGATTAAATAAGTAAATAAATAAAAGTGAAGCCCAAATATTTCAACGTTTGACATTTTGATTCGCAAAATTACGTGACCCGTATTTATTTCCACGTTTGTTAATGGTGTTTTTTTTTTCAATAAATCATAATTTTTACTATAAAATAAGTGCAGTTCGACATTTTTAAATAGATACCTTGTAAATGATCAAATCATTTAACGTTCTTTTTTACCAAACAATCCATCAATGAATTTTAACTTTTCTGCTATGAAAGGGTATATTAGGTAGGTATTACTTGCATTAAGTATCAAAATTGATGGTAATGCATAATTAATTAGGTAGGTAGGTACTATATTGTCTTTCTCAAAAACTTACTATAGTCAACAATTCAACAGTGTTGCAGTTTGCAGTGACATAATATTATGTATTTAAGCAAAGCCTTTGTGGGTGGATCGAATCCTTTGCCTTTGTGCATATTTCAAATCTTTGTTTGTCAGAATTGGGACGATGACTCTTGTCTTGTGAGCAATTATGAGCTTCATACAAACTCTCATCCAACAACAATCCATAGGCTTAACATGCTCATAAACATTCAAAGCAACTCGCGTAGTGCATATGAATATTGACGTTAAAACAAAACGAACTGGCACGAACTACTTTCTCATCCGCTTCTTGGAAGTTGAAGAATTTCAATAAAGACAGTTCACAATGATCAAATACCTTTATACTCATACGTAAAGATCAAAAAGTTCCATTGTTAATGAAGGTATGAAGGCGAATAAATTCACAATTTACTTAACGGTTTTACTCATAGAGATTAAAAATATAATTTTCAAACGAGATCTTAATAATGACTTTCTTGATTGTTCAGTTAATTCCCTTGGAATTGCGTCTTAAACTATTCACCAGAGTTGCTCGAATTTAAACCCACTCTGAAAACATTTTAGACAAGTAGCGTAGGCAGCTGTGTGTATGTAATCCATTCAAATTATCATAATTATAATAATGTAATAAAAACATCTTCACATTTCTATAAAATAATAATATGTGGAATGTTTAAAGGTTTATTTTGTATCAAATACTAACCCAGCCGTGTAAACTTGGAATTCGCAAAGTTCAAAACTTTAATCAGCGCACAGCTTTCTGTAAATTTACCGTGTATCGTTGATTGCCTACTTATGTGTGTAGCTATTATCGGGGGTGACGAAAGTGGAAAGGGATGAGGCGTTAATTAGTTCGTATGGCCCGTTATTATGTAGGTACCCATTCATGCCCGTATTGTTCTGCAAGGGAACTGAGGGAGTTGCGTTACAAACAAACGTAATAATATATCATTAATTTTGTAATACAATATTAAAAGAGGTAAGTTGACCGATTTTGTGAGGTAGTTAATATTATGGATTAACAAAATGTAGATAATAAAATAGGTAAATTAATATTTTTTAATGAATCTATACCACTTAAAAGGGATACAAATAAGTACACCCTTTGATTCTTTCGCAGTAAGCTACTAAAATCATGTGTCGTGAAAGAGGAAGATGGTCAGTGCCAGGGATTGAACCTACGACGCGACGTCCAGTGCGAAGCAGTGTGAAAGTTGGAGTTGTACGAACTAGGCTACCGACCACAGAATAATATAATGCTGATACCACGGTACCGAATTAATTTGTGTGCCATCAACACATGCATATCATCGATGAAAAAAATTCTTTCCTTATAGAAAAGAACAAAATAAAGTGATAGAGATCTTAATGGATGATATTGACCTACAGATATCTATCATACTTCATCGATAGTATAACATGACAAAGTCTGTCGTGAAAGCTAGTTGATTTTATATTTCAAAGTAAGTACGAGTATGTAGGTGCCTGAGTAGTGACTACCTATGTGTTTTTTAGTTGGAATTTTCTTTAAAATTGTACCTACTTAAAAAATTTTAAGTGAGTAATGGGATTTTTTTCTCCATTTTGTGCCACCAGAGGCGCCCTTGCTAATCCGGTCTATTGTCAAATTCAGTGTTGCCAAAGGGGGCGATTTACTGCCATTTTGAACGAGAAAAGGCGACGATAAAATCTAAAAGGCGACAGGTAGCCACATAGGTTACTTCCCTTTTAGCGAATTTTCACCTTTTCTGATACTAAATGACATTTTTTATTAGTGAACTCCCACCTCTCTTCGGATACTAAAATTTCGGAATGACCGCATATTAAATTTTCAGTAGGGCTACTTTGCGTTTGAAAAACGGCGTTGGCAACACTGGTCAAATTAACGTTTGACTTTTAGGTATAGCCTCAACCATATGAATGTGCGTGTGTTATGGTCGATTTTGTATTTCGTAAATAAATATATACTTTAAACTTTTTGTTTATATTTTGTGTTACAGTAAAAATGAAAAAAAAAACAATTTATCTTCTTCTTCTTCTTTCTATAGATCCTGGGGATCTGTTTGTGCCGCCGACTGTTCCTCCTGTGATGTCGACTGCCAACTGTCTCTCCACCTCTTTGGGGGTCTGCCTGAGAGTCTGCGTCCTTCGGGGTTTCGTTGGAGGGCGATACGTGGAAGTCTGTCTTCTGACATTCTGTTTACATGTTCATTCCAGTATCGCCTTCGTTATCGTCCCCACCTCACTATGTCTTCCGTCTTACACGTGCTCCGGATATCAACATTTCTAACACGGTCACGCAGCGTGTTTCCAGTTATAGATCGGAGGGTTTTCATCTCCGAAGTTCGCAGCCGAGATTTTGTTCTGAAAGTATCAGCCCTTGCCTCAATTTCATAAGTGGCTATTGGTCGAACACATGTTTTGTATATTTTCATCTTGCTTTCAATCCTCATGTGTTTGTTCCTCCACACTGGATTCCTAATGCATCCGGATATAGCTGCAGCCTCATTGATCTCTTTGAGGGTTTCGTTGTAAAGATCTCCTTTGCTGCTAATTTCAACTCCAAGATACTTAAACTCTATCACTTGTTCAATGGGCTTATTATCCACGACAAGTTTGCATCTTACTGGATTTTTTGATATTGTGATACTTTTCGTTTTGTCAGTGGATATTTCCATGTTGTAATTTTTTGATGCTAAGCATTCTTTGGAGGTCGTCTTCAGATTCTGCCACTATAACGCCATCATCAGCGTAGCAGACAATGCTGATTCTTTTCCCTCCTAGTCTGTAGGCCAGATTCATATTGGCTACCTCTTTTATCAATTCGTCCATTATGAGATTGAAAAGGAATGGGCTGAGACTATCTCCTTGTCTGATTCCCACCGGAGTAGGAACTGAGTCAGTTAGTTCTCCGTTAACTTTGATCTTAGTGTAGCTATTGGTGTTCAGATCCTTGATGATTCTTAACAATTTATCATTCTAGTTTATTTCAAATCAAACAACTCATATATTATTATAATAAGATAACTTACAATATGTTTAGAATAATCATTGTACATTTCTTTTTACATACTATTACAAATAAAATCATTGTTTATCTTATTTTATTTTTTATATACCTACTTAAATACAAATGAAAAAGTACCGTAACAGAAAACAATAAAACAAGAAGATACAGAACAGCACTACTGAGACTTTTTCTCAAAGAACAGTACTGCAAATCCACCCTTGAAGACAAATAGGTAGGCAGTGTTTTTGTTTGTGTGTAGTAGTAAAAGGACACACTATGGTTTACCTCCTAGAAAAAGCCACTTTTGCAATCATCAATAATCAAAACGTTAAATTGTTTAATTGAGAAAACAAAAAAGAGAGGAGATATATTAGCATAATATTCATCAGTCAATGCTAGAAGGTATGTTTGACAGCTGTCATAATTTGACAATAGACCGGATTAGAAGCGCTGACACCTAGTTAGTCTTGTCGGAAGCTACACAGAAAACCTCCCATTAAAATAACTCTTTGTCTACTTCTTATAATTTGTACCATCGCAATATTTTAGTCTAGACCAGTGTCTTTAATTTATAAGAAGATATAAGTGCTTTATAAAGTTGCTCAACAAATTGTGGAAGTTCTTAAATCAATAAGTCGTTAAAGAAAGCGGCGCGACGCTAGTCTCAGAATGTAACTTGGTATATAAAATGATGTGATTGTCAACAATCATAGTTCCAAACTAAATTCTTGTGTACAACTTTATCATTAGAGTGAATGGCGTAGTTGTAGGTAGGTACGCAGATTCACTAAAGAAGAAATTAATTTAAAACATGCGGTGGGAGCACTAGGATAAGTCAAGGCTGGAATATAGCGATGATATTACTAAAATATTTCACGTAAAGACACCTACATACATATTATAATTATTGTTAGGTATACGTAATTATCTTCTTTCTCTCTCTGACACAATATATTCCACAGCGTGCGCGCTCCGCATTCATCAAACAAATTACTTAAGATTAACAACGCTCTCTAACTTATTATCACTTTGTGTGAGAGGCAAAATGAAAAATGTTTTTATACAGAAGGCGTTAATTTAGGGAAATATCTAATCTAAATAATAATAATAACGGCGTTACGGTGTCGCTAAATTGGTTCACTTAAAGAGTCGCTATTAAAATTTAGCCTATACGATTTAGATGCACCTTATTGTGGGCACGTCATGATATTGATAATTTAAAAGGTACCTACTGAGACACCAACATATTAGCAACCAAATAAAAAAAAAAACATCCACGCGACGATAATTTATGATTCCCAAGACCCTCAGCAATGAGGACGAAGAATGTTAAGGTAAAGTATCATTTCTTGTAATATTACAGTAGGTAGGTATAAAATAATAAAAAAAAACTATGACACGATTGTATTAAACTTGGAGAATCTCAAGATATCGTATTAATTGTTCTTTTGTTTCATGTCGGGTTAAAGGACCACTTACCTGTTTGGAGCGGCCTTATGATCTAAAGTCACACATCATTGCTGATGCCACTGGGAAGCTGGTGATGGATTATGTACCTATACTAGAGCGGAGCGTCACCATCTGTTTTTAAGCCCTCCAGCTTTTCATAGAAAATCTTCTTTTTCTATGGCGCTACAGCTTAGCCTTTCAAAATACCAGGTTCATTCCTCGCTTTGGCCAAAGTATCTTATGAAGGTTTGGAAGCAAGTGATTGACATATTTGTTTTGGTTGAATTTGAAATTATTTTACAAAACAAAACAGTGAAATTGTATGTTACCCGCCTTAATGAGCTCACCCTGAAATGAGGTTTTAAGAAGTTGAATATCTCTTTTACCAGCCTTTTCCATCCACCATCGGTAATAATTTGGTGTACTTCCTGGATGTCTTATGTCCTAATGTATGGCTTTCAGGTATTATTCGTCTTTTAGTCTATAAGACCTTTATCAAATCAGCCCCTGAGAATTTTAAGCTTGGACAGCAAATAATGATATCCTGTACCCTACACAGATATTATGTAGGTAATAAAGTTACCCCTTTCTATCGTTTCTAAAGTGTAGTTTATTGCATTTCATGACATTTCGATTTTCCGACGCGAGATATTGGAAAACGATCTGAGTAAAAAATATTGGGCACATTTCTACGTATTATGACCTCAAGGTCATGTTCCTAAAAATTGCGAGAAAACTTATGTTTTGACGACTATTATAATAATAGGGGTGGGTATAATATTTTTTAGTAGTTATCTATGTAGAGTCCTGGATCAATGGCTTTCTCCTTATCTCTTATTAGATCCCGGATCCAAGGTTTTCTCCTTATCTCATGTCAGATTGTTTTTTACAGCATGTAGGGGGCTGGTCTACCAAAAAATCGTTTATCTTTTCTCATCCGGGCTTGGAACCGGCGTCGATGGAGTTTTGTTATGAGAATTTACAGCAAAATATAAAATTACAAAACATGAATTACTCATTATGAGGTAGGGCGAATAGGGCCGATACCATTGCGATAAAAAAAGCGTCGAGAGTTTCAGAAATTAAACTCTCAGGACCATATCCGGAAATATCCTCAGAGATAGGGTTAGAAAAATTATTAGAGCGAGGGCTAAAATACATGATAAAATGGTAAAGGCAGCATAGAAGGTTATGTCATGCACATGAGGCGAATTATGGACTTCTTTAGACAACCTCACGTGGCATTGCCATGGCCAAATTCACGAAAGAAATTCCACAAAAAGAAATCCCTGGGAGTCTAATATTCGCAGTAGACTAATCCCACCTATTAAATAACATGTCACAAGGCCTAAGCTAAGAAGAAAAAGTGTTATGTAAAGACCCCACGAAGTCGTCTGAATGTTGAATTAAAGTTTTAACCGCATCCGCATTAAACTTTCTGATATCTTACTTACATTGTTATCTATATATTAAAACGTGAAGGAAAAATTTTCATGACTATTTTTACGGAAAATGCGCGGACGGAGGAGTATGAAATTTCGCACACTTAGGTATAGTTTATTATAATATATAGGAGAGGTGGCGAATGCTAATATTTTCTTAAAATTATGCATAAAAATAGATTCAATCAATTAAAACAACATTACAAACACTTCTATAATGTTATGTATTTGATACTCACACACACTTTGTCAGACTACTTATAAAGGAGATCAACTTCATAGAAAAAATGTAAAGCGCCTCATAATGGGCGCAGAAAGATTTTTGAAGGCGGTATATTTAAATGGAAGGTGGAGCTGAAAGTAGCGGGATATTCAAACTCATTGCGTCAAATTGAGAATAGATCAATATTGTTTTTTTTTTTTTTTTTTTTTAATAATAATAGAAAAAAACTTTATACATAATGACTATTATTCTGAAATGAAAAACAAACGATTGAGTTGCGTCGTATCCAATTTTTACTTTTGACATTTTTGTATTCTGAAAATGTTTTATCCCATACATTAGATGCGTAACTACTGGCAACCGATTAAGTTCTAAGCAAGAGCTTCTTGCGTTAAGTTGGAACGTGAATTTGAGAATACCAGTCAATATCAAAATTTTAAATTTGACGTATCCATGTCATTGTTTTGGAAAGAAAATTGTAAAATAGCACTCGCTCAGTCTAATGTTCAAACTTATAATATAAACTAGTTATGGTCGTATTTCGAGTACTGGCCGACCTCTAGTGATATTAAAAATCTGATGAGAAGATCTGATTGGTTCCAAGATGAAGTATAACAAACTGTGATATTACAGGGTGATAATATTATTTTTCATTCTCTAGATAAATCTCCTCGCTGAACCTCTCCACAGAATAATTGAAATTAATGATTTGGAAAGACTAATAATTTTTCAGCGTCCTTACAAAATGGTGAATGATTGATGAAGTCCCAGCTCATGGGTACAATGAAATGTGTATAAATGGTGATGCATCTCTGTCAGCTGTAAACAAGACTGAAGATTGTTCGATGCAAGCTACTATCATCCGTAACTAATCATCAAGTAGGTGCACAATTCATTTAAAAAAGATGAAAAATGAAAAAAAAAATCAATGATTAAAATTTTAATAGGTACCTACTTATGTGAATAAAACAATATTATTTACTACGCTAATATAATTGACTAGTGAAGGCTGTTATATTATTCACAATTTTTGAATTTTATAAAGATTTTTAAAAGTTTATTATCTTCTGAATCATGAACTAAAGAGCAGTGGCGTACCGAAGGGGGGGGGGCGGAGGGGCGGACCGCCCCGGGCGCCTTTATTGAGAGGGCGGCAAAATCTGCTTGTGCTATACTACACACATCTAGATTGATAAAATCAGATTTTTTTTAAAATAACATTTGGGTTAAGTTCTTAAAAAACATTTGCTGTAAATCCGCAGGTAGAAAAATATGTGTCAGAAGTTAGCTCTGTCCCACTCTGTCTTAAAATTGATTTTTTTTTGTGCTATATTGTTGTGATGTACCTAAGTGTGTACCTAAATTATAATAAATAGGTAGGGGGAAGTCCTATAGTACCGTCACCTTAAGGTTTATTTATAATAAAATAAAAATCCTCTCGGTTAAATGCAAAATACCTAGTGATATGTGTAGAGGAACTATTTTACTATGAATATAAATAATAAAATATCGATATACTTTGAAAAATTCAACTCTATTAATAAAATTACAAGACACAGGAAAATCAACTTCTCAAAAATTGGCCTCCAGTACCGGCCAGCATTTGATAGCTCTGATACGTTTGTACAAGCCTTATGGATCCAAGTTTTGCAGTTTCCACATTTTACCCAATCCTCTTCATGAGATTGAAGACACAAAGTACAGTGGTGGTCTCTTCTCACGATTTGCGGCCAGATGCGCCCTCATTTTATTACTCAGTACCTACCTTATTCACGGCATTTCGTATATTTTCAGGATCCCTGTGCCCATTTTTTGCCTAGCATATTGGTGTATTTATAAACAGAATAAATTACACAAAATGTTAGTGGAAAATAGTGGCCGGTACGGGAGGACAATTTTGTGGCCGGTACTGCAGGGAACGGAGTAAAATATTATTTCGACACAGCATAAAACTGTGCGGATAAAGATTGATTATGAATATGTTTTATGATAGGTATATAAACAATCAATAAATACCAAGTTTGACTTCTTTAGAAATCCTCCTCAAAACTATAGCAATCACTCACAGAATTTTAATCGTGTGCCGCAAGTCCACTACATTCAACACAAATCTTGGCACTGTCAGAAAAAATTGTCGACACATGTCGCCACTGAGCGAGGCATGTGCTTGTGAGAACGTATTACTTGAATTCTATTAACCGTCTTAACCCTATCAGTTGTAGAATTTCGGGAATTGCAACTGGCCGGTACTGTAGGACTTCCCCCTACCTATGCTTACTTTTTTATTTTGAAATATTTTTTTTTCATTTTCGTGTTTGTTTTCAATTTATATTATATAAGGGGGGGGGCTAAAATTTTGTTAGGGGGGAGGGCGCCAAATTTCAATCACGCCCCGGGCGGCGAAAACCCACGGTACGCCACTGCTAAAGAGTGTAGCCTGAAAGTTCTTTTTCCACTCTTCGATTTGATAGTACGAGTATTATAGAAGAACTCAAATCTGATTAGGAAAACTAAAATTAAAATATCAATAGGAGTTTAAGACCATTGGTAAGAAATGTATCTGCAAGTGCCCAGTTTTCTGGAAGAACTATTAAAAAAACAAATTATTACCCCTATTCGCTACCAGATCGGCTAAAATTAAGAATCCGCCAATAAAAGTGGTCGAAAAAAAAACGCACTTTTAACTGACTCCTCCACTTAAATTATCACAATTCCTCTAAAATGACCGAAAATTTAAGCGGCACCTTAGAAAGACCTGCCAAAATTTTAGAGGAACCGCTTATATTATGTCAAAATCGTGTCTTTTTTTTCAGTCACCTCTCTTAAAAACAAAACAAGTTATTATTTTCAGTAATTACGTCATTTTGTTATTGTTTTCATCACAAAAGATACGTTAATAGTGTTATAATATTTCTTGATCAAGATGAATTTGTTTGAGAAAAAGGCTGCCATGATGATAATTTTGACATGGGAAAATTAACTGTTTGAAATCACTTGCAGCTATATTAACTTCGATCGATTTCTTAAAGAATATCGCTTGGATTGGTTGAAACCACATGGAATTGACCAAAATTCTAAATTTTTGTTGATGCTAAATTTTAGTGGATCTGAAACGGAATTGGGGTAAGTCACTGCTTAAAAAAATCTTTTGAAGTTAAATTATCATTGGATTATTTAAAATTTCCAAGAATTGTTTGCTAAGGCTCACTTCCTTAATAATATCGAGATTTTGTTAAAGTACTTATTATCTAGTCGTGGTTGTAATTCTTAAAAATACGCGAGATGAATAATAATTGAGAATACATAGGGCCACTTTTATTTAGGTGTAATGTCAATCATCTTATGTTTTTCATTCTTGGACTACAACGAAGTGAAATGCGAAGTGTTTGGGAGCCTAGCGGTTTAATCGGCGGCTTTTAATCCGAAGTTCGTGGGTTCGATCCGACACAAGCATTTGCTTTCTGTGAAAGAGGTCTAGAGTGTAATGTGTTCACTTTGGGTGAGCACCGATTCATTAAAAAAAAAGGTTTTTTCCTTACGTTTATTTCTCAAAGTTACATAGTTTAATACAGTAGATATACCTGACCTCGGTAGCCTAGTTATACTAGCGTGGACTTCAGATCCGGGGTCCCGGGTTCGATTCCCGGTCGGGTCAGAGTTTTTCTAAGTGTTTTTTCACTAGAAATTTCTACCCGGGGTTGGCCTGTCTCAGATTGGACGGGACCGGTTGACTGGAAAAAATTGCCTCAGGCAATAAGTTCCGCCGGCTATACTTACACCTTTGTATAGAAAAGTGTTATATTATTATTATTATTATACCTACATGACCTGCAATCATATTAAAATTGTAGCCACAAATTCTCCCCGTGCATTTCTATCTATGACTAGGTTTAATGCGTCATTTTTGTAGGTTTGCGTCAAAAATGTAAGACGAAGTAAGTCTTGGGCTTCTCTTGGTAGGTACTTACCGAAATAAATGGACTCCGCGGACTTAGGCTGGAAGTTGGCGCGGCGACCGAGACACGAGACCGAAATCCGTCATAATGACAGGTGACCGAAACTGTTACTTTTTTATTACACAGGTTAATCTTAATTTAAAATGTTGTAAGAGATCGGAACACAAAATGGTTTCGGCTCCTGACAAGAGTGGTGACGGGGGTTTCAGGTCTCGGGTATATACAGCACCAACTTCCATCATTATGCAGTTCATTGCCACGTCATGTTATGAAAGCCACTATAGTAGCCAAAACCCACAAAATATTTTTCACGATTAAATGTGTGACAATAAAATTTTCTTAGTACTTTAGTATGAAGATGTAGATGTAGAGGTGGTTGGTATCCCAGTGGTATCAATCGGCGACTTTCGTACGTAAAGCGTATTGGAGGTCGTAGGTTCGAATCCCGGCCATGCCGTTTCCGCTTTCACGACACAAGCCTTTGCTCAGAGTGAAAGATATCAAAAGTATATTTGTGTTCAGTTCGAGTGAACATAGATTCATTTTTATAAAAAAAGTTGAATATTAAAAAACCAGTTTTAGGGAGAAATAATTCTACATTTTCACTTACATAAAATAGCTTTTATACGAACGTAATATTCACTTTTTATTATAGCCCTAAATCTTGTATAATATCTTCGACTCTCTTTTAAGAAGGATGATCTAAAAGGAAATAAATGTTCAGCAAGGAATGTTCTCGATAATATAAGTATGGCCAGAGTGACCCCCTCCATTACTTGACCCTCGAATAACGAGAAAATAACACGGTGTACCAGCCTCGCCCGCAAACTTACATCGTCATGTTTTTGACCTTCCGCCTAACCTACTGTGTTTATTTAATTTTCGTCCTTAGATAGGGAGCATAATTGAATGAAAACACAACTTCCCCTTAGAGTCGAGTGGGGTATTTTTCAAAGTGTCGATGATTGGGTACAACACACATCAGCCGGTTGACTTTAACCAATATACAGAGACAAACTCATGGTAAAAAGTTAATCTCGTTAATGCGTTTGTTTTACATTACATAAATGAAAGATTTGGGGTTAGAAAGGTCAGGAATGTTCGCAGGGAGCCAATTCTAGAAAGTTGTGGATCAAGAGAAGGTAACGGTGAAATATCATTCTTGATAATTATTCAGCTTCTGGAAATCTACCTAGGTAACCATTTCACATAGGTAGATACTTTTGGATTTTATGATATTTTTACTGTTAAGTCACACCTACGGATCGTCTTCTGGTATAAGTAGGTACAATTAGGTATCATTATTTTTATCAACATTGAACAAATCTTGTAAATTCTATTAATAACGAATGCTATCACTTAATAAAAAATAAATAAATGAAAATAAGCTAAGCCTGGTGGAATTTCTCAAGAATGCGATGTATCGCATGGTTTTGCAATTCTTTTAATAGGTATAGAATGCATGTTTCCTTTTTGTTCTTTTTTATTCAGGGTACCCAATTGATGTACTTACTTAAATCCTACATTTTTTTGTTTATTTTATATTAATTGAGGGATTTGTTTGTATCTACCTAAGTCCAACATTTTTAATGTTAATACTGTATTGCTTGTTTTTATTTGTGAGAAATATAATATATTTTTATATTCTCTTCTATTAATAATTGAAGTAATCATTGAAAGATAAAGCCGATGAAAATATATATTGTTTGGAAATAAGGAATGATAGCTACTGAAATAAAATGATTGTTAGGAGAGATTCTACAAGAAAAGTAGGACAATTGCACGCTAAAATGGACAAGAGGAATTCAAACTATAAAGGAAATTGCATTCCAAGATTGTCCCGGAATGTTTGGAGGGTTAAATAAAATATACCTACATATACGTTGCTCCGATCGAAGACGCCGCGCCGTTTATTTTTCAAAATTCATGCACATACTTCACTTAATTATTTAGGTTTTTTTAAATTCTAATGATATAGGTAACTTTGAATGTTTGGGGTTTTAAATATATTATTTAATTGTTCACTCACTTAAATCTTATAAAGGAGTTCTTGTTTAAAATTAAGCTAATCCTTATAACGCTTAAGCTATATCACGTTAAGTGAGATAGGTATAGGTATTCATTGTTTTGAATTTTTCTTTATGTTTCGGTATTCAATTTTATGTCAATCTTTTTTGTAGTGTTTATTTACATTTCTTATTGTATCTGCTCTTTTTTGAATCACGTTTGGTGTGTTCGGCACACACTAATTTTGTTCAAATTTTCAGTGTGGGAAATAAAGACCTTTACGAGCATAAAACCGTCTAATACGGTGTTTTTTGAAAGCAGGCATAGTTTGATCACATTACATAAAGTAATTTAAATGAAACAATTAATTTGTTATTTCACGAATTATTTACTAGTTTCCCAGGCACAGTAGCCCTAGTATAAGTTTTCGATGATCGAATATCGAAACGATCATCGAAAGAGTTTCGAAAAATGTTCATACAAAAATGATCGAACGATTCAATCGTTTGATTTTAGAACACTATTTGCACGCTTATAAGCGCTTATTAGCGTGCAATTAGCTTTCGATAAAACTCGTACTAGTCCCACAGGTCCAGCATGGTCACAGGTGACAAATAAACAGTTTTTTGTGACCTCTTACCATGCAGGACCTGTGCCTGGGAAAATTCTCAGGTTAGCAAATGATTTGTGGTTTGAAATTACATTAATTATTGTTTCATTCAAAGTACTTTTTCTATATATAAACAAGTAAAGCATAAACTTTTTTCCCCTTTTTACGAAAATTGCGCGGACGGAGGAGTATGAAATTTCGCACAATTATAGTTCAGGTATATAGAGAAGGGATGGCGAATGCTACTATATTTTTTTAAATTTTGCAAACATCACAAAAACTGTTATGTTATGTAGGTATATACTTATTTGACACTCAAACACATTTCGATGTAGCTATTTTGAAATTGACACAGACGCATATAGGTAGGTACCTATTCTTTTGTTTATCTGTGGCTAAATTCAGAATAGATTAATATTTTTTTCTAATAATAATAGAAAAACTTTATACCTATACATATCAACATTTCATATTTGACGTACCTATCCATGTCATTGTTTTTGAAATAAATTTGTGAAATAGCGCTCGCTAAATATATCTAAGTACCTAATATAAAATCTGCATTTATTTATTGTCGAATTTCAACAACTGGGCGACCACTAGTTGAAATAATTCCACCAAGAATACTCTTTCTATTCGTTAATTTTATGATCAATTTACGTTGACAAAACTAGCCATAATTTTTGTATTTAACAGCTATTGTTAGTAATGATAGTTTATGCAAAAGTGCGAAAACGGTGGGTTTTACTTTAAACTGTCGCAACTCTTCTTATATTAAACAAAATCTACATAATATTTTAGTCCGTTTATTTATTTATTTATATTTTTGAATCATCATCAATCGTAGAAAACAGACCTTAAGGTCAGATATTAATATGCGAAAAGCCGCGCAAAATTCCAGAGAGCGTTCTTAAATATATTTAACTACATAAGCTTTGATATATTTAAAGCTATTTAAAAAACTCTTATTTTTTTAGGATCTTCATACTACGTTTTCAAAAAAGACAGATGCCATCTTTTGGAAACAAAATTACTCATGTAAACGTTGAATGGAATCTTGGTATTACGGTATGAAAATGTAATAAAATAATTGGAGATTGATTTGTTATACATATAAATGTTATTCAAATCTTATTATTCTCAATAAACAAAGATTTAATGAAAAAATTTGCAAAATAATCCTCCATTTTGAAATCTGACACATTTTAGCAAATTTATGGCCACAGTTTTTTTTCAAACTGTCGTAGACAATGTAATAGATAAGTAATTATGTAGGTACCTGAGAAAATTATATTCTAATGTAGATAAGTATTAAATAATTTAGCAACAATTGTTGAATCATTTTATATTCCTGAAATATAAATAATGTTTAAATCTTAAAATCATTGTTGAAAAAGATAAATCTTAAAATCATCGTTGAAATTGGTATGAACATTCCATAGACAAACTGGCCGGTAACAGTGATAAATGGGAAGTTTTCTGGGGAGCTTCCGATAATACACACTAGGTGGCAGAACTTCTAATCAGGTCTATTGTCAAATTCAGTGCTGCCAACGTAGAGATGTTTTTATTCCTTTTTCTGCCACTAGAGGCGCCCTCGCTAACCCGGTCTATGGTAAATGTCAAATTAACGTTTATAATTTCAATATCTACATATATAATATTAATACGTGAAGGAAAAAGCAATGGTAAAAATAACAAAAATACAGTCTCAAACTGACAAATCTCCGAACGTATTTATGTTTTAATAACCAGCTGTCATATTATTATAATATTTAGATGAGAAGCGCTGCTACCCAGTATAATAGTATTATATTATCTATGCTGCTACCTACCAAATGGCCGTAAATCGGCCCCGTTGGCCACACTGAATTTGACAATAGACCGGATTAGCTAGGGCGCCCCTAGCGGCACACAAGGGAAGAAAAACCTCCCATTAGATCATAAGGTACAGTGAACTTGACAGAATTGTTGAGAGAAAGAAATAAAATTGTTGACAATAATTGAGAATCTTTAAATTAATGTCTTCGGGATTTTAATCAGTTTAATAAAACATTTGTTTTATCCACATAATATTTGTATTCCAATTAATCACACTCAACAACGGTATTATATTGTATCTAAATTAGTATGTAAATAAACTCAAAACCACTTTAGCATAATTACCTTCAATTCGTTAAAAAAAATATTCATAGGGTGTCGTATACTTAATCATCGTGTTAAAAGAAGTATTCTTCAAAGACAGCGGCCAGTAAGAGGTTTGATTGGAAGCCTTTCTTGACGACCTTCCAAGGTTTGTAACAAATCATTCATCCTAGAAAAAATACAACATTATTATGATACGACATATAATATCATTCCATCTTCCACATAATTTACATTATGTAATATCATGTAGGTACATTAATTAAAGTTATAGTAGGTATATAATACATCTATAAGTAGCCAAAATCAACACTCTTTTTATAACAGAGATTTTTTTGAAGTATTTAAATGAATAAGATCACAATGAAATCAATAAGAAAATCAATCAGAAAACAGACGTTAAGGTCAGATATTAATATGCGAAAAGCCGCGCAAAATTCCGTAGAGCGTTCTTAAATACTCTTTGATATATTAACTTTAATATATTTAGCGCTATTTAAAAAACTTTATTTTTTTAAGATCTTCATACAAATTTTTCAAAAAAGACAGTAAGCCATCTTTTGGAAACAAAATTACTCATGTAAACGTAGAATGGAATCTTGGTATTACTGTATGAAAATGTAATAAAATAATTGGAGATTGATTTGTTATACATATAAATGTTATTCAAATCTTATTATTCTCAATAAATAAAGATTTAATGAAAGATTTTGGAAAAATATTTCCTCCATTTTGAATATTGACACATTTTAAAAAATTTATGGCCACAGTTTTTTTTCAAACTGTCGTAGCCAGATAGATGAGTAATTATGTGGGTACCAGATAAAATCATATTAAATATTAAAGAAAATGTATTAAATATTAAAGAAAATATAATAAAGCTAAGGTAATAAAATATATTAATGAAGATTTAATTTGAAATTTGTATGAACATCCATAATAGCAAGAATTGGATGGTAAAACAGTTTGCGTAGTGTGTACTTACCCACATCTAAATCTCAAAATATTACCAGAATATGAATTCACGAAACTGTATCGAGCTCAAAATTCTTATGTAGATAAATGCAAACTTATATTCTCTTACCTTTTACTTATTTTATTTAATGTTACATTCATCACAAAACAAGGTGGGTAATATTTTTGGCAGCGTTTCTTGACATATCCAAAATCCTTGCAAGGTTCTGACCTAGAAAAAAACATAATTCATTTAATATATGAAAGCAAAATAAAGTGATTACATGGTTGCAAATATATAAGACAAGATTAGAAAATTTTGCATTTTTCAGGGATTTGTTTTAAAAATACACATTGTGAGAATTTGATTAGAATCAATATTAAGGATTTAGAAAGTATATCAAACTTTTAAGAACTTCATATTATATTAAAGTGTAGTATTTATACCTTTTAAAGATCTTCATAAAATCCATTTAGACTGCATAATGAACCATATTTGATATATGCTCTGCATAAAACCTTCATTTGGAATCTTTCATTATTTGTTTAAAAGTGTAGCTTTTATACCTTTTTAAGATCTTCATTAAATCCATTTAGACTGCATAATGTATCAGGTATTATTATTTCAGATAGACTGCAACTCCATGCCTAGAAAACAATATTACAAAACATCAAAATCTGTCAAAGTTTAGTTACAGGAGAGACAGCAATTTCAAAGTATCATATTTTATATACCCATATTTTTACAATTCACAACTAAAAACTTCATGATAGGTAAAAATCTTAATAATTAAATATAGCTTAGGTACCTACTTACAAAAATATTTCAATATATTAAAAAACTTACAAAATTTTTGAAAATAGAATTCCTGTTGTTTTTGTTTGGCTCTCAGAATAACAATAATTGACAGTAAGTTACCATAGACGAACTTTTTAATATGTAATTTTTTGTCTTAGCTTCATAATATGAAAACAAAATAAGAATGATTTTTTTAATAATTCTTCTTCACATTTAAAGTGGTTTTTTGTGTGAAAATTTTTTTTTTAATAAGTCTAAATATTTTAAGAGACCATTATATAAGTAAATCAAAAATATACATCATAAAATAATTTAATAGTACCTAACTGTGTTGAATTATATTATTATCTTTGGTTATCCATGGATGGTTAATATTTCACTATACGTCATATTTTGTTGTCAAACAAAAGGTTCTGATTGATTTCGTCGATTATGAAAAATATAATTACCTTATTTTCAATTGAGTTTAATGAAAATAAAACTGGTAAGTCAAATTGATTAAAATATCTGTAAGCCTATGCCGTAACTTAAAACATTTATGCGTTGCTAAAACAATTGCAAATGTTATAAGGCGGGAATTAGTGTGTTACCGAAATCACAAAATTAATTTATTTTGTTGATATTTTTTTCAGGTTCCTGAGGCAAACGTGTTTTCAACGAGACTAATTGCTTTCATCCCACCTTTTTGACATAGCAGTACATACTTCTAAGGATCAAATTGATTGATAAAAGTGCATTTCTAACAAAGAAACTCATTGGTTTAATTTTTGCAAGACAATATGGTAAGCTACCTATGTAAGAATTTCATTAATTATGTTTCTTGGATTTCTTTATGTGTATTTTAAATCAGAAACTTTATATTGCAGATCCATGTTAGAGAACTCATTCAAATTTCCCATTTAGTTGAGAAGGGAAACAATTATATTGAAAAAATATTCAATGGCTGCTTATGGGATGTAAAGAAGATTGACCATAATCAATAACAGTGTCTTGCGGATGCCAGCGATTTTATCAATTTTACCACATATCACTATAAATAAGTTCTCAACCCGTTAGAAGCATATCAGCTTCATATAGAGCCTAAATGTATCTTAAACCATATTATTAACCACTATTACCGCAAAGGATTACTCTGTAATGGTGAGCAATGCTTAATTTTGACAGAAAATAAATAAATAAATATAAAAACGATAATGCTTCTGGCTCGACACAACACAAGCTGACACAATAGTGTGTTTCTAGCACATAGATTTTCATATATTCTTCGTAGTAAAAAGTGAAGCCGATTTGGCCGGCAATTTTGATAGTACATTTATAAAGAAACTTAAAAATGATCTAATTTCACTTATTTCAACGTAAAAATATGTTTTATTGTAAAAAACACGAGAAAACTACTGAATAAATATACGCTGTACCACATTCTTTTGGGAACCAAACTGTCAAAAGTTGCAATATTTAGGCTTCACTTTTGAACGCGAGTCGGGATTCTAGGTTATTGTATGGATTTCTGTGTTCTAGCATCAGATTTAAACTTTAAATTTTTTATTTCGGTTATGGAATAAAAATGATATAATACTTTTGGGTTAAGAAGTGAATAACTAATAGTTTTTTTTATAACGGTGGGTCGGAATATCTTTTCTGGTTTCCATTTGTTTAAGAGAATATTTTTTTACTCTGCTAGATCTAACAAAAAACTTTGAGATTATACATATTATGTTTCAATTGTTGATTTTATGTTTTATGAATTAAATAATGATTGGACAAAAAATAAACAAAAATTCTTTCATTCATTTATTCATACCCATAAATAATACTACTATTTAAATGGTTCTACGTTGAACAACTTGACATTTTTCAGAAGGCAATAACTTACATTTGAATTTGTTTCCTATGTACATTTTGGTTCAATTTTTTTATAATTTTAATAGATAATGGCATTTATCAATAAGGATAAGAAGAAATACCTAGATTTGATATTGATATACCTGCATTGATCCATTGAAAATTTCCTTATATGTAACTTCATATATTTTTTTAAATTATTTCAGAAGGCAATAACTTACATTTGAATTTGTTTCCTATGTACATTTTGGTTCAATTTTTTTATAATTTTAATAGATAATGGCATTTATCAATAAGGGTAAGAAGAAATACCTAGATTTGATATTGATATACCTGCATTGATCCATTGAAAATTTCCTTATATGTAACTTCATATATTTTTTTAAATTATATTGTATTGGTGTAGTTTTGTTTTGATTCCAATGCCTTTCTCAAAATGACACTAAATAGTTTTGCCTAATTGCCACATGATTTTTCACCTATAAATAACATAATAATAATACAACGTCTATTGACGTCAAGTGAGTATCTCAGTAGGTTTCGAATCCTACTATGGGCTAAGTTGAACCACCAAAATAGAGAGTATTGTTAAACTATGAAGGTGAGTTTATTTGCATAATCAAGTTGATTTTTATCCGCTCTGTAATAATCTACTAGATGTTGTTACTTGCAACTTGACGTTATAACACACCAACCATTGATGTCAAGTTAGATGCAGAACTCTTCAACAATTTGCGGCGATTATTTTGAGTTTGATATATCCAGATATGGAAATGAAATAAGTACCTGTAGTCAATATTTCATATACAGGATATTTTATTATTTCAATTATGCACCTACTTGAATAGTTTTTTTTAAATATAAGGAATCTATAGATATAGCTGGAGAGAAAGAGTGGTAAACATTGCTGCCAACTATTCCTAGGATTATGACCAGAGAAAAGACGTTGCGTTACAGTTTTTACTTTTGTCGTTGCAAAGCATAAGGGCAGCATTGTTATTATTATGTTTATGGCATCCCATCCCTAGAGGGACGATTTGTGCCAGACGCAGCATTGTATTATGAGCTTATAGTTCACTACAAGTATTTCAAGCATTCTATTAAATGTCAATTGTGGGGTAGGTGTAGACTGTAGAGAATATATCACCACACTACGAATTTGACTCACATGTCTCTCACAGTTATTCTATTTTTCATAGATACAAGCCGGTTTTATGAGTAACTCACCAATTAAAATTGTGATTCATGACAAACGTTACGTAGATTATCTCTATATAATAATTTAGAAATGTTTTTTTATTTGCCTTTGACAATACTTTAACCGTATATGTGAACATCACGCTCAAAATACAAATGCTTAGATAGATATTAATATGCCCAGAGCAGTATAAAATGCTGGAGAAGGTTCTTAAATACAATTTGCTGCATTAACTTTAATATATTTAGAGCTATTTAAAAAAACTGTACTTTTTAGGATCTTCATACAAATTTCTCAAAAAGACTTTTGGAAACAAAATTACTCATGTAAACGTTGAATGGGATCTTGGTATTACGGTATGAAAATGTAATAGAATAATTGTAGATTGATTTGTTATACATATAAATGTTATTAAAAGCTTATTATTCTCAATAAATAAAGATTTAATGAAAAAAATTGCAGTTTGACAGATACAAATCACCCTCTATGGGTGGGTTGCCCAATTAATATCAAAGCAGGCAATGTATGTAGCTAAGATTCAAACCACAGAGCTATCTCTCTCTGTATGAAAACTTGCAAATTATGTCGGTAGGTTCGTATAATATTTTTTTTATTATTATAGACCTCCAAAAAAAATAAAATATTATACGAACCTACCGACATAATCAGTATATTTATATTATCTGTGGACATAATTTGCAAGTTTTCATAGAGAGAGCTCTGTGGTTTGAATAGGTTCGTATAATATTATGAGGTCGGTAAAACAAAAATTGTAAAAGTGTCATTCTTCTTTTTCTGTGCTTATGTCAGTTAAAGTGGTATGTTAAGCAATGGGATGCTAGACTAGAATCTGTTTAATTACCTACCGATCAAGCCTGACAATCGGAATCAAAAACGTAAAGCAAGACGGGTATAAGCTAGTATATAATAATTGTTAATATCTACCTATATGGGAGGAGGTCATAAACGTTGCGCAAGATCGAGCGCAATGGAGAGCTCTTGTTGCCTCCCTATGCCCCTAAGTGGGGTCTTAAGGGAGTTTGGATTTGGATTTGGATCTACCTACATATTATATACTTATTAGAGAGAGTCCAACACACCATAAAAATATAATTCGACAATCCTACTGAACATTTCTACGGGTTTGGCCGAACAAGTATGTCGAGGTTTATGACTGGTCCATAGTTACACAATAACTAATTATCCCGGTCTCGATATATTATCTTTAGTCTGCAAACCACAAAGCCAAAACATCTCAAATTAGAAACAGTGCAACAGACAACTCCCTATTTACACGCTTCAGCAACACAAAACATCCCATCACCCGGCACTCCCAGAGATTACATAACGTCTCTTGGATAATTTGATAAATTAGAATAATATTCTTATTGCACAACGTGGCGTTTTGTTGGGGGTTAACATGAAAATTATCATACACATATTTTTCGTTAATCGTACGATTACGTTTGACTCACTTATCAGTTTTTCACTTTATTTATAAAAATATATAATCCACGTTTGTTATGTATGAAGATGACATTTCACATAAAATTTTGTAAACAATCAAATTACTAGCCGGGCAACTCGAGTGTTTACAACCAAGATGTGCTTTGTCAGATTTGATTGATTTCGAGTTATTGATGCAGAATAGGTAGGTACTTTATTTTTTAATGATTTATTTTCTATCAAAATATAGTGCTGATTTTTATCTCAGAAAATAAAAAGTTGCATTAAATCATACGAAAAATTTTAGTTTCAGCCAAAATGAACTAAATCATGTTTGGTCAATTTTATCTACCTACCTTTTGCGTAATAACAAATCAGCATGGAGTTACAGTTTTAGTTTTTTTCGCAAAATTTATAATACCTAAAGAGTTCCATAATATATTATATTATATCTACCGAATTTCATATTTGCATCTTGTTACGTGTCTTTCTTGTCGGAGTGGGAATCTGCTTCAGTTTCTCTTCTTCTTTTAACCATGAATATTTGCCTCGGCTAGTGTTGGTAGAGCGGACTCCGAACTCTCTGGTCTTTGGAAGTTCGATCCAGGAGGAGATGATGATTTTTAATCAAAGATGTTGTTAGATAATTTAAGAAACACTTGTTTATTGCGTTTAACAGGAAATTGGAAAATATACAAAAGTTCAGATTTTTCACGTAATTCACAACAGTAATTGTATCAAATTTACAATCAATTAAAATAGTTTGCTTATTCTTTTAAAACAACAATAATAATCACTTTTCGTATCTATGAATATAATTGGTTGGATTCTAAGGAAATCGCGGTAAAATTGTTTGAGTTTCTCCAACTATCAGGGAGTACTCCAAAATTTATACGTCTGATTCCCACCAAGTGAGTTTATAGAATAACATTTTGAAACAAAGGAAAAATACTTAACGGTCGTTTCTACTTGAGTCAACAGGTCCTTGATCATGTGACCATGGGTGAGAGAGATGGAAGATATCTGCCTCTCACATTCACCATACTCAGTAGCGAACGTCTGACAACCTCGGAATATAATCTGCGTCGCAAATAATTAAAAAAAGGGGTGGAGAGAAAGTGAGTGAGTGAAATGCATAGGCATCCATTCCACTTGCACTCTTGCAATAATATTAACATTTGGCAACAGCACCTGTGGACTACGTGCTTAATCGCACGATCAGCAGAAACCAAATTATATATAGATGCATACCTGTTAGTATAGGGGTAGGTATGCATAGCAATATCTGAAATTTAAAAATAATATTCCGTACTATGAGACGGGTGAAGCTTCATAACAAAAATACATGCTACAATCTATTCAAAAAGTATTCTTTGAATTTTTCTTCAAAATATCATTATCTTTCTTAAAAATTTAGTTAGCGCATCATGGTTGTAAGCTTTTTGCTTTATTTGTTTAAATTTTCTATTATTAAAATGATAAACCAAAACATGGTCTATATGGAAGCGTGCGTAATTCCACAAACCTAAAAAAAGGGTAACGGTCTTCAATCTAATAACTAAAAACCATTAAAATGGCTTGTTTTAAGATCAAGATGGGTCTGAGGGTTAAATTATGATAGGTACTTAAATACTTTCAAAAGATTTCAAATGGAATATTGCATGAAGATTTACTAGCCGGGAGATCGAAAATACGTATATAAAAATCTATTGGTACCTAGATATTGACTATTATTCTGAAATGAAAAACAGACGATTGAGTTGCGTCGTATCCAATTTTTATTGAGACTTTTGACATTTCTGTATTCTGAAAATGTTTTATTCAATACATTAGTTGCGGAACTACCTACTGGCAACCGATTAAGTTCTAAGCAAGAGCTTCTGGCGTTGAGTTGGAACGTGAATTTGAGAATACTAGTCACAGTGACAAAACAATGTTTCATTGCGAAAATTGATCAAAAGAAGTGTGCAAACAATAGAAAATTTTAATTTGACAAAATACTGTAAAAGTGCCCCTATGAAAGAAGAAGATGGAATTTTCTTAAAATTTTACAATTTTTTTTTTTTTGTTTGCACACTTCGTTTCGTAGAATTAACACAAGTTACAGAAGCACAGTTAGGTACGAGTATTATCATTCTCAACATTAATCAATGGAATCATGGTTCAAACAAATTAATTGTTAGAATAATATTACAATACTTAGTTAATTAATTCATTAAACTGTTCCACATTAATTTCTATCGTGACAAAACATGACTTTCTATAATAATTAATTCTAATTAGTTATGTACTGATGATAGATAAATTTACCAGGTGGTTGTAGGTAATATACATAACTGCGTTTCTGAATATCGGAGTACCTATGTCTGAAAACAGTTCTGAGGATCAATGAAACAATAATATTATTGAAACCCACAATACATAAAAAAACTGCAAGTTTTACAATGTTCACAGCCTAGGATAAGAAAATGAATTTATCAAATATGTTTTAACATTTAAAAATATTTTTGCTTATCCATTTTAAAACTTGGATCGTTTCACTTCAAAAATTTCTTGGCCATGCACAGGTGACAAAGAAACTGAGTGAAACTCTCTTTGTAACCTAGCTGTGACCATGCAGGATGCATATCTACCAAACTAGTCAGGGTATTGAATAATATTTTGTGAAATAACAAATAAATAATTGTTTCGTTTAAATTACTTTTTTAAAATAATTCCACCAAGAATGCACGTTCAATTCGTTATTTTTAATAAAACTTTTAAAAAGGTTGACCACCTCACGTCCTTTAATCTCGACTGGTGAGAAAAGGCACAATAAGCCTCGGACGCCTTCGAGCGCAATGGAGAGCTCTTGACGCCTCCCTATGCTCCCGAGTGGGGCTTACGCCGCCTCCCGCATTGCGGGTTCGTTTGAGAGTGATTCGCGGCGGGCTTGATTTGTCTGAGGCCGGCTTTTTGGTTTGATTGCTTCGATCAAGCTAGGAGGTCAGTTTCGTGCGGGTCGGGTTTGCTGCGGATAGGTCTCCTCCGGGCTAGCTTGCGGTGTACGGGGGGCCTTAAAGGGAGAATGCATGTATGTATAGGTACTTATTGCGGAAGATCCGAATTGTATGAAAAAATATAAAGGTATGAAAAATATGACCACTTTCATTTTTTCATGTATCGAAATAAAATTAATACACTGACTTTACTAATTATGTAGCTCTTGTCGCTACTACTTAATGAATATTATATCCAAAAAGGTATGTTCTAGAAATTTTAAAATCTGATAAAAAATACCGACTTAAAACCTGTCAAATATTTAGCCATAGGTGCTTAATTATATTGAAGCATATTTCCTGACATAAAAATTTGTGCATGGATCTGAATAAATAAGTAACTGGTCGTTTCAGTAGTACTGTAAATACAAAGTGATACAACATGCGTGAGATAACAACAAGGCTTGTCAAATGTAGACATCCACAGTGACGCCAGCTACTAACTAAGAATGTCATATTTTAGCTTGACATTATCAAAAGCTTTGAAACAGCGTGGAACGTGTTCCACACGAAGTATATGACGTGAGCTAAATTTACGATATAATATTAATATAATGGGCACCTATCTTATGTACGAACTACATATCGCACCGTTGCGTTGGTTGGTTGGTTATAGGTACTTAAAATGTGGGTCCTATGGAATCCACTCTACGCGAGTGTGTCAACTCAATTTACATGTGAATGACGCGATGCCGTTATTTAAAACTAACAATGGACTCATGACATTTTCATGAAAATTATTGTTCGTGCGAATAAAGCTTGTTATACTTTAGGATGTCAACTATAATGACTTTGTTCTTTTTATTACTTATCTAGATAGGTTTGTCAAGTTTAATTTTTATATGTCTATTCCATAATCACCACTGTCCGACTTTTGAGGTAACTATCATTCCATCTTTCGACAAAACTCATGCTAGCACCACTGTCCGACTTTTGAGGTAACTATCATTCCATCTTTCGACAAAACTCATGCTAGCACCACTGTCCGACTTTTGAGGTAACTATCATTCCATCTTTCGACAAAACTCATGCTAGCACCACTGTCCGACTTTTGAGGTAACTATCATTCCATCTTTCGACAAAACTCATGCTAGCACCACTGTCCGACTTTTGAGGTAACTATCATTCCATCTTTCGACAAAACTCATGCTAGCACCACTGTCCGACTTTTGAGGTAACTATCATTCCATCTTTCGACAAAACTCATGCTAGCACCACTGTCCGACTTTTGAGGTAACTATCATTCCATCTTTCGACAAAACTCATGCTAGCACCACTGTCCGATTTTTGAGATAACTACTTATCATTCCATCTTTTATTTTTACATCTGTGAAAATGGACTACTACTAAACACCTTCGGCTGAAGTTAACAACAGGTTAGATTTTGAAAAAAGTTCATGGGCTGAAATTGGGCTCACAGACAAAACCTAGACACGGACCAGAGGGCTTAGAGTCGGAAATATCTCTTAAAGTCCGCCTAAGGTTTGTTTAATTAATTGAATGTCAGTGTGTGGAGGTTTGGCCGCTGTAATTAAATATAAACACGGGGTAGAGTAATCAAACTAAAACAAACTACCAAAAACTTTATTAACCTTTGCGAAATTTCAGAAGTGAAAAGCTTGAAACTCCTTAACTTACAACCGTATCAATGATATAATATTATTGTGTTTTGTTATGTATGTATTTATATATCTATGTTTATACGAGCTTCTATGTGTCAGCCCAATAATGTAAACTGTAAAGTAAACAAAACATCGATATAGATGTAGAAATACAAGTTATATAAATTTGAAAATTATTAAGAATGTTTGGGGTTTTATAAATATCAAAAATAAAAATAACAATAACAACTATATACCTTCCTTTAAAACCCATTCAGGACTCAGGAGCGTTAGGAGGCAATAAGAGCTCGATCATTCGTGGAAAAAGACTATTTATAAAATAAAGTCTTTTCAATTTGTTTCGCCGATTATTTATATATTGATACTTTACTGTACACTGATTATAAAACAACAAACATAACAAGTTATACGTATAAAAGCACAATATACTTACAAGGCGAGCTTACCGTATTTAAGTTTCGATCTCTAATAAATAACCAAATATAAAAAAAATGAAAAGTAACAATGCTTTAATAAAAAATTAATCAAAACAAGGAGAATAAAAAAATAAGGGAGGTGGATAGAGCCAGGAGGGGGGGAGTGAGACGCATGGGGTATCAGTCTACAGCTACTCAGAGACTGTATTCAAGGAAATCATTTTCTCTTAACGGCTCGCTTGAGTGACGTCAGACTATGAGTCAGTCTAAGGTTCGATGGGAGATAGGAGAAGCTGCACGGAAGGTGGTTTTTTTCTATAAAAAGAGATTATGTTTGTTTGGTTTGAAAATAATGATCCCTTTATTGACATTCCCTGTTAAAGAAACTAATTTGATAAAAATGTAACAATTTTGTAAAAGAATAAAATTTATTTTTTTCGCACGTAGAAGGTTTTGATGAGCCCTCTACGTAATATGACACGTAGATGGGTAAGTGTTTATATTATGTTCGTCTAGGCTACCGTGAATTGATCAAAAGGAAATGTAGCTCTTGATTAGAGAGAGAGAGAGAGAGAGGTTTACTTTTCATTAAGTATCCAACTCAGACGAACCAAATAATGTAATTAAGGTAAATAAAAATGTTTGAATAATTAATTATACAATGCGCGAATCATTTTAAGCATTCAAAAAGGAATGTATTTACAAAACCTGAGCTTTCCACTTGCTCTTCAATCTCTTTGCATTTTTTGGAAGAAGTAATAATTATTATTGATTCCTTAAACATGTCAACTTTCAGCAACAATCTTCATTTGATGTAGTTTATACATAATTTCTTGGAAATGAGATCATTTTTGATGTTCATAAGCGAACCTTGGTCCGATGTAAGCAGATGTCCTGGCTGCGTAATATAAGAGAGTTGATGGGTTACCAAACTTGGAACAATTGTTTCATATTTGCGTTCCATATTTATATAAACTAGTAGTCGAACAGTGCTCGAAATTCGACCATAACTAATTAAGATTATAAGTTTGAACATTAGACTGTGCGAGTGCTGTTTTACAATTTTCTTTCCAAAATAGTGACACGGATACGCCAAATTTTAAATGTTGATATTACTTACCTATGTAAGTATAAAGTTTTTCCTATTATTATTAAAAAAAAAACAATATTAATCTATTCTCAATTTGACGCATTGAGTTTGAATATCCCGCTATTTTCAGCTCTACCTTCCATTTAAATATACCTACCGCCTTCAAAATGCTTTCTAATGCGCCCATTTTGAGGCGCTTTACATTTTATATTTTCTATGAAGTTTATCTTCTTTATAAATAGTCTGTGGAATTGTGTGTGAGTATCAAATACATAACATTACAGTAGTGTTTATAATATTTTTTTAATTGATTTAATCTCTTTTTATACCTACATATTTTTAAGAAAATATTAGCATTCGCCACCCCTCCTCCATATAAACTATAAGTGTGCGAAATTTCATAGATGCTTCTCATTTTCCGTAAAAATAGTAACAAAGTTTTCCCTTCACGTATTAATATATAGATTATTGATGATTCAAAAGTATTTGATTCTTGGATGATTATAGCTTCTGCCTTTTTTGAACAAATTCAAACACGTTCATGCTTGCTGAAAATCTTATTTACCTATTGTAAAACTGTCATGTTTCTTAGTGTTCATATTGGGTCAAATAATAATGGACTATAACTACTGGAGCGTTGATACTTACTCCACACTTTTGCTTTTATACGGCTTCTCAAATTATGAATATTTCGGATGCATTCAGAATCAGAAGTATCTACTTTGATCAAACAGTAATTCCTGAGGATATTGGATCCCACCAACAACAACAAGGCAAGACCCCACCTAGAGGTATGGAGAGGCAAAAAAAGCCCTCCACTGCGCTCGATCTTGAGCAGTTGAAATGTACTCACACAATGTCCATATCACCCAGCTCTGCTATGGAACATGGGGTGTAAAAGGGTTTTCCTTGTCTTCGGGACAACAATGGGAAGAACAACAGCGCTGTCTTCTTCTCAACTGTCTTTCAGCATCCTTAAGACTTATTGACGCGTAATAATAATATGTGAAAATTTCTGAAAATGAACAACTTAGGTACATAATTTACCCCGGTTTCCTATATTTTTGACACCGGGGAATGCTTTAACGACTTCCACTACGAAAGTTAATCAAAAACCTAGACTCCAAACGACCTCATTAAATTGTAGGTAGGTATGTTGTTGTGCTTATAAGAAGAGAAGAAACTGAATTATACAATATAGTACCTATAGCAGAATTAAGCGAAATTGATTGTATTAAGAGAAAACAGTCAAGATCCTTGCCTCTGATTTGATGAAGGCACACGGCATGCTTAAAAATTAATAGAAATAAGAAGTTTTCCAAAGCTGTGGCCTTAATAATGACAAAGCAAGGCACTTTATTATTAAAATTTACCCTGTCACGGCGTGATTCCATGGAGATATCATGTCACATTCCATGTGGGTGTATAGAGATGTCTGTACTCATTACTAGGTAATATCTAAAAGTACCTTCACTACTTGGAGTTACATATTCCGCACCCGAGTGCCTTTCATCGTGTAACTTACCTGTATAACTACTTACCACCTCAAAACAGCGTAGCTACTAATTATATCACACCAGTTTATTATTACTATCTTACCTGTTTGTAAACTTCTTTCTCAAATATTTCGATAGTCATAATTACCTTAACTTTTTCTTTTAATTTCATTTTACCTTGACAACTTTCAACTTAATTTTTTCCCATCATGCCGTGTCTCGTTAGGGGTAGGCAGAGAGAAGGGACCTCCACTCTTTTCTATCCAATCAACCAACTTCATTCGCTTCTTCCACCGACATAAAATTTCCCATAAACCCTCTCGTTTTTCTCTTACTCCTTACCTAACCTTCCATGAGGACTGAGTCGTAGTGAGACGTTGTTGTTTCTCATCATAGGTCTTAGTGTACCGTCCACCCTGCAACCAGGAACATTCCTATGTTCGATTTCTTTTTCACACTTTCATAAACATGCTTCCTAAATACACATACTCATTTTCTTGATCAAGACATTCATATGTACCTACCTATGCAGATGATTTAGTACAGTTCTGGCTGAGAGTGAAAATAATTTGCAAGAACCTTTGTCAAGTGTGTTTGAAAATTTAAAAACAAAGGTTTTGCTCACATTCATTGAAAATTATTGATGAAGCAAGAACAAATTGTAAAATACCTAACCGTAGAAATTTCTTATCTTCTCTTTGTATAAAACAAATTTTGGATAAACCAAAGCTTTGTAAAAACTGATTTGGTTGATGGTTGCTGCAGAGCCAACGATTAATTCAAATACAAAGAACTTAATACAAACCATTCAATGAAACGAATAATAATAAAACGCATATCAATGTAAAATGCATTACCGTTATAATTGATATTGACATGAAATTTATACATTTTTAATATTGACATCACCATTACAGTATAAATTACTTTGCAACACGATAAATTTAATGTAATAACACGACATTATTAAAATGTCAATGCGCACTTATTTGTTCAACGACTACGTAATTATGAGAAAAAATAAAATTATTGCACAACTATAGCTTACAATGTTGCACATACTTGCACGTCAAATTGTTGACGTTGGATTCCAATACAATTCCAGTCAATAGATAGATTAATAAGGACTATAAATTGAGTCATTATGTGCTACGTAGGCCAAATTGACTGATTTATACCAACACCACCTATATAAGAAGGCCTTAGTGCTGGCGGCCATTTTTGGCCTCTCGCGTCACGGCTGCCGGCGTGTAGACAGATATCATAGTGTAAAGGTAAGTACATACAGATATAGACAAGCGAACGGTGGGCCTCCCGATGTGACGCTGCACTAAGGCCTTCTGTGTTGGTGGTGGTGTTGGATTTATACTAACAAGTGGTCTACCAGTGCTCGAAATTCGACCATAACTTATTTAAATAAAAAATTTGAACAATATTAAGGTTCCATTGTCAAACATTTGAAATTTTGATTTGTACTTACAATTTTTTTTCTATTATTGTTAAAGACAAACAATATTAAACTAGGTATTCTCAGTTTATATCCCGCTATTTCCAGCTCCACCTTCCATTTGAATATACCGCCATCAAAAAGCTTTCTGCGCCTATTATGAGGCGCTTTTCATTTAACATTTGTTTCTATGAAGTTGATGATCTTTAGAAGTAGTCTGTGGAAGTGTGTGTGAATATCAAATACATAACATTACAGTACTTATATTTTCTATTGTTTATGCATAATTTAAAAAAAAACATGTCATTTACGTTTTTCGGTTAGTAGTTAAAAACACAGACTGCAGGGCTCTGGGGTAAAAGAACTGGAAGGTGGTAGCCGACTATAGAGAAGTTTGGAGACGGTTTCTTGGTGGCAACTAAGACCCACCAAGGGTTGTGATGCTGAGGATGTATGTATAAGTAATTAAAAATACAGGATTAATATTCATCCAATGTTACATTATTTTATAAACCCGAATACCTCAAAAAAGGTAGGTACCTACATGAGTAAAATGAAAATATTACTTGTAAATTCATGTGCGTGAATTTATAATTATCTCCAATATTCGACCAAATATTGGTTTTAATTTTATAAACGGAAGAAACGATGTAGGTACCTACCTACTCTACAATCACGCAATTTACTCATATAATACCTAATCATTATATTTCATTATTATACGCTAAATAAACATTAAGTAATTGAAACTATCGATCATGGCGTGTCGATAATACAAGGTATTACGTGTCTCAAAGACATGTTAGAAAAGACAAACAATGGACATAAATAAACAACCACCAAGCACCTGTGTACTGTGTAGGTACCTATCCTGAAATTATATCATAAAAATTAACTGAACCCAAACCAGCTAACATTGTCCTATAAAAATACCATCTGATACACGATTTTTTTTCCCTATTATTGCATACATGAAGTAGGTACCAGTCTCTGTTGAATTGGTTCTCATGATTATAAAAATTAGCTTTCCAGACAGACGTTGTCCTGTGTTCCTAAATATGAATATTGAATTCGAATTTGTATGGTGATGAAGTAATTAGCATTTGACGAATGTGATTTCGAACGATGCGTCTGTATATAAACCATGTATATTCCATCCGCATTCTGTCAATCGCACCAATTGACAATTTCTGTCAAAATTTCAAAATTGGAATAAAAATTATACGGTAAAAAGTATTAATAAGGTTGTCTACGTAGAGTTTTCTTTAATTTTCTATGCATTTTTCTCAATTTTTTTTCTTCTAAAAGGCCATTCTCCTGATATAAGCCTACACGACAAAAAAAGAATTAGCGAAATCGGTCCAGCCGTTTAGGCGTGATGCGATGACATCGGGAAATAGCTCTACATTTTTATATATAAAACAAGATGTGACAAGAACGAAAACAAAATAGGTATACGGTAGCTACGAAACGTATCAGCATGGCAAGTGACTTCTTTAAAAACATAACTAACGCATGGAAAGCGTCGCCGTTTGGTGACAAGACGAAATCTATAAACTCTGTTTGATGCGTGTGTGTCGCCCAATAATTCTTCTGTTTGGACTATGGATTTGAGTCCTGACAGCACCTGAACAAAGTCCAGAGATTTTCAGCAGATTTGAGGGGTCTATATTTGTCTTTCGATGGTAAAACAAGGTAAAAAGTATTGGTTTTAAAATCATCACAAACAACCTATTTGCTCTTTTGTGACAGCTACACGAATAACTGATTGAAGGATTTATTACTGACTTTCTTAATTATTATTGTTAAAACCCAAAGTGTGAAGCTTTAAGATTTTTTCGCTTTTGAGTACGGCGTCTTAAATGCATTATTTTTTTATTTAATTTTATTTGGGCAAGCACCCAAAACAAGGGTGAAGCAGCCCACCAAAAAGTAAAATACAGCACGAGTAATTCAAAATGCACAATCATCAAAATGAATTAGGAAATATTCTCAATCATATTTTTTGTTATCTACACCTGGAGCGTCAGCGATGTGATGCCGTCTAAAAATAGATTTAATGTTGTTGTCACTAACACCTAGGCGGTGCGGAGACTAAGGGGAACGGGGTTGGTCATGTAAACGGAAATTAAATTAAAAGTTGCGCATTAAATTCAAGTTTTTAAGTTGGAAATCATTTAATGTATTAAATCATCTTTTTATTTTTTATTAAATGTTTGGCAATTGTGGATATTATTCTTTTGTCATTTTGGGCTAATAAGAAATTCACTGACACAGGGAAAGTAGTTCCCTGCGCCAGAATGTCCAGTAGAAATTCTTCGTTAGGTAGGAGAGGGCAGTTGAAGAAAATATGATTGACAGTTTCTTCCTCCTTTTCACACTCACACATGGAAGAAGGAAGGATGTTGATTTTGGCAAGATGTGACGCAATGATACAATGACCCAATCTCAGCCTTGATATGAGAGAGACGGTCAGCTTGGATAATTTCATCCCGTGGTACCACGGTTTAGACAGGATTGAGGGTTGAATTTCTTTGTAGTTAGAACCGTGTGGAGACGCCACAAATACTGCGTTCCACTCAGTTCTAACTGTGTTTTCTGAAAAATTAATGCAGTCATCTAAGGAGGGTGCAAAGTATGGGGGGAAAATACCACAGGAACAGGCCTCTTTGGCCAACAAGTCAACTGTTTCATTTCCAGGTATTCCAATATGGGATGGGATCCAGACGATTGATAAAGGTATGTCTTTACTGTTTGCTATAAACAATAGTTTTTTAATATCACAAATTAGATGGTTGTTGGCGTGGGCATTGAAATTAGATTGCAAAGCGTTAACCAAGCTTAGGGAGTCAGTGAAGATGACAACATCAGAGGACAATAATGTGATGGCTTCTCTCAGAGCCTCTCTCATTGCCAAGCATTCCGCTGTAAAAACAGAGCAAATCTGAGGAAGCTGAAATTTCTTGTAAATGCTGGGAGCGGGGGAATAAAAAGCGGCACCGCATCCGCCAACAGAGTTTTTGGACCCATCTGTGTAAAATAATACTGATTTTGGCCAACGGTTTGAAACTTCATTTTGGAAAATATTTTTCACATGTTTAGGGGAAAGAGATGCGTGGCTTTTGTCTAAATTTATGGATGGTATAATTAAAGGGGAATACATTAATGAGTCGAAAGGAATTGAGTATATTGGAAGTGTGTGTGCGAAGCAGGATTCAAATTTGTCATTTATTAACTCCAATGAATTACACAGTAGAGGTGGAAGTTTGTTTGCATACTTGGGGGAATCTGCATATCGTTGTGAAAGTGAATTTATTTTCTGAAATATCGGATGATTACTTTGGTTCATTTTTTTTATAAGAAAACGGTGTGCGGAGGATTTTCTCCTCAGGAAAAGAGGCATCTCAACGCATTCAGCTTGCAGGGCTATCAAGGGAGAGGAACGCATGGCTCCCAATATGATTCTCAAACATTTTGATTGAATTCTGTCTAATTTTAATGAGAGGTAATGTGGGAGTGGTTCCATTAAAAAGGCTCCATACTCCAAGTGGCTACGAATGAGTGCAATGTAGAGAGTTTTCAAAGTGGAGGGATGTGCGCCCCACCACACTCTTGATACGGCTTTCATGATGTTTAAGTTTTTCTCACACTTAGCAATGATGTTGTCAATGTTCATGTTCCAGGATAACTTCCTTTGCAATACTATTCCCAGAAACCGTATAGATTCCTTGACTGGAATCTCCTCCTCGTTGATTGATATGGATATTGGTGGAACGCGGTGCTTGTTTGTAAAAACAATTAATTGACTTTTGGACGCTGATAAGGAAAAGCCGTTATTAATGAGCCATTCATTTATAGAGTTCATAGTTTCGTTGAGCATAACAGCAGCTTTAGATATAACGCTTTCAGCACAATAAACAACAAGATCATCAGCATACTGCAAAATTGAGCATTCAGGTGCGATTGTTTGACCAATATCAAGTGTGTAAATATTAAACAATATCGGGCTTAGAACAGACCCTTGTGGTAGTCCTTTATATACGTTTCGGAAGATACTTCCATCTGGGGTATCTATGATAATTCTACGTTCTGACATTATATTAAATATCAAACAACAAATTTGCTTCGGCAAACCAGCCTGCAGCATTTTTTTAAAAAGTATGGGTAGTGTGACGTTATCATAAGCGCTCTGGATATCCATAAAACATGCAACCGTCGCCTTTCCGCTAGTTTTTGCAAGCACAATATCCGACACAAGCATCGCAATATTATCGATGCATGATCTCCCTTTCCGAAACCCACACTGCCACTCCGGTATTGTATCATTGCTCTCCAAAAACCATTCCAGTCTACATTTGAGCATGCGCTCCAATAATTTTAGAAAGCAGCTTGATAGTGCGATTGGTCTGTAAGAGCTATCCAAAAAGGGGCTTTTTCCAGGCTTTGGGATGGGGACAATTAGTTGACTTTTCCACTCCGAAGGAATATTTCCAGAATTCATTATTGAATTAAAGAGGTTCAAAATGCAAGCCAGAAACTCCTCCGGAGAATGTTTGAAAAATGTGTATGGGACGTTATCTGGACCTGGTGTGGAATCGTTTGAGCAATTAATAGCTGATTTCAGTTCGTCGAGGGTAAACGGTGATGTTAAAAAATGGGAGTCTTCAGTATTGTAAGTGTTCTCTTTTTGAATCTCAGACAGATTTGGGACGTAGTCCGGGGCCAGCCTTCCTACAAAGCCCGCAATCCACGATGAATAATATTTCCACGGATCTGACTTTGGGGAGTAAACTCCTCGGAATTGTCGAATTGACTGCCATATCTCCGAAATGTTGGTATCCGGGGACAATGATTTGCAGAAGTTGTACCATCCGTGACGTTTCTTTTTTCTCAATAATTTCTTTGTCAATGCTTGCACCCTTCTAACCTCCAAATAATTGTCCGGTGTCAAATTTTTTTTGTATTTTTTTAAAGTATGTGCCCTATTTTTAACCATTTCGTCACACTCGACGTCCCACCACGGGGGATGTTTTCTGTTAGTTGCCATGGACGTTGTCCGTGGTACAGTGTTTTTTGCCGATTTGTCGAATATGTCGTAAATCTGCGAAGCGCAGGCTTCTGCTTCATGTTGAAGCGGCGACATCGTGTCAACAAAGTTGGTTAAGTTTGAAGAGAACCTCGACCAGTCAGCAAATCGAGTGCAGTATCTTTTACGATTCCTCTGGGGCCTAAGATGTTGTGATTTATTATTAATGTCGATTAAAATGGGGTAATGATCACTCGACATTGTGTCATCCAAAACCCTCCACGATGTCAATGATGCGATATCACCAGTACAAATAGAGATGTCCAGAGCATTTTGGTTTTGGTGAGGGAGGGAGAATCGGGTGGCACTTCCATCATTAAGGATGCACAGATTTAGTTCATCTGTTACGTCAATTACTCCTCTTCCGGCTGAGTCTGTTGAAGCGCATCCCCACGGCATGCCATGTGCATTAAAGTCTGCTAAAATAATATACGTTTTACCTAGTTTGGAGAACGTGTTCTTCCAGAATACTTCATCAAAGGAGTTACGTGGGGGAATATATGCGGAAACTATTGAAATGTCTCCCAAATTTACAGCCGATAGCTGCACATTTAAAGGAGAGGAGATGGGAATCTCTTTGTAGTAGAGGGAATTTTTAATTAGAATTGCAGTTCCACCCCCACTTCTCCCGTCAAGGCGGTCATTCCTATGACAAGAGAAGCCAGGGAAGGAAACATAAGAATTGTATGTATACCAAGTTTCGCAAAGTGCAACAATGTCAGGTTGGTGTTCTTTAATTAGAAGTAGAATGTCGTCTCGATTAGCGCTCGCGCTACGACAGTTCCACTGTAAGATCTTTATCTGTTGAATTTGAGGCATTGTTAGATTTACAGAATTCATTCAAATAATTTAAGAGGTTAGCAGCGATGGACGGTGAATTTTTTTCGTTATTTGAAATAAGGTTAAGCAAAAGAAGTGAAAGGTTTTCTATAAGTAAAGATTTTGTGGTTAAGTCTTTGTCGTCGGTCTTATTGGAGTTAAGGGCGCAGCCATCCTTAAATTTAAGGGGCTCCCCGTTCGTATACATGAGGTTGCTTTCATGCTCTTTTGGGGAAAGTGTGGGTGGAATAAACAAACGTTGTCGCGGAGATTTTGGGCGAGTTGATCTTGGAGAAATGATTGACGTCCCGGAGTATGAGTTATTTGGCGCATAAAAAGCTGTTTTTCCAGCGTAAGTGGAGGAGATGCTTGGATGGAGATCTAATGCCTCCTTATATGAAATATTGTCTGTTGCCATAGTCTTTTTAACGTTTTGTTGTCTTTTGAGTTCGGGACACGATATGTTCGATGCAGAGTGTTGACCTCCGCAGTTAACGCATTTCAGAGACGAAACGTTACATTCATCCCCAGCGTGTTGTTCTCCACATTTATAGCAGCGGGGTTTTGAGCGGCACTTCGTTTTTGTATGACCAAATCGACAACAGTTGTAGCACAATACGGTCGGAAACACATACTGTTCTACACGGAAAGCATTATGATACATAAATATATGTTCAGGAATGCGCTGTCCCTCAAAAGTTAAGACCAGTGTTTGGGAGGGTTTCCAGGTAGTCCCTTCGTCGGATTTTACCTTTCGGCTCAATCTTCTTGCTTTTACGATATTGCCGAAACCATCCGGCAATTGAGCATCTTTAATTATGTCTTCAATGTCAATATCCTCGGTAACTCCGCGGATAACTCCGTGTTTAACCAGTTTATGTGCTGGTATAAAAGCCTTAAGCCTTTGAGATGACAAGAATTCACCATTTTTAACAAATTCGTTTGCTTGCTTTGCAGTTTTAAAAGATAGACAAATTTTGTACTTACCTTCTGCCTTTATTGAGCCGTTGACAATACCTGTAAATTTATTTGTATGTAGGAGGCGACCAACTACCAGCGGGTGAATTGCGGAGGAGGTATCTTGATTCTGAAGGTACACGACGAACGGGCCTGTAGAAAATATTTTATATTCTGAGGGTGGGAGATGCGTGGATGATGGTTCGTTGGGTGTAAAGGCCACGACCTTCCTAGGAACGTCGTGGTCTATATTGACAGGTGGTGGCCGTTTTCTGCCATCAGGTGGGTCTGGTGGCTGGCCTGCTTCCTCCATAGTGGAGGACACTTACTTGTTCCGAAACCAAAAGAAAACAAACAACCAAAACAAATTAATCAAACATAAAAAAGTAAACCAGAAAATAGAAATAAATTTTGTTTTTTTTTTTTTACGACCGACTCCAGTAATTTTATTACTAACGATATAACAAAAAACACTGAAAATAAGCGACGTTGCACAGACCGCACGACTGTTCATCGGCAAGCGGCGAACGAGACTCCTTAAATGCATTATGCAAATTATAAATATACAAATCTATGTAAGTACTTACCTACTTTAATGTAAGTGACACAGGGGTTGGGAAAACTTTGTTGTCATGTTTGTATTTGCTCGACTGTAACGTCACTTCTTTATATACATACTTACCTGCCTCACCATATTCATGGATGTAAAAATGAAATTTATCTGTGAGATACATCGGTCACGTACCGTGGAGTAGATACCTTCTGCTTAACGGGCCAACCTGCCAGCAATATTTTCTAGAAGCCGTCTACTATTTCCAATTCATAACCATTTAGTAAACAAACGTAGTAATCTATGGGACGGAGTCAAACACACCGTCACCAAATAATTTATTGACATAAGTTTCTTAGGTCGGGACCTTGTTTATTTTGATAATTGCGTTTGCCAAGAGACTGCTGTGTTCCCAGGCTAGAGGGTTTATGTAGGAGTATTGCTGTAATCGCTGCTTGCTTGTACTTAATCTTATCTGTGCGGTTACAATATGGCAGAGCTGCCGCATATTCTCATGTGAACGTGGCTTGGAAACCGCAAAATGTTACAGCCACCTTCTGAATCCAATGGGACCTTTGAATATTGAGATATAATTTCATATAACCTAGTCTGATTTTGTGTTTTTCTCTTTAACTTATAAACCTACTATCTCTACCATTTCTTCACAAGGAAGGATAGAGTGAAGATGGCAACCAGTGCTCTTCATTTCACGTTTTATCAATGACCTCCATAGGTAGGGGAGACTGTGGAGGTATGGGACGCAGGAGGTATGGGACAGTACTCATATTCATATTTGGCGCATTTACAGAATTCTATACTTACTTGTCAAAAGATGTATTGTACCAAAAAAAACATTGTCGGTTGGTGTTTTGTGCGTGTGGAAAAAATATTTTTGATTATCATTTTTCGACATAAAAAGTAATATACCTATTAAAACCCATCCTTTTGGGGGAAAGTAGACCAAATGTAAGATTATTTTTATGTTTTAATCCTAAACCGGCGATAATTATTCATCATATTATAATAATTATTCAACACATTGTTTTAATATAACTTAAAACTTATTGTTTTAAATTATGTCATTTACCATTTTATTGTTCATGGTGGAGGTTTGGGACAGTTCATTGAGGGAGGTATGGGATATATCCTGTATGTGAATATTTTTGCTCAATTAGTAATTTTTTTATCAAATCAATGATATATTGAAGCTGTAATGTATTTTTTGTATATGCCGAGATTATGGATGAAAAAATTAATATAAATTGAATAAGGAATGATTATACAAATATTCGCCAGGCTGTTCAATTACAAAATAATGAAGTACTGGTATTGCCACCACCTCGAAAACATAGCGGTGCAAAAAGAATGCAAGAAGTTTAAGTATGCATTCCAAATGAAATTTGATCGTGTTAGCGAAATTAATTAAATAAGTTATATTTTTATTTGCATGTCCTATTTTACGTTTTTAATAAATTTGTCCCATACATCCCCACTCTCCCCTATATCTAATTCTTTATCTTTTCTATCTGCTGAAAATTGACAAAATAGCCCCTGCACATCACTTTCGATTCATTTCATTTCATATTTCAGCCGCTAGTTCATCGATATTTTTAAAAGCAATCTCGTTATGAAATAATGTGCAACGTAAAAAAATGTTTTCCATTCATTGATGTCCTCAAGTTATTTTTTACAGTCTTTCTAAATTCCTTCACATCGACTAAATTAGTCATATTATCAACCAAACAGTTACATTCTAATATCGAAAATGAATATTATTTATTTTTTAATTAATTATTTAAACAGCCTTCATTTTCATATATTTGCTTTTTTAACCTTAGAATTTCGATAAAAAATTAGCCAAACGCCCAAACACCCGAGATTTCGTTCGATTTTCATATATTTGCCACTCTAAGCTTTGAATTTCGATAAACAATAGCCAAACACCCGAGATTTCGTTCGATTTTCATATATTTGCCACTCTAAGCTTTGAATTTCGATAAACAATAGCCAAACACCCGAGATTTCGTTCGATTTTCATATATTTGCCACTCTAAGCTTTGAATTTCGATAAACAATAGCCAAACACCCGAGATTTCGTTCGATTTTCATATATTTGCCACTCTAAGCTTTGAATTTCGATAAACAATAGCCAAACACCCGAGATTTCGTTCGATTTTCATATATTTGCCACTCTAAGCTTTGAATTTCGATAAACAATAGCCAAACACCCGAGATTTCGTTCGATTTTCATATATTTGCCACTCTAAGCTTTGAATTTCGATAAACAATAGCCAAACACCCGAGATTTCGTTCGATTTTCATATATTTGCCACTCTAAGCTTTGAATTTCGATAAACAATAGCCAAACACCCGAGATTTCATTAGATTTTCATATATTTGCCACTCTAAGCTTTGAATTTCGATAAACAATAGCCAAACACCCGAGATTTCATTAGATTTTCATATATTTGCCACTCTAAGCTTTGAATTTCTATAAACAATAGCCAAACACCCGAGATTTCATTAGATTTTCATATATTTGCCACTCTAAGCTTTGAATTTCGATAAACAATAGCCAAACACCCGAGATTTCGTTCGATTTTCATATATTTGCCACTCTAAGCTTTGAATTTCTATAAACAATAGCCAAACACCCGAGATTTCCTTCGATTTTCATATATTTGCCACTCTAAGCTTTGAATTTCTATAAACAATAGCCAAACACCCGAGATTTCATTAGATTTTCATATATTTGCCACTCTAAGCTTTGAATTTCTATAAACAATAGCCAAACACCCGAGATTTCCTTCGATTTTCATATATTTGCCACTCTAAGCTTTGAATTTCTATAAACAATAGCCAAACACCCGAGATTTCCTTCGATTTTCATATATTTGCCACTCTAAGCTTTGAATTTCGATAAACAATAGCCAAACACCCGAGATTTCCTTCGATTTTCATATATTTGCCACTCTAAGCTTTGAATTTCTATAAACAATAGCCAAACACCCGAGATTTCCTTCGATTTTCATATATTTGCCACTCTAAGCTTTGAATTTCGATAAACAATAGCCAAACACCCGAGATTTCGTTAGATTTTCATATATTTGCCACTCTAAGCTTTGAATTTCGATAAACAATAGCCAAACACCCGAGATTTCGTACGATTTTCATATATGTATTTGTCTCTCTAAGCTTTGAATTTCGATAAACAATATCCAAACACCCGAGATTTCGTACGATTTTCATATATGTATTTGTCTCTCTAAGCTTTGAATTTCGATAAACAATAGCCAAACTCCCGAGATTTCGTACGATTTTCATATATGTATTTGTCTCTCTAAGCTTTGAATTTCGATAAACAATAGCCAAACACCCGAGATTTCGTACGATTTTCATATATTTGCCACTCTAAGCTTTGAATTTCGATAAACAATAGCCAAACACCCGAGATTTCTTTCCTGGGAATAAGTCTAGTAGGTTCCACTGTAAAAAAAAAAAAAGACAACGGTCCATATGTACCTACCTATGCACTTAACATTAAATTTGCTGTTTTCCGATTAAAATTTATTGAAATAATCCTTTGTTTCTCTGCCTTATAAAATAAATAGGTAGGTAGGTACTAAAAAAGAAACAGCGCGGGAAATGAAAAAAAAGGAAAAAAAAAAACAATAAAAATATGTTAAAATCACGGTGTTCCAATACAAAACACTAAATTGAATTCAGCAACGAACCTAAATAGATTATCCCTTACCAGAAAATGACAAAGGATATTTTTATTTTATTTATGAAATACGATCTAAACGATATAGCGCGTAGGTAGGTACCTATACGCGGTACCAAGAGTTATAATCTATACGTACATACCTACTTTCCTGACGTACCTACGGCGTCACCCATTTCCCAATATTATGTTCTGTAGCAGTTTATAGGTGGGGGCGGAGGGGGGGGGGGACTCCCCTCACACATTTATTAAAATATTATTTCCTTTTGTTTTATTCGTGCTGCTGTGGTGGGCTCCCAATGTCTCCTCCTGAACGATTTGGGTAAATATGCAAATAGCGTTAGATGGAAAACGCTGAAAAAATACCAACATTATTATTTATTGTCGTGTGTGCTTTATCGAAATACGTAGATACTAAAATAATAACATACCTTCCTATACTAAATGACACATTTTGTGCACACGCACAGCTTGGGGCGCGAAAGTATGCGTCGACGGGTCATCAAATAAATAAACAATCATTCTTTATTTTTATATCGATTTGATAGCCCGTTTTTTGTTTGTCTGCCAATCAATTCGGGATCGGTTAGAAATATTCCCGCTTGCTTGGGTGAACCAGCGTTCGACGGATAGCAGTGCTCATTCTTCGGGACAATTTTGTTAAAATAGGTAATAAAATAAATTTATTTTTCGAAAATAGTTAGTAGGTACCTATAAAGTTTCAAAATAATCTTTACAATTTCATGATTCGAAAATCCCACAAGGCAAAGGTCTGTAGGTATGTTCGTCGCCTCGCTTTCATAACGAAGTTTTGCTGCAGTAGTAGGTATATAATGATCGATGATCATCTTCATCTTGCTTTATTACAACCCTTGGATTTCTTTGGCTGCTTTCAAAATTCTCTAGATGACATTTTCTCCGCACTACAATCCGCCAATCTGCAGCCACGGTGATGATATTACTAACCCACAACGATAAAAAATGCATACTGTTTTTCAGTTTTCTATTTGACTGTCCTTTCGTTTCTCATCTATTTTGTTTTGTTTAATATATTATTACACAAGACGGATACATATAACTGTTACAATGGATTGTGCATTGTTTTGTGCAATGGACAGATTTGCATCCTAATTCGTTTGTGGTACTGTTTGACTCGGTTCCTGCATTTGTCTGTATCTGACTTAATTTTACCCTTACTTAAACATTCATTCGACGAATTTATAAGATGAAGATACCTATGTATTACTCAATTTTAAACCGTTAATTGTATTTGATTGTACTTTGAGATATTTTATAAAAAGGTATGTGTTTTTTTATTGTTTTGAACATATTATTATTGACACAATATCGAAAAGTTTATTCATTATATAAATTAATTTTTTTTAGTTATGCTGTTTTGATACTTTTTATATTAACTTATTTATTGCATCCCGCTACCCACTATGATTTCATTAAATATTTAATTTCATTTTGTTTATTTATTTGATCGCTAAAATTTAAATTTACACGGTAATGACTTTTAACATATGTAATTCTTACATTTACGCCGGTAATCTAGAAAAAAAAAATCTTACATTTGACTGTATCTGACATTATTTTACTCTTGTTTAAACATTCATTCGACAAATTTACGAGTTGTGGGTATTGTTCAATTTTAAATCGTATTTGATTGTATTTTGAGATCTTTTATATATATATAAAAGATCTCAAAATACAATCAAATTATATATATATATAGGTATTTTTTATTGTTTGGAATATATAGAAAAATTTATTCATTACATTAATTTTAATTTTTTAATGCTGTTTTGATACTACATATTGATTATTTTTGTGATAGCACTCCCCGTTACAGGCCTAGAGGGGATGCTAATTTGTTTTTAAATTCTTAGTAAAATTATGACGAATGTACACTTCCATTATTGTCTGTTATATCATATTATACACGAATAAAGAAAGTTATATACCTTCCAGTATCAAATCGTCTCTACATAATAATATAGGTACCTACCTATTCGATGTTTGTATGAAAAAAAAAATTTTAAACTGATGAAATTAATTGCTTGTAGCCTTTCAAACCCATGACTTCTTGATCTGTAGTCAGCGCCTATGGCACTAGCCTATTGAGATAGGCTCGAATTATCTGTTTTGAACGTACATAGACATTAATTTTTTCCAATGAATCTGTACTCATTCAAAGTGAACACAAATACACTCTGACTCTTATACAGTTAGCTTGTTCCGTGAAAGAGGAAGATGGTCAGCATCTCTGGGATTGAACCCACGACCCCCATTTGGAAAGTCGGCGTCGCGACCGCTAGGCTACCAACCACTTCGTTCGTAATAATTATTTTTCAATTTTTTGCATTCTCTAAGGGTGTATGTCAAACGAACAAAGACCCAGAGCTGGTAAATACAGTACATTATTTTCTTAATCGTTGATAATAATAATATTATGGTCACCAAATAAATAACAACGAGAAACAATAACTGTCATCGCCTATTAATTAGTTTTTGTTTACAGTACACGGTGTCCAGTATCAACGAAAGAAAATATACTTATTTCCAGCTCTGGGTCTTTGTTATTTTGGTATAAATGTACCTTAAAGACTAAAATCCTTGAAACACCGCTACTAATATTATTTAAGTAGACACATAATATGAAGGTTCCTTAAATACCTACACTAAACAAAAAAAAAAAAATTCTCTCTTTATTCACTAGTCAATGTTACAACTAAAAGGTACCTACCTAAACTATAACATTTTCAAACACCAATGCCAATAAATTCTTAGAGGGTAAATTTTCAGGTTGAATAGAATGCGATGATTAAATTATAATAGGTACAAACTGAACCTCAGTGTCGAGGTTTACACTGATGCAAATAAAAAAAAACGATGAATATAAATTACCGACTTCCTTTGTAACGTTTACACTCTAATGAATCTTTACATAATTATCCGAAAGCATTTCGTAAAAGTTTCTCTGAAGTAGATTCTCGGCGAACAAAGTGGATGAGGAAAGAACTTCCAAAGTCATATTGCAGGAGTTCGTTTAATACTCGGGCGCGGCGTAACGTTTCTGTAGTACAAGGGAAATTTTCATAAGGTAAGTAGGTATTATTAAATCAAGAAATTTCTTAAGTATTATATTTGATCGAAGTATTGCGTACCTACTTATGTTCGCGGGGGAAGCACAATAAACAGTTGATTGAGTGTTGAGTAAGAAGGTCTTGTAAACTTCTTTATAAATTTCATTCAACAAGATTTTGTTTCGAGTGTTGATTCTTGAAGTAGCAGTAGCTCTACCTTGGTTGGAATCAGATACTCTTCTAAGGAATTAATAATAATCATTATTGACCCTACATTACGAGGTAATTTTTAACGTATTTAATTATTAGTGAACACAATCGTAAAAATTATGTAATTATAAATAATCATTACAAAATTTATCATATAAGAAAAATAAAGTTGCAAAATCAAAAAGAAACATTGTAAAACATCGAGGTTTTTGGTTTGAATTTTTATTGGAGACTAGCTTTCCCGAAAGACGTTGTCCTGTCTTCCTAACTACATATGAATATTGAATTCGAATTTGTATGGTGATGAATTAATAATCATTTGACCAATATAATTCCATAGTTTTAAACCATATATATTATTCAATCTGCATTCTGTCAATCGCACCAACTATCTAACAACATGCAGTATCTTTTTTAAATTAAAACATTTTTTAAATTTATCAATGGACATCTTACAAAATATACATTGAATAATGAAATCCTTCGGTTGATTAGAAAACAGTTTTCTTACATTCGATTTAACCTTACATATTTTCTAACATGTTTTGAAAACCTTGATATCCTCAATCCTCATTCCTCATGTTAATCTTCACACCTATTTGAAAATACCACAACACAAGCTCTCACACAGATATAAGTAAACGAAGTGTGTTTTGACGATGATACTCGTAGTTTAGTTAAAAGCTATCTCTTGTGTGAGATAATTTGTTCACAATACTATTCATGTTGTATTAGACGAAATGCAAATAACGTGTCCTTTGTATCCCGAATTTATTTAACACCGCTTCTGTTTACCCCCTAACACAGGTGGGAATGTTATTCAATAATTAGCCAACTACCCCACCGCCTACAACAAGCAATATCGTGTTCTCTTCCCGCTTCGATTATTTTGCCTCAATTCGTGCGGATTGAAGTTTGTTTGAGCGATCTTTAGTTGCGATTAAAGCTTTCGACTGTCGCACATGACAATATATTTTTTTAGGGTAGGTAATATCTCGGAAAAAGATACCGGCGAGCTGCCTGATAACTTTTCCATGCGAGATCCAGGGCCTTTTCAGGCTAACTTGGATTTTAGACAATCTCACTAATTTTTAGATTTAGACCAGGATAGTCAAAAGTCCAGAAAAAAGGAGCAGGTTCTTTGTCGGCAATCCTACGGCCATGGTGTCGCGGAAGAGTTCATACAAATTACGCAAGATCGAGAGTGGTCAGTGGAGAAATCTTGTTGTTTTCTTAACCCCTTAGTGGGAACACAAAGGGGCACTGAGTGTACAAACCTAACCTAACCTAACCTATCCACCTTTGGAATTCATCTACATAATATTTTAGTCCGTTTATATTTTTGAATGCGCATCAATCGTAGAAAACAGACGTTAAGGTCAGATATTAATATGCGAAAAGCCGCGCAAAATTCCATAGAGCGTTCTTAAATACTCTTTGATATATTAACTTTAATATATTTAGAGCTATTTAAAAAACTTTATTTTTTTAAGATCTTCATACAAATTTTTCACAAAAGACAGTAAGCCATCTTTTGGAAACAAAATTACTCATGTAAACGTTGAACGGAATCTTGGTATTACTGTATGAAAATCCAATAAAATAATTGGAGATTGATTTGTTATACATATAAATGTTATTCAAAACTTATTATTCTCAATAAATAAAGATTTAATGAAAGATTTTGGAAAAATATTTCCTCCATTTTGAATATTGACACATTTTAAAAAATTTATGGCCACAGTTTTTTTTCAAACTGTCGTAGCCAGATAGATGAGTAATTATGTGGGTACCAGATAAAATCATATTAAATATTAAAGAAAATGTATTAAATATTAAAGAAAATATAATAAAGCTAAGGTAATAAAATATATTAATGAAGATTTAATTTGAAATTTGTATGAACATCCATAATAGCAAGAATTGGATGGTAAAACAGTTTGCGTAGTGTGTACTTACCCACATCTAAATCTCAAAACATTACCAGAATATGAATTCACGAAACTGTATCGAGCTCAAAATTCTTATGTAGATAAATGCAAACTTATATTCTCTTACCTTTTACTTATTTTATTTAATGTTACATTCATCACAAAACAAGGTGGGTAATATTTTTGGCAGCGTTTCTTGACATATCCAAAATCCTTGCAAGGTTCTGACCTAGAAAAAAACATAATTCATTTAATATATGAAAGCAAAATAAAGTGATTACATGGTTGCAAATATATAAGACAAGATTAGAAAATTTTGCATTTTTCAGGGATTTGTTTTAAAAATACACATTGTGAGAATTTGATTAGAATCAATATTAAGGATTTAGAAAGTATATCAAACTTTTAAGAACTTCATATTATATTAAAGTGTAGTATTTATACCTTTTAAAGATCTTCATAAAATCCATTTAGACTGCATAATGAACCATATTTGATATATGCTCTGCATAAAACCTTCATTTGGAATCTTTCATTATTTGTTTGAAAGTGTAGCATTTATACCTTTTAAAGATCTTCATAAAATCTATTTAGACTGCATAATGTACCAGGTATTATTATTTCAAAGCTGCTACTCCATGTCTAGAACATAGTATACAAAATAATCTTCAAAACCTGTCATATTTTAGTTACAGGGACAGCAAATTCAAAAAGTATCACATATTATGCCCCTATATCTTTACAATTCATGAATAGCCTAATCTTAGTAATTATATATAGCTTAGGTACCTACTTAGAAAAATGTATTTCAATATATTAAAAGCTTACAATGTTTTTGAATTTGGAATTCAATCGCTGTTTCGTTTTGTTTGTATGAGCTGTCAGAATCTGAATCTAATGACAATCGGTCCGCGGTCGCCATAGATAGTGAGCTTCACGAGAAATCAAAAAAGAATGAAGAAATTTTTTATAATAATTATTTATTGAATGTTTTATAATTTTTTTTTTACACAATAATGTAGTTTGTGTGTGAAAAATATTTTTTTTTAAATGAATCAAGTATTTAAAGAGTCCATTATATAAGTAATTCGAGAAAAAATATAATTTATTGAATGTTTTATATTTTTTTTTTTCACATTTAAGGTGGTTTATGTGTAAAAAATATTTTTTTGAATGAATTAAGTATTTTAAGAGGCCATTATAAAAGTAAATCAAAATATTATTATATCATAAAATAATTTTATAGTACTTATACCTATATTCTAACTAATGTTGAATTGTAATATTATCTTTTGTTATCCATGGATCACACCACGATCACAGAATTCTATACAATAACCTATATATAAAAATCTATGACCACGATGACAGGATGACACTTCACAATAAATCGTATTTTGTTGTCAAACGAAAGTTACGGTTCGATTTTGAAAATAATTATTTTCAATTGAGTTTAATGAAAATAAAACTGGTAAGTCATTAATTGATTAAAATATTTGTAAGCTTAAGCCATAACTTCAAACATTTATGCGTTGCAAATTGCAGAATAGTTATGTTATAAGACGGAAAGTACCGAAATTACAGGATCTTAATAGTAATTAAAGTAATTAATTTTGTTTATATTTTTTCAGGTTCCTCTGGCAAACGTGTTTTCAACAAGACTAATTGCTTTCATCCCACCTTTTTGACATAGCAATTAAGTACATACTTCTAATGATCAAATTGATTGATAAAAGTGCATTTCTATTTAAACAAACTCAAAAGTTTTATTTTTGCAAGACAACATTATTTAACAAAATGGTAAGCTATGTAAGAATTTCATTAATTATGTTTCTTGAATTTCTTTATGTGTATTTTAATTCAGAAACATTATGTTGCAGATGAATAATTTTAGAGAGTTCCTTAAAATTTCCCATTTAGTTGAGAAGGGAAATAATTGTATTGAAAAAATATTCAATGGCAGCTTATGGGATGTAAAGAAGATTGACCATAATCAATAACAGACTCTTGCGGGTGCCAGTGATTTTATCAATTTTTACTACATATCATTATAAATAAGTTCTCTTTCTTCTTTTGTGTTGTGGCCCGCTAAAAGCATATTATCAGCTTCATACAGAGTCTAAATGTATCTTAAACCATATTATATAAAAACAATAATGCTTCTGGCTCGACACAACACAAGCTGATACAATTAGTGTGTTTCTAGCAAATAGATTTTTATATATAACTATCGAGATGGAGTACTCCAATAGCTCTTCATAGTAAATAAGTGAAGCCGATTTGGCCGGCAATTTTGACAGTACAGTAGTCAAAACGGAACGTAAGAAATGATGTTGACATTTATAAAGATACTTAAAAATGATCTAATTTCACTTAGGTATTTCAATGTAAAAATATGTTTTATTGTAAAAAACACGACAAAATCGACTGAATAAATATACACCGTACCACGTTCTTTTGGGAACCAAACTGTCAAAAGTTGCAATATTTCGGCTTCATTTTTGAATGCGAATCGGGATTCTACGTTATTTATTGTATAGAATTCTGTGTTCTAGCATCAGATTTATTTAAACTTTAAATTTTTGATTTCGGTTATGGAATAAAAATGATATAATGTTGGGTTAAGAAGTGAATAACTAATATAACGGTGGGTCGGAATATCTTTTCTGGTTTCCATTTGTTTGGGAGAATATTTTTTTTACTCTGCTGATTTAACAATAAAACTTTGAGATTATACATATTTTATTTTTTTTATATAGCTTTTCAATTGTTGATTTTATGTTTTATGAATTAGGTAAATAATGATTGGACAAAAAATAAATAAAAATTCTTTCATTCATTCATTCATACTCATAAATAATACTACTACTAAAATGGTTCTACCTTGAAAAACTTGACATTTTTCAGAAGCCAATAACTTAAATTTGAATTTGTTTCCTATGTACATTTTGGTTCAAATTTTGTTTAATTTTAATAGATAATGGCATTTATCAATAAGGAGAAGAAGAAATACCTAAATTGGATATTGATATACCTGCATTGATTCATTGAAAATTTCCTTATAGGTAACTTCACATATTTTTTTAAATTATATTGTAGTGGTGTAGTTTTGTTTTGATTCCAATGCCTTTCTCAAAATGACATTAAATAGTTTTGCCTAATTGCCATAGAATTTTTCACCTAATTTTTCACATAATAATAATACAACATCTATTGACGTCAAGTGAGCATCTCGGTAGGTTTCGAATCCTACTATGGGCAATTAATTCTTCAATTTCCTGTGACGAGTCTGGGGATTGCAGATTTATAAGTTGAACCACCAAAATAGAGAGTATTGTTAATCTATGTAGGTGAGTTTATTTGCATAATCAAGTTGATTTTTATTCGCTCAGTAATAATCTACCAGATGTTGTTACTTGCATCTTGAAGTTATAACACATCAACCATTGATGTCAAGTTAGATGCAAAACTCTTCAACAATTTGTGGCGATTATTTTGAGTTTGATGTATCCAGACATGGAAAAGAAATTTATGGTAATCATAGATACAAATTTTTACAATTTCTCATATATATTTAATGTGATTAATAAATTTCTAAAATTACAAAATTTTCATAGTAAAATCTGCGTAAACACAGATGGCCATCTTTTGAAAACAAAATTACTCATGTAAATGTTGCATGGAACCAAAGTTTGACAGAATAAAAATGTATTTAAAAGATTCAAGGTTGTTTTGAAATAAAAATAAATGTAATTCAAACCATATAAAACACATTTTATCAACATTAAAATGAAAGTACATTTTCAGATTACTTTTCGACTAACGTTTGAGGTCGGTAAAACAGCTGCCTTTATCAATAGCCAATCGCATAAAATTTGTACCATTCCACACATAGAGGTTGTAGGGAATGTAGTCAAGACTCAAACCATATTGAGAGTAAAACTTTCATATTATTTAGGTAGGTTTGTATTATATTACTATTAAAGGAATTTTTTACCCTTCTATTGAGCAGTGGAATTGAATCAAGTGTAAGATGTAACATATTATGATACATGCAGTTTTTTCCATGTACCTAGGTATGTGGCAGACTATAATTTTTCTTCTTTCTTTTTTATAAACATTAAAACTGTCATTCTTCTCTCTTTTTATGAATTGTGAAAGTGTAATTCTTCTTTTTCTGTGCTTATGTCAGTTATAGAGGTCTGTTAAGCAATGGGAAGCTAGACTAGAACAATAGAACCTGTTTAATTACCTACCAATCAAGCTTGACATTCGGAATTAAAAACGTAAAGCAAGACGGGTATTAGCTAGTTATTAATAATTCTTTATTCACATTTTCTGTATTTCTACCCCTGGAGCGTTTTCTTCATACAACATGCCTTGTTAGAACATTGTCTGGTGGCCAGCATGGTTACCAGCTGCTAATGTCTGTAGATACCTGATGTTCTTGTCTGAATTAGAAAAAAAATAGTGAAGCAAAATACAAAATACATTTGAACGGATTAAGACCAAGGGAAGGCTACTTGGTTAAACAATATAATATAGGTTACCTAGTACTCAATATTTCAGTAGGTTAGGTAGAAAACGTTAAATAGAGAAAGAGAGTAGTTAATTAACAACTTTATTAATAAATACTTACCTACTTCTTTTTTGACGTCAACATAAAATAAATAGATATTGAATTTATGTTAATTATACAATAAAAAAAGGCAAATGTTTTCAAAATGTTGTTCACACAGAGTTTATCAACTTATTAGGTAACTAGGTACCTACCTTTTTCTTAACGAATATCCTATTTAGTTAATTCCTGTAATGATTATTCCCTGTAATTATGAAGTAAAATGCGTGAAACAAAATATTTTGGTTCCATAAACCATAATAATAAAATATCATAATAGGTAGGGTCATGAAATAATTATTGTATTGCGTTATGTATCCGTAGACTTGTTTTTATCATTGAGAAAAGTTTTGCCACTTAATATCCAGAACTTTGAGTTTTTATATATAATTATTTTAATGAAATTTTTATAGCAGACATACTTATTCTTCAAAACAAAACATGCTTTGTCCACTGTCTACTATTGCGTCACCATTATAAAACAAATGATCATTGCCATAATAGCAATGGTCAAAAACTCGGAGAAAATTCCAGACAGAAAATAACGTAGATTATTTTTTTCCTTAATTTTTTATATGTTAAGTTCCTGAAAAAGCCATAAGATGATTTTACCGCATTACGAAATATACTCGTAATATGTACCTACCTATAGTAAAACATATAGTGTTTGGTATATTTTCACCTAATAAGAAAGTGTCTGGTATATTTTGACCCAATAAGATAGTGTCATCCTTTTTGTCTCAGATGTTTCGAATTCACTTTTATCCTTATAAAGTTGCGAAATATTTTTCGCATGGGAATTTCCTGATAACGTCCTCTTAGGGGAGTCAAACGCCTAAAAAGAACGATAAGGAAGACATAGGTGGAATGGGACTTGCCAACTCTTGGAGAGTTTATAAAATGAATGGCGTAGATTCAAGACTTTATTACGTTGTCTTCGGAAACTGATGGACGAAAGAATTTTTAAGCGTATAATAATATCTACTTCTTCTCCTTGAACTTACTAATTACATTTATTCGTAACTAATCCTCTATTGATAGGAGTTATCCTATCATTATGAGTTCATTATTGATTTTACTTTATTTTCGATTAAGTATTTTAGTTTTTTTTTTCATCATTATTAATACTCATTAAAAACATGGAATCTAAGCTATACATGAAAAAAAACATGAGAACAATAAATTGGTGATTCTATACCTAACATGTGTTGACTGGAAAAATTTCCACCAGCTATACTGATGACACTTTTGTATATAGTTAGGTATCATCATCATTTTTCTTTTAAACACACTCCACACACCGCAAACTAGCCCGGAGGCCTGAGACCAATTCGCAGCAAACCCGACCCGCATGAAACCATCACCCTAGCCCGATCGAAGAGAACAAACAAAAAATTCGGTTCCACACAAATCAAGCCCCTCCGTGTACCCCCCGCCCCCTCCTCAAACCAACCCGCAATGCGGGAGGTCTAAACCCCACATATGAGCATAGAGAGGCATCAAGAGCTCTACATTAAGGGAGTTTTGATTTGACTAATTTGAGCAACACAGGAGTCAGAAAACTTTATACGAATTGAGCAATAATGAATTAGGCATATCCACTGTACACCGTGATTCAATGCGACAAACACTCCCCTACATGACAAATCTTATAATATAAATGAAAGTCGGGTTAGTGCGAACACTTGTAACTCGAGATCAGTCGATCTCAGTCGAACAGATTCTTCCGATGTTTGATTTGATGCGTCGTTGTTCCCGCCTGTTCCCCCGAATACGAATGAAGATCCATATCTTTAAGAAATATTTTAATGTTATTATTTTATTAGTTTAACTCGTTCGAATTAATTATGTATTTTTGTTTCTGTGGGCATAATTCCCACATATGAATGGGCCACGTCTGTTTAGGACCACAGGACAAAGTCTGTCGGGAAAGCTAGTAAATAATAAAACTTGCATACTTGGCAAAGAATTCGATTCACAATCCATTTTTACTTTTAAACTCAAAATGATTTGTTTTATTTCGTCCCAATATTTCTTTCTCAAACAGGTTCCTTGAATGAAAATGACTTTATTGAAAAACAATCACCAAACATTTTCTTTGATTTTTATTAATTAAACCGCTTGCAAGTAATTGTGCAGGTTGAAATAAAAAAAATCAAAGCCTCCAGGAGAATATTAAAAATACAATTCTTTACAAATCGCTAATAGGTCATTTTTTTTCTCGAGAGGAAAATCAAAGAGAAGTATTATTGGAAAAAGCGCCGACAGCCTCGAACCTCATAAATCTTATTAACAAAAGCTCATTTTGTTTTCGAAGAAACTTAAAGCTGTTTTTTAACGTGGCTTACATTGGCATTGATCTTCCGCTAAAATGTACATAAAATAAATTTATTTTTTTCTTTAGTTGTATTCTTAACATAGAACTTTAATCTAAGTTTTAAGCACTAAGTAGGTTCTAGGTACCTTCTTTCAAATTGTTTGTATTTCACATATATGTATGTGAAATTCGAGGTACCTTATTTCAAATTGTTTGTATTTCAAATACATATATGTGAAATTCTAGGTACCTTCTTTCAAATTGTTTGTATTTCACATACATATATGTGAAATTCAAGGTAACTTCTTTCAAATTGTTTGTATTTCACGTACAATAATATAGTCACAGCGCAACAACTCTTTCAGAAGATGTCTCCATCCCTCGACGGTTACCTATCTCCAAGAATCGCACCAGGTCCCTCACATCTCCGTTCAACCACCCTCAAGCATATTACTTGAGAACTAAAAAGAGAAAAACCAAATAATAAACATGGGTTTGGTACAGTGCAAGATAGAAGAAAAGAAAATGATTATCAAATTGATATTTTTTATTTTGTTAGTAGGAAAGGTATGATTGCGTCTTATTTAGACAAGAAAATATTATTTTGTTCATATTAATTTTCAAGCAAACCAAACATTTTTTCTCTCGATAGAAATGATTTGCGATTTTTTTTAAAACAGCTAAACAAACTGTTGTTTTGAAACGTTGCTTGCCATAAAAGATAGAAAACATTGAAAAGGTACTTATACACTTGTTTTAATATTTTCATTGTATAAGTAAGAATTCATTATAAAATTCAACCTACTGAGAAGAAATCATGAAGAGATTTTCAGTAAAAAAAAACTGAATCCTTACATAATATTACGTTACTTTAAGCTATCAGTTCTTGGGAGGTTTGCGTGAAATTTTCAATGGTATAATACTGACGGCACTATAGGTACTTCTTATTTATGTGATACGTATTGCGTTGATTAGTGATGTTTCTTCCAACAAAAAGCTTAGACACCCACGTTTTTTTTTTGTAAAACCTAATTCCTTCATCCATTCATATCATTCAGAAAGCTATATATTATTAAAATTGATAGAAATATTTGAAATTCCGTTAAAAAGCTTTAATATCAAATCAATATAGTAGGTTTTACTCACCTATGGACCTACCAACACAGCAAAACCCCATTACATTTAGGGACAATAAAAACCGGAGAGATTTCTGAAACATGCATGATTACCTGATCGAGTGTCATTGAATGGGGATCCTCGATGGTACTTACCTTACTATATCAGAAATTGTCAGCTCTACTCACAATATATTATATTACTCACGGTAATGCCAAGCTCTTAGATTGCCGCGAGGGTCTCATATCGAGATGGATTCCATCTGATTTCTTTTATATTTTGCATTACTCATGTCCCCCAGCATTGCCACTTTTAGTTTTTCTTACATTTTACTTTAGAACCAGAAATCGAGCATGTTGCTCCATAGACATAAACGTGCCTTCAAGCTTTTACTCGATCTCGGATGGAGGTCATTAAACAAAAAAAAATTCATCCTTTTTGTTGTTTGAATAAACTTACAGTTTATCAAGTAAAAGTGGCAAAAAAATTACTTTGGGTACAAATCTCTCTACGATACTCTTATTCTCTCTAAAAACTTCCTTAGTGGATGCATCGTAAGAAATAATGTAAGTTTATAATAGATATACGAGGTCATAAGCATTGCGCAAGATCGAGCGCAATGGAGAGCTCTTGTTGCCTCCTAAGTGGAGTTCAAAGGGAGTTTTGATTTAATATAATATTATAATATTATTCGTAAAATTAAAGACTAGGTTTAGGTAATTGACATCACGCGGACATTCACTGCGGTTCTACAATATGTTGTACTTAGCTGGGATGAAGCTGTGCAACTGGCGCAAGATAGAGAGGCTTGGAGGAACTTCGTGGCTTCCAGATTTTCCACACTGAGGGCGAACGTGGACTAACTAACAATTTGACATCTGACACTTATGAAAGAGATAAGCAGATGAAACAATTGACTTACCATATATGTCTTTACCAAAAATTCAAAGCAACAGTAAGAACTTACTTTAGTACGTACTAACTTATACAACATTTTGGTGAATATGCATGACTTTAAATTCAATGCAAAGCATTACGACATAATATTAAAGTTTTATAGTCGTCAACTGTTTGGAATATTTTATAAAACAAATAACATGGGCCTTTTCATCGTTTCACTATTCAAGGGATAATGATTTTAAAACCCATTGGGGAACGCCTCTGCACAGGCGACCATCAGTAAGTACACAAGGTATACAAATTATTTCACACAATAAATGCTATTAAACAAAAAACAACAAGTTATAAAATAGGTATTTTTAAAATCAAATCAGTATTTTTTCAGATTACATTGTTTGTGATGATAATAATGGATTTAACGAGTTCACGATTGAAAAATAAAATTTCAACAAAATGAAAAAAAAAAATGAAACAATTATTATTTCGCACAAATTTCACACGATGGATCGTAAAAGCTGATTTTTATTATAATGGCTCATACTAAAAGAATGTTACATTTCAATATCAGGGTATAACTTTATTAAAAATTAATAATAAAAATAAATGACCCGATCCCCTAACCTAACGGAATATAAAAACCTTTTCGCAAAAACCTCCTCTCCCCTTTCTGATGATTCCACATTTTATTATCTATTGTAGAAAATCGCTATCGATGATGTTACCAACTTCATGTAAATCGTTGAAAATAAATCATTCCAAATAATAATTTATCATTGACTCTGTATGTCGGCTCGCCGCCGTCACGTCGGCCGCTCCGATTGCTAACTACCCGAGTCTAGAATATTTTTATAAAATTCTTTACATAGTAAAGTTTTATTCATTTTAGTTTAAAACTTTAAACGTCGAATAACAATAATAGCTTGCTGGGCTTACCTTACCTTATTAGTCACCATGCTCTGTCTTGAGTGACGCGATAGTCTTACTTGGTGGGCTCAGTCGTGGATCATTGTTCTCCATCAGGTTTGCAGTTCCGTAGCCGGATGTAGGGTGAGGTAGAATGTTGAATGTTCTGCTTTATTTGGTCGGACTGACGCATCGACGATCTGCGTTTTATATCCCGACAATTGTAAGCTTTTCTAAGCATTCCTTTCCCATACGACTTACGTGATTAAATTGTTTAAGAATACATAAGAGACAGATGGATATATTGCATATGATGCTTAAATCTTGTGGTATTGTGACATTTGCTCTTATTACTATCCAATTTTATTAACCCTGGATAGATAACCTTCTCGAGTACCCTGTTAAAGCTAACCATCCGCCTAAACGACGGTTATTAGAAAAACTATTTTTTTTTGTAATAAGTTGCAATCTTATGATATCTTTATTTTACAGTTATTCAATAGGTTTCTTAATAAAAAAAAATATATATATTTTTATTTATTTTTCAAATTATTACGGTTTTTATTAGACCTCTAAAGAAAAATACACATTTTGTCATCAAAATGTTTATAATGCTCAAAGTACAATTTTTTTTAAAGTAATCAGTGGCGTTGCATGGCACATGGAAACATAAAAATTTATTTTTTAATACAAAATGAACTGTTTTATTTAACACACGTGACACAAAAAATAAATGTTCACCACATATTGCTACCTTAGAAATACTTACTGTTATCAACTTTTTCTTCCCAAAAGTCTTTTTTTTAACGTTTTTCTCTCGAGTTGACTAGCCGAACCAAGATGATCGGATTTATCGTTAAAAAGATACAGCGATATTACTATTCGATGCCCGTCGATTCGACGGAGGTTAGCTGTCTAGGGTTAAGCACTCGTAGCCAATACCTTACATACACCACACAAGTGCATACAAGTTTTATTTTCTGGAAATCTTTCGAGCTTTACGGATTTTATTAATATCTAAGGATCATGGCACATTTCGCTATCCCCATCCTTCTGAAATTTAAGTTCTCTCCTTGGTTGATTACAGTGGGTTCAATGTACATATAATAATTTTCGATGTATGGTTAGTAAACAATTTAAGTTAGAATAAATTATTAAGCTTTTTTTAAATGAATCTGTGCTCAACGTGAACACGAATACACTCTTTGACTCTTTCACAGTAAGCTGCCTAAAACTTGTGTCATTAAAGAGAAAGATGGTTAGCATATTTGATCGAACTCTCGACCTTCATACGAAACAGTACGAAAGCTGGCGTCTTAACCGCCAAGCAACCAACCAATTCAAATATATTTTTGAGTGTTATAAAAAAATAATATGTCAGAAAAAAAGGATGTTGAATGTTAATCAAACGGGCCACCGCGTAACGCTATTTCAGAACGGAAAGCGTGGCCACTTCAGCACAACACCAGCACACAAGGCAGCAGGAATATATAATTTACACAGCGTATTCCTATCATGATTTATTATCGCTTACAATCAACCCTTTGGGGGTTATAATTCCTTCTGAAAAAAATTAATTACATTAAACGTATTCTTTTTTGTGAGTTTCATGTTACCACTAGGACTTCCTTAGCGCTTAACCTATAATAGACGTTAAGTTATTTCATAATAATATGAAGGTATAGTGTATTGGAGACAAGTAAACATTGTTGTTTTAACAGTTAATTGAGTATATATTATCCTGAATTTGAACGACAACTGACCTACAACCATCTCACACTGCTTTTTTTGCGTGATCACTTTGATCGTAAAAATGGTCACAAAGTTTTTCCTTCACATATTAATATAGGTATAGATAATACCTAATTATTATTGTCTCTTTTGAATTGTTTCCCAAAACTCGAGACATGACTACTTACTTCACACAATATAGTTAGGTAGGTAGGTACCTACCTAGTTATTATAAACTGATTTGACACTTCTATTGAAGTGAACTTTCACATAAAAAAATGTAAGTGTTGTAGGTGCGACTATGTCAATACATGGTAGGAAGGTTTGTAAGTAGGTAGGTATATGGATCAAAGAATACGGAATAGAACACCTTACATTATTAAATCAGATGACTCCACGTATTCATCATATTTTGTCTATATGAAAGCAAGGTTAAACCTTACGGTGAATGAGTTTTTGACCTTTTAAGAGCTTCATAGGATCGTGAGGTTATTTCGTAGGTGAACTCCTAGACTGGAAAAACCTGATGGGGCGCGCGCAATAATAAAATAAAAAGCAGACAAAGATGTAGCTTAATCTGATATAGTAATGCATGTACCTAATGGCCATTTGCCGTCGACGTGCATATAATACATGTAGGTAGGTATATTGTTTGTTACTAACATTAAATCAAACCTACTTAAATTAAAATAAAGTTCAGATATAATAAAAACAATATATTATTTGTACTTTATTTTCAAATAAAACTCCACCAAGAAATGCATGTTTAATTACCCTAAATTGTTGTTCATCATAATATAGTAAATTTTATTAAATTAAAATATTTCATTGCTGTTTTTTGCGCCGAGTAGAGCACTGTTCTTCCTCCCATCAGGGTCCCGATGACGAGGAAGACCCTCTCATACTGTGTTCCGCTCCTTCGAAGAAGAGCTGAGGAATCTGGACATGGTGTGGGAGGAGGTCATAAACATTGCGCAAGATCGAGCGCAATGGAGAGCTCTTGTTACCTCCCTATGCCCCTAAATGGGGCTTAAGGGAGTTTGGATTGGATTGTTTTTTATTATAACTTCATCTTTGCTTCTGTATTGTTGTTTATACTTACCTACTTATTTTAAAAGGTCTTTGGCCATATATCAATGCCCCTGAGTGGGGTTCAAAGAGATTGTTTGTATTTATTGCCGTATATTCAATATTGTAATAAAAAAAACCAATTGCAGAAATATTAATATCTTAAAAGCGATAAGATACTAATGCCATGGTATTTTTTTTTAATTTTGGGCCTACAACGTACTAGGTGTATATTTGAAAACTTCCCTATTTTTCCTGAAATATTAGGTCTTTACCTATGAAATTGCCTTTCTTCAGTACATACTGATCATTATTTCAAGTTTTGATTGGCTGAATTATAAATTCAAATTAATTTTGTTTTAAAAAGATGACATTCTTTTTACAAATTAGTATTTTGTTTATTGATAAGTTTCGTATTTTTATTACATTTAGACATTTTTCGTCATAATCAACGATCGCCAGCCCAACGTACGGGTCGAGATCTACCTTGCGCTCCTCAACAGGCACAGAAATGAAGAAATTTTGAACCGAATTGTTAAGTGTGACGAAAATTGGATTCTGTTGGATAGTTAAAACAGGTCAGCAAATTGGTTAGATCCTGGTTCAGTACCAAAGCAATACCCTAAACGAAAAATGACCCCTAGAAAGGCGATGGTCTCTGTTTGGTGGTCTAGTGGTCCGGTGTGATTCATCACAGCTTCTTATACAAAACAGTTGAGAATTACTGCAGATGTGTATTGTGAAGAACTGAAGACAATGATAGAGATGTTCGCGCATTTACAACCAGCTTTAGTCAATCGGTCATCCCTGCTGCTCTTTCACAACGCGCGACCCTGCGTATACTGCACAACAGACAATCTCCAAGCTGCGAGAGTTGTGGTTGGAGGCTCTCCCTCATCCACCATACTCACCAAACCTTACACCTTTCGACTATTACCTTTTACAAAATTCGGATAACCTTTTAGCGGGAAAATAAAATCGATTCCCGAGAGACAGTACAAAATGCCTTTGAAGATTTTGCTTCCTCCCGTGCAGCTGAAGAAGAGCATCAATAAACTACCACTGCGTTGGCAAATATGCATCGATTGCATGGGTGATTAGTTTGAATAACAGAAATTAAAAAAAAATTGAAAAATATCTACTTTAAAAGTTTACTACAAACGGCAATTTCATAGGTAAAGACCTTATATTAACAAATCTCACTATGTTCGATTTTTAATGCATATAATTGAAGTTTAACAACGGAATTAATTATACGCGTAGGTACTAGTCGAAGGACCTCGATTGAACGTCCGTTGCCCATCGCACAATAATTGCGCGATCGACCACTCAAACTATAAAAATGTCCTATTTTTCTCCATTCTTTAAGAAACAACATTATGAACAGTTATTATTAAACATTTGTACCTAGATAACATATACATAACTATGCAAGTTTTTTCATGTGTTTATTCGAAAGAAAGAGTATCGTAAACATTTGTCGTTTCTTTTACACAATATATTTTTTACACGATGTCTATAAAATAGAAAATAAAATACAAACGCCCAGCCACCTTCTAACGTCGCTTTCTCGGAGTTTTCTTTTGTTTAGGTACCTAAAAAGCAAATAAAATGTTGACTGATCAGAACGCTGATATTACTTCCTTTTTTTGTAGGAGAGACGAACGAAGAATAATATTGATGGTGGAATTGAATATTTTTTACTAGGAATTCAAAAAGTTCACAGTGAAAATTTAATGAATTATAAGTAGGTAGTTTAAATTTTGAAGAAAATGTGGATCAGATACGATCCTCGGATTTGAAGCTATCTATTTGTTTGAGAAATAAACTTTGATATCGGGGTTAATAACATGGGCCACGTCCAAAGATTGGTTACCAACCATACCTACATGCCATAAGCAAGGGCGGATCCAGCTTTGGCGCCAGGGAAGGGGTGTCACATAGTAAAAAAGGTCATTTTCTAAATTTTGTATCTAGAAACTAAACTAAAGCCCCCTGACCCCCCTCCCTGGATCCGCCCTTGGCCTAAGCAGCTCTAAAAAAATTAGTTATGGATTAAAATAGACTAAGACTAATACCTCATTTTTTTCATAGATGAATGATAGTAATTATTGTTTTTAATATCATATTATTCGAAAATGCTTGTAGTTAAAAAAAGTATCCCAAAAAAACTTTGTCAACGTACTTCGGGGTCACCTTGTATAATTTCATAATAAAATTTTAATTTGAAATCCACATTTTTTGTTTTAACATTTATTTATTAGCTTTATAGATATTTTTCTTTAAAATTACACAATTATATTATAATAGTATGTTCATTTAAATAATATACACATTTGGCATCTTTACATTTTACATTACGAATATTCATAAAATGTGATAAATATTATTAATAAATTATTTATGTACCTACTTTTGTAATTATTATCAATATGAATTCATTATGTAGTTTATTAATTAAATTTTACTATTTAAGTATTAATTATCTAGGTACATAATATATTTAAACAGTTTTACACAAAATGGCATTTTCGTGAAACTTGGTCAAAAATTTTATACAAATAAAAAATGGAATGAATTATCTTAAAAAAAAACTCTTTAGTTGTAAAGTATGGCTTTACATAATTCATTTTTCAAAATATATATTAAAATTATATACATTTTTTAAATATGGTTCACTCAAAGAAGACCCTCGGTTCTTAGGAACTTGATTTTGAATGGGTTTTGTTATTTGCTAGACTAACAAATTGAGATAGTTTACTCATAGCATAATATGTTTTTGAGGTCTCCGTAAGTTGTTATTTTTGAGCGAATTTCTTTAAGAACTCTATTTAATTGAAATTAGTTAGGTACCCACCTATGTAACAGGTAATTCAATTTTCTTACACAATTGAAGTTATTAAAACTGACCAGAGAAGTTCTTTAGGTTTATGCTTAAAGATATTTTAAATGTTAATTCTCAAACTCCGGTGGAGGTCTTAAAACTATTTTAAAAAATATAACTTTTTCAATAATTTCATGACGAAGAAACCTACTTGTTGTTTTTTTTTCAAAAATACCTAAGTAGGTAGGTACTTTGTTTGACTATAAAAAAATAACTAACAGGCTCTAAAATTATAATTAAAAAAAAGAAATAATTATCACAGATGTAGAATAACATAATCGATATTTATATTAATGGTATCTTTTCATGTTTTCAATACATTTTCTTAAAGTTTTCTCATGAAGATCGTTTTTGCGATGTCGGAGGCAGATAGAAAAATGGCTAGTGAAGGTAACTAAATCAGTTCAAGGACAGAAGCTAAACAATGAACTACTCAAGAGCTCACTTTCAAGAATATCAAAAAAAAATATGTCAGAAAGGAACATTGAAAAATTTCACAAAACATCACAACTTGTACTTTCTGTAATCCCGGAATGAACAACAGAGAGGTGCCTTCAACCTTTGATTTAATTAACAGAAAGAAGTTTTGTTCAAAGCCTTCTGTGGCAAGACGGATTCTGATTAATATTAAACAGGCTTAAATATAAATATTCAGCAAAAGTTTGTTTGATTTAGTTAACAATTAAAAATATACAATAACATGAACATTTTAGTTTCTAGTCATAATATTAAACATTCATTTATGTAAATATTTTGTACAGAAAATTACAATTGAGGAAATCTAGGGGTAAAAGATTATTTTTATTAATATTCATAAAGGAATTTTTGGAAAAAATCTCTTAGTTGTTACTAAAAAAGTTTTTTTTTATCAATGAATTTTAAAAGTTGAGGATGAAAAAAATTGCATACGAAATTTTCAGTCAATTTTCTTTGAATCTTTTCAAAAACTGAAAACCGATGTTGTTATTAAATTATTTAAAAAAAATTGGTGAGTCAATTTTATTTTACGAATATTCTGTTGAAAAAATGTTTTAATGAGGTGTTGGCATCAGCCACCTCTGGGTGGCTGATGCCATACGATAATAATAATAATAATGAGGTTACACAGTCGTTTAAAAAATATTTTTTTTTATTATTATTAGTAAGAAAAGCTGTTATTTAAATAATTGTATCCGAGATCAAATAGTGGAACATAAAATTTGTGAATTGAATTCGAAAAATATTTTTTTTCTAAAAGCTGAGTGTTCATTATAAAAACATATCGTTTAATTAAATATTTTTTACACAATATTATAATACACGTTGGATGAAATTTGGTTAACGAGTAATAACAATAAAATCTCTTGGTTATTTTATTTAATATATATTATTATATTACGTTATTATTTATACAAAGATACACCATGCGATAGAATAAATACCCTGCACGCATCAAAGCTAGTATATAAGAATAAATTATTTTGTTTCAATACGTATATTAGATTTATATTTTATATATATTTTTTTAGAAAAAGGACACAGATATTATTTTAATAGTAAATATATTGAATTAAAATTGGTATGTAGGTATTTTAAAATAGTTACCTATGAAATTTTTATTGAATACATCACCGTTGATTGAAATAATAGATATTCACAGCACTCAACAGAAAACATACACTAAATAACAAATGCTGGTAAAGGTTGCCTCCGCATACAGTATTACATCCACCTGAAACAAAAACATATACAAAATTATAACTTGATTTCAGTATATTGATGAACTGATGAAATTGATGAAAAATACATAAAATTATAACTTGATTTCAGTATATTGATGAACTGATGAAATTGATGAAAAATACATAAAATTATAACTTGATTTCAGTACATTGAAGAACCGAGGGAAAAAGCGTGTTTAGTTTGGATGCTTTTTGCCTACATTGGGATGTCTACCACTATGGAAAACTTTTTTTACCTCCCTACACTCCCTAAAAAAGCATTTTAGGATAAACACAATTACATAATGAAATTGTATGGCAAAGTATAAAATGTAACCAGTACACATTTTGTAAGTTTAAAAAGTAAGATTTTTAAGACTTTTTGTAGATGTGACCACTACGAGCTTTTTCACCTTCTTCTACTGCCATTTGGAAGGCTGGCTTAGTTTGGTCAGGATCTCCATTTAGATGGACAAGTCCAGTCCAATCACGTCTAGTATTTTGTTTGAATCCAGTATAGGGATAATTGATTTTAAAGAGCATAACCGATTTATTCACGAAAAATTTGTCATTAAAATTTTCAAGGTGTAGGTACCTATTTGCGCATATATTTTTATTTTAGAAAAACTGTATTTTAAAGGAAACCTATCTTTATCAAATTGCATGAATTTATTCTGCAATTAAAATTATAAAATTATTATTTTTCTACCGCGTTTTTACGACTGTTTGAAAATACGCCTACATAGAATGTTTCCTTTTGTCTTATTAAAATTTACTGATAAATCTCAAATGAATAAAGAATTAATTTTTTATTTTTTTTTTTATTTTGTTAAAAATATTATTCATAACAAACAAAATTATTATATCAAACATGCTCACCATGATGTTCGTTATAATTTTCCGCATCACAGTAAAACTAAGACATCAATGTACATCACAGTAAAACTAAGACATCAGTGTACATCACAGTAAAACTAAGACATCAGTGTACATCACAGTAAAACTAAGACATCAGTGTACATCACAGTAAAACTAAGACATCAGTGTACATACAACGGGAAGATGGTAAAGTATATTATAGTAATAAGTAAATACAACTTTGAATAAGAAAACGTTAGTTAAACTGTGTATCTTGATGCTTTATTCATACTGTTAAATATTATGAAGTTGAACAAGAACAGAATATTTCTCTCCTATTATGAGAAATAATGAAGTTTAAACACTCAAAGTTTTTAATTTTGATTTTCGTCCATAATTCTAGCTCAAATAAAACCCCCAATGCTTAACCAACAAACGAGCTAAATCCTCGCTTGCAAATTGGCTATTTAAACTTGAGTTACTCAACATTTTCTTCAAACATATTATTTTGTTTAGTGGAATAAGAAGTAAGCCTATGAAATTTTGTTTTCTCGTGTCGGATGAAGTAAGTATATTATAATCCTTGTTAGTATTAACTTTGAGGTGAGAGCTTGTTTCATAAAAACATGGGATTACAAGTCTAAGGTACATATTTACAATTAGTAAAACAAATCGAGGATTGTCAATGAAACATCGAGTTCGTCGGTACTTTAGCAAAAGCACAGTGAGAAGTTCATTTGGAAAAGCTCATTTTTTTAGACAATTATATCAGCATTTAGCAGCAACCTTTGAACTAATTGTAAGGCTGCAAATCTGATTGCTCCATAAATTGAACTCAATTTGAGTGATTATCTTAGTATCAAATACTTGCTTAGTTGTAACATTATATCCGTGATGTATTGCAGATGGATTGAAAACATGTCTAAAAACTGGAGGGAGGATAAGAAATAAAAATTTAATGAGTATTAACATACCTACCAATAACTCCTTTGTGTACACCTATATACCTACGTAGCGGACCTATTATAATTTGATTGATGGGAATTTTTATCCGTTTGAAAAACTCTTTTTAACAATTTAATGAATCAGATCAAAAATTTACTGAAAACACCTACAAATAACATTTTTTTTAATCCTGTAAGAGGCAGGAAATCGAAAAATCAGATCGGGACCGTGAGGTTGACCACCTCACGTCCTTAAACTTCAACCGGTCAGAAAAGGCACCATAAGCCTCGGACGCTTTCGAGCGCAATGGACAGCTCCTCGTGCCTCCCTATGCCCCTAAGTGGGGTTAAGGCCCCCTGCATTGCGGGTTGGTTTGGGGGGGGGGGGATCTGCGGCGGGCTTGATTTGTGTGGGGCCGGCTTTTTGGTTTGATTGCTTTGATCGAACTAGAGGGTTGGTTTCGCTCAGGTTGAGTTTGCTGCGGATTTGTCTCCTCCGGTGTGCGGGGGTCCTTAAAGGGAGAATATACATATACATATATATTACCTCTATGACAATGACAAACATTATCGTAAGACTGAAATCATGGCTGTATTTTATATAAATATCACGAGAGGTTGGTGAAACTCAGATATGATAATGTTTTATTCATTGTTGAAAATGTGAATATGTATCAAATTATGAAAGTAGAAAAACGGTACTTACTAGTCGCCTTTTCACCGGAAAGCGGTGGCACTTCCTGATCGTACGAGGTCCCGTGGACCGGATACATCAGGGCTACGTGCTGACTCTCTGGAGGAACTGCCGCACCATTGATGGCGACGTTGTTGTTGCTGATTGAATTGCTGCCTAAACTGTGACTATTCTTCACTCTTTCTTCTTCTATGCTTTTTTCTGTGCTTTGATAATAAACGTTGTACATGCTCGCGGTGCAACGAATCTGTTAAACAAACAAAAGAATCAAATTTTATTTGACTCGTCAGTATATTAAGAAGATTGTTTGAGAGTTTTTATTCCTTACATACCTTAAGTTTCCCTGTCAGGAAGTGTTGAGATGTGATTAAAAAGTGGATTCCCATGATGGCCGTTTGGAACCCTTCGCTGCTCGTTAGTTCAGGTAGTCTATAGCGCTTCACATACCGGAGATCAGCCTGTGAAAATAAATCAACAGTTAACTTCACGTAACACACCTACATACATTCATTTCAAATTTTTGCATAAAATATTTCAACCCAACACACATGACAATTTTTAAAGATTTGGTAATTCTTATCTTAAAGATAAGATTATTGATACAGTAAATAAACTAGCTGCATTATTGAGTTTATATTCGTTGATGATAATATACAAATTTACGACACCTTTGAAAATCTTATTGGAATTCATGTATTGAAAATCATCATTGTTTTGTAGTTTAATGAATCTTCTTCGATGATGATCAGACCATACGTGCGTAGGGTAATTTTTTTAGTTTTATCGTTCTATATTGATTTTTATATCTATTAGAGAATTAGCTTTTGAAAGGTCTCCTTTATCTGTTAACCTTTGAATATTTTTGTTAGAATTATTAACTTTGTCAAGAAAGATTTTATAAAATTTATCAATATAAAACTAGACATAGTACATAAGTAGTAAAAAAAAAACAGAATATCTTCGTGGTCAATAACATTTAAAGATATTTCAACTAGTCATATTATTGATATGCATAGTGAAGTGAAAACATGTCTAATTAAGGGAAAATCCCGGAATAATAAATCAACATCTGCAAAGTTAAGAGCGTGAAAGATAGTATCTTCTTTAAAAATTCTACATATTATATTATCCTCGTTGAAAGATTTAGTTCAAAGTTTTGAAAAAACCGCATTCTCTAGACCTAGGACGTTTACATTAAAATTCACCAATCAAACAGCTTAACATGAGTTTCACCAACTCGCAATAATTGATAAGACTTCAGTTTTACAATAAGCCAGGGTAGCAGCTCACTGAGCGATGTGAACTTTAATACAAAGTGATAAGCTAGAATGAATTGAAAAACTTTTACTACACACTCGCGATCTGAACTTCGCCCGAAGCGGTGCAAGTTAAACCTATGCCTTGCAACAATACCTACAACTTAAAATTTTTGGAAGTGTTTTGGCATGGGATATCAGCGGAAAATTTCATAAAACTTTGATCGAATTAATTATTTAGGTTTCACTGCGTTGAGAGATAAAATTACATACCTAATATATACGAGCGACAGGGATAAAATTACATAATATGTACGAGCGACAGGGATAAAATTACATATGTAAGAGCGACAGTACGCTAAAGCATATTATTTGTAAAGACTGAATCAGAAGTAGGTATAAAAAACAATCTGAATCGCTAAAAAGATAAATTCAAGTCTCTTGGACAAAGATACCTTATCATCACCGACGGACGATTAAGATGCACATATTTAATAAAATGGTTCTGATTCATATAAATCAATTTGTTATGTAACTATTAATTGCTCCCTCCCGAATATAAATTTCACTTTCTACAATGAAGATAAGTAGGCAGACATGTTAGGACACGGGGAGATAGCGGGGATGAGAAAAGTTCGATGATCCGAAAACATCCCCCGGCAAAACAAATATTATTGTGTAAAGTACAGAGAGCGGAGGGTGGGAAGGGCCGGGTGCAAGCAATTTATTGTAATGTGATACCATCGCATTTTACTATATCCGACTGTCCATATTGGACGACTGTACAAACATGTCTTTTACAAGATATTTTATTAACTGACATTCAGGGAATGGGAAAACGCGTCCATCCATTTGGATATTACACTCAGCTGTGAGATCATACATACATACATAGGTACATTATTATGTAAGTAGTTAGAATAGTTCTTTTCGTATAAGAGCTAGTAGGTATATACCTACCTATGGAAGTAGGCATCACCGCCGTTGTTTTGAAGGTCGTGGGCTCTGTAACTCTTTTACTATTATTTCATCTCACTGTTTCCTCGTATTTGAAGTATTTGTAAATTTCTCAATACGGATTTAATGTATAGCTGTAGTGTGAAAGCAAATCATTGGCAAAAGACACAGGGTCGAGCGCAACAAAGCACGTTAAGATCCAAAATAGGGCCAATAAGGAAGAAAATATATCCAATAGACCGGACGAGATGGAAAATTAGATTTAGATCTTTGCTGCGAACCGCAGACGGCAGAAGAATAAGGAAGAACAATGACCTAATTGATGAATTTAGAGTGATCTTCTATTCAAATACTAAGTTGTTAATTCGGGACAGGCAAAACGATGCTTATTGTAACGATATTGTTTTATCAATCAACTCCTATATTATGTTCTTCTTCAAGTATTCATTTCGTTCAGCTATAGCATATTCTTTTATTCGAAAAAGATTCTATGAAATGTGTTAATTCCAATAGAATAATTGGAATAATTATGAGGCATCATCTTCTTTTTTGTGCTAGGTATATTAGTTATTGTTAAGTCCCCCCGACACCTCCCTAGGGCTTAGGCCCTAGGCTATCCGAAAGAGATCTGCCAGTTCTGCCACCCACTGGATTCCGGTCCGTTGTTGCCTCAATTTTCTTATCCAGGACATCTGCCGTCTTTGAACGATGTTGTCCTTCATTGTTAGTTATATTTTCTGTTGCAAATTATATGATTAAATACTATCTTGGGACACATGTCGCAGGATAGTCAATACTCCCATCTTGATTAAGGTCAACAATTCTCCATCAAGTCCAGCTGTTCGAAACACCTTCATGCAAGTGACCGCAATGACTATATCAGTGGAATACGTAGCATTCTACGGTTGAGCCAAATTTCAAATACGATTCATCACATTTACTTTGAGGGTCCATGTCTCTTCACCGCACACCGTTTGGCTCGTATAATATTATGGGCCAAACATAGCATTGCAACTTTATCTATGATTGTTTCAAATTAATACTGCAGAAGAGTGATAATAAATAAATAAATAACACTCTTCTATACATAGGTGTCAGTATAGCCGGCGGAACTTAATGCTTGAAGTATTGTCTACCAGTCAACCGGTCCCGTCCAATCTGAGTGATCCATATTATTATTTAATACCACTCTCGCTATCTCTTTTCTGCACTTCTACACTTCCTCTTGTTGGGTACTTATTTCTTAACAAAAAAGACATACGATCGAAAAGTAACGACCAACTTAAAACATAAATATAGATATGAAAATATTGTTATAAAGTTTGTAGCACATTGGGTGTACATAGTTCTACGAGTAGGTACCAGATAAGTATATCGGGAATCTGCCCTTCTAAAGCTTAGTAAATATTTCACGGTTGACTGATCCGTCATATTTATACAAGCGCAGATAAAATCAAGCGTAAATAAAATACAATATTTTGAATGTGTATCTCTCGTAATGGCGTGTTGACTTTCTGTCGTTTGTGATTGCTGATACAAGTAGGTAGGTACATAATATAGATATTTTAGATATATATATATAAAGAGAAATCAAAGAATATAACTGAACACGGCGTAAGAGCCTGTCCTATGTATGTAGGTAGGTACCTATAATAATGGATTTAAAAAAACACATTTTTTCGGTATAATTTTGTACAGACTTACTCATATCTATTTATACCTATCACAGATTTAGTATTTTCAACCATTCTTTTTATATTATAAGTACCTACCTACTCACACTTCCTAAAGCAATGTGACATCGTGATCGAGTCCCTCGACCACGCGTTTCTCTGTTTTACAACAAGCGACATGATGTCTCTCTATTTTCATTTCAATAAAGTGGACAATCCTATTAATAATATGTCAAATCAATATGTTGCACTAAACTTGAATTCGGAAAAAATAATTCTAATTATTAATTAAGTTTTTTCAAAGAAACTTAACCAAAATTTGAACTGTCATAATATCTATGGGATTTAATTGTAGTTAAAAATCTGGGTGTGATGCATTGGTTAATTTTTGGGTAATACAGGGCGAACTTAGGTCAATTTATAACATTAAAGATATCAATGCTAAATTTATTTTAAAATATGCACCAAGAACCTACTAAATATTGAAAAAAAAACTGGTTAAAACAATGTAGGTGAATACTTAAAGAGGTTGTAAGTTAACGGTTTGGTCGCCGTCAAACTTGGTTCCAATCCCCAAAGCTGATCTTTTTATAAAAATGAATCTGGGCTCAATCAAATTGAACAGAAATACACTTTCGACATCTTTAACATAAAGCAAAGCTTGTGTTGTAAAAGTGGAAAATGGTCGGCACCGGGATTCAAAAGCACGACCTCCAATACGCTGTACGTACACTGAGAGAAAAGTAAGGTGGAAAAGCTCGTATTTCTTGAGTTTATTCTCGTAAGAACTGTTTTATTTTACTGAAGCATTGGTTTTTTCAATGCTCCGTCATTGAATTTTCATAATAGGTATTTTCCCGTACGGTTTACTGGAAATTAGCACGTATTGGAGAGGAATTGATCTATGCAATGTCATTGAATTTTTAAATGATAGTTCATTGGAAAAAGCAACGCCGTCATTGATATATCTAAGTAAGAGTCTTTATATTTTCTATTAACGTACGGGACCAAATCAATGCCGTACGTGGTATAAACCGTTACATCATTGATATACCTAAGGTGCCTTTTTGTTTTCTAGTACGAATAAAAAAATATCGATAAAATTGCGGAAGTTTTTTTGGAATATTCTTCTTTATTAAGACTTCACTTATAAAAGAAAAAGAAGAAGAATTTCCCACAAAAAATCACAATTACATAGATATTTTATTTTGTCTTTTATATTTATTTTTTATCCTTATACGGCACTTAATTTTTTTATATCCATACTTGATCAAACGAGTTTTATGAACAAAAAAATATCGCAATAAATTGAGAATAGGTAGGTAGGTATTAAAAAAATATATATTTTCATTTTTTTTAAGTAAAATCACTTGATCTCAATTGAAGGTCTTTAAAATAAAATAATTATTTCCCAAAAAAAAGTTTCCAAATTCATTGAAAAAAAAATTCTGTTAAGTATACCTACCTAATTATTTATAAGAAAATAGGTTGTTAACCTGAAGAGAAAATAAATATGAACACGGAGTTTTAATTAAGGTATCTATTTCAATTTAAAGTGCCAATTATTACAATTTCAACGTAAAATGTTTGTCTTTTGTTCGTAAAATTCGTTCGTTCAATAATTATCCAGATAACACATTGTATAGAAAAATATAACTAGGTACATAATTTGTAAAATGATTTTAGTATAAACTATAACTTTTATAAAGTAATGAGTAAACATGTCTTGCATCTACGAGCTCAAGCAAACTAATGGTAGATCTAAGAGGTAGGTCGATTGCGTCTGGTAAAAAATATAGGTACCTACTCCATCTGGAAATTGCGAAAACCCCGTACGAACTTGGTTTCAACAAGTGCCGTACGGGAGAAAGTCAAGGCCCTGGATTTTTTCACGTTGTCCTTGCGAAATTCTCGTATTTACTTGTTTCTGTTGAAATTAATTATTGTCATTGGATTTTTCAAGTTTACTAGCTATTTTCCATTACCTACCAGTTCTTACCTATTATCCTATTATTTGTACTGGCTTTACTCAAAACTAAAGAAATAATGGATTTTATAACAGAAATATATTTGACTTGCATAGGTTTTTGAAATTGTACGGATGTCCAGGAAAAACTCCATGCATGCTCCATCATTGAAAATAACAATGATGTTGCGTTTTCATATAAACCATCTCCGTAATACAAAAAAACAATTCCCGTACAGGATATTTTAAATTATTATAAATTGAATCATTGTTTTATTCCAGTTGCATTAGTTTAATTAATGACATACAGAATTTACATTATTTCTATTCTTACTGGAAGAAACGTAAAACAAGTAAACTTGTATCTATCTATATGAATTACTTGAATAATTCCCTGATCCGAGAATTTCGGAAATTCCATTCTTGGGAAAGGAAATAAGCAGATAAGGTGAATTGATTATTTCAATGATAATGTTTTTTTTTCATAAAATTATGAAAAATTATGCTATTTTCTTGTATTCTGCGGTTCTTATAAAACCATTTAGGTACTGTACCTACGTGCCTTCACCATGACGAAATTTCTCTCATACTGATACCACTGGTCTACCAACCACCTGATCTTTTCCTGTTACACGCCGAAAGAGTGGGTATATTAGTAGGATATTTATAGGTTAGGTATAGGTACCTATATATTATCACTTTCCTGCCTGACCTGCCTGTTGAACTTCGACCTAATCCAGAATAATTACATAATTTTTACTTCTTACATGAATTAAAATACAGTTTATGACATAAAAACTGAATTAAATTAAAGCTAATAATTTATTTCATTTATGTTATGTAATAAATTATTGTTGATTCGGATGCGGGATGAAGTTCGACGAGTCATAAGTTTGTAATAGAAACAATAAATTCCTCTATAGATGCGTAACATTTAAAAAATATAATAGATGGCGGTGTAGTAGGAAGTAAATTACATGTAATACACGTCAAGGGCGTCGCCCAGGGGGGGTAGGAGGGGGCAGCTGCCCCCCCTAGACATAAAAAAAATTTAGGCAATTCATATTTTCCTCATCCTTCATATATATAAATAGCCTATAAATTGGTCAAATTGCCCCCCCCCCCCTGGGCCCCGGGCTGGCGACGACCTTGATACACGTTACGATATTGTATAATATGTTGTGATATGTGTGTAATATGTAACTAATTAATTTTACCGAATTATTATTATGGTAAGATATCACAATGTCTACGCCAAACAGGTCTCCTGTTTATATTTTTATAAGGCTAAATGGAAAACATCACAATCATGAACAATAGGTACAATACTAACTGATTAGTAGTTTCACTACAAAGTCATGCTTGATATCCGTACTCGGACAAAATAAATCACGTATTGACAACAAAGCTACTATGGTGAAAAAATCAATACTTAGAATAAATATGGTTTTATTATATCAATTCGTATTTTTTACAAGTCATTTATTTCTCTTTAAAAAACAGTTCAAAATCCTAGTAAGAAAATAAATAAAAGCTGATTCAAAAGAAAATATTATTATCACGATCGTCAGCTGCGTTGAATCTTTGACAAACCCTTTTTTATCCATCAAAACTCGAATTCAAATGATAATATCGTTCAAAATATGCATGAAGCAGTTTTCCATATTCGATAATAAAAGCTCCGGATTTCGGAATACATTATGTGCGCAGAAATCAACAAGAAAAAATACGTCAAGTAAGTATAGGGTTTTTGAATAAAATACACATGATTTTTTTTTTAGTGACAAAATAAGAATGTTGATGCCAATCGTCACAGTGTAGGTTCATATTAATAATTAAGTAGGGATAAAATAGGGATTTTATTGTTGCAATAGCTTGATTCATGAATTGGACTAATCTAACATCGTGATAGACGCTAGCCTCTGATATGAGTAGCAATTTAAAGTGAATTTTGTAAAACTAGCTTTAACTTTATTGTATTAACCATTCTAAAATATCTAAAAAAAAACATCTCCCAGATAACCGGACCAAGTATAATTATTTATAAAAATATTAAGTAGGTACTTACGTTAAAAATTCACAGAAATCGATCCTAGCTTACTTGAATAAAATTCATAAACTTTTTCTTGACAGTTATTTCAATATAGGTTCTGAATACAAAGGTTAACTTTTCAGTATTCATAAAATAAATTTTAATGATATCATAATTTTATCAGGATCATTTACATACAACAGCGTTTCGTCTAGCAGCATTGATTTCTCCAAGTTCATTGTCCGCTATTTTGTGTACGACCGAGAATTGTTTTTCTGCATTAGGTACGTTTCTCAGAACTTTCTTGATAGGTGGATATCATTTTATTTTTGTGGGGCGATTTTGATACCGGCGCCATCCAGTCGCTCTACTGTTTATCTTCTCCACACCCCCAAACCAATCTCCAGATGGTTGGTGCGAAGTGGTGCTGGAGGGTGGATTTGGGGGTCAGAATACTAAAATATTAGTGTTGGAACTCCTAGGGAACAACTTCGGTTCTTTGGAGCTTTTAGTTAAGATCGAAATGTTGACGTAGTGATCTTCAGACATTATCGTGTGAATATCGAAATTTCTTCTTAGTGAGTATTTGAACATTTAAGATTGGACGATAAGGAGTTTTGAACTAATTATGTACCTACCTATCTACATTTCTAATTAGGATTTCGAAAAATTAATAACAAAATTTCTGTCTCATAATATTACATTATAGACCGTGTGTCGCAAAATAAAATGGCAATGTGTGAAATGAAAGATGCACTGAGAGAAATTTCGTCATGGTGAAGGCACGTACAGTAAATGGTTTTATAAAAACCGCAGAATACAAGAAAAAATCATAAACTTTTATGAAAAAAACCATTATCATTGAAATAATCAATTCACCTTATCTGCTTATATCCATTCCCAAGAATGGAATTTCCGAAATTCTCGGATCAGGGAATTATTCAAGTAATTCATAGAAAGAAACAAGTTTACTTGTTTTACGTTTCTTCCAGTAAGAATAGAAATAATGTGAATGCTGTATGTCATTGATTAAACTAATGCAACTGGAATAAAACAATGATTCAATTTATAGTAATTTAAAATATCCGGTACGGGAATTGTTTTTTTCTATTACGGAGATGGTTTATATGAAAACGCAACATCATTGGTATTTTCAATGACGGAGCATGGAGTTTTTCCTGAACATCCGTACAATTTCAAAAACCTATGCAAGTCAAATGTTGTAAAATCCATTATTTCTTTGGTTTTGAGTAAAGCCAGTACAAATAATAGGATAATAGGTAAGAGCTGATAGGTAATGGAAAATAGCTAGTAAACTTGAAAAATCCAATGACAATAATTAATTTCAACAGAAACAAGTAAATACGAGAATTTCGCAAGGACAACGTGAAAAAATCCAGGCCCTTGACTTTCTCCCGTACGGCACCTGTTACAACCAAGTTCGTACGGGGTTTTCGCAAGTACGTACGTAATTTCCAGATGGAGTAGGGATATTTTTTTACCAGACGCAATCGACCTACCTCTTAGATCTACCATTAGTTTGCTTGAGCTCGTAGATGAAAGACTTGTTTACTCATTACTTTATAAAAGTTAAAGTTTATCTACCTAGTTATATTTCTCTATACAATGTGTTATCTGGATAATTATTGATCAAATGAATTGTACGAACAAAATACAAACATTTTACGTTGAAATTGCAATTGGCACTTTAAATTGAAATAGATACCTTAATAAAAACTCCGTGTTCTTTTCTCTTCAGGTTAACAACCTTTTTTCTTATAAATAAGTAGGAATACTGAACAGAATTTTTTTTTCAATGAATTTGGACATTATTTTTTGGGAAATAATTATTCTTTTTCTATTTTATTTTAAAGACCATCAATTGAGATCAAGTGATTTCGCTTAAAAAAAATATGTTTTTTTTTAATATTCTCAATTTATGGCTATATTTTTTTTGTTCATAAAACTCGTTTGATCAAGTATGGACATAAAAAAATTAAGTGCCGTATAAGGATAAAAAATAAATATAAAAGACAAAATAAAATATCTATGAAATAGCGATTTTTTTTGGAAAATTTTTCATCCTTTTCTTTTATAAGTGAAGTCTTAATAAAGAAGAATGTTCCAAAAAAACTTCCGGAATTTCATCGATAATTTTTTATTCGTACAATTCGTTTGATCAAGTTTCGAAATAACACATTGTAGATGTTAGGTAAACATGTGTGATCCATACGGGAGACAACTGAGGGATAGCCTGAGAAGACGGTGTATTCTAGCTGTTTGGCGAGTTTCCTCAGGGAGACTATGCGTCACCAACTCATCAGTTTATAATTTAGATGAAACTCCACAATACGAGCCGAATGTAATCTAGGGAGACGCAAAAATTTCATCAAGTCATCAATACCTCCATAGTGTCTTGTTTTGGTCAACTGATGGGAGAAAACGTATCAAGTACGAAGAAGACAAACTAAATCACCTGGATGTGAGGAACATTTTAGATATAGGTAGGTATTTAGAGCTTTAGATAGCAATGAAGTAATAGGTAAGAAAGGAGCTGCTACCTGGTTGAATCAATTACAGCATTGGTTTTTCCTCGTAATGTACTAGAAAATAAAAAGGCTCTTCCTTAGGTATATCAATGAAGTAATGGATTGTACCAAGCAAGGCATTGATATTGCCTCGTAAGATACTAGAAAATATAAAGGACTTTACTTAGATATAGCAATGAAGTAACGGGTTGTACTAGGTACGTCATTGGTTTTTCCTCGTACGCTACTAGAAAATATACAGGCCCTTACTTAGATATATCGATGATGTAACGGTTTATACCACGTACGGCATTGATTTTTTCTCGTACGTTAATAGAAAATATAAAGACTCTTACTTAGATATATCAATGAAGTAATGGGTTATACAAAGTACGGCATTGCTTTTTCCAATGGACTATCATTTAAAAATTCAATGACATTGCATAGATTAATTCCTCTCGAATACGTGCTAATTTCCAGTAAACCGTACGGGAAAATACCCAGTAAGAAAATTCAATGACGGAGCATTGAAAAAACCAATGCTTCACTCTGAGTCAAAAAAAACAGTTCTTACGAGAAAAAACTCAAGAAATACGAGCTTTTCCCCCTTACTTTTCTCTCAGTGTGGGCAACCAGAATTTTAAAATCGCGACCATATAAAAACATAAGGCCAATACTAGGGTGGGCCGTTCTAGTATGGAAGTTTAAAAAGTGCTTCTAATCTTAATTTGTGATAGTGATAATTTGGTGCCTCATGATGTATCATGACTATCTACAAAATTTTATGACAAAAAAACAAGATCTTCTGTCTCCGAATCGACCTTGAAGTTTTGTATGGGACGAAATTATCCCATACTACCTGATATTTTTATAATAATCATGTAAAATGATTACGGCGTTGTTTTTTTTTTATTTATTTTTATTATTATACCTACTGCAGATAATTCATGCACATACTTCTATTTATTTAATTACACAAAATTAATAAAAAAACCTTTACATTTTTTATGTAAAGTAAGTATATGAAAATATGTTGTTTTGCAGTGATTGTTTTTGATAATTTAGGTTTGATATCTTGTTTAATCGTTGCTTTCTAAGCTTTTACATAAATCTTCTCTTGATAAATTTCTGCATAAAGTTGGTGAGGCTTCTTTGACAATATCACAGATCGTCAAACTTCTTCGATATGACAGGGAAAATTCATGAAAACTGTATTTATTCATCTTCGCCATTGTATGTAATGAATGCCGTAAGATCCTCGTCGGATACTTGTCGATTGGTGTTTCTGTTACAATTTGCTGTCTGTCTATAAGGTAGTTCTCGTAAAAGGATGCTTCAAAGTTTCCCTTCGGTACTTGAAGGATCATAGGTGCGTGTTTTCGGGTGATACGAGCTTTCACTATCCGGCGAGCGGCTTATTCTTTACTAGTGTAGTTTTAGCGAAATAGCTATTCTTTTAGTAATAACAGTTTATATTACAGATTTGTTCATCATATAAATATATGGATAAGAAATTAAAATTCCATAGGTAACGGGATCCATCTTAAATGGGAACTCAGTCAGCGCACAAACATTAACAATAAAGTTAACTTAGGGCCATCAGATTTTCTGAAAGAAACGCAGTCGCAGAATCCTATTAGCTTAGTTTAGCGATCTATCATGGAACATTTTTCATGGAGCTCTGATGCCTTAATCATTAGAAAATGTTGCTATTGGAATGACTGTGATAATTTGGAATAACTATAATTAATCTTTTCGTAGATCTTGAAATGATAAAATAGTAGTTTTTGTTGTAATCACCTGGAACATATCGATTGTTTTTTTTTTACATTTTTCTAGTTGTTTTCCAATTTGGTCAGAATTTGTATGATGATTTGAGAAAGCACCATCAACATATTATACAAAAACCTAAATAATTGTTACTTGTCGTTTTTTCTAGATTACCGGCGACTCCTTTAATAGGGATTCCTCGTCGTTTGTAATAAGAAAATAATTCATTCCAATGGTTTTATGAGTTTTTTCTCCTGCAAGCTAATTATTCAATCATGTTTTCTGGTATTTTGTATACTTTTTGTCATCACATCAGACGACAAGTTAAAGATCAAATGAAACTATAACTTTTGAAAAGAAAACTGTAATCGATCGCTCTATCGGTTTCGGTGTTCCAAATTTTCCATAAATTTAGAATCAGTTTCCTTTAGCACTCTCTTTTATTATTGTTCATCTGTATTTTTAACCACTTTTTCTAATCACTAGCCTAAAACTTTGGCTTTACGGCCATCAAAATACAATACTGGTTTTCTAATGTTTTCTATGTAATTTGTTGACGTCAAAATTGCATGTTTATGCTTTATATCATACAGAACTGATTATTCCATCATTTTTATGACATACAATCTTAACAAATATTATGTTAAACATATTTTTACTTTCTTTATACCTGCTTCAAAATAGGACAAATTTAACAATTTCTTGAAACTTGAGCTCAATTCGGAGACAGAAGATATCTTTCGAATTGAAAAATATTTTGCATACGTATTTAAACAGCATTTAGCACTAAAATATAACTATTACGTTAGCAATAGAGGGAAAAAAGGAAATCGGCCCACACTAGCCAATACTTTTTTGAATTCATAACTCATATTGAAGTGGTTGGTAGACTAGCGGTCACAACGCCGGCTTTCGTACTGTTTAGTGCGGACGTCGTGGTTCACTGAGAGAAAAGTAAGGGGGAAAAGCTCGTATTTCTTGAGTTTTTTCTCGTAAGAACTGTTTTTTTTGACTCAGAGTGAAGCATTGGTTTTTTCAATGCTCCGTCATTGAATTTTCATACGAGGTATTTTCTCGTACGGTTTACTGGAAATTAGCACGTATTGGAGAGGAATTGATCTATGCAATGTCATTGAATTTTTCAATGATAGTTCATTGGAAAAAGCAATGCCGTCATTGATATATCTAAGTAAGAGACTTTATATTTTCTATTATCGTACGGGAAAAAATCAATGCCGTACGTGGTATAAACCGTTACATCATTGATATATCTAAGTAAGGGCCTGTATATTTTCTAGTAGCGTACGAGGAAAAACCAATGACGTACTTGGTACAACCCGTTACTTCATTGATATATCTAAGTAAAGTCCTTTATATTTTCTAGTATAGTACGAGGAAATACCAATGCCGTGCTTGGTACAACCCATTACTTCATTGATATACCTAAGGAAGAGTCTTTTTATTTTCTAGTACATTACGAGGAAAAACCAATGCTGTAATTGATTCAACCAGGTAGCAGCCCCTTTCTTACCTATTACGTCATTGCTAGCTAAGCTCTCAATACCTACCTAGATCTAAAATATTCCACACATCCAGGTGATTGAGTTTGTCTTCTTCGTACTTCATACGTTTTCTCCCAACAAGACACTATGGAGGTATTGATGACGTGATGAAATTTTTGCGTCTCCCTAGATTACATTCGGCTCGTTTTGTGGAGTTCATCTAAATTATAAACTGATGAGTTGGTGATGCATAGTTCAGCATAAACTCGCCAAACAGCTGGGAGAATACACCGTCTTCTCAGGCTATCCCTCAGTTGTCTCACATCCCTCTGGATCACACATGTTTACCTAACATCTACATTGTGTTATTTCGAAACTTGATCAAACGAATTGTACGAATAAAAAATTATCGATGAAATTGCGGAAGTTTTTTTGGAATATTCTTCTTTATTAAGACATCACTTATAAAAGAAAAAGAAGAAGAATTTCCCAAAAAAAATCACAATTTCATAGATATTTCATTTTTTTCTTTTATATTTATTTTTTATCTTTAAACGGCACTTAATTTTTTTATGTCCACACTTGATCAAACGAGTTTTATGAACAAAAAAATATAGCAAAAATTGAGAAGAGGTATTGAAAAAACATTTTCATATTTTTTTTTAAGTAAGATCACTTGATCTCAATTGAAGGTCTTTAAAATAAAATAGAAAAAAATAATTATTTCCCAAATAATAATTTCCAAATTCATTGAAAAAAAAATTTTGTTAAGTATTTATTTATAAGAAAATAGGTTGTTAACCTGAAGAGAAAATAAATATGAACACGGAGTTTTAATAATTAATGTATCTCTTTCAATTTAAAGTACCAATTGCTATTTCAACGTAAAATGTTTGTCTTTTGTTCATGTAATTCGTTTGATCAATAATTATCCAGATAACACATTGTATAGAGAAATATAACTAGGTACATAATTTGTAAAATGATTTTAGTATAAACTATAACTTTTATAAAGTAATGCGTAAACAGTCCTGCATCTACGAGCTCAAGCAAACTAATGGTAGATCTAAGAGGTAGGTCGATTGCGTCTGTTAAAAAAATATACCTACTCCATCTGGAAATTACGTACGTACTTGCGAAAACCCCGTACGAACTTGCTTTTAACAGGTGCCGTACGGGAGAAACTCAAGGGGCCTGGATTTTTTCACGTTATCCTTGCGAAATTCTCGTATTTACTTGTTTCTGTTGAAATTAATTATTGTCATTGGATTTTTCAAGTTTACTAGCTATTTTCCATTACCTACCAGCTCTTACCTATTATCCTATTATTTGTACTGGCTTTACTCAAAACCAAAGAAATAATGGATTTTACAACAGAAATTTGAATAGGTTTTTGAAATTGTACGGATGTCCTGGAAAAACTCCATGCTCCGTCTTTGAAAATACCAATGATGTTGGGTTTTCATATAAACCATCTCCGTAATAGAAAAAAACAATTCCCGTACATGATATTTTAAATTATTATAAATAGAATCATTGTTTTATTCCAGTTGCATTGGTTTAATCAATGACATACAGCATTTACATTATTTCTATTCTTACTGAGAAAAACGTAAAACAAGTAAACTTGTTTCTATCTATGAATTACTTGAATAAGTCCCTGATACGAGAATTTCGGAAATTCCATTCTTGGGAATGGAAATAAGCAGATAAGGTAAATTGATTATTTCAATGATAATGTTTTTTTTCATAAAAGTTTATGATTTTTTCTTGTATTCTGCGGTTTTTATAAAACCATTTACTGTACGTGCCTTCACCATGACGAAATTTCTCTCAGTGTTCGATCCCAGGTGACCATCTTCCTCTTTCACGACACAAGCTTTAAGTAGCTTACTGTGAAAGAGTCAAGGAGTGTATTTGTGTTCACTTTGAGTGAGCACAGATTCATTTATTAAAAAAAAAAAAAATATTGGACGGACCGGTTGGCAGGAAAATATTGATTAAGGCAATGAAAGGCGGGTTAGGTATAGTGACACCTTAATATAGAAAAGTGTAATTTATTTATTTAATGGTAGAATTGGTAGTTTGAAAATGCTTGCTATTAAAAAATTGAAACAATTTTTTTTCATTTCTAAAATATATGTAGGTAGTATTTGTAGGTATTTTGAATCCTCGTAATTCTTATGCGATCCTCAGACATTCTAACAGCGTGCTGCATAGTTGTTATATGGGACAATGGACATCTTTCATAAATCGCAGTGAATAATAATTATATGATGATTGTGACATCTCATCAGAAGCTATGATGGGGTATGGCACGGAGCTAACAATGCAATCATCGGCCAAACAAAATACATACAATAATTATTATTAACATCAATTCACGGAAGCGACAAAAGCGCTTTAGAAACGGGGTTTATCTATATTTTGTACTCAATAAATAAATAAATATAATTTTATCATTTAAAAAAATAAATTTCAAAATAAAGGTTGACAGTATATCTGCTATTTTTATTATTTTTTATTTATCAAAATATGAAAAATAAAATTACAAAATATAATATAAATATAAAAACATATCTAATATTAAAAATCTTAACAATAATTCTCTCTCATAAACCATAGAGCTTGTGTTGAGATAGTGTTTTGACTACCTTGATTTGTAGGTATAAAACTCGGATCATCTCCGCAGCATAATTTATTAATTTATTTATTTAATTTATCGAAACAGATCGCCTTTAAGCAAAATATGTGATATACATAGCCTCGAGGGCATCCGTATAATAATATAGAACTGTGTTAATTAAAAAATAGATTCCATCATACTTAAATCTAATAACTTATCATTTTTATTCTTGTGTAAATTGTTTTGTATTAAATATTTACCAACAAACAATAAATTCATATTTGTTTTATAATTTCATTTCCTCTTTGAAATTAAATTTATAAAAATGAAAAATAAAATATAATAATGTTATCGGTTTATTACGATAGAAGGAAAGGCGGAGGGGCGATACTGTCCCTATATGATGGAAACATCCTTCATCCACTTGTGCCATTCGATATCAATGGAGGTTTATATCTTCGGGAGATATCTACAAATATCATAAATCACATGAGAAAAATAAAGAAGAAATAAAATATTTTATACACAGACAGACCAACATGATAATATCGTAATAAATCATATAGATACTGAAAATATCATAGGTACCTACCTACACATGTAGGTACCTACATTTCTAGTTGGTTGATTTTTTATTAGTATAATGGTTTAAAAAACTGCGATCAACGAATCGCATATTCATGACCAAATTTGAATTTATTGTTCAATTCATTAATGTAGGGATTTTGACTGGTTTATAATCTGCAAAAAATAGGAGTTGCATAAACCGCATACAATCGCAAACCACAGTATTTCAAAAAAATATTCTGATAAATACCTACACATATTGTTGCAGAATGTGTGGTTTTTTTGTGAATCAATACATAAGGGATGTCTAAAGACACTCGTAGTTAATAATTTAGCTGTGTGAGTTCACGACACCCATTTTAAGAGTACCTAGTGCTTGTATGATTTTTTTGTTATTTTGTTTCAGAAGTTTTTTGAGCGTCCTCTATCAATGGGGCAACCAATAATCAGAAGGTACCACTATTATAAGTTTTCGATGATCGAATATCGAAACGATCCTCGAAAGAGTTTCGAAAACTTTCAATACAAAAATGATCGAATGATTCGATCGTTTGATTTTCGAACACTATTAGCACGCTAATAAGCGCTTATTAGCGTTCAATTAGCTTTCAGTACCTACACTTATTCTTTTAAATAAAGTTTATAAATATTCTACGGAAAATCTATCTAACATCAATGCTCATGATTTTTCCAGAATTTGTTCTTCTTCTTCTCTCTTCTTTTTTGCCTTCATTTATCCACTGCTGGACATATGTCTCTTCCATATTCTTCCATCTCTTCCTATTTGCTGCTATTTGCAACCAGTTTTTCCCTCCACAGCGGCTATGTCGTCGGACCATCTTTTTTGAGGTCTTCCGACGCCTCTCTTATTCTCCCAGGGTCTCCCTCTCAAAATCATTGGTGTCCATCAGAATTTGTTAGTTAATGCAAATCGCGATTTTTTTTGTCAACGCATGCAGATGTTACGGCCGTAAGATAATAAATAAATAGGTAAATAGCACTTTACTGAATTGAAATAGCAATTTAAATACATACCTACATATGAACCAAAGGGAGGTCCCATAAGATATCCATTTACCTCAATTTTATAATTTTATTTACAGGGATATTTAAGTACATTCTGTGCATTTACGCAGATAGGCGGAGAATCCAAAAATATGCGAGCCTTTCAATAATACTTTACCTCTGGAGTTGAACAGGACTAAAGGACGAAACCTTGACCGTCTGAGGTATTCTGTGGGGGACTGCCGAGAAAATAGGGATCGATGGGACTTTCTGCTCCACGAATCTGGTGCGTGTGACTGCGGCTCGTCGCATACATCTGGCAGACAATGACTCTATTACACGGTGTGGGTGTGATTATGTGGTTGGACGCATTTCGTTCCATATTGTTACCGATGGATGTTCTTGTGACATTAATCATACAGAATCACTCGAAAACTTTTTTTTTTACCCATCACGGCGTGTTTCGTAATGGGTAGGCAGAGAGAACGGACCTCCACTCTTTTCTATCCAAGCATACTTCTTTCGCTTCTTCCACCAACATTTCTCATAAAGCTTCTCCTATTTCTCTTGCTTCTTACCTGGCCTTCCTTGAGGACGGAATCGATGTGTTCGATCCACGTCATTCTCGGTCGCCCACGCTTTCTTACACCTTTCCTTTTCACCTTTATGGATTCTCTTTGTCATTCTGTTGGCATCCATTCTTTCCACATGCCCAAACCATCTCAACTTATTAACTTTCATCTTTGTCACAACACTTACTTCCATACCACATTCTTTCCTAATATTTTCATTCCTTTCCATATCCCATAAAGTTTTTCCACATATTCTTCGTAGAGATTTCATCTCTACTGCATTTATACCTACTACATTCTTCTTTTTTCGTCCATGTCCACGTTTCACAACCATACATCATCGATGGTAGCAGGATTGTTAGTTTCTTTGCTTGTAGTGAGACGTTGTTGTTTCTCTTTATAGGTCTTAGTGCACCGCCCACCCTGCAACCAGCAACTTTCCGACGTTCGATTTCTTTTTCACACTTTCCATCACAACTAAACATGCTTCCTAAATACACATACTCATTCACTTGCTCAAGATATTCATTTTTTATGGTTACTTTGCAATTCGTTCTAGCTTCATCCCTTTCAAATACCAAAACCTTTGTTTTGCTTACATTCATTTTTAGACCATTTTTTGCACAATTTTCAAACACACTTGACACAGTCAAGTTAATTTGAATACAAATTAGCAGGATTGTGTCGTGAAAGTGGAAATTGTCGTCACCGGGATTCGAACCCACAACCTCCAGTATGCTGTAGGTACGTTTTTTTTACCCATCACGCCGTTTCTCGATAGCATATTTTTCACTATCTTCACGCTTGCTACCTTCTAGGAGGTTACAATCACCTACATGAAACTATTGTGAAAATGGTCAGATTTAATCGTTTGGTCCAGCATTAAAATATGACGCTGAATCTGATGCAAGAATTGGAGGAAAAGTAGGTAGTGTTTATGAATCAGTACAACATTTTTTTTAAATGAATCTGTGCTCACTCGAAGTGAACAAAAATACACCTTTGACAGCTTTCACATTTCTTCTTCTTATGGTCGCTCACAATCTCTCCAGAGACCGAAGCCATTGGATCGCGTCGTGAAAGCGGAAATGGTCCGCACTGCCGGGATTCGAACCTACGACCTCCAATACGTTGTGCGCATGAAAGCCGGCGATTGATACCACTGGACTACCAACCACTTCATTGCATAGATAATTATAAGTACATAGGTATATTCAAATTGCATAGATACTTATAAGTACATAGGTACATATATGAAATATGTACTTATATTTTTTAACCATAAAAAAGTTCGATGGCTTCAGTCTACAAAGCCCGTCGTTATCTTAGTAAAATATCAATTATTGAAATGATACTGCAGAAAGTTCCACCATTACATGGGGATGGGGGAAGAAAAACTAAAAAGACCGGGAAGGGAGAGAGCATTTGGTTATGTTCCAAGGGCATTGACTCTGCGATCTAATAAATTACGATGTAACATTATTGCGGGGTATGTGTGTGTATTCGTGCCAAAAATATTCATTGTAGCAGCGCCTGGAATGTTGTCTTTACAGCGTGCATAATTTTATAGGAAATTTATTTATTCATTGTTTTATGTAAAAACATAATAGATTTTATTCATCATCATACAGCATGTAATTATTCAACATCATTATTAAAAGAAGATTGTAACCTCGAGTGAACGCGAGTATCGCCTTTATAATACCTACTGCTCCTAGGTATATTATAATTAGGTACTTATATAGAAAAAAACCAGCTGATAACCTACTACTCTTCTTGCTTTTCCATCTTGCTGATGAATCTCTTTAACTGAAATTTTACTATGAAGATCCTTACGTTTATTAAATTTGTCAAATAAATTCGATAAAATAAAACAATAGGTAGGTAGGTACCTAATATGAATTCAAAATAGCTGCAATAATAATTGCAAAGATCGGCGATGATAAAAATCGAACGAGTTATCAATTCAAAACAGCAGTAAAAAGTATTTTCTGGGTTGACCGATAGGTAAGGAACTGATGGGCTGTAAAAGGAGAATTGGGGGTTTTAACTAGTAGGAGTTTTGTTCTTACCTGTTGACCATTTATGAACCACGTTAGGTTAGCTGCAGGCTTGGAGTGTTTTGAAGTACAGTTCCCTTTCAGCAGAGATCCTATCCTATATCTCGGCTTGACCCCAGCGATCACAGGACGATGTGAAGGAACATCTGAAAAATGGAATAAAATAGTGGTATTAAATAGAAGAGAAATTCAACAAAGCACAAAATTCATATTTAAATCTGTTTGCTTGATTCCATACAATAAAAGAGTATAAATTCCTCACGTGTTCCGCGTGATCACAATAAAAATATTGTTATTATGTAAAATAGATTGAAATATTCAAGCACCATGAAAAGTGCACATTCAATTTGTGAACTCTGAAATTTGCATCAACCTCTGTCGAGTAGGTACTTGTTGGTTATTTGTTTGAACTGGATTTTGAATACCTACATATTATATTTACGTAGGTACTTACCTATCTATATTATATTATTATAGTTAGCGAAAATTGTGTACCTATACTATGCGAAAGTTGAATCAATAAACAATAATATTAATCGTCATTAAGAAGAGCTTTAATTTGATAACAAAAGCTCGCATTTTTGCAAAGTGCCTTAAACATATTTGCCGTATAAATTTACAACGACATTATCCTCTTTAATATTATAACGAATACGATTGTGGCTTATATCTACAGCCTACATATAGGCGAATGCGAGTGCCTACCTAAATATAATATTGTTAAAAGGCAAATATGAAATTTTATTAAAACGTGAGGAAATTCGAGTGATTCACAAGTTTATTAGCCCAGCGTAAACAACATATTTTGTGGTTTTTATACAAAACAATTTCCCCGCCATAAAGTCTAATATTGTTCAAAGGGTTAACTGCGATGTACCGATGAAAATACCTACCTAATAATAAAATGTTTATACTTCAATAATGTTCAAGTTGCCTCGCATCTACGCAACTCTCGCGTACTTAGAAACTAACTAAGGGCGTATTAAATGAATTAGCGTCATTGTACGGTTTGAACCAAAGAATTATGTCACAGCAAAGAGAAATAGGCGAAGACGGCGTCATACCTTATATTCCTCTAACTTTCCCAGATTATATTTCTTTAGAAAGAAAGTTTTTTAAATATTTCAACATGTTAATTCCGCGTGGTGTTTTTTTTTGTTTGTATGTGATCTTCTTGAGTCATGATGTATCATATTATTCTTTTTTTTTTTTAATATAAATGAATCTGTGCTCGCTCAAAAATACACTCTTTGCTTTTTCACAGTTGAGCAAGTGTACCTAAGCTTTTAAAAGCTTGTGTCGTGAACATACGCAGACAGTTTTTTTTCCATGTGATTGGCAGACTTTAATTTTTCTTCTTTATTAACATTAAAAGTGACATTTTTCTCTCTTTTTATGGATTGTGAAAGTGTCATTTTTCTTTTTCTGTGCTTATGTCAGTTACATAGAGGACTGTTAAGCAATCAGAAGCTAGACAAGAACTTGTTTAGTTACCTATCGATCAAGCCTGACAATCGGAATCAAAAATGTAAAGCAAGACTGGTATTAGCGAGTATCTTCTAACTAATAATTTGTCAATTATTATACCGCCGCGCCGTTTAGTGCAGGGCGCTTGATGGCCGCCAGGCTACCAGACACAAGCCATAGTATAGGTATGGTATTAAGTAAGTTACGTTTTTACGTGACGTAATGCCATATTTATATAATAATAATAATAAGTAAGTTACGTCGTGCTTACTCGCTTTTCCTTCCTTCTTGGTCTAACAGTTTTAGGTATTTTCAAGACAGGTCCAATTCGACAACCGTTGATTTATTATGTTTATGAAGGTAGGTATATATTATTTACATCCCCAAAACAGATTTTTATCTAGTGCGACAGTTAATTCCATCAACATAGAAATTAATGGTGACTTTCACCAAAGGTAACTATCTTTTAGGTAGCTCTTAGCGTATTATGAGTGTATGTAACATTATTATTTTGGATTAAATTCATTTCAATTCATTTTTTAATATAAAAAAAATTGTTGGATTTACTACGAATATTAAAAAAATCATATTATTATCAATCCTGATAACAAGGGGTAAAAATATAGAAGATTCACCTTCTATAATAGTATTATTATCTACCTCGTGAAAAAAAATTAAATTTATGTTGTCTACCGAGATATTTCTTTTATTTACTGTATACCTATTCCCTTTTTGCGGATAAAAATTTCCATAAAAAAAAAACATCTCTAAATATCATTATGAAGTACCTTCGGAAAATGAATATTATACCCTTTTCAATTAAATTTATAAGAGTACACTCAGGTATTATTTTTTAAGGCTATGGTACGTATATATTGATTATACAATTTGTAGATGGAATCTGGAAATGAAAGAGATAACAAAAGTATGAGATATTATTATTTTAATGAGCTGTTTTCAAAACATAAGTAGATACTTTTTTAGATTATTTTACAACGAAGATAGAACAATACCTCAGTACCCACTTGATTTTTTTTTATATGGGCTCTCTTTTTTCGGTAATATCTTGAAGACCAGTCAACTTACAATATTGTACATTTTTCATGGTACCTCAAATAATATGATAAGCAGCCTTTGGTAGTCCTATTGTCTTAACTGCGACCTTTGTAACGTGTGAGACAGAGTCCAGGATTTGATTCTCGAAGAAGTACCTAATCACCTTAATCAACCTTACTCGTGTTTTTTTCCGTAGGTATCCGTTCGAAAGCAACTTGTTGAACCGAAATCACCTACCACAATAATGTACCGCAAAAATTTGTAAAGAGTATCTATGTTATTTATTAAAAAGTTTGTTTATTTTATTTTTGATAATGAAAAGTTCGTGGCCTAGTATTTTCCACTCTGCTACAGAGTCTCCGCGACATTGCAAAAGGTATGGCCTTGAAGTTTGAGAGAGAAAGAAGATGCATGCCACGTGCAAATAAAAGGCATGGAGAGAGTTAACTACTGAGCTTATATCAAGTGCCATATTAGAAAGTGTTAGTTCTTGTTTGGAGTCTGGACTTACCAAGACAAGCTTTGAAATTAAGTGCACTTTCAAAAAAGACATTTTATTTCTTACGTGTAGAGTAATTATTGATTTTTTAATGAATGCTTATAAACTGTTCGTGGAGTGGCAGCCTTGACAAGGCAGAAGAAATGTCGGCAAACCCCAAGCCAGATGGGCGAACGAAATCGCAATGATTGCATGCCGTACATGGATGAGAGAGGCTCAGTACAGGAATGAATGGAAGGAGAGGAGGGAGGCCTATGTTCAGCAATGGACGGAGACAGGCTGACGAAGATGAAGAAGAAACTGTACCTACAAAATTATTTTATTCTGTGAAAAGTCGGCTCTTCGTTAAAAAGGTCCTATTATTTCTTTAGCTGGGTACACACGTAGCGATTTCTCTTTAAGATTTGAACGATAATCGTTTAATCGCTCAAATCTTAGCGATAAATCGGCACGTTAGTGGTGTCTGAAAGATCAACGATAAATTGGTCAAATCTTTCACCGATAAATTGGTACAATTTATCTGCTGTGCAACACACACGAGAAGATTGATTCAAAAGTTAATACAAATATTAACGATAATCGTTCCAAATTATCGGCCGATAATATGGAACGATTATCGTTAAGATATTTTCTGAGCGATTTCTCATAACAAAATAATCGTTCAGTTAATTTGGTACGTGTGTGCTGGACGAACGATTTATCTTTCCAATTCAAAAGATTATCGTACGATCGCTGATCTTTCGGAAATCCATAAAATTTGAGCGATAATGATGACGTATATTTTTTCAGTTGTATATAAACATCATCATAGTTGTTCTCTTTGTATTTACTCCACCTGAACTTACGTTAAATTAACGTACCTATGTAACGGTAAACTTGTCTCCCTCGTCTTTGGGACCCTGATGGGAGGAATAACTGCGGTCTCCTCCGCCAACTGTCATTCGGCATCCTTAACGCATGTCCCAGCCAAGTCCATCTCCTCCCCACAATGGGCTCACCCTGGGCGCGCCAGCGTATAGCGTCGTTCGTGATGCGGTGTTACCATCCTACGCCTAGAAGTCTCCTGAGGCACTTCATTTCAAAAGCTGGGGTTTATCGTTATTTATTCCAGCTAAATCTTTTACACCACACAGTTGAGCCGTGTATATACGATATACATACATCGGAAACCACTTGACCTGGGGCCTATATGCATTTTTAGATCGCCAGGCATATTCAATAGACCATTAAAGATGTCAGTTGACATTTTGCTGGCTCTCATGTTATGGTGTGTTTTCCTCGGAATACGGTACAGCGATAAATGTGTCAGTTTAGAACATTGTCAATATCAACGAAGTGCCTCAGGAGAATCTTGGGTATAAGATGGTACTACCGCATCACAAACGACGCTATACGCCAGCACACTCAGCGCAGGCCCATCACTTCCACCATTACGGAGAGGAGATGGACTTGGCTGGGACATGTGTAAGGATGCCGAATGACAGTTGGCCGAGGAGAGCGCTGATCTTCCTCCCATCAGGGTCCCGAAGACGAGGAAGATCCTCTCATACTGTGTTCCGCTCCTTCGAAGCAGAGCTGAAAGGGTTGGACATGGTGTGGGAGGAGGTCATAAGCATTGCGCAAGATCGAGTGCAATGGAGAGCTCCTGTTGCCTCCCTATGCTCCTGAGTGGAGTTCAAAGGGAGTTTGATTGATTAATTGATAAATCAAGATTTATAAAAGTACTTCTCTTTATGAGCCTTGTCGGGTCCCACCAACGTTGGATGTCACTTTGGAGAACTTTCCCCTGTCCAGCGCTGCCTGGAAAAGCTCCTTTATAGTTCGGATGCCGATCCACTCCCTTACAGGAACATGAAAATGAAGTCAGAGTAGGTATTTTATTTTACCGATATGAAGATCTTGCCCACTTTAAGTAGGTACCTATTAACGTATAGTTTATTTTTGTCTATTTAAAAAAATATTATATAATAATGTTATGACTTCTGTTTAATTCTTATCTGTCATTCTAGAAAATATATGAATTAGTTTCGTCGGGCTAGATAAGGGCTCATACACACGGCTTAAACAAGAACCGTCTGAAATTCGGCACTGTGGGAAAAACCGCTGGCGATTTCTCAGTGGTATCATGGATTTCGTCAAAATTTTCATGGAAAGTGGAAAACCTCAGTTTGCAGAAATTCCTAAAATTTCATATATAATTTTGATTAGGGAGCACTCTGTTTAAATATAAGTTGTTTTCTTTTTTCTTTGATAAAAAAAAACTTTGATAAAATAAAAATTTCTCTAGGAAATATACGCACTATTGCATACGCCACGTACGGGTGTATGTTTTTAAATGAATTTGGGCTAATTAAAAGTGAACGCAAATACATTTGGAAACATTCACACACACTAAGAAAGAGTTGTGTTGTGAAAGTGGAAATGCACAGGGATTCGAACCCACGACGTATGTTGTAGTAAGAAAGCCGCCGACTGAACCGCTGGGTTTCCTCTTCAAATAAAAATGTACCTACGCGTTTCAAACAGACGCGGTTTTTTAACCGCGCTAGGTCTGCACCCGTAGTGTGATGTGGCCCTAAGTAATAAAACAAAATCAATTGTCAAATTTATTTTTATATTTTGAACATTTTATTACTTATAATTATATATTAAATACATCCTTTTTGATAAAAGGATTTTCCTCTTTGAGTTCTGTTGAGGAACGACTATTGTTCACAGCACAAGTCACCATTTTCAATAACACCGTATTACTTGACGCTCTTCTGGTGGAATAGCTTTTCTCATCACAGTGTCCTTTTTAGTCAAGGCACGCTTTACTAAAGACAATAAAAAGTTAAAAGTATTTTCATCCATGCGCAAATAGTTCTTAAAATCATCATGATCATCTTCTTGTATCACTTTCAAAAGCTGCATGTGATGCAGATCTTCCTTCAATAACCACGTTTTCACCCACTTTGTTCTACTTTTACTTCTTCTGAGCCGTTTATGATGGTTTAACCCATCATCCCAAGGGAAAGCAGGTAACCAAGATCACTGTTACGTACGTCTAAGTTCATAATAAAATTAACGTCAAAAGTTCAGGAGTAGTAAAAACGGTGAGAACTATGATGATGTTTACATCGAACTGTCATATCGAAGTGATACATACGTCATCATTATCGTTCAAATTTTATAAAACTCCGAAAGAATAGCGATCGTGCGATAATCGTTTGAATTTGAAAGATATATCGTTCATAATTTTGATACGAGAAATCGCTCAGAAAATTTGCACGTTAGTGTCAAACGACCGATATATCTTAACGATAAATCGTACCAATTTATCGGCCGATAATTTGGAACGATTATCGTAAAGATTTATCTTTACGTGTGTGCCCAGCTTTTGGTTTTACATCCCTATTATTCAGTATCATTTTTTATTCTGAGCTCTATACTAACAGCATGCTATATTTAACGTTTTTCCATGCGACGTGTTTATAGTCGCTTAACTTAACGCCTATAATAGTTTGTCAAAAGCATATCCAGATCTACATATATGTATAGGTAGCTAGGTATTTTCTCTAACTTACATTATGTTATAATAGCAAATTAGAAGATATTTTTTAAACTTTAAATGTATTTTTTATATAATTCCTAAATCAACTTCAATAATAATGCGTGCCGTGTGTGCTTGTTTATGTGACGTCCATTACCATGACAACGAATATAACCCTAAGGAACCTACGTAGCATTACCATTAAAAATTATTTGGGAGATATGTATCTTTCTCGAAATTTTCATATTATTGGTAATATGGGAGTACAACAGTACATATTACTTCTAATTGGGAACATTCTTAGAAAAAAAAAACAATCTCTGTACCTTAATCATAATAATTCGATTTGCCAGAAGGTACCTACTCGAAATTAATGATTTTTCCGGTAAGTATATTAGGTAGGTAATACGGTATAGTAATTATCGTAATTACGAGTTTCATACAAAACAACCACTCAATAGTAAGTACGTGTGCAGGTATAACTAGGTAGGTACATAAATAAAGTTTCCAAGACGATAATATTTTCCGTGTAGGTAACATTGCTGAAAATAACGACACATTAATGGTATATTATTAATAGTGGGTACATTTCTCATAATATGTGAACCACATAATATCGACTTCGCGAAACCATAAAATGTTATTTAGACCCGCTCATGTTCTGTTACATGTCCTAATTAGTGTGATGAATTATCCTTAAATAAGTTCGCACATAATATACGCAGGGTAATAACAGCCAACTCGACATACGCGCCTTTGGAAACAGTTAGATACAAATTAAACAAATGTCTTAAAGTGCCGTTAGGGCTAATTATGTTTTAATATCAATATTAGGTTAATGGATATATATATTTAAGGAGCTAGCAGTATTGACTTTAAGTTCCAAACACTAATATTGTTTAATTGCCAAGTTACAAAATAAATGGGGTATTCAAATTTATGTTCAATTATTTAAATGGCAATGAGAACCATTACGGAAAAAATATTGCGCAAACTACGTAGATACTTAATATACATAACGCTGAGCAAACCTTTCTACTGGGGGTGTTATTTTTTAAGAATTTCTTATGATATCTAAAAGCTACACAGTATGTATATATTATTTTCTACCACCTAAGCCTGCATTATATTATTATACACAGCATGTACTTACCCTTTATATAATCGTTATATACCTAATATAAGCTTAAGACTTAGATACTACCTACTACTTGTGTTTAAGGAGCTACGAATGAATTTTGTTCCATAGTAAATTGTATGTATGTAACTAAAGGAAAATATTTTTTTTATAAAAAAGCAGTCTACATTTTATTATTTATTTATTATTTATTTATTTTCGGTTTATTCTTTCATCAGCCGGCATTACAGTATTCACCTATGCACCGGCAGATGTCAACAAAACATATATGCAAACAAAACACAATCAGATAATGATTAAACAATTCACTTAAGAACTACCCGAGGTCTCACATAAACATCGTAAAATATTAAGTTATTTTTTTTAAATGAATCTGGGCTCACCCAAAGTGAACTCAAATACACTTTCGACATCTTTCACATAAAGCAAAGCTTGTGTTGTGAAAGTGGAAATGGTCGGCACCAGGATTTCAACCCATGACTTCCAATACGCTGTACGTACGAAAGTCATCGACTGATAAAGTGGCTTTTTACACCACGCACGAGCGAATGCATGATGTATCTGACTATGATTTTATTTCAATTGTATATATATTTTTCTCTTTTTTTCACAATTGTTTAATTGTCTTTTGACAACTTTTTGTATTTTTTGCAATTTTATAGTCTTTTATGTTAATTGTTGTTTGTATTCGTGTGCATATGTATTTATAATTTTAATCATAATTATGTTGTTTTTGACACTCCTAAGTGCCTGAATGGGCCTATGGGTGGAAAATAAATAAAAAAATAAAAAATAAAAGATACCACTGGTCTACCAACCACCTCAAGGAGGTGGGTATGTACCTTTTTAATAAAATAAAAATGTATTTTTTTTAATTATTCTGATACGAAACACGAAATAAAGTAGGTGTCGTTTGTAATAAAGTTTATACAAAAAAGTATTTTACAATGGCAACATCAATTTAAAATTTGAAAAAAACTGATGGACAGATACGAGTGTTTTGTTTGGTCTGTTCGTTGAATGCTGAAAGTATAGTCCTCAAATCGGTAGTTTGTAATAATACCAAACCATACGAAATTCATACTACTTACTGTGTTTGATAATGCGTATGATTGACATTACTGTGTTACTAGCTATCGACATAAACCTTTTAAAGTGTGGACACACTGAAGTGATACGGTTTCCTTGGGCGGGCAATATGTTTGTATTTACAAGACCCAAGGTGACATGGGAAAGCTCACCAATATTAAATCCAAAAGGTGTCAAAGGTATGGAAATAAGTAGGTACCTTCTCCTTATGAAACCTGATTATTATAAGAAAAATTGAAGGTTTCATGATTGAAGAACATCTGGTTGAGGACAAGAATAAAAACTAAGATGGAGCTTTCCAGAGCTGGTCAGGATCTAGAGATCTTCATTCGATTGAAATGACACAACAGTAGAATAAGCACGCCACAGAAAAGTGACAAATTTTCTAATTTTTTTAAAGATGTATTAATTTATTTATTATTTATTTACAGTAAAATAAACACCACTCACCATAACAGCTTTCGCCTTTGCGATGAGTGATGATATCTAAATACTCGATTTGGTTGATAGCGTTTCTTATATCGCTCTCAGGCACGACAGGCTTGATTTTTTAGGCTAATATTAACAATATTTCAGAAAATCTATGCAAGTCTCCATATAAAAGTCATAATATCTAAATAGGTAGAACAATTTGCAAAGTGTCAGTTCCCAAAACTTGCTGTTCTCAGAATAAAAATAACCATGACCTCCAACTAATTATGATAATATCGATAATTATGATAATTCAATATCGAAGTATTATTAAGTTTGCTTTTCGTTTTAAATTTCTGTGTTAAAATATTTACTCCAAAACAATCTTTTTTAATCAAAAGCAGGTACCCAAACATCAAAACATTTTAGTCGGAAATATCTATTCAATACTTAGTTATATGTAGTTTGATATTTACCCACCGCGGTATGTTCAAAGGAATACTCATTAGTACTATTACATAATATTATTCTTCTAACGAGTCCTTTCTACGCTAAATGGATGAATATTTTCTGTAATAATATTGCTTTTCAACTAATGTTACTATTATAAATAGAACTATCGACTTTAGATAGGAACAGTTCAAATAACAAAATGTTTATACTTTACGCAGTTATCATAATGTAGGTAAACACTCGTACTCAATTCCAATTCCTATCTATAACTTCCTTGTAAGTAGGTATATAAATTCTTACAGTCATAATGTACCTATTCCCATTCTCCTGTACGGGTGTGTCATGGCACCTGACCAAAGCCCTAGCACAAAAAGTATCTTCATTTGATAGGCTCAGGAGAATTTTGGGTATAAGATGGTACCACCGCATCGCGAACGACGTTATTCGCAAGCGCACCCGGCGTAGGCCCATTATTTCTACCATTATGGAGAGAGGATGGACTTGGCTGGGACATGTGTTAAGAATACCGAATGAAAGTTGGCCAAAGAGAGCGCTGTTCTTCCTCCCATCAGGGTCCCGAAGACGAGGAAGACCCTCTCATACCGTGTTCCGTTCCTTTGAAGTAGAGCTGAGGGATCTGTAGGGCTATTCTCGTAATCAATCGCTTTTGAAAATCACTTAACGATAAAATTAAGACACGATCGCAAGCAGTCGTATTCACAAAACTATCGGAATCTAATGTTAATCCTATCTTGAACTGGATCATTTTCATACTGATATTTCAAACATAACGAATTTTTAAGATATCTACTAGATATCTTGTTTTGTGAATACCAATCCACCATTTTATGACTGTCAAGATAAGAGCGTATTAAGACCGCTACGAGAATAAGGGCACTGGACATGGTGCGGGAGGAGGTCATAAACATTGCGCGAGATGGAGCGCAATGGAGAGCCCTTATTGTTGCCTCCCTATGCCCCTAATGCCCCTACCACACGCTCCGTCTTACCTGTGGTCTTGCCTGCGCAAGCCTGGCATGTCAGGTAAGACGGAGCGTATGGTTGGGAGTTCCGTCTTACCTGACATGCCACGCCAGCCGCAGTACTGCCGCAATTGATCAGTCGACGTTGAACATTCGGAAATGGCAGACCTGCGTTATTATAATCGCGAATATGCTATCGAATTATTTAATTTAAAAAATATCTACCTGATCTATAGATAATCAAATTTAAGTACTATTGACAGAATACTGTATATGAGAAAGGAGTTGAAAGGGAAAGATATATTATAGAAAATATTTTATTATTTTTTATATATTTTAATAGCATATCTTGTCATTGAATTAGAGATAAAAATAACCTATGGATGATCAATAGGAAAAAAATATATCTATCGATATTTTCACAAATTATCGATGCATGTGGGTAGACTAAAAAATATGATTATATTTATACTCAAAAGAGCAATTACCTATTAAGATATTCAGAAATAAATATAGAATATCGATATTTCCATAATAAAAAATATCCACGATTTATATCAATTATTTAAAAAATATGTTGATATTTTTACATCGATATTTACATTTATCATTTGGAAATATGTAGGTACTATAAAACAACCATTTTTTTCCACATTGTTCGTTTACGCCTTGTTTTACATAATATATAGATATAAAAACACAGCAGAAAAAAAATAGTTTGGAAACATTATTTCGACGCCAACGGTTTGCAAAAGAAAGTGTTGTCCTCGCTGCACGGTTGCGAGGAGGAAATGAGGCTTGCGTCCGTCTTACCTGTGTCGTGTGGTAGCAGTGTCCGTGTTCCGTCTTACCTGTCGTCTTGCCTGCGCAGGCAAGACCACAGGTAAGACGGAGCGTGTGGTAGGGGCATAAGTGGGACATTAAGGGAGTTTGGATTGGAATGTACCTACATGAATATAAGTTTTTATAGCCCTATATAAATTTCTTTCTAATGTATATACCTGAATATGTAACCGAAATCTCTTTATATGACAGAAATCTAAAATGGCTGATTTTTGAAATCTTTGAAGCCGCGATTTACATAGCCGATTCGTGAAGTTAGATTCACAATAATTATATAATTAGAGTTTATAACCAAATTTAGATATACCTAATCATGTATGTAACCTAACCTAACCTAATCATGTATCTCAACATTTAGTTTATAAAATGTTCATGTACAGTACTGGAAAATTTATTATGGATTTTTTATAAATTTAAAAAAAATACCGTTCACAGAAAGACGAATGCTATAAATATAGTAAAACCAAATTATGCCATTTTTTGATAATATCGTAGCAAAATAATGTATATACAAAATGTAATAAATCGATCAATAATACAGCCCAATGATTTAGATAGAAAAACAAACCAATTAACCTCACAAAAATTTAGATTTAAAAAAATCCATAATAAATTTTCCAGTACTGTAGTGTGATCATACATTTTATCAAATTCGTTGCATGGTTACGACTATTTTAAACTAGCTGACCCGCCCATCGAACTTCGATGTAATCCAGAATAATTTTTTTTTTGACATATTACATGAATTAAATACAGTAAACGACATTAAAACTGAATTAAATTAGCTAAACATGTATTGTAGTATGTAATAATTATTGTTGATTCCGATGCGGGAAGAAGTTTATGACTATAAGTTTGCAATAAAAACAATAATTCCTCTATATTTGCAAAACTTTAAAAAAATTCGAGAGATGGCAGTGTAGTAGAAAATTAGTCGCATGTGCAACATGGTACGTTATTGTACATATCCTACTGCAAGATCAGACTACATTAACCCCAAATTACACTGAAATATTATGATACGATAATAATGGTAAAAAGGTATCCAGGCGAATTATAACAGGTACCTACGTGTTTCATCTCCAACGTTTCCTTGATTATGTTACTCTGGTGGAATGTAAGAAACTAGGCTTGTTCTTGCTCGGACAATTTAGGGAGCGATTTATTTAAGGTATTTTTATGAACTTTGTGGTACTTTTCCATAATGATAATAAAAAACACAACTTTGCAAAGTATCACTTTTATTTTTTATAAAAACCAAAATATTTTCAACCACAATGTGGCCAATGTCAGTTTAATTTAAATCACCACTGAAGATGGCCACATTGTGGTTGAAAATATTTTGGTTTTTATAAAAAATAAAAGTGATACTTTGCAAAGTTGTGTTTTTTATTATCATTAGGGAGCGATCTGATCTAGTACATTGGTCCTACTGTACTAGTTCGTTCTTTTAGTACTATTAGTTCACTGAATAATTCCGAGGCAAATGATTCAGTCGTGTATGTAGTACATGTACTAATAAGAATAAAGGATGCATACTGGGTCCATACCTACTTAGGATATGTACGTTTCATACATTAATATTTTGTGATTATGAAAATCAATACTTAGTGACATAATTAACAGAGAGAGAATTCAGAAAATTTATTATTTTGATAGCTCAAAAGACTTTTCATTTCAATCAATTAAATTGATTTTGCCATCGAAATTATTCTAGGTAAATATTATGTTTCAACCAACTTTATTACACGGGCCCTAGACAATGTGAATTTTTCGTAGAGAACGAAAAAAATAACTTTCGTAGTAAGAGAGCAACATCCAAAGTATGAATCCATTGAACTAAAAGAATATACCTTATACCTCACGGATAGTACTCATCCTAGATAATATAATAATATACTACTGGTACTCATAGTACTGTACTACTGTACTAAAAGAGCTAAAGGAACTAATAGAACTAATAAGAAGCAAAAGAGAAGGCACTATGTTCTCCATACAATCATCACGTCAGCTATCTCACTCGCACTCGTCTCCAGTTCCGACGAAAACCGAGTGGCGCCGAACGTCACACTTCATTTCTGTCATTCTGTCATTCCGTCCGATTAAGGGAATGGGAATAATAATGTACTAATAGTACTAAAGAACGAATAAGAGAGGGAATAGTTCGTTCTAGTTCAGTACTGTGAACTAGTTCCTAATAGTACTTAGTACATGTACTACACAAGCCTATAAGAAACGCCTATAATCACCCCTGTCTTATTATTTATCTACAATGACATGTTAAACAATATTATATTACATCACTGTTCCCAATACATTGAAATACATTTAGTTAAAAAATAATAGCAATTAATCAGCGGCTTACTATTTTGCAACTCTAAAAACGGGTGATGAAGTTCGTTACACAGTGACGGATTATAATTTATCTAATATAATATAGGTATGTGGATCCTTTGAAGGCTTTTGGGTGTAGCCACAAACGTACACATTGTTATTATTTAGACGCTATTTTGCTGCTAAATAATTATAATATTATTATCAAACATGTTCATAATAAACTCATGAATATTCTATGAACTAATACAAGCCTCCACATAACAATTAATGATTCCTATGCCCCCGCCGCAGATCGGATAGGTCGCTATGTGTGCGTTTGACAACAATCATATTGTAGTGTCTATGCCTTCCAAAGATAATGGAGGTCAAAGCGTTCATTTCAGGCTTAAAGCTGTGTAAGCTTTAAATAATTTATAATATTATGTTCAAATCAAAATAATTCTCCAACTTTACAACGGTACAGAGTAGCGATACAGTGTACCTAGATACCTACTTTGAAAATAATTTAGTGCAAAGAAAATCATAATTATGAATTTAAACAAACACAGTATGTTGCACTTTCACGATATTTTAGTGAGGCTCGAGCGCTTTCGTCTATCTGATGTAGACATTATCAAGAGACTATAGACTTTAGTCTCTTGATAATGTCTACATGAGATGGACGAAAGCCCTCGAGCCTCAATAAAAATTTTAATATCGTGAAAGTGCAACTGGTGTTTGTTTTTAAATTCATAATGATGAATTTTTACTACGTAAATACACAAACCTTACAAAAAAAATCTAAATGTTAATTTTATCGCATGTCTGAAAGTTCCTACTTATTTAAGATGCCGGTGTACTAGTAAAGAAGGAAAGTATACTATATCTAACTAGACATTTCCAGAAATATGTTTACACTGCAGGGGGCGAAGTCAAAAATAAAATGATCACCAACGTTATCGGCCGGTCAGTGTTACCATGGTTACAACCTAAAAACCTGTCGCTTTTACGTTGTTACTATAGAAACACCGACTGACCGATACCATTGGCGGCCATTTTATTTCATTTGGCTTAGCCCCCTAACTGTTTCTCTCAAGAAGAAACACCCAGAATGCTTTGAATAGATATACCAAAATGTATACCTCTTAGCGATAGACCTCTCTAACTAGTTCTTGAGCGGGTTCTGCTACTACAGCGCTTTAACTGCAGTTTATAATAATTCTAGAAACAAATACACATACACATACATACTCCCGTTAAGGTCCCCCACTCTACGCAAGCCAGCCCGGAGGAGACCAATCCGCAGCAAACCCGACCCGCACGAAACCGACCCCCCAGCTCGATCAAAGCAATCAAACCGAAAAGCCGGTCCCACACAAATCAAACCCGCCGCGGATCCCCCCCAAACCAACCCACAATGCGGGAGGCCTAAGCCCCACTCAGGAGCATAGGGAGGCATCAAGAGCTCTCCATTGCGCTCGAAGGCGTCCGAGGCTCTTGTGCCTTTTCTGACCAGTTGAGGTTTAAGGACGTGAGGTGGTCCACCTCACGGTCCCGATCTGATTTTTCGATTTCCTGCCTCTTACAGGATGCTCGAAAAACTAGCAAAAAGAGCAGAGGTGCTATTCTTAGCCGGCGACCCCACGACAATCTAGAAACAAATACTTACTATTATTTATAGTCCGCGTTGGATCCCTGATTCGAGGATATTGTATCCACAAAGTCCTACCAAGCAGCTATAATATACTGACAGCTGCCGACAAAATTATAGCCAAGTATAAGCACAAAGAAAATAAATGCATAGTAAAACGAGCAAATAAAACTGTGAAATTTGTTAGAAAATAATAATATTACATTCTAAAATGAAATCACACAGTAGGTACCTATATTGCGTCATTTTGTATTATGAATTCGTATAAATTATTCGATACCATTCAAATGAGCGTCCCGTTTGCTGCGCTGCGGTAGGTACATAAAACTATAATATTCATTTCTGCGCGCGGAAGTATGTAATACCATACGGGTATTAGAGATTTTTCTCATTTTCTACTTTGGTAGTGTACCCGTTTTATTTGGAATACTTTCTACTATCTTTTTACAGAAAATGTCTCTCAGACGCTTTTAGACGAAACGCTTTAAAGTGATAAACTATTCATGAGATTCGGCGCAATCGCTGTGGGATTTCTTGATTAAGTGCATTGATTTGCTTAGAGCTACAAACTTTACACCAAGACAAACTGCTATAATAATACTGTTATAATCACCAACTCTGAAAAAGCTCTTAATAATTTGGTGAGCTTTAAAATAGTGTTTTTATAAACCACCATCGGTTTACGCGCCTATAAAGGGATTAAATTATTTAAATTCATTACAAACTTGTTAATACTTAATATTATTTAACGTCTGTATTAAAGTTTTATAACCAATCTTAGCGAATTTCATAAAACTGTCAAGTTACAAGAGATAGCTACCGGTTAATTCCATTTTAATATGTTTAATTTATAATACTTTAAAATAAAGTTTCTCATTAATTTTTTATCATCTAGAACCTAAAATCTCATCATGAATGAAAACAATCATAAAAATAATCAAACGGCGGACTTATGCTGAAGGATCTCTTACAGTACAGCCAATTCATATATTTCAGAAAATAGATATCTTACTGCGTATATAATTATTATTGTGTCTGTTAAACAAAATAATATTAATATTTAATGTTTATTTTTTATTTAAGTAGTGTGATTCTTTAAAAGAAAGTGTTTATGTTGGTAACCGACGAGTTCATCGAAAATCAATTCATCGAAAATCAATTCGTCGAAAATCAATTCATCGAAAATCAATTCATCGAAAATCAATTCATCGAATGATCAATTCATCGAATGACTAATTCATAGAAAATAAATATTTTAAGGTATTTAAGACACACAAACTGTCAAATGTTGAAATCTTAGATCTTCAATTTAGAATGCAATTCGATTCCGGGTTCTGGGTTTTTGTATATAAAAACCTGTAATTTTATTTTTGTAAAACTTCAATTCACTCCTAATAATTTCGAGGTTATTTTATATTCGATTGATTTGAATAGGTTAGGTTAAGGTTGGAACGTAGTTAAGGAGGGGGGTTTGGGGGGAACCCCCCATACCTCTTCGGACAACCCCCCCCTCGAGTGAAAATACGTTAATAAATTTATAAATAAGCTGTTGATATGCCGATGACATAAAATAAAATTTAAAAAAATACTCCAGCGTATGTCAAAATTACCGCCATCTTTAATTTATAGGAGTGCCTAAACTTAAGCTTTAATAATAATATAACAATTTTCTATACAAGGGTGTCAGTATAATAGCCGGCGGAGCTTATTGCCTCAGGCAATTTTTTCCAGTCAACCGGTCCCGTCCAAACCAATTATATAAAAAAATGTCTGAAGTTGATTTTTTTAAGCAGTAATGTGAAAAAGGGTAATTTTTTTTGAAATGAATCTGTGCTCACTCGAAGTGAACACAAATACACTTTTGACATCTTTCACACTAACCAAAGGGTTGTGCCGTGAAAGCGAAAAATGATCCACACGGCCGGGATTTGAACCCACGACCTCCGCACGAAACAGGACGAAAGCCGGTGTCGTAACCGCTAGTCTACCAACCACCTCGTATAACACTTTTAATAATAGTATAACACTTGTTTATACAAAAGTGTCAGTATAGCCGGCGGAACTTATTAATTTTTTCCAGTCAACCGGTCCCGTCCAATCTGAGACAGGCCAACCCCGGGAAGAAATTTCAAGAGAAAAAACACAAACACGAAAAACTCTGACCCGACCGGGAATCGAACCCGGGACTCTTGTGTTGAGATATTTGGACTTCAATTTCGAAAATGGGCCTATTTTCACACACTTTCAAAGTATGCGATATTTATTTTTATCTATCACTTTTCTTTGTTTTTTTTGTATCGATATCAGCTTTGCGTCGAAAAGCGTATTTTAGTATTTGTCGTCGATAATTAATTATCTATCACATTTTGACCGATAATTATCTATTGATATTTGTAGTAGATAACAGAGAAAAGTTTAAATAAATAAATAAATAAATAAATTTCAAAAGTAAAAAAAAAACAGAAAAGTCCAATAAGAAAGCCGGGCACTTCTCCAAGTGAAAACACGGTAATTAATTTGTAAATAACCTATTCATATGCCTATGATATAAAATAAAATTATAATGTCAAAATCGCCGCCATCTTTAATTTATAGGAGTGACCAAACTGAAGCTTTACCTTATTATTAGGTCATAAACAATTTCTCTAAAATATCTTCAAAATAATGGTTTTCGATGAATTGGTGATTCGATGAATTGATTTTCGATGAACTCGTTTTCGATGAATTGATTTTCGATGAATTGATTTTCGATGAATTGATTTTCGATGAACTCGCCGTGAATCGTTTATGTTCTATATTTTTTTAGAAAAAAAAACAGGAATATAGAGTTTAAAGAAAATAATAAGTTAATTTGTTTCTAGTTATTTTGTTTGAAATCTATAAGTAATGTAAAAGAAAGTCGGGTTTGTGCGGACACTTTTAACTCGAGATCAGATTCTTCCGATGTTTGATTTATTGGATTCTTCTCCGCTCCGGATAATAGAATTACAATTAAAAAGTTGAAAATGCATAAAAATAATATAAAATATATTATTAAAATACTTAAGTATGTTACGGCTTTCCTGCGACGCCAACACCATCTATGAAAAATTCTATATATAGCAAGTTATAAAAATTAAATAAGTTAATGTTGAAGACTAACATGTAAGCATCTATCAAAATATAATAAGGAAATACACCTATTATATTTTTGTTCTTGATAGGTACCTATCTACCTACTTTCTTTAAAAATTCCATTTAAATTTAAAAACGTTGGTGAAATTCATTCTCAATTATTTTTTTATTTTGTTTCATTAATAGCAGCTGTTGTGACCCGCAGGTAAGACAAGAACATATCAAACATTTGAGAATTTGAGCTGATTTGTACCCACCCCCTGACAGTTCCATGAAATATTCAAAGGTAATTACATGGCCCTGACAGATGACATCGCAATTGTAGGTATTTTGTGACCATTTATTGTTTTGGATAAATACTTCTTACAGGTACTTTACCAGATCCTAGGTACAAGAAACCATGACAAATATGAACCTAAACATTAGGTTTATTGTGTTTGTCCGACATACTTACTACACCTACTTCAAAACACGCATCCCTCGCATAATAATTATTATTGTAGGCTTCTTATTATTGTTTTAATACCAAATAACTCCTTTATATGAAATAGGTATTACTATATACTTTACAACAATTCAGTTATTTTGATTAATCATTTGTAATTGGGCTCCTCATCATTCGACGGCTGAGATCACAAAGGTAATACGTCCAAGAATGCGTTATTGAGAAAACTGAATTTTAAAGTTTGGTACCCAAGGATAATAATTCGAGTTTATATAACTGAGTGATGAAATAACAAGTAACCGATAAACTATTATGTTCTTTGAATAATCCCACATATTTATGCCATTATTCCTTTTATGCCATTAGTTTTTTAGAACAAAATTGATTAAAATGTTCTCAATATGAATATAATAATACCTTTAACCAACTTCATACAATTAATTAAAAAAAAAACAAGTAGATAAATCTACTTATCGTGTTGTCGTAAAAAGAAGATATCTTTACAAATGGTCATATGTTTACTGTTTATACCTTCATTCAAGCATACGTACTTCCTGTGTGACTTCACTTAGGCGCATATGCGCATACAAAAGCCTTTCACTGTACTCGATCCTTTGTAGAATTCAGAAAAGAAGAGTTCCATTAATTACCAAATTGTAAATTAGGCCGGGTATTCACTTGAACGGAGAGCGCGAACCGTTGCATCGATCTTATCAAAAGGACGTACGCCTTTCGCTCGCGTTTTTATATAGAAATGTTTGGGCTTACCTACAACATCCATGGTTCCCTCTACCAAGTAGGTGTGAAAGGAAGGGGCGTCAGCCGACACCTCGCACCTGTAGAGGCCAGCGGCGCTCTTGTCCACCGTGCCAAGTGTCACCACGCTGGCATTGCTGTGTTTCTTCTGCAAATAAAAAAAAATCAACCATGATTCACTTACAAAATAGCTTACGTAACATATATTATCACATCATTTGGCTTAAACAAACAACTTAAAATTGATTAATAATTTTCAGAGACACCCAGATAGGCTGATGGAGAAATAACTAAAATCAATAGAGTAAGAAATATCAATGTCCGAGTAAGCATCAAGGTCGCAACCATAATCAAAAAGATTACAGAAAACAATCTTAGTATGGGCATGTTATAAGATCACCAAAGATAATATAACAGGTTGGGCTATGGACATTGAAGTTCCAGCCAGAAAATCAGTCATACTAACTGCTACACGTCCATTGGACAACAAGGGACTTCAGGAAAAACGAAACGGAAACAAAGCTGGCAATAGAGATTCTTGGTGAAAAATGACAAGGGGAGAGGATCCTAAATAATGAGAAAAAGACAAGGACGATGAAGAAGAAAATGTTTTATCTCAAAAAACATTATCAATAAAAGTGTACAGCTTGCTAACAAGGCAAACTGATCGCATTTTCCTATTAAATGTTAGTAGTAAAGAATTCCCTCAGCTCAGCCTCGAAGGATCGGAACACGATATGAGAGGGTCTTCCACGTCTTCGAGACCCTGATGGGAGGAAAAACAGCGCTCTCCTCGGCCAACTGTCATTCGGTATCCTCAACACATGTCCCAGCCAGAACTGAGGGAAATGGACTTGGTGTGGGAGGAGGTCATAAGCATTGCGCAAGATCGAGCGCAATGGAGAGCTCTTGTTGCCTCCCTATGCTCCTAAGTGGAGTTCAAAGGGAGATTTGATTGATTGACTGAGTAAAGAATTAATTAACAAGTATGTAGTATTGAGCCTACATGACTATACATATTTTATATAGCAAACATCAGTCGACGTACAGCGTACTGAAGGTGGCTTCGAATACCGGGGCCAAAAATTATTTCCACTCTCCACAGAAGCTTTTCTTTATTTAAAAGGTGTATTTGTATTCACTTTGGTTGCCCATATAAAAAATTCATATAGGTATAAAAAAATCATGTAGGTAGGTATATGAAGTTGTCAAAAAAACTGTACCAGTATTTATTTATTTTTTATTTATTTATTCACGGCTATGTGCCATTGACAATATAAAATATGTACAAAAAGAAAAGTGATAAAAACAACAAAAACCTCACAAAACAATAATCAAAGAAACATACAATTTCATACAACAGAAAATAAAAGATTGGGTTACACAGTAACGCTACATAATTACACTTATTCAAAGCAGAAAAGGAAATATATCTACATATGTAGTTTGATCGACCACAATTGAAAACAGACGTTAATTGCAAAAAAAAGAAAAAAATAAGGAAATCCCAAAAAAAAAATATTAGAAAAAAACATAGATCCATCATGCTTATTTTACTTTGAGTAGTTCTCTGAACCGCTGATAGCCAACATTAAATATATCGACGTCTTCCAAGTGCGCATTCCCCCGGCGGTGCAGCCTATGTTGAACTGTATTACCCAAATACACAGAAGGTTTTGTTCTTTATGTTATTTAAAATTGTGTTCAAAAATCGACCAAGGTTTTTTTTTTTTATTATAGACCTCCACCCGGACTCGAGTGATTTTGAATCGACCAAGGTTACTGTCAAAGTTAACGATAAATAATTCAAAAAATTAAAAATGATAGGTAATATTTTTATATTGATGTTCAAGGTACTGATGCCGATGATTAACATAAAAAAATATTATACTATAAAAAAAAATGAAAAAGATTTGGAGGTCCAACAATTTCTCCACCAAAACCAAATGTCGTCTATTGAACGCGTGTATTATGCCAATTCTGTTATACGGCTGCGAGTCCTGGCATTTGACAAAGGCCCAGCAAAAGAAACTTCTCAGCGTTGAAAACAGATTCCTGCGACAAATACTGGGAATTAGGTGGTATGATTTTGTGACCAATGACTCTGTCCGAGAAAGAACACTACAGCCCTTCGTTACTTCAGTCATCCTAAATCGCAGACTGAGTTGGCTCGGGCACGTCCTCCGTATGTCTCCCGACAGGGTTGGCCAAGCCAGCCTATTTTACAATCCGGGCAGCACAAGAAGAAGAGGAAGACCGTGCCTCACAATTGCGCGAGCGTACAGCGCCGACCTGCAGAATATCGGACTGACCTGGGAGGAAGCGGAGCGGCTGGCGCAAGACAGAAGTGCATGGAGGGACCTAGTGGCGACCACATGCTCCACCTTGGGAGCGAACGTGGATAGGTAAGGTAAGGTAATAAAAAAAAATAGTAAGTACCTACCTACTACATAACTATGCAAGTAGCGTTGTGTGTGATTCATCAAATCAAATCCAAACTCCCTTTGAACTGCATTCAGGAGCATAGGGAGGCAACAAGAGCTGTGTGTGATTAGCCAGAGTTTAATTTATTATAACGAAGTAGAAAATAAATTATCAACGTATCTTATATTATGTAAGTAGTTACTCTCCATTAAGTTTTATCGTAATGGAAATTAATCGATTACATGAAAATTTATATTTTTCCATACATTACGGCATACTTCAGTCACAGGTTATACGAGCCCTCAATTATTTTTTAAATGACCTTATGGGGTAAGTATAACTACATATGTATGAATGCTTATGTTGAAGTATAATAATAATATATTAAAAATATTTCTAGCAGTCGCATGAAAAGTAATATCTTTATTATCAAAACCCGTAAATTTGCATTAATTCAAAACGCGGACGTAAAATATTATACAAATTTGCATATTATTATTTTTAAACGGCCAAAAAAATCCCACCGTAATGTCGCTTATTAGGCATAGAAACGATAGTAGGTAATTACAGTTAAATATGACGAAAATTTAAATATCAAGAGTTTTTGGAAGGTCGGTATGCTAGTATAATATAGGGGTTAATTCGAAGAGGGAAGCGATTTCTTTTTTTAGAAATTAAGCGCGGAAGTGTCAAACTGATGTATTTTCGAATACACAAGTAAAGTAATAACTTTATTTTCAACTGACGAAAGTGGTATCGTTTTGTTATTTTAATTTCAACTAGAACGTCCTCCTCTTTATGCGATACAATTTTCTCTAGTTCTATACTAGAATAATGTTTATTATAAAAATGGAAAAGCTAATTTCGTTTTTATTTTTATTCACTATGAAATAATAATATTATAAATTCATGGCGTGACACAATATGGAATTTTTATATGCCTTAAGCCATATTGACTTCAAAATAAAAAAAATTAAAGTTGCTTGAAGTGAACACTAAGAATAGACATTTGCAAAGGTTTTTGTCGTGAAAAAGTCGGTTCCAGAGTTTGAACTCACGACCTTCAAGGACGTCAAAAATATGAAAGTAATTGGTTACAGACCACTTCAAAATGTTTCAATAATGACGTTTGACATAATTCATCACAGGATACCAATTGTGAAGACTAAAATGTTGGACATTGTTTGCTCATAATAATAATTATTTCTTTCGGGTCTCAAACCCCAGTGAAAACTTTATCCAAAGCATAGATTCTCATGCCTCCTTGTTATTAGCCACTTTCTTTTTCATTTCTATTCTTGATCAGAATGTCATAAATGAACGCTTTCTCAGGAGCATAGTCGGCCTACCCAGAGCAGAGCCTATCCTTAGATTTATGAATCCTCATTAAGATAATATTATTTTTTCTAATATAATAAAAAAACCTACCCGTTCACAATTTCCTATCAAGGAGATTTCTTTGAAAATTCTTAAGAATGTTTTGAAAACGACAATTTGAATCTAAAAATATCTTTATTTTTATGATCTTGTTTTGAAAGGAATATAAATTTTCCCCAAACGAGAAAAATATTAAAACCCTCTCAAAAAAATGAATGATTTTTTATTCACGGAGGTGAGTGAACGAGCATTAGTTTAGCTAAATTGTTTGACGTTGAAATTTATGTAAGCTTGTTATTTCGTTGTCTGAAAGTTTCGGGCCCCGTCGTAACTTTTGGCAGATGCTTTAATTATTTCATAACACCACAGGGCCAATGAATTATTCCGAATAATATTCAAACTAAGCTTTTTTAATGTTTATTTTAAGAATTTATTCACGAGAAAAGTCGATATGGACCAGTATTATAAACCTTGAGAAAATTTTGTATGGGTACTAATAAAGAATAAAAAATAAGCTTTTTTTTTTATTTTAAATTTTATTTTCTATAAGCAATTACACAACAAACAGTTTACATATATAATTGTTGGAATTTACTGCCCCACTAGACAAAGTCTGTTCTGGGGCAATACTACATCAAATCATGTAACCAACCAATCATCTTACAAAAAAAGCATAATACCTACAGTGAAGAAAAAAAAATAATAGTAATAAATAAAAGTACAAATAATAATGTCTTTACTAAATAACAAGAATAATAAGATAAGATTCCAGTTATAAGGGTCTACTGCACTCCACCTTACAAGCAATCACAAACAATCAGCAAATAATCAATAGAATATGTGAGGGATGTTCAAAATAAAAGATCTAAGATAAAATAACACACACTAAATAATAAATAAAATAGGATAAGTACTATAATCAATGAAATTTAATTTCACTCCAGTTGTATTTGCCGAATCACTCGAAAACGAGTGCAGAGCTAAAATAAAAGAAAGAATATTATGTATTTTAACTAATCAGTGAATCATGTTCAGTCTGTATCTACGATGCAAATCTCAAGTTTAGTAAAAATTTAAACTGAAATGAAGACTATCGTGATTTATTTAGTTTAGTGTCTATTTTTGTTGTTGTAATGTTACCTAACGAAAATTTAAAATACTACGTGTTATTTTGTCTGATGTTATCATATTAACTTGTTTCTTTGTACCTTGTTGGTTATTTCAAAGCAAAAACGAGGTCTTTGTCGAATATTTCTATAACGATTTTTTAGGTTTTCTTTAATATGATTTACTTTAGAAGTCGTTTTATTAGAAGCCACGAAAATATTTCTTTTGTAAATGACAAGATATACATATAAGCAAGTATGAAAACGGTTTTCACTTTGTGTGTTAATATTATTTTTTTATGTGTAAATCATCACCCAAAAGTTCAAAGGAAATAACTATTGATAGGTACATTCAAGCGTCAATTTTTTATTTAAATTGCTTTAGGGTACAATGTAAATCATTCATTCATCTTCATCATTGAATAACTCCGCAATTTACTTCTTATTTCATAATAATATTATCATCATAATGAGTACATGGCATTAACAAAAATAAGTAACTGTTATTTGTACTCGTATCATCTTTATTCAAATAATTGTTTATTATAGCAACCGTCGCGCGGTTACGTAGACAGCAAATCTATATTCTAAAAGAAAGTCGGTGTAGTGAGAACACTAATAACTCGAAATCGGCTCAACAGATTCTTCCGATGCTTGATTTATTGGAAGCTTCTCCGTCACGGATAATAGAGTAACTATTTTAATAGGTTGAAATAACTAAGGTTGAAAAATGTATAAGAAATAATACAGAATATAATATTAAATTAAGTATGGAACGGATTTCCTGTGACGCCGACGGCATCTATGTAAAATTCTATAACAATAAAACTAATGTTAACCTGACAACCATTGACATTAGAAATATTGGTACGCAGATTTTTGATGGAATTTTTTTAGAGCTTTCAGAAAAACATTCAAACACATTATTTTAAACGTATTTTTGTATAAATTACAAATTTGAAATCAATATTTATAGTGAGGACTACAGGACAACGTCTGTCGGAAAAGCTAGTAAATATATAAAAAGAACAAAGCTTTTATAACCCAACTTTTTTACAGCGATTTTTTTTAACGAAAACAGGAATCACGTATTCATCAACGACATTAGTTTAACATGCATATAATTAACTTCTTCTTGACGTGCCCCGAGCATTCAGGTACCTCAACGTTGGCTATCACATGGGTAAAACCTCCCTGTCTGAAGTTGCGTGAATCTGTGTCCAGACGGTTTTGATTTCAGACAATTGAAGAACCACAATTATATGATACCTGGTGTCTTTTTCCCTAGCCACGCTTTCCTTCGATCTTGTTCTCTACAACTGATTGGTGAAGCAAGAACTTATCACCTCTATTCGGTTCATCGTATTCGCCTAGAGAGAGTCCACGTTTCAAGTCCGTAAAGCAGCACTCACGTTAGGTACGTAATATCATTATTTTTGTCTAAATTGAGATTTATAAAATTATCGTTGCAAAACAATGTTACCTATCATGTTATTAAATGCTTCATGAGCCATTTTATCATTCACTTATACCACTTTTTTCATACAACTCGTGTTTACATGTAAATTTAAATATTTAATTAATCTCATAGGTACGGTGTTTTTATAATGTTGGTTCAAATAAAATATGAAACAAATATCGGTTAATTTAAATCAATTAACAATAAGATTTATTACCTACAAACATTATTAATTATTAACATACTTTCTGTGGCCGGAAAAATAAATTGAAAACATGAAAATTAAATTACATAATATGCGTTCATACTGACCATTTTTATTTAATTAACTCTGGTATTTATGTATAAGTATTAAGCTTGTATGTATGGAGTTTCCAATAATCTAATTCTATCCCATTTTGTGTTTCCACATATTATGTTTGTTAGCAGATATTTAATAATTTGTATTTTTTTTACATTACAGTGCTTTTTGAATTTCATACGAATGCAAATAGGAAAATGTATCTACTTCTTAATTCAGCACCCCAAAAAGACGAAAGTTACTCGATGATTTACTCAGCAGCCTAATTGACCTAAGCATGTGAGGTGATTTTCGAAAATGCGTTCATCCACCTTAGTTATGACAAAAATTATGAAAAGAATGGAGTGCCTGAAATATCTAACTAATTAGAAAGCTAGTCTAGTTATAAAACCGATTTTAAGATTTATATTGGACAAAAAAGGCAAACATAGATGCGAGTTAATAAAAGATGATATTAAAAAGTTTGTTATTTTTTGAGATAAGTGTTCTATATACAAAACTTGGATATCAGACGTTGTTCGGGTATGTGTGGGCGAGCAGGCATTCTTTGAATATGAATTATTGGGGTAGAAAGTGCCGAATATTTTATAGGTAGGTACATATGTACTAACCCACGATATTTTCTATTTATAACCGATATAGGAAGTTCTCTTTTGCTTTGAAACCTGTCATTTATCAAGCTATTTATGAAGAGAGCCCATCAATTCTTAAGGGCAGGTTGTCAGCTGTGTAATATTTTCGTGGCCAACTTTCTTTTGGGCTTGCCATACTGTACACTGTACATAGTTACATTTCTCATAAACAAAGGTGATATTATTATAAAAAAAGTATTTACATCATTCCATATGTTCCATATTATGTTCTACTTACTTTTTATAGAAGAAGTCAATTATATTTGCTTTCTTACGGTGTTTATTTTTCAAATGGATAATTTAGCTAGAGAGCTAATAATTAACTTTTGAAATAATTATTTCTTTACTTTGTGATAATCAATATCTGTATCTGTGTTTTTTTTTCAAGTGTATTTTTTTTTGTAACTTCCACACCAATGAATTTGGTTGGTCAATTTGTGATTTTGTTCGTTAACATCGTACCGGAAGTAGTGGGCTCTAATCTCAATTAGAGAGATAACAATTATAATTATTATAACCCACATGCGTGTGAGGTTATTTAAAATATTTTTTCCTGATTCATTTAAATAAATAGCAGAATCAGATAGGTAAATCAACGTCCCCTGAGTATTCAAATTTGGCCCAAAAATCGATGAAATATGTGAAAAAAATAAGATAAATTTCTCGATATTTAATAATTAGGTAGATAAAATTGAGTACCGCAAGTGGTGCCAGTTTTGATTTTTTTTTACCCATCACGCCGTGTCCCGTAAGGGGTAGGCAGAGAGAACGGACCTTCACTCTTTTCTATCCAAGCACACTTATTTCGCTTCCTCCACCGACATTACATTTCTCATACACTCTCTCCTATTTCTCTGTTTACCTGGCCTTCCTTGAGGACGGAATCGATGTGTTCGATCCACGTCATTCTCGGTCAGCCACGCTTTCTTATACTTTTCCTTTCAGCCTAATGAATTCTCATTGTCATTCTGTTTGCATCCATTCTTTCCTCATGCCCAAACCATCTCAACTTATTAACATTCATATTTGTCACAACATTTACTTCTATACCACAATATTCCTACGTTATATTTTCATATCCCATAAAGTTTTTCCACATACTCTTCGTATTCTCTTGATAATATCCCCTTGAGTTAGACGAAAGTGCTCGTGACTCAATAAAAAATCGTGAGAGTGCAACAAACTGTGTTTGTTGAAATTCATAATAATGAACTTTCACTACCTAAATTACTCACAAACCTTACAAAAATAATGTGAGTAAGTACGCCTATATGAAACTTTTTTATCAACTTGTTTTTTTTGCTATTTTTTTTTTTTAGTTTTGGTATTATTTTTAACTCTCAGTCACAGCAAACTGCCAGCATTGATTAATGATTCGACCAGAAGTTTGTTTGTTTGCCCTTCAACGCTGTACACCAAGGTTCGTGTTAATTCACAGAAAAGGGTGGAGTGTGGAGCTCAAGAACGACAAACCGATTAATAATCACACGAACATATTTAGTCTTGATCTTAATTTGCATATTTCGATGGAAATTTTTTCCACTATTTGTGACACAAGCTTCCGATACGAATCGATACTCAAAGAACCAGAAAAAGAGGATCCTTAAAATTATGAATTTATATTGATAAAATATGAAGGTAGGTACTTCACTACAAAGTAGGTATGTGCCCCAGTTTTAAATCAACTTCATCACTATATTGGAATGCTTATAGATTAAAAGACGCATCATTAACATAAAATCGATTAAAAAAGGTACATAAATTATAAAACTTAAGTTAATTTTTATTACTGTCCTGTGCCTATTCGCAGATTTGGTTGTCTAGAATTCCCAATAATCGCAATTCTGAATTTCCCGTTTTTTTTTTTTTTTTTTAAGGCGAAAAGACATTCATCAGGCGTTTTGTGTGTCGGTTACTGTATTCTCCAATTGTGATTATCATTATATCACTAGTAACCGCCCTTACTGATCACAGAGTTCTTTATAGAGCTCATAGATTTGAATCTCCCGTTACGGTACTAAAAACCGTTCAATGACGTATGCCATTCTTTTGTAAGACTATTCCGGGGCCTTACTCTGCATTTAAAAGGCAATTCCGATTCAATTTGAATCTTTAGAACGATGTCATTATTAGCATAAGCCTAAAAAGGTTTTACGTAAAAAAAATGTATAAATAAGGATTTATGAAGGTGCTTTTATTTAGTATACACAAATACAGACGGTCGACATTGAAATCAGGATCGAATTTCAAGAAAAGCCCCCTCGTAGTGGAAGATGATCAATGAGAGACGATTTTTCTGCTTGCCTGGTCATAACTTTATTGGGGAACGTGAAGATGTTTTTTCTAATCGTCCATATAAAAGAAAAAAATCGCTCAGCAAATTATTTTGATATGTAATACCTACGTATGTATGGACTCATTTATTTGATATATGGAACTCTTGCAACACGTTGCGTGATGTTCGTAAACTTTTTCTACTGAAAAAGTTGATGATATATCGAGTCGCTTTGTCACAGTTACTGATACAAAATAAATTATTTGTGCCTACCAACAAAACCACCAGGGTGCCTCCGTTAAAAAAATAATGTTGATGGGAAATTTTGGGAAACCTGACGTAGATTTAAAATCTAGCTTATCATTTTTTTGTATTCGTATAGTACCTACATTTTGATACAATTTTGTGAAGTTATTGTACACATTAATTTACTGTCCCTTTCTTCTTCTTCCTCTTTATCTAGATCTAGGATCTCTGTTTTTCTGAAATTAGAATGGTTCTTGGGATGCCGATGACCAGCTCTCCCTCCATCTCCTTGGTGATCTACGGCTCTCGGCTATTTCTTCTCTTATTACTATTTTCGGAAGTCTCTGTGGACCCATTCTGTCAACGTTTTCTCTCCAGAGACGTCTCTTTTCTTTGGCTCACCTCACATTATTTTGAATGTCGCAAGTCCTACAGATCTGTTATTGTCTTCTAAAATGGACCGTTGTTAATATCAAAATAAAGATTAATGTCTATGTTACTACTAGCGCCATCTAGTGAGTTGTGTCATTATATTCAAAACTGTTTTTCTATTGACTTTGGTTCTTTCAATAAAAGTTTCAGTCATTCACGTTGACTGGTAAAGGAAACTGCGTTTTATTATAGGTTATAGGTAAGTAATGGGTCCAGTCATGCCCAGCTCGTAACAAAGAATTTATTGTTGCCGTGTAATGAAAAATTTTTCGAAGCGTTTTAAAAGACAGTATAATTGTGAAATAAAACCCGTGTTGTTTCCAAAGTTAAATCGACGAGTGGATCGGATCTATCATGTTGGCTGGATTAACTGAAAAGTAGGTATATGCCCATGATAATGGCTATCGAACATTCCGGAATGGTTATCACAACCAACGCTATTAAAGGGAAGTTGTTGGATATGGAACCGGAAGATAGTGATGGGAACAATAATAATGCGTTCGCATGTTTCCGCAATAAATCGAATCATCGTTCAAAGACAAAAAATGTAAAGAATACAACACAATCTATGGCCAGTGGTGCGGGTACACAAATATGTCATCTGTCAAAGGAAAACAAAACGTCAAATGTTACGGATGTAAACAATTTGGTCATTATCGTAACCAGTGCACTAATACAGGTACATTTTCGAAGATTAAACAAAGATATGAAAATAAAACATCAAATGCGTTTAGTGCAGTGTTTTTTTAACGAAATATATAATAAAAATGACTGGTACATTGACTCAGGTGCTAGTTTGCATTTGACTTGTAACAAGGACTGGATAAGAGACAAGTGTTATTCTGGCTTTACTAAAGAAATTATAGTGGCTAACCAGAATAGAATACCTGTAGAGTGTTGTGGAACTATAAATATTACTACGTCGACCAAGGAGTGCAATTATGATATAAAAGTTGAAAATGTTTTATGTGTCCCTCAGTTATCAACCAACTTATTGTCAGTGAGCCAATTGTTAAAACAGGGCAATAAGGTTAATTTCACCAGAAAAGGATGTGAAATATTTAACAAAAATGACACTCTTGTTGCTACAGCGTCACTTGTGAATGGTGTATATAAATTGAACACTTTTACTTGTTTGGTGGCAGCAGTGGCTGAGTCTCCAGATATTTGGCACCGTAGGCTAGGACATATTAATAGTTGTTATAATATGAATAAAATGCCAGATGGTGTGATGGGACTTGAACTCTCTGAGAAGGCTGAGATCAACAAATCCAATAGTATTGTATGCTGTGAAAGGAAACAAAGCAGGTTGCCTTTTGCTAATGAAGCCAACAGAAGTACTATGCTTTTGTCAGTAGTACACTGCGACATCTGTGGTCCGATGGAGAATACATCGTTAGGTGGATCCAGGTATTTTTTTAATTTTTGTTGATGATTACAGCCGAATGACTCGTGTTTAGTTTCTGAAAACTAAAGATGAAGCTTTAAAGTGCTTTAAATAATTTAAAGCAAAAGTTGAGAATTTTACATCAAAAAGAATAAAAATTCATAGAAGTGATAATGGTAGAGAATTTTCTAATAATAGGGACTTTGATACTTATTTAAAGAAAAATGGAATTCTTCATCAGAAATCAAATCCTTATACGCCCGAGCAAAATGAGCTATGTGAAAGAATGAACAGAACTCTCAAAGAAAAGGCTAAATGTCTTTTATTTGATGCAAAATTGAGTAAGGAGTTCTGGGCAGAAGCCGTAATACTGCGGTTTACTTGCAGAATAGAATTGTGAAAACTGTATTGAATGACCGTACACCATATGAAGTATGGGCTGGTACCAAACCAAACCCCAGTCATTTAAGAGTTTTTGGTAGTACTGTTATGGTACATGTGCCTAAAGAGAAGAGACGTAAATGGGACAAGAAGTCTGAAGAATGTATTCTTATCGGTTATCCTGAGGACGTTAAAGGTCACAGAGTATATAATCCTTTAACGCGAGCAATCACAAGTCGAGATATCATCGTTATAAATGAAAACATCTCGGAAAAGAAAATTGCAGAAATAAAAGTGATAGAAGACAAACTAGTAGAAATCAGACCGTCTCAATCTTCATTGGGAGATTCATCAGATATCAGCGGAGAGGATTCATTTGTCTCCATTGAGAGTAGGTACTGATAGTAAGGATGAAACCTACGTACCAAGTGAGGAGTCCATGATATCAGAAGGAGAGTCTGAATCCGACATGGTTAAAATATCTTCTGGGAGGAAGATTAAAGAACCTGACCGATACGGATGGATGTGTACCTACAGAAGAATGTAAACCTCTCAGTGATGATATCACATTAGAAGAAGCACTGCAAGGACCAGAGAAGGATCATTGGGAACGGGCTATCGATGAAGAGCTGAAAAGTTTTGAAGACAACAATGCTTGGGATATTGTTGATATTCCTGCAAATGCCAATATAGTGAAGTGCAAGTGGGTTCTTAAAAAGAAGTGTGATTCTGAGAATAATGTTAGGTATCGAGCCAGGCTTGTGGCTAAGGGGTGTTCTCAAAAATATGGTGTGGGCTACAGTGTAACGTTTTCTCCAGTAGTGCGGCATACAACTCTTAGAATATTATTTGCATTGTCAGTACAATTGAATCTTGATGTTACTCACCTTGATGTGAAAATAGCTGATAATTACGTTAAGTCTAAAATATAACCTTGTTTGTATATAAAAACTGTTGGTAGTAGTAAGACTATCATAGCTTTGTAGGTACGTTGATGATTTTTTTGTATTCTCAAATGACAAAATAGAAGTAAAGTCATCTTAAAAATATGTTAATTAATAATTTTGTTTTAAAGGACTTGGGAATAGTAAAGGAATGTCTTAGTATGACAGTTGATTTTGATAAGAAAAATTGTTCCGTTACTTTAAGCCAAGAAAAATATATTACGAAGTTATTGTCTAAGTTTAATATGATAGATTGTAAAACAGTTAATACTCCTATGGAAGCAAATTTAAAGAGTAAAAAGGATGACAATTGTGATAGTCAGAATTCTTACCAGGAGCTTATTGGGAGTTTAATGTATTTAGGTACTTGTGCTTTCACGACCCGACATAGCTTATGCAGTATCTTATCTTAGTCAATTTAATAAAATTCATACGCAGGAGCAGTGGCTTTATGCAAAAAGTGTCTTAAGATACTTAAAGGATACAAAAGATTTGGGTTTGAAATATTCTAAATGTAAAAATGTTAATATTGAGGGTTATGCAGATGCTGACTGGAGTGGTGATATCAATGATAGACGATCATATTCTGGGTTTTGTTATACTTTGTCCGGGTCTGTTATATATCTTGGAGCTGTAGTAAACAGAAATGTATTGCACTTTCTAGTACCGACGCTGAATATGTATCACTTTCAGAGGCCTGTAAGGAGGCAGTATATTTAAGAAATTTGCAATATGAAATAACTAATATAATGTATAAGATTACCATTATAATCGATCGACAGTTGACATTTGGTTTTGACAGACGTGTTGTTTTTGCTCTCGTATACATTTCTTTTACTTGAGTGTTGAAACGGTTGTTTGGGTAGAGGCGAGTGATCTAACTGAGGAAGAAAACGCCGCGCATCTTGTGCACACATCAAACAACACCATAGAAGTCAAAAAGGTACCGATTTTCGTCTACAATGCAAACTTGATTACTCATCGTATTCACTCAAAAGCAAAAACCGCAATAAAAGGGTAGAATTATTATTTATTATCGCTCAGTTAACAGTATATACCGGAATCTTCTCACCTACGTCACGGTCGGCCGTAGCGGAGATTATTAACGCGCTGGATGTTTCAGGCTGATTGTGAGGCCTGAGTTCGAGTCCCACCTTTGGCAGTCTTTTTTTTCATACTTTAATCGTAATGAACACGCAACCCAAGACGCGAACCCGCTCGCAGAAGAACACAACTCCATCTAGCGGAAATAATTCAAAACAAGGGAGATCTGCAGTACAAAATATAAATTGCAATGGAACTACGAGAAGATCTGTTCCACCTAGCGAAAATAACTCAAAACAATACAATGCACCCACTCCAAAAAGAGTAATCGAGAAAGATGACTCGCTGAATGAACACATATCGAGTTTGCATGAGAAATTCAATGAGATTATGAAGCAATTGGAGGTTCAGAATCAGAGTTTAACATGTAAAATGAATGAATTTTCTACAAAATTGTCCTTGATCGATAAGATGATAGCTGAAAATACACTGCTGAAGGAGAGAATAACTAAATTGGAGCACAGGATTGATAAGATGGAAAGTAACAACCAGGGGAGCAAAATCAGTGAAATGGACTCTATCGCAAACGAAATTGATGAGAGAAATAGGAGGAAGAGAAATATCATTGTGTGCAACATAGAAGAAAGTTCGCATTCCAAGCTGGATGATGTTATCACTGAAGACAAAAGCAGAATTTGCAGTCTGTTGAGCGAGATCGATCAATCTGTGGCAGCTTCCGATTTGATGTGCTTCAGATTGGGAAAGAAGAATAGTAATAAACCTCGTCCCATCAAAGTGATTCTGAAAAATCAGAATCAAGTCGGAGAAATTATGAAGAATAGGTTTAAGTTATCTGATTCTGTCAGAGTATACCGCGACCAGACTGTGATCCAGCGTAATAAATATATGAAACTAAAGGAAGAGATTAACGCCAGAGTCCAGAGAGGAGAAAAAAACCTAATTATTAAATTTATCAAAGGTATCCCGAGAATCGTGCATGCTAACGATTCAAAAAACTCCAACTCTATTATCAAAATATCAGGGGCGTAAAATCGAAACTTCATGAATTGCGCCAGTCTCTTCATATTTCTAACTATGATATCATACTGTTAAGTGAGACGTGGCTGGATTCTTCAATTGGCTCTTCAGAGCTGGGTTTTGTTAATTATAATGTGTATAGATTTGATCGTAACTTACAAACTAGTACCAAATCGAGGGGAGGAGGTGTCTTGATTGCATTGAGGAAATCCTTAATTAGTAAAAAAATAACGTTGAAAAGTGCAAACATTGAACAAATCTTTGTTCATGTTAAACTGCCTCATGAATCCTTAATCTTGGGATGCGCATATATTCCACCAAACTCTGATATTCAAATATATAAAACATATCATGAGGTTGTGGAGGGCATTAAAAGTAAATACAAAAACCATAAGTTTATTTTAACAGGGGATTTCAATCTCCCTGATTGTCATTGGGAAACGGTCGACGGGACTAACAATGATCATTACTCTGCTCAATTACAAATTTCTAGCAATATGGGGAATGATAGGGTGGCCGAACTGGTCGACATGGCTAATTTTTGTGGTTTCATTCAATTAAACAATATCACAAATAGTCATGGCAGAACCCTTGACTTAATCTTCTCAAGTGATTCTGGTTTGGCTGTTGATAAATCTCAGTCATCACTTCTTCCGATAGATGCCTACCATCCTCCTCTCGAGATTGTCGTTTTCTCTCATACAAATGTGTCAGATATCAAACCGATTGTCAAGCGGGATTTTCGTGGAGCTGACTACCCCATGATAAACACATTTTTGAACGGTATGAACTTTGATTTTTTGTACTCTGAATGTAACTTGAATGATATGACTGAACTCTATTATGGTAACTTAATGTCATGTATAGATACTTATATACCTGAAACAGCTATAAAACCGTCAAATTATCCAAAGTGGTTTAGTAGCGAATTGAAACAATTGGTTCATAAGAAAAAAATAGCCCACAAAAAATACAAAGAAACTTTGGATATAACCGACTACAATGCCTTCTCTAGTTTGCGCTCTCAATGTTCTTCATTGTCCAAGGATTGTTATAGAGACCACGTAAATGCAATTGAGTGTAATTTGCCCGGGGGTTCTCAGGATCTGTGGAAATTTGTGAACAATATGAGGGATGATCGTTTCGATATACCATCAAATCTCTTTTTTAACAATCAGCGTTCTGATTCACCTCAGAGTGCAGTTAACTTATTGGCCTCATTTTTTCAAAATGTTTATGATGAACCGACCAGACCTTCTGGCTTCAATTTTTCCTCAGATAAAACAATCGACTTGCCCACCATTTCTATTTCAATTGACGAGGTCAAAAGTGCGATTCTTGGTCTGGATGCTTCGAAGGTGGCTGGTCCTGATGGTATCCCCAACATATTTATTAAGAACTGCATGGAAGTCTTGTCCAATCATTTGCATATTTTATTCTCTTTGTCTCTGAAATCAGGAATCTTCCCTAATAAATGGAAAGAAGGTTACATAAGTCCCATATTTAAAAAGGGAGATAATACGTTAGTGACCAGCTATAGACCTGTGTGCATACTGTCAGCAATTCCCAAACTTTTTGAGTCCATTATTGTTAAGAAAATAAGCAGCTCTATAAACAGAGTAATAACATCATTGCAGCATGGATTTATACCTAAGAAATCCACACTCACCAACTTATTTATTTATCAAAAGTATATTGTGGATTGTTTGTCAAAGAGAGGCCAGGTCGACTCCATATACACGGATTTTTCGAAAGCATTCGATAAGGTGTCGCATGAAATGCTGTTATCTAAGTTACGTGGATATGGGGTCGACGGAATTTTTTATAATTGGCTAGATAGTTACCTCACGGGGCGAACTTTAAAAGTAAAGGTTGGGAACTGCATATCTGATGTTATCAATGCACACAGTGGGGTTCCACAGGGGTCGCACTTGGGACCAATTCTTTTTAACTTGTTCATAAACGACATAGTGGAGGTCTTTAGGGATATAGGGGTTCTGCTGTTTGCGGACGACCTGAAGCTATATAAGCATGTTCGTAGCTTAGAGGATTGCATTACAGTACAGAAGAATCTTGATTCTTTGAATCACTGGTGCAAGGAAAATAAATTGAACCTCAATGCTGAGAAGTGTCAGGTTGTTCGCTTTCGCAGAGCCAGATCTCTGTTAACATGTGACTACTCTATTGATAATGTGATTCTACAATGTGTTTCAAACATAAAAGATCTGGGAGTCACCTTCTCCGAGGATCTTACTTTTAATATACACATTCAGGAAACTGTCGGCAGGGCAATGAAGTGTCTCGGATTTGTCTTTAGATTAACATCGGACTTGCAATTGATTCGGTCGTACAGGTTACTTTATATCTCCCTAGTTAGACCCCTTCTTGAATACAATACAACTGTATGGTCCCCCTATTATGCTATACACATCAACAGCTTGGAAAAGGTTCAAAGAAGGTTTTTGAGACTAGTGAATTACAAAATGGGGATCCCAGTGGAGAGTATTGATTATCCCGCACTGATGGATGAGCTTGGTCTCCCCAGTTTGCAGAACCGTAGAAAATTGTTTGATCTGTGTTTTCTACATAAAGTATTGAACGGTGCCATTGAGTCCCCGGAATTGGTCGAATTAATTCAACTCAATGTCCCTGCCAGATTGACCAGACAAACTATAACTTTTCATGAATCTAACTCTCGGAACAATTATACTTATTATTCACCACTAAACAGACTTCATAGACTGGGGAATCTGGTGGGAGAGCACTCTGATGTCTTTGCTGACAGTTTCGAGAAATTCAAGAGAGATATTCTGGAGTACTTGAGGGTTAATGCTTGATACATGGACTTCGGGGTTGGTGACCCGTCTTGTCGGTATGCATCTCCATCAGTTTGTTTTTTTTTAAATCATATTGCTGCTCTGTATCATAGTGATATTTGCATTCTGTTTTATTATTTTTAATTTTTTAGTTTACTATTGACTTGCTCGTATATTATTTTTTGTGATTGTTGTTCATTTTGCATGCATTTTATTTATTTTAAGTAAGCACCTTATTAGCTGCCAATATGACTTGTGTGTGCGAATATAGACAAAGAGATGCGATTGAAATGTTTCCTGTATAATTGTAAGATTTTTATTTTGTTAAGGACTAAAAAAAAAACAAAAAATCTATTGTGCTTGTAGTTTAGTTCTGATTATTGTTCAATTTTCATGCATTTTAATTGTTATAATTTATTGTCTTGATTTGATATTATTATATTTATCTGTGATTCTTTGGATGTGAATTTAAAGTTTGTTTTATGTACTTTTATTGTGTTCTGTCATATTTTATCTTATATAACTGTATTATTAATAAACATGTAAATGGCTTTGCCGTATGTAAATAAATAAATAAATAAATAAATAATGAGTGCCCAGAAATTGTTACTGAAACCTGTTTTTCATAATAGAACTAAGCATATTGACGTCAGATACCATTATTGTAGAGATATGATAAATGAAAATATTGTTAGTGTAAATTACTTGTGTACTTCGGATATGCCTGCAGACTTGCTCACTAAAAGTTTAGGTGCTGTAGGTGCTGTTAAACATTATAAACATATGAATACTTTGGGAATTGTTAAAGTCTAATTTTATGTATTTTGTGTAATCTTTATTTTGAGTGGGAGTGTTGTAAATATCAAAATAAAGATTAATGTCTGTTTAACTACTAGCGCCATCTAGTGAGTTGTGTCATTATATTCAAAATTGTTTGTCTATTGCCTTTGGTTCTTTCAATAAAGATTTCAGTCGTTCACGTTGACTGGTACAGGAAACTGCGTTTTATTATAATATGGACTCTATAATATCCTGAATGAGCGTCCATAACTCTTGAAGACAGCCAGGTCAGCCGATGAAACTAGTAATGGAATAAAATAAACTGTCAGTAATCTGTTCTTCGTAGGTTTTAAAATATGCTTACAACCGTTATGATGCTTTTGATATACATTTTGTATTGTAGGTAGGTATACCCTTTATTTTGTTGGAGTAAATACTGATTTTAGACACAATGCAAATTCATGCAATAACAACTCAATTATCGGTAACCTATTGGAAACTTAAGAAATAATTTCTTCGGATAGCAAAAACTTAAGCACTTTCGATAGACACCGTACCTACTCATATTTCCCAGGTTTCCTGCCATAGATAACATGACACCCTATGTGAAACTGAATCTATTTCAGTCTCTTTTAGCTTTACTTCTACGAAGCACTAAGAACTCTAAGACTCTGTCTTTTTGTCATTTTGAGAATTTCTGAAATAATTATTTCTTAATAATATCTGGATTAATTTGCTACTTAAGTAATATAGTATTTCAAAAGTTAAGTCAAAGAATAAAATCACGTTACAAAAAATAATAACATCAAGAGAGTGGGAAGCTTCACGATGATGTATTCAATATTATCCTAAAAGAATAAAGATGAGCTTAAAAGCTTAGAATAATTCATAATAAAGCGTAAAGCTTCTAATTACTACTTCATCTTTAAACTACATAGACGATAGTGAAATAAAATATCCTCTTTGCAAAGCAATTTTTCATTCTATCTCTTGTGAATTAATCTGATATTCTCACGTACCTACCTATGTACATGATATTCAACTCTTATTTTTACAGCAACAAGTCTACTAAGTATCTCCTGTTTATACGCTTAAAGTGTTGAGCTTCACTTGATTCCCTCATAACATATGAGAAAACTGTTAGTTACGGAATCAGCAAACGGATTACTCCTGCTCATCGATGTTATTTTGGACTCCAAAAACTTCTCAAATCGACTAGAGATCAAGAGTCAAAAGAGCAACAGTATAAAACTTGACGTTTTCTTATCCACCAGATAGATGGACCGGTCAAAAATGGAGACTGTTGACGAGTTAGGTACAATAATGCTATGTTCAAACCGTACCGACATCTAAGTTGAAGATTAACCAGATCCTCTAGCTAGGTCGTGTTTCAAGGGCGAGTTAACAATCGATTCTAAAAATATGGAGAAGTATCGATAGACCGAAGCTGAGGTGGTTGAACGATGCTATGAGGGACCTGGGAGTGCTAGAGAAAGGTGACTGGTGAAAGACGGCAGCGGATAGTCAGATATGTAAAACATCTTCTGAAAAAGGCCGAGACCCACACAGGGTTTGTAACGCCGTGATATATTAGAAAACGGGAGAAAAATTTCAAGTTAAATTGAGATTGGTTTACACATTTTTCTAAGTGCCGTCCGTTTTAAATAATTTATGACCAAAGTCTAATTTATGCATGGTTTGTCACTCGGAACCCCTCGGACAATCAGAACCCTTATATTATGTTTTAATCGCGCCTCTTTAAATTTGACCCTCATTGGTCGAGGAAAAATTATTACATAATATTATAAAAGGAACACACCACGAACATCACAACAAAATACCAGAGAACACGCCAAAAACATCCAGCAAAACAAGAGAGAACACCAGCAAGCACACCCAATCAGTCAACTATTCATTAATCAAGAGAGAGACTGCATATAGATTAAAAAAAAGTGGTTCAACAGTTTAGATCTCATCGTTCTCTCTGTGTCGTGGAACACATCAACGGTCCGGCCGAACTCATTACCCTCAGCATGCAACCGATTCACTATAGAGTTCCGTTCATAATTAGTTTGGGCATTAATTACATTAAACAGGGCTCTTTGACGGGTGGGCCTAGTTGGCACATGAAACTCCATCCTTCCAATCAGCTCTGCCGAGTCGTAGCGCGATGTTACTATATTTTTGAGAAGCACAAGATCTGAAATCACTCGTCGATCAGACAGCCTCGCCAGTTCCATCTCCAGCAGCAGAAAGTCATACGATATCTCCTCCAGCGGTATTCCCATGCGATAATTTATATGTCTCAAGAATTTCCGCTGAACGGATTCAATCGCGTCTATGTGTACTTCGTAATAAGGCGACCAGACTGGAGTTGCATATTCTAGTTGACTTCTAACGTAGGCGACATATAAGGTCCTGAGTGTGTTTAAGTTTTTGAAATCCTTGCACACCCTAATAATAAAACCAAGCATTCTCAGTGCCTTCTCGACTATAGCCGTAATATATGGTTTGAAAGTCAAGCGATTATCGAAAATAACACCCAAGTCCCGCACCTGTTCCACCACTAACAGAATCTCGCCATTCATTTTGTAGTCATGCAAATAATATACATTCACTCTTTTTGAAAATCTCACCACATTGCACTTATTCACAATCAAAGTTAAGCCATTTCTCATACACCAAGCGAACAGCTCATCCACATTCTTCTGTAGTACAGCACCGTCATCAGAACCCCTCACCAGGCGACACATCTTCAAGTCGTCCGCGTATAGTAGCACCTGGACATCAGTTAGGTCGCACAGAATGTCATTTATAAAAATATTAAAGAGGATGGGTCCGAGATGTGATCCCTGCGGCACGCCGCTGGCAGAGAGGAAAGATTTAGACACCGTGGCCCCGACCCTGACCGACAGCTCCCGCCCGATCAAATAACTCCAGATCCCCTCCAGTAATTTTCCACTAAAACCTAAAACCTTTTAACCTTAAACCTAAAAACTTTTGTGACCTTTATCCGTTTATTTTATAATTACACTACCAAAATTGAATGTAACAATACCTTGGCAATTAAGTAAAGATCACTTTTTGAAGGTACGATTTTTTGTAAATGAATCAATTTAAAAATATTATGTTAGAATTTACGAGTTCTAAGTGACATTTCTGGTCCTCCTATCACAAGATCAATAGTTGGTAATATTGAATCTCCGGCAGTTTGAAATAGTTTTGACTAACATAAAATGATAGGAACTTTGATACTGTTTGTCATATTTTTCGCAGTCCTCTTCGCAATGGTTCTTCTCTCTATTTCCACTCTTCGCTTTGGTTTAATTTGTTTTTTTTTTTGCCAGAAATCCTCGGTGTTGCACAGCTTTTGTTTATACTTATCAATATTATTTTGTCATTATAATTGACGGTCAATTTGTATTTAGGTACGTAAAACTCTTGGAATCTAATAATTTTCCCAAAATAAAACAGATACCTACTTTGATAATAATTATATGAATGTAAGGTAAACTTGTGGTTCAAACATGAAGTGAGATCAAGCGAGTAGCTTATCGACATTGAACTTTTAAGTGGCAATAAAACGAAATTAACTTTTGAGAGTGGTGAAACCTTTTCGGAATAACACTGCGGTACAAATCCAAAACACAAAAAGTAAAGAAAACTAGTAAGTATATTTATTATGTAGGCTTACGTTATCCCAAGCAACCTCCATAAACATAAAAAATAACCCTAAACGCTGTCTGAATCCAGCCTTATAAAACTTTTTCTCTTTATGTAGATTAAATGTTATAATGTTTCTTTCGCACGTCTGAATGTTTTAGTTTCGGGGCTACCTTTTATTTGACTTTATTTTTTTTTTCTTGTTTCGACATCCAAGACAAACTCACTCTACATTTTTCAGGTAAACTCATGATTCTTCTAAGGCCATGGAATCACCTTCATTCTAAACCTATTTATCCATCAATACTTGTTTTATTACAGGATATGTGACATTGCTGGTCAAAGGAGGAAATGGTCTTTTCATAATCTTGGCTGTCTGATTTTTTGGTCTTCTAAAATTCAATTAAAAAAAAAGTTTGGAAATATAGTGAGATGTCTGAGTACTTGAAAGCCTTATTCAGTCTAAGTATTCAATTGTTTAGCGTATCGTCCATAAAACAGGCAATAAATTACTTTTATACTCTGTTTATAAAACACGATTTTGAAGTACATATATACTGTCCACCTTTATCTCAACTCCATCTATTTAATAGGATTTCAAATTAAACAGTGTTTATTCTCTTACGAAGAATATAAATTGGCTTCGGCTTCAGCTTAAAAACCAGTCATTACAATAATTAAAAGAGAAAAGAAAGTCGGGTTAGTGCGAACTCGAGATCTGCTGAACAGATTCTTCCAATGTTTGCTTCATTAGATTCTTCTCCGTTCCGGATAACAGAATGACTATTAAAAAGTTAGTTGAAAAATGAATGGAACGTATTTTCTGCGACGCCGACGTCATCTATGCAAAATTTTATAACAAATAAAATTATTGTTTACCTGCCAACTTTTTATTTTTTTTAATTTTATTTTTACAATTTTTGAGAGGTCAGGCAGTCATGACAATACATAAAAATCAATAAATAATGAAACAGATTATGGACCAGCGAAGACCCCAACATTACCTACAATATAAAGAACATCTCAAATAATAAATACATAACATCAAAATAGTAAAAAGTTTAAATTCAAATTAGATATATGTAAATATAAACTATTGACATAAAAAAAATTGGAAAGCATATTATTGATGGATTTTTTTCGTGCTTTCAGAAATACCTAGTTTTTAACATTAAAAAATAGGTATTTTAAACGTATATTTGTGTTTACTTAAATTACAAATTTGAAATCAATATTCATAGTTAGAACCACTTACAGGACAACGTCTGTCGGATAAGCTAGTAAGTAATAACACGGTTCTCTTTATTTTGGTGTTTTCCTATTTTATTGGTTAAAATGGTATGGTGTTAAAAATAATTAATTGGGTTAAGCTTTTCCTATAAATAAACCTTAGTAATTATTTGTGTTCATGAATATTATATTTCGTTTGGTATACCTATCATAATATACATAAAATAAACATAAACCTTCGAAGTAGACTAAAATAACATTAACACAGAATGGTGTATTTTGTTCGGATTTCATAGAATCATTAAAATATAAAATAATTTTCAATACCTACTTAATTATTATTTTCTAATAAAAAAAGTACAAATCGTTAAGATAGATAAATTCACTCCTCACCCCGTTAGCACACCTCCGCTGCGGATTAGCCGAAGCGACGACGGTCACATCTGTCAGTTTCTGCGCGCCATGTTGAGAGTGAGATAGCATGCTCAAACCCGTACTGTTTTCTATACATTCATCTCTCTCTTGCGGTGTTTTGCCATAGATTACTTCAAATTGTATTCACACCTCCGCCTGATATTTCGCGGATCCGTGTGTTTCGCATTCCGCCCGCTTTTGAAGTTGTCAAAATCGACAGAATTTTGGAGCGAAATTGAAGCGAACGTCATGTTTTCCATAGAAATAAAAGGTGGAAAACGTTAATTGCGTTTTGTTATGGGATGTTTGCAGAAGTTGGATGTGCATATTTTCTAAATTGTAAGTAAAAACGTTGTTGATGTTGTAATATTTAAAAATATATATGAAATGTGAAATAATATTGTGGTTTTAATTATTTATATTTCCCAACAAAACATAACCATAGAATACTTACTTATGTGTATTTTTCTCTTTCGCTACTCGTTTACCCGCTAGTGTACTAACACTACCTGCGATTTCGCTTTCTGCAGTTTCGTGTTCCGTGATTCGCGGCGGAGGTGTGCTAACAGCCTCAATATTAATTTTAATGGCGGTTTTTATGTAGGTAAGTATATTGGTAATAATTTTCATAACAAATTAATAATATTCGTATGAACAGTATAATAAGTAAAATTATAGATATTATTGAGCAGTAAACTACCTACATCATGTTTCCAACTCTGGATTGTTTCAGTCGGACAGTCATATTAGCGCTTTTGTTAAATTAGGTACTGTTTCAGACATTTTTTTTCAGATTATTTTGCTCAAAATATGCAACCAGCTATGAGGAAAAAATAAATGATATAATGATACCAGAACTGTAGTAAATAAATTAAATGAACATTTGAAAGGGATGAAGCAAGAACGAATTGCAAAGTAACCGTAGAAAATGAATGTCTTGAGCAAGTGAATGAGTATGTGTATTTAGGAAGCATGTTTAGTCGTGATGGAAAGTGTGAAAAAGAAATCGAACGTAGGAAAGTTGCTGGTTGCAGGGTGGGCGGTGCCCTAAGACCTATAATGAGAAACAACAACGTCTCACTACAAGCAAGGAAACTAGTGCATAACGCAATCCTGCTACCATCGATGATGTATGGTTGTGAAACGTGGACATGGACGAAAAAAGAAGAATGTAGTATAAATGCAGTAGAGATGAAATCTCTACGAAGAATATGTGGAAAAACTTTATGGGATATGCAAAGAAACGAAAATATTAGGAAAGAATGTGGTATGGAAGGAAGTGTTGTAACAAAGATGAAAGTTAATAAGTTAAGATGGTTTGGGCATGTGGAAAGAATGGATGCAAACAGAATGACAAAGATAATTCATAAGGCTGAAAGGAAAGGTGTAAGAAAGCGTGGGCGACCGAGAATGACGTGGATCGAACACATCGATTCCGTCCTCAAGGAAGGCCAGGTAAGAAGTAAGAGAAATAGGAGAAGCTGTATGAGAAATGGTATGTCGGTGGAAGAAGCGAAAGAAGTATGCTTGGATAGAAAAGAGTGGAGGTCCGTTCTCTCTGCCTACCCCTTACGGGACACGGCGTGATGGGTAAAAAAAAAACTGTAGTAAGCAAATTTTTTGGACTACAAGCCTTCATCATCCTCTAAAATTCTCACAGTTTATCAAGTTTTAAAGTTCCACCTCTTGAAATCTTTCAATCTTTAGAAGGTCTATTTTCTCTTCAGTTTCCTCACAGCCGAGTCCGGTCAGTCGACGGAACTTAAAAGTGGTGGTGACATACGATTGACATGTTTGGACCAAGGGGTTATGTTTGATCAGAGCTCTCCCATTTTTGTGGTTGTGAGCCTAGTGGTTCCGCCGCCGACTCTCGTACTGGAGATCATGGTTGCGATCCCAAGTTCCGACCATCTTCCTCTTTCACGACAGAGGCTTATAGTTGCTTACCGTGAAAGAGCCAAGAAGTGTATTTATATTTACTTTGAGTGAGCTCAGATGCATCATAAAAAAAATCTTTGTTTATGGACACCAAGATATTGGAAATTCTACAGACACATATTCCATCCATCATCGGTTCGGCACATTTAAATCTCAACTGTGTTCTCCATTTATGATGAATCAATTTACTGTTTACACAGTTTTTGAGATGATTAAATTCAGTTCCGCAACAGCTGAGTGTCGTTGAAGACATTTTTTATTTATTTTTATTTATTTATTTTCGATTTTTTCTTTCATCAGCCGGCATTACAGTATTCACCTATGCGCCCGCAGATGTCAACATCCCAGGATAGAATCATAAACAAACAAATTAACACTTTTTATACAAACTTGTCAGTATATCCGTTGGAGCTTATTCTCCGAGTCAATTTTCAGGAGAGATGTTTCAAATGACGAAAATTCTGACACGATTGGGAATCAAACACGGGACCTCTTGATCAGAAGAAAGCGCTCTTTGTGATTTTCGATCATCCTCTATCTTAAAAAAAAAACCTTTTCATTAAACCAAACAAATTTAAGGGTCTCGCATAAAAAGTCCTCCTGTTATGTTTATGACACACACCAAGTAAGTATGTATGTATATATAAAGTTCCATTCCACATAAAATAGAGTTCCAGGATTTTACGATAATTATTTTATGCCGATATGTTTTACGAGTCTCGTGTTGTTTTACTACGTGCTTGTGGACCAATCAAAAAGAAAAATCTAATTATTATTTCTGCCCCAAATACAAACATGAATACCGTCGTTTCTGTATTTTTTTTAATAAATAAAATTAAGTGTAGGTACGGATACATTTTGAATTGAATATAAAAATTAGTTCCGAAAACAAAATGTATCCATTGAGTACGGGATGATCCAAAGCGCAGATTCAATTCACTCAGACAGCATGATAATAATTTAAAAATTATACCTATATAAATTTTATAAACTTAAAATAAGCTCCACCAAGAAATGCATGTTCATCAGTTAGTGAATTTTATTTATAAAATTTATCCCACAATTACGTAGTTAAATACAACCCAATACAGATCTAATAAGGTCTGCATGAATGAGCAAAATTAATGTCTAAAACCTACGTGACACTTATAAGAAAAGTGAAAATATGATAACTTGGTTGCAATGGTACGAAAAAGTATGATTTGAAAATAAATATATGTACTTACCTAAAAAAAAATATTGTGCCGACAATTGAACACAAATACGTACTCTACTACTTAAATCTACTAAAAGCTTTTATTGTGGAAGAGAAAGACGGTCGGCACCTAGGATCTGACCCACAACCTTCATTACGAAATAGTATACGAGAGCAGACGTCTTAACCGCTATTTGGCAACCAACCACTTCAAATATCTATGCTTTTTTTTTAATTATTGCAAAGAAAGTAATTTGAGGCCTTTATCATAAAGAAAAAGAAAAGAGTTACGGCTTTAAAAAATATAAAGTGAATGTCCATGCTTTGACCTGAAATGTTATTTGGCAATTATTTTTTCCGGTTTTATTATCAAACACTCAAAAGAAATAAAACGAACAATAGAGGTCCGATTCATTGGCAAAAAAGTAATGTTTTTATTGCAGAATTATAAGAGCCACGGAGTGTAGAGTGTAGAACAGCGCACAATAGACGAGTTATGAATGACGATTCCATCTGCAGACCCATAAAATGTTTATGTTCTGAAATAAACTTTCCTATTCTTCTTTTATTCTCAGGTCTAAAGAGCAGAAAACGAGAAACTTTGTTCAATGAGACGACCCGTGAAAAGTAAGATATTCTGTCTTCGTTAATTTTTTTAACACCGCCTTTTCAAACATCTAGTTTTTATGTATCTCTAGATATTTCCATATTTTTATCTCCCATCCAGTCTTCAAGAATAAATTACGCTCTGTTTAGCTAGCTCCGTTCCGAAGAAAGTTTGTACATTAACTCCACGTTTTTATTTGGACCTTTTACCAAACGATTTTTGTATACGAAGTCTTCCCAGAAAATCCGATACGTGCCTTATAACTTACTTTCTGTTTTATTACAGTTATTACCGACGTATTTTATAAGACATACTACGCCTGAAACATCAGCGTGTACTTCTGGATAATTCAAACTTACACACGCCATTTACTCCAGCAGAATTTAATATTTTCTATGAAATAGAATACAAATTACGAAAAACCATCCTATAGAGGATTGATAATGTTTAGTTTTTAATTTTGAGTTTATAGGTATAATTTGAGCTTGGAGGGGTATTATTGTAGTCATAAAATGGTCTAAATACGACCTACTTAGTTGAAATTTTATTTAAACCTTGGCCCATTCAGACACTGTTATAGAACTATATATAAATAAGTATTTTTCTAGAGAATTTCTAACTAAATCTATATCTATAGAACTAAGTATTTTTCTAGAGAATGCCCTACTTCAACTAAATCTATATCGGTCACGTAATGCTTCACAGCTCTGCACATATCAGAGTGCTTTAAAAAGTGCCATATCTAGTACTAAAATACTCAATTATTCATTAAGCCAAAAAATAAATGAAACACGAAACACCTACATTTTAAGTGGTTAGCCAGAAGTGATAATCTAATAGGTAAATATTCTTGGCTTAGATGCGAATAAGATCGTTTTTAGACCATTTCATAAATGCCCCTCTCAACCTGACCATTAGATACTAGCTGAATGCGTTCATAACTGAATTATTATACTTTGATTAATTAAAAAATACTAATAAGTACAACGTTCTTATTCAATAACTTGTTTAAGTTTTTAAAAACCCTTTCCTAATTTAAGCAGCCTTTTCAGTCCGCTTTTAGATATACACCAGCTCATTTTTCGGCTCGGCTTCGCAGCAAAAAATACTAACATAGAAAAAACTAAGCAAAAACACCAAACCGAAAGTAGCCGAAATCCGACAAAACAGACATCCAAAAATTAACACAAGCGAATCATTCACCTTTTCACCAAAAACCTCACTAGCTCTTTTACTCCCTTTTCGACTAACAATGCTGAGGTCTCCAGGGTTCAAAGAATCTGAGGTATCCGCCATAAAAATATTAAACACTCTGATGGGTCATAGAAATGCGAAATCCCTGTCTCTAAATAATAACAATTGGATTAAAAAAATAACGGTTACATAAACTTAATTAAAAACCAAATTAATAAGTTTTAGTCTTAGATCTTTTAGATGGCGGACATGAATAATAAAATATTCTACATGGGCGAGAGACAAACATTAATTTCATGAAACGCTTTATGATAATATATTTTGTTTTCAATTACTTTAAAAGAATGTAGGTTATTTATTATAAATGTTTGACATGCAATCACTAGATTTAGATTAATAAATTTTGATTACAAATGGTGCGATTACCGTAATTGTTTTACAGATTGATTAATTAAGAAAGACAAATGAAAATAATTATAATAATTGATGGTCTTTACAAATCCGTATAATATAGAACGATGCGATATACCTACTTAATTATATAAAGACCTACATACTGTATGAGCTAAAGGAGCTAGGATCTCTAAAAAAAACTCTACATGATCCACAATGTGTGTTAGGAGATGCATATTATTATGTTTGCGCTGACCGCATAGGATAGGAAAAAGTGAAATCAAAATGTTGCGTATTAGCAGCAAAAATAGCAAAAAGTTACGTGGTAAGTATATCTAAGTATTTATAAGTTTCCTATATTAATTTCTAGTACTGGTTCCAATATTTCTAAAAAAGGTTTTTTCTCGGCACAGACCTAAGTGAGATAATAAACTCCAAAAAAATGTATAATTTTTGTTGTTTTTTTTTCACCCATCATGCCGTGTCCCATACGGGGTAGACAGAGAGAACGGACCTCCACTATTTTCTATCCAAGCACACTTCTTTTGCTTCTACCACCGACAAACTATTTCTCATACAACCTCTCCTATTTCTTTTACTTCTGACCTGGCCTTTCGGAATCGATGTGTTCGATCCACGTCACTCTCAGAATTATTGCTATATTGTAAACTATTTAATTTGAGAAATAAAATAAAATAAATAAAAGTATGTTGTGATTTTCCTCGCCAAAGTAAGTTTCAAAATTAATAATCACTGAACGAAAATGCATTTCCATAAATATGTAGGTTTTTTGAAAATAGAGACATAAGTCGGTAGTTGAAAGATACTTTGATGTACGATTTCAACAATCATATTTTATTTTATTTATTAATTTAATTTTTTGTTCTTTTACATATCACTGATTATTCCTTTTTGTTTGTTAAAAGAGGCACTGCTTTAAACTCAATAGTTTATTTGAAATGTAGCGAGCTTCCATTATCTGTTTAACGTTGTTTTTCGATTCAATGATCTTTTATTCACCCCCCTCATAGCCCCCAGTCATTGTTTTCAAACAAAATTACCGTAATAATCAAGCGTATATAGCGGCTACGTGTGTATACGTTCGTGTAATTCTTAACACGATTTTCCTTGTGTTACCGATTGAAGCACTTAATTTTGTAAATAACAATACATTCGCGTTATAATACTCGGAACAAAACTGTGTTATTATCAAAATGAACATAACAATTAACAGAAAATGAAAATGAAAAGGCTTAGATAATTATTTTATCATAAAGGTCTAGTGCTCTCCGATATCATACTCTGCGGAGACAGTGTTATATTATACGCACTACTTAAAATTCGGTATTTTTGGCACAGCACTCGTTTTTGAGTGATTCGGCTGGTAAGTACGAGATTACTTTTAATAAAGAGTAAGTAGGTACCTATTTATTTTGATTTCGCGAACGACGCTGTACGCTGGCGCACTCAGCGTGAGCCCATCACTTCTACCATTATGGGGAGGAGATGGACATGGCTGGGACATGTGTTAAGGATGCCGAATGACAGTTGGCCGAGGAGAGCGCTGTTCTTCCCGAAGACGAGCAAGACCATCTCATACTGTGTTCCGCTCTTTCGAAGCAGAGCTGAGGAATCTGGACATGGTATGGGAGGAGGTCATAAACATTGCGCAAGATCGAGCGCAATAGAGAGCTCTTATTGCCATCCTATGCCCGTATAAGTGGGGCGTAAAGAGAGTTTTGATTGGGTTTATTTTAAGGTAGGTATTTAAAAGTTCGTGTTTGCATATAAAATTGGAACATTTGTAAATTATTTGGCCCGGCAAATAAGATTTACCTAAATGCTAATACTGTATGTACCTACTCAATGCAACGTTCTGAATTTTATAAAAAATTGAACAAGTAACATTATACGAGTAACAAAGAATTTTATTGTTATTTTTTATTTATTACCCATCTCCCATTCAGGAAATATTTTAGTCATAACAACGATGCGCTGTTTCCCTAGAAAAGAAAAGCGGTCGTAACATTATACGAATGCAGCATTCTTTGTGAAAAGATCAAATGATAATTATAACTATGCTTATCTCGCTCACTGTTAGCAGCAAAATAATGAAAGAGCGAAAGAGACAGTATCTGAAGAAGCCGTATCTGTGGTATCATTTCGCGTAGCTTAGATACCGCGGTAAACAAGACGTCCTTCTATATAAAAGTTTATTTTTACATGTATTACCTACCGTTTATGGCCGCAAATAAAGTGACAAGATAGATCATTACTATTCAGGTACTATTTTTTGAAATTACAATAACCTAAGTAGGTATATTAATAATTAATTGTAGTATAAGTATTTGGTATACTATTGTGCAGTGGAAAACTTGAAGGAACATTCTTATTCCATCACATATTTATACTAAGTTAACGATTCGTCAAAAGATCATAAAACCAAATGAGTCTAGGAAAGTATGTTATAAAATTACAGACTACAGTTAAAGCCTCAAACGGTTTTTCAGTTGGTAACGACAATCAAATGTCACGGCGCACAAAGTAAAAGCCTATTCCGTTATCTACCGACATCACATTCTGTTTCTTTTACAATAATTACTCTTATGTTACAAAGTCTTGAGAATCTCTTTTAATTATATCAGCTACTTATGTGGATCCACGGTTTAAAAAACACTTCCAAATATATATTTTTCATACTTAAGGACGACATTGTTACTATACTTAGTGTATCCTGATTGACAAACCATGCCTTTCTGTTCAAATCTTTCTGTCGCTGGAAAAATAATGTCGACGAAATAACAATATGTCATTGCGATGGTAAATTAAAGATTTTTACAAACCTTGGCTCAAAAAAAAGCCTCTTTAGGGGCGATATAACTGACTCATTGGACAATAAGGCAATAATTAATGACCCTTTTATACTTTTTTTAGGTTTTCCTGTTAGTATTTACCGACCTGGGTAGCCTAGTGGTGTAGGCGTGGACTTCAGATCACGAGGTCCCGAGTTCGATTCCTGGTCGGGTCAGTGTTTTTCCGTGTTTTTTAACTGGAGATTTTTACCCGGGGTTCGGTTGTCTCAGATTGGACAGGACCGGTTGACTGGAAATAATTGCCTCAGGCAATAAGTTCCACCGGCTATACCTACTGACACCTTTGTATAGAAAAGTGTTAATTAATTAATTAATTATTATTTAATTAAAAAAATATCAGTGGGAATTTAATAAATTGTAAGCACGCGGTTTTGTTTGCAAGACATGTTGTATATTTTGTGCTAAAATATGGCATGCCCCAAATAATCTTAAAATCGCCCAGATGACTGAATATATCAAAGGTAGTTGTTATTAAGCTCCATCCTTTTCAAAAATGTGAAGTTCATGTTATGTAAGTCAGAGTCTCCAGCATGCCTCTACAGAATATGAAGCAGTAATGATATCGTGAAACACTTTCTCTCTCTATCAACATCGATGCTTATCTACCACCCAAAATATCTTCACATTTTGTTGGTTGCGTATTCTTATTATTGTTGACTGGGTGTACTATAGACGTTTTGTTTTGTGTGCTTTCTCATTAAAGGTAACAAAACACACCCTACATTTTACGATATTTACTCGCTAGATGTCTCCATTAGTTTTATTCATAATAAATCTTACCACAATAATTGGGTTAAATTAGGATCTTATGGAGTCTTTTCTTTCAACAACATAATATACAATAACGTAACATGGTTTAAAACAGACGCATCGGTCGGAATTACATAGCTCAAATGATAATTAATTCATCACCATACAAATTCGAATTCAATATTCATAGTTAGGAACACAGGACGACGTCTGTCGGAAAAGCTAGTTTTTTTATAAAATAAAAACATATTTTTTCTTAAAAGAGTCTCCGAAATTCTTTAATCTAAACTTCACGATGCTTTTCGTCGTTTATCGACCAACACCGCTGAACTCATTTTTACCAACTTTTCAGGAGAGTGAAAAAACTGCATATTTTGGTGATTTTGAGACTTTATTTATTTTTTTTAGTTTGAGTGGTTCTATTTTCGGATTAGTAGTACCTACCGCTAATTGCTGATATTATTTATGTTTTTAGCTAATTATAGTTTTATTTTGACTTGGGCGGTATTGCAGAAATATTTTATAGACTTAGGCGGTGTTGAATTACAATATTCCATGAACAAACCACTCGGAAACAATTACATTTTCAAAATTTTAAGTAGTTATTTTATTTTAATATTTTATTGTTATTTTTTTAAATATAAAAACATAAGTATATGATAAGGCACCTGGCACATAGCAATAACCATCCAATTTTATACTCAAAGTATCCAGGAACATTTCCTTTCATACTTTTTAAGATTATTTTGCAAAAAAATAAGCTTTCGAATTTAGTTCACACGAGAATAAAAAAAATAATTATCTATGTTAACAATAATTCATGGTCTCCCAGAAATTAGTAAACAAATGGTTTCATTCTTCATCGCTTAGCTGTAGTTCAAAAAGCTCTGAGTTTCGATATCTTACTACACGAAGATTTGTGGTTTTATGCTTCGAGCAGGCTTATGGACATCGTGGTTTACCTTTCTTTCGGTTATTTATTTTATTTATTTTTATTTTATTTTTATACAATCAAAAAATCATTACTCAGCATAACAGGCACAAGCCCTTTGCGCTGAGCAATGAGAGACAAACACAATATCAAAAACAAAAAACATTCAATACAACAATCTGAGCGGGTTGTGTCGACAAAATAGGTGCAATACATTGAGTATTTTTGCGCAGGTTCAAAATAATATAACTATTATAGGTAGGCACGACAGTTCCATATAGGTACCCAAACATAAATATAGGCACACAGCGGACAATAATTATTATTAACTAGCTTATACCCGTCTTGCTTTACGTTTTTGATTCCGATTGTCAGGCTTGATCGGTAGGTAATTAAACAGATTCTAGTCTAGCATCCCATTGCTTAACATACCACTTTAACTGACATAAGCACAGAAAAAGAAGAATGACACTTTTACAATTTTTGTTTTACCGACCTCATAATATTATACGAACCTATTCAAACCACAGAGCTCTCTCTATGAAAACTTGCAAATTATGTCCACAGATAATATAAATATACTGATTATGTCGGTAGGTTCGTATAATATTTTATTTTTTTTGGAGGTCTATAATAATAAAAAAAATATTATACGAACCTACCGACATAATTTGCAAGTTTTCATACAGAGAGAGATAGCTCTGTGGTTTGAATCTTAGCTACATACATTGCCTGCTTTGATATTAATTGGGCAACCCACCCATAGAGGGTGATTTGTATCTGTCAAACTGCAATTTTTTTCATTAAATCTTTATTTATTGAGAATAATAAGCTTTTAATAACATTTATATGTATAACAAATCAATCTACAATTATTTTATTACATTTTCATACCGTAATACCAAGATCCCATTCAACGTTTACATGAGTAATTTTGTTTCCAAAAGTCTTTTTGAGAAATTTGTATGAAGATCCTAAAAAGTACAGTTTTTTTAAATAGCTCTAAATATATTAAAGTTAATGCAGCAAATTGTATTTAAGAACCTTCTCCAGCATTTTATACTGCTCTGGGCATATTAATATCTATCTTAGCATTTGTATTTTGAGCGTGATGTTCACATATACGGTTAAAGTATTGTCAAAGGCAAATAAAAAAACATTTCTAAATTATTATATAGAGATAATCTACGTAACGTTTGTCATGAATCACAATTTTAATTGGTGAGTTACTCATAAAACCGGCTTGTATCTATGAAAAATAGAATAACTGTGAGAGACATGTGAGTCAAATTCGTAGTGTGGTGATATATTCTCTACAGTCTACACCTACCCCACAATTGACATTTAATAGAATGCTTGAAATACTTGTAGTGAACTATAAGCTCATAATACAATGCTGCGTCTGGCACAAATCGTCCCTCTAGGGATGGGATGCCATAAACATAATAATAACAATGCTGCCCTTATGCTTTGCAACGACAAAAGTAAAAACTGTAACGCAACGTCTTTTCTCTGGTCATAATCCTAGGAATAGTTGGCAGCAATGTTTACCACTCTTTCTCTCCAGCTATATCTATAGATTCCTTATATTTAAAAAAAACTATTCAAGTAGGTGCATAATTGAAATAATAAAATATCCTGTATATGAAATATTGACTACAGGTACTTATTTCATTTCCATATCTGGATATATCAAACTCAAAATAATCGCCGCAAATTGTTGAAGAGTTCTGCATCTAACTTGACATCAATGGTTGGTGTGTTATAACGTCAAGTTGCAAGTAACAACATCTAGTAGATTATTACAGAGCGGATAAAAATCAACTTGATTATGCAAATAAACTCACCTTCATAGTTTAACAATACTCTCTATTTTGGTGGTTCAACTTAGCCCATAGTAGGATTCGAAACCTACTGAGATACTCACTTGACGTCAATAGACGTTGTATTATTATTATGTTATTTATAGGTGAAAAATCATGTGGCAATTAGGCAAAACTATTTAGTGTCATTTTGAGAAAGGCATTGGAATCAAAACAAAACTACACCAATACAATATAATTTAAAAAAATATATGAAGTTACATATAAGGAAATTTTCAATGGATCAATGCAGGTATATCAATATCAAATCTAGGTATTTCTTCTTATCCTTATTGATAAATGCCATTATCTATTAAAATTATAAAAAAATTGAACCAAAATGTACATAGGAAACAAATTCAAATGTAAGTTATTGCCTTCTGAAATAATTTAAAAAAATATATGAAGTTACATATAAGGAAATTTTCAATGGATCAATGCAGGTATATCAATATCAAATCTAGGTATTTCTTCTTATCCTTATTGATAAATGCCATTATCTATTAAAATTATAAAAAAATTGAACCAAAATGTACATAGGAAACAAATTCAAATGTAAGTTATTGCCTTCTGAAAAATGTCAAGTTGTTCAACGTAGAACCATTTAAATAGTAGTATTATTTATGGGTATGAATAAATGAATGAAAGAATTTTTGTTTATTTTTTGTCCAATCATTATTTAATTCATAAAACATAAAATCAACAATTGAAACATAATATGTATAATCTCAAAGTTTTTTGTTAGATCTAGCAGAGTAAAAAAATATTCTCTTAAACAAATGGAAACCAGAAAAGATATTCCGACCCACCGTTATAAAAAAAACTATTAGTTATTCACTTCTTAACCCAAAAGTATTATATCATTTTTATTCCATAACCGAAATAAAAAATTTAAAGTTTAAATCTGATGCTAGAACACAGAAATCCATACAATAACCTAGAATCCCGACTCGCGTTCAAAAGTGAAGCCTAAATATTGCAACTTTTGACAGTTTGGTTCCCAAAAGAATGTGGTACAGCGTATATTTATTCAGTAGTTTTCTCGTGTTTTTTACAATAAAACATATTTTTACGTTGAAATAAGTGAAATTAGATCATTTTTAAGTTTCTTTATAAATGTATTCTCAAAATTGCCGGCCAAATCGGCTTCACTTTTTACTACGAAGAATATATGAAAATCTATGTGCTAGAAACACACTATTGTGTCAGCTTGTGTTGTGTCGAGCCAGAAGCATTATCGTTTTTATATTTATTTATTTATTTTCTGTCAAAATTAAGCATTGCTCACCATTACAGAGTAATCCTTTGCGGTAATAGTGGTTAATAATATGGTTTAAGATACATTTAGGCTCTATATGAAGCTGATATGCTTCTAACGGGTTGAGAACTTATTTATAGTGATATGTGGTAAAATTGATAAAATCGCTGGCATCCGCAAGACACTGTTATTGATTATGGTCAATCTTCTTTACATCCCATAAGCAGCCATTGAATATTTTTTCAATATAATTGTTTCCCTTCTCAACTAAATGGGAAATTTGAATGAGTTCTCTAACATGGATCTGCAATATAAAGTTTCTGATTTAAAATACACATAAAGAAATCCAAGAAACATAATTAATGAAATTCTTACATAGGTAGCTTACCATATTGTCTTGCAAAAATTAAACCAATGAGTTTCTTTGTTAGAAATGCACTTTTATCAATCAATTTGATCCTTAGAAGTATGTACTGCTATGTCAAAAAGGTGGGATGAAAGCAATTAGTCTCGTTGAAAACACGTTTGCCTCAGGAACCTGAAAAAAATATCAACAAAATAAATTAATTTTGTGATTTCGGTAAGACACTAATTCCCGCCTTATAACATAACTTTACTATTCTGCAATTGTTTTAGCAACTCATAAATGTTTTAAGTTACGGCATAGGCTTACAGATATTTTAATCAATTGATGACTTACCAGTTTTATTTTCATTAAACTCAATTGAAAATAAGGTAATTATATTTTTCATAATCGACGATATCGATTCGAACCTTTTGTTTGACAACAAAATATGACGTATTGGTATAGTGAAGTATCAACCATCCATGGATAACCAAAGATAATAATATAATTCAACACAGTTAGGTACTATTAAATTATTTTATGATGTATATTTTTGATTTACTTATATAATGGTCTCTTAAAATATTTCGACTTATTAAAAAAAATTTAACACACAAAAAACCACTTTAAATGTGAAGAAGAATTATTAAAAAAATCATTCTTATTTTGTTTTCATATTATGAAGCTAAGACAAAAAATTACATATTAAAAAGTTCGTCTATGGTAACTTACTGTCAATTATTGTTATTCTGACAGCCAAACAAAAACAACAGGAATTCTATTTTCAAAAATTTTGTAAGTTTTTTAATATATTGAAATATATTTTTGTAAGTAGGTACCTAAGCTATATTTAATTATTAAGATTTTTACCTATCATGAAGTTTTTAGTTGTGAATTGTAAAAATATGGGTATATAAAATATGATACTTTGAAATTGCTGTCTCTCCTGTAACTAAACTTTGACAGATTTTGATGTTTTGTAATATTGTTTTCTAGGCATGGAGTTGCAGTCTATCTGAAATAATAATACCTGATACATTATGCAGTCTAAATGGATTTAATGAAGATCTTAAAAAGGTATAAAAGCTACACTTTTAAACAAATAATGAAAGATTCCAAATGAAGGTTTTATGCAGAGCATATATCAAATATGGTTCATTATGCAGTCTAAATGGATTTTATGAAGATCTTTAAAAGGTATAAATACTACACTTTAATATAATATGAAGTTCTTAAAAGTTTGATATACTTTCTAAATCCTTAATATTGATTCTAATCAAATTCTCACAATGTGTATTTTTAAAACAAATCCCTGAAAAATGCAAAATTTTCTAATCTTGTCTTATATATTTGCAACCATGTAATCACTTTATTTTGCTTTCATATATTAAATGAATTATGTTTTTTTCTAGGTCAGAACCTTGCAAGGATTTTGGATATGTCAAGAAACGCTGCCAAAAATATTACCCACCTTGTTTTGTGATGAATGTAACATTAAATAAAATAAGTAAAAGGTAAGAGAATATAAGTTTGCATTTATCTACATAAGAATTTTGAGCTCGATACAGTTTCGTGAATTCATATTCTGGTAATATTTTGAGATTTAGATGTGGGTAAGTACACACTACGCAAACTGTTTTACCATCCAATTCTTGCTATTATGGATGTTCATACAAATTTCAAATTAAATCTTCATTAATATATTTTATTACCTTAGCTTTATTATATTTTCTTTAATATTTAATACATTTTCTTTAATATTTAATATGATTTTATCTGGTACCCACATAATTACTCATCTATCTGGCTACGACAGTTTGAAAAAAAACTGTGGCCATAAATTTTTTAAAATGTGTCAATATTCAAAATGGAGGAAATATTTTTCCAAAATCTTTCATTAAATCTTTATTTATTGAGAATAATAAGATTTGAATAACATTTATATGTATAACAAATCAATCTCCAATTATTTTATTACATTTTCATACAGTAATACCAAGATTCCATTCTACGTTTACATGAGTAATTTTGTTTCCAAAAGATGGCTTACTGTCTTTTTTGAAAAATTTGTATGAAGATCTTAAAAAAATAAAGTTTTTTAAATAGCGCTAAATATATTAAAGTTAATATATCAAAGAGTATTTAAGAACGCTCTACGGAATTATGCGCGGCTTTTCGCATATTAATATCTGACCTTAACGTCTGTTTTCTGATTGATTTTCTTATTGATTTCATTGTAATCTTATTCATTTAAATACTTCAAAAAAATCTCTGTTATAAAAAGAGTGTTGATTTTGGCTACTTATAGATGTATTATATACCTACTATAACTTTAATTAATGTACCTACAATAATGTAAATTATGTGGAAGATGGAATGATATTATATGTCGTATCATAATAATGTTGTATTTTTTCTAGGATGAATGATTTGTTACAAACCTTGGAAGGTCGTCAAGAAAGGCTTCCAATCAAACCTCTTACTGGCCGCTGTCTTTGAAGAATACTTCTTTTAACACGATGATTAAGTATACGACACCCTATGAATATTTTTTTTAACGAATTGAAGGTAATTATGCTAAAGTGGTTTTGAGTTTATTTACATACTAATTTAGATACAATATAATACCGTTGTTGAGTGTGATTAATTGGAATACAAATATTATGTGGATAAAACAAATGTTTTATTAAACTGATTAAAATCCCGAAGACATTAATTTAAAGATTCTCAATTATTGTCAACAACAATTTTATTTCTTTCTCTCAACAATTCTGTCAAGTTCACTGTACCTTATGATCTAATTTATCACTGTTACCGGCCAGTTTGTCTATGGAATGTTCATACCAATTTCAACGATGATTTTAAGATTTATCTTTTTCAACAATGATTTTAAGATTTAAACATTATTTATATTTCAGGAATATAAAATGATTCAACAATTGTTGCTAAATTATTTAATACTTATCTACATTAGAATATAATTTTCTCAGGTACCTACATAATTACTTATCTATTACATTGTCTACGACAGTTTGAAAAAAAACTGTGGCCATAAATTTGCTAAAATGTGTCAGATTTCAAAATGGAGGATTATTTTGCAAATTTTTTCATTAAATCTTTATTTATTGAGAATAATAATATTTGAATAACATTTATATGTATACCAAATCAATCTCCAATTATTTTATTACATTTTCATACAGTAATACCAAGATTCCATTCTACGTTTACATGAGTAATTTTGTTTCCAAAAGATGGCTTACTGTCTTTTGTGAAAAATTTGTATGAAGATCTTAAAAAAATAAAGTTTTTTAAATAGCTCTAAATATATTAATGTTAATTTATCAAAGAGTATTTAAGAACGCTCTCTGGAATTTTGCACGGCTTTTCGCATATTAATATCTGACCTTTACGTTTGTTTTCTATGATTGATGCTGTTACAAAAATATATATAAATAAACGGACTAAAATATTATGTAGATACTAGAATAAATGACTGAATAAAACAACACCGCGCCGCGCACACTGGACACAGGTAGGTACCCAGTGCAGTGCGCAGTGCCGTCCGTACACTCATACATACACAATGTAGTATTCACAATATTTAATAATAAAGTAGGGAGTTAAGCGTACACATCGAAGATTACAGTCATCGATGTTTCATACGGTCTATGGAAGATGCTTGGATCAAACAGGTGGATACAAAAACCCACATAAACAATTTATATGAGTATTCAAATACAAAACATAATTAATTTAGATTCAAACACTAGGCAGGGAAACAAAATTCTAAGAGTCGCTCCAAGGAGTACATGATGCGGCCGCTTATGAATTCTCAAGCATAATTAAATAAATAAAATTACAGCAGGCAATATTTCTTCTTAATGAAAACAAGTATATAGGTAACAAAATCAATTTAAATTAAAAAAAAAAAAAAAAAAAAAAAAAAAAAAAATCTTCTTTCGCCTTTCGTCACGTCAACTTTCATTCCCCTTTCTTTCTTATGTTGCGTTTACATCTACTTACTTGGTTCTTTTGTTACCTACCTTATAAAATTGGTCCCGTGCTCGTCCACTCCAGGATATAGACCTGCTCACGTTCATGTCACTACTCCCTGTCTCTGGCTATCCGGACCTGACGGTCCGTATGATGTCACCTCATCGGCTGTCTATCTACCTTTCTTTGGCAATTTTATCACCCACATTGCTGACTCACGTGCAGATTAGCGCGAATAGCACCAAACTCACGAACATTGTATGGCGGAGAGACTACTTGACCGGTGTTACAGGGTTAAATTACTTGGGCGCTGTAACTTTTTTTACAATTATGGCCATTGATTGGTTGAATTTTATTAAATTTAGTACACGCGGGAGAAGTAGCTATATCTTTCTGCATTCAAAAGTACAAATCGCTAATTTTCGACTTAGGCGGTGTTGTTCGATAAGCGACGTTTTGTCGTAGGTACTGACTAAAAAGATTGTATATAGACTTGCAGTATAAGTGCCATGACGAACCTGATTTTTCAGAGTATCTATATGGATTCGTTAGAGGACCAGGGTTGAACGCTGCAATTGATTGAAAAATATTCAGGACAGAAATGAGTCGAAGTTAGCGTATTGACTAGAATGAAAGTGAATAAATTAATGTGGTTTGGATATGTAGAGAGAGAGAGAGAATGACTAAAAGGATGTATAAATCAGAAAGAATGGGTGCAAGCAGATGAGGCCGATCGACCATTGGTGCCGTCTTACAGGAGGGTCAAGTCAGGAGCAAAAGGAATAGAAGAGCATGTATGCGGAATGTTATGCGTTTGGAGGAAGCGAAAGAGATTTGTTTGAATAGGAAAGAATGGAAGTGCGTATTGTCTGCCTACCCCTTCGGGAAACGGCGCGATGGGTAAAAAAAAAAGAAATGAATCGAAACTAAGAGGAAAGACCTACGTTTAAAAATAAACCGGAAGTGCTGATGAAGAAGAAGAATTCTTGTGATGTCCCGAAACACTTGAAATGGAAAGATGAGGCTAAAGAAGATGGAAAAGTTAAAGAATTCTGTGAAAAATTTATTTGATCGAATATTGTTGATGTTAGGAAAAAAATAATGAAAAATATAATTTCATCTCATACGAATTGTTTTTTTATTATCTCGAAATCTCGCTGAGAAACCGTTTTATTCTCAGAAGACTCTTCTCACAAAGACCGTCGCCCAGGTGCGAGGAGGTGACCGAGCGCTTGATTGCTCTAATATTAGAATTACCCTGTCATGTAGGCCCCATTATTCCTTTCCGTTTATAAAGACCTAAATGAAACGACTCTATTATAATATAATATAAAAGCAGAAATACAATTATCCGGCAGTGGGTTAAAATGGACAGACTTGGCTTGATTGTCGCTTGGCGTGCTCAAAATAATTTCGGCCTGAATATTCCAGTTGAGTATTTTTATATTTGTTCCTTCTTGTTTATAACATTGTTTTGTAGACTGCACTGACTTGTAAGTTTAACCTTACGATTAATTTGCTCAAAAGCTTTCTTGACTTTAAAATATTATGAATAGGTTGTTACGATAAACTTAGACATGTTTAAAAGATTGTTTTGTAAATAGCTTTAACACGTAAGAAGTCACACCTAATAATCTCGTTGCTTTGCCAATCTTGAAAAATTACACATGTGTTGTATGTAAGTTGTTGTTGACTAACTGACTTGAAGATCCGAAAACTCTTTCATCAAAAACTTTTTCATCGTATGAGGTAATGTTGCCTTTAATAAGTTAGTAGAGTAACTACATACATGAAAGATGGTAAAAAAAGTTAAATATTCGGTCATAAGCAAGCCAGTGTAGCTTTGCTTGAGGTGAATTTCTTTAAAATATGTTGTTGAATATTTGGAATATATTCCTCACCTTACATGATTCCTCGCCTTCATAACATTAAATCCCAACATATTATGCTAAAAACCATTTTTTTTTGGGAAATTAGGGATAGTTTTTGTGATAATTTCTTATACCTGCGGGGAGGCCCACATATGTATAAGCGTGTCAACTTCGAACGGTGTCTTAAAAAAATAGGTGGTTTTATTTTTTGAAATTACGAGTAATTATAGCTGATATTTACACAAAGCTTTTGGGTCTTATTATGAAGTGGACATTAAAAGCTACAAATTAGAATAAAAAACCACGGTATTTTATGAACGCGCGAGACGAAGTGTTAAAAATCGAACACAACAATTCCACTTAATTAAAAAACTGGAAGTTTTAAACTGAATCTATATTTACCTACCTATTTATTTTTAAAGTTTAAAAACCCTACCTATAGTTTCGAAGGCTTTCTGCCTTAGAAATAAATAAGGAAAATAGTATACGCGAAAAGGAAAACAATATAATAGTTTATTTCAATTTTTCCACGAAGAATCCACGTTCAAAGCGTTATTGAATAAAATTTCATTTATCATTAAAATTTTTGTGGATTTAACAAAAAAAATTTTTTCATTTTTGTAAAAAGAATATTCAAAATTTTTCAACTACAAGTTTATCATCACAGGTGCAAAAGAATAGCCGACCAACTTTCCAAAGCGTCGTGATAACTTTACAAATGATGAGAAGTTTTATGTTCGTAAAAAGTGGCCATCGGGTGCACCCAAATAAATCTAAAGCGGGACAGTTGGATATTCAAATTTAACAAATGGTTTCAAGGAGAAACTCTAAGGAATGATTTATTTCATTTTTCAGATATTTGAAGGAAATATTTATTTTGTAACTTTATGTAGAATTAAATTGAGTTTGACAATGGAATTCGAAAATGATTATATTATTTTCATATTTTTGTTCAACTGCATACCTATGGATAATCGATATGATAGGTATATCAATTTCATTATTGTCAAAAAGTTAATAGCAAAGATTTATTGTACAAGATAAAGCTAAGAAAAAAATGAAATTCTGAGGAACAAATATCGTCGAATTCAGCAATCGTGATTCCTAAGCTAGGTATTCCAAGAATAGGTACCTATATAACATTTTTTGAAATTTTGGAATAATTTACTTTCCCAATTAAACTATTGACTAAACATTTTCATACAAACTTCCTTTAGCTTCTTCGTCTTCTTTATCAGCCTGTCTCCGTCCATTGCTGAATATAGGCCTCTCCCCTCTCCTTCTAATCATTCCTGTTCCGAGCCTATATTTATGGCTGTTTTGGTTTCAGCTGGTATATAATGGACCTCCATATATTTACCATGTTTAGGTTATTAGTTTTTTTAATGTTGGAATTATTTTGCTGTTTTTCCTAATTGAAATCAAGCATGAGAGTGAAAACACAAAGTAATGGTTCCGATCGTAGCCGATCAGCGCAATGAATGTTATTCTATTTTTTGAATGAGCATGCCGGAATGCGGGTTCCTATTTTTGCTGTGCGTAGTATGCCCATTGCCCATTCAAATGCATAGAAACATACTGTGCGCCGGTCGGAACGAGCGTTTTTTGTGTTTTCACCCTTAGCCCCACAGAACTACTTTTTTTAACCATCTCACATTCCTTTCAAGCCACACATACACACATCTAAGAGTTCTAGTGTTTGAAACGCGCGGATACATTCAGAAACCTAATATAGGTACCATGTCAGTTCTCTTGTCAAGTTTGCGTCATTAAGAGCTTTAGATAACTACCTACCTACTACACCTCACATCCATCTCACGAATGATTAGAAGGAAAGAGGAGAGGCCTATATATTCAGCAATGGACAGAGACAGGCTGATAAAGAAGACGAAGATGAAGACTAGGGTCAACACCATGTGGCGCGTAAATGATGGATATGAGGTGTAGTAGGTAGGTAGTTATCTAAAGTTCTTAATGACGCAAACTTGACAAGAGAACTGACATGGTACCTATATTAGGTTTCTGAATGTATCCGCTCGTTTCAAATACTAGAACTCTTAGATGTGTGTATGTGTGGCTTGAAAGGAATGTGAGATGGTTAAAAAAAGTAGTTCTGTGGGGCTAAAACGAGCTTAGTAAAAGCTACTTGCCCGCTAATAAGCCCTTATTAGCGTGAAAATACTGTTTTAATAAGAAACGATCAAATCGTTTGATCATTTTGTATGGAAATTCTTAAGAAACTCTTTTGAAGACGCTTACAATTTCTATCGTTTAATACATTTTTTTAGACAAAAAATACGTTAGTTTTAATAAAATATTAAACATACCAATACATTAACTCCAGGAATTTGAAAGACTTTCATGACAGGATTCTCCATGGGCATAAACCTGTAGAACTCCCTGTCTCCACGGTACCACTTGACAGAGTACAGGATGTCTGCCTCGATGTCGTACTGACACTTGAGCGCAGCATCAGAACCACGTCTGACGGCAGCTGGTATGGATATCCGAACATCTCGTAAGCAATGCACTACACCTGGAACAAGAAAAATACAATATTAGTCTAGAACAAAGCATTTTTAATGTCTTAGTAAATACCTAGATAAAGATGACGTTTTTATTAAAAATATTATGAAGACAAACATTCTCCCATCAACTTGTTTTGATTAAAATGTGAAAGAAAATGTTAAAGTTTAAAAGATAATATTATAATATTGAGAAAACAGTACGAAAAACTATGATGATTTTGAATGCTCACTGAGATGTACACAATCAAGTAATTTAAAATATAAAATGCACTCTCGGTTGATGGAACACTTCACTGTATTATTCTGATATATTATAAGGTATTGAGGAGTGTATAAGCACGCACCATCAAAAGGATCAATGTTGTAATTAATTAACCTTAAAATATGATAAACGATGTAAGGGTGAAAACACAAAAAACGCCCGTTCCGACCGGCGCACAGTATGTTTCTATGCATTTGAATGGGCAATGGGCATACTACGCACAGCAAAAAATAAATAGGAACCCGCATTCCGGCATGCCCATTCAAAAAATAGAATAACATCCATTGCGCTGATCGGCTCCGGTCGGAACCATTACTTTGTGTTTTCACTCTCATGCTTGATTTCAATTAGGAAAAACAGCAAAATAATAATATTATTATAGGTGTGTTTTCTCTATAGTTTCGCAGGAACGAAGCATCTCGAACAAGATTCTAAGTTTTAAACACATACATACATAGGTACCTTCGTGTCGTTCAGTTGAACAAAAGAAATAAATCTAGTCCTCGTAAATGATACAATATTCTTTAAATATTTGAAACGATATTGCCGTGTACCGTGTACACACTAAATTAAAACTCCTCTTCATGCTGTTATGGAAAATCATTAAAATTACTTCCAATTCTAAATATTTTCTCCAGCTTATAGCAATAAACCTAAAAACGTAGTACCTATCTACAACCAAAGGGGGTGCAACAAACCCTTTGAAATATTTCTTTTAGTTTTAAAACGAAAATATGCTTTCTCGCAAAAAAAACAGTCTAGTCCAAACCGGGACAGGACTACAACCCCAAGTAGAAAAATATTCATATGAGAATATATAAAAACAAGGCTAACAAAGGCGGTGTTACATCAATGTCTTAACAAAAATACATGAAAAGAGCTTTTTTTAATTCACAAATCGAAAAAATAAAATTTTGTCGGATTGTATAATATGCTGTGATTATTTCGAAATCACTCCGAGAGTATTTAGTATCTACATTGAATCTTTGTGCAAAGTAATATTTAATAGACTTAATACTATAAAGTGTCTAAGGGTTAATACTTAAGAGATTAGCGATGTACCTATCCATCACTACTTATCCCCCTTGACTGACAATGATAATACCCACATACAAGGATTTGTACACCATCAAACCGTCATTAGGGAAAAGACTAACTACATCATAATTACGAAGATTCGCCCACTTGCGACATTATTGTATTCACTGAGCCTACATTTTGCATTATCTGTATAAATGCAGTACCTACCTACTGCTAGTAGCATTTAACTCCGTCACAATAATAGCTCCAGTGTTGAGCTACTAAATAAGGACCTGTCCTATTGTGAAGAAGTTAATCCTATACCGTTTAGCAGCGATTACATTTATTATCGTTGGATTGCAGGGAGAACTTTCATTATTATGAGCTACATATAATTCAGACCATAATAATAGGCGATTTAGGTAGAATACAAGCTATTATCATTTTAATTTTTTTTATGGACAAACTCCTTGAAGATTAATGATTTTATATTAAATGACAATCCAACCCAAGAATCAGTTTTAAAATCTCTTCTTTAAATTTTTTAAAGTTTTACTGAGGACTGTGAGGAATGAATAGGTAGGCTATGGGAAAAGTTTGGTTGAGAATTCTCATTCCCGTGTATGAAACATTTGAGGGCGTTTCTTTTTAAAAACTATTCAGGTATTCGTCCTTTTCCTCTCTTCTTCCTGGTACCCTGTTACCCAGCGTATCGCCACTGTTGGCTGTTGGGTTCGGCATACTCAAAGATTCTTAATAAATGTCCTATCCTTTTACACTGATTCTCTGCAGAATCTTCAGTTATTCACACTATTACAGAAGAATTTATATATTATTATCGATATGGCCAATGGCCATATCAATGTAGATACAATAATTCGTGAACAAATAATCTTTAACTTGATATTTAATCGTAGGTATAGTACAGCAAACTTGCTTTTGTCAAATACGGGGTTTGAAGAGGTTGGTAGCCCAGTAGTATCAGTCGACGGTTCGTAAGGTCGAGGGCTCGAATCCCGATGGCGACAATTTCCACTTTCACAACACGAACTTTGCTTCATGTAAAAGATGACGAAAATGTATTTGCATCCAATTTTGAAGTCCGGATTTATTAAAAAAATATACAAAAAATCGAAATGTATGCGGTGGTATAATAAAGAGCACCATACACTTGATGAAATGAAAGATTAATTTTATTATCAACTCACAACTCTTGGATATATTTCACTCGCACAATGCAAAAAATGACGTAGAAAGACTTTCTAAAATTAGATTCTTATCGTATCATTGACAATAACGAAAACAATAGCTTAAAAATCCTAATTATCCAAAAAATCTTTCTAGACGAAATTCTATATTTCAAAGTGATATGCTTGGTCTTGATTCAGGGAACACCACGAATAGGTTCAAACAGCAAATTGTAAATGATTAGGTAGGTATAGGCACCTCCAAACCCCCATTACTGGAATATGTGTGCCGCCCCCGGACACTCACGGTACACAACATTTAAAATGTAGAAGGAACATGTCAGTGTATATTTTATGCGACACGGGTTACATGCTAATATTGTTATTTGAAAAATAACTGACATAATGTGGAATACGTGTTTGAGGATAACCCAACGAATACTCGAATCGTGTTTCAGTAAAATTCACGCTGAAAACGGGCACCCCTAATAATCTGTACCTCTCTATATATACCTATTATACAAAATGACGGTGCGTATTACAATACAGCAACCGGTATATAGGTAAACCGGTTTATGGCTAAATTTGTAATAAAAAACTTATTGTTTTTGATGAGAAGGTTGGTTAATTTACTTTTATTGTTTCTATCTGAAATATGGTTCTTCCAAGCATATTTGCCCAAAACATCATAAATCTTGTCTTGCATATTTCATCATACCTACTAAAATCAAGACTTATTTTATAAAATGTAGACAGGTAGCTTAATATGGATACTACATGTACCTACCTACCTAAACAGGAATCAAAAAAATGAAAAAAATCTTTCAAATCAATTAAATTTACCCTTTTTTGCAGGAATTAGGTATATCAATTACAGGTAAAACAAAAACATATGGATTTCAAAAAAGCCAACATATTACAAACACATGAAAATCATATTTCGTAACTTTGATATTTTTAAACCTATAAAAAACCAAATCTTGTTCAAACCTATCGCTGAAACGTATTCTCAGGTAATTACATAGGGACTCTGATTTTTTTTTCAGAAGAAGGTAGAAAAACTATTTCCACATTAGATCTAACAAAACCTTATCATTGGCCCAGTTAGGCGAGTCCTTCAACCCGAACAAATCAAAACATTGGTGAGGTAGGCATCACGTCAGAGTTGTCGATTTGTTTTGAAAGAAACTTTTCTCTCCCGTCACGAATAACTCATCCTATAATTATTATTTGGACCGAAACAATATTTAATCGAACAAATAAATTCCGAAAACTTCTGTGGTTGGTTGATCGTAGCCGTTAGACATATCTACACATTTCAGACCTATGATGCGTTTGTTTTTCGGTAATTTTTTGGTCGCTGCTGACAAATCTTTACCCAAGATAATTTGAAAAGATCTAGCCATGTTTTCTTGCAATAAAAGTGTTTCAAATGAAATGGTTCAACGCTGAAAATTTTATCTACAAACCTTGCCAAAGTTAGACAACGATATTTTTTAGAAGTGACTAAAAACGTCACCTAACTGAAACTGGACGAAACAGCACGCCTTGGCCTTCGAGTCAATGCCAGTAAGACGGAGCTCATTGCGAATAATGCCTGCCCTGATAAACAGCTACCGATAACCATCGATGGTCACCAGGTCTTCCGGGTGGATAAATTTAAGTACCTGGGAGCAACCATTACCACCACTGGTGACCTCGGGGCTGAGCTCCCGATACGTATCGCTATGGCAAGTGGTGCCTTCAACAACATGACCAAGATATGGGAAGGCGTCGGCGTTTAGTGTCGAGACGAAATAATGTAAACTGTTTGATGCGTGTCTGTTGCGCATTCTTCTGTATGGGTGTGAGTCTTGGCACCTGACTAAAGCCCAGGCACAAAAAGTATCTGCATTCGAAACGAAGTGCCTCAGGAGAATTTTGGGTATAAGATGGTACCATCGCATCACGAACGACGCTATACTTCGGCGCACCCAGCGCAGGCCCATCACTTCCACCATTACGGAGAGGAGATGGCATGGCTGGGACATGTGTTGAGGATGCCGAATGACAGTTGGCCGAGGAGAGCGCTGTTTTTCCTCCCATCAGGGTCTCGAAGACGTGAAAGACCTTCTCATACCGTGTTCCGTTCCTTCGAGGCAGAGCTGAGGGAAATCGACTTGGTGTGGGAGGAGGTCATAAGCATTGCGCAAGATCGAGGGATATGGAGAGCTCTTGTTGCCTCCCTATGCTCCTAAGTGGAGTTCAAAGGGAGTTTTGATTTGACTCAATATCTCAGTGTAAGTACCTACATAATGTGTAGTATATTATATCCTAGCATCTTCTTCTTACTTTAACCTGCCATTTTTTTCGACTTAATCAGGGTTCTTAAACACATACGCCAGGATCTTCTGTCCTGGGTTGTCGATTAAGGGGAATTCTATGCTGCCAACTCCCTCTCGATTGCGGACCACCAAATTGCTGGAGGTCTTCCTCTCCCTTTGGGATTCTAAGGTTTGTAGGAATACCAGCGTTTTTTCACCGAATAGTCAGATCCTCTGATATGCTCATTTCGAACCCTGTCCAGAAGACGTGTCAGAATAGTTACAAATACAGTGCTATGAAAACTCGTCCAAAATAGTCGAACATCTAAGTCAGACTGAACAATATTGCACTAGCGACAGTTCCAAAATATTTTTAATCATTATGTGTTATAATAACAAACCATATTGTGTTTTTGGAATATTTTTTTCTTGAATAAAAAAATCGAATACAATATGCAGGACTAGCTCTGCCGAGTCAGCTTGTAAAAAATATGATCCAATACAATCATCATGGTGTTTTGAACAAACAATTAATGTCATTCCTAGAAAAATTAGTTTGTTGTTTAAAAGGAGAGATTTTATTTTCATTTTACTAGCTTTCCGAGTTCAGAATCATAATTACAATGTTCGTTCACACGTGCAAGTAAGTACTTTCTAAAGAATATGACTATTTCAGTGTACCTATCTTTATCTTAGATTGTCCTGAGGTAGACTCTCAGAGGTCAGGAAATAGACGAACCTAAGAAAGGGTTCGGACTGTTTAATATTGTAAAAACATGAATATTTGATGGAGAAGACCTGCTGCGGTCAGCAAATAACATAATGACAGCCCAAGTCAAACATCGAGATGCTTTGGGATAGTAATAATAATAATTATTAACCCTCGTAAAGTTCGTCCACAGAACTTTCTATTGGAATCAAATAAGTTAGCATGACTCGCTTTTAACAAGCCTTAGTTAAGTGGTTTGTTGTCATAAAGATGATGTATTAAATTTAATTATACATCTTATTCAAATTTATGTTTCACTATTCTTATAGTGACAACGAAATCTGAGTTGTTGAGTTGACTCGAGTCACATTCGTTTACAAAAATAATGATTATAATAATATGATTTTTGCATGTAGAAAATTCATTATATTCCCCTCTACTATGTATTAAAAAATTTACCTTAGCGGTTTATTCGTTTAGGGTTTATCAATAAGAAATGTTACAGTCCATGTGGGCTTCGTAAAAAACTCACGTCATCCAGATTAAAAAGTTTGTGATCTGGACGTGTCCAAAGGAACACGCAAATCAGTGTGCAGAGGAACATGAGACATACTTTTTTTACGTTTTTAAATATTTTTGAGTTTATTTAATCAATGAGATACTTAATTTGAGAGCATTTCAAATGAACATTCTTCGATGAATTATTGAAATTATTTATACATATTGACTTTTTATAACAAAAAAATAACTGAAAAAAAAATGAAAATAATTACTTTTTGAGTAAAAAAAATTCAAACACCGCTCCACACCTTACAGTTTGAATGAAAATGACAGTTATCACGTTAGTATTGCATGATATTCAAATATGTATTGAAATGTGTTGCAATTTCAAAATGAAAATGTTTATTTTAAGGAAATATTTAACTGTCCAGAGGAACAAGTGTCCACATGAACACAACTTGCCCCTAGGTATAAAATAAAATAAAATCTTTCTTTATTTCTCGCATAAAAAATTTCGTAGACAATTTAAACATATTTTAAACAACCAGATTATACAAATTATAGTTTAAAATAATATCAAATAACACATAAACGGGAAATCCCACAAGGCAGTGCCCGTTCATGGGTATTACAGAAGTATTAGGTATCTAAAATTGAATTTTTGTATAATGAAAGTAAAAAATAAAAATAGGTATTAAAATGTATATGGAAATTGAAATCAAAAACTTAATCACATAGAGTGAATAAAGAAATGCATATCCAATCTAACAATATAAATATAAATAAAATAAATAATACTCAGTCAATATATTATGGTTGTGAAACGTGGACATGGACGAAAAAAGAAGAATGTAGTATAAATGCAGTAGAGATAAAATCTCTACGAAGAATATGTGGAAAAACTTTATGGGATATGGAAAGGAATGAAAATATTAGGAAAGAATGTGGTATGGAAGTAAGTGTTGTGACAAAGATGAAAGTTAATAAGTTGAGATGGTTTGGGCATGTGGAAAGAATGGATGCAAACAGAATGACAAAGAAAATTCATAAGGCTGAAAGGAATGGTGTAAGCGTGGGCGACCGAAAATGACGTGGATCGAACACATCGATTCCGTCCTCAAGGAAGGCCAGGTAAGAAGTAAGAGAAATATGAGAAATGGTATGTCGGTGGAAGAAGCGAAAGAAGTATGCCTGGATAGAAAAGAGTGGAGGTCCGTTCTCTCTGCCTACCCCTTACGGGACACGGCGTGATGGGTAAAAAAAAAAAATATATATATATCATCCATTGTAATTTGTAAACATTTATAAAATAAAATTCTCCTCAAGGAAGTCCTCAAGGAAGGCCAGGTAAGAAGTAAGAGAAATAGGAGAAGCTGTATGAGAAATGGTATGTCGGTGGAAGAAGCGAAAGAAGTATGCCTGGATAGAAAAGAGTGGAGGTCCGTTCTCTCTGCCTACCCCTTACGGGACACGGCGTGATGGGTAAAAAAAAAAAAAAAAATATATTAAATCATCCATTGTAATTTGTAAACATTTATAAAATAAAATAAAACAAATATAACTAAAAAAATTTAAACAGAAATGACCTATGTATGTAGTTAATGGTCAACACAGATATACCGAGTTATAATAACAAATAAAACCATGATAAAAAAGTATAAAAATAAAAAATCCTGATGGTCGTCAAGTCATTAAGTAAATTGATAAAAAGACAATTTAAAAAGGTGCATAAACAAGGTATCAAGTTATTTCAATAAAAATAAAAACAACGATCAAGACATTCACATCAGTAGAATAAATATACATTTATAAAATAAAATAAAACAAATATAACTAAAAATATTTAAAGAGAAAGGACCTATGTAGTTATATAAAAGTATAAACATAGGTAGATAAATATATAAAAACAAAAGATTCAAATCTAAAATAGAGTATCACATTCAAAAATAAAGTAATTGAAATAGATTAAACAATTACAAAGCTATAATAAAAATTTGAAATAAACACAACAATATAATACAAATAAAAGTATATGTAAAAAATTAAGAGTTATTAACTGGAACATTAAATAATGCAACAATTAGAGAAAAGTATTTTTTAAGTCAACAGAATAAATAAATAATGGCTAAGAAATTTTGATAATGGTCAACACAGATATCCTGAGTCATTAGAACAAAATAAAACCATGATAAAAAAGTATAAACATATATAAAAAAAAAAAAAAATCGTGATGGTCGTCAAGTCATTAAGCAAATTGATAAAAACAATTTCAAAAAGGTGCATAAACAATGTATCAAGTTATTTCAATAAAAATAAAGATCAAGACATTCACATCAGTAGAATAAATAACCTATATTACGTAATGTGCAAGAATTTTGGGAACGGTCAATGAAATCAAAACAGGATGCAATTCAAAAAAGATAAAAAGAAAAGAAAAAAATAGAGGTCAAATCAGCGGTGACTGTCACACTATAAAAAATAACTGCTAGGATCAACCCCGCACAACCATCCCTTTACTCTATTCAGAAAAGAATTATAACTCCTAAGATGCCTCAGATTTATAGGAATCTTCTTCTTCTTCGACCATGTCCGCTCCCTAGTTGGAGCATATGGACTCCACAAGTCCTCGCCACGCCACCCTGTCCCCTGCGGTCCTCACCTATAGGGGTTTTTTATACATAATCTTTACAATCATCCTCTGCGTTCGGCTCAACGGAAGTAGATGAGCGTCGTAAGACCCTCCCCAAGAAACCATTCCATAGGTAAGTAGGGACTGAGCCAAACTAAAGCAAATAAGCAAAAAAAAACTAAGTGATATAATATTGACATTTGCACTCTGTTAACTTTAACTTTACAACTTTACATGTTTCAGGACTCTTAAAATGAGAGACCATGATTTACGTCTTTTAGGTATAAGATTGTTAATATTTATAGAGAAGCTTTCCCGACAGACGTTGTCCTGTGGTCCTAATTATGAATGTTGAATTCAAATTTGTATAATGATACACTAATTAACTTTTAACCAATGTAATTCCGACCGATAATGCATCTATTGAATTTTTCATACGCATTCTGTCAATCCCATTCACCAACTATTAAAACTTGAATTAAATTATATTGTAAAAATCACTACCTATCTAGCCGCCATTTTCTGCGTAAATTTATTTAATTTTATTTAATTTTTTTAAATTTATCTCTTCTCCTGACAAAATCAGAAACGACAATTAGAGAAATCGCTGGTCCAGGAGTTCACGCGTGATGCGATGATTTAACTAAAAGGGCTCCATTTTTATAAAAGAGATTTAAGTGTATTTTCTTAAGTTCAAATCCTTTTAAATGAAATTCTAGTGTTTTCCAAGTATTGGCAAATAATCTAGACAGACAATGAGTCCATTGGCGGTTTATTTGAAGGTATGCACTCGGAATGGAAGGTAGAGGAAATAATTCATTCAAGAGTAATTCAATAGATTTAGAATAAAACATTGAGGATGTGCATTTGAAATTCAAAAATATTATAAACACACTTCACGCCACTATATTATAATTTCTGTTTTTCAATCTTGTGAATTTTTCAAGATAGAAACACTTCGGTACACAACACAAAAAATATTAATGAAAGAAGTCACGTTCAAAACAAATAATTTGTGTAAAATATGGCATTATTACGCGTAAAACTAATTACTTTTGATATTACATAATGTGTGGTTTATTCCAGTGTTATCTTAGGGGAAACACAAAAGCTTTCATCCCTTACCATTAAATTAACAATAAAGTAAGGGTAAATGTTCCACGCAGACATGTTTGTATTGCGAGTCTAATGATAGTGATATTAAGGAACCAACAACAAATTGTGATTAGCAGAAATTGCAATACTTAAATTATAATCACAAGGGCAATTTTCAGTCACAATCGTGTAATTAATTCCACTAGAGCCTCACACCAACTCCATTTAATCTAATATGATCGTATTGTTTGAATGTGCGGGTTGAACCGAAAGTTTGTTCATATATTGTATTATCTTCTTACACACGTCTTTTAGTTTCATTACAAATAATAATCCCATTAATTTGTCGGCAAAATGACCTTTCATTGTTTTAATTTCCGCAATTATTATAGGTACCTAGTTTATACAATACTATAATATATGGATAAACCCTTCTGAAGTGATGAATGTACCACTGGAAAATTTGCTTTGAGTGAGACAGTCTTTGGAAAATACAAAATATGAGACAGCCTGTTGCCTGTTGGTATGTATTTAATACATTACACTTTTAATAATTATTATTATCATACGCAACCCAATAAAATAACAAAGAAATAACATACAGTATACACTCAAGCGTGGTAAACATAATTCGTCTAACTTATAAAAAACTCGTTAATCGTAAGATTACATAATATAAATCACTGATCAGTTTTTACTTAAATTATAAAAACAAAATATTCAATCCGCGTTTGTTATGTATGAAGATGACATTTCATACAAAATTTTTGAAACAAACAAATAGTAGCTGGGCGACGCGAGTGGTAACTACCAGAGGCGGCCCGTTCATATGTGCATAATGTGCACTGCACCCCCAGAAACAAAAACAAACTAAAAAAATTGTATAAAAAATAAAATAATAACATTAAAATATTTCTAAAACATCCATATTCAAAGCTGAGGCGGGAATAGGTAAGTGATAATATATGCGCTCGCACACACCCTACCTCGCATAGATATGAAACACCGCATGCGGTGCACATTTCGATATGCACGCGAATTTTGTTGATTTTGTATGAAAATTTCTCAAACTGCTTGAACGGTGGAGTGAGTGAAACGGACTAACCATAGAGTGTAGATCCCGTGTGTGGGAATGAGAAGGAATCCACGTCCCGCGTGCACTGAACCACCGATGTCCTTGAAAAGCTTAATGTTTCACTTTGAACGTGCGTATAAGAAATATGCCCAACGGTTATTTTACTAGGATAATTTTCAGATAGGTGCATGGTGCATGCAATATTGGTTTATAATATTCATAATACCTATTATTGACATAAGTTTGTTGAACCGCGTATTGAGTGTTTTCCAAGGAAATAATCGGAACAATATTCTTAATATAAAGGTATTCCTTGTTGATTGCTTCGTGTATTAATCTAACAATTTATTTTTTTCTCGTTTATTGCTGCAATGTGTTAAAAAATACGGTTACCATGGATTTTTTAAAAATAATCCATATACATATAATATGTATGTACACCATAAGGCTAGATGTTATATTGTTGTTGATGTTGATAGTTTCGGCCGAGGGTGCTTGGTAGTAGTCCATTTTCACTGATGTAAAAATAAAACGTGTCTTCACTAAACTCTGTGTTACTGCAAATTATTTTATTACCATAAACATGTTTTCGGGAGCGACTGTTCCCTTCTTCAGATGGACAAAGACAAAGTCTTGACGTAAAAAAAAATGTATTTGAGAGGTAGGTACATTGTTTGTATGCACTCCCTGTGATTTAAGGCACGAGCCGCCTCTGGTAACTACCAATATTCGCTATGTCAGATTTGAACGAGTTATTGATGCAGAATAGGTACCTTATTTTTTAATTATTTTTTTTATATCAAAATATAGTTAAGTCCTTATTAAATCATACGAAACCTTTATGTTTCAGCCAAAATAAACCAATTCATGTTTGATCACTTCAATTTTATTATCTGCACCTACTTAAAAAAGTATTCTTTGAGTATTTTCTTCAAAACGTCATTATATTTCTTGTAAATTTAGTTGGTGCATCATGGTTGTAATACCTCGATGATTACGGGAATGCAATATTTGCTTTATTTGTTTAAAATTTCTATAATCAAAATGATAAATCAAAACAAAATGGACCAAAATATGAAGGGAGCACCTGATTGGACGGGAAAAAAACTTAAAAACAGTATATTTAATAGGTACAGAAAGCGTTGTTGTACACTTGAAACCATTGTCAGTTGACATAAAATCCAACATGGCGGGCTAAAATCTACAGAGATCAGCTCGCAATCAATCGATATGGGTTAAACTACCTCGACGACGCGACGGCTTGATCGCAAATTTTCTACCGCTGAACTCTTATTTTCCACTGATCACAGTTTTTTTATAAAGCAGATTAATATGTTTAATATTAAATCTGTTTAATATAACGCGACGGTGAAAAGGCTGTTTGACTGAAGTGACAATGATGTCTATGGATACTATGGAGTCGATGTTGAGTTTTATATTTTAAGTAATATCATTGGTCTTAGATTTGAATGCACATTAGACAAAAGACAAAATAATCTAAGGAATCAGAATATCTTATTAACTTAAATTTATCACAAGATTGTGGTGGAATGAAGCTTATTTACTATAGATATCACATAAGGTACTGCATTTTGCAAAATACGTCATCTGGACTCACGACATAAGTAACTGACACGATGAAAACCAACATTTTAGATTCATAGTACTCTATCTCCTTTCTTGGAGGGAGCTACTCCAGTTTCTTTTGGTTTAATCGATATTTTTTTAAGGGTTAGTGTATTTACGTAGTGAAAGTTCATTATTATGAATTTAAACAAACACAGTTGCACTTTCACGATATTTTATTGAATCACGAGCGCTTTCACCTAACTCACGCATCAGACATTGTTAAGAGACTCTAGATTTTAATTTACTCTCAGACTTTAATTAAAGTCGCAAAACCCCAAAAATTAAAATATTAAAAAAACACATATGAAATGAAAGATAAAAAAAATTGATTTAAAAAAGATACCTATCGTTCTGAAGAAGTGCCGCGGGCTCGGGGTAGTCAACAGAACGGAAAGAAGCTGACAGCCTATCAGGAGATAGGCGCTAACGGGAGACGTCATGTAGCTTTGTGTCACCTACTACACGTGCCTACATGAAAACTCCTTCCTAATTGATTTTTTAAAAAGTTGAGTCAAACATTTGAATGTAACATTTTCTACAGGGTAGATAAAATGGGCTTAGATTACCTACATAAAAAGGGACAAATAAAAAAAATCAACTCACTATATTCGTTGTTTTTTTTTTCAAAAGTTAAAATAAGACAGAAATATTTAATCATTGAAGGTAGAGGCAAACTTTATTTTAATAGTGTAACGCAGAAAGTTTTATATCTCATGGTTTACTCTCATCATCCATGTCAACATATTGTGACAACAACAACAGAGCTGTATAATTTTTATGACACTTTTTCATTTTCGTTCGGTACCTACATAAATAATTTTACCTCTCTAGATAATAGTTAAGCAGTCACATAATATTATGCAATAAAAGTGATTTCGTAAGTTTTTTCACACATTGCATCTATGTATAAAGTTTCAATTGTCGTACCTATGTCGTACATACCTAATAAGTAATTATAAAACTAAATCATTACAAACATATTTTTAATGCTAGCATTAGGAAAATCGTTCGTATGAAAAAAAAATTTCTTACTTTTAATTAAAAAAAAAAAAATGGATGGTTGGTAAGTTGGCTATCGAGAATCTTTAGGGATCAAGGTTATTCTCATTTCCAAACAAACTAAAGTAAAACAAACCTGAATTTCAAGGTATAAATTATTCCTGTGATGGTGTATAAGAGTCTTACATAATATAAGTAGTGGGAAACATTGTTTAACCAAGTTTGTGGATTGGAGAGAAAACAGAACCGCACCCCGTGTGTGTTCTGTTCGTTAACTTGATTATCAAAGTTCCCTAACAACGACAACTGTGGTCCTATAACGAGACGATTCATGTAACGCTCTCCAATATTGCCAAAGTAAATTTCAATATCGCAAGTTCAGACGTGGATTATTGGCAACGTACTTAATAGAGTTGGAAGATGATCATCAATATAATGCAATACGATTGAAAGTGTTTTATCACTAGCCTTGGTATACCTACTTGAAAACACTGTTTCTGAAAATAATGGAAATAACTGGTAAAGTTATAAGGAATCCGTTTGTATGGCTACTGCCAGAAAGGGAACAGTGATAGAAATGACAACCTGCATTCTCGGGTAGACCTGCAGAGAAGAGGGGTGGCACTCTGGTGGGAGTGGTGGGCCCGTGTCCATAATGGATTTCCCCTCATTAACTCGGAAAATAACACAAAATCAATTATTTTCCGAGTTATGGCAAGTTTTGTCAAAATATCCTCATACATACTTACCATCCCTCAAGCTATGAATGAAGAGGCTTGATCGTAAAAACTGTTTTCTAAAATTATTATGTTGTCTCTTTGATCTAGTGTATGCGGAAATATCTGATGATTCCGAGTGTTCGGCACTAATGTAGGTACTAATACCACCACCATTTATTTATTAGCGCTCAAATACAAAAATGTTATTCAAACATAATAATATGTTCTTTATGCATGCATTTAAGCGAAAGTCATCAAAACCTTGGTTAAATATCAACAGATTTATGAACAAAAGTGCGGTCGATCGGTGAGATTGTGGTTTGACAAAAACCGTAGTGTTATTAAGGAAACTTAATAAAGTTATAAATCTTTTGAAATTCGGAGAGTTACTTATGTTTTAATGAAAGGAAATAACTAATGATTATCATTTTAAAATTTCGGCAACAAATTAAAAGAAAAAGCTCGAGAAGATGGTGGCCCAGTGCGTGAACAAAAGGCTCGGAGTACCTACCAACACCGTCCGAAAGTTTCCCGAAATAATATATCACCTAAAAGAAAGTGCGAAGTTTTTCTTTTGTACTTTTAAAAGCGGATGTCTGTAGGAACACGCCTTACTCCTCTTATAATAAAATATTGTTATTATTTACGAATATTAAAGCGTAGGAATGATCCATCAATCTTTATAAAACTTTAAAGGTTAGGAGGGTGAGGGGCAATACGTTCTAAATACAATAAAAATAAACATAGTTTTTGTTTTAAGCCTATACTTGATATAATTATAACTATACCTAAAGGTAGAAAAAGGGAGATGTTTAAACGTGGATGGATAAACAATAAAGTAGATATTTATTTCGAGAATATTATTAGATACTAGCTTTTCCGACAGACGTTATCCTGTGGACCCTTTGGTCCTAACCAGAGGCGCCCCGTTCATTGTGCATTGCGCCTCCAGAAACAAAAATAAACTTACCAAATTAAAATATTCATTCTAAAACGTCTATATTTCATTCGTACCTATTCAAAGCTCAAACGGGATCATCGCGAGAATATAATAATTATATCCGCGCAATCTGGTTGACTGTGTATGAAAAAATTCTAAAACGCCTTAAAACGGTGGAGTAAGTTGGCTACTGTAAGAGTGGCACTTACCTACGTATGCGAAAATGAGAGGGCGCAGGTGCAGAAGACAATAATTTTGTTGTTAGATTTTTTCAAAGATGGCGTCGCATGACATTCGTTCCATACTAACTTTAATGTCATATTTTATATTATTTCTTATCCATTTTTCAACTTTTTATTAGTTATTCTGTTATCAGGAGTAGAGAAGAATTCAATAAATTACACATCGGTAGAATCTGTTGAGCCAATCTTGAGTGTTTGCACTAACCCGACTTAAATTTATATTAGAGATTACAAACAGTGAGAGCATTTTTAGTCTTGACAACTTAAGGTGAAATTGATTTTATTATCCTTCTACGATAGGTTATGCTTGGATTTATCTTATCACATGAGGGTTTTACATAAACTAGTCTTCAGTCAGTGGTCGAAATTTGACCATCCCTTACTAAATTAAATTATAAGTTTGAACATTATTAAGGATCCATTGTTAAAGACTGAGCGAGTGCTATTTCTCAATTTTCTCTCTGAAATAATGACATGGATACGTCAAATTTGAAATGTTGATATTATTTATTTATTTAATCATTGTCACATCAAATTCATACATACTATACAGTTCAAAACAATAATACACACCAGATACAAAGAAAAATTTGCTACCTCACTAGGTGTGAACCTGTGTTGAGGCGGCAATTGTTTTTTTTTTATAGAAAATATAACAACTAATGACTCTAATAACCACTACGGGCTAACGACCGTCTTCTACTGTTATTTCGAAGGCTGGCTTAGTGTGATCAGTTTACGTTAACAACGTTCGCCATTAGGTGGTAATGTTTGTCTCCGAAACTCTTAATCATGAGAATTCTCAACATGTCGAAAAATCTCATATATGTAACAAGTAGAAATTTAATAATTTATGAAACATAGAGAAAAAAGCTGGAAATTATTGAGAACAAGAGAGCAACCAAATTTAAAGACTGCGACTGCTGTCATATATTTGGCGCCAGGATATGACTATATCCATTTTTGTTATTGTCTCATATTTATTGCCTATTGGCTTTGTTGGTGCACAACGTTCTAAATAATGTTTCAATCAACGTTTTTTTTTTATGTTCAAAGTTTTTCTTTCGTTATTTAATATAAAAAAAAATATTAATCTATTCTCAATTTATCCACATATAAACAAAATATCTATGTCAAATAATGTCAAACACATCGAAGTGTGTGAGAGTATAAAATACATACCTATTACAGTTAGTAGTGTGCGTAATGTTTTTTTTTATTGATTTAATCCAGTTATTATGCATAATTTAAAAAAAAAATTAGCATTCGCCACCCTTTCTCTATATAAACGATTAGTGTGCGAAATTTCATACTCCTCCGGCCGTGCGATTTTGGTAAAAATAGTCACATAGTTTTTTCTACACGTATTAAGAAGGTGAAGTTTCACTTTTTTGTAATCCCCTGCATATAAATACTGGAGGCTATATTATATACATTGTCTTTGCAAGTGAACGAGTAAGAGCATTATATATTTAAAAAGTCTGTTTAGAGGAAAGGCGGTTGATGTTGAATGGACACATAGAACGACGACGATAAACATGGATGTTCCGCATTCGGTAGGTTAATAATAGAGAAAGACCTCAAATACCTGAGTAGTGCAACGGCGTGCTCAGATGCAAATAACCTAGGTGGGAAGTTGTTCAACAGAAAAAATAAACAGCTTGAGGACGTGGAGAGCCGACGTCAACCGTCTATTAAACGTCAAACTGGGAGCAAGCCTGGGAGAGAAATATAGTAGATACTTACATATCGCAATCTTGTTACCACCAATAATGTAAGTACATAAATATGTAGCGGGCATGTTTCGCATGATGACATCATCCACCAATAGCGTTTCTCCATGATGTCGGCACCCAGTAGCAGCCTGCCACATCGTACAAAGCCGCACAACTATCAGTCACCAACTATAGTCTTCATAGAGCCAACGTAGAACACGCACCATCCGTCAAGAGACGCGCACCACTACAAATCCAACACACATGAGAAACATGGATAATTGGATAAGGACAAACATACGGAATGTACTTCTAATGCAGAAGAGCTATGCGGATATGCGTAAAGACTCTGCGAGGCATGAAAGGAACGAATACCTATATGAGAAAATGAATGGGTATGGTATGGAAGTAAGCGTTTTAGCATAAACGAAAATTAGCAAATTGAGATGATTCGGACATGTTGAAAGAATAGATGTTCATGATAACAAAAATAATATAATATATGACGTGGAACGGACACATTAATTCCATCATAATTAAAAAGGCCGTATCAGGAGTAAAAGAAAAATAGAGTTTGTGAAATGTTACATCGTTAGTAGAAGCAAAGAAATGTGTTTATACAGAAAATTAAACTGCTTTAAAAGAAAATTAAAATAATAATTAAATTTTAGTGTGTACCACAAACAAAATTATTACGTTCAGGTTTTAACGTCCAAGTTTAGATGTTTTATGGTCTTACATACGTAAAGAATTTAAGTGCAAACGTCATTTATACGCGACCTAATTTCGGTGAATGCAGAAGTCACGTAGTATGTAACTTAAATTATTATTATTAACGGCGGAATTAAGTCGAAACTGCTGTTCGAGATGCGACGAGTGCATGTGCAGTTAGGTTGGGAGTAAATAAATTAGTGAGTTGCAGATTTGTTGAAGGGATGTGTAGGTTACAACCGGAATAATAAGTTTCAGAGAGAGCACTCTACTTAATGTACACCATATCCGTGAATAATGGTCGTATATTATATAATGAACCCAAATTATAACCTTTGAAACGAAATATAATACCTACATTTTTGTTTGGTAATATGAAGTGGATATTCAGCACAAGCGCTTTGAATAGAAGTGATTAAATAAATACCATCGTATAAATTTACAGTGTCCACTTGTCTTGAGTAAGTGTAACGTTGTAGTCGGTTACTTCTTTTCTTTTTTCATCGCTGCGGATGGCACTGTCATATAGAATGCGCACTCTTTTACTAAGGAATATGATGCGTGTGTAAAGAAGGAACGCGAGACGGGGCTACTCGCATGAAAAAAAACCTTTACACCCACACATGATAACTTGACACATGCAGTTATGCTATTAAACAACAGCACTTGACACTTAACAACATGAAAAATAACCATTTTCCATATTATCTCCTGGAGTGCATAGACATGTCCAATACATATTCCTATGTGTCGTTCAATCTTTCGACTTGTTAACATATCTTTTATACCGTCTGCAGGTTAAACTAAATTACTTAAAATTTTCTTTAATAAAACTGTCAGTAGGTACATACTTATATCATATCAGTTTGAATTAGTGGAAGCTATTAATTTGTGTACCTAAGCTAATAAAAAATGGACATCGGTTGTTGGGACGAAAAAAATTGAATCATGTCTATATGAAAATCGACGAGTCCGTTTTCTTTTGTCAGGTATTCATAGAAAACTGAGTTCTCTTGTGAAACTTGTGCGATGGTATAATTAAGTAATTACTTTGTTTCAATACATCACACCGCTATCCAAAACCACACAAAGCTGAGAAATACTGAGGTCCTCATATAGTAATAGTATTCAAAGTCATACATAATAGAGAAGCTGGTTCAGTGTAACTTTCAACAAATATGTCAGGTCTCCTAAGTCAAATTCAATCTGCAATTCGTGTTGAGATTTCAAAAAGCTAATTATTGTTTTTTTTATATCATCGTCTTAAAAATGAAGGTATGTTTATAAACAAGGAGCGGGCCCTTGGCAATATGAAATCTGGACGAATTTTCACAACAAAACATCTCACAACTAACTCTTTTAATACATATTAATCAGGTAGGTATGATTTATCTTTATGAATAAAATACTTGAAAACATACAATATTGATATGAAAAGATATATGTTTTTTTTCTTCTTACAATCATTAGCTACATTCAACTATTCTAAGAAGAGAAACCTGAACCATCTTAGAAAACTTACAGCGTAGGTCATTAGAATAATGTAAAAGACAAGATACCTAAACGTCATTTGAAAATTTTAAAGAATGCAAATAAGACTAATTTAAACAAATTTTATAGGGAACCCCTAATTTTGTTGTTGTACGTTTCAAACTTAATTTTAAGTCATATATTTTGTGCTTTCACGTAGTATATTATGTAGGTATACCTTACTCAAATTTTGTACAGTGATGATATTATTCATATTCCAACTCCAAACTCCCTTAAGACCCCACTTAGAGGCATAGGGAGGCAACAAGAGCTCTCCATTGCGCTCGATCTTGCGCAACGTCAATGACCTCCTCCCACACCATGTCCAGATTCCTCAGCTCTGCTTCGAAGGAGCGGAAAACAGTATGAGAGGGTCTTCCTCGTCCTCGGGACCCTGATGGGAGGAAGAACAGCGCTCTCCTCGGCCAACTGTCATTCGGCATCCTTAACACATATCCCAGCCAAGTCCATCTCCTCCACATAATAGTAGAGGTGATGGGCTCACGCTGGGTGCGCCGGCGTATAGCGTCGTTCGTGATGCGGTGGTACCATCTTATACCCAAAATTCTCCTGAGGCACTTCGTTTCGAATGCAGATACTTTTTGTGCCTGGGCCAAAGTCAGGTGCCAGGACTCACACCCATACAGGAGAATGGGCAACACACACGCATCAAACAGTTTACATTTCGTCTCGACACTAAACGCCGACGCCTTCCATATCTTGGTCATGTTGTTGAAGGCGCCACTTACCATACCGATACGTATCGGGAGCTCAGCCCCGAGGTCACCAGTGGTGGTAATGGTTGCTCCCAGGTACTTGAATTTATCCACCCGGGAGACCTGGTGACTATCGATGGTTATCGGTAGCTGTTTATCGGGGCAGGCATTATTCGCCATGAGCTCCGCTTACTAGCATTGACTCAAAGGCCGAGGCGTGCTGTTTCGTCGCAGAGTCTTGAAACACTGCGCTGTAATTCCTCCACTGTCGTACTGAACAACGCTAGGTCGTCCGCGTACTCCGGATCGCACAGTTCGCCCATTAGACCATCTCTCTGTGTTATCGGTATACCTCTTGCTCCTTGCATGGACTTTCTCAACAGGAAGTCCATGACTATTATGAATATAAAGGGAGCTAGTACACAGCCCTGTCTGACTCCCGTGGTGATCCTAAATGCTTCAGTAGGACCACCTGGCGTTTTCACGCTACACTCGGAGTCTTCATACAGGGACTGCAACATTTTAACTGTTTTCGGAGGTATACCATACAGAGCAAGTATTTTCCATATTGATGGTCTATGTGGGCTGTCGAAGGCCTTTTCAAAATCTATAAAGCAACAAGCGACTGGAGAGTTAAACTCCTTGCACTACTGAAAGATGCACCTGGCACAGAAAATTGGGTCCGTGCAGGACCTTCCAGGTACAAAGCCGCATTGTTGCTCTTTCAGGACAGCCATGACAGGCCCCCGAATGCGGTGTAGTAATATCTGAGATAATACCTTACCGGGAAAACTCAGTAGAGTAATTCCACGGTAGTTTCCGCATTCAAAGGGGTCCCCCTTTTTAAATATTGCGACGATGGATCCATTCCGCCAATCTTTTGGGCACATCTTCTCTTCCCACGCCATTTTAAATATGTCTAATAGTGATTGGCCAAGGGTGCCTTGTTTGAGGAGCTCTGCGTGAATTCCATCGTCTCCTGGCGCTTTGTTGTTGAAAAGTCTCATCACGGCCAGCACCATCTCACTGTATGTCGGCGGGTCCTCACATATCTCAGTTGCCTGAGGTATATTCAGAACAGTCAACTCCTCCTCAAAGTTGTAAGGTGAGGAGGGCTCGGGACGGTTTGATATTGTGACTCAAAGTACTCCCCCCATCTCCCTTTAATCAGTTCGGGGGCAGTGACAGTGGCTCCACAAGAGTCTCGTATTGCCGTCACGGGTCTTTTTTGACCCCTGCCCCCGACCTCCCGGGTGATTTCGAAAAGTGTCCTTGAGTCATTTCCGAGTGCAGCAGATTGCATTCGCCGTATCTGAGAGTCCAGGTGGCTTCTCTTATCTGTTCGTACAGAGTGCTTCACCTTGCGGCTCAGCTCTCTGTACTCAGACACCAAAGCAGCCAGTTTTTGAGGGTCTTTTTCGCTGTCTCTGAGGGTCAGCCTTCTGGCGATCTTTGATGAGGCTCCAGGACCCATCGGACATCTATATTGGCCTCTTTTTGCTCTTATAGCCGACAGAAGAACGTGCGGATTCCATAACGGCGTCACGGAAGCTATTCCAAGCTGTCTCATTCGGAACAGCTCCGTGTGAATCCTGCAAGGGGGCAAACCTGGTGCGTAACTCAGCCTCGTACGAATGACGACACTGAGCACTCTCTAACCTACGTATGTCCAGCGGGCGAGAGGCAGACGGTCCCTGCTGGAAATGGGTAAATCTGAATCTCAACGAACCCACAAAGAGTTCGTGATCAGTATCCATGTCTGCCCCTCGGTAGGTGCGGACATCTCGCAGGTCAGTTCGGTTGCTGGCCCTTACCAGAAAATAAATTATTGTCAATCTGGTTTTTTGTTCTCCTGTCAGGCGAGGTCCAAGTATATTAATTTTATGGATATTAAGAGTCCGTGGAGTGTGTCGAAACCAATCAGACGGCTTCCATTATCATTTATCACTCCCATGCCATGCCTAATGTCGTATTGTGAAATACTGTTGAGAATTATAAAAGAAATAATATTAAAAATATAAAAGGAAATAGTATATATAATTCATAAAGTTTAAATTTATAACGGTCAAAGCGCGTCATTACAGTTAATATCAAAATTCCTATGGAGTATTCAAACCCTCTCAACATTTTATCAAAATAATGATTTTTCTATGAACTTAGTTAGACGACAGACTCCCCCATAGGAAGTCGATGTACTCGCCGACTGGCTCGGCTCTGTTCGTAAACTTACGAGCCAGTCGGGTGTGTGCCTCCTCGCGAGCCACACCCGAACACAAGCTCTCCTCCTAAAGAAATAAAATATTACGCGTTAAGATATAAACCGAATTGAATACGTGTTCGAAATAATTCTCATAAAAATAAAATCTGGTTGTTTTGTAATTTTTCGTATGGTGCCAAATATTATATTATTGGTTACTAGTGAACGACAAATAACTTTGAACTGGTGTTAAACTATTGAGTTTTATAAGAAAACGTTATATGTAATAAACTAAGGTGAATCTGTGAATAATTTTGAACTGGTGTTAAAACAATATAATAATTTTAAAGAAAACATTTCAATGTAACTATAATTTAAATAGGTGACAATGTTTGGTTATTTTTGCAACTCATTTGATACTCCTTGCTTTGAACTAAAGATTTAAATGTTGAACTATTGTACAATGTGTTTTTTGGTGAACTTAAATAAACGTTAAAATGATTACAGTGCTTTTACATTCATGAATCTCACTTGTTTTACCCTTTAAGAACAATACTTGCTCTCGGACTTCTCAAGACCCTGAGATAATTATTCAACTAAAGACTCATGCTCTAACACTTTAAACAATAAGATAAAATCTTAGTGGATCACCCTAATGCTAGCCAGGGTAACGTTGTGTCGTGGTGAGAATCCATGCTGCCAGTTAGAGGCCGTCATCTTCAGTATTCATCAAAGGATCTTCCTCCAGCAAGACAGGATGCTAGGTAAGGATGGGAAGAAAGGTGTAAGAGAGAGAAGAAGACGTATCTGACGACTGAAAGACGTTTATCTGATGACATTGGCGCCGGTCAACGTGTGGCCTCATGGAGCAAATAATGATGGAGACAACAGGAGTCAAGTAAGATCATGAACATTAATTGTGCATTTTAAAATCTAAACTTTAAATCAAACCCTTTTTGTATAATTCAACCAATTGACAAGATAATCTGACTATTTTTATTGTTGTATTTGCTTTCAAGAGAATTGTAACATTGTGCAAACCAAGTCCAATTCATTTGTTTCTAGAATCATAAATTGTACTGTGCATTTCTTTGTTCGAAAAATTTGCCCGCCTAAATCTGTTATTTTGTCAGACGCTCCTGACAGAGCTTCCTAAATCCGTTAGAACGACGCCAGGCGAGAGATGACGTAAAACAGTACCTACCTAGTATAGTCCCGCGATGAGAAAACCCGTCAACGATCACGGAATTATTCCGAAAAATTTTGTTATGCTCTTCTGATCAAATCACTTCAGAATGGCTTGCTTTCTTCAGCGCTCAAGTAATTTTCTTCTTTTTCTATTCTCTCATGACCCCTATGGTCAAACGACTGCGAGGCGTCTCGAAGTTGTTTTTGTTTTATTTGTAAAAAATTGTACAAAGATTACTCATTCGGCTTGTCCACATTTTAGCTTTTGTCCTGTAAAATAAATTTTGCATAGGAGAGTGGTAATTGGGAAGTGTTGGTTGTCCTTCCTAAAATTAATATGCTCTATAGAGATATTCTGGAATGGTACATTCTCGCACATTTTCTTGTCTTCTCTCTTATTCGTAGAGTTGATAAATGCTAGAAAGATAATTGTTGTCTTTGACTAAAGTTTTTTTTGTATTCTGTTTTTTTTTTTGAAAGGGAATTTTCTTATTGTCTTAATCTTGAAAAATTTAGTTAAAATTAAAGATTGTAATTACTAAACCCAGTGATCGGAGGAGAAACAGTTTGTTTGTGGGTAGGAGTTTCATAGTTGTTTTCTCAGAGGTTTAAATGATTCAGCGTTAGTCAGTGAAGAAATATCGCGCGATATATTGTACACCAATGGATTGTTATTAATTGTGATTTGCGTGTGTGAGTGTGGAGCGCGTGCCGCTCTGGACAGGTTTGGACACGTTTCAACCGGATATTGCGAGGTCAAGTCGGCAAACGTATAATGCAAGTGTATTGAACTCCTTCGTCATATAGAGTTTTTTCTGTGTGCACGAAAAATCGCCTCTGGGGACTAGTTCATTAAGGCGTTGCGCAGAATACAAATTCTTACATACCAAAACCGTTTTTATGTGTGCACTGAATGTCGCCTCTATGCTACGAATTCGTTAAGATGTGACGCAATATGCAAACACTTCGGCGCGGAGCCTATCTTTTGTGTGCAAGATATTACCGACGATCGAAAATCCCGGAATTATGTAGAAATATTAGAACGAACCTACCTATTTTAGAATAATTTATTGCGCAGTTACGTACCCGCTGTATGTACTTTCAAGATCTGGAATATTCTAGACGTATTGATTCAAATTGCATTCTCCTCATTGGGTACTTGGGATATATGATCTGTTGCAGCCTTTTATTTTTTTTTTGTTGTTTCAAATCGATAATACCTACCTCCATACGAGTTATTAGCCAGTACACAGTAGTAAATCGACGTGCTAGAAAGATTTATTTTCTTCTTCTTCGTGACTTATGGTTTGGAATGGGTTAAATAATACCACAGTTTCGTTCCTTGTATGAGATTTCGTTCATCCTTAATATACCAGTGCTTCTTAATTGTAAATTATTAGAGTTCTTCTTCTTCCTTTGAAAGTGTACCATAGAGTAAAATAATTTTGGAATTCCTGGATGTACCCTTCTTGCGTGCCTTCCCCTGTTGATGCGAGGATAGGCGAGATTACGATTTCCATTTTCAGGACTGTTATCGTATTCGTGTTAGCGTATTTTGTGGTCCGGTAAGTGACTGAATTCACTGTGATTAATAATTTATTGTAATTACTATGGATGAAAGGCATGACCCGTTTCATGAAGTATATGTTGCTCGGAGACCTGGCTTACTGGGGAAGTAAAAAGGGAAAAGAAACGCAACAGGTATATGTGTAGTTTTGCCATAGTGAGGGTTGGAAATCCCTAATGAATCTGTCATCCATTGTACTGCAAGTAATCAGGATCCATAGATTGAAATAACAGTATTTCCAGAAAACTTAATAAACGTAATTAAAATTTTAATAAAGAAATCTGATTGTATGTGAGCGCTTGAGGGTTAATTAAGTATGGAGAATGTGCTATTTCGCGCGACCGGATATCGTTGACCTCGGGAACACTCGTGTAGTCACAAGGTCTCTGACCTACAGTTGTTGAATTCACAAAAATAATAAAGCGAATATTCTTGCCGTAGAAGTCAACGGAAATAGCTAGGTACCATAATATTATCATGCACTGAACTGATGTTATTCATTCGTTGAATTCAATACGCCCCATCTACTTTTAAGAGCCATTTTTCTAGGTAAATGAGTTCGTAAGACCGATAAAAAGAGCTATATCCTTTTGAGTGTAAATTCTTTAGTAAGAAACTTCGATTCCCAATAGTAAATAAATTCCTGCTTGATGGAATTCAGATAGATGCGTTCATTTTTTTTAATAGTGGTTTTGTTTGTTCAATGATTTGACCATCCGTATGCAGTGGTTCCCAAACCATTTCAGAGATATAGGTTCTTGGATGTCAAATTAAAGGAAATTTCATAGCGGTATTGGTTCCTTTATCAAATACGTCATATTTTGTTATTAATACAGTGGTTCCCAAAGCATTTCAGAGATATAGGTTCATGGATGTCAAATTAAAGGAAATTTCATAGCGGTATTGGTTCCCTTATCAAATACGTCATATTTTGTTATTAATACAGTGGTTCCCAAACCATTTCAGAAATATAGGTTCATGGATGTCAAATTAAAGGAAATTTCATAGCAGTATTGGTTCCTTTATCAAATACGTCATATTTTGTTATTAATACAGTGGTTCCTAAACCATTTCAGAGATATAGGTTCTTGGATGTCAAATTAAAGGAAATTTCATAGCGGTATTGGTTCCTTTATCAAATACGTCATATTTTGTTATTAATACAGTGGTTCCCAAACCATTTCAGAGATATAGGTTCATGGATGTCAAATTAAAGGAGATTTTGTAGCGGTATTGGTTCCCTTATCAAATACGTCAATTTTTATTATTAGTACAGTGATTCTCAAACCGTTTTTTGAGACATAGGTTCATGGATATCAATTCAGGGGAAATTTTATAAGGATGTTGGTTCCGTTGTCAAACACGTCATATTTGATTAATGTTGCAGTGGTTCTCAAACCATTTCTGATATATACCTTCTGTGATATCAATTCAGAGGAAATTTTATAGCGATGATAGTTCCGTTATCAGAAACGTCACATATTATTAGTATTCCAGTGGTTCTCAAACCAATTCTGAGATATGGTTTCATGGGTGTCAAATTTAATGAAATTCTATAGCAGTGCTCGTTCCGTTATTAGAAAGCCTCATATTAGTACTGAATTCCAGTGTTTCTCAAACTATCTGCGTATATACTTTCAGTGGTATCAAACTTCAGGAAATTTTGTGGCTGAAGTTGTTCCGACATTGAAAGCGTAACATTTTGATATCATACCAGTGGTTCTCAAACCAATTCGGAAGTATGGCTTGTGGGGTATCAAATCACAGCAAATTTTGTTACGATTGTGTTCCAGTATGAAAGGATGAAGAGTGTGAATGGGTTGTAGTAGCCAGACGTGTCACTTGTAGTTGTTAAGACTAGGATGTCTTGTACCATAGTTAGTATAAGAGTTTTTTTTGTTTTGTTTATTTAAAATGCATAACGTCATGAAGCGTTCTGTCTTAGGTGTTGTACAAATTTGATATCTAAAATAGGATAGTAGACATTAGTATAATACTTCATATAGTAAGTTGTTGTAATCCGCCTGTTATAAGCGTATTGCCATTATTCTATATACCTAAGGATGTGTCTAGTTAAAAACACCTAATTGTTATTTTATTTATTGTTGTCGTCTTCTGACTGAAAATGGTGGCGCCATAGGGTGTCCCCTGATAATAGAACGGAGAGAGTATTGAGTGATCCTGCCAGGTCATTCAATATGTTATGGGTTACTCCTTGTATATTTCTTGCAAATATATGAGGGAAGAATTATGGATTTCAGATACGAGATCATAATTTAGGTTTAAGATGTTTTGAGTTTTCTCCTTATATGCGAGGGTGTGGTGCGTATTAAGGAAAGAATTATGGATTTTAGAAATAAAATCATAATTTAGTTTTAGGATATTCTCTATAGGTTCAGTCATCCGTGATGGAGGCTAGAACTAGAGTTATCAGTTGTTTACCCTTGGAAGTATTGATCACACTTCAAGGAAGACCTTTTGGTTAATTACTAAATTGGTGTATACTTGCTGAATCAAAGAATTCAGAGGGTTGTACGCTAGAGCCAGGATCGGCTTACAATAGACTCCCCTTCTTAGTTAAGATGGACAAACAAACAAGTTATTCTCCGCAAAAGCGTCGAATCCTGTTAATCCGTTTATGGTACGTTGTATATCGTACCTTTTGTTTTATTCTTTCGTTTATTTAAATTGTGTACTGTTTAGTGATCGAGGTACGTTTGGTAATCCCTCTCCAGCAAACAGGTACAAATGGATACTCCGATTCTTGTGACCATAAGTTCGGAAAGATTATACGAACATTTTCGTGTAAAGTTGTGAGTCGTCGGATACAGACTCATGCCTTTGTTGTGTTATTTATTTGTTGAGATACTGACTTCCCCGTGTGAATGGTGGAGTCAAAGAATCATTTTTGAAAAATGATTAGCGTTGTTATTAATTTTTTTTTTGGATACTGACTTCCCCGTGTGAATGGTGGAGTCAAAGAATTATTTTCTTTTGAAAATAATTAGCGTTGTTACTTGAGTAATAAACTAACAATAACCCCGCTAGAGTCAGATCGACTTAAAGAAGATCACCTTGTATCATTGTTTTGCAGACGAATAAATTGTTGTACACCAGTGTGTGTATAACTACGTAAGTCTGTCATGTATATAATTTTAAATTTATCGTAATTATTAGTCATATACCTCGTTCCTTGTATTACGATAGTTATCTCGCGTTTGATACCTGTCTCCGAATGCAGAGTGTATATTTATATGTCATAATCTATATATATAGATATATCTTATAATTAAAAATAAGTAGTTTAAGTACACTTAGTATAATTGCACGTGACAGAATTAGGGACGCCTTTTCTGCATATCATAAGTAAATTATAATATTAATAGTGAGTAGTTCTTAGACTATCTTTTATAGAATTTTCGTAATTTTGTCTATAATTATTAAATTACGTGGCGTCCTTGAGTAATTGAATCCACGTATATCTTTGGATTCGGCTAGCACGAGAAAACATCCTCGATACTCTGTTATACTTGGGCAGACAGAGAATTAGTTAAGATTAATAGATAAAAAATTAGTGGACTCCGTTGGTTGCACATAAGTCAATTACTTGTCAAGGTTTAAATTAGCTAACATAAAAAAAAAAAATTTGGAGTTGAATAACTCATATTAGGCTGTGTCTTAAAGAAAGAAACTAGTGAACAGTGTTATAAAGTGATTCTTAGTGAATAACCAGTTTACATTTGGTATTCTGGGATGGCCAATTTAAAATCCAAACTTAAAATAAATTTACCGACACAGAAATAGGGTCCATTAGTTGTAAGAATTTGATAAATAAATGTATATTATGTACCTAATGTTAATCTAAGTTTCATATGTTCACCAAATACTCTTGTATGTTAATGTGTTTTCAGCATACCATCTACGAATTTTTCCCTGATATAAATTTCATAACGTTGTTTAGTAAAATTATTGTTGTCTTAGAGTTTGGAGTACAAGATGAATGAATGAGTTAATTTAAACTTTTGGTACCAATTTTGTTGTATGAAAGAAGGAAATGAACAATGATGAATGTACAAAAAGCTTTAGAGAATATGTATGTGGAACTCCAAATCTCCTGATATATTTAATTGTCTTGTTTGTAATTTTTTTATTATGCTGAGGACACATTCCTTATTCATTTGACTATTCTAAAATAATATTAAACTTGTAATTTACTCTGAAGATTCTCGAGATTTGTCTCACTGTTTGTGTTGTGAGAATCTCTATATTCCACATTTCTTCTAACGATTACTTGTCGGCACCACAGGTTTAAATTGTATAAAGAAATAAAAGTGTCAAGTCAGTCTTGAATACATGCTGTTTGATAAATTGTATAGACTCATGACTCCCTTAAGGACCTACCCAGTAATAGAACATAAAATAATTACGGATATGCCTTGTATTGTATAATGATAATGAATTTAAAGAAATTAAAGGAAAAATTTTGTTAAGACATGCTTGTTCCGATTAGCGTAAATAGAGGTTCGATTGTAGTTATAGTGAAAATACTAGCTGTGGGGTCCGACTAAAGTATTGAAAAATTCTTTAAGTTTTTTTTTGTAACTTTTGTAACCATTATGTCCTGTAGAAATCCATACTAGTTTTGCCACCCGAGGTTGTTTTGTATACGTTGAGCTTTTGTTAAATTGTTTGTCTGTCAGATCATTGTCAGGGTTAAAGTCAAAATACTGCTTAAGCGCTTTTTTTTTATTGATTTTTTTTGTTTTGAATAACTTAGAGGGGAATGTCGTATTGTGAAATACTGTTGAGAATTATAAAAGAAATAATATTAAAAATATAAAAGGAAATAGTATATATAATTCATAAAGTTTAAATTTATAACGGTCAAAGCGCGTCATTACAGTTAATATCAAAATTCCTATGGAGTATTCAAACCCTCTCAACATTTTATCAAAATAATGATTTTTCTATGAACTTAGTTAGACGACAGACTCCCCCATAGGAAGTCGATGTACTCGCCGACTGGCTCGGCTCTGTTCGTAAACTTACGAGCCAGTCGGGTGTGTGCCTCCTCGCGAGCCACACCCGAACACAAGCTCTCCTCCTAAAGAAATAAAATATTACGCGTTAAGATATAAACCGAATTGAATACGTGTTCGAAATAATTCTCATAAAAATAAAATCTGGTTGTTTTGTAATTTTTCGTATGGTGCCAAATATTATATTATTGGTTACTAGTGAACGACAAATAACTTTGAACTGGTGTTAAACTATTGAGTTTTATAAGAAAACGTTATATGTAATAAACTAAGGTGAATCTGTGAATAATTTTGAACTGGTGTTAAAACAATATAATAATTTTAAAGAAAACATTTCAATGTAACTATAATTTAAATAGGTGACAATGTTTGGTTATTTTTGCAACTCATTTGATACTCCTTGCTTTGAACTAAAGATTTAAATGTTGAACTATTGTACAATGTGTTTTTTGGTGAACTTAAATAAACGTTAAAATGATTACAGTGCTTTTACATTCATGAATCTCACTTGTTTTACCCTTTAAGAACAATACTTGCTCTCGGACTTCTCAAGACCCTGAGATAATTATTCAACTAAAGACTCATGCTCTAACACTTTAAACAATAAGATAAAATCTTAGTGGATCACCCTAATGCTAGCCAGGGTAACGTTGTGTCGTGGTGAGAATCCATGCTGCCAGTTAGAGGCCGTCATCTTCAGTATTCATCAAAGGATCTTCCTCCAGCAAGACAGGATGCTAGGTAAGGATGGGAAGAAAGGTGTAAGAGAGAGAAGAAGACGTATCTGACGACTATAAGACGTTTATCAGATGACACTACCCATGACGCCTGGTCCATACTGGGGGTCACTGCCAACCTTGGCATTAAAATCCCCCAGTACAATTAAGCGGTGGCGCCTTGGGACATGGGACACAACTGCATCCAGACTGTCATAAAAACAGTCCTTGGCAGCCGCATCCCCATCCTCAGTGGGAGCATAGCATAGGAGGACCGTCAGTGTTTCGCCCGTCATCTTGAAGGACGCACTCACCATTATTCATATTCAGGCACTCTAAAAAAACTGTCATTATTTTTCTTTTGAGTAACAAACAGTATACATAATGTAATAGGAAGTAACATAAACAATGTGTGGCGATATAAATATAATCATACCTTTATCTGTTATAAGTACGTAGTGAATAAACTTTCGCATTTTGTTTTCCTAATAAATCGTTGGTGCCGCCACTATAAATCTAAGCTTTGTCTAGAGAAAAAAGTTGTTCGCCCACTCAGTGTGGGGCGACCAATCCTAGCATGAAACAATTCCGAGCACTCAACACAAACAGTTTTATTTTTTATTATTACTTTGCTCCGTGGATATAAATTCAAAGTCGAACTAATAAATTTACAAAACATTTTGATATTTCATAAAAGAGTGGTATTTCATAAATTCAAAATGTATTTTTGAATTTATGAAATAACTTAACCTGTCATGTTATGTGACATTGTATTGTTTAGATTCAAGTTATTTTTTTTAATTATAATAATAATAATAGCTCTCCCGACAGACGTTGTCCTGTCGTCCTTACTATGAATATTGATTTGAAATTTGTAATTTATAGAAAATAAAATTTTAATAATATGCTGAATGTAATAATGAACAATTCTAAAAGCTCGAAAAAATCCATAAAAAATCTGCGGACCAATATTTTTAATGTCAATGGTTGTCAGGTAAACAATAATAATTCTGTTGTTATAGAATTTTTCATAGGTGGCGTTAGCGTTGCAGGAAATCTCTTCCATACAACCACTGTATTTTATATTATTTCAAATGCATTTTTTGTTAACTTTTAAAAAGTAATTTTACTATCGCGAGTGGAGATGAATCCAATAAACATAAACCAATCATCATAAATATTTGTTCAGCCGATCTCGAGCTATAAGTGTTCGCACTAACCCGACTTTCATTTATGTTATAAGATATTGTAGTAGATATGTGTAGGTACTGCCGCTTTTATAAATCCAAAATTACATTATTTAAACAATTACTTAAGGTTGCACATAATGCCAATATTATACGTTAGAGGATAAATAAGAATTATTGTAATGTTTTTTCATGAGAAAATAAAAATGTAGGTAGGTAGGTACCTACTAACGTACATTACCTTTTTGACCACATTTCGGAAAGTAACAAGAATTCTCTACTGCGCTCTATCTTGAGAAGTGCTTATACAATCTACACCCACAGCAAGACTAAATTCCTCAGCCCAGTTTCGAACAATCGGAATCCAGTGTGAGAGGCTCTTCATCGTCATCAGAAAGCTTTGCCAACTTTCATTCTGCATTCTTTACATAATCATGTCACACCCAATAGAGGAAATCCTCTCTATAATGGAGGAGGAAGTTATGATGCGGTGGTATTATCTAATATCCTTTATTCTTCTGAGCCACTTTGTTTTAAAGGAAGATACTTTTTTGTAGGTGCTAACACAATGGAAAATTTGTTTGTGTACCTACCTATCGTAACTCTTCGCGAGAGTAATTGTCACTTTCAAAAGGTAAGAAGATTTCTTAGGGGTAGGCAGAATAGAATAGAATAGAAAATATATATATTTCTCACATTTTCAATACAATGTACAAACAAACAAAATAAAAATGATAATAAAAAAGAAACAAAAATTCAGGACTTAGACACTGCTAAATCCCATAAGTTATATATACATAATATAAAATAAATAAGACCAAGAGTACCTATAGGTAAAAGTAAAAAAGAAAATAGAACATGTATTATAAAGTATTCAAAAAGTGAGAAATCCCACCAGGCTTAGCCTGATTGTGGGTATTGCAACAAGATATTCACCAAACATTAACTCACTCATTCATCCATCACTGCGCCAATCACATATTATATGTTAAAATTAAAAAAAGCATCCTCTTTTTAAACAAATAAACATGTACTCGTACAATATACATACATACATATAAATAAATATGTACAATATACATACATATACACACACATATATCTTTCGCTCTACAACAAAAAGGAATTAATATCCTTTTCTCTCAACCAAGATTTTACATACTTCAAAAATGTTGTGTAGCAACTATGTTGCTTAATTTCAGTTGGAAGAGCGTTGAGGGTTGGAGGCAGAGAGAACGAAGTTCCAGTCTTTTCTATCCTGACACACTATCTTTATTCTTCCATTAATATTAAATTTATCCGACAACCTTTCCTGCTTTTTCTTTTCCAACGGACCTGGAATTTCTCGAGGATGAAATCGATCAACACGATTCTTAGTCGACCGCGCCATTATACAGCATTCATTCATATTTTTAACCCGTTAGCACCCACTCTTTTAACATTAGTACACAAACTTTCTCAAATAGATAGTAATCAACCTTTCTTATAATAAATTCTAGCCAAAACACTCGAAAAAGAGAACAGGGCTTGAAATAAAAACCAAACTCACTTCCATACCACCTTATACCCATATAATTCCTAATTTTGTCGTCATTTTTCAGCCTTTTCGTATTGTACTATCCTACAAAAAGCTCTCACCTCGACTTTGATCATTTTGAGTGAAAAAAAAAACCGTCAAAAAGGAAATAATTCAGATAAAATAAATTGTCAAGAGTGTCGTTTGACTAAAGACACCAGTGATACCAACACGATATCTATTTTTCCTGGGTATATAAATATGTACCTTATGAGGGGTTTGCGGAGGGAGAGAAATGACATCGCCCTGGATGCAATCAATCACAACGAAAATGTTGGATTGGAACGAATTTGGGATCATTTGTCTTTGAACAACATTCTTCTCGGAATTCGATAAAAGAATTATTGGGAGTATTTTCAAATATACGTAGGTACCTCTTACATATCTATAGTAACTAGGAATTTATATAAGACATACATCTCTGTTTGACGTCTTCACAATGCCTTCATGTCAGGGGAGGGAATTCTCTCAGATAATCTCAATATTAATTCCAGTCAGTTTTGTAGAAAAAAAAAATGTAAAACATTCGAGTCGATGGTATTTTATTTTTATCATTTTGCTCCAGCAATTCATTTTAATACAACGATTACTGTTATAGATTTTGGAATGCTGAAGAAATTTTAAAACGATTTCTGCTTCTTTTCTTTCAATAGCACTACAATCCAAATAGGGCCACGATGGCTCCTTCTATCTTTCACCTCCAGTATATTCTGTCCCTGCTGCTATCTTCCAGATGTCTACCCAAAGCAGTTCCTCCACACTCTTACCAACTTCATCCTCCCAGCAAAGCCTTGTTATTTCCTCACTTATTTTTCTACTGGGTGTCCAAAGTTTTGTTTGAGTTTGACATTCTACGTTCGTGCCCAGCAAATCTCAACCTTCGTAGTCTTATGTATGTTGAAATCTTAATAGTAGGCATAGTTCGTCCTTGTGGCATATGCTCCATTCTTCGGTCTTACAAGTTCTTCCAACAAATCAATGAGAAAGTGAAAGCAATTTCATCAATCAAGTCTCCAATTTTGACCCCACCAAGGGAAATAAGAAGGCAGCAAGATTTTCAATAATAAAATTGTTTAGAAAATGTCAGCAAACTCTTCCAACATCATGGTAAAATAAGTAAAATTGGATTTTCGTTTTTGGAACTCTTTCATCGAAACCTGAAATTGCTTGCAAGAGCCAAAATAATATATAGAAGATAAACAAATTATAGAAATTAAGACAGTACAAAGTCTCGCAGCTTCAAATATTCACTTTGTTTAACAATAACCAAACCACTCTCAAAACCCTTTCCTGGTAATTAGGAGTGACAAGTTGACCTTTGAGAAACCGGGTAGGGAAATACTGGAGTGAAAATAATGTACCGCAGAGTAACGGAAACAATATTGTGAAAACCAATTTCCCTTCATCAATAAAATATAAGGTAAAAAAATGCCTACTTCGACATATTTCTGAAAACCTGACCATTCTTATCAGCAACCTTAATAATTCATACTCATGTGGGTTTAAGTCCATTGAATGTTAGGTTTATTTTTTTTTTTTCATAAAAAATCGTGACAGAATAATATGATCCGCCCCTAAATAACTAATGAACCAACCTTATCCATAATATTTTGTAATTTCACCATACATAATAATATTAAAGTCGTTTGTAACAAAAGAATGAAGATTTCTCGTAAATGTTCGAATATCAGGTTTTTTGCAAACATAATATTAATACCTACCTGTTGACTTTTAATATTTATCTTGGCTTTTCACTTTTTGTATTTCATTCAAGCGGGTACCTACGGGAATTAAAAGACATAAAAAATCTCTCTTAAATTTTCGTATCGAAATGTTTTTGAAAAAATCTAGTTTAGAATATCTCGTATGATCTTTCTTTCCCAACATTTAGCTGGTATTCTTTTGGTTATATGATTATTTTTATATTCCTGTGATCAGGGTTGCCAGGTGTTCGGTATTTTACCGAACCGTTCGGTAATTTTGCCCCATGTTCGGTGTTCGGTATTAAAAAAATACCGAACTATGGAGTGTTCGGTATTTTTACTTTCGGGAATAATATTCATTTTTCCTAGTGAATTTGTAACTTCCCGGACAGCAAATTTCGAGAATGACCTTTTTTTTTTTAGGGGAAATCACTACTTTCCGGATAGCAAATTTTGAAAATGACCTTTTTTTTTTATTTTTTTAAGGGGAAAATTCTATTTTCCGGATAGCAAATTTTGAAAATGACCTTTTTTTGTTTTGGTTCGGTATATTTTTGAAAAAAACCTGGCAACCCTGCCTGTGATCCGAAATTACCTATCATGAGTATATTTTTTCAAAGAATTTTGAAACATTTAGTTTGTATCGTAATTGAAAAGCGTCCGCTCGTCAAAAGTTATATACTCAAACGCGGACGGAACGTTAAAATTGAGAACATTGTATGATTGCCCGAGGCTCGAACACGCGATCACATTTCAATTAGGATAGGGCCTTAAACTTATCCGATATAAACCGCAAAATTCGAAGAAACATAATATTTTTTTTTACCCATCACGCCGTGTCCCGTCAGCGGTAGGCAGAGAGAACGGACCAAACTCAGACAATATTGAATGCTTGATGAGCTACGCCTTCAGTATAAACAACTCAATGACACAGTTCGGGAATTGGCTTGAAAGATTCAACATGACTCATGTAAATGGAAAAGATGGTGAGATTTAAGATGTTTTTTGTTTTGGTTGATGTTAGTTCGTTTGCAGTAAAATCAAAGTAGGTGACCTTCTCAAGACGACGACCACCTCCTGACATAATATACATTAACTGGGGAAATTGCTGCCTACAAGGCCTTATCCTAGCGATAAATATTGCTGCTTACTGGTGCATGTGGCAATATAGACTGGATTCGAAAAGTAACTAAGTAAAATCGAATGCCGCTTTAAAAGACCCTGTAGCCCTAGTATAAGGTTTCGATGATCGAATATCGAAACGAAGAGTTTCGAAAAATTTCCATACAAAAATGATCGAATGATTCGATCGTTTGATTTTAGAACACTATTTGCACGCTAATAAGCGCTTATCAGCGTGCAATAAGCTTTCGATAAAACTCGTACTAGCCCCACTGTATCATTTTATTTAAAGATGATTCTGTTTTCTCACTTTGACACTTTTTCTTCGTCCTCTTTTTGTTACTTCTCGTCCTCTTCCTCTTTGATATCCTATGTAAATAAGTAAATCTGGCATATATGATAATGAAGTCCCGCTTGCTCTCCATCTTTTTGGGGGTTTTCCTCTACTGGCCGACGACTATCTAGGATCCCCTACATTACGAACTTGGCAATTCTGTTGCTATTCATCCATTGGACATAGTCCCTCCAGAACCCTTCTTCTTTGCATACTCCACCTTACGATATCCTCGACATTGCAGGTTCTGCATATCTCTTCAATGGGGATACTGTCTCTTAGGAGTTTTCCTGCTACTGATTGTAATATTTACCTTTCAAACGTTCTGAATAATAATATCTGTTTTCTCTGTACCGTGTCAGCTCTAGGTGCTGAGCATAAAATAATTAATTAAAAGTTTGCCGATGAAAGCAGTTGTGAATATTTTGCGGATATCACCAAACTATATTAATTATTTTATGGGTCTACTAGTTATTTTTGCGTGACAGAGCCGCAGCTCTCCCACACTCGTTAGCTACCATAGCCTGTGTTCTGTTGATGTTCTGTTAACATGACGGAACAAGTTTCGTGAAGTTGTGTCTCATTGTAATAAATATTTCGCTAAATTTCACATTTTACCCTAAAGTTGTTGAAAACTCTAAAATAATTTCAGTATGATATTCTATAAAACATACAATATTAATTATATTTATAAAATATAACGCTTCCAGGAAATTAAGCAATATGTTTCATGATTTTGATACAGGTATAAAAAGTACCTATGTCAGTTTTCTACCTACGGGTGAATAATATTATAATTAAGTAGGCATATTAATATAATACTTTGAAATAATCTATTTTTGATTTGAAACTTTCCCATTCGTGTGATGTGAGTATATACGAGTATAATGTTAACAAAATAGAAATATTATAAAACATACCTTTCTCAAACTCTCATTCAATAAAAATGAATTTGAAAACTACACACTTCTTGTTTATCGCAAGGTTGTTTTTGATTGCCAACGCCCTTGAAAAAAATTCTCCTAGTCTTGAACGAAACAAAACAGTTCAACAATAATTATTGTGCTCTCTGTACACTCTTGAATATTTCGAAGCCTGAACATAATTATTGTCATGGACCTTAACTTTTTGATTATCAAGGATGAAAGACCTTGGCATTTCTCTGATAGCTTTGGCTTTGACTCTTAAACTATTGTATTGTTGACCATGTTCCTAATGGTGTAAATAGATACATCTCTACAATTTGCAACTACATCCTTATTCTTAATTACGGTTTACTTCAGATGAATATCTAGGTATTATATGAGATTTTTTTTCTTCTTTCATAGGTCCTGTGGAACTGTTTGCGCAGTCGTTTCAGCCTCTCGGGAGGGCGAATGCCAACTGTCATTCCATCGCTTTTGTGTTCTTCTCGGGGGAACTCTTCTCTTATCTTTTGTGTTCTTCAGACCTGCGTTGAAGGGCGACACGTGGAGTTTTATCCTCCATCATTCTTTTCACATTATTTGTGTAGTACAGAATATTAGAACTTGAAAAAAAAATAGGGCATACAACCATAGTTCACGATGATTGATCTAGTAGAATAAACACGCAAAAAAAGTATAGATAATTTCGAGTTTTGAAGGTTTCGCAATAGTTTCGCTCCGTGAGTCTCAAGTGCCTACTTGATTTGGCTTATTTTAATGGGAAAACTTCCAAAGCGTGCAGCAGCTACATATATCGCGGCTCTTCGTTCAAGAGTTCTCCAATTTCTCGAACACCATAATATGTAGGTACTTCGTAAATACATATTCGACATCCTAAATCCACGCTATATTTTATTCGGCTTTTGTGTACTTACCTATCTCGTAAAGATTTAATACTTATTATCGATATAAGTCGGCTTAAGTTTTTCATTTTAGTTATCAGCATAGTGAACCTATACATGTATACATTGTATACCTACAAAGGTTGAGAATGGGTTAGAGCAGGCTAAACGTTTTTTTATCAATCTTGCTTCGAATTTTTTATTATTTTTCTAAATAGGTATAACATTAATTAACGATATTATATCAATCATTACGATTGATATATTATAAAAAGGTTTTGAAATTACAACTTTATCGTCCGTTTTGACGGTTGCACAACAGTTATTTTGGATACATTCTGGGTGACTTTTGATTTTCAACTCGAAAGGATGGCTGTTGGTACTTAAAGTTTTTTTTTCTTTTTTGACATTTCATCCACAAAGAGGATGGGTTGGCCATAACTTTAAGTTCTTATCTACCTAAATAATATGATAGGTATTAAGTTATATGAATAAAATAGTTCAAAAAAACTTATCAGTACCAATAGGTTCCTTTAACTGTTATTGAAGTTATTTTTCAAGTAAGATGTTACATATACCTATACTTAGACAGTTTTTTTTTTCATATGAGTGGCAGATTAAATTTTTTATTCTTTTTTATTAACATTGAAAGTGAAATTCTCCTTTAGAATACAGAATTCTGCTCAAGCCTTTTTATCTCGGTCTATTAAGCAATGGGCAGCAAAACTAAATCCTGTTTAATAACCTTACTGACCAACCTAATCAACAACGTAAAGTAAGACTGATATTAGCTATCAAAGTTATAAAAGAAAATTGAATATAATATGGGTGCACAGTATGAAGACGTACCTATACAATAATATAGACTATAGTTAGTCTATATTATTTCTATATTATTAAGCCTAAACATATAAATTAATGTTTATGCTTGCAGATATGAGGTCATGGCGTTATTCGGTCAGTGTAATGAACTGCTATTAGGGTGGAACACTTTTGTATGAGAATTTTTTTTTTCGAATCTTGAATTGGAATACCAGACAAAAGTTGCGTTATATACTTACCTCTTAATTTGAAAGTTCTAGCTCGACATCTAGAGGTCCCGCCTTGAACTTCAAATTTCATATTTTAAGCTTTTATGGGCATTTTGTATAGGTAGTAAAACCTATGAATAAAATATTTATTTAATGCAATATATAATGCATCTAAATGATAAAATAAAAGTATATTTTAGTAAATAGAATCATTCAATTCAAAAAAAAAATAGAGGTTCAGAAAGTTGTGTCGCTATGAATAACGTCCTTTTTTAAAATAAAACTCATTTTTTCCCTCAAATTTTTACGTGAGCTTTCGAAATACTAATTTGGATTTTAAGAAACCTTCTCTTCTTATCTTATGGCTTAAGCTTAGAGCTGCTTCTGTCACAATTTTAATTAATTCTATCATAGCCTGGGTGTGGCAAAGCAGTCTCATAAACTCCAAAACTACAACTCCTCCATTTTCAATAAGATATCGTAACTGCTCATCGGAAATATTAATCAATATTGGGGGGTTCGTATATATTTTGTTGCCAGTCAATCAAATATGCGTAAAAACATGCATTTGGATCCACTTTTGGTACCTCTACAATGCGTGAAACAGATGTTTTATTCACTTGATGAGCCTTTTTACAGCGAGTTCTCTAATGCGCATCTGTGTGAATCTGTTACCATACTCAACAACAAATTCCTGGATGGACAAAGTAACTGTTTCGAATTAAAATAAGGTGTTCTCTTGATATCAATATGGATTATACTTGCTCTGTATGGTATACCTCCGAAAATAGTTAAAATGGTGCAGTCCCTGTATGAAGACTCCGAGTGTAGCGTGAAAACGCCAGGTGATCCTACTGAAGCTTTTAGGATCACCACGGGAGTCAGACAGGGCTGCGTACTAGCTCCTTTTATATTTATAATAGTCATGGACTTCCTGTTGAGAAAGTCCATGCAAAGAGCAAGAGGTATACCGATAACACAGAGAGATGGTCTAATGGGCGAACTGTGCGATCTGGAGTACGCGGACGACCTAGCGTTGTTCAGTACGACAGTGTAGGAAATACAGCGCAGTGTTTCAAGACTCTGCGACGAAACAGCACGCCTCGGCCTTCGAGTCAATGCCAGTAAGACGGAGCTCATGGCGAATAATGCCTGCCCCGATAAACAGCTACCGATAACCATCGATGGTCTCCAGGTCTCCCGGGTGGATAATTTAAGTACCTGGGAGCAACCATTACCACCACCACTGGTGACCTCGGGGCTGAGCTCCCGATACGTATCGGTATGGCAAGTGGCGCCTTCAACAACATGACCAAGATATGGAAGGCGTCGGCGTTTAGTGTCGAGACGAAATGTTTAAACTGTTTGATGTGTGTGTGTTGCCCATTCTTCTGTATGGGTGTGAGTCCTGGCACCTGACTAAAACCCAGGCACAAAAAGTATCTGCATTCGAAACGAAGTGCCTCAGGAGAATTTTGGGTATAAGATGGTACCACCGCATCACGAACGACGCTATACGTCGGCGCACCCGGCGCAGGCCCATCACTTCCACCATTACGGAGAGGAGATGGGCATGGCTGGGACATGTGTTGAGGATGCCGAATGACAGTTGGCCGAGGAGAGCGCTGTTTTTCCTCCCATCAGGGTCTCGAAGACGTGGAAGACCCTCTCATACCGTGTTCCGTTCCTTCGAGGCAGAGCTGAGGGAAATGGACTTGGTGTGGGAGGAGGTCATAAGCATTGCGCAAGATCGAGCGCAATGGAGAGCTCTTATTGCCTCCCTATGCTCCTGAGTGGAGTTCAAAGGGAGATTTGATTTGATTGATTGTTCTATTGATAACAATTTGTTATAAAATATCTAGTGCTATGATGAGCTTCCATTTTGAACCATCTTTTCTGGATGTAAGTGTTTTGATGGCAAACCGGACGAGGGTGTATGATTTTATGATAAATGTTAAGATTTTGTTGTGGATTTTCCCTAGAAATATACAAACGCAGTATACGGTTAGATTTTGGCAACCAGCGGGTACGAGATAGCTTAACTGGGTTTCAGGAGTGCTGGATCCATTTGTGACAGCAGCAGTAATTGCTTGTAAATATTATTGATCTGCGTTGAGATCTGTTGATATTTGTGGAGGTAGATCTTCAATCTTCTTATAGTGGACCAACGGCATAGGTAAACAAACGCTTCAATGGCATCTCTTTGACGTGTAAGTGAAAAATTATCCATTTCAATGGTCGAGATAGTTTATTTTTCCAAATGACGAACCCAAGCTAAACAGAACTTGAATTCTTTATGATCGAAATATGTTCCTCTGGTACAACTACTCTAGGGTTTTGCGATCCTTCAAAAATAGTTTTAGCCGTATTTTCTTTTCTTCCAACGAGGAATTTATATGTGTTAAGACCATCTGCGGCCGACGAACAAGAAGGCAGATCTACTTTTTAGCGGATAAGGGAGAAGAAATTTCTTTAGTTCGTGTATTTGAATTATGCCTGATTTCTTGGTTTAGAGCACGTAATCTTCTATTCTGCAACTTTTAACCTTGGATTAGATACATTCTTCCTAAATCTAGTAGTCTTACAGCCATTTAAATATATTTGTTCCTCTTTTGGCAATTTTTCATCTCTAAAACAAGTACGTCCTACAAATCTTTACATTTACATGCAGATATATCAAAGAGCTTTCTACTTTGGACTCTGAACGCTTCTAACTCTTCTTCCTTAAGTTTATTCAAAGATTTTTTTTAAATTATAACATTTGTTAAATCCATTCATAGAATTACATCACATTTTCATACGTAGGTAGGATATTTTCTATTAACCCTGCACAAAAGTGCTATGACACTTAGTATCGGACATTTTTGTTTCGTAGAAGTCATGTTAATACACTTAAAAACACACATCACCTATTCCTACACACTCGTGGAAATAATTGACACGCGACCTTTTACTTTGAGACAATAATTATCCACTGCACTTGATGAAACTAAAATTTGAAACAAAACACTGAAATTTATAAATCGGCTCATGCTGCCCCCGCTTTGTCTTGCACGTTGCTCTTCTCTCATAACGCCAAAGACTGTCAAAATGATGAAAAACTGATTGCAACAGCTAGTCAACTATATTTCAATTAGTTTTTGAATAAATTATCCTATTTAAGTAAGTTCTGTAATATTTTTTAAACCGCGCAAAACAGCCCCTAAATTGTCGTTTTTGTAAATATTCGAAGTCTCGGCGGGGGTTCTTACCGTTGTTTGAGAATTTTTATATTTTTTATGTAGATTATTGATGCCAATAGGCAACATAATACAACTATTCCAAATCGAAGTTAGACAAAAAAAATTGTACCACCCTACTACTATGGTAATATTATAATGTTCCGAGTAGTTTAAATAAAACATCCGCTTGAATTGCAATTCATTAAACAAACAAATTCCATATAATTTGCAGTAGTTACGAAAACAATTTAAAATTATTAATGAATACAGTATTATTTTGTATTTAAGCTTTTGAAATTGTTTTTCAGGAAACCTGACGTGGATACACGCCTCGAGTGTTTAATGTTGAGAATCATTGTGATTTAATAAGTATTAAATGTACGCATACGCAGGGAGGACAATGGTAGGTATGTGATATTATAATGCTGAACTGAAAAGCGCATCCCCGATAAATAATTGTAGTACTAGCGAGGCGCCAGGCGTATTATATGCATGAACACATTGACGGCATTTCAATTCATACGAGAACAAAAACAACTAAAAATTATATTATTATCTATGTTTGTCGTGAATGCGTACCACGTTTCAAATGAGTTAAGAAAATCATATTTTCCTTATTTTTAAATGACTGCGAGAGATTCACGTTAATGTTCAAAATATTCGAAACGGATTAGTTACTATTTTTTTACCAGCCTACTTCCGTCCATTCCTGGAAGAAAGCCTACTCTATCTCTGCTTTATCTTGAACTTCCTGGAACCTGACAATATCGTCCATCTATCGTGGTGGTGGCCGTTTTCTAGGCTAAGACCTCTTTCCAATAGGTACTTAGGTTTACAAAATGAGATACATTCGTGAATATCCTTAATTAAACCTTGTTTCATGATGTACTCATAATTATTTTGTTTCTGGTCCACTTGCATCAATTTTATAGCCAAATGAGTAGACTAATCGTATTTTTATAATATCCCGCAAATAATTATTGGATACCTACTAGCATTCCCGACAGACGTTGTCCTGTGTTCCTGAGTATGAATATTGAATTCGAATTTGTATAAGCATAGGCTTTTTACCTTTTAACCAATGTAATTGCATTTGTTTCAAACCATATATTTTCCATCGAAATTTTGTCAATCGCACCAACTATTAAACAACTTTTCAACCCCTTCATGGTAGTGTTGTGATTGAAAAAATAAACTCAATAACGTATGACAAATCAATAATTATTGATCCTGAGAAAACAAGACACTTCAAATAAAGTTGTTTACATGGTATACCTACTTTCTTTCTTTGTACCTATCTAAAATACAGAACGAGAATACAAAGTTTGTTCAAGGCCCTTATCGTGCTTGTTTTAGGGAAATATTGTTTTATTCAAATAATTCCAATACAAAAGTAAGAGTTCAAGTAGATACTGACTTCCTACATTTTCACAAGGTAGGTAGGTAAGTACTGTAAACGCTTGTCAATGATATTTGGATCCACTATTTATTTTGAGATTGAGTGAGAAAATTGGGAGAAATCATGACCTTTAAAAACCCTTAATTTGAGGAAAACCAAGAAGAAGCACCGGAGAGAACACTCTCAGAAAGGGTGGTGAGTGTTGCGAGAATTAAAATCAATTATTGAAACCGAGACTAAGAGGATAACACAAGAGATGGCGCAGTTCTAGCAAGTAGAAGAAAAATATGTAGGTAATTTGCTTTGTGGGCCGGACAGAAAAACGGGTAGGTATCTACGTTAATTCTGCGATGCTTTTTCTATTACCAAGTACCAATTTTTTTTTTTAATTTTTAAAGAGCACAAGAGAAAAAAAATCTGAAAAACAGGCTTTTACTGATGAAGAAGACATGAAAGAAGAATTTAAATGCAACACAGTTGCACTTTCATAAAATATGAAATTGATTAATATGGGCTTAGATTTAAGTAACGAACAAAGATCCAGAGAAACCATATAGCATGTATGAACATTTTTTCCAAAAACGGAGGCTGGTTTCCAGCGTTTACACACAGCAAATATCAACGAGCAAGAATAAAAGCATAACCTTAAAGTTATAAGGAACTTGCTTAGACATGTTGATCACGAGTGCCAATAATAATTACAATTTATCATTCTGCAAGTAACTTAAGCCAGTACCTACTTATGTCTAAAACTGGGAATACACATGCTGGATGCTGGCACACTTGCATGCCAGCTCCTGGCACATGCCACCTACTATCAAGGCAACTACCTAGTAGGTATATGAGGGCAACTACCTTGATAGTAGGTGGCATGTGCTACCTAGTAGGTGGTTGCCTTGATGGTAGGTGGCATGTGCATTGTGCAAGGAGCTGGCATGCAAGTGTGCCAGCTACAGGCATGTGTATCGCCGCCTTAATTCTTCAACCAAAGTGATTAATATCAAACGGGTGAGCATTGTTAGAATATTCCATGGGGTCTTGCCGAACAGACTTGTTCATCCAAGAAGTATTCGGTATAATCCGTTAGAATAAGAACATTAAATATAGGTAGGTAGGTGTCATTCGGTAATACACTCGTGGAAGCGTGTTCGTAAAAGTTGAACTGTCTTTCTTTCTCGCATATCTATCCATAATATAAAAGAAAGCCGGATTAGTGCGAACACTTATGACTCGAGATCGGCTGAACTGATTTTTGTTATGCATGGTTTATTGGATTTTTCTCCGCTCCGGATAACAGAATAATACTTAAAAATTAAAAAAATGGATAGCAAATAATGTTAAAAATAATATTAAAGCTAGTATGGAACGGCAAAATCTCCCCAATTTTTATTTACATACATACATACATTCTCCCTTTAAGGCCCCCAGAACACCGCAAACCAGCCCGGAGGAGATAAATCCTCAGCAAACCCAACCCGCACAAAACCAGCCCTCTAGTTCGATCGAAGCAATCAAACCATAAAGCCGATCCCAAAATTTTTATTTACCTACTTTAAATTTTATGGAGTTTCAAAAAAAATGGTACGCAGATTTTGATAGAATTTCTTTCAAGCTTTCAGGAACATATTTTTCAACATTCAAACATATTTTGAACGTATTTTTGTATAAATTTCAAATTCGAAATCAATATTCATAGTAAGGACTACAGGACAACATCTGTCGGGAAAGCTAGTAATATATTTTGGTACTCTGTCAACACATATTATTACCACTTTGCTATTTAGTGGTAGAAGATAATATTAAGATGTTTACATTCAAGTTATAATCAAAAAGTTAATATCTTGTAAGACATCAAACTAAAATATAAGTAAATTATTTTACATTAACTTACTACGAGACTGTGAATTCAATTTAGAAATTAACAATAATAATTAGGTATTTCAACAAAGCTTTTAGTGTGCGTGTTTCTCCAAACTTTTATGTAAAGTTTATAAATGAGTTACTGAGTATAAGTTTTAAGTTTTAACAACGAAGAGTTTAAGATTATTAAAAATAAAGAATACAAATTCTTATTGTTCTAATGAAAAGGTATAAGCATCATTAGCCATGGTATACGTTTACTATATCAATTGGTTGAGGAATTCATTATCAGTAGATAATTAAAGGAGAAAAAGAATTAACTTGAGATAGAAATTAAAAACTATATTACTTTTAAGTAAAGCATTGCAAGTTTTTCAATCTAATTAAATAAATCTTTTTCGATTTCAAAAAGTTCTCGAATCAAAATGAACTAGGTAGTTAAAAATTAAATAGAACGTAGGTATTCAATACCTTTTTTTTTTTGAAAAAATTTTAAAAATTTAATTTTGATTGTCCAATTTGAAGTAAAAATACCTGTTGGTAAAGATATTTACCTAACTATAATAGACGAAAGAATAACATTATTTTGAGTCAACTGGCTCAGTGGCTGTACTGCCTCTCCTCTGAGTGGGTTAGTCATGCATTGACGTTCCCGACATGTTAAATTAAGGGGTTTTAATACTGAATCATGAACAAATTATTCACACTTATCCAGCCTTCTAAACAGAAGTAGTAGATGGCAAAACTGATCTTATACTCTCATTAATGTCCTGTACACATCTGGAGGCCAAATCGAAATATTAACGACAGCTCAACGCTAACAATTTGTTGTTATTTCCATAGAGATAACGTAAAAACTGTTGAACAACGTGCGTTAAACAATGTTGTTCCAAATTCCGAGTCAAAAAAATAATTCTTACAGTTATTCAAAATTAAAGTTAAACGTCACGTCGAAATCTATGGAAACATTACGACGCTGCTGTTATATCGAAGACGAAAGACATTTTTTTTGGTTTGGAAACCATTTTCAATTTGCTTAACGGTAACGTTTGGAACGTTAACAGTTTTCACGTTTAACGTTATTTATTTCGACTTAGCTCCCTGAACACGAGCGGTAACGAAACCAATGCAACGTATCAAATTTCCATAGTAATTACCTACGCGGTTCGTGACGAACCACCGCGTACTATGGAAATTAAACTGCTATCCGTTTCATCTCTAATAAAAACATAATATGATACCTAGTTAGGTAGGTACATCGAAAAATAAACTTCCATTTCTTGTTGATTTGTTCCATTAAAGATATTATTTTGAAAGAATGGATAAATTTATAGGAGATAATAATGTGCATTTGTGAATAAACTGTTGTGTGAATTTAGTACAATTCCTACAACAACGATTCGGGTAAATGTTTATTGAATATTTTATAACGTGGGCTTCGTATCATGTAGCTATTCTAAAAGAAAATCATTTTGATGAAAAAAATAACGATACGATTTTCAGTAGCTTAGATATTTTATTTACCTCAGGTGCAACCAACCCGAACAAAAAAACTTTACTTATTTTATCATGATAGCTAATGATTTCTATTATTCCAATCTTATATTAAATTATAGTACCTTTATAAAGGTTTACATTTTTCCGTTTTAAACTGACCCCAGATGTGCTACAATTCAGCACCACTTTCAATATCTGTGCTTAAGGGAAACTATAATTACCTACTTATATTAAACTAGCTGTCCCGCCCGTCGACCTTCGACCTAACCCAATTAAAAATAATTTTGGCTTATTACATGAATAAAATGCAATTTACGATGTAAAAACTTAATAAACTTAAGCTAATAATTCATTGCATTATGTAATAGTTATCGTTCATTCGTATGCAAGATGAAGTTCGAAGGGTCATTAGTTTGAAATTTATTTATTTATTTATTATCTGTCAAAATTAAGCATTGCTCACCATTACAGAGTAATCCTTTGCGGTGAGCAAATCAAAACAATTCCTCTATAATTGCTTTACTTTTTAAAAAATTCAAAAGATGGCGGTGTAGTAGGAAGTACATCACATGTGATGTATGTTTACCTATTGTATATATACGTCGACAGAATTGACCCTGTTTAAACCAATTTTTTTTAATTATTATGTTAAGATAATATATAATATATAATAATGTTGAAGGGTTTTAAAAATGAAATAACTTGTAAATGTTATGTACATATTTCCGTTTGACATCCGCTTTGTTCGTTCCATACAGTGCTTTGATGACATTTAAATAATAATTGTTTTCTTATAATAATAATAGACAGGCCAACCCCGGTTAGAAAAACCCGGGATATCGTAATCTGAAGTCCACGCCAGTACAACTAGGATACCGATGTCGGTGAAGCTTAAAACTGTTACTCTTAAAGAATTAAGTAGGTAACTAAGTACCTATATGTATTGTAATGATTTTGTTTTATCCTGTTTCAAACAAGCGTGTGTTAAAAATGGGGAACATAATATGATAATATATCAATCAATCAATCAATTAATACTCCCACCTACACCCCACTCAGGAGCACAGGAGGCAACAAGAGCTGTCCATTGCGCTCGATCTTGCGCAAAGGATGATATGCCGTGGGTTGCCGGCTTAGAAGAGCACCTCCGCTTTTTTTGCTGTTTTTTCGAGCATCCTAGAAGAGGCAGGAATTCGAAAAATCAGATCGGGACCGTGGGGTTGACCACCTCACGTCGGTCAGAAAAGGCAATAGGATTAAGCCTCGGACGCCTGGACTCCATCAGAGGGGGGGGGGGGTTCAGGCAGCTGGTGTCCCCCTATGAAAATATATAATTAAAATAAAAATAATTTTCTCCCTCACCGTTATTTTTAACGTTTCAACTGTTTACTCCCAAACAAACCACAAAGTTTTATTGATTCAGTCCTTGAACTAAAGATGCATTTTTAATACGGTTCGCAAAAGCATAATATGGGTTGGTGACGCCTGCTTACCTCAAACTTCTCAATACCAAAACGGTTACAATGCGGTTACGTCACGTTCTTTTAAAAACGCCTTACGTTTGTTTTTCTTATCCTTTCTATTTTTCATCCCCAGCAAGGATGTTGCTTGCCAAAATGTAAACAAGTAGCTAAGTTTCATCCCACAACGATGTTGAATATCTAATTTCTACGCTCGTAAGCATTGAGGTTTATTATTATGATCAGGGCGCTCGATTTAACGAATATTCTAGGGTGAAACAATTTTGATGTTTGATCATATTATTATATTTTCAAAAGAATACCTACCGAAAATTCTCTTTCAACTCATATAAGATAAAATAATAATAATATACTTTCCTATACAAAGGTGTCAGTATAGCCGGCGGAACTTATTGCCTGAGGCAATTTTTCCCAGTCAACCGGTCCCGTCTAATCTGAGACAGGCCAACCTCGGGTAGAAATTTCAAGTGAAAAAAAACACTTAAAAAAACTCTGACCCGACCGGGAATCGAGCCCGGGACCTCGGATCTGAAGTCCACACTAGTACAACAAGGGTACCGAGGTCGGTATATTAGATAAATTACTTTCAATAAATTTATTGTTTGCTTATAATATACTTTTTCGATATTCGCTAACCTAACAACAAAGGTGACTTTAATCGTCAAAAGTAATAAAAACACTATTACTACTACGCGTTTTTTTTTAACGTTTTATGTTTTTGGTAGGACCTAGGTAAAGGTCTATGCATATCGACGGTCAAAAGGTAATAGGGGATAAGCGACAAAAACCTAATTGTTCAGGAGAGCAGTTTAAAGTTTGAAATTTCATAAAAATGCACGTAACTTTTTTATTTATTGTAATATTTTGAAAATTGAAACAGTCATCGAATGAAAAAAAATAAATGTAATTATTTTTAATTTCTTCACTTTGATTCAAAGTTGCTTTTTGTGGTTTTATGTCGCTTAGATCAATTGATCTTATTTTTCTTTAGAGGTAATTCGGCATAAGTTACCTCATCACAGAAAATAACTAAGGGTAAAGAAGACTTAGCTACATTCGACATCCTCATACCAAAAGGTAATAGGTCATAAGCGACATGACTGTAGAATAGCTTAAACGGGTAAAGAAGGATAAGTGACGATTAACATTATTGTGCCAATTGGTAATGGAGCATAAGAAACAGTGCTTATAAAAAACATCGAGAGGTAGTTAGAGATTAGCGACACTTGAGATTGAGATGACCAAAGGGTAAAGAGGTACATCCGCACATCAAGATTTTTATACCAAATGGAAAATGGGAACATCCAACGCACTGCATTATCTGGACAAATTGGTAATGTGGATTGAACGCCACATCTTTAAAATTATAAAATCACAACCACCATGTTTTTTCTTTAAAATAAGACTTACCCATTGGTTACTGCCTGAATTTAAAGAGTCATACAAAATCATAAACGGATTACTTTATAAGAAGGTAATCTGATTTTTTTAGTTTCATTTTAATTTTCAAATCTTTGCAAACACACAGTTTTTTAATACATAATAACAAATAGACATAAAACCAGCAAATTATGCCAACATTATTTTTTTTACTTGATATACACTACCTACTTAAAGAAAAAGAAAAACACTTAAAAGCTAGACGAGCATGTCGCCGAGCCCGAAAACCCACCAAGGCGCATACCTCGACTCTTGCCATGACGGGTTCCAGACACCCGGCATCAGAACCCTCATCATAATGTATACAACATGGACACCAGTATGGGGATTGGGGAAGATAAGGAAAGAGGAAAAGGGAAGACGAAAATAGATCGGAGGGCCCCCGCCTATGCCCGATGAGACCCAGAACCTATCAGGGATCCAATTATGGACCTCTTAAACATAGAAAGGGATACATGAAAGATGTCTATACAAAAAATGCGTTAGAATTATCCGATGAAAGATGAACGAAAAAAATTTGCAGGTAATAAGTACTGCACCTCGGTTGTTTAAAAGTAAGTGTCGTCCTGGTCAATCTGATTGGGCAGTTGAAAAAAAAATATCTTAGATGTTACTGTCGATTATATAATGGGTTATTTTATATAAGAAAGAAGGCAACGTGCGCCTGTTCTCTAAGGTCATTATTTTATAAGAAGCATCTAAAATCTTAAATATCTACATAATAATTCAGAAATGTTTGTCTGCCTTTGACAATACTTTACCGTATATGTGAACATCACGCTCAAAATACAAATGCTACGTCAGATATGAATCTGCGCAGAGCGGTACAATTTGCTCGAGAACGTTGTTAGATACAATTGGCAACGTTAACTTTAATATATTAAGAGCTATTTAAAAAACTTTATTTTTTTGTGATCTTCATACAAATTTTTCAAAAAAGACAGAAAGCCATCTTTTGGAAACAAAATTACTCATGTAAACGTTGAATAGAATCTTGGTATTACGGTATGAAAATGTTATAAAATAATTGGAGATTGATTCGTTATACATATAAAAGTTATTCAAATCTTATTATTCTCAATAAATAAAGATTTAATGAAAAATTTTGGAAATATAATTCCTCCATTTTCAAATTTGACACATTTAAAAAAATTTATGGCCGCAGTTTATGTAAATCTGTCGTAGCCATTGAGTAGGATGAGTAAGTACATGATAAAATCATATTAAACGTTGGTAAATAATAAAGATACATGAAATTAAATTTATAATACATTTAAATATATTAATCGTAAAAATGATTTTTGAAAATTGAAATGAGTATAAAAATTCTTTAGTAGATTTGGTCGATAAAACAGAACTCTGAAAGAAAGCGAATCTGACAGGAACTAATGACATTCCTGTTTATCAAAATCATAATGGATTTGTCAGGTAATTGTGCATGTTTATTATAGTAAAAAATATATTTGTTTTATCCACATCATAATAATTAAGAAATACTGTATATAATATTCATATCTCAATTAATCACATAAAACAGATTGTTGTGGACAAAATCATCGAATATCACTTTATTTGCTATTATAATAACAAAATTATCTAAATTCTTAATTAATAGGTATGAAGATAAATTAAAAACAATGTTAAATATATATTAATATTTTATTGCGTTAATATAACAATCTTCACGTATGTTTCGTAATACGACAAGAAGCATAATATTAAAAATGTATGGTATGGGATAATTGGTGTAGTAGTTTCTTCCGTCAACAACATATTCTCTTTATACATCTCAAACATGATCCTGTAGAATAAAGAATCCTTCAAAGACCAAAACTGCAATCGTTGGATGTGGTATGTGAAGATTGACAGGTTTCGACCAAGTTTTGACGCAAAAAAAACCCAAAGGTGACTCTGTCACAGCCCAATTTGATGAAAGATAAAAGCAATCAAGGTTTGTGACACTGAAAATGAATAAATTAATCATCAGTCAGTAAATATTTGCATTTATTTTCTTTACTAACCCCTTTGCACTAATGGTTGAATTTAAAATCAAATCTTATAGTTTATCATAAATCATATTGCTTATATAATTTGAAAAAAGTATGGAAGTCTTAGCTCATTTGTTTCCAATTCGGTTAACATTTCAAAGTGATTTTCATGCATTCTTAAACTAAAAAAATAAAATCCTAAGCGATGGAAAGAATGTCACAGAAAAGGTCATCATTTTTTATGTTTCTGAGTCAGTACTTAAAAATTACAAAGAAGTGATTATATAATAAATCTTAATAAACAACATTAGGTACCTACCGAAAATATCTACTGAGCAGCAAATAAATGCTTCCAATATTTTGAAATTGGAAGCATTTAGCATTCCATCACTCTCTTATTTTTTTTGACAGATCAATATTTATCAATATTGAGTGACATTGACAATGAATTCTACTAATCTATGTTTTAGTAAATCTATGGTTGGTGTGGCGCACTATAATCTAATTAAAATAAAGCAGTGTATAATATTGCTTAACCAATTTATATATTTTGTGTGTAAATGACATCTTCATCATATTATATTTTTGTAAAGGTTGCTTTTACAGACACTATCAAATCTAGAAAATATGTATTGCAGAATAAAATGTCGTCTATAATTACCAAATTTGCTACGTCATAATTAATTATTAAATAAAAAAGGTCTTAATTTTTTAAATGAATAAAAAATAATATATAATTTCAATATTATCAATTTTATAAATATTTACAATATAATGAATTATTTCTATACTGTATTTTTTTTCAATATGAAAGGGTTGGAATAAAGTTGTATGCACAGACTACTTATAGTTATATGCGTCTTCGTAATGATATAAAATTCTACTTCTATGGTCTATGGTGCTGTCAAAAGTGTAAAATTTTATACGCAGTAAATAATCAACGCGTAATAAAAATGAGATAATTGGCAATAATAATAATATTATTATTTGTTTGTCTTGATAATTATAGCTTTTGTGTAGTTTTGAGTAATATAGCGAATTAGTTTCGCACAAAGGTTATTTTTATTGTTTGAGCTTTGTCGAAAATAGCCGTCAGAAATTATTCATTCCTTGCAAAACCAAAAACATACAAGTCGTATGAGTTTGATAGATGGACTGAGATTTACATTAATATGGAATTCTATACTTCAGGTATGTATCATGTAACCTATTTCAAAAAAAAATGTTTACCTCACAGTTTTACATGTTTGATTTAAATGTATAATATACTTCACTGGTGTATGTTTTGCAAATTGTATGTACTGTCTTATTTTTGTATCAATTTCACTGTTTGTATATAAATGTTTTAAATAAAATAAAATAAATAAAAATAATAAAAAGAAATAGACATTAAATGCAGCAACTTTAAAGGGCTCAATAAAAACATTTTTCAACACACATAATTTTTTTTTTGCAGATAAGTCTTGCATCTTCTCAATATTACTTTACAAGGCATCAGTACGGTTGAACACCTACCATTCACTTTATGGACTGCCCTCAATAGACTTAGGGTTGGTGTCACCAAGTGTAGGAAAAACCTACATAAATGGGGCTACCTCTCTGCTGACAAAACTGAATGTGAATGTGGTGAGCTCCAGGATGACAATCACCTCTTGACATGCCTGCTGATTGGTGAAACATGTAACCTGCAAACACCTTATCCTTGCGAACGAGGCGATGACTGTCGCTGCTTACTGGTGTGGCAAAGTGTAGACCGGAAACGCAAAGTAAGTAAGTAAATATTACTTTTATCAATATCAACATTTTTAAACTCATGTTATATCCATTTCTTTATTATTTATAAAGTGTAATCCCATTATATGTTTTTAAATTTTGCATAAGAAATTTTGAGATATCTAACCTCCCATCCTAATATTGGTTAATTATCATAGGCTACGGTGGGCCAGATATGGACAGAGAATGCCATCATTGCGGGCACCAAAGAGAAAATTATGCTGAATTGGCAGACCTTGGCTGCGATGTGCGAATGAAGTCAGGAAGGATGCGAGCAATTTCTTGACTCTCGAAATTAGGACAGAGACAGGGTTGTCTGGAGGAGTCGAATTATGGAACACAAGGCTAGAATTGGGCTGTAACACCATCGGAAAAAGAAGATTTTACTTAACAAAATGTTATGTTATAATAACCAACGCCTGGACTATTAAAAAATTATTACTTATATTAATTTACTTATAAACTTCTCCGTGCTGACAGCTACGCGTTATTCTAAAACGCTTCTTAGAAGTTTATACATTTCGCATGTCAGCGGTGATGGTCAGCGTGACTCTAAACCCAACCGTCGCGCACTGACTTTTTCATTATTTTACTACTTACTGAATTTTTAATATCATTCTTATGAATATAAAGATTACCTATGTTATATTTAATTTGCAGATTATGTGTATTAAGTAGGTAAAAATAAGCATTCATAGATTAGTTAAAAGAAACTTACAAGTGATTGCCTTGGAGGACAATAATTATTGTAAGCCTATAGCAGTTTAATCTATATTCTAAACCATTATTTTTTTTTTATTTGGAGACAATTATTTTAATTTCAGAATTATTATTATTGTAAACAACATGTTTTTTTTATGTTGAAATCTAAAATCAGGCCTTTTTGCTATAACATTGAAAAGTGTTATATTATACAGACTGATATATAATATTTCAACATTACACCATTATTTATGGTCGATTTTAAAATGCTATATTTTTATCAATTTGACCAGTACTGGATTACGACCTTCGTCTCCTGATGTTTCAAATAGCTTTTTGTAATTACTTCACATTAACAACTTTCCTTATTTAGGTGGTCAAATTGAAATCCTTGAGTATTCGACAAATTCAACAATCTGCTAAGACGCTAGCCATAGGGCCAACGGCTCGATGCTTTTATGTCTTCAATAATTCTTCAATGGAGCTGGGATTCCTAGAGTTATATATTATCATTGATGCAATGCCAAGATGTCTACAGAATTTTAAAGTGTGTCAAAATTTTTAAAATATTTTCTCTAACAATAACTTTCACTTTAACTTTTGTATACCTCTTATTAATTGTCAACTCTTGGTATGACTTATATTAAGCACCTATAGATGAGAGGTCTAATCCTCTAGAAGTAAATATTTATACTCAAAATTAACATTTATTAAAAAATTATTATAAAAGTTTTACCCTGTAAAAATGAAGTTTAAACAGCTACTGTAAAACCCCTTAGTTATGTATTATAAAAGAGTGTTTCTTTACCAATTGTATTAATTGTTTCATTTATGTAAGCAAATTAAATTTTTGAAATATTTTAATAAATTGATGGGATGCCATAATAATTTGAAAATTTTATTACTACCCTAATCCAGTTTTGTTTGAAATAAGCAATCTACAATGATTTTTCTACTTACACGAAGGATGGCATCATGCAGGAAGTATGGTGCAGGTTCGAATCCTGATAATGATGGCCACAACATTAAAATTACTATCTGCCCACTACTGATAAGGAATTTCTGGTTCCAATTCCCAGATGGGTTTGAATTTTTATAGTTTTTTATGCAATGTTTCTTGCTGGCTGTACATACTGAAAATTCTTCATACAAAAGATTTTCATGTACAAAATCACTGGCTCGGTAGAGGTCTAGAATACTAAAATAATTACCTATGTGCCTACCTGTTAAATTTGATATTAAGAATAAATATAACTTTGTAGGTACATAATAATTATGTTGTTACAGAAGAATAAGATCAGCATTTACAGAAATCAAGTCTAATGTCCTTGATGGGGAAGGTATGGTAAATAGATAAAAATGCTATATTTGTGACTCACTTTTGTTGCCTCCACAGCAATTCTACATATTTCTCATACAGACACGCCTACTATCTAATTATACCTACCTATTTACCAATTCAAACCCTCAAACTTTTTAAATATAAGTAATATAAGATTAAAGTAGATCAATCAATCAATTATTCTCCCTTTTTTGACCCTACTTAGGGTCATACTTTAAAGGTACTTTTATTTTATGAAGAAATCAGGTTCTATAATTCCCATTTTTCTCAACAAACTTTATCAATAATTTTATGGACGGGTAAAAAGGCTAGTAATAAATATTTATTCTGTACTTTCTCCAACCTGTCAATATACGTGATGTATTGGGGACTCCAAACCACAATAGCAAAGTAGAGATAACTTCACACATATGTAAAGTATTTTTAGTTTTTCTATTGACTTTAATGGCTTAGATACTCTCATAACAAATCCCAGTTGTTAAAATGCCTTGTTCGTGGTCATATCAATGTGAGTTCTTAGTGTCATTTTGCTGACCACCAGTGCCTCGAGATCCCTGATAACGAGACATCTCCTCAAGGAAATTTCATTAATTTTATAGTCCTATGGAGGGGCTCCTTTCGTCTTGTGAAGGATATCGCGTTTCATTCATCAACTTTGAGGAACAGTTGGTTTCTAGCACAGTATTGAAAGAGGTCGACCTGAAAAGATTTCGCGTCCTTAAAATGACTTGTCCTTTGGTAGACCTTTGTGTTAAGAAAATCAGAAGATCTATAGCATTGCTGGATAATATCATTAATGTACCTACATGATGAAAAGAATTGGGCCCAGGTGAGAACACCCAGGTGCCCCACCGGACACGCAACGTCTAAGCGTCTGAATAATCTAATCCAATCTATTCCAAACTCCTTTTACGCCCCACTAAAAGGCACATGGAGGCAACAAGAGCTCTCCAATACGCTCGATCTTGCGCAATGTTTATGACCTCAGATATAGCGGATCACGATATGAATGGGTCTTTCTCGTCTTCGGGATCCTGATGGGAGGAAAAACAGCGCTCTCATTGGCTTACTATTATTCGGCATCCTTAACACATGTCCCAGCCAAGTCCATCTCCTCTCCATAATGGTTGTAGTGATAAGCTCACGCTGGGTTCGCCGGCTGCTGATGCGGTGGTACCATCTTACACCCACAATTCTTCTGATAATTTAATCAAATAATTATTTGTTATAATTAAATAAAACTTTTATCTCTATATTTCATTAAATATCTACTTTTTGTATACATGGGATTTTTCGACATTCTCATGTTGTTAACGTAAAGTGATTACACTAAGTCAGCCTTCAAAATAACAATACAAGACGGTCGTAGTCCGTAATGTTTTGTTCCATATAAAAATCGAAAATCAGTAATGAATTGTTATTTATTAGTTGTAACATATTCATATATTATTATAATTATTTGTATAGCTCTGATAAGTCCATACATAATAATAAATGTACATAGATACGTAAATAAAGGTTTCATTTCACACTATTCTTTGTTAGGTAGGTATGCGGTATCTTTATTATCTACGTTAGCTAGACTCCAGAGTTCACAAAGGTACTTTTCAGACAAAAACTAAATATTTAGAGTAGGATGTAGGCAGTAGGTAATGGAAATTACATGACCTGCCCTTGTGGTTTAGTCGGTAGGTACCATAGGCCTATTATGTCTAAATTGATAATGATATGAGTGCGGAAATTGGGAGAAGATTTTTTACAGCTAACCGTAGCTATTTCGGTCTCACTGGACAGTAGTTAAAGTCACGCCTTATATCCAAGAAGGCTAAAGCCACTCTAAATAAGACACTAATTATACCAGTCCTAACATATGCCTCAGAGACCTGGACACTGTCTAAGCATGACGAAAACAGGCTGAACGCGCTTGAAAGGAAAATCCTACGCAGAATACATTGCCCTATAATATTATGGTCAAACTTAGTGCAAAGGTACAACACTCTATGATCAGGTTCAAATAAATAATTAGTTTAGCATCGATTCTCTTATACAATTTTTTTCGTACTATGGCTGTAAGTGTGGGTGACGGCGTTATATTTGTCATGTCCCTGTAAGTGTTGTTGACTGCTTTGTATCATCTTGACGTGGTTCCTGTTCACTGATCTACATAGCCAGAATATTGTTTCTCTTTTTAATATAATTTTTGTTCTGACGTGATGCTAGAAGGGCCTTTTACACCCTTTTAGCATTAAACAATAATTACGGTATTATATTTATTTTTTACTGTGCTTTCCTATTGAAATTGTATTATCCGAATTGTGCTGATTTATGTATATTGTTTGTTTTCCTTGTAATTTAAATTCATATGTATTTTGTATATCTATTTTTCTTTGCTATACTGATTTTGTATGATTTGTAACATGTGATGATCCCAAGAGTCCCGCAAGGGACCTACGGGTTGATAAGAGAGAATAAAGAATTAAGATTAACAGACTGCGCTGGCTGGGTCATTTGCACCGTATGGAGGATCTGGAGCTTCAGAAAAAGGGTGTTGTTTAATAACCCAAACGGTAGAAGAAGCGTCGGAAGACTAAAACTAAGATGGCTGGATGACGTTGTCGCGGACTGTCGGGTTCTGGGGCAGCAAAACTGGAGGGTGGCAGCCAGTGACAGATCGGGATGGAGAAGCTTTTTGGATGCAGCTTAGACCCACCACGGATTGTAACGCTGAAGATGATGATGATTATGTCTAAATTACTGGATTACCTACTAACCTACATAAGAGTTTTTATGCTATGTCTAAGGTTAGTTGTTGATGTAATTTATTGGATACAAAAATACGTTTTATCACTTTATATTAGAAAAAAATATATATGTAGTTGTTAAAAAAACTTAAGCAGGAACTTATTGAAATAACACAATGCACCTTTGTATAAAGCAGGTTTCATTATTTTAAATATAGTAAATGATAGGTACCTTCTTACAAAAATAGAGATTTTTTCAAATTTGGTAAAATATGCGCTATGTGGTACTAAAGTAACCAAGCAATTAGAATCTTTGGATAAAAAAAACAACAGCCTTCAAGGCAACTACTTCTGTAATTAAAGACTTTCAAAATATTTTTACTCGCACCTAAGCACTATGCTGTTTCATGCGCGGTGACCATTCATTCATTCACCATGTACTTATTTAGCTTCTATGGCGATTTTTTTTTTAAGTAAGTAAATAAAAAAATTATAATCAGTCACAAAGTGTGGTAGGAAGGTTATTAGAACTTTTACTTCGGGGTAATGGAACAAGGTCTTATATTATTACTAAGCAGTCTTTAAAACGATTTAACTTATCATAGAAGCTAAGCAATTGAAACATATCGAGGATATAATGGCCTGTACAAGTGTACACATCTGAATACGCGCTGTAACGTAAGCAATGCAAAGTTGCATGCAACGCATCAAAATTCCATAGTACGCGGTGAGTAGTGTGGTTCTATGAAATAAGCGCCTCGATAAATATCTAATTGAGTACAAAAATGTGATAAAAATTGCTGTAAGCACCAATTAATAAATTATGAATATAAAGTAATACGGCGTAAGCGATAGGTTTGTATTAAAATTGTAAATGGTAGTACGATTTAAGCGACATATCAATATCAATTTTGATTTTAGTAATTGGGTATAAGCGACAGCTCTATTGTAAACTTGTAAACGAAAGTAAGATATAACCGACAGTTTAACATCAAATAAGAATAAGTAATTGGGTATAAGGGACAACTATAGAGTAAATTTGTTGGTGGTAGTAAGGTATAACCGACGCATCATGTTTTTGCCGAACAAGGTAAAGACGCATAAGTTCCAGCTTTCAAAACAGGTGGAAATGGTAAAGAGTCATAAGTGCCCGGAGTATCTATGCCAAGGAGAAGTAAAAAGAAATTACCGACTATAAACCAAAAATAATGCCATTTTTACACAGGTGCAAGCGCCCTAAGGGTAAAAAAGACCTAAAAATCGGTCGGTTACACCAAAATGACACTACGAAAATGCATTTTTTTCCCGGGGCATAAGTGACAAAAAATTCATCGTAGAGCCGTGGGAGTGAGCGCATTCGAAAGAGCGGAAAATTTTAAGTAAGATGGCATTCATAACTCATTTTTGACCAAAGTGTCGCTTATCCCCTATTACCTTTTAACCGTCGATATGGAATAGTTTTAAACTTTCAAATCATCTCTAGAGCTTGTTTCTTTCTACAAATAGATATTTTTTACAAAAAATACAAGAAAAAATCCTGCACTTGTGAAAGAAATGGGTGCATCTGCAGTGCCCTGCTCGGATCCTTTTAAATGTGCCTTGACTTAAGACGCTGATCGAACCCAGACGGCTTTATTGACATAAAAGTGATTCACCATATCATTGGAGGCCTCCCATCTGGTTTTTCATGCCTCCATGGTATTAAATTTAGATTAATGCGAGGTTTCGGCCGTTTTCAATGGACGGTTTCTTGATTTTAGGCTAATGGCGATCTTTAACACCTCCTGAGCAGCAAAAAGTTGAAAAATAGAAGGTTGAAGAGAGACTTAAGGTAACAAGAAAGCAAATAGGAATATAAATTTCTTAAGAAGAACACATAAAAAGTTTTGATCCGTCCGGGAATGGAACTCGGAATCTTTTGATCCGAAGAAAGCACCTAACAATAAAACAGTTCACATCCATTAAAAATATAAAATAATACCCACAATTATTTATACCGCAATACCGTTCAAATATTAAAAGACATAAAATGCCTTAAAAAATGTTATTTGTTAGAAAGTCTTTCAAATTGCGCCTACTGAAATGCATATTTTATGGATGGGGCGGAATGTAGAGATTCTCGGTCGTTATTAAATTTTTGTTATTAGCGGAAGGCATTATGTCATTCAGGGACTTTTATCGGATAAAAGGACAATAAATAAGATAAAAAAACAGCTTAAACTTAAATGATTTAAGCAGAGATTGTTCAGAATACGGTAGCAACATCCTACGCGATGACATCGTAATTACCTATGTCAAAGCATTCATTCAAAGGCGCATGTTTTGATAATATTATTATCATCATACAATATCTTTTGATATCTTAAGTAAAGCACAGTTTGTGTTTATTATGTACGTTAGATGTGGGTTTCTGTGTATGCTTGAATCAGTGGCGTACTATAACAATCAAATATAAGGCAACTGGTAATTTATTAGAAGAAAAAATAACGAAGAATTCTTACCTTATTTTTGTAATCTATAGCGACTGTTGTCTCAAACATGCGGTTGGTAAGTAGCTGTTTTTCTTAGTACCCAATTGAAATATGATAAAATGACGGCATTCTTTTTTTAATATTATTATGTATATTATTATTCAGATTTACAGGTATAGATATTCACTTTTAAACTGCAACATATATATTTTTGATGTTCATAAATTCGTAAATTATTTTATCTATTCAATTTTTAGTTATTAAGACTTCGTTTAATTCATTTTGTACTGATGACCGTCTTCTATTGATATTTTGAATTTTGACATAATTATTCACGTTATTGTGGGATCATCTAGTCAGTAAGTGCCTATCCAGTATTATATTTCAGTGTATTGTCTTCTTTAATGACTTGACTTCTGAGTTGTCCATATTATATATTCTAAAATCCTAAACATAACAATGGGAGAAAATAAAAGGTTGGGCTGTCAAAGAAGAATTTGTATAAACAACCAATAATTTCAAAGCTGAAAGTAAGCTTGGGTGAAAATCCTCGAAGTCGTAGCTCCTTACACGAACATTCGTTTAAAAAACGCATACTTACAGCTTATATACAGAATTATAAAACAGCAACTTCTACTACTAAAATAGTATAAGCCACTGATCAATCTTTTGATTAGTCAGCTCTTATACTAAACATTACCAGAATAACAGAACTAACAAGCTTGTTATAAAACATTTTTAGTTTTATCTATTACTACTTGCTGTGTTAGGGTGCGTTTATACCAAACGAATACACAGCCAGAGCTGGAAAGTAGAGTACATAATATATTTTCTTGATCTTTGGGATGGTCACTGGTCACCAAGGAAAAAACAACTGATTAGTGGGCGATGACAGTTATTTATCGTTGTTATTTCCTCCTTGACTATCTATATAATATTTGTCTTGAACACTGACTGAATAAGAGTTTTATTATAAAGTGCTTTAAAGTCTCACATATGAATTCAGCCATAAATAAGCAAAGTTTTTATGAAAAAGTTTACCAAATCACGAATTTTTATAAAGTTTAATGAATCAAATACTAAAACACCCACATGCTTAAAGCCATTTGAATGCAAAGTTTGCTGTAAAAAGTTCAAGTTTTTTTTTTTTATTTTCATAAAGAGTTCTATTATTATCAAGTGCTTTAAAGTCTCACATATGCATTCGGCCATAAGAAAGCAAAGTTTGCGTGAAAAAGTTTACCAAATCAGATCTTTATCAGATCAGTGACTTCGTAGTGGAGAGCCTTACGGATACAATGTTTGCAATAAAATGTTTGATCAATCAAATAGTTAAATACCCACATGGTAAAAGCTATTTGAATGCAAGTTTGTAATTAAAAGTTTAAGTTGTTTTTGAGTTTTCATAAAGAGTTGAATCAACCAAGAATTTTAAAGTCTCACATATGAATTCAGCCATAAGAAATCAAAGTTTGCAAGAAAAGGACATAGGTGGGCGCCTTGAAAAAACTAGTAATATTATAAACGATCAAGAAAATAATTACTCCATTTTCCAGTTCTAGCTGTATCTTCGTTTGGTATAAACGCACCCTTAATCACAACATTACGGTGCTTGCACAAGCCGCACACCACTGCTTGAAACGTTACCAGTACCACATTAATAATATGACGCTGTATCTTGTACGAATTAATCTGCCATGACATATCTCATTTCACGCGAATATTAATAATTTGATGAAATATCTTGGAACCTACCTGTATTGAAATATCATTCGCGTCTACGTGGATTGACTTTAATTTTGAAATTTCACTAAACAGATAAACGGTGTTGGTGATAAGACACGTATCTATCTCTTTCTAACCCCACACCTAGTTCAGATAATGTGTTGAAAAATTAAGGGGTGTGAAACACACTTTATCACGTTATGGATTTGATACGACCAACTAAACGAGAATATTTTCAAAACGAGTGAAATATAAGCAAATTACTCAATATGATAAAAATTTCAAAGATATGGTTGGAAATCTTGAGATATGAAAATTTTATTTTAAAAGCATCCTTTGACTGTTGTTTTCCTTTGATAATCTCACTGTTAATCTTATATTATGTGTTTTCAATTTTTTTATTTTTCTAATCTACTTAATAATATATTTAATGTGAGAAAGGTAGGTATATAGGGTAGGTAGGTATAAAGGTAGGTATATTTGGGTTTGCTGGAAGAGATCCTGCGGGAGTCCGCCCTTTGACTCTCGTGAATGGATTGTATCAGGACTGCATTTTTGGAACAATAAAGCATTTTTTTTTTTTTTTTTTTATTATTTATATAGTTACAAAACTGACGAACATAGGTCAGCAACAATAATATCTATGGTAGGGGGGAACAATCACATAAGTCAAAATAGCCTACTTTACAGGAGACAGTTTTTTGTATTTCTCTATATTATTTTCTATTGCACTTGTTATATTTTTTTTTTAGTTTAGCCTCATCAAGGGAAGGTTTTTAAGCAGTGCTAATTATTTTTACAAAATCTTCATCATTAAAGAAAATCGTTGACTTATGTGATTTTGAACCACGCATATAGGAAATTAATGGGTGACTTATATGTTCAGGTACGAAAATAAAAGGTGGTGTAAAATTTATGTAAGTAATAAATTTAGTTCAAATATATAAAAAAAATACACATATCTCACTACAATACAATTCTCCCTTTTACACTCCACTCAGGAGCATAGGGAGGCAACAAGAGCTCTCCATTGCGCTCGATCTTGCGCAATGTTTATGACCTCCTACCACACCATGTCCAAATCCCTCAGCTCTGCTTCGAAGGAGCGGAACACAGTGTGAGAGGGTCTTCCTCGTCTTCGGGATCCTGATGGGAGGAAGAACAGCGCTCTCCTCGGCCAACTGTCATTCGGCATCCTTAACACGTCATGTCCCACAATGGTAGAGGTGATGGGCTCACGCTGTGTGCGCCGGCGTATAACGTCGTACGTGATGCGGTGGTACCATCTTATACCTAACATTCTCCTGAGACACTTCATTTCAAATGCAGAGATTTTTTGTGCCTGGGCTTTGGTCAGGTGCCAGGACTCACACCCATACACGAGAATGGGCAACACACACGCATCAAACAGTTTACATTTCGTCTCGACACTAAACGCCGACGCCTTCCATATCTTGGTCATGTTGTTAAAGGCGCCACTTGCCATACCGATACGTATCGGGAGCTCAGCCCCGAGGTCACCAGAGGTGGTAATGGTTGCTCCCAGGTATTTAAATTTATCCACCCGGGAGACCTGGTGACCGTCGACGGTTATCGCTAGCTGTTTATCGGGGTAGGCATTATTCGCTATGAGCTCCGTCTTACTGGCATTGACTCGAAGGTCAAGGCGTGCTCTTTCGTCGCAGAGTCTTGAAACACTGCGCTCTAATTCCTCTAAATAACGCTGGTCATCCGCGTACTCCAGATCGCACAGTTCGCCCATTAGACCATCTCTCTGTGTTATCGGTATACCTCTTGCTCCTTGCATGGACTTTCTCAACAGGACTGCACCATTTTAACTATTTTCGGAGGTATACCATACACAGCAAGTATTTTCCATATTTATGGTCTATGTGGGCTGTCGAAGGCCTTTTCAAAATATATAAAGCAACAAGCGACTGGAGAGTTTAACTCTTTACCTACACTGCTGAAAAATGCACCTGGCACAGAAAATTGGGTCCGTGCAGGACTTGCCAGGTACAAAGCCGCATTCTTGCTCTCTTAGGACAGCCATGACAGGCCCCTAAATGAGGTGTAGTAATATCTGAGATAATACCTTACCGAGAACACTCAATAAAGTAATTCCACGGTAGTTTCCACATCTAAAGGGGTCCCCCTTTTTAAGTATTGCGACGATGAATCCATTCCGCCAATCTTTTGGACACCTCTCCTTTTCTCACGCCATTTTACATAAATATATCAAGAAGTAGTTGGCCAAGGGTGTCTATGCCTTGTTTGAGGAGCTCTGCGTGGATTCCATCGTCTCCTGGCGCTTTGTTGTTTTTCAATCTCATCACGGCCAGCACCATCTCGCTGTGAGTCGGCGGATCTTCACATATCCCAGTCGCCTGAGGTATATTCAGACCCGCCAACTCCTCCTCAAAGTTGTAAGGTGAGGAGGGTTCGGGGCGGTTCAATATTGACTCAAAGTACTCCCTCCATCTCCCTTTAATCAGTTCGGGGGCAGTGACAGTGGCTCCACAAGAGTCTCGTATTGCCGTCACGGATCTTTTTTGACCCCTGCCCCCGACCTCCCGGGTAATTTCGAAAAGTGTCCTTGAGTCATTACCGAGCGCAGCAGACTGTGCTCGCCGTATCTGAGAATCTAGGTGTCTTCTTGTATCTGTTCGTACAAAGTGCTTCACCTTACGGCTCAGCTCCCTGTACTCAGACACCAAAGCGGCCAGTTTTTATTTTTATACACATATCTCACTAACCTACATTAAAATCAAAAGATCCGGATCCTGTTATCGACTATTATTTGTAGGAATTTGTTTATAAAAATCATGAAACATTGTGGGAATCAAATCCAACATAGACAGAATGTCTATGTTGGAAGACAAAGTATTTCTTTTCTTCTGCCTCCCATTCTTTTAATATCAAATTATAAGTACCTACAGTGAATGTTTCTATTTAAATGAAATCCGTTGAAAACTGTCCCACATGTCCACAGATACAGTACTTGATTTATTTCACGTAAAATACAATAATTGTCAAATAAGTCATAGATAAAGTCAAGAGTGAAATTTTTTTGTGTACCTGAACACATAAGTCTGACTTATGTGTTTATTCTCCCCGGCAGTTTGAAACATTTATTGTGTGTGATTGAGTACAACCTGAATATCAATCTTAATATATTCTTCTGACTTATGTGCTTTTGAACATGTGTGAATATAGCTACATATTATCGGATGAGCAAAAAATATTTTTTTTGACCAATGTGACTTATGTGTTTGTTCCCCCCTACCATAGATATAATACATGACTATTGAACGGATTTTTTGTCCTTTCAATTTTTTTCAACTTGATTACCGAATTCCATATATCCAAAAGATTTATTTTCGTAATACGGTTAAATCTTATTAAATTATCCAACCATGCAGTGGACCCGCTTGCAAGCAGGCTAATATTCGTGTTAATTGAGTTACACGCCTGAATACACACATCCTTCATATTCTGACGAATTTCAAATTAAGATACACAAATGCTGCAAGGTTCGTGTGGTAACTAAATTAAGACAAGATACAACATTAGCTGGGTACACACGTAACGATTTATCTTTAAGATTTGAACGATAATCGCTCATTTTTCAATTGTTTTCTTCGCGAAGATTTGAAAAATGAGCGATTATCGTTCAAATCTTAAAGATAAATCGTTACGTGTGTACCCAGCTATTAAGTTTACACAAAACTATACAGTAAGATGAAGATGGAAGATTTACTCCTTTACGCTGTGATGAATTCGGCAGAGACTGTGCTACTGCACTTGCATATGGGACGAGGCTGTGCCCATCACCAGAATATGCGATTGGATTCGTCAAAAAGATAGTTTGTTTCGACATTGTGCACATGTGTCTCATCAAGACCATCTCTCAAAATGGCCTACACATCTTGGAATCCGATGAAAGCATATTATCGCATATTCTGGTGATGGGCACAGCCTCGTCCCATATGCAAGTGCAGTAGCACAGTCTCTGCCGAATTCATCACAGCGTAAAGGAGTAAACCTTCCATCTTCATATTGTTTCCTGTGAAAAGCTGATTATCCCTTTTTGTCTTTCGAGGTGCATGTTGTTCACATGCATTTCGTGACAAATCTAGGGCTTTCACTTCCATTCAAATACAGTAAGATGTCATGAAACTAAAATGGAAGATATTAGAGATTTTTCGAGTACTTGACCTTACCGCTGGAACCAATAACTATCTGGATTACAATATTAATTTTACAAATATTTTAATTGCATTAGGTAGTTTCTGAAAGATTTCTATTTGATGCCTTCTCATAAATGAAAGGAGTTTTCAAATTTTTCAGCATTTAGCTTAAGTGTACATCATTCAAAGCTGTGAAATATTTAATTGGTCAGCAGTGGAGTTCAGCTATGAAAGTTAATGACTAAGCACCTAAATCCAAGGAACAAAAATAATAGGTAATAAAAAACATTCGCAAGATCTGGAGGGCATTTTCTTGAAATTCAATGCCGATTTCAATGTCGACCCTTAATACATACGATTTATTATTAAACATCTCTTTGAGCCTATGGGTGATGTTCCAATAGCGGTCCAAAGTGGAGAACGCACTATTTTGATGTAGGTACATTTTAAAACTAATTAACTAGTTTCCTTTGTGTAAAAACATTACGTTTCTCAAATATTAAATATTTCGATATTTCGAATAAGTGTGGTTGGTAGACTAGCGGTTATGATGCCGACTTTCGCACTGTGTCCAGGGTTGCCAGTTTTTTTTTTTTTTTCAAAAATATACCGAACCAAAACTAAAAAAGGTCATTTTCAAAATTTGCTATCCGTAATTAGAAACTTCCCCTATAAAAAAAAGACACCAAACACTCCATAGTTCTGTATTTTTTTCATACCGAACACCGAACATGGAGCAAAAATACCGAACAGTTCGGTATAATACCGATCACCTGGCAACCCTGACTGTGTCGTGCGGAGGTCGTCGGTGCCAACCATCTTCCTCTTTCACGACACAAGCTTTAAGTAGTTTACTGTGAAAGATTCAAAGAGTGTACCTATTTGTGTTCACTTTGAGTGAGCACAGATTCATTGAAAAAAATAAGTCGACCTGTCTCATCGTTTTATTTGACGCCTTCAGATGTTCACCGCCGCTTCAACACGTCAACGTTTGGATTTTTGATAAGCGCCTGGTTAGAAAAATAATACAAAGGTGCGGTTCAGTTAACGTACAAACAAACACGCACGTTTGCGTTTTGACGGAATACTATTTGTAAGTAAACGGACAATATTTATGAATGTTAACACGATGTAACTAACGCAGTATGTGAGGGTTGTCTCGTGCATGTCAGTATAATACGTACCTACCTGCATAGTTATATAACCCGACCTAGCAAACAGCTGTCTAATTTAATGACAGTTATTTACTGAAAAACATTTTGTGACAATGTAAATTATTTTGACCGTTGCATTAGGTATAATAATATAATGCCGAAACTTTCACGTATGTTACGATAACGTGTCAAAGTCCACGAAAAATTCGCATAGGTAATGCATAAAATTCCTTTCAATGAGAGTCATCATAAAAGTTTATTTTTATGTTAACGACCCATGTCGAGTCTTCATCGATGTCTCGTGAACGTTAAGCTGTAGAAAGAAATGTTTTTGAAAACCTGATGGTGCTACAGAAGCATTATGGTCACGTCACTACCAGCCAGTTGTTGAGTGATGTCATGGCCTGTAACCGACAAGGCTACGACCAATATGGATGATTGACTCAGGGCAGCAGCTGGTCCAATAGAGAGGCTCCAGATCACCAGGGAAATGAGAGGGTAGAAATGAAACTAGCGGTGTATTCCTGAAGGCAGATGTCCGGCGAGATCACGAGTTCCAAAGTGTTCCGACGAGTAATTCACAATTCGAACTGATCATCTGCCTTACAACTGCGCCTTTATTTATACTAAATCTCAAAAACAGAAAACCAATCAAAATCATTGTTTATTTTGACCAATCACAGGCCTCCATTTTCTAAAAATTCACCAAAAATTTTCACTATGAAATTCGTACATTTAGTTAAATATCTTACAAACTATACAAGATACAATGTCATCAGTATATAACAATCAAGGATATATAACTAGAGCATATGGACATTAAGCATTTATCGATGAGATGTTGCAGGTATTCGTGATAATTGATTAAGAACACCAAAAGTTTAACGTGCAATATTTATATAATAGGTACAAAAATCGACCACAATAGGAAACGGATCGGACGACTGTAACACAATTTTATTGATTCCGTCCAGGAATCGACCACTCAATAACCTTGAGTGCCAACACAAAATTTTTACTAAAAAAGTGGCATCTCGAAATTGATTATTTCGATGTAAATTTGCATATAATATGTTCTTACTGAACAATCAAACAGAGCTATACAATTTGTTTATCAATTAAATCAAGTTTTACATACATGATCTTACAATAGTTACTCTATTCTGGTCATTTTGGATTATTTAATACATTTTATTATTTATTTATGAAGAACAGAGTTACAATGATAGTTTAACCTAGTTTATAACCACTAAAGTACATTATTTACAAATTACAATAAAAATAATAATACAATATTTTGAACATATTTCACCAGTTGGCAATCACTGTCTCAAATCCAAGAAACTGCGTAGTAAATTAATAATTGCGCATCATTTTTATTCCAAAAACTACGCAGTATTTAATTCTTATAGGTAAATTCAATTTACTTCCTAAAATACGTGTATTTATGTTTTAAACTATTAATAATGACTAAATAGATCGTAATTTGCCACGAAAGCATGAATTTTATTATTTTACAATCAGATAATCGATCTAACGTGATATTTAAACTAGTAACGTAGATACAAGGTGTTTAAGCTATCAAAAACATCCATTTTTATATCTAAATTGATCAGCTATATAGTGATCTTCAAAATACTGCGATAATACATCATTTTGATGTGTCAAAAATAAAATAAAACAATATAATTAAATTTTTAATCCCAGAGTCATGGGTCATCCTTCCGAAAAATAGATGCTCGCACTGCAGTGCCTATAAAATTCGATATCAAAGGTCAATAAAAAATCGTGAGATGCGCACACCGCAGTGTCTATAATATTTGATATCAAAAATCAGGGTATATGAATTCGATTAACGCTACCGCGAAACATCGCTAATAGTATAAATACCAGTTCTGATTCATTAGCGTAATTCTAATTTTATAAATATAAGGCACATGTCATTGCGTTCGGTCAATCATCTTCGTTCACATTAACAAAAAAAAAAAATCTATAGTGTTACCTGTAGACTGTGTGTCTAACAATGGACAAAAAAAATCAAAGACCCTTTTATTATTATTAGGTACCTACATATAGAGCGATCGACTGCACTGGTGTGAGATAATAATAATTAAAGTACGAACATCAAAAGGCGTTTTTTACACTCCCGCCGTAAAACAAAGTTTTACTATTTATTAACGCCTTTTTAGTAAAATAATTTTTACAGACGGCCTTGTTATTTCTCCTGACCCTGTTTTTACCCTAACAGTCCGAACCTGGCCATCATTTGACGAGATCGCCTCCGTAATTATTCCCTTTGGCCAATAATTACGTTGCTGTTTGGGATCCGCGATTGCGACAAAGTCACCTACTTGTAAGGGATCAATCTTTTCATACCACTTTTGTCTCTGTGCTAATGTTGGTAGATATTCGTTAATCCATCTACGCCAGAATTGATCTGCTAATGTTTGCGCAAACCTCCATTGGGAACGTAAACAAAGCGGTTCCTCTGAACTAGTGATATGCACTGTGTAATGAGTGCTCCTCTGGAGAAAGAGAGAGAGTATCATTGAGTCCTCCCAGACTCTCTAATAAGTTGGGAGACTCCTTTTTTTTGGCCATCAGAAAGACTCAAGATAAAATTCTAATTTATTTCTATAAGTGTGCCACAGCTTTTGAGACTCTCTTCAGGGGGGTTATAAATTAACTGAGCAAGGTTCCTTCTATATAAATGGGAAAACAATTTAAAATTCAAAGATTAATTGACTTATCAAAAATTTAATAAAGATCTTTCATTAACATAAAAACTTCCCATACAATTTCTCCAAGCAAGTTACATTAATAATTAAAAGAAAGAAAACACAGGGATATAAATTCCCAAATTTATGCTATTACATATTATATACCTATCATTGTAACAAAATACAAAGATTGAAGATTTTTCATAATCTTCCCCTACCGAACTAATATTCTTTAGTTTCTCAAATTTTATATCTCAATATAAAATCGTTTCACATAAACAATTTTTCACACGAAAGTGACTATACAACTTGGTAGAATAAATTCTTTCCTTTAAATCTAAATTAATCTTTCATTATCACCCCAACTAATCAACATGAGCGCACCAAATGTTAAAAATTGGTAAAAATAAAGTTATAAAAATTTACTCAGCCTAAAAGACTCGATTGCTGCCATCTAGGAATCCTTTTCTGATAAGTGAGGGTCATCTAGGCTTCAATATAACAATCGACACATAGAGTGAAGATAGAATTGTTCAGAGGACTGCATACCGTCTCCCCCCTCACTTATGGATAACAAGTACCTTATTTCGCCGCAACTATAAACGTCCTTGTATTCCCCAATATTGATTGAAGTGGTATCTCTCGACATATTGAATTAAACATAGTCTCCTTGTCTAAGGGTCTAGCATCTCCCCGGTACTAGGACCGCATTTCTTATTTAATTGCGGTTCGAAAGAATCCGGAATTTGGTTATTTTATAAATAACAGAACAATAAATGATTTACACGGTTAATCCATGATGGATTACTCGTTTTAATTCACCATTATAACATATAAAAAATAAAACTATGGAGGTAATACAATAGTGTGACCGTTCCCCGGTGTTGCAGAACAAATTCTCGTGTTCAAACGATACTTAACCCCACCGGTACCCCTCTCTTTCTCGCGTATAACGCTCTCCCTTTCTAACCCTACTACGTATGTCGAGTTAAACTCGCCACTGCTTGATTCAAGAAAGTGTCTCGTTACAAATACCCCCTTTCCCCTCTAAATTTTTGTGCAATCTTTTACACAAAAATTTCTTTTACTCTCTAGCACGCTTAATCTACCTAATTGGTACGCTCATATCTAACCTTTACCCTGTTTTACACCTAGGTCCTAAATACATTTCAATAAACAAAGCATCTCACAGCTTTTAACTGATGATAAAATGACAAACTTAGCTTAGGAAAAAGAATCATATACATTTAACTTCGTAATAGACAGATTGCGTTTAATCTTGGGTACCTCTTCGACTAACTCAATGGCATATCCTATTTTGCCATATCCCGGGCGCCACCATGGAGCTTTTGATTAATTCAGTGTGATGACTAAGTGAAATACGAAAAGAAACAAACTCATTTCCATGGACCAAAACAAACTTTTCGTACTCTCGAGGTAGTATCATTTTTACCTCTACTTGCCTGAGATACCCAACATTCAACACCATCAAATTCAGTTATACATCGCAAATAATAAATCAATCTTAAAATTATTTCTTATGTAAATAATACATGATACTCATATCACAACTTAGGTTTTGGAAGTACCGTCAGTGTTTCAGGAGTCCAAATTAAATCTTTACGCGATTTTATTAACATTATTTAAAGTAACTCAAGTTTTACAAACCGAGTTACAAACTTTAGTTTAACAATATCAGATGTAATAATCTGTAAGTGAGTGTCAGACAACTCTACTAATGACTCAGATGAAGTAACACTGACGTCACTCTACTATGCTAGATATATACTACATTATTATTTATACTTTAATTTATATTTACAAAATCAAAAACTTTTGTTCTTCTATTAAAGAAAAATTATATGTGCTGCTCACTACAGAACAGCTGAGCGAATAGGACTTGCGAGACGACACTGCCCTTCAGTCAACACTGTTCTATCAGCCAAATTACATTGACTCAAATTATTCTTTTCCCAATACATCTTCAAACGGGACCAACAAGTTTGCACCACTTTCTGTTCTTTCATCACATCAATCTATCAATAACTGCACTGTTTTACTATAACACTCGCCTATTGCGTTATGTTTTCTACATACTTATATCATTCGGACTTTCACCATTACCGCATTCTAGGTTACAGGACGAATACAGACCAAAGCAGCTTCAGACAATATATTTTAACACAATTTTATATCCTCTTTCATACATCAAATCTATTCTGTCCGGGTTACATCTTTAACACTTTACCTTTCGCTCTCAAACATTCAATCTTCCTTACGTACACGCTCATGCATACTTATCAAAACATATAATCGTCAGCACACCAGAATCTTGAACTCTCCCACCCCGAAGTACGTTTTAATGAATATCTTCCCATCTCCCATGGAAAAATAATCCCAGATACAAGACTATACCATACGTTCAAATTACGCAGTACTGAACACCTCTTTACGCACAAACTTAACTTCTGATCATCCATGATCTCTCTCAATCTAACATTTTTTATGATATACTCGTGTGTATATTACAGTTTAACACAAATGATACAGCCAAACTTTCTATCTCACTACTATTGATGTTTGCATACAACTGTCTTCGCAGACTACCCAAACATTAACTCCTACAAGTACTTAACTTGTTTACTGCTTGGTACTCATATACATACGATTACCTACCATATTTCATTCAAAGTAACCACCGTCTATCGTGCTTTATGCACCCTGAAGGGTTGCACATTGGTGCTACGACCTCTCGACGTCACCTGCGACATTTATCTTAACTTAAATTTTGACAACCTAAATCTAAACTTAAGCTTTCCAAAAAAAATTATTTAACAATTAACCTAATGAAGATACCAATATATTTCGTATCAAATTTATAAATTACTTATAATAGCTAACTACTAAGATTAAACTAACTATTCAATTCTCTCTTTATGCCTCTTTATTGTGTTTGAAAACAAGCTTTCCTTTTAATCCCCCGTAATCGGTTGCTTATCTTTTCTCTTTTGCGTAGGTAATTTCCTAGTGTGTTGTTTGACAGTTATGCTTTCTGGAACCTCAAACCCTAAATCTTGATATTTAATGCCGTCGCCTGATAATGTCGAAGCATGTTCTACATCATCTTTCGGTACTTCCAGTTTAAGTAACGTTTCTTGTTCCATTTTGACTAAATAACTCAACCTCCAATCTACCCGAAAAATTAAAATTGATTATTGATTTACTAGAACTTTAAAACAAGTCTAAAAAATTCGCTTCACGTAAATATAATTAATTTCTAATCTAAATTATAACAAAATTTTACGAAAATGTTACCTCAATATATTTGAACACGTTTTACTTAAGTTCTCTTACAATGACCTACTATTATAAAATCAACCAAAATCTGTAACAGCCGATAGCCCGCCTAACTAGATAATATATAAGTACAATAGGTATTGGTTAAAGTTGCTAACTCACCCAGAAATACCAAAGATTTTTTTAAAAATTTAATAATAATAATAACGTAATAATACACCAACCTTCAATATCTCGTCTTAACATTTACTACCTTTAAAATCCAATCTAGGTATATTTTCTTTCATTCAAATACATACTTCAAATTAGTCTTCCAAACACAACTATGTTTTTGCCAATCTTACAAACATAAACTCATTAATCCGAGAAGTGCTACTCGTAATACTCAAAAATAAAGTTGATAAAAGGAACCAAATAAAAACTTTAAAAATAAAATAAAAAAAAATTAAATTAACAAACAAAGTTGACCTGCGTTTGAGTTGTATAATATGAATTCTTCTGAATGAAAAATATCTTCGTGTTTTAAAATTATTGCTGTGTGTTGACTAAAATGCGTGCCTCGCAGCTCCACCCGGTCAGAGTTCAGCAGTAATTCAGCAGAAAAATTCATAAACATCAGATGATAACTCTTTATCCGAAAACTAGAACATATAAAAATACAAAACTAGCATTAGTTTAGGTTCCAACATGCAATTTCATACCTAATCAAAAATTAAATAAAAATACAAGTCTGGGCATCATAAAAATTTTCGCAAGTAATAAATTCTTCAATACAACAATTAGTTTCATAAAAATTTTGTTGCCTCCCAGGCTTCAGTAAAGTTAATTCATACCCACATGCATATACGAATTCAACAGAAAAAATTCTACCCACAAAAATTATTGCCAAATTTTTGATGACTCTGCAGAAAAAATTAAAAGTTACCAAATAAAGTATACCTAATTTTGATTTATGCCCATAGCATAGTACTATGTAAAAATATACACCATATAAAATTGCCCAATAAAATTATAATTTAAAAGTAACTTAATAACTAATGGAGAATCTGTTCCGCAGAACAATGGCACAATCAACACTAAAACTTTGTTAACTTCAAAAATTCCCTCACAAAAATTCAAATAAAAATTAACAAACCTGCTCCAGTTAATTACCCCAAAAGATTTATTTATAACAAGTGAGATTTGTGCCTTTCTGACAGCCCCTTAAGTTGGACGCCATTTTGTATTGAGTGCTCCTCTGGAGAAAGAGAGAGAGTATCATTGAGTCCTCCCAGACTCTCTAATAAGTTGGGAGACTCCTTTTTTTTGGCCATCAGAAAGACTCAAGATAAAATTCTAATTTATTTCTATAAGTGTGCCACAGCTTTTGAGACTCTCTTCAGGGGGGTTATAAATTAACTGAGCAAGGTTCCTTCTATATAAATGGGAAAACAATTTAAAATTCAAAGATTAATTGACTTATCAAAAATTTAATAAAGATCTTTCATTAACATAAAAACTTCCCATACAATTTCTCCAAGCAAGTTACATTAATAATTAAAAGAAAGAAAACACAGGGATATAAATTCCCAAATTTATGCTATTACATATTATATACCTATCATTGTAACAAAATACAAAGATTGAAGATTTTTCATAATCTTCCCCTACCGAACTAATATTCTTTAGTTTCTCAAATTTTATATCTCAATATAAAATCGTTTCACATAAACAATTTTTCACACGAAAGTGACTATACAACTTGGTAGAATAAATTCTTTCCTTTAAATCTAAATTAATCTTTCATTATCACCCCAACTAATCAACATGAGCGCACCAAATGTTAAAAATTGGTAAAAATAAAGTTATAAAAATTTACTCAGCCTAAAAGACTCGATTGCTGCCATCTAGGAATCCTTTTCTGATAAGTGAGGGTCATCTAGGCTTCAATATAACAATCGACACATAGAGTGAAGATAGAATTGTTCAGAGGACTGCATACCGTCTCCCCCCTCACTTATGGATAACAAGTACCTTATTTCGCCGCAACTATAAACGTCCTTGTATTCCCCAATATTGATTGAAGTGGTATCTCTCGACATATTGAATTAAACATAGTCTCCTTGTCTAAGGGTCTAGCATCTCCCCGGTACTAGGACCGCATTTCTTATTTAATTGCGGTTCGAAAGAATCCGGAATTTGGTTATTTTATAAATAACAGAACAATAAATGATTTACACGGTTAATCCATGATGGATTACTCGTTTTAATTCACCATTATAACATATAAAAAATAAAACTATGGAGGTAATACAATAGTGTGACCGTTCCCCGGTGTTGCAGAACAAATTCTCGTGTTCAAACGATACTTAACCCCACCGGTACCCCTCTCTTTCTCGCGTATAACGCTCTCCCTTTCTAACCCTACTACGTATGTCGAGTTAAACTCGCCACTGCTTGATTCAAGAAAGTGTCTCGTTACAACTGGTAAATTAAAATTGGACCCCATTAAAATATGATTAGGAGTAAGTGCGTCCTCGTTGTTTCCGTCCAAAGTAACATATGTAAGCGGTCGACTATTTATAATATATTCCACTTCCGTAAAAACTGTTTGTAACGTTTCTTCGCGAGGAGCTCTATCTTTAAGTATGACTCGTAGTGCATTTTTTACGCTTCTAATAAGCCTTTCCCAAGCACCTCCTTTATGGGGACTGGCAGCACTTATGTAGTGCCATTTAACGTTTCTATTAGCCAGTTCATTCTGAAATTCTTCATCAGAATGCAATTTTTGTATTGCCTGGCGTATTTCCTTTTCGGCGCCGTGAAAATTTGTTCCGTGGTCACTATGAATAGTATCAGGCCACCCTCTTCTTGCGCTCATTCGTCTAATTGCAAGAATGGTACTATCTGCATTTATATTAGCAGCCAACTCCAAGTGAACAGCACGAGTGGTCATGCATGTCATTAACACCCCATATCTTTTTTCCCTTCGACGGCCAATAGACACGAATAATGGACCGAACATATCGATACCACATTGACTAAATGGCCTTTTGAAACAAGCTAATCGCGCTTCAGGCATTTCTCCCATCTGAGGAGGGATGGCTGTTTTCCTGGCTAAACGACATTGAACACACTTATGAACAATACTTCGCACGCTTGTTCTCAGGTGCGTGACCCAAAATCTCTTCCTCACTTCAAACAGAGTCCTTTCAGTGCCACCATGAAGGCATTGTTCGTGTGCTCTTTCGATAACTAGTTTCGTAAACGGATGCGTCCCGTCTAGAATTATGGGCGCTCGCGAACTTGAAGGTATAAAGGAAGAAGAATAAAGTCTTGACATCATAACTAGCAAATTATTTTCTAAGATAGGATTAAGTTTAAATAATTTACTATTTTTCGATATCGACACGTTATTTTTAAGCTTCTCAATGTCTTCGTAAAACGAATCTAATTGACACTGCTGTATCCAAAGCTTTTCAGCTTCCCTGATTTCTTCAGCAGTCAGTGTAGGGCTATTCGGCCCTATTTTTAAACATCTATTGGCGAATCTTCTCATCCAAGCTGTGGCCCTAACTAATCTCAAAAGTTTGGAAAATCGGTTTATATCAGGTAAACTTCTCGATGAATCGGTGTAAACATTAACGTTTACGCAATTGTTTTTCAACTCGACAGTACTATTATTATTTAACTTATCCGCTTGCGACGGCCAATTAGATTCCTCAAGCGATATAAACGATGGTCCTCGGAACCATAGCCCTTCGCAGCTTACATCTGGGGGAGATACATCTCTAGTACCCAGATCAGCGGGATTCCATTTTGATGGTACCCATCTCCATTGGGAAGTCTCAGATAGTTCATCTATCTCCCCAAGACGATTGGCTACGAAACTTGTATGGTTTCTTGGATCTGATCGGATCCATTGTAGCACAGTTGTTGAATCGGTCCAAAACACAGTTCGTTCTATGATGCAAGTTGTTTCTTTCTTGATAGTATTAGCTAATCTAGCTCCCATCAGGGCTGATTGCAATTCTAATCGCGGTATTGATAGCGGTTTCAAGGGCGCTACCTTGCCTTTGCTCGCTATAAAACTGACTCGCGTTTGATTGTCAGTTTTTTGAGTCATATACGCTATGGTACAACACGCTGTCTCAGATGCATCGCAAAACAAGTGTAAAACGACTGGTTTTTGTTTGTCCGACACAACACATCTAGGAATAGAACAAGATGAATCTCTAATGAGCTGTAAATAATTTTGCCACTTTATGTGTTGGGTGTCGCTAATTTTTTCATCCCAATTAATGTTCGAGCGGAAAACTTCTTGTAACAATATTTTAGCCCGTACAGTTACACATGTCAGAAAACCGATCGGATCAAATAGTTCCATTACCGAGCTAAGTAGCTGTCTTTTCGTAGGTATAACGTCAATGTACTTCAATCTGTTATCAAATTTTAAAATGAAGTTGTCTGATTTAGGATCCCAAGTTACTCCTAACACCTTTTCGCTATTTTGTGCACGTATAATATCAACTGTGGAGGACGCCTTTAAGGTTTCGGGAAATTGATCAAGTACAGTGGGCTCATTGGAGGCCCAGTTAGTTAATTCAAATTGTCCTTTCTGTAATAAATCGAAAACCCCTTTGACTGTGTTTCGCGCACTGGACACACAACTAAATGATTCTAAGTAATCGTCCATGTAAAAGTTTTCACGAATACTACACGCTATTTTCGGTTGTGTGTGTTGTGCATTTTCCGCTATTTTATTGCGAACGTACTGTGCACTGCTTGGGGAACAGGTTGACCCAAAAATCATTGACGTCATAACAAACGTTTTAACATCTAGCTCTTTGCTGTTTCGCCAAAGGAATAATTGCGACTGTTGATCCTGTGGTATTATTTTTACCCTCAGAAACATTTCTTTAATATCAGCAGACACCGCAATTGGGCCTTCTCTAAAACGCATCAAGCAACCAACGAGTGATGCTAAGAGGTCAGGGCCTGACAACAAGGTTTCATTCAGAGATATTCCTTGACATTTGCTAGCTGCATCGAAAACAATACGCAATTTACCCGGTTTGTTAACATTAAAAACAGGAAAATGTGGTAAGTACCACCTTCTAGGATTAGGTATTTTAAGTTCGTGATTTAAAATTTCCCTAGCGTAGCCTTTCGTAATGTATTCATTAATTTTATCGCTATATGCCGTTGCTAGCTGAGAATCCTTGTCGAGCTTACGTTCTAAGCCCCACAATCGATTTAAGGCACATTTTCTATTGTCCGGCAGACCCACAGAGTCATTTTTCCAAATTAAACCGGTCTCAAAATGCCCATTCTTCAACTGTTTTGTTGTGTTTGAGAGAATTTCTTCGGCGCGCACATCTATTTTACTAATTCTGGCAGGCCCAGAAATACCTAAACTATCGATTGCGTAATGCGCCTTTAACAATTCGCACAACATATTATTGTCATCAGTTGTTCTTTGAATGTGTGTCACTAGACCAACGGTACAGTGATTATTTTCATAATTACTATTAATCCGGCCATGCAATGTCCAACCTAGTAATGTTCTAGAATTAATCAAATCACCACCCCCTCTAACTTCCCTGGTTACAATCAAGGATGCGTTATCCTGACCAAGTAATAGTTGAGGTGTAACCATTTTGATACACTCCATGTCGTAATATTGTTGAGCGGGCAACTGAAGCTTGCTCACTGTATGCGCGCTTATATTAAATTTGTTGTTAATTGTTAAATTAACTTTCCTAGATTTATTTTCACTCGCGCACATACCCCGAGCCCCGTGTATTTTTAATGGATGTAATTCCCCGTTAAGTCCAACAATGCTTGCCAACGAGTTACATACCAAACTTATGTTTGATCCTTCATCCAAAAGAGCAAAAATAGATGCTGTGCTTTTTGACCCTCGGATTTGAACCGGAACAATTTTTAAAGCCACTGAACTACTGGCGTATGTATTGGCAACATATGAATTTTGGTTCAAATTATCATTCGAATTATTTTTCGAAAGGTCTCTATGCAAACAGCTATTATGCCCTCCCGAACAATTTGAAACATTACAAGTGATTTTACATTTATGTTTGATCGAATATTTAGAATCAAGACATTTAAAACATAATTTAAATTTTCTTACTGCAGCCCATCGTTCATTGATGGGTAATTTAAGGAAATCCTTACACTTAAATAACTTATGTGGTTGATCACAAATCACACATTTATTTGTTTTCATATCACTTTGCACATTATAAACCACATGCTTATTATACATATTTTTCGAATTCACAAACTTTTCGGCCGCACACGATAGATGTAAGTCACACGCTGACTTCAAGAACCTAGAGAAATCTGCAATGGATCTGCTCCTCCTGTCGTCTGCTCCATGTTGTGATGACATCCACCATGTCTTCATATGTGATGGCAGCTTGTTCACCAGTTCTCCAAGAAGGCCGGGGATATTTAGGTATTCAGCCTTCATACGTCCGGCAACAGAAACAAAGTTTTTAATTGTGACGTAAAACTTGTTCAATTCATCACTTGCCGGAGACTCTGATAAACGTGGAAGGCGCTTCACTTTTTCCAGCATGCCCATAATGATTATTTCTGGGCGCCCATACTGCTCTTCAAGCGTTTCCATGGCCTCACGTACGCCACTGGGGTAAAGCAATAGGCCGCTAACAGATTCTTTAGCTTTCCCTTTCAGGGATCTTTGCAATCTCATCAAGTTTTCTGCGTTGGATAATTCGCAGGTCTTTGTTGAGATTTCATACTGTGCCTTGAACGCTGGCCACTCTAGTGGATTTCCATCAAAGTATGGTAAATCTCGAGCTGCAGTCTGCCTAGCCATCAATGCACTTAATTGAATGCCCGTTTTTGGAACTTTTTCTTCGCGGGGCTCAGGAAGTGTGTTATTACCGGGCTCACCGATACACGTATCATTATACTCTGTGCTGGAACTCCCACCAGGTGAAAAGAGGTGTAACATATTCGGAACTGTAGTACCGGACACCCGATCAGCCAAGTTAAAGGAAACTTCAGGCTGTCTATTAACACTTGCACTGACATTTTCGCACTTCGAATTGTTTTTAATAGCCCCTTGCCTGTTCTCGAGGAACATCTGGCTTAATTGATTTTGGCTTTCCATCAAACGTTCAAAAGCGTCATTAATGTAAGACAACATAGTGTCCATATCAGCTCGTCTGATATCGTTTAGTTCACGACGTGACACAACTTCACTCGCGCCCCCCACTGGGGTAGACTGTACGACTCGCGGGTTTTCACTTTCACTACGATTTAACTCTTGGACCTCAGAACCCTCAATAGGGCTTTCTGCGGCTTCAGGTTGGCAATCGCCTACACCAGCTAGTTCCGTTCCTCTCATTTTTCCCGATCGCAGAGGTCCTGGCATCCAGTCTTCCACTGATCAATCCGACGACGAAGGACCAACAATGTAACCGACAAGGCTACGACCAATATGGATGATTGACTCAGGGCAGCAGCTGGTCCAATAGAGAGGCTCCAGATCACCAGGGAAATGAGAGGGTAGAAATGAAACTAGCGGTGTATTCCTGAAGGCAGATGTCCGGCGAGATCACGAGTTCCAAAGTGTTCCGACGAGTAATTCACAATTCGAACTGATCATCTGCCTTACAACTGCGCCTTTATTTATACTAAATCTCAAAAACAGAAAACCAATCAAAATCATTGTTTATTTTGACCAATCACAGGCCTCCATTTTCTAAAAATTCACCAAAAATTTTCACTATGAAATTCGTACATTTAGTTAAATATCTTACAAACTATACAAGATACAATGTCATCAGTATATAACAATCAAGGATATATAACTAGAGCATATGGACATTAAGCATTTATCGATGAGATGTTGCAGGTATTCGTGATAATTGATTAAGAACACCAAAAGTTTAACGTGCAATATTTATATAATAGGTACAAAAATCGACCACAATAGGAAACGGATCGGACGACTGTAACACAATTTTATTGATTCCGTCCAGGAATCGACCACTCAATAACCTTGAGTGCCAACACAAAATTTTTACTAAAAAAGTGGCATCTCGAAATTGATTATTTCGATGTAAATTTGCATATAATATGTTCTTACTGAACAATCAAACAGAGCTATACAATTTGTTTATCAATTAAATCAAGTTTTACATACATGATCTTACAATAGTTACTCTATTCTGGTCATTTTGGATTATTTAATACATTTTATTATTTATTTATGAAGAACAGAGTTACAATGATAGTTTAACCTAGTTTATAACCACTAAAGTACATTATTTACAAATTACAATAAAAATAATAATACAATATTTTGAACATATTTCACCAGTTGGCAATCACTGTCTCAAATCCAAGAAACTGCGTAGTAAATTAATAATTGCGCATCATTTTTATTCCAAAAACTACGCAGTATTTAATTCTTATAGGTAAATTCAATTTACTTCCTAAAATACGTGTATTTATGTTTTAAACTATTAATAATGACTAAATAGATCGTAATTTGCCACGAAAGCATGAATTTTATTATTTTACAATCAGATAATCGATCTAACGTGATATTTAAACTAGTAACGTAGATACAAGGTGTTTAAGCTATCAAAAACATCCATTTTTATATCTAAATTGATCAGCTATATAGTGATCTTCAAAATACTGCGATAATACATCATTTTGATGTGTCAAAAATAAAATAAAACAATATAATTAAATTTTTAATCCCAGAGTCATGGGTCATCCTTCCGAAAAATAGATGCTCGCACTGCAGTGCCTATAAAATTCGATATCAAAGGTCAATAAAAAATCGTGAGATGCGCACACCGCAGTGTCTATAATATTTGATATCAAAAATCAGGGTATATGAATTCGATTAACGCTACCGCGAAACATCGCTAATAGTATAAATACCAGTTCTGATTCATTAGCGTAATTCTAATTTTATAAATATAAGGCACATGTCATTGCGTTCGGTCAATCATCTTCGTTCACATTAACAAAAAAAAAAAAAATCTATAGTGTTACCTGTAGACTGTGTGTCTAACAATGGACAAAAAAAATCAAAGACCCTTTTATTATTATTAGGTACCTACATATAGAGCGATCGACTGCACTGGTGTGAGATAATAATAATTAAAGTACGAACATCAAAAGGCGTTTTTTACATGGCCTGATCAAATTACTTCCAGGGATATTTTGAGTAATGTCCGAAAAATGGAAAGGCCGTTTAATCGAGCAGACCTTTTCAACATAGCAGCGGAGGGACTTACCCAAGAAACGAGTGAAAAAAAAACCTTTATGCGCCAGGTAATTAAATATAAGCGCTCTGAACAAGGAATTTGAAAGTGATGAACATGCTCTCAATTTTAAAACCAATCGTGAAGTTGATTGTAATAAAAAATATAATGTAGACAACCCGTCTCCAAGCCTTCTGAAGCCGCGACTTCCGCACTGGTTAGCGGCTGCTACAAGAAGTGCAGATTGCTCGATTTAAGACAAATTGATACAGCAATGGACCACTTCGTCAGTAGAGAACCAAAATCTACAATAGTGGCTGACCCGATAAAAGAACTGGCTGGCTAAATACAACACGAAAGAAATACCTACTCGGAGCAGCTCTGATTCCTACCTTGACTCATATTTCACTGGGGCCGTTGAAAAGAACCTTATCTTTTTGCTTACTTGTCTTAAACCAACACATCATCTCGACATGCAGTGTTTCTTCGTTATATCTTGAATCGTACTGAATTAATTAAGTGTTCAAAACCAGTTGCAGTGATGAAAGATAAATTTTAGCAATAGCCACTAATTTGTTGATTTTCTAAAATAAGAAGTAAGTAGGTATATAACTTCTTTTTCGATAAGAACATTATTTGATGAATCAACTTCTTTTACCATCGAGTAAAGCATAACAAGTATGCTACATAGGCGAGATACAATTCGTCCGAAATCGCAAACTATGTAAATATTATTGAACGTGAGTTTCTGTTAGGTTACAGTAACCGTTCACTATACGAGTTCGCTCGGTGAATGCATTCGTTGAGTTTGTTCGTCGCGTTGTGATTCGTTTTTCTAGCGAACACACGTACCTACACACCTAAACCACAATCACGCTAAGTGTATACGCTGCTTAAGTGTGTACGCGGCTTAACCGTCTTATGTACAAAAGCGAATCCTTCAATATGGATGTAATATTCTATGCTTGATAGCACAAGCAACAATGCGTATAGTGTGAAGCAAGAACGTCATGTTAAATCAAGCAATGAAGTGTCGTGTACAACTTCGTCAAAGACAGGATGATACATTATTACTATATATGCGTCACCTTTGATGTCATTCCGTGTTCAGAGAAATACCAACGAAGATGGATGTTTCATTATCGAACTTTGAGAGTGCATGAACAACTTACCTAATGCACTATGGATTACTATCTGCATAGAATTTGTTTGAATTGAACAAGTAAAGAACACGTTTACTTATCACTGGAAACACATAAACAGAATATTTTATTGAACAAAAAAATACCAGAGAAAAAAAATAAAGTTTGTATGTAACCTTAATAAAATAATGAAAAACGGGAAAAATATTTTTTTTAGTTGTTTAACAGTAAATTATGTAAGTTTTATGAAGCGAAAGAAACTTAATGGAGTGCGTAATAGTCTGTGTAATGTAATAATAATTAATTGATTGAGTTTTGAAAAAGTTTAATAAAAAAAGTTATTTTTGTAACAATCAATAATTTGTCAGATTCACCATTATTATTAATAACTTATTGGAACGAAAAATATTCAATTACCAACAAGATACCTATTTTGTTAAAAAAATATTACAGTTTAAAATTTGCGTAAATACCTACTTATTTTCATATAGGTATTTGACAGGGAGAATCTTGGTATGGAGATGATACGCTGGCGCACACTGGCGCACCAAGTGTATGTCCATCATTTCTACCATTATGGAGAGGACTTGGATGGGACATAGAGCGTTTTTTTTTTCCATCAGCTTAGCTGAGGATTTTGGACATAGTGTTGGACGAGCAGAATCTTGATTTGATGCCCCTAAGTGGGGTGTAAACTGTACAGGGAGATTTGATTGATAAGAACTTTCAAGGTATTATGTTATCACCTCTATAAAAATGACAGTTGAGAATCAATATTTTATTTTTTGTAGATAATTAAACTAAGAATCTCGACATTTTGAGACTCTGTAGGAGGCTTCTGTATTATCTATATATTAATACGTGAAGAAAAAACTTTGTGACCATTTTTTCGAAAATTGCGCCGCCGGAGGAGTATATGAAATTATGCACACTTTTAGTTTATGTAGAGAAGGGGTGGCGAATGTTTATGTTTTTTTTTAATTATGCATAAGAAAATATTTTTGGCTTCATCATCTTTTTGGATGTAATAACATTAAAAAAAAAAAAAAAAAAAAATATTAAATCAATTAAAAAAACACTGCACATCAGTGCACACACTACTGTAATGTTATGTATTTCATACTCACACACATTTCGATGTATTTGACACAGATCTTTTGTTTATCTGTGGTCAAATTGAGAATAGTATTTTTTTGTATTTAATAACCATAGAAAAAACTTTGAACGTATCAAGAAGTATCAACATTTCAAATCTGAAGTATCCATGTCATTATTTTTTAAAGAAAATTGTGAGATAGAGTTCGCTCATTTTCGACAAAGCAATCTTAATAATTATCTTCAAACTTATAATCTAAATTAGTTAATTTTATTATTATTCTTAGGCAACCCATCCTGAAAGAATAATTTGTGATAAATTAGTTAATGGTCGAGTTTCGAGCACTGGCCGACCGCAAGTAGGTTCTTTATAAAAGATGTTTGACAGCCTTAGATCATACAAATGTTATACAATAATGAAGTCAAGTTCCTGTTACTTGAACTATAGGAATTTTAGGTCGTAATAATACATTTTTATTGTTCTCTATGGAAGATTTTTGGTCTCATTTCTTCCATTCTTTGCGCATAGAGGGCTTAACATAAAAACTCAGGTAAATCTGAAGAGCTTCTTCACTCATGATGACCTCTTGATCCCTTTACCCCAATCATGCTCTCCACAATGACCTGCAAAATGTAATGTTTTGAACTTCGGATAAGTAGGTACATAGGTACTTCAAATGCTCCGTTTTTCTGCGATAAATGGTTGTGAGAATAACCTATAAAGTGGATGTGAAATAAATATGTTTTTTTTTAAAACAGCCTACCCTTTTAAGGTAAGAAAGGTTCATTGGTGGGTTTCTGTACCTAGATTATTAAAAAATGACCTAGGTACCTACTTGACATTTTTTTTTAAATATCTTAACCAAGAGTAACTACTTAAAGATACCTGAAAAGACACGTATGTATAAGTATGAATTTTCGACTTCCTGTTTTACCAGCTAGCATACTCTTACAAATCGTATACTCACCTGTAACTCTTATAAAGTTGAAACCATTTGATGTTTGAACGCTCTGATCTCAAAAACGATCTATCAGATGACACAACTTTTTGCGTTCTTTGTAAATTCATTACGAATTAAAACCACATGACGCCCAATGCCTGAATATTTTATTGGCTGAAGTAACTATGAGATTTGTTCCTAGGAATACGCTACTTCTATAAACAGCGGTAGTGTGAACATTGTCTATGTGGTTACCTTAGTACCTAACAAGAAACATTGTCGTGATTTTAAAGACAGCAGACAGCTGTCTTATCAGACGACACACCACTCCCTAGGAACCCAGTGCATTATTACGGAAATTAGTAACCTATCGGTTCCATCGCCGACTTTTTTATTGGAGGTCGTGGGTTCCATGTAGGATGCCGCCGCCTTGTTCATTTTACGACACAAGCTTTTAGTAGCGTAGGAGCTGTGAATGAGTCAAAGAGTATGTACCTACTTGTTTTCAATTTGAGTCAGCACTGATTCATTAAAAAAAAACTGTCAGCGATGTTTATTACCATAGAGTATCGAGACATACGCGTCTTCGACATTATCATGTGTCGCTATATATTATTTTTACGCTTGCTTGGATAAATAAAAAAAATAAGATAAATAATGTATACTAACAATGGCAGAAAATAGTTTTCAATGTTCATAGGACGCAGTGTGCTCGAGTGAGTTCTGTGGGTAAAATGTCTAGACATAAAATACATGTAACGTGGACTGAATGTTCAGCGTTTCTCCAAATGAACTAATGAACGCTGCACCCGAGGGAGCCGTTCAATTGAATATTCAAAGCATTAAAACTGGTCTAGCGAAAAAAAAATCATTTAACCCAACGCCAAGCTGTAATTCATGTAACCTGTTGAGTTCTGATGTCCATTCATATTTTTAGCGTTCCTACTCTTCATTGGTTTTGGTGGTTGATTTATCTTTTTTTACCGTCATCTTTCTTCCAGCAGGCATTCGACCGTATTTTAAGTCCTTAAATTCTATATGAAGCTAGAATCAATAATACTATCTTATATAACTACCTACAGACATTTTTTTATAATATTAGGTATATATTTTACTCGCTGGCATTTGATATTCTGCCTTCTTAGACCTTCTTAGTATCCCGATAACATACGTTTGGTAACTAACTTACTGTGACTATTGTGTAATGTGCCGTTCTCAGATTCAAGAGGGAAAAATTTGATTAGATTGATATTATTTGAAAACTTTTAAGGTTTCGGCGTGTAAAGTATGTTTTTTAACGAATCTGTCCTCACTCAAAATGAACATACATAAATACACTCTTTCACGTTTTTAGTAAGATTCTTATAGCTAGGTCGTGAAAGTGGAAGATGGTCGGCATCTGGGATCGAACCTACGACCATCAGGACTAAGCAATACGAAAGTCCGCGCCGTAACCGCCAGGCAACTAATCACTTATTAATTGCAAAATATCTTTGGAAACTTTGCTAGCTATAAGCACACATTAAGTATAGTATTGTTAATTCACCAACGTACTCACTTTATCCAAATCTTCGTTCACACGCAAAAATAGCAATCATTAAAAAATGACATATTTCACATCCCATACATACCCAGAATGAGATTAACAAGATGAGCGACTTGAAGAAATCCTAAATAAGTCCTAAGCCAGTGGGGTAGTTTTTTATGAATGTTACTCCACTAGCAATTTCGTTAAAGACCACGATATGAAAAGCAGTTTAAAAACAATTATTTTATAGACAGAACCGACAGTTGGCACATTTCCTCTGAACTTTATTACAATGAAACGAGTTTTGGATCCGAACCAAATAGAATTGAGTTGACTCAAATGAAATCCTCAAAAATTAACGACTTTAATTATTTCCTTTCCGCCTCCGTTCTTAAGTCACATTAACTTATTGTCGAATAAGGCAGAGGAATACATTCGCATTTCAAAAAAATATCTCTCAGGCTTATATTCGTAATATGGAAATCGGCTTATGAATACAATTTATGAACGCTCGAGGCGTTTTGAAGACGATAAGATTTTAGGTTTAAGTCCCTTAATAAAATAGTTACAATGAAACTCAAAACGAATAACGTTTTCGTCTGAATGTAAGCGATGCTCAATTCAATACAGCGTCATAATAATGTAAATAAATAGGTAAGAATAAAGCTTATTTGGTAATCTGTCTATGGGTATATAGGTAGGTTGGTACATAAAATATGTTTGATTCTTGGAATGCATAAATTTTATTCGATTGGTTTTTTGGGCATTGCACGATCCAAAATATTTTTCTAAAGGTTTACCTGATCGAACTGCGGTTTTGCATTATAAAATATACCACAGGGTTGAATTTCTATATATGAGAAAATTTTCAATCGACCTTTTTCGCACATTTCATTAAAATTTACTCCCTACTTTTTATCAAAATTATCGTTTTTACAAAGGCCAAGCCAAAGAGTCGAAGAGCTCTAGCATCTTAACAAACTTACTTTTTTCAACATTTACATAAAACGGTTAGTATACAAGTACATAAAAAAATACATTTTCTTTAGTCGCCGGGTACTTGAATGCAATCTATATAATATTTGCCTTGAACACTGACTCACTGACTGACTGACTGCCTGACTGACTGACTGACTGATGTCATTAACGCCGCTAGATGGCGCGCCACTCGCAACTAAACACAAATAATAATACTGTTCTTCTAATACAATATGGCTGACAGCAGTGACAACTGACAGTAACATAATGATATTATTATGCCTGGTGGCTGAGCACTTTTTTTAAAGGTCTTGACGTAGAGAAAAATATTTTTTTGGGTTATTAAAAAACTCACATGCGAACTCAGCCATAAGAAAGCAAAGTGTACTAAATTAGGAAACTTTTACGCACAGCGGGACTTCATAGTGAAGAAAAGCCTTACTAATGCCATGAGTGCCATAAAAAGTTTGCGGTTTCAAGTAATTTAAAGAATGACATGCAAACTCATAGTGGAGAATAGCCATACGAATGCAATAATTGCAATAAAAAGTTCAATCAATCAAATAATTTAAACAACCAATGACATGCTAAAAGCTATTTGAATGGTAAGTTTGCAATAAAAAGTTTAATTTCATTTTTAAGTTTGCATAAATAGTTCAATCAACCGTGTGCTGTAAAGTATCACTTGCGAATTCGGCCAAAAAAATGACAAATCAGGAAACTTTTACGCACAGCCGGACTTCGCTTTACTAATGCAATGTGTGCAATAAAAAGTTTGTGAACTCATAGCGGAGAAAAGCCATACGAATGCAAACATTGCGATAAAAAGTTTAATCAATCAAATGATAAAATCATGATAAAAGCCATTTAAATGCATATTTTGTTAGAAAAAGTTCAAAATTTGTTTAAATTTGACATATGAATTCGGCCAAAAGAAAGCATAGTTTGTAGGAAAAAGTTTACCAAATCAGATCTTTAAATCACAGACGCGATTTCATTGCCAAGAAAACTCTTACTAATGCAATGTGTGTAATAAAAAGTTTTTTTGCATTTTTATAAATAGATTTTCATGTGAATTTGTAGCGTTGAAAAGCCATTTATATGCAACGTTTGTTATAAGAAGTACAAGTTTTTTTTTAAATTTTCATTGAGTTCTATTATCACTTGGTTTAAAGTCTGACATATGAATTCGGCCATAAGAAAGCAAACTTTGCATGAAAATTTTACTAAATCATAAATTTATCCCATAGACACGTTATCATAGCAGAGAAAAAGCCTTACTAATGCAATGTTTGAAATAAAAATTTTGCACACTAGCGGAGAAAAGCCATACGAATGCAACCATTGCGATAAAAAGTTTAATCAATCAAATGATAAATGCCATTTAAATGCATATTTTGTTAGAAAAGGTTCAAAATTTGTTATAAAAAAAATATCAAGTGCTTTAAAGTCTGACATATGAATTCGGCCAAAAGAAAGCATAGTTTGTATGAAAAAGTTTACCAAATCAGATCTTTAAGTCACAGACGCGATTTCATGCCAAGAAAACCCTTGCTAATGCAATGTGTGTAATAAAAAGTTATTTTTTGCATTTTTATAAATAGTTATATTATCATGAATAGTTATAATCTATCATCGAGTGCTTTACAGTCATACAAATGAATTCGGCCAATAGAAAACAAAGTTTCCATGAAAAAGTTTACCAAATCACGAATCTTTAATCCACACACACAAGATCATAGCGGAGAAAAACCATACGAATGCCACGTTTTCAATAAAAAGTTTACACACCTAGAGTAATTTTTTAAAGATTTTCATGTGAATCCATAACGTTGAAAAGCCATACATATGTAAAGTTTGTTATAAAAAGTTCACGTTGTTTTTTGAGTTTTCATGAAGAATTCAATTAATCAAGTGTTTTAAAGTCTCATATAAGAATTCGGCAATACGAATGCAAAGTTTACATGAAAAAGTTTAATCAATCAAATCGGTAAATACCCACATGCCAAAAGCTATTTGAATGTACAGTTTGTAATTAAAAGTTTAAGTTGTAGGTATTTGAGTTTTCATAAAGAGTTGAATCAACCAAGTATTTTGAAGTCTCACATGTGAATGCTCACAGCTATGCTATGAGAAAGTAAAGTTTGCATAAAAAGGCCATAGGTGGGCGCCACGGGCGCCTTTAAAAAACTAGTAACATAATATTTATATACATACTTTCTTGCACATTTAATTGTGTCACAACTTATTTCTTGCGCCTTTTCTGACCTGTGTTTGAGTATGGAGGACGTAAGGTGGTCAATCTCACGGTCAAGTATACTAGCCGACGTGAATTTGACCCAATTTATAAGTCCGTATTTTTTATGAATTCATTCTATCAAAGACGTTGGGAGGTTTCGCATCGTGTTGTGTCCCATGAAGCTTTCTCCGATAAATTTTTTTCCCTCTATCACCTTTAGAAGACCGTAGATCACTGGATTGACACATTCCAAAAAAAAGAACTTTGAACCTAGAAAATCGAGATTTATCAGTACGATTGTTAAGTTGGACCTTATCCTCTTGATATCTCTTATTACTTTCATTAGAATAGAACTTTAATTAGCCCGTGCGAGTTATAATACACTACAATGTCTCTTAATCATTATCATGAGCACCTATATTAAACAACGATCTTGAATTTGTCCATGACAATTCTAAATCTCACTCAAGTCTGCATAGAGAATAGTAGAGTTACCCATTTTGAACACAGAGTTATCCATATTTCTTAAGTTGTTTTTGAGACATTTTTTAAGTTTGTTGGACGTGCCAATTTCACTCAGAATTTGTATTGGAATACAGGCAAAAAATACCATCATTAGGTTAGTCAATCTGTGTTTCCCAATTTACGTACCAAGGTGTTTACGGTAAATTAATCAATCGTGATCGTCAAGATTCGCAAGAATCTACTGAACATGAACTAAGTAAAAAAGTTAAATTCAATCACATTTTTGCAATAGAAGCAGGTTGTATTGAAAAATATTTTATCCTAAAATATCGTAAGAATGTTCTTAGCGCATTAAACAGAGATTGAATATTAAACGCACACTCCCGCCCTACAACCTTACTGGACACAAATAAACAATGAATTTTCTTCATATATCAGTCTCTACATTATAAAATTTTATTAGTACATAGTAGAAGTCTTTGATGAAAATGTGAAACTAAAAAATAAATTTTAGCTTTTTCAATTTAATCGACAGTCAAAAAACCGTAGATAAATTGTTTTCTATATCTCATTTAATGCGGCGAGAAAATTCTTGGAGTGTAATTTTAAGTGCGGATTTTAAAAAGCACTTGCGGTAAGCCTTTATCTTGAAAATACGCTCTTTATTGTTTTGTATTCAGTTTACGAGGACATTTAGGCGTTAAGAATGTTCTCGTATTAACACACAATATGATAAAATTGCCTTAAAAGCAAACTGGTGTTGTGTTTTGCATGTCGTTATACAATACGTGGCACTTCCCCGTGAAAGGGATATCATTAGGCGAAATAAACAGTCAGGTTACATCATTGTCATTTAATTTAGTACGTAGAGTGTTTCGTTACCGCTTCGAATTTGTTCCCCTAATTGTAAAACTACTCTAGCAAATTTTCTATTTTCTTTGGACTATTTTATGTTTTAGGGGCTTACATTTATTTACATAATTTTTAAAGCTTTTTGGAAAGAGAATAACCTACCTTTACACCATGGACATATTGTAAACACACCCTTTGGGGGTACAAATTTACAATATTTTTTAGGTTGTTATATTGGTATCTCTGATCATTGAGAATCTTGTCTTTTTGGTGTGAAGTCGTGGTCAGGGGCGTGTATGATCCTTCGCCGACATTTATATCTGCTTCGTTCATAATATGAAGATATCCAGAAAGTGAGTGAACTGAGCGAATGAATTGCTAGCTAGCATTTTTTTTTTCAAAATTTAGGGCTTATGCGCTGTAACGAGACACTTTCTTGAATCAAGCAGTGGCGAGTTTAACTCGACATACGTAGTAGGGTTAGAAAGGGAGAGCGTTATACGCGAGAAAGAGAGGGGTACCGGTGGGGTTAAGTATCGTTTGAACACGAGAATTTGTTCTAGAGCACGGGGGAACGGTCACACTATTGTGTTACCTCCATAGTTTTATTTTTTATATGTTATAATGGTGAATTAAAACGAGTAATCCATCATGGATTAACCGTGTAAATCATTTATTGTTATGTTATTTATAAAATAACCAAATTCCGGATTCTTTCGAACCGCAATTAAATAAGGTATGTGAACTCTCATTTTTATTTCGACGAGTTACAGAGAATGTGACATATTGTACTAGAGACAATTTTTTGTTCACAAGAAATTGTTAAGAGTTATTAATTTTATTCAAATGTATTGAAAGTATTTCTGAAATTTAAATTTTAGAAATGCGGTCCTAGTACCGGGGAGATGCTAGACCCTTAGACAAGGAGACTATGTTTATTTCAATATGTCGAGAGATACCACTTCAATTAATATTGGGGAATACAAGGACGTTTATAGTTGCGGCGAAATATAAGGTACTTGTTATCCATAAGTGAGGGGGGAGACGGTATGCAGTCCTCTGTACAATTCAATCTTCACTCTATGTGTCGATTGTTATATTGAAGCCTAGATGATCCTCACTTATCAACTTCTTCTGCAGAAAAGGATTCCTAGATGGCAGCAATCGAGTCTTTTAAGCTGAGTAAATTTTTATAACTTTATTTTTACCATTTTTAACATTTGGTGCGCTCATGTTGATTAGTTGGGGTGATAATGAAAGATTAATTTAGATTTAAAGGAAAGAATTTATTCTACCAAGTTGTATAGTCACTTTCGTGTGAAAAATTGTTTATGTGAAACGATTTTATATTGAGATATAAAATTTGAGAAACTAAAGAATATTAGTTCGGTAGGGGAAGATTATGAAAAATCTTCAATCTTTGTATTTTGTTACAATGATAGGTATATAATATGTAATAGCATAAATTTGGGAATTTATATCCCTGTGTTTTCTTTCTTTTAATTATTAATGTAACTTGCTTGGAGAAATTGTATGGGAAGTTTTTATGTTAATGAAAGATCTTTATTAAATTTTTGATAAGTCAATTAATCTTTGAATTTTAAATTGTTTTCCCATTTATATAGAAGGAACCTTGCTCAGTTAATTTATAACCCCCCTGAAGAGAATCTCAAAAGCTGTGGCACACTTATAGAAATAAATTAGAATTTTATCTTGAGTCTTTCTGATGGCCAGAAAAGGAGTCTCCCAACTTATTAGAGAGTCTGGGAGGACTCAATGATACTCTCTCTCTTTCTCCAGAGGAGCACTCATTACAAAATGGCGTCCAACTTAAGGGGCTGTCAGAAAGGCACAAATCTCACTTGTTATAAATAAATCTTTTGGGGTAATTAACTGGAGCAAGTTTGTTAATTTTTATTTGAATTTTTGTGAGGGAATTTTTGAAGTTAACAAAGTTTTAGTGTCGATTGTGCCATTGTTCTGCGGAACAGATTCTCCATTAGTTATTAAGTTACTTTTAAATTATAATTTTATTGGGCAATTTTATATGGTGTATATTTTTACATAGTACTATGCTATGGGCATAAATCAAAATTAGGTATACTTTATTTGGTAACTTTTAATTTTTTCTGCAGAGTAATCAAGAATTTTGACAATAATTTTTGTGGGTAGAATTTTTTCTGTTGAATTCGTATATGCATGTGGGTATGAATTAACTTTACTGAAGCCTGGGAGGCAACAAAATTTTTATGAAACTAATTGTTGTATTGAAGAATTTATTACTTGCGAAAATTTTTATGATGCCCAGACTTGTATTTTTATTTAATTTTTGATTAGGTATGAAATAGCATGTTGGAACCTAAACTAATGCTAGTTTTGTATTTTTATATGTTCTAGTTTTCGGATAAAGAGTTATCATCTGATGTTTATGAATTTTTCTGCTGAATTACTGCTGAACTCTGACCGGGTGGAGCGGCGAGGCACGCATTTTAGTCAACACACAGCAATAATTTTAAAACACGAAGATATTTTTTCATTCAGAAGAATTCATAGTATACAACTCAAACGCAGGTCAACTTTGTTTGTTAATTTAATTTTTTATTTTATTTTTTTATTTGGTTCCTTTTATCAACTTTATTTTTGAGTATTACGAGTAGCACTTCTCGGATTAATGAGTTTATGTTTGTAAGATTGGCAAAAACATAGTTGTGTTTGGAAGACTAATTTGAAGTATGTATTTGAATGAAAGAAAATATACCTAGATTGGATTTTAAAGGTAGTAAATGTTAAGACGAGATATTGAAGGTTGGTGTATTATTACGTTATTATTATTATTAAATTTTTAAAAAAATCTTTGGTATTTCTGGGTGAGTTAGCAACTTTAACCAATACCTATTGTACTTGTATATTATCTAGTTAGGCGGGTTATCGGCTGTTACAGATTTTGGTTGATTTTATAATAGTAGGTCATTGTAAGAGAACTTAAGTAAAACGTGTTCAAATATATTGAGGTAACATTTTCGTAAAATTTTGTTATAATTTAGATTAGAAATTAATTATATTTACGGGAAGCGAATTTTTAGACTTGTTTTAAAGTTATAGTAAATCAATATTCAATTTAATTTTTCGGGTAGATTGAAGGTTGAGTTATTTAGTCAAAATGGAACAAGAAACGTTGCTTAAACTGGGAGTACCGAAAGATGATGTAGAACATACTTCGACATTATCAGACGACGGCACTAAATATCAAGATTTAGGGTTTGAGGTTCCAGAAAGCATAACTGTCAAACAACACACTAGGAAATTACCTACGCAAAAGAGAAAAGATAAACAACCGATTAGCAATTACAATAAGACGGGGGTTACCAATACACATACGGCTCGCGCTAAAGAAATAGATGTAAGAAAGTGGAACTTGAACTTCGCTGGCAAATCAGATCCACGAGATTTCTTAATACGTTTGGAAGAACTAGCAGGGGTTTATGACGTAGAACTAGATTCTCTCGTTAGGTTTATGCCTATATTACTGTCTGGTTTGGCACTTATATGGTTTAGGGCAACCGATTTTAATTTTGAATGGGAAGACTTCAAAGCAAAATTCCTAATCCAATTTGAAAATGCTAACAAACAAAAAGAACTCAAGTTGGAAATTCTTTCGGCGAGTCAAGACAATAACATGTCCGCAAGCGAATTTATTCTGGGGTTGAAAGCTAAGAATAAGTTACTCGATAGTCCAGTTGAAGATACAGAATTTTTAGATGTTGTAATAAACGGGTTATCTGAAGATTACGCGGGTCTTTTGGCTACTACGAAGGTGACAAATACTCAAGAACTTATGTTTTTATGCGCGAAATTCGATGCACTGGTTAGCAAAAGATCGTCCAAACGAAATCGTTCGGGAGGTAAAATCGCGGAGTTATCAGAAGTAAACGAAATGGCAACACAGTCGGAGCAAATCAATAGAGCGAGCAACGATCTCGTACATAAGGGTTATACAAGGGCCGAAAAAGACGACGCAAATTACGTACGCCGTGAATCATATCCAACGAAAAGTAACAGTACTCATAATATTAATTCACACGTAGTAAGGAGAACGCAGGGTCGCTACGAACAGAATAAGAATATAGTATGTTATTTTTGTAATAAGCCGGGACATCGTCAGTCTGTATGTTACAGTAGGTTGAATCATTTAAACGGGTCAAATCTAAATAAGAGCGGACAAACCGACAACCAAAATCGCGATTACGGGGGATTAAAGGGAAAGCTTGTTTTCAAACATAATAAAGAGGCATAAAGGGAGAATTGAATAGTTAGTTTAATCCTAGTAGTTAACTATTATAAGTAATTTATAAATTTGATACGAAATATATTGGTATCTTCATTAGGTTAATTGTTAAATAATTTGTTTTGAAAAGCTTAAGTTTAGATTTAGGTTGTCAAAATTTAAGGTAAGATAAAGGTCGCAGGTGATATCGAGAGGTCGTAGCACCAATGTGCAACCCTTCAGGGTACATAGAGCACGATAGACGGTGGTTACTTAGAATGAAATATGGTAGGTCATCGTATCTATATGAGTACCAAGCAGTAAACAAGTTAAGTACTTGTAGGAGTTAATGTTTGGGTAGTCTGCGAAGACAGTTGTATGCAAACATCAATAGTAGTGTGATATAAAGTTTGGCTGTATCATTTGTGTTAAACTGTAATATACACACGAGTATATAAAAAAATGTTAGATTGAGAGGGATCATGGTTGATCAGAAGTTAAGTTTGTGCGTAAAGAGGTGTTCAGTACTGCGTAATTTGAACGTATGGTATAGATTTGTATCTAAGGTTATTTTCCATGAGAGATGGGAGAATATTCATTAAAACGTACTTCGGGGTGGGAGAGTACAAGATCCTGGTATGCGGACGATGATATGTTTTGATAAGTATGCATGGGCGAGTACGTAAGGAAGATAGAATGTTTGAGAGCGAAAGGTAAAGTGTTAAAGATGTAACCCGGACAGAATAGATTTGATGTATGAAAGAGGATATAAAATTGTGTTAAAATATATAGTCTGAAGCTGCTTTGTCTGTGTTCGTCCTGTAACCTAGAGTGCGGTAATGGTGAAAGTCCGAATGATATAAGTATGTATAAAACATAACACAATAGGCGAGTGTTATAGTAAAGAAGTGCAGTTATTGATAGATTGATGTGATGAAAGAACGGAAAGTGGTGCAAACTTGTTGGTCCCGTTTGAAGATGTATTGGGAAAAGAATAATTTGAGTCAATGTAATTTGGCTGATAGAACAGTGTTGACTGAAGGGCAGTGTCGTCTCGCAAGTCCTATTCGCTCAGCTGTTCTGTAGTGAGCAGCACATATAATTTTTCTTTAATAGAAGAACAAAAGTTTTTGATTTTGTAAATATAAATTAAAGTATAAATAATAATGTAGTATATATCTAGCATAGTAGAGTGACGTCAGTGTTACTTCATCTGAGTCATTAGTAGAGTTGTCTGACACTCACTTACAGATTATTACATCTGATATTGTTAAACTAAAGTTTGTAACTCGGTTTGTAAAACTTGAGTTACTTTAAATAATGTTAATAAAATCGCGTAAAGATTTAATTTGGACTCCTGAAACACTGACGGTACTTCCAAAACCTAAGTTGTGATATGAGTATCATGTATTATTTACATAAGAAATAATTTTAAGATTGATTTATTATTTGCGATGTATAACTGAATTTGATGGTGTTGAATGTTGGGTATCTCAGGCAAGTAGAGGTAAAAATGATACTACCTCGAGAGTACGAAAAGTTTGTTTTGGTCCATGGAAATGAGTTTGTTTCTTTTCGTATTTCACTTAGTCATCACACTGAATTAATCAAAAGCTCCATGGTGGCGCCCGGGATATGGCAAAATAGGATATGCCATTGAGTTAGTCGAAGAGGTACCCAAGATTAAACGCAATCTGTCTATTACGAAGTTAAATGTATATGATTCTTTTTCCTAAGCTAAGTTTGTCATTTTATCATCAGTTAAAAGCTGTGAGATGCTTTGTTTATTGAAATGTATTTAGGACCTAGGTGTAAAACAGGGTAAAGGTTAGATATGAGCGTACCAATTAGGTAGATTAAGCGTGCTAGAGAGTAAAAGAAATTTTTGTGTAAAAGATTGCACAAAAATTTAGAGGGGAAAGGGGGTATTTGTAACGAGACACTTTCTTGAATCAAGCAGTGGCGAGTTTAACTCGACATACGTAGTAGGGTTAGAAAGGGAGAGCGTTATACGCGAGAAAGAGAGGGGTACCGGTGGGGTTAAGTATCGTTTGAACACGAGAATTTGTTCTAGAGCACGGGGGAACGGTCACACTATTGTGTTACCTCCATAGTTTTATTTTTTATATGTTATAATGGTGAATTAAAACGAGTAATCCATCATGGATTAACCGTGTAAATCATTTATTGTTATGTTATTTATAAAATAACCAAATTCCGGATTCTTTCGAACCGCAATTAAATAAGGTATGTGAACTCTCATTTTTATTTCGACGAGTTACAGAGAATGTGACATATTGTACTAGAGACAATTTTTTGTTCACAAGAAATTGTTAAGAGTTATTAATTTTATTCAAATGTATTGAAAGTATTTCTGAAATTTAAATTTTAGAAATGCGGTCCTAGTACCGGGGAGATGCTAGACCCTTAGACAAGGAGACTATGTTTATTTCAATATGTCGAGAGATACCACTTCAATTAATATTGGGGAATACAAGGACGTTTATAGTTGCGGCGAAATATAAGGTACTTGTTATCCATAAGTGAGGGGGGAGACGGTATGCAGTCCTCTGTACAATTCAATCTTCACTCTATGTGTCGATTGTTATATTGAAGCCTAGATGATCCTCACTTATCAACTTCTTCTGCAGAAAAGGATTCCTAGATGGCAGCAATCGAGTCTTTTAAGCTGAGTAAATTTTTATAACTTTATTTTTACCATTTTTAACATTTGGTGCGCTCATGTTGATTAGTTGGGGTGATAATGAAAGATTAATTTAGATTTAAAGGAAAGAATTTATTCTACCAAGTTGTATAGTCACTTTCGTGTGAAAAATTGTTTATGTGAAACGATTTTATATTGAGATATAAAATTTGAGAAACTAAAGAATATTAGTTCGGTAGGGGAAGATTATGAAAAATCTTCAATCTTTGTATTTTGTTACAATGATAGGTATATAATATGTAATAGCATAAATTTGGGAATTTATATCCCTGTGTTTTCTTTCTTTTAATTATTAATGTAACTTGCTTGGAGAAATTGTATGGGAAGTTTTTATGTTAATGAAAGATCTTTATTAAATTTTTGATAAGTCAATTAATCTTTGAATTTTAAATTGTTTTCCCATTTATATAGAAGGAACCTTGCTCAGTTAATTTATAACCCCCCTGAAGAGAATCTCAAAAGCTGTGGCACACTTATAGAAATAAATTAGAATTTTATCTTGAGTCTTTCTGATGGCCAGAAAAGGAGTCTCCCAACTTATTAGAGAGTCTGGGAGGACTCAATGATACTCTCTCTCTTTCTCCAGAGGAGCACTCATTACAGCGCGACCGGAACCTATCAACCGGTTTTGATATTTTTCTTTTTGCTTGACTTTATGATTCGAAAACTTTTCCGCGCTATTAAAACTTTGAAATAAAACAATGAATCCTTTTTGTGCTCCCAATATTCTATGTACCAATATTACATACTTACCTGCTTATACCAATACTTTTAGATTTAGAATGTATGCGAAAAATTATTTAAAATTCAATTAGGTATGCCGAAATATCTCTAAGAACGTAGGTAATATAACAAATTAATAAGTAAATATTCTACAAGGAACAAAATAAAAATTAAATTATCTTTCAAGATAATTTCTGTGTTCACTTAACCAAAATAATTGACTACAAACACAAAGATTTAACTGTAAAATTCCTGGAATATTATCTTAAGAAAGAGAGGGAACTAATTTAGTTTCTGTCTAACTCACTTGCACAATGTAAAATAAAATTATTTTTTTCTACAAATATTTTATATAAGAAAGACTAAAATTATTACAAAGCTATTTGACTAATACATATTATGTAGATAAAGATTTTTAATATGGGTACATATTATATCTAAACCTAGTATAAAGATCTGCCTATATTTATTTATACTTACCAGCGAACGGTACGGATGTAAAATATATCCCTTATGTGCATCTTATTGAGGATCATTACTTTGTCAGTGTCCTATTTCACAAGATTATTAATGGGTTGAATTTTAAAAATAGAATCTTGCAAAGTTATGTTTTAAAGAAAGAAAAAAAAACACGATTTTTTATCTGCTGATACTAAGTGAAAAACTAAATACCTACCTTCCTACCCACACATGTTTAAAAAAACTCAATAGAAAATAATCTCTACAGTTAATAAGGTTAAAAAGTTTTTTTTTCATCAAAAGTATTCGCTTTCACGCTTTTGTAAACTGTATAGAAATAAAAATAAAGGTGTGACGGTTGAATTGGTAGCTGGAACAGTCAATGTTTACGAAATATATTTTTATTTGTTTGCGACTTTAATAATATATTATTATTATTATTTCCTCTTTAAGAGTTGAAAGAAAATATCTTTTTTTTTCAAGTCTAAGCCTTTTAAAACCGTTTCTTTTGGCTAAAATACGTGTATATAACTTATATATTACTTATATAAGATGAAAAGAAAGAAACTTAACGCGCTTGTCACCGAGAGGAAAATCACGTTTGCGTCAAAATTTATGAGAGTGTTAGCCGAATGGTATAAATTTAGAAGCCAGATAAAGAAAGGATTTAAATGAGTCCGGATGATTTGTGTAAGCAACTGTTTATTTTTTCTGTTTTTGAAGGACAAAAACCTCTTCACTTATGGAAATAAGAACTACAAAAACACGCATCTGGTGCAAGCCAATCGATTCTATTAGTTTTCCCGACAGACCCTGCCGTCCTTAGGTACTATGAATATTGATTTCGAATTTGTAATTCATACAAAAATGCGTTTAATAGATGTTTGAATATTAACAAATTATTTCTAACAGCTCGAAAGAAATTCTATCAAAAATCTGCGTACCAATGTTTTGAAAGGCAATGATTGTCAAGTAAATTAAAATTATGTTGTTATGGAATTTTTTACATATGGCGTTGTCAGTCGATCCGTTCCATACTAGCTTTAATATTATATTTTGCTATCCATTTTTCGAATTTTTTTATAATTATTCTGTTATTTGGATCGGAGAAGAATCCAATAAACCAATCATCATCAAAATCTGTTCAGACGATCTCGAGATATGTATAAGTGTTCGCACTAACCCGACTTTCTTTTATATTATAGACTAGCTTATACCCGTCTTGCTTTACGTTTTTGATTCCGATTGTCAGGCTTGATCGGTTAAAGGCAATTAAACAGGTTCTAGTCTAGCTTCCCATTGCTTTGTAGACCTCTATAACTGACATAAGCACAGAAAAAGAAGAATGACACTTTTAATGTTTATTAAAATTTTGTATGAAGATCCTAAAAAATAGGGTTTTTAAATAGCTCTAAATATATTAAAGTTTATGCAGCAAATTGTATTAAAGAACTTTCTCCGGCATTTTGCACGGCTCTGTGCAGATTCATATCTGATGTAGCATTTGTATTTTGAGCGTGATGCTATGACATACGGTAAAAAGCAAAATAAATAAAAAAACATTTCTGAATTATTATGTAGATAGAGGAGGGACTAATGCGAGTTTTATTTAATTTCCCAATTTACCACGCAACTTTCTTAATTTTTCCTTTCATAAGAACCTTCTACTGATAAAAGCCAACACGACAAAATAAAGAATTAGTGAAATCGGTTTAGCCGTTTAGGCGTGATGCTCACATATACGGTAAAGCAACGACAAAAGGCAAATAAAAAAACATTTCTGAATTATTATATAGATAATCTACGTAACGTTTGTCATGAATCACTATTTTAATTGGTGAGTTACTCATAAAACCGGCTTGTATCTATGAAAAATAGAATAACTGTGAAAGACATGTGAGTCAAATTCGTAGTGTGGTGATATATTCTCTACACCTACCCCACAATTGACATTTAATAGAATGCTTGAAATACTTGTAGTGAACTATAAGCTCATAATACAATGCTGCGTCTGGCACAAATCGTCCCTCTAGGGATGGGATGTCATAAACATAATAATAATAATAACAATGCTGCCCTTATGCTTTGCAACGACAAAAGTAAAAACTGTAACGCAACGTCTTTTCTCTGGTCATAATCCTAGGAATAGTTGGCAGCAATGTTTACCACTCTTTCTCTCCAGCTATATCTATAGATTCCTTATATTTAAAAAAAACTATTCAAGTAGGTGCATAATTGAAATAATAAAATATCCTGTATATGAAATATTGACTACAGGTACTTATTTCATTTCCATATCTGGATATATCAAACTCAAAATAATCACCGCAAATTGTTGAAGAGTTCTGCATCTAACTTGACATCAATGGTTGGTGTGTTATAACGTCAAGTTGCAAGTAACAACATCTAGTAGATTATTACAGAGCGGATAAAAATCAACTTGATTATGCAAATAAACTCACCTTCATAGTTTAACAATACTCTCTATTTTGGTGGTTCAACTTAGCCCATAGTAGGATTCGAAACCTACTGAGATACTCACTTGACGTCAATAGACGTTGTATTATTATTATGTTATTTATAGGTAAAAAATTATGTGGCAATTAGGCAAAACTATTTAGTGTCATTTTGAGAAAGGCATTGGAATCAAAACAAAACTACACCACTACAATATAATTTTAAAAAATATATGAAGTTACCTATAAGGAAATTTTCAATGGATCAATGCGGGTATATCAATATCAAATCTAGGTATTTCTTCTTATCCTTATTGATAAATAAATGCCATTCTCTATTAAAATTTAAAAAAAATTGAACCAAAATGTACATAGGAAAGAAATTCAAATGTAAGTTATTGCCTTCTGAAAAATGTCAAGTTGTTCAACGTAGAACCATTTAAATAGTAATATTATTTATGGGTATGAATAAATGAATGAAAGAATTTTTGTTTATTTTTTGTCCAATCATTATTTAATTCATAAAACATAAAATCAACAATTGAAACATAATATGTATAATCTCAAAGTTTTTTGTTAGATCTAGCAGAGTAAAAAAATATTCTCTTAAACAAATGGAAACCAGAAAAGATATTCCGACCCACCGTTATAAAAAAAAACTATTAGTTATTCACTTCTTAACCCAAAAGTATTAGGTATATCATTTTTATTCCATAACCGAAATAAAAAATTTAAAGTTTAATTAAATCTGATGCTAGAACACAGAAATCCATACAATAACCTAGAATCCCGACTCGCGTTCAAAAGTGAAGCCTAAATATTGCAACTTTTGACAGTTTGGTTCCCAAAAGAATGTGGTACAGCGTATTATTCAGTAGTTTTCTCGTGTTTTTTACAATAAAACATATTTTTACATTGAAATAAGTGAAATTAGATCATTTTTAAGTTTCTTTATAAATGTACTGTCAAAATTGCCGGCCAAATCGGCTTCACTTTTTTACTACGAAGAATATATGAAAATCTATGTGCTAGAAACACACTATTGTGTCAGCTTGTGTTGTGTCGAGCCAGAAGCATTATCGTTTTTATATTTATTTATTTATTTTCTGTCAAAATTAAGCATTGCTCACCATTACAGAGTAATCCTTTGCGGTAATAGTGGTTAATAATATGGTTTAAGATACATTTAGGCTCTATATGAAGCTGATATGCTTCTAACGGGTTGAGAACTTATTTATAGTGATATGTGGTAAAATTGATAAAATCGCTGGCATCCGCAAGACACTATTATTGATTATGGTCAATCTTCTTTACATCCCATAAGCAGCCATTGAATATTTTTTCAATATAATTGTTTCCCTTCTCAAATGGGAAATTTAAATGAGCTCTCTAACATGGATCTGCAATATAAAGTTTCTGATTTTAAAATACACATAAAGAAATCCAAGAAACATAATTAATGAAATTCTTACATAGGTAGCTTACCATTTTGGTATATTTACAATATTATTATATTGTACAATATTATTATATTGTCTTGCAAAAATTAAACCTTTGAATTTCTTTGTTAGAAATGCACTTTTATCAATCAATTTGATCCTTAGAAGTATTTACTTAATTGCTATGTCAAAAAGGTGGGATGAAAGCAATTAGTCTCGTTGAAAACACGTTTGCCTCAGGAACCTGAAAAAAATATCAACAAAATAAATTAATTTTGTGATTTCGGTAACACACAACGTTGCAATTGTTTTAGCAACGCATAAATGTTTTAAGTTACGGCATAGGCTTACAGATATTTTAATCAATTTGACTTACCAGTTTTATTTTCATTAAACTCAATTGAAAATAAGGTAATTATATTTTTCATAATTGACGATATCAATCCGAACCTTTTGTTTGACAACAAAATATGACGTATAGTGAAGTATTAACCATCCATGGATAACCAAAGATAATAATATAATTCAACACAGTTAGGTACTATTAAATTATTTTATGATGTATATTTTTGATTTACTTATATAATGGTCTCTTAAAATATTTAGACTTATTAAAAAAAAAAATTTCACACAAAAAACCACTTTAAATGTGAAGAAGAATTATTAAAAAAATCATTCTTATTTTGTTTTCATATTATGAAGCTAAGACAAAAAATTACATATTAAAAAGTTTGTCTATGGTAACCTACTGTCAATTATTGTTATTCTGACAGCCAAACAAAAACAACAGGAATTCTATTTTCAAAAATTTTGTAAGTTTTTTAATATATTGAAATATTTTTGTAAGTAGGTACCTAAGCTATATTTAATTATTAAGATTTTTACCTATCATGAAGTTTTTAGTTGTGAATTGTAAAAATATGGGTATATAAAATATGATACTTTGAAATTGCTGTCCCTCCTGTAACTAAACTTTAGACAGATTTTGATGTTTGTTTTGTAATATTGTTTTCTAGGCATGGAGTTGCAATCTGAAATAATAATACCTGATACATTATGCAGTCTAAATGGATTTAATGAAGATCTTAAAAAGGTATAAAAGCTACACTTTTAAACAAATAATACTATGAAAGATTCCAAATGAACGTTTTATGCAGAGCATATCATATCAAATATGTATCTAGCAGTTGATTGTTTTATTCTAATTTGAAGTTCATAAGTAGTTTGATATACTTTCTAAATCCTTAATATTGATTCTAATCAAATTCTCATAACATGTATTTTTAAAACAAATCCCTGAAAAAGCAAAATTTTCTAATGTCGTCTTATATATTTGCAACCATGGCCATGTAATCACTGTATTTTGCTTTCATATATTAATAGAATTGTTTTTTTTTAGGTCAGAACAGTCAGAACCTTGCAGGGATTTTGGATATATCAAGAAATGCTGCCAAACTTACCGAATGCTTCAACATACAACAACATGCTGTGTTTTTTAAAATATTACCCACCTTGTTTTGTGATGAATATAACATTAAATAAAATAAATTAAAGGTAAGAGAACATAAGTTTGCATTTATCTACATAAATTTGAGTTCGATACAGTTTTGTGAATACATATTGTGGATAAATCAAGTGAATTTTACTTTACCAAAATACCTACATATCTGATTCTTTTCCAAAATAAACAGGAAGTATTACTTAATTATTATGATGTGTGTAAAACCAAATATATTTTTTGACTATAAACATACACACATACCTGACAAATCCATTATAATCTTGTAAAATAGGAACGTCATCACTTCCTGTCAGATTGGCTTTCTTTCAGCGTTCTGTTTTACCGACCAAATCTACCAAAGAATATTCATACTCATTTCAATTTTCAAATATCATTTTTTCTCTAAAATCTTTATGAAAGAACAATTTTTAGATTGAAATGTATTATGAATTTAATTTAATGTATCTTTATTATTTTTTACCAACATTTAATATGATTTTATCAGGTATGTAGCTACATAATTACTCATCTATCTGGCTACGACAGTTTGACACAAAATGTGGCCATAAATTTTTTTAAATGTGTCAAATAACAAAATGGAGGAAATATTTTTCCAAAATCTTTCTTTAAATCTTTATTTATTGAGAATAATAAGATTTGAATAACATTTATATGTATAACAAATCAATCTCCAATTATTTTATTACATTTTCATACAGTAATACCAAGATTCCATTCTACGTTTACATGAGTAATTTTGTTTCCAAAAGATGGCTTACTGTCTTTTGTGAAAAATTTGTATGAAGATCTTAAAAAAATAAAGTTTTTTAAATAGCTCTAAATATATTAAAGTTAATTTATCAAAGAGTATTTAAGAACGCTCTCTGGAATTTTGCACGGCTTTTCGCATATTAATATCTGACCTTTACGTTTGTTTTCTATGATTGATGCTCTTACAAAAATATATATATATAAATAAACGGACTAAAATATTATGTAGATGTCGAGGAGGTAAACAATAAATATGTTTGAGATAAGGATGATGAATAACAGTAAACCAAAGATAACGCTGTTCTTACGAGTATCACTTAATTATTTCCCAAAGACGAGGATCTTCCATGCAAATGTGTTCCCTTCCTTTGAAGTAGAACTGAGAGATCATGGTATAATTTCGAAGAAGTTTGGAAGATATGTTATATATTCTTCTTCTGATAGATAGTCCTATACCAAAGAACTTTGACAGACACTATAATCTTTCTGAATTAACATATTATACAGTAGGATTAAGGGCTAACAACTTCCAATGCCACGAGGCCCTTTGATTTTCAATTATATTTTCTGTTGCCCTACTGGCAATGTATTGCCGGCTCCGAAAACTTATTGTATCTATTTGCTCCAAATTTGTGTCGCAAAGATTTCACTCGATATTTTTACTAAACACTAAAATAATTAGTATATATTATGTATAAAGCGGTATGATATTGCAAAAGTATGAATAAGCACATAATATTCAGTGAAGTGATCATCGGTAATTGTATTATAAATCTTCCCTGTTCTAGAAATTTAGTGTTCATAGAAAACCGTTGTGAAAAATTTATTATTGCAAATGGATGTAGAGCAAGGGAAGAGATTTTATACAGATATCAAAGTACTTAAGAAGTAGCGGTACATGATGAAGAACTCTCCGAAGGGGATTCCGTGTCTTATCTACTACAATCTTTTGTTTATCTAACAAGAGAAATACGAGGCATTTTGTACGAATATTCCTAAATCTTGCGGTTTTTCAAACAATCCAACATTTTTTATGAATATAAATTCCAAAAAGAGTATTGTTGAGGGATTCTGAAGCAACTTTATAACACTTCATTTTCTACTGTAAAAAATATTATTTTGAGTAAACACCACATAGGTACTCATACGCAACCATTTTAGATAGAATCAGACCTCTTTTTACTCAGATGCAACTTTGAAACTGAACTTCATGAAGTTTAAGAGATATTATGCTCTCGAAACCTTAAAGAGTCTTTGAAACATGCATCCTCCTGGTAATGACATACAGAATAGAATGTTGCCAACAGCCAATGAACTGTATTAAACATTAACGATGTGCCTGTATACAGAAAATCTATTCCTCCTGGTAATGACATACGGAATGGAATGTCGCTCACAGCCAATGAACTGTGTTAAACATTAACGATGTGCCTGTACACAGAAAATCTATTCCTCCTGGTAATAACATACGGAATGGAATGTCGCTCACAGCCAATGAACTGTGTTAAACATTAACGATGTGCCTGTACACAGAAAATCTATTCCTCCTGGTAATAACATACGGAATGGAATGTCGCTCACAGCCAATGAACTGTGTTAAACATTAACGATGTACCTGTATACAGAAAATCTATTCCTCCTGGTAATAACATACGGAATGGAATGTCGCTCACAGCCAATGAACTGTGTTAAACATTAACGATGTACCTGTATACAGAAAATCTATTCCTCCTGGTAATAACATACGGAATGGAATGTCGCTCACAGCCAATGAACTGTGTTAAACATTAACGATGTGCCTGTACACAGAAAATCTATTCCTCCTGGTAATAACATACGGAATGGAATGTCGCTCACAGCCAATGAACTGTGTTAAACATTAACGATGTGCCTGTACACAGAAAATCTATTCCTCCTGGTAATAACATACGGAATGGAATGTCGCTCACAGCCAATGAACTGTGTTAAACATTAACGATGTACCTGTATACAGAAAATCTATTCCTCCTGGTAATAACATACGGAATGGAATGTCGCTCACAGCCAATGAACTGTGTTAAACATTAACGATGTACCTGTATACAGAAAATCTATTCCTCCTGGTAATAACATACGGAATGGAATGTCGCTCACAGCCAATGAACTGTGTTAAACATTAACGATGTGCCTGTACACAGAAAATCTATTCCTCCTGGTAATAACATACGGAATGGAATGTCGCTCACAGCCAATGAACTGTGTTAAACATTAACGATGTACCTGTATACAGAAAATCTATTCCTCCTGGTAATGACATACGGAATGGAATGTCGCTCACAGCCAATGAACTGTGTTAAACATTAACGATGTGCCTGTACACAGAAAATCTATTTTATTTTCAATAACATATAGAAATTTGAGAAGTGTAGGTACAATAATAATTTTAAACTAATGCATAGCTTTTCGAAACTATATTATTTTAAGTAAGTGTTTTAGTTGGTCGAGAAGAGCGCTTTTTTCCTCCCATCGGGGTCCCAAAGACAAGGAAGACCCTCTCATATCGAGAGATTTGTTGTGGGAGGAGGTTGTTGAGGACTGTTGTTGATTCCGTATGCCGTTTGTGGGATGTAAAGGGAGATATTTTGATTGATTGATTGTATGTATTAGTGTCTAGCTGTCATTTTATTAGTTGATTCTCACTTCCTTTCTATTACGCGATGAACAAGTCTATTTTTCTTTAAAAAAATACGAATTCCATCATTATATTACATACTTATTATTTTTTTTAATTTATAAATAAATATACCGATGTTAACAGATAAGTTAAAAACGTAAATAAATAACAGTAAAAGGTTATAATTTAGCACTGTGTACACAATGTAACTGCAACTCGTGTACTTCATAAAGATATAAAATAGATCACATCAACTGTATCTTAATATAGCCGAGTGCTTTTAATGTGATATAAAATAAAAATCTCGTAGATAACTAAGATAAAAAAATATATATAAAAATATTACAATATTTATAGTATTTTTATTAAAAACAACTAAGTACCTATTACCTAAATGTCAAATGAATAAAAAAAACAAAATGATAAATGTATGAGAAGGAGATTTCATTTAATAACAAAAACAATCATTTTCGAGCCAGTATACATTATTGCTTTGTTTAAACTTTTAAGCCTGAATATCATTGATGATAATCGGCTTAAACCAGGGGAGAAATGGTTTATGTTTACGAGAATTAACAAATCTTTCATATCCTACACGTGTTTTAAAAGGAATTACACAAAAATGAGATTATTTTCATTTAATCCGGATTCTAACCATTATAACACTGTTGTTGCGCTGATGATTGAATAAATGAAAAAATAAAATAAATTCAAAACACAGTTGCACTTTCACAATTTTTTTAATGAATCTCGAGCGCTTTCGTCCGACTCACGCAGACATTGTCAAGCGACTCTTGACTCTTAAAAAAATTGTGAAAGTGCAACTGTGTTTTCATTTTAATCATCAAAATGAACTTTCACTATGTGAATACACAAACCTTACAAAAAGTAAAATAAATTCGATGTTTTTCCTCCCATCAGGGTGTGGAAGACTAGGAAGATCCTCCATGTTCCGTTCCTTCGAAGCGCTGAGGGATTTGGGTATGGTGTGGGAGGAGGACATTAAATTCGAGCAAGATCGAACGCGTTGGAAGGCTCTTGTTGCCTCCATATGCCCCTAAGTGCGGTCACAGAGGGAGTGTTGTATTGTTTTATTGATCGAATAAATAAAACAAGTAATTTTATAACCAAAGAGGTTGTTAGAATTATTTAATCACCGCTGAAAGATTTTTTTCTTTAACTCCACGGGCATGATGATTTTTAACATTTTTATGAAATTATTTTTATTTTTCGAAGTGGTTGGTAGACTGGCGATTACAATGCCGGTTTTCGTACTGTTTCGTATCGGAGGTCGTGGGTTCGATCCCAGGTGCTGACTATCTTCCTCTTTCATGACTCAAGCTTTAAGTAGCTTATTGTGGAAAGTCAAATAGTGTATTTGTGTTCACTTTGAGTGAGCACAGAACATTCAAAAAAAAAAAATCTAATGATAAGTTTGCAGTTTCTTTAAATACATACTTTATTATATTTTTATATACGAAGTTGTTCAAATAACAATTACAACAAAATGATCAATATAACTGATAAACTGGAATTCTTGGGTTTTCCATCCGGGCCACGGGTCCCGCTAGCAAGATTTATGCAGACTGATAACTTTTTTATTTCATTCAAATATACTCGCACAAAACGTACACTACGTTTTGTGCGAGTATATTTGAAAGAAGGTATAAATGGTACTAAAAGGCATCATATAAGATAATATTTTATCAGCTGTTATTATAAAGTAAATCCTCCAATCCTTTGAAATTAATAACCTTTTAGGTATATTCTACTAAACGTTTCCCTCTAAATCCCGCACATAAGACCACAATTTATAAATGTCATCAATAGTCACCACCTCATATTATAAGGATCCCCGTATCATAAATCCAACCCCAGGGGTCCGTAACTTCAAGAGTTACCTATACTTATGAACATCCCTTTTCAATTAATTAGGTACGTGTGGACAATGAAGTCAGGATTTCTTTAATACTCTTAAGTCAATCCGTAACCACGAAGTAGTTGACCGCTATCTGTTGAATTTTAAAAAAGTATTTTTATTTATTTCTTCCTATTCTTATTCTTGAAATAGATCCGAGTATCTGTTCTTTTCACATAGAACTCCAACCATCTTTCCATCTTTTTGGAGGTCTCCCGGGTTGGCGACTCCCCGAGGGGATGCTTGTCGCACCACGTTGGGGATTTTGGCGCTGTTCATCCTAGCCATCAGAAGCGTCTCTGTGTCCTGCCCCTTCTAATGATGTCCTTTCTGTTGCAGGTCTCTCTGATGATAGTATTGCGAATTCTTTCTATTTATGTTCTTCCCAGAATAGCACGAAGAGTCTCCATTTCATTTACCTATTTATGTAAGTATTTACGGGTCTTGCCTTTAATCACAATACCATTTCAATTACAATACAAGAAAAATAATTACATCAAAAAGTTATGCATCCTTAATAAGTAATACATATATCCATACATGTGGCCAACCACTGGAGATTCTTGGTCTGACGATCCGGACTCGGAAAGTATCAGTCAAAACAATGTAACATCAAACGAACCTCCTAACATGTTACTAAATTAGGTTCCCAATTCACTCCAAATCATATGCGATCAATTATTTTCGATACACCACAACATCAAACCATACACAAAAAATCAACAATAATAAATAATAGAATCAACTCATATTAACATTCCCCACAATCAAAACCAACATGAAAAATAGTACTTAGAAAGCGAAGAGTTTCCACCATAAGAGGTCTTATTAATAAAATAGCCTTTAAAGCATCTCTGTTAGAGGTATCAAATAATCCCTTTGTCTCCAATCGATCTAGTGAACTGATCACTGATCTTAAGAATGCTGTGTTAATATAATCCCATCGGTTCAGATCTTAAAACCATATCCGATAAAATCAATAACAATAAATCATTCATTAAAAGTTTTTATGATTGAACGCACAAAAAAACTTAATCACTGGTTGTTCATGTTTAAAAGAAAATAACCCTGAATATACCTACTATGTATTTATTCGTAAAAAAAGAAATTCAAAGATATTCTATCGCAAAAAAATGTTCTTTATATTATTGAATATAGTATTGTTATCCTGAGATCCTGTTCAAACAAAACCATCACTAAAATAATTTCATTATTCATCCTTCCAAAGTCAAATATAATACCGAATAATGCTGACCTGAAGAACTCCTGGACGTATTTACCTACCAACGTTTGTAATCCCCAAAACATAGGAACATTGTTCCGTTGCTGAAAGTAATGATATTTTTGTACTTCGGCTTTAAACCGCAAAAATAATCTTTAAACGATTATAATCGTTTGATGTGGTCGAAAAAAAATGATTAAAATAAACGGGAATAAAATTTTTGTTAGTATACCTATAAGAGATATATTCAACAATAAAAGTTTCAATTAAAAATTTTATTCCTTGGTTTTATACAATGACATAGTGTTGAAGAAAATGGTTGAATATATTATTATATAAAAGATTTGGTTTAAAATACTCACCAAATATTTGCAGACAAAACGGAATAAAAATTAACACAACTGCATTATAGAAACACATTTTTAAATTATTTATATCACTTATGTAACTATTGTATACTTTGTCATGTTATTTTGTATCAACTTTTGAAAAACTATTTACTAAATACAATTTGTTTAAAGAAAACAAACTACTTATACTAAACTACATTTTAAAAATTAATTTATTATGAAAATTTCACACATAGAAGTTTCCACTGTTCGGTGATACACTTTGGGAGTTTTATTTTATTCTTTTAGTTTTTTTCTTATTTTAATTATCAGAACATTTTTTATTTATAATTGAGAAACTTTGAATTATTTTCAAAGAAAATACACCCTTTCTTTAAGATAAGATAAAGTTGTACGCGAAAATTGTGGACCAAGCGCGTGTTTTATATAACCCGGTTTCACGGCGCCAGCATCAACCCAATGAGCGTCGAGACACGATCGCGTCGTTCTATCGACTGAATGCGTCTGCGGTAGTTAAGCGTCGCAGGCTATTCTTTAATAAAGCGGGCCTAGATGTTGTGAACGTTGTTGAGCATTTCTACTTGCCCCCAGCTATGAACTATCAAGAGCCTACCCCTTACCAAAGCATAATGATATCTATCTAGCTTTTTACTCACTTCATTATGCATTGTTATCACACTTTACATTGTATGAAAATACTATTTTTATCCAGAATAACTACGTTTATCTATTGAAAATCAATATGGATTAAAACATATTTTGTAAAAATAATTCAAGCCATCCCATCTCGTGCAATATCTCTTATTTTATGTACTTGAGTTTTATTATCTCAAATTTTTATAGCGTGAAAATAAAATAAAGAAATAAGCAAATAGACGTTCAATCTATGTTTTTCTAAATCTATTTTTTTAACGTACCATTTGGGCTTGCCACATTCATGTAAGTTAGGTATGTATTTTGCTTCGAAGATCGAAGCGACACGCCAGCATCACTGAAGCTTGATTTTTTTTTTCTTTAACCACCAGGACCACGGATTACCATCCTTTTTGCAAAAAGTTCATTACTAATTCGGATTTTATGTGCCAACCATTTCATTCCTCATAATTTCTTAATGAACTTTAGTAAAATCAATATCATTTATTAAACATACCATTTGCCGAGTTCATTTAATATTATATTAAGAGATTTATTTGTAGGACCTACCTATATGTATGTATCTCATTACTTTTATTCCGTGTTAATATTTTATTGAATCGTAACACGCGAACACGCTTGTATTCCAACACTATATACAAAAAAAAAGCAAAACTCGAAACGTCAACGAGTCATTTCCGCAAATTTCCAGTCACGTAACTTTTTCAAAAACAGCAATTTAATATGCTATGTGTGATCTTCCGAAACTCGAATTTATATAAAAAAAAAATCAACGTAAAGGTAGATACGTATTGTGGGAATGAAAATTCATAAAAGTTTTATTTGAATAACTTTGAATATGAAAATTTGACATCAAATTGCTTTATTTTCACGGAAAGAAAATAAATATTCTTTCAGAAAATTATGTGTCATTAAACATTATTTTTTATCCAACAAATTTTGAGTTAAGTGTATGTAGTTGTAGAACTCAAAGATGAATGCGAAGTCGGAACCCTTAAGAAAGACAAAGGATACAATGGCTTGTCGGTAATTAATAGAAAGTGATCCTTCAACATCGTTCATTAACCATGTTTCTTTTGTAGAGCCATATGGATAAATTTAAATTATACAGATTCCTTCCCATAGACGCAGTTTTTCAAAAAAAATAAATTAACCAAATCCATTTGCAGTGAAAAAAAAAACATTAGACCAAAATTGTTTCAACCCAAAACTAGTTGAATTATATACCTACTAACCTATTACCATTATCTATTTTTGAATTTGTACAAGGTATTTCAGGTTTTTAACCCGCCTACAAGTAGTGAAAGGGTGGTAGCCAACAAGTCATGCAAGGGTCTTAGGTAAGTAAGATAATATGGATCATATTATGAAGGTTTTAATACTGAAGTGAGTAAAGGGTAGGTTATAAATCCACTTTTTAGCACCTATCCTATTTTATTCTTTATATTTGTGTTCACTGAATGTTTTGTTTTTGATCATGTCGATCGGTCCTACGTAGAGTATCGTATGTTGAAAATGACAACTTTACAGGACGGCCATTCAAAGGTTTGAAGTGATACATTTATCAAGAAATTAACATTAGAGAATTGAATTTTTGAACAACGCTAAATAAATACCGATATTTTAATTTTGTGTGGTCAGTTTTTCATAATTATTAATACTTTTGGTAGAAATGATCTTACGATATTTTACTACGGCTTCTTTTTGCACAAAAATATCGTATCTTACACATAGCATAGTGTACGTTGTAACCAAAACATATTCGAATATCGTATGTCATACTTATCATATTTTACTACGAAATTTTCGAAAAATTTCTTGTCGTATCTAACACTTTTATAAGATTACTCTACTTATTGTGAAATAAATTATCGTATCTATTTTTGAAATATGTTGCGATAATTCCAAACGTATTTGTTCCCTTAAAAGTACCTAAATTTATTTTATAGGACTAAGAATAAAAACTTTATTACCGAATGCCGAATGCATTTTCGTAGTAAATCTTAGGAGTGTCACGCTTACTTACCTATGCATTTAAAAAAAAACTAATTAACACTTTTCAATACAAGGATCTCAGTATCGCCGGAGGAACTTATTGCCTCAGTTATTTTTTTCTAGTCTACCCGTCACGTCCAATCTTACACAGGCCAACCAGGGGTAGACACTTCAAGTGAATAAACACTTATAAAAACTCTGACCCCACCGGAAATCGAACCCGGAACCTCGTACTCTGAAGTTTACGCCTATACCACTAGGCTGCCGAGGTCGGCTCCTAGCGTTTGCTCGTATACAAAAGGATAAAATCCTTTTGAAAATACCGACAAAACACTCTTAACAATGTTCTTAAAGATAATAAGACTTTTTAGATAATCTACACAATTGTGAAGCGATATTTTTTTGTAAATCTAGGGTAAGGTTAACAATGAATGTTTTGAATAAGAGTTGTAAAAGTAGAAAGCAATAATAATAATTGTGTGCATGCCGACAAAAATATTTAAAAACAATACAAATATTATTTTTATTGCCGTAACACCTTATCGGTATGTCTACACTCTTTGGGCTACAGGTATTAATAATATAATAGCATTGTATATTTTTGCAAACTAAACATTCAACAAAAGTCACTTTTAAACAATGCGATTTAAAATTTTTGTTCTTCAATATTGCTTTATGATTATAACACTTTATGTACTTACTTTTGAAAAAAATATGGGCTCAACCAAAGTGAATACAAATACATTTTGACATCTTTCACATAAAGGAAATCTTTTGTTGCGAAATGAGAAGATAAGTAGGTGGTTAGAATTGATTTAGGAATCGAAACCATGCCATTCACAACGAAAGACGGCGACTAAAGAGCTAGGCATCAACCACTTGACCAACAATGGTACCACCTCTATGGTAATGAAACATTATAAAAGGATATTCGATTTCAAGATAGATTCTTTAAATTTTATTTTGATTTTTTTTGTGTCATTGATCACGCTGATCTGCCTTTGGGATGGAAATATTTTTATTGTTTAACTAATGTTTTTTGCAATAGTACGACTCGACTGACTCCGAAAACTATGCGATCGCATACGCTGACTTATTATTTTAGTTTTGTAATAAATATTTTTCGGAAAATAAGGGATTGAGCATTTAATTCAACGAGATTTTAGGAATATATTATTCCATATTTGAAACTTCGTCAATTTTAATACCTATATTTTTTATCTATTTAATGTCTTTATCTATTTATTGAACACATTAAAACAGTTGTATGCGGAATGTTATGCATTTGGAAGAAGCGAAAGAGGTTCGTTTGGATAGGAAAGAATAGAAGTCCGTACTCTCTGCATACCAATTTCGGGAAACGGCGTGATGGGTAATAAAAGAGTTTACTTAGATACCTATTACAAATGAGTACGAACTGTGAGTATTTGAACAAAACATATCCCCCTTATAGAGACAACTCTCGTATTCAGGAGGAAGGAATAAATCTTACCTACGCATTTTTTCCACTTAAAACACCTGTTACTCTCGGTTACTGGAGTTGATGAGTTCGAAATCAATGTATTTCAGAGAAATCATATTTTAATATGATATTCGATATAGTGCTTTTTTAAAATAAACAGGTGATAAATACTGCAGTAGATACTTTCTTCAAGGTCTTGATACTTTCTTCAACGTGTAGATTTGCAAACCACGCATTTCTTCCGGAAATGTAAATTTCAACTGGTGAAAAATAGGTACCTATGTTTAATAACTTAGATATAAAAAAGAATATCTAGGAAAATATTTAAAAATAAAAAAAACTTTTGGATGTTGCATGCACCTACTCTTCTTTGAGCTTTTGTCATTCTTTTCTCAAGGAGATCGTCCATCAGAACATTCATTTCACTTGATTCGGTTACAAAAGGCAAAGGAGATTCTAAGAGAGTATAAAAAACCTTAATTTATGCTACTATTCAAAAGTTTTAAAGTGTAAATTGTCTTATGTTGAAAATACCTAATCGCGTATAATGTGGTAAGAATAACATACAACAAAAAATGTCCTAATAGTCCGATGTAAATTATGGTAAGATATCATACCATATCGTTTTCAATTCCACTTTCCGACGTAAATTATTTTAAAGTACACTTACCATATTTTGTTTTAATGCCTAAGCCATGTAAAATATTGTAAGTTCTTCATACAATTATTTACGTCGTTGCATAATTGAAATTACTCAATCAATATATTTAATAATTCGAATTAATTGGGAAATAGATCAGTGTAACACATGAATAATGAACAGATTACCCAAGTTACGAACAAACATATTTTCTGTGAGTTAAATAATATTATATTCCAAACGGCGGCATAAACTTTATTTCAAATTTGCTATTTTAATTGATTTTTTTTGGCCAACTCATAAAAATACGCTTAAAGTGATCAAAAGTCTAATTGAAATATGCGCGTACACACGGCAACTAATTTCTTAATAAATAAAAACAAAATAATAGATGATCCATGTTTTGTTAAGTCGAACGTCGTAAAATATTGTAAAGAGAACTTACAATAGGCGTGCCCAAGTAGTCAGACGGCGTGTATTGTGTCCAGAGACAATACAATGCTATACGTTGGACTATTTTGTCAAAAGTGATGATACTATAATTGACGTGTATCAAAAAACATATTTCTAGTATCGATATCAACTTCCTGTTTTGGGAAGTGATAAACCACATAAAATGAAGCATGTTTCCGTTAAAACATGAAAAACGCAATTTTGTGGGATACCATAACTTACGTAGGACCGATCGATGTGCTGTTAATTTCAGGTAATACCTACACCCGCGGACCACACACACTGTGAAATGTCGATTTTATTTTTTAAATTTCGCCTCATTATTAATGGCATTCTCTACAACGGGCTTAGCAAACTTCATTGTAGCTGAATCAATACAATTTTATTTCATCACAATCGCACTAGTAGTTCTAAAATAATTTCACATTGTTTCGTATGTCGAAAGTCAAATTGCAAAAGTAAATAGGTACATTATTTATCGTTTACTTTTGCAAGAAGGATCAAGTGATTTGCTTTTCAGATTCCACAGGTAAACCGCAGAACTCTCTGGGTGTAAAATAATGTGTTCTCGCGTTATTACCTAACTATTTTAAATATTGTGCTGTTACTTGTTTTGTTATAATTTGTGATACTTGCGAGTTGTGGTGCGTCTTTCTTCGCCTGGCACATTCCATTCTTTCATTGGATCGCTAATATCTTAAATTGTGTTTTTTTTTGCTTGATTTATTTTTGACATGTTAAACATGTCGAGAATTCTCATGATTAGGAGATTCGGATAATTAAACATTACTACCTAATGGCGAACGTTGCGTAAAGTCAAAGTTACACTAAGCCAGCCTTCGAAATAACAGTATAGAAGACGGTCGAAAGCCTGTAGTGGTTTGTTCCATTCAAAAATCAGTAAGAAATTATTAGTGTTGATAGTTGTTACATATTCATTAAGATCTAGTCTTGATGAAAATGGTCACAAGAATTTAGACAAAATTTCCAATAATTTTGAACCTATTGTTAACGTAAATGTAATTTAAGTAAATATAATTTTCATTCATAAATTCATACATCAATTCTTTCTCTTACTTCTTTCAACTCCTTGTCATCTCATCGCGCAAGTAAAACTACTTACTTACATGTTATTCATTACAACTTGAAGCTACATACATACAGCAATGGTATCAGATATCCAGAACCGCAAAATAAGTTGGCTTAGGCATAAATTCCCCAAGAGTAGGTAGGGGAGAGCGGGGTCTAAAGTAACGCGGGTCGGAAGTAACAACGTCCATATTTTCTACAGTGTACATGTGAATTTAAAATGAACCAACTCTAACAAACCGCTACACACGTTCCCTATCCATGCAGGATCACGGCAGCCGTCGGTCGTGCAGTCAGGGCGAGTGCGCTGTCATCTTTTGTGTTTTTTGACATCACAAGTATTTTTTTAGTGTTGAACTATTTTTATGAAAACATACTCAAAATTCGTATAACTAGTCTACGAAAGTATTTATATTTTAACATCTTAGATATTATTTTCGATATCTATATTTAGATTCGACTTAAACGGAGCAGTTTATAAATAATTTGGTTTTAATAATAAAAAATATGTTTGGGGTCCAAAGTAACAAAAATCACGGGGTCCAATGTAACTGTTACTTTGGACCCCAATATATTTTCTTACTACAAAAATGGTCGATATGGTCATAAGTAGATTGTAAGCGAATTCGCCTGTCAAGCAAAGGTTCGATGCCTACTGCTGGCTATTATTTCAAGGTTACAATTTTTTTGTAGTACCTCTAAATTTTTGTTGTCACTCAACTTTATTATGTTTTAAATTATTTGAATTTTGGCAATTTATTTTGTGATAATTACAAAACAAATATACAGGTCAACATATTTATATTACAACTGTGATTATATTTTATAGAATGCCTAGGAGTAACCCCAGAAAATCTACGTTGCTGATCAATCAGTGTACGAATTCGCCACTCTAGATCAACTTTATAATAAAATAAGCGTAAGAGAAGCGGCAAAGAATGTGCATTATGTCACGTCAGTTTGGGCAGATATGCCCGTGCTCGTTTCAAGTCCCTCTGATCGAAAAGCTTTTGAATCATGCTCAATGCCCGTACTCATTTCAAGTCCATCTGATTAACAAGCTCATTCTTCGGCCATCTCAAAGCAAATCGATACTTCCAATAAATACGTTAGACGAATCGGGACCAAGTGGACTATAATAATTTTCGCCTGTGCTGGTTCTTGCCCAAAAGCAAGCCCTAAACTTCAAGCAAATAGTGTAAGGAATTAGAGAAAATCCGCGATCACACTCCTGAAAAACTGACTATTGAGGAAGAAAATTTGAATAGCAAAGCTAAAAGAAAAGTGTTGGAGTTTAAACCGACAAAGAAAAAGATAAAAATTAAACAAATATAAAAATCTAAAATTAACAAGCCCCAAGAGGGTTCTACTGACGATATTGAAGATGAATGGTTGTGCATAGTGTGCATGGAGTCATTCACAGCATGTTGATCAGGAAAGCAATGGGTTCAATGTCATGATTGTTAACATTGGGCCCATGAGCAATGTACCCCAGTAATATGATAATGGTTTTCATAGAATGTAAGTGTTTTTTTTATAATCAAAATGGTTTCAAATCCTGGTATTCTATCCATTTGTAAAACTGTTACTTTCGACCCCAATAGGTGTTACAACCGACCCTGCTAGCGGTGTCGGAAGTAACAGTTGAGGCATCTTTGTAAATCCTCCATAATTCTTAAATATGTATTATTAAATACACAAAACTTATCTGGAATTATAGGCAAATATGTAAGCTAATTCATGAAATAAAAAAATGTATCATTACGCTGTTTGTTTTTTCACAATGAACTGAAATGTGAAAATTGTTACTTTGGACCCCGCTCTCCCCTACTTTATTACGCCAGACTTTTTTACAATATGGGTCAGAAAAGAAAACTACACTAGCCAAAACTAACTTCAAAAATAGTGTTCTCTGTGTACCTTAAAGTTTCAGTTGGCGAGAGACGGACAAGCATAGTAGTATTTTTAATCTGTAAAAACAGTCAGTTTAATACTTGTAAGAAAATGACTCAGGTATGTACTACGGTATACCAGGGTCAAGCGGAATCGGTTTGCTCAAAAACGAAATAGTGTTTTGTCATGACTGATAAACAAAGTTATACCAACTCATGATTTATTAACGAACTTTCTAAATGGAGTTGCTATCCACCGTTTACCTTGGCGTACCTTTGTTTGTTCTACCACGCGGCACATTACAAGTATCCAAGGGTAAGCTAGAAAATAAATGTTATCACTGATGAATAATTACTATTCATCTCAACTCGTTGCTGGCGCCGCACGATTAAATCATAATGTTTCAATATTCATAATCATAACCAGTGTTAGCAGAGAAAGAAGTTTCTTCGAAGTTTTTAATTATTATTTATTCAAAAATGTCGCGTCAAACTATTCATGAAAAGTTTACAAAAACAACTTTGCTGGTCTATCAGACTTAACCTTTAAGTAGTGACGTGGGTGTCCCACAGACGGCGCTGTCACAAATTTGGACATGATTTCGTCATTTTAAATCATTTATCCCCGCGCCTTCCGCTAGCTTCATGATTTGTGATCCTGATTTATCACTTACGCTTAGGCTCGCGTCGAGTGAGTAGTTTTACGTGTACGGTACTCCGTTGTCTCTGAGACGTGAGGTCAGTATTAGTGTTTGTATTATTTTGGACGTCACGTGAAATCTTATAAGTGTATTGTTTTAGATGGACGAACCAAGTACTTCTGGAAGTAGTGCTAAAAGGAGAAGGATGGTATCTAACAGGGTTCCTGACTTTGACAACATGATACAGACATGGTGAGAGCAAAAAATAGAGGGTGACTTCAGTGATGCCGATGACGATCAAGTTGATCCGGATTTTCAATTGTACAGTGAACATGAAACAGAATCTGAGCAATCTGAGGTTGAAGATGAAAACAGATTGCCTCTAATATTACAGCTGCCGGCTACTATTGAAGAAACACCAATACATTCAGCAAGTTTTTCTAATCAATGTTCTGGTAACCAAAAATATAATTATGGCAAAAATGGTTTCAAGTGGTCAACTCAAGAACCTGTCAGCAGATCTTGTCGTTCTTTGAGCTACATCTAGGCCCTAGAGGAAGGTTCCTTCAAGATCTTACTCGATTATTTGTTCGACCTCATCTGAATAGCAGAGTGTACAATGATCGTCTGCTAAGATTGACAATAAAGCGTGTTCTTGGAAATGATTTACCCCACAATCTGAAAGACCTCCACATTCTGACACAGAAATGGTAAATAAAATCATGCAAAATATGACCATCGCTACCCAAGAGGCATATTAAATTCACGTGTGTAACATGTTGCAAGCCAATCTATCTTGGATGTTCTAAAACTATTAGCATTGTTTGCGCTGATACTATTAACATTTCAGGCTAATAAACAAATACTTATTTCTTCCTAATATTAATTCATTAATATAAGAGTCATTTTATAGCATTTCCAAGCTTGAAAATTTCTATATAATGTTAAAAAATTAGAATAAAGATAAGTCAAAATGTTAACACTGTTATTTGGTAAGGTTTTAAAAGAAGCCAAATAAATACTAATTTTGAATATATTTCTTTCGTTTTTTTTATTCATCATGTTCCTAAATATTGTTAAAACATATTTAATAATTCACTGAATATTATCCATATGAAAATATATTAAATAATACCTACTACTAAAGGCCGTCTGTGAGTCGTCACATCACCATTAAAAACCTAGCCTAACCACGTCAGTACTTAAAGGTTAAGACAATAATTTTTTAAACGAACTCGATATAAGATTCAAGACGTGAATTAAACAGTTTTTGATTATCTATATATACATACATAATGTAAGTAAGCAACAGTTATCAATTTATTTCATTTTGCATTTTTGTAGGTATATATTTTGCAGATATCCTGGCTAAGAAATATTAGTATTGGACAGAAATCCAGTGGGTGGAAAAACTCTTCCATAGACAGCCGAGATGAAAGTATTCTACGCCACAGTAGTAGCCGACATTGGGGGGATCTGACATGTCATACGAAGCAATCATAGGTAAATGAGTAGTCCGTATATTTGAAAGAGAGATGAAACTTCGGCAATAAGACACTCCTCAACTCCAAAATGGTTAAAACTCCTAGTACCTACCTTCCTACCTACCAGAATCTTTCAACTTGTGAATATTTTCTCTATAGTTTTCATTCTTTTATAATAAATATAAATTATTTTTATTGTTTTATCCATATATTTTTGTTCACTTTGTGATTGTTGTAATTTTGTGCTGTTATTTTCTCAATTTTGATATACTTATCTACTGCCTTTCATTTGTAATAATTTTTTAGGACTTTGACTAACGTACCTATTGATTGATGGTTCGGTCAATTTAGTGGACTGAGAAGTTTTCATTCAAATATAAATTATGTATTTCCATCTTAAAGAAACATGGACTTATTAAGCTAAAAAAATAATATGCAATTTCAGTAAAAATAAAAATGCCAAACATGAAGATAAAGTGCTTTGGTGAAAATGTATGATATCATTACACATTAGCACTCTGCAGGCTGTTTTATTATCTCGCTTAAGCTCCTCGGAGTAAGATTTACGCTATAAGTAAATAAAGTTGAAGAGATTAAGAGTTTCTGTTAACAAACATAAAAACTTTATCTCCTGCGGCTTCGTTTAATATGAAGATGGTTCCCTAATTACTCAATATTGATACAGTTTTAATAATATTAACCTTTAGCGCCGCCGTATGCTAATAAAACTCTTTTATTACTCCAACAGATGGATCGAGAGTGCGTTAGACTTTCTAATTAATTATGTGCTTTTTATAACTTTAATGTCGTTATTATGTTTTTAATGAACATCGTTAAAAAGAACATGGCCAGTACTCTCGAGTGAATTGAAACTTGAACTCTTGTTCCTAAGCTCAACCCACCAGTAGCGTGCTTGATAAGCTTGAAACTGAAAGTCTCTTTACAGAGTTCTGTGTAAAATTATACTAACTATTATATAACGAGATGGGACTCTTCAAATCACCACTGTGAATATTGTAGTGTCTATCTATACATGCGTAAATACACAGGGTCTGTACCTGTGGTTGGTGTAACAACTATATCATCGTTGAGTTAGTACATACATATTGCTACCACGAGTACCTACTTGCCTATTTCATATTGTCCTGTTTAACATTCGAATCAATACTATATCAATATTAATATAATAATATACTCTTTCACGTGCAACCAGTAATATTTTTAATTTATATTTTATATTTTTTAATTTTTTTTTTGTTATAATTTTATTTCTATATTCTTAGGTAGGTATATTCTTTTCATTTGTATATTTTTATGTAAAAAGCTTTTTTAGGCCGTTGATGAATGAATAAATAAATAAATAACTATTGTATAATAATAATAATTAATTTATTATGAAAGAATTCAAAAGGGTTAAATGAAAGTTCTATTTCATACAGGCATCTATTATCTGTAGTATTTACATTTTTAAAATGAGGTGCCTCATGATTCGAGAATCTTGGGTATAAGATGGTACCACCACATCACGAACGACGCTTTTCGCCAGCGCACCCAGCGTAGGCCCATCAGAATCCTGAAGACGAGGAAGACCCTCTCAAACCGTGTTCCGTTCCATCGAACCAGAGCTGAGGGATCTGGACAGGGTGTGGGAGGAGGTTATAAAAATTGCACAAGATCGAATGCAATGGAGAGCTGCTCCTTTCACTGCCTCTAAGTGGGGCGTAAAAGGATCCTGGATTGGATCTATAATTACATATCTGTTTATTATGAAGATTATCTCTTATTATCTCGAGGAATTTCATTTTTTTTTTACAAATAGGTACTCTAAATAATTTACTCTAGAATAAGTAGGTAAGTAGGTACCTATTGATTTTTCACAATTTGATTATATTTTCTTACATAACGAGCATATATTATGTATGTTGAGTAAATATAAAACAAAAGGTATGGATATTATACATACGTTTTTTCGCCATAAAAAATCTATTAAATTCAGGTTATTTATATTACAGGAGGAAGTTGCCTAGATATTACTCAAGCAAGTTAAATAAATTAGTCTTATTACATGCATAATTTAATTTACTTGATATTTATATTTTAACAAATTTTCGGATCATATGATGTATAAGTTCAAACTACCTATATTTTAATAATGAAAATAGCTGCCTCGAGGCATTTGAAATGTGGATCCATCGCAAAACGCTTATATCCCCAAGCTTATAAACCTAAGTAGGTAGATAAGGATGAAATAAAGTTACATACAGTGCAAAAAAGACTTACAATGACATTAATGAGTGTAGGTAGGTACTTATCTATCATATCATATTAAAAATTATATTCATGTGAACCCTACAACAGGGAAGTATTTAGATTCGCTTGATACCAATATTATTATGTGCTTAAATTGAAGGGTGAAAAAAAGGTTGAGGCATTTTTTCATCCACTCCAAATAATTGGATGTTGAGATAATGATAACCTTTTACGAAAATATTCGCTGAATATTGAGAAAGGCTTCCATATTAAGTACCCAAAAAAATTATCTTAAAGGTTAATGTAACATTGATTTCTTGTTTGTTCGTAGGTACTTATTGAAGATTGATCGGGAAACCTACACGAGAAATTGTGTTTATTAAAATTTCTCGAGTAAAATTAGTTGCAGACGTGCCCCGTACTTTTTACGAAATAGATGAATACATTTTCAGCAGCTTTTTTTCTATTTCCTAGTCACCCTTTATCATGATTGATAGTAGGTACTATATGAGGTACTGTAGGCAACCTACAGCAGTACCTACACTATCAATCATGTAATATCTTTCTGTACGAATCACAAATGTATGTCCACAGTTGCTCAATTTTCGGTCATCAAGAGACATATTCGTGTCTTAAGAAGTAAGATGTACCCTTGCGTTGCTGAACTGGCAGTATGCATGGATGCACGAAAAACGGTGTTCTATTTGCTGTTCTGGGTCTATTATTTTCATAAGTTCTTTTAAGTATTGTGAATATATACGACATACGTAGCATCTTGGATTTCGCCACTGTTGTATGGAACCCCCAGTACGTTACTAGCATCAACAGCATCGAACGAGTACAGAACAAACTATTAAAAAATTTTAACTTTAGATCGAAAATTAGTTTTAACTCTCATACACAATCTGCACGTTACCATAACATATTGACTCTAGAAAACAGACGAACTGTAACAGACCTAGTGTATTAATTATTATTCAAGATTGTTAACGGACTTTTCGACTCCGGCGAACTTTTTGGGGGAATTAGTTTTAATTGTCCTTCAAGATCAACAAGATCGCCACCAATATTCAAAACGCCTATATGTAGTTTACTAACTACGCTCAAAGCTCATTTTTTCAAAGATCATGTACAAATTGAATGAAATGAAAACGTTGCGACCCATATCAGGGAGATCCCTAAGAGACAGAGTCCCCAATGATGAGATAAGAAGAACCTGCAATGTCGATGACATCGTAAGATGGAGTAGATAGAGAAGGAGGTTCTGGAGGGACCATGTCGAAAGGATGGAAGATAACAGAATTGCCAAGGTCGTGATGCAAGGAATACCAGATGGACGCCGGCCACCAGTACGTCCCCCAAAGAGATGGAGAGAAAGCTGGACTTCATCGTCACAGGAGTCCGATTTGAGCACTTTCTAAACAGATCTTAGATCTAAACAAAGAGGAAGAAGAAGAAGAAGATGTACAAATTTTAATGCTTTTTTAAGGACGTCAACTTATACAATTCTTCCAAGCAGGTTTTTAAAAGGTCTGTGATTGAAAATTTGCTTTCACATTGAGAGTCCGACCAGTGCGAGCAAACCTACTTGAGATTGCTCCTACTCTTTCTTGGAACAAGCAGAAACAGTACATTACTTTTACCCTATCCTCTTTCCCCTTTTCCCTTTCCCAGTATCTGAGCCGAATACTTAAATGTATGTATATACCTACTTCACTGGTGTATAAGTTCAAATGTATACAATACTTCACTGCTGTATGTTTCGTAATGTATATGTACAGTCTTATTTTTGTATCAATTTCACTGTCTGTAAATTAATGTTAAAATAAATTAATAAGTATTTTTAGACATTCGAATTAAATTTTTAAACAAAATCTTTTCATCTTGTTCATGTTCTCTAACAATCTCAAAATTTAAAATGATGCTCACCGTGTCTTTTGGCTACTAAGATTAGCTATGGCTTTCTAAAAATCAGTACAGCACCTCTATGATAGAGACGTATTCATTTAAACAGATTTTCCGAACAGTAAGTGCAAGACTACAAAACGAACATTGAACGAAATGACGCTCATATTTTGTGGATACAGTAGGTAATGGAGCTTGCAATTAGATTCATACGCATCAAACATATTCTTAATCTATAATTGCAAAAATCAGCTACAGTTCGAATTGTTTCAATACAAAATGTAGAGAAGAATAGTTTTCATTATAGATCATTCGATTTTTTTCCACAAATAACAGAATATAATGTATTCTCCAGTGTTGGAGACCATTAAAAAGCTTTGCAGTGTTCGTAAGATATTTATGTGGCTGTTAGTGGTATCATTTACAGAAAACACGTGTGAAACATTACTACGTATTCTCACATACTCACTTGCGGGCATATTATTTATCTGTTGTGGGCGGTTTTTGCACATTATTCTGTTGGCAAAAAGATGGATAGGACCCGCCCACTATCACAGCACTTGGCACAAATCCTTAAAAAATATTCGTTAAAACATTCATTGCTGTAGAAACAAACACAGCGACAAAAAACGAACAAAGGTGAATAATAAACCTTTACGAAGACTCAAAACTTGGTTTGTTTCCGCTCAAAGATAATTATTATTATACACAAAGCATTGATGTAATGTCTTAAAACCTTTAAATGCTGTAGGTGTGAAAACTTAAATAAAAATAAGTAATTATAAGAAAAATCATGTGAAAGTTGTGCTAATAAGCTAATTGTTATGCTCAATAATTGCTCAATAGTCAATACGGTATGATTGAGAGGGAGTAGGTACTAGGATGGCATTTTTTCTAACGAATTAGGTACCTATGTAAGGCGAACTAAGCATCTAACTCCTATGCAACATGACGCAAGATATAGAAGGACCTCTGGATTCCAAGAAGACAGTGTAACATCAGCAATAATAGACCAACATATTTGGAAAAAGAAAGAGAAGAAAATAACACACACTTATGGTTTTATTATGAATTGTAAAAAAAACGAAAAAGTTTTCTACAATCATTGTTAAATTATTGCGAATAAACTTTAGGCAGCGATTGTGTTTCATAACCAAACATCGTAAAGCACAGTTAATACTCTCAATTCTGCATGAATGTTTATTTTTTCGAGCCTTTAAAAATAACCGTGAAACAAAAAGAAAACAGTGGATACTAAAAACTCGAAATCACCAAAATGAAAAGTTTAAAAATTATAATCATTGCGGCAAAAATAATTTGCTTCATACTTGCAAAAGTTTTTTTAAGGGAACTTTTATACTGAATAACGATGTTTTTTTTTGTTGGTAAATATAATCCGACGGAAAAAATATTTGGACATGTGAAGCCTTCATTTTTGCTGGTTTTATTTAGTCAAGTGAATGGGTTTTAAGGTAATGCCAAACTTTTCTCACCAAAAAGAATTTTTAACGATCATTTGTACAGTTGACCTGTAAATTGAAAAATAACAGAACCAAAAACGAAGGGACGTTGGAGCAAATGGGCTGTAATGGAGAGGGTGAAAAACTAGGAAATTATGGGTTAAGTACTGAAATATAGGTAGGTATAGTTTTCTTGTTAAAATTATTGCACTTGCATTGCAAAAAATTATTTTAGAAATGAAATTTCAATAAAAAATCTAAATAAGTATAGCCGTCATAATTAAAGTAGGAACCTATATTTAACTGCCTGGGGCCTTTTTTTCTGGTCAACCGCTTTTGTTTAATCAGAGATGGGCCAAACCGCCAAATCCCCGGTCATTGAAGTTTAAAGGGTTCACTTTTAAACGCAATATATTTTTAAAAAGTTTTTTTTCTATTAACCCATATCTTCCCAGTGTTCCATTATTGGAACGGTATGGTTAATAATTTTTATTATTTTTTTGAAAATACGCAACTCGTTTATTTTTTTGTGCTTAAAATCTTCGATTAATAGGCTATAGTTAGAGATATTGTTGCATGATGTTCGCGTCTGCTTTTTTCTGTTATGTATTTTTTCTGTTTGTTCTTTATGGCAGATTTTGTGGAAAAACATTTCTCGTTGTAAAATGTTCGTATATTTTTTGTTGGTCATAATTAACGTACAAATAATACGTTACCAGTCCTATTGCAGTCTCTTTTGTCATTATATAAAATAATAAAAATAAAGATGACTATAAGTAGGTATTTTCATGTCCATTTTCCTAACCGTTCCATTTTTGGAACACTGGGATAATATGCCAATGTAAATTTTTTGTACTATTTTCATGCAAAAAAAATGTTTATTGTTAGCAATTTATTTTTTTTGGTCGTAGTTTAATAGTGTACTAAATATTTGAACATCTAGAAACGAAAAAAGTATCTTTTGTAAAGAAAATATGCGGATACAGCTGGTACAACTGAACCTTACACAGTAAGAAAACGTTGTTTGTATGGATACTTTGAAGGTGAATGACGTCGATTTTCAAAAAGGATCTGCAAAATCATCTTAACCATCGGATTCCACCTAACGTCTGCTACGCTCAAAAACAGAAAAAAATTAATTCATTGGACTTGATGAGTGACAATACTACCAGGATGCGGTGATATTTTTTTTGGTCAAGAACGCTATGAATAACATTGAAGCAGATGTTATATCTCTAAAACAGGAGAAAATCCTGCATCAGCAAGCTATTGAAGTGCTTTGCTTTACAGTCAATAGCGAAGTAACCTTCTAGCCTGATTAGTAAGGTCACAGGTTGATAAAGCTGCCGCAGAAGCAGTCTGCTTGAAAGATGTCATAATATGGAGAAACAATGCTATGAGGACAGACAGAAGGTTCGTATCTATAAGACACATGGAATTTTATCCAGTGCAGACACTGTCAAAACAAAAAGTATGAACATCATTAAGCTAAAAACATCTAAAATGAAAACTACTCATGGTTAATATCTGCGTGATCGAATTAGAAAAACAGTAATTTGAGAGATCTAATAAGTCGCGCTATGTGGTCAGTTGGGTAAGTTGTTGGCACGAACATGTATTGAGAAGTTAAACAAAAGGAAGAATACTATATCTAGCACTGCATGAGGGTACCAAATAGGCTGCGCCGATCAAAAATATCCGTCAAGCGATGGTAAGAAACCTGGAAAAAGGCTAGTCAAGATGATAACCCTGATAAAACAGACTCCCGTGTCTACAAAAGAGAAGAAGAAGAAGATTTTTTTTTTATTATTTTATACAAGGTTTATAATTTATAAATTGAGTATTAAAATTTAAAAAAATCTTCATAAAGTACTTTACTAGCCTCTATATCGTTTTAGATTTCCCGTACAAAAGTCCAAATGTTACATGTATGTATCTTCCCAGTGTTCCATTATTGGAACGGTTCTATAACTAAAAATCCAAAAATCCAAAAAAAAATTTGACACTTATTTATCAATACATAGACCGTAAATAGTCCTTGGTATGATTTTCATGAAAATCTAACGGCTATTTCTATGTCTGGGAAGATATGGGTTAAGAAGTTGACAATATCTGCAGTAGGTATCTACCTATCTAACAGAAAACCATTCTGGTGAATCATTTATCTCTGTGGCATAGAACATGGCTAGCCGAATCCCTCTAAAACGAGTGCAGTATTAAAATTAAAAAAATACCTACCTATGGCCTACGTTGAAATGTTCAGCAACATAACGAAAAAGAAACAGGTTGCGCATAGGCATTTCAAATTCACTTTATCCTTATATTGACTCCTTAGAAGGCTATTTCTAGGATAGAAAATGCATCAGATGAAATAGGTAATTATGTACCATGAGGATCACAATGAAAATTTAGTCACAAGTCAAATTGTGTTGAGAATTCTTCAAACACATTATTTGTAACATTTTAATACTTAAATCATTATACTTAATGTAAAAAATTTAAATTATTAAGGTTTTTTTCAAAACATTACTAAGTGTATAAATATCTTGGTAAATAAACACAGTAAATTGTATTAGCGGTCGACCAGTCCTCGAAATTCGACCATAAATAATTATAAGTTTGAAATTTTTTAAAGGTTCCGTTGTCAAAGCCTGAGCGAGCGTATTTCAAAAATTTCATTAAAAAACAATGACATGGATAGGTCAAATTTGAAATGTCGATATGCAGAAAGCTATATCATTATCAAAGACAAACAATATTAATATTCTCAATTTGTATTACGCCATTTCCAGCTCCACCTTCCATTTGAATATACCGCCTTCAAAAGCTTTCTGTGCCCATTATGAAGCGCTTTTCATTTTACATTGGTTTCAATAAAGTCGATGTTCTTATATGTAAGTAGTCTGTGGAAGTGTGTGTGAGTAGGATCAATAATTATACATAACAATACAGTAGTGTTAAAAATGTTTTTTTTTATTAATTTAATATTTTTTTAAGCATAAGTAAAAAAAAAACTTTCGCCACTCCTTTATATAAACTACTATAGCTTTCCCGACAGACGTTGTCCTGTGGTTCTAGCCCGAAGTGGTCCGTTAATATGTAGGTACATGATGTGCACTGCCCCCCCCGTTAAACAATACAACATTAATTCGATTGAGATAAGCTAATAAAATAATAACATTAAACTATTTCTGAAACAACTTGAGAAAAATGCGCTCGCGCTCATACCCTACCTCGCCTATTACCAACACGAATGTGCCCGATAATATTGTTAATTTTGTATGAAAATTTTCTAAAATTATCGAAACGGCGCGGTGGAGTAAGTGGGATGGGTTACTGTAAGAGCGTATGCGAGAATGAGAGGGAAATACCCGCGATGTCGTGGGCGCGTCCCAGTAACCTTTCCATACAAACTTAATAATTGTATTTTTACATAATTTGTTATCCATTTTTTTTTACTTTTTATTAGTTATTCTGTTATCCGGAGCGTAGAAGAATCCCACAAATCAAACATCAGAAGAATCTGTTGAGCCAATCTCGAGTTAGTTCACACTAACCCGACTTTAATTTATATAGTGGAAGATGAGTGTGCGAAATTTCATACTCCATTCTCGCAATTTTCGGTTTTCCTTCATGTATTAATATAAAGATAACAATGAACTTAAAGAATTAATGAATTGAAAAAAAAATACATCATTCATATAGTCATTGTCTACTTATTAACTCATGTACCTACTAGTTATTTTAATACTCTTGGAAGCGCGAAGGGGATCCTCGACTCCGAGGCCCAGCTACAACAACATTGTCTACTTGACACCTACATTTTAATTTTCAGAAACAAAATAATTTACTATTCAGGGCATTTTATTTTATGCAGATAGAGAATATTCTGCACAAATTAATCACACTACATCGTATATCCACATACTCCGTAATGATTTCAGTAGGCCCAAGCTTGAGTCAGTTACAAATTAGTGAATTGCGTGAGCTGTCTAAAAGATGTACATTCAAATTGAGCGACGATGTATTGTGAATGTGATACATTACAATGGAAGACAAATTGTGCTACATTTAACACTAATTTACATTAATCAATACTCGTAGTTCCTTTAACTTGACAAATTGCCTTGGTTCAAACAACACACCTAACATTAATTATTATTACATCGATCGATAAAAACTAATCGAAAGACCGTTGGTTTAATTAAATCCAAATCGCATGTCGTGGATGTTGTTATCTATAAATGAAAAGCTACTAACGGATGTAGGTACGTATGAAATAAAAAAATTATAATTATAAACAAACCAAAGCCCTGGCAAAAAAAAATATCTGCATTTGAAACGAAGAGTATCTTGGGTATAAGATGGTACCATCGCATCACGAACGATGCTATACGCCGGCACACCCAACGTAGGCCCATCACTTCCACTATTATGAAGATGAGATAGGCATGGTTGGGACATGTGTTAAGGATGAATGAAAGTTGGCCGAGGAGAGCGCAGTTCTTCCTCTCAAAGACGTGAAAGACCCTCTCATATACCGTGTTCCGTTTCTACAAAACAGAGCTGAGGGAGTTGGTCATGGTGTGAGAGGTAATCATAAGCATTGCGCAATGGAGAGCCCTTGTTGCCCCCCTATGCCCCTTAGTGGAATTCAAAGAGAGATTGTAATTTATTTGTAATAATTAACAGTTTTTTTATGTTTCTTCTTCTTCTTTTCAGCCTTAACCATCCGTTGCTGGATGGCCTTCGTCGTATATTATATCCAGACATTTCTGGATTGAACTTGATTTTGATATAATATGCGAAGGGTAGTTATAACGCCACGCTTAAAAGCGAATTGGCGAGGACGTGTCCTTCCACGTTGGTCCATGGTTCTACACTATCCACTGGGGTTGAAAAGCTTTCGAACCATAATAATATCATCATCATAAGCACTTTCTCATTGTGAGCCCATTTCTGCTTACATAAATTACAGACCTTACTAATTATATTATTATTGCTTACATAACAAATCTCGCTTCTGCTCAAGCCTTTAAACTGGAACCTTCTTCTCATGTTTATTTTGAAGAGCGAAATTTATAGATAAATAGGTATTAGTATGTTATGAATTTTCATTCAATTTAAAACAAAGTTTTTTGAAAATGGATAAATTTCTGCTACAAGATGGCTAAATGCACGTATTGTCGTTTTCTATAGTAAACAAAAACTTTCAAATAACGTCCAACTATTCGGGAAGAATTTATTAAATAAACAACGAGTTTATAAAAATCTAGTAAATAAAAATTAAAACGTTTGTTAGTTTGAAATGTCCTAGATAAGCCAATATCTTGGGTAATTGTTTGCAGATGTAGCGTTAATGATGGCTATTTTCCTGGTTTGAGGCAATCTCCAGGAAGTGTGGCACAATGTGATGTTGGATCCTGATAACCGACTACAACATTACAGCTTAAATTAAATAATAATAATATAAGATCTTCTATTATTTAATTGTCCCTTTAGGGTGTAATTTGTCGGGTATAACAAACTATTCTAAATCAACCCTTGTGATTAAACATAATATCGCAAACCCCGATGAGAGATGAAATGAACAATCTGAATGGTCACTTAGAAATTCATTCTTGACACTCAAAGGGAATCCTATTATTTATGAGACCCAAATAGATAAATTAATTATTCGAAAGAGGATCTTTTTGTTCTTGAACCTTTGCAAATGTTTAATTTTTTCAAATATTTATGTGTCATAATTACGTGTCTATGTTTTTAACTTTCTTTTTTCTATGAAATTCGCTTCTTTTGTTTTAATTCTAGTATTTGTGGCACTGAAGATGGTCGTGTGACCGAAAGGCCTCTGCCAATAAAAAATAAAAAAAGTGAAATAAACAGATTTTTTAAAATAATAATAATTTTATTATAAGTACCTATTCGTCTTGATGTTTAATTAAGTCTCGTATTATGAAGATATTAGCACTGAAATACACACTGCTGGTTGCTTGGTACGAACTGTGTCATCTACCAGAGTTTAATGAACAAAAAATTGAATACCTATGTACAAGCAGTCGTATTTATTTATATGCTCCAAATAATTTAAATTTTACCTATGCAGGCTTGCATTACATCATTGCTTGCAAAGATTTCACAAAAATCTGAAACGCTGTACCCTCGTCGTAGGAGTTGCATGCTACGCACAGGCACCTATGTATAAAAGTAGGTAATGAGCTAGGCGTAAGTTAAGATAATATTCAAACTCCCAACAACTAGTGTGAATATTATGTTTTAACCTACAGTGATAAATTTAAGGAAGTGAGCTAGACGAAAGCGTTCGAGATTCGACTAAATTTTGAGAAAGAGCAACTCGGTTTTTGTAAATTCACCAACTTTCAAATGAACAAACCTTTATTTACAAACTATTTGAAAAATAGTACATAATAATATTCATAATATAAAAGACGTGTCAGAAATACTACAGTTATAACATAGTATTGTATGGGTAAACTTAAGTACGCGTATTATCAAAATGCAATAGTAAGTACAAGCTATTATTAATTAAACAATCTTTTTTCAGAAAAAATATACACGAGTCGGGAATTAAGATATTATTTTAGTGGAAATGTCCAAATAGATACCAAACGGCACCATGATAGTAATGATATAAGCGATTATTTCCTTCATACAAAGAAAGAGGTGAGTGGTTACTTTGACGTGAAATGAAAGCCTTCTTTGCTGCCCACAATTGGATATTTTTCTTCTTGTGTCTTATACTACCCACATACATAGTCTGTAGTTACTTGTCTTAATATTTTATTATCTCTATTGATTCTTTGTATTTTTTTATTCACAAAGATGTTCTCTCAAAGTGTTAAGTTTATCACAAACACTACATGAAAAGGCAGCTGAATAAAGCAAACGGCCAGCATTTTTTTATTATTTGAAATACAATTCTTCTTCCTATAAGAGATTTTCTTTCAATATTTCATTAAAAAAATAAAAAATATAATATTATATAATAGTAGGTAGGTAGTTTTTTATTAATTTTTTAGTACTTAATAATATTTATTTCTATATAATCAAGTTTATTTTGTGTTATATTTTTCCTATTCATGTGAGCAGTTGATAAAAGTTTGGAAATGTTTTTGAATAAGATATACGAGAATCAAAAAACATCAATAAATAAAAATAGAGATGCATCGTGTTTTAACTGCAGAAATAATAATTCTAAGTATAACTGTTATAAGATGGGATGCAAAATAAAAACAGGAAAAACAGAGTGAATTCGTCGCATTCAACACATCTCTTCTTATAACATTTGCTTTCTCTTTCTTTTTCGAATCATCACAACTGCTACATTCATTGTACATGACAAAAGAGGAAAAATAGCGTAATTTATTTTCCCGTTATACTTAGGTGGCTGTAAATTATATCAGTGGTGTTACACACGGATTAAAGGAGAAAAGAAATGTGGGTAAAGGTTAACTTAACTTATTATATTTAAACAAAGTAGATGCGCTAAACAATCAAATAGTTATATTATGAGCGCTCGAAAGCTGAAAGAAATTTTTTTTTTTTTTTTGCCCATCACGCCATGTCCCGTACCTAAGGGGTAAGCCTCCGGACCTCCACTCTTCTGAAAGAGATCCCAGCCAGATTTAAAAGAAATGTCTTTGAGTCTGGCATAATTCCCGTATCGACATAATATATGGTCTGGAAACAATGACCTTAGTCAAAAAACGCGGAAAACCTTAGAGTTACGCAACGATACATATAAAGAAAAAAAAACGATGACACACTCTTGGCGTCAATCTTCAAGATAACATTTTTGTACCGAACGAAAAAATTAGACGCGGAACAAAAATTTGCTGACATTACAGATCGGTTTGGTTATATCAGTGGGCGGGTCATGTGCTAAAACAGGAGGTTGAAATACAGACTTGAGTATTAAAGAAAAATTGGAGAAGCTTTGCTTGGCCTTAAAAAGGATGGGTAAATCACAATGCTGTTGTGGATAAAAGACGAGGCTGTAGTTAGCGAAAAGCAGGGAGGTGATTCGAAAAAGACTATGTCCAGCAGAGAATAAAAGCGGTCTGATAAATGAGTAGGAGAGAGCTTTCGTAATACGTAAATTAATTCAATAATGTTGCTTATTCAAAGTCAACCCTTACAATTTTAATAGATTTTAATAACCCACTTTTATTGGTTTTCAAAACAGAGGTATGTTTAGCTCACTCGTTAGATTAAGCTATGCCACTGTTGCCTGCAAAGTGAGCAGGTAGCGAGAAATGATAAAATTGTGAAAATATGAAAAATATAATAATGTGAAAAACAACCAACAAGATAATAATATATTGTATGAAAATAAATGTTTTTTTAAGACAGGCTGAGGCGACCACCGCAATTCTAATTTATCAAGCGGACACACAGGATTGATCCTCGCATGTACGAGTAGGAACATGAATGTACCACTGGTTTTGTAACCATTTTATGTAAACATTTCTCTACTTTAGTACCTATTTGCACATCATGTACTTTACTTCTTCTCTTTTTAAAACACCAATTTTATGTTTTCCGTTGTTTCATTGAGAAAGAATTTCCTCAGTCAAAAGTGTTTCTGTTATTATCAAATAAACGAATTATATGTTCCTTTTTAGCATCATTATAAAGTACATACATCAATTTATTTCAAAAGGAAGAAGTGGCCAATGTGAAAACTAGTATCGATTTTGGATACCTCACCAGCATAATGAAGTTTCTACATCTAACAAGATTATTTTAAATAAGTAATTTTGAGCAATGAAGCTTAGATCGAATCAATCAAATGATATATCAATACCTATGGTGTAAACACAATCAGAATGATTGCGGAATGGTGAAAACGTTAAGAAGGTAGGTATGTTTATTTTGTTTCTCAACTCGTCTAGAAAGAGATCGTCTCCAATTTAATAATCTTTTTTTGATAAAATATCACTTTAATTGTAGGACAAAGATGTTTAAAGGTAGTTTAATATCAAGCGCAAATTGATTCGTATTTAGACTGACTCGTTGATCGGCAGATCGTTTTGACTAGTTCTTGAGTTCTAGTTCCTTTTTTTTTTTTTTTTATTTATTAGATTTAAAACTAATAATTACAAAGTTAAGGTACAATAATGAAGTCGCGCCAAATCCATACAAATGGATTTGTCGGAAATAAAAACAATAATAAGAAATAGTAACTTAAAACCTAACCAACAGCAGCAAACATAATATTATTCATAATTATTTACAGATTTTTCAATTATAAACAAATCCACATTTCAAGAGCCATTCCTTGACAAGTCTTTTTGTTGCACTTTTACTACCACATTTCTTAATAGATGTCGGCATCATATTAAGCAATTTAGGCACATTATATTCTAAAGTTCTCTTACCGTATTTATTATTATATTTTGGTACTATATATCCTTCATTTAATTTAAATCTAGTATTATGAGCGTGTCGCGGTCTTGTCTTATATTCATCTTTCAAAAACTGGTCAAGGACAATCCTTTGCCAAAACAAGCCTTTAGCAGACAAAATATTCAGCTTTTTAAAGTATAAAGAAATATTATTACGCGCCGCGGTACATACATTTCTATTAACAATTAATCTTAAAATCGATTTTTGTGCGAGCATAACCCTTTTTAAATTGAGGTTGTCTTGAGGTAGCATCCAGTGGATTTGTCAGATGATCCTGAAAAAGACCGTTCAGGGTTGTGGCTGGTGTGATATGCAAGACATTCATGAGTGTTGACAATTTTGTTGCAGCTGCCGAGTATTGGAGTGGAGTGGTTTAGTGGATGGGTGATCGGACCCGTAAAGAATGTATGTACCTACCTATAAGTTACTTTATGATTTTATCACACTTTGTGAGATGTGGTATGATGAAAATAACTATCTAAACAGGTTATAAAATAATATTTCAAGTAAAAAAATAACATGGTGTTTTGAAAGTTTCAGGAATGTTTTTATATGGCTGTATTATAAAAAATTCAACATCACTGTTGATTGATTTTAGCTTTTACAAATTCCATTATTTCGTCACCTCTTTTCCCCGATAGCTTCAATAAAAACATAAATTATCGACGGTAATAAATTCAATAAGTAATAATTAAATCACCATAATATAATTATAAATCATTCCCAAAATGTCGACCCTCGAGTGGGAGGTTTCATTTACTTCGTCCGACCAGAAATCACTTTCTTTTTCAAGCGGACGCCATAAAAGTAATGATTAATGATCAATTTTGTCGTTATTTATCAATTTATCAAAGGAGAAAAGTACATTTTTATAACAAGGACTCGTTGGTTACCGGTTTGATTTTTTTTACACGCATTACTTTATCAAAATAATAATGAGTGTTTTATTGTTGATTAAAAGATTAAATCTTTGAATTCAAATGACTATCTACCAGCGATAAAGGTTATGTAGAAAAATTGGTGATGATTTGAAATTTCGACGAATAATTTGACCACCTAAATGAGTAGTCACATCGAACCAGCATTTAAAAAAGCATTTGAAAACGGTCGTAAGCACGTAGTTGTTCAAAATTGTATATAAAAAATGCACTTAAAGCCAAACACTATTTAATCAAAAGGTAGAATCAAATTGTGAGCTTTATAATAAAATTATATTTTATATTTTGGTTTTTCTATTTGAATATTTTAAAATCTGTTCACCGTATTCCACCTTGAACTTGGACATCCAATGACATCTCTCTTCACATTCTCATCTGCATACAATAAATTTTATGTGTTGTATTTGGTATCGAATTTCTGTATATTATTGATTAAGACATTCCCTAGGTATCCTTTCTATAGATCTATAATTTCATAAAGTCCAAACCAATTCTAAACAATTTTTTCTCTTCCCTGAAGACTCACAACAGGCTGTATTAGGCGATTGAAAATCGTAAGTTTGATTTTTTTTATAAATGTATAGGTACTTATAACTTACGACCACCGTGCACTCTTACTTCGAAGATCCGGTTCGGGGTGGCTTAAAGACTCTTCGAATATTCAGAAATGAGTGCCTACTGGGATTGTTTTGAAAAAGATTAGATACTTTAAAAAAAAAATGAATCTGTGCTCACTCAAAGTGAACACAAATACATTCCTCGACTCTTTCACAGTAAGCTACTTAAAGCTTGTGTCGTGAAAGAGGAAGATGGTCGGCACCTGGGATCGAACCACGACGTCCGCACCAAACAGTACGAAAGCCGGCGTTGTAACCGCCAGTCTACCAACCACTTCATTTTAATACTATATATTTAACCAAGATTTTCTAACAATATAATATATTATATAATATTATTATATCTCATGCTGTGGGGTTGCCGGCTAAGAATAGCACCTCTGCTCTTTTTGCTGGTTTTCCGAGCATCCTGTAAGAGGCAGGAAATCGAAAAATCAGATCGGGACCGTGAGGTTGACCATCTCACGTCCTTAAACCTCAACCGGTCAGAAAAGGCACCATAAGCCTCGGACGCCTTTGAGCGCAATGGAGAGCTCTTGGTGCCTCCCTATGCCCCAAAGTGGGGTTTAGGCCTCCTGCATTGCGGGTTGGTTTGGGAGGGGGGGGGGTCTGCGGCGGGCTTGATTTGTGTGGGATCGGCTTTTTGGTTTGATTGCTTCGATCGAACTAGAGGGCTGGTTTTGTGCGGGTTGGGTTTGCTGCGGATTTGTCTCCTCCGGGCTGGCTTGCGGTGTGCTGGGGGCCTTAACCTAAGTACTGACGTGGTTAGGTTAGGTTATTAATGGTGATGTGACGACTCACAGACGGCCTTTAGTAGTAGGTATTATGTAATATATTTTCATATGGATAATATTCAGCGAATTATTAAATATGTTTCAACAATATTTAGGAACATGATAAATAAAAAAACGAAAGAAATATATTCAAAATTAGTATTTATTTGGCTTCTTTTAAAACCTTACCAAATAACAGTGTTAACATTTTGACTTATCTTTATTCTAATTTTTTAACATTATATAGGAATTTTCAAGCTTGGAAATGCTATAAAATGACTCTTATATTAATGAATTAATATTAGGAAGAAATAAGTATTTGTTTATTAGCCTGAAACGTTAATAGTATCAGCGCAAACAATGCAAATAGTTTTAGAACATCCGAGATAGATTGGCTTGCAACATGTTACACACGTGAACTTAATATGCCTCTTGGGTAGCGATGGTCATATTTTGCATGATTTTTTTTACCATTTCTGTGTCAGCATGTGGAGGTCTTTCAGATTGTGGGGCAAATCATTTCCAAGAACACGCTTTATTGTCAATCTTAGTTCTCTTAGCAGATGATCATTGTACACTCTGCTATTCAGATGAGGTCGAACAAATAATCGAGTAAGATCTTGAAGGAACCTTCCTCTAGGGCCTAGATGTGGCTCAAAGAACGACAAGATCTGCTGACAGGTTCTTGAGTTGACCACTTGAAACCATTTTTGCCATAATTATATTTTTGGTTACCAGATCATTGATTAGAAAAACTTGCTGAATGTATTGGTGTTTCTTCAATAGTAGCCGGCAGCTGTAATATTAGAGGCAATCTGTTTTCATCTTCAACCTCAGATTGCTCAGATTCTGTTTCATGTTCACTGTCCAATTGAAAATCCGGATCAACTTGATCGTCATCGGCATCACTGAAGTCACCCTCTATTTTTTGCTCTCACCATGTCTGTATCGTGTTGTCAAAGTCAGGAACCCTGTTAGGTACCATCCTTCTCCTTTTAGCACTACTTCCAGAAGTACTTGGTTCGTCCATCTAAAACAATACACACAGATTTCACGTGACGTCCAAAATAATACAAACACTAATACTGACCTCACGTCTCAGAGACACCGGAGTACCGTACACGTAAAACTACTCACTCGACGCGAGCCTAAGCGTAAGTGATAAATCAGGATCACAAATCATGAAGCTAGCGGAAGGCGCGGGGATAAATGATTTAAAATGACGAAATCATGTCCAAATTTGTGACAGCGCCGTCTGTGGGACACCCACGTCACTACTTAAAGGTTAAAGGCAGAATGTATGTAATGTATGTATATTATATCTCAGTAAATTTATTTTAAATTAGGCTTATTTAGCCATCGAAATTTATGGAAATAAATTTGAAGAAATATTTCCATATTTCAATTTACTTTTGTCATACGTATTTGTATCTTGAGCCAAAGACGGAATAATTTCTCGTGCATTTTTTTCATAATATGCAAATTTAATTTATCTGAATAATGTGTTTCGAAACATATTGATATGATCCATAAATTAAGTATTTAAGAATAATAATGGACAGACGCCGTGCCGTTCTGCCTTTAGCGATTGGAATGATTTTATTGAAAAAATAATAATATCCACAAATTCCTTCAATAATCCAGCTATCCTAATATTATGGGTAGGTGGAACTTTATGTAAAGTGATTATCATAAAAAATACATGAGCGAATGTTCCAAACGTAGAGACCATTTCCCAAAAGGAAATGAAAAACCATGTTTGTATGGAGATCAGGGAGTGGCGATAAAATAATTTTGCGAATCTGATGGAATCAAAATGTGTGCAGACACCATTCAAAGGGCCAAACTACCTACGACGTAATAATAACATATTCACGTTAGGTATATGGTGGTACCAACTTTCCTTTTTTTGTGTTAATCCCAAATAAGGTTAGTACACAAATATGTGTGTTATTTTTAAAAATGGGTATTTTCAAAGTATGTAAAATGTAGTAATTTTAAACAAAACCCTGAATCATGAATATTACCCATCACGCCGTTTCCCGAAGGGGGGAGGTAGGGTAGAATCACGAATATTATGTAACAACTAATGACTCTAACAATTAACTACTGATGTTCGATTTTTAAATGGAACAAACCACTAGGGGCTTACGACCGTCTTCTACTGTTATTTCGAATGCTCGCTTAAGGTGATCACTTTACGTTAACAACGTTCGCCATTAGGTGGTAATGTTTAAGTCTCCGAAGCTCCTATAATCACGAGAATTCTCAACATGTTGCTGTTAGAACGTTGTGCACCAACAAAGCCAATAGGCAATAAATATGAGACAGTAACAAAAATGGATATAGTCATATCCTGGCGCCAAATACATGACTGCAGTCGCAGTCTTTAAATTTGGTTGCTCTCTTGTTCTCAATAATTTCCAACTTTTATCTCTATTTCATTTATCATTACATTTCTACTTGTTATATACATGAGATTTTTCGACATGTTGAACATGTTGAGAATTCTCGTGATTAGGAGCTTCGGAGACTTAAACATTACCACCTAATGGCGAACGTTGTTAACGTAAACTTCGAAATAACAGTAGAAGACGGTCGTAAGCCCCTAGTGGTTTGTTCCATTTAAAAATCGAACATTATTAATGAACTGATAGAGTCATTAGTTGTTATTTTTTCTTTAAAATCATATAACTTTGATAATTTTGGTTTTTAAAAGCACATTTTAAACAAAACTCGGAATGTTCGAAGACCCAAAAAGTACTTAAAAAAACGTTTTCTCTTCTTCTTTTTTGTGTCAAAAGATCGTGATGTAATGCTAACTGGCTTCCATGTCTCTGAAAATGTTCATCGAATCCTCGGCTATCATTTACCCCATTAAAGCCTTGGAGTTCCTTCTCGTTCACTTCTCCCTTTGCCTACCATAAATAAGTTTTCAAGGCTAGCGGAGTCCCACCTAGCGATGTACTCGAAGAATGGTAGAACCAATCCGAGACACAGAGCCTCATGTACAGAGGAATAATCTACAGAACAATATTTTTAGTGTACTATAGTAGCTACTAAGCACATATATTATATGCCTGCTAATTTACCTAGGAACATTTATTTTGTACCGTTAGAGATATGGCGACCAGACTTTTGAATATTTGATCACTTCATGAGCTTTTTGAAATTAAAGGAGATTATTGTTCTAAAAACTCATGTTGGTTAAAATAGCAGCTTCGCATGAGGTAATTTATATAAGACACTGCTTTTAACAAATTAAATGTTCTATGAAGAAAGACAGCTTTCAGATAACGGGAATGAAGCTTTTTGTACAACTATCCTGGAAGGTTTTCATTGTGTTCTCATAATATGAGAAGCAATAATTCGAACAACCTAGAAGTACATTCATTCCTTTAGGTATTATTCATTTGGTCTTAGCAGGTAGCTCAGTTCTCTTCTCTCTCTCTCTGATATTGAAACCATTCTAGATTTATCGTGGTGCATTTAAACGGTCGTTTTCATTAAAACTAACACCCATTATGAACTTTACGGTGCTTCACTATGATATATGAACTTTTCCATTGTATTGTTTTTATAAAAGTTTTACAAATAATTTACAATTTCAAATAGATAACTGATTGGTAAAGAATCATTGAAAAATATTTAAATTTTTATATGATGAAAAAATCAGATGGTTTTCTGTGGCACCCACTAGGAACTAAAGAGACTAGCAGAGACAGAACCGAGTTATCATGACGTATCATATTATATACTGGGGTTGTTATCAGGAAAACGAATGGTAGACATGTTATTGGGCGTAATAGCCTGCAAATGAGAAAGCTTTCATCCTATAATAATCAAAACTTTCTGACGTACTTGACTACCTACCTCAGTAGGCAACAGCACATTTTCATCATAACAATTTTTATCCAGGTTGGTTTCTAAAAGAGTTCAGAGTTTTATTTAAAATAAGTACCTTTTCAATATGGGATTTCACAAAGTTTCCGCCGAAAACATTAATAATTTGTTTCTAAAGGTGTAATGGCAGTAAAAATCCCTCAAAAAAGGCCTTGCACTTTTTTCAACTGCTATATTCCAATCCATATAAGTAACTAGAAAGTAATTCACAGTGGGGCTAGTACGAGTTTCATCGAAAGTTAATTGCACGCAAATAAGCGCTTATTAGAGTGCAAATAGTGTTCTTAAATCAAACGATCGAATCATTCGATCATTTTAGTATGAAAATTTTTCGAAACTCTTTCGATGATCGTTTCGATATTCCATCATCGAAAACTTATACTAGGGCTACAGTCGAAATTACATCACACTTACCACCTTCGTATCATTATGATATAAAATCATTGGTTTAATAAAGGAGCTTTTGTATATAAGATCTTTTAAGTACAAAGTAATAAATAATTGTAAAATAATAACGGTGTGTAACGAGGTGTGTAGCTTTGTAGTAACAAAGTTATGAGAAGATAGTTAGGACCCTGGTAACGTGACATGTTCTCCCCGATGGATTCATTGCAGATAATAACACCTTTCCAGTACACAATAATCCAGAGCAGAGGACCGCGGAACTCTCGCCTCAGTCTGCTCTGGAGATGTGTCTCTAAAGGTGCCCCCTATGGAGTGTGTTATCGTACCTGTAAATTTAATATACGCAGTACCCGGCTTAACCTGAACTTAGGAACTTTGCCGTGTGCTAACACATGAGTACAATGCATCCCTTTTATGTTTATCTTGGAGACTAAACAATAAACGACATTTACAGAATGTTTCATCTATAACGTGGACTAGATATAATAATGGTATGAAATGTCGTTTTGTATCGCAATAATTCCAAATGCAGTGTTGGCATAGGATTCAATCATTTTCATGGAGGGAAAAAAAACCAACGAGTTCACATCAAATCAATTTGATTTAAAAAAAATCATTTACCTATCTACAATCAGTTGCTGACTTATCATCCAATGTTTAAGTCATTTTGAAATCAGTGAGCCATAATAACTTGAAAAACTTATTATGATGAGCACAACTTAGATGGCCAAAAAGATGCACAATACTCGACCATCAACTTTATCAAATCTTAAAAAAAAATCTTCTGATTCAATAAAAAATGCTTTGTCGTCAAAAAAGTAAACCAACCAAGAAGTTATCAGCCATTTTCTCATCCATTAAGAAAGAAATAATGCATAAGTTTGTATAACGTTTTTTTGACACAGGGTCTCTTGAAATGAGTTAAAATATCAATTTAGAAAACACATCACAACTATCAATGAATGCGCTGAGATTTGGACCCATCAAGAATCCAGTTTGGAAGATTTATCACCACTGTTTTATGACTTTTTTTTTTGCTGACTTGTGACTTTCCTCTTAAATTGTCAAAACACTAAATCCCTTATTCCATGAAGACAAGACATGTTGGTATAGGTACCTAATATTGGAAACCTACTCTTCGTTGTACATAAACTCATATTAGAACAGGTAATAGTAAAATATAAGATATGTTACGGTTCCACGTGAATAAACCGTTAGTCCTGACAAATGATTGTGATATTGCATTCACCTGAAAGGTGGAGAGGAACTTTATCACTAGCTCGTGCACCTAGGAGTGACATAATCATTTGTACCAGGAGCTGTCACCGCTACCTTAACTCTAAAATTTCTACATCTAATCCTTAACCCGTGAAAAATGTCATCTTCTTTGCGACCTTACCAACGAACCAACACATAGCTCATACGCTTCTTTTTATATACATATCATTCTTACTCGTAGTCATAATATCTCAAATTTCCTATATACCTTACATCTTGCCTTCCAGAATCAATCGAAAGAAGTACCTACTTAAAATTGCTACCCATCAATCCACAAGATACGTATGATTCAAAGACACTAATAATTATTTGTTCACCTTGACATTCTACATTTCCTTTCATAAAATATCTTGGTATAATATTGTAATTATAACAGAAGACTTTTTTCTTCATGATGCGTATAATAATGTACATGCCTTAGTGTTTTCAACCAATTATTTTGTATATTCTTCATACACACAAAATAATTTAAAAATCTAAGTCACTAAATTTAGCCTAGATTTTTAAGTTTTTATAATTTTTATACTGCACCCCGAGTTCTTAGAAAATTCATGTCTATCGAAAGTAAGAGACCAACTCTTACCAAATGATAAATATCAAACCGATCCAAACCTCACCTGCATGATAATTATCTTCTGCTAGAAATCTAACAAAACTCTGGCACTTTCAGTTTAGTAAAACACGGACTACCAACCTAAAATATGTAATAATATGGGAGGGGACTTAGTTCGGCTGTGGACAAAATTGGTTAGAAAGAATAGAAAAATATGTTTACATTGACTTAAAACTATTACTTTTATGTCTTAATACCTTAACGTCGAGGCTTTTTCTTAGTTTATAATAGCTAGGTATATTATAATAACAAAAACAGAGACCCGTTTACACAAAGATGTGTGCCAATCTCATACCCAGAAAGTTATCAATAATGCTGAAATCACTTTGTGTCTATATTTTCCACTTATTTTCTTTCCCTGGTAGATCTTCTCTCCCTGAACTCTAAACTGGTATCATCCAATATCCTATACCTCAAAAATTAATGATCTAATTAGTCAAATTGAATATCATTATCGACAGCACAATAATATGGTTTCTTCATTTTCTGGCTGAACCGTATCATCACGTATGTATATTATGTCTTCCAACAGCACACTCAGAATTACTAAAAAATAAAAATAGAGGGTGTTCTTAATGCACAATTCTGAACAATGAATATCATAACAGTAAGCAAATAGAGAAATCGAGGAACTAATTATTTTAGGATTTACGTGGGGAGGAAAGCACGTGAATCGAATTGGAGATTTTAATGACTAGATATTACATTGCCGAGGATCTGTTATTAAATAACAACGTGTTGCTAATGAATACCGTAAGTTATAAACGTAATTAAATATTAATATAATGTAGGACCTTATTATGATTACTGTCATTGGAGAACAGATGTTGAGGCCCTACACCTATGGCGTATTGTCAAACAATTAAACTAAACTATTTTGTCGCTTGGTTGTTTGGAAATATGAATATTCATTTTGAGGTAAAAAGTTGTTATTGAAACCGCTTAGGGCGTTAAAGTTCGTCAGAAAACTCGTGATGATAGTATTATGGACAATAACAATTTGACATTGAAAATAATTATTTATTATGTCACCTTGTCGATGTTAGATAACTTTAGGAAACCACATTTGAAATTATTATACCTAGTTGTAAAATTTTACAAAATTTCAAAATAAAACTTACTTGGTATAAAACTTTTATAAAAATTTCTTGATTCTCAAGTGGGCAATTTAGTAAAAATTAAAATTTCGTTACAACCAGGGTAATTTTTTAAGGATTGCAAATCTACATAATAATTCAGAAATGTTTTTTTATTTGCTTTTTACCGTATGTCATAGCATCACGCTCAAAATACAAACGCTACGTCAGATATGAATCTGCACAGAGCCGTGCAAAATGCCAGAGAAGGTTCTTTAATACAATTTGCTGCATTAACTTTACTATATTTAGAGCTATTTAAAAAAACTCTATTTTTTAGGATCTTCATACAAAATTTTAATAAACATTAAAAGTGTCATTCTTCTCTCTTTTATGAATTGTGAAAGTTTCAGTCTTCTTTTTCTGTGCTTATGTCAGTTATACCTAGAGGTCTGTTAAGCAATGGGAATCTAGACTAGAACCTGTTTAATTACCTACCGATCAAGCCTGATATTCGGAATCAAAAACGTAAAGCAAGACGGGTATAAGCTAGTTGTGATATATATGACTCATATTTTATATGCGTAAAAGTACCTACTTTGAATGTTAGATACTATTTATTTTATTAAAAGGTTCAAAGGTGATCATATTTTATATTTTTCAATAAATAATTAAAAAAATTAATGGTCTGTTCTGGAGAACATTATTGTCGATAAAAATATTGTATTTTTGTAACCAAACTATTCAAAGTATGCCATGCAAAGCGTAAAGATATCCCTTCATACTTTGGTCACATGAGAAATGAAAAACATAAGGCAGGAAGGAGAGAATTGATGGCCACAGAGGAGTGGGAAGGAAGCAACCTACAGGAAATTTGTTCTGGGCAGCTGAAGACAGTGAGACTTTATTTCGGATAGCCGTCGCTGTCGGGATACTAATGGAAGGACAACAGAAGAAAGCAGAAGTACCTATTCAACTATTCGTAATGAAACTAACCTAACACTGAAAATGAATTTGCTCAACTACTTCATAAAGTATACCCCCTGAATCTGTTACTTTGGTTCATATTAAGCTTATCAATATTGAGTATTAAAAGTTTGAGCAAATAATTCAACCAGTGGTTCATGTACAATCTTCTCCCATCGCTACGGTCGTTGATATTCACTACGGTCTAGGCGTTAATATAATATTCTATCACTTAATAGGAGAATTCTGCTGAAATAGAGACACACATCTGCAAAGTAGGTGGATGAAGATGGTACCTACCTACATAGTAGAGAACGTTATTATTATCATCAGCTATCGTAAGTTCCGAGCACCATTGCGGGAACATAAGAATATGATGGAATGTAAACCCATTTTCTGCCAGCACACTATGATCATCTGTGAAATAAATTTAGGCAAAAATAATTTGAACTCTAGATAAATTAGTACGCTTCGTCCTTTTTTTCCTCTTAGAAATGTCTTAAGCATGGTACCTATGACTTAAATTTCTACAAAAGATATTAAAGATTTGATGGGAGATGAAATGAGTTCATCAACTTTTCTTGTTCATTTATATTTTACATCATTTGTATTTTTGTAATCTAGTTGGCTCTTAGGGCCATAACATCCCTTGGCTTTCGCCTACAAATTTCTTTATCTCTCAACAATGCCTTGCATTCTATCATCCACAGCTTGCCGTTAGTGATTTTTTAAAGGATGGTGCAAACTGAGAAAGGTGAATCTCTGTTTGAGGTAGAACAGTGTAAAATAATAAAAAAAAAACACTCCCTCTATGAAAAAATCTTGACAGTGTTAAAATCTTTAACGATTTTTACGTTTCTCATATATTTGTTTTCCCACAAAAACATCAGAGCACATTGACATTGACATTATGCTAGGTATAAATATTAGTTAGGAATTTAAAAAGATAAATTGATCTAACAAATGCAGCTGTGTTCACCAAAGTGCTGTGGGACTCTCGCAAGATGAATATTCTAGTATTCTTACAAGAAGACGTAGTGAAATTTTGATTAAACTATGGAAATTCTCACGTCGCTGATTCTCAAAGAAATGAATAAATTAAGTATTCCATTTAGTGGTTAAATGACAGCGCACTTTTCATTAACAATCCTTTGCATTCTGAAACATACCTCGGTTGTTCTTTTAATTATTTTTATTGGGAGTGTTTAGTTTGAATAATTAATTATTCAATGATGAAAGGAGTTATCGATCAACTGAGGTATGATGGTTGTCAGTTATTTTCTCTTAAAGTTTTTAAACAATCTATACCTTTTTGCTTAGGTACTATACTTTTTGAGATTTTATAGTTTTCACCATTCATTATTATTTCTTGGCAATGGCAGCAAACCTATCATCTAGTGTGACCTGTGAAAGGAGTCGACCTACGTTCTGAATTTATTTTTTGAATAGTTTATCAGACACCCATCACTGACATCTGACTGACAAGCATTTTTATTTTTTATTGGACGATAGTACAACTGCCTACCTTTAATTGCGGAAAGAGTTAAAAATTCGTTTATTTTTTTTATTCATTCTCTCCATAAATAGAGGTTAGTTGTATTATTCTTTCAAATCTATAATATTATAAAAGAAAGTCGGGTTTGTGCGAACACCTATAACTCGAGATCGGCTGAACAGATTTTTATTATTCTTGGTTTCTAGGATTCGTTTCCAATCCGGATGACAGAATAATTATTAAAAATTCGACAAATGGATAGTAAATACTATAAATTATAATATTAAAGTTGGTTTGGAACGGAACAGCAACACCAACTGTGAAAAATTCAATAACACAATTTTTATATACTTGACAACCATTGACTTTAATGTGAGGGGTTTATTCATATCTTGTTATTCAAAATATTTTTAAGTTATTATTTGAAAGTTTGGGAACGCGATGGTAAAGAGTTTGAAAAACAGTTGCTTGTTTGTTTATGGCGGATTAGAAAGTTTGGTATTTTACGCACTGATACCATTAAATTTTTATTGTTTACAGCGATTGGTATAGAAGGCAAATTCTCCTTTTTTGAGATGAATGCTTTTTTTTAATTCAGTTCAATATCAAATCTCGTTCAGAAAACATCTCTCCAGTTATAGTTTATCGCACTTTTGTTTCGTTGTTAATCAATTTATAATTTCCGTCGCGTTTTATAGTTTCTGTAGTAATTTGGAAGTGTTTGACGATTGAGCTATGGTGTGTCACATATTTAGAGTTTTTCTTTAGAGTCCCGCGATTGTTTATTAAACCTCCCGTTTATGGTCATTGTCTATGGAAGATTTCCCAATCCGGGGAATGGCGAGGTACGAGGTTGGAGAGGGAACAAGTGATACACCATACCTCATATTATGTTTAAATATGACGTGTTTAATGTTTATTTTTTTCGTGCTTTTATTTGAAGGTTTACTGAATTTCGGGTAAGTGACCATATTTTTATTAGAGTGTATTTTGTTTACGGTGATCGGGCACAGAGATATGTCTCGATGTAGTATTTTGTTTGTTGCTTGGTTGCCCCACCAAGCATGCTTATGAGCAAGTTGCTCGATGTGGTAGATATATGGCCGACGCGCTACGGCATATTAACGAATATTTGTTATAGCTGTGTGCCAATTGATTTATTGTATTGCAGCGTGTACCTACATGTATTGTATTCACATGTCACCTGTCAAACACACGTCGCGAATTGTTATCTGTCATTCGCGGGTTACCCCATTTTCCGATACCAGTGGTGTGACCTATCTTTAATGTTTATTTTTGGATTCGGTTAGGAATTTCATATTTAGAACCTTCTAGTAAGCTCAGTGTAGAATTTTTATTTGTAGAGCTACATTGGTGTGTTCCCCGTGAGAGTAATTTAAAGCAGTTAAGCGATTTGGAATTCCAATGAGGAAGGTCTTGCGGTTTTATGACAGTCCACGTAATTCGACTAGAAGGTTAATTAGTACGCCGGTAAAGTGATTGAACGATTATTTTGATAGAGAGATCGATAATCAGTAAACATATTATGCGAGATAGTCAGTAAAATTATCAGAGAGGCACTTAATTTAAAAAACTGAGACTTTTTGTGCCAGGACTCACATCCATATGGACAATCATAATATGAATTTTATTTTCTTTAGATTAGAGTTATAAAGTAGCAAACTTCGGGCAAGCCTTTTGATTATAAGTTTCCCAATTTAGATGTCAACATTAGTAAATTCGAGATTGCTCAGTAAGGCGAATCTTAGACAATTAATTATAATAATTTTCTTAACATTACCTAAGTGTGGTATGTTAAATTGACAAAAGCAGCCGAAATTCTCACTCGAAAAAGACCTATCTTTGATTGAACTCTCTTTGATTTTATGATATAAATCACATAATATCCTATTGGAACTAGAGAAAAGGCTTTAGCTATGTTTAGAGGTGAGAGTTTACGAACAACATAATAATTATTGGCTTATAATAATTTTACATTCAAACAATGTACGGCTTTAGATCCGCAGGTCACTTCACAATAATTCGCTTACCTGAAAGTAATTATAGAATTATAATCCTTAAAAGGGTTCGCTTAAACCGTTTTGAAATATTCAATTTAGCTGCGGTCAAACGCCACTCCACAATATCGTCGAAGTATAATGTTTTAGCTAGAAAACTCGGAGTTTTTTTTCCAAACGGATGCTGTCAATGTTTATAAAGAGCATTGTATTTTGATATGGTTTCAGACGTTCGGAATACAAAATAGGAAATATGTACTTACTGTAACGATAATTTTGTGTGCTGAAAAAACTGCAGCCCCAATATCGCATCTACCTGCCACCCTCAAGATCAATAGGGGGGGAGGTCACAGGGATGCGCGGGGTAGGAAGCTTGTCCGACGGCAGCGGTGCCGCGCAGGTCGGGCGGATCGATTTAGGGTACGTTACGAGGATGGTGAATTTTGAGACCATGGTGTAAAAGCGGCCAAACAATGGAGTGACAACCCTACCCTTTTGGAGGAGAGGAGGATTTATCCTCCTCCACAGTTTATATGCGTGTGCGTGGATTTTGTCTCTAGGACAGTAAACTATTAGTGTTGCGCAAACACTCTTGTGATTTAATGGATATATCGACTGTTTGTTTGTGCATATTATGAACAATTCGACAGATTATAATGTTCATTTTAATTTGTTTTTAATTTTAAGTTTAGTTGTAAGTTTTCGCCAGGTTAATATTATGTAAGTTTTAAATAAATTTTAAATTTTTACCATAAACTGCATTCTTAGTCATTTCCTCGACACTAGGATTATGCACCATCTACACCGAGCCAGGGAAAATGTAACATTACATAAAAGTTATTTTGTACACATGCTAGACCACGTGATCTAGTCGATTACCTAAAACAGCAAACCAAAAAACATCAAACTTTAACTTGATATGAAAAGTGTGTAACTGCTGTTAAAACCATATACATAATAATTGTTTGGTTAAACTGTAGGTTTCAATGTAACGTTACTTTATAAAGATAATACCATAGTTACTTTTAAAAAGAACCAATTATTTCAAAATATGCATCGGTAGGATTATACTGATAAAATTATTGACTTGTCATTAAACCAATTCGAATAACATAATATTCATCGCTAGTACAGGACAACATCTGTCAGGTCAATAATTGTCAGCATAAATTGAAAATGAAACATTATTCTATTGGCATACAAACCTAGATAAACGTTCAGCATCACAGGAGTAGTTAATCTATTTTCTCTTTGTAATGAAACTCTGCTCATTCAGTAGAGAACTTTCAAGTCGATGTCTCAAATATCTCGGTTAATTATTACTAATCACCTCTGTCACATCCTCCGACGAATTGGTGGTTTCCATCAATTACTATCAACATGTCTCCGTACAACACTAACATCTCAGAACCTACGCTTTGGCAGGCGTGTCCAAACTTTTTGTTTTCTTGGATCACATTCTAAACATGCAAGTAGGTAGCTCTGGGACACTTAAAGTACGTAAAGTAATGATGTTTTATCGAAAAATCTAAATAATTTTGACGTTACTGAAAAATATAAGTAATTTGTAAATTTTATTGGACCTACGCAAATTTAGACATTCATACATTGTAATTTTGCGTGCACTTTTATTAACACATGGGTCATTTATTTGTATGCAACGGCGATATATTAATATGCAGTCAGATAATATGTTATTTTAATATGTGAGTTAAATACATAACAAAAATAATATATAAAGTAGATATGCAAGTCCTACTGTATTAGGTACAAAAAGTCAGTCCTTTTATGTAAATCTTGGTGGTGACCAAACAGACTGAGAGATCCATAGCAGCAGTTGAAAGATAATGGGTCAATTTGTTGCATTCAATATTGGTGTTGATTCAAAGAGGGGCTATACATATGACATTTGTGAAGAGACGTTATCTGCTCTTTCAAAGGATGGGCTGGTTTTAAGTATGATAATCCGAAATATAACCCTGTAAAACACACCACGCTCTCGAAGCTGAAGGACAAATGCTTGGATGAGATTCCTGTACAAAGGATCACCACGCAGGCTTGGGACACAGGTTGGAGAAGCCTGATCTATAAATAATATTCTTAATATTACCACCAGATCCAATATATTGTAAGATATTTTAATATTTAATTAATTATTACAGAAAATAATGGTACCTACCTATTTTATTCAAAATTAAGGAGCTCAGGGATAATATTTAATAATAATTGTTAATATTTTGACATTGAACAAAATATTCGTAAATTAATTTGTCAATCGAAACTCTATTTTTTTTTAATTTATGTAAACGTTTAACAAAATAAATAATATAAAGTGATGCCAAGGCACATAATATCAATCAATGCCTATTGCCCGTAGAACGGACGTTAGGTAAACAAAACAGGAATCTAGCATTTATTGTGTTGTGGATGATATGCCAAAAAAAAATATTGTGTCGTCGGAGCCACCCGATATGGCTATGGAGTCCAATCCAGGACAAACATATCCTACCACACTCTGGACACGGGTATTCGCCTCCGACCGTTGGACCACGTTTTCTTACGGCGCCACTATGAACAGCGCCGAATATGCCGTTGAGAACATTGTCAATATAGTTACCATAGTAACAAAAAACATTATCATATAGGTATTTTGAAAGACTGTCGTTTTGTCAGACGACGGACCGCTCCGTAGGAACCCGGTGCATTATCTGTCCCCTGACACTCCACAACGACACTCCGCCACTCCGATCTGTCAGTCACAACACTCTCCCAATCGGACTGTCTGCAGACAATCTTCAGTGCAATGTGTAAGTTGTCCTTATAACTCTTACGTTGTCCACCGTGTTTTCTCTTCCCGTTAGTTAACTCTCCATATAGGATGTTTTTCGGGAGCCTATTATCATTCATTCGGACCACGTGGCCAGACCAAAGCGAGAGGGCGCGAGACAAGATTGTGTCGATACTAAGGCAGTTTGATCGTCTGAGAACTTCAGCATTCGAAAGGAACCTCTAGGTACTCAATAATAAAAGAAAAAACATAAGCCATAAAAAATTCAATAATAATAATGTATGTTAGTAGGTACCTACTTATAGGTATCTACAAAGTCCTCTTCAATAATGATTTTACTACCCACTTGATTCAAAAGAAAGAAAAAAAAATCAGCAAATTACAAAGTGACGGCTATAAAAATTATTGGCACATCGCACACAGATAAAGTAGGTGATCTCAACACATGCATACTAAAAAAATAATATGTTTTCTTTGTTAAACCCGTCCACTATATTGACTTGAAATAGGTCCGTTTTTTTATCTTTTAGTTTATCTAAGCTGCCAATCATTTTCATAGTGGAAAGGAAAATAGATTGGAGATAAGACAAGACCGTTCTGCTCGGACACCCAGTTGCTAGTAGTCAGTAGAAGTTTCAAGGGAGAGATATACGCCAATACTGATTTTTAAAAATTCAAAATGGATATTTTTATTTAGAAATAACCCAATATGAATTAGGTTAAAGATATTTAGTGAATGAATGAATGAATTCCTCAAATGGTTGCCGAAATTAAATGGTACGGGAAAATATAACTGTGTTCATTAGCACTCTCCTTACACACGAGTTTTCCTAGTCACCGACCTCGGAAGCCTAGCTTTCTAAGGCACCATGTTCACTATTATTGAGAGGTCTTGGGAAAGATTCCCGTACGTTTAAGAATTTTATAATTATAATTTTTACTGACTACATTTTTTTTAAAACAAATAGTTCAGTTCTTTTATATATCTATTTTAGATATTTTTTAACTATATCAATAAATAATTGATTTCCCTTTTTTTAATTTATGGGTGTAAAAAAAGTCGATTGATAGACGTCGGTTCTTAGTAAATTCTTATTCAAATTGGTCGAAAAACGAGATACCTATTACTTTTATTCAAGGAATTCTTTAACAATAATAATTATTATTATCTCCTTATATCCTATGGGGTTGTTTTTCGAAAGTTTTATTATATTCTTCTTCTACTTCTAATTCTACTTCCACTTCTAATTCTTCTAATCAAAACGGCAAAATATACCTACTTCTTTTTTCTGGCACCATCTCAACTAAACGCCTTTATTAACTGTCGATGTTGGCTCTTCAAACCCGTGGTTCAGGGTATCTTCTTGTATTATGCCGCTTCTCTGAAGAATCTTTTCTCTTCTCTGAACATATTTTTTTTTGATCTTCCTTTATATATTAAGAACAAGAGGGAAATTGTAGAAGTATTAAGAATAGTTACATATTCTTTTGCGGACATAAAAGCAAACGTTTTTTGTACTAAAAAAAGGTGAGAAATCAAAACAACGTTAACTTTATGAGTCACAGAAATAGAAAACATTCGGTGTCATCCCTCTTATTCCATCTAAAAATTGTTCCACGCTATCAAAGCATTCAATATTTTATCTCCATAAACAAGAGGGGAAGTATAGCGGGAGTAGTTTCGGAATCCCTCACAATCGAATTCTTCTTGCCTACCATAAAGCTCCCGAGATACCATCATAAGAAAATCAATATAATATAGGAATTTCCACAAAAGAGCATAATATTCCAGATTCACAGTTCTTCCGTCGTACACAATATGCCTATATGTGTGTTTAAATAATAAAAAAAAAACTCTTATGAATAATAATGCTGAAGAATGATATATTTTCATCACGTCCTGTGGATCCTATCTCCTTTCTCCAGGGTGTTTAACCTTCTAAGATTTAAGACTGTCCGGAATGGGATATGATATTATGACAAATGATGGGATTTCAGCAGCAATTCAAAAAAAAAAAATAATACTAAAATATTACACCGAGCACAATTTTCGTAACGTATTATCACTAGAGAATTGACATTATACAAGACGTGGATGCCAATCAAAACGATAATCCTTTTGAAGATAATCCACGAGAAAATAGATTTTTGGACAGTGACATCTCTGGAGAAATAATAAAAGAATTAATCATAAAAACGTATGCAATATCAAAATAAATATCTAATGGAAAAATCATATAAAAGGAATAAAGAAGAATACTCTGAAATTTATTTCGTGCCATAAATAATATTAAAAATGCTCTTTGAATTTTAATTATTTCTTCGTGATAAATGGCTTTATGAGGGAACAATTTTGATACAGAATAAAATATGTTTTTAAGCCTTTTCCAGATTTCGCAATGCCGTTTACACATTTTTTTTGCATTATTTCAGCATTTTGTTTATTAAAAATATCTCATAAACATCGCAAAGATTTATTTCCTAGCTCTGCCAAACCCCTCCCATAACGCATTACTGAAGGTCACTCTCTTGTTGGAAACATGTTCTTCTTTAAGTTTGGGGTGAATGGTAATAACAACAATTTGATAGTCATGTTGCACTCAAAGCACGCATCTTTCGATACTTTACATATTATATCCTTTGTATCAGCTCTAACATTCACCCAAACTCAAAAATAAAATGTCAAACCTTCATGAAATAACAGTAGAAGACGGTCGTAAGCCCGTAGTGGTTTGTTCCATTTAAAAATCGAACATTAGTAATGAATTGTTAGAGTCATTAGTTGTTATTTTTTCCTTCATGAATCGCCGTTTTACATAGGTTGCTACTTTATGTACTGTATGGAATTTCAAATTCAATACCGTGTCCTCTGGTAACGTGACTCGTTCAATTTCCAAACATCTATCACTGAAAACCATCCACATAAATCATATGATTTATGTGGATGGTTTGTGACCCAGCGGTTTCAACGCCGGCTTCGTACTGCGGACGTCGTGGTTCGATCCCAGGTGCCGACCATCTTCCTCTTTCACGACACAAGCTTTAAGTAGCTTACTGTGAAAGAGTCAAGGATTGTATTTGTGTTCACTTTGAGTGAGCACAGATTCATTTAAAAAATATATATATTTTCTTAATGGTAAATTTTTGCTTTTATAGTGATAGGTATTTGAACACCATCAGCGCAATGACGAAAGCTGATGATGTTAATATTGTAATTCTGTAAAATAAAATAAATAAATATAAATCATGAGGAACGAAGTTATATGCCGACGCACACTGCGCACTGTGCAGGGCCTAAGCATTACAGAACAGAAAGCTGAGACATGGGTTAAGGATGTCGAATGAAAATGTGCCAAAAAAGGCGATAACCTTCCTCCTATGAGGGTACCTAAGATGAGAAAGGCCGTCTCATACTTTGTTTTGTTCCTTCGAATCAAAGCTGAAGGATTTGGACATGGTTTGAGAGGGGTTCATTGAAACTACGTCAGATTGAGTAGTGCAGTGAAGGGTTCTGATTGCTTCTGGGGTCATAAAGAGAGTAGGTAATAATTGATTGTTGAAACAGCACCTACTATACCTACATTTTTTTGTCACAATCGAATCACCCAATGTGCTATCAACCACTACACAGATTTTTAAAAACGTATTTGGAATCCATGGTTGGATAATTTGTGGATTGGATTTTATGGCATTACTTGTCAGTTTTGTAAATTAACAATTTATTTTATGAATGTGTGCCTCGGTGATAATTAAATAAATGCTTTTGTTTGTTTTATGAATGTTGCATACACGCCAACAAAAAGTAATTGTATAATTATTTTTGTAATTTAAAACTTCAAATAAAATAAAATCAAGTACCTACTCCCCCAGTTTTTTAGTGTTGTCTACCATTCATGAAGTGATTTGATTTATCTCTTTGATTGACAAAGTTTGATGAAAATTACAAGTGTTCGACCATTGAACAACCGAAATATCTTGTCTAATGATAAGTAATTTTCCTCCCTATAATTTTTATTATGACAACGGAGATAACGCTATGTAGGTAGTACTAGAGTAGGATGCGGGGTACGACTTGATACAATAGTCGCATAAATTAGGATGTCTGTGTAGATAAATTCAATGAATGCACTTTCCCCTTGTTAAATGTTGAGTCATTGTGGATGTTGCAAAATATACGAAACTCATCTTAAAATCAAGCAAGTAAGTAAGTAACTGTAACAAATAAAAATTCTGTATTGCATTTCCAATAAAATAATATTTACCTATTAATATTTTTTTATAAGAATAATTATTTGGAAATTTTATTATAGGTATTATTATTATGTATGGTTCTCGAGAGCATGTCTTCAATTTTATATTTTATTTAGAATATTGTTTACAATATATTTTATCATTTTTCTGTATTTCTTTTCTGCTTGCTTTTAATGATTTCAATATATTATTATATAGCTGTAATTTTTTGTAATATACTTGCATGTTAATTAATTTTCTCGACGTATTCGAGGGTGTAGATTCCAAAAATGTTTTTTTTTTTTAATTTCTGCGTACCCGTACGCGTACGCCAAAAATGTGTGCGCACCCATAACTCATAGTATTTCTTATCCGATTTGATTGAAATTTGGTAGAACGGTTAGCCCCTTGATGTAGATGAGTCAGTAAAATGTTGAGATCTGTACCTTCAGGGGAACTCTCTTAAAGTATCCAAAGAAAATTTCACTTGTTCTAGAAAAGGTCCGTAACTTCAGTGGGTCCCCCTCAAAGTGCCGATTACTTTGAATACCTATATGTAGTTCTTAAGCAGATAATAAAAAGCTCCAATAGTCGATATCATTTTAAAGTTTCTATAATAATTCCAAGGATAAATTCATTTTAATCGTACAATTATGAATTTTTATGCAAAGATAATATGTTTTACACGAAAAGGCTGTTATAATATACTATGAGTTCTGGGCTACCCTAGGTTAGCAGCTTTTTTTTCTAAATCATGGATTACAAATTAAATCGACCACTGGGGGACCACTAGTAATGATAATCACTTTTCAGAATAGCATAGCAGTAAGCATTGGTATATTATGTTAAAATATACGAAAATTTATTTAGCAGAAAGGACATATTAATATCAAAAATATTACCTTCATAATCATGTGACCATCTAACCTCTTCATATCAAAACGCTAAAATATATTATGTTGGACATATTCTTGTAACCTCACAATATAATATTTACAACGAATGAGCTTGGAAAATATTGTAGTATGTAAAACCGCTGCAGTGTTTTACTCGGAAAGCGCCCCAGTTGTGTTATGAACAAACCAAGAGACGAGGGTGGTCTAATAGTAGAAGCTATAATTTTATGTGGAGCTAGGTAGCTACGCACATGCCTCCCTCGACGGACGTAAAATTTTAGTCGACTATATTTTTATCATAATAAAAAATGATGCCCATAAACACTTACATAAATAGAGCTCAGATACTTGAGAATCCCCATAAAATTTTAAGAAAATGTATTCATTTTATTAATTTTTGTCCTTTGAATGCTTACAGGATAAAAAGAGATCACAATATCTAGGATAATATAAATCGAGATCGGCTGAACCGAATTTTATCTTTTTGGTTTATTGAATTCTTCTCCGCTCCGGATAACAGAATAATTATAAAAAAATCTAAAAATAGGTAGCAAATAATATAAAATATACCTAATATTAAAGTTAGTATGGAACGGATTTACTGACAACTAAGTACGCCATCTGTGAAAAAACATTCAAACACACTTTAAACGAATTTTTGTATAAATTACAAATTTGAAATCATTATTCATAGTATTTTTTTTTAATTTATCGTATGGCTTTTCTTTTACAACACATCTTATAATCTAGACATAAAACAGTAATAATAGCACAGATATCTGATTGTCAAAGGTTGTACTACTGGACAACGTTTGTCGGAAAAGCTAGTTATAAATGTACATGAGTGGACAGAAAAAAATTAAAAAATATATTAACTATTTCAATGTCCGGATCTCTGTAGCTTAGTTCTTTCTAGTTCACTGTACTTCAGATCTAGGGGCCCCAAGTATTTTCAATCAGGTCATGGTTTTTTTTTTATTTCTACCCGGGATTGGTCTGTCTCAGAATGGATGGGACCGGTTGATAGGAAAAATGCTTCAGGAAATAAGTTCCGCCGACTTTATTAACGCTGTGTGGATAAGTGTAAATTTATTTATTTCTTTTTAAATTGACTGATAACATCAATAACTCGTTATATCTATGTAATACTAGCTTTCCCGACAGACGTTGTCATGTGGTGTAACTATGAATATTGAATAAGAATTTAAAAGAATGATAAAAATAAATTTAAACCAATATCATTCCGACCGATGCATCTGTTTTAATGCATGCATGCACATTGCACAATATATTATTTTCCATCCGAATTCTGTCAATCGCACCAAATATTAAACAACTAATAGTTTGTGTCAAACGACAAATTCATTTCAAAATTAGATTTATTCACTTTTCTCGTTTTAATTTATAAAAAATGCGCTTCAATGTTAACAAATTAGAAAAAAACTTGAAAAATCCATCAAAAATTTGCGTGCCAATATTTTTAATTTAATGCCGAATCACTCGAAAACGAGTGCAGACCTAAAGAAAATATGTTTAATGTCAATGGTTGTCAGGTAAATAAAAATTACCTATGTTGTTATGGAATTTTTCACAGATGACGTCGTTGTCAGTAAATCCGTTCCAAACTAACTATAATATAACATTTCATATTCTTTGCCATCCATTTTTCGATTTTTAATTGATAATTATGTGAGCCAAAGCGGAGAAAATCCAATAAAGCAATACATTATCCCATCTTTCTTTTATATTATAGATTATTTTAATGAATAAGAATATAATTTTCAGATGAGTGTAATATTTCTTTGAAATTTCACGCTTGAATGAAGCTAAATTGTTAATAACATTACCCATAGTGTTTCAGAGAAAAATCTATTGATGTGATATTCATGGTGAAATCGTTCATAAAATATTATTAAAAATCCAGTGATGCATAAACGTAGAGAAAAACCCAACTGCATTATAATATGGTGGGATTCAGTTGGCGATGTCATACGTTTGGACATATATTATATACCTACCTACTTAACATACGTATAAGTATTTTCATGTTTATATTTAGTTATGGGGTGGCTAGCCATCAGGGGGTGCATCATACGTAATAATATTATTATGAAGATGTTGCGCTTGTTAGTGTGTATTTTTATGATTCATCCGCCTTTATTCTTTCATCCCCTTCCAAGTTCTTTCCTTTGCCAGCGCCGCTGTCCTCTTGATGTCGTTATTATTATTCTTGCCTCCCTCCACTAAACTAAACTACCCCCACCCCGCCTACAAACAAGATGACAGAGTTATATCCTCACGTCATAACTTTGCATCAAAGTGGATAAACTTGATTGATTTTTGTCTATTGGCGTATAAGGAAACTGCTTTAGTAGCCTTTGTTTCGAAAAAAGTTCAAATATTTTTATACCAACTAATAATTTATTTTTTTGATTTGTGGGTTAATTTCAGAACTGAATTTCGAAAGTGGCTGTATTCTCTCATCCATATATCTATGGAATCATTCATAGATTTTAATTACCTACTATCGAAGTGCAGTTTCTATGGAGAACTAATACTATCAGAATCTGTGTTATCATTTGTCTAATGATGGATACACACATATTATTATACCACCTATGGCCTTTTCCTGAAAACATTGCTTTCTCTTAGCTGAATTCACATGTGAGACTTCAAAATACTTGGTTGTTTTGACTCTTTATGAAAACTCAAAAACTACTTAGACTTTTAATTATAAACTTTCCATTCAAATAGCTTTTAGCATGTGGGTATTTAACTATTATGATCGCGTGTGTGCGTTAGTTTTCTGATTTGGTAAACTTTTTCATGCACACTTTGCATTTGTATGGCTTCTCTACGCTATTAATTCACATGAGAATCTTTAAAAAAAAACTTTAGTGTGTAAACTTTTTATTGCATACATTGCATTCGTATGGATTTTCTCCGCTATTAGCACTTGATAATAGAACTCTATGAAAAATAAAAAAAACTTTAACTTTTAATAACAAACTTTGCATTCAAATGGCTTTTATCATGAGTTATTATTTGATTGATTAAACTTTTTATCGCAATTGTTGGATTCGTATGTCTTTTCTCCGCTATGAGTTCGCGTGTGATTCTTGAGTGTGTAAACTTTTTATTGCACACATTGCATTAGTAAGGCTTTTCTTCGCTTTGACGTCCGGCTGTGCGTAAAAGTTTCCTAATTTGGTACACTTTCTTTCTTATGGCTGACTTCGCATGTAGGTTTTTAAATAACCCGAAAAAATGTTTTTCTCTACGTCAAGACCTTTAAAAAAAATGCGCAGCCACCAAGTGTCAGCTGTCACAGCTGTCAGCCATATTAGACCGCAAACTTTTTATTGCATACGTTGCATTAGTAAGGCTTTTCTTCACTATGAAGTCCCGCTGTGCGTAAAAGTTTCCTAATTTGGTAGGTACACTTTGCTTTCTTATGGCTGACTTCGCATGGGAGTTTTTAAATAACCCGAAAAATTGTTTTTCTCTACGTCAAGACCTTTAAAAAAAATGTTTAGCCAGCCACAGCTGTTACTGTCAGCTGTCAGCCGTATTAGTAGAACAAAATTTGTCTTTAGTTGCGAGTGGCGCGCCATCTAGCGGCGTTAATGACATCAGTCAGTCAGGCAGTCAGTCAGTGAGTCAGTATTCAAGGCAAATATTATATAGATGTGTAGGTTAGATATGGATCAAAAACTGAATCTTACCATAATAATTCGGAAGAATTTGGAGTTAATCTAGTCTGTTTTTGCAATAAGATATACCTATGTAGAATAACGTACCATGTTGCACATGCGACTTATTTCCTACTACACCGCCATCTCTTGATTTTTTTTTAAGTTATGAACAACTATAGAGGAATTTTTTTTTTTATTATAAACTTATAGTCATGACCTGTTGATTTTCATCCCGTATCCGAATCAACAATAATTACATTTATTGTATTATTATACATATTTTCAACTAATACAATACATTTTTAGCTAATTTCATTCAGTTTTAATGTCGTGAACTGTACCTATTTAATTCATGTAGTATGTCAAAATTATTATTTTTATTCTGAGTTACATCGAAGTTCGATGAGCGGGTCAGCTAGTTATTAATATCTAACACAGAAATTGCAATAGGAAAGGTAGGAATTATTTATACCTAACACAGAATTTGCAGATGGAAAGGTAGAAACCGGACTGTAAAAGGAGAATTTGAGGGGTTTTAACCGGTAGTAGTCCGGTGCATAAGAGATTTCCACTCAGAAAAAAATATGCGTTGACAAGAACTTATGGTAGCCATCATTTAAATAAATAAATGAAAATCAGTAGAGCTCGGCTGGACGGCTTTAAAAAAATAAATAAATACCTACCTATTAAAAAAAAAACAAGTAAAAACTGTTAAGGAACAGAGACATTGAAGATTCTCAAATAATATCTACCTACTTATTATTTTTAGAAAGAAAAATGTATAACATAAAGTTATTGTATCTGTAGTGTTGAAGAAGTACGTAGGTAGGTACATACATTCGTTTAAGTTTATGTAGAAGTTTTATAAAACGTAGCATTTTTGTATTAATATTTTATAGAGCAAACTATGGCAGGTTATAAGGTTGCGATCCGGGGGGCAAGGCCAGGGCCGTCGCGTGGTTTTTAAGTGCCCAAGGCAAGGCTTCAATCAGCGCCCCCCCCCCCCCCCATCCCCCACAGTTTTGGTTCGGGAGGATGATACCCTAGCCCCTATAGAAAAATAAGAGACAAAAAAGAGAGAAGAAAAATATAGGTAGGTATATTATGATGCCACTCACATTGGAGCAAAATGTCTGTAGATTTGATTTAATAGACCATTAAAGGATGACGTCATCTGACATTTGCCGGGCGGCACAATGGCGGCAGACACACCACACATGCATAAACCATAGTGATGGGTAACAAATCACTAAAGAATTTGATGAAAATATTTTTTTTTTTGGAATATTATTTAATATTTAAATTTAAAAATCGATTAAATTTTTTATTGCAAATATTGCATTTCTTTGACTTTTCTCACCTATGAATTCGCATGTGAATCCCTGGACTGCATTACAAACAAAATAGAATTTGTTTTACACACTGCGGCGTCCCTCGTATCGCGGCGCCCTAGGCGACCGCCTCGGTCGCCCCACCCACGCGACGGCCCTGGGCAAGGCAGTGCAGAATATAAAATAGCTTGAAACTAACTCGTAATTTCAATCACACACTCGACGTATCCATTTCACTCGAAACAATTCTATAGTATTATTATTATCATCTCCTCTCACGTTGTTCTAACAAGTTCGCCTCAGTTCAGTTTAACACAACTTAAATATACAAAGATTGATTGTTCTGAAATTGAATCGGTACAGCGCAAATAGAAGTGAAAAGTTCCTCACATACAAAATAATAGATGGCTCCTTGTATCATTGATACAAAATTTAATGTTTCAAGAAGAAAAGGATCCCTTGGTCATATGCACGGCAGTTAAACTGTTAAAAGGACCTGTCCCATGAAACCATGGTCTGGAGGGAGTACGTATATATTATATTCAAAACTAGCTTTCCCGAGAGACGTTGTCCTGTGATCTATGATTATTGAATTAGAATTTAAAAGAATGATTAACAATGTAATTCCGACCGATGCATCTGTTTTAAATCACATATTTTCCATCCGAATTATGTCAATCGCGCCAACTATTGACAGTTTGTGTCAAACACAATTATTTGTTTTCAAAATTAGATTAATTCACATTTCGTATTTTGATTTAAAAAATGCGCTTATTAACATTGGTTAACAAATTAGAAAAAAGCTTGAAAAAATAATCCATCAAAAAACTGCGTGCCAATATTTTGAAATTCAATGGTTTTCAGGTAAATAAAAATTGTGTTTCTATAGAATTTTTCAAAGATGGCCTTGTTGTATCGAAATTCTATCCATACTAACTTTAATATTACAATTTATATTATTTGCTATCCATTTTTTTTATGAGTTATTCTGGAATTCGGAGCGGAAAAGAGTCCAATAAACCAAGCCTCATGAGAATCTGTTCAGCCGATCTCGAGTTATAAGTGTTCGCACTAACCCGACGTTCTTTTTATTTTTTTTCACTTATTTAGATAATATGCATATCTACGGTCAAAATACCAAAAATTGCAATATTAATATTTCGTCGTTATGCGAATTAACAATGTAAAGCATTAGTAGTTTAGAGAGTGAAAATTCCTTTTTGTACAATTATGCACTCAAATAAAACACGAAAAATGAAATAAATTCAAAATAACTTTTGAATTCAGAAGGTACATACCTACCTTACTTAGATTAAATTGAATATTTGCTCGTTTTCAATAATTCAAACCATTCATAACTTACAGTTAAAATTTTGTGAAAAATTAGCAAAATATTTACGTACCTATCTGTCCAATTTTATGGTTTAAGGACTAGTATTATTTTGGTGTTCAATTGTTATCGTATCAATCTACTATTTGATGATGTTCATTGGTCATTCTTGCACAGTATGAACATTGAACAATCTGACTTTTAGTGACAAGACAGATTGGCATTTCAACGCCACAATTGGTTGGTTACTCCTATGGCGGCACCACATTTCGTTATGCGTTATTCTTTATGCAGCTACGCTGTATTCGCCCGAATATTCGTTATTTGAGCGAACAACAAACGTGCCATCCACACTTCGGCTGGCGTGCCGAACATGCCAAATATGTGTGGATAGGTATACATAATAAAAATAATAATAATAAATGAGTTTATTTTTCGACAATAATATTATACAATATAAACATTACCTTGGCAATTAAATAAATCGAAAAATCCCACAAGGCAAAGCCTGTGTGTGGGTGTAACAATTGAAACAACAATATTTTTATAAAACAAATACCTACAGCTCAAAATCAAAGCAATACGTAAAACAATAAGTAAACGCAAATTTCAGCTCAATAGTGAAGCAAAAAAAAAGAGTTTCTATAAAACAATATAAAAATAAAAAAAAAATAGAAATGAAACACAAAACTACAAACGAACACAAAAGCAATCACCAGAGGGTACCAAAAATAGTACCTACGCAGTGACAATCGTTACATCAAATATAGGTATACCTACATTTCAACGCTAGCTGCAACTTATTTTTACATACTAAGCGGCTTACCTACCTGTTGTGGAAATACCAAGTAACTATAAGACCACGTAGAAGACGCTGATTGATTATCACAAGTCATAGGAAACGATCTCTGTAAGCGAGCGAACTCGATGGAATGAGTAAACGAAGTGTGAGCAGTCTACAAACATATTCGGCTTAATTGTGTCCTTTGGAAGTGTGTCAAAAAACCGACAAGTGGACAGATAGGCGTATTTGCTATTCGCCCTTATAAATGAGTTATGCGTGAGAATACAGCAAATATGCCGAATAAGCTCTCCACACTTCGTCGTATGCGGCCGAATAACACGCATAACGAATAACGCTAGAGAAGTGTGGCGGCATTACACACTATACAGATATCACGATAGGCGAACATCGAGAAAATTTGGATAAAAATAAGTAGGTAAAACTTTAGATCATATCAATATCCGATATTATGTCCCACACAGAAATCAATATTTTGCTCCTTCCTATTCCTATGTTACATTTCTGTGTGGTGTTAAATAAATTCTAGTGGTGAAAAACTACAACTGATAACACAGATTCTGATATTAAAATATTTGAAATGGAATGTATTTGAGTAAACCTCAGCTTCAAACAAGAAAGTTTGTTCCGAAATAATATAGAAGTGCTAGACACGAACATTGAACAGGAAAGTGGGTTTCATTTTGTGATTCAAACCACAAAAAGACAGTTTGTCGAACATAAAATGTTTAGCATGTAACTGAAACATGGCTGAAGCGTCGGTCTCTGTAGTCGTTACTCAACAGCAAAGTATTGCTTTATCTCTCGGCTCGTGCTAAAAACTTATCAAACTTTAGATATTATTTCAATACAGAGTAAGCCTTTAAATTTAAATCAACCTTCGCAGTCATCTCCCTCTCTCTCGTGGCTAGCAATTCAAGAACTTTGTTTACAAACATAAAATAATAATTAAATACTTTCCTATTTACCTACCTTCTTTCAATTATCACGCCGAACGTGTCTCATTCTACAACATATTCTACATTTAGAAAACCAACGAAATACCTATATAGAAATCACATTTTCATATTTTTTGTTCGATTGTAGGTAGGGAGATATTTTTACACTAATTCAAATTAATGAAAACGAAACATTGTAGTAGGCATTATTTACAATGACTACCTATGTATTACAGAGTTACAAAATTAAAAATGCATTTGAAAACTTGTTGCTTAATAAATAGGTACGTTATTTGCATACAGGTAAAGGTTCATTGTAAATATTACTTAATACTATAACATAATTAAAATAAGGTCAATAATGTTGAAAAGTGTATGCCCAATTGCCCAATTCATAACCCCCATCATACAAAGATATCAGGCTAAACTTTTTTCCTCAATTATAATTAATTTAGTCGTGTTATCAAATCACTGACTCAATTCGCATACAAAGAGAATATTGATAATTATTGAATAAATATCTAAAACAAAAATCTAAAATCGGACATAGGTATTAAATGGATGTGTATTAATTATTGTGTATCCATTCTATGTAACGTGCCGCGGTAAAGAAATGACATTCTTTATTGTCAAATGTCACACTGTTTTTTAACCCATATCTTCCCAGACATAGAAATAGCCGTTAGATTTTCATGACAATCATACCAGGGACTATTTACGGTCTATGTATTGATAAATAAGTGTCAAAAAAAAAATTGAATTTTTGGTTTTTTAGATATAGAACCGTTCCAATAATGGAACACTGGGAAGATACATACATGTAACATTTGGGCTTTTGTATGGGAAATCTAAAACGATATAGAGCGTAGTAAAGTACTTTACGAAGATTTTTCAAAATTTTAATTCACAATTTATAAATTATAAACCTTGTATAAAATAATAAAAGAAAAAATCTTCTTCTTCTTCTTTTTTGTAGACACGGGAGTGTGTTTTTACAGGGTTATTATCTTGACTTGCGTTATTCCATGTTTCTTACCATCGCTTGACGAGTATTTTTGATCGGCGCAGCCCATTTGGAACCCTCGTGCAGGGCTAGATATAGTATTCTTGCTTTTGTTTAATTTCTCAATACATGTTGGTGCCAATAAAATATATTATAGCAAATTATGACGTAGCCAGCTGACCACATTGTTCGACTTATTAGATTCTCAAATTACTGTGGTTCTAATTCGATCACTCAGATATTAACCATGGAGTGTTTTCATTTTAGATGTTCTTAGTATGCTTTTTGTTTTGACAGTGTCTGCTCTGGATAAATGCCATGTGTCTCTCTTCACGAACCTTTCTGTCTGTCCCCATATCCTTGTTTTTCCATATTATAACATCTTCAAGCAGACTTCTTCTGCGGCAGCTTCATCGACCTGTGACCTTACTTATCAAGCAAGCAAGTTACTTCGCTATTGACTGTAAAGCAAAGCACTTCAATAGCTTTCTGATGCAGGATTTTCTCCTGTTTTGGATATATAACACCTGCTTTAACGTTATTCATTGCGTTTTTGATGAAAAAATTTATCACCACATCCTGATGGTATTGTCACTCATCAAGTCCAATGAATTTATTTTTTTCTATTTTTGAGCGTAGCAGATCTTAGGTGGAATCCGATGGTTAAGATGATTTTGCAGATCTTTTTTGAAAATCATCAACATTCACCTTCAAAGTAACCACACAAACAACGTTTTCTTACTGTGTAAGGTTCAGTTCTACCAGCTGTGTGCGCATATTTTCTTTACATAAAATACTTTTTTCGTTTCTAGATGATAAAATATTTAGTACACTATTAAACTACGACCAAAAAAATAAATTGCCAACAATAAATAAATTTATTGCATGAAAATAGTACAAAAATGTTACATTGGCATATTATCCCAGTGTTCCAAAAATGGAACGGTTAGGAAAAAGGACATGAAAATACCTACTTATAGTCATCTTTATTTTTATTATTTTTTATAATGACAAAAGAGACAGTAATATAATTGGTAACGTATTATTTGAATGTTAATTATAACAAACAAAAAATGTACGGACATTTTACAACGAGCAATGTTTTTCCACAACATCTGCTATAAGGAAGGCTTCATAACAGAAAAAAGCAGACGTGAATATCATGCAACAATATCTCTAACTAAAGCCTATTAATCGAAGATTTTAAGCAGAAAAAAATAAACGAGTTGCGCTTTTCCAAAAAAATAATAAAAATTATTAACTATACCGTTCCAATAATGGAACACTGGGAAGATATGGGTTAAGCACGAGAATTTGTTTAAGTTAAGTATGTTCATATTTTTCTCTCTTACTAGCTTTGAAAATTCGTTCTAATTATCTATTAATACCTGATAGGTGATCGATTAATAATTTATTAAACATTATTAACGGAACATTACATATTATTATTTGAAACATTTTATGTTGTTTGTGTTTTCAAGTGTAATTTTTCCGACCACATTGAAGCGAGATTTTTATGTAGATATTTCGGAATAAAATTATTCTAAAAGCATTTTCGTTTTTTTTTTAAATCGGATATTATTTTCTCCGGGCTCTGTTTACAATCCAATCGTTTCTACTAGAATGTTAATAATGTTATTGCAGACAAAATAAATAAAACGGAATTTTCTTACTTTAAAATAAACAACATTTTTACGTCACTTCTTCAAAGAAGCTTTTTTTTATAGACGCTTGTATTAAATTTCAAGTGAAAGAAAAGGGCAGAATTTATATTCAAGGGCAGGAATGATTCTAAGTTGGTGAATAATCAAATTGGGTTTGTGTCCACTGTCCATTATCGTTATATTGTTCTTATAACCAAAAACCTAATCAAGTTGTTTTCTTATTACTGAGAGCCATTGGTGTTACCTAAATATATTATATTTTAGGAATCCTGCATAAGAGCTAGGCTTATAAGCAAAAATGATAATATTCACAATTTTCAATGAAATCAATCGAGGAGCCTTCGAAAATGCTGGGTATCCGATCGATTAGCGTGGAAGAGTCAGAATAAGACGCTTAGGGATTTGAAAAAAGGGGACCAAACATTAGGCTGGGCCGTTCTTGTATGGAAGTTAAAAAAGTGCTTCTAATCTTAATGTAATAGTGATAATTTGTTGCCTTATGATGTATTATAACTATCTACAAAATTTCAGGACAAAAAAATAAGATCTTCTGTCTCCGAATCGACTTTGAAGTTTTGTATGGGACGAAAATATCCCATACTAACTGACATTTTTATAATAATCTTGTAAAATGATTACGGCCTTGTTTTTTTATTCATTTTTTTTATTATACCACAGATAATTTAAGTACATACTTCTATTTATTTAATTACACAAAAATAACAAATTAAACTTTTAATTTTTTTATGTAATGTAAGTATATGAAATTATGTTATTTTGCAGTGATTGTTTTTGATAAATTGGCTTTGATATATTTTTTACTCGTTGCTTTCTAAGCTTTTATATAATCTTCTCTTGAAGAATTTCTTCGAATAGTTGGCGAGGCTTTTTTGACAATTTCACAGATTTTCAAACTCCTTGGATATGTCAATAAAAATTCAGGAAACTGTATTTATTCATCTTCGCCATTGTATGTAATGAATGCCGTAAGATCTTCGTTGGATACTTGTCGATTGGTGTTTCTGTTACATTTTGCTGTCTGTCTATTACGTAGTTCTTGTAAAAGATGCTTCAAATTTTACTTTCGGTACTCCAAGGATCAAAGGTGCGTGTTTTCGGGTAATTCGAGCTTTCACTATCCGGCGAGCGGTTCATTCTCTTACTACATACTGTATTTTGAGCGAAATAGCTTTTTATTTTAGTAATTACAGTTTATATAACAGTTTTGATCATCTGATAAATATATGGATAAGAAATTAAACTTCCATAGGTAACAGGAACAGTCACAAGGTAAGTTGGTGCACAAACATTAAAAATAAAGATAAGTTAAGGTCATCAAAATTTCTGAAAGAAACTCAGTCGCAGAATCCTATTAGCTTAGTTTAGCGATCTAACATGGAACATTTTTCCTGGAGCTCAGTTGCCTAAATCATTAAAAAATGTTCCTGTTGGTATGACTGTGCCAATTTATAATAAATATAATTGATCTTTTCGTGGATTATGAAATGATAAAATAGTAGATTTTGTTGTAATCACCTGGAACACAATATCAATTATTTTTTTCCAGTTGTTTTCCAATTTGGTCAGAATGCGTATGATGATTTGAGAAAGCATTATCAACATAATATGTTGATAATGCTTTTATAATATTATATAATATTATTTTACAAAAACTTTAATAATTATTGTTACTAGTCGTTTTTTTTTTTCTAGATTACCGGCGACTCATTCAATAGGATTACTTGTGGTTTGCAATAAGCAAACAATTCATTCTAATGGTGTTATTAGTCTTTTCTCCTGCAAACTAATTATTCATCATGTTTTCCGATATTTACCTACACTTATTTTTCATCACATCAGACGACAAGTAAAAGATCAAATGAAATATTGCTTTTTGGAAAGAAATCTGTAATCGATCTCTCTATCGGTTTCGGTTTTCAAATTTTCCATCAATTTAGAATCAGTTTCCTTTAACACTCTCTTATTTATTGTTCATCTGTATTTTTTGACTACTTTTTCTAATCACTTGCCTATAACTTTTGATTTAGGGCCATCAAAATACAATACTGGTTGTTTTAACCCTTTTCTCATTTCATGAGATTTTCTCTGGTTTTTCGCGGCGCTCTATATACATTGTTTCTATCTTAAATTGCATTTGTATGCTTTATATCATACAGGACTGATTATTCCGTCATTTTTATGAGATACAATCTTAAAAAATATTAAGTTAAAGATATTTTTAATTTATTTATACCTGCTTCAAAATACGATAAATTTTACATATTTTTGAAATTTTGAGCTCAATTCGGAGACAGAAGATATCTTTCAAATCGAAAAATATTTTGCATACCTATTATGAACAGCATTTAGCACTAAAGTATAACTATTACGTTAGCAATAATGGAAGAAACGCAAATCGGCCCGGCCTACCAAACATATTACCCAGTTCCCTCGAAGTTATTGTTTAAAAGTTTATTTAACAAATCTAAAGAATCATTATTTTACAACATGAATTTTAGGTTCTTATTCTAGTCATTCGAACAAACATGTATTCAGAGTGATTCGAAAGATGCCGCAATTCTATCAAAAGTACTATTTATAAATACAAAATTAATATAAACACTAATGACTTGAATGTACAAATCTTTTATATTTCTTATTAAGTAGGTACCAATGTTGTTTTAAAATTTGAGTATCAACTTAGTATTGTTGTTTTTAATATAAATTGAAATTTTTTTTTTTTTTTAGCTCTGCACTCGTAATTGAAATTGTTAATTTTTTTTTTCTCAAGCGGACGAAACCAACCTGGCAACGCTATGTTGTATTGTTTATATCTGTGGTTTATCTATTGTCAATGGTTTACCCATACGCACATAATAATTATTGTGCGGGTGCCTATCCTGCCTTCTCACCGTGCAGTTGCATGTGTGAATGTTGCGATGGCGAGCTTCGTTGTGTTTCTTTCCGTCAATTATTGACATATTTTGACATTGATGTTTTAACTTTAACATGTTTTATAAATATTTTTAATGGCCAATGGCCGTGTGTGATTTTAAATAAATAACGTGAAATATCTCTTCTACTTCCAAAAAATGAAGTTCAGCACTCAGCAGTAGGGAAACAGTGAACATTTTGCAACGTAGAAAGGCAATAATGCTATTTGAAATCTGTCCAGTACCAGCAGTTGTGAACTTAGTTTTGAGAGGTTTTACATAACTCTCATCTTGTCAATGTTCTCGGCATTTTATGCATTTCGCCTTGATACTGAAAAGTTTATGTTTTCATTTTAATTATATTTTTCTAAAATAATGCCCTTTCTTTTAATTTTACTTTCCAATTTTGAAAAATCTAAAAGACGCCCAAGTACACCTTACAAACCGAAATTCATTTCCTTACCTCAATATTGCTAAAATTATTATAATTTATTTTTTTTACCTCCTAAATTAATAATGGCGATCATTGTAAATATAATAGGCTTCCAAAACAGCAAAAGACAGCCATAAGCCCGTAGTGATTTGTAAAAATTTATCTCTTAAAATCGAGGCAGAGCTGAAGGAAATGGACTTGGTGTGGGAGGAGGTCATAAGCATTTATTTATTCTGTATCACCCGTAGGTCCTTTGCAGGACACTTGGGATCATCATATACATCATACATGTTACATCATATCATCATATACATACATACAATATAAATAACAAACAACGATCGCAAGTGTAACGCGCAAGATCGAGCGCAATGGAGAGCTCTTGTTGCCTCCCTTTGCTCCTAAGTGGAGTTCAAAGGGAGTTTTGATTGATTCATTGATTATTATGGAACGGATCACCTGCGGCGCGCCAACGCCATCGCGGGTAGTTCCCTCTCATTCTCGCATACGTGATTGCCGCTAGCCCATCCTACTTGCTCCACCGCACAGTCTCTAGCGTTTTAAAAAATTTTCATACAAAGTCAACAAAATCATCGGGCACATTCTTTTCGATACCTACTTCATAGGTGAGGTAGAATGTGTGCGCGCACATATATTCTCATGTTGTTCCCGCCTGAGTTTTGAATACGAATGAAATATATGCATGTTTTAGAAATATTTTAACATTTTTATTTTATTAGTAACTTAATCGCATTAATTATGTATTTTTGTTTCTGGGGGCGCAGTGCACATATGAACGGGCCCCCTCTGGTTAGGACTGCAGGAAAACGTCTGTCGGGAAAGCTAGTATTGCATATAACAAGGAGTTAAACATCGCGTACTTCCAGGTAGGTACTCGCATTCCTGATCCGAGTGAAACCTATTTTGAACGAATTTATGAGTCAGAAATTAGATTGGTAAAGGTTCAACCAATCCCTCCCTCAATCCTCAAATCCCTCAGCTCTGCTTCGAAGGAGCGGAACACAGTGTGTGAGGTATAAATTACTTTTAATTTTTTAAATAAGTAGTATTTTATGGTGCAATCTTTAAGATTTTTAGACGGAAGGAAGACATCGAAGATTTTTGAGGTCAATAATAATTAATGTTCCAACTACAGAATTTTAATTTAATATCCATAGCGTATAAAAATGAAAACAGGTTTAACATAAGTGAAATAACTACTATAGCACGTAGGAATATAATATACCTAATAATAACTATAGAAATATTTTAGCACAGGCAGGTATTGCAAAAACTTATATAAACTATTAATTAAAAGATATTTTTCAAACTTAAACCAGCGCATTGCTCGATACTCGAAGGAGAAATTCAATTATCTGCTGGAAAGATTAATAAATCAAACACCACGTACTTACATACGAACCTATAATAATAATATAAAAAGTTGGATAATGGTTGGAGCTTCGTTACTCCCCTGCTAACCATCACAACACGAAAATAAACTCGCTTCTACGTACTTCGATCATTTGGGAAATGTGTTTCTGACTGATCGATCGGTTAAAGATATTATCGATGTAGAAAAAAAGGTTCACAAACTTCTAGAATTATTGGAATGTACGTAGGTACATGCTCAACTATTATTAACTATCTGTCTAATGATAATAATAACATAAAATAAATATAAGATTGTTGGGTTCCCACTTTTATAAGATCTGTAGGTACCTATGTGTTATTGTTATTATCGTTGAATAGTTTTACTTCAAAGAGGTTTTCAATGACATTTTTTGCGTAAATTTTCTTAAATTTAACATATTAGATACAAAATATTTCTCTGGTCGGAGTGGGGGAGGAGGGAAGACTGATGGTGAAAAAACATCTAGACGACCCAAATGTCATTGGTATCCCTTGTTAGAAAAATTCGAGGTTCTGGCGATAGATCATCGACAATATAATCGTATCACTTATAAATTGGATATACAGTAAATCCGCAGGCTAACCGAAGAAGTTCATTAGACTGTGTAAGGTTAAGGGGTATGGGAGGGCGCAACCCTTAACGATGATGTGTAAGGTTAAATTTTCTATATAACTACAGCTCATCTTATGAAGTGTTATGCAACTTCATATTAACATTAGTAATGAGACATAGTGCTTATATTTACTTAATCCACGTTCGCTCCTATGTTTCTATGCAATGTTGCATTTTTGTTACGTTACCGCGCGTAGTTCTGATGTGTACAGACCCTTGATGGAGCATGTGGTCGCCACGAAGCCTCGCCAAGACTCTCTTTCCTGGGCGTTATTCCATCTAAGACGGTATCTCGAAGGTCTGCATCGTAAGCTCTCTTCATGGTGAGTCTTGGTCTGCCACGTCTTCTTGTACCACCCGGTGTGTAAAATGTGAGGCATAGTGTACAACTGCACATGTACATTTTTCTGCCGATATGAGTACCAAAAATGGGGGGGAGGCGGGGAGGGTTTGTAAAAAATCACAAAATATCACAAGGGAGAGGAGGGTTGTAGTTAACGTGTATTTTATTATTATTTTTTTTTTTTTTAGCTCTGCACTCGTATTTTATTATTGTCAATGGGTAATATCTAAGCCTTAAAGCGGTGCTAGGCCTTGTGGACGACTTAATTGACTGAATGAAAATTGAAAATAATTACTTTTTGAGTAAAAAAATTTCAAACGCCGCTCCACACAAACACTTTCAATGAAAATGATAGTTGTCAAATTAGTGTTGCATGATGTACATTGTACAAATTAATATGTATTGAAATGTGTTGCAATTTCAAAATAAAAATGTATTTTAAGGAAATATTTTAACTGTCTAGCTAGAGCATCGATACTAAACAGCGTGCAGCCTTTAACTGTCTAGACTCTAGAGCATCGATACTCAACCGGCGGCCCGCCGAGCTTTTCTGTGCGGCCCGGCACACTTTTTATCCGAAATATGATTAAAAAAAATCGTAATTCCATTCCTTGAAACTTGAAGAGGATTGCCCTTAGGAACCAATTAAAATATAGGGTCTTTTTGAACTCTATGATCGTAAAATAAGTTATGTTTGGTCTAACAATATACTTTTTTGGATAAAATATGCACGTATTGTTATTTTTTTTTACATTTTTTTAATTTGGCAAAGTAAATAGAATAAATGACAGCCAATTTTTACTTGTGAATACGCACGCAAAACGTCGATCTCGGGCAAACCTCACTTAAATAGAAAAAAAAATATTTCTCACATTTTTGTAAATGAAAAACCATTTCAATGTTCACATAAAAAAATATAGTTAAAGTGGTATTTTTTTTTTTTTTTTTTTTTTTTTTTTACCCATCACGCCGTGTCCCGTAAGGGGTAGGCAGAGAGAACGGACCTCCACTCTTTTCTATCCAAGCATACTTCTTTCGCTTCTTCCACCGACATACTATTTCTCATACAGCTTCTCCTATTTCTCATACTTCTTACCTGGCCTTCCTTGAGGACGGAATCGATGTGTTCGATCCACGTCATTCTCGGTCGCCCACGCTTTCTTACACCTTTCCTTTCAGCCTTATGAATTAATTATCTTTGTCATTCTGTTTGCATCCATTCTTTCCACATGCCCAAACCATCTCAACTTATTAACTTTCATCTTTGTCACAACACTTACTTCCATACCACATTCTTTCCTAATATTTTCATTCCTTTCCATATCCCATAAAGTTTTTCCACATATTCTTCGTAGAGATTTCATCTCTACTGCATTTATACTACATTCTTCTTTTTTCGTCCATGTCCACGTTTCACAACCATACATCATCGATGGTAGCAGGATTGCGTTATGCACTAGTTTCTTTGCTTGTAGTGAGACGTTGTTGTTTCTCATTATAGGTCTTAGTGCACCGCCCACCCTGCAACCAGCAACTTTCCTACGTTCGATTTCTTTTTCACACTTTCCATCATGACTAAACATGCTTCCTAAATACACATACTCATTCACTTGCTCAAGACATTCATTTTCTACGGTTATTTTGCAATTCGTTCTTGCTTCATCCCTTTCAAATACCAAAACCTTTGTTTTGCTTACATTCATTTTTAGACCATTTTTTGCACAATTTTCAAACACACTTGACACAAGTTCTTGCAAATCATTTTCACACTCAGCCATAAGTACTAAATCATCTGCATACATAAGCGCACATACCTTTATTCCATTTAGTTCAACCCCTATATGGAATAAAGGTATGTGCGCTTATGTATGTATTTTTTTTAAAGTAAGGCAAATTAACTAGGATATAAACGCTGTTCATTATGCGCACACAAAATATTTTTTTCATCCTTAACCTAGTGTAGGTACTTGTATTTGTAAAAAATTCAAAAATGTATTGTTGGAGAGGGGGGGGGGGGAGTCGTGGAGCCCGAGCATGTTTGAAATTGAAAAAAAAGGTTGAGTTCCATTGCTCTAGCTAGAGCATCGATATTCAACCTGTGGCCCAACAAAATGGCCGCTGTGAACTGTCATCTCATCTCTCTCTCTCAGCGTCGATCTCATGCTAGGCATACATCACTTGCTTCTAGTACTACAAACAACGCTAACAATAACCACCTTAAGTGGTTTTTTTTTTTTTTTAATTATGTAGATTAACTACTGAAATCTGTTTATTTTCTTTTTCTGCCATATAAGTCTTCAACGGATTTCGATTTTGAATCTGATTCACTTGTTTCATTAAGTTTTATACCGTCACATGCTATGTTCTTTGATTATCATATCAAGATCCAAGGCAATAAACTTTGATAGGCATCGTTTTAGGAAGGGTTCACGCGGTAAAAATTATTAAACGCGATATATTTCAGGTGTGATGTTAAGTCGTCCACGTATACATATTTTGTTCTACTTGTAGATGAATAGAACAAACGATACACGCAACATAACTGAAAGCAATTTCAAGTCCATTATAACTTTTGTAATTAGTGAATGCGTTGAAATAGTCGATGTGTCTATACACGACGTATGTAAGTTTCTTGAGGAATCGTACCCCCCGATATCGTCCAGAAGCTTACCACATTAGTTGCGATATGTTGGCCATAATCTAACCGAGAAAATATTCCGAATTCCATGCGGACGGATTTTGAACGTACCTACCTAGATGTAGATAGGCTCGTGTAGTATAACTTAATCGTTGTAAGTGCGCAATCACTCAAACGAGCACTAATCTTAAATGACCCCAATGTTCGTTCTTCATTACTACCTATTCCTATTTTCAACATATCATGTGACTTAAACTGTCGTTTATATTCTACTAGTTTTCCCGACAGGCATTATCCTGTGGTCCTAATAATTATAAATTTTGAATTCGAATTTGTATGATTGTGTGTGAAATGATAAATGAATTATTTAACTAATGTAGTTCCGACCAATGCGTGCATTCGCATTTTGTCAATCGCAACAAACAACTGACTGTAAAACGCAAAAAAAAAATTAGGTACTATAAAAATCATTAAAAAGATTACCTTCTTTAAGTTTTCGTTAATTATTTTCTAATATTTCGCATAACTTTCTTTATTTTTTCATCCATAATGGTCCAGCTGTTCACACGTGATGAACAACTAAAATAGGGCTCCATTTTTATATAGGTATACCTACTTATAGATATGATAATAATGTTTTTTTTTTTTTTTAATGAATCTGACGTGTTCACCAAATACACTCCTTGACTCTTTCACAGTAAGCTACATAAAGCTTGTGTGGTGAAAGAGGAAGATGGTCGGCACCTGGGATCGAACCACGACGTCCGCTTTTAAACTCCTAAATTAAACGGTATCAATTATTAACGAAATTAAAAATCAAAAATTTATGACGTAAGTACCTCAAAGCACCAAACGCAATATATATTAGCGGACATTATTTATAATAAAATATGATCATTCACACTCTGGGTTGCACCCTGGGTCAAAGCACTCGAAGGCCCTAGTAAAGACCAATAAACAAGAGGAGCCTACTATCTCTAAGCAGGAAAAACTTATGCACCATAACGAAATGGCTAACGGCTAAATAAGCCCAAGTGCAGTATGGGATACTGGACACAAAAATCTGGACAAATTTGTAATGTACCTAAAAGAAATCAAAATGTTAAACGCCTTTAAAATCCTCCAATTCTTCCAGGAGGTTGGGTTGAACGACGAAGTCTATAAATATAAAGCTACAGAATAGTCACAATAGTTCCATAATGAGACGCAGTTAAAGCAACCTCCTGGGCTGAAACAGGCCCAACAATAATAAGTAGATATGTTTGGCGTAGGCGTACATGAAAATAATTATTAAAATGAACGTAAATGAAATAAACAAAAACTTTTAAGCAATTCCAACAAGAATGAACAAAAATTTACCAAAAGATACATTCACCATTCCTTTTTCAAAAAAACACACACCTTATAAACAACTCTAATACAGAAAACGAAAAGAGTAATATTTATAGCAAAATATTTTAAAATGAAACAACTACATCTGTATTTTACAAGAAGTTGAAACAGAAAAATCGCTTTTTGTCGTGTCGCAGCAATGGTGATTAAGAAACATTACCTTACAATCCATTTTGTTTAATCATTGTCGTTAACACAAATAACCCTCGTATTATAAATAACGAACTTTCCAAATTTATTCACAAATAATTATGATTGAAAAACAAACATAATTGTTTTAACAGCAGTTAGTATAGTTGTTATATGAAGAAAACTGGTACTAATCGGCTCCCAGACCTCTCTCACAATATGTTCCCAATAATTTGACCGAGTGACTCTATATTTTATATTCAAAGCCGGATCTAGATTATTGTGTTTAAAGGTAATGCGTGCTAATCATCGCATAATAATAATACTTTGGCTGAACCGCGTGACCCAGACACGGGGTTAAATTGAATATTAAACTCAATTTCCCTCGACAGTCGCCACAGCCAGTAACAATAATACCTAACTATTCAAATCAAACCACCTACAGCAAACCTATACGTAAGCAAGTTTAGTATCCAACAGTATGTAATACAATAAAAATATAACACTAGCTCTATGAATACTTGCAATATAAATAAATAAATATTGTATCTTATCTTATCTTTATTTATCCCCCATAGACCCCTTACGAGGCACTCGGGTTCATTAAATATAATTTACAATTTATACATATAATGCATCACAAGACAATACCATAAGCAATAATACAATGACAAAGCAAAAACAATAAAAAATGTGGAAATCGATGTCAATGGGATGTAAAGGGTCCCATTGACACCTCGTCAATGTGCAAAACTAAGATCATTTCGTTAATTATAATCGGAAATAGTATAGTTGCTGTAGCGACAAGAACAAAGTCAATAGGAATAAAGAAAATGTTAATATATTAATTAATGTCACAGACAACACATGAATCAGAGGTTAATTTGCTAACATGTCATTAATGGAATAAAAAGCTTTCTCAACAAGATACTTTTTAACCTCTCTCTGAAAACGTACATTGTCAGCAATTTTAAGGTTTAACGGGAGGTGGTTGTATAACTTCACGCTCATACATACGAAGCTTTTTGATATTTTTGTTAGTCTACTCGTATGTCCTATAGGCCGCAGCAGGGTTTTATTACGGGTATCGTGGTCATGAAATTTTGAGTTTTGGGGAGTATTTGACAAGTTTTTTTTTGCGTACTTTAAGCATTCAAGTATGAATAAACCTGGTAGAGTTAAAATACGTTGTTCCTTAAACACGTCTCTACATGACTCTCTGGGGGGCATGACTCTCTGGGGGTATACAAATAAAGAGTCTGGATTGGAAATAATGGAGGTCTGTCTACTCTTTCCATAAAACGACGTGAGAAAGGAAATGGGTAAAAAAAGTCTCTATATAAAATTATAAATAAATAATTTAGAGCGGATTCAAGTTGGATACCTAGGTCTTGGCAGAATTAAGGAGATTATAAAAAACAATAATCATATAAGAAAAAAAAGGGAAAACACATTTTTTTAACTCTAGAAAGCGAATCCTGAGTCGACACTGTCCGAACTAAGAACCTCCTTCGTACGAGTGAGATGAATATTCTGAGAAACATCTCTGGAAAAACCCTTCGCGATAGAGTCAGAAACACGGAAGTCCGAAGGATCTGCGATTTCGAGGACGTTGTATGGTGGGGACGACAGAGGAGACGGTTTTGGTATGACCACGTTTCAAGAATGGAAGACACAAGAGCCGCAAAAATCGCCAGAGACAACATAACATAAGGAAGCAGACCTCCAGGATGACCGCCTAAATGCTGGAGGGACAGTTGGCACTCAGCTTCCCAAGAGGACAACATAGCAGGAACAACCGGCCAGCAGGCCTAATCAAAGAAGAAAAAGAATAAGAGAACTTTTTTCCATATCACGTCCTGTCCCGTAGGCAGAAAGAACGGATCTCCGCAGTGTTATATTCAAGCGCACATCTTTCGTTGATTCCATCGACATACCATTTCTTATACAACCTCTTCTAAGTATTTTGCTTCTGCTCTGCTTTTTTTGAAAAAGGACTGGATGTATAATATCTATATCATTCTCGGTCGACCAAACCTTTGCTCATCAGCAGAGAGAATATTCAGGGAGAATAAAATTACTAATATTATATTTGAATCTAATATGATTTTAGTCAATGCAATTCCTACAATAAATCTGTAACCAAATCTACCTGACTACTACGATCCATTGACTATAAGGTACCTAAATTTTGAATTCTTTGAAATGAAAACAGTTTCAGAATCTTGAAAATTTAGATTCAGTATTAAACGGCGTAAGATTTAAAAATATCTAACAGGGGGTGTTGGCAAATGAATGGCATCACGACCGAGGCATTTTGGAGGTTAAGCGGCATTAGAGCAGTTGGAGAACTTTTTGATCTCGCAAGAAACAGGCAGACCTTTGCTCAAGAAGTGATCGCTGACTCTGGGGAAGCTAACATGGCACAGAAAGAAAAAATATAGAAAAATAAACGATTTTGGGTAAAAAAAAAGGACACGGACGCTACAATCACAACTAAAATCAAAAGCATATCAACATAATATTTTCGTTGTTGTCGTCAAAGTACTGTGTTATTTCAATAAATACAAATAAGATGTCTCTCGGGAATTCGCTCATAGAGGCACAGTACCTATAGCATTTACATTGGAAAACATCAAAAATTAGTATGAAGACAATCATTGCCTGAAAGGAATACTGAAAAGTATCTCTTCATGATTAATAAGGTAGGTAGGTACCTAATCCGCGCAGAACCACAGAAAGGATGTGCCTCTGTCTGAGCACGTTGTTCGACCAGCACAGAAGGTACCTATGTACTTCCTTTACATTATAGGTTGAAATGTGCTCCTATACTAAAGATGTACATTTTACACAAACCAGTTACTAAACTAAACTGATTTCGTGCCTTGAATACTTAAGTATTACCGGTCGGGTTCGTTGTGTTTACTGTTAAATATTTACACTAGAAGAATACCTAATAAATTATTACCTGTATTAACAACAATAATGATATGGGCAGGTATTTTACAAGAAGATTATCGGATTAAACACGGTGAAAGGTTATCTCCCTATTATTATTATTGATTACACTTGAATTTATAATAATATAGGAACCTCCACCGAACAAGGGTATTCGCAAACAATCTTCGTACGCATCATGTAGTATATGTACCTACCTTAACCAGTATTCATTATTAATTTTATATAAGGCATGGATAAATTATTGATGTGTAAAATTAATAATTATTGAATTTCAGCTATGTTTTACCTTGCAGCTGCCTTTTATGTTATGCAACTTCTTGAGTTAAATATCGTGTTGTGGCGTGTTTAACTTATAAAAGTACGCATTGATTTTAAGCAAACACATGATTTTATAATTGTGATTAGATGATAATAATATGTTAAAACTTGAAATCCTAGAATAATGTGAATCAGAAAACAGTTGACTGGATGGAGAAGATACCTACTGGTTAAGGTTAAAGGAGCAAGTGTCGATAATATACTGCGATAACCTTATCCTTTCGTTTTTACGAGAATTTTTATAGTATAAGAACCTAAGTATTACCATAGTAAAAATAAGTAGGTAAGCACAAAATAGGTAAAACACTTCAAGTTGGTATTTAAAAATCCTAGCAACGTTCACAATTTTCCGGCAACGTAATGGTCCTTGTGAAAGTAACAAAATGAACATTCCCTTTTTTAATACGAAACGAGATAAGAGAAGCTGAGTTTTCGAAAAAAACGTATGTAAGTGTATTATATTGTGTTACACATGAATAATTTTGAATGAAATTGACATAGGTTTGACAGGTCTTTTATTTCTCTCTCCTTTTGACATTGACAGATTATTGACAGGATACGACATGATAAGCGACTCAATTACATCTCCTCGCTGGTTCGCCTCACTGACTCATGCGCAAAATTATTTACTGCACACCATAGGCGAAAATGTGATTTGATTGAAATTGAAAACCAAAACAAGGTAGTATTTTTATAAATTACTAGAGGTCCGCCCCAGCTTCGCACGGGTAGATAGATACTTAAAAATAATTTAGTTTTCATACAGATCCCTAACTTTTTCAAAATATTTTATAGCATATTATGTTAATATGGAATAATTGCATTGCAATATGTATCGTGTCACGTCACTTTACCACCGTGACTACTTTGCGCGGTATTTCTACTAAACTTGACATGACCCCCTCAGTCCCCTCCCCGCTCCCCTACGCACTCTGCATCGGATAAGTTGAGATGATAAGAGACTATGCTTTTTTTTCCAATACTCACATTTTTAAACTCGTGATAACTTTCGAATGGAATGTCCGAATTGAATAATTCAAAAAGTTATACAAACATATTGAAGCAGACTTGAATATGAACTAATTTATTTTAATAAGGAGTAATACCAAGATACCAATAAAGAGGCTTTTCTAGAGGTGACATTTTATTGTTTTTTTTTAAATAAAAAAACACTTATTGTGGCATATCTATAATAGTTAGACATATGCTGTCGCGATACTTTTTGTAAATAATGATGTCTTCTACAAAATTGTAGTACATTGTTTTATTCTATCATCATTAGTTTTCACAGCGTTCGCGATAAAAAGAATATTTTAGGTAATTTTTTTACACCTTGGGTTACATTATTGAAAGTTTAGTAGGTTACCCAATATTTTTTTGAAATTAAATATAGCCTATGTTCACCGCCGATATTGTAGCTTCCCAAAAGTGAAAGAATTTTTCAAATCGGTTCAGTAGTTTTGGAGCCTATTCGATGCAAACAAACAAACAAACAAAAAATCAAATCTTTCCTCTTTGTATATTAGTATAGATATCGCGGGCATCAAGCCAGAAGGGCGTATGAACGAAATGACTACTTTACAGGAGAGACAAAAAACTATTTATTTCCGTAACGAATGAATTTATCAATGTTATTACTTTTTATGAAATTAAGCAAAAAATAATCACAATCTAAGGGTGGCACCCAAATTCAATTTTTTTATTATTTACGCATAGATTCTGCACATACGCCCTTCTGGTTCGTTTATATACGTGAATATGGACTCAATATTTGTACATGAAATTATAAGAAAACTGAAGGGCGTAAAAACAAGTGTACGAAACAGCTATATTTTATAGATAAAAATTATTGAGCTTATTTATTACTAATATTTAAGCCCCTTGATTCAGAAATTGAGCCAATTTTTCTAAAGCTTATACGATTTTTAATGTCTGTTCGCCCTTCTGGCTTGACAGATTTCAGTGTTACCGTGCCATTTTAACAGGAGGTCGTATATACTTTTTCTTATAATCTTCGTAATAATCACTCTCCAATTCAAAATAGTTGTAATTTTAAAATGATTTTTTTTTACAAAATAGATTTTGATAATAAATTAAAATTATATTATGATTAACAATTATTACATAACCTAAAATGAAAAGACTAATAACATTTTAATGTTCCTAATTTCAAGTTCTATCAATGAGTATTCCTGAAATAAAACAGAATAAAGCCACATGATCACACTTACAAGTGTCAATTTTGAATAAAATAATTATTTTATAGTAGAGACATAAAACAAGCACTCTCATTTACCTACAGTGTTTTTCTCTAAGGCCATTAAGGGAATTTCAATAGGGAATCAATTAGAAAAGCACAAAATACTATTGGTACGCATAGTACTCAAAACTTTATTTAAAAGAAATTTTAGTAGGTACATAATATTTGTAATAGGTAAAAAAACAGAAATGGATATGACATCAATTTTTTGAAAGTTTTACTTAAATAGTAAAAAAAAAATCATAATTAAACAAAACAGATTTAAAAACCTTTATATTTATTTACATAAAAAAACAAAGAACTTCTTATTTTCTTCTGTAGACAATAAAACTCTTCACTATTTAAATTACCGTTGTCATTCAGATCAACCGATAGGCTTTCGTTATAATTCTGATGACTCCTTGAATAGTCCCCAGTTGACACAAATTCCTGAAATCTTTATACTAGCTTTAATAGGCACCTATTTTTCTAAAATAAGCCTGATCGACGTTCCTGCAAGATCCAGATCGAGTTGTTATGCTCGATATTACCGCCTGCTTAAATTCCTACCAATAATTTTTTTTTAAAAAAAGTGAGTTTGGTTCATCTTTCTTAAAAGGTGGCTACCTCACATTGTTGCATTATTATATTTACGTGTGAATTACAAGCATTTGGGCATTTTAATATTCCAGAATATCTTAGTAATAGAAAGCTTTATGGTTCATAATTTTGAGCTTATCTTTAATCAAGGCATATCTTTACGTGCCGAATTGATTACATTATGTCAGTCCTATGGTACATAAATTTTGGCATATTCGGATTCACGTTCAATTATCTAATGCATTATGTCGCACTTCATGATTAAGCTATGGTCCAGTTCCAAAATTGTATGATCCAGGACATCTATTTCACAGTATTGTGCAGCAATTATGTGGTGTAATATTGATACCATTACGGAATTTATTATTTCTTCAGAACACTAGTTAAGAAATTACGCGCAGTGTTTCAAGACTCTGCGACGAAACAGCACGCTTTGACCTTCGAGTCAATGCCAGAAAGATGGAGCTCATGGCGAAAAATGCCTACCCTTGATAAACAGCTACCGATAATCATCGACGGTCACCAGGTCTCCCGGGTAGATAAATTTGAAGAACTAGGAGCAAAAAATACCACCTCTGGTGACCTAGGGGCTAAGCTCCTGCTACGTATCGGTATGACAAGTGGCGCCATTAACAACATGACCAAGATATGGAAAATGTCGGCGTTTAGTGCCGAGACGAAATGCGTGTGTGTTCTCATTCTGGATGGGTGAGTGGTCCTGGCACTTGACCAAAGCCCTGGCTCAAAAAATCTCCGCATCCAATTGAAGTGCCTTTGGAGAATGTTGGGTATAAAATGATGCCATCGCATCACGAACGACGCTATACGCTGGATACGCTGGCACACCCATCGCGGGACCATCATCTCTACCATTGTGGAGAGGAGAGGGAAGTCCCTCTCATCCTGACTACATGACCCCGCCAGTTATTTAGCTAGGATGTAACCAGTGTAACCAACAAAAATACAAACGTCCGTTCGTTAGTAGGTTGATACGTATAGGTACTGAGATGGTGTTCGCCCAGTGTTTAGGAAAAATATTACATGCACGCATCAAAATTACAGGGCGTATGTACGTTCGCCTTTATGGCACGACAATATTACACAAACATATTCTGTTAATTCTGCGGCGTATGTTCATACGCCCTTCTGGCTCGACAATATTACACAAACATATTCTCTCAAGTCTACGGCGTATGTTCATACGCCCTTCTGGCTCGACATTATTACACAAACATATTCTGTCAAGTCCACGGCGTATGTTCATACGCCCTTCTGGCTCAACATGATCGACAATACCATAGCATATGCCCATAATTATTTTTTTCAAAATCTTAAAATATACTAAATGGAATGCTCTTATTTTTTTAGGAGAGGTGGAGATGATGTTCAGGCATCGAATGGCATTAAAAACGAAAAATCGCATTTTTGCATGTTCGCCCTTCTGGCTTGATGCCCGCGATATATAGGTATTCCTATCATTACTTTTATCTTGTGATTTTTTTTAAGAGCGTTACAGCTTTGACTTCAAAGTCAATTTCGGGCGGGGCATAAAAATTAGGGCGGAGTCTCTCCACTACAATATTTGTACGTATGCAAGTGTAGAGTTAGGGGTCGGAAACCAGTGGAATGCGTCGAAATATTCAAAACCTCAATGTTCTTTTGACTGCAATGTGTTTGGAATTTTTGAACAACGCTGGATGATAGTGATGATAACGATAATGATGATAAACATGTATTTGGTTAAAGCGACATTATTAAATTTACGTTACATTCAGGTATGCATTGCTTTTACGAGATTTTTTTAAACATGAGTTCTCAACATTCATTAATTTTTTCTAACACTCGCATACTATTCATTCTAATTGCCACCATTTCAGATTATATGATTATAAAATGGGAACGGGAAAAATAAACTTTTTTTAAATTTGATCAATGGCATATTAAAAAAATGAAATTACAAAATTCCTACAAAAAGAATTGTTATATCTTATGTATATATTGCATGTGTGCAGATTCATTGCCGTCAAACTCCTCCTTTAAAACTGGACGTTCAAGATTATAATATGTCATTGTATCAAAAGAATGTGAAGATAATGTGAGTAAGGTTTTTTCGCATGTATTTTATTAACAAAATCTCTACATATAATAATGGAGTCCTATTTTCCGTGATCCATCTACGGTCACCAAGTCTCCCGGGAGGATAAATTAAAATACCTGGGATCAACCATTACCACCTCTGGTGACCTCAGGGCTGAGCTCTCGTACATATATCGGTATGGCAAGTGGCGCCTTTAACAACATGACCAAAATATGGAAAGCCGCTCGGCGTTTAGTATCGAGTCGAAATGTAAACTGTTTGATGCGTGTGTGTTGCCTATTCTCCTGTATGGGTGTGAGTCCTGGCACCTGACCAAAGCCCAGGCACAAAAAGGTTCATATACATAGTAAGGAATAAAAGACAACGTCTGTGGGGAAAACTAGTTATATAATATAAATAATTCCAACACCAAAAACATATAATACTACCTACTCGTAGTAATACTAAATGATAATAATTTAGAAGAAAAAATTAATAACAGGTATGCAATGTAAACCTATACCTAATTCAACAATAAAAACTTTAAAATCACCAAAAAGCGATGATAGAATTAATTGCTGAATATAAATAATAAATTAAAAAACCAATGTTTGCCGTCCTCTGTAATATACGCAATTTCGCCAAAATATTAAAATACAAAACGTCAATTGAAACTGGCGCAGACCATGCGTCATCTCAGCCGAAAAGATTTCGGCAGACTGAACATTGACACAGCGAAAACCAGCGCGTTCTTTGTAATTCCCGTGCTTTTAAGTGTCATTATCGCATGCACCTTAAAGCCGATAGAATTTTTCGACATAGAGCGTTTTTGTGAAATAGAGGTTTTTTGGGATTATACGCTAAGCAGGAAATAAATATTAGCATTTCGTTCTATAATCTTGTAGATTTTTTAATGCTCTTTAAGACAAAAAAAGAATCATTTCATTCCGACGTGTATATCAGTTGGAATATTAAAAAAACGATGAAAAACGACATTTACTATTTTTATTTTTTACAAGAAACTATACTATATATCAAAAAACGGCTCTGAGGCCGCCTTCATTAAAGTCTAATTTATGTTATATATTTTTTTCATCGAAATCCAACAATAGATAACGCCGGAAAATGGATTGAAAAATTACTAAAATCAGCATTTTTGCGACTCTCACAGCCCGGGCAATGGCATCTATTCCATTCGCGAAATGTTTACGGAGGATTTAGCCCAATAACTCCCTAATATTCTAATAGTATACCTACTAACATTAATTTGTCTAGTCTGACCCTGACTTTTTTCTTGTGAAATGACGTTGTTCTAATAAAATGCTCCTATTGCAATACTTTTTATTATGTACTAGCGGTCTGTCCCAGCTTCGCGCGGGAAATATGTAGCTATTTAAAAAAATGGTTTTCATGAAGACCCCTATTTTTTTTTTCAAAATATTCTACAGCCTTTTAATCTGTAATAATGTGGCATTCTAATGGTCCCATCCCGTACGGCTCGTACTTCGGTGACCCCCTAGACCCCCTAGATGAGTAGAGTGAGCCACGGAGAGTGGTGACCACTCTTTTTTTTCATCACCAATTTATTTTGATAAGGAGTAATACCAATATACAAACGAAGAATCTTTTCTAAGGGGGCATTTTAATTAAATTTTTAAAATAAAAGAACTTTTATTGTGGCATAACTATAAAAGTGAGACATATGCTATCGCGACATTTTTTGTCTTCTACAAAGTCGACGTACATTATTTTATTATATCATCAATATCTTTCACAGCGCACGCGATGTATAGTTTATTTTGGGTAATTTTTTTACACTATTATTGTTTTAGTAAGGATCCCAAATTTTTTTTTAAATTCAATATAGCCTATGTTACCCGGGGATAGTATAGCTTCCCAAAAGTGAAAGAATTTTTCAAATCCGTTCAGTAGTTTTGGAGCCTATTCAATGCGAACAAACAAACAATCAAATCTTTCCTCTTTATATTATATTCTGTAGTATAGATGTACTTTTTCACATATTGACATGGTAGGTACCAAACACTTTACAACCTTTTAGTACTGCACAAAATTAATTAATATTATGACTATATTCTCCGCTGTACCATAATTTTCAAAAAAAAATTGTTTGTTTTTGTAGTGGATTTTATGTTTTTGTTTTTTGTGTGTAGGTACTGTGTGTAAATAACGTCTTCCTTTCTATATATGATTGTTATTCAGAATGATGAACCCAAGCGTCCTGTAAAGGACCTACGGAATATATTGAAAAATAAATGAAAAAATAAATTGACTGACAGTCGCCCTTACAATGGGCGGTTATCGTTCGATAAATGACGTTGTATTTTTTTTAATGTAGGTAGGTACTATTTCTTGTATAGCGAATAGATAACCTTATAACCTTTACTTTTTTTCAAAAGTAGGTATCAAGAAACTAATTTAATTTTGTTATTCAAAACACCAACATAGAAAAAGACAGACAAACCGTTCAAATAAAATCGGCTCCGTCCCGAATAAAACATCAATTATTATAGGTACTCGTTTTCGCGACAAAAACGCACTTGCTTGGAAAATTCGCAATATTTTTCATGTTTTCGGAACTTTTTCTTCCCCTTGACCTCTCTTCACCTTAGTGCCGCATAAACAAATAATATGTGATATAATATTTTTAAAGTTTTGTTCTGAATTCCGCATCTTGTACATAGTAGTTTTAAATCAATGTTTTAACTTTCGTCTTTTTGTTCAAAAATCGTCATTTTTTACAATAATTTACTATAAACAACGAGAGGTGAAAAGTTTATTTGTTTTTCATTTACTGCAAAAAAAACTCGATTGAAGAATGCAGACTACCCGATTCAGAATAGCACCAAAGAGAGGAAAGAATCCGTTCAGTGATATGATTGAACTACCTATAACTACAGTGTACACTCAGTGTATCTACACATAGAACACCTCAATTCAAATCAATTTAAGAAAAAATATTGAACAAACATCAATCTCGATTCCTTAGTCTAACTCTTATAAAGGCAAATATTACACGTTAGTTTTATTAAACTCAAAAGATATCTTACACAATTAGGTACATAAAATTTTCACTAATCCTATTTTTAATACATCTTTTCTTGAAAAAATTTAATAGAATGACTTGTTTAGAATTCTTGTTATTTAAAAAAACCGTTTTCAGGCAGCAAAGTAATAGGCAGACGACAAAAAAATAAAAGACAATGATAACATTTCTTAGAAATATTACAGTTCTTGGTAAAGCATAATAGAATATTTAGTTTTGTTATATGATAATATTCTTAAGTACCTATAGCTTTTTTAGAATTTTCGTATACATATTATTGTGATACATACATCCATGTTAAGTTTAATATGAATGTAAGGAGGCAGGCACCTATGTCTTGTCACATAGATGTCGAGGATTCCAACAAGATAAATGGATTCAACACGTTCTTATACCTACAAACCAACCCAAAGGTCTACTAATAGAATATTGTTTTTGTGTGTATCCCACAGATAGGTACCTATATCTTGTAGAAAAAGTATGTTAATGTAAAAGGATTTTTGTATTTATTCTCTTTTTTTTTATTCTCATGACAGTAGTTCCTACCGACCTCGGAAGCCTAGTGGAAGGTATAGGCATTTACTTCTATTCAAAAGGTCTCGGGTTTGATTCTCGATCGAATCAGACTGTATTCAATTGATTTTTCTACCTGTCTGATTGGACAAACGGGTTTGCTAGAAAAAAAAATGCCAATAGGCTACAAGTTACACCAGTTATACTTACTTGCATCTTTGTTTTGAAAAGCCTTTATTTAGTTACAAGCAGCTAAGCCTGTCATGGAAAAGGGTTAATGGTTTGATTGTCCTTGTAACCAATTTGTCATTACCACTTTGGGGACTGCTTACCAATTGGACATTTATTTTCGGAGAACAGTCGATAAGTATCACATATTATTATAATTTCGTCGAAATAATATTTTCCAAGGAGAAAGGTATCTGTCTATTATATAATTGTCAAAGTAACTATTGCCTTCCAAACGAATTATAGGTAAAATTTAAAAGATATGAAATAGGTAGGTAGGTACTTTTCTATTAGCTGGATTAGTTTTGTCAAATGTACACAAAAATCGCTTGGGGTGTTTCAACAAAAAGTAGGTATCCAGCTTAGGCAAACTAATCAATTCCTATATAGGGTTTACTTATATTCAAATGTATAATATAGATAGGAACCTAGCTATTTTCTTTGTTCTCAATAATTTCCAACTTTTTTCTCTATACATATTTCATTAATTATTCAATATCTACTTGTTATAGGAACATGGTATTGTTCGACATGTTGAACATGTCGAGAATTCTCATGATTAGGAGTTCCGCAGGCGCTCTGAAGCAGCCGGACACGAAATAGTTTGCTCCGGTGTTTTATTTAATTTCTCTCACTTTCAATATAGACTCAGATTTCAAACTTTTTTTGTCAAATTTGTAATAATGTGTACAAAAATACTGGTTTTTTGTTTTTATTAAATCATTAGTTTTAACCAGCAAAACAGCGAATTTATTTTTAAAATAACCTAATTATGAACTAAATTCAGTTCGTATTGGTGTCATGTTTAATTTATTGCATCCAAATGTCGTCAGTTACAGCAGTGAGTGTCACAAATTAGTCCCACGCCCACACTCGTGCGCTGTTTAGCCAAACGCGGAATTCTCCGAACTACGCACAAAAAAAACGCATCGGGGTTGTAGAGCAGGTCAACATGTGAAAAGGTTCCATACTACAAACAAAAAATCATCCAGGCTAACTTCAGATGATAATATTTCAAACGGTCGTCATATTGTACTACTATAAACAGCGGTGTATAATATATCAGTTGAGAACATTGCCAATATTGTTTCCGTTGTAACAAAAAACATTGTCTTATAATTTTGAAAGACGCCGTCTTGTCAGATGACGGACCGTTCCATAGGAACCCACTACATAAGCCAGCCTTCGAAATAACAGTAGAAGACGGTCGTAAGCCCGTGATGGTTTGTTCCATTTAAAAATCGAACATGAGTGATGAATTGTTAGAGTCATTAGTTGTTACATATTCGTAACTTTCTTTTTATTAAAAACTAATAAATTCTTAATATTCCTTCTGAAAAAAGCCTTTATTGAGAGAATCAGTAACCAACTTATATTATTTAATGATTTTAGATGTATATCTTGTACGTTAAGTACCTTTATGAAAACCTGGCAACCATACACATCAATTAGTTTTTGGAACATGACTTTTTTGTGTAATTCCTTTTAATCAGGGTATACCGATGTTCCTTGTTTAACATTCTTCTTAGTTATTATAAACTTTTCTTTTTACCCTAAAGACTTTATTTAACTTAGAAGCTACCTGCGACGAAAAAAAAAGACTGTTTGATTTTTACTTCTTTGGTTTACAGATAGGTCAACAAAGTTTTTTTTTAACTCATCAGATCCAGAACCAAACAATTATTTATAAGTAGGTATAAACTGTCTATCAGAAAAACTGCAGACATTTATTGAAAGAGACATTATTATTCTCTGATTTTTTATTGATACTTAGTCTCCGTAATTATTTTTAAACTTCCAAATTACTAGGTACATTTTTTCTTATAAAATGTCACATTGGTTTGTTTTAGTACATAATTCAGTTTCAATTTACCAAGTTCTGGTAATTTCGTATTACTTTAGAACATTATTAAATTAAAAAAAAAAAAAAAATAGGTTCTCTTATATCTTAAGGAAGTAGGGAGGGAGAGACCTAGTTACGACCACATGCTCTACCTTGGGAGCAAACATAGATAGGGAAGGTAAAAGTTTTAATATAGGTAGGTTTGTAAAAATAAAAGATGCCCAGTGACCACATCCAGCGTTGCCGTATCTACCAACTTTTTCCCCTTTTCTACCGATTTCAGTCAGAAATCTGCCTATTTTGGAAATTTGATTTTTAGCGGAATTCGACCATTCGATTCTAGATATTTGTAATTGTAGGTAACCATGGAAAAGACTTTTACTAACAAACTTTTAGTTTCTTACTATAAGTTATCAATTTTAGACTAACTAGAAAAAAATCCCTAGATTGAATGTTTCTAAATAATTTCTAAAAATAATTTGTCATCCGATAGTATGTATGTCAAGAACCTACAAAACACCTCGAAAAGGCCCCTGGGAGTAGTGTGATAGATAACCTCAACCTTAAGGTTGATGCTTAAGCATTCACCCGACATATTCGTCTGGTTTTTTGCTCTAAAAGCCTCAATTATGTAGGCGCTTCTCAACCGACTACCATCCTTTTTTTCAAAATAGACGGAACTTGATTGGTGGAGAAAATAAGTTTTCAATGAGGGAGAAAACATATTTAGGCCTTAACATAAATTGAATAAGTATGTAATTAGTTTCATTATATGGATAACGATAAAAATAATCCTTATTACAGCTAGAATAACGGTGAAATAATACTGTTCAGTGCTTCTGAAATAATTATTTTAGTTGAATTTCGTATTGGAGATCTTCGGTTCGATCCTTATTGGCGACCACCTTTCTCTTTCACTACATGTGAGTGAAAGTTTTCAAGTGTATTTTGTGATCACATAATTTTGTGTAATAAGGTTAATTAAAAAATAAAACTATTTTGATAGGCATATACTTTTATTTCAATAGGTGTTTTAAACATCTTTGAATTGATTTAGGTACCTAACCAATTTATTATCAAGAAAATGACTTCAAATTGCTTTCACCTATTACGTACAATAAAAGCATAAATTTCGTATAAATATAATAAAATATAAAATAGGTAGGTATGCATCTTCAAGAACCAAAATTGTTCAATACCTATATATGTAAATTGTGTTGCTCTCAATGCAATATTAAGTAGGTATATTAATTTGAAATCATCTGATATAACAACTAACATTATCTAAAATAAACACCTTTTTCAATAATTCTTTTGTAAGAGGTACTTACATATATTCACCCCATTAAAATTAAACTATCATTCAATCCTAGATTGCGTGAATTTCTAATAAAAAATAGCATATGGTTAGTGAAGCGATTGCGCAATGTTCGTACATTGAATAAACACGCACTCTATTATTACGAACCCCTGCAATCTGCATGTTGCACGAACATGCGCGCTCCACACAACATTCTATGGTAAAATGTTCATACCTAGTAAAAAAAATAAAAAGTTAATAATATGCAAATGTCTCTTGTATAATAGGTCCTCAAGAAAGAGAAAGTATTTTTTCTGACCTGTAGGGGAGACCGAGGTAAGTTGAAACAAAGGTGAGTTGAAACAATGTTCATATCTCATCAACTCTATGGAAATGGTTTGACAACGCAGCAGTTTTGATTCACCGACAACGTGATATCAAATTCCTCAATATTATGTGTCGATCCAGTTCGGCGAGTGGTTTTGCTGTTATAACGTTCATCCGTAAAAATGTACTAAAAGTAAGTTTTCTTTGTTTTTTTTAATCATGAATTATTATACCTAATATTTGTTATTTTTTTATTTTTAAAATGATTAATAATAAGTTGATTATCGAACTTTTACAACATAGCTTTAGTTTCTTATAAAACAATTACTTTCAATATTATTTTGATGTTAAACCGCATGAAGTTGGTATTTTTCTTACCGAGGTGAGTTGAAACGCTTTGTTTCAACTCACCTCGCTTGATCAACTCTCCTCGGTAACAATCATAATATTATTTAATTATAAAATTAATTATATTTTTGTTTCAGAATGTCAAATAAATATATTCGGAAAACAAATAAGTGGTGAAGCCGCATTAGAAATAATGAATTAGCAGCAGAAGTGGTAAACCTAAGGAATAATAACCTACGAGATGCGGCAAAATCTTATAATTTCAATAACACATCACACTACCGCTTTATAAAGAAACAAAAAGCTCATCCAGAGTAAAACTAGCTAAACGACAGATTTTTAATGAAAAGTGAGAGAAAAAAAAAGAAAATAAGGGAGTTTTTTTTTTTTTTTTTTTCTACTGACTTGCACCCAATAAGGGAGTTAAACTGCCAAAATGCAGTAAAAGCAAGGATGGTGATGAAGAGGAAGATGGCTGCTATTGCTTAATGTGTCGTTTGCAATAATAGTAGACCTAATGAAAAATGAGTACAGTGCCTAGATTGCAAAGGTTGGACTCATGAAGCATGCACGGAAGGTGAACTCAATTATATTTGCCAAAATTGTCTCTCAGATTAAGTTGTTTTAAATGCTGATTTTAATGTTGATTATTATGAATGTTTTTTTAAATATATGTAGGTATGTTTTTTTTTTTTTTTTGTTTTGACCAAATTTTTACCAAATAAAATATATGTAAGTAATGAAAATACCCATTAGAATTAATGATACCAAGGGAATGTGTGTTTTTATAATAGGTAGGTACTTATAAAGTGCCATATGATTTAATTTTATTATTTTTCAAATTTTCGCAAACAAACAGTTTTTTAATAGGTTACATAATAACAAATACACGAAAAATACAACACATAAACCAGCAAAGTTTGCCAACATTACTTTTTTTACTTGATATACATTTTTTTCCAATAATGATGTAAGTCTTACGAGTAAGAATATGATAAGATATAATATGTATGTAACTTGATCTCAAATTCGCTCATTTACTTTTGATTACTTAATAATATGATCTCATTTACTTATGAGTATGTTTATTTTTCCATAAATATAACGATATTTCTATGAAAATGTTTTTTATTATAACTAAACCAATTTTTAAAATATGCGTAAAACAAATGGAACCGGTCTGGTTTTTGCAAATTATCTCCTAGAATGCTTGAATGAAATTATTTGTTGTGAGCTATAATTTCATTCATATAAGAGTATACTAATTTGGACAACATCGTTTTAAGTTTCACTTTTGTGAGATTGTCCTGTGTTGAGATATGAGCTATAATGTAAAATATGTTTCAACCCACCTCGGTCTCCCCTACTCTAGAACTTGAATATTTTTGAAAAAAGAACCATATCTTGTTTCTGTCTTGATGAACCACAGAAACTTTTCGAAAGAAAAAAAGTTTATTTTTTTGAGTTCATCTGCTGAAGTACTGCGAAGTATGAATATGATGACCGAAGAATCTAAAAAAAAAAATTAAGTAAAGGTAGTTACTAAATTCTCTCTTTTTTTATTTGATTTAGTGATTACAATATTATTATGTTCAATGCGCGTACAAACGTCGTATCTAAAGCACTTATGTACATACGCTTGTGTGAAACGGGGATAAATATTTTAGTAAAATCGGCATAATTTTTGTAAACGCACTACATTATCTTCTACATATACCTAGATCGTCGTTGATCCTTGGAGATGTAACTGTAGTAGGTATCTCATGTTATTTAGGTACTAATTATTCAATTTGCTCGAATATATTTACAGTTTATTTTCAATTGTAGGATTTCAGTAGGTACATACAAGAGATAGCTCTCAGGCTTCTTCTCTTCTGTGATGTTATGTCAGAAAAGGCAACTAGTGCATACCGTATAATTACATACATACCCAATTCAGCAATCCGACAGAAAAAAGAAATAACAGAATTCTGGAAAAACAAAGGCAAGCTGATACTTACGGACATGAAGGTTTGCAAAGAAAGAGGAAAGAAATATCCGGCTCTTGTAACGATGGGCTGTTTCAGTCTCTCCATAAATATGATGAGACTCTTTTTGTAAGTTTTTCTACGGGTTATCCAAGCAGAGTTGTAGGTGGCGTTCATCAAATTGCCGCTCTGGAAAGTCAAATTCCATTCATATACCTTGTTATCGTTACTTTATTTTACGTATCATTGAATGGAAACTATTTTGATATAATATTGCATAAACCAAGTTTAATCCATACTTATATACCTACTCTCCATCAGGCTGAAACCGTTTTATTATTAAAAAGTACAATCTTAATAGATATTCGTTGGATTGAAAACATCATTATTTTGCATTAGATATCCTTTATCTTGAAAAAAGCTTAAGGCTATTTGAAATAGCGTTTTGACCTTAAGAGGCATTATTTGCAAAATATACAACAAATTCTGTCAATGATGTTTATGGCCGAAGAGTGTAGAGATATGCACATATTTAGTGTTGCTTTATGATTCACGCTCACGGGTAAAAACCAAATGAAATTATCTATGTAGCAGAAGAACATTATTTGCCCGATCAACAAGTTTTAATCAATCATGATAATTCAACTTCTTAAAATAGGATCCATTTCGTTACAATATATAACATAAAATAGATCGACAGATGGTAATGTTAGGTCAGAGGGTAAAAAAGTACCTATTTAAGATATAAAAATAAAATATTTTATGAATTAAAAAAAAATGTAATTACCACAACCGAGATGTTATCACCAATCCGACATATAAAAAATATTTGTGCCATCATTGCCATCAAGTACAGAAATTTTGATAAGAACCTTATACTGTTTGGATTCACCTGAAAACAAAGAAAGAAATAACCAAGTCGTCTAGTAAACAAAAATTATGAGTCATGTGTTAGTGTCGGATGGTAATTTTCACATAGGTATGGATCTAATTTTGCGTGCATTCAATCTTACCTAACCATAACTCATTTTGTAATGAACGACGAGCTATGTAGGTACATAATTTCACTATGAAATATTTTGATAGAATGCATTGTTTATTCCATTAATAATAATGATTCTGTGAATATTTACCAACGTAAGCTGCAATCCAGTTATGCAGATAATCCCAACGCTCGCAGCGAACTGGGCCAAAATTCCCAAATGAAAACATTCTTCTATTTTCGCAACAAACCTAAAAACATAACGAGTCAAATATTTTAAAGAACCCTTTGGATCTGCTTCGCGGAAAAAAATCCATAGCAGCATTCCAGATTATTTTTACCTGATTGCGTCTTTCCTATAGCAATTTGACGTTGGCACGGGTCATAACATTACTAGGGATAAAAACAAAATTAGGTACTGAACAGGCGATAGAGTTTAGTAAAGATTCTCCAAACCTTTAAGGAAGGATCCGATATGTCGTGTGGAATCTTAATCACGGCATTCTTCTGTAAACTTGTAGGGTACGTTCCGTCTATTTCCAATTTCTCAAGTAATATTTTGATCATCTTCCAAAGCTTCATTCAATCACGACATTAATAATAGTAAAGCTCAATATTTAAGTAGTTTTTGAATAACATATTAACTTCCCACACGGTTTCTAGTACGTCAAAAGAAATTAATAAATTTAATACAACATGTTGTTGGGCTGTGGGATAGGTATATTGCAGTGAAATCGTATGGGGTTCTATAATATATTATGAATTTTTAAACTCAAATGGTCAAAATAGCCCTACATTATGAACACAAAATTTCCCACGTTTGTAGTAGGCTAGTACCTACTTATAATTTCCTTACATAAAAATCACTTTTAATAATTTAGCTACCCTTTTTGTATTTTAAAGAAAACAAGGCAATCTTTTCAAATATGCCTTTTTACCTTCTTTGCTTCTGTTTTTCAAGTGATTAGTAAGTATCTATCATCAATCAATTTTTCTTTGAACCCCATTTAGGAGAATAGGGAGACAACAAGAGCTCTCCATTACGCTAGATCTTGCGCAATGCTTATGACCTCCTCCCACATGTTAGTATACGGCATGTATATTGTACATACTTTAAAATTTTAATGCAAACATAAATATTTTGCAATAGTTGTCACTTTAAACCTCAACAACTGGTCAGAAAAGGCACAATGAGCCTTAGACGCCTTCGAGCGCAATGGAGAACTCTTGATGCCTCCCTATGCTCCTGAGTGGGGCTTAGGCCTCCCGCACTGTGGGTTGGTTTGGGGGGGGAGGGGTTTGCTGTGGATTGGTCTCCTCCTTGCTGGCTTGCGTAGAGTGGGGACTTTAACGGGAGTATGTGTGTCACTTTAGTAAATTTTGTACAACTACATTTCTGTTACCGTCAAAGTCCTTTTGTTATTTTTATAGATTGTTAGTTACCAGTGTTATTGTTAGTCGCCCGGACACACGTCGCGAAACCAAAAATGTCCAGGTCATAATTTTTTTAATGACCTTTTGTTTAGCAATATTTCACCTTTCCGGATAGGTACCTACCAAATTTTTGGAACGACCTTTTTTTATTGAACTTTCAACTTTCCGGATACCAAATTGTCGGAATGGCCTTTATTATGGCTGTGTGCGGGTCAAAAATTTTACAAATGTGGCAACACTGAGTTATGTATCAGTTTAAGGTTGACGATGTTCGCCAAAGGGTGGTCACTCTTGTAACACACTGTCCGTTTATAAAAGAAAAATTTGCTCTCACCTCACAATTGCTTTGTGGTGTTCGATGCATCGAAGCAACCGAATCTCAATCCTGTCTTCAATTTTATCCTGCAACTCGTTGAGATTTTCATCGTCCAGCTTCTCAATAGTCGATTCTTTATCGAAGTTTTCACCGTTAGAAACGTCTTCGGCAGCGTACTTTTCAATCTGAAATAGATTTATTGTTTTTTTATCAAAACAATCTAAGGTAGGTACTATGCTATATTTGAACAAATTCTAATAAATAAGAAAATACTTACATTTAATAAGTTGTCGTGTAAAACAAGAACTTCTGCACATCCAAAAGACGTCATACTTGTTGAGAGTCTGTCTATGCTTATATTAATGCAAGCACTGAACCATATTCCCAAAATTTGATACAAATACAGAAATTCGTAAAAAGGTGACTCGTTTTGGGCCATTGGGTACCTGGAATTAATATGAAATCAAAAATGTTTTACCTATAACATTAAAATGCTTTGACTTGTTTCACTATAAGTAGCTGGTTGATCTTCTTGAAGTAAATAAAAGTCAATTGGGAATAAAAAACAGTCCATCTTGATATTTTGAAGTTTAAATAAAATTAAAAAGGCCTAGGATCTATCGAATAACTTCACAATGTGCGCGAGTACAGTATTTTGTAGAGAATCGCTTTAGGCCCCCGCACATTTCAAATTAGTTTGTAGGCAGCAATGATTTTTTCACGTACACAGAATACCTATAATATAATTTCAGACTGAATTCAAAAACCTACGCCTGATAAGTAAAAAAAAATGTTTTATTAAAAATGAACAACTCATGGTTGCTTCATTCCAAGCGAACGGATTTATAACTTTAGATCAGATTTGTCCATATTGAAAACAAATTCCGGAGTTTATATGTATGATCAAATGCAAGGATTGATACGGCATATGGAAGGACACAATCTGATGCGTCAAAAACGGCAATACAATACAGGTTGAATGACAGAACAATATTGAATTTCAATAATCACCATGCTTTAAAAGGCAGAAATTTCTCATGAGACTCCTTATCGATCATTGGAAAAATGGCCCATAACGATATTGTTGTAGATGACATACTCAAAAATAAGAAAAATTCAAAGAGTTGAACCTTAGAATGGGAAACAAGGATCCTGAAATCAAAAAATAAAACCAAGATTACGAATTTCAAATTTTATGAGCGCCATGGTCATTTGCCCGGCAATAACTTACTTTTTGTGAATTTCTTTAGTCGGGGCAAATATATCACTTCTGATCATATTTATCAAGTCTTTAATATTTTTCAATTTGAATACATAAAAAACTATTTTAACGCACAGAGTCACTTGAGTCAACAAAAGAAACGAAGCCTCGGCAATTTTTTCGATATCACCCCAAACAATCACCATATAAATGATTTGAAACAAGGCGTAGAAATATTGAGACGACGACAAGAAAAACACCGAATAAAATGTGTATAAAAAGACATTAGAGTTTCTTCGCCAGAGGCCAAACACGGTTAGAAATCTTAATGGAAATCTAAGATACTTTTCTACCAAATCCAATTCCTTAGTCGCGTCCATTTCGGTGTATTGGTTCGGTAGAAATGAGAATTACTGTTGTAGGTAAACCCTTCTCAAATAACATCTGTTGTCCAGTTAAACTCTGAGAGTGGATGTACAAACTAATAGGGTGATTTGAACGTGATGGTTAGCGTTTACTTTCACAAATAGTCGTAACATGTTAGGCCTAGATACTCATGGATTTTAAAGTTTTTAGGCTCGCAAACAATAATTATTATGGCTTAGCAAAATTAAAATTAAATCATCATTATCACCAGGCTTCATTCGTCCAGTATTTATGTAGGTAATATAATATGCTGATGGCCTTCCTTCATGACTTCAGCGATTCTCTGTCTCTTCTACTCTCCTCACGCTGTGGCATTAATTTCCAGTTACTCTGCTAATATCACCAGACCATCTTAGCTGTGGCATATATCTGTGTTTTTATGACCTGTTGTTGGCCTCCACTTTAGAGTTTTTTTGGTCTATCTGTCATCTATTGTTCTCGGTATATTATGGCCGTCCCAGTTCCATACTTTTACTGACGCAATATTATTATTAAAGTCACATCGGTAACTTTAGTCCATTCTCTATTAATTCAATTGATTTCGCTTCTCGAGTTATGTTTTATATCCTTCTTTCCGTCGCTCTTGTGTTACCAATTTGGAGTTTTTGTATTGGTGTAAGTTTCATAAACATATTTCAATACCGGAAGGATGTAGATAATGGATACACTTTTCTCGAGGTGGTTTGCATTTACCGAATACAGCCCAACAGCCCTAGACAAATTGCATTTGGCGATCGATTACAAACGAATTTTTCGATAACTTAGAGTAGGAAGAAAATTAACTGCCCACTTTTTATATTTTTATTATAAGTGTCTTGGTTTGGTTTAAAGAATTGTTTATACGTTCCAGTGGACAGTTCATTTTTTCGCCCTCTACATTGACGAAATCTTCGTTTGTAGTCGAACGTCAATTTCTAATTGTCTACGGGGGCATATCAAGCCTCTTCTGAACTGTTAACTATAAGTGGGAAAGGTGACAGATCAAGATTTTATTATAATTATGTCTTCTAGGTTATGTTAAATTTTAAATATAAAATCTCTCCACATCTGGACAGTTTTAAACAAACACTCGGATTTTTTGTAAGCTGGGCCTGATAAGAAAAAAATGACCGAAAAATTAAGAAATGAATAAAATATTATACCTGCTTTTTGCTTACATTGTTCAAAATACCCATCTCCTTATTATACCTCCTTAGTTTTGATTGAATTATCAATAAAGAATTCATTTTTTTTTCAAAGAGCTTTTTTCTACTGGCACTGCCCGTACCATTTACGCTCCAATAACCATCAAAGAGAATTTATTTTTATATCAAAGATATCCTGCTGTGCATTTTTTACATGAATCTTTATCGAAAAATTTTTCATTTTTCACATTTTTTGTCAACTCTTAATAATTATTCTTACTTAAGTTTATGTAGGTAAATGATAAATTATGGCTATTGACAATAGCTATCCGTATTACCTATATTAGTAACTGTTGTTCGATGAATAATTGAAAATAAGAAATTACTTATGTTTAAATCTCACAATTTAGATAATTTGTTTTGTGAAATTTCATTTTAATTCATCAAGTTGCTACAACGAATAAACCTATTATCTACTGTTTTTAGGCTATGGTTTACGAAAATCAATGCCTATTAACTTTATAAGAAAACAAACACACAAATATTAAATTTTGTGTAGTAACGATTTGAAGAAATTATCCATAATGGGACTGATTATTATAAATATTATATACTAGTACCTATTTAAAATAATAGTACAATATCCTCGAAAATTATTCCATTTCTAATTGGAGAAAACTACCTATAAATTAAAATTTAAAATACAAGACATACAATGCTATATTCCATGGTTTATTTTAATAAAATACACAAAAAACCATAATATATGGTTCAAATTTTCCCTGTTATTCTGTGCAACCGGTTTTGGTCGAAGTTGAAGATATTATTCATAAAATCACTTTTTGGGTAAATCATTAAGGGTTGCGCCCTCCCATACCCCTGGATGTTTCAGGAACCTAAGTTCTCATTTCATCCAGACTTTATAAGCCAAAAAAAAAAAAAAAAGGAGACAAAAAGTGCAAGGTTTCAGAATAAAGTCGGAAGGACTTCATCTGACGCGCAAAGAGAAAGCAAAGAAAAAGATCCTTGCAACAAATAATTCATTTAAGTGTAAATTAAAGAAAAACTTCAGATTGAGTTGACAATTATAATTAAATTAAATTGCGGAAATTTTAAGTTTAATTTGAATTTTAACAACCGTTAATGATTCCTCCCAACAACTACACCATAACCAAATCCCACCAAATAATAAAAATAAACAAGCTACAACACATACTAAACCAAAAATAAACCCATCACCGTTTTTTACCAGATTAAGCCCATTACGCAAAAAAAAAAAAAAAAAAAATGCACCCACAATAAAAGTTACAGAGGCATCTAATGAATTTTGAAACACGCAACTCAACGAGACTACGTGAGTGGTGCCTCGCTGACGGGCTGCATCAGGTTATCCCATTGCTCTCTCCAGTCCTCCGCGAAGGCGCAAAAACACCTAAAGTTCGTGGGATTTAGGAAAATCTCCCCAAACCAAATAGGTCTGGGCGTGTCATGGGTGAATCCAGCCATCAGCTCGTCTCTCGCGATGTTCATCATAGGGCATTCCCAAAGAATATGGTCCGAATATTGCCGTCCTCCCCCACACGGACACCATGGATCAGAAGCCAGACCAAGATCATAGAGCTTTGCTTTCAGATTTCCATGACCCGTTATCAACTGTGAGGTCAAAAAATCAAAGACAATAAATTTACGGCTCAATCTTGATCTTATGTCTGGGAAAAAATGATACACCAGCCTCGCAGACAACCCACAGTTCCATCTGTCCTGCCAGACCTCTATTGTTCTTTCACGAACGCCCTCGATTGCATTTTTTAAACTACCGTGTTCTGTATTTATTCTAGCTATCACACCAAAATATTCTACGAAACCTTCTACTTTAAGCGATCTAATAGCTGAAGACTGCAAAACCTCCAGATCAGCCGGCAAAACACCAGCAATTACTGGTAAGCCATCACTAGCAGCAGTCCTACACGCCTGTGTTAAAGATAACAAGACCGGTCTCTGACCTCTTAGAAGAGCTGAGGCAATATATCCAATATGGAGTCTGTGAGACCATGCGCGAGATGCGTATGATACCTGGGCAACAAACGTTGCACGATATACTACAAGCAAGGTACTCGGTCTAAAACCCCATGTCCTACTACTGAGCTTCCGAAGAAGTGCAAACAAAGTCTTCGACCTATCACACACAGATTTTGCATGTGGAAGAAAGGTAAATCCTCTATCCAACGTGACTCCAAGATATTTAAAAGAGTCAACAACTTTCACACTCTTATCCCCCATTTTAAGCACCGGGTTACGATTTCTACTCAAATTCCCTTTCATCAATAGTGCCGCGGTCTTGGCTGCTGAGAATTCCAGTCTATTTAGATTGCCCCAATTCATTACACCACGAATGATTCTTGAGAATTCACTCTCAATCGAGCTTCTAGAGTTTCCGGCCAAGAGAAGAAGGGCATCATCCGCATATGCAATTATTGTAGCATTATCAGGAAGAATCATTGTCAATAAATCATCAAATAAGACATTCCACAAAAAAGGCCCAAGAACGGATCCCTGTGGACATCCCATGGTAACTTCCCGTTCGATCACACATCCTCCATAGGTGATTGTAATCTTTCGATCGTTGAAATAATCCGAAACAATGCTGAACAAATCAGGCGGGCAACATCTTAATTTCAGTTTGTCTAATATAAGGGGCCACCATGCGTTATCGAAGGCACCTGAGATGTCCAAAAAGACACCCAGAACATACTTTTCCCTGCGTTCGTCTTTCCACCTCAAACACTCCATAATGGCGTGCTCGGTAGATAGACCACGTCTAAAACCAAACTGGCGAGAACAACCGCTAGTTAGTGCACTCGACAGTCTGTTCCGTATCAGAATTTCTAAAATTTTACCGAAAGAAGGCAGCAATGTGATCGGTCTATAGGCTTTGATATCCGAGAGTGGTTTACCGTTTGCCTTTGGTATAACCCTAAGCAAGCCATTCTTCCATACTTTAGGAAAGATGCCACTGTTAATGCAAGTGTTCATAAGGGTAAGAATCCTTTCCGGCGATACCTCCCAGACCTTCTTGACTATCTCACCTGTAACCCTGTCAATACCAGGAGCCTTCCGTGGACCAAGGCCGGCAATAATTTCCTTGAGTTCCTGATATGTAACCTCAATACCAAGGGTTGGGGAAACACCCGCTGGTGGGCAGTAAGCTGTTTCTCTAAGACTCCTGTGCTCATCAAGATCATGTAGAGGTGAATCCAAAGGAACCAAGCCATCGAGAAATGCTCTTAGAGTTTCTTCAATTCCCAATGTATCCTCTTCATTTCTAACTACACTGGATAAATAGTGGTCAGCTGTTCTGCTTTCTCTGACGGCAGTCTTAGTTGCAGACCATGGGTCAGTGTTACTCACCTCGGTTACCCATTCCTTCCAGGATTCAGCCTTAGCTTGCCTTATAGCTTGATGATATTTTCTTCGTGCCCTGCAGAGTGATGTTCTCAGAAATAATGCAATAGGTGAGTTAAACTGCACCAATCCACTTCGAACTTTCCCATATTTGCGGTTTGCTCTTTTATATTCCTTTCGCAACTCCGTCAATTCAGGATTCCACCATGGAGCAGAAGATCCCGTCACACGCGGTCTGCTTCTCCCTAAAGATATATTAGCAGCTGATACTACAGCATCGTTGAAGTAGCAACCTAAGGACTCTGGACGCTCCACAGCAATCCTTTCGAAATCAACAAGTTTTTGCTGAAGAATAATTGAAAAGTAGTTCCAGTTTTGATTTCTTCGTTTAAATGACCACATGCCGCACGGTGTCATTGGCATAACGCCACCTATGAGCATAGTAATCAATCTATGGTCAGTAGATAGTGCATCCGGGTGTACCGTCCAATCCGACATAATCTGAATCAGGTCGTCTGTACATAAGGAAAGGTCTATCCAACTCTCCCCCATAACTCCCGCAAATGTAGCTGGGCCCGGCGCGTTTAGGAGGTGGAGCCCATGTGAAAACAGGAATTCTTCCACCGCCCTACCACTTCCAGATCCATGAGTATTTGGACGATCAAACCACAAGGGTGAACGAGCGTTAAAGTCTCCACAGATGACAATGGGCCTTCCTCTCAGAGCCGTCAGAGTGTCTTCCAAGCGCTGAAGGTGTGTATTTACATCATCCGAATATTTGAAATAGACGGATATTAGGAATATCTCCTTGTTGTTCAATTTAATGCAGATGCAACATCTGCATTCGTCAGACAAACCATCGATAAATAGCGGCTGTAATACCGAACTATCAAAAAAGAAGCCCGCGAGTGGGCACTCGCCCTTTTCGATACTTGCATGTGGTGGATTTATTCCTCTTGACCGCCCCTTTAATGTGTATTGCTCTTGAACAAATGTGAGAGGAATCTTCCGTTCTCTCATAAGGTGAACCAACTCCAGTGTAGCAGCCTTTGATCGTCCAAGATTAACCTGACCAAAAACAGATGCGTTTTTAGGTGGAGCCATAGTCAGTAGAATTTATAACCCTTTCCAAAGCGGCTTGGTAAGCTGGGCAGTCTTTAGTTCCGGTAATATGATTAGCTGACTTTTTGAAACGTACACAGGTGGCGCATTTTCCTTCTATATTTTTGTCTGGGCACACATCATGTCTGTGACCTTGTTTAGTGCAATGGCTACAAGTCTCCGATTCTTGTTGGCAATGCTTTTGACTATGTCCGTAGAGCTGGCATTTATAACATCGAATTATGCCGATATGATCTTTTACCTTGCAGGAGCTCCATCCTAAGTAAACGTTTCCCTGATTGACTAAATGTGTGCGAATTTTTGCAGAACAGACTATAATTGACCCGCAGAAAGACTTCTCTCTAGAACCAAACTTTCCTATCCTTCTTGTGTCATCAAGAAAATCATCTTCAGAAACGATTCCTTCCAGATTACACCTGTATAATTCTGTCAAGAATTCTTGGTCAGACAAATCTCTCGGCACACCATAAATAGCCAATCTGGGCAGTCTGGGCTTAGGCACTGACGCTGAGAAACCCCCAGCTTTTAATTTTTCGGATTCCAATAAGTTTTTCGCACCTTCTTTGGTTGATGTTTCCACCAATATACCGGCCCCTCTAGATCGACGCACACTAACGGCTTTAAAGCCGTCATTTACGGGATCCAATATTGATTTCACCTGCTCCTTTGTAGCTGCACTGGTTTTGCCATCTGGATTCTCGGGCCTGATTACTACAACTGGATTTCTGGCAACGCACGTCCTTATTGTTCCTGGAGGACAGATTTTGGCCGCTTTCTGGGCGTATGATTCACCGTTAGGTAAAGCAGGAACCATTTTCTTAATTGAGACGTCTAATCTGTCAACCACCTCACTCATACCTCTAAGGCGGCCCTCTAAAACAGCTGCTCTTGTCTGTGTTCTGTTGAAGATCCTTGCAATGGAATCGAGGTGGGCTCTAATCTTAGCCTTGTTGTCCACGGAAAGTCTTCCCTTTTCCTCCACAATGATCCTTTGCACAGCCATTATTTCAGACTCAAACGCACACTCATCCTGTCCTGTATCCGATAGCCTATCATAGGTTGGACTCTGCTTGGCACGTTTTCTCTTTTTACCCGAAGGCGTATTTAGAGCAACGGTAAGCACCTCATTATCAACCGGAGGGGTCCTCTGAAGATTACGAGAAGGTGTAAAAACGTCCTCCTCCTCAGCGATTATTGCAGGAAACTCCTCATCATTTCCACTATCTGCCATCCTGGCATGTACAGAATACAATAATTAAGAATTCCCCTAAAAAAAAAAAAACAATAATAATAAAACAAAATAAGTGATAATCAAATAGGGAGTGAGTATTTTTGAATGAAGAAGAAAGAAAAAAAGAAATCACTAGGTAGGAGATATACGATAACAAATGAAATTGAGAGAAAAAAAAAGAGCATGTTCATTAATAATATAAAAGAGAAAAAAAAAAGAACATGTACATTAATAATATAAAGAAGAAGATTGGTACATTAGTTATATAAAAAAGAGGTCTGATGCTGAATATAATGACAAATAAATTAATAGAAAGAAATCTATAATCTATAACTAGGTATATAGTATATCTACAGTGTGAAGGAAGGTGTCATGCACTAGAATTTGATTAATTAATAAATAGATAAAAAAAATTGCATTTAAAAATAGGATTGAATAAAATATTTATAAGTAAAAAATAATAAAATAATAAAAAATAGAAGAAAAGAAAAAAAAAAAAAAAAAAAGTTCTTTGGCACCACTGTGATTCGAACTCAAATCCTTCGTGTTTGAAGAAACGAACGCTTGCGCTGGGCTACACAGTCTACGCGGCACCGTGCCAAAAATATGCAATATAACAATTATCTAAATGTATAAGAAGTTCAGACTACCGCAGTATACAGTTTTTATTATTGTTCAACCGTTCAAACACATCACAAAATCAAATATTAATAAAAAAAAAAACACAACACATTCACCGATATAAAGATATTTTGAAGTATTAAAACAGTTTAAAGAAGAATAAATAGTAAATGATAATTAAAGTTCTGAAAACATCTATTTATTTAGACATTTTGTCTGATTTAAACCACGATCACGGAATGAATCTTATTTTGATTTTCACAGATCACATCAAAGTTACACACTAAAATATTATTAGCTTGCAGTAAAAGCACTATGAAAAACCCTCTTATAGAGGCACAAAGCGTAAATAGAAAGTACATTAATCTAAAATAAAAAACAAAATAAACAGCGCTGAAATGAAATACAACCGAGCTGTCAACGACAACCATAGATACCAACTTTTTGGGTAAAGAAAAAATTATCTTGACTATCGCAAGAAACTTATGTTGATTCAGTCTCATCCAATATAAATCTACATTTTGTTTCTGTAATGTTCGCGGTTAGAAAGTGGCAAAGAAAAACCCTATCTAGAGTGAAGTGGAAGACGATAGAATAGACCTATATCCAGCAGTGGAGAGATGGCTGAGGAAGAAGAAGAAGAATTGTTAACTTAACTACCTTTTCTCCTTTTGATTTATAAAAATAATAATATGTTTCTTTATCCACGAACACCTACCTCACAATATGTCATTGTAGTGTTGAGACATTTCAGATATTAATGTGACTTATGCGTGAAGTATGGGCCATTCCGAAGCATTGCTGCGTTATTCATAACTCATGGGTCTAAATTTTCTGATATATTTAATAATAACCAATGTTTCCAGGGGACATCAAATCGAAAAGGTATAGGTTCCTACATTACTTATAACAATTCAATTCCCTTATAGAATATAGACGTCAAAAATAATGGAACCACTAAAATTTGCAAAAATAACAATAATAGAACAATAATTCTTATTCAAATGTTTAGTTTGGCTCTCTACTTTCCCAAACGCAACGAACCGTGTTTGATATTTAATTTTCCTACGATGCAAGTCCGTAACAATGATTGGTGAGAATATTGGTGTTGGGTGGTGATATGCGGGTGAACTTGCTAAGGGGTAACAACAAAATTATTTATTAACAGATGGGTACATTTTAAATCTTCTAGGTGAAAACGTATGTACCTAATGGAATATAATAGCTCTTGTTTCAGGATCTGACAGCATTGTTTATGCATGGTGTTTGTTTGTCCGTTATTTTAATAATTTGAACATTAAATAAGGTTACAATAATTTGGGGGTGATCCCTTCTTAGGTAGAATAAGAGGGCGTTCAGTTCATACCTATTTTGTGTCATTTAAACCGTGTTTTGTCGTGAGAGTATTCTTATTTGTTAATTAAACACAGTAGGTATAAATTCGCTAAAAATGTATCTTTCTTATATTTTTTAAATATAATAGGTTGGTAAAAGGATCGAAATTCCAATTCCATCTGCTAGTTTCTAACCAGAGATACTTCGTATCTTCTATAGTTAGAACCAATTATAGGTAGGTACCTCCCATGATGAATGCACTTATATTAACAGTAAAAAATAGATGTACGAGTAGGTATTATAATATTATTTTTGAAATTTTATGGATTAGAACATAGTAGGTATGGAGATTTCCTTGGGTAGGTCCGTACTTGGTATTCTGTTTTTTTATTTTTTACAGATAGATTTTTACCAAGAAATCCAAGAATATTGAACAAAAAGACAAATTCAAATATCGACCTGGAAAACAAATTTTATAGGTTAAGTTTTTTTATGTGCCTACTTACATAAAAACAATTTAAAAGAAGCAAAACAAAAGATATTTGAAATTTCAACAAATTTTAATGCCACATTTCCACGGGCCACAAATGCTATTATAGTTACGCCACTACCTGGAGGATAGCACCTGAGCGCGACACGGGATATATGAGATACTCATGGAACAATAATTGAAATCTTACCACCTCATGGGGAATTTTAAAATAAAAAGTAAATTATAAGTGGTACTGCCCCAGACAGATTTATCTAGTGGGGCAGTAAATTCCATCTAAATAACATTGATTATGTTTTATTATATTTATGTATTATGTGCCTTTAATTGTGTCATTGTCGTGATGTTTATAGTGTGCCTAATTGTAGGTATGTTTATTTTTTGGAATAAATCATTTCATTTCATTTTATTTCACCTAATAACAAGTCAACTTTCAAAACCAATGTAAAAAAATCAGTTATTCAAATCAAATCGGTGAAATTTTACATAGAAAAGATGGTAAATTTTCATAATACGAGGATTAAGTCAGTGCTTGTATATTTTAAGTGAGTAAATAGCTAGTGCCTAACATATTATCTATTAGATCCGGCTCTGTGTTCAACATCGGTAGATACAAAACACAGCCATCTAAGTATCTAATTCCGCATTATTGAAACTCCTTCCGAAGGAAGTGTGCTGTAAACTTGTTAGGAAGTCAAATATTCTACAATAATACAATCATTTCCATACTAACCCAATATTAGACGAACGTTGTTTGTTCCTAATACCTAATAATATCTAAATACCTACATACCTATTATATCGAATTCTCCACCCATTTACATAATATGTTATTACTAGCTGACTGTTGAAGTTCGTCCCGCCTCAGAACCAATTACCGATGTGTTAACTTATAAACACAATACCTACTGAGATAACACGATACAGCATGCACCTCCCTAATTGCATTGGAAAATGGGAGAGTTAGTTAGAAAATTTCAGGGCACACTTTTTGATGTCAAATAACATATTTTCTTTTTTGTAAATAAATAGAAAAAAAATCTGTTTCGGAACACCGATCACTAAGAAATATACTTAAGATTTATTCTGATACCTACATAATGTGTATGTATATATATGTATATATTTTATTGTTTGGAATATATAGAAGAATTTATTCATTACATTAATTTTAATTTTTTTAATGCTGTTTTGATACTTTTTATATTGATAATTTTTTTATGATAGCACTCCCCGTTACAGGCTTTTGCCTAGTGGGGATGCTAATTTGTTTTTAAATTCTTACTAAAATTATGACGAATGTACACTTCCATTATTGTCTGTTATATCATATTATACACGAATAAAGAAAGTTATTATATTACAATAATATATAGAGAAGAGTTACTGGAGTAAGGCACGAAAATTTTATGTATTAGATTGTGTGTATACTCTGTTTCGTAAATTTCGTGATAGTCTTTCACAGCACGTGCTTTGCCAATATGGCTCTATGTAGTCCTCATAATGACATAATATTATTAGCGAACTTTATGTCTCTCATAGTGTTATCTATCCAAAGATACTATACTAAGTATAGTCTTATTCCATCTATTGATATTTGAAAAGCGCATCTCTAACAAAGCATCGGAAATACATTTTTTACCAGATAGGCAAACTTTATAAAAGACAAGGTAATGGGCAGGGCCGTAGCTAGGGTTCGAACACTACCTACATAATATACCAAAATTAAATTTGATTGTGTTCTTCCACCACGGTTTTGTTTCGTATTAGCCCAACAGATACTTTGTTCTCTTAGCAGCACTAGATTTCTCTTCCTTCCTGTAGGTACATTGATTTTTTTCAGAATTAAGTACCTTTTTAGATATAAATGGTGGGTTCTTGGTTGAACCCCCCAACTCCCCACCCTCCCCGGCTACGAACCTGGAAGTATGTATACTCGTACTAAACATAGGTAGGTAGTAGGTACCTATTATTTATTATGTGATCCTGTAACGTGCCGAAAATAGTCGAGGATACGACAGCTGTCTGCTAGTGTTGTATTTCATCTGTTTGAGAATTTATTTTGTTTAATTTACGACTCGTTTATTTATTTATTTGATCATAGTTTTCAAATCATTCCTTTTTAAATTGATCTACGTTAATGTAAGTTAATGAGTTCGCAACTAATTGAACAGTTTATAAGGGCTTAAAAACTAAATCACATGAATGGTAATTTTTATTAGCACAAAAGTTATTAAATAAAAGTAATGATTAAAACCAACAAATTAATTTAAGAAAAAAACCCTTTGTGTATCGATGTTTGTTTTCTTTTTGCTTGCCTACCTGAGAAAAGGATAATAATTTATTTGAGATTGGCCAAGATGACTTCCTGTCGAGGAAATTGATGAAATATGTATTAAAACAAGAAGATGGGCTAAGTCCTTAGACAAATAGAAATAATTAAAATCAAGTAGATTATTTAAGAAGAATTATTAATTCTAATACTTATTAAGTCATATTAAAATTTAGAAATTTATATAAAGCCTTTCGAAGGTACTTCTCATAAATTTAATAACAAAACAAGTTATGTATACTTTAATTAAAGTGATAATTATTTTATTTTTTACGTAAAAACTAGCTTTCCAGTAGACAAATTATTTGACTTTTCTTATGTTGTAATAAATTTATTCAGTGTTCAAAAAGAAAATAATTTCATATATTTTTTAAACATTTTCCCGCATTAAGAATTCCAGCTTTTATTTGCAGTCTCCTTCATAGACAGCACGCCAAGTACTTTACCGATCACCGATGAATAATACAGGTCTTCTTGTTTTTAGAGTGCCAAATCGAATCACCTCGACGTCGGAAATTCGCCGGAATTCGGAAGCCACACTTCCTAAATATGAGTCTTGACGGCAAGTGAATCGGCACATTATCGAAGACTTTGAAGTTGACCCTCGATCATGCAGCCCCGTTTAATCCTCCGCTGAAGGAAATATGAAAAAAATCGAGAATCTTGTAGGTACTTAAACATACTGAAATAAGAATCAATTCGTTCAAAGATCACCAAGCTATCCGTGGATATCAAATACTTAATAGTCCATGACTTTTTGAACCTCGCAAAAAAGTGACAGTTGGGTACTACGAATACTCCCAATACCGTAGAAAAAAACTTAAGTTCAATGTTGTCCAATCTGAGACAGAATCTTAACATCAGAAGTCGGCGTCTGGACAACAACGCGATCGATCTCGGTATAAGTTATAAAGTGTATCTGCTACATAATTCAATTTTTTTTTACAATTTGTGGTAGGTTCATGAACGAAACCAGAGTTTTGTTATGTAAATGAGGCGATCAATCCGCACTCTTAAAAAACGAGTGAAATAGAGTCATAATCCCGTACATTTTTAATATTGGTAAAATGATCGTTTCAAATTCTTTTTAAATTCACCAGATCCGACATCCACGTAACACATTTTTACAGTAAATTACAAATATTTAATTAAAACTCGCGCTCAGAGCGATTATTCTTTTAATTATTGGGGACAACGATAACCGTTAACTTCTATTACGGTCATTAAATATCCGCAATGTAGGATACCTAATACATTTTATGCATACATATAAATTTTTCTAAGCATACCTACTTGTACATACCAAGATTACGCTTTATTCTGATTGAGTTTTTACAGGGTAACTTCCTGGGAGGATTTTTACATAAGGACATTATAACAATAGGTACACGTACAGGATACTTAATTGATTGTGCATTCAAACTTTACTTCAAATAACAATAATAAAGCTATCATTATGGTATTTCTATGTATAAACATTTATTATGACAAAGGCAAAACAAAACTTCTCAGCATTGAAAACAGTTTTTCTTCGATACCTCAGTCATCCTTAATCGCATATAAGGTTGGCTCGGGTACCTCCACCGTATGTTTTCCGAAATAGTACGCCAAGACAACATATTATTACTCAACTCAGGCGGAAAAAGAAGAAGAGGAAGATAGAACCTTACCGGACTAACTTGTGAAGTGCATGGTCGCTTAAAAGCATGAAGGGACCTTGTCACGACCACATGCTTCACCTTGGGAGAGATATTGGATAGGCAACAGGTATATCCATGATAGAAATTCGAAATATTGCGATATACCAATTACATAATATTATTATGGTCTAAGTGGAAATTAAAGACTTCCCATTTGGCTTTGCAAATATATTTGCTGACAAAGAGCATGTGTTGTGCAAAGCGAAACAGAATTATAACAATCCATGCTATCAAGCTGATAAAACTCGGCGTGCATGTCAAAGACGGTGGTATTGATACCAAAATATGAAAAGATAGAGAATAACAAGTAGTTTGAACTAGGTATCATATTATCAAGCCCTACATAAGTAACCAAAATAGATAATATCTGTTTGCTTCACACGTTGCCGAAGCCCTTTCGGCTAACGTGATCAACAGAAAAGAGAGAATGGACTGTAAATGGATGCAATGCACTTACCCCAAATCCACGTTATCCAAATGTGTATGATCGATCTCCTTTATCTTCTGGCAGCACTGCACTTTTGTTAAAACTATATTAAAATAAATGATTGGATGCACAAGATGTAATATGTAATTGATGAAAATTGATATGTCCCGATGTTTATAACTTTCGAATTTGTAGCGGCGATAAAGAGCGGTTGGTCCGTGTGCGGTCCCGAGATGCGGAAAGTACTACTGAAGTGCACTGCAGGGAAGGGCCCAAAGGAAAAAAAGGTAACAATATTTGCCCTGCAACGCGAACCACCGATTGTGACATTTGACCCACGTACTTATAGGTAAATATGTAGATACCTATATAATATAAACATGTTCAATCTATTAATATTGAACAATATCGATCAAGAAAATTTCAAAAACGATGGAAAGAGAAGACTGTAGGACCGTCTCAAGTGGACAAAAATTTACATAATAGACGCATTACCTACAAAAAGGACAAAAAGATAAAGATCGATATAACTTCCAGGTAAGATCACAATATGTATGTAGGTATATATTTTGGTAAAGATGAGGTTTAGATTAAACAGATGGTCAGAATATTGAAAAAGTGACCTTCTCAGTTATATTATGCTATCCCGAATAGAGTGAGATAACGAAATTCATGGAATAATTATTATTAGACAGAAGGTGAAAAATGAAAAAGCCCTGAAGATTTCACAAGGGACAAAAGTGGTAAGCCATAATAATGGGTGAATACTCTGCTGATTTTGGAGTCCAGTCCAGTCCAGGGCAGGTCAGAGTTCGGCACTACCCAGGTAATGCGACATTGTCGTCGATGATAGATCTTTCCTCATAAAAATTCTAAAATAAAATAGGTACCTACCTAAATAATGTTTTAAAAGTCACACCCTACGCTCGTTTATGTTTATAAGAACAGTTATGTGGTGTGGTTATGTTACGTGAAATTAAGTATCCTGTTTAAATTAAACTAAAGAAATGAAAAAAATGTATACTTTTATTGTTGGTACCTATAGTGGTTCGTGTGCAATATATACCTGATGATTCCCTGTCTCCTAAGCGAGGTCTTCTAGTTCTTAAAGCATCGTAAAATGATATTATACATTATCTGAAATAAACGGAAAGAAATAAAAACGTTTCGATTCAATAATACCTAAACGTATTGGAACTTTATACGACTACTCTATATTTTCACCATGGAATGCATTTGGTAGATATATGAGCCACCAAGACAGATAAAGATGGTATATTATCTTTTTTAAAAGGTTCGTTGGAGTGGTTTTATTGGAAAACTCATAACACGAGACAGCAGAAACGGATAGATCCATATAATATTGACGTGATATTGCAGGGGTCTTGAGAGTTAATAATATAGGAAGAAAGGTAGCTGTGGATACATCAATGAAATAATAACTACTCCCTTTAGACCAGAAAATATCACATTTCTTACGAGTTGCTTGTGAAGTGTTAATATCACATATTATTATTACTTGAGATACTAACGAAAGTAACATAAAAACAGTCTAATATAAAATATTTGTATAGTTGCCTGAAACCTTAGCCCAAAAAATTTTGAAAGTTAGCACATGAAATGAGGATAATATGAACTGAACAATGATGTCTATGATGCGTAAACTTGTCGCTAAAAAATATAATATGAGTAATGTATATTATGTTCGACTTCAATATTTGTGATCATTTTGAGGCAAGACCCCTTCAGCGGTTCGGTTGCCTTTCAATTTCTTCTCACCAAAGGTAAGTATTCACTTGAAGATTAGTATTAGAAACAAATAGGTACTTAGTTTTTGAATGGTTGGCCTTAAGCCCATGGTCAATGTCTGGAAACTATATTCTTACAGAATATGTAACAACTAATGACTAAAAAATTCATAACTGATGTTCGATTTTTATATGGAACAAACCACTACGGGCTTACGACCATCTTCCACTGTTATTTCGAAGTCTGGCTTAGTGTGATCACTTTTCGTTAACAATGTTAGCCATCAGGTGGCAATGTTTAAGTCTTCGAAACTCCTAATCATGAGAATTCTCAACATATTCAACATGTCGTAAAATCCCATGTATGCATGCAACAAGTAGATATTTAATAATTAATGAAATACAGAGATAAAAGCTGGAAACTATTGAGAACAAGAGAACAACCAAATTTAAAGACTTCGACCGCTGTCATGTATTTGGCGCCAGGACATGACTATATCCATCCTTGTTAATGTCTCATCTCTATTGCCCATTGGCTTTGTTGGTGCGCAACGTTCTAATTATGTCTAGATTCCTGTGACCATTTTTCAGGACTAGATCCTAAAGAATATGAAACAACTAATGACTCCATAAATATAAATGTTTATCAACGGCAAAAAGAAAATATCACAAAGTCATTATTTTAATTAAGAAATTGACGTGTATCTTCATTAATAATTAATTATTCTTGAAAAAAAAAAAAAAATTCATCTGTTAATACTTTTTTTTTTAATATTCTTTTAAAACGAAAAGTACACTTCGAACTGATTCATTTGTTTTAAAAAAGGCTTATTAGGGATATCTGTCGACAGTCTGACATGTTAAGCTTTTGGAATGTGAAGGGGGTAAGGGGTAGATTAATTTTGAATCTAAAAAGGATTACTCGTTATATTTTAATGATTATTCAAATATAAAAATTGCTACAAATTATGTCAACATTTATCGAACTCCTTTTACACACATTCGGTAATAAGTATTTCCTTGTCTCCAGTCAACCGCTCAATGTTGAGGGATATCTTCGTAAGTGCTGGTCCTAAGAAGGACCTTTTTATCTCTCGTTTTTCGTTTCTGTTTGGCATGTCAATTTTCACTTCTTTATATCTTTCTCAGTTTTCGCACAATAACTTTAACTTTTTTACTTGTCTTTTCGATTTTATTATTTTGACCCTTTGTTTTTATTATTTTAACTTTTTATACATTGAAATTTTATTTTCTAAAGTTTGAAAAAAAAAGAATTACATATTCTGTACGCGCACAGTATGACACGACAAGAAGAAGAAGAACTCCTTTTCAAAGTCGGGTCAAAGTGTTTTTCACTTCACACTGACTAGAAAAAATTGCCTCAGGCATTAAATTTCACCAACGATACTGACGCCTTTGTAAGGAGATGTGTAAATTAATTATTTATTTATTTATTTATACACAGAAAAACCTTCACCATTTACAGTTTACACTATTATCAGTAGAAAATTTAAAGTTCAACTGACAATAAAGATGATAAATTTCCAATAACAATTATTATCATTGGTTATTAATCTTAAACTTATTGAAAAAAAAAACAGTTATATTTATGGTTGAATAGGATTCAAGGAATTCGCTCACTGGATAGTTGATAATTTTGAATGTCCATTCTTCTTTCTTAAGCCGCATACACACGTACCGATTTATCTTTACAATTTGACCGATTATCGCTCATTTTTCAAATCTTAGCAATTGTTTTCATTGCTAAGATTTTGAAAATGCGTCTTAATATCAAAATACAATTGCTATCTCCTTGAAAATCGGAATACAAACAGCTTTGTTTCTATCTTGAAGGAATAATAAATAAATAAAAAACACTCTTCTATACATAGTGTCAGTATAGCCGGCGGAACTTAATGCTTGAAGCATTCTCTACCAGTCAACCGGGCCCGTCTAATCTGAAATAGGATTCCAACCCCGAGTTGAAAATAATATATTATTATGTAGATAGGTAGGTAGGTATATATTTTATTTATTTTTTTATCTGTGAAAAATAAGACTTGAGTTTTAGGAAGACGGCGTAGTTCTAACGAACAGTGCAAAACAGACATGCCAAAGTGGTTGCCTATATCAAAGGACTAAACAGAATACGCAGAAGAAAAGAAAATTAGACTACCTAATAATATGTAGGTACATAGAATAACTAGAGATAGACTGTAAATTTGTTATAAAGAAAAGTCAATCAACACACAACGCCATATTTTTGTCACTGTCGTTCACAGCTATAGTGTAGAGAAATGCGGGTCTCAAAAATATTGAAATGTGTTGCTGTGTGTTTCTCATTCTCGTGAATTAATAAAAAATAAATAAAAACATGACGATAAGTTCACGGAATCAGATTGGTAATTAAGAGAGAAAAAATAATTATTTAAATGGCAGAATAACGCCGAAACAACTAGTATAAAAAAAAGAATATGATCAAAATTTATTACTGTTTTTTTTTTCAAATATGGAATGATTTTTTATTTCAAATATGGAATGGTTTTATATTTCAAATATGGAATGAAGGAATGATTTTAGCCTTCCTTGTACAAACTATTAGTAAAGAGAAAGAAACCTTGTTTGCAAAAAGCCAATATTTAAAATGACGATTTCAATTTCCGATAAAAGCATCCCTAGGATATAGTGAACGTGATGTGGAAAACTTTCCCCAAATTTACGATTATACATAATCATTATGCTTATTGAATATTTTCCCGGGAGTAAGAAGGTCTGCCAGCTCTGGTACCTCCCTTCTAACCTTCTTAATACTCTATCTTTGTTTCCTTCATCTTCCACATTTTAAATTAAGCGCACCACGTGAATTACGAAATGTTTTCCTGCTCCGTAAACTCAACAAACGATTTTTTTAATCATTGAAAAATACTTAATTTGTTAACTAAATCCTGATTTTTGTTAGTAATTTTTAAGCTCATAAAACGTATTATTTTAAGATTTAGTATAGGTCTTTCCAAATAAACCTTGTCCTGCCTGTATGAATGATAGTAAAAATGAGTAGGAAGGTATTTAAAGGTATCCTAAAATGTAGATTTTGAGTGTTCTTTAACAAGGGTTTGTTTTTATAGATATTTTAATTTTAATTTTATCTTTCGCTATATTCAGCACTGGTTAGTGTGCTGTAGGGCAACGTTTTGTGTATTTTAGTTTTTCTGTAGGTACTGGTCCATTATGTAGGTACATTATAAAAATTGATTAAAACTTGGTTAAGTAAATGATTTATAAGTTATATGGTTATTTCTAAACAAAGGTGTAAGTAGAGTTGGTGTATCTAAATGCTTCAGGATTTTTTTTCTAGTTAACCTGTCACATTCAAAATGAGACAGGCCATTCCCGGCGGGTAGATTATTTACGTGATAAGAACTTAATAAAATCCGATTGGGAATCGAACTCGGGAGGTCTAGCACCACAGGTTGGAATACAGAGAGCTAAATAATGAAAATGTGTGAGCAGAAAACCATGGCTCAGTTTGAGTTGAAGCTCAATTGACGGAAAAACTATCGTCAAAATGTTTTTCGTAAAGCTGAGAGTAAGGGGATGCGAAGGAGTTAGAAGTGGTCTCTCAAACAATCTAGGCTGAAGAGAGATAAAAGCATTAAAATAAGATTTCCCACACTGAATGCGATAGGAAAGCTTTATTTTTATATGGTGTCAACTTAAAAATTAGGTATCTGACATGACACCCAGATGAATATTATTCAATGAAAATTGTTAACATCAACATAATAATATGTAAAATGGGCTTTATTTAAATTGTTATGGATGAGAATTTAGTCAGCCAACGTGAAATTTATTTGTTTGATAAATTTGATTGATTTACATATACGTAGCCTGTGATAAGCTACTTACCTCATAAGGTACGGTAGCTACCGTTCGAAATATTCCATTTAATATCGCTTAATTTTCTGATCAATGCCCAGTTTCTAGTGCAAGATTCCTAGAAGTTATTGATTGATTTTGAACATTATAAGAATTTAATGAATGGGCCAAATTGAGTATTCAAAGACTAGGTACTCTCAACCATAATATTATTTATTTTATTTCAATAAATTTTTAATTACGTTAACTGTGCATTGGTTCCTGCCCACATTGTTTAATTTCGTGGAAGACTTTTCAGTGGAAAACGTGGAAGAATATTATATTATTATGCCTATGTACTTACATCAAAATATTTATGGCGTGGGTGTTTATAGAAGCCCGCGTTTTACTAAAAAAAATTAATAAATTCCCTGGCTATCTGTTCCAAAAAATGTGATATTTGTGTACCAGAAATCTCTTAATTATAGTGGCCATTATCTACATAATAATTCAGAAATGTTTGTGTGCTTTCTATCGTATATGTGAACATCACGCTCAAAATACAAATGCTACGTCAGATATGAATCTGCGCAGAGCGGTGCAATTTGCTTGAGAAGGTTCTTAAATACAATTTGCTGCATTAACTTTAATATATTTAGAGCTATTTAAAAAACTCTATTTTTTTAGGATCTTCATACAAATTTCTCAAAAAGATAGTAAGCCATCTTTTGGAAACAAAATTACTCATGTAAACGTTGAATGGAATCTTGGTATTACGGTATGAAAATGTAATAAAATAATCGTAGATTGATTTTTTATACATATAAATGTTATTCAAATCTTATTATTCTCAATAAATAAAGATTTAATGAAAAAATTTGCAAAATGATTCCTCCATTTTGAAGTTTGACAGATAGCTCAAATCACCCTCTATGGGTGGAGAGCCTAATTAATTATCACACATTAGGGAATGTAGCTAAGATTCAAACCACAGAGCTCTCTCTCTCTCTCTCTCTCTCTCTATGAAAACTTGCAAATTATGTCGGTAGGTTCGTATAATATTATTATTATTACATAAATATGGCATTCCGTCCCGATGAGGAATCGTATAATATTATGAGGTCGGTAAAACAACAATTGTAAAAGTGTTCTTCTTTTTCTGTGCTTATGTCAGTTATAGAGGTCTGTTAAGCAATGGGAAGCTAGACTAGAACCTGTTTAATTAACTACCGATCAAGCCTGACAATCGGAATCAAAAACGTAAAGCAAGACGGGTATAAGCTAGTTTCAAATATTTACATAAACAACCTTTTACCTATTTCGATAAAAATTCATCGAAAACTACTCCACCCCCCAAAAATTGTAAAAAGGTCCAAGATAATTAGGTACTGTTTAATAATAGATAATTTATTTATGTAGGTTGTGTAGGTATTCAAATTAGACACATGACTTTTAATATTATTTAAGAACTCTTCAAGAAAAATTCTCGAACTTGTGATCACTTTGCTCTGTTCGCAGGATCAATAATATATAAGTAGGTGCATAGAGTATTATCACCTCACTTACTAGGCGACAGTATTTATTGAGGTTAAGTACTAAATTTTATGTTGAAATCGGTATCGTACTGTTTTTGCACAGGAAAATGATTAGGACAGGTGTTAATGAATAATGATATACCGACGTAGGTATATCATTAATAATTTTTCAATTTGAATGATAACTGTTTTAAGACTGTCATTCGCTGCTGTTCTAAGGCTGACTGTGTATGGCTTTACGCTTACAACCTTCTCCATTGGGCGAACAAACTTTAAAATCCACGAAAATATCACCATAGAATAATTTCATTCCTCACTTCGCCGTTTATATAGAAAATAACCTTATTTAAAATTATCTCAAATGATTTAAGAGTGAAAAAAAGACGTCACAAATCAGGCTTTGAACTAATTACGATTTAAAAAAAAGATTGAGAAGATAAGAGAAGAGGATGAAGGAAGGAGACGCACAAATTGAAGTTGATAATGAAAACAGATCGTGAGAGCTGCCGACTGCTGAGTAAATAAAGTTTCGGAGAGGAAAGTCTATGAATGATACATAATTCAGGCGCACTATTGAGTCCACGTCGTGCCAACTTCAAAGTAAAACGTAAGAATAAGAATACGGCGAGAGACAGAGCAGTTTATATTGTATTCATGACGAGGCACGTTCAGAGTTCTTAATAAAACGATAATAACCGTAGAGCATGCGGGCAGCTTCCAATGGAAATACTACTGATTAAGGTCAGCACTTGGGATAATAAAAAGCCCACAACTACCCACGTTTAATTTTACATCTTGCCTCCCTCGGGAACACTTATCCCTAATTAGTTTTCGATTTTATTAATTTTTATTGATCTAGGTATGTACCTACCTATTTTTCATTCTTGTACAGATCACTGCTCGGGATCTTCTTTCAATATACCATAATTATTTCATATTATATCCTCATTTACCTTTATTATCTTATTCTTTTGCTTGCAGCCGTTGACTGATTTGGACCCCCTTGTCGAATGAATTATTATTTAGCGAATAAAGTTCAAATAAAAAATTGTATAACTCTTCCACATTTTTTTATTATCCTGACTAGTTTCGTAGGCACACGTCCTACATGGTCACAGGAGAAACTTTCTTAGTCCCCTGTGACCGTGTAGGACGTGTGCCTACGAAACTAGTCAGGATAATAAAAAAATGTGGAAAAGTTATACAATTTTTTATTTGAACTTTATTTTCAAATAAACTCCACCAAGAAATATATGTTCATCAGTTTGTAAATTTTATTATTATTTAGCGGTTTTGTGTTTGCGAACTATGTTTGCGCCCTAACATCTCTTGACGTTGACAGAAACCTTATTCAATGGTTTAAAATAATATTATTATTGTTATTCTAAAAAAATATATCATATCTACCTTTTCAAAAAAAAAAATTATTAAAAAAAGAGGGATCTGGATATAGTAAGCTAAGCGATCGAGCGAAGTGGCGAGTTTTTGTTGCCTCCCATGCCCTGAGTGGGGTCAAGGAGGGAGTATGAATGCAAGCACGATGTCGTATTTAAATATTAATTTCTCAATTCGCATTATAAACACATGCACATCTAAATATAAGAAATGGCATTTTGATACAGTACTAGCGGATACCCGACGTGTTCTAAAATGATTTTATGACATTTTCGAGCAGACAACCGTAAAAAAATATCAAAACTTGAAGATTAAAATGACATGTCAGTGTTTTTGTTGTTGACACAATGTTGGTACATGTTATGTGCCAAAGTTATACAAAAGTGCAAATTGCTAAAATATGTCTTGAAATTAAATACAAGCAACGCCACCCTTTGAAAAGCCATCTCCGCATTCTAATAAAAAAGGTTTAAGGCAATAGCTATAAAATGGAATAACTATAAAATCTATAATGGACCTAGGTAGAAACATATTTTTTTATTTTGTGTTCTTGTTATTATTAATAATTGTACGAGAAATAAAAGTACTTGTGAAATATGAAATGATTACAGCAGATGAAAATAATATGTACCTGAGAAGGTACATATTATTTCCATATTATTGTGTGTCTTACTTTAAAATATGTATGTACATTAGGTACACAAATCAAAAGCCCTAGCGACGATATATACCTAGGTAAAATTATTATATAACATGCTTATAATGTTCAAACCAATCAATGAATTTTGATTTCGCAATCAAAGTGTAGGATTAAAATATATTGATTTGTCCTTTTAAAGCTAATTTTCTCCTAATTTGAGCCATGTTTCAGACTAATTGTTTATTACAATTAACAAAAAATATAAACATTTTATTCAAGGCATTACATACGCTTGAATACATGAAAACGTTATGAATTATACAGGCATTTTACCAGACCCTATAATGTTGGTTTATTATTGACGAGCTCATTCTTATGAATATGAAAATTTATGATTCATAAAATATGGCGAATTTCAAAAAGACGTTAAATAGTATAATAAAGAATAAAACAATAAAGTGGCTAAATGATGGGTTGCATGGAGGCATTTAATCGCCAGACGAAAGGGTTTTATTGGTAGGCACATTCAATGATATTTTTGTTTGGTTCCATCTCGTGTAAAGCAATAAACACACCTCACACAGAGTTATGATTGTCGTTCACTTTTATCACCCGGCCATAAACGAATCCACAATATTAGCAATTCACCATGGGAATACAAATGCCTAACATTTTCTTAATACCGGTTCACTCGTAAACGTGGTTTATACTCGGTAATCAACACGTTATTCATTGCAATCAAAGTCGCTGGTTTGACTCAGCTTAAGATTGCCACATCGATGACCTACTATTTTTATTGTGTCCAAGATTCAGTAAAATACTTAACCAGTTAAATCAGTTCAGAACGAGCAGCAATTGGTCTTCTATCAAAGATTTTTATTTTGCGTAGCTTCCCCGGGTCGTTTGTGAGGTCTTTTGTCAGAAGTAGGTACATATTTCTATCCTAAATAAATAGGTACCCCTTTTAAATACCTACACCTTTCAAATTAAAAAAAAAGTATTAGTAGCATGGCTTAAATCAAGAGGAAAACATTGCGAAAATTAAACAGAATATGACGATACGAATGGGTCGAATAAAATCTAATATGAAATAATGCTCGATTGATAATAATTACCAAGCCGACTTGCTGAGATCAACAGATTATTGGAATTTTGACACAACACTGAAGAAATCATTTTCATAATTATTATTAAAATATTTTCGATATTTTTAATTATATGGGTACAAAGATATAATATATACTTTAAGTTATTCAATTGTTTGTAAGACCTTTAAAAAAATAATATCTCTGTTCACAGGATAGGTACTAGGCAATTGAACAAAGTGTGTATTAAGAGTATTAAGACGCGAAAGGCTATTACCTCGTGAAGTCTGTAACAACTATGTACCTCTTGGTACCAAGTACCAACCAAACTTTCGTACATTGTTCTTTCCAATTTCATAAAACTTTTGAGTTTATGTGATTTTTTTTAATTTGATGAAAATTCCTAAAAAAGAATTATTTCAACAAAGAATCCTACAAGAAATTATAATTAAATAAATTTAAGTCCAAGTTTTCTTCCGAAGATTTCCAATAAACTCTACATGGTCCGAATAAAAGTATGTTGAATTTTCATTGAATATTGTACGCCTACTGTTTTTTTTTTAATTCAAATAAAAAAGAATCAAGGTAGGTATTGTTTAAAAAATATTTTAATTTGTTTTCTTATTAAAAATTATTCCCGAAACATTAAAATTACATACTTATATTAAACATTAAAATTACTTTAAAATTCTTTACGTTATATTTATATATGTAAGTACCTACTTAAAAATATTTAATTGTATAAATAAACCTTAATTTTTTTAAGATTAGGTATACCAAATCTTTTTTAAAATTCGTACGAAGAAAGAATATTTATACCTGCAGCTTTAATAACTAGATACATATAATAGGTAGGTACATGAAATGGTTGTTAGCCTAGTGGTCAATCTCCGACTTTCATAGTAAAGGTCGTCGGTTGAATCCCAAGTGTGACCATCTTATCTTTCAAAAAAAGCTTTGCTTTCATTTAAATATGTCAAAAGTGTATTTTTGTTCATTTTGAGTGAGCACAGAATCATAAAAAATAAAGCAAGGCAAAAATATTACCTTTAATTACACTGGTCGACACGATTTTTGTAACACAAGAAGACCTTTATTTTTATAGGAGAAACAGTCTTAAAGCCCTAACACGTACCATTTTTCAATAGCTCAGTAAACCATTTTACATTAGGAGGTCTTTTTATAAGAGAACGGTCGTAGCAGGTAGTCAGTTGAATAACAGGAAAAATACCTGAACTGTATCGTTTAAAATTTAGACATAAAATTAAGTTAAAAAATTAGTATTCTGTTGAGTTGCAAAGTGAGCGGTTCTCTGTGTGTGGATAAGAAAATGTTTTAAGGCCGAAAATGTCGAGACAGATGCACCGCAGTTTGTTGCAGACAAATTTTGTTATATTTGAGGATAGTTTATGAAAGCCAGGCCATTTTCTGATACACCGGTGAATCTGAATCTCCTCATCGAAGAAAGAATGGAAATGATGGGGAAAGATCCAGAGATTAAAAAAAGCATAACAAAGGAGACAAGAAGAAAATGGCAAGCCCAAAGATTAAACAAGATAGAGCTCGACGGTAAAGATAAATGGGTTCATAAGCTCATTCCAGACATCGAACCATGGATGATGCGGGAGTTTGGTGAGTCCGGATACCACCTGACGCAGATACTAACGGAGCACGGATGCTTTCAAGCATACCTCCATCGAATAGGGAAGGTCCAAAGTGATCAGTGCGTATACTGCGGACGGAGGGATACTGCCGAGCACACCATCTTTGAGTGTGATAGGTGGGAATGTGAAAGACAGGCAGCGTGGCAATCGATAAACAGACAGGTCCAACCAGATGACCTTATTAAGGTCATGCTGGAAGGAAGAGAGAGTTGGGAAGCCGGAAACCAACTTGTTAGTAATATAATGACCCAAAAAGAGAGGGATGAAAGGGCCCGAAAAAGAACAGGCTTATAAATGACCAGCACTGTACGCGAAGCAATATCCACGGATAGTACCGCTACAGTGGGGATGAAGAGGAGGGGTTTTTAGTCGGTAGGTCTGCCTGCGTGCAGGAGTCCGGCACAACGTCCAATGAGGATTTTCCCCTCCTCTAAAGAAAAAAAAAAAAAAAAAAAAAAAAAAAAAAAAAAGGCCATTTTCTGAAAGTGTTATAAAAGCCCACTTCCTATATTTTGATGCTTTAATCGATAATCAAGACAAGCGGTGGGCTTCCATGTGTGCTGTGTTAGTTGTAGCGTATCATTGATGCAGTGGATGAATGGGAAGAGAAAAATCATGTCTTTTGCAGTCCCTATGGTATGAGAAAAACCCACTAATAATTTAGATGATTGTTTTTTTTTGCCTGACAAAGACTGAAGGTTAATCCAAAAGCACAAGAACAACTATCACAAAAATTCATTACATCTATTCACATCTGTCATTTTTCGTGAAAATTTGGGATCTGTCGGTAATGATCAGGGTGAAAGATTCCACCAAGACATTAGGATAATGGAGATTCGCTATCAAGTCGATGGGATCCAGCCATGATGGGCCATCACTGCTAGTTTTTGAAAAAAGGAAAAAATAGAATTTAATTAGTATTTTAAGTCAATATTTTTAATCTTTAGGTTTTTCTCAAATGTAATAATTATTTTTAATTGACATCATATATTGTCACAATAAATGTGGTAAATCTTTGGGTTATCTAATCATTTTTTTTTCAATAAATATCAGAATGTAACATTAAATAATGTGGTTCTATAAATGTAACAAGAAAACCTTACGTGTTACAACTTTTTCCCCATCATTTTCGTATTTGGATACGTCCATTCTACCATAATATGCTATTCAGCTTTCTGTTACAACTAAAAAAAAAATTTTGTCGGCCAGTGAGAAACCAAGAAATAATTGTAATATTATTATGTAGATGTCTTTTAAGGTTAGTTTATTTATGGCATTCAGATTTGTCGGATCTGATCCTTAAGATGAGATGAGATTGAGATGAAGAAGGAGTACTGATTTCTTTTCTCAAGGTCAAAAGATATTGGGGAAAAATGGTCTTTATCAGAAGATGAGAAACTCTCTTATGAGTTTTGGCAGGATTAAGAATATCTGGAGTACTCACCAAGTTTCACTATTTCTTTATGAACTAGATTAAACAGTAAAGGAGGAACTCGACTAACTACCAAAAAGAAACTCGGTTTTATATTATAAAAAAACACAAACACTATATTAGAGAATTTAAATAAAGTATCACAGAAAAATGTACTCGTATTTTAACTTAAAAACTAATTACAATAATATGCACTGGTAGGTTCTGAAGGAAAGAGTAATAAAATTGTATACTGAAAAAGCTTTTATAGTAGGATTATTCACGCAAGATCTTTTTTCCAAAATAGGTGGTGTGTTCTCCCTCTGGTGTGAAATATCCTAAGTTAGTTGACTTGGTACAGACGGTGATGAATCTACATTGTTGATAAAATACGAGATGTGTTCGTCGTATTCCGCTAGATGGCTCTTTATTCTGGATGGTTCTATATACACGTTGACATCAGATAGAAAAATAAAATGTTGCTGAAAGTTCACTGCCACACAGCCTCCCGCAAGAATTTATGGCGTGCTATAAATTCTGATATGGAGAAAATATCTTCCTCCCTGACCTGGTGGTGGAGTGTGGAACTCTGCAGTCCTCTGGTTGAGCGGTTTGTAGGAAAGCTGGCTTGCAACGGTCCAGTGAGACTGTCCTCTTCTCGTTGTTAATCTGTAAGGTAGCACATTTCTCTGTCCTAGAACATACTAAATAAGGGCCGTTATAATTATGTTGTAAAGGTTTGTATTGTAGATCGTTTCTGAGGAACATGTGAGTACATTTGTGTATTTCGGGATGTATGAAAATGTCTTGTTTGTTATGATGTGTAACTGGGCGTGGTTTTATGCTGTTGAAAAATGATTTTAGTTGAAAAGTGTAAGTAGTTGGATCCATATCGACTTGGGTTTCTTGTAACAGCTCTGCGGGTAATCGTAGGGTTTGTCCATATAACATTTCTGCCACTGAGTACTTGAAATCCTCCCTGATGGTGTTTCGTAAACCTAGTAGTATGGTGGATAATGATTTTGTCCAAGGGGTTGGATAGTGACATTTGAATCCGTTCTTTAATGTGCGGTGGAATCGTTCAATGAGACCATTACTTTGGGGGTGAAAAGATGTTGTTTTGTTATGCTTAATTCCCATATAATTGCAAAAAGTTTTGAACTCATGTGAAGTAAACTGTCTGCCTTGGTCTGTGACCGCCGAAATGGGTATTCCATATCGGGCTATCCAATTATCAAAAAATGCTCTAATAATGGTTTTTGCTTCTATATTTCTAATGGAATTACCTCGCTCCATCTGGTAAATCTGTCGATTATTGTCAAACAATAACGCATTCCCTCAGATGGTGGTAATGGGCCGACTAGGTCCATGTGAATGTTGCAAAATTTTTGTCTGGGCATGGTTAACGTTGAGATAGGAGTTTTAATATGCTTGTTTACCTTTGTTTTCTGGCATGGAATACAAGTTTTTGTCCAATTTTTGCAATCTTCTCTCATGTTTTTCCAAACACCTCTCTGGCTGAGTGTTTTAAGTGTTGCAATGTTACCTGGATGACTAAGGTTGTGTATTTGCTGGAAAAACTTCTTTTGCAACGTCTTTGGAATATAAGGTCTCCAGTTTCCTGTAGATGTGTCGAATACTATCTGTAAACCTTGAAAATTAGATCTTATTAGTTTCAGAGATGTTGTGTTTTCGTTATTTAGTAAATTTTTTAATTCTAAATCATTATCTTGTTCGCTGGATATTTGCTCAAGAGAGATATTGTGTTCGATGTCTATTTGTTCTATCCTAGAAAGGGTGTCTGCGACAGTATTGGCTTGTCCTGTCACGTATTGGATGTCTGTGGTGAACTGTCCTATGTAGTCTAAACAACGCTGCTGTCGGGGTGATTCTTTGCTAGTGGATTTTTTTGTAAAGGCGAAGGTAATAGGTTTGTGGTCGGTGTAGACTTTGAAATGACGTCCTTCGATGTGATGTCGGAAGTATCTGATTCCTTCGTAAACTGCTAACATCTCCCTATCGTATGTGCTGTATGAGGTTTGGGCCTTGTTTAGCTTTCTGGAGAAAAAACCTAATGGCTGGTACTGGCCTGTGTCAATTTTTTGTTGCAGGACCGCTCCGATTGCTTTATCTGAAGCGTCTGTCCATAAGGATAATTCTAGTGAGGCATCTGGGTAGTTTAGGGTTGTAGAATTAATTAAAGCTTGTTTTACCTCATTGAAGTCTTGTTCGGTAATGTCATTCCACTCTACTGGTCTTTTGTCATTCTTCTTTGCGCCCTTCAAGTAATCTTTCAGTCTTACTAGTTTGCTGGCCATGTTGGGTAAGAATCTGCGGTAGAAATTGCATGTGGCTATGAATCTGCGTAGATCCTGAATCGTCTTGGGTTTCGGCATGCGTGAGATGGACTCTACTTTTTCTGGGCACGGACCTATGCCTGCTGCTGATATGTGGTATCCTAGAAATTTTAAAGATTGTTTACCAAATTCACATTTTGATGGGTTTATTGTCATACCATGTGATTGCAGTCTTTCGAACAAAGCTCTCAGGTGTTGTTCGTGTGTTTGTTCGTCCTTTGATGCTATGAGGATGTCGTCGACGTAAGCGTGGATTCCTTCGAGTCCTGCGGTTATTTCGTTGATGTGGCGCATGAAGGTCTGGCAAGCGTTTGATAGTCCAAACGGTAGTCTCAAGAATTCGAAGTTTCCAAATGGTGTACATATTGCTGTTTTGCATATGTCTTGTGGTGCGACTGGAATTTGAAAGTATGCTTTTAGAAGATCAACTTTGGAGAATATGGTGCATCCGTGTAAGTCGTTAGTAATGTCGTGAATGTGGGGAATACTGTATCTATCAGGGATAGTTACTGCGTTTAAACGTCTATAATCTCCGCATGGGCGGTATGTGTTATCTGCCTTACGAACCAAGTGCAAAGGACTTGACCAAGCGCTAAGTGAATATCTACATATCCCTTGTTTGACCATCGACTCAAATTCAGATTTCGCCTGTCTCTGTAAGTCAGGGGCTAGGCGTCTGGGTTTGGAAGAAACAGGTCTGCCGCGCGTTTCGATATAGTGAACCGTATTGTGTTTGGGTTCGCCATATGTCTTATTAATGTCTATTAACTCTGGGTACTGGGCTAATAGATTGTGAAAATTGTCGCTTTTATTAATTAGTGACAATTGGTATCTACATGTATTTACATCTGTGGTTGATGTGAATGCTCTTATTTGTTCCTTCGTGTTGTTGTTAATTATTAACTTGTTCCTAATATCTATCGATAGATTGAATTTATGAAGGAAATCTGCTCCTATAATGGCTTTCGGAATTTCGGCTATAATGAAGTTAAAGTTTAATTTTTGTGAAAATCCTAAATTTAGGGTTAAGTTGGTTATACCGAAAGTTCGTATCTCGGTCTCATTCGCTGCATACAGTTTAAGATTGTTCTTACTGGCTGCGCGTTTGTGGAATGACCTGGGGATTATGCTAATCTCCGACCCTGAATCAATAAGAAATGATTTACAGTGGTCTCGGTCAGTTACAAAGAGACGTTTGTGGTTGGTCGACTCGTGTGTCTCTGTGACGAGTCGACAACCTAGTTTTTTTGGTATTGGATAGGTTTGTAGGAGCATGGTGCGATACACTTGCGTGCTTTGCTGCCGAAGCTATTGTGATAAAAACAGTAATCGGATCGTTGTAGGTTGTTCTCTTGTCTATGTGGGTTAGTGTGTCTATCTGCCTTAAAATGGTTTTGATTTTCGCGGTAATTGTTTCGATTGTAGTTTGAAAATTGATTATGGCTAGAATTCGGCTGATTGTGGGTGTTGGGAGTGTTTTTCGTATAATCATTTCGATGTTCGAATCGTTTGGTATTGGAGTAGTATTTGGGTTTGCTGTTGAATTTACTTGAGTGTTGTTTTCTGTTATCTATTGAGTTTATAATTACATGTAATTTTTCGTCTAGGATTTTCGAAATTGTTGCATCTATGGTATTGGGAGCTGACTGATTTTGTTCGATTGCGGCTACCTCGTTTCGTTGATACACCCCTATTAGGCAATCTGCTATGTTGGCTAAAGTTTCTAAATCACTATTATTCTTTATTATGTGTCCTTGCACTTGTGGTGGAAGTTGTTGGACCCACAAGTGTTTGATGTTGCTATCTGATAGCTCTAACCCTGCAGCTAATCTTTCAATTTCGTGTAGCAATCTACTGGGTGTCTTATCTCCTAGCTCTATACCTTTGAATAGTCTAGCCCTACGTTCCTCAGGTGGTATACCTAATCTGGTTATCATTGTTTGTTTAAGGAAATCATAGTTGTTACCTTCTATTGCGGCGTCGGGAAGTCTGTCAAATGTATCTGAGTCTATGTTTGCCACTATGTAATTGCATTTGGACTCGTCCGTTTTTATACCCGCCAGTTTGAACTGTCTTTCGACCTGTCTGAACCATGATTCGATCTTTGTATTTGAAATCGGTGGTATTTTCACTGAGACTCGTTCTGTAAAAGTAACGTTTATGTTATTAGCATCGGTATTGTATGAGGGGGATGATTCGGAAATGTCTTGGAGTGGTATTTCCTTTGTGGAGTCTTTGGATGTAGCCATTGTGTTAAGGTATGAAAATTTATGAGATATGGGTATATTCGATGTTCAAGTGTAAATGTTAAAACAATAATAAAAATCGATTGGGATCTGCAGTGTATTCACTTCGCTCTTGGTTTACATAAATATTTAAAGGGTTACCTTGTGCTTCCACGAGCTCGTTATACAATTCAAATTAAAATGTATCTGCAATCAGACAATGCAAAGTTAAGTTTTGTTCAAGATTTCTCAAAAAAAATATTAAGTTCAACTTGTTTTACAATAGGGTATAAATTATTAAAAAATATTAAATTGTTCTATGATTGCTGTTGTAATATTACAAACCAATATGAAAATAAGTTGTAATGTTTCCAAAAAGTAAAGAAGTTTCATGAAAACATACGTGACATTACACAGTGAAAATTTTCTAACCTACAATATGTTGTCGGCAAATGTTACCAATTATTTTTTCTTAAATTAATTTCGATTACTCGAACGTCTATCCCTATTCCTTTTTAGGAATTATTAAGTTGTTTAAATTAAATCTTATTACAATTAAAAGGAAAAAAATTAAAGAAAGGCTCTCAAAAAATAATCCGACAAGTTTCTTTGTTACTGATATAAAAAATTGCACTAAATACCGTTTACAATGGTATTTGCGCAAGAATCTACTTGCCTGAAATCGTTATCGGATGCCTCTTCCCTTCAGAACCCGTTGCACATTGATTTTACACTATTAATTCATATATTTTGTCGAAAATTTGAAAATATTAATCGCGAACAAAACGGCTTGTAATGTTATTTTGACATTTGTACTCGCAGTGGAGTGAAGTTTGCGTCGAATGGTAAATGTGAGAGACGCGCTTAAAATTTGAATGTATTATGTGAGATGAAAATTTTAAATTGTGGGACAATATTATTTAGATGGCTTTGTGAAAGAAATAATTTGGAATGAATGTATAGAGTGTTAAATATTTGATATGGATTAGTGGATGAAGGTGTACATGTGACAATTTTGTTAGAATGATTGTTGAGAAAAATTTGTTTGAGAATGTTGATGGATTGTTGGAGATTATTGGAAAATGATGGATTAAGTAGATAATTGAAGGGTGTTCGAAAGTCGCGGGGTCACCAATTTATGGCATTCAGATTTGTCGGATCTGATCCTTAAGATGAGATGAGATTGAGATGAAGAAGGAGTACTGATTTCTTTTCTCAAGGTCAAAAGATATTGGGGAAAAATGGTCTTTATCAGAAGATGAGAAACTCTCTTATGAGTTTTGGCAGGATTAAGAATATCTGGAGTACTCACCAAGTTTCACTATTTCTTTATGAACTAGATTAAACAGTAAAGGAGGAACTCGACTAACTACCAAAAAGAAACTCGGTTTTATATTATAAAAAAACACAAACACTATATTAGAGAATTTAAATAAAGTATCACAGAAAAATGTATTTTAACTTAAAAACTAATTACAATAATATGCACTGGTAGGTTCTGAAGGAAAGAGTAATAAAATTGTATACTGAAAAAGCTTTTATAGTAGGATTATTCACGCAAGATCTTTTTTCCAAAATAGGTGGTGTGTTCTCCCTCTGGTGTGAAATATCCTAAGTTAGTTGACTTGGTACAGACGGTGATGAATCTACATTGTTGATAAAATACGAGATGTGTTCGTCGTATTCCGCTAGATGGCTCTTTATTCTGGATGGTTCTATATACACGTTGACATCAGATAGAAAAATAAAATGTTGCTGAAAGTTCACTGCCACATATTAATGAATCTGGAATTGCTCGCTAATAACATGAATTTATATTTTTCAGCTATTTATAATAGGTACCTACTATGTATCCGTGAAAAGTTGAAAGACAGCGATTTTGTAACAAATGTAGGTATATGCTGAAACTCAACTTCTTTTATTACACACAAAGAACCTATAACTAACTATACCTATTCTATGTATACTTATTCCTACTATGATTCTAAACATTCTCTGAAAAGCATGTCAACTAGCCTTTATCCATGGTAAAATTTATAATGATATTATAAAATTTTATCGACGTACAATACCAGTTTACCATATGAGTACTTACCTAAATAAAATTATATCATGATATTATATTGTTATGTTATAAAGAAATAATGTTTGTTCGCTCTGCAAATGGGTTAAAACTTTTAGAGTATCTATAATGATTGTAATGTAAGCACGCTATCATTTCATATTAGGTACCTAAAACAAAATATGAATTTATTGAAACAACATAGGTACCTTATAGTTTCAAACGAGACAAAAATCAATTTATCATACCCAAGGACTTTTACTTTTAATTTGTAACTAGGTACCTCCAATCTAATCCAAATTCCCTTAAGACCCCACTTAGGGGCATGGGGAGGCAACAAGAGCTCTCCATTGCGCTCGACCTTGCGCAACGTTTATGACCTCCTCCAACACCATGTCCAGATTCCTCAGCTCTGCTTGAAGTAGCGGAACAAAGTATGAGAGCGTCTTCCTCGTCCTCAGGACCCTTTTATTTATTTATTTAATTTATTTATTGCTCATCCCTAGGCCTTTACAGGCACTTGGAGTCGTCAGAAATACACATCATTATTACAAACAAATATAAACAAAATCAATTATTATAACAAAAACCATTTTCAAATTTCATGCAGTGCAAATAAATAAGCGAGAACAACAATAAAATAGAAACAGCCCAGGCATTTTGTGTAAAAGCAATAAATAATTATTCGGACGAAAAGCCGGTAACCAAGAAAAAAAAACTAATAAATAATTATATAGGCGAGGCTGAAAGGTGTAAAAGGCCGTTTCAGCCTCCTGTCAGTATCCTGTCCCTGATGGGAGGAAGAAAAGCGCTCTCCTCGGCCAACTGTCATTCGGCATCCTTAACACATGTAGAATAAAGAATAGAATAGAAAATATCTATATTTCTCACATTTACAAAACAAACAAAATAAAAATGATAATAAAAAAGAAACAATAATTCAGTACTTAGACACTGCTAAATCCCATAAGTTATATATACATAATATAAAATAAATAAGACCAAGAGTACATATAGGTAAAAGTAAAAAAGAAAATAGAACATATTGTGTATTGTAAAGTAGAGAAGAATGGGCAACACACACGCATCAAACAGTTTACATTTCGTCTCGACACTAAACGCCGACGCCTTCCATATTCTGGTCATGTCGTTAAAGGCGCCACTTGTCATACCGATATGTATCGGGAGCTCAGCCCCGAGGTCACCAGTGGTGGTAATGGTTGCTCTCAGGTACTTAAACTTATACACCCGGGAGACCTGGTGACCATCGATGGTTATCGGCAGCTGTTTATCGGGGCAGGCATTATTCGCCATGAGCTCCGTCTTACTGGCATTGACTCGAAGGCCAAGGCGTGCTGTTTCATCGCAGAGTCTTGCACTGCGCTGTAACTCCTCCACTGTCGTACTGAACAACGCTAGGTCGTCCGCGTACTCCTGATCGCACAGTTCGCCCATTAGACCATCTTTCTGAGTTATTAGTATACCTCTTGCTCCTTGCATGGACTTTCTCAAGAGGAAGTCCATAACAATAATAAATATAAATGGAGCCAGTACGCTGACTCCCGTGGTGATCCTGAAAGCTTCAGTAGGACCACCTGGCGTTTTGACGGTACACTCGGAGTCTTCATACAGGAACTGCACCATTTTAACTATCTTCTTAGGTATGCCGTACAGAGGTAAAATTTTCCATATCGATGGTCTATGTGGGCTGTCGAAGGTCTTTTCAAAATCTATAAAGTAACAAGCGACTGGAGATTTAAACTCTTTGCACTGCTGAAAGATGCATCTGGCACAGATAATTGGGTCCGTGCAGGACCTTCTGCTGAGAGAGCCACAATGCGGCTTTGTCAGGTACAAAGCCGCATTGTTGCTCTTTCAGGACAGCCCCCCGAATGCGGTGTAGTAATATCCGAGATAATACCTTACCGGGAACACTCAGTAGAGTAATTCCACGGTAGTTTCCGCATTCAAGGGGGTACACCTTTTTAAATATTGCGACGATGGATGGACTAGGTACCTACTCTTACCCATCACGCCGTTTCCCGAAGGGGGTAGGCAGAGAGTACGGATTTCCATTCTTTCCTATCCAAACAAACCTCTTTTGCTTCTTCCAAACGCATAACATTCCGCGTACATGCTCTTCTATTCCTTTTGCTCCTGGCTTGGCCCTCCTCTGACTGAACCGATATGGTCGGACCATGTCATTCGAGATCATTCTTTCAGATTTATATATCCTTTTAGTCATTATCTCATCGTTATTTCTCTCTACATGCCCAAACCACCTTAATTTATTCACATTCATTCTAGTCACTACGCTAACAACCACTCCACATTCCTTTCTAATATTATCATTCCTCACCTTATCAATCAGTCGCTTTCCCCATATCCTACGCATTGATCTCATTTCCACAGCATTTATTCCAACTTCCAGATTTTTCGTCCATGTCCAAATACATCATGGATGGAATCAGGATTGCATTGTGCATCAGCTGTTTGGATTTAAGAGATACGTTTTTTTATGTATGAGTTATTCCCGATAGACTAAAATGTATCCATGCAAAGATTATCCAAATGAAAGCGCCTACTTTCAACGATGAAAAGTCCATAGCTAATTTAAATGTTTGCAGTTCAAACAGTGGATAAAAAAATAATCCCACTTAATTTCACTATTATTTCTCTATACAATTAGTCGGGTACTCGAGCAAAACATTTTCAAGAGTCGTTTAACAGCATTGCGAACGTTCCACTCGTATAATATATTTTTTTTAGTGTTACTACAGCAATGTATATCTATTTATTCCGCTTAAGAGAAAATGTCGATTCTTCGATACCGTTTGAATGCGTCGATTAGATCGCGGAAGGAAAAAACAAGATATTGTTATTGCTAGGAATGGCACTTAAACCTAACGACTTTTCTAATCTGGGACGAGAAATCTTTGTAATTCGGCGTCGCACTTTTTTATATCGACGTAAAATCGAAACGACAGTCAAATTTTTTACACGAAAAAATAGTCATTTCAAAAGACATTATTATTATCTTTACTCACGAAATTGACTTCACTTAATTATGTATCATTACATAATATCTTCAATAATTATCTTTTTTTTACAAAGAAAGAAAATAATGTAAAGCGTAGCTTTAAGGTCACCAAGTAGTAGTCAAAATACAAACAGATTATATTATTATGTAGGTTATCCGTGTGATTTTAACCACAAGGAAGAGTTACTTGTTTAAGGCAGCCTTGGAACCAGCAGTAGAAGACGGACGTAAGCCCGTGGTAGTTACATATATAAAATTTACCTCTTAAAAATCGAACACTAATTAATAATTTAATGTTTTGTCATCGAATATATACCTAGTTAGGTCTGTATGTTTGAAAATTTCCGAGCAATGCTCTGCTGGCTGAAAGGTGCTTCAAAGACGCGGAAATCCTTCGTTTCAGAAAAAATTTCTATGGGAGACCCGTTAAAAGGAACACCATAGAAAGGTCCATGCTAATGTGACTGTATGGAGAAGAGAGGTGGTTGATTAGGAAGCATTGCAGTGAAAAGGAGTAGATATGTTTAATAAGATAGCTTTAAGAAGTAGAAAATTGAAACTAATTGTAAGTCATCGTATAAACACTATAAACTGTCGTGTCGTACCTACTATTATTTCGTTGAGAAAAAATAAAAACATGAAAAAAAAAACACAATACATTACTGATTCACGACAACAAGAAAAACTTAAGTGATATAAAAGCCCGTAATATTAAACATAAATCAAATCCATCAAAACTTTGGCAATTTCTCGATTCTTCATTCGATATCCTTAAAATGTAACCCTTGAGAATAAAACCGAAGACGTCCACTTACCGCTTTTATGTCGCTTCTTTCCAAAACATAAATGCGAAAGTTTTGTGACAAGGCTGGAACAACAATAAAACATTATTATACTTAATAATATGGGCACGGCCTTGTATCTTGAAATATTTTTATAGGTATTATTGGATAATGGATATGTACCTATAATTCTTATCCGTGAGTTTTATCATATTATTAAAGACAAAAGGATTTTCGACAATATAAAAATTCTTATAGGATAAGGTGAAAAATAAACAGAAATCCACAGAAGGGTCAGACTGGGATGGGCAGCTTTTAAAAAACTGGACTACATACTAAAAAACAAAAAGATCCCACAGAACCTCAAAACGAAAGTATTTGATCAATGCATACTCCCAGTTCTCACATACGGATGTCAGACGTGGAACCTCACAAAGGAGATTGTGAATAAATTGCATGTCACACAGAGGGCCATGTTAGGAATTTCGCTCAGAGACAGAAGGAGAAATGAGTGTATCAGAGGAGTGACAAGGGTCACTAATATTGTCCAGAGAGTTACGGAGCTGAAGTGGTCGTGGGCTGGGCATGTGGAAAGAATGACAGATGGCAGATGGACCAAAATAATTTTACAGTGGCGTCCATGGTGGGGAAGGCGAGGCAGGGGCAGGCCAATGATGAGATGGGGTGACGACATCGTGGCTTGCACGAGTTTAGCTAGATGAGAAGGGCACAGACGAGAAAGATGGCGACAATTGGGGGAGGCCTATGTTCAGAAATGGACGCGAGAAGGCTAAAGAAGAAGAAGGTGTTCATAATATTATAATAATCAACTTATTCCAATAGGTATATCTCATCACGCTTTCTTTCAAAGTGTGGATTATCAGTGAAATATAATTAAAAAATGTAATTAGTGGTTGGTAAGCCTCTGTTCCATTACTTATAGATACAGAATAAACGTACAATAATAGATTGCCAACGGACTAATTGCGTGATACACTTTTATTTTCAAAAATGTTAAGTTGAAAGAATTTGTTGAACATTTAAAATCAAGTTTAACATGTATTTTCATTTAGTTATTCCAATTGATCAACAAGTTTTGTCTAATGTTTATAACACGATATAGCCATTATAAGAATATTTTCAGGATGGAGATAACTAATAAATAATGAAAGGGTAAATACCTGTACAGCTAGTAACAGCACTTACTAGCTGTACAAGTGTACAGGTATTTTTTACTTTATTTTGGAGATTTTTCAAATCGAAATGATATTTTTTTTTCAAATTAAATAAAACAATTAGGTATAACAATCCAAACGATACATTTCTCAAATCATATTATTAGACTTTTTACAAAACAAATTGGACGCAATATTGTTTTTTTTTTTGTTAAAAAAATACGTAATTATTGCTTGTGGTGATTTCTCCAACTCATCCCATCTCGTCCAATCCTAGACTAACCAATCCGAAGTAGAAGTATTTCATGTGAAAACCACTTAGTCCATCTTGAAATGGACGGGACTGGATGACTAGAAAAACTCCTTCTGGATTCGACCTTCGACTAATAAATATAGGAATTTTACAAAATTAATATTATTATGAGTCAAATTTGTTTTGTAAACATTCCAAATGATTTGAAAACGGTACCGTCTGAATTTTAAACGTTCTATTTGATTTGATAAACTTCCAATCTTCCAATAGGTATACTTAATTATTTGAAGTAAAAAAAACCTGTTTAACGATTTTCTCGAGAAGGATGAAGTATTTAGGTAATAATTAGCAAGTCGAGCACTAAGACAGATAATCTGTTTGCCATTACTATATAAATAGAGGCCTACGGGTTCTTTTGTTATACGTAGGTATGCAGCTTTCTCATAGATTAGGAAAATGTAGCGAATTTCCTTAATAAAGGAACATTTAGTTTTACAGTAAGAACGGATAAGTTGTGTCAACATAGGGTGGGGGCGTTCCTGAGATGTGCTCAATTTCTTGCGATTTTATAGCGGAAATAATGGCATTAATTATTAAATCTCTCTACGTATAACCTATGTATATTATGAAACATGTCGCCTTATGTTTTAATTAATCCGGGGGGAGTTTGTACACACTGAAAACATCGCCAATAAAATGTACTCATAAATAATGTTGTTCTTTGTGTGTGTGTCGAATTAAACTGGAATCCTAATGATATCAGCTGAATAAAATTATCAGATGAATAGCAAGTGACATGTTATTGTGTCGTGCGCTCCTCTCTACTGTATTTTAGGTTTATTACAACTCACGTCCATTATTCGTTATGTGACCCGACTCTAAATGTTTTATTTTTTAAAATATGGGTCATTATTATTTGTATCATCCCTCGTGTGGCGCAATCACATACTGATGTGTACAATTGTACATACAGATACCTCAATGTTTATCTACCAAATCATACAAACGCTTTAATAATATGTACCATTGTACCTACTACAAAATCATTGTAGAATATTCTCACGAATCGCATTCTTTGTTGTTTTGAAATTTCATATCTGCCTTACTTTTGACACTTGGACGTTTATGATTATGGCATCAACTCTATTGAAACCACACTAACGACTGAGAAAGCAATGCAGGTACGTTTCTTCTTCTTAAGAAGTAGAAAACGGAGTTACAGATGAGATATTTATTCGATTTTTTACCGAAATCTACAGCTCAGCTCAGCAATACTTTCGGCAATAATAGTGTTGCTGCAACGTTGTGGCTCAAGAAATAATGTACAAGTAGGTATATTTTATATAGTCTAGGGCTACATAGATAAGTATTTTATTTTGTTAACATGGAACAGCATTGCTTCGGTGTGGTGGAACATGTCGACTCAAAAACCAATGAAAGAATTCATGGATGGATTGGATATATAGATAAGAAAAAAAATGTTGAGTCCATGTATCTGGAATTCTAGAAGTTCGCCTTGGAAATTTTTTAGCCTTTTAAAGTGGAAGGTACCCTTTTTTACTGAATTGTGTTGTTTAAAGGCCACACATCGCCGCAAAAAACTTATGCAAACAAAATTACGTTTATATATTTTATTATGCTGTACAACAGCTTAACTTGATAGGGTGTGGTCTTTAAGTGTTTGTCATCTTTAAGACCACTTTTGTTCCAAAGAGCGTCGAGTAAAACGAGCCAATTGATTTTTTTTTAAATATTAATTATTATAGTATCCTTATAATAACCTTAACTAAGTAATAAGACGATTAATTTATCAAAGAGAAATTTGACCACATTGACATTCAACCCACACCGTGTAGTTAATTAAATTATTTATCAAAAAGACGTTTATAAATAATTAAATATTAATAATTTCAGTTTGATCCTTTTTTATCGACTAGAAAAATTTAATAATATTGTAAAAGTTTAAATAATAATAATACAACGAGGAAAAAAGTCCTTAAAATATGCATCATTTTTGAGAACTGAAGGTATATAACTAATAAAAATATTTACAAAAGTGTGCAAATTGAAATTGAACATTTTCATATTTCATGATGAAAATTGATATAAGGAAAAACTGGATTATGTATCAGTGTATTATTTCCCTGCGTATTTATAGGTATTAACAACTAAGAATAAGACTTTCGATATGATGTTTTATGCCCCTATTTTTTAGAAGGCAATTTATAAAAAAAAACTTAGGGGCACCACTTTGGATCGACCTCGAATGGTAAAACAGCGCTTATGGCGTCAAGGAGGACTCCGTAGGCGTGTACGTAGATTTCGTCCGTATGTCAGAAGACTCCTGGGTGCGAATGCGATAAGACAGGCAGGCCATCAACTGCATGGTTCAAATGCAGCCATAAAAGAATGACTATCGGATAGGTTTACTCACTTTGACCGTGGAAGCGATGGACTACGTCAGTGAGTTGGACCTGGCTCTTTGACAAACAAATATATTGTCCCAGCGCTCCAAATTTGTATTCGACTTTTTATGATAAAATAACGGCCATAACGCTAAATAAAGTAAAATATGTCCAAGTTGAATTTTAAACCTATATGTATCCAATCCAATCCAAACTTAAGACCCCATTCAGGGGCATAGGGAGGCAACAAAAGCTCTCCATTGCGCTCGATCCTGCGCAACGTTAATGACCTCCTCCCACACCATGTCCAGATTCCTCAGCTCTGCTTCGAAGAAGCGGAACACAGTATGAGAGGGTCTTCCTCGTCCTCGGAACCCTGATGGGAGGAAGAATATGTATATTGAAACACATATTTGTTTTAAAAATTACTTTGCAGTATTGTATCAAAATTATTTTTATCAAAATATAAGAATGTTTTTTTTTCCTAATTTTATTTCTAAATGAAATCGTATAAAATACTGAGTGCTTTGGATGAAAAAATAAGTATGCGTAGGTCCGTAACAACGACATCAAAGGAACGAAAAAAGTAACCAGATGTCTGGTATTTTGAGCAATTAAAATTTTTATCTTTGAGAGTTTTGAAGCAGATCAACCGACCTTAAAGAAAATTGTTATAGAGATATTCTAACCTCCATTATATTTTAATATCTTTTTTTATACACATTTTGAGCGTGAATAATGACTTGAAAATAAATTAAAATGAAACAATTTTCTGAAAAAGAGTAGATAATATAAAAAGTCGATAGTAAAATATTTTTGCAGAATATGAAAATTACAGTAGATTATAAAAACGCCATCTGGACAATAATTATGGTTTTCATAAATTTGCAAGACTGGACATGGTGTGGGAGGAGGTCATAAACATTGTGCAAGATCGAGCGCAATGGAGAGGTCTTGTTGCCTCCCTATGCCCCTAAGTGGGGCGTAAAGGGAGTTTTGGATTGGCAAGACTTGATGTTTAATTAATATAATACAAGTGATAATCTTATTTATAAAAATGGAGAGCTATTTCGCGTGGTCATCGGATGGCGCCTAAACGGCTGTACCGATTTCGCTAATTTTTTTTTGTTTGTAGGCTTTCATGTGGGAGGAGGTCATAAACATTGCGCAAGATCGAGCGCAATGGAGAGCTCTTGTTGCCTCCCTATGCCCCTGAGTGGGGTGTAAGAGGGAGAATTGATTGATTGATTGAGGCTTTCATCAGGAGAGTGTCCTTTTAAAAGAAAAAAATTAAGAGAAATGCATTGAAAATTAGATAATTTAATAAAACTATAAAAATGGAGAGCTATTTCCCGATGTCATCACATCACGCCTAAACGGCTGGATCGATTTCACTAATTCTTTTTTGTCGTGTAGGCTTTTATCCGGTGAAGGTTGAAATAGAAAAAAAGTGCATGGAAAATTAGAAAATTATTGAAAACACAAAAAGTAGGTAATCTTTTTAGTACTTTTTGCAAATTAATTTGGTCTACTCTTGAATTTTAATTAATTAACATTTGAAAGAACTGTCAGTGGATTGATTGTTGTTGCGATTGATAGAAGGCGAATGTAAAAAATATCGTATGAAAAAGATTGATTGGATAAGCCATATTATATTCATTGCAGTTAATTTTTATAAGAAGTTTTGGTAAGTTTTAATACAAGGAATACGTACATTATTGTAATGAAGCGTAAGGAGTTTCGAAAATTTTCTTTATTTACAGAGATTTTCAAAACCGTCAGCAAACAAAATCGTATACATAACATTGCTATTAAGGAGTTATACTTAATTGAAGTTCATTTTATAAGGAGTTTAGGTAAGTTTTAACACAATGAATACATGATTAGGTATAATGAAGAACAATTACAATATTTTTTTGTTTGTTTAGAGAGATTTATAAAACCACCAGTAAACTGAATTATTAACATGATTGACAACGAATACTGATTATAAACTTAATTGAAAAAAAAAACAAACTAAAACATGTTCAAAAGAAGGAAATCGGCTGGGAGAAGGGTTGGCTGTGCGCTAAGACCTCTAAGAAGGTCTATCTTTAAACGACAGTTGATGCACAATGCAATCCTGATACCATTCCTGATTTATAGGAGTGAAACTTGGACATGGACGAACAATTTGGAAGTTGGAATAAATGCTGTGGAAATGAGATCACTGCGTAGGATATGCGGAAAGAGACTGATTGATAAGATGAAGAATGATAATATTAGAAAGGAATGTGGAGTGGATGTTAGTGTGGTGACTAGAATGAAAGTGAATAAAGAAAGGAGGTTCGGGCATGTAAAGAAAATGAACGAAGAGAGAATGACGAAAGGGATATATGAATCCGAAAAAATGGGTGCACGCAGACGAGGCCGACCTCGAATGACATAGACCGATCATATCGTTGCCGTCTTTCAGGAGGGCCAAGTCAGAAGCAAAAGAAATATAAGAGCATGTATGCGGAATGTTATGCGTTTGGAGGAAGCGAATGAGTTTGGATTGGAAAGAATGGAAGTCCATACTCTCTGCCTACCTCCTTCGGGAATCAGCGTGATGGGTAAAAAAACATTGACACCTCTATGCGTATTTTGAATCGGTACGGAGATATTCCTTATCGTAATTTGATCAATCAATCAATATTATTTTAACTGAGCAAAATAACTATTAAAATATCGAATATAATGACAAACCTAAATTCTTTTTTTAAGTAGGTACATATTAACATCAAATCAATCAAAATTAAAACTCCCTTTGAACTCCATTCAGGAGCAAGATGAAGCAATAAGAACTCTCCATTGCACTCGATCTTGCCACACCATATTAACATGGGTTAAAAGTTTTTGATGAAAAAATAAACTCAGACCCAATAAATGCAGCGTGGTATGCAGATTTTGCTGATACCAGTGAATAGTCATTCGTATTAAATAACTAAAAAAACCAATTAGAGCTCTGTTGCATAAAACCATAAAACCCATAGTATTTATTTCGATGCAAAGTTCGACGGGTCAGCTAGTAACAAATAAAATTTGATAATTTTTTGGTTAAAATTGATCTCGAACTGTTTTGAATTTCTGCAGTCTTAATTTTTGTTCTCTGACATTTTGTCTTTGTTAATAATATGTGCCTAGGTATATTTATAATGGCTCAGCAGCTGCTGACTAAAAGGTTATGACAGTCATGGATTCAAAGTTCTATGCCAACAATCTTCTTCTTTGAAGTGCCTTAGTTTACCTAAGTATATAATAACACTCTGAAATTATTTGTGATATACCATAAAATGAGTAGGAGTATGGCGAAGATAGTTTTAGTATGAAGAAATAGAAACGAGACATAAATAGACCAGGCTGAATATGTTGCAAGATATGAGAGACAAGGAACAAAGATATGAAAACAGCATGGTCCGCGTATATGATTTTTTTTTCAATCATACATTCAAAACTAAAATCATGCCTGGAATACTGCGATGAGATACCTGATAGAAAAACTGATAGTAAGAATCTGCGAACTCTTCTGCGTTACACGAAATCTCGAGAGTACTCTTGGGGCAACAGCGGCGTCCATGTATATAAGTAGGTTCCAAAATGTCAAAAAATGTGCACTGTATATGTTTAGTATTCTAGCATTTCTGGCATCGCGAGGTGTTCCAGAGGAATAACATCGGCCGAGGAGGCTTTCAAATCGGAGCAGAGAGACCTGGATCCCAGTGGAGGTACAAAGGATATTCTAAAAAATAACTCGAGTCTTTTGTTTGTGTCACATCCCTCTAGGATTAATTGTTTCCATCAATGGTTTTGACCAATATTATTCTCCAATATCCAGAGCAGTGTCCATGTGTATTTAAAGTAAGAGGAACAGCAATAATTATTCATAATACATACTAACGTATAAAACAATAATATATTGTACGCCGCTCGTCCATAAGTCATCTGTAAGCTTGGGTTCACCTACATTATGCTTAAAGATGAACTGAATTATGCAAAAGTAGGTTTGCACACACCCCGTTTATAAATGCACCGGCTTATCAAGCACCTACCTGTGGGAGGGTGAACATTAATTTGAACATCGAATGCAAAACAAAATGAAGTCACAAGTGATAACAAACACGCCACGCGAACAGACCCAACTACGTGCACACCCACCCACGTGCACTCATACTCAATACGTGCACGACACACCTGATCTATAATGGCTGCAAACAACAACCTTCCTGCATAATAGTAATCACGGGTTTATGCACACATCTACTTATCGGGATGCACATTAACTTCTCGATTTAATAAGACTTTTTATTCCTCGTTACTTATCATTCCTCACTACTTGACCTATAGTGTGATTAGAGATTGCAAAAAATCAAGTGCATGTTTCCAACATGGTAAGACCTTAATATTCTTCCTTAAAATACATTATGAATATTCCATTACGCAAAAAAACCGCCTGCATAGGTATTTATGTACTCCGATATTGAACATTTTAAATGGGCACCTTCTTATTCCAGGACGATTATAAAACATAGGGCAGGAAATTTTGCGATTGTGATAATATCTATTAGTTTAATTCCAGTTTCGGTCGAATTTAAATTTTTACCTTTACAACTTTTGATTTGACGGACCATTGCTTTATCTAGCGAACCTAGATATAAGTAGGATGACTCATAGACTACTTGACCTTGATGTGGCGGTGGAGGAGGCTAGAAAAAGACTATTTCGTACGTAGTTTACAGGTTCCTCCATCGAAGGAGCAGAGACGCAGGTTCCAGAAATGTAATTGGTGAGTCAACGCCTTAAAACTCTTATTAGTAGAAAATACATCAAAGAACATTTTTACCAAGTTAATATGTAAAGTGTCAAAAATAATATCGCGTCGCGGAAATATAAAGTAGTTAATATTGTGTAGCTAGCCGGAAGTCTAAGTAAAGCGCCTGTAAAGTTATGTGTAATGATAAATTGAATTAAATGTCTCATGCTCTGTATTATTAAGGATAAGGCGCTCGCGTAATTAAAGAAATTAAATAAATAAATAAAATAATTAACCTCTCTCCCTACTTATGTATTACTGTTGTTGTTATTAAGTCCCATACTCTGTAGAATATATTTTTAGAAATTTTAGAAAATGTCTTTCACTATTCTTCTCTCTTTACGTTTAAAAACCTACGGGTTCTGAGGTCGTTTTGTTTATCCGTGGAGCGATTCTCGGAACCCTAGGTTCAAATCTATTTTATCAAATGGCGCCCAACGTGAATAGAGTTTTTGAACTCTGTTTTGAGGCTGTCAGAACCCCAAAACCCCTGAGATAGTTATAAATATATTATTGTTAGGTCGATTTACAGGAATTAAGCAAGTTTACGTTGCGTTTGTAGGAAAGTAGCAAGGATATTAAAAGGTTAGGTAATTTATAAAACGTTTGCGGTAAACAGGGAAAGCTGTATGGTGACATAGGTATGCGCTCGCTCTTTTTTTAGGAAATCTACGATTGTATAGGGATTCTACGGTTTTATAGGAAAAGATAAGGTATATTCTTCGAAGTGCGTTCGGCGTATATGAAACGTAAGGTTTAGGTATTATAGCGTGATTAGGTCCGGAATCTGATAGGAAAAGATGTTCTACGAGCCGTAATTTAGGATAAGAAATGCTACGTTACGTAATAATTAGGCGTCAAGTTGATAGGCGTTACGAGGATAGACTATGTCGGTTGGGAAGTCCATAGCACAACCTTCGGCGTCCGTGATAGCGACTACGGACAAGGTTAGGTAATCGAAAAAATGAAAAAGCGTATAGGAAAACGTTAGGTATTTGTAAAAAGATAGAAACTGTGAGTCGTACGATGTATAGGAATAAACTAATTGATAATAGGAAGTTGACGTCTGTAGGAAATATATAAAAATAAATTAATTAGTTATCTGTGGGCAATTAAATAAAACATTTAACCTCTGAAAATATTTCTCTCTGGGCATATTTTTGCCAAAATAGTGATTGGGAAGAAAGGCTGATTAGAAAAAAAGAGATTGGAAAATGTTAAATACTTGAACACATCTTGTGGTCCGTGAACAAGATGTGGGATTAAACTTATGTACCTTAAGCTCTGTAGGAATAATTTTAGTAAGTCTGGATATGTTCTTATAAAAAGAACATCCATCTATTTGTCTCTGTTTTTTCGATATTCATTTATTTTGGATAAAGTTATAATAATGAGAACTTGGTAAAATGTTTAAAATTGAAGTATTTTCTCCGGTGATGGATTTTATTAACAGGTTTTTGTGCATGTAATGGAAAGCGGATATTAATAATGATATATTATTATGGTTTTGTTGTGAATCAAAGAATGAAGATATAAAAAAAAATAGATGGATATTGCATGAATGTAAATAAGGATATAAGAGGCATGTTTAAATTGAAAATAATGAGATAATGAGTTTAAAAAGTTAGTAGAAAAGACGGAATTTTTATAGGTAATCAAAGTATGTAGATTTTTATAGGCATCATAGGATATGTAATATGAAAAGTGAGATATTGAGTGTAAATTAGAAAGGTCATAATTGTGCTATGAGGTATTTTAGTGAAAGCAAAAGAGTGTTATAAAGTATTTAATTTTTGTGATATAAAGGTACAATGATAAAAAGTAAAGTTACAAGAATGTGTTTATGTTTTAAGGTATAAATTGTGGTTAAATAAAGTTCAGTGTCTTGTATTAAAAGGTAAAAAGTGTGATGTGTATAATTTCGAAGTAAGGAAAGAAAAGGTAGCGTAGTAAAATGAATAATATAGTTATGTGACTGTTTGTGTTTAAAGTAATGAATCTTATTAGGATTGATCTTTGGCTGAGGTCGGGCAAAAATGTGCAACAGTGAATATCTTGGTCGTTCTTTGGCACTGTGGATTAGTACATAAAGAACGTACCTGGCGCCCAATTAGAATCTTAAGCTTGTTGGAATAGAGTATGGGAAGCTTATAGGTTTTGTCTTAATAGGAAATTAGAATTGCGTAATGACTTTAAATCTAATGGTAATATAGATTTGGCGTTTTTAATTATTAGGAGGGATAATTAAAAAACGAAAATCGAAAGTAGGGAGGGGGTTTTTGTTGGTTATTAGGTAGGTGAAGGTATATAATATATGTAAAGAGAGGATTTTGAGGTTTATGAAGGGATAAATATGTTTGTAGATAAAAAAAGTTATTGGAAAGGATAATTTGCATGTTCAATTAGAATCTAAAAGGTGTAAGAGAAAAGGTGTAATGTCAAGAATCTTATTCGAAGTAGTTGTACAATATTTGAAGAAAAGTAAGCAAGTATTTTGACGGTGAAGGAAATGCATGTGTGTATATTTTGTGGACAAGGTATTTTAAATAAAGAGCATGGAAAAGGGAAAGTAGATATTATATTTGGTCGAAGAAGGAGAGGGCAGGTTGATATGCGGTTTATTGACGAACGCATATCTGTATTATAGATTGCGACCAAATATAATATTAATTTTAAAATTATTTTAAGACGCACGAAAAGAAGCGGGTATGTCAACTAGTAAATAAAGTCGGTCCTCGTTTTTTTTTTTTTTTTTTTTTTTAAGCCTTCACTCGTTTGCGAGTGTTTTAGGCAGGGTAAGGTAAACAATATTTAAAAGCAAACTCAGTCAGCTAAATTACTCTATCGTTAATTTTCAGGAACTTTAAAATTTCAATATAGTTTTTAATCGAATTTGTCGCGATAATTGATTTGATACATAATGGAAATGTATTGAATTCATTCTTTAGATATATTAAAAACTCCACTCGATTCATTGAAGGACAGCTAAAAAATATATGGTCGAGAGTCTCGTCGTCCTGCCCACAGCTACACACCGGGGAAGGCAGGACTCCGATTTTCGCCAAGTGCGATGCTGTTATGCAGTGTCCGATACGCAATCGTGACACCAATGATATGCATAGTTTTGATAGTTTTACCGTCTCAAACCACGGCACATGAGGGATATTGGACTGAACCGATTTATAAAAAGAGCCAGTTTCCGAATTTTGCCAATGAAGAAACCATTCTTGTTTTAGTTGGGGCTTTAAATCAATTATCAAATCACTGACAACAGGCAAGGGTATGTGAGGGTGAACCCCACACGAACAACCGCTTCTGGCAAGCTGATCTGCCCGCTCGTTTCCAGAAATGCCAATGTGGGAAGGTATCCAACATAACTGAACTCTTAAATTTTGCTGGGAAGCTTTAAGGAGGAGGCTTCTGATTTCACACATCATATTGTCCCCGGGGCCAGAAGGTATCGTTTCAAGAGCTTTAAGAACACTCTGTGAATCAGAAAAAATAACCGAGTTTGGGATTTCTCGGCTGAGTATTTCTCTTAGGGCTTCTATAATTGCAATACTTTCTGCAGTGAAAACGGTGGAGAAACTATTAAGTTGGTATTTCATTTCAACTCCAAGGGACGGAATCACCAGTGCAGATCCACACCCGTTGGAATCTTTAGACCCATCTGTGTAAATGTAAACACAGTCAGGCCAAGTTTCATTAGCTTTGACAAGAAAATTTTGATTGTTGGCGTTACTATTACAATTTGAGAGAGATTTATGAAGACCAAAATTCAATTCGATTTGTGGAGAAAAAACCAATGCCTCAAACGGAGCCGAGAACATTGGTAAATTCATTTTCGGAATGATGGTGTAATGTTGCCGAATAATCTGCAAACATTCCACAAGCAAAGGGACACGTCTGCGATAAGTAGCATTTTTAAGTATATCATTGAACTTTTCCGCTGTTGTGGTGAGAGGGTGTGAGAAAATATCCAGTCTTTTTAAAAGGAATCTGAAACAGAGGAGTTTTCTTCGTAAATGCAGTGGCATTTGCCCTGTTTCCACTTGAAGAGATCCTACCGGGGAAGACCTCATGGCCCCAAGTACCATACGTAAGCATTGTGACTGTACTCGTTCAAGTTTCAATTGTAGATATTTGGGCAATGGTTCAAGTAGGAAACTTCCATAATCTAGGTGGGATCTAACTAATGCCAAGTACATTATTTTGAGTGTTACCGGGTGTGCACCCCACCAGACTCTTGACACTGAGCGCATAATGTTGATGCTTTTTTGACATTTAGCGATTGTATATTCAATATGTGAATTCCATGAAAGCTTCCTGTGAATTACCATACCCAAGAACTTGACGGAATCCTTGGTCGGGATTCTCACTTCGTTACTCTCTATGTTTACCGAAGGAATTTTATGTTTATTTGAGAATACCAAAACCTGGCTTTTTGCGGGTGAAAGTTCGAGACTGTTAGTCTTCAACCAATTATTAATATTCCCGAGTGCAGTTTCGACCACCGTGGCTGCTTTATTAATATTACTGTTCGAATTATATACCACAAAGTCGTCTGCATACTGAAGTATCTTACAGGTATCAGGGACAGATATGTGCAGGTCAATTGTGTAAAGATTAAAAAGGAGGGGACTTAAAACAGATCCCTGGGGTAAGCCCCTAAAGACTGTTCTTTGAATTGTCCCACCTGGGGTTTCTATTATGATTTCTCGCTGAGCAAGGATACGTAGTATGAGTTTAGACAATTTATCTGGAATTTTCACACCTTTTAGTTTTCTTTCCAGTATTGGCAAACTAACATTGTCGTAAGCTCCATTTATATCTATAAAACAGGCCACTGTACTTGCCTGTTCGAGTCTTGCCATTTGAACGTCCGAAACCAATATATTTATATTATCTATGCATGAACGACCCTTTCTAAATCCAAACTGTGTCTGAGGGATTAAATTTTTATTTTCTGTAAACCATTCAATGCGAAACTTTATCATATGCTCCAAGATTTTGAGCATACAAGATGACATAGCAATTGGGCGATATGATGACCCCATGGAAGGGTCTTTTCCTGATTTAAGGATAGGAATGACTACCTGCTTTTTCCATGCCTTGGGAATCTTATTTGTATTCAAAATTCTATTATACAGATAAAGCAATCTTAATTGAAGTGATTGTGGACAATTTTTTAACATTGAATATGATACTGAGTCCATACCAGGAGATGAATCCTGTGTACGTCCCATAGCAGCTGTCAGCTCATCCAGACTAAAATCCTTACACAACCACAAATTGTGATCTGATCTGCACTCAGTGTTCACAAACATTTCATCCTCGCAAGGAGCGTAAGGAGGAGCGAGTTTGTCAGCGAAATCCTCGATCCACTTATCGTAATTCTGAGGCGAGGGCTGAGATGCAGTTCCTCCCTTGAATTGTCTTATAGTTTTCCAGATTTGGCTGGTTGGTGTGTCAGGGGATAAAGAGCTGCAAAAACTTCTCCATCCCTGTCGTTTTTTCCGTTGAAACGTTCTTTTGGCTAAGGCCTGGCATCTTTTAGCTTCAATAAAGTTCTCCTCCGAGGTATCATTTCTATAATTTCGAAGTGCCTGTCGTCTACCGTTAACAACTTCATTGCATTGAGTATCCCCCCAGGGGGGAGGAGTTTTACGTTTTCTTTGGTTTCGCATTTTGGGGATAGAAATTTCCGCCGCGTGAATAATACACTTCGTGATACTACCCTCCAATTCATCAATATCATCGAAATCCTTATCGCAAACATTTTGAAATGCTGTCTTATATGAATCCCAGTTTGCCGCTTTTATATTGTATTTTTTCCGGGGTGTTTTCAAATTATTTGATGGATGTGTAATACCAGATGAAAGAACTATAGGGAAGTGGTCACTAGAGTGAGGGTCTGTTATTATCGACCAATTTAAGCGACCCGCCAAATCAGGCGTACAAATTGTAATGTCTACTGCGTTGCTTTTTTGTGAAGGAGGAGCCAATCTCGTTGGGGATCCGTCATTCAAGATGCACAGATTGTGCTCATCCATGAATTCCAGTATAGCTTTTCCACAAGTATCAGTGGAACTGCAGCCCCAGGTCACAGAATGTGCATTGAAATCAGACAGTAATATAAATGACCTACACAATCTATTAATGATATTTGTAAAGAGACCCTTGTCAAATGTTGTCCTAGGTGCGAAGTAAATAGATGCATATGATATATTGCCAATAGTAATAGCAACAATTTGAAAACTGGGATGGCTGGGAAGGGTGACAATATCAAAAGGAATATCTTTCCTTACAAGAAGAGCAGCCCCACCCCTGCCATCTGCCCGATCGTCACGTACCACTACGTAACCCGGAATGCAGAAATCAGTACCAGGAGGAAGCCAAGATTCAGAAATTGCTGAAACGGATATGTCAAATTCTTGTAATAGGGAAATAACTTCATTTTTGTTGGACACAATACTTCTACAGTTCCACTGCAGAATGGAAATCTTATTGTGATTGAAAGTTTGTGGGTTCATTGTTGGATAGGAAAGATTGAAGTGAAGAAATCAAATTAGCAGCGTTGTACGGTGAAGAAGTTTGTGAGGATAGTAATTCAATGAGCATCATTATCATGGAATTCATGAATTTAGCATTGTCATTATACAGGTTATTTCTCAATTTATTATGGCTCAAATCATCATTTTTTGAGGTGGGTCGGTCTGATTGCAGCGCGAACCCATTCGGAGCTGATGACCATTCTGCACCGTTTGGGAACAGAAGGTGAGAATCATACTCCGTTTGGTCGTAACCTGGGGTGCGAGTTGCCTTAGGTGTTTTATACCTAAATGTTGTTTTACGGGAGGATGTTATGTTGTTATTTTTCACGGGAGAAGAAGAAGAAGAATCTTTTTTTAGTACATCTGCATAAGATATGACATTTGAATGGAGCTTGGAAGCTTGGTAGTATGATATGTTATCTTGCGCCATTGAATTTTTAATTCTTTTTTGTCGTAAAAGTTCCGGACAAGAAAGGCTCGTGGCTCTATGTTCCCCACCGCAGTTATTACACTTCTCTTCCTCAGATGTGCATTGAATCAGTTCGTGGTCTTTTCCACATTTCGTACATTTAGGGGCTGAACGACATGCCGTTTTGGTGTGTCCAAACTTCGTACATTTGAAGCACTGTACAGTTGGGTAAAAATAAGTCTCAACAGCAAAGGAGTTATAAAACAAATATACATTTTTAGGAAGCGACTGACCCTCAAATGTTAGCACCATGGTTTGAGACGGTTTCCAAACTGGTGGAACCACCGACTTATCTTTATAGCTCAAGCGTCTTATTTTTATTATTTTCCCCGTGTTTGGGTTGGACTGATTTAAACATGAAATAATTTCCTCATCGGGAATTTCGACGGAAATACCTCTCACGAGACCCATTCTACTAACGTTAAATGTCGGGATGTACGCCTTGTATTGAGAATTTGATTTTATGAAAATATTTTTAATGAACGAGTTTGCTGCTTCATAATGGTTGAACTCCAATGCAAGTTTGTATCGGCCTTCCGATTTCAAAGAACCGTTTATTACATTCTTTATATTATTTCTAACGATGAACCTTCCCAGCTCCATGGGGTGTACAGGTTTGCTATGAGAACTCTGTACGAACACTAAAAAGGGACCGGTAGATGTTTTCGAATAAAAATTTGTAGGAATTGGAGGGCCTGTGGGTTTATTCACATCCGGTGTTTTGGGAGTCTGAACATTTGAAGACGAAGTATCTGAGAGAATTTGACTTGCCGACAAATCTGTAGACATGCCGTCATCTCCTACTCTTCTTCGCTTCATATCTTTAACAGGGGTAGGGGGAAATATAGGGGGGTCTGGTGGATCGGGGGGTAAACGAATTTCTAGGGGGGAAGGATCCATATTTGAGAAATCACACTATCTACAATTAAATGTGCTTTATCAGCGTACAAAATAAATTGTTATAGAAAATAAAGTGATAAAAACTCACTTTTACGTGTCTACCAAAAATGCAAAAAACAAAAAAAACAAAAAAAGAAGAAATACTTATTTATATGGGTTGCGGCGTCGTGTATTTATTACCACACGGGCCGCAAAATAATAATACGGCAACAATAAAAATAATAAAGAAAAAAAATATTTCTGCTTACCAGCGAATGAAAACAAAATTAAGTATAATATATTTACAAATTAACTTACCCAATTTGATGAGAAAAAAAAGAAAAAAAAAGAGTGAAAAAAGAAAACATAAACTTTCACCTGCGAAGTGTACAAAATTAAATAATAATTATTTATATAAATGATACTGTGGTAATCATCGATTCAAAAAACTCAACAAAACACACGTCCGTACAGCAGCGTTCCCCGCACATCCTTCGGTCCTCGTTTGAAGATAATAATATTTCTAGATCTTTTGTCTCGTAGATGTTTTAAATTTTTATTGCACATTTTATCATCCCTTGAATATCAGTTTTCGCACTTGTTTGTTATCGCAGGATTATAAAGGTTTTTTGTATGCAAAATATTAGAAAGTTGCCGTCGGTATAATTATGTTATTATTAAAGTACATGCAAGGTGGTCCGTACCGATCTTTTATTGTTTGTAAGTCTGCCGCCAGAAGTATTAAGATATGGACATCGGGAATATAATTAATATTTTGAATTTTAAAAAATAGTCATCCTTAGAACTCCGTGAGGAGCGGATCGCGTATAGTCGTCGACGGGATTTCGTATGGAGCGCATCTCCAGGTTTTTGAGTTCGTAAAGTAAAATCGGTTATCGAATGTTTTCAAGATGTAGATTTTAAATTGTTTGCCTCGGACGGCATTAGTATAAAGTTATTTTAAAAGCATTAATTTAGTTTGATCGGTTTGAGTCGTAATAAGGTTCCGCGTATGACGTAGAGTTCGTAAAGTTTATTGTATCGCAACGCCGTGAATTAAAGTCGCGAGATAGAGTCGCGCCGCGAATTGAAGACGCGAGAGATTGTGCATTGTATAGTGCATGTTAGCTTTAATTGGGAAATGGTAATGGGTAATAATAATGTCGAATGTGTTTATTTGTATGTCAGTACGGATTCAGTCTTTTCCCAAGCTTTAGAAACGCGATTGCGTAAGGTCTTCGTTGTAGGTAATGATTTGATTATTAATAAAGTTTATCGATATATTGTTCGTGCGAATATTGAACCCTCCAGAGCGGGTGTGATGATGTGGCGGTGGAGGAGGCTAGAAAAAGACTATTTCGTACGTAGTTTACAGGTTCCTCCATCGAAGGAGCAGAGACGCAGGTTCCAGAAATGTAATTGGTGAGTCAACGCCTTAAAACTCTTATTAGTAGAAAATACATCAAAGAACATTTTTACCAAGTTAATATGTAAAGTGTCAAAAATAATATCGCGTCGCGGAAATATAAAGTAGTTAATATTGTGTAGCTAGCCGGAAGTCTAAGTAAAGCGCCTGTAAAGTTATGTGTAATGATAAATTGAATTAAATGTCTCATGCTCTGTATTATTAAGGATAAGGCGCTCGCGTAATTAAAGAAATTAAATAAATAAATAAAATAATTAACCTCTCTCCCTACTTATGTATTACTGTTGTTGTTATTAAGTCCCACACTCTGTAGAATATATTTTTAGAAATTTTAGAAAATGTCTTTCACTATTCTTCTCTCTTTACGTTTAAAAACCTACGGGTTCTGAGGTCGTTTTGTTTATCCGTGGAGCGATTCTCGGAACCCTAGGTTCAAATCTATTTTATCAACCTCCGCCATTTTTAAGCCTGCTCTCATTGCGGTGTGTTACTTGTAGCGAAAAATTTGATGTGCTCTACGTACGTGAATTGTTTTTCTCAATTAAATACGAATAAAATGGTACAAAACAAAGCAAACAATATATGTACCAGGTCAAGTAGGTATTTACGAATATAACATATTAAAAATGGCGAACCTTTTTTTGTCAAGGGTTTGACAGCTGCGTGTATAGGTCTGCCCGTATTTATAACTAGGTACCACAGCTTTATCCATGTCTATTGGGATAATAGTTCGTCTCTCAACATGTTTATCATAATATATTTTCGTGTAAAGTTCCAAAAATAAGGAAAAAGATAATGACTATTATTCTGAAATGAAAAACAGACGATTGAGTTGCGTCGTATCCAATTTTTATTGATCTTCGATGTTTTGGGCAGAAGGTGCTTGGTGATAGTCCATTTCAATATTAAAATGAAAAAGTCTTATATAGTTCTATCACAAAATTTGCATTTGTTCTATCACAAAATTTTGTGATAGAACTATATAAGACTTTTTCATTTTAATTTTTATTGAGACTTTTGACATTTCTGTATTCTGAAAATGTTTTATCCAATACATTAGTTGCGTAACTACTGGCAACCGATTAAGTTCTAAGCAAGAGCTTCTTGCGTTGAGTTGGAACGTGAATTTGAGAATACCAGTCAATATCAGCTACCTTCTCATCAAGCATTGCTTATCTTTACCACAATTGATTATTTTCGGAATATAATATATCTATTTTGATATAGGTTTTAATAAAATTACTCAATAACTATTGTAGTGATGTATTTTATTTAGACGAATCTATCTATTATAATAAATTCCGTCAAACGTAGCTATATGTATAAACAGTTTTTTAAACCACACGTGAAATTAAAGTTCTATAAGAAAAAAATAAAATGTATCAATACGTTAAGAAAGCTGATGGATTTAGACATGGTGTGATAGGAGGTCATAAATATTGTCCAAGATCAAGCGCAATGGAGAGCTCACTTGTTGTCTCCTTATGCATCTAAGTGCGTTCTAAAGAGGTAATATACATAGGTACTGCAGCAGAATAGATTTTTTTTTCAATTAATTTTAATAAATTCATATGTAGATTTACTTCCAATACACCAGTTTGTGTGTCGTATTTCATGAATATGTTTAACATATCATTTACACACAATCCTCATGAAAATACAATTAGTTGACCAATAATAATTATTGCAAACAAGAAAAAAGTACCTTTATTGTTCTATGCGCTTTGAACACAAGTAGCTATCTGAATCTAAAAGGAAAATTATGTATTCGTGCAATAAATCGCCAGCTACTACACATATCAACCATCGCAAATATTTTTTAACCTTTTCGTGTTAAGTAGAAATACTGCGCTCACTTTAATCCGATATACCAGAACTTTTCAATTATTGCAAATTGCTTTGATATGCGCGATATAATCATTATATTATTACCTACAGTAAATTATGTTTTGATGAATTGGATATAATATGTCTAAATACAGAGTGAAGGTTCAAAGAAACTGCATACTTATATAACAAAAATATGGTTTGGGTAAGATGCAATTAGGGGTAACGTAGGTCTCGCTGTCACGACCTCTGTTGTGCAGTTTTTTTTTCTATTTTAAACTATGGATTTTCCTTGTAGGTCTTTAGACTTGTGATCTGTTATGAACAATAAGCTGTGTATCATTTGCTTAAATTTATCTAGGAAAAATCAAGGAAAAATATTACATGAACTATATTTTCAAAGAAATGAATGTCGTTTCTTTATTTTTGTAAAGATCAAAATTAATTCAGCGGCATCCAATGTAAAACATGATTTTTAATCAATTGATGGTAGGTATTTATTTTACTGTCGAGATTTCATTCCACAAGTCACTTATACTAATGTTCATGTATTATGATGGGTTTTAAGCATTACATAATATATCGGTGAGACTGGATATTTGGCTTGGGTGGGTGGGGACTAAAATTCAGATACTTTTTACCTTTCACCGGAAATTGCACTATAGATGTCTGAAAATTCTACAGTGAATAGCGGGGTTAAAAAAAAGAGATGAGTCGGTTGCATTTTTTGTAAGGCATAGACAAAAACTGGCGCCGAAATCTTGAGTTTTTATGCTTGAAACAAACGTGTACGTTGACGGTATTTTTACACGAGCCGACTAGTGCTCTTAACACATTGCGTGAAAGAATTCACAAGGACACAGTCTGATTGCCCTTCTCTCTAATTGGGAGTGAAAACATGTCTGTTCTTAAGTGTTGTCTGGCATGACAATTTCAAGTTTCCGATGTGAACGAAATGAGACGAATGCTGTGTGGTGTTCTGAACGAAGTTTAACGAAGAATTCACCACAGATGGAGCAAATTTTTAAGGGAGATACCTAGCAAATTGAAGATTATGCACATGGCATAATGAGTTGCATGACTGACAACTTAAACGAATCATCATTATGAAAGATTTGAATGACCATTGAAATTTAAAACGAGAAAAAAAAACTTACTTCCAAATGTCTAAAATGCCCTGTCCTAATTGAAAAGTGATCGCACGACAATGAGATGAGCGATCATAGAATGTTCTAAATTTGAACGATCCGTCCGCGTATAAGTAGATGAAACTAGTCGCGCGAACGCTTTTCAGTTACCTATGACACACGGTAAGGTTTTAAAAACGGAAATTTAAAAGCCTTTCTATTTTAAAAATGTTTATGTACAAAAATTGGGTTGAACTTTCAATCAATGCAGTTGCAAATGTGTTACTTATTTAAGTACCTGCGACGAAATATTTCCAAAGCTATGTACCCGAAATATAGGTACATAATTGGCATATTATTATTTTCAATGTAACATAATTACGACAAGTTCTGTTCTCATAAGTTTGTAAAAAGAAACTGTGAATGACCGTATTAAAATTTAATCGATCTAAATTTTATCAGTTTAACATCACTGGCAAAAATATTATAAAGGGCATTTTGTTTAATTACACCTCTCTGCAATCTTAATGAGGATTGCGGTTCTTTTTTTAGCGACATTAAAATCTAAACATAGGTAATACGATGTTCAAATTACATTCACAGAAAAGTTTGTTCATTAAACATTAAACATAATATGATGACAAGCTTGATAAACAGAAAGTCATACTTTTAATTGATATAAATAACATTTGAGTGATGTTAAAACTCATTGCCTGATGAGGTTCTAAACATAAATCAGGCTACAGTTTCATTATGAAAATGGTGATAAATATATTTCATTTTCTTTTCATCAGATATAGTGCACTGGTACTACGACACGTCAGTGGCGCCCCTAGGGTGAAAATATCTACATACACGCGGTCCTCTTTGACTGCGAAACACTCTTGATAAATTATATTCTGTTGCTTCTACACACGACCACACATGGTCGAGACAAAATATAGTTAACCCCCACAGTGGCTTTTCCGAAATGTAAACTATTGGATATGCACTGAAAGCACTGGCCTAAAATAATATTCCCTATCTTTCTATTGAAATTAATTTGCCATGAAACGATCTGTGAAAGATCAAATCGTGTTGAATATCCGAATAAAATTAAGAATATCTCGGTGTTAAAAAGTGTGATAATAACAAAATAATAGGTATAAACCAATATTTCCAGAGTTCTAAGACAAAACAAGCCCACTGATCAAAATAATGGACATAATATTAGAGGTACTCGCCCTATCCTGCCCAAGGTAAACTAGTAGCTCCTAAGCTGCCTTTTCCTTTTCTGATGGTAGGTTTAAAATTGGAAATAAAATGTCGTAATTTTTTAGCCACCTGATAATTTGTATATAGAAAAGGATGCAAGCGCGTATCTAAAAGCCATTACGACGGACCCACTTGAAACTTGGGCTGATACCTTTTAGAACCAAATCTTTTCTCTGTACAACTGAGATGACAAGACTTCGCTCCAATATTAAACCATAAGAAACGGCCAAAAATAGCACAATTAGGGAAAAATATGCAAAAATTTAAAATTTATGCACATAGCCGTGAATAAATAAATAAATAAATAAATAAATAAATAAATAAATAAATAAATAAATAAATAAATAAATAAATAAATAAATAAATAAATAAATAAATAAATAAATAAATAAATAAATAAATAAATAAATAAATAAATAAATAAATAAATAAATAAATAAATAAATAAATAAATAAATAAATAAATAAATAAATAAATAAATAAATAAATAAATAAATAAATAAATAAATAAATAAATAAATAAATAAATAATAAATAAATAAATAAATAAATAAATAAATAAATAAATAAAAAGGCTAAGTCGTGAGATGAAGGAACTAGAAGCCGACTAAGACTGGAAGAATCATGCCGGTATAATGGGAGATGATCGCATATCGAAGGTTGCAGCTGGTGGTATTCTAGAAGGCAGAAGAGAGGTGGAAGAACAAAAAATGACATTCGGAGTCCGCGAAGGGCTTTCCTGACCAAAACAGATCACAAGGTCTAGAAGAAGGTTCTTGCATAATCAATATTTAAGAAAATCGTGAATCGTAAGTATTAATTAAAAGATAAATAAATTAACACTAATTTTCTTTAGAAATGTGTCAATATAGCCGGCGGAACTTATTGCCTGAGGCAATTTTTCCAGTCAACCAGTACCGTCCAATCTGAGACAGTCCAACCCCGGTTAGTATTTCATTAAAAAAACACTTAACATGAAAAACTCCGACCCGACCGAGAATCGAACCCGGGACCTCGATATCTGAAGTCCATGCCTAGGCTACCGAGGTCGGTCAACAAGATCAAAGTTAAAATTCGAATAAAATATTTATAGCTACGGTAGGCACAAGCCACCTACATGCCTTGTAAAACTGGTGAAGCATGCAGGGGCACGTGGAATGTAGATGTGAGGCGTTGAATACTTCTTGATGGTGCAGCCGGTACCCACGTATTTACAAGCCAATGCAGCATAATAACGTTAGTGTGGGTAGGTGCACTAAGCTATTTCAACACTGACGTGGAAATAAATTCATGCAATTGTTACTCACTCCTGCCATGCTACCTACAGAACTGTTATTTAAATGAAATACATGGGATATTATTATTAAGCCGACCCACACAGCTGATGTTGCTTTACGGCGAAAACAATAAATTGTTATTTTTGGTACTAACTTGGTTGCCGCATTTTAATCGGATTAATTCGATATTGTTCCTTGTCAACCTAACTGAAATACCGAAAACAATACAATAAGGCATTGATTGTTCTTACAGTACCGTAACGTAACTCTTGGGAACTTTGTATGGCATGCGGAGCTTTCCGAAGTATTATGTAGGGGCGCTTCACACGTTTCCATACAAAATTTTGTTACTTGACATTAGCGTATATGTATTAGTGTGGGCCGATTTCCTTTTTTCCCTCTATTGCTAACGTAATAGTTATATTTTAGTGCTAAATGCTGTTTTAAATACGTATGCAAAATATTTTTCAATTCGAAAGATATCTTCTGTCTCCGAATTGAGCTCAAAGTTTCAAGAAATTGTTAAATTTGTCCTATTTTGAAGCAGGTATAAAGAAAGTAAAAATATGTTTAACATAATATTTTTTAAGATTGTATGTCATAAAAATGATGGAATAATTAGTTCTGTATGATATAAAGCATAATAATACAATTTAAGATAGCAACAAAGTATATAAAGCGCCGCAATAAACAAGAGAAAATCGCATGAAATGAGAAAAGGGTTAAAAATACCAGTTTTGTATTTTGATGGCCGTAAAGCCAAAGTTTTAGGATAGTGATTAGAAAAAGTGGACAAAAATACAGATGAACAATAATTAAGAGAGTGTTAAAGGAAACTGATTCTAAATTGATGGAAAATTTGGAACACCGAAACCGATAGAGAGATCGATTACAGATTTCTTTTCAAAAAGCAACATTACATTGGATATTTTACTTATCGTCTGATGTAATGAAAAAAAGTGTAGGTAAATACCGGAAAACGTGATTGAATAATTAGTTTGCAGGAGAAAATACTAATAAAACCATTAGAATGAATATTTTGCTTATTGCAATCCACAAATAATCCCAATTGAATGAGTCGCCGATAATCTAGAAAAAAACTGCAAGTAACAATATATTTAGGTTTTTGTTTAATAATGTGTTGATAGTGCTTTCTCAAGTCATCATACGCATTCTGACCAAATTGGAAAACAACTGGAAAAATAAAATAAAAAACAATTGATATGTTCCAGGTGATTACAAGAGAAACTACTATTTTATAATTTCAAGATCTACGAAAAGATAAATTATATTTATTGCAAATTGGTATAGTCATACCAACAGGAACATTTTCTAATGATTTAGGCAACTGAGCTCCAGGAAAAATAATCCATGTAATAATCGCTAAACTAAGCTCATAGGATTCTGCGACTGCGCTTCTTTCAGAAAGTTTGATGACTTTAACTTATCTTTATTGTTAATGTCTGTGCACCAACTAACCTCGCAACTGATCCAGTTACCTATGGAAGTTTAATTTCTTATCCATATATTTATCAGATTATCAAATTTGTTATATAAACTGTAATTACTAAAAGAAAAAGCTATCTCGCTCAAAATACACTATGAAGTAAGAGAATGAACCGCTCGCTGGATAGTGAAAGCTCGAATCACCCAAAAAAAAACGCATTTTTGATCCTTGAAGTATCGAAAGTAAATTTTGAAGCATCCTTTTACAAGAACTAAGTTATAGATAGACAGCAAAATGTAACAGAAACACCAATCGACAAGTATCCGACGAAGATCTTACGGCATTCATTACATACAATGGCGAAGATGAATAAATACAGTTTCCTGAATTTTTCTTGTCATATCCAAGGAGTTTGACGATCTGTGAAATTTTTAAAGAAGCCTCACCAACTTAACGGAGAAATTTATCAATAAAATATTATGTAAAAGCTTAGAAAGCAACGAGTAAAAAAGATATCAAACCCAATTTATCAAAAACAATCACCGCAAAATAACATAATTTCATATACTTGTTTTACATAAAAAGTTTGAAAGATTTATTTATTATTTTTGTGTTATTAAATAAATAGAAGTATGTTCTTGAATTATCTGTGGTATAATAAAAAAAAGTGAATAAAAAAACAAGACCGGAATCATTTTACATGATTATTATAAAAATATCAGTTAGTATGGGATATTTTCGTCCCATACAAAACTTCAAGGTCGATTCGGAGACAGAAGATCTTATTTTTTTGTCATGAAATTTTGTAGATAGTTATAATACATCATAAGGCAACAAATTATCACTATTACATTAAGATTAGAAGCACTTTTAAAACTTCCATACTAGAACGGCCCAGCCTAATATGTATGTCACGGAAACTAAAAATAGGGGCTTAACGATACAAATGAATGATACTGTTCGATTTTTTTAAATGGTTGAACAAACCACTGCGGGCTTACGACCGTCTTCTACTGTTATTTCCAAAGCTGGCTTAGTGTGATCACTTTGCGTTTACAACAACAAGAAGATGGTCGTAGGCCCGTAGTAGTTTTTTCAACCATTTTAAAAAATCGAACAGTAGGTATTATTCAGTTGTTAATATATCGTTAGGTAAGATCTAGTCCTGAAAAATGGACACAATGATCTAGACAAACTTAGAACGTTGTGTTAAAATAGCTAGGGGTACTGTTGAAAACTTTAGTGTGTTATAAATAGTGTTGCGGCTCGTATTTTCGTCCTGGGGGTCGTGAGTTCGATCCCCGGTGCCGATCACCTTCCACGTTCTGGTGAATTAACCCTAATTACTTAATATTGCAATAAAATTAGGTACATACACTATGTAGGTTTTGCAGGTACCCGGTTATTTATTTTTGTAAAAATCATTTTGAATACATTATCCTCTTTTTCTGCCTCTTTTTCAATGTTTTTACACCTGCTTTTGGAATCGTAACTATTGCTGCTTTAGAAATTCTTGAAGAGTATCCTCTGTACGTCATGATCCCTACGAAAACTACTTTTTGTCTGTTTCATCTCACAATAATAATATTTTCAAATTTCAAGCATTCGCAGATTTTATTATTAGGGATCACTGAGATTTCTTCCAACAATGGATACCTAATCGATTTCATGAAAAAATCCGAAACTAACGCCTTCTTACCAGAATCTTATATTTTCGTTTAGCTGGCTTTGAATAACGGGCGCTTTTGGTAACGTGACAGGGCTAATTCCCTGGACTTGTAAGTAGGTAGCTTATAACAAAAAGCTTGAAATCAATTATTAAGCTAAGCTCTACGATCAAATTCATATGTCATAGTGGCCGAGTTTCGATACCTTGAATCGATAAAACAAATAAACGGTAGCGAAAAAATCTTGAGTGATTTTATCTTTATAATAATTCCTAATCAAACAACAAGATGTTCACATCTGCCCACAATAATTCCTAATCAAACAACAAGATGTTCACATCTGCCCACAATAATTCCTAATCAAACAACAAGATGTTCACATCTGCCCACAATGAAAAATGTAGGTACCGACCTACTAATATTGTCATAAATATATTTTTATTTGCTTCGCTTTCAAACTTTATAAACAAGAAAAATCATTTCCATTTCCGAGTTAAACTCTGGACGATCAAACTGTCATACTAAATCAACATGAATAATGATACCAACGCTTCTACTGCATTTCTTAAAATTTTCTGTGTAACTTTTGAGAAACCTTGTCAAGCAATTCTAACGATAGTCTACTAAAGTCCACAAGCATGTTTGACGATGTTTGCCGGGGTCTAATTTTTCTAAAAAAATAAAATATATGGTAAGGTCAACAACGTATGTACCTACTTAAAAAGTTATAAGTACATAAGATTAAGGAGTCAGTTCGAAGCTTGGTCACCACTAAAAGATAAGTTGAACGCATTTATTTGGCCGCTTAAGATTTTTAACATAAAAATATTGACCTGTCACTTTCATAAAAAAAGTTACATCATTTGTTTTTATCGTGTCAAACATTCGTAGTAAGTAACACGGCTGGGTATCCGCTTGTATAAAATAAATGACCAAGCCATTCTGAGGCAAAATAAATATATTTTTGAAGTTATTTTTATGAAAGCATTGTGAAATTATTGTTTAATAAATTGTCAATAAATCACATTCACCGGGTGCTCTTAAAAGAAAAAAGAAAAATATTGAGTCCTTTTAAACATAAATTTATAAGAACACTTTTCTGAGTTCCCGGAATATCACCAAGCGGGGATAATAGAATCCTTACAACAGTATGAACATTTAATAAAAAATGTTAAAAGTTATGTTGTGTACAGGAAGAAATTCCGAGGATAATGACGTAGTTTTTAAACAAACACAATACATACAAAGAAAGCCATGGCTGAAAAGTTAGGTACAGGTTTCAAAGTTAAACATCACCGTGTTTTTAGGGAAAAGAGCACTACCATTAAAACTTACGGTGGCCCCATTTCTTTTGACTAAGTACCGAGGTAGGTTCAAGAAGTTGTTTGACATTGCCAAAGTTTGAAGAGTAACAAGCCCAATGGATTTTTATGACATTCAAGTATAAAATTTATATTTTTAAAATAATATCGATATGTATTTAAATAATACGGTTTCAACTATATTACATATTATTGGTTACGTGGTTTGATTTGAAGTAGTTTTGCCCCAGAACAGACTTTGTCTAGTGGGGCAGTAAATTCCAACAATTATATATGTAAACTGTTTGTTGTGTAATTGCTAATGGGTAATAAAATAAATAAATAAACTAGATAATAAATAAATAAGTAGTACCAATATTTTTCCTCCAAAAATCCATATTTGAAAAAGAAAATGGTTGTTTATAATTCAAATTACCACGACAAGGTGTTAATTAATATTTAAAGTGCTTTTATTTCAGAAAGTTTTGAATATTATTTTGTTAATGGAGCATTTATGCGAAAAACAACACTAAATATCATGAAATTTTCTACGAAATCGAAATATTACATTTCAAAATGAACAGAATGAGAGTTGGCTGTATCGTCGGTATATGCTCCCTGGTTATTCGTTCAAAAACTCTTTTTTTATTCGTTTTATTCCAAAAGATATTAAATATTCTTGTGGGAAGTAGACAATAAATTCAAAATTCTGTACTCTTTATGTAGTACGTAAAAAGCTTACATTAGAAGCCGAAAAAATGAGAGGATTCTGTAGCTTTAAATGATTGGATTTTTCTTTCCAAATATTACACAAATGATTGTGATGTTGAGATACGCGTTTTTCATTTAAATTCACAAAAGAACGCAGCCGAATTTTCAATTTATGTCATTACTTCTCCCATCGCAGGCTGTAAAGCGAGCTTTTGGTCATAGTAGGAATTATTCATCTCGTTTCTGATGTAAATACAAATGTTTGTTCTCTTTTATTCCGTCTTTCACGGTCGTCCCGCCGAGTATTATTATAATGCCCGACGTTTATGTTAAGCGCCACGCCACGCCGTGTGCCTCGTGACAGCTTCTGTAAATGAGAATGATTTCTGATGCTTTCACCATTTTTATCTCAATATGTTTTGAAATAAAAATCAATCTTTATACATTTGAGAAAGAAATATTTCGTCAAACCTGGAATAATATTATTATTTTACAGAAAAAATAACAACTAATGACTCTAACAATTCATTACTAATGTTCGACTTTCAAATGGAACAAACCACTACGGGCTTTCGACCGTCTTCTACTGTTATTTCGAAGGCTGGCTTAGTGTGATCACTTTACGTTAACAACGTTCGCCATTAGGTGCATGGTAATGTTTGTTTCCGAAACTCTTAATCATGAGAATTCTCAACATGTTCAACATGTCGAAAAATCTCATGTATGTAACAAGTAGAAATTGAATAATACATGAAATATAGAGAAAAAAGTTGGAAATTATTGAGAACAAGAGAGCAACCATGGTTGCTTTCTAATAATATTTTAGACTATCAGCAAAAACTTTTGGGCCCGTGAAAGATGGAGAATCCTGGAGAATACGATATGACGATGATCTGAACAATAAACAGGGCCGCTATATTATTATACTCTTGAAATTAAATTCCGAATTCAAACACAAAGTATTTCTATAAATCCATATTTTATAACTTTTTTTTCGAAAAGCAATCCAAACTCCCTTTACGCCCCACTCAGGGGCACAGACATGCTACAAGAGCTCTCAACTGCACTAGATCCTGAGCGATGTTTATGACCTCCTCCCACACCATGTCCAAATCCCTCAGCTCCGCCTCGAAGGAGCGGAACACGATGTGAGAGAGTCTTCCTTCTCTTCGGGACGCTGATGGGAGGACAAACAGCGCTATTCTCGGCCATCTGTCATTTGTCATCCTTAATACATGTCCCAGCCAAGACCATCTCCTCTCCATAATGGTAGAATTGATGGGGCAACGCTGGGTGCGCTTGCCAATAGCGTCGTTCGTGATGCGGTGGTAGCATATTATACCCAAAAAGCAATACCGGATCAAAAAAGACCTACGTGGAACTATTTTTATGCTTAGCAACCATAATCAACGGATCAATGGATCGGGTTGCTAGCCTTAAGTGGCAATGGGCGGGTCATGTGGCAAGACAGGACGATGACAGATGGACTCAAAGAGTGCTAAAATGGAGACCATGGGAAAATCGGAGGTGTCGGCAGGCCTCAGAAGAGATGGGCCGATGACATTGCAGCTGTGGGTGGAAAAAGGTGGATGAGACTGGCAAACGACAGGGAGGAATGGAAGAAAATCGAAGAGGCCTATGACCAGAGAGGGCTGAAGAAGAAGAAGAACCATTATCAAAATGTCAAAATAACATCGTTATAAAGATTGGAATTGGATCGGAATCGCGAAGTAAGGCCCCTGATATCTAAATAATATGCTAGATTAGGCAGGCTCAGGTGAGCAGGGCATGTTATTGTTCATTGTTCAATGTTCAATGCTGTATTTACGGATATCGAAGAGAATCCTGTCTCCTAAAGTAGTCTGGGTATGCCTACTCTTCTTCCGCCCTAAAGTTCAAGAGTGTTGCAGCACATAAGAAGAAGCAGCAAAACCTGTCAGATGACAGGCATAGAAAAGGGTTATTTATTGTTTGAATGTCCTATAAATCAGTTAGGTACATCGTCCCTTAAAGGGTCCCCATTTCACTTCATCATGTTGCGTCAACTGCGGACAATTTGACATTGCTTCCCGAAGCAACAGTTGTGTACATAGAAATCTCTAATCAAGTATCACGTATTGAAGTGATATAATTTTTCCCTCGCTTGATTATTGGCATACCTAGTAACTATGTAGGTATATCGACTTAACGAGAAAAAAATATAAGTATGAAATTTGTATGTAGGTACCTATGAGTTTAAGAGTGTTTGAGCAAAAACACCAAGTTACGGACGAATTTTTTTTTTATTTATTAAAATTAATTTCCGTGAATTTGAACATTTTCGGCTTTTACCTAAGCTTAATTGTAACAAAAGTATCCTTTGTGAGTCTTCGCCGTTCTTATAAAAAAAATCGATACAACTCAAATTATAATCGGATCATATAAAGTTGATGTTTCGAAAAGTTATAACAAAGAATTTTCAATATTTTTCTTCATACTACTCGCTCCAAATATTATTTCATCATATTTTTTTTGTTGTAGCTTTATTTGATATTTTCAAAGCATTGTGTTTGATAAACACTGATTATTTGCTACATAGGTACCTACTGTGATAACTATATTATCAACTGTTTTTTAGTTCCTTTGATGTTACATTTGAAGTAGGTTGACTTTTCACACCTGGGATTCTCTGTAAACTGCGCTATAAATACCTAATAGATAGCTAGGTACTCTTAACATACCCGCAGGTAATTTTCACACCTGGGATTCTCTGTAAACTGCGCTATAAATACCTAATAGATAGCTAGGTACTCTTAACATACCCGCAGGTAATAATATCAGCCCAAGGATAATATACATAACAAAGATACCGCCTGGATTCCACCAGCCACGTAAACTCTGGTCCTGCACATTACACAGGATTCGAACAAGGTATGGCAGATGTGTCGATTTTCTCCACAAGGCATGGCTCGATTCCCATGGTTACGACTGCGGAGCGGAAAAACAAACCATGCAACATATCGTAACAGAATGCGACCTCAGATCATACGCGGGGAATTTCAGGGATTTCCTTTTGCTGACTGACACAGCAAATGCATACATTTTAAATATTGACCTTAACCTTTGACAATCATATATATGTGCTATTATTACTGTTTTATGTCTAGATTTTAAGATGTGTTGTAAAAAAGCCACACGATAAATAAATAATGAATGCTGAGGTATTATTAACCCAAGCCAGCTATGTGAGTGCCATCAATTTCCTCACCAAAACCAAATGTCGCCTTTCGAACCCGCATGTTTTATGCCATCAATTATATTTTGTCAACGGCTGAGAGTCGTTCTGACTTTATTAAAACTATATTTTGGGCATAATTATTTTGGGATGATCAAATTTTGTAATAAATCTTCTTCTTTTTGTGCCGTATCAGGTCTCCCCGACGTTATCAACCACTTCTGCTTCTCCATCTACTGTTATCTACTGTTATAATTCCGCTCCATTATCTCACGTTGGGCATCCAAGACATTATTTGCCTTCGGCCAAAACCTCTGCGACTATGATAATAAATCCAATCCAAATCCAAACTCCCTTAAGGCCCCACTTAGGGGCATAGGGAGGCAACAAGAGCTCTCCATTGCGCTCGATCTTGCGCAACGTTTATGAAGTCCTCCCACACCATGCCCATATTCCTCAGCTCTGCTTCAAAGGAGCGGAACACAGTATGAGAGGGTCTTCCTCGTCTTCGGGACCCTGATGGGAGGAAGAACAGCGCTCTCCTCGGCCAACTGTCATTCGGCATCCTTAACACATGTCCCAGCCAAGTCCAAGTAGAAGTGATGTGCTCACGCTGTTTGCGCTGACGTATAGCGTCGTTCCTGATGCGGTGGTACCATCTTATACCCAAAATTCTCCTGAGGCACTTCGTTTCGAATGCAGATAGTTTTGTGCATGCATGGGCTTTGGTCAGGTGTCAGGACTCATACCCATACAGAATAATGGGAAACACACACGCATCAAACAGCTTACATTTCGTCTCTCCTAAGCGCCGACGCCTTCCATATTTTGGTCATGTTGTTAAAGTCGCCACTTGCCATACCGATACGTATCGGGAGCTTAGCCCCGCGGTCACCAGTGGTGGTAACGGTTGCTATCAGGTACTTAAACTTACGATAATTATGATAATAAATGGATTAACTAAATTTTGGGAATCAGTTAAAATGCTTTTGTAACCAACGACACCGTTCGGAATAGAACACTAAGCCCTTCGTAACGCCGTTCATCCTTCATCGGATTAGATTGGGTTGGCTCGACCGTATCTCACCCAAAAACGAAGAACAAGCCAGATTATTTTACAACCCGGGCGGAATAAGAAAGAGAGGAAGACCGTGCTTTACCATACGAGTACGAGACTATACCACGATCCAGCAGAGCATCGAACTGAACTAGGAAGAACTGGCTGGCACAGGACAGCAAGTGTATGGAGGGACCTTGTGCCGATCACATGCTCCACGTTGGATGCGAACGTGGAAATGTAGGGTAAGGTAATATTGACGTGAAAGGACGGTGTCCCATCCAACCTACTTGTAAACGTGGATTTGTAATGCCAACAGCTGTCCTTTCGATTGTATCATAATTCTTTATATAACTTTAAAAGTATTAGCATAAAGGACGAAAAAGAAGAAGGTGAAACTAATACGATAAAAAGACAATACGTGTTGACTATAATTAAGATTTTATATTACAGTAATATGACATTCGGAAAGGTATTATAATCGTACTTCCAAACATTTTAAATTCAAGTAAGTAGATATCATAGCTAAAATGTAATCATAATAATATATTTCAGCATAAAAATGGGAAACAATGGAAAGAAGAAAGAGAGAAAAGAAGGTAGAGAAATATGAACTGATTAAATTATTGATTTTTTACAAAAAAGGGAAGATCCTTCGTTCGTTTTTTTTTTCGTAGATTGAATGAGACGATATTAAAATGTACCTAAGTGAAGGCTCTGAGTATTTCTTTAACCCATATCTTCCCAGACATAGAAATAGCCGTTAGATTTTCATGAAAATCATACCAGGGACTATTTACGGTCTATGTATTGATAAATAAGTGTCAAAAAAAATTTTGAATTTTTGGTTTTTTAGATATAGAACCGTTCCAATAATGGAACACTGGGAAGATACATACATGTAACATTTGGGCTTTTGTATGGGAAATCTAAAACGATATAGAGCGTAGTAAAGTACTTTACGAAGATTTTTCAAAATTTTAATTCACAATTTATAAATTATAAACCTTGTATAAAATAATAAAAGAAAAAATCTTCTTCTTCTTCTTTTTTGTAGACACGGGAGTGTGTTTTTACAGGGTTATTATCTTGACTTGCGTTATTCCATGTTTCTTACCATCGCTTGACGAGTATTTTTGATCGGCGCAGCCCATTTGGAACCCTCGTGCAGGGCTAGATATAGTATTCTTGCTTTTGTTTAATTTCTCAATACATGTTGGTGCCAATAAAATATATTATAGCAAATTATGACGTAGCCAGCTGACCACATTGTTCGACTTATTAGATTCTCAAATTACTGTGGTTCTAATTCGATCACTCAGATATTAACCATGGAGTGTTTTCATTTTAGATGTTCTTAGTATGCTTTTTGTTTTGACAGTGTCTGCTCTGGATAAATGCCATGTGTCTCTCTTCACGAACCTTTCTGTCTGTCCCCATATCCTTGTTTTTCCATATTATAACATCTTTCAAGCAGACTTCTTCTGCGGCAGCTTCATCGACCTGTGACCTTACTTATCAAGCAAGCAAGTTACTTCGCTATTGACTGTAAAGCAAAGCACTTCAATAGCTTTCTGATGCAGGATTTTCTCCTGTTTTGGATATATAACACCTGCTTTAACGTTATTCATTGCGTTTTTGATGAAAAAATTTATCACCACATCCTGATGGTATTGTCACTCATCAAGTCCAATGAATTTATTTTTTTCTATTTTTGAGCGTAGCAGATCTTAGGTGGAATCCGATGGTTAAGATGATTTTGCAGATCTTTTTTGAAAATCATCAACATTCACCTTCAAAGTAACCACACAAACAACGTTTTCTTACTGTGTAAGGTTCAGTTCTACCAGCTGTGTGCGCATATTTTCTTTACATAAAATACTTTTTTCGTTTCTAGATGATAAAATATTTAGTACACTATTAAACTACGACCAAAAAAATAAATTGCCAACAATAAATAAATTTATTGCATGAAAATAGTACAAAAATGTTACATTGGCATATTATCCCAGTGTTCCAAAAATGGAACGGTTAGGAAAAAGGACATGAAAATACCTACTTATAGTCATCTTTATTTTTATTATTTTTTATAATGACAAAAGAGACAGTAATATAATTGGTAACGTATTATTTGAATGTTAATTATAACAAACAAAAAATGTACGGACATTTTACAACGAGCAATGTTTTTCCACAACATCTGCTATAAGGAAGGCTTCATAACAGAAAAAAGCAGACGTGAATATCATGCAACAATATCTCTAACTAAAGCCTATTAATCGAAGATTTTAAGCAGAAAAAAATAAACGAGTTGCGCTTTTCCAAAAAAATAATAAAAATTATTAACTATACCGTTCCAATAATGGAACACTGGGAAGATATGGGTTAAAACTAGCTTCTCCGACAGACGTTCTCATGTAGTCCTTACTATGAATATTGATTTTGAATTTGTAATTTATTCAAAAATACGTTTAAAATATATTTGAATGTTAAAAAATCATTTCTGGAAGCTCGAAAGAAATTCTATCAAAAATCTGCGTAACAATGTTTTGAAATTCAATGGATGTCAAGTAAACAAAATTTGTGTTATTATGGAATTTATCACAGATGGCGTTGTTGTCATTAAATACGAATCTGCTATCCATTTTTCCGAATTTTAATAATTATTCTGTTATCCGGAGCGGAGAAGAATCCAATGAACCAATCATCATAAAAACCAGCGGCCGTATTCTCGTAGCGGTCTTATTGCAATTTTATTGAAAAGATATCTTAAAGGGCGGCTCGGATAAAGATTGAAGCAATCAGAGAGAAAGGGGGAGTGTCATGATCGTTCCACGATTGGCTACATCGTATTGTAGACACTCCCTCTTTCTCTCTGATTGGTCCAATCCTTATCCGAGCCGCCCTTTAAGATATCTTTTCAATAAGATTGCAATAAGACCGCTACGAGAATAACCATGCTCTTCAGCCTATCTCGAGTTATAAGTGTACGAACTAACCCAACTTTTATTATAGAAGATAAGTATAAGATGTTTGGAAAGAAGATCTTTATTTTGGAGCCTCTTGAATTAATGATCATAATAATATATTGAAACAATTATAATTATTATCATCAATATTTCGTTTTTCTTTGGAACAATAATTATTGGTACATCAGCGGCTCATATTTCGCCGTAGAATAGAAACTTTAAAAGCTTTTTCCCGTTATTATTTAATAGCGGGATTAAGTGGGAGGAGATCCTGTTTCTGAATATAAGGTACCTATTTATAATTTAATTTGATGAACTCTTCTACGAAATTGATGAATATTACCACCCTAACATCCCTATTATATGATGTAGGTATACCAATAATTGCTAAGACTCAAACTCATAAAGGAGAATGGGCAACACACACGCAGTTTACATTTCGTCTCGACACAAACGAATGAAAAACGCCGACGTTTTCTATATTTTGAGCATGTTTTTAAAGGCGCCACTTGCCCCGAGGTCACCAGAGGTGATAATGGTTGCTCCCAGTTATTTAAATAAAATATATATATATATATATATGCATTATTTATTTACCTATTCGCAATGTATTATCACTCATTTTTTGGTTTGACCATACAAAAACGGATGCTTTTTTTACTTACTATATATAAAAAAAATCATTAAATTATTGTTTAAATTACATATATTGTTAATCTCAAATTTATAAATTATGGTCATACTTTTTCTTTTTGTGGTACACGCTCTTTATGAAATTTTTTCAATTTTTTTGATTTTTTCAACTCGATCATTTTTTTCATTATATCTTATTATTATGCTCGAGCAAGCACTGCATGTAATGAGTCCTCAAGGCTACCTCTTCCCGCTCCCCATCCTACAGTTTTATTCGCTGAATCCCAACTTTCCATATTGTGTACCCATCAACGCATCTATAAATAAGATTGCAGCAACCTTGTAAGTATATTTGCGTTTGTATTAATTTTATAAAGTTATATAAAAATCTGTTTAGATATTATTTTATAACAATTATTATTATTTGCCCTCAAAACCAAGTATAATATGCCGAAATATCTGAAAGAATGTGATGATAATAATATACCTACACCTACCTACCTTGTCTTAATTTGTATGAGAAGATTGCTTTCTCTGGCCAAAATCACTCGAATTCGGGTGAAAGGCCTTAATTAAAAAAATATATTACTTTCTTTATATTCTTTTTTTATTATTATTTATCTGAAACGCTCATTAACTCTTTCGCAATTGCAAATCGAAATTGATTTAAAAAGGCCACCTTTTGATTATGAATAAAATCAAAATAATATAATACTTACTTATCGTCACAATACATGACAATCGGAAATAGACGCAAGGCCCTATAGCAAACAACCCTTGTAAAGCTTTGTACGAAATTGTACAGATGGCTTACACGACTTCGTTTCAAAATTCTTTCATGAAAAGCCTTTGAGAGCACTTAGTGCTTTCATTAAACTTCGAAAGATAGCTCTGTACACATATTTCATGGTTAAAAATTAAGGATCATACACTCATTGAAAATATTTTATAATGTTTTGAAACATAGAATTGGGATATAATAAAGAACTTTGTGCGTAATGAGAAGGATATATTTTTAATCGTCTTATTAAATTAATCACCAAAAATAGTTGGTACCTACTTAGGTAAATATAGGTTAACCTTTAAGTAAGAAGGTACAATTTTATTATAAAAAATGTGGGCCATATCTGGGGAAAAATGTATTTTGCATTGTACCTATATTAAACTTCCTTATTTTATTTTTGAAAAACGTTTTGCTTAGGTTCTTCTCTACCTACTGCAATAATTTTAAACGCTGGAGTATTTAAGTTTCACAAATTATATTATACCTACCTTACAAAGAAATAAACTTGATCTTGATAAGTTACCTGTGCTTTATTAAAGACGCTTATCTTAGTAGCTTGATAATGGATTCAAATAAAAAAAAGGTTTATTTCAATAAAAAAAAGAGTTAAAACATCACAGGGGGAGGAGGTGTCTTAAGAATATCACGTGTATCTATATATTTCTACACGTTAGGTATATTTTTAAGAAAATTTGTAGGCTAGTACTACAAAATAATACACGGGATTTTAGATGGGGGAAGGGGGTCCGTCTGAAGTCTCACAAACAAACATCGAGAAGGTGGGAAGGGTTTCAAAATAATGGACGAGGAAATTTATCCATCAATGTCCTAAGACTGGACTGAACTCACTGTATTGGACATAGAATGTTAGAAGATAAGTATATGAATGTAGACAGAGAGATATTTAAGTATAAGCTAGCAGAGAGAGGGCTGAAGCACACACGCATGCAGCTGTGTAATATTTACACAGATTGTTCCCGTGTTTACGGTTGGGATAATTGAATAAACATTAATTTAGCTTTATTTCACTTTCCAGACCGCCCTTTTGTTATGATTTTATTATTTTCATCTCTATGTACCATACAAATATTATCTTTCTGCAACAACCGGCATACATCGTTACGTAGGAAGGTACTCTTTATTTGCGTGCGATATCGAGAAGGAAAATATTGTCTGTTCTTTAATACGATGACGGTTGAAACTGGAGAAAAATTGATGACTTTTTTCTGATCTTACATATGTACGAGTAGTATGATTTATAAAAAAATACGAGTTTATTATAGTGTGTGCGTCTAATTGGAAAGCGTCATATAAGTAAACCTATACTCAAACGCGGACGGACCGTTCAAATTGAGAACATCGTATGATCGCTCGACGTTCGTACGCGCGATCACTTTTCAATTAGGACAGGGTCTTACCAAATGAAAAACCAAAGATAAACAGGTTTAAATAATATCTTAATCTTCATATGTATTCGTTTAATTTGTCGTATGAAACAATCAAATCAAAACCTGATATTATGTATCCAAAAATATAGAAATCTCCACATTTTTATAAGACATCAAAATATGAAATCCTAGAGCGGTTAAGTTGACGACATTAGTAACGATAATTCCGATAGTCGTGAGCACAGCCCTTTTTCGCCTGATGTTAAAGATATCGAAACTGTTTTTAAGTTAGTTTATTTTTGTGTTAGATTATATTAATTTCATAAAAATCTACTAAACTTTAAACCATTCTCATAGACATCAATAACACTTATTTCTTCAATATTATGAACGCAATCAAGGGAAAAAAATATAGAATGGATAAGATATTTTGGCTTCGTAATCTAAGACGATTTTCTTCAATTTTTTTTAAGGCCACAAAGTTGAGTTGGGCTTTAGCCACCATAGGGTCCCGCGCGAGGTCGGTTTACATAGGTTCGAAATATTTTACTGCATTATCTACGTTTTTGTCTTGGTGAGAAAGTATGGAGATCAGCAAAGTCATTAAATAATATCAACATCAGAATGAAGATTAAATTTTAAGCTTGAATACTAAAATGTAGGACATTTAAGGCAAACAGGGGATCGTTCATCCCTAAATCGGCGTCTGTTAGTGTAATTAGATATTAATTTGGAAGGTAGTTTTAATTATTATTAATCCATGTAGTAATAATGGAAATTAATTACCGAACACTTTTACATTCAGCTACTGGGTGTACGCCAGCCTCATTGCCCACCCCATAAAGTATTAAACTATGTACTAACTTTTGTAAGCCCACCGCCTAAAACATCAAATTTACACTAACGAAATCTTAACTTATAACGGCTATTAGAGGATATTATGTAAAAATTCTACCCCTCACTTCTAAGATATAATAAACTTTATACCTATGATTTTTTAGTTGACAAATGTGGTTATACCAACAGTTCTGATATAAAAATAGTGCATTAGAGGTTAGAGGTAATAACAGCAGTTCAGAACATCAACTAATTATCTAGTTATTTAATTAATAGGCAAACAATTTGCAAGGTGGTGAGTAGTAGGTATATGACAAACAAAAGAAAAACTTTGCTAGGTAAAAGGTAGCTTGTATAAGCTACGGCAACTCTCGATAGAGCCCTGACATGATTTTTTTTTCATTTAAAACAAAGTTAAAGACGATAATATACCTACATTTTTTACAATAGGTAATTATAATGACTACATGCTTTTTTTAAATGGTTTCCCGGTTACAAAGACTGTCTCGTGTTTAACCGGAGAGCACGCCCCGCCCCGTGATATTCTAATCAACATGACAGAACACACGGACAGGGCGCTGTTTTAAGAAATACAACGACATACCTAATTAATACCAATACAATTATAATATACTGCAGACAAATTATGCGAGTACATAAGTATAATACAAAGGTATCAACGATACTGCATTAGAGTGCGAAATGCACTTAGGCGGATCTATCAAAGGTCCGCGCACCACTCAACAATAACGCAGTGGTAGCAATAATACTGACCATCACTTTTTTTCTTAAGCTGACTCTAACTTATAAGACAACATAATATAAGATGTCTTGTGCTGCATTCAAAATCCAAGTGGTGAGTAACCTCTATGTTGAGGATACAAGTACCTACGTATAAGACAGCTGACAACATTAATTTATTTTCTCTTACAGCTCAGACATACATTTAAGATCGCTTGAACTCGTCCATGTTTGCCCTGTAATCCCACCGGACTAAGAACCAGAACTATATAGGAACAGAGTAAGAATGCAGCGGGAAACCTCTACTCGGTTGACCATAATACATTCCATATAGCAAAGGATGTAATATATTATTATTGCAGCAGTTTTGTCTGAAAATACTGCATAGTTATGTATGTACTGTTACTCAAAAGACCACAATATGGTGCATCTATAGGATAAACGCCTCCAGAGAATAATGTCTCAGAAAAATGTATCGTACAAGAATATATGAACGAATATAAAAAAAAAACTATAAAAAAACGCGTAGAAAATGCTACAAGAATATTACCTGCGCGATTTTATAATAAGTACTTTTTGAAACCTGTTGATTTTCTAAAGGAGAAAGATGTTGCTCTGTCTTATTTTCAAATATAGTTTCTTTTGAGTAAAAATGTTAATAATTTATTTATTCGGCAAACGGTTTACTTATAAGGAATACTGCTGAGTGCTGTATAGAATCATAAATGGCTTATTTCATTCCGGAGCCAATCACTGTTTTTCCCATCACCATTTTCAAGTGTTTACTAACGGTTATTTCGTTCCACCAAGCCTCCCTCTCTTAACTGCTATGAAATTCCAAAGCCAACTAACTTTGGATTCGATTACTTCCTATTCTTGCGTGACCCTATTGTTACTTACATTTTTACTGCGATATCGCGGACGTGTTGACAACAGAAGAAAGGAAATGTCTATTAAAGTAAATATAAGCTGGTGAAAGGCACAATGGCATATTAAGCAGACCTTAGTGTAAATATTTACCTACCATATTATCCAATACTAAACGTTTTTGGATTCACGTTTAAATTTGACAAGTTTATTTTGACTTAACTGTTATTATTTACGTAGACAGTGATATACCTAATGTAAGAGTTCATGATATAAGTAGCTTAAGTCTCGTTTTATATCAACGACAAATTCCTTTTTAAGAAGATGAATGTAATCAATATTACAACAAATAGACTAGAAAACGATGCTTATTAGTTATAGAAAAAATCGAGAAATGATCGGACCGCCTCACTGTGGAATATGGTAGAACAGTCGCAAATATTTAATGATTTTTTAGGTACACATTTTCCACATATTTTTAATTGCATTTGATAAAATAAATGTTAACCATTATAATGATATCAAATTTCTACATTTTTAACATTTATTTGTATATAATATAACGAATCAAAGATTCATTACTTGTAGAATCACAACTAAACAAGTATATTTTGTTACATTTCAAATTCAAATATCTTATCTATTGCTAACAACTAATGGTATGTGTTATATATTTTCGAAAACCTTATTTTATATAGATAAATGTTTGTCCAAAAAAAATTTAGTATTTTATTTATTATAAGTGTTTTCTTAATAATATTGTAGAATCATAAAAAATATCAATTTCATGAGTTTGACGAAGGTTTTCACTTTTACCGACGTCTCCCGACGCGCCAAAATTTATGTTAGATTATAGCCTAGGTATATATCCTTAGCATATCAAAAAATTGGCTGCTCGTTTTTGCTCATTTAGAAGTTATGAATAAAAAAGTACACTCGGTACAAGTAGAGTGTCGCAGATAATCCTATTGCGAAAACCGGTGCTGGCTTTACTAAAATCTATAACTCTTTTATTTTTTAAGATATCGTTTTCGAATTTTGCACAATTATAGCAGAATATTTATTTATTATGATGGTATACATATTTTTAAGTTTTTGTGTACAGTTATTTTATTAAAATATATGAAATTTGTTTTTTGTAAATAATAAACCTACTCACTTAATAATATATTACTGAACTTTAATTCGATTTTAAATTAAGTAAAAATAATTTACATATATAAAAATAGATAAAATAAACTAAAAAAATAAAAGAGAATATTCTATTCAGGGTGTAACGTGATAAACATTTCAAACAATTAATTTTAATATTACTGAAAAACTACAATGGTAAATATGCTGAAAACAATAGGTAATAATATCCTTTAACCCTTTTATCATGCTTCACATTACACTTCATGATCAATATATACAATTAAAATAATAATAATAATAATATTTTTCCACAATTACTTTCTTTATGCTATTATAGAAGATAGGTTTATTTTAAACTCTTCTTCATGCTCCAGATCCTATAATAACATAATACTTTTGGGGATACATAGGTAGGTAACTTAAAAAATGAACGAATTTGATGAAGTAGGTACTCTGTATCTACTTTTTTGATCCTGAAGGTCATGAAATCTAATACGCACACGCTTATATTATTTATATGTCCATCAAAAAGATATGATTTAAATAGTTATTGTGAATAAAATCGAAACAATATATTATTTTAATTTAATTTAATTTATTAATTGTTTACATGGTTCAACGTTTAACCATAAAAATATGTTTTGTGATAGTCAGCCCTGGTTTTAGCAATATGATTTTCTTTGGCACTCTACTATTACTGGGAGTAATTTTATCATTTATAACTTCTAAAAGAGCATAACCGAGCAGCCAATTTTTTGATATGTTAAGGATATATATCTAGGCTATAATTTAACATAAATTTCAACGCGTCGGAAGACGTTGGTAAACGTGAAAACCTTCGACAAACTTATGGAAGATATTATTTTTAAATAATTTTACAGTATTATTAAGAAAAAACTTACAACAAATAGAATACCAAAAATTTTTATAGCTGAAATTTATCTATATAAAATAAGGTTTCCAAAAATATGTACCTAACACATACCATTATTTGTTAGCAATAGATAAGATATTTGAATTTGAAATGTGACAAAATATACTTGCTTAGTTGTGATTCTACAAGTAAAGTATCTTTGATTTGTTATATTATACACCCTGTATAGATCATTTTTATTTTGATTTTTAGTTAATTTTATCTGTCTTTTATGTACAAAACTACTTTTACGTACTCTAAAATCGAATTAAATGTCAATAAATAGACTACTAAGTAAGTATGATTTTTATTTACAAAAGTCAGTTTTTAAATGTTTTTAAAAAAATAACTGTACATTAAAACTTATTTATTTTCATATCAGCATAATAATCAAACCTTCTGCTTTTGAGAGTAAAAAAATTGAAAATAATATCTTTACAAATAAAGGAGTTATAGATTTTAGTAGAGCCAGACTCGGTTATTGTCCACAGTGCGCCTGCCTGCCTACACACAGGCCTGCGATGAAAAAATTGTTTTAAATTTTTTGAGTGATTCTTGTAGTATCTTTTGTGTCGATTACAGGAAAAATAGTGAAAAAATTCCATCACCCTTAGTTTACCCACAAATCGCACATTGAGTTTTTACCTTAACAGCCTTTCTTTAAATGAAAAACTGTACGATAAAACTGGAAAAATCCCAATTTTATCCAGTTTATACTAGATTGGCTGCCGGTTTGCTGTCTGTGTCAGTTATCTTTTCTTCCTTCCTCCTTCCCCATGGAAAAATAGAATTTGTGTTCTTTTTCTCTCCACAGGGTGACCTCGTTTTTTGTATGAATGGTCCTGGGTTGACGAAGACATTCAATATCAAATATGAACCCGTTAGGTGTAGACTTTTCATTGATTCATCCAAAAGAATCCTGTAAGATGTTTTCCTGCACAATGGCGACCAATATGCGTCTGTACCAGTTGGACATTCAGTTCATTCAGGACAAAACATAAAGAAGGGGTATTGCAAGTAGGTACCTATATATGGAAATTTATGAAGAATGAAAATTTTGAAATGGAAAACAAGGAAAGGAAAGGATGGTTGTCTCTTAAACAAGTGTAAACCGGCTTTCAAGGAAATCAAAAAAATACCTAAGCTCGATTTGTTTAATAACCTCACAGTTGGACTGCAACATGAGTGTTTGAGTGCATTTTCTTCATTTTCATCTGGACCATTTTCCGGATAATTTTAGAGTAGTAAGAAAAACACAAGGGGAATGATCCTATCAATATATAAAACAAATAAAACGCATATATCAAGGGCACTGAAACGTTAACCCAATGGCTGACTACTGTTAGTTGTTGGATAGAGAAAATCCATACCTCCGCAGCACGAAAATGACGAATAACTAAAAAATTGGGTTAAAATAAGGCCTACCCACTCTTATTTCACTACTTTTAACATAAACTTATGTTTAAAGTGGTTTAATAACATTTATAACTAAATAATACTTAATACTTTAAATAACACCAATAAACTTTGTATATCCACTTTATTAATATTTTAACAAAAATATGTCAAAACATTTTCGATCCTCTCAGATCATTAAAATATTAATAAAGTGGATATACAAAGTTTATTGGTGTTATTTTAAGTATTATAAAATGGCTATCCACAACGTGGCTTACGATAAAAAGTTTGAAATGTTAAAAAATACTTATTAAAAAAAATTACATTCATGATTTTTCCTTAAAGTTTTACCTCGTATTGTAAAAAATCTTACGTGATAGAAAAAAATCAATAACATTTCTGAAATCAGCACAAAAAAAAACACACCAAAATCAGTTTTTAAAACTGAAACAATTTTCAAAAATGCTTTTTTTGCAGGCCTGTGTAATTGATTCATGTTTTCCTCATAAAAGATCATAACTGTTAGGTACGCCAGTGAAGAAAATCAGCCAGCGATACACCTGTTATAATCAATGTTATTTTGGATTCCAAAATCTCCTAAACGGAAACGAATGTAAAAGAAAAAAATATTTATAGAGACACCATAGAACACTGAACACCCAAAGAAAAAAAATCATGAAACAAAACATAGAATCTCCAGTGGTTCAATAACAAGTATCTCCCGCATAGCTATTGTGCAGAGTTAGGTGCATGCATGGGTACAATCAGAATTATGATCATGATCTGACAGTTGTTGACGTATTATTCCCCTGACCGTTATATTTCCAATATTGTAATATTTCCTTTTTAAGGAAAAAATTGAGATAATATGGAATCGGTTGGTAGCCTAGGAGTTTCGGGCGAAGGTCGTGGGTTCGACCCCATCAGGTGCCGACCATATTCCTCTTTGACGACACAACTATTAAACAGCTTATTGTGAAAGAGTCATGCATGTCATTGTGTTCACTTTGACTGAGCACAGATCCACACCAAAATATCGCACTCTATTAAAGCTTAAGAAGAATTAATACACTTGGCACAATATTAGATTAAACTTTCCCAAGTTTGCAAATAGGTCACTTTGACATCAAACGATCCATTAAATATCTAATATGTATCGACCGCTAGTTTACATGATGTAACTACTAGATATGTAAAGTTATCCAGCAACAAAGACAGGTCGAGTACCTTTGTACCAGAGTATCCAATAATTAGAAAATAGCTTCCTATTCTACATAATAAATAGAGTATATTCAGGGGGTGGGAGAACCTGTAAGTTAGATACGTATCATTAACCATTTGGAGACAGTTGGATAGCCGGGGCCAGCGCCCTATAACACCACATTCATACATAATTGGTTACACTCGAGTCATGTTCAGATAGAATTACATATGACAAAATAATACAGACACCATGAAGTCAGGAACATTTTACAAGCTGTAGTTTTGAGAACGGTTATTTTATGGCACTCATTATATAACACAACAGTTTTGAAAGTGACGTATGTTTTTGTGGACAGATGGACAGTTTTGTATATAAAATTAGGTTGTACAGTTTTAATTATTTGAGTTCTGTAAAGTCTTCAAAAACCCAAGTTGTAAGTAAATGTTTTAAAGTTAAGTACAAATATATTTTTTAAATGAATCTGTGCTCACTCGAAGTGAACACAAATACACTATATACTTTTGACATAATTCACACTATAAGAAAAGGCTTGTCGTGAAAGTTGGAAACGGTCAGCACCAAGTTTCGAATGTAAATGAAACGTAAGAAGGTATTATAAACATAAAAAAATTAAATCTTAAAAAGAGAAAATTTATCAAATTCACTTCATGTTTTAATTAAATTAAGACAGAGATTTGAAAAATAACTACTCAGAAAGACAGGAGATTTTAAACAGCTTATTTCTAATAGTTTCCAATGTACCTACCTATAATATTTTGTTTACATGTTATTTTGTTACCAGGTTGTTATGTATAAGTTACCGATTCGTATTGTGTTATTTTGTCATTTCACGTTCCAGCAATATATAATTCTATAATAGGCAGGCATTTTCATAAATTATAGGCAGGTATAGATAGCTACCTTCCTAATTATGTTCATTCTCTATTAAGGAACACGCAACGTAACTAATTACCTATTTTATTAAGAATTTCCTGTTCGAATACATTTAATTATTATCTTTGCAGGTATATAATAGAAGAGACCAACAGAATTTGTTATCATTGTAATATGTTGAATATATTTGCTTCAATGAGGTGGATATTATTATATAGATATCCTTTTGCACAAAAATATATGGAGTTCTAAGGCAACATTTTTAAAAATGACAAGACTCTGAAAATTACAAGAGGATTGTTCTCTATTTTTTCGATAGCATTTTATATTCTTAGGACAAGGTAAAGAAAGTTTCTTGAAAAACAAATTACCTATCTATATATTAATACGTGAAGGAAAAACTTTATGACGGTTTTTACGGAAAATGCGCGGACGGAGGAGTATGAAATTTCGCACACTTATAGTTTAAATAGAGGAAGGGTACTTCTTCTTCTTCTTCTTTACAACGCGGCAATTCACTCTCGAGTAGAGGAAGGGTGGCGAATGCTAATATTTTCTTATAATTAAGCATAAAAATAGATTAAATCAATTTAAAAAAAAACATTACAAACACTACTGTAATGTAATTTATTTGATACTCACACAAACTTCCACAGACTAGGTACTTATAAAGGAGATCAACTTCATAGAAAAAAATGTAAAATGTTAAGCGCCTCATAATGGGCGCAGAAAACTTTTTGAATGCGGTAGATTAATACCGACCTCGGTAGCCTAGTTGTACTAGCATGGACTTCAGATCCGAGGTCCCGGGTTCGATTCCCGGTCGGGTCAGAGTTTTCCTAAGCGTTTTTTCACTTGAAATTTCTGCCCGGGGTTGGCCTGTCTCAGATTAGACGGGACCGGTTGACTGGAAAAAAATGCCTCAGGCAATAAGTTTCGCCGGCTGTACTGACACCTATAGAAAAGTGTTATATTGGTGGAGCTGAAAAAAGCCGGATATTCAAACTCATTGCGTCAAATTGAGAATAGATTGATATTGTTTTTTTTTATCAATAATAGAAAAAACTTAATATCAACATTAAAAAAATACATAATATCAACATTAAAAATTTTACGTATCCAATATCCATGTCCAAGAAATTTGTAAAATAGCACTCGCTCAGTCTAATGTTCAAACTTATAATCTAAATTAGTTATAGTCGAATTTCGAGCACTGGTCGACCACTAGTTTATACTATTAGTTAAAATCCGACCTCGTTAGCCTAATGGTAGGTATAGTAAGTATACGAATATCATAATATCTTTTTGTGTTTTGATTGCTATTAATGTTTCTAGAAAAAATTCAGGAATAGTTTTTTATGTTATTTGTTTGTTTTAAAACAATGATTTTTAGATATTAAATTCGTCAGTAATTTGAATCATTCATTTATCTATATCATCCGAAGACAGTTGGCAAAATTGATACCACCTTTTCATTCATAGAGTAGTTATGTAGATCCGCTCGATATAACCAATGATTTTGGGAAAGACCTCTATGCTCTTGTATTGTATCAATTAAACTTGTGATGGTTTTAGTTCAAGTCAATTTGTTGAAAAGAAAAGTTCACTTTAATGTAGGTATATTGGGATAAGTGTACGGGTCTATTGGGAGCTTTTATTCTGGAGAAGTTGAATATTTCTACTATAAATATTTACGACAAAGATGACGATTTTAGAAAGTGTCTATGGGAAAACACCTTTACGTGCCCGGGAGGCTCTATGCTATGTTTGAACGTCATTAATAAGCCAGGATCTAAAGTTGGTATTAAACGTTTTCGTATTGTGTAGACAGAAATATTGTTGAGTCACACACTTTAAGCATATGCTTAGAAAAGCCTACAAGTATAGTAGAACTACCTACTCAATAGTAATAAATAATTATTTAAAAGATGTCTAAGTGAGAGTGTAAGTACCTACTCTTTCATTTTCATGGTTTAAAAACACTTTTTATAGAGAGTTGTAAGTTTTTCATTGTTAAAAGAGACATTATTTTGTTGTCATACCTTATGGTATGGAAAAATATATCTGAAAAATGATTCTACTTACAAACCAATAACAGGCCATTACACTTTTTATGTTATTTTTTATAAATTTTTACATCAAAGCTGTTGAGAGCGATGCCGAATTGATGTTTTCTACAGCAACAATGTTATCAAGAGACCGATCCGTACGTTGACGCAAAAAGAGTCATAATGTCCATAATCGCCCAATTTTTTTGAACACTCTTCGAATGGTTCTGCTCAAATTCTGCGAAGTTATCGAGCGGTTCAGTTGAAATACAATTTTTTATAATTATTATGACTATGTTTACTCTTTCTTAAAGCGAACTATTTTTAATAATCGGAATAACCTCTTACTGAGTACCTACTGTCTTTTTTTTTTAATTAGTAAGAACCAAGTTAAGCATCCTGTGGGGTTAGTACGAGTTTGATCGAAACTTAATTGCACGCTAATAAGCGCTTATTAATAGTGTTCGAGAATCAAACGATCGAATCATTCGATCATTTTTGTATGAAAAATATTCGCTCATCGAAAACTTATACTAGTGGTACTGTTTAAAATCTTTACAAAGATAAGAAAAGAAAAACAACAATTTTTAGGCAACAGAGTTTTTTTATTCGCAAAATTTAATCAAACGCTAACCTTGAATCATGAATATTGTAACAAATGAAGGTACATACTATAAAATTTTTAATATTGATCCTTTAACAGGGAATCCCTTGGATTTTGACGGAAATAATCAAATTCCAGAAACCTTCAATATCGTCCCTCGTGCCTCCTCCATCCCTTTTCAGTTTGTTATTATTACCTTCCAACACTTTCTCATACTTGCCACGGATATGGCCACTTGTATTTTTCTCAATATTATTTATTTATTATGTTAAACAAATAAAACGAAATATTTTTTTTTGTAGATGTAATCGAAAACAAAATTCAAAACAAGGACATTTTCAAGTCAGAATAAAGCTAGGTACCTAGTTTTTTACTAAAAATATAACATTTTTCAATTTTTTTATTTGTTTATTTTTTCTGAATTCTTTCTTATGTAGTTACATGTATGTAAATAATAATAAAAAACACTTTATTGAATAATATATATATATATATATATATATATATATATAATTAACTTTTAAGGTGAAAAAAATCTCAAGAATGATGAATAGTTTTTTATTATGTTTATATCTAGTTTTGCTTCGGCAGTACATATACTAAAAATTATATCTAGTTGCACAATTAGGCAAATTATTAATCGTATAATATCGTTGGTTAAGTTTGTGTGGGACTCGATATTTTCGTTGAACCCCCGCGAAATATTTTTCATACAATAATAATAATATGACAAAGCCAATCCTACTATGTGAAATATTTCTCATACTTACTAATATAATAATTCATCTGTAAGTGGATATTCGTTGCTTTGATGATATTCATAATCAAAGGTGTCCACGGGAAATACTATATCGACGAAACATTATATTATGATATCCCATAATATGGGGTGATACTGGACTTGAAACTTCAGAAATGTCAAACTGTCAGCATTAATGAAAAATAAAACTAATCTAAAGGAAAATCAAACACTTAATGATCCTTTTCTTTGTACAGGTTTTGCAGCTTTAAATAAAATATTATTAATTAAACTTATTTTATTCATTTCCGCCAGTTACCACAAAACGATCATTAAAAAATAATTTTGAATCCTCATCCACCTTAGAATAACCATCCCCTGGAGCCTACTTACGTGTGTATTTTAATTTTATTACTTATAGAGCCCTATCAGATAACAAACACGAGCCCCTATAACTATATACGCAGCATATTTTCGTTTCAACAAAGAGCGTTTCAAGCTTTTGGTCAGCAACATTAAAGATTTTGCAATGAATTTTTTTTTTCTTTTTTTTTTTTAAATGAATCTGTGCTCACTCAAAGTGAACACAAATACACTCCTAGACTCTTTCACAGTAAGCTACCTAAAGCTTGTGTCGTGAAAGAGGAAGATGGTCGGCACCTGGGATCGAACCACGACGTCCACACCAAACAGTACGAAAGCCGGCGCTGTAACCGCTGGGTTACCAACCACTTTTTTTTACCATTTAATTTACCATACAACTTTTCATCGCAAAATCTATAGTATAAAAATGGAGTCCTATTTTACGTGTTCGCGGCTGGACGGATTTCGCTAATTCAAAAAATTAAGAAAACTTTCCACGTAACTACGTGGAAATGTATTAAACTAAAGAAAACTCAAAGTAGGTAACTTCTTAGTGCTTTTTACAGTCCCTTTATGGCTTAAAACAGAAGATGTATTGGTCGGAATAACATTTGGTTAAAAGGTAAGTAATGAATTTATCTTTATACAAATTCAATTCAATATTCATAGTTAACACCACAGAACAACGTCTGTCGGGAAAGCTTGTTATCAATAAATATATATCCGTATAAAAAAATATAATATTAGAGATTTTCCCTTTATGGCGGGTACCTCACATTATGAAGATGAGATGAAAATAGCTGGGACTTGTGTTGAGAATGCCGAATGACAGTCGACCGAGAAGAGCGCTGTTCTTATACTCCCATACCCTATTCTGACTTGATGTCTTGGTAACCTGTTAAAGCTTATGGTTTCCTCATCCAATATAACTTATCCATATGATTTTTTTACTCTGTGATTTGCTATCGCAGGTTGGTACGTCTGATAAAGATTGGAGCTTAAACAAAATCAACGTCGCGTTTTTTATAATGTATTATTTATATGTCACCTTTTCGACTCATAAAAATATGGAGAGTCATAAAATACTTAAATAAAAACGATGTCAAACATTACCAAAAAATCAGAATTGAAGACATACCTACGTTCTTAAAATCTTGTTATTATTTTTGTTATATTGCAAGTTTTCTTTAAAATATAATATACCTAGCCCTATAAATAGCACTGTTTTTACATTTAGAAATTGTGCACATTTTTGATCAGAATAAATAATATCGTGTAAAATGAATAAGGGTGCTAGAGTAACCACCTATGATAAAAGTACAAAAAGGGTAAAAAAAAATCAATTTAACAAAGTTCAACCCAAGCGAGAATAGAAAGGTATCTAATGTAGATACTTAAGATACATACCTATCTACATTAAAATATGGGGGTATAATGAACGTTATATAAAAGACACATAAACGTTCACATTCTTAAGATAAGGGCGCAATTACCAAATGAAAATATTCCAAGGTTGTATTTGAATTTTAATGTTTTATTAAACATCCCCCTTCCGGTTAACAAAGACAACCGGAACGGGTATTCATAAAATGTCGGTTCCGTTTTAAAACACTGAAACATAAAACCAGTATAGGTACCTACCTGAATTCAGTCGTACCTACATTAATTTCTCATTCTGATTTCAAAAAAAGAATACTAATGATGATGATAATCTCCGTCGAGTCTCTTTCGAGAGTCGCACGAGGGTCATTCAGCCAATCAAACGTTGCTGTAATCGATTCGTTTTTATTACGCACTGTGTAATTGGTTCAAAAATTAACGCCGCTCATTTTCTGCTTTCAAATCCAATCGATCGACAAAATTTTAAAACTCTCAATTCAAAACGTTCTACTGATTTTACAATGAATATTTTTTTTTGAATTTTGAATTGCGTAAAAACAATATTATGTTTATGTACGATGTGTCATCAGTCAAATTGGAATTTCTATACACGAATTTACAAGATAGCCATATATTTTTTAAATTAGGTATGTACCTATCAGACCTACCTATTTTAATAAAATAAATTAATTAACACTGACCTTAAATTAACTAACAGACAACTTAACTCTGATACCAACACCCGAGTCAGAGTCGATGGACATCGTTCAAATCCTGTCAGAGTTGGTACCGGCATTAGACAGGGGACAGCCTGAGTCCATTTCTCTTCAACCTCATCATGGATGAGATTGTGGAGGAGATTAAATCACTTGAGAGGGGATACAGGCTGGGAAAGCAAGCCATCGATATTGTCTGCCATGCAGACGACGCGATGATATTTGCCGAGACTGAGGAGGACCTGCAATCACTTTTGCAAGCTTTTCACCAAGCAAGTCAAGATCACAATATGAAGATCTCTGTGGCAAAGACAAAAAGCATGGTGTTTTCGCGGTCTCCGGTGGATCTCAACCTATCTGTGGAAGGTGTCACCGTGGAACAGGTCACCAAATTTAAATATCTTGGAGTGGAGTTGTGTGGGCAGACCGATCTACCAACAGAGATATTGTGTCAAATTAACAAGGCTGCTGCGATCTCAGGGTGCCTCCGAAACTCAATTTGGAGAAACCCCGATATGAGAACAAGCAGCAAAGTTAAAATATATAAGACCTGTGTTAGACCCATAATGACGTACGGGATCGAGTCCTGGGCAGATACCACAGCGACCAAAAATGCGCTGAGAGTTTCAGAAATGAAAACTCTCAGGAGCATAGCCGGGAAGACCCTCAGAGATAGAGTAAGAAATACGAGGGTATGGGAAATATGTAAGATGGGGAAGGCAACGAAGAAGGTTCTGGTATGCCCATGTGAGTAGAATGAACTCTTCCAGACTCCCTCACATGGCATTGCACGGCCAACCCCATGGAAGACGGCTCCCAGGCAGACCACCAAAGAGGTGGAAGGACAGCTGGGAGTCGACCTCGCAGGAGGCAAACCCCACCTCTTAAATTACAGGCCACAAGGCCTAAATTAAGAAGAAGAAGAAGAATTAATACTTTTCTATACAAAGGTGTCAGTATAGCTGGCGAAACTTATTGCCTGAGGCAATTTCTTCCAGTCAACCGGTCCCTTCCAATCTGATACAGACCAATCCCGGGTAGAATTTAAAGTGAAAAAACATTTAGAAAAACTCTAACCCGCCCGGGAATCGAACTCGGGACGTCGTGATCTGAAGTCCACACCTAGTAGTATAGACTACTAGGCTACCGAGGTCGGTATTTAAGTACCTAGTATAGTTACTGGAATTTAAATTCAGAATATTTAATTGTTAAAATAACGCAAATGATGAATCTTTTTATATCCCCTGATTTGAGTTTTTATGATACGATATTTTATTGAAATAAATTAATAATATCTCCAAGAAATTGAAATTAGTAAACTTCAGAAAGAACCTTAGAAGAAATTTTACACACCGAACTTGGTTTTCTTCAGAAAATATAATTACCCAAGAAAGTTTCAACGTACCTATAAGAGTCAATAAGTAAACACGAGTTAAAATGCTGTTTTTGTTTTATTTGAATTTGTCTTATCTTTTATTCATAGAAATTTAATCACATATACCTAGTCCTACATACAATCGAATATGCGATGACGAAAGGGTATCTGTAACAAAATCATTATTTTACAAAACAGCACTTAAAATCAGCTCATGAATAATATATTATTCAAAATATTATGCGAAAGATTCACTATTTTTGTGTTTGCCTGATGTACGGAATGTTCTATGATTTTTATATCAGAATGTTGATAATACGTGTAATTTTTTTTTAAATGAATTTACGCTCACTCAAAGTGAACACAAATACGCTCTTGGACTCTTTCACAGCTACTTAAAGCTTGTATCGTGAAAGAGGAAGATGGTCGGCACCTGGGATCGAACCCGCGACCTCCGATACGAAACAGTACGAAAGCCGACGTTGTAGCCGCCAGTCTACCAACCACTTCAGTTGTTAACATATATGATATGTCGAACAACAAAAAGAAAGCCATCAATGACAACGATTGAGCTGAAATTATACAGATTACATAAATTAATATAGGAAGATATAGAGGAAGAAATGGAATATGATTCGCTGCTTTGGCGAGCGGAACGGAGTATGTCATAGATATTTAGGGTCTTGAGCAGTTTCCATCCGGAGATCCAAAGGGGGACCATTTTACTAAAGATCTGGCCATACTTGTTGTTTCGAAGAAAGGTTAGAGCGTCCGTTATTTCTATCAAAATCGAATTTTAGGAAAAATGCCTTTAAGGGTGAAACAAATTTTTAGGAAACACGGCCCTTTATGTCGATTAAATTATAAAAAATGTTGTTGTAACATTTGTGCCCACACAAGTAAAATAAGGGAGAGTTCACGATATACTTATGTATTCCTCCTGGGAATCATCAACATCAAACAGCTGGGAATTTCAAATTATTTTTCGAATTCTCGTTATACCTATATTGAATTTAAAATATCTGTTGGAGGCGATGTTTGATCTGACATTCGTTGATGGATATGTTGATCAAAAAACTTGTTGAGGGGAAGCTTCAAGTGGTTCTGACAAAATATCACAGGGAGCAAATTATATTTCTCAGACGAAATGAGGTGTTATCAAATGAGGTTATCAAGGAAGAAATCCGACGTCGTGATTTTTGCGGTTCTAGATTTAAGCGATAGGTATAATTTTTCCGTTGTACGAAAAATATTAATAATGTAACTAAATATTATCTATAATAATAAAGGAAAGTGCCTGACTGACTGACTGATTGACTGACATACTCACTCATCAATGAATAGCCCAAACGGCTAATCGTAGAGAAGTGAAATTTGGAAATCAGGTAGGTTTCAATACAAAACCTTCCACTAAGAAAGGATTTTTGGAAATTCCACCCCAAAGGGGGTGAAAAATAGGGTTGAATGTTTTTCAAAGTATGCGAATATCTCGGAAAGTAGACATGGTACGAACTTGAGATTTGGCATATGAATTCTCCTATAGAAATGAGTAGTAGTTTTCTTGAACATCTCGAAAACCATAAAATCTAGAACCCTAAAAATATTTATGTATATAGAAAAATATAATATCTAAAATATAATTTAATGAAAAAGTTCCAGGATTTTTCAAACTTTTTTTATAAAGAAAAATGTTTTTTTTTATGACAATTTTACGAGTTTCAGTGCATTTATTTCAGAATTTTATAAAAATATCGATAAACGCCAAAACCCTCCAACTAGATAATTGATTATTCTATAAAAAAATGTCTACATTATAGCAGTACATCTCAAACTTTTCTTAACAATTTTTGTAAAAATTTAATTTATTGACGACATCGTTTCATACAATAAACATACCGACTAAGGCCATCGACAGTTGGATCTCATTTTTACATGTAACTTTTTTATAAAGTAAAACATTTTTTATGACAAATTTACGAGTTTCGGTGCCTATACCTATTTCAGAATTTTATAAAAATATCGAAAAAAGCCGAAACGTTTAAAACTGGTTTTATCGAAATTTCAACTGCAGATAGTCAAATTTTATTATCCCGATTAGGGTGCGTGGTAGTTTTTTTCGAAAAACCATATCTCTTAGATAAATTAAGTGAGAAAGCTGTAAATGAATATATAGATTCTTACTTTAAAATAAAAATCGACCGGTTTCATTGTTTTGTCAAAGATTTATTTTAAGCAGTGTTATGGTATGATAAAGATTTTTGCAACAAACAAAATAATACTATTGAGATCCTAACCTTGAAACGCGGCACGATGAAGTTACACGTGTGGCTAGGTATATACATACTGCATGTACCTTATTGTAATGCCCATAATAGTGGTTTCCAAAATTAAAGAATATTTTTGTGAAATTAAAAATACGTTGAAAATATCCTGTCAAAAAGAAATATAAAAAATAGGGATTATAAGTATGAGTTATTTAACAGTTTCCATTCTCACGCAAATTAAAATAAATTAAATTAAAAATAACTTAAAGATTTTGAGATTTTTAAAGAAACTTTGTACATACGTACATAATAATATAATATAGGAACGTAAAGGTCTCAAAATAGCTGCTGCAAGTATTTTTTTGTATTATGCGGCATTTCCTTAGGTGTGTACAAATATTTTTTTTGATATAACTGTTTGCATCAAAAAAATATTTTTTACGGTGAGTAGCTACAAGGTAAGAATCTGGATTGTACTACAAATTTATTTATTTATTTATTTATTTATTAAGTTTACGGTCTTAATAAGACCTATAACAATTTTAAGATACAAAAATCAACTTACAGCTAGACATGATACTTTGCATAATATTTCAAACTTCGATGCAAGAAATTAATTTATAATCAAAATACGAAAATATTTCATACAAAATGGCATAAATAAAAAAAAAAATCACACATAACTTCAAGCAATGGCAACATTTATTGCACCTCAATGATGGCACCACTGACAAGACGATGTAAACATTTAGAAATGTCATCGTTGACCGCCTGTGGCATTCCTTCAATAAAATACCATGCTTCAATAATATATAAAAACAAATAATAAACACAAATTCTACAATTCTTTATGTCTTGATCTGTCAATATATTTGAAAAAACTATATACTTAGGTAATCTTGGTTTGAATTTATTGCGTAATCCATGAATAGTAGGTAAGTATATGTTGAAAAAAGTTGATTATTTTGAATATGAAAATAAAATGTAACCAATTTGACCTCTTTGACCATCCGTATTTCCCATCAGCATGAGTTGGAAGATCCTTTTCTTAATTATTTAAGGCAAGTTGTCGAATTTTTGTCACAACATTAAAGTCTGACATCCAGCGCCGCCATCCATTCAAGAAATTCTGGGGACAGGCTGGCGGCACTCTCGAGTATTCAGGTCTGTAGTGGTTGCTCCATTCATCCTGGAGATCTTATCACAGTATCGGGTACTGTAATGCCTGTCTACAGGGAGCCTTACGGGATAGTAGTCGTATCTGAGCTGGGTCTCTTACATGTTCCATTATTGGGAGCTCATTGTTGCTGGCAGTTGACAGCCAGATGCATTCGGGCGGAGCTATGTTTGATAACACGGGCAGCCAGTTCACTGGTGTTGATCGGACTGTGCCTCTTATTATATTATGCAGATTCCATATTAATCTTCGTGCTCAAAGTGTCCCAGATAGGATATTTTTCGTATCTTAGTGGTTTTATTATTCTGCTGCTGCTAGCTCTTTTTTGTTAAATTGAATACAATGTCAACAGAGCTTGTTAGTAGACTAATCAATTGAGTAGGAAGTGTATCGAGATGTCCAACGGATCTTGAAAGCAATTTCCTCTTCATCAAATATTTGTTTACGCTCAATCTATTTTCAAATAGGTGATGTAATGCTTATATATTACAAAATATGCTTTCCTAATCGAGAATTTTTTTAAACAAGAGACTTGTTATTAAATAAATAATGTTGGTATTACTTTCATTACTTCGATTTAATTTTGATACCAGCGGAAAGTCAAGAATTACCGCATTTTTGTATACTCGGGGCGCGCTATTACGATCTTTTTTAAGTATCGACGCGATAAACCTAAATAAGGTTAAACCTCTCTGAAAAGATGACAGACCAGTGTTTTTGTGTTAAAAGTATTTTTATGCTCCAACTAATGCGTCAAAATAAAAGAAACGCCCTTTGAGAAGTTTGCGAAATACGTCTAAAAATAATATTTTAACCCTCTACACATTTTCGCATATTTTTACAAAGATAAAAAACACTTTGTTAGTCTTTTATATACCAAGATACGTGAGTTTTCTTCCATGACTCGCATTTCGACTGGTTATGCCTACAAAAAACTATTTGAGATTTACATAACACACTTTCAAAAATAATGAACAAAATAATATAAACAGAATAACTCAACGTCCAAATATGGAATAAAGGTGCATCAAATAAGGTATATACAAGCAAGGGGAAGCTACTTATATCTATCTATCACTAGTATTTAAAGACTGCACAGTGCACAATATTATGTTTGAGGTATTATTTAAAAGAACCTATTGATTATATTGAAAAATATATGGACAAACAGCAGAAAATAATATATCCACATTGAAATAGAAGTGATATTTTATATTCAGGCAAAGTAATTGATTTGGTACAAAGCCTAATATTTTAGGAACACCTTGAGATGTCAGGTTTGTCTTGACCAATCCTACGCTTACCTTCGTCAATTTATCGCTCTCCTCTTTATACCACTTCACGGCTCTTCTCTTCAGAACATCAAATTATGGTAGGATTCAAATTAACACTATTTCATATTGCGAAGGTAAAAAATCAGCAAAATACAATAAGGTGTGTTTTTTCATTTTATATTTTTAGTCATTTTTATCGAGAAATACAGGCTGGTATGTACTCTTAGTTGTTTAACATTTATTTGTAGGTACATTTTGAAATTATATCATTCTTCTTTTCATCAGACTCTCAATATACAGATCTATGCACCTATACGAGCTACTGAGCACGTCTCCAGTAATATGTTCCATGTAGCTATTTCTGGAGTGACCTCCACATCTGCCGCCCTCAGACGATGGTGCAAAGCTCTATATTGCACCTGAATTCAGCCCCATACCTGGTTGCCTGATATTGAAGTGTTTCCAAGGTGCTTTCTGTTGTTCGATTCCTTTGAAGAGTTGTCTTGTTTCTCCAACCCTGTTCAGCACCTCGTCATTGTAAACGTACTTTGTCCAGTAAACTCAAGCCTAATATTATATTGTGTAAAGCACCACATAAACTTCATAGATAATTTATTGATCTGAAAATATTCTTTGCTTTAGATTGTTTTTGGCTATTTTTTCATTCTGAGACTGTTTTGAATGAATTTTAATGTATCTATGTATGTATAAGATTGATCATGGCACAAATCGTCCCTGGTTGGACGCAATGCCAATAATTAAAAAAAAAAAAATAAACGACTGTGGACCACACTAAAGATTTGATCAAAATTCTTTATATTTTTTCTTACTAAAATTGTTTGTCTAAAAAAATCTTCTACTCTTTTATGAATGCTCTTAAGACCTACATATTTCACACATTTTAGTTAGGTACATACCCTAGTTGTATTTTGAAAGAAGGTAATAAGAGTCTTGGATAAAAAAAAACTCAAGTGTTCACGGAGAGGAAGTTAGCCGAAAATTTAATTGGGAGAGTTTCTCAAAAGTTTGAAGCCAATATAGTAGCTTCCTTAGTATAAAAAGTGTACAGATTTCTTTCCACAAAGAGGCTTTAAAATATAAATAGCTTCTTACTTGGTATTATTACGATCATCAAGAAATGAGTTCGATTCGGAGCGAAGTTATTTCCTACGTGTTTATTCATACCAAGATTATTATCCTAATAATAAACCATGTATGTGGGTATGTATTCTCAGGTTCGAATACTGTAATAAAAACATTTTATAGTGTTTTCATTCACAGATTTACTGTTGCTCTTTCCCCGCCTTGAGATATCTACTACGACAATAAAAAACTGAGTCGAGGAAAATATAACCAAGAAGAACCTTCTTCACTACCAGGTACATTTCCTCCACCTCTTCATAACATGAAGAAACAAAACAAAAAAACTCATAGCAAGTTGTTCTCGACTCAAATGTACGTAAATAATCTCTATTATTCTCCTACGCTACGTCCCGATATTTTATTCTATTTCCATTAGTCGTTTTTTTTTACTTTCTCCCATTCTTTTATTTTCAAACAAAACTTCTCCGTGTTTTTTTAGTTGATACTCCTTCTTATGATATTTTCTTTGAAATGGTTAAGTAGGACTAGTATTTATAATAATCTGCTCTCTTTTTCAAAACTACCTACCTCCTCGACTGATACTTTGCTTTGTGCTCGTCGTTTTGCCATAGCACCACTTAGTTACTCTAATCTGCTTCTTGACTAGATTTACCTTTCACGCCAGCGCTCAGATTCTTTCACATAAAGAGTTTTTTTAACCTACATAACTTATTAATTGAGACAACACTTTATACTCTGCCAAGTTGTATCCTATTAACAAAAACGAAATTTTAACAGAATATATTATGTAATATAAAAATAACGTGCATGCATTATTATTCCCCATTGATATTATTTAAATTATTATTTGTATGTTCAATCATCTGTGTAATTTTATTTATTTATTTATTTATTTTATACTTTATGCATATTCAAAATAGTTTACAAAAAATAGTGTATCGACAAGTGACAATGGCGGGATTATAGCCGTAGCAATCTCTAACATCCAACCACATATGATAAAAATAAAAATATAGATACATACATATATACACAAATACATAAACACAATACATATAATCAACAAACATTAACAAGAAACAAAAAAAAAAAAAACTTTCATACAAAATTTTATTTAGATATAGTACACCAAATAGGATAGCATAGGGTGGAGTGGGAAAAAGGGGTAGGATAGGGGAAATAAGGTCTACGATGCACCAGAAGACAACAAATGTATCTTGACCATTTTTTTAAAACAATTTATATTATTGGTCAATCTAGCCGAGGACGGGAGATTACTCCAACAACGAGCACCGTGAACAGAGAAAGAATAGTCATAGAATGAAGTTCTGTGTGGAGGTATGGCAAGAAGACGCTCGTTGTTAGATCGTAATGGAAGACCATGAATTGCTAGGTATTGGAATTTGTCTTTTAAGTAATATGGAGAAGACTGTAAATACAGAGCTTTGTGAACAAGAGATATTGTGTGAAACTCACGTCTTTTACGTATTGTAAGCGAATTAAGACTACATATTTCGGTAATTAGAAATGTGATCAAACTTTCTAAGGTCGAAGATAAAGCGAATTGCGAAATTTTGAAGCCTCTCTAGGACGTTGACCAAGTCTTCGTTGAGATCAATGTAGGCAACATCCGCATAATCAATAGTGGGTTAAAGAAGAGACTGTACCAGTAAAGTTTTAATGTTTACAGGGAGAAATCTCTGTTGCCTCTTTAGGAGATGCATTGCTGCAAAAAATTTTCGTCGAACGTGATTAATATGCGATCTCCATGAGAGAGTCTGATCAAAAATCAACCCGAGATTTCTAGCAGTCATAGAATATGGGATTGCGTCAGTGCCAAGAAAAGTTTGGGGTATAGGGTATTGGTTGATTCTATTTATGTTATAAGGACTACCCAAAAGCATGCTTTGAGATTTTTTAGGGTTGAGAATAAGACCATGGTCTTTAGCCCACGAGGCGATATTCTGGAGGCATTCGGAAATCTTATTGATTGTATTTGATAAGTCCTCTACTTTGAAATGTGTGTAAATTTGTATATCATCTGCATATAGGTGATATTTAAATGGAATCAGTCTGCATATGGGGTTGATGAAGATTGAAAATAGTAGAGGAGAGAGAATACTTCCTTGAGGGACACCTGCTGTTAACTCCGCCCAGCCAGAGATTTTTTTGCGAGAAATAAAGAAATATTTATTTATTTATTTAACGTCACACACGATAATATATAAAAATAGTCTTAGGGCCGAAATTATAAAAGTCCGTTAGTTTAAGTTACAAAAATTGGTCCAAAATTTGATATAACTACTCGTTTTTTCAGAATAATAAACATCCGTTAGTAATATTTCGGTAAAATGTTTCCATCGGCTTTAACTGACGGCCAGACCACCGATTAAGCGACAGTAACTTCATTGCCGTCTCACTCTTTCACCTAATAGAGAAAGAAATAGCAATAGGCCGTGGCTGTCATTTCATTCTTTTAAATTCGTTGTGCGTATTTTGTGGTGTTTTTGTTGCGCGTTGTTTTGCTATTTTAAAATGTTTTCCAGCAGTGATAGCGATGCCTTTATTAATAGAGTTTTATTCACTTCTTCTGATGAAGAAGGGGTGTTTTTAAAGTTTGGATCAACTATTTCAACACCAAGAGAAAAGTTATAAAAAATGAATACAATACAATGTCCCTATTTCGCTAAAACAAAATAATCAATCCTGTCTCGCAAAGTTAATTTCACTAATGATTAAAAAGACTTGTCTCACAAAGCTGATTTCACTTACAAAATATTATAAAAGATAAACAACACAAATTACGCACACCAAATTACAATGCTTTTGAGCGGTTTTTTTACTGGTTTCGTTTGTTTTGACATGGTTTTGACAATTGGGTAAAATTCCATAGAAGCTTTCGAAAACCATAAACAAATATACGGAGAGTTAATTTTGGTTTATAATATGGTCGTTGGTAAACTTTACTAACGAGTCGCCGTTCGTTGGTAACTTTGACATTTTACTGACGAAAATATGATCCAGTCTTTATAATTTCGGCCCTTATAGCAGGCTGCAATAGATACATAACACATCCGGATCTAATAGCGTTCACGCGATGACTGATAGCGCTAGTGTATAGTGCTAGTATTCCAAACGCTATATTCATAACGACATAACGTCTACAAACAAAACAAGCTATGTGCGCTATTTAAAAATAGCGCGTTATAAAAACATGCTATGCGCTAAATTAACCACCTCTAAACCCATACTGGGTTGGTGCACAATAGATTTATTGATTAATGGCAACCATATTTTTATCAATTTTTTTAAGAATTTGTCAATTTATCAAAAACATTACACTGAGCATTATATTTGTGAATCTTATTATATGTTAACTGTTGCCCATTATAATGTATTTAGTGTACAAAAGGCGTTTATGCCGTTTATGTTTAAATAAATAAATAAAAATGGAGGGATGTAAGAGCAAAGTGGACTGTGTGAAGAGGGTAATAAACTAGGATATTTTGGGTACAATCACTCTGAAGGATGCACATTGCACAAATAAATGTAAAATAAATAAATTATTAAGTACCTATGTACTCACCACCTTTGTCCTTGTACACCTTGTCAAATAAATTATCTTACACTTGTCAGAAACACTGACTGAATCGCAGGCTAGTATATGTATGTATGCTTGAATTTGTAATTCTGTTCATATTTCTTATAACAATAATATTTTTTACTAGGTACATAGGTACTGATGACGTTTACATATGTTTTATCACATGTAACACAAATGATTTCAAAATATCCTACATAATCCACCAAGAAATTGGCATTAAAAACATTATTATTTACTTATCAGGACGCCCACATACCCGGTACTACCGTATCTACGCCAACCAACGGGGCCCGTGGGCCAACGTGCAACGGTCCCTCATAGATGAGGCAAAAAATTTGAAAGTAGAACATTTTTGATAAACCACAGAAAGAAAACAATTAAGTATATGTATTCGTTTCTTTATACCGACATAAGTGGGTTTTCATCGATACACTGTTTGAAGGGTAGATTCCAAATTAAAACACACATTTTTACTTGTTTTGTAAAAGAAGTATATAATAATAATAATTAAAGACCTTGATCCAGCATCATCAACATTTTTTTTTTGAAAATTGAATAGGTATAATTTTCAGTAATTTCCAACGAGGATTAAAAATAATGCCCTTATCACACCAGCGACACATTCACGTCGCAGGAAAACTCCAAGTATGGTGGATGGTTTTGAATAAAATTAATGTCTTGGATTAGTGTTAGGCATTTTCTAGACGTCGTGATATTAATAATAAGGGGGATCTGCTCACCTCTCATAGCAGAAACTCTGGAATATTCCTTGGCCCTGCGATCATACATTATGACGTAGTCTCTTTGGTGGCCTAAATACCCCTTCATATTATTTTACTTCATAATAGGGAATTCTACATATAAAAATGGAGCCCCACGGAATCAAAATCTAATTTAACTTGTTAATAAAAACGAACACTTTTAATGTGACTCACATATCAAAGATTTTATGGTATGTTTAAAATTTAAAAAAGGTGCCAACTAACCAAATACTTTAAAAAACATCATGTGTGTAGCCTTTATCTATAGGTAATACGTGAAGGAAAAACTTTGTGACCATTTTTACGAAAATTGCGCGGACGGAGAAATATGAAATTTCGCACACTTATAGTTTATAATATAGAGGAGCGGTGGCGAATGCTAAAATCTCTAATATATATGAAAGTCGGGTTAGTGCGAGCACTTATAACTCGAGATCGGCTGAACAGATTCTTCCGATGTTCGATTTATTTTATTCTTCTCCGCTCCGGATAACAGAATAACTACCTACCTAAAAAAAATTGAAAAATGGATAGTAAATAAAATAAAAAATGATATTTAAATTAGTATGGAACGGATTTTCTGTTGGGGACATTACCGCCATCTGTTGAGGAAATAGGGAGATGTCTGGCAGATTGATATTTTGATATAGAAATATTCTATAGAAATATTCTATAGATCAATGTTTCCACAGATGGAAGTAATATGACAATCATTGAAATGAATCTTTTTTCTGGTGTTTTAGTTGTGTAATTAATTTAGTATCATCTGACTTATAAAAAAATCTGTATTGCCTATATGACTTTTATAAGTTTTTATAAGTCAGATGATGAAAATTCAATATAGATATCTAATATAAATGGGTGCTTTTGAAATAACTGATTCATAATATTGTAACCACATAACTTGATTTTTTCACAAAAGGTATTCAAGTATGTTAGCTATGTTGTTACCCAGCAATATTTTATTTACTTTAAGGCGGGACGAAGTTCGATAGTTCAGCTAGTAATGCATAAAAATATAATATTAAATCAATAAAAAAAAAACTACGGACACTAGTCTAATGTTGTGTATTTCATACTCACACATACTTCGACGTATTTGACATTATTTGACACAGATATTTGGTTTATCTGTAGTCAAAGTGAGAATGGATTAATATTTTTTTTATATAAAATAACCATAGAAAAAAATTTGAACATCAACATTTCAAAATTGACGTATCTATCTATGTCATTGTTTTTGAAAGAAAATTGTGAAATAGCGCTCGCTCATTTTTTGATAAAGCAATAATGTTCAAACTTATAATCTAAATTACCTTATGGTCGAGCACTGGCCGACCACTAGTTCACATAGTTGTGTGAGGAATGGGCTAATGTATCAGTCTAGGGAGATAATGATAGTTCATGTTTCCTTCTTAAGAGCATATTCTAATTATAACCAGAGATTGATATCTCAACACATCCTATCAAAAAGGGACTAATAATTTCCCTACGGATATCAAATTTAACCAGTAATCTTCACATATCAAACTACGAAGGAGCGATCGGGAGACTGCTCTATAATTAGTTTCAACAAAAGGTATGATACAGAGTTGTAATGTGTGTCGTAGTCAATAAATAATTGGTCGAAGGTATCGATCACCTTTTGTTTTAAATGACTTGTATAGCGTTGCCCGACTACTTAAACCTGAAGGTTTCAACCTAACAGGTAGTTCTCGTCTCACGTCCTTTCATCTCTGTTGAAGACCTTTATACATGAGAGAATACAATTATTTACGAGGCATTCAAACTGCACGATCCCCGGTAACAATAACTACTCTTAGTAGCCAGTACGTCACAAAATTATTTTTTCAACCGATACAAGTTTTACCTCTCAATATTCCATGTTGTAATGATGATTGGTTAATTATGGTCAATCGTAAACAAAAAAAATTTCTTGTAACATATTCATCATTCATTAATTCTCCCTTTGTAACCCTACCAAGGAAAGAAAGGAAATAATAGCTAATTACGACACACGATTTGCACTGCTTCAATGATGATGGTCGCTCACTATTCAGACAGTGTGTATAATGCGTTTTTAGAGATGTTTTTACTTCAAAAACCGTGAGTTTATTCATATTTTTTTTTCAATCATACCATTCATTTTATTTGTACAAAACTTTTTTAACAAAAAGGTTTGTGAGAAATTAATTAAATTTTAAGCCTCCATTATTGTTTGAAAAACTTTTACTAAACGATGCGATGAATTTATAAAGTCATGAAAATGATTATGAAATTGAATTAGATAGGTACCTACTGAAAAGTACATTTTTATCACTAACTGTTACATAGAAATTCACTTTGCGTTAATTATTTCTACAGAGGGTGAAATTTCCCTTTTAATTGTATGAGGTGGTCACCGGTCACTACTGATTCTATTATAAGCGTCAAGTTCACGCTATAATAACGTCACAAAAGTCGGACCTTTTCCAGTGCTTAGAATATACTGCCTGACACCTACAGCGGCCAGTCAACAATAATAATGCCCTGTCCAGTATCCATTGTCTCTACAGGGACCGTAGGAAAGGTGTTCTAAACGTAAAATATTATGCTACTGTGATCGTTTTCTAAATAATGTTACTATAACTAATTTAATCAACACCCAACAAATATCGCATAATTTCGCTAAAAAAATTAAGTATCTTATCCAACTAAGAAGGTACCTGCTTGCTAGTTTCGGAAATCCGGTTGATAGACTGGAGGCGTCTTCCTCGGTTTGATCTAGGGTCAGCATTCGAAATCTTACCCTAACAGCGCAATATTTTGCAATTGAATAATTATTTTTATCTAAGTATTTTTTCTTCTTGCTGTAATGTATCAGGTCACCTCGACCTGAAATTTCCCAGTCTTGCGCTATCTGGCGTAACTCTTCCACTCTTTTAAGAAATAACCTTAGCGTCTACATAATATTGTTTGGGTTTTTTTATGGTAAAAATTTGTGAATTACGGAAACCAAAAAACCTTAAAATTAAACCCTTTTTATTTTGACTGCTTATTTGTCACATGAATCAATACAGTTATAAATTTCAAGCACAATTAATTTAGATTAATTTTTTTCGAAACGGTTTACATATTTTCGATGCGCTTAGGTTGCGCTGCCTATATTAACAAAGTTCTTTTGTACATTGTATAAGATAAAAAATATGTGGTATGCCACCCTCATATGTGGTACCTATAATCTTAACAGCAATTCATAGTACTCGGAATGAGAACTGAGATAAAAAAAAATGTATTATTATTCAGATAACTTGTATAGCGCCGTCTTGTGCAAAAAGTTCCACCTCAAGGGCGCTATGCAGTAAAAGTGTCAATAGTTTTGCCACTTAGCAAAAAGTTTGACTTGTGGTATGAAAAATAAAGGATCGGTATGTACCGAAATGTTCAAATGTACAGGCACGACATAAAAAATCGTGAAAAATTGTGTCGTGAAACTACTCCATTCTGTGTTAATAAAAACAATTTGATTTTTTAATACGAAAGCCTACCGAAATAACAGATTCCATTAAGGTTAATAGTTGAAAAACAAGGATACCCGAAAAATCTCTTACATATGCGACATTAATAATAAAAACTGTGATAAATTTTGAAAGTCACGCCTATGTTGTCTGTCGCCTATTGTCGGGCAAGACCTACATACTTTGGGGCTGTATAGGAATAACCCTCATTACACTAATTACAAACACCAGGAAAGTGGATTAATTACCCACATTCAACCGGACTTGGTAACCTGATATAAAATATTTTTACCCTAGTACAAACCCTCTCCAGGCTAAATTATTATTATAATATTATTTTTGTTCGCGTTCGAGTTGTACTTTTAATCCTCAAAACGTCATAATAAAATTTATTCTTGTTTTTAAATTATATTTTTCCCAACCTCAATCATATGGAATTTCACCTTCAATTTGTCACCCTTCACAAAACTACCTATGTTAATTTTTAAACTGACATGTGAAATGGTATATAAACATTTTTTTTGCAATGGTAGGTTTTCTGGGGAGCTTCCGTCAAGATACACTAGGTGGCAGCGCTTCCAATCAGGTCTAATGTCAAATTATGACAGCTGTCAAACATACCATCTAGCATTGACTGATTAATATAATACTACTAATATATCTCCTCTCTTTTTTTGTTTTCTCAATTAAACGTTTTAATTATTGATGATTGCAAAAGTGGCTTTTTCTAGGAGGTAAACCATAGTGTGTCCTTTTACAATATACACAAACAAAAGCACTAGGTATGTACATATTTTTTGTCTTCAAGGGTGAATTTGCAGTACTGTTCTTTGAGAATAAGTCTCAGTGGTGCTGTTCTGTATCTTCTTGTTTTATTGTTTTCTGTTACGGTATGTATTCATTTGTATTTAGGGAGGTAGGTATATAAAAAAATAAAATAAGATAAACAATTATTTTATTTGCAATAGTATGTAAAAAGAGATATACAATTATTATTATTCTTAACATATTGTAAGTTACCTTATTGTAATAATATTTAAGTTGTTTAATTTGAAATAAACTAGAATGATAAATTGTTTTTTTCATTTTTACTGTAACACAAAATATAAACAAAAAGTTTAAAGTAGGTATTTATTTACGAAAGACAAAACCGACCATAGCACACACGCATATTCATATGGTTGAGGTTATAAACGTTAATTGAGCAGTGTTGGAACGCCGTTTTTCAAACGCAAAATAGCCCAGCTGAAAATTTGGTATGCGGTCTTTCCGAAAATGTTAGTATCTGAAGAGAGGTGGGAGTTCACTAAAAATAGGTCATTTAGTATCCGGAAAGGTGAAAATTCGCAAAAAGGGAAGTAACCCAAGTGGCTACCTGTCGCCTTTTAGATTTTTTCGTCGCTTATTCCTGTAGCCGTGAGGTTGCCGAAATAGGCGACGTGAGGTTGCCGGCACCTCTGCTGATTTTTCGAGCATCCTGTAAGAGGCAGGAAATCGAAAAATCAGATCGGGACCGTGAGGTTGACCACTTCACGTCCTTAAATCTCAACTGGTCAGAAAAGGCACTATGAGCCTCGGACGCCTTCAAGCGCAATGGAGAGCTCTTGATGCCTCCCTATGCTCCCGAGTGGGGCTTAGGCCCCCGCATTGCTGGTTGATTTGGGGGTAGTTCAGGGCCTTAGACTTCCCATTTGGGGGGTTATTCACAAAATGGTCGAAATACGATCTAGTTACGATCCTATTATATTTTCAGCAAATCGCTACGCCATAAAAGTTTATTTTATTTTTTTAGACAATCACTTCAACTAAATTTTTATCGGATGCGAATTTCCTAACGATTCTACACATGCCAGGAGTTAAAACATTATTAAAAAAAAAGTACTTGAACAAAAAATAAAAACTTGAATAATCATCCATCCAACTGAAAAAATGTCATTCGTTGTTATTTCGTCTTTATTTTAGGCTAGAAGATTAGCCATGAGTGATTCTCAAAAATATAATATTTTGTTGAAATTAAAATAGTGTCTGAATGGTCTAAGATTTGAAAAAGATCGCAACTAAATCATATTGAGACCTTTTCATGAATATCTCTCCTGTTTAACAAATTATAATTATACTCAAAACTAATAAAGTATCCACTTACGTAACATATAATTATTAAAGATTATATTTTCTAAATGACTGATAATGGAATATTACTTAGATACTTATATGTATATGTATACCTATTATATTTTTTGGGATGAAAAAAGGTAGGTACCATAGCTTTACATTTACTTAACTTTGAAAATACCATAAAGACTATACCTATCTTTAAAACAATCTTATAATTTTTTTTTTTGAAAATTGAAATGGGCTTTGTAGATATGAAGACTTCACTCATGTTTCAAAATGCTATTTTTTTAGTAAAACATATTATGTATCTACTGGTCAGTGTTGAGAACAGATTTTTGCGACAGATTTTGGGGATAAGGTAGTACCACTATGTCTCAAATGAGACCGTACGCGCCAGAACAGCACAACAGCCAATCACCTCAGTAATCCAGAATCGCAGATTGAGTTGGCTTGGCCATGTTCTCCGCATGTCCCCCGAGAGACTTGAATATGCAAGTCTTTTCTACAATCCGGATGGGACAAGAAGGCGAGGCAGGCCGAAATTAACAATCAAGCGGGCATTCACTGCGATTCTACAAGATGCTGGACTAAGCTGGGATGAAGCTGTGCAACTGGCGCAAGATAGAGAGGCTTGGAGGAACTTCGTGGCGTCCACATGCTCCACACTGGGAGCGAACGTGGATTAAGTAAGTAAGTAAGGTCATGATTAAAAAAAGCTGCTAACCTAGGGTAGCCCAGAACTCATAGTATATTATAACAGCCTTTTCGTGTAAAACATATCTTTGCATAAAAATTCATAATTTTACGATTAAAATGAATTTATCCTTGGAATTATTATCGAAACTTTAAAATGATATCGACTATTGGAGCTTTTTATTATCTACTTTAAAATATTCAATATTAATCGGTACTTTAAGGGGGACCCACTGAAGTTACGGACCTCAAATTTTACGTGCTTGTGTATACCAAATTTTATGAAAATCGAAGAAAATTTTTTTTTTCTTTTTTAGCCCTTTTTCTAGAACAAGTGAAATATTCTTTGGATACTTTAAGAGGGTTCCCCCAAAGGTACAGAGATCAAAAATTTACTGACTCATCTACATCGAGGGGCTAACCGTTCTACCAAATTTCAATCAAATCGGATAAGAATTACTATGAGTTATGGGTGCGCACATATTTTTGGCGTACGCGTACGGGTACGGGTTCGCGGAAATTAAAAAAAAAATTAATGTATTTTACTACACCCTCGAAAACGTCGGGAAAATTAATTTCAGCGAAATCTATTTTTTTTTTTGAAATCCGATCACAAGACTCATAGTATATTCCATATACTATGAGTAATAGGCATAAAGTTCCCAGTAAAATGAAAAGGTTCGTGGAATATACATAATTACTTAGAACGAAACGCGTGGGGGATCCTTTAACTATCGCGTGATCTCAGACATTTTGTTCGTTAATCTCTTTCATCAGAATGCTAATTTTTACTAATGGATTGAACCTGTAAGCTCATGGAAGCCAGTGAGCTGCAAGCTCACGTGTTGCACTTTGCATAATTCATTCAACGCTTTTAGGAATAGGTAGGTACACAGGTAGATATCGGCTCCACATAAATAATTTATTTTTACGTTAATCATTCATAAAAAAAAAATTCTCAATGAAGTATATGAAACATTTAAAGTTATAATTATGCCTAGAATCTAGTCCTGAAAAATGGTCACAAGAATCTAGATATAATTAGAACGTTGTGCTCCAACAAAGCCAGTAGGCAATAAACATGAGACATTAACAAAAATGAATATATTCATATCCTGGCGCCAAATACATAACAACAGTCGCAGTCTTTAAATTTGGTTGCTCTCTTGTTCTCAATAATTTCCAAATTTTATCTCTATATTTGATTAATTATTAAATATCTACTTGTTGTATATACATGAGATTTTTCGACATGTCGAGAATTCCCATGATTAGGAGTTTTGGAGAATTATCACCTAATGGTTCGCCATTAGGTGATAACGTAAAGTGATCACACTAAGCCAGCGATCGAAATAACAGTAGAAGACGGTCATAAACCCGTAGTGGTTTGTTCCATTTTAAAAAATCGAACATCACTAGTGAATTGTTAGAGTCATTAGTTAAGTGTATAAAAGTTGTTACATATTCATTTAAATTTATGTTTTTTTGTAGGTCATTTTTTAAATAACTAAAAAACTAGTTTACTTTTCCACTTATGTTCTTCTCTTGCAAATTTTGCCTTCTTATGGCTGAATTCGCATGTGAGTCTTCAAATAATCCGTAAAATTGTTAATTCTCGCAGCCGCGCCCCAGTCAACACCAACGCCCTGAAGGTCAGCTTCGTAGAGCCCTTTAATTATTTGGAGGGGTCTACCGCGATTCCGATTGTTGAGGCTGACGGGCCATGTCCTCCGTAGGCTTTCTGAGTACGTGGCCTAGCTAGGTCAGTCGGCGGAATCTTATAGAAGTAGTTACCGGTGGTTGGCCTGTTAGCTCTCTATAACTGTGTTCGGCACAAAATCGTTCCAACGGATCCCCAGCATTCTTCGGAGTCACTTGCTCTCGAATCCTGCCATGCGAGTTTTAACAGTTAAAATCTGAAATAATTTTATTCAACGAAATCATATCTACGTGAAAGCAACTCTGAATGAACATTTTCACGGAATATATTTTTAATGTAAATTCTAAACACCCTGATTTCCCTTGTGTGCTTATACAGATAACCTATGTGTGCTGTACTCAAACTTGACAAACACATATTATTCGGCGCTCCATCGCCGTGTTATTACCTTCTGTAGGTACTTTGTCTTTATGCCATGTACGTATGAGTAGGTAATTGAATAAAAATTACATTTACCAGAAACGTCTTAATATTTGAACTCTGGTTTTAAAAAATGATAAACATATTATGTCATGCTTTTGAAATTAAATGATTTTTATTCCAAAAAATAAATATACCTACACACTATAATCATCAATACTTGACACAATAACTATAGGCATACATAAATATAATAAACATAAAGTTATTTAGATGGATTTTACTGCCCCACTAGTGGGGCAGTAAAATCTAGATAAATTTATAATATAATTAATTAATTATAATATTAATTATCAGTAATTTATCTAGATAAATCTGTTCTGGGACATTACTACTTATTTTTTTTTATCTTTTGCTCATGTGACATCAGTGCTTTGAATAATAAAACAAAATTAAAATCAAAATTAACTGGGAAATATTATCAAATCAGATCTTAAACCAACTCACACATACACCCTCACACTCGTACGTGATAGCACCCACACGACCACAATCATTCGGTGATTACAAACATGTCCAAAGAATGTCCTATACTGGCCCGATAGTCAAAAGTTTAGCCGCCTCTTCAGGCTTTAATAATTTCTGATTACTTTGATTGCTTTAAGTTATAAGACATATTGTGTCACTAACAAAGCACCTTTGAGGTAGCGACTGATCTTCGCTTTGACAAAAAAGTCAGTGTTTTTCAAATATTAATAACTGGCTTTCCCGACAGACGTTGACCTACAGGACTACAGTCCTTACTATCTTAACAAATTTGTAATTTATACACAAAATACGTTTTAAATAAGTTGAATGTTAAAAAATTATTTCTCAATGCTCGAAAAAAAAATCCATAAAAAATCAGCGGACCGATGTTTTAATGTCAATGCATGGTTGTCTGGTAAACAATATTTATTTGTTACATAATTTTTTATAGATAGTGTAGGTGTCGCAGGAAATCTGTTCCAAACTAACTTTGATATTATATTATTTTATTTCTTATGATTTTTTTTCAACTTTTTAATTATTCTGTTATCCATGCAGAGCGGAGAAGAATCCAATAAATTATACATTGGAATAATCTGTTCAGCCGATCTCTGTGTTCGCATTAACCCGACTTTCTTTTATATTATACCTAGATTAGTTTTTGTTTCTGGGTGAATATTTCGTGTTATGTTTATATATCAGATTCATAAGAAAAATTTAGCCTGATTTTATTTTTGCATATTAAGATACTTGTATCTCCGGGATATGCAATAATTACAACAAAATACAATGACATGCAAATAAATACAATGGAATCAAACGCAATTATTTTAAAACAGCTCCAATCATTCGTTCAATCATCGTGTCAATAAGTACATTATTTTACGCTTTCTTTTTCGGTCAGAACAGATTCACATTTTTATCGACGCCGACCGAAATTGAATTGAACCGAAAGAAACCGTGTTTGTATGAAAAGACCTTTTTTATTTCATTGGATGTGTGTAACAAAATGAATGTAAGGTTTATCCGAACTCTTTTGTTTCAAATTTTATCGGATACATTATCCCGATTGTTAAAAAACGATGTCATCATTACTACCAGAACCCTTTCTTCCAGAAAACTTTTCTGCCGTAAAAGTCAATATTTTACTTTTTAAGTAATCTTCAAAAAGCGGATTGGATTAGATCCGAATTTATCTCATATATAAAAGGATGCGTAGGAAGGTATTATTTATACAGATGTACATCTGCGGGAAAAGGATACCTGAATTATTAAACGGGGAACGGTGTGGATAACAAGAAAGAGCTTTTTTTTTACTTCTGAAATAGCTTTGACCTTGAATGGCGATTTATTTTTTTCGATAACACACTTATGGAAAAATGATTGAGGGCATCATAAATCAACTCAACAATGGACCCAGGCTCTGTTGTCAGGATTGTTTTTTTTTTATTAATGTTTAGGTAATGCGTTTTCTACCTTTGTTTCCAAAACCTTTACAAAATATTTTTTTTATAAAATAAATACCTAGGGCTCTTTTTTCATTCTAACAAGGCCTTTTCCTGATGAATATTTTTTCAATAAATTTAGACTCACTTATAGTTATTCTAAATTGCGGAGAGTATCTAGGTAGGCTTATACGTGAAGGAAAAACTTTGTGACCATTTATACGGATTATGAGTAGGTATATCATATAGGAGTATGAAATTTCGCACACTTATAGTTTATACATATAAGAGGAGTGGCGAATTCTTATATATATTTTAAATTATGCATAAAATAATAATAATAAGATAATTTTTGAAGCGCTGTTTAGTGACAGCTAAGGCCACCTTAAGGGCTCAAAAATATATTAAATCAATAAAAAATAAAAACATTACAAACACTACTGTATTGTATTTGACATTGACACAGACGCATATATTCGTTTGTTTATCTGTGGTTAAATTGAGAATAGATTAATATTTATTGTATTTTTTAATAATAATAATAAAAAAAATAGTAGGTAAAAAAAAATAGTATATCAATATTTCAAATTTGACGTATCGCACTGAAAACATTGAAAAGGAAATCAAAGTTAAATGCAGAATAGTTGTTGTTCGTGCAGCATTCAACAAGATGAGAAATCTTTTCTGCAATGATAAACTCAAACATATATTTCGTTAGAGAATATTTAGGTGGTGCTCTCTCTCTGATAAGTGCTTCTATATGAAGAACATTCATAGACCCCCAAGGCGAGCATTGTGAACTGCCTAGAGGCATGTAAGTGCGTGAATACATCAGCGAATATTTTGCATCCCACGTTCAGCAATGCAAATCTGCTCTAGAGAGCAAGAGTTGCTGACTGATATCAAAGAAAGACCGGAAGGTGTCCTATCTGGTAAATGTGTTTAGGGGAGAGAATTACGAGCAACTGCACCTGATTTTGAAGAAAAAAAATGGAGGGTTGAAGACAGATCTTGGATTCGTAATATCCGGGATCGGATGAAATTTGAGCGCTTAAGACAAAGAAAGATACTCTCGAATATTGACGTTAGGGGGACCCAACATGACGCATGAAGAAAAATACATTTAGTCTTTACTATAAAAAAATTCCCCAGAGAGTGTTTAGCAATGAAATTGTTCGTCTATGAGTTCAAAATGATCAAAACCAAACAGGAAACATCCGAACTTAATGTATATGACTTCCTACCCTTTTCTCCTAGAAAGCTAATAATTTTATATTATCCTGCACTGCTCAGGTGAATGAGAGTAGGTACTGGTGATCAAATAACACCCACGTTTTGAATTTCAAACACGGTTTGTGTGTGTATTTGACTGCCTAATTTCTTCTACTTTCTGTTAAGAGAGTCGTGTGGGTGTGAATTAAGAAGTCAAAGGGATGATTTCTCAACGAAATAAGTATTTAACAACATGTACATTTTAGACGAGTATGTACTTAAGCAAATGGCACATTTGAAACAAATCCATATCACATAATTTTGTGAACGAATGAAAACTCTACGTAAGAGAGTGTGTCTCTCCTACAGTGTTGCTGAGGGTTGTTGTTTTTTTTTATTTATAAAGAAAAGTCTTATTTTAGAAAATAACTTTGCTATTTTATTACCTTTTACAACGTTTCATAAGCAGTAGACTGAAAAACCGTCATATAGTATCTGCAACATTTAATTCAATTTCTATCGAATTTTTTTTATCACGCTGAACTTTTGGCGTAACGCAACAAATTTTTAATGTTTTCACAATTATTTGTGGTAGGCTTATTTAGTGAAATGCAGAAAGAATTAATTTGTTTTTTTTTTTTTTTGAAATAACGAAGAGAAAAAATGCTACGATTGTAAATAATAAACGTCAACTGAGTGAATTATAACAAAACATATTTAAATGCGGCGTATTATTTCTTTACGACCCATTGTCCCGTTTATTAGGGTGATGTTCAAACGTGATATGCTTTCAACAAGCCATTTATGTTATAAAATAGAATATCATACATATTATTATGTTTAACTTGTCTGAAATATTTTATGTTTTTTTTTTATATAAAAAGGGTACTTACCTATGTAATTTAAACTGAAAAAGAACGTAGCAGAATGTTTTGTGTATGGAAAAAATTAAACTAAAAAATCGATTATCAGTTTAATGTTGATTTCTGAAATAAAACTTAGTCAATACGTAATAAAATAAATATTTTTGGGACGAAATGATGTAATTCTGGCGTCAGTTGGTGATTGCTCATCAAATTTGGTTGCAAAAATAATATGATGACTTCCAACACAATATATCTTCAGACCAGATTAACAGATGTAATCAGCAAGCTGATTGCAATCTGCGTGGATAAGGGATGACCAGGACAGATTGGAAAGTATTTGATGGTGGAGGTCCTGGAGAGGGTGACAACTACTGCTCATAAAATCATCCCCATGATCATGCGGGCTGTGGGGATCAATTAAGCCTATTTCACACGGATCGAGTATTTTAAATTTTAACCGAGTAGAGCTCCCCATCACGAGTCTACCACGTCGAGTTCATTAGTTGCAACAAAAAAGCGTTTCGCTAGAGTAAAACTTATTATTATTTTGTACTTTGTATATCTCATCAGTACCTAAATTACACGCTATGCCATGTCATTGGTATGAGGCGTTGCTTTGGTCACATCAATATTTTTCAAATCCGGACCGTACCGAAGTATGTAATGTCTGATGATATAGGTTGTTCCTCTGCATAGAAACCAAGTTTTGTACCTACCTGAAATTTCACAAAATATTCTGTGAAACCATTCAAATAAAACTAGCCACGAAGCTTTTTTTACATAGGTTAATATTATTTGAATCGCTTTCTTATGTTTTTTGGCGCAACAGTTTGTTAGGTGTAATGTATTTTGTACGGAAACAGGGTTTTGTGAAATTTAACCTGGTGATAAATAAGTTCTTTTATACATAAAAGAACAATTTTTACAATGCCAGGATTTTTTTTATATAAAACAGATATTAACCAACCCGCGGTACTTGTTGAATATGTCTCATTCTTGAGAGATTCTCAAAATATTTCTTTTATAACGCTGAGAACAGTGTGTACCTAGATGTATAAAAAAAGTATTGAAATGTTTGTTTTCGGTTCTGTTAAAAAAAAGTATATTATTTGTACATTCAAATACGTTCAATAATATTATTGCTGAAAAGAAGTAAGTTTTGGTATAGGTAAGTAGGTATAATGATAACCATAACATAGGGGTGTTTTGAGTGATTTAACTGTAATATATTCAGGTATGCAAAACAGGCGTGCAATGAAACAAGTAAAATATAAAAATAACATTTAGTGTGTTTTGTTATTAGTGTAGTTTGTTACTAATGACGTCACTGAGGTTTGGAGTAAAACGGAAGGTAGGCGGTAGACATTGAATGAAGGCGGATGGTTCCTACCCTCGCCTCACGACCCCCGCCCCTCCCCACCTTGTAAATGGATACCGCTGTTCAGTAGTATTCATACCAAGCGGCGGGAAAGTCGGTTCTCGTTTGAGTTTTCCATTTCCGGTTCATTTTTGCTCAAAAAATATTGCCGTTTCTAAGTGTTGCTCTCTAGGTACGTGGATACGGTGTTGCTTTTTGTACTTGCTGTGTTTTGTGATAGAGAAGTGATAGAAAGTGTTTTTTATTTAAAACTTCCACTTTCAAATTGGCTTTATATTAACACTTTATCTTTTCTACGCAATACTTAATTTATAATTATTTGTATTTTTTAACTTCTAATACTTTTTAAGAATACAATATTAGGTTCATCTAAATGCTAGGCTATAAAAAATCCGCTACTTAACAAAAAAGTTAATAAAATTCGTGAGGATTTAAAAAAAACATTGTTAAACTGTTATTTGAATTAGTTTAAGTATAATAAAAGAATTAAATTTTTAAGTAAAACCGCATACTGGTACCTACTTAACGTTTTAGATACCACTTCACATTTTCCAAAATAGTAAATAGATAGGTACTTAATACATTTTTTTTAAACACTTGATTTAAATTAGACAATATCAATTGGGTATTATATTTTGTATTATCTGAAAACCCCAAATACAATCATCAGTGGTTATTTACAAAACTTATTTTTTTCGCAATTTTCGATCGTAAGTGGTTTTAATAATAAGCTCATCAATAAAAAAAATGTTCTCCTTTTTCTATCGTATTTTTACTCAAATTTTGATTAACTTATCATAAAAAAATTGTCAAACTTATCACATTATATTCTATTTAAGATTTTCGGTGCCGTATTTTGAAAGATAATACTTCGAATACTCTAAGGATTCAGGGAAGGCTTAAACAGTATCATATTTGCTTCGAAACCGTTGATGTTCGAAAAATCTTACGAATATAAAAAAGATTAAATTGTGAAGAAAAAAACATGCTACAAGTTTGATATTAAATCTGTTTAAATTCGGTTTTCCATAGGTCAATTTTTTCTGGGTAGTTTCGACAAAAAAATCGCCCTAAATTTTCTCAAAAATAATCGACAAAAATAAATAAAGTACATTAAATAAAGCTTAAAGTTTTTTTAATGGGGTGAAATTAGTCGGTTCAGTCGCCAACTTTCGTCCTAAAAGGTCCTTAGGTAGATTTCGAGTGCCGACATTACATTACACAAGCTTTGCTTAGTGTTAAAAATGTCAAAAGTGTATATGTATTCGCTTTTAGTGGGTACAGATCAGAATAAGGTCAACTAAGCATTAAACTTCCTTCTTTATGTAAGTATATAACTGAAAATTAAAAGTTGAATTAGCGACATAGTGATTCTTCGCTATGCTAATTTGAAATCATTTTACAATTAAAATACCCAGGCACCTACTCAATATAGCCATATTGAATTATGTTTTTTAATATAAAAGAGAGATAAGCTTAAGCAGAAGGTAATCGAACATAAGGGATGAACTAATTTGCATATTATAAAATCCTATAATTTATGCCACGGTGTGCTATTTTTATCTGTAATGCAACCACATCCTTCGGTCATGCGCAACATGCTACATGCACCAGCACAGATCTACCCTCTGCCACCCGCTTTAACGAGCACGTATCTACTCTTCAAAAGACAGCGGCTACAACCACCTACGCCATTTGGAGACTCACCCGGGAATTCTCCACATTTCAAAAGTCTACCTAAACGGATTTCTTAGAATATTTAATTCCTCTCAGCACATTTTTTTTTGTTGGAATATATTTTCTTAACGAAATAATACTTGTTGCTCTTTTCACCGTTACTCAGTATGAAAAATTCCACGAAATAAACCTTTTTGTCAACCTATGGATTTATGTTTACAATCTCAATGCTTTAAGAGAGGCAATTAGTGTTATTAGCACGAAACAAACCCTTATACTATTATGTAAGTAGTTTTTTTGTAACTTTTTTGCACGATAACGAATCTCCTCAAGCTTACGTGATTTTTCGGATGAAGTTTTGAGAACCAGAACCGAAATTGTTACTAATATTATGGATACTAATCAAAGCCGAATTCAAACTCTTCAAATAATTGAATACCTATCAACCTATATTCACTATTTTTAAGACTTCATTTGAGAGAATAGGGAGGCAATAAGAGGTATCTGCGCTCGACTTTAATAATAGTTTCAATGATCTTACACAAAATCTTCAACTCCTTCAGTACTGCTTCGAATAAAAAGGGGACATTATGAGGTCTTCCTGATCTTCGAAAAACATATGAAAGAATGTACAACTCTCTCCTGATATTATTCAAATTACATACAGTTTCCGCCATACTCATTCATGCATTAATTTTCCCTTAAAACCCCATTCAAGAGCATAGCTCTTCATTGCGATCAATTTTGCGGAAACACCAGATGCCTGAACCCAGCCTCATGGGACCCAAGCGTCGAGGCTTATTTACTGCGCCATTTCTGACCAGTTGGGGCTTAAGGCCGTGAGGCGATACCTCACGGTCCCGATTCGATTTTTAAATATCCTACCTCTTACAAGATGGAAAAAAACAGCAAAAAGATCAGAGATGTTATTCTTAGCCGACAACCCCACGATTATTTATAACAAGCCAACAACATCAACGTTTCATCATGCGCAATATCTATGACATCCTCCCACACCATGTTCAAATCCCTCAGCTCTGCTTAGAAGAAGCGCAATACGGGGAAGAACAGCGCTCTCCTCGGCCAACTGTCATTCGGCTTATATATCATATCAAAGATCAATCTTTAAGAAAAGCATGTACACCAAGTAATGGCATCCTATGCACCGCAAAAAAATAGTTAAGTAATAGAATTTTAAGACATTACTTAAAAACAAAATTCTCATATCTTCTACGGAATAAAATGAAACAAGCTAATTATAATAACATTTTCTGTGAGTAAAATGTTGGTACATTTGAATCACGGTACGTTTGGCAAAGGATCGCTTAACGATCATAATAATATTATGTAGGTAGGTACATGTGTCCATTCATAAATTCACTGTAAGTCAGAAAGGTTGACAAATTAATAACCTCGCTATAATTTATAAGTAGGTTCCAGATGATAACCAGCCGCCTGGAAATAGAAGTGGCAACTTGGCGGAGATGTTAAAGCAGTACGACTGGTAGCCACAACAATTTCATATTTATTTATTCTCATAATTCCGTAGGAACATTTTTATAATAAAAAAATAAAGAAATAGTGATTTAAAAAATCAAATGTTAATCTAAGCTTCTTATCGACTAAAAAAATATACCAGCAATGTACCTAGCAATTTATACAAACTTGGCGATATTAGTATATACAGGGTGTCCCAAAAAGTAGGGATAATCGGTAAACCAGGAAAAGAGGACCCCTATGGCTATCCAAAAACCTCAATGTTTGTTCTCCGATTTTTTTGTCGTTTTCGAGTTATAATTTTTTTTTTCGAAAAACTCCGTCTGTCACCACATTATTGGTCACAGAGATGTTATTTATTGAGATGCACCCTTCATTATTTTTTTTTTAATTGTTGAATAGTGTAAGTTTTAGATGTAATAATTTCAATTTGTTTTATCCAATTTGATAAAATAATAAAAACATTCTAATACATGTTTTACTCGTAGAATAATTATGGAAATGTATGTATTTCATTACGTGAAATATCGCCCTCTCGTACTTTCAAACCGTTTTTAGGTATGATCCCGAAGGAATAGGAAAATGAAATTTACAGGTTAGATACAAAATGAAATAAGGAAGTTTCTTAAAAATGTTTGGAAATTTTTTATGTGACCTTCTATTTTTAAATCGCCCTCAAACATTTTTGTCAATTTTCTGATTTGACTATTTTTGAGATACAACATTTTTTTTAATTCTGTTATCAAATTGGATAAAACAAATTATTACATCTAAAACATACACTATTCAACAATTTAAAAAAAAATAATGAAGGTTGTATATAAATAAATAACGTCTCTGTGACCAATTATGTGGTGACAGTCGGAGTTTTTCGAAAAAATTCGAAAAAAAAATTATAACTCGAAAACGACAAAAATCGTAGAACATACATTGAGGTTTTTGGATAGCCCTAGGGGTCCTCTATCCCTGGTTTACCGATCATCCATACTTTTTGGGACATCCTGTATATGGCGATACTTGGCATCAGAATTTTAATATTGCTACAAGAGTTACATGTCGGCTGGGTCAATAAGTAATATTACCAAAATATTTGATTATTACAATATCAGTGTTTTTTTTTTAATTCATGTTGTTTTGAGTTGCCACCTACACAATTGCAGCTAGAAAGTGATGCAAATCCTTTAACATAAAAAAAATATCATTTATGAAAGTAGGTAGCTATATGGTTCAAGTAAAAAAAACTTTATTTAAGCCACATTTGCTTTTTTACGTTGATTTTTTTGTTTTAATTGTACCTTACACACCTTATCCATAAAAGGGTAGGCAGAGAGAATGGTTTGCCACTTTTTTCTATGCCTTTGGCTTCTTCAACCGATATGAAATTTCTCTTACAAATTCATGAAAAATCTAGTACAACCTCTTGCAATCTTTTGCTTCTGACCTGACCCTCCGAGGACGGCACCGATCCACGCCATTCTCGTTCGATCATGCCTTCTTGCACCTTTTCATTTAGACTTATAAAATCTCTTTCTTATTCTATTTGCAATCTATTCTTTCAACATACTTAAAAAACCGTCTCAATTTTTACATTCATCTTTGTAATAAACTTCCATATCGTATTTGGGTACGTTGTACTCAGTTGAAAATGTTTCAATACGAATCGAAGTAGTAATGAGGTACGTTATAAAGTTTTTCAGCGTTAAAAAAAACTAATCATTAATCAAAGTTTTCGGTTTTCTTAAGGAGAAAAACGTGCAAATTTTTACGAAAAAAATCAATCTTGGCAGACCTGTTGCCGACAAACACCTACAACATTATTCTTACAAACGAGCAATTAATAATATTAGGTAGGTACCTATATTAAGGTGGTGTTCACCCCAATACATTGCCGTAATTACAAATATGATTGATGGATCGAGTAGACTGAGGCGAATCTTACTAAATCCTGTCACGGCACTGTCTCCTGGGTGCTTGGTGTGCGCGCTGATACAGGAACGACAAAAATGTTACTTTAACAATATAATATAACAGCATCCTAAAAAAAGTTTTTTCTTAACGAGTTATCGTTTTTATCTTCTTCTACTTTTTTGCTCTTTCTTGAGTTAAGTTTATTGACCCTAGGGAGTTTCTTCAGTTTCCTGAATTTTATTTTGCTTGTAGGACGTGTACACGTGGTGTTTATCTGCTAGGCAAAATCGTTATTTATCCATAAAAATATGAATCTAATGAAGTTCAAAAATAAAGAGAGAAAGCTCTTTTTTCAATATGGCCAATCTCGATTTATGCCTTATGACTAATCGTTTGAATCTTCAGTAAACAAAAATACTCAAAGACGCGAGGTTTGTCATTCATTACAAATTTACTGGATAAATTCTATTAACGTTTTCATACCAATCTTTGTTGTAAAAAGTGTAACAATGCAAATTGGTTTCTCCAAGGATCACAGAAAATTTTTTTTTTAAGAACAATAGTACCTATGTGCACAATATTCAATGTTATCGATGCATTTCTAAAAATTTCTAAAAGGGTTAAAGTTAAAACGAATCTCATGAAAGAGTATTGCAAACTAAACATAGAGTAAGCGAAAATTCAGTCATACTTCTCTATTGTCTCCTATATAAGTGAGAGATGTTTATGAGAATGAGGAATTGTGGAAGACCCTCATCAAATCACTTGAAATGCCACGAAAATTATGACGTAATGAGGCATGAGAAAATAGAGTAACTTCATTAACTAAAAAAATTAAGGAATTCTTAGCACAGTTACTACATGATTTTGTATTCATTCGATTAACAAATATACGTATGTTTTGTTCTTGATGTTTTAGCTTGATGACTAGCTTTCTTATAATAATATGAAGATATATAGGTATGTATATTAATATTATGAAATAGATAAAAGAAATTACTTGTTTATATAGGTAATTCATTGATTAAATTGAGTTCATAATATTTGTACTTTATTCTGTGTTTTAACTTTTGATTTTTGTTAGAAAAGTACAATCAAATCGTTTGATAGGACAAAACTTCAATTTCCAAGTTCAATTGTGAAAATTTAAATTGCATAAAAAGTTTTTTCTGACCCGAGTGAGTTATAGGTATTGTTCAATTCATAGGTAGGTGGGTGCCTACCGAATTAGATAAATGTAATATGTACCTATTTAATTATTAGTTCTAAATTTGAATTTATTTTCCATTTTAAGTTTCATTTATTTTATTCTAGTGATTGTATTATTCGCTCTTCATAGATGATGAAATTTTGTTGTATTATTTAAAAAGTAATAAAAACATTTATATATCCGATACGATATTTGTTCTCACATTTATTATTTAACATTTTGGTCCTTTGAGTATGAAATTTCTACCCGGGTTAGGAATATTGTTTTAGTTGCACGGTGTAGACTGATTGGTAGAATTTGCCTAAGGCAATACCTACCTTTGTCTAGAAAAGGTTGTGACTGTTCATCATTTTTATAGACGGTGTTTGGTTTAAAACATTCAAAATAATAATTCAAAGCAAATTTCAATATTTATTTGTTAAATTTATTTTTTTATATTTTAATAAAGTTATAATATGCTCATAAAATTACTTATAACTAATTAAAAAAAAAATAATAAAATTACGCAATAAAGGTCACATAAAAGCTACAAGATTGGAAAAGAAACCTCTTAAAAGTACTGCATTTGTTCGAAACTTGTGAAAAGAGAGCAACGAAATTCATTAAACACCTTCTTTTTAAATAAAAACTCTTTGAAATACGACATCACCTTATTTTGTAGTGTGAATTTTCCAAGCCCACATAGGATATTTCTCTATATAAATTTACGAACTTTCAATTTCTTTTTAAGATATTGATTAGTTGACCTGTTTAACACGATAATTTCAAAAAGGGTTTCAGATTTTGACATAAACTTTTCATTGTTTTAGTTCAGTGATGGATGATAAAGAAATTTAATAAATAATACATACAAGCGACATAAACATACCTACCTACATATGGGGGATTGGGTTGTATTTTCAGGCAGCATGTTCTATAATGCGGTGTTCACACGGGGCGATATAAGGCCAGACGATTTCGCTTGCATAAAAAAATATCGGTCGGTCGCCCATTGATCGTGTGATGTGTTCACACGAATCCACCGGCATACATTCAATCTGTCAGGTGTGCTGATTTTGACGTAGTTTTAAAAATGGCGGACGGAGTATTTGGGGTAGTTGAATATGTTGTTTTAGACGATATAAGGACACTCCTAATTAAGGAAAAATAAAAAAAAAACGCAGATATTGGGTGCGGAATTAGATTCTAAGGAGAAATAAATTTGGAGCTTTGCTGTCATCTGTCAAGAAACAGAACATACGGACGCCGCGCATATTATCTGCGCATGCGTGCATCGTTCCACCAGAAACAAAAGTTGAAAGGCGTTCAACTTGAGGCGATATCGCTTTCAACCATTTTTATCGCTTCAGATTTATCGACAATCTGTTCACACGGTTCAATTGGCTGGCGATATTTTAGTGTCCTGGCGATATTCGCCTCGTCTGAACACCGCATAAGGCAACGTGCCCCAGTATCATATCACGGACCAGCGTGGCGATAAACCATCATCACGTTTTGAATTAGTAATGAACAGACCTACTCGGTTATACTTCTAAACAAACATTTTGTGTTCCACATAATATATTATACAAGATGAAAACAGTGTGAAAAAAATTTTGTTTCATCTATTGAAAACATGGCCTCCACCCAATCACGTCGTTCAGGAAAATAAAACATCCCTTACATAATTACATCCTACAAGAATTTTTATAAAAAATCGTGTCTACCAATAATTATTAGTAGTAAATAATTTAACACTATTTAGGTTTATAATATAGATCGAACTTGTACCGACCCAAATCTATGTTTGAAGGCTGGCTTAATGTGATAGAAGTTTATTTTATTATTTTATTTTATTGAAATGTATGTATTTTATTAAAATGTAGTTACATATAATTATTCGAGTTTACTGCCCCACTAGATAACATCTGTTCTGGGGCAGTACCACTTAAATTAAATCATGCAATCAACCATTCAATGCAAGTACTAATTAAACTAATAAAAATAGTAAAATAAATATTAATAATAATAATAATCATTTTAACTAAAATAATAAGACAAAAACAGCCTTTTCGAACCAAAAGTTTACTCCACTCCGCTTTACAAAACGACAATCACAAACAATCATCAGCATTTCAGCGCAGAATGTGAGTCAATGCTCTCTCTCAGTTAAACGCGCAAGCTGCCTTCAGAGTTTGGATTTTTATTTTGTCTCTAGCTCTCGCATCGTCTAAAGAGATTTTAATTTTCTTTTTTCCATGAAGTCTATAGATAATCCATTTCAAACACCAACACGAGATATATTTAATGTAGATACATCTCGTACTTCCAAACCAAAAGCAATCAATCAAAATAAAATCCTGCATTATTTTAGAATATAGGTACCTATTTTAATTAAAACAAAGTTTGGTTTCATTATATACATTCTAAAATGGAGAAATATCACTAAGTTCTGGAGAAAACATTTATTGAATTAAAATGCTGCATTATTATATAATTAAGTGTCTCAAGTGAAAGATCCAATAATGTTACATCTCTCAAAGCTATAATATATGTAAATACTTATAAAAATTACTTATAAAAATACTTACCTGCATTATGTCCTCAGTTTAACAGTTTGTAGATACTAAAATTGACGATAATATGAATATTTAAGTACGTAGGTATCTATCTGTACTCTGTTTCATATTGGAAAAAAAATGAATATCTAAAAATATTCCTAATTCTATTTTTTTAAAACACCGTTTTTTAGTATTAACGAATCAAATACAACGCTAAATAAAAAGAACGTTTAAGGAAATAATTGCTTTAAGTATTTTATTAACTCCCGCATACAACCGACATTGCGGGTTTTGGAATAAAACCTAATTCACTTATTTTAATCGCTTCATAACCCTTTTGCGGAATTTTTTTTACAAAAAATTTGCCTACAACAAAACTTTTTGAACATCCCCTCGCATTCTTTGTTCCCTTTATCCCCGCTTTGAAAATACAACGTTTTTTTTTTTTTGAAATTGAATATAATGTCAAAAATGCGTGAATCTTATCAGAAATATTTCATACCCATCAGCTAGCCTTTGCTCTTTTTTGCATTGTGCGTGATCCCTTACAAATTTTTCATTGAATATCTTTCATGTCGAGATAACAGAACTGGTAACCTACACTTACCGAAGAAAAAAAAATCATATTTATAGTATGGCTTTACTATCCATGTAAGTAATAATTACGTTGGTTAGGTATTATATCAAAAATAATATTACGTCGAGGATAAAATTTGTGATAAAAGAGTTTTCCCTTTATATTTCGAAATCCTTTTTTCCATTTGCGGATATTTTATAGATCATAACTCTTTCGTTCATTTTATATCCATTTTGTAGCCGGAATATTATTTTCTGTCAAGGAACCGACCTTACATGCAAGGTGAATCACTAAAGAACCAACGCAACATACGAGTATTACACCTTTTTTATCGTTGATTAACATTTACAACCCATAGTAATTAGGTATATTGTGTACCTATTAAAAAGAAAATATTGGTGTATATAATATTATGTAAACTTTAGCATATCTGCGGTAATAAACTATCGTGTCTGTAAAACAAAATTTTAATAATGTTGTAAAGTTTTGTTTTAATATTAAGTAGGAAGTGGTATATAAGGGAAGGTTCAGTGTTAAAAATATTCATTATATAAGCGAAGGTAAAGTGAAATAAAACAAGGAAAAAAAGTGTGTGGTGATTGTGTCATTAATTTAAAAAAAATGGAGTCGTAAATAACTTCAAGGCCCGAGTTGTATTATTTAAAGGGTCACTCAGTGAGCGGTCCAGAAAAGGAAACTGCAATCATAATGGAGTAGAAGAGTGCCGACGACATCAGCCATCGCAAACAACAATGGTGGCCAATATTTATGCGGGGAAACACATCCTGGGAATATTCCTACTTTTATTTAGCTGGGAAATGACAGGTGAGAATTATTATTTTTTCTTTTTTATTTTTATTTTATGTTTTTATCGCGCTTTGCCTGTTGTGAAATGAGTTTAAAATTTTTAATCCTTTAACAAGGCTGACGCCCCCGTAACTAACGAATCGCTTTTTCCTAAAATGTACGTTCATATCAAATCCATTATTTTGAAATCCCTCTTAATATTTTTATGAAAAAAAACCGTTGAACAATTAATTGAACGGTATATTTAGAGAAAAAACTACCTAACTAAAAAGTTATTCTACCAAATAAATCATTTTAATCCCGTGTTTTGGGTGTTATCTGTACGCACGTGCAGAACATAAAAGATAAAAACAATACAAACCTGTAGAGAGGATTGAATAACATAAAATAATGAGGCTATCAACGTGCAGATTACTTTTTATGCTCCTCACTGCTAAGCGGGAGTTTATGGAAGCAAAAATGATAAAAAAACGGAAGACTACCGCTGATGTAGAAGAAAATGTTTCTCGATTCTTTCGCTTTGAAAAGGAGGTTATCTACCTACGTCTAAGCAAGTACTTACTTGAAGAAAGCGAATGATAAAATGCAATTTTCTTCATTGTTGAACATCGAGATAATCGTTTTCCGTTGCAATATTTTGCTATTTACATACATGCTCATTTAAAGTAGACCCTGATATAGGTCGAATCAGAAAATTGCATTTTGATTTCTACAAAAGATTCAATCTTTTGGCTTACCTAATACCTAGATATCAATTTAATGGAAGCATGAATATGTTGTTATGTAAGATGCACTCGATCACTCTCTGTTGAAGTTATTGACTCTGAATTCTGGTAGAGATTTAAAATGAAAAACGTAAGAGTACACATCTTCAAATGATGATATTTGAGGCTTTTTTATGGTCTTTATTCGTCAAGAACTTTTTGGGTATGTATATTAACAATTAATGATATTATACTGCTGACGTTTAACTTCCTAAATTTTGTTCGCATACATTTATTTCATAATTATAATCCTTCGAAACCGTTTATCTTCTTTGAATAGGTATAGGAAGGTTGCAGCATACCAAATTGGGATTTAACCCCCAAAATTACAGGTCAATAAGATTTTTTAAGATAATCTGGGCCCACCCAAAATGAAAGCATACCTATACACTTTTGAGATCTTTGAGAGGAAGAAGTTTGAAGTTACATATTGTGAGAAAGTGGACATATTCACTTATCTGGGGTCACTGATAACGGATACAAATGAAATCAGCTTCGAAATAAGCCATAGAATTGTCTCAGTCAAAAGATGCTATTTTGGTCCTCAAAAGCTCTTTAGATCTCTGCCCTCCAAAATGTGAAATGAGCAATAATTGCATAAGACTATGATCCAACCGGTACTTACATACTCCTCGGAAACCTTGCCGCTTGACATCTTTGAACTGAAAATACTACGAATAATCTACGGACCAGTCAGAGATGGAGAACACTGGCGCATTCGGTTTAACCGCGAACTTTATCGTCGACTCCGCTGGCTGGGCCATTTTCAAAGATCGAGCGAACCGTCCGTCCTCAAGGAAGGTTTCTATGGGAGACCCGCTGGAAGGAGGAGTTATGGAAGACCCAGACTGGGATAGCTGAACGAAGCGGAAAGAGACCTCAGACTGTTGAGGGTGGACGATTGGCGGAGCATGGCGGAAGACAAGGTGGTATGGAGAAATCTTTTAAAGTAGACCAATACCCATATAGGGTTATAGCGCCACAGGTGTATGTATGTTCAATGTTCATGCAAGTACTGAACACACAATAATATCTTTTTAACATATTTAGAAATTAATTTAGGACCACCAAAGCATTTTTTACATCAATAATGTTTTACATTTCACAATAAACACCCACACTTCTTTTATATTATAACATTAAACGGGATTAGTTTGTTTTTTTTTTCTCTTCTCCAAACCACCGTTTTTAATCTTAACAAAAAACGGCAAATGAACAAAGTTATTACCGTCAATAATTTTCACCCTTCTTTGGGGGTGTTACATTATTAAATTTTCCAGCAACTTCACAAAAAAATTAATAGTCACAACAGTAGGTAATCTTCAATTTATGATACTGGGCGGAGTCTGGTGTTTATAGAGTTTACTCGTATACATAATTGGATTGTTTTTCTTTTGTTAAGCTTATGCGGGAGTACCATCATACTCTCTGCTAGATGTACATCTTTGAGTTATGTTTTCTTAAAAACATATTGTTTCTTCCATTAAAGTCGTGTCATATCTCGCGAACTTACTTCTAAACTTCAGGTTTATTGCAAAAATGTTATATTCGCTCATTATATATCCGTTCTTTCAATACAACCAAACAAAATAAATTTGAAATACAAAACTCAAAATAATATTTCACATTCACACATTCTTTCCCACTATTTGATGTTCCTCGCTCTTTTCGTTCTGTCTCACTTGTTTTTTTTTTGTTTTTTTTTTTTGGTTCAAATCTTTTTCTTTCTTCATTCATTAGTGGTGAATAGTATCCTTAAAGAATTTGATGATGTCAATATCATAGTTCATTTCGTATAATATATACATTTTCAACACCTAGATAATATTGTGTCAAATAATAAGTTTTAATTACCGCAACGATTTGAAATTTTCTCTGTTAAGAATTTCAAATTAACAGAACTGTTGAGATCAAACAATTCAGTATCAGAATATTCGATAACCTCATGAAAACCGGATATCCTGCAAAATTTATTATGAAGTAGGTATCCCGAGTAAAAAAGGAGTTTGAGTACCGAGACCAGCGTAATACCTGTCTCCTTCATTCGCATTGAAATTCTCTATATACCTATGCAAAAAATAAACAGCAATTACCTACAAAGGTCTCGCTACTACGATGATTTTATATCTATAGGATGTTAAAACTAAAATGAATAATGCTAAGGAAAAAAGCTAATTTACACTTTTCTATACAAAAGTGTTTTCTATACAAAAGTCTCGGCCTTCGAGTCAATGCCAGTAAGACGGAGCTCATGGCGAATAATGTCTGCCCCGATAAACAGATACCGATAACCATCGATGGTCACCAGGTCTCCCGGTGGATAAATTTAAGTACCTGGGAGCAAACATTACCACCACTGGTGACCTCGGGGCTGAGCTCCCGATACGTATCGGTATGGCAAGTGGCGCCTTCAACAACATGACCAAGATATGGAAGGCGTCGGCTTTTATAGTGTGAGACGAAATGTAAACTGTTTGATGCGTGTGTGTTGCCCATTCTTCTGTATGGGTGTGAGTCCTGGCACCTGACTTTGGCCCAGGCACAAAAAGTATCTGCATTCGAAAGGAAGTGCCTCAGGAGAATTTTGGGTATAAGATGGTACCACCGCATCACGAACGACGCTATACGTCGGCGCACCCGGCGCAGGCCCATCACTTCCACCATTACGGAGAGGAGATGGGCATGGCTGGGACATGTGTTGAGGATGCCGAATGACAGTTGGCCGAGGAGAGCGCTGTTTTTCCTCCCATCGGGGTCTCGAAGACGTGGAAGACCCTCTCATACCGTGTTCCGTTCCTTCGAGGCAGAGCTGAGGGAAATGGACTTGGTGTGGGAGGAGGTCATAAGCATTGCGCAAGATCGAGTGCAATGGAGAGCTCTTGTTGCCTCCCTATGCTCCTAAGTGGAGTTCAAAGGGAGATTTGATTGATTTGATACAAAAGTGTCAGTATAGTCGGCGGAACCTTGCCTGAGACAATTTTTTCCAGTCAACCGTCCAATCTGAGTCAGGCCAACCCTGGGTAGAAATTTCAATTGAAAAAAGTCTTCGAAAAACTCTGACCAGAACGGGAATCGAACCCGGTACCTCTTGATCTGAAGTCTATGCCTATGATATCACTCACTAGGCTACCGAGGTCGGTTGACCTCATAATTACATTAAATTCAAACGTGTGAAGAGTATTTTCTTAAAAAAATATATTATACTACGTACTGAAATAAGAACTGTATAGAAGTCTGGATAATTCAGCTGCTATTCTCTTCACTACACTTTATTTTGATTTAACTTATACAGTGGAACTAATAGATACTGCGTTATAACACCGTTATGACGGGAATAGTTATTCCGGCATAAATCGCTTATACCACGCGCTACTAATAATCATCCCTATTCCATGTCATAACTATACTGCAGAATAGTTTGGCAACCTTGCCTTTATCAAAGAAGCTTGTGGTTGTTCCATACTAAGCGGTTGATTTCTAAACATTCCGTACGAACCCGATTGAACCCTCGGAAAAGTTCGTGTGCGTAATATCGATGATTCGATTTGTTGACAGCTCGGACTTGTTGCAAGTTTTCGTATGTTAAGTGTCAAAATATGAAGAGTGCAGTGGTAGTCTGTCTCATTAAACGTCGCTATTACTTCTTTATATGTACCTGGGGGTAGCCCAGGTAGTATAAATTTGGGATGGAAATTATTCTTGTTATAGCTTATTCCTTGTTTTATTAGTAGCACTTTTGCGTATTGTGCGTGTATTCGAAGAATAACGTTCTATTAGTACGGCTGAATATGTTTTGGGTTAATTATGTATGAAATGTGTACTTAATCAATTGAACTTATGAAAGATAAAACATTACTTTTAATGTGTAAACGCAATGACGGCTCTCAGTAAAAGGATGATTTTACACCCAATTTTGTTGAGTAATGGATGATAAAGGGAGAGGGGAGGAAATGCAAAGGTCTGCATAATCATGTACAAGTGTTGATACTTGATAAAATTGGATATTTATGAATATCTAACAATGAATAATTTCTTCCTATAAGAACAATAATAATGATTATTGTTTTTCTTGCAATGCCATACGGGCGAGCATCGAGTGTCGGGAAAGTTTTTACCAACACGTTCTCAGGGCGATGTTTGATTTACTGCTCCGGTCGACTATTTTGATTTATGTATTTTATTACGACAAGGGTTTGCCGGAAATTGAATGCCATGGAATTCAATACTTATCATTTTTTATTATATTTCATTGAGAGTTTATATATTTGTTACTTCACAAGTTCGTTTATTTCGTATAGTATAAAAAAAAGAAAAACTCTGTAAACAATTTGGTTTAATACGCTCGCTCGCCCTAGATGTTTAATCATATAATACCTCAACTATCACGTAATTCAAATAATTGTTTATAAATCGTTAAAAAATGTGTCAGATGACTCAATATTATAAGTTTATTGATTATTTAGCCATTCCCATTATTATATTACTGATGTGAACACTGGACGATTGAAACATCAAAAAGCGGTAAAATATTTTATGTTCGATGCTATTATTTAATAATGATTATTATCGGCTTCAAAAATATCTTATGTCATTTAAGCATCCACTTCTTACAGTGTGCCCTAACTGGAAAACGTTCGAGCGTCCGCTCGACGATTTTCATATTATCTACTCAAACGCGGACGGATCGTTTAAATTGAGAACATTGTGGTCGTCGCATGGTCGCGCGATCTCTTTTCAGTTAGGACAAGGACCTTATTATTTTCGATAGTTATACAGCTCATACTGAACCTTTCGTTTTGTCTTCCGACGAAGTCCTTCATCAGTCTCTCGATTGAAGGAGTCTGTCTAAATTTATCTAAAATTTTGACGACGGAGGACACGTCCGCCCACCATAGCTCAAAAGCCAAACTAACGATTTAATATATTCATTATTAGCTAATTATAAAAAAATAAAAATTAATTATTATATTTTTTTTATTTATCGCCACATTTAGGTATATAAATATTATAGATTTTAGCAGTATTATATTTTCCATTTCTGAAGTCTATATTTCTGACATAGACCTATGGCCTACAATTCGATTGGACAAACCCACGAATGTTTTCTATCATGGAGAATATTAAAAAATATCATTATTCACAAACTTTGGAAGCATTGTTTTTTTTTTGCTCGTTGTCAGATTAAAATTTAGATTATACTTCCGAAAGAATGCTATTACTTTATTAAACGCATTACTATGGCCTACAATTCGATTGGACAAACCCACGAATGTTTTCTATCATGGAGAATATTAAAAAATAGCATTATTCACAAACTTTGGAAGCATTGTTTTTTTTTTGCTCGTTGTCAGATTAAAATTTAGATTATACTTCCGAAAGAATGCTATTACTTTATTAAACGCATTATTATGGCCTACAATTCGATTGGACAAACCCACGAATGTTTTCTATCATGGAGAATATTAAAAAATATCATTATTCACAAACTTTGGAAGCATTGTTTTTTTTTTGCTCGTTGTCAGATTAAAATTTAGATTATACTTCCGAAAGAATGCTATTACTTTATTAAACGCATTACTATGGCCTACAATTCGATTGGACAAACCCACGAATGTTTTCTATCATGGAGAATATTAAAAAATATCATTATTCACAAACTTTGGAAGCATTGTTTTTTTTTTGCTCGTTGTCAGATTAAAATTTAGATTATACTTCCGAAAGAATGCTATTACTTTATTAAACGCATTACTATGGCCTACAATTCGATTGGACAAACCCACGAATGTTTTCTATCATGGAGAATATTAAAAAATATTATTCACAAACTTTGGAAGCATTGTTTTTTTTTTGCTCGTTGTCAGATTAAAATTTAGATTATACTTCCGAAAGAATGCTATTACTTTATTAAACGCATTACTATGGCCTACAATTCGATTGGACAAACCCACGAATGTTTTCTATCATGGAGAATATTAAAAAATATCATTATTCACAAACTTTGTAAGCATTGTTTTTTTTTGCTCGTTGTCAGATTAAAATTTAGATTATACTTCCGAAAGAATGCTATTACTTTATTAAACGCATTACTATGGCCTACAATTCGATTGGACAAACCCACGAATGTTTTCTATCATGGAGAATATTAAAAAATATCATTATTCACAAACTTTGGAAGCATTGTTTTTTTTTGCTCGTTGTCAGTATAAAATTTAGATTATACTTCCGAAAGAATGCTATTACTTTATTAAACGCATTACTGGTCGGTTCAATTCTACATTTAACCTCAATATCTGCATAAACAGCCTGCGTGTGTAGCTATGCTACAAGGTTCTTACAGGGATAGTCCCATTTACTCTTCGGCTATATGCACACTTATAATATAGCTCTTGCAAATCAGCTAAGCTGTCTGAGAGGATCACAGGTTAATCTGTATAGGTACTAGTACAGTGTTAATCACAGCTCTGTTAACTATCGCTCCTTAGAATTTCCACAAACTTTCTTGACGAATTTATCGGAATGGAAATTTACCTTTATTTTGTCGAACATTCTCTTGATTGTAATAATCTCTGTTTTCTCGCTTCTAATGTTGTGTAATCTAATTTACCTTATTTTGAAACCGATAATACGTTCTCTATGAATTTTGCCTTTTACGGCCTGTGTTACACCGTTAAATTGATAATTAGATATACATCTTACCGAATCAGAGAAGCAGTTAATTTTTTTGAAGACTTATGATATACAACTACTGGTTCTTTGCGCAATAAGAAGTCAAGCAAGTCAATGCTGATCGTCTTATTCAATATTCATGATGAAATGAGAAACAGGTGGGCCAACAGATTTTCTCAAATTTTGATGGCTTTCCCATTTTATTACAGTCCTGGATTGATTGTATGGTTGAAGAGGATTTCGAAAATTCAGATCCTGTTTCTATAAAAGCATGAAGTATTATCGTCTCATTTTCAAAAGTAAAGATATCGTGTTGTCCAGAAATGAAATTTTCGTTCGTATGACTACATAAAAAAGATAACATCAAATTAATTCCTTTATTCCTTTAAACCCCGCTCTTTTATTTAATCACGATGACGGGGTAGCAGCGTTATTTCAACAATTAGATACGGCTGTAATACCCTTGAATCCATTCACCAGGATGGTTTCTTTGTTGTAAATTTATGAGATACCTTGAACCCATCATTATTCCATATAATAACACCTGTTTTACATTGTTATTATTTTTTATAACGAATATCATCGGACCGTCATATTAAAATCATTATCGTTCAGATTATTATTCATAAAGTATCCTATTATTTTCGTTTAATGATTTCTGAATAATTTTCAGTAACAGTTTTAAAATATAACAAATTGGAATAATTATTTTACAGTTTTAATTATTTGTTTCAAATAAACCGACAGTAATAATTATTATAAAATTCGTCTCATAAAATAATTGATTGTGTTTCGATGATTTGGATTGTGATCCATATTAATTATATACCTATTAGTATTCGTAGTTATGAAATTTCAATATTTTTTCCTTTACACAAAGTATATAAATTGTGTAAAAGTTAATATTCTTTGTATTTTTTTTTTTGGAAATAAAAAAGAATAAAATAAAACTAGCAACAAATTTACATAATATAAATATTAATTCCACACAGTTGTTTGATGTCATAATATAAGTTGTTTAATGATAATGAAGAAACTTCCTTGTGACGACGCCTCCCGGCTCTGTGGCATCCTCTGGTAGGTAGACCCTGAGCCTAAGCGACGGTCCCCCTGAGAGGCAAAAAGCTGTTGTATTATTTAAGGTAATGGCAACAGGAAGAGTTAACCGTGATGCCTGAGAACATAATGAAGCGTTTAATTTTATCCTTGGGAAATATTGAAACCAGCAGTCTGTGTCAAGTAATGTGATATCCTGAATAAATCTCCCCTTTAAATAACGATGCGGATCTAGCAAATTTTTGAAGAAAATACACAATTATTTCGTACTAGCTTTCCCGACAGACCTTATCTGATTGTTGTTAAAAAAAATAATTCGAATTCATATAATAATAAATTAATTACCGATTTAATCGATGTAATAACCATGCACGGATGCATCTGTTTTTAACAATTTATTTTGCACCCGCATTATGTTAATCGCACGAACTATTAAAAAAAAAATGTATTTTTGAAAATAAAAAAATGTATTGTACAAAACACTTAGATACAATCTTATTTATAAAAATTCGTTAATCGCACGATTAGGTATGACTCACTGACCAGTTTTTACTTTATTTATAAAAACGTATTTAATCCGTGTCTGTTAAGGTCTGTACACATCTGAACACGCGCGGTAACGTGACATTGGTTACACACACACGGTTTAAATATGTTTTTATAAATAAAGTAAAAACTGCGCGAGTTCAGATGTGTACAGGCTATTATGAATGAAGATGACATTTCGCACAAAATTTTGTTAATAAACAAAATAGTAGCCGGGCAACGCGAGAATTTACTACCAAGATGTGCTGTCAGATTTGAATGATTTCGAATTATTGATGCAGAATAGGTATGTACCTTAATTTTTAATGATTTATTTTCTATCAAAAGTCCTGTGGGGCTAGTACAAGTTTAATCGAAAGCTATTTGCACTGTTATAAGCGCTTATTAGGGTAGGGTGCAAATAGTGTTCGAAAATCAAACGATCGAATCATTCGATCGTTTTTGTATGGAAATTTTTCGAACTTCTTTCGATGATCGTTTCGATTTTCGATCATCGATAACTTATACTAGGGGTACTGTTTAGTTATTAAATCATTCGAAACCTTTATGTTTCAGCCAAAATGAAGTAAAGCATGTTAGTTCACTTTAATTTTATTTTCGCTGCAAAATTTGTCCAGCTCTTCAAGAAATTTTTTTTTATATAATAATGAATCAGTGTTCACTCAAAGTGAACACAAAAACACTCTTTGACTCTTTCACAGTTAAGTTACTTAAATCTCGTGTCGTGAAAGAGGAAGATGGTCGGCACCTGGGATCAATCCCACGACTTCCGCACGAAACAGTGCGAAAGCCGGCGTCGTAACTGCTAGTCTATCGACCACTTCAAAAAATAGGGCTCCATTTTTATCAAAGATCTAACACATGAAAAAGACCCAAAATTTAGTCACACTTAATTTTAAAGGCGTTACAACCCCAGTGTGGGACTTTAGCCTCTTTTTTTTTTTTTTGCCGCGATACACAATGTCAACTACCGTATCTTCGTCTTTTTTTTTACTTTGGATTATTAAAATTTGCCCTCCTTCTTTAAATTTTTTGGTAAACAAAATACAATGTTTTAATTGATCTTCATATGTCATTCTTTGCTTTTTTCGTTTCGGCTACCAGCAATCATCAGACAAAATTATGACAGTTAATTTTTGCTAAAATTCTTGTAATTTGAACGAGCAAAATAGATATTATTATCTTATGAATAATATATTTTAAGAAATGTATTTCATTCGTCGAAAGATATAAGATTTTTAATATAGAAAATTATCAAGGCAAAGAGTTCAAAAGGATAACAAACTGCCGTTCCTCATTGGAAAATAAAAGCGAGAGAGCTATGTAGGTATGCCGTAAGCGGAAGGCAAGAAAATCATTTTGACAGCTCCAATATATTAAACGTCAAACTTTCTGGAAACATTCATAATCTTTGTCACGCTTTTTTAAACTTGTCGTTCAGAAATTTTCATCTCGGCGGAAGGATATAAGCGGCTTTGGAAAATGATAATGTTATTGTTTGGTGTTTTATCTCACTTTTTTAAGAGTTCAAGTTTATTGATATAGAATAAAATTAAAAATAATTGACACACATTTGTGGAAAATTTTTGACACAAATTTGTGGAAGGGTGAAGCAGATAATAAGAACTTAGGGAAGAAGTCATTACATGTCTTAAAAATCCACATAGCCAAATCATTTATCAAACGTTATCATTTCAGAAAACAAAAATAAAACTAGCTCTTTACCATCGATTCGAATTTCGATTACCCATGCACAGTCATTCATAAATTTTTATCTTAAAAAATGCCTATATGGGATAATAACTTTATGAATAAAAAGTATTCAATCAAAATAAATAATATTAGGTATGTTATAACTCTTCAAGTACATAGGTTACACTAAAAGTTTCCGGAATCGATCACTTTCATTAACAATATTTAAAAAAAAATTACAGCATTTGAAAATGGAACTCGTTGGCTGTAGAATGCAATTTATTCCATCTGAGTGTCAATTGTTTTTACACTGTGACAACATTTTAAAAATTCAGTGTCTACGTTAATATGGATTTAGCGTGGGAAAATTTTCGTAGTATGATTTTCTACGATTTTAAATGTAATTTGACAGCTCAGCAGAGCCTCCTTCGGCTTCAAACTGCTTTTAGCGATGACGCACCATACAAGATGACTATTTACAGTTGGTTTTCAGAATTCAAGCGCGGTCGTGTCAACCTCAATGACGAATTTTGTTATGGTCGTCCGTCCACCGTTGTGAACAACAAGACATAGGCATGAGTCAAATGCAATCAATCCTACACAAACATTTGGGTGTGAAAAAGCTGTGATCGCGTTGGATCCCACAGAATTTGACTGACCGCGTCACTTGGTGTGATTCCATTCTTACCAGATACAACGAAGGTGCTTTAAATTTGGTGTGGGACATGGTAAGGTGACGAAACATAGATTTATTGCTATGATCCAAAAACAAAGCAGCAATCGAGCGTATGGGTCTTTGAAAGTGAGCCGAAACCAACCAAAGTGGGGCGCGTGAAAAGTGCCTCTGAGCGAGAGATTGCTTCTTTTTTTAATAAAACTGGATAATTGGCTACTGTTACTTTAGAAAATCATCGTACCGTTAATAGTGACTGGTACACTACCATTTGCTTGACGTAAATAACTGACAAACTCCGAAAAAATAACTGTAAACACCGTATCATCTTGCACCACGACAATGCCAGTTCCCACACGGCCAGACAGACAAACGAATTTTTGAAGGCAAAAAACGTATACCTAACTTATAAGCCATCCTGCATTCAGTCTCGACCTGGCACCTTGTGACTTTTTTATTCACCCAAAAAACAAGAACAAATTACGTGGTCAACGATTTTCATCGCCAGAAGAGGCTGTCGAAGAGTATGAAAAGCATGTTTTTTAGGTCACCGCGGAGGAGTGGCACAAATGTTTTCAAAATTTGTTTTATCCTATGAAAAAATGTATTTATGCTAAGCGAGAATATTAGGAAAAACAATAAATTCATTTTCGACCGTTAAAAGTCTTTTATTCATATTCATTCCGGAAACTTTTAGTGCGCCCCACGTATAATATATATTTAATTCAAAATCTTCTTCTGCGGTTTCAATCCTGTGGATCGGTTTGCAGAAAGCGAGTACATCCACTCATCTCGGTTCTAATAATAATATAATATTAAACTTTTCTATACAAAGGTGTCAGTATAGCCGGTGGAACTTATTTTTTCCAGTCAACCGGTCCCCGTCCAATTTGAGACAGGCCAACCCCGGGTAGAAATTACAAGTGAAAAAACACTTAGAGTTTTTCTACTCGACCGGAAATTGAACCCGGGACCTCGGATCTGAAGTCCACGCTAGTACAACTAGGCTACCAAGGTCGGTTCTCTGATGTTTGCTTTAGCTCGATGTATGAACACTACCATGTCTTGCCATATCTACGAATTTTGAACTAATATTAAATAATACATACGAGTATAAATAATAATATTTTTAGAAAAAGATGTCCATTTAAAATAATTTCCCACAAAAAATAATGAAAATAAAACTTTTTGTTAGCTACCATTCACAACAGGTGCTTTCGCCCAGGTCATGAACAATCGCTCTGAATTACACCCTCACACAATATTATTGTAGGTATTGGGGAGGAAATACTTCCCCTTGTCTTTGTCTTGCATGCGTATTGAATAACATCACAATACTTTGTATAAGAAAACAGGTGAAATTCCGTCCGTATTGTGTTTTAAAAAGCAATTTGCTTCAGTTTTAAGTCGAATAAAAAGGGACAGTCGATACTTTTACAAGTTATGATTTTGACCAATTATACGTAAAGCAACTATTAAACAACTGGCAGTGTGTGTCGACATGAAATCAAACGACAATTTATTTCAAAATTAGATTTGTTCACTTTTCGCGTTTTATTTCATAAAAGAAAACGCTTCAATGTTAACAAATTAGAAAAAACCTTTAAAAATCCATCAAAATTCTGCGTGCCTATATTTTTTAATGTCAATGGTTGTCAGCTAAATCAAGTTTTTTTCTATATGACGTTGTTATTGGCAAATCCGTTCCGTAGTGTAGGAGAATCCAATAAACCAAGCATCATAAAAATCTGTTCAGCCGATCTCGAGTTATATGTAAGTGTTCCCACTAACCCGACTTTCTTTAACATTATAGATTTCGGGTAAATAAAACATTTTTAATAGTACTTCACAGTTGTTTTCATCATTTCAAACATCATGACGTCGAAGTATTATAAACAACAGTGTTTTTGGAGATTTAAAAAAATAAGAGATGAAACGGATAGCAGTTTAGCCGTATATCGAATCTTAGGCCAACGTAACTGCCGGATTTCGGATATCTAGCCTCTGTATATGCGGCGGAATATTGCTATGGGTGAACTCGGTCCAATTCGGGTATTTTCGCTGAGAAGCAAAGTTAACATTGAGCACCTTTATTAAAAAAATCTAATCTAATAGTGTTTCTTTTCAACTTTTTTTAATTATGGAGAATCTTCAAATAAACGATATTATTTCATCCAAACCCATTTATCTACTATAATAATACAATAATATAAAGATGGGTACCTACCTATATTTTTATTCCGTATAAAATGTATTGTTCTGGGCAAGAGAAAATTTCCCTTAGAAAGCACACCGACGTTATGCGAACACAATAAACGTGTCATAATCCTATTATACCCGTAGCACAAATAACGGTACCGGGTTAAAGCCTTTGTTTTTGAGCCAGGAGCATCCTTTATTTGCGCCTAGCTCGCCTCCACGAGAACTGCTACCTAAGAGATGCTGCTACCACATAGGTACTTAATTATAATTATTTATCCTTGAGATTATCATCGAGAGATGAAATGTAATATGTTTATTGTTTGATACGCATGTTGAACCATTCTTATAATTAATGCGAGCTACGGCTTCTGAAGGCACAAAAATCCCTTTATTATTGACTATTATTCTGAAATGAGAAACAGACGATTGAGTTGCGTCGTATCCAATTGTTATTGAGACTTTTGACATTTCTATATTCTGAAAATATTGTTTCCAACACATTAATTGCGTAACCACTGGCAACCGATTAAGTTCTAAGCAAGAGCTTCGATTCTGCAATCACAATAAGACCATTGATTGCCTCTTATCCAATAGTTGTTGAGTCTTTTGACAGTTCTACGTATTCTGAGTGCATTTAATCCAACAAAATAATTGTGAAACTACTGGCAACCAATCGAGTTCTACGCAAGAGCTTTTTTGATGTTGTTTCAATTAAGGGATCATACACACATTGTCATGTAACAAGTGTATGTGCGAGTTACGCAGTAAAATTGCAGGTGATATGTGAGTGGATGTTCACTTCTGTGAAGTGAGAGTTGGTGCAAATCCAAAGTTGCTCTGCCAATTTTAACGTGTTGTTTATTTTCTATTCAACTATTGGATTGTGATTGCCATGGAGTCAATTGCAATCATTGATTGCGTTGAGTTAGAACGTGAATTTGAGAATAGTATAGTCATTATGTGAAACAATGGATTTCATCGGCCCATTAACACTACCAGATATATGTATATATTTTTCAAAAGACTATCTATCATTAAGAGTGATATTGATATAATATTTACTTAAGTACCTAAAAAACCATTGCATTTTTTTGTCATTTAATGTCCAGTTTATAGATTTACCCCGTTATAATATACCAATCTCAACATGCATAAAGCTGGAAACAACGGGACAGTCTGGTCATGTAAAAGGGATGCAAAGCTTTCAAGTTTTAAAGAGCTGGACGGAAGAGACTGATAAGAAGAGAGATTCTAACAGCTCTTCCCTGGTGAAGATGAAGGGTGGGAAGATCGAGGCTTACAAAAGAGGATGAAGTTTGAATCTACGGTGCAAGGGAAATGCTTCTGGTAGCTAACATTGGAGGATAGTAAATGTTGAAGGCAAAAGTCCCGTTTCAGACGAAATGTCCCGTTTGCTCATATTTTGGCGCATTTGGACACTAAGGCAATTCTCCAATACTCTCCCTATTTATAGTTTTTGGCCTGCTTTGTGTTATTTCTCCATCTAAACTGTAAAGAAAATTTTACGAATTCTATTGAAAATATTCGTTCCTCCTACTTCTACTTATGATTCAAGGAAAAAAGAGGGTAGAAAGGAGAACGGGCGGTAGAGAATCTCTTTGGTCGAAAATCTTGGACAGTGGTTTGAAATACCGGGTGCAACTTCATTGATAAGGCTTGCGCAAGATTCTGAGCAGTTCAAAGTGATGGTCGAAAAAGAGGAAGTTTGAAATTCTTTCAAATTTCACATGCATTTGTCAGCTGAATCGGTGGTCCTAGATGACTGATAGGTAATATTGGTTATCATTTGAAAAGAGGTAGGTACCATGTTATCTCCAATACCTGTCGCTAAAGTCTATTCAAATATGAATCATAAACATAAATCAAATAGGTATGAATCTAAACATAAACATATCCAAACATAAACACAAATCAAATATGAATCAAACATAAATCACGTCAACTAATTTTCCTTACAATCATTCCTTTCGATTGTTATTACCTACTCTTGTGTTATCATAAAACTCCTTTTCAAATTATTTTTTGTTGAACCTTCTAGAATGGTTATCATTCGAACCCAACACACGTAGTGGAACTCATCGCGTTCAGAAATTAAATTTATTTTATTTTTACAACGTTTTATAACTGTCTTGAAATGTTTGACGCTTTCCATAAAAATTCTAATTTAAAACTGTTATTTACTTTTCAAATGGCGTGTCGTAGTTTTGTCTGATTGGTTTACGCACGCAATGTAAATTTTTAATGAAGCAAATCACATTATAATGGAGATTGTAAAAACCTTAAACAGTTCATAATAATTCTAGATTCAATAGGAAATTGGAAAACAAAACGACTCTATGAGGAGAACTCCCTTGACAATATTAATACTTAACAAAAAATAATATATGATATGGACTGATTTGCCGAATATGGTTGACCAGGTAAAGCACTGTTCTTCCACCCATCAGGGTCTCGAAGACGAGCAAGGCCTTCTCATACGGTGTTCCGGTCCTTCGAAGCAGAGTTGAGCGATTTGGACAGAGTGTGGGAAGTTGCCGAGCATATTGAGGAGCTCTTGTTGTTTGGTTTAATTTGGGGTTTAATACTTTGATTTTACTCAGAATTTAGTGATTTGAGTGTATATTAGCATATTGGAAAGTTTAACTATTTGAACACAGGCGCTGACCACATTCCTCTATCGCAAATAAAATTCATTTAAATAAAATGTATATTGATCGGCAAAATTCATTCGTGTACATTAACAATTCTTAGCATTGTCGAAAAAAAAAACTTAAAAGTTGAATAACCAATCCTTTCAGAAATAAAATGTAAAACATACCAAAAAAATACCTCCTCTAAAAATAGTACAGTAATCATTTTATTAAAGAAATTTGTTTCATAGTCTAAAGCCCACGCAGCACTCGCAATCACTCACATTAGCTCAAAAATGAAACTTGAAAAAGACATTAATTTAGCCGAAACACTTTTCTTCCTATTTCAGGGTACAAGTTTCATAAATAATAAAGCACTTGATAACATATTTTGAAGTACATAAAATAATAACTGCGTATAGTTGCAAAGTAGTAATATTTCATGTAGTACAGTAGTATTTTTACGTCGACTAATAACCCAACATTCCGAATAATTCGTTAAATTTGTTCCTATGATTATTATTATATCCAAGATTTTCCAACAAAACGCTGAACCAAAGTACGTGGCCCACATTTTGTAATTTAATATGAGTAATCGAGCAATAAATAGTCCGCTTCTATATAATTCTTAATTATACGTTGTAAGAGTCTCGCTGGCCATCAATTAAACATGAAAAATGTTTTAATTCCACGAGCCCGAGTATGATTACAGCGCCACTTGGGTTTATTTTGAAACAAAACAATTTCTTCTTGAAGGCGTTTGGATGTTATAATGTCTACTTTAAACTAGTACTTTCATACTAAGAGAGAGTAAAATGAGAAATTCGCATTGATTTTCTTCGTGTGCAACTCACTCATACCTGCATAATTTTTTTTTTTTTTTTTTTTATATAAATGAATCTGTGCTCACTGAAAGTGAACACAAATACACTCCTTGACTCTTTCACAGTAAGCTACTGAAAGCTTGTGTCGTGAAAGAGGAAGATGGTCGGCACCTGGGATCGAACCACGACGTCCGCAGTACGAAAGCCGGCGTTGTAACCGCTGGGCCACCAACCACTTCAATGGGGACTGAACTTAGCTATCTCGACTTTTAGGGTCTGTACAGACCTGAACCCGCGCGGTAACGTAACCAATATAACGTTGCATACAACGTATCAAATTTCGTGACGAACCACCGCGAACCACGTACTATGGAATTTTGATACGTTCCAACCAACGTTACATTGGTTACGTTAACGTACGTGTTCAGGTCTGTACAGACCCTAACATATAAGCAAAGCTCTGAAATGGTCGGCGTTAAGTGTCTAGACGAAATATAAATTGTTTGATGGGTGTGTTGCCTATTCTTATGTATGATGTGAGTCCTGGCACCTCACCAATGCCAGGCTCAAATAATATCCCTTAAAAAATATGAAACCAAGTGCCTAATATGCCTAGCATCAGCACCCAGCGCGCGCACTTCAATTGATGATAGGTAGCGAAGAAAAGGGATGTCGAAGACGTGAAATACTTTTCACAGCATGCTCCTTTCCTTCGCAACAGAGCTGGTTGATTTGGACATGGTGTGAGAGGAGGTAATTGAAGACTGTGATCGATCGATACGATCGAGCGCTGTGGAGTGGTCATATTGTCTGCATACGGCCGCCCTAAGTGGGGTCACAAAGGGAGTATGATGTTATGCATGATTGGTTGGTTGAATTGGTTTCAACCTACTAGTAGGTACAGTTTTTTTTAAGGGTCAAGACATCAACTTTGTGTACAATTCTGTATAGTGCCAACTGACCAAGTGCACAAATTTCAAGGCTATAATGTTTTGGAGATAATAATATAATATTATCCTAGATCTTATACTAATAATCCAAATTGACTTATCTATTGCGATATTGCAAACATAGCTTCGTCATTTTCCGATCGTTTCAATGCCAGTTTTCGAAACAAAACTATAAATAAATAAAACATACATAATGCAGGTTTTTATGAGATTCAGTTCTATTTAAGTATTATAATAGTGTGATCTTCCTCAAAATGTTCGCAATTCATGGTTTGTTGGATGTTTATTAAGCGTGATAAATTAAAAAGAACATTCCGATAAAATAAAACATAAATTCTCAAAACATGTTTCAATGAGACGTGTTTTTCCTGTAGGTACGAACGTGTAAATTTTTTATCGTCGAGGCAATTTCACGCCCTTAGTCCCGCAAGAATAAAAATAAATAATTCCCAAATACTACAGAATTATTGCTACGTCCGAAATGAATACGTTTTATAGTCCTTAAATAAACATTTTCTTCCTCCCGACTCCAATATTCTTTACCAAACTTTTTTTTTATTATTAATTTCCTGCGGAGTATAGAAAATAATATAAATCTCGGCAGAACATCTTTAGATGTTTTGTTTCTTTTGAATAAATTTACGGATCTCTTTTAAAATACATAAGTACTTACGTATTTCACCAATTTATCTTTTAACAAAGAGGCTTATTATTTTTTTTCTTCTTCTTTTAATATCTCATCTCAATCTTTTTATTATGCCAAATACATCGTGCCGTACGGAAATTAAACAATCATCTATTATGTAGGACTGTTGGTAGGTATAATAATAAAAATGCCACAAAAATGCTGATTTTTTTTAATATTTCATTGTTGATTTACTGAAAATAGGACGTGTATATTATTTACCTACTTATTTAAGGGACAAACCATAATTATTATTATTCATTCTCGTCCCTAGGCCTTTTTAGGCGCTTATAGAGTCGCAAAGTTTACTAACTAAAAAATCAAACAAAACATTTACTAAAATACAATTTTTAAGTTTCATAATAGACAATGAATATGAAGTGGTTGGTAGACCAGTGGTGTCTGTCGACGACTTTCGTACGCACAGCGTATTGGAGGTCGTGGGTTCGAATCCCGGTGCCGACCATTTTCCACTTTCACAACACAAGCTTTGCTTTATGTGAAAGGTGTCGAAAGTGTATTTGTGTTCACTTTAGGTTTCACCAGATTCATTTTTATATTTAAAAAATAAAAAAATATATAAAAGCCGAGGAAGGATGGAGGGATGTAAAGGGACCTTTCAGTCTTCTGTCAGTAGAAGTACCTATCATAAAAAGAACAGAAAAAAATTAACATTCAAGGTGCATTTATATACATTAGTCGGACACATCATGCCACGAAAATTCACCATTGCAACATAAAAGATTCACATAGAACACAGGTAGGCAGGAAAAAAATCCTTTTTAGTCAATCCTACTTATTAGAAAAAGAGTAAGTATATACGATATACATACCTGCATAATATAGCACTCTTTATTTTTTGTTGATTATGGATATGTATCGCTTCACTTTTTTTTTTTCATGTTTTAGATTTGCCAATATATATTGGCATAATACTATACTAATGTGTTTTTGTATATTTGGTTGCGCACAGGCCTGACATGTTTATATCTAATTATTTCAATGGGTACGATTATGAATAAAGATGAAAATTTATTTTAAGTTTTAACGCGTAAATCGATCTGATCCCAAAATATATTTTCCCATTTTATTTTGTATAAATTATTTTATATATTATTTTAAATGCCTATTTTGTAAAAGCGAAGCTAAACCAAATACATCAATATAAAAAAAGGTCGACAATATCTCATGAATGTACCATTAAAATTCTGAAATAGCCTTGTATTATCTTTCATAGCAAAAGAAAATGTTTTCATAATGTGTTCATTGTTTCAGGTGGTTCCGGGGAAGTCGTGGTGACTTTAGAAATGCCCCGTTTCGCTCCCAAAGGATCCCGCATAGCCCTCTACTGCAACCACAATGTTCAACCAGAACTGCTATACAAAGTAGAGTGGCTAAAGGAAGATACTAAAATTTACCAATACGTCAGAGAGAGGAAGCCGCCCTTCAGACATTACCCGGTGGCAGGAGCACAACTGAATGTAAGACTATTTTAAATATATTTTTTTGCCTAAATTTCCTGCAAACTCCATCGGCCGCCACGTCACAATTTTTCTTCCTTCCTTTAAGGAGAATGACGAAAGAGTTGTCACCCACTCTATTCAATCCAGACATTACTTCGTTTGTTTTCCCAACGCCAATTTACCAACTTCTCCTTCATTTTACTCAACCTCTTATCTTACTTTCCATGAGAAAGAAATCTTTAGGTTAGATCCACGTTATTATCAATCAAGCACGCACTATCTCACACCTTTCCATGGCGCCAGTACTCTAAATTCGACCATCACTAATTTTGATTATAAGTTTGAACATTATTAAGATTCCTTTGTGCTATTTCACAATTTTCTTTAAAAAATTATGACATGGATATAGGTAGGTACGTCAAATTTGAAATGTTGATATGTTCAAAGATTTTTCTATGGTTATTTAATACAAAAAAAAATATTAATCTATTCTCTATTCGACCAAAATAAACAAAAGATCTGTGTCAAATAATGTCAAATACATCGAAATGTGTGTGTGATTTTGAAATACATAACATTACAGTAGTGTGCGTAGTATTTTTTTATTGATGTTATCTATTTTTTGTATATAATTTAAAAAATATATATATTTTAGCATTCCCCCCCCTTCTCTATATGAACTTTAAGTGTGCGAAATTTCATACTCCTCCGTCCGCGCAATCTTTTTAAAAATAGTCACAAAGTTTTTCCTTCGCGTATTAACCCTCCAGTTCCCAACGTCACCTACAGGTGCCGCGTTTTCAAAAAAATATTAAAAATATTTGGAGGTTTATAACTATATTTATTTTGATATAACATTGTTGTACAATGGTATTATAATCCGATTGTGTATAATTTTTACGATTGGCAACTTTAATCTTGCATATTTTAACAGTTATTGTCAGCTCTTGGCAGGAATTTTAGTGTTATTGGTACGTATGGGAATATACATTAATAAAAAAATTATAAATAGTAAGTATTGTGAAATATTCTTTCTAAAGCAGATTTATAAAGGATCAATTTAGTATTTACACAAATTTGTTCTCACGATTTCATTAAAATATTCGATTTATACCTATTTGAAGTTTTAATGTCACCTCCAGGTGACACTGGGCAATACAGGTACATTATTGAACAAATTTAGGAACTATTTGTATGCATTGTATTAATTCTTGCTTTTTGTTATTTTTATAGCCTTGAAAGTCTCAAAATAGCGAATATGTTAAAGAACTATGTAAGTTATAATGATATAGATGAATTCGTTGTTATCTTTTCTCCTCAAGATGGAAAATTTACCTCTTGTACTCAGAGCATCATCTTATATACCTACATAGCAGAAAACTTGCCTCAAGAACAAAGGCCATACAACTATTATTTTGACAAGTTCTTTACAAGTGTTAAATTACTCAATACCTTAACGAAAAAGGGATTTGGAAGAGCTGGCACTGTGGGAGAAAACCGAACGGAAAATATCCACTACTAGGTGAACGCACTACGAAAAAAGTGAGGGAGGTCCGATTTCTTTCAGTGAGCTCAAGTCTGTGTGTTTGTAAATGGCATGACAATGGTTTAGTCCAACTGCCACGGAGTGTCTCCCAGGAGTAAATTCGATCGGGTTGGCGTGGTGGGGAAGCAAAGAAAAAAAAATCAAGTGAACTGCCTGCTATGATCATAAAATAAAAGAAGTACATGGGAAGAATTGACCGTTTTGACGAGAATAGCCACTTGCAAAGGATTTCACTCGTGGGCAAGAAATGGCTGTGGCCCTTGTTTGCCTTCGGAATAGACAGTGCTTGTCAAAATGGTTGGCAAGTTGCCAAAGTATACCTATTGTCGTACAGGTAGGTATATTTTATGAAATATGGGTTGTGTCATGAAAGTGGAAATGGTTGGAACCGGGACTCGAACCCATGATCAATACGCTGTATGTACGAAAGCCGCCGACTGATACTACTGGTGAACCAACCACTTCATTTATACAACATATCTGTGTTTAAATAATCTTTTTTTTTTCAATAAAAATATAGTTTTGTCTACTAAAAATATGTATGATTATGTTTTCGCCTGATTTGGTACCTAGAGTGCCCAATGTCACCCTCAGGTGACACCTACCCCATAAAAAAACTACAAAAAATTTGAAAATTTTGTCGATGGACCATCACTTTGGATTCCATAAAGGCACCAAATACACAATTCCATATGAATATCATGATTAGGTACGGCATGGGAATTGGAGGGTTAATATACCTATTACTAATATAGGCAATGTGGCCTATTGATTGTAAGTTCGATTACCGGCGATCATCCTACCACTTTGGTGGTTTGCCTGGGAGGCGTCGTTCATGAAATGGACTGAAGACTTTCCCACACTGTAGATGAATTAATTATTTCTTCTCAGATGTGAAGATAGTACTATTAACTATTTAATTTTCGCTATTCTATTAGCTCTCATTTTCAAACATATCCAATTGCCCAATCTATACATCATTTTGTTAACATTCTTGTCACAATGTCTAAAGAATGAGTCTATATTATAATAATTTACGAGTAGGTATAATATACATCGAACATACTTTTCGATTTCACGGATGTTTACAAATAAATATTTTATTCGAGGTTTAAGGTGTAATAATCCATTGTTATAGATTGTATCGTCAGGGTATTTTTGAGTTCCCCTCAAGCTCGACACAATCGTCCCAATTTTCTTTTTGTATTTCAATACAAACTCAAACAATAAGTTTGCCGCTGCTCCTCATTGTTCCGTATCAATCCAAAGGAAGTTTGTCTCAAAAGTCCTACAGCACCTCCGGCCATATCGCTATCTTCGTTTAGATACTTGAATCCCCTTACCGCAGCCTGCCTTGCCATAGATATGTAGGTACTTACTTTAAACATAGGTATATAATAACTGAGAGAATAATATATCCCCGGTCTATTTAATTTATCTTATCTATTTTGAATTGAAAATCGAACATAAGTCAAATTGTTCATCGCATCAAATAAGTAGTTGGTTAGATATAAATTATGTATGATCTAGTCCTGAATAAGGCGAAAGAATCCATAATAATATTTGGAACGATCAAAATATTATATTATTATGTTTATCTAACTAAGAATAAAGTTAGTATAAATAAAACTAAAGACACGTTGTTAACGTAAAGTGATCACACAAAGCCAGCCTTCGAAACAACAGTAGAAGACGGTCGTAAGCCCGTGGTGGTTAGTTCCATTCAAAAATCGAACATCGGTAGTGAATTTTTAGAGTCATTAGTTGTTAGAACAACAAACTAAAGACACTTTATTGGGCACGTAAAGTGTAAACAAATGGCGAATTTATTGCCATGTACCTACCTAGCAATTTCTATCAACTAACCCCAAAGTTTTATGAGATTTCTTCGAATCACTCGGTATTTCTTCCAGTTTGGAAAAACAATTTGTTTTGATCATCATATAGCTGCATAATGTTTAGATACTTTTTTGCTTCTGCAGAAACAACATGCAGCGTTGGTTATTTCCACAATATCAATACTTTACTAAAACAAAATAGTTTTGTACACCGGCGTGTATAGTTACATCCTAGAAAGGTCACGTACCTGACAATTTAATTTCTTACTATTTCACGACTAAATCCTTGATTTTTATTTCGCATGAAAACATACCTTCATATTTTGACCAGGTATTGTTGAAACCCAACGATATTATCAAACGTATCTATGTTCCCAAATCGGAAATATTAAGTAGTACTTACGTACACACCTATCTATGTATATACAGATGCTCAGAAGTCTGAAAATCTACTTTTGATACGAAGCATCAGTTATTATAGAGACGGATGTGTAGCAGAAGAAGATAGAAACAGATCGACATCTTATGATGGGCTCCGTATAACAATTTCCTTAACAATACCACATCAAATGGAAACGGAGCAATATTCCCTTCCAATTTCATAATATGTGGGTTCGTTATAACAAAATAGATTTGTATGAATTTAAACGGTACCTACAAAGAATCGTATTTTCAACACACATTTGCTCCATAGTTAAATGTAAAAGCTCATCATAGAAACACACTCGTAACACATTGGTGTTATGAGTGTGTTTGTAATGGATTTTGTCCTATTACGTTCATATTATCTACCTTTTCTTTTGAATTTATGCGGACTAGCGGTCAGCCAATGATAGAAATTCGACCATTACTAATTTAAATTATAAGTTTGAACACTATTGAGGTTCGATTGTTAAAGACTGAGCGAGCGCTATTTCACAATTTTCTTTCAAAAACAGTGACATGGATACATCAAATTTGAAATGTACAAGGTTTTTTTTTCTATTGGGTATCATTAAAGACAAACAATGTTAATCAAGATGACCACAGATAAACAAAAGAATATTATATTATGCGTCTGTGTCAATGTGAAATACATTGTAGTGTGTGTGAGTATCAAATACATAACATAACAGTAGTGTGTGTAATGTTTTTTTATTTTTTTTATGCATAATTTAAAGAAATATTAACATTTTGTCACTCCTTCTCTATATAAACTATAAGTGTGCGAAATTTCATACTCTCCGTCCGCGCGATTTTCGTATAAATATTCACAAAATTTTTGCTTCTCGTATTAGTATACCTACATAAATATTAAAGATTGTAGATATGACATAGGGCTATCGCTATTATGACTTTCTTCGACAGTTAATTCGTTCAGCAGATTTCGCACTGACGAAGAAGATAGGACAAAGATAAATTAGTAGATAATACTCATTACAAAAATTAAGCGTAAGATCACGGTTTGTGAATGCATATAGATTGGTATCTCTTTCTTCCGCTAGTGTTTTTTAGGCTCACCTGACGTTAGTGATCACTCTGGTGACTCGTGATCCTGCGTCGTACGAAATTGTTTCTCCACTCCTCTTTTTTCGGTCCAGTATTGAACAGTCCGCAAAAATGATGTATGTTTTCTGCCAAATCTTCGACATTGGCAATATCAGTTATATTTTTGCTGACAGTTTACCAAAATTCAAATTTGACTTAAAAAAGTTTTTTGAATTTCTGTTGTGGCTTTTTGTAGAACTTTTGACATCTAAGCATGAAAAGGATCATTTCTATACGACCTTTACATCTTGGCATAAAAAACGTTTCACTTATCGTGTGTTTTTTTCGCATTATTTTCATGATAACCCGAGCACAATAGTATGCCGGTATGATTACGTATTTTCGTATAAAAAGTCATTTCTTACAAATCCTTTGTGAAATACAACCACATTTTTCTGAATTACCACCGTACAAAGTGTTAAAATTATACTGTTGAAAAAAATATCATGAATTCAAAACAACAAAACATTTTTCATTTACACACACAAGTGGAATATTGTACATTGTGTGTTTCGAGTTTGGAAAGAAAGGTGTTACAATACAAGAACAGGGTATTTTGGTATTCAAAGCGACGAACTCAACATAAATCTCCCAGTTAGACCTATAATATCCACTAGGGCCGCGAATAAACAACGTCATACTGATAAAACTTTTTGTTTTGTTTTGGTTCATTTTTTTTTCTTTGTTTTGTGAATTTTAATTAAAATTAACGAGTAGCAAACTATGAAGACTTATAGAATAAATTAAATAGTGAGCAAAAAAGCGTAATAGAGGAAAGAATACAAAAAGAAAAAACTGAAATGTTAATCTTACTACACACCATATTCAAATCCTTCAGCCCTACTTTGAAGAAAATAAAAATGAGAATGAATGGGATTTCCTTGAATTCTAAATACTGATAAAGAAGAACAGCATTTTTCTAATAATAATATTTGTAAGGAAAAATTAATACTTGGGATTCTTGACTACATTTTTCAGGCAACGAGTCTTGGAAACTGCGTTAAATCATACCTCCAATATTATACACAACAAAGACACACGTTCATAAAAAAAAAATACATTGTGGTGGAACAAAAGCAAACTACTGAATATTCAGTACGCGAGACATAGCGTTACAAGTATCTATTATAATGTTTGTGAAAATATTCCGTACGTAGATGTCACACAAAAGAGTTTATGTACGGTAAGTAGACCTTTTTGTGAGTTATAACGCACATGGGTCATTAAAACATACTTATGAGTCTAACGGAATCGATACAACCACATCCCTCATATTGTACAAAACACGCTCTTTTACAATGTTTATGGATACTTACAAAAAACTTTTCCCTAAACCAATGCCTCTATGCACACCATGAATTTCTCCTTTGGCTCTGTATAAAATATTTTTTGTAGGTATTACAGTAAAATCATACAAGTATACAGCAGATAAACACGTCATTATGTTTACCTTTTTTGACAAGTTTAGGTACATACCTATCCAATCCAAACTCCCTTAAGACCCCACTCAGGGGCACAGGGAGGCAACAAGAGCTCTCCATTGCGCTCGATCTTGCGCAATGTTTATGACCTCCTCCCACACCATGTCCATGTTCCTCAGCTCTGCTTCGAAGGAGCGGAACACAATGTGAGAGGGTCTTCCTCGTCTTCGGGACCCTGATGGGAGGAAGAACAGCGCTCTCCTCGGCCAACTGTCATTCGGCATCCTTAAAACATGTCCCAGCCAAGTCCATCTCCTCCCCACAATGGTGGAGATGATGGGCTCACGCTGGGTGCGCCGGCGTATATTGTGTAATAATAAATAAACAATAATCATATACCTATGTATAATTAATAAGTTATGTTCCTACATATCATATATAATACCTAATAATAATAATAATAATACTAATTTATTTTCGATTTAAAAAACATTCATAAAATATACATAATATCAATTATACACATAGATATTCACATAGGTACATTCCTTTGATTTGATTCCAATTTCGATCGAAAATCCCACTAGGCAAATGCCCGTTAGTGGGGGTATCTAATAAGAATTAACAATAGTCCAAGTGAAAGTGAACATTTTATGCTAAAAAAAACCATAAATGCTAAATAAATTAGTCAATCATAGCTTAAGAGAGATTAAAAAACAATACATCTCAAAAATTAAATAGATTAAAATATATAGGTACAGTACACTAAGTTAGGAATAAAAAACAATAAATGATAAATAAAACAGTCAATCATCAATCATAGTTTATGTAAGAGATTCCTCTTCTTCTCCTAAATAAGAGGAAGAATCTAAGAATTTAAGATTAAATTAAATAGATTAAAATATATACAGTACAATAAGTTAGAAATAAAAATAAAAAACAATAAATGATAAATAAATTAGTCAATCATAGTTTAAGAGATATTAAAAAACAATACATCTCAAAAATTAAATAGATTAAAATATATAGGTACAGTACACTAAGTTAGGAATAAAAAACAATAAATGATTAATAAAACAGTCAATCATCAATCATAGTTTATGTAAGAGATTCTTCTTCTTCTCCTAAATAAGAAGAAGAATCTAAGAATTTAAGATTAAATTAGTTAGATTAAAATATATACAGTACAATAAGTTAGAAATACAAATAAAAAACAATAAATGATAAATAAATTAGTTAATCATAAATGATAAATAAATTAGACAATCATCAATTATAGTTTATGTAAGAGATTACAAAACAAGATATTTCAAAAAATTAAAAAGATGAAAATATATACATTAGGTACAATAAGTTAGACAAAAAAGATGATAAATAAATTAGTCAATCATAAATCATATTTCAATAAATAAAATAAAAATATAAAAAATAAATAAACATTAGAACACAAGCGATTTGCACAGTGTTTATAGAACTTTACACCTCCATAATAAAATGGTGATCCATTCAATGTTCTTGTAACACATATTAAAATTTTAAATCCTAAAAAACACCCAACAGGCCGTCAATGTATAAAAAAATAAAATATATAAAACACAAATAAAATAAATAAATAATAATCATTCATTTATCCAGACACCTCAAGGACAAATCAGAACTATCTGTAATGAAACAGCAGTTCATCTTATGCCAAAACAATAACAATACCTGTGTAAATCCCAAACACACTCCATACATCCTCAATCAATGCCATTTCCAATCAATTAACCGAGAGATTATATCTAAGTTATAAAAATACTTATAACTAAATTATAAAAATTTATTAGTTACCTATAAGTAGGTAGGTACAATGTGGCAATAAAAAACATTTGGACAGTGTAGGAAGGATCTCTGCCTGCTATAGATATATACGTGAAACAAAACCTTTTCGACCATTTTTTTACGAAAACTGCGCGGTCGGAGGAGTATGAAATTTCGCACACTTATAGTTAACATATTGCAATAACTACAGAGGCATAACTCTATTTAGTGTTCCTGGGAAGGTGTTGGCTCACATTTTTCTCGAACGTATCCGCCAACCAATTATGAAAACACATAGACAAAACCAAGCAGACTTTCTTCCCGGAAAATCTTGTTCTGACCATATACCTACACAATATGAGATGTCTTCTACAGCAGGCCAACAAGTACAATAGCCCAAACGCGTATTGTTTCGTGGATTATGAGAAGGCCTTCGATAGCCCCCATAGGGCAATCTTATGGAGTGTCCTGGATGTTTATGGAATCCCACCTAAGATTATCGGTCTTATTAAAGCACTTCATCTCGACAGCCAATCAAGGGTACGTCTGGCAGCCACGACTACACAACGGGAGTCCGTCAGGGCTGTGTGCTGGCACCTTTCCTTTTTGTAGTCCTTATGATTTTTAAGCATTATTTGCAAGATGATACGTATAATGTTGACTTTGAGGGTGATAAAAATCACTTTTATTATTGAATCCATAACGATATGAAATAAAAAATCCAAAACTGAATAATACCTATGAATAAAAACCTTGTCCCGTATAGGTAGGTATACTCTCTGGTTATGTTACTTCATAGCTTTTACGTAGCAACGGTAGCAATAAAGTTATGTAGAATTACATTATTTTAGCATTTCTATTGAACTGTCGATATTCTACAAAGCGAACCCTCTAATTCTATCAAAGAAGATAACAAGATGATAATAATAAGTATGATCTTATCTTGAAGCATCTTCTGCGCTAATAATAGATTTACCGCTCAAATATTTTTACCAAACTCTTCATGTTCGACATTTCTTTTGTTTCGTTTTTTAAATTTCAATTTTACTTTTTTCCAATAAGTCAGATTAAATTTTATAAGTGATTCAAAGAGAAAAAAAATACAGAAATATAATTTTATTTCAAATATCAAATAGGTCAAGTAGAAATTTTTCTTAGCCATGTTCTCAAATTTCTTCTTTTTCTTACTCTAGTCGTGAAGACCTGTTTTTAAGAGATGGGGTTAGCCTCTTGCGAGGTCGACTCCCAGCTGTATATCCATCTTTTTTCTGCAGTGCCTTGGAGTCGTCTTCCATGGGGTTGTCTAGAGTCTGGATAAAATTAAATTTGTTTTTATTTTTAATGAATCTGTAAGCTAACAAACAAACTGCGTATCGCGAAAGAGGAAGATAGTCAATTCCGAGGATCTAACCCAAAATCTTTAGTTTGAAGGTTAGCGATTAAACCGTTAGGCTAACCATCCACTTTAACTTATAAGTTAATAAAAGCCAATGTGATTAGAATCCTATTAGAAATACATGTCGATTTGAACGTCAAGATTTAACAAAAAAAAGACGCACTAGAATGGAATTTGAACAGGCGGGTTCGTATGTGTTGACTACAAGATTTCCTTTCTGTTACAAGCATGGAGGATTTCGCTATAAAGAGCGTCTTTAGTTTTTAGCCAGTGATACCACGTGCAGAAGAGGTTTACATTTGGAAACCTCCCACCCTTCTTTAATAGAAACATTCGCAGATACTTATTACAGTTAACAACTTCAAAAAGCACAAACCTGTTCAGCAATAATTTATGCTCAGTTGAGTTGAAATTTAAGTCAAAAGCTGGATGGTGTCATCGTTTGATCATGATTCATAAATGTTATAACTTGTTGAAGGTAACTTCAAGCTGAGACGACAGCATTGCACATCGAAATAAGCTTACTCGACAATCAAAAAACACAGAACCATAAATCACGTTACGTTCGAAATGTGTGTGAGAATGAGTTAAACAGGAAGGCACCTTCGGAGAAAAGAAATCAATAGAACACGTGTGGAATTTATCAAAGAGAATCGTGACGGCTCCTTCACAATCTAACAAATCCCTTCGGCTCGTGCGGCCAACCATTTTCGTGTATTTTTATTGCTGACCATTACGTTTTTACAGTCTCCACGCAGATATTACTCTTGCCGACTTGTTTGTTTCTCACCTAAGAGTGTTGTTACACTAATTCACCACTCCTCCCCTGTCCTTTCTCCCCTCTCCCTCTCTGACATCCAACAATATCCCACCACATGGGACTGTTCGTTTGTGAGTGGAAAACACGAATAAAAATGTAAATAAAGTCCCCTTGCTACCTACTAACATTTTGGGCCATTATTATTTTTGCGATATATTGATATTCAAATTTCATAAATGTTATTTTTCCCGAAAGGTCATTCCTTTTGATTTCCTTGTGAGACCTTTTTTTTCTTTCCCTCACAACTACTTTTACCTTCAACTTCCAAAATAATACAATTCCAAAAACATTAAGTCTAGGACATTAGATACCTAGTTAAATTTATTATTAAAATGTTCACGTTCTATGTTTTTAATGTAAAAATTAAAATAATGTCTATAACTATATTAAAAGGATCCGTTAATCCCTTTCTAACTTTGCTGATTCGTTAATTAATTTTTCAGTAAGTAGCAGATTCTTATATGATCGAAAAAAATATGAAACATACGGAGAACATCAGGAAATTAAAAAAAAACTAACCTAGATAAGTTCCTTTGTGCTTTTGACAATTATTTACACTCGACTATATTTTTTTAAATTTAATTGGCGTTTGACATCTTTGAGTTGTTTGATAGTTGGTGCGATTGTTGCAATCTAAGCTGTAAATGTAGTTTAAAACAGATGCAACGGTCGCAATTAAATTGGTTATATAGATAATTAAATAATTATATAGGTAGCTTATTATTTTTTTATTTATCATGAGGGTGCAAATACGTTGTTTTTATCTGTTTAAATAAACCTTCAATACGTGAATAATACACAAACACTTCAGTTACCTATTATTTAAATAGTTAATTACAACAATAAAGTTGTTCCTAAAGTGAATTGTATTCTTTTCAAAAAACACAATATTATTATGTCATATTTTTGTGTGCTATTTCAAAACAGACAAAATACAAACCTGGTGAAGAAAATATAAATTCAAAGACATTTTGTATAGTGGAAATAAAATACCCACTAAGTGCCAAAATATTAATTTTGAGATAATCTAATAAAACTGATTTTTCCCCCATATAGACATAGTACTTACTACGATGATTTTTGGATCTGTTTTTTTACACCTTTAGATCATCGATATGGACTAAGTGCAATATTTAGGCAATTGGCAATGGTTTATAGAACATTTCCTCATACTCAACTCATTTTTTTTCGTTTTTGGCGCTCTGTGCCTATTTTATTTCCACCATACCTACATTTATTTTTCGAAAAAGAGAGAAATTATTATTAATTTAAGAATTCAGATTTTTTTTTTTTAAATTGTATCGAAATATATAAAATCTATAGGTACCTATTTATTAACCTTAAAAAGGAAAAGGCTCCTTTTGTATTCTTTTGCCTCCCCCTTATACTATCATCTCAGTACAAAGTGAAAGCACCTACATTTACCTACAAACAAAATGTTTTTATACATGTTTTCTCACAACAAAATGTTTATTTTTTTATTCTTTTAATATTCAGTTTTATTGTGATTTACATCAATAACAATAAGTGTTTTATGCTCCGTTGTATGTTAATGGTATTATAGTGAAAATTGTTATTTATTAGGTACAAGAATAAGTATGAGGATAAAACAATCCCACAGCCAATAAATAATATACAAATTTCCTATTGCGTGCAAACTTGCCCTAATCGTACACTGAAGAACCTTCATTTTAGGTGCGGACAGCTCGATGCCGTACTGCTAAAAGTCACTAACTTTTATTATTAGGTTTAAAGGAACCGATTATAAACGATAAAACTAAAAATAGTAGAAGAAATGATTTATATAACTATTTTTTGATTCAATCCGTTAATTTTTTGGGTTTCGAGTTGTTAGCGTTAATTTATGAACACAAATATTTATATTTAAAAAAAAAATGCTTCCCGAGATAATTGAATAAACTCATTCTAAATACGATATTTGGACATGTGCTTCGCGATATAATTGAATAAACTCATTCTAAATACGATATTTGGACATGTGCTTCGCGATATAATTGAATATACTCATTTTAAATACGATATTTGGACATGTGCTTCCCGACATAATTGAATAAACTCATTCTAAAATACGATATTTGGACATGTGCTTCCCGAGATAATTGAACATACTCATTCTAAATATAATATTTGGACATGTGCTTCGCGATATAATTGAATAAACTCATTCTACATAAATACGATATTTGGACATGTACTTCCCGAGATAATTGAATAAACTAATTCTAAATACGATATTTGGACATGTAATTTCCGAAATTAAATACGTATCTATTATGAGTATGCAGTGCATATTATAAAGCTCAAATTTTCAACGATTCTCAATAATATTATTTTTCTTACGTCTATTTACCTACAATAATTATTATCCACACAATGATCAGACACCCTATAAGTCAAGTGTTACATTGCGTATATGATTGCTCATTGCGATCACAAACATAACTCCATATAAAAAAGACGTAATCCTAACCACAATGCAAAAAGCTGCTAACCTAGGGTAGCCCAGAACTCATAGTATATTATACTAACAGTCTTTTCGTGTAAAACATATATTTGCATAAAAATTCATAATTTTACGATTAAAATGAATTTATCCTTGGAATTATTATAGAAACTTTAAAATGATATCGACTATTGGAGCTTTTTATTATCTGCTTTAGAACTACATATTCAATATTAATCGGTACTTTAAGGGACCCACTGATGTTACGAACCTCAAATTTTACGTGCTTATGTAGGAGTATAAGACCAACCCGTGTACCAAATCGGAGTAAATCGGAATAAATTTTATGCAAATCGGAGAATTTTTTTTTTCTTTTTTAGCCTATTTTCTAGAACAAGTGAAATTTTCTTTGGATATTTTAAGAGGGTTCCCCTGAAGGAAGTTCTACCAAATTTCAATCAAATCGGATAAGAATTTCTATGAGTTATTGGTGCGCACACATTTTTGGCGTACAGGTACGCGGATATTTAAAAAAAAAAATTTTTGTTTTTTTGGAATCTAAACCCTTGAAAACGTCGAGAAAATTAATTTCAGCGAAATCTTTTTTTTTTTTTTGAAATCCGATCATAAGACTCATGTATATTCCATATACTATGAGTAATAATTGACAAGTGATTCTGGTACCTATACAATATCTTATGATAGGAAGCGCGCAAAATGAAATTGAATGGACTTGTTGCACGAAAGCATAACTTACCTACCTTGCTTTTATCATTGAGGCTCTTTGTTTTGGTCGTCTCCGGTTTATTAATGTTATTGTCTCTTTTACGTTTCAATCAATCAATCAATTCTCCCTTTTACTCCTCACTCAGGGGCATAGGGAGGCACCAAGAGCTCTTTTATGTTTATGTCAATAAATAATCGGATAATCGCAAACTTTATTTTTAAGTATTCTACGAGAACCTATTAGCACTCTTTCTTAGAATCAAGTTGGGAGAGAAAATAAAGATGATTGGACGTCAAAAAGAAATAATGTTTGATGACGGTCATGAAGCACAATGATCATAATATTATTAATACGTTCATCTAGTTGTTCATTCCCGCCAGACAGTGAGTTAGTGGGAATAAAATGTTATTTGATATTAAAGTTTTCATTACACGCCACCCCGCAATTTCATTATTTACGCAGCGTCAAGAAATTTCAATATTCCTCGACAAGATGGCGCTAGTCTCCTGTGAATATATTATTCGAGAGACAACATAACCTTGACGACTTTACAAGTACATATATATACTTTATATAGAAATGGGTACGTGAGTAGGTACCTTTGTACTTTACTGTTTTTATTTCACAAAATACGGAATAAGCAAAGATATAGTATTGGGTGATCCGTGATCATCTCTTTGTATTTTGAAACCCTCAGAGATCTTTTTTCATGAAATGTTATGACAACAGAAATTTGAATTAAACTTTCTTTTATTTTTTTTTTTACTTTGTCACGTTATATACCTATAATATATATTTTTAGAAACGAACATCCAAATGTGGTGTTTAAGAATTTGAATGTTTATTTTTTCCACAATGTTTTTTTTTTGTAATAAAAGTTAATTATACCAACAGAAAATTGGGAATCTTAAATATGTGCCACTCAACGTACCTATACAATATTAGTAAATTTTAGTAAACATTGGTTTAGGTTTTTTTTTCAAGAGTCTCTATATTATTTGTGAAAAAATGTCGAATAATTTTATTTTAGGTGCAATAAAAATGTCACTGCTTAACAAAAATTATTATTATCGAATATAGTTCTGTGGTACCGACATATCTACACATAATACGTACGAAAAAATGGATTTTCAAAAGCATTATTAAAATTGCCATCAAAGTAGGGATGTTCATATCCTCATTAGAGCCATGCCATCAAATTCTTGAGTACCTACTAAGAAGCCGAACACATAATATGATAACGATTCTATCAAAATAATATTTCATCAATAGATATTGTGAGTTTGTAAATAATATTAAACTAAATTTTGTATGTTGGTAATTATGTTATGTTATTCGTTTGCGTTCCTTCGATCATAAATTCTATTAGCGAACAATATAGGGTTGTAACGTGTGGTATACGTATAAGAAGTAAGCATACAAGCACCCATCTATATAATAATTCAGAAATGTTTGTATATTTGCTTTTTACCGTATGTCATAGCATCACGCTCAAAATACAAATGCTACGTCAGATATGAATCTGCACAGAGCCGTGCAAAATGCCGGAGAAGGTTCTTTAATACAATTTGCTGCATTAACTTTTCTATATTTAGAGCTATTTTAAAAATTTTTTTAGGTTCTTCATACAAAATTTTAATAAACATTAAAAGTGTCATTCTTCTCTCTTTTTATGAATTGTAAAAGTTTCATTCTTCTTTTTCATGTCAGGTATAGAGGTCTGCAAAGCAATGGGAAGCTAGACTAGAACCTGTTTAATTACCTACCGATTAAGCCTGAGATTCGGAATCAAAAACGTAAAGCAAGACGGGTATAAGCTAGTATTATAATATGTACACACATACATACACACACCTTTACATCCGCGAACTCTACGCACTTCCACGAAATGAACTTACTTAACTGAAATATTACCGGATCTTAAATTTACTTATCAACAGAATTTACAAGCGTAACGAGCGAACTTATCTGAGGTAGCGGCGCTCTCTCCCCGCAGTCACAACACATCAGATATGTAGCAGGGTACCGACGTGCTGCCGAACATCACACCGCTGGATTTGCTTATTATTTTATGCTTAACGAGCTAATTCCAAGGTATCTCGAGCAATACATACATTATGATAACGTTGATTCCACTATTTCAAAGACGTTATATTTTAACTTTTAGATATCTTCTACCCTTTAAAAGCGCCGGGGTAGGGTTTACCGTCATACTAATATTCAGAAATAAATACAACTTAAATTGTTGCATTCCACAAGATTGAATCAAGTCGATTTCAGATCACTCTTCTGCACTTTTTTGCAGTTACATAGTATTGCCATGCTTCTTAACGAATACACAGTGACAAATATTATACATTGCAAATTAAATCGTTCACATCTCGTTTGTACGGCAATAAAAACGTAGGTACACCGTTAAGATGTATAGGTACCTACTGCAAAAAAGTGCAGTAAAATGAATTATGAAGTGTGAATTCCGCCTTGTCTTAAAGAATTAATAAGCACAAGTGCCACAAAGTACCGTTCACGTCTTTTTTTACGGCATAAAATCGTAAACCATTTTCCACTTCCAATCGAAGAACTTATTAAAACTTATCGAATGATCTTTAATGTGGGTACCTACTATATATTTGCAACAGTACATAATAAAATCTCCTTATTTCATACTGCACGACGCCATACGTTTTTATTGAATAAAACTGAAGTGTTCTAAATACTTAATTGAAATGTTCTTTTTCATAGTTTCTTACTTTACCGCATCACAAATATCTTAATAGGTACGCGTCGATTCTTGATAAATGGGACACATATACTCAAAACTTACAATACCAATATACCTACAAGCGCCTACTTACAACCATGCATTGATCATGGAATATAGAATGAAATGTGCAGTTCAATGTCGAATACCCGTAAACTGTACCTTAAATTGACATTTTAATAAAGTATGTACCTAGTTAATTGTTTTTTTTTTTTTTTCATTGAATGAAAGAGTGAAAATTCTTAATTTCGATCGTTTTTATTCCAATTTCGTTGTAAACAAAATACATAATATTAAAAAAACGGTTTTATTTTCCCAACACACTAAAAATCATTTCTTATATCGATAATTAAAACATAAAAGAGTTTTAAATTTTCAGATGAATTAACTTGATAAAAGTTTCTTTAAATTTATTATTATTAAACCAACCATAAAAAATGTTTTCTACCCAAGTTTGCTCGAAGAAAATTTTATATCACAAATTTTATTATAGGTTTAATATATTCCCTCCAAAGGGTTTTACAAAGCGGTTTTAATATTATTATCCCGAGGTACTTCTTCAAAACAAGGTCATTAGATTGGAACAAAAACAACGCAAAAATGAGAAAAGCTAATTATGAATTCAAAAAGACTTTAAAATTAACAAAAACTAATTAAAAAAGATTACCATCAACGTAAAGTCATGAATTTTTCTGGCGAATATTATATATTTCTTTTCACAGATGTTTCTCTTTGTCTTTTTGTTTTCCTATCCCTCCTCCCTGCGTTCTTTCTGTTTAAAAAATAATAATTTCCAAGACAGATGAATGAAATACGCAAAGGGAATGAACCGTCTTAAATTATGATAATACAAGGAAGAAAATTGTAACACATGGGGAAGCAAGTTTCCAGCCGGTACAAAGTAGGTACCACGAGATGCCACAGGGGAACGATGGCTGGAAGGAGAAGATTTTGAGTCAGCCCGAACTTGGCACAAAATAATATTACGTTCACATAATCGTCACTTAAAAGGTATTCATACAGAATAAATAACTTTACTTATTTTCAAAAAGAAGGTTCTATTTAATTATAGATTCAAGATTTTACTGGAATAACGAAAGAATGGTTGCGGATAGCGTTGACTTTCGACAGACGTCTTTGAATTAGCTTATCTACAGAGCTAGGGATCGATTACAGATTTCTTCTTTTACGACCAACGTTAATCTTATACACGGTGTTAAGTTGGTAGTTGATAAACCGAAGCAGGGAGGTAGAGGACCTCAAAACCTATCGATTTGACCCCTACGTATGTTCAGCGATATTGGGTGGTTCAAAAGTTATTTACCTTTTTGTGAAATTTGAATAAAAACCGGATTTATAACTAAACTACGTACCCGATAACTTTTGTTCAAAAAATTTTTTTCATGAAATTTTTTCCAAGCAAAAAATTTCTAAAATCTTTCAAAGGCTGTAGACAAAAAATTTCACGGAACATTTTTTTCAACAAACTTTCTTAAAAACTTCTAATATTCATGGAGAATCATCCCTGCAAATTTCATTTGGCTGGTATAATGGGATCATGCATAAACGCTCTCATAACTTGTGCAAGTATCAATATTCATCATTTTTTCATTAACACACAGTCTTGTTATATGGATGGTAAAAGCTAGTTTTTAAATTATTTGTGGTATCTAAATGCATAATTTGATGTTATATTTAGATTAAATAAACTTTTTTATTGAAATAAAGATAAAAAATATTGTTATACACTCTTAAAACTGTAATTAAAATTGTAGTACTTTAGAATAAACAGATGGTTCCTTTGTTTAGCCTAAAAACAAACTTTGTTCTTTCTACCACTAGGAATGAACCTCTGCTTGGACCCCTGACCTTTTTCAGGAACCCTAAAATGGATTTTCATTTTCTATGGACCCCCTGAATGATTTAAAAGTCCCCTAATGATTCAAAGGGACCACATTGGGCACCATTAAATCAGAAGATTTTTCGATGTAATTTACCCATGCCGATGGAGTGGCCATGGGGGTCCAATAGCTAGCCCCTAAGGTCCCCAGCTTAAACCCGATGGACTTTTGCCATTGGAAGTTCTTATTAAAAGCTGTTTTATAAAAATAAATACTTGATATTATTGAACAATAACGGGAAATATTGGTTTTAGGCTAAACAAAGGAACCACCTGTTTATTCTAAAGTACTACAATTTTAATTATAGTTTTAAGAGTGTATAACAATATTTATCTTTTTTTCAATAAAAAGTTTATTTCATCTAAATATCACATCAAATTATGCATTTAGATACCACAAATAATTTAAAAACTGGCTTTTACCATCCATATAACAAGACTGTGTGTTAATGAAAAAATGATGAATATTGATACTTGCACAAGTTATGAGAGCGTTTATGCATGATCCCATTATACCAGCCAAATGAAATTTGCAGGGATGATTCTCCATGAATATTAGAAGTTTTTAAGAAAGTTTGTTGAAAAAAATGTTCCGTGAAATTTTTTGTCTACAGCCTTTGAAAGATTTTAGAAATTTTTTGCTTGGAAAAAATTTCATGAAAAAAATTTTTTGAACAAAAGTTATCGGGTACGTAGTTTAGTTATAAATCCGGTTTTTATTCAAATTTCACAAAAAGGTAAATAACTTTTGAACCACCCAATATCGCTGAACATACGTAGGGGTCAAATCAATTGGTATTGAGGTTCTCTACCTCTCTGCTTCAGTTTATCCACTACCAACTTAACACCGTGTATATAAAAATGGAGAGCTATTTCCCGATGTTATCGCATCACGCCTAAACGGCTGGACCGATTTCGCTAATTCTTTTTTTGTAGTGTAGGCTATTACCAGGAAAGTGTCCTTTTAGAAGATAAAAATTAAGGAAAATGCATGGAAAAAATTAGAAAATTAAATAAAACTCTACGTAGACAACCTTATTAGTACTTTTTACCTTATAATTTTTATTCCAATTTTGAAATTTTGACAGAAATTGTCAATTGGTGCGATTGACAGAATGCGGATGGAATATGGTTTAAAACAGACGCATCGGTCGGAATAACATTGGTCAAATGATAATTAATTTATCACCATACAAATTCGAATTCAATATTCATAGTTAGGAACACAGGACAACGTCTGTCGGGAAAGCTAGTCAGTAATAAAAGCTTTGGTTTGGTCGTATAGCGGCCATCCATACATTTCTCCGCTGTATTACGGCCGCTAAATGGTGACGCGTTTGCCTGGCAAACTAGAGCTTTAATGATTTCGAAGAGTTTTTTTTTTGTTCTATTAATCATCACATACCTATAACAAATTATCACATATACCTACTTACGTATTTCTGTCTTCATATTTTTCAACAGTGGAATGGCAGGTAATAGGTCAGATTGTAATGCATTGGGTTCCTAGGGAGCGGTCCGTCATCTGACAAGACGGCCGTCTTTCAAAATAGGTAGGTATATGATAATGTTTTTTATTACTACGGTTACAATATTGACAATGCTATGAACTGATATATTCACCGCTGTTTAAAGTAGCGCCATATTCGAAATTTTTTTTTCCACTTATGGAAAACAGACCATAAGTGGAAAAAAAACTTAACATTGTGATAAAAAAATCATTTGTTGAAAATAAAATAACAATGAGGCAAATTTAAAGCTAGGAATTCCCTCTCTTACTAGTAAATGATTTCTAGATTCAACAATTTATTAATCAGCCCATTTTAGTCAATACATGTATGATAATAAATATTTCAAACTGAGTTTGTATGCGCATTATAAAATGTATTCAAACGATTTTACGTACGCCGCACACTGTAATAACAGCCTTGTTCATGGAAAAACCACATCAATAATTTAAACACTTGTTTCAAAATTATGACACATTGACCACATACATTGATCAAACAGTGTAGTAAAAATTGCTAAATAATAAAGTAGAATCTAGTAGGTACTTACCTGCTGATTTTCTTTCCATTATAATAAAACATTAATCAATATTATGTTATTTTCACATCAACCCTCTGTTTTTCTAACTTGTTTAGGACGATATTTACCGATGACAAAACAAAGATTCTACATATATGGTACGTGGTCCTTGAAAGAATTTTTGGATTTGTTAATGTTTTTAATTTAAAATAAGGCCATCGGGTAGTCGATCACCACATCTTTCATTTTTTTTAATATGAAATCAAATTTACTCAGATCATTTTTGAGCTACCTCAACTCAAGTTTAACTTAGGTATATATAACTAGCTTTCCCAACAGACGTTGTCCTGTACTGTAGTCCTCACTATATTGATTTCGAATTTGTAATTTATACAAAAAATACGCTTAAAATATGTTTGAATGTTAAAAATTATTTCTGAAAGCTTGAAATAAATTCTGTCAAAAATGTTTTGAAACTCAACGGTTGTCAATTTTTCAATGAATGAAATCAATGAAATTTTTCACAGATAGCGTTTTTGTCAGTAAATCTGTTCCATACTAACTTTAATATTATATTTTATATCCTTTTTTCGATGTTTTATTAGTTATTCTGTTATCCGGAGCGGAGAAGAATCCAATAAACCAAGCATCATAAAAATCTGTTCAGCCGATCTCGAGTTATAAGTGTTCGCACTAACCCGACTTTCTTTTATATTATAGATATTGAATTAAGTACCTAACGATTGAAAAAAACTCAAAGTCACCATCTCCTAAAATCATTCATGCGGTTATAAATATTATTCTTTCTTTTTACGTTTCTTTTCACATTGTTACTCGTGTCATGAATAAAACAGATCACAGATCGAACGATTTCTACTCCGATTTTAGTCCTTACGATAATGTCGAAGTCCCGTCTTAGCTTTATAATTATATTGAGAATACAAAAAAGTACCAGTTCCTGGAATTATCGGGTTGTGGGGGGGGGTCTTATTTTATATTGAAACGTATTTCTAAGACTCTACATTATATTGATAAAACATTACTGTATGTCAGAAAATATCAGTAATGAATGAGAAAACTTTCATACAATTCACCGAATAGTCAATATTCATTATTCATATGCGAAAGATTGGCTCTTTTCCGTGATATGTTTTCCATGGATAGTTTGATGATTCGCTGAAGTCAGTCAAATTATTATAAGTTATGGCAAATACTTTATATGATTTCTCTCTTAATAAATGAGCATTTATTCATTTGAATTTCATATCAAACTCATTGAATTGTGAACACGTTTACCCAATTTAAAAGCCTTTTAGTAATCTTGCAAGTAAATAACATGTAATGAAGGCTTGCAGCCACCTTGAACCTACTTAATTGGGATATTTACAAAGCATTGACTGTAGGACTTAAAACATCGACTGATAAAGACCTCAGGGAGATTCCTACGTATACAAACACAATTTGGAAAAGCTCTCCGCAAAATAAGCCTAGAGGACACGGCTCGTGTGAATGGTGGTGTGGCACCGCGTTGTTTGTTGAGCCCACAAAGGTAAGCAAATAAAAGTTTTTGTCCATTATTTACAATAAAGCCTCACGCAGAAGATACTAACACGGCCAGAAATAACACCTTACATAAAGATATTTTACTGTTTTCCTCTCCATTTCTTTATTCACGTTTCAAAAAAACATTTTTCGCTTAACATAGCCAAGTTACCATGCGGGGATACCATTTAGGATAAATATAAACGCAGAATTCTTCTACCACCAGCCTAGGTAGGCACTTATTGCTATCAGACTTATACATGGGTACGTGTACTATTGAAGATAACTATTTCTTTCTCACGAGAAACTTTTTATCGTAGACGAATCTTGAATCCTGCTTCCTTGCGATCGAATTGAGAGGTTAAAACCTACACAGATAAGATAGATTGTCTAGGGAAATGGTTTCATATCATATCAAATCAAATCAATTTTTTTTTTGGTTTTGCTTATTTTTGTACACCTTTACAAATAATAAAGTCCGAATTAGGTATTTTGATGCTTCCCATGTTATGGACGCTTGTTATGGAAATTGTTGTTATTCCATAGTTCTGCTATGTAATCTTTTCGTCCATAACATAAATGATCTAAATAAAATAATATTCAACTATTAATATGGTTTCTAAAACATTGTTTTTGTAGTTAAAAAGACTTTTTGAGAAAGTACCTAATTAAATATAAATACTATGCTGGTACAAGATATAAATCGCAAATATAGTGTTTTTACAGTTAGTTAACAATGTTATGATTGCAGTAGTTTTTTTTAAATCAAATTACTTGTTGAAATAAATAAACTCTATAATCATTCATCACAAACATCAGCAGGTACCTATATTTTTATGAATTTTCTATACCTATCTAAGTATCCATACTGAAATTCCTTTAGGAATAGTGAATATATGTACCTAAGTATACTACATTACTGCATAAAATGTTACAGTTGATGCTTTTAAAACATTAGGGTAGGTCCTTATTCACATGCTATAGAAAGAATGTTAAGTAGAAGTAATTTGTATGTTTGTATTTTAAATGCTTTAATCAAGAACCTAATATAATAATTTATTCCATAAACCAAAAAATTACGAATCAAAGAATTCTAAATTCTCCCTGTTCATATCAACAAAATTTATTTATCTTCAAGATTTCTGAGCAAATTCTAATAAAGGGATTGAAATAGGTAGGTATATACAACAAATTATATCTCATCATTCTATGGTTTGTTCTCTAATTACAACACTTTCAAGTCAAGGAATCTTCTTTGCCATCCGAAAACCACAACACCACCTTACAAAATACCCTGAATATCACGTTAATATGTGGTCTTTGGAACACGAGACTTTTCAGGAAGTTGCTACAATGTCTTTCAACTAAGAAACCTGAAATTTCATTACACAGAATATCGCTGAATTCCATGAAATAGATCCTCGAAAGGCCCTATTGAGGAGCGGAGGGAAGCAACAAAAGCCCATTAAAGAACATGACCCTACTCCCAAATTCTCCGTTTTCTGTTCTCAAATCATGATGGAGAAAAGAGTAATAAGAAAAAGGCCAACTTTCTTACGATACGTCCTTCACAATCCAGTCCAATACAGTTACTTTCGTAATAGGGAACTGTATCTAATCCTTAAATGCACTATCATTTAAGTACATTTCTTTTCTCAAAAGCAGCGACTCACCCCTAAAAAATAAAAATACTTTATATGGAAAAAAATTATGCTTACTTCATCTCAACGCTAAAAGATGAAACTAATTTAATTCATATTCCTATAGTAAAAGCGCCTTTAAATACAAGTTTCGTATAAAAATTGCCATTACGAAATTCGCAAGAATAGTTTGTTATTTCGGAAGTAGGCAATCATTTTCAGAAAAGGAAATTGTAAAAGTTTAGATGATCCTTCCGAATGGGTATATAGGTAGGTGCCGAACAAATAAACTCGCAAGTAGTTGAATAGAAAAATAAAAGTGATTTATTTGTTTCGCGGCCTTCAAGCAATGAAATAACACACTCGCTTCAATGTTTTACTAATAACAATAATTGTTAGGTACCTATACCTACATTTAACAAATGGGCTGAGTATTGTACAAATTTTTTCTATTCATCATTTTGTTTTGTCCAATGTCGACCAGTTGTCAAATTAATGCGTTGTTACTTGTTAATGCAACATTTTAATACTTCTTTAGAAGTCGACTCTCGTTCGGCTAATTATGGCGAATTACGACATACATATTCTGGTTGCAGTGATATTTTTACAAGACGATAAGGACATAAAGTGGTCAACCTCACGGTCCCGATCTGATTTTCGATTTTCTTCGCCCCACAGCAATAATAATAATGACGAATATACCTACATATTATATTTTTGAAATATATGTAGATTCAATGAAAGTTACAAAATGTAGAAAGATTGTGACACTTTTTTTTTAAATGAAACGAACTTAGAATTCATGCATCATCTAGCATTCAATATACCTAGAACATATTTGTACAGGCCGACTGTCGTAATATCATCTGTACGTTTGAATTTGGAAAAGATCCCTGAACGGCATAAGAGACATAACAATTTGCATAGGTAGGTATCTATTATACAATAGCAAAACCAAGTAGGCGCGTATAGCACTTATAAAATTATTCAATGGAAAAGAAAATGGTTCATGCCAACGTCTGGCAATCTCCCTTTTACATCGTTTTCTAGTAAATTTCTCTGCCTAAAGAAAGTACTTCACCCTTGAATAATAAGTTATATTGTCTCACGAAAATCCTTTCTCAAAGATCTGTCAAGATTAAAAAAATATTCTCAAGGAGTAATCACTGTTAGCCTTAGTCAGAGTTGTCGTGGGTATTTTCCGGAGCTTACTGCGAAATCCCTCTCCGTGAAATACCACTTTTTTACTTTTATAAATTTTATCGAATGTCCGTCTTCTTTGTTTCCAGACATCGATCAGCAACGAGAGCACTATAGTATTAGAAGATTTGGATTTTTCAGCAACGGGCGTCTACCGCTGCGACGTCTCACTAGAAACACCCATCTACACGAAACCATCCCCCGATAAAGAACTTCTAGTAATTCGTAAGTTATATTTAATACTTACCACATAGTATAATTTTTCACTGTGAGTTTTTAATGTTTTATTTTTGTTTTCTTTGTAGAGCCTCAAAGGCACCCTCCAAAGATAACCTTTGGAGCGCCACTCTACACAGCCGGAGAATTAGTAGAAGCAAATTGCACAACGAGTCCTGCACATCCCGCTCCTCATATCACTTGGTTTATTAATGGAGTCAAGGTATGGTCATTTTTTAGTTAAACTTGAACTTGTTTTACAAAATTATTAGTTAATTTAGGATTTTCATGAGTGTTTTATGAATAACTTAAAACAACAATTATTATGATTTTTAGATTTCCCTTCTTTCTTTCACAGAAGGAAAGTTAGTGACACCTTCATGTTATCGCATTATTCGGGTAGGTGGCATTAGTTGATAAATTAGTGTTCTGGGCTATTCTTAGACAGATAATTTTTATATGTTTTCCTTCAGACGAGTAGGGTCCTCATGTTTTCTACAGATGTCTGGGGTGTTCGATAGCATTCCGTGATACGCATTTTTGATTACTTTATGGATTTTTCAGATCATCCCATTTAAGTTCTTCAAAAAGCCAGCCTACGAAGCCAGTCCCAGGATGGTATTATCATTAATTATTGACGACTGTTGAAATAAGGCTTTAGCTAAATTTTACTCAATTTTAGTACTTTGAAACTAGCTTCTTGGTGTCACTTGATATTATAATTATATCATCGTAATAATGACGACACCGGCTTTCATACTGTTTCGCATCTTTCTTATTCACAAAAAAAGTTTTCAGTAGTTTTCTGTGAAAGAATCAAAGAGAACCTAAATTATTTGTGTTCACTTGGAGTGAACATAGATTCATTTAATTCACCCCATACAGTGACAGATCTGAGAATCGATTTATATCTACCTATTTTTAAAACCATTGTTTTAAACAGACACTATTTATAAATAAAACGTTCATTATAAAATAATATTAATGTCTTAAAAACTAATGCAACTTTATACAAATGTTCCCAAGCTGAATTCATTTGCTCGTTAAATTCATATTGTGGTTCTATTCCTTATATTAATATAGCAGTGTATGCATACAAAATCTCGTTCAATTCCCATGCAAATGTGCTTAATTTTCATATTATAATGAATACTGGGCTACGTTTCGCCTGGATTTTATGAATAGTGAAATCACCAATTTAATACATCTGCCGGTTTCCAGAATACTTCTATGGCAGAATATTATTTCGGACATTGTATTATTGCAATTGTGTCCGGCGTGTGTGGGATATTATAATACCTTATCGCATTATGTTAATACCTTATGTGCTTTATTCAATCCCCTCATATGTCCACAACCAATTATTATGAATATTTGAGAACATAGAGGTGTGTGCAAGGATATTAGAAATTATACAAACATATGAATTATACGATGTAATTAATATTTTACCTTTATTTCAAGTTTCACATTCATAGCTTCTTTCATTTGTGATAAGATGAATTATGGACGGGTTTGCATTATTTTATAGAAAGACTAGAATAGAAGTAATGAGTATCACTCTATCACCATGTGACGGATTTCTTCTCCCGTTTTCTATGTTGCACGATTAAATTAATTCAATTGAGTTGAAATGATTTTTATATCGAATCACTTTTTCTTCCCAATGAACAAAACTATTTTCACTTTTTTAATATCTCAGCCGAAGTATCTACCTACTTATATATTTTTTTTTAAATCAGAAACTCTCAAAATTCATTCGATTTTTGAAAAACTTTGAATCGATACCGTAAAAAATGATATCCAAATTATAGGTATAAATAATTACCTAATGTGTTTTTCCAATGAGTGATTTTTTCGAATTATTTTAGACAAACCTTTAATATTCAGTCATCGCACACTAAATATGACTAAAGTGTATGTTTTAATATGAGTGCTGGCAAATTTGGAACCATGTGTAAATTGAAACAAAATCAATTGTGATACACATAGCTGTCCAGTTTTGCGTGCACTTAACTATTATTTTTCGTGCAACTTCTATAAACCTATTAATTTTATTTTCAGTCTAAATTTAATCCAAGCTATTTATGATAATCTTCCCCATACAGTGTTTTCCCACAGCGATCATAAAATGTGTATCATTCCGTTCAGACGTGTCAATCACATACATCACTAATGACAAATGACCCAATTTATTTCATTTTGAGTAAATATTTTATCATATACAGTTAGGTCATGAAATGTAATAAACGCGTACCCACGCCATGTTGCTTAACGAGCACTAAAATTTTATTCATTTACGATTGAAATTAAAAAAAAATCTTCATAAACTGTTTTGCTTATTAATAATTAATACCTACTATATTTGATTAAAATATTAATTATGATACTGTTTATATTATTATTACTTTTATAATGACATGCCATATAAAAACATTTGAATCTCCATATTAAAACAAATCAATTCCCGTACCATGATCATTTCTCTCATTCTGTATTTTCTAACAATCCATTCATATTCACATAAATAAGTTTTGAATCACTGAGGACACTCGACCGCCTTCTGTTCTTCTTCTGCCTTCTAGCTGTTTTCACACAATAGTTGACACAACTGTTTTCCTAGCAATACCTTGCTGCTTTAAACACCAGTGAATGTGTCAATATAGAACATTGTCAATACTGTTAACGTAGCAACAAAAACATTGTCACAATTTTCAAAAACTGCCGTCTTTTCAGGCGACGCGGCCGGACCGCTGCTGCCTAGGAGCCCAGTGTATAAGTGTGATTACCGATATTAAGTTTCGTAGTATTGATAACGTTTGCCATAAATGTGCTCAAATTCATCTGAAAATAGACTGCGAAATTCCAATCGTCAATCTTCAGCAAACCATATATCCGAGGTAGCACTCGATCCCGCATCACTAGCTTCACCGTTTGTGGTTTGACCCCATCTGGGATATGTACGGACCTTCCATAAATAATTTTGACAGAAATTATCTTTTTTCGAGATAGTTCTTGCCTCGTTTTTCCACTAACCCAATTATTGATGACGGTGCAACCAGCGAACTTGGATACCCATTACCACAAACAGTGAAGAAGACGCATAAAGCATGCCAAATGAGTTTCTCCTATAGGTATTTTTCTTGCCAACGCTAATACTATGTATTTTCAACCTATTTCAAGTTCAAAAGGTATTTAGCTTTGAACGGATTACTATACATAGGTACTATATTATTATAATAGTGAAAAGTGAGTATAGGTACTTAAATTAAATGCTTTCATTGTTTTGTTAATTTAATAATAATATGGAAATCATAACTTTAAAGTTAATCAAAGGGTTTCGGGTGGACGAATTACGGCTTTGCCCTTTCAAAGTTCGTCAAAGATCGGCTTAGTTTGTTGCTATAATATTATTCTGTTACGTTCCGATTCGCTTGCTGGACGGGGTAATGTTTATTACTCGATAAACATTGTTTCTTTATAACAGACACGTGTGCTTAATATCCGCTAGATTTTAATGTTAAATTTAAATGTGATACTAAATTTTCTTACGCTTATAATATTAACTATACTTACTTCACTACAATGGTTCACATTTTCTAAAGTGGAATAAAAGTCTAATTCTCAAAAGACGAGAGAAAAGTATTTTATTAGTATTTTTATTAGAATTTCGTCATGTTTTTAATAAAATCACACTTACATATATTTTAAATTATATATGTATCCAACCAACCACATGAGTTACACTATAAATTTACATTTGCAAATAAATTGTTATTTTAATAGGATTTGTATCGTATTAATATTTTTTTTAAATTTAAAAATGATTTCATCAGTGATTATGTGTGAACAGAAATTACCTACTTAAAAATAATTTTTACAGAGATATGTACCTATATTATAGCCATCATATAGGTTAGCGTCTACATAGCTCTAGCTGATAGTTATTCAATCAGGTTAAAATCCATCAGGAAAGCCAGGTCAAAAGTAAAAGAAATCTCTGCCTGCTCCTTTAGAGAAACGGTAAAAAATAAGGAAAGGATGTTATGTGATTTCAAAAAGGGTAGGTATTATTGTTTGTAACAACGTTATCAAATTACTTGGTACGTTTTCCAGAACTCGATCTAAAAATGTACAACGAAAATTTTGGTGCTTTCATCAAATTTATTTTCCGATTTGATATGATTTTTTTTCCTATAAATAAGAAAGAGCATAGGACCGTCTAAGGTTCGTTTTTCATTTATAAAAATATAATTTTAATTGGACATATTATCTTTTTATAACATTGGCCATATAGTGAGGACAACGGATCACAGATGGATAAAGAAACCCCTAAAGTGAAAGCCAAGAATGGGTGTGCCATTGAGAGTTAGGTAGACCACAGCTAGGTTGTCTGACGAGATATAGAGAGTATCCGTAAACCCATGATACAAAAAGTCAATAGACAGAAAATCTTGGAAATCGGGAAGGGGGGCCTATTTCCAATACTGGACGAATGAAGGAGGATGATGAATGAATGAATAATAAAAAAATAATAATAATAATTGACGACTGAAGCCAGGGTATGGCTGAGGGAACTAAGTTTTTCTTTATATGCGCCATATGCCATACGCATAAATAAATAATAAATAAATAAATATGTGGATGTTATGAGTTTGATAATAAAATAAAATATCTAATTTTCATTTTTATAATAAATTAAGAGATGCATAAACTCCTATAAAACTGTACCGTTTATTAAAAAAAACAAGCTCGATAAAAGAACTTTATTAATTGGCATGAAGCACCACTCGGCGTCACAATGTTGATCCGCGGACACTGAACTATAAAGTTGAACACGGCGCTGAAAGGTCGCATTAATATCTCCAGCTTGCTACTATTTTAATTACTTTGGGATATGACATAAATGTCAGGCTATTGTTTTCGAGATATAAAAGCTCATTTTGCGAGCCATTTATAACACAATGGATGTTAGCTTTACGTCACTCTCCAAACAAAACAACCTTTTAAGTATGCCCCGTGCGTAGAAATAATACCACTGAAACAATGCAATTTGTTGTTACCACCGATGAGGATAAAATAATCAACCAACTACAAACTTATAAATCTTATTTTTCATTTTCAAAAGTAGGTACACTTAATATAAAACAACCACATACAAAGTTGTTGCTGTACGGACATTTTTTTTTTTCATTTGCACCTTGTACACACAAACGAATGAAGAAGTTCTTTCAATAATTCGAGAGGAAAGACAAATAATTATCGGACATCATATTATTATGAGACAGACGTGATGGTTGGGATATGTGAGTATGTATCTAGACTATAGAGCTTTTGAATTTGAAACATTTCCACTTCCACGCTGCGAATGGTCTAATATTATGGTCTGTCCACATTTTTTAAATCTGCCGACGTCTCTCCTGCTGTGCTGTGTCCTACATTTCAATACTGACTACACCTCCCGCCATTTCCTGTCACGTTACATTTTTTTGCAACGCGATCCATACTATCATTGACATTGACATTGATTAGGTGTCAGATATTTTCACTTTTTTCTATCTCTAAGACAAGGCCCTGTGCTAGCTGATCGCATGATCGCACGATTGTGCAATTGCGAATAACCAAATTTATGATCACACGATGAATATTTGGCCTTGGCCCCACTCAGGAGCATAGGGAGGCATCAAGAGTCTCATTGTGCCTTTTCTGACCGGTCGAGGTTTAAGGACGTGAGGTGGTCAACTTCACGGTCCTGATCTGATTTTTCGATTTCCTGCCTCTTACAAGATGCTCGAAAAACTAAAAAATAGCAAAGGTCCAGTAGAAAGTTATAATTATTAACCTTAAAACAACATTTCATATAGGTACCATTATATTTATTAATTAAAAATTGTACCTTTTTCATGTGTAAAAAATTAATAATATTTAAGAGAAAGTATTCACAAATTCTTCGATCTGATTTCTGCAATTTTATTAATAAAAAATATCCTTTATGCAGAGTTGCCGCGAAGTTGCCGGCGGAAAATAGCACCTCTGCTCTTTTTGCAGATTTTTCGAGCATCCTGTAAGAGGCAGGAAATCGAAAAATCAGATCGGGACCGTGAGGTTGACCACTTCACGTCCTTAAATCTCAACTGGTCAGAAAAGGCACAATGAGCCTCGGACGCCTTCAAGCGCAATGGAGAGCTCTTGATGCCTCCCTATGCTCCCGAGTGGGGCTTAGGCCCCCGCGTGCTGGTTGGTTTGGGGGTAGTTCGCGGCGGGCTTGATTTGTCCGTGGCCGGCTTTTTGGTTTGATTGCTTCGATCGAGCTAGGAGGTTGGTTTCGTGCGGGTCGGGTTTGCCGCGGATTGGTCTCCACCGGGCTGGCTTGCGGTGTGCGGGGTGCCTTAAAGGGAGATTTTTTTTTTTATGCAGTGTTCACAAATTGTTTGACCTTGTCCAAATTTCGTGCCGTGAGAAATAATAGTAGGTAGGTATAGATATAGAGAACGTGTTGTTGCAAGGCATTTTAATCTCAAATATAAAAGAAGAGAAACCCTATTTTTATGGTCCTTGAATCACGAATCGATATCACCTATTCTTTATTTGTCGTGTTTGCTTTTGTCAGAAGGTTCTTTTGAAAGAAAAAAGTTGCACGGAATAAAAATAAAACATAAAGCAGGTAACTTTCTCAGAAATTCCATAATACATTTTTTCGAATTTTGAAATTAAATCAGGCGTTTGACAGTAATCAGTCGTTTGAAAGTTGGTGCGTTTGACAGAATGCGGATACAAAATATAATAATATGATTTAAAACAGATGCATCGGTTGGAATAACTGTATTTTAAAGATAATTAATTTATCATTATACAAATAAAAATTCAATATTCATAGTTAGGACAACGTTTGTCGAGTAGGCTACTTTCTGGTAAGGCCATTCGTGTTAAATAAAATGAAACCTCGAATATAGTATTTACTTCAAGGCGGGACGAAGTTCGACGGGTCACCTTGTAAAACAATAAAATGACTACTTAATCCTCTCGGTATGGCGATAGGTGACTACTAGGGATTTTGCGGATATTCGCATCCACACCCGCTAAGGCGGAGCATCCGCATCGATTTTCAAATCCAAATCCGTATCTGAATCCGTATAAATTAATGCGAATGTTGATGCGGATGTACCGCTAGAGCAAGTCGCGACACGAAATAAAAATATGTAATTGCGTTCTTATCTCAAAAGGTATGGCCTTGAAGTTTGAGAGAGAAAGAAGATGCATGCCACATAAAAGGCATGGTTAACTACTGAACTTTGTCATCAATTTCTGTATTAGAAAGTGTTAGGAGCCACTTAAAATTCATCCGTTTTTATATGTGCCCTTTTCCATCCCTTTTAGAAAAAAATTAGAAAAATTGCCGAATATGCTGCTACTAATTTCTATAGGAGAATTCATATGCCAAATCTTAAGTTCGTACCATGTCTAGTTTCCGAGATATTCGCATACTTTGAAAAACATTCAACCGTATTTTTCACCCCCTTCGGGTGGAGTTTCCGAAAATTCTTTCTTTAGGAAGGTTTTGTTTTAATATCTACCTGCTTTCCGAATTTCACTTCTCTACGATTAGCCGTTTGGGCTGTGCGTTGATGAGTGAGTATGTCAGTCAGTCAGTCAATCAGTCGGTCAGTCAGGCACTTTCCTTTATTATTATAGATTTACCTCTTAAAATCGAACACTGTAGGTCGATTTCATGATTCACATCAAATAGTTGGTTCTATAACATGTGAGATTTTTAGAAGTCCTATGTTGCAAGAATCTAGAAATATTTGGGACGTTGTGTAATATCGTATTGTATAAACATTACGATATTACATAATATGAACATTATGATAACATCTACAAAATTTAAAACTCAACCATAAACTTCAATCCGTAAAGTAGGTACTCAACTCGACCTAAAATTAATGTATTATAATATACCTACATGGGTTCATAACATACATTGACATTGTAAAAATATTTTTCATATTTCTTTTGGTCATAATTGTGGAAACGGATGTTGGAAATAAGAAACGACTTTTTACGTGCACCCCATTGTGTCGACCTCCTGCTCATGAGTCTTCCTTTGAAAAGCTTTTTCGAGCGGAAATCATATTCCGTATGAATATAAAAAAGTCTACAGCACAGCCATTATACGTGTCTAGTCTGAAAGGAAATACAAAACACACATGTAGACAATTTGTTGTTGCCAAGATAAAATCATTCCATTGAAAACAGCCGACGCACGGCGCGAAACTACGGAAATCATTAGGTACCAAATAATATTTCGGGCGTTCCCTAATGATTTGTTCATTACGATTTAGGGTAATTCCTTCATGAGTACGAACAAAGCTGTTGAGCACCTGGTTTAACTTAATAAGTACGCTAACGTCTTCGCACACGTCATGTTTTGACGTAAGCGTATCGTTATATGCCCGTATTACGTTACTGCGCTGCGTGCGAAGTTGAACCACGGATTATTACTTCTTTATTTTACACACTACGTCTTGTCCCTTAAGGGGTAGTAAGAAAAACGGACCTCCGTTATTTCTGTCTTTTGCTTCTTCCACTGAAAAAATATTTCTCAAACAACCTCTAATTTTTATTTAACTTCGCATTTGGCCTTGCTCGAGGATATAATCGATGATTGATTGAACTTTTTTTTCCACATTTTCAAAAACAACTCAACACACCCTCAGAAAATATATCCGTTCATGTGCTTGAGGCACTCATTTTCTACTGTGATTTCATAATTCTTTGTTGGATCGCATCACTTTCGAAGACCTTTGTTTTGTTGTCATTTTCAGAAGCATACTTGACACAAATGGTTGCAAATCATTCTTACACCAGCCATAAATAATATATCAATACTGTATACGTCTTTGCACAAACCATTATATAATTCAAAACGAATATTTTTATCTTGATTCCCACTAACATAAAAAAATTAATTCAACATCCAGTAGACAAAGTGCTCCCCTGCTTGATACCCTTTTTAAGAAATAACTTTTTGGTTTATGTGAGATTAAGACCTCTTTTGCACCACGATGTTTTAAGCTTATTTTTATATGAGCGAAGAACAAAATCAATACTAACACGTAAATAACGCGACATGTTTACACAAATCCTCAGACTAAGCATAATATTACGATACGCGGTTTCCGAAGTGCCCTTAGAAATTTTTTTTTAATTATGCGCGAATAAATATTTTGTTTAAGACCTAATTTAAATTAATCTAGGTATGTAATTTTATTAGGGTCTGTACAGACCTGAACACGCGCAGTAACCTAACCAATGTTACGTTGCATTGGTTACCTTACCGCGCGTGTTCATGTCTGTACAGACCCCAACGATCTTACCTTAATGGAGACCACAAGACACAAAGAATCGAATAACATTGGATTATGATACACGCAAAACGATTTTTAAATTTGTAGATCTTGAAATATTTTTGTAGGCATGCTTTTATTTTACTTCACATTTTTGTAACGTTACTTACAACAATTGCATGTGAAAAAATGTATTATCTTAATTTCCATATAAAGTAAGAATGTAGTAGACTCGTTAATACTTTATTTTTTTCTGTAAAAATGTATAAAATTGCAATTAACGCAGTATTCATCTTTTAAGAGGAAGTTTAAAACATTAAAACTCTTAAATAAAATGCGTGGCAATAATGGAAACTTTCAGAGTGATATACAACCGTCATATTTTTTAACGATCATTAACGCTTTAAATGTACTGAGGGGTTAAATGATTCTGAAAACATCTTCTGATTAAATTTTATTCCTACTTATTGTGTGAAGCTTTCAGCCACTGATGTTCTGCTACTCTCCTTCTAATTTCCTTTGTGCATAATAAACCTTTAATATTTTTCTTCCTTATAGTTGGTACATTTTGAAAAAAAATTACCTACCTTCCTACATTAAACCGTTATCTCATAAAAATAAATTCAAGAAAAGTTCAGATTTTTTTGCATTATTTACGCTTTCATTATAAAAATACTCTAACCGTAAACGTAACAAAATTTTAGCTCTGATCCATTTTTATGACAATATATTGTATCATATAGAAATCCCTCAGCAGTAACAAGCAAAAGGCTGTATTTTATGGCATTCTTGTACCTACTCATTAATATTTTCATATTTCTTTCGTTTTGAAAGAATAAAAAAAAACGGGGGTTCTGTTCTATCTGCCTAACCCTTAAGTGCATCTTCTATGGTGTCTTCTGACTTCAGTTTCGGAGTAAAGATGGTTGGGTGCCTTGATGCCTCGGAGGGCGTCTTTGCTTTCGTTTGGAAAATCTCCAAAAACCGTTATTTTTGTCTATTTTTTTTAAATCTAATGTCATGTCTTCAGCTCTCAATGGATGATTTTTATGGTTTATTATTTTCTTCACAGGTTGATCCTATGCTTTCCCGAAGTTTCACAAGACTGGCTCCGATCTACAGAAGCCGAAAACGCCACAGAGCAGCTCGCAGCCACAACCACGCCACCCAACATCCGCCTCACCGCAGCAATCATGTAGATGTAGGCATGCCTTCTATCTTTGTCAACGGGAACACTACTATTATTATCAAGAGTTGCTCGGCAAAAGATGTGTACGGGGACTTATTGCAATACCACAGACATCCTGCCAGGCAAACTCATCAGGTTCGATGTCTGCCTGAGCATGGGTGTAGTTGCAAAAAATCATAATAATTTCTCTATTGCTGATGGCACAGATACATCTGTTTCAAGTGCTTAGTGTTAATACAAAATGTATATTTACCATTTTTTTCCTCATTATTGATCAGCATATTCATGTTCAAAATTACAAAAATCATTCGGATGACATTTCAAGAAAATAGTGAATAAGAAAAGATACACAAAGCGCATATCAAAATCATCAACTCTCTTTTTTACTGTATTTTATGGCACTTTAATGTAAGACTCACTACACTTTTTTCAAAGCAGCACAAAAGCACTCGTATGTAGATGACTGACTACTTTTCATCTTCATTCTCATGGAACATCTCATTCTAGGTAACACGTTTAATCAATTATCAGTATCACATCGCGAAGCAGCTTTTTATTTCGTCTGAAAAGATTCCATTAAAAAAGTTATGGTTCAAAGTTATGTTTTAGTAATATATGTGTATCAAATTACTAATTATTATTCTCCTATATTTTCCATTATATTTAAATAATTTACGAGTTTAGATAAAAGAATATATACCTATTTTATTTAAGTAAATAAAATATAATGACAATATTATGCAAATTCTAACGACAAATAATATATTTTTGTACTTTCTGCCTCTTCCAGCAAATTTCTAAAGCCTACTTTGCTTCAGAAATTTAAAAATTCACACTAAAGAAACAATTTATAAAGATCAAAAAGTTACCACTAACAATGTGGGCGGTAGGAGATATTATGAACAATGAACAATTATGTTTAGCCTTTTTTTTTAAATTTAGGAGCATAGCCGGGATCACCCCGAGGTTTAGAGTTAGGAATACGAAGGTACGGGAAATATGCTAGGTTGAAGACATAGTGAGATGGAAAAGGTAACGAAGAAAGTTCTGGTATGCATATTATGTAAGGAGAATGGATTGCACGGCCATGGAAAATGGCTCCCAGGCAGACCACCAAAGAAATGGAGGAACAGCTGGGAGTCGACCTGGCAGGAGGCTAATCCAACCAAATTAAGATGAAGAATAATCAAATGAAACAATAACAACTTTTTCGTGTTAAAATTATACAAATCATGTTAAAAAAAAAAAGATAATATAGTACTTACTTACTTACGGGTCGCAAAAATATTTCAATTCCTGGATAGATTTTTCTGCGCCGTATTGAATGGCATTTCTGTAATAAATTCCGCCCAAGTAACGTTATTAAAATATATTATAACCAGCATCATTGACATAAAAATAAATTTGTTTGTGGGTACCCATGTAGTTGTAATGCGTATGAATTTAATGAATTACAAACATCTGACAAAAACATTCACGAATCCTACATTCACACACGACTCCATAATAACATGATAATATTATTGTGTAGATATTTAGATCATTTTGTAAACAAAATTTCATCTTACCGACCGACGTTGACAGGTACACCATCAAAACCTAATTTGTGTGCTTTATATGTGTTAGATTTAATATTATGTAGAATAATCATTATGTAGGTGTATTTCTAGATTTTTCATTCCAGATTTTAAAATTTCTTTTACGATAATACTATTCCGTTTTTTAATGTTTGATATTTTTCGAAAAATTCTTGGGTATGAAGGCTTAAAGTGTAAAGCGAAATTAATTTCTTTGAAATCATGTATTTTCTTTTGTGTCTTTAACCGCTAATAGTTTTCTATTATTCCATTTCGCCTTCTTCGACTTAACCGAGGAAAATTCCAAGAATAATCTGTTTTTATTATTATTTACAATAAATAAGTTTTTTTTACCAGGAAAACATAACTTAAATTATTAAACTAACGTTATAATATGGTTAAAAACATTGTAAACATGACTGTACCTACAAGCTTTAAATTTCGTTTGTTTATATTAATTTATTCTCCTCTACAGCAAATTGATATTACAACTACAACATCCACAACCCTGTCTCCTCCGCCGCATCATCACAGTAAACCTGGTCATCTGACGGCCATATCTGGTCCAGCGGTAAACTCAGTCAATGGTCCACCGATCAGACAACACGGGCAGAGACTCAGCATAACAGTTTCAGCTCTTCGTCTGTCAGCGGGGGGCAAACTATCTTTGACGTGCCTCTCCACTATTCCTGCTTACAAAGGATCGACACATCGTTATGCCGATTCCAGAAAACATACCGTTATAAGTAAGTTTACACTATAATATTTTATTCTCTAAGGCTCTTCTTCACGTTCGCCCATGATGGCCGAATATCGGCATCCATAGGTCCGTTGATGTGTTGTGTAGACATCAACCTACAAATTTTATAATACTTGCGTGAATGTATAAAAGAAGACCAAGAAGACCCTCTCATACTGTGTTCCGCTCCTTCGAAGCAGAGCTGAGGAATCTGGGTATGGTGTGGGAGGAGGTCGTAAACATTGCGCAAAATCGAGCGCAATGGAGAGCTCTTAATACCTCCCCATGCCCCTGTGTGGGGCGTAAAGGGAGTTTGAATTTTGGATTGGAATGAATAAAATCATCGAGGTTTATAGAGCTGTACCAAACAGATTAATTGACAGATAATGCAAACTTCAATACTGCTGCTGAGTATCTTATGGCAACAAAAATCAGCAGCCAGCTGACAGTATCGTCAAAAGATAAAAGATTTTACATTTAAATTAAATTAAAAGTTAAATTTGACTTTAACCTCAGTGTACCTCAGTTAGAAGTTTGAAGTCCATCCAACATGTTGTTGTTTTACATCTATAGTTTTCTAATAAAAAAACAATGAAAATACCTTATCGTGAAAACAAATTTATTTTTATTGATTTATCTACCACCACCATATTATTTTCAATTCATTCTCTTTGGGGCATATTTAGCAAATTATCATACGAATTGAAAGAAAATGTCGTTTTTCACGATCGCCGCGGTCCTGAAAAACGACAGTCAGTAAATGAATTAACGGCGACGAATGTGCGTAGGGCTGCACGATCGATGATGGCCGATCAGCTGTGTGACCAACATCGGCGATTGTGAAAAATGGGCCTTAAGATATTATACCGTGTAAAAATGGGCCTTAAGATATTATACCGTGTAAAGAAAACAACAACTAACGATATGCCATTCTTGGTAAAATTTCAGTTGATATTGTGATAGCGGAAGAATTGGAACCAATGCCCACTGAGCCGCCTCCCCAAAGAGCCAACAAAGGGAACAAAAAATATTTAGTGTTTAATCTACTTCTAATTTCTGTGCTTATTTTATTTCAATACCATTGATCATTGGGTTTATTTTTCCTCATTTACCTTAAAAAAAAATCTTGTGATATGATTTAGATGAAAGTCTAATTTAATTTACATTTAGGCACATGATATTTAATTATTTATCATCTCATTCTAAAAAAAATCGTAGCAAGTATTTTTTTCTGAATATTTCTATATTATAAATCTGTTAAACCGTATATTAATTAAAAAAATTCCCCACCCTCTTTCATTACTGTAGCGAGTAAATGTCATGACAAACAGCCCCAGGATATTAAACTAAAAATGTTATTATGAATTTGCGAAATTATTCCATTAGACGATATAAATTTTGGAGTGTTTTAAATATTCATTGTAATTAAAGATGTTACAGCAATTAAAAAAAACTGATGAATTTTCCTTCACTTTGAATAACTCATACTAAATTATTTTAATTAAAATCAGGGAATTTCTTCTGAAAAAAGTACGTAATGCGTAAAAAAAATTTTTCGACTTCTTTCTACAAATCGTATACCAATTTCACGTCTGTGTTCGATCTATGAAATTTTATTGAAAGAAAATACTTGCTAAAATATGAATATTTTAAATCTATTAATTTTTATGTTATAGATTTATTATTTATGTAAAATACCTATTTAAAAACATCTACATGTTATGCATTATGTCTTCCATTTTAGAGCGCAGCTATAGAACTATATACATAACTGTAAATTAGAAAGAAAAATATTTCTTAAATAAATGTTCAAAGGTCTATTCAATGGTTTTTAGTAGAAATTATCATATAAAGTGTGATAACGTTTACTCTGGTAGAAAAAAAAATGATTCAAAAGAAAAATAAATACTATTTTATTAAAAGTATAACCTTCTGTTTTCATTTTGTTCATCATTGTGCCACAAATGAATTGTTTGTTCATAATTTGTGCCACTTATACTAAACAGTATAAAATAAACGCATAAAAATGACAATCTACATAATTTATTCATAGAACGAATTCCATAATAATTCAAAGCTAAACAAAGTTCAGACACTGTTATATTTTTTTAAAGTTTATTGTCGACAATCATATTTTAACAAAGTATCTACCCTGAAATATAATATATACCTACCTTTTCATCTAAATATTTTTTATTAAATTAATGAACGCATTCATCCACATAATATAAAAAAATATATTGCGTGTACATAGTATTTTGAAAAAACGCAATGCCTCTACCTTCTTATTGAACTAAAAGTCAAAACTCTACATTTTTAAACATATAAGGTACTTTCTTATATTTACAATAAAATAATAAAGAATTTATGTTAATTTAGATATTTACCGACTTAAACCAAGCTGTATTTTTTTTTCAAAACCAATTTTTTATTGCGTAAATTGTAAGTAATACCTAACTAGCCCGAATATAACGCAACCCCGAATTTAGCACGTCGGGCCAAGATATTTAGGAAAAAAAATATATTCATAAAAGGATGCAAAGGTTATAAAATTCAACCAGAGAAGATTTTATTATAGAAATAATTATAGCATATAATATTATGAAATCAATAAAATTGGTGTAAAATTGGTGATTTCAATTTTTAAATTTCACGCAATGCAATTAAACCATTGCGCCTAAAGATGCTTTAGGGACTTACTTTTCCGTACTACAGTATCGACTCGCGCTAAGCCCCGAATTTAGCGAGGTTTATTTTTATAAAAAATAAAACGTTAAAAAATTGTAGCGTTATATTCGGGCTTACGATAAAACAAGTTTAGTTAAAACAAAGTAATAGGAATCGTTTATTGATCCCGCAAGCACACGATACAGAAAACAGCGGTCTTACAACTATGTCTTACATAGTGATACATACGTACTTACTTACTTTAATTTTTTTTTAAATAGTACTTCATGAAGGTTTTTGTAAAAATATGCAAATATGTAAAATTTGAAGGTTCTATGCATTTGAAATCGCAGTAGCCGAGGAAATATTTCCATAAACGGTTATCCAAAAGAACAAAGTATCGAAAAGATTTTACTTTCTTCATTTACGTGTAAAATAATTGAATGGATCTTATTTTTATGTTTTTGAACTTTTTCAAATCACTTTACATATTTTTTAAAAAATAATTCTTATATGCATTTATAAGTAGGTACCTACCTACGTACGCATAACTAACTATGACAAAAACAACAAAAAACATTCCTTTTTATCTAAAATAGGAAAGAGGAACAATAAATAATTATTATGGATTGCCCAATTATTGAAATTATTTAAAACATTTCTAATTTAAAATGCCCATACTTTATGAATAACAGTAATAATAATGAAATGTATTTAAGTAGTTTACCATACTGTCATTAAAATTATAAGCCCGAATTAAGATTTTATTGAAACAATTAAAAAATACCTATTTTAAATGTGCCTGAAGCAAAATTGTATATGGAAAATAAGTTTGTAAACAAAAATTAATATAACTAATCTACCTATTTACGTAATACCTACCTACTATGTAATATAATCTTTCTTCGCTTATGCAGTGTCAATTCTCTGTATGTGTAAATGTATTTAAAAGAAAAAAAGTTATAAGAATAGTCTTACTTTTATAAATTAAACAAATTATAAATGATTGAAGTTCATATTTTAGATTACGACCAATCACATATTTTGATTCTCTATACAATAGGACTTCTTTCGGCTTAGTTTATTTTGATAATATATCCAAGATCAAGCAAAGTATTTTTTTAGATGATCTTATTTCACCTGTAATACTAAATCTCCTGAATAAAGTATTAGGAACTGTAAAATTCCTTCATTATATTTGATGAATCACCAGGAAAAACGTTGAATATGCATACTAAAAGTATATTGTGATATTCAATGTTTTTCCACGTTAAGTATAATAATATGTCATTTTTTCATTATACATAAGATTAGTACTAACTTGCCGTGATGGCACTCGATGTCTTCCTTAAATTTTAAGAATGTTTAAATTATTTATGTAGAGATTTAATATAGAAGATATTATATTAGGCTTAAAAAAATAAAATATTGTAATGTGTATGATGTAAAAACACAATAATATAAAGAAAGAATAATATCGGTTTAAAAATCTGAGAATACCGACCGATAACATAATTCTACTGAATTATTATTGTACACCATCATAATTAAAATATATTTCCCTCAAAACATGTTATTTTTGAGTAAATTAGATACAAAATTAAAATATTTATAAACAGAATGTTGTTTTTTCCAGAGTTTACTGTATTATTATGTAGATTTTTTATTTTATTTTTCGGAATGTTTACGCACAAAAAGCTCAGTTTAAGTGTGAAATGTTTTCAAAGGACTGCAGTGAAAGTATCCCTTCAATAATAAGTACAGGAAGTTCTAGAATGGTTGTAGAAGGCTACATAATATGACTTCTTCTTCTTGACAACCCTTTCTTTTTTCATGATTTGCATATAACAATATGAAAGGAACACTTTATTTTTAAGGCGATGTAAATTGTTCAAACTCGTTGTATATAATATATTGTACTTACGAATGATAAAAAGTTACAAACATCTTATGATTGGAAGGTGTAAAACATGTTTATTTTGTTATTTCAAGTGTCGTGTCACCATCATTGCACGTTGCAATCATTCGCTTTTTGTTACCAAAATGCTTCATTGTTTGGTTTAACACAAAGTTTCATAAACGTTACTAACGAAAGACATCCATAAGTAGGTTACAAGAAAAGGAAATAACTTTTTACAGTTATTTAAGAAAATAGCTTTATTATTTGGTTAAACTCAAAGTTTCATAAACGTTACTAACGAAAGACATCCATAAGTCGGTTACAAGAAAAGGAAATAACTTTTTACAGTTATTTAAGAAAAATGCTTTATTGTTTGGTTTAACACAAAGTTTCATAAACGTTACTAACGAAAGACATCCATAAGTCGGTTACAAGAAAAGGAAATAACTTTTTACAGTTATTTAAGAAAAATGCTTTATTGTTTGGTTTAACACAAAGTTTCATAAACGTTACTAACGAAAGACATCCATAAGTAGGTTACAAGAAAAGGAAATAACTTTTTACAGTTATTTAAGAAAAATGCTTTATTGTTTGGTTTAACACAAAGTTTCATAAACGTTACTAACGAAAGACATCCATAAGTAGGTTACAAGAAAAGGAAATAACTTTTTACAGTTATTTAAGAAAAATGCTTTATTGTTTGGTTTAACACAAAGTTTCATAAACGTTACTAACGAAAGACATCCATAAGTCGGTTACAAGAAAAGGAAATAACTTTTTACAGTTATTTAAGAAAAATGCTTTATTGACTTTTAACTTTAATTAATAATATCAAAAATGGATCTACAATTATTTTAGTTCATGTAATAATCAACTATTTTATTTGACTAACAACACTGTTACAATAATATTATACCTATTATGATCATCAACCATTTAATATTTGACAGAAATGGATGTGTAATAAACATATAAAATTGTAAACAGTCTTTCATTTTCTTTCTAAAATATTCCTTTCATCTGTATTCAGAAACATAATGAGTTACAGCATACAAACTTTGATCTACCAAATTATAATGTCTTGAAACGATTTGTAAAATGATCATGCAAACAGGTTTAACGCTGTGAATCGTTTTCATATTGATGAAACTGCGAAGATCTTCAGAAAAAAATCGTTACCTTACTAAAAAGAGGTTCTAACAAACATATTTTAGGAATTATGAATTTTTAAATATGAAATAGTTTGAACATGAGTAGATATTAATTATTTCACATCAAAATTTATCACTTCCAAAAAATGTACGAACTTTTTCGAAGTAAGGTAATGAATTAGGTATCAACCTTTTAAAAAAAAATTAAATTTTTATAAAACCTGACGAAATTGCCATATTATGCAGCTCATGATTGATCTTAATATTCAATAATATTAATTTCATAAATAATATAATTAACAATGTGATCGGAAGAAAATTCATTTTGAAACAGGAAAAGTATGGTAACAGGACAGGAGGATAAGGGGTATGAAAGAAGGTAGTTTCGTTCAAAAATTTAATTTCTTTACAGCAAAAGTTACAACAACAGCTTCATTCCAGACAGGAGCACTTCTTGCAAAAAGGTAAGTTGTGTTTATAGACCACTAGCTTATACCCGTCTTGCTTTACGTTTTTGATTCCGATTGTCAGGCTTGATCGGTAGGTAATTAAACAGGTTCTAGTCTAGCTTCCCATTGCTTATCAGACCTCTATAACTGACATAAGCACAGGAAAAGAAGAATGACACTTTTAAAATTTTTGTTTCACCGACCTCATAATATTATACGAACCTCTACCGACATAATTTGCAAGTTTTCATAGAGAGAGAGAGATAGCTCTGTGGTTTGAATCTTAGCTACATTCCCTAATGTGTGATAATTAATTAGGCTCTCCACCCATAGAGGGTGATTTGCGCTATCTGTCAAACTTCAAAATGGAGGAATCATTTTGCAAATTTTTTCATTAAATCTTTATTTATTGAGAATAAAAAGATTTGAATAACATTTATATGTATAACAAATCAATCTACGATTATTTTATTACATTTTCATACCGTAATACCAAGATTCCATTCAACGTTTACATGAGTAATTTTGTTTCCAAAAGATGGCTTACTGTCTTTTTGAGAAATTTGTATGAAGATCCTAAAAAAACAGAGTTTTTTAAATAGCTCTAAATATATTAAAGTTAATGCAGCAAATTGTATTTAAGAACCTTCTCAAGCAAATTGCACCGCTCTGCGCAGATTCATATCTGACGTAGCATTTGTATTTTGAGCGTGATGTTCACATATACGATAGAAAGCACACAAACATTTCTGAATTATTATGTAGACTAGCCTTTTTACCCGTCCATAAAATTGTTGATGAAGTTTGTTGAGAAAAATGTGAATTACAGAACCTGATTTATGGATTAATAAAATATGGTACCTATAAAGTATGTCCTAAGTGGGGTCAAAAAATGGAGAATTGATTGACTGATCGAGTTTGTATTACCTGTAAGATTTGAATTGGTAAATAGGTAGATATAATTAGATAGTATGAGAAATTTGTAGAATTGCTGTGGAGGCAGCAAAGGTGAGTCATAAACATAGCATTTTTATCTATTTTCTATACCTTCCCTTTCAAGTACATTTAGATAGAACACTTGATTTCTGTAAATGCTTTAGTTGTTCTTCTGCAAAAATATAATTATGTACCTACAAAGCTTTATTTATTCTTAATATCAAATTTAACAGGTAGGTACATAATTATTTTAAGTGTTAAGACCTCTACCCGAGCCAGTGATTTTGTACCTGAAAATCTTTTGTATGAAAAATTGTCAGTATAGCCAGCAAGAAAATATTGCATAAAAAATTCCTATAAATATTCTGACCCATCTGGGAATTGGAACCAGAAATTTCTTACCAGAAGTGGGTGTTAATTATTTTGAGCATAGTAAAAAATTTTGTGGCCAAGGATTCGAACCTGCACCTCACATCCAGCCTTCGTGTGAATAGAAAAATCAGTGTAGATTGCTTATTAAAAATATAACACAGGAATAGGGTAATAATAAAAATTTCAAGTTGCTATGGCAATTATACCACCAATTTATTAAATCCCTATGCCCCTAAGTGGGGCGTAAAGGGAGTTTGGATTTTAAAAATTAATTTTACTTACATTAATAAAACAATCAATACAATAATTGGTAAAGAAACACACTTTTATAATAAATAACTCAGGTATTTTGCAGTTGATAAACTTCATTTAACAGGGTAAAACTTTTTAATAAATGATAATTTTGAGTATAAATATTTAGGTACTTCTAGAGAATTAGAACTCTCATAGGTGCTTAATATAAGTCATACCAAGAGTTGACAATTAATAAGAGATATACAAAACATGTAAATGTTATTGTTGTGAGAAAATATCTAGAAAATTTTGACACATTTTAAAATTCTGTAGACATTTTGGCATTGCATTCATTATAAGATATAATCCTAGGAATCTCAGCTCCATAGACGAATTATGGAAGGCATAAATGCAACGGGCCGTTGGCCCGGTGGCTAGCATCTTGGCAGATTGTTGAATTTGTCGAATACTCAAGGATTTCAATTTGACCACCTAAATAAGGAACGTTGTTAACGTGAAGTCATCACACAAAGCCATTCGAAATAGCAAGAGAAGAAAGTCATAATCCAGTTAGTACTGGTCAAATGTTAAAAAAAATGGCATTTTAAAATTGACCATAAATAACGGTGTAATGTTGAATATATCAGTCTGTAATAATATGAATTTTTTCGATGTTACAGGAAAAGAGGTCTGATTATAGAAACTTCAACTAAATTTCAACAAAAAAAAAACAGGTTTACAATAATAATAAAAAGTTGTAGAATATGGGAGTTATAGAATCTGATCGATGGAAGTTTACATACAGAGCTTTATAAAAGTGTGGTGTACCTACATTGATGTGAGGGATTTATTCAGATGTGTTATTCAAAATATTGTTAAGTCATTATTTGAAAATTTGGGAACGCGATGGTAAAGAGTTTGAAAACCAGTTGCTTCTTTGTTTATGACAGATTAGAAGGTTTGGTATTTTTACATATTGAATGGATGTACGGGGAAACCATTTTTAGAAAAAATGTTGTTTAAAGGGATTAGTAGAGAAGGCAAGGCTTCTTTGTTTTGAGATAGTATATTTGGCCCTCGATAGGACAAATAGTTTTTTGAAGTTTAGTCTAGATCCACGCTCCGATGGGAGACGTTCTTAAATTTTGTGTTGAAGTGTTTGAGTAATTTTTAATATCCTTCGCATATTTCAATTGTACATATTATGTACCTACCGGGGTGTGTCCGAGTGTGTTGTTATTAATACGGGATTTGCGTGCGACTTGATTGATGTGTATCTTTGGAGGTTAAACTATCACATTTGATAAACTCGCGTTTGATAAAACTTAGAATCTTCGGTTTTGGATTAAGCCTTCTGTTTAATTATTATAATATATTATTTATTGTTTGACCGGGCTAACCATAGAGGGAGGTCGCGTGGCGGATCGTTAGATTGGACAGCCCCGTGATAATTTAACATCCAACTATGAATGTGACGTGTTGTATTTTCATTGGTTCTTTGTGCTTTTATTTTGAAAAAAAATATTTTGAAGGTATGCTGAATTTTGGGTGAGTGACCAGATTTTTTTGATATTAGAATTTGTATGGACACAGAGAGATGTTTTCTTGTGTGGTATTTTATTTGTTGCTTGGTTGCCCCGCCAAGCATGCTTATGAGCAAGTTGCTCGATTGGTTTTAGCTGAGAGATATATGGCCGATGCGTTACGGCATTGTTTTGAATATTTGTGATCTCTGTGTGCCATTGGGCTTATTGTATTGCAGCATGTACCTCCCTGTATTGTTTTCACACGTCACATGTCAAACACACGTCGCAAATTGTTATCTGTCATTCGCGGGTTACCCCATTTTCCGATACCAGTGGTGTGACCTATCTTTAATGTTTATTTTTGAATCCGGTTAAGAATTTCATATTTAGAACCTTCTAGTAAGCTTAGTGTAGAATTTTCATTTGTAAAAGTAGGTACATTGGTGTGTTTTTCCCCGTGAGAGTAATTTTATTCAGTCGAGCTATGAATGAGTTTACTAAAAGTTCGCGTCTGTCCGCGCACAGATAGAGTTTGTATTTTAGTTTTCGCCGCCGTGATAAACGTAAAGTTATAAAACCGGTATGTGTAGGAGGGCTGTTGGCGCAAGCTGAAGACCTTCCCCACATGACTGTCTATGAGAATGGGCTGTTGCTGATTTGGACGCTTTTCAGCTCAGTTCATGAGGTTCACTGGCGAAAAGGTCGCGCGCTAAGACCGAAGCAGTTGAGCGATTTGGAATTCCAATGAGGAAGAACTTGCGGTTTAAATGACAGCCCGTACGTAATGTGACTAGAAGGTTGATTGATTTGTTCGTTTATAAAGTAATTGAACGTTTATTTTGATATTGAGATCGATAATAATTACATGCACGCGAGATAGACATTAAAATTGTTAATAGGCAGGATCGTTTTGACTGCAGCTAGTCGTGGCATATTTTTCGCGTCGTAAAATCCTGTCCTATTCCGAGTCTCTGCCGAAAGTACGGTTAGGTATTTAGAGTCAAGAGTTACATAGTCAAAAGATAGCTTTCATCCCCTGTAGTCTGTACACCATCAGGAACCTTTTTCAGTTGTATATATACACTATATCTGATAGCCGATTTTCGGCCCCTTTTTGGTACCTGTTCGAGGCGTGAGGTCGCATCGAATTGGGCCAGTCTCGGACCTTCAGAGTTTTTTTTTTGCCTGAATTTTGGCAAGAAGGTTCGTTTGACAAGGAAGGCCCTCTGTCGGTGGCTAATTCCTCCCATGGACCTCGAGCATGCTTATCAACATAATGTACTTATAATTAATTGGACTTAATTTTTTTGTTACACCTCATCAGCAATAAGAAAGCGCTGTAAGTCATAATCATAGACTGCTGACTTATTCTCTATGCTTGCCCCATAGTTAACCGTTAAGTGTCGATAGGCATAAAGTCAGGTATCTGTCTATACGACGCTCGGCCGGCGTCCATACAATTAGTATGGAACTTTCGATATTGCGTATAAATTTTGGAAAAGAACAAAGAATATTTTGTCTAGGGAAATGATATACACATCAAAATTTATACTATTTAATTCGAAATTTATCGCACATTAATTTGGAATGGTTAATACTCTTATTTTTGGTGAACATTGAACAATTATGAAATTTAATCACATTGCTGAATAGGTCCGTTCATAGTAAAAGTTTCGTTTTCGTTGTAATGTGTGAATATAACATCTATTTTATTCTTTTCAAAATTCACAGTTTCGTCATGGTGAGACAATTTTTTTGGTACATTTTATACCGATGTCAAAATTTTGGTTAATCCAAAAACAGAAGATTTCTTTCTCATTTTGGAACGTTTAACTTGGAAATTCACATAAATATTTTCTTTTAGGTTCCTGTCAAATTTACACGAGAATATTTTAGTTTCAAAAAATGATTTATACTTTTTTTCATTTTGCCGGCGCTCCCAGCGGTGGCCCATCACTTCTACCATTATGAAGAGGAGACGGACTTGGCTGGGAAATGTGCCGAATTAGAATAAAATATAACTTTTCCATAAAAATATGTCAGTAGGTATCACTGTCAGTTTTTTTAGTCAACCGGTTCCGTTCAATTTGAGACAAGCCTGCCCCGGTTAGAAATATCAAGTGAAAAAATACTTTGAAAACTCTGACTCGACCGGGAATCGAGCCCGGGACCTCTTTATCGGAAGTTAGCACTATACCACTAGGCTAGCGAAATCACCACTGTTTATGAATATAAAAATTATTAGTTGTATCTTGATATCAAGTAAAATACTAAAAACATTATTTGTATTGATACCAACACTTTGCAGGTGATCTAGTTATGTAGGTATAAAACACTGCACATTTTCAAAATATTATTTTAACTATAAAAACCGTAAATTACAATGCAATATAATTATTTCAATGTATTTATAAAATGAAAGTAAAAGTAGGGATACACGTCCAAGTTCCCCGAAATACAGATAATTCCTGACCATTTACATACAATTAGTATGGGAGCCCGGCCGGCACCCAATAGACAGATAACGAATTATTTTACAAAATATGTATTATTTATGAATAGACGGCATATTGTTTAAAAATAAAAAGGGAACAGCAAAATAGACACCCCATTACAGGAATACCTGGAGTCTCAATAAAAAATTCCAAGTTTTACCTATTGAAACAATGGAGGGAATTTCCCAAATGCTCCGGCGGCGTCGTTTATACACTTAACTGTTAAAAAGACAGAGTGCTCAATTTATATGTGGTGAGCTATGGGCTCTCACCACAATGTTGATTTTATTATTCTGCAATTAAGTATGTACCAACACAGCTTTTTGTTCCTTATATTTAACAAATTGTGAAGGTGGATTCATACTTATTTGAAAATCATATTTTTTATAGAATAAAATAAAAATATATAACTGTATTAATAAAAGTTTTGACTTTTTAGTACAGATTTTTATGATTTTTTTTAAGAAATTGAATCTTGGCTTACTTAAAGTACACAAATACACATTTGACATCTTTCACACTAACCAAAGGGTTGTGTTGTGAAAATGTAAATGGGACCACCAGGACTTGAACCCACAGCCTTCAGTGCGCTGTGCAAACGAAAGTCATTGACTAATACCACCGAACTTCCAACAACCTGTTTGTGGATAAAACTTATAAAAAATTGTTCAAGTAAAGCTTCTCACTATGGAATATGTCTATAAATATAAGTAAACTAAGAAGTCGGCACCCAATCATCAAAACATAACGCAACAGTTGAAGAATTTAAGGCCCACGTCAAGTTTCAAACCTGCGTTAAGCTTTTTCATCAACAGATCTATTGCGTTTAAGTGCAATAACAACACATTGAGATGTGACTACTTTTACATTTATAAATTCTCCGTAGGTGGTTCTTCTTATAAATCTGATGTCCTGTAATCATGGTGAAAAGTGCATGATTCAAACATACATGTAGCTATCTCACAAACTGATATGCTCCTCTTGACGTCATAAAGTCATTATTTGGTAAGTTATAGGTAACTACAATGCTTTTATAATTGGCAAGCTTCAAAAGTTAGAAATATGTACCATTTTATGGGAGTATTTGCTTCTTTGTTTATGGGACATGTTTTTATAAGAAATGTAAATGAAATGACTTGCTAGTACAATCACCTATAATAGTATAGGCAGTAAGTTGTTTTAAAATATCACATTATTTGATATTTTAACACAGTAACCTTATTTGAAAATATACTTGCTAAATCCATGACTTCTCATCCTTTATATTAACTTGTCGTTGATGGATTATTTGACTAAAACTAAAAAAATCAATATAAAATTATTTTATCATTATAAAATTATCTATTGTTTGGAAGTGGTTCAGGAAAATAATATATTATTAGATGTTTTATAGAAAATTAAAACACTATAATATGTATTTTTTTTTCAGTTTATTTCTGGTTATAAATAAATGAAAACATTCTGTTTATTTCATTTCAATTACATATATTTCAATGAATATAAACACAACTACCAATTTGTAAAATTATATAACATAATTTGTTAGATCTAGCAGATTAAAAATAGAAAAAAAATAAATAAAAACAGAATATAGAAAATCATATGGACACCTTCTTTACCAAAAGCTATAATTTGTATTCCATAATAAATTTCACATTTAAATCTTACAGTAGAAACAGCCCCGTAGACAAATTCAAATTGGCGTTCGACTACAAACGAAGATTTTGCCAATGTATAGTACGAAAAAATTAACTGTCCTCTGGAATATATAAACAATTATTTAAACCAAACAAAGACACTTATAAAAATATAAAAAGTGGACAGTTAATTTTCTTCCTACTCTACATTGTGAAAGAATTCGTTTGTAGTCGATCGCCAAATGTATTTTGTCTAGGCCTACAGACGTGTTGTGAACAATTGTGTTGTGGCACGCCAAAAGCTTATTTTTTCATAAAAATACAATGCTCAACGATAATGTGTCTCTAATCATACTAAATGTATGAATCCGATGTTGCTTCTAGCATGTCATAGCTCATCAAAACACATTTTTTTATACAAATGAATCTGGACTCACCCAAAGTGAACAAATTTACACTTTTGACATCTTTCACACAAAACGATGCTTGTGTTGTAAAAGTTGAAAATGGTCGGCACCAGAAGTCAAACGCACAAAAGCCGTAAAATTAATCTGTAACAAAACATTATGGAATTTATATACACAAACATATGAAATGATGTACAATTATCAAATAATAATACGGGACTTACCGCTTTGCTTATTCCAGTAATAAAATGCATACTTGTTCATTTTAGAAATTCATTCTTGATATTGTTGTAAATATCTTGTAATCTATCCTGTAAAAAAAATATAGTAACAGAAAATAAATGAATGTAATTGGCTAGCTGCATTGTAATTACGCGATTATTTGAAATAATATTTACTCATTAACTTTGCTTACCTGTTTTATTAATCTCAAAAATTGATTTTATATCTAAATTCAATGTTTACATTTTTTTATAGTTTGACAACAAAATTAGACATATCCATAGATTTTTTATGACGTATCAAATGAACCATAGAACCAAAACACACTAAAAAAATATTCTTAGTTAGTGTTAAATTATTATCGGAATTTATTAAAAAGGAGAAAAGTATCAATAAAATGAATTCATATAAAAATGTTTATAATTCACACATCCTAAACCTGAAAATTAAAAAAAACATTCAATAAAAATATCATGATTTAATTTTCATTCACAAAAAAATACCGCAAATAATTTATGGGTAATCTATGGTACTGGCGTAATGATATCTGTGGCGTACTGGCTGTCATCGATATTTTGACAAACAACAAAACATTTTCAAAATTCGAATATTTTTTTAATTGATAGCTGCTGTTAATATATTTCTAAGTAAGTACCTGGTAATATTTATTTATTTAGATTACCCTATGTACCTACCTACGTAATATTTACTAAATTATGTAGAATAAACACTTTTTTTAATAGAAATCCTTGTCTTCCAGCATCAACCAAAAATTATATTACTTACATATTATACAACCCAATGGATGTGATAAATGGTTCTTGTCCTGGAATAAATTTTACGTTGGGTGTAAAAAATCAACATGAGGCTATGAGCATACTTTGAGAATGGATGTATAATGGAGATATATCTACAGGTATAGATTCAAGTTTTCATATTTTATAATGGTGGCCATGTAATAACTATCTACCATAATTTATTGTTTTTATTCTAGGATGGGATGACCAATGTCTTTTTGGTTTTCTTTTGGATTGAAGGAACCTTGGAGGTTCCGTCAAGAAAATGTCTCCAAACATACTGATCACTGCATTTTGCTGTCTTTCAAGGATATATTTCATTCAACACGATGATCGTCCTACATCTATTAAGATTTTTTACCACAACAATAGGTATGATCTTTCTTGTATTTTGTTTAAAGAATATAACATATTATAAATAAGTTACCATACTTTGCGTTTATCTACATAACGATTTAGATTCAATATAATATTTACCACCATTGTCTGTGACAAAATTCGATACAAATATTAACTTAAATACATCAAAGTGTATTTAAGAACGCTCTCCGGCATTTTGCATTACAAAAATATAAACAGACTAAAATATTATGTAGATGACTTTAGATTACATATTAATGTGTACCTAGCCCAAAAAAATCATGAAATGATATTATCCGTCATTATAGGTACCTATATCTTTTGTGTTTGTTCTAGGATGAATGATTTGTCACAAACGTTGGACAGTTTTAAGAAAAGCTTCAAGTCATACCTCTCATTGATTGCTTTCTTCAAGAATACTTCTTTTGACACGATGAAAATCTATGCATATTGTTTTTTTAAACAAATTTTCACGGCAACAATACCATCAGTCTTTTTTAAATGAACCTTGTATATTACTGTTTTTGCATAATATAATATATGATAAATAAGCTAACATAGTTTTGAGTTTATTTACTATTATATTTCTAAATTATTTTGTGGATAAAACAAACGTTTTACTACACTGATTATAATCCAGTATTCCTGAATGCCATTTAAAGATTCTCAATTATTGTCGATATTATTTCTTTTCTCCCAACGATTCTGTCAAGTTCACTGTACCTAATGATCTAATTTATCGGTCACTGTTTTACCGGCAAGTTTGTTTATGGAATGTTCATACCAATTTCAATGTTTATTATTTTACTTGCAAATCTTTTTCAACAATGATTTTAAGAAACTTTATTAAATATAAAATATATTGAATATAAAATGATTCAACAATTATTGCTAAATTATTTTATACCTATCTGCATTTGAATATGATTTTTAAAGGTAGCTACATAATTATTACTCATCTAATGGCTACGACGGTTTTACACAAAATGTGGCCATAAATTTTTTAAAATGTGTCAAATTACAAAATGGAGGATTTTTTTTTCCAAAATTTTTCATTAAATCTTTATTTATTGAGAATAATAAGATTTGAATAACTTTTATATGTATAACGAACCAATCTCCAATTATTTTATAACATTTTCATACCGTAATACCAAGATTCTATTCAACGTTTACATGAGTAATTTTGTTTCCAAAAGATGGCTTTCTGTCTTTTTTGAAAAATATGTATGAAGATCCTAAAAAAATAAAGTTTTTTAAATAGCTCTTAATATATTAAAGTTAACGTTGCCAATTGTATCTTAGAACGTTCTCGAGCAAATTTCACCGCTCTGCGCAGATTCATATCTGACGTAGCATTTGTATTTTGAGCGTGATGTTCACATATACGGTAAAGTATTGTCAAAAGCACGCAAACATTTCTGAATTATTATGTAGATTAAGTTCTAAATACTCTGTCAAAATCTGTAATCAGTTTCAACTTAGGTAATTATTTGAGGTTTCAAAATTATTCTCTCTCTGCGTTGCACAAAAGCATAGCGTGCCTTCAACGGTAGAATTCAGTTAGTTATGTAATATTACTCGCTTTCCCGACAGACAAGTCGGAACCTCTGGGCTAACAACGACTTCATATTAAATTATAATTGTTCTGGATAAATTAAGTTTGGATAAATTATAGTTAGTTAGGTATTTAAGACATTTGACTGCTATTTACTAAACATAAAAGACCTTTATGTTTAGTAAATAGCTTTAAAAAGGTGCGGTTTATTTCAATCTCTTTGAAGGGAATATTATGTTATTAGTTTTACTTGTTTTTCATCTCAGATATGTCATACTTATACGTATATAACTACTTTAACGAATAGGTTAACAAAATAAAAACCATAATATTGGTTCGTACTAATATTAGATAATATACCTATCAAAAACTTTTTCTCTGTATTATCGAACCGTTATTTTCGTCCAAATTCAATTACCACTCATTCCCCTCCCCTCTCCACAACCAAATAGTTATTTCTCCCCACAATGTATGATTATAATGAAGCATAAAGGGACTTCACAAAAGACCCGAGTTAATGAAAAAGTCCAACTTAATAGAATATTATTTCATGAGAAAAAATAACTCGTTATAGTACCTATACGATATACGAGTAGTAGAATAGCCCAGAACATTGTCTAACTGATCGACTAACGACGCCTTCCCAAAGAGAATGATACCCGCAAACCACATATAAGTACACACCCTCAACAAACACACATACTCCATACATTACCCAAACATGTAGCGCGTCAGTTAGTTTTAAGTTTTATGTAGAAATTAAATTTAAGTTACTGGCATGTATGTCTTGTAACCACCCTGGTAACGAGAGAACGTTATAACAAAGCAAGACAATAATGTCTAAATAATTACGCGTCAAATAGAAATTATAATAACGTCACATGATGACGAAAAACCCCTAGTTAATAATAATAATAATTATTATATCAGTTTTCATCATTCGTTCGTCGATTTCTTTTAATGTTGCAAATACTCCTTTAGTTGAACAAAACAAAGAAAATATCAACCCAGTGCTCACAGTTACGTCCATAATGGTTGATGTATAAAATAACTAATACTATAATAATATGCTCAATAGTAGGTATATCATCAAGTTTAAAAAAAACAGCCGTATTGCCCGTATTATTATTTATCTAATGTAAGGTAGGTACTTATTTACATTATTTCCGGCATCCGAGTGTTTAATGATAATTTCAAAATCCCTTGATTATATTGCTAAGCTACATTTTTTTCTATATACCTTTTAAAACAATGAAAAAAAAACAAATAAGTACAATGTACAATGTCATATAAAACATAAAAAATACTTTAAAAAATAAATTTTGGTAGGAAAGGTGGTACGAATCACTTAATAATGAAAAAAAATGATATCAGTAAGTCATGTGTCATGAGGACAGTGAATATTGGCTTCACACTATATACCTACGTGTAGAATAAAGTAACGCTGTTTTACCGTGTGATCGATTTTAGAAGCGCGTTGGCGTTGATTCTCAGTAGTTCTGTGTTTGCCTTACCTAATTCATTATCAGTCTGTTCGGTGAGACTGGTGACATTAACTTTAATAGCATTTGAAATATTTCCAATATTCCATTAACATCTTGTAAACAATCTCTATATTCCGTTGCGTCGCTCGTTTTTGGAAACACTCTGATTTTATTATGTCATCAGAAGCAAAATGACAAAATTTATCGCGCAGAATTTTACGTAACTCTAGATTATCCCATAAACGTCGTATTACTCACATATACATATATACCTACTTATAATATCTTTACTAAGTTTTTCTAATGATTAGGTACCTACTTTGATGCTTTACCCCTGTAAAATTCTAAATATTATTATTTGTAATGAATCTTTTCACCTAACGTCACAGTTCTGTTCTCGATTAACAAAAACACGCCTCTCTATGTGTGCAGGAGTTATGTAGGTACGTAATATTTCTCGAACAAAGGAAAACGCGCAGAGGAGAGATACAATCACTTAGATAAATGGCTTGGAACAAACAATATCATATTTCTAGCGTGCCTCTGTACGAATAAGGTAAACACTATAATAATTGTTAGCGTAGTTTTATGTAATCCATTAAAAACTAAGATACGTGCATGCAAAGTTGTGAGTAAGTACTGTGAAGATCCCTCACTCCAAAGCTATAAAGTCTTGTTCATGAAACTAAAAGCTAACGACAGTTCTGTTGTTTGTGAAGCGTTTCAAAGTAAAAGGTTTTAATTATTATGATGTAATTATACAGCTAATTTTCCTCTAAGCACACGACACTTCAATTTTTAACAACTTTGAAGTGAGACACAAAAGCGGTGAAGACACGTTTATATACACAGAACGTAACGTTCGAAAACCAATGTCATAAAATAGAGGTACCTATCTCAAAAACAACCTTTTGAGACCAAAATGTCAAAATTTGCAGATATTCAAATACCTTGTAGCTTAGGTATTTTATTATACTATATAAACTAAGGTGTTAATCGAGGTGGGAGGTCGGTTTCGTGCGGGTCGGGTTTGTTGTGGATTGGTCTTCTCCGGGCTGGCTTGCGTTGAGGGGGGGCCATAAAGGGAGTATGTATGTATGTATGTATATAAACTAAACATTTTTTCTTACTCTTAATTATCTTTTTTTGTCTGAAAAAAGGGAAGCGACTTTGGTCAGGAAACACTCAGGCATTTCAATACAGGATACTGCACGAAAAATATCACATCATTTCGTTTGTACATGAATATCTACAAAAACTAGTCAAAAATCGATTTGCTTGTCCAAGGAAGGTTCCTCAAATACTTGCTGCGAGCACAGAAAGCGGAATCCTTATATAAAAATGGGTATTATACGTCTTATATTTAAAAGCTCATCAATTTTTATAACTCAACAAGTCTGAAACTGCTGGGTGAGCTAGTTTGCGTGTTCGTACAATTTCTATCAGTATAAGAAGTACGAACCGTGATTTGTGATTTCACAGCATAGAAACGAATGAATTGATGGAAGATCCTTTACAAATGAAAACGTTTAATCGCGGTATCTGTTTGCTGTGCAGGTTAATCGCCTGCTTTGATACAAGATATTACTTGCGGAGGGATTTCTACACTCACACTCGCTCATACGAGCCACATACCGACCTGAAACAAATAGGATTCAAAACCACCGGATAAGTCTTCTACGTACCCTTTCTAAATATTGATCACTCTGAATATACGATGTGATGTTTTTGGAATGTATGATCCTAATCTTACTTACAAAGAAGACTCTTAAACTGCTTTTTACATAATATTTTCTTCACATACTTTCTATCTGTTTATAAAATATTGATATTATCACAATAGATCGTTGAGATTCCGAACGGTGACAAAGATACCATCTTTTAATTAATTATGTACCTACTATAAAGTATTGAATGGTAGACGCGTGGTGGGCAGACCCAAACTTCGATGGATGGAAGGTGTGGAAAGGGACCTTGGGGCTGTTGGTGTGACTAATTGGAGAGTGCGGGTGATGGACAGGAGGGAACGGCGACGAATTCTGGAGGAGGCCGTTGCTCACACCGAGCAGTGTTATAGTAGCGCCAATGATGATGATGATAAAGTGTTGCATTTATTGACATTGTACCTTAACATTAATACTATAAGCTCGGCACAGGATCTCACCTAGATGAATAAAACATTTTTTTAATGAATCTGTGCTCACTTAAAGTGGACACAAATATGTAGGTACACTCTTTGACTCTTTCACAGTAGCTTGCGTCGTGAAAGAGGATGATGGTCGGCAACTGGGATCGAACCCACGACCTCCAATACGAAACAGTGCGAAAACCGGCATCGTAGCCTACGTAAATTGTAAAAAATACTTTGTATTTTTTTTTTGGATTTATCATACTTTGTATTTTTTTGGATTTATTATACCTACTTTGTATTTACTTGTCAATGAATATGGCCTTAAATCTAAGATTATGGATTAGAAAAAAAGTGGTACCTATAGAAGTAAGTATTGTTAGAAAATTGAGAATAAACAAGTGGAGATAGCATGAGCATGTAATGAGAATAAATGTAAGTAAATACAATTATTACAAAAATTAAAAAAAAAGGCAGAAAGAAATGATGTTAAAGGCGTCATCGACCGAGTGCGTCGTGGATCAAAAACATCGGTCCCGCGTCTTTAAGGCAAAGTAAAAAAAAGAAATAGTAGAGGTTGTTTGAGAATTAATGGTATGCCCAGCTATATAAGTCGACGGCTTTCGTACGTACAGCGTACTGAAGGACATGCATGGGTGCGAATCCTAGTGTCGACCATTTCCAATTCCACTACACAAGTTTGCTTTAAGTGAAAGATGTCACTTACAAAACTCTCAGCGCATTATTTTTGGTTGCAGTGGTTTTTGCCCTGGACTCGACCCCCTATTCTATCTATATATCAATGCGTGAAGGAAAAACTTTGTGACCAGTTTTACGAAAATTGCGCGGACGGAGGAGTATGAAATTTTGCACTGTTTTAGTTTATATGTATAGGTAGGGAAAGAGTGGCGAATACTCATATTTTTTTAATTATGGATAAAAAATAGATTAAATCAATAAAAAAACAGTAATGTTATGTATTTCATACTCACATACACTTCGATGTAATTGACATTATTTGACACAGATCTTTTGTGTATCTGTGGTCAAATTGAGAATAGATTAATATTTTTTGCATTAAAAAATAACCATAGAAATAACTTTTAACATAACAACATTTCAAATTTGACGTATCCATGTCATTATTTTTGAAAGAAAATTGTGAAATAGCGTTCGCACAGTCTTTGACAATGGAACCTTAAAATAATGTTCAATCTTATAAGTTACTAGATGTCCGCCCCGGCTTCGCACGGGTAGATAGGTACCTACTTAAAAATAATTTAGTTTTCATACAAATCCCTTACTTTTTCAAAATATTTTATAGCCTATGTTAATCTGGAATAATGTAGCATTCTAATGGTAAAAAAAATTAGATCGGTCGAGTAGTTTAAGAGTTTATTTGTTAGATATATACATAGAATGCGTATTCTGCCGCTGACAGACATTGACCCTGTGCCGACGATCTCCGTACTGATGGCGTAGCCTCCCATGTAGTACCCATGAGCTTGCGAATATACTATTTAGGCACATAATTTTTGCTTTGTGTTAGTGCAATGTTCTCTATAGGACAGAGTCATATCCAAGGTAACTTAAAGATACATTGGTTTGGTGCAATGCTCTCTCCCATTCATTTGACGTTGAGTCTTCTTGTGGCCTCTCTGTTTTTAAGATGGAACGCTGTCAGCTGGGTCTTTCTTGGATTTGGCTCGAGATTGTTTTTCTCATAAAATTTTCCACTTAGGGCAGATTTGGATTTACTTTACGATAAAACAGAGAATAGGGGTAAGTACTGAGCGAGCGAATGAACTGAGTCGCACGGTATTTCTATTTGACATGACTCCCCTCCCCGCTCCCGTACTGGCGTCTACATCGTTTCTACATCGGATAAGTTGAGGACTATGCTTTTTTTGCCAAATAGTCACATTTTTAAACTCCTGATATCTTTTGAATGAAATGTCCGAATTGAATAATTCTAAAAGTTATACAAACATATTGAAGCATTCTTGAATATGAACTAATTTATTTTAATAAGGAGTAATACCAAGATACCAATAAATAGCCTATTCTAGAGGTGACTATTAATTACATTTTTTTTAAATAAAAGAACACTTATTGTGCCATAACTATAATAGTAAGACATATGCTGTCCCGATACTTTTTGTAAATAATGATGTCTTCTACAAAATTGTTTTACATTATTTTATTCATCAATAGTTTTCACAGCGTTCGCGATAAAAAGAATATTTTAGGTAATTTTTTTACACCTTGGGTTACATAATTGGAGTTTTCGTAGGTTACCCATTTTTTTTTGGAAATTCAATATAGCCTATGTTCACCGGGGATAGTGTAGCTTCCCAAAAGTGAAAGAATTTTTCAAATCGGTTCAGTAGTTTTGGAGCCTATTCGATGCAAACAAACAAACAAACAAACGAACGAACGACCGAACAAACAAACAAACAAACAAAAAATAAAATCTTTCCTCTTTATATATTAGTTTAGTATAGATTATTATTTACCCTATGGCCATATAAGTACTTAGGTACATCACATGCATGTTAACAGGTAGAAACAATACAGATTAGTTATGGTCGAATTTTGAGCACTGGCCGACCACTAGTTATAATAATGAACCCACTGTCACCAAGGAAATAAGGATTGACAGATAGTAGTTCGTTATTGACAGATGAGCGTGATATTTATACTTTTAAACTAAATTCAATATTCAAAATTAATTGACAAATTATTTTAAAAAGAAGAGCCAGAGACACCACAAGCCTTTGACAATTACTATTCAATCGATTGCCTCAGAAGACAGAGAATTCTTCTTAACAATCACATGGCAAGGTTCTGAATCAACCAGGAATCGAATCGGAGACATTTTTGAAATTTAATACATTTTACAAAATGCTACCGTTATCGCTGTTTCCATTTTTATTTTAAATGTTATTAGGTAGGTACATTATGTCGATGGAGTCTCACAATTATTTATTTTAATTTTTTAATATTCCTACGCATTATATTATTAAACGAATGAAATTAATTTTAAAAATACTTGAATAATATAAAAAAATTACGTTGGTTATCTAAATAAACCACCTACACAAAATATGAAATTAAACGTGTTTTTTTGGTCTTGAAAACCCACGACGATATTCCCAGATTTCTGCACACGTCAAACAATTTTGTTAATATTATTCTATTCCCAAATTAGAACTGGTAGTTATCTACCTATCTTTTTTATTTATTTTTATTTTTTAAAACCAATTGAGTAAGAATAAGATGAACAAATTTGTTATGAACACTTTTCATTACCTTAGGCATTTTTCTGTGCCTACTGTTAAGAACTGGCTGCATAATAATATTTTGACAGCCACAAATTTTGTACTTTTATGTTTAAGCCTTTTCGTGTATTATTTTTCTGTTGTCTATTGTGAGCGAGAATAAAACCAGCGCGTCATGGACGCCGTGTGACCAACTTGGAGTTTTTGTTTCATCCAACCAAATCAAGAGTAATCCAAAGCATCCATAACACCTACAACATTCCATCCTTTAGCCGTTCAATCTAATAATAATTATAATATACTAGCTTTCCCGACAGACGTTGTCCTGTGTTCCTTCCATTTATGAATAATGAATTCGAATTTGTATGGTGATGAATTAATTATCATTTGACCAATGTGATTCCGAACGATGCATCTATTTTAAGCCATGCATATTCCATCCGCATTCTGTCAATCACACCAAATGACAATTTATGTCAAAATTTCAAAATTGGAATAAAAATCATAAGGTAAAAAGTACTAATAACTACGTAGAGTTTTCTTTAATTTTCTAATTTTCCATGCATTTTTCTTAAAAAAAATTCTAAAAGGACATTCTCCTGATAATAGCCTACACGCCCAAAAAAGAATTAGCGAAATCGGTCCAGCCGTTAACGCGTGATGCGATGACATGGGGAAATAGCTCTCCATTTTTATATATGACAAGATTAGGTAATACTAAAGTACCAACATATTATTATGTACCTATTAGGGGTAGATAGACGGCAGATCTCCTGGCTAAGGAATATCAGGCAATGGACCGGATTCCAGTGGTTTGAAAAACTCATTCGGATAGCACAAGACGGTTACACCTACGTCCGCCCTAGAGGTAGCCGACGTCGGACGGACCAGTACCACTAGTATAAGTATTCGATGATCGAATATCGAAACGATCATCGAAAGAGTTTCGAAAAATTTCCATACAAAAATGATCGACCGATTCGATCGTTTGATTTTCGAACACTATTTGCGCGCTAATAAGCGCTTATTAGCGTGCAGTTAGGTTTCGATTAAACTCGTACTAGCCCCACTGATAATATGGCACAGGAAGAAGAATATTCTGGAAAGATGTTTAAAAATTTCAGACTGTCTGAAGCTAACTTTACTCATGGTGTCTCCCAACAAGAAGCTTCTTTTTTTCTAGATTACCGGCGACTAATTCTATTGGGAACATATTGCGCCATGGTTTAAATTATATAGATATTAGCACAAGAATAGACAATATTCATCTCCAAGGGTTAAGGAAAGACAAAAACAAAAGTTATAAGTATAAACAAAAAGAATCAGATTGAAATCATATTTTTTTCTACGAAATTTAAAAGGATTTTATAAATATTTCGACAATTAATACTAAGAAGGTGGATAATATTTATCGGATATTAGACATCAGGGATATTGAAGTATATAGGTGATGCATCCCTAAGAGGGCGACCCAAAAAAACATGGTCCATCGACTCCATCTCCAATCCGCACGAAAAGCTTCTTTAAAGGGTAGATATTAGAAAACAACTTATAACCAAAATTATACCGAGGCACTTCGTTTCAGCAGATGTGGAGATTTTTTTTGTGCCTGGGTTTTGTTTAGGTGCGAGGGCTTACATCCTTGGTCACACCACATTACACTCAAAATTCCTTAAAAAAATATCTGAAATTAGTAAATTTTCGAATTTGCTTCGAAGAGATCGATAGTTTTTTTCACAGATGGTCACCAACCTCCGATAGGAGTAGCATTTAGAATATTTCAGTATTGACTAATTGCATCCGTACATCAGTTTATTTCTATTGTTTTCCTTGAATATTTTGGATTTTTTCCAGAGATTGCGTATACATACGTCCTTAGTACGATAATCAGCGCAATACATTTTGTATTTATCATGTCTACAGCTGTAAACTCTTATAGTTATCTATAAAAAAACGCAGATTTTTTCAATCTTGTATTTAGAGCTTGCAAATAACAATGTCATGCACAATAATAGAACTTTTGATTAAAAACACGTAATAACACCATCTTCTCTAACCTCGAATTGTTGTGACAAATCAGTAGCCTGAGGGTTGTGACGCGTTTAGCCTCCTAGAAGTCCCCGTGTACACCCACCAACCGCACAGCTTGCTGTAGGTAATATCAGACTGAGAATCTTAAGTACGTAACAAAAAAAGCGTTGAATATTTTCATCTACTTCTCTCCTACACGTTTTTTACATCTCTCAACCATCTGTTACTTTTCTGTATTATTTTCATCTGTCAACCCAAAGTAATATGTATCGCGTTTTGCTTAATATAGGAATAAAACTTACTCAAACTATATCTAGACTGTTGTATAATCGCAAACTTTTGATGTCTTTGAATAAGTTTTGTTAAATATGACGTCAAAACCATTACGTCAAATTGAAGTTATGATAGTAGTAAAATAATATCTTCCGTTTTAACGAATATTAATCAAAGATTTTTCTGTGGAAAGTTTATCGTAATTTCCCATTCTATTCATCTTACAAACGATATTGAATTATATAAATTTTCTTGGTTAAACTTCATTTGATTTTTACTATTTTGTAATAACTTACAATATTTTAAAGAAGAAATGTGGTCGATAGAGCGTTTCAAAAAGTTACAAGTCCTTGTAAATTATACAACAAATTTTTCTTATGAAACTTTTACCAATTAGTTTCATTGAAAACTTCAACATTTTATTTAATTATTTTCTTTTTAATTAATTTTTTAATTTTTTTTTTTATTCGAACAAACTTACAGTCATTAAATAAAATATTACAAAGTTCATTGAATATGAATAATAGACCATTTCAGTTTGCGGGTATATGCATAGTTGGCAAGCACGTTAAATGCAAGCCAACGGGTGTGAGACACATTCTAAAAATAACAAATTATAAAAAAGAAAAAGAAAGCAGCTCTATGGCGTGTAAAATTAATAATTTACAAAGATAAATAAAAAAGTAACAAAGTTTGTGTAATGTTAAAAATTCAAGGGTAAAGGATGGGAGCAGAGGATATAGGTAAGGAAAAAGGAAGGGAAGGAAGGGGAAGTCACGTCAGATGCCCCCAGACACTCACCGTCATGAGCCACGCGGGGCCTCCAAGATTTTTGCTTTAAAGGCTCTAATGGAATGTTGAAATATATCTACACTTTTATAAAATACATTGTAGTTGCCGCATGCTCTTTGAAAAAACGAGTTCTGTGTATAGTTGGTTCTACAGATAGGGAGCCTAAAAGTGTATGGCGATCGGGTGGAACGAGAGGGACAACTAAATGCCAGACTAGCAACCAAGGACTCCGAGTCAACAAAACCGTTCACTATCCTGTAAAGATATACCAAGTCAGTTGTTGTTCGTCTTCCCTCCAAGGTGGCAATCTTGTGATAATGAGCCGATTGTGATCGATCGTCAAAAACTACTCGGCACCTGTAATCAAGCTGCTTTAAGAATTTGTTTTGGACTCTCTCCAACCTATCAATATACGTTACGTACTGGGGATTCCAGACCACCGATGCATATTCAAGACATGTACGAATATACGTGTAAAACAATACTTTGAGAGTGTCCGTGGACTTAAAAGGCTTTGAAATTCTCAAAATATAACCCAACCTTCCGAGAGCACTACTCACAATGTTATCAGTGTGTGGTTTGAATGTCATTTTAGCATCCAATGTCACCCCGAGATCTTTCACAAGATTGCATCTTTTCAAAGATTGTTGATTAATAGAGTAATCGAAACATAAAGGGCTCTTAGACCTAGTAAACGAGATGGAGCAACATTTAGATACATTAATATACAATTCATTTACTGTGCAGTAAAAGTGTAAGCGATCAAGATCAGCTTGCATGTTGATGGCATCTCTCTCAGATGCGATTCCGCTGAAGATCTTGATGTCATCCGCGTAAACCAAAAAATTGCAGTGACTAAAGCAGGCCTGGATATCGTTGATGTACAAAATAAACAGTATTGGACCCAAGTGGGATCCCTGCGGAACACCAGAAGGGCAGTGTCTGAATTGGGAGACACAGTTATTTAATGCCACCGCCTGTGTTCTGTTATCTATGTATGATGACAACCATCTAAGCAAATCGCCGTGTACGCCGTACACACCAAGTTTTTTTATTAATATGCTGTGACTGATTTTGTCAAACGCTTTTGAAAAATCGGTGTATACGGCATCCACCTGCGTCCCCCTACCCATGGATCTGAGAATAAAATCCGTAAATTCGACCAGGTTAGACTCAACGGATCTTCCGGGGAAAAAGCCATGTTGATTAGGCATTATGAAACGTCTTATTGCCGGCGTAATTTGCTCAACAATTATTTTCTCCATTATTTTACTAAATAGACAAAGTTTCGATATAGGTCTGTAGTTTTCGACACTATGCTTATCGCCCGATTTGTATATGGGAGTAATGAATGATTTCTTCCACGCCGCAGGGAAGACACCTTCAATATAGGATTTTCTGTATAGAATGGACAAAATTAGGGAAAGTTCTTCGGAACATTTAACTATTAATAGCGGTGGTATTCCATCTGGACCCGCACCCTTAGACAGATCAAGGTTCTTCAGCTTAAGCAAAATATCCCGAGTTTCAAAACGGATAACTCCGACGTCGATTTCACCCGAAATGTTAACCTCTGGAGCGGGAGACGATTGTGCTACCTGAAATGATGAGTCAAAGAACTCGCCAAACAACTCACATACGGTGTGCGTATCACTTGAGGAAATATCTCTGTAAAACATGTTCTGTGGATAGAAGGTGTGAGGCTTCTTGGATTTCACGTAATTGTGAAGTTTCTTGGGATCCGTTTTTATTGCATTCTCAGTTTGTGTTATATAATGACTGTAACACTGTTTTTGAATATATTTTTGTCTGGACCTAAGCATTGAAAATTCAAAATAGTCAGAAGCCAAACCTGAACGTTTCCACCTTTTATGAATTTTGAGTTTTTCCTTAATTATTTTAATTAAGGGCCTACTATACCAGGAAGGAAAACTTTTGATCTTGGAGTTTGTTTTGTTTGGTACATAGAGGGAGATAGCATTATTTAGTATACCGTAGAAAAAATCTAAAGATTGATCTGTGCTTAGGTTTCTAAGATCGGCTTCCCAATCTCGCGAGGCTAGACATTCCTTAATGGCTGTGAAATTTGCGCTGTGAAAATTTTTAATGGCTCTAGGAACTGTTTTAATATAAAGTTCACCTTGAACAACAAGGGTAATCTCAAGTGATCTGTGGTGTGCGTCTTCGTCTACTAGTGGGCAATCACACGATGATAGCTCACAATCCATGACGTTACTCAGAACCAAATCCAAAATCCTACCGTTGATATTTTTTATATAATTAAACTGCGAGAGGCCAGTGAATGATATGAAATCAACAAGAAGTGTACTATTGTGGTCGGTAAAGTCACCCGGCACACACGACCCATCCTCAGACGACCTGGACCAAGCAATACTGGGCAAGTTAAAGTCCCCGACGATCAAAAAAGTCTCGCCAGGATTGCTATGCAGCAGGTCGGTCGCGTTCTCCAAGTAATTTGAGAGTCTAGTGGAAAACATATTGTCGTGTGGTAAATAAACACAACTAATGTTAATAGGAGGTCCCGAGTTGCTTGGACACACTGAAACCCAGATGTCCTCAGCATCGGTAGACCATAGGGAATTTATTTTAGAGCAAATTTCATGCTTGACTGCAACGAGAACACCACCCCCCAAAATTTGATTTGTCGCAGCATAGTCACGATCGCGTCTGTAAACTCGATATCTCTGATCAAAAACCTCACAGTCATAGAGCCCCCGATTCATCCAGGTCTCGGTCAGACATACAATGTCAAAATCACAGCCCAAGACATTTGACAAAAAAGTATGGGTCTTGGTTCGTAGACCCCTAACGTTTTGGTAATATATGCTTAATGCCATTCAATCACTATATCTCAACCGACACGCGGGAAACCGGAACAGCAGACGGACAACCGCAAGGGGAAGGGGTAATGGGTAGGGAAAGGGGGTGTGGGGGGGGGAGAGGAGAGGACTATACAATATAATATGAGGTGAGGTGTACACAAAGTAAAAAATTTCAGTGCACTGTGCAGCATAAAACAATAATAAAGAAAACGAAAGAAACAAATAAAAGTAAAAAAAGCAATAAAAGGAAGATAATCATACAGTCACTTGATCCTCTCGATGTCACTCATCCTCTTGATAAATATATAAGGAGAACTCGTGTTCTTGCGAACGTAAATTTTACAGTGTTTCACCCACACATACTGGTAAAGCTTAGTCTTAGCGATCTCTCTAGTCTTCTTGTACAGCAACTTGTTAGCGACCGTCAAATGCCAGTTTAAAAAAAACTTTCGCACTGGACTCAGACAATCCCAAATCTGCCAACGCAAGGCCCCGCCTCTTCCGCACAGCTACCATGAGTTCTTCAACCTTCTTTCTGTTATGGAATCTTACAATTACTTTTGGGGGAATTTTGTGATTACTCCAAGATGCAACATGACGGACATAGTCAATATCACCGTCGACCAATGGAACAGCCAGCTCCGCAGCTATCTTTTTTATGATCCCGTTTAATGATTCTTCTTTACACATTGGAAGTCCGGATATCTCCAAATTATTCAATCTTGCCAGTTGATCTCTAGTATTACATTCATCAGAGAGGTTTTCAATAGTTTTTTTCAAGCCGTCCATCTCGTCTCGTAAAACATTCACGTGAGTGCCTCCAGAGTTAGGTTCATTCACAATCTCTTTCAATGCGTCAACGTCTGCAGATCCCTTAGTGGCACGCTCCTCCAGGACGCCGATACGAGACATCACCTCCCTCTGAAATGAAAGTAACTTAGTCTCCCCTTCGATCACCTTCTGTTCAATCAAATCAATCTTCTGAAGTTTTATTTCTATATTCTTAGTCCTTGACTGCAAAGTATCCAGTGTAGATGAGTTAGATTCGATTTTTGATTTTAGCTCTTGAACATCGGTAAGAATGCCATTAAAGTCACTCCTAATAGACATCAAAAGTCTCATAATGTCGGCATTTGTGGGCTCACCCATCAATCCAGCGTCCAGATCGCCATCACCATGCGATTCTCCCCGTGCCGCTCCCGTGGAAGCCTTACAATCGCGACACCTCCAAGTGTTTCGCCTGGATCCCATCTTCCTAAATGTTGTCTCCGAGAGGCCGCCACAATTGAAATGATATGATTCTTTACATTTAGTACAATTTATGGCATCCTCCAGTAAAACAGTTTCACCACACTGAACACAAACCATGGCTGTATTTTATGTGGAATATAACTTGACTGTTGTTAGAAAGCTTAATGGTTGGTGAGACGCGAAAACCAATTTTATATTTCTGCGTGGGTAGCTGCAAATGCTGTGATGGTAATATTTGTATGGGAAAAATGTTATCGTCAATGCTAGCTCAACAGCCGTTAGAGTTAACTATTAGGTTACACGAGGTTTTTTGTAGCAAATTTTACGGGCTTTTTAATGGTATAAGGCAACGGACAGAAAGGGCCCTAAAATCGGTGGCACCTTAGAAAAAGATACTTTTTAAACTTCAACACAGTATAACTTTCTTATTTTTAGTCCAATTTTTTAGATTTAAACAAAGATTAATTCCAAATCCCACACAGAACAAAAAAACTTGGGAAAAAAATTTCCACGGAAAAGTTGAAAAATTTTCACTCCGGAAAAACCGCTCTCACGCCAGAACCAACTACGATGGGAAAATGACACCGCGAGGTTTTTTCTTTGGGCTAGGACCCCTTACAGTTTTATGTTGGAACCTCGGCCGCACAGCCCTCGGGAGGAGCAGCGTTTCCACTTTTTCCGATATTTTCAGCACTTTTAGGATTTTTCACTATGATTTTCACAAGGGAAATGTTATAGATAAACAAACGACATCACTTTGTAAAGCACAAAATTTCAAGCAGACTGATATATACTTTCACTATATTTCTCACAGTTCTTCACTAGAAAACAAATTAAAATTCGGAGGAGAAAAAATACGTGTCAGCCCAATAACGATACTTTTGAATGTGATTCTTACTCTACTTCCAGAGAGAATAATCAGAAAAATAAAAGAATTTGAATCTTTTTAGCGTAATTAAAAGCTGATCACCCCAGCTTATCAAAAAAACCATCATTGACATCTGAATGTCAAGCATTTTTATTGGACTAAAGTGCAACGAAAAGTCTTTAAATGTGCAATAAATTGTCAGAATCGTATATTTTTATATTATCTCCAGAAATATAGAGATTCTGGTGACATGTCCCGTGTTTTTTCAATTGTTTAGCGGCATATAATTTTCTCCGCATCTTCCAGAAAATGTCCCATTTTGTCAAGCCTTACTTCGTCCTTAAGTTGTATAATATTGAGAATTGAGCAATAATAAATATAAAATGTACAAAAAGATAATAATCACACTTAAATGTCAAGAAGTGAGAAGTAAATTTAAATAAACTTTCTTGTTTTAATGATGTTGCGTACAATATTAGCTGAGTTGAGCTATAACGATTATTCCACCCAACTTGCGACATTCTACTTGATGAAGTGTTGGAACACAGAGCTCTGCCGTAATAATTGCTAATTATTATTGCATATTAAATATTCGGGAACACTAAACTGTACGTACACCATATGATTATCCACCTCTAACTTCCACTGGCTTCCCCGCTAAAACTTGCTCCAGGTAGCAGCTAAAGACTAATGTGTTTATGCAAACTAGAGAGCCTATGTGGTTATGTGATTTAGAGGAAGCAAATTGTCCATTAACCTTGTATTAAATACTAAGGGGAAATGAGAAATATAACGTAGAGACTAAGTACTAAGGAAATAGATATTCTTATACCTACATATTATTATGAACTGCTGTATTATACTACACGGTTTGTGAAAGGGGTTGAAAATTTATTAAGGAAACTTCAAATTCCGTTCAAACGACACTGCGAATGTAAAAAAATGACGATGTAAAAAAATAATTATTTGTGATTGTACTCACAATTTCGAAAAATCTTTTGCCCTTGGAAACTTTTTCTAATAAACCACCATGGCGACGAATATTTGCTATGGATAATGTTTTTTGAGTTGAACGGCTCTTGTACGAAGGTACTTCAGACCCTGGAAAAGTCCCACATATAACTGCATTATAAGATAGAGAACGTCATCTTGCATTGTATACCAGAGGTCGTGGGTATTAATTGCGGTGCTGACCATCTTACGAAGCACTGGAACTTAATAAGAACTTATTTGTCATAATGCTCGCACTAAAGAATGATTTCTCCACTTATAATAATTGACAAAGCTGCAAATTTTCATAGAACCATGTTACGAGTCTTCTTCTAAGTCAGAGTGGATTGGAATCTGCTTCAGCTTCTCTTCTTCTTTTAACCATGAATACTTGCCTCGGCTAGTGTTGGTAGAGCGGACTCCGAACTCTCTGGTCTTTGGAAGTTCGATCCAGGAGGAGATGATGATATTTAATCAAAGATGTTGTTTGATAATTTAAGAGACACTCGTTTATTGCGTTTAACAGGAAATTGGAAAATATACAAAAGTTCAAATATATCACGTAATTCACAACAGTAATTGTATCAAGTCTACAATCAATTATAGAAAGTTGGTTTAATCTTTATAACAACAATAATAATCACTTTTCGTATCTATGAATATAATTGGTTGGATTCTAAGAAAATCGCGGTAAAAGTGAGTTTCTCCAACTATCAGGGAGTACTCCAAAATTTATACGTCTGGTTCCCACCAAGGGAGTTTATAGAATGATCTTTGAAACAAAGGAAAAAAAGCTTAACGGTCGTTTCTCCAGGAGTCAACAGGTCCTGAATCATGTGACCATGGGTGAGAGAGATGGAAGATATCTGCCTCTCACATTCACCATACTCATTAGCCAAAGTCTGACAACCTGGTAATATAATCTACGTCGTAAATAATTAGAACGGGGTAGGGAGAAAGTGAGTGAGTGAAATGCATAGGCATCCATCCCACTTGCACCAGTGCAATGATATTAATATTTGGCAACAGCACCTGTGGCCTACGTGCTTGAGCGCACGATCAACAGAAACCAAATTATATATAGATGCATACCTGTTAGTATAGGGGTGGGTATGCATAGCAATATTTGAAATTTATAAAGATTATTTCGTACTATGAGACGGGTGAAGCTTCATAACAAAAAAAATACATGCTACAAATCGATTTTTAGTTATCAAAAGAAAAAAAAAGAAAAAAAAAGAAGATTTTGAGTACATAAAAATCTCTTAAGGAGTAACTGATCCAATAAGGTAGGATCAAGGAATTTAGAATAATCCTTGAACATTTAACTTCAAGAGTTCCAAAGTGGTAAGGGGTATACCAAAGATAGATACCCTAGTTTAGTAATTAGGTATAAAACAAAAAAAAAAATTATTATATTCTCATACATATAGATAAGGAGTTAAACCATGGCATGAGAAGAAAATTTGATTGTGGAAGTATGGGACAACCCTCATGAAGTGTAGAACCTAGATTGGTAAATTGTTTGTCACCCTTTCTTACCTATTCATCCATCCCTAACGGCCTTCATTCATAACCTCTCACTCCTAGATTTATTCATCAATAATTACTATCACACGGTTAGACAAACAACACAAAAAAAATAATTTATTAAATTATGGTTCAAAGCAGAGACCGCAATCCAATAATTCCACAATAAAAAAAACTAAATTAAGAAAATTAATTAATACAATTAACAATCTAACTGTCAAGAAGTAGAGAGTGACAGAATAGTAAACATAAACATAAAATTAAAAAAAATATATCGTACAATATTTTTCCTTCATCAAGGACATCTCTTAACAATACCTGATAGTGCTCACTTAGATTATTATTAATTTTGATTTTAAAATGCCCATAACATTTCTCAAAGTGAGAAATGTCCACTGATTTAGGTTCACTGTTCACTGATTAGTTTAAGAGCACTCCTAAGGTTAGCTTGTAGCTCAAGGATTTGGAGAGAACTAATTTAAATGTTCTGGTGTTTTTACATAAAAAAAATTATTATAATATTTACAATTGCATAAGAGTATCCTGCAAAAAAAAAGAAATTCCACTTTCAAAAAAAAAATATATATATAAAAAAAAAAAGGTATCCGTTGCCCAAGGATTACGGATCGACGAGTAAGAAGAGATGTTAAACTTCATGCTAGCTATTGTCCTGGTAATTAGGACACAATACTAAGTTTTGGAGCGCCACCTAGTTTGGGAAACATACGTGGAATAAACTAGGAAAATTCCAATAATAAACAAAACAACAAAAAAAATATTCTTACCTCTTGACAAGAGAGAAAGATTTGAGTATGCCAAAGTTGTATAAGACTGATCCGAGCGTCCTCATTTCAATCGAATAGAAAAGTTAAGAATATACTTAAATAAAAAAAACGAGTTGCAACTCAAAAAAAAAAATTGTCTAAGATTATTAGAGAAGTAGTAACTACAAATTATCAGTAGACTAACGTTATGAGTCGACTAAAATATTAACTAATAATTAAGAAGATTTGTGGCCTTAATTAGGAACACAAAAAAAAAGATTCATTGAAATTGATGTTTGCTCTAAGCCAACAATGCTGTGACGAAAGATGTCATTTATACATCAGATAGCGCGCTTATCATCGCACAGATTTACAAGCCTGGCATAACCAGAAATGTACAAAAAAAAAAATTCCATTCAACACACATTATCATAAGGGTGCATTGCTCATTTACAGCTCTCAAAAAAAAAAATTAGGAAGGTTGAGAGTGTACCAAAGTTTATTATTGCGCTTATCATAGCACAGATTTACAAGCCTGGCATAACCAGAAATGTACAAAAAAAATTCTTTCAACACACATTCTCATAAGTGTGCATTGCTCATTTACAGCTCTCAAAAAAAATTAGGAAGGTTGAGAGTGTACCAAGTTTATCATTCGCACAAATTTTCTTAACGGGTGCGATTAGATCAAGGAGATCTGAATAGAGCATTCCAAAAAAAAAAGAGAATAATTAATATTGACCCTGTATGTAACAAAACAATATAGAAGGTATTACTACGATTATAGTAATATCATGAAGAAGGAATAGTTCCATGTGGATAAATCAGGACTACAATTAACGTCCCTTAAAAAATAAAAAAAATAACTATCGCAGAAGCGAAAAACAACAACACAGAATAGTATCCGTGTTCAATACCAAACCAGAAATTATATAGGACACCCAGAAATACACTGACCTAGTAAACAAAACGTATTCAACAAAAAAAATATTAGTGGGGGAGCTAACGGGGCGGTCGTAACTCTGTGGTAGATTTATGAAAAGAGTCGATATTCTGACGCGCTTCAAGGACACAGGTTAGCCGTGATGCGGCGGGAATGCAATTTTTGTCGGCTGGCAGCTGGGTCTAGCAGCGGGCCAAGGTGGTTTAGACGAGGCGGGCGGTGCGATTTGTAAACAGCTGTGGAATTTTACGTAGTGAGTGATATGTCTGAACCACTCTCTCACAGGTCCAAAACATGACATCTCGCTCACTCGCTGGCTCTGGGCGGAGCGCTACAGTTTTGAGTGCGGCGGGTGTGGACACCGTAGGGAGTGAAATTCATAATTTAATGAAAGGGGGAACACACATTTTTGTTTAGTGATGTGAAGTTACAATATAAAAATCGGAGCGGCGTAACGCACTGTCGCAACATTCATTTATTAAGATATTCTGGGAAGCATTTCATTTACCACCGTCACGAAAAGGAACTTAGAACGTAATTCTTCTACAAATTATTTGAGATAATTTTAATTATAAAAATCACTCGACAACCTACAGGGATGTGGGTGGTATAGAAGATACGTTATTGGAATTCTTATAATTAAAAGAAGTCTTTAATGGCTTAGCCTACATCCTCGGACATGGAACACGGTAATCTAATGAGAAGGCGTACCGAGTTCAAGTCGTTAGACGGAAAAAAAATAATTAATAAAAACATGAAGTTACACTTAGTGCAACAAAAAAAAATTAATAACAAAGGTGGAGATCATGCTTCTTACCGGGTAAAACAGTATTTAAACGTGGGTTGTCCCAATATGATAGCCTGAAGCAAGAAGTAAGCTATTATACTGGACCACAAGGAAGAGAGATGCCAAGTAGCATCGTATACTTGGAATTCTCGCCCTGCTCCTCCCAAATGAATAGCCAACAGAAGGTTGGGTTCCAGGAGGCACTCTTAGGATTTCTGAATATACTTCGATTAGAATTTCTTTTGTTAAACAAAAATTCATATGTATTGGGGGTGAGCCCAATTTGACTTATGATTCTGACTGTACGAGACTAGTCAGGGTGTTAAAAGATAATAAACGTATGGGAACGGGTCCTCAGGAGCCCTTTAACCATAAATCAAGATATGATAGAACTTAAACTACAACTTTATTATATCCTTCGTATGGAACCTACGGATGGATCCACCATCACAATCCTTTAGTTCAAAAATTGTTCTTGATATTTTACGTATTACCTGAGACTTAATGAAGCGAGGAGCTAATTTTTTTGAAAAATACTGGGAAGCATTTGAGAGATAATGGGATCGTCTCCATACCAGCTGACCAATAGACAAGGATATGTCTTTACGACGCAAATTATAACGGTCCTTATTTTTATTAAAAGCTTGTACTAACGTTTGTGAGACTTTATTATATAGATTTTCTAAGGTGGAAATGTCATTCAATCTTTGTTTTAAGGGATCAAATGTTTCAGACGGGGAATCATGATTTATCTGTAGTGGCTTATAAAAAGAGGCGTGGGGAATGTATTCTCTACCGAACATCAAAAAATGTGGAGAATATCCGGTAGCAATGTTAGTCATAGAATTTAAACAAGAACAGATTTTTGGAAGATGTTTACACCAATTACGCTGGTCTTCCTCTACTAATATTGCCAACAAGGTTACTAGAGACTGATTATATCTTTCGGAGACATTATGCTGGGGATGAAAATATGCGTTATATCTAAGATCATTTATTCCGTGGGAGTGTAAGAATTCTTTAAACTGTCGAGAAACAAACTGTTTCCCGTTGTCTAAAACAATCTGTCGAGGGATTCCAAAGACTTTAAAGATTCTTTCTTCTAAGATTTGAATTATACTACTGGTATTTGCGGCTCGGAGAGGAAATGCCCAAGTTATTTTACTAAAAATGCAAACTACAGTGAAAATGTAACGGTTACGCTTATGACTCAGCGGTAAGGGACCTATGAAATCCATAGATATACTTTCCATGGGACGTTCGATTTTTTTAGGGTATTTCATAAGACCATGGGGCATTTGGTTATTATACTTGTAGGCCTTGCATATTTCACACTCATTCACTACCTGTCTAACCAGAGGTAATAATCGTTTACAGAAGTATGTACGGGAAATAAATTCGTAGGTTTTTTCCATTCCAGAATGACAGTTTCCCTTATGGTAGTCCAATATGAGACTTTCTATCTTACACGCAGGGACAACCAATTTCCAAAGGTGAGTGGGAGAGTTAGACAAGGAATCTTTTTTATACCTAGAATAACGATACAAGTGTCCATCATTTATCATAAAATTAGTGAACGATTGGGGTTTTTGAAGACAAGAATTGTACACTTTTTTATACCAGGGGTCTATAATATTTTCAAACGGTTCTGGAACAGATAGACTAGAGACAGGAATACGGCTCAATCCGTCGGCCAAGTTGTTTTCGCAGCCACGCTTAAATACAAAAGTGAAATCAAACTGTGAAAGTCGGCAAGCCCATCTGGCTAACCTACCAGAAGGTGAAGAAATTGAGTTTAGATATTTTAAACATCCGTGATCACTGACTACTGTAAAGTGTACTCCGTCTAAATAGCTTTTAAAGTGTTGTATAGAATCTACTATGGCGAGAAGTTCTCTCTCCGTGGTACTATAATTTCGTTCTGGACCGGACAATTTACGTGAATGATAAGCAATTATATATTCTACTCCATTTGAGTCTTTCTGGGACAAGAAGCTGCCCAAGGAAACTCCACTTGCATCACACGTCAATGTATACGGAAGGGAATAGTCTGGTGGTTTAAGGATTGGAGCGGAAATCATTGCTTGTTTCAAGGCTAGGAAGGCAAGTTCAGCTTCATTTGACCATTCGAATTTTTTACCGTTAAATTTATTACTCGTGAGGCGAGTCAAAGGAGAAGCAATCTTGGAAAAGTCCTTAATGAAACGCCTGTAATAAGACATTAAGCCCAAGAATGAACGGACTTCCTTACTGGTGGATGGTCTTGGGTAATCTTTCATAGCACTAACTTTATCTGGATCCGTCCGAATCCCCTCCCTGTCAATGATATGACCGAGGTACTTAAGAGATGATTTACAAAACACGGATTTACTGAGCCTAATTGTCAAGTTGGCTTCTTTCAAGCGCTGGAGAACAATTCGTAGGGTGGAAATATGGGAATTAAAATCTGAACTACAAATCAAAACATCATCCAGGAAACTGAATACTCGTTGTCCCAAATCGGAGAAAAGCTTATCCATAATTCTCTGCATTTCGGCGGGCACGTTTTTAAGGCCGAACGGGCAGGTAACAAAATGGTACATCCCTTTGGATTCTACATAGAAGGCTGTTTTAGGTCTGCTTTCTGGACTCAAAGGGATTTGCCAGAAGCCGTAGCTCAAGTCTAAGGTGGTTAAGAACTTGGTGTCTCTCAGATTATCCAACATATGGTTGATATTTGGTAGTCTATAAGAGTCTGAGACTGTGACCTCATTCAATCTTCTAGGATCGAGAACGAATCTAGCTGTGCCATCAGATTTTGGTACACAGAAGCAGGAATTTAACCAAGGGGAACGTGAAGGTTCTATTATTTTTAAAGCTAACATTTTATCGACCTCTTTACACATCTGAATTCGTCGTACGTGGGACGCTGGATATAATCTCTGTTTAACGGGCAAACTATCGCCTGTATCAATGACATGAGAAACTACATTCGTCCTACCCAAACCCATCTTCTCAAAAGAAATATTCTCGAATTCATTCTTAAGGTCATCCAAAATTTTCCTCTGCGACACTGTCAAATCGTTTATGGAGTTAAGACATTTTGGAGCTGATTCTACATTAGACGACTGTTGATCAGATATGGATGCTACAGTAACATGGGTTTTAGTGGGGAACAAACGAGGAATTATTCCTGACTTTTCCAGAAAGGGTGACCCCAAAATGAATTGGTCAGGAATGGAAGGAACAATAACAAATTTAACATGCTGAGTTTTATTGTTGTAACATAATGGCAAAACTATGGTACCTATAGATCTTATGGAATTATTGTCAACCCCACGAATATTTTGCTGACAATATTCAGGACGGAACCCTATTTCGACAAAAGACCGATATAACTGACCCCCTAGAACATTACAAGCTGACCCGGTGTCAAGCAAGGCTCGGAGTTGTATTTGAGAGATAGAAAATAGCAAATAAGGCCGTCGATCTCTCTCGTTCATTACGGAAACTTTATTGACCTGCAATGTTGAAAAGAACAATTTAACACTCTGAATCCACGACAATCTCTCGCGAGCTGAGGTCTCTGGGCTCGGGAAAACTGCAGGATTCATTATTCGTTTTTTGAATTTCTAAGTGGGGGAGGCGGTTTACTCACGTCAGGTAAGCGTTGGCGTGGCACAGGATTGAAGGGTTTCCTAAACTGAAATGAATGAACATTTTTGGCACTGGGCCCTGACTTAGAGTAGCAATTACGAGCAATGTGACCTATACGTCCGCAGTGAAAACATTTAAGCATAGGAGCAGAAGGCTGTTGAGAAGAAATTGATTGAACAGGGTGTCTCCTTACTATCTTAACTTTAGAGGGAGAGCGGGTTGGAACTGCAACCGAAACACACTCCAACTCCGTGCAAACTTCATCCAGCTCAGCAATTGAGTTCGGTCGCCTGGACACTAATACACTGGCATATCTGCTATCTAATCCCTTTCTGATGGCCTTTAGGATATCTGACATACGCAATGGAGACTGTAAGGACTGATTCAAAAGGGTTATACGTGAAATGTAATCACTAGCACTCTCCAAAGGTTGCTGTGATGCAGTTAAGATTTCCAATCGTCTGTTGGCTTCAGCATCAGGCAAATCGAAGCGCTTGATAAACGATTGTTTAAGCTGTGTCCAAGTTTTAACACTGTTATAAAATGTCCGGTAGAAGGTGAGTGCTTTTCCCTCCAAAAATTCAGGCAAGGCGGGGCCTAGGTTTTCCACTGGAAAATTTCGAGCTCTGGAAATTTCCTCCAATCTCAAAAAAAAATCTCTAACATCCTCGACACCGGAATAATGTTGAACTGGCCATGAACTAAAATTTACTGAATGTATGATGTGTGATTGGTTAACTGTAGGATTGGGTCTATCTAAATTTCTACGAACCGGTGTAATAATTAAATCGTTGGAAACATTAGTATTTATCATTGTCACAGCCTGAGTGGGCGGAGAAGAAGGTACAAAACTATCACGAGGTGGATTAGTTTCCGAGAGGCTATCAGGGCGTTGGATACCTAACAATTCCGAAGGGTGATTGTCACGCTGGCCCACATCAGACAATAAGTTAGAATTGTAAAGTCTGCATTGCCTTCGCAGAGATTCAATACCTACATCAGGCTGGATACCTCTATTCAACAGTGCTTTAGAGAGAGTCTTGCAGGTCGCCCTCTCCACACGAGGAATAACTCGATCGACCAGGGATGACATTATTAACAAATAAAACTACCGGAGTGTGACTATCTCAAACTTTGACTACCGTCGGGAGTATTCGATCACAAGAAAGTCAAAAAAAAAATTAAAATTATCGAAGTTTTATCTCGACCTCACTCACTTATCCAACATTCAAGGGAGGAAGACCCTTTCTCAAGGAAAGTTATTGAATTATTGTGGCAAAACAGAGTACCCAAATGCAAAAATAAAAATTTTAAGAAAAATTGCAACAAAACACAAAAAAAAAACTTTTCTAGTTGCCGTCGGCTGAATTTATCAGTAGGTATTGCAAAAATTCATGGCTTTTGGCCCACAACAAAATTTTAGCAATTGCAGAAATTTAAATTGAGATAATAGAACTTGCTAATACTCAAGAGAAAAGAAAAGGAAAAAAAAGCAACTTAATACACCATTATCATTTCAAAAAAAAAAAAAACTTTAAACACCAGAACACTGTGTTATTGCATTATTTAACGTTTTTCAAAAGAATTGGATTATTAATTACGTTTCGCTCACCAATTTCCTGTCCGGCATCTATGTGAGTCAAGGGAGACGCAGACAAGGTTCCTGGATGTCTTCGGATCTTGACGCTGCTCGCATTGCCATCAGCTCGTTCTGGATTTGATGCTCACACGTTGGAAAGCGCCATAATTGTAGCGGGTCTTCTTCTAAGTCAGAGTGGATTGGAATCTGCTTCAGCTTCTCTTCTTCTTTTAACCATGAATACTTGCCTCGGCTAGTGTTGGTAGAGCGGACTCCGAACTCTCTGGTCTTTGGAAGTTCGATCCAGGAGGAGATGATGATATTTAATCAAAGATGTTGTTTGATAATTTAAGAGACACTCGTTTATTGCGTTTAACAGGAAATTGGAAAATATACAAAAGTTCAAATATATCACGTAATTCACAACAGTAATTGTATCAAGTCTACAATCAATTATAGAAAGTTTGTTTAATCTTTATAACAACAATAATAATCACTTTTCGTATCTATGAATATAATTGGTTGGATTCTAAGAAAATCGCGGTAAAAGTGAGTTTCTCCAACTATCAGGGAGTACTCCAAAATTTATACGTCTGGTTCCCACCAAGGGAGTTTATAGAATGATCTTTGAAACAAAGGAAAAAAAGCTTAACGGTCGTTTCTCCAGGAGTCAACAGGTCCTGAATCATGTGACCATGGGTGAGAGAGATGGAAGATATCTGCCTCTCACATTCACCATACTCATTAGCCAAAGTCTGACAACCTGGGAATATAATCTACGTCGTAAATAATTAGAACGGGGTAGGGAGAAAGTGAGTGAGTGAAATGCATAGGCATCCATCCCACTTGCACCAGTGCAATGATATTAATATTTGGCAACAGCACCTGTGGCCTACGTGCTTGAGCGCACGATCAACAGAAACCAAATTATATATAGATGCATACCTGTTAGTATAGGGGTGGGTATGCATAGCAATATTTGAAATTTATAAAGATTATTTCGTACTATGAGACGGGTGAAGCTTCATAACAAAAAAAATACATGCTACAACCATTACTAATATAATATATTATTTATGAATAGTACCTAGGTCAAAATAACATGAATATAAACTATGAATGGCAGTTAAAATCAAGTGGTCTCTAGTTGTAAACGTTAGTGAAACTTTTAGGATCGTTAATATATTTGGAGACGAAGTTGGACCATTCTATTATCACACCTTGTGAAATCAACACAGCAGATTAATGCAATGTTGATTATTCAAACTTGTTTATTAAACGAACATCTCAGCACCCATGTGAAAGCCTAATAAGCTCTTCTTCTTGTTTCTCAGCCATCTTTCCACCGCTGGATATAGAACTTTTCCATTTCTGCTCTATCCCGGGCCTTCTTTATGCACGCTCTACCCACGACTTGTATTATTCGACTCTTGAAAGGTATATAACTTAGAATAGGCGACAAAAACCAAATTTTATAAGGCGAGTTTTTTTTTTTTTTTTAATACAAGAATGTCATCGACAAAAGTTTCGCGACAAAAGTAGCCTTTCAGGTATCGATCATAATAAATGTGGGTAGAAGTGTGGCTGCACATGATTTGGCTATGGCAATGGCGAAAGAAAGAAACTGTGACTTGGTAGCAATTAGCGAACCCAACAAAAAGAAATGTGCCGGATCCTTTTACTTACAGTGACCAGAGAAAAGATGCCCTAAATAGTTAACTTTAGCAAGAAATACCATGTGCAGGAATATAGACCAATGCAGGGAGCTGTCAGAATCACAATAGAAGACACCTTCATCTATAGCATCTATTTGAGCCCAAATAAATGTGATATAAACGAATTTGAATCAATATTAGGTGAATTGAAAAGGGATATGGATTCTGCTGATAAGAAATCACACTTTATATTGCTGGGAGACCTAAATGCAAAGCACCCAATGTGGGGTGGAAATATCTCAAATAAAAAAGGTACAGAACTGCTAAATTGGGCAAACTCTCAAAATCTGAACATAGTTAATGACGGAATTTCCCCTACATGTATAAGACATAACGGCACATCTTACATCGACCTCACCTTAGTATGCGATGGGGTACTGAGGAGGGGAACAAAGTGGGAGGTTATAGATGAGGAAACCTTAAGTGACCACAGATATATCCTCACCACGATTAAAGGCCATACAAAAAACGGTATATCTAAAAGAATATACGGATTAACAAATTATCAAACACTACTGGATAGATTTAGAATGCTCACGCATAACAAAGAAATCACTGTGGAGGGATGCATCAGTGCAATAGAGGCTGCCTTTAAAGAAAGTACCCCAAAAGTTAGACGAGAAGAAGGAGGAAAGCTCCCTTACTGGTGGACTCAGGAGATCCAAGAGACCATCAAGGCAGTCAGAAGAAAGAGAAAGGCCTTTCAAAGTAGTACAGACGAAGAAACCCGCTCTTTGAGACAAGAAGAATACAAAGCAGCCAGAAGAGATTTGAAAAGGATTATTGCGAAAGAGAAGAGAGACGCATGGAGATCCTTATGCGAAAAATTGGAAAATGACATATTTGGAGATGCGTATCAGATTGTCAAGAGTCAACTTAAGGTTTCAGTCCCCAACACAAAGCTGACCCAGGAAAAGAAAAAGGAAATTTTTAAAGAACTATTCATTGGCAAAAAAGCAAATAATTTGGGAGATAGCAACACGAACACAACCGAAGAGGAATACTTTGAAATCACGGAGAATAACTTAAGAACTGCTGCGAACAAAATAAAAATAGGTAAGGCCCCGGGTCCCGATGACATTGCACCAGATGTGATTAAGGAACTTGTTAGCAAAAATCTAAGTTACTTTAGAAGCCTTTTCGAACTGTTGCTACAAAAGGGAACGTTCCCAAGCCAGTGGAAGAAAGCAAAACTTGTACTGATTGAAAAGCCCAGAAAAAACCTAAAAGAAGAAAAAAAATTCCGACCTATCTGTCTTATAAACGTTATTGCTAAATTGTTTGAGTCAATTATAAATGAAAAATTAGTTAAAGAGATAGAAAATCACGGAAATTTCGACGACCATCAATACGGATTCCGAAAGGGTAAAACGACTATGCATGCAATCATGGAGGTCCAAAAAATGGCAAATGCAGCCAGGGAAAGAAGAAATCTAAATGCGCTTATTCTCGTTGATGTTAAAAACGCTTTTAACACAGCATCCTGGAGCATCATAATGGCGAAAATACGATCAAGAAATATTAACACGAGGATAATAAATGTCATTGCGGACTATCTAACTAATAGAAAAATAATGATTGATTTCAAAACGGAAATGGAAGTTGGTGGAGGTGTGCCACAGGGCTCGGTGTTGGGGCCTACTTTATGGAACATCATGTATGATGACATAATGAAAGTTTCAGTTCCAGCAGACGTCGGTCTGGTATGTTATGCAGATGATTTGGCAATATCGGTTACAGCTGAAACGAAGACTGAGTTGGTAGCAAAAACAAACGAAACCCTTTTAAAGATAGCAGACTGGATGAAAAATAATGAACTCAGTGTTGCACCACAAAAAACGGTTGCTGTAATGCTCAGCGGAGCGAGACGAGGTAAGGATATCTGCTTCGAATTTGAAGGATCTCAGATTAAAATATCTAAGGAAGCAACATATCTAGGAGTGGTATTGGACAGTCATCTAAACTTCTCCAAACATGTTGGATATGTGTCTAAAAAAGCACAAAGGACAGTGCGAGCACTCTCTGTACTATTGCCGAACACTAGAGGCCCTAAACAAAATAAAAGGAGGACCATGGCTATGGCTACGCAATCTTTGTTGTTATATGCAGCACCTGTCTGGGAGGGATCATTGGTCGTCAAGAGCAGAAGGGATGCACTCTTAGCAGCCCAAAGACCTATGGTATTAAGAGTATGCTGCGCATATCGCACAGTATCTACGGATGCTGCCCTTGTGATTGCCGGTATGGTTCCGATATATCTGCTTGCTGAGGAGCGCGGCAGAATCTTCAGACTGTCAGGCGATGTTGATAGCGATGCCCGCGGACGAGAGAGGCAGCAAACGCTTGAGAAATGGCAGAGAGAGTGGGACAGTTCCGTCAACGGAAGATGGACTTATAGACTAATCCCCAACATCACGGCTTGGATTTCAAGAGCACACGGTGAGGTGACATATCGACTTACCCAGTGTCTCTCTGGACACGGAGTATTTTATTCGTATCTTAAAAGAATTGGTAAAGCAGACTCGAACGCATGCGTGTACTGTGGTGAGGAGGACACCCCGGAACACACGGTATTCAAGTGTGACAGGTGGTCGGAAGAGAGAAAAATAGCTACGCGTGGCCTTGAGTTGGAGAGCTTCCCCACGCTGGCTGACCTTGTTGGCTACATGTTGAAAGGGAAGACGCAGTGGAACGAGGTAGCGGGATTTGTGGAAAAAATCATTAGGCAAAAGGAGAAGGATGAGATACAACTTAAGAGATAAGACAAAACCAGCAGTGGTAGGCCCTAACAATGGGTAGGAACACTGCTGAGTTTGGTGCGAGGGGTTTTAGCCGGTTTGAGTCCGGCACTACCCAGGTGATGCAGCCTGGGTGTCCATGATGGATTTCCCCTCATTAAAAAAAAAAAAAAAAAAAAAGGTATCGATCATAAACCCATCTCATTGGCGTAGGCCCACATTTTAAGCTGAAGATCTGTCTTTGAAAGAAGACGAAATTATATCATTTCGAGATTTCAACTTTTGAAGTGGTTTATAAAAATAGGTATACTTATTAATAATTCAAACGATCGTTTTGTAGTTTATATGCAACTAGCTGACCCATCGAACTTCGTCTCGCCTTCAATCAAAAGTCAATAAAATATTGCTGGGTAACATAACATAGCTAACATACATGACTACTCTTTGTAAAAAAATCAAAAGTTATGTGGTTATTATGAATCAGTTATTTCAAAAGCACCAAAACTCCCCAGTTCCATACTAACTATTACTTCATACTATTTTTCATCCATTTTTCGATTTTTAACAGTTGTTTTTCTGTTATCCGGAGCGATGAAGAATCTAATAAACTAAACACGATAAAAATCTGTTCAGCCGATCTCGAGTTATAAGTGTTCGTACTAACCCGACTTTCTTTTATAATAAAGATGTTAACAAATTATAAAAAGCTTGAAAAAGTACCATCAAAAACGATATTTTTAATTTCAATCATCACCATGTGTAGAAAAATAGGGAAAACATTGCACTATCTATATAATGTTTCTATCAAAATATTAATCTACCTATTTCCTCAACAGATGTCGGTGGCGGTACCAATGGCGAAACCGTTCCATACAAACTTTAATATTGTATTTTACATGAGTTCTTATCGATTTATTGAACTTTTTATTAGTTATTCTGTTATCCGGAGTGGAGAAGAATCCAATAAATCAAACATCGGAAGAATCTGTTCAGCCGATCTCGAGTTATAAGTGTTCGCACTAACCCGACTTTAATTTATATAGTAGATATGCATCAATTCTAATTGAATCAAATATTTTATGTTTAATGCCAAAATTAATTGAACAATCAAAATTTCACTTTGGATACCTTGCTTTTTGAAATTTAAATGTCGGCAACTTTTATGCCTAAATCGCCGATTAGATGTCAGAAACAATCAGTACCGGGCATCGGGATCGTTATTTATCACCAACAGGGGATTGATTCCAACCTTTTTCGTGTATGTGGAGAACATAATCTCTTTCTATTAGACGCAGTTAAAAGGATAATATTGTCACTAAAGTCGAGCCATTGAAATTAAAATGTCGGATGGGGAATATTTTGCGGATATAACTTGGCATTATCGTCGATTTCGAATGTTTCATCATTGTAACGGTAATGTGAGCACCTGTATCCCGTGTAGTCGCACGCAAAATCAAAATACCTTTATATATTTTTATTTGATAGTCATTACTTAACCGATCGGCGAGCTTATTGCCTTAACCAAATGATCGAGGAAAACAATTTTAACAGAGTGTTTTTTTTTTTTAAGTAGGAAGGTTTATCTCATTATCTCCTCTTCTTTCGACTACAATCCTAAGATTGGTCTACAACTAGCCTGACGACTGTTCCTCCACCCCCAGAGCCAGAGTGTAACCCACTTGGAAGTTTTATTAAATTTTCTAATGTTCTGCGTGACTTTCTTATTTTTTCTTTCATAAGAATCTTCTCCTGACAATGAAAAACATAACAAAAAAATAACTAGCGAAATTGCTCCAGAAGTTGACGCGTGATACGATGACTACGGGAAAAGGGCTCAATTTTTATATAGAGATACTTTACTTAATAATTTATTATAGGATCATCAGCTTGTAATCGATCCGATTGAAAGTTTTGTGAAAAACAAAAACCGTGGGTCGTAGGAAGCTAATGAGAAATTTTGAAGTCTTATATTTGAGACGATACTCTTGTTTCTAAGTAGGCTATTCACGGTGTTATTGCGAAGTGAATAAGATTTAGAGAAAAGGAATTTAAATAATGAACAGCCCCCGGAGAGTGATTTACTCCCCAACCAACACTCACATTTCTTAATAGCTAAAGGTTTTACATAATTGTTAAATTCTGATTAAAACTCTTGTAGGTACTCTTAATGAAATATGGTAAGTAGATGCTTTGGTAATGATCTTATAAATAAACCATAAACAGCTAATTTTAGCATGAATAATAACACTGGCCGACACGATTTTTGTAACACAAGCAGACCTTTATTTTTATAGGAGAAATATTCCTAAAGCACTAACACGTACCATTTTTCAATAGCTCAATTTCATAAGGAAACTGTGGCAGGTAGTCAGTTGAATAACAGTAAAAGTACCTGAACTGTATTGTTTACAATTTTAGACATACAATTAAGATAAAAAAAATAGTCTTCTGTTGAGTTTCGAAGTGAGTGGTTCTCTGTGTGTGGTTAAGAAAATGTTTTAAGGACGAAAATATCGAGACAGATGCGCCGCGGTTGCAAAATCTCTCCTGACAAATTTTGTTACATTTGAAGAGAATTTACAGTGAAATCACAAGCCAGGCCATTTTCAAGAAGTGTTAAAAAGCCAACTTCCTATATTTTTGTTCTTTATTCGAAGTTCAAGACAAGCAGTGAGCTCCCATGTGTGTTGTGTTAGTTGTAGCGTATCATTGGTGCAGTGGATGAGTGGGAATAGAAAAGCATGCCTATTGCAGTCCCTATGGTATGCCGAGAACCCATTTATCGTTTAGACGATTGTTTTTTTTTTGTCTGACAAAGACTGATGGTTATTCCAAAAAGAGAAAGCACAAGATCGACTATCATAAATTTTCATTTCCTCTATTCACATCTGTAATTTTTTCCGGAAAATTTGGGATCTGTCGATGATGATCAGGGTGAAAGATTCCACCAAGATATTAGGACACTGGAGATTCGCTATCAAGGACGATGGGATCCAGCCAAGATGGGTCATTACTGCTAGTTTTTGAAAGGGGTACCTCATAAAAGGAAAAAAATAGATTTTTTTTAGTATTTTAAATCAATATTTTTAATGTTTATGTTTTTTTTTAAATGTAATTATTATTTTCAATCCACTTATAACAATAAATTTGGTTAATCTTGGGTTTTTCTTAAATCTAATCATTTTTTTTTCAATACACATCAGAATGTTAACATAAAATGTGGTTCTTTAAATGTTACAAGAAAACCTGACGTGTTACAACTTTTTTGCCATCATTTTTGTATTTGGAAACATCCATTCTACCATAATATGCTATTCAGCTTTCTGTTACTACTCAAAAAAAAATTATGTCGGCCAGTGATAATTATAACGAAACTTGTCTGGACTATGAACGAAACATACTTATCAATTAATGTAGCTAATATTGGCTTAAATAGACTTATATTTTTTAATTCATTTCGTTTTTGCGAGGCTTATTTACTTCACAATCTTATTTCTTCTGCCTTCTCGGCCCATTTTTTGGATAAAGGCCACCCAGTATCCTTTACCTTCGGCAAATTTCATCAATCCTTCATCAGACTACTTCTTCTAACGAGTTCATAGCTAATCTTCAAAATGTTATCTTTCCTATCTAGTACCTATGAGAGCTTAAACCATATTGCCAGTCTAACTCCACTTTTGTGTAGCTACCTTTTTCACAAAAAAATAAATAAGTTTTCTGTGGATAAATTCTTCGTTTTTTTTTTGCTTTGTAATCCTCTATGTCGAGTTTCAGAGATCTTAAGATAATTCGATTTTTTGACAGTGTTTGTATGAAACACTCGTCTTTGGAACCCTGATGGGAGGAACAGTGCTCTCCTTGGTCAACTGTCATTCGGAAATTAAATACACAAATAAAAAGACTGAGTTGGACGACGTGTTGCGTAGTAGTTATTATTTTTGTTTTTTGCAGTTACGAATGGTTAAATTGGTGATGGATGATGCTTGTGAAATGTGCTGAAAAGACTTTATGAATGTATGTGTGTTATATTTTGTGTGCGTGCTTATTCTGTATTTGCGATTTTCTAATGTAAGTTGAAAACTTCATATATGGTTGATGGGTGCATGGTTTCTTTTTCTTTTTACATTAAGTATAGTATTGCCTCAGCACAGACTCTCGTCTAGTGAGGTAATAAACCCTTTATACAAATTATATATATACACACACATTGTAAAATGCTTATGTTTTTTTGTATTTTTTGGGAATAAAATAAATAAATAAAAACTAACTAAGCATAGGTAAGTACTTAATATGTTCTTTTGCATGGAACAAATTGTTACCCTCTTATCTTGAAAGACTATAGTAATTACGAAATCTGCCATTGAAAACTTTGATGTGATCAAGGAGTCGGGATTGGAGACAAAATTTCAAGTTTTTATCAACTTGGAGAAACATAACATATATTTATTTAGTAGGTATACAATGATATTATGTACTTTCCTCTATAAAGGTTTCAGTGATATCGTTTGATATAAATGTTTGATTGTATGTTCTCCCAGATCAAAATTAAGATTTAGTAAATTTTACTGAACTAAAACCTTTCCAACTGAAACATTCCGATCTGACCGAAAATCGAATCCGGTAAGTACCTTTCAATCTCAGAATTCTGGGTCTACACGACTTAACCATTGATGCTACAGAACGTGGTGATTGTTTGAAAAATACCAACTATTTTGTAGAAATAAGCTCTCAATTTAATTCCAAAGGAGCGAATAAAAAAATACAAGAAATTTTTGAGCCAATTAAACATAATTTTGAAGGAAAAGAATTTGGAATTAACCTCGATTTGTTCTGTAGGTATAACAAACCAAACACTTATCGTAAAAGTTTACCTGGAAATTTGAAACAACAACCTAGTTATAAATAATTGTGGCTGTACTAAATAGAGTAAAACTTATCCATAATGAACCGACTTCAGTAATGGTGATGTATTGATGGCGGCAACTTGACACTCTATCGAGATGATACTTACCGTCAAATAAACAAGCTTATGAACGAATCCAACTGTCTGTAAGAAGAGCGATGGATGCAATGCAAACAAATTGTTCAAATAATGGATAGGGTAGCGGGTATTGTTGGAAGTTTGCTGAAGGTAAACCTTCAATTCCAAAACTTTAATTGACATCCCAATAGTTGAACACAGCGTTCTATGTTTTTTAAGAGTATCTCATGCTACACTCGTGTATTTATTTGTAACAATACTACCCAAACAGGTCAAGCTTGTGCTAGGAATATAAGGGGAACAAGAACCCACATTCTTGGAAACTTAGAAGTGACGGATATTAATAGTTGTAAGCTAAGTTGTAAGTACCTACGGCAAATGAGTTGGTATGGAAACACAGAATGGAGACCTCGTACTTCATCGTATGCCTAGTAATCAACAAAGATGTCCAATTTTTGGTAAATATCAGAGGGAAACCTGCAAATCAAGCCAGGGAGAGAGAAAGAGAACAGTATCCTGTTTCAATGTTTGCACAGATTTGTTTTTCCTAAACGAAGACCAATTTTTCTAAACAGTTGCTATTTATTTCGTATAAAACAAAAACAAAGGATTCAAAAGAGACCTCCACCACTGGACTCTAGACCCATTCTCAGTCCTCAGGGACTCCGAAAGATAAAACGTTTTGCATAAACAACTTTTTCAATCTTTGAACTGAAAAATGAACATCAAGTGAGTCGTTTTGTTTTATCGCAAACCCCGAGTATAACGATTTATTAAACTGTCTTCCCGTCTAGACTCTTCCATTTATTATAGTCGATATCAAAATATTACTATAAAGAGGTTTCTCACATCTCTGCAAAATTGTATGCTGAACTTTTCATGAAATTATAATATTTGAAAAATATCAAGACAAACCTGAGCAACACACACGTCATTCTAAATGTGGCTTATAGATTTGTTTCGTAGGTACACAACATTCTAAGTTTGTCTAGATTCTTGTGTGCATTTTTTTAGGACTAGATCTTAAGGAACATATCAACAACGATATATTCGTTAAGATCTGTTCTAGTTGTTCTCAAAAATTCCAACAACATTATCATCATCTACCTACTTGTTATATACACGTATTTGGAAAGGAATTATTAGCGTCGGGGCAGTTGGCCTAGTGGTTGCCGTCTCTGCACGGTACGACGAGGAACGCAGGTTCGTATCCGGGGCGTGGGATTTTTCCACATGTTGAACATGTTGAAATTTCTCATAATATTCGGGAATTTGTACATTACCACCTAATGGCGAATGTTGTTAGCGTAAAGTGATCACACTAATCCAGCATTCGAAATAACAGTAGAAGACGGTCGTAAGCCTGTAGTGATTTGTTTATAGGTACCATTTAAAATCGAACAATATTAGTCAGTCATATTCTGTTGTTGATATTTTTTTTTTTTTTTTTTTTTTTATATCGGCAACTCACCCTATAAGAGTGATATGTGCCTAAATACAGATTTATAATAGATTACAATAATATAATATAATATATCAATACATTTTACACAACTAAAGATACCTTATTATACATCTGTTGTTGATATGTTCATTTACATATTTTGTTTCGTTTATCATGAATAATAGTCATAGTCAAAAAAGGTTAACTAAGCTGATCTTTGGTGTTTTGGGCATTAGAAGGTGCTTGGTAATAGTCCATTACACAATAAAAGCAAATAGTCTAGAACAGTTCTTTCACAAAAATTTTTGTTAAAAAATCATCCGATTTTTTAAGATTCTTTAAACTTAGAGATTGGAAGAACTACAAAGCCACCATATGAAACACTGAGATCGAGGATTTCATTATATATTTTTTTATTCTGAATATTATTTTTTTTTAATTTTTACAAGGTTGGTAAAAATCTTATTCCAAACACGAAAGAGCTTACATCTTAAGCTGTTAAGGTATGAAATACTCAAATTGCATAGAATCACTAAAAAATAATCCAAAAATAGATTCTTGCAGGAAATCTTTTTCAGTTAAGTAGGTATCTATTTTAGAAGCATTATCACCACGCAGACAGTATTGTAAGAGAAGAGTCTATTCAGCGCAGGAAACTACTCTAAAAATAACATTCTTAGAAAAACTCTTATCTTTTCATAATATTACTTACTTTCAGTATAAAATACTTTTTTTGTTGACGACGGATAGTTTTAAAGGGTCCTACAAAAAAACATGATGTTAAAGTATACAAATCTTGAAATGAAACGCAGTTTATACATTTCAAAAACCCAATAAGCAATACAGAACCATGCAGAACACAGATTTTGCTGTCCCACTAGATGTGTTCTGGGACAGTACTGTTCCAAATTCTACTATTGTCCTATTAGATTAGATAATATGTTCTGGGACAGTAGGTATTGCTCCACTTTCTAGTAAATCCAATGCGTGATAGAACGATGAAGTGGTGATTTTATTTTATTTCAAATGGAAAATCTACAAGTACATACCAAGTTTTGCCGTAAATCATAGAAGATGTTATGTTATATTTTTCACAGAATTATGAAATAAGAATGAAGATGGTTATGGGTTACTAATAAAATATGAGTTAAAAAATACTGGGTAACTTAAATTAATGAGGATAAGCTATACCTACCTATCAAATATCTGAAGATTCTTAAAAAAAATACCATCAGCCAAGTGGTATCAATTTCAACGGAACCGTCCATCCTAAAAACATGACTCTTTCAGCGTTTTTTTTATTATTTTAGAATAGATATTTTATAACTAGTTACGTTTATTCATAGAAAATCGTGACAATTATTTTAATATCAATGATTTCCATCAGGTAGGCTATTTCTTATCTCATCGGTCCTATCCTTTAAGTATAAAACTACTAAACTTTTAAATATCTCAGATGAGTCATATTGATGAATCTCTGGAAGCACTTACTCTAATATTTACTTTACTGGCAAAACTATAAGAGTCTTCAACCATATTGTTTACATCTATATCAATTACCTACATAATTATTTCAATAGATTATGCTTCCATACTACGACAGGGAGGTTTGGAGACGTTTCTTAGAGGCAGCCATAAGACTTACCAAGGGTTGTGGCGCTGAGGATGTATGTATGTACCTACTATAAATTTAGGTATTTTAAATCTAATCTAAGCATAAATGTTCGGGAATAAAATGAGTATCTTCAAGACAATTTAAGGTGCATGTGGTGTTTGTATGTAAGAAGAGAACGATTTGGATTGAGTTGTGTCAAGTCATATCATTTGAAGCGTACCTACATTGTGTATTTTGACGGTGCTCTATGCATGTGTGATTGGTGTATGCTTGCATTAAATCGAGGAATATAGTTCAATTTTAAATTGTTTTTTGTACAATTTGTCTGTGCTGGTAAGGCTTTATTACTTGGTCGCATGGCAGTGTGATGGGTACATTTGCCTGCCATATTGCGAGGATTGTTTACATTTTAGTTTGGATGAATTTAATTCGTGAAACGAAGAACATTATTGGAACTTGTGCCAGGTTGCGTTGTGAGTTTACGCATTTCTCTTCCGTTTTTATTTTAATTTTGAGTCTGATGACATTTTTTAAACGTCAAATTAAATAGTGTCGTTTTCGGTCAATGTTGTCTAGAGGTGCTATACCTAACTAAGTTTCAAATTACGCCTCCTTTAAAAAGAGATATATTGTTAACATTCATAATGAAATTGACAGATATGGTAACTGAACCTAAATTGCAGTATGCTGATGGTTTGTAAGTAGATGTAAAGCTTGGCCGACTGTCCTGGCTATTCAAAGGTATCCTTCTGAATGAATTGTTATTCGAGTACAGTGACGATGTTGTGCACCTACATGCAATGTATAGAATTATTATTATTTTTTTAACTTTTATACGCAGAGGTCATTGTTGTTACACCTATTTGTTGCAGGATTTGAACTTTAAACATTCTATATAAGTACCTACGTTTTATCAACTGAAAATATCTCTAATGAGAATGATATTTCTAAAAGGTGATGTGTTAGTTTTAGATCAGCTGCCCACTTTGGATGTGACTGCGATATTGTGTCAACTTCCGATTTAGTGCTCTATCGCGAAAGAAAAACATGTAAATGGACTAAGTATGCTTTTCTTAAACATGCGAATTATTTCTGTACAGACTGATGGTTGCCTTATTTACGTTTGTTTTTTATAAAACAGTTGTCTCACTTATATGCTGTGTATGTGAATGTCAGTGAATGAGGGTGTGAAGGTATTTGTGAGTGTGAGAGTGAGTTGTGTTTTTTTTTTTTTTGTACCAACTTATATTATTATAAGACTATATTTTTATAACCTTTTTTAGTTTGCCCTAGCACAGGCTTAAAGCCTATTTGGGCAACATTTTTAATCCTTTTTTTCTAAATGTTTTGTAATAATTGAATTGAATAAATAAATAAAATAAAAAATAAATCTTGTCGTATTATTTAGTGTTGGAGTAAGCTACATATTAAGCTTTATTCCTATACGAAGATTCCCATGTGCGTGTAGGTATATCTCGTCTTGTTTCCGCATCTGTCACAAGGCTCCGTAATGTTTTGTATATTTAATAGGAAGTTCGGGAGAGTGGGAGTGTGTCTAACGTTACTTAAATTATCTTTGTGATCAACCAGGTGTACTCGAGTAGGGCGATGTAGAAAGTTTTTCAATGTGCCACATGTCTGCCGTAAAGATCGCTCTTCATTTATACAAAGTATTATAATTATTCATACTGCCACTTTTTGCCTACATAGGTACATACATGACTTTTTACATCCGAAAGATTTGTAACGCTTGGTTTGTACCGATGCTGGTGTGTGTCGTTATTACCAAATGGATTTTCAAAGATTAAGGTATTGTTTATCAAGAAAGTTAACATATGACAATAATAAGCCATCATTGCAGTCCGTCAACTGGTAACGGATGATACCCACTTTTAGGTGGATAAAATCGCTGTAGTTGCAATTTTATCTGTTTCTTCTTGAAATATTTATACAACAGACAATAATCACACAATATCAAATGAAATCATATTACCCATTTAATTTTTTAACAGTTTTATCATTTATTATTACCTATTATATATTGGTTATTTAATTTTTTTTGTTAATGAGTATAGAAAACAAAATATTTGTTTTGTATTCATAGGTTGGTATATTGCATTTACGTGAGTGAACATAATATATTCATCAAATTCTTGCCGTCAAACCACTGAAATTATAAATTTAACGGCTATTTAAGTGAACAAACTGTCGAACATGAAAGTTTGACTCAGTGTTTGGATGAAAAGATATGTTTTTATTTTATTTTTTTTTTATTGGATACAGACAGCTTTTTTAAGTTTACAATATTCAATATTTCATTTACATTTTTATAATCCCATTTATGTGTATCCCAATTATTCACATTAATTCACACTAATTACAATTCTTATTATTACATTGTCTTTACGCTGATGTATGATTCCACTTTCATATTAATGGGGAAGGAAGGGTGGGGAATGAAGGGGGAAGGAAGGAGGGCTAGGAGATTATTTTGTATAGTCAATGTCTGTAAGGGTTCGTCAGTCAGTTTGTCCTACAATTCAATTTATTGAAAAGATCTTACTAATTTAAAAACCTGTGTATTCTTAGATATTCATTACAAAACTTAAGAATTCAAATGCAAAACATTGTGATGCATTCAAATGAAATAAAAAAATAAATATGTAGATACCTACCTAAGTTTATGAATAACAATTAAGAAAAATCTAAAAAATGACAACTAGGTACTTACATCGGAATGAAATGTACGATAAATATCTCAGGATGCATAAAAAAAAAAGATTTGATTTGAAATACCTAGAATAGTTTAGAATATAACTGAGACAAAAAATACAGAAAAGTATTACCTACGTAGATACGGCGCGCCGCGGCGAGTGGAATTTATTGTATGTACATAATATTATTATTATTTACATCGAAGATGTGCATTGGGAGATCTGCGGCGGATGTAAGCCCTTATCTCATGTGCTGCCACTGGCATAATATGTTCACTGTAATACCACACGACTTACATAAATGCTTTGCTTCGAAATGGGAAATCTACGTACATAGGTCCTTACCTACAAACGGGTTTATTGTATTATTTTCTTTGTTTAAACATCATACATACGTCATTTATTGAATGAATGGCCATGGAAAGATGAATTCACACAAAGATGGCCCCGAACGTATTATAATCTCTACCAAATGGTTTAAGGCGAATGCTTCACGCACGCTACGCTAGCAATAAATATTGCAACATACTTCCGCATACATTGTAAGATAATGTATGTGAGGTGATACGTGCTTCAAAAATGGTCTTTACTTTATCATACATCGAGACATTATTTGTGTGCAAAATTTATTTTTGTACCTCCATTCAGACATGCCGCGTCCCAATACGTATGTGTATGAACATGATTATATGTATCTGTGTTTTTTTTTCATCGAAATAAAGAATATATTATTATTTCAAATCATTTATTCATTAAATCACAATATATCATATGAAGTATACATCATTGTAAAAAAAAATTAATAAAAATAAATTAAAATTAAATACAATGCTATATACTAAATATAAAAATATCGGTATTATCTCTCATGATACATCACGATGTAATGTAATCATGAGAGATCTTCGAACTACAGAGAAAGGAACCTTCTTAACATCCTACATGAGGACAACAGAACTGCCTTTTGGATGGCATATCTGAGACCACAACAGATGCCAAGTTTCCCTAGATTGTCTGTAAGAGACTTAGGAATAACTCCATTCGTCGATATCACTATAGGTATTATGTGCGTGGTTGGTGTATGCCACATATCCTTGATTTCGTGAGCAAGATCAAGATATTTAATTATCTTGTCTTGGTCGGCTTTTTTCAAATTTTCGTCATACGGTACAGTGATATCCACGAGATACGTTATCCCGTTCCTACGATCAACCAATACAATGTCCGGACGATTTGCGTTAATCGTTCGGTCAGTTTGTATTGGTATATCCCAATACTACTTTGTATTACTGTTTTGCATTACCGAAATTGGGGTGTACCTATAATAAGGTACTTCAAGATCGAGCAAACCATATTTCAAGGCAAGTTTTTGATGAACTATTTTAGCCACATCGTTATGTCTGTGCAGATACTCAGAACCACACAGGAGAGAAAACCCAGACAAAATATGTCTGAGTGTTTCTCCTGTTTGGCCACATGCACGACATTTATCAATTATATCAGGTGCTTTAATAATATTATTATTATGTAATAAGTCGAGAACACTGTTTTTTCGATCTTTAAGGAGAAGGCAGAAGAAACGGACCTTAACTCTTTCTATCCGAGAACACATTTTCCTTTCCTTCCATTACATTACGGCATATATATATATATATATATATATATATATATATATACATCTCGCTTACTATAGGGCGTCCATACATTGCGAAATATCTATGTTTAGGGCGTCACAGGCAATAGAGCGTCCGTATATGGACGCCCTATTGAAACCCCATGTTAAATTTTTTTTGGGTGTTTCGGAGCACCTATTAAGACGATACACAACTTTTTTTTTTGACGCCGCATAATACACGGTGTGAAAGATTGCGAATATAGATCGTATATTTTTAGTTCAGCCATTTGCCGTTAGGATCGTTAATATAGTATACAGGCCGTATATTTTAGTTTTATCCACCGCATGAATCGGCGCTTGGTTCGTATGTTAACTTTTAATAATCGCATTATCAAGCGTCTTCATCTGGCAACGTCGCACCACCGTCCACTAAGTGACCAGAGTGCGCTTAGATATTTTGTCATACAAGACTCGTAAATCATGTTCATCAATCACTAAACATTTTTTATCATTTTTATGCTTGACATACCTAATTTGTCTTGTTGATCACTAATATTTTTTTATAACCTTCACTGGTTTGTGAGTTTTGTAGATCACTAAACATTATTATTCTATCATTTTTATGCTTGACTTGTGGTTTTATCATACGCTTTCATATTTGTCATTTGGTTATATTTTTATTATAGTGTTAATTACTTCTTGGTGTTTAAATTTTTTGACTACCCAATTGCATCAAAACTTTTTATATGAATTTGAAATATCAAAATATTTAAAACCATGTCAGCCAAAACAATAAGCCCATGTTTAACATTGGATGCAGGAAGACTGTGATGATGATGAAGGTGAAAAATGAAGATTTTTTTGTTTTTTTTATTTTATTTTATTGGCTCATCTACAGGTTATTTACAAATTTTTATATGAATATATATAGATATATTTTTTTTTTATATCCAATCCATACTTCCTTAAGGCCCCACTTAGGGGCAGAGGGAGGCAACAAGAGCTCTCCATTGCGCTCGATTTTGCGCAACGTTTATGACCTCCTCCTACACCATGTCCAGATTCCTCAGCTCTGCTTCGAAGGAGCGGAACACTCAGAAGACAAAACATGATTAGTCTCAGCACATTATAACACACTGGATAAGCAAAAGCAAAAAGGAAACCCAGAGACTAAGCCGCTCAAGCATTCCATGTCACAAAATGTTTTTTCACTTCCATTTTAAATTTTTTCGTCTCTGATATTTTTATTTAAGTTCTCTGTTATTTTTGTAGTTTGTTAAATTCCTTTATGCCCAAATACCGAAAGTGGTGTTGGGCAGCTGCTGAGTTGCATCTCGGGATGGTAAGCACCCCATCATATCTGATGCTATTGAGTGTTTCCGTTTTGTAATTCTTGAAAATTGCCAAAATAGCGTTTATATTAAAAATAGTTTCAAGTGGTTGAACTTTTAGTTCCTTATAAATAAATTCTGTTGGTTAGCCTCTGGGCTTGATCAGGATGATTTTAATAATTAACTTCTGAACAACAAGTGGTCTAAGAGTGGACGAGTAAACTCCTCCCCACCCCACTATACCATATTGTAGAATTGACTGTGCCGAGGCAAAATAAACAGATCTCAATTCATTAAAACTAAGAACACCTCTCAATGCCAAAAATACATAAATCAATTTTCTCAATCTTTTTGTTGTTTTATCAATTAAAGTTATGAATTTCATGTCATCATCTATTATAATTCCCAAATATTTGGTATTATGAACTTTTTCCAATCTTTTACATTTCAGATGACAGTTATCATTTGAGCAACCCCTTTCGTGGATAATTATGTTACCAAAATTATAATTTTATCTAGTTAAGCTTAATTCCATGAAAACAGTTTTTTCGGTATTTAAGCTCAACAGCTGGGAGTCCAGATACTTTTTTAAAACAGTCATATCAGCATTAGCATGAGAGACAGCATCTTCTAATGTATCCCCATCCACAACCAGCACGGTGTCATCGGCATATGCGACAATTTCACTTCTTAGTGGCAAGTTAAACATGCTATTGACGTAAATTATAAATAATAGTGGTCCTATAACCGTACCTTGTGGCACACCGTATTGGCTCGTTAATGGCTCACTTCTATCATCTCGAAGTCTTCGAGTCTTGCTGCTCTCTATCTTCAAGGTAGCTCATGAACCATGACAATATTTTACCGCCTACACCCATTGCTCGAATTTGTGCAACCAATTTTACGTGTAGAAAGTCCATGCAAGGAGCAAGAGGTATATCGATAACACAGAGAGATGGTCTAATGGGCGAACTGTGCGATCTGGAGTACGCGGACGACCTAGCGTTGTTCAGTACGACAGTGGAGGAATTACAGCGCAGTGTTTCAAAACTCTGCGACGAAACAGCACGCCTTGGCCTTCGAGTCAATGCCAGTAAGACGGAGCTCATGGCGAGTAATGCCTGCCCCGATAAACAGCTACCGATAACCATCGACGGTCACCAGGTCTCCCGGGTGGATAAATTTAAATACCTGGGAGCAACCATTACCACCTCTGGTGACCTCGGGGCTGAGCTCCCGTTACGTATCGGTATGGCAAGTGGCGCCTTTAACAACATGACCAAGATTTGGAAAGCGTCGGCGTTTAGTGTCGAGACGAAATGTAAACTGTTTGATGCGTGTGTGTTGCCCATTCTCCTCTATGGGTGTGAGTCCTGGCACCTGACCAAAGCCCAGGCACAAAAAGTCTCAGCTTTTGAAATGAAGTGCCTAAGGAGAATTCTGGGCGTAAGATGGTACCACCGCATCACGAACGACGCTATACGCCGCACTGTGGACAATAACCGGGTCTGGCTCTACTAAAATCTATAACTCCTTTATTTGTAAAGATATTCTTTTCAAATTTTTTACTCTCAAAAGCAGAAGGTTTGTTTATTATGCTGATATGAAAATAAATAAGTTTTAATGTACAGTTATTTTTTTAAAAACATTTGAAAACTGACTTTTGTAAATAAAAATCATACTCACTAAATAGTCTATTTATTGACTTTTAATTCGATTTTAGAGTACGTAAAAGTAGTTTTGTACATAAAAGACAGATAAAATGAACTAAAAATCAAAATAAAAATGATGTATACAGGGTGTATAATATAACAAATCAAAGATACTTTACTTGTAGAATCACAACTAAGCAAGTATATTTTGTTACATTTCAAATTCAAATATCTTATCTATTGCTAACAATTACTGGTATGTGTTACATATTTTTGGAAACGTTATTTTATATGGATAAATGTCAGCCATAAAAATTTTTGGTATTCTATTTGTTGTAAGTTTTTTCTTAATAATACTGTAAAATTATTTAAAAATAATATCTTCCATAAGTTTGTCGAAGGTTTTCACGTTTACCAACGTCTTCCGACGCGTTGAAATTTATGTTAAATTATAGCCTAGATATATATCCTTAACATATCAAAAAATTGGCTGCTCGGTTATGCTCTTTTAGAAGTTATGAATGATAAAATTACACCCAGTAATAGTAGAGTGCCAAAGAAAATCATATTGCTAAAACCAGGGCTGACTATCACAAAACTTATTTTTATGGTTAAACGTTGAACCATGTAAACAATTAATAAATTAAATAAAATTAAAATTATATATTGTTTCGATTTTATTCACAATAACTATTTAAAAGCATATCTTTTTGATGGACATATAAATATAAACGTGTGCGTATTAGATTTCATGACCTTCAGGATCAAAAAAGTAGATACAGAGTACCTACTTCATCAAATTCGTTCATTTTTTAAGTTACCTACCTATGGATTCCCAATAGTATTATGTTATTATAGGATCTGGAGCATGAAGAAGAGTATAAAATAAACCTATCTTCTATACTAGCATAAAGAAAGTAATTGTGGAAAAATATTATTATTATTATTTTAATTGTATATATTGATCATGAAGTGTAATGTAAAAGCATGATAAAAGGGTTAAAGGATATTAATACCTATTGTTTTCAGCATATTTACCATTGTAGTTTTTCAGTAATATTAAAATTAATTGTTTGAAATGTTTATCACGTTACACCCTGAATAGAACATTCTTTTTTATTTTTTTAGTTTATTTTATCTATTTTTTATAAATGAAAATTATTTTTACTTAATTTAAAATCAAATTAAAGTTCAGTATATTATTAAGTGAGTATGATTATTATTTACAAAAAACAATTTTCATATATTTTAATAAAAATAATTGTACAAAAAAACTTAAAAAAATATGTATACCATCATAATAAATAAATATTCTGCTATTATTGTGCAAAATTCAAAAACGATATCTTAAAAAATAAAAGAGTTATAGATTTTAGTAAAGCCAGCACCGGTTTTCGCAATAGGATTATCTGCGACACTCTACTTGTACCGAGTGTACTTTTTTATTCATAACTTCTAAATGAGCAAAAACGAGCAGCCAATTTTTTGATATGTTAAGGATATATACCTAGGCTATAATCTAACATAAATTTTGGCGCGTCGGAAGACGTCGGTAAAAGTGAAAACCTTCGTCAAACTCATGGAATTGATATTTTTTATGATTTTACAATATTATTAAGAAAACACTTATAATAAATAAAATACTGAATTTTTTTTGGACAAATATTTATCTATATAAAATAAGGTTTTCGATAATATATAACACATACCATTAGTTGTTAGCAATAGATAAGATATTTGAATTTGAAATGTAACAAAATATACTTGTTTAGTTTTGATTCTACAAGTAATGAATCTTTGATTCGTTATATTATATACAAATAAATGTTAAAAATGTAGAAATTTGATATCATTATAATGGTTAACATTTATTTTATCAAATGTAATTAAAAATATGTGGAAAATGTGTACCTAAAAAATCATTAAATATTTGCGACTGTTCTACCATATTCCACAGTGCGCCGGCGCACCCAGCGTGAGCCCATCACCTCTACCATTGTGGGGAGGAGATGGACTTGGCTGGGACATGTGTTAAGGATGCCGAATGACAGTTGGCCGAGGAGAGCGCTGTTCTTCCTCCCATCAGGGTCCCGAAGACGAGGAAGACCCTCTCACACTGTGTTCCGCTCCTTCGAAGCAGAGCTGAGGGACATGGACATGGTGTGGGAGGAGGTCATAAACATTGCGCAAGATCGAGCGCAATGGAGAGCTCTTGTTGCCTCCCTATGCCCCTGAAAGGGGTGTAAAAGGGAGAATTGATTGATTGATTGATTGACTACATAAAACTAAAATATTAAGTACTTTAACAATTTTATTATTATAGATCACTCTCGAGAGAGTGGTTGCCATGTTAGAAGAAAGAAGAAGAATTTTATTATTATTTACTAACAAAACAAAAACAAAGGGTTTTTTGCGGTTTGCAAAACTTGATCAATGTCAAAATCATCCTCGCTGCTATCGAAATCTATTTCAGAATTAACAAAGATGGCAAGTAAATAAGTCTCCATTCTGAAGAATATGAATTTGATATGTCGTATGTAGATGGAATGCATCTCAAATGGAACAATTTTTTGCATTCATCTCATATGATGCTATTGCTGCTCTTTGTATTTTTTTTTACATTTTTTACAACAGTTTTTTCATTGTTCGCCTTTTTCTTCAATAATTCGTCAGCTCTTTTTTGCTTCGCGGCTATTTAAATTTGTTTATCTTCATCTTTTTTATGATATAACTGCCACATTTCCGAAGATACTAGGTACTGCTGGAAGATTTACTGTCCTCCTTTTTTATGTTCAATACCTTCTTTTCAGGCCAAAATAATATCACTTTCAAGGGAGTAGGAATATTACAGCCACTTTTTTCTGACATGTTAGGCTGGCAGTTTTCTTCCCATAAAGAATTTACAATTGTTTCAGCATCCGCAACATTTTCCCTGACAGAAGTAGTTGGCATCATTAGTAGTTTGATCTGCAAGAAGGATTGGAGAGGTGGAGGAAAGCACTGGAAGACAACGGACTGAGAATTAGTAGGAAGAAAACGGAATACCTCTACCTACCGTTTGAGAAACAAAATTTGACCACGTCAAACTTACCCATAATACAGATGGATGGAGTAACACTACCAAATAGCGACTCATTTAAATATCTTGGATCAGTCATTCAAAATGATGGAAGCTGTGCTGCGGATGTAAAACACAGAATTAGTGTCGGATGGATGAAATTCAGATCGGTGTCAGGAGTTCTATGCGATTCAAAAATGCCAGTCAAATTAAAAGGAAAAGTTTATCAGACAATTGTCAGACCCGCACTCCTGTATGGCTCCGAATGCTGGACTATGTACAACAGCTATAACAGACAGCTAGAAACGGCAGAAATGCGCATGCTGAGGTGGTCGACAGGAGTGTCATTGAGAGACAAGATAAAAAGCTCACACATTCGTGGAAGCCTAGGAGTGACGGATATAAATAGCAAACTTGAGGAAAGACAGTTGCGATGGTATGGACACGTAGAACGGAGACCGCAGGAACATATTGTAAATCAGGCCATCAACATGAGTGTTCCACGTGTGACAAACAGAGGACGACCAAAGAATTCCTGGGTGGTGCAGAGGCGTGACCGGATGCGAAGATTGGGATTGGAAGAGGTGGTGCAGGAGAGACGGACTTATAGCCTAAGAACGAGGAGGGCTGACCCCAACAGTCTACTTAGACGCTAAGTTGGGAGCAAGCTAGGGAGAAGAAGAAGAAGTAGTTGGCATATAATTTGTTTCAGAATTTTTATCCTGTGCTAGGCTCACAATAATCAGTGTTGCATTTTGTCGGCGGTTTATTATTTTCAAAGTTGTTGAGAAATCTCTTAACACGTCCTCGATTGCATTCTTCAATTCTTCTTCCGAATATTGGAATCTCTTTCCTTTAATTTGAGGCATCTTTCAGTGTGTTAAATAAATTTATTGCAACTGTTTAAAATTACCTATACTATGAACCCAATGTTCGACACCTATTGAGAACCAGTATTCGACACATTTCAAACCCCTGTCGAATACTGGACCAGGTTGGAATACGAACCTCAAAATTGAACCACGTAATATTCATTCCATTTAAAACTGTATGAATATATGATATTATTTTAACCATGAAAAAATAAAATACCCGGTATTCGACACCCCTGTCCAATACTGGGTGTTTACAAAAAAAATTGAGCCAGTATTCGACACCCCCCTTAACACTTGGTATTTGTTAAATTTAACAGAATTATTTAGTGTGACATCAAAATATGGAGTGTGTGTAGTGTTTGGAAACATATAAATGTACAATTATTATTTATTTTAATGAAAAATAAAAAAAAATATAAATATGATCACCTTAATAATTTTGTTAAGATGTTGCTCAAAAACAACAAATGAGAGACGCGCACACACGATGACCGACAAAAGTCAACTAAAACGTTGCACTTTTTAGGTTTTAATTATTGCTTATGACGCTAGAGGGATTCGAGAAATTATTGCAACATAAAGCTATTAAGTTAATACCATAGACTCCTTAATATTAACATTTTTAATTCAAAATGTCGAAAACTGGTGCACTGTCTACCACTGGTGCTTTTACCTTACATGGGACAGCGGTTTCAGCACGAAATCGATATATTCATTTAAAATACTTGCGGTTATGCCTTCGTGTCCAGGAGATGTACCCGTTTTCAGATTTTTTATTATTTCGCGTATTTCCTGTTCCAAAGGCAAGATAAAATCTACAAATGTTTCGGAGTTATAAGCTTCCCGATTATCCGCAAGAGATTGCAAATCCTCACCTATTATGTTTAAAGCTAAACTTTCTCCTACAGAAGTAAAGAAATTATTAAAAATATCGGCACAGCGTTTAGGCTCAACCTCCGAGCTAATACGATTACCACTGTCCACTATGTAAAAAAATCTTAACCACCTCGGGGCTTCTGAGAGGTTTAGTCGTGATGCCTTGGACACATTTTTTTTCGTAACAGCTACGAAATGTCATTCTATCATCAATTACAATTCCCAAATCTTTGACTTCATCGACCTTTTTCAACTCTGATTCGCCAAGATTGTAATGAATCTCGATGGGATTTTTACCTCTTGTGAATCTGATCAAAACACACTTAGATACATTCAAATATAAACAGTTTACTTTGCAGTAGGCAGTCAATTGGTCAAGGTCACGCTGAAATCGTATAGAGTAAACCTTCATATCATCTGCATACAAAATAAATTTACAAAAATTAAAACATGTGTTGATGTCGTTTATATAGATATTGAATAAAGTGGGGCCCAAAATAGAGCCTTGTGGCACTCCAGAAGGGACACCCATCCATTCTAATCTGTGTCCACTGACAACAACTGCCTGTCTTCTATTAATAATATACGAAGAGAACCATCTGAATAAGTCCCCACATATGCCCAAATTTTCCAGCTTTGCTAACAGAATCGAGTGGTTCACCTTATCGAATGCCTTACTATAATCAGTATAAGAGGCGTCCACTTGGCCACCCCGCTTCATTCCATCAACCACATAATCTGTAGTAAAAAGAATGAGATTTGTAGTGTACCTCGCACAAATCCATGTTGTGTCGCTAAATTCCTAACTTTTACTAAAACTCGTACTCTATCTGAGATGACCTTCACTATAGTTCCGTAGACCCAATTTCGTTGATTTATCGGCCTAAATTCTCTCACCAAAAATTCTCTCCCTTATCATTAGTGATATTTTCTTATTTTTTTAATAACTTCACTTTGTGATTTTTATGTCTTCAAGTCCTCTTCTTGATTGCGCCATGTAATATTCCAGTGTTCTCAAATTTGTTAATATTAGAAAAGAAACAAGTTATTATAATTTATAATTCTATTCTTAAATTACTAGCTTATACCCGTCATGCTTTACGTTTTTGATTCCGATTGTCAGGCTTGATCGGTAGGTAATTAAATAGGTTCTAGTCTAGCTTCCCATTGCTTAGCAGACCTCTACAACTGACATAAGCACAGAAAAAGAAGAATGACACTTTTACAATATTTGTTTTACCGACCTCATAATATTATACGAACCTACCGACATAATTTGCAAGTTTTCATAGAGAGAGAGAGCTCTGTGGTTTGAATCTTAGCTACATTCCCTAATGTGTGATAATTAATTAGGCTCTCCACCCATAGAGGGTGATTTGCGCTATCTGTCAAACTTCAAAATGGAGGAATCATTTTGCAATTTTTTTCATTAAATCTTTGTTTATTGATAATAATAAGATTTGAATAACATTTATATGTATAACAAATCAATCTACAATTATTTTATTACATTTTCATACCGTAATACCAAGATTCTATTCAACGTTTACACGAGTAATTTTGTTTCCAAGAGATGGCTTACTGTCTTTTTGAGAAATTTGTATGAAGATCCTATAAAAATAGAGTTTTTTAAATAGCTCTAAATATATTAAAGTTAATGCAGCAAATTGTATTTAAGAACCTTCTCAAGCAAATTGCACCGCTCTGCGCAGATTCATATCTGACGTAGCATTTGTATTTTGAGCGTGATGTTCACATATACGATGGAAAGCACACAAACATTTCTGAATTATTATGTAGATTTACGATGATATTATAAAATAATCACATGTCAAAAAAATATGTCTACGCCGGTCTACGCTCATTCCAAGAGCTCTCTATCCAATTAAACACAATATCCCAAAAGAAAAGGTACAATATCAATATTTTACATACCTACTACACCGACGCCGTAAAATCTGAGGGATAAAAATATAATATACGATGTAGGTATCTAAATTTGTATGAAAAAAAAGGCAACGTTGTAAGACGCCTGAGAGTACGTAGTATAAAACGAGTTTGTATATTGAGAGCGCTTGATGATTGTAGAATAAAAGGACTTTGGATAGTTACTAGAGTGAAAAAAATACCCATATGGCGCCCTATCATGGTTTGGTTTAATGAAGCCGCATTAATAGCAAGATGTATATATATATATATATATATATATATATATATATGTTAATATATAGTTTTTCGCGACGAGGAATATGATTATATGCGTATATATATGCGTATGGTATTGGCGCAAATTAAATTCTAATAAAATAAAAACTATTTACAATGGTGGATTATAAATAATTATCGTCAAAATTTAAAATCATTAGTACTTAATAAAAACATTAAAATACAATTAAAAAAAAACATAAATAAACGGTCATGCTTTTAAAATCACTTTAAAAACTTATATTAAGTGGCTAAAATCCTGAAGCCAGTTTCTAGCTCCAGTCGTCAACAAATTGATGTCCTCCAAGGTTCCATCGAAAGCATAAAGTGGACACTCGCCGACAACATGCTGTAACGTCTGGTAATGTATAACGTAATATATATATATTACGGCATTACTTTTTTCATACATATTATTATTTTCCTTCTGTCATGACTTTCCTTGAAATATCCACTTCATTCTCGGCCGACCACGCTTTCTTTCATCTTTTCTTTCAATGTATGTATATAGCTGTGTACTCACCTGCGTGTCAAATTTCCATAGTACGTGGTTGTTAACCACCTCGAACGGAACGCAGCGATCCGACAGAAAACTAGGAAGACACCGATTTGTCACGTATCATGCAACGTTACCAAATTCATAGTACGCGGTGGTTTGTGGTTGTTCGCCACGAACCACCACGTACTATGGAAATTTGTAACGTTGCATGATACGTGACATGCAAAGTTACCAAGTTCGTTGCGAACACGCGTACACATCTGAACCAAGGTAACGATACCGCGCGCGGCGCAGGTGAGTACACAGTTTTTGTCTGTTAATATTTGAGTGAGTTTTTTTATTCTAATTCACATTCTTTACAACGATATTTTTTAAAAACAACATAAAATCTACTTAGAAAACTTTACCGAAACTTAAAAAAAACCAACAAAACAAACGACTTCAATCACATTTACGTTGATACCGTTGTGGAAATGAATTCCTACTGATAAAACGTACGACCCACCGGTTGGCATAAAAGCAACCACTCAAATAGGAACAGACAGATACAATACAATTATAATAATGTAATGTTCCGATACAAAAGAAAGAGAACATTGATAGAAACCATGAGAACATACTCATAAACAATTTGTTTCGGTTGTAGAGAAATAATAAAGGATTTTTGCCAAGAAATAATATCTACACCGCAACGACCTCTATTGATTATTACGATGTCGGGTGCTCCTCTATTGTTTCCCAACAAAAAGATCGTCATAATATTATAACACTGTACGCTCTCTTCGTCTTCATGTGCTCGTATTATCAGGCACATTATGTATCCGCCAGCCCGTATATTATATCATTATTTCCCTGTAGAATATCCCAATATTGAATGCTTGCATCATTTCGTTAAATTTCGCCACGTTATCGTTTTCTTGGAAAACCTTCGTATACCTATTTAAAATGAAATAAGACTTAGCAATCCTATCAAATGTTTTTCTGATTGGCATTTTTTTAAATAAATCAGCTCTTTCCATACACATCAGGTGTCAGCTTGTGCAAATTATTTAACCACGCCAGCCACAAAAAATAAATAAATGTTTCAGCCGAAGATGTAGGTAGGGGAGACCGGGGCTACAATTAACAGAGGTAAGTATTAACAAGCAAATTTCTCAAAAACTATACCTACGACACCAGTCAGTGGTGTGTACACTACTTGTCAATTAGATCGCGCCGCGTGCTACAGTAATAGTCAGATGCGCTCGGCGCGTCATTTCAGTTAGTTTCTTGCCGGTCGATATTTTATAAGCAGGTAACGAACATTTTATAGTTCACGATTTTTTGATTAGCACAATAAATATAAAGTGTTATGATTATGTTTTTGGTTTTCCTAGTAGCATATTTTATACTTTCCATTTCTACGTTTCAAATTTGAAATAATTGTTGTCTTACATTTTATTACGTAATTTAATTATAAAAATGTACCTTTGGGGCTATAATTAACAAATCGAGGGGGCTTGTTTTAACGTGTTAAAACCTACCCCACATATAGGGTCTTGTATTTTTTTATTATTTATTTAATAAATTCCACGCAACAACAATGTTGCTTTTACAAAACATATAAGGTATATACAAATTTATCCATTGATATTACTAAAAATAACAAAATACAAGATTACTATTTGGAATAATTAATTTATACGTCTTTTTAGGACAGAATGAGAACTTATAAACGGAAAACATCAATAGAGGTCTTTTGTCACGGACCGCCCAGACCACAGCGATCAAAATCAGTCAGTAGTGTCCGAACCTCCTATTGACAATGATGTTATTGATGACATGTCCCTAATTTTGGAACATCCTGAAGTTTTAGATGATGTGCCTAATTTAGATATAAGCGTGACTGAAGTGATATCGCAAATGTCTAATGAACCAGTAGCTAGACCTTCAGGTATGCAGAAAGGCGCTACGGATTTTGCAGATGAAATCATAAGACCTCTGCCGAAAACTCCTTATCTTTGATAGTTTTGTTGATTTTGTATTAAACTACATTTTATGTACGTTGTTTAAGTCTAAAGACGATGCTAAGTTTAAAGAAGATGTTCATGAAAGACTCGTTACCTAGCTTTTAAGATAAAAATGTTACATTTTCTACCTCATTGTATGATGTTGTTTAAGTAATATGACTAGTTAAGTTTAAATACAAAATTGTGACCTGTTTAAGACTAACTATTTATTATTTTCATTAATAAAAAAAAATATGTCGTACACGTATTTATTTTTGTTTATATCAGTGAGCATAACATAATTGTTGATTTTTACCCCTTGTGTTAATACCTGCCCCACACCTGTTAATTCTAGCCCCAAACGTGAGGTAACAATTAACAACTGCCATTTTTAAGAAAAAGCGTTCTATCTATGGCATCTTTTCTATTATGGTTGTTTTGAGATAAGAACATAATACCTGAATGATTAAAGCATACTTATCTCAAAAATCAAGTCTAAATGTTGAATAATTTGTAAGATACAACTAAAAAAATATTTTTTTGTTAATTGTCGCCCCGGTCTCCCCTACATATACTGGAAATAAAATACGCACTAAGTGCCAAAAATGAAAAAAATGAGTTGAGTATGAGGAAATGTTCTATAAACCATTGCCAATAGCCTAGATATATTGCACTTAATCCATATCGATGATCTAAAGGCGTAAAAAAAACAGATCCAAAAATCATCATAGTATGTAGGTACTATGTCTATATGGGGGAAAAATCAGTGTTATTAGATTATCTCAAAATGATTTTTTTGGAACTTGTGCGTATTTTATTTCCAGTAGGTATACTTGACAAATAACACACTTCTTAATAAATTGAAAAATATAACAATATTACACTTTAAAGCAGGACCATGTCAGGAGTAAGGCTGACTGTCCACGTCAGAGTAGCGTATGCAGCACGTATACATACTCGTATTTTGCCGGTTGGTGTACGATTGCTTGCAGCTGCACATACAACACAATGAGACTGCATCCACGGCGGCATAGCGTACGCGATGCGACAAAGTACGCCTTGCAGCATTTGCACTGCTGCGCCAACCAGCAAAATACGAGAACGTACACGCTGCATTATGCTACGCTGCCGTGGACTGTCAGCCTAAAAGTAAAAGACGATGTATGCGGAATGTTATGATTTAGAGAATAAGGGTTGTCTAGATAGAAAAACTCTCTGCCTACCTCCTCCGGAATATGGCGTGATTGATAAAATATTGTTTTGTAACGGATTCATTAAAAAATCATGTATGTCCAACTCTTTAAATTCATAATATCCCGAACATGAGGGACTCGATTATCAAATCGTTGTTAGTGTCATCCAACATGCACATTGCAAATAATGCTGGTGAGCCTATCCATCGCCATTTATGTAGGTTTGAAGCGGTGAGGACTAGGTATATCACATCTTATTCCTGATGTATTGTGCAACCATGTAAAACATCGACTATATGTTTGCTCACATAGGTTTCATTGTCCTTAACGCAAGGCGCTTAGCAATTCATTGACTGTAAAAAATATTTTGCTAGGTAACCTGACCAAATCCCAGGCACAAAAAGTACCTGACCAAAGTCCAGGCACAAAAAGTATCTGCATTTGAAAACCCACCATTACGGAGAAGAGATGTGCAGTGCTGTGACATGTGTTGAGGATGCAGAATGACAGTTGGCCGAGGAGAGCGCTGTTTTTCCTCCCATCAGGGTCTCGAAGACGTGGAAGACCCTCTCATACCGTGTTCCGTTCCTTCGAGGCAGAGCTGAGGGAGTTGATCATGGTGTGGGAGGAGGTCATAAGCATTGCGCAAGATCGAGTGCAATGGAGAGCTCTTGTTGCCTCCCTACGCTCCTTAGTGGAGTTCAAAGGGTGTTTTGATTTGACATTATTTAGCACTGAAATTGGCCGTCCGTATGCAGTAAAAGATTTTTTATGTAAATAGAATCACTCGAACCTTTAAATTTTACGTTTGGAGACATCTTAATATCTCTTGAGCAATCTTCCTTCGTTTCCATTCAGGCGTGTGATTGCTTGTGAATTGATTGCCTTAATTGAATCAACGATTTGTAAGCTGGCAACAGTCCGTTCCCCTCCCTTTCAATACTTAACTTCATACTTCGATTGACGACGAAAACATGACGACGACACTGCCGCCTTTGGCAATTTTATGGCCCATTTGCCTCGGACCCTGATACAAATTTATTGATGTGTTTATCAAGATTAAGAGGAGACGTTCAATGTTTGCAGCATTCTACACATTTTATAGAAAATGTTTTTTGGCTTTCAACAACAAACCTATGTCATAACATCATCATTAAATATTAAAACCAAGTTCCATACGTTGTCATGTTTACGCAATGCTATAAAATGTACGTTTTACGATTATTTATTAACGGTTTTTTTAGTTTTCCAAAGATATTTCTCCCGAAAGTAAGTACTGTTTATTTTTTCACGATAATATTTTTGTTATGTCGTGTAGTAGATATTATGTACTGTTTTGGAATTAATTATTTATGGCAAATAAAGTTTTTTTAATAGTTATTTCTGGAGAACGAAACGACTAATCCACAAAACCCTACAGAAGATTTACAGCCCATTACAGTGAGACATAAAACGGTTATTTCTATGAGAAAAGTATATTGCGTTGTACCTACTTTTGACAGAAATATGACTTAATGCTCTGATTGTTTTGTTTCACGGAGATAAAACTCCAGAAACACGGTTTAAAGAGCAGACACATTTTTTTCTTTAGTATTATTATAATTAATCCTTTTTTCCGTTTTCAAGAACATGATTTTTTACCCGAAATTTATTCTTTCAGATAATTTAAAAAACGGCACAATTTTTTTTTATTTCATCATCTACATAACTAACAGCAAAATTTTGCGATGACATGCATATAAAAGGGTAATAAATTGTTTGATCATTCTATATATCAGTTACATCCTCCACTAGGTGGATGGTCAGATACTCGAACAAGTTTAAAGCTATGTAATACCTTGGCCATACCGTAAAGCTTGGAAGAGAGAATCAAAAAGCGGAAATAGATAGAAGGCGAGGATTTGCGTGGGCAGGTTAGTAAACTGTGATATATCCTAAAGTCTCCAAATTATTCCAACTACTTAAAGAGAACACTCTTTGATGCATGCATTTTCCCTGTGCTCACTTATGGCTGTGAAACTTTTGTGTTACCAAAAGAATATTAAATAAATTAGCTGTGACACAACGAGCGAGAGGAGGATGCTGGGTATCTCATTAAGTGATAGGAAGACAAAAAATAGGAGTCACCGATGTAGTTCAAGAGGTCGCCAAACAAATGTGGAGGGTCATGTGACCAGAGTAACCGACACCAGATGGACCAAGAAAGTTCTTGGGTGGCGTCCGAGAACTGGCCGGAGATGTGTGGGCAGGCCTCATGCGAAGTGGTTTGACGACATTAGAAGGATTGCTGGGAGCGGGTATATGCGACTGGCGTAGGGCAGAGAGCGGTGGAAGTCACAGGGAAGGCCTATGTCCAACACTGGACACGAGAGCGCTGATTAATAAAGGAAGGAAGGATCCTCCCTTAAATAGAATCAATTTTACTGCAGACAAATTCACGTTTCTTCCAAAAGTTGAATGCAGGAACCTCTGATAAGTAGGTACTTAGATATCACATATTTCGTCGATATAATAATATTTCCTGTACACACATTATTTGTCATAGTAACAAAATATTATAAGTTGATATAAAAAATATTTCCCGCAGTTTGATTGGTTTTGTCATATGCATGAAAAATTTTACACGTGGGTTTCGAATGTTTCAACAATATTAGCGAGATACTAACGAACTTACCAATTATTATTAAGGATACAACCAACCTGCGTTTAAGCGCATTTACATTCATCTTCAGGCAGGTTCTTACACCTATACACATAAAACTGTTAATTAAATTTCGAATATAGGTAGGTACTAGAGGAAATCAATAATAATGATTACATCAAACAAATTTCCGTCTCAGCATCCGACTGTGAAATACAAATGATTTTGAATAATAATTACGTTAAAATTTCGTAGATTTGTTTTCCATCTCGTTACTTTGTGAATCAATTATCCATTATAATAATTTGACGATAAGAAATTTCAAATTCCCCCCTGATATTTTCCACAAAGACGTATCCACCTACAGATATCTGTAAAGAATAATCACATTTCAAAAAAAAAAATATGTTTTAAAGAAAATGTCTAAAAAATATATCGGTATTTGCTTCCAAAATGCAACTTTTAAAGTCAAACGCAAACTTTACACAGTTTTTGATAAGAATCTAATAAACTTCAACGACATTTCCTTTCAAAATGTTTTTCCTTATTTTTAAATAACGGTATCCGTATTCTAAATTTTATCGGAAGGTAGTCACAGAAGCAAAGTGAGTGAATACATTTTGTATGAAAAACGTGTATAGCACTGCCACAAGGATATTTCTAAAAACAAAAGTGATTCTCGCATTCGATACGTATAAACGTTTTCCATACAAAATGTATCGTATTACTCACTTTAGGTACTTCCGTGACTTTTTTCCGATAAAACTTAGAATAAGGGTACCGCTGGTAAACACTTCACACGTATCAGTAAAAACCTTCCACGTTTCTTTGAAATTTAAGAATAGAAAATTTACGTGAAACCAGATGAAAATTCTTTAAATAGAAACCCCTAAAAATATACTTAAAGTATTTTCGATACCTTCACAGATTTTTTCCTGGAATTATTCATAGGTACAAGTCTCAAATGTTGCATGTCTCATTTAACTTTCTAAAAGTTTAAATCAATAGGTACCTACGTTAAACTACAATTTATTCAACCAATTTGTTAACAAAAGATAACCCAATTACGAACCATTTTACTTAGAAAATATGACTTTAAATTTAGTAAAACAACTCAATCTTGGTTTGAAGGGACTCCATTTGTAATTATTTAAATCATAAGACAGCTATATAAGCAACTGTTTTCAGAAAAAATGGTAGGTAGGTACCTATTTACCAATATTGACAATTTAACGACAAATAAATTTTGTTCTTTTTTTTAATTGTCATTGGAGTACTAAAAAAAAACAAAAATAATGTTTAATCGGCCCTATAATTAAGTTTGTCCTTTTCTTTAAATAAATAAAATAAATAAAATAAAATATACTTTATTGCGCACAAAATATTAACAAATATAATATATTATTGTGGAAAGGGCGGGCTTATTGCCGAACGGCAATTTCTTCCAACCAACCCTAGGTGAAGAAAAACAGTTATCTAATTTTAAACATGTCGCATTAAAAGCTTACAAACTAATGGACTTTATCCATTAAAAACAATACAATATATAAAAAAAAACAATACACAGATAAGTACATAAAAAAATACATAATATACATAAATAAGCAAGAGTATAGTAATAGTAATAATAATATTTTTTTTTTTTTTTTTTAAATGAATCTGTGCTCACTCAAAGTGAACACAAATACACTCCTTGACTCTTTCACAGTAAGCTACTGAAAGCTTGTGTCGTGAAAGAGGAAGATGGTCGGCACCTGGGATCGAACCACGACGTCCGCAGTACGAAAGCCGGCGTTGTAACCGCTGGGTCACCAACCACTTCCTTATAAACTAGTTATGAGATAAGAGGGAGTTCGGGAGGGGGTGGGGGGGTAGGGGGGGGTGATCAGGGATTGTTAAGGTAGTGTTGCTTCAATCTACATTTGAAGGTGGAAATTGAAGGTGAGAGTCTGATATTTATTGGGAGGCCATTCCACAAACGAGCTGTCTGTGCGGAAAACGAAGTCGTAAAAAAAGTTGTACGGTGCGCTGGGATCGTTAGGGTGCGTTGGGCTCCCGAGCGTAGAGGCAGGCCGTGAGATGCCAGAGGAACGAAATTCGACCTCAAATAATTTGGTGTGGATGGACTGTTCAAGACATTGTAGAGAAGAGAAAGGACGTGGAGGTTGCGACGTTGTGAGATTGTTAGCCACTTGAGTTCTTTCCTAAATTGTGAGATACGGTCGAACTTACGTAGACCGTATACGAAACGGATACAAATGTTTTGGAGCCGTTCAAGTTTCATGATTTGCTCCTTTGTAACGTCAATGTACGATACATCCGCATAGTCTAAAAGTGGAAGTAATAGAGTTTGAGAAAGTAAAATTTTGGTTGATTTGGTCAGAAAGTTCTGGTGGCGTTTAAGTGAATGCAGGCTATAAAAGAATTTGCGACAGACTTCACCGATCTGGGGGCCCCATGATAGGAATTGATCGAGGTATATGCCAAGATTTTTTACTTTCTTGGAGAGAGGAATAATAGTACCGTCGAGTGTTATGGCAGGTGAGGAGTTGGTCTTGACCTTGGAGAGTAATCTAGAGCTACCCATCAAGATGGCTTGGGTTTTAGATGGATTGAGAACCAAACCATTTTGCCGTGACCAGCGGGATATGCGATTCAGTACACCATTCATGTGTTCGATTGCAGGCGTCGCTTGATCCGGGTTAAAGTGCGAATATACCTGAAGGTCATCAGCGTAGAGGTGGTAATGCATTCACATGTTCGACCACTTGGTTAATAAAAAGTGAAAAAAGGAGGGGTGAAAGGATGCTACCTTGGGGGACTCCCGACTCCAACGACACCCAGTCGGAAGTGGCGCTGTTGGCAGCTCTAATGCACTGTCGCCTGTCTCTTAGGTAGGAGTCGAACCACATAAGAGAGATGTCTGAGAGTTTATAGTACTTTAGTCTAGCGAGTAGTATGTCAAAATCGACTGAGTTGAAAGCGCTACTGAAGTCAAGCAGAGCAAGGAGTGTGAGTTTTTTATCCTCCATAGCTCCTCGTATATCATCCGTGACCTTGACAAGAGCCGTTGTAGTGCTGTGGCCGGTTCGGAATCCGGACTGGTACTGAGACAGAATATTGTGGGATGTCAGGTGCGCGGACAGTTGCTCATGCACAACCTTCTCAATAACTTTAGAGAAAATGGGTAGTATTGATATTGGACGATAATCTTTCACTGATGATGGTGATGTTTTTTTAGGAAGTGGAATGACATAAGCTTCCTTCCAGGGAGTCGGAAAGATACCTGAGTCAAACGAGAAATTAATTATGTGTGTTAGGACAGGTGAGATATGCTCGATTATAAGTTTGACGAAAATAATACTAAGGCCATCAGTACCGACCGACTTGGATTGAACAGAATTAATATGTCGCTGGACTGTGGAATTGGAGACATGTCTGAGGGTGAATGTTGGTGTGTGCAGGGGAGGTAAATTTTGAAAGCCGGATAGAGTAGCACTTTTAATATTTCTATCAAAGTCGCAGGGCGCAGCTGCAAAGTGTCGATTTAGAACATTGGGATCGTAGTGCGTAGTTTTAGGTATCTGACGAGCCCTTACCATTCAAACCCGTGGCATTCAGGCTCCTCCAGATATCGACCGATGGCCGATCCACGAATAAGTGTTTAAAGTGCGCTCGCTTTGAGTTTCTACACAATTTATTGCAGTGGTTTCGGAGAGTTCGATATTTTTCCCAATGATAAGATGTACCATATTTATTATACTTAACCTTGGCTCTGTCACGTTTTTTCATGAGAGTTTGAATCTCCACTGTGAGCCAAGGTGCTACTGGGTGTTTGATACGGACGAGTTTTAGTGGGGCGTGTTTGTCGCATAGCTCTCTAAGAAAGGTGTTGAGTAATTCTACCTTTTTGTCAATTGTAGTAGCTAAGAAGATCTCGTTCCAATTTATATTTGCGCAATCAATTTGCAGCTCACCAACATCTATCCTTCGATAGCTTCTAAGTGGGATTACCTTAGGTTTAGGCTTAGGGCACTTGACCATGTACCTCACAAATATGAGGTCATGGTGGGAGAAAGCCGGAGCGGAAAATTGACCATGATTTTTCACTTTTAGGTTTTCGGATAGTAGGGTTAAGTCCAGCAAAGTTGAAGAGGTACTAGTATGATGAGTGGGTGAATGTGACACAGTGTTTAAGTTGGAGGAATGGATTAAGTTTTCTTTACATGCATCTATTAAAATAAATAATTGAATTATTTACACTTAGGTATCTATTGAGAAGGAAGAAATCACTGTTTCACTGTTATTTGTTATTTATTTATTGGTTACTGATTATGCCATCAGACCTGGCTGGTAACCGAAACCGGTAAAAACAGTTAAATTAAAAAAAAAATACTGAAACTTTTTTTCTTACCTAACATAAAAATATTTCTAAGCTGTTTTAAAGTAAACCATAAAGTTATAGAAGAAATTTAAATCAATAGAATGTTTAGGTATTCTATTTATAAAACAAATCTATGTAAAGGCACCCCAGCTTGATTAACAGAACATGGCAAGTGTATTTAATAATAATGGTGACTACAAACCTTCTATATAAATATGCAAATTTGAATTTCACAGCTTGTAGCTTCTATTAAACCTTAATACTAGCTACCTATTCATAATTTATAATGTAGTTTATTGTAAAGCAATATTCCCAAATAATAGATTTCTCTTGTTTTGTGAATAATATTTGACATGGATGGTTTACGAGTATAACTCACAAATTTTGACTAATGTGAATAAAATTGCGTATCATTATATTTTGCATTGAAATTTTGTTCTAATTTACACAGCTAAGTATATACCGTACAATTATTTATACCAATAATAATAACCACAAACCGGTTATCTATTCGTGATATTCTGATTTCTCGTCCTTGAATTTAATATAAACTAGCTTTCCCGACAGACGTTGTCCCGTGTTACTAAAAATATGAATAGGTATAGAATTCGAATTTTCATGGTGATGAATTAATTATCATTTGACCAAAGTGATTCCGAACGATGCGTCTGTTTTAAACCATGTATATTCCATCCGCATTCTGTCAATCGCGCCAATTGACAATAATTTCTGTCAAAATTTCAAAATTGAAATAAAAATTATAAGGTAAAAAGAACTAATAAGATTGTCTACGAGTTTTCTTTAATTTTCTAATTTTCCATGCATTTTTCTTATTTTTATTTCTTCTAAAAGGACATTCTCCTGATAAAAGTCTACACGACAAAAAAAAATTAGCGGAAAAGGTCCAGCCGCTTAGGCGTGATGCGACGACATCGGGAAGTAGCTCTCCATTTTTATATATAAGACTACGGAATAACAAACTTTTTCCTATTGTCGCATATTTTTGAAGATTGGCGGAACCTAGCGTAAGATTAATGAAGAATCTTCATGCAAAAAGCTGACTTTCAATTAGATTTCAGACTTAAATATGAAGACAAAGGATCGTTGAATGTCTATCCGTGCGCGAAATTTAAATAAAATCTAGATAGCTATTTCTTAAATTCATAATATACCTACATTCCAAATTAAAAATAGTTTCCTTTTTGTCCAACAAAATATAATGAAAATGAAGTTGGAAACGTCTTTTTAAACCATATTTCAAACTATTTTCTGCGCTCGCCAACTCCCCAAGGTAGCGCAAAGCGTTTCCCGTATAAATTTTACTCTCTTTCTTTTGGAAGTACAAACTGGAAGTTTTCACCGCCTGTTTCTTTTTTGGTCGTGAATCAGCTCGTTGGTTCTTATCGTGAGGCGGATTATGTCGCAAAGGGGAAAGCTCTATACTTTTAATCCAGCGGTTAAGATAAAAACATCGTCCAAATTCATCTTATTTAATATATACAAAACGAGTATATATTAAATATGTTGCATTCCTCTTTTCTTCTGTAAATATGATTCTATGTGTAATTTTAAAACCAGCAGATATCGCTGATGATTATATTCATGTTTATAAGAAACGACGATCTTTTCAGTACTTCAATTCAGAATATGTAAGTAAACCTCACAAACACTGCTAAAATTTACGCAATATTTAAATATGGTATACAGAGCTTACTCAAGTTTTTAATGGTTTTCATTATGTGGAATTTATAGAAAGATTCGGTAGCTTTACGCTGGCGTAAGGTCACAGAGATTCTGAATAGGGGAATACGAAAGTGAACATTGCAGAAAGAATTTTTATAAACGAAAAGAATTTTTTTTATCAATGCATACAATCATTTACAAAACATAACAAAACTCCAAAAACAATGTGTGATAAGTAGACCAACAATATTTACATGCTTAGTAAGTTGTTAAACAAGACGTGATTATGTCAAAAAAAATCCAGAAATAGTTTTGTATAAAAAAAATGTAGGTACTTATTAATTGTATTAAATTATATAAATAGATAAATGGCCATTGTTAGTATTTGGTTTTTTTAGTTTTACAATAACTTATTTTCTTATTATCATATTGTCGTGTGGTAAATAAACATTAGTTGTGTTTATTTACCACACGACAATATGTTTTCCACTAGACTCTCAAATTACTTGGAGAACGCGACCGACCTGCTGCATAGCAATCCTGGCGAGACTTTTTTGATCATCGGGGACTTTAACTTGCCCAGTATTGCTTGGTCCAGGTCGGCTGAGGATGGGTCGTGTGTGCCGGGTGACTTTACCGACCACAATAGTACACTTCTTGTTGATTTCATATCATTCACTGGCCTCTCGCAGTTTAATTATATAAAAAATATCAACGGTAGGATTTTGGATTTGGTTCTGAGTAACGTCATGGATTGTGAGCTATCATCGTGTGATTGCCCACTAGTAGACGAAGACGCACACCACAGATCACTTGAGATTACCCTTGTTGTTCAAGGTGAACTTTATATTAAAACAGTTCCTAGAACCATAAAAAATTTTCACAGCGCAAATTTCACAGCCATTAAGGAATGTCTAGCCTCGCGAGATTGGGAAGCCGATTTTAGAAACCTAAGCACAGATCAATCTTTAGATTTTTTCTACGGTATACTAAATAATGCTATCTCCCTCTATGTACCAAACAAAACAAACTCCAAGATCAAAAGTTTTCCTTCCTGGTATAGTGGGCCCTTAATTAAAATAATTAAGGAAAAACTCAAAATTCATAAAAAGTGGAAACGTTCAGGTTTGGCTTCTGACTATTATGAATTTTCAATGCTTAGGTCCAGACAAAAATATATGCAAAAACAGTGTTACAGTCATTATATAACACAAACTGAGAATGCAATAAAAACGGATCCCAAGAAACTTCACAATTACGTGAAATCCAAGAAGCCTCACACCTTCTATCCACAGAACATGTTTTACAGAGATATTTCCTCAAGTGATACGCACACCGTATGTGAGTTGTTTGGCGAGTTCTTTGACTCATCATTTCAGGTAGCACAATCGTCTCCCGCTCCGGAGGTTAACACTTCGGGTGAAATCGACGTCGGAGTTATCCGTTTTGAAACTCGGGATATTTTGCTTAAGCTGAAGAGCCTTGATCTGTCTAAGGGTGCGGGTCCAGATGGAATACCACCGCTATTAATAGTTAAATGTTCCGAAGAACTTTCCCTAATTTTGTCCATTCTATACAGAAAATCCTATATTGAAGGTGTCTTCCCTGCGGCGTGGAAGAAATCATTCATTACTCCCATATACAAATCGGGCGATAAGCATAGTGTCGAAAACTACAGACCTATATCGAAACTTTGTCTATTTAGTAAAATAATGGAGAAAATAATTGTTGAGCAAATTACGCCGGCAATAAGACGTTTCATAATGCCTAATCAACATGGCTTTTTTCCCGGAAGATCCGTTGAGTCTAACCTGGTCGAATTTACGGATTTTATTCTCAGATCCATGGGTAGGGGGACGCAGGTGGATGCCGTATACACCGATTTTTCAAAAGCGTTTGACAAAATCAGTCACAGCATATTAATAAAAAAACTTGGTGTGTACGGCGTACACGGCGATTTGCTTAGATGGTTGTCATCATACATAGATAACAGAACACAGGCGGTGGCATTAAATAACTGTGTCTCCCAATTCAGACGCTGCCCTTCTGGTGTTCCGCAGGGATCCCACTTGGGTCCAATACTGTTTATTTTGTACATCAACGATATCCAGGCCTGCTTTAGACACTGCAATTTTTTGGTTTACGCGGATGACATCAAGATCTTCAGCGGAATCGCATCTGAGAGAGATGCCATCAACATGCAAGCTGATCTTGATCGCTTACACTTTTACTGCACAGTAAATGAATTGTATATTAATGTATCTAAATGTTGCTCCATATCGTTTACTAGGTCTAAGAGCCCTTTATGTTTCGATTACTCTATTAATCAGCAATCTTTGAAAAGATGCAATCTTGTGAAAGATCTCGGGGTGACATTGGATGCTAGAATGACATTCAAACCACACACTGATAACATTGTGAGTAGTGCTCTCGGAAGGTTGGGTTATATTTTGAGAATTTCAAAGCCTTTTAAGTCCACGGACACTCTCAAAGTATTGTTTTACACGTATATTCGTACATGTCTTGAATATGCATCGGTGGTCTGGAATCCCCAGTACGTAACGTATATTGATAGGTTGGAGAGAGTCCAAAACAAATTCTTAAAGCAGCTTGATTACAGGTGCCGAGTAGTTTTTGACGATCGATCACAATCGGCTCATTATCACAAGATTGCCACCTTGGAGGGAAGACGAACAACAACTGACTTGGTATATCTTTACAAGATAGTGAACGGTTTTGTTGACTCGGAGTCCTTGGTTGCTAATCTGGCATTTGGTTGTCCCTCTCGTCCCACCCGATCGCCATACACTTTTAGGCTCCCTATCTGTAGAACCAACTATACACAGAACTCGTTTTTTCAAAGAGCATGCAGCAACTACAATGTATTTTATAAAAGTGTAGATATATTTCAACATTCCATTAGAGCCTTTAAAGCAAAAATCTTGGAGGCCCCGCGTGGCTCATGACGGTGAGTGTCTGGGGGCATCTGACGTGTCTGCCGCTCCTCTCTTCCCCTTCCTTCCCTCCCTTTTTCCTTACCTATATCCTCTGCTCCCATCCTTTACCCTTGAATTTTTAACATTACATAAACTTTGTTACTTTTTTATTTATCTTTGTAAATTATTAATTTTACACGCCATAGAGCTGCTTTCTTTTTCTTTTTTATAATTTGTTATTTTTAGAATGTGTCTCCCACCCGTTGGCTTGCATTTAACGTGCTTGCCAACTATGCATATACCCGCAAACTGAAATGGTCTATTATTCATATTCAATGAACTTTGTAATATTTTATTTAATGACTGTAAGTTTGTTTGAATAAAGATAAAATAAAATAAAAAAAAAAAAAATACTCGGCAATTAATTTTACTGGAAGAAACGAAGAAATTTTAATTTTGCCATGGATCTCCCTCGCGTGAATTGCCACCTTGAAAAGAAGAAGAAATGTATAATATAAATAAGAATAAGGTTTATGCGAACCAAAATGTGCCATTCAGTCAAAATTTTAAATTATAAAAATAAACAGCATTAAAATAAGATTGTCTATTATTACTTGATGTAGGATAGTTTTTTTTTCACACACAGGCTTAGCCTGGTGGGATCTTTGGTTTAATCATAAAATATGTTGTTTATATTATGCTATTATTGTACCAAAGTTTGTTAAAATAAATAAATAAATAAATAAAAATAAAAAATACTACATAACAATAAATTTCTTTTCAGAAATATCTTTATAAACATCAATAAAGTAGCCATCGTTTTCTCGAGAAAGGGTACCTACTTTTTTGCTCCATCTTCATTTGTTAATAATAAGAAATTCTCGAAATCCATTAACATGTAAAAACAAAAGGGATGAAATGAATAAAAATTCAAAAAAGAGGGAAATGAAATTGGGAACAAAAAAAACATAACAAAATCATTGACCCTTTTCATTAATTTTGAAGGAAAACCAACATGAATTTCTATTGTACATTCACAAAATAAATGTCGAGGTATTATGCTTAAATTGCTGCAATTACTTTCCAAGTTTACAGAATCTCTTCTGCAATGATTGTTCTCCATTCAATTATTATGTTGGTTTATGTTTTTAATGGTTCGTATTTTCTCTTCTGTTTGTTTTTTAAAAGATCGAAAAATACCCATTATTAACAAAATAAAATTCCAAAGCAATATGGTACACCTCCGTTCATTAAGTGTTTCATTTTAACATTTTATTTATTTTTAAAAATAATAAATAATCCCCGGGTAGAAATTAGAAATGTAAAAACACTTTGAAAACACTGACCCGACCGGGAATTCAACCCTGGATCTCGTGATCTGAAGTCCACGCCTATAACACAACCTACCGAGGTTGGTAATGTTTATTATAATTGTGTCGGTGATAAAAATATGATGTCGGTGGAAGAAACTAAAGAATTGTGCATGGATAGAAAAGAGTGGAGGTCCGTCCTCTCTGCTTACCCCTTACGGGACACTTAATACTGGGTAAGAAAAATGTAAAATTTATCCGTTATCCGTAGAATTTGACTAAATGACAAGAGAGGTATGTGAAATATGCTGTTTTTTGCGAGTAATAGGTACTTACATTCATGAACTTGAACTAAACCTCAAATCAGTTTATTCTTCAAAATAACTAACATAACTTACTAGTGTTCAGTCTGTAGTCACCACGTGACGCTTTTACAATTTTGGTTTTTATAACTATCAACATAATAACTCTCACCCGATAAAAAGTTGCCATTCGTACATAATTCGTCAAAAAGATTAACTAATTATGTAAAAAATCATACTTATAATTAGGTATAACTGATAATAATTATGAAATATATTTTATAAAACTTACCTTCCGATTCAAACAAAAGTATCTCAATTTATTAGTCTTGATAATAGGATTTACGCCTGGGTGGAGATTACGTTTAAAATACGAAGTAACTTTGGTGTAATAAAAGTTATCATGAGTTATGAAAGAAATTTGGGCAAAACTATAGACTACGGAAAGCATAACCCATTGCTGGTTGAGTAGTTCTTACATAGTACATAAGTTACATAGTTGTTTGTTAAGGGTTCTTTGGTATGGAAATTTATGTTTTAACTACTGGTAATTAAGTAATTCAAGTCACGATTGGTTATATCCCTGAGATAAGATTAGTGGTTACCTTTAACCAACACACAAATAACAAAACGTATCGCACAAGCCCAGACAATGCTGTGACTCTACGAAAAGTAAACTCATAGCCCGGAAGAACTTTGTAACTTTGAGGTTTTCAATTGAATTTCCTGCTTTTCAAACATCTTTCTTCCGTGGTTAGCTATCTTTACAGTCACGCGGTCAATATTTTGGATCTTTTTCATTTATGTTACAGCGTAGCGTAACACAAACATCTAATTTCCTTACTTAAGAGACTTTCTTTCATCATTTTCTTTACATACCTATACCTATGGACGATAATTGTTTGATTGTCCTATGAATCAGATAAAGGGTTCCTTAAAGGGTCCTATTTTCACTTTCAACCACTGACTGAAATTTTCCTTTCCGTTGCAACTGTTGTTTGTAGGAACTTCTGATCCAGTTTCACAATATTTAATCGATATAATATTTTACGCGAACACTTTTTTGTCAATGCAACGATTATTATCGAAAAATCTCATGTATGCAACAAGTAGGTATTTAATAATAAATGAAATATAGAGATAAAAGTTGGAAATTATTGAAAACAAGAGAGCACCCTAAAGGCTGCGACTGCTGTCGAATCGACAACATTCATCCTCAACCAGGCATCTTTTTGTTTTACTATTAGGTACTTACTTACTCATATTATTTCAATAAACCTTTGACGTGTTTTCATTTTACTCGTGCATTCGTAGAAATATTCTTATAATAAAACCAACTTTACTATTTGAAACAAGACATTTTATTCCTTATAATCTGTAAAAAATATAGTTCTTTTTATTTTATGTTTACTTTCAACATCTTTTTTAAAATGAGAGGACACATTAGCTGCCATTAGATAACATTGAAGTGCCCATCTTCTTATATTTTACAGTACGAGTAAGTCGTTCAAATATAATGGAACTTTGAATATGACGCGGAGAATAATGTGATTTTATGTTGTATGTCATGTTCATGACATCAGCTCTTTGTATGGGTAACTCGGTCACCCATTATACTTTATTTATCTTAAGAGCCCGCATATTTCATAAAATGAGGAAAATATAAAAATAAATATCTTGCAGAGAATAATATCAACAAATAGCACACTGTCCATATTAAAATATTATGTAGTATAAATGCCACCAGCTAGGCTACGCTAGCCGATTCTTCAGCGAAGATCGATCATAAGAACGTGCATGTATATTATAGAAGCAGATGCAGCCAGAGTTTGTTATTAACTTCCTTGTAATTTTATAAGGTGCACACTGTAACTATATGTACAACCCTACTGCTGCAAGGTCATTGACTAACATACAAAAAAAAATATCATTCTATTTTTCAACTAAGAATGATGTTGGGGTCCAAGGAAATGTTACGCGCCAATCAATCCAAGGTGTCATTCGACCCGTGCCGAGGGATGCGTGTCTAACGGGTAGGTTAGTAACTAACGGAGGCTCCCTGATACCAGGCAACCTCAGGGTGACTTTTTGCCTTACCCCTAGATAATAGGCTCCCAAAAAACATCATATATGGAGAGTTAGCTAACGGGAAGAGAAAACACGGTGGACAGCGCAAGAGATATAAGGACAACTTACACACTGCGCTGAAGAGTGTCGGTAGGCAATCGGACTGGGAGAGTATTGTGACCGATAGATCGAAGTGGCGGGGTGTCGTTGCGGAGTGTCAGGGGACAGATAATGTAAGAAAACGTGGTCCAACGGTCGGAGGTGAATACCTGTGTCCAGAGTGTGGTAGGATATGTTTGTCCTGGATTGGACTCCACAGCCATATCGGGTGGCACCGAAGACACAACTGCTAGATTCCTGTTTTGTATACCTAACGTCCGTATTACGGGCAATGGGCATTGATTGATTGATTGATTGATTTTGCCTTACCCCTACATGCAGTGATCGGTAGGGGTGAACTTTTATTTCCCTAGTTCTAGCCATGGAGAATGTACAATATACATGGCACCTTTGTAGAGCCGGCCTGGTGTGATGGATATAATAGGTACTTCCACATCAGTGGTCAAAGTGGACATAAGTTCACATGATCAAAAGCATTTGTTGCAACCGAGAGATGGGAACCCTGTTGGGACCTATCTTTCAAAAAGAAGATTAAGGAGACCTTTTGCGGATGGCAGGAGCCGGGAAGAGGCACTGTCACTCTGCAAGAGGCCTCTGGAGACGTGACACAATAAGAGGCAGCGCTCCATAAATTCATTGAAGGATGTCACAATAGATCTCATTGGCCGCGGTGACTCAAAGGGCATATGGTCCTTTGACCTTCTTTATAAAAAAAAAAGAATGATGTTTTTTTTTTCATGTAAGCATATTTTTTTCAAATGAGTACACGTCATGAGAGTATGTACGTACATCGATTCAACACATCATTGCAAGGACAATCCGGTACAATCACAAATAATTCAATTTACGTTATTGTTCATAATAATATCATACTTCATTGTGTTGATAAATAATATTAAACTCCGGTAAGTCCACCAATATAAAATATTCAATCCAAGTACCTATGCATATATAACTAACCTAGTGTTATAATATTTTTTTTCAAATTCAAGTAAGTCAATGTTTTAACTATTTAACTTTAAACTAATAAATTTCATTCAACGGCATGTCAAAGCTGGTGTTAAGAATACTAATTGTCATGGCGGTCATTACTGTTTATGTTTTGGCTCGTGAGTGATGACCAGTTCAATTAAAACAAATATGTCCAGACCTTGTTTCTTTCAAAATCCCGTATGTCCATTAGTTTGTTTCAAGCCCTTCAATGTAAGTAATAATTTTTGTAATTTCAATGATTCCAACTTGTTATTTTACCAGAGATAATAAAAAAAATATATTTAATAATTTTTTATTTTAATAAACGATTCCTAAATATTTTTTTTATTAAAGTAACCATGCGAATCAAATTTCTAAGCAAAAATTCGATTAAATGAAGTAATAAATGTACAAATTATACAGCCTGTCTCAAAATTTAAATTGAATTGAATTAATCCAACGATAATTTCAGTGAATGCGGGTGACTCTGATGCAAATGTGACCATGTACGCCTTAACGTACGATCGATCCTTGGTCAAAAGTTCACGGCTTAACCTTCCTTACCTTCATTATATTATTATCTGATATTTCATTCGTAACGAAAAAAACTTAACTATAATCTCAAATGGAATTTTCAAAACTGTTCACAAAATTTGAATATTTTCTATGTTTAATAATAAAACTATTTACTTTAATCTTTTGACCACGTTACTCCGAGACTGTTCAAGGATTGTGTACATCTTGAAATTTATAACGATCATTATCTGCGGTCACAAAACACTTAATGGAAATCGAAAACATAAAATATACACTCTCGAGACCATGTACTGGTACATGGTACTGACCTACACTGTGAAGTGCCTACTTGCCTGCATTGTGAATATCGAAAAACTCTACAAATCAGTCATGATATTGTTATCACTAATACAGCTATAATACAATTCAATGTACCTCGATCGATACCAAATATATTTTGTTCACAATATGTAATTGCATATTAATATTTCTGTTTCCATAACAATCAATACTCATTTTTTGTTAAGCCTTTTAAAGCATATTTTGCTTAACAGTAGCTTGGTAGAATAAATCATTGTATTAAAAATGTTAAATTATGTTCCATTAGGATTTTCATACAATAAAACTCAATTGATCCAAAGTTTGTAGGTATCTATTGGAATAATTATTGTTTGAACAAAAAACCATGATATTTTCATAAAAAATGTACTCGCTTTTTGAATCTCAATTACCTATTTACATTTTATGATTCCAATGATTAATTAAATTTCTCATTTTTTTCTTCCTTTTCGATATCTTAAGACCTGTTTTTCGGGAACTTAATACTGGTTCTAGGACGACGAGGTTCAGCACTCTCCCTAGGTATCTCTGAAACGGTCGTCCTGGTGATCGGTGTACCTCTAAAATCTTCACCATTACTGATTTGGCTGTTCCTTAAGATTCCAACCTCTACACATGATCTCTGAATTTTAATAACGAATCACAAATAGCTAACTATGCGTAAAAACTTTTTCGAGGACTCTTGTAGCATTTTTGTGCTCCTTGAGCGGTTGAACAACATAATATTATTTTGATGTCTACATGGTATTGTTTCTACTCTTCACTCCACCGAGAGATTCATGTACTGGTTGAGATGTTGCGTGCCAATTACTTCAATCCCACCTCCCTTCGAGGCCCTAGCCTATAGGTAATATTTAAAAAATACGTCCGTTGCTTTTTATTTGAACTAATTTAATACCAATCTCAACGGTGGTTATAATTTTTCTAATCCCTTAAAACCAATACTCAAAAATTTATTGTTTTTAATTGCGGTGTTGGTCTAGTTTTTTAATTAAATGCACCTCATATAATAATAATGTAGTTATTTGTGAATTAATGATTGTGACTCTTTAAAAGGCTGCGAACCGGTGTTCTAGTTGAAATTTTATCACAAATTCGGACAATTACTCATGTCAGACAGAGTTTGCAGTATGTTATTAAAAAAGCCTGGGTAAATAATTAATTTTCGAGTTTGATAGCAAACAAACAATTGTTATCAAAAGCACTTATTCAAATTTTTTCACTGGCGCATGCCTAATGACGATACCCATGATAATGAAATAGAGTAGACAAATTTAATTTATTATCATCCAAACGCAAACTTGTTTATTTAACTTGTCCGAGCAGCTATCCACTAGGCCACTCCGTTCCAATATTCAGCAGCTGCAACTTAACATCATTCTCGTTCCTCATACCTTGATCTTCTACAACATACTTCACAGGCATATCCAGGCAAACGGGGGTGTCTTGGTACAAAATTTACCGACAGAGATATCTATCTAATTTCAATTATGTTGTAAAATTGGTCAAAAATTAAAACTTTGACAATTTTCGACAACCGTCCATGGACGAAGATGGCAGGTTGCCTATTTTTTGTTGAAAATAAGTAGAATTGACATACTTTTGTTTATAACAATTTTCTACAAAGTTGCTCACGACAAAAAATTGGAGATCCATTTTATTGTCTATTTCTTTTCCCTATCTGGAGGTACCTAATTTAAGGGCATGTGGTCACTGGCCATAGGGATGATGTCTCGTTTGTCGCTATTTGTCTCTCATAATCAGCAGAACGCTTTCTTCTGATCTTTGGAAGGGCAATGCCTATGATTGGGTAAATTCCCGTTGTGCTCATTAAAGAAAAGGAAAAATTAAGACAAAGGAACCACTAGGCTACCTTTCATTTCAATTGCATGGACTACGCGTGTGGTCAAAATCGAAACACTAGAATATTATGTCTTCTATGGATTATTGGTATTTCACGGAAAAAAAAATATTCCATCCTTGTTAATCCAATTACGACACTCATATGCTGCGACATAGGGACTGAAATCAGTACATGTGAAGTGGTTAAAATTTTAAAATATTCCTTTGATATCAGCGAATATCCCAAATTGTTTACGTGCTTACAGCAAAAAAAAATACTCTGCATGCGAGTACCACCTTTTTATCAACATATTTTTATTGCTTTATTATTTTGCTTTTATTTTTTACTTTTCATTAAATTTGTCCACACTGTACTTAGGTAAATATATGTTTACATTTTGACTTTTTTTGCCATATATACCTACTAACAATTAATTATGCATTGATCAAGTTATATCACATATGTATATCGTCGACATAATATTTCCCGCGGACGCCTATCATGTCGAATACTGCGTTTTATCTTATAATAATTTTCATAGCAAAGGATATCAACTAACAGACGAACAAAATGAAAAAAAATCATACGGATGTAGGTATTCAACCAATTATTATAAAATTCTACATAATCAATCAATCAATACTCCCTTTTACACCCCACTCAGGAACAAAGGGAGGCAACAAGAGCTCTCCATTGCACTCGATCTTGCGCAATGTTTATGATCTCCTCATATACATAAGCTAAATAATATCAACTTCAATTAATTGGAGTGTCATATGCTTAAGTGAGGCAATATTCACACATATCCTCAACAAATTAAAAAAAATATATATAAACAATATTTTGTAAGGTTTGTGTATTTACGTAGTGAAAGTTCATTATAATGAATTAAAACAAACACAGTTGCACTTTGACATTATCAAGAGACTCTTGATAATGTCTACATGAGATAGACGAAAGCGCTCGAGCCTCAATAAAATATCGTGAAAGTGCAACTGTGTTTGTTTTAATTCAATATAAACAATCTTAATTCTTTGAGTAACTGGTGTAAGGATAACAAATTAACCTCAATGCTGCGAAGTGTCAGGTTGTTCGCTTTCACAGAACCAGATCTCTGTTAAAACAAGACTCTTCCATTGACAACTTAGTTCTACAATGTGTCTCAAACACAGTAAAGATCTGGGAGTCACCTTCTCCGAAGATCTTACTTTTAACATACATATCGAGGAAACCGTCAGCAGGGCAATGAAGTGCCTTGGCTTCATCTTTAGATTAACCTCAGACTTGCAGTTGATTCAGTCGTATAGGTTACTTTCTTTATGTCTCTCTCGTTAGACCTCTTCTAGAATACATAGACAGGGTAATCTTGTGGGGGAGCACACTGATGTCTTTGCTGACAGTTTCGTTAAATTCAAGAGAAACATTCTGGAGTACTTGAGGGTCATAATTATTTTGGTTGTTGTCCAGTTTTCATTCTTGTTGTTTTACAATCGTTTTGTTAATTTTAAATTATTATTGAGTACTTATTATCTGACGACACGACTTACGTATACAAGTATAAGCAGAACTATTTTATTGTAATGTTTCGACTCATTATCCTGTATCTTTGTGATATTTTGTAATTGACTAGAATTGTATTGTGCTTGAGCTGAGTTCAGATACTCGTTAATTCGTGTTAATTACTATTATTTTAATTATGATTTTATTTTTATTTCTTTTTATTATATAATAATAATTGTCTTTTGTGATGATTTCGTTTTATGTCTATTGAATTTTATTTTATTTTGTATATATAACTGATTGTGTCTGTCATATTTGTACTATATACCTATTTTTTTTTACATGTAAATGGCCTTGCCGTATATGTGACAAATAAATAAATACATAAATATACCTACAATATACATAAAGCTAAATTTCAACAAGTTGAGTTTAAAGTATCAGGCATAATAATCTTTACAGAGGATTGTATTTATTAGAAAAGTACCTACCACATGTCCAAGGTATAACATAATATAATGGTGGATAATAAAATTGTAAACAACAAACAAACCAACAACAAAAAATGTCCTTATTCCATACCAAATTACATATTTCCAAAGCATTGTTTGCCTTTTTCTTATCCGTAACAATATTTTGCTTGGGTGCATCATTTATGGTAACAGAATTACGTTATGCCCCAGGTCAATAGCTTGTTGCAATATTGCATAGTTAATAAGACATTGGTATGTATAATTAACATTGTTTTGTTTCAGTCGGAAGGCTGTTGATCTTTACTTTCCCTATAATGGCACAATGATAACAATAGCAGAATAATAGTATGATGGTCGATTAATGCACGACTAGCTCCTTATCACATTTCCACCATGTGCCACTTGCAGATCTCATTCTACACACTGACATGGTACAATAATAATATTATTATTGTTGTCATCTTCTGATAAGTGCACGTACACATTGTTGTAAAGCCATTAATATTCCGTCCAGATTGTAGAAGAGAACTAGCAGAGGAATACTAATGTATTGTTATGTAAAGCTACCACAGCAGCACTGATGTCCTTTCCTCTTTGGTCTATAGATAAACAATAAAAATAAATCAGAACAACTCCTATTTTATGAAAAACGCATTCACTATTATTTTATCTACTGGTGATCTAGTTAAGCAACTACATACCTACAAACTAATCGTGTGTACTTACTTACTTTCAGAGTCCAGATCGTCAGACCAAGAATCTCCAGGGGTTGGCCACATGTAGGTATGGCCCTGCCATTGGCATCAGCAAGGTCCTCCTGTGAACACCCCTCTCCAACATTCGGGCACTCCAGAAGGTGATCATGGTCCTAAGATGATGGTGGCCAGAAGGCCACATGATAGTGTGTACCTAAGTTTGTAATAATTGTTTCAAGTGCAATGTTGATTTGTTTCTTCTCATTGCAGAGGGCATGAGTAAATTCAATAATTATTGCTGATCGACCAATATGAATCATAACATGCGTTGTAGTGTATACGCCAATCAAAAAAGCAAATTAGAGGAACGAGATCAATCTCAGATTACAATTACAACTCTCCCTTTTACACCCCACTCAAGGGCATAGGGAGGCAACAAGAGCTCTCCATTGCGCTCGATCTTGGGCAATGTTTATGACCTGTAAGTAATGATTTATGTTGGTCAATATTAGCGGCAGCTGCATACCCTTACCCATACAACTCAGATACAATCTCTAATTTGGATGCATACTAACAATGCACGACTATCATCAACATGTTTCTAGTTAATTCGAACATATGTACCTATTTATAATAAATTTTAACAAAAAATAGTGTTTCTTCTTAAATGGTCATACATTTCAAAAAAGTAATTTTTTCATGTTTGTGAACAATATTAAACTCACACAAAATATAACAATGATGGTTTTGTACACGTAAATCGAATATATATTATGAAAACTTACTAGTCTTCTAACAACCCCCGTTTCACACAAGGGACTATTTCCTTTAGACACGGGGTCTATAATGTTTTAATTAAAAAAATAAAAAATTAATCGCATCAAAAATTGGTTAAATAATATCATTTAAATTTTATCGTTTATTAACGAGGTACTATCGTTTTCCCAATAACTGATATTTATTTTGCATCAGATGATCACAGCGTAGCCATTTAAGAGCATATTTTACAAGCAAATCCGTTTAGTTTATTCAAATGAACCTGACGCAACGATCTCTTTGTTGACAGTTCTTATTCTAATAATATTGCACGTTTATGATGTTAAATAATTATTATTTCTCGCAACACTGACAAACGTCTGCTGTAAGGTAAACAAAAGCTGAACTACATACTTAATCTTTTTAAGAAGGAAAATTAACAGAGACAATATTAGACGTTATTTTTTTCCTTCTCGTGTTTGACAGATCAAGACTAGAAATGCTTAAGGACGCTTCAAGCGTTTATACTGTCAAAATAGCTATGACATTTAGGCGTATCACAAGTAAGGTTAAAGTGAATGTTTAAAAATATTATATAAATACATATTATATACTTATTTTTATTAATTTGTTATTTTTAAATAAAGATCGTCCTAAAAAAGTTTTGTGGGACTCTAAAAAAAAATATCCTAAGTGAAACATTAACAATTTATCAAATTATAAAAACACATTTTTTTTATTTATAAATAATTATGCCAAGACACATAAGAGGTATGTTGATCAAATTTCATAAAATTTAACTATTGTTACTTCGTCAATAAAGAAAAGATCTCTCGTCACAGGGCCCTTCCCTTGTAATTCTTAATTCGCTTTTGAGTTTTTCATCCGTCAGTTGACTTCTGGCGCAATTCAACATACACGGGTTGGCGTAGGTTTTACCATCTGAACCGCAGACGTATTGAATATTTCTTGGACAAACGCAATCCTTCAATATTTCACTCTTGGGCGTGCTGGACACTACGGACAACCAGCAGATTGCAACACCGACAATAACTGAAAAAAAAAACAAATAAATTATGCACGAAACTGACTATTAACATGCTGAAAAATTCTATGATGAGATAAATATTTCTTTTGACCGTGCCGCAGTGCATAACTCCAGGATACCAGCCCGGTGAATAAATCTATCATCTAATAAGTAGTAATCAATAAAAAATAAAATGTCAAAAAAGCAAAAAAAGAACATCACGTGATTAATGGACGGCCCCCATCACAAATTTATCATTGAAACATGATCCGTTCACTTCGGCTTGACAAAACACAACAGTCTTAATATTGATATATTCGTGAGAATGGTGAATTATGGTCAAATTGTCGAATAATATAAATACACGCGAAACTCGAGTACCAGCCTAAAGGTACGTACTCACTTGCGCCGCAAACGTGTGACATTGCATCAATTTAATCGTAAAGTATGACGTGATTCAAAATGCGAACGCGAGCGGAACACACGCATCCTTTTGATAAAATTGATGTAACGATACACGTTCGCGGCGCAAGTGAGTACCGAGCCATACACAGGAATAATATGCGAACCGATGTTCTCAGCATTTCAATAATAAATATTGGAGGAATTCTTATGGGATTAATATTATATTCGTTAGATAGCGTTCAAAATCAATTAATAATCCTGCGCAGTTTATCTGTCTTAAATACCTACGACAAAAATATTAGATATCAAGTAATTTCAACAACAAAATCATAGATTAGATAAACCTTGAATTAAGGAGTATTGATAAGAATATTATGACGTTACATATCGAATCTGATAATAAAAACAGTGGAGATTTTTCAAACAACTTTTGAAAGATTTTAATAAACAAAAGTGAAGTTGTTTAACGAATGTTAAAATAATATCGTATTATTCTTATAGCTGGTTCTATTTTTATTATGGTTTACAACAAACTATTGAATGAAAGCAAAGTTAAGGATATCGGCCATCAACACGTGTAGTCTTTTTTTTTCATACTACTAAAAACTCGGTTATGAAATTCCTGAAGAGAAATTTAAAAACAACGAGAGTGTGAAACAACATAACTTTTCGCCCCCGATATTGGCTTCAAACTATTACGGTGCCCGGGTCAGACGTGATTTGTTTCGTACTAGAAAATATCAAACACTTACACAAGTATTTAAACATTTTAAACAAGCACTAAGGTATATGTAGTGATTAAGCGGATAGTAATTGAACTGACGGCAAAGAGTTGGCGTTTCTGTTTATATACCTACATGAATCATTTTGCTGATTGTAAAAACATATAGCAACAGTACCTACATGTTGTGTTTATCAGCGCATATGTACGTTACCTTTGCAATAAGTCATCTGTGCGTATAATATGGTGTTAGGAATCATTGTTTTTTCCTTATCAATGTCTGTCTGATATAATCCGACATAGAGAATCCTTACTTACCTACTGTTTTATGTAGGTATGCTTGAATAAAAAAAAAACAAAATGAGCGGCCAACTCATAGTGATGGGTGAATTATTTAATAATGTGCCTTTTGTAGTGTTTATTTCTTTCTTTTTTTTCTTAAAGAAAGATCGATGTTTTGTTGTTACTGGCGTATGCTTCAAATTCTATGTACCTACTCACGGAGAAAATGTACACTTCATAGAGAAAACTATATTTAATAATATTAATATCTATGTTGAAAATTTATTTATTTGAAGTAGGAAAAGAGGATTGCAACAAAACAATATCCTTGTATTAAAGGTTTCATTTAAGTTGTGTTTATATTTTTTTGTGTAATTGTAAACCAAGTAATAACTGTATAAGTTTTCGATAATCAAATATCGAAACGATCATCGAAAGAGAAAAAACTAAAAAAAACCACGTTTATTTTCAGGAAACTCTTCTCCTTATCTTGAACATGTATATACCGTAAATCTATTCCCCGCATAAAGTGTTGTTTATTCATGAAAAAGCGGCAATATAAATTTGGATTCATTTTTCCACGACGCAGGTGCCCTTTTAGACCTAATGCCTCATTCCTTTACCCTTCCACATTGACAATATTTTATCTCGGGGTGATTATGAGATTAAATATAAGGCAATAACAACTTGTATGTATGTATGTAAGCTCCATAAAACACCATGTTACGAGAACTGCGAAGGCGGATTGAAGGGTAATTTGATAGCGCATACATAGCGTAACATTTAGACATTTTTAAATTAACTTCTGAGATGGTTGTTTTAAGATCATAATAAGAATAAAAATTTAAAATAGTTTTTTTTTATATATATAAAATGAATCTGTGCTCACTCGAAGTGAACACAAATACACTTTTGACATCTTTCACAGTAAGCAAATGCTTGTGTCGTGAAAGCGGAAAATGGTCGACACGGTCGGGATTCGAACCCACGACCTCCGCACGAAACAGTGCGAAAGCCGGCGTCGTATCCGCTGGTCTATCAACCACCATAACTATGTTCTGTAGATCTTCGATGTTTTGGGCAGAAGGTGTCTGGTGGTAGTCCATTGCAAAATATAAATGAAAAGTTTTAAGACTCCAGCTACTCTAATTCTCTGCATTTTGAGAATCAGAATGAGAAAATCATTTTTATGCCAGCACATAATAATATCACATTCATATCGTGATACTTTTAAGCTCATGGTCAGATCCGGCCCAGCAAAATCACTCTGAGTTCATAAAAATGTCATTGAAACACCCAAATATGTATTGTGTTTTTGTTGCTATTTTTTTCATAAAAAATAAATATTGTTTGAAGATTGATTTATTATACGAACATCTCAGTTGATTGTAATAAAAAAGTTTGAACATATGCTGCATTAAACATAATATTTGCATATATTTATGTTACCTGTAGCAAGTTTATTTTAAAAGGTACGTGCAAATATTTTTGAAATCTGATCGATCCATTGTATTTCCAGTGTGCTGAATAGATGTTTACGTCCAAACATCTCCCATATCACTGAATATTAATCCCAGAGCAAAACCTTAGGAATTGAGCTTTTCCCTTTTTCACGATCACAGCCCTCAAATGCTTTGAAAATTTGGATGCATGCATTACATTGAAAAACAAACTTAAATAATGTTGTTTGAAAGGTTTAATAAGAATAAAAATCAAATAGAATTTTAAGAATTCAATAGCACCGCCTCTATATTTTACATTTTATGTGTTTGGAATCGGGGGAGTGGTACGTGATTTTATTTTCTGAGGAGCCTGAAACAGGTGCACATAATCCTTAAGCAAACACACACACGGGCTCCCCACTGACGTTAATAGTTGTATATTCACACACCTCTTTGTACATTTCATACAGAAAGGATAATATTCTAGGTTGGAAACTATTTTGTTTTGGTTTGGCCTTAATGTCTCTTATATTATAAAAGGGCTTATACTTGTATAATAATATGATATTTTTACGCTATCTGCATGTATTTTCTGTTAAAAATGTTTCTAAAGGGGTTGACAGTAATTGGTAAACTAAAGGCACATCATTGTTTAAGTAAACAGTATACAAATTTTCTATGTAAATATAAACTGAACTGTAAGAAATAACTGTGGTGAAATGAAACCACAGATGAGATGGAGGGATGACCTAGAGTGACATGCTGGGGTGCTATGGATGGAGACTGCGCAGGAGAGCTCGACATGGAGGGACATTGAGGAGGCTATCGTCCAGGAATGGACGGCGATAAGCTGAAGATGAAGAAGAAGAAATAACTGTATAATGTACTTAATGAACTCTACATCTTCTTTCTAGTATAACAGTTCCCTCTCTCGAGAGAGTGAAATATGTACCTTATAAACTCATTTTATAAACATATAAAAATGCTTCTAGTTCAACATTTCAAAACTTTAAACCGACAAAAACTTAAATATGACAATGAAAAGATAATAATATCATTGTAACCTTTCACCTTCCTTCCTCTATCATCTAGATTGAGGTGATTCTTCCTCTATTCTGGTGATTCTTCCTCTATTCTGGTGATTCTTCCTCTATTCTGGTGATTCTTCCTCTATTCTGGTGATTCCCCAGAATCATTCTGGGGAATCACCAGAATCATTCTGGGAGCGTTTAAAATTAAAATTGATTTGGGCTTCTCTGAACGAACTGTACTGAGTCTTTTGTCGACGCGGATTAGTGCAAGAAGAAAATTGCATATCTGGGATTCAACATACGTGGAGAAAAGTATCGGCTAATGGAAGAGGAAAAGAGAGACAACCGTGATTGAAAATGTGAAGCTGTACAGATGGACAGGCACTTGGTTGAGGAGGATCAAACCAGAAAGTTCATGGGGAGCATCCAGGACATCCACGAGAGGTAACCGACGACGGTGGCTTAGCTTGCAGCGCTGGAGCCGAGATTATAGGTGCTTGAGATGATGATACAACTTGCATGGGCGAAGAAGAAATCAATCCGAATGCCGCACGAAAAATAACTAAGTAAGTATCGGCTAATTTACCTGATACTGAACAGAAAGATTGGGGGTCGCAGAGAAGCTGGAAGAAGGCAGAGATATTCCGGCTGCGGATAATGCACGGGTTTCCGTACTGTGATACAATTTTTCAAGAGAAGGATTCGTCATAGTGACTGCCGTCGTTGGGACTACCTTACATGGCACCAAAAGAAGTTCTTTTTTTACATACTTTCTAATCTAGAATGTATGAACATGTGGGTATATGTATATAGATATGTATGCGTTGTTTTTATTTTAGTTGTAAGACTGTTATCAGCAGGAATGAGTCTTATACAACTTCTCCTTGACTTTGAAGGTATGAAGAAAAAACAAAAGAACGAACACAAAAAATAATTATCATAGCGAAAGTTTTGTCAGTGCGATGCTCAAAGAAAATATACGTATTATATCATCAACTTTATATTGGCAACAAAGTCATAATAATAGTTCTCCTGCGACGTCCATCTTTGTATCTTTATCCTTTGTGCTGGTTTTCATTTTTGCCCTAGGTACGTTACATTTTTTTTTGTTTTCATTTGCACTTGTATATTTTTTAATAAAGGGAACACATCTGTTGGATTCCTCACAAAGTGTGCAGACGTTCTTATTGTATAGTGTAGTTATTCATATTTTCCATGAAAAATTTTTAGTTTTTTTTTTTTAATTCCTATACCTAACCAAAATGTATTTCAAGCAGAAAATTGAAAATTTTCACCTCACCTCACCCATTCAAAGCGAAAAAATAAATTCAATATACAAAATTTTAACTTAAACGTGTACCTAACTACACATGAGCTGTACACATCTGAACACGCGTAACGTAACCATTCAATGTAACGTTGCATACAACGTATCAAAATTTCATAGTAGGTATACGCGGTGTTGCATGCAACGTTTCATTGGTTACGCTACCGCACGTATTTAGACGTGTAGGTACTGTACAGACCCTAAGAAACTACAGGCGTTGTCCTGTGGTCCTTACTATGAATATTGTATTCGAATTCGAATAAATGATAAATTAACTTCCTATGTAACAAATGTTGTGACCGCATCTGTTATACTTAAACCAATATTTTGCATCCGCATTCTGTCAACCGCACCAACTATCGAATAAATGTCAGTTTCTGTCAAACGCCAATTTTATTAAAATTTCATAATTTGAAAAATTTGTAATTTCAAAAGCATTAAGTTTTACCTACTTTAAGTTTTCTCAAATTTTCCAATGTTCCAAACAGTTTTCTCAATTACTCCTTTCATTCTTCTCCTGACAAAAGGAAATACGACAAAAATAACATTACCTACCAAAACAAGTCCAGCCGTTTACGAGTGATGCGATGACCAAAGATACCTAATAATGCTCCATTTGTATATATAGAGATGCCACCTGTATTTTGTTTTGGGCATAGATTGCTTCATAATAAGCATAAATTTACCTTAAAAACCGGCAGTCCTGAAAATAAATCTCAGGCCAAAATCCTGACGTTTATTATACTTGATTGTAGGTTATCAATGAAATGTAACGAAACAAGTTTTTTTGCAGAATCCAGAATACAATACAGGATTTTCATTGCCAAGGTTAAAAAATAGGATCGATATTTTTGTTGAAACACTCACCCCATGCAAAAATATACTTCATACATTCTATATAAGTAGGTACATACGACATATGAAAAAAACCAGTTAACCTATGAAAATATTTTTCAGTACCTACTCGTATGCGATTCAATAGTTTCTATGGTTATCAATAATAGCAGTTTTCTGCAGGAAAAAGAAGAAATATAATATCATACTTGATCCGAGGTTCCCACAAGTAACTGTTGCTACGGGAAGAAATGTTAAACTGCGTTTAGTGGTCACCGTGGTAAAGTAAAAATAAATAAGACCCTTCAAAGGGTTTTTAAATGATTTATAGTGCAATGAAATAACGAATAAACCTTGTTATCCGACAGGTTATATTCTTCAAAAGGAATAAATAAATCTAGGCTCACCCAAAGTGAACACAAATACACTTTTGAAATATTTCACATAAAGCAAAGCGGAAAAGGTCGGCACCGGGACTCGAACCCACGACCTCCAATACGCTGTACGTACGAAAGCCGTCGATTGATACTACTGGTCTACCAACCACTTCTTTTGCTGTTAGATAAACAATATCTTTTATATAAAAGAAAGTCGGGTTAGTGCGAACTCGACTGAACAGATTCTTCCGATGTTTGATTTATTGGATTCTTCTCCGCTCAAAATAACAGAATAACTAATAAAACATCGAAAAATGGATAGCAAATGATATAAAATATAATATTAAATTAAGTATGGAACCAATTTCAATACAACTACGCCTAATGTGAACAATTTTATAGATACACAATTTTACCTGACAACCATTGACATTAGGTATAAATATTGGCACACAAATTTTTCATGGTTTTTTTTTTCAAGCTTTTTTCTAATTAATAACATTGAAGCGTATTTTTTTTTTAAATTAAAACGCAATAAATGAATGAATCTAATTTTGAAATCAAATTATTTGACAGAATTCGGATGGAAAATATGTGGTTTTAAACAGATACACCGGTCGGAATGACATTCGTTAAGTCATTTTAATCATTCATTTAAATTCGAATTCAATATTCATAGTTAGATCACAGGACAACGTCTGTCGGGAAAGCTAGTGAATAATATGTAGAGATAACTACGGTAGATATTTCTTATAATAAAAATATAATATTTTGCTAATACCCATAATCTTATGATTAATATTTAAGTGTTTCATATAGGGTTTTTTTTTTAAATATTACGATACCTATTGTGATGGGATCCCCAATCGAAAGCTATTACTAACTCGATTTCCTCTAAACTAAACTACCTAACCTCGGAACTACGCCTACTCTAGCTAAATAAACGTTTAACAAAACCGTGTAAACCGAGCCGACTGAAAGAACGCATCAATGTACCTATATAGTAGGTAGATGATTCTAAGATGAAGACTTACGAACCCAAAATGAAGGGGTTAACAACCTTCATGATACGCACCTGAAATCACGGTTAAGGAAATCGTATGTGGTTTCAAGAAGACTTTCTGATCTCTACGTGGAATCTAATGGCCATTATGATATTGTGATCGTCTAGTAACCTAAATTTAAGGACCCAATACGTTGTGTACGAAATTAATTATAACAATCATTCAACTATATAAACCTGTAAACATTTGATCAGCCCTAAAATAAAGGTGATAATAGAACACATTTATATAACCATCAAATCGCAGGATGCTCCACCATTTGTGATGTTAGTAATAATGAAATGGAAGATGTCCTACCTTAAATCCTCAGTTCTGTGAAATGACATGAGAAGTATTCAAAACAAGATGAAACAAAATATTCGACAATTTATAACATGATTGAAAGTTTTCACAAATGGTGGTCGTCGATAACTGAAATGTTAGTAGATAAGCATGCAATCAACCCTAGCCTACCATGATATCATAAAACTTTACCAACCCCCCCCCCCCTGAAATCAAGATAGAACCATTACGGGCTTACGACCGTCTTCTACTTGGTTTCGAAGGCTGGCTTATGCGCGCTTTATGTTAACAACGTTCGCCATTACACTTTCGCAGTGAATGGTTCTTCTTGATAAAACACAAAGCCCTCCCCAAACTAAGCAAACTAATTAAATAAAATAATAAAATAAAGTAAGACTTATCAATGATCCAGAGTTGCTATTTCTTTCTTGAATACACTGATTCTATGTTTTAAAAGATTCTAATTCAAATCGGTTCCCAGATAACACTTAATTATGTAAAATACTAATTAAAAATGCAACACTGAATTTAAATTTATGCTTGAATCTAAAAGGATTTTACTACAAATAGATTTCACCACCCAGGAGCACACAAAATTAATATGTTATAAAATGTTCAATAAAATAATCAATAAAAATCACTAACTGAAAGCAGGGCTATCCAAAGGATTTCGTACGAGAACGAGCCCCCTACATCCCCGTCGACGATGCAAACCGAACTGTACCGAGATGAACTCAGGCGCATAATTTATCTAATACAAAATCCTTCATATCCCATCTACAGTCAATGTTTTATGACTCTATCCAAAAGCGTTCCAAACAATCAAGATTATATGTGAAGTGTTCGAATCATTTCTCCACATATAAATTGGAAGACTTCGATCCCTAATTAAGTAAAACATGTCACTACTAATATTAGACTAACATAAAATAGTATTTAAGTTTATAAAATAAACTACAATATTTCAATAAAATGAATGGCCATGACAATCCTCCCCTTGAAAGAACAATCATGGGCTTGCTAAAGATTCATGATTTTCTTTCACAAACTCAAAAAAATAAAATTATCAATTCGAAAATGAATACCAATTTATGACACCCCAGTATGACCCTGGCTTATTTGCACCTACCATGTGAGCCTTTCTCAAAATGCTATGGATGTAAGTTCTTAATCATACAAGTACCTACCCCCTTCGCAATCATCCCATCCCTCTACACTCATTCTAAACGCCTGCCATACTAATCAACCATTTGGTATAACTACAGTCGAAGTCCCTTCTATGAATAGTCAATGTAAAATATGTTAGTGCCAGGTCCGTATCCAGTACCTAATGTTATTTGTATCGTGAAGGAATTTAAATTTTTGTAGAAAGAATTATTTTCTGAATCATTTTGTTGACTTGATTTTAGAATTGTATAAAATATAGGTATATATATATTTTTTCATGCTATATAGCAGCCCCCACGTCCCGCTGCTTTTAGATCTCGACCGGCCTGTTCGGATGTCGAGTCCCTCATGCGATTAGACTAACCTTCAACGCGCACGCGAAATATATAAACTAAGATACGAGTACAAAGCATGCTTAAATACATAAACTAAGGTTTTACAATAGGCATTGAATCAATCACCCCCGAAACCGACCCAAATATGGTCACAACTTTAACCACACCTCGGTCGCCCTCTCATAATGACAGATTCAATTTATGGTGTAAAGCAATGACCCGTATTAGGACCTTAGCGGCGATGACACAAGGGATTGTCCTTCGAGCCTTTCCTAGGATCATATACGAAGAATGGAACTTTCCCCCAGACAAAGTTTGAGGCAAGGACTGGAGTTGTTAAAAATATGTATAATATTTTGTATATAATAAATTCATGCAATATTGTAAAATAAATCATAATAAATACAAGATTGTGAGTCATTTTCGCCTTAAGTTACGAAAATAAAGGAAGAGGAGTTTGTTAAGATACAATAAAATAATGATAAATACATAAATACGATAATTCATGCAAGGCGTCGTTAGTAAACTACCGGGTGTCGAGCCCCTCATGCGATTAGGCTAAACTTTAACGCGAAATATAATAAACTAAGATACGTGTACAAAGCATGCTTAAATACATAAACTAAGGTTTTACAATAGGCATTGAATCAATCACCCCCGAAACCGACCCAAATATGGTCACAACTTTAACCACACCTCGGTCGCCCTCTCATAATGACAGATTCAATTTATGGTGTTAAGCAATGACCCATATTAGGACCTTAGCGGCGATGACACAAGGGATTGTCCTTCGAGCCTTTCCTAGGATCATATACGAAGAATGGAACTTTCCCCCAGACAAAGTTTGAGGCAAGGACTGGAGTTGTTAAAAATATGTATAATATTTTGTATATAATAAATTCATGCAATATTGTAAAATAAATCATAATAAATACAAGATTGTGAGTCATTTTCGCCTTAAGTTACGAAAAGAAAGGAAGAGGAGTTTGTTAAGATACAATAAAATAATTATAAATACATAAATACGATAAATAATGCAATGGAGACGTTAGTAAACAACAATAGTCAACACATTTTATAAATTATTGAAATATTAAAAGCTTGATAAAGTATTCAGTTCCTTCACAATACAGAATAATGAAAATTTATAAAGATAGATAAGTACCTAATTTTAAATTTAAGGCCTGGCTGAATTTGGTCCTGCTGCAATAGTCTCGTAACTAAAACTTTGAACTTATTTAATTTAATCGAATTGAGAATGATTATCTTAAAATAACTAAAACTTAAATTATGTAGTCCTGAATTCTTTAACCAGAGACACAGATCACAATTCATTCACCCAAACTCATACTAAATTATAATAAAATATAAAAAAAAATAATTTAATAAATATAAAGCTTCCTAAATACGGCTCTGTCGACTAAGATTATAGAAACAAACCAAGGACACAATTACGACTCAAATCCCGAAGTAGGTACCTCACCAATCCGAGGTAAAGCTCGACCGAACACTCAATAATAAAATACTGTAGTGACATATAGTGCTTGACAAAAAAAACACCATAATAAACAAAAACAAAAATATACCTACATCAAATACAAACAGACAAAAAATATCTCTCTCAACCATAAGATACCCTAGGACCTAGAAGACACACTTAACATTTCATAAATTTAATAATAATATTTCACAGTTCAATAATGAAAGCCCATAATAATAAATTAATGTGTCTGTTCGAAAAACATAGTGAGACCTAAATATTATTATTATTATTGAACTCTGAAATACATCTATCTACTTAATACAAATACGATGAGGACCACGGACAAAAAAGTACCTATCACAAAAAAAATTATCATATTCGAAAGACGAAAACATTTACCTACTTAATTTTTATTATTCTATGATAGAAATTTTGAAAAATTAATATTAAGGCTTCCCCAAGGAATGGAGTGTTTGAAGAAGAATATACCTACTTAAATTAAACTCGAACATAACTAATTATTATAATTATCTTACACACAAAACAACCTTCCCTTTCGGAATTTTAAACTTCACCAAGCAGAAAAGAACCCAACCTTTAAACTTCAGTCCCAAATATTTATAAGCAATGATAAATCATAGAAAACACATACCTTGCAAAAGCACCAAGTATCTCTTTTACAAAAAATAATGAATCTGGGTTCACACTAAGTGAACAAAAAAAAACATGACACCCCACTGACCTGAATTGGTGTAAAAGGAGAAGAGAAAAAAAAATGTCGGCATCGGGAATCGAACCCACGACCAGCATAATATGATAGGACCTCCTGAGCGGATACCAACCATATTTAATCCAAAATTCTAATAACTTACAATTATTCATATTCCATCATACCTTGCAAAACTCTTACGTATAAACAAAACTGACCAAAGTCCACTTTATAATATGCCCATCATTCACCCTTACAACTCCTTTTCTCAATATTACTACTAACCAACCCACTCGGTCAACAAGTACCTAACCATAATAATCGAGAACGTTAAAAGTTATTTTAACAAAACAAAATAGACTTATTAACCTGATCTATATTTAATCTCAACACTCTCCAATAAAATAGCCGGCGAGACTTAACGCTTGAAGCATTCTCTACCAGTCTGCCGGTCCCATCCAAACTAAGACAGGATTCAACCCCGAATTGAAATTTCAAAATATAGAAAAAAAAAAAACCCCTTAGAGAGTTTCTGATCACGACCGGGAATCGAACCCGGGAGCTTCTGATCAGAAGTCGGGAGTCAGCGTCTATGCCACTGAACTACCATGTTCGTTAACAAAATAATTATATTGCTATTATTACAAGAGTAACACCCAAGTAACAGCTGAATTAGTTAAATATTAACAGAGATTTAGAAATGCAAACAGTATAATATCAAACCTCAACATACAAAACTCTAGGTACCTACATTCAATTCAACAAAAAAAAAAGTGACTTTATTTTATTATTATTCCTGACAAACTAATAATATTTAACATCTTGACTCTGGTGCACACACAAATAAATTAATATCCCTACTCTAAAGAAACCACTTCACAGTTCACGCATTCCTGAAATGTGACCATAAATCTCCATCTTTATTAGTCTCCATTCCTAACACAATACGTTCCAAAGACAACCTCTAGGACCAAACAAAAATAATACCAGAAAAAACATCGATCTAGATACCACCTGAAGAACAGCGAAAAAAAATACAGGGTACACACGAACACACAACCGTGTCTCGTCTTGCAGAAAATTAAAATAATATGAATATGTTAGTCGGATGATATTATCAATTAATTGATGTCTTCCAATCAACCGACTTTGTCTCCAAATACAATAGAAAGAAAAGTACCTAAAGCTAAACTACCCTAAAAAACCTAATGATTTTATAAATATATCCCTTTCATAACAAGTTATGAGTTAAACCGGCAGAACTTATCGCCTGAGGCAATTTTTTCTAGTCAACCGGTTTCGTCTAATCTGAAACAATGCAACCATGGTCAGGAATTTCGTGTGAAACGAAAGGACCTGATAGAGGGAAGGAAAAATAAATAAAGATATAAAGTCGAAAATGTGAACCGACCATGAATCGAACCCGGGACCCCAAAATGAGAATAAATATATTCGAATTAAAATATTACCCTTACCGAAACAGCACCTAACAAACCTACATATAATTCGCTACAATTATTGCCCTATACACACTACCAAACAATATTATCACAAACTAAAAGCAAAAGAATTTCTTAAACAGTAAAACTGTTCAGAAGATCAAATCCTAACGACAAAGAACACCCTGTATAGAAACATGTGGCCCTATTCAGGTACCTACATACATACATAATATCTCCAGCGACATGTATCCACTCTACAAAGTTAGGTAAAAGGTCGATGCATCAAGCGTCAAGTGGCTATACCCTAATCTAGGACCAAAAGTACCTCGGACGTTTAAACCCTCATCATTTCACACCTAGAGACAATTAATACATTTTTAGAGTTCGAAACAAAAACAAATATTATTTGTATCTCACAAATAACCTAAGAATATTATTGAAAATTTAACCTGAATTATTTAAAACAAAACACCTAAACTTACCTCATCATTCACGCTTATTTTTCAACATCGCACATTCGAAATTCTTTCATTAACACATTTCCTTGCTGAACAAAATAATAAATAAAACTTTCCTTATCTAGAAAATAATTTACTTCAATCCTACAAAATTACCAAAAGAGACCTCCCCTCGACGTTAACAAAATATTTAATATTATTATTAAATCCAAAACAACAGCAACAAAAATCCTAAAATACCTAAGTAAAACAAGACCTCCCCTCGACGTTAACAAAATATTTAATATTAATATTATTATTAAATCCAAAACAACAGCAACAAAAATCCTAAAATACCTAAGTAAAACAAGACCTCCCCTCGACGTTAACAAAATATTTAATATTATTATTGAATCCAAAACAACAGCAACAAAAATCCTAAAATACCTAAGTAAAACAAGACCTCCCCTCGACGTTAACAAAATATTTAAAATTATTATTAAATCTAAATCAAACAACGAAATCATAAAATACCTAAATAAAACAAGACCTCCCCTACTCTTTAAGATTAATGTTATACAGTTTAATAAGACGATCTTTCTAATTCTAACTCTTGAGACTAAAACTTCTTCCAATAAACTGTTTAGAACTTTCAACCATTTATTCAACCAACCATAGAATTTTTTTCTACCTCCCCTGCTCTGCTAATCAAATTTCTGACCAAAATTTCCTGAACCTCCCCTAGATGACAACTCCATAATAACGATAAACAAGAGAAAGAAAAAAAAAAAAAACGTAGTAAATCAGGTTTGTCTTTACAGGAGTAAAGACAAGAATCCTACGGTCACGAGGCACCATTCTGTGATGGGATCTCCCAATCGAAAGCTATTACTAACTCGATTTCCTCTAAACTAAACTACCTAACCTCGGAACTACGCCTACTCTAGCTAAATAAACGTTTAACAAAACCGTGTAAACCGAGCCGACTGAAAGAACGCATCAATGTACCTATATAGTAGGTAGATGATTCTAAGATGAAGACTTACGAACCCAAAATGAAGGGGTTAACAACCTTCATGATACGCACCTGAAATCACGGTTAAGGAAATCGTATGTGGTTTCAAGAAGACTTTCTGATCTCTACGTGGAATCTAATGGCCATTATGATATTGTGATCGTCTAGTAACCTAAATTTAAGGACCCAATACGTTGTGTACGAAATTAATTATAACAATCATTCAACTATATAAACCTGTAAACATTTGATCAGCCCTAAAATAAAGGTGATAATAGAACACATTTATATAACCATCAAATCGCAGGATGCTCCACCATTTGTGATGTTAGTAATAATGAAATGGAAGATGTCCTACCTTAAATCCTCAGTTCTGTGAAATGACATGAGAAGTATTCAAAACAAGATGAAACAAAATATTCGACAATTTATAACATGATTGAAAGTTTTCACAAATGGTGGTCGTCGATAACTGAAATGTTAGTAGATAAGCATGCAATCAACCCTAGCCTACCATGATATCATAAAACTTTACCAACCCCCCCCCCCTGAAATCAAGATAGAACCATTACGGGCTTACGACCGTCTTCTACTTGGTTTCGAAGGCTGGCTTATGCGCGCTTTATGTTAACAACGTTCGCCATTACACTTTCGCAGTGAATGGTTCTTCTTGATAAAACACAAAGCCCTCCCCAAACTAAGCAAACTAATTAAATAAAATAATAAAATAAAGTAAGACTTATCAATGATCCAGAGTTGCTATTTCTTTCTTGAATACACTGATTCTATGTTTTAAAAGATTCTAATTCAAATCGGTTCCCAGATAACACTTAATTATGTAAAATACTAATTAAAAATGCAACACTGAATTTAAATTTATGCTTGAATCTAAAAGGATTTTACTACAAATAGATTTCACCACCCAGGAGCACACAAAATTAATATGTTATAAAATGTTCAATAAAATAATCAATAAAAATCACTAACTGAAAGCAGGGCTATCCAAAGGATTTCGTACGAGAACGAGCCCCCTACATCCCCGTCGACGATGCAAACCGAACTGTACCGAGATGAACTCAGGCGCATAATTTATCTAATACAAAATCCTTCATATCCCATCTACAGTCAATGTTTTATGACTCTATCCAAAAGCGTTCCAAACAATCAAGATTATATGTGAAGTGTTCGAATCATTTCTCCACATATAAATTGGAAGACTTCGATCCCTAATTAAGTAAAACATGTCACTACTAATATTAGACTAACATAAAATAGTATTTAAGTTTATAAAATAAACTACAATATTTCAATAAAATGAATGGCCATGACACTATGTCATGTTTCATATTTCTTTTCAAATTTTAATAAACCACATTAAGAAAACGAACAAGTTACAAGGTTACACATCGTTTCTAGCACTTTTAATCAGAATTGATTCAGAAGGTGTTTTATTTTTACTTGAAAACAAAAGGCAGCAACCCAAAAGACGTAAAAAGGAACCGAATTAAATTATAAAAAGTTAGAACTTACATTCAATTACCGCACTTTGAACCCAGAATCTGAAAATAAAACGTAGGAGGGAAAGTTGTGCTTTCGAAAAGTTTTGAGCTAAGATTAAAATTTGTTTTTCACAAAGAGAAATACCTATTAAGAGTTGTAACCTTTTTGCCCCTTGCATCTCATTTAAAACTTTAAGGTGTGAGAAGGTGCACTGTATACTAATAATATTGTCTTGTTTTTTCTCCTCACCTGGTTTTTTTTTTGTTTTCGTGGACCATTCTCAAGTTTGTAAAGACTTTGTTACGTTTTTTTTTTGTATTGAAGGTAAGTGGGAACATGATTTTAATTTTTTTGAATAAACAATGTTACATAAATTAGAAGGATCGATAATATCTAACCGTCTGATTTATAAAAAAATCATTAATCGTTAGATTACATATAATTCACTGATCAGTTTTTATTTAGCATTGCATCAATTAGGATGATTTATGATCAGTTTTTACTTTATTGTAAAAAAAATATTTTATCCGCGTTTGTTATGTATGAAGATGACATTTCACACGATTTTTTTTTTTTTTTTACCCATCACGCCGTTTCCCGAAGGGGGTAGGCAGAGAGTACGGATTTCCATTCTTTCCTTTCCAAACAAACCTCTTTCGCTTTTTCCAAACGCATAACATTCCGCATACATGCTCTTCTGTTCCTTTTGCTCCTGACTTGGCCCTCCTTTAAGACTGAACCGATATGATCGGACCATGTCATTCGAGGTCGACCTCGTCTGCGTGCACCCATTCTTTCAGATTTGTATATCCTTTTTGTCATTCTCTCCTCGTTCATTCTCTCTACATGCCCAAACCACCTTAATTTATTAACTTTCATTCTAGTCACTACGCAAACATCCACACCACATTCCTTTCTAATATTCTCATTCCTCACCTTATCAATCAGTCTCTTTCCGCATATCCTCTAAACAAACAAAATATTAGCCCGGCAACGGGAGTGCTTACAGCCGAGATGCGCTATGTCAGATTTGAATGATTTCGAGTAGGTCCAGAATAGGTGCCAGAACTTATTCTTCAATTTTTTATTTTATATTATCAAAATATTGTTAAGTCCTTATAAAATCACACGAAACCTTTATGTTTTAGCCAAAATGAACTTATTTATGTTTGATGACTTTAATTTTAATATTTGTACCTACTTTAAAGGTAGGGGAGACCGAGGTAAGTTGAAACAAATGTGAGTTGAAACAATGTTCATATCTCATCAACTCTATGGAAATGGTTTGACAACGCAGCAGTTTTGATTCACCGACAACGTGATATCAAATTCCTCAGTATGTGTCGATCCAGTTCGGCGAGTGGTTTTGCTGTTATAACGTTCTTCCGTAAAAATGTACTAAAAGTAAGTTTTCTTTGTTTTTTTTAATCATGAATTATGATTCCTAATATTTGTTATTTTTTTATTTTTAAAATGATTTTTAATAAGTTCTGTTGATTATCGAACTTTTACAACATAGCTTTAGTTTTTTATAAAACAATTACTTTCAATATTATTTTAATGTTAAACCGCATGAAGTTGGTATTTTTCTTACCGAGGTGAGTTGAAACGCTTTGTTTCAACTCACCTCGGTAACAATCATGATATTATTTAATTATAAAATCAATTCTATTTTTGATTCAGAATGTCAAATAAATATATTCGGAAAACAAATAAGAGGTGAAGCCGCATTAGAAATATATGAATTAGCAGCAGAAGTGGAAAACCTAAGGAATAATAACCTACGAGATGCGTCAAAATCTGGGCAAAATCTTATAATTTCAATAACACATCATCTACCGCTTTATAAAGAAACTAAAAGCTCATCCAGAGTAAAACTAGCTAAACGACAGATTTTTAATAAAAAGTGAGAGTAAAAAAAGAAAATAAGGGAGTTAAACTGCCAAAATGCAGTAAAAGCAAGGATGATGATGAAGAGGAAGATGGCTGCTATTGCTTAATGTGTCGTTTGCAAATAGTAGACCTAATGAAAATTGGGTGCAGTGCCTAATAATAGATAGCAAAGGTTAGGATGAAGCATGCACGGAAGGTGATCTCAATTATATTTGCCAAAATTGTCTCTCAGATTAAGTTGTTTTATATACTGATTTTAATGTTGATTATTATGAATGTTTTTTTTTAAATATATGTAGGTAGGTATGTTTTTTTATTGTTTTGACCAAATTAAATGTATGTAAGTAATGAAAATACCCATTAGAATCAATGATACCTAGGGAATGTGTGTTTTTATAATAGGGAGCTACTTATAAAGTGCCATATTATTATGATTTTATTTTATTATGTTGCGAATTTTCGCAAACAAACAGTTTTTTAATAGGTACATAATAACAAATACACGAATAATACAACACATAAACCAGCAAAGTTTTCCAATAATACTTTTTTTTACTTGATATGCATTTTTTCCAATAATATGATGTAAGTCTTACGAGTAAGAATATGATAAAAATGATATGTACCTATGTAATTTGATCTCAAATTCGCTCATTTACTTTTGATTAGTTAATAATATGATCTCATTTACTTATGAGTATGTTTATTTTTCCATAAATATAACAATATTTCTATGAAAATGTTTTTTATTACAACTAAACCAATTTTTAAACTCACCTCGTGCCATGTTTCAACTTACCTCGTATCTAGGTGAGTTGAAACAAATGGAACGGGTCTGGTTTTTGCAAATTATCTCCTAGAATGCTTGAATGAAATTATTTTTTGTGAGGTCATTAAAGAGTATACTAATTTGGACAACATCGTTTTAAGTTTCACTTTTGTGAGATTGTCCTGTGTTGAGATATGAGCTATAATGTAAAATTTGTTTCAACTCACCTCGGTCTCCCCTACTCTTTGAATATTTTCTTCAAAACGTCATTATATTTATCATACATTTAGTTGGTGCATCATGGTTGTAAGACCTCGATGATTACGGGAATGCAATATTTGCTTTATTTGTTTAAAATTTTTATTAATAAAATAATGATGGACCAAATAATGAAGGGAGCACCTACATAATTGGAAGGAAAAAAAAAACTTTAAAAAAGTACATTTATTACAGAAAGCGTTGTTGTACACTCGAAACCATTGTCAGTTGACATAAAATCCAATATGGCGGACTAAAATCTACAGAGATCAGCTCGTAATCAATCGATATGGGTTAAACTACCTCGACGACGGCCTGATCGCCAATTTTTCACCGCTGAACTCTTTTTTTCCACTGATCAGAGTTTTTAAATAAAGCAGTAAATATTTCGTCTTATTAAAGTAAGTAGGAAGGTACCTATATAATAACATCACTAAAATGTTTAAATAGAATTCTAACATTTCTGTGGGAAAAAAACATAAGCTTGTAAAACACGTAATGTTAGAGAACATTTTAAACATTTTTATGTCAATATCAATCGTACCTACTTTATAAAAATCTCAAAAAAAAATATTTAGTTCTTTTATAATTTTTTAATGTATTTTGCTTGTGATTATTTCAAAACTGAAAAATGCGTATTTTAGAATATTTTTTTATACTTATTTCGAAATATTATTTGGTTGAATAATACGGATCTATCCGAATAAGTGCGAACTTTGAAATTTTTTAATATTTCATGTCGTTATGAATGTCCATTATCAAAAAAATGTATTTACCTTTTATAATTATTTTTGAATAAGATTATTAAAAAATGCTTGAGGTTAGTTGTTTTGAATAACTAAGGTCTATCAAAATATTCAAGAAATTAATATCATTCAAGAATGTGAATTATAAATTTATTAAGTTACAAAAGATTATGAAGTTACAAAAATTACATATTATATATCCGTTCTACGTCCCAAGTCCCTTTGAGAGAGCCTCCTCTTGTTTTGCTAGTTCAGGTGCGCTTGTGGTCAGTTTCATACCTAATTTCCCGCGTTTTCCCTCTTCTTCATCTTCTTTATCGATGTCTATGCCTCTTGACAGTCTGTGGCGTATTTATTGAGTCGCGTCGTATTTCTGTGGTTTTAAATAACGTTTTTTAATCCGAATCGGGCCTATTTTTGCGTTATTTTCCACGAAGATTATTGTGGTCAGCCATACATGTGATAGAGACACTTTGTTTTCGTTGAAAACCGAAAGAATTGCGTCTTTTTAGTGACATAACCTCCAATAGTGTTAAGTGCAGAAATTGACTGTTTTTTCGGTTTAAGTTATCTATAAGATACAGATATTGACTGTTTTTAGTGAATAGTTGTGAGTTATCGCCCAACCATGGAACAAGATTACGAAGCGGGTTACTCTTCGGAAGACGAAAGCGTCCCGCGTGGTGTTGCCGCCGACCCTCGCGTCGATGCCCTGATCGACCAAGTTAGAATCTTGACCGATCATATAATCGGCGGCCGCCAATCTGTTCCACAGGGAACAAGTGGAACAGACACATCAGCTGGGCCGAGAGCCGGCACTTCTACCGCTCCGGTAAATGCGGGCAGTTTCGGAGTGCAACTGGAGCTCCCAGGGGTAGTGACGCCTGCAAAGCTGGACCTAGGAGGCTTCGTTACGGTGGTGAAAGAGCCGTTAATACCTCCTTCAGAGGAAGCAGACATCCAGGTTCTCACGGAGATCCAGATGTTGGGGAAAGAGAACTGGGAGGATATAAGATATTTAGAGGCACAGAAGCCTTATCTCTCGAAGCCTGGGTTCGTCGAATGCACGACAAATGACGACCTGAAGAGGTACGATAGAGATGTTAGGCTAGCCCAGACTGAGAGGACTCTAGCTGCAGTGACGAAGGCGCTTATACGCCAAAAGCAGGCGCTCACACAGTCCTTACAGGAAATTATTGACTGGGCGGCCAAGCCAGGGACTTCAGTGGACAGCACAGCCTTGTTCCAGAAGTTCTCAGAGGCATTTGGTGCAGGCTCATCCCACAGCACCATATCAAAAGATGTTCTGCAGATGGTATGTGGAAAGAGAACGGAGTGCGTGAAGCTTCGGAGAGAGGCGATCTTGAGGAACATCCCGGATAGTGCCTTAGAGACGAAGCTGAGGAAGATCCCGCCCTCCCTTCAGCACCTCTTCGAGGCTTCGCAGGCGGACAGGCTCCAGCTTTCTGAGCCCTCCACTTCAGCACATGCCCAACAGCTTCAAATACCTCGAGGTCAGAAGCGACAACGCAAGGTGTCCTTCGAAGAGACAGACAGACCACCTCGCACACTTCCCAAGAAGGCCAAGAAAGAAAAGCCCTTTCGGAGGAGGGGTTACGCCCCTACTTCAAATAGAAGTAGGAGCGACAGACAAAACAGGAATCGAAGACAATGACATTCCGACTTTCAAAGGGGGCCAGCTTCAAAAATTCTTAGGAGCTTGGTTACAAGCGGGGGCTCCGAAGACAATTGTGAAGTTGATCTCAGGAGCTCGAATACCGTTTGCGAAGAGACCCCCTTTGATACCCCTCCATGGCCAATGGTCAGAGAGGTTCGAAACAAAAACAACGGGGGAGATGACAGTAGAAATAAAGAAGATGGTGAAAGAAGGAGTTCTCGAACCAGCCAATCACACACCGAGCTTCCTATCGAAGATGTTTCTTGTTCAGAAGTCGGACGGTGCAAAACGGCCGGTGTTCAATCTGCAAGGCCTGAACGAATACGTTCAAGCCAGACCCTTCTCGCTGATAAACCTTCACAAAGTCCCAGACTTTTTGCAACACAAGGACTGGATGGTAAAGCTGGACATCTGTCAAGCCTACTTCCACGTACCGGTAGCCCAGAGTCACAGACCCTTTCTGAGGCTGGTGTACAACCATCAACTGCTGCAGATGACGGTACTGCCATTCGGCTTGTCATCGGCTCCGAGAATGTTCACAGTGATTACGAATTGGTTGGCAGAGAAACTTCGAGAAGCAGGAATTCGATGCATCGTATATCTCGACGATTTTCTGTTAGCAAACGCATCAAAAGAAGTACTAACATCACAAACGACTATTGCAATCAGGTTCCTACAAGATCTAGGCTGGTGTGTGAACATTCAGAAGTCCAGATTGACACCAACACAGAAATTGGAGTACCTAGGCATCGTGTGGGATACTCGGCAGAACCTCAGGTCTCTCTCTCCAAAGAAGCGCTCAAGCCTTCGCTTAGCCCTTCGCAGTACCCTGGAGAGAGGAAGTTGGTCTCTCAAACAGGCCCAGAGCCTTTTGGGACGTCTCAACTTCGCAAACTTTGCCATCCCACAGGGGAGGCTGCATTGCAGACTGATGCAGAGAGAAAGTCGCTGCCTAAGAGCAGCTCATCCGCATCTAAAGATGACTTTCTCTCAAGGGGTACGAGGGGATCTTCTCTGGTGGAGCGCTGCGCTCAGTGCCTCCTCCACCATTCATCCCCCACCGATGGATCACTTCCTGACGACGGACGCTGCCGACACAGGATGGGGAGCACTCTTGGACGACCACCGCCTTGCGGGAACTTGGTCCACAGAGCAACTCCAGTGGCACAGCAACAGGAAGGAAATGTACGCAGTCCTGGCCGCACTATCGTCACCCGGTCAATCTCTAGGAGGTGCACACATCCTCTTACAGACGGACAACCGCACAGTAGTGTCCTATATACGAAACGAGGGGGGCACGAAATCCCTTCAACTTCAGAAGCTGACGCTACAATTGTTTGCGGTTCTTCACAGCTCAAACATAAGACTAACAGCTCAGTACCTTCCGGGCCGTTACAACGGTCTCGCAGATCACCTGTCAAGAGGAAAAGGGCTATCGGAATGGTATTTAGAGGAGAACGCGTTAACAAGGATATTTACCAAACTCGGAACGCCTCTCATAGATCTCTTCGCATCGGAGAGATGTCACATCACCGAGCAATATGTGAGTTTGGACTGCAAGGATCACAAGGCAGTATTCCACAACGCCTTCAGCCAACAGTGGAATTATCAACTAGCATGGGTGTTTCCCCCACCGTGCCTGATTCCCAGAGTTCTCAATCATCTGAAGAGTGCGAAAGGGGAGTATCTTCTTGTAGCACCCAATTGGACGAAGTCATTTTGGAAGGCAGATTTGATGAATCGAGCATCCCGGCCTCCAGTGACTATAAAGAACCTGGAATTAGTTCTCAAAGACATAGTCACAAATCGACCACCACCACAGGTGGAGGACCTGAAACTGCAAGTGTGGAAGGTTGGGGGTGGGACCAACACCTAGAGACATGGTCATCAGATGAGAGGAAGTTGTTCTGTACTAGCTGGAGAGAATCCACTCTTAAAACCTATGCGCCAGCCTGGCAAAGATGGAAAACATGGTCACAGGAAAACAGGGTAGATATGACATCACCATCAGGGAGTGAAGTTGCAAGATTCCTCTCCAGTTTACATTTAAAAGAAAAACTCGCATATAGATCTATTCTACTCCACAAATCTGTGATATGTACCTTCAGTAACCCAGCTAAAGACCTAGCCTCAGATCCAATGGTTAGGAGAATTTTGAAGTCAATCTCTTTGACGAAACCAAGATCAAATAGGTCCCTTACATGGGACCCTACACTATTGGTAGACTGGCTGAAAACAAATAGGTTAGATACAAATATCTCTTTGTTTGAAGCTTCCCGTCGCACTGCGCTACTCTTCCTTCTAGCGTCGGGCAGAAGAGTACACGATCTCACACTACTGAAGATAACATCAGATCATATGGAAAATAGAGGCGATGATATAATCTTCTGGCCAGCTTTTGGATCCAAGACAGATACTGCGAGATACAGACAATCAGGATGGCGTTTTACAAAGAGTGAGGACAAAGCAATCGACCCACTTTTCTGGATAAAAACATTATTGACGGCATCCAAGGATAGGCGGGGGGATATAACGGAATTATTCATTACTACCTGTGGGAAACCTAAAAGGGCTTCAGCAATGGTAATAGGTGGCTGGCTAAAGACTGTGTTCAAGGAAGCCAATATCTGTGCCCCTCCTGGTAGTATTCGTTCAGCTGTAGCATCCCTCAGTTGGATTGAACAAACTCCAATAGAAGATATTCTGGCCAGGGGAAACTGGAGAAGTGAAAACACTTTTAGCCTGTTCTACCGGAAAGAAATTCAACCGTCTCGCACTTCACAGGCTGTGACGAGACTATTTTCACCAAATGAATGACATCACATTGCGTCTATGCCTCACCAGACGATAACAAACACATCTCAAAGGGACTTGGGACGTAGAACGGATATATAATATGATAATTTTACCTACCAATAAAATTAGTATTATATCATCCTGAGCGTTGTTCAGTACGACAGTGGAGGAATTACAGCGCAGTGTTTCAAGACTCTGCAACGAAACAGCACGCCTCGGCCTTCGAGTCAATGCCAGTAAGACGGAGCTCATGGCGAATAATGCCTGCCCCGATAAACAGCAACCGATAACCATCGATGGTCACCAGGTCTCCCGGGTGGATAAATTTAAGTACCTGGGAGCAACCATTACCACCGCTGGTGACCTCGGGGCTGAGCTCCCGATTCGTATCGGTATGGCAAGTGGCGCCTTCAACAACATGACCAAGATATGGAAAGCGTCGGCGTTTAGCGTCGAGACGAAATGTAAACTGTTTGATGCGTGTGTGTTGCCCATTCTCCTTTATGGGTGTGAGTCCTGGCACCTGACCAAGGCCCAGGCACAAAAAGTCTCAGCCTTTGAGATGAAGTGCCTAAGGAGAATTCTGGGCGTAAGATGGTACCACCGCATCACGAACGACGCTATACGCCGGCGCACCCAGCGTGAGCCCATCACCTCCACCATTGTGGGGAGGAGATGGACTTGGCTGGGACATGTGTTAAGGATGCCGAATGACAGTTGGCCGAGGAGAGCGCTGTTCTTCCTCCCATCAGGGTCCCGAAGACGAGGAAGACCCTCTCACACTGTGTTCCGCTCCTTCGAAGCAGAGCTGAGGGACATGGACATGGTGTGGGAGGAGGTCATCACCGTTGCGCAAGATCGAGCGCAATGGAGAGCTCTTGTTGCCTCCCTATGCCCCTAAGTGGGGTCTAAAGGGAGTTTGGATTGGATCATCCTGAGACGTCCCAAGTCCCGGCAATAGCTGCCTGGTGAGAGATACAATGATAAAATGGCGGCTCAATAAATACGCCACAGACTGTCAAGAGGCATAGACATCGATAAAGAAGATGAAGAAGAGGGAAAACGCGGGAAATTAGGTATGAAACTGACCACAAGCGCACCTGAACTAGCAAAACAAGAGGAGGCTCTCTCAAAGGGACTTGGGACGTCTCAGGATGATATAATACTAATTTTATTGGTAGGTAAAATTATCATATTTTATAACTTAAAAATAACAATATTATACTACTTTCAAGAAGTTGATAATGTCAACCCAGAATCGCTCGAGATTCAATAAAAAAAATCGTAAAAGTGCTACTGTGTTTTTTTTCTAATTTCATAATTATGTATTTTCACTACGTAAATACACAAACCTTACAAAAAAATATCGTATGAATGTTTGTCTTCAAAAAGTTGACGTAAATTATTTACATTGACTCTTTCAACAAAACGCCAAAAATAGTTTATCTACGGTTAGATTTATATGGCAAAGTGCAGTTTATTCACAAATGGGACTATAATACGAGGTACCTATGTATTTGAATCACGATTCTTTATAGTAGTTGTAGGTAGATTCCGTAAGTATGTAGATGAACAGAAGAGGAAGTTGCTGAGTGCCTACCTACGAGACATTTTCTGATAGGAATTTGAGAGAAAAATCCGACTGCAATGAAAAGTTTTCCATTTCCACAAATATTCGTTCCCTGCTGGCTCGCGTCTCTTGCACCAGATAGAAATTCAATAACCCAACTAGCACGAATAAGTTCAGCGCTTAATCTAAAATAAAAGACGGATATTCTTCGTTTGTACGTAACTAGCTTTTCCTACGGACGTTGTTCTGTGATCTAACTATGAATATTGCATTCGAATTAAACAGAATGATAAAAATGACTTAACTAATGTCATTCCGACCGATGCATCTGTTTTAAACCACATATTTTCCATCCGCATTCTGTCAATCGCACCAACTATCAAACAACTGAAAGTTTGTGTCAAAGGACAATACGATTTCAAAATTAGATTTATTCACTTGTCGCGTTTGAATTTATTAAAAAAATGCGCTTCTCAAATCAGAAAAAAAAAACTTAAAGAAACTTCCATTAAAAATCTTTGTGTCAATATTTTTAGTGTCAATATCATATAAATAAAAAAAATTTAAGAACTTTTCACAGGTGGCGTTGTTGTATCGAAATTCGTTTCATACTAACATTAAAATTATAGATATCGTCTAAACACAAGGCATCTAAAGGAATTTGAACAGTCTACAGAAATCTATTTGGATTTTAAGGAAACAATGAAGGAAATAGACCTCCGGAAAGACTAAAATAAAACAAATCCAAAGGATCTATTTATTGAAAGGGGAAGAAGTGCAAAAAGGTCAAAAAAAATTATAAACCTATAAATTTAGTCCTAAGCAATTACATAAATTAAGATATTAATAACTATAGGCACTGGAAGTATTAATTCAATTTTTTTTTAAATATCTCTCAAAATAGTAAATAATAAAGAAGTAAAATCCTTATCTCTAAAAGTTCAGAAACTACATTTATAAATTTAATTGTAGTTGTCTTTTAATTGGTATTGATTATTTTTTTCAAAAATTGGTAGGTAATTTAAAAAAACCGCCCGCTCCGTCGCACAGACAGGTATTTAAAGATTCTACGCGGCCAATATTCAGATAATGAAATCTGAAAAAAATACTTTTTCATCGACTTCCTGAGGTAGAGGAAACCCCAACGAACAATATGCTGGCCTGCGGAACATCCAATGTTGCACCTGCCCTAAAAAATATTAGTCGGAACTTGATCATTGAAATTTGCGTACGTGTTTATTCTCTGCTACTTTCAAAAAGGTTTTGTTTCGTGAGAGAAAAATTAATATTCTGCGGTTAACTGGTAAAAAATGGAGATGGATTCGGAGACTAAATGTATGTAACAATAAAAATAAATGATATTACCTTAAATAAATGTTCATTTAGTGTTTATACAACGTTGGAGACATAGCGATTAAAATAAGGTATTTTTTTTTTGAAATGTATCTTAAATGGGAGATTTGTTTGGGTATTACAGTAGATCCCATAAGTTTGATTATTTTCATATAAACTTTAACACTCATGTAAATTAATGAAGAAAAAATTTACCGCGGAATACCGCAGATGCCTAAATTGGGGTACTTTAAATGTTATAGGGTAAAAAAATCGAAATTTCTAAAAGAAGTATTATTTGAAATTAAAACAATATATATTTGTTTAAGGGTCAGAAGGGACCTCAGGAGTGAGGATTGTGACTCGTTAATCCTTACTGGACATTATGAATAAAGAAAATTTGCGTAGTTTGAATGAATAACTATGTTTTTTGAAAAACTATAATATATTCTCGCGTAAAGAGCTTGCAGAGGACAAATTAATAAACTGAAGGCAAATTTTGCACATGTTAAGTGTACAATGAAGCAAAGATGGGCTAAAGCACACAAAAAAGACGAAGTTTTTTTAAAAAAAAACAATCGTCTTTGGCTTTTTGAAAGTACATTTGAAATACCAATCACATCACCAAATCTTCCAGGTCGCGACAATCGTCCCATTGGACAACTGTCTGAAGAAGCAGCAGAGGCACGCAATAAGCATTTCAGGGTATACAGACAGGATTTTTCGAGAAAATTTTCTAGATAATCCTGTAATAGAGACATACTAAATAGACTTCTCTTAAGTTCAGATCCCTTGCTCAAGGATTATACAAAAAAGAAAAAATAATTCCTTTTTGCCTGAAACAATAGACATGCTTCAATCAGCGCAGCCAAATCTCTCAGACATTGAGAATGAATAATTAAAATGATTTTTTTTATTATGAAATAACTAGTGGGCTCCCGTGGAACTTCGACCCACCTGGATAGCGGGACATATAGATGCGTTCTCAATTCCCCCTATAGCCTAGGCTTCAGTTCCTACACCCATTTCACCCACTCTCAAGTCAACATTATATATTCGCTAGTTACCAAAAATAACAATTACTTACTCCTATCAACGTTTTTTAACATTTTACCCTCCAACTACCCTCCAAGGAGTGGTATTGAACTCATACTCCGCTTAAACCTTCCCGGACATTAGTGGAATAGATCACCAAAGTTTCACTGAAATACGTTCACTGGTTTTTGAATCTATAAGACATACACACACAAACATTCAGTTTTATAGATATAGATAAATGTGCATGTACTGAAATGTCTTATTTATTTTATTTTCATCATCAAAAACCTAATATATCATAAATATAATTTTGGCCGCGTAAATTCTTTAAATACCTGTCTGTGCGTCGTTTTTAACCTAAGGAGGTACTACAAATTCGAATCAAACGGTATTTGAAATTCAAACAAGAAAAGTTCTTTTGTGTGTGTTGCCAACATCAAATATTCATCAGGTGTCTAGAACTCGGGAACCGCAATTACTAAAAGTAACATCGTATATGGAAATGTTCCATATTATGTTGGAAAACTGGACCAGATGTACCCCTACGTAGGGACTAACTATACAAATAATATGAGAATGTATTTACTTTCCACACCCAAAACACACAATCAACATCAACATTTGCTTACGTAACGATCACCTACAGCTACACTAATGATTAAGCCACTATTAGATATAATATGTTTTATTTTTAATTCATTAAGTACTGGCTTTCCCAACAGACGTTCTTCTATGGTCTAACTATGAATATTGAATTCGAATTTAAAAGAATGATAAAGATGACTTTTAACCAATGTCATTCCGACCAATGCATCTGTTTTTAACCACATATTTACAAGAAAATAAAGCCTGCTCAGAACATCAGAAATGAAGGTCATAAGGGTAACCATGCACATGACGCTGAGAGATGTAATACGCAACGTCGATATCAGGCAGAAGACATCGTACGATGGAGCAGAGATATAAGAAGGTTCTGGTAAGACCACGTCAATACGATGGACTAATCGCGATTACCACACTTAGCGGAAAATTAAAATCCAACATGGCATCACCTTCCCGAAGGGACAGCTGGACATCAGTCTCCCAGGAATAACTTTTTATAAAAAAAAGCACAACTATGATCTAAAACAAGCGGAATAAGAAGAAAAATTCAAATCATATTCAGGGAAATTGTTTTGTATGGAATATTACTGTTGATGACAATGGCAATATTATGCATATATAGGTACCTACTTTTAAAGGTGTATGCGCACAAATGTCTCTAGAAAAGGCAGTCGGGTTTGAATTTTTTTTTGCGTTTGATATCCCAGTTGTTGAGGAAGGATAAAGCTATTTTACTTCACGTTCTGGCTCTCAAAACCTTACATTTGACCATTGATAAGTACCTTACATTTTGTATGTTAGAAGCGGAAAATAAGTACTTGTTGCTTTTTTATGCCCTTAAATGGTGCCATCATTCATCGGAATATCGTGTTTACTTCATACATTTTGACTGCTTTCTAATGTCAAAAATTTTACACTTTTTTTTCTCATTTTAACAATAAGTACAGAGAAAGACGTCTATTATCCTTTATACTGCGTACATTAATTTATTCAAAGTATTTGTATTGGAGTTTTAGGTAAAATATATCACTAATTGATTGAAATAACCGGGTGAGCAGTAAATTTCCGTTTATCTTTGTATGCAAAATATGAATGTGGGTAAAATAAAATCTACATATTTATACACGCCCACAATAATAAATTTCAGCAATAGACTTGATAAAATCAAATACGTTCGGTGATTTGATAAATGATCAACATTTTGATGTAGGTACAAGTAGTTAATCTGCATAAATCGATGATTCATTAAAAATTATCAGACTTTAAACAACGGAAGAGAGTGATTAGTTGTATGATTCTCTTAAAAGTTGATCGTAATTTGTTGAAATACCGTTCGTACGAAGTTAAAATGTAAACCCTAATAATTAACAACTATTACAAAAAGGTTGTTAAATTAATAGATAATTTTAAGTATTTCATACCTACAATAAAAAATCTTTAAATTAAATTAATTTTATTATTATCGATTGAACTATATGAACAATCTTACAATTTTACCATGGTATAGCCATGTTCTCCATGCGGGGGCTTCTGTCCCGCTAGTATAAGTTTTCGACGATCGAATATCGAAACGATCGAGAGTTTCGAAAATTTTCCATACAAAAATGATCGAATGATTCGATCGTTTGATTTTAGAACACTATTTGCACGTTTGTAAGCGCTTATTAGCGTGCAATAAGCTTTCTATAAAACTCGTACTAGCCCCACTGTACCTACTTGAGATTCCGTGGTTGTTTCCCAGCTAGGTGAAAGCTGTTATTGTCAATAAAGACAGAGACTCCTTTCATTTTATAAAACAATATGTACATATTCATTATGTACAATTATGTACATATAATGATATATCAATATAGCGAACATACGTGGAACAAACGTAGCTGGATTTGATGCCTATATTGGGCAATTTTTTATTTTTATTTACTACACAAAGCCGACGGATCTTCATACTTGAAGGATTTTTTTTACCAGTCAATTGGTATTTTACCGGTTTTGTGTAGAAATTTCCAAAATGAGTACACTTTAAAAAGTTCTGACTATAGACTTGCAAAAAAACTCGAGATCTGTTACTCTGAAACCAATCATCTTGGCAACTAGACCACCGAGAACAGTAGTCAACAACATAACTCGAGATCGGCTGACAGATTCTTTCAATATTTGATTTATTGGATTCTTCTCCGCTCCGGATAACAGAATAACTAATAAAAAGTTGAAAAAATGGGTAAGAAATGATATAAAATACAATATTTAAGTTAGTATGGAAGCATCACCTGCGACGCGCCAACCCATTGCGGGTAGTTGGCTCTCATTTTCGCATATGTGATTGCCGCTCTTACAGTAGCCCATTCCACTTACTCCACCGCAAAGTCAACAAAATTATCGGGCACATTCTTTACGGTACCTACTTCATAGGTGAGGTAGAATGTATGCGCGCGCGTATTATATTCTCACGTTGTTTTTATTCCCGCCCGAGCTTTGAATACGAATGAAATATGGATGTTTTAGAAATATTTTAACACTCGGTAACACGCAAGGCGGTGAGACCTCGACCGAGGTGTATTATTTTAAATATCTTCATAAATATCTCAAGTATCTACTCCATCTTTTACGATATCCTTCACACCATTCAATTACAAAATTTCATGCAAAAAAATTAGATTTTTGGGAAAATTTAGATGGGTTTAATGACAATTTTCTATATCGGCGGTGAAGCCCTTATAGAGGCGTGTTACCGTGGTACACAGTTGTACACAATGGCGGTAACAGTCGTAAAGTTGACATTGTGGTGAGCGGTTCTAGGACGATTTTATAAATATTGTAAATAATATTATTATTTATTACTAACTTGAAGAAATTGCTAATTTTTTTTTAAATAAAAATAAATTTATGTGAATGTGGAAATATTCAAATAATACTGACATTTTATAGGCAACATTATATTCATTGGGAAAAAGCTGTGAAAAGATATTTCTAAAATGTAATCGGGCACTCGTTATATACATAGGGGTTAGTATAGTCGGTGGAACTTGTTGCCTGAGGCAATTTTTTCCAGTCAACCGGTCCCGTCCAATCTGAGACAGGCCAACCCCGAGTAGAAATTTCAAGTGAAAAAAACACATTGAAATTTCTGACTCGTCCGGGAACCGAATCCGGGACTTCTTGATCTGAAGTCGGACCCTTTGCCACTAGGCTAACGAGGTCCCTTTTCCCTTAGTAGGTAAATCATTTTCGATGGACTAAATTTGGGTAAATACTGAAGAAGCAATTTGTGGATGCATTAATATTTCTAAACATACAATGTCAAAAAGAGAAAGATCAATAAAAGATAATCGCTGGTGCCAAACATCATAAAATCATGACGCGCCGAAACAATACACGTCTCGTCTACCTGACACCGGCCCCGGAGACTAGTGCAATAAATGACGGGGACTCACATACAAGGCGTGTTACGCAGGTAGCAAACTGTTTGACACTCAGATGGGGTGTAATATTTATTGAAATTTCGACAAATTATAGATATGCACACAAAACTGTTGCATCTTATTTTAAAGTAGACACTTCAAGCTATAAATTGGTATAAAATAATTGCATTATGTACTCTGCAAATGACAAATAGAAGCATTAATAAAAAGGTCGAGGCTTCACAGACATTGCGTGTTATCGCGGTCTTTTCTGAACGCGTGTTACCAAGTGTTAACATATTATTGGTAACTTAATCGGATTAATTATGTATATTTGTTTCTGGGGGCGCAGTGCGCATATGAACGGGCCGCCTCTGGTTAGGACTACAGAACCCCTGTTCTCTGTTTTATCGGAAGGTAGTCACGGTAGTTAAGTGAGTATTACACGATACATTTTGTATGGGAAACGTGTATAGCGCCGCCACAGAGATATTTCTAGAAACAAAAGCGATTCTCGCATTCGATACGTATAGACGTTTTTCATACAAAATGTATCGTGTAATACTGACTTTACTACCGTGACTGCTTTCCGATAAAACTGAGAATAGGGGTACAGGACAACGTCTGTCGGGAAAGCTAGTGACATTATAACACAAAGAGCGTTCTATGTTCCTTTACTTTGAAACCAGGCTACAGAATTTGGACATGATCATATTTACATATTTGGATATCACTAACATTATGCGAGATGAACTTTAGTAGAAATCTCTCGGTACCTTTTTTGATAGATCATAGATGCACGCAATGGTAATTTCTTGAGCAATTTTATATTTTATCTTAAATGATAATATTTTCATATGTATTTACATAGATAAACACAAATCTGCTCATTCAAAGGTTGGAATAACTAAATCATTGCGCGAGTGTTGCGATTATAAATTAATATTTTCCCGATAAGCGGGAGTCAATGGCATCATACATTTCTCAATGAGACGTGTATGTATATTTAATTGGTTAGATTTTAAAATATAAAATACCCTTTCGAAATGAGTAAACAATGTAAAATCAGATTGTTTTTTTTTTATTAAAGAATTTTTTTCTAGGAATAATCTTAAAAATAAACTCGACAGACTGAAGATTTTCAGTCCGTAATTTTGAACGACTGAGTACATTACTCGCAACACATGACGTTATTATAGGACGTACCTACTTATTATGTAAATATCAGTTAGCATAAAATATAAGGGAAGATAAGGACAATATTTCACGAGCATAACGGAAGCGTTGGCGTTAAATTAAAACACGAAAAAAAACGTTATCTCACCTACTTTGATACAACCATCTGCAATGGGCTAGTAACGAAAAAATGTATCTACAACAAAATATTTTAAGTATACAGTTTTTACTCATAATGATAGTGACAACCCTTGAACTCTACTGAATATTGTGTGCATGGTAACACTTTAATAATTTATCTACCTATACCTACCACTACGTTTTTGGATTACAACCATGCCACGCTGTTTTGATCAGCGCACGTCATCGTCAGTTTGAAATGTAACTCATCATAATAAGTGGTGTTTGACGAAGTTTGATTCTTTCAAACTAAAAGCGACCTCGGTAGCCTACTGGCAAAGCCTCTGACTTCAGATCAAGAGTTCCCGGGTTCGATTCCCGGTCGGGTCAGAAATTTTCAATGTATTTTTTCACTTGAAATTTCTACTCGGGGTTGGAATCCTGTCTCAGATTGAATGGGACCGGTTGACTGGTAGAGAATGCTTCGAGCATTAAGTTCCGCCGGCTATACTGACACCTATGTATAGAAGAGTGTTATTTATTTTTTTTATTTTATTTTTAAAAGCAAAAATGTTCAGATGATAGAAATTAATTGATAAAAAAAAACTAAAAATGTTTCAACAGCTTCTTGCAATATCGTGTTCTATTTTCAAAATGAGCATCAATGAAATTTCTGTGATAATTATAAAACACAATTTACTCAAATTGGAAAATATGAAAATTTTTAATGTTTTTTTCTATCCTAAACATTAGAAAATGTGTAGTTACGTTTTTTTGTCACTAACCTAGCACTGTACAGCTGTTGGTAGGGGTACTTACGCCTTTAGTGCTACGAGCCTAGATACTAAAAGCCTATTTACAAGCTAAGTCCCTACATTTATGTATTCTTACGTTAACGACATACCTAGTTAAATTTAAAAATATGTATATTTCTAACGAATCATTATGAATAATATACTAAAAACAGGCCTTTGAATTAATTTTTCAAAAGCTTGCAATATGCTAGAGATTTTTAGTTTTATTTTCGCTTCAGTGAGTTTCAGAAACATATGAACGGTAGGTACTCAAAAAATAGCTGACACGCCAGGATAATACATTTTTTGAAAAACGAATACCCGTAGCTTTGATGTGCTTATCTTCTTCGGCAGTTTCAGTCCTATGGATTGCTTTGCAATCAAAATGCCACACCTCGCCCTTCATTCCTCTTTTTTAGCTAGACATGCGAGTAAGGCTGATTATCAACGGTAGCGTGGCGTATGCAGCGCGTACTCGTATTTTGCCGCATGGTATACGATTGCTTGCAGCTGCACATACAACACAACACAGTCTCATTGTGTTGTGTTGTATGTGCAGCTGCAAGCAATCGTATACCATGCGGCAAAATACGAGTACGCGATGCATACGCAACGCTGCTGTGGACAGTCAGTCTAAGTGGTGCAGTTTATACATATTATTATATTGAATACAGGTTCAATGTAATGTACCTACTAGATGTCACAATTTACATGAGTACTATTTTAATTTTAATACTACTTGTACCATTAGGGCTTGCGACCTTTCCCATTGATTGCTGGGTTAGTTGTGAACACTTTTATGTATACAACACTCCCCATTAGGTACTTTGATTCGTTCCCAACTTGCCTTGTTGAGAATTCGAACTTCAGTCTCACGATTGATGCGTGCTGACACTGCTGCTCATCTACGAGCGGGACCAAGTGACCGGAGAAACTTCAGGTATATTTAGTTTCTCTCAATATTGAACACCAACAACATCTATTGAATTTTTGATTATTATTATATTCATGAAATCATCAAAAATATCTTGTAAACTAAATACGCATCTCTGCTATAAATGATTTGTTTTTTGTTTACGTATTACATTTTTTGTATTTTTTTATATTTATGAATTGTTGACTTCTACTTGCACCGAGGCCTGTATCTTTAGGTCGGTATTCCATACTAAGAACGTTCAAACGACAGATTTTTGTGGGTCGTTAGCAGATATGAAGAGGCTGGCTGAAAACAGAAGTCGTGGAGATGGAGAATACTTTGGACAGATTAAGGTTGGAGCCCCGAAAAAATTAACTTCACTAAGTACAAAAAGATTATGCTAATTAGTAGGCACATGTTCTACAGAAACACTGAGTAAACTGGTTACACGACATATTGTTGCCATATTATCATAGCTTCCAAGTTGAGGCTCTATTTAGCGACTAGAAACTTAAATTTCTACATTAATAACATAATATTATACATTTAGATAGGTACAATATTTTTTGTTTTTGATTTTCCAGAGCAACATCATTACGAGTTACTTTCTTCCATTTCATGATAAGAATGGGGAAATGTTTTTTTTTTTTTGAATACATTGGCAAACTAACAACAAACTGGCGACTTCTATTAGTTTAGATGACACTTTGTCACGAAGCCCAATTCACACATGTTCTTTCTGAACGCTCTATGTTTTGCATCTTCTACTTCATAATGAAAATCAGAAGATAAAAAACATACCTATTACGAGCAACTAAGACAAAAAAGGGTATAAAGTCGAATCAAATATAACCTATAAATTTTAGCATCGATATATTTTATCCTAATCTTATAAACTAAGGTGGCTTTTGAAAATGATTTAGTTAAATTAAAGTCTAGGCCTTAATTGACTAGAGACTTGGTTCAACAAAGGACGTGTTTCCTCGTTAAGGAAAATCTAATTACTAATTATTCGAACAAGAATCAAAATAATAAATGTCGTTGTTTTATGTATTACCCACACACATTAATGTTAATTAAGAGCGCCCAAGACGTGACTTTGTCTTGGCAATAGAATTCCCAAAGTAGAGCAATTCATTTACTTCACTGAATATTTATTTGTCAAATTCAAACGTATGTAAATGTCATTTTAAATAAATACATAATGAAGTAAGAAGGGACTTTTTTACAAATTAAATGTCATAATTAATTTTAAATTACTTAAGTATGTTTTGAATTATATTTCTCTAGTTTATTTAGAAAAAAAATTATAAAAGTCGTAATAATTTCATATTTTTTAATTCTTGATTTCAAAGTAAAATATACATATTAGGTAATGTTTTGAAATTTTTGAATAAGGATTCGTAATAAATCTACCAAATAAATATGGAGAAGGAAAATTTGCTCAAACATCCATCATCGTACCACGAAGTCATTTATGTACAATCAATCGATTCTCCCTTTTACACCCCACTTAGGGGCATAGGGAGGCAACAAGAGCTCTTCATTGCACTACGTTTATGATTACGACAGGGGGGACACCAGGTGCCTGAACCTCTCCTGATGGGGTCCAGTCGTCCTTATTTCTTGCGCCATTTTTTTGACCTATTGGGATAAAGGGTACAGATTTTTCAAACAAACATTTGAAAAATAATTCAACTTGTATGTAGTCAAAATCTTCAAAATTTCACAATCATCGTAAAAAATCATTTTCATGTCATCGACCCGTGGTAATTTACATAGTTCGTGAAATTTCACAACAATTATTTAAGTGTAAAAAATACTTAATTGAATTACTTGAAAATGATATTGAAATACCTATAACACTTTTTAAACTTTTTCACGAATAAGTATTTAGGTAGATATATATTTTCCTAGGATCGGAGGTTGAAATATAAATTATTGTGGTGTTTTGTTTGAATAATTATTTGTTGACTCTTCTGTTGTTTTATTGAAAGTTTAAACTTTAAGCGGTCATCGGTTGATAACATTTTGAGAGGACGAAAAATAATAAAAAGTTCTTCTTCTTCTCCTACTTCAGTTGGGACTGCGTCCTGTCTTCTCTCGGATTATCATTTTCCTGGGAAGCGGATGTCCAACCATCCCTCCACTTGGGTGGTCTGCCTGGTGGTCGTCTGCCAGTTGGTATAGAGTCAGCTGCTATTTTTAAAATCCTTTCAGGATCTGCTCTCTCTACGTGATCTGTCCAGAAATGCCTTCTAGATTTACCCCATCGCACAATATCCTGAACCTCGCAGGTCCTCCTAATATCGGAGTTCCTTACTCTATCCAGGAGTGTTGTTCCTGCACGTCCTTGTTGTATCGGCTCTTGAATCTTTACCATATGTCACGATTTGTTTGATGCAGGTTTTATAGATTTGAACTTTGCTTTCCTTCAACATGTGTTTATTTCTCCATGCTGCAGCCTTCATCATGGCATCCAGCTACTGCAGTAAAGTACAGCGTAAAAAAGTTATTTTTGTTTTTTTTTTTAAATAACGCATACTAGGTATAGAAAGGTAGAAACCCCAAAAGAACCTACATGCAATTTTATTTCCGAACATTATTCATGAACAGACATTATCATATAAAGCTATACATCATACATGTGTTTGTTTTGTATAACAAAATCACATCAATCATAGCGGGGACCTGTGGCTGAATGAATGCGGTACTCTCAGCCTCCATCGCTTTTAAAACAATAGGTACGGTAAGGCTTGGGATAAATTATAAGTAAATATTATACTATAAATATGGATGCGTTTGGGTTCTGTGGTTAGAATATATTTTATAGATTAGCTCCCACCCACTTTTTATATTGTTATACTAGCTGTCCCTCCACCAATATTCATAAGAGGATTTAAATTAAGACTGACTGTCCACGGCAGCGTAGCGTATGCAAAGCGTACCTCCTATTTGTACGTTGGTGTACGATTGCTTGCAGCTGCACATACAAAACAATGAGAGTGTGTCCACGGTACAGCAGCGTATAGGAAACACGCTGCCTGTCGTATTGAATGTTATACGCATGGGCGTTTCACGTGTTTATTTTGGACAGAAAGTAGAAAAGTATCTGTGTTTGTACAAGAATGATATTTTATTATTGTGATTTATCACGTCTTTAAATAAATGAAAAATAAACGAATGACTTAAAATTGTTTTTTTTTCTTAGTTGTAGATGTATGGGCTTTTGGAGGCTTTTGAAAATAAAAGAAATATTAAATCTCAAAATGACACTGACCAAACACAGCATCGAAAAGATAAGGATTACCCAAAGATCCATAGAAAGATTCAAGCTGGGTATCACCCTGAAACGAAGTTAGAAAAATTGAAATATTTTGCCCAACTTCAATATATTTCAATTAAGTATGTTGCATGTCGCAAACGCCGGTGGACATGTCATATAGCCAGAGATCAAGAAGAAGAGTGCTCCAAAAGTGTCGAAACCTGGATACCCTGAACGACTACCAGTATCACTGGTTGACCACCAAAACGATGAAGGAACGACCTCGTAAAGTGTGTTGGTATCAACTGGGTTCAGAGAGCACAAGCAGAGCTGTGCGAAGAAGAAGAAGAATAAGAAAAGGTGTAAATAATACAATAAGCTTGCTGTTTGCATTTTTATTTCAAACTACTTATAAGCTAGGCAAAAGACAATAAACTACTAATAATAATATTATATAACAGATCTAACTGTGTAAAATAATATGAATATGAGTAGATACCTACTGATAATAATGAAGTGATGTTTTGGTGGTTGAAGCGGCCATTGTAGGTATTGTAAGGTGGAAATAATGGACGGCCTATTATTAATAAACCTATCATCTTTTAAATTTATTGCGTTCAAGCCACACGCGTTTTTAAAACACTAAGGTTTTATAAAATTTTATTTATCGATCATCACTTCATTTTCCAAAAATGATATTTTGAACCCGTTATCCCGTTTTCGGAAACAGACGGCCTGCTTCTTCAGACTACCTACTGTTTTTTCGAAAGTAAGCTTAGTATTATTATTGTTCTTACGTTTATTTTATTTTCTTCAAATAAATATCTTATTGGAATTCACTGCCCACAAGACAAAGTCGGTTCTGATGGGAGGATATTTATTATTATTCATTAAATCATGCAACCAACCATGTCAATGTGCTAAGTAGGTAGGTACTAATTAAAACTTAAAAAAAAATTACACACAAAACTAAGCCAATTTAGCAACAATATTATTGATAAAATTTCATCAACCAATTAATTTTATTTCATGGTGTTTAAATATATTGTGCTGATAATATAAGTCTACAATATTTTTATACCTAAGTATTTTATTATGAATTTTGAAATCACTAAAATATGTAGGTAATTTAATAAAAAAAGAAAGTCTATGTCTCTTGATTATTTTCCATATATGTCTTCATGGAGGTCTAAAAACGCAGTAACTTGGTGATTTCACACATTGACATATTTGAAAATAATAATTCTTAAACAAGAGTAAGCTTATATCCAATGAACGATCTGCAATGTCCTTTTACATACTGTGGAAAAACCACTGTTTATTTAGGACAAAAATCAAAATGATATACCTACCTTATAAATATTTAATAGTTAGGATACGAATGTCAATTTTCAATTCAATTCAATTCAATGTCAATCAAGAATTTTTCGGGTAAGATAATATGCTATTATTTACTTTGTAATACATAATGTATTCACCCACAAATAAGTAAGTGGGTGATGACATAAATTTTCTTCAATATCTTATTTTATTATTTTCTTTTTTAATATATTTTTGTTTATTTAGTTGAATTAAGAAGAAATTCCTTGCTCGTATGGAAAAAACATAGGGGTGTTCGTTCACCCGATTCGTCATGTGAGTTAGCGTGACTTCATCGCGCGATTTTACGGTGGTACAATGACAGTTAGTTAACAATAATTATTAATATATTGGGATAAAGACCTACATTACTGTCATTGATTTTCGATTCGAGACAAAAAAAATAACATACCTACATACCTACTCACTTTACTTGGTGCATTTTGCAAAACTGCAGCAAATGCCCTCTTGATTGCCAATTGTAGATAATCCTTCCACATTCAAGGTTCTCTAAGACATTCTGATATTAATATGACCAAAATCAGCTAGGTACGAGCTTATTTGAAAATATCCCAAAATTTCTTCCGTTGAGCATTCCTCGGGTGTCGGGATTCACACCCATATAATAGCACTGGCAGAATGCACGCATTAAAAGGCCACATTCAGTTTTGGTGGAAGAGTTAGTGGATTTCCATATTTTCCTCATGTTGGCAAAGGACCAACGCGCCAATGCAATTATTATGGAATGTTCTTTCCCTATCTAGCCTTTTGGGATCAAATATACTTCCAAGTATTAGAAACTGTCGACATCATCACTTCCCAAAGCTATATGGCTTATGCAGAAATCATTTTCATGTTCTTAGTATAATAATTGAAAAATTAATTTCACCAAACGTATTATGTAGAAACTGGTTTAAAATAATTGCACACTACCGCCTAGGATATTGTGATCCAGGGTGTCGGTCAAGTCGCATGCGCGTTTCACCCACTCCATGAGGGTGGGGCGGGTGGAAAGTGGTTGAATGAGATGGGGGAGAGAACTCCTAATGTAACGACTGAGGGAGGTTTGGATAATATATAAATGCAACCTTAGCCTGTTGCTCGTTATTGTATCAAACTTTATTACCCAGTCAGGTACCTACCTATGTACCTACACCTGATAATCGATACTATGTAGTTCAAGCGAACAACGGTTGCGCTTAGTACAGGCATTTTGATCCAACATTAGTCCATTTAAGCCATGCATTTTTTAAATCAAAGTGTCATTGTTCGACATTGTTATGTTATAATTAAGTTAGATGTTTAAGAGTAAAATTTTACAACAATATCTCTGTGGAATAAAACTTTAAATAGAATTGGGTTACTTTTTTATCAGTTTTGTTGCTATACTAAAAACCTACTCATTTGTAAGGGGATGTCATATTTTAAGTTTGCAAAGGAGAATGCGGAGGCTCATTTTAGAACATCAACAAACCTTTCGGTACAAGTTGTGAAGCTGTACATTGGTGGTTGAGTCTCGTGTATAGAGATACTTGTACATTGGTGGTTGAGTCTCGTGTATAGAGATACTTGTACATTGGTGGTTGAGTCTCGTGTATAGAGATACTTGTACATTGGTGGTTGAGTCTCGTGTATAGAGATACTTGTACATTGGTGGTTGACTCTCGTGTATAGAGATACTTGTCGACACTTCCGCTTACCGTCCCAGACATCTCTCTTATGGTGTGTTTTCCTAGGACTACGGCACTGCTATAGCGGTAGCGGTGAATGTTAATTTAGAACATTGTCAATATTGTTACCGTAGTAACAAAAAACATTGTCATAATTTTGAAAGACGCCGTCTTGTCAGACGACGGACCGCTCCGTAGGAACCCAGTGCATTACGAACCCTGTAGTTCAGCATTTCTGGGTGTTTCTTTAGAATGATAAAATTAAAAACCGCTACTAAACATAAGACTCGAAGACCGAAAAAGCAACACTTTGATATGCAGAATGTTTAAAGGGTTGCAAAAATTAAAATTGCATGTTGCTAACGAGGTCGCTACCAAATACCACAGTGATGGTCTGGTAATAACTTGAAGATTGCGCAATGCGCATGTCAAAAATCTCAACTTTAGATGCTTTGTTTGATCTTAAGTGATAATTAGCTAAAGTAAATATGAAGTAAAATTTCAATTCCTTGTGCCGTAATGAAGAAAAGCTGTCGCTTTGATAGCAAATAAATGATTTTAAAATTGTGTTTGCTCACATATCCTTAGGCTCATTTTTCATATAAAAAATACTTCAATTGTCCAACCTTTTCGTCGAAATCTTGATTATCGACATACCTATCTTCTTTGCCACTGAATGAAAAAAAAAAGTTCGACTAGAAGTTGTTTCTTGAAAGTAGCCTGAGATTTTTCGTCTAATATTAAGTGCAAGCTACATAGGTTTATAAAAAGGTCGAATTAGGAGAAAAGCATAGATTGGAAGTTGATTCATAAAAAAACGAGATTTTTTCCTGAGTCGTCCCTGGTCGCTGAAGCTCTTCATGTGTTTCATTATCTTATTCTATATAGTTTATGACTAAAATATACAAGCGGAGGTGCGTATTAATAAAAAAAAATCTCTAATCGCGTGGAGTTGGGTGCGATTTCATAAAACGATCATTCATTTACATGGACCCCTATTCTGTAGCAAGTGTAGGGTACCTAGTTACTTGAAAAAAAAAGTGACTATTAGGCGATACATTTTGTATGAAAAACGTCTATATGCGATTCTCGCATTCGATACGTATAGACGTTTTTCATACAAAACGTATCGCCTAATAGTCACTTTTTTCAAGTGACTACCCTACACTTGCTACAGAATAGGGGTTCTGATCCGAGTACCCTGTAGTTCGGATATGTTAACACCGCAATACGTACCATTTTTTACCAAAATCTTTTTTTTCCAGGAATTTCCGGGTCTTTTTGACGGGTGGCAGCCCTAGTCTAAACAGTAAACTCTACAACTTAATTCACGGAACAACTAGCTCGTGTTAATAGAAATGTGGCCATTACCAAAGAGAAACCAACGACCAAGTTCATCATCCGTGGTTACATCACCACAAAACATGCATCAACAGATGTCAGCAGTGTGTGTGGCTGTAGTAGGTGTCTACCTACATGTCGTAATGGAGGTGGTGTGTGGAGCTCGCGTTCCTACCGCGATGATCTGTATTAATATAAAGCTGGAACCATTCTATGTTTGAATACTGATTTCAAAACGAATACGTCGTATTAAAAAATATCCTGTGCGACTAGTACGAGTATTATTGAGAGCTAATTACACGTTATTAAGGGCATATTAGCGTGAAAAATATTGTTCTGACGATCGAATCGTTCGACCTTTTTGTATGGAAATATTTCTCCAAACTCGTTTCTATCATCGTAAACTTATCTAGGGGCTCTTGCGAAAGGCTTCAGCTATTTTAAATCACGTTAAGACTCTTTGAAATATCATTTGTAAGTTCGTTACGAAGAAAAACCACAAGACTCACCATTTTTGTCACTGATCGTTTATGGCTATTGAGCGTAGAGGAATGCGCGTCGTAAATGTTTCCATGTGTTGCTATATGATTCACTCTCACGGGAATAAATGAAAAATAAATGAAAGTTTTGCCGAATCAGCTAGTAAAAAATATAGACACGTATTATGTATGGTTGTAGGTAGATAATATTATTTAGAAAGTTCACCAAAAGTTAATAGTCGGTAGTAAAGAAAAGTATTGAAACTTCCAGATGGTTCCTGATTATTCCCGAATATTATATCTGTAAATTGTAACACGTTTTTACGGCTTTTCTCACTTTGCTCTTTCAAATTAAATAGGATTTTTTTTAGAAAAAATCTGTTTTAAACTAAAAATAATAAAAAAACTGAGGAGTAAAAGTAACAGTATGCAATCTGTTTAGATAAGTACCTACCAACTTACTTCCACTCTTATGGGGAGGTACTTACTTTTTATGTTTATTTTTCTTAATGATTAAACTCGGCAATAATAATTCATTGTGATTTCGTAGCACATGACATACTTCCTGGGATAGGTTGAAAAGTTGACTTTTTTCTCATCCATGTTCCGTAGAATAGGAAGACCTTCTTATTAGAAGTTCCGAGTTCCATTCTTTCTTAGCAATTGGGACTTATGTGAGAGGAGGTCATTTACACTCCAAAGGATTGATTGCAAGGAAAGGCTCTTGTTGTATTCATATTATGATTTACAAAGGAGTAGCGATCGATTGATAGTGTAAACACTTTTTGAATATTTATTTGCCCCTAATGCAGTGCAAGGATCCAATTAATAATCCGATTATAAATATTAGCAATTTCCCCATGATATGCCTACTTCGCTGGTTGGGATTCTAAAGAGAATGGACGAACACTCTACAGCTACACTGAAGAAACTCCCCACTGAGTGACTGGAAGAGAACTGGAAAATATGTGTTAGCAGACCGAAGGTTATATGGCTCAATCACGTTGAAAAAGATCTGCAATCTCTGGGATAACGAACTGCTGTTGGAGGGCGGCTGACAGAGTGGAATGGCGACGCCTACTTGAGGAGCCGAAGACCCGCAATAGATTGAGCACTTTAGATAGATAGATAGTGTAATTGGGATACGTGCACTTAGCAATCTATTTGACAAACAGAATCTTGTTATGCTAACACGACCTGATTAAACATGCTGTTTGTATTGCAGAAATATAGAAAGCTGATTTGAGAAAGGCATTCTTTGTTATTAAGGGGGTGAGAAAGCATGTCGAAAAACTAATGGTTCCTTTACTCTTTTAAGAGAATGAAACATTGGTAGAAAAAACATCGAATAAGAAGGTCGTGGTCAGTTCTTTGCTGTTCTAGATAACATACATAATACTAAGAAGAAATCTCACAAGAAACAAAAAGATGTACAGGAGAAGAATTTCATTTTCTACATTATATGACGTAAAAAAGACCAATAACACCACCAAAATAGATGTCGTGGTTCAACATTACAAAATACACCTTCAGAGAAATTTGTAGGTGGTTCATTAAATTCAGTAGAAGTGTCTCCCTAAGAAAACGTAATAAATTTTATTCCGAATTGAAACAAGCTTCAGCTACCTGTGTAATATAGAAGAGACATTCCCTTCTCGCGGAGTCAATTTATTTTCGTTCAGAAAAAGATACCTTCTTCCACGCCGTCTTGAGTATACAAATAATAATATATTCCTCCTTATTTGTATCTATCCACTACACTTTCATGTTAATATCAAATTCAAAGTGGTCGCACCTGCAAAAGTCTAAAAAAAGAGTGATTTTTTTCTCCAAAGGAAACACGGCAATAAATCTTTCCGAAATGCGTAATAAATTTAAAAGGTTGAATACCAAATTGGATTCGACAGAATATCCCAACATCAGCACGAGGTTTGTTCTGTTGTTTGTTTGTGGAACGAACACTGGGAATCAAAGAATCAATAGCTGATAGCTGATTTATATATTGGGATACATTTTATATTTTCCTGTTGATTGTAACCTGTAAGTATTTTTTACAGTGTCATATCTCCGAATCCCTTGCAAGAATGCTTTCATTTTGTGGATTATATTCATAATCCATTTTTACTTACATAGTTTGCATGCTAGGAGAGCTTATTTTCACCAAACTTATAATGAACTAGAGGTGCTCCCCAGCTTCGCACGGGTAGATAGATACTTAAAAATAATTTAGTTTTCAGACAGACCCCTAACTTTTTCAAAATATTTTATAGCATAAATTTGTTAATCTGGAATAATTGCATTGCAATGTATCGTGTCACGTCACTTTACCACCGTGACTACTTTGCGCGGTATTTCTACTAAACTTGACACGACTCCCCTCAGCCCTCCCCGGCTCCCCTCAGCCCTCCACGGCTCCCATACGCACTCTGCATCGGATAAGTTGAGATGATAAGAGACTATGCTTTTTTTCCAATACTCACATTTTTAAACTCGTGATAACTTTCGAATGGAATGTCCGAATTGAATAATTCAAAAAGTTATACAAACATATTGAAGCAGACTTGAATATGAACTAATTTATTTTAATAAGGAGTAATACCAAGATACCAATAAAGAGCTTTTTCTAAAGGTGACATTTTATTGGGTTTTTTTAAATAAAAAAACACTTATTGTGGCATAACTATAATAGTTAGACATATGCTGTCGCGATACTTTTTGTAAATAATGATGTCTTCTACAAAATTGTAGAACATTGTTTTATTCTATCATCATTAGTTTTCACAGCGTTCGCGATAAAAAGAATATTTTAGGTAAATTTTTTACACCTTGGGTTACATTATTGAAGTTTTCGTAGGTTACCCACTTTTTTTTGGAAATTAAATATAGCCTATGTTCACCGCCGATATTGTAGCTTCCCAAAAGTGAAAGAATTTTTCAAATCGGTTCAGTAGTTTTGGAGCCTATTCGAAGCAAACAAACAAACAAACAAACAAACAAACAAACAAACAAACAAACAAACAAAAAATCAAATCTTTCCTCTTTATATATTAGTATAGACTAGCAGCAAAGCCTGTCCATAGAAAAGGACCACTAATTGTTTGATTTCCCTATGAAACAGTTAATATATCGTTCCTCAAAGGGTGCCAACTTTACTACGCTGAGAACTAGGGATAATTTTAGCATTTATTCCTAAAGCAGCAATTTTATGAAGAAACACTGATCAAGTATCTATAACATACTTCTTCGTTTTTTTTAATTGTCAAAACAACCTTCGATATACAGACGAACAATATAAATAATATGAAAAATATTTCCCATATTAGTTTTGTCATAATATGCATGAATAATATTTTTAAAGGGGTTTGAGTGTTTCAAAGAAAAAAAACCGAGTTACGAAAGAACAAACCTTTTTGTCAATATGATTGTGTTTCTTATTAAAACACGAAACATTCCTTCAATCCATTACCTTAAAAAATATCGAACAAAATGTGAGTCCAAAGCTTTATAAAATTCGAATATAACCAAAAGAAATTACCCAAGCTTTTTTTAAAACTTGGAGCCACATAATACTTTTCTAACTTCCCAGCTACTCATTCCCAGTCTCTCGCGACATTAAAAACTTTTTACTGCAATATTTTCAGGCCGAGCTTCGCCCGAATCAATACACAACCTTAATCGATACCCAATAACACGAAGTAAGACGTACCCACCTTGTTGGATGTGAGATACATCTGAAGTATCTGAGTAAATTCTCCCTAATTTAAGATAAGACGTCTCGTAACTTTACAGTTGAGACTGGAAGGCGACGGTTCATATAATTCCGTGAGAACTTTGTCCTACTTGCTCTTCCGAATCGCTAACCTACATCACTGATGTACGAAGAATCTCTCCTATATTATTTTTTGGATTTCTTATATGAACTATCCAATTTATTACATTCTCTTTACATTTAATATCCATTATTTTATTATCTCTTTAATTTTCCAACTTATTTATCACAACAGTTTTCTCAACAATTAGGTATTTTTACACGTATTTTAATCTTTTTCGGGAATTAAGATAGCCCGAGGAAATAAAACTATCTTTTTTTAATGAATCTGTGATCACTCAAAGTGAACACAAATACCTACACTCTTTGACTCTTTCACAGTAAGCTACTTAAGGCTTGTGTCGTGAAAGAGGAAGATGGTCGGCACCTGGGATCGAACCCACGACCTCCGAACGAAATAGTATGAAAGCCGGCGTCATAACCATCTTGTTGATTGAAATAAAAATAAAAATAAAACACATCTTCAAAACTTTAATTGAGCCATTATCAAAATGAGCTTGTTCTAGTGAAATACAAAAAGTAAGTATTAGGTAACCTATACTTAATTCTTCTTTTTCTCGAAGTGCCCAGTCAGGTCCCCCCGACATTGGCTATCTCTTTGGATAACAGTCCGCACCCTTAAATTGCAGAGTTATGACACCTGTGGGGCTAGTACGAGTTTTATCGAAAGCATATTGCACGCTAATAAGCGCTTAAAAGCGTGCAAATAATATTCTAAAATTAAACGATCGAACCGTTCGATCATTTTTGTATGGAAAATTTTCGAAACTCTTTCGATGATCGTTTCGATATTCGATCATCAAAAACTTATACTAGGGGTACTGTACACGAGTATCTACGGTCTTGTCCTTAATAATGAGCGGTGGAAGCAAGAACGTGGCCAAGGTATGAGATCTTACGGATCTTAATGTTTGTCAACAATGCTCTATTAATATTTTTCCTATTCAGGACCTCCAAATTGCTGACCGTATCCGTCCAAGAAATGTGCAACATACTCCGATGAATCCACATCTCAAATGCTTTTTTTGTTCATCGTATTCACCTAGAGATACATATCTGATTATTTTTTTTAAATATGTTTTTGTTTCTACAAAACGTTATTTTTATTGAAATAATTATATAATATATAGAATCGGGAATCTTCTGACAATTTCCTTCTAACGGTACATTCAGTATACTCCCTCCATTGCAAAATGAATCCTTTACAAGTAGCTCCCAATTTAGTTAGAACATTTTGCTATCATAGATTTTTATCTAAACGATGTATATCGAAGTTCAAAACACTATAATACTAATCACGTTTGCACAATTGTTTTAAGGCACTTCGTGTCAAAAGCGGAATTATTTGCTTTCTCAAATTGTTCAAATTCATTTTTAAAGGATTAAAATATTTAGAACTTAAATATAAAAGGTAAAATTATACCTGGACGTTAACTGTACCTATAGATAGCATTAAAAGTTAATTTGTTTTAAGAAACATAATTATTTTTCATTCTAACGAAAAATATTGCAACAAAAGAAACAGAGGTAACTGAATTTATTTCAAAATCGTCTGAATGAAACTGTTGAATTGAATGAAAAATTGTGGGGAAATCGCAAATTGCTAAAGTTTCTGGAAATATTAACAATAATTCACCAAGTCGTTCTGTTTCTTTAGATTCTCTCAGCTCAGCCACATACACTGCACTGACAACCAAAGCAACAACAAGTGCACAATGGCGACGCTGAAGTTTCGTCTACATAAGTTTTCTATTTAATGTCAAGAAAGGCATTTAACTTTCGAAGAAAATTTTTTATTGTTCTCAATATTTTAAACGTTCTCAAAATTGTTTTGTTCGTACGTGGAATATTGGCAACTTATACCTTTATCAACAAAATAAGTTTTAATTGGAAACTTTATTTTTCTTTTAGAAAAAAAAACAATAAGTAATATTATAACACCAAGCTATAAGTCATGCAGTAATTGCCTGATGCAAGTTTTCAGTGTGAAAAACAAACAAACTTGACGTGTGAAATCCTGGAAAATTTGGAATTCAGCCTTCTCAATCAACAATGTTCTGACTCTATAGCCACACTAGGAGAGAATTCAATCCACTGCCATCGATCTTACGCCGTATGTACAAATATCTCACATGTGAAAATGTCTCAGTTTTTCTATGAATAAACGATGATACAGAGCACGGTATAAGAGTGTCTTACTTGATTTTGGACTCAAATAATTCTTGAGTAATTTTATTTCCAAATAGGTAGGGACCTAATGTAGGATATTTTGTACTTGCTTCAAATCGAAACTTCAGAACGATCACTTGCCATTAGGAAAATACAGCTGAACAAAAATTATGCCAAGCTAATGGTACCTACTAGCTAAATTTGTCTGAAAAGAATCTCTTAGGACTGAGATAACTGTAGATGCTTCAGAAAATTTAAGGAAAAAAAACAAATTTATAGAATAGGTAAGTAGGTATGCTTCAAACATTTTTTTTTTTTGTTTCCTTCTATCATGAGAATCTAAAACTGTGTGAGATTTTCTATAAAAATGAGTAGGTACTTAAGTAAATATTATTAGATATCGAAATAATTCAACTCAATTTATTTCATTAGGTGAAATGATATTTTTGACAATATACAGTATTGATCAAACGGTGAGTTTCTATGAATTTGAATCAAAAGTTCTTAGAGATGGAATAAAGTTATCTATTGTGTGGAATTTAAGTAAGTAAGAAAAGATCCTTCGCTTTTTGTTGTAATATTATAGTTCACAGGACTGACTGACTAACGCTATGAAGTTTTTATCCGAGAGCTAAATACACACATCTATGTAGTAGTGCGTTATTTCTGTTGTTTGAAGCTAGCGGATACAGAAAAGTAAACTTATTCAGGAACTGTATGTAAACTAATTTGTCACTATATTTGTGTAGACAAGAACTTTACTCGAATTAAAATCAAAAGACGCACAGCATGTATCAACATAAATTAACTTATTGTTTACCATTATTTTGCAATCATAACAGTTAAAGAAGTCACATCATGACGGGTCAACACAAGTTAAAATTTAACAAGAGAGTTATGAAAATGACATTTTATTATATAAATCGTTGTAAATAATATCAAAAATATTCGTTGAGTTTAATTTAACTACGACAATGCAATCAAATAATTTGAAACATCGCGAAAGAGGAATTTGAATATTTGATTAGTGAAACATTTAGTATAAAAATTTCCAGGCCTTCGTGAAATAATGAAGTAAATTGTATAATATTGAAACGAAACGGTCGCTGGAGCAAGAATAAACGAAAGAAATATTCCGGTTAATGGCGCCCACCTCTCTAAATTATTTCTTCTTAACAAATTTAGTATTTTTCCCAGCGAGTAATAAATCAACATTTTCAATTAAGATGACTGCGCGGAGATTGTAAACTTTGTCCAAGTTATATTGCTATCGTTCAAGATTACAATTTTTTCAAATTTATTTCCTCGAATCAAGATATTTCATCACAAACGGCCATATTTAAAACTTAATTTATTGTTTTCTCCCTTTAACGTAACGCTCTACATTTTTTTCCGTAATAAAGAATCTTTTTTCTAAATTGTTTCTTTAATGTTCCACCTAACATTCTACGTCGGTCAGTAGATTTCAAATCAAAAACAAAAATTTTTTTTCTGGAGGAATAAATAATTTATATCTCCAGAATCTTCATCAATCAAGATCCGTGTAAGATCTCACACTTGACCACGTTCTCTGAGGTGATAAGTACTCGCCTTGCAGCTTATTATTTTTGAGGGCCGGATAGAGGCAAGACGTGGTGTGGGTATTAGATAAGGTATTATGGCTTCGCAGCACAAGTAGAAGAAGAAGAATATGTAAAGAATCCTTCAGAACCAAAGTAGGCGACTGATTCACTTCAGTGCCATATAGGCAAAAATATTGGCGTGGTCGTCTACGGGGGTTTGTAACCTAGACATCCCCTTATCGCGTGTCTTTTACAGGAGATGCCTTCTTAATTCGACCTTTTGCAGAACCTCTTCAACATTCGTTTATTTGGTTTCTCCAGGCAATTCCTGAACGTCTTTTGTAGAACCACATAACGAAAGCCTTCTTCTTGCTTATAAAAAATCTATGATTAAACTAGTTAATGTTTTCCTAATAATGTTTATCTCTGCCAGGATGACTGTCTATGTACATTCGAATCTTCTTTTTCTTCTTAATATAGGACCAAGTAGGACATCCTAACAAACTTTTTGAAACCGCTTATACCTATTGCAAAGTTTTTTATTTGGAAAAACAACACATACAAAACTAACTAGGTATTTACGTAATGCAGAGAACTTCAGGATTCAAACTTAAAATGTTTTAGTACACAAATGTAATAAAATGATCCGTAAATCTATCTCAGAAGTAAATCTATATGAGAACATGAAATTCTATTTTATCTTTATCAAAATCTGGGTAATAAAATGTGTTGGTGGCTATGAAAATAGAAAAATAAACCTTCAACCCCGTAAAGAAAAAAAACATATAAGAAAATAACGATTCATAAGGTGGGTTTTGCTGGTGGGAGGGCAAAAGATTTTCATAAAGGTAACATGATATCAGGCCGCAATCCCTGCTGGGGGCAACGAAATGAATTTTTCACTTGAAATAACCACAAAAATAGGCGCATACTCAAAATATTGTGTTTTACTTTCAAACGGGTAAAATAAAAAGCTTTTTATATCTACAGATTTTATTATATTATTTTGTACCTATATAAAAAAAATAATTTACATAATTATTTTTACATGTAGATAGGTACCTTTTGAACAGTGGCTGGTCACTATTTTTACTCAATAAGAATTATCTTGTGCAATTTCAACATGACTTTATTTTAGATTTTTTATTTCTTGAGCAAATAAGTATTTTTAGGTACATCAAGATACAAACAAATGCTAGGTGATAGCGGTGCAGTTGGGTTTACGAAACCGTGAGATTGAAAAATAACTTTGTGGAAAAAATAATTGGTAATCCCACCTTACTACGTAGCAATTCAAAGATGGTATTTCTCAGGATTCACGACGAGTTAATCGAAAATCAATTCATCTAAAACGAGTTCATCGAAAATCAATTCATCGAAAACCAATTCATCGAAAACCAATTCATCGAAAATCAATTCATCGAATAACCAATTCCTTGAAAATAAATATTTTGAAGATATTTGAGAGACACAACCAAATTCTCAAATGATGAAATATGAGATCTTTAATTTAGATGCAATTCGATTACGGGTTCTGAACATGATTATATGTATACATATGTGTTTTTTTCATCGAAATAAAGGATAAGGTAAGATGTGACTGTGGAGAGGTCCAGGATGATGAGCATCTGCTGGTGTGCCGGAACTTGGAACGGACGTGTGACCTGAACGACATGTATGAGGCGAATGACAAGGCAATTGCTGCTGCTACATATTGGATGGGAAAGGCTTAGCTTTTGCACGGACTCGGAAAGTAAGTAAGTATCGAAATAAAGAATATTATTTTTTTTTTTAATAAAAATGAATCTGTGCTCACTCAAAGTGAACACAAATACACTCCTTGACTCTTTCACAGTAAGCTACTGAAAGCTTGTGTCGTGAAAGAGGAAGATGGTCGGCACCTGGGATCGAACCACGACGTCCGCAGTACGAAAGCCGGCGTTGTAACCACTGGGTCATCAACCACTTCGAAATTATAAAATATATTATTTCACTTTCATTGGTTACTCCATACCGTGAAAAATAAATGTTGAAAATTAACAATTTGCAGATGAAAAAAAATCTACTCCGAGAGTGTAGATATAAAAACAACATTAAACCTCTTGAGTGCGACTCGTTTAAACTTTTTGTTTGCGTATTTTTATGTGGAAACTTTTTTTTATTTGTGAATTATTGCTATGGCTCTCCTCTGTGGAATTATTATTATCACAATGACAACACTTGACGGAAATTACTTGGGAAAAATATGTGTTGATGGATGAAAATGATTAGAAACAATATTTTGTTAATGAGGAATATAAAGTGCGGCATAAAATTACGCGAATTAATAAATTATTTTTGACATCATTTTATGATCACATCGTGTGCAAACTAAATCAAACTGTGGGCCGTTTTAATTAAATTTATGACATACGTAAAGGGCGATTCCGTAATGCTTTTGGTAAAGTTTAGAGTCCTCTAAAAATAATTAAAATGTTAGTTTGTTACAAACAACTATAAGCAATAAAATTTATCATTAATCCGCATTATTTTTATTCGAAATTTGATCAAATTAAGGGGAAGGTAGGTTTATGAAAAGGTCTTGGCAAAATCAAAATGGTTACGTGTTTCCAGATATCTTAAAAATAACAATGAAACACAATATTGTTGTTTTTTTTTTTTAATTATTACATTTCAATAATAATACCGACCCGGATTTGATTCCCGGTCGGGTCTGAGTTTTCCTTCGAATTTCTGCCCGGAGTTGGCCTGTTTCAGATAGGAAGGGACCGGTTGACTGGAAGAGATTGCCTCAGGCAATATTATGTTCCGCCGGCTATAGCTACTGACACCTTTAAGAGAAATGGGTATAAAATAAATATTTTACTTAGTTCATTTCCCTAATTCAGTAACAATACGTTAATATTTTTTTTATTGATGAAGATGAATTATTATTTGTTTGAAAAAAATATGATATAAACCAAAACAAAAAAAATTTATATGTCTTGGCTTAAATCAGGATACATATCAACCAGCTTTAGTTATTTCGATTGAAATCACAGATTACATTAACTATTAAAACTGCAAAAATTCAATGTTTGAGTGGAAGGTAAATTTAGATAAAGATATAATAGAATCGACACCGTAAGTTGACTATTTACAAAATAAATGTACTATTTAAAACTGATCAAACGATTAATCAATAATAGATTATTTCGTCTAAACCATATGTTTGAAAGCTAATACGGTATGCAATTTCCTAAGAAATAGAAGTGCTTGTTTTTAAAGTGATGTTTCTTTTTGCGTTTGTAAAAGCCAAATACATTTTCAAGAATAGTTGGTTTATTATTCGGCTGAAAGGTTTTTAGATTGTTTTTCAGATTAAATAAACTATGAATCAACCAGATAAAACTTTTCTTTGGTACAAAAAGTTTTATTATAAAAAAATGTAATCCAGTTTCTAAAGTAGCGAAAACAAAGTAAATAGTCGAGTCAACAAATTGTCACCAGACAGAGAATAACACAGAATGAACTACCATTAAACGCGGATCCAATTATTACTTTCCCATTGCAGAAGCACCAAGGAGTTAGACGTTATTTCATAGTACATTATGTTTTTCTTTCTTTCAATACGCATTATAGTCAGTCTGCTTAATAGAAAGAACTTTTCGTAGTCTATTTTATAACTTACTACCTATTTATTGAATATTTTTATAGTAGAAATCCATATTCTGATTGTTTTCAAATCAATTTAGGTTCACCCAAAGTGAATACATAAAATTCATTTTCTATACAGAGTGTCCCAAAAAGTATGGATAATCGGCAAACCAGGGATAGAGGACCCCTAGGACTATCCGAAAACCTCAATATATGTTCTACGTTTTTTTGTCGTTTTCGAGTTATAATTTTTTTTCGAATTTTTTCGAAAAACTCCGACTGTCACGACATAATTGGTCACAGAGACGTTATTTATTGATATATACTATTATATTGAGATATCGCCCTCTCGTACTTTCAAAACGTTTTTAAGTATGATACCGTAAGAATAGAATAATGAAATTTACAGGGTAGATACGAAATGAAATAAGGAAGTTTTTGAAAAATGTTTGAGAAAATTTTTGATAAGACCTTCTATTTTTAAATCGCTCTCTAACATTTTTGACAATTTTCTGATTTGACTATTTTTGAGATACAACATTTATTTTTTAAGCTATGGTATCAAATTGGATAAAACAAATTATTACATCTAAAACGTACACTATTCAAAAATTTTGAAAAAAATAATTAAGGGTTTATCTCCAATTATGTCGTGACAGTCGGAGTTTTTCGAAAAAATTCGAAAAAAAATTATAACTCGAAAACGACAAAAAATCGTAGAACCATACATTGAGGTTTTTGGATAGCCCTAGGGGTCCTCTATCCCTAGCTTACCGATTATCCATACTTTTTGGGACACCCTGTATATTTCACTAACTACTTGACTCCTTTTACGCCTCACTTATGGGCACGAGGAGGCAACTAGAGCTTTCCATTGCGCTTGAGCTTGCGCAATGTTTATGACCTCCTCATGACCAATTTAAGATAAATAATATTTTAAATCGTTCATATTATGATACAAACTGTGGCCCTAGTTAATTTTGCGAATGACTTTTTCTTCAATGTGGAGTAGGAAGAAAATTAACTGTCAACTTTTATATTTTATAAAAAAAGTTTCTCATTGTTTAGTTCAAATAACTGTTTATATTTTCCAGCGGACAGTTTATTTAATCACACTCTACATTGACGAAAAATTCAAGTTATCTACGGGGGTTATTGCTGATATACGCGCATGTAGATACTTAAATGAAACTTTGAAACCACAGTAAAATTAATTATTATCAAAACCTAGCAGGTAAAAAAAAGAGATCAGATTATGACAACCGCAGTAAATCACTGATAAACGAAGATGTAAGCGATAAATAAAATTAAAAAAATATACACGCCCTTCACATAAAAATACAGGTAACCGTGCATTGCGTGTGATAAATCTGGAGTCCAGAGTCGTAGATAGTCGGCAGAGTACCTAATTGGCGAGCCCGCTTATCCCCGAGGTCGCCAGTTGTTCCAGATAGAAACGGTTAATTTATAAAAAAAAAAGTTTTTATATTCTTGCTCATGAAATGCGGTGGGAGGTTAGAATTAGTAGGTATATTAAACAAAATTATATCTCACAATTTTACAACTGGCGGGAAAAAAATGGGTCGAGGCAAAATAATATTAAAAATTATGAACTTTGTAGTGGTAGAACTTTATCGGGCGAATTTTTTAACACTAATGGCGTAATAAGTAAAAGCTCTCGTATTAATGAGGTTTGTTAACTCACCGCCTTCCTTCCCCGCGTTCATTTTTTCAGCCAGGATTGATGCTGGTATATTTCAACAAAGGTTTTGAAAAAAAAAACACAAGGTTATTTCAGTTTATGTATTCTATTATTATTAAACATTTCATGCTATTTCATTTCAGATTTCTCAAACCACCGCCAGTCTGACTATTTTAAACTTATTTACTGTGGATATCTTATTATTATTTTAACAGTAGGTAAACATTAAAGAAATATACCGTGTCGAAATATACTATTATAATTTACGCATTTTACTATTTAACAGCTGTATTTTCACTGCATTATTGAATAATAAATTAAAATATTATTTTTAAAATTTTTATTCAATTTTCTTAGATCAAAACCGTTGCTTACTTTGAAATTGGCCAAAATCAGCAACGAGCTATGTAGGAAAACTACGTAGAAATCATTTATGATTACATACTTTAAAAATTTTTTATAGAGAAAACCCCAGAAAATTAAGGCATAAAGTGAATGAACATAAGCTGTTCACATGAGCCTTTAGTTGTTCAGGATTGTATTGGACTCAAGTCCCATCCCATATGTGGTTGCCTTCTATGATGTCTGAATCTGATGTGGCGGGAAAAGAAGCAGATAATTTATTTAAACACAATAATTATTAAGAATCAAAAACGAATTAGAGTCACGCAAGCTATTTTTAGATTAAACTGAGTTGTAAAGTAAATTCTTCAATGTTTATTTATAGGTGATTTGTACACACTTTAGTAAATCGTTAATCATAAATCAAGATAGGCACGTATATGACGCTTAAAAAGAAAATACAGTAATAGTTATTTGGTGATTTACAATATTACACTTGGTTAAAAAAATATATTTGATAGCGATTCAACACGAAACATCGATTTAATCGCGGGCCATCTTGTGATTCCGTTAAATCGTTTTCCACACGTGAAACTAATGGGGGTGAAAATTGTTTCATCAACTCATAAACTCTATAAGATTGGCATAACTGTTTCTCTCCAAAGTGCTATATATCGCTGTACGTCCATAATATTATTATGTCTATATTATTATTATTAGTCTTTTGTCAGCATTAAAACTTAATAATTGCGTTTCCCTTAAAGTAATAAAAACAACCATAAAAGTTAATAAATATTGGGGGGAACAGTGATCGATAAAATATTTCAACTTTCTATCATGTTATCTTATCTGTTATAGTGTATGTATACACAGCAAAACCCAATAGAATAGTAGAACCATGTAACTATTTTGAGGAGAATGCTGTTATCTTGTAGACAGATCAACAATGTAACCTTATACGACATCGCTGCCCCATTTTCTTATCTCATTTATATGATGATTTTTCAATAATGCACCAAACTGGAATGATATAGCCGTAAAAGGAAAATGCCGAAGGGATGGTTAAATGATGGCTCGGAATATTATGTTGACTTGTATTGTTTCCTAAAGACCTATTCGTATATTCCGCTCTTTCGTCGTAGCAATAATGCATAGAAACTTATGTACTCCTCTTCTGTTTTAAAAGAATAATACATACCTACCTAGGTATTTTGATAAAATGAACGAATGAAAGTTTCATAAATTAGATTTGAAACAACAGACAGGTATTAATGATTATACTTCTTTTTTTTCCAGTACCTTATTCTCTCGGTTCAAGTCGGCTAGCATTTTCCTCTTTGATAAAAATTTCAACCAGATGACCTTAGTTGTTTATCAAAACGTTGGAAATAGCTTGTAAGTTGAACAATTTGGCTCAACATCAGTTAGGAAATAAATATCAGCTGTATTGCAGATTTTTTATTAAATTATACCTATTTACATACATCCCATTTTGGATATTTTGAAAGTATTTTTTGTATTAGATGCCCACATACTTTAAAGCAGGTTATACCGTCTTGAAAAGTTCCTAATTCTACTTCACGGTGATAAGGACTGCCAACAATTTAACATATTTCATAATAATATATCGTCGATACAAATATTATTATTATAGTCACAACCAACAAAAATTGACTTACAGACAAATAATAGGAATATAAAAAATATTTCCCGCAGTTGGGTTGCTTTAATCAGATGTATGAAAAATATTTCGCATACTGTTAGAGTGCTTCGCACAAACTTAACCAATTTAAACGGAATGTAAAACCACTGTTTGCATATCTAGTATCTGGAGGAGAGCCCACGTTGTCGCTTTGCTAAAACCTGGAAAGGACTCATCGGAACCAAAAAACTACAGACCCATTTCCCTGCTGAGCCATCTGTATAAAAACTGTTCGAGAGACTTATACTCATGAGAATTGTACCAAGTATAGAAAACTTCCTGATACCCCAACAAGCCTGGTTTAGAAGTGGTAAGTCATGTTGCGGTCAAGAAGACCACTGTTTGCAAATCTTACCATTATAATTCAGTAAAATTTGTTTTGGATAGGGTCTATTCTTTCAACAATTTAAACAATACGATATTAACAGCTTATTTCCTACTGCACCGCTATCTCTTAGATTTTTTAAAGTAAAGCAATTATAGAGGAATTGTTTTGATTACAAACATATGACCCGTCTAACTTCATCCCGCAACGGAATCAACGATAATTATTACATATCTAATGCAATAAATTATAAGCTAATTTCCATCATGTTTTTATGTCGTGGCTAGCAGAGATGTTCAAAATGGGTACCCAAAACCATTTGAAATGCAAAATGGAAATGGGTCAAAACTTTTCCATTTGAAAATGCAAAATGTAAAATGGTTTTTAGAAAAGCATTTCAAATGCAAAATGGAAAATACCTATTTTCAAAATGCATTAAAAATGCAAAATGGTTTTTTAGGTCTACATGAAAAGAGTAAAACAACAACCTTAATAATAATGAAATGTTTTATTATTGATGCAAAAAAAATATACAAAAATGAATCATTGAAATAATGTTATACAGACGTGGAATCTCACCGTGGAAGAAGTTTTATGGGGACATCAGCGGTATACTAAACATCCATAAAAATAATTTCATAACAATAAAATTTGTATTTGGCGATTTCAAAGAAATAAATAGGTCAAGGATTAAGATCTAGCTCGGTTGGGAAGTTTGGGCTGCGATATGGGAATTAGAGAATAGACAGATAATATTATGAATTTTGTCAAGAGAGAGGTCTCATTATTGGTTATTGCAAATATATGGTTCATTCATACTGACTGTGTAATAGACTTGTACACTTTGAAGACTCTACAAAAAAAAACTGAAAATGCTATGTGTTTGCACGTGTTTGAAGCAGGTTTGTAGATACTTTCGACACCACGCCAGTGTTGCCAACAGCGCACGGCCCAATATCGCCGTTTCCGTTTTCGTACACGAAGTAGCCTAAGCAGCCGAATTGCTCATTTCGAAAATTTGGTATCTAGAAACCTAACTTTTCCCACCAAAACCTCTGACCTTTTTTTTTGCTCATTTCGAAAATTCCTTTTCGTATTTTTCGTCGCCGATTTTCGTTTTGAGTAACTTAAACGGCGATAAATCGCATACGTTGGCAACACTGCACCACGCGTGAAAAAGACGAACTCCTATTTGGACCACGATCATAGTAGCCGGATATTGCCGAACCAATTTTTACAAAACAGACCACAGAAAAAAAAACAATATTTCTTTTCTATGCACTTATGAAACTTTTCTTTTCACCAAACTCTTTTCTCTCTTTGCTCTTGAGCGTGAACAAATGACATTGACAGATTTTTTCATAATCTAGTTTTTTTTATGCACGACGAAAAATAGAAACTGCGATGAGATTCCAAAAAAGCATTTAGGTTCCAAAAAAAGCATTTAAAATGAAAATGTATTGAGAAAAGCATTTAAAATGTAAATGGAAATGGGTGAAAAAAGAAACCATTTAAAATGCAAAATGGAAATGTACATTTTGCATTTTGCATTTCCATTTGAAATGGTTTTATTTGAAATGCATCACATCTCTGGTGGCTAGTACAAATTTAATCGAAAGCTTATAATCGCTTATTAGCGAACAATATTGGTGAATACTTGAGGACTCGATCGACAAGTATACAAGTAACGGCCAATGTCAAATATTTGGCGATATTCGTTATTGGTGAAGCGGCCACACTACTTGCCCATGCTGGGCCAGAGCCTCTATTTGGCCAGCATGGCCCAAAGTATAGCCGTGGCTTTGACGCCTCTGATAAAAAACACAAATTATTACAAATAATACTCATCTCCGTCCCCAACGAATAGACGTTTTGGATTTTATTTCATTATGTGAAAAAATCACGTATGTTGCGCTTAATCTTAATCGTCACCCGCTGTACCTTCTACAAGAATTACACACCATGAATTTATTTTGGGAAAAATTTCACGTATTTTTTATGTTCAAAGCTTCCAAAGAAAAGTTCGTACACACACGTACAAACCTTTTTTATTCATAGTTCATACGTGATCATTTTTTGCCAGAATTTATGTTGCCTAAATTGTTACATTTGTTATGATAAGCATCCAGAGTATTATTTTAATAGCAAAACGTATAGGTATTTGCAGACTCCAAAGATAAAAATTCCTTCACAGCTTAGAAGTTACGTCAATGTTAAAATAATGTCAAACGTAACATAATTTTTTTTTACCAAATGATTTTGCAGACAATATTTTGTTTCTATAATTTGAATTCTCATAAAACACAGAGTAAAAGCTATAGGTATTTTATCGGGTATCGTGTAAACAGTCACCATATATCATCACCCACATTTATTAATTTCTTATAATAGAAAAAAATAACACCGACAATTAAACAGAACTATAGAACAGAATCTACATAATAATTCAGAAATGTTTTTTTATTTACTTTTTACCGTATGTCATAACATTATGGCTTTCAGATTGATTGGATCTGATCCATAAGATGAGATGAGATTGAGATGAAGAAGGAGTACTGATTTCTTTTCTCAAGGTCAAAAGATCAAAAGATATTGGGGAAAAATGGTCTTTATCAGAAGATGAGAAACTCTCTTATGAGTTTTGGCAGGATTAAGAATATCTGGAGTACTCACCAAGTTTCACTATTTCTTTATGAACTAGATTAAACAGTAAAGGAGGAACTCGACTAACTACCAAAAAGAAACTCGATTTTATATTATAGAAAACACAAACACTATATTAGAGAATTCAAATAAAGTATCACAGAAAAATATATTTTAACTTAAAAACTAATTACAATAATATGCACTGGTAGGTTCTGAAGGAAAGAGTGATAAAATTGTATACTGAAAAAGCTTTTATAGTAGGATTATTCACGCAAGATCCTTCTTCCAAAAAAGGTGGTGTGTTCTCCCTCTGGTGTGAAATATCCTAAGTTGGTTGACTTGGTACAGACGGTGATGAATCTACATTGTTGATAAAATACGAGATGTATTCGTCGTATTCCGCTAGATGGCTCTTTATTCTGGATGGTTCTATATACACGTTGACATCAGATAGAAAAATAAAATGTTGCTGAAAGTTCACTGCCACACAGCCTCCCGCAAGAATTTATGGCATGCTATAAATTCTGATGTTGATCTGGTGATGGAGTGTGGAATGGAACTCTGCAGTCCTCTGGTTGAGCGGTTTGTAGGATGGTACGTCTGGATGTTGACATGGCTCGACTGGGCTGGTCGTTGTAGCGACTGGAACTTAAGAGAAGTTGGACAGAGTGTTCACGACGTTAGTGCGGTTGCACTGGGGAAATATGATGGCTAAAATAGGTTAAAACAGCGTTGATGTGTTTTACCATATGAAGCGGCGATGTTGATTTGCGCTCGGCCATTAATGCAGCAGCGATGGTGGTTGTGCTGTTGTAACTGGTTGATCCATGAGGTCGGTTGACGAGCAAGGAAAAATGCATCAGTTGTTTTCAGTGGGGTGTAATCGTGGTGTGATGTACATCTGCCACTGTTGAAAAGAGACAGTAGTGGGGCAAAATTCGTTAGAGAAGTTTGGCCTCCGAGCTACGAAGTCTGTGAGACAACTCGTGTAGTCCGCCTTTGCTAAGTACAGCAGGTGAAGATTGCTATCGTAGGCTTCCATCAGTTGGATTTGTGTTGGTGTAGTCCAGCGTTGGTTGAGTAGTGTCGTGATGAGATAATATGCAACATATAGAATAAACAAAAAAAATTTACAATAGAATTGGTATAAGTATATTTGTTTTAGGGTGGTTCTTGAATTTAAAAGATTGTGAAGTAAATTTTAAATTTGAATTTGAAATTAAAATTTATTTGAGTATATTATAAACAAATGTTAACTTTGAAAAAATTTACAAGTTATATTTTACTAAGATAATTGTTCTAGGAAAATTTTTCTAAGTGTAGTGTTTCAATGTTGTTTTCTGTTTAATATTCAAAATAAAATTAGGAAAAATTTATTACAAATGGTATTGAGTAGTTATGGTTCACAATTGTTATATGTTTAAATACTTTTTCCATAATGTTTATGAAGTGAAGTTACTATGAGAGATCCTTTATATATAATAAAATTTGTTACCAATCTGGTATTAGCAATATACAGTTGGTGGTTTTGTATTGGGATCTGTAATCATTTTGTAAAAATACATATTAGAATTTTTATAAAATAAGTAAAAAGTAGTAGGTAGACATGGCAGTATAATTGTACATAGTGTGTTTGAATTAAAATTTTTCATAATGTTTTATTTTGTCAATGTATGTGTGTCAACAATGTTAAATAAATGTTACTGGTTTGGGAAAATGAATATGACACTTTTTAGAATTTTGTTTTCAATGGTCTTTTGTATGAATGTAAATACATTAATTGTCTTTTTCTTAACTCGTTGAGTTGTATATTTGATGGTAATAGATTATACGTATGACGCTGTTGTCATGTGTGTATAATATGGACAATACGAATGACATTATGGTCATGTGTGTATGCCTTTGGTGGACTATACGTATGATGCTATGATCATGTGTGTATGTCTGTTGCTCAATCACTACAAGAAAGCTTTTGAGATGAGTATCTCTGCTCTTGTGTGTATGTAGTTAGCCGACGAAATGGGAATTTCGGTCTGAACATGCGCGGTGCATTGTACTAGACGTGGCGTGAAATACATAGAGCTTTTTTTTAGTACATGTGTATGAGTACATGTGTATAAGTATTAGGCCGTATTTGCATATGTAAGTTAACCTCGAATTGAATTCGGACTGAGATTCTTGAGACAGAATTTCTCTAGTCGCGGAAAACGTTAATAGCAATTGGCTAGTAGTAGATGGTAATATAAGATGGTAATTTTACATTGACAATTTAGATAGACTATTTTTTATAGACCATTGAAATAATTGTATCGTTGATAAGTTGATACGTAAGTAATCGTTTATTGACCAGAATAAAATAAGAATTGGTAAAATATGACTGAAATGTTGGTAAGATATTAACTGTAGGAGTCTGAATGTCCTTTATGTGTTTACCAAATATCAATATGACAATATACAAATATGTGAAAAATGCGATTTAAATTTCTTGTTTTTCTTTAAAATGCAATAATGCGCTATGAAAATCTAATAAAAATGTAGGTATTTGTTTCGCTTGTGGTTTATATAAAATACAAAAAGGTTACCTCAAAGTTTGGCAACATGAAAACAATGTACTTGTAAATCTGCAATCAGATAATTAAAGGTTATTCTTTTGTAAAAAAATTATTTAAAATTGCAATTCAGCATGCGATTATAAATAGCTAATGTATCAAATTAAGTTTTATCAATGTTTGAAGACATGAAAAGTTTTATGAAAAAATTTCGATGTGACATTGTATCGTGAAAAAATTTTAACCTACAAAATTTATTGTTCACAAATTTTAAGTTTTTTTCTTTTTTTGAAGATTTTAATATCGTTTTCACAGCGTTTGTAAGGCATTATTGATTAAATATGTGTAACATTAAATAGAAGGCAGAAAAACAAGAGGCTTTTAAATAATCCGATGGGTTGAAATTGTTTGGAAAAAATTATGTGCTGAATGTCGTTTTACAATGGTATTTTAAAAGATTTTACTTGCCTGTGACCCATCGGATGACTCATCCCTTCAGAACCAGTTGAATTTTAGACTTTGCACATGATTTTACCCTATATTTATATATTTTGTCTAAAATTTGAAACTATTTAACGCGAACAAAGCGGCTTGTAATGCTGTTTTGACGTTTGTACTCGCAGTGGAGTGAAGTTGTTTCGAATGGTAAGTGGATGTTGGACGCGCTTAGTTTTGAATGTAATATGTGAGATGAAAATTTTAAATTGTGGGACAATATTATTTAGATTGCTTTGTGAAAGAAATAATTTGGAATGAATGTATAGAGTGTTAAATATTCGATATGGATTAGTGGACGAAAGTGTACATGTGACAATTTTGTTAGAATGATTGTTGAGAAAAATTTGTTTGAGAATGTTGATGGATTGTTGGAGATTATTGGAAAATGATGGATTAAGTAGATAATTGAAGGGTGTTCGAAAGTCGCGGGGTCACCAATTTATTATGGTAATTGGTAGAAGGGTGTTCGAACGTCGTAGGGTCACCAATTTATTGTGTTCAGATTTGTCGGATCTGATCCATAAGATGAGATGAGATTGAGATGAAGAAGGAGTACTGATTTCTTTTCTCAAGGTCAAAAGATCAAAAGATATTGGGGAAAAATGGTCTTTATCAGAAGATGAGAAACTCTCTTATGAGTTTTGGCAGGATTAAGAATATCTGGAGTATTCACCAAGTTTCACTATTTCTTTATGAACTAGATTAAACAGTAAAGGAGGAACTCGACTAACTACCAAAAAGAAACTCGATTTTATATTATAGAAAACACAAACACTATATTAGAGAATTCAAATAAAGTATCACAGAAAAATATATTTTAACTTAAAAACTAATTACAATAATATGCACTGGTAGGTTCTGAAGGAAAGAGTGATAAAATTGTATACTGAAAAAGCTTTTATAGTAGGATTATTCACGCAAGATCCTTCTTCCAAAAAAGGTGGTGTGTTCTCCCTCTGGTGTGAAATATCCTAAGTTGGTTGACTTGGTACAGACGGTGATGAATCTACATTGTTGATAAAATACGAGATGTATTCGTCGTATTCCGCTAGATGGCTCTTTATTCTGGATGGTTCTATATACACGTTGACATCAGATAGAAAAATAAAATGTTGCTGAAAGTTCACTGCCACAACATCACGCTCAAAATACAAATGCTACGTCAGATATGAATCTGCACAGAGCCGTGCAAAATGCCGGAGAAGGTTCTTTAATACAATTTGCTGCGTTAACTTTACTATGTTTAGAGCTATTTAAAAAAAAAACTCTATTTTTTAGGATCTTCATACAAAATTTTAATAAACATTAAAAGTGTCATTCTTCTCTCTTTTTATGAATTGTGAAAGTGTAATTCTTCTTTTTCTGTGCTTATGTCAGTTATAGAGGTCAGTTAAGCAATGGGAAGCTAGACTAGAACAATAGAACTTGTTTAATTACCTATCGATCAAGCCTGACATTCGGAATCAAAAACGTAAAGCAAGACAGGTATAAGCTAGTAGAACAATAATTCATATTTCGCACATTTTGTTAATTATTTTGTTATCAACGCTTAGTTTGACAAAATAAAAACAAAATAGGTACCTAGCTGTTTTGTTGCGGCATAATATTTTCCAAGAAGTAGTTACTAAATCAAAAAGATAAAATATCCGTTTTTCCAGTTTATCAACATGAAATTTTATTCGTTATAAAGCTATTTGCCAAATTTTTAATTTGAAAAGACGTAATTTTCAATATTTTGTTTTTATTTTATGTATTTCTTTTTTCTTTTGTCTAGTGGGGCAGTAAATTCCAACATTTTCAATTCAAATTCCAACAAAGAAATGCATATGTACCTACTTATTTTTGTACATACTTGTATTATTTCCTTCTCCTTCACACAAGCTTAGCTTTAATGGGAGAACAATAATGTAGATATTTAAGTGAATGTAATTTACGCATAAATTTATTGTTTAAATAAATAAATAAAAAAAAAAATAGTTCGACGTAACTAACGTGTGTAATCACAATATCTCGAGGCAACGAGTATTGGCTACCTTATAACAGGGTAGGTATATTAATATGACCGGTCCATACAGCAACTGCTACACGAAAAATTAATTTCCATGTTGTTATTCTTCAGGTTTATTATTTCAAGAAGAGGTTATCAAATTAGGGGCCGACACACATACATCGCCTCTTTATCGTTCTTCGCCACGAGTTTGTTTTGTTTACCTTTTACCTGAAAACTAATTAACTCATCGAGTCGTAAATATAACACAAATATTTGTTTGCCAAACAAAAATACTTCGCCGAAACTGGCGGGCACGAAAATACTTCTCAGCTCTCGCGTCACTTTATTAATTTTGCGAAAGATTTTATCACACGTAACTCACGCAGGATGTTGTGCCTGTGTATGTGCTCCAAACTACTATATCTTCTATAAAGATTCCAAATATACCTTTCTATGTTACGCAAGACGAATATATAAAGCATAAATGTGAAGTAGGTAAGATCTTACTGTCACATGTGTTATATGAATTTTTTGCTCAATCCACGTACATAGCAGTCAAAGTTGTTGCCCAATCCAGGTATAAATCATAACATTCGCCCAACTTTAACATTATGTAGTAACTCCTAAATACTTAAAGCATCTTTAAAACATCCGATTTTTTCTATGATAGGTATTTAGGAGAACAATGGTGGAGTACCTACTGTCAAACACGCATTATACGACTTTGTTACCCCAGGCATAAAGTAGCCAATTTTGTTACCTAATTCACGTATGAATCAATAATGTCGCCCAATATGCGTTCCCCTACGCGAAGAAGGTAATTAAAATTGTTGCTCAACATGAGTAATCAGCCAAACTGTTGCCCAACCAGTATTTTTCTTCTTCTTTATGTGCCCTGTCGGGTCCCGCCAACGTTGGCGATCACTTCGGCGAACTTGTCTCTGTCCTGTGCTACCTGGAACAGCTCCTCCACATCTGTCTCCGGCCAGGCCATCGGCGTCCCTCTATTTTTCCCTTCAGTACTTCTAATTATTATATTTATACTTATTGCCAACAACGCTTATCTGGTCAAATGATTATAAGCGGTGCTGTAATTTCCACAACTTTGAAGGTTTTGTCACGGGTGACGGGATTACTTACCATTATTTGTTTCTATATCAATACTTGCTTCGGTTATGACTTATATTAAAAAAAATTGCTCGCTTTACCTCAACTCAAACCTAAAGATATTTAATAGATACCTACTAATTTAATTTTTTTTCCTACTCTTTATTTATTAATTAAAATAATAAAAAAAACAATACAACTCCTGTTAAGGCTTTTACAAGCCTTGTCAATACAGGTTCTTTACATAATTATTACAAAATACAAAAATAATTTGATTGTTTGATTATCTTATAGATTACACAATACATTATATACACATTTACACTCAATATTGCACGTCAAACATTACCAAGTAAGTACAAAGAATCTATATAGGTACTCTTCATGACTAAAATTTTTGATAATTTATCTACTTTAAAATAAAATCTATCGCACATGTTACTCACCAAACCCCACAACTCGCACGACCATATCTCACAATGCATCTATGATATCCACATTACTCACAATCCACTGTCTCATTCGAATCTTCATCTTACCTAGTCTTTGGGTATCTTTAATATTCTGAGGTAGCATATTTAATACTTTGGGAATCAGATATTCTAGGGTTCTCATACCATACTTATTATTTACTTTAGGAATTACCAATCCCTCATTCTGCGTGAATCTAGTATTATGGCTGTGTATTAATCTATTACGATATCTATTGTCCAAAATATTTACGTTCCTGTATAAATAAATGATTTTTTCAATAAAACATCCAGATATCTTCAATTATTTTCTACTAAGAAAAAGAAGACCTCAACAGGCATTCGAATTATCCAATATATTTGAAATTTACGTCCCTACTTGCCGGGAAATCATCGAACGAAATCATTACATAATAATAATGTAATCTTCGTTAAAAGTGTCGGGCGTTAGACGTAATAATTATCAAATTGAAATATGACATCATGCGGTCCTCTGAATGTCAGTCATGCATTTCGAAGCGGTACAAAAACATTTTTAATAATTAAACTACTGATCGATCTTTAAACCCTCTCTTTTGTAACTCTACCGTTTCAAAATAACTGTTTACTGCATCAAAGCGCTTAACAAATCATTCAAACTAAACTGTGATTTCTGCAATCGCTGCAATCTGTTTACATACATCGCGCCTTATAAAACCACACGTCAGTTATTTTATTTGTGTGAATCGTTAGAACTACACTGATGACAGTGCAGATTTGAGACATGTACATTGTACAAACATAGATTCAAAAGCGAAACGCGTTCACAATCTGCAATATTAACTTGCACTATCGCTAGTTGGAACCCGTATGCAATGAAAAGTGTTATCAGAAATCAAGGAATTGAATATTAATAGCGTAGTTAAGTACCTATACTTCGAGTACCTTAGGTTCAATAAGCAAGCGAAGCGAAGTAGCAAGTGCGAAGTAACAAGAAGTAAATCGGATTCTATATTTTCGAGTAGCCTTGCCCCGTCCTCCTTTCCCTGAAACTGATTAGGACATCAGTAAGTATTCATTTTCATCGGTACTTTCGTTTATTCTACCCTAAAATTATAGATGATATTTCGATATTATGGATACATAATTATTACGGATTTAGATGATTTTATGACATGTCGTCTAGCTTAGCCTATTTACCACATTGTTAAAACTAAACACGTCTTCGCCGGCAAATAATGGAGTGGAGTGAAAGCGCCGGAGAAAGTTCAATGGTAATAAAAGAGACGTTTTGTTATATATTGCATGTTTGTTATTGGAGTGATAAACATAAAGGCAGGCTGGGTAGTGATGGGGTTGAATTGTAACGTAGACGCGTGACACAGACGTGATGGGAAATACATAACCACCGCACCCTTTTCTATTACACAAACCGAACTACCCCAATATTGGTTATAACCCGCCCTTCAGCTCGATATTACTATAACTCTCCACACCTCTGCTACGAACGTCGGAGGGGAGTTTTATGTTGTTGCTACATTTTTGCTGATGGCAAAACAAAATGAAGATAAACCATGCTCTCGACTTGACTTTTCCCTTAGATAAGGCTTCACTGGAAGTAAATAACTCGCAGAGTGATAATTTAGTTTCCAGTGGGTGACCTCTGTAGTTGATAGTCCAAATTTTGATTAATTAAAAGAGTTGATTTTCATGTTTCCAATTTTTCTAGATTTTTAAACTCACATACGTAGGTAATTAAAAAAACACAAATTTTAAAAGAACACAAACTTATTCGAACATCGTCCCTTCTGAGCAAGACGAACACGCAAGTTTTGTGAAAGTATAATTGTGTTTCTTTTTTATTAATCACAGATTTCAGTCTTGTTTTTATATTTTTAATAATAATAATATATTTTTTTTATTCAATGAAAAACAATACTAATAATAATACACATAATAGTACAAAACAATAATAATACAAAACAATAATAATACAAAACAATAATAGTACAAAACAATAATAATACATAATAATACAAAACAATAATAATACACAATTAAGTGACTCCCTCCACTAGGCAATGCCTGTCTTGTAGAGGAGGTTATCGATCAATAAAATAAAATACCTATACATAAGAACAATACAATATACCTACTTAATAAAAATTACAATTAATCAATGGAATCCAGCAAACAATGTGAAAATATGAATAATGAAAACAAAAACACAATAAAAGTCGAAATGGAAAAAAACGGTTAAATAAAACACCTACAACCCAATGAATTATTAGAATTTCAAGTTAAACATTAAAGAAAAAAATTAAATCATAAAGTAAATATTTATATACAAATGCAATGTAAATGTAGTATATGAAAAAATAAAAATGTAAAATCAATAATAATATTAACAATGAAAAAAAAATAGTTTTTAATAAACATAATTATGTAAAATAACAGTAAAAGAACTATAAATAATTAAATAAAAAACACACAAAATAGGTACATATATAACACAATGAATTATTAGAATTTCAAAGTTAAACATTAAAGATAAAAATCAAATCATAAATCAAATATGTATGTATATATAAAAATGCAATGTAAATGTAGTACATATATATAAAATAAAATAAAAATGTAAAATCAAAATAATATTAACAATAAGAAATAGTTTTAAATGAATGTAATGATGTAAAATAACAGTTAAAAAACTATAAAAAATAAATAAAAAAACACACAATATACATACATACACATATACAATATGCCATATATACATGTAGGTAAACATTACAATATAGATAGATGAATTACAACAATATAAGTAATCAATAAGTAAAATCAATCAATATAATATGTAAGTTAACAATAAAGATCTCAAGAAAATGGTTTAAAAAATACAATATAAATATAGAGGCAATGAAGTCAAATAAACGTCCAAAAACAATGCAACTCAAATGTATTTAGGAGAAAAACCTTTCCACTAAGCCTGGTTGGCGAACATAGGCCTTGATGTTAAGAAAAATATGTATGATGGTATGTTGTATATATGTAGTGTGGTGTTCCGTTCCCTCTACCAATTTCTTAATGGACGCGTGATGGATTAAAAAAAATATTCTCGATAAACCTTCTGGTTTTGGTTAACTTAGAAGAAAATGACAGTCTTACGGTTTGCTTTATCTTCCTGATTGGGACCTTTAAAAACGAGCATAATTCATTCCAGAGCCTTACCTACTAGTTAAGCGAAACACTCGTTAGACTTGAAAAAACTCCCATAGAAATCATTGTGCTACCTTACCATTTTGTGAAGCTTTTCAATGATTCGGGAACATTTTTTATGGCTAATTAGATTTAATTTGCACATAAAAAATTTCGAAAAATAAGTGAACGGCTCGGAAGTCACAGGTCACAAGCAAATGTCGTAAAGACGGGACTTCTCTTTTTGTAAAAATCGAATTTCGAACTCGTTACACGAAATGTCACTCGTTTAGGGAGAAACTTTTTCACATACCTACATTTTTGTTAATAATTATGTGAATCGCTCGTTTTGAGAGAAGCTCGTTATAAGATGTCCCATTGTAGTTCTGATGTGCAGTTTTACCAAGAGACATCGTGAAAAAATTCCTGAAAAATAGGTATAATTGAAATGCATTTCGTGGAATAGTTATTAGGTACCATAATAGAAAGGAAAATAGCTTGGGGAATTCTAAAAGGCTCTAAGGACTAGACACAAGATACTCCAGAACGCATACTTTACAGGGAACATTGTAGCAGTATTCCACGGAAATCATAATAACTCGGTATCGCTTCGGTAGAGAACGGTTTTCTTTCAATTCCTGGGAGTATATTTATCTTCGCTTCTTGCGCGACTCACTACACAAAAATCCATGAAATTAAATCTGAGTTGTTTAATTGGGCATGAAATTAAAAGATTCGTCTACTGAAGACGACAAACAAGTCTTCTTAGATTGTGCCGTATGCTAACTCCAATACGGGGGGAAAATCAACAAGGGATTAAACATTACTTACAATCCCTTAGGATTCAAATAATACTCATAATAATATAAAAAAACATTTAAGCGATCATAAAACATCATACATACATACCTACTGAAATCAAGCAAAAAAAAAATAAACTATTTATATTTTATTGTATGGTTTCAGTTGTCTGTTAATAACACCTCAATGAATAATAACTAACACAAACCAACAAAATTTAGGTTATCGAATATGTAACAACGACTCCAACAATTCATTAAGTACTGATGTTCCATTTAAAAATGGAATAAACCACTACGGGCTTACGACCGTGTTCTACTGTTGTTTCGAAGGCTGGTTTCGAAGTGATCACTTTACGTTAACAACGTTCGCCATTAGGTGGTAGTGTTTTAGTCTCCGAAACTCCTTATCATGAGAATTCTCAACATGTTCAACATGTCGAAAAATTTCATGTATGCAACAAGTAGATATTCAATAATTATTAATGAAATAAGTATAGAGATAAATTATTGAGAACAAGAAAGCAACCAAATTTAAAGACTGCGACTGCTGTCATGTTTTTGGCGTCTGGATATGAATATATCCATTTTTGTTAAATTTAGGTTAATTTTTTTTTGGCTCAAATAAGTTTATACTGTTTGTGCAGTGATATTTCACCCCGTAATTGTCCTTAAATCCTTATTCTCAAATTTTCCACCTGGAATCACCAATAATTATTACAATATTGTTGAACGGACTCGGTTTTGGCTTAAACGTGAATCCGCCTAATCCAATCAGATGTGCATTAATGCGTGAAATGGATGAGAGATTACGTTATTATTATTATACAGCAGAAACGGGTTCATTGAACATAGACAACACCTTATTATAAGTCTCTCGATATTTGGTTGGTGAGCAGACAGACAGAATTTTATAATAATTATTCTCAATAATTTATATTAACGAATTTCACACCTCATATAATTTCCTTTGACACATAATTCGACTTAGGGTAGGTAGGTACTTACAAGTTTGTTCAGTGACTTTTGAAGTTTCAAAAGCAAATTCTTTCATGTGGATATAATATTATTCATGTATTAATATCTTTACAAAGGTGAACTTTTTCAACATTGTACCTGAATATAATTATTGTACACTGCTGTATTCCGTCTACCCGCAAAAAGTTTGCAACGGTTTTCATTCAAGTAAAAGTTTAACTTGACTTTCCCAAGATAATTGAACTTTTCTTAACACGTTTCAGTATTTAGGTTTACAGTTTTTTTTTTATTTCATACGTAAAAATTGTAATTGAAAAGAACTAAATAAGGGCAATTTGTCAATGTTGTATTCTTGCTCTTAATGTTCTTGTTAGCTGAATAACAAAAAAATGAATGATGATTTTCAGCCGAATGACGAACATACTAGAATAATTGTAGGATGTATTTTTGAACTTCGCAGTTTCCATCAAACATTATGGTGGTGGTGTGAAAATGCGTCTCCACAACATTGCGAGGATCTTGAGAAAATATTTCACATAAATTTCGAAAGAACTTCCTTTGGATTTCCACAATCTTTCCTGGAAACTCATTATAAATTTTATAATTGTAAAACTTTTTTCCCTCATCTTTAATAAACTTGCGGTAAAAGTTTCATTAAGAAATTGGCCTGGTGGGATACCCTAAATATCTTAACTTCATTTATTTTATTTGTAAATTAAACTTAAGTGTAAGCTATTTTTACATCAAACTTAGTTTAAGCACACTTTTCATCACACTGAAGGAATTGCAATGGTTTCTTTAATATATTCTTTGCTGGTATATAAATGAATTCAGTCATCTTTGAAATCTCGCTACATTATTTTGTCGATAAAATATTAGTTTGATATTAATCTTGATGGACGCGAACTGATTTCCGCTACAACTTATCATTTTATAATATAAAGTGAAGCAATTAATTAACCTAAGCTGTGGTTGATTTCAGTTAAAGAAAACATTCTGGCTAAGACTATTGGCAGGATACTTTTCTTTGAATTGGCAACTCGCATTAATCTTTTACATTTCACACTTTTGTTATTTTTCCCATTTCTAATATTCTGTTCATTAAGGTAAACACCATAAAATATATATGGAAATCTTTCAGGAGAAACGAATTTTGCCAATTGGTTCCCAGAGCCGATAAAACAGGAGAAATTTTTCAGACTGTATTTGCCACTAACCACGTTGTAACTTAGTCACTAAAACATTTTTAGCCTTTGCCCCGTCATCAATAATAATTATTGTCAGGACCATCCAATGACGTGACTGAGAGACACTTTTTTTCATAACATAGTCAAACAAAAGGTGATAAAACTATACTGCTTTCTCTATCATAACTACTATCCTTCTATCATGCATAGATTTTTTTATGCAAAAATCGTTTCAAGGGATGCTAGGTATATTTTTCATGAGAATATCTATTTTAGACATACCTACTAATGTCTCCCATTTATTTAAAAATCGCAAATGTTAGATTAACGAAGGTGGCAAACTCATAAAAAGAACGTCCTAAAACTTTGATTATTTATTAAAAAAACATTTATGTACTCGTAAATATCTAACTACCACTTATTTGATACTTGAATAGGTACTATTGAAAATTGGAATTATAAATGCATTGTATAGGAGTTTCAGTCACACAATTTATATTTTGCTTTCCACTACACTCGGCTAAATCTGTCCGGATAAGGAAGGACGCATAAAAACGGGAATTTTCGCATTGAATAAATCATCGATGTTGACAAGAAGTTCGTATGACTGTAAGGGTATGTACAGACCTGAACACGCGCGGTAGCGTAACCAATGTTACGTTGCATGCATAAATTTTCATAGTACGGGGTGGTTCGTGAAGAACAACCGCGAACCGCGCACTATGGAGTTTTAATACGTTGCATGCAACGTGACATTGGTTACGTTGCAGCGCGTCTTCAGGTCTGTACAGACCCTTTCACTAGAATAATAATTTTGTCACGGAAGATTTATACAGCGTTCTGAATAGTGAACTGGGAAACGTTGCATTTTAGACATCGTTAAAAGGAAATCCCGCCGGATGTCGGGTGCAGTTGCAAGCGTTTTCCTAATGATAATTTAATGCATACTTTTTCCTGACAAGCAACCTGTTACAATAAAATACACGTTCATGCATATAAAATGATCCAAGTAGGAAGAAAGAGCCTACATGCATTGGAGCACAACTGGAAGCATTTCATCTACCGGGAAAACACTGCATTCGTAGTTCGCTCGAGGCTAATCTGCTTCCATCAAATACGCCTAGATATACGCTCTTATTTAGAGCTTTTATGATTTCTATCTAACGTCTAAGTTAAGCTACATGCTACAGGAAATCATTATAGCTCTTAATCCTGCATTTCTAAGAAAATAATCATGTTGTATGCTTATGTCAGGAAACATAATATGATTTAACAAAAAATATTGATGTTTTGTGAAATTTATTATTAACGATCTTAATAATATTGTTCAAGTTTATTAAAAAAAAACTTTATTATTATAATCAGACTCGATAATTAGACGAACAAGTCTTAAATTTATACATATTTATATTTTGGTACAACCTTAAACTAGGCTGAATTCGGCGGTACGAACTTCAGACTCCAGTTTTTATTTTTACAAAATGAACTACTCCATGCACCCTTGGCCCAAACCATCACAAGTTCTAATTTATCATTTGCACTTACATTTTATCATTCACCAAGTAAGTAACATTCCTTTTTGGTTTTTATTTTTCAAAAAATATACCAACCTCAATTGTTATATTATTATTTTTTTTTTTTTTTTTTTTTTAAATGAATCCGTGCTCACTCAAAGTGAACACAAATACACTCCTTGACTCTTTCACAGTAAGCTACTGAAAGCTTGTGTCGTGAAAGAGGAAGATGGTCGGTACCTGGGATCGAACCACGACGTCCGCAGTACGAAAGCCGGCGTTGTAACCGCTGGGTCACCAACCACTTATACCTATTAATAATCTTGAACGCTTTCAGTTGTTAAACTTTTAATAGTTTTCTGCAAGCCTCATAAAAAAACATTTGATTATGATGAAATCAAAAAGGTTAGATTTAAAATTAGTTATAGTAAGCAGCCTGTATGGGTGTGAGTCCTGGCACCTGACTCTGGCCCAGGCACAAAAAGTATCTGCATTCGAAACGAAGTGCCTCAGGAGAATTTAGGGTATAAGATGGTACCACCGCATCACGAACGACGCTATACGCCGACGCACCCAGCGTGAGCCCATCACCTCTACTATTATGTGGAGGAGATGGACTTGGCTGGGACATGTGTTAAGGATGCCGAATGACAGTTGGCCGAGGAGAGCGCTGTTTTTCCTCCCATCAGGGTCCCGGAGACGAGGAAGACCCTCTCATACTGTGTTCCGCTCCTTCGAGGCAGAGCTGAGGAATCTGGACATGGTGTGGGAGGAGGTCATTAACGTTGCGCAGGATCGAGCGCAATGGAGAGCTCTTGTTGCCTCCCTATGCCCCTAAGTGGGGTATAAAGGGAGTTTGGATTGGATTGGATTGGATAGTAAGCAGCAATTCTACCTAAATATTCGTAGAGTGGACAAATGCTTTTATACTGCACTTAATATTAAATGGAAAAATAGATGGCCAACGTTGGGTGATCCGACAACAGATATCTTGGTCCGAAATAATAAAGAGAACCCAAGGATCACAAGTGTTTAGAAACTGTTTCTTATCGCCCTGGACCGGGATATTAAGAAGAAGGAATATGAAGCAATCAGATTCAAGTTAGAATCAGTTAGCCAAGTGATATTCCGTCAGGTTAAGATGGTGTTTGCTTTTGTTTTTATGATCTACTTGAATGTTCCAATTCATTTCTTCGCTGAATTTTACTGACCTGTGTCTTTAAGACCTCCTGTGTGTGGTATTAACTGATCACCATATCATTTAACCACGTGTATTTCATTCAAAATATCATATTATTTAAAAAAAAACGTATAAATACCTATAACATTGCTATTGTTATCATTTTGTTTTTATCGTGTTTTTATCATTATTAATTTTTTTGATAGAACAACTAGCTTTTAGTTTGAGATTTATCAGCAAACTCTTAAAAATAAAATTGACCCGTTTCTCTAAATTGATACCTAATAAATGGATTATTAGCCTGTATAAATTGCTATTCACGTGGGCTATTTATTGCCTCCTTTTTTCGATATTTCAAAATGTTACATACGGAGAATTCGAAATCTTATTGTTTCATTGATATTTTTATTTATATTTTTGGCCTTCAACTCAATTATTAATTTGATTTTACACTTTTAGAATTTCCCAATAGGTTTTTTGATGCAGTTTCCCAGGGAAGGCGAGCAGATTACTATGTACCTACAGCCTGGTACTCTCAATAGCATCTCCGCTCGCAATAGGAAAAATACAAAATAATTTTCACTTAACGTTCGCAGCACGCTTACTTGCATACATAGGAATATCCGCATTCTGAAACCAGGTCAGGCTGATGTTGAGAATATCATGTTTCCATTATTTATCCTATACCTACACGTGTACTTTCTAGTACTTAGGTGATGTATGAGGGAGTCCCCTCCATAACGAGACATGGGAACTTATTTCGAAACAAAATTATTAAAAATAAAATAAAGATTATGTGGTTGCACTACCTCGAGCGTTTTTGTCATACTCACGTTGACAATTTCTTGTCGCCCCTCAAGATGTACCACATGTAGCTACCTAATATTATTGTAATTAAATTAATAAATTTGTTAAATTCTTATCTTTTTCTAACAGAAAAAATAAAGCACGGGAATCTTGAAGAAGCGAGAAAGCGCAATGTCAGGTAGAAACTATGAATAACCTAACCTTCTGATTTATCTTTTAATGATAGTATTTCGTTCAATCAATACTTCTTTTCTGAATTAATTAACAGGCACATGAAGGGGGTCTTGATCTTGATCAATATATGGGTCTTGATCAATAATATTTAACCTCGTCCGAATTCCTGAAATGCAAAACTCAACAGCATATCCATATCTACGAAATGTCAAAAATTAAAATAACAAGAAGAATACCTAGGTATCTCTGATTGAAAAAGGTTTTGGCAAAAATAAAATAAATACCGATTTAAAATTGTAAGAATATATAATGCTTAAGGTCCTGTCCTAGCTGGTCGTGCGATCATGCGATTGTGATGATCGCGTGAACGCGGACGCCCTGTTCAAACATATAACATTGTACGAACGTGTCCTAACTGGGCAGATGGACAGACGTAATTTCGATCCGATCGGTGCTTTGTTTGAAAATAAATGATCGTGCGTCGCTTGTATTGCTCTGTTGTATCGATAAAAATTAATACGACACCTACTTGCCAAAAGTTCTTACTTACTAACATTCATATTTATTTGTTTGCGTTGTCAAGGAAAGTCGACGCGCGATCATACGATGGCAGTTAGGACACACAATTTTTCATCGTGGGATTACAAATTTGTTTATCCGTTCATGTCACGCGACCAGCTAGGACAGGGCCTTAGAGCTTGAAAGTCGACAGATCTTTGTAGTAAAATTACATTAAAGTTCTATTAAGTGAGTATTAAATAAAGGTTTATTCATTGCCAACAACTATCAAAGTACTGTATCCATGTTTATTTCGTTTGTCGTTTAGGTATATTAAAACCACAGAATATCTACCTTTGTAAAATGTTTACACAAAGGAAAAACCTGTTGTCTTTATATTTTATCAAACTCTTGCTACAATGATAAAATCTATGATGAAATAATTTTCCGTACTTAATTATTGAAACTCCGTTATTAATTATTATTTATTTCTTTGAACTTTTGATCAGCAGGTTTCTTCTTGCTTAAATATTTCATAGCTGTAACGTTCTTATACGATGTGACATGGTGCTTTGTTGTTTTTTGGTTCAACTCATGTTTATGTATCCTGAAACTTTATTAGATAAACTACAGATAGATCAAATTTAACACAAAGTGTTAAAACGGCGGTGAGTAGAAAAAAAACAACAACGCAGATCGAAGAGGTATAAAAAAGCAATAAAATAAAACGGGATCACAATAAAAGTTCATTTAATTTTAAACAAAACAGTTTGATATCACGGATAGTTTGTATCGAATGGATAATCAATATAAATCTAAATAATCCACCCTTGCTACAGAGTGCAGGTACTCGTTCAAAATAATTACCGACACACCTATGAGGGTGTGCGACGCCGCTGTGGCACTGTGGCCTCCATATTATGTACACATGTGTGCACTGTAAACATTCCTGGTAATCAATTCTGAACATTTATATTTGTTTAAAAAAACTCGAACGATGGATACACAACGGAAATAAAATTCCTATCATTTTTATCAGGCAACGCACATATAAGCTACCGTTATAAACCAATTTGTTCATTAAAAAATCAATATTTTGTTTTACGCATTTCGAGTGCGTTGTAAAATTTAATAAAATATTCGTACAGACGCCAGTATGGAGATTAAATTTCATACAATATTCATTCGTCCATTTTCCTTTTAAACCCAACATAGGGGAGACAAAAATATCCCTTCATTGCGCTCGATCCTGGACAATATTTATGACCTCTTAACACACCATGGCTTTATCTCGAAGGAGCGGAACACAATGTGAGACGGTCATCCGTGGTCATCCAGCAGCCTTAAACTATCTTCCCCTCCCTCCGATGGGTTTCAGGCATCCGAGACTTATCTCGCGCCTTTTTTGACCTCTTGGGTCTTAAGGACAAGAGGTGGTCAGAGTAAATTTAGGTATTTTAAATGAGCTGCTAAATTGACAATTGATTCGCCTCTGTCGATCTTAAAAATGAAAGGTAGACTTTAAAAATATTGTGAGCGATTTGATTATTCGGGTCCTCATTTCCTTAACTAATCTTACCAACGTGAAATTATTCCTAGACTTTACTATTGTCATCAAAATCCTCTTCTCATATGTGTTGTGGCATAAATGAAGGTATATATTCAACATTGAAATGGACCAGTTCACAAAAATGGTTTACTTAATTAACATTATACCGATTTAAATAATTCTACCTACGGAAACATCAACAGTGAACGCAGATGTAAATCCTTCAATAATCTAAAATCAATATTATTTGAGAATATTAATTTGTAATGTGTCAAATAAACCGGGAGAATGGTGGATGTTAATATACCAGGATGCGTACTTGTTTAAACCTCTTTAAAGATTGTATTTGTCTCGGCGGCATTACGATATCACGCATTATTATATGATAAAACTACCCCAATAAGGTTTAAGGCATTATGGGAGCAGACACAATATCCCAAATAATAAGGTCGTAACACGTGTACCTAAGTATAGGAACAACACGAGGCTTCATAATACCAGACAACCCCTAAGTGTCGGGCTGGAGGTATAAGTCTATGATTGATTGGACGAGCGTAATATTACCTAAGCTGCTGCCACCGCTGACTACTTGTTGATTTAATGGACAATTTATTATTCTCTCGTTGCTAGGAAAGAAATTATTCATGACCCTTCCAACGCCGTAACAAATTAATAAACTATAATATTGTGCGTAACACCGGTCCCGTTATTACAAAACTTTGAACTGCTAGTATTAACGCCTATAAAATTTACTTTATTATTATTTGAGTGTAAAATAAGGAAATTACGATCAGAACTCAAACACGGTTTAAACAATTTAGCAAATTATATTCGGTCCAAATAGTCATATATCACTATAAACATATTATGTGTTATCCATCAAAGGAAGGAAGTTATCGATCATGAAAACCGTTTCCTTTTTAACGAAAAGTTATATCGCTGTCACAATCCGGATGGGATAAGAAGACAAGGTAGGTCAAAATAAACAATCAGGCCGGAATTCACTGCGGTAACACAAGATGCTGCAGGGAAGAAAGCCGTGGAACTCGCACAAGATATAGAAACGCTTGGAGGAATTTCATGGCGTTCACATTCTCCACAGAGAGAGCAAACGTAAATTAATCACTATTCAGAAGAAACATAGTAGTGTTTTGAAGTTCTTAATTTTTCTTCGATAATTAATACTTACTCGTATTTTTTTTTTCAGATTACGTTCAAAATATTGTTAATCTTCTGCGGTTTCAGTCATGCGAATTGGTTTGCAGCAAGCGCGAACATCTCCTCCTCCACTCCTCTCGGTTCTCCGCTGTTCTCTTCAGTTCGATGTATGAACTGTACTCCATGTCCTGGCATATCTGTTGCGAACTATTAACTATTCCCTCCAATGTTGTTTCCAGAAAATAATTAATTCTTATTATATACCATAAATTATATATCATAAACGTTGCGCAAGATCGAGTGCAATGGAGAGCTCTTGTTGCCTCCCTATGCCCCTAAGTGGGGTCTTAAGGGAGATTGGATTTTATATACATTCTTATACCCCCTTTACACGTAAACATTTACCAGTATAACTATAGGTAAATTAATAAAATTAATAAAACTTTATTGTGAAATTTAAAAACAATTTTTATACAAGCATTTCACAATAAAGTTTATTATCAACTATCAACTTTTTAAAGTAATTTTTCATTACGTGTTTATACATATATTATATAGTAACGAAGTTGAGTGACATTTTTTTAAATGTCTCTTGGATCTATTGCACAGTAATTATATGGAATATAAATTATTATTATGGTGTATATCGTAGATTGAAAAGTTTTCATAATTAAATAGGTATTTGAATTCATTAATTTTACACACATGGCCCGGTAATAAGGTTCTGATAATTGCTAATGTACCGAGCGGCTTATTAAGAGCTACGCAAACTTCCATCTATGAAAGGGTAAATCATGAATAATACTTCTTACAATATCCTACACGATAAATTATTTATGTCTCTTCGGCGCCCTTCTTGCGCTGACAGGTAGCTCTGTTAATTAAATTTATGAATTAGCGAACTTGAATCCCATCGTTTGTTCACCACGCACGCGTTGCTGCCTACATTCTACATTTTACTATATTATATACTCGTATTTTCCTATGTGCTCGTTCAGGTCAAATCTTCTTATAACGAATACTATAAAGTCCTAAAATTCTAATTCTAACAAATTTTCTATTTATAGTTAAAAATTCCCATATTAAATATACTCGTACTGTAACATATTCCGTTCTGCCATTTGTGGTCAATGCAGCTATTTAAAACAAAAAAACATTGGACGTTTTCAAAACATATTTTATGGCCAAAGTTACTATTGACAAAATACTATGGAAAAAAAATATTAATTTATCAGGTTTACACAATACAAAACCTGTTTTAAAGCAGAAGGTAATTAGATAGTTTATAGGCATGTTTTGTAAATCCTTTTTTTAATTGACTTACATACGAACTTGTAAAAATTTCGAAATATAAATTCTTTATATTAAAAACTTATGGGTAAGTACATAAAATATGATATTATTCATAATATAAACTTTCTTGTTTGAAATAGTAGGTTGGTAATACATACATAATACAGTGCTTCAACTTTACCTGTAGAACAGAAGTTGACAACTAGTGGAAATATCGTGATTCTAACTACAGAAGCCGCAGCGCAATCAGTCGCGTTATTTAGTTGAAAGACTAATATTTGCGACATCTGCTCGTTGTTGAAAACCACAGAACAACAAAATCCTAGAAGTGTTTGTGTAATAATATGTGAGATGAGCTTTACATAAGGCTGTGTACCACGTATTAGGCTGTATAATATATTTGTTAGGTACTCAGACGATCGAGAATGCTCTTCGCCTTAAACCTAGTTTAAACGCACTTATAATTACAGAGGTAGAGGCAAGTACCAGAATAATAATATGTAAGTTTACATAATTGCAAAGGGGATTATTTATTATCACGGTTTTATTCATGCCATAAGGACTAAAACACGTGTAATTTCAAGGAAATTGGATTTTATGAGAAAATTTATTCGCTCACATTGGTACTAACACCGTATTTAGAACCCCATCAGCTGGGAGTCTCGTAAAAATACCAATTGAAATTATCTCACAAAATTTATTTGTTGCGTTTTGTTTTTAGCAAGTGGTTAAAAGGTTGAGTCATAAAAAACGCTTAACACATTTAATTTTTTTTTTTTAAATATATACCTACCTAATGTTTCAAAAAAATAGACATAAGCATTTTTTTATAGAAATCAATAATCAGGCAAATAATTAAGCTACCACTGTGGCAGGATGTTTGAAAGCTTACTGTATGGAAAAATAAACATAAGCTTAAAGAGAACAGAGTGAGAATACCTATATTAAACCAGCTATCTATCATATAATATTACCTACAGGACAGTTATACGTATGATTTATGGAGGAAGTCTTCCACACAATGTGGGCCGATGACGTAACAAAGGGCCTCCTAGGCACAACATAGAAGAAGTCCTTCCACCCCATTGCAGGAACACCACTCCGGGATAGGGTCAGGAATTTTGATATAAGAAAAGACTGTGATGTCTAGGATAGTGTGTCATGGGATAGATCTAGAAGACGTTTCTGGAGATGCCACGCGGAGAGAGCAGACCTAGAATACCGGGAGAAGGAAGATGACTGAAGGGAAGACAGAACTTTCTCAAAGAAGATCTTCGTCAGAAGTCGTAATATTGTTCCACTTTATGTTGCATAAAAAGGCGAACTATAAACAAACCTAATCGTCTATTGAGAAGATTTGGACAGCATTTTTGAAAAAGAATCTATCCATCTGTTCATGTGAAATAATGTTTTTATTTCATGATTGCCATATTTTTGCTGATTTTGTATCCAGAGATCGTGTAAGAGATAAAATAATGTTTTATATTTCTCTCTTTTCCATCTTCGAACCTATTGCAATCACTCCATATTTATTCAGACGTGTACTTCATTCTCCTTTTCCCTCCAATCCCCTCTCTCTCTCTCTCTGTCTTCATTATATTACATGAATAATTCATATCTGTAACTGAAACGTTCCATTCGAATAGAACCTGACCATCACACTATATTTTAATGAACTCGCATTGTGTTTGTATTTTATTTTTTTCTCGACTACCTGAATTTAGTTTTGAATTTTACACTGACATAATTATCATAATAATCTCCTTCTCCTATGCACTTGCCACGGGATTTGCATTAGAGTCATTTAAATATAGAAACAGGGTGTGATTAAAACAGCATAAACGAGTAAATTATTTTTTCGTAGACGATTAATTAATTAATTATTCTAATAAAAATTTGCTATCCTAGCTACTAGGTTGTATATTTTCTATTATTTTTTATGATTCTTATATTCAAACTAGCTTTCCCGACAGACATTGTCCTGTTTTCCTAACTATGAATATTGAATTCGAATTTGTATGGTGATGAATTAGTTATCATTTACCAATGTAATTCCGATTGATGCATCTGTTTTAAACCATGTATATTCCATCCGCATTCTGTCAATCGCACAACCTATCTAACAACTGACAGTTTCTGTCAAAATTTCAAAATTGGAATGAAAATTATATGGTAAAAAGTTCTAATAGGGTTGCCCACGTAGAGTTTTCTCTAATTTTCCAAGCAACATTCTTATTTTTTTTTCTTTCATAATAACCTTCTTCTGATAAAAGCCAACACGACAAAAAATAATTAGCGAAATCGGTCCAGCCGTTTAGGCGTGATGCGATGACCACGTAAATTAGCTCTCCGTTTTTATATATAAGAAGATATGGATTTTTGATACGTCTTTCTAGATATATTTTTTGCTCTTAATGAACTGAACTATTTATTAAGTTCTACATTAAAATTTTGGAAGTGCCTCTAGAGCCGTAGACGGAAACATCAAAAATTTGGTACGGCGTCCGTAGATCTCCATAGACAATATTTTATCATAGACAACTAAAAATTGACACTTGTTTAGCCGACGTTTGACATTGACAGATGATATTAAATTGTCGCTGAGCACGGATTTAATTATTAATATTGTTGAACAATAATGTAATTGTATAACAAAATTACAAATATCAGCAATAGTAACAATAGAAGATAGATTAGATTATTAAGTTCGCGGGCTGATACGATGATGATGGTCATGATCCTCAGAATAGGGTATTTGACTAATTTCCAGAAACCGTTTTAAATTATTCTACGATACATTATAAGCACATTATCTTTATATTTTCTGAAGATATGCCATATTTTATATGAAAATCATGTTTAAAGTTTAAATATCCAAAAACGCGCGTAAAACGCTGTCTTGTATAATGGCGCTGGTCACGTGGTGCATTTTACGTCACACTTCTGCATTGGTATGAGATTGATGACTATCATTTACCATGGGGTGACGTCACCTTGACGTCACGGGGACCACAACTAATCACAAGGCGTTTTCATCGGTGACTAGTTCCATAGAAATATTTGGCTTTTTATTATGTGTTTTTATAAAAAATAAGCCTATTTAAGTTGTAAAATAAAAGAAATAAGCTTTCTTGGGCCATATTCAAACAGGATGACCACAATCTGTATCTTATTTTTCATAGTGTCAAATACCCTATTGAGGGACCGATGAATCTCAATTGCTCTTGAGCTTCTTATTCAATACGTGGAGGCAATTTAAGTAGCTGCTGCCACAATGCATTAAAATAAGCTTGCAAGGATGCATGGTTATTACCAATGAGCTAGATACATAACTGGAGTGCTAAAGGCAATACAACAAAACACATGAATATGTGCCGACTCAAGTGTGCGAATAGAACAGAACACAAGTGGTATTACCGTCTCTTTCTACGCGTTCTAAGTTCTCGTTGACGTATGGCCGTTGGATTATTTTTATTCAGCACTACATACAATATTATTTTTTTATTTAATAAAAAATAGTGTAAATAGTAAATACCTACTGATTTGACAATCCAATAGGAGATATAACTGTTTAATATTTTAATTGCTGTTTTTATGTATTCTTACTTATTTGAAAAAAAATATATTAACCTACATGAAATGTGACATACATTGTAAGACCATACGATAAATAAATATACCTACTGCAACCCTTTTTCAATTTCCTCTACTTATACGTATCTATTTTGATGTTTGTGTTCATTCAGGAGATATTCCTCAATTTGATTTTCAATAACTAACTATAACTACTCCCTTTTTGACCCCAGCTTAGACCTTGGGGAAGCAACCAAGGGCGGATCCAGCTTTGGCGCCAGGGGGGAGTCACATAGCAAAAAAGGTCATTTCAAATTTGAAATCTGAAAACTGAACTTTTCCTAAAAAAAAAAGGTCATTTCCAAAATTTGGTATCTGGAAATTGAACTTTTCCTAAAAAAAAAGGTCATTTCCATAACCCAGGAGGGGTCATGATTTGGACATGGTGTGAGAGGAGGTCATAAACATTGCGCAAGATCGAGCGCCACGGAGAGCTCGTATTGCCTCCCCAAGCCCCTAAGTGGGATATAAACAGAGATTTGATTGATGGATTTAATTATATTTTAAGATTTTATCAAGATTTGTATTTTATATCAAATACCTTCAGTTTACTCTAATTATAAAGTAGTCCGAGGAACTGGATGGTTTTGTTTATTTGCAAGGGAGTAGTACAAGATCTATAGTAAGTCTTAAAACTACATATTGTCATAATTAAAATTTAATATAAAAAATAGGAGTACGTTAGTGCTTCAAGTAAGTATTTTGAGTGTAAACAAAATTAAATTACCATAGTATATAAAGAATTTCGAAATCAAAACCATTACAACTATCAAAATTGCTTCATGTTTATCGTATATTCTTTGAAGTAACATTCCTAGACAGAGATAGAAATACCCCCACGGGCTATCTCATTCGCACTATTGTTTGGCACAAAAACGATGTATGGAAGCGGCACTCCAGTTATATAATCTAGCTCATTGGTTATTACAGTTGTCACAGTAAAGAATTGTCCACATTTTTACTATGAAGGTGGATGGAAGTGGGACAATCTGTGACAAAATATTTCTTGTGGAGTTTTCACTTTTTGAGTGGTATTTCTTGCCACCTCTGATACAACTTAATGTTGCATAATAGTATTTTAAAGACTCCTTAGCATCTTTTTCTGTATGATGCCTTTTTATTTGATTTTCAATACTCCTTGCGTCTATTATATTTATCAGCCAAAACATTTGGGAAATCTTTATATCACCAACTTTCATTTTTGAATAATTGATTAATATTAACACTTCACTATCAACCATGCAAAATTGCCAAGTATTGAGACATAAATTTGGGATTCCTAGAATTAGGTAATCCGCCATTTTTTTATTTTACATAATATAAACGGCTTTCGGCTTTAAACACAAATTCATTTGACGTATTCAAAAAAATATCACTAAAAAAAATATTAAAAAAGTCACAAAGAAATAAAATTAAAAATTAGTAAAAAAAGACTAAGCTTTATGTAAAGATATGCAAATAAAAATTCAAATTTTGAATAATATAGATGTTTAATTATTTTTCCGGATACTAATAGTATCCCATGTATCCTCAGTGAGATTAGCACGAAAATTCAAACTGTCCTTTGGTACTAATACGAAATTCGCGCCAATTCACGCTTTGACATTAACTGTCATTTGAGTGTTACCATAGTATGAACTGTAATAATATGGCAACACACAAATCTACGGACGCGGGTATGGGATCCGGCTACGGCTCTAGAGGCACTTCCTAAAATTTTACAAACAACATTGCATATAGAGTTCCTGCAGATGAAGACAATGTTTAGACAGTGATACGATTGACGCCTTTTAGTGGATAGTTGGAGATAATTTTTCACCCCATTTATTCCTGGTTGCTTTAAACCCTGAAGTTGCAAGTTTTCTCAATCCCTCAGTTATGCCGTTTAATTCATTCTTACTTGAGAGACATTAAGCGAAATAGGAGAAAGGACCAAAGTTACCGATGTGACTAATATATAAAAAAGCGTCACTAAAGTGGAACTGTGGGGCTAGTACGAGTTTTATCGAAAGCTAATTGCACGCTTATAAGCGCTTATTAGCGTGCAAATATTGTTTTTAAATTGAACGATCGAATCATTCGAACATTTTAGTATGAAAATTTTTCGAAACATCTTCGATGATCGTTTCGGTATTCGATCATCGAAAACTTATACTAGGGCTACTGGGCCTACCATTACCAACAACGGATGACAGATGGACCAAGAAAACCCTGTAGTGGAGACCAAGAACAGTAGCCCTAGTATATGATCGAATATCATCGAAATAGAAAATAATATGAAACGATCATCGAAAGAGTTTCGACAAATTTTCATACTAAAATGATCGAATAATTCGATCGTTTAATTTAAGAACACTAATTACGCGCTAATAAGCGCTTATTTGCGTGAATTAGCTTTCAATAAAACTCGTGTTAGCCCCACAGGACTAAGAAACCTAGCTAGGCACAGGTGAGGTGGTCTGACGGTATTATAGCAGAGTGGCCGGCAATCAATGGCGCAGAATGGCAAGAGACAGAGAATCATGGAAGTCGGGAAAGGAGGCCTATGTCCAATACTGGACGAGTGAAGGGTGATTCACTCTTACAAGAAATTAAAAAAGACAAAAAAAAAGATATGGTAGGTTTAATCAATAAACTGTAAAAATGACAAAAAATCAGTAAAATGTTGCAACGAGACGACAAAATTTTGGATTTACTCTATAAGGATGTATGAAAGTTTCGTTAAGTTCTTCGTATTATGGAATTTAAGACTCGTATTAGTTTACAGGCTTGCCTACAGTTCCTACCGCAAAGGTTTCATACTGAGAGCGGCTGGTGTAATCGTAATATAATTAGAGAATATTAGAGATAACAATATGTCATCCGTAATTAGTATAGACATTACAAGGATATAATATGTACGGTATTATCGTAGGCTTAGAGTACCATCCGTCAATTTACATAACCTAGTTACGTCTATAAATGTATACCTAATTATTTTGCTATTTTTCAATAAAGAGTGCCAACAATTTTGGGAATACTTTATTTTAAAATTCATTTATATTGAAGCTTTTTTTACCCTCAACGCCCGCCGTGTCCCGTAAGGGAGAGAACGGACTTCTACTCTTTCGTAGGTGGTGCACTAAGACCTATTTATGATGAGAAAAAACAACGTCTCACTGCAAAAAAAAAAAACTATGACATAACGCAATCCTATTACGAAGAATGTAATATGAATGTAGTAGAGATGAGAGCTTTACAAAGAATATGTGGAAAGACTCTGTGGGATATGGAAAGATATTAGAATACTAGGAAGGAATGTGGGGTCGAAGTCAGTGTTGTGACAAAGATGAAACTCAAGTTGAGATGGTTTGGGCGTGTGGAAATAATAGATGCAAACAAAATAATACAGAGAATTCATAAGAATGTACGGAAAGGTGTAAGAAGGCGTAGTCGATCGAGAATGGCGTGGATCGAACACATCAATTCCGTCCTCAAGGAAGGCCAGGTCAGAAGATAGAGAAATAGGAGAGGTTGAATGAGAAATAGTATGTCGCTGGAAGAAGCGAAGGAAGTGTGCTTGGATAGAAAGGAGTGGAGGTCCTTTCTCTACCTACCCATCAAAAAAAAAGTAAAACTTTTTTTATTTTTTTTTATTACCCATCACGCCGTTTCCCGAAGGGGGTAGGCAGAGAGTACGGATTTCCATTCTTTCCTATCCAAACAAACCTCTTTCGCTTCTTCCAAACGCATAACATTCCGCATACATGCTCTCTTATTTCTTTTGCTCCTGACTTGGCCCTCCTCTAAGACTGAAGAGATATGATAGGACCATGTCATTCGAGGTCGATCTCGTCTGCGTGCACCCATTCTTTCAGATTTATATATCCTTTTTGTCATTCTTTCCTCGTTCATTCTCTCTACATGCCCAAACCACCTTAATTTATTAACTTTCATTCTAGTCACTACACTAACATCCACTCCACATTCCTTTCAAATATTCTCATTCCTCACCTTATCAATCAGTCTCTTCCCGCATATCCTACGGAGTAATCTCATTTCTACAGCATTCATTCCAACTTCCATATTTTCGTCCATGTCCATATTTCACTCCCATACATCATGGATGGTATCAGGATTGCATTGCGCATCAGCTGTTTGGATTTAAGAGATACGTTGTTATTTCTCATTAGAGGTCTTAGTGCACCGCCAACCCTTCTACCAGCCAGTTTCCTTCTTTCAATCTCCTTTTCACATCTTCCATCTCTGCTAAATAGACTACGTAAATAAACATACTCATCCACTTGTTCCAAGTTCTCATCATTCACATTCACACAACATTGCGTTCTTAAATCTTCTCTTACAAAAACAAGCACCTTTGTTTTATTAACATTCATCTTAAGACCATTCATTTCACAATTTCGATACACAAGCGTCACAAGTTCTTGCAAATCACGTTCGCTTTCAGCCATCAATACTAGGTCGTCTGCATACATCAGAGCGCATACATTCATCCCATTCAGATCTACACCCACTGTAGGTACTATTTTTTATATCACGCACGCAAAAATCAAAAAATAGATTGAACAGCCAAGGTGACATCACGCATCCTTGCTTCACCCCTCTCGTAAGACGGAACTCCCGTGACAGATGAGTATTCACCTTGACACAAGCAGAACTATCAGAGTAAAGGGAAGCAACAGCGCGTATCAGTTGTCTATCCACTCCAAAAAATGACAAAACCTCCCACAATTTCTTTCGGTCGACTCAATCATACGCTTTCTCCAAGTCTAAAAAAGTAAAACGAAATCCTTTAAATTTTGTTTCGTAAAGGTACCTATTACTCCAGATACAATAATATCATCAAATAAAAATAACAAGCAGATAGGTACATTATTTAAACATCAGTTACCTATTTATAAAAATCAATAAAAGCTGTCACAGTGATTGAAGAGCGCTCGGTTTATTTTTAAACAGTTACCTACATTATTGAAAAAGAACAACAATTCTATGAACGTCGACATACGACTATCGATTACTGCCTCATCGTGTCGTCCTGTTGGTAACTGCCTCGCTATATCGTATGAAGTATGTATGTATACATACGGTCACACCGTGCATGGTTGTTTCGGAAGGGACAGTGGTGGTACGTTGGGACATATTATTTTGAGTGAGTTTTGCGGATAAGATTCAATAAGGAACAATCGTCTACCTGGCTTGACTTTTCCAGTGGAAAATTTTCTTTTAGCAAACTATCAGCCTTTTAAAATTCTATTAGTCTTTCAAATAATCATAAAAGTAAGAGTAAAGGTAACCATGAGTAAATAAATATTCAATAAACCTTCAGCTGTTATAAATCTGGCGAGATATATTTGTTTTATGAAACAACTGAATAGAAGATAAAATGGGGTGACAAAAAAAACGAGAAAAAAGGCCTTCTCCTCCCACGTTCAATTATTTTTTTTTTTAATTTTATTTCCAAAAAAACAATACAAATAAATATGAATTATTACATGAGAATAAAATTATTGGAACTTATCACCCCACTAGGCAAGAGCCCATGCTGAGGTGTTACTTGATATTTTTTCTGCGCATTTTTTTTTTTATTATTTAAGTCTTTATTTAGTGCTTATGCTCAGTTTCCTTATTAAAATGTACTGAAAACTGACAGCCATACTTAAAAAAATATACGTCGATGTGATTATAATACGAGTGTTTTAATTAAGTGTTTAGTTTTAAGTTCTTTGACTACGACTTTTTTATGTGTATATGTCATTTATTTAACAAATCATCAATCTGCGTGTTTTTTTTCATCTTCATAACACCTGCATGCATAAATACGAGATGAATTCCTTCACAAAGAGTTAAATAGTAATGTATCAAAATCGGGAGGCAAAATAAAGGGCGAAGGACCAAATTTGTTTATTGAAAGAGCATTTTCAGTAGATTTATGAGATGTTGCTTTTAATTGAAATGACCGGCTAATAAAGAACTACTTAAAGAAACAGTGACTATCATCACATCTGAAACTGTAATATATTGTGATTATAGCTAGGGAGCAAACCATTGTATAGTATGAATATTCTATAGAGGGCGATTATTTTAATGTTTATTAATCACAATATATTACAGAAATGTTAATTAATGAAATTTAATGTTAATTATTCACAATATATTACAGAAACCAACAAAGTTAACATGTATGAGTAAATAAAATGGAATTCCCGGGTATAATAACTTTGAATTGCATGTAAAAGAATATTTTTTGTACAGGAGAATATATTGAATCAACAGTGTATACTCTTTAGCCCTCTCTCCCCTGCAGAGCTACGTGTCCACATATCGTCCGATCTGTAACAATTTCATGCTCGACCTCAAGGTGGGAGGGGTGGCCTCGTGAGTGTGTCAATCGATTCACGGTTCAACAAGTTGACAGTGTCGTCAGTTCTTGTTGCTGCTCGTCATTGTTCGACGTGATACACTCTTCGTTCTATTATATCTAGCACGAGATCTTCTGTACTGATGATAGTTGAACGTGCATGCACATATAATAATTACGTATACCTAAAGGTATCTTCACATATTTAAACATTGTGAGGTAGAAATGTGGGGTAAATTATGCGGTTATACCTATCTCTCTCAGTGAAAACTCAAATCATTTTTTTACTACTCCAGAAGGTAGAAGTTAGAACTATTCTTGAATATCAAAGATTAAAGCGGTAATATTATTATTTTGACCATCAGGGATCATCCCTTTTGTAAATTTGGTCAGAACAACTTCGAGATACATTAAAATTGAGATATCGCTGAAGTCATAAAGTAGAGTAACTGATACTACGGAAATCGATTGTGTATTACCGTTGAAAAAAAGAGAGCTCGATAGTTCGTAATGATTTGAATAAAACTGAAAATTTAACAATACATTACGTAGAGTAATTAAAATAAAACAATTGATTTACATTTCCGCACTATCTTATAATATAAATGAAAGTCGGGTTAATGCGAACACTTATAACTCGAGATCGGCAGAACAGATTTTTTCGATGTTTGATTTATTGGGTTCATCTCCGCTCCGTTTAACAGAATAACAAATAATAAGTTTATTTAAAAATAATTTAAAATATAATATTAAAGTTAGTATGGAACGGATTTCCTGCGACGCCATAACAACAAAATTATTGCTTACTGCACATGATGGTAGTTCCCTCCCATTCTCGCAAACGTAATTGCCGCTCTTACAGTAGCTCATCACACTTACTTCAATTTTCATACAAAGTCAATAAAATTATCGGACACTTTCATGTGCACACGCGCATCGGCACTTCATAGGCGAAGTAGAATGTCTGCATGCGCATATTTTCTCGCGTTTTTTCCGCCTGAGCTTTGAAAACGAACCAAAAATGGATGTTTTGGAAATATATGAATGTTATTGGTTTAACTCAATCGAATAAATTATGTATTTTTGCTTCTGGGGGCGAAATGCACATATGAACGGGCCGCCTCAGGCTAATACCACTCGCAGGACAACGTCTGTCGGGAAAGCTAGTATGATATAGTTTTCTAGATAAAAAAAACTAGAGTACAATGCCAATCGGGTCAGCTTAAATTACTACCCAAGTTTGAATCGTGTATCAGATATGACAGGACTGGTGGACTTATGTTTTGTCATTTTTAGATGAAAAAAGTATATTATTATTGTTATTTAAACTTTTCTCTAGGAAATGGTATTGTTTTATTTTAGGTGTGGCCCACGCACTGTTACTGAATAATTGCTGATAATGAACCTTCTGTTGATTCGTTTAGATATTCTCAGAAAGGTTTGGTTTCAAAGGAATATTAACACGTGTATTGAGTTTTCTGGACGTGATAGGCCCTCTTGCGCCCTGTTCCCCTTAAACTTTCTCTGCTATGTGAATACCAATCAAACCAATTTGTTAATTTACATTTCGATTTAAAAAAAAACGCATAAATTTGATATAACTGCCTTGTGTATACAAAGTAATGGATATGTCAAATGAAATAAGAAAATGAAAAAGAACTTGACGTGGTTGGTAGACTGGCGGTTACAACGCCGGCTTTCGTACTGTTTGGTGCGGACGTCGTGGTTCGATCCCGGGTGCCGACCATCTTCCTCTTTCACGACACAAGCTTTAAGTAGCTTACTGTGAAAGAGTCAAGGCGTGTATTTGTGTTCACTTTGAGTGAGCACAGATTCATTTTAAGATTTTAAGATTTTTCCTATTAAGAGCTATTTTATTAAAATAAATACCTTATATTATTGAACGATAACGGGAAATATTGGTTTCAGGCTAAACAAAGGAACCATCAGCTTATTCTAAAGTCCTACTACAATTTTAATTATACATAGTGTAACACTTTTTCCTCGAGGACCAGAGACTCCTCATAATCTCCAGTACTCGAGAAAAGTCATGCACACAAATAAGCTGCCTGAATTAGGACTGAAGTCCTCTTTCAAACCGCTCGTTGTGGTCTGCCATCAGGAAAGAGGCTTAAGAGAGTGTGGTCTCATCCACAATAAATCTTCTAAAAGATTCTAGAATATTTACTTAATCACATTACCTTCATTATGTGATGCCCGGCTACTAAAATAAAAATTCTCAACAATCAAGCATGTTCAATTTTAACTCTTTTCTCAAGATAGGGTTACGATGCAAGCCTACCAAATACCATTTCCTTTAGAGGGCAATTAGACAACACAACATTATGTTCAAATGAAAGAAGTAAATTAATAACAAAATGAACATTGTTTAATTCCAAGACCAAATCATATCAATCTCCATAAATAAAACAAAAATGATCAAATTTCATAAAAATTCTCTACAGATTCTACAAATATTAACATCTTCTTAAAATTATTCATAAAAACATTCCAGTCGATAATTAACTCAAAGGACTTTCTTCAGTAGAAAGTAAATGTAATTTCCTCCAAATACTATCTTATAGACTGGTAGAATTTCTCAAATATCAAAATAAACTACTTCGACTACAATTGAATATTACTTCAATTTCTTTCCTCGCCTTTATGTACAGACGGTATTTCAACCGTTGCGAGTCAAACGTACAACCATAGGTACAAAAGAATATATAAAAAAAAGAAAAATTTTACAAGCGTATTCACAGCTTCATCAAACAAAATACTACAACGATTCGTGTGGTCACCAAACGCAAATACTACATAAATTAAGAAAACTTCAACTTAACTAAATTAATCCTGATTTGCCGCTACGCTCACCAGATTCAAATCCATGGTAGACTTTCAATACTTGAAATTACGATTCCCGCATCGCAAGAAGGAACCACCACTTTCCAAGTTTATTGACCCTCAAATCCGTGGACAGCTCGAGTTATACCTGGTTCATCCCCAGATTCCCTCCTGTACAATTTGCCTCGTCATGACTATACAAGACGGCATGATCTACTTTACGATCCCAACCCATCGATTTAAATTTTCAAACGTAGTGACATCTTGCTCAAGTCAGCAATTATATATCCATACTTAAGCCTAGGTATTTCTACCTCAAGCCAGCGAAACTCAAACCTAGGTATTTTTATCCCAAGCCAGCGATATTTAAGCCCAGGTATTTCTATCCCAAGGCAGCGACCCGTATTCTGAAATAAGAATACAAATCGTGTCATGCTAGTTACCAAAAATCTTTAACGAAAATTAGTAATGTTGCGTATCAACTCTATGAAAAAATAATTTAATCACAATCACTTATAAATTTCTCAACTACATACCTGCCAATTAATACGGGCTCGCGACACATTTGAAAACCATTAACAATTTATCTCACAATAACTAGTTTCACTTAAACTAAATGGTGATTAAAATTAACACAATAAAAGAATTACATTCTCGTCAGGGCGTCTGATCCTTTTCTCTCGCCGTTGCTATATTCACCTCTAATATATAGTGTCCAGATACGACATGTTTAATACTTAGTATTGCCGCTCGGAGCGCTACCCATCCTGACGACGCATAGATGTGTTCCTTAATTAGCATACACTGCTACACGATATTAAACGTGAAAAATAACTGTTACAATAGGTTTAAGAGTATATAACAATATTTTTTGGACAAAAGCTATCGGGTACTGACTCATAGCAATAATACCTTGCGTAAGGGTCACTATCGGACTATTTCCAGAAAAAAAATCATGATCGTAATCTAAATAGTTTAGCCACAGTTACGTAGTTTAGTCAGAAATCCGGTTTTTATTCAAATTTCAAAAAAACGTTAATAACTTTTGAACCACCCAATATCGCTGAACATACATGGGGGTCAAATCGATAGGTATTGAGGTCTTCTACCTCCCTGCTTCGGATTATCCACTACCAACTTAACACCGTGTATATATATAATTTGCTCAGCGAGCCAACGAATAACACCCTTGTCTCGTTACCGCAGATTAATTTCGGCGTTATTACTTCTGTAATACGACGAAAGGCTGAACATGGAGTCTCTGATGGCTCCGAAATATATACCATCGAACCAACAAACTAACACCTTTAATCATGTTCCAAACAACATCGGGAACAACCCACAACGCGACTGTATCCGAAATAACAATTTACATATTCCGCGTCGCGAAAAGCTTTATATTAACATATTATATATCCTGTATTCTCCCTAACAAAATGATAACATTGATCTTTTGCATTCTTTGGAATATGATCTTCCTTCATTTTCATAACTACTATCCTTCCTTATTTTCATAACTAGGGGACACTCACAGTTGGCGTTGTTGTCAGTTAATCAAAGTCAGTTAAGTAACTTTAATATTATATTATTTGCTATCAATTTTTCGAACTTCTAATAATTATTGTTATGTTATTCGGAGCGGAGAAGAATCCAATAAACTAAGCATCGTAAAAATCTGTTCAGCTGATCTCGAGTTATAAGTGTTCGCACTAACCCAACTTTCATTTATATATATATATATATATATATATAATATTTGCCTTGAACACTGACTCACTGACTGACTGATGTCATTAACGCCGCTAGATGGCGCGCAAACACTTGAAATACACAAACACAAAAATACAGCAGTTAACACACAGATCCCAAGTTTATCACCCCTGCTAAACATATTCACCACTCACACTTCCCCCACCGCCCCCACCACCACCATCCCCGCCCTCACCCCCCACCAATAGCCATAAGATTATAATTGGTCATTAGTTTTAGTTGTGAAATACCACCCGCTGAAGATGGACGCATAGCCGTCCGAAAATATTTCGGGATAATAAAATTAAGTAGTATTTGCAAAGTTGGTATTTTATTTACTATCATGTCGTCGAAATACTACAAAGTTGATAAAAGTGTTTTAGAAGAAATTTTCGTGGAGTTCTATTATCAAGTGCTTTAAAGTTACATATGAATTCGGCCATAAGAAAGCAAATTTTGCATGAAAAAGTTTACCAAATCATAGTTTACGCACAGCGGGACTTCATAGCGAAGAAAAGCCTTACTAATGCAATGTGTGCAATAAAAAGTTTGCAGAGCCAAACGCGAACTCAGTGGAGAAAAGCCATATGAATGCAACAATTGCGATAAAAAGTTTAATCAATTAAATAATAACTCATGATTAGAGCCATTTGAATGCAATGTTTGCATGAAAAAGTTTACCAAATCAGAAAACTAACGTATACACGCGACTTAATAGCGGAAAAAGCCTTACGCATGTAATGTTTAAAATAAAAAGTTTAATCAATCATATACTAAAACAATCACATCCTAAAGCCATTTTAATGCAAAGTTTGTTGTAAAAAGGTAACGTTCTTTTATGAGTTTTCATAAAGAGTTTAATTAATCAAGTGCTTTAAATTCGCACATATGAATTCGGGTATGAGAAAGCAAATTTTGCATGAAAAAGTTTACCAAATCATAACTTAGGTACGCACAACGGGACTTCATAGCGAAAAAAAAGCCTTACTAATGCAATGTGTGCAATAAAAAGTTTGCAGAGTCAAACGCGAACTCAGTGGAGAAAAGCCATACGAATGCAACAATTGCGATAAAAAGTTCAATCAATCAAATAATAACTCATGATAAAAGCAATTTGAATGCGAAGTTTGTTATAAAAAGTTCAAGTTTATTTTTTTTTAATTTTCATAGAGTTCTATTATCAAGTGCTAATAGCGGAGAAAAGCCATACGAATGCAATGTTTGCAATAAAAAGTGTGAACACTAAAGTATTTTTTTAAATTCTCATGTGAATTAATAGCGTAGAGTAGCCATACAAATGCAAAGTTTGCATGAAAAAGTTTACTAAATCAGAAAACTAACGCACACGCGATCAAATAGTTAAATACCCACATGCTAAAAGCTATTTGAATGGAAAGTTTGTAATAAAAAGTTAGTTGTTTTTGAGTTTTCATAAAGAGTTAAAACAACCAAGTATTTTGAAATCTCACATGTGAATTCAGCTATGAGAAAGCAATGTTTGCAGGAAAAGGCCATAGGTGGGCGCCACGGGCGCCTTTAAAAAACTAGTATTAGAGATAATAACGTTTAATTTCATTGTTTTACTCGCACAGGTAGGTATGATTTTATGGAAGTAGGTATATTTTAAAAGATCCAGTCTGGCACACTAGATTACTTTAGCGAAGTAGACGAACCCTCTTGGGACGGAACCCCGTATTGATCGTGAACTTCTGCGTCTGTGATAAATCTCCATTAAGAGAGACGACTTTCCAGTACAATGAAATGCAAAGAAGAATGATGTCGCCGGTAAAGTTAACTGAATGTCCCACCGAGACGGGAGCAAGAGTATTATGGATCCGTTTCTATCATTAGAGCTCATATACATATGTACTTACACCTTAGCCTTTTTGTTATGTTCATTCTGTTATTTTTATTGTTTTAGAGTCTTACTATAAAACAATAAGGATAATTTGATACTCATGTTGACCGTCGGCTTCTCCGCGTAATAAATACTTAGGGGTGAAAGTTCTAAGCTAAGAGCTTTTAGGATACGTTTACAATAATTCAAAGCTAGAAATAGAGCATTCTTGTCGATATTGACATCAAGCAAAAACCAACAGCAAGTGAGAGCTTACACCAAAAACTAATTAATAAGGGATGACAGGTAGCGCGTGCCAGAGTTCTACTAATTACTCGATTTTGTTTGCAACGATCAAGAATGAAGGCTCTAGATCAAGATCTGGCTTTATGTTCGTTTTATTAAAACGTACCTTTATGTGGAAATCTGGATACCATTTAGATTGGGCTTGTCTCTTCCATTTATTACGTATTTTTTAACCTACCTATAAGCCCCTTACCCCTTAGTCCCTCTGGTGATACATGTTGAGTATATTTACTATATAAATTGAAAGAAAATAAACGTGATATTCTCACAACACTTTCCACCCTGTGATTTTTTGTTATTTATTAACCTCCTTTTTCAGCCTCGCGTGATTAAATTCATAGCAGGTTATTTTGTGATGGTTGATTAATATATTTTATGTATAGGTTCATACACTTTATTATAATCAAACATGTGAATAGCAAATTAAGTTGAATATTAATTTATGAATTAACAAATAAGTTGTTACCAATGACATTTTCTATTGTATTAAATTACTTACATTCATGAGGTGTTTTATTTAATATTGTCTTTGCAAATTCCACGTACCCTATTTGAAAGAAAACATAGATAGGTACGTGATATTTGAATCGTACCCCGTAGTGAATTTGAATTTTGCGCTGGAACTTTTCGTCAATGTAGTGTGCGAAAAAAATGAACTGTCCACTGAAACAAAAAAGTGACAAATTAATTTTCTTCCTACTCTACATTGACGAAAAATTCCATCGCAAAATTCAAATTGTCAATGGCAAAAATATGAAATTCTGCGTAACAATGCTAGTAGGTACAATTCCATTTTAATATATATATATATTTTAACACAATGATTTCAATTTATTCAAAAGACTCTAAAAATTCATCACTGATGTTCGATTTTTGAATAGAACAAACCACCACGGTCTTACGACCCTCTTCTACTGTTGTTTCGAAGGATGGCTTAGTGTGATCACTTTACGTTAACAACGTTCACCTTAGGTGGTAATTCTTTTTAATTTATTTAATTAAACATAGCCATCTTTGATTGTTTCGATCGAGCTAGGGGGTCGGGTTTGCAGCGGATTGGTCTCCTCCGGGCTGGCTTGCGGGGCGCCTTTGTAATTTAAAAGTTTCAGTTACAAAAATATATTATTTCTTCACCTACCTAGATTAAAATCATCATCAAAATATAACGTCGTGGCGAAAAATAGATGTAGGTAGTCTGCATTAAGTGATTCTACGAGATTCTACGAGAATCTAGAGAAGATGAATAGATATGCCAATCACATCACGTTTAGGAACGTGCCTTGAATAAAGCCACAGGGTCATTATTTACCGAGAACTAACTTCCTACTTACACTGCTACTTAAAAGGGGATAACATTTCTGTTTGATCGTCTCATTAAAGTTTTATATTATTGAGTAGCTGCGTGTTTCGGCGTTCTGCCTGACATTATACCAGATTTATAGTGCAAAGATACAGCTTGCTAAAAAACTTTGAAACTGATAAATTATGAAAAATGCCTACATCTATACACAAACCTTACAAAATATCCTCTCTACTATATCTCATGTATCTTTGGTACCAGTTTTAGAAAATAACACCTCTTTATTTCTACACATATATTTAAGAACGCTGGGAAGACCAATAAAGTAGCTTTCTAGTGGCTGGTAGCCCAGTGGTTTCGACATTGACTTCAATAACTTTACTGGTGATGACCATCTTCCACTTTAAAGACTCAAATCTTAAAAGATGTCAAAAGTGTATTTTTTTTAAATTCATATGAATTAAAAACTATCTCCCGATAATTGTATGGATGTTACGTGTGAACGATTGATGGAGATCTGTTGCGCAGAACTGGATGGCTGTGAAAAAAGTTTTTTAGAAGGCCGGAACTCTGCAGGAATTGTTCCGCCATCGGAAGTAAGAAAGGATATAGTTTCATATCATATTTCAACAGCGATAAAACATACGTCCTGCCTTTCTCCATCGTAGCTGGTGGTTACCCCTTGGAGTTTATAATGCATACCGAACAATGTTTGGATGAGAACTGCTCGTCTTGCCAGGTGTTTAACAATGTAAAAGAAATAAAATATTTAGGATTCACTATCGTTCGTAATATGAAATGGAAGGGGCAAATTGAGACAGTGGTAAAACGTGTTAGAAAACTTTTTGTATATATTTTTTAGGGAGATTAGCTTACAAGGTGAATAATGAAATATTCCATATTATCAAATACTTTCTGAGTATTCATTAAGCCTTTCCCCTTAATGGATAAAACAATTCCTTAATTAAAGGATGTCAATGGCTATAAAAGCATTCCAACCTGACATTTATCCATATTTATAGATTATCGATATGACTTCCCTAAGATTTAACTAAGCCAACGTACTTTGGATTGTCCCCAAAGCTTTATCTTTGAAATACGGGTCGAACTCCTAATGACCAACCTCGTGAAAGGTCCTATAAACAATTTGAGTGCTTCAAATAATCAACTCCGTGCTAAGTTTGGGAGTGAGCGAGATAAGGATAGTGACCCAGGGGCAGCATCTCTCTCTCTCTCTCTTCCTCTTATATCTCTGTCTCGACAAACTCTCGGCCTTAACTAATTTACATGGACCACTTTATGTTGGGAAACTTTTTAATATTGTTACAAGAAGTTCACAACTTAGCATTGTATTTAAAACATATCAAAATTAATCGTATATAATTACACTTAAGAAGGAGCTGATAATCAATAGGAGACAATATTATTATTTTTTAGCCTGCACCTTGCAGTCTTTATTACTCTTTATTCGACAAGTCAAATTAACACGCTCTAAAACTTTTTTTGCTGGAATTACATCAGTTGTGATGAAGGGTGTTTTAACCACACGGTATGACATTGTAGACTAGTATAGTTAGTACTGTTATAACTGAAGTAGCTTGGTAGTTGTATAATTTCACTGATGACAGTAGGTGAATATGGAAGTGTGACTACTTATTTACTACTTTCTGTGAAACGAGTGTAAAAGTTTTATAAAGATCTTTAGCAATAATTGTTACAATTTACTATTGATAATGTTATTAATAAAATATATTAGCTTAACTCACATCTAGGTATGTACCTAGGTTTACTATTTTAAGCCTCAAAATATGATATGAAAGATGTGAAAATCAGGTCGCAAATGCTCAAAACTAAAAATGCTAGTAATTATATTCTGGTATAAATTATTATATATGAGCCATTTTTTCAATTAATATAAATCTACTAGCTTTCCCGACAGACGTTGTCCTGCGGTCCTAACTATGAATATAATGAATATGTTACTACTCACCAAAAATATCTATGTACCTATGTAAAAGTTGGAAAATAAATAAATAAAAAAAAAATAAAAAAATGTCGAATTTGTATGGTGATGAATGAATTATCTTTTGACCAATATAATTCCAATCGAAGCATGTATTTTCCATTGGCATTCTGTCAATCGCACCAACTATGTATCTAACAACTGCCAGTTCCTGTCACAATTTCAAAATTGGAATAAAAATTATAATATATGCCAAAAAGTACTAATAAGGTTGCCTACTTAGAATTTTACCACGCCTAAACGGCTGGATCGATTTCGCTAATTCTTTTTTTGGCGTGTTTGGTTTTATCGGGAGAAGGTAAGATAAAATTTAGAGTGTTGCGTGAATAATTAGAAAACTCTAAGTAAGTAACCCTTTCAGTACTTACAATATAGGTACTTTTTATTCGAATTTTGAAAAATAAATTTAAAAAGTTTGACAGGAACTATCAGTTTGATTTGGTTTAGGTAATAAGCTTATTACTTTACAAATTCGAATTCAATTTTCATAGTTGGGAACACTGGATAACGTCTGTCGGGAAAGCTTGTAATATTATATTTTCCACCTTCGATAATTTGAGGTAAACCAACTTACATATTATACTAGTGACAAACAAATGGCTGGCTCATTATATGTTACTATTTCAGGACACTCGATTTACCAACAAAATAGTAAGGCATGCGTAAAAAATCACTCATAAAATAAAATGAAAATATTTTTTACTGGAGGAGGTAAATATTTCCAAAGATTTGTAAGACATTACAAACGATTTCACATTATTAAAATCCTTCGAGAAAAGGCATTGAACGATTGTCTGAACCTTTTTCCCCGTATGTTGTATTTTTATTACAACATTGGATTGTCTCAATCATTTACCAACTGAAGCAACCAAAGAACCGGCATAATATGGCCTAATCTAGTTATTTTAGCTAACTAGTAGATATTTTCAACATGGAATAAGAACGGACAGCTTTAGTGAATTTCTTGGGGATAAAATGGACCATTTGCGTAATCTTACAGTGAATACCTACGCACTAAGCATTTTCTTGGCAGTATCTTACGATCAGGCTGTGTCCTGCGTAATCTGCCTCGGATTATCCTTTCGTTTTATGATGACTATAAATCGCAGCTCTATAATAGAATTCCAACAGCCTACAACTATTACGATTGTCTATATAGTAAGCTCCCGTTCCCAACGGCCCAGAATGGGACACTTATTTAGTGCAATGTCAATATAACTTTCTAAAAGATTTTGAAAAAAAAAACACACTAAAAATATTAAGATCTTCTATTATGATTAAAACAGTTTATACCAATTATTAGTTAATGTATTCTGTATTAACGGGTCAGTATGGCCGGATATACTCAAATGCCTGAGACAATTTTTTCTAGACGACTGATTCAAAGATTCTGTCCAATCCGGAAAAAAAACAACAATTTTTCTCCAACATTTCCAATAGATAGCACTCTATACAGGGTGACTGGTAATTCGATACGTTCCTTAAAGGGGAATATACTAGAGCAAATTTGCAACAATTTTGTTCCCATGAACCAGGGGTTAAATGCCGGTGGTTTTTTAACTTTTTAGGGTTTTTTCTTAATTTTCCACCTTTTGATCTAAAATTGAAAATTGTGAACAAAGAACTCCATTTAGGAAAGTAAAAATACACTTTTCCAACAGTTGAAGAATAAAGGAATAGCTGAGGTAAAAAATCAATAAGAAAATTCCAAAAACCTCTGAAACACAACGTTTTAAAATCACGAGTCAGTTTTTTTTTTTCATTTTTAATTTCAATTTTTTTAAGAGAGTTACTCCAAAAAAGTATCTACTTAGCGTACAAACCACAGAAAAAAATACCCCAATTAATAAGCTTTCCGAAAAGTTATAAATGTTTTCCACTTTACTACAGTTTTGGAAATAATCAATACTAAACGATCAGATGGTTTTTTTCATAGGAGCACTGTAGGCTGTAAGGATTGTTTGACGCGTTTGCCACACTGACGGCATAGCCTCGTTTGACTATCAATCAATCGATAAATTTCTCTAATTTTTTTAACGCGACCAAGAAGAACAGTTTCATTTTAGGTATTTTTTCACTTAAAACGTTATTAGAAAACAAATAGGTACCTATACACTTTTACCATTCAGTCACTGTTGGAACCTACTATTACTCAGACATCTGATCGCAAGGTTATAAACGTGCATACGCGCATTTATACTGAAAAGCGTTTGGGATAAATTGCATATTATTTTACCTTGATAAATGTGAGAATTAATGTCGAAGTTCTAAATAAAATATTTCGTATAGTGGTCGTTAAAAATCTGTCGCTTCACCAGACTATACAAAACTGAAGGCAAAATGAGGAAGACGAGGATTTGGCAAAAGGCAAATAATCGAGAATGATGCGGCATAGGGGCGTTAATTTTTTTTAAAACACTTTTGTAGCATCTGATATGTATGTAGGTTGAAAAATAAGGTTGGCAACATATCGAAGAGCACAAATCCTGTTAAAAATGAATACTTTATATTGAAGTAAATCAATTATTGGTAGGTACAACTTTTATCAATACATTAGAAAACTCTCATACCTCGGACCACCAACTTTCGTATTTTGCTAAAATACAATTAACATTTAGAAGTTGTATAAAAAGTTAATTAAATTCGTAAACGAATACCCACAAAATTTACTCAAAGTTATAAAATAATAATACTTACGTTGCCAACTTCGGGGTTTAATAGAGGCAACCTAACAGCGGGGACCGACAACAACATGTTGGTTGAAAAAAAATTCGATCCAATAACGCCGGGAAGTGTGGGTTTCGGTTTTATAGGTTCTTTCTAATAGTTTTGTTCTCTTGAGTTTGTTTATCTTTTCTTAATCAGCCGCCAACTCATCTATGTAAGTTCGTTGCGAATGTACATGAACAAAACTTGTAAGAAAATAAAACAAGAAAATCAGATAAAAGGATTGTTGATATTACGGAGAAAACTTTCAGATGCAAACATTCTCTTTATACCTACATATATTTCAGACGTCTTCAAGTTTGATTCTGGTAATTCTGTGAATCCTGCGATAATCTTTATAATAATTCTATTTTATTATTTATTTAAAATTAACTTGGTTATTTCTTTATGTTTTTAATAGCGGTTTATCTATTTCATAAGTCAGCGAGGGATTACTAAGTAATAACAATACTCCTTGTAAGAAAACTTATTAACGGAGTATCATTTTATGACCTCATAAGGGTCACTTTAAGAGATTTTCAAGGAGTTTTTGCTTCTTCCCTCTGTATGCTCCGAAGCAAGGTCAAAAGGAAGTGTATATTATGTAGATGGGATGAGAGACAGAACTTTTTTTAAATAGGTAGGTATCTTAAGATGATTGACCGTGGTCATATTTCCTAAGCGGACCTTACGGTAGGGACAGTTGACTGAGAGCAGAGTGGTGCAACGACTTGCGAAATATTATGATCCTTAAACGATACAGATATTTTTTCAAATTTTTTAGGTTCAAATCTGGCCAAGACTATGGAATTATTTAAACTAACGTTGGAATTCCACCAGCCCAATAAACTTGTGGAGTCCATATTATGTTATAAGCAATGTCAACATACATAAAATGTTATCGCAATAGGGCAGCATTCAAAACTCATAAATGTCTAAAATAATTATCGCATTTCTAATTCAAATATGTATAGCCATTAAAAATCAATTTTAACAATAGGCGTTAAAAACGAATAAACATAAATCATATGAATTTATACCCACCTCGTTTAGAAAAAAACACATATCAAGGATAAGAAAGATTATTTTATAGAGGTATAAGCGGGTGTTGGAGCAAGCGCACTGTACGGAGAGGGTGAAAAATTTGGAATGTTATGGATACAATATTATGAAGGGATGCACAAATAAATGTATGATAGGTAATTGTGTACTCACCTCATTTTGTTCTTGAAGTCACTTAAAGTACACAACACCTGAAGTCACACGCACTATGGCCGGCCACTGTAGTTGAACTGTTTGTTTCTATGCATTTCTTCTAGAAGTGCGGCGGTGACAATAATTCGGCGGGAACATTATTTGTGCGGGAAACAGGTAACTATAGGAATTCCCTAAAAGCGGAATTTGAAAAATAGAAGATGCTCTGACTTCGTTATACTTAATAATGGACAAATAGATGACTTGTACCTCCCTTCCTATCTTTTCCGCATACATAAGGGGTTTTGTCCCATGGTTCGTATAGAGTGGACAACCATGCTTCAGAAAAATGTCACCGATGTAGGGGCCATGTCAGACCACTCGAAAAAAACAACCACATCTTTGCTGACCAAATTAGGTTTTTCTTACTTACACACTGACTTTTCTCTCTTGACTGGTGCATATGGCATAAGTCCTTTGACAGATTAAAGAAGCCCGCAGTAAATGCTTTTTGGGCAGTAAGATCATAAGAATCTGACATTCTTTGTTATAAATAAATAAAATATTGATTTAAGTGAACATTTTGAACGGCACTATAATAGGTCGACATCCGAAGATGGGATTCAGCGAGTGTTGAACGGTAGGATGAAGAGCGGGTAAAATGGGCTTGATCTGTGGCATACAATCAATAACGTATTGATTGCCAACCTGAAATACAGGATTTCACGGGATGGCCAAATTACAATTTTTTTAATTTTTGTTGATAAATTCTTATCCTTGTGGCTAAAATAAATTCCAAATGCCGTTGCGCTGTGGCCATTAATTCCACAGTTCATACAAACCTATAAGGAAGAAGCACGCGGATTCGCGTGATCGGCCATCGGGGTGACAGCCCGTATAACGCGGATCTGCGTGATCGGCAACAACGTGTTAACTTTTTTATTTTGAAATCAGTCAAATCAATCAAATCGTCACAACTTCGCGAGAAAGATTTTTTAGTAGAGATCTGCCAATTTTTTAAATATTTATGGCTACTTTTTTTCACAAAGAGCTACGGATAATTCTTTAAAAAAAAGCTGGAAACCATCTAAATCAATTTCCTACGCAATTTTAAATGCTGTTCAAAAGTAACGATAGGTACCTAGTTATCTACTATAAAGCTATTCCTACTTTGAATTGCTTTTTTGAATTTCCTACATAGAAATTGTGATGCATAAATTTAACACGCAGACAAAACATTGTAATCGAATGTATTTGTAAAGTTTTATGTAATTTTTACCGCTAGTTCTTGTTTTCTTTGAAGGCTGTAAATTATCTTAAATCGAAGCAATCGCTCGGTCAACTGCTGAGTGTAATGAGTCCTTAATGCTGGCTCTTTTCGTTCCTCATCCTACTGTTCAAAACTCGCTGAATCTTATCCCTAATCTATCGACCTGTGTTAAAACAGTAATGGTATGAATCCTCAAGTAAAAAAGGTATGGAATCTTCTACTACATTCTTAATTTATTCACAAACAAAACTGCAGTTTTTATTTATGGAAATTTTAATCATAAAATTATTCAATCTGGAAATGACTTTATAAGAAGATTTTCAAATATTTGTTCCATATTCAATATAAGGTAATTTTATTCTAACTTCCAAAATCTGCTTGCAGTTGAGAAAAGGGTAAAAACTTTCAATAATTTAATTCCCGGACTGGGAAAGTAAAGATGAAGATTTATTCTGAATTTTCAAAGGACTCTTAATATTTAATTCGTCTCTTCGTTTATGTAGCTGGATATTGATAAAACGGAATCTTTAAATTACTGAACTGAGAAATGAAACATTCATTTAGTCTTCAAAACCAATATACCTTAGAGTATTTTCCTTAAAAAAGATATACATAATACAACTACTGAAAATGAAAGGACTGTGAAGGAAACTGGTGTACCTACTCACCTGAGTTTCACTTTCTTCTCGACGCTGTTAATAATTTTACGGGTGATTGATTTAACTTAGTTTTAATTGTTTGAAAATGTGTGCCCTTATTTGTTGAATTGTATAAATGATTGAACAGAACTTCATTTTTACGTGTTAACACAATGACAGTTCACAGCAGAAGGGCAGTAGGTACTTTGTTACAATTTTGGTGAGTAGGTACAGGATGGGAAAGGGAGGGGGAAGGAAATAAAAAAGGTCTGAATATTTCATGTGTTACCATTCTTTTTTTTCGATATTAGCAATCCAACCCCTCTGAGCTGATTTATGCCTTATGACTTGTAGCATGTATTTTTTTGTTGTGAAGCTTCACCCGTCTCAGTACGGAATATTCTTTATAAATTTCAAATATTGCTATACATACCTACCCCTATACTAACAGGTATGCATCTATTTATAATTTGGTTTCTGTTGATCGTGCGATTTTGCACGTAGGCCACAGGTCATGTTGCCAAATATGGATATAATTGCACTGGTGTAAGTGGGATGGATGCCTATGCATTTCACTCACTCACTTTCTCTCCACCCCTTTTTTATAATTAGTTACGACGCAGATTCTATTCCTATGTTGTCAAACTTTCGCTACTGAGTATGGGAATATGAGAGGCAGATATCTTCCATCTCTCTCACCCATAGTCACATGATCACGGGCCTGCTGACCCAAGTAAAACGACCGTTAAGTATTTTTTTTCTTTGTTTCAAAATTCACTCTTAAAACTCACCTTGTGGGAATCAGACGTATAAAATTTTAGAGTACTCCCTGATAGTTGGAGAAACTCAAACCATTTCTTACCGCGATTTCCTTAGAATCCAACCAATTATATTCATAGATACGAAAAGTGATTAATATTGTTGTTTTAAAAGAATAAGCAAACATTTTAATTGATTGTAAATTTGATACAATTACTGTTGTGAATTACGTGAAAATTCTGAACTTTTGTATATTTTCCAATTTCCTGTTACACGCAATAAACAAGTGTTTCTTAATTTATCAAACAACATCTTTGATTAAACAAATCATCATCTCCTCCTGGATCGAACTTCCAAAGACCAGAGATTCTGGAGTCCGCTCTACCAACACTAGCCGAGGCAAGTATTCATGGTTAAAAGAAGAAGAGAAGCTGAAGCAGATTCCGACTCCGTAGAAGACACGTAACAATTATGGCGCTATCCAACGTGTGAGCATCAAATCCAGAACGAGCTGATGGCAATGCGAGCAGCGTCAAGATTCGAAGACATCCAGAGGAACCTTGTCTGCGCCTCCCTTGACTCACATAGATGCCGGACAGGAAATTGGTGAGCGAAACGTAATTAATAATCCAATTCTTTTGAAAATCACTAAATAATGCAATAACACAGTGTTCTGGTGTTTAAAGTTTTTTTTTGATAATGGTGTATTAAGTTGCCTTTTTTTTTTTCCTTTTCTTCTCTCTTGAGTATTAGCAAGTTCTATTATCTCAATTTAAATTCTGAAATTGCTAAAATTTTGTTGTGGGCCAAGAGCCGTAAAGTTTTGCAATACCTACAGATAAATTCAGCCGACGGCAACTAGAAAAGTTTTTTTTGTGTTTTGTTGCAATTTTTCTTAAAAAATTTTTATTTTTGCATTTGGGTACTCTGTTCTGCCACAATAATTCAATAACTTTCCTTGAGAAAGGGTCTTCCTCCCTTGAATGTTGGATAAGTGAGTGAGGTTGAGATAAAACTTCGATAATTTTAATAATTTTTTTTTTGACTTTCTTGTGATCGAATACTCCCGACGGTGGTCAAAGTTTGAGATAGTCACACTCCGCTAGTTTTATTTCTTAATAATGTCATCCCTGGTCGATCAAGTTATTCCGCGTGTGGAGAGGGCGACATGCAAGACTCTCTCTAAAGCACTGTTGAATAGAGGAATCCAGCCTGATGTAGGTATTGAATCTCTGCGAAGGCAATGCAGACTTTTCAATTCTAACTTATTGTCTGATGTAGGTCAGCGTGACAATCACCCTTCGGGATTGTTAGGTATCCAACGCCCTGATAGCCTCTCGGAGATTAATCCACCTCGTGATAGTTTTGTACCTTCTTCTCCGCCCACTCAAGCCGTGACAATGATAAATACTAATGTTTCCAACGATTTAATTATTACACCGGTTCGCAGAAATTTAGATAGACCCAATCCTACAGTTAGCCAATCACACATCATACATTCAGTAAATTTTAGTTCATGGCCAGTTCAACATTATTCCGGTGTCGAGGATGTTAGGGATTTCTTTTTGAGATTGGAGGAAATCTCCCGAGCTCGAAATTTTCCACTGGAAAACCTAGGCCCCGCCTTGCCCGAATTTTTGGAGGGAAAAGCACTCACCTTCTACCGGACATTTTATAACAGTGTTAAAACTTGGACACAGCTTAAACAATCGTTTATCAAGCGCTTCGATTTGCCTGATGCTGAAGGCAACAGACGATTGGAAATCTTAACTGCATCACAGCAACCTTTGGAGAGTGCTAGTGATTACATTTCACGTATAACCCTTTTGAATCAGTCCTTACAGTCTCCATTGCGTATGTCAGATATCCTAAAGGCCATCAGAAAAGGATTAGATAGCAGATACGCCAGTGTATTAGTGTCCAGGCGACCGAACTCAATTGCTGAGCTAGATGAAGTTTGCACGGAGTTGGAGTGTGTTTCGGTTACAGTTCCAACCCGCTCTCCCTCTAAAGTTAAGATAGTAAGGAAAAACCCTGTTCAATCAATTTCTTCTCAACAGCCTTCTGCTCCTATGATTAAATGTTTTCACTGCGGACGTATAGGTCACATTGCTCGAAACTGTTACTCTAAGTCAGGACCCAGTGCCAATAATGTTCATTCATTTCAGTTTAGGAAACCCTTCAATCCTGTGCCACGCCAACGCTTACCTGACGTGAGTAAACCGCCTCCCCCACTTAGAAATTCAAAAAAACGAACAATGAATCCTGCAATTTTCCCGAGCCCAGAGACCTCAGCTCGCGAAAGATTGTCGTGGATTCAGAGTGTTAAATTGTTCTTTTCAACATTGCAGGTCAATAAAGTTTCCGTAATAAACGAGAGAGATCGACGCCCTTATTTGCTATTTTCTATCTCTCAAATACAACTCCGAGCCTTGCTTGATACCGGATCAGCTTGTAATGTCCTGGGGGGTCAGTTATATCGGTCTTTTATCGAAATAGGGTTCCGTCCTGAATATTGTCAGCAAAATATTCGTGGGGTTGACAATAATTCCATAAGATCTATAGGTACCATAGTTTTGCCATTATGTTACAACAATAAAATTCAGCAGGTTAAATTTGTTATTGTTCCTTCCATTCCTGACCAATTCATTTTAGGGTCACCCTTTCTGGAAAAGTCAGGAATAATTCCTCGGTTGTTCCCCACCAAAACTCATGTTACGGTAGCATCCATATCTGATCAACAGTCGTCTAATGTAGAATCAGCTCCAAAATGTCTTAACTCCATAAACGATTTGACAGTGTCGCAGAGGAAAATTTTGGATGACCTGAAAAATGAATTCGAGAATATTTCTTTTGAGAAGATGGGTTTGGGTAGGACAAATGTAGTTTCTCATGTCATTAATACAGGTGATAGTTTGCCCGTTAAACAGAAATTATATCCAGCTTCCCATGTACGACGAGTTCAGATGTGTCAAGAGGTAGATAAAATGATAGCTTTAAAAATAATAGAACCTTCACGTTCCCCTTGGTTAAATTCCTGCTTCTGTGTACCAAAATCCGATGGCACAGCTAGATTCGTTCTCGATCCTAGAAGATTGAATGAGGTCACAGTCTCAGACTCTTATAGACTCCCTAATATCAACCATATGTTGGATAATCTGAGAGACACCAAGTTCTTAACCACCTTAGACTTGAGCTACGGCTTCTGGCAAATTCCTTTGAGTCCAGAAAGCAGACCTAAGACAGCCTTCTATGTAGAATCCAAAGGGATGTATCAGTTTGTTACCTGCCCGTTCGGCCTGAAAAACGTGCCCGCCGAAATGCAGAGAATTATGGATAAGCTTTTCTCCGATTTGGGACAAAGAGTATTCAGTTTCCTTGATGATGTTCTGATTTGTAGTTCAGATTTTGATTCCCATATTTCCACCTTACGAATTGTTCTCCAGCGCTTGAAAGAAGCCAACTTGACAATTAGGCTCAGTAAATCCGTGTTTTGTAAATCATCGCTTAAGTACCTCGGTCATATTATTGACAGGGAGGGAATTCATACGGACCCAGATAAGATTAGTGCTATGAAAGATTATCCTAGACCATCCACCAGTAAAGAAATCCGCTCATTTCTGGGATTAATGTCTTATTACAGGCGTTTCATTAAGGACTTTTCTAAGATTGCTTCTCCCTTGACTCGCCTCACGAGTAATAAATTTAACGGTAAAAAATTCGAATGGTCAAATGAAGCTGAACTTGCCTTCCAAGCCTTGAAACAAGCAATGATTTCCGCTCCAATCCTTAAACCACCAGACTATTCCCTTCCGTATACATTGACGTGTGATGCAAGTGGAGTTTCCTTGGGCAGCTTCTTGTCCCAGAAAGACTCTAATGGAGTAGAATATATAATTGCTTATCATTCACGTAAATTGTCCGGTCCAGAACGAAATTATAGTACCACGGAGAGAGAACTTCTCGCCATAGTAGATTCTATACAACACTTTAAAAGCTATCTAGACGGAGTACACTTTACAGTAGTCAGTGATCACGGATGTTTAAAATACCTAAACTCAATTTCTTCACCTTCTGGTAGGTTAGCCAGATGGGCTTGCCGACTTTCACAGTTTGATTTCACTTTTGTATTTAAGCGTGGCTGCGAAAATAACCTTGCCGACGGATTGAGCCGTATTCCTGTTTCTAGTCTATCTGTTCCAGAACCGTTTGAAAATATTATAGACCCCTGGTATAAAAAGGTGTACAATTCTTGTCTTCAAAAACCCCAATCGTTCACTAATTTTATGATAAATGATGGACACTTGTATCGTTATTCTAGGTATAAAAAAGATTCCTTGTCTAACTCTCCCACTCACCTTTGGAAATTGGTTGTCCCTGCGTGTAAGATAGAAAGTCTCATATTGGACTACCATAAGGGAAACTGTCATTCTGGAATGGAAAAAACCTACGAATTTATTTCCCGTACATACTTCTGTAAACGATTATTACCTCTTGTTAGACAGGTTGTGAATGAGTGTGAAATATGCAAGGCCTACAAGTATAATAACCAAATGCCCCATGGTCTTATGAAATACCCTAAAAAAATTGAACGTCCCATGGAAAGTATATCTATGGATTTCATAGGTCCCTTACCGCTGAGTCATAAGCGAAACCGTTACATTTTCACTGTAGTTTGTAATTTTAGTAAAATAACTTGGGCATTTCCTCTCCGAGCCGCAAATACCAGTAGTATAATTCAAATCTTAGAAGAAAGAATCTTTAAAGTCTTTGGAATCCCTCGACAGATTGTTTTAGACAACGGAAAACAGTTTGTTTCTCGACAGTTTAAAGAATTCTTACATTCCCACGGAATAAATGATCTTAGATATAACGCATATTTTCATCCCCAACATAATGTCTCCGAAAGATATAATCAGTCTCTAGTAACCTTGTTGGCAATATTAGTAGAGGAGGACCAACGCAATTGGTGTAAACATCTTCCAAAAATCTGTTCTTGTTTAAATTCTATGACTAACATTGCTACCGGATATTCTCCACATTTTTTGATGTTCGGTAGAGAGTACATTCCCCACGCCTCTTTTTATAAGCCACTACAGATAAATCATGATTCCCCGTCTGAAACATTTGATCCCTTAAAACAAAGATTGAATGACATTTCCACCTTAGAAAATCTATATAATAAAGTCTCACAAACGTTAGTACAAGCTTTTAATAAAAATAAGGACCGTTATAATTTGCGTCGTAAAGACATATCCTTGTCAATTGGTCAGCTGGTATGGAGAAGATCTCATTATCTCTCAAATGCTTCGCAATATTTTTCAAAAAAATTAGCTCCTCGCTTCATTAAGTCTCAGGTTGTACGTAAAATATCAAGAACAATTTTTGAACTAAAGGATTGTGATAGTGGATCCATCGGTAGGTTCCATACGAAGGATATAATAAAGTTGTAGTTTAGGTTTTATCATATCTTGATTTATGGTTAAAGGGCTCCTGAGGACCCGTTCCCATACGTTTATTATCTTTTAACACCCTGACTAGTCTCGTACAGTCAGAATCATAAGTCAAATTGGGCTCACCCCAATACATGTGAATTTTGTTTAACAAAAAAAATTCTAATCGAAGTATATTCAGAGATCCTAAGTGTGCCTCCTGGAACCCAACCTTCTGTTGGCTATTCATTTGGGAGGAGCAGGGCGAGAATTCCAAGTATACGATCCTACTTGGCATCTCTCTTCCTTGTGGTCCAGTATGATAGCTTACTTCTTGCTTCAGGCTATCATATTGGGACAACCCACGTTTAAATACTGTTTTACCCGGTAAGAAGCATGATCTCCATTTTTATTATTTATTTTTTTGTTGCACTAAGTGTAACTTCATTTTTTTATTAATTAATTTTTTTTTTCGTCTAACGACTTGAACTCGGTACGCCTTCTCATTAGATTACCGTGTTCCTTGTCCGAGGATGTAGGCTAAGTCATGAAAGACTTCTTTCCATTATGTGAATTCCATTAACATATCTTCTATACCACCCACATCCCTCTAGGTTGTCGAGTAATTTTTATAATTATAATTATCTCAAATAACTTGTAGAAGAATTACGTCCTAAGTTCCTTTTTTTGTGTGACTGTAGTAAATAAAAATACTTCCCAGAATATCTTAATAAATAAATGTTGTGACGTTATCCCGCTCCGCTTTTCATATTATAACTTCACATCACTAACAAAATGTGTGTTCTCTCCTTCATTAAACTGGTTTTTCACTCACTAATCGTGTTGCGTCCCCGACACACAGCACCGCCCAGAGTCGGCGAGTGAGCGAGATGGCATGTTTTGAGCCTGTGAGAGAGTGGTTCAGACATATTACACATTACGTGAACTTCCACAGTTGTTTACGAATTGCATCGCTCGCCCCGTAAAAACTTCCATGCGCACCGCTAGACCCACCTCCCGGCCCACAAAACTTCCCTGCGCCCCGCATCGCGGCTAACGAGTTTCATAGAAGCGCGTCAGAATATCGACTCTTTTCATAAATTCCCCACTAATAATTTTTTTGTCGAATACGTTTTGTTTACTGGGTCAGTGTAATTCTAGGTGTCCTATATAATTTCTAGTTTGGTATTGAGCGCGGATACTATTCTGTGTTGTTGTCTTTCGCTTCTGCGATTGTTAATTTTTTTTTTGAACGTTAATTGTAGTCACGATTTATCCACATGGAACTATTTTTTTTTCTTCATGATATTACCCTAATCGTAGTAATACCTTCTATACTGTTTTGTTACACACAGGGTCAATATTAGTTATTCACTTCCTTTTTTTTTTTTGAATGCTCAATTCACTTCTCCTTGATCTAATCGCACCCGTTAAGAAAATTTGTGCGAATCATAAACTTGGTACACTCTCAACCTTCCTAATTAATTTTTTTTTGAGAGCTGTAAATGAGCAATGCACCCTTATGATAATGTGTATTGAATAAAATTTTTTTTGGTACATTTCTGGTTATGCCAGGCTTGTAAATCTGTGCAATGATAAGCACGCTATCTGATGTAAAAATGGCATCTTTCGTCACCGCGTTGTTGGCGTAGAGCAGACATCAATTTCAATGAAACTTTTTTTTTGTGTTCCTAATTAAGGCCACAAATCTTCTTAATTATTAGTTAATATTTTAGTCGACTCATAACGTTAGTCTACTGACAATTTGTAGTTAATACTTCTCTAATAATCTTAGACAATTTTTTTTTGAGTTGCAACTCGTTTTCTCTATTTAAGTATATTCTTAACTTTTCTATTCGATTGAAATGAGGACGCTCGGATCAATCTTATACAACTTTGGCATACTCAAATCTTTCTCTCTTGTCAGGAAGTAAGATAATATTTTTTTTGCTGTTTTGGTTTATTATTGGAATTTTCCTAGTTCATTCCCCGTATTTTCCCAAACTAGGTGGCGCTCAAAACTTAGTATTGTGTCCTAATTACAGGACAATAGCTAGCATGAAGTTTGACATCTCTTCTTACTTGTCGATCCGTAATCTTTGGGCAACGGATACCTTTCTCTTATATATTTTTTTTTTAAGTGAATTTCTTTCTTTGCAGGATACTCTTATGCAATTGTAAATGATATAATAATTTTTTTTTATGTACAAACACCAGAACATTTAAATTAGTTCTCTCCAAACCTTTGAGCTACAAGCTAACCTTAGGAGTGCTCTTAAACTACTCAGTGAACAGTGAACTAAATCAGTGGACATTTCTCACTTTGAGAAATGTTATGGGCATTTTAAAATCAATATTAATAATAATCTAAGTGAGCACTATCAGATATTCTTAAGAGATGTCCTTGATGAAGAGGAAATATTGTACGAAATATTTTTTTTATTTATATCTTTTTTATGTTTATGTTTAATATTCTGTCACCTTCTACTTCTTGACAGTTGGATTGTTAATTGTATTGATTAAAAATAATAATTTTTTTTGTGGAATTATTGGATTGCAGTCTCTGCTTGGAACCATTATTTAATAAATTTTTTTTTGTGTTGTTTGTCTAACCGTGTGATAGTAATTATTGATGAATAAATCTAGGAGTGAGAGGTTATGAATGAAGGCCGTTAGGGATGGATGAATAGGTAAGAAAGTGTGACAAACAATTTACCAATCTAGGTTGTACTCTTCATGAGGGTTGTCCCATACTTCCACAATCAAATTTTCTTCTCATGCCATGTTTAAATCCCTTATCTATATGTATGATAATATAAATTTTTTTTTTTGTTATACCTAATTACTAAACTAGGGTATCTATCTTTGGTATACCCCTTACAACTTTGGAACTCTTGAAGTTAAATGTTCAAGGATTATTCTAAATTCCTTGATCCTACCTTATTGGATCAGTTACTCCTTAAGAGATTTTTATGTACTCAAAATCTTCTTTTTTTTTCTTTTTTTTCTTTTGGTAACTAAAAATCGATTTGTAGCATGTATTTTTTTGTTGTGAAGCTTCACCCGTCTCAGTACGGAATATTCTTTATAAATTTCAAATATTGCTATACATACCTACCCCTATACTAACAGGTATGCATCTATTTATAATTTGGTTTCTGTTGATCGTGCGATTTTGCACGTAGGCCACAGGTCATGTTGCCAAATATGGATATAATTGCACTGGTGTAAGTGGGATGGATGCCTATGCATTTCACTCACTCACTTTCTCTCCACCCCTTTTTTATAATTAGTTACGACGCAGATTCTATTCCTATGTTGTCAAACTTTCGCTACTGAGTATGGGAATATGAGAGGCAGATATCTTCCATCTCTCTCACCCATAGTCACATGATCACGGGCCTGCTGACCCAAGTAAAACGACCGTTAAGTATTTTTTTTCTTTGTTTCAAAATTCACTCTTAAAACTCACCTTGTGGGAATCAGACGTATAAAATTTTAGAGTACTCCCTGATAGTTGGAGAAACTCAAACCATTTCTTACCGCGATTTCCTTAGAATCCAACCAATTATATTCATAGATACGAAAAGTGATTAATATTGTTGTTTTAAAAGAATAAGCAAACATTTTAATTGATTGTAAATTTGATACAATTACTGTTGTGAATTACGTGAAAATTCTGAACTTTTGTATATTTTCCAATTTCCTGTTACACGCAATAAACAAGTGTTTCTTAATTTATCAAACAACATCTTTGATTAAACAAATCATCATCTCCTCCTGGATCGAACTTCCAAAGACCAGAGATTCTGGAGTCCGCTCTACCAACACTAGCCGAGGCAAGTATTCATGGTTAAAAGAAGAAGAGAAGCTGAAGCAGATTCCGACTCCGTAGAAGACACGTAACAGACTAATGGGTGAAATCTTCAGTAATATATAAAAATACTCGAAGACGCGAGGTCCGTCATTCATTACAAATTTACTACACTTTGAATTTGTACTTTCTTATAAATTCTATTAACTTTTTCATATCTATTTTCGATGTAAAAAGTGAAAGAAAGCAGATTGGTAAGGGACTCTTCGTAAAATGACTGCCACTATCGCGTTAGTTTGCCGTAACCAGCGAGATAAAAAAGGGATTTTTACTTTCGTTTAATTATTTCAGTCATATGGGTAGAATAGACGTTTATTCATGAATCAACCCTTACAAGTTTTTATTTGTTACCCTTCTTGCTTTAGGATAGGGTAAATAAGAAGAAAATTGTACCTAAAATAATAGTTTATTTTTGTGCTAAATTCAAGTATCATAAAGTTTTATTTAAAATGCTTAAAATTTACTAGAAAACATAGTTTTTGACTTCTTTGTGCCTATACATACATGTGACAATGTTTACTATCACCCAGCTTAAATTATATTACTGTAGCCCTAGTATCGAATATCGAAACGATCATCGAAAGAGTTTCGAAAAATGTTCATACTAAAATGATCGAATGGTTCGATCATTTGATTTAAGAACACTAATTGCACGCGAATAAGCGCTTATTTGCGTGGAATTAGCTATCGATAAAACTCGTACTAGCCCCACAGTGCATGTGACAATGTTTACTATCACCCAGGTTTAATAATATCACTGCTCCTGTACAAACACCATAAAATATTTTTTTCAGCCGGGAACCAAATGCGGGAATCGAAGATAGTTTATGAATATTACACTTACTTCGAGATACATGTATGTACATTTGCTCAGAGACGTGGGTAGAGGATGTAGATGGAAGGCGGCCCACTATTATGGAGCACCAGCCCAGCAACTACGTGCAAAGTAAATATCATAAAGTAAGAATATTCAATATGACGTGTACCACCTCCCTAGCCTGTATCTACTTTATAACATTCACATCGTGTCGCCTGCAAAATATTCCCGTGTACCACGTGCCATAGGCGTACAGTTCCATCAAACGACGTTTACATTTTTGTAACTTTAGACAAATTTTACCGACCTTGGTAGACTAGTGGTATAGGCGTGGACTTTAGATCAAGAGGTCCCGGGTTGTTTTAAGTGTTTATCACTTGAAAATTCTACTCGAGGTTGGAAGGAACTAACTGACTGAAAAAAAAACGCCCCCAGCATTAAGTTCCGTCGGCTATACTGTATACAAAAGTGTATTTTTTTTATTTACTTACACAATTACATTGTAGGCTAGCGCAGCTAAACCTGTCAGACAATGGGCATTGAAAGGGTCATTTTAATATTGTCTTCTAAATCAGTCATGAATGAAGGGGCGCTGAATGGCTCCCAATTTTACTTTACCATGTTAAGAACTGTTGATAATTTGACCTTTATTCTTATAGCAACAATTGTATATAGGAACCTCTGATCTCTCAAGTATCGCATATTTCTTCGATACGTATTTATTTTTTTAATTTGAGATCTACGCATCCAAAAGTCACTTATACAAATAATTTGAGTAACAGTAGCATTATAAAAATACAAGAATTGGTCATATCAAACGGTAAATTGTATACCTACTTAAAATTATCCGCGGATACCTGTTACCAAAAGTTTTGAAGAAGGCTTCGAAATTAAAACCATTGATTGGAATGAATTATTCATTATTTCCAGTGATTTTTTTAAATCCGATTATTTATTCCTAATTCTAGCCAACGTATTTATGAAAAAATTCGTTAATCGTAAGATTACGTATAACTCACTGATCAGATTTGAATGATTTCGAGTTGATGCAGAATAGGTACCTTTTTTTCATTATTTATTTTATATCAAAATATAGTTATGTCCTTATTAAATCATACGAAACTTTTATGTTTCAGCCAAAATGAACTAATTTATGTTTGATCGCTTCAATTTTAATATTTGTACCTACTTACTTAAAAAATATTCTTTGAATATTTTCTTCAAAACGTCATTATATTTATTTTAAATTTAGTTGGTGCATCATGGTTGTATGCCCTCGAATGATTACCAGAATGCATATTTGCTTTATTTGTTTAAATTTCCCTTTATAAAAATGATAAACCCAAATAAAATGGACTCAAATATAAAGGGGGCACATATTTGGACGGGGAAAAAACTTAAATACGATTTCTTTATTACAAAAAGCGTTCTTGTATACACGAAACAACTGTCAGTTGACGTTAAATCCAATATGGCGGGTCAATACCTACAGAGATCAGCTCACAATCAAGCAATATGCGTTAAACTATCTCGATGACAGCTTGATCGTAATATTTTCTATCGCTGAGCTATTTTTTCCACTGATCGTAGTTTTTAAATAAAGCAGTAAATGTTTCGCCTCTGGTCCACGATAGGTGTCTTCTTATCTAACCCGAGTCAGTATTGGTGTTATTACTCCGCTATATTGCTGTAATCTTGAGAGGGAATATCTATCATCAAATAGAAGGGCATCTGATATTAATAATATGAAAATTCGTAGCAATTGTATGAGCTAAACCGACTCTTTAATGTTCATCAACGCAAAACTTACCACAGAAGTTTAGAAATTATATCTCGATATTCAATATTATCAAAAAAATATAGTAGAATAGCCCGAATACTGATCGATTGAAAAACTGACTAATGGCGCCTACCCGAATAGTTGCTTTACCCCGCGGGAGAAACATACAAACATCTATGTGGAGGTAGGTGAACTGTTCGAAAGCACACATATACCTACCCCATATAGATATCGGATCAATTAGGTAGGCATATTTAGAATAAAAAATTACTTTGACCCCATTTAGGTATCGCGTCAATTAGATAATTTTTTGTATAAACAATAACTTTGAGGTAATCGGTACCTAGCCTAGCGGTTAAGACGCTGCTTTTCGTACTGGAGTTAGTGTGTTATCCCAGGTGCCGGCAATCTTCCTCTTTCTCAACACGAGCTTTTAGTAGGTTTACTATGAAATAATCAACAATTGAGTTTGTGTTCTCTTTGAAAATGAGCATAGGTAGATTCATTTTCAAAAAAAAATTAGGGAGGTCTCTCTCTCTCCAGTAGTAGCTGCAACCACCATGGCAACGACAGAATGTCGGGAGATACCTGTTATTGGACCACTGGGAATTCTATGTGTTTGTTTCATGTTTTTTTTGTTCTACTCTACTCTATTATATAAATAAATGTCATAACATTAATGTGCATTATATAGCAAATGAAACTTACGCCCCAGTAGCAGAAAGTTAACAAACACAGTAAATTTGAATTAAGAGTTCTTTACAATTAACTCTCTCCATATAAGTGTAAACAATATGTACACAAGAACTTTAAGCACCATCATTGGCCATCATTTACACGTCGAATCGAAATTATTATTGCATCATATGGTGACAGAAGACACCTAGAATCAAATAGGTATAGACATTTCAGTTTAAAAAAAAAGATTCGTTAATCAAAAGAGACAGTCTATCAGCTTATACAAATATATTTTACATACATCGTCCATGTTCTAAAGATGTGACAAAAAGCCGTTCAGTCTTCCGGTAAAATTTTCATAATACGCTCTTTCCACACAATACACGTTATCTGTGGTTTTGGCTTCAACAGTCCTGTGCACAATAACAACAGGCTATCCAAAGAGGTTTATCTTGGGACTTCGGAGCCCGAATACAATATGTGTCAACATGCCATTTCAAAAACTTTCTATATTACTACCTACATATTATTATTATTATAGCGCGAAAGCACCACAACAACGACACATAGCCTTGTGTTGTACGGAAAACATTTTGCTATCGACATTTAGTATCTCTGCTCTTGTGGATATATTCAGTTCGTCGACTACAATCTATTACATAACAAGAGATACCCACCAGTACAATACCAATATTATTATTATGTCCATTTGGATGTGTCTGCTTAGTTATCTGTCTCTTCATGAAACAATAAGAATTCTTAAAAATACTTGAAAATTACATAATTCAAAGTCGAAAGGAATTAGATTATTTATTTGTGAATTTATGAATTTATTTGTCTCATCGATTTAAGATTAGTCGAAACGATTGTGAATTGGTTTTTAAACCAGCCGGACATAAGCTGTATGTGCTGACTAGTTTTTATAACCTGATTTCTCGCCATGTCTATTGTAAGTCTTCTTACAAGACTTAAAGGTCTAAAATAAGGAAAAAAGTATAATGGTTACAAAAAATATAATCTTGATACTAGTACCTATAGGTATTATTAATTTGTAATTGTAACAAAAATATTTTACATAAACTCTACTGATAAATTCTAAAAATATTTAATTTTGTTTTTTATAATAAATTACTTTTAACACATATACTTTTTTCCCATTTCTCTTTTATGTATTTTAATTTGTACTTAAGCTTTGTCATTGGCGTCAGTCTCCAAAATTGGCGTAAAGATAAAGAAAAATTTAAATGCTGATAAGGCATTGGAACGAGTTTGAAGCAATCTTTTTGGAGTCAGTATCAGGAACGATCTCGGGGCAACTCTCCAGAATATTGCGCTGTATATTTGTATTTATCATAATTATTGTAATAGCATAAGTGTTGTCAAAGTAAATTTCTTTAAAATTGTATTATATAAAGGGCTTTATAGCCATATAAATCATACATAAATATTCTCCACAGTCTCAAAACCCTTGCAATTGACTTGAACTTAACTTATCGCTTAATGCTTTTTAAAACTCTAAATGGTATTCAACAATAGGTATTCAATTATTGACAATGGGTAACTAAATATTTTGTTGAAAAGCTAAGTGTCGGACTCTTTCTATTTCTCATATTTCAGTTAAGAGAATCTCTTTGTTTACGTACTCATTCAATAATATAACAAGAAAAATAATATGCAGAGATGAAAATTTGAGTAGGTAGATACGTTGTTTTGTGTCCATAAATAATACAGCAGCAGAACAATGACCAAGAAACTTTGTCAAAACTTGCTGTGGTATATTTCAGTTGTATATGAATGATGAAACACTGCTCATCTGTGTTTTGAGAGTTAGTACTGAGATATGTTTAAACCATGACAACGTAGGTTAATAATCATAATCCTTATATAACCTTAACCTCACTTAGGAGTGAAAAACATCATGGCATTGTACGAAAAATATAAAATATTTTATAAGTTATGTTTCAAAATTCAGGCAAGAAGGTTCATTCATTCATGATTATTTGAATTGTTATTTTCTTACCTTAACTCAAACATCGCTCAAGCAAATTTTATAAAAATGGTTTTGCATTATTAAAAATCTCCTAAGAGATCCCAAGCAAACCCAGGAGAATTAGAGAGGGAAGGGAGAGAAGAGATTAAGCTAATTACATAACTATAGCCAACTTACTGCTGTTACTCTTGTGTGGAAACTAACCAAGGTGTTTATTTCATCCCCACTCCGGTTACGTGCTACCTTCCCATTTCAAAAACTGAGATTAATAAAATGCAACTTTCGTAAAAACAACCGAATACTAACGTCCACTGCAACTTATATAACTTAATGATTATAAAATCATGAACTCATCAACAAAATGACCATCATATACTTCCAGTTAAAGAAATAAAAAAATATATATTTCAAAATTTATGGCAATAAATTCATCTATGTACTGCATAACCGAACTGCATAGCCTAAGTCAGATATCTAACAGCCCCAGAATATCTGTCTTTTGATATTTTTTATCTATTTATCCACGGCCAGTTATTATCTTTTTTTTTTCTTTTTATTTGTATGATCGTTACGTTTAAATATGTAAAAGGCATAAGTTTTTTTTTTTTTTTTGTTTTTGTTGAGGCCTTCCACCCGATATCGAGTGATTTTGGAAGGCATAAGTTCTAGATTGACTAAATAAATTAATTGTGTGAAACACAACAGCGTACGTTGAGCGAGAACGGGTTAAAAAGAAACATGTACCCGCATAGGAGAAATCTAATGAAGCTTAAATTTACCTGAAGTTCGGCACACATATGTATCTTAGGTTGGAAGACACGACAAAGTCCTATCGTATTGGAAACAGAATCATTAATGGCACGGTCGTAGATTTACGACTCGCTTACCGCGCCATCAAACAAATTAGTGTGCATTTTAATTAAAGGATTATCTGGGAACTTCCTGACTCTTGCCGACCATCTACAAAGATAATTATCTCACCCTGAACACATTTATTTCTAGGGAAGCTACTTGTGCATGAGGGTGGATCCACGTAAAGCCAATAGAACATACCCATTACCCATGCTTTCTACTAAAAAACTTTTATCTAGTAAGAAGCTTTTAAGAAGCTTTTTTTATATCGTTTATGTGCTTAATGCGAGGAAAAGTGCGTGATTTGTGGTCGAAATCCATAAGCCAGGTTTTTCATTAGGCCGAAATGTAACTTAAAAATTACACTTAATCACAGCATTTGAAATAAACTGAAATAATTAAGAGAAACACGTAGAAGTAAATTTTTCATGTCCTACGATGTGTGTAGAAACTAGCCGCCTGAAACCACTAGGTCACTGGCGGGTACTGTTTGACAATCGAATTTATCACATCTAAACATGCTCATTGCTCAAGTGAATCTTCATTGGCGACATCTTTCGAGAAAGATATGTATTTGTGAATGTTGTGTTATTTTTATTACAATGCCACGTTTGCCAATCACCGTTACCTTTCTCATCTCACCACCAGAGCTATCTCCATCTTGTCTTTGTACTTTTCCTCCTGCGCCGCTGTCTCAGGTTATTGCATAACAGTGTATAATATACGTCTTTTCTTCCTCAAATTATAAAGAGCTCAATTCATTCACTATCATACATGATCACAATGATGCAACTCTCCATCAGTAGTCACCTTTTGACCACAATCTTACAACAATCACTCTCCTTCCTATTTTAATCATTAATCGACACATAGTCGAAGGTAAAAAGATTTTGTTCGCCTTCTGTCACTTTTATTCATAGACCGACGGTCTTGTTGGTCAGGAGGGGCAATAATCGACCGACCATTGACAACACTTTACGGACAAATTTTATCAATGCGAATAAATATTACAATTATATGGTGTTTAAACACAAGCAGTAAAACAATCAGAGATAGATGAGAAAAAGATGCGAAACTCCGAATATTAATAGAAATAAGAACCGACCGTCGTATTTTCATTTGAGATGGAGAATAATTTATTCCGATGTTTAACTTTGGTGTTTTCACGAAAATAAATTAATTTCAAACAATGGTTTTACGATCGTCTTAAGCGAGGCTTAGTACTTCACATTCCTCAACACCATCGCGCCGTTAAAAACTTTCTGTATTGTTTTATTCCATAATAAATATCCCGGTTACATTTTATAACATCGCCACGTTACCTTACAGCCTGTCTCTTGGCAGCGCTTCGTATTATTACAAACCGTAAAATCATTTAACCGAAAAACCTGCAAGTCCTTAAACGTCTTCCTTGTGCAATAATAAGTGATGCGCCATATGAATAAGGACACTTTGGTTACCGGGGATTTTAAAATACTCTGTCTTAGTGGCAAATGAAATGTTTCTCTGCCTCAATCAAATCAAAACTCCCTTTGAACTCCTTTGGAGCATAGGGAGGCAACAAGAGCTCTCCATTGCGCTTGATCTTATCACCTCCTCCCACACCATGTCCAACTCCATCAGCTCTGCCTCGAAGGAACGGAACACGATATGAGAGGCTCTTCCACGTCTTCGATACCCTGATGGGAGGAAAAACAGCGCTCTCCTCGGCCAACTGTCATTCAGCATCCTCAACACATGTCCTATCCATGCCCATCTCCTCTCCGTAATGGTGGAAGTGATGGGCCTGCGCTGGATACGCCAGCGTATAGCGTTGTTCGTGATGCGGTGGTATCATATTATACCCAAGATTCTCCTGAAGCACTTCGTTTCAAATGCAGATACTTGGGCTTTGGTCAGGTACCAGGACACACACCCATACAGGAGAATGAGCAACACACACGCTACAAACAGTTTGCATTTCGTCTCGACACTAAATGCCGACGCACAGTGGTCCCACAAAGAAATTTAGGGCGCCAAAATTAAAAAAAACGAAATATATCAGAGAGACAAACTAGCTATGATCTGATGTACTGTGACCTTGAAGGCTTCTAGTACCGCATATGACAACTCGCTTGAGGTACGTCTCGTTGCTATGGAGACGCTATAAGATGGTGGTTATCTACAGCAACTTGTATTGTCAATTTGTGTGTGATTTTCAAGCGCGTTTTACAGTGACTTCTTCCTGTATTAATAAACATGGTGTTTCATCGAATTTTTCTCGCTGAATACGAAAATGTGCTCGTTTATTACTGTAATTTAATCGGTAGTCTGGAAATTTGCATTTGAAGTAAGTACTTTTTAGTTACTTTTAATTGGCTATATGTAGTCTTACAAAATTTTCCCATCCTTTCCCATAAAAACTTTTCAAAAAAGTTTCTCCTTAAAGCCTGATCTATCACCTACATCACATACATTTCCCCCGTTTTCCCCCCCAAATCCTTAAAATGTGATTTATACTACTAAAGTAGTGATCACTGTTGTGAAAATTTTAGTTCTTCAAGCAATCATGTTTTTTTATTATTCAAATTTAATTTGAATGCTCAGGAGACATTGGCTATACCTGCTTAACTATGCGGGAAATACCCGTTATTGGAGCACTGGAGATCATAGATTTTTGTTTCATGACTAATGTCATCAGATCCTTATATCTCCACAATAAGACAAAAATAAACCAAAAAAATGCACCCTTGTCGAAAGAGGTGCTTCATCTGTTGATGGAAGAAGCAGAGCCGCATCTGGCAGAAATAGAAGTGGAGCCAGAAAAAAGCTCGGGCGAAAGTACAGACTCAGATGTATATCAAATAACCACATCCGAGGAATCTGGCTCGGACCATGTTTAAAATGTTTCTATGTGTGCATATAATATATTTGTAAAATTATAAGTTGTTTTATTTCACAATTTTTTTTCATTTTGTATAATTTAAGTTTATAAATGAACTCATCACTTTGAAAAACATGCATTTCAATCCCCCAGAAAATTCCAAAATGAAAGGTTTGCTCCCCTTTTTTTCAGCACTCACCGCCTCAAAAAATTGATACCCCACACGAAAATTCCAAAATTTTGCCCCCCCCCCCCCTCCCCCTGGCACCTCATTTATTTGATTTTTTTCGTGAAAATAAGTCCTAAAATGAACTTAGCGACACAAAAAACATGTATTTTGATACCCCACATGAGAAATTTCAAAATATTAAGATTTGTCCCCCTCCCCTTGGCACCCCATTTTTTTTTTCGTGAAAATAATTCCTAAAATGAACTCAGCGACACAAAAAACATGTATTTTGATACCTCACACGAAAAATTCCAAGATGTTATGATTTGCCCCCCTCCCCTTGGCACCCCATTTGGTTTTTTCGCAAAAATAAGTCCAAAAATGGACTCACCCCCTCGAAAAACCCCATATACACCAAAAATCTGAATTTTGGCGCCCTAAATTTTTTTGTGGGACCACTGTGCGACGCCTTCCTTAACTTGGTCATGTTGTTAATGGTTGCTCCCAAGTATTTAAATTGATCCACATAGGAGACCTGGTGACCGTCGTTGGTTATCGGTAGCTGTTTATCGGGGCAGGCATTATTCGCCATGAGCTCCGTCTTACTGGCATTGACTCGAAGGCCAAGGCGTGCTGTTTCGCTGCAGAGTCTTGAAACACTGCCCTGTAATTCTTCCACTGCTTTAATACAGAAAAAAAATCTGGGCATACCCGAAGTGAACACGTGTGCACTTTTGGCAACTTCGCAGAAAACAAAGCTTGAAAGTATTATGAAAGAGTTAGATGTGCACCACCGGGATCTAACGTACGTCCTTCAAAACGGAAGTCGACGCTTAGGTACCGCTTGACTACCATCCACATCGTCACTAAATTGATTATCAGCTCCTTCATCCTGGTTACCACATATAATGAAAACCAAACTGGATACATGAGCTTAACGTATTTTTTCACTATTATACTAACGCAACTCTAAAAAAAAAGAAATGGATTATCTACGGGTTTTACTTTATATAACGACTAGAGGTCCGCCCCAGCTTCGCACGGGTAGATAGATACTTAAAAATAATTTAGTTTTCATACAGATCCCTAACTTTTACAAAATATTTTATAGCATTTATGTTAATCTGGAATAATTGCATTGCAATGTATCGTGTCACGTCACTTTACCACCGTGACTACTTTGCGCGGTATTTCTACTAAACTTGACACGACTCCCCTCAGCCCTCCCCGGCTCCCATACGCACTCTGCATCGGATAAGTTGAGATGATAAGAGACTATGCTTTTTTTCCAATACTCACATTTTTAAACTCGTGATAACTTTCGAATGGAATGTCCGAATTGAATAATTCAAAAAGTTATACAAACATATTGAAGCAGACTTGAATATGAACTAATTTATTTTAATAAGGAGTAATACCAAGATACCAATAAAGAGCCTTTTCTAGAGGTGACATTTTATTGGGTTTTTTTATATAAAAAAAACACTTATTGTGGCATAACTATAATAGTTAGACATATGCTGTCGCGATACTTTTTGTAAATAATGATGTCTTCTACAAAATTGTAGAACATTGTTTTATTCTATCATCATTAGTTTTCACAGCGTTCGCGATAAAAAGAATATTTTAGGTAAATTTTTTACACCTTGGGTTACATTATTGAAGTTTTCGTAGGTTACCCACTTTTTTTTGGAAATTAAATATAGCCTATGTTCACCGCCGATATTGTAGCTTCCCAAAAGTGAAAGAATTTTTCAAATCGGTTCAGTAGTTTTGGAGCCTATTCGAAGCAAACAAACAAACAAACAAACAAACAAAAAATCAAATCTTTCCTCTTTATATATTAGTATAGAAAAGCTTATATATTTTTATTTGGCGATGAAAAGTTTAAACGTCGAAGGTGATTTTTCTGATATACATACGTACACCTACTACGCCTAATTAACTAGTCAGATTTCTGTTAAATCTCCAAGGATTATGATCCAAATCCGACCATCTGTTCCCAAACGAACACTTATCCTACAACGTTTTTATTTCATCCTTAATATTTTTTTATTGATTTAATTTTTTAGTGAATAATCATCGGTTTTATTTATTATCAAAAAATATCTTGCGGTTGATAATACTCAAATTTGTATACTTGTTGCTTTGGATAGTCAGAATTAAACAGTAGATTTTTTAATAGGCTCAGGAGGGCTCAAAAAGTAGCTTTGTAGAATTTTGAATTTCCGATTTGAAATTTATGTTTAGGTACAATATATTGTGTTAATTATAAGAATAGAATAAAGTTGGTTTAAATATCATATTTTTTGTTCTTTTCTTTCAAACAATAGATTTAAAAAAAAAAATCTTATCTTCTTGAACTTGGTGAAGAAATTGATATCCCCAAAATCTCTGCTACCAACTCTATCTTCCAACATAGACCAGAGTATATCAGTAATCAGAAGTAAATAAAAATTCAAAACGAAAACCTGAGTGTTTTGCAACTACGGACTTAAGTAGTTGGTATTCGAAAAGTAATATTTAAGTTTGAGAAGTTGTGTAAAACATACTGATTATGCCATGGATTCCCAGTTAGAATGTGGAATAAAGACAGAATATCACGGCAGACAAGGATGCGGAGATTGAAAAGAGAGCAGTGTCGTAATATATTCATGGACAGGTAAGTAAATAAACAAAGAGGTAAATAAATTTCGCAGAGCATTTACAATCCACCCTTGACTACGGGGAAACATGCTTGCGTAGTTATTATACCCACCACCGGAGGCAGCACATTCCCTATACGGGTGGCTTTGAATTTCCATTCTTAGGATCACTATAATATCAGAAGGTTATTTTTTGCATGTTTTATATGCACACTCCATCGAATTTATTTCATATGTATTTTCCTTCCATCTTTCCTACCTTAAATCTATATTCTCTTTGCGAATTGCTCAATCTCATTCTTCAAAGGCTGTAGAAGGTTTTTCCATGAACGTAACTGTCCGCTTGTTTTCGCATTTCTTTTTGGTGCCCATTCTACAAAAACTAGCTGCCAGATGCTTACCCGATATCATGGTTGTTTCTAGAAACAACAATCTCAGTTCATACACGAATATAATAATAGGTGGGTACTGACATCATCGATTTCCATCCAACTAACAGTCTTTAATATGCGATAATCAAACATAAAAAAACCCTTCGCAAAACTTCTAAGACATTTAAAGATTCAGCAAAGAATTGTTTTCTTCTTTTAGAGATCAATTTAGCGTGAAGCATGAATGAAATCCTCGATTCTGTATCAATTCAATGTAGAATGCTTTCTCTTTCATACTTAATTCTATACCTACATTGCTCCGTTTCTAGAGGTTTCTTTTGACATAGCAATGCTCTATCCAATATCCATTCACATTGTTGACGTCAAATGAACTAAATAAAACTAGGTAAATAAAGCTTTCATTTCGTGTGAAGTGAAAAGAAAGCTTTATTTAGTTTCTCTCATACCAATATTATAGTCCCCCAAATTCACCACCTTGGAACTTTATATTTGATATGTTCATCAGCATTGTACAAAAATTGCATACCTCTGGTAGGATTCGAATCCGCATACTTCGATGTCCTACGTAAAAACTACGTCAACGAGAAGATGCTTACCTTTTAAATCGATAATACCTATTTTCTACTTTAGAAATGTAGCGGGTTTTTGTTATTTTTTTGTTTGTTTTTGTTTTATCAAATTTGTTTAATTGTTCATAAGTAGTGGGATTTTTAATTAAAACAGGGCACCTAAAAATATGATGTCGATGAACATATTTTTCATTCTAACTATGTATATAATTCTTAGTTTTCTTCATAAACTCTCCGAAACATATACTTAATTGAAGCGGTGGATATGTCCATGTGTGGGTCGGCTGTTTCATAAGCTCTTAATTTCTTATTTTATTTTCATCCTGAATATGAGGGTTTGCTAAAACATAAATCTAGGGTAAATAACATTACGAGATTCCCGCAGGTGCCGTGCCGCTAGCTACCTACGCGGCACAAAAAAAAAAAGAAAATGAAATTTTTCCCATTAGTAAAACAAAACACCACCTCGTAACGTGAGGTTTTTTTTTCATCAACTTTGAAACAATAAAGCGAAGGAAATATTTTTTTACCTTTTCTCTCTTTTTGGTTCGTCTACTTCGCTGCCACTCAGAAGGCAACATTTTTCAAAATAATAACAATAATACCTTCAAATAATCTTCACTCAGATTTGAAATAAAACTTCCGGTGTCTTTCTTAGTACCAAATTAATTTTTATAAAAAATTGTATCATTTTTTCCATGTCGCACAATGGCTTAAGGAGATTGTTTTTATTCTTTTTTTACTTTTTTAGTATCCACATAGGTATTGATTTTATTTTTCAAATTTCATCTAGCTATTTTTTGAAGTATTTATTCGTTTCACAACTGTAGGGCTAATATGTACCGACCTAGGTAGCTTAGTTGTACTGGCGCGGACTTCAGATCCGAGGTCCCGGGTTCACTCATTACCGGTCGGATCAGAGTTTTTCTAAGTGTCTCAGATTGGACGGGGCCGGTTGACTGGAAAAAATTGCCTCAAGCAATTAGTTCCGCCGGCTATACTGACACCTTTGTATAGAAAAGTGGTATATTATTATGATGTACAAGATTTATCGAAAGCACGCTTATAAGCGCTTGATAGCGTACAAATATTGTTCTAATAATAAAGGATCGAATCGTTCGATCATTATCCATCTTGATTTTATGAGAATTTGAGGGTGTCAAGTTACCTTTGGATTCTCGTCAATAAAATTGGCAAAGAAAAATATCATGAAAATGTACCACGGGAACAATGGGCCAAAAATTGGATTTTAACAGCTCAATTATTATTACCTTGATTCGATCTTCAATCTATTGTGGTGCATTTGGACCCGGAAATTTCCGTTTCAAAATAATTGTTAGTAGTCCTGAAATAACGAAACTGGAATCTTTAAAGATTAAGAACGATGAAATCAATGATAGGTATGTTCAACGAATACGAATTTAGAATTTCTGTTTCATCACATCACCTAGCTTTCGAATTCCTTGAATTTTATGTTTTTGCATCCTCTCATTATAAATTGAAATAATAACGACACAGTGTTTGAAGAAATTGTGTGCAGAGATGTGCTTGCGGAGCCTCGCAGAACCCTAAAGCAGTGCTCCGCACTTTTTCAACATACTTTCGCATCTGTATAATGTATAGTATATACAATATAATATTTAATACAATAATTTTTTCTATACAAGATCGGGACCGTGAGGTTGACCACCTCACGTCCTTAAACCTCAATCGGTCAGAAAAGGCACAATGAGACTCGGACGCCTTCGAGCGCAATGGAGAGCTCTTGATGCCTCCCTATGCCCCTAAGTGGGGTTTAGGCCCCTCGCATTGCGGATTGGTTTGGGAGGGATTCCGCGGCGGGTTTGATTTTTGTGTGGCCGGCTTTCTGGTTTGATTGATTTGATCGAACTAGGGGGTTGGTTTCGTGCGGGTTGAATTTGCTGCGGATTTGTCTCCTCCGGGCTGGCTTGCGGTGTGCGGGGGGCCTTAAAGGGAGAATGTATGTATGTATGTATGTATACAATATTTATATCAATTTAAAACCAAAATAGTAAAATTGTAGCTTTTGGTGTTTTGCAAAATACTAGAAAGAATTTTGGTGTGCCACAGTTGAGTAGTTTCGGAAAAATACATAACATAAAATAAAGTTTATTAAGGATTAAATTGACTACAGTTTTAAAAAATAGCTAATTTAGATATTAAAGCGAAAATGTTGCATGTTAAATTTCGACTTATTAAAAGCGACACACTTTCCGAATTAGCTATAATGGCAAAATATCTATTACAAATTTACAAGTGTTTGAAGACCTTTTTAATCGGTTTCTTTAATTCTGAGGTTCGCTTCTTCGTAGCAGAGCTGAGGGATTAAATCGTTGTAGGGGAGGGGGACATTGTCATTTCGCAAGTGTAATTTAAGGGTTTTGTTGCCTCTCTATGCCCCTAGAGTTGTTAAATTAAAATTGTTTGGATTTATTTGACATTATAAATATGTACGTGTACAAGAAACAGGCACTCATAAAAAATTGAAGTAATTTATGTAAATGAGTAAAATGATGGGAAAATTTTTGATGTGGGTACCGGGGGCAAGCCAGACATGTCCCCCGTGAAGGACACCATTCATTGGTTTAATATTTTGTTATATTTAATTAGAATACTTCCCGTCACGAAAACGTAATTCATTTCAAAAAGTTCTGTCATGTTAGCGCTGTATTATGATAGTAACTAAAATGGTATTTTTCGTTTTATTGCTTTGCTAAATATCCCAGTAAACCTTTATCTAGTAGGTATGCAAATAAACCGACATTTTTTAAAAAATATTATATTCCAGAATGTGGTTTTTATTTTGAATTTTTAGTATCTTTTATTACTCACAATTTTACCATGAGGCAATTAAATATAATCTACATATATATTTTATGCGTATTTACGCGTTTTGATATTACTATAGTCAAACTTGCAAATTAAAAAGTAAAAATTATTATTTTAAACGATTTATTGGTTGTTTTACAAAATATCGACTGTGTATGGCTTTAAAATTAATAACATTAAAAATAACAACATGTTTCTTAAATAATATAACTATTAACTATGCAATAATAAATAAATACCTAAAATAAATAAATAACACTCTTATATACATATAGATATTAGTATAGCCGGCGGAACTTAATACAAGCATTCTCTACCAGTCAACCGGTCCCGTCCAATCTGAGACAGGATTCCAACCTAGAGTAGTAATAAAATATTTCGTGCCTAAAAATATCTGAACATTATAAATTAAAGCTAAGTCTGACCTATCCCTTCCTAAAATAGCAATACCTATGTACAAGTCAACATTTCATTATTTTGTTCGCTGTACAATGAAATAAACGTTAGAAGATAAACAATTTTTTTATTAAGATGTTTTGATGGTCAGATAATTTAACTAACTCATTACTCATTCATATGACATAAATTTGTAAATCTAAACTTTCATTATAAGTATACCTATCCGGCGGAACATAATATCTTCTGAGGCATTTTTTCCAGTCAACCGGTCTCGCCCAATCTGACACAGGCCAACCCCATGTTAAGATTACAATTAAAAAAAAAACACTGAAAAATTCTCAACATTATTGGAAAGGAATATTCGAAACGTATGTGGAGTGGATTTTAGCGTAGTGACTAGAATGAAAGTGAATAATTTCAGGTGGTTTGAGCATGTAGAGAGAATGAACGAGGAGAGAATGACTAAAACGATATATAAACCTGAAAGAATGGGTGCACGCAGACGAGGCCAACTTCGAATGACATGGTCCGACCATATCAGTGCCGTCTTAGAGGAGGGCCAAGTCAGGATCAAAAGGAATAGAAGAGCATGTATACGGAATGTTATGCGTTTGGAAGAAGCGAAAGAGGTTTGTTTGGATAGGAAAGAATAGAAGTTCGTACTCTCTGCCTACCCCCTTCGGGAAACGGCGTGATGGATAATAAAAAAATGAAATTCCGCCCCGACCGAGATTCGAACCCGGGATCTCTTGATCAGATCTGAAGTTAGCTTCCGAGACTGGTAATATAGATAAATAAGAAAATTTTAAAACTTTTTTATAACTTTATAATTATTTTATTCTGCCGCATTTGAATTGATTAATACATTTTTATTAATAACAGTATAATAAATTGTTAATAATAATTTAAAAAATTCATTTTGTCGTTTGTTCCTAGGGAATATAAAATTCATCAATAAAAAATAAAACATTTTGAAAACACTACAACTGTATAATTCAATTTGCCGATTGCCGACGGAGAAAATGAACAGCATTGCCATCTATTGAAAATATTTGGAATAATAAAATTCTTTGTAAGCGAAGCGTGTGTTTCTACCATCGGACTCTTCTTATAAAAATTGGACGTCGGCGTCGTTTCGAAAGGAAAGCGAACGTAAGCAATATACTCTAGAAATTTTATATTTACCCATTTTCTTCTTTTTAAATGTCGTTTGTTTTATATTTCTATATACCTAATCATCGTGCTTTTAAGATTCTTCTGCTATGAAACAAATTTATGAAATTTCGATGGTTGTTAGGAAAATATATAGAATGCTATTTTTATTTGCATTATAAAAAAAATTATATGAAGCAAATTTAATTTTTCTGTCTACCCATAAGGATCTGCGGCCGTATTCTCGTAGCGGTCTTATTGCAATCATATTGAAAAGATCATGATCATGATCGTTCCACGATTGGCTACATCGTATTGTAGACACTCCCTCTTTCTCTCTGATTGGTCCAATCCTTATCCGAGCCGCCCTTTAAGATATCTTTTCCATAAGATTGCAATAAGACCGCTACGAGAATAACCCTGCTGTACACAGCTCAACACGCGCGGTAACGTAACTAATGTAACGTTGCATGCAACGTATCAAATTTCTATAGTACGCGGTAGTTCATGACGAACCACCGCGAACCGCGTACTATGAAATTTTGATTTGACGTTGCAATACGTTACCGCGCTTATGTGTACAAGCCATAAGCGTTTGAAAAAACAAAAAAGCTATTTGTTTTTATTTCAATATCCTTCTTTGCTGAACATTCATATATTTGAGTTGAATTGGGCTAATCAGAGTTTGAAAAAGGCTAGCGGATCGTAAATAGGCCTTCAAAATCACAATAACTATTTTGTTTTCTTTTAATATCCTTCTTTGCCGACTAATAATATCTTTATGTTGAATTGGGCAGATCTTTGTTATAAAAGACTTGCAGATTGTTGAATTGTAGGTACTATCAATCGTGTATTTGTATCTAATTTGACAATTTTTTTTTTTGTTTTTTATTTTATGGTTTGTTTTTTTTTATTATTTTTGTTTTTAACACATTAGTTTGATGGATAGTATTAATTTTTCTCGATGAAATCTTTTTTTTTTATTTATTAGATCAAAAACTAATTATTACAAAGTTAAGGTACAATAATGAAGTCGCGCCAAATCCATACAAATTTTTTTTTAAACACACTTGTGATATTCGTAATTGATTTTGTATAATGAATATGGAATTAAGCAAAAAATATATAGGCCGAGGTAATGTTCTACTAACGTTGTGGTTTAATTGTGAAAATTTACGCTCCCAGCTACCCACAAATACCTGTATACTCTCTCCACTCGGGGTATTTTTCTCATGAATGGTGGGTGAGTTCCTCACTACACAATAAATTACCTTTTGAGTTTATCCCTAAACCAAATATCACTCACCTTTTTGGCGTGAAATGTTATTTTACTGCGATAAAAAAATACAGTTATGTGTGAGCGCGGGGGACGAAGTGGAGTAAAAATATTGATAGAACCATGAAAAGTGTTTTCTTTAAGTTTGTCTGCAGTGGTAATGGATGGTGTTCTACTCTTAACGCTATCTTTTTATCGGTTCATAACAAAAATACAAATAATTCTTAACTATTTGAGATTTAAAATAATGTGAAAACTCGAGAGATTTAGTTGGAGTGATTCTCCAAAAAAAATACTTGTTTAAATTAAAGGTGTCTGAAACGGCAAGTATTTGAATTAACTAGATCTTACTATTAACGAACTTATGTTCGTTTCACGAATATCTTTACAGATCTAAATATAACTGGTGCTAACTAGATATTATGTAAATTTCCATCTTCAATAGATCAGAATTAAATTCATATGAAATTCATGTCCTTGATTTTGCTTATGAAATTTGAACATCTTGCTTTCAATTTCATTTTTTTTAAATATCTTAGCATTGTATCCTATTAAAGTATAATATAAAGAGTGTATATAAAGTATGAGTGTATATAAGGTATACCGATAACACAGAGAGATGGTCTAATGGGCGAACTGTGCGATCTGGAGTACGCGGACGACCTAGCGTTGTTCAGTACGACAGTGGAGGAATTACAGCGAAGTGTTTCAAGACTCTGCGACGAAACAGCACGCCTCGGCCTTCGAGTCAATGCCAGTAAGACGGAGCTCATGGCGAATAATGCCTGCCCCGATAAACAGCTACCGATAACCATCGATGGTCACCAGGTCTCCCGGGTGGATCAATTTAAGTACCTGGGAGCAACCTTTACCACCACTGGTGACCTCGGGGCTGAGCTCCCGATACGTATCGGTATGGCAAGTGGCGCCTTCAACAACATGACCAAGATATGGTAGGCGTCGGCGTTTATTGTCGAGACGAAATGTAAACTGTTTGATGCGTGTGTGTTGCCCATTCTCCTGTATGGGTGTGAGTCCTGGCACCTGACTTTGGTCCAGGCACAAAAAGTATCTGCATTCGAAACGAAATGCCTCAGGAGAATTTTGGGTATAAGATGGTACCACCGCATCACGAACGACGCTATACGCCGGCGCACCCAGTGTCAGCCCATCACCTCTATTATTATTTGGAAGAGATGGACTTGGCTGGGACATCTGTTAAGGATGCCGAATGACAGTTGGCCGAGGAGAGCCCTGTTCTTCCTCCCATCAGGGTCCCGGGGACGAGGAAGATCCTCTCATACTGTGTTCCGCTCCTTCGAAGCAGAGCTGAGGAATCTGAACATGGTGTGGGAGGAGGTCATTAGCGTTGCGCAAGATCGAGCGCAATGGAGAGCTCTTGTTGCCTCCCTATGCCCCTAAGTGGGGTCTTAAGGGAGTTTGGATTTGGATTGGATATAAAGTATATAATAGTGTTTGCCTTATTTATGTACTGAGTGGTTGCCTTGATAGTATATTATGTATAGAATGGTTGTTTTTATAGAGTAGTTGTCTCAGTTATACGTTCTGTATGTGAATGTGAGTGAATGGGGATGTGAAGGTGTTTGCGTGTGTTAGAGAGAATCTGTTGTATTTTTTCTTTATAAGCTTTTTTTAAGTTTGCCCTTGCACAGGCTTAGCCTATTTGGGCAACATTAGTGTACTTTATTTCAAATATTTTGAATAAATTAAATAAATAAATAAAAATAACATTAAGTTTAATTATTTTTGATGCTGATGTTTTGGTTAATGGCATGCAGTAAAATCACATTATTTGGAACAACATGGCTAAGCTTTGGTATTGCTATATATGTGTATGAATTCGTTTGCAATTAAGCTTGCTTACTATTAATCTGTATGATGGTAATATTTTTTATGCAGTGTATTTGAAATAATATTAGGTATGTTTAAAAGGTAAAAGCCGTATACCTACCTATACTGATTATGAATAAAAAAAAAAGTTAAACCCATATTCCTACATTGAAACTCGATTGATTTATTTCGATGACTATGAATATGCATAATTTGAGTTTTGCTCTCATTTATCACCAGCTCTTTATCATGAGCCCACTTACACATTGAGTCATAGCACTCCTGTATGTTTTGTTCCGCTAGTCGAACGTTCTTTGAGGCTGATATTATGATGGCCGTATCGTCTGCAAATTGGTATATCTCGCACTTTTCGTTATCTATGCAGTCAGACATATCATTTACATACATGAGATAAAGAAGAGGAGCAATTATTGAGCCTTGTGGTGTTCCGACATTTAAACTTATTGGCTCTCTATATTGAACATATTGATAATTCTCATGATTAGGAGTTTCGGAGACTTAAACAATACCACCTAATGGCGAACGTTGTTAACGTAAAGTGATCACAATAAGCCAGCCTTCGAAATAACAGTAGAAGACGATCGTAAGCCAGTAGTGGTTTGTTCCATTTAAAAATCGAACATCAGTAAGTAATTTATTTATTTTATTTATTTATTTTCTGTCAAAATTAAGCATTGCTCACCATTACAGAGTAATCCTTTGCGGTGAGCAATGCACATACAATACAAAAGAACAACAATATATTATAAACATATTTTTTCTCTTTTAAACTAAAATAAAATTAACACAAAGATAGAAAAAAATGGACAATACATAGACAATATAACACCATGGAAAGTCTACTTCGCCGACCATCACACACACACACACACACACGCACAGACGAATGAATTTTTAGAGTCATCAGTTGTTACATATTCGTTAAAAATAACTTAGGTACCTACTATGAAACGGTTTTTTTGTGACAAGTAATGCTTATTTCAGATGAACTTGGGATTATACAATGTTCTTAAACGACATTAATACGATAAAAAAATATAGAAACAAGCCTTTTTGGAACATCCAAAAGAAATGATTTGATTCATTCAAAAGGAAACGTATCTGTTCTTCCTCTCAACAGTATTAAATTATTCAAGATGGATTGCGTCTCAATAAAATACTTTCTTAAGCATACAAATAAGTGATGAAATAAAGTCGATTTCATACATTTTATTAAATACAAATATTATTAATAACGTGAGATTGGTTTGAATTATTGAAGTAGGTGAATTCTGTTTACTCGAGGAAGTATGGGAACCGGCAGCATCCATCCCACTCCATACATATTAAATCCGTATTTACATATTGTTATATCTGTCTGAATGTATTTACTAGTCATCGACATATTTACAACCCCTCCAATAAATTCTGTGGAATTGAATTAGATTTTGAAACTCACTCGACAACGGACCAATTTTTATTCTTATAAAATTATCAATACAAATATTTGAAATCAAAAACCACATAGGTCAGTAACTTAATATAGCTGAGCTTTTTGGAACAGTTGATAAAAATACAGACCCAGAACAACAAAGCAAAAGCAGTTTCAGAAGCTCAACAACTGTATTAATGAATAGATATGGGCATGAGGAGCAAAAAGCGTTCTAGAAGCTATGTAGAGCGGATACCACCAGAATCAAGCACATATTCACAACATGTGCGATGAAGACGCTGTAAAGCGAGATGTAAAGCCCACAAAATTCTAGGGACCCTGATATGAATATGACAGTTGCGAACTATGTGTAGGTAAGGCTGAAGATATCGTTTGAAGTACAAACCATGTACAAAGAATGGACGATAGCAGACTCCCTTACATTACACAACCAGCCACATGGAACTCGACCTCGCGGAAGACCCCAAAAAGATAGAAAAACAGCTGTGTATCAATTATGGGATTGGTGGTTGGTAGGGTGAGAATGCACAGGTTTTGTATGGTGGATCGGTTTATTGTAGAGGTAACATGTTATACAGAATACAGAAAATACTATTGAGCGGGCGCCGAGTGGCGCACCGCGATGCGCGTCGCGAGGTAGAAGGTGCGTGTTGACTCTATGCGGATTTGGTGAAGACTGATGGTTGGTGTGCTGCCTTGTACGATGTGGCGGGCTGCTACTGGATGACGACATCTTGAAGGAACGCTATTGGTTGATGATGTCGTCATGAACAGGGTCGAACGCTATTGGTTGATGATGTCGTCATGAACAGGGTCGCCACAGTACTCCCCCCCAAGTGACGGAGTCACGAGGTTCAGCGTGGAAGCTGTCATGTTCATGAAGATATGCATGATTAGGTCCTCTGATGTCCAATGCGTGAAGAAAAACATTGGTACGAATAATGCTTCTTAAAAAATGTTGGTCATCTATGTCAGTCGCGACCAAAAGGTTTTACACCCCTGGTTAGCAGGTGTAGGTGTTCAATACTGTGTGAGTAATGAGAATTCTATACAATGCAAAAATGATAAAATAATAATGAGTATTAGTTTGTTATACAATAGCAAGATTGTCACGAAGTGTTGTAACATGATTACTGTAGACAAAACAACAATATTCACGGATGGATTTCTGATATCCACTGTAAGTGTCAACTCGCCGAAGAATAATTTTAATTATCGGCGTTCTGAGAATCAAATCACACTTGCTTATTATTAATAGATATAAGAATGTCTGATGTAAACAATTCACTGCGACGAATTCATGAGTCATGTTGCATTGTCTTAGTCTTGATAAAAAATGCTGATGTAACAGATTGATGCTTTTGAGAACGGAATGTAAAAATATTGTTTGCACTGCACTGTGAAAGTTAAGATTTTTTTTAAATATGAAGTATTGCACTTTCGTATGCTGTTTATGTTGTTGAAACTGATGTTGCTTGCTTTTTTGCTTGCGTAAGCGTTAGTTGCTGCTGGGTAATTTTTTGCACGATTGCATTCTTCTTGTTCCTTACATAGATTTTGAGTTTGTGCCAATGAAGAAGTGCTGATCCTGGTTGCTGACTATATATTGCTAGTCAATAATTCATGTCGAATTATGGGTGCTGCCATATGAATATGCCAGAGCGTGTGTACTCGGGATGCAGTATTCATATTTTAATGAGTGACGTCGTTCGTCGTGCTCAAAGTGGCGTTTGCTTATGAGGATCTTGAGTAGCGATGGTCATTTGAAGTTCCAGCGTAGGAAGAATAACCTTGCTGCTACCTAGTGTCTCTTCTGGCGTAGGCAAGCAGTCCTTTGCAGCGGTGATGCGAGGATGCTTATTTGTTGTTGTCTATGTTGGTCACTATCCATTGACAAGTAAAATGTCCAAGTCTGATAGATATGTGTGACGGTTTGAACATTGAGAAAAAATGTTGATATGATGAAGAATATCGTGGCGAAAAATGAGAAGTTCATTGAAGACATTGTTGAATGACTCACAGCATGTTGAAGTGTGCAAGTTGCTGAGCTTAGAGACAACTAAGTAATGTTTCTTACTTTGGAATGTCCTTTCTTGCTCGTACTTGTCGTTAGTTCTCGAAGAAATGTAGAAAGTTGAGTCTTCATTTGACGTGGTGTACAGATGCTAGCTGCTACGTGTCTGAGATTTGCGGAAGCCTGGGTGGTCCAGTGTGTTGCGATGGCTGCTGCGCCGGTTTTTCCGTGTCTCGATTGTAAGCACTGTTTGAATTTTCACTTTGTCACTCTACTGCAATACCCATTTTTTGTTTTCCATGTTGGGCGCTTCAGAAGGTTGCTGGTTGCGTGTCAATGCGTGTTCATATCACGTCGGTGGTCACCACTATGGGATTGGTGGTTGGTAGGGTGAGAATGCACAGGTTTTGTATGGTGGATCGGTTTATTGTAGAGGTAACATGTTATACAGAATACAGAAAATACTATTGAGCGGGCGCCGAGTGGCGCACCGCGATGCGCGTCGCGAGGTAGAAGGTGCGTGTTGACTCTATGCGGATTTGGTGAAGACTGATGGTTGGTGTGCTGCCTTGTACGATGTGGCGGGCTGCTACTGGATGACGACATCTTGAAGGAACGCTATTGGTTGATGATGTCGTCATGAACAGGGTCGAACGCTATTGGTTGATGATGTCGTCATGAACAGGGTCGCCACACAATATTACAGGAGGAATAACGCTGAAGAACATGCCAACATTGCCGATGTCAAGGAATAAGGAAAAAAAAGTCAACGAATTCGTATCGTACTGGCGAATCTTAAAAAAACACTCTGCGAAATCATCTACAATTTCATATTTAGCGAAAAAAGCAAATACTTACACTAATCCTTGCATCTCCACGAATAACACCAACACAAAACGAGCTCCTATTTGCGCCTCGATCATGGTAGCCGGAAACTGCCGAACCAACCCGAAGTGTAACGAAGACGATTATATTATGATTGTATTAGTGACAATGATAATTTGATGCTATTTGTATTACTTTAAATTAATTCGGGGGAAAGGCTAATGAGACAGGGGGGACCCCGCCCCCCCCCCCCTATAATTATAACCTAACTCAGTCATTTAAATAGTAGAAACCTTGCTTACGCTAACGTAAAATAAAATTGAATTAAAATTGAATTGCACCCTGGGTAACGCAAAATGAGTATGCAACTATATAGGCCGCCAGAAAATCATTGATCTCCTGGCAGATATATTCATCACAACATCTAAGTACAAAGCGATACAAGTCAAGATAATGGAATTTTCGAATTGACTATTTAACAAGAAAAACAAAAATATACTTATTAATTGAATTATATATAAATTGTGATGAAATGGCCATACGCTAAATAATAATAATAAGTACCTAATTTATGAAATTTAAGTAGAAATAAAGCAAATGTATAGTAGAAATAAAATACGCACTAAACGCCAAAAACTTCATTTTGAGATAATCTAATAAAACTGATTTTTCCCCCATACAGACATATAGTACTATGATGATTTTTGGATCTGTTTTTTTACGCCTTTAGATCATTGATATGGACTTAGTGCAATACTTAAGGCTATTGACAATGGTTTATAGAACATTTCCTCATACTCAACTCATTTTTGGCGTTTAGTGCGTATCCACTATACAAATGATTTTTTTTTCTAATAAATGATATTGAAATATCTTCATTTTTTAATATCTTCAACGTTTATTTGTATGTAATTACAAAAATGAATAATGACAAGGACAACCAGGATATCGACGCTTTCATCATGATGAATGCGCTAAGCACACAATTCGTCTGTTGAAAATCATATAAGAAATGGTTCACTACAAACCTTCAATTTTAAAAACTTGATTAGCATTTCATAAAGCAACATAAGGACAAAGAAATCATCCTCATAATATGGGTAGGTACATACATACACAGATAGAAGACAAAAACACACGAGCTGTTTCATAAAAATATGACAACTGCAGCTTAAGCATCGCGCCTGGTGAGTATCAAAGCACAAAAATGTTAGTATTTTTATTTATGTATCTCAGCATCGTAATGTGTAGGAAGATATTACGCTTTAAGTATTCAAATCCACGTTCCTCGAATGTGACAGAATCCTTTAGAATCACAGTCTGTTGAATCTGAGGATAGGTACATTATATTCCGACCTATCCCAGCGCTGCACTCAATCTGCCTCGTTTTAAGCAAATCTTTCCGAACCGTAAGTCAATAACGAAATTCTCTTTTCAGTGTATGATTTTATTCATAAGATGCCCAGATTTCAGTCAAGTTATTTGCTTAAACTCTGTGAAAAAACTAACACTTTTTGATGATCATATTAAGAATTTAATCATTGGCCATAATTTTTCCTGGAATGCTCCATTATGAACCGTTTCCACTTTTTTAAGTGCTTTTATTTTCACATTATGTTAAGTTATAAGTTGTTAACATATTAATGCGGACAGAAACTATGAGTCGCGACTGTCAAACGGAAATATCAAATTAACAGAGATAGAACGAGGTTTTAAGGATTCTAGAGGCGCAAAAAAGAAAACAATGAACCAATTGCAATTATGTAATTGAACACAACAGAATTGGACACTCACGTTACACTTGCGAATTCACAATTCGGAAACTGTCCTAATGCAAATATCTGGAAACGCTTTAACTATTATCCTAACATATCCTGACAAGCAAGCCTGTTGCTTGCGCTCATCCAAACACTTTTATTATTTTACTAAATGACCATTATTTTGAATAACTTATGATGTGATGTACTGTATACCATACGATAAATAAATATATAACATATCCTATTAGAAGGTCAAAGCTTGATGACTTTTGAAGTTACATGGTCTGTGGTCTGTAACGGAGAAAAATGGATACGTTTCTCAAAGAAAACTTAACTATGGACTTAATAATCACTTTAATGTAAACTAAACTTTTTTTTGGATCTTTGGTATGACTTTTTTTTACTTTATATGTATAATGTACCTATACTTTTTATATGTACCAAAGATTGTTTAAAATAAATAAAAAAATAAAATAAAACAATTAAGAGGTTGATAATTGATGACTTTCGAGGAGGATAGTCGCAAGTAGGTAAATAGTAGAAAGAGTAGGTTCGTTCCCTTTGTCTAAGTCAGCGTTATTTCAACATTAAAACAGAAACAGGGCATCTTCTTAATTATCATTTTTATTATTTTGATTTGAAACTTAATAAAGCGGAAGACACTGAGTTTGTTGGTAGTACATAGCCACTCTCCTCTTTCTGACTGACTTTAATATTCTGAGAACGTCACAATACTACGGTACAACTGTATGAAACTCAGAATGTCTTACGCATACAAAGCGCTAGTGCTACTTCCAGACACGCCGACTACAATACAAACAATGCGAACTCATTATGGAGATGCAGTGCAGACGAGCAACATGACAGCCAATCTGACATGGTTCACTCTTCCGCGATTATTCCGCGCAGAAAATCAATATCAACAGATCAGTGGTATAATCAAGGTGATCACAGGCAGAATGACACCGTATGTACTTGAAAAATTAGGTTAATATAATATTATGTAATAAAGCGTAGATGGTTTGAGACTGACACAAAAAATTGTTTCTACATTTAATAAATGATGAAAAGACAGCTAGGTGTGTATGATTCCAGGTGTCTAACTTATAGTATTAAGCTGGATTATCATTATGATGATAATAAATACAAAAACAAAGTACAGATACAAAAGTACAGGAAAAAATGTAATAATATCGTTACAGGCTTGGCCTATTTGGGCAGCATTTACATTTCGTCATATCCCTAGAATAACGTGGCATCTCGAAAAATAGCCAAAATGACATTTTAATGCCATTTAGTAGAGCATGAAAAGATCTTTCGATTGGTGTATAAATAGTGTAATTTTACCCATTAATTTCTGAAATATTTTATTGATAAAACGAAGTATCTACTTTTATTCCGTAGAATAACGCAGCATCAGCAAATAACGTCACTTTATCATGAACATTTGCAGCGGCACCGCTCGTGGAGGTCGCGACGCATCAAGAGACCCGTCGTTGTTCTACGGAATTCCATCGCGCGCGATCCTCGATCGTAACATTATCCTTCTCAAAGAGTACTTTTATATTGTTGTAATCAATCTTTTCATTCTTTTTATTTATATTCAACTTATTTTATTGTAATTATTATCGTTTTAAATATATTTTTTTATAAAATGCTTAAAAATTACAAAATTAATGCTGGATTTAGCCAAAAAGTATTAACAATAGACAACATCTTAAAACGGCGATGTGCAAAAACAAAGTAAAGAAACGTTCCTAAACTTCTTTGGAGATTCAACATACGGTAAGTCACTATATACTACATCCATTAATTTTTGTTTCATAAGTAAAATCTTGATTTTTACGATGTAATGTATTTTTAACCATGTTAACGATTAAAAATGTCATGTTCATACTTATGACATTATTCTTTGGACAATAAGAAAACTCTTTCACTATTTATAAATGAAAACAAAAATATATTATTATGATATTATTTTGGCAAATATCTTGTTAAAATTAGAGTTATAACGTGTTCCAAAAAATATGTCGGATAAATGATTACTTCAGTATTCTTGGGAGAACAAAAAATTGTCAGAGACTGTATATCTATAAGCGACGTTGTTCTTCGGAAATCGGTTAAGTTTTTTTAGTCGGTTCTATTCATATGGCATTATTTTACGGACTTAATTTTACATACGATGTTATTCAATTGAAAATTTTAATAATTATCCATAATTTTGCTGTTTATTAAACTTAAACTTGTTAAGTCCATTATTTTATTATAAAATATCGATAAATTTTTCAATTTTTTTTTATAACCACATTAGATTTTCAATAAATTATATTGTATATAGCCTATACCTACATACCTTCTTGTTACCTCTTAAAATTACTAAGAAGTATTTTTTTATGGAAATTCACGTATACTTAACTACTTTTTACTATTTTAATGATTATTTATTTATAGAATGGGTTCATTCACCATTGCCACAAGAAGTTTTTAAAGTTATAGAAGAGATGATGACAGTTTTAGGTGAAGAAGTAGTTTTCGCAGTGAGGACGAGCGAAGACAAACACATTTAAAAAAACTGGTTCTACTTCTTTACTTAAAGACCAAAAAGGTACATATGTAATAAAATATACAAAAAATATATATTTTAATGAACATTCGAAAAATATTCATTAATCTAATGCAACAATTTAATAATGTTTAATTACAGTGTATCGCCCAAAAATTATTGCAGTATACCAGGATGAAGGTATTGTAATCCTTCAAATACAATCGAAGATGCTCCTTTATTGCCATCGGCGGTTGAGCTAGAAGATGCGGAGTCTCTGCCTGCACCAAAAAACATTAATATTACCCCAGATCCTTTATCCAGTCATAATCACAATGAATGTCGCGATCCATTTAGTGTTTAACACGATACAGATTGCACAGTATTTTTTATTCGAAGATTTAAAAATTTAACGAAAAATTAAGTATGGTCATTGGAAGGACGTTGTTAGCAAAAGGCTAAAATGATCAAGGAAACGATATTATATTAAAAAGGAGAAATTGCTTGAAGAAAAAAAAATAACACCGCTATGTTCATACAAATTTAAATGCTCAACTATAGATATCAGAAGATAAAGATGTTTTTAATTTTAAGGAACTATTACTGAAAAAACAAACTGGACTAAAAACACGGTGAATGAGTGGCATGTGAAGAGAAAAGTGGCATGAAATAATAGAAAAGAAATTTTTGTGTTACGTCGGACGCACCGAAAAATAAAATGATCTATAAGTAAGTATGATAAAGAACGAAGATAACCAAATAGTTTTAGCAACAAAAGAAACAAGAACTATTATATCAACGAATGCTTATTCATCACAATATGTCACAGGTTACAAAAAATACAAAGATCTTGTTGATCTATGTGTAAAAAGTATTATACCTGTGAAATATCATGATTTTAAAGCCATTAACACACCAAGGTGAAATTGTCTTCTAATGAAGAAGATTCTCCTGAATTCGTATTATTATTTTATGCTTCTAAAATATTAAATGTATTTATAAAAATATATTTTATAATTTTTTATGTTATATTGTATATTACTTCCCTGCTTATTGATTTTAAACTACCTAATAACAAAAAGTACCTACTTACCTAATAGGTACACACATTTTTCATTATTCATTATAGTCTTTCTATTATTTCTCATTATAGAATATGTACATAATATGTGGAAGACCCTCTCATACCGTGTTCCGTTCCTTCTAAACAGAGCTTCGAGGGAGTTGGACATGGTTTGGGAGGTCATAACCATTGCGCATGATTGAGTACAATGGAGAGCTCTTGTTGCCTCCTTATGCGCCTGAGTGGAGCTCAAAGGAAGTATTGATATATTTAGTGATATATTATGTTACTAGAAATTATTTTTTTATTAATAATTTGAAATTTATTTCAATAATTTTAAAACTTATAAAATATAGTAATTTTGTAAAAATTTATATAAGTTTGTTTTAATTTCAACCTACAACCACACCATTTTACTAATAAATCATCATACCTATGAAATAAACAGGTTGAGCATCCTTCAGAATAATAAACATAACTATAGAAAATAAAAATGTGTTAAGAAATCAGATACCACATCAGAATAGTCCAAAGAAAAATGACGCATTACTGAATGCGTCGCTTACCAAAGAAGTTTCCTCCATAGAAGAATGCAGTATGTCCATGTATTACAGTTGTAACAAAAATAATGTCCCGAGAATAACGTAGTTTCTGAGTCTTTATCTATTTTTCCAGAAGATATAAATAATTTATTTAATTCTAAATTATCATATGGTTAAATAATTATTATTCAACATATAATCCAAATTTGAAGACAATTTGTTAATAAATAGTAAAGATATTTGAAAAAAATCACACCAAAAACTTTAAACTACTCTCCTGTAAAGTTGCTAAAATCCAGATGCCACGTTATTCTAGGGATATGACGATTTGTTATCTATAATCACTGTATTATTCTGTATGAATATAATAAATAACGAAATAAATTTTATTTAAAAAATATTTTTAACTCAGAAGAACTTTTTTAACATTATTGGATTTTTGAAATGAATCCGCTGGAGCTTGATTCCTTCTTTATCAGGGATTGATTTATGTTAGACATAGAATCTTAACATCGCAAAAAGAGCATTTTGGTATTGATATTCGTTAATTTTTTTTTAAATGCAAGGTCTCAGTCAACCTACTACGAACCCTCGCGTCGTGTCCAAAACAGAAATATCTGGAGTGATTTGGGACTCTCTCTCAAGTTGTAGAGCAGAATTATTATTAGGTTTATGAATATTTTCTTTGAGGAAGATACATACTGCAAGAAAAAACCGATACATATTATATGCAATAAGTTTATATTTTCAAATACCTAATTTAATATAGAAATGTTCTGAATAAGACAAAAAATGTATACGTTTCTTAATAGGTATGTATTAATTTTCCTTAACCTATAGGTACTTATGTATTAATTTTCCGCACTTACGATGATTTACATAAATCACATATTCATAAGAAAAGAATTGAAATTGAATATAATACTACCAGCGTGTGCTGCTACGTTATTTAACATAATCGACGAGATTACCGCAAAAATAATTTTGAAAACGACAAACCAGTATTTTTGTGTTGACAGTCTGTATTATGCTCCAACTTCACGCCAATGTGGCGAAAACAAAAGAATCGTGATGCGTTAATTGTACAAATTGTGTTTTTAATTTAGGTAGGTACATATTTGAGTTACGCCACCATTTTTATGAGGTTGTGAACAATGGAGAGCCGGAGTGTGCTCGTATACTAAATAAAAAAGAATTTCAATTTTTCGTTATAGTAGTGGTTAAAAATCACCTTAAAATTTTGAAAAAAAAACAGTTTGGAACCAATCATTTCGATGGTTTCAAATATCTATACTAGAAACGTAAACTGTTTACACAGCTACAGAACACGATACGCTATGATTGAAACGCATTTTGTGTGTGTTTTCTTTTGCGAGGAAATTATTGTTTTTTTTGTGAGGGAGTCTTTCCAACTAAACTCTCAAAGGCCCTTAAATTAACTCAAGAACACTCCGCCTCTTTACAGTGTTTCCTACTGAACAAATCGTTATTCTTCAAAAGATCCGTTGTGCTCTTTATTTTTTAGTTTTCTTCTATTCACAAAAGACTCGAACGTAGAAAATCAATAGGTTTATGCGGAGAGCGCCTATGTACATACATGTGTTCTGTAAACAGATTTGCCCTATAGTATGGAAAATCCATCCAAGCACGAAGACACGGCGATACAACGCTGACAGAATTGAATAGGGGTCTTAAACTACTCAAGAGTCCGTGGAGACCACGACGTTTCTCTCCCCGCATATCATTATACTGTTATAGCTGATAAACATAATATTTATCCAGCTCTTTTGTACGTACATTTATATTAGTTTGGAAGTCCCAAGAGTATGAGCACTTTTATTTCGCTTCATATTCTGCGACTTAATGTGATAAAACATATACAGAGAAAATATTGCAATGCAAATCTCAGCAGATCCATCTCGATCCATCAAGATATATCCGGATATTAAAAACAATACATAATACAGATGCAACACGACATCCAATAATACTAGTTATGGCTTTACAAATCGTAGTAAAAATCCAATAAGAGGGTGAAATGTAGGTACACTTTGTCTTGGTACCTTAAAAATGAAATTAACCAACTCGTGAACATGCATTTCTTGATGGATATATTTGAAAATAATGTTCAAATAAAACAATGTTTAACTTATCCACAAATTTTTATTTTCTTAGTCTCCCGTGACCATGTAGGACGTGTACCTACGAAACTAGTCGGGAAAATAAAAATTTGTGGATAAGTTAAACATTGTTTTATTTGAACATTACCTTAAAAATGGTCAAATTAAAAAAAAATCATAAAAAAGCTTGTAATTTTCATGTTTGTAATTTTCTCGTGGTTCATGAGACTAATCAATAGTCTCCATTTTAAAATCCTGTTTATATACGTCACAAAGATATATTTCAACCAATCGCGGGGGAGGTTTACCGTCTCACGTTAATGGTAATTAATCTATGAGTTTCAACACCTCAACTGAGATGTCATCTGTGAGGCCAGTTGGAGTTTTATCGATAATTATTATTAGAGTGAAAATAGTGTTCGATTATTTTGTATGAATTTTTTTTCGGAACTATTTCGATGATCGTTTCTATGGTCGATCATCTGAAATTATACCAGAGGCACTGGTCCACATGCATTACTTTACATTAGATTAGACACAAATGTTCTATGCATTTGGGTCTGAAATTCTGTGTCTTTGGATTATTTTTTATTAATTTCATCAAAGATTTTGCCATTTTGTCTTTATTTGTGTGTGAGATTATCTCATTATAGCTAAAAATAGTACTACCAGCAGTCTAAATAGTCCATTTACACCCACATCAGCCTCAGTATGTAAAGTGTGAGAAAATTAATGAAAAGTGGATTGCACTTGCATAAGAATTTGATGTGATTCCACATTGTGGGACATAAAAAAACATCCGCGGTTCATGTCTCGGCATAACTTTATCACTGTTATTAATATTAATGGCCGCTACTAAGACACCCCACCATGCACCACCATAAATCTCCACTACTCAGCCATGGAGCGCCATCATCACGCTGTAAGAACATTTGGAACCTTCATAAATAAGCCTCCCCATCCACGTTTTATATCAAAACACTTCTACAATGCTATTATTGCAAAACAATGGCTTTAAAAAATCACAATTATTGTGCGGATAAAAAGCATTATTGAGCATTCATAAAACAGTCAGGCAAAACTGAACTTTCTGTTTAGTTAGGTATCTGCAGGGGCTCAAGTCAAGTTGCATTACCTAAGATGGACGGCAATAGCACGTTCAGTCGGAATTTTTATGGTAACAATGTAAAAAGTTGTCGGTTGTACGTATTTTTACACCACAACAAAATTGAAGGCATAAGACATTAAAAATGTGCCCAGTATAATATTTTATATAAAATCAATCACATCACAGGTTTTAAAATGTATTTAGGGCTTGAATAGCTTACAAAAATTATAAGTGATTGAATTACCTATATTGAAGAATTCAAACATAACTTTTATGTAAATATCATTTGTTTCACTTAAGTCTATAAAAAATACTAAAAACAAACCTTTGTTTTACATCGAACCCACTCAACACCTTTTTTAATGTAAAGTCTTAAATAACAGATAATATGTTAGCATGAATAATTGCTTTAATTGTTTATTTCAATCATTTTTCAAATTTCAATAATAATAATTTTGTTAATAAACCATCTTTGACTGCTGTCTACGGAAAATAATATTAAGACCACATTTCGGAAATGATTCAATAATATTTTTTGTAATTCTAATAATATAAATGAAAGATTCATCCCCCAAAGCACGGGCTCTGCTCAAATTGGGGGTAAAAAATATATATTAAAAAAAATGTATAAATTTATTATTGTGAATGTTTTTAATATTTTTTATTTCCTCAATAAAAATACTTGAATTTGAATTTGAGATAGGTAAGTGCGAACACTTAAAATTCGAGATCGGCTGAACAGATTCTTCCGATGTTTAATTTATTGGGTTCTTCTCTGCTCTGGATAACAGAAAAAAGTTGCAAAAAAATGGATAAGAAGGGATATAAAATATAATTTTAAAGTAAGTATAGAACGGATTTACTGCGACGCAATCGCCATCTATGAAAAAAACTATAACAATAGAGTTATACCTGACAACCAATGACATTAAAAAATATTGGTACCTATGCATATTATTGATAGATTTTCTTTCGAGCTTTCAGAAATATTTTTTAACATTCAAACATATTATTTTAAACGTATTTTTATATAAATTAAAAAATCGAAATCAATATTCATAGTAAGGACAACGTCTGTCGGGAAAGCCAGTTATTTAAATATTAACCTGCCTAATTTTTTCTTTCATAAAAAGACTTTATAAACTTTCTTAATAAAATCAATTCATCATGCTATCATAAGACGCGAATCGGATGTGAATCCCGTGATTACACTTAAAATTCAAACTCATCGATTCCTGTTACCCGCAAATATATTATTCAGAACTTATTCCCGATATTCTATGTTTGAAAACAAATATGTTGAAAACTAGAATTCCTTTAACAGAATTCAAAATATCCTATAATTTTAAGAATGACAAAACCGCGTAAGTCGAAGTGTTTGAAACATAATATCAAGTTTGTAACATAATGTTCGTATTGGTGTTTGGGTGCTTCTACCCTGTGTCTGAATATAATTTCAAAGTAAGTAGTTAGATACTTGAATCCTCTTGTTTCTTGGTCCCAGTGCTTGAGAATATTTCATCTCAAACTACATTCACTAAGTTTAAATTGTTTCTACCCAACTTTTGGTCGTTATCTGCATTTTGAACCCGGGAGAATAAAAAATAAATCTATCTGGACAATTATTGCAGTTAAACATATCACTAAGATTACGCTTGCCATATATGAATAGCTAACTTGTGTTTACTTTCATAGATTCTTACCGTTCAAACCCAAATACTAATTCGGCTGGAACGATTTCGCTAATTCTTTTTTTGTCGTGTAGGCTTTTATCAGGAGATTGTTGTTTTAGAAGAAAATAATAAAGATAAATGCACGGAAAATTAGAAAATAATAGAAAACTCTACGTAGACAATCTTATTAGTACCTACCTACTTTACCATACAATTTTTATTCCAATTTTGAAATTTTGACAGGAACTGTCAGCTGTTAAATACTTGGTGCGATTGACAGAATACGAATGGAATATGCATGGTTTAAAACAGATGCATCAGTCGGAATGACATTGGTCAAATGATAATTAACTCATCACCATACAAATTCGAATTCAATATTCATAGTTAGGAACACAGGACAACGTAGGTCGGGAAAGATAGTTTGTTGATAATTAACTTGTTTACCGTAAATATTGGGACAATGGCTATTTGGAAAACTTTGCAGTAGATTTATGTTACTTCAAAATTACGTGAAAACGTACAATAGCCGATTTTTTGTCCTTCTGATATTGAATCACTGTCCAAAGACGAATCTCCCATTATTGTTTCGATAGAATGTCTTGGTGAAGTGTAGGTAGTAGGTACTGTACATTTCATTGAAAATGTTCATCATTAAAAGTAAACCTTGTTTTTCTCATAAATTGACAATTCTCTAATTCTAATCTCAACATCTAAAAAACTGTGAAAAATATCATGAAATTACCAGAAATCGAACATCTTACTATCAGTAGGTGGGTATAAACTATTTTTATAAATTTTAGAACGCTAAGCTATCGACCACTTCTAAACAAAATTTGCATAACAATAATAAGCTGAATCTTTGAAACTATTCAGAATAGATTCCTTATTTTACTCTCAAATGATTGTTCGCCCACACATCAGTTTGTGATAAAATAGAACATCGAAAACATTGAAAGTGAACATATCAAGCGATCCGCAACTGTGTGGGAGATGACCTAAAACATCAAGTGCAGACCATATTATCTTTTTCTCATTGATACAGTCTTCCCCGGATTTTATTGTCTTCTAAAAATTTGTTACAAATGTTAATCAGTTTTAAATTGACAAGTTATCTGAATATCACTAGTAGGTAGAGCGTATCTCTAAATACATACTCTTACATGAAGTTGACATATTTTTTTTTACATTGTAGTTGAGTGGGGTGTAATATTTTTGTACATTCTACAGGACTAGACTAGAATTTAATAAATTTAAATTATTATGTTTTTTTTTCTTATATAATATAATAAGTATTATGTTCATAACAATTCAAGCTATACAATGTTCGTTAAACATGAAAAAATGAGTGCCAGAATACATAAAAAAACATATCTCATCAGTTAAGTGAAATCCATCAATTCTTTTTTTTTAATCTCACTTGAAAAATTAAAGTGGAAACATTAGCAATCACGCAAGAAGGGCCCGAAGTCAAGTGTAATAAAATGGCCGCCAATGGTATCTATCGGTGGGTGTTCCCATAGTAACAACGTTCAATCGACAGTTTACACCCACCGACCGATACCGTTGGCGACCATTTTATTCCACTTGACTTCGACCCATACCATTTGTTATCCTTATAATGATACCCAACACTACATTTTGAAATAAAAAATATAAAAATAAAACATTATCAAAATTCTTGTTATTATTCGAATTCAAATATTTCGTAATAATAGAGAATAATTATTTGTATCAATTGCATGACTGTGTGTCGGTTTGTTAGGTGACGTGATATATTTGGGAGTCAATGAGAGGTTCTAGTGTATAAGCAGACACGTAACGCTAATGTGATACAGGTTAAGCAATATTTTAACTTCACCAAAGTAACACTTTTTGCGGCCTACCGAAAATAAGGTTCGAGCGGTCGAGCTTTTACCGTTATATATGAACAAACATTTCTTCTGCACGTCTCATTTATCAAATGAACTATATAGCGGTCCCCGGACACCACATTCCTGTCTCCTGCACCAGACACCGACTCCATCCCTTAATTTATCAATCTGAAACAGTGGAGCCAAATGTTTCTCGCCATAATCTATACGAAATAAGTGTTTTTATTTTTTACAACCAAGAAAGAGCGAATTCTTATACTTCGTTACACATCGTTACAAAACCAAAATAGAAGGTGCAGTAACCTTAATTTTTTATAATCACCCACCCAAGTTTTTTTTCACATTTTTATCCAGTCTTTTTTAAATAGATTCGGAATTTAATCATTCTGATACTCAATAATAATTCTCACTTCTTAATCAAAAATTATCCTTATAGAAAATATATAGAATTAGTCGATAGAGTAGGGTTATTCTCGTAGCGGTCTTAATACGCTCCTATCTTGATTGACAATATTAAAATGGCGTATTGGTATTCACAAAACAAGATATCTAGCAGATATCTTAAAAATTCGTTATGTTTGAAATATTATTATGAAATTCTATGTAATCGGCATTCCCGTAACTATCTCAAAAACGTCAAATTCAAGGGCTACCTGATTGCGATCATGTCTTAATCTTATCGTTAAGTGATTTTTAATAGCGATTGATTACGGGAATAAGGCTCGAGGGTCGACGTGGAGTGGGCCGACGGCAAATATCCTAGCTCCGAAATAGTTGTGAGTGAACGGGGATCACAAGTGTTGAGAAGCTTTTTCATGGCTCACAGGATCAGGTTGCATTCTTCAGAGTGAAAGTCAACATTGGGGCGACCTGACACGACACAGAAAGAAAAAGAAAAAGTCGATATTCTTCGAAAAAATGTTTCGAACTGCGAATAGTTCACAACTGGCTATTTTAATTTACAACTGGCAACTTTAATTATTGTAAAAGACAGTAGAGTATTAATTTCAATTAAGCTATTGATTATTGGCAGAGTCAGGAAGCTTATCTATGCTTGTTTGTATCTATATATGTATATATGTAGGTATATATAACGTTTTAACCCTGAGGTAGACAGCAGACAGAGATAGCCCCATTATAATAGTTCCAGCATAATATGAATAGATAATAATGAACTCAACCCAGTTGATAGGGGCAATCGGAAGCTATTAATGCATGTTTCGGCCCACCCTATAACTCACATATCTATCTATGTATAATGCACACAATAATATCTAACTTGGGTTGAACTAGAATAACTCACTATCAATGTATCTAGTTACTGCTAGAAGAACGGCTTTACTCATATATAATGCAGGATATATGCATATGTACCTACATTACATACTTATCTACGCTGATATTTCATCCGTTGTCGACCGATTTCTTATGGGCTCTGTCCCTCTTACCAGTTTATGTTGACTTTATAAGTGTCTTCTTATGAAAACTAACTTCACACCTACCCTGTAACCTGCAGCTATTGGGCCAGTTAGGCGTCCATACAACGACAACGGGGTGAATGTCAGAGTAGATGGTATTTGAAATGTGAATGAATAGAGTCATAAATCAAGGTTTTTTTAAGAACAACTGAATCAGAGAGAACTCTTACATTAAGGTTATGTGAGATCACATATAATGTGAAAAATACCACCAGCTGAAATTTAAAATGTATCAAAATAGAGGGACTGTGAAGGGGTGGCAGAAAGGAAACTTCCTTTCGATTCCGAAAGACCAGAGGAAGAATATTTTGAAGGGTTTCATCAACTTAGAGTTCCTTAAATATTTTTAAACTCTTCAATCTTCAATTTTGGATGTTTTGGAAAAATTTCTGCCATTCCCCCCTGTCCATCGAACCCTACTCCATTAAGTCACACCCATTGCCCTGAGATATTCCTTCCACGCTATCCATCCACCTAAATTGTGGTCTTCCCACACTACATCTTGCTTCTGGTTTTGTATCAAGAATCTTCCTTTGAGTTCTGTAATCCTCCATTCGCTGGACATACCCCAACCATCGAAGCCGATGTATTTTTATAAATTTTATAATGTTGGATTCACCGAAAAGGTTTTTCATTTCATGGTTATACATAAACTAGCTAGTTACCCGTGGCTTCGCTCACGTGCTTTTTTCTCTTCCTAAACTGGGGGAACGCTGACACCTACATTCACTGTGTATCAGCATTCTTCTAATTCGTCAAAGAAGATAACTCTTGTATGTATCGTGAGTAAACTAACGAAGAGGCGGTTCGTTGATATATCTGCATAATGTGCACTGTGCTCCCTGCCAAAAATACATTTTTAATTCGTTTTATTTAAAATAAAACGAATGAATAATGGGGGTCAGAAAACAATCACGAAATATCACCAGGGAAGAGGAGGCCTTTTTGGAAAATCACGTGCATTTATTCTTTTTTTCAATGTAGGTACCATCAATATAGGCAAACTTATAGCACACCAATAATAGCCGTATGTAAATTACAGTTTGGGAAAAAGTCGTACCTATTCATAAAGATAATTAATGATGTCATAAGTAGGTAGGTACCTATCTACCCAGCCAACTCCCGATTACACAACAGAACAGTGTCCTTGTTGGCTTTCACGGCCATGAGGCGTGCTCCTGTTGCTATAAAAATAATACCGAGGTACGTATGTAGGTACATGAGGATAAAGAAATAATTGTGATCAATTAATACAGTTAGGTATTTAAGCCTAGTTCACAGTAGCGTAGTTTACGTTGGTTGAGTGTTTTAGTCGAGTGACGAATAATTTAGTAGGGGAGAGAGTGGAGGTATGGGACGCAGGAGGTAAGGGACAATACTCGTATTATTCATATTTGGCGCAGTTATATATTCCTATACTTGTCAAAAGATGTATATAGGGGTACGTTTAGTAAAAAATCATTGACGGTTGGTGTTTTGTGCGTGTGGAAAAAATAATTCATGATTAACATTTTTCGACATAAAAAGTAATATTATTTATTACTATTACAACCCATCCTTTTGTGGAAAGTAAACCAAAGGTATGATTATTTTTATGTTTTATTCCTAAACCTGCGATAATTATTCGTCATATTAACTCATTGTTTTAACATACATAACTTAAAACTTATTGTTTTAAATTATATGTCATTTATCATTTTATTGTTCATGGTGGAGGTTTGGGACAGTTCATTGAGTGAGGTATTGGACATACCCCATACCTCCTGTATGTGAATATTTTTGCACAATTAGTTATTTTTTATCAAATCAATGAAATCTTGAAGCTGTAATGTATTTTTTGTAGATGCCGAGATTAAGGATAAAAAAATATAAATTAAATAAGGAATGATTATACGAAAATTCGCCAGGCTGTTCAATTACAAAATAATGAAGTACTGGTATTGCCACAACCTCGAAAACATGGCGGTGCAAAAACAATGCAAGAAGTTTTTGCATTCGAAATAAAATTTGATCGTTTTAGCGAAATTAATTAAATAAGTTAAAAAAAATTGCATGTCCCATTCCTCCCATATATAGGTGTTTTATAATATTTTGAATAACTCATTTAATATGCTCAACCGTATAATTTTAAGTATATGTCATAGCTAATAGCATACATTCAGCAACCTAGTATTTTTTTTTAAAAAAATTGCTTTTTATTTTTCCAAAATTCAATTTTAAATAAATTTGTCCCATACATCCCACTCTCCCCTACTAAGGGTTGTGTGATCAATAAAAAATTGCCGAGTAGATTAGCTGGCAGAAGAGTTGTCACCTGATAGGAAATTGCGGCGTGCGTCAAGGAGTGCGGGCGAAACTTAAAATGTCCGGGTCATGACTTTTCCCAATGATCTTTTTTTAGTTTAATTGTACCTTCCAGGCTACATGAGACTACCAAGTCGCATAAGGCTATATACAGCAATCTTGCTGCGCCGTAAGTTAATTTAGGACGGATCACCTTAAAAACAGCATTCATGCTTCTCAACCTTTTACATACGTTTTCAATATGTTGTTTAAAATTGAGGTGATTATCAATTGTAATCCCCAGGTATTTACACGATTGAACCTCAGATAATTTAGGACATGGACACTTTTGAATTCCTTGGTGTAGGCATGCGTGGCTGTGTGACTGTACAGAAACTTTGTACGTTGATTTATTTCGATGACTATGAATATGCATAATTTGAGTTTTGCTCTCATTTATCACCAGCTCTTTATCATGAGCCCACTTACATATTGAGTCATAGCACTCCTGTATGTTTTGTTCTGCTAGTCGAACGTTCTTTGAGGCTGATATGATAGCCGTATCGTCTGGAAATTGGTATATCTCGCACTTTTCGTTATCTATGCAGTCAGACATATCATTTACATACATGAGATAAAGAAGAGGAGCAATTATTGAGCCTTGTGGTGTTCCGACATTTAAACTTATTGGCTCGCACATTTCGTCATCTACTTTTGATTTCCAAATTTCACTTCTCTACGACTAGCCGTTTGGACTGTGCGTTGATGAGTAAAATGTGTTTCATATACAAATAGATAGAATTTACATATAGAATTTACTAATCCAATCAAAGGCGTAGGTACTCCACTACACTCAAATGTTGGGTAGGTACCTACCTATATTATTCAAACGGCACTGCTCACGGGGTGTGACCTTGTTACAATAAATGTTTGATGCAAATCTTTATCATGCCGTATCTTCCTTTAAAATTCATCTTTCTTAGTTGAAACACGTAGTTTATTTTTATTTTCAAGGAAGAATCAATATATAAATTTACAGATTTCTAACTTCATTTATCTAAGAGATACGGTTGTTCAATAAAAAGCACCCCTAACCCCTTCCCCCTCAAATAATGTTATCTTTTGAAAACGAAATAGTACAATTTGAGTCTTTATAAAGAGTTTTATCTTTTTAAAATTTCGATAAAACCAGTTTTGAACTTATTAGGAGCTACTTAAAAATCATCCCTTTTTATATGTACCCTTTTTCATCCCTTTTAGTAACATTTCGGAAAAATTGCCGAATATGCTAACACTCATTTCTATAGGAAAATTCATATGCCAAATCTCAAGTTCGTACCATGTCTACTTTCCAAGGTATTCGTATATATTGAAAAAACTTTCAACCCTATTTTAACCCCCTTAGGGGTGGAATTTCCAAAAATCGTTTCTTAGTGGAAGGTTTTGTATTAAAACCTACCTTCTTTCCAAATTTCACTTCTCTACGATTAGCCGTTTGGGCTGTGCGTTGATGAGTGAGTATGTCAGTCAGTCAGTCAGTCAGGCACTTTCCTTTATTATTATAGATGATCCTCCAAGTTCCATGAAATTCCGGGAAATTTTATAAGGTTACAATATTCATCATACCCAATGTTTCTCTTCATAATTGACTTGAAACTATATATTTTTATACAAAAATATCTCAGCTTATAAAAATAGGTAAATTTCTCATTTGTTTTATTTTCTTTCTTCCCCGAGTATTTTACAAAATTGGAAATACGTCCCGCAGTAGACACGGAATAATATTTCACGTGTTCTAAACGTGTGACAGTGTGTCATAGTTTTGATCTGACGTGGATATTATCATTTCGTTGTTTCATCCTTGCTACGCAAATGTTCTCCGAACAATAATATACTTTACCTATTTACTTAAAGTATTTTTTCCTAGTTTTTATTTAAATTTTACAATTATACCTGCAGTTTCATTGTGACTTGTACAAGTTTTCAACGTACAAGTATGGGTTTTTTTTATAAAAATGAATCCATGTCTAGCCATGCAAAAATTAATATATTAAAATTATCTGAGTTAAGTATGTTTCCGTTAGACATTTTCTGCACCTTGTTATATGCAACATTGATAGCATACCAAAACATCACGAGAACGATATAAAAAATAATATGATCCTTTTGTTTGCTCACTTATAGAAATTTTTAAGGCAAAAGGTTTTTCTGGCGAAAACTATAGACCTTTTATATTTTCCCTTTTATATAGATATTTTGTATTGTTCCTATGTATTATTTTTGTATTATTTTTATGTATTATTATTTTATTTTCAATAAAGATTACTTACATAGGTATGTGATTTTTTTTTTCAAAATAAATCGGAGTCAGCCCATGCGAAAATCAATTTTATCTAGGTTGTAGGTAGGTATATTATTTGCATTAGACATTTTCTGAGCCTTGTCAAATGCAACATCGATATCATATCAAAGCAGTACGAGAACGATATCAAAATTATGATCCGTTTTGTTTGCTTGCTTAAAGAACTTTTTAAAGCAGGCTCCTAGGAAAACTGTTGACTTATCCCCTCTATCTCTCATATTAAAGCAGGTTCTTTTATCTATATCATGGAATTAAATCAGTGTCAACTCATGCGGTAATGAATATAATTGTTAAGGTGAAGTAATTATCTGAGCTATGTTTCCGTTAGGTAGTCATTTTTCTGCGCCTTGTTTGCAGCAACAACAGTAACACCAGTAAATATTATACTTATTTCAAAAATGCATTTATTTTTTTAAATAAATGGTTGTTTAAATTACAGCAAGTGTTATTCTTCTCACAACTCTCCAGAGTATACTTCTCATCACATTGTCTAGTCTGATTTATGATCCATTATTTTGTTGGGGAGATGAACTCTTCACCTTCCAATGTCAGCTCTCTTCATTAATTTAAACTACACTATCTGTCAGTCTTTTCATTACTTCAACAACCTTTTGATCTTCCCTCCAACAAAATACTAGACAACTTCGCCAATTACTAGCTGCTTTAGATAACAATCATTAGATAAAAATAAAATAAACTCGTAGAACTGAAATTGAATTATTATTTGTTCACAGTTTTTTTTTTCAGAGGAAAATCATTTTAAAAAATAACCTCTACTATATGTTTGCGAAAAATTGGCAGCTAACATGTGCTCAATTTACGCGTTGGCTGCCGGATTCGAGAGTAAGTGCCTCCAAAGAATGCTGAGTATCCGTTGGTACAACTGCGTACCAAATGCAGTTAAAAGAGACTTGACTGGTCAACCTCTAGTCAAATCAACCATAATGTTCCGCCGACTGACCTGACTGGGCAACTTTTAGATAACTACCACCCGTAAGGCAGCAGAAGGCGCGGTAGGCCCCTCCAAACGATCTGAATTCTGTATGAGACCGATCTCCGAAGTGCCGGAGTCGACTGGGGTGAGGATTGCAGGGGACAGGGTGGCGTGGCGAGGACTTGAAATGACTGAAAATTTATTTCTTGGAATCTTGGTAAAATAAAAATCGAAAAATAGACAAAAAATTTAAAATATATAATAGAACTAGCTTTCCCATCAGATGTTTTTTAACGATAATCTCGCCAAATTTTTTTTTATAGAAATGAATCTATGCTCACTCGAAGTGAACACAAATACACTTTTGACATCTTTCAAACCAAGCAAACGATTGTGTCGTGAAAGTGGAAATGGTCACCACTGGATTCCGAAGCAACGATCTTCAATACGCTGCACGTACGAAAGCCGTCAACTGCTACCACTGGAATACCAACCACCTCATTTCATCATAACACTTTGTCAGAAATTTTGTTCTATACAACATTAATATGTTATTATTATTTATTATGCATTTCATATTCACTTTGTTTCGTTAAATATTTACTGTATTAATCAGTAGTACATTGTTGTTCATAAGCTGTGCTGTTGGTACCTAAGTATGAAAAATAAAATAAAATGTTGTCCTGGCTTTATTATTTTTATTTATCTATTTTATAAATATTGAATTCTAAGATGTTAAATAATAAATTAATTATCAATTTAATCAATATGATTCCGACTGATGCATCTATTTTAAACGATGTTTACTGGGCACATTTTGACAATCGCACCAACTATCACACAAATTACAGATGTCTTATGCTTGTTAAAATACAAAACTAGAAAAATGTACATTGTCACAAGCACTAAGAAGGTTATCGACTTTTTCTAAGGTTTTATTAGTTTTCTTACATTTTCTTATTTCAAGCGCAATTTTATTTTTTTTTTCTTGTATAAAAACCTTTTTCTGATCATAGCAAAGATTTGGTCCAGATATTCATGCGTGACTTGATGACTAAAGAAAATAGGGCTCCATTTTTTCAAATCCATTGCTCCAAAAAATTCACATTTTATTTATATATTAACATTTAATTTCATAACTTTTTATCTACTTTTTCTTATTAATATCTACGAATAGGTGTTATATTATGTATTAAAGATAAGTAGTTCATGTGTGTGGGTATGTAGTGTTACCACGTAGCTAGCACTTATACAGGTGTATGTGTACACAGATAGGCACTGGCTACGTAGGAGCTTGTATAGACGTAGGTATAATAAAGGTTATGTCGTTTTGAAACTCCCGTCCTGAATCTTTTATGGTCGCGCCGAACCGTTTCATCGAAATGGAATTAATATTAATTATTTGATTTCCTTTGATCAATCTTAAGTAAACAAAATGATGAAATATTAAGATATTACTAATAAAATATTCATTTAAATGTAAATATTATAAAAATTCATTACATCGTTTCGTTATCTTTATGTAATGAATGATTAATTTTCCTTTAATTTTGCCTTAAAATTTAGAGATTTTTTTAAGCGAAATATTTTATGACACATTTAGGACAGAAATACGCGCATTTTTACAAGGAAAAGTATTCTTAAAAGCAAAAAATCTTTATGTATTAGTAAAGCCGGGTACTGATATGTTAACGGTATCGGTTAGTCGGTGTTCCTTCGGTAACAACGTAAAAAGCTGTCTTTCATACGTTGTTACGGTCAAAAGAGTACGTGATTTGAGAGTTTTTTTAACCACCGTCTGTTCATTCCATCAAAAACACTTTTTGTGAATGGTTAAGGTGGATTTCAATATAAAAACTACCAAACTCTTCCAATTCAATCAATCGGCAAATCAATAAACGCATTTCAAATTCGTTGAAACAATGAAACTTCAATTAAAAAATTATCGCAAAAAAAAAAGTAACTTTGATTGACATGTTCATAAGAAAAGTAAATGAAAAACAAACGTAGAACAGAAATGTGACAAATCAAAACAAAAAACTAATTGGGTCACATAAGCGTAAACCTTACGCCACGCCGAGTAGATCCACAACACATCTCTGATTCAACGCAAATCCCTGGGGTAATATTGTACCTGCCCGATCAGCTCGTAATTTGGATCTGTCAAGCTATAACCGAGACAGCGCGTACCTACGTAGCTCGAGTAAGCCCGGCCGGGTGAAATTCAGGCAGTCGCTAGCCGTCGTTAGCGGAGCGCACACATCGCCGTTACGCGGCGCACTCGTACACCCGCGTGGGGCGTCTCTCCTCCCACCCGTTCCTGAGCAGGAGGCTAGAGCGAGAAGGAGAATCAAAATACCATCGAGTTTGTGCCAACAAGTGGTAAAGGAATTGTTGCTCTTGAACTGTTGTTTTTTTTTTCACATTTTTATAATATGATATTGTTGTTTTGTTCGCTTTTGTATTTAAATGTTTCAATTACAGAAGAAACATTTCGGTAAAAATAAAAAATTTCACTTAGCCGTAAAAATGTTTTGAACGCGATTCCTAGTGCAATACAATGTAGAATAGTTGCCAAGTCGACATCTTATAGAGATGAGTAGTGTTTGTTATGTCGAATAGATCAAGAATATATTGTTGAAGTGATTATTCGGGCATCAATACAGCAGAATGGGGAGGAAGTACCAAGCAAGGGGTTGCGCCACCCTCATTTTTGTTTTTCTTCTCATCTGCCGGGCTTTCAAAGGTAAGGATAAAAATTAAATTACAACTTTCCAAGTAAAATTCTTGATAACATCTATTCTTTTTTACTTTTTCAGCGTCTCTTTGCGATTACTTTGTAAACATAATTAAATCAAAGTAGATGCCTCGAAGACGAAAGGAAACCATTCCGATTTTACTATCGACTTTTTCAATTCGCTCGACTTCATTTATTTTTTGTACTTTTGTGGGTTGTATAAAATGCTTTAACATCACATCTATTTTAAAGAAGACAGATCATCAACAAAGTAAACAATATGTTAAACCAAAACCAACTGAAATGACAGTTCTTAACACAAACCGGTACGACCATCTCATATGAAACGTATCTTTAAGTAAGAGTAAAGAAATGGATCATTAATGAAATAAACTCAGAACATAATATAAATTCTCAGCAATATATCGGTTTATGAACTACACGAAAAGTAATGATATATTATGTTTGGCAACTTCGTCTTTACTTCGGCATTTTGGTCGATAAGCCTACATAGAAAGTTGGATGATACAAAATATTAACAAAAGCTGGATTTCTTCGTGTTAACCTACGTCTATATTATTTTGTTGCAGACCACTGCGCTGATACCAATAGAATTAGCGGAAAGTAAAAATGTTCACCCTCTCAAAATAATTAGCTCAACCTTTGAATAACATTACGATCGTCCGTGAGGATTATTAAGAAGATTTTTTATACACTTCGCGCTAATACTTGACGGGCACTTAATGTCTTGTCGATTTTCCTTCTTAAAATATTTTATTTGTTAATGAAGAGGGAGAAAATAAGACTTGGCTCATTTAAATAACAAGGGTCCTTTACGTTTTATTTGAGATAAATGAGTATTTTCAAATTACCAAAGCTATATGAACAAATAAGAAGAAATTATTTTATTAATTTCTATTTTATATATATGTTTATTTTATCATTTTTGATCACGTGGCTATATAATCTATTATAATAATTTAGAAATGTTTTTTGATTTGCCTTTTATCGTTGCTCTATCGTATGTTAGAGCATCACGCCTAAACGGGTGAACCGATTTCACTAATTCTTTTTTTGCCGTGTTGGCTTTTATCAGTAGAAGGTTCTTATGAAAGAAGAAATTAAGAAAGTTGCGTGGTAAATCTACATAATAATTCAGAAATGTTTTTTTATTTGCTTTTTACCGTATGTCATCGCATCACGCCTAAACGGGTGAACCGATTTCACTAATTCTTTTTTTGCCGTGTTGGCTTTTATCAGTAGAAGGTTCTTATGAAAGAAAAAAATAAGAAAGTTTCGTGGTAAATCTACATAATAATTCAGAAATGTTTTTTTATTTGCTTTTTACCGTATGTCATCGCATCACGCCTAAACGGCTAAACCGATTTCACTATTTCTTTTTTTGTCGTGTTGGCTTTTATCAGTAGAAGGTTCTTATGAAAGAAGAAATTAAGAAAGTTGCGTGGTAAATTGGGAAATTAAATAAAACTCGCATTAGCCCTTCCTTCTCTATCTACATAATAATTCAGAAATGTTTTTTTATTTGCTTTTTACCGTATGTCATAGCATCACGCTCAAAATACAAATGCTACGTCAGATATGAATCTGCACAGAGCCGTGCAAAATGTCGGAGAAGGTTCTTTAATACAATGTGCTGCATTAACTTTAATATAATTTATGACCGGTATTTCGAATGAGCATTATACAGCCTAATAGTAAAAGGACATATAACTTTAAAGGATCCACTAACTCAAAACGGGTCTTTCATGAGAAATTTAATGGACCATTGGTTAATTGACAATTATCTTGTATATAATAATAAGACAATGTCGATTGTCGATACTGACCCACAACAGACTATCTCCGTTGGTGCATAATTCTCAACGATCCCATACAGCGGCGCGTTATTGCGATATTCGTTTCAACGAAAGCATTTCGTATCGCCACTAGCGCCGTTCAGGCAATGGCCAATTGAATAAAAGTTATTATACGCTGACAAGAAAGTAATTGGGTTTTATTCTGCCAACGCAAGAACTTCATGTAATTGGCTATTTTGAATCATCGTAGCATTGTATGGCACATCGTATCTTAAGGTGGATGTCGGCGCGGCGCCAGCGTTCCAGACCCAGCCTGAAACCCGCGACGCCACTCATCACGGAACGAGACCGTTTTTTGAATCTTCTTGCTCTCCGCATACCGGCGCTCATTCATACCCAAATTGGCCAGTTACCATCTCAATCATCTGTCTTGGCCGCGACTTGTGCTATTAAGGGATTGGCCAATTGCAAAGTAATTTACTGTGCGCTGACAAGAATGTAATTGCGTTTTTTCGGTAATGGCCGATTATTAATTATGGTAGCGTATTGAACTACATTCACCCTCGTATTTTAAGGTGGAGGTTGGCGCGGCGATCGAGAGCCTGTCTCAGTCTCACTAACGAACTCCGAGTAGATAACCGTTTGGGTTGCCTCTCTGTCGCGGCGCAGACCGTCACCTTTATAGTCCATAAAATTAATATGCCCTTTTGTGTCATCATGATATTTTTTTTTAATGTTAGAAGATACATATTGTTTTTCTTCTTATTATCAGGCCACAGGATTGTGTCTTCAATCTTAATGTGCCTTTGAGGCTCCTCGCACACGATGCGTTGCGTTATTCAAAATATGAATTATTAGGAGGTAGTAATTTGCCTCAACTCATTATATTATAACATTACCTACAAACCCATCGTATTCATTTTGTGGAACACATGTTCGATTCGATGTAAATTCTCACCAACATTCGTACGTGTTGTTTTTTTTTTCTATTTGTTTTATGGAAACGAATTTCAGATCGTTGTTATTTTAATTCCTCATACCTATACCTATTATTTATTTTGTTGAAATAAATTAGAAATGTTTTCAATTAAATAATAATATTGTTGTTGAACAAAAATGTTACGTGTCTTAATAGAGATGCTTCTCGTGTTTGTTTGTATGTTTGTCATTCGAATATCGATGACAGCGATTTGTTTATTTTTAAAATAAAAAGATCGTATTCCCTTTCTAGATATTCCTAATCAATAAACTTCTTTAGAATTCATTAAATCTGCATTTTGAAACCTTTGATTTTGAAAAATGAATATGAGCTTTTTTAATAATGTCTAAATTGTATCTTTTTGACGACTCCAAGTGCCTGGAGAAGCCCAGGGACTTAAATGGATAAAAAGGCCAACGGTATCAGTTGGCGGTTTTCGTACGTACTGCGTAGGTAATGACGGAGGTCGGTGACGATTATTTCCACTTTCAGAACACAATCTTTGCTTTAGACATTTACTAGCTGACCCATCGAACTTCGTCCCGTCTTAAATTCAATTAACTATTGCTGGGTAACAGAACATACCTAACTTACATGACTACTCATTGTGAAAAAATCAAACGGTTATAATATTATGAATCAGTTATTTCACAAGCTGGTGCTTTATATATTAAATAAATAATAAATAAATAAAACTTTGTATTAGTTACCCATTTATATATTAGATATGTATGTTGAATTTTCTTCATCTGACTTATAAAAAAGTATTAACAGACTTTTTTAATAAGTCAGATATAGCCATTCCATACTAACTTTAATATAAATTTTATATTATTTATTATCCATTTATTCCACTTTTATTAGTTGTTCTGATATCCGGAGCGGACGAGAATCCAATAAATCAAACATCGTAAGAATATGTTCAGCCAATCTCGAGTTATAAGTGTTCGCACTAATCCGACTTTCATTTATATTAGATATTTGTTACAGACACCAACAGAACACCAAACAACTCAAAAAAAAATATGAAACAAAAATATAAAATTTCCACTGCTCCAACAACATAATATGTCTCCGGCATAGCTATTGTGCAAAGTTAGGTGAAAGATGTCGAAAATGTATTGTGTTCACTATGGGTGAAACCAGATTCATTTAAAAATAATTACTCAAAAAACCTCTGAGCTTCAAATATTCAGTGTTTTATGAAAATATGTATATCGTGTGTGTACGGTATATATACCTTATTCCATTTTCTCAAAAAACGCCCTTCCTGTATACGAGTGACTCGATTTAGTTATAAAACTTCACAAAAAATAACATTAAAGTAACATTCTAAGTTTGGACGAGCATGGCAGCTTACTTGTTCATCACTTTCCTCAAGTTTCTCACATAGGAAAAGTTGTAAGGCACAAAAATCTAATTTAAAACCTACCCTACATTCAAATGTTGACTTGGTTGTATTCTTCACTGTTAACATACTCAACATTTTTCTTTTGTAATACTCTTTTATTTTAAATGTTGACTTTAATAACCCACAACTCACCTATGTACTACCTACTGTCAAAAAATGAAGCACCTTGTAGGTCTTGATATAAATCAACAATAATTAGTCTTCGTACATAAAAACTAGTCTGCATGCTTGTATTTTGCATAGATACGTATTACGTACTATCGTTTACCATGAAAATTGATTCGTTATCCCTTTTTACCCCACTTAGAGCCAAAGAGAGGCAACAAGAGGTCTCTTAAATGAAGTTCTTCCACACCGTATCCAAAATGAACGGAACAAGTCCGAGAGGGTCTTTGACAGCGCTCTCCTCGGCCAACTTATTCGGCATCCTTTACAATCTATTTCTGGAGAGTACGACCAAAAAAGTATAAGAATTTGAATATATTTGATCAAATAAAAGTGAGTGACATACACATAATATCACATACTCACCATTAAAATCTGACTGACAAGCATTTTTATTAGACGAACGTGCAACGACAAGCACACACCGTTCTAAGTTTGTCTAGATTCTTGTGTATTTTTTTGGACTAGATCTTAACGAACGTTACAGCCTTCGAAATTTCAGTAGAAGATGTTCGTAAACCCGTAGTTGTTTGTTCATAACATTTAAAAATCGAACAGTATTAGTCAGTTAACAGTTATTGATATATTCGCACACGACATGACACGTCAAGACTTTAATTGGGACAAAACATTTCAATATGGTGTATATTTTGGTCATTCTCTTCAGAAATAAAGAATAGTAAAGAAAATACTTACATTAAGCTTGTTGTTGTAGAATTGAAATATTATCTGTTGTTTTAGTTGCTAATATAAAATGAAGCAGTGATTCAACGATAATTAAAACTTTACACGTTTGTTGATACAAAATAATAATAATGGAGTGGATTCAATAAGAAATTTGGGATTGTAGGAAGGCGTTCGTATATCGGATTACTGATTTTCCTCTACACTGTAATCATTCTGCAGGGGTAGTTGGCGTGAGCTCGCGTGATCAGCCCTCGTTCTTCCATTATGTATTATGTTACACATTCCATAAGCTCAATGGAAAAATACAAAACAACCATAGGTTTTCGATTTGAAAGAACACAAAGTGATTCTCGAGGCATCTAGAGTGAGGTACTCTTTTTTTACTCCGCCTTGCGTTATCGCAAAATTTCTGACATCATTATGTGCTGAATCTCCATAATAATTTAGTTGTTAATAAATAATGTAGGTACTCTATGTATATTATGAAATAAGTTAACGTACTTTATTTTATGTGGCTTTATATTTTCTATACACTGTCATCTTTTTACATCAAACGTTAAAAATCCTTTAAAAAAAATTGTTACAAACTCGACGAACTTCGTCCCGCCTCAGAATCAAAAATTGTTTTCTTAACTTATTTACCGTGTTAAAACAAAATATGCCAGAATACAATGCCTTATTCATATTTTATCTATGACAAGTGTTAGATAATCTGGTTGTTGGTATTTGAATGTGAATAAATAACTTTATTTTCGTGTTTATAACACTGTATATTTAATAATTTTGAACAAAGTTTTACAATAATGAATTTTTTATATTGAGGTTAAAAAATGGTTCACACCTTGCTGGGTCGGATCTATGAAATTCGCAAATGCGTTGCGTTTGTAGCGCTTCGTTCCTCGTCGTGTGCACTCGGAACATATTACACGCGAAGTGAAACACTCCAAGCTCCAAATTCAAATGTAAATAATATTCTCAACAATCATTTCATGCCATTTATCAGAAATAGTGTTTAATTATTATGTTCATTCTTCTCGAGGCCAAGACAAGACAAAAGTTAAAATATGTAATTTAGATGTCGAAAAACGGATTTTAGGCGGGTGGAAGTTTGACGGGTCATCTAGTTCTAATATAAAGCTGAAACTGTTTTATGTTTACAAGAATATTTTACCATATCTTATATTGTTGAAAAAAGGCTTAAGGCTATTCAAATTCGCGTTACATCAGAAACATTGTAAATTTGTTACCAAGAAAAAGCACATAACGCGCAACACCATATGATTTATCTGGCCTTAACTTTTATGGCCTAAGAGTGTCAAGACATGCGCCTCCTTAATATTGCAATGTGTTGATAACAAAACTTACAATATCATTTAAATGTACCAGAAGACGTTTAAAAAAATACAAATTTGTAAATTTCATAAATATTTTGTTAAATAATAAGTGTATTTGACGAGAGTTATGTTTCTATTATTTTACAAATGACTCTGTATTTTACCAAGAGATATATGTAAATCAAGTAGGTATATGTACTTTCTACAACTTTGATGCTGAAAAAAATATCGATTTTTGAGACAACTTTATCGATTCAGTCGGTTGTCGAATTTTAATCCACAACCTATTTCATGATGTATAAAATCATCAATATAAACGTCATTCTTTGTTTTCAATTGTTTCAAGATTTTAAAATAAGAACAAAATAAAACGAGGAAGAACAACAGAACTGCGATATTTTTATACTAACAACTACGTCCCACTTGAAAGGACTTAATTCTTACGCCGTTCGTATAATAGCTTCTCTACACAATAACTTCTGGGCGCACAATACGCCATGCAAGTACGTCGCAGCCCTCGGCCTTATGTATTCGTTACTTTATTTAATTAACGGAAGTTCCAACATTTACCCTTACCCGATCTTGCGAGTTTTCAATGTTCTCCTTACAAAGATGTAGATGTTCAATGTTCGCAACAGCTTTCCTCAACCTTTTCTTCCCCTTCTATTTACATGGCCATTTTAGTAAATAAATAAATAAATAACACTCTTCTATACATAGGTGTCAGTATAGCCGGCGGAACTTAATGCTTTAAGCATTGTCTACCAGTCAACCGGTCCCGTCCAATCTGAGACAGGATTCCAACCCCGAGTAGAAATTTCAAGTGAAAAACACATTGAAAATTTCTGACCCGACCGGGAATCGAACCCGGGACCTCTTGATCTGAAGTCGGAGCCTTTGCCACTAGGCTACCGAGGTCGGTAGTAAAGCAGGCGCTTCCACAGTTGTGAGGTTAAATAATATGCTTCTATCTTTTTGGATGTCTTGTATATGGCTTCCGTGACAATTATGATATAGGTACATATGAAGATATATTTTTCTTGTAGTGCCATGTCAGATAGTTCCAACGTCTGCTATTATAACTGTGGCGAATTTTACTCGCTGTACGACCATTCGAACAAATTGTACCAGAGTAGGTACGTAAGCCCGTTTAATCTATGCCTTTTTCCTGCCCCTCTGCGACCCTAAACCTTTCCTATTTTATATTTTTATAAGGGGCTTCTTTCTGACCGTTCGACAAATGTGATCACTCCCTCCTTCGTTTTATTTTCCACATTCTCGTACAATTCTTCAACTGCTTATCAAGTTTGGTTGCTTAATGCTATCACTATTTCCAACAGACGTCTCATATATAGATATAAAAGAAAGTCGGGTTAGTTTCAAAAACTTATAACTCCAGATCGACTGAACAGATTTTTATTATTTTTGATTTATTGGATTCTTCTCTTTTGCTTTCCAGTTAGGACACACGGTGAGTGTAGTTTAAAAAAATCTCTCAAAAGTTTGACCAAGATGTGAAAGGGTGATATCAATGCATCTCTTCCAGCCAACAGAAGAGTTGGTTTACTTTTAAGAGTCAAGTGGTGTTAATCACGCACTAAAACTACAATTTAAAATATACGCGTATTCTCAGATGTTAACCGTATAAGAATCGTGCAGAAAAAACATATGTAAAAGACAAAACAAATAATAATATATTTTTTTAATCGATTCCTCAAAATGTTTCTTTGTCAGTTTTAGACCCGGAAACCATCTAACCGATGTACTCCAAATCGGTTTCATTAGAATGGTAATAAAGCTAAGGTGGTTGGAGACCTCTAACCGTATATATAACACAAAAATGTTTCTACATACCTACCTATTTTATTTTCGATTTTTATTTCTTCAGCCGGCATTACAGTATTCACCTATACCTACGCCGGTTAATGTAAACAAAACATAATACACTAATCAAAATTAGATACTGATTAAAACATTAAAAAAAAACAATTCACTCAATAACTTAAGTCTTATACAAAGATCACAAACATTGTATGATTTGTTTTTTTGTATATGCTTTGTTTTTGTAAAAGGCCTTTGCGCCGTTTATGATGATAAATAAATTAGAGTGAGCAAATCAAGTATAAACAAAACACAAAAAACTATGTTCAACAACTGTGACACCATCCAACTGACGTACCCTAAACCAATTTTATAAGAATGATTTATTGCGAACGTGGTTTTAAACCACTTAATTTTGACCGCTTTTTTAAAGACTTAACACAAAAACACTGATCTGTCGTTCTCATCAAAAAGCTTTATCATGTCAAACAATCGCAGTAGAACAGCCAAACAGCAAAGTGAACACAAATACACTATTCGACTCTTTCACAGTAAACTACTTAAAGCTTGTGTCGTTAAATAGGATCGAACCCACGACCTCCAAGCAACCAACCACCTCGAACTCCTCCAAGAGTTAAGTTAACAGGTTAAGTCATTGCTTCTCGAAAAAATAATGTGCATAATAATTAATATTAATCTTTGAAACAAGGATTAATTAATTATTTAGTAAAATTCATTTACGTATTGTATGATTTTATAATTATTATAAAATAGTTTTTTGTTATTCACTGTTTGTTTTGATATTTCTTCATTTTCAGCAAAAAAAGCATTCGTTTTCACACTGAAAAATTATTATCGCCTTTGAGTCTCTGACTGCAGTGAGAAATTAATTTAATTCTTGTTTTCATGATTATAAAAAGTTTCATATTTCATTTCAATCCACAACATACTTAAATGAGTTTAAATAACAGCATTCGCTGCATAATGCAGTAGTTCATCTGAACTTCTTGCTTGTCTTGTCGGCTGATACTACCACGAATAAAGCCTAGTTCACACAGGTCGAGGATTTTCAGTCTAATAGCGAGTAATTTAGTAAAAACAACTAGTCTGAGCACCTTAAATTTAGTCGAATAGATTATCTGGCAGTTGGGTCGTCATGTGTCACTTGCCGCTGGTAAAGGACGCTAAAGTGTGAGAACCTTTAGTTTCAACCGAGTTCATTATTTGCAACATAAATGGTGTTATGCTAGAGAAACTATAATTATTTTTACTTTAAACATACATACATGAGCGGAACCTGTTGACAAGTCATTTAAATGACTTAACGGGTTCCACTCATTATTTTGTTGCGCTGTTTCTGTGTAATATATTATATTGTGTAAATAATATAACAAAAAAAAATATTAAATTGTTTTATAACATAAATTAATTAATTAAAAATAATTATAAATAAAATAACATTATATCAATAAGGGGATTACTCTGAATTTTCAATGCAATACCGCTTCAAATTCAATCTTAATCACGATGTCATTATAACATGTAGATTTAGGTTCTTATCTATGAAAAAAGTTGCATGTCCGTATATTTTGAATTGTGTATTGCTTTATGAAAATTTCTACAAGTACTTTTCATACTAAAAGTACTTTTGACGGTCGACAATGAACACTTCTACAATACAAGCTTTAGTTTCTGTGAAAGATTTCGAAATTGTATTTGTTTTCACTTTGGAAAGCTCAGATTTCTTTCTTTTTTTTTATTATACGATGTCTTTGAACTAACCTTTCATTGTATTGTAGACTTCTCGTTTTAAAATCTCTCCTCACTAATAATCTGTAGGTACTCGAATATAGTTTGAATGATTTTTGCTAATCCAGCGACTTAATTACTCGCTAATCGAGAAAGTGTGAACGTGGCTTAAACTTGCACAGATACACCTCAAGGCTGAAATGTTAAAACACACCACTAACTCAGTTCGTATAATAAATAAAATATAACATAACGTCAGCATAAAGGTGGACGAGTTTATATATAGTAAAGGAAACTGAGAGAGAGAGAGTTACTCTACGTATATCTGATCTTCTTATTAAGAATGTTCTGTAGCACCCCGGGCGCGTTGCTACGAACATTTGTGAAATATAATATCAACTACGACATTTTGAAAGAAAAAGCAAATGTATTTTGTGTGTGAGTACTTTAATTCTTTGTTTCTCTTCGACTCTTTATATTTTTTGGTTAAGTGTTGTTTAGATAGAAACAGACTATATTCTTGCATGCTGTGTTAACAATTTTAAATTTGTGCAACTAAAATGATATATTTATCCTGGATAAGGGCTCAACAGACCGTAAATGAATGAATAGAGTGTAAAGTAGTCTTGTTTTTCTTCTTCCTTGAATTAGGCCATGCTGGCCTGTTCTTGAGAGTTATTTCTCCCGTGAGGTTGATCCTCAACTGTCTTTCCATCTTTTCGGGGTTCTTTCGCGAGGTTGAGTTCCATATGGCTGGTTGTAAAATGCGATGTAAGGGAGTCTGCTATCGTCCATTCTTTGTACATTGTTATACCTTCAGATGATATCTTCAGCCTCACACATCTCTCGCACTCTCGTATTATTCGTATATCATGTCGGCTATAAATCTCAGCGTCTTCATCTCGGATGTTCTTAGTTTGTGTTGCTTCTGGTGGTATCCGCTCTAGCGTCTATGGGGGCGTTCAAGTATTACGTAACGCAATTTTTGAAGATTTTTACCCCCCCCTCCCCCCCATGTAACGCGCCGTAACGTTTTTATGTACCCCCCCCCCTCCCCCCCCCTAAATGTTACGTAACACCCAAGAGACTATTTTTTTACTGAACTCTCGTAAAAAAGTAAAAGGGTTTCAAAGGTTTCCTTTGCTAACTTCGGAGAAAAAAAAATACTATTTATATGTTCCATAAATTTATCTTTATTTTTTCTTTTGCTGTTTTCCAAATTTTGGCATAGCTGCGTTGGCAAGTCCAGTTGATGATGTAAATCCCCCCTTTTGACCACTAACGAATGCTGACAACGAAAATAAAATAAAAATGACGTAAGTATAATATAGTCGAGGGATTCCCCGTAAAAAATAAAAGATTTGCTAACTTGGGAGGGCGAAATAAAAATAACATACAATGCAGTCGAGGGACTCCCCGTAAGACTTAAACGAAAAAGGTTCCTTTTTTCGCAGAGCGAAAAATTCTTACGCTTAGGGTGAAAACACGTAGAAAGCCGATTCCGACCGGCGCAAAGAATGTTGTCTATGGTTTCAGTGCATTTAAATGGGCATGCCGGAAAGCAGGTTTCTGCTTTTGCTGTGCGTATCCCCATTCAACTGCATAGAAACATTCTTTGCGACGGTCGGCGCGGGTCGGATTCGGCATTCTACGTGTTTCCACCAAAAGCTTTAACATCGGAGAACAAAATAAAAATGACGTACGGTACAATCGAGGGACTTCCCGTAAAACATTGTCGAAAAGGTTTCCTTTGCTAACTTCGGAGAAAAAAAATGATGTACAGTACAATCGAGGGACTTCCCGTAAAACATAAACGAAAAGGGTGCCCAACTTCGGAGAAAAAAAACAAAAATGACGTACAGTACAATCGAGGGATTCCCCGTAAAACATAAACGAAAAGGATTGCCCAACTTGGAAGATTTATTACCCAATTTTTTTTATTTAAGAAAAAAAATACCGTTACGTAACGAGTTGTTCAAACCCCCCCTCCCGCCCTCGTAACGCACAGTAACGTTTTGCAAGACCCCCCCTCCCCCCCAAATTGCGTTACGTAATACTTGAACGCCCCCTATAGGTAAGAACACGTAGAAAGCCGATTCCGATTCGCGCCGACCGGCTCATAGATTGTTGTCTATGGTTTCAATGTATTTAAATGGGCATACCGGAAAGCGGGTTCCTGCTTTTTCTGTGGGTGTCCCCGTTTAAATGCATACTAACATTCTTTGCGCAGGTCGGCACGGATCGGAATCGGCTTTCTACGTGTTCTTACCCTATGTACATTGTACACCGCAGTTCAGGACGGGTCGCACACAAGTCTTTTGTTAAGTAGTAATAATTTATTTTTTTGTTTTTGGGTCCATTTGGGTAAGATTGATAGATTAATTTAAATGTTCAACTGCTGCCAGTGAAATCAGTATTGTTTTTTATTGGTGTTCATTTGATTAAATTGCATCAAAACCTATGGAATGACAGGAATAGAGATTGGTAATTAATTGTTTGGTCGTCCAGTAAATCAGTTAAACCGTCCTTTAAAAATTGAAACACGATTATTATAGGTATTCGATTTTTGTCTTGATAGTCTTTAAAACTCTTCAAATTTTTCCAGGTCTCTTTTTTCTGTTCTGATCTGAAACATAAAAATGTACTTCTTACCGACCTCGGTAGCCTAGCTGTACTGGCGTGGACTTCAAATCCGAGGTCCCGGGTTCGATTCCCGGTCGGGTCAGAAAATGTTTTTACTTGAATTTTTTACTTGGAATTTGGCTGTCTCAGATTGGACGGGACTGGTTGACTGGAAAAATTGCCTCAGGCAATAAGTTCTGCCGGCTATACTGACACCTTTGTATAGAAAAGTGTTATATTATTATTATTATTACTTCAAATTTAAGTAGATTTTAATTTCTCGAATTAAAATAATATTGATGTCAGTTTTATTCTAATTTTTGTTATTAAATCATTGAACTGATTTTCAAAATAGGTGGCTGCTTTCTTTGGGTAAAAAATTAATGAAGACCTTCTGCTGAAATACTTACACACAAAATGCAAGATTGAAAATATATACCTACTTACTTTTTCAATCCCTTTTAAATATCTTACTCAACGGTAGTGCTTTCAATAATAATTATTGTATGCGTAATAAAGCCGTAAAACACACTCTAAATACCCTCATGTAAGGACTCTCTCAACATCACATATGTATGCTTTTGATAATACGTTATCAAATTTAAACAGCTTGTGTTTAGTTAAGCTATTTGCAGTAATGGAGAAATGAATCAGTTACATTTAACTGAGTATTAAAATGTAAACACAAACTTGGATTCGCAAAACGTTTACTGAAATAAATAGATACCTTAATCTATAATTCCGTTGACAGTTTATTGAATACGCCTTTGAAAAGTTTGTTATTCGAAAGGCATAGAAATCAGATTTATCTTTGAGTTATCTTTAAAATGGCTTTCTATTTAGACCAAGATAGATATTTTTTGTTGATGGTATTCCGGGCCTTTTAACCGTGGTCTTGTAGCCTATATTTTGCCCAATGGAGGATAATTTCCTAAATTACAAGGCCGACCACCTTGAAAGCGCTAAAAATTTACATTTATATTATTTCTTTGTATGAAAATGTATCCCTGTAATATTGTGTGGCCAAAATGGATTCTAATTTCCGGCTTTATGTCAACAGCTTCCCAAGCTGATACAGTAATTAATTAGTCTGAATCATCATATTCTAATTATTCTGTATATTTCTTTAAAGTCGTTATCCCACCGTTTCTGAAATATAGACACTCAAGTGTATTCTCTGTTTACTCATTATTTCAAATAGAGCTCGTTTCATTTTTTTTTTCAATAGCGAATTTAAATTGGCTCTGTTTTGAGAAGACTTTTTTTCATATTCCATGAAGTTCTTTTATCACATTTGATTTCTCGGTAACTTTAACCGCAAATTTTGCGCATGGTTAAACTTGAATGGACCGACTAGTTTAAATAACACCATACTGTATTTCATATGCATGAATACAAGGCGGTACCCAAAAAAAAACTTCTTTATTCCTTTATATTATTTTTACGGCAATTTTGGATTTTTATCAAAGTATTCTCCCTTGATCACAATTCACCTCTCCAAATTATCCTTCCAAAGCTTAAAATAAAACGTTTTTTATATCACACTTATCGGGATGCTGTTTAAGCCTTCCGGGAAATTTTGTTTTACCTAATCTTATATATGAAATAATATAAATGAAAGTCGGGTTAGTGCGAACACTAATATAATATATATATACATACATAGGGTATATATATATATATATATATATATATATATATATATATATATATAAAATTTTCATAAAATAAATAAAAAGAATTTAAAAATGTCAAATTTAAAAATTTAAAATCATAAAATTGAATTTTTAGCCAATCCTTGGTTTCAGTCGTCTGAATATTAAAAAGTTCATCCAATGTTCCATCGAACCTATGTATTGGACACTCAGTGATTATGTGGTCGAGGGACTAGACAGGGTTGCCGCATTCGCAGCGGGGGTCAGATATGTACCCCCATTTGTGGAGTTCTGAAGCGCTTTTGGAGCAGCCTGTCAACGATTAAGTGTCATCCATTGTTTTCGCTCCAGCTGGAACCCACAGACCTCCTTAGACGGATCTGCAACAAGGAGTTTGTTTTCTGCGTTCCGCCACTCCTAAGTCCATGCCTGTGTGATTGTGAACTGTTCAGACTCCAGAGCCTGGGTCCTAGTCCAGAAGGATTTCCTTGATACGAGTCTCATATATGGAATATTGTTCAGAGCCACATTTAGGAGAGAAGTATTGTTCTGTGCTTTAGTCCACTCTTTCAGTGTTGCGGAGTTTCTAAGTGCGAACACTTATAAGAATCCAATAAATCAATGATTGGATTCTTCTTCGCTCCGGATAACAGAATAATTAATAAAAAGTTGAAAAATGGATAAGAAATAAATAATATAAAATATAATATTAAAAGTTAGTATGGAACGGATTTTCTGCGACGCCATAACAACAATTTTATTGTTTACTGCACGCGATGGTAGTTCCCTCTCATTCTTGCAAACGTAATTGCCGCCCTTACAATAGGCCATCCCACTTACTCCAATTTTCATACTTACCAAGCCAACAAAATTATCGGGCACTTTCATAATATCAACGCAGCATCGGCACTTCATAGGCGAGGTAGAACGTCTGCGCGCGCATATATTCTCGCGTTGTGCCCGCCTGAGCTATGAATACGAATGAAATATAGATGTTTTGGATATATTTTAATATTAATATTTTATTAGTTTTCCACGATTTCCCAAAACTAAAAAAAATTCTCACAGCAACAAAAAACAAATTTGCGCGTTGCTATCGACAATCGACCATCATGTTTTTTGCTGAAATGAAAAAGTTGTTGAACTAAAAAAAACTCTCCCGGGCAAACCAGTGCACTCACAGAAACAATGATCCCACACTAACTCACAAATGTGGAAATAAATAGAGACCAGCACAATTTTCAGTCATTAAAGAAACACCACCTAACTTTCTTCATGATATTATAATTATTATTTTCTCCCCATCTTAACCCGATGTCGTTTACTGCAATTCTATCAATTTACTTAGTTAAACAAGCTACACGACGCCGGTAAAAACCCACGTCAAAACCTTTTCTCGTCTCCTTTTGTTAATCATTTTCGCTGTTAGGATAAATGGTCTCCGTAACAAACCTCGCATTAAACATATAAAGGAGATAACAAGGTGTAATGGACCCTGAACCTTCCGCATACTCGAGTGACAAACATTTATTATTTTACCTCATCAATTAGGTGACTGTGTTCATTTTATTCCTTCTCATATTATATTGAACAAAGGCTCAAAATTTCCATATACGGGATCTCTGATCTCTCCGATGTTTGCCGTCGGCCAACACCATTATGGGACTAAATGGCCGCCAACGGTGTCGTTCACTCGCTATTTCCATGGTTACAACGTACAAACAACGGTTTTTACGTCGTTATTATGGGAACACCGACTGAACGGTAACTTTGTCGGACATTTTATTGCACCTGACTTCAGCCCGAACTTTTTTACCTTGATTTCGCCTCTAAATAGTTTCATACACAGTCAGTCACACACTGTCAACTTTAGTCATTTCTATAACTCTTATTTTGCTGAACATATCACTGTCGATTGTATTTAAAGTATTTTTACGTAAACACATCCATTTTTAATGAAAATTATTTAATCTTTTTTAACCTACTCGTCTAACTAAGCCAGGCGATTAAATGTGAATCGTTCCAAATTTAATCAAAATGACAGGGCGTGTTATAAATGATTAATTATCAGAAAGTTTCCTAACCAACCTGTCGTGTGAACAGAATTTAATTATTCGGTGTGGTGACAATTAATTTTATTGCATTTCCGACCATTGTCTAAATTTGTGTACCCATTTCAATAATTATTTCTGATATTTTTTTTAAAATTAAGAATAAGTTTTTGTACTGGATTTCAAATTATACATTTATTAGATATAGAATGTATAAAATTTACACTTTTGTTGAAATTGTGTACGGTGGACGAGAATGGGTTAATACAGAATCCCACAAACCACTCAACGTATTAATTTGTTTGTGATGATGAAGCCTTGGTGATTACCTTCGGCGACACAAAATAGCTCCCCCTCGCAACCACAGGAATGAGTTTTTTTTTAAATACGTTAATTATGTGAATGGCAAAAGGGTCGCACGAATATTTTATGCTGTTTGTTGATGAAAAAATTTTTTTTGAGAGTTCGTTGTTGTTACTTTTATATTGTTTTTAATCAAACTTAAGCATCGTGACTCAAGAGGAGCCACAACCCTCTTCAAGGTAACAATGATTTTGGAACAGTAGGTACCTACCCCTATTCCGAACTTTACTCACTAACGAGAACCTCACTGGTATTTCGTATGGGCTTGCGGAGTTTTTCAAAGTATTCTGTAGGGGCGCTATATGCGTTTCCTTACAAAATTTTAATACCTCAAGCCAGCGTAAATATCAGGAAACTTGAATAGGGACACTGTTATACGACTGTACGGATTCTCATTTAATATCTTTAATATGACTTTTTCTCACCTTCTATTCTTCCGGTATGTTTTTCAATACTTCTTTTCACTTATAAACTCTCCTTTTAAAACCTGATTATGTACATACATACATCTTAATTAATATAACTTTTATTGAAATAAACAAAAATATACATAAGCAATCAAAAATTCAATAATGAGATATAAACCAAAACAGCGCAACAAATGAGCGGAACCCGTTAAGTCATTGAAATGACTTTTTAACAGATATTCGTATTATATATTTATAATTGAATCGGTTAAATAAGACCAACCTTACTGCCCGTTTCCACTTGTGTGTTAAATCTGACAAAATATCGTGTGCTTTGGTGAGTAAACATTTTATATGGAGATGTTCACAACTATTAATTCTACAGCACTACAGCTATTGTTGTCGTCCAAAAAAGAATAATAATTGTTTTCAAACGACACCATAGGAATGGGAAGTGTATGAATATGGTATAAGTCTAGCACTTGCAATCAGTGATTTTATATCTTCACCTCTTTGTCCTCCCAAGTGGGGCTGGAATAAGAACAGAAAAGGTTGGATAAATTCGGGAATAAAAATCGTTGATTAAAAAGTTATTTGAACGCCTACTCCCTCTTCCTGTTTTATAACAAACTTGTGTAGGTAGACATGTTGATGGATTCTGCCGTGAAGAAATTAATTTTAAAAGTTTCATTAGAATCTTAAAGTATAATTGCGTTAGGGGTGGGTGTGGCTGGGCGTCTTCTTTGGTTTGCAAATTAACTCTAAACTTTATAATATCATCAGCCTTCACAGCTTGAGCTATTTACATATTATTCTCTTATTTGGGATAGGTATGTCACATTGCTCGCTTCAGCGTGAATATGGTTTTTATTTAAAATCAAATTTTTACAACAAAAATTTATTAATCTGACATTTTCTATAATTATATAAGACATGTGTAATGTCTATCGAGAAACATATCGAACATATATATAAAATCTCATGTTTCTTTCTCAAAAAGTATTCTACTTTGTTATGGAAAAGTAATGGATAAATCTTCATTTCTTCTAGTTCCGTTAGGAAAAGTTCTATCTACTCTAGGATCTTGTTATTCCTGGAATGCTGATGCTGATGTCCAGCTTTGGTCAAGGTCGTCTCCATGTTGGCATAGAATCATCTGCTATTTTTATAAGACTTTCAGGGTCTGCTCTCTACGCGATGTCTCCAGAAACGCTTTTTAGAACTACCCCATTGTGTACACCTTGGATATCACAATGATCTTCTAATATCGGAGTTCCTAACTCTGTGCTTGTTCCTGCATGGGGCAGTCTTCATCTATTTTGTGCGTAAGATTCCCTTCGTCATTGCTGTGTCAGGCCATTGATTGTTTGACGCAGGTTTCATTAGTTCTCACCTTTTTTATTTCTCCATATAGTAGCTTCACTTTTTTTAAACTCTTTATTCATTAAAATAATAAGAACAATACAAGTCCTGTAGGGTTATTCTCGTAGCGGTCTTAATACGCTCCTATCTTGATCGACAATATTAAAATGGCGGATTGGTATTCACAAAACAAGATATCTAGCAGATATCTTAAAAATCCGTTATGTTTGAAATATTAGTATGAAATTCTATGTAATCGGCATTCCCGTAACTATCTTACAAACGTCAAATTCAAGGGCGACCTGATTGCGATCATGTCTTAATCTTATCGTTAAGTGATTTTTAAATGCGATTGATTACGGGAATAAGGCTCCTGTTAAGGCTTTTGCAAGCCTTGTCAACAGGTTCTTAACATAATTATTTCAAAATACAAAAATAATTCAATTGCTTTGATTATCTTACCGTAGTTGCACTAGATATGTAGACAATATACAGACTCTGCCATGATAGATAAATTTATATTAATAAAACAAAAGATTGAAACAAACAAACTAATCACACATGTTATTTTATCATTAGGCAGATTATACAATTATTCAAACATTATCAAGTAAGTACAAAAAATCTATATAGGTTACTTTTCATGACATCATTCATCTATATGTAACAAATTTGTAATAAGGAGTCAATAGAGATGAATTCTTTTTAGTCAGTGTCTCATAATCTCATATTGAATACTAATGAATATTCAAGGTCAGAAACAGAAAGTTGAATTTTCCAGGAAGGACTTTGTTTCAAACCACAAGCAACCCCATAAAGTCAGTGAATGTTAATGTAGGCTCAATGACAAAATAAACAACGGTACATTATTATCCCAATACGGAAACAACAAGACCCTTAAATGACACATGATCCTGTGTTATTCAATTGACCAGCTCCCACGCCAAAGCATTATCCCAAACCCACTTTGTTAATAAATAAAGCACCCTTTTGGAATATAGGAAAACGTTATTTTTAGCCAACATTAAAACTTGTATCCATCTTGTAATTATGAGAGAATATTGTTGAAAAACCATTCGAACTATAAAAAACAACTTTAAATTGATTTACCTCCCACCATGCGAGTATTTTCTATAAAGAAGCCATGTTTGAGATTAATTTGATAAAAATTTTGTACAGATTTAACATTCAGCGACGCTTCGGACAAATTCTATTTGTCAACTTCTTGATAAGGGTCCATCGGTACGAGACCAGATTCTATAAACCCCTCACAGACTGAGGCAACAATTGAAAATTATGCTGAAGCGTGCATGGGCAGATGTCCTATACAATAATATTGTTGTGTTGTTTGTTGTGTGGGTAGCTCAAAACAAGAAATATTAATAGTTCGATTTGGTTAATAGTCCAGTTCTTTAAGTATTGGTTGTAAATTTGTTGATTTGTATTGACTTTAGCTCCGATTAAATAAAAATAAAGTTCAATTAGTTAATGAAGCCTGTTTAAAAAAGAAAAGGATCTGCCCTTCTATTCGATACCTGCTAATAGATACCCGGGGTGTGCAACTTTTTTTAAAAAAGAAATAGATATACTAAGTATAAAACAGCGTACCTACTCACTTGAGCCGCGAGCAGAAAAATATCAATATTATCTTAGCAGTAAGTTTGTTCACAAAAATAGGAAAAAATGTTCTCAAGCTGTCGACACGGATAAAACAAACGTACATTTCGTGACACGTCTAAATTAATTACAATATCAAACAGAACTTGAAACGAGTGACGAGAAGCAACACCTACATACATACCTACCATATATCATTACACACACTATAGACATCTCCTTCCCTCAGTACCTGGTCCCTTACAATATATTATAATGCTGATATTTCTTTGTCGCACTAAAAAGCAAATGTTTCAATTTGTAGAAAGTGGTTTGCACATACACCCTAACACCCACACATACTTAATGTATATGTATTAAACATGTGGTGGATGTATGAGTGTGTTTGAACAAACATATCTTCCGTCTGGAGAAAAGTTTATAAAATATTCATTCATCTTAGATGGCGGCACAAATGTGTGTTTCTTCAGTAACAGGTGTATAGACTGCTTCAAGTTAGAGTCGAGACATCCTGGTGGGGTTATAATAAGAGTAATGATAATAATAATATGTCCGTTTTACGTACCCTATTATCATTAATAATTGCATATTAAAACAGTGCAAACGTTGCGTTCAACATAGCCTAGAGACAGCTTAGAGTAGACATAGTTCAATAAAGCCTATAAGACATAGCTTAGAGTAGACATAGTTCAACATAGCCTTTAAGAGACAACTTAGAGTAGACATGGTTCAACATAGCCTATAAGACATTGCTTAGAGTAGACATAGTTCATGTCCTGACGCCATCTGCTGTTGCTTGCTAATCAAATTTGGTAGCTTTATGTTCTCACCACTATCCAACAGATATATCTGCATTTAATTAATAAAGAATATCGTTATTACCTGCAGTGCTTACTTCTTATATACCTACTTACACGTATCATCGTCGGTCGGTACGATTGGCTCAGTGGCAAGTATATCTACTTGAGACATCGAGAGATTTTTCGACACGTTCAACACATCGAAGAAACCCATGGCGAACGATGTAATACGGTTACATCGTTCGCCAGTGATCACATTAAACCAGCCTTCGAACAGCAATAGAAGACTATATCGTACCGAAGCCCGTAGTGGTTTAAATTTGTAAAAAAATACCTTTTTAAATCGAACACAAATTGTTGGTTATATATAGTAGGTAAATTTAACATGTATTTTATGTTTTATTTATTTAAACGCGTTTCTATACCTACTCCAAAAAGTTTAATTCATGGGTAAAAGAAAATGAAACAATATATTTTGTGACGAAACATTTAGATTTTCAGAAGTTTCATCTTGTCCAAGCCCTTCACAGCTGTACTTTGAAAACTTCAACAAAGAATGACATTTTTCCACATTAAAGTTTCGCTGAAAGTATAAAGTCCAAAGTTTTCAAAGCTCATTTGGGTCTCAGGTGTATTCAGATATAAAATATTATTTCTTGAAACCTCTCAAGGTTTTTAACTTCGCTTACTTTTGTGTTCAAACATTTCTTACTACAGACAGGTTAATTAACTATCTTATGAAGTTGTAAAAAATTGTCTTGAATCTAAAAATATCAGCTCCTGTTACGTTTATTTCAAGCTTATTCCTCATTCCAAATCATAATTTCACGTAATATCTTCATTACAAGACGTATGTAGCTACCTACTTATTGAATGTTCTCTAACATCGTCTTATTATTATTACACAGTAGGTTTATATAAGCAGACATGAAGCTATCGACAACAACGTGGAAGTCTTTATAAACGGAATTAAGACATTGTTGTTTAGTTACGTAAAATCAATAAGCTCTATTTGTTATGGCTTTCCTTATTTTGTTTCTCTATATATCATATGTACACCTCACATACTAGACGCCTAAACATTTCTCAGGTTCTATTCTCAGACATTATTTTTTGGGGTATTTTTCATAGACAAAATTATCATGATCTTCCTTTTGGAAATTCATCTCACAGTGGAGCTTGTCCTCCACTAAGAGACATCACCATGCTGCTTTGTCAGCCTCCAATAGGCTGTGCCCAGTCTGTTTTTACAGTTTAGCTGTACAACTCAGTCTCGGTCTTTCTCTCTTTGGTCTCCTCTGGTTAAAGGATTTATTACTGAGAAGGTCTTCATTTATTCTTTCTTCTATCTGATATAGGACTATCAAGTTTTTCTGGGTCGTTTATATCCAACTGTCTCTCCATATTTTTGTGGGCGTCCAGGCCTGCCGGTTGATGATATTTCGTCTGCCGCTATTTTTACTTCGTTGTCTTTTTTCATTGTCAATTTTCTTTCGCATGTTTTATCTCATTTATTCATTCCAAAGGCCTCAACCATTTGCGATCTAAATATGACGTCAAGTCGCTGTACAAATTGAAGTTTTGCAGAAGATTTATCTGATATGAAATAACTTAATTAGTATCAAACCCGAACTCGAAAATAAAATCCATAAGCGCTTTATATGTAAACCTAGTGATAATTGTTATTTTGAAACCGGTTGTCTTTGTCAAAATTGGATACGATTCAATTGTAGTGTATAAAATATTTTACAAAGAAAATCAATACTCTATGTTATATTTTCGAGTTGATATCAAACTAAAAAGGACAGTTATGAATGTATGATGTTACTGGCAGATAGAGCGTGTGCCCTGAGGTGACGTTACACATCACAAATTGAATTCTGCTCCACTTACTTACCAACGTAGCTTTGAAATATTCTTCACAAACCACTCAAAACAAATAAAAATAGCTCTACACGCAAATCTCTGAATAATTTCAAAATTCACGTAAGCTATCTTTGATTTGTGTTTCAAAAGTCGTGTGAAAATGTACCGTTCGTGTTGGAATTGTTTTGTTTTTGTACCTATTCAAATAATCAAAACTGCGTCAATTAGTATGACGTTTACTTTAAGAAATCTTTTTTGAATGGCTCACAAACACGACAAAACAAATTGAATTTTATAAAAATAATATTATTTTCTATTACCTTTACCATTCTTAATAATATTGTATGTTTCCTTGGAATTTATTCACTTTTGATTCTAACAATGGTAGGTAATTTTTAAACCTATTTGGTAATGGGATGCCATTAGTCTCAATCAGTAAGTGAATTTCGCCAGATACCATGGCTACAGTTAAATAAAAGAAAGGATTATTTTGTTAGAAAAGGAAAAAAGAATGTTTTATAGAGAAACAAGGAAAAATCTTACTTGTTCCTAAGTACGTAGGAATAGGAAGCAAACAATATTACTAAAACGTTATATACTTTCACCTACACAGCATTACGCACCATAGTCACGCGAAACCTTAAACGAATTTAGTTTTGATGACATGGGTACAGCGTCTATTGTGGGCCGTAGGTAAGCAAGTACTGATATAACGCAAACCGTGAACCTGCTATTAGGAAGCACTGAATGTTCCATTATTACCGAACAGATATTTATGTCAACGGCTGTGTATAATCGTGCGATCACCTTTAGCTTTATCTTGTGACATCTCTCAATGTGACCCTATGATTATCAATACCAGACTTATCCCCAAGAAAATATAATAAAGAAATATGATATCTGTCAAGATATAAGAACATCAACATTTATTTTCTACTTTGATCTCGTTTTGTTTTTAACGTTGTTTAATGTCTGTTTTAATATATCAATTTCCTTTTTCCATAATTAAATCAAAATTTATTTGGTAAAATAGAAATACACAAGTGACACGCAGATTTCAGTATGAAAATCAAGCGTTGTAATTCCTAAATAAGAGAAATCTAGACAAACAGATTGTTTGACTAAGTATCATGATTACCAATATCAGAAATAATATTTGTGTATTAAAATAAACACTAGGCACTATTCAGAAGTTGATCTAGTTTTTTTAATGAGAAATCTTCTTATTTCTACCGTCGCTCGAAATTTCAGATTCTGCGGTTAAGTCCTGTGGTCGATCCCGGAATTCTAACAAGGCATTCGTTTATCAGATATCCCTACTTTTTTCAATCCATCCATTAGTTTCAAATTATGCAGCCTATGTACTTCGCATCTTACCTATCGGATTGGGTTTTCACCATATATCTCTGGGTTATGTAAATCAGAGCAGTTGCTTTGTTGGGTCATCAACTACGTTCTGCTTCTGATACAAAGGTTTTGATGAAAATAAAATATCGTTTAATTAAAAGCTTTTAAAAGAAATTATACAAGCTATTTATAGAATTGTACATAAGATTCACATTAAAACCAACTATTTATTCATTGTTTTCAATGTCACAGCCTTTGTTTTTAAAAAAAAATCATATTAATATCAACTCCAATAGTAATAATTATTATTAGGTAGGTATACCTACTTACATATTTTTTGTATAATGTTGTATCGTTTACTTCAACACATCCAGCCATTTCATGCTATTAGGGCTAATCTTCGAGTCGAATCAAAAGCGCCACATTATGACGTGTGAGGAAAACTTTCATAACAATTCTACCGACTGCTTTTATTCTTACAAAAATAACCTCACATAACACTTACCTACTAATATTTTAGTATACAACTAGCGGCACCGGATATATACATACACGCGGGAAAGACAATAACTAGCTCAAATATTATTTTATATACGCACGTGTCTTGAATCAAATATCAATCCTAGAAATTCACAAAATAAAATAATAAGCGGAGCACGAAGGAGGGCTCTTGTTGCCTCCTTATGTCCCTGATTGGGGTCAAAAAGGGAGCAGTTAGTTTGTTGAATCCGTTTAACTCAGCATTAAACTCTTTCAAACTGTTGGCATAAAAAACCTTCAAAGTTTGAAAAAATGATGAAAACATTGTTTAAAACCTATTCTCTTCTCCAGTAGACTTCATACAATAGTGTGTGTTCAACTATTTTTAACTCTATGTAATATATTTTTCTAAAAGAGGATATTTTAGGGTACTTGTGGAAAACTTAAATATATCGAAGATATTATCAAGCTAGAGAGAGAGCTACTGTCTAACCATTGGACAATTTTTAAATTATTATTGGACAGGATCTACAAATTTAATTAGACCTTAATCAATGTTGTTATATGTGTGTGTGTGTGCTTGTTTATGGGACATCCATTTCCCTGTCGGTGTCTTTATAATTAAATAAATAAATTTGTTTGAATTTTATGAAAAAACTTTACGTTCTAAGGTTATCATTCTGACTTCAGACTTAACCGTCTTATAAATTAAGGCTGGAACTTGTAATCGTTAGCAACAAATCAGTAATGGGTAACATTTTGTTTGTGCGGCCCACGAAGGGAGTAGCTAACCCCTAGTAGCAGCACATCCGACCCGGCAGCCTACTTGCCCCGTGGGGGGTGGGCCGTATTTAACCTTCTGAAATGTCATACGCATTTAAGTTACACCATGAAACCGGAGAGAGACGTCTTGTTTAGTCTAAATTATTTTCTTCATCTCTAATATAAATGAAAGTCGGGTTAGTGCGAACACTTATAACTCGAGATCGGCTGAACAGAATCTTCTAATGGTTAATTTATTGGATTCTTCTCCGCTCCGGAAAACAGAATAACTAATAAAAAATTGAAAAATGGATAAAAGATAGTACAAAATACAATATTAAAGTTAGTACTGAACCGATTTCCTGCGACGCCATAACAACAAAATTATGATGGTAGTTCCCTCTCATTCTTGCAAACGTAGTTGCCGCTCTTACAGTAGCACTTACTCCAATTTTCATACAAAGTCAACATTGGGCACATAGAGGTAGAATGTCTGCGCGCGCATATTATATTCTCACGTTGTTCCCGCCTGAGTTTTGAATACGAATGAAATATGGATGTTTTTTAATGTTTATATTTTATTAGCTTAACTCAATCGAATTAATTATGTATTTTTTATGGGGGCGCAGTGCACATTATGTACATATGAACGGGCCGCCTCGGGTTAAAACCACAGGACAACGTCTGTCGGGAAAGCTAGTAGAATATAAAATCATCTAGTACCTACGTAACTTTAAAGGTATTTTAAAGTTTAAATAAAATTTAGTAAAATTAACAGTTTTATTTTTTTTTCTTTATCTAACAAGCAGACTCCTTTTAGCTTTACCAACAATTTCCCATATTTTCAGCCACGAAGTTTTTGAGTTACAAGGATAGTTATAAAATACTTGAAACCTTTTTAATCTAGTTATACTTTATACTTTAAAAACACTGTATATCAGACTGTAGTACCGAATATGTATTGCAATACTAATGCAATTACAATTAGACCAGTCACGCTCAAAGAAAACATAGGCTTATTACTTTGAACAGCTCATATCTCAGACAAGATCTAACCAAATTAAATTCATTCACTGAACTACGTACCAAACAGCTATGTCTATTTTACTGACATCAGATGGAAAGGTTTTTTTTTTTGTATTTGAAAAAAAACTATGTACCAAATCATTATAACTCAATGTGCCTATTGCCTTTTAAAATACACACTGTAAATATAGTTCTGCATTAAATTTTACCATAATAATTCAGTAAAATTTGGTTTATGTAAATGGGGCGTATTTTTTCAACAATGTATACAATAACTAATCAGACATCACATGTGTTGTATTTCCTACTACACCGCCATCTCTTGGATTTTTTTAAAGTAAAGCAATTATAGAGGAATTATTTTGATTTCAAACTTATGGGTCATCGAACTTCATCCCACATCCGAATCAACGATAACTATTGCATAATGCAATAAATTTATTAGCTAAATTTAAATAAGTTTTAATGTCGTAAATCACATTTTATTCATGTAATTAGTCAAAAATATTTTTTTTATTCTGGGTTAGGTCGAAAATCGACAGCGGATCAGCTAGTCACCAAATAAACAAAACAATGAGTAACGTGATCCTACATATTTAGACATACTGAAAATAGTAAAAAATATGGTTTTGCGTTGAAGTAAAAAGGTAGACGAATGTGTAATTCAGTAAAATATGGTATAGTAGGTCAAGACCTGTGCTGTGTTTTCAAGAATGATTAAATAAAATAATTGATAACTTTTAATGTGATTTAACAAAATCGACGACACTCAGAATGAATTATGCGAATAGATCTTTTAAAATGATAAAAGAGCTTAAAAACAATGTAGGGACAAATCCATTTAAATAATAGAATACAACCGATTAGAGAGATTTTTATCAACGTGTTGATTCCACTCTTCGTTATTTTCCAGCCGATGGTAATGTGAAATTAACAGCTGTACTACTTTTGCCGTAGGCCGAACAGCGCGACAAAATAACGACCCTAAAGACAAATCGTTTAACGAGTTATTCATCCATTGTCGTTCCGAAACCAATAAACATTGATGGTGGCTTAACTGAACGATTGATGTGAAATGCCCGATATTGATTATGAGATATTATGTACCTACCTATAAATGGACGATGGTTTTCTGGCTACATGATGTATCAGCATTGTTCACACCGCTTTCAATGTGCCCGTTTGAAAAGTTATTTCGAAAGTGTAGATGTGTGTTTGTGATAGATCCTTTAGAAAAAGCTGACATAATATTGGACACACGAACATAGAAAATAATTTTATCATAAATTTTTATAATATGAGAGTTTTTCAAGCGTATTCATATATTGGAGTAGGTACTCTTTAAAGGCGGGCAATTCAAAAAAATTCGAACCATTTTTTTAAATGAATATTTAAATTTGAATTGAAGTGGTGATTTATTTTACCATCGTGGTATATGGTTATGGGTTGGCTGGAAGAGATCCTTGGGGATAAGTCCGCCCTTAGGTTCGTATTTGTGTTTAAATTGCTACATTTTAATTCAATAAAGTGTTATTTATTTATTTATTTTATTTATATGAAACTTAACTGCATTTTAAGCGGTCAGGCCTAATAATTCCACTTGACTTTCGGATTGACGTTCTATAACGGTGCCGACCGATTTGTCCTATTACGGCAGGAGCTTTCGTGAGTATAAGAGACAACGCCAGAATCCCCAAAGCTGTGGAAATCAATATTCCATGGTAGTCGCCAGCTGAGAATTTGGATTCATCATATATTGAGTTGATTTTGTTCTAGATTACACTCTAAAATCATGAAACTGAGAATACCTACACCTAGAGGTAGTAGCTATAATGGTTTGAAAAATCAATGGTTAATTGCATTCATATAAATTCAGTAAAAAAAGTTTGTCTGAAAATGTTTAGGGAGAGCTCAAAAACGAATTATTGCATCACAAACCCCGATTAATTCTCCTTAATGTGATTATGTCCTTTAATACGGAAAATTTCCCAGATGACTTCCTTCAAAGCACCCACGCAATTACTCCTACGACGAACATCAGAAGGTTTCCGAGAAAAAACAAAATGATTTATGCTAAGAGCCCACTCACCCAGTGCAGGTCCCATACTTTGCTTAAGTAGATTTATAATACTGATTAATCAGGTGCTAAATATTATCTCCCTCCCAACGGAGGCGAAAGAGGGTCTTGAAATATCGAAATATTTATCTTCATGTCCTGTATATTATAATCATTTTATCCAATACACATACATACCTTTATAAATCCAACTAGGACTCCGTTTATCAATTATTTTGAAACAACCGAAACATTTTTAAGTTAAGCTTTTATTATAAATGGGTAACAAATAACGACTAATTTGAATGGGGTTTTCATATTTTCCATTCATTTCGAAATTTTAAATTGCAACCAATTAAACATAATAAAAAATGCAAATGGATTAAGGTTTTTGTACAAGTTGCGATGAAAAATACAATTTTTCCGTCATATTTTTATTTTCCTTTTTAATAAGTTCAATAGTATTTCAATTTTACGATGGATAAAACAGATAAAAATATCTTTTGCACCGTTTTGAATTTAATCCAATTTATACCTCTCTGTGATTATGATCAATGTAAATATGTACAATGATCAGAATAGAAACTCTTGAGATATTATGAATTCATCAAGGAATCCTTGAACGGACATAATATTTATTCGGAGGTCCTGAATAAGGCAAATTTCGATAGAGAGTTTTGAATAAACCTCAAGATCTGGAGATTTCGTACCTCGGCCACGTATTCAGAGGCAATGAGTACTCGTTATTTGAAGGCAAAGTCGAAGACGACGTGGTGTGGGTAGAATACATATTTCCGCAATGGCAGGGCTTGGATTGATATCCAATTTTACTAATCCTTCCAAAAGATACGAGAAACCTTGGCCCATATTTACTAAAAAAATTACCTTTGGTGGTTTTACTTTAATATTTAAAGTCACCGATAATTAATAGGTCTAATAAAACGTACAAAAATATGTGCAGTCTATCGTTTATTCACAAAATATTATTATTCCATCTTACCATTCATGATTGAAATACTACTTAACATAGGCACTAAAAAGACTATTCTTAACTGAATGATAACATTAAGAAAACTATTTACTAAAGACTCTCGCCTTGACTGATACTGTTTTCCTTTTTCAACAAGATGTCGGAATATTGATCTCCCAGGTTGGTATAATTTGGACCGCGCTGTCATTCAGACAGCAGCGACATATGTAGGTGGGTAGTTAGTCTCTAAAGCACGTTCCTCATGAAGTATCTGCTTGATGACAATATAAGAACATGTGGAAGAAAACCCATTCGTGCACATCCATCCCACCTACCTATGGGAGCAGTGGAATGTACCGCACATAAGTTCGCTCTCCCTATGTACGATTTATATGGGTCACAGGTTTTAGGAATACAACACATGAAATGTTTTTGAGTGAAGGCAGGATTTACAATATTCTACGAAGCTTGGGTCGAGTTATATTGTTTTCTTCCTTCTTCTATCCTTCGGGCGACAGTGTTTTCCCAGGTAACTCCTCTATTGTTAATCAGCAGTTTTATATTTTTTCAATCCTTTATTTTAGTAGATTTTTGTTGATAATAAAAAAAATATTCGATGAATATTTACTCCCTACAATGTAAGTAATAAATAATGTTTTTTTTTTCATAATGACATGACTTAAAGTACATTCTCTTTCACTTACTTTAAATTCGCGTTAAATCCAGATTTTTGCATAAACGTACATCTGGACAGATTTGGCCAAATTTGATTTAATATTTCGTTTCCGTCACTGCATGGGACGACTTATACGCGGGTTCAAATCCTGCCGGGGGCTTGAAATTTTTCCACATGTTGAACATGTAGAAAATTCTCATGATTATTAGGAGTTTCGGGAATAAGAACATTACCACCGAACGTTGAACGTTGTTAACGTAAAGTTATCACACTAATCCAGCCTTCGCAATAACAGTAATGGTTTGTTCATACCATTTAAAATTAAACTGTAATAGTCAGTCATCAGTTGTTGACGTTATTCGTTTAGATCTAGTCCTTAAAAATGAACACAAGAATCTAGACAAACTTAGAACGTTGTGTACAAAACAATATAACTTCTTTGTTGTGTTATGTCATGAAGTTTTATGTTAAAATCGAACAATATTAGTGAGTTGTCAGTGATTAGTAAATTTACATTGGATAAAAAGTTTTGTTTAAGTCAATCTAGTCTTCAGGTAGTATTTTCAACCTTACTAACCACATAATTCTCAATGCCTGTACTACGATGTTTTCCCATCTCATCTCACTGTTTGATGCCGATATAAAGTTCAATAAATTATTATCCTAAAGATTATTTATTACGAAGGGTGTAGTTTAAAATAATCCTTTGTCGGATTATTATCGGAATATATCAAACAATCTGTTACGCTCAAAGGCGTGAACTCCAGCTGATACCTCTCGAAGCTGGAAATAAAAAAATCAAAGAGTTCCCGCCTATTATTCATACTTTCACCACCGAACAATAAATCATGCTTTGTACAGAGCAATGGAAAATTTCCAGAGGGAAACAATTTGCATTCACTTCGTCTCTCCCTTCTTCTGCCCTTCTCTGATGCGGTCACAACGTATGTTGGTTCCAATATGGTCAGAGCTCGTTTTTCATTCTACGCAAAAACTTGTTTTTTGGTTAACTTGTTTTGTTTAACTACAATAAGGTAATTGTGTATAAATAAAGTATGATAAAACAAGACACCTACTCAATTAAAATCGAACAAAACATAAAATGAATTTTGTTTCACTAACTTAAAAAAAGACTAATGCTCCAACAACAGAGTGAAATCCTATTGAAGAAAAAATATTAAATTTAAGCTAAGATCATTCGGGATTTGCTCAATCTGCTGGTACTACCATCAAGTCACGTCCTGCAAATAATATAGAAGAATGTTTTAAAATAAATACCTTGACGTATAATAGTGTAATAGAAACAAAACGATCTTACAAAGAGCTGTGGAAACTGCAATGCAAGGACTGTTTCTCAGAAAAAGAGTGAGAAGTGAAACGGTGAGTGAAAGAACAAAAGTTGTAGACATCATCCAGATACTTGCAAATTTACCTACTCTAAAATTTCATGGAGACCTTGAACGACAAAAAAGCGTAGAACGGCTACAGACGATATTCAGCGCCATTCTAGATTGACCTGGATGCAAAATTTTTAAGACCGAACGATATGGAATTAGATGGAGAGGCTATAGAAGAAGAGAAACAGGGGGAGAGTTTCTTCCAAGTGGTGTGAAAAGACAGAGAAAGTAAAAGTAGGTGATTTGGCAGTGAGGGCAAAGTAAGAAAAAGACGACACAGGGTGTTTTTGGCCCTAAGTTGGCACTGAATAAATTATGTATTATGATCCTCAGCGGTGTGAATACGAAAAAGTTTGATAAAGAAATCAGCAAGATTTCAAACTGCACGTAGTATTAAAAATGAAAAAAGTATTATACTCGATAATACCTATCAAAAGCAATATATCATTTAGTATTTTGATAAAGAGCCAATTATATTCAATTAGATCCGACGAAACCACATTAATTTATAAGCCGTGTTAAGTAGGTATGTCGGAGTTTCCACAACCCTGTACTGTATTTACAGTACATACCAACCTCACCTAACCTGTTGCGGACGCATTCGTATGTAAACTGTTGGATCCATCTGTTGAAAACTTGGCAAGCATCCATAGGGTACAATTATGTGATACCTAACAACTTTTTTCATTCGTTTGTTGTTGATATTTTCAAAGCTGATGAAGTTAAGTTGAATTCGAATTATAAAAAAAGAGTTTTTCTGCTCAATTCCTAGTGGATAGAATTTTACTAGATATTGCTCATTTGAAGTTTCTATTAAGGTGCATTAATACCAAACGAACAAAGACCCAAAGCTTGAAAATAGAGTTATTTTTCTTAATCGTTGCTACTGGACACCATGGAAACAACAACTTATTAGCAGGCGATGACATTTCTTCCTGATTATATAACTGTTTTTTTTCTGTATTTTTGGGCCAGATTCGTTTAATAAATATGTTTTGAAGAATAAATAAATAACATCCGTCTATACATAGATGTCAGTATGGCCGGCGGAAATTAATGCTCAAAGCATTCACTACCAGTCAACCGGTCCCGTCCAATATAAGACAGGATTCCAATCCCAAGTAAAATATTCAAGTGAAAAAACACATTGAAAATTCTGACTCGACCGGGAATCGAACCCGGAAGAACTGTAATAGAGTAATAAAACAGCATTTTCTTTTTGAAAAAATATCTATAAGAACAATTTATTGATTATAATATTATCATATCCAACAAACTAATATGTTTTCTTACAGAATAAATAATATTTCGGATAAAGTTTTTCCGTTCAGAACTTAACCATTTTAAAGAATCGTGTAGACTTGTACTTTCAGTCAATATTTACTGAACAGGCAGTCAGTACCTTCCATTTATTATTGTTTCACACAAATACTTTTATTGGGGTTGATTAATTACTTTAGTGAAACTTTTTAACCACGCAAATCTACTAAGTTAATTAACAGCCTTCTTATTCAATTTAATATGTACAATATTAGGAGCATACCTACTTACAGGCATAGGTTATAGTTTTACGCATGGCCTACTCAATTATTAACCCTACTGTTATCTTAAACTTTTTCCTTTTACTACCAACGAAGAAATTCTGCCTAAAACATTGGCTAGGTACTAAATAATTGAAAAATTTGTGTTTAGGAAGGTAACGAATACGCGTGTATTATGTTTCAGTGATTTGTTTATTTTGTCTTTTGAACCAAAATCTTAGATTGTTTGTAATCTGGGAAAATAAAGGGACAAAGTAGTATGTCGTAGTACTTTGCATTGGATAATTCAAAAGCGTTGTTATTAACGTTACAAAACGTAAGAGCTCATATTACATCTTGAATTTCCTCGCTCGTTTACTTAAATGAATATTTAACGCGTCAAATATGTCTCCTCATCTTTTTATTATTTAAACGAACCATCATCAGCTGGTCTATGTGCCGGTATGGTGAAGGAGTAATTTCGCTGTCGTCCTACCTGGTCGTTCTATCTAACTACATTATGGGGAAGTCCATAAACGTTCAACACCGCTAGAGAGGAAGATAATATAATAAAATCACAAGACAGAGAAATCTGAATTGGTATTCAGCTCCTCAAGCGTATTATGCACGCAGACTATACAATACACGTAACTGCTCGGAGTAAGGATATCTATGTATGTATGTGGCTCTCAAATCCCCTCTGCTGCAACGAAGATGGCTTTTATTGTGAGTTATACGCGGCACGTGATCGTTACACAAAAGCCTTGATCATTATATGTAGGATTTTCCCTAAGATGAGCCGAAGCCTAATGTCAGAAGAAGAAAAAACACAACAACTATGTAGTATTATGAGACTTTTTATAAGCTTCTAGGCGTCCTATTCTAGGCGTTTGATACCGAAAAAGCGAAATGTATGTATGTTTTCAGACGACATAAGTGTTCACTTCTTAAACTACAGAAACACGTACCTTAATTTTTTCTTCTTCCCTAATTACCAGTTAGTAATTACTCATAGTATATGGAATATATTGGCCGTGGGGTTGCCGGCTTAGAATAGCACCTCTGCTCTTTTTGCTGGTTTTTCGAGCATCCTGTAAGAGGCAGGAAATCGAAAAATCAGATCGGGACCGTGGGGTTGACCACCTCACGTCCTTTAAACAATCGGTCAGAAAATGCAACAGAATTAAGCCTCGGACGCCTGGACCCCACCAGGGGGGGGGTTCAGGCAGCTGGTGTCCCCCCTGTATTGACCACGGCTCGATTTAAGGAATCGAGCGCAATGAAGAGCTCTTGTTGCCTCCCTATGCCCCTGAGTGGGGTGTAAAAGGGAGAATTGATTGATTGATTGATTCGCTAAGATTTTAAAAATGAGCGATTATCGGTCAAAGATTTTAAAAATGAGCGATTATCGGTCAATGATAGATAATCTATCATTTTCAAAAATTTTCACGCTAAGATTTAGAATGTGTACCCAGCTAATGTTTCAAAAAGGGAAAAAATAAGAGTCACTGCTAAATATGCGAAAAATTTGAAAAACTAATGACTTTCAATATTAAATTATTAAATTATAAAAAAATAGAAGATGAGGAAAAATTAATACTCACTGTTGAATACGCGAAAAAATCAAAAGAAGAATGTAGTTATACATAGGTACCTACCTACCTAGTATTATAATACGTGTAGTAGTTCCTAATGAAAACCTGTGTGTAGATATAGGTACCTACCTACCTAGTATTATAGTATGTATAGTTAGTTTGACCTACTTATGACTGTAGTGATAAATTTAATGAGGTACCTTAGGAGAGAGAGGGTGCAAGCGAACTCTGCTTTACCGGCTTTAGTCATCTGTCATGGCGTACATATTTTATAAGAAGTTTCGGTGAAAATCTTTATAAAATAAGAATTAAAAGACTTCTACTTATATTTTTTTGTATTTCAAATCAAACTTCGATCGATTTTGTACATTTTCATACCGTAATGCTACAGTTCTACACAAAATTTAGACGTATAATTTTACTTTTAAAACATGACTTTCTCATTTTTGTATGAAGATTTTAAATTTTTAGAAATTTGTAAATAATTTAAAATATATTTAATGAAATGTAAATATTTTTATCTCAGATTACCACAATTGTATTTGCGAAAAACTGTGAAGAAAAATATTCAACGCAGAACCTACGGTTTTAGCGTGATGCTCTGACATACAGTTGGAGTGAAACAAATAAATAAATAAATATACATACATTACTGAATTATTATGTAGAATTACTGTATTTTTATGCTAACATAATATGTGTGTATAATTAGTGCAGCGCCCTTGAGGTGACCTTTCGGCCACAAAACGGCATAATATTTTAGTCCGTTTATTTATTTATGTATATTTTTGAATGCGCATCAATCGTAGAAAACAGACGTTAAGGTCAGATATTAATATGCGAAAAGCCGCGCAAAATTCCGTAGAGCGTTCTTAAATACTCTTTGATATATTAACTTTAATATATTTAGCGCTATTTAAAAAACTTTATTTTTTTAAGATCTTCATACAAATTTTTCACAAAAGACAGTAAGCCATCTTTTGGAAACAAAATTACTCATGTAAACGTAGAATGGAATCTTGGTATTACTGTATGAAAATGTAATAAAATAATTGGAGATTGATTTATTATACATATAAATGTTATTCAAATCTTATTATTCTCAATAAATAAAGATTTAATGCAAAATTTTGTAAAAATCATTCCTCCATTTTGAAATTGACATATTTTAGAAAATTTATGGCCATACTTTTTACAAAGCGTCGTAGCCACTGTAATAGATAAGTAATTATGTAGGTGCCTGATAAAATAATATTCTAATGTAGATAGGTATTAAATAATTTAAAAATAATTGTTGAATCATTTTATATTTCTGAAATATAAATAAAGTTTAAATCTTAAATTCATCGTTGAAAAATATTAAATTTAAAATCATCGTTGAAATTGGTATGAACATTCCATAAACAAACTGGTCGGTAAAACAGTAGCCGATAAATTAGATCATAACGTACAGTGAACTTGACAGAATTGTTGAGAGAAAGAAATAAAATTGACAATAATTGAGAATCTTTAAATGGCTTCAGGATTTTAATCAGTTTAATAAAACGTTTGTTTTATCCACATAATAATTTAGAAATATAATATTTGTATTGAAATTAATCACACTCAAAAGCGGTATTACATTGTGTCTAAATTAGTATGTAAATAAACTCAAAACCACATTAGCTTATTGATTTTATCCTGCATATTATAAAAGTATTGTTAAAAATTTGGACTCATGGTCCTATTGTTGGTGTGAAAATTATTTTGAAAAAATATTCATAGGGTGTCATATACTTAACTTTAAACCAATCGTGTTAAAAGAAGTATTCTTCAAAGACAGCGGCCAGTAAGAGGTTTGATTGGAAGCCTTACTTGACGACCCTCCAAGGTTTGTGACAAATCATTCATCCTAGAATAAATACAATATTATTATGATACGACATATAATATCATTTCATCTTCCACATAATTTTTGTTATGTAATATTGTGTACATTAATTAAAGTTATTGTAGGTATATAATACACCTATAAGTAGCCAAAATCAACACTCTTTTTATAACAGGTATTTTTTAAAAGTATTTAAATGAATAAAATCACAATGAAATCAATAACAATTAAGAAATCAAATTAAAAACATACAGTCATGGGTACATTAGATGCAAGGTAAATGCCAAATCATATTTTTATCTACATAATTCACAACAAAATATTTTATGTGCAGTTTCATTAATTTAATATTATAAAGTAGGTACCTACTTAGAAAAAAATAAACAGCAGCAATAATATTCCTATATTATAATTTATTCAATCTTATTCAAATTTCGAACAAAAATTTAATTTACTTTTTGTTTTGTTTACATCGCCTATGTGTCAAAATTATTGACAACCGTGAATCCATAGACTATGATTAAAATGAAATATTGTGAAAGATAATGATTTTTTAAATGTGTATTTTGTGTGAATAATATATTCTTAAAATTAATAAAAAATACTTACCTCAAATTACTTACGATACACACCTACGTATTTTTTACAAAACTTTTTTTATTATCCAGCCGAATTGCTCGAAAACGAAGCGCTAAAAAAGAAATATTTTGTTGCGTTGTCTATGCCCTATGGATTCATTGTCATTGACACTTCTTATTTTGTTGTCAAAAAACTAATTAAATAATACAAACGAATGAGATGTAAAAAACTTTCTATTTTTCTGGTTATTTTTTAATTATAAATAACAAACAGGAATATTAATGGACAATCTACTGGTAAGCATATTTATTTGTTTCAAAACAATAGGATATTAATAATTAGTTGACATTATGGTTATAATGTCATTGACAAATTTTTGTGTAACTATATTTTTTACAGGCTCGGCAGCATTTTCAACAATAACAACTAACCGGTGAATATCTAAAACGTAAAAACACATATTTCAAGAGAAGATCAACCAAAATCGGTATGTTACGTTACATACTTATCATTATTTAATTCTATTAATTTTGTGTGTATAACTCATTAATGTTATGTTACAGATTAAAGAACCTAAAAATTTACCAGTTCAATGAGGAGGAAAAATATTCAATGTTTGCCAAGTTTGAAATGTAAAAATACAACTATTAAGTCATAATCAGTAATAATGAACTGGCTGTCATACGGATAAGATATGCTGTGACAATACATAAAAACTTAACATAACAAAGACATCACGGAATCAACATACAGAGGGCGAGTTTCTATCAACTAACCCCGTTTTTTCATTTGTATAGGAATTTTTTTATTTTATTTTTTTATCTGTTAGATCTCACAATGACATAATATTGTCAAATGACTGAAATGAAATAAACAAAATTGTTTTATTCATAACCAGAAATATACTAAATGAAATAACATAATGTTTTTTTTTCATCAAACATAATAATATATTCTTTCAAACACCACTAATATTTAAAAATGATGCCAACAGCAAAAAGAAATTATGAGAATTCATGGAGTTTTATAAGTATTTTTACACAATATATTTATGTTAATGTTAAAATAACTATCAAATAATGTGACATTTTAACACAACTTACTTCATTATTATTAAAAAGATATTCTGTAAATTTGAGATGCAAGAAGATAACATGATGGTCTTATTAGCAAGTCAATTTCATATAAAATACTTTATAAATTTATTATGTCCCACAATGTGCTTTATTCCATTTTTAAATGGAACATCAGTAATGAATTGTTAGACTTATTAGTTGTTATAAATTAATCATGCTTCGACGTATAAAAATATCTTCTACGTGTGGTTCTCCTAACTGAAGTTGGTGACCATCACTGCAAACTTTTCATGATTTTGAGCCAGCCTTCTCTCAGAAGACTCTCTTCTGTTCAAAACCACTTTTTTCCTTGAATTTTAAGTTGGAAGAGGGAATATTTTATTTATTTAGATACATAAATAGGACAATATATTACGAAACATACACCAGTGAAGTATATACATTTGAACTTATTCATCACAGCGTAATGAGAATTTAGCCAAAGTATGAGGCATTGACAGTGGTCAGGAGCTCTCTTTTTACTTTTGTATCATTTCCAGGACTCTATAGACACCCTGTCAATACGTGATATGCTCAGCATTCTTCTATACAATCACATCTAGAGGAAATTATCAGTTTATGTAGAGCTAGATGCTGGTTTAAAACTTGACGTGCACCTTGAAATTTGTTCTTCAACAGTTGTGTGCATTAAGTTTTAATAATTAGCTATCGACTTCTGATCATGAAGACCTGGGTTCTATTTTTGGAGGAATCAAAGTTTTATAGATGCTTTCTTACGTAATACAATACATTGATTCAGGAGCTACACTGATTATAATTAATATATTACTACCGTAGTATTTATAGGAAAAGACAAGTTTCCTTTTATTATATACATAAATTCCATAGAAAGAAGCTTAACTTGAACAGTCTTTAGAAAATTCATGCCTACTTTTAGTCAATATTTTTAATGAAGATAGATATTTTAATTGTTTCAGCAATTTTTATTATTTAGATGAATAAAGTACCTATAATTGATCAAATTTTTGAAATATAATCTACATACCTAATAATTCAGTAATGTTTGTTTATTTTGTTATTATATATTTATATTTTTGTATATTGGAGCATAAAACCGTAGGTTCTGCGTTGGATTTTAATTGTCGTGGATCCTTGCAGGTATATTTATGGTAATTCATGTCTACTTTTAGTCAATATTTTTAATGGAGAGAGATATTTTAATTGTTTCAGCAGTTTTTATTATTTAGATTAATTAAGTACTTATAATTGATCAAATTTTTGAAATATAATCTATATAATAATTCAGTAATGTTTATTTATTTAATATTGTATATTTATTTTTTGTATATTGTTGGAGCATAAAACCGTAGGTTTTGCATTGGATTTTAATTAATCGTCGTGGATCCTTGCAGGTATATTTATGGTAATCAAAGATACAAATTTTTACAAAATCTCAAATAGGTATATTTACTGTAATTAATAAATTTCTAAAATTATAAAATCTTCATAGTAAAATCTCCGTAAACACAGATGGTCATCTTTTAAAAACAAAATTACTCATGTAAATGTTGCTTAGAACCAAAATTTGACTGAATAAAAATGTATTTTAAAGATTCAAGATTGTTTTGAAATAGAAATTAATGTAATTCAAACCATATAAAACACATTTTATCAACATTGAAATGAATATTCAATTTTTACCATTCTACACATAGGTAGAGGGTTTAGGGAATATAGTCAAGACTCAAACCACATTGAGAGTAACACTTGCATATTAATAAAGGAAAGTTTTCCCTTCTATTGAACAGTGAAATTGAATCAAGTATGAGATGTAACATATTATTATAATGCAGTTTTTTTCCATGTGATTGGCAGACTACAATTTTTTTTCTTTCTTTTTATAAACATTAAAAGTGTTATTCTTCTCTCTTTTTATGAATTGTGAAAGTGTAATTCTTCTTTTTCTGTGCTTATGTCAGTTATAGAGGTCTGTTGAGCAATGAGAAGCTTAATACTTATAAGTAGTCTGTGGAGAAGCTAGACTAGAACCTGTTTAATTACCTACCAATCAATCCTGACAATCGGAATTACATACGTTAGGCAAGACGGGTATTAGCTAGTTATTATTATAAATGAGTCTTGTGATAGAATTTAAAAAAAAAATAGATTTCGCTGAAATAAATTTTCTCGACGTTTTCGAGGGTACGCCAAAAATGTGTGCGCACCCATAACATAGTAATTCTTATCCGATTTGATTGAAATTTGGTAGAACGATTAGCCCCTCGATGTAGATGAGTCAGTAAAATGTTGAGATCTGTACCTTCAGGGGAACCCTCTTAAAGTATCCAAAGAAAATTTCACTTGTTCAAGAAAAAGGGCTAAAAAAGAAAAAAAAAAATCTTCGATTTTCTTAAAATTTGGTATACGGGTTGGTCTTATGCTCCTACACAAGCACGTATTGAGGTCCGTAACTTCAGTGGGTCCTCCTTAAAGTACCGATTAATATTGAATATGTAGTTATAAAGCAGATAATAAAAAGCTCCAATAGTCGATATCATTTTAAAGTTTCTATAATAATTCCAAGGATAAATTCATTTTAATCGTAAAATTATGAATTTTTATCCAAAGATATGTTTTACACGAAAAGGCTGTTATAATATACCAAGAGTTCTGGGCTACCCTAGGTTAGCAGCTTTTTTAATAGATGGGTTCAGACTATCAGCTCTCCGTACATCTCTTTAGTGATCTCGTAGAAGTCCCATCTTTGACTTGAAATCAAGAATAAGAACTAAGTATTTCTCTTTCTAAGATTCTTTCCAGTTGTGTTTTTCAGAGTCTTCATAATTATAACCAACAGTTCCATCTGTACATAAATCCATTACGAGGTGCCAGAATCTCGGCACCTGTTCCACTGATATTTATTTATTTATTTACGGCACAACGTGCCTTTAACTAATTAAAAAAATACAAGTTATATTATAATGATTACAAAATTAGGTTGGTACAACAGTTTACAAAAAAATTAAAAGGTTAAAAACATATGCTGCAGTTGATCGGTGAATTTGCCATAATAATGATGCAATACCTATGTATTCGTACAGTACCTTTAAGGTTTGATAGAACTTTGGTTATGAACTACACATATTATATTATCAAATTATAACATAAGTGTAAATAAGTATTTAAATCAAATCAAAATCACAACTCCTTTGAACTCCACTCAGGAGCATACGGAGGCAACAAGAGCTCTCCATTGCGCTCGATCTTACGCAATGCTTATGACTTCCTCCCAAACCATGTCCAACTCCCTCAGCTCTGCCTCGAAAGAACGGAACACGGCATGAGAGGATCTTCCACGTCTTCGAGACCCTGATGGGAGGAAAAACAGCGCTCTCCTCGTCTAACTGTCATTCAGTATCCTGAACAACACATGTCCCAACCATGCCTATCTCCTCTCCGTAATGGTAAAAGTGATGGGTCTGCGCTGGGTGCGCCGGTGTATCGCGTCTTTCGTGATGCGGTGGTAGTATTCACAAGAAGTAATTCACTAAACTCACATCTAAAAAAGAAGCCGTCATAAAATATAAAAATAACATTGGTGTTAACACAATTAGGTAAAATTTTGTAACTGTCTTTAAAAAGACCTATGTAATACGAGAATTGTCATGTCCGACTGTCGCAAAGTGGTTGGAAATTTATCGTCTTGTCAATCAAACTTACGATAAAAAAAAACTATTGAAACATTATTGATGGGTGAAGTGTAGAAAAAGTTTAATAGTCTATAATCAAATTATTAAATGTTTTGTCAAACAGTACTCGTTACAACAATGACATAATATTATGTACCTATGTAGGCAGTAGTTTTTTGACAAACCGTGATATAATCATTTCAATATTTCACAAAATAAAATATACCTTTAGGCAAAATACCTAATGATGTATTATAGGAAATGTTATTGTCTTTTCGTGTGTAATTTTTAGTTTTATCTACCTACATTTGGATTATACGCGTATTATTATCTTATGGTATTATTGTACCTACTATTCCGAACATATTGCTTTTTTTTATTATTATACCTCATAATCATATCACGAATCTACATAAATTACCCGTCGGGGGAGAAAGAATAGGTATATATATTTTCTTCAGTTACGTTTACTTATGTACCTTCTCACATTTCTTTTATTCTCAACTTTTCTATTCCAACAGAACAATTTTTGTTTTACTTTTTTAATACCTTAATCAAACTTTTATAGAGCACATTGTTAAATTTAATATGCAATCTATATCGAGGGGATTTTGATTCAACACCTGCCTCCGGCAAGGCTGGAGTGTTATGTTAAACTTGTGTTTCAAAGAACCTATAATGGTGAATGTTGCTAATCATAAAAAAATATCATTTTAAATCATCCCATTTTGGCGTAGGATCCGATTAAATCCATTGAAAACAGTAAACCGTTTAGATACAATATACCTAGGGTTAATACTGAAAGAACATCAGCTATAAAATATGACATAACTACAGTTAATTATGTATGATAAAGCTACCAAACATCGCAATTAATATTGAATTCACTCAATCTCCACAATATCTTTCACATTTAAAATTGATAAAATAAGACAATCTAGCCTTTTTTGGGCACCCGCGATTGTTGAACCCAAGACCTAAGCGCTATTGGAGTCAGCATCTCGAATTGAGATCTTCTCCTTCTTTATTTGTAATAGAACTATTATACCGAATTACAATAGATCTATTTCAAATTTAAAACCTAAAACTTTTGTATAATTGGCCATTTTTTTTATATAAATGAATCTGTGCTCACTCAAAGTGAACACAAATGCACCCTTTGGCTCTTTCACAGTAGCTTGTGTCGTGAAAGAGGAAGATGGTCGGCACCTGGGATCGAACCACGACGTCCGCAGTACGAAAGCCGACGTTGTAACCGCTGGGTCACCAACCACTTCTATTGGCTTGTTTTGTATCCCTAAACACAATATCGTATAGATACGTAGAAAAATGTAGGTAATCAAAAATATTCATTACATTTGTACTCGTTTCATTTTCTTATTTACAACTCTATTCGGTATAAAATCGTTTTGACCTGAAATTTACCTTTCAATCAAGTCGTTGACTACAAGTTAGTGTTAATTTAAACACCATTTTAAATCATTTTACGGTTGAATCAACTTCAATAATTTAATTTTTACTTGCATGGGGGTCGGTCTCACAATAGGATATGCCATAAAGCATTTTAAATAGAACCTTTTATGTTTATTTATGATTGAATGATGACGTTCGAACAATTTAATTAACCACACTACAGGGGCGTACAACAAAGGCTAACACGCCACCTCGTAATTATCCGCGTAAAGAAAACAAGGCTTTATTCGCGTACATTGGTTTGCGACGCTGGGGCTGACAATGTTGGTACAACTGTTGGTCCCCCAGTAATATATACTAATAATATCGGCAGTTAAGCTCATGATTGCCACATCGCATACCTCGACTTAATAGCTTATAAATTATTTATTTTTATCGCATTAATTTGTTAGAGTGCTTTGTGAAAGTAGCACTAAATTACTGTAAGTGTTACTCAGTTGCCCTTCTTGATATTAAAAACAAAAATTCGTTCCTCAATAATTCTTAATTATTTTTTTGTTACTGATATATTATAATTATATAAAACTTTGATATAACCTAACATGAATCTGTTTGCTAACAAGCTTTTTTTTGTTTGTTTTGAAGAAGGTTTTTAATAATTATATTATTAAAAAAGTTTTTAAAGAATAAAAAAACAGCAATATATACAGAGAACGATAAACAACTTCATCACTATTTTTGCATTCATATCAAAGTATTTCTACCTTTTTTTTTCTTCATTTCTGTTTTGGTATAATATGCGGAAAATTTCTAAAATCAAGCTTTTAGAAATATTTTTTTACAATATTCAAACAAATTTTGATTTATGTACATACATGTATATACATTCAATATTCATATAGCAAGGACTACAGGACAAAGTCTGTCGGGAAAGCTAGTTATTAATTCAATTTATTAACCCTTTAAGCTGAATAACATCACTACAAGTGGCCAGTAGAGCAGTAAGAATAATAATACTATTCTTGACGTGTAATTTCATATTGCATCAAAATAATGATAATACAATAGGCAATAAATATGAGACATTAACGAAAATTGATATAGTCATATCCTGACGCCAAATACACGACAGCAGTCGCAGTCTTTAAATTTGGTTGCTCTCTTTTTCTCAATAATTTCCAACTTTTATCTCTATATTTCATTTATTATTAAAATATCTACTTGTTGCATACATGAGATTTTTCGACATATTGAACATGTCGAGAATTCTAAAGATTAAGAATTTCGGAGACTTAAACATTACCACCTAATGGCGAACGTTGTTAACGTAAAGTGATCACGTTAAGCCAGCCTTCGAAATAACAGTAGAAGACGGTCGTAAGCCCGTAGTGGTTTGTTCCATTTAAAAATCGAACATCAGTAATGAATTTTTAGAGTCATTAATTGTTACATAATTCATCAAAATAATGACTCAATAGCGTTGATATAAATTCATCTAGATATGCTAATCATGAAGTCAATTTTTGATGATTATCATGGAATTTAGTATCTACCAAGACATACCCTACTGGAGCAGAAACAACCCGTATAAAATTCTATCAATTAAAAACTATTATTTTGCTACCCATGCGACGGACGTTCCAAATAGCGTTTATCACGAACTTACTAAGTATCTTATTTCTGGTTCAACACTGAATATCACTCTGCGTGATAATATCGGAACATTTCACGTTATACAATTAAATTGAATAAATTAAAAAGTTAGACACAGTTTTCTTATCGTATTAAACATAGTTGGATAAAGAATAAAAAATGCATAAGATTTTTATTCAATTTGTATTTTCAAAATTCACAACGCTCCTTATCCAGTCATACATTATTCTTTCTAATTTGTCATAGTTTGCTCTCTTTGATAAGTCATCGCTTAATAGAGATGTATCTTAAGGTACCGATGCATCATAGAGAGTCGAGATCGATTGTTCTCTAGCTAGAGTTCTATGAATAAACTGACCAAGAGTATACACAAGTGCACAGTTATTTCCAAAAAAGCGTCCCTAGTACTGTATAGTTAATCAAATTGTTCTAGCTTGGTCAAGTCTAGAAAAAAAATTCGCACAGATTACAACTTTAGAACTGAAAAAATAGTGTCCAAAAAGTGAGTGCATTGGCGGGCTTATTGCTAAATCAATATCTTACCAATATTGTACCTTAATCTAAAAGTACCTTTAACTTACTAAATATTGTAGGTTATAATCACTTTAATATTTTCTCTAATCTGAATTTACAAATCAATATAAAAGTCGGGTTAGTGCGAACACTTTTATAACTCGAGATCGACCGAACAGATTCTTCCGATGTTTGATTCATTGGATTCTTCTCCGCTCCTAATAACATAATAACTATTAAAAGTTGGAAAAAAATACATAAGAAACAATATAAAATATAATATCAAAGTCAGAATGGAATGGATTTCCTGCGACGCCAACGCCATCTATGAAAATGTTTATAACAACACACTTTTTATTTACCTTTGGGTTTCAAATCATTGGTTCGCAGAATTTCAATAGAATTTCTTTCAAGCTTTCAAAAATATTTTTTTAACAATCAAACATATTTTAAACGTACCTATTTTGGTATAAATTACAAATTCAAAATCAATATTCATAGTAGAGGACTACAGGACAACATCCGGAAAAGCTAGTAATTAATAAAAGCGTGAAAATCAGTGCAAAATTATCAATCAAATTACAAATATCAGATGTCATATATATAGAGAGATTTCTTTTTAGAGAGAGAGAGAGACAAAACTAAAATAAATATATTCTCTAAGGGGTGTTTCTGTCTTCAAACTAATAAATGAAACTACTATAGCAAATAAAATAAATAATCATTAATAAAATTTACCAACTGATGAACATGCATTTCTTGGTGGAGTTTATTTGAAAATAAAGTTCAAATAAAAAATTGTATAACTTTTCCACAAATTTTTATTATCCTGACTAGTTTCGTAGGCACACGTCCTACATGGTCACAGGAGACTAAGAAACTTTCTTACAGGAGACTAAAAAGACTCCTGTAACCATATAGGACGCGTACCTACCATTACCAAGGCTGTGAAAAAAAAAATACCTATGCAAAATGGACACTACGCCAAATAAAGAATTAACTAAAGCGTAGGTATTCCTCGTGCACAAAGCGCAGATTATAAAATAACAGAACCAAAGAGTTCCCCTACACAGGTGAGGCGCGCCGCGGACGGGTAACCTCACCAACACGACCCAAGGACTCTGTGGAACATTAACTTGATTAACTGAGTGTTTTTGTGAAAAAGTGGAAATAATTCTTATGAAGTGTTTCTTGGTTGTAATAAATATTATTATTCCTGTTATATCTCTTCACACCTCCCACAGGCACCCCTCTTAATTAAACCAATAAATAATTCCACTATCAGAACCATTCGAATACCTGCGCACCCATTCATTCTTTTAATCATCTTCTAACCCTTGGTTTTTAATTTAATTTGCTTAGATGTTATAACAAAATGATTTAGATTACTTCACATTTCCAGTTATATAATATTTAGGTATAATAGGTACTGTTAATCTAAAGTATTTCTTAGTACGGGTATAAAATGGGTGCAAGTCATACTGCAAAGATATATGTATTAACTATACTGTATTCTGATTATTAGATTCTTGTAAAAAATAACTTGGACATTTGGGTAAACTCTAGGAAATTATAATGTGAGAAAATTATGTCTATAATAGTAGAAATATTCACAAATGATAATGTTTTCACTATAGACAGGCATAGTTACCAATACTGAGGTGCAAAAAAACCTACAGCAGCAGAGACTTACTAAAGTACTAAGTTTCTATGTTAAATTTAGCAATTAAATCTGAAAAATATCCTATCCGGGACAATTGTGCAAGGGGATAAAATATGATATCCTTTAACTTTTGCTGATGGGATGGTGAAAGAAGTCCTGGCCTAAAGCAGATATCTTGGTTGCACAACGTAAGAGAATTGACTGAAATAGGAACGGTGGAGTGGGTGGCGCGTGATTGCAAGGTCTTCCCAGAAACGGTTTCCAACATCGGGGAGACCTGATATCACACAAACAGAAGAAGAAGAAAATAATGGCAAATACACTAAGCCGGCCTTTGATAATGTAACAAAAGACGCTCGTAAGCGGATGAAGTTTCAAGTTATTGCTATCCAAAAAAATCTTCTCTCTTCTCCTTTAAACTCGATCTACGGTTTTTATTCTACAGATGATTTCAAATACACCAATTTCCAACTGTGACGGTCTTCCTGGTATCATTTTTATATTAAACATGTTTAAAACAATAATTGCAGTAAAATTAATAAAACCAACGTATTTTGGAAAGAAATCACAATGTTTAGGGTAAATTGACTGAAACAATAAAAGTGTTGATAATATTGATCGACATTTAATTTACTCCAACTGAGAACAACTCAACTTGTGTCGCTTCAAATTTGTGTTTTCCAAGCCTTGAGAATATTTTTTAAATTAATATGATTCTGGATAAAAAGTTCAATACTGTTTTAAATATTTTCATAATATAAATTGTAATAAATATTACCAAACAGGTTCCTTTTTAATTGTGACGTTAAAGATATCGCAATCAATCATTATAATTAATTATTCTACCTGTAATAAATCAAAATTTTGGAGTCCATTGGCACCTGTAAAAATAATAAAATCTTGACCTTCTATCTTATTATAAACTCTTATTAAGCAAAATGTGAGTGGGAATTTTGACACGTTTTTGAACAACTAGAAATAAATATGGAAATATTATTAAACTTTTTATTGTTGTTTCATTATGCCGATATTGTTCTGTTCTGCCTAGGGTTGGTTTATACGCCACTTTGCACTGAACTCGCCCTTTGTACACACTCATGCTATTTAAGTGCTCAAGATGTAAAATGTATTTTTTTATGTGAATGTAAATCCTGGTACTTGACGAAGGTGACGAAACTTCCTTGTCTTCATAATAGATTCTTGCAACATACATATGTTAGAGATAAGATGGTACCATAATTTAAGTCATACAGATCAGCAAAATCACCTGCTCTTTAAGTCCTCTTTATCAAGCGAGCATTCTCGGTGGACTTGCAATATCCTGACATTAGCTGGAATGTCAATGTAGAGAAATATGTAAAAATTCCATGGTGTTCACATGATTTACATAGAAACCGAAAATTTGTAGATTAACTTAGTAAGGGTGCGTGTTTTTTTTACCCAAAGTATCAATGACGAATAAAAATAAATACGTGCCCCAAGATCTTAATTCATCAACCAGTATACTTATACATACACCTTCATAACCTGGAATATTTACAAGTAATAAATAATCCTTCACGTGCGGTAAACAGTATCAACGTATCGTAAAGTAAGCTTACGCTTCAAAAGAATATCTAACGTCCCCCTTAATAACTTCTTTCTCTTGTACTTACCGAGGCAGCTGACCTTTTGGATACATTGTAGCCTTGTTAAGTAGGTACTAGTAAGTATACTACCCGAGTAACGCGCCATTGATGCCTTTAAAAGAGTTGGCATTTTAATAAAGGACAAGTTGAATGCCTCGTAGCATGACTTGTTTGAGTAAAAGGAACGCGTTAGCTGCTTAAGAAATCCTCTTATGTTTTTTTCATGTAATTTTACCAAGTGTTATTTATTCTAAAGTAAGAGCTGACAAAGTGTGGACAAAAATTTATAGAACGAAATGAAAATGTTGCGACCAATAGCAGGAAGATCCTTATGAGATTTTCCCCAATAATGAGAAACGCAAAACTTACAATGTTGACGACATCATAAGGTGTAGTACTTAAACAGATAAGATTTCAATTTGACGAGCAACGTGTTTCAAAAAATTTTGATGGTTTCATACAGATAGAAATGGTTACAATGATTTGTTCATTCTATAAAGTGTTTTGGTATAGTACTGGAGTGCACTTACGTACTTGCTTATATAGTAGGTACGTAACAGGTTTATCATGGGGTTTTTCATGGATTAACTTCAAGTTCACTGTCTATTGCGATATCGCCCAGACTCATATATAAATGCCAACCTCGAGTACTTAATCCTAATTTGAAATAGGTACTCACATTATCACTGGTTACTTTCCAAAGTTCAATAGATACTTATCAGGTAAGAAACATGTATAGACAAACAGAATGTCGTTTCTATTCATTAATATGCCTCCTTTGCTCCACGCCCCTCGGCCCCCTGACGCCGTATTGATATTGGTGGCAGTCGTCAACCGTAATCTTGGGAACGTCAACTTCTTTGACGGTTCAATCAATAAATTGCTCACGAAAATATGTGACGTTCTTTTAGAGAAAAATCCTTTACCCATAAAAATATATTGCGAGAATTTTATTAAATTCCTCAACAAGAATTCGCACGAGGGAATACGCGGAATATTTTCGTATGAGATATCTAAAAGGAATCGCTAGTTGAAATGTGATATTCAAAAATCACACCTCCGCTATCAGTGACAGTGACGACTTACCCCACGATGGGGGTGCTCATTATAACCTGGAAATGAGTTGAGTTCAAATGATGTCACTCTTTATCCACCCCGTCATTCGGTACAACATCAATCATTCACAATACTTTCCATAGGACAAATTATATTTTTTAAACTCATGCTTAGTGACAACGATTTCCATTTTTATTTATATGCACACTGGTACATTACTAGCAATTGTTCAAAGCACAAGAAATACCATAAGGCCCAATCCTAATTGAAAACGTTCGCGCGCCCGAGCGTCGAGCGACATCAACCTTAAGTCTATTAAGGGCAGTTAAACAGCGTACGGTTAGTTTCCCCCTGTACTGATTGCCTCTCGTGTAATAACTGAAAATAAAATTTTCTTAAAATCGGTGATTTTCTTCGGTTACCAATAAGCTATTTAGTAATAAATCATAGATGCGTGTAAACCCTGACTGAATTCTCAAAAAACGAATAAAATCGTTCATATTATTAATACGGCATGCCATAATATTGACTTGTTCAGCAACGGCACAGTCCTCGTTCTCAATAATTCATAACTTTAATAAGGAGAATTGATTACAGACCAAGTTTTCTGTAATTGCCCCATAAAGTTATTTTATGACATATCTGGTTATTATAAAGAATAAATAATTGTGACTGAAAAATTCAATGCACCTGCAATGGTTTTGACCCGTGGAGTATAATCTTTTTTTTTTTTTTTTTATTACGGCAACTCACCCTATAAGAGTGATATGTGCCTAAATACAGATTTATAATATATTACAATAGTATAATATTATATTATATCAATACATTTTACTTAACTAAAGATACCTTATTATACATCGGTGGTGTTTAACATATAGAATTCTTTTTTTTTAAACCTAATGTGTGACGATATACTATAATAATTACAATAACAAATAAAATAAAATATAAATATAACAAAGTAAGATTCATCCAATCAAAAGTTTCTCTCGTTCAACTGGATGCACCTTATTATTGCGGCGTTAATTCTGTCACAACCCTGGGCGAGTAAGAAACTTATGGACAGTGGGTAGGTAAGTGTTATTTGTTTAATGTTGAGTAGGAAAATTTCGGAGTCAAAAAGTGGGCATGAGAAAAACACATGGTCTAATGTCTCTTCCTCTGCTCCACATTTACAATCAGGAGAATCAAGGACGTTAATTTTGTTAGGAGTATAATCTATCAATAATTCTATTAACTGAAGAACTTTCTCCTTTGCTTTTTTTTAATTTGTTCCTTTAATATTCTTTGACAGTTCAGCAAAGTTTAATAATTAATTATTGTTGTTAACAAAAAACGTACTAACGAAATATTTTATCTATCATTTAATAAATCATTTTCTTCAATAAATGTTTTCAAATAGTTGTTTAACCTATTTTTTTTATTCATTTATGACTAGCTTTTCCGGCAGACATTTTTCTGTCTTAATTATGAATATTGATTTCAGATGTGTAAAATGATAAATAATTAATCAACTATTTAACTGGTATAATTCCGACTGATGCATGTTTACAGGGCACATTCCATCAATCGCACCAACGCCAACGTATCAACAGATTCAAAAATAGAAATGTCTATACTTTCAAAAGCACTAAGAAGATTACCCACATACATTAAGTTTTCTTAAAATTTCAAACGTGCAGCGCAACTTTCTATTTTTTCTTTCATAAGACCCTTCTCCTGACAATAGTATACACATCAAAATAAGAATTAGCGAAAATGGTCTCCATTTTTGTTTACTTACACAGATTTGATATGATACTAGTACGAGCTTAAGAGCTATTTTAAAATGTTGTCTGCTTATTCAACAGTTACTTTGTCTGTTATCAAAATCCCATAGTACGCGGTTCGCGGTTATTCGCCACGAACCACCGCGTACTATGAAAATTTGATACGTTGCATGCAACGTGACATTGGTTACGTTACCGCGAGTGTTCAGATGTGTACAGACCCTTATACATTTACCTACTTTGCCAAAGATATTTTTCTTTCTTTTTAATAAATCTGGAATCGAACCCAAGACCATCCTATAGGGTACCACCTCTCCTAATTAGCTTAATAAAACCGCATAGCCTGATTTGCAACATATCTTTAATCTATACTAATATATATAAAGAGGAAAGATTTGATTGTTTGTTTGTTTGCATTGAATAGGCTCCAAAACTACTGAACCGATTTGAAAAATTCTTTCACTTTTAGAAATCTACATTATCCCCGGGTAACATAGGCTATATAAAATTTCCAAAAAAAATTGGAAACCTTACTAAAACTCCAATGATGTACCTCACCCAAGGTGTAAATAAATTACCTAAAATATTCTTTACATCGCATGCGCTGTGAAAACTATTCATGATAGAATGAAATAATGTAATACGACTTTGTAGAAGACATCAATACTTACAAAAAATGTCGCGACAGCATAATATGCTGGACATTTTAAGTCTAACTTTTATAGTTATGCTAAAAAAAGTGTTAATTTATTTTAAAAATTTAATTGAAATGCCGCCTCTAGAAAAGGCTCTTCGTTTGTATCTTGGTATTACTCCTTATCAATATTAATTAGTTAATATTCAAGTAAGCTTCAATAAGTTTATGAAACTTTTTGAATTATTCCATTCGAAAGATACCACGAGTTTAAAAATGTAAGTACCTATTAGAAAAAAAAAGAGTGGTCCCCGCTCTCCGTGGCTCACTCTGCTCTTCTAGCTAGGCAGCGATATAGGGCGTCACTGGGGTACGAACCGTACGGGAGGGGACCATTAGAATGCTTCATTATTCCAGATTCTTTATTCTTTATTCTCACTTATCAACCCGTAGGTCCCTTGCGGGACTCTTGGGATCATCACATGTTACAAAATATCACACATAAGAATTTAAATTTCAAGGAAAAGAAAAAATGTACATAGATCAGCACAATTTGGAGAATACAATTTCAAAAGTCAAAAGGAAAGCACAGTGAAAAATAAAAATTGTAAATAATTATTGTTTAATGCTAAAAGGGTGTAAAAGGCCCTTTCAGCATCACGTCAGAACAAAAAAAATCATACTTAAAAAGAGAAACAATATTTTGGCTATGCAGATCTGTGGACAGGAACAACGTCAAGATGATACAAAGCAGTCATCAACACTTACAGAGACATGACAAAACAAATATTACACCGTCACCACGATCAGAAAAAAAAACAATGCTAAACTAATTATTTAGCATTTCGTCAATTGAGTAAAAAGCCTTGTCAACAAGAAACTTTTTCACCTCTCTCTGGAAGCTCCCTAGATCTAGTGACCTTATATTTTCAGGCAGCTTATTATGTAGACACACACTCATACATAAAAAACTTTTTGACATTTTAGTTAGCCTGTGTTTAATAGGTCTTATTATATCTTTGTTGCGGGTGTCGTGATTATGTAGCTCAGAATTTAGAGGTGTGTTTTTGATATTTTTTCTGGCATAAATAAGACATTGATATATAAAGGTACTTGGTAAGGTCATTATTTCAAGTTCCTTAAATTTTTCTCTGCATGATTCCACAGTTTTCATATTGAGAATTGCTCTTATGGCTCGTTTTTGTAGGAGAAATACTCTATTTGAACTTGAGCCCATACCCCAGAACAAAGCTCCGTATGTCATTATTGAGTGGAAATATGCGAAATAAACCATTTTTGCAGTGACTACCCCACAAATCTCCATAACTTTTTTTATAGCATATATTGCAGAGTTGAGTTTTGAGCATATACTCTCAATATGTGGGTCCCATTGTAGTTTGCTGTCAACTGTGACACCCAGAAACTTACAATGCTCTACAAAATCCACTCCTTTATTCATTAAAGCTATTTCAGTTGGGTCTGGCTCTAGATTTTTCGAACTTGCCAGGGAGAACTCTACATTTTTCGAACTTGCCAGATTAAAAGGCTGTAGAATATTTTGAAAAAAAATAAGAATCTTCATGAAAACTATTTTTTTAAATAGGTCCCTATTTCCCGTGCGAAGCTGGAGCAGACCGCTAGTTAAAGATATATATTAAAGATATCAGCTTTAGATTACAATTTTGAAACATGGTCATAATACATACATACCTAGTTAAAAAAAACCCTTCTGAAAACCAATAATTACTACAATTGCCAAAAAGAAAAAAACATGTGGAAACTTATATTGAAATAAACAAATATACATAAACAAAACAAAGAAATACAACAAAGAAAATTAAATACGGAAAAATATATACAAAAACAGTGCAACAAATGAGCGGAACATATCCCGTATATTTACTGTTTTCAAATAACTCGTACGATGAAGTCCATGTCCAACAGGCACATAATATTTCGAATGATCCATTGATGGTGTTTGGTAATGAGATATTATACATACCTATTAATCATATTCTGCTTCCATCCTCCATACTTGGGCATCATTCCGTCCTCTAAGTGGCATTAACAATTCATACCAACTAAGCTCACCTTCATACAAATAATGGGCAGTATTAGCTGGGCAAGATATTTTATATTCAGGTCAACGAAATGTCTAGTTCCGTTTTATGGGATAGCAAGTAGATATTTGGAGGCCTGTTCACAAATCTTTCCTCCTCATTCGGAACGTTCCACCCTCTCAGCTGTCGATCTGTCCAAATCCAACCGCAAATCAAATTCTACCCTTTGTCATTTGAAAACAAAAACACTTCATTTGATTACAATGGTGAGATTTCAAACATTATAGTGTCATATAATCGTTCGTATTGCATTTGATATTGAATTCCAGTGAGAAGTATAAAAATATGTTGTTCTTCACAAATATTAATTTTATTTTCCATTATTTTTTATATATTTCCTATTATTTTACACTATTTATTTTTATTTAGTTTTCATCCACCAATTTATAATATACTAGCTGACCCGTCGAACTTCGTATCGAAATAAATAATGTGGGTAGGTACTCTAGATTTTCGCAACAGAGCTCAAATTCGTTCATTTTTATTTATTTAACACGAATGACTATTTACTGTCATTAGCAAAACCTGTATACCACGCCGCATTCATTGGGTCTGAGTTTGTTTTTACATCAAAAACTTATAACCTATGTTAATATGATGTGGGAAGAGGTCATCATTGCGCAAGATCGAGTGCAATGGAGAGCTCTTATTGCCTCACTTTGTTCCTGAGTGGAGTTCAAAGGAAGTTTTAATTTTGATTAATTTGATGTTAATACCTATGTAAAAAAAAAAGTATTTAGGTATGTCTATATTCGATATTTTAATAGTTATTTTGCTCAGTTAAAATAATATTGATTGATTAATCAAAGTACGATAAGGAACATCTCCGTACCGATTCAAAATACACATTGAGGTATCAATACTTTTTTTGCCCATCATCGCTAGGCAGAGAGTATGGACTTCCATTCTTTCCAATCCAAACTCATTCGTTTCCTCCAAACGCATAACATTCCGCATACATGCTCTTCCTTTTGCTCCTGACTTGGCCCTCCCGTAAGACGGCACCGATATGGTCGGTCTATTATTTCAGATTTATATATCCTTTTAGTCATTCTCTCTTCGTTCATTTTCTTTACATGTCCATGTCATTCTAGTTACTACACTAACATCCACTCCACATGCCTTTCTTATATTATCATTCCTCACCTTATCAATAAGTCTCTTTCCGCATATCCTACGCAGTGATCTCATTTCCACAGCATTTATTCCAACTTCCAAATTTTTCGTCCATGTCCAAGTTTCACTCCCATAAATCATGGATGGTATCAGGATTGCATTGTGCATCAACTATCGATTTCAGAGATATCTTCTTAGAGGACTAAGTGCACCGCCAACCCTTCTCCCAGCCAATTTCCTTCTTTCAATCTCTTTTCACACCTTGCATCTCTTCTAAATAAATTACCTAAATATACATACTTCCAAGTTCTCGACATTCACTTTCACATAACATTGCGTTCTTAAATCTTCACTTTCGAAACAGTGGAACTAATATTTAAAAGCTCATTAATGCAGTATCTGTGATTTTTTTTCTAACTTCTATTACAACATGGTGAAAGTGTAGCAATTTTTATTTTCAAAAAAGAAACAAATGCTAGGTAATCAGCATATAATATCCAGCTTTTTTTTTAATATTAACGATGCAGATTATATTTACGTTATATGTATGTACTCATCCTCTCTAAAAATCAGCCCATAAACGAACAATTGATTTTCAAACAAACAAAAAATATTCTACTTGTTCTTCAATATAATCATGTATTCCTTGTGTTAAAACTTATCAAAACTCCTTATAAAATGAACTTCAATTAAGTATAACTCCTTAATAGCAACGTTATATATACGATTCTGTTTGCTGGCGGTTTTAAAAATCTCTGTAAATAAATAAAGTTTTCAAAATTCCTTACACTTCATTGCAATAATGTATTCCTTGTAATAAACTTACCAAAATTCCTTATAAAAATTAACTGCAATGAAAATTATATGACTTATCCAATCAATATATTTCATACGATATATTTCAAATTCGCATTCTATCAATTGCAACAACAATCAATCCACTGACAGTTCTTTCAAATGTCAATTAATAAAAATTCAAAAGTAGAACAAAATTATATTGTAAAAAGTACTAAAAAGATTACCTACTCTCTGTGTTTTCTTAAATTTCTTAATTTTCCATGAATTTTTCTTAATTTTTTTCTTCTAATACAACCTTCTTCTGATAAGAGCCTACACGCCAAAAAAAGAATTAGCGAAATCGGTCCAGCCATTTAGGCGCGATGCGATAACACCGGGAAATAGCTCTCCATTTTTATAGTGTTCTTAAATTTTCTAATTTTCCATACATTTTTCTTAATTTTTTTCTTCTAAATCAACCTTCTCCCGATAAAAGCCTACACGACAAAAAGAATTAGCGAAATCGATCCAGCCGTTTAGGCGTGATGCGATGATATCGGGAAATAAATCTCCATTTTTATAGTTTTCTTAAATTTTCTTATTTCACATGCATTTTTCTTAAATTTTTTGTTCTAAAATTACACTCTCCTGATAAAAGCCTACACGACAAAAAAAGAATTAGCGAAATCAGTCCGCCTAAACAGGCGTGATGCGATGATATCGGGAAATAAATCTCCATTTTTATAGTTTTCTTAAATTTTCTAATTTACTATGCATTTTTCTTAATTTTTTTGTTCTAAAAGGACACTCTCCTGATAAAAGCCTACACGACAAAAAAAGAATTAGCGAAATCGGTCCAGCCGTTTAGGCGCCATCCGATGACAACGCGAAATAGCTCTCCATTTTTATATATAAGAAGATATAAAATACTGTCGCATAGTTTACTGTACCTACTGTATGCGGAATGAAGACCGACGCTGCTTGAGAAGGTTAAGACCCATCCCTCAATGGGCATTATAACGATAGCTGATAAAAATAACACTTCGGGCCGCGAAACGGGTGCGAAGCCGCCTTCGAGGGGGTCCGGTCCGAAGGTGTGTTTTTTCTGTCATAAAACGGGACATATTCAAGCAGACTGCTATAGTAGATTAAATCAGGAACGAAGGGCCAACGGAGACAATGGTTTTCGAAAGGGCCAAGGGACTACCAGGTCGTACGAGGGGTACAAGGCGAAAAATTTTGTAAATAGCAGATACCAAAAAAACGAATAAGGAGCCAGCCATCCAAGGCGGTCAGAGATGAAGAATGGACATCCTGGCTCCATCACGTCAAACTATTCTTCCAGAATCACAATATAGCGCCGTTAAAATGCGCTAAAAGCTCAGACACTAGGCCATATTTACAAATAAAATTAGGTAACGACCGATTTAAGGGACTATTAGATTCAGGAGCGACTATAAGCGCTTTAAATACGAATACTGCCGAATTTTTGTTAGGTAGAGGTAACCTAATCCAAAAGAGGGCCGAGAAAATAATGTTGGCCGACGGCAGGAAAACTGACGTGCTAGGTACTATGAATATAGTGGTGGACTATAACGGGTTAGTCAACGATCATCTATTTTATGTCGTCGGTGACTTGAGCCAGGACGTAATTCTGGGAGTGGATTTTTGGAGGAAATTTAATATAGCGCCGGGCTTACTACCAGAAATAGATTGTGACAGTACAAATAGTATCTGCGAGTTGGGTAGGATCGAGAATAGGGCCAGTCTGTCGGAAGACCAGAAAAGAATACTAGCAGATATCGAGAAAGAATTCTATGGAATATCCTTTGAAAAAAATGGGTTGGGTTGTACGGATTTAGTTGAACATAGAATCGAAACCACGGGAGAACCGATCAGGCAGAGGTATTACCCACTCTCTCCCGCAAAACAAGAATCAGTCGAGAAGGAGTTGGACGACATGTTAAAACTTGGGGTGGTCGTACCCTCCAACTCTTCTTGGACAAACCCGACTCTTATGGTGGGCAAAGCTGACGGGACCGCCCGATTTTGTCTCGACTCGAGGAGGCTAAACGCGGTAACCAGACGAGATAATTATCCCCTCCCCAACTTGAATAGAACACTCGCGAGCCTCAGGAATGCTAAATATATTACGTCTATAGATTTGTCGAAAGCGTTTTGGCAAATTCCCTTAGAACAATCTTCTCGTGAAAAAACAGCGTTCGTAGTGCCAAGACGGGGGTTATTTGAATTCGTGCGAATGCCGTTCGGTTTGGTCAATGCCGCAAGCGAGTTGCAAAGGCTAGCCGATAGGTTATTCGGTCCCAAGTTCGATGAGAACGTTTTTTGTTATGTCGACGATCTTATTGCAATTAGTGATTCCTTTGAAGCTCACATAGAATTATTAAGAAAAATTAAGGACAGATTACGCGAGGCCGGGCTAACCGTAAAATACTCTAAGTGCGAGTTCTGCAAAAGTAAGTTGCGTTATCTGGGATTTTTGATAGACGATAAAGGGTTGAGACCAGACCCTGGGAAAGTTAAATGTATTGCAGATTACCCTGAACCTCGTACGCTAAAGGAATTGAGGATGTTTTTGGGCATGGTAGGATTCTATAGGCGTTCTATCAAGAACTGCAGTAAACTATCAGCACCGTTAAACAACCTTCTAAGGGTTAAAAAGGGGGAATCGACGTTCAGATGGAACGAAGACGCCGCTCGAGCCTTCGTGGAACTAAAAAATGCTCTGATTACGGCCCCGGTATTAACGTGCCCCGACTTCTCGAAACCATTCATACTACATACTGACGCGAGCCAATACCAAATCGGCGCAGCGTTGCACCAATTGTTTGGTGAGGAGGAAAAACCTATTGCCTTTTTCTCTCGGAGTCTAACAAAATGTGAGATTAATTACAGTGTAACCGAAAAAGAGTTGCTCGCGATATTGGACGGAATAGAATTTTTCAGGCCTTACATCGAAGGCATGCAGTTTAAAGTGATAACCGATCACGCTGCACTGAAATTTTTGTCCAAATTGTCCAACCCGTCAGGGAGACTAGCTAGATGGAGCACCAGACTGTCCCAATTTTCTTTCGAAGTGGAACACCGAAAAGGCACCGCGCATAGAGTGCCTGACGCGCTGTCCAGAATACCGCATACCATAGAAACGATAGGCGTGACGCTCGACTCAGTAGGGGACGACCCTTGGTATAACAGGATATTTTCCGGTTGCGAAAACGAACCCGCGAAGTTTATTAACTACCAAGTAGATCAGAATAAATTATATCGCCTTTCCAAAGACGATAACCCTCTGCTGCGCGAGTTCGCGTGGAAAGAAGTACCAAAGTTCGCTGAGAGACCAAAGTTAGTTAAAAGTTATCACGACCGAGGACACACCGGTGCCTTCAAAACGTTCAAACTATTAAACAAACATTATTACTGGCCAGGGATGTTCCACTGCATAAGAAAATATATATCTAAATGTACGGAGTGTAAAAAGTACAAACCGGTTAACACGCCTCCTCTGGGGCTAATGACCAATAGAAAACGAGTTGACCGACCCATGAAAATGTTAAGTATAGATTTGGTAGGGCCGCTACCTAAGTCTAAATCAGGCTTTACGTTCGTGCTTAGCCTCGTCGACGTTTTCAGTAAGTTCGTGTATTTCTTCCCGTTACGGAGGGCCACGGCGTCGGAAATTGTAGCCACTATAGAAAAAAAGGTATTTCTCCATGAAGGCATACCCCAAATTGTGTCAGTAGACAACGGCCGACAGTTCACCTCGCATGAGTTTAAAGACGCGATGACGCAATACGGCGTTAAGAAAATATTTTACACTTCATTATATAGTCCTCAAGCCAATAATGTGGAGAGATACCATTCGATTCTGGGATATACTCTCGGGATGTTCGTGAAAGACGAACAAAGAGATTGGGACAAATACCTCGATCATGTCCAATCGATTATAAATTCCACGGTTAATCTATCGACGGGATACACACCTTGCTTATTGGCTAAAGGGAGGGAAATCATTCTGAACGGGGCGATATATGGAGAGGTCGACGACGAAGAAATGAACAGAACCGATCAACTCAATAACGACCGGCGTATTTATAACGAAAGGATGGAGAATCTGTCCACTCTATTTAAAATCGTGACCGAGAACTTGTGGGGAGCTTACAATAAATACGCTAAATATTATAACCTTAGGAGGAATAAGGTGGTCTACCAGCCAGGAGACTCTGTCTGGCGAAAAAATTTCGTACAATCGAAGGCAGGTGAATATTTCTGCACCAAATTAGCCCCTAGGTTTGTGAATAGCCGAGTTATTAAGAGAGTATCGGACGTAATTTATGAGTTAGAAGACGTAGGATCAGGGGTAAGAAACCGTTTTCATATCAAAGATATTTTAAAGATAGATGTACCAATGTAAAACGACCGATAGGTCCAATTAGATTATAAGTGTATATATTAGTTAGTAGGTATAGTTAGGTTATAATTTATTTATTGTATGCTATAATTGTAAATAGTGAATATTAGGTTAAGTCAATTTACGCTTCGACTATTTGTCGGTACGGAGTCTATGCTCTAAGTTATTAATTACCCTATTCATGCAGAAAGGGTAATAAATAAAAAAAAAATCGATATAAGATGTTTCTGGAAGGAATAGAAAGCAGTAAATAAGAAATTACGGTTTTATAGGGAAAAAGAAGATAATTTAAAGTGAAGTTGGATACATAAATATGCATCTCTCAAGAGTACATTCGATCCAAACGACACTAGGATATTTCGTTAATACCAAGCGAAAATCAGAATTCGGTTGACGGGGAAACTCTTACAACTCAAATATGTAACCCTTAAGGGTACATGAGCGAAGAAGATTAGGCCCTCTGTTAAGAAACGAGGAAAAATTAGAAAGATTTTCCTTTAGGAAAAGGTTGAGGTATTAGTTAATGAAGAGAGAGGTGCGCGTGGTGTACCTATCTTAAAACAGGCGACTTATAGGGTCGAGTATTACGCGAATGAATGATTGTTTACGTGAAAATGTAGCTCTTACGAGTGCATTAGTGAAACAAACATGGCAAAGGTATTGCGATAATACCGAGTCGAATAGCGTATTAGGAATGGAAAGGAACGTAATGTAGCGGAGGAAACGGAAAAGTGATGATGTTTGTTCATTCATAATATGTAACCCTGCGAGGGTGCATCGGAATGTGAACTGGTCACCTACTAACAAGTTATTCGAATATGTGAAAGATAGTTCTACGCTCCCAATAGAGACCTAGCGAATTAGTTTGTGGGCGCATTAAGCAATCTCACTCTGTCTGGACGTTATAGGTTAGGTGGTGCCTGTGGGATTGAAAGTTGAAAGAACGGTTGGCGCAGTGAAAGCAAAAGGTATGAAAGGTGATATTAAGATTTAAGGAGAATGAATAATTGTGAGATGTCTGTAGCGATCTTGTTGAGTGATGTTCAGAGCGCAGAAATAGAGGTTCTGGAGTAGTGCCTGCGTAATAGCCTTATTGAATGCAAAGGTTTTCGTCGCAATTGGTGAGGTCCGATTTGTGCGGATTGGTCTCGGAGGTTGCCGAGTGTTGGGACCGAGTGGTCTTTGTAAATAAAAAAAAAAAATATATGATGTTAAATTACTCTAAGATCGATTACGATCTAATAAAACTTATGTATGTAAATAATTTTGTAATTGATTGGACATTCCACCCATAGAGGGTGATTTGTGATATATATAATTTTAATAATGTAGTAATAATTATCTGGTTAAAGATATTTTATTGAGAAATTTATAACTATGTTTATTTTGTTGTTGCTATTTTTATATGAAACCCAGTAAATTGAAATGTTTTCTTTACGTAATGAAAAAAGAAAAAAAAATGAGTTGGTGGAGACTTTGATCTTGAAATAATTTTTAATATTCAATCTTTCTGCTTATACAAATCCTGTAATGATGAGTTTATCGGTTCCGGTTGGTGTGTGGGTGTTGTATCACATGGAAAGCTGGGTACGAATATACATTCGTGGTTCTTCGGAGTAGCGGTGGTAAAGAGTTGACGTCGGTCATCTCTTTCCAAAACTTAGGTGGGGATTTTTTTATGATTTTTATACCCACTGTCCAGGGTTCAGTACTCAGTATCTTAGGAACCTCTGCGATCTTTAAAAAAATTTATATGGCGCCCATTTATAACAAAATAGTAATTTGAGATGTAAGTTGAGTTAGTCGGCAATTAGCTCTCCGTTGATCCATTGTAATGGCTGGTTAGGTGGGCCTGCGTCATATGGGATGGAGTAGGGGAGGTCGGTCGCGGCGAATCGCAAGACGATGGTTTTTGGGGAAAAATAAATTTCAAAATAATGGTTTTCAAATTTCTTTTTTGGGTGGGAGTGTATTGTAACAGACGTTTTTCTGTGTGGATTATAATTCAAATTAGGCGCGCGCCCGACGCTAAGAAGTTAGTTCACACGGTCGGCGTTTGGGGGCGTTAGTGGCGACGCGAGTCGAGACGGCGAAAACAATGTGGGTAAATCAGAAATAACTAATTGCCGTCAAGAACGGATTATAAAATGTTCGAGAGGTTTAATCAGCCGGACATTCCTGCGTTGAATCTGTGAAGGGAGAGGTTTCCCTCTGTGTGTGTTTTCTGATATTAAGCAGAACGATGTAATTGCGTGCTAAGTGTGTGTCGGAGTTTAAGTTTAAAGTGATTCTAATCGTTACCCGCCGTAAACAGAAGGTGAGAAATTTATGTCTAATTTAGTAAATCAATCGATTGTAATGTTCATGTGGGTATTTCGCATAGATTCTAATTTGCAACGCATTCTGAATCTTTTCAGAAGGGCGGGTTCTAATCTGCGGGTCAAAAAACTAATTCTTTCTGGGAGACACCCCCGTAACCTTGAGGGTCAGCCATACGGGTTTTATACAAAGCGTTGAGGCATCAGTACTGCATTCTTTCGTTCGAGTATATTATACTGAGGAGTTCATATTGCCGAGAGGGAGTTGACGGAGGAGGTAATTGTGAGGAGCGGGTCACTTGAGGGAGGCTGCATAGTATCGAGTTATTCATTCGTGGAAGCATTCGTCGAGCTACTTTGAACGAGTTAAGTAATAGACATCCATTTAATTTGTCGTGTGTGTGTTCAGCGAATTCCATCTCCTTTTCATCCGTCCATGGGAAATTACCTGGTTGACCTTGGACGTACAGCACCCACATACCTGTAGCCGTATTGTTTTCTTATTCATTAAAAATGTATGTACATCTTAAGAATATCCGATAATATAGAGGATTTAAGTTGAACTTTGATTTAATAATTGATTGAGACAACCAGTATTTACGATTGTCTGCTATTGGGTTTTTATTGAGAATTATGAGCGTATAGATTAATAATTCGGAAACTGTACCAATCTAGCCTTTTGTAATGTTATGATTTATCGAATGAAAACATAAAGTAAAAATATGATTTATTGAATTTAAATTTATTGAAGTATAATATGTTTTATCCAGTGCCTATATTGAAGCTTGAATTTATTCTAGTCGTTAAGAGACGACGATTTGATATGTAATTTGTCTAAGCAAATGATTTTTCGTTTCAATAAAAGATTCATCTGTATTAATTTTATACTTTCTTTTATTTAGTATTTTGTAGAAGTTTCCCCGCTTGATGAGAGGAGATTTTCTTAAAGAACTCACTACCTGAGAATATTGAGTAAAGCTGGGTTGGAATTAAATTTCTTTTGTGTTGGATTAGACCAACAACAAATATACCTTTCAAAAGGAGTGGCCACAGGGGTTTGTTTGTCTGATAGTCGAAGACTTCTGGCAGACTCTCCCCGGTGTGTGGGTTCTGCTTGGCTTATCCAAGCTCAGCAGAATCCGTCACATAATGGGCCGCAATCCCCACGTTGGGCGCCAATTATGTGACGGATTCTGCTGAGCTTGGATAAGCCAAGCAGAACCCACACACCGGGGAGAGTCTGCCAGAAGTCTTCGACTATCAGACAAACAAACCCCTGTGGCCACTCCTTTTGAAAGGTATAATTATTGTTGATCTAATCCAACACAAAAGAAATTTAATTCCAGCCCAGCTTTACTCAATATTCTCAGGTAGTGAGTTCTTTAAGACAATCTCCTCTCATCAAGCGGGGAAACTTCTACGAAATACTAAATAAAAGAAAGTATAAAAATAATACAGATGAATCTTTTATTGAAACGAAAAATCATTTGCTTAGACAAATTACATATCAAATCGTCGTCTCTTAACGACTAGAATAAACTCAAGTTTCAATATAAGCACTGGATAAAACATATTATACTTCAATAAATTTAAATTCAATAAATCATATTTTTACTTTACGTTTTCATTCGACAAATCATAACATTACAAAAGGCTAGATTGGTACAGTTTCCGAATTATTAATCTATACGTTCATAATTCTCAATAGAAACCCAATAGCAGACAATCCTAACTACTGGTTGTCTCAATCAATTATTAAATCAAAGTTCAACTTAAATCATCTATATTATCGGATATTCTTAGGATGTACATACATTTTTAATGAATAAGAAAACAATACGGCTACAGGTATGTGGGTATTGTAAGTTCAAGGTCAACCAGATATTTTCCCATGGACGAATGAAAAGGAGATGGAATTCGCCGAACACACAAGACAAAATCAAATGGATGTTTATTACTTAACTCGTTCAGAGTAGCTCGACGAATGCTTCCACGAATGAATAACTCGATACTATGCAGCCTCCCTCAAGTGGCCCGCTCCTCACAATTACCTCCTCCGTCAACCCCCTCTCGGCAATATGAACTCCTCAGTTTAATATACTCGAACGAAAGAATGCAGTACTGAAGTCTCAACGCTTTGTATAGAACCCGTATGGCCAACCTTCAAGATCACGGCTGCGCCCGACAGAATGTTTTAGTTTTTAGACTCGCAGATTAGTACCCGCCCTTCTTCTGTTTACGGCGGGTAACGATTAGAATCACTTTAAACTTAAACTCCGACACAGACTTAGTACACAATTACATCGTTCTGCTCAATATCAGAAAACACACGGAGAGGGAAACCTCTCCCTTCACAGATTTAACGCAGGAATGTCCGGCTGATTAAACCTCTCGAACATTTTATAATCCGTTCTTGACGGCAATTAGTTATTTCTGATTTACCCACATTGTTTTCGCCGTCTCGACTCGCGTCGCCACTAACGCCCCCAAACGCCGACCGTGTGAACTAACTTCTTAGCGTCGGGCGCGCGCCTAATTTGAATTATAATCCACACAGAAAAACGTCTGTTACAATACACTCCCACCCAAAAAAGAAATTTGAAAACCATTATTTTGAAATTTATTTTTCCCCAAAAACCATCGTCTTGCGATTCGCCGCGACCGACCTCCCCTACTCCATCCTATATGACGCAGACCCACCTAACCAGCCATTACAATGGATCAACGGAGAGCTAATTGCCGACTAACTCAACTTACATCTCAAATTAAACTATTTTGTTATAAATGGGCGCCATATAAATTTTTTAAAGATCGCAGAGGTTCCTAAGATACTGAGTACTGAACCCTGGACAGTGGGTATAAAAATCATAAAAAAATCCCCACCTAAATTTTGGAAAGAGATGACCGACGTCAACTCTTTACCACCGCTACTCCGAAGAACCACGAATGTATATTCGTACCCAGCTTTCCATGTGATACAACACCCACACACCAACCGGAACCGATAAACTCATCATTACAGGATTTGTATAAGCAGAAAGATTGAATATTAAAAATTATTTCAAGATCAAAATCTCCACCAACTCATTTTTTTTTTCTTTTTTCATTACGTAAAGAAAACATTTCAATTTACTGGGTTTCATATAAAAATAGCAACAAACAAAATAAACATAGTTATAAATTTCTCAATAAAATAACTTTAACCAGATAATTATTACTACATTATTAAAATTATTTATATCACAAATCACCCTCTATGGGTGGAATATCCAATCAATTACAAAAATTATTCACGTACATAAGTTTTATTAGATCGTAATCGACTGAGCTTGGATAAGCCAAGCAGAACCCACACACCGAGGAGAGTCTGCCAGGAGTCTCCGACTACCAGACAAACAATCCCCTGTGGCTACTCCTTTTGAAGGGTATATAACTGTTGGTCTAATCCAACTTAAAAGAAATTTAATTCCAGCCCAGCTTTACTCAATATTCTCAGGTAGTGAGTTCTTTAAGAAAATCTCCTCTCATCAAGCGGGGAAACTTCTACGAAATACTAAATAAAAGAAAGTATAAAAATAATACAGATGAATCTTTTATTGAAACGAAAAATCATTTGCTTAGACAAATTACACATCAAATCGTCGTCTCTTAACGACTAGAATAAATTCAAGTTTCAATATAAGCACTGGATAAAACATATTATACTTCAATAAATTTAAATTCAATAAATCATATTTTCACTTTACGTTTTCATTCGATAAATCATAACGTTACAAAAGGCTAGATTGGTACAGTTTCCGAATTATTAATCTATACGTTCATAATGCTCAATAGAAACCCAATAGCAGACAATCCTAACTACTGGTTGTCTCAATCAATTATTAAATCAAAGTTCAACTCAAATCATCTATATTATCAGATATTCTTAAGATGTACATAAATTTTTAATGAATTAGAAAACAATACGGCTACAGGTACGTGGGTGTTGTAAGTTCAAGGCCAACCAGATATTTTTCCATGGATGAATGAAAAGGAGATGGAATTCGCCGAACACACAAGACAAAATCAAATGGATGTTTATTACTTAACTCGTTCAAAGTAGCTCGACGAATGCTTCCACGAATGAATAACTCGATACTATGCAGCCTCCCTCAAGTGGCCCGCTCCTCACAATTACCTCCTCCGTCAACCCCCTCTCGGCAATATGAACTCCTCAGTTTAATATACTCGAACGAAAGAATGCAGTACTGATGTCTCAACGCTTTGTATAGAACCCGTATGGCTAACCTTCAAGATCACGGCTGCGCCCGACAGAATATTTTAGTTTTTAGACTCGCAGATTAGTACCCGCCCTTCTGAAAAGATTCAGAATGCGTTGCAAATTAGAATCTATGCGAAATACCCACATGAACATTACAATCGATTGATTTACTAAATTAGACATAAATTTCTCACCTTCTGTTTACGGCGGGTAACGATTAGAATCACTTTAAACTTAAACTCCGACACACACTTAGCACGCAATTACATCGTTCTGCTTAATATCAGAAAACACACACAGAGGGAAACCTCTCCCTTCACAGATTCAACGCAGGAATGTCCGGCTGATTAAACCTCTCGAACATTTTATAATCCGTTCTTGACGGCAATTAGTTATTTCTGATTTACCCACATTGTTTTCGCCGTCTCGACTCGCGTCGCCACTAACGCCCCCAAACGCCGACCGTGTGAACTAACTTCTTAGCGTCGGGCGCGCGCCTAATTTGAATTATAATCCACACAGAAAAACGTCTGTTACAATACACTCCCACCCAAAAAAGAAATTTGAAAACCATTATTTTGAAATTTATTTTTCCCCAAAAACCATCGTCTTGCGATTCGCCGCGACCGACCTCCCCTACTCCATCCCATATGACGCAGGCCCACCTAACCAGCCATTACAATGGATCAACGGAGAGCTAATTGCCGACTAACTCAACTTACATCTCAAATTACTATTTTGTTATAAATGGGCGCCATATAAATTTTTTTAAAGATCGCAGAGGTTCCTAAGATACTGAGTACTGAACCCTGGACAGTGGGTATAAAAATCATAAAAAAATCCCCACCTAAGTTTTGGAAAGAGATGACCGACGTCAACTCTTTACCACCGCTACTCCGAAGAACCACGAATGTATATTCGTACCCAGCTTTCCATGTGATACAACACCCACACACCAACCGGAACCGATAAACTCATCATTACAGGATTTGTATAAGCAGAAAGATTGAATATTAAAAATTATTTCAAGATCAAAGTCTCCACCAACTCATTTTTTTTTCTTTTTTCATTACGTAAAGAAAACATTTCAATTTACTGGGTTTCATATAAAAATAGCAACAACAAAATAAACATAGTTATAAATTTCTCAATAAAATATCTTTAACCAGATAATTATTACTACATTATTAAAATTATATATATCACAAATCACCCTCTATGGGTGGAATGTCCAATCAATTACAAAATTATTTACATACATAAGTTTTATTAGATCGTAATCGATCTTAGAGTAATTTAACATCATATATTTTTTTTTTTTATTTACAAAGACCACTCGGTCCCAACACTCGGCAACCTCCGAGACCAATCCGCACAAATCGGACCTCACCAATTGCGACGAAAACCTTTGCATTCAATAAGGCTATTACGCAGGCACTACTCCAGAACCTCTATTTCTGCGCTCTGAACATCACTCAACAAGATCGCTACAGACATCTCACAATTATTCATTCTCCTTAAATCTTAATATCACCTTTCATACCTTTTGCTTTCACTGCGCCAACCGTTCTTTCAACTTTCAATCCCACAGGCACCACCTAACCTATAACGTCCAGACAGAGTGAGATTGCTTAATGCGCCCACAAACTAATTCGCTAGGTCTCTATTGGGAGCGTAGAACTATCTTTCACATATTCGAATAACTTGTTAGTAGGTGACCAGTTCACATTCCGATGCACCCTCGCAGGGTTACATATTATGAATGAACAAACATCATCACTTTTCCGTTTCCTCCGCTACATTACGTTCCTTTCCATTCCTAATACGCTATTCGACTCGGTATTATCGCAATACCTTTGCCATGTTTGTTTCACAAATGCACTCATAAGAGCTACATATTCACGTAAACAATCATTCATTCGCGTAATCCTCGACCCTATAAGTCGCCTGTTTTAAGGAAGGTACACCACGCGCACCTCTCTCTTCATTAACTAATACCTCAACCTTTTCCTAAAGGAAAATCTTTCTAATTTTTCCTCGTTTCTTAACAGAGGGCCTAATCTTCTTCGCTCATGTACCCTTAAGGGTTACATATTTGAGTTGTAAGAGTTTCCCCGTCAACCGAATTCTGATTTTCGCTTGGTATTAACGAAATATCCTAGTGTCGTTTGGATCGAATGTACTCTTGAGAGATGCATATTTATGTATCCAACTTCACTTTAAATTATCTTCTTTTTCCCTATAAAACCGTAATTTCTTATTTACTGCTTTCTATTCCTTCCAGAAACATCTTATATCGATTTTTTTTTTATTTATTACCCTTTCTGCATGAATAGGGTAATTAATAACTTAGAGCATAGACTCCGTACCGACAAATAGTCGAAGCGTAAATTGACTTAACCTAATATTCACTATTTACAATTATAGCATAAAATAAATAAATTCTAACCTAACTATACCTACTAACTAATATATACACTTATAATCTAATTAGACCTATTATCCTAACATTGGGACATCAACTTATCATATAACTTTTATAAACTAAATTTTACATACCTAAATCCTTGCCTTAATAATGATATAAACTGAATAAAATATAACATATACATACAATTATTTGCTTCAACCCCAAATTTACCTAAGTAAAACAAAGTCTCTACGAAATCATTGAACGTACTACGCATGGCTTTCTCGTGTTTTGCTTTCCGGAGAGGGCTTCAAACTTCGAACAGAGTCTCATGAGTTGATCTGTGGTCTCTATTGACGCGGTTGCTAGGAGGCTAGCGTAATCTTCGGATAGCCCGTGTTTTACTATGTCTAAAAACTCGTCGCTGTCGAAAGGGCTATCGAGTTCCCTATTTTTTGCAATCAAATTCAATATATACTCGTTTGCGGGAATGCCTGAGGCTTGTTTGGCGGATAGTATTCCTAGCTTTAATTTGCGTTGGTTATCGTCCCCCTCGAATTGGGTCAAAAATTTCACCCTGAAGTCTTCCCAATCGAATTCTATATCTGTGGCCCTAAACCAGGTGAGTGCGAACCCGGATAACAGTATGGGCATACATCTTACAAGGGAATCCAAGTGTGCGTCATAGACCTCGGCTAGTTCGGATAAACGGTTTAAGAACTCTCTCGGGTCCCCTGATCCATTAAAATTCACCCCCCACTTACGCGGATCTACTTCCCTAATTTTTGTCGTATTCGTATTACTATCTCTGCTCATTCTCGGTTTGTTCGTTTCCCTTTTACCTGGTCTTTTTCTAGAGTGCGATTTCACTGTGATCAGATCACTCGTATTCCCGATATCGCCCTGACAGCGGACGCTTTCGTCAGACATTGTAGACCTGACATCTACATCAGTTACCGGAACTTTTACTTCTAAGTACTTCTCTCCTTCCATGGTTACACGCCTAAATAGGTATTTCCTACCGTTTACTACTAACGCGATAGAGTGGTTCTAAGCAATAGAATGTCCGACCCGCAGCCTACTCTTCGCCTACCCTGATGTTTCAAAAATAAAAATCGAAACTAAACCTGAAATTATTCAAAGTCTCACACTACGTATTCAGCATTCACATTCATACAACCTTAATCCGCACACTGCTCAGGCCACAAAAACATGGAACATAGAAAGTGCCAAACAAAAAGGAAAATAATTATTTACTATTATTACCCAACCGGGTTCCTTGTGGATATTTAGACACGGCAAGGCCAGGCCAATCAGTGCGGAACGGCTCCCGAAGACGGCTTGAGTCCCAGGACACGGGTGATGGATTCACAGAAGTCCCGAAGGTCACAAAGATCGTGAAAGCTGAAATCAAATCAAATAGGTTGAGTGCTCCGTTTAGCAAAAAAAAACTTTCATGGGGTTCGGTTTTAAAAGTTATGCTCTTTAGAAACAAAAAATTCTTTTAACTTTTGAGATACCAACAGATTCAATTTAAATTTACAAATTAGGAAAAGTCCAAAAGTAGAATAAAATTTATAATTTATTGCCACTCACTTTCCAATAAATAAAAATCAATTAATATTGTTCTTGCCACATATAAAAATTTTCAAGTTGTTACTGTAGGTATATTATGTTACAACTTTATAAACATTCAGCAGAAAAATGGACTACCCACCCCGTGAACTCTGACCTCTATTGTTTACCGACCAATTTTTTCACACACTATTGTTAAATTTTAGCACACCCACCATGCATTTGTACAAAAGATAATTAATACATAGTTTACCTTACAAACTAATGGGACATCCGCGTCGAAAATGAGAAGAGAGACAAGATTATATTATATAAATTTACAAAAATTGCACACAGTCCCCACGGCTTGACAGGAGGAAACTTCAAAAGCCCTTTTTCCGCCCTTTCAAAAGGCCCCACGTTGGGCGCCAAATTATGTGACGGATTCTGCTGAGCTTGGATAAGCCAAGCAGAACCCACACACCGAGGAGAGTCTGCCAGGAGTCTCCGACTACCAGACAAACAATCCCCTGTGGCTACTCCTTTTGAAGGGTATATAACTGTTGGTCTAATCCAACTTAAAAGAAATTTAATTCCAGCCCAGCTTTACTCAATATTCTCAGGTAGTGAGTTCTTTAAGAAAATCTCCTCTCATCAAGCGGGGAAACTTCTACGAAATACTAAATAAAAGAAAGTATAAAAATAATACAGATGAATCTTTTATTGAAACGAAAAATCATTTGCTTAGACAAATTACACATCAAATCGTCGTCTCTTAACGACTAGAATAAATTCAAGTTTCAATATAAGCACTGGATAAAACATATTATACTTCAATAAATTTAAATTCAATAAATCATATTTTCACTTTACGTTTTCATTCGATAAATCATAACGTTACAAAAGGCTAGATTGGTACAATTTCCGAATTATTAATCTATACGTTCATAATGCTCAATAGAAACCCAATAGCAGACAATCCTAACTACTGGTTGTCTCAATCAATTATTAAATCAAAGTTCAACTCAAATCATCTATATTATCAGATATTCTTAAGATGTACATAAATTTTTAATGAATTAGAAAACAATACGGCTACAGGTACGTGGGTGTTGTAAGTTCAAGGCCAACCAGATATTTTTCCATGGATGAATGAAAAGGAGATGGAATTCGCCGAACACACAAGACAAAATCAAATGGATGTTTATTACTTAACTCGTTCAAAGTAGCTCGACGAATGCTTCCACGAATGAATAACTCGATACTATGCAGCCTCCCTCAAGTGGCCCGCTCCTCACAATTACCTCCTCCGTCAACCCCCTCTCGGCAATATGAACTCCTCAGTTTAATATACTCGAACGAAAGAATGCAGTACTGATGTCTCAACGCTTTGTATAGAACCCGTATGGCTAACCTTCAAGATCACGGCTGCGCCCGACAGAATATTTTAGTTTTTAGACTCGCAGATTAGTACCCGCCCTTCTGAAAAGATTCAGAATGCGTTGCAAATTAGAATCTATGCGAAATACCCACATGAACATTACAATCGATTGATTTACTAAATTAGACATAAATTTCTCACCTTCTGTTTACGGCGGGTAACGATTAGAATCACTTTAAACTTAAACTCCGACACACACTTAGCACGCAATTACATCGTTCTGCTTAATATCAGAAAACACACACAGAGGGAAACCTCTCCCTTCACAGATTCAACGCAGGAATGTCCGGCTGATTAAACCTCTCGAACATTTTATAATCCGTTCTTGACGGCAATTAGTTATTTCTGATTTACCCACATTGTTTTCGCCGTCTCGACTCGCGTCGCCACTAACGCCCCCAAACGCCGACCGTGTGAACTAACTTCTTAGCGTCGGGCGCGCGCCTAATTTGAATTATAATCCACACAGAAAAACGTCTGTTACAAACGTTTATTCATAATGTAAATATTAGTTGAACATGAATAATAGCCATCTAATATTAAGCATAGTTTAATTAAAAAATATTTTCCTTTTTTTTAAGAAAAAGTTAAGTTTCCAGATACCAAATTTTGGAAATGACCAAATCTTCATATAGGTTTGTAAAATAATAAGCTTTAAGCTTTTAATAATAACGTTATTTACAGTTAATGAAACTGATATAACGTTTTTGAAATTAAGCCGTTGTAGTCAATGGATGGCCGTGGGGCTGTGTCGGCTTAGAATAGCACCTCTGTTCTTTTTGCTGGTTTTTCGAGCATCCTGTAAGAGGCAGGTAATCGAAAAATCAGATCGGGGTCGTGGGGTTGACCACCTCATACCCTTAAACTCAAGCGGTCAGAAAAGGCAACAAAATTAAGCCTCGGACGCCTGGGCCCCACCAGGGGGGGGGGGTCCAGGCAGCTAGTGTCCCCCCTGTGTTGACCACGGCTCGCTCTAACAAGAGCTTGAAAATCGGGACCCTGAATGTCCGCACTTTGAGGGCGGGCGGGGAGCTTGTTGCTTCCAAGTTGGCGGGAGATTATGGACTGGATATCCTGGGGCTGAGCGAGGCACGCATCCCAGGGACGGGGCAGAGTGACGCTGGCAACTATGTCATGCTGCACTCTGGTCCTGCACGGATGCGTGGCGTCGCTCTACTTTTAAGTAAATATGCCTTCTCTCGCCTTCTTGGTTGGGAATCTGTTTCTGACCACCTGATGAGTGCGTCCTTCAAGATGACAGGCGAAACACTGACGGTCCTCCTATGCTATGCTCCCACTGAGGATGGGGATGCGGCTGCCAAGGACTGTTTTTATGACAGTCTGGATGCAGTTGTGTCCCATGTCGGGACCCCCTTGAATGCGGAAACTACCGTGGAATTACTCTGCTGAGTGTTCCCGGTAAGGTATTATCTCAGATATTACTACACCGCATTCGGGGGCCTGTCATGGCTGTCCTGAGAGAGCAACAATGCGGCTTTGTACCTGGAAGGTCCTGCACGGACCCAATTTTCTACGCTAGGTGCATCTTTCAGCAGTGCAAAGAGTTTAACTCTCCAGTAGCTTGTTGCTTTATAGATTTTGAAAAGGCCTTCGACAGCCCACATAGACGATCAATATGGGAAATTCTTTTTCTGTATGGTATACTTCCGAAAATAGTTAAAATGGTGCAGTCCCTGTATGAAGACTCCGAGTGTAGCGTGAAAACGCCAGGTGGTCCTACTGAAGCTTTTAGGATCACCACGGGAGTCAGACAGGGCTGCGTCCTAGCTCCTTTCATATTCATAATAGTCATGGACTTCCTGTTGAGAAAGTCCATGCAAGGAGCGAGAGGTATACCGATAACACAGATGGTCTAATGGGCGAACTGTGCGATCTGGAGTACGCGGACGATCTAGCGTTGTTCAGTACGACAGTGGAGGAATTATAGTGCAGTGTTTCAAGACTCTGCGACGAAACAGCACGCCTCGGCCTTCGAGTCAATGCCAGTAAAACGGAGCTCATGGCGAATAATGCCTGCCCCGATAAACAGCTACCGATAACCATCGATGGTCACCAGGTCTCCCGGGTGGATAAATTCAAGTACCTGGGAGCAACCATTACCACCACTGGTGACCTCGGAGCTGAGCTCCCGATACGTATCGGTATGGCAAGTGGCGCCTTCAACAACATGACCAAGATGTGGAAGGCGTCGGCGTTTAGTGTCGAGACGAATTGTAAACTGTTTGATGCGTGTGTGTTGCCCATTCTCCTGTATGGGTGTGAGTCCTGGCATCTGACTTTGGCCCAGGCACAAAAAATATCTGCATTCGAAACGAAGTGCCTAAGGAGAATTTTGGGTATAAGATGGTACCACCGCATCACGAACGACGCTATACGCCGGCGCACCCAGCGTGAGCCCATCACTTCTACTATTATGTGGAGGAGATGGACTTGGCTGGGACATGTGTTAAGGATGCCGAATGACAGTTGGCCGAGGAGAGCGCTGTTCTTCCTCCCATCAGGGTCCCGGAGACGAGGAAGACCCTCTCATACTGTGTTCCGCTCCTTCGAAGCAGAGCTGAGGAATCTGGACATGGTGTGGGAGGAGGTCATTAACGTTGCGCAAGATCGAGCGCAATGGAGAGCTCTTGTTGCCTCCCTAAGCCCCTAAGTGGGGTCTAAAGGGAGTTTGGATTGGAGTCAATGGATGGACGGATGGATAGTTTATTGGTTAGGTTACTGAAGATGAACGGTGCCGGTGGTCCGGAAACGTTTTAACCAATGTTCTTACTCACAATAAGTGGAAAGGGAAAGAAGATGACAGTAATCTCAGATTCGTTGATTTGAATTAAAAGTATCTATAAGCGATTCTAAGGTACCCACTCATTGTTTTACTCCAGACTGTAATAGACAATATTTTTCTCAACTTAAACTCTGCTTTTTCTTTCCGTTTTATCTCATATGCATATTTCTATTTAAGACTCTGCTTTTTATTCCACACCGCAATATAGAAGCCACCACGTAACACGTAACTCTTCGACATAAAAAACGTGGAAATAATAATAATATACAACCGCGTGTTTTTGATATTTTGAGTTAATAAATAAATATAAAGCGTACCCTTTTATTTTAATGAGGGTGAGTAATATTACATCATACTTCCCTATTTACTGGGGGATGCCTTAATATTTTTCACCATTCCCATACTGCATGCTATAAAGTTTTTAAATACAGAAGATTTTATTACGATACACCCATAGACAAAATGATTTCATGCGATCGCAATAAATTGATATAAAATTTTATTACAAACATCGCGCCCAGAATGTTTTGATCTTTTCAAAAATTATGTTTTTCTTCAATTACACCTTCGAGACAACTTTCTCACTCTTAGATATGCCAAAAATCACGTTGACCTTAACTTGGTACTTACTACATACTCGCAGAGTATTTTCTTTGCTAAGTGAGCAGGGACATCATTTCGCTGGTAATGGGGTGTCTGAAAATTTATTTACTTTGTAAATAAAACAAGTTGAAATGCGAAAGTAATAGCTAAGTAGGTAGGTACCGATATTCCTTAACACTATATAAATTGGACATTTACCGTCTAACTTATAAAAAGATCGTTAATCGTAAGATTACGTCATATAAATCACTGATCACTTTTTACTTAAATCATAAAAAAATATTTAATCCGCGTTTGTTATGTATGAAGATGACATTTCATACAAAATTTTGTAAACAAACAAATAGTAGCTGGGCAACGCGAGTGGTATTTCAAACATAACGAATTTTTAAGATATCTACTAGATCTCTTGTTTTGTGAATACCAATCCGCCATTTTATGATTGTCAATCAAGATAAGAGCGTATTAAGACCGCTACGAGAATAAGGGCACTGGCCATTAAAATATTGAATTTGTTGAGAAATTGCTAATTATCCGGGTCATTGAAACAATCTTGAATATAAATGAAAGTCGGGTTAGTGCGAACACTTATAACTCGAGATCGGCTAAACAGATTCTTTCGATGTTTGATTAATTAAATTCTTCTCCGCTCCAGATAACAGAACAACTAATAAAAAATTGAAAAATGGATAAGAAATACGATTAAATATAATATTAAAGTATGTATGGAACGGATTTCCTGCGACGCCATAACAACGAAATTATTGTTTACTGCACATGGTAGTAGTTCTCTGTCATTCTCGCAAACGTAATTGCCGCTCTTACAGTAGTCCATCACACTTACTCCAATTTTTATACAAAGTCAACAAAACTATCGGGCAATTTCATAATAATGTGCACACGCAGCATGGGCACTTCATAGGCAAGGTAGAATGTCTGCGCGCGCATATATTCTCGCGTTGTTCCCGCCTGAGCTTTGAATTCGAATGAAATAGGTATGGATGTTTTGGAAATATTTTATCGTTATTATTTTATTAGTTCAACTCAATCGAATTAATTATAATTTTTATTTCCGGGGACGCAGTGCACATTATGAAAGGGCCGTCTCGAGTTAGAACCACAGGACAACATTCAATCAATCCGTTAGTATCTAATCCTTCTTATTTCTGATGTTATATGCTAAGTCTAGTTGTACTGTCGTGGACTTCAGATCCGAGGTCCCGGGTTCGATTCCCGGTCGGGTCAGAGTTTTTCTAAGTGTTTTTTCACTTGAAATTTCTTCCCAGGGTTGGCCTGTCTCAGATTGGACGGGAACGGTTGACTGGAAAAAATTGCCTTAGGCAATAAGTTCCGCCGGCTATGCTGACACCTTTGTATAGAAAAGTGTTATATTATTATTTATTCCAACTGATTTCTCCATGCTGGTACCTCCATTTTCAATTATCTCTGCAGCGTTTTGGTAGTCTCCCTCTTCGGGATTTTTTTTCAAAAATCAAATGAATATCCTCTCCGTAAAAGGGCACAAAAATCTACAAAAAAGCAACTCCAATACTACAGTAGTTCATTAAAAATATTACATTATTTTATGTTTGCGAGAGAATAAAGATAAGAAGATGATATAATACAGGTAATAGAAATAAGAACAGAAGAGAAGATTAAAAAAGTTTGAAGGTTGATCCCTCCAAGAAGATTGGTATTATTACAATATAAATTTCTTTTAATTATCGTATAATCTCAATAATATCGAAGCAAAAGAAAATGAATCTTTTGTAAAGGTTTCCCGTTATGAATTCACATCAACTTATTTTCCTAATTAAAGACAAGGAATGAATTATGTTTTCTCCTTTTTATCCTTCCCATAATCTAGCCGACCTTCTTAAATTATTCTTCTTTTATAATCATATTTTTTTTCATTCTGGCCAGTGTGATTAGTTTTTACCACCATAGAAAATAATTTGACAAAATAATAAGAGGAAATAAATTCTCATAATTCGTAACAGATATTTTTTATACTTAATGAAAAAGTCTTCTTTCTTGAAATGGATATTATTGTAGAAAATGATACGTTCCTTAGTCCATTTTGAAAAATATTTTTGTTTCTGATAATAATAATTATTATGACTTTTTTATTTATTTATTTTTTTCGACAGAACACAACTAACTGGTGTCATAACGTCGATTCGAGAATACTTTAGGAATAAAATTCACAAATGATAAGATAGAAAAAACAGATGTTTTCATCTTTTGAAAGTTGATATGGGCGGGTTATTATACTCATTAATTTTAAAACCTGAAGATTTAAACCCTTATATTTATTTAACGTTGAGTTTACGCTTAAGCACATAAAATCCTGATCATTTTGTGGCTATCACGTCGTAAAATCGCTGATAATTATCTTTACCTTGCAAAAGTAATATTTTCTTATTCTCATTATTGTAGTTAATAATATGAATAATAGACCAACTCACTGTTGTGATGTTTAATATTCCACCTTAAAAGTGTATTAATTTCAAAAGTAAACAAACTGGAGAGCTGAAATGTAATTACTATGCAAATCACCTTCGGAAAAAATGTTTTTTTTTTTTGTACTGGAAAACCCCCGATGCATGGAAATTGTAATATTTTGTGTTTCTTTTTTTTTTCAAACAATCTTAACGAGGGCATTGTTTGGATTTGTTTTTCATATTTTGTTATTCTTTGTTAAAGCGAAACATTACTTGAAACGATGGAATGAGGGAATACAATCAGCCATCCCCAACCAAGATATTTTTAATTTGCTAGATAACCAACTTCTTTTTTTTTTTTGAATTATGAATCAAAAATACACATTCAACTTACAGTTCTCATGTTTCCTATATTATCAGAAGAATATAGGAAACAAGAGTCCCTCCCAATGTTATTTTATTTATTTTTATAATATTTGAAATATTTTTATTTTATTTATTTATGACATATGAAAAACAAAATTACAAAATATTATATAAATATCATCATCATCATCCACGGCGCTACAACCCATTGTGGGTCTTGGCCTCCTCAAGTAGTCGTCGCCACTCCGCCCTGTCAGCCGTCCTGCGACGCCAGTTCCTCACTCCCAGGGACTGCAGGTCTCCAGTCACGCAGTCAAGCCATCTCAGCCTTGGTCTGCCAATACTTCTTCTGCCAGTCGGGCTTTCACTCCAGAGTTTCTTGAGGGTAGTGTGTTCGTCCATTCTCTCTATGTGTCCCAGCCAGCGGAGACGGCATATTTTGATGAATAATATAAAATAAATAATAATATAAAAACATATTATTAAATATGAAAAATAATTATCTCTAGTTAATCGAAACACTCTCTCAACACAAGCACTATATTATGCTTTAACCCAGATCATCTCTGTGGCATCCATACTTCCGTGTTATTCCGTGCTATTCCGTGTTATTATGATGATTAATATTAACAAGATTTTATATTAACTTAATTTTGGCTGTCACTCATTTAGTATAAAGTGCTGTTATTTTTCCCAGAATTAATTCCTTTATAAAAAAAAAGGTTGAACACGGTGTGAAAAGCAGTAATTGAAACTGCACAAGACCGAGCGCTGTGGGGCTTTTGTTGCCTCCCCCATGGTCCTTAGTGGGTAGTTTTAGCACGACGTTGAAATCAAAAACAGCATCACGCTAAACAATAATAACCTATAATCCCATTTTGAAATTCAGTTTTGACCACTTCATAAACATGTTAGTTTTTATAAAATAGCTCAAATTTGACAATTATTACCTACTTAGTTAAATATAAATAGCGCACACAGAAAAGAATGAGTCAGTTTTAAATGATCTAACATCATCTTGTATCAACATTGTATACTATAGTCCAGTCTTTCTCGTAAAAACTTTTTCATAAAATTATTTAGTTATTCAGTGCGACTCTTTTCAAGCGTGAATTCCAAAACCAGACCGTTTTTGTCCGTATTGTGACGAAAATGTTTCCCTCAGCGCTGATTCGTTTCAATGGCTCACCTTTACAAGCCAAGCACCTAGACGAGTCTTTGACCTTAGCATAATGGCTGGCTTATTAACTATTGCACCCGCTTGGACTCCGCAGTTTTCTTTAAATATTTAAGCTTATTCTCAAAGGTATCGTATTGTTATGGTGATCCATGCATACTTACCTCACACAACTTGGATATTTAACTATTTTGAAGCGTGCATTGCTCTTTTACGAAAGTATCTAAATATTTTTATCTGAATGGTATTTACGTATTTGTCATTGTTTCACAATAAAAATTTATGAAACCGAATTTTAATAAATAGGTTTTTTGTTACATTGATAAGGTAAAACTTTTATATTTTTTTATAAAATAGAAACATAATTTTCGCCATTACACAATTTATAAGGTTTAGGCGTCCTAGTAATAATTCTCTAGCTTTTATGTATCTAAATAAATAATGTAAGAAAGTACTTATTCGAATAAAATTGGACGGGATCGGTTGACTAGAAAAAAAATTCTCAGGTATTAAGTTCCACCAGCTATGCTGACAACTTTTTATAGAGAAGTGTAAATATTTTTTATCTATAATAATAATAATTATAGATAAACAACAAAAAGTGCTCTTTTCTCGTTGTTATTGCAAAAGAAGTATACAACTCATTTACAAACTCTGAAATATAAATAAGATTTCTAGGTATAGATGATTATAGTTGATTTTTAGCCTAAACTTTGATAATCATGACTAGACGAGATTTCTGACATAGACACAACAGTTTATCAGTCTCTTATGACTATTTCATACGATGTGTGGCATTAAAATAAGGTCAAAAAAATATTTTAAGTAAAATACGCAGGTACTAACCTACGTTTATCTTAGCAATAAAATTTGTCCCACCATTGAATTTCAAAACTTTCCTTTGTTTTCCTGTATGTGAATTTCGAACGGTTATCCAAAAATTCGAGGTATTTTCTTGCTTTCATGCGGGTATAGAACTAAGGCTTTTTGTACAAAATAAAATATAAAAGATGACGAAAAAACCGTTTAACAAAAATTCCTCACAATATTTTTTTCGTTTCGAATTTCCGATCATATGTCCGCGCCATTTTATGACGGGTTAACAAAACTTTTAACATACAACGTCCATCATCATCATCATCATACCTTCGACACTGAATCTCTGCGGGTCGTAAAGACCACCTCGTACCTACTACGTATTAACGACTGCGACTTGCTCCAAACGCTAATCCAACTTGTTGAATGCAATTCCATATCCAGTTCACTTAACACTCTTTATTTTATGTGAATTCTTGTAGATTTTATGGTTAAAATTGAGATTAAAACTTTACCCATTAAACATTTTAATAATACCTACTGATAGCCGTCATAAATTATCACATTTCTTTTATTTCACATTTAATACAGGTAGGTATGTACATTTCGCATATAAAAACATTTTATACCATTAAAAACTTTTGTTTATCTATCAAGTGCAAAACTTCCAACATATTAATTCTTAATAATTAATACCTATTCATACAATACACGGTGAGACCGTATTAAAAGGTCTTCAAATCCAATTCTTGCTTCTCGTTCGTGCGCCCCCTTCCAGTTTAAAAATAAACTTGTCTACTTATATTAAAATAGAAACATAGTAGCATAATATAATAATTATATTTCTATTTTAATAAATGCTACATTTTTACCGTAACTATCCAAATTTGGGATTGAAAATACCTTTATTTTATATTTTATGAAGACCTAGATAAGGCATCAGCATGTAGCCTAGTCTAGTATCTAACTAAAAAGGATCAGAGTGGAGCCTGGTTGATACACCTAGGGCAGGGGATGCCCCCGCACGGATTATAATAGGAGTCTGTCATGTCATGCCGTTACTTCCCCACCTAATTAATTAGTTCACATGACCGTGCTCTGCCCGGGGCGCAGGTGTTGAGGTGTGAGGTAATTAAGAGTAGCGGCTGTTCTTACCCCACTCCCTAAGTGTTTCTTGCAATATTTTCATTTGATTTTCGCAATTCAAACCATCACAAATTAAATTAGGTATAGTAATTTCTTGTAACATTTGCCAAAAGTGCAACCTTTTATATTTTTCTACATGATTTGTTAAAATTTTGTCTCTTTTTTTCATATTTGTTCCTCCTTTACACAAATACTATAATTCTTTCTTAAAGGGAGTTTATTATCGTTATTAAATGAAATTTAATGTCTTAAAGAAAAGAAATAAAATTGATTAATATTATTTTATTTTGAAAATTAATAAATTAAACAAAAAAAAATAACGAAAAAAAAGTATCCAGTCCAAGTACAAAACATATCAAAATAACAAAATTTGATGAAATATTTTTAAATTAATTATAAATTTTATAAAATAGTATTAACATTTTTTAACCAAACAGGAAAACCAAGAGAATGAGTGAAAATTGCAGTATTGAAGAGAATACACGCAGTATACAAGAATTAAATGCTAACCAATGAGGGATAAAATGGGATAAAATATTTCAATAATTATAGTGGGAAGCTTTTATGTTTTTTTTTTCTTAGAAAAGCGTTATTGGCATTTAATGGCATAAACACCTAGAACGTTGTCTATGTTTTTAGCGCAGTACAAAGAACATTGTCGCAATTTTCAATTACAGCCGTCTTTTTAGATAACCGCTCCCCAGAACCCCATTGCATAATATTTTTCTTTGGTATCATTTCCTAAATAAAAATTGGGTAAGTAAAAGGTACATAAAACATCACATAATAAAATTAAAAACCGTAGAATCAAAGGTTTAATGATATTGAGTAAACGATATAGTGATTGCCCACTTAAGGATACGTTCTCCAACAAATTGCTATAAATAAAAAAAAAAAAAGTACTAAATATTTGAACATCTAGAAACGAAAAAAGTATTTTATGTAAAGAAAATATGCGGACACAGCTGGTACAACTGAATCTTACACAGTAAGAAAACGTTGTTTGTATGGTTACTTTGAAGGTGAATGATGTTGATTTTCAAAAAGGATCTGCAAAATCATCTTAACCATCGGATTCCACTTAAGGTCTGCTACGCTCAAAAACAGAAAAAAAAAAATTCATTGGACTTGATGAGTGACATTACTACCAGGATGCGGTGATATTTTTTTCGGCCAAGAACGCTATGAATAACATTGAAGCAGATGTTATATCTTCAAAACAGGAGAAAATCCTGCATCAGCAAGCTATTGAAGTGCTTTGCTTCACAGTCAATAGCGAAGTAACCTTCTTGCCTGCTAAGTAAGGTCACAGGTTGATAAAGCTGCCGCAGAAGCAGTCTGCTTGAAAGATGTCATAATATGAAGAAACAATGCTATGAGGACAGACAGAAAGGTTCGTATCTATAGGACACATGAAATTTTATCCAGGGCAGACACTGCCAAAACAAAAAGCATGCTTAAAACATCTTAAATGAAAACACTCCATGGTTAATCTCTGCGTGATCGAATTAGAAACACGGTAATTTGAGAGATCTAACAAGTCGAACAATGTGGTCAGGTGGGTACGTTATAACTTGTTATATGTTTTGTTGGCACCAACATATTGTTTTGAGAAGTTAAATAAAAGTAAGAATACTATATCAAGCCCTGCATGAGGGTACCAAATGGGCTGCGCCGATCAAAAATACTCTTCAAGCGATGGTAAGAAACCTGGAACAAGGCATGTCAAGATGACAACCCTGATAAAACAGACTCCCGTGTCTATAAAAGAGAAGAAGAAGAAGATTTTTTATTGTATTATTTTATACAAGGCTTGTAATTTATAAATTGTGGATTAAAATTTTAAAATCTCTTCATAAAGTACTTTACTGCGCTCTATATCGTTTTTGATTTCCCATACAAAAGCCCAAATGTTACATGTATGTATCTTCCCAGTGTTCCATTATTGGAACGGTTCTATAACTAAAAATCCAAAAATCCAATTTTTTTTTTGACACTTATTTATCAATACATAGACCGTAAATAGTCCCTGGTATGATTTTCATGAAAATCTAACGGCTATTTCTATGTCTGGGAAGATATGGGTTAAGAAAGCAAGCAATTTAAATATGTGAAAACATTAATCCTGCTGTATTGATCAATTCTTTTTAAAAAATTGACTGCCATTAAATATTAATTGAAGCATCAGACAGTCGTGGCCCATCAAAAATTTAGTGGTGGCCCACCCGGGCAACTACTGTTTAGAGTCATCAGAAAAAAAAATTAAAAAAAACTAAATAGAAAGCATACTTTATGCGTTTATGTAAAAAAAAATACGAAATTTTACAATTTCACAAAAGTATAGTCATGGTCCACCCCGGGCAATCACAGAATGTGTGCACTTCAACATTACAGTGGTTGCCCACCTCGACTAACACATACCTAAAATAATTCATATAATCATAATTTTCAAGCTAAAATACAAACTTGGAATATTTAACAACTCAAATAAGTGATTAAAATGATTATTTAACGTAAAAATTGTAGAAATATTAGCGTTTCAAATTAGCAATTTCCTTAAGAAAAACGTAAGAAATTTGGTGAAATTTCTAAAACGCGCCAAATTTGAACAAAGACATCACCAAAAAAATTCTATTTCGACACATAGTAATGAATTGATGAACTGAGTAGGTAAAATAGGGTCTCAGCTATTTGTCCTAATATTCAAAATAATAAACATATGGCAGGTTTCCTTATTTTTGAAGATTATTTTTTAAGTGGGCAATCACTATAAGGTGGGCCGTTACTATATGGTTTACCCATTAATTTATTAACCATTTCCTTTTAAGCTTAATCCCAAAACAACAACTTCAAATCATTTTGCAGATATTTCTTTTTTCCGTGTCTTCTTGTCAGTTATCAAATTTCTGTTTGCAATACCTACCTACATAATAATATACACATAGATTTTTCTACCAATTAGAGTCTGCCTTTGTCTTTGCAATTTGTCCTTCTAGGAAAATCTGGAAATCATTTTTTTTATTTACTTAGTGCTTATGATAAATAATAATTCATTAGTAAAAAAATATTCTCTTTGATATTCCCAAAAACCTTTCACCTGTGAGTTTACGATTATTTTCTTCCGATTTTTGAAAACGATAATCCGTTTATCATAAAATGTTTAAAAACAAGAATTGATCATCAGGCATACATATCAATCAATCGATTCTCCCTTTTATACCCCACTCAGGAGCATAGGAGGCAACAACAACTCTCCATTGCGCTCGATCTAGCGCAATGTATTAGTATCTCACAATTATAATACTATGTATAATATCGTGAATTTTTTTCAAAGTATGGCACCCTGAAAGCGATTATAATTTATATATTCGACTCCTCAAATGTAGGATGAACAACTGGATAAAATAGTCAATTCTCCTCTCCAGCTTCTTACGTCCAATTTGTGCTTATAATTCCACTTGTTTAATATTCTGTAAATTAGCTACCTATCCCTTAAATTAAATTCGTGGTGAATTGGTTTAGCAGCGGAGTTTACAAGCTTACAGCAGGAGGATGAGCAGAGCAGACTCCAACAGCCTACATGGGACAATAAGAGGTTGGGACTAAGCTAAGAAGGTGAGAAAGTCTTCAAAACGAAATATTGGTCGGCCTTCAGTACGTTACTAGGCTACAAAAATGAAAGAAAGCTCCTGGGGGTCTAAAAAGGCCACTTTGTATGAATCATATTAGGATCACATGAGGAATTCCTTTAGAATTCGTAAAATGGCCACATAGTTAACAATTCATATTGGGAAATGCGCGCAATTCCTGTTTTGACAGTTTTCACACAGACAGTGACAGGCACACGAAGAAGAAGAAGAAGGCTACCAAATATTCAAAAGCTTGAGCCCATCATTCACATTGTTAGACTAGAATTGTTAAAGATATTAAAATATTCATAATATTGCACCGAACTCAAATATTCATAATATTGTGCCCGTTTCGTGCCGAAATGCTGCCTTAAAGCCCGTGTCTACTTTCTTATAAATAATTTTCATCATTCCTCTACATTATTTCATTTCTCTTCTTCCTTCGTGCTTTTTTTCTCGGCTAAAAATATTATCCGCACTGACAGTTGAATGATAAGGTGATTAATTACATTAAGCTGTCTTCTATACACCTCGTGATTTACAACAACATTATCCATGATTTTTCATTATTTCCGCGCATTCATTATACACCCAACACAAAGACCTTGATATGGTATATTTATGACGACTGAATTTCACATTGAAAGAATATTGGGTATGTCGTAAATTAGCTTTCTTAAAAATAATAGTTGACAGTTTTTAAACAAAAGGGGTAAATTTCTGAAAACGCACTGTAACGAAAGAAAACAAATTTGGCATTGTTCCTTAATTTTTAAGAGAAACAATTGGCTGGGATATTAAAATCATTGTTCGTTTCTTTAGGACTCGTAGAAATGAGGCATGACGAACTGATGTAATATAAAAAAATCTAACTTTTTTTAAAATATTACATAATACAAAATACACTCGTTGTATTTTCGAAACAAGAGGGCTAATAAATTAGGACTTTCTAAATCTTGAGAAATCGTATGACGGGTTTGGCATTGAATATTTTTATGGACAATAGAGGAAGCAAGCACATAAAAAAATAAAATGATTTTGAATAGGTCGAAGTATACAATAAAGAGCGTAGTTAAAAAAAAAAACAAAAATAATAAATAAATAAAAGGAGACTTTGGCCATTGTAATAAATTTAAAGACGAAATGGATGCACATTGCACAGCACCATTTTTAGAAACATATGCTGGACACATGTTCAGATATTAAGTACTTGGTTACGATATGGAGATAAAGAACGAAATAATTGTAGAATTAATAAATTTCTTATTGGATTAATATTAAATTTAAACTGTAGAAAAGTCACACCCCTCTGAAGGCCGTAGGTCTTGATTCACATGTATGTAATAAATATCTATTGTAATTTTGTACAAGTTCCAATTTTCATTTCGCAAATGAAATAAAATGTAAATCTGAAGGCCGTAGGTCTTGACTCCCATGTATGTAATAAATATCTATTGTAATTTTGTACAGGTTCCAATTTTTATTTCGCAAATAAAAGAAAAATGTAAATTGCTATAGGTATGCATAATTAAGTAATTGTTCTGACGGTTTAAAGTACCTAATCATATGTAATAATTTGAGTGTACCTAGATTACTGAGAAAAAATAGTATCAGTTGAGCTTTAAGTCTAAGTGTAAACTATAAATAAACTTTTGTGAAATGCCTTAATCCTCCAGTGATATAAACAATATTATAAGATTAACATATTCATGTATTTTGTAAATATAATAATTCACTAAAATTTAATAATAACTCATTATAAATTGATTAGCGTAAGAGATGAATAATTATTGTAGTAGTAATATAGGTACCTACTGTAGGTAAACATAGCTATGTTCTAGTGCTTAGGTATAGTTTGTTTATTGAATATAAATAATTATAAGTGTTCGGTATAGTCTCGTAGGTTGATGCACACCCCAAATAGATATTTAATTCGAATTTTATTTTTGTAAATCTGATATCTAGAGTAAGTTATAAATTGTATTTTCTCTTAAACTTTATTACACGTAGGTAGGTCTTTTTCTTTTTGAATGTACCGCATATTAAATGATCCTGAAATAAAATTGGTCCACAAAAATATTGAATTATGGAGAGAGCCGGACACGAAGACATGGAACGGATTGTCCATAAATCATTTGCAAGAGTGAGGTTTCGACGAATCACCGGGACACCACAGACACCCCGCCCACAAAAAATTGCCCCTAGAATGGCAAGGGGTTGGTCCCGAGATATGGGCTATATAACGCCATACAAGGCAGGCCTCAGGGCAGTTTTTGAGAGTGCGTCGGGGCAGTTTTTGAGAGTCCGTCGGGGCAGTTCTTTTTGAGAGCCCGTCGCGGCAGTTTTTTTTGAGAGCCCGTCGGAGAACAGTTTTTGAGAGTCCGTCGGAGGATTGAGTATACGAAAAGAGTACTCCGGGAAGAGTTGCGAGGACGGTCGCGAAACAAGTTGAGTTTGTGAGAAGTGTAAATTGTACCTAAAGACGAAAACCGGTCAAACGAATGAACACTCCGAGCATACAGGTACTAAGACTTCACGATTACATTTAACGATGCCGACGACTAAGTGACAAAGTGATTAAAACAATTATAGTGGACAATAATCTAGTTGAGTATTGAATGAAGTGGTTCCTGGACGACCCCCAAACAGCGAGGAGGGACGACATACAAAGCTCCTGCAGGAGTGCGTAAGACAGCGCTCTAAAACGACCGAACACCGCCTTAACAACCAGTCACGCATATTATTGTAAGTCATAAATTTATTTTTCACCGACCTGCCAAGTAGTGGAGGATCGCCAGCCGACCCAGGCCAGATGGACGCTCCCGTTTTCCATAGAACCTAAGGGCGCTCAAGTGGGACCAATCAATGCTTTGTGGACCTATCATAAAATTTGCGGATTGCTTTATTGCCCTCTTCAGTTTGAAAGACTTCTTTTTGTTATATTGTTAGTTTTAAGTAGACACTTTTACTTTTTATTGTAATATGCTTTTACTATCTTTCGGGGTGTGACATCTTAGGTATTTTTTTGTGTCGTTGATTTTTTTTAAATAACCTAAATTAGTTTTCATATTTTTTTTATTTACAAATAATTATTCTCTTTGATAATTACTGATTCTATTGATTTTACATGTTTTATCTAATGATTTTCCCTTATCATTATCTTGTGTGATATCGCAGTTTGTTTTTTTATTATTTCATTTTTGTTTTATTATTGAAATAAACTAGGTTTCTTTTGGGTATAAAATTAACCGGTAATTTGATTTAAAAACCCATGCATGCATCTCCCCAAGTAAGTCACCAGAGAAAGATACCAGATTGGATATAGAGGTAGGGCGGTCTCCAGCAATTGGAGCTAGCCGAGGATCTTTTCGGAGGCCGACTACCGCCTCTCTCGGTTAGGAGATTTAGCCGAGAGGGTGAAGAGCGAGCGGACCTCCCTCCGCGCTCTGCTTTCCCTCCGTGTGAGAGGAAAGCCGGTATATCAAGTGGCGCCCCACGTTGGGCGCCACTTGATATACCGGCTTTCCTCTCACACGGAGGGAAAGCAGAGCGCGGAGGGAGGTCCGCTCGCTCTTCACCCTCTCGGCTAAATCTCCTAACCGAGAGAGGCGGTAGTCGGCCTCCGAAAAGATCCTCGGCTAGCTCCAATTGCTGGAGACCGCCCTACCTCTATATCCAATCTAGTATCTTTCTCTGGTGACTTACTTGGGGAGATGCATGCATGGGTTTTTTAAATCAAATTACCGGTTAATTTTATACCCAAAAGAAACCTAGTTTATTTCCATAATAAAACAAAAATGAAATAATACAAAAAAAACAAACTGCGATATCACACAAGATAATGATAAGGGAAAATCATTAGATAAAACATGTAAAATCAATAGAAACAGTAATTATCAAAGAGAATAATTATTTGTAAATAAAAAAAAATATGAAAACTAATTTAGGTTATTTAAAAAAAATCAACGACACAAAAAAAATACCTAAGATGTCACACCCCGAAAGATAGTAAAAGCATATTACAATAAAAAGTAAAAGTGTCTACTTAAAACTAACAATATAACAAAAAGAAATCTTTCAAACTGAAGAGGGCAATAAAGCAATCCGCAAATTTTATGATAGGTCCACAAAGCATTGATTGGTCCCCACTTGAGACGATCCCTTAGGTTCTATGGAAATCGAGAGCGTCCATCTGGCCTGGGTCGGCTGGCAATCCTCCACTACTTGGCAGGTCGGTGAAAAAATGAATTTATGACTTACAATAATATGCGTGACTGGTTGTTAAGGCGGTGTTCGGTCGTTTTAGAGCGCTGTCTTACGCACTCCTGCAGGAACTTTGTATGTCGTCCCTCCTCGCTGCTTGGGGGTCGTCCAGGAACCACTTTACTCAATACTCAACTAAATTATTGTCCACTATAATTGTTTTAATCACTTTGTCACTTAGTCGTCGGCATCGTTAAATGTAATCGTGGAGTCTTAGTACCTGTATGCTCGGAGTGTTCATTCGTTTGACCGGTTTTCGTCTTTAGGTACAATTTACACTTCTCACAAACTCAACTTGTTTCGCGACCGTCCTCGCAACTCTTCCCGGAGTACTCTTTTCGTATACTCAATCCTCCGACGGACTCTCAAAAACTGTTCTCCGACGGGCTCTCAAAAAAAACTGCCGCGACGGGCTCTCAAAAAGAACTGCCCCGACGGACTCTCAAAAACTGCCCCGACGGACTCTCAAAAACTGCCCTGAGGCCTGCCTTGTATGGCGTTATATAGCCCATATCTCGGGACCAACCCCTTGCCATTCTAGGGGCAATTTTTTGTGGGCGGGGTGTCTGTGGTGTCCCGGTGATTCGTCGAAACCTCACTCTTGCAAATGATTTATGGACAATCCGTTCCATGTCTTCGTGTCCGGCTCTCTCCATAATTCAATATTTTTGTGGACCAATTTTATTTCAGGATCATTTAATATGCGGTACATTCAAAAAGAAAAAGACCTACCTACGTGTAATAAAGTTTAAGAGAAAATACAATTTATAACTTACTCTAGATATCAGATTTACAAAAATAAAATTCGAATTAAATATCTATTTGGGGTGTGCATCAACCTACGAGACTATACCGAACACTTATAATTATTTATATTCAATAAACAAACTATACCTAAGCACTAGAACATAGCTATGTTTACCTACAGTAGGTACCTATATTACTACTACAATAATTATTCATCTCTTACGCTAATCAATTTATAATGAGTTATTATTAAATTTTAGTGAATTATTATATTTACAAAATACATGAATATGTTAATCTTATAATATTGTTTATATCACTGGAGGATTAAGGCATTTCACAAAAGTTAATTTATAGTTTACGCTTAGACTTAAAGCTCAACTGATACTATTTTTTCTCAGTAATCTAGGTACACTCAAATTATTACATATGATTAGGTACTTTAAACCGTCGGAACAATTACTTAATTATGCATACCTATAGCAATTTACATTTTTCTTTTATTTGCGAAATAAAAATTGGAACTTGTACAAAATTACAATAGATATTTATTACATACATGTGAATCAAGGCCTACGGCCTTCAGATTTACATTTTTCTTTTATTTGCGAAATAAAAATTGGAACTGGTACAAAAATTACAATAGATATTTATTACATACATGGGAGTCAAGACCTACGGCCTTCAGATTTACATCTTATTTTATTTGCGAAATAAAAATTGGAACTTGTACAAAATTACAATAGATAATTATTACATACATGTGAATCAAGACCTACGGCCTTCAGAGGGGTGCGACTTTTCTACAGTTTAAATTTAATATTAATCCAATAAGAAATTTATTAATTCTACAATTATTTCGTTCTTTATCTCCATATCGTAACCAAGTACTTAATATCTGAACATGTGTCCAGCATATGTTTCTAAAAATGGTGCTGTGCAATGTGCATCCATTTCGTCTTTGAATTTATTACAATGGCCAAAGTCTCCTTTTATTTATTTATTTTTTTTTTAACTACGCTCTTTATTGTATATTTCAACCTATTCAAAATCATTTTATTTTTTTATGTGCTTGATTCCTCTATTGTCCATAAAAATATTCAATGCCAAACCCGTCATACGATTTCTCAAGATTTAGAAAGTCCTAATTTATTAGCCCTCTTGTTTCGAAAATACAACGAGTGTATTTTGTATTATGTAATATTTTAAAAAAAGTTAGATTTTTTTATATTACATCAGTTCGTCATGCCTCATTTCTACGAGTCCTAAAGAAACGAACAATGATTTTAATATCCCAGCCAATTGTTTCTCTTAAAAATTAAGGAACAATGCCAAATTTGTTTTCTTTCGTTACAGTGCGTTTTCAGAAATTTACCCCTTTTGTTTAAAAACTGTCAACTATTATTTTTAAGAAAGCTAATTTACGACATACCCAATATTCTTTCAATGTGAAATTCAGTCGTCATAAATATACCATATCAACCTTTTCAAATAATACTGAATGAATTTTAAGCCTTTCTTTTTTTATAGAAAAAAACAGATTGTAGAATACTCTTGTATAAGAGATTCATTAAACTAATTATTTTTAAATTAGTTTGTACAAAAACTCTTTTCCCCATTATTATCATAATATTTGAACAACTTGAAGATGGATGATTATAGCGAAAGACACAAAATCTCTAACTGCTTTATTAAAAAAAACTCTGATCAGTGGAAAATAAGAGTTCAGCGATAGAAAATTTGCGATCAAGCTGTCGCGCGTCGTCGAGGTAGTTTAACCCATATCGATTGATTGCGAGCTGATCTCTGTAGATTTTAGCCCGCCATGTTAGATTTTATGTCAACTGACAATGGTTTCGAGTGTACAAGTACAACAACGCTTTCTGTAATAAATATACTGTTTTTAAGTTTTTTCCCCGTCCAATTAGGTGCTCCCTTCATATTTTGGTCCATTTTGTTTTAGTTTATCATTTTGATAATAGAAATTTTAAACAAATAAAGCAAATATTGCATTCCCGTAATCATCGAGGTCTTACAACGATGATGCACCAACTAAATTTATCATAAATATAATGACGTTTTGAAGAAAATATTCAGAGTACTTTTAAAGTAGGTACAAATATTAAAATTGTAGTGATCAAACATGAATTGGTTTATTTTGGCTGGAACATAAAGGTTTCTTATGATTTAATAAGGACTTAACTATATTTTGATATAAAATAAATAATTAAAAAATAAGGTACCTATTCTGCATCAATAACTCGTTCAAATCTGACATAGCGAATATTGGTAGTTACCACTCGCGTTGCCCAGCTACTATTTGTTTGTTTACAAAATTTTGTATGAAATGTCATCTTCATACATAACAAACACGGATAAAATATTTTTTTACAATTTAAGTAAAAACTGATCAGTGATTTATATGTAATCTTAGGATTAACGAATTTTTTAAGTAAGACGGTAACTGATCAATTTAAAAATCTATACTTTTCAAACCTGATTCAATTTCTTTATTCGGTTATTTTATTTTTATATGTTGAAACATCCCTGTATGACCATTTTGTCTCTCCACAAATCAAGTTCAACTTCATTTGAAGCTTTCTTTTTTTAATTATTGAAATAGATCATTTTATTAAATTTAATGTTCTTGTGTTCACATTTAATGACTCGAGATTTTTTTTACTATATATATATATACTTTTAACATGAAATCAGTAATGTAATTTTCTGAAAAATGTGATCCTAAACTAAATGATAAAAGCCTTAAAATGTCAATATTATTCAGAAGGTGGATATATTCGATGAAACATTTTCACACAAATTAGAGGTTTAGGGTCGGCAAAATGTCGGTTTGTGTATGAGAGACCTTAACTTCATTACGGACCTAGAGATAGTTTTATATCAAACGTGTTTTTTGGGTTGAATCTATTTCTTTCGTGACTCCTAGAACGACGTCTCGGGGTAGGTGTGAATTTAAACGAATTCCGAACATTCTATTAATACTAACGTGCCGTTTAACGAGGGCAAAATGGTTTCCGGATAAGTCGTTAGGTCGATTTTCGACTGATCTCGTGACCAATAAAAATATAGTAAATTAACGATTGAGAACATCGACAGCTTCGAAATTTATTTAATGCAAATTTAAGAGTCGCTAAGAAGTCCTCCGCCAACAGTTCTATCAATAAATCGTCTTAAATCATTATTTTAAAAAAACTGTGTTTCACAATAACGAGCTTGTTTATACAACCACACCAATATATTTTTTCAAACCTATTTTGTTCTGATTCGGGACGTTAAATCTTACTCTATAAAAATCTAGCCGTTTTCTTTGTTACCTAACTCCTCCTTTATTACTGGACGGATTTCAATGAAAATGATCGGAGATGTCGAGGGTTACCCAAGGATGGTTTAGATGAAAGCAGAGGCTTTCTGGCTACAATATTTCGGGTTTAATTAAAGTTTTTAGTTTTTGCGTTTTTTGCTCCCATTTCAACTGATAACAACAACGTTCAACGTTCATAAATAGGGTGAGTTTATTTCTAAAGAGCGTACATAAGACCTAAGAATCGTTTGAGTTTTATTTAAAACGTCATAAAATTGTTTGTTCGTTTTCTAAGCAGGTATTATGTTAAGGTTTTTTCATATTGAGAGAAAAATATAGGTAGGTATGTACTATATGTTGAATACTCAATAAACTGAATGCAATTTAGCTAATAAATAAAAAATAATCATGGGTTCAGAGGAGGGACGAAGTTCGACGGGATATCTAGTACGTTATATAAAAATGGAGAGCTATTTCCCGATGTCATCTCATCACGCCTAAACGGCTGGACCGATTTCGCTAATTATTTTTTTGTCGTGTAGGCTTTTATCAGGTAAATGTCCTTTTAGAAGAAAAAAAAAACAATATTGCGTGGAAAATTAGAAAATAAAAGAAAACTATACGAAGACAACCTTATTAGTACTTTTTACATTATAATTTTTATTCCAATTTTGAAATTTTGACAGAAATTGTCAATTGGTGCGATTGACAGAATGCGGATGGAATATACATGGTTTAAAACAGACGCATCGTTCGGAATCACATTGGTCAAATGATAATTAATTCATCACCATACAAATTCGAATTCAATATTCATAGTTAGGAACACATGACGTCTGTCGGGAAAGCTAGTATGTTATAAAATACGTTATTCTTTGTGTGGTTTCTCGTCCAATAGCTTAGCATCCAATTATCACTCAAAATCAAATTCTTAATGCCCCTTCATAAGTCACTGCACCTCTTCCAGGGCAACTTTTGCATCTGTCCAGTTTCCCTATACCTATTTCATGTTGATGCGCAACGACGATTTTATAGATTTACGTATATAGACTTTCCAAATAGACCTTTTGAAACATTTCAACTATAAATAGGTCTCCGTCGATATTTTCAACATGGCGAACACGCGTATTATTCTAAGAGAGATATGTATTTCCAAAGCGTAGTGAGCAGAGCGACCTCATTTCCCTTGTAGTGAGATAATGTTAGAAAAATATATCTGGAATTCCTGGAAAATAAATGTTTCCACTCTCACGCGTGTGATGGTGGAAGAAAAAATATTCCATCAACTAGGTTTTATACGTAATATTTTTTTTATGGCTGAGTTCCAGTGACGGTCACGCAGTAAAGAGACCTCTTAACCCCCAAGTCCGTGAGGTGAGTCTACTATTTTTTTTACTACGGACTGTCCTTAGGGTGCAATGCTATGTAGGTAGTATGTACGTAGTGCTCTCTGGCCCAAAACTGTTTTCTTGATAAAATCATGTTCTCCGCTAAAGCTTTATCCTGACTCGTTCGTTTTGTAATTACAATACACGATAGGTGTTTTAAAAGCTTGACGGAAAAATAAATTACTTTTACAACTACATTGTTTCTCATAGTATATGGAATATACATGAGTCTTGTGATCGGATTTAAAAAAAATATACATATATTTCGCTGAAATTAATTATCTCGACGTGTTCGAGGGTGTAGATTCCAAAAAAGCAAAAAATAAAATATTTTTCAAAAATTTCCCCGTACCCGTACGCGTACACCAAAAATGTGTGCGCACCTATAACTCATAGTAATTCTTATCCGATTTGATTGAAATTTGGGAGAACAGTTAGCCCCTCGATGTAGATGAGTCAGTAAAATGTTGACTGACTCATCTACATCGTACCTTCAGAGGAACCCTCTTAAAGTATCCAAAGAAAATTTCACTTGTTCTAGAAAAAGGGCTAAAAAAGAAAAAAAAATGTCTTCGATTTTCATAAAATACGGGTTGGTCCCTTAAAGTACCGATTAATATTGAATATATAGTTCTAAAGCATATAATAATTGTCTTCTGGCTGTTATAATATACTATGAGTTCTGGGCTACCCTAGGTTAGCAGCTTAGCTTTCCTTGGGTATATATAGGTCATAAACATTGCGCAAGATCGAGCGCAACGGAGAGCTCTTGTTGCCTCCCTATGCCCCGAAGTGGGGCGTAAAGGGAGTTTGGATTTGGATGAGTATATTTATACCTATTAGCTATTATTAGCATGATAATTATTATGCCTCTATATTTGTTTTACCCAATTCGTGAAAGTTTGATAAGGCACCGATTGCCACAATACAATTAATAGTCCCCTTAGTATAAGTTTTCGATGACCGAATATCGAGACGATCGTCGAAAGAATTTGAATTCGAAACAACGATTCGATTGTTTGATATTGGAACATTATTTTCACCCTAATAAGTGCTTATTAACGGGCAAGAAGCTCTTATTAAAATTCGTACTAACCCCACAGGTTCCGGGATATTTTGAAATGATGCAAATCGGTTAAAAATATTCAGGGGTGTTTTTCACGTTAATCTTTTACTCGGGGCTAGCATTCTTAATTGACGAAGCCCTAACCAGAAACAGCGTAAAACAATGTTCGCTCAATTGACACGGAAAATCTCCGCTATTTTGTTAAAGTCCAAATTAAACACTGAAAATAATATTCATACCTATATATTTATTCATTCAAAGATTATAAACTTTCATTTTATTATAAACAAATAAATAATTCAATTTCGTAAGTTTTATTTTACCGAGCAAGATTATGATAAACCGAAGGTTCCCTGCGAATTCATTTAAAAAAAAATTAATTGGGTCAAAGTGCTATCTTATACATTCCCCGTGTTTCTTCCCTTTCCTTTTTAAACTCCTCCTCTGCTCAACGCAAACACAGCCACGTGATATTAAAAGAAGAAGGTGAAACAAAAAGGATGGAATAAAAAATTCGATTACTCTGCAAATTTTTATACCTTTTTTTTTTTTGATAACTATTCATTGGGAAAGAAGCAAAACAGGCGTTAGCAGAAAATAATTGGGAGCCAGATGTTTCAACATTTTATTATTTCAAGAAAAGTAGGTAGGTACCTACTACAACTAACCTTTCAAAATATGAAATATACTAATATTTTTAAACGTTGCCTTCTTAATTTCATAGCAAGGTGACGAGTATATAGAAAACTGGGTCTAAAAAACTAAGAATTTCTCATTTACTATGAATATTGTGGTGGGATGTTATAGATTGTTTCGTCAATAATCCCGCCATTGCCCACTATTTTTATACTTTGTTATTTTTATACACTAATTTGTAATATGTGCATAAAGAATTAAATAAATATTGTTAGTATTCGAATTAGACAGAGATAAACTAGTTATCTATTTAACTAATGAAAATCCGACCGATGTATCTATTATAAACCATATATTTTGCACTCTGATTCTCAATCGTACAACTAATCAAACATCTAACTGAAAGTTTATGTCAAACGTCAATTTAATTTCAATATTGGAAAAAAATAGAAAATTGCGAACTTTAAGTTTCTTAAATTTTCTATAGTTCCGCGCAAATTTTTTTTTATTTTTTCTTTCAAAAGAACCTTCTCCTGACAAAAGCAAACAGTATGAAAATAAAATAAGCGACATTGGTCCAGCCGTTCACGCGCGATTCGATGATCAAGAAAAATATAGATTCTTATTTAGGTATACAATATATTGAGATTATTTTAGTGAATACAACTAAAGTAACATGAAATTGGTTAACACACATAAACGTAAAACTGGACAGTGTTGTGATTACAATCCTTGAGGTTCATAAATTATCATCTTTTAGAAAATAACGAGTTTCTTAAATTTATCACGGAGGCAGCTTATAAAAAAGAGCAACAAGATATGCAGTGCACGTGACAGCCATAGTGAATAGGACACCCTCTCGGGGAGGATGCCACTCTGGCGGGGTGGGGACGCACCCCTTTATATCCTGTGAACTTCCGATATAAAGAATGTTGAAATACGAGAAATCAGCACAGCGACATCAAAGTCAAGTGTTTTTTACCCTTATTTTATCCTTCCGTTTATCTATCCCCCGGCAAGTATCGAGAGAAAGATTTGAACTACGTGAACCTGATGAAGTGAGAGCTAGTACCTTTAAAGCCACATCTATCTGTAATTTGCTTATTTCGTCTGTAACTTGATATCTTGATACGACTGTAATGACAGGCATAATTACTGTTCATGAGAAAAACTTTTACGTTCGTTATTATTTTACAATTTCGTTTTTTTATTGGATATAATACTTGAATATGCCTATCAGGCCACAAAGATGTAGATTCTCAAATTTTACGAAATTCCAGAAAAATCCTATTCCCCTGTAGGATTCGAAACCTCATCCCTAGTTTTGTTCCTAGCAGAGGCGTTAGCCACTTGATCAACAGACCCGACGCTTATTCCTTCGTGATAGGTAAGTGTATTTCCAACTATTGTTCACAATTTCATTTCTGCAAAAATAAAACGCCCCTATTCCAAATATACTCACTATCGTAAGTAAGAAACTCACGGGAATTTTGTTTGGGCCGCAGAGCTTTCACTCCACTTCAGCGCCAGCGTACATGTCACGAAAACTTAGAATAGGAGTACTGGTAAACACCATAAAGGAACAAAGCAAAGCAAACTCCGTCGAAATTTTAAGTGCTCTAAAGAAGCTTAACCGTAAATGTATATTTGGAGCCTCTTAGGCGCTTGGGATACTTTAACACCTTCATTCTCAGTAGAATGCTTCAAGAGCGCTTTCATATTTTTTACATTAGCTAGACGAAAGCGCTCGAGCCTTTATGTAAATAAAATCGTGAAAGTGCAACTGTGTTTAAATTCATACCAATTAAATTCATTTGTGTAAAATTTAAGAACAAATTTTTCAACATTTTTTTTTTAAATTAATCTTAGCTCACTCAAAGTGAACACAAATACACTCCTTATAAATACAAAATGCTTTTAAAATCATAATGGATATTTTATTAAAAGTGGTATTATTTGAGAGTATTCATATATGCACCTGAGAGGCGCCAAAGATACGATGACTGACAAAATCCATAGGAGATTAGGGGTTAATATCCCTGAGTAATATTTGTTTCTCAGATCTATATAGTTAAAACAGTAAATATACATATGAAGGAAACAAAATCTAGTTTTTAATCGAATTGATATTTTGAATCCACACTTGTTTCGTTTGACGACTTAATTTTTTACCCCTTAACATTCAATGTGTACCTATGTAGATACTTTTTACTTAAACATTTGTATTCAATGTCTAAATAAATTGTTACGCTATTAAAATTCGCATCCATTTCTGTTTTTATTGTCTTCAGTAATTTTAAAGTAAAATTATTGTTGGAATAGTAGAGATCCGATCCTGTTCCCATTAGAGATTACATAATTTAGTACGGAGACTAGGTGGAAATAAATCTTCGTTTAATAAATGGCTCTAATTAGGATTAATACCCACATTAGGCGGAGATATACGATTTGTTAAGTTACCTTTCTGAGAATCAATTTTTCAGAATTTCCAAAGCACTATTATTATTATTATTAATCTGTTGGTATTTATTATCGCCGCCAGCGGAGAACGATAAAATATCTCCTATTAATTGAAAAATAAGACTCTCCAACCACTCTGTATTTCTAAACGTTTACATGAGTTGAAAACTTATTGAATTCTCATAGTATGTAGAGGTATTCGGAACAAGAATGACAAATATTTATGTCATATTTAGTTACTATGATGTATAAATTGAAAAACAAACAGATTAAATCAAACATGGCATTAATATCAAACAGTGATGTTCATGCGTACAACACGAGACAGCGAAATCACTATAGATTGGAGAACGTTCCAAGAACTGATAGGAACAGATATGGATTTCTTTACTCTGCTCTCCTGATATATAATGATTTGCGGAAGAAGTCAAGGGCTGTGGGAGCGAAGCACTGTTTGTGAAGCGTCTCAAGAAGCATATTTTGGAAAGGCGAGAGTGACCTTATCTTGTCCAACAATAGTGTTTTATAGTAATTCAAAAAAGTACAGCCCGATCCCTTATACCAGCACCTGGTGCTGTCTGGGATTATTTTTATTTGTATTCGTGTATATATGTATTTATATTTTATTTATTATTAAAGGTTTATTTTTATTGATTTACTAGCTAGTTACCCGTGGCTTCGCTCACGTGTTACTGTATTTGCTTTCTCTTCCTAAACAATGCAGAATTAATTATATTCGCATCAAAATTAATAATAATAAGAAACATCATCAACATTTCTTTTTTTAAATATATATTCTAAAATTTCCATTAAATTACTATATTTTTATTTATATTTGTCGTTATTAATCTGTATTTAAAAAATATGTGCTTCTTATACAAATAGAATTAGCCCGCGAACTTAAAAATTTCGCTAACTTGACTGACATTGTTCTATGAGAATCCCAAAAAATAACTCTTTCTATCTGCTTTGGGCATTTTTCAAGCTACAGACGTTTTTTTTAACATTTCAATTTATATCTTTCACGTTGATTTGTTGTTGTTTGTCTGGTCGTAGGTTCGAAATTTAGTTCATAAATATCTTATCCTGAGCAAACACGACATAAAAAGAATAAACGATATCGGTCCAGCCGTTCAGGTCGAAATAAATAACGTTAAACGTGAAAACTGTTAACGTTCCGAACGTTAACGTTTACCAAATTGAAAATGGTTTCCAAACAAAAAAAAATGCGTTTCGTCTTCAATATAATAGCAGCGTCGTAATACTTCCAAAGATTTTGAGGTAACGTTTAACGTTAATTTTGAATAACTGACAGAATTATTTTTTTGACTCGGAATTTGGAACAGCATTGTTTAACGCACGTTGAACAACAGTTTTTACGTTATCTCTATGGAAATAACAACAAATTGTTAACGTTGGAGCTGTCGTTAATATTTCGACTTGGCCTCCAGGCGTGATGCGATGACCACGTAAAGTAGGTCTCCATTTTTATAATAACGTAATATTCTCCCTTTTAAGCCCCCCCGCTCACCGCAAGCCAGCCCGGAGGAAACTAAACCGCAGCAAACCCGATCCGCACAAAGCCAAACCCTAGCCCGATTGCCAAAAAGCCAGCCGCACACAAATCAAGCCCGTGGCGGTTCCCCCCAAACCACCCCATAATACGGGAGGCCTTGGAGGCGGCAACTATCCGATATCCGGTCTGTCCGGCGGCGTAAATAATATCCTGCCGGATACCGAATAGTAAAAAGAGTCATGTTTGGATAACTCATTGATTTGTTTATTAAAGTATCACTTAAGAAATACACCTTATAATCACAAAATAAATTCTACAACTTAGAAAATTGATTATCAAGCATAAGGTAAATTATGGAGAGTAATTCTATATAATATTTCGTTATATAGACTATTAGACTATATAGAGGAAAACAGCAGCTTTGCTGGTCTTCGTAAGTAAGGGAAGTTTAATAAAACAACGTTTCGTCATATATCATCCTGGCTGAAGATGCAGATAGTTTCCGCGATTTTTGGAACAATAACGTTCCGGCAACGGAGTCAGTCCAATTTGTTTATACCGCCTACGTAAGCATAATTCATGCGTTGTACCCATGGTAATTTACGCACTGGCCGGGCTCTAGTAAGGACTTCTTTAGCATTCTACGAATTTTATAAATTTTTGAAAATAAAAACACCGATATTTTAAGGGGAGCGCTTTTCTTCCTCCCGCAAGGGTTCCGAAGATAAAGAAGATCTTCTCATACTGAGAGGGTCTTCCTCGTGTTCTGCTCCTTCGAAGCAGAGCTGAGGGATCTGGAAATGGTGTGTGAGGAGGTCATAATATCCAGCTAACTGCTATCCCTTTCGTCTCTATTTTTTATACGTTCCAGTGGACATTTAATTTTTTCGCACTATACAGTGACGAAATGATATGGTCATTGACTTGCCAGTGTTTTCAAAACAATTATTTACGATCTATCCTAAAATGATGTGAGGATTTTGTAGATAATTTTAAAATTTAATATTTTGCACTTTTACTACATTTGATATAAAATAATTTACCTATTGACTTCATAATACTATTTACCTTTTTTCAACATAATATTATATCAACTTGCTATTCATGGTTTACGCAATAAATTCAAAGCAAGATTACTCACATAGTTTTTTTTTTTGGCTTCAAATATTTTGACAGATCAAGACATAAAGAATTGCAATACAATCCAGATTCTTTTCGTGAACTTACCGTAAATTATTTTAGTAGAGATAATAAATTACTAAAATAGGTAGGTACCTACATAATGATTTTAATGTCGATCGTAAAAAAAAACAATTCAGAATCGCTGTACAGGATGCATGGTACGAAAAATATATTGAAGTAGGTAGGTACGTAAAGTGTTTGTCTGAATTCACGGAAAGTGTATTATTTATCTCTTATATAAAAATGGAACGCTAATTTGCGCGGTCATCGTATGGGTAAGAACACGTTGAAAGCCGATTACGATCCGCGCCGACCAGCTCAAAGATTGTTGTCTATGGTTTCCATGCATTTAAATGGGCATCTCGGGAAGCGGGTTCCTGCTTTTTCTGTGGGTTTCCCCATTCAAATGCATAGTAACATTCTTTGCGCCGGTTGGCGCTAGTCAGAATCGGCATTCTACGTGTTTCTTACCCTATGAGAACAGCTGAACTTATATCGCCCATTTTTTTGTCGTGTTTGCTTTTGTCTGAAGGGTCTTATGAAAGAAAAAAGTTGCACGGAATAAAAATAAAACTTCCATATTATTATTAGATTTTTTCTAATTTTGAAATTAAATCAGGCGTTTGACAAGAATCAGTTGTTTGATGAATGATACGATTCACGGAATGCTTAAAGTAAATAATATAATGATATGTTTTATAACAGATGCAGCGGTTACAGTAGTTAAAAAGGTAATAATGAATTGTATCATTATACTAATTCAAATTCAATAATATAAGGACCACGTCGTTGTCTGTGTTAAATAACTTTAAACTGAAATCAACTTAAAGTTATACATAAAATCTCGAACATATTATTTATATTCCAAGGCGGGACGAAGTTTGACGGGTCGGCTAGTTCAAAACTATATTATTATAGATTACGCAATAGTTTCGTCACGTGTATTGGAGAAAGTAGGTTGGGTTGGGTATACCTACGTAGGTACGTATATATTCATACACGCTGCACCGGACCAGCTCGCGGTGTATGTATGTTTATTGTAGGAAACGATGTCGTCAATAAATTAAATTTTTACAAAAATTGATAAGAAAAGTTTGACATGTACTGCTATGATGTTTATATTTTTTATAGAAAAATAAATTATCTAGTTGTAACGTTTCGGCGTTTTTCGATATTTTTATAAAATTCTGAAATATAGGCACTGAAACTCGTAAATTTGTCATAAAAAAAATATTTTTCTTTATAAAAAAAGTTTGAGAAATCCTGGAACTTCTTCATTAAATTATATTTTAGATATTGTATTTTTCTATATACATACACAATTTTAGGGTTCTAGATTTTATGGTTTTTGAGATATATGGAAAAATTAAATAAAAATTCAAAGGTTGATAACCCCTGACTGAAAAAAAAATTCAAAATTCTGAGTATACAAATTTTGTATGCTTAAAGTATTCAATAGTTTCTGAAATTTTAGGATCTGTGTATCAAGCGAATCAAAAGTTATAAAGAGGGGACGGATACACACACATACACGTTGGAAAAGTGCCCCTCACCCCCTACCCTCTAATTAATGATATCTTTTGAAAACGAAATAGTATAATTTGACTCTTCCTGAAGAAATCATTTTTTTGAAATTTCGATAAAACCAGTTTTAAACTTTTTAGGAGACACTTAAAAATCATCCCTTTTTATATGTGCCCTTTTTCGTCCCTTTTAGTTAAATTTTGGAAAAATTGCCAAATACGCTAACACTAATTTCTATAGAAGAATTCATATGCCAAATCTCAAGTTCGTACCATGTCTAGTTTCCGAGATATTCGCATACTTTGAAAAACATTCAACCCTTATTTTCACCCCCTTAGGGGTGGAATTTCCAAAAATCCTTTCTTAGTGGAAGGTTTTGTATTGAGACCTACCTGATTTCCAAATTTCACGTCTCTACGATTAGCCGTTTGGGCTGTGCGTTGATGAGTCAGTCAGTCAGTCAATCAGTCAGTCAATCAGTCAGTCAGTCAGGCACTTTCCTTTATTATTATAGATTATTATTGTTTTTATACTTCTAATACAAATAAAATCATTATTAGTATTATGTTTATTCGAACTGTTCTTGTTCCTTTTCATCTTGTTGTTTTAAATTATTACTAGCTTTCCCGACAGACGTTGTCCTGTAGGTAGACCCTTTGGTCCTAACCACAGGCGGCCCGTTCAGAAACAAAAGAATACTATTAAAATAATAACATTAAAAAAATAATTCTAAAACGTTCCTATTTCATTCGTATTAAAAGCTCAGACGGGATCAACGCGAGAATAGAATTATATGGACGCAATTTGGTTGACTTAGTATGAAAAATTTCTAAAACGCCCGAAACGGTGGAGTAAGTAAAATGGGCTGCTGTAAGAGTGGCAATTACGAATGCGAGAGGGTGCAGGTGCAAAGACAATAATTTTGTTGTTAGATTATTTCAAAGATGGCGTCGCGTCATATTCGTTCCATACAAACTTTAATATCATTTTTTATATTATTTGTTATCCATTTCAACTTTTTATTAGTTATTCTGTGGAGAAGAATCCAATAAATCACACATCGGAAGAATCTGTTGAGCCAATCTCGAGTTATAAGTGTTCGCACTAACCCGACTTTAATTTATATTAGAGATGACAAGCAATGACGTAAGTATACCATCTGAAGCCCGTGGCAGTTTTTTTTTTGGATGGAGCCCCTCAGTAAAAAACGTCACGCTGTAATTTACTTTCAATAAACTACTTACTGAAGAGGCTGGCTGGTGACGGGGAAGAATGGAGGAACAGAGTCGGCATGATTGTTGCAGACCAATCTTAGGATTGTTACAAAGAACATTATTACAAAGTAACGGAACTCTTTTAATAATATTGTATGCATTTCATTTAAAATAAATATGTTTTACAAAGTTTATTTTCGTGAGACAATTTGATGTTAATTCGTGTACTCTATCTGTATAAAATTTGTTAAAAGTTTTTTTATTAATGTTTGTTTGTTTTGTGTATTGTTTATCTATATAAGTATGTATGTATGTGTTTATGTATATGTACCTATCTATATTTGTGTTTTGTCATATTATGTGGTTGGATGTTAGAGATTGTTTCGGCAATAATCCCGCCATTGTCCACTATATTTTTACACTAATTTTGTAATGTGCATAAAGAATTAAAATAAATAAATGAAATTTTAATAAGATTTTTATCATACTTAGGTAGGTACATTAAAAAATAAAACGATTGTTTGATATGTGACTTTGAACATGGTTTTAGTTGTATCTCAATTTAATTAACTTATAGTTAGTTGTAAAAATTATGTGCCTATGTCCCTAATTAACTAGAAAATTTTTTTAGATATCTATTTATTTATTTTTATTTTACTTTAATAAAAAGTATCGCACTCAGCATAAAAGCGTAACAATATGGCTTTTCGTTCAGTGAGATGTCAGTCCCCGTAGACAAATTCAAATTGGCGTTCGACTACAAACGAAGATTTCGCCAAAGTATAGTGCGAAAAAATTAACTGTCCACTGAAACATATAAACAATTATTATTTAAACCAAACAATGACACTTATATAAAATTTAAAAAAGTGAACGGTTAATATTCTTCCTACTCTACATTGTCGAAGAATTATTCACTCCCATAAGATTCAATGTGTTACAGAATTGCGAAATAAAAACACGTGCGGTGAAAAATCGCAGTGCGGACAGGGAATGAAATTTATCAGGATAAACTGAATATATACCTAAAACTTCCATAAAAGAGACATTCGACAATAGGGAAATGGGGAATATTATTGCAATGTAAAAGGCCTTTAACCGGAAACAATAGAGGTTAAGTGTCTGTCGAGATTTATTACAATACTATGGTTTGAAAACAAGCATAAACCACTTCTTAAAAAATCACACTCCATTGACTAAGACTTTATTCAATCATTATATTATTTGGTGTACTAAAACTCGAGCTGTTATTTTAGTCATTTCATAACGTTTCTTCATAATAATATATTTGTGTTAGAAGAGGTTTCCTCAACGGACTCTTCACATCTCAGACCAACAATTACCAAGTCGGTGTCCAACTTAGAAACTTAACACCCTTCACATATCACTACAGTTCAAACTATGTAACTTCACAAGTACCTAGGATTTCTAGCTACACCGTTGAGAAACAACATTTTCTTGTTAGAAAGATTATTCTCACAGTTATATTTTCATTTAAAATCAATTTACCATTAGTTTTCTTTCAAATAAATCGTCATAAAAATCTTCACAATCAAAATTAGAGTATGTTTACCTCAAAAAAACTTCACAAACGTGTAGAAAATAAAATAAACAAAGATATGATACCTATGTACTAGTCAAGAAGGAATATTGGCGTTGAGAGTAACGATGCACTCTAAAGTAAATCCCGTAAAGCTGCATACTGCAACAAGATTGAAACAGTGACATTCAGGAATGTTAGAATATATAATTTAAACAAAGAAATGGAAATACTCAAATATACAGTCAGTATATTTCAGTCGAAATACTTATGTACCTATATTCTTGATTATATTGTATACTTGTTTTTAATGATGACAAACACCTTGTCTGCTTAGAAATACCCATCAATCATCCTAAACAAACATATTATTGTGCCAAAATATAACGCACTGACATGTTTCGATTACCGATCGGGTTAAAATAATTTTATGTGTTCACCCCGGAGCTGTACTCTTTCATTGAAATAACTAATGTAAAAAATATAACCACTAAGAAATCATGCATTACAATACAATACTCCCTGTTCGAGTTCGAGTCCTCCACCGCGCCCGATCTTGTGCGGCTTCAATGATCTTCAGTGAAATCATATGGATGCTTTACACAGTATTACGATTAGGGTAAGCGAGGGTTAGTGAAGACCACCAAAACGCTAGAGCGAACAGGTGGTCATCGCGGTCCCAAGAGGCGGAAATCATTTAGGTAGTAAAAAGAGGATGATGAAGAAAAAGAATATATAGATAATCTTTAGGTATAACGCCGATGTGTGTCAATACTGCAGTTTTATTTTAGTACTTAACTAGCTTGCCCGACAGACGTTGTCCTTACTATGAATATTGATTTCAAATTTGTAATTTATACAAAAATACGTTTAAAATATGTTTGAATGATAAAAAAAGTATTTCAGAAAGCTTGAAAGAAATTCTATCAAAAATCTGCGTACCAATGTTTCGAAAATCAAAGGTTGTCAAGTAAACAAAAAATTGCTTGTTCTGGAATTTTTCACAGATGGCGTTGTTGTCAGAAAATCCATTCCATACTAATTTTAATATTTTATTTTACATTATTTGCTACCCTTTTTTCGTTTTTTTTTAAATATTCCGTTATCCTGATCGGAGAAGAATCCAATAAACCAAACATCAGAAGAATCGATTCAGCCGATCTCGAGTTATAAGTGTTCGCACTAACCCGACTTTCTTTTATATTTTCTTTTATAAAAAAAAAGATAACGAATGGAAGTATTTTTTCGGTGGAACCCAAAAAAATACGTTATCGCGAGATAAAGTTAGAAAAAGAGAATATGTGTGAAAAGAAAAAAGTAACAAGTTTACAAAACCATTAAATTGATCGTCGGTTGTTATGTTTGATAAAAGTTCAACTGGTTTTGTGTTCGAGTGTTGGATTTGTTCCAAGTGGAAGTCAATAAAGGCACTCAGAGAGCCAACAGGTTGGCGAGGGAACCGGAGTATCTCCGCTGATCTCGAGCGTTGGACAACCGTGTGCCTTATTTCCTCATTTATAACAAGATATCTGATGTGTTGTTGGGATCAGACGAGAGGGATGTTCAAAGGAAACTGAACGTGTACCAGGTACCTGCCTTTATTCAAATAAGCTCTAAGCTTTGTTCTCGGCTTCTTTATTTGATAGATAATTTTGTTACTTTCTTTTTAAATAGGTAGCTATAGAAGTTATTTTCTACACATTTTAAATTACCTAATGAGTCATTTACATAGACTGAAAGAAAATGATTGACAATACATACTACTGTCATTGAAAAAAATGTATTGGAGAGCATTGTAATTATGTTATCACTGCAAAAACCTAGAATAATTATTGTTGCCGCTGGGAAAACGTAGAAGCAATTGTTAAATTCATAGGTAGGCGGGTGCCTACTCAATTGGATCAATATCAAGGTATTTAATTATTTTTAGTAATTGTTCTAAATTTGAATTTGTTTTCCACTGTAAAGTATTTTTGTTTTCTTCTAGAAATTATTATTCTTCAGGTCCGTAGAAAAATTGCCTATGTGACTTTTGTCCATTTTACAGGAGAGCAGTTTAAAGATTCCATTACACATTTTTTGAGATTCCTTCATAACTATTTGAGCTATATTCTTCAAACTTAAAAATTGTAATAGAAATAAAACTATTTAATATTAATAAAAATCATATAGGCAGTTATTCTAGGGAAATTTTTCAGCCTATATGAAGATGTTCCTTTTTTCTACGGACTTCGTCTCGTAAATCTCGTTCCTATGTTACGACGTACCTTTATTCTACGGAAATATTAGTTTATTTGTTCAGTCCTGTGCAACAATCATCGTTTTCTTTAAAATAAACATAAAATATCGAACTTTCAATAATACTCACATTATGATTTGGTTATTTTTTATCAAACGCGCATATAAAATAGCAAAAAATATAATATATTCTCTCTTCATGGTGATGAAGTTGTGTTACAGTCCCGACACGATAATTGTTCTCATTTTATTATTTAACAGCAATATTGCTTGTCAACAGGAAAACTTTAAAGCGCTGTGTTTATTTAATGGGATAATTCATATATATTAATTAAAAATTACCTATATGTTAATTATCATTCTTGTCGTTTCAATTTTGATATGAACCAATAAATTTGTCGTACCTATTAAAAATATTTTTATTAGATTTCAGGGGTTGTATTATTCTGCTTTTGTAACACGAGATTTTTTTTTGTCAATATACTATAATTATTTTTTGAAAGATTCAACCCGCATCTTGTTTAAAAAAAGGGGTGGCGAAGATTTAAAGTAGGAACGGTTTTCTTTCTAAGCTGATATATTTTTTTTTCAATTGCATCCCTCAACGATTTGTAATTTGAAAAATCTGCCAGCATAAGTGGGTATTGGGTATTTTTTTTTAACGTCATTATTTCAGTATTTTTTAATCGGTATCTTTAATTTTTTCCTATTTGCTCAAACGTTGAGTCGGCACTCCTGTCAATAGGTAGTGTGATTAAAAAAGGTACTTACCCCAATTTGTCCGAAATCAATAAAATGGAGCATTTGCAAATCGTGTATTGCATTCTAAAACAAACTTCAAAGTAACCCGAAAAAGGATCGTCTTGTGCTGTTTTATTCAATACTAGCTAATATCCGTCCTGCTTAACGTTTTTGATTCCGATTGTCAGGCTTGATCGGTAGGTAATTAAACAGTTTCTAGTCTAGCTTCCCATTGCTTATAAACAGACCTCTATAACTGACATAAGCACAGAAAAAGAAGAATGACACTTTCAAAATTCCTAAAAAGAGAGAAGAATGACACTTTTAATGTTAAGATTTTTAATATAAAAAAGGAAAGAAGAAAAGGTAATGTCTTCCACCTACATGGAAAAAACTGCATGTATCATAAATGTTACATATTATCACACTTGAATCAATTTCACTGTTCCATCGAAGGGTAAAAGAATACTTTAAAAATATTATACGAACCTACCTACACAATAATATGCAAGTTTTGTAGCTGTATTTTACTCTCACATGGTTTGAGTCATAGCCTAACTACATTACCATCCTCTATATGTGGAATGGTACAAATTTTATGTGAAATGCCTAATCATGATAAAGGCGGCTGTTTTATCGACCTCAAACGTCAATACCGTAATCCGAAAATGCACTACTCGTATTTTTATTTAAATGTTTATAAATATGTTTTATATGGTTTGAATTACATTTATTTTTATTTCAAATCAATCTCGAATCTTTTAAATATGTTTTTATTCAGTCAAACTTCGGTTCCATGCAACATTTACATAAATAACATTTATACCTTATACGTTTTCTATGTACCAGCCCAATTGTTAGAAAAACTTCTCTCTCGCTTTATGTATAATCAATCTATTTTAGAATAGACTCTGGTTCTGTGTTCTGACACTGGCTGACAAATAAACATCACTAACGCCGTGTATCCAACGATTATCCGCGGGAAACACACACCATACACACATATTATGTTTAAAAAGGGCGGAAACACACGCTTACCCCATACAAGTTCTGCGTCCGAACTGTTTTCAATTTTGTCCAGACAAAAACTTTAGGTACCTACCGGTGTAGTAGAAAAATAAACTTATCTATACCAGAGTTTATTTTTAAAAAAATGATAGTTTTAAAGGAAATTTAAATTAAGAGTTCATTTCTGCAAATATTTTCTCACCATATTTGTTTACGCCTCGAATCGAAAATCAACGCAGTAACTGGCGAAAAAGTCCCTTATATGGTGATTAGTGACGAGTGTCAAATAATAAAATTCCAAATACAACGATATACGTTGTGTGTTATTGATTCCAATTCATTTTCTATTGCTTTCAAACAAAATATGGGTTAAACGTTTCGTTCATATTGTCTGGAGTGTTGGTACATATGTTAACGGGAGTAAAATGAAAGAAAAATGTCTAAATAATAAAAGATACAGAAGAAGAGCGAGGAACGGAAGTGATAGTGCGGACGCTCTTCTAAAAATAACAACACAGGGCCTTCCCGCCTTCGTACTCACTAGTATCTACAGCAAGGCCGGGTGGTGTGGCGGGTACGAGTGCTCTGGGTCATGGGAAAATCGTTAGAGTGAAAATCCGCCTGTCCGTACACACCTGTCTATACGTACAATCAGACCAGTGTTATCCCGGAGAATGTCCATGACACCGCCGTATAAATTGTTGAAACTTTTATTCAATAAGTTTTCATGTTTTTATATTGACGGTGTTGACATTGTTTAGTGTCATAATAATATTTATTTATTTTATTTCCCAAATTTAATAATTTACTTACAAACTAGGTTAATACATTTTTTTATTTTATTTTTTAGCTCAATAGGCAGATGCAGATAGAACAAATTAGATTTTGAAGACTATTTTTGTTTTAATAAATAGCTGCATAAATGTTGCATTACAACGACATTCACTCCGATCTCCTTTCACTCAAAATATATAAAAAACCCACGAGTTCAACTCAGCATCGGAATTGCAGGAAAAAGAAAAAAATATACAATCAAGTTTTTAAGTAAATATTTTTTACCATCTTCGATTTGTAATTATAAATTTTTTCAATCTATCTTCATTTTCAATAAAGATAATAAAGTTAGATTTTCAATTATTTATTTATTTATTTAATCATATACGGCATTAAGCTTTTTACATTTTACAAAAAATAATTTCATATAAAACTTTAATTAACATAACAAGACACAAACTTTTAAATACGGGAAATCTCAAAACTTTACCTGCCGACATTTAGAACTTTTTTATTAACCAATCAACCAGATCTAAATAAATTTTGTTTTTTTTTTTTTATTTACCTATGCATATTCAGAAAGAATAAAATCTTTACCAAAAAAGTTATGGCACTAAAAAGATATAGGTACATATATAAATGAGAGCACTGACTGACTCAGTGTTCGAATAGCTCCGGAAAGTTCTAAAAATGGTCACTAGATCTCATCAAGTAAGTTTTTTAGACCTTTGAGTATAAAATTACAATGTAAATTAATAAAATAGGTAGTAGCGTAATTTTTATTTGACACATTCATACCCTTATAAAATAATTCCAAGAACAAAATCACTTTCAGAGTCGTTTAATGATTATTTTTTCATAATTGTGAGACATGTTATTTTTCATATTGTATACTCAACTTGTAATTAGTGATGGTACATTATTATTACCTATACAATTATCAATTTGATGTAGGTACGTGGGACAGTTTATCTAATTGTTTTGAATATGATATTTCCCCAATCACTCCCTTTTTGATATACACGTGTTGAAAAAACATATTCCAAGGACAGAATAGTTATGATTTAATATACCTTTTTGGGAAAATCCGTATGAATAAAATATATTTGGTGTTTTTTTCATAATGTAATATTCGAAGATTGGAAAGATTAAAGTGCTCAAAAAGAATAATGTGACAAGTCGCACCTCAAAAGGAAGGACCCATTAAATCTTTCAAAGTGAGTGAAATCCTATCGGTGGCGCCGTGTTTTTTAAAAAGTTTATATATCCTTCCAAAGGCAGAGCCCATCGTTAAAATGAATTATTATTAGGGTTGGGACATTATTGAATCTACCTGTTCCATCGATTATCCATAATTCACTTTTATTGAAAATTCCAAATGGGACTTTGTTACTTTATCAAGCACCCATAATTTTATAATGAATTTTAATACGTTTATTTATTTCCTTATTTCACGCGTTAGGGGTGGTACAACCCTGCGAACACATTCTTATGACTAGAGACCGGACTATATGCACCGTATAAAATATGCAATGGAAATGCCAAAATATAGGTACAAAAAAAATCAATCCATAAATTAATTCTTCAAACATATTATTTGTAACTTTGTAATACTTGGTCATTATACCAATTTATAAAGAAAACAAACTTTGCAGTTTTTAAATTCCATAAATTAAATTATCATTTTGGTATAATAGTGATCAAAGCCAAAGTGATCCTCCAAAAAATCTTTGATTTTGATGTCCCTTAAAATTATCTTAATGCACTTTTTAGATTACCTCAATTATTTTATTTCCTTGAGTTTTTCAGTTCCTGGTGTGATTAGAGAAATACAGTAAATTGAGTGTAATTATTAAACATGATTCTGGGCTATGACATCTTATGACATTTTTGACAGTAATCAAAGATTGTGTTGTCAAAGAGGAAGATGGTTTACGTGTTTTTTTTTTGAAGTTTTGCCACTATCCGCATAAACTTGCTACTTAATGCTTATAAAATGTTATATAGAGTTATGAATTTATAAAATATACCCAAATATGCACAATTATTTAGTCGAAATATGCAATACTTTGAAAAAGTTGTCAAAATATGCATATTGTGAATAGAATCCGGTCTGTCTCTACATGACAAATTGACCTGAGTAAGGGATGCTTGAAACTAATCGTATTATTTAAATTTGATTTACGAATAATGGCCCTAGACTAGATCCGAGACAATTGTATTATAGACTAGTTTATTGTCCCTAGATAAACGATCACATCTGTTCTGGTAACTAAGTACCTGCACTGACTAAACTAAGTTGACTTGGCGCTGTATTCTTTATATACTAGGATAGTGTATGTGCTATTACGGCTTTCTTTGGAAAAGCATTCTAAGGCAATTCCATTTTGCAGGCTTTACTAACATTTATAACATTGTAACATTTGTAATCACTAACATTTGTATAAAGAACTAGCATACCCGACAGACGTAGTGCTGTCTTTACTATAAACTAGCTTTCTCGACAGACGTTGCCCTGTTGTCCTATTACTATGAATTTTGGTTTCGAATTTGTAATTTAGGTATACAAAAATATATTTGAATGTTAAAAAATTTATTTTTGAATGCTCGATAAAAACTCCATCAAAAATCTACGTACCAATATTTTTAATGTCAATGGTTGTCAGGTAAACAATAAATTTGTTACTATAGAATTTTTCATAGATTGCGTTGGCGTCGCAGGAAATACGTTCCATACTAACTTCAATATTATATTTTATAGTATTACTTATGCATTTTTTTCTTTTTATAGTTATTCTGTTATCCGGAGCGGAGGAGAATCCAATAAATCAAACATCGGAAGAATCTGTTCAGCCGATCTCGAGTTATAAGCGTTCGCACTAACCCGACTTTCTTTTATATTATAATTATAACATATTGAATTCTTATTTTGTATAATGATAAATTGAATACCCATTAAACCAATATAATTCTGACCGATGCGTCTTTTTCACAATGACATGATGTTTACAGTGTACATTTCGAAAATCGCACAAACTATCAAACGACTAACAGATGTCAACCGTCAATTAAAATTCAAAAATAAACCAACCGCCACAAACCAGCGCGCACTGTCAACTTGTTTAAAGCAACTATTCAGTTAGAAAAAAATGTCATCAATATTAAATTTTACATTCATACCTACATTAAGAGCGTTTCACGGCTTCGACGTAAGAAATAATAAAAAAAACTGCTGGTTTCAGATTACTCTCCTTAACCACCCTCGAAAGGATTGAAGAATATTTTATTCGAAATCTCGAATTTCTTTTTAAATTTTATATTTCAAATCGTTTCCGTATAGTATAAGTCAGACGTTTCTTTGGTAATGTTTCACAAGAATGTTCTTACTTTGAACACGGGATCTGAGAGATTTCTAAACAACATATAAATGGAATTATGCTTTCCACCATTATTGAGGAATAATAATTTTTCCCGTTAGTAATCATATTTATGTTTACTTCGAGACATCAGCTTGGATAAGTTTTCCCACTCTTTTATATTTAATTATCCCGTCAGGGAAAATTATTTTCATGCTGCAAAGGTTTTTTTTTCAAAACCTTATACAACCATTATGGTATGGATACTACCATTCTTTAAACATAAACCTGTTAGTGAATTTTAATCACTATTAAAGACATGCCTTTATCGCAGAGATAGTCATCGTTAAAACTTCTTGACATAAAATGAGAAACACTCCTGATAGGTTTGAAATATGTAAGCAAACAAGAAGCAAAACTTTGTATTATTCATAACCGTGGCACCATAATTGGAACATTTTTTTTTCAGATTTAGCATTTTGTCTCTTATAGTAACTTTAGGACTTTGAAAGGGATCACATCAGCATAATACCTATTCTTTTGTAGCCTTTCGCAAGTTCTTTTGCACCTTTTAGCCTGTGTCTACTCATTTAAGCACGGTTTTTTTTTCAATTTTCTGATAATCTACGTATTCTCAAATACTCAAACGCTCTTAAGTACCTGTAACCAACTTATTTTTTAAGTTCTTAAATATTTTTGTAGTCCATCCAAACTAAATGACACAATATTCCACATTGTCTTAATTTTTATTAATATTAAAGAGGTTTGTCGAACCTTTTACGATTGTTTTAGCCTAACAACATTCATAATATACAGGGTGTCCCAGTATGACTTAGTGGAAGCCCAAAGATAGAGCACCTTTGGGGCTTTGCAAAAACCTCAATGTTTTACAATTTTTTTATAGTTTTCGAGTTGAATTTTCTTAGTATTTTTCGTCAAACCCTGACTTACGTTACATTAACGGCCACAGTGACAGCAATTTTTGTGTTTCATATTTTTTTCTGAAAATAGTCGTAGCTACAAATTACGAAGCATATTTTCGTTTATCAACAAGTCTTTAGACTTGTTGCATTTAATCGTCCTGAACAAAGAGCGACTGTTGCTTTTATTTCTAAGATTCAAAACCAAAAGTATCTCAAAGTACCGTAATCTTAGAAGGTACAATTCAAATGCGATGCAGCGTAACTTTTAATATGTAAGAAAGTTTAAATAATGGATCAATATTATGGATGAAATTCATGGTCTGCTCCGAAACCTATAATATATACTAAGATGAGTGATAGGTATATATCTTTGTAGATAAACATAACATAGTAGACAGACATTTCAAGCTTCAGCACTCTTTGTTGTGGGACAAAGTTTGTTGGACTGAAAGCTATTCTAAAGTTATCTGAGCACAGCAAAGGCTTTGAGGGCGTGTATTTGTGGACAAGTGCTATCTCGTAACTTGTTAGATTTATTCTGTACAAAGACTTTTGGTATTAAGTATATAATATCAACTCTACACCTACATACATATGGTCGTCTTTAGAAAGCTCCATAAAATATATATTACAGTCTATATGCATTTCGTGGACAAATTCTAATATGCATGAAACTACACACTGACAACTATTTTAACATTAGTTAGTGTTTATAAGTTTTTTAAGTGAATATTAGTTATCTTTATATATAAAAACGGAACCTTATTACGCCCTTTGTCATCGCATCGCACGTGAAAGTCTTGTTATACATTTTTGTCTACGTTTGCTATTATAAGGAAAAGGTTCTTATGAAAGAAATTTCTGCGGAACATTAATATTTTTTTGAAAACCAAACCTATTTATAACTCTATACCTAGTTGTACTAGCGTGGACTTCAGATCCGAGGTCCCGGGTTTGATTCCCGGTCGGGTCAGAGTTATTCTAAGTGTTTTTTCACTTGAAATTTCTACCCGGGGTTGGCCTGTCTCAGATTGGACGGGACCGGTTGACTGGAAAAAATTGCCTCAGGCAATAACTTCCGCCGGCTATACTGACACCTTTGTATAGAAAAGTATTATATTATACTAGCTAGTTACCCGTGGCTTCGCTCACGTGTTACTGTATTTGCTTTCTCTTCCTAAACAATGCAGAATTAATTATATTCGCATCAAAATTAATAATAATAAGAAACATCATCAACATTTCTTTTTTTAAATATATATTCTAAAATTTCCATTAAATTACTATATTTTTATTTATATTTGTCGTTATTAATCTGTATTTAAAAAATATGTGCTTCTTATACAAATAGAATCAGCCCGCGAACTTAAAAATTTCGCTAACTTGACTGACATTGTTCTATGAGAATCCCAAAAAATAACTCGAATAACTTTTATTCCATCAAAATGACGTTATTTGAAATCAATTTTTATATTGCTGGATATGAATAGAAAAATATTCAGGTCTCGAAAAGCAATGAAATTAGTGATCTTTAAAACACTTATTTCTATCTGCTTTGGGCATTTTTCAAGCTACAGACGTTTTTTTAACATTTCAATTTATATCTTTCACGTTGATTTGTTGTTGATTGTCTGGTCGTAGGTTCGAAATTTAGTTCATAAATATCTTATCCTGAGCAAACACGACATAAAAAGAATAAACGATATCGGTCCAGCCGTTCAGGTCGAAATAAATAACGTTAAACGTGAAAACTGTTAACGTTCCGAACGTTAACGTTTACCAAATTGAAAATGGTTTCCAAACAAAAAAAAAATGCGTTTTGTCTGCAATATAATAGCAGCGTCGTAATACTTCCAAAGATTTTGAGGTAACGTTTAACGTTAATTTTGAATAACTGACAGAATTATTTTTTTGACTCGGAATTTGGAACAACATTGTTTAACGCACGTTGAACAACAGTTTTTACGTTATCTCTATGGAAATAACAACATATTGTTAACGTTGGAGCTGTCGTTAATATTTCGACTTGGCCTCCAGGCGTGATGCGATGACCACGTAAAGTAGGTCTCCATTTTTATAATAACGTAATATTCTCCCTTTTAAGCCCCCCCGCTCACCGCAAATCAGCCCGGAGGAAACTAAACTGCAGCAAACCCGATCCGCACAAAGCCAAACCCTAGCCCGATTGCCAAAAAGCCAGCCGCACATAGATCAAGCCCGTGGCGGTTCCCCCCAAACCACCCCATAATACGGGAGGCCTTGGACCCACTCAGGAGAATAGGTTAGGCATAAAGAACTCTCCATTGCGCTCGAAGTCGTCCGAGGCTCATTGTGCCTTTTCTAACCGGTTGAGGTTTAAGGGAGTGAGTTGGTCAACCTCAGTATTCTAATGGTATAAGTAATTATTGGCGTTCGACTATAAACGAATTTTCGACAATGTAGAGTAGGAAGAAAATTAACTGTCCACTGTTTATATTTTTTATTAGATGAAACGGATATCGGCAACTATCCGATATCCGGTCTATCCGGCGGCTTAAATAATATCCTGCCGGATACCGGATAGTAAAAAGAGGCATGTTTGGATAACTCATTGATTTGTTTATTAAAGTATCACTTAAGAAATACACCTTATAATCACAAAATAAATTCTACAACTTAGAAAATTGATTATCAAGCATAAGGTCAATTATGGAGAGTAATTTTATATAATATTTCGTTATATAGACTATTAGACTATATAGAGGAAAACAGCAGCTTTGCTGGTCTTCGTAAGTAAGGGAAGTTTAATAAAACAACGTTTCGTCATATATCATCCTGGCTGAAGATGCAGATAGTTTCCGCGATTTTTGGAACAATAACGTTCCGGCAACGGAGTCAGTCCAATTGGTATATATACCGCCTATGTAAGCGTAATTCATGCGTTGTACCCATGGTAATTTACGCACTGGCCGGGCTCTAGTAAGGACTTCTTTAGCATTCTGCGAATTTTATAAATTTTTGAAAATAAAAACACCGATATTTTAAGGGGAGCGCTTTTCTTCCTACCGCAAGGGTTCCGAAGACAAAGAAGATCTTCTCATACCGAGAGGGTCTTCCTCGTGTTCTGCTCCTTCGAAGCAGAGCTGAGGGATCTGGAAATGGTGTGTGAGGAGGTCATAATATCCGGCTAACTGCTATCCCTTTCGTCTCTATTTTTTATACGTTCCAGTGGACAGTTAATTTTTTCGCACTATACAGTGACGAAATGATGTGGTCATTGACTTGCCAGTGTTTTCAAAACAATTATTTACGATCTGTCCTAAAATGATGTGAGGTTTTGTAGATAATTTTAAAATTTAATATTTTTCACATTGACTACATTTGATATAAAATAATTTACCTATTGACTTCATAATACTATTTACCTTTTTTCAACATATTATTATATCAACTTGCCAGCGGCGTACCGAGGGGGGGGGGGCGGACCGCCCCGGGCGCCTCTATAAGCAGGGCGGCAAAATATACTCGCGCTATACTATAAGTCCGGTTTTTGAAATAGGCATGTACCAAATTTTTTTTTTAGAAAATGTAATGTTTCCAGATACCAAATTATAGAAATGACCTTTTTTTTTTTTTAGGAAATGTCATGTCTCCAGATACCAAATTTTAGAAATGACCTTTTTTTTTTTTTTGGAAAAGTTATGTGGGGGCGCCAAAGGGTGTGGTTCCCGCCCCGGGCGCCAATAACCCACGGAACGCCACTGCAACTTGCTATTATTATATCAAATGATACGATTCAAGGAATGCTGATAGAAAATAATATAATGATATGTTTTATAACAGATGCATCGGTTACAGTACCTAGTTAAAAAGGTATTAATGAATGTCATTATACTAATTCATATTCAATAATATAAGGACCACGTCGTCGTCTGTGTTAAATAACTTTAAACTGAAATCAACTTAAATTTATACATAAAATCTCGAACATATTATTTATATTCCAAGACGGGACGAAGTTTGACGGGTCGGCTAGTTCAAAACTATATTAAATCACCCTCTATGGGTGGAATGCCTAATTAATTATAATATTATAGATTACGCAATAGTTTTGACACGTGTATTGGAGAAAGTAGGTTGGGCTGGGTAGGTACCTACCTACGTATATATTCATTGGGTAGGAACACGTAGAAAGCGGATTCCGATACGCGCCGACCGGCTCATAGATTGATGTTGCCTATGGTTTCAATGAATTTAAATGAGCATGCCGGAAAGCGGGTTCCTGCTTTTCTGTGGGTATCCCCATTCAAATGCATAGTAACATTCTTTGCGCTGGTCGGCGCGGGTCGGTATCGGCTTTCTACGTGTTCTTAGCCATACACCGCGGCACCACACCGGCCCGGCTCGCCGAATGAGATCCAACTGTCGATGGCCTGAGTCGGTATGTTTATTGTATGAAACGATGTCGTCAATAAATTAAATTTTTACAAAAATTGTTAAGAAAAGTTTGAGATGTACTGCTATGATGTATGTATTTTTTATAGAAAAATAAAATATCTAGTTGTAGCGTTTCGGCGTTTTTCGATATTTTTATAAAATTCTGAAATATAAGCACTGAAACTCGTAAATTTGTCATAAAAAAAATATTTTTCTTTATAAAAAAAGTTTGAGAAATCCTGGAACTTGTTCATTAAATTATATTTTAGATATTGTATTTTTCTATATACATACACAATTTTAGGGTTCTAGATTTTATGGTTTTCGAGATATATGGAAAAATTAAATAAAAATTCAAAGGTTGATAACCCCTGACCGAAAAAAAAATTCAAAATTCTGAGTATACAAATTTTGTATGCTTAAAGTATTCAATATTTTCTGAAATTTTAGGTTCTGTGCATCAAGCGAATCAAAAGTTATAAAGAGGGGACGGATACACACACATACACGTTGGAAAAGTGCCCCTCACCCCCTCCCCTCTAATTAATGATATCTTTTGAAAACGAAATAGTATAATTTGACTCTTTCTGAAGAAATCATTTTTTTGAAATTTCGATAAAACCAGTTTTAAACTTTTTAGGAGGCACTTAAAAATCATCCCTTTTTATATGTGCCCTTTTTCGTCCCTTTTAGTTAAATTTTGGAAAAATTGCCGAATATGCTAACACTCATTTCTATAGAAGAATTCATATGCCAAATCTCAAGTTCGTACCATGTCTAGTTTCCGAGATATTCGCATACTTTGAAAAACATTCAACCCTATTTTTCACCCCCTTAGGGGTGGAATTTCCAAAAATCCTTTCTTAGTGGAAGGTTTTGCATTGAGACCTACCTGATTTCCAAATTTCACATCTCTACGATTAGCCGTTTGGGCTGTGCGTTGATGAGTCAGTCAGTCAGTCAATCAGTCAGTCAGTCAGGCACTTTCCTTTATTATTATAGATTATAACTTTTAATTGGCGTTTGACATCTGTCAGTGCTGTTTGATAGTGCGATTGTCAGGATGTGCCCTGTAAACATAATTTAAAACAGACGCATCGCTCGGAATTGAATTGCTTAAATAGATTTTTTATTTATTAAAGACCTCCCACCCGGACTCGCTTAAATAGATAATTAATTTTTCATTATACAAATTCGAATTCAATATTCATGGTAAAGAAGGAACAACCTCTGTCGGGAAAACAAGTATTCCATATTAATTCCGAAAACAATCCATTTTTTTAGTACTATTGATTATTCGAAAATTCAATCGGACGAAACGAGTTACACATGTTCTGGTAAAATCCTGATCTAATTAATTCATATACTTTAAGTCTTGTTCCCGTAAATCTTGATCTTATTCTTTAAATATGCAACGACGAATGTATAGGTGTGATTACTAGACTCATTGCAGCAAAACCTTTCTTCCTACCGTAATGTCCTTTATAAGCACTACACAATGCTACACATGTTTTCGAGTGCATCGACATACATATAACGTGTTGTACATTGTAAGACCATTTTCAGGAGCTATCACTGTTTTTAAGAAATGAGTTTCATTACTTCGTATGAAATGTAAAAGTTTGTGACACAGTGTGATTTGTTATTCTGTATTCCCACAGAGAACTCAACATTTGTCCGAATCTCGAACATTTGTGGCCGATCACTGAATTTAAGCTGAAAATTATTCGTATCATCGCTATTGTGCGTATAAGTAGGGAGTTTTTTAATGGAGATAGCTGCCACAAGCTATTAGCTGTATTTCAATCCATCGATGTCATGTCAGAAGTATTTTAGGAAGTAATTTATGTCCAAGTTGTCGCGTGTTGACGTGCCTATTTATAAAATGAAATAAATGTTATCGATAGTTGAATATCTTATTCATGATATTTCATTTCCTAACAAACGTTTCGGGTAATATTAATTATATAAATAACTAACAAAATATGTACGCATTCGTTAAATATTCTACCCTTAGTTTGATTATAATAATTAAAAACCAAAACACAAATTATTATACAAATTAATCTTCCTCATGCCAAAGCATTCCTCATGAGTGTTCCGTAGGATTTGGTTAAACGAAATAGCTAAGGCAACCTAGCGGTTCAGTAGTCTAATTTCTTTCTGTTCGTGCAGAATATTTTTCTCTTTCACGCTACAGTAGCTACTCCTAATATAAGTTTACGATGATCAAATATCGACATGATCATTGAAAGAGTTGCGAAAAAAAATATACATAATGATCTAACAATTTGATCGTTTGATGTTAGAACACTATTTCCGTGCTAATTATTAGCTCTGATTAGCGTGCAATTAGCTTTCTATAAAACTCGTACTAGCCCCACTGGTTTGCTTAATGTAAAAAAAATTTGCAGTTTATTTGTGTTGATAGGCGAAGTCAATGAATCTTCAACAATATAGAGGGAGACCTAAGAATAAAAATTGAATTATGCAATTCAATAAGGTTCTGCATAGAAATTGTATAACAGAATAACAAACCCAGAATTGTTGAATATAAAAAATAACTGACCCCAACTAACAGCCAACAGAGGCGATAAGTTGGGAGGGTACTAGGATTGGCGCAGATCCATCATTCCTACCATTGTTATAAGAGGAAACAGACTTAGCTGGAATGTGTGTTAAGGACGCCGAATGAGTTAGCCAAGGAGAGCACTTTTCTATCTCCCAACAGAGTTTTGGAAACGAGAACGACCCTCATAATATGTTTCATTTCTTCAATGCATACTGTAGGATTTGAATATGGTGTGAGCGGAGTTCATTACAACTCTTTTCCATGCATCCTTATGCCTCAAAGTAGCGAAGATCATCAAAGCTTGATAAAGTCAGACAACTTCAAGGGCTACCATCAGTAGGTACGATATATTTCTCTCGGGGATTCTGGTCCTTTTAGTATGACACACCCGAAAAAGCTAATATAAAAAGCATGCGCTTATAAAAATACTAATACTTAAATGTTCTTTTATTGTTTCAGGCACTGTGGCAGCGGACGTTGTAGTGAATTTAGAAATGCCACGGTTCGCTCCAAGAGGGTCTACGATAGTTCTGCACTGCAATCACAACGTGCAGCCAGATTTGCTGTATAAAGTGGAATGGAGGCGGGCCGGAGCTAAGTTGGTGCAGTACGTCAGAGGAAGGAAGCCTCCTTTCATATTCCACCAAACGAAAGGAGCTCAACACGAGGTATGCTCCCAAATAAATTATTTCCTCACAGTCGCCTTCTTGGAAAACCTGCTACCCAATAAAACCCTCATTCCTTGCTAATGTTACGCAGCTACAAAATCTATATCTCTTGAAATCCTTGTATTGCTTCACAAGTTAAGTAGCTGAAACGGCGTTAATACGATTTTCTTTCCCCATTAATTAAAAAAATATATAAATTCTCAACGGACAAAAGCAAGACTTTTGTAGACGAGATTAGTTCTCGACCATGTTCCGCAGAATTGACGAACGGTTTTTGTACCACCCTAGTTCTAAGTACCTACCTACCACAAAAACTTTGATATGAAAATTCGTTCGAATATTCGACACGGAATTTATCAGCTAGGCTGCTTAACATTTTAGTTACATTCGCACAAGATTTTATCAACAAAATTAGTTTATGTCCTCAAAAATCGATGTGATTTTGGTTTCCATTACTATTTGTAGGTACCTATTGTATAATATCCGCTTATACCGATTTGATTTTTGCATGTAATTTTTCCTAATCAAACTAATTACTATTTTTATAAGTGCTTACCTGTTTATTAATACGTGTATACTAAACAAATACATTTTTCGTTTAATTAAACCCGAAAGAAATGTAAAAAAAAAACAATATCTCGCGGGCATAATTTTTATCTCTATTATCTGCCTTTTATAAACTGAATCTCACAATTTAATGAGCTAAGGAGAATTTTATTATTTCACAAAAGGCTTTTTCTCGTAATAAAGGGGCTTCTTATATAAAACAAAGGTCTTTGTGGATTCCATCTGAGCAATATTGTTGAATTGTTCAAATAAAAAAAAGAAATGTCTAAGCATTGTGAGGGGGGTGTTCTCTAGTGTACTTACTCACCTTCTCCCCTCGTAGGAGTGTAATGCCACCACCATTGGTTTGTTCGAGCTCAACGTAAATTGAAGTTACTCACAGATGGTAACTTATGTCATAATCACTAACTATTTATGTTATTGACGTCCTACGTGTTGATTAACGCGGTGTGAGCATAGGAAATTAATATGTAGTGACAAAGATGAAATTTCTTTGAAAAATATCCATACTTTCTGAACTAACCGTGATATTTGGGTTGCTTTATTTCAAGTAAATCCATTTCAAATGGAAATGCAAAATGTACATTTCTAATTTACATTTTAAATGGTTTTTATTTTCACCCATTTTCATTTCCATTTTAAATCAATTTTTCAATAAATGGGTTTTTGATACAAAAAATGGTTTTCATTTTTTGAGCTGGCGACATTCGTCACATATAAATTTCGGCTGTCAAAGTGTTTCAAAAAATGTTTTTGGCAGAAGGCATTGTCATAGAATTCTAAAAATCTAATACACTTACTTAGTTACTTACTGATTACTCGGGACCTGAATTTTTCGCACTCTCGATAAACCTTACTTTATTAGCGAAATTTGCCATTTTTTCGCGAATAACGCGAATTTGTTTTGCCAAAATAAAGTCGAAATAATAGCATGATTATATTAAGAAATAATCATAACGGAATCCAAAATTAATAACATCAACATTTAAAAAAGGTACCTAATTAAAATAAGATGCCTATTTTCTGCGGCTGAAGGTGACATATAACCGAGGCATGGAATGTTGTGAAGTTACCAAGGAAAGAATTTGCCGAAGATGTTAGCATCAGAGTATGGATGTCATCTACTAATATCCATTCAGAAAGATAATTATCATCATGCATCACGTTATTATCTTAACTGTTTTTAGAAAATTAATAATTCTATTTGCCTAGCATTCTTTTTTTTGTTATTCTTAAAATAAATATCAACTGGAATCTTCAATACCTTCATATCTTTTAAAATTATAGCGAAATTTTAAAAGATTAGGTAAACCCAATCTTTGATAACTAATACCGATTTTACCAACATGTGAGCAAAGCCAGAGGTAACAGCTAGTAAATAATATACACAGCATTTTTCTTTTTTAAAGCTTGTACGAACAGAGGGTATCTGCATATAAATGAAAATTGGATTTACTTAATAATCAATTTTTGTGTTTATTTATTTAACTTTACTGTACATTGGTAGTATGAGTAACACATAAGAAAGACATCACAGAATCAACATACAGAGGGCGACCTTACTACAACGTATTTGCGGTCTCTAACAACTAACCCTTTTGTTTTACTCTTTTCATTTTTGACCTGAAAAAATATTTTGCATTTGAAAAGCTTTTCTAAAAATGGATAAGTTTTGAATCATTTCCATTTTGCATTTCAAATGGTTTTTGATACCCATTTTGCACATCTGGACTGATGGTTTTTTGACATTATATAAAAATATGAAAACTTTTTCATTATTCTTATTTCTTTTTTAACTTATTATAATGAACCGAGAAAAATTTGAAGAAGTTATTATTATTCTAGAATAGAATCGCGAATTAAAAAAGCAACTGAAAAGTCGGCAAGAGGAATATCAATATCTTTTTTTATTTATTTGTTTTTTTTTATTTATTTCCCAAAGAATATAAAAAAAAACATTAGCATCTTATAATGTATATATATTATTTTTGTATAGGGTTTATTACCTCACCGGACGAGAGTCAGTGCTGAGGCAACACTACTTAATGTAAAAATAAACCGTGCACTCATCAACCATATATAAAGTTTTCACCTTGCATTAGAAAATTGGAAAATCTTCGTAAATACAGAACCAGCACGCACACAAACAAGTCTTTTCAGCACATTTCACAATCATCAACCATCACCAATTTAACCATTCGAAACAGCAAAATAAAAATAATAACCAATCCGCAACAAGTCGTCCAACCTAGAAGTCCCTATCTTAAGATTTGCATGAGCGCACTTGCATTTTTGAAAGGGTTGTTTTGATAACTTAAAGCATGTACACACAATAATAACAAAAAAAAATGAATTGCCAATAAATCTCCAAATTTATATTATTATTTCAAATGCCTTTCGTTCAAATCGTTTCAAAAACGTTGATTTTTGTGTTAACAGAGTGTGGGCGAGACATCCCCAAAATTTATTTCAGACCGCCTCTGCCTTGGGACTAACCGTAGGCCATCATCAAACTTTAGAATCGTTTACTGTTCAATCGAGTTGATTAATTACTCTTTCTGTTATTAGAAATTTGCCCGTTAAATGAACCAACTCACTAACTAGATCTAATTAAGATAAGTGTTCCCTTATCATAAAAAACCTATTAGCTTCACGGCCTAGCCAACGATGTTAATAAACACAAGGAAATTAATAATTTGTACATGCGATCCACACGCCAAATTGATCGGGTAAGTAATTAGTAGGTACACACTGTTTTAACAATGACTCCAGTTTTCCTTATAATTATTAATTTCATTAAGTATCATTAAATAATGACACCCATTGTGTATTTGGTTCAATGATGTTAAATGATTCCTAATAATTTATTATTGTCCCCTTTCTCTACATTCTGAAGGCTGTCGACCTCCTTTGACCAGGTTGAAAGCCCCTTTTATCCCTAGGAAATATTTGTCAGTTCCCTGTTGTCACATGTCATTTCGTTTAAACTTCTATGCAGGTCGCAGGCAAGGGCGTCACCAAGGGGGGGTATGGAGGGGCAGCTGCCCCCCCTAGACATTAAAAAATGTAGGCTATTCATATTTTCCTCATCCTCCATATAGAAAATAGCCTGTGAATGGGTCAAATTGCCCCCCCCCCTTGGCCCCGGGCTGGCGACGACCTTGGTCGCAGGTATACAAATTGAATTGTTCTGGAAATATTTCATACATTTTCAATGCTTAAGCCAACGAGTGTAGAACATCGAATCCATTTTTCATTGAATTTCATTTTTACTATCGTTCATATTATCTTTGAAAACCCTTGACTATCTAATTTCAATCTTTTAAAGATATGTTATTATCACACTTAGATTTTGGTTGATATGCATAAAAATAGTTCCACGTAAGTCCGTTTTAAATCCGGCATTGCTTTATGAAAAAAACATTGTATAAATAAGGATTCATGCAAGTATTTTAGTATCAAAAGTATCGACGTTCGACTTGAGAACGGGGTTGAGTTTCAAGAGTGATCAAATATTTTGAGGGTTTTTATTTTTGAGGGATTGTCACCAGTTTATAAACATGAGTCAATGTTTTATATTCTTTCAGATTAAAGACAACCTTCTTATTTATAAAATAATTGTCTTGAACACTGACTCACTGACTGACTGACTGACTGCCTGACTGACTGACTGACTGATGTCATTAACGCCGCTAGATGGTGCGCCACTCGCAACTAAAGACAAATTTTGTTTTACTAATACGGCTGACAGCTGACAGTAACATAATAATATTATTATGTATGCCTGGTGGCTGAGCACTTTTTATAAAGGTCTTGAAGTAGAGAAAAACAATTTTTCGGGTTATTTCAAAACTCCCATGTGAAGTCAGCCATAAGATAGCAGAGTTGACCAAATCAGGAAATTTTTAGTCATAGCGGGACTTCATAGCGAAGAAAAGCCTTGCTAATGCAATGTGTGCAATAAAAAGTTGCAGACTCAAGAATCACACGAGAACTCATAGCGGAGAAAAGACATACAACTGCAACAATTGCGATAAAAAGTTTAATCAATCAAATAATAGCTCATGATAAAGGCCATTTAAATGCAAAATTTGTTATAAAAAGTTCAAGTTTTTTTTTAATTTTCATAGGTTCTATTATCAAGAGCTTTAAAGTCTGACATATGAATTCGGCCATAAGAAAGCAAAGTTTGCATGAAAAAGTTTACCAAATCAGAAAACTAACGTACACACACACACGCGACTTAATAGCGGAAAAAGCCTTACGAATGCAATATTTAAAATAAAAAGTTTAATCAATCATATACTAAAACACACATCCTAAAGCCATTTGAATGCAAAGTTTGTTGTAAAAAGATAACGTTGTTTTATGAGTTTTCATGAAGAGTTCAATTAATCAAGTGCTTTAAAGTCGCACATATGAATTCGGCTATAAGAAAACAAAGTTTGCTTGAAAAAGTTTGCAGACTCAAGAATCATACGCGAACTCATAGCGGAGAAAAGACATATGAATGCAACAATTGCGATAAAAAGTTTAATTAATCAAATAATAATGATTAGAGACTGGAAAATGGTGGTGTTATTTTTTGTGAATTTCGGTGTTATTTTTGGTGAAATGAAATTTGGTGTTATTTTTGCTCTAAAACACGAAAATTCGCGTTATTTTTTCAACGTTAATTTGTTCAAAATGAAGGAAGATGTTATAGCAAAACAAAGAATAATAGTAATTTTTAGAATTAATAGTATAATTAACAAAATTTATAAACACGCATTGCCAAATGAATGAAAAAATCTGATCAACAGTAGTATAATAGGTAGGTATACTTACAAAAAAAATCTAATAAAAAAAAATTAAAATCAATATTCAATACCTACTACAGAAAATTATACAACAATTCAATCAATGCTTCAATAATTGAAACTACGCTCCGAAATAATAATAAAAAAATATCATTGTTTTGTTGAAAGATTGTCTTAGTTAAGGTTTTTCATTCGATTTGCTAGCACAGGGCATTTGAGTCTGACATGCAGGAAAATTTCCCCTGCGCTCCTTTACTGCTTTTTACTACATACAAAAATGTACTTTTCTTATTGATTGTATTATTTTTCTGTAAATTAGGCATGAAATTCGCATTTATTTTTCCAAAAATCACATTATTCGCGCTATTTGCGCAAAAACTTCGAAATTCGCGTTATTTGCACAAAAACCTCAAAATTCGCGAAAAAAACGTTTTATCGCGATCGCGAAATTTTCCAGTCTCTACTCATGATAAAAGCCATTTGAATGCAAAGTTTGTTATAAAAAGTTCAAGTTTTTTTTTAATTTTCATAGAGTTCTATTTTCAACTGCTAATAGCGGAGAAAAGCCATACGAATGCAATGTTTGCAATGAAAAGTTTACACACTAAAGTATTTTTTTTTTAAAGATTCTCATGTGAATTAATAGTGTAGAGAAGCCATTTAAGTGCAAAGTTTGCATGAAAAATCAAATAGTTAAATACCCACATGCTAAAAGCTATTTGAATGTAAAGTTTAAGTTGTTTTTGAGTTTTCATAAAGAGTTAAAACAACCGAGTATTTTGAAGTCTCACGTGTGAATTCAGCTATGAGAAAGCAATGTTTGCAGGAAAAGGCCATAGGTGGGCGCCACGGGCGCCTTTAAAAAACTAGTTCATAAAATAATCGTTAATCGTAAGATTACGTATGACTCACTGATCAGTTTTTTCTTTATTTATAAAAACAATATTTAAACCGCGTTTGTTATGTATGAAGATGACATTTCATACAAAATTTTGTAAACAAACAAAATAGTAGCCGGGCAGCGCGAATTTTTACAACCTAGATGCGCTTTGTCAGATTTGAATGTTTTCGAGTTATTGATGCGGAATAGGTACCTTACTTTTTAATTATTTATTTAATATAAATATAGTTAAGTCCTTATTAAATCATACGAAATCTTTATGTTTCAGCCAAAATGAACTAATGTATGTTTACTCACTCAATTTTAAAATTTGTACCTACTTAAAAGTATGTTTTGAATATTTTCTTCAAAACGTCATTATATTTCTTGTAAATTTAGTTGGTGCATCATGATTGTAAGCCCTCGAATGATTACGAGAATGCATATTTGCTTTTTTTCTTTAAATTTCCTATTACTAAAATGTGAAGGGAGCACATAAGTTCCTGTAAATACGGGATTTGAGATGCTTGAAATTAATTTTACCGAGAACAATTAGATTTTATAGGTTGTGCTTTTTTCATTATCCGTCTCAAATATTGTTTACAAAAGAAAACTCATTATGAGAATTATAAAAAATATTACGTAATAAAAATTCAACATCTCTGTTATTTTATCAAATTGCCTTGAGCCATTGTTAGCTTAATGGAAACATAACCAACTTCTTATTACCTTCTTCTAAAAATCAATAGGATGTTTTATATAAAAAAAAAAACAAATTACTTATGTAAAAAATAATAAGTTATGGAAGGCTACGGAGAAACCCCACAAGATATTCGTCAAAGCAATTCATGGAAATAAAACCCAATCTTTTGCGTCATATCCAACTTTTTGGATTTTTTTTCTTAAATATAATAATGAATTGGGTACATACTTCATACATACATAACGAAAATGTCCGTGAGTTTTCGATTAATAATACGAAATTTAACAAATCAAGAAGATTGGCATAGATCGAGCATTTCGCCTTAATGGATATATATATAGCATGTTTTTTCGCTTCGGCTTCTCGTGGCGGACGGTCGTCTCTCTGGCTCTGAGTGTGTTTACGTTTATTATTGTTATTTCTTGTGCAGGTGTTCAGTAGTGACGTCATTTATTTACATTGAAACATCGCTGGGAAAAAACAGATATTTATAAAACCATTTATTATTTTTTCACTTTAATAATAATATTATTGTTTTTTTTTTCTTTTTCACTTATTAGTGTTAAGTAGGTTTAAGTACCCATTTATTTTTTTCTCTTTTTCATTCTAAAATTAGATTTTTTTGTTGTTATTTTTTTTTTCAATACTAATGTAGCATCATGGGAGATCCCCCTAATAAAGACACCGATAAAATCAGATTAGACGATGTAAACTCTAGCACCAAGAGAAGAAGAACGGATGATTCTTCTCTGATGTCCGATTCTGGGACAATCATGGACACTCAATTTCCTTCATCAGTAACTTCTCCGAGTACCGAGGCCCAACCTAACCCCGAAGGAAAGGCTCCGGCCAGGTACCCTCAATCTTCTCATGCTCCATTTTTGGTCATAGTAGAAAATAAAAACCCTGACAAACATCTTCACCCAATGGTATTTGGAGGTCTAGTGGCTAAGAATGGCGTTAAAGGCATCGTAAGTGGTCACGTGCGTTCAGACGGTAGAAATAAAATAGCTGTGACTTTTTCATCTGCAAATTCAGCGAACTCATTCATTTCTAATGATATTTTATCTACATACAATTTGAATGCATTCATTTCAAGCTATAAATTGTATAAACATGGAATCATTCGCGGAATACCAACAGAGCTTAAAGACGAAGAAATCTTTGAGAATATTGAGGTTCCCTCTTCTTGTGGAAAGCTCAATAAACTTCGAAGGCTAAACAGAAGGATTACAGCTCCAGATGGGACTACTATATGGAAACCATCTACCACTATTTTGTTATCATTTGAGGGCCAATCCCTGCCTGAGCATATATATTTGTTCTATAACTCCATCAAAGTGGAGTTGTACGCTCGTCCATGTTATATTTGTCATCGTTGCCTTAGATTTGGACATACTAAAAAGAACTGTACCTCTTCCCCTAAATGCTTCCGTTGTGGTGAAAATCACCTTGGTGAATCTTGCCCAGATAAAGAACTCCCTCCAAAGTGTTCCCATTGCAAGGGAGAACACTTGTCGACAGATGTTTCTTGCCCTGAATTCATCAGGCAAAAGAAAATAAAATACATTATGGCATCTGAAAATATTTCTTTTGTTGAAGCCGTCAAACAAACTCCCCCTTCAAAAAAATTTTACAGTGAGGTGGTTTCGTCCTCACAAAAACAGTATGGTTCATCTACAAAAAATAAACCTACCACCCCTGTTACACGTCCTGTGGTAAAACCAAATCTAGATAAAAGAGCCACAGAGGCCCTTCTTTCATATTCCAATGGGCAATCCACAAATCTCCAAAATGGCTGCGCTCTTAAAAATATAGAAACCGTTCCTTCCACGCTTTCATACAATTCAGAAAAAAACCAACTATTTAAAATGCTTTCCCAGATTCTCTCACTAGTTATTTCTAGTCCTAAAGATGATGTTATTCCTTTGATTCTCCCTATGCTTACAAAAGTATTTGAAAAGATGTCTGACAGTGAGAATGATGTGTTGTGCAACCTTAGTACAACGCATTAATCGATCGTTTTATACATTTATATTTCAATAAAATAATAATCATGGCAAATTTACAAGATAACAATAAAAACAAAAGAGATCATTTAAATTTATTACAGTGGAACAGCAGAAGTGCCGTATCAAATAAACACGAAATAATTCAACTCCTCCATGACTTGGACATTGATATCGCATTGATCCAAGAGACATGGCTCCTTCCTCATTTCAATTTTAATGTACCAGGTTATGTATGCTCGCGTTCAGATAGACTATATGGAAGAGGTGGCGGAGCTGCCATATTAGTTGATCATAGAATACCTCACTCTGTAATTAATTTACCACAAAACCCGTACTTGGAAATAGTGGCGATCCTTGTCGATGGGATCGCATATGTATCAGTTTATATTCCTCCCAACACCGGCTTCGACGTCGGATTCTTTGACGCTGTTGTCGCACTTCTTCCTTCATCTTTCGTTATCTTAGGAGACCTGAACTGTCACTCCAACGTTTGGGGAAGCTCTATCTCAGATAGAGCAGGGAATTCTGTCCTTTCGTTTTTAGATTCTCATAACTTATGTATTGTCAACGATGGTTCTCCAACTAGAATGACCCCTCCAGGCCAGAACAAAAGCGCAGTAGATTTATCTATTTGTACCAATAACTTAATGGCTTCCCTCCACTGGTCGATTATGGATGACCCTCGATCCAGTGACCATTATCCGATTGTGATTCAATTTCATACTAAACCTATCAAAAATTCTCCTCACGGAAGACAATTATACAATTTGAACAAAGCAGATTGGAATTCCTTCTCTAGACATCTAGATAATAACGTTCCATCATTAATTTCAAAAGGAAACGAATGTTCAAATGTGGATGAAGAAAATACTGTATTATTAGAGTTTATTTACTCAGCTGCGGATGAAAGCATTCCTAAAAAGGCATGTAATAATCGCCCTAGAAGAAATGCCCCTTGGTGGGACGAAGAATTTTCTGAACTCATCAGAGATCGAAAGGAGGCTATGCGCAAAGTTCGGAAAAATTTTAGTTTGGATGCCTTCTTAACGGCTAAGTCTATCCAGGCTAAAGTCAAAAGAAGATTAAGACAAAAAAAGAGACAGGGATGGCAGAAATTCTGCTCTTCGCTGTCTCCCCATTCTCATTCGTCATACGTGTGGAGCATGATCAAGAGATTTAAGGGTTCTTTCTCTCCTTCCTTCCCTAAGGAAGGAGTAGAGACCTGGTTACCTGAATTTGTGAATCTCTTGGCTCCCCCATATGCGCCACATATTGATCAAATTTCTCCTCCTTGTTTAAATTACTCCAGCTCAGAAACATTCTCTTTTCTTATTTCACCCTTCGTAATGGGGGAACTAATATGCTGTCTGCAGCGTGTAAAAGACTCTGCTCCAGGTTTAGATTTGATCCCATATACATTTTTCCAAAAGGCCCCACCATCTTTCCTAGAATATTTTTTGTCTTTTGTAAATAAAATTCTCATATCTTCTTCTGTTCCTGAAAGTTGGAAAAAACAACTTATCATTCCAATACCTAAACCAAAAAAAGACCCTTCTTTAGGTTCCTCGTACAGACCTATTGCCCTCTCATCCTGTATTTTGAAAATTCTGGAACACCTCCTAAAAAATAGAATTGATTGGTTAATTGAGCATAAGTCAATCCTTCCCAAATCCCAATACGGTTTTCGTAAATCCCTTTCTTGTATTGATAATCTTAGCTTACTTATCTCCGACGTACATATAGCTCTTTCCAAAAAAGAGTTTACAATCGCAGTATTCCTCGATATCGATTCCGCATATGATAATGTTTGTCTTTCCACTCTTTATAAAAAAATGATAAATCTTTCCTTTCCGGAACCCTTTGCCAAATTAATTTTCAACATATTTTCTGAAAGAACCATCGTCGTCAATCATGGTGAGAAAAATGTGAGTAGAAGCGTGTGGAAGGGACTTCCTCAGGGATCCGTTTTGAGCCCAACTTTATTTAACCTGTACTGTTCTGATCTGGAATCTCTTATTCCACCTAACTGCTCTATTGTCCAATATGCTGATGACATCGCAATATATACGTCAAACAAAAATCTCTCCCTTGCTGAGGAGTGCATATCTTCTGCTATTGATAAGATCAACAAATGGATGTTTGATAATTCCTTGAGACTTTCGGCCCATAAATCACAATCAATAGTATTCTCTAGAAAACATAACAACCCTTCAATCGTACTAAAATCTGAGGGTCTTCCAATTCCTCAAGTGGAGGAAGTTAAATTTTTAGGCCTTTTCATAAACAGGAAGCTATCATGGCATTCCCAAATTAATCATATATCTCAAAAATGTGAAATAGGTATCAATATGTTGAGAGCTCTGTGCAACATATCCTGGGGATCACACCCTTCCACATTAAAGCTACTTTATAATGCCTTAATCCGAAGTCATTTGGATTACGCGAGTTTCCTATTTGACCCTCTCCCAAAAACTTTGGAGTCTAAATTGGACAGGATTCAGACAAAGTCCCTGAGGTTGATTCTAGGAGCTATGCAATCTACTCCAAATAACGCCCTTCAGGTCGAATGTGCTGATATGCCATTGAGAATTCGACGTCGGTATTTGTCGGATTGTTATTACTCGAAAAAGATAATGTACGAAGGACATCCTTTAACCAGCAGAATTGCTGTACTCAATAACATCGTAAGAAATGATAGATTTTGGTTGAAACGACAACCACCTAATCTGTGTGAAAGTTTTTCGAGCATCAACTTCCATGTAAAAAAATACCCATTTCCCTCCCCTATATACAACCTCCCATTCGAAGCTTTAATCTTTAGACCTGATACCGTTCCACACATGGGTTTAGACAAATCTTGTTTGATGTCTGCCCAACAAATAAACAGTGAATTTCAGTTTCAAATTGAGTCTAAATGGCCAAAGCATATTCAAGTTTACACTGATGGCTCCAAAACTACTTCCGAGGAATGCGTGGGTGCAGCAGTCCTTATCCCCTCTCTCGATATAAAAGTTCTAATCAAGTTACCTCCAGAAGCATCGATTTTCACGGCGGAGTGTGTTGCGTTGCTGAAGGCTCTTGACATCGTCAGTGATCTTAAATTCGATAAAACGGTTATATTCACAGATTCCCTCTCATTGGTCCAATCTCTCTCTTTCTCAGACCCATTTCGTATGGATAATGAGATATTATTACAAATTAAGAAGGAACTATTTGATCAAATGAATAACCACCAGGAGACAGTCATCACGAGGATCCCTTCACACAAGGGTATACAATATAATGAACAAGTTGATTCTCTAGCGAGATCAGCATCTATTTCTGGGACCACTCTTGGGAGTTTTGTTCTTCCTATAAGTGACCGGAGGCGCATTATGGAGGAGGCAGCCTTTAAAAGATGGGAAATCTTCTGGGATAGAGAGAGCCTTACCAAGGGATCTCTTTACAAAGCTATCAAAAATAATATCTCCAAAAAACCCTGGTATCATGGTTTGAAGTTGACCCGACCTCAAATCGTTAACATTTGCCGAATGCGTTTTGGTCACCATAGACTGAGCAGTCATTTGTTCAAAATTAATCTAGTCGACAGTCCATATTGCGAGTGCGAGCTGGATCTGGAGAACTTGGACCATGTGTTCTTTGACTGTCCTTTAAGAGACAGATACGAATTGTACAATAGAATGAATATTCAACTCCCTATCAATATGACCCATCTCTTGTCCACTCCTTCGAAGAGCATATACAAACATATTTTGGTGTACATAGAGAAAAATATGATTTTATTATAGATAGCTATTTTTTTGTTTAGTATTTTTTTTTTTTTTTTTTTTTCTCTCCATGTCTATTTTCCGTCTGTGAGTAAGTCTTACTTTGCTGCCAGTTGGCACAAATCGTCCTTTACGTGACGTAATGCCATATTTATATAATAATAATAATATATATAGCATACATACGTATATAAAGAGCGTATGGGAAACGTATTATAAATACATCTATACATACATATGGCGTAACACTATGTGAGTCTTGACCTTGACCTCCTGAAGATTTCTCCATGCTAATCTTTCTTCTGCCCTGCTCCGCCAATCGTTCATTGGCCTAGACTTTCAGCTGGTTGGGTTTCCCAATGCTCCGTTTTCCAGCGGCTTTCTCACAGATTTCTTTGAGAACTGTCGATCGATCTTTGCATATGGTAGAGTCGGCTATGCTTTATGAGTTTTGCGTCGTAGATATCATCATATAATTGTTCATTGAGTTAGCAGTTAAACCGAATGCGCCATTCTTATTCGTAGATTATTCACAGTATTTTCCGTTCAAAGAATATGTCGAGTTTTTGCTCGTCACGTTTACTAAGCGGTCCGAGGAGTATGTAAGTATCGACCGGATCACATACAGTTGCTCTCCAGACTTTCTGGAGAGCAGCTTAGATATAAAGAGCTTTTATATGGATGTAGGTACTAAAATAAAAATATATAACTATCACATGAAGTTACTATACATTGAAAACACATATTATACTTAAACATATTTAGCCGGAAAAACTTTAACAATTTTTTTATGAAATAAGGGAAATGAGTGAGTAGAAAGTATTGCAGAAAATGGAATGGTCATGAACAAAGAATGGACAAAACCAAACTTATTAACAATACTCAATCCAACCACATTGAACTCAACCTCAAGGAAGACTTATTTAAAGGAGTTTGGAAGTAACATCCAGGAGGAGTTTCTGTGAAAATCAAACCTTAAACAAGTCTCAATCGCAGTAAACATAGAAAGTTATCCTTTCAGGCACACTTCAGCTTTTCGTTTAAATTATCCTTTTCATATTCTTTCCTTCAAGATTTTTTTTTTTGATAAATATGTCACATCAATTGAGTCTAATTTTATTTTCAAGATTGCTTGATAACAGTTTAACACAACAAAAAGCTATATATCCATATGCTATTATTTACGAATAATTTCTTATCAGAATCATGAAATTAAGCTTTCTAAAAAAAAATCTGAATCATAATATTGAAATTTTACGTTATTTTCTCATGTCAATTACATAATATTATAATTCAGACGTGTTTCTTTTAACTAAACAGGACTTACCGTAGCTGTGGTAATAAGAAGGTGAAAAAAAGAGGAGATCTATCAATTTTATTAATCAAATTTGTAGGAGTTTATTGCTGTAGGCTTGTAGGCTGTAATTCACCACATCATAAAAGAGTTTTATTAGATCCTATAAACTTGTTGTGCAAATAAACTCAGCTTGAGACTCGAGGCGAGTAAACAATTAAACGATTTCCAAATAAATCTCCTTTATAGTAATTTCCACTCCTTATTACTTTATGTAAAGTACTACATAAAATATCTATACTTCATTTTCATATTCGATCAATATTAGAACTTATTAACTCCCCGCGATTCTTACAGATACATTAGAAAGAACTAAAATTAATAAAGTAGGTATACGCAGAGTCAAATAGTTCGGAAACGAAAGACATGATTGAATCCTCAAAAAGGTTGTAAAGAGCAAAGGTTGTAGGGTCCAGCTAGTCGTAAATGTAGAGGTAGGCCGGAATCAGGCCTGTTGCAGATTAGACCGAAGCAATGTTACACGCCACGCATAACACACGTCGTGTGGACTATTTTGTAGAACGTAATTTGAGACAAAACATCTCTGTCAATGGGAAAAATAGATACCGGACAAGCAAACACACACCCACGAGTTACCTGAGAAAAACATTATTAAAATGTATTATGTATTTAAAAAATATATAACATAAATCCGAATATACAACCATCCAACAAGAACGTGTGTACGTTATATGAATAAAATATCAGTTCAAGAATAGAGGGTTATTCGTTTAATTCGGTTTCCTAACGATTAATGTTTAATGAAACTAAAGCAGAAGTTTGTTCAGAAGTAGCCGAATATACTCACAAAGCTTTTGGATATTTAATTAAACTTATTATATCCATACCTTATAATTAGTTTAAAACTCAGATTATGTAAGATTCGATGAGACATTTCGAGCTGTGTAGGTAGGTAGTTAAGTATTTAAGCAGGCTCTTTTAGGTGTCATCGCATCGCTTAGTGACACCTTACCCTGTGGAATACCTCCATAATATAGCTCTGTTTATACTGTAACCATTTTAGTAGCCATTGAGTAACAATTTCAATTTAAAAGCGGGCTGAAGACCAAAATAATAATTATCATTGTGCCAACACAATGGATCGGGAGTCCATTTGTGTCCCGTCTCTGAAGAGAATAATTGTCCAATTTATATAATACACCCCAACTTCTACTAAGGGAACATGACCGCATTGCTGTACATAATTTACAAACGTTGTGTAGAAACTTACTGTCACGATAAAACTGTGTTGGGATTTGAAATTGTGAAACCGATAATGTGTACCTTGTAGTTTACATTCATACATAGTTTTCGTACAAGCACTGGACCGCAAACAGAAGGAGAGAGATACGAGAACTTGCCCTGCGTCTGTATTTTACAAACGTGTCGAAAGGAACATTCTATTACACCCAGGCACTTGAAAACATTAGAAATCGAGTTCATTGGCCTCAACTTAGAACAATTCTTCTTCTTCTTCCTAGCTTTCCCTCCACTGCTGGATTTAGGCCTCTTCCATCTGTCTCCACTTCTCTCTATCCTGGACCGCTTCAACCCATTTTTTCCCGGCAACCACAACAATATCGTCGGCCCATATCTTCTGTGGCCGACCGACTCCCCTTTTATTTTCCCATGGTCTCCACTTTAAGACTCTGGGAGTCCATCTCGAGACTGGCTGTCTGGCCACGTGTCCTGCCCATTGCCACTTCAATTTTGCAATCCGGTCCATAATATCGGCGACTTTTGTTCGGCGTCTGATTTCTATATTTGTGATTCTATCACGCAGACTTATGCCCAACATTTGTCTCTCCATGGACCGTTGCGCGCATTTCATTTTGTGGACAGTATTTATGTTCAGGGACATTGTTTCTATACCATATGTCATCACAGGCAGGATGCACGCTTCGTAGGCTTTTCTTTTTAGATTAATGGGGTTATCCTTATTTCTCATTATATGATTGAGCTTTCCGAAGGCTGCCCAACCAAGTCCGATTCTTCTGGGTATTTCTGCCACCTGGTTCTCTTTTCCCATTTTTAACTTATGTCCAAGGTAAATGTATTCTTCAACAGATTCAATCATTTTGTCGTTGACTTTTATGTTTCTGTTGGATGGACTCATAATTTTGGTTTTGTTATAGTTCATTTCTAAACCAAAACTCAGGGAAGCGTCATGAAGATCTTTAATCATGATACTCAGTTCATCCAGGTCTTTGCTAAAAAGTACAATATCATCTGCAAAGCGGAAATGAGTTAAGCATGCACCATCGATTTTTATTCCTCGGTTAACCCAGTTCCAATCCAATCCAAACTCCCTTTAGACCCCACTTAGGGAAGCAACAAGAGCTCTCCATTGCGCTCGATCTTGCGCAACGTTAATGAACTCCTCCCACACCATGTCCAGATTCCTAGGGTTTGGATATGATCGGTTGTACCGGTTGGTTGATAAAAATCTAGTTTAGGGGATAGGCGTTAGACGTTAGAACAATTACACCATTTAATTTAATTTCTTCAACACCTTTTTTCTTAAACATAGCTTATTTTTTACTTTCGCTAAGTAACCGGTGAGGCGCCTAAATGCGCACGCAAAAAATATTTTCAAATCTTTAACAAATCGGGATTGTTCACAAATTGAATATAATAATAATGTAATCTGGTGATTTCTTTCGATAAAATGAAGCAATCAGATTTGGAATGGGAAGTGATTTTTACACGGAATCTTTCGCTTTATTCGTATTTTCATTTCTCTTTTCTACTCGTTATCATCTTCTGCTTCTTTCTACATATTTTTTTAAATTAAATTGTTGAATTCTACGATCTCTTATTTCTCTGCTCCATTCCAATCGTTCACCTGTTCTCTTCCATTCTCCGTGTGTCGTTGTCGAGTTTTCATTCGCTTCACCCGTTTCCAGCCCCCATGATTACCTTCGTACTTACTTCAGGTAAACAATCAAATAAAGTAACTAACTAGTTCTCTGTACAAATATAATAATAATTGGACGCTATTAAGATGAAATTAGTGTGTTGAAGGTTATCTATTGTGATGATTATATAGATAGGCACATAACACATTTGCGTCCAAAGTAAGGTTCCAGTCAAGGGTAGAATTGTTTATCCGCACACTACTCATAACAATAATATGACAAACGCAAACCTATGGGCAAATTTTGCGCCTCTGGGGAGATAACACCGACACTATTTTCCACTACAAACTCTATGATATCTCTCTATAACTCATTCCCAATGCGTATTTCTTGAAATAATTTACATAATCTTGGGTTTATTTGCTCGCCATTATTACACCAAATTCACAATAGCACCACCCTATACCTTTATTCTACATAAACATACATGTACACTCACTTACTCTTGTGTACACAATTTCTATTCCCTATTGATTGTTTAACTTTAACTGGATAGAAAGTGTGAAAATCCTCGATAATTTTACCTTTACTATCAGAGTTTTGTTACACATTTAGTGCGAAGAAGTCATCTATGGCGAAAACAAAAATATTTTTGCATTATTTTTGTTGTTCTTTGTCAGACTTATCCATACAAGCTAGCAGGAAGAATTTATGCACTGAAATCGAATATTCAAGGATTAACATGAACTTGAAAATCATCTTGCCAAGCGGGTAGACAAGTACGTACGTCCTTCCACCTTGGCTCGTGGGTCATCACATTTATTTATTTATTTATTTACGGCATAATGCCTTGAACAGTAAACGATACATATATATTACAAAAAAAAACTTACAACACTATACAACAATATAAAATAACAATATTTAAATTAAAAGGTACAAGACAACCAAAATAGTTTTTATTTTTATTTATTACAATAATGAAGTTTTGTCTTCTGGCAACACTCGCAGTTGTGCAGACTTTGACGTGTTATTTCGTTGACGTTGAAACGTCATAGACAATGGCGGAGTTTACGTCTGTTTTAGAAGCATTTGCAGCAAGTAAAACAATACAAAGATGGATTGCAAGACAGAGAGGAATAGCAAACCAAACGGTCCCACGTCTTATTGTTAGTACCTGCGCAGCACACCGCAACCCAAAAAGCATCACTAAGTATCCACAAAATGTATATAAACAGAACCTACTATTTTGATGCCATCATTTAATCCATAGGTGTTTTATTTTTATGATATTTTTTTCTTATTTGAACCATAATGGACCCTTTTTACCACTACTTAAAAGACTGCCTTAGTGTGTACCTTCGAAATAGTAGTTGAAGACGGTCGAAAGCCCCTAGTGGATCAACTTAAAAAAATACATTTAAATGAAACACCCGTTGATTAAAAAGAGATGTTTCTGTGACATTTTACTATGAATTCCTTCTTCCTAAGTCTCTCTGTACACTTGGTTTATTACTATGAGTTCCTTCTTCCTAAGTCTCTCTGTACATTTGGTTTATTACGTTTGTTTGTATCCCGACGATTATCCAAACATCGCAGTGGACACGCTCCTGTTTCCTCACGGGAAAACTCTCGTTCCGTGATTGAAAGTCACTTCTGTATTGTTGCTCAGGGCCGATTCACCTGAGCGTATTTCCATACTTGATTATGTTTTATTTCGTTATTGGATTAGGCGCAAACGTCCCGGGGACTACCCACTGTATCTATACATACATACCTTCCTACCTACTTTATTCGCGTGTACTATAGGCAACGACCAGCAGGGTTATTCTCGTAGCGCTTGAATTGCAATCTAGTTGAAAAGATATCTTAAAGGGCGGCTCCGAAAGGATCGGACCAATCAGAGAGAAAGGGGGAATGTCATGATCGTTCCACGATTGGCTACATCGTATTGCAGACACTCCCTCTTTCGCTCTGATTGGTCCGATCCTTTCCGAACCGCCCTTTAAGATATCTTTTCAACTAGATTGCAATTCCAGGTGCTCTATATAGGTATAGGAATATGATATACATCCGACGCCAACAGTGGATCTGTGTGTTTTTAGGTATACAGCAAGTTCCATTGGGGAATTCAGCAAGGTCAAAATTTTAAAGATTTTTTCTCATTTTCTGAATTTTGTATTTATTTGTATTAAAAACAAGCATATCCATTGTCCAGATTCTTCTTTTCTTGTTGTACGAAGTTTTTATTGCTGACTTTCATTTTCATAATTTTACTCAACATTAACGGTTTGTGGTATTAAACAATGACAAAAACTACAATTTTTTTTATCAAAAAAAAAATAAACGCTTAGAGTCAATTATCCAAGCTTTTGATCATTGTTGCGAAGTGGCATCCATTTTATTGTATACTAGCTTTCCCGACAGACCTTGTCCTATTGTAGTCCTTACTATGAATATTGGTTTAGAATTTGTAATTTATACAAAAATACGTTTAAAATATGTTTGAATGTTAAAAAAAGCTTAACAAAGCCAAACTATAAAAAAATCTGCATACCAATGTTTTGAAACTCAATGGTTGTAAAGTAAATAAAAATCCGTAAATCCGTTCCATACTAACTTAAATATTATATTTTTTTCTATCCCTTTCTCGATGTTTTATTAGTTTATCTGTTATCCGGAGCGGAGAAGATTCTAATAAATTATGCATTGAAATCTCGAAATTGACCTTTTCATTACATACACCATAATGGTACCTAATATTAGATTAGGTATATTATCCTATTAGCTAAGTATTAAGATGCTAAAATTGCTAACCATAGACTAAGAGTTAATTAATCATTGATTCCATATTTTCAGAAATTTTTTAAATTTATGCAAAAGATAAAATTATTTATCCATGTTTGTTTGATTTCAGAAAAGTCGTGCCACAGATCGATCGATTGTGTTGTCGCATTTAGAGTTTTCGGCGTCAGACACATACTCCTGCGAAGTTTGTTTAGAGACCCCAATTTATACGAAATCTTCATTAGAAAAAGACTTGCAAGTAATACGTAAGTATCTTATTTGAACAATATTTTTTTTATGTTTACCGTGGGTATACTTCCCTACTGTTGACGATTTTATAAAAGAACAAATTTTATTTTTATAAAGAACAAATTTTATTTTTATAAAAGTGTCCTAGGCTCAAGAACTTCATCTATCCCCCTTCCTTATTAAACAGGTACATACCTGAAATTGAATTAGGGATAATCGTGAGTTATTATTTTAAAAACAACTTTTAGGCTTGGACTTTTGATCAATAGGTCCTGGGTTGGGTCAGAATATTTCCCCAAGTGTTTTTCACTTGATATTTCTATCCGGGGTTGGCCTGTATCAAATTGCAGTGGAACGGTTGAATTGGAAAAAAAACTATCTCAGGCAATAATTAGAAAAGTGATAATTTATTTCGGTGTTTTTTTTATTTATCAAACTAATTCACTATTTTCGAATTCAAAACCTTACGAATATTATCCTACAAATTAAATTCCTAGGTTGACGAGTTGCTCTATATTCGTTGCGCTATTCGAAACAAATAAATGATAGAGGGCAAATTCGCTTATAAAAAAATATACTTCATATCAGCGCCATAATACGAAGAATAATTATGTCGATAATAATTTTGTAACAAGCCGATCTAGACAAATTCAAATTGGCGTTCGACAACAAACGAAAATTTCGTCAATGTATAATGCGAAAAAAATTAACTGTCCACTCGAAAACATAAATAATTATTCAAACCAAATAAAGACACCACAAAAAACTTGTGTTGCTTTTACAAAAGTAAAGTTAACAAACTATTCCCATACTTGTATATTTTCATCCGTTCTATGCCTGTAGACCGACAGACTTTGCTGCTTGTTTTGATGAAAATGTGTCAAATAATTGTATAACCTTATGTTTTGCTTTTCACCACATCCAGAGCCGCAGCGTCACGTTCCTCGAATAACATTCGGTGCTGATGTATATTCTTCCGGAGACATCTTGGAAGCCTCGTGTTCTACTAGTCCAGCTTTTCCAGCGCCCCACATAACGTGGCTCGTCAACGGAGAAAAGGTACTTAAAACATTTTATCAATTATTTCTGTAATGGTTTTTTAGCCTCGTTCTTGAATTTCCATAGATAAAAGAGGTATGTCTGGTACATGGTTGTTATGTCAATCCCTCCCGGCAAACATGTCGTTAATTTCCTTTCCACGTCAAAGAGATTGACAACTATCTAATCGGCATAAAATCAAAATACAGATTTTCCAAATCGATCAGCCAAACAGCACATTCACTCTTAATTTTGCTTCTATTTTATATATTTTTTCTTTTTTTTTTAACAATTACATTTCCGAGTTTAATAGAATATGTTAAAAAATATTAATTAAAAAAAATATTCTAATAATTTAATTATAATTCAATGTTGGAAATTCAAATGAAAGTTAAGTTCTTTTACAAGTCATCATATCGATAATTTGCTCGCCTTGATATTTTAGAATTTCTCAGAATGTAAAATAGTTCAATGACTAGATAATATTATTTTTAATAACGCTACTGTAAAATATTCAGAACGCCTTCATGATAAATTTACCTTTAGTATTTTCAGAACGAAAATATGCAAACTGCCTTCACATAATATTATCTTATACTCGTGGTATAAAATAAAACCTTGCGCAATTGCATATTGAAAAGATGCAGAACCTCTACTCACCTGAAAACGTTTTCAGAATGAAAATATGCAGAACACCTTCATGAAGCTTATAACAACATTATCTTGAACATTTTCAGAATGAAAATAAATAGAGCGCCTACACTGAATTAGCATGTAGATAACATAATATACGCACCGCTAATGTTAATTTCCTTCGTATGAGGAATGATAATTTTGTAACCTTGTTGCCGTACAATCTTATAGCTGTTATTACCTACAAATTATATGATTCGAGTCCAAATATACATTATAATGAAGGTGATGGCTTTGCATTTTACAATTTCGTTCAAATTGAACAAATAATTACAACAATAAAAAAACAATTACTGCTTTTTTTAAAAAAAATCTAGGGGAGACCGGGGCTACAATTAACAGAGGTAAGTATTAACAAGCATTTTTCTCTAAAACTATACCTACGACACCAGTCAGTGCTTAAGTTAACTTGCCAATTAGATCGCGCCGCATGCTACAGTAATGGTCAGATGCGCTCCGCGCGTCATTTGAGTGAGCTATGTGCCGGTCGATATTTATAAGCAGGTAACGATAATTTTATAGTTTACGATATTTTGATTAGCACAATAAATATAAAGTGTTATGATTATGTTTTTTGTTTTCCTAGTACCATATTTTATACTTAACAATTCCACGTTTCAAATTTGAAATAATTGTTGTCTTACATTTTATTACGTAATTTAATAATAAAAATGTACCTTTGGGGCTATAATTAACAAATCGAGGGGGCTTGTATTAACGTGTTAAAACCTACCCCACATATAGGTTTAGACGATGTGCCTAATTTAGATACAAGCCTGACTGAAGTGATATAGCAAATGTCTAATGAACCAGTAGCTGGACCGTCAGGCATGCAGAAAGGAGCTACGGATTCTGCAGTTGAAATCATAAGACCTCTGCCAAAAGCTCTACCACGAGTTTCGTCTAATAAAAGACGACCTAAAAAGTCAGCTATCCTTACTGATACTCCGGAAAAAAAATCTCTAGAAGTAGAACATAGCATCAGAGAAATGAAAAAGAGAAAATTGGCAACAAAAAACCAGAACAAAAAAGATAAGAGAAAGGGTAAAGGAATATAAATAGAGACAAAAAAGTAGGGAATGTGAATAAAAGGATATTAAATGAAAGCGATAGCTCTGACGATGACTATTTTTGTATCATTTGCGGTGTCTGCTATAATGATGAATGGATACACTGTACCTATCTCTTGCAAGGACTCGACCCAAGCAGGATGTACCTATCAAAGATGATATGAGATCCTTGAATTGTAATTCAGATGATGAATCCGAAAACTTTTAGTACGTAGGCATTTAAAATAGTTCCTTATCTTTGATATTTTTGTTGATTTTGTATTAAACTACATTTTATGTAGGTGCGTTGTTTAAATCTAAAGACGATGCTAAATTTTTAAAGAAGATGTTCATGAATGACTCGGTACCTAGCTTTTAAGATAAAAAAATGTGTCATTTTCTACCTCATTGTATGATGTTGTTTAAGTAATATTGACTAGTTAAGTTTAAATACAAAATTGTGATCTGTTTATGACTAACTATTTATTATTTTCATTAGGTAATAAAAAAAATATGTCGTACCTACACGTATTTATTTTTCTTTATATCAGTGAGTAAAAAATAACACGTCAGGGGATAAAATAGAAAAAGTTAATTTTTACCCCTCATGTTAATACCTGCCCCACACCTGTTAATTCTAGCCCCAAACGTGAGGTAACAATTAACAACTGCCATTTTTAAGAAAAAGCGTTCTATCTTAAGCATCGTTTCTATTATGGTTGTTTTGAGATAAGAACATAATAGCTGAATGATTAAAGCATATGTATCTCAAAAATCAAGTCTAAATGTTGAATAATTTGTAAGATACAACTAAAAATATTTTTTTTGTTAATTGTCGCCCCGGTCTCCCCTATTCTCTTTTGAAAGTTCATGAAATAAATGTGTGGAATTATTCACTTTTATTCAGGGTTTTGTATGAATTTACTTACTTACGGTTTTTCAAATCGTCCACGTTGCAGTAATGTCTTTAATTATTACTCTAACTAATGAGATTTTTAAAGCGATACCACGTAAAAACATTTAAGTAGGTGCATGTGCTTGTTGGAGGAGAAGTTGCACCTGAGGTTAGACACGATGATTCCACCCACTTGTATTCTTATGCTCGGCGCCACGCTGCAGCTCAAGCTGTGTAAGACACGGCTGCTTGCATTAATTTGCATTCCTAATTACACGGAGCTGCTGGCGAAGTGATGTGTGAGAAGCGAGGAGGAAGGAGGTTTCAGCCAACTTTCTCTACAGCCATCCCCACAGAACTTACCAAGCGCCCAACAAGTTTCGAGCTTGTTCCTCCTCTCCGGCCGGATAGACTACTGCACCCATCTTGAATACAAATAATAATAATAAAATGGAAAGTCAACAAATGAAAATGTACTCTGTAATAATAGGTACGCCAATGGTCTTCAGTACGAATCCCTATCGGAAAATAGATACCTATTGTGTTGGAAATATTTTGATTTTATGTTTTTAATAAAACAATCTGCTCATGATCCCACAGGTGGATGCTTCTCAGTTGAAGACTGAATTCATTGCTGTTCCTATAAAAAGACATCCTCAGTGGTCCTTCAGAAGAACCATATCAAGATACCAAACCAATACCACTACCTCCGCTCCAAGAAATTACGTCCCTACCCCGCCTTCTACATACTCCGTGATCACTCCCACTGTTCCACCAAAAAAGTCTTGTTCATCTAAAGACGTCTACCAGTCTCCGATTCAGCTAAGAAATCCACCAAAAAGACCATCACTTCAGGTATAGACTGAAGTTGTATGTAAAATAAATCACGTGTACATAGATCTTGTGTGTGTTATCAAGTACTCTTAGGACTTAGGTGTCATCCAGTGCTTGTTCCTTAGAGCCACATGATAGCTGATCATCTCATATGTCGATGTTTTCACCGATGTGCCTCATGTCGTTACCATCCCACTGTCAGCTACACGGCAACCACACTCACTTCATAAGAAACCATCTACATCTACATATTATATAAATAATACTAGTTTTAATATTCTTATAACACATTATTTGTAACTTTATAATACTTAGTCGTTATACCAATTTATAAAGAAAACCAACCGTGCAGTATTAATATAATGCTGCAAATTATAGTAATACTGCAAAGTTAGTTTTAATATCATATTTACACGAAACAGCACAAACTCTTCGACAGAACTACTATACCATAAAAATATATTTATTTAGATTTATTATTTCAAATTTTAGCACATTCTTCTTTTTTCTCAATTACAATCCAAAAGAAATTATTTCTTTCATATCGTAGAACTCCCTTTACACCTCATTTAGGGGCATAGGGACTAGGGAGGTAACAAGAGCTACCAATAGCAACATTTCTATAATACACCTACTATACAGAGTGACTAGTAATTCGATACATTCCTTGAAAGAAGTTAATATACTAATTTACAACAATTTTGTTCCTAATGCCAGTGGTTTTCGAGTTATTTAACTTTTTAGTTTTTTTTTTTTTTTAATTTGCCACATTTTGACCGAAATCTGAAAATTGTAAACAAACTACTCTATTATGGACGCTAAAAATTCATTTTCCTAATAGCTGAAGAATAAAGGAATGGTTGAAGTAAAAAATCAAGAATAAAATTTCGAAACCCTCAGAAATACAAGGTTTTAAAATCACTGTGGAGTAACTCCCTTAAACAAAGCGAAGTTAAAAATGAAAAAAACTGACTTGTGATTTTAAAACGTTGTATTTCTGAGATTTTTGAAATTTCCTTCTTGATTTTTTACTTTAACCATTCCTTTATTATTCAGCTTTTAGGAAAATGTATTTTTAGTTTCCAAAATGGAGTATTAATACATGAAATGGATAAGGTTTCTGGCGCACCGTGGTACATCTCTACACAATAATGTGTTTCTGGCGACTTTTTCCGTTGACTTTTTCCGTCAAATTGAAATGAGACTACCAATAAGCTCTAACATAAACGAAATTAACCCTTAAAATTTACCTTAGTGAGAACTATTTATCCTAACAATTTTCAAGTATGAATTCGATTTAAACGCACCATATTATAATGTTAAAATATGGACTCAAAGGTAGGTGATAGCTTTCGCAGAATCCTTCAAAAACATAATACACTCCATCTATGTTTTAATTAGTACAAATAATTCTATACACGGAACAAGAAACGCGCCCACTCACCTTAAAGCCATCTAGTTGATCTCACAATGCACCACCATACAATAACGAACATAAACTCTCCACAATAAAACAATGATTGTTGCTTTGACTAGATTTACAATGTTTAGAACAAATCATAGATTTTGCTGACATTAGAGCATGTCAAGAGAACTGTTGATCCTATGGGATCAAGTAGGTCCCGCTTCATATTTTTTTAAAGTAAAGTTGTTGTTACCTTGTGTTACTTTTATACCTGATGTGCCTTAGAGCTTTTTAGTTGAGTGGATGGGACGTTTGTAAATAAGAAAGAAATATATATGAGATAGAAGTCATGTTGTCCATGCTGTAGTTATTGAGTGGATCGGATGTTTATCAAGTTATCGTATTTTGAGTGGATTGAAAGTTTGTCCATAACCTGGTAATGTTGTAGTTTGTTCAGTAGATCGGATGATTGCACATGTGACCGAGAATGTTGTTGTTGGTTGAGTGGATGTTGTCGATAATACCAGTCATGTTGTTGTTTTTTTAGGTGATCAAAAGTTTGCAAATGAGACCGATGATGTTGCTGTTTGTTTATTGGAACGGAAGTTTATCTAAAATATTGGTCGTTGAGTGGATGGGATGTTTATCATCTCATCGTCTGTTTATTTTATCTTCTTTTATCTTTATCGTGTCCATAAGACCAATCATGCTGTTTTTTAGGGGATCAAAAGTTTGCACATGTGACTGTGATGTTGTTGTTGGTTGAGTGGATGTTGTCGATAATACCAGTCATGTTGTTGTTTTTTTAGGTGATCAAAAGTTTGCAAATGAGACCGATGATGTTGCTGTTTGTTTATTGGAACGGAAGTTTATCCAAAATAATGGTCGTTGAGTGGATGGGATGTTTATCATGTTATCGTCTGTTTATTTTATCTTTATCATGTCGATAAGACAAATCATGCTGTTTTTTAGGGGATCAGAAGTTTGCACATGAGACCGATGATGTTGCTGTTTGTTTATTGGAACGGAAGTTTATCCAAAATAATGGTCGTTGAGTGGATGGGATGTTTATCATGTTATCGTCTGTTTATTTTATCTTTATCATGTCGATAAGACCAATCATGCTGTTTTTTAGGGGATCAGAAGTTTGCACATGAGACCGATGATGTTGCTGTTTGTTTATTGGAACGGAAGTTTATCCAAAATAATGGTCGTTGAGTGGATGGGATGTTTATCATGTTATCGTCTGTTTATTTTATCTTTATCGTGTCGATAAGACCAATCATGCTGTTTTTTAGGGGATCAGAAGTTTGCACATGAGACCGATGATGTTGCTGTTTGTTTATTGGAACGGAAGTTTATCCAAAATAATGGTCGTTGAGTGGATGGGATGTTTATCATGTTATCGTCTGTTTATTTTATCTTTATCGTGTCGATAAGACCAATCATGCTGTTTTTTAGGGGATCAGAAGTTTGCACATGAGACCGATGATGTTGCTGTTTGTTTATTGGAACGGAAGTTTATCCAAAATAATGGTCGTTGCGTGGATGGGATGTTTATCATGTTATCGTCCGTTTATTTTATCTTTATCGTGTCGATAAGACAAATCATGCTGTTTTTTAGGGGATCAGAAGTTTGCACATGAGACCGATGATGTTGCTGTTTCTTTATTGGAACGGAAGTTTATCCAAAATAATGGTCGTTGAGTGGATGGGATGTTTATCATGTTACCGTCTGTTTATTTTATCTTTATCATGTCGATAAGACCAATCATGCTGTTTTTTTAGGGGATCAGAAGTTTGCATATGAGACCGATGATGATGATGTTTTTTAAATGGAAGTTTATTCAAAATGCTGGTCATATTGTCATTTGTTGAGTGTATGGGATGTTTATCCACGAGACTTGTCATGTTTTAGTTAAGTAGAACGCATATGTGTCTGTCTATACAACTGGTCATGTGAATGGTTTCAGGATGAATCGGATTTTCATCGATTAGAGTGGTCATATTGTCGTGTGTTGAATGAATCAAATGCTTAGGTGTCTATAAGACTGGTTATGTTTTATTTGGTCGAGTAGATCGGAAGTTTGTTCATAACACTGAGCAAACTGTTGTTTATTGAGTGGATGGGATGTTTGTATAAAAGGGTGAGGCATGTTGCAGTTAGATGGGTAGTAATGTTTGGTAAGATGTCATTAGTAGGTTGATTTGATGTTTGTACATAAGAATGCAGCTACGTTGTCATTAACTCCCATTCGGTTCATAATAATATTTGCAATAATTCTATCACTCAATCTTCGACAAAAGAGGAGAGGAAGTAAATCAATTCGTGAGAAATTAAATTTCTAAAACCTCACTCGCTCTTTTATGCTTTGCATTATTTTTATCTAACAAAACTTCCTTTTATGATTCCTAGCGATTACCCTCTGGCTTTACGTTAATTAGGATGGCTATGCAGTTGGTTGTTGAACCGGGTCTTGTCTAGCTTCCGTGAGTCAAAATGAGTAGGATTGAGCTTGAGCCATCGAATAGGTTCTAACCAAGCTTCGCTGCTTAAACAAAAAATAGGCTTTAACAGTAGCTTGATGGTAATCAAACAGATTTCGAACATGCTTCCAGTTGCTTGTTTATTTCAGACGAATTAAAATACGTTTCTCTCAAGGAATTGACAAAATTTGAAACACATCATTAATTTTATTTTCAAAATATTGCTTTTTATTTTTTATTTAATATTACAATGAAATCCTTGAAATTCAGTAATTTATGAAAAAAAAACTTATAATATTTACTTATAATTTTTTTTTTTTTTTATTTGCCTCCAATGTTTATTTATTTAAACAGAAACGGCGCAAAAGCCTTATGAACAGTATTACATTAATGCTTGTCTTGTTCAAGAGTTCCTAAAGCCAAACTGCGTTTCAACATCTTGTTCGCATTTATTTCTGATATGGGCGTGAATAATTTTATGAAAAAAATTAAGCACATGACTCATGAAGCTGATAGGCGATAGTCTTTGCATTTCTTCGGGTGTTGTTTTTGGCAGTGTTATGAATGTTGAGTTCAACCAGTCACGAGGAATCATTCCCGTGTCATAAATTTTGTTAAATAACCTGTGCAAACTTTACACATTCTCTTCCCTAATGAGCTTTAGTACCTACTTCAGCAGGAATTGACGATTGCATGAAGTATCTCAGATTGTAAAGTTGGCGGTCCTTCTTGGGAACAAGGTCAGCTCATTGATAATTCTGTATAAGTTCTGCGATGTATTTTTCCCAAGTTTAAGTTCAACGTTTTCGTCCAATATTAGTTTGCTTTACACATGTGTATGGTTTAAAAAAAAGATCCCTGTTCAAATCTCTGTCCTGTCAAAAAAATTGGCGCCATCGCCTATATTAATATAAACATACTCGCACCTATAAAAAAGAGCTTTTGGATTTTTGAATTTGGATTTTTTCTTATCTATGTGAAACCAGATTGTTTGAAGAATTAATAATCCCATCCTCGTTTTATAGAGGTCATAGAGCTTCATTAAATACCTACCGCAAAACATATCATATCTATTGTAAGTGTATTATATCTAAGAGCTTTTCTTAATGGGTAGGCAGGCTTAAGGCCAAACAAAACATTTACGTACCCCTATGTATGTAAGTATGTATGTATGTAGGAAAGCACATAGAGGATCTACCCGTTGCCCTTATCTGCTCTCCACAGTACGTGATTATATTACAAAAACAGTTTCAGTACAACAGAACTTATCTGTTGAAATTTCACCGCAGATGATGAATCTACAGTTTTAGAACATTTCTGTTTAGATTACCTTCTTAATCCTCGCACAAATATCATTTTTAAGCTACGTTTGCTTAAAATGAACATATTTTATGATATGTACATTATTTTATAAATTGCTTATTACAACAAAAACCTACCCCACACTATAATTAGCAGGGGAAGATTTCACTAAGAATTCGATTGTATTCTGTAGTGTACAATACTGTATCTCGACACTTGATCAAACGAAAAGTGCGAATAAGAGTCGAAAATTTATCTATGCAGATGCGAAAATATTATTTAAAATTATTTTAAAATATTAGTTATTCCGAAAAACTTAAGCAAAATGCCTTTTTTATTAAAATTTTGTGAAAAAAGTACCTATTTATTTTTTGTTTATGATCTCTTACTTTTTAATTAGGTCGATGAAGTACACTTTTTTATTATATTTCATAATTTATTCTACAATAATATTTATTCCACTTTGCGTTTGATCAAGTGTCGAGATAAGTGGTATAGATCTGGTACCCCCCTTTTCTAACGTACCTACACGAAAATTAAGCTCCGTTGGATTCAAGCGCCTATGTTGACCTCTGGTTGTGTTTTCAATTAAAAGTTTTCATATTTACATAGTACTCAAGAGAGAAGAACTTAGCTACAGCAAGATAATATTGAGAGCTTCTGATTCCACTAGTACCTTGCATCCAATATTATCTCCTTAAGAAAATAGCTTGAAACATATTGTGTATATCGTACACACATCAAAATGCATATTATCTATATATTAATACGTGAAGGAAACACTTTGTGACCATTTTTACAAAAGCGCGGACAGACGAGTATGAAATTTCGCAAACTGATACTTCATATTTATATTTACAGGAGGCCAAGGCTCGATTTGGGCTATAGCGCCATTGAAGAAGATAGTTCATATAGAGAAGGGGTGGCGAATGCGATTTTTTTTTTTTAATTTTGCATAAAAATGGATTAAATCAATAATAAAAACACTACTGTAATGTTTGTATTTCATACTCACAGACACTTCGATTTATTTGACACAGACCTTTTTGTTTATATGTGATCAAAGTGAGAAGAGATTTATATTTTTGTATTAAATAACCATAGAAAAAACTTTGAACATATCAACCAATATCAAAATTTCAAATATGACGTATCTGTCATTATTTTTGGTACTTTCCTCGTACCAAAGCAAAATATTTTCGACTAATGCACAGTTATATTTAACGTTAACATAAAATATTGTATATATCTTATCATCACCAAAAGGAGAGCAGGGGGAGCACAAAAATCCCTAGGCACCTAATTCTTTTTCAAAAATATCAATGGACGCAGATTACATGAAAGACTGTTAAGTGGGGTTCAAAAGTGTGTCTGATGGTCCCCGAGCGCACTATACTGTCGTAGCACCACTGCTTGTACACGCCTATAGGTACTTCGAACATTTTCCAACATAAATATACCTACCTACAAAAATATTATAATATGTTATAAATCTTAGTGATAGACACTTGAATATTGGATTATTTATTTATATATTTGTAGGTGTGTGCGTCGTTCAAATTAATTTTGCGAGAGAGCTGGATAAAATAAATCATTATCAAGAAAATACGACAATACTAAGTAAAACTTTTTTAATCGAACTCCATTGTGAGAACAATATTTGTAGACCATCTTGTAGACTATATGCTGTGGTTACAAACATTTTTGAGACTAAATTTTCAAATTAAAATCATAGAACTTATTCGATTTTTAGTTTAAAATATACCTACTGCTCTGTACTACATAGTAGTTATGTCATGAAATAAAAAAATCTTCAAAACATAAAACGTTCATAAAACATAGATACATACATTATGCCTTCACATTACTATTTTCTTGAAATTTTTTGAATAGGTGGTACTTTCTATGTTAAAAGTTATAACTATGGAGAATATTTCCTTATATATAAAAGTATTTTCCAGAAGTTTAAATACCTTCTTATTATTTGAGGTACCATTGTTGGGTGCCTCTGTAAATCGTAAAAGTCTACAGTAAGAAATAACACCATAAGCCATTACTCTTTCGTACCTGAAGAAAAACTTTTACAAAGTTTAAGAACCATAATAGTTTCCCATAGAATGTATTTTCTATTATTTTTCTTCCTTTAATTCTTTCACAATACAAAGCCTCGTGTTATTATGCTCTATTTATTTATTTACTTTTTCACAAAAGAAAACGTTTTTCCTACATACTTAGGTACATAGTTTCTCTCTAACTTTCGCGGGGAAAATCAATAGGTACATGATACATTTTGCAGAGCCTATATCTAATTATTACAGTTGGTCGAAAATGTTTTGTACAATTTGGAGCGGATAATTTGCTTGTATTCAATCCGAAGACCAGATCAATACCAATCAACCTATAATTTTATACTGATTGATCCTCTGTCAATGATGTTGTCAACAACAAATTATAGAATTCAATACACTTCATTTCATAGCCCTAATAACTTATTTATCATCTGAATACTTTTTTTATCTTGTCTATTTATTTTAAAGCCACATTTTCTATTTATCTAATTCATTTAAGTACAAACAAAGCTGTGAAAATTTATTAAACTTCTTATGTAAGTTTTAGGAATATTTCTGGAATGTTCGGTGAGGCTCGCCACCCATCATGTCGTATCAAATAGGGGAGGCGCAAAGAGGAGAGCGGACGAGTGTAGGTTTGGTGTGTGGAATATCAGGGGATGCATGGATGCTAAAATTAATGAAGTTATTGATATTATGAATGATAAAGGTCTGGATATTGTATGTCTGAATGAAACAAAGAAGAAAGGCTGTGGTATGATTGATAAAAATGGGTTGAATGTTATGTGGTCTGGTGTGCCTGAGTCGGAGCATGCGAAACAAGGTGTGGGGGCTATTTTATCAAAAAGAATGAGTGAATGTATGAAAGATTTTAAATTTGTTAGTCCTAGGCTTATTTGGATCCGTTTCAGAATAGGCATTACGAGGATTTTCTTAGTAATAGGATATGCTCCTTGTGATGGCGTCTCTGATGCTGAAAAGGATGAGTTTTGGGAAAACGTTAGTGATATTGCAGAAAACCGAGGGGATAACGAAAGATTAATTTTAGCGGGTGATTTAAATGGGTGGGTTGGTGTTAGAAGACAGGGTTATGAAAGGGTTCTGGGTGCATATGGGGATGAACGGGTTAACGACAATGGAAATAGGATACTGGATTTATGTTTAGAAATGGATCTCTTTGTTGCAAACACCTTTTTTGCACACAAAAAGATCCACAGATACACGTGGCAAAGAAAGGATGAAAAAAGTATGATTGATTTAGTGTGCGTGGATTCTAGACTGAGGGGTTTGACCACGGATACTCGGGTTTTTCGAGGTGCTGAACTAGGGACGGACCATTTCCTTGTAGTTGCAAGAATTGATCTGTTCCGTGGTTGGCGATCGAGACCGAGAGAAGTGGAAAGCTCCAAAAGGATACGAATCGAAAAGTTAAATGAGGATAATTGTAAGGATGAATATGTAAGATTAATTGAAAGCACGTTGAACAACTTAGAATCAATCAATTATAGCTTAGAGGAACAATGGGAAATCATAAAACAATCTTTAGTAAATAGTGCGATTAAAGTATGCGGGGAATCTAAAACGGGTAGGAAAAAAGGTGATGCATGGTGGGACAAAGAAGTGAAAGCGGCTGTGGATAAAAAACAGAATGCGTGGAAGAATGTAGTTTGTGCGAAGAATGACTCCGACAAAACAGTTATGTATGATATTTATAAGAAAGAGAAGAATGCAGTTAAGAAACTTGTGAGCTTGAAAAAGAAAAAATTAGAGGATAATGAATGTAAAAAATTAAGTGCGAATGTGAATGGCAATTTAAAGCTTTTTTGGAAGGAAGTGAAAAGGAAAAGGTCTGGGAAGGATGAGAAAGTGAATTGTTTGAAAGATAAAAATGGATGTATGCTGACACAAGAAAAGGATATAGGTCTGAGATGGAAAGAGTATTTTGAAGAGTTGTTTGAAACCAAGGATGGATGCGGCAGTTTGTGCCAAGTAAGTATAAATGGACAGGGTGACGAGAGTCAGCAAATCAGTATGAATGAACTTATGAATGCGGTTAAAAAAGCAAAAAATGGGAAAGCGTCAGGTTGCGATAGGGTAGCAACGGAGCTTATCAGGTATGGCGGCCGAGTGACGCTGCAGTGGTGCCTGGAGCTTTTCAACTTGTGCTGGACGGAAGGCCGTACCCCAGGTGACTGGAGGAAAGCCATTATCTGCCCTCTGTACAAGGGGAAGGGCTCCCGGTTGGACTGTGGCAACTATCGTGCAATCAGCTTGTTGAGCAACGTGGGTAAATTATACAGTAGAATTTTAGTAGAAAGGGTTAGAACAATAACTGAAAATAAAGTTTGGGATGCACAAGGGGCTTTTATGAATGGGAGGGGGTGTGCCGATCAGATCTACGCTCTGCGGATGATTACGGAGAAGCTTTTGAGTAAACATCAGAAGCTTTTCTGTGCATTCGTAGATTTGGAAAAGGCATATGATAGGGTAGACAGGGGTAAATTATGGGAGGTTCTATCAATGTATGGAGTGAATAACCGGTTGATTCGTGCCATTGCTTCGCTATATTCGGAAAGTACTGCGTGTGTGAAGGTGAACAGTCACCTTTCACCGGAGTTCTATCTTACGAAAGGTGTGAAGCAAGGGTGCGTCATGTCACCCTGGTTGTTGAATTTGTTCTTTGATTTTTGCGTCAGTGGGTTAAAAGATATAAATATAGGGGTTGAATTGAATGGTATAAAGGTATGTGCGCTTATGTATGCAGATGATTTAGTACTTATGGCTGAGTGTGAAAATGATTTGCAAGAACTTGTGTCAAGTGTGTTTGAAAATTGTGCAAAAAATGGTCTAAAAATGAATGTAAGCAAAACAAAGGTGTTGGTATTTGAAAGGGATGAAGCAAGAACGAATTGCAAAGTAACCGTAGAAAATGAATGTCTTGAGCAAGTGAATGAGTATGTGTATTTAGGAAGCATGTTTAGTCGTGATGGAAAGTGTGAAAAAGAAATCGAACGTAGGAAAGTTGCTGGTCGCAGGGTGGGCGGTGCATTAAGACCTATAATGAGAAACAACAACGTCTCACTACAAGCAAAGAAACTAGTGCATAACGCAATCCTGCTACCATCGATGATGTATGGTTGTGAAACGTGGACATGGACGAAAAAAGAAGAATGTAGTATAAATGCAGTAGAGATGAAATCTCTACGAAGAATATGTGGAAAAACTTTATGGGATATGGAAAGGAATGAAAATATTAGGAAAGAATGTGGTATGGAAGTAAGTGTTGTGACAAAGATGAAAGTTAATAAGTTGAGATGGTTTGGGCATGTGGAAAGAATGGATGCAAACAGAATGACAAAGAAAATTCATAAGGCTGAAAGGAATGGTGTAAGAAAGCGTGGGCGACCGAGAATGACGTGGATCGAACACATCGATTCCGTCCTCAAGGAAGGCCAGGTAAGAAGTAAGAGAAATAGGAGAAGCTGTATGAGAAATGGTATGTCGGTGGAAGAAGCGAAAGAAGTATGCTTGGATAGAAAAGAGTGGAGGTCCGTTCTCTCTGCCTACCCCTTACGGGACACGGCGTGATGGGTAAAAAAAAAAAAAAAAAAAAAAAAAAAAAATGTTCATCAATTTCATTGACGAATGAGTACCTATTCCCTTTTTGACGACATATCGAAGTTTTGAGTTCGGATGAGTAATATCGGTGTGTGACGAAAGGTCCCGAAGTTACCTAGGGACATCCACACATTTTCAATTGAATATTATTGTTTTTGTTTTAGTGGTTCTAACCTAAACTTGATGCAGCGTGAATAAACTATAGCCGCATACATAGAATCACGTAGGAAATAGGTACTACACGTCATTCAGCGTACTTAGATTATTTAGAGCGCACCAAATTAGATAAACACTTGCGTAATGTGTACTACAATAATTTTATATTATTGTGTAGAAGTTATTAAATGTTAGATGGTTTCTATTGGCTCGCTGTTATCATTTGTGTAATAACGAACTTTTCTCACGCTTTCAGGTGGACGAGACTCTGATCATCCCCATTGTATCCAGCCATAGAAGAATCGGGGGAGACACCCTCATGTCCTCCACCACAAGGTTAAGTGTGGCGGTATCCTCGCTGAAGTTAGCAGCAGGTGGACGCTTAGAGCTCACTTGCTTGGCTACGATCCCGGCCTACAAAGGACCTTTGGGGAAGTACGCTGATACAAGAAATCACAGTGTTCTTGGTAAGTTGAATACCTACTAAAGAGAGCTATTCTAAAGATACGATTCCACCTGTGTGCGGCACAAATGTCCACAGCGGGGGACTACAGGGATAACAGAAAGTACGCGAACATTGGTTGACAATGGACTTGGGGCGCGTATACCTACTCAGTCGTAACATTTTTTTAAAATACGGAAGGAACGAATGAAAACATCGTAAAATTGATTTATAAAATTGAGAAAGTTCCTCTAAGTAGGTACCTACTATGGGACTCTAGCCATGCCTACAATAAAAATATTAATTAAAACATGGTGCAATATAAGAGTTTGCTCAATTATTTTATTGTGACACGACCGTAGCCAAAATGAAATGAAAAATCATTCGACTAATACTGAAAAATAAAAATTCAAAATCTTCAGAATCAAGGATTTTAGAAGCGAGTATATTATGTACAGTACATTCACCCAACTGGTTCAGTTAAGCGGGGTTATATGATTTGGTACAATACAGTCTCATGCTTTTATTCTTTATCGCAAATAAATAGAAACTGCAGCACTACGCTTTACTGCCTATCCTTGTTAACAACAAACTGAAGCAAGTTTGGGTGATCTTTTTCGTCCATACTGCACTCACAGCTAGGTGTATACCGTTGGAAACAGAAGCTAAATGCATTAGCAATTTTATACGCGCACTGTAATTCGTCAGAAAATGTGCCGCACACCATTTTGGTGAAAATTTAATAATTCGGTAAAATTTGAGTTTAATCAAGTCTATTCATCCAACAATACCTACCTATATACAATAACATAACACGCTTCATATGTGACTTGTTTCCTACTACACCGCCATCTCTTGGATTTTTTCAAAGTTACGCAACTATTATAGAGGAATTGTTTTTTATGGCCCGTCGAACTTCATCCCGCATCCGAATCAACAATAATTATTACATAATGCAATAAATTATTTGCTAAATGGAATCCAGTTTTTGTCATAAACTATATTTAATTCATGCATTAAGGAAAAAATATTCCGGGTTAGGTTCGACGGGCGGACAGCTAGTGTTCCTATAAAGTTTAATAAAATTGAGTTAAGTGATCGGTTTCCTAGTAAGCAGGATTTTCACTCTAAGCCCAATTGTGTGTTTAAACATTTGCTTTGAGATGTAAGATTTTCGTTTAAGTACCTATCACTCATGAAAATTTCTTACAAATGTTATAATTTCAGTGGATATTGTGGCCGAAGAAGAGGTGGAGCAGTCCACCACCCCCGAGATGATCTCCAGCGGTCACTCCTCGCCAGGACATCAGCTGTCCCTCCTAACTGTAACTTTACATATCATTAGTCAGTATTACAAATATATAGTCAATGTTAAACAATAAACTATTTATTGTACCTAATTGGATTGTATTTATGTATTCAATTTGTATGTTATTACATATTATTATGGTGCAGTTGAAATAATTATTAGTGATCAACCGACTATTGGACCCAAAATGCTCTCATAACTGACTGATCCGAGAGCGAGTAGCATCCAACCCAACTTTTTCTTGCGTAAAGTCTCCCCGTCCCATTAATGGATTTTCCCCAAAACTCACTAAATTTCCACCTATAGGTTCCACTGTCAAACCCTTCAAAGCCTGACATGTCATAAACATATCAACCCTTCAACTGCACTGTCGAATAGTTCTTTAGTTTAGAAGATAATTAATGTATACCGCATACCACTGTTCGGTGGTTCTTTTCTTATGATGAAACTGAATACAGTTTAAAGTGTTAAATGTGGTGTATTTTGATGCTATGAGTAGAAAAATTGTAAGTCATTCTTTGATAAAATGTTTTTTTTTATTCTCTGAAAGGGTTGCCTGGTGATGAAAATAAATAGAATAATTTTATGGAAATATGCAGATTGAAATCAATCCAAATCATTCTTAATAAATAAATAATAACACTTTTCTAAATACAGGTGTCAGTATAGCCGGCGGAACTTATTGCCTGAGGCATTTTTTTCCAGTAAACCGGTCCCGCCCAATCTAAGACAGGCCAACCCCGGGTAGAAATTTCAAGTGAAAAACACTTTGAAAAACTCTGACCCGACCGGGAATCGAACCTTGAACCCGGGACCTTGTGATCAAGTCCACGCCTATACCACTAGCTACCGAGATTGTTAACCTAGCGGTATAGTCAGTTGAATTAATATATATTATATATATATTTTAGTAGGTACAATATGTATAACAAAATCCATTAATTATTTAAAATTCTTTCTTAAATTATTTAAAAAAGATTTCCCATTTGAGAACAACTTATTGTCTGGTTCTCTCTGATTTCATGGTTTCAATCGACATATTTAATATGAATCTTAAAACCAAAAACGAAAAAGTAAAAAATATGATGTGAATGAGGAGGTTGATGCCATATTCTGATAATATTTAATAATTGTACGTACTCGGTAGCTTTGGGTACTTAGCACCATGTCAAGTGTTTGCATGGGAATAATCAAACATATCAATTTAGCCTTTGACATAGGTTTTATGTCAACAAATAGACACTTACTTACTGTTAGGGGAAGGTCCCGTACCTTGGATATACTCGTACCTTGGACCTATGGTCATTTCTCGACACCTATTGAAGTATAGGTGAAATTCTTAATTGTAGTTCAAAGGTTACCCACCAGGGGTATTGTTTAACTTGTCAGTGCTTTGCGCGGTTGTGTCAGTTTGAAGATAATTTGTTTTGAAAAAAATCTGCATAAAAAGTAAGTATTTTGACTTTTTTTCTTTTTTTTTTACCTCTTACTGTGTTGAACTTTTTCTCAATTTAAAATATTTGCATTAAAACTTATTAAATATGGTGAATTAATACGAGTTTTAAACTGTGAAAATCTAACCTCAAAAAATGTATGATTCAAAAGTGTTAGAAAAGTCAGTGTCCCGTACCTCGGACATAAGATAAGTGCTGTACCTCGGACCGGTCCAAGGTACAGTGCCTCTTTGTTTTTATAGGGCAACTGTAGACATTTATTTACATTTTTCTGTTTTTTTTAGAAATCTTTAACTATGCCGCGTAGCAAATCTGGAGTAAAAAGGAAGCCCATATTGAAGGAAGACCTGGAAAGAGCAGTTGAAGCTGTCCTTAACAAGACTTTGACTGTTTATGGTGCTGCAAAGCAATTCGAATTATCGAAAACAACACTCTTAAGGCATATAAAGGTCTTCAAAAATTCAGGTACGACAAATTATTCATACAAACAAAATAATGATACCAAAAAAGTTTTCAATGAGAAGGAAGAATCAATGTTAGTTCACTATATTCAAAAAGCTGCCCATCTTCATTATGGACTAACACTAAAAGATGTTCGCATATTGGCCTATCAATTTGCCAAAGAGAACGGCAAAAAACATGATCAATCTTGGGAAACCCAAAAAATGGCTGGAAAAAGATGGCTGCAGTGTTTTCGGGCAAGATACCAGCAAGATATTGCGCTCAGGAAGCCGGAAGCGACGAGCTTAGCTCGATCAACATCCTTCAACCGAGTTACTGTTGGTTATTTTTTCGACAATTACAAAAGAGCTTTAACAAAAAATACAAATATAACACCGTTTAACATCTGGAACTGTGACGAGACTGGAGTGTCCACTGTTCATGTCCCTCCAAAAATTTTGGCCACCAAAGGCCTAAAACAAGTTGGCAGTATGACCAGCGGGGAAAGAGGGACGAACGTCACGATGATAGCTGCTGTGAATGCTGGTGGAGGATTTATGCCTCCAATGTTGGTTTTTCCCAGAAAAAATTATAAAAATTTCATGGTCAAAGGAGCTCCAACAGGAACCGTAGGTGGAGCTAATCCATCAGGTTGGTCCAACGAGGATTTGTTTTTCTTGTTTTTTCAACACTTTATAACATACAGCCGAGCAAGTTTGGAAAATCCGACAATTTTATTAATGGATAATCACGAAAGCCACATTTCGGTTCCTGTTATTAAACTAGCTAAAGAAAAAGGTGTACAATTAGTTACATTTCATCCACATACCAGCCACAAAATGCAGCCTTTGGATAGAGGAGTATTTGGACCTTTTAAAACTTATTACAATACAGCAATGAATGAATGGATGACTAGGCCAGGAAATGTAGGAAAACCAGCAACAATTTATGATGTACCTGAACTTATAGGCAAAGCTTTTCCACTGGCATTTACTCCTACAAATATTGCCAATGGGTTTCGGGTGTGCGGTATAGAACCACTAAATGAAAACATATTTTGTGATAATGAGTTTTTACAATCCCATGTTACGGATCGACCTATGCCAATCTTAAATGATACAGAACCTCAGGCTGGAGTAACAAATTCTGAGAGTGTAGAGTGCCATGAAATCATATCTTCTTCATCTTGTCCAACAATTCCCCAATCACCATGCCATATTGTTAGTCCTGAAGTCATCAGACCATACCCAAAGGCTCAACCCCGTAAACCAAACCGTCAAGGAAGACCCAAGGGAAAATCTTGCATTTTAACAGACACACCAGAAAAGAACCGAATTACAAAAGAGAAAGAAGCAAGGCTGTTGAAGAGGATCAAACCAAAGAAAACTACCAAGACTTCAACAAAAAAACAAACAAAAAGAAAATTGACTTATATCTCTGACACTGATTCAAACGAAGAAAATGAAGATGTATTAATATGTGAAGAGTCTGAATACGACTGTGAGTCAGTTGAACTGGAAGTGGAAGACTTGGAAGATAATATTGAAAAAGGATCTTTCGTGTTGGTGAAACTTTCTTCCAAGAAGACATCGAAATTTTATGTTGCTCATGTTATTTCCGTTAAAGATGACCGTTTGGAAGTAAAGTATCTTAAAAAAGTCCCAGAAACCCGTAAGTTTATTCGAGAGGACGAGACTATATATGAGTTAGATAAGAGTGATATAATTTTCAAGCTTCCACAACCAATTTTAGTCGAAGGATCGTCTCGACAACGTCAAAATTTATTCTTTGAAATCGAATTGACCCGCTATAATGTCGAATAACTTTTTCATTTTATGTTTAACTTTGGTTTATATTTTGTTTATGTTTATATACAGTATTTTGATTTACTTAAAACCACTCACATTTGTAATAAAACTTAAATAATAAATAAAAATATTTTGTTTTATATATAAACCATACATGTGGACCAAGGTACGGCACCCATAGGACCAAGGTACACTACTGGTGTTGTACCTCGGTCCTAATGCCACTTTTTTTTTGGTTCGCTTTTTTCAATAGAAGCATCAATGACAAAATCTCAATTCCAGTCTTACGTGATGAATAAAATGTGTAAATAACTATATTTACTAATAAAATCTTGTTTAAGTAAGTAAAAATTGGAATATCACTAAAAACATAAAAATAGGACCAAGGTAGGGGACCTTCCCCTACTAAATTAATTGAAAATACCAACAATAGCACTAATGCATTTATTGCAATGACTGATATATTTATTATTATTATAGATTTAAATTTATAAAAATATTTAACAACTCTTGCGAGTAAGTAAAAATAAATAGTAAAATCCAAAATTTCATTTACATATTGTATAAAAAAATGAAGCGTTTTGGGGATAAGTTGGACCAGCGTTCTCAAACGTCTTAAAGGGAGTCATCCCACAAACAAAATGTTAAATCTCATAACTCATTGAAATATAACCTAAAACAATATGTTGGAAGTAATTCTAGAATGTATGTAGTGTGGTAGAAATGTTTAAGCCACAATGCTTCAGGACATAATATTATGAATGTTCATGTGTTCATGGAATTTTTTTACAAAAGCATATCAATACTCAAGTAGGAACCTAGTCTAAGGCCCTCATTCACGATCACTCCATTGATCGTAGCGATGTCACTCCAAAATATGACCATGACTAGGAAACACCAAATGGACGATGTGGAGTGATAGGGTATGTCAGATATTCATCAGTCCAAAATTCAATCGCGTCAAGCCATTCATAAATCACTCCAAACGGGTAGTCAATGAGGAAACTCGAGCGAAAGTGGTCCAAGTCACTACGTCACTCAATTGTCAGTGTTAAATGGATGACATTCATTGAACGACATCGAGCTGGAAGATTTTATTTTCTTGATCGTTGATATGGACGCAAATCTGTCATCACTCATTAATTCGTTCATGCATGATTCCATGGTGTAAAAAATTTACTCTCAAAAATTCAGTACCGCATATTTAAACTAAATTTCATCAAATCCTCATTTTGGTTTTTTTAAACACATTAAATGCTGAATAAGCCACTGGAGACCTCATATGTAATACTCAGCCCACTGCGCCACATTGGACACCATTATAATTCAGAGTAATAATATAACAAAGCAAGATAAAGTAGTTGTGAGTGGCATTGCACCTATGCATTGTGCATATAATATGGAAATTATAATTTCTGTTAAGTATTATGACGGGCGCTAGTGACCGCAGCTGTTTCTTTCATTTTCATGGAAAATTTTACTCTCAAATGAAAGACAAAATAAGTTTCGATGGTTGCCGATTACGACTATGCTATTTTTCCAATTTTAAAATTTTTAATATTGTCCTACATTTTTTTAGGTTTTCTGTTTTCGTTTCTTATTTTTTCAAAAAAAAACAAAGTAAAATGGTCCTAATTCTCTCAAAAAATATATATCTTTCTCGAAACTTGATTCCGTATTCAACCAAACAAATTAGCCATGACTCTGGGACATGTTATTCTCACTAAACTAAATCTAAAAAATATCTTTAAATTTTCCGAAAATAAACAATGTTTAATTTTTCAATTTTTCGATGTTGAATGTGTCTATGCAAATTGTCATTTTATTATATAGAAATATTATCGTGGCTCATAAATAAATGTGATAATTGTTAAGGCTTTAAATGGCGCTAATTTTCTAAGTTTTGATGTATCGCTATAGTGAATATGGGGACGGATGACATTATATTATGTCGTAACGTGTAAGTAGATATTATAATTGTAATGTTTCAATAACATACTTAAAGTTAATCAATTTGAATGTCAATTGCATAAATGAAATCTATATAAATATGCCAAAACATATCATACAAGTAATTAATTCTTAATTATATTGTTGTTAAGTGTATGGATAATTTATATATTATATGTACGTTAAAAGTTTATTAATGTAACGCGGTGATTATCTCGAAAAAGTAGGTGCGAATTTGAACTTATGATATCAGAATTTATTATTGTACTCATAATGAGTGGGGTGAAATAAATTACCTTAACTAAAAACTATATTTAATTGTAATGAATGAACCATTGCATCAGTTTGCATAAAAAATCATAGATATTATTACTAGAAATCTCTATCATTTTATTATTTGTACCTTCCGTTTAAATTCATTTACATACACTTCTTATTTTAAAGATGTGCATAAAGGTATATATTACTTAAATTCCATGTATAAATGTAACCCAAAAATGTTTCCTATAGTCACATAAAATATTCGAAACCACCATATTTTATACTTACTTACCTAAAACAGTTATGTGAAAATTTTTGTATAAAATATTATAATCTTCAATATTTTTGGTTATCTGAATAACATTAAATGGTCATTTAGAAAACGTTTAAACTAACTCATGAATACGTTGTTTGCCATTTTTTCATCTAAGATCATAAAATATTTTTCTATTCATTTTAGTAAGAAAAATATCACACGTCATACTATGTATGTACATTATTTACTTAATCCTTTCAATTTTTCAAACTCTATCATATTCAACAAAATATCTTCGAAATTCCACATTTCGCTGGCAATGTTTCATGTGAAAACTCTGGACCAACCAGCGCAAATTACGTAGAAGAAATTATACTGAAAGGCATAATTTAAGGTTATAATAATTATATTAAATGTATTTATACTTGAAATGGTGTGTAAATATAATAATGATTCTCATAGCATAATTACATAACTACAGACCAATTTAAAAAATTTGGAGCTTCCTGACTTCATTAGTTCCACCACAAATAAAACTATGCAAAATTTAAAAAATCTGAAATATATTAAAAGAATGAAATCTTTGATCAAAATACAGAGAAACAATATTATATTTTCAATCAAAACCGGAGTAAATAATACATCACCTATCTATGTGAAAAATAACTTTATCTTAATGTACTAATTAGTGTAACTATGAGCTTTCCTACCTGATAAATTATATCTTGTGGTCGTACACTACAAAGTCGTTACAGACATCTTTGATTTATGTGCATACTACATTATGTGCACACTTTCATATCAAACATAAAATTTGAGGAAAAAAAATACACAATGACATAAAAATGAAAATAGATAAGCATCTACAAAATTAGAGATATTATTATTATCTATTGCTAACTTTTTGTTGCAAAAGTTACACTTAAGTAACCATCTCTACTACTACAGACAAGTATGTTTTTTATCTTTCCACTCCTCTCTTTTCTTACCCTTCTGATAGAGTTGGATGGTTTAATGTTGTTTCAGTAATTATTTTAATTTCTCAATAAAAGTGACCAAAACAAGCCATTATAATGAGTAATGAAGATGTCTGTAACACCTAACAGTAAGGCCTATGAAACAGTTCATCCTTCACACACAAACATTGTTTTTAATAAGTGTGCATAGAGTAAATTTATTTTTGGATTTCAAATTATATCTCACCCTTAAACATTTTTTTATAATAGAATTTCCTTGAAAACTAAAACTTGCATTTTTCTACTTCAATTCGGGAAATATTCCAAATTTATTTTTAAACCCCAATATTTTATATTAGGCCCAAATGTTAAGTTTCATTGGTATAATTTTATTTGTGAAAAGGAGAGATAGATGTATTAAATGTGAATTGATATTATGATATATTAAAACTTATTATTTGTGTAATGTCTATTCTACATTCTCAGTGTTTACAGATGGGTGTTAAAATAAATCAATTCTGAAATGTTGAAAGTATTTTGATTTTTGTTTAATCACCTGAGCCATAAAAACCTAGATTAACATGACAACCATCCACAATAATTTTCTTCAAGCAGAGACTGGTGTGGTGCTACAGACGCATGCTAGGGATCCATTAGTCGGATCACGCTTTAAATGAACAGGTACCGAGTAGAACCGAGGGAATAAGGCAACTCCAAAGAATTGCCCAACAATGTGCTAAGAGCATAAAGCAATAACAGAAATTTGACCCGTTATAATATTTTTTTTATTTAATGAGAAGGAATCTATTTTATTCTTTATTTATAACTTGTGGCATAACATAAGTGTTTCCTTATTTCTAATCTATATTTATAGTTATTTGTAGCATCAAATACTCTCATCTTATGTGTTCCAAAATAGTTCACAAAAAGCAAAAGCTGTATTGTGAGAGAGGAAGAAGCTCGGCACTGGGGATCGAATCAACAACCTTAAGAACAAAAGTCAGCTACTTGCTGTCTGGGCTGCCAAATACTTCACACTGACCCATCCGAATCACAATCTTTACTACGTACCGACCGAGAGAAATGTGCCGAAATTCACAATCGGTACCTCGTACCGACCTACATCCGCTTACGAATATTGCCATTTTACTACCTGCTACTGCCATCTATGCAAAAATTAGAATAATGTTATTGTATATAAACTTCAACCGGTCAGAAAAGGCACAATGAGCCTCGAACGCCTTTAAGCGCAATGGAGAGCTCTTGATGCCTCCCTATGCTCCTGAGTGGGGCTTAGGCCTCCCGCATTGTTGGTTTGAAGGGGATCCGCTTTGGGCTTGATTTGTGTGGGGCCGGCTTTTCGGTTTGATTTCTTCAATCGAGCTAGGGGGTCGGTTTCATGCGGGTCGGGTTTGCTGCGGATTGGTCTCCTCCATTGCATGAGGCTTCTCGTAAAATTGGTCTGTATATGAATATATCAAAAACAAAAATCATAAGTCCAGAAAACAAGATCATCACTGTCAATAATAAAAATCTCGAAACAGTAGATGAATATATATATCTTGGGCATAAGATAAAACTGGGTAAAGAAAACCAAACTGCGGAACTAGCAAGAAGAATAGGAATGAGTTGGGCAGCTTTTGGCAGACTTAAACATATTATAGAAAATAAGGACATCCCAATCTGTCTGAAGAGAAAAACGTATGAAGCATGTATACTGCCAGTGACTACATATGCACTGGAGACCATGTCCCTCACAAAAAGAAATGCCGAAAAACTAAAATGTATGCAGCGATCCATGGAAAGATCCATGCTTGGTATAACCCTAAGAGATAAAATAAGAAATGAAGAAATTAGGAATAGAACCAGAGTGGTAGACATCATGGATCGCATAGCAAGACTTAAGTGGCAATGGGCAGGACATGTTGCAAGACAGGATCCCACAAGATGGACTCCAAAGATTTTGAGATGGAGACCCTGGGAAAATAAGAGGCGTCGGAAGACCTCAAAAAAGATGGTCCGATGATATATCAAAAAAGATGGTCCGATGATATAGCCGCTGTGGGAGGGAAAAACTGGCTGCAAATGGCAGCAAATAGGAAGAGATGGAAGAGTATGGAAGAGGCCTACGTCCAGCAGTGGATAAATAGAGGCTGAAAAGAAGAAGAAGAAGGTCTCCTCCGGGCTGGCTTTCGTTGTGCGGGGGGCCATAAAGGGAGTATGTATGTATGTAGATAAGATTCAAACCTTTTTATTCGAATATTTTGTTACTTAGAGTTTTATACAAAATAAATCGCATACACGCCAGTAAAGAAGGGATGGAAATTTAAACCGCGTGGTATGTATGGCCGCCATCTTTGTTTCTGATGTTTGGTTGCGTGGGCGCTGTGTTATTTTATCACATTTTAGTTATTTTGAAATTGTATGATATAAACTAAAACATAATTCAACATTTGTTGAAGAACTGGAGTGAAGATTATGATACGAGATCCGTTTCCTATGTGATGATATTAACTCATCAAATCGTTTGGGAGAGTTAAATCAATATTGGTAAATAAGAAGTTACTCCCAAAAAAAAAATCACAAAAAAAAATGTTTAACTCTAATAATGAATATTTTTTTTCTTAACTTCCAATTTTTATAACTATTCTCCAACCAATAACTTTGTTTTGACAAAATTAAAATGAACATCTAGGTTGAAATTTGGTGAGTACATTTTAAAATATAAAACATTTTAACATTATAAAATATTGTTGTTTTAATTGTTACATCCACACACAGGCTTTGCCTTGTGGGATTTTTCGACTTATTTAATTGTTAAGGTAATGTATATTATTGTCGAAAAATAAACTATTATTATTTTAAATGGAAATTTAGTGCATAGATTTCTGCATACAAATAAGATGTCTATGGTTAAAATTGTGATTTGTATTGGTGTAACGCTTACCCCAGACATCATTGTTATTCTAATTAGAAAATTTTATCTTTGGTGATCGTCGCATCTATCATATTATTTCTTTTTTATCGTTGTACCACACACTTCGGGTATGCCCTAGTTAAAAATAAAATTTAATCTTCCTTTCAGTTAATATTAGCCACTGCTAATTAACACGGATATTTAGTAAATAAAACATAATTTATTACATTATAAAATTAATTCGTAGTTGGCAATAAACAAATCAATGAGATTTAACAAAAATAGGTACGCAGTTAAATGATACATTTATGTGACAAATACTTTTACAACAAATAATCTGCTAAAATAGGACCAAGATTGAGAGTATTGGGTAGTTTATATTTAAACCTGGCTAAATATCCATCTGCGATGACAACGCGCATCTTTCTATCTGCATTATGTCTGCTGCCATTTCTGTATTCATTTTCAAAATTGACTTTTGGCTGGTGCCTCAAATGCCTCAATTGATTAATAGTTTGCCCAGTCATGATGATCTCTCTCCGTTGGTAGCAAAATCCATCCGTATCGAATATGTTACTCAGGTAATGTTGATTTTCTTTCTTAACAGGGAAATATTTCACTATATGGAACTTTGTTTTTTTCTTTGTCACTTTAGGAATATCATCCAGTTCATCTTCTGTTTCAGATTTTACATTTGGAGGAGGAGATTCCACTATTTTGCCTGTAATAACACAATATGGCATAAGACTAAACATGTTTGACTGACTTCACAGTTAAGCAAAAGGTCAAGCAAAAATTGAGAAAAATTATTGATGAAATATTGACCTGAACTGAAGTTTTTGATTCTTCTTGATACCAAACAATCTCCTAACAATTCAAACAGAATCTCATCAATATAAGCCATCTCTGCGCTGAACTTATTAAATTTTGGGATTAGAAAAATGTGAGCGGCATTCTGAAAAAGATAGGTTATGTTTAATCTTTCCACAATATAACATAACATACTATTACTCCCTATGTGATCCCACTTAGGGCCATAGGGATGCAACACGAGCCCTTCACTGCAATCTTGTACAGTTTCATTGACCTCTTTCCACACCATATCCAAAATTTACAGTTCTGTTTCGAAGGAATGAAAAACAGTGTGAGAGTGTCTTCCGCATTCTCCTCGGCCAACTGTTATTTGGCATCCCTAACCCATGTCCCAGCCAAATCCATCACCATAATGGTAGAAGTGATGGTCCTGCACTAGACGCTTTGGTGTAAAGCGTCATGAGGTGGTACCATCAAATACACATATTTCTTTTTCTGAGGCACTTTGTTTTTGAAGAGGGATACTTGTGCCTGGGCTTTGGTCAGGTGCCAGGACTCACATCCATATAGGTAACTACACACAGTTTACAATATGTCTAACGCCAATGCTTTCTAATAAATAAATATTTTCACTAACCTGTAAAGCTTCATACATTCCGAGCGTGAAGGTTTTCATATTATTAGAATCCATCATAGCATCAATCAAAGATATATGAGGTAACAAACCGTCTATGAGTGCCTGTCTGCCCAATGAAGCCAAACAATTCACGAGTGGAGGTGACAACCTCTCTTGGACCCGCTGATTCAGGTAGTCTAACACTATACTGCGACCTGTGCCAACAAAACAGTACAAAATTATTGAAAATTTATGTCTAATTTAGAATTTGCTACAACTGTTTCTTTTAACTACAAACCTATGTGTGCAAATTGCGGCCAAATATTTGTGATTGCTGCCATTATCCTCAACATCTGATCTGACAAGACACTCTCTGTCAATATACTGGAAACTAAAAATGGCAGAAGTCTCTGAAGCTGCAATTTCACATTTCATTTTAGAAAAAAAAAAAAAAAAACAAAGAGACATATTTTAAGACATCTACGTCACGAAACTTAACTAAATTGTACCAACCTGCAGAGTTACGTCAGTATCTGGACAACAAGGATTGAGCAAAAGTGCTTCAAGCATATTAAGAGCTTGGATCTGTAATGTCTGATGAGCTGTAGGAGCCAACATCCTAATTGATTCTTCACTTAAAACCAGAATTGATAGATTCATGAAGCTAGGTACAATGGGACCTATGTGAGTATTTGAACTGAGATCATTCAAAGCCGCACGAACTAAACGCTTATTGTTACTCAATAATGCTGTAAATTAGAAAATCAATCAGAATTAATTCATAATAGAAGTGACATTTCAAACAAAATTTTCAAAATTTTATTTTAATTAATTTTGTCACATTTTTTATAAGGTAAAATGTATGAGGGCAAGAAAAAATAGTAACTGTGTCAAAAAATCATTGCAGATAGTCTTAATTACAAACAATTAATATGCTAGGCAGGTGCGCTTTCGTTGCAAACAGTTTCTTTATCTTGTCTCTTTTCAATTTGCTGTTTTTAAATTAAATTAGTGTTCGTATCTAGAGACTTTTGGAATCTATTTAAATTTAATATACAAGTAAGAGTAGGGACATTTTGAAAATACTACAACTTTTTTCTAATTAAGACCATTGCAAGGGTGATGGCCAGTCAACGGGTCAACTTTTTACATTGCCTCATTTTCTGAGGAGATGTTGGTAGTAGGTACATAATAATTATTCAATGAATGATATAAACTAGTTATTGAATTCGTTAGTAATTTCAAAAATAAAACCGCCTCAAATGAAGTTACCTTTAGACATTCTTGTGTAATAATTCTGTAAGGTGGGGCCAACATGTAAATTCCCACTCAAGGTTTTGCTGTCAGTCATCCAAACAGTAGACAAAGTGGGAGGTGTCACAGTGAGGAAATTTTGTTGTTGAGTAGCCACTGTCATCACGTCTACCAAGGGATCCTGTAATATTGTTATCATTCAAACTATCTCTATTTATAAAAATGGAGTCCTATTTTCCGTGGTCATCGCATCAGGTGTGAATAGCTGGACCAATTTCACTAATTCTATTTTTGTTGTGTTCGCTATTGTCAGGAGACGGGTCGAAAGAAGGTTATAAAATAAAAAAAAGAAAGTTGTTTTACAACATATCCCAAATCCAATCCAAACTCCCTTTAGACCCCACTTAGGGGCATAGGGAGGCAACAAGAGCTCTCCATTGCGCTCGATCTTGCGCAACGGTGATGACCTCCTCCCACACCATGTCCATGTCCCTCAGCTCTGCTTCGAAGGAGCGGAACACAGTGTGAGAGGGTCTTCCTCGTCTTCGGGACCCTGATGGGAGGAAGAACAGCGCTCTCCTCGGCCAACTGTCATTCGGCATCCTTAACACATGTCCCAGCCAAGTCCATCTCCTCCCCACAATGGTGGAGGTGATGGGCTCACGCTGGGTGCGCCGGCGTATAGCGTCGTTCGTGATGCGGTGGTACCATCTTACGCCCAGAATTCTCCTTAGGCACTTCATCTCAAAGGCTGAGACTTTTTGTGCCTGGGCCAGAGTCAGGTGCCAGGACTCACACCCATAAAGGAGAATGGGCAACACACACGCATCAAACAGTTTACATTTCGTCTCGACGCTAAACGCCGACGCTTTCCATATCTTGGTCATGTTGTTGAAGGCGCCACTTGCCATACCGATACGAATCGGGAGCTCAGCCCCGAGGTCACCAGCGGTGGTAATGGTTGCTCCCAGGTACTTAAATTTATCCACCCGGGAGACCTGGTGACCATCGATGGTTATCGGTTGCTGTTTATCGGGGCAGGCATTATTCGCCATGAGCTCCGTCTTACTGGCATTGACTCGAAGGCCGAGGCGTGCTGTTTCGTTGCAGAGTCTTGAAACACTGCGCTGTAATTCCTCCACTGTCGTACTGAACAACGCTAGGTCGTCCGCGTACTCCAGATCGCACAGTTCGCCCATTAGACCATCTCTCTGTGTTATCGGTATACCTCTTGCTCCTTGCATGGACTTTCTCAACAGGAAATCCATGACTATTATAAATATAAAGGGAGCTAGTACGCAGCCCTGTCTGACTCCCGTGGTGATCCTAAAAGCTTCAGTAGGACCACCTGGCGTTTTCACGCTACACTCAGAGTCTTCATACAGGGACTGCACCATTTTAACTATTTTCGGAGGTATACCATACAGAGCAAGTATTTTCCATATTGATGGTCTATGTGGGCTGTCGAAGGCCTAAACACTACAACATATAGGTATAAAAAATTAAGAAAACTTAAAATAGGTTAGCTTCATAGTGCTGTTTACAATAAAATTTAATTCTAATTTTTAAATTAAATTGACGTTTAGGAGAAATTGTCGTTTATTTGAAAGTTGGTGCGATTGGCTGAATGCAGATGGAAAATATATGGTTTAAAACAGATGCATCGGTTGGAATTACAATGATTAAAAGTAGAGATGAAACGGATAGCAGTTTAGCCGGATACCGGATATTCGGCCAACCAGCTGCCGAATACCGGATATCCGGCCGCCGGATATCCGGCGTATGTTTCTGGTTAGTTTGTGCATCAATATGGGATTATTGGGAACATTGTCGAAAAAACCATCAACCGCATTAGTTAGTCTGGATTAGTGTGGTGTAATAATATTTTTTCCTATGATTAGAGCGCTTAGATTGTTAACATTTACAAGGATGTAGCCAGTATAGCATTAGTGCAGAGGTTCCCAATCTGTTTAGGTTTACGGCTCCCTTAATATTCAATCCAACCCAAACTCCCTTTATGCTCTACTTAGGAGCACAAAGAGGCAAAAAGACCTCTCCATTGCGCTAAATCTCGCGCATTGTTTATGACCTCCTCACACATGAATTACGCGTACGTAGGCGGCATACCTATACCAAATAATTGGACTGACTCCGTTGCCGGAACGTTATTGTTCCAAAAATCGCCTGCATATTTCAGCAGAATGATATATGACGAAACGTTATTTCATTAAACTTTCCTTATTTACGGAGAAAAGCAAAGCCGCTTGCTACCTCTATATATTCATTCTCCATAATTTACCCTTATTGCAGTATGTTTGCTAATCAATTTTCTAAGTTGGAGACATTTTTCTTGTGATTTCAAGGTGTATTTGTTATCCAAAAATATCTTTTTTTTGCTATCCGGTATCCGGCCGGATAGGTGCTAGTTATCCGGTATTCGGCCGGATAGCATTTAGGCGCTGGATAGGCCGGATACCGGATAGTTGCCGGATATCCGTTCCATCTCTAATTAAAAGGTAATTCATTTATCATTATACAAATTCCAATTCATTATTCATAGTTAGGACCAAAGGGCAGCGTCTGTCGGGAGAGGTAGTATACAATAAAGAACTGACTAACATTTCATTGACTTTATACGACTTAAAACAAAGATAAAAAAAAAGAAAATTTTGACTTACATTTGTTGTACATAGGTTTTCCAAGTCTCCGACTGAGGTCCATTGGGCCTGGGCAGGTCCTAGTATGGGTTCTGTGTCCATTAATTTTAGTACAGTGTTGACATTATCCACATCCACTCTTTGTATCTTATTGTGACGAGCGTGGAGCGCAATATTCTGTCAATCAAAATCATCCTATAAAATCTAACTATCTACCTACTGGATTTTTCAATTAGCATAATAATGTTGAGTTTACTAATGTTTACAAAAATATTATACTTACAGATATTTACTATTAATATTTATTTGATTGAAATCTCATCGAAACTCTGACCAGACATTGCAGATTGAAAAAGACTTACATGAATAAGTTGTCGTAGCTTATAACTAACATCCTCAGCTAAATTAGTGAGCACTTCAGAAGACGGTTGTTCAGACAAAACTTGCTCAGCCATACATTGGATTGATTCTGGACCTATACCAGAAAATTTCCCATGGGATAGATTATCCTGAAAAAAAAACTCATTAAATAAAATACTTTTTTGACAATCGGTTTCAGCAAATTGCAAACTATATTGATATTACAAACCTTTTCTGTTAAGGGAGGTGTATCACATTGACTTGAAGCACCGGATTCACCAGAGGGAACGTATCTCTTCTTGTCTTTTTCTCTGTCTTTACTGTGACTTGTTTTACGAGATTTACTACTCCCAGAATAAGCGGAAGCATTATTACTTGTAGACGAAGGTTTTGTCTTCATAATTTTGTACTAAGTAAATTCGTTTACAATCAAAACAAAGTGTCTGAATAAACTAAAACCTACATCAACTCAACACAATATAAACCTAAGACAACATACAACCATTATTTTTTTTTATTATTAATTAGGCATTCCACCCTCAACTGGTATTTAAAAAAAAATTGTGAAATTTAAAATAATTTGCAAGTAACAGCATTTTTCACTAATCATCAGAATTATTATTTCCATGAGTTTATTATTATTATGTGCACGGCCTAAACATAAACTAAGCGTAAACTCGTTGTACCACCGTTGTACTGGCTGGCTGACATCACTGACATTAGTTGTCAGTTGTTGTCAAATTGTTATAGTTTCTTTCATCTATGTTAATATAAATCACGTATTTTTTGGTATATATGGCGTGGGCATGACTGAGGCAGCAGTAATATTTCATACTTTCGGGCTTATGGGTTGTTTTCCTACGGATACGCCGCTACTTTTAAAAGCGGTGAATATGTCAGTTGAGAACGTTGTCAATATTGTTTCCGTAGTAACGAAAAACATTGTCATATAATTTTGAAAGACGCCGTCTTGTCAGATGACGGACCGTTCCCTAGGAACCCACCGCATTATGGGTTGTTTTCCTACGGATACGCCGCTACTTTTAAAAGCGGTGAATATGTCAGTTGAGAACGTTGTCAATATTGTTTCCGTAGTAACGAAAAACATTGTCATATAATTTTGAAAGACGCCGTCTTGTCAGATGACGGACCGTTCCCTAGGAACCCACCGCATTATGGGTTGTTTTCCTACGGATACGCCGCTACAATAAACGGCGGTGGATATGTCAGTTGAGAACATTGCCAATATGGTTTCCATAGTAACGAAAAACATTGTCATATAATTTTGAAAGACGCCGTCTTGTCCGATGACGGCCGCTCCCTAGGAACCCAACGCATTATGCGTTGGGTTCCTACAGATACGCCGCTACAATAAACGGCGGTGGATATGTCAGTTGAGAAAATTGCCAATATGGTTTCCATAGTAACGAAAAACATTGTCATATAATTTTGAAAGACGCCGTCTTGTCCGATGACGGCCGCTCCCTAGGAACCCAACGCATTAGAGCAAGAGAATGAAATGACGGTAGTGAAACTTCCATACAAACCATAGACAATATATTTGACAGATAAGTTTGACACCTCATGGTCCTTGAGCCATAACTTTTTTTGCGGAAATTATTGGAACGACAGCCGCGCAGCCGCAATGCGTGTGCCGCCAACTTCAAGTGTTGAGTTGCTATGAAGTTGTTGATTGTTGCTAAGAAGTTGTTGATTGAGTTGCTAAGAGATTGTTGATTGAGTTGCTAAGAAGTTGTTGATTGTGTTACTAAGAAGTTGTTGATTTTGTTGCGCGAGTTTATATTTTTTTCACCATGTGTCAGTTTCCTTATATTTCGAAGCTTGATATTAAGACGAAGACGAAGGACGAAGACCTGGTCAACGTCCTAGAGAGGCTTCAAAATTTCGCAATTCGCTTTATCTTCGACCTTAGAAAGTTTGATCACATTTCTAATTACCGAAATAGTCTTGGGTGGCTTACAATACGTAAAAGACGTGAGCTCCACACAATATCTCTTGTTCACAAAGCTCTATATTCACAGTCTTCTCCATATTACTTAAAAGACAAATTCCAATACCTAGCAATTCATGGTCTTCCATTACGATCTAACAACGAGCGTCTTCTTGCCATACCTCCACACAGAACTTCATTCTATGACTATTCTTTCTCTGTCCACGGTGCTCGTTGTTGGAATAATCTCCCGTCCTCGGCTAGATTGGCCAATAATATAAATTGTTTTAAAAAAATGGTCAAGATACATTTGTTGTCTTCTGGTGCATCGTAGACTCTATTTCCCCTATCCTACCCCTTTTTCCCACTCCACCCTAAACTATCCCATTTGGTGTACTATATCTAAATAAAATTTTGTATGAATTTTTTTTTTTGTTTTTTGTTGGTGTTTGTTGATTATATGTATTGTGTGTATGTATTTGTGTATATATTATGTATGTATCTATATTTTTATTTTTATCATATGTGGTTGGATGTTAGAGATTGCTACGGCTATAATCCCGCCATTGCCACTTGTCTATACACTATTTTTTGTACACTATTTTTAATATGCATAAAGTATAAAATAAATAAATAAATAAATAAAATAAGTTTCGTGATTTCATTTTACATAAATATATATTTTTTGTATCGTTGTGTGATATTTGGACGCTTTATTCCCTGTTATCATTGGTGTTGCGATATACGGTCGCTTTGTTTTGTTTTCATCAGTGCAGCGATGTTTGAACGATTTGTCTCGTAATTTAATGCCAAAAATGTGGTTCAATATTGGAAGGTCTAAGTGATGAACAAATCTCAAGAAATAGGAGGATATGTGATATATTTTTTCTTAAGTAGTCTTCACTCGTCATATAAATTTTATTTAAAAAAATATTATGTCAAAAAAGCATTATAAAAAACAAATAAATGTAGATATATGTATTTTATTGGATTGTTTTATTAATGCATAATAACATCTTAAATTTTAATTCCATTTCATAAATATATAGTGTAAAATATTCATCAAGACACTGACATAATATTCAATTTTGTCCATAACTTATGAATATTTATAGTTTCTTAATGTGACTTATCCTATTTCTAAAATGGATATATTTTTGTTTTAATTTAACATTTTAATCTTGAATGTGTAAAAACAAGTTTAAAATAAAAATATATTTGCTGATGAAATAGAGTAGGTCATTTATGAAATTATTTATATTCGTAAGTTAACGACAAAATTGAATATTGTGGGGTATAAGATTTGAAAGCGCGCATGCGCGTAATTTTAGTACGACGAACAAAATATGGCGTTGTAATCGTAAGTATTCCCAGTCTACAAAAAAACCCTCGAGCTGCCACTCTATTTTAAGTAGTATTATTATACTCTATGACTACGGGTCTTCGAGTAGGTAGGTAGGAAGACAAAAAAAAATATTTGTCGTTAGGTGCCTTCTAAAATATTATTTAATATCGAAAGGTGACAGATGTTGAGATTACAGAAATATATTAAGATATATAGTTGCTTCTACATACTCCAAAAGGAAATAAATTACGTAGTAGTAATAACTGCGTATTTTTCAAACAATAATAATTGTTCAATTTATTTTTTAAAATAAACAAAAATAAATACAAAAACGGAAATAAATCACTATTAACTGTCAATGTCAATTGATTTGGAATTTCTTTATCTATGGTAAGCGTTGACAAATGGTTGACAATCGATACAAAAATATTGTACAGTAGAAGTCTAGGGGAAAACAACAATTGTCCAGTTTTCAAAAATATTCCTTAACGGTGTAATAGGAAAGCTGGAATGGTTGCGAAAGGTTCTCCTGATCCACCGGATCATTTCCACGATAACGTGACGCGTCCAGTCACAGCTGAAATACAAAATAATGTTCTCTCAGACAGTGAGGACGAAATTTTAGAAGATGCAATTAATTATGAGGGATACGCTCCTCTGCCTGGTTTTCCAGAAGATGAAAGAGATGTGATTATTCCATATAACAATAGTGCTGTTCTATCTTCAGATTCAAGTGAAGATGAAGAGGTAGGCTTTTAAAGATTAACATGGTATTGCTGTGGTACATCGCCACAAATACATTAATTTCAATAATGAGTGATTATTCATAGAATATAGGTATATTTAATATTATCAAAGCTTTCCTACTGTTCACTTGTCTTGATTGTGTGTAAATATACTTGTTTTATTTCAGGAAAACCAAAATGCTTTCAATGCGCCGAACATTCCTGTAATAAGTGAAATTCAAAGTAGCAGTAATAGTAGTTGTAGTGTTCCTCCAATTGAATCTGTTGAAAGAGAAGTTTGTAGAGAGCTGTGGGCTGGGAAATTTGAGGCTACAAATATTGAAATGAATTCTGAAAAAGTTCAACAGGTATGTACAAAATACAATCAAGTTCAATTATTATCGGCTTATATTCTTTATTTTTTTTTACAAGAACCAAGTTGGAATTTCGGTAAAAATGAGTTTTAGCGTCGTGAACATTTCTATTCGAATTATCCACAACTGTCATTTCTTATGACGTTTCCATGGATTTTTATATAAAGGCATTTTTAATATAATATTGTATTACTTTGAATAAATTCGGGGGAAAACGTGATGAGGTAACCCCCCTTATAATTATAACCTAACCTAACTCAATTATATAAAATAATACAAAGCTTGCTAACGCTAACATAAAATTGAACACTAATACAATAAAAAATCTATGGAAACGCCAAACGTCATAAGAAATGACAGTTGTGGATAATTCGAATAGAAATATTCACGACGCTAAAACTCAAGTTTACCGGAATTTCCAGCGATTGAGATGAATCATTAATGGCTCACACCATCTTCTTTTTTCTAAGGATAGCGTAGTGTAATAACTTTTGATGTACTAGCGTTCTGCATTTTGTCCTCTACTTACAAACTTAGAACCCCCTTCCCATCATAAAAAGCTTCAAAAAACTTTCGTAATCTGTGTGCAGCAGCCTCGTAAATTACCATAAACTAATCATTATTACTTTGTGTATTTACTTTTCTGCAAGAAATCATTTGAATGGTACACGGCAAAAACAAGCTCATTGAATTTTTTGAGATTTTAATGCAGTTTTATTACTCTTTACAATTACTTTAGAATGGTGTCAATGAAACTTGCAAAAGTTGTCTAATTCTTTGGTACATAAATAATCTTTGAGAATCGTTCCATACAGTTAGTATAAGGATTTCGTTTTATTTTAACTCTCCTGTAAAATGAGAATTTATCAATGTGCTTGTTCTTGCCGTTAGCTTTCATTTGTCATTAGCTTTATCTTAGAAGGTACGTGAAATAAGCTGTTTACCATTTAGTTCATAAACAACAAGTTTTTTAATTTGTTTGTGTCAAAATATAAGCTTATCCTTCATGTAATTCTTTCCATAACCCCTTTACTTTTAGATTAAACTTTGTTAATTAATATTTCTAAGTATTCATATTTTTTTAGGTTATAAGCGTTATGGCAAACATCAGTCTACCATCTTCGTCAATTCCAGATTGGGCAGAAAATTTAAGTGAAGAAGAATGGAAGCAAGAAATAGTTGATAGAATCAGTAAAATAAGATCTGGTACAAGTAATTAGATTGAATTATTGTTTTATTCATACAAATCAAATCTTATAAAAGAAATATCAAAACGACAAATCTCTCAGTTTTCTATCAAAGAGGAACCGACATAATAGTTGCTGTTTAACAAAGTGTGATACTTTCAATGTTATAATATTTGATACGAAATAACAACTGTGAAATTCTAATTTTTCCTTTTTTCTGGTGTCCTTATTATAAAGAATATTAAAAGTCACCTCGTCAACTCCAGTTAAAACCAGTTTCTCTAAAGGCACACTTCCATATCTCACTTTTGATGAGTTGTTAATAATTTTAGTGTACATTGTTACTATTCTTCATAGAAAATGTTATTAATTCTTGAAATCTAATGATCCCAACAAGCTTCTTGTCATATTTTGGATGACTTTTCTTTGATTGAGAATGTCCTGCACATCAGTATTGGTTACTGTTTGAGGAGCAAACATTCAAACCGTGTTTTGTCACAAATACAAAAAAAATTAGTTATGAATGCAGAATTACTCGTTATCAACAATAGTATCAAGTAGTATAAACGAAATCAACAAAAGATGATAACTCACACACAAAAACTTATTTGAAAAGTGTTCTTTCAATCAAACAATGTTTTGTCCCCATTGACTTTAGTTGATTGTTAGTTTACGCGGAATTCGTTTTTTGTCTCTATCTTTTTTTCATATCTCTGTGACAAAACACGGTTTGAATGTTTGCTCCTCGTTTATTTCTCTTACCCAACACATCCTTAGAACACACAAAGTTTACATTTTTTTCAATGTATTAAACTCTTAATGTAGAAACTTCACAATTACATTATCCTATACCATTCAGAATAATTTTGTTTTTAAAACTTTGCAGATTTACTTTCATTTTCCATTTGTTTAATCATATTTAAGTTGTACAAAATAATGTTATACATTTGTTAATAAATTTACATTTTATTTTCTTCTTATATAAAAACATGAAAAATATAAACGAAAACACATTTAATTATTATTAACCTAAATCTATCTTTGTTCTTTAACTTACAAAATAATCTGGAGTTAAAATCAGGTGAGATAATTTATTCACAGGTAATTTCAGGCATAATGAAGTCAAAAAATACAGACACTGGGATTGAGAAAAGAATGCTACAGGTTTCTGTGTTTACACCATGTATTTTTAAATGCACCTAATTTTTTTCATAAATGCAACTTTAAAAAAAAAAGTTAATCATAACAGCCACACACATACAGTGGGCATCGGTTAACCAACTTAATCCTTTGTAAGGCTATGTTGATTGATCTTCATAGGTTTTCAACAATTTCAATACTGCCAAGGATATTTTGCATGATAAAACCACAGAGCCAAAATTTCTATTTTCATTTATTATATTATGAAGAGCTAAAATTCAGAAGTTAAGCAAACAACTTCGCCTTGACGCAAAAGATGCTTGCTGCACCTTGAGATACGACATAAAGTGTAATTTGTTTTGCAAAAACTTTCATGAAAGTGTTGGTTGTCTGATTTGCAAACTATCCAACCCTTTTGCCCACTGTATTAAACTTTTCTCGTGTTTTCAACCATAACTATGCTTGAAACAAAACAAAATAGTTTTGTATTGTTCCAACAATCATTTTTTTTAAATGGGGTAGTTTGGAGTTGGTTTGAATACAAAACTACTGAACAATATAATTTTTGTTTCTTCATCACGAATAACAAAGAAGAATGGTTCATTACCCGCAAACACAGGCTTTCCAGATCTTGTTATGAAAACACCGGTTGCAGAGGCGGCTTCAGTTCCTGTCTCTGTAATAAAAAAATCGCAAGTCATTAAACCAAATAAAAAAAAACTATTTTGATATGAATGCCAGCTCTGTATGTCTAGTTGTAAATATCTGTTGCTTGGTTTGATAAATTTGTTAAACACAAATCAAAAATTACTTACTAAACAATTTGTTTAACATACCTGTTATGTCCATTTCTACTTTGTGTACCACATCATCCACGTATAGTCCTGGATTTGATTCATCAAAACTAACTTGTCTCTTGGTTCTTTGTTCCGTTTCATTTAAAATTCTTCTACCGATATTGTTTCCAAAGCGCTTATAAACGACAGTTAGGTTTTTACCATCAATATTTTCAGTTATAGTGCAAGATGTAATACTTGAATTTTTATTTTCAAAAAACGGAGAGCAATTATTTGATTTATCGGGCATGTCTTCACCGCCAAACCTAGTGAAAATAAACAGTTCATTTCCTTCACCCGGGTCGTAGAGTGGTGCTGGTTTATTTTGTGGCGGTGACAGTAAACCGAGATTGGATAAACTGCTTGAAAATACAGCATTTATACCCATTCTCTTAAGGGGTGCTCTCAAATTGTAAGAAGATGACAATTTCATTTTGGGAAAAGTCACAATGGTCTTTTGATACGTTGTATTCCTGATGATGACATCGAGCTGTTCCGCATTCAATTCATTTACTATTTGCTTTATATCTTTTCTTAGAGAGTCAGCTGGTTTTATGGCCCATAAGAATGTGTTGTTTCCTTTATATGGTAATCCAACCACAATCAATTCATTATTTCTTGAATATGGAAACATCCCGAAATTCCCCATCAAATCGATCTTCACACTTTGACCAGTTCTTTTATCCAATGTGAAAGGGGCCCTGCTTGAACAAGATAAAATTTTAGAGCTAGTTTAGAAAACACTGAAAATTTTATATTTTGTTTTTTAGTAATATTGTTTACCTTGTAGTTAAATCCCGTATAAAATGTTGTTCCCACTCTCCCTTGAAGTACAAGGCATTTGCTAATATAAATTGTGTATTTGGTGGAGGATTCGATGATAAAATACTGTCAATTTTTCCCATTGTTACATCTTTTACCCATCTGAAAAATGATACGAACACTGAAGGCTATAAACGGCTAAACATTTAAAATGTTAAAAGTTTTGATAAAATATTCCTTACTTGTTGACAACATTTCTAGCATCTTGAGGATTGGATCTGTAGTCAACATGTTGAATTATACCTCTGTATACATTTTTTATGAAATCTTCGTATTGTTCTCTTATAGGGACATCTTGCTGTAAAAATATTGCTGAAGCGTATGATATGTTTGGTTTTGCAATGTTAGAGTTCCAATACTGACCCCTGTTCATTAGTTTATCAATGTACAATCCAAATTCTTGATGTACCGATCTACTTGTGCTTATTCCTACAAACAATAATTAATTTAAATAGAAAAAATATTCCTGCAACTTTAATGATATAATTCTTATTAAATCATAGGTTAAATTTAATGAAATTACCATTGAAAAATCCTAGTGCTGTTGCAAGTTCATTGTATGTCTGCCCAACGCTTCCCAGAAGTAACAAAGCTAGAGCACCTACAAAAATTGTTGAAAATATAATAAATCCTTAAATCTATTCAAATATGATCCAGTTATTAAATCTTATTTTAAAAAATCTGACTAAGACTTTTGATTGACCAGATTTTTGCTCTTTAAGTGAATAAATACAGTTGACTTACCAGTTATGCTTAGAGGTGACAAGACAATATTTTCTTTATTTTCATTAAACAGCATAGCCTTGTTAATGTTTAGAGCAAAGTTATTGATACCATCTACTAATTTACTATCAGCAGTTCCAGTTGGAATAGCATTTGTTAACAATCCATTGGGTGGATTAACGTCCACAAAAGATTTGGACGTTTTGAAACTTTCCAGATAATTGTCCCTGCAAAGGTCAAAAAATTTATTAAAATTTCTAAGAGATTCTTGTGCCTTATATAAAGGTGGGCTTAGACTACGGAACTATGAAAAGAAACGCCGGTCTAGACAAATTTAAATTGGCGTTCGACTACAAACGAAGATTTCGTCAATGTATAGTGCGAAAAAAATGAACTGTCCACTGGAACATATAAACAATTGTTTAAACCAAACGAAGATACTTATATAAAAAGTGGTCAGTTAATTTTCTTCCTACTCTACATTGTCGAAGAATTCATTTGTAGTCGATCGCCAAATGCAATTTTTCTAGGCCTGCGTGCATTCATTCTTGATATTTTATGTAAACCAATGCTTATTTTCAGCGTTTACACTGGAAGCAAATTTCAACAAGCAAGAACTAGAATTTTGGGGCACATGCTCTAGAGATGTTAAACTAGAATGCAAATAATTGATTATTCTGTCAGTGTCTGTGGTCGGTACGTCATATAAAACGGTACACTAAGAGCTACCTAAAAGTTAGGAATTTTTTGGTGAAAATCACCATATGTCTCATTCCGAAATTATAATTGCAATTTTTGCGCTGTTTTTATAAAAAAATGGAACATTCCATAGAATTTTGGCAAAAAAGGCACAGAATCAAAATAATGATTTATCACTTTTTACACAAGAAGAATTTGGTAATTATGACTCCTCAATTATCTTCTTTTTAGTCTAAACTGTAAGCTTACCTTTATTATCTAGATATCAATTTATTTATGAACAAGTAACTTTTCAAATTAAAATTTATTAGGTTCTATTTGAACTGCGTACTTATATTCATCAAAATCATGTAACGTTTGCCACAAAAAATTGGTAGGTTATAAATACAGATAACGACATATTATGTCCTACTTGAAAATTATACTTATTACACAAATCGTTAAAAATTTCTTATAAGTAAATCCATTTTTATACAAAATTTAGATTGACAAAATTAATATTATGGATTGATATGAATTTTCATTTAACAAAATTCCACAATGTCAAATATAGAAAATTGAGCTTTACTTTATTAATAAAAATGTTTTTTTTTTTAATATCAAATGAACACTCACTGTTTGTAATACGGATTGTCTGGAAATATCATTTGTGCGTTGCCCGTCATCACTACCAGCATAGATAACAATATGACATGTTTGTGAATCTTGAGTACATCCATGGTTTCAAATAAGTATTGATCTGTAAAATGAAATGTTGGTTCTATAATAATGGTTATCATACATGGTATATGTATAGATAGAGGATGTGAGGAAGATATCTTCGCTGTGCAACATAAGAGAATGGAGATGCAGCTGTGACGAAACTGTTCCGCCGAACAGAGAAATCTTCGCCAGAATGTCAGAGACACAGCACACAAAGAAAAAAAAAACATGTAGCATTACAAAAGCAGATCCTAGTTATGGAACAATAAATAAGGTTCTTGGTGGATTAGTAAACGAATCAGAGGGGATTCACTCTGATGTTGAACCCTTACAGCGATTTTGGCCCAACTGCCTAACCTAGTGTGGAAGAGTCTCCAACTCCCAAATTATGATGTATAAATTACAATTATTAATGTTGGTATACAATAGTGTGGTTGTATTATGATACAAAGAAGAAAGTATATGCAGTCAAAATAACTACTAGTTTTGAGAAAGTGGTTGCACAAAATACTTATCTCTCAAGATCACCAAACAAAGTCAATTAGTTTCGGATAAAATTTGAATTCAAAAGTTCATTAGATAGAGAATAATAAACTTTAATATCACAAAAAAAAATCCACACAAGAAAACACCTGTCATCCCATTAAATTGTTTTTTTTTTATTTTACTAGTTTGGATCAGGGGCAGACTGGAGGTAGGGATAAGCAAAATATTTGAAAAATTTTAGTCTAAAAATATTTCTCATGCATAAAAATTTCGAAATTTGAATTATTTAAACGGAATGTACCTACATACAAATAAGTAACAATAATAAATTTAATTTGTTAAGTATTTAAATACCTACTTAAAAAAAAATAAAAATGATGGTTTTAATAATTTATTGTTGCGATCAATGGTTTTAATAATTTATTGTTGCGATCAATGGTTTTAATGAGCATCTGAATCTTATCTCCGTTTGAATCATATTACAAGGTAATATCTCTCTGCTCTAAGCTCTAACTAAAGTTTTCATTTTTTAAATCAATATCACTATAAAGACACGTTTATTCCACACATTTCATGCTTTAAATCAATATCACTATAAAGACACGTTTATTCCACACATTTCATGCTTTAAATCAATATCACTATAAAGACACGTTTATTCCACACATTTCATGCTTTAAATCAATATCACTATAAAGACACGTTTATTCCACACATTTCATGCTTTAAATAAATATCACTATAAAGACACGTTTATTCCACACATTTCATGCTTTAAAAAAATGCACGATTATTCACGAAAAAGTTTAAGTTTAGAACAACACAAATATTTGAAAATTAAGGGCCCATTCTCTCAAAATAGCCGTTTTTGGCACTTTTTCTTAATCGATTTTACCTACTTGATGATTCCGCATGTCCTTAACATTCGAACTGAAATTAATTAACGTTTTATTGTAGAATGAACTTTAATTAAATAGTTCTCCGTGCTTTTTGAGTATTTTTTTTCTGGAACATCTCTCAATTTTTTCTCCATCCATAACTCAAAAAATATAATACCTACTAAATTATATATACTTACGCAAATTGCCGAAAAATCGAAAGATAATTGGAATCTCATGATAACTCATGTACCTAAACGTGATTTCTTTTGAGCGTTATAATGCCCGTTAAGAAAATACATACTTACCTAAGTTCAGTTAAAACTTGACTTTTTCGTGAATACCTCTGCTGTTGATAAAAAATATACAAATATTTCCATATTACCGATTTTTACTCTCACTATCGTCACTTAAAAATTATTAAAATATTTTTTTTGTGTTCTTTTTATTTTATTTTTTTTTTATTTTTATTTTATTTATTGGCTCATCTACAGGTTTTATTACAAATTTGTACAATTAATATATATATTTATAATTAACCCAATTACAGATGGCACATTTGTGCTCTAATATCAAAATGAAATATGCATCTAATTCGATTCTGTTATGGCGATACGAAAATAATTACAAAATGGGTTTATGCAGATTTAGGCGACATTTGGTAGCTGTCAAAAGCATGTGACATCAATGAGGCTGTCAATGCTGTGATGTTATGTGGCTGTTATTATCCGATGACCTCGACATAATATTTGGTATGAACCTACTTATTTACCTTTTTTGCACTGCGATATACCGTTTTAGGTACCTTCATAAAATCCCAAGATACGACATTAAGGACATCTGAGATTTATAATTGTAACTGCAGTAATACTTTCCTAAGAAAATAAAAATATCTACATACCAGCACAATTTTATTTTTCTCATCTTTTTAGTGCTCCGTAACCAATGTGCCGTGAGTCGGATACAGGTATTCCGCGGTCAAATTAAATTAATTTTGAAAAAATAACAACTAATGATTCTAACAATTCATTGCTAATGTTCGATTTTTAAATGGAACAAACCACTATGTGCTTACGACCGTCTTCTACTGTTATTTCGAAGGCTGGCTTAGTGTGATCACTTTACGTTAACAACGTTCGCCATTAGGTGGTAATGTTTGTCTCCGAAACTCCTAATCATGAGAATTCTCAACATGTTCAACATGTCGAAAAAAATCTCATGTATGCAACAAGTAGAAATTTAATAATTAATGAAACATAGAAAACAAAGTTGGAAATTATTGAGAACAAGAGAGCAACCAATTTTAAATTAATTTTACATTTTTTTACTTTGTTTTAGGTATCTACATATACAAAATGGTATTATAATTTTTCATAATATCTAGGTAAGTATTGTCTGTTTTTTTTTTTTATATTATAGAAAATAATTATTTTAACTGTAAATTGCTTATGTTATGAGTAGCGCGAAATATTTTTATATTGGTACCTACTTAATATGTTTTATTTAGTTTAGTTGCTGATAAAATGTTGCTGAGCACTGTTATAGATAATATCCTAATAACATACCTACAACTCTTTTTTAAAAGAAATCTTTTTATTACGTGAGTCAATATTTTTTACAGATTTATCCAATGTATAAAAATTTCGTATCCGCGGTGATTGTTAACTCAATGTCTGCACAAGGATAATAAAATATAAACTGTACCACTAGGATAAGTTTTCGATGATCAAATATCGAAACGATCATCGAAAAATTTCCATACAAAAATGATCGAACGATTCGATCGAACACTAATTGCACGCTTATTAGCGTGCATCAAGGGCGGATCCAGGGGGGGGGGGTTAGGGGGGTCATGACCCCCCCCCCCTAGGCTATGTAATCTCAAGTAGGGCAGTGATATTTATTAATAAAATCTTTATTTTGCTAGCATAATTATATTTCATGTGGGCCATGACCCCCCCCCTGGAGCAAAAGTACCATATAACAAATTTAGGAAATGACCTTTTTTTTAGGAAAAGTGTAGTTTCCAGATACCAAATTTTGAAAATGACCTTTTTTTTAGGAAAAGTGTAATTTCCAGATACCAAATTTTTAAGATGACCTTTTTTTTACTTTGTGACCCCCCCCTGGTGCCAAGGCTGGATGCGCCCTTGCGTGCAATTAGCTTTCGATTAAACTCGTACTAGCCCCACAGGACAACTTTTGCCTGGTTATCCCATAAGAGAAAAATTATAAAATGTACCAGCGTGAGCCCATCACCTCTATTATTATGTGGAGGAGATGGACTTGGCTAGGACATGTGTTAAGGATGCCGAATGACAGTTGGCCAAGGAGAGCGCTGTTCTTCCTCCCATCAGGGTCCCGGAGACGAGGAAGACCCTCTCATAACGTTGCGCAAGATCGAGCGCAATGGAGAGCTCTTGTTGCCTCCCTATACCCCCAAGTGGGGTCTAAAGGGAGTTTGGATTGGATTGGTACCTAAGAAAGTCATAGTTCAATAAAACGTAATATTCTTGTACCACAGAATATTTTTATACAAAAGTTGCTCCTTATTAATGTTGACTATACTAAAATAGTAGTTAGCTAAATAACAGATTTCTGAAAAAAGAACTCGGTCGAGTTAGAATTTTTCGAAGTGTTTTTTACCTGAAATTTTATGACAAAAAATGGATGAGGAATTCTTTCTGAGGTGGGATAGAAATCGTGTATGTGTATACTTGTATTAATTTGGACTAACATCGTTTTAAATCGATGCGTAACTAAATAATGCAAACAAAGAACGCAGAACAAGTTCCCCGAACGGACTTGAATGTTTTAACAGACAGGGTTTTTCCATCGATTGTCGTCGCTATTGAAAATAATAAAATATAGTGTACTTAATATGTACCCAATAAGAGAGATTATTATTTTACAAGGTTCAACTGGGCGTCATATCGGATATTTCCAATTTTAGGACACATATATTTTTATTTATTTTATAAATGAAAACCGATAGTGCCGTACTTAGGTGTTAAATAAACATAAACTCATATGAATAAAAACACAACATAGTAATGCAATGAATTCCGATTAAAACGAAAATCTGCATAAATCTAGTAGGTATTAGGTACCTAAAGTAAGTGTGACTGGCGCTTACGCTTATAGGCACTATTGAAGTATTGTACGACATAAGAATATTTTGGATGTTACCAAACACAAATAAATTTTAGAAATGAGGAAATCTTTAATTATGAAAGTATGAATGAACCTCGTTGATATTTTTTATTGTTTTTAGGCCTTTCGGTCTTGCAACCATGCATCTTCAGGGCCTTGAATACCTAATCAGTATTAGCGCGTTTTATCATGATTTTTATATGTTCAATATATGTTTACAAACGTCACATTTTTTTATATGAGTAGGTACCTACTATTTTTTTAATTAAATGAATCTGTGCTCACTCGAAGTGAACACAAATACATTTTTGACATCAGCTATCATGCACACTAAGAAAAGTCTTGTGTCATGAAAGCGAAAATGGTTGGCACCGCCGGATTTCGAACCCACGACCTTCATTACGTACGAAAGCCGTCGATTGCTACTACTGCACTACCAACCACCTCTGAATATTATGCATGTAAATGTCATAATTGTACCATTAGGGCTAAAGCTCTTCACCATTGATAGTTGGTTTTCACTATATTGGGGAGGCTGAATTTCGAATCATTGGCTTAAAAGTAATCGAATCAAAGTGCCTTATAGTGAGCTTTGATCACAATAAACTGATGATTGTTTTGTAATTATAATACCTTCCACCAGATCGAGTGATTTTGGGAAAACATCTAACAAGATTCCAGTTGGATTCTACGATTTTTAAGATGCCCCTGCTCGTTTTATTATATGAGTTCCCATTTATGACCCAAGTACACACATTTGATCACTTACGTTACTAAAATTTTAAATATTCATCCCGTCATGACAATCTTCAACATGTCTATATGTAGTCCGCTGGATGGCAGGATTTGAACCACTTCAGGCGTATAAGCCTCCAGGTCAACAGCTCTACGCATCACAGCCTTATTCAATGCCAAAAATCAATGTTAGCCTCCTCAAACACTTCCTAGTTAAGCGACGATTTCGAATTATCTCGTGTTGAAAAAGGCAAAATAACTTTACTCCTGTAACTAGTTTTCGAAGACAAAACTTATCTCTAATATAAATGAATGTCGGGTTAGTGCGAACACTTATAACTCGAGATCGGCTGAACAGATTCTTTCAATGTTTGATTTATTGGATTCTTCTCCGCTCCGGATAACAGAATAACTAATAAAAAGTTGAAAAAATGGTTAAGAAATGATATAAATTTAATATTTAAGTTAGCATGGAACGAATCACCGGCGACGCGCCAACGCCATCGCGGGTAGTTCCCTCTCATTCTCGCATACGTGATTGCCGCTCTTACAGTAGCCCATCCCACTTACTCCACCGCTCCTTTTCGAGAGTTTTAGAAAATTTTCATACAAAACAAAATTATCGGGCACATTCTTATGGGTACTTCGTGGGTGAGGTAAAATGTGTGCGCGCGCATATATTCTCACGCTGTTCCCGCCAGAGCTTTGAATACGAATGAAATATGGATTTTTTAGAAATATTTTAACATTATTATTTTATTAGAAGATAACTTAATCGGATTAATTGTTTATTTTTGTTTCTGGGGGCGCAGTGCACATATGAACGGGCCGCCTCTGGACAACGTATGTCGGGAAAGCTAGTAGTGAATAAAATGAAATATTAAAAAGCATCGGTATTCCAACAACTTTACTTATTAAGATTTAAAAAGTAAAATTATTTAGGTGAATTTGCGGAAATATGCTGCTGCATAAGATGAGAATCAAGAAAAGGATTAGGGTGAAAGTCCTATCTCTCCGCCTAACCCTTTAGAGACACTCTCGTCAATAAAAAAGAAAAATAAACATGAGCTTGTCATGACAATGTTCCAGTAAGAATAATGAAATTTCTCAAGCATTATGAATGGGAAATTCTAATTGAATTATCTAACTGTATCTGTAGAATAATATTTACATACAAAATGCATCAACACCGATATTTTTCTCTGTTTACGGCTTAAGAGAACTGTTAAATCTTTATTTATATAACATAACAGTACAGTTATTATATTGTTTAAACAAATTCTCTAGAATGCTGCAAATTATTTTCACAAAACCTTTTCAATCACCTATCAATATACCATTGGTAATAATAATTATTGAAATATCAAACAAAAATACCTGCAGTGTATGTAGATTCGCGATGTTGTTATAAATAAATATACACTATATTCGAGGTTAAACAATCGAGTAATCCTTCACACCACTTGTTCAAAATAATACTGAAAATAATAAAAAGATTTTTCTTGATTCACAATCGCGAGAACCAGTCGGAAGAGCAGACACGTCGTAACTGCCCGAAGGTTTACTGTAAACTCATTTTATATGGAGGTCTGTCAATAGTTTTGTGTGTTTTCCACATCATTTACATACGAGCGTGTGTTTGGTTAAAAATGTAACCGAAGTGATTAAATGTAACATTCGGGCTAAAATACTTACTATGGATGTACGGATGAGTGGACACACACTGAAAGATAAACAAAGGTGATTCAGAGTGGTTTTTGTCACCATTCTGGAAATTTTCAGGTTTCCTCGATGACAGTGACGGATTTGGATTATTGTGAGTTTTAAGATTATGCCTACTGATCGGCTTACGGTGTAGGTAGAATGGTCTAAAGTTATCTCAAATACCTACGAAATCTATAATATAAAAGAAAGTCGGGTTAGTGCGAACACTTATAACTCGAGATCGGCTGAACAGATTTTTATGATGCTTGATGGTTTATTGGCTTCTTCTCTGCTCCGGAAAACAGAATAATTTATTATTAAAAATTGTTAGCAAATAATATAAAATATAATATTAAAATTAGTATGGAACGTATTTACTGAGAACAACGCCATCTGTAAAAAATCCATAACAACACGATTTTTATTTATTTGACAACCATTGAGTTTCAAAACAGACTCTTTTTTTTCTTATTTGGTACGCAGATTTTTGATATTCAAACAAAGGTATTTTAAAAGTATTTTTGTATAAATTACAATTTTGAAATCAATAGATATCCATAGTAAGGACTACAGGACAACGTCTGTCGGGAAAGCTATAATTTAAATTAAAAAAATATTTAAAGCACTTTTCAACAATTTTTTCTGACGTGTGTTTTCTACGTACACGCTCTTATACACCCTCACAGGATATTTATTTATGATCTGCAGTAGATCATGTAGCGAGTGTATACCTACGAAACATGTCAGAAGAAAATGAAATTGTGGAAATTGCTTATAATTTTTTTTTTATTTATTTAAATTATTTTTCACCCAGAAGGAAAAAATATATTTTCAACCACTTACTATTTTTTATGAGATTATTTTGAATAATTTTATGCAATTTTATTTTGATTTTAATTATATTCGAATCAATTATTAGTAGGTACCTACCAATAATGGTAGGCTAACATATCACAAGCCATTAAAGCATATTAAAAGCTCAAATTTTTTTCGGTTAAAGCTTTTACCTACTATGTCCTTTTGCTTGTTCTTCTCCTCAATCCGATACATAAGCAATGCTATCTTTTTATTTGAATTATTACTACGGGCTCATGCACGAACGTTTTCCACTGCTGTTTCTAACGCTGGTTTATTATGATCAAATTCGTCGAATCCATGAAATTTTAAATCTTGGGAATCTTCGACATGTTAAACAAGTCGAAAAAGTATAAGATGTTCGTAAGCCCGTGGTGGTTCATATTTGAAAAAAAAAATACCATTTAAAAATGGAACTTGCATTGGTATAATAAAGCATCAAAATATTTGGTTCTGTATTTCAAGGTCTGGGAAAGTTCACAAGACTGCATTAATATTGTTGGAACAATAATATTATACAAGTATGCGGTCGTTTCGAAAACGGCATTATTCGTCAATGTATGAAAATGTACTTGCCAGATCATGTACCTATGTGTTAATCAATTTTGTCCTTCCACCCTGCTTCCACCCTATGTACCTATCTACTATAAGAACCCTCAACTTAGTTTTGTTTCCACAGGAAGGTACTTACTTGAAACACTATTGTCAACATTTTTTCCAGATATAAAAGAATAATCAATTGGTAGATATTATATAATATACCTTCCATCGTAATATCTCCATAGTCTAACTAAATTGATAACAATTCATGAAACAAAACAATATAAAAATAACGCCCACAAGAGAAATTTTGTTATTAGAGGCGTATGTATCTACCTATTACCTAGTGGCATCTAATATGAAAAAAAAAATATCCATCACGCCGTGTCCCGTACGGGGTAGGCAGAGAGAAGGGACCTCCACTCTTTTTTATCCAAGCATACCTACTTCTTTCGCTTCTTCCACCGACATAATATGAAAAATTAAATAAATAATTGTGTTTTTATAGACTTTCAAACTGTCTATTATCTATTCATATCTAATATATCATGTTTTAGTTTAGTACCTACTTATCTTGATTCCTTACAGAATTTGCAATTATTTTTCATATTTTCAGAAGCAGTGCCAAAGGAAAGTGATGAGAAGTGGTTGGTCAACTAGCTGTTACAGCGCCGGTTTTCGTACTGTTTGGTGCGGACGGCGTGGTTCGATCCCAGGTGCAGACCATCTTCCTCTTTCGCGACACAAGCTTTAAGTAGCTTACTGTGAAAAAGTCAAAGAGTGTATTTGTGTTCACTTTGAGTGAATTTTGTTTCAAATTCAATTTTTTTCAAATTCAAATATTTTTATTGAGAAAATAAAAAACAATTCATTAACCCTTAATTACTCGCATGGGGTCAACGCACTTTTGTGTTTAAAAAAAAAGTACTTCCTGTGTTCCGAATTTCCCCATGCCCCCGCTAGCTTCCTAACTCGTATCAAAGTTTGCATTTTAGTAGCAATCAAGTCACGGGAGTGAAAAGAGGCCTCTCTGCTCTCTTGCGCAGTGACCCCATGCGAGTAGTTACGTAACTTCGGAAAAGCTATGGCAAAGTGGCAACAAGGTTTAAAAAATGCGCAAATTTTGTGTGCAATGACCATGTACCGAACGCCAGAGTGTTGTGAATATTATGTAGTGATAGATGTGTATCGAACGGCAGTATTAGACGTCATGTAAGTACCTATCAGGTATGGGAACACGAGGACCCGAATTAAGTGGCGACCGCGGAGCATGCACGCCCGGTGGTGCACCACGGGGCGCCCCGCACTGGTGTGTCTCGGGGGGCCCCGCATGACCGCGGGCCGTCGAGTCGCGTTGAACCTCGCCTCGTGTCCCCATACCTGACGATTAGGTACGTACCTAACGAATAGGTACACACATCGACATGTTCATAATATGTGAAATTGTATTATCGTTGTGTTCCCCACCTCGGACAATCAATAAAGGATGATTTCTCCCTTGTGCCGAGGCGGGGACCAACGACATGTATATATTTGTGAACACTGTATAGATCTCTGTAGGTATAAACTTTGAGAGGAGGTACCTACCTATGAGCCTTACTGAGAGAAAGCCCGCCAGTGGAAGATACACTGGCGGGACTAAGCATGCTGTGACTGCGGTTGCGCCATGAGACGGCGAAACAACCCAGCACATGCACTACCTAGAAGAAGGTATATAAAGGAGGTACCTACCTACTAAATACTAAAGCCTCTCAGTCGATGAGACACTGACGAGGCTGGGCATGCTGTGGTTGGGCTATGAGACGGCCAAGCAACCCAGCAGAGACCCCTGAAGAGCACACCAGAGGTTGAGACCCTGGTGGTGCCGAGCATGTAGCGGCTCATGCCGATACCTGGTGGTATCAATATGTCTACCAGCTGGTGGACATATCTGTTGGAAAGGCACACCAGCGGTTTGAGACCCTGGTGGTGCCGAACTTGGAGCGGCAGTGGCCATGAGTGGCAGCACGGCTCACATAAGGATAGTGTAGGCCTATGTACATATCTACCTGTCGGTAGATATGTACATACATTATGTTATATAACAATATGTACCTGCATTGTCTAAAATTGTAAATTATGTAGCTCTATGTCGAGGTGCGCTGAGCTGGTGGTAATGGTTTGGGCGGGAAAAGAGTTTTGGCGGGAAAATATCTCGCCAGCTTATTTACGCTGCCAATTCCCCGTAGCGCGAACGGGATGTACTCCAGACCATTTTCCACTAGCGCGCGGTATTGTATAGCCGCAAGCGCACTTCGACTAGAATTTAAGAGACCATATTTGTGCAATATATTCATCATTCCTCGTATACACTTGGTGTTTTATTCTACCTACCTACCTACCTGCCTGCCTGCCTGACTGCCTGCCTGCCTACCTGCCTGATCTGACCTGGAACTGCCTGACCTGACCTGGACCTGGAACCCCTTC